>OY728164.1:479026134-484359435 GCA_963277665.1 Viscum album
TTGATGTCAGATTCCTACACTCTTTTTAATTAAATTATCATAATGGAAAATTTTTAGTTATGCATCATCCCTATTCGGTTCATCGTCCACACCTTATTAAATAAAAAATTAATCCATAAGGAGATTAAATAAAATATATGCTATATAGAAAATCTAATAATTTTTATATTTGATGTATAGGGATTTGTAGCATTCAAAATTCCTATTTATGGAATTATCATGATAAGATGTTATGGATGATTAATTTAAAAGACTTATGAATTTGTATCCCTTTTGATATTTTAACTTATCATGTCAACACATATGTTAATATAACATGGTATATTAACATAAATGATCCATATTGAAGGAAAATCATAAAAAATTCCATAATCATGAACTTCGAGGATGAATTAGTTCTCTAACACTATATGGAAATACACCCAACCTTACGAATATTGAATTCCATGTTGTAGGTACAAAAACAACAATATATACACTTTTATTTATAGATTATTTTGAGGATGATGGTTGTGAAAAAAAAACAAACCTCTTTATTGGTTTGGGTTTTCCTTGGGATATTCTAGTATCATGTGTATTTTTTCATGAATATTAAAATTGTATTCCAATGAATAATAGATATATATTTTCATTCATGATGAGTTAATCTATAAACTATGAAATTGGGTGATGAAAAAATAATATAGGGGAAATAAATTTTAAATGAGTCTCTCAAATTTTGTACCATATGTTTCCCCTTATTAGTGGTAAATTTCATGAATGGAGTTTCAATTCCTCAATACCACTAGATATGTGTCTTGGATTTACTTAATACAATAAATATTTTGTTGAGAAATGTGATCTAAGATAATTTTCCTTGATTTCATGTTTCCACCAATGGTGATTATATTATTAACCTATAATAATGATATTTTAGGTGAATATGACCTAAATTTATAGTCAATATCCTTTCATTGATATACCACTAAGGAAAAGTAAAAAAACAGAAATTCCCTAATAAATTACGCGTATGTGGTATTAAACATCAATAACATTTATTTATATTTATTTGATGTTTTAAATATAATCATGTTAGATAGTATTACTAAATTTCATGGACATAGATCTCAATAGTTCTGGGTCAATAATGTGATGATGGTACTGATATTTTACAAAGAACTTTATAAAGGGATCTATATATTCGATAAATTTCATTCTTCAACAACTAAAATTTCAAGTAGTCACCAATAAGTAACCATAGAATATTGAACTATGTTCCACCATGTTGTATTTTCGTACAACATTTTTTTTTCACCAATTGTTCCTACAGATCATAAAAGTAATCATAATATCTGATAAATAAATTATTGTGATTTTTTATTAATAAAACATTTATTTAAAAAATATTTCTATAAAAATTTGATCCACCTTAGAAATATCAACATTTTATAGGAGTAAAAAATATTTATGTGAGATTAATTATGACTATAGGATTTCCATGTCTTATAGATATGATATCAATTGCATTATTATTGATGGATTATATAGTATGGTTTGGACGAGTATTATTTGTATCTTTTGAAAATATTTTATGGTTGACAAGTCCTAAAATTTTTTAATGATATTAGTTTACAAAAAAAGGATCTTAGAGTCTATATCTTCAAGTAGACATGTGTAGGGATGGAAATGAGAATCATATGTATCATTAAGAAATTCTTTTGGAAGACAATAATAGAGTATAATCTTACTACTTTTTTATTAACAATCTCATGAATGGGGATCTAACTACAATATCATAGGCTCTATCTCATATTTTGGCCCTTCTTCAATGTCTCATGGAGAAATTCTATAATGTTTTATGGTGATACTATATGGAGATAGATTATGGTGAATGTATTTTTCATCATTTATGGTTTAACCCTCTTGTCTATTAATTTAACTTGATTGGATGGAGTAAATAGGTGGTGTTGGTGATAATTTCATTGTTGGAAGTTATAGTCCCCAAACTAGGGAGACATCAATGTATCACTAGCTTAACATCTGAATTGGTAGATGGAACTCAAGGGTATAAATTTTAGTTTTTGGTTCTACATACTCTTGAGATAAAAGGATGGTTTTCTATTGATAAGACCATATATTGGATTTCCGAAAAAAATATAAATTGACGTATCTTTCTTGAATATTTATATAGAATTTGGTGACATGTGACATTAATAATTTCTAGAATTATCATAATCCTTTTTAGGATACTACTTGGAAGACAAATGGATAGAAGTAACATACCATTATGTATATTATATGTATAAGATGATGGAATTTACATTTTTGGCAGATAATATCTCACAATAGTTATTGGTGGTGAATGGGGATTATTTCCTCCTTAAATATTCTAGCCAGGTGTTTCCATTTATTTCCTTAGTCCCTTCATCATTTTCTATAGATGTTTCCCGTTTTTTATCACACATTCCTTGATATATTCTAATAGTGGTCTATTTTCGATTTAGAAATGGAGTTTCTGAGTTGTGTAAAACAAGAATAAATTCATAAAAGATGATGAAATATTAGATGTGGTCATAAAATATATGTAAGGGACTTTTTCATTTTAAATATGCATTGGATATTATCGCGTTCCCGCATATTGTTTGTATTTTTAAGTTATTTGATATAAAATATATTAATATATCTTTCAATAATATATTTCTACATATAAATGTAAAATAACTTTTAAAGTTTATAACTAAATATATGTGGTTAGATAATTTCATCAATAAGTAATACAAATCATAATGGGCTCACCACGTTGGTTTCACATATTTCCTCACCTACCGATACATAGACATAAAACCCTTTTTCATAATATAGATATGAGAATTTTTGGTGTATTGATGGTCAAATCACGCCATAATGGATAAATTTTTTAATCCCTATTATATCTTATAGACATTAATTGAGTTTATGAAATCCATTATGGTAAATATTCAAGTCAATTTACATAACTTAATACCGTTACTGAGAAAAAAATATAAAGAAAATAATTTAATAATGCTAATAAATTTAAAATTACTATTCATGTGTAACAACTCAGTATTTATAATAAAACTATTTTATTCCATAGGATATGAAACATGAAACCCTATATTTATCTTGTATTACACACAACACTGTGATTATCATGCGATATAGGAAACACTGAGTATAAAATAAATGAGAAATAATATTCAAATATTATAATTTAATATAAAATTTATAAACTAGCCATTATGTTGGAAAGAATACATAGAAAGACTAAATTATAAAAAATATCATTATCTTCTCATTACTAATAATAATGAATCATTTAAAAGAAAAAGAAATATTTTCTAGAAACTGTATTTGTTTTCTAAAATATTGATTAATGACGACTTTCTCATATAATAAAAACTAACTATTATTAGTTTTAGAATATTACTATGAAAAATTATTCTTGATTTTTTAAATTAGAGATACAATAATATTTTATGATGTCTTTTTTGGATTTTGCTGAAATACATCATTTTTATATATAGTGAGAAATACAAAATTTAAATTGAAGAATCCATTTTCATTTAAATTAAATATAAATTAAATTTTTTTAAAGAAATAATATTTCATTATTTTAAATTTCATAAAATATAGTTAATTTCAATAATTTTTTTAATGAATTTATATATAAAAATTTTGTCATAATTTCATCATTTTCACATTAAAACCCATCCATCTAATTATGTGAGAAGGTTTAATTTTAAATTATATTCTGACATGTATTTGAAATTTATTTTTAATTTTTTTTCCATATTTAGAATCATCATAATCATTAAATAATAATGATTTTAAAATAATTAACCTAAATGAATAAGGGTTGTTGTAAAAATTAATTCCCATGGTTAGGGTAAAAAATTGTTTTTGTTGTTAAACACAAAAGGAAAAGGGTTAAAATGACCTATAATATATTATAAAAACTAATTTCATGAAATATTTTTATCGTCCCACCATCAGGGATCGAGAATGGTCAAACGTGGACCTTTTTTATTTTTGAAAAACGTGGTGGAAACCAATTCTTTTCAACAATATATAGTCTATCATATCCACCACTTATAAAAGGCCTCCCATACCATCTCTTATTCGTACCAAAAAACCATTTTGGATCTGCCAATACAAGAACATAAAAAATTAAAAAATAAATCCCTTCATCGTAGATGCATCAGTTGGCTCGTAACTCTATCCTTTAAACACATTAATGTAATCCTATAAATGATACCCAAATAAGAGGGGGTGTTATTCAATGAGAATCGTTACATTATTTAATTCCCCATGTAGTTCAAGTAATATTAAACCTCTTTGGTTTCATAAAAATTGTATATTCCATATAACATGATTACATTTAAAAAATTTAATGACAAAAAACCATATCCACTTATATCAAATGGGTTACAAAATCAGCATTCTTGTGTGTGGCATACTATCACCTCATGAATAGATGTTGTTCGTTCCTCCATTACCACATTTAATATTTCGGTTTGATGATGGATATATTATATATATTTAATAATTATAAAATATTTATACTTATTGATTCATTATATCATATATAACATTTTACTTTCTATTTCATAGGATATAGGACAATTTCACTCTTATGTACGGAGGATTACTATCTTTCAAGACAATGTGATTCATCTTTCACTAAGGCTTTAAAAGGATGGTGATAAGAATAAATATAATTAAAATATGTGATATACATGAAATAATTTTTTAATTAATAATATAATTATCATTATGGAAATAAAATATATATTTTATTCTTCCATATATTTTCACTAAATTAAATATCATAATGACGTTCACGTACGTGTAGACTACAACCTTCGGGAAATGATGTGAATCTATATTCATCACCAAACCACCAGGATAACAAATATGAGTTTATAATATCAAATTATTTATAATATTATTATTCTAAAATGGTAAAATATTACTTTCCATGTTTCCATATTGATTGGTGACAAATAGAAACATTACTCATGCATACATATGACATGTCTCTTTCATGACTGTAATGTAATTCGATTTTAATAAACATCATTCATGATTGGTTTAAAAGTAAAACTGATGTATAATTTTTGTAAGTATCTTTTTTTCATTTTCTTTATATGATATAAATATATAATACATGAAAAAAATATGATCTTTCATAATTAATCATGCTTGAGAAAAAAAAGCAATTAAGAGACAAAATAATGAAAATGTCCAAATCTTATTAATGAACGAGTGATAAGATGTTATACAAGGATCATAAAATATAATCAATACTATTATGGATATAGTACACATTAATGAAATTTTTTCAACCACTATATAGGTTGTTAAAACATGTTGAACCAAAAGGAAGCACGATGTAAGGTATTTTGTCTCATGTTATATTCCATTGATTAATATTTTTCATTATTCACCAATTCACTTTTATGTGGTGTATATAATATCCCTATAACATGTAATATAATAAATAAATAATTTTTTATTTTATCTTCTATTTTATTTTAAATTATTTAATCCTTAGGGATTTCAAATGGAAATTATCAACTGGTAAAATTGGTTGAAAAATTCCACATTATTTTTGGGATGTTAATTCTTTCATGAAACAATCATTTTCTTATGATATTGTTTCATTGGGAATTACATTTCTACAATATATTGATATTATTTCATAATGGAAATGATTATTTAGTACACCGTATTATAATTTTTTACATATATTGTTTACGTTGAATATTATATAATTAACAACGGGAATATCGATAAATATTTTTTTTCTCTATACAAATATTTGGTGATAATGAATTTCAATTCATTTGTTAAATATATTATTCAATATATTATTAATTATTCGGACCTATAGAAATTGTTGGGAAATGCATAATCATATCCTCTCAATGTGATGTTCATCTCATGAGATGAATCAGTTGGCCAAATTAGATTTCATTTCACCAAGTATTTTTTAAACCATCAGGTGAATGGTCTTGATGATAAAGGTATAATGTACCTTGGTAACATGATTTCTAATAATTAGTCATTTACTTCATTTATAATTTATTTATTATTATCCTTATTATTTTCATTATGATATAACAACTGTATTCATTTCATTCCAATCTTATTAATTAAGTGCAATGTGATTTCATTTTCTTACCTTTCCATAATGATTTCAGATTATATTTTCATCCATTCATGTTATCTAAATAGAATTTTTTTAAATTATTTACAATTATATTTAGATAATGCTTATTTATTGATACTATATTATATTTTATACAACCCTTTCTGAGCATTGTATCCCACCCTTATTTTTTTCAATTCCATATGATATAATGAGTAGATCATTGAATGAGTTTTCAAGAATGAATTTTTTATTAAGTGTTATCTTTTATTCTATTCCCATGTAATATTGGTATCATTTATATATATATATATTACCTAATAATAAAACTGAATATTTATTATGTATCTGATCAATTGTATCAATGATAATGTTATAAAGTAAGGAACTAGATCTGGAATACTAATGTCAATTTTTAATAGTTGGTCTTAGAGAAATTTTAGTAAAAACCAGGGGATCTAGATTTTGGAAAACCATTGATTATGGAAAATAATACAAAGATATAAATTGAGGATAATTATAAGACAACATCCTAATGATTTGTCATGGAAATTATTATGTGTACATTCCTTGGAATGCATCCTTGTCTAGATACCAATTGTCTATGTACATCATGAAAAAGGTAATTTCGGTCAATAAGTATGAAAAGAGAATTTTGGGATAGAGCCAATCATCCCAAGGTTCATGAGGATGACCCTTAAACTTCACCTAGTTTGAAACTCTCCAGGGATATTATTTGTATAATTATAATTTTATTAGAAACCAATATAAAGGATTTAAAAACAATTATTTACACAATTAAACAATGCTTCAGATTAAGGGATTAACAATGAAATTTTTTTATTTTATTCTTAATGATACACTATATATGTAATTATACATTTTTATTTGAAATTAATAATTTTATGAGATACTAGATTATAATCCATTATTTTGAAATGAAACCTATAAGGGAGAAGGGTATCAATAATTCTGGAAAATATAGATATTTCCCCAAGGAGAAATATAATAGATATGGTATTGAAACAGATAAAATTATGGATATAATAGGTATGAAAATTGATATAATGGAATAAAACTAGATCAGATAGATCATCTTATTCAATAGTGATATTCACTAATGCTAGATAACTTTTTGTGACAGGGCCCCCTGTAATTTTGTGGGACTATTTTTAAAATGGTAGTTGAATAATGGATTAATTATCATTAGAAGTTTTTAAGGAATTATGATTTTATAAAATGAATATTTTCACACTATCATTGTATATTGTAAAATCAAATGGTATGTCATGACCCATTCCCCAGGGCTCGTTCCGTGACTACCCCAAGCCTGCTTGTAGAGACCGAGTTTTTTCTTAATAAAACTTTGATAATATTTCATGGAATATTTCCAGAGTTGGGTGCTGAGGCATCATGAAATTATGAGGCTCAGTGTGCCCAGAATTAATTTTATAAAATTTTTGAGTGTTTTATATTATACTTGATTGATTAACTAAATAAAATTGGATATATCTGAAATATTAGTGTCACGACCTATCCTAGTGGGGCTTGTGCTGCAACTCCCCAAGCCCACCTCTAATAGGCCAGGGGTTGGTGACCAGCACCGAGTAGGCATATTACTATTAGGGGACGCATTTCCTATTCACATGTACAGACACACACATGACCAAGCCCACAAATTCTGAAATTTAAAAACCACTATGGTATAAAATCCATGCATACAGCTATACCCAACCAACCGAGTACAGTATAAATTAGAGTACTGAATATAAACTGGGTCAGAATACAAGCCCACCAAAAACAAGAGTCTGAAAACTGAAAAGTACAACCTCTAACATAAAGAGGTACTAGGACTGCTGCTTGTATCCATAGGAACACCTTGGCCTATGAAGAACTCAGAAGGCTCGGTCCTGTCCAGGTCTTCCCTGGACTGCGTAAAAAGGTTGCTCCTCTACAAAAAACACTACACATGTAGGCAAAGCACATGCATGGGTGAGTATAACAGTACCCAGTAGAGGACACTGAGAAACCACAAAGATATACACAAAAAAGAACAGTCAGCTCCACACAATATATGTCTATAGAACAAAGGAGAAAAAAGTCCAGATATACTCAAAACCCATACCTATGGTCGAGAGACAAGTCAAATAACTACACACCTCTCCTAGGGATTCAGTTTGAAGATTCCACGAAGCACTAGATTTGGGAGAACTCACTCCATGAGTCTGAAAGCACTGATGATGTTCGTCTAAGAAGCACTATTTGTTGGGAAAATCCACGAGGGATAGATATCGTCAATATGAGAGAAAACTCTCTTGAGTGGGAAAGAACATGATAGATAGATACACTCATTAAGGGAAAACAAACTCTTGATTGGAAAAGATCGTGGTACATAGATTAGGATCGCTGCCAGGGCCATGGAGGATACCGCGACTCATTCGGATTCACATACTCGGTAGACGATTATTTCCCTATGGTGTTGGTCACGTCGATTCCTGACTCTACCAAGGGTCAAGTATGGATAGAGTATCTCACTCTGGGCCACTCATAGGGATTCTTGACTCTATCCCAGAAAGTGACGCTAAAGGGATCATTCTCTTGTAGAAGGAAATGATGCCTGACCTTCAGGGGAAAGAGAAGAAGGGGCACTAACCCAAATGAAACATGTTCAAGATACGGTTGACAAGAAGACAAGCCATTTTCTAAAAAGTACATGGCGTGTATAAAAGTCACACACCCTGTCTTTTGACCATGGGTACTACCTATGTACAACATCCAGTGTCGTAAGGCTGGTTGTGTAGAAAAATTCAGTACACAGATTGTGGTGTGGATTACACGCCATGTCGAAGTAACTATGGTCAGCTCTGTGTACGTTGGCCATGTGCATGTACATGGCTTCAACCCAGGTATGCCAACCTGTGTAATCGGTACATGGGGTGACCTGTGTTACTAGATTCCCCTATCCAGGGTCACATGATATGTGATACCTCTCTGATGGCTGAAACCCTAGCCGTCGTTGAGAGATTCCACATGGCGTGTTCTTTTGGATACACGCTGTGTATTCTGGAAATTTCCAGAATCACAGACTTCTGCCGTCACGCCTTAAATGTTGCCCCATTTTTCAATCAGGCTATCTGATCTCCATGAAACTCCATGTTTTTGGTCACCCCTACACCACAATTCTTATTCTGTTGTTTTTGCGCCTCCGATCGGTCTTGAAAACATGTAACGATCCACTCACATGAAGAACACTCTGAAGAATGGACATTTCCATTCCGGTCTGATTCGTCGTCTTCTATCATCATCGCACCTCCACTAGGTCTTTGTGACATCAGATCTTCAACTCAGGATCATTGCGCCATAAAATGAATGTGCAACAATCCATTATTCCTTGCCCTACGAAGAACACGAAGAACACATGAGGAAAGAAAGGATGAAGAAATCCAAAAATAAAATTTAGGAATGAACCTCCACCATAATTTGTCATGATATTGATCCACTCCTGTTAGTAGGATCAAACAGAGTATAAATAAACAACAATTCAACATGTATTAATTCCCAGAAATCAACCCTACAAAACCCTCCTGCAAGAACATATGAATCCACAAATCAATATGTTTTTGGTTGATCTCTGTTCATCATTTAAATTCATAAATGCGGAAAAAAGAATCAAATAAAAACCCATAACTTGATCCGGTTGATGAACAATCACCACGTCGTGTTCGTTGGTGAGATTCGTCGAATCCGAGAGGTGTTCGCTCGAGTCGTCATCATCCGAAAATGGGTCCACCTTCTCCAAAGATCTAAGAGGATCCCTATTAATTCGCATGGTTATGAGGATAACCCTATGAAAAAGCAATAAGAATGAAATTATAGGGTATTATTAGGTCTCCATGCAAAAAAGGAAACATTTTAATATAATTAAAATAAATTATTAATTTATTTCATTTCTTCTATAGTGATTCCTTTTAAAACTCCCAAAACTACCATTTGCAGCTGACCCACGTCGGTCAATGTTTGGCCATGCCTAAGGTAAAGTCACTTCTCTAAATGCAATAGTGCCCTCAAATTTCTAATCCGATCACTTGTTCAAAATATATTCCAAATTTTCTAGAAAATCTCCCACACGCGCTATTTAATATTTTAATTTATTTCAAACAGTGATTCTGGGAACTCCGAACCTCGGAATCGCACGCCATCGAAAGATCTGGCCTGATAAATAATTCCATATAATATTTAAAAATAATATATATAAAATCTGAGATATTACAGGTAGATTAAAATGTAAATCCATGTCCATGTTTGGGTCCAGAACATGGTGTTTCCCCTATGCGCGACATAAAATAAGTCGACACTGGACGTTCACACACCTAGATCGTGGGAGGTGTGTTAAAAGGTTAAATTAAATTATTCGTTAATTCATTTAATATATCTAACACAAATATCTATTTGATGAGGGATTTGATGAAAAATATGAGACCATGGATGAGATCAAAATGTAGGTTTTACTATTGGTAGAGTATAACCTTTGTCGGCGTCGAGAGGTTGGCATGTGTGCCGGCATGGACGATTAATTAAATGTTTAAATAATTGTTTATTTAATTATTTGATTAATTTATTTTAACCTCACAAGAGGTTAAAAATTGTATTTTTAGAGGGAGGTGGACTAATAATTCAGTTTGTTCAATGACTTCAAACCCTCTCTTCCTCTCATATCTTCTTCTTGCAGTTGATGAGACGAATGACGAAGAATGAGGTGGAAAATCATTGATCGAGGTACAAAAAAGGGTAATGAATGGAGATTCTTCTCATGAACATTGATCAAGTGAGATCTTCATCTATGGTGGCCAAACAAATTCAAGTAGGATTTAACTTTGTTGATTCCATAACTTGGTTGAATTTTAATGATGAATGTGTATTAAATGAATTAATTCACTGATCGAAAAACAATTGGTTGAATCAATTTCTTCTTTTTTTTTATAAAAATTTAAATTATTCAAGTATTATAAACATTTATTTGTTAATTCCTTATGTTATGGATTCTCAATGATGATGGCCAAACAAACACACCCATCAATCCACACATAGACCATAATCATTTATATTTCATTTTTCACGTGTTCTTCACGCGCTCTTCATCACCAAATTATTAATCACGTCAATAACATAATTTTTCATTGAGAGGGTCATACAAACACAAGGATCATGACCCAAGGATTCTGAATCTATGGTTCTGGTGTGTCTTTAGTGTGATGCTCTTGGAGAGTTTGGTGGTGTAGATGGCTTGAGGCGCAGCGGCGTGGCAGGCTAGAGGCGTGGCAGTGTGGTTAGCCGGAGGTGGTGGCGGTAGTTCTAGCCATGTGGAAGAACCCTAACATTTGGGTTTTAGTAGACGAAAAAATTAATGAAGGATATTGGAATTAGAAATAAATTTAAAGGAAATAAAATTACAAGATAAATCAATGATAAAGGAAGTGTAAATTTGGGGGTTGTGTGCTGTGAATGAGGTCATTGAAAGACTTGAACATTGTTTTTGTAATTGAATGAAAAAATAGTTAAATAAAAATAAAAATAAAAATATTATAATAATGTTGTTATTATTTTCATATGGAAAATAGTGTTTCGACTATAACTACTTTGTGCAATCCTGGTTTCATGAACTGTCAGCGGCAGTGTGACCCTGACATCGAGACGGACATTCTGAGTCCAATATTGGATGTTTTCTTCGGATTTCTTGGACCATGTACCTAAAACGCTCAAATAATTAAAATATATTGTTATTATTAAATATTTGACCAATCCTAACTCTTATATACGATGTCCATTTGACTTTTCTGCGGTGGAATTGTGACCCTATATTTAAGGAGTTGGAATCAAGTTTAATGATGAATATTAAATTATTATTTGTGGCTCAGATCCACGAAATACCCAATAATAATAATAATAATAATATTGTGGAATATTTTATCTAAAATATCTCCCTAATATAGTGTTGAAATGATGAACTATATGTGATGTTGTGACCCTGAAATTAAGAAGAATGTTTCTAGAAAAACATTGTATATTTATGTCGAGGTCGAGGTGCGGGCCCCCTGATGCCAGTTCGCGCATGTTGTGGAGAAATGAAACTTTTTCACCAGGTATCCTTTTTTGACAAATTGGTAGTCCATATCCATTGTTTTTTCATGAGGATCACAGTGGTGTGATTTGTATAATTTGATTCGAGAGCTAGGTGTGGTCCCCATGGGAAATTACTCCAACACAATACAGTGATATATAACTTCACCATCAGATGTCCGTTCAGGGTGATTGAATTGTCGATCTTGTATGTTTTTCTCTAAATATCACAATGGTGTAACCTATTTGTTTATCTAGTTCTATTGTGGAAACCTACCAATTAAATTACATTTTCACCCTTTGGTTTATCAAAGTGCAATGCATGATTGTCAGCTTTAGGCTAGAGATATGTTGTACACTATTAGTAAACTGCCACAGCTATGGGTATATTATTTTTAGTTTAGTACCCGAGTATGGAAAGGTAAATTACCAGGCAAAGAGGTGGGGCCACACAACATGTGGTCCCCACACACATCATGTACCACTTTACAAATCTTCTATCTCTTGTATCTCCTTCTTTTGGAATCAGGTGTTGGCATATGAGTAGCATATCCTGAGTGTTTTTTCACATAGATTGCAATTGTGCTTTCTGTATTGGCATTTATGATATGATATGAGATGTTATAAATGTGACACCTATCCAGAGAGACACCGAATGACTACAGAAGAGTTCTTTTCTATGAGGAACCATACAGAAAGGACAAATAGAGTTATTTGATGATTTTTCGAGAGGTGACTTCAAACATGGCCAAATAGGCATGAGACCCAACTAGCCAAACTAGATCTGACCGGGCCGATGCAGACCCGAACCGGGCCGGCTGGGGTCAGCCGAACTATACCAGGACATATGAGGGACCCCTAGGCTAGATTTTCCAGGTTGGTCGAGCAGGTCAGACCGGCCCCTGTCGCAACTGGCCCCCTAGTTTCTAAAATGCCCATATCATGAAAACCGCACGTCCGAATGATAGTTCATTTGCAGTTTTGGAACCCTCTTGATGAGACAGAAATTTTGGCTTGCTCTGTGGTGAATTTCATTGAAATTAAATGCAATGAATATATTGAGAAGAGGTTCTCTAAAGTGCTCTATGTACAGAACCCTATGGTTGGCTGAGACCTGGAGACTAATCATCGACGACCCTATGGGAAGCGACTTTGTGTGACCCGATAGAACCATGGTGGGGAGCGTATTGTTTTATACCATAAGTCCCATGATACTCGATAGGTGATGTACCTCAGTTCGACAAAGGTGGGAAGTGGATCTGTGTGACCCGACATGCCCACGGTGGGGAGAGGATCTGTGTGACCCAACATACCCATGGTACTCATCTTGGATGATCACCAAAATATTCCATGGTTATTAAGAAGTGGCTCTATGTGACTTGGTAGGCCCCCTTTACTTGATAGGGGAGGAGTTCTCCAGCGGCTTAGGTGTTCGATGTTTGTGACTGACGATGGTACTGTTACTACACCAGAATGAACATGGTGTGAGAAGTGATATGGATTTCCCCTTACTCTCTCATTTGGGATTCCTTAAGTGATCATATATTTTATTGGATGGAGTTTTACTAGTTAGGTTTACTCTTGTTGTATCTTATTCTCTCTTACTGCTCCCATCATTAGTACCTCTCTTGCTACTCCTTCGAGCCTTTAGGACGTCCTACTTAATATTCTTATACTCACCCCTACATTATATTTTCCCCCATTTGGTGTAACCTTGTTGAATATGAAAAATATGATCATGATATTAGTGGATCATACAAATACGGGGTGTTTGAACTGCATGTGTTGGTCGTATCTTGGGATTCAAGAGTGGGACTCTCCCAGTTATTCTACTTTTTCACCTGTTGCTGGGTGGTGAAACTTTTTTTTTTGTAGTGTATTTTTTATCATTCCTTTCATATTTACATTTCTTGTAATTTCACTATTTAGAATTCGATGCATATATGTTTTGTTTCGTTTATATATCAGTTTTGAATCTTGTTATTCATTTCCTTTACACTATGTCATTGAGTTGGATATGTGGGTGTGTAAGGTATATTAGGTAAAGTCCTTGCCTAATTTGTTGTACCTTCAACGATAGACTCCATCCCCTGGCCTATGGAGGCAGGCTTGGGGTAGTTGTGGCTCAAGCCCCGGTACAAGTCGGGTCGTGAAAAGGTGGTTTCAGAGGTGGTTCAACCGTTGAAACGTTGTTCCGATGTTTCCCTAAAAAGGAAATGGTTAGATTTAGGGAAACAATGTCTATGTGTCTCGAGAGTGGCTCTAAGGCCATGGAGTCCAGTGATGGTATGGGTGTCCAATGAATCCATTCACCAAGACCATGATTACCCACTTTTCAACTCGGTTCCCTGAAACACTTGTTGCAGGGAACAATGGTTCATGCCTCATATAGGATTGAGTTTTTTATTATCTTTCATGAGTCATCTCCCCACTTACATTGATATATATATATATATATATGGTCATTTTACTGTGGTACTCCTTGAAAACAATCATGATGTCTTTCTGATGATAGCCAGCTAGGATACGAGCTTTAGTTCGTGATGATGATTCTATGGGCAATGTGACCTCAGTTCATGACCCATCATGCTAGACCATTTCTCTAGGTGGGTAGGTAGAATCATCCCTACATATTGAGAAGAAGAAATCCCTAGCAAAGCAATATGAGGACATGCACGGTCTAAGAAAATGTCACGAGTTCCAACACTAGAGACCACTGAGGTTTCACTAAGAGCCATACCATCAGACAATGGAAGTTTGTCTATAGCCAGTGGTCTCCCTATTTAGAATTTTACAAACATAGGCATATCAATAGTGGATTTTGTAGCTGACCATTTCCCCGGACCAACTAGACATTGGTGGAGGTTAGTTACTCATATATATTATGTGTTGGCACTATCATGGAATAACTTCCAGTAGTTATTTTAGGATGAGTTCTACCCCTTCAACTTGCACTCCATTTTACGTCAGGATCTCCTACAATTTTGGATGGGAGGTATGACAGTGACTGAGTAAGTGACTAGGTTCACTGACTATATACACTAATCTATGGACATGATCCATAATGATAATTTCCATGAATGGACATTCAATCCAGGACTCTATAGAGTTATCTATGCAATAATAGTTCGATTGTGCATCCCCACCTATGTTGAGGTATTGTAGTATGAGATGGTGGTAGAGAGCTTCCCTTCAAGCCATAAAACTGGTTGTGACAATGAGCTCAACAATGTTGAGATGTCTACTATAGTTAGGAGATGCCAGATGATGAGATCTCAATGTATAATATCTTCTAATGATCAGTCTCAGGCACATTGTCATATAAGGCCTAGACAACACCACATAAGTGTTGTGAAATAGTCCCTTAGTCTTTTTCATTCATGGTGTAGTTGTGTAGCATACACTCTTAATTGGAAGTTTGGTTTAACCCAGAATCACCTAGTGTGGGCTGTTTCAGAGCAGTAAACTTCCTTACAGCTGACCCTAGTGGAATTGGAGGGTACAACTTTTCTTCAATCTATGGTGTTGACTCCTTTGCTTCTTGAACATGTAAGAGAGTCTCGGTTGTGATTCATCGACTATGAAATCTTCTATGACTAGATATCCTTAGGTGTTTTACCATATGGATATTTCGGAAGAAAGGAATCACGAGACCATGTTCAAGTGAAAAAGATTGATTCTAGTAAAGACATAGGATGTAGAGGTTTGGCTGGGGATGGAAACTATCCCTTGATTTTAATCATGTCATTTTAGACTATGCAATGAAATGGTGAGGGTACATACCACCTTACATTGGAGTGGGTACATGACGTCCTAACATGTTGTAAATTGAAAGATATGTGTGATTTTCTACACATATGATCAACTGAAGAAATCCTTATGAGTGTGGTCCATGAATTTGGTCCACATTCATTTCCCCCCAGAAACATATTGTTTTCACTGGGAGCATGAGAGCTAAGTGAGGGATCTGTATCTGGAGTTGTTTCCCCAGTTTAGATTTTCAAGGATGAAAATCTTGAATGGGGTAATAATGTAGAAACGTAGTTGTTTCTTAATAATACTTCAAAATATTTCTATGAATAATTATAGAGTTGGGCGATCAAACAAAATAAAATTCTGAGGACCTTTCTTCCTAGAATTAATTATATAAAAATGTGAAGTGTTTTTATATTAAGCATGCCCGATTAACTAAATCAAATCGTATATCTCTTAAACAAATGAACGAATTAGAAATATGAGACCACCATTGGGTCCAAAACGCGATGTTTCTCCTAGTAATGATTTAAATTAAGTCAGCGCAGGACATTCGGACCCCTCACTTGTTGGATGTGTGTTAAATGGATATAACAAATTATTAATTTACTCATTTAATAGCTCAAACGCCAAAATATCTCGAATGGGTACTCATATTAAAAATATGAGAAGACCGATTAGCTAAGAACATAGGTTTTACCCTAGGTATATTATAGGCTCTGTCGGTTTTGAGGAGGCTGGCATGTGTGTCGGCATGGATGATTAATTAAATGATTAAATAATTGTTTATTTAATTTTTTTGATTGATTTCACAAATCATAGTGAGAGGTTATAAATTTTATGATTAGAGGGGATTGGACCCATAATTATATTTGTAAAATGATGCCAAACCCTACCTTCATATCCCCTCCTCCTCTTCCCATTGACGAGATGAACATTGAGGAATGATGAAGAAAATATTGCATCAATGTAGAAAAAGGAGCGACGAACATAGCAGATTCTCTTAAACTTTGTGCAAGTGTGATTTTCATCTACGATCACTAAACTAATTCATGTATGATTTATCATTGTGGATTCCTTACCCAATTTGAATTTTAATGATGAACACGAATTAACCAAATTAATTCACGGATCAAAAAACAATTGGTTGAATCAGTTTTTTCTTGTTTATCTAAAAATTGATATTTTTTATGTATGATAAATATTTATTTTTGAATCCCTAATGTTCTTCATTATCCATGATTATGGACATAAAAACATATCCAGTGTCCCACACATATACCATAATCTTTTATATTTCATTTTAACACATTCATCGTGCATTATTCGTCACCAAATAATTAAGAGAATCAATAACATAATGTTTCCTTCAGTGAGACATAAGAATGAGGAGATATGAACCTGAGGATTCTAAGTCTATGGTCATCATAATTATTTGGATTAGAATGATGATTCAATGGCCCGTGGAAGGGGCAACATGGTTGTTCTATTCCTGCATTTCTTCAGGGCACGACTCCGGGCGAGCTAGGCGGTGAGGCTGGCTTGAGGCGCAACAACGTGGAAGGCTAGAGGCACGATGTCATGGGTAGCCAGAGGTGGTGGAAACAATTCTGGACGTGCAGATGAACCCTACCATTTGGGTTGTAGGAAATAAAACATTAATATAAGATATTGGATAGAGATATAAATAGAAATTAAATAAAAATAAGAGAGAAATAAATTATAAATTAAAAGTGAATTAGGAGTTGTGATCTGCGCATGAGATCATTGAAATATTTGAACGTGGGATATGGAAATGATTGGAAAAACAGTTAAATAATAATAATATAATAATAATAATGTTATTATTATTTTTGTTGGGAAAACTGTGTTTTTACTATAACTTGTTTGTGTGAGCTCGGTTTCACAAACCTTCAGTGGCAGTGCGACCCTGACTCCGAGACAGACATTCTGAGTCCAATATTGTATGTATTTTTTGGGTTTTCTGATCATGTACCTGAAACACTGAATTACTAATATATTATTATTATTATTATTATTATTATTATTATTATTATTATTATTAAATTTTTTACCCATCCCAAATCCTACGTGTGATGTCTTATTGACTTCTTATCGGTGGCATTATGACCCTATATTTAAGGTGGTCGATTTAAATCTAATTTTGAATATTAAATTATGGTTCGTGCGTCCGGTCTAGAAAAAATGAAATATTATTATTACATTTACTATTATTGTGGAAAATATTTTCTGACATATCCCCCTCATACGGTGTTGAAAGGAAAAGAATTCTTTGAAACTGCGACCTTGAAATTAAGAAAAATGTTTCAAGACCAACTTTGGATATTAATTTCATTGTTGAGGCACATTCCCCATGAGGCCAATTCCAGCATGTTGCTGTGAAATACAACTTTTTCACCAACTATCTATTTTAGACAAATTGGTAGTCCAACTCAGGCATTTTTCAGTGGGGATCAAAATGGTGTTATTCATACAATTTGTTTCGGGACAAAGGCATGGTCCCCACATGACATCATTCTAGCACAATGCGGTGATATATGACTTTTTCATAAAATGTCCATTCAGGATGAATGAATAGTCGATATTGTATGTTTTTATCCAAATATTTCAATGGTGTGATCCGTTTTGTTATCCAGTGCCATTGAGGAGACCTTCCAATAAAATTACATTTTCACCCTTTTGATTATCAACGACCAATGCTCACTCATCAGCTTTAGGCTAGAGATATTGTTTATTTTAGGAGTACACTATCATGACCAAGGGTGCTTGATTTACAGTTTACTACCCGAGTATGGAATGGTGCATGGTCAGACAAAGAGGAGGAGATACACAATGTGTGGGCCCCACATGCACCATGTACCACATTACGAATATTCTATCTCTCATGTCTCATTTTTTTGTACGCGGATGTTGGCATAGGAGTAGCCTATCCATAGTTTTTTTTTGCGTAGAATGTGATGGTGAATTCCATAGTGGCTTTTGGGATACAATAAATGATTTTAGGGATGTGATGCCTATCTGGAGCCGCAGCTAATGACTACAACAATGTTATTTTCAAAGAGGTATTATTCAGCAGGGTTGACTAGGTTTCCTTGACGCCTTTTTAAGAGGTACAATCCAACATGACCCAACAGGCCCGCGACCCTACTATCTAGAAAAGATCTGATCGGGTCAGCCCACACTCAAACCAGGTCAGGTCAAGTCAGCCAAACTATACTCAGACATTTGAGTAACCCACAAGCCAAGTTGGCCAGGTTGGTCCGACCAGGTCGGACAGGGCCCCATCACAAACGACCCCTTGATTACTAAAATGCCTTTATCTTGCAAGATGTATGTCTAGATGATGAGCCATTTGAGGCGTCGGGACCCTCTTGATGGGATGGAACATTTCCCATTCTTTGTGGTGGTGTTTATGGACAAAGAGATGCAACAAATTAGTTGAAGAGTGGTTCTACCAAGAACGCTATGTATAGAACCCTACTATATGATGAGGCCAAAAGATTGCTTGACGACTGCCTAGTGGGAAGATACTCTATGTGACCCAGATGGCCCATGGTGGGGTGTGACTCTGTGTGATCAATCATACCCATGATACTTCACAAGAGGAGTACCTCAGTTCGACCAAGGTAGGAAGCAGCTTTGTGTGACCCTTCATGCCTATAGTAGGGAGCGGCTCGGTGTGACCCAACATACATATAGTACTCATCAGGGATGATCACAACAGTGGTCCAAGGTTAGTGGAAAGTGTATTTTTGTGACCTGGAAGACCCAATGTATTTGATAGAGGGGATATTCTCCAGCGGCCATGGAGTTTGACATTTTTGACTGACGATGCTAATATCACTACCCTAGAATGTACTTGATCTGAGCTATGAGATAGGGATCCCCTTACTCTCTTATTTGGGTTTTTTTGAGTGAGCATATCAATTATTGGTTGGATTTTTAATTTTTGTTTTAAATCTTTTCGTACCGTCTTCTCTCTTACTAATCCCCTATTCAGTACCCCTCTCACTGCTCCATCGAGCTTTTGGGGAATCCTACTGAGTATTCTTATACTCACCCATTCATTTATTATCCTGAATTTGGTATGCCCTTGTGGAAGGTGAATAAGATGATCCTGATATTTTCAATTCTTTGTGATATGGGCTTCTTGGAACGTATGAGGTGTTCGTATCATGCGATTCCGGAGTTGGACTATCCCAACTGTTTTATTTTTTTTCTCAGTTTCCGGGTTGTGGCACTTTTTTAGTTGGGTGTGTATTTTTCCCCTTTATGTTTCAGCTTTAATTTTCTTGTACTTGTACTATTTAGATGTCGATTCATATATTTTTTTTCTTTATATAGTAGTCTTGTATCTTATTTTTCTTTCCTATACACTATTGGATTGAGTTGGCTATGTGTGTGTGTACAGTTTTATAGGCAAAGGAATCCCCTAGTTTGTTGTGCCTTCAGTGCTAGTCGCTATCTCTGGGCCTATGGAGGCAGGGTTGGGGTAGTTGTGGCTCGAGAACTAGTACAGGTCGTGTTGTGACACCACCTTCCATAGGCATGGGGATTATGACTATCACTATAAATGATAATCCCAAAAGGGAAGGCATTTCCTTTAAACCTGTACACACAGAGACAAGGAACGTTGCACACAAGAAAAAAATGGAAAAGGAGTAGTAAAACCTCCACTAAAAACCAAAAATAAGAGTTAAAGTATGTAATGAATAAAAAGGGTCCCATATACAAGCCCAAATGAAACAGTAGTACATAAAAAAGGGAGAACAAGATCAAGATATCATTCATTAAGGATCCTACCTGAAGGGTAGGTACAACTCATCTCACCACATCAATCATCACCTTAGTATACTATCTATCCTTGGCTCTCCAATGGCTTAGTTAAGATACCTATTTTCTACACAAGACACAACAATGAGTAGGCGAAAACTATGAAGGGGTGAGTATAATAATACTCAGTAAAGACCCTGATACACGAGAAGGTCTCACACAATTCTACAAGGAAAAACCACAAATCATGACCTCAAATGCAGGACACAAAGTAAAAGACTTATCTCACACCAGGTATAACATAATTTACTGAGGTAAGGATGATTATTCATAAATCTAGATTATCTTACTATATGAGAAGATCAAATGATGATCCACAAAGGGTCATTGTACTAATAATTCATAAGGGTCGCTCTAGTTCATATACATGAAGGGTCTCTCTACTACTAATCCACAAAGGGTCTTTTAGCTACTTATCCATGGTGAGTAACTCAATGGATGATAAACATCGGGTCACATTACTGCTGATCTACAAAGGGTTTCCCTCATGTCGATCCGTGAAGGGTCTATTTTATAAGGATCCAAGAATGGTTGATTTTATGATGATTCATGAAAGGACCCTTTTATGATGATAATATATGGCTCACATTTATACTGATAAATGAAGTGTAACTTTTATGTCGATCCCTAAAGGGTCACTTTTATGATTCAGGTCACAGCCAACCACTAGATTCCTTAACTATGCAAGCTTGATTCTTGGAAGATCCGCTCCATAATTCAAAATCCATATCTCAAAATGAAATGAATTCCCACATATAGGTATCTAAAAGGAGAATATTTTTTAGTGTCCCAACGCAATTGACGTTGCATCGATTTGACGCCCGTTCAGTAAGTTATAGGCTTTTTAGTAAAAAGGGCCCAGTTGGAATCAAGCCCGACCAAACACAGCCATACCCCAAAATCCACCAAATCACATGTAGATTATATTAGAATAATTTTACCTTCACAAGGGTCCCAAATCCCATGAAGGTGTGTCAATGAGATTCCTAGATTGAGAGATACACACATTTTATTAAAAAGAGGCCTACTAGGCCGAGGTCTGATTCGACCCAATCAGACCGACCTGACCTTACCCGGTCTAGGGGTCAGGCACAGGTCCAACATGGGATTGGCCCAACCGAACCATTGGTCCCATGGGTTCAACCCAATGGTATGTTCAACCCACGGTGCCGGTCCAGCTCGACGGTGTGGGTTCGGCCCGACACTACGGGTCCAACCTACTGGCCGACCCAGTACACCCAGCTGGGATGTGGTAGAAAGCTATATCCCACATCTATCCCACCCTGTGGTCAATGCAGGGTGACCTCCTCCTAGAATTCAAGCGACAACAAGAGCTCCATGTGGCCGGCCAGGCTGGCTGACCATTTTGCACAAGCTCGAGTGGCCTGAGCATGCCTCTCCTACACGTGGCGTTGATGGGAACCATGCCACCTTGCCTCCACCCCCTCACCTGTCACTTTGGTGCACTGATGGTATCACCAATTCACCTAGACCCCATTTGGGTGGTGGCCTTTGGTCCCTACTTGACATGCGGCTGGTGCCACATCGTGTCGCCGCCATCACTACCGGTGCCACTGCTGGCGTGACGATAGAACAATTGGTGGACCACCGAATGTGCTCTGGTGGTGCATTTTTTACATATCCTAAATATATTTATTTACTGGACTATCACCTTCATTACCAAGACCTGAAAATCTCTTTGTTTCCATTTTGAGAATGAATCCGCGTATAACTCATAATAAACAACCATGGCGGAGGGTCCATACCTTGTTTGGGTCGGCCCAAACCCTATGGGATAGAGTTTATGCATGGGGGTTGGTATTGATCACACAAAAAAAGTGAAACCCCAATACAATCCCTGAACAATTTTCCAACCACAAGAATGAGATATTCCCGAATCAACCTGTTAGTCAGTTGGTCTGTGTTTGTCATTAATTTTCTAGAATGGGGAAGAAACATTAATTAACTCAAACACCTACCTCATTGACGTTCGGTTACAAAACATTCATCCTTGAGGTTTCATGATGTCGAAGTTGCCTCTATCTCTGTTATTTGAGATTCATCGATGTTGGTGGATTCTCGCCGGCTTTCTTTGGCTTTCATCATTGGAGAGTAAAATTTTCTAGAGTTTCGTTAGATAATCCTCCGTGTTTTTTCCAAACCCCACATGTTGGATTATTTAATGAAATCAAAATGTTCTGTTATTTTTCACCCATTAATAATTCTACTAAAATTATCATCATTTAATGATCCATATTTAATGACCTATTAAGGTTACAATGTCGTGGTTTCATATAAGCTATTATTGAATGTGCCTTATTGTGCATTATCGCCACCTCAGCACTACACCGTAGTGTCACCATCTTCCACCCAACGGTGAGAAATAAATGAAATATTTTTTTTTAAAATATATATTATTATTTTTTCTTGAAAAATTTAAAACATAACATTTCTTCTTGGCCCTTTCCATCATATTTATAGACATTTCAAGGAAAATCTTGAGATTTTTAATTCTATAGTGACCACATATTTTTTATCCGAACAATGGTTCAAAAGATAGAAAAACCTACTTGCACGTTTACTGAATGTACATTAAAAAAAGTTTAGCAAAAATTAACAGTCACCCCTGGCCCATGTTGGTCAATGTTAGGATCCGCCTAAGGGGGACATGCCTTCATGAGCTCAACAGTTATCTTGGATTATCAATCTGAGTTACAATTTATATTTTATAAGGAATTTACAATAAAATAATTGTTACTAAATTATTTTATTTACTATCTAAAACTAACTGGAATTGTTGGAATGTTCTGGCCAATGTTAGGATCCTCCAAATAAAATCATACCATCATGAGCACAGCGGTGGTCTCAAATTTTTAATCAATGTCACTATTCTTCAGTTATAAGAATTTGAAAAATAAAATAATTTTGTTTAATTATTTTATTAATGGTTAACGAAGTTTTTGGTTTTCTCACTAGAGGCTTATGCCGACTAAACATAATTCATTGCTAGGGTAAAATATCCATCTTGAATGAAATAATTCCCTGAGATTTCTGATTCAGTGAACAATTTAATACTTATTCCACTATTTTAGGAAAACCTCTCAAAAAATCTATTTACAGCTTAACATATTTAGAACGATTATTTCGGGCACTCTAGACCACAAAATCTTGTGCTGTCAAATTTATTGGTCTTGAAATAATTCCATATAATTAAAAAAATACATGGAAATTATGAGACATTACATTCTACCACATTACGGATTTACATCTCCGAAATCCAAAACAACCACTAAACAAAAATCTGGGGGTACTGAGCATGAATCTTGGTCTCCCGCTCCCATGTTCTCTTCTAAAGATTAACGTGAATCCATCAGACACATACTAGAGAAATAGACCACCCTTGTAGGACCTTCTATTTTCGATCCTTTATCTCTATCAGGAAATCATCAAATGTCCCCCCATCGCTAATTTCTAGCTCTCCCCAATCGATGACGTTTGATCAATCATGCATGTACCTCCCCTGATGCGACACCTAGAAAGCATCATACACTCTGTGCATCTATGGGAGAATATCTAGGATGTATGCCCCCACTCCAACTCATCGTATAATCTGAAAAGGTCTGATGAACCTTAGAGAAAGCTTGTCACCCCCAGCCAATCTCTATAATCCTCTTCGGTTTGAGACCCAAAGGAAAACAAGATCTCCCTCTCCAACCTCCATGAGTCTCCATCTCCTATCGGTATAAAAAATATTAATTCTATGTTGATTCTTCATTTGATCCTATATGATCTGTACCCACTCAATGGAATCCCATACCAAATCTGGAACCATGAGTATTAACACTCCTTGGTCTATTCATCATATAGGTGATCTGCATGGCTTCCCATTGAAGGACTCAAACAGTGCCATTGCAATGGTGGAGTGATAGATATTGTTGTATGAAAACACCACCATTGGTGGGTGGTCCTCCCAACTTTAAATGAAATCTATGACTCAAGAATGAAAAATTTCCTCCAAGGTCTATATGGTCTACTTTGTCTGACTATCTTTCTGGGGGTGAAAAGTTGTGGTCAAGTGTTCTAGAACCTGTTGCTTAACATTCAATTTCTAAAAAGTGAGACATCATGAAACGAGCTCTTCCAACACTTTATTTATCCCTAACATCCAGCACTGATATCAGAGGTCCTTCTATATCATTACCTCTCCAGGATGTACCACAAAATGGTATGCATGATTTTCCCTCACAACCTCTTCCCTTAACATCACTAGTAAAATGGTGCGTCCCCTGAAATGGACGATGTGCTCCTCAAATATTGAAAATATTTTAGGAGAATATCCTAAGGATATATATTAAAATTGACCCACGTAGTCAACATCCAAAAGTTTTTCCTCCATAACTAATTGAAGGAGTTGGGGAGTGATAGTCATAGACTTGAGGTAAGCATCTCCATCGTCATTCTTGAAGAATATCAGCATTGTGGCTAGCTTCTCCATCGCCTCACTCAGCAGCTATAAACTAGACCTCTTTCTAAGCATATCTGCCACCATGTCCACCTACCTAATAGTATATACTACATAAAGGTCATAATCATTGAGTATCATTAACCATTTTTTCTGTCTAAACTATTGAAAATCTTATGAGCAACTTTTTATCCATGAGAATGTATGCCAACATTTACTGATTGATGTGCCCATTGACCCTTTTTTCTGGGAACTCGTTCTAAAAAACCACTTGATTATGGTGCTGGTAATCCACACATAACCTCAAAAACTTGGTCATAATAAGCAATTATTCTGAAATTCCCTCACCTACGCCCCCTGGTTCATACATACTATGAATACCCTTCGATATACTGATTCAGATATTAGTGCCATATCAAGGGGTAGATTAATATAGAGGACCCTCCACTTGTAGGGAGGTAATCATGTATATGTCTTTTGAAAGGATATTCTCGCACTCTGCTACTACTTTTGGGAATTGAAAACTCAAAACATCTCATACTGCTACGGTAAGGCTCGCTGACTCCAAAGTGATCAGCTGCACCCTCCCATGCATGAGTTTATCCCATGCTATTGAGGATTCCATATTGGTCGACCAAGGAAAACCCCATTCCAATGATGAAGATATACCACATCCTTTTTCCATAAAACAATCAATCTGAGCATGAAAATTGGATGAGCTGTATATACCAAAGCATACATTGTATGGCCTTGATGCATCCACCAAGAGGATCCAACAAAATTCTCTCATCAATTGTTAGATCACACTATTGGTGTAAGTGTTATTATCGAGTCCCCTCACATTGTTATCTCCAGACATAAGGTTCATGTTAATGATTTGACCAGAAACTCTGTGTCTTTAACATGATTCAAAACAAGAAGGAAATATTAGTACTTATGTCTATTAATATGGTAGCTAGTATTCGACACAGACCGTATCTCAAATTATTCTTGGAGAACATGGGTCATACTCCTTGACCTCATATAGCTACTCCCTTCCCCTATCTTCTATGTCCCTTAGCTTGGTGTGGAAAACAATGGGGTGCTAGATGTAACATGTCGAAATGTATACCACATCCTACTAATATACTAGATCCTCTTCCAAGTCTAATTCCCTGTAGATTCATATGTCCTTATCAATTCATCTTCCCAAATCATTTTACACCTCCATGTATCTAAGACTAATATCAGTTTACTGCTTTTAAACTGCTAAGATTTACTAGATGTATCTGCTCAGCCAAATAATTTTCAACCACAATGGTTCTCCCCAACATCATAAAATACATAGGAATGCAAATTGGAATATTGTTTTCTAAGATGTCCCTAAACAAATATCAATAGGAGGTCCGATTCCGGAACCCCTATTCATATCTTATTAATCGAGTACCTAGAATAGTGGGTACCCCTCGATGAATGCCCACCTACCAAAATATCCTTAGGCTGAAGCTTTTTATGTACTTGGGAACCCATAACTTTAAGCTTTTTATGCATAGAGACCGCTTCTCTAAGAAATTTTCTGAAGATATTTCCATGAAAAATTCACCTCATCGTAAGATAATGGTAATATAAACCCTATAATCACCCTACTGAGCCATGTAGAAGTCTCACTACCAGAAACGCCATCTGATCTAAGGGTGCCCTGGCTAGATGGAAACTCTGTCACCACCTCAAGATAGTCCTTAACTGCCTATGAGTTGGGCTCCCCGTAGAACGTGAGGGTTATCTGTCACTAAAACTCATGAAAGGCACTAAGCCTACATGTTTCCTCTACTGGCAGTGCTGGTAGTAACTTATCACCAATTGGAATTGGTATTAATGGGACACCACCCGAAGGTGCCATATTAGGAAAATGTCCTTGTATCAAATCCTTATAACGATGTGGACCATCCTCATGGCCAGGCACCTGAATCTGGGATAGCTCCTTGCATGGAGGTATTATGAAATAAAATCAAGATGAACCACATTTAAAATGTAACAACTCGTGAGCTGAATCAGAATATATCAAGAGAAATACATTATTAAAAGACATGAAACTAATTTTATATTATTCTGAGTCAGCAAACTGAATTCAGGGTCCTTGTGTATGGATACGTCGGCCACTGCACCAACACTAGACTCCCTGAACTAAAATTTCAACTCAAGACACTTAAAAAACTATTTCTCACATTGAAAATAAATTCTCATAGTTATTATAATTTTACCAACCACCCTCTGATAACACATTGTCTTGACCCATTCCCAGGGGAATGTGTCATGACTAACCTATGCTCACATTCTATAGGCAAGGGGCTGGTGACTAGAACCAGAAAGGAAACACCCAAAATGGGAAGGAATCACCTTTAAATTGTTACACACACAAACAAGGTACACTGCACACAAGAAAAAACACAATGGAAAAGATGTAGTACAACTACCACTAAAAACAACCAATGAGGGTAAAAGTATGTACTAATATAAAAGGAGGTTGTATACAATCCCAAATGAAAGATTAGTACTAAAAAATTGAAAACAAGATCTAGAGATCATATTCCAAGGATCCTACCTGAAGGGTAGGTATAACTTGTCATTGTGTATCACCATGCCAATCAGTTAACTCTTTGGACCCTGTTACCCTGTCTCTCCATAGACTCAGTCAAGTTGTTCTTCATCTTCATAAGACACACCAATGTGCAGGCACAACCTATGCATGGGTGAGTATATTAATAATAAGTAATGGAACAAAAGATGCCCAATGGTCTATTATAATTCCTCAACGGAAATCAAAAAAGAATGAACTCAATCATATGACACAAATTATATGACTCATATCACACTAAGTATAACATTAAGTAGAAGGGTAACGATATTTTTTTTGTAAAGCTATACCATCTTGTACTATTGAGAAGTTCTGTTGCTGATCCATGAAAGGGCGTTATACTACTATCCAAAAATTATCTTTCTGCTACTAATCCACGATGGGTCTCTCTACTATTGTTCGGCAAAGGGTTTCTCAACTTCTGATCCACAGCGAGTTTCTCTACAGCTGATCCACATCGGGTCGTGCTACTGTTGATCCACAAAGGGTCACTCGCATGCTGATCCATGATGGGTTTCTTTTATGATTATTCATTAAGGGCCACATTTATGATGATAAAAAATAGGTATTTTTTTCTGATCCAGGAAGGGTCTCTTTTATTCTAATCTACGAAGTGTCACCTTTATACGATCCACAATGGGTCTCTTTTATACTTCACATCACAGCTAGCCATTGGATTCCATAAAATAGCATGATTGATCTCCAAAGGATATACTCTTCAAGAAATAATTATTATCTCAAACTCCACTAATTCAAATATATAGTTATCCCAAAATAGTATCTTATTGTAAGGGTTCCAATGCAACAGACAACACACAGATCGGATGCCCAGTCTGTAAGTTATAGGACTTTCATTAAAAATGGTCCTGTTGGATTCGAGTGCTATCTAACATGGACATACTCAAAATTCTACCAAATCACATGTGGAGTATCCGAAAATGACTTCCCTATCAGCAAGGTCACAACTCAACTGATAGCACATCAATAAGATGCCCGGTTTTAGAGATACATGCGTTTTAGTAAAAAGGCACATGTTGGGTCTGGGTCCGGTCCGACATAGTTAGACCGACCCAACCCTACCCGGTCCGGCGGTCTAGCATGGGTCTATTATGGGTCCTTCTCGGCCAGTCCATTGGGCCAACGATTCCTGTCTTAATAGATAGTCTCGACCCGGTGGTGGGTTCGGCCTGATTGCAACTGCGGTCTGCCATAGGAGGATCGATTCGCTCCATCGAGACGCAGTAGAAAATAGCATTCAACCTCTGCCCTACCCCATGGCTGACCAGGGTTGTCTCCTCACCGTTTTCAAATGACCGTGATATCTCCAAGTTTTTGGACATTTCCCATGCACCCGAGCAGCATGATTGGGCTGATCCTCCATTCTGCGCCGATGGGCACCGCGCCCCCACATGTCTCCTCAGTGTGCCGAGGAAACTATAAAATATGCAACTGTAGAATATCCCCAATAGTCTATAACATTCAAATTAATTTCATATATCAATTCCATAGACATCCATTCTCTATATACCTCTCAGACTTACTATGGCTATGTTTTCCATCTCAGTGTGGCAACCACAACACTCCCATTCCATTGAATGTAATCGATCTCAATGATGAAGGGTTGAATATATTCAACCTACACTATCAATGTGTGGTTCAATTCATGTTGGATGAATATATATATATATATTTAATTATTTTTTGTCCATAATAACCATAAATATCTCTCATGTATGTAATTTTTCCAATAATGAATGGAATGAACCACAACTTCAAGCTCAAGATAATGTGTCAGGTAATTATGATCATGTTCCTCAATTGAAAAAACATGTATTCTAGGACTCAATATCCTTGTTCAATAATGACTACCATAATGATACCTAATACATAATAATAAATAGTATATCATCATTCTGGTTAAGTATAATCAAGAATATCATTGAATTCAATATCACTTTTAACTCTTAAAAGGCCCTCTCACATGTTTCATACTATGTAAACAAGAAAACATTCATGCTAATTCATGTGAGTGGATCTAATATACATGATCAATATATTAAACCATCCCTATGAAACCCAATTTTTAAAATAAATTCATGGGATTCTTTAATGAAATTATTATTGTCACCTTCTCTATGTCAACAAATATAACTACATATATGATTATATGACCCCTAATGTGAACTTTGTAAATCCGGAAGTTTCATTTGGTTATCATATGTTATATTTGGTTCAATACTACTATATTCCATGTTATATTAAGATGTTTTTAATTTTATATTGAGTATGATAATTCATCGAGATGTCATATATGAATACAAATGCAAATTAGCCTAGTTATGGGTCGAAATATTCTTTTATTAGTGCCATGAATAGTAATAGATCACAATTGAGATTTAATTTCATGACCAAATACTATTCATTTCCATATATTCTATGAAAACATGTACATGGTATGTTTGATGGTTTGAAACATAGATGATGGTAGCCTAAAATCATGTAAATCTTAGAGAATACCCCCACTCCCTGGAGATTTTCAATGAGGTCAACAAAACAAGTCTTGAGATACCATTTCATAATTATAAACTGGTTTGATTTCCGATAATCGATGAATTGTAATATTTTTCATTCTACCTTCATGGATAATGTAATAGGTGAACCGCAAGGTGAATTAAAAGGTCAAATGAAATGATTATCCTCTAATTCTCCCGGCTACCTCTTGTTATTTTTCAATTCATTTGTAGCAATATTATAGGGATAAGTTGATAATATTTCAACTCAAACTAATAATTCAATGGTAAAATCCACATCCCCCTCTAGAGGTTTTCCTTGAAAATATTTAGTAAATACATTCATAAAATTGATGTACTGCTATTGGAAAATTTCTACATCACATGCCCTAACCATATAGATAATGAATTATAATATGGTTTATCCCCCCACCTAGCCTAAATTTCTCAAGTCCACATCAACTTTCATGGACATCACATTCACCATTATTAATATAGTTACTTCCCTTTGGTGATGTGAAAAAAACCGTATAATCATATCAATAAACATGATCATTATAATATACCATTCAGTCCACCCAAAGGATTACAGAAAATACATTCATTTCTCAGGAAAAATTATTTTTTTATAGATACGTAACAATGTATCATATGGTGATATTCCATACACTGATATACACTCTCAAATCTGATTCCTAATTGAGAATCAAAGGAAATTACACCATGGGGTTAAAATATCTCTAGGATTTCTATTTTCATAATTAACATATATATAACGAATTCAATAATGTAGTATTGAATATGGAAGAAAATAATATAGGGTATGCAATTGTAGTACCTAAAACTTTAGGTGGGCCTAAATTATCCTATTATCATATTAAATCCACTCCATGTAACATTCTAAATCCTATGCCCCTTAAAACTACTTAAATTACCTATGTAGGCCAACCCTAATGGTGCTACATATCCTAATACTAGATACCATTACCATGGACAACTACGTGGCTTGATCGACCATTAGTACTCTGAAATCTATTTCAGTGATGTGTTACTGATCCCACATCCCATGGAAGAGTTGATGCAGATCCTCTCCCTATTGGCATAGATGTTATGGTCATTCAATAATAGTGAATATTCCCTATATTTCACAAAATTGGAACACATTCAGGTTGTTAGTACAAACATTTTTCTTATGGGTTATCCTATCATACTTGAGACACACCACAGAACTTCTATTGCATGTTTTCTATGTACTACCTCCCCTGTGAGTAGACATAAAGATAAATTTACTATTTCAAAAAAAATAGCATCCCTAACCAGCTGCCAAACTACCATATCCTACACTATAATATCCCATTAGGTTTATCTAGGTGATATGGTCTTAGTTTACTGTATTTTACTTTTTTTGTAAATTGAAAAACATTCACTTAGGATTAGATTCCATACACAACACCAACATCAAAATGTCTCACTTTTTTTAGCTCGACACCATCATGTGTTATGTGAAGTGATGATGCTCAATGAAAAAGTTGAATACACTATAAAATACATGAAACACTCATATAGCTATATGGAATCCCTAGAATTTTCCTCTCCCAGTGTTTGGTTAAATATTATATCAATTAATATCATATAGAATTCCATCTCGACCATATACTGATGATTATCAACATTAGAAATCATGTCTCACTAACACGTGGAAATATCAAAAACCATATATGTCCCATGATAGAACCTCTTATATGGAGGCATTTCAAATTTATCAATGATATAAACATTACCTCTTTCCCTAACTCTGAATCTTGAATGACACCTTCCCTTAAAAAGGTATTATGGTTTTCCTATTTGAATTATCACTAGTCCAATTTACCATAATAGGTGTAGGTTAGAGGAATACCTCAATCATCATCATGAACCATATGAATATATCTCAAGATTTTGTGTTGGTTCCTAAATTTGGAATAACATGATTTTTTTGGGTATCTCACTATGAGGTAACTATATGTGGTCATGGTACACAACCTAAAATTTATAGTTGTTTGAACCTTCTTACAACATGACTCAAGGTAGTTGTTGTGTCATATAAATACAATGAAAAACACATTTCTCATAATATGAGTTCATAATAAATAGATCTCTAATAATGAATATTACTTGTAAACCCCTTATTCTATAGTAATAAAATCTAAGAACCTGGATTTAATTTTTAGTTATAGATCATGTTTTATTTTTTTTGATAAAAAAGTAAGAAAAGTGGATTTTCAAAGTACACGTCGCATACTTCTGATTACATTCCATGTACCTAGCTTTCCGTGTACAACCATGTTTTGACTGTGTTATGACAGAATACATGACCATGTGGTGACATGGAAGGCCCATTAAAGACTTGGGGGTTGAGGCTACGATAAGGCATGTAGTTTTAATGAACATGTTGTGTAGTTTTTTTATATATCAGAGTCGGGTCGTGTCTCATGTCTTGAAACAACTTCTCATCCCTATGTTTCATACAGGAGCACTCTAGAATGACAGATGATGTTCAATCTTCCTATTCTCTGTCTGTTCTTTGATTGAGACACTGTTGAGTGCGTTGAAATCCCACTGATGAGTTCTCAAACCTCTATAGAATGTATTATTAATTCATCCACTCTTTTGAGTTATTAAATGTTGTTATTTTTCACCTTTTGTATATCTATGCCATTTTAGTCTGATTCAAGTGTCGAAGATTAGGTATAATGAATGTATGACATCAATGAAGGTGGGTTTGTGCCTGTTGTTTCTTACATTTGGATTATATATGCTTAATGTTCTACATACCCTTGTTTTCGGTATTGCATGATTTGGAATTATGCCCAGTTTATTACTTGATATGGGTGTTGGATTCATTAAGGCGTGTTTCTTATGTGTATGTTTATATACCTTACTTATGGGACACCCCATTGGTCTGTATCCCCTTGATTGATTGTTTATGACCATTTAGTCTAGGAATCCAATGAGGCATACCTTATATACCATTACATTTTGACTAGAATGGGGTTTTCCTGATTATATGAAATGTCTTTGATATGAATTGGGAATGTATATCCATGTAGTAGTTTCAGATTTCATGTGATGGCTATTTATAATATGTACACTATTATTCCAATGGACCACAAGATCCTTGGACCTAGAAGACAGAGTGGACATCTAGATTACATATACGTATAATGATCTTCTAAATGGAAGTTATAGAATTGAACCATTATGGTTGAAGGGACTTCTAGATTATTTACAGAGGACTGTGAGAGCATAAGTGTCGAACATTGACCAAATGGATTAGGGTATGATAGCTTTCTCAGAGCATCATTATTTTAAAAATTAATGATATGCTGGACCAAAGTTGTTAGACCATGAGATATTTCCCAAAGAAACATTATATTAATGAATTGATGTTATGTGGGACCAATGGCATTAAATTGTGAGATATTTCTCAGAGGGTCATTTTTGAATAGTTGAATGATTTCCATGAATCTTCCAAGACAATGAAGAAACATCGATTCAGTATTACATGATTTATTATATCTTCTTATGAGATGTATATTTTTGTTACATTACATGGGGGATACATGGATTAGGCTAGATCCTAGGGTTAAATGATCCAATAGATGAATAATAAATGTAAAATGAATGTAATTAGAAATCACAGGATCATTTACTTCTGAGTTCTTCGATGTTTATTGCTTCATTCTTTCATATTACATGATATATATATTCACTGACTATTAGGAACATATATTTTGATTCATTCCTATTGGAATTCGTCTCACACCTTCTTTCGGCAATGCCTTTTGACCCAAATAGATTATTTGATTATAGGGTTTGATAAGGGTAAGTGCCCTTTATCATTAGGTACTTGATTATTGCTGGAGCCAGAAAGCATGGGACCATACTGAGGCCTCTGAAGCTATTGGAGTTAAAAAAAAATCTTTTGTATTAGAGTTTATTGTTTTTTACATCATTTATACTATTTTACCTATTTTCCACGTCTCGTATGAAAAGAATTATCATATATATTCCATGGATTCTATTGAGTTTACTTTCAGTATTCCGCTGTTTATTTCGGTTTGGTATTTTTCCTTATGCTATTGTGACTATTTATTTTATATTGTGTATACTATGCCAATGAGGGAACAATTTCCCTAGTATCATACCTTGGCCCTCCATTCTTGTCATTAGCCTATGGATTATTGAAAAATTCACTTGAGGTCTTGTGACAAACAGGGTTCTGGACACCTTTGAGTGGCACTCGGATCCAGGACATTACAAAGTGGTATCATTTGAGTTTTTCTTTTCTGGATTCTCTTACTATTTGGAGAAATTAGAAAGATGTAGAAAGGAAATGGTGTTTGGAAATTAGTTTTTCTTAAAAGTAGTTACCTTGTGTACAAGGAAAAGCCAAATTACCTCGAACTGAATTGTTTTTTTTTTGGATTTTGAACTATTACAGTTGATTCAATCTCACCATTGGGTGACACACATGATTTGTGATATTAGTAATGATATCATTGTGGTTCTATTTTTTAGAAACCAGATGATACAAGGGTATTCCATCACATGCATCATACAGTCACTTGTTTGAAATCACATCCCATGCATTCTTGTCATGCAATCTAGATAGAATTACCAATTACATGAAGTTGTGATAGTTTTCGTGCTATATAATCATATTTTTTTGATATATTTCGTGATATAAATACCTACTAATTTGATAGATTCTTGGTATATATACATTTTCATAGAATTGATTCAATGCATGGTCCCTAAGGTTTTATGGGACCACTTGGATAAGGATATTCTAGATAATGTTTCAACTCTAATTGAATTCATTTAAAATATGATATGAATAGGGATCTAAAACATTTATTATTTGAGAGAATGGGATCTCACATAATGGAATCAGGAATGATGTTTCCTAGTTTTAACATTTTTGTTTTCAAGAGATGTTTCAAATGATTATTTTCCAAAAACCCCAAAAGATGTGGTGTGTGATTCTATGAACTCATGCCATGTGTTATTTTATTTTAGATGAAATGAATTTTCAAAAGTACACAACCTGTACCATATTCACATGTTGTGTAGGTTTTGACCGTGTGACTGAATGTGTGAGCAGAGAGACAGGGTTGGTAAACTCTATTTAGAACACGCTATATTCTATGCTTTCATGTCGTTCTTTAATCGACCATTTATCTTGCTGTGTGACTTACGACATGGGTGGATGGGACTATTGTTGTACATGTCATGTGTACAATTTATACATCATGTAGAGTTACACAAACAAAACCATGTAGTTCAAGCCATGTAGATGTACCTGGGAAAGATAACATATTCATGTACACACCAAGTCTTAGGAGGAACACACCCTAGGTATGGGGTGTTAGATGAACATGATAGAAAAAGGTAAACGCCCTTGTTATGTCTTAAGGGAACACCACATGTCGTGTTTATACATGTCATGTAACCCTCCATTGAAAAACATGATTGTTTTTTTCACCTATTTCTTCCTAGAACTTCTGATTTGAAGTTCCATTACTCTTGTACTAAAGTGCGCGATTGACCTTGTAGAGTCATACCACCATGACATCCTCTGTTGTATGCCTTGTACATGATGATGATTAGACACATAAGCTGGTAGGTCTGGGATTACAAGAAGATCCTTCCGTCATGGACATTATGGGACCAACTGTTATACTAAAAATGGTAAATGATTCATATTTTTGAGAATGCTTTATGAGGATGAAGTAGACTTTTTAGGGGGCACCACATCCTTCCCTGACCATGGAAGAGTTGAAGTGGGTGTTCCAGTAGTAGTATCCTTCAGCCTTTTTGGGGGATGGAAGAACACAAGCTACAGAGTCCTAGGTAGAGGCCATGTTTTCTATCTTCATGCATCTGGGGACACCTCTTGAGATGAGGGTGAAGATCACAACTTACATGATATGTGATTCCACCATGATATGGGGGGATGTTGTATCAAAGGTAGACCAACATCGGGATATGTTTTAGGAAGAGTTTAAGAGAAACATCAATGATTAATTCTACTCCAAGTGGTTGAGGGATGTCTGATCTTGAGAGTTCATTAATTTAGAGTTGAGTTCAATTTCAGTGATATATTACTCATCTCACATTACAAAGATTTAGATTTTCACATCTATTCTAGAGGGTGATGAGTTATCACTTGATGGGAGATTTGATGATGGTATCAGGTATAACATTAGATCACAAGTGAATTTCTTCAGGTTGACATTGGCGACTTCTATAGTAATCTAAGTTACGGTTACCAAGAAAAATCTATAGGAGTTGGGAGTGGTGATCCAAGGTTGTTTGAAATATATGTATAGTAATCCTTTGATTGATAAAAGGAACTGCCATAGAAATCCTTTTTGTGGTGATTATAATAAAAGAGTTGTATATATAGGTATCCATGTGAGGATCTACCAATGTGGGAAGAGTGGGCACCTGAGACCATAATACCCAAGAGACACAGTTGAGTGCTGATCTTGAGGAAGGATAGCCCATCATAAGCATTTTTTTCGGGATGTTCTCACCAGATTTTAGTGAGATGGTATATGTTATGACTCCAGATATAAGAGTGTGGCCACTAGTTTATCATCAACTAGGGAACATGAATTTATCAATCTATTTTGGCCAAGGAGTTGGTCATGTATGTGGTAGCAAGATGATAGGTTTTTAGTGATAGTAGGGTGGATCAGCATAGGAGAGACTGGAAGGGTCATAGGGCCATGTTACTGGTTATATATTTGTAATGAAACAATCCCAATAAGAGAAGGACCCCATACTATCTACAATTAGAGGTATAATTCTAGTTGATTAGGTTTTATCTTACTTATTATTTGATATAGGAGCTTCCCATATGTTTGTATCTACATCAATTGTTGAGATCCTTGGGCTATGTATCTCTTATTATGATGATTTTGTGACTATTCATGTTGTTTTGGATTAATATGGCTAGTGAACATTAGTGAAATATGTTCCCTTTTGAGGTAGGTGGGTGTCACTTCTTGTGGGACAACTATGTCTTAGATATGATAGGCTTCTATGGAATTATCTGAAAGGAATTGTTGGTCACTTTAAAGGACATTTTATAGTTCTATCGCTAGAATTTGAGTTTCACACCACTTGAGGGTGGATCGTTTCTACACAAGTGTGAATGGAATGTACAGGTATGAAAAGATAGACCCGAACATAATGGGTTCTGAGGAATTACATCCCATATTATTAGTTTATATATGGATGACCAGTGGACTTCACAGAGGGACTTTCCCCCATTGGTGGATTGTTTTAGAGATGTATATTTAAAAACCTTTTTAGGTTTATCTCCAGGGAAATTGGTAGATTTCTTTATCAAGCTTCTGCCAGGAGTGGCACCAGTGTCCATTACTCATTATAGGATGGATACATCAAGATTATAGGAACTCAAAAAATTGTTAATGGAATTTCATGAAATGTATTTCATCTGACCTAGTACTTCTCCATGGGGTTCGCCGGTCATTTTTGCAACGATGACAGACGGTACCATCAAAATGTGTATGGATTATCAGAAACTGAACTAGTTGATTGTCATGAATCGATATCCCAAACTGAGGATTGGTGACCTTTTTAATTATCTTAGATCATCCATGGTGTTCTCAAATATTAACTTGGGATTAGGTAAACATCATCTGCCTGTTATACCACCAGATATACCTATTATATTTTTCTGAGTAGGTATGGTCTCTACGAGTACTTGGTTATGCCATTCGATATCACGATGGCACCGATTTTTTCCATGGAACTAATGAACTGAGTGTTACATACTATCAGTGATTCTTTTGTGGTAGTCATCATGGATAATATCATGGTCTACTCTCACACAAGATTGGACCATTCCATCCATCAAGAGATCGTATTGAGTACACTAATGGATCATTTGTTATATGCTAAGCTCACACAACTACCACTTGCTGATGGATCGGATTCAATTATTCAGTTATTTCATCTCAGAGATATGTGTATTAGTAGAAATAGAGAATGTGAGAGACGTAGTTTTCTGGGAGTATATAATGAACGAATTTGGGGAATAATGTTTTCTGGGGATGTCTAGTAACTACATACACTTTATTTAGGACATTTCATTCTTAGAAGAGCCATTGAATGGCCTAACTAAGAATGGTACAAAGTAATTGTGGACAAATTCCTAGGATTTAGCCTTTCAAAATCTAAAATAGAGGTTGAATTCAGCTAATATAATAATTTTTCCAGAACCAAGCATGAGTTACATCATTTACTCTGACACATCAGGTATCAATATTAAGGTTTTATTATGTAGTGGGAAGGATTTTTCGCATGAGGGTCGCGGAAAGTGGGTCCAAATGTGGGGAATTTTCCCATGCCTGATCTTGAATCGGCTGCACATGTTCATCCATTATGATATTGGAGACATTACTTAATAGGAGAGCATTTTGTGAAATAAAAAAACATGAAATCCTTAAGAATATCATTACTCAGCACATGAGCCTCACCTTAGTTTGTGTGAAATATTTATGTGCATCCACGAGGCCCAGGTTCAGAACCAATAGGAGGTATAATTCTGAGAAAGTGTACTCACCAGAGCATAACCAAATAGATTTAGATGAATGCGAGGTTAGGGATACGCCATTAGGACCAGCCTATGCTTTCACTGAAATACTAGCCAAACGACCATGTGAATTTGGAGAGCTACCATCATGATGCAGATGTTGGGGATGGGTAGTTCCTTCTAGTTATAGTTTTGTTGAATTTCCTATGATCTTTGGGTCATGTAATCTCTTAATCCTTTGAGAAATGTAATCTCTGAGCCTACGGGCCTTGTAAGGGTTCCCCCATATCCCTTGAAAGCGGGGTTATCAAAAATCATTAAAAATTAAGGTCTTCAAGACATCCGGTTTATCATTACTCAACAAGATCTAAATTCGAGATAGTAGTGGTGGGTTGAGTACCTTCAGTCTTTTGAAATTGTGCTTGGATACAAACATGGGAATCGAAACAAAGAGGATGATGCATTGGGTAGGTGGAATCAGATGTAGGCAGTTTAGGAGGCTAGTAGTAAGTGGCAGCTTATGGCCATGTTTTCTGAGATTCATTTTGAGGGGCATGATAGACTAGGGATGATGTTTAATTATTCAATATCTGTTACATATAACCTATTGGATTGTGTGTTAATTAGTAAGCTATCATATTCTTAAGGCCTAGTCCTACTAGGGATTATGTCAGATGAGGACCCTACTCTCTGACGGACCATAGGCGAGGATGAGGTTTCATGTTTTCCAGGGCGTTTATGTATGTATTTTAACATATGTGAGGAGTTGATTCGAGATTTTGATGCCTTAGTATAGGTAGTTCATCATAGTGTCACTATTATGTTTTGAGATTTACATTGTCAGTATTGGTGGTCAGGTATGAAAAGGGATATAGTTAGTTTTGTTATGATATGTTCAAACTGTCAGCATGTGAAGGTAAAGAATCAATGACCAGTAGGGATATTACAACATTTGACTATTCCTGAGTGGAATTGTAAGGATTTTGTGATGAATGTTGTGAAATGATTATTGCGGACACCTCAAGGAAATGATGTGGTCTCTGTTGTTATCGATAGGCTGTCGAAGGATTCACAATTCCTACTGATTAATGAAACTATTAGTGTCAATAACCATGGATGATTTTACAAATTAGATATTGTAAATTTATACATGGTTCCACGGATCACTGTTTTAGACAGGGACACCCAATTTATTTCATTTGTCTAATAGGGACTACATAGGTCCTTGGGTACACAGGTACTTCTGAGTACAAGTTACCATCCCTGGACTAATGACTAGTCCGTTTGCATGATTTAGGTTTTAGAGGAAATTATTTTAGCATGTGTCTTAGATTTTTAGGGTCTATTGGGAGAGTCCCATACCCATGGTGGTGGTTTATGACAATAAAAGTTTTCAGAAAATGATTTAGATGGATCATTATGAGGCTTTTTACGGAAGGCTATCTTGATGACCCCTAGGATGGATAAAGGTAGGATACACAGCTATGATTGGACCACGTCTTATACAGGATACCACTAAGCAAGTGGAATTGATTGAAAAGAAGACAGATACTACACTGTATCTCCATAGAACAAATGATGGTCAATGAAGATGACCTCTAGAGTTCAAGGTCAAAGATCAGGTGTTCCTACATGTCACAATGAGGTTAGTACAATGAATGATTATGAGATAGGGGAATCTTTCACTGATATACATCAAACCATTTTGATGTTTTGGAAAGAGTAAGGATAATTGCCTATCAGTTTTAGTTAACTATGAGGTATCAGGCTATGCATGATTTCATTCATGTTTCTCCACAATGATATTACTTTTTAGTCTCTTCTCAAGCTTTTAAACATGAATAGGTTGAGATAGAGGTGGATTAAACCTTTGAGAAGAACATTATTCAGATTATAGATCATTGCATGAAGGATATCTACTACCGGTCTCTTCCCTTAATATGGGTTCTATGGAAGCACAAGTGAGTGTTGGACAGGGCATCGAAGATGGAGGACAATATGAAATCGCAATGGCCAGATGTGTTCATAGATTATTCTTCACCACCCTTAGATGGGAAATTCAGTGACAAATTGCTTTTTGGGGGGAATTTTGTAAGAACCCCGAACTTATTTTTAGGTATGGATCTTGTTTTTAAATTGTTTTTCCGGAAAAGTATAGAAATAGTATTTTTCAAGTACATGTCATCTAACTATGATTACATTCTATGTACCTATATTAATGGATACAACTATGTTTTTACTGTATAAATATCGAATACTTGGTTTTGTGGTTACCCTACATACCTGTTTATGTCGGTGGGCCGATTGAGGCTACTTCATGGGATGTATCGTTAATTAACATGCTGAGTAGTTTTTTATTAGATATATCAGAGTGGGGTAATGTATCATGTATGGAAACACCTTCTTCTTCTCATTTTTCAAAAAATACCACTCCAGAATGATAGAAAATTTTCGATCCATCAACTCTCCATCTGATCTCAAATTGAGACACCATTGGGTGCATTGGAATCCCACATGCGAGTTATCAAAAAACAATAGCACCTTTATCCCTGATTAATCATATCTTGTGATTTATACAAGGTTGTGTGTTTATCACCTTGTTGTCGATCTATGCTGTTTTAGGCTAATTCATGGGCCAACTGTAAGACCCCATGATTTAACAGTATGTTATCTAATTAAAGTAATTCAATAGCTTGCGCTACACACAACACCGAGTTCGAGCTCACCACAACTTACCAGACTAGACGTTCAAAAAGATGTTATGAATAATATTATCTACATTTTGAATCTTATAAACTCAATATAATTTTAACATCCATATTATGTGCTTCTTATACATAATATAATAACATATCCAATTTTTTTAGATAAAAGAAGTATTTTTCTAAAAATGCAATTTTACCGTCTTTTAATGATGAACCCTTTTTAAAATGAATATTTGACACTTATATATATTCAATTTAATGAAATTAAATTCTTCTTTAGAATAATGATAGAAATGTTTATTTTGACATTTTTTTGGTACTTTTCTGATGAATTTTATATTTTGATGATTAGTGGAAAATACTATGTTTTAATTTGAAAACATCTTTTTTAATCAAAATAATCTATAGAGTCAAATTTTGAATTTTAATGGTTTGGAAGTATAATTTGATTATATTTTTATCATTTGATAAAATTTATGTCATTATATGTAATTTCACATTTAAATTTGACATAAACACATGTCCATTAATGAAAGTTTTTACTTTTTAAAAAACCACTTTTTTGTTATAAAAATGGGAATTAATTTTAAATTAATATATTCAAGTTATATGTTTTTAATATTTTAAAATAGTCTTAATTTTTGAATTCGAATTATCAAAATTGTATCACCCAAGAATTTTATGAGAAATATTTTGTATTTAAATCATCAAAGGAATCGTTCACTACACACAACACTAGATTGGCTTGATTTACACGCAACTACGGCCTTCCTCGATAGATTGTGTCGTACGCAATACTGAGTTTCACTAAACAACGATATGCTATTAAAATATTATTAAAACTAGCCGTTATGAAAAGTAATAACCACTTTTTGAAATTTTGTAAATTTTATTTTTCAAAATGGACTTCATTTTTGGATTTGGAATATCGAAATTAGCCTAGGGTGAAATTTTGGTATTTTTCGAAAAACTTTCAATTTTTAATGAATAGTGAAACCACTAAGTGGTAGTTAAAAAAACTGAATTTTTCATAAAACTTAAATTTACCGCTTCTGTGAGTATAATTTCAAAAATCCGAGAGACACGGTTAATATCAAGGACTAAAATGTGGAAAAATGAGATGAAAATAATTTTTGGTGAATAGTAACTTTTTACTTTTTTACCACGGTTAAAAGTAAATAGGGTAATTAAGGGTAAAAGTGTTATTATTATTACCCTAACACATGTCCTAATTATATTGTATAAGTGTAGTTCGACTAAAAACAACCTTAGGAATAAAATATGACTATTTATGCCCACATGGATTAGATTAGGACATTTATTATTAATTTATTTAAGGAAGGGTTATGATAGTTAAAATCAAAGTTTAATAAGTAAATCATTTTTAATATGGGGTTATACATAAGATAAATTCGACTATAAATATTTATTAGAATGATAAAAAGATTTCCAACATAATGGTATTTTATTTATAATTTTTAGACGTAAAATAATTTAATTTATTTTTGACACAATGATGATGCAATAATTATCTTATTAATGAAATATTGACATAATTGATGTTATAATACCCGAATAAATGTAATTTGAGACTTTTTATGAATTTCACTAATTTTATAGGTTAATATGACATGTTAGTAATGATTTAATTAACTTTTTTAGAACTAATCATTCTGTTATGATTTTTACAAAAATCAATGATTAAATAGTGTCAAAATTGACATAAAATAGTTTTTAAAACAAATATTATATTATTAATTGTTATTTTATTCCTAAAAATCTAGGGTTAGGCCAAATGACTTAGATAAGGTTATATATATATTAATAATAAACAACTTGGGGTTCGTTTGTCTTTTTATAGTAAGTTTATTAACCTTATAGTGTAAGAACACAAGAAGACACGGTAAAAGTAAAATTATTTAACTTAATGTTAAATCTAAATGATAAGGTTAAAATAGGAACCTAAAATTGCCTAAATTATATTGGATGAGATTATTTCGACCCATCCCAACCTTATCTTCGAAATAAATCAAATTGGAGCTATTTAAAACCGAATTTGGATTTATAATAAAATAATATTTTTAGTTTTTCCAAAGGAGCCCCTCTCCTCCCTTATAAAAGGGCACCTCCTCCCCCTCTTCCTCACACCACATTGAGCCTTCAAGCTCGGAAAAACCATGACAATTTCTTCTCTCCACTTCCCTAGAGACATCATAGAGGTCCTGGTCTTCTTCAAAGACCAATTTTAGTGCCCTAAAAGGAGGTCTCAAAGAAGCGCTTCAAAGAAGAGGTAATGTCAGTTACCGATTCTTTCATCTTTATTTCTTATTCCACTTCTTCTTCTTTAGTTGTTTCATTATGAAGTAATAACATCAGTATCAATAATATAGGGATATGTTATTATAATATGAAACAACCCCATTTCGTCATCCATCCATCCTACGGAAAACGAAATCATCGCGCGTGCGTACGTACGGAATACCGTCTCCATATTGTGGTGTAATATATTTTCCACCACCACCTTAATTGGATGGGTATAATGGTGTAAATAATAACTATATATGATTATTGTAAATTGATATTGATTCTGAAATAGTATATATACACTCCAATACAATTCCACGATCATGGGAATGATTTCATCGCTCGTGCGTACGAACAGAATACCATCTCCACGATGTGATGTGACTCGTTTTACATGATCTTCATTTCATAATGATTATATAAATGTATTTAATAAATTAATACGATATATATTACACTAATACCATTATGAAAATAAGCTATCTATAACCTAAAAAGAAAAATATGAATTTATTCGACAAAACACGCATAAGAACAAAAAGTAATAAACACCCGAATAACAAGTAGTAATGAAATATTACTAATAAAAAGATAATAATATGACCATATCTGATATCATAAAAATATGTATGATTATTGAATTATTCAATAACATTATTTAAACCATTATACAGGAGGTTCGGACACTTACGAAGCAAATCGGACCTAAGGTAAGGGAGATATCACAATCTCATTTTTATTCGAGATTGTTTATACTTTAGAATTTACTGGGGTGCATTTTATCATCCACATACATGTATTCTCAATACGTAGTATTTACATCCTTCTACAATAGTTTATATCCAATTTTACCCTTTGTTGAGTTTTTAGTAAAAGATATGAAATGAATCTTTTGTCATTTTTCGTACGAGGTACTTTTTGACTTTTCCGACAAAAGTATGAGAAGAATGTTTTCTTTTAACTTATACGGCATGAATGGATTTTTAAAAAATTATTTCCAAGAAGCTTCCCTTACAAGTTTTCAAGTTTATTTTTAATAAACTTCTTTTAGTTTATAATTTTATGACATGTTAAGAAAGGAAAAGTGTTTTTGAAGTAGAAAGGATATATTCCTCAAGAATGGAGTTCAAGTGTTTTATCAAAATTATTTTCCATATAAGATAATAAAGGGTTCTGTTTATATCCCTATTATTACATTTATTTGATTATGTTGTGATGGAATTATTTTTATGAATTCCTTTATCTTATATTAATTATTTTATGATGTCACGATGTTTAAGATTCCCATTTTTATTACATGGGTTATGCTATGATGTATGGTTTATGATTTTATGGAACACATAAGAATGGTATCATTATGAGATGGGTGGGACCTATATCTCCCTCCAATGAATTGGGTGAAGATTTTATATCTAATGATATAGACATGGCTGGAATGGAAGGTTAAACCGGTTCAGTGAAACAAGACTGAAACGAGGAGTGAACTCGGTTCAGAAATGGACTTTGTCCACTAAGATAGTCTTAGCAATGAGTCTTGACTAATAAGAAATGATTCTCTATGATTATGTGTTTATGCCACAAAGTTTCATGTTTTATGTTATGATTATTGGGATTACATTTCACTACTATGATTTATCCCATGTTATGAAATTATGATCTCTTTTGCAGGTTAAGATATCTAAAAGTTATGTTCTTATGAATATGATGTGATTGATATTTCTTTTTTTACCATTACTGAGCATTTGAGCTCACCATTTTGTATTATTTATTTCCCCAGGTCAGGAAGAAGGTTATTAAGTATGATATGCCAAAAGGGACTATATATATGATGAAATAAATGAGAGATAGAGTAGACGCTTTATGAACCAGTTGTTTATGTTTCCCAGTTTCTAAAGACACTATACCTATATGGTCCTTTCCTGGTTTTGTTATATGTTGTAATAAGTTTGATTCAATTTTGAAGTAATAACAATGTATGTAAAGTATGGGTCGTTATAGTTGGTATCATAGGAATGGTATAGTCAACCTTTGGAAACTAGGATGTGAAATCCTTAGTAAGAACCCTAAGGATAAGTCTAAGCATAGAACAAAATCTTAGTGTTTTAGAAATGAAAATGAATAACCTAGGATAAGACCTTAAGTGTGAAAGTTTATTCTTGATTATGTGGTTTTCCTATTATAATTAGTGTTTCTCGCACTATTCTTCTTGGTTTTAATCAATGGATGGAACCCGAAGGAACCGTGTTAATGGGGAATGTGATGGGAAATGAAATGATTGTACCCCTGAGCAACCAAACGTTATGGGAGCTGGAATGAAAAATCTTGTAGCCATGCTCACACAACTTTCTCAAGCTATGAATCATGCAGGACTTCCAAATGAGAAAAGGAAGGAGCAACATTCGGTTGAATCCTTCATGAGGCAGCGTACACCTTCATTCAGCGGGTCTACTGATCCATTAATTACTGAACAATGGATTAGTACTACTGAAAAGATATTTTCAGTTCTTCAATGTTCTAAACACGATAATGTAATCTTAGCAGTGTATCGTTTGGAAGGTGATGCTGATCAATGGTGGAATCTTATCAAGAATATGAGGAAAAGAGATGAAATTGAGTCTATGGAATGGGATGAGTTCATGAACTTATTTTTCAATAAGTACTTCCCTCGTATTCTCCGAACAAAGATGGAAAAAGAGTTTCTTGAACTAAAGAAAAAGGATGATGAATCTATTGGTACCTATGAAGAAAATTTTACAAGACTTGCAAGGTACGCTTCTGGTATTATTATCCAACCAGAGAGTAAGATCGATCGATTCTTTAGTGGATGAAAACCAAGTCTTCGAAGGGAATTATCAATAAGGGACTTCAATAGCTATGAGAAAATCATTCGATGTGCTCTCAAAGTCGAGATGGAGATTGGAGTAACCCATCAGTCCTATGGGTTTGATAAGAACAAGAAAATGGAATTCAAAGGAAAATCTAAAGAGCACACTGAAAATAAGATGAGCTTTCCCTTATGCTCAAAGTGTGGAAAGAAACATGGAGGGAGTTGTCTTAAAGGGACAAGTAAATGTTTCAAATGTTGAAAGGAAGGTCATCGGGCATTTGAATGTTGCAATGATGGGAAAAAGATGTCTAATGATGCAAACAAGGGAAGGGATACACAGAATGAACCTACTACACTTCAATGTTTCAAGTGCAAGGAAATTGGGAATTATGCCAATAAATGCCCTAATCCAAGGGTTGAATATGATGGTCGATGTCAACAAACTCTTAAGGCTAAAGACAAAGGAAAGTCACATGCAATTTCTATCAGTGATGTGGAGTACGATAACGATGTGGTGAAAGATACACTTAACATCCACTCTAAAGTAGAAACTGTTTTATTTGATTCTGGATCCACAAACTATTTTATTTTTGAAAATTTTTCTAAGGGTATCACCGTATTACTTCAACAATTAGATGTTGAGTTAGCTGTGACAACCCCTAATGGCACAATAGTCGCATCAAAAGTTTATAATTCGTCCCCGATTGAAGTTTGTGGGATAGTGCTTCCTACAAATCTTGTGATCCTTCCTATGGTGGAATTTTATGTGATTCATGGCATGTATTGGCTTTCATTATATGGATCTCATATCAATTTCCAAATAAGGGAAGTCACATTTCATATTCCAGATCAATCTATGACCGTCTATCAATGCAAGGATGAACATAACCTTCCAGTGGAAATTTATTCCATCTTATGGGTCTTGATTCCACTAAATGAGGGTTATTTATCTCAAATGGTTGGAGAGAAACTCACGATTAATAATATTCCCATTTTACGGGAGTTTGATGATGTCTTTCCGGAGGAATTTCCAGGTCTTCCACCAAATCGTGAAGTTGAGTTTTCAATAGAACTCATACCAGGTGCTTTACCTATTTCAAAGAAACCTTATAGAATGACCCCAATTGAGTAGCATGAACTAAATAAGAAACTCCAAGAGAATCCAGATAATGGGTTCATACGCCCTAGTGCGTCACCTTGGGGAGCACCTGTTCTACTTGTTATAAAGAGAGATGGATCAATGAGACTCTGCATTGATTATCGAGAACTTAACAAGATCACTATCAAGAACAAATATCCTCTCCCACGCATTGATGACCTATTTGACCAACTACACGGAGCTCAATACTTTTCCAAGATTGATCTTCGTTAAGGGTATCATCAAATAAGGGTCAAAAGGGAGGATATACCAAAGACGACATTCTGTACAAGGTATGGACACTATGAATTTATAGTGATGCTATTTGGTATTACTAATGCCCCTTCTATCTTCATGGATCTGATGGATAGAGTCTTTAGAGACTATCTTGATTAGTTTGTGGTAGTCTTTATAGACGATATTCTTGTCTATTCAAAGAGCAAGGAAGAACATGAAGATCACTTGAGAATTATATTGAAGACCCTGCGAAAGGAGGAGATTTATGCAAAATTTACCAAGTGTAAACTTTGTCTTCAAAAAGTTTCATTTTTGGGTCACATAATCTCAAAAGAGGGGATATATGTGGATCCAGCAAAAACAGAGTTTATCAAAAGATGGTCGAGACCAACAACAGTAACTGAGATCTAAAGATTTATTGGTTTAGCTAGATATTATCGACATTTTGTGAAAGATTATTCATGATTATCTAATCCACTCACCAAGTTGACTCAGAAAGGAGTTAAGTTTGTTTGGACAGAGTAATGTGAAGAGAATTTCAAGGAGTTGAAAAGAAGGTTATCCAGTGCACCTGTGCTCACACTGTCTTGTAGTGGAGAAAGGTTTGTGATCTACAGTGATGCATCTAAGAAGGGATTGGGGTGTGTTCTTATACAAAATGATATGGTCATAGCTTATGCCTCAAGACAGTTGAAAATACATGAGCAAAATTACCCAACTCATGATTTGGAGTTAGCTGCAGTAATCATTGAATTGAAGATTTGGAGGCATTAACTTTATGGTGAAAGGTGTGATATTTATACTGATCATAAAATTTTAAAGTATATTTTCACACAAAAGGAGCTGAATATGCGCCAAAGAAGATGGTTGGAGATGATTAAGGATTACGACTGCTCAATCCATTAACACCCTGGGAAAGCAAACAACGTGGCAGATGCATTAAGTCCACAAGACCATGCCAGTTTATCCATGATGAGGATCACAAAAGATCCAATATTTTTGGATTTTAAAAGGATGGATCTTGGAATTATAATGGAAAAGGAAAAATATTATATTTCTCAAATGAATTTTCAACCATATATACATATGAAGATTAAAGAGGCACAGAAAGAAGATGTCGAGTTATAAAAGAAGGTGAGAAATGTTCCTGAATTCAACCTTGATTGTGATGGGATAGTAATGTTCAGGAATCAGGTTTGTGTTCCTCCCATCCCTGAATTAAAGAAAGAGATGCTGGATGAGGCTCATAGTTCTTCATTCTCTATTCATCCTGGAAGCACGAAGTTGTATAAGGACCTGAAAGAGTACTTCTGGTGGGATGGCATGAAAAGAGATGTTGCTAAATATGTCTCTCGATGCTTAGTTTTTCAGCAAGTTAAAGCTGAGAGACAGAAGTCTAAGGGGATGTTACAACCATTACCCATACCTGAATGGAAATGGGAAAACATCACTATGGACTTTGTCACAGAACTTCCTAAAACATCCAAAGGCAACAATGCTATCTGGGTCATAGTTGATCGTCTTACAAAGTCTGCACACTTCATTGCTATTAGAGAGGATTTCTCTCTGGATCAGCTTGCCATGATATATGTAAAGGAAGTGGTAAGATTGCATGGAGTACCACTTTCTATTATATCTGATCGGGATCCGAGGTTTATCTAGAAGTTCTGGTGAAATCTTCAGCATACTCTGGATACAGAGTTGAGTTTCAGCACTTCTTATCATCCTCAGACAGACGGTCAGTCTGAGAGAACAATTAAAACTCTAGAAGATATGTTGAGAGCTTGCTGTATGGATTTCAAAAGAGTTTGGGATCAACACCTACCTTTGGTGGAATTTTCTTATAATAATAGCTTTCACTCCAGTATTCAGATGTCTCCTTATGAATCTCTCTATGGAATGAAATGCAGGACTGCAACTTGATGGGTTGAAGTTGGCGAAAGAAAGCTATTAGGACCTGATCTTGTTGATCAGATGGCCGAAAAGGTCCGATCTATTCAAAAACACATAAGAGCAGCTTAGAGTTGACAGAAAAGTTATGTCGACAACCGAAGAAAAGACCTAGAGTTTGAAGTGGGTGATAAAATGTTCTTACGAATATCTCCCTGGAAGAGGGTCATAAGATTTAGAAAGAAGGGGATGTTGAGCCCTAGATATATCAGTCCTTTCAAAATACTGGATCGTTTTGGAAAGGTAGCTTACCGGTTGGTGCTTCCACCGAATCTCTCTCAAGTTCACGATGTGTTCCATGTATCCCTCTTGAGAAAGTACATACCTGATCCTTCACATGTACTTACCTCAAAAGTTGTACCATTGGAGCTAGATATTTCTTATGAAGAACAACCAATAGAGATTCTGGATTGTAGCAAAAAAGTCCTACAAAACAAGACGACTCGATTGGTGAAAGTTTTATGGGGGAACCACCAATTAGAAAAAGCTATATGGGAGCTTTAGGATATGATGAGGGAGAGGTATCCTCATCTGTTTGTTACAAAGTGATGAATTTCTAGGGAGAAATTCATTTTAAGGGGTGTAGAATGTAACATCTGAGACTTTTATGAGAAATATTTTGTTTTTAAATCATCAAAGGTATCTTTCACTACACACAACACTACATTGTCTTGCTTTACACTCAATGGTGGCCTTCCTTGATAGCTTGCGTCGTACGCAATACTGAGTTTCATGAAACAACGATATGCGATTAAAGTATTATTAAAACTAGCCGTTATGAATAGTAATAACCACTTTTTGAAATTATGTAAATTTTATTTTTCAAAATGGACTTCATTTTTGGATTCGGAATATCGAAATTAGTCTAGGGTAAAATTTTGGTATTTTTCTGAAAACTTTCAATTTTTAATGAATAGTGAAACCACTAAGTGGTAGTTAAAAAAACTGAATTTTTAATAAAACTTAATTTTACCACTTCTGTGAGTATAATTTCAAAAATCCGAGACACATGGTTAATATCAAGGACTAAAATGTGGTTCAATGAGATGAAAATAATTTTTGGTGAATAGTAACTTTTTACTTTTTTTACCATGGTTAAAAGTAAATAGGGTAATTAAGGGTAAAAGTGTTATTATTATTACCCTAACACGTGTACTAATTCTATTGGATAAGTTTAGTTCGACCAAAAACAAACTTAGGAATAAAATACGAACATTTAGACCCACATGGATTAGATTAGGACATTTATTATTAATTTATTTAAAGAAGGGTTAAAATAGTTAAAATCAAAGTTTAATAAGTAAATAATTTTTAATATGGGATTATACATAAGTTAAATTCAACTATAAATATTCATTAGAATGATAAAAATATTTCCAACATAATCGTATTTTATTTATAATTTTTAGAAATTAAATAATTTAATTTATTTTTGACACAATAATGATGCAGTAATGATCTTATTAATGGAATATTGACATAATTGATGTTATAAATTCCCAAAAAAATGTAATCTGAGACTTTTTATGAATTACAATAATTTTCTAGGGTAATATGATATGTTAGTATTGATTTAATTGACTTTTTTAGAACTAATAATTCTGTAATCATTTTCACAAAAATCAATTACTAAATTGTGTCAAAATTGACATAAAATAGTTTTTAAAACAAATATTATATTATTAATTGTTATTTTAATCCTAAAAATCTAGGGTTCAGCCAAATGACTTAGATAAGGTTATATATATTGATAATAAATAACTTGGGGTTCGTTTTTATTGTTATAGTTTGTTTATTAACCTTATAGTGTAAGAACACAAGAAGACACTGTAAAAGAAAAATTATTTAACTTATTGTTAAATCTAAATGATAAGGTTAAAATAGGAACCTAAACTTGTCTAAATTCTATTGGATGAGAGTATTTCGACCCATACCCACCTTATTATCGAATGAAATCAATTTTTAGCTATTTAAAACCGAATTTGGCTTTATAATAAAATAATATTTTTAGTTTTTCCAAAGGAGCCCCACTCCTCCCTTAAAAAAGGGCACCTCCTCCCCTGCTTCCTCACACCACTTTGAGCCTTCAATCTAGTCAAACCCCGGCCAATTTCTTCTATCCACTTCCCTAGAGACATCCTAGAGGTCCTGGTCTTTTTCAAAGACCAGTTTTAGTGCCCTAAAAGGAGGTCTCAAAGAAGCGCTTCAAAGAAGAGGTAATGTCCGTTACCGATTCTTTCATCATTATTTCTTCTTCCACTTCTTCTTCTTTAGTTGTTTCATTATGAAGTAATAACATCAGTATCACTCATATACTGATATTTTATTATAAGTATAAATAAACCCTATTTCTCCATCTATCCATCCTACGAAAAACAAAATCACCGCACATGCCTACGTACGGAATACTGACTCCACGCCATGGTGTAATCTATTTTCCACCACCACCTTACTTGGATGGGTATAATGGTTTAAATAATAACTATATATGATTATTGTAAATTGATATTGATTCTGAAATAGTATATATACACTCCAATACAATTCCATGATCATGGGAACGATATCATCGCTCGTGCGTACGAACGGAATACCGTCTCCACGATGTGATGTGACTCGTTCTACATGATCTTCATTGAATAATGATTATATAAATGAATTTAATGAATTAATATGATATATATTAAACTAATAACATTATGTAAATAAGGTATCTATAACCTAAAAAAGAAAAATAAGAATTTATTCGACAAAACACGCATATGAACAAAAAGTAATAAACACCCGAATAACAAGTAGTAATGAAATATTACTAATAAGAAGCTAAGAATATTACCATATATGATATCATTAAAATAATTATGATTATGTAATAAGTCAATAACATTATTTAAATCATTATACAGGAGTTTCGGACACTTACGAAGCAAATCAGACCTAAGGTACGGGAAATATCACAATCTCATTTTTATCCGAGATTGTTTATACTTTGGAATTTACCGGGGTGCATTTTATCATCCACATCCATGTTTCCACAATATGTAATATTTACATCCTTCTCAAATATTTTATATCCAATTTTACCCTTCGTTGAGTTTTTAGTAAAAGATATGAAAGGAATCCTTTGTTGTTTTTCGTATGAGGTACTTTTTGACTTTTCCGACAAAAGTACGAGAAGAATGTTTTCTTTTAACTTATACGACATGAATGGATTTTTAAATTTTTTTTCCAAAAATCCTCCATTAAAAGTTTTGAAGTTTATTTTTAATCAACTTCTTTTAGTTTATAATTGAATGACATGTTAAGAAAGGAAAATTTTTTTTGAAGTAGAAAGGATATTTTCCTCAATAATGGAGTTCAAGTGTTTTATCAAAATTATTTTCCATCTAAGATAATAAAGGGATCTGTTTCTATCCCTATTATTAAATTGATTTGATTATTTTGTGATGGAATTATTTTTATGAATTCCTTTATCTTATATGAATTGTTTTATGATGTCACAATGTTTAAGATTCCCATTTTTATTACATGGGTTATGCTATGATGTATGGTTTATGATTTTGTGGCACACATAAGAATGGTATCATTATGAGATTGGTGGGACCTATATCTCCCTCCAATGAATTGGGTAATGATTTTATATCTCATGAGATAGACATGGCTGGAACGGCAGGTTAAACCGGTTCAGTGAAACATGACTGAAACGAGGAGTGAACTCGGTTCAAAAATGGACTTTGTCCACTAAGATAGTCTTGGAAATGAGTCTTGAATAATAAGAAATGATTCTCTATGATTATGTGTTTATGCCACAAAGTTTCATGTTTTATGTTATGATTATTGGGATTACATTTCACTACTAGTATTTATCCCATGTTATGAAATTATGATCTCTTTTGCTGGTTAAGATTTCTAAAAGTTATGTTCTTATGAATATGATGTGATTGATATTTCTTTTGATTACCCTTACTGAGTATTTGAGCTTACCCTTTTGTATTTTTTCTTTCCCCATGTCAGGAAGAAGGTTATTAAGTAAGATATTCCAAAAGGGACTATAGATATGATGAAATAAATGAGGGACAATGTAGACGCTTTAAGAACCAGTTGTTTATGTTTCTCAGTTTCTAAAGACACTATACCTATATGGTCCTTTCCTGGTTTTGTTATATGTTGTAATAAGTGTGCTTCAATTTTGATGTAATAACAATGTATGTAAAGTATGGGTCTTTATAAAAATTATCTTAGCGTGAATTTTAGGTATTTTTTTGAAAAAAGTCAATTTTTGATGAATAGTGAAAAACACTTCGTTATTTTTTTAAACAGACTTTTAATTTTATTTATTATTTATTTTATTTAAATTTATTTTAGGTAATAATAGATATATAATACCTATATATGTTTAATTTAATTTATTGGAGTAATTTTATATTAAAATTAGATGTATAAATTTTTATTGATCCTTTAATCCTCTTTTACCCACCTTTAGGCAGGCTAGAAAATTTTGCATAAAACATGATTTTATTGCTTCTGTGAGTTTAATTTCAAAAATATAATAGGCATGGTTGAAATAATAAAGTAAAATGAGGTTCAATATGAGGAAAATAAGTTTTGGTGAATAGTAACTTTTGACTTTTATTTACCACGATTAAAAGTAAATAGGGTAATTAAGGATAAAAATGATATTATAATTACACTAAAATATGTCATAATTCTATTGGATAAGTTTAATTAGACTAAAAAAACATTAGGAATAAAATATGATCCTTTAGGTCCACTTGGAATAGAATAGAACATTTAATATTATTTTATTTAAAGAAGAATTAAATGTGTTAAATTCATTGTTTATTAACTAAAACATTTTTAATATAGGTTTATACATAAGAGAAATTAGACTGTAAATGTTCATTAAAAATATAAAAAAAATCTACATAATGGTATTTTATTTATAATTTTTATAGATTAAATAATTAAATTTATATATTACACATTGATGATGCTGTAATTACCTTATCAATGAAAAAATCAAATAAATGGTATTATAAATATTAAAATAAATATAATTTCAATGATTTTATGACATACATGAATTTTCTAGGTGAATATGACATGATAGGGATGATTAAATGTTTCTTTTTTGAAGTAATAAAGTTTTGATGACTTCCTCAAAAACCAATTACCAAATAATGTCCAAATTGATTTAAATTAATTTTTAAATCAAATACTATATTATTGGTGGATATAGTATTCCTAAAAATATAAGGATTGGAAAATATTGATTAAATATTATTATATACGTCATTAATGAACCACTAGATGTTGTCTTGGATTATTAGAGTATTTTTATTAATCATATAGTGTAATAATACAAGAAGACACACTAATTGTAAAACTATTTAACTATGAGTTAAATCTAAAAGATAATGTTAAAATGGTAACCTAAACTTGTCTAAAACCTATTGGTTGAAATGATTTAGACCCATAAATACCTAATTATTGAACTAAATTAATTTTTAGTGATTATAATCCTAATATGATTGTATAATACATTAATATATTAATCATTTCCTAAATTGACCCCACCCCTCATATTAATGGGCACTTCTCCTTCTCTCAAAATCACACCTCCAAATCCATTTGGCTTGGCCATCCCCTACCCAACTATCCTCCCAAATTCCCTAAAATAAACCTATATTCCTTAAATTTTTCATAAAGACAACTTATGGAACCCTTTTGATCAACTGAAAAGAAAACACCCGAAGAAGAGGTAATAATTTCACCAGCCTCATTCACGTTCTTTTCTTCTTCCACTTCCCCTTTCTTTGTTTTTTCCATATCAAAATAATAATTCAAGTACCTAAAACATAATTTTATGTTATTATAAATATATTACAACAATATTCACTATTCTATCCATCCTATAAATGAAAAATTCACCATACGTGCATACGTACGGCTTACCATCTCCAAGTCGTGGCGTAGTTTGTTATTCAAACACTTAATTATTTGGATGGGTATAATAATGAGTATAATTGATTTAAATAATAAATATAATATGTTAATTATTCTTTATTTATGTCATAACAAAAAATTACATACAATATAACCACTAATATAATGATATTGGCGCTCGTGCATATTTACGGATTTCCGTCTGCACAACGCGATGAGATTAAATCCCACGTTCACCATTCCACAATGATTACAAAAATCTGTATTATTAATATGTAATATATGACATAATAATTCTACTGAAGATATATATTTATTTATATTTAAATTTACTTACATATATCTTATTCACTTACTTCTGTTCAATATGATATGAAAACAGAAACAATGTTTATGAGTACGTACATCATACCGTCTCTGTAAATGGTGCCTTCAATTTCATATATATATATATATATATATTACAAATATTTATATTCTAAATATATATGATATATAAATCAAGGTTTATATTCTGGAATTATTTAAATAATGATATAAATGATATGATTAAAAATATCAATTTAAAACACATACGATAATGAAAGTGATTATTAAACAAAATGTTAATGTAACAAAGAAATCAGTGTTAAATGGGTAGTATAAAGTCAGAAATGAATGATGTATGATATAATAAATATGAATATGGTTCTTTTATAATTTAATAACATAATATGGTCATTATATTAGAGGTTAAACGTACCCTCAACCCAAGTATAGTGCAAGGTAAGGGTTAATTCCTCAATCTCATTATTATCTGAGATAGTTTTTGTGTATGTTTTTGCTGGTACATATTTATTATCACTATACATGATTCATAAAAGTGTTTTCAATGGATTATTTTTAAGGTACTATTTAATTAAAACATCATTTTAAAATTTTTAAATATTTTTTCTTCTCAACCTTTCCCATTAATGTCCATGTTTTCAAAATGATTTTAAGGATTAATTTTTTTTAACATAAATGTTTTAAAATGTTTATTCAATTAAAAAGTTTTAAATTGGAATGGGACACCTTGATTAAGAAATATAATTTAAATGACTTCCTTTATAAATTGTGTGACATTTAAAATGATTTCATGTAAAAGGGATGTTTCTCTCAAAGTGTTTTACTGATCATTTTAAACGATGTCAACATCCTTTACTATATATTATTATTGATCAAGGATGACTTATTATGATAAACATCTTCAATATTATATTGATGTTTTTGTGATATTTTTGACTATGGATGTGTTATTTTTATACTATTCATGATTTATGGAAAAATTATTGGAATTTTGTATGCTATTTTTAATACAAATGTGTATGTAATGTTTAAAACTTTTCATATGAGGAATGAATTGAACATAGTAATTGATGGGTGGAGCCTACTATATCGCCTCGATGCATCTGTAGGTCTCTTGAGACAAACCGGTTACTTTGAACAAGGCCTTGACAAAATATTATTTTTATTCTTGGCAAAAGGCCTTGACTATGTGGTTATGAAGTCTTCCTTTATGCATCCCATCATTATGAAATTGGATATTGATATGAAATTTGATTATTTGACTAGTAGAATATCCATGTGAATATGTAAATGGAATTATTTGATTTATATTTTCCATATCATGCTGATGTTTCTGTTAAAAATGATTTTATTTTAGACTTATACATTATATTAAATGATTATTCTTATTTATGGAAGTTTCGTCTATATTGTTATCCTTACTAAGAATCCTAGGTCACCCCTTTTTATGTTTAATTTTTCCATGATGTGAAAAATATATTATGACTGACCTGCAGGGATAGTCTAAGGGATATGAATGTTGTCAATGGAAGAAATGTTATTATCTTTTTTATTTTATAATGCAATGTAACGTTCATGTATGTAATCTATTTTCCAAGACTGTTAAACTGATCCGTCCTTCAGGACTTGATTCCTTGTAATCATGCCAATGTATTAGAATAATGCACGGACTCTGGATAACTAGGGTCAGGGGTTATATTTGGTATTAGAAAATTTTTATAAACATTATTTGAAACATATTTAGATAAAATCTCATTAAAGAACACTGTCCTAAGATAGAATTTGAGGATTAGTATAGAAAAATATCCTTGCATTTTGGAAATGTAGAGATTTTGTGTATTTTCCAAGCAATACATCCCTATCTGGAAACGAACTGGTAGAGGCAGCTCTGGCATAGATGTACCTAGGAGTGAAAACTCTGACAAGGAGTTTTGGGAATGACTCGGGGTATCCTGGTACATGATAATGGGACGCTTTTCACTCTTGGATGACACACTTACGGGATATTCTTAGGATAATTCACACTTTCATTAAAAACAATTATAAATGATTTAAGTGTAAATAATTACTCTAAGAAAAAATTTTATGATTATATATTATATGAACAACCTTTTCAATTTACATTATGTATTTTACAAGTTTGGAATTATGCACTGTGATTCATAAACTAACCTAGTGTATGCCTTTTACTAGAAATGGCGGCTATTAGAAGGAATGAAAATTCCAGAAATACGAATGATTGAATGATTAATAAGGATAACATAACTAATGGTATTAAGCCAACATTCAAAATGGAAATAGTCTCCCACATGTTCTCATCATATGAAGAAATAGTATAATTCTTTAAAAATATATGTAAATAATTCTCTAGGTCCTATGTCTTTGAAGGGAAACAAGAGAAAAAAGGATGTAAGAGAGAAATATGGATAAAGGGAAGAGGTGAAATAAGGATTTTCACATATATGATAACTGTGGAAAGAATCACATTGGTAAATACCTGAAGGGAATGGGAGTTTGATATATGGGTGGAGAAAAAGGATACCAAGTACGTGATTCTGTGGGTAATAAAAAGGTTTCAAACATACAATGCTTCATCTGTAAGGGGTTGGGACACAACGCGGATCAATGTCCAAATCATTAGAGTATATCCAAACTGATGATATTGGATACTAATCATGTTATGATACTATCGAAGATGAAGAGGATTGATTAGATTTCTTATGTTGATATTAATGTATTGTGTCATTTGAGTATTGTATTAATGATGTCCATGTGATAAAAATTATACAGTATATACAAATTGTACTGCAGTACTATTTCATTAAGGACTTGAGATTTTGTGGAACCAAGAAATGTGACTCAATAAAAGGTTAATTTCTTTTGGAAAATATATGGATGTGATAAAGATAAACCATAATATGGTACTTATTTTGAGGTAGTGATCTTGAAATAATCTATGATTGATTTGGATAAATTATATTGGATATTCTTGACTACAACTAAACTGATTAATGATTTGTCGGTTCCATCATTGTTAGAGTTAAAAAAAATTTCGATAAAAAGAGTATATCATGTATTCTATAAGTAATAATAGATCATTAATGTAATAAATAATGTTTTATGTTAGTTAAGGGTTATACCTTGTTTTAATAAAATGCACGATGACGAAATTCATATATTAATACGCGGCAAAAGAGATCTTTATTTTATTTAACTTCCTTATAAATTTTGGACTATGAGTTTGGATAGAAGTATATTGGATAATTTTAAAAGTTGGAATGGATTAAGTTTGATTTTGGATACTATTATTAAGGATAAATTAATTTCTTAATATTATTTTTGGATTGTTATAAAAAGTAAAACCTAGAGGTTAGGTGACAACCTGTCACATCAGACAAGGGCGTGAGACTTGAACCCGAAACCGAAGGGCGATAAGGGTGCATCACCCACCACTGACCTACATGATGTCTTGGTTTTGGTAAGGTAGTTTTTTAAATATTTTTAGAAATGAATTATAAATTCATTATTTTTGGAACCATATACAATTAATATAAATGGAATATTTTTAATTCTATTATCTTTTGGAGTAAAAGATGATTTTGTGGTCAGAATTAGTTAAAGGGTGAAACACTACTTGTCAAGTATATATATATATATTCCTCTTATTATGTGAATAATTAATTTCTTAATATTCAGGGAAGGGATCATAAAACCGAAAATGTGTTATCATAATTCCTTATGTTTTGTTGAACTAATGATATTTTAGATAATCATATATTGATGGCTTAGAGGCCCTCAATTTTACACTTGTTTGTGATTGATGACCTCAATAAATCCCTATAAATATTTATGTTTTTACTCCAATTATGTGTCTCTAATTTCCACAAATGTTCTCTTAATAGAGATCATAATTATGTGGTGACTTTTTCATTCCCTTCCCCTCTTATTAAGACTAAATTTTATTAAACCAAATTCTGATGTCGGTTTTCCACAAAGGTATTTTTATATTTTTAACCAATTATTTTCGAAATATAGTTTAAATTGAGATGAAAATTTATTGAAATAGGTGATAATGTTACCCCCCATGATCTCATAGTATGTAATCTCATTAAAGTAATTCAATAGTTTCCTGTACAAGAAACACCGAGTTCGAGCTCACCACAAATTACCAAACAAGCCGTTCAAAAAGAGGTTATGAAAATTATTAACTGAATTTTGAATCTTTTATACTCTAGATAATTTTTACATCCCTATTATGTGTTTATTAGACATAATAAAAGAACAAATTCATTTTTTCAAATAAAAGTTGTATTTTATAAAAATGCAATTTTACCGCCTTTTAATGGAAAATCCTTTATAAAACCAATATTTGACACTTTTATATATTCAATTTAATCAAATTAAATTCTTATTTAGGATAATGAAAGAAACATTTAGATTGGATAAATTTTTGGTACTTTTCTGATAACTTTCATATTTTGATGAATAGTGGAAAATACTATGTTTTAATTTGAAAACATCTTTTTCAATCAGAATAATTTATAGTGTTAAATTATGAATTTGAATTGTTTTTAAGTATAATTAGATTATATTTTTATCATTTAATAAAGCTTAGGTCGTTATATATAATTTGAAATTTAAATTTGACATAAACACGTGTTAATCTTTTGGTAGTTTTTACTTTTTAAAAACTAGATTTTTTGTTTTGACAATGGGAATTAATTTTAAATTAGTACATTCAACTTCTATGTTTTTAATATTGTAAAATATACATTATTTTTTAATATTTATTATCAAAATTAGCTTAGGTTGAATTTTAGGTATTTTTCTGAAAACATTCAATTTTTGATGAATAGTGAAAAACACTACGTTATTATTTAAACCAGAATTTTAATTTAATTTTTTATTTATTTTATTTAAATTTATTTTAAGTCAAAATACATATATAATACCTATATATGTTCAACGTAATTTATTTGAATTATTTATAATAATATTAGAATTATAATATTGTATTGAACTTTTTAACCTCTTTTACCCACCTTCAAGGCACATTAGCAAATTTGCATAAAACTTAATTATACCGCTTCTATGAGTTGAATTTCGAAAATATGAGTTACATAGTTGAAATTAGTATGTAAAATGTGGTTCAATAATATGAAAATAATTTTTTGTGAATAGTAACTTTTGAATTTTATTTACCATGATTAAAAGTAAATAGAGTAATTAAGGGTAAAAATTATATAAAAATTACCCAAACAATGGTCCTAATTATATTGGATAAGTGTAATTCGAACAATAAAACCTTATGAAAAAAATATTATCCTTTATGTCCACTTAGATTAGAATAGGACATTTATTATTATTTTATTTAAAGAAGAGTTAAAAATGTTAAATTCAATGATTATTTTCTAAACCATTTGTAATATTGGGTTATACATAAGATAAATTTGACTATAAATATTTATAAGAAATATAAAAATATTTCCTACATGATGGTATTTAATTTATAATTTCTATATATTAAATAACTAGATTTATTAATGACCCAATGATGATGCAGTAATTACCTTGTTAATGACAAAATAAAATAAATGGTATTATAAATATTAAAATAAATATAATTTCAATGTTTTAATGAATTACACTATTTTCTAGGTGAATATGACATGTTAGGGTTTATTTAATGTATTTTTTTCGAAGTAATCAAGTTTTTATGACTTTCACAAAAACCAAAAACCAAATATTGTCAAAACTGACATAAATAAATTTTTAAAACCAGTAATATATTATTGGTTGATATAATATTACTAAAAAACTAAGGTTCAGAAAAAGTGATAAAATAATATTATATATGTTATTAATAAACCCTTTGAGATTCTCTTGGAAGTTTAGAGTAATTTTATTAACCATATAGTGTAAAAATTCAAGAAGACACAGTAAAAGTTAAACTATTGAACAAAGAGTTAAATCTAAAATCCAAGGTTAAAATGGTAACCTAAACTTGTCTAAAACCTATTGGTTGAGAGGATTTAGACCCATAACCACCTAAGGATCAAAATAAATTCATTTTGAGAAATTATAAAATAAATATGATTGTATAATAAATTAATATTTTAATCTTTTCATAAAGTGACCCTCACCCCTATTATAAAGGGGTTGTTCCCCTTCTCTCAAAATCACACCTCCAATGCCATTTGTCTCTTCCCCACCCTGAGAAAATATCCTCCCAAAATCCCTCAAATAATCCTAGAGTCCTTAATTTGGTATTAATTCCAATTTAATGAACCCTTTTGATCAACTATATAGGAAACACCCGAAGAAGAGGTAATAATTTCACCAACCTCTTTCAAGTTCTTTTCTTCTTCCACTTCTTGTTTTTTTTCATATAAATATAATATAATCCAATACCTCATACATACTTTTATGTTATTATAAATATTTAATATCCATATTCATTATTCAATCCATCATATATATGACAAAGTCACCATACCTGCGTACGTATGACTTACCATCTCCACGTCGTGGTGTTGTTTGTTATTCAAACACTTAATTATTTGGATAGGTATGATTATGAGTATAAATGCTGTAAATAATATATATACCATGTTAATGGTTCTATATATATGATATTCCATCAAATTAAATACAATTTTAGCATCAACATAACGATATTGTCACTCGTTCGTACGTATTGATTACCATCTCCACGGAGCGATGAAATTCTTTCCCACATTAACCATTCAACAATGATTATAAAATTATATATTATTAATAACTATGTAATATATGAAATAATAATGATACTAAATATATATATATATATATATTCTTATATATATCTTATTCAATTATTTCCGTTCAATATGATATGAAAACAGAAACAACGTTTATGCGTATGTACATCCTACCGTCTCCATAAACAGTGTCTTCCATTTAATATATCAATGAATTATAAATATTTATATTATAAATATATATGATATATAAATCATGTTTTATATTCTGGAAGTATTTAAATCATGATCTACATGATATGATCAAGAATAAAAAGTTAAAACACGTACGATAAAGAAAGCGATTATTATAAAAAATGATAGTTTAACAAGGAAATCATTATTTAATGGGTAGTATAAAGAAATAAATGAATCATGTATGATATAATAAATATTAATATGATTCTATTATAATTTGACAACATACTGTGGACATTATATAGTAGGTTCAATGTACCATCATCCAAAGGAAAGTGCTAGGTAAGGGTTAATTCCTCAGTCTCATTATTATCCATGATTTTTTATGTGTAAGTTTTTACTAGGACATTTTAATTTTCTATATCCATGTTTCATAAATGATTCCTCAAAAGGATACTTTTAAAGGTAATCTTTATCCAAAGCATCATTTTAAATGTTTTAAATATTTATTCTTTTAATCGTTTCCCTTTAATGTCCATGTTTTCAAAATGATTTTAACGATTCATTTATATGGGCATGAATGTTTTAAAATGTTAATACCTTTAAAAAGTTTCAATGTGTTATGGGACACATTGATTCAAAAATATCTTTTAAATGACTCCATTATAAATTGTGCGACTTTTTCAATGATTTCATGAAAATGGATATTTCTCTCAAAGTGTTTTACTGATCATTTTCAACTATGTCAACATCCGTTACTGTATATTATACTTGATCAAGGTATATTTTTTATGATAAAAATATTCCATATTGTATTGATTGTTTTGTGATACTTCTGACTATGGATGTGTTATTTTTATACCATTTATGGTTTATGGATAATGTATTGACATATCATATGATAGTTTTAATACGAATGTTTATATTATGTTTAATCCTTTTCATATGAAGAATGCATTGGATTTAGTATGTGACTATTGGAGCTCACTTGTAAGAACCAGGATCTTCGTTTTCAGGTATGTTTTCTTTTTCAGAGAGTTTTTGAGAAAAAAGGAGTATCTGGAAATTTTTTAAGTACACACCGTGTAGTTTCTGAGTACACGCTGTGTACTCCCTTACCACGCCAGGTCATGTGCTGGCCGTGTCCGGGCCACACACACGGTGTGTAGGGATGAAGTGGAGGCCTTTTAAATTTGAGTACAAAAAAATAGAGTACACACCGTGTACTCAAGAATTACAAACCTTGTATTTTTTTTCATTAAACGGACCGGGGTCATGCCTAATCGACAAAATCGTCTTCTTCTAGGTCATGTTAGACCGAGAGATTTCGTATGGTTGCGGAACATATTTGAATCCATGCACCATCATCCATTCTCCGAATGGACCGCTGTCGATTGCGTTGGAATCGCAGCGGTGAGTTCTTCCTTCTCCTAGAGCCTTATTTTCCAATTCCTCATCTTTAGTAAGTTATCGTGGGATGATTGTATTATGCGTTTTCATTGATCTGCACCGTTATAAAGAGAATCAAGGCTTGAGATTCAAGTATATCGATCTCCTAGGATCGAGGTTGGAGGTTTGTGCCTTGACATTCGATGTATTTTAGTTTTATGTGAAAATTCCACCAATACCTATGAACAGGGTATTGCTTGTTTAGTGTTTTTCCCTTGTTGTTTTATTGCCTTTCTGGCATGCTTGTGTAGATGTAATTTGATCATGTTTGAAGAAAATTGTTGTGCAGGGATGTTTTTCCCATGCTTTGTTCTGTTTACAACATTTGGGTCTTTATTAGCCTTGGCCATTTTGCCTGTTTTCTATGCCTAGTGACCGTAGGATAGAGTAATGTTGATAACATTATTGTTTTCTATAGACTATTTAGCCATGTAGCTTTATATGTGTACCTTGGTTATACAAGTAGCTCTATACGTGTACTTTGGCCTTGTAGAATTATTATGCACTAACTGGGACGGGACAGTTAGAACCTGGTGCTATAGACTATAAGGGATAGACTAAGTGAGCTTCCTAGAGAGTCATTGGACATTATAGGCTATATGGGATAGACCGTGTGAGCTTCCCAGAGTGCCTTGGATCTTATAGACTACAGGATGGTGGACCGGGTGTGCTTCCTTAGAGAGTCTTTACTTTTTGAATTTCATTAAAACTTTTTCCAGGCTAGGGAAGGAATTGACTGAGTGAGGTTCCTTATAGAGTCTGTGATAGACCTGAAACTATTGGAGTAATTGACCAAGTGAGCTTCCTCGGAGAGTTTCTAGACCTTGGGTCCAAGAGTTTTAGACCACGTGATCTGCCTCAAGGAGTTCCTGACTACCCAAGACTATAAGGGGAATTTACTGAGGGAGCTTCCCCAAAGAGTCTTATAAATTCGTATGACCAAATTAGAGGGGTTAGGCTGAGTGCACTACCCAGAGGGTTGTGGTACTTTTGGTTAGTACCAGAGGGGATGTATGAGAGTACTTCCCAGATGGTTTCTTATTGTGGTTAGCTGTTTGCTTACTACTTCTTGTTGTTGTTCTGTGGATTGATTACTATTGTGCATCATCCTGTTTACTACTTACTGATTACTACCTGATGTTGTTGTCACTGTTTACTACTTACTGTACTATTACCTACCATATACTCACAGACTATTAGGCACAGATCATCGGGTGGTTTCCTACTAAGATTTATTCTCACACCTTGTTTGGGCCATGCTTTTGGGCCCAAACATACTTTGTTGTTGCAGGTATAGACAAGGGAAAGCGCCCATAGACATCTGGTACTGGATTTGTTGGAGGAGGAGAGCATGGGACCAAGCATTGGATTGCGATGCTGAGGAACTATTTACTTTCTTTTTTACTCGTTTTGGTACTGTGGTGTTTTCCAGAATTGTGAATTGTTTGGCTAATTTCTTAGAAATGTAACATGCATCATTTCATATATATATATATATATATATGCCCCAGTATGTTGATTTATTCTTCTGCTTTTTACTACTGTTAGTTATTTACAGCTTCCGCTATTTCATGTTTATTTACTTCCACTGTGTACTCTGCCAATGCTGGCATAGTTTCCCCACTATCACACCCAAGGCCCTCACTGCTAGTCAGCAGCCTTTGGCATTTGGGGAAATGTGTTTGAGGCCATGTGACAAATCAGGTACGGGACGCCTCTGGGTGGCATCCAGAACTAGGATGTTAAAAAGTGGTATCAAAGGAAATATTTTCTCTTGATTTACTTTTTGGAGCCTTCATACAGGGATATGACAGATTCGGTACTTGGTAATAAGCTATTCCCAGGAGTAGCTAACCCGTGTACAGGGAAAATACATACTACCTCATTTATTGGTGTTTTTTAATTTTTGGGATTTTATAGTTCATATGATTTCACCTAGAGTGATTCACATGACTTGTGTTTTTATTGTTGTTAAAATTATAGTTCTTTTTCTGTTTCAACCCGATGAGATGAGGGTATGCCATCTCATGCATCATATAGTTACTTGTTAGAAATCACATGCCATAAATTCTTGCCATGCCATCTAAAATGCATTAGCGATTTCAGGTTGTTGTGATAGAACATGTGTAGATTATGCATGTTGTTTTGATAGATACTTTGATAGAATCCCTTCGGTTTGATAGAGGACTGGTTTAATTGTACCTTGCTTAAAATGAACGCCAAATTTTGATTCTTGAGCTGTTATGGGCCCTCTTGAATCATAAATTGGTGGATCATTGACCTTTTGTCCTTATACATGACTGTATAGGATACCAATCATTGATTCGCGGGGAGTATAGGCCCTCTTGGATCAGAATTTGGCACCTTCATGACTTGTTTCTATGTTTTCTGGAATTCGGTGTAGTTTCTGAGCTACTGCCCTAAAAACCAAGAATACACAATGTGTTCTTTATATATACACTCCATGTAGTTTTTAAAACGTGTCATTGACTATGTGATTAAAAACACGGTGTTGTGGAAAATCTTCAGGAATACACAGTGTACGTTAGGCACACGCTGTGTAGTAGTGAGCCATGTACCCAGCCATGTCACTAACAACATGGGTCGAGGAATCTTGAGTAGATCACACCATGTTTGGTAGGAACATTCCGTGTAGTTTTGTTCTAGGTACCTGTTTGTGTCATGAAAAACACGAGTCGATGTTATCTTTTCTTATACAGGCCATGTTGGGTCAGAACACGCCGTGTAAGGGTCAGCTGTGTAGCCGACCATGTAACTAACAACACGGGTTTCCAAAACCTTCTTTAGTACACTTCGTGTCCATGGGGAACCTACCGTGTAGTCTAAGTTTATGTGGACCGTGTGTGTTAGCCGTGTAAGGAGACTCAGGTAGGCGAGTAAAGTTTAAGTACATGATATGTGTGGGGACAACACGCAATGTAGTTTGGGTTGTTAAAGGACCATTGTGGTAGGAATACACGCCCATGTGAATTGATAAAAAGAACACGCTGTGTAGTTTTTATACACACCGTGTAGTCATTTTTTTTAAACTTGAATGTTTCCTTATCTTGTTCCCGTTTTGTACTTCGGTGTTCTCAATCTTTGATAATCATGATCTACGGTGTTCTTTTGATCATTCAATGTTATGCCTCCGGGACATCCCCCGGTTGTATGTCAGTTTCCATATGGTGATCAGACACTGGATATGGCTGATCTGGATCCTCTTACAGATCCTACTGTTATTCCAGCCTTGGCACCAGCAGTTATACCCGTAGCAGGAGCCGATACGCAGTTCAGGGAGGACTTCATGAGGATGATGCATACATTTCAGGGAGTGTCACCTCCTGCCCCGTCGATGGATGAGTTGACGCAGGTTTTCCAACAGCAACATCCTCCTAATTTCTCAGGGGATGAAGGACCTCAGCCTTCCGAGTCATGGTTAGAGGCCACACTGACTATCTTCGAGCATCTCGAGATACCCCCATAGAAGAGGGTAATACTGGCCACCTATATGCTCTATGACACAACCAAGAGGTGGTGGGAGGTGATCTCACAGTCAGGGCACATGTAGAGTATGTCTTGGGATGAGATTGGTCGCACCTTCTTTGACTACTTTTACCTAGAGACCTTAAGGGCTGACCGAGCCTAGGAGTTTATGAGTATGTAGTAGGGTACTCGTTCCTTTATGGAGTACTCGTCACATTTTACCGAGATGTAGTGTTTCATGCTGATCCCAACAGGTGATGAGTTGTTCCTTACGTGGATGTTTGAGGAAGGTCTCAGGCAGGAGATCCATTCCCAGGTGAATATCATCACGTTGACTTCGATATCCTCTATCACCAACCAGGCGCTTATCACTGAGAGCAATATGAGGGATTCTAGAGCAGTGAGCTAGGACGGTTCGACATCCAGAGCTAGCGTTCCACCTATGAATAATAGGAAGTGCCACAGAGAGTCTTCTTGAGGAGATCAGGGTAGGCATGATTTATCTTCTGGCAGCCAGGTTGTGTGCTACCGGTGCGGTAGTATTGGGAATACTAGGCCTCTGTGCCATAGAGATCCTATGGAGTGCCGATCTTGTGGAAAGATGGGCCATCTTTAGCACTTTTTTCAGATCTTCTCACCTTCAGCTGGAGGTAGGGGTTCATCTATGACACCACGTTTTAGAGATTCTTCACCAGTTTCTCACCAGTCTGGGAACTGGAGTTATTCTGGCCATTCTGGCTGAGGTGGGGGTCACGATCATGGTGGCTAGTCACCCGGTCATCAGTGACATCAGAGTGTATTAGTTCAGAGTGGTCAGGTAGGGTCACAGGGCTGCGGGGCAAGCCAAACTTTTGCTGTGGAGCAGACCTATCTGGAGTAGGATCCCAGACCTTCTATAGTTCGAGGTATGATCTTATTTTCATCGGTTTTATCTTTATCTCTTTTTAATAATGGTGCTTCGCATAGTTTTATCTATGTTTCTTTTATGGAGAGCCTTGGTCTCTGTATCTGTTCGTCTACCGACATGTTGACTCTTGACACGCTGGTGGGAGGAATGAATTTTGGCGTACATTTTTTCAGATAGTTCCCTCTCGACGTTGTTAGGTATCGTTTCTTATGGGATCTCTATGCTCTAGAGATGACAGGTAATGATGTTATTCTCGGGATGGACTGGCTGGTTCCCTTCCAGGCGTTCTCCAACTGTTATTGCCGCAAGGTGAGTTTCGTATCACTAGAGGGTGAATCCTTTCTTCATATAGGCGAGTGGGATGTTCAGGAGAGTCAAGAAGGAATCGAGTATCATGGGCTAGGAGGAGTTACAACCCATATTTCTAGTCTTTATCTGGATGACCAGGGGACTTCACAATTGGACTTTCCTCCAGTGGTGGATCATATCTTAGACGTCATTCTAGAGGTTTTTTCAGGTTTACCTCTGATGTGTGAGTTAGAATTCTCGACTAAGCTCGTTCCTGGTGTGGCACAGGTGTCCATTCCTCCATATAGGATGGCTACACATGAGTTGCAGGAGCTCAAGAAGCAGTTGGAGGAGTTGTAGGCAAAGTGTTTCATCCAAACCAGTACTTCTCCTTGGGGTTTTCCTGTCCTTTTTGCAAAGATGGATAACGACACCCATAGGCTTTGTGTGGAATATCATAAGTTGAACCAGTTGACGGCCAAGTACCAATATCCCTTGTGGAGGATCGATGATCTCTTCAATCATCTTCGAGGAGCTAGAGTGTTCTCAAAGATTGACTTGAGATCCGGTTATCATCAGTTTCACGTTAGACCATCAGATATACCTCTTATAGCCTTCAAGAGAAGGTATGATCTATAAGAATATACAGTTATGTCGTTCGGTCTCATGAATGCGCCAGTAGTTTTTATGGCACTGATGAACCGAGTGTTCCATCTGTACTTAGATTATTTTGTGTTGGTTTTCGTGGACGATATCTTGGTGTACTCTCACACTCGACATGACCATGCTGCCCATCTTGATATCGTTTTGAGTACACTGAGAGAGCATCGACATTATGCTAAAATCTTGAAGTGCCAATCTTGGATGGATCAGATTCACTTCTTGGGCCACGTCATCCTAGTGAAAGGAGTTTTAGTGGACATAGAGAAAGTGAGATCTGATGTTTCCTAGGAGCAGCCGAAGATCGTCTTTGTGGTGCGGAGTTTCCTAGGGGTGGATGGATAATACATGCACTTCATTCAGGAATTATCATTCCAAGAAGTACCACTGACAGGTCTAACCACGAAGGGGGTGAAGTTGTTATGGTCAGATTCTTGTGAGTCAGCCTTTGAGGAGCTGAAGGGAAGGTTGACTTTAGCACCAATACTGGCCTTGCCAGAGCCGGGAAAGGGCTATACTATTTATTGTGATTCTTCAGGTATCGGGCAAGGCGTCGTGCTTATGCAGGGAGATGGATTCATCACGTACGGGTCTCATAAGTTGAGGCCACATGAGAGGAATTACCCAAAGCACGATCTGGAGTTGGCAGCTGTTGTTCACGCCTTACGCTATTGGAGACAATACCTTCTGGGAGAGCACATTGTGGTTTTCAGTGACCAAAAGAGTCTCAAATACATCTTCACTCAGCATGATCTGAATCTAAGGCAGTGTAGGTGGTCGAGTATCATCAGTCCATTGACATTGAGCTTGAATATACCCCGGGAAAGGACATCACAGTTGCTGATGCGCTGAGCAGGAGAACTCAGATCCATGAAGTTCAGGAGGCCAACAGTGAGTGGAAAATTATGGTTCTATTCTCTGAGATGCACTTGGAGGTTCATGACAGGCAGGGACAGACTTTCCTTTCTTTTATAGCTGTTACCTCTACACTTCTTGATCCGGTACAGATGAGGCAGCTATTAGACTCAGAAGGATTAGTCCTATGGGAGAGCGTATCACGAGAGGACCCTCTTCCTGGACGGACAATGGGAGAGGATGAGATATTGCATTTCCAGGGACGCGTATGGGTGCCAACAGACATACGCGAGGAGATGATGTATGATTTTCATTCCTCATTTTGGGAATTTCATCCTGGCATCACCATGATGTATCATGATCTACACAGCCAGTACTGGTGGCTAGGTATGAAGAAAGATTTTGCTGGTTTTGTTATGAGTTTTTCAAATTGTCAGCAGGTGAAAGTAGAGCATCAGCAACCAGCAGGGCTTTTAAAGTATTTACCCTTTCCCGAGTGGAAGTGGAACGATGTGGCGATGGACATCATGACCGGATTGCCGAGGACACCCCGAGGGAACAATGCTGTTTGGGTTGTCGTCAACAGGCTTATGAAGGTTGCTCACTTTTTTCTAATTAAGGAGACCTTTAGTGTTGATGAGTTGGGGCGGTTGTACATCTGAGAGATTGTACATCAACAGGGAGTTCCCAACTCCATTGTCTCAGACAGGGATACACGCTTTACTTCATGGTTCTGGTAGGGTCTTCAGAAGGATTTGGGTATACAGGTACTTTTGAGTACAACATACCATCCCCTGGCTGATTCCTAGTCCGAGCACATGATCCAGGTGCTTGAATATATGCTTCGAGCTTGCATTCTAGACATATGCAGTTCTTGTTAGAAGCATATTCTTCTTGTTGAGTTCTCCTACAATAACAGTTTCTTGGAAACTTTTCAGATGAAACCTTATGAGGCTCTGTACGGTAGGCCATGCCGATCACCATTATACTAGCTGGAGGCAGGAGAGTCATCTTTGTTGGGACCTCATCTTTTTCAGGAGACCTCTGAGAAGATAGAGTTGATTCGAAAGAGGATAGCTACAGCACCATCTTGGTAGAAATCTTATGCTGATCAGTGAAGATGACCTCTGGAGTTCGAGGTCTTGGATCAGTTTTTCCTTCATGTCACACCAAGATTGGGACACAAGAGGATTTGGGGACAAGGTAATATTTCACCGCGGTACGTCGGGCCATTTGAGGTGTTGGAGAGAGTTAGGCTGGTTACCTATCGGTTGCAGTTACCTAAAAGGTAACGGGATATCCATGACATCATCTTTGTTTCTCAGCTCAGACATTACTTTTCAGACCCATCTCATGTCTTTCAATCCGAGGAGGTTGAGCTCGAAGCAGAGGCGTTGTTTGAGGAGCATCCTATCCGGATTGTTGATCGTAGTACAAAGGTTCTCCGCGTCCAGTCTGTTCCTCTAGTACGAGTTCTATGGCAGCCCAGGCAAGTACATGATGATACTTTGGAGAGGGAGGCCGATGTACGATCATAGTGGCCAAAGCTATTCAGGGTTTATTCTTCTACGCCTCACTAGGGAAATTTGGGGATGAATTTATTTAAGGGGGAAGTTTGTAAGAACCCGGATCTTTGTTTTCATGTAGGTTTTCTTTTTTCTAGGAGTTTTTGAGAAAAAAGGAGTTTTTTGAAAATTTTTGAAGTACAGGTCGTGTACTTTCTGAGTACACGCCATGTACTCCCTTTCCGCGCGGGGCCGTGTGCTGGCCATGTCTGGGCCACACACAAGGTGTCTAGGGATGAATTGGAGGCCGATTAAAGCAGAGTACGGGAAAATAGAGTACATGCTGTGTACTCAAGAAGTACACACCGTGTATTTTTTTTCATTAAACGGTCTGGGGTCACGCCTAATAGACAGAATCATCTATTTCTAGGTCACGTTCATCCGATAGACGCCGTATGGCCACAAGACTTCTCCGAATTCCTGCACCTTCATCCATTCTCTAAATCGACCACTGTTGATTGCATTGGAACCGTAGCAGTGAGTTCTTCCTTCTCAAAGAGCCTTGTTATCCAATTCCTTCTCTTTTGTAAGTTATCATGGGATGATTATTTTATGCGATTGTGTAGATCTATTCCTTTATAAGGATAATCAAGCCATGTGGATCAAGTAAATCGATCTCCTAGGATCGAGGTATGTGGTTTGTGCCTTACTGTTCGATGTCTTTGAGTTTTATGTGCAAATTCCACCAATACCTATGAATGGGGTATTTCATGTCTACCGTTTTTCCCTTATTGGTTTCCTGACTTTCATGCATGCTTGTGTAGAGTTAATTTGATGATTTTTGAGGATAATTGTTGTGCTTGTATGCTTTACCCATGATTTCTTCTATTTACGACCTTTGGGTCTTTGTTAGCCATGGCTGTTCGGCCTGTTTTGCATGCCTAGTGACCGTAGGATGGAGTAATGATGATAACATACTTGTTTTCTGTAGACTATTTATACAAGTAGCTCTATAGGTGTACCTTGGTTAGCCAAGTAGCTCTATAGATGTACTTTGGCCTTATAGCATTATTATGAACTGACTGGCATGGGGCTGTGAGAACCTGGTGCTATAGACTATAAGGGATAGACTGAGTGAGCTTCCCAGAGAGTCTTTTTACATTATAGGATACAGGGGATAGACCGACTGAGCTTCCTAGAGTTCCTTGGATCTTATAGACTACAGGATGGTAGACCAAGTTAGCTTCTTTAGAGAGTCTTTACTTGTTGAATTGCTTTATAAACTTTTCCAGGCTAGAGAAGGAATTGACTGAGAGAGCTTCCTTAGAGAGTCTGTGATAGACCTAAAACTATAGAAGAAATTGACCAAGTGAGATTCCTCAGAGTGTTTCTAGTCCATGGGGCCAAGAGGGTTATACCATTTGATCTTCCTCAGAGTGTTCCTGACTACCCTATACTATAAGAGGAATTGACCGAGTGAGCTTCCCCAGAGTGTCTTATAAATTCATACGACCAAACCAGAGGGGTTAGGTTGAGTGCACTGCCTAGATGGTTGTGGTACTTCTTGGTTAGGACCAGAGGGGATGGCTATGAGTACATCCCAGAGTGTTTCCTATTGTGGTTAGCAGTTTTCTTACTAAATCTTGTTGTTGTTCTGTGGATTGATTACTATTGTGCGTCATCATGTTTACTGCTTACTGATTACTGCCTGCTATTGCTGCTACTATTTAATTCTTACTGTACTATTACCTTCTATATACTCACTGATAGTTGGGCACAAATATTCGGGTGGTTTCCAAATGTGATTTAGTCACACACACTATTTGGGCCATTCTTTTGGGCACAAGTAGACTTTTTTGTTCCATGAATAGACAAGGGAAAGCGCCCTTCAAATTATGTTACTTGATTTCTTGGAGAAGGAGAGCATGGGACCATTCTTTGGCTTGCAATTCTGAGGAGCTGTTTTCTTTCTTTTGTACTCGTTTTGGTACTTTGGTATTTTCTATCATTGTAACTTTTTTGGATGCTTTCCTAAATATGTAACAGGAATCATTTCATATATACATATGTGCTCCAGTTTTTTGATTTAGTCTTCCGCTCTTTACTACTGATTGTTATTTACTACTTTCGCTATTACTTGTTTATTTACTTCCACTGTGTACTCTTCCAATCAGGGAATAGTTTCCCCACTATCAGACCTAAGACCCTTGCCTCTAGTTGGTAGCCTTTGGATTTTGAGGAAATGCGCCTGAGGACATCTGACAAACCGGGTACGGGGCGCCTCTGAGTTGCTTCCGGAACTGGGACGTTACATCGCTATATCTCTTCGATGCATCAGTAGGTCTCTTGAGACAAATTAGTGTCTTAACACAGTGCCTTTACAAAATCTTATCTATAGTATGGGCACAAGGCCTTGACTATGTGGTTATGAAGGCATGAATTATGCATTCCATCATTAAGAAATTTGATATTGATATTACATGTGATTATTTGACTAGTAGAATATACATGTGGATAAGTAAACAGAATTATTTGATTTATCTTTTCCATATCATGGTGATTTTTATGTTTAAAAGTATTTTTTTTTGTCTTATAAATTTCCTTAAGTGTTTATGCTTATTTATGAATGTTTCATATATTTTGTTATCCTTACTGAGTATCTAAACTCACACTGTTCTGTGATTTATTTTTCTAGGACGAGAAGAACTATATTATAAATGAAATGTAGGGATAGTATAAGGGATATCAATGGGGAAATAGAGAAAATTTTGTTGTTGTTTTTCATTTTATAATGTAATGTAACGTTCATGTATGTAATATATTTTCCCAGACTCCTAAACTGATCAGTCATTCGGGACATGATTCACTATAATCATGCAAATGTATTAAAATAATGCACCGAATTTGGGTAACTGGGATATGAACATTATACCAATTTTCAAGTATATCAATCGTACGACATCAAAGTAGGTGATTTTGTGCCTTCCATTTTCTATATTGGTATTATATTCTAATATTAATTCGGAACCACATTTGCGGTATTTCTTGATTAGGAATTAAAAAATGTTAATTACCCTCATATGGGATATTTAACTAGTAAAGGGTTGTTTGTTATGCGTAAGGTTAGATACCTTGTTTATGGGACACACCACATGTGTGTTTCCCCTTGATTGATTTTTTAGTGCCATTTTTCCTAGGTTTCATTTGAGTAATTATTTGTTTCCGGAGCCTTATTTGACTAGGATGAAGTTTTTTTGATTATATGAAATGACTGCGATATGAATTGTGAATTTTTAGCCATGTTGAAGATTTAGATTACAGGAGTTTCTTTAATATAAGAAACACACTGTTTTTCTCATGGACCGTGAGAGTCTTGGACCAAGAAGACTGAGGGGACTTCCAGATTACTTATATGTATTATGCTTTTCCAAATGACTGTGAGAGCATTGGACCTGGAATGATGAGTGTTCTTCCATATTATTTACATGGGACAATGAGACCTTTGTGTAGAATTTTTACCAAAGGGGATATACTGTGAGATCATTCTCAGAGGGTTGTCATTTTATTAATTGATTATATTATGTACAAAAGGGGATAGGCCAAGTGATAATTTCCAGAGGGTATTTATATTAATTATTTTTTTCTATGTGGTACCAAAGGGGTTATAATGTGAGATCATTCATAGAGGGTTGTTTGCGAATAGTTGAATAATTGTGTCTTGTCTACCAAGCCAAATAACAAGCTTGTATTTGATCATACATAATTGTTTCTATAGTCTTATAAGACGTCGTTTTTTGTTACATTACACGGGTATACAGTGCTTGGGCTATATCCCAATGTTAATTGATTCAAGAAATAAATAATAACTAAAAAATTAATGGAATTAAAAACATTAGGATTGTTTAATTTTGAGTTCTTCATTGTTTACTGCTTCATTCTTGCATATATCCTACTGTATATATTCACTAGCATTTGGAAATATTTAATTTTCTGGTTCCCTAATGGGATTCTTCTCACACCCTACTTGGGTCATTCTTTTAGCCCCAAATAGATTATATAATTATAGATATAGATATGGTTAAGATCCCTTCTTTATCTGGTACTACATTGATTCTCAAGCTAAAGAACATGGGACCAAGTCGAGGCTTGTGATACTGTTGGAGTTTACTTTTTTTCTTTCTTTTTATTTTATTTTATTGTATTTCAATCATGTGACCAGTTTTGTATTTTTTCCTAGACACATATGACATGCATCATTACATATACAATATGGATTCTATTGAGTCTAATTTCAGTCATCCACTATTTTTTCGATTCAGAATTATATCATCAACTATTGTGGCTATTTGTTATCCATTTTGTATACTATTTAAGTGATGTCATAGTTTCCTCAATATCATACAGTGGCCCTTGCTAGTAGTCAATAACCCCTGGTATTTGTGGAAATTATCTTGAGGACATTTGACATGTCATGTTCGGGGAAACATTGGGGGACACTCGGATCCGAGATGTTAAATCAACAACTATTTTTTCCTCTTCATTAAAATATTAGAGATATGGATCGTCATAAAATAAAAAAAATATTATCTTAGATTCCCACTACTAATTTAGGTTCAAAGGAATGTTCATTCTTTTACATAAGAGGTTCTGGTGTATGTAGTGTCAATTTCATGTTAAATAGGACAACTATCTTTAGGTTTCAAATGGAATACACATTTAATGAGAACGTTTTCATTAAGAAGTTACAAATGATTTTTAATATATTCAAATATCTATAATTCATAGTTAAGTTATATTCAACATCCATTCGCATGTTAAATTTTCCTACACTAAATAAATTTCAAATGGTTCTAAAAGTAACTGTATCTAGTCCTTTAGAATCGTTAAATAAAATAGATCACAATTCTTAGTATATAGTGGCACTCACAATCATTTAATATCAATTAGATTCAATATAATTTTAACAACTAATCTTTGATACCATGTGTATTATAATACCATTTCTCAAATAATATATAATTGGATCATTAATATTCCACCATCCAGCTATAGAAGAAAAAACCATTTAGGTTGATATATAAATTTAATTAACACTACAATTCTCTCATCTATAATGTAGAAATATAACAAGATAATAGATATAATAATCTAGGAACCACAAAATTCTATAGTAATTAGGCATATTAAATTAGATATCACAAAGAATATTAATGAAATGTTTATCCTAATAGTCCTATAAGGATGATTGATATGATACTAACACGAGTCCACAAGATAATGCTAAAATAAAATCAAAATGATAAAAAATTCAGTACTCATGATTGTCACCCGACAGTAAAATCAATAAGACTATCATAGGGAAAAGGAAAACAACAATTCATATCTAATGTAATTTTAATTTTAATTATTCATTGGTTTGCTTCTCCCATGAACAGAGTCATTATAAAATGCATACGGTTCCATAATTCCTTATTTACCCTCCTGAAATAGTATTATAAAAGGAAGAATGATATGATACTCCACTTTTATGCATTGTTCTATGTTCCCTGAAAAGTAACTGATCCTTATTTTCAACATGGACATATGTATACCTCCCCAAATTCCAAAGGCTAATTAGTTGTAGGAAGGGTTGATATTGGGATGTTAGGGATACTATAACCTCATGATCAAAGTGGAATATAGTGGAAAATTATTATAAGAGAAAAAAATATAATATTTATGATATATAAGTAAATAACTAGACAAGAATAAAAAATCACATCCATTAGCAATGTAATGATTAGTAAATAGATACTCATCCACTTTCATATACAAAAATATGTCATGTTTGCAATCTATAAAAATGGTAATACATTTATTCAGAGATGTAAGAATATAAAAAATAATATTAAAATGAACAAAAAGATAAAAATTTATCTTCAAATATTTCACAATAATACACTTTGTCCTTCACTCCTATAATATATACTTTTATAGAAAATCAAGAATCAATAAAATTCTTTTTCTTCTTTTCGCAACCTGCATCCATAAATTCTATTCAAGTACCAATTGGGGGCCTAAAAATGGTGCAATATATACTCAAAATTACACCACCAATGGTGTATACATCCAAAAATTCAGTGGTTATATAATTAATCTACGTTCTGTAATTAATATACACATTTAATGAAATTGATAAATCACATGGAGAACTAGGTTCTGGACATGAAACCCATCTAATACCAACTTCTTAATCCTTATCCGAAATGTCTTTGAATTATTATAAATTATTATTTAATAAATAAAATGGTTTCGAAACCCAAATCATATCCATTTATACCCCTTGAATTATATCATTGGAAGGGATAATAATATCCAAAATAATTTAGAAGTTTATAATGATTAAATGAAGCTAATAATATAGGTAAGAACCTAACTGAATCAATGTATGTTCTTTAACATAGAATACATGTCCTGACATTTAATTAATACATTAATTAACTAGAAACATGAGACCTTACCAATAGATCAAAATGAGGAACCTAGTATTCAATCTAGGAGTACTAAAAAACCATAACCTTATAAGTTTATCCATTTCATTCCTTATGTGAATCCAGCGATTACTCTAAATGTGGTATAATGTTACCACCATCTATTTTCGTCCATATTTTTCAATGTTGGAACCCAAAGTGTTAATTTCAGTTTAATATAATAAAATTAACAGTAATCTTATCTTTGGAATCCCATTTTGAGAATCAAAGAGTCACTCGGGGTGAAATATAAATACTCCCATTAAGAGTTCCAGACCATAAGATTCAAAAAAGAACACATGTATCACCCATGAAATAATATAAATCATTAATTAATTAATTTAAATTATTATATCCAGGTGATTCTATATGTGGAATTTTGATATCGTACCCATGAATCACATTTAGCATACCATAATGAATAGTCATGGGATACTATTTGACCATATCATTTAAAAATAAACTAATTCGTAATGGCCATTTCATTAAATAAAAAAATAATATGAAAATGTCATTAAAATATATAGCCTATTATTAGAAGTTCTATAAAGGTATAAATTATATCATTAAATTTAATTAATTCATTTAAATTGAAAAATAACAATATCCCTATCAAAAGGGGGAAATATCCCTCTAAAGAAAAAACAAATTTATAAGAAACAAATGGCTGTTTATGAAAAATTTTAACATAAATTTAGGGTTGTTATAATTTTTATTTCAAAAAATCACTGATTAATAAATAACATACATCATATGATGACATAGTTTATATGATAAAAAATTCATTTACTTGGTGGTTCTCAGAAACTCTAGGTCATGGAACAATAATACAATATATAATGAACTATACATATTGTTAAATGAATTAAATCACATAAAATAAATTGGTTGTAGAATACTCATCAATTATTGGCCTCTAATATAGTACATAATGGGAGAAATCCATTTAATAGAGTAATACCCAAAAATAGGTCATATTACATCGCACAGATTTGACATCCTATACACTGATGCCAATAAAAGAAAGAAACAAGTGGGTTGAAGAGAATATTGCTACACAACCATCATGATGGATGAATAATGAAATATATTAATAATGGAGTAGGTATCTCAATTTCTATAATTGTTGGTGAAGGGGGATCTCAGGGGAAATTTTATAGAGTTTCATGTGAATGGGGATAAAAAAATGAAGCAAGGGAAAATCATAATTTCAGACTTTATTAAACGGCGCATGGCCTGGTCAAACTATTTGATAACTTTTTAGGATAAATTTACTTGTGGAACAAGCCACGTGTGATAGGATTTTTTTTGAAAAACTATGTACACCCCATATAGATCCACTATGTGAATTCTCTATAACTATTTGAAGGGCTGTGAAACCCCCAATGCATGATTAAACAAACAATTTCCAATTATATGTGGTACACATGATTGATCTTCATAATAATCATTAACCATGATAATCATGATACTTTTCCTATAACAAGATATCCATTCTCAAAATAGTCCATAGAATCTCACCAGACATTCAATAATCCTTCATATACTTCCATTAAAAGATAAAATAGATTTCTACAGAAATTTTCATGGATCCATATATAATAAAAAAAATTTATCATTCATTTAATTTACAATAAAAAAATATATGAATGAATATATATTGTATTTATGATATAATGATCCATTAATTCCCCAAAAATACTCATAAAAATAAATAATTTCAAATAATGATGAGATTGTGGAATAAACCCTTGCGAAATTTGTAAAGTATAAAACATAATACTGATGATATAAATAGCATAAAATGAATCTTCAAATACCTTTAATGCATAGTGAATAATGATATGTTTTATAAAACTGATTTTATATACACTACATGAATGAAGTAATTGGTTAATACATCATATGTGTTACTTTCAAAAAATTGAGATGAGAAACCCTTATAATGTTCGTATAATTGGATTGAGAATTATTTAATAATGTTATTATTTTAGAAAAATATAAATACAGAAATATAGATATATGACATAATAAAATTATATAGATTCTCATACATAATCATGGAGATCATAATCAACAATTTATAGTTATAACCCAATGAATGATAACTGGGTTAATAAACCCTTTACTAATAAGATTCATTCATGTTAAATCCCATTGGAATAAATAAATAAAATTTAAAACTAAAAATACCATATAGTATGAGTACATTATGATATTTTATATAAAATAGGTCGTATATATACCATATAAAAGATATTAGTGGAATGGAAACAAAATATGACTCAATTAAGGAAAATTGAGATGAAATCTCTTAACACACGGCTGAATCATCTTATAAGTAATTTATATTCTTTAATAATAAAATAATGTTAATTATTTACTTTCCTATGAACCTTTTTATGTTTATTAATACAATATTTCAATTTATTAGTATGTTTTTAATTACATAATAAATAATGTTGGAAATTTTGGTGAAATTTGGTTCTTATGTCTAAAATGACATTGGTAGGTTGACTACTATAATAGAAGATATTGTTTCATAATAAATAAAATAATAATAATTAAAAAAAAATCATTTTTATAAATCCATTACACTTTTAAGACCATCCATTAATTACGATTATGAAAAATGATCAATGCTACAATCATGGAAACATTAATCCTTATTTTTTCATGAGTAATGTTTCAATTTTTCAATAATAATGATTAATAGAAGATAAGAATTATTTTATCATTCTAAAAAGGTCAAATTTTTATAAATAAAATTTTATTTATTTAAATTAATACACACACAAAAACAGGTATATATATATATATATTAAATATGATGTGGCTTTGTAAAATGAATCGCATCGCTTCATAGAGGTGGTAGTCCACACGTAAGCAAGAATGAGGATGTGATTTTTCAATATATGGGATGTTTAGAAGTTAGATGATATGTTACATTTTTAAAATTATATCAATGTAAAGAATATTATATATAATCAAAAAATGATTATTATTACTAGTAGGGAATGATGGTAATGTAAAATTAATTACTGTTGTTGATGTGGTTGTATCCTACCATACACACGAATGAAATTTTTGTTTCTTAATTGATGAAGTAGTATCTAGATATTGGTTATTCCATTAATATGAAATCATATCAATATATGGAATATAATATTTTAATTATTTCATCATATTTGAATAATATTTAGAGAATTCATAAGAAATAATGAAACTAAAACATTTGATATGAAGATATAACTCTTCTTAGGACAACATTTTTTTCATGACAATATAATCCCTCTATTTTTGTTATTTTTAAAAAATAAGTCTTCTATAACATGTAAAAAAATGTTATAAAGGGATATATGTTGTGATTTCTCAAACCAAATGGATATTTATGTGTGTATAAATGATGATATAGAGTTCCCTTTTATATGTGAGGGTATGAAATTATTAAAATTTTATAATGTATTAAATTTATAAAAAAATGTTCTTTTTCGAATGGATCCAAATTGACAATGTTAGAATATAAGAAGATAGTGAATTGAAATATTCTCATCAAGTAAAATTTTAACAATTTGAGATGATGTTTACAACATTCTCTATTTGTTTCAACCCCCATTAATATCTTTGAAAAATACTATAATAGCACGGTTTTTTACTACGATGGGGGGATGAAAGTAACTATTAATAAAAACTTGACCCATAAATGTTCCATGAGAGGTAATATCAACCAAAGAATATTCCCATTGAATAATATTGAATTTTTTGGAATTTAAAATTATTTAATTAACAATAATTTATTATAAAATATAAGTAAAGTCATATATGGGAAATACATGATATATTACTATATTATATGTGTATAACTCATGTAAAATACTTCCAAAATTGAATTTATTCTATGTAAATGTAACGAACCATTATTTAAAAATACGCATGGTAAAAAAATTTAAATTATTTAAAATATCAATTACAATGATTACTAAATAAGTCACATGGGTGTTAATGGATTGTTTGGATCCCTGAACCCATGTATTTTTAAAAATATACTATGTTGCATAGATAGTATAAACTATATACCCCATCCCACTCACTATATACTAACCATGTTTTAGAAAATGGAGGTGTAGTAGAGCCTAATGGTTTGTTTAAAACTATCCACCTATAGAAGCAAGATCATGTGAAAACTGTAGATAGTTGATAATGTAATTTTATACAGTTTGCACATAGTTAGGAAAATAGAGTTTCCAAACTATGTAAGGTCTCTTTAATTGAATTTAACCTGAGTAGGATTTGTGCATGGTTAAGGAAACCATGAGCCTAGACCATAAGCCCCTTATTTTAGGGTGAAAATTCAATTTTACCTTAACATTTAATAATCCAAACATTTCATTCATATCCTCATATTTCTAGTAGCATCCTTAATTTCACCCACTGTAGCTTCATGTGCACTTCAACCTAGGAATTGAGGAAACTCCATGGTCCGAAATCCAAATCATGATCCATCAGAAGAATCGAATTTATCTTTCTAATATATATAATCACCTTCTATAATATTAAAATTTTCACTGGATACCTCATTATATTTAGTTGATATTTATTTTTCTCTATTATCATGGAATGTGTTCATTTCTTCAATTTATCTCATTTGTCTTCGAATATGAGGCATCCACTGGAAGGATAATCATCAGTGGCGCTACGTTAGGTGGTCTAATAATTTTCCAAAAGATTTTGGTGTTTCCATATATTATCCATTATGTCTCACTCAAACCACTTAATTGTAATTTCATTCAATTCAGTTGAAAATATTAAAATTATATATGCAAATTTCCAAATTCACAAGGATACTTGATTAGTTGGATATCAGTTTTTTTACCTTTGTTATGTACACCCCTTGGGTGTACCATATTGTATTTCCATTTATGGATAATAGTTTAATTAATTCAAATTCCCACCAAAAAATTTAATTGATTTAGAAATGGATTTTTCATCTATTAGGTGAATGATTAATTAACTAAAATAACCTCTTCAGTTCATGTTCCAACTTAATAATGGAATATCCCTTATTTGTCATTTTGTAATTGAAAATGAAGCCTTATTGGTTATTTCATTATATTTATATTTTTGTTTTCTTGTTTTATTGGATAAAATGGATTTGATTATATGGAACATCATATTCATGATGTTTGACTTCCAAAAATGGATTGAATTAAAAAAGTTTAGTAATGCCACAACAATTTTTCATGTAATATTAAATGTTCATTATGAGTTATTATAACTTGTTTGTAACCGGAAATGGCCATTAAAATACATGAGAGGTAATGAATTTTTTTTTATACTATAAATATGGTCACACCTATAATGAGGTTGTGGTATTATGGTAAAGTATCTTTTGGGCATTCCCATTACATGCTCCCTTACATTCTGTGTTCATCATGATGTCTCATATAAATGATACTCTTTGGATGGTGGTAATGATGGGCCACATCCCTTAAATTGAGTGTTTAAATGATGGGAAACTATTCATATTTAGAGATGATAATTAAATATCTGAATCATAATGATATGTAGAGAATGTACCCTATATCATGATCCTATAGGGTTGTTAGAGTGGTTATGGATGTCTGAGTTATGCCCCTGTCCATTTGGAAACTAGTATTTCAGGTATATGGACACACACATCCACACATAATTGGAACATATCTGTGGATTCAATAAATAATTATACAATATATATTAATACTATATATATAGTGACTAATTATATATGCATCCCAGCATAGTGAAAAAGTAGGTAAATCGTCCTGGATTCCTTCAAGAACATGAGTAGAATTTTATTTATTTATTCAAATTTTTAATCATTTATTTATACAAGGAAACTATTTAGTTACAAGTACTACATGGATTACTTCATGGAATCATTGGTGGTGGACTAAATTAATTTTATCTCACAAATTACATGGGCCTCCTTCAGTACCAATGTAGATTACTTTTCTATAGGCGTCGATCAGAGAATGTGCACTGCTACTTGTCTGTGAGAAGATATTCTTAAAGATGGAGCGTAAGAGTTTAGGTCCGAGCATATGCTCAAGATGTTATTATATTTTATCTTTTTTCCCAAAATTCGTATAAAATACTTTTTTATCTCTATCCCTTATTCCACTTTTGAATATATGCATGCCATGCATCCTTTTATATGACACTTCCTAGAATGGTATTATATAATTTTTTAGTTATTTAATTTTCCCCTAAATTATTATTATAAATGATGTAATATTATTTATTTATTTTATGTTAATGGTTGTATCCAATATTCTACTATTATAAGAGTTTATAGCTTCCCACCATAAAATATTTACACCATTTCGCATATTTGATAGCATCTACTGTGCGCATTGGCATGTTTGTGTCAATTGTACACACTATATTGGGGCCACAGTTAAGTGGATTTGAGTTTGAGATATTACAAAGTGGTACCAAAGAATAATTTGAAATATTCACATTATTTCGGAATTAGAAAGGATCCTGGGACTTAATGGAATTTATAGATGACTCCATTCCATGGTTTAACATTTCTATGTATATGGAAAACCCAAATCACTGGGGATGTGAAACTGTTATTATTATGTTAAACTTTTATTATTGATATGATATAACAATTAGGTGATAAACATTTTTTATAATTCTATTAATATTGGTATTATTTAAGTGATTATTTAATTTAACTAGGATCAAGGAAATCAGGTTGTTGTTTCCATTCATGCATCATATTAGAAAAAATAGGACTAATATGTCATGCATTTTTCTGTGACATAACTACTTTCATTTGTCACATTCAAATTATATATTTTTATTTCCATAATTTTTTATTTAAATATGATGATATTTTATGAAAATATTGGATAAAATTATTTATTATAAATTTTCCAACAACAACTGAATAGTTTATTCATGCATAGGTCAATGAATGCACCTTTAAAAGTCAATTATAGAACATTGATCCATGAACCATTGGTCACAGGGGCTCGAATGTGTTATGGTATAATTTAAGTGGATTCCATGTTTTGGTTTAAATGTAGTTTGGGACCACATTGATCTGAAATGGTTATCATCATAATTAAAATATTTAATTTAATTTAATATTTTAATAAGAATATGTTTAAATATATATGAATTATAATGTAATTGTGTATATCTTATACATGTGAAACATAGATCTAAACCGAATCTTGGACATGGTATAATGTAGTTGGTGATTCTTTTATTCTCTTACATAATATTGTGGTCTCTTCTTCATCATTGAAATTGATTTTTTAGTAGGTCGAGTGATGGGAACATTTTTATATGATGTATTTAAACAATTCATATTATTCCAATCCTAGTCATTTCAATTGTTAAAAAATATATTTTGAGGAGATCATTAATAATTTTAGAATTATGTTGCAACAATGTCCTCCATTAGCAGTCACTGGAGGTATTGATGTCCACGCACATGAGGTTGTGGGCCTTATTAAGTTAGTGATTTCTATAGTAGCACCACCTATGGAACCTCTTAATGTTCTGAATTTTGTAATTGAATCCTAGTTCTAAGAGGGATTTCTATATATGATACAAAATATATAGTGATTTTTTCAACCTACCCCGACTAGGGAAGATTTGACTCAACTGTTTCAATAGGTGAATCCACCCACATTTTTTGGGGGATTTCCATCCACACACTTTTGTGTAATTGTTAAAAGTTATGTTCTTATATTTAATAATTTTGAGATGCCTATATAGAAAAGGTTAAAATTAGGTTTTTATATGAAACCTGATTCTTCAATGATGTAGGGATATGTCATTACCTTGATGGATCAACATGGAGATATGGTTTTGGTAGATTTCAAGATGATCTTCTATAATTATATCATTTCCCAAAATATATCAGCTGATAGAGATACTAATTCATGATCATGCAAAAATAAAGTATTCTATTTATGGAATACTCTGCCTAATTTATTTAGCTATAGTCGATTTCTCTTGCGCAAGCGGGTTAATACCTTATGAGTACCCCGAGATTTGATGATGGCTGAGTTTGCGCCACCCGATCACAAGATAATGCATTCAGGTTGAACACTATTTTTAAAATTGAAAATCATGTGCCTATTATAGAGATTAACATGAGAAATTAGGGTTGTGCAATCAGTGATGTTCAGTACCTAGATCTTTCGATTCATTTTTTCTAGGTGAATTATACTTTTTCATCTAATTACATATGTAGAATCAATTAGGATCCTCTTGATGGTAGATTTTTGATATTTTAATAGGGTGGAATTCCATGACACACGATTCCTTGGTGTTTAAGGGATCCAATATAATGTAGATTATGTGGTATGATGTGGAATATATACCAATTTTTAAAAAATTTCATTTAGTTACTGTAGTGTATGGATCTAAACCTACTGCATGATCAGTAGAGTGACCGGTAGGATCACACTAGGAGGGAAGATGAAATTCAACTAGCCATTCATGTTGAGGTGACAATTGAGGTAGAGGTCATCAGACTCATGATTATCTGTGATGGAAGAATAGAAATGATTATATTAGTCTTGATGTGACCCTTGGACAATGTACAATCCTAACTCATGTGTTCCATAATAAGCTAGAGGGGAAGATCATTGGACCTTCAACAATTTAAGGTACTATTCTCTTTGCCACTAATTTTGTGTTTTCTCACCTTGACATTTTTTCATCTCACTCATTTATATCATATAATATGATAGGATATATAGGCATTAAAAAGGAACAAATTTCTATAATTATGAATCTTCATACCCTATTAGGTATCCCTTAATAGGGATATCATTAATGTAAGGATTGTCCCCTTCTGATAAGAGGTTACCTCTTCATATTAAATCTTAATCTCCTGGAAAAGGTGGGATTCATCATAATCATCGAGATGGATTACATAGTTACATATCAATCCCATATTGACTTCTACCATTGGATAGTGACATTTACATAACCAGATGGTGGTATGTTTGTTTATATAGGAGAATAGGATGTGCAAGCTTTGTGAATAGGACATGAGAAGTAGAGGATGGGTAGTGTGATAGCCCAGATCTCCATTTTCTTCAAGGAAAATAGGGTTTATGATATAATATATTCCTTAAAATAGTGGTTTGTTTTAGTGGAGTCTTTTTTGATGAGTTATCTGGCCTAACTTTGGTGAGAGAGGTAGAATTTACTATTAATCTAGTAATGAGAGAATATCTAGTTGCCATTATTCCTTGTAGGATGTCACCAATGGAACATATCTAGAATAATATGAAGTTTGAGTATCTAGAAGATAATGGATTCATATTCCCTAGAAATTCTCCAAAGGATTTATTAGTCCTTTTTTAGGAAGGTGGATGATATTGTTAGGCTCTATAGGGAGTTTCATTGATTGAACATGCTCTTAGTAATGAACTAACACCCACTCTATTGATTAGGAAAACTATTTATTCAGATATAAGGATCTAATGTGTTTCGAATATATATCTGAGGTCAGGATATCATCAAGTTCATGTAATGTCTTCATAAGCACCTCACACATTTTTTAATAGAATTTATGGTCTATAAAATCAACTGTTTTTCTATTTGACCTCACCAACAAACCTATAGTCATTATATCTCAAATGAATACGGTTTTCTACCAATATTTGAAATCAATTTCGGTAGAATTTTTAGAAGATATCTTTGTGTATTCACTCAACATAAATGACCATGCCAATCATATGGATTTCATGCTGAATACATAGGGAGATAATTATCTCTATGCCAATATTAGTAAATTCCACTTTTTTATCAACAATTTCCACTTCCTATGACACATTATCTAATTTTATATAGGTTCATTATACCCATTTAAGTGTTGATATTATGTATTTTGGTAGAATCCCAATACCATATTTATAAAATTATTTTTTATAGGGATTTCATGATATTATAGATGCATCATCCATGATTTACCCCATCTTGTAGCATCGCCTACAAGTATGAAATATAAACGTGTGAAATTTGTATGTCCATATGATTATGAAAAAAAATTCATTAATTAAAATTTCTTTTAACATCAGTACTGATATTCATTCATCTAGAATCAGTAATGAGATATACTATATATTGTAATGAATTAGGTATCATCCTTTGAAATTATTTGATGAATGACAAACAATTCATCAATTACGAGTCTCATTAGTTGAGGAATGATTAGTATAATTACCCTACACATGTCCTTGATATAGCTTATATAGTTTATGTACTACACTATTATTGAATATATCTACACTGATAGTGTTTTTTTGGTAATCATAGATCATAAAGCCATCAAGTACATATTTATATATTGGTATCTAAATCAAAGGATGGGTTTATTGGATGGTTACTTAAATTCAATTGATTTTGTGGTTTTCTATACACCTAGGAAAGGTAAGTTAATAGATATTTCAATATGCTGAAAGGATCATTACCAAGAAATTCAGGACTCCATCTATGAATGGAATCTCATGACTTTATTCTCAGGGATTAACATAGAGGTTTAGGAGGACTGTGAAAAAATTATCTCATTATCCAAAGAACTAAATTCTACTCTTTTGGAATTAGTATGAATGTGGAAACTATCTAATCCTGATGGACCTATCCAATGTGAAATAATCTTAGAAAATAATTCATCATCTTGTTGAACTGTAGATAGGGATGATACATTAAAGTTTCATGGGTGTGTATAGGTTCCAGTAGGCATCATATAGGAGATGACGTGGGAATTTCAAACCAAATCATGGGAGGATCACCCCAATGTCACCGAAGTGTATTAGGATATATAGTGCCCATATTGGTTTCATTTTAAGAAACATTATATTGTTGGATACATCACATTTTATCCTACTATTTATAAGGTGAAGGTGGAACATTAGTGTTTGGATGATTTTTTGTAGTTTTTTTTCTCCCAAAGATGAAATGGGATGATGTTTCCCTGGATTTCATGAATATTTTACCCTGATGACCTCATGGAAATGATATAGTGTGGGTTTCTCATTGATCATTTGAAGATGGTCACACAATTATTAAATGTGTGAGAGGCCTTCTATGTTGACTACCTATAGAGGTTGTATGTGAGGATGGTTATTTGTCTTCATAAAGATCAATGGTCAATTCTTTCTGATAGAGATACTCACTTTACGTCATGGATCTCAAGGGGGTTTATGAATTCCATTGTTACATAGGTGCTTCTGAGAACTGTATATCACCCAAAAAATGATGTATATATAGAGTGTACAATTTTGGTGTTATAAGACATGCTCCATTCATGTATCCTTGAGTTTTAAACTTCTTAGGAGAAACACATTTCCCACATTGATTTCTCATGTTATAATAGCCTTCAAGAATCCATTGAGATAGATCTTTATGAAGTCATATTTTTTAGTCATTTACATTTACCTCTACACTGGACAGAGGAATGGGAGGAAGCTATTCTTGGTCCATGTCTCATGTATGAAACAACATATCATGTATTAATAATGAGGAAGCACATGATGAAAATACTACATAGAAGGTATATCTTATCAGAAATAACATGATGAATGCTTAGTCCAAGAATTAGTCGTATGCCAAAAGATGCTAGTGACCTCTCGAGATAGAGGTCGAAGGTAAGGCTTTCATGATATGCTCACCCATATTTGGGAATAAACGTATTCAGATGTATATAAATTTCTCATATTGGTCCAGTTTACCATTATTCGTTGTGATTAATATTAGACCGATAGATTACCAGACAACACATTCTCATTGATACTTGTTTATGTTTGATGTATTTAATGTATATGAGGATCAATGGAATTATCCATCTCTGTGAAATGTCATTCATACTAATGAAATTGAACTATGTTTTGATGCTTCCTTCGAGGAATATCCCATTCATATTTTGGATAGTAGCCTGAGGATAATCTATGGAATGTCAGTTACATTGGTACAGGTGCAATTGCAGTACAACCGAGTATAAGATGAGACCTAGTAATAGGAATCTGATATACAAGTTCAAGGACCAGAACTCTTTTCTATCAATGAATCTATATCCATATAAGTACTACTCAGGGATAAGATGATTTAAGGAGGGTAGGTTGTAATGAATCATATTTTCATGAAGTAATTATAACAAACCATCCCTTTACTCCATACATAAACATAATTTGTTACATTAAATCATAACATGATACAAGATAGATTTTTTATATGTCTAGATTGTTTAGGGATTATAAATGTTACATAACAATGTATAACATTAAACACAACATTTTTATTGAAAACTTCTTTTCTACATGACTATAACATTCCTTCGTACTTACCATTGAATGGGATAACATGAGGACATGCATAATAAAAGGGTGAGATCTAAGTCTAAGTATGGATGTAAATAAGTAATAACAAGAAGAATTCATTACATTATGGGAAATATTCATATCAATGGATAATAAGAGAAATGTGAACATAAAGTCTTGCTATAGCATGATTATCATAGCATGGAAATGCATCATCAACATTTAACATGATATTAGCATGATCCAAGGCTCATTGCACATGGATAATGAGTAAACAGTCCTTTAAATTTAATTATAATAATTAAACCCTCAATGCAATGGACATATCATGATACTAATAATTACCCAAGTCATTGGATCACAATCAGGGCATACCCTTCTTAATCATTTCATTTCATGCATATGTGTTCCACACAGATCATATAACATGTATTCATTAAACATCATAATTTATTCCATGATAATGAATGTGGAATTAATACATGAAACTATATAATCAATAATTAAATGTTCATAAAGGTGAATTCTCTTGATAGAAAAAAGGGCATAGAATTCCCTACACAATGACTTTGGCTTGAAAAATTGCAGTGCAATTTTGGTAGCATAACGACATGACATAAGAATTTATAAAAATGGCTTATGATAGATAAATTGGTGTTTCATCATATGTAAATTAATTGTACAGTAATTGGGTTATATAGATACACGTTCTAAAATATTTAATGGAATTTATATTCATAATACAATAGAATTTCTTGAATGAAAATGAGAAGAGATAAATTCATTACTGAATTGTGGCATGGTAATAGGTGTTCATGGGAGGAATTAATGAGTTATAAAGAGGTATATAATAATTCAAAAATAATTAGTTCACAATGGGGAGGTAAAAAATCATACCCCAACATTTTTAATTGAAAAATTTGTATAACAGCATAATTAAATTTGGACAAAAATGAGAAAAGAAGAAATCCATTACATGGAAGTGTGATCCCAAAGACATTAGAGAGTATTGAGAGAATATTTTATGGAGAATAGGGATCCTTGAGACTGTTTTAGAGTGTAGATATAAGTGTTTGGTCGAGATCCAAAGGCATTGAGTGAAATGGAAGTGGGATATTATGTGGGATTATATTAGAAAAAAGAGGGAAATCTTTATTATTTTGGTTTTGGACACAACACATTAAACTAATCAAAACCAAATACCAACACATGGTTTTTTCCCATGGGTTTTTTCAAATGGGACCCGAAAAAATTATTTTATAAGTCCAATAGAATAACTTCTTAAAATATTAGGCTAACATATGTGGAGGGGAGCCACACTCATAAGAAAATCAATCTAAAAAGTAAAAAGGATTAATATGTTTTGAAGGGTCCACTAAGGCACCCTAAAATTTAAAAATAAAATATAAAATCACATTATATTAAATATAAAACTAAAGTTGTCTGAACAAATCATTTATAATATTTTATTACATGACTATTTGGTCATTATGATGTCATAAAACACAATATATATTTAAATGGTGTTTATTTTTTACCCAAAAATTTGACTCTCTCAGAAAATAATGAAAAATTAAAAATTAGATAATTTTAATGTCTTGATTTGAAAAATAATATTAAATTTTTATAAATAATTTCCTAAACATGTGAATTTTTACGTTTAAAATAAAAACCGACATTTATCAATAATTTATGGGTTTTCACAAAAATTGATTTCAAACCATAATAAAAACTAAAATTGTATTCAGAAAAATTAAACAATCATTTTCCTTTAATAAAATGTTATTTAGTAATAATAATTTATTAAAAATTATTTGATTAAAAAATACATTAATTAATCAAAATATATTTCTTAATTTAATATTAATTAACAATACTATTTGTCCATTAATAACTATTTACAACTTAATAATAATAAAATGAATATATAATAGTTATTCTATACAGAACAATAATTCCCTTAATCACAGTGCTAGGGTCTTGTTAAATAACCCCTTATAACACCCATATAATACCTAAGGGTAAGGTGTGCGATGGTGACAGACTAATTGGGTTTCTTGGATAACATTTCCCAGGTGGTGATCCATATTAACATCCACTTCTACCATTGGCAATTTCGTTGGAGAATAATTGTTGAATCCTTGCTTGAGATTGGTCAATAGTGAAGCCCAGTGACACTAACTCCATTATATTCTCCGACAAATGGGCTTTGTATGTTGAAATTATTCAAGATGAGATTATCACTTCCTTTTCCTGAGTAAATTGGATTTACTAAAGCCATGTATTTATCTAATCATGCTATAACTTTTCTATAGCTATATTAGAAATGGTAAGAAATATTAATGATATTTTAAAATCCAAAAACATAAAAACAATGAAGTTCATATTTTATATAACCGTTTACATAATAATACATTTAATTAGATAATGAGGAATTTTCAATAATAAATTTTTTGGTCGTTACAGTTATGGGTTGTTTCTTATTGATTTAAAGTATATTAAATCACCATTACTATATTTACAAAATAATTGGCATAGGTGGAAGTGGTGTATAAGGATTTTTCAATGGATAGAATCCTATGTTTTTTGAAAAAATAACCAGTTCCCTCATGTAGTAAAAACCATATAGCACAAACCACATTGTCTCTATAAACTAATTTCAGAAAAAAAAATATGTTCACCATGAACCACATTGATTTTATGAAACCATGTGACTCCTAGTATCACCATACATAAAATTAATGACATTAGTATTTGGGAGTTCACACCTTTAGAGAAACCATACTCCATAACCATGTAGGGTCTCTCTAATAGGATGTGTCTTGATCACTATTTTTATATAGTTTGGGAAAACTTTAGACATAATTTTGTGCCCCCAATTTTGAAGATGGAAAGTCCATTTTCGATTAATAAATTAATAAATATATCTTTTACTTCTTCATGTACCATTTCCATTAGCCTCCTTAATATATTGTCATGTACCTTACTAAGCACCTCATCCTTGGAAATTTGATAACTCCCCCACCTGATATCCAAATTTGTATCCATCAAATGTATGTAATCTTTCATGGTATGATCTACAATACCCTCCCTCTGCATTTTAGTTTATCTTCAAATCCACCGTGATACTTAGTTTCATGCTATTTTTACTATTTTAATGGAATTGTGAAAAATCACCAATTTCTCTCCACTAACATTGAATATGTGGCCTCCACCAGAGGAAGTGTCATTTATAGCACAAATATAGGTCGTATTTTTATTTTCCGCATGATTTTGTTGTTTTCATAGCTTTTCCATCATGCCTCACACAAAAATATTCCTCACATTTTTGTTTAATCATGTTCATTATATTTACTAATATAAGTACATTTATTCACTATCAAGGACAAATTTTTAGTTGGTAAGATGTTTTTTTACCTCAGTTAGAGACAAACCTGAGGTGTTCCAACATGAATTGCACTTTATAGTTTGATGCTTAATTTCTTAGAACACCCTATATTCATTCATCATGGTTTAGAAATGGAATTTCCTTCTATTAATTGAATTTTTAATGAACTGAAGGAAAATCCTATGTTTATAGCCCACATTAAAAAAAGAATTTCACTTATTAGTAGTTTCCCAATTCCTATTAACACCATATATGTGTTCAATGATCCTTATAATCTAATTTTTGTATTTTATTAAAATAAATGTATTTTATTATATGGAATGACGTATTCATGATGGTTATTTTCAAATTGATGGGTTTAATGGTTTTAACAGATTGAATTATAAAATGGGGGGTAGGTCCCCACCAATTGATAATGCTTTAATAAATGAAATTTATGAGTTATAATGAATTTTTATTAATTATGATTGACCATTAAAATACATGAGAGGTAATTACACATGTATTATTTGTTTAAATATTATTATTCCTTAATATAGGTAGTGGTATGATTATACGGGATCTATTCAGCATGATGTTTACACACTCCATTACATTTTATGTTGACCATAGAATCTCACACTACTAACACTAATTTGATTGTTGGAATGACATGGCACATCCCTTGCATCTAGTGTTTAAATATTGTCACACTCACTATCTCATATAAAGAACATGAACTATACTACTCATTATGAGATGTATGGCTTGTACCGTATTCATGATCTCATAATCTCATTATAATTGTTGTAGTTGTATATGTTATGCCCTAATCTATCCAACAACTTTTATTCCATGAATATGGAAACATACATCCACACGTACTAGGATAACATAAGAGAATTCAATATATAACAACACTATATATATTATTACTATATATATATGTTGAATGAATAGACAAACATATCAGTCATGATATAATGATGGTTGTGTTACAATGTGCCCATTATGAACATTAATGGGATGTAATTTATTTATTCAATTTATTTATTTAATTTATAATTGAAAATTGGTTAGTTATGATCACTTCGTAGATTATGTCTAGACACCATTGGTGGTATCCTACTAGAATTTTATCTCACACCTAACTCGAGAGCCCTTTGGTACCCAAGTGCATTACTTGTCTACATGTAACAAAATGAAAATCACCATACTTCTGGTCGATGATACAAATTATATATTGATAGAGATTAGACATAGAGGACTGATCAATTGCTCGAGATAATAGTGGAGAAGTTTTTTCCCACTTTGTATATTTTTATAGAATAAATGTATATTTTAATGCCCATTTCCCCTTTTGTATATCATATTTTTGTTCATCTATTTATATGACATTCCCTATTGGAATCTGATTGTTATATAGTTGTTTAGATATTTATTATTCAATTTAATTTGTTTTTTTGTTTATATAAACATTCATTTTTGTATGTTTATTGGTGTATCCATCATGACACAGTTACAAGAGGGAAAAATCCCCTCACAATACCACATTTACACACACACTCCTTGTTGGAAGCCTTTGGTGTATGTCGAGGTGTGCTTGAGGTTATGGGATCCAATTGTATGATTCCCTACTAAAGAGGATTTCTGGTGGGTATGTTGCAATTAAGAACTAAATTGTAAAAATATACTTACCCAAACAAATTTATATAGGTTAATATATTATTTTATACATTATACATTTGTTTAAATACATGCTTAAACTAACTTATCTATAACTTTTAAAATCCCATTTACAATATTAATTAGCTATGATTTTAATTATAAGTTTAAAATTATACCATTAATGGACATGTTATGAAATTTTAGAAAATTAATAAGTATAATTTTAAAAATTAATTATTTTTATATACTGAATTTTTTTTTATTAAACAATGTTAAAATAACATAAATTTTTTTAATTTTTGAAACTACTCATATAATTTTACTATTAAAGAAACTAGACATAATTTTAATTGGAATTTAAATAATGACCACATTTCTAATAAATTATTTTTATCTCCAATTTCATGGAACATTTTAAATCATAAAAATAATAATATTATTATATTTTTTAAAATTATTTACATGATTGTTCTACTGCATGCACAACTATTTTTTACATCTTTCTTAAGAATTTATAGTCATTATTCTATGAGTAAAAATAAAAAATAAATTAACATGGGATGAAATAATTTATATTTATAATAAATATATAAAACTATGTAATTTTTTTATAATTTATATTGAAAATTAAAGATATTAAAAACAATAATGTTCAAGACATTACCTTTTACTTAAATATTATTAAAACAAACATTAGAGAATTATGGCACCAAGTTGCGATATTATCGAAACATGGATAAAAATGGCTAATACCTACTAATGAAAGGGTAAACGACGTGTGATATTATAATTTTTTAGTTAAAATGAAAATACTTATAAGCATAATTACATTATTTACCCTTACAATGTTAAAAATTATTTACATTGTTTACTATTCATGATGACAAAAAAATGGATACATTTTTAAAAAACAGGACATTATGATTCCAAATGTGGAATTAAATTTTCAATATAAAATTTCAATAGGTGTCATAAATTCATTTATTAATAAAAAGAAAAAATTAAATGGAATTTTTTTTAATAAAAATAAAAATTTTGAATAAAAATCCCCGAAAAATAAATTCAATTATAAAATTCACTCAAATAATTGTATTATTTGTAAAATAAATAAATAATTTTTCATGATAAATGAAAACTGAATTTGACTTTGGAAATATTATAAAAGAAAATACAGTTTTCAAAAAATAGTATTTTCTTGATTCATTGAAAAATAAATTTTTTAAATTAAAAAAAATTCATCAAAATATATTTATATATTATAATTTAATAAAGGATATAATTTTAATGAAATAAATTTTTTAAAATGTCAATAAATTTATTATACTAATTTCTCAAAAAATAAATAAAAAACTTTATTTCAAGAAAACATATTTTTTAAGACTAAAATAACTATACTAAAAATTAGATTTTATTTGGTAAAAATTTATAAATACATTTTAATTGAAATGGAACTTTATATATATATCATAATGAATTTAATAATATTCATACATTAAAATTCAACTTCTAGGTTATATCTATCGTGCTTAAGAAATAATATTTTGTAGTTCATTTAGCCTTGGTTTTTAGGTCGTGTATGATATCGAACATATTATTCTTTTAAGAATATCATGGTTTTAAATTCTGCACCCTTTAATAAATATTCTCATAAAAATTTTAACATTATATTTTTATTTCAGGGTTTTAAAATTGAAAACACATTTCTCAACACCAACATAAAAAAGATGTAATAAAACAACCTCTTTAATACGGGAAGATGAAACATGAATGTCATCTCAAATAACATGTTACAAAGATTTAAAATTGGATAAAATTAGTGTGAATTCAATAAATATTTATGGAGTAAAAAATTAAAATTCTCTACAAATGAAGGATAGTGAAATAGAAATGTTCTTATAAGACAGTGAATATTAACAACCACAAAACCATAAATAAATAAGATATAAAAAAGACCATTGATTCGTTGAGAATCAATATAATATGAATTTTTACTTGTTTTTGAGATATATTCTTACAATAGAAAAATTACTTCACAATATATAATGAAAACATAAGTGAATTTACTTATTTGATAAATATAATTTCATCCATTAATAAATTTCTTCCACAATATCTTCCACTACTCCAAATTATTAGTATTTAAGAAAATAATGTCATGTTTAAAAAACTATAATCAAATTCAAATGGATCACATAATCCCAAAAAGGATATTATTATATTCCTTATATATTTAAATATTAGCGAAAAATATAATGTGTTTGACAATGTATGATAATATCTAAAAGGAATAAAAATTCATATGATGATATAATACATTTTACATAAAACATTTCATAAGAACCCCAAAAGTCCAAGCTAGATAATTTCATAAAAAAATTAACATATATCCCAATTAACCATAATATTCTCAGGAATAATAAGTGTTTTAAACTCAAAGGTTATGTCTGACAATTTATCTTATATCCCCATAGATATAAATAATTTATTCCTAAATAATCATTAATGTAATACCACATTCTTATCATATATGGTACATATATATCAACCCTATGAACCTTCCCTAAAAGTATAATTATTCAACCTAATAAATCAGATTATAATATTTTAATCTACTGATATTCATAAGAAAATAGCATGAATTCTATTTAGAAATAACCATGAATTCAAATCCATAACATAACCATAAATATCACTAAAAATAAAACATTTTTCAGTAAATAAATTTTTAATAATAATGATTATGAATATCACACTATCCAATATACTATTGTAAAAATAACATAAAGTCATATACTATCCCAATGGTTTATTTAAAATTTGTAGAGTATTACCAATAAAATATATCAAAATGTTTCTAATCACCTCAAAATGACATCACTCAAAACCTCAATAGTTTTATATATGTCTCCAATTAAAAAATAAACCAAATACTTATGAACAGAAAAAAATTTAGTTCTTCTCGTATCATAGTATAATATAATAGGGACCCATAGGATATATTTTATCCTTGAAACAAAAATAAAATGTAAATTATACCATGAATATCTCTCTGGAGTGTCAAATTAGGTGTGCAGTAAGGGTGCACTTACCATGAACTATAATGATCACTATGATATATATGACCAAATTTTTTAGAGGTATCACCCCTACATATTTCTATGCCAAAACTATATCCAATTCTATAATCAATAAAAGGTTGTTTTTCTATAAAATCTATATAATTTAAATATTACCAAAATATTATGATGTTATACTATAATAAAATTTATAAAAAATTAATTCCCAATGTTATGTTCTATAATCATTGTTTTTTCTTATTTTCTTCATGTGGATTATATTAAAAATTTCCTACTAATATTTTTTAGGACCCTTAACCTAGTATTCAAGAGGAGGAGGACCATTTATAATATTTTCCATAGATTCAACTGATTGCATCCCAAAAGTATGAAAAATTTATATTTACTATTTAATATGATGAATACATGAATCTCACATTATATTTGAAAAACAATAAATCATAGTGAATGCATATATTTTATATCATTGATTTCATTCAATGATTTTTTATACATATCATTAGGAATGTAACATTAATTGAGGGAGATATATTATCCTTATTGAGGGTAAGATTATAGTTAACGCTATCATTAATAAATAATGAAAAATCAATATTTCAATGAATATAACTAATATCGCATACCATATAATCAATAACATGAACATGAAGTATAATATGGATATAATTAACAAATAAAAAATGATGAAAAAAATTAGTCACATGATCAAGAAACATAAAAATGGATACCAATACTATTAAAATAATCACATGTACTTCAATAACTAATCACATAATGATGGAATGCCAAATTTATGAAATCATTAAATTAAAATCAATGCCTTGTAACAAGAAATCACATATCAATGCAGAAGGGATTAGTGAAACTCTCAATATAGTGTTTGTAATTAAAAAAACCAATGCATCATGGGGTTATAATAAGACCTCTTCATTGAAATTTTTTACTAATTAATTCATCATATAAAAGGGGTGAAACATAATCAATAAAAACATTCTTATTTAAAATTGGAATATGAAATGTAAATAATATCTTTATTTCAAATAATCATAAATAAAACCAAGAAATTATTAATGTGGTATCATAATAATATCTCTCTAGTATATTATAAATAAAATGTTATTATATTCGATGAATATAAATTACATAAAATATTTCATTAAGACATCCTTTTGGAAAATACCGTTTTCACATTGAAAATAACCCTAAAAAATAATAAATTTCAAAATATTAACAATTTGTCCATTTAAATGAATAATGGAATATTTTAATTGAATAATAAAATAATTTTGTGGTTATAATGGCATGAATCTCTATTTATACCGAGTTTTTTAAATTATAGATTTCATTTACATTATTTGTAAAAAAATTATACATCATTTGGAATATGACTAGAAGATTCCATTTAATCCATTTTTTAAAAAATAAATCTTGAAAAAAAAATTCATTAACAATTAAGGTTTAAATAGAAAAACATTATTATGAAAAATATAGACATGGAAGAAAAATATTCCTCAACAAATAGATAGAAAAGTCAGTTTTCCAAAAAAAATTATTTGGATAATTATGGTACCAAAAATTTAAATAATAAATCCAACATATAATTTTTGAAAACCAAATAATGAGATTAAAATATATTTGGTTCATAATATAAATATTATATTATTACCCTAGTAGATACTTTACTATAAAAATTCTTGATTAATATTGAAATTGTGAAATAATCACAAGCTACTTTGGTAACTTTTGAATCATAATACCCACGAATGAAATAACATCAAATTAATTTTTAAATACCATAAATATAATCATAATTATTGTATTTAACATGAATGTATTAATATATAAATGATATGAGAAATGAATCTGGTGAATACAACAGATGTCTCAAAAAAAATGTATATGTGAAACCTATATAAAGACCATATCATTGATGAGATAAATATAAAATGCTGTGATTATGTGTAAAATTTTTAATCCAAAAAAATTTGAAATGTTTCATAATATAATTATAGGTAATTTTACACATATTTTGTGGTAACATAGTCAATTAATTTGAGTTATGATCAAATGAATGTACATTGAGTTATCAAACACATTTTGACTTGGTAACATTCAAGTCAAATACCATATAACAAAATTATTCAAATTTAAAATGAAAAAACAATGAATTAATAATGATTCATGATATTAAATGAAATAGGGAATATATACATCAGATTATAAAAATTATGTGCATGATATAAAAATTTTCCTCAATGAAGTAAAATTTATACTATATCCCTTACCTCAGGTCTTCCAAAACATGTAAATTATTTTTATTCATGAATTTTAAAAATATATCAGTTATTTAAATTATTAGTAGTGTTTTACATTTTTATTATTCATTTTTTTACCAATATATATTTAGTAACATAACCAAGTAATTTCACATTGTATGTTTTGATGATATTCAGTTTATATTTCCAAAGGGTCTTCGATAGGTTGAATGTGGTAGTAGTGTTCATTGTTCAATAATATAAATTATATTAATCATGATATGCAAATACTTTATATAAATCAATTTTATTTTTAAAACCAACCACGACCAATGTTTATGAAAAATTAAATACATTAAAATCATAGAGAAGACTTTTGTCTATACGCCTACATAACTTTTTAATTTTTCAATGGTAATGAGGGAGTGAATATCTGAATTATTTTATCTTTTAAAAATAATAACTATATAAAATATATGATATTTTTTTAATAAACATATTTATATAATATATGTGATGTGGTAAAGGAAAAATAATCACAACCCTTTGGGGAGGTAGAAATTCACATGTTCACATGAATGACATCATCTTTTTTAGTTTTATAGAAAGTTAAGAAATAAGGTGATATATTATCTCTAAAAAAAATTTATATATAATTGATAACATATATAGATATTAAATCCATAATTATCACTAGTTTTTAGAGGCATTTATGAAAAATTAATTACATTAGTTTAGAAGGTAATAGTCCTCCATACACAAGATCGACATTTTTATTTCCCATTTGATTGTTGTGTATATTGATATACTATATTACATCAACATAATAACATAAAAATATGTGAAATTTATTGTTGTTATTATTTCATCATGATTATTAATATTTTGTAGGAGTATGAGAATGAAATAGAAAAAAAGGTTCCATAATAATCTATACATATTCTTCATAAAAATATCATTTTATTCACATCCTAATACCTATAGGGTTTATATTATAACTAAAGAATAAACTATATAATATGTAAATGGAAGTTATTAAATAATTTTGTAATTTCATTGTTGTTTAGTTGAATTTGTACTTTCTATAATTTTTTTTTATTTTGAAAATCAAAACACACTATTAAAAATGATATTTTTCATAACATTATAATGATAATGTTTTAGAATATGTTTTTATAAAAAAACATATTATCAAAAAATTGTAACTTTTCTTAATGAAATTAATATAATCATGCCATTAATCTCAATCCATTAGACTTACCAATGTCTAGTACATCATATTGACCTATAATAGGTCCATTATTATGAAACAAGTTGGATTTCAATATTAATAAAACGACACTTTTAATGAGACATAATCTAGTATATCAGTATATCTGAATTTAGTCTATCAGTTTAAATAATTTTATTCCAATGGGATGAAATTTTTTAATCATATACGTATACTAATGGTTATACTAAGATCTATAATTATTGGGACAATTCATTATATAATTTAATATCTATGTAATTTTTCTACAATAATTAAATAAGATGAAGATGTTTTTCTGAGGTTTCAAGTGAAGATAATCCAATTTTTATGAAACTAACTCTGAGAATCTGGGAGATATGACCATTTTAAGATATACTATAAATAAAATTTTATTTGAGGATCTGGGGGAGGTGATTTTTCAAACTCTATATTCCAATGATTGATGTTTTGGAAATCCACTTTTGAATTTTACATTTCATATTTAGAGAGTTTTATATTATATGGATTCCATGTGAATATTGAAAAATCATTAGAACATAATTTTCAGTTGTGTTATATATTCCAAGACGGTGACAGGAAAGGTAATATTGGGATATGATAATCGATGGATCTAATTAGGAGGATCAAGATATTATGAGGATTAGGTGCCAGAGCATATTCTGATCCTAGTAAAAGGGGCCCCTTTACAGAAAAAACACTATCCACACAGTTTGGTTTAAACCACAGATACCTTATTTCAAAGATACTCACTTTCATTTCACTATAGTTTAATGTATACTTATTATATTTATAATTTCTCTTCTTCCCTAAATAACATTATAATCATTCTATTTTATTGTTATTATATATATATTTTCATTCCGAAGTGTAATTTATTTTTTGTTTTAATTTTTAACAACATTTTATTAATCTAATTTATTACATACTCGTATCCCAATACATGTTACTTTGATCTTAAGATGTATTCTAAATCTAATAACTATATAAATTTCTTTGTGTTTATTTTCATTAATTTATTTTAACAAAAAAACCCCTATTTTATCAATTATAACCCTTGTTATCTAAATATTGGCACCATAGATAGATAAAATATTTTACATAATAGTTTTTAAATTTCTTATATACTGGAATTTTTAATTTTTATATTGAATTTATGATAAAATATTTGATTATGAAAATTTTTTATGCTAATTTTTAAATTATTTAATGTGTTTTGTTTCAATAATATGGCATGTTGGAATGTTAGTACCCTCAAAAAGATGAATTCTAGAAGAACACAACTCATTGATGGTGATAATTCTGAGTATTATATAGATAAATTGAATAATTTAGATATAAAAACTAGTGTAGATAATTTTATTATGTTTACTAGTAATTAAAAGATTATTTATATATATAATAATTCTTTTACAATTCATCTTAATCAAGAATATAAATTCAATTTATAGAGTAAGTAATACTATGTTATGTTCTATGACTAGAAATATATATTTTTATATATATTCTTGTGCATAAATTAATATTATTTGTGTTTATTTAAAAATAACGCGTTTTAGGACATAAAAAATTATTGAAATTTGAATATCAATGCCTTGAGTTCAATATCATATATTTTATTTCCAACCAAGTAAATCTTTCTCAACGATTCATCAATGATACATGAGAATTTTTAATAATTAACAATCACAATCAGAGAATGATGTTACAGATAATATCATAGTTGAAAATATAATAGAAATTGTGTATCTATAAACATAGTCTAAAAGAAATATATTATATAATACATGAATTATTACACATCCAACATAGGATGATATGATTGTAACCATAACAATATATGAGGGAAGATTCAAGTGAGATGATGTAATGAAGAAGAATATGAAGAAAGAACATTCTTTTGAAACATATTCTAATGGTTTTAATAAATATCCTTTAACTAAGAAAGTATCTGTATATTCAAAAATGAATATTTTTATTGTTGAATCATTTATTATTCTTCTGAAAAGTCTAGAAATGAACATAAAAATCTTGAAAAGACGATGAAAAAGATAATTTGAATAATTGACATTAAATATAGGTAACAAATAATCTGAAGGAAATAATTTTTAATCATTTTTATTTAAAAAATTTATATTATGAATGTATGAATCATTCACATGTGGGGTTGGATTATCTGATACTAATAAGAAAATAAAAGAATAATAAGAATGGAAAAATAATTCTATGAAATACTATGAGAAAGATAATAGGAAAATTATGAATGCTTAATATAGATGAAATGTAATTGAGTGAGAAAGGTCGTCTGATTGTTTTGATGATAGTGGTAGTGAAGAAAAAAAATCAGATTATATGATGAGATTCCAAAGGTTTTTAATTTCTTCGTTATTACATTTAATAAAAACTGAACTCGTAGTAATTAAAATATTAATTCTACATCGTTTGAGGAGGAATATTCCCCATAATACGAAACTAATATCCCATATCTTAAGGATGTATCTAGAATTGAAAAATAACTAAAAAACATAGTCCTAAAATTATTAAAAAAATATAAGTTTATAAAAAAGAACATTTAAAATAGATCTCATGAATTTCTATACATACTACTGAAAATTATTATCATTCAAATGTGATACATAAAACTAATTTTTAGAATTATACACTATTAATATAAGTAGTGAAATATAATTATTAGAAAAACCAGTTTAGAAAATATATAGAAAAATATTGTTCTAATACAACTTTTGCAAATAATATCAATATGATATTAGAAATAAATTATAAAATATCTACATTGAAAAAGATATCATCAAATTTTAATTTTGGTTTGGAAAATTATGATAAGATATATAATAAAATAATACCATATATATATTTATATGGAATGGGTTCTACTAATAGAAAAATAGTTATTTCGAATAATGTTTATCATCTAAAGTGATCTAAATTTCTCAGAAAATTTCATATTTGATGAATCTAGAAAAATAAATAAATAATAAATAAATCCCAATCCTTAGGTTTTAATATTGAAAAGTTTTCCAAATAATTAATATTTTGTAATCATATAAATGTTGTAAAATCGTGAATTGTATAAATACTATTTTCTGATACAACCAGGACCAAGAATGTTTGGGTTCAGAAGAGATGATATTTTTAATAAGAGAATATGAAATGTAACAGCAAATAAAATATGTTACATAGATGTTGGGTAATCAATACATATTAATAGGATATGTATTTCTACATTATGATTATATAAATAAAGGGTGACAATGTTCAAAACAGTCATATGAATATGTAATATTATACTTCATTTAAACGATTTAATTTAAAAGTTATTATTTCTAGTAGGTATTAAGAAAAATATTATTAACATAATTCATTTTGGTGATGTGGTATATATTTTGATGCTTAGGAATGATAAATATACTATATAGAGTTCAAAATATGTATTTCTTCTTTCTAGAAAACAATATATAATTTTTGAGATAATTAACATAGATTCCATAAGATAAAATATCACCATTGTCATAGAGAGATAGAAAATCATTCATGGTTATGGATGAAATGATTATGACATAAGAATATTATAACTTCAAAAAAAATCTAGAAATGACTTATTAAATATCTTCTATAACATAAGATCGATACATCAAAATGATTTTGATCCTTTTCAATTTTGAAATAATCATCAGTCATGTTTTAAATCTATTAGTTCCTTTTAAATTTGTAATGATTTATAGTCAGTTCACATGGAGTTGTTAACCCTATACAAATAATGAAAATATATGGAAGATACTATGTTTATGTGTTATTTGATGATTACACAAGATACACAAGGGTCTATTTTCTAGAAATGTTGTCCAAAGGCTATTTCTATTTGATATATTCCATATCCCATGTTAAAAATGATAAAACATATCATTGATAATTGTGTATTGTGATAATGTTGTAGAAATTTTAAAATTAAGATTTTATAATGTTATTTCGTAAAAAAATTATAATACATTACTTTTTTTAATATATAACTACACTACAAAATTCATTAGTGAAAAGTGGAAATATAATTCTTCATGAGATTACTAGAACCATGATAGTGAATACTAATTTTCTGAAAAAATTAGGATGGAATATTTAGTATTATCTTTTATACTATAAATTGTGTTTTAATAAGACATTTTACTAATAAAATCCCTTATATCATGTGGATGGGAATAAAACAAGTAATTTCATACTATAATGTTTTTGGATATAATGTATTCATTTTGAATATTAAATAAAATTTCTATACAGATTTCTAAAGAATACAATGATAGAATATTTTAAGGTCATTATAAAATAATTAAGGAATACAGAATATTTAATAAACAAAAATTTATTGTTGAGGAAATAATAAATGTTAAATTTAATAAAATATATCCATTTATTTTTAATATACCTCAAAAAACATCATCAAATATTATTTCAAAACTATTTTTTAACCAATGATTAAATGTTTCCTCATGAGAGAAAAAATGGATAATATATTTTAAACTTTCAACGTCATCTATAATTTCATCATGTTATATAAGAATATTTTTTAAACCATAAAAATAGATTCTTCTTAGGAACCATGGTATGGATAATACCATCAGTGATGTTGATCAACCCATTAGAAACAAAAGTTCCTTAAGAATTTAATTTTAATATTATTATGTTTTATCACAAATAAGTCCTAAAAATTATGATAATTCATTAAGTGATTAATATTGGAAAAATTATATGAACGATGAAATCAACAAGATGTAAAGGAATCCAATTTAGACATTGGTTAAAGCACTAAAATTTACTTCTATTATTGGAGTAAATATTTTTAAAAATAAGTTTGATCAAAATGGAATCAAATTTATAAATAATACTAGACATTTTACTAACTGATATACTCATCATATGGGTGTAAATTATAAGAAAACATATTCTTCGGTATAAATACATAATTTTATTTTTATTCTAGAAGAATATTACTTTTTCTTAATTTCAACATATTTCAAATGGATGTGATGTTTTCATTTCTTAATTAATATCTATAAGGGGATGTGTATAAGTAATTCGTTTCGAAATCGCCTCAGAGCGGCTTCTTCCCCCATTCCCGTGGTGGCTAGCATTTCTCAGCCCTAATTTTCCCTTCCCCCCCGGTTGGGCTCGTTCCTATGGTGACTTCATCTGGGTTTGATTCGGCGTAGGCATGTATTGGAGATGGTGCGGCATGGTGGGGTTCCGGTGTTATCATTGGTTATTCTTGGTGACGTCGTGCTCGGTTTGTCGTGACTCCCTTCAGCGTCGGCGGCTCACTCTGATGCTTGGATCAACTGACTTCATTTGGAGCAGATGGATATGGAATCGGGGGCTCCTTGCACTAGGCTGGCGCAGTCTGATGATGTCTATGGAAGGCCACCAGTCTGGGTCAGCAATGGATCTGGACCAGATCAGAGGGGGGTGGTCCTAGTTCCTGGAGTTTTTTTTCATCTTCTTGTTTTGAGGTTTTGAAGCTCCGTTGGTTGTTTTCTACGGCGTCGACGTCGTCAGTGTCTCCCTGCTCCTCCCAAGTTGGGCTCTAGATCATTCTGTGAATGGGTGGGGTTGTCTGTGGATGGCATCAGGCCTTCTCTCAGGTGGTGTTCCAGCGACTGGTGAAGCTTCCATGGCATGAGGTCTCGGTTCAGGATCTGCAATTGTTGAAGTTGGATGGTTTTTTGGGGGAGGTCATGTGCGTTTGTTATAGTTTCTTGTGGAATTTCTTATGGAATGTTTTGATGCTAAAGGTGGGGAGTCGGTGCTTCCAGATTTGACTACATGGAACAAGTTTTGAGGAGGGCTCAGAGATGGCCTTTCATCTTTGCAGCACTCTATGGATTTGGTTCTTGAGAGGGTATAACATTTGTCATCGGATCAGGCTTGTGCTTCAACATAAGACACTTTCTTACCATATTTCATTGCAACGAGGAAAAGATTCATCATGTTATATGCTGGGGAGGGGAACCTCCATGTTTGCAGTCTGGTTTTACTACTCTTTTCTTTAGGTGTGTTTTGTCTTAAGTCCATGAAGTCTGTTAGGTTTCCCCCTTCCTCCCTTAAAAGTGGATTTCATAACAATAAAAATATTTATGGCCTTTTGGAAGTTGGATAAGAGGATTTTTATATCGAATACAACCTTAATTTTGAGGATTAAAAATATCCAGAACATATTTTTAAACAAACTAAGGCACATTTTAGATGTCAACAAGCCCCTAGAGGCTATTATTATCGACTAACTAAAATTTTGATACAAATGAACTTTGAAAAGGGATATACTGATCTGTAAAATTTTATAAAAGAAGATTCTAAAAAATACATCATTGTATGAATTTATGTGGATGACTTTAAATTTTTACTTGTTAAATGATATTTGAAATATTACATTGTGAATCTTATGAAATCAAAGAATAAATTAACCATGATTGGAGAACTTACGTAGTTTATTTGTCTTAAATTTTAAAAAATATAGAACGAATATTTATATCTCCACCTACGTATATAAAGTAAGTTACTATAAAATATGGATATAATAATTATAAAGGTAATAGTAATCCTATTGAAACATCATATACTTTATATATTGATAAACCATTAAATACAATTGATCAAAAAAAATGTAGAGGAATCATTAGATGTTTACTATTCTTAATAGTTATTCATCTGGATATAATTATTTTTTTGATTAATTATTTCAGAATATCATGAATATTCTAAAGAGTCCCATAATAAAGCTGAAAAATGAATTTTTTATCTTCTATGGGGATAATTGATTAAGGCTTTATTTAATTTTATGAACAAGATTGTGAACATAGATGTTTTTTGAATAGTGAATTTGTTAGATATAATATGGATAAAAATGGAACTTCTAGAACATGTCATTTGATTGTAGAATCATTAATTTCATGGTAATGTATGAAAAAACACTCATTAACATCGCACACTATTAAAGATAAATATGTGGCAACTATAATATGTTACACTCAGGTGTTATGGATGAAACATACGCACAATAATATGGAATGAGTTTTAGAAAAACTAATAATCATAGTGGTAAAATATGAAATTTCCTTAATTAAAAACCACTCACATCACTCGAAATTAATGTATATAGATATAAGTAATGATTTCTCCTTAGAACACATACATAAATAAGATGTTATTTTACAATTCATCATAATTCATGAACAAGTTTTGGATATTTTTGGTAAACAACTTATTATATATATATAAATATATTAAATATAATAAATGATTAATCAATTCTCAATGAATATTCATGTATGAATTTTGTATACGAATAACCTAAAATTAATGAAATAATTAAAATGGGGAAGTATATTTGTTTTGGTTTCCTAAAAACGTTATTTTTTTTAAATAACATATGATTTGTATAAATTTCAGAATCAATAAATCATTAGTTTTCTTAAAAAATTATATTCCCTAAAAAAATTTGTTTTCAAAATATAATTCAGATTTTTTAAAAACATTTTATATTTTTTTTACTTTAAAACAGTAGTTTTATTTCATTTTTTTTGAAATCCAAGAGAGATATATTACTTGGATGAATATATTTTAGAAATTTATATATTCACTCAAGAATTTAGTTTCAAATCATTATGATTAACTACCCATAATATAATTTTCCAGTTTTTTATTATTATTTTTTATGTTTTTATTTTTTTAAAAGACATTAAATTTTAGTTTTCATAAAATATCAAAGATTTATAATAGTTTAAAAAATCCATTATTTTTTGAAAATTATATTTAATTATTTTGGGATAATTTTATATTATTGAATCATATTTTAGATTCAATCTGAAATTATAGATCTAAGGAAGTCAAATACTAACCCTGCACCGTTATATATATGAATGTGTCACTACATCCCATATTGGATTCTATGGGCATTAAAGAATATCAACTCTCATTTTCTTGGTTAATATTATATCTTTTCTATCTATTCATTTTTTATTCCATTCATGTTCATGACTACTCAGTCAGTTAATTTTTCCGTGATTTCTACACTTTATGATTTATTAAACAAATAAGAGGTTTAAGAAATGTTAATTGAGATGAAATGGTATTATAAGACTGATTTTTTTAAAATAAATAACCATATTTTAGTGTTAGGAGGCGTTTTGAGAAGATGAGAAGTATTTCTATCTTTAAAACACAAATATTTTAAATGAATATAAATATTATATTGATATTATTATTGAAGATAATTTGAAAGATATAAATTGTAGTCTTTTTATTATAAGTTGAAGTTGAATAAAAATTATGTATCATACCTTGTTGAAGTTATATTCGATAAAGAATCATATCTTGTTACTCATAATCCACCAGATATATTTGGAATCATTAATATAACCATCGACTAATCATCACCATATCTTTATTTTAAAAATTTGAGGAAAATATACAATTTGATGCCGTATGCAAGAGTTTTTGCATTATGAATGTAGGGTTACCCTGTACCAAGGAATATCGAATGAGATATGTTGAATGTACTCGATAACATGTGTTTTACTTCCTTTTTATCATAATCAATATCAATTTTTCAAATATTATTTCATATCAAATGACTAAATTTAAAAACTTAGATGAAGGTTATGATTCTTTAATTTATGTTCTTTATTAACATGATGTCTATAAACATCATTTTTTAAAATTAAAAATAATTCATTAATGATGAGTAAGATTAATTCATTAATATGTGATGATGTATTTCAATGATGAAACTATTTTTTGTAAAAAATGTAAAATGTTCATTGAATACCATACAATGGTTCATCTTCTAATGATGTTATATAAATGACCTAATTTTATTACAATAATGTAAAACACTTTCACCTCCTACAATGACAACATAATAAATAAGAATAATGAAAGATGAAACCTATAATTAGTTGATGTAGAGTAAAGTGAGAATGAAAGCCATAGATATAAAATTTGGTTAAAATAAGGCTATAGTTATAAACATGAAATATAAAACTGAATTTTTCATTAAGGCTAAAATATAAAAGAATATAATATTTATGTCATGTTGAAGAGAACATATTTTAGAGTCTAATTAATTGTGTTGAAATAGAAAATGATGTAATACATTGCACATGAGAAGAAGGAAAAATGGTTCTTTCTATTTCATCTCAATAAGTTTTTCATTCTTTTCATCCATAATATTTTTTCTTACCCAATAAATTATGTATCTTGAGATCCATTGAACATTGTATGTTTGTATTTTTGTTATGAATGGGGGAAAAGTAATAAATGATTAATTTTGTTTCTAATCATATTGATATTGAAGCTCAGAAAACTAAAAAAACATAGAAAATCCAACTTCATAAGTAAATATTATATTTCATATGGTTGTAAGAAGAAATGGAAGAGGTTTCCAAAGAATAAAATTTAATGAATAAATTTAAATAATAATAAAATTATGAAGAAATGTTTTGTAAAGAACCAAAATCTTTTAATACTCATTCTGAAAAGGATGTTGGCCAGATTTGTTTTGAGAGGGTAGAATGCTTAGAAAAAGTAGTTGGAAATCCATAGTATTATACAATATTATATGATAGAAAAGAAAATAATAGAAATATTGGTATTAAATATGAATAATATTCTATACAAATAAACCATAATGATAATGAGATTAAGTAAGATGAATTTTTACCATCAAGAAGATGTGTTTCTGATTTTTTATCAAAATTCATGTATTCTCCGGAATCATATACCAATCAAAGTATATAATTAAGATTCATACACTATAATGAGAATTTGAAAATTTTATACATTTACATTCCATATCATTTAATTATTGAATCATTATGTAATCCTCCATATAAGATGTTATATATTTTAGAGGAAGAGGAATCTCTAAATCAGTTTTCTAAGACAATTATGTAGAATTAAGTAGACTCAGAAGACTATAAATTTGACTAAAAAGTTAAAAGGATAAGGGTAAAAAATATTATGATATGTATAATGTATTTTTAGAGGGATATGAGTGTTCTTGGTGATCAATGGATGTGTCTAAGAGGTCATCAATAATAATTGGGGACTATTTTTAGATGACGCGTTCTCAAATATATGTGAAGTGTCAATTAGCAGAACACTTGAATTTATTTTCATATATCAAGATGGTCTAATTGTTGAACTAAATCTATAAAAAATATTTTCTCGATGAATATATTAAAAAATCAAATCCAATAATATTTAAAATCAATTTATTATATTATACATTAATAATAAGAAAGGAGAGAATATAGATATCAAAGTTAATGGACAAGAAGTTTACAAATTAAATCTAAAAGTAGTAATTATTGAATTTCCTAGTCAAAATATTTAAAATATAGATTAATATTATTGATATGTATAGAATAATTTGGATAAGTTTAAAAATATGTATTTAATCATCATAATGTTTCATTAGATATACTAATTTTTAATTATATGAACTCTTGATGTTGTAATATTCAATCTATTTTTTTAATGAATAAAATTCCAAAAGTTCTTCTATTATTATATTTGATTTAATATTTTCCAATTCTGGATGCCTGAATATTGTTTATATTTTTTTTTATAAATGATCATATTTCATAAATTACATCATAGATTTTTTATACTATCATTTTAATTAAATTATACCTCTATATAAATTTTCTCAAAACAAAAAGGTTGTTTTGTTTTCAAAGATGTAAATCGAGGTGAAAATATTCAAATGGATAAGTTGTTATTTGGGGGAGAATTAATTAATTAATTAATTAATTAAGATTTTATATTGGGAAGAAGATCTTATTCTGGTGTATATTTATTTGAAGATGTTATCTAATCATAGTGTTTTAGAGAAAGTATGTTAAATAAAATAAATAATAAAAAATGGTGAGATAAGATATATAAAGGTGAATGTTTTTTTATATTTTAAAGTTATTATAAGTTTGCCAATATTTTTATCCTCTTTACATTTAATGGTTTTTGTTTTTTCAAAAGTTGGAGATTGATGAGTTGAATTTTAATTTTCTATAATTTTTATCATTATTTTTCAAAATCACAAAACAATCATAAAAATGATTCCTTATAACATTTTATTTTCTAATTTTTATGTAATATGTTCTTGAAAAGAATTATTATAATAAATAAGGAAATAAATATTATTTAAAAAATTATAAAATTTCCTACATTTTTGATCCATTGGACTAATTAATGTTAAGCTAATCGGACAAACCAAATTCTAGTCCATTGGATTGTGATAAGATCTATATATTAGTATGATGAAAACTTTTCTCTATATTTTACTAAAATTAGTCGCCTAGTTTGATGAAATCTAGTCTATCAGTATTTCTAAATATAGTATATTTGTGGGCATAAATTTAGTCCATCATAATGACATTTGTTTCTCTATTAAAATTTTAATATTTATAATAGGATTTAGAATTATATATTTTTGACTAAATTTTGATTAATATAATTGTAGTGTTACTACATGAATTACATCATATAAGAATATATTTTCTGTGAAATCTACTTATTCTCATCTGAATCCATTAAAACCAACTATGAGATTAATGGAAATATGACCATTGAAAGAGTTTGTAAATATATTTGAATTCAAAACTCTAGGATCATATGATTTTGTGAACTCATAGAATATAAATATTTATCTATTGTACCTCATAAATATAATTTTCATTGTAATTTTTGTAGAGTTTAATTTTCTAAGGATTTCATTTGAGTATTAAAAAAAATATAATATCATTTAATATTTTATTTTGTTTCTATTCAAGGAATCGATTGAGGGATACCAAGAATATGAAAATAACTGATAATTATCCGGTTGATTAAGGGATTACATTGATATTAAGACAATATTGATTCATATATTAGGGACTAAGATCTTTCCACTAAATAAAAATATACTTAACAGTTAGGTTTAATAAGTGGATACATTTTGTCAATGACACTAAAATGATTTTTACTAAAGGAAAAAGTGTAATCAGTCTTTTTATATATATTTTTTATTTCAGAAAAGAATGTTATAAATTTTATTTAATCTTGATTTTAAATGTTGTTATTTTTCAGATATTCAATTTTGTAATTAAATTTTTTTGGAGATCATTTTATTAAACTAATTTACCCAAAAAACAAAAATATTGATTCAAGTTACTCTGATCATCATACCCAATTTTATTCCAATAAATGTATAATGAATTTTGAGAATATTTTATTATGGTTTTTATAGTAAAATTCACCAGATATGGTGCACATTATGACATTTAAAATCAGAAAATGGACAATTAATGTCGCTACTTAATTGGAGACCAAATAGGTAAGGGTGTTTCCCTTTATATGTAAGGTATGGATATTCATAAAATTTTATAATTTATTAATGTTATATAAATACTATTTGTTTTTGAAATTGATTAATATTGATAAATTAGAATTTAAAATAAAGATATGTAAAAACAATCTCATACAATAATACTTTTACAAGTTTGTATTACGTTTCACTAATAACATTTTGTTTTATCCCCCATTAACCTTTTTGACAATTACCACGATAAGAATTTATATAATAATTCTCAGAAATAAAAAGTAATATTAATAAAAAGTTACCCATTAGTGGAAAATCATTGAAAATTTCAACTATATCCCATTTTTTGATTAATATACAATTTTAGGAATATTAAATCATTTATTAAAAATTAATTTATTATTTCATTTGGTAATTTTATTCTGGACGATATGTGAAATTGTATAATATAATGTCTTCCAAGGTCATGTAAAACTTTTAAAAATTGAGATGGATTCATGTATATGTACTAATGGATTTTAATTATAATATCCATATAAAATTTACAGAGGTTAATATATCATTTTATACCTTGTCAATGTGTTTTCCCCTTAGTTAACCAATTATAAATTTAAATCTATTAAGTCCTCTTTCAATGTTAACGAGTTATAATATTATATATAATGCAAGAATTGGATCATAAATGGACATGTGATCATATTTTAGACCCTTATACTATGTTTTTTATTTTAATATTTCTTTATTTTTTATATACTTTCGTAATATATATTTATCATAAAATATCACATTTTTTATTTTCGACTCTAGTGACTAAATTTTACAATGAAGACAACATGAATGAAACTGAATTGGAAATAATTTTTTTTTAAAATTCTTTGATATTCTATTCATATCTTAAAAATTCATGGGACCCATTAACTCACACACATAGTATTAATTTTATATTTTTTAATATAATTATTTTATTTTTACCACTTATATAAAAGTAGTTTTGTTATTTCTTAATAATCCAAGGAAATTATTTCATCAATAAACGTAAAAATAAATTAACATGATAATAAAATATTTAATATTTTGTATAAAAATTTATAATGGAAAATAAATAGTTTTTATACTTTTCACAAAAGATTAAATATTGTTAAGGTGGAATGTAACATTTTTTACAGTATATTTTACATATATATTATTATTTTCATAATAAAGGTCATATAACACCAAAAATCCATATATTTTATACATGTGTAGAAATGTAAAAAAATTCACTCATCTAACATAAGAAAAGAATATGTTAGTGTAATTGAATTGTTCTTACAATATTATTTGTAATTATAATTACCTTATTTACCCTTACCATGGTTATAATTAGATACTATGATTACTATTCATAATGACAAAAAAATAATATAGACTGACCTATTTTTTGTGGAAATTTTGACTAAAAATATGGTATCCATTTTTTCATGATTAATTATATATAAGTGGTAAAAAGTAATTTATGATTAAATTGTAAAATGAAATGAAAATTAATTTCTAAAAAATCCATTTAATGAATAAAAATAATTTTATTATGAATTATTGTATAATATTCATTCCAAAGAAAATCAATATGTTATTTTTAATTACTATAACCTAGTTTTATATTATATTTAATTAATAATATATCTTTATGTTATAACTAATTTTAAATAAAATAGAAATTTCTATAAAATAAAAAATCTGTCACTATTTATTTAAAAATAAAACCTTTTAAAAAAAAATTTAAATTTCCCCATAAGATAATTTTGATATGTGAATCTCATAAATGATATACCACACATAATTTTTTTTAAAAGTTCATGAAAATAAATATCATATTTTTTCATTGAAAATAAGAAAATGATTTTTTAGAAAAACTATTTTGGACAAATAAATTTACATTTTTAGATGTTCTTTTCTAATATACTAGAAATCAACCAATAATTTTATAATAAATATGACATGTATATAAATATCATAATTTAATTAATCCTGTTTATTCAATATAATTAAATATTTATTTTATATTAAATATATTTTAATTATAATACTATGTGGTTCACTATATATTGGTGTTGTGTGATGAATATGATAACATACATAATGTTGTTTTGTTGATATAGAGTCTTTACATTAGTAATAATATCATTTTTATTTAATAAATTTAACCTCATATGATTTTTAATGATGTTACAAAATATTGTAACTAAGAATTTCCACATGTTCTTTAAGAATTCATAATGTAGTGTTGATAACATTATGCTGAAAATATAAAATTCATCCACCACTTGAATGTATCCATTTAAAAATATCTATTTTTCAATTTTAATTTCAGTTAATAATTTTAATAAATACATCCAATTTTAAAAGTACTATTTTAATAAAGGATATTATAAATTTTATTTCGAAAGATATTATCAATAATCGTTTGAATAAAAGAGGATGTTGAAATAATGAGAAAATAATGATATATAGAGAAATTTAGTAGCTATTTTCAATTTCTATTTCTATAATATAATTTATGGATTTAATATAAAACTAACATTAGAATATTGAACCATTTTTATATATAATCAAAATGTCATTATTTGTTTTGTTAAAAAAATATGTTATATTTCACATTAAACTATTTTTTTATGAATAATAACCTTGTAATTTAAATTCATATAGATATATTATGTCAATAAATATTTTCTATTAAGAAAAAACAACTTTGAATCTGAATTTAACCTTGAATTTCAGAATAACCATCATTTATGGATGATAATTTTTAAAGATAATAATTGTTTAAAAACACATTGAAAGTATTCATATAACATTATTTACCAAAATATACATTTAATATATTAATTTATCTGTACATTTAATAATTAATAAATGATACAAATTATTATGTAATTTAACATAGAAGTTAGTTTCATTCCACTATATAATGCAATGATACATCATAAAAAATATATTAAAAATTGAAATTTTATAAAATTAACTATTTATTAATTTTTCATATACATACGAGTTGTAATTGCACTATCTTTATTATAGACTTTGGTTGATCTAGTTGTGATAAACTCAAAAATTAATTATAGAACAAAATAATTACAGTAAACACAAATTATTTGAGTATGAATCTACAAATATTAAACAAAACTTTTAAAATAATAAACCCTATATATGTAATATAATAATTATTAAATATTATAAAAGTTATCAACCTTCACATGCATACACCAATTGTAATTTGCATTATTTATCAATAAGATGGTATTTGTTAATCACCTTCCAAGATTTATTTCAGTGAAAAATAAATTCATTACAAAAACCTATGTAACATGAAAATTTTAACATTAAAAAATTAATAAAATATATTAAAACATAAAAGTTTAGTAAATATTAAAAAATTTCTTTAATATCACCCAATAATGAGATTAATCAATATGCTGTGAATTTTTATTGAATAATAAACATAACATATAATGTTCCCTAAAATAGAAAATGCTTATCATGTATAATATTATAAAGAATAAACTTTTGTGATTAACTATGTTTTCATAGAATTCAATGAATGAATGGAAGAAACACATAATATATATTCCAGTCATTCTGAAATATATTTAACTCAAGAAATGTTATTTTTTATAGAACATCCAATAAAATAATATTTTGATCCCTAAAAACATAGAAATTAGTTTGGTGAAATAATATGAAGAGTTTATGGATATAAAATTATATATGTAATAAATCAATTCAGTATATGTTATATATAATTATAGAAATGAAAATCGATATTGAAATTTACTAATATTGAAAACAAATGAAACCCCAGTACATTGAGCTCATCATAAAAAATTTCAATAATGTATTTTTTAAAATAAACATAACTGATTGTATGTTACACACATGTCCACATTCATTAGTATCCTATAATAATAATCTATTTAAAAAAGAAAATTTTCATTTAGTTACCCCTTTATAACTGGAGGTGCATTTTAATGTACAAGTTACTAACTAATTTTACTATTTTAAATGGTGCTTTATATTTAACATTCAATTACATGAGGTAAATTTACAAAATAATTAAATTAAATTTAAAATAATGTTGTAATTAAAATTAATAACACAACACATGATTCATATGTCATATAATAAAAAATCATTGCATTACAGTGTAAAAAACTACCCCTACTCTCAAAAAAAATGGACACCTCCTTTGTATGAAATTATAAAATAGAAGATACATAAATATTATATCAAACCAATAAAAATACATTATATAATTTTATTATATATTGATATACATAATCACCTAGATTATATGTTATTTAGAATAATATATTATATAAAAAGGGATCCCCAATAGTTAAATTACTATACATCGTTAGGTCTGTATAGAGATGTCGAGGATTTTTAAAAGAAAACTACACAAGAAACATATTTTCACCACTAACTCAATCATAGACTATAAACTTGATTTAATTCTTTAATATATTCACAAATTCGACTCACAAAGATTTTCCTTTAAGGAATTTATTTCTCTCCTATATTCTACCTCACAAAATATCGTACTATAAAGTATAACTTTTTTAATAATACTAAATCCATGATAGTATCTTATTAAGTGGCCTTATTGTACATTATTATATAAATTTGTTTCAATAATTTCCATACGATACTCATAAATAAATGTATACAACCTCTGATTCCTCAAGATTGAATCCATTAATGGGAAATTTAAATTTTATATTAGTGAGACGATTTTAAAAAATAGTATTATTTTAAAAAATAGATAATTTTAGTAATTTTTTTTTTGAAACATATATTTATTAATCAATATTAAATTTTGATTATATCATTGTCACATCATTCTATTTTTTATATAAATTTTGTGGAGGTAAGGTCTAAAATAATCTTCTCCAGAAACACTACTATTTATCTCTTAATTAATCAATAATTTTTTTACAGTCAATTTCACCTCTAATAAAACACAATTTCCGAAAACGTTTACCACGTCGGCATTTTTTACTTCAATTATATATAACATATATGAAAATATAAAAAAAATTGGTTCATCAAGTCAATTATTTTTTAACAGACGTCATAAATTATATATCAGTGATATATCACGTTGGATATTATATAACCGATGAGATAAACATAAAATACAATTTATGACGTCATTTATTTAATAACCAATGTGATAAATATAAAAACAGAGTTTATTATGTAAGTTTTTAAATAGGTGACGTGATAAATCTTATAAATGATTTATCATTCCCCACATTATATCATTCTATTTTATTTAATTGGGTGACCAACGAATCAGCACACTCACATGGAAAACCAAAAAATGATTATTCAAATACATGCCCTCAAACCTCATTTTTCTAACACCATTAATCATAATTATTATCACCAGATCTATCAGGTCAACTCATAGTACTCAAGTAAGCCTCATATACCTCGATTTCATTCTTTATTTTTATTGATTCCCTAAATATATTTTTTGAGATATTATTTTTTCTATCATTGTTCTTGCAATCATGGTAAGTGTCATAGTGTTCTTTTATACCATGCTAGGTTATTTTCATGTAACATAAACCATGTGAGTGATAACAGGCATGTTCTATGTTTTTTATTGTAACCAAGTGTGTTATATTATGTGCGTGTGTGTACATCCATATGTGTGCTACCATGAAATCATTATCATGCTATTTCATCCCTATAACATAAAAACCAAGGAGGTTATTCAATAAATTTTTTGCCATCAATAATTGTATCCTTATTTAATTCTTAATTTTTGTAATATATTCATATTAAAATTCCATTTATATTAAATATTTTATTTTTTATTATATGATAATACTCCTTGATAATTCTTTGATTCTAAAGTATGTTGCTCTACCATTCACTTTAAAAATAAACATGATTGGAAACAAGATATATATATGTGAATATAGTCATCATATTGATATATGTAAATCTATCTTGTTGTCTTTAGGAGTTATTTAAGAAAAATTAATTGAAGGTTAAGGATTGTAATAATTTTTTATGTGGGTAGTCATTCAATGTTAAGGATATGTATATTTTTCACTAATAATTATATCCCATCATACCATAGACTATTTTTTACTTCTATTTAAATGTTTAATATGGTTTAAGATAAATGAAAGACTTCAATAATGTTGTTTTTGTTGATATGAGCTCATAATATCATCGAAACAATGTCTTAGGTGATTTTAAATTCCCCATTAAAAAGTATATGGGGAATTAAAAGGTTATACTTTTATTTTACAAATAAGGATTCTTATTAAGGATTCTCATCAAGAGCTCACTAGAGATGTTAACCCTTAAATAACTATGGCTTTGCATCAGGATGGTGATCTTATGCATATGTTAATAGTTATACATTAAATTTCATGTTTATGGAAGGGTGAATTTGGTATCATGTTGCATCAGGATGTATTTTATGTGTACTTTAAGAAGAAAGGATCCAAGATGAATTTACACTATTATATAATGATCAATATGAACAAGATATGTAATACTAAAATTAGTTTCATATTATCCCTCAAAAAATTGATTTATTAAATAGAATATTCTATTTTAAAAATAAGGTGTATTCTTCCATCAACATCATTGATTTCATAATTAATGTTTTGAAGGTGTTTTTATGATAGAGGTAATAAACAATTACATGAAGTATTTATAATTTTCAAATCCCTACACTTCAAATTATTTAGAGATAACATCTTCTTGGGAAATCATGTTATTGTTTATAAAGAATTTCAATTATAAATTAAACCTTCATTTCATACCCATGTAAAAACATTCATGGGTTTTTCTTATCGTCATAATATAATATTTTCATTGGAATCATTTCTCTAATATGGATATCTTTTCAATATTAATAGAAATTGAGTATAATCATTCCTTTTAATGTTCCCCAATCCTTAATTACGAACACATATATTCCCAATTGTAATGTTGAATTTTCTTTACTGTCAAATTATGTAAATATTTTATATAAATATAAAAATTTTATATCTAACTCTATTTTTTAAAAAATTATTACAATGAATAACTTTTTCAAATATTTAAATAGTTGCTTTATATATATAGTTTTTTACATTTAAATTATGATATTTTTCATATAAATATAATATTGGCTTATCTTAATACAATTTATAATTTTGATATTTGTCACAGTTATTAATGAGTCTATGTTTTATTATTGCACATTGAATGGGTAATTAATATAAAGAACGTGTTGATGAAATTTTGGAATTTTCTAAAATAAATGTTACATGAAATGACATTTTTTTCAGTCCATGCCTAAATTTTTTGAATTATGAAGTAGTTGAAAAGTAGACAGATCAACGATCATCTGATTTAAAAGGGTTTTAATATGTGTAAACACCCATGGATTTGGCATGGTGAAATAAGATTTAATGTTAGATCTACTGATGATGATGATTTTCAAGATAGTAACTTTGATGGAATTAAAGAAATGATTCATGATATTGTAGTCGGACAAATTGAGTTAGAACCAACAGTTGTGAGACTATATGGTGATGCTGAAAATCTATTGTATCCTGGCTTTATGGATTTTAACATTTTTTCAATAGTGTTAAGATTGATAACCTGAAGGTGAAACAATGATGGTGTGACAAAAGTTTTACCTAGCTACTACAACTATTGACAGACATTCATCAAAAAGACAATGATCTCCCAAATTCAGATTAATAGGAAAATAAAATATTATGTCTGATGTGATCGGGATATAAGAAAATATATTCCATCCCAAATGAATTTTTGTTATATAGAAAGGAATATAAATTCATGTCTGAGTGTCCTAAAAGTGGGACATCACAGTAAAAGTTGAATGAAAAATCACAGGTTGATGTAGAGATTACCAATATCCATGACATTGTATTTTGATATATTTCTATAATTAATAGTTTGAAATGTTTATTTTCCAATTAAAATGATGAAAAACGGGAACTATGGCTTGCATGTGAGAGTATATGTGATGGAAAAATACATCATCCGGCTGATTGTCCACAATGGTAGAAAATATATGAGTGGTATCCTACATTCAAAAATAAAATTAGAAATATCAAACCATGCTAGTGCAAAGATAGAAAGAATCCATATCGAATCCTCAGTAGTATAGATAGTTCATGTCCTATTTTATTGGTAATTAATATCCTCTCTCCTAATGTTTGTATGAAGTAAATATATGTCATGTTGGGCATAATAATCTATTGTCTGAAGCAAACCGAAGATGGTATCAATTTTTTTTGTCACCACTGATTTATGATTTGAATCTTTTATGAGAGAATGGTATTAGGGTGTATGATTCTTTCAAAATGGAATATTTTCAACTGAATGTTGGGCTATTATTTAATATAAATGACTTCTCTACATATGGAAATTTTCCTGGATATTTTGTTAAGGGGAATAATACATTTCCAATATGTGGACTACAAAATTCATATTATCAATTTCATCCTGGGAGGAAAACAATAAACATGGGTCATCGAATATTTTTTCTTATGGATCACTCTTATAAAAGACTAAAAAGGGAATTCAAGAGCTCACAATACTTTGATATTGTTCCAAAAACATTATCCCGTGATGTGTATTTTGAGTAGGTGAAAATCTATGATGTGAAATTGGTAAAGGCACATTAATCTACTAATGGTAAAAATATTTGGATGAAAATGTCAATTTTCTTGAGCTACCATATTGAAGATATCATAAAGTGAAACATAATATTGATGTCTTTCACGTGGAGAAGAATATCTATGACTGTTTCATTGGAAAATAGATATATATTAAAGATAAGTTAAAAGATGGGTTGAATACAATATAAGACATACCATCAATGCGAATAAGTATAGAGTTCGATCCCACTCAGATTGGAATACGAGCATTTCTTCCCCCGTATCGACAAAAATAATATAAGAGGAATAAACTTAGCTTTTATCAGTGTCTTCATGATATCAATGTGACTCAAGTTTATTCATAAAATGTAAAAAAATTCTCTTTTATGGATTTTAATTTGAAATTTATAATGTCCCATTATTGTCACATCATGATGCAACAACTTCTATAAGTTTGATTGCATGGAATATTTCACTTCAGTGTCAGAAAGACTATAATGAAGGTGTGTTATTTTTTTAATTCAATTCATAATATGGTGATTGATGTGAGTGTTTTGAACACATTGTAAAATGATGCAAATTCTATACTTTTTCAATTTAAAATGTTTTTTACTCCATCTTTTTTTGATTTAATTGTGCATTTAATTATTAATATAGTTTGTGAAATAATGTTTTGTGGACTTGTAAATCATCATTGGATGTATCCTTTTGATTGGAATATGTAAATATTGAATGGGTATGTTATGAATTCATATCTACCTGAAGCTACCATTATTGAAAAATATATTTCAGAGGAGGTTGTGATATTTTGTGAGAGTTACTTTTCTACGGCAGAGCTTATAGGATTTCCTCTTCCCCACCATGAATGAGCTAATATTGAGGGAAAGGGGATTTGTTGCATGAAAGAAAAATTATATTCATTTGAATAGATAAAGAAGTTATATATATACATCTTGAATAACATAGGTGATGCTGAATCGTTTATCACATTGCATATTAATGTGTTGAAACATTGTCATCCAAAGAATAGAGAAATGTGGATTTTGAATGAGCACAAAAAAACATTTTTTTCATTGTTTAAAAAGACCTTCCTTGGTAGAAAATATGTTCCAAAGACATTATGATGGTTAGTTGGTGGTCCATGTTTAAATGTGATAACATGGACCAGGTATAACATTAATGGTTAAACATTTCATATGAAATCTTAGGAGAACATAAATACAGTTCAGACTAGTGGTGTATTGGTGTTTGCAGAAGCAATTCAATTTTTACATTCTAAAGAAAAAAAAATCAATTTCTACATCAAGATCATATTGTGGATTAATTGAATATATTGGAAAACACAATATATTATTTTATAATGGAAACACATGGAAAACATATTTTCTATGTACATGATCAATTAGATATGTAGTGGTCGATTGTTTTACAATGGAAAAAATATGTTGGTGAGGATCATGATGATGAAGATGATTATTTATGTGAGATACCTACATCCTTGGAATGATTAGCAGAACATAATGTTGAGCATGTTGAAGACATGGTTTGTGCCATAAAGAACGATCATGGTGAAGGAATTTTGGAAAAATATACATTTGTACCTTCCCAATATTACATTTAATATGTGTTTGTTTCTATTTTACACTTATTATTTTCATATAATGTTCGATATTGTGATTTTTCATTATTAAAACTCATATTAAAACAAATAATTAGAAATTCTGGTTTCTTATAATTTTGTTTAGTTTATTTTATCATGTTTACCATGACATAACTTATATATCTATAGATTTTCTTAAATGAAAATTACTTTACTATGTGTAATATGTTTACCATGTTTAATATAGTTTACTAGAGTTTACCTTTACGTAACATATATATTTATTGATTTTGTTAAATGAAAATTAAACTCCCATGTTTACCATGTTAACCATATTTACCATTGATTAACACGATTACCATATTTACCATGTTTACTATTATGTAACTTAGTTAATTTTTTCATTTTTTTATATTTATATTGTAAATTTTGAAGTTGAATATTTGTGAACTAATTTTTTATTATTTGATTTTATGGATAATGATAAATCAAACAATTGATCAACCACATGATTTTAGAGATGATCATCATAATTATATCTCGGGGGAGGAACATTCATATACTCCTATTGATGTTCCCTAATCATCCTCATGTACTAACATAATGATAAAGAAGAGTTCTAGAGTTGGTAAACATGGCCACACACGGTTACCAAAATTATCACTTTCCCATAGCCAATACAAGATGATACTCATTGAGTTTGATGAGAATGATAATCTTAGAGTTCCAATTGAAAATAATATTTTAAGAATTTTGTGTCAACTCATGGTAAAATAAAATTAATGAAATTGTATAATGACTGGAGAAGTGTGGAAGAAACCATATTATCTCAGTTTTGGGATACAATTTTTGTACGATATTTTTTTATTGATTAACTAATCATTAAATGTTTATAGTAAAATATGTTTTACCGCTTACTTATGAGATGAAATTTGATATTATTGACATTGGAGGAGTTAGTATGAAATGTTTATTGATGGATACTAGAAGATAGATGAAATTCATATCATCCCCCACAGCTGATTTCATTTTTTGACATAGGGAACATGACAATCCATATCATATATATCCTTTCATAGATGAATACAATTCGAAACAATTTTATTAAAGTAGAATAAATGAATCATTTGTGGTACGGGAAGTGTAAAATGTAATAATTATTATTATATAAATTATATTTTTATTGTTTGGTTAATGATTTCTTTATCTTCATTTATAGAAAACAAGGATATCTCATCAGGAGATCCAATCATAAAATGTATACCATCATAGTTTATCTCATAGAGGGTATAGTTTATTGGAAGAACAAATTATGGTGGAAACATTACAATAGTTTAGAGCTTAGTCTTCAATCTCTGGGGAGGTTTTCCCCTCCATCCTCTTGATCTAGACATGAAAAATGGAAGAGATGTCAGATAGAAAAAAGAGGAAATATATTTATTAAGAAATAAGAATCACAGTTGAGAGGATTGAAAGTTATTTATTTAATTTATTTATGTATATTATATTCTTTATATTCTTTGAATCATTATAAAAATTTTCCATTAATTAATACAGGATTCTCTTGAGGAGCGAAGCCCACATGGTGTATTTGCAGCTACTGGGAGGGATGATATTTTATCTGAAGCATTGGGAAAGCCTGAACACCTCTATCGTGTACGAGGATACATGATGGGTGTATTGGTAAGAAAAGTATTTCGAAATTCTTATCTTCATCCAATTAGGGTGTTTATATTAAAATTGAATCCTTGGAGGATGATGTTAACAATATTAATGAGATGATGGAGGAAAATATTAGATCTTAAGTACAGTATATATTTGTAAACATGAAAATACAATTTCAAACTACATCTCCCACTCCTCCACCTCCACCTAAAGACCCCATTTTTTATCCTCCACCTTCTCCACTAGCTCCCACTACCCCACCACCAGACTCCATTATTTATCCTCTACCTTAGCCTATGGACAAAATTTTTTGTCCTACTACTCCACAATAACTTCCTAGTTATTGTGTGTTGTATGTTGATGATCCTCACTATTATATTGTTTCATATGAGCTCGTATATTGTATTAGATATAAATTTCATCATCAATAGTTATAGGTATATACTCATAGTGTCACTATACATGATATTATTGAAAGATCATCTCAAGTACCATTACCTACTGATGAGGTAAAGATAGTTGGACATAATATCAAACACTTTTTAGTTTTTTCATCTATACTTATCCGACTGATTACCATATAAGTATGTATGATATATCTTTTATTTTATTTATTAATGATTTTGTAACATTTAAAAACTAATATATTTTTCTATTTATTTATTAGAATACTTCAAAGGTAATGAAAAAATAATATAGACAACTACAAACACAAATGTCTATGACATCAGATACATAATCTAGTAGTCTTGATAGATTTTCAAGATATTAAAATTTTTTGGTTGATCATTATTTGATCCTAATGGATTCTTATGTTTTTGGAAGTGTAATAAATGAAGGTATTTGTGAAAAATAAAATCATGGATCTTGTTCCTAGAGATAATATGGGTGTAATTATGGTGCATATTTTTTCTATGTATGTCTTAACAACTTTTTATGTGTTATATTTATTATAAAATATACTTATGTTTGGTTTGTATTAGGTATATTTATAACATGTGTGAGAAGAATGAGATGGAAAATTTATATGAATTTATGGACCTACATATGATTTCCTCTAACTAACATGCATTGGATGAGGAACAAAGAACACTTTATATTGTTTAATGATTTGAACAGAATACAATCACGCAATGTTGGATGATGCCTTTTTGTGAGAGGTATGTAACACATATCTTGAAATATTTTCTTTATCTTTTAATATAAAAAACCACTAACCATAATTATTCATTTATATTAGTGATCATTGGAAGTTAGGTGTATATTTTCCATAAGAGAAAAAACATTTTTGGATATGCTATGTCCATGGAGATGTGCGGGATGTTTTAAGAATATATTGAAATTGTAACACTCAATTACATAATATTTATTTATATTATAATGAATTTTAAATTTATATCATTGATATTATTTTATATAGGGGATTTTCCTACTATTGAAAAAACACAAATAGAAAGAGTGCCAAGATCAAATATGTAAAAGTAAAGGTAAATATCCATTTATGATATTTAATTTTCGATGTATGACATAAAAATGATATTTTGAATTGACACTCATTTAAACATAATTTTCATTAAAAAAAAGTCTTTAATGAATGCAGATATTATATGTTAGTAATTATTTATGAAATAATTACAACTGGAACACTATTGAAGTTTGACTAGGTTAGATTTCTTTACAAACATTTCCATAGTATTTCATTTTATTTATTCATTATACATGTTAACTACATCCCTTTTTAATTTTTATCTATTTGATGACACTCAACCCTATAGTTATCAAGAGTAAAATAATTACAAGTGGTATGGTCAAATTATTTTACAGGTTTGATAGGATTTTAGTTTGTTTGTAGTGTGAAATATAATTTTGAATACTTTAATTTTAATTTTGTATTTGCTTATTATTTTTTTGGATTTAGGTTTTTTAGATTACATTGTATGTTTTTAATGTTATAAATGTGAATGTTTAATTTTTTTATAGTTCTTCAGGTTTTTATTCTAGTTATGATGTTTTTTTGTATAGATTCTTATATGGTTTTGTGTGGTTTTGGTCTGGTTTCTTCATATTTCTAGTTTACTTTGGCAAATCATAGTAATTGTTTAACATTGTTTTTAAAAAAAAATAGGTTTTTACATCGGTTATTTTAAAACCCACATAATTAATGCATGGGGATTGTTTTTTATGTCATTTATTTAGTAACATACCTAATAAAGTCTTGGAGAATGTTTTTTACATCAATTTTTTAATAACCAATGTCGTATATTGTTTATCACGTCTGTTATTATATAAATGATGTGAAAAATGCTTCAGAGACTATTTTTTACATTTTTTAATTTATAATAGATGTAATAAATTCCTAGGGGGATGGTTTTATATGTCAGTTATTTCATAACCGATGTAATAAATTCTTGGAGAATGGTTTTTTACGTTGATTATTTAATAACCAATGTTGTATATCATTTTTCACGTTAGTTATTTTATGACCATTGTGGAAAATTCATTGGAAGTGTGATATATTATTATGGTTATTACAAAAGCAAAATATTAAACTATATAGTTCATCAGTTGTTAAATAACCAACATAATAAATCGATCCTCTAAAGCATTTTTCACGTCAGTTCTTAAATAACTGACATGAAAAATGTACGGTATTTATTATTTTTTACATTGGTTTTAAAATAACCAAAGTAAAAAATGATTTCTGAACTAGTTAATGATACCCTCTACATGAAAAAATATTTTTGTTTATATTGTGTCACTAAGAGTATTAGTGAGATCTCTTTGATTCATGTTACATAGAATAAATGAAAAATTCATCTGGTAAATAACAGATAATTTTAAAAATTGATTTTATAATTAATTTTTTTCATTCAATAAAGGTTTACTTCAACCATATGATTAAAAACTCCTCTGATGAATCTATATCTAGAAACGAGTATTTGAGGAATGTATTTTAATTTTTTTTATTCGTAAAAATATAAAATTAATTCTATATTTAATAAAAAACACTCCATTTAATTGTTTTATATGATATCCATATATTATTAATTTATATAGTATCTAGAAAGTTGTATGTTATCAATAATTGAATAATTATAATGTTATTCATATAATATTAGCAATATTTAATGCAACATAGAAGAAACTAAATATTCTCAGATATCCTCAATTAAAATTCCCCTATCTACTTTTTTATAATCCATTTAATTCTACTCCAAGTAGAATATAACATTTGAATAATAAAATGACATTAAATTTATATATAATTTATAAAATACATCAATTTTAGTCTAATTGGTGTTTTATTATTATCATTGAATTCATTTTGTACCTTTCTTCCCTATAAACATTTTAATATTTTAGTAAATGTGTAACCTAATGTTTATTAAAATTATATATCCTATCTGCTGAAAATGTAATGGAGTTGAAATTAATTTAATTAAAAATATGTTTAATTTTAGTTAATAATTTAATTATTATGTATATATTTATATTAACAAATTTGAACATACTTTTGTGCCTTAATTTTCATTATTTATTCTGAATACATGTATTTGATTTGAAATAAATAAATTTCGAAATTAATTTTTTTTACTGTTAATAATATAAATAAAATTTTTTATAATCTATTAACTATAAATTAAGTAAAAGTCAATACCTAAATATGACGAATAAAAAATAAACTGTTTCAGTAAACAATTTTTATGTTGCATCAATAAAATATTTATAACAAAAACTAATGAATATAATTATTAATTCAAAAAGAAAGAAATGTGAAACATATAAAAATGTGTATTTATACATAAATATTTTTTATTTTAATTAATCGAGTGTTGGAATATAAAATATAATATTCCAAAATAAGAAAGAAATTATATAAATATTGTTATATAATATTTTAATGAGCCAAACTGGTTCAACTTGAAAATATAACCGAAATAATCATCCATGTTTCTAGTTTCATCCAATTATGACTAGTTTCATTAAAAAAGGTCAAATTTAGAAAAAAAATTGATGAATATAATAAAATTCTATCTCGCATAAAAAACAAAACTAAAATTTCTAGACTAGAGCAAGTAAAATTATAAATTTCAGACAAGTCTCCATGCGACCAACTATCTCCTCCAAAACATCCCAAAATTATGATGATTAGAAATAGAGAAACCATATTTAAAATCAATACCCTTCAATTTAACTGAGTCCAAGAAAAGAACATCTTTATCCACCTAATGCTAAAATTAGTGTGTGATAACAAAGAAAACATGAATTTCATCAAATAATCTATATAATGTATTATATTTGGATTTTAGTAGTAATATATTTCAAAAAAATCCATATTCATCAATAATTCTCATATATTAAAATATTTTCATAAATTTCCCTTTAATTTTTTTTAAAAAATTTTTATACTCACAGTGAAATATACATCACATGTTCAAGTGACAACACCTCAAGGTCTTAAAAGAGAAACTGAATCATTAATGGTGTATATGTAATAAAACCAGAATATTATAATAGAATTTAACAGTCTTAGCCTTTATTATATATTCATTTTTAAATAAAATAAATCTATTTTGATAGCTTACGTTACATAGAATCCCAGGTGTAGAGAAAACATGACACACTATTAATACATTGTTATTCAAACTTGACCATTTTAAACTAGTAGTTATGTGGGTGGGTATATATTGGACTAACTCTATTATCTTAATACAATGGTTTATAGATGTATAAAATATATTAAATCTTTAGCTACTTATTTCTCATAAAATAAGAAACATTTGAAATAAAGATAGATATGTTTTCTGAAAAACTATATTTTTCTAAAAGGATAAATAGTCATGATTTCCACATATAATTTTAAATTATTTTTTATCACATTTAAAAAAATATTGGATGAAAATATTTTTTTGATATATATACATGTTAAAATTAAATTTGGGTGAATTCTTGGATTTTTTCATAAAATAATAATTCCTTGATAAATTGTGAAAAATATTTTTTTTAAAAGGTATATATTCATTTAAATTATATGAAATGATAAATTATAATTAAAATGTATTTCAAAATCTAAATAGTCAAATTATATTACTATTTATATAATTGCGTTCATTTGAATTAGTTTGATGTTGTATTATAATAAAATAATGGTAAACATTTTAATTTTATCTTTTGAAAAAATCCATTTTTTGATAGGTAAGTTGGGTTAATTTAAAAATTAATTTTTCCAAATATGATGGTTAAAATTTGAATAATTAATTCAATATATAAATTTATTATAATTTATTTTATTTAATATGGTCAACTTAATGATTTTCCACAATCAATAGTGAACAAATTAACAATTAATTATAGTAGTTATGGTAAAAATGGGTTTACGAAGAGGTTCAACTAATATGAATTGTGTATATAAATGACCTAAAAGTTGTCCAGTACCCATGATATTTCCATATTCTGACCATATCACCTATAATGATTTTTAATTACCCATGTTTTTTATTTTTTAATGAGAAAAAATTTGTATGACATTATATTTTTAAAAATTACATGTATTCCCTCTTCCCCACTTTTAAAAGACAACCCATATCTTCCCCACATTACACTTCCAAATCCATTTGGTTTGAAAAATTACTACCAAAATACCATCCTATACTTTATTCCCATATATTAATGGTCTTATTTTTGTTATCAAACTTTCCTACTAATGAATTCAGGATAAACCTAAAGATTCCCTCCCTAAAAAAAGTTAAACATATAATAGTGAATATTTCTATTATTTTTTATCCCACCTCCATAAAATAATCATAAAAAAGATAAAATAATTATAATATTATAAAATATATATTATGATGTCATTATTTAAATTTAATAAACCATATCCATATATACTTCCATCAAATGGGAGTCAAAACTATCAATCGTGAGTAGGATGGACTACAACATCGCAAATATATATAATTCATTTTCCATCACTAAAATTGAATTTAATAAATGGCATTGGATATTAAATTTTTATATATAATTTATACAATTTTTATAATTACGGAATTATGATATCACATACACATTCATACTTTTCATTCCTTGTGGGATATAATATCGTCACTCAAGTGAATGGTTGACTACCGCGCCATGAATCAATGTGATTTTTTCACTTATGATTTACATGGAAGTTAGTATGGATAAATTAAATTAATATTTTAGATATTTATTAGAAAAAAATAGTTATTTGAAGATAATATCACATATAACTCAGTTCCTTTCCATCCATTGGAAAAGAATAATGTTTCTCGTGAAAATTTGTCGACTACGCCCTCCATGTGGCGATGTGAAATATTTTTTTTTATTTCTTACATGGATAACAATATGGTATTATTTGAATAATAAAAATTATATATATTAAATACTAATGAATATTTAAATTTGATTTTTTTTTCGTTCCACTCATAAAAAAAACTAAAAAAAGGACCATGCGTACATACGACCTACCATATCTATGAATGTTGTAATGCATTTTCAATATCTAAAAATTATAGATTTATATAAATACACATAAAATGAATATATATGATATATTTAATGGTTCATATTACAGTGATTGTCAATACTTGATGAATTTAAAATGACCAAAATTACAGAACCAAAACATATAAGAAAAATGAATCAATTATCATGTAAAATAGTTATTTTAACAAAGTAATGTTAATAAATGGGTAATAAATTACTATAATTAAATCATATTGGTTGTGAAATATATGATTATGGTTCATAAATATATTAATAGTAACCTTTAAGTTATTATAATATTTTTTCCAATATATATTATTGAAAGAAAACCATATGTAAGGGTCTCTCATCTAAATTTTTCATTCGTTAGATGTATTTCATATTCACTACATATATTATTTTGTTTGGTGTATATACTAACCCGTTGATATATTATATCATGAATCAATTTTTTAAATGGTATTAAATTTTTCATTTAATGTTATTTTTTTCTTGTGGATAATGATGTAATATTTACCAATGTTGTAATGGATTATTTTCGAATCTCATCATTTATCAAGATCTTTTATGATTTAATTTACAATGAAGAAATATTATTATCTATACATAATGAATCATGTTACTTATATTATCCTATATATATTCATGGTTTTGTATGGTAATAATACAATATTCCACTCCTTATTACGTAAAATTTTTTATATATTTTTAAAAAAATGTTATTTCAATTCTCTCTATTCCATCAAAAAAAATTTCTTACAAAACAATGTTTTCTAAAAAGGTTTATAAATTATCCACAATAAAAAGTTAAATAAATTATATCCTTTTTAAAATTTTAGAATATTTTTTCACAATGGATTATCCTTATTGTTTTCTAATCAATTCTTATTTGGATTTTAACAAAAATATATAACCAATCCTTGTTTTGAATAATTTGACCTAAATGAAATTTTATTCATTTTTGGGAAAAACAATGTTTTAATTATTATTTTACATTTTTCTAGGGTTATTTTTATTGTTATTTATTTTCAAACTGATTGTGATCATTTGGTTTTAAAATTTCTCATTTAAAATAAAATGTATATTTTTGTTAAGAATGTTTTAATTTTATATTTATGATATTACTATTAACAAAGGGCAATAAACCTTAATTATAATTATCATACACTTGGTATATGATCTATTGAAACTATAATTATTATATCATATAATTTGTTATGGCAATTTTAAAATGTGATGGAAAATATTATTACCATTCACCGTATTACTCTGGATGGTTTATGATGTTTTTATTCATTGGCGTAAATATTAAAATTTCAAGTGTTATTTTTTCAATATGAATGAAAATGTTGAAAATTTATTAACCCATTAAATTTATTAATTATTTGGAAATATTTATTTATTGGTGGGTCTTAAAATTACATATCCCTTCGATGCATTGAATGGTCCATAGTGACAAATTATTTGGAAAAAATAAATGGGGTTTACAATGATTTAAAATGCCTTTTGAAATTTCTTCCGTGTATGTTTATGAAATCCATCATTCATCATAAAATAATTATGATACTATTGTAGATACCCTAAGCTTATCGTACATGGACATTACATTACTTTTGCGGAATACTTAGTACATAACAAAAACACACACACAAGGATCGTAATAGTTTAGTGTCTTTGGAAACTCGGAACGTAATCTTCTAATCGTGGTGAAAGATCTTCAATATCTCCCATAAAGATCTTCCCTTTTTTTTTACCTAAAAACCTTTCTTTATATCCTGGGGAAAAGAAAACATAAAAGGGTGAGCTCAAATGCTCAGTAAAGGTAAACAAAAGAAATATCAATCACATCATATACATAAGAACATAGCTTTTGGAAATCTTAACCTTCAAAAGCGCTCATAATATCATAACATGGGATAAATCATAGAAGTGAAAATGAGATCCCCATAATCATAACATAAAACTTGAAACTTTGTGGCATGCACACATAATCATGGAAAATCATTTCATGTTAGTCAAGACTCATTGCCAAGACTATCTTAGTGGACAAAGTCCCTTTCTGAATCGAGTAACCCTCGTTTTAGTCCTGTTTCACTGAACCGATATAACCTACCGTTCCAGCCCTGTCTATCTCATGAGATATAAAATCTTTACCCAATGCATTGGAGGGAGATATATGTCCCACCCATCTTATAATGAATCCTTTCTTATGTGTGCCACATAATCATAAAACATACATCATAGCATAACCCATGTAATAAAAATGGGATTCTTAAAAGACATGACATCATAAAACAACTCATATAAGATAAAGGAATTCATAAAAAATAATTCCATCACAACATGATCAAATCAATTTAATAATAGGGATAAAAACAGAACCCTTTATTATCTTAGATGGAAAATAAACACTTGAACTCCATTCTTGAGGAAAATATCCTTTCTTCTTCAAAAACATTTTTCCTTTCATAACATGCCATACAACTTTAAAATAAAAGAAGTTGATTAAAAATAAACTTGAAAAATTGTAAAGGAAGATTCTTGGAAATTTTGTTTTAAAAATCCATTCATGCCGTATAAGTTAAAAAAAACATTCTTCGTACTTTTGTCGGAAAAGTCAAAAAGTACCTCGTACCAAAAACGACAAAAGATTCCTTTCGTACATATTACTAAAAACACACCGAAGGGTAAAAATGGATTTAAACAATTGTAGGTGGATGGAAATAATATTACATATTGATGAAACATGGATGTGGATGATAAAATACACCCCAGTAAATACTTACGAATAAACAATCTTGGATAAAAATGAGATTGTGATATTTTCCCTTACCTTAGGTCCGAATTTCTTTGTAAGTGTCCGAACCTCCTGTATAATGATTTAAATCATGTTATTGACTTATTAAAGAATCATATTCATTTTTATGATATCATATATGGTTCACTTATGACATTATATTACCCGTTCTTTTGTAAATTCCATGTTAAAGAAGCGTTTTGGGTAAAATCGTTTCATTTATCGTAGGTGTTTTGACTTGTTGTTCTTGACATCATTATTACTTATATCATGATTTACTCACTTCCAGAATATAAAATATGATTTATATATCATATATATTCAGTATATATATATATATAATAGGTAGATAAATAAAATGAAAAACACCGTTCATGGAGACGGTAGTCCGTACGTACGCATGAACGCTGTTTTCCTTTCCTTATTGTCTTGAAATGGAAGTAAGTAGTTGACATAAATATGTATATATATACATAAATCCAGTAGCTTTATAATGTCATATATTTCATTATTATTTCTTATATATACATTATAATCATTCTTAAATGGTTAACATGGAGAATGAATCTCATCGCGTCGTGGAGACGGTAGTCCGTACGTACGCACGAGCGATGATATCATTTATATAAATATTGATTTGAATTGGAGTGGATTATACAATATATCAGAATCAATATGATGTTTTAATAACTATGTATAGTTATTCTTTACACCATTATACCCATCCATGTAAGGTGGCGGTGGAAAATAGATTACACCACGACGTGGAGACGGTATTCCGTACGTACGCACGCGTGGTGATTTCTTTTTCCATAGGATGGATATATGGTGAAATAGGGTTGTTTCATACTTATAATAACATATCAGTATATGAGTGATACTGATGTTATTACTTCATAATGAAACAACCTAAGATGAAGAAGTGGAAGAAGAAATAAAGATGAAAGAATTGGTAACGGTAATTACCTCTTCTTTGAAGTGCCTCTTTGAGACCTCCTCTTAGGGCACTAAAATTGGTCTTTGAGGAAGACCAGAACCTCTAGGATGTTTTTAGGGAAGTGGAGAAGAGATTTTGGCAGGGGTTGGCCGAGCTTGAGTGCTCAAATTGGTGTGAGGAGGAGGGAGAGGAGGTGTCCTTTTATAAGGGAGGAGAGGGGCACTTTAAGAATACCTCAAAATATTATTTTATTTTAAAGTCAAAATCGGTTTATAATGGTTCCAAAGGGTCTTATTTCGAAGCTAAAGTGGGGATGGGTCGAAATCCTATCAACCAATAGGATTTAGACAAGTTTAGGTTATTATTTTAACCTTATCAATTAGATTTAACTCTAAGTTAAATAATTTAACTTTTACCGTGTCTTTTTGTTTTCTTTCACTATATGGTTAATACACTTACTATAACATGCCAAACGAACCCAAAATTGTTTATTATTAAAATATATATCCTTATCTAAGTCATTTGTCAGAATCTTAGATTTTTAGGAATAAAATAACAATTAATAATATAATATTTGATTTAAAAACTATTTTGTGTCAATTTTGACACTATTTGATATATGATTTTTGTGAAAGTCATAACAGAATTATATGTTCGAACCAAGTTGATTAAAGCAACACTATTATATCATAGTAACCTATAAAATTAGTTTAATTCATAAAAAGTCTCAAATTATATTTATTTTGGTGTTTATAACATCAATTATGTCAATATTTCATTAATAAGATAATTACTGCATCATCATTGTGTCATAAATAAATTAAATTATTTTATGTCTAAAAATTACAAATAAAATCCCATCATGTAGTAAATCTTTTTAGCTTTCTAATGAATATTTACAATCGAATTTATCTTATGTATAACCCCATATTAAAAATGATTTACTTATTAAACTTTGATTTTAACTATTTTAACCCTTCTTTAAATAAATTAATAATAAATGTCCTAATCTAATCCATGTAGGCCTAAATGGTCATATTTTATTCCTAAGTTTGTTTTTGGTCGAATTACACTTGTCCAATAGAATTAGGACATGTTTTAGGGTAATATTAATATCATATTTACCCTTAGTTACCCTATTTACTATTAATCGCGGTAAAAAAAAGTAAAAAGTTACTATTCACCAAAAATTATTTTCATCTCATTGAACCACATTTTACTTACTGACATCAACCGTGTCTCTCGGATTTTTGAAATTCCATTCACAGAAGCGGTAAAATTAAGTTTTATGAAAAATTCAGTTTTTTAACTACCACTTAGTAGTTTCACTATTCATCAAAAATTGATGTTTTTCAGAACAGTGCCAAAATTTCATCCCAAGCTATATTTCATATTCCGAATTCAAAAATGAAGTCTATTTTACCAAATTCATTACATAAAAGTTTCATTAATTTTATAATTAAATCCCGCTGTTAAAACAAATAGCGTGTTTTTAAGAAACAATATCTATCAAAAGATTGACACTTGTTTATGTCTAGTTTAAATGTGAAATTACATCCAATGACCAACATTGTATTAAATTGTAAAAATATATTCTAAATATACTTTAAAACCACTCAAATTAATGATTTATCACTATTAATTATTTTGATTAAAAAAAAGTTGTTTTTAATTATAATTTAGTAATTTTCACTATTCATCAGAATATGAAAGTTATCCGAAAAGTACCAAAATTTCACCTTAGGCTAAATTCGATACTCCGAATCCAAAAATGAAGTCCATTTTAAAATTTCTAAAATTTAAAAAGTGGTTATTACTATTCATAATGGCTAGTTTTAATAATATTTTAATACCATATACCACACACGCTATCGAGGAAGGTTGCGATTGCGTGTAATGCAAGGCAAGTCAAGGATGCGTGTTGTGCAAGCTCCTTTTGGTGTAGCGTACAACACAAGACATTAGTGAAATAAAAAAGAATATTTTTCATAAAATCTCGGGCTGTTACATTCTACCCCCCTTAAAATGAATTTCGCCCTCGAAATTCGTCGGGGTTATAAATGGTTTACTATTCGAAAGTTTCTTTAATAGAAACCCACATCGTAAAAAAAAGAATACCAAAACTTGGCTTTAAAAACTAAAGTATGAAATGTAACGATTACCCAAATAAACTAATCACTGGGTTTCCACATAGGTGAAAATATGGATATGGAAGAGAAATCTAACCATCATGTTCTGATGGAGAGTGGTAGAGAACATGGCCATGGAAAAGCCAGTAATCACAAATCCATAAATTTGTGACGATCTAAGGTACCATCTGATTCATCAGGTATAAGAGAACTAGGACAACATTTTTGGTTTTCAAGATCATTTCCCTAAAGTTAAAGAATTTGAATTAGAATAAATACTTACTTTATTTTGGTACAATCTCACTGTTGTTCATGCCTTTAACAATTTCCACTTCATCTCTTAAATAAATGAAGTTGAATTTGTAATTCGTGAAGTGTTAGCAGATCATGTGATAGAATGATGGGTCATTCCATCTGTCTCAAAAGGTTAGCAAAATTTATATACATAAGTCGATCTATAGTGGGATTAATCATATATGGTTCCTAAAATGGGCTTATACCTCATATATCATACTGCTTAATATAATAACACTAGTTTCTACTAAATAGGGACTTCCTGTAGGTCAGTGGTAGGCGATAAAGGCCAGTCGCACTTCGGTTGTGGGTTCGATTCCTACAGCCTTGTCCGAAGCGATGGGCTGTCGCCCGTCCTGCAGGTTGTCCTTTTTCTAAAACTACGTTACTACAACATCCAATCAATAATATCGAAAGTCTTCTATCCTTAAACAATACTAACTTATGTCCAACATAATCCAGTCTAATCTTTAGGCTTATACATAATACTGCAGTCCACTCTCATAATATAGTGACAACGATTACCAGAGATTTAATACTGTCGTTGATCCCCACATATCATAAGATATGTCTTCTTGGTCACATTCCAAACATTCAAAGTCCTTAATCTTGTATTCTCTTGAATACCTTAGTGAAAACATGAGTGCAGTTAAAAGTTAACACTTTCCACATACCAAAATCCTCAAAATTCTATATACTCAAACCATGATATCACTTAGTCCTTATATCAATCACGAGCTCATGAATACTGTCAAACATTTCATTTTCTCCTTATCCCTTCATTATGCGCATATCATCTACATTCCAAAAATGTCTCAATCACTTTTCATGGTTACCGGTACCATAAAATTATTGAAAACCACAATAGACCAAAACATAAATATTTCAGTACACCATAAAAGTACCTCAACAACATTATTCTTGAATACCAATACATACACACTTCTGTCCATCCACTTCAATGATTGTCCTGGAGTAAGTCCTTCCTTGGTTTAGAAGTAACTTTTTAGGTCAGGGCATTGAGTTGGGTAATGCCCATGTTCTCCACAAATAAGACATTGAACTCCATAACAATCTGTCACTCTATGACCCTTTTCTCCACACAGATAACATCGATCCCTCCATTTGAGGTATTCCTCAAGGTTCTTCTTCCCTTCTTTAGAAATCTCAATCTTCCTTTCTTTATGCTCCTCAACATGCGAACATGCATAATAGTTTATCTTCCTCTTCTTTGATGAATTAGTCATACCACTAAATTTCATCTTGTTAATCATATATCGCGATGACTGATTCGGCATAATAACAATATCTTTATCTCTAGGTATTACACAATTTTGTTGCTCATAGTCACCAATTTGTCCATTGGATTCAATGTTAACCGAATTCCTTCTGGTTCCCTCCATTAACTAAAACACAAAAAGATTTTTGTGAGAGGCGAAATCATGCTAGGGAAGACAACATAGTAAAGGGAAAACACCCTCAATATCTAACATCTTAGGTTAAATTCTAAGATCGTTAGAGCAATTCTAGGACTATAACCTATACGTATACTTAACCTTAGGGACATCCCTAGACATACCTTAGAAATATCTCTAGGGATCTCACTAACGTTCTCACATCCTAGTTTCCAAAGGTTGACTAAACCTTTCCTCTGATACCAACTGTAGAGACCCTAAGCTTATCGTACATGGACATTACATTACTTTTGCGGAATACTTAGTACATAACAAAAACACACACACAAGGATCGTAATAGTTTAGTGTCTTTGGAAACTCGGAACGTAATCTTCTAATCGTGGTGAAAGATCTTCAATATCTCCCATAAAGATCTTCCCTTTTTTTTACCTAAAAACCTTTCTTTATATCCTGGGGAAAAGAAAACATAAAAGGGTGAGCTCAAATGCTCAGTAACGGCAAACAAAAGAAATATCAATCACATCATATACATAAGAACATAGCTTTTGGAAATCTTAACCTGCAAAAGCGCTCATAATATCATAACATGGGATAAATCATAGAAGTGAAAATGAGATCCCCATAATCATAACATAAAACTTGAAACTTTGTGGAATGCACACATAATCATGGAAAATCATTTCTTGTTAGTCAAGACTCATTGCCAAGACTATCTTAGTGGACAAAGTCCCTTTCTGAATCGAGTAACCCCCGTTTCAGTCCTGTTTCACTGAACCGGTATAACCTACCGTTCCAGCCCTGTCTATCTCATGAGATATAAAATCTTTACCCAATGCATTGGAGGGAGATATAGGTCCCACCCATCTTATAATGAATCCTTTCTTATGTGTGCCACATAATCATAAAACATACATCATAGCATAACCCATGTAATAAAAATGGGATTCTTAAACGACATGACATCATAAAACAACTCATATAAGATAAAGGAATTCATAAAAAATAATTCCATCACAACATGATCAAATCAATTTAATAATAGGGATAAAAACAGAAACCTTTATTATCTTAGATGGAAAATAAACACTTGAACTCCATTCTTGAGGAAAATATCCTTTCTTCTTCAAAAACATTTTTCCTTTCATAACATGCCATACAACTTTAAACTAAAAGAAGTTGATTAAAAATAAACTTGAAAACTTGTAAAGTAAGATTCTTAGAAATTTTGTTTTAAAAATCCATTCATGCCGTATAAGTTAAAAAAACATTCTTCGTACTTTTGTCGGAAAAGTCAAAAAGTACCTCGTACGAAAAACGACAAAAGATTCATTTCGTACATATTACTAAAAACTCACCGAAGGGTAAAAATGGATTTAAACAATTTTAGGTGGATGGAAATAATATTACATATTGATGAAACATGGATGTGGATGATAAAATACACCCCAGTAAATACTTACGAATAAACAATCTCGGATAAAAATGAGATTGTGATATTTTCCCTTACCTTAGGTCCGACTTGCTTTGTAAGTGTCCAAACCTCCTGTAGAATGATTTAAATCATGTTATTGACTTATTACAGAATCATATTCATTGTTATGATATCATATATGGTTCACTTATGACATTATATTACCCGTTCTTTTGTAAATTCCATGTTAAAGAAGCGTTTTGGGTAAAATCGTTTCATTTATCGTAGGTGTATTGACTTGTTGTTCTTGACATAATTATTACTTATATCATGATTTACTCACTTCCAGAATATAAAATATTATTTATATATCATATATATTCAGTATATATATATATATAATAGGTAGATAAATAAAATGAAAAACACCGTTCATGGAGCCAGTAGTCCGTACGTACGCATGAACGCTGTTTTCCTTTCCTTATTGTCTTGAAATGGAAGTAAGTAGATGACATACATATGTATATATATACATAAATCCAGTATCTTTATAATTTCATATATTTCATTATTATTTCTTATATATACATTATAATCATTCTTAAATGGTTAACATGGAGAATGAATCTCATCGCGTCGTGGAGACGGTAGTCCGTACGTACGCACGAGCGATGATATCATTTCTATAAATATTGAATTGAATTAGATTGGATTATACAATATATCAGAATCAATATGATGTTTTAATAACTATGTATAGTTATTCTTTACACCATTATACCCATCCATGTAAGGTGGTGGTGGAAAATAGATTACACCACGACGTGGAGACGGTATTCCGTACGTATGCACGCGTGGTGATTTCTTTTTCCATAGGATGGATAGATGGTGAAATAGGGTTGTTTCATACATATAATAACATATCAGTATATGAGTGATACTGATGTTATTACTTCATAATGAAACAACCTAAGAAGAAGAAGTGGAAGAAGAAATAAAGATGAAAGAATTGGTAACGGTAATTACCTCTTCTTTGAAGTGCCTCTTTGAGACCTCCTCTTAGGGCACTAAAATTGGTCTTTGAGGAAGACCAGAACCTCTAGGATGTTTTTAGGGAAGTGTAGAAGAGATTTTGTCAGGGGTTGGCCGAGCTTGAGTGCTCAAATTGGGGTGAGGAGGAGGGAGAGGAGGTGTCCTTTTATAAGGGAGGAGAGGGGCACCTTAGGAATACCTCAAAATATTATTTTATTTTAAAGTCAAAATCGGTTTATAATGGTTCCAAAGGGTCTTATTTCGAAGATAAAGTGGGGATGGGTCGAAATCCTATCAACCAATAGGATTTAGACAAGTTTAGGTTATTATTTTAACCTTATCAATTAGATTTAACTCTAAGTTAAATAATTTAACTTTTACCGTGTCTTTTTGTTTTCTTTCACTATATGGTTAATACACTTACTATAACATGCAAAACGAACCACAAATTGTTTATTATTAAAATATATATCATTATCTAAGTCATTTGGCCTAATCTTAGATTTTTAGGAATAAAATAACAATTAATAATATAATATTTGATTTAAAAACTATTTTGTGTCAATTTTGACACTATTTGATATATGATTTTTGTGAAAGTCATAACAGAATTATATGTTCGAACCAAGTTGATTAAATCAACACTAATATTTCATAGTAACCTAGAAAATTAGTGGAATTCATAAAAATTCTCAAATTATATTTATTTTGGTGTTTATAACATCAATTATGTGAATATTTCATTAATAAGATAATTACTGCATCATCATTGTGTCATAAATAAATTAAATTATTTGATGTCTAAAAATTACAAATAAAATACCATCATGTAGTAAATCTTTTTAGCTTTATAATTAATATTTACAATCGAATTTATCTTATGTATAAATCCATATTAAAAAAGATTTACTTATTAAACTTTGATTTTAACTATTTTAACCCTTCTTTAAATAAATTAATAATAAATGTCCTAATCTAATCCAAGTGGGCCTAAATGGTCATATGTTATTCCTAAGTTTGTTTTTGGTCGAATTACACTTGTCCAATAGAATTAGGACATGTGTTATGGTAATATTAATATCATATTTACCCTTAGTTACCCTATTTACTATTAATCGCGGTAAAAAAAAGTAAAAAGTTACTATTCACCAAAAATTATTTTCATCTCATTGAACCACATTTTACTTACTGACATCAACCGTGTCTCTAGGATTTTTGAAATTCCATTCACAGAAGCGGTAAAATTAAGTTTTATGAAAAATTCAGTTTTTTAACTACCACTTAGTAGTTTCACTATTCATCAAAATTGATGTTTTTCAGAACAGTGCCAAAATTTCATCCCAAGCTATATTTCATATTCCGAATTCAAAAATGAAGTCTATTTTACCAAATTCATTACATAAAAGTTGCATTAATTTTATAATTAAATCCCGCTATTAAAACAAATAGCGTGTTTTTAAGAAACAATATCTATCAAAAGATTGACACTTGTTTATGTCTAGTTTAAATGTAAAATTACATCCAATGACCAACATTGTATTAAATTGTAAAAATATATTCTAAATATACTTTAAAACCACTCAAATTAATTATTTATCACTATTAATTATTTCAATTAAAAAAAAGTTGTTTTTAATTATAATTTAATAATTTTCACTATTCATCAGAATATGAAAGTTATCCGAAAAGTACCAAAATTTCACCTTAGGCTAAATTCGATACTCCGAATCCAAAAATGAAGTCCATTTTAAAATTTATAAAATTTAAAAAGTGGTTATTACTATTCATAACGGCTATTTTTAATAATATTTTAATAACATATCATTGTTTCGTGAAACTCAGTATTACGTACCACACACGCTATCGAGGAAGGTTGCGATTGCGTGTAATGCAAGGCAAGTCAAGGATGCGTGTTGTGCAAGCTCCTTTTGGTGTAGCGTACAACATAAGACATTAGTGAAATAAAAAAAATATTTTTCATAAAATCTCAGGTTGTTACAACTATTTAGTGGTGTTTCATGTCATTATTTGATTTGTGAGAATAACCATGTTTACACATCATGCACATGTGTTTATTTATATGAAATTATTTTATAATCCATAATTCATTCCATATTATGAAAAAGTGATTGATTGAATGGAATGTGTTCTTGTTATTTAAAATAACTTATTTATTTTGATTATTTATTCCTAATAAGACCCATGTTGTAAAAATAGAATAAATAATATGGATATAATGATCTAGTGTTATATATTTTTTGATATATTTCAAATTAAAATAACATTACCACTTATAAATGAATTATCTCATTTATAAAAAGATAAAACTCAAAAACATCCATATGAACACAATAAATTACAGTGTTCACTAAACAATAAATATAAATATTTCGTGGAATAGTATATAAATAATCTAATACCAAACAATAAACATATAAATCAATCCTATTTATCTAGTTACAACATGTTGGAAATATGCTTTAAAATTCATAGCTCTATAATAAAAACAAATGTTGTTGTGATTTTTATATAATGAACGATGTGTATATGATTTCGTAACAAGTTAGAAACCATCACCAATAGTTTTATAACATTTTCAAATTATTTAATCATCAAACATTTCAATTTTCTATTCTTTATTAAACATTATTTACTATCTTACCCTGTAATAGGTATGAGCATCATCTTTCGACATTAAATATAAATTAGTTTGATAACATTATATTATCGCACTATCTATTTCATATATATAGAAATGAGTTTTTTTTTAATTTTTATGTAATAATCTAAAACCCATAAATTTTCCTCATCATTATTTATCTACAATATTTAAATCTAATTATTTTTTTTGGTTAAATCTATCTGATGAGATCATCCAATCATATTATCCTTATATCCTTGATCAAAACATACCTATTCACAAAATATTATTCTTAAACTAAACCAATATATGATTTATATGTAAATAATATACGAAAAACACACTTTAATAAAAGATAACATAATGAGATTAAGACATTCTTCTTACTGGAATCATTTATTTGGATGTTTCATAATTCCTAAAACTATATTCCCGTATTTTTTAGAAAACAATTTGAAACCAAAACTCCAACAAAATCACATTTTGTGAACATGAATTTTACTATAGTAAGGTGTACCTCCAAATTTTTATATAGGTGTGCATGAAACAGAAAATTCAAGAACTGGAATTTATTTTCCCACAGAATGAAAATTCATTATTTAAAACTCCAACTAAAATCCAAATATCACAAAAATTCTCATATCATATAGACTCTTAACAAAGCATTAATGAATCATCATACCAAAAGTCTAATAAATATTTATTAGCATCAGAAATCGTTTAATGGTAAATTATATTCACTAAAACTTCTTAAGATTTATTTTTTAGATTCTCTATATATTTAACAATGTATGATCTTGTTATTCCAGAATATGGAGTCTGATAACAAACATCAACTCTTATTTATGCCCAAAACATCCTCATCAAAGAATTTTTCTATCAAATATATAAAATATCAACACTAAAACTATGTATGATATTCTGAGTCTAGAACATTTATAATCTAACTTTTAGGATTGCATTGAAATTAAAACTCTCCTTATATTGATGACGTAAAAAGAATAATTATCAATTAAAGAAAAACCCAAAAATATTTTATGAAGTTAATTTTTGAAAAAAATGAATGAATGAGGACATTTTATTACTTGACCATTACCAATTCCTTCTTCAGTAACATCCATGCTTCATGATCTTTCACAACATTTTTCAAAATCACAACTCCACAACTTCATAGACATGTTATAAATTTTAAACAACATTTCTTAACTAGTACTCTATCTACTATTGTGTCCAGATATCAATCCTCAAACATTATTTTGTATGATAGAACATTTTTATCCCCATATTATAGATCACATGGATAAAAAATCTATTTAAAACATATTTTATTGAGAATATTATAGAAGTAATGAATCAAAATATTTTTATATGATCTCTATCTGAATCCCTATGTTCGGAATTAAGAAGTATAGAATTATATATATGTATCCTTAGGTTCAAAACGTTTATTTATTACCAACATTATCTTTATATTGACAAAAATAAATGATTATAAGGTTTTCAATGAAATTAAGAACATTAAAAACTCCATTGCATCAATTATATTTTTTTATAACACTACCTTCAATATTCTGGTTTGGTACCCCTCCCATTTAATCTAAAACACTCCATTTTTTAATGATATTTCTGGAAATAAGTGTATCAAGAAAAAAAATCAGACTAATAAATTCAACCTTTATACTTTTAAAACAAATTATTTTCTAATAATCTTCTTTTAAAATGTAAGGTTATTTTTTAATAAAAAATACAAACCACACTTAAAACATCCATTAATCTGAAAAAATCTTATTCAAACATTTTATGTAATATATCTCTGATCATATTGTTTTGTCAACCAAGAATCATAAATCACTGAATTTTTTTAACTCAATCATTAGATCATATATCATGAAATATCTATAACCAGATGAGGGAACTCCATATAAGAAACAAGAACAATTGAACAATGATAAACCATGTTTTCAGTATGCATTGACATAGAAAACATCTTATTGAACATCAAACATTAAATTTTTTCATTACAATGTGTTACCATTCCATTATGTAAGAAAACTCATAAAATAACTCTAAAAAACTAATAAATCATTTCACACATTAACACACAAATTTTAAATCATAAACCGTTTCAAAACACCACCAAAATACATGTTTTGTTATCAATGATTAAGATTAAAAAAATGTACATATTTAGGAGACATCATTTTTCCCCAAAATAAACATTATCATAATACAATATCTGAAAGGAAACACAAACACATTCCTTTTCCATATATATAAGGAGTTTGTAATAATATTATCAACCATATTTTATAAAAATCATCATATAGTAAAGGGTTTGTAGATGTTCAACTTCTTATTTTGGTATAGAAATATATTCCTTATTTTGATCATTAATCTTTATATGCTTCTTGATTAAGTTATATTTGATATAAATATATATTAAATGAAAATTCTTAACTAGATTTCTATTGATATTTTTAGAACTATGATTTTCATAACCTATGAGAAGTGGTAACAAAAATTAAATAGTAAAATCAGCTAAATGAGTTTTCATCCAAATAAGTTGTATTTAAATAAGATTTTAATAAAAATATTCATCATAATTAATGCATAGAGTTTTAGAATATTAGATTTTATTATTCTAGATCATATGAATTTCTATAAGAAATTAATTACCAGTAGATGTATATATTCTATCATACAATGTTCCTACCCAATATATATATGAATAACTGAAAAAATTAATTTTTCTTGATATGTAATATTTTAAAATATACTCTGTTGTTCCATTTATATTTATGTACTACTCTTTCATATCAATAGATGAGATTTTGTAAGAGTAATTTGGAAACATTCACATAATTGAAAAGCATAAACAATATATGGTCTTGGAGTATTTAGATATTACAAGATCCAAATCATCTTCCTAAATTCATTATAAATAACTTACTTTCATCCTCTATCATTGCAAGACATGTTTTTAACCAACATTGTTTGGTAAATAGTTATTTTATTTTGTAGGGAAATTTTTCGAAAATGTTCCTTAGCCTACTATTGTTGGGATATAAAAATATATTTAATCTTTTATATGATTTGTATGGAAAAATATATTTCATTTCTAGAAGTATGGTCATTCCAAATAACATTGTAATCTATTAATAATCCTTTTCAAAAGATCATTCATTTTTACCTAAAATGAAAATATCATCAAAAAATTCATTTATAATTAGATTAAACATCTTATTTTCAATGCTGTAGAGATTAATGTAAAGTATTCCATTCATAATGTAAATATTCTTTAAGTAGGCATCTAATTTGTAATAACAAGTTGAAAAGATTGATTTAAACCTTAAAGAGATTTCTTAAACTTATATAAATATATATCTTCTTTTACAATTATAAATCAATAAAATTGTTTAATATAGACATCATCATCATGTTACATATTAAAAATTTTTTATTTTACATCCTTCTGAAAAAAATTTACCTCATTGTGAAATAATATAAATAATTATTGTAATTGTTCTTAATATAGGTACTAGAGAAGTGCCTCATAAGAATAAATGAATCAAATTTGTGACTATACTTTTAAAACCTATATTTTTTTCTTATTACATAGACATCATAATTTAACATGTTTCTAAACACCCACATTGAACCAAAAATGTATAATTACATTTTTACATGTTCCAAAATATAATTATTCCTATCTAGAAAAACACATTATTCATACCAAAAATCTATTTATGAAACACAAAATCATTATTAGAATATTTTTTCATATAAATTCATATGATGAAGTATGTCTAAAAATATTGATATTATTCTCACGTATAATTTTTTTTATGACCAGTGATGAGTTCTTATAGTTCAACTAATTTCTGTAGCCTAGGATGAGATAATTGATGTTCATCCTCATCACAAGAAATATTTGATTTAGAAAATTATTTTTTTCTCGAATCACCATTGTTTTAGATTATTCATACTAATTATAACGTGTATTATATCTTCCCCAACAACCTCATCTTCATGTGTTTTTGAAACGTATTCATCGTATTTTTTTTTGAAAATTAACATCAACATAATCAAATGTCATCCCTAATTCATTGATAAAGCATATATTTCATATAAAATATGTATAATAATCAAGAAATAATCAATATTATCCTATTTGGTCAAATATCCCTAGATTTCATGTATAGATTTTTATAATGCAGGGACTCCCAAAAACCCTCAATTATTTCTTGCATTGAATTTCATCGCAAAACATTTCCTAAGGAGCCATATCATAACATGTTCTATAGAAAAATTAATTCTGAATATAATTTATTGTACTCATAGATTTCTATTATAAATAGTGATAAATACAATGTTCAATCAACATTGTAAATCCCATCCCCACCAAAATTCTTTTATTTCTTCCAATAATGAAAATATCATGTTTTAGGTAAGGTGAAATAAACCCATGATAAATACCATGTGTGCAATATAATTTATAAATTATTTTTTTTATTCACCACAATAATAAGATATCAAATTCATAATAGAATATTCACATTAAATATATACTCTTCTCTTAAAACTCGTAAATATTTTGATAGATAATAATTTATGTTTCAAATACATAATATATGTAATTTGAATATAATGTACTCTGAGGTAAATAAATAAATTATCTATAAGAGTTGATTCCTTTAATATTGGACCATAATTATCATAATAAATTGTCTCTAGGGGATGATTTGAATTAATTTCAACATTATAATGAACCTTGATTCCATTTTTAACTTTCTGAAATATTGATTAACACCAATATCTTCTTATGGTCATAAATGGATCATTTGAAAAAATGTCACTCTTTGTTAACTCTTCATATATTCAATTGACATAAATGACTCAACATTTTATTCAATAATTTTTTTTCTTACATCATGAATAGATAAGACAATTTTCTTCACAGAAAACATTAAAAAAGATCCCCATTATACGTTTTCCGGTCATAAAAATTATCCACCCACTAAAATTTTCTGAATTTTTTTTTCTAAAAATAAAATTATTATCATTTTAAAAATTTTATGAATCAATAATAATGTTTTGTTTCCGAGTATAAATAAAAAATGAATATTTAGATTTCAGTTTTCAACCCAATAATAGTTCATCAAGTGTCATTGATATTAGTGATTCATCATTGATAACATTAATTTTTCCTTCTTTAAAATAATTCTATTTATTATACATATTCTAATATCTTATCATATGTGAAGATATAAAATTATCCATAATATAATATTATTATGATTTTATTAATTTTAGAGTGGATTCTATAATAAAAAAAGTATCATTACCTTGAAATTTATTTACATCCAGCTATTGAGAATTGTTATGAAAATTTTGTTCCACCAGTAACAAACCATAATATAAATTTTAATGATTTCTAGGATATTAAAATCCATTAAAAAAAGTTTACAAAGGATTTATACTACTTATAATTGTGAGACTTTATTTCTGACGAAACATTCTTTAATTGGATTGACTCCCCCAACAAATATTTTTTCCAACAAATTATGGAATTACTTATGTTTTATTGTTGAACCAACACATATTTTATATATGGAAAAACCGACCATAATTAAAGAAATATCAATTAAAATAATATTTATCTATATAAATTCCATATTCTTTTTTGTTTTGTTGTTTATTTTTTAGAACATTCTAATTTTCCACATTATAATTTTTTAAACCTAAAAATTACTAATATTTTTCAATATTTTCATCTTCAACATGGATTTATTTCCATCAACAATGGAATCACTAGTATTACAAACATTTGATTCCGAAATTCAAATTTTTAGAACTTATGAATTTTTAATATTGTTGGTTTTGGAAACATATATGATTTTTCCATCTATATCAGGGTGAAAATTATCAAAACATTAACCTATTTATGTGAAAATGTTTTAAAAATTCATGACTTCATTCCCCAATTCAAAATTTTTTCTATTGAGTTTGTAATAAATATTACTTCATTTACTATATTATAACATAAATATTTTTATTTAAATTATATTCTATTTAAAGATAATTCTTCAAATAATTAATATCTTCTCAAAATTGATTTTTCACCAAGAATATATTTTTGAATGTTTATCATAGAACTTTCATTATTCAATTTAACGATTTCTATTCAACATCATACAGTCATTCAAATGTATCCATTGAACTCTATTCTCATAGAAGATTATAAATGAATATATTATTCATAAAAAATTATTTAATAGAAATAAATAATTCATAATATATATTTTTTATAAATGTGTTCTTTATAACAAGATTAAATAATTTTTTAATTTCCACTTCTCTATCATCATTTTCATCATCCATTTACAAAAACAATAACTTGTTGGATTTGGAGAACTTTTTATACTTTCCCTTGGAAAAGATTATATTTTTCAACATGTTTCATAATAGATATTTATATTTTATGTATTATTCATGACTTTATTCTTCATCCTTTATATAGGGAAAAATTTAATTTAAATACTTAATATCTAGAAAAAAATCACATTAGTGCTAATATCCATTTTTTATTTAATCTATATATATTTTTAAAATATTATAATATAAGGGAGAAAATTTATCAGAATAATTACAAACATTATCTTCAATTATAGAGTAATATTTTTCTTCACCTTCAACAATATTCAATGGTCTTACATTATTAGATACATTAAATGAAATTTATCAATAAAATTTTCATTTTAATTTTATAAATTTCTCCCTTCTCAGCAAATGCAATAATGGGAGTGATTTATATGTCATTTAAAGATATATTTTCAGGTTATATATCTTCTAAGGATAAAACATTGGCATCAAACATGTCATTAATAATTCCACATATCTTCCCAAAAATAGAAAAATCTTCATATGTTTTTGAAATACATCTTATAATGGTTACAATATCATTAAGATTTCTTAAAAAGTATTAAATAGATTCATAGTTATCCATACTAAGGTATTCATACCTCATCCAAAAAATTTTTAACTTTACTTTCATAAGTTTTTTATTTCCTTAATATATTTGTTTCAAATATTTTCCAAAAATATGTGGTTTCTCCATCTATAATTACTCTAATTAATTCACTTCTATAAGTGTATAATGTAAAAAAAATTATCAATACCATCATTCTATAGATGTTTCATCTCAGTAGCTGTAACTGGACCATTATCATCATAAATTGGAAATATATCTGAAATAGCCTCCAGAACATCACAACTAAGAGAAATAAGATATGGAATCATTCTATAATTACATATATGATAATTCATTAAATAAAAAAAATGAAATCACCTTACTATTCTAACTATTTAATATAAACATTGGAATATATTTTGTAAAATAAAAATTGTGTAAACCAAGAGAAATGATCATATAATATCAATTTAATTTTCTAATTAGAGAATAATGTTATCACTGAGAGTGGGGTGGGTGAAACCGTGATATCATTTTATTTTATTTTTTATTTCATAAGGAATAACTATCACCTCATATTATATATTTATTACTCTTCTAAAAACCAAACATTCTAACAATTCTATAGGAACCCAATAATATACAAGGTTTACACCTCAACAAAAGTAACTTGTCTCTGGAATGGTTTGTAAATAATTCAATATCACACTATCATATATAAAATAATACTATTTATATAAGTACAAAAAGTATAAAAGTTCCATACAATTGAAAATAACTATGATAAAAATAATAATGATGTTTCGTTATATAGAATTAAAAATGAATGTATAATTTGATAACTTTTATTAAAAATGTCACAAAATGTTTCCACATTTTTTCACTGTGATTATTCAGAAAAAATTAAAATTTTCAACACATTAGGAATTTTTTATTGCATTTTTACCAAATAGTAATTAAGAACATCTTCTCGTGACTTTGAACTGAACTTAGTCTCATCACTTTGGTTGATTATCCGATATATTTTTTTCTACATGGAAATGAATCTATCCTATTTTTAATAGTTAACTAGAAACATTATATTTTACTAAACAATCATTATTTTGAATCTATCTATATAAATATTCTATTTTTTATTGTTTGTCTGATGATATTGTTTAGCATGTATTACCTATGAAGCTAAAAAAATTAATTTTCACCGAAATTTATTTTTTGAACACAAATAGAATATTCCTCAGTTAGAAATAATTTCCTAAAACTATGTCAAAAATAATTTCATCTCATGAGATTGGTTGTATTTTTTTACAGAAACCTTTCTCCATAATATTTGTCCATATGGAAATCCTATGTTGCTACTTATATTTGAAAACATAGTTAAAACCGAAACTTTATTGTTATCAGATTTTTATCATGTGAATAATACTGTATTAAATTATACATTCACTCTATTATATAGATTTTATCTAAAAAACAATGGAAAAACATGAATATATTATCCCATTCGGTGAAAATATATAATTAAAAACAAATTTTTAACCATAAAATCATAAAAAATATCACATCTTATAGAGCCATATAAATCATTCATTGAAATTTTATTCAAACATTCTTCCTCAAATTTAATTTCGTTAGAAAACCTTTCTCTACTGAGTGATAATTCAATAAAACTTTCTATGATTTCATTATCAAGGTAATATATCTAGTTATTTGTGTATGATATTATTATTCTGAAAAACTGAATTTGTTATCAAACATAAACTCTTTTCTATTTCAAAATCATCTTTATCAAATATCATCTATGTCTACGCATTATGATTTCACAATTAACACACTTTCGGTAAATATGAATCTTGAATATTGATTATATATCTATTAATATTTCAATAAAATCAGAAATCACCCGAGAATATTGAGATTAAAACTGCTACCATTGTCACATAAACACAAACCCAATGTTCTTTCTCAAATTTAAGCTTTCTAAAAAATATTTATCCCAAAAAATTTACCAATTTCAACTCTATAAGATTTGAACTTCATTAACATTCAAGATTCAACAACATTCTAAACTTTTTATAACATAACATATTCTCAAATACCAAATATTGTTAATCATTTTAAAGAACATATCTCAACCAACAATCTATATGACAATGTGACCATATATCTCTCATAAAACATTAACAAAAATAATGCTCAACTATGTTTCACCCATTCATAAATTTTTATTTTGAAACATGTTTTTAATGAATAATGAATTTTATAGAATTATAATATCAATGAATTAGTATATTATTATAGAATATTGCTATATGAAATTCTATTTCTATAATTCTAGAATCCAGGATTCTATGATCTGAACCAAATTTCTAAAACAATTGTTTTTGTAAAACAATAAATTATTATTAATTAATATAAAATAAAATGAGGAATTATGTGATGTTAATAACATTTAGATCCAAACTATATCATCATATTTCTTTTAAATCAGCACTTTAGATTTTATTTCTCTCATATGCCTCTACATTTTATCCTACACGACCAAACATGGTAAGATATGTATAAAAACATGAACACATATAAACAACATTTAGAACAAAAAATTTAAAAATAAAAACATTATTATATAAATATTTTATAACCATTAGGATTTTCAATTTATCATGGTTTTCATGGAGAAAATAAAAACCAAAATATTCAAATAAAATCGAACGATACATTAATCCTAAAAACAATATTATGAAACCTTCATTCAAAAAATCCATGTTATATTTCACTATATGTAGACCCATAAACAACATTAAAGCTCACCCATCTCTTATTTTTCCTATCTCAAAGAGTCTATAATATTATTTATGAAATATATTCATGGATGTGAAAGAGTGAATAAATATGATATCGAGAAAAATAATTATTATTATTATATGTGAAATTAAATTTTGTATCTAGATTACTGGGACTACTAAGATATTCTTTCCATATATATATGATTCTGTGTATCTTATGATAGAGTAATAGTGTAACTACTGACACTTACATACAGTGGATTGGGTCTTTATATTTTGTATCATAAGGTTTTTAGTAAAGACAAAAAATAACTTGATTTAGGAAAATCGAGATTAGGGAATATAACTCTTTGATTAAAAATAAGTATAATTATATAGGAAAATAATAATTTTTGGTAAGGTAGAGTGTATTATTTATTTCTTATAAATAAATCCATGTTTCGATAGTCAATTGGATATAAATCATGTATATATATATACATAGGGTAAATAACTCTAAAAAGTAATTTTAGGCTTTTGTTGAGCATTACCTAGTACATGAAAATGCGTTTTCCTCCACCTCATTGGACACTCCTAGGGGATATGAATAATATTACTGAAATATAATTTATAAACTACTCTGAAGGATTGTAAAATATATTTATGGTTTATAGACATCCTCTATGAATCAATGATTATTATTATAACATAACCCATACAAAAAATTTTCATCTTTGGTTATGGGCTTCACTCGTTTTTTATTATAAAATCAATTTAATAATATAATAATATAATATATTGTATTATATGTTTATAAATAGTTCCTAGTGGGTGTAAAGGGAATATAATCAATTTAATTAATCCAAGGTGTTAGAATGATCATTTTATTAATGGAAACACTCCAACTATTAGAAGGGTAGTAATGCCCCAAAAAATCGAATCATATAATGAAATGATATCATCAGTAATTAAGATATAAAAATAATTACAAAAGTATTATTGCTTTTAAGGGAAGAATTATAAAAAGAGGATGATATAGAAAAAAACATATTAGGTGAAATGGTTAAAAAATGATATTTTGACATTTAATAATTGTGGAAATATTAACCCTGGTACTTGGTTGAAGGGAATGGTATTTTTCAAAAGTGTGGCGGGAAATACCACTATGATCATGATTGTTTGTGTATGAAAGAATCATAAAATGTGAAATGATTCAACTCTTTAGAGATAATAACTACAGAAATAAATTACCAAGCATTATGGTAATAATCCTAATAAAAAGTTAGGGGATCAAGGTCAAGTTTATGATATTACTATTACTAATGCGGAATAAAGTACTTGTTTATATAGATTCGATTATATTTTGGAAGAAGAATTTTATCATTGACCTTATTATTATAAGAATCATAAAATATATAAGGATTGTATTGCTTTAAATATTATATAGGGACTTCAATGAATTTGTTGAATAATATTGATGACTAATAAATGTCAATCAATGGACAAATTATATTTTTACACATGGTTGTGGAAATATAAATATTAATATGTTATATATGTTGATATAATAAGGATAAATAAATGTTTATATTATAGTACTATTGGTATTGATATTGTTAAGTGATTTTATGGTTATTATTATCTTTCAAGGATTTTATAAGATTCTTGGATTTACAGAATATATTTGGAAATTTGATATTTTTTTGGAGGAATTCAGGTTTTCATTATGGTTTTATAGGAATCATGGTAATCACATATTTGGTATGAAACATTAATAGGCACTATATATTTTCAGGGTAGTATAATGATTATTGGTGGAATTATTTCAATATTTTTAGACTATAAATTCAGTAATAACAATTTTAGAGGAGTAATAAGATTAACCATTTATAAAATGGATTGTGTTGAATTTTTTGAGTTACTATTATAGTAGTAGAGATAAATTTATTTTATTGTACTAATTTTCCATAAAATTTTATTTTCAATAAATAAATAATGAATAACTTATTTCTCTATTAGGGATCTTAAGATATTTTGAATGTTAATTTTAGTATATCAAGAAAAAAGCATTTTTTGACTTCAATTTATTAGTGTATGATATTAAGAATAAATTGTTCTACAGATAATCAAATGATGAAATTGTTTTAATGAAATATAATGATATCATGTAAGTATATTTCATTATTTACATTTCAATAAATTAATTCCTCATCATTATAAAAACAATTAAATCAAAAATTAAATCAATATTCATTCATATCCAATAAATAAAATGGCATTTTATATAATGAAAAATATATTATTTTGAAGTCCTTAACATTACATTTCTCACTAAATATAATATGATCATTGATATATATACATATCAAATAATATTTATAGTTTATTCTATATCCATATATTCACTTGCGACTGATGTTATCCTACATGGAATCTTAGATATGTGTTATTATTGGTGAAATTTCACATTCCATTATCTCTTATGAAGAGGATATTGTATTAAACCTTTTATGATGTGGGTTATTAAAGAATGGTATTTTCAAATTTCAAACACTGGACTTTCATGATCTTGTTTAAATCATGAGGGCACAATTTATTAAGGGTGTGGTGAAGGTAATGCCCTGAAATATTAGAATATGACTATCATATCTGATAGAGTATGTGAAACAAAACACCAATATTAGAAGATAAAATAATATCATGATACAATAATAAATATATCTTATTAAATAAAAACAATATCTATGATTTCTTATGATTTATGCAACACTATGTTTTACCGAAACATGATACCCTATTATGATATTATTTTTTTGAGATTACCATTATACCCTTTCCGTTAATTTGAAAGGTAGAAATAGGAATAAATAAATTTGGAAAACTATATTTTTTACATATATATAAAATAAAATAAATGATCATATATTGATTACAAATAAAATGATAATCATTTCAATGAAAAATAATTATTTATTGAAAATAATGTTTTTTTCAAAAAGAATATTATTTCACCATTTTAATACATAATTTTGATCTTAGTTTTTAAAATATTTATAATTTTTATTTTTCCAAATACAATTATTTTTAAAAAAATTTAGAAAAACAAAATATTTACAAGATTTTTTGGGATTTTTATAAAAGATTATTTTTTATGATTAGGTTAGCATACTTATTTTTATTGAAAAAATAATTTTATAGGATTATTATTTAAAAGTAAAATGATGTTTTAAATTTGATTTATTTTTTATTAGTAAAATTATATAAACATTTTTGTAATTAGTTCATCGGTATAAATTTCTTATTGAATATTATTATAATGATTTTAAATGACTCAATTTTGTTTTAAAACCCCATTTTCTTATTCATCTATGTGATTAATTTGAAGTTAATTTATGAATTTTATTTTGATTAAACTAGAAAAAATGAATCATAATATTTAGAATCATAATAATCTGTATTATTTAATATATTAATAGTAATTTTTGCCAAAATGAAAAGTAAATATATTAAAAAATCATTACTATGCTTAAGGAAACAAATTTGTTTACCGTGTGGTCAAACAAAGAGGATACGTTCTAAAAATTACCAAAAAAATGCAAAAATTCCAATTTAATCCATATTGCAACATTAACAAATCTACTTACCGATGATGTACTATTGTGCAGGCTTTTGGAATTATGAATATTTGGGTATCATTTTTTGTTTTTTAAAATTACATTTCTTTCAACTACCCAACAATAAAATGGCCAAACCCTATCCTTCACTCTTAAAAACATTAAAATCATTTTGATAAGACATGACTAGAAAAGTATAATCCAAAATTACATACCCACATATATGATGTCTTATTTTTTATATTAATCGTACCGATGATGGATTTATGTATAGACCTAAAGAGACTTTTTGATGTAGAGGTATAATTATTATGAGTTCATATTTGTTTTATCATTTATTACAACTCCTTAAAATCATCATAAAATATAATTATATAATAAATACTATATTACCTATATAATAACATTTTTTTTATGTTAATTTTATAAACCAGGTCTATCACCACTTCCAACAAATGGCAAACAAAACCATCGATCTTGTGTACGAAGGAATACAACCTCAAGAACCGGTGTAATTTTTTTCCATTAACAGATTTCATGGATGTTTATAATGATGAATTTAAATTTTCTAAATCCCAATTATAAAATAATTATACTTCTAGAATTATTATATCATATGAACCTTCTTAAATTCATTTCCATAAGGGGTACTATAAAGTCACATGTGTGTACGGTTGACTACTACATCATGAGGCGATGCGATTCATTTTCCACCTATGCATTACACGAAAGGTAATGAGGATAATGTTAATGAATATATGTGATATTTATGAACCAAAAAAATTATAGAAATATAATATTATAGAGAACTTACTACCTTCCAATCCATTGAAAAATAATAATGTCTCTTGTGCATATGTGTGGACCACTGCCACCACGTAGTGATATGAAGTATCAATCATTTTACTTATAAATGGATGATAATAATGATTTATATAATTAATCTTGATTATGTATGGGACATCATAATGAATATTTCTGGATAAATTAATATTTATTTTCATTCAATCAATTGGTAAAAATTGAAACAACATTCATTCGTACGTACGACCCACCCTAACCAAAAAAATCGTGATCAATTTTCTATCACATACATTTATAGAATAATATAAATAAATATAAAAAGAATATATATGATATTTATATCACAGAAATAGTTATTGATATTATTTAACCATGACCAATATTATTTGACCAAAAATACTAAAATAATCATATATGTAAAACAAAACAGTAACCACTGAACCTAGTAATGTTAACAAAGAATTATTAATAAAATGTTCATATAAGACTAAACTTTAATCATATATAGTATGAAATATAGGTGTATGATTCTATAAAATATAGATAATGAACCTATTTTTGTTATACAGTAGGTTTAAACACAAATGATGGAAACCAGAAAAGAGTAAGGGTTTCTCAAATAACTTTTCAATTCGTGATATATTTATAATATTCACCACATAGATATCTTATTTTGTGTATAGACATTCCATTTGATATACAATATCATGAATAATTTTATCTTCATGGTATTTAATATTTTATTTTATGTTACTTGATTAATTGGAATAAAGATTCCAATGTTACAGAAGTGGTAATAGTTTATTTTACAATATCATTTTTTATTGGGACTATTTGTGATTAAATTTTCAATAGTGAAATATTACAATATATCACTCATGAATTGTATTATAATATTGTAATTCATTAAATTCTCATGTAATAGTTCCATTTTCCATTAATTTCTCTTAAAATTATTATGAAATTGTTTTTATGTAAATCCAATTATATATTTATCGATGGTAAAAATTATTTTTTACTCTAAAATTCTATTTTCTAAAATTTTTAATAATACGGGATTTTAAAATTCACCGAATTAATTCTTAAATAAATTTTACACATGTTTTAATTCATAAATTTATTTATCAAAAATATTATTATAATAAATTAAACAATACTTATTTATAATTTAGCAAAAAAATTTAAAAAATTATGTATTTAAACATGATGGAAAGAAATGAGTTTTATATCTTCCTAAATGATATATATTTTAAAGGAAATTTTAAAATTGTCATGGAATATTTTCCATGAAATTTATTATCAATTTTTTAATCAGAATTTAGTTTTAAAATGTGACTTTCAAAATAATTAGTATATTTCATCTTGAATAATTTTATTTTAATTTTTATATGATACTTGTAAAACAACAACATTAACTCTTTATTAAAATATTATACACTAGGAATAGGTTTTATTGATATCACCATATTATTTCTATAGATTGTTTATGATCATCTTGAATATTTTTTTATATTTTTATTACCCTTAAACAAAATATTCAGGATGTTTTAAAATTCTATTTATATATTTTGGGTAAATATTATCATTTAATTTTTTAGTTTTTAAATATAAATGTTATTCTTGATTAAGTTCCGTTGCATTCATATGAGAAATGTATTAGAATTATTATTTCATTGGTGGGGCCAAAAATTATATACCCCATCAATGTATCTTTAGGTCTCATGAGACAAATCAGTTTTCCATGTTAAATGGGGTTTTAAACACATTTTCTAACAGCCTTATAAATGTTCTAGTTAATATGTTTATTGTTGTTATTTTTATAAATTCACTCCATTTTAGATTAGTTATTTTTTTCCACATGATTATTTTATTATTTATAATATCCGTAGTTAAATTTCAAGATCATATGATTATTTATATGGAATAAGTTTTTTATAGTTTACTGTAACCATATTATACTCTAGTAATTGATTTAATGGGATGAAATTAGTTATTTACCATTTCATATTGATTATTTATATTTATTTTTTACATATTATACTATATACATACCTTTACTAAGCATTAGTGCTCACCCATTTATATGAATCATTTACTTCAGATGAATGAAAGTGTTTTATATCAGAAATATAGATTTATTTTTTAGGGAATAAAGATGATATAAATGAAAGTAATTTTATTTTACTTCAAATGTATATGAAAATCATATATTTAGTTATTATATGAAGACTAATAAACTATTCATTTCATTACTACATGATTTCATGTATATTATACGACTGTAGAAATGTAACAATCGACTCTTTTTCTCTAGGGTCATTGTATTTATAGGAAAATAATTAAATCATTATATAACTAACCATCGATACACCATAAGATAATCATGTGGGCTATTTCAATGACATATACCATAACATGAAAAACAAATGTCAATTGGAAATGAAACCCATTTGGGATCTAACCTATAGTAATATGTACTAGGAATTTGAAGAATGCCTTAATACATTTTAAAGGATGATATAACTCGTATAACATCATTTGGAATTACACAAAAAATTATGAAACAAAAACACTTTGTGTCATTACAAACTAAAAATTGAAAAACAAAATTCCAGGTACACTCAAGGTTACCCATTGTGCTATTTTTCCCAAAATCAAATTAATTTCCATGAAATTTTTTTATGATTTTTCTATAGAAAATAATATCTTCTTATATACAAGAAAATGAATTTTTTAACCAATTCCATCATTAAATAATTTCATTGAAAACATTTTGTGAAAACATAATTATTTAATGAAGCCCCATTTTGGAAACATGAATGTATTTTAGGAAAACTACAATAAACAAAAAAATTATTTCATGGAATAACCCAATGATATTTATTATAAAAATAAGGAATTCATGGGTTATTACCACACTATAGAGAAAAGTACATCTTCAATAGAGGTGAAACCAATCAACATAAAAAAATAGATATTAGGAAATATTTGATCAACTAATTAAAATATATGATCCATAATAAAAAAACATTAATCCACTTTTAATGACATTAGATATAGAATCCATGGATGATTTGGGTTCCAAGAAGATAGTGAGAAGATAACTTTAATGAGGATTCGTAATAAAAAGGGAAAACTAAATTAAATACATAAAATAAATCAAAGTGATATTTTAATAATTTTAACACCCCAATCATCCACGATATGCTTCTTTTTGAATAATACAGTAGCATTTGTTGTACGCAACTTCAAGATCTACACACACTACAACCAATCAAACTAGCCCTTATAAATAGTAATACCTAATTTTTGAAATTTTATACATTTTATCTTTCAAAATAGACTTTATTTTTGGATTCTTAATATCAAAATTATCCTAGGGTGAAATTTTGGTACATTTCGGATAACTTTTATATTTTGATGAATAGTGAAAATTACCAAATTTTTATTAAAAACAACTTTTTTAATCGAAATTATTAATAGTCATAAATTATGAATTAGAGTGGTTTTAAAATATATTTAGAATATATTTTTACAATTCAATACAATTTTGGTCATTGGACATAATTTCACCTTTAAACCGGACATAAACAAGTGTCAATCTTTTGATAGTTATTATCTCTTAAAAACATGCTTTTTGTTTTGACAGCGGGAATTAATTTTAATTTAATTTTTGCCACTTATGTGTTATGAATTAAGAAAAATTGAATCCATATTTTGAATTAGGATTTCCATATTTTTTAAATAGGTAACTCAAATTTTTAGACATTTTGAATAATTATTTCGGTAAATATTTTATTTACCATTGGTAAAGGGTAAATCTAGTAAATAAGTGTAAAAAAATAATATTATAATAATAATAAATTACCCTTAAACGTGTCTTAACCCTATTGGTTGATACATGTCCGACCATGGGCATCTTTGGGTCGACTTTGGGACCCCATGGATCCACTTGTAAGTGATAATGACACGTTATATTAATTAAGCTAAAGTAAATACAAAAATGACATAAGCCTATATCTTTTAGAAAAACAATTTTTATATAGGGTTATATATGTTATATTTTAGACAATAAATAGTCATTATAAATATAAAAAGATTTCCTACATAATATTATTTTATTTATAATTTCAGACATTAATAATTTAATTTATTTATGACACAATGATGATGAATTAATTACCTTATTAGTGAAATACTAAAATAATTGATATTATAAATACCCAAATAAATTTAATTTGAGACTTTTTATGAATTACACGAATTTTATAGGTTACTATGACATGTTAGGATTGATTTAATTAACGTTTTTTGAAGTAATCATGCTATCATGATTTTCTCAAAAATAAAATACCAAATATTGTCAAAATTGACATAATAGAGTTTTTAAAACAAATATTATATTATTAATTGATATTAAATTATCAAAAATCTAATGTTAGCCCAAAGAACTTGAATCATTATTGGTCTATCATAAATGGACCACTTTGGGGACTCTTCGAAGTACATAGTATGTTTATTAACTATATAATATAAAAATACAAAGTGACATAGTAAGTGTCAAACTAATTAACCAAGAGTTAAAACTAAAAGATAAGGTTAATATAATGACTCAATCCTATCTACAATCGATTGGTTGAAAGGATTTAGACACATCCCCACCTTATACTTTGAATAATACACTTTTGAGCCATTAGAAACCGAATATGAATTTATTATACAATAATACTTTATGTTTTTCCTAAGGAGACCCTCCACCCCCTTATAAAAGGACACCACTTCTATCCAATTCCTCACACCAATCAAGCCTTTTGGATCATCCAAACAATGACAAATTAGTCTTCTTACATCCCTATCCTCTTCTTAGAAAAATTACCTTAGGCTTAAGGAACTTCAAGAGTCATTTTTGGTTCAGACCAAAGGGAGTTACCCAAATTAAAGGTAACAATTTCTCTTAGCTTCTTTTCTTTTATTTTACTTCTCCAACCCCTAAACTCAACTTATTATTTCTTTTGAAAAAAAACCAGTATCCTAAATATACTAGGATATTTTTATTATAAGTATTAGAACTACACTTACACACACCTTTATCTAATGGGTGAAGAACATAATGTTTCTTTGGATGGCAACCAAACGCCTCATGAAGCGATGATTGTTCAATTATCTCCTATCACCTCTCATGGTGTCCATTTTGATGGAAATATAATTAAGTATGATATTAATGATATATATTTTATATATAATCTTCTATAATTCCATTCTATATCATAACATTATTCATTTCATGTTGTATATATATATATATGATAATTTCATTTGAAGAAGTACGGACTACTGCCCCCTCAAAGTGATATGACTCGTTCTTACCAAAATGGAATGTATAAAGGATGGTGTTAATGAACTAAAGTAACACATATAAGATATTATATTATAATGGAATAATAATATACCAATGTATCATTTGGTTCTGATTCATTTTAAAATGAAAAATGAAATGGAAGTAGCGTTTGTGCGTACGTACGGATTACCGTCTCCACGAACATGATGAGATTCATTTCCCCATCATATCCATTAAAGACTAATTATTGTTTGATGATTAAAATTAATGTTTAAGGACTTGATATAATTCTAAATATGAATAATATACAACCTATCCATAAGAAACATGGCTTACGTAACGAAGCATATAAAGGAAAACGAATCAGTTAACAACCTAAATGACCCTAATACTAAAATATTACTAATAAAGCAATATTAAAAAATCATATATGATATCATATTTATGAATATGATTCTTTTATAATTTAATAACAATTATTTAACTATTATAAAGTAGTCTAGCATACACAATATCAAGGAAAAGTACAAGGTAAGGGGTTTTCATCTCACTCCTTATTCCCGTGAGATTCATGCCATATTTCCACTATTAAATTGTGTGTGGTGTATGTACTGACTATGATTGTATTAATTGTGTAAAACACATTAATTTATGTGTATTTAAATATTCATTGTATGATACCTCTTTCATGGGGTGTATGATTTGTATGTTACCAAATTGGTAAGGGTTAATTTCACAATCTCTTTATTATCTGAGGTTGTTTTTATGTAATTATCTACTGGGACATATTTATTATCCATGTCCATGTTTTATGAAAGTGTTTTAAAAGGAATTATTTTTAGGGAATTTTTACTAAAACATCATTTCAAATGTTTTAAATATTTATTCTTCTAAATCATTCTCTTTAATTTCCATGTCTTCAAAATGGTTTTAAGGAATTATTTATATGGACTTGAATGTTTTTAAAATGATAATTCCTTTAAAAAGTTCCAAAGTGGTATGAGACACATTGATTGAAAAATTTCATTTAATGAATTCTTTTCTAAATTATGTGTCATTTAAATGTTTTCATGAAAAAGGTGTATTTCTCTCAAAGAGTTTTACAAATCATTTTCATCCATGTCAAGATCCTTTAATTGATTTCAAAGTAGTTTTCAAGTTGATTTATCGTGATACAAATATTCCATATTGTGTTTATGGTTTTGTGATATGTTTGACTGTGGATGTGTTATTATTATACCATTCATGGTTTATGGGTAAAGTATTGACATTTTGTATACCAGTTTTAAAACGAATGTTTATGTTATATTTTATCCTCTTCTTAAGATGAATTTGTGGGACTAGTATGTTCCGGGTTGGGGTCTGGTTACACGAGACCCTCCAGGTTGGTGTCCGGTTATTAGAGGCACTCTGGGTTGGTGTCCAGTTATTAGAGGCCCTCCGAGTTGGTGTACGGTTTTTATAGGCACTCTGGGTTGGTGTCTGGTTATTAGAGGCACTCTTGGATGGTGTTCAGTTATTAGAGGCACTATGGGTTGGTGTACGGTTATTAGAGGCACTCCGGGTAGGGATTCGGTTACAGTTATCCCCAAGGTCTTGGAAAGAGGCCTTAACAAAGAAATTAAAGATCAGCATTATGAATTCCATCATTATGAATGTGGTTAGCGATATTGCATGTGATTATTCAACTAGTAGAATGTCCATGTGAATAATTAAATGACATTATTTCAATTTTTTCTGCCAGATTATACTGAAGTTAAAGTTTAAAAAGGCTTTTGTTTTTTTATACATTACATTAAATGTTTATTCTTATTTATGGAAGTTTCCACTGTATTATTATCCTTACTGAGCATCTGAGATCAGCACTTTCTATGTTTTATTTTTTCCCAGAATTCCAAGAAGTGTATTGTGATTGATATGCAGGGTTAGGACAATGGAATAATGGCATTCATAAAGGATTTGTTATGTTGTTTTCTATGTTATGAAGTGTAATGTGACATTCATATATGTAATCTATTTTCCCAGACTGTTAAACTGATCGGTCCTTCAGGACTTGATTCCTTGTAAATATGCCAATGTATTAAAATAATGCACTGACTCTGGGTAACTGGGGTCAGGGTGTTACAGTTGGTATCAGAGGAAGTTTACCAATAGACTTGGAAACTAGATTTAGATAAACTCTGATTATAGCATAATACCCTAAGAGAGACTTTGAGGATTATTATAGAAGAACTTCCTAAAATTTTGGTATTGTAGTTATTTTGTGAGTTTTCCATGGAATTTATCCCTGTATGAATACGAGCAGGTAGAGGTGGCTCTAAAACAGATGTATCTAGGGGTAAAATCCGAAAACACCTATTTGAGCTAGACTCGAATGTGAACTGGTGCACGACAATGGGCCTTGTTGCACTCTTGGTTATGAAACTCCTGTGGGATATGCTTAGGATAATTCTCAGTTTCTTTACAAACCATTATGAAGGGTTTATGAGTATATTCTTTCTCAAAGAAGACATTTTTATGATTATCGATTATATCCATAAACTGTTTAATTTATGTTAAGTGTTTTACAAGTTTTGGATCAGGTATTTCTATTCACAAACTAATCTAGTGTATGCCATTATTTAGAAATGGCGCCCAATAGAAAGAATGAGAACTCTAGCAATACGCTTGATCAAAAGAGTAAGAAAGATCATATCTTTCATGGTATTAAGCCATTATTTATAAGGGAAATAGTCTCCCACGTATTATCATCATATGAAGAAATAGTATCATGTGTTGATAAGATAAGTACAGAGTTCTCTGAGTCCTATGGATTTAAAGGTAAGCAAGAGGAGAAAAGTGTGGAAGAGAAAAAGATGGATAAAGGGATGAGGGAAAAGAAGAATTTTCCCATATTTGATAACTGTGGGAAGAAACACCCTGGAACTTGTCTGAAGGGAATGGGAGTTTGTTATATGTGTGGAGAAAAAGGACACCATGTACGTTACAATAAGGGTAAGAAAAAGGTTACAAATGTACAATGCTTCATCTGCAAGGAGTTGGTAAACTACGCAAACCAATGTCCAAATCTTCAGAGTATGCCCTAAATAATGATATTGGATAATAATCATGTTATGATACTACCATAGATGAGGAAGAATGATTAGAGTACTTATGTTGTTATTAAATAATTCTGTCATTTGAGTATTGTATCAACGATGTACTGGTTATAATAATTATAGAGTATATAATGATTGTACTACAATGCTATTTTATTAAGGACTTGAGATTGTGTGGAACCAAGAAAAGTGACTCAATAGTAGGTAAATTTTTTGGAAAAAAAATGGTTGAGATAAAGATACACCATAATATGGTTTTGATACCGAGGGAGTGATTTTGGAATAATACATGATTGATTAGGATAAATTATATTGGATATTCTTCACTACCTTGAAACTAAATAATGATTTGTATATTCCATCATTGTGGGAGTTTACAACATTTTTGTATTGAAGAAGTATATCCATTATTATTTATGGAATAAGGGATCAAGAATGTAATCAATAAGGTTTTATGGTAATTCAGGATGTTGCATTGTTTTAAAAGAATACATGATGAAGGTGTTCACATGTTATTACACAGCAAAATGGATCTTCATTGTGTTTACCTTACTTATAAATTTTTTACTGATTTATTTTGGATATTTATAGTTTGGATTATTTTTGGTTTTCTATAAAAGGACAACCCAGAGGTCGGGTGGAAACCCGTCGCGTCCAGCAAGACCGTGTGACTTAAACCCACAACCGAAGGGCGAAAAGGGTGTATCACCTACCACTGGCCCACGTGATGTCCTGGATTAAATAATGTAGTTTTTTTAAGATATGGTAGATGAATTATAAATTCATTTTTTGGAACCCTATATGAATAGGATAAATAGAATATTTTTTTTACGTTCTATTATCTTTTAGAGTGAAAGATGAGTTTGTGGTCGAAATTTGTTAAAGGATACAACTCTACTTTTCAAGAATATATTTTTCTTCTTCTGTTATTATATGAATAATTTAATTATTATACATTATTTAATGGATCTTAAACCAAAAAATTTGTTATACTAATACCCTATGTTTTGTTGAACTGATGGTATTTCAAATCATCATAGATTGATGAATTTATGGACCTCAATTTTACACTTGTTTGTGATTGATGACCTCAATCACTACCTATAAATATTTATGTTTTTATACCAATTATATGTCTCTAATTTCCTCCAATGTTCTCTTAATAGAGATCATAAGTTGGTGGTGACCCTTTCATTTCTCTTTTCCTCTTATTAAGAGGAAATTTTATTAACCCAATTTCTGATGTGGGTTTTCCCACATAGTTATTTTCTATTTTCAACCATTTATTTTTGAAGAACAATTTCAAATTGCGAGAATTCAATTTATTGAAGTATGGGAGAATGTAACACCCCAATCTTCTATGGTACGCTTCTATTTGAATAATATAATAGCATGTGTTGTACGCAACTTCGAGTTCTACACACACCACAACCAATCAAAATAGCCCTCAGGCATAGTAATACCTATTTTTTTGAAATTTTATAAATTTTAGCTTTCAAAATGGACTTCATTTTTGGTTTCGGAATATTGAAATTATCCTAGGATGAAATTTTGGTACTTTTCGGATAACTTTTCTATTTTGATGAATAGTGAAAATTACTAAATTTTTATTAAAAACAACTTTTTTAATTGAAATAATTAATAGTGATAAATTATTAATTTGAGTGGTTTAAAAGTATATTTAGAATATATTTTTACCATTTAATCCAATTTTGGTCATTGTACGTAATTTCAAATTTAAACCGGACATAAACAAGTGTCAATCTTTTGATAGTTATTATATATTAAAAACACCCTTTTTGTTTTGACCGCGGGAATTAATTTTAAATTAATTTCTGCCATTTCTGTGTTTTGAATTTGGAAAAATAGACTCCATATATTGAATCAGGATGTCCAAATTTTTTAAATAGGTAACTTTTATTTTTAGACATTTAGAATAATTACTTCGGTAAATATTTTATTTACCATGGTTAAAGGTTAAATACGGTAAATAAGGGTAAAAAATAATATTATATTAATAATAAATTCACATAAAACGTGTCTTAACCCTATTGGTTGATACATGTCCCACCGTGGGAAACTTTGGGTCAATTTTGGGACCCCATGGATCCACTTGTAATTGATAATGACACATTATATTAATTAAGTTAAAGTATATACAAAAATGACAGAAGCCTATATCTTTTAGAACAACAATTTTTATATAGGATCATATATGTTATATTTTCAACTAAAAATATTCAATAGAAAGATAAATATATTTCCTATATAATGGTATTTTATTTATAATTTTTAGAAATTAAATAATTTAATTTATTTATGACACAATGATGATGCATTAATTACCTTATTAGTGAAATATTAAAATAATTGATATTATAAATATCTGAATAAATATAATTTGAGACTTTTTATGAATTCCAAGAATTTTATAGGTTAATATGACATGTTATGATTGATGTAATTAACGTTTTTCGAAGTAATCATGCTTTTATGATTTTCACAAAAATAAAATACCAAATAGTGTCAAAATTGACATAAAAGAGTTTTTAAAACAAATATTATATTCTTAATTGATATTAAATTCCTAAAAATGTAATGTCCGGCCAGAGGACTTGTATCATTATAGTTTTATCATTAATGGACCATTTTGTGGTTTCATGGATGTATATAGTAAGTTTATTAACTATATAATATAAAAATAAAAAGTGACATGGTAAGTGTCAAACTAATTAACCAAGAGTTAAAACTAAAATATAAGGTTAATATAATGACCGAATCCTATCTAAACTCTATTGGTTGAAAGTATTTAGACCCATACCCACATTATACTTTTAATAATTCACTTATTAGTCATTAGATACCGAATATGAATTTATTATAAAAACAATACTTTGATTTTTTCTTAAAAAGCCCCTCCTCCCCCTTATAAAAGGACACCACTTCTAACCAATTCCTAAAACCTCTCAAGACTTTTGGCTCGCCAAAACTCTAACCAATTAATCTCCCTATATCCCTTTACTCATATTAGAAGCCTCACCTTAGGCAGAAGTCACTTCAAGAGTCCTTTTTTGTTCAATCCAAAGGGAGTTACCCAAATTAAAGGTAAGGATTTCTCTTAGCTTCTTTTATTTTATTTTACTTCTCCAACCCCTAAACTCTTCTTATTATTTTTTTTTGTAACAAAACTAGTTTTTTTAATATATTATAATATTTTTATTATAATTATTTTTACTACACTTACACACACCTCCATATAATAGGTGAAAAACATAATGTTTCTTTGGATGGAAACCAAACGCCTCACGAAGTGATGATTGTTCAATTATCATCTATCACCTCTCATGGTGGCCATTATGATGGAACTATAAATAAATATGATATTAATGATATTTATTTTATATATAAGATTTTTCAATTCTATTTTATATCATACCATTATTCATTTCTTGTTGTATATATATACAATAATTTCATTTGAGGAAGTGTGGACTACCGCCCCCTCAAAGTGATATGACTTGTTCATACCATACATGGAATGTATAAAGGATGGTGTTAATGAAATCAAGTAACAAATATAAGATATTATATTATAATGGAATAATAATATACCTATGTATCATTTTCTTTTTATTCCTTTTAAAATGAAAAATGAAATAGAAGTAGCATTCATGCGTACGTACGGATTATCATCTCCACGAACGCGATGAGATTCATTTCCCCATCATATCCATTAAAGAGTAGTTATAGTTTGATGATTAAAATTTATTTTTAAGCACTTGATATCATTATGGATATGAATAAGATACAACCTATCCATAACAAACATGGCTTACATATCAAAGCATTTAAAGTAAAACGAATCACTTAACACCCGAAACGACGATAATACTAAAATATTATTAAAAAAGAAATTTTAAAAGATCAAATATGATATCATATTTAAGAATACAATTCATATATTATTTACTAACAAAGATTTAACTATTATACAGGAGGTTAACATACACACTATCAAGGATAAATTCAAGGTAAGGGGTTTTCATCTCACTCCTTATTCTAGTAAGATTCGTGCCATATTGCCACTATTACCTTTAGTGTGATGTATGTGCTTCCTATAATTGTATTCTTTGTGTAATACACTTTAATTTATGCGTATTTACATATTCATTTTATGACATTTCTTTCATGGGGTGTATGTTTCATAAGTTACCAAATTGGTAAGGGTTAATTTCACAATCTCATTATTATTTGAGGTCGTTTTTACATAAGTATCTACTGGAACATATTTATTATCCATGTCCATGTTTTATGAAAGAGTTTTCAAAGGAATTATTTTTTGGGAATTTTTACTAAAACAACATTTCAAATGATTTAAATATTTATTATTCTAAATATTTCTATTTAATGTCCATGTCTTCAAAATGGTTTTTAAGGATTTATTTATATGGACTTGAATGTTTTTAAAATGATAATTCCATTAGAAAGTTTCAAAGTGGTATGGGACACTTTGATTCAAAAATGTCGTTAAATGATTTATTTTTTAAATTGTGCGAATTTTAAATGTTTTCATGAAAAAGTGTATTTCTCTCAAAGAGTTTAACAAATCATTTTCATCCATGTAAAGATCCTTTAATAGATTTTAAACTTGTTTTGAAGTTGATTTATCATGATACAAATCTTCCATATTGTGTTGAATGTTTTGTGATATTTTTGACTGTGGATGTGTTATTATTATACCATTCATGTTTAATGGGTAATGTATTGACATTTTGTATGCTATTTTCAATACGAATTTTTATGTTATATTTCATCCTCTTCTTAAGATGAATGTGTTGGACTAGTATATTCCAGGTTGGGGTCCGGTTACAGCAGACCCTCTGGGTTGGTGTCCGGTTATTGGAGGCACTCCAGGATGGTGTTCGGTTCTTAGAGGCACTCCGGGTTGGTGTCTGGTTATTAGAGGCACTCCGGGTTGGTGTCCCATTATTAGATGAACTTCGGGTTGGTGTCTGGTTATTAGAGGCACTCTGGGTTGGTGTCTGGTTATTAGAGGCACTCCGAGTTGGGTTCCGGTTGCAGTTAGCCTCTAGGTCTTGGCACGAGGCCTTGTCAATGAAATTAAAGTTCAGCATTATGAATTCCATCATTATGAAAGTGGTTAGTGATATTGCATGTGATTATTTGACTAGTAGAATGTCCATGTGAATAAGTAAATGAAATTATTTAATTTTATTTCTGCCATATTATAATGATGTTCAATTTTAAAAAGGCTTTTATTTTAGTTATACATTTCCTAAAATGTTTATGCTTACTTATAAAAGTTTCCGCTGTATTATTATGCTTATTGAGAATCTGAGCTCACCGCTTTCTATATTTTTTTTTCAGGATTCCTAGAAGTGTATTGTGATTGATATGCAGGGTTAAGACAAGGGAATAATGGCATTCATAAAGAATTAGTTATGTGGTTTTGTATGTTATAAAGTGTAATGTAACATTCATTTATGTAATCTATTTTCCAAGAATGATAAACTGATCGGTCCTTCGGGACTTGATTCCTTGTAATCATGCCAATGTATTAAAATAATGCACTGACTCTCGGTAACTAGGGTCGGGGCATTACAATAATGGCATAATTTCACCTTGAATCCCATTGAATAATCCACTAGAGAATTGGGGATGGTTTTAGTTGTTCAGAATGATGATTACGTTGAGATAAATAGTAAAAATGAAGAAGGAAAAATGGTAAAATGCTATATTTTTATGTTGCAGAGGGCCAAAAATATAGGTTTCATGGTTAGACAAACCATTTTCAAAATAAATGAAACATAAAAAAACACCCATATACCCACAAAATGTACATATATAGTTCCACAACATCACCAATCACCATAAACCCATGAACCCCCCCTCAATAACCACATAGTGACATATCACATGGTTACCAAATGGATACCACTAAAAAGGAACCATAATTGTATTTGAAATATCATCTTTGAAATATCTCATTTCTACCCCCACATCATGGAATCCTCAGGAATGAACCTATAGAAAACCCGTGATCAAAGTAAATCATATATGTGATTCGGAGGGTGTTACAATTCTCCCCATCATGAAATATTTATATCTACAAAAAGTAATCAAGATCATGGAATCCCAAAAAGGGAAAGGCACTAATACCTCATTATGAAAGCATACCCCTATATCTTGTGGTTCTCACTTAAGCAGTTCCATAGTATACTAGAAAAAGGTATCATTTTTTACACAACATCTTAACCTAGAGATCCATAATATGAATTGGTTGCTCAATCATAGTGGATTCAGTATCACAATCAATATCTTTGCATTCAATCACATTGGAAGGACCCAGTTGATACCTCTACTAATGGGCATCATGAATCATATTGTGATTCATTGAAAAATTATACAGTATGTCCAGCCGATATACCACTAGTCCTATTTTTCAAATGTCTACAATGTACTGAAAAAATATTATTTCTAGCCTACCCTACTCATAATAATAATGAGGTCCTGAATGAGGTAAGATTTGAATAAATACCCAATCAAAAACCTCAATCTATATCTTCCAGGGATGATTTTTTTCATAGGATTTCTAATGACTGTGTTCCATGTGCCATTACTTTTTGGTCAATTGAACCGATCCTTTCATATACTAAATGGGGATCTGTCTATCCATGGACCATTCTCCCAACTCTTCCAAATTTAAGGGATATAAGTATAGTCACACATATAATTCCTCAATTGGTTCAACATTTAATATATCATTTACAAAATAAAAACTTATGTTATTGGAGATAAAAGTTTAAAGCTATAAATAATGGGGATGTTGGAAGTAGGATACAAAAGACTGATGGATGCTGTCAATGGTGGAAGAACATAGAATATGGTTGTCAAATGTGGAAGAGGATGGTACAATGCCGTGAATGGGGTTTTATGATAACCAGCGATGGTAAATCATTGAATAGGGAGGCATAACACAATCAAATAAGTTGATATATAGTGATGGTATGTGGCCAAAATAAGAATGAAAATGTATATCATGAGTCTTATAGGTTATCATTTCATGTTATCAAGTGTTATAAGGTAATAATATTATATTTTAGTATCCATATTAATTTTTTGAATGGATTTTAACATAAATTATATAATATGGGCATTAAATATCTCATAAACATTGGTTACTGTATAACTGATGTTAAAATTATAGGTATTTAACATCAGTTATGATATAAATCAAGTAAATGCAATTTTTAACATCAGTTATATAATAACGAATATTAAAACCCACAGACAGATGTTTTTTCTTGTCAATTATTGGAATAAAAACATAAAACCTAAAAAAGTGGTCTTGACATTAGTTATATAATTTATGATACTAAAAATTGTTTTAAAAAATTATATTATCTAATAAACATAACACCCTAATATGTATTCTAATTTTTCTAACAGTGATCATTGTTGAGTCTCCAATAACATCCCCTTTCAATGTTAATTAATTGCTGAGATGGGGCGTTAGGTAATGGGAAATCAATTACATAAAAATTAATTTTATATAATAGTACTACGTGAAAGAGAGTATATCACTCATAGAAACATATATTGGTTATGATGTGTTTATTGTCCAATAATGATCATGGAGAATTCATGATGTTACATTTCAATTACTCAACAAAATAATTTTTTAAAATTAACACTTGTACCACGATTAAACATTTGTAGACATTATTATTTTATTAAACTTATATGATTACCAATATTTTATTCAAATATCAATGGAACTCAAACAATGGTTAATAAGATCTAATTGGTTAATTATTCATGTGGGAAAGGCCTTAACGCACACAACAAAGTATGTTCAATGAAAATAATTGTACTATAAGATAATATAGAAGGATTTTGTTTGTCCAACCAAATTAACTCATTAACTCTTTATATATAGTGTGGATTCATATATTCTATAAATCATGAATGTGGATACAATAAACACTTTCCACATCAATTTCTCCGAGATAGCTCTGAATCATTATAAAATATTGGTTTTAATTGAATCAAACCATACATGTAATGTAAATACATCAATAAGGGGAAGAACCATAAACTATGGATTAATAGAAATAAATAAATGGCTTCAATTAAAAATATATGATGGATTGAATTTATAGCCTAATATTTACATAATGGATTTATTCTGTTCTCTTGATTAATTATTGATTGAAATCAAAATCTAATAATAATTATTATAAATATTTATAAAACCCAAAAATATAACATTAAATTAATAAGAAATACTCACAGTGTGTTTATTAATTATATCTATTAATTATTGTAAACAATTATACATCATTAAAAATAAATGAAACATTCACTGAATAATTTCATATAACAGAAAAAATAAATTCAAAGATGTTATCATGATTTGTTTTAAAATGGATTATACATTGAGTTTGTTATTCACAATAGAGGCCCAAGGGGATTCCATTGAGTCATTTAGAAATTTGAATTATAGTTCCCAATTACCTCAAATCTATCCCTTATAATTTTGTTTCATGATATTTTTCTCCTCCTACAACCTATCCTCATAGCCCCCAATAATAATGTTTTCTCTCAAACTGTAGAGACCCAAAGCTTGACGTACACAGACATTACATTACTTTTTCAGAATACTTAATACATGACAAAAACAGATTCCCAAAGATCGTATTAGTTTAGTGACTTTGGTAACTCGGAACGTAATCTTTTAATTATGATGAATGATCTTCAACATCTCCCATAAAGATCTTCCCCTTTTGGTTTTCTTGCCTAAAACCATTATTTATATCCCAGGGAAAATAAAACATAAAAAGGGTGAGCTCAAATGCTCAGTAAGGGTAAACTTAGAGAACATAAAACAATCCATATACATTTGAATGCAAAAACCTGAACATAAAATCTAAGCATCAAAATCCTGAGCAAAGACATAAATCTGGGAAGTGCGTAAGGAATATATCATGAAGAAACATCAATCAGGATAAACTTTCATGGGAATATAATAATTCATTATGGAAAACCATTTATCACATGATATGATTTCCATAGTAGCCAAGGCATTGCTGCGAAGACCATGTTAGTGGACCAAGTCCCATTTTGAATCGAGTTCACTACTCATTCCATTACTATATCACTGAACCAGATTTACATACCATTTCAGCCATGTCTATCTCATGAGATATAAATCTTTACCCAATGCATTTGAGGGAGATACTGGTCCCATACATCTCATAATTAAATCATTCTTTCGTGTGCCACAAAATAAACATACATCATTCATAATAACCCAATGAATAAAATGGGTTTAATAAATATCATCCAATCATAACATAATACATATAAAATAAATGGATATCATTTCATCATAAGAAAACTCAAACAATGTAAATAATAGATACATTATATTTGAAACATAAAAATAGTTAATAATTTCATTTTAGATGGAAACTAGTTTTGATAAAACACTTGAAATGAATTCTTGAGGAAAATATCCTTTCTTCTACAAAATCATTTTCTTTTCACAAAATGCCATGATATTTTACAAGAAAAGGACTTTTTTGAAAATAGTCATGAAATCTTGTAGACTAATATTCTTGAAATCAGGTGTTATGAAACTGTACAAATCCGTTCATGCCATATAAGTTTAAAAAAACATTCTCCTTGTACTTTTGTCGGAATAGTCAAAAAGTTCCTCATATGAAAAAAAGAAAGATTCCTCCCATAACACAAAGTAAAAGTCAAAGAGGGGTAAATATGAAATTAAAGTTACATGGAATAATATTAATCACTTTATTAAAAACATTTAATGGGTATGGATGAAAAATATAACCCCAATAAATACTTACGTATAAGCAATTTCAGATAAAAATGAGATTTGGAAAATTATCCCTTACCTTATGTCCAATATGCTTCGTATGTATTCGAACCTCCTATCTAATGATTTAAATAATGTCATTGACTTATTAAAGAATCATATTAATTGTTATGATATCATATATGGTTCACTTATGACTTTATATTACCTGTTCTTTTGTAAATTCCATGTTAATGCAGCGTTTTGGTAAAATCATTTCATTTATCGTACGTGTTTCGACTTGTTGTTATTTATATTATTACCTATATCCTGATTCAATTAATTCAAGAATTTAAAACATGATTTATATATAATACATATTCAGAATATACATATATATAATAGATCGATAAATGGATAGAAAAACACCGTTAATGGAGACGGTAGGCCATACGTGTGCATGAATGCTATTTTTCGTTTCCTTATTGTATTGAATGTAATTAAGTAGATGAAATACATATATATATATACATAAATCCAGTATAATTTTTATGTCATATATTTCATTATTACGTATTATATATACTTTACAATCATTCTTGAATTAATAACATGGAAAATGAATCTCATCGCGTCGTGGAGACAATAATCCGAACGTACGCACGAGCGATGATATCATTCCCATATTTATTGAATGGTATTGGAGTGGATGATATAATATCATAGAATCAGTATGATGTTATAATAATTATATATATTTATTCTGTATACCATTATACCTATCCAAGTAATGTGTTGGTGGAAAAACTGATTACACCACAGCTTGGAGACAGTATTTCGTACGTACGCACGCGCGGTGATTTCATTTTCTGTATGATGGATAGAAAGTGAAATCTAGTTGCTTAATATTTATAATAACATATCAGTATATAAGTAATGCTTATGTTATAACATTATAATTAAACAACTAAATAAGAGTGAGTATAATAAGAAATAAACTGGAATGAATCGGAAGAATAGATTACCTCTTCTTCGACGCACCTCCTTTAAGCTTCCTCTTAAGGAAGTAGAGTTGGTCTTTTGAGAATACCAGAAGCTACAGAATGATTCTAGGTAATTGGTGAAGATATATGGGAAGGGTTTTTCCTAGCATCAAGGCTAAAAATGGTGTGTAGAGAAAAGGGAAGAGGTGTCCTTTTTATTAGGGAGGAGAGGGGCACCTTTGGAAAAACATAAAATATTATTTTATAAAAAATTCATATTCGGTTTATAATAGCTCAAAATTGATTTATTTATAATATAATGTGGTGATGGGTCGAACTAACCTCATCCAATAGGTTTTGTACAAGTTTAGGTTACTATTTTAGCATTATCATTTAGATTTAACACTATGTTAAATAATTTAACTTTTACCGTGTCTTCTTGTTTTCTTATACTATATGGTAAATAAACATACAATAACAAGCCAAACAAACACCATGTGGTTAATTATTAATAAATATATCCTTATCTAAGTCATTTGGACAAACCTTGGATTTTTAGGAATAAATTAACAATTAATAATATAATATTTGTTTTAAAAACTATTTTATGTCAATTTTGAAACTATTTGGAAATTTATTTTTGTGAAAATAATAACAATGTGATACATTCGAAAAAAGTTACTTCAATCAATAATAACAGGTCATATTAACCTATAAAATTATTTGAATTCATAAAAAGTCTCAAATTACATTTATTTGGGTGTTTATAACATCAATTATGTTAATATTTCATTAATAAGGTAATTACTGCATCATCACTGTTTCATAAATAAAATAATTTATTTAATGTCTCAAAATTATTAATAAAATACCATTATGTAGGAAATCATTTTATCTTTCAAATGGATATTTATAGTCAAATTTATCTTATATATATCCTTATATTAAAAATATTTTAGTTATTAAACATTGATTTTATCTATTTTAACTCCTTTTTTAAATAAAATAATAATAAGTGTCCTAATCTAATCCATGTGGACCTAAATGATAAGATTATATTACTAAGGTTGTTTTTGGTCGAATTGTACTTATCAAAAATAATTTTAACATGTGTTAGGGTAATAATAATATCATTTTTACCCTTAATTTCTCTATTTACTTTTAACCGTGGTAAATAAAAGTAAATAGTAACTATTCAAAAAAAATTATTTTTATCTTATTGAACAACATTTTAATCTATGATATTAACTGTTTTTCACGGATTTTCGAAATTACACTCACAGAAGCGGTAAAATTATGTTTTATGTAAATTTTCAAATTCTCCTAGGAGGTGGGTAAAAGACGGTGAAAAGTTCAATAAAATTTCTATATATAAAAAATTACTAGAAAATGAATCCAATGAATTACATTGAACTTATATAGGTATTATGTATCAATTTTCATGTAAAATAAATTTAAATAAAATAAATAATTATTTAAATTAAAATTTGGTTTTTAAATAGTAAACTCGTGTTTTCACTATTCATCAAAAATTGAAAGTTTTCAAAAAAATAGCAAAATTTCACTGTAGGCTAATTTCAATATTCCAAATCCAAAAATGAAGTCTATTTTGAAAAATAAAATTTCAAAAAAAAATTATTACAATTTATAATGGCTAGTTTATATAATATTTTAATAACATATCGTTGTTTAGTGAAAACTTGGTATTGCGTATAACACACGCTATCGTGGAAGGTCGCAATTGCGTGTAATGTAAGCCAAGTCAGGGTTACGTGTAGTGTAAGAGTCCTTTGTTGTTGTGTATAACAGAATCCAACCATATTTCATTTATACATTGAATATATATATATATATATACACTCAATGTTGCGTATAATAACTACTATCAAACGAACTTGAAATTGTATGTAATACGATCCAAGAATAGTGTTGTGTATACTGAAAGCTAATAAGGTCTTGCATATAGCGAAAGATAATCTTGGAGTAGCGTACAACAGAAGATATGAAAAAAATTAAAAATAATAAATCTCATAAAATCGCGGGGTCTTACATTCTACCCCCCTTAAAATGAATTTCACCCTCGAAATTTGTCGGGGTTATAAATAGTTTACTACTTGAATGTTTTGTTAATAGAAACCCACATCATAAAAAAGAATACAAATGATTAATTTTAAAATCTAATGTATGAAATGAAAGGGTTACCCAAATTAACTTATCCCTGGGTTTCCACATAGGAGAACATATGTGAAGATATGGATATGGAAGAGAAATCTAACCATCATGTTCTAATGGAGAGTGGTAGAGAACATGGCTATGAAAAATCCAACAATCACAAATCCATACATTTTTGATGATTTAAGGTACCATCTAATTCATCAGTTATGAGGGTACTAGGAAACATTTTTAGTTCTCAATATCATTTTCCTAATGTTGAAATTTTTTTGAATTAAAAGATATACTTACTTGATTTTGGTACAATGCCACCGTTGTTCGTTCCTCTAACATTTTACACTTTATCTCTTAAAGAAATGAAGTTCTATTTGTCATTCGTGAAGTGTTAGCATATTATGCGATAGAATGATAGGTCATTCAATCTATTTCTATTGCAAAAAGTTTAGAACAATTTAATAAATATACATAAGTCCATATATATTGAGATTAATCATATATGGTTGATAAAATGGACTTATATTTCATCTATCATAGCGCTTAATAAAATAAAACTAGTTTCTACTAACCAGGGACATCCTGTAGGCCAGTGGTATGAGATAAAGGCATGTCGCACTTCCGTTGTGGGTTCGATTCCAATATCCTTGTTCGACGTGATGGGTTGTCGCTTGTCCTATGGGTTGTACTTTTTTGTAAAAATATACTATTATAACATTCCAGAAATAACATCAAAAAAAGTTCTATCCTTATATAATACTCTCTGATGTCTAATATAATCCATTAAAATCTTTAGGCTTATCCAAAATACATCTGTCCAGTCTCATAGTTTTAAGAAAACGATTACTGAAAAGGCCACATAAGAAGCACCTGAATACCATCATTTATCCCCCATATATCATAAGATATATCTTGTGGATATCATTCCAAATATTTGAACACCTTAATCATGTATTCTATTGAAATATAAATTACCATAAAACCTTAGTGAAAACATAAATTCTGTCAAAAGTTAACTCATTCCACATACCAAAATCCAAATATTTCTATATACTCAAACCATGATATCTGTTTGTCCTTATATCAGTCATGAGCTCATGAATACTATCAAAATTTTGTTTTCTCTTTATCCCTTCATTGGGCGCATATCATCTTCATTCCAAAAATATCTGAATAACCTTTCATGGTTACCAGTACTATTCAACATATACTTTTAAATAATTTAGAAAAAACAATAGTGTAACAATCCTTAGATGTTTCTTTATTCCATAGTACCATTAAATTACCTATACAACATAACTCTTGATAAAAATATAATCATTCCACTACCTTCTTAAACCATTGACCAAGCTTCAACACTTCTTTTATCTCATATATCATTTATAGTCTCCTCATCATCATCCACATAAATACTACCCATGTGACCAAGAAGATTCTCTTCATGAGATTTTCCCTTAGGGAATTGGTTTTCATAATGCCCATACATTCCACATTTAAAACATCTAATCATTGTTGATGTCGTAGAAATACCATTATCCTTCTCCATGGTGTTAATCGAACCTTTTATTTTTCACTTACTGTATTTGTGTCCTACTTTTCTGCACCCAAAGCATCTTCCAGTTCCTTTGAAAAATTATCCTTGATTCCTCTTAAAACATGATTTACATGAGAGAAATGAACATTCATTCTTCTATGATCATCATGAATCTCCATCTTTCGCTTAATAGCTGAGTCGGGAAACTTACCAATGTTGAGATTATTGATCATATTATGAGATTTGCTGATTATGCATAATAATGATGTTTGGACTTTTGAATCCCGTTTCATTTGGTTGCTCGTGTAGACTATCAGTCCATTTTTTATCATATCCTCCATTGTCGTTTATCTTCTAGTTTCCATCCATTTTCTAAAACCCAAAAATAATAGTGTGAGAGTCAAAAATAATGCTAGGGAAAACTACATAATAAAGGGGGAGTATCGTCAATGTCTAACATCTTCTGTTAAATTCTAAGATAGTTACCGTAATTCTAGGACTATAATCTATACATATACTTATCCTTAGGGACATCCCTAGACATACCATAGAAATATCTATAATTATTACACTAAAGTTTTCTCATCCTAGTTTCCAAAGGTTAACTAAAACTTTGCTCTGATACAAACTGTAGATACCCAAATCTTGACATAAATGGACATTACATTACTTTTTATGAATAATTAATACATGAAAAAAACAGAAACCCAATGACTGTATTAGTTTAGAGTATTTGGAAACTCAGAACGTAATCTTTTAATCATGGTGAAAGATCATCACCATCTCCCATAAATATCTTCCACTTTTGGTTATCTTACCTAAAACCATTCTTTATATCCTGGGGAAAAGAAAACCTAAAAAGGGTGAGCTCAAATGCTCAGTAAGGGTAAAAACAGAGAACATAAAACAATACATAATCATTTGAATGCAAAAACATGAACATAAAATCTAAACATCAAAATATTGAGCAAAGACATAAATCATGGAAGTATGTAAGGCATATATCATAAAGAAACAACAATCCGGATAAAATAGCATGGGAATAAAAAAATTCATTGTGGAAAACCATTAATAACATTATATGATTTCTATAGTACCCAATGCATTGATTCCAAGACCATCTTCGTGGACAAAGTCCCTTTCTGAATCGAGTTCACTCCACGTTCCAGTCATGTATCACTAAACCAGATTAACTTAACATTCCAGCCATGTCTATCTCATGAGATATAAATCATTACCCAGTGAATTGGAGGTAGATATAGGTCACACCCATCTCATAATGAAATCATTCTTTCGTGTGCCACAAAATAAACATACATCATTCATAATAACCCACCGAATAAAATGGGTTTCATAAACATCATCCCATCATAAAATAATACATATAAAAGAAATTGATATCATTTCATCATAAGAAAACTCAAACCATGTAAATAATACATACATTATACATGAATCATAAACATACTTAATAATGTAATTTTAGATGTAAAATAGTTTTGATAGTACACTTGAAATGAATTCTTGAGGAAAATATCCTTTCTTCTTCAAAATAATTTTCTTATCACAAAATGCCATGCGATTTTAAAAGAAAGGGATTTTTTTGAAAATAGTCATGAAATCTTGTAGAGTAATCTTCATGAAAATAAGGAGTTATGAAACCATAAAAATCCGTTCATGCCATATAATTTTGAAAAAACATTCTCCTCGTACTTTTTTCGGAAAAGTAAAAAAGTTCCTCGTATAAAAAACAATAAAAAGATTCCCTCCGTAACACAAAGTAAAAGTCAAAGTGGGGTAAATATTAAATTAAAATTGCATGGAATAATATTAAACTATTTATGAAAAACATTTTATGGGTATGGATGAATAATATAACCCTAGTGAATACTTACGAATAAGCAATCTCAGATAAAAATGAGATTTGGAAAATTATCCCTTACCTTATGTCCAATATGATTCGTATGTATTTAAACCTCCTTTATAATGATTTAAATAATTTCATTTAATTATCAAAAAATCATATTAATTGTTATGATATCATATATGGTTCCCTTACGACTTTATATTAAAAGTTTTTTTCTAAATTCCATGTTAAAGCAGCATTTTGGTAAAATCGTTTCATTTATCTTACGTGTTTTGACTTGTTGTTATTGATAATATTACTTCTATCCTAATTTAAATAATTCTAGAATGTAAAACATGATTTATATATAATATATATTCAGAATATACATATATATAATAGATCGATAAATGGAAAGAAATACACCGTTCATGGAGACGGTAGGCCATACGTATGCATGAACATTGTTTCATTTACTTAATGAATTGAATGGAATTAAGTAGATGACATATATATATATACATAAATATAGTATAATTATTATTTCATATATTTCATGATTACTTATTATATATAATTTATAATCATTCTTGAATTGTGAACATGGGAAATGAATCTCATCGCGTCGTGGAGACGACAATCCGTACGTACGCACGAGCGATGATATCATTCTCATATTTATTTAATGGTATTGGAGTGGATGATATAATATCATAGAATCAGTATGATGTTATAATAATTATATATATTTATTCTTTACACCATTAAAACCATCCAAATAAGGTGGTGGTGGAAAAATGATTACAACACGACATGGAGACGGTATTCCGTACGTACGAACGCGCGGTGGTTTCATTTTTCATGGATGGATAGAAGGTGAAATAGGGTTGTTTAATATTTATAAATACATATAATTATATAAGTAATACTTATGTTATTACTTTAAAATGAAACAACTAAAGAAGAGGAAGTAGAAGAAGAAAGAAACTTGAAAGAATCGGAAGAAGAGATTACCTCTTCTTCGATGCACCTCCTTTAATATTTCTCTTAAGGAAGTAGAGTTGGTATTTTTAGAAGACCATAACCTTAATAACGTTTCTATGGAAGTGGATAAGACAAATGGTCAGGTTTTGGCCGATAATCAAGGCCCAAAAGGGTGTGAATAGAAAAGGGAAGTGGTTCCCTTTTTATAAGGGAGGAGAGGGGCATGTTTGAAAAAAATTAAAATATATTTTTTTAACAAAGTCATATTCAGTTTATAATAGCTCAAAATTGATTTATTCAATAGGTAAAGTTGGGATGGGTCTGTATCCTCTCAACCAATACGTTTTAGACATGTTTAGGTTACTATTTCAACCTTATCATTTAGATTTAACACTAAGTTAAATAATTTAACTTTTACCGTGTCTTCTTGTTTTCTTACACTATATCATTAATAAACATACTATAACAAGACAAACGAACACCAAGTGGTTAATTATTAATATATATATCCTTATATAAGTCATTTGGGCAAAACGTATATTTTTAGGAATAAAATAACAATTAATAATATAATATTTGTTTTAAAAACAATTTTATGTCTATTTTGACACTATTTGGTAATTGATTTATGTGAAAATCATAAAAGAATGATAAGGTCTAAAAAAGAAACTTAAATCAATAATAACATGTAATATTGACCTAGAAAGTTTCTTTAATTAATAAAAAGTCTCAAATTTCATTTATTTGGGTATTTATAACATCAATTATGTTAATATTTCATTAATAAGGTAATTACGTCATCAACATTGTGTCATAAATAAAATATATTATTTAATGTCTAAAAATAATAAATAAAATACTATTACGTATGAAATCTATTTATCTTTATAATGAATATTTATAGTCCAATTTATCTTATGTATAACACTATATTAAAAATGTTTTAGTTATTAAACATTGATTTTAACTATTTTAACTCTTTTTTAAATAAAATAATAATAAATGTCCTAGTCTAATCCAAGTGGACCTAAATGATAATATTATATTCCTAAGGTTATTTTTGGTCGAATTATACCTATCAAATAGAATTAGAACATGTTTCAGGGTAATAATACTATCATTTTTTTCCTAAATTACTCCATTTACTTTTAACCGTGGTAAATAAAAGTAAAAAGATACTATTCACCAAAAATTATTATTATCTTATTGAACCACATTTTACACCTTTATATTAACCGTGTATCTTGAATTTTAAAAATTAAACTCACAAAAGCGGTAAAATTATGTTTTATGTAAATTTTCAAATTTTCCTAGGAGGTGGATAAAAGACGGTGGAAGGTTCAATAAAATTTTTATATATAAAAAATTATTATAAAATGACTCCAATGAATTACATTGAACTTATATAGGTATTATGTATAAATTTTTAAATAAAATAAATTTAAATAAAATAATAAATTCTTTAAATAAAAAGTCTCTTTTTAAATAGTAACTTAGTGTTTTCACTATTCATCAAAAATTGAATGTTTTCAGAAAAATACCAAAAATCCACCCCAGGATAATTTCGATATTCCGAATCCAAAAATGAAGTCCATTTTGAAAAATAAAATTTCAAAATGTGGGTATTAATATTCTTAACTGTTAGTTTATATAATATTTTAATAACATATCGTTGTTTAGTGAAACTCAGTATTGCATACAACACACGCTATCGTGGAAGGTCGTGATTGCGTGTAATGTAAGCCGAGTTAGGGTTGCGTGTAGTGCATGACTCCATTGTTGTTGAATATAATATAATCCAACCATATTTCATTTATATATTGAATATATATATATATACACTCAATGTTGCGTACAATAACTACTATCAAACGAACTTGAAATTGAATGTAACACGATCCAATAATAGTGTTGCGTATACTGCAAGTTAATACAGTCTTGCGTATATCGAAAGATAATCTTGGTGTAGCGTACAACAGAAGATATGAATGAAATTAAAAAGAATAAATCTCATAAAATCTTGGGGTGTTACACAAACAGGTGTGGGTGAACTCAGGATGCAATATTTTTTTTAATTTTTTAAATATTGACACAAATGAAATTATATATTTTTCAAAGGGAGGGACAACACACAAATTACAATATATTAATTTATTTATTTAGTTATTATAAACTATAAACTAATTAAATAAATTTAATAAATTATAAATAAATTAAAAAATACACCAGTCAATCTAATGTCTTGATTAGTTAATAAACATAGTCATTGAAATGGAAAAAAACAAACTATCATTTAATATATTGTGATATATTGAATCTTACAACTATAATAGTAACATATTCATAGATTTCTCATTAATAATTATGGATATATGATTTAAAAAAATTTGAAAAATTAAAAGGAAATAAATAGTAAAAGACTGATTTTTCGGGGATTAATGTGTTACACAATTCACCACATCAGATTCACCATTTTTATTTTCTATAAAACTAACGAATGGTAAGAATTAAATGGTTTGAAAATTGATTGGGGGGTGAATATGTTGAAAAAATAATTATGATTGATTCACCATTATTATCTTTCATAGAAACTTCAAACTCCTACCACATCAAAAAAATTTATATATAATCATTCCAATGGCAGGATATTATTTTTTATTTTACACAAAATGACTCTTAGTAACTCAATTGGTCGATAGGATGATAGGTCTAGTACATAACACCTTTTTTGGTGGATTTTTTTTCGAAGAATGTATTAAATATTTATAACATGTACAACAATCTCTTCCTAATCGAAATATTGGACTAGCTACCATAACCAAAGGATAAAATGGATAATACATCCATCTTTAATGGGTGGTTTTATTAAGGAGTCCAAATGTAGGTATCAGATGTTCATCATCCATCTCGAATTATTTAATAGAAATTGGTAGATATTAATATATTGAATCTATATAACCATGAAATATGAATTTCACATCCATATACAGAGGTCATTAATATATCAAGGATGGGGATGATCCTTTTTTTAGGAACCCTTCGTTTATTGTTTATAACAAGAATTAAAGCCCATAAAGATCATTGAAAGAATACATTTTAATGAAACGTGGAAAGGAAATATATGTGGGAACATAGAAATTAGGTATAAATCACATTTCTTGATAAAAAATCCTATATTTCATTCATATGATTGGAATCAGAGTCATCACGGTTCAATCATACCCACAAGACTCACTCTGAGGTGGATTCCATATATGCGGGAATCCATATAATTATGTTTAATGGGGGTTAGGTTCTATGGTTTCATATTATTAAAACGATTTATGATGGGAATGATATGATTATTTCAAAGCATTAATATCATATTATCCATGCTTAGAGTGAGAAACAAGGGATAATAAGTGATCATCCTAATTTATTATCAATCCCGAACTTCTGAACAGGGGAAAACCTTATGAGATGTTTGATATGGATAATAGTAAATAGTAACCCATCCTATTTATTATTCTTATAGCATGAATTTAATTATTCATAGATCAATAATCTTCTCAATCAGTTGATGTATGAGGAATAATGGAACATTAATTGGGGGTTATATCCCACATTATATGGTGTGGGAGACATAGAGGGACACACACCAAAGTGGATGCCCATGGGATATTATTCTATAGGATGGTTTCATATATATAATTTTTGTAATGGAATAAGAGTTATCATATTTATGTTCACTCCTCAATTCACTGATGGATGAAGAAATGAGATGGACCCATTAGAGAGTACAGATCCCTTGGGATCTAATATTAGTGATATAAAATAAAATACACAAAAGAGGTTCCCATTGGAGTTGGGGACTTATGAAATAATTATATGATTACATTGTTGATATGAATCAATGTTTTAATTGTTCAGTTGAGGGAATTCTTAAATATATCCATTAGATTATGATATAATGTCCCATGATGTTATCAAGACAAGTCCTGACTGTTTACCAAACATGTCCAAGGAACCTGTCTGACATTTATAGGTATTTATAGACATGGACTGGTAATATAGTTGATATTTTCAGGTTTAATCACATTATTTAATGGTATATACAAAACAGACATCGCATGATCCATCTAAATTTCTTGAATGGGGTCTCATGATCTGAAATACATTTCTAGAGGATATCCTTTAATCTACATGGAATGTATAGAGTGTATCATATGACCACAATGACATGATTAGAGGACATTTAACGGAAAAACTTTTCTTTCCGGTGGATGTTAGATGACCTTTCTGACATGTCTAAAGGACATCACTTGATTTAGGTGACAATCCCAGATGATACCCCATCACTTGGTCAACATTTTTATATGTCTTTTAAATACATGTTATACATGTCCACATAAATTTCCATAACTTTTTTAACATATCCAAATTGACTCGTGTGATATTTATAGAATTTGTTTAGTGTGATGTTTGATTTGGATGACATGTAAGGGTGTTGTCAAATGATTTGCGTATGTCTGGAAAAGTGAATAAATATTTTCATATCCATAATTCCATATGATATTAATCTTTTTTCTGTTTTTTATTCTCAATTTCATATGTTCCTTAATGATTATCAAGAATTATCTTTTATTGGATTTGTGTGACCTAGATGACATGGAAATCCTCCTTATCATGATCTAGTTGGCCCATCAGATGTACATCAAAGTACCAATACGGTAATCATTTGATGAAAAAAATTATGTTGGGTGATCCCATGGTTCATTCCCAGATCTTACCTACATAATGACCATAAATATCAAATGAATATTCTCGTTGAGAAGTTCTCTTATTTTATACCATGAATCAGATGTTGTCATGGGTGTGTGTAGATCATTTTTCATATTCTATAGGGAATGTTTTGTCCTCAGTTCCATGGTTATACTCATTCATTAAATGTTTTTCTATTGTTAATATGATATGGAGTCAATGGTGAGAGTTTTTCACCATGTACTTCACATAATATTCCATGAGGTCATCCTAATTTGTCTCATGATATTCTGAAACCATATGAACAACCCTTCATAATAATATTCAATAGAACCTATCCTTTAAATGTGATCTCACATAATTATGTTTACATGTCAAATATATTTCTAAACATTGGGTTGACATGTCTTGGAGTCTTCATAATATAATGGTTCCCAGGGAAATGATTTTTCCTGATTGAATTTAAAGTTTATAGGGTTAATTTCATGATAATGAAATATTTTCAATGGACTATTATGAGATCAAGATGGATTTTCCAAGGGGTATTCACAAGATCAGGTTGGCACAACAAAGACCCCCCAGGTTATACAAGGGACACAACTCCTTTAATTTAAAAATTAGTTTATACGTCCATTATGTGAGGGTTCCACCTTTTTAGGTGTTATTTTCTTCATTATGATATAATAATAGGGGATCCCAAGACATCGTGTGAGTATTTTATTGGAAAATAACTCTGATTTTCTATGATGTGATGCATGATCTGTGATGGATCTCATGATGTTGTGGGAGAAATGTTATAAACAATAACACTGCATGTCTATGGCATTCCACATGATTAATTTTAGATATCATGTTTCTATGTGAGAATTTCTACATTCAATTACTCCATTTTTCTATAGATTTGAAGGGGAATATCAAAATCTAATGGAAATTTATGAGGTCCTTTACATAATGAACATGGAATTCCAACATTTTCTCAAAACAGATGGCTGACATATCACCATAGTCTTCATGAGATCATGTGAATAACATAATAACACCATGTTAATGTAAAAAAATCAATATGTTGCCTATTATTTCTACCATTTTGAGAAATTATTTAACAATGTTATTTGGTTTTTCATTAGTAATGTCTCGATTGACATACCTCTTGATCGAAAGATATCATATAGTTGAATTAAAATGATCATCAGTGGTTCATAGAATTCCTTTCCAAAACTATAATGGATTTTCATAGGGGCGTCACATAATCTATTCAAGATCTTGATTATCTCATGATACATTCACTTGATCTTTTAAAGGCCATATGATAACATGGAATTCTAGAGGATTTGAGTTTTTGTGTGATTCGACCTCCTTCCATCCCTTTATTTTGGGAAGAGAATAATACCCATGAATTATGTTTCACAGTAATTATATATTTTTTTACGATCATTCGGTGGTATTTAAAAATGACACACCTTAGCAGTGACGTACACAGAGGAAATTACTCAATTCTAAGGATAGTAATTGCATGCCTTTTTGTTTTGTATTCCATAGACCATTGTCTTTAAAGATTTTTTGCAATACAGGTGGCCTTTGGTATTCTTCTAGATGAACTATATATAGTTGAGTAAGGTCTATCTAATTCCACTAAAGTCTTTAAATTATAGATAACATGAAATTGTTCTCAATTCCTTACATCATTTAAATTATTTTTAAAAATTTCCATTTCATAAGACCTCTCCAGGAGAACCAGTTTCAAGATCCATTTTACAAGATCTCATCACAAAATTTGATTATATTTTTGATCATTAGGACAATATTATCCCAATAATTATTCAAAATAATCATGAATAAATTCTCAGAAATTGCTTGAACTTTGAAACATTCCCATGGATGTACGACCACCCCATATGCTTCACATGGTCGGCTGGCTTAGTTTTGTGATCAAATTATCATTATGTAGATTATATAACGATATTAGGATCTTGTGATCACAAGTAACATAACATAAATTCAAAATATACTTCATTTTTTATATTATTTTTGAGGCCTTTATGGGTCCTATGATTTTTGAGACCAGTATCTAGTAATTTGAGCATGAGGCCCTTCAAGGTTTATGAAACTTCTATGATGACGTTGGAGTCATGTGCCTCTTTTGGAAAGATTTCTCAATCATCTAACATGTTTTCATTTTTTCCAAAAGACTTCAGTTCTTATAAGTTGAGGAAGATAAAGGCTACATCAATGGTGGATTGAAATAATTACATTTTTTAATATGTGGATTCTATATTTCATCATGATGTAAACTCATAAAAAAAATTATGATAGACCTCATTGGAGTAAACCATTGAGAATATCCTCTCTTGAACTTCCTACATTTATATGGGTTTGGACTTACCAATGATGCTCCCATCCATTTATGGAAGTCATCAATTTTTCATCATTCATGGATTCTAGAATCCAATAATACCCTTTATGAAAACATATCCCATATAGGTCATTTGATTTCCAAGTAGAAATGAACAGATCGGCATGTACTGAAATTTATTCCTCATGAAAATGGATAGATCCATCATGATCCTAATTAATAAATCAAAATATACCACTCGATAATACATTAATATTATAGAATATAGTGTATATGGTGGTAGCCTAACTTGGAAACTCATTAATGGGTTAGTATTTTAATGCATTGGGGTTGGTTTATGTAGGTGCAGTATGTAACCTCTGAATTGTTTATGGACCAAAGGGAGATTGAGATGTAAAAAACTATTTTGATCTTGAAAACCTTTACCTAATATAAAAATTTCTTGATCCAGTAATTGGAATATAGATATAAATACATTACATCTGAAAAAAAATGATATGTGGGTATTAGTGTATGGGATATCGTGCATATTTTTAGAACACCGAGTTTTGGGGAGATATACGATGAGTTTCCCCCAACTTCATGGTGGGATGATGTTGAGAGGACCCTTATGGAGAAAATATTTTTATTTAAATATAGATTAAATTTAACTGTTTTAAACCCACAAAAGTGTTAACCTAAGATGAATTGCTTCATTTTTTTGATATTGGTGTTATTTTGAGTTGAACAGTAATAAATGGCCCATTACAGATTTTTAACTGTTTTAAATTATTTTTATATTTTGGACATAACCAATACTACACTAATCAAAATTGAAACATTCGTTTTTACAGATTTTACACATCCATGGCTTCATTAAATCATTTTTGAAAAAAAGATGGATCGACCATATGGAGGCTCAAAAGAAGCTCAAAAGTTGCCTCAAGAAATCTATTTATAGTTCAACCAATATTTGGTGTGGGGTCCATAAATCATTCTTGGTGGGCTCAATTTTTGTTTAATTCGGTGGATGGATGCACAAGGGGTTGGGGAATATCTCTTAGGAAGGAAAGGTCGCATGAATTGGCCATTTAAGGGGCCATTAAAGCTTCCTAATCTGAAAGATGGTGATTTGGCGTGTCTGATTGGACAGAATAAATTGTGAGAGTGAAACAGTTATAACTCCCGGAATACTTATATGAATCCACTGATAATATGAGGAGAAACTGCCAAGATAATTATGAAAAATATTGAAGAAATGTGAAAAACGTGAATATGTCATTTAATTAGGATACAACGCATCAACATTTGGGAAAAAATTATGGATATAAAAGGAGGAGAGGTCCTCCCTCTCAAAGCATCTCTCATTCCATCCCATTCTTTCTAGGACACCAAGGAGGACTACTTTTCGGATTTATATTTTATTTCTATTCTTTTACACAGTTTTTAATGCCTTCATCATCCCCATTCATCTCGATTACCCCACCCATGGTGGGGTAATCATTTGGAGTGATTGGGGAAGGATTGGTTTTATATTTTCTTTTTCTTTAGTTCTTGGACGTAATTAAATGAAATTTAAATCTTCTTCAATTTTTTTTTAAATTTCATATAGATTATTTTATTATCAAGTGTGATTGTTCTTGAATTTTAATTCTGTTATTGATTTTTGCATTGGTGAAATAATAATTATCTCCCTACACTAATTTTTGGTTTATATACAATTTAATAAACAAAGGATTCATCGTGATGTACTCGATGATTGTCAGTACGTGTAAAATATGTAGTGACTATTCTTGATTATTTGGGATAAACAAGACCTGATCAGGTATTTCCCATATCAATTAAGGAAATTCAATACAACTATTTTTCATAGGGAATGAGAGTTGACCAAACAGATATCTTGGTAAGGTTTTCCCTCACCATCAAAATTTAACCTATAAAGTGAGAGGAAAATATTGTGGAAACTCACTTTAATCAACTATGAAGAAGAGGTTTAAATTAAATTGAACAAGGATAGCATTAAAATTAGGAAACCAACCCCAACCTAATCACCATTTTAATATCATAGTTTTTCAATCATTTGATTTTCAAATTTCCTTTCAAAAGAAAAACATTTTTACCCTTTTTTAAAGTGACAAACTAATTTTTTGTGAACTCTTCTTTAGGAGAATTAATTGGATTAATCACTAGATTTCACTTAAGAAACTTAAAAATTTTCTGGCCACACCCTACGACAGGTGTGGCTAAATATGGTGCCATTTCTGGGGAGAAAGCGCAAAAAAAATTCATAATTGAATGACCTAAAACTCAAAAGAACCATTAATTAAATTGGATCCTAAAATTGAAAGACCATTAACCCAACTACAAAAAAGAAACCCACCAGAAATCTTTGAAGAAATAGATCTCTCAGATTTATGTGAATCTCTTAGTGTTCATTCTGAACCTGATATCATGGCTAGAAATCCCTACCCAAACCTATGTGATCTATGTGCACCTCAATTTTCCATTCAAAATAACCATCTCATTGCACCCACTAAACCAAACGATTTTGAATTAAGTGTCAATATGATTCATGTGCTTCCAAAGTTTTATGGTCTTGCAGGAGAAGATCCAAATCGGAACATGCCAGAATTCAGATACACTTGCTCAATCTTTAGGCCAAGAGGAGCACCCGAAGACCAATTCAGTGGAGGGAATTCCATTTCTCACTCAAAAGAGAGGTTGAATAATGGTTTTACAACCTTCAACCAGGAGAGATCAGTGATTGGTAAGACCTAAAATTAATTTTCATGAAAAGATTCATTCCCACATCCAGGAGCACTTCCATCAAGAAGGAGATTTACATCATATGTTAATCAACTGGATAAACCCTCTATGGGTACTGGGAGCGCTTCAAGAGGCTATGTTCCATCTTCCCACATCATGAAATGGACGAAAAAAATTCCTTGTGTTCTTCTAAAAAGGACTTGTGGATAATGATTGAAATATTCTAGATGCCTCATCTAGGGGGTTCCCTAATTGACAAGTCACATGCCGCTATCAGAGTACTAATTGAGAAGATTGCTCATATCTCAAAACAATTTTGACTAAGAGGAATGAAAACCAGGGGGATACATGAGGTAAAAACTTCTGATTCAACTAAATTGATTGAAACCAATATTTATGACCTTTCAAGGATAGTCCTTCAAATAGTTGTAACTCAAGAAAACAGACAACAAGATTTAGCTCAGGTATGTGGTTTATGTTATTCATCCACTCATTATATAGACCAGCGCCCTGAGATAAAGGGGACATAATACTATGCTACAACCTTTTGAAAAAGAAAATTCCAAAAAAAAAATTCAATTGCATCAACCCCTATCCCAACAAGGATATGGGAATAAACAAAAATTTATGAGATCATTTAACCAGCACCCTAATCAACCTCCTCACCACTGGTAGCAATACCAGAACCACCCTCCCTTCCAAAAAATCCTATAAACAACCATTACAATAACAACAATCCTTTTATCCACCACCATTCCAATGAAATACATCTAAACAAGAATCCACCATCAAACAACCTTTTGTGGAACATCTATAATCCATTTATGAGGGCCTAGCAGATAAGGTTGACAAGCTGGAAGTCATAGTGGGTAGTCTTGTTGAAATCATGTCCAAGAATCCAGGGAATCATCCATCCCAAATTGTGTGAAATCCAAAAGATAATGTTAGTAAAATCATAACAAAACGTGGAAAAGAAATTCCACCTCCATCCAACATTGAACCAGAAACAATACCACCTATTCTGAGGGAGAATGATTCAGAAAATATTGTGAAAATATACCAAGAAGATGAAAAGGAAGAGGAGGAGGAGAAGGATAGGCCACAGAAAAAAAAGAACCACCAATGAAAAGGAAACAAAGTGAGAAGAATGACTTAACCCCACCATTTCCAACAAGAATGATTGAATAAAATAAATTTCATGAAGAAACACATAAAAAATAAATTCTAGACACATTTTAGAAAGTGGAAATAAATATCCCCATACTAGAAGCTATTACACAAATTCCAAGGTATGAAAATTTTTTGAAAGATCTTTTCACCAAAAAGAAAAGGCTTCATGGGAATGAAAGAATCATCTTAGGGAGATGTTTTTCTGCCCTTATCACGCCACAGATTCCAACAAAATGTCATGATCCATGGACGTTTTCCATTCGATGCACCATTGGTTCATTAAATTTCTCTAATGATTTGGGTAATCTAAGAACTTCAATTAATATATTGCCTCACTCTGTATACACTTCTTTTCATATGGGTGACTTAATACCCACAAGAGTGGTGGTCCATCTGGCAAACTGATCTATAGTTTTCCCAACTGGAGTTCTTGAGGATATCCTGGTGAAAGTCAAAGATCTCTTATTCCCAGTTGACTTCTATGTGCTAAATATGGAAGAATATAAGAGCCCATAACACACACCGATCATTTTGGGGATACCTGTTTTAAAGAAACCAAAACCTATCATCAATGTGCATAAAGGTACACTCACAATAGAATTTAGAGATATCACTGTCCACTTCAACATTTTTGAATCCTTGAGGTACCCATCAGATGACCAATCCCTCTTTTCACTCTCCCATGATGTTAGTATTGAAACAATTGAAGAATAATATGTGTGCAATTAATTCATAGACATAGAAGATAATTTTTCAATTAAAGAACATATGAATGCCCAAAACACTGAAGATTCTAATTTTATGTGGGAAGAAGAGGTAAAATCTGATTTCATTAAAGATTTGTTGATTGATGAGGAATATGATATTGTTTCATGTGTGCAGGAGGTTCAACCTTTTGAACTGGGTATTGTCAGTTTAATTTCATCCCTTGAGAATCCTCTTTATCTTTAATTAAAACAACTCCCCAATGATATAAAATATGTGTACATTACGGAACTAGAGAAGTTACCAGTGATAATTGAAAATAATTTGTCAAAAACCCAAGAAAAATAATTCATTTTTCTTTTGAGAGTGAATTTCCAGGCATTATGATGGAGCATAGGTGATATCCTAGTAATAAACACAAAAATATGCTCACATTGAATTTTTCTCGAGGGTGATTCCAAACCTATTAGATAACCCCAAAGGGGATTGAATCCCACCTTGATGGAGGATGTGAATAAAGAGATCGAGGTGCTCTTGGAAGCTGAGATAATCTATCCTATTTTAGATTCACAGTGGGTAAAACCTATTAATTTCATTCCTAAAAAACTGGCCTGACCACTGTGAGGCATGAAAACAACGAGTTAATCCCTACCAGAATTCAAAATAGCTGGAGAGTGTGCATTGATTTTAGAAAATTGAACCAAGTCAGTGGAAAAGATCATTTATCCACCCCATTCATTGACCATATGGTATAAATATTGGTAGGAAGAACTCATTATTTCTTTTTAGATGGATTATCAGGTTACTTCCAGATACCCATTACTCCCGAGGATCAAGAGAAGACGACATTTACATGTCCTTTTGGTACTTTTTCATATAAAATAATTCCATTTGGATTATGTAATTCACCAGGAACATTTCATAGGTGCATGGTTAGTATATTTTCTAATCACATTATAAATTGATTTGATGTTTTCTTAGATTATTTCATAGTGTTTGGAGATTCTTTTGATCATTTTTTGAAAAATATGGAAATTTTATTGAAAACATGCATTGAAACAAATCTTGTTTTAAATATTGAAAAGTGTCATTTTAGTGTTCAAAGACGAATTGTACATGGTCATATCATTCCACAAAATAAAAGTGAAGTGGATAAATCAAATATTGATGTGATAAATTCATTTCCTTACCCTACTTGTGTGAAACATGTTAGATCATTTTTAGGACATGTAGGATTCTACCGAAGCTCTATCAAAGATTTTAGTAAGATTTATATCCCACTATCTAGATTAATTTTGAAAGATGTTGATTTTTATTTCAGTGGTGCATGTAGGGAATCCTTTGATGAGTTGAAGAAGAGATTCATTTCACCACCCATTAATCAACCTCCAAATTGGGAAGAACCATTTGAGCTACTTTGTGATGCCTCTAATCAAGCAGTTGGAGCAGTCCTTTCTCAGCAAATTGAGGGCATACCAAAAGTCATTTCATATACCCTGAGAACCTCAGATGTGGCCCAATTCAATTACAAGACCATGAAAAAAGAGTTCTTATCAGTTGTTTTTTGCGTTAGAAATATTTATATAATATCCTCTTGGAACAAAATTTACTTTGTTTTCTGATCATTCAGCTTTGAGATACTTGATGAAGAAACCTGATGCTAAACCAAGGTTAGTGACATGGATGATACTGCTGCAGGAGTTCAATATAGATATCAAGGATAAGAAGGGATCTGATAACCAAGTGGCTGATCACTTACGTAGACTGTCAAGCACCGTTGAAATTGAAATACTTGAAAGAGACCCACTGAATAATCAAATTACAGGAGAGAAGTAGTACTTGATTGAAGGAGAAGTGCCTTGGTATGCTAACATGGTCAACTTTCTGGTAACATCTCAGGATGTATCTCATTTCAATTCTCTCCAAATTCAAAAAATGAAAGCTGAATCTATGTATTACATTTGGGAATATCCATTCCTATGGATGATTTGCAATGATCATGTAATAAGAATATGTTTACCTGAAAGTGACGATAAATATGTCTATTATTTTTGTCACACTTTATCTTATGGAGTCCACATTGGACTTCAATGTACAGCAAGAAAGGTTTTAGAATCTGGAATTTATTGGTCCCCCATTTTTAAATATGCTCATGAATTTTGAAAATTATGTGAAAAATATCGGTTTTCATGAAATATTTAAAAGAGACAAGAAATGACCCAAAAGAAATTGAATTTTTGTGACATTTTTTATGTTTGGGAGATTGATTTTATGGGACCTCTCCCAATTTTATTCAGAAATTCATGTACCTTTCTTACAGTTGATCAAGTTTCCAAATGGGTGGAAGAAAAATCCATAAGGACTGACGATGATAAAATTGATTGTGATTTTGTCAGGACTAACATATTTTGTAGGTTTTGAGTGTACAGAGAAATCATCAGTGATCAGGGGATTCACTTCTACAATTGGAGAATGGATACTTTGCTGAAAAAGTATGGGGTGCATCATAAAACATCAATACCCTATAATCTCCAAAGACTAATGGGAAAGTTGATGTTTCCAATAGGGAAATAGAAGGAATTTTGGAAAATACCATTAATCCAAATATAAAGGATTGGACTGAATGGATGGAAGATACCTTATGGGAACATAGGAAACCCTACAAAACCCCGATTGGAATGAGTCCATATAGGCTGATTTATTGGAAAAATGGTGACCTACCTTTGGAATTAGAGCATAAGGTGTATTGGGATGTGAGGAAAATGAATTTGGACATTGAAAGTGCTAGGAAGGAATGAATATTGAAGTTGAAAGAGTTGGAGAAAATAACAAGGGAAGTATTTTAAAATTCTAGGATTTACAAAGAATGAACAAGAGTGGCCCATGAAAAGTTCATCCAACCAAAAGACTTCTTTCCTGGAAACAAAGTGTTGTTATTCAACTCAAGACTCGAGCTGATGCCAGGTAAACTTTGTTCTAGATGGGAATTTCCATTTATAGCTACTCATGTATATTCTTTTGGTGTTTTGTAGATTGTGAATGATGGAGAGGGAGATCCATTCATAATTAATGGGAATAGGATGAAGAAATTCTTTGGGACCCTGGAATCAGTGCCAGTGAAGGACATTATGCTCCTCCAAAGTGTCTATCAATAAGATCTATCAGGTTGTACCTCTCCTTCAAACTTTCTTGATGTTGTGATTCATTTTACTATTGGCTTACATGTTAAATCCACTGGAATGCATTGAGGAAACTGTATCATTTATGTGCGGGGTAGGGAATATTTGTAGTTTAGAATTTTCATATTGTGTTTGTTATAAAGAAAATAAAAGTAAAAAATTAAAAAACTTTCCTGTGTTTATATTTTTGTGTGTTTATTTTGATATTTGGTGTGCTTTTTTGAAACTAATGAGAGGAAATGATTAGCATTAACATTTTTTAAACCCATGTCAATGAGTGAACCAATATATTTATTGAAACTAAGAATAAATGAATGCTCAAATTACATTGTTTCAAGTTCAAATATTTTGGAATTTTATGAAAAGTACACTGATTTTTGAAACCCAAGCCATATTCCATTGTCTATATCATTGAAATCACATTCTTGTGAGGCTTTTGAACCATTTTTGTCATATTCCTTTCATTATCAACATTTATTGAGAGAACCAGACCATGCCTGCTTTAACTACACTTTTATTTATTCCTGTCAAAACATGAGGGTTTGAGGTACTAGTGTTTTAAATGATTAAGGGATTTATTTGGTTTAAGCCCCCTTTTCAAAATAATCCTTTTCATTATGTCCTAAAATATACATTAATCATTTTATCCCCTAGTAGCCATTAATAAACTATTAGGTTAGCCACATAATTGCCAATTTTCCTTATCCAACCTACTGTTGAAGTGAAATTGCATGATCTTGTTGAACTTAAGTATGTGGGAATATGTCTTGTGATGTAATACCTTATTTGGTGATACTTTTGGTGGAATATATAATGTTTAAGAGATGATGTTTCTACTGAATATTTCATTTTGTAAAATGCACTGGCATTTCTGGAGCTTTCATGATAAGAGATGTTGTTCCTTTCTGGAGATTCCAATGTAAAAAAGAAAGTATACATATCTAAAGTGTTCAAGAAAAATCATTTCTAAAAATATTGAAATTTTTTATGTTGAAATCCGAAGATTATTGATTTATGATGGATCATATATTATAAAAAGAGTAATAGAAGGTGACCATATGTTAGTGAAAATTAAAATCTTGCAATTTGTTTTTCAAAAAGAGCCAAGCCCTCCTTTTTCAGCCCTAGAATTTTTGACATGTAATTAATACCAACTGGAAGCCACAGAACAACCCTAATAAGTCCTCATGAGAAACACATGTCCATGAATCACATCAGGTGGAGAATTAAGAATTTATCTAGACTATGGTGACTCTTGTGTGAGTTTGGAGGAGAAAATCCTTGTTGATCATTAACATTTGTGAGATGAGAGAAAATTCATGCGAGGTAGGTGTTTTGTGTGCATGGGATAAGAACTGAAGAGGAAATATATTAATTAATCTGAAATAAAGATCTTTAAATAAAATTTTTGAGGATTCATGATATCTTTTTATTTCTTAGTTTTGATTTGGTATATCTCATTGCTATGTGTTTTAGATTTGATTTGATTTGATTTTTACTTGTCCAGGAGTCCAACTGCTAAATGTGGGAAAATTGATAGAGAAAATATTTTCAATTAAATTTACACTGAATATAATTATTTTTACCCAAAAAAGTATTACTCTATGATTATATGCTTCATTTTTATGATATTGGTGTTATTTTGAGCTGAACAGTAAAAATGGCCCAATTTGGATTTTTAACTATTTTAAATTATATCTATAGTTTGGCTATAAATATATTCTACACTATTCAAAATTGAGAAATTATTTTTTCCAAATTATACACATCCATGGATTCTTTTAATCATTTTTTACTAAAGGCTGAATCAACCATATTGAAGCTCAAAAGAAGCTCAGAAGTGGTCTCAAGGAAACTCTTTACAGTTCTGCCGATTTTTGGTGTGGGGTCCATAACTCATTCTTGGCAGTCCCAATTGTTGTGTAATTCAGGGGATGGATACCCAATGGGTTGGGGAATATCATTTATGAAGAAAATTATGCATTAATTGGCCATTTAAGGGTCCATTAAAGCTTCCTAATCTAGAGGTTGGCGATTTGGCATGTCCGACAAGACAGAAACAATGGTGAGAGTGAAACGGTCATAACTCTTAGAATACATGTCCAAAGCCACTGATATTTTGAGGTGAAACGCCAAAGATAATAATTAACAACATTCAATAAGGGTTAAATGAGTGAAGATATCATTTAATGGGGATACAACATCTCAACATTCCGGGGACAAATTCTAGCTATAAAAGGAGGAGAGGTCCTCCCTCTCAAAGAAACTCTCATTCAATCTCATTCCTTTTAGGACGCCAAGGAGGAGAAATTTTAGGATTTATGTTTTAAATATTTTCTTTTACATAGTTTTGTAATGTCTTATTCTTTCCCATTCAACTAGATTACCCTTACCATTGTGGGGTAAACATTTGGACTGATTGGGAAAGTCTTGGTTTTATATTTTTTAATGCTTGAGTTTTTGGACGTAAATGAATGAGTTTTTTTACTCCATCAATTTTGTTTTTAATTTCATATAGTGGATTTTATTATCAAGTGTGACCATTCTTGAATTTTAATTCTGTTATTGATTTTTTCCTTGGTAAAATAATAATAATCTTCCTCCACTAATTTCTAGTTTTTATAAGATAGAATAATCCAGGGATTAGTGGTGATGTACTCGATGATCTTCAGTATGTGTAAAATATGTAGTGAATGTTCTTGATTTTTGTGATAAACAAGACTCGATAGGGTATTTACCATTTCAGTTAATGATATTTAAAATAACTATTTTTCACATGGAAGGAGAGTTGATCAAACAGTGATCTTGGTAACGGTTTCCCTCACCATCATAAATTCACCAAAGAAGTGAGAGGAAATGATTGTGGAAACTAACTTTAATCAACTAAGAAGAAGTGGTTTGAATTAAATTGAAAAATTATAGAATTAAAATTAGGAAACTGACACCAACCTAATCACCATTTTAATATCATATTTTTTCAATCATTTTAATATCAAATTTCCTTTCAAAAGCACCAAATTTTTACCCTTGTTTTAAAGTGAAAACTGATTTTGTGTGCACTCTTCTTTAGGAGCCTTCCTAGAGTTCATCACTAGACTACACTTATGAAATATAAATTTTTTTTTCCACACACGACAACAGGCGTGCGTCAGACCCCAACCATTTACATGGATGTGATCAAATTGGATAAAAAGTCATTTAATATGGACCCTCTTCATAGTGGAAATATCCTTGTTAAGTAATGGGTTGGGAAATTCATCATGAACATCCATTCTTGAGGCCAAATATATGAAACCCAGGGCATTACCCATAATGAAATACCATAATGTCAAGGAGTCCTATGAGAAAACTATTGAAGAATGTTCATTCAGCAGCTTGTAGTGGGAGTTTATTTGGAATGATGATCTGACCATTCTATTGGATTAGTCTCTTTCTATTTACCTAATCAGATACCTTCTCCCAACGAAGGAAAATAGCTTTATATGAGTTTCCACCATTATGGAAGAGCTTTTTATGGATAGAGGGAATCACATTGGGTTATCCATTAATATGATAGAGAAACTATATCATCTCTTACTCTATATTTACAGGGGATGTTCCCCAACTTAGAATATCTAGTCCCTTTCAGGTATTACGGTGTTGTAAGGGGGTTATCTTAGAGGATAAAATTATATTTTCATCCTATAGATCATTCTCATTAATTTATAAAACATTTTGAAGTACATAAATTATGTAATTACCATCCTAGAAAAGGATTTAGAGATTATAGACTTCTAGATATATCATTACTACCTCTCATTCAAACACAAATGAGAAGCACACAATGTTATTATTGATGATAACTATGGGGGAAACCTTGATTCCTGGGCCTACATGATATGATGTGTATATTTAATCCATTTCTCATGAATTGATGTGAGCCTTTTATTTGAATGGAATTCCCTTATTCTATTTTTCCATTAATTTTATTGTATTCAGGTATTATTTCAGCCGAGTCTTTATGTTCGATATGAGAATAATCCCATGTTGGATCTTCAGTTTTGGATGATTTTAATGAGGGGAAACTCATGTATAGATATATACCCATTCTTGCAATTATTAGATATATTTTTCACAATATTATGATAATATTTGGATCCACTCTTATCAAAACAAGATGTTACATGTATCAGTACACAAGACTAAAATGCTACAACTGATTACCGAATCCAATCTGTGCATTGACCTAAAAGATGATTTACTTATATTAAAAAGACCATAAATATATGGTTAGGATGTTAGAGATTTACCATCATCTCATTTCCAATAGAAATGATAACATTAATTCTATTACTGAGTTAGGCATATTAGAGTGAAGTTGTTCCTACATGATTATTTCCTACTACATTGATGTGATGGATGGCATAAAGAATAACAATATTAATGGTTTAGCTTTGTGGAGTAATTTACCACTAAGTGTTTCAATTAAAATTATTTTAACAAATAATGACACATTATTGTTTCACATTCATATATTATCCTACTAAGGTCACATATTTCGTTTCATTTCATGACTCAATGACTGAAATCATAAAGGTTCGGATCCCTTAATCACTTTTGGTGTATTAGATGGGGTTCGAGGAATTTTAGAGGGTTCAATTGATAATGAGGGCCATCAGATTATTAAGAAATGATAATACTGATATCTTCACTGTATTTAATGGGAGATATGGGTTTTAAACCATACTAATATATAAATTTCTCTTATCAACATTGCAGGGAGATGAAATATACCGGTCACATCCACCATAGCAAGTATATTCTTCTAATTGTATGGGTACTAATGATTCCTTACGCAGTGACCAGGGGACTAATTATAAGGTTTCCCCATGTAAAATTTCATTGATGATGGTGGATTTTTTCATCCTTATGGATTAATAGTATTTATTTCCATCATTTCAAACCCCAATGCCTTCGGCAGTAGAATCATCTAAGTATCATTCGTTAAAGAGGAAATGGAACTGTAAGCGCTTGATGACATTAGATCCCTCTATCCTAGAATCATCATATCCATATTGAACTTTTATTTTTTCCATGTTTTCAATGTTTTAATTCATTCATTCAATAATTCTAAAAATGAAGATTTCCCCACCAATACATCATAAAGGATCACACATATGTTCTAAAGAATTATGGTGAGTATTCTATTTCTTTTCAATAATAGTTTCTACTAGGTATTCCCCATTAATAAGTATAGAAGGATGATATTCAATCATAGTTAGACCAGGAACCTCATACTGATATTCTAGTTGTTGTGTCATTAACCAATCATGGGTGAACACACTCCATGTTGAAACTAATGTTGATACTTACTAAACATCCGATTTTGTATTGATAAAGGTTAGTTTTGGTGATTTTTATTCTTATTAAATAAATGGGAACATGTGTCAATTTCTTCCTATCATCTAGAAATTTTTTACATTGTCATCACTTAATGGTGTCATGAAAAATTTTACTTTAGGGAAATCACAGATCATTCAACATAGATGATCATTTTAAGAGTGTGTTTCTTCTTCTATAGAGGATGAGGTTGGGGTAGTATAAATTTTTAGTGAGAAAACCATGAAATTAATGTTTCCAAAATAAATTATATTATGTGTGCTACATCATGATATCATGTCACATATCCGTTGATTGGTAAACACTTTTTCTTCACGTTGCAGTGAATTACCTCTTTATCTCAAGTGTTTAAAACCATTCATACATGGAATTACACCAATTGAGTTAAATTTCATAGAGGTACAGTCCCTCACCAATTCATTAAACACCTAAAAAATTACTCCCCCACTTTGTGACATAGACTAAGAATGTATCGATGGTCCCAATGTAGTCTTGTGTCAAAGTTCATAGTTTTTGGAAAATTATAAATTAATGACGTGACATGTTTCTAGATAAATTTTGACAATGATTAGAAAGACCATATGGATTTTTAATGCACCAATTGGTCCATACATAGTTCATAATCAACTCCTGTGGAATTGGAAGTTATTATTATAGCACACATTATGCAAGGTTAAAGGAATCAATAACATTTAGGGAAAAAATAGGGGCCCTATAATTGATATGTGTAGAAGGTGAGGCTTTATCATCATTAAAAAAAATTGGATCGCAACTTGAATAAATCCCCCCAACACACAGTGGAGGTGGAAGCTCACCCAGATATATTATGAGTGGGAAAGTTGAAATTGGGTATTTACATTATGAAATTATCCATCCTGAGGAAGATCAATGATGGTTCGAGATTGAACATTAGACTTTTTAGAAAAATGTACTAGAGTAGTATGGGAATCATTGTATGGATTATAAAATGAGGATTGGTGGTGTTACTAGGGATGAAGAATTAATGTGGATTATAGAGGTGGAAACTAAATCTATTGATCAATTCTTCCATTCAATTTCTTTTCTATAGAAAATGTCTACAGAGCTCAAGGTATCATATGATTGTATGTTTTGATGAGATTTTAGTTTTCAACTATTACACCATTTTTGAATTTATAGGATAGGTGTTGATATATGGATATTCCACTATCTATATTCAATCAATGTACATATATTCTCAACATTACATGACATTGTCCTTTTTTCATTCATGATTTCCGTTTCATTTAATTAATTTGATGTCTTATAGATTCTATAAGATAACCAACCTTTTAATAATACCATGTAAATAAAAACATATAGAAATGACATATTTAAATAACAATGGGATTTTCTTGATAATTTCTCACGAATTTCAATAGAAATGATATTTCACATTGATGTACCGACTCTAATTATCTTGAGATCACTTAATTGGGAAAATCATTATTTTTGTAAAATATGGAAATCATGAAAGGAGCGTGATCTATTTTAATCTTATGTAAATGGAAATAAAGATCATATTATTATTTTTTTTTGGGAAAATTATGATCCCTACATGGATGACATCTATTTATTGATATTTACATAAATTTTTCTAATTCATCATATATGGGAGGTCTTAATGGGTGTAGATATAGATTTTGGTTAGGATTCCTTCATATGGGTTTCAAAACTACCATGGTTTCACCTTTTCCATTTTATGAGAACACAATGATTTTTATATCTCACAAAGTTCCTACCCAATGAGCTCAGACTTGAATTTTTTTAAGGATGCTGAGTTTAGGTTTTTATCTCAGTGATCATTGTGTCTCCTTGACATGGATTCTTTATGTTCAGCAAAACAATACAATTATTGGGATTTTGTTTAAGGTATTTCATATAGGTCCTTCTATTCCTTTTATTTTACCTTTAATGAAGTATAATTCTCCATGAAGTTCAATTTTATGTGGTAAGGACGTTTTTTGTGAAATTTTTTATGCGGTAGGTAATATATCTATGAAAATAATTTCTTTAGGTAAGGAAATGAGATACTCTATTCAATTTAATGTATTACAGATATGAAAATATATATGAATATATAACAGGTAAGAAATAAATAGTATGAACTAAAACACCTTAAGCTATTTAGGGATGAGCTAAATCACCCAAATGTATTGTGTTCCTCTATGGTGTTATTGGAACTAACGGGGATTGGAGTTCCATTCCCACAAGGAAGAGATTTCACTAGTTGGTGGGTCATGATACCTAATGCATGGGAATATAGGTCTTATATGAACTATCAATTATATATTATCCTCACTCATTTCTATGGGCTATGAAATATTTATGAAGATCCAAATTTATGGCTGGTGGAGCTAGTCAGAGAGAAAAATATATATAGAAAGTGTTCTGGACCCATAGAGTAGTATATCATTATATTGCAGAGTATTGGGCCCCATTTGAGGTGGTTTTGAGTTTCATGGTGTGAAGCTCCAAATTTTTCCTTAATTGAGTGCTAAATTCTTATTTTTAGAAAGGATAAAATACATGGTGACATAAAATAGAAGATTCCAAATATTCTTGATTTTTTTTGTTAAATGTATTGTAAATCACAGTCCAGCATTCTATTATGATGAGTATGGTTTTTAAAAATTTTGTCAGTTATGACAGAAAACACCATGGGTATTTGTTTCCGTCTATTGTGACGTCAGATCTGAGAAGAACAATGAATCCATTTTTCCTGATTATGATGATTTTGGTGATGATTTGAAGATCATAAGTAGGAAATAGGGGATTACATTCATAGTTAAATAAAGGGTCCATGTTTTCAGGTGTCATTTTTCAACATCTATATAAGGGTTGTGTTGACCCAAGGTGATAAAAATCATGATGTTTTATTTATGGATAACATAATATTAATGAAGGTTTTTAGCACCCTAAAAGTTTTTTTCAATAGAGTGAACGATTTTCTTTAGAAAGGATAAGTGGAAAATCATTATTCTAACGAATTCATTGTCTATTAGGTCCATCATAGAATTATCACATTTTACTGGTTCTATAATGCGGTTCTAATTATAATTATGGATTTTTTATTAGTGATATAACTTTTTCAGAAGTGTAAGAGATAATGAGTTTAGTGAGAGTGGCATTGAATTAAGCTTTGGAAACCATTTTTCGTTTTCAACCTAACAAAATTAATGTATCTTTCACGGGTTGTTTTTTGTCATGTGATTCAAACGATTAATATATAATGTTAATATTCCAACATCATTGACGGAATTTCTGGAAATTTAATGAACTGGTGCACGTGGACTTGGAAGGAGGGTCACGTTATAGAGCAACCTAATTATGATACCTAGGGTCAAGAGTAATCCAATAACTATTCGAGTGGGGGTGGGGGTGAGAAAATTTTTAAATCATGGATCATGGTTTTGGGTCAAGGTTGATTTTCGGGTAATATGAGTATAGGGATAACCCAAAAAACTCTATGGTTTTGAGTTATACAATACTGAATTCAATGCTCAAAATTTTAAAAAAAAAAATTTCATGTTATGAAGCTTATGGTTGATTGTAGGGGGAAAATATACCAAAACTACGGGTTGAAATTCCTAGTAAAAATAGTTCTATTACTATTGGGTGTCCATATACAAGGGCCATGGATGGTTCTTGGTGACCAAAGATACTCAAGTCGTGAAGTGTGACTTATGGTATGTGGTTCTTAAAAGATGATTAAATAACCCCATATTATGGATGGTTAGGTTCAATCTCATGTGTTACTCTGATAATGAATAGTTTTGGAATATTTCCTAAAACTTTGAATTTTCTTTATATTGGATATACCTATTTTGAGGATTAATTTCATTTGAAAAGTATTTTTTTCTTTTTAGTTTAACATCTTGTGATGATGGAATTTTTGTTGATGATTAATGAAATGGTTTATAGATATTTTCATTTTATTTTAACATCATACTATAAAGAAATGATTCATTATTTAATGATTCTCTCCATTTTCTTGGCCATAGTGGCCTACTAGTTTCCCCAAGATCACATAATATAGTATTGTTATGAGAAACTATGGACAACCGAGCATTCAGTCAGGATGTGAAAGAGTTGTTCATAGATAGATCACTACCTAGGTCCAACCCATATGCAATAGGGGTGATTTTATTATAATTTTAAATATTTTATAAAAACATTTTATTGAATATTTGAGTGTCACTATGAATCATATAATGTATGTAATCAAGAAACAAGTCCTTGTAGTATGAATTATTGATTTAATGGTGTGACCCAAGAATAGGGAGGGGGACATTTTTATATTGTGCATGGAGGTAGAATTTGAGGTATATGAATCAATATGTGTTATATGGTAGTAGGAATGATGTTGTGAATTTTTCTTATATTGGAAAATCTCCATTAATGTATAACCAATATGCAATAAGGGAATTATTTCCATTGATTTTTGCAGTTTGACCCATTATTGGAGACTTAGGTATCAATATGTATTATGTGATGATTGGAATCATGCCAAATATAGTTCGTGAATGGGATACTTGCCACACATGTACGAACCATATATAGAGAATGTATTATTATTGTTTATAGTTGTGTTTGGACCTGATATTTGACATTTGAGAGTCAATACTTATCCTGTGATAACATGAATTGAGACACGCATAGTTCATGAATGGGAAAATCTCTATGGAGGTATGAACTACACACTAAGGGTGAATTAGACCCATTTATTATTGTGGTTGGACCTATGATTGGATACATATGTATCCCTACATATCTGTTAATGATAGAAAAAACCCATATGTAGTTATTCAATGGAGGTGTAGGGGATGACCCACACCATGAATAGTGGCCCTCTCAGGTGATGTACCTAGTAATTGATGTCTAATGTCATGAAGTAAACAATAAACTTGATGTTTAACATCATGAATAAATGAATCATGTTAGGTCATTCATCTTGTACAATTCTTAACCATACATAAACTGAGTTTACTCAATTATATAGCTAACCACTAAACATAATTCATAAGGCTATGTGATATATTGTTGGTGTTATATAAGAAGAAATGTAAAAGTTTGGTTTTACCACACAAAAATGATTAATAATAATTATAAGGGAGTTTTTTCTCATCTATTGGATGTGCCGTGATATGGGATCTAGGAATATATTTGTACCTCATTAGAGTGATAAAAAATCCAACAAATTTTATAGGAAAATTTTTTCGTTTAACATCATGTATAAAGGATGTTAGATATGAATTTTAATAAAATGTGGTTAGTAAAAATGTTACACGTCATGAATAAGAAAGAATGATTCCCTACTATAACTATCCAACAATTCAAAAATTCATCTCATAAGATGAATCCCTTGATTGTGGAATGGGTGTTCATAAACTATTTACACTAGGAATCTTATAATTAGTACATAGGTGATGACTGCATTTTAATTTCATGTCCTGAATACATTGAAACATTTTCAAATTACTTGTGACTGAGATGAATATATTATATCAGGACCCAAGATTCAGTATCTAAGTGTAATTATGTATCATGTAATGGTAGGAATCAAAATACATGTATTTCATCAAGGAATATATTTTCTTTGTGTATTTGAAACATACATAGGGATATGGAAACTTCATATCAATTTTTTATAGATCTATCTCATGTGTAGTGATTCATTTACGATGTATCATTTTTTGTATAGTTTAACATCATGATGTAAGGATAAATGGAGTCTTTTATTTGTATGTCATATGACTAAGAACAATTTAGTAGTTTAACATCATTTGGCTAGGATTAATATTATAATGTTTATAATCACAAGGTGAGGATGAAAGACGTTGTGTATTTTAAATTCATTATGTCAAGACATATTCCATACCATTTTAATGTCATATGGTATGGACCTATCATATAGTTTAACATCATTCAACTATGATATATTCATTGAAATTTTTTCAATGATTGATATAAAATTTATTTTCCAGTTTAATGTGACGTGGAAAGGATTTTTTATTCTTGATGAGAGATATGAAAATTATTTTATGAGAAATAGTGCATTGTTTGGGGGTCTGATTAGCTCCCCATTCACGGTGGCTAGTGAGTAAGATCCATTAGAGTAAACATTATGTACGATGTAAGCACCGTACCTTTTGGGTTCTATTAATTGATGTATATTTCATGGTATCATTGTGTTTCTAAGTTACAATAACAATTCTCCTTAATGAACTATAACACACTGAGATTTTGTGAATTAATTTTTTAGAACTAATTTAATGTATTTGATATTTATCATTTAAAGCATCACTAATAACAGTTTATTTTATATTAAATCAAAATGTTTAGATTATGTTATATTCAACACCATGTTAATAATGTAATACAAGAAATATAAATTTTATCTTCCTCTATATGAAACACTGATATCATCCTGTATTATTGGCAATAATGACGTTCCTTGGTGGCTTTCGTAACACACATAAATGATGTTTTCATAAAAATAATTTTTTATTAAGTATTATTATTTAAAATAATATGATATAACCTAGATGTTAAATTACTAGTTACGAATAATATAGAAAAAATTTATGAAAATTTTTATATTACTAAAATATATGATGAAATTATAGGATACTAATTAATTATAATTTCATATGAAAAAAATTGAATATGACGGAAAATATTATTATTTTTATGGTGAAAAAGTTGTTTTACCCTATTAAATTAAATTAATTAAAAATTCGGAGTGATATTAATGTAATATATATTGTATATATTCAATATTTTTTTATATTTATCCTTCAGATTGTATTCTTATAAGATATAAGAAACCCAATTTTATGCACAAGATCCTTGATTTTTATAAAGGTAATTTTACAACATTGTAAGGGAAAAAAATTTAAATCCAAATTTTGCAATTTTTTTGGATTTAATTTGTCAAAATAAACATCATATTTTAAATATAAAAATGAATATTATTATAGTATAATTATCTGGTATTTTTTTGTAATGTTTCGTTTTTTAATGAATAGCTAAAAATACTGAATTTTAACTCAAGACATCTGTTTTCATATAATTAATTAATAAGGATAATTACATTTAAAATTTTATTAAAGGATTAATTAGATAATAATTTTATTAGTTAATCTTATGTAGTCCAATGGACTTAATTTTCCATTGAAATTATAGATGAAAACATTATTAATTGTTGATATTTTTTACTATAAAAATATGCAGTTTTGTCCAATCAGCATGAATAAAAATAAATTATGTTAGGAATAATATTTTATTAGAATATGAAAAAATGGATTCAATATTTGAAATTATTATAATTAATATTTTATAATTACATTAGTTTTGTTTTTGAAAAAAAATATTATAATATGAAATTTAAATTAATTACATCAATTAATGTGTAGTTAAGCATAACTAAGGACTATGCCATAAAATTATGATCCAAAACAGCCTACAGAGTTTACAAGATCCCGAGGCTTGAAATATTTAGACCCTATACCACCTTTTATTGAATATAGTATATTATGGGATTCACTTGACATGTTAAAAATATGTATGGAATTCCATTGTCCAAATATTACATGAGTTCCACTCCGCCTCCACTAAAAAATGATCTCCTCTCATCCCACTTATTGAAACATCTAAAACCACTAATTTTAGACAAATATATGATAAGATATAAACCCAAAAAACCTACCTTATTCCTTGAATCCAACTTTTGGGATGAAATTCTTCCAAGGAATCCCTTTGGCTCAATCAAAATGGATTTACCTAATTAAGAGGTAACACCTCCCCTCAAATTTATTCATTTATTATCATTCTAAAATCACTAAACTATTCTGATGCCATGCTTATATAGAAGAACATGTACCATAAATATACTGTAATTTTGTTTTGGTTCTTCTTCTCCCTAAACTTATATCCACATCCATCTAATGGGTAATAAATATACTATTTATGTTTTTTGGTGATCTACTACATAACTAAACAATGATTATTCATTTTTTCTTTAAATCTGTTCACGGTTCCCATTTTTATAGAGAATCTGTTTATATAATTTATATTTAGTATATTGATTATAAATTTTACATTATTTATTCATGTCTAAAAAATATATATATACTTTCAAATTGGATTATATACAATAATTTCATATGAGGATGTGGGGACTTCTTCCCCTAAGAGAATTATGTTTCATTCACACACTAAATGGAATGTATTAAGGTTGGATTTAGTTAAATTAATATATATATATATTATATAAAAATTATACTATAATAATTATATATATTCATATATATCATTTACCAAATTACATTCAATATAATAATTAATCTAAAACAATGTTCATGCTTACGTATGGCCAAACGTCTCCACGAACATTGTATTACATTTCAAAATTAAATATTCTAAATATTATAATAAAAAATATATAATGAATATAAATGATCTTTTTATCATTTCTTACATTTTGGAAATCAATATATAGATATATATATATGGACCATGCATATAAAAAATTATGACACAAGAGAATAATAAATCTAACATTACCTAAAGCATATCCTTAACATCAAATGTATTCTAAGAGAGTAAAATCAATACATAATAAAACTAGATATGGAATTTAATTTAAGAATATTGTTCTGTAAAATATGAATAAAATACATAAATTTATTATAATGGAGTATTGACTGAATACGAAGAGAGTCAAGACACGAGGTAAGGAAATTTCATCTCACTCTTTATTAATGTGAGATACGTCCTTTATTCACAACCCATTACATTTGTGTGGTGTGTATAGAAAACATAGATGTATTAAATTATTCATATACAAAATGTTAAGGGTGTTTACATTTAGATTTTATGGAACATATTTTATGGTATTTATGTCTGTAAATGAACAAAATCGGTAAAATAATTTTGACTTAATTTCCCTTTATTGAGACACATGACATGTTATACTCCTATATTATTTAATTTGGTGTATATAAATCCCTGAAATTTTATATAATAAATCTAATTATTTTAATGATATTTTATTCATCATTTTATTTCAATTTCTTATAAGGGATTACAGTTCGCTGTTACCATAAGGTAAGAGTTTGTTAAACTATCTCATCAATTTTTGGATTGTTTATCTTTATGTTTACATTGATGAAATAATATGATCCATCTCTCAATAAAACTGAAAATGTTTCTTATCCTTTTTCCATTATTTATATATTGTTGAATTTATACCATTTTTTTCACACATTGGTAAATATGTTATTTTTTTAAAGTGTTTTTAAGAATGCCCAACTTTACCCTCTATTGAGTTGAAAATATGGGTTCCTTCAAAACCATTTTTTCTCTAAAAGGTTTTTCTATGAATATTATATTATTATCCAATTATATTCTAAAAAATTTACTTTTTTCTTTTACCAATTTTTTCAATGTAATATTCATTTCCCTTTCCGAAGAAGTTAGTTTTATAACCTTTTACTGAGAAAAAATATTATTCTTTTTACCTCATACAACATGTATGAATTTACGCATCATCATTTTTGAAAAGAATATTATGTATATTAAAATGCATAATTTTTTATGAAAATATATTTTAAATTTAATCTTCTAGGAAAATTGTATTTTAATTTTTTCAATATATTTTTATAATTTCCCTAGGAAATTGATTTAAAAACGTTTTCATGGTATTTTTAATATTTACATGGAAATTGGTATTAAAATATTTTTAAAGCCTAATTTTTATGTTTACATATTATTTTATGTGAAATGGTTATCAAATTTATTTCATGATACATTTACATGTTTTCAAGGGAATTGGTTTTAAAAAATTCATTCAACTCAATTTATATTCTTTATAATTAAATAGATTAGAAACTATTTTAAAAACATTGTTTATATGAATTAATGTTTATGTTTAAAACAATTGTTTCCAAAATATTTTTATATTTTAAAAATAATTTTTAATGATGAAATAATATTTTACTCAAGAAATGTTCGGAAAATATCATTTCAAGTTATTTTACATCTAAGATGACATCTATTTTTGTGACTATTACCCTTATAATAAATGTGAAGAAGGTTCCATTCACAAACCTTCTTGAATTGTTTATATTTTTATGGAATTATGTTAATTACACCCATTTTTATTCCATCAGTTATATGATTTTGGAAACCCACTTCTCTTCATGAGTTATTATTTTGATGAATTGATTATGAAAACTGTATTTTTTGTAAATTAAGATATGATTACATGTCTTTTCCACCCATTTTATTTCATGGTTTACCATTTTATTGTTTATGAGTTTTTTGGACCATATATGTATTATTTAATAATGATATGGGTGAGACCTATATATCCCTCCAATTAATTGGGTATTCATTAATGTTTTCTGAGATCAAAGGGTATATGTGGCGACAGCCCATGCCTGAACCAAGAGGGTATATAGGAGGAGATCCCAAAAATGAACCTAGAGGGTACACGAGAGGACATTTGAAGACCAAATGAATAGAGTAAATGATTAGGAATCCCAAGATTGAAGCATATAAGTAGGTGATTAAGCCATTCCTATCATTTTATAAATTCCTTGGTAGGACACTTTGAAATAGGGTTTTTATTTTCTTATGTGTCTTTTACAATTCCAAATATTATTCTTATATTATTCTTTCATGGATCATATTCGTTATTGTCTTATAATTCATGCATTATAAACTATAAATATTCGTTCCATGATTGATGTATATGATTTCTGATATGTTGGAAATGGTCTAATAATGATAATGATCATTTTATCATACCCTTATGATCATTATATGGTTATGAATATCCATTATTTACCCTTTATGAGCATTTATGATCAGCCCTTAAATGTGTTTCCCTTCCCCAAGTTGTGAAGAACATAATTTAAGTAGAAATATAAATGGATAAGATATTGGTGGGAAAATTGAAAATATTTCATTAAGTCGTAATATTTTTATTCATGTCTCCAAAGGAAATAAACTAATATATCTTTTGGTGTTAGATTTTATAATGTTTTATATATCTCTTAAAAGCTAAGTAATGTCTATGTTTGAAAATATAGGGTCACTATAGTTGATATTTTAGAAAATTATTAGATAACAATTTGGAACTAGGATTATAAAACTTTTGAATGTTCCCTAGATATATTTTTTAGTATATATCTAGGGAATCTTCGAAGGAAAATTATATAGATGAGTTAATTATTAGAAACATGTCTGGTGAAAGTTGTAAAATATATAGTGAGTGGTGTTCTATAAATACATCCTAGTATAGATACTAAATTTTTATGTGGATCTGGAATAGACGTACTTGGGGGTATCAAATCTAAAATGATATTTCGAGTGTGACTCGTGGTAATCTAGTACATGAAAGTTGTCATTACTGCACTCCTGGTATGACAATCCGAGGGAATATGATTTTGGAATTCACAAAATTATTGATTATAATCATAAAGGATTAAATATCATTTCCCCATGAATAACCAAGGATGAAACTATGGTTTCATAGATTATGGATGGTTTAAATATTTAAACATCCTATAAGTAATTATTTTCATGACTATATGGTTTTCTACTTTTATAAAAAATGATCACAATAAGATTCTATTTTTAGTCAATGGTGTTAATTAGAAGAAAAATGTATTACATTGAATGTTTTAGACATGTAATTCATGGGAATGTTTCAAATATATTTCCCATGTGAAAATATCAGAATGAGAATCAAGTTGGTGGGATAATTATTTTTTATAATTTTAATGTTAAAGAGACCGAAAAAGACACATGAATGGAATGTGGTTTTCATTTTGTATTGTTCATATTAAAAAAATACGAATGATTAGATCGGGTTGAGAAAACCTAAAACATGATTCATATTTCATATTCAGGGAAAATATATTAAATAATAATTTGAAGAATCATATGTAATGGTTTATGAATACTCTTGGATGAATTATGTATTTATATTTTCAAAATTCAATCATTATGTTATATAAATCAAACATTATATAAATATTTTCATAATATGTTTTCATTAAGGATTGAAAAGGACATTTTGAATGGTGATGATGTTATAGAAAAAATATTTCATAGAAAGGTTATATTTTGATTAAGGGAAGGTAACCCCAATTTAATTCATACCTTTGAGAAAATGATATTTGTATAATGATATATATATACAATATGAATAAGTATAATCTATTATACAAAGTAACCTAGAAATAATTATTGAAAATGTGTTCTATGTAATCCTAGATGATATTAAATACTTCCTAGATTTAAATAATATATTTGGTATTCATTGTAATAAAGAATCATGTATATTTTCCAAAAGGATTTATGGTAATTAAGGAAACTACCTTGTTTCTATGGAATATAAAATATAGGTATTCACGTGTTTGGGATGTGAAAACCATGTGGTACATTCTAATTTATGGATGATAAATTTTAATCTAATTTTATGAGATTATTTTTAAAGATTTTAATTTTTATCATTCAGAAGGGTTATAAGGTTAACCATTTATGGAATGTTTATTTTATTGTTTAGATGAATTCCGTAATATTAATGTGGTATCTCTCAAAATAGAGATCTATGCATATTTCATATCCTGGTCAATATACCTTTTGATTATGTTATGATATAACAAATGGGATGGCATATCCTAGATCTCATGTTCGGTTAATACTTTTGGAATGAAAAAGTCACCTTCTTGTTTTGAGAAATAGGTGATGTGGATCAAGGAAAAAGAATGGGTGAAGTTTTCTAGAAATCATGACCTTATATATTTTCATGAAGATTCTTCACCATTAGGAAAAATGATTTTGAAAAAAAATGTTGTCCATGTGCCTTCATTTATAATGAATTGGAAGTTCCTATAGTTTAATACAGACTTATGGAATTTCTATTTTTATATTTATCATAACCATGTCATCTTTCACTCACTATAAAAACCAGATAGTTAGAAATCTCTTTCATTTCAAAGCTTTCATATCCCACATATGTTATCATATGTTTAAAAATATTTTTATGCAACTTTGGGTAACTCTTATGGTTCCAACATTACAATGTTATGGTAAATCTTAGTATTCATTTTACGATGTTGGTTTATATAAATGAAACATTAAAATATTAAAAATTTAAAAAAAGAGATAAAATTTTAGGGAGAAATTTATTTTAAGGTTGGTATAATATAACACCCTAAGATTTTGTGAATTATTAATTTTTTAAAATAATTTAATCTTTTGGATATTTTTCCAATTCATGAGACAATGCTATTATATTATTTTATATTGAATAACTATGATTAGAATATGTTATAAACAACAGAAAATTAATTGCACACCACATACATCATAAATTTGAGCCAGATCTATGTGTAACACAAAGGATATATTTATTTATAGGACACAATAACTTTCCTCAATGGTATGTATAGCAAAAATAATCGAGGTTTACTGAACAATAATATATTATTATAATATTATTATTTAATAGAGAAAGATAAAATCGTTCAATTAGATCAGTGTTTATGAATAGTATTAACTAATACATGAAAATATATGGTTTCTTCAAATGTAATATGAATTCATAGTATACCAATACTCTAGAAATGTATATGAAAACTGATTGAATATAAATGAAAATATTATTATTTTTATGGTCACAATGTTTTATTCCATATTAAATTAAATTCAATTCAATTAGTGAGTGATATTAATGGAATATAAATGTTATATATTCTATCAAATATATTTTATATTCTTCTAATATATTTTATATACCTAAAATGAGAACAAACCCAATTTTATGAATAAAAACATAAATTTTTACAAAAGGTTGTTTTACAACATTTTAATAGATAAAAAATTTTAAATCCAAATATTAGAATTTTTATAAATTTAACATTTCAAAATAAACTCCATATTTGAAATATAAATAGAAAAATTAGGGGGTGATAATTTTTTGGTATTTTTCTATAAGGTTTTATTTTTAAGGAATAATATAAATATTGAATTATAATTAAATAATGATTTTTATTATAATTAGTTTAAAAGTATAAAATATTTACTAAGTCGTTTTAAAAGTATAATTACTTAATATTATTATAAATTATTCAAATTTTGAAAATTGTAAAAAACATCACATTGGAATTTGATATGAAAACATAACAAAGCTTTTATGCTATTTACATTCAAAAAAGTGAAATGTTATCCCATAAACATAATAAAATTTAACTTAATTTATACCACATAGATGATTTTATTTTAAAAAAATAGATTCAAAATTTTTAATCTTGATAATTATTAATCTCTAATAATCTCGACATCATTTTTGGCCAAAACTTATTGTGAATGAAATTAAAATTAATTACACCGATTAACGTAAAATTAAGTTAAATAATGACTAAAAAATAATCAAAAGACCCAAAAGGGCCATGAACCTTGTCCAATACCTATTATCTAGAAATATTTCAACCCTATCAACCCTTGTATTTAATATGTTCCATTATTTGATCAACTCTTAATGTGAAAAAGTGGAATAGAAATCCTTTGTCCAAATTTTTCAAGGGTGTCACTCATCCTCCATATAAATTGGAATCCTCCCCTCCTAATTCTTCACATCTCTTAACCCTATTAGGGTTGGAAAATAACTAATGAATATTAACCCCAAGAAAACCCTTCCTTCCTCCTTGAATCTAATATTTTGGCATAATGTTTTCCAAGGATTTCATTTGGTTCAAACCAAAAGGATTTACATAATTAAGAGGTAACAATGTCCCTCAAATTCATTTTATTTTTTATCTACACTCTCTACTCTTATTATTCCATTATTATATAAAACACAAATATATTAAATATTCTATTATGTTTTTATTCTATTTTTTTAACAAAAATTACACACAAATTTATCTAATGTGTAACGAACATACTATTTATTTGTATATCGAACTACCACCTCACTAAATGCTGATTGTCCATTTTCCCATAACTGCCCCTCATGGTGGACATTATAATAGAATATATATATATATATTATTTATTTTATGTTAGTTCTTATTAAATCATTTTCCAACACATATCTTTGTACATTTCATTTAGTGTAAATACAAAAAATTCGTTTGAAGATGTGGGGACTACCTCCACCCTAAAAGTGATATAAACCATTCACACACTACATATAATCTATTAAAGATGTATTTAGTGACAAAATTTGTTATATATTATATAATAATGATATTTTAATAATTATATATATATATACAAAAATATAATTCATTTACCTTCTTTATTTTAATATAAAATCATAACAGAAACAACATTCATGTGTACGTATGACCTACCGTGTCCCTGGACATTGTATTCCATTTAATACATAAAAATTAATGACATTTATATCATGTTTTTAAATAATGAAATCATGATATATGTATAGGGACCAAAGGTTATTCAAATTAAGACATAAGAGAAAAACAAATAAAATATTACCCAAAACCTATCTTTAATATAAAATTGATAGAAATTGGGTAAAAAATGTCGTAATAATAACCTATATGGTATTAGGTATAATAATATGTTTCTTTAAAGTATTTATAATATAATTAAATTTATTATACAACTGGTTTGGATGAATATGATGAGATTCAATACACAAGGAATGGACATTTTAGATCACTTTTTGTTTCTCTTGGATACATGATTTATTAACCAAAAATTGATTTTGTGTGGTGTGTATATTACCCATGGATCCATTCTATGAATCATATAATTAAAAATATGGTTACATAAAAATTTATTTTTTAATAATTCACACATTAGATTTATGTTTCAAAAGTTTCTAAATTGGTAAATGATGTTTGTCTCAATTTTCATTATTTGAGACACATTCCATGTTATGCACCTAGATTTTTTCATTTGGAGTATATATTTCCATTTATGTTTTATATCATGTATATAATTATTTTCTTTATTTTTTTGCTTAATTTAATTTCAATTTATTACATGGTTTTTATGGTTTAAAGATAACAAGTGGTTAGATTTTATTGAAACAATATTTTTTTAGATGAAGAAAAGCATAAATAAAAGAAATGAAGTTTACAAGAGTCTAAAGTATGAGATCATATTATAATATTTTTCATGTAAGAAAATAAGATCATCAGGGAGGTCTTTGAACTTGTTAATGTCTTGATTTACTCTCATGTGGTCCAAGCCATCAGCAGCCATATTTTCTTATCGATAAACAAGAGTGATGATATAGTTGAGATCAATAAATGAATAAGTGGAATCCATCAAACGGGTAGTAATCGGCCAAGAAAGATGAATAATGTCATTTCAAATTTCTTACATGACGGTCATCGAGTAGCTTTCGATCCATATATTGTTATAACCAAAGATCTTTGTGAAGGTGATGGCATGAATTAAGATCATCATATCAGCTTCAAGGGAGGTGTCAATGCTTGAACTACCCATGAAGCAACCATGGATCTGACCGAGATGATTCTTGAATATAGCACCAGATCTTGAATGTCCAAGATTTCATTTGGTGGTGCCATCAATATTGATTTTTATCCATCCAAGAAGAGGAGTTCACAAGAAAACCTATACAGTGCGGCATGGTTGACTGAAATTGCCCTTAATCTGAAGACGTTGCAAGATTCTGAAGTCATGCATAGTGTTGTGGAAGTTTCCCTTTTTCATTAGAGCAGCTTCATGTATGGTAGTGAGGATCTTCACCTGACCTGCATTTTAATTGTATGAGTAATTTTTATGAATAATTTCTTTCTGATCATACCAGATCACATGTTGGGGCTCATCATCAATAGCGATAAAAAGGTTCTTGATTTGTTTAGAGGGCTCCATTTCTGCACATTTCTTTAGTTGAACTTTGACAGAGTCATAATTTAATAATCTATAGTCCAAAATGTCAAGAATATATTTCCAAATAGTTGAAGTAGAGGCAAAAGAATGAATAAGGCGGTTGGTATCTTCTTTGTGTTGATTACCAAAATTACATTTATAGAAGAGATGAATACCAAAAGATTGAAGACAAAATTTTGGGGAACACTTTTTTGAGAAATATTCCAAATGAGATTGAATCTAGAAGGTTTTATCCAAGGCTTGATAAAATGTTTTAACCCACTATAATCATTATCAGTGTTAGAGAAAAATTATGATAGAATTTTTTGGAGTTTAGCAGACCATTGTATGAAGGATCCCAAATTAAGAAATCGTTAGTGTGAGTGAAAGAGTAATTTTCAATGATGTTCATAATATTATCAGAGAGTTGGTCAAGTTGAGAGTCTAAGGTTTCTCTAATAGAGTATTTAATATTCTTAGGGGTATTATCGGGGGATATCATAGAAATTAAAGGTTTTCCCACCCAGTTATCCAACCAGAATTCCATGGAGGAATCCATGGAGACCATTCATCTAGAATTATTCATGATGATGGAAAAATATTATTTGATATAGGGCCAAATGGAGGAGTTAATAAAATTCAAATTACCCATTTTAAGTTCATCAAGGAATATATTTTTGAAAAAGGTAATATCTTCTGAAGTATTGTGAAAAAGGTTCCAAGTGAGCCTAGCTTGAAGGGCTTCGTTAAAGTATTTTAAATTTTTAATGTTGATACCACCTTTCTCAATGGTCTTGTAGAATGTTCAACAGGGAACAATCACAAGAATTATTTCAAAAATACTGCTAGTCTAGATGAAATTCATAATAACAGTGTTCCTTTTTTTGATAAGCCCAACATGACACTTATAGACCATCATGGAGTAGACCATCTTGGAGACAATGATGAATTTTACAAGACAAGTCATACCATCCATAGAGAGGGATTTTTCTTTCCAGGAGGATAGCTATTTTAGATCATGGTTGACAATAGGCACAAAGTGATAAGCCTTGGGTCTACCCCAAATTAATGGGACACAGAGATAAATGAAAGGTATCATACCTTTTTTCTGTCCTTGGTCTTTGATAATATTACATTTTCTAATGGAAGTAAATTTATTTCTGAAGAAAATGAAAATTTATTCTAAATATTGATTTGACCAGAGACCTCTTCATAGTTTTAGAGAGCATTTTTGAGGAGAGAATGTTTCTTTTGTCTCCTTGAAGGAAAAGGATGATGTCATCCATATACAATTGATGTGTAAAATAATTTATATTCTTGGAGACATGGATGAGTATTAGTTTATTCTATTCCACCAGATGGGTGATCCGACAACTAAGATAGTCCTCTTCTATTAGGAATAGAATGTAATAGAGGGGGTCACCTTGTCTGACACATTTGGAGAATGTAAAGAATCCTTTTGGGGATCTGTTTATCAAAATGGAGATAGAGGCTAAGTTGAACAATGTTTTGATTGTATTGATTAAAGATTAACTGAAACCAAAACATTGAAGGACATTGAAGATAAATCTCCAATCCATGTTGTCGAAAGCTTTTCTAATATCACGTTTAATAGAAATATTACTGCCTCTATTAGCATTGTTCATCTTTTTGAAACATTCAGAAGCAAGAAAGATGCAATCTTGAAAGGATCAGCGGTTAATAAAACCAAATTGGTTCCAGGAGACAAGTTTTTCAGTGATGGTTGAAAGTCTGTTAGAAATGATTTTAGTAATGATTTTGTAGTGAGTTTTGATGAGGGAAATGAATTGAAATAGATGAATCTCAAAAACATTTTCCACTTTTGGAATCAAGGTGAGAAATTGGGGATTAAAAGCATGCGGAAGGACACCATTAGAGAAAAATAATTTCACAAGTTTACAAACATAAATGAGAATCATATCCCAATAATGTTGGAATAATCTATTATTGAAACATTTTTGTCCTGGAGCGCTATCTAGGTTTATATTAAATACATTGTCTTTGATTTCATGATCCAACAGAATGTTGATAGGGAGAGTGTTGTGTTCATCAGTTACCACCATCGGAATGATCTCAGGAAGGAGGTCCTAATTGATATCAGGACCCTTAAAATGTTTTCATAATTGTAAACTATATGATGAGAAATGGCATCTTCAATGTCAAGAAGCTTGTATCCATATTTAATAATGGTGAACGGCTTATATGAATTCTTGGTTCTTTGAAGAGATTTATAGAACATCTTATTTTAGTCGTCGCCTTTTAACCATTTGGATTTAAATGTTTTTTTTCCTCATATATTCTTTAAAAGTGAGTAGATATTTGAGTTTAACCACAAGGATTATTTCTTGAGTTGAGTCAGTGTTGAGGTTAGAGCTGGTGTTTTTTTAATATATTTGAGTTCTTCTTCATGAAGAAGGATATCATCATTAATTTGTTTAGATTTAAAACGGCACCAAAACTTGAGAGCCTGTTTGAGATGTTTTAACATGACATTAAATACAAAGGCGTCATTATTGCGGGAAATTGAAGACAAATAGTTTTGTATGAAAGTAGTGAAATCAACATCAGAGAACCACACATTGTTAGGTCTAGAGGGGTAATGAGGGTTACATATTTTTAGTGGAGACATTGACAAGAATGGGGTGATGGTCGAAGTTCCGCCTATGAAGTGTAGCGCTGGAGATAGTTTCTAATTTTTCTAAAGCATGTACATTCATGAGGGATCTATCTAATTTGGAAGAAACCAATATATTGTCATGTTTTCTATACCATGTGTATTTCACACCAGTGAGATTAATTTCAATGAGATTTCTATCTTCAATTGAGGTTTTAAATTCTCTCATTGAAATAGAGGCATGAGAAGGCCTAATTTTCTCACTTGAGATGAGAATGGAATTAAAGTCTCTAAGAATAACCCGACGGTCATTAATATTAGCTCTTAGGTATGAAAGGTCATTCCAAAGAGTTCTCCTTTCATGGTATCTATTGTTAGAATAGAAAAAAGAGAAGAAGATATTTACTCCATCAGTATTAAAATTGAATGTAGAAATTTGATCTGAGAAATTAAAGGTGTTAACATTCTGTAAGGAAGAGTGTGAAAAAATCCATAGAGATTCAACATCATATGTGTTTGATATTATGCCAGTAAATATATAATTGTGTTGACACAAGTGAGAGTATTTAGATGAATAAGCAATTTTTTGATCAACAATAGAAAATAAAATTGGATGGTGAGTGTTAACAATTCATTTTATAACATTGAACATGTCAAAGGTGGCAATACCCTGACAATTCCAAAAAAGAATATTCATTTTAACATGTTTTTGGAGTAAGAACCCCCTTTTTTATTCTTTCCAAAGCCTTTATTTCTATAAGAACATATATCGTTTTGAGCATTTTTATTGTTAGTGGGTTGTTCCTATTCATTGTTTGTAGTGACAGGGTTATTCTTTGTAGTTTCATTTATTAAAGCATTCATAATTGAGTCTATAATTTTCGTATTACATAACATAAAATATGTGGTGTTTTGGTTGGTTAACAGAGTACAAGGGTGTTCAGAACTATTCTTATTATCTACATATTGAATAACATCAAAATGTAAATTAATTGAATGAGGTGTAGGAGTAACTGGGTCCTTTGAATAATTTAAATCCAACTGTTTGATATCATTCAGAATTGATTTAAGGTCCCTATACCTGGTGAATTTAGGAAGTGCCTTCAGAAGGAAGGGGTCCTGTACTGAGGGAGTGTATCCTTTTGTATATTTTACAGGTTACATTGTTATGAAACCTTGTTTATCAGTGTCAGTATGTGTGGTTTGTGTCTTTGCCTGAACAGACTTTGGAATAATATTAGGATTTCCAGAATTTATAGGGCAACCAGTGGTCGCCATCTCATTAGGACTTTGAAATATTTAATGTGATTAGTATTAGAAGAGACAAGTTCATTAGCCTTTTTTTGCATACTTCATCTCTAGAGCAGGTTCATTGTTAGAAGCATTAGCTGGGTTGCATGAACTCCTCGTTTTGACAGTCCTCGTAGTAGTTTCGTTAATTTAAGTATTTTGAGTTGATTCGATAGAGTTAAACTAACATAGAATCAAGGGGTTAGTATTTTCATTTCCTACATCTTGAGTACATAAATGAGGAAAAGTGGGATCCATCATATCTGGAGTCACTTCCACAGTAGAAGCTGTTGTGACATAGGGTTCCTGGACAGTGTCCAAATTAGTGGGATGCTGTTTATTATCACCAGAGTCACTGTTATCCTACATTTTTAGACCACTATTCACCGAGGGGGTGTTCTCATTTACATATTTAGAATATTATAATTCTTTAGTACAAGAATTAACCTTAGTGATATTTGACTGTCATTGTTTGATCATAGGGAGGGAGCCTAAACCATTTTTTTGATTTTTGGTCTCATTTATTATCTACTGAGTAGCAGAAGAATTTAGTCGGGAGGGTTTTTGGTTCTGTATAGAAATAAACTATGAATAGCTGGGTTCAACCACAGTTTATAGAAAATGTTCCAAATTGTGATTAGTCGCAGTGCTTAAGCTGCAATCATTGCATTTTATTTGAACAAGTGGACAAATTTTATCCCTCCTACCTAGTGTGGGTTCATAATTTTTGATGAGGTTAGAGCTGGATACCTACTCACATGGACAAGTACTGGGTTTTTCTTTCTCAGGAAAATTATTAGGTTGTTTAATAATTTCTTGAACAATTCTCTGATTCTCTTCTATAAGACTTTGTCCATTCATGGAGTTTTTTTCTTCTTCATGTACGTCTGCCCAGGTAATACTCGAAACGTCCCCTATGTGTGTCAGGCTGTGTGAATTTTTCACCCAGATTTCAGGTTTCTTTTTGGAGGATTCATGTATGTCCACTCTGTGAGTTTTTTCTTTTTTGATTCTCTTTATTTCCTTAAAGTAATTTTCAATTGGATGATTTACTTGTTTTCTAACCACCATAAATTTTATATTTTATGTCCAATTTTTTTACAAAGTTCACAAAAGGGAGGATTTATCTAATATTCTATTCTAATTTCAGTTTTATAATATTTATCATTGAAATTGATCATGTTTGGTAGCTTTTAATATAAATTAATTACCACCATTACTCTCACAAGGAGTCCTAAGTCAGCATTTAATGTTCTTTGGTCAATTTTGAGAGGGGATCCGATGCAGGAAACAATATCATTTAGAATTTTTGGGTGTCAAAAAAACCAATTCAGGACATGTAGTTTTACCCAAACTTGTGCCATGGTATTCTGATATGTGTACGGGTTGAATGTAATTTCCTATTCAGTTATTATAAGGAATCCTGAGTTGAGGTTAATACAACTAGTTTTCCAACCCTTATCTAGATCCTACTGTGATTTCAACAGAATGTGATAATATCCATTTCATTTAGGTATCAATTTCAAATTAAATATATTCTTGGAGTGTGAAATGTGCGAGTGTAAATCAAAAAATGGCCAAGGGTGGTCACCATTGAGGTAGGAGATGTGGCCAATGACAAAGAATTTTCATAGTTGTGTGCACTGTTAATGTGTATCCAAGTCAGCCTCCATCGAGAAACCACCTTCCTCAAGTCTCATGAAAAAAGGAGGCTTCGTTGAGATGTCTTTTAACGGGCATGTATTCATTAGAGCATCTAAAAAGGAGACCTCTTGAGATCTACTAGGGAGTAAGCGATTGTGAATCTCTTTATCAGGGGGATCCTCTTCATGCTTTTCTGCCATAATGCATTTCAAAAGAGGAGTTTGTATCATCCATGGATTTTCAAAGTGAGGAGATTCAAACATTCCCGGCATGAGAAATTCCTACATGATATAAAATCAACAGAACCGAGTCAGAGATCCCTAGTTGCTATAGAATTTAAGAGAGAGATGGTCTCCCATCACTTTTAATGAAAAAATATAATAGATTTACAAATTGATTATCTCAATAATTATTTTCATCAAATAAAATGACACGAATCTCAAAAACACACATTAATTTTATTATCCTCTTGTAATTCATAATATATTCATGTTTTGGTACCATTTTTCCACTCATTGTTACATTTGATTTTTAAGACTGTTTTTTATGAAATCCTGACTTTACCAACATTTCTGTTGGAAATCGGTGTTCCATCAATGCAAGTTTTCTAAATGTGGTTTCAAAAAATATAATATTATTTTTATATAATATATAAAAGTAATTTTTACCCTTTATTTATTTTACCAATTTCTTCAATGTAATCTTCTTTTATCTTTCCAAATAATGAAATTTTCTATTCTTTTTACACTGAAAAAAGGAATTTTCTTTTTGACATCACATGGAATGTATGAATTTTCCCATTTTTATTTCTGTGAATCATCCTTTTGATGTTTAAATTGATAGTTTTTATGAAATTTTTTTTAAAAGTAATTTTAAAGGAAAATGGATTTCAATTTTTTTTCATGCATATTTTATATGTTTTCAGGGAAAACTGATTTCAAAATATTTTCTAGTCATATTTATAATGTTTCATATAATTTTTAATGAAATGATTTTCAAAACATTTTAAATATATCATTATATTTTTTCAATAAAATATGTCTCCAAATGTATTTTTATGCTTTATTTATAATATTTTAAGGTAACATTGAAGACTATGGTTTTAAAAATGATTTTATGTTTGAAATTCCTTTTACAAGAAAAAATCTATATTTTCCTCCTGAAATGTTTTGAAAATATATTTTCTTGTTATTTTAAATATAATATGAATATTGTAAATGTTACACAATCCCTTAAAAGAAATGATCCAAAGGCTATATTCATATTTTTTTAATTGTTTTATGTTTTTTGGAATGATTCTAATAACGCACAATTCTATTTCATTGGTTGTATTCCTTTGAAACCTACTTCTTTACATGAGTTATTATTTTGATAAAATGATTATGAAACCTATATTTTTCCCATAGGGTAATATATGATAACTTTTTTAGGACAGCCATTTCATTTCATGTGATATTATATGATTTTTATGATTTGGTAACCAATGTATTTATAATTCAATTTTGAGATGGGTGGAACCTATATCCCCCAATAACACATTAGGTAATGAAACATGTTTAATCATATCAAAGGGTATACATCAGGATATCCCAATCTTGAAACAAGAGGATTCAAGAGAGGACATACCAACCCCAAAACAAGAGGGTTCATAGAAGGAAATCTAGAGCCCAAAACAAGTGGTTACATGAGAGGAAATCCCAAGACCAAAATAAGATGGTACATGAGAGGGAATCCCAATCCTAAAACAAGAGGGTACATGATATTTCATCCCAATCCCAATGTCGGTAAATTTGTATTTAACACAATCCTAACATTTTACAATGGACATGTTAGGATGTCATGACATTGTGTGTTTATATGCTTATGTGTCGTCAAAAATTCAAATTATTTTTCACATATTATTCTTTCATGTATCATGGTCATTAATCCCTTATGATTCATGTATTAGGAAATAAAAATATTCATACCATGATTCATGGATATTATTTTTGAATTGAAGGGTATGATCTTCTAATGAGCATGATCATCTTCTCATACCCATAATTTCATGATATTCATATAAATTTCTGACATTTACCCTTAAAAATAATTTCTTATCCCACTTTCATGTCTCTCCCTTCGGGTTATAAAGATAGGTTTTATATATACATACTAAGTTTGAAGATATTTTTGGGAATCATTGATGATATTTCACTGAGTTTGTATATTTTTGTTCCATGTTTCAAAACTAACTAAACTAATATGATCTTTAGGCGTCTATTTTTTTAATGTTTTATGAATTATTAAAAGGTTATGTAATATATATGTATGAAAAGAGAGGATCTCTATAGTAATGATATAATGTGTACCCTTTAATTAATGTATTATGTGATATCATTTTGATGTACTTTGAGGATGTGTAGGGGACGAAACCTTTTCTCATTGAGCCATTCAAAATAATCTAGAATCTTTTATGATTTAACATTGTCTATGAGTTTCCCAAATTTTTTTACCGTGAGTGAGGGAAATGGAATTCTTTGGGAAATATTTCCTCACTCCCCTAAACTAATGAATATGCAGTTTCTTGTTTAGAAATATGTGTGGTGGTATAATAGGATCATAAAGAATAGATGAGCTTGTCCATAAAGGACATCATCTTCTTATTTAACATGTTATGGATTATATTGTACCTATCCTTATTAAAGGTATATATTATTCTATTTATTGTATATTATAGTATAATGAATGGTTGGACTCGATTTGATACACCTGGTATGTTTTAAAGAACTCAGTATAACATAATTTGTTACACTTATTTATTAATAGTAAGTCTGAAAATCCAAATATGGTGGTCATTTTTTGTTTGATAAAGGTAATTATATTCGTTGTATTGAACTATTTGAGGTGTATTACCTCATCATATTTGAAAAAAAATTGGACTAAAGATGAACATAAAATTATTAGTTGTAGTTAGAATATATGGCCTTACATCATCAATTCCCCAAATATGAAATGTCTAAAAATATTCAGCAGTATGTTAAAATTATAGTTGTTTATGAATGAGGTTTGTATGAAAATGCCATGTATTCCATTTCATTATGAAATTTCACAGAGTCTTGTAGAATAATTTTATAATAGTAACCATGCCTCTTGATTTGGTGGGATATCCTGATCTCATTCTAATGAGTCCCATAAGAGGCTAAATATAATTCATCCATTAATATGTGAATATCAGTTTATGTTATTCATCTAGTGAGGAATCGGTTAAACCCAAAATTATAGTCATACTTTTTCTCATTTATCCTATTTTAAGGGGTATTTTTCATAGATCGGTGCTGTCACGACCCACCCTCGGGGTCCGTGCCATGACTACCCCAAGCCCGCCTTCCATAGGCCAGGGGCTGGCGACTAGCACCAAGGCGTAAATCCCGGTAAAAAGGGAAGGCATTTCCTTTGAAAAGTAAACACACACCATAGAGTAAACAAGCGGAAAGTAAATACTAAACAAAGCAGAGTACGACTGAAAGTGCGGAAAGGTAAATGGGCCAGAATACAAACCCAAACTGAAAGTAAAGTACAACTCGAAAAGGGAAAGACAGCAACTGAAAAGTAAAAGCTGCTACTTCGAGCTGTCCACTGGAAATCCCACCTGAAGGGTGGGTACAGATAGCTCCTCTGCTCCACGGGTCCCGCCGTCCGCTCCGTGCACGTCCCGCCCAGTGGTCCTCCTCCGGGTACCGTCCCGCTCTGTAGGCCTCAGCTAAGGTCAACGCTGTCCTTCGTCTGCAACCAACACAACGTAGTGCGGGCAAAGCCCGTGCAGGGGTGAGTATACGCTACTTAGTAGGGACCCCGAGACCCCTGAAGGTCTCTCAAATCCACAATGGTTAAACCACGAAGAAAAGTAACAATCACGAAGTAACAACTGACACTGCTTAGGTATATGCCCATACATATACCTAAGTCATCAATTTCCGTTCGGCTCCAACACCGAGCCCAACAACCCAATCCACAAAGAAGAGTAAACAGTAAATCCACACAGATTATAACAAGTTTATGAAATCAACAGATAACCATTACCTAGGTATATACCCATACATATACCTAAGTTATCAAGCGACCCATCTCAATCATGAGGAAATCACAAAGATCATAGACTCAGCTCAAACCAGGATTTTCGTTATCGAAACCGTAAAAGTTGAAGAGCCCCAACTCTGAAGTGTACAGTGGTCCTGTCACGACTCCGAGGTACTGCTCACTAACCTAAGACTGCTGAAGTACTCCTCCTGTCGAGTACCGCGGGTCTGCTGCCAACTACCGGGCGCTCCGTCCGCTGAGGGTCTGTTGCCAAATACCGGGCGCTCACCCAGATAGCCTACTGAGGTACTCCTCCTGTCGAGTACCGCGGGTTTGCCGCCAACTACTAGGCGCTCCGTCCGCCGTGGGTCTGCTGCCAACTACTGGGCGCTCCGTCCACTGGGCTAGTCGACTCACTCCAAGTCGAGTCGGTCAAGCAGTCGTCAGGTCTCAGTTATCTACACGGTCTCCGTACTCCGCACGCACGTCTCCACCGTCGTGGGTCTGTCGCTACAACTAAGCGCACACACTCCGTAGAGTATCGCGGGTCCGCCGCTACAACCAAGCGCTCCACCGCCAAGGGTCTGCTGCTGCATCCAAGCGCACCACCTCTGTCAAGTACCACGGGTCCGCCGCTACACCCAAGCGCTCCACCGCTCAAGGTAAAAAGAAGATTCAGCTCACACAGGTTCGGTAGCACTGTTCCACGTAGGATCGCTGAGTGCTGTAGTCGTCGTCGTCGAAACCACACAGGATCTTTGTACTGTCGTCGTCGCAGTCACAGTAGCAGTAGTAGTAGTCGTCACAGTAATAGTCGCAGCCAGAACTAGGGTTCCCGCACACAGCAAACTCGTACGGAGGGTCCGCTCCACGAGCCGAGAGGCTGATACATCAACTGTCACGAAGACCGAAGTTGATGTATCCAAAAGTTCTGTATCGTCAACAGGAACTCAACGTAACAGACGGCGCGTCGATCGGACGCCCGGTCTGAGAGTTATTGGCATTTTCGTCTCCGGGGCCCTGTTGGTTTTTAAGGCAAAACCAACCCGACCGTACTCCACCTGCGTCCAAACCTCGGGCAGAGTATGCCAAAATATCCGTCTCACTAAGAGGAACACAACGCGACTGACAGCGCGTCAATCGGACGTCCGTAGCTCAAGATATGAGCGTTTCCGCTCCGAAGGCCCGGTTGGTTTTGTGAACGAACCAACCCGGCCGAACTCAAAGTAAACCGAAACCTTGAATGCGATATACCGAAACGACCGTCACGATCCAAGGATCGCGTTTCCTCAGACGGTTCGTCATTCGGAGGTCCGAGGCTCACGTTATGAGCCAAAAACCAAAACTGGTTCGAAACGGGGGGGTCCGGGTCTGGGCCGACCCGGCCCGACCCCCCCCCCCCCCCCCCGGGGCGGCGCGGTGTCCGGTGGCGGCGGCCGGCGGCGGCGGGCGGCGGCGGCGGCGGGCGGCGGCGGCGGGCGGCGGCGGCGGCAGGCGGCGGCGGCGGGCCGCGGCGGCGGCAGGCGGCGGCGGCGGGCCGCGGCGCGGCGGGGGCGGCGGCGGCGCCTGGCGCCGCACGGTGGCGGCGCACGCGGGGGCTAAGCCCCGCGGTTTTGACAAGGCGGCACGGCCTTGTGCCGTGCCTTTGCAAAAAACGGCCCCCACGTGGGGGCCGATTTAAAAAAAAGACCGGGGGGCTGTTGCCCCCCCCCCCCTTACATGGAACCGCCCCCCTCTTAAAGAGGGGGGTTTTACAGGCTGGCCGGGGAATTAATTTCCCCGGTTTAATGCCTTCCGGCCGGCCAGCTGGCCGGCCGGTTTTCTCCAACGGAACTGGTAATTTCCGGTTCCCCCTTCGGCTTCCGACGCCGGCGGCCCGGCCGCCGGTTTTCTCTTCCGCCGCGGCCCGGAACCGGCCGCGGTCTCCTCGTCCCGCCGCGGCCCGGAACCGGCCGCGGTGTTCGTCGTCCGGCACGGTGCGACGGCACCGCGCCCCTTCGCCGTACCATGATTCCTTCCAACACGGCGCGACGGCGTCGCGTTCTTGAAGATTCTCCTCGGTGTAGCGCGACGGCGTTGCGTAAATTATAAGCACGATCATCCGCATGGTGCGTCGGCACCACGCCACTTGCTTCCACCGCAAGAATTAAACAACAACGATGGAGGGGGGTTTCGGCCGTGTTCGTGCGGTCCGGCCCCCCTCACGTTAAAATAATAACGCAACTCAAAATAAAATCAAGTCACACGTTAGTCTTGATAAAATCACGATCAAGAATAAAATAAGGAAACCAAAAGAAATCGACAACCCCTACCTCGGGTTTAAGATTTTAAGATTCGTCTACGCTCCGCGGAAGACGGCGTCGCGGAGGTCGGGCGTCGCGGTCGTCGTTCGTCAAATCCGTTGACGAAGAGATATGCCCGAAGAGACACGTCGTTGGCGGATCTTCGTTTGCCGACGAAGAAGGTCCGAGGAGGAAGAAGAGGTCCGAAGATACCGGGTCGCCGAGTCGATGATCCTTGACAAAGTGTTGTCGTTCTTCGTTGAGAATGAAGACGTTCTTCGCCGGAGATGATGAAGTTCTTCAAGAGACTTAGAGCTCTCTCCTCCAATCCTCAACACAACCAATCTAACCCCCAAAAATAAAATAAGCTAATCTTATTTTATTAAGACATTCTATGAGTTCAAAATTCAAAAACTTAATTCCATTAATTGGATTAGTGTGTTGGCATGATTAAAGTGAGGAGAGGGAAAGTCACCCAATTAATGGGAAGTTTAAAGGTTAAGATGAGTTACACATCTTAAGTGGGGGGTTTAGAGGAGTTAGGGAAGGTGAGGGGTTGGGCTCGTGTGGGCCCCACCCCACCTTTATTCTCTCAAGGGTAGTTAACAACAAGTAGGTCCCACCCAACTTCCACACATAGGTTAACAACTTAGAATATGAAATAAAATTGTAACACAATTTTATTACTTCACATTTAACTCCCCTTTTTTTTAACAACTCCTCCTCAGCAAACGCACCTTCGGGAAAAGTCCTCTTAAGCAAAAATCGGCGCTGCGAGTTCATCGGTGCCCTCGGATTTCAATTCCGAGCACCGGATCAAAAGTTAGGAATTTCCGCTCGTTTGTTCACTGAATGTACCCGAGCCAAACTTCGGAAATTAATTCCGGGCACTCCGGGCCTCAGAATCAGGTGCCGTCTGAAACCGCGCTCTTGTAAAATTCTAAAGAAAATTAAGAAAAAATTTCCCTTGAATTTTATGGGTCTTTACATTACTCCCACCTCAGGGCTTTACGTCCCCGTAAAGATACAACAAAAACTAGGGAAACAAAAGAGGGTACTGAGCACGCATCTGAGCCTCCCGCTCCCATGTGCTCTCCTGGAGATTCCCGTGCTGCCATCTGATGCGCACAAGAGGAATCGATCGCCCACGCCGGACCCGCTCCTGTCGATCCTCTATCTCCACCGGGATCTCCGTAAAAGTCGCCCCATCGTCAACGTCAAGCTCCCCATGATCAATGATGTGCGTCGGGTCGTGCACGTATCTCCTCAGCTGGGATACGTGGAAGTCGTCGTGCACCCGGTGCAACTGAGGTGGTGGAGCCAGGCGATAAGCCACCTCGCCAACCTTGCTGAGGACCTGGAAGGGTCTGATGAAGCGCGGAGATATCTTGCCGCCTCGGCCAAATCTCCGAATACCACGTCGAGGTGAGACCCGCAAGAAGACGTGGTCGCCATCCTCGAACTCCAGTGGCATCCGCCTCCTGTCAGCATATGACTTCTGCCGGCTCTGAGATGTCCTCATCCGCTCTTGGATGACCTGGACCTTCTCTGGTTCCACAAGAGCTGCAAGATTTCTTCTTTGCCGATAAGAGAAATCTGGTCTCATCCCCTGGATGAACCACATTCTTTGCCTAAAACAGTCAATCCTAACATGGATGATTCTAATCCATACCAAGGATGACGTCGTAAGGCCTCGACGCTACTACTAAGAGATTCAACCGTTACTCTCGCCTCCAAGGGTTGAGTCACACTATCGGCATCAGTGTGTGGTAACTGGGTCTCCTCCAGTAGATGTCTCATAAGTGAGGGTCAAGTCAACAGCCAAAACTGGAACCTCTTAGTAACATCACGAAAGAGGACAGGAACGAAAATATCACAAAGGTATGCATCTTTTATTATTGCAGCTCATAATACAAGACGCTACACAAAAGAAACAATGAACCAGAAGTACAAAGGTTGTTATCCACTAGTTCTGCTCCTGTCCATCGGCTCCCAGAGCTCCATGATCGAAGGCCTCGGCTGCCTGAAGCTGAGCTCTCCCCTGCGGTCGGGGTGGACCTCCTGGTGGTGGTGGTGGAAGAGCCTCAAAGCATCGCCCACCACCTGCTGCTCGTCCAGCTCCTCTGTCTCGTCCGCCTCCTCTCTGCGGACCGCCACGGTTGAACCTCTGCCTCTGCCTGGGAGGTTCTTCACTTAACTGTTGATCATCAGCATGGCGGGTCGGACAGTCACGAGCCATGTGACCAATCCCACCACAGGAGTAACACTGCCCACTCTCGGCACGCCTGGCTCTGACTCCACCCCGGCTTCCCCGTACAACTGAGCATGAGTCGTGCAGTCGGCCACCGGTAGGTCTGGTCTGCCTGGAACCCTGAGTCATCCGTCGGCTACCTGCTGCAGATGACTCTGCCACGTGCCGCCCTGCGGTGAGTTGCTGTGCTGGTGTAGACTCAGCAAGGAAACACTCGATCAGAAGTGCCCGCTCCAGTACTCCTGTCTGAGTCGGTATGCTGAGGGAGATCAGCGATGCCCTGATCTCGTGTCTCAAACCCGGCTCGAAGGTCCGGGCCCGGAAGAAGGGGTCTCTTACCATGTCTGTCGAGTAGCGCGAGAGATCGGTAAATCTCGCCGAGTACTGAGCGACCGTCATGCTGCCCTGCCGTAGCTGTAGAAGCTCCTGGATGCGCACCGCACGAAGGGTGGCTGGGACGAACTCCGAGCGGAAAAGGCTCTCAAAGTCCGTCCAAAGTAGAGATGCCTCATCGTGCACCTGGAGCATCAAGCTCCACCATCGTCCTGCTGCTGCGTGTAGTAGGCTCGCAGCGAGGATCATCATGAGGTCTGCTGGTGTCCTCACTAGCCTAAACACTCGAACTACTGCCTCCAGCCAGTCCTCTACTGCCTGGGGATCTGTCTCCCCGCGAAACCTGGGCGGACACTGGCGCTGAAACTCATGCAGTGCGCTGAGGCGACGTGCATCGTCAGCGGCTGCTGCTGGAAGCATCGGGGGCTCGGCGGGTAGAGCTACCGCCGGTGCCACTACTGGCAAAGGGCCCTGCCCCGAGTCCTCGTCGCTCGGTGGGCTGTCGTCTCGCTCGACTCTCGGAACCCTAGCTGGCTGCCGTCGTGGGGCCATCCTGAAAGGAAACAGGTGCGCCACGGTTAGAACAGTATACCTGGTGAGCTGATATAAGTAAACACAAAGAAAACTTTGAAACACACACGCAATCAATGTTTTCGTGCATTAAGTCGGAAATCAGAGGTCAGGGTCCTGGTGTACGGATACGTCGGCCGCCGCACCAACACTGGACTCCCTGGACTGATATCCACACTCAATACGCTAAACATTATTGCTTCACATAGAAAAGATCAGAGTTCGCGGTAGAACCGAACTCCTCTGATACCAATTTGTCATGACCCGCCCTCGGGGTCCGTGCCGTGACTACCCCAAGCCCGCCTTCCATAGGCCAGGGGCTGGCGACTAGCACCAAGGCGTAAATCCCGGTAAAAAGGGAAGGCATTGCCTTTGAAAAGTAAACACACACCATAGAGTAAACAAGCGGAAAGTAAATACTAAACAAAGCAGAGTACGACTGAAAGTGCGGACAGGTAAATGGGCCAGAATACAAACCCAAACTGAAAGTAAAGTACAACTCGAAAAGGGAAAAACAGCAACTGAAAAGTAAAAGCTGCTACTCCGAGCTGTCCATTGGAAATCCCACCTGAAGGGTGGGTACAGATATCTCCTCTGCTCCACAGGTCCCGCCGTCCGCTCCGTGCACGTCCTAAGGGGCGCGGTGCCGTCGCACCGCGCCGGACGACGAACACCGCGGCCGGTTCCGGGCCGCGGCGGAAGAGAAAACCGGCGGTCGGGCCGCCGGCGTCGGAAGCCGAAGGGGGAACCGGAAATTACCAGTTCCGTTGGAGAAAACCGGCCGGCCAGCTGGCCGGCCGGAAGGCATTAAATCGGGGAAATTAATTCCCCGGCCAGCCTGTAAAACCCCCCTCTTTAAGAGGGGAGAGGTTCCATGTAAGGGGGGGGGGGGCAACAGCCCCCCAGTCTTTTTTTTAAATCGGCCCCCACGTGGGGGCCGTTTTTTGCAAAGGCACGGCACAAGGCCGTGCCGCCTTGTCAAAACCGCGGGGCTTAGCCCCCGCGTGCGCCGCCACCGTGCGGCGCCAGGCGCCGCCGCCGCGGCCCGCCGCCGCCGCCGCCGCGCCGCGGCCCGCCGCCGCCGCCCGCCGCCGGCCGCCGGCCACCGCGCCGCCCCGGGGGGGGGGGGGGGGGGGTCGGGGCGGGTCGGCCCGGACCCGGACCCCCCCGTTTCGAACCCGTTTTGGTTTTTGGCTCATAACTTGAGCCTCGGACCTCCGAATGACGAACCGTCTGCGGCAACGCGATCCTTGGATCGAGACGGTCGTTTTGGTATAACGCACTCAAGGTTTCGGTTTACTTTGAGTTCGGCCGGGTTGGTTCGTTCACAAAACCAACCGGGCCTTCGGAGCGGAAACGCTCATATCTTGAGCTACGGACGTCCGAATGACGCGCCGTCAGTCGCGTTGTGTTCCTCTTAGTGAGAAGGATCTTTTGGCATACTCCGCCCGAGATTTGGACGTAGGTGGAGTACGGTCGGGTTGGTTTTGCCTTAAAAACCAACCGGGCCCCGGAGACGAAAATGCCAATAACTCTCAGACCGGGCGTCCGATCGACGCGCCGTCTGTTACGTTGAGTTCCTGTTGACGATACGGAACTTTTGGATACATCAACTTCGGTCTTCGTGACAGTGGATGTATCAGCCTCTCGGCTCGTGGAGCGGACCCTCCGTACGAGTTTGCTGTGTGCGGGAACCCTAGTTCTGGCTGCGACTATTACTGTGACGACTACTACTACTGCTACTGTGACTGCGACGACGACAGTACAAAGATCCTGTGTGGTTTCGACGACGACGACTACAGCACTCAGCGATCCTACGTGGAACAGTGCTACCGAACCTGTGTGAGCTGAATCTTCTTTTTACCTTGAGCGGTGGAGCGCTTGGGTGTAGCGGCGGACCCGTGGTACTTGACAGAGGTGGTGCGCTTGGATGCAGCAGCAGACCCTTGGCGGTGGAGCGCTTGGTTGTAGCGGCGGACCCGCGATACTCTACGGAGTGTGTGCACTTAGTTGTAGCGACAGACCCGCGACGGTGGAGACGTGCGTGCGGAGTACGGAGACCGTGTAGATAACTGAGACCTGACGACTGCTTGACCGACTCGACTTGGAGTGAGTCGACTAGCCCAGTGGACGGAGCACCCAGTAGTTGGCAGCAGACCCACGGCGGACGGAGCGCCTAGTAGTTGGCGGCAAACCCGCGGTACTCGACAGGAGGAGTACCTCAGTAGGCTATCTGGGTGAGCGCCCGGTATTTGGCAGCAGACCCTCAGCGGACGGAGCGCCCGGTAGTTGGCAGCAGACCCGCGGTACTCGACAGGAGGAGTACTTCAGCAGTCTTAGGTTAGTGAGCAGTACCTCAGAGTCGTGACAGGACCACTGTACACTTCAGAGTTGGGGCTCTTCAACTTTTACGGTTTCGATAACGAAAATCCTGGTTTGAGCTGAGTCTATGATCTTTGTGATTTCCTCATGATTGAGATGGGTCGCTTGATAACTTAGGTATATGTATGGGCATATACCTAGGTAATGGTTATCCGTTGATTTCATAAACTTGTTATAATCTGTGTGGATTTACTGTTTACTCTTCTTTGTGGATTGGGTTGTTGGGCTCGGTGTTGGAGCCGAACGGAAATTGATGACTTAGGTATATGTATGGGAATATACCTAAGCAGTGTCAGTTGTTACTTCGTGATTGTTACTTTTCTTCGTGGTTTAACCATTGTGGATTTGAGAGACCTTCAGGGGTCTCGGGGTCCCTACTGAGTAGCGTATACTCACCCCTGCACGGGCTTTGCCCACACTACGTTGTGTTGGTTGCAGATGAAGGACAGCGTTGACCTTAGCTGAGGCCTACAGAGTGGGATGGTACCCGGAGGAGGACCACTGGGCGGGACGTGCACGGAGCGGACGGCGGGACCCGTGGAGCAGAGGAGCTATCTGTACCCACCCTTCAGGTGGGATTTCCAGTGGACAGCTCGGAGTAGCAGCTTTTACTTTTCAGTTGATGTTTTTCCCTTTTCGAGTTGTACTTTACTTTCAGTTTGGGTTTGTATTCTGGCCCATTTACTTTTCTGCACTTGTAGTTACTTTCCGCTTGCTGACTCTGTGGTGGTTGTTACTTAAAAAGGCAATGCCTTCCCTGTTTACTGGGATTTTACGCCTTGGTGCTAGTCGCCAGCCCCTGGCCTATGGAAGGCGGGCTTGGGGTAGTCACGGCACGGATCCCGAGGGCGGGTCGTGACAGGTGCAGATTATATTCCCTTCCATATAGATCATTATCGAGGTTACCATTTTAGAGATAATAAATAGTGAAATTAATCCTTCTTGGGGTTGATATCGCTTCATGAGACACTCAGACGGTTTTATTTTATTGATTTAATACATCTTCTAGATGATTATTGATGAAAACATTTTTTGGTGTGTGAGGTGGAAGACCACCTCATACTAAGAAGGGTCGACCACACCAATAGGTTTGTTATCCATTTGCGTTAGTATAATAATTATTTTCTCAAGGGAAATGATGAAATGTCGATTCGAAAGGGAACCCATCACTTATACTCGAATATATCTGATAAAAGGATAAAATTCAATATTGTTATGACATATTCCCCATTCATTTTCATATTATCTCTTGCTATGGATACCATCTAACATTCAGGAAAGATATCTGGAGCTATATGGTTTGTTCTAAGTCACTGATGAGGGATTTTTATTCTACCACATTAGTATTGTAGCCTTCAAATAGTGATAATGAGTAGGGAAACATTTATTTTTTGGAGAGATAATAATAATCCTTAGAAAAACATAGTTATAATTCTTTTTTCCCATCCTCATACTTTTATGACTATGGCAGGTCCAATAAAAATACATCTCCAATGTTCTATGAGTTTTCTGGCCATATAAAGGTGATTCTTTTTAAAGAATAGTATCTAAAGGTATGATTTTTGGGTCGGGATGTACACTAATGATATCAGATAAGGACTTCCATTTATCTTGATTTTATGAAATGAAATTGGTGTTATATTTCTATAGAGTAAATGTAAATTTTCATTAACACTCATCCACAAATAGAAACCAATGAGAATCTTTAGTGGGTCAACACAAGAGAACAAATCGACATTGTGGTGCTACATTTAATGCCTTATCTTTTTCATTGAAAATATGTTCATGAGGAAATTATTCTTGAAATATGAATACTTTCTCTCAATATGTCGCATCATTAAATTTTGGTCCAAGAGATTTTTTCTTGATTCGTGTATCATATTTTTGAGCATAGAGAGAACCATGAGATCATTCCATGGTTACCATATATAAGATTATTGGATTTCCCTATAAAAAAAAGCATAAATATTGATGTGTGTAGTTGGAACTTCTTGATACTCTCAAAGGATTCTTGGAATTCCTTATACAATTGGCTGGTGAATCCCTTCTCCAATAGTGTTGTGGATGGGATAGATTTTCTAACAAGGTTATTTATAAAACAATGAATGTATGTGAGGTTATGCTAGAGCCCCCATAGTTCATTATGATAACGAGTGTATTAAATTAATAGAATTTAAATAATAATTTTTTATCTTACCACAATGATGTGGTGTCACAGTAAAAAACTAAGTAATTATATAGATATATCACTAAAATAAAACTTCAATGGGTATAACTAAAAAAATTTAGGTTACAAATTATCAATGATTTCATTATTATTTGTGAGGTGATGAAATCATTATCGATACATTACCTCAAGTTTGTTGACTAAATAACCTTTTATTCCTCATTACGTGTTTTTAATGATATGAATAATGGAACATTGATAAGTAGATTCATCATTATTTACTCCAAGAGGAATAAAATGATTGAAAAATATCTACTAAGGCACATTGAAGGTGATGGATTCATCCTATTAAAGGGTAATATTATTTTCATTGCACCTTGAATACCCATACATGAATGAAAGGGCTTATAATCGCATAGTTTCATTGATCAAGAGTTATATTGTCAGAAATGGTAAATAATCCTATTCTATATGTAGATTAAATTCTATAAAATTTGATATATAACATAATCTACCAATTTTTTATCTTTATAGAGATAATACTGGCGAGCCATATGGGATATTTGTGTTCCCAAAAAAATTAGATTTGATCAATTTGTCAACTTATGATTCTACATTAGTGTCTTGAGAGGATGAATCATCATAGAAACTATCTTGAAACCATTATTGTCATCGTATAATCCAATATGGTTTATAGACACATTGGAGTTTAGACTGATATTTTCAATATAATTCCAAGAAAACACATAAGTATTTTTCTATGGAAATTAAAAGAACATATACTATTAATGTAGAGTCCCAATGACACTTTTCAACATGGGTTAGAATTCTTCTTTTATTACATGATATAAATTTTTGATATCATTGATAATGACAGAGGTTCCTTCTTCAAATATAAGAGTCTCCTTCAAATGTTCATACTCTTCTTCTTCTACCACTTTTTCTATAGAGTAATTTTATATCATGGAAGATAATCTATGGGAGTCTCAATCATTGTTTATTTGATTAAGGCCATGGTATGGTACATTTTCGTCTCGAACAACTACAGTCATTATAAAGAGAATACATAGTGAATTATTTTATTTTTATACTATATATGGGGATTAATGGAACCCATACATATAGTATTGATCCTTATAACTCAGATAGTTTTATGGGTAGAAAATAATCACTTTCAATCATTATCCATGGATTCTTAGGGGTGGTTCCTAAGCCATTCAGTTCTACAACCTATGTATTTTCTTCCAAAAATTGTTTTTCCATCCATTTTATAGAAACCTAAATCAATAAATTTTTAATTAAAAAACACAATGTTTGAGATGTTACATATTGATTGGGTATTTCATACACTGTATAAATTTCCAATGTACAATCATGTGGTTTTCAATACAAGGTATTTAGAGTAGGACACTATATGATATTTCTTTTTAGATATCCTTGAAAGAAATGTTAGACATGAGATCCTAAATCTAGGATTGGTTCTTGATCTTAGAATTAATTTTTTTCTCACTCTTATAATACACTTAAATGGATATATTTAGACAAAATTAATATACCATTCAATATCACTAATGTTTAACAGTCTGAAACCGGACATGTTAGATCCTAAAACCAATTTAAATTCGATTCATTTATATGTAAAATTCATCTAGTTTTCCTAAAAAAATATCAAGGTCTAACATGTCAAAGGATTACCAACTCATAATACTATTGTATTAATGATATGATGAAATAAAATTCTAGTGGTGAAGTCTCCACTCGATAAACCTTAGAAGTAGTGAATCCTATCACAAATTCTAATTAGATATGATGTTCCTCGATGAGTTATTCTCTCTCTTCTTCATAATGGTGAGAAGAATCAAGGATCGTGTGTTATCCTAGAACAACCACCATATTTTTTAGAATTTTGTGTTTTTTCCAATGATTTATACTATTAATGTATGGTTACTCCCTATTTTATTGATTGATATATTGGAAAATTTATTTAAATTGGCCTGGTTCTTGGGATGTGGTTGATAAAACATTCTTTACCAATGCCATAAATCATTATGAACTTCCCATTTTTCTAGGTTGATTTGATAACTATACCCCCACAAATCATTCATATATGATTTTATGGATGAGGTGACCACTAGAGAGCTCCAAGTCACCTTAGTATTTTTGTTTGTCTTACTAGAGTAATCACTATAGGTCTCTGATGAATATATGTTCAATCTGTGGATGTGACTGTGATATTGGCTCTGACCATTCCATGTTGTCTCCCCCGTATATTTGGTTCCTAAATCATCCACATCGATCTCCTCTATCAATTATGTTGAAATAATTCTTAGATGCATATTCTTTATTCGAGAAGGGTACGTGAAAGTGTATTAAATTAATAGAGCCATATATGTTCTATTTAACTAAAGAGGGTTTTGTTTCGTGTGGTGTTTCCCATTATCTAGATGTTGTTCAAATTATTTCTATAGGAGTTGAGCATTCACAGAAGCTGAGTATGTCTCTTCCCCCAATGTCTCTTCCTATGTATGATAATTATCTAAACCTCTATGAGGCATATTTGATGTCACTAGCCATAGTGAAATGAAATTAATAGTTTTTTGAAGTTGTGATATTAAGTTGGCATGAGCTCAACCAACTATCTTAAAATTCATCATGTTCTCAAACATATGTCCATTCATGGGTAAAACATTTTTCAGATCACCCCTTCCCCTGGATGAGAAATGGTTACATTGGTTACCTATGCTGGGGAATTTTCCTACAACACATGTGATCAATCATCCATGCTTCTAAAAATATATTCTAATTTGATTCAATTCTTGATTATTTTACCTAGCCACATATGGATAGATAAGTACATAGATTGATCAGTGAAGTTGACATCATCTAGTTTCTGTGTATACATTAGTTGGACTAGGATATTTTACATGGATGCAAGGAAATAACTGGCACCTATTCATTTTAGAAGATGTATAATTTATACACTGATTCCTCAGATCATATGTGATGTAATGGGTGACCCTAATATCATTTTTCCTCATACTGAGGGTAATTTTTTTGTTTTCACTATTCAATAGGAGGAGTTGGACCATTACGGGCCTACTTAGGTTCTTGAATTATAACTAATACATGTTTGAGGGTAACAATGGAGATATCCACTTTATGAAGACATTTTCCTTTGTTTACGATAATGGTTGAAATTCAGATTATGACCACTAAATTTATGTTTCAAAACACTATCTAGTTTCTATAGACTCACAAAATACTATGTGATACATCATTGGAATTAAAGGATTTTTTCAATCTTATCAATGTTTTTTAGATTTTTTTTTTGAAATTTCCTTTACAATTGAATAATGATGATAGAACATGTTAACAATTTTTATATAGCTATAATGTAATTCAACTCCCTAATTTTTATAATGCATATGGTTTTTAAGGTTGGTGATTTTTTTTAATTATCATAGAGATAAACATATAAATAAATTGAAAATAAAGGTCTGCCCATCCTAAAATTGATCCTACTAGAATGTCATTTTAGAAATAGAATATTTCCCGAATAAAATTATGTACAATGCATGCCTTCATGTATTTCACTTATTGATCTCTATGGACAATCATTGGACTGAACTGGGTTAATAGGTGTGTGATATATTCTTCTAGATCATGCACACTATCAAATTTTGATAAAATTGAATTAAAGAAATTATGTTATGGAAAAGATTCATCAATCAAATTTTAATATGGATTCTTCATAGTCTATATAGGTTTGTATCATGCTTCCAAGGATTCCATTTGATCATCCAATGAATCAATGTTATTGAAAATAATTTGAGGTATACTTTGATGGGTTGTCTTCAGTCTATGTTGAGTGGATGGGCCTTTGTGATGTGGTCCATTTTTTATTTACCAATAATTCATGATCAATTATAGGAATAAATTATATCCTCTTAAGTGGAGAGGATGGGTTCATGCTGGAGGTATGTCATGAAAATATTTAATTCCTCCATTAAGTATAATGGCTTCAGGGATCACTATTTGCGCTAACAAACAAATTCCTCTCATGTAAAGAGATCAGAACATTCCTAATGTATTATGGGAGGAAAATCTTTCTCAACATGAAAAAGATAACTAGTGGAAATGTTTCCATTGAGTATCACATATTTTATTTTTATAATATTTTATATCTCATTCTCATACAATTCCATAATCTCCTCCATGTAATAAATTTACACTCTTATGGCTAGGTAGTTGGATATAACCACTTGTTTCCATTTATCATTATGGTATTCAATATGGTCTTACAGGTATTATTAGAAACCCATAGAAAATTAAAATTTTCATTGGAGAATTCCCAATGGCTTTTCAAGCTTTCTTATTTAGTGAAATATAATTTCTCAATATATTTTCATGTATTTGGGAAAATCTATTTCATTTATGTATATTTATTTCATGGAATGTTCTATGGAATTTATTTCCTATTTTGAAACCCCTTACTATGAATTTTATGCTCACCATATGTATTATAATATCCTTTACATGTTTAGAGGTCATGCTACGATAAATTTATAAAGTGGAAGAAGGGCATTGAAGATTCATTATTTATTATGTTTAAAAAAATTTACACGTTATGTTTGAATTTATTTTGAATTTATTTTTTGTAGAAACCAAGACTGGTAAAAGATACTGATATTTAATTTAAATTTTGTGTTTTTTATGCTTCTTTTATAAAAATAAAAAGACAGAAATTATAAGGGTAGATTCTGGTAGCTTGGCCATGGGTCTTTATAGTTTGTATCAGAGGTACTATCTTGATAATATTTAAAAATTAGAACAAATCAATAGATTAAATATTCTACCATTATAAAATATATATTTTTCTTTTGTGTAAATTAGAATTGAGATGTTATGATTTTAATTCTCAGGTAATGATTATTAAATAAATAATTGCATAGGTGTACATACATACATATATACACATATATGGTCCAATATTTTTAGTATTCATATATATAAACTTGATAAGTGTTATATTTTATATAATTTTCAAATAAATTCATATATATATATATAAGAATAAATCATTCAAAATCAAATCGTATATATGATAAGTTTTCCTGATTCTAAAACCTTATAGTTATAAGGGTGTGGTTTTTTTATGATCATTGTATAAAGAATTATATATATATATGTGTATATACATGCATATATTTACATATATATAACCTTAAATTTTCTTTATATATATATATATGTTTTACTTATGTGTATATACAAGTGAATATACACATATGCATTAAAGCATTTTGGTTTATGTACATATAAGAGGGTTTTTGTTTTCATATCTTGGTTTCTAAAACCTACATATGAAAGGGTTTCATGTTTTTGAAACACATATATATAAGAATACAAATAAAAAAATATAAATTATATTTATTATTCTTAATTGATTTAGAAGTTATAAATGGTATTTATCAACAACAAAGCAACTGATCAGAGATTTATATATGTTTAAATTTCTATATTCACCTTGTTTACACAATTACATGTGATAATTCTTATCATTTTATGTGTAATTATTAGTGAAGTTATTATTTTATGTGCCAAATCACATCTTCACCTCATAATATAACATGCATGAATATGTATGGCCATAATCTGTCACATGTGTAAACTTCCATGACTTATTTGATCTTGAATGCAAATAATTCCATACTTCATGAAATTACGGTTTTCAAATAATTGTCTTTTTTCAAGATTGTGATTCACCCTGGAAATATTTTAAAAAAGATTTTGATGAATTGGTGTTGACATGAGAAGGATTTATTTATTTCGAATGAATTAATATTATGTAAGTATTTTGGAAATGTTTTTTGGTAAAAAAAATATAAAATAAAGGTCCATGGGAAAATGTTTTCAAAAATTAGAACATGTGAAATATGTGAACTAATGGGGAGTGAACCCATAAGTCTTACTGATTACTAGGGGCTATATGTATAAGTCACCAGCCATAAACATTACTTAACATTGAATTAAATTAATAATTGTCATTGAGGATCTTTTCAGGTTTAGAGTTTTAAAGAATTAGATCTTAACTATTACATCTCAAAAGAATAAATAGTAGACACTTATACTAAGTTTCCATAAAATAAAAAATCTTAAAAAGAAACATGTATAGTTCCATGTTTTATATAGAATGACTTTTCATTGATCCCATCCTTGACTCTATTCCACATTAAGTCCTGTGAAAAACATTTCATAAAAACTTGGGATGAGCATAAAAATCTCCGTAAGGGTAACACAAAGAATGAAAACTGTTAGTTTTTCAAAACAACAAGTAAACCATGTATACTTTATCAAAGTAACACTTTTAACCTTTATGAAGTAGTAAAAACTCTTCACTGAATAAAAGATCAATACTTACCCTTTTGTAACCAAAAGATTACCATAAAACCCATATAAATAACACATAACATATAAAGGTTACTTGGGACATAAACATACTTAAATGGAATAACCATACGGTTGACTTCCACACATATCACGTAATGTAATAGCCATACGGCCGACTTCCATACCCAATGAATTGGAGGTTATAACGTAACCACCCGTCCTGGTATTCACGGCACCACCCGTCATATGGTTTATCACGTAACCACCCGTCAAATGTCCACGTACCATTATAAAATCATAATACATAAAACAAATATAATGGAAAGAAAAAATTTCCACACTTTGATCACAATATATCAGTTAAATATATTGACATAACAAATAAATTATAAAAACCCTTTCCAATACCAAAATATATAAAACAGTAAATGGTATTTATTTCAAAAAATAAACATTACGGCTTGTTGAGGAAGCCAAAGACCAAATAATACTCACGGCGGCGGAAAAGATCATTGTCACCGTGTACGTTAAAAGAAACATTCCTTTTTGTTGTTTTGTAAAACGCTTCGTAGAAAAATATTCCTTTTTTATAAAAGTAAAATTCAAAGGGGATTATACACTGTATAAAATAACGTTGTGTATAAAACGAAATATGCTTCAATGAAAGTACATTGAGATGAAGTCTTTTACCTCATGTCCGACTTTACCTGTTTCTTCTTTAATCTCCTGAATAATAAACTAAAGTTAATTTATACTTGATTAAGAACCTTTTTTATGTTTATTATTCCTTTTATATCACTTATTACACTGTTATAATCATTATGTAATCATTTAAGTTAATAATGTTCATTTTGTCGATATTTGGTACTTGAGTCAAAAATGGACTTCTTATAATTATATGTCGTTCACGTGGTAAAAGTTTCATTATATACAGAATGATATTCATTATTTGGGTATCATATATATCATATATATCCATCATGTACATGTATTTATAATAGTACATAACATTTGGAGGTATGAAATTGAAATGCACAGTTCATGGAGACGGTAAGCCATACGTACGCATAAACACAACTTTCATTTCTATTTCTTATTTTAATGGAATTAAAACATAATGATACATAGGTGTATTATAATTCTAGTATAATATCATATAAAATATCATTAACTCTATCCTTTATAAATCCCACATATGGAATTAATGTGTCACATCACTTTGAGGGGGCGGTAGTCCGCACTTCCTCAAATGAGATTATCGTATTTACACACCATGGAATCCATAGAGGTTTGATATAATTGGGAAGTACAGATGCATAAAGAAATCATAAACATAATATATATCATATATAAATACAGTTCCATCATAATGGCCACCATGAGAGGTGGTAAGATGTAATTGAACAATCATCATTTCGTGAGGCGTTAGTTTGCCATCTACAGAAACATTACATTCTTCATCCATTAGATGGAGGTGTGTGTAAGTGTAGTTTGAATACTTATAATAACAACATCCTAGTATATTGAGGTTACTGGTGTTGTTTCAAAAGAAAATAAATAAAAAGATTTTAGGGGTTGGAGAATCAAAATAAAAGAAAACAGTTTAAGAGAAACTGTTACCTTTAATTTAGGCAACTTCTTTTGGCTTAAACCAAAAGGACTTTTTAAGTGCCTTATGCCTAATGTAAGGCTTCTAGGAGGAGGAGAGGGATGTAGGGAGATTAATTGGGCCGATTTTGGATGACCCAAATGGCTTTAGAGGTGTGAGGAATGTCATAGAAGTGGTATCTTTTTATAAGGGAGAAGATGGGCTCCTTTGGAAAGTGTTAAAATATTATTTTATAATATAATGATATTCAGTTTATAATGGTCCAACAATCATTATGGTTGAATATAAGATGACTCATAACCGAAATAATATCATCCAATCATAATTAAAAATGTTTTGGATAATATTTTAATCATTATAATCTTATTTAATTAAACCATCTATTAATGCGGTAAATACTGCATCATTATTGTCTCATAAATAATTTAATTTATTTGTTGTCTAAAAATTATAAAAAAAATACCATGATGTAGGAAATGTTTTTAGCTTTCCAATTAATATTTATAGTTGAAAATATAATTTATATAACCCCTTCTAAAAATTAATTTTCTGAAAGATATTTTCTTTTGTCATTTTTGTCTTTTCTTTAAGTTAATTATTCTAAATTGTCATTATCACACCCAAGTGGCATAAAGGGGTCCCAAAATCGACCCAAATATGATAATGGTCGTAAATGAATCAACTAATAATATTTGTACAAGTGTTAAGGTAATTTTGAATGATTATAATATTCTTTTAACCTTGAATTACCCTATTTACCATTAACCGTGGTAAGTTAAAGTCAAAAGTTACTATTCACCATAAATTATTTTCATCTTATTGAACAACATTTTACCTCTTGATAAAAACCATGTTTGTCGGATTTTTTAAATTCAATTCACAGAAGTGTTAAAACTCCATTTGAATGAAAAAAGTCAATTTTTTTAACTACTATTAAGTGGTGTCACTATTCATAAAAAATTGATGTTTTTCAGAAAAATACAAAAAATTCATCCTAAGCTATATTTGATATTCCTAATTCAAAAATGATGTCTATTTTTCAGAATTCAAAAAATAGAAGTGGAATTAATTAATTTAAAAATTAATTCCCGTTGTTAAAACAAATACCGTGTTTTTATGAAACAATAACTATCAAAAGATTGATACATGTTTATGTCTAATTTAAAAGTGAAATTAAATCCAATGACCAACATTAGATTAAATAGTAAAAATATAATTTAATTCCTCTTTAAAACCAATTAAAAAGATAATATAACCATATAAATAAATTAGATTAAAAAGCACTTTTGAATTAAAATACAAAAATTTTCACTATTCATTAAAAAATAAACTTTATCAGAAAAATACCAAAAAATTACCCAAAGTAAAATTTGATGTCCCCATTCTAAATAAGGATTTCATTTGGTCCATTAGAATGTATTAAATTAACCAAAACTATATTTAAGGAGGGTTCTCCATTAAAAGGTGATAAATCGGCATTTTAATGAAAATTATACTTAAATTTAGATTCATTCACTTTTTAAGCCTCTAAATTTTATTTGATAAATGTAAATATATTTAACAAACATGTATAATCATATTGTAGTTAGTTTTTCTCATTTTCACCAATACAATGGCTAGGAGTTAAATAATGTTTAAAATAATAATATTATATTATTAGTGTGCAACATAAGATTCCAAAGAAACCCGTTGTTGCGTATCAGGTACGCTATCGAACATAAAAAACCTTTTAAGCTAAAATTAATATTTAATTCACAAATATTAATAAATATAAAAATATATTACTCTTCATTTACCAGGGATGTCACATCTTCCCCCCCCCCTTTAGAAATTGCGTCCTCGCAATTTTATTCACTTATCAAAATAGGTGGGGGTATTTATCCCTAATAGCATTTTCAGATTCCCATGTTTCCACTTCAAGCATATGGTTTTTCCACAAAACCATTACCTTGTGAATTACCTTATTTCACAACACTTTATCTATTCGGTCAAGAATCTGGACTGGTTGTTCTTCATAAGAGAGATTCTTTTCCAACTGAACTACCTCTGGGCTCAAAACATGAGATGGATCTGGGATATACTTTCTCAACATAGAAACATGAAAAACATTGTGTACCTGAGATAAACATGGTGGTAAATCCACTCTGTATTCAACTGATCCAACTTTCTCCAGAATTTCATATGGTCCAATGAACCTTGGACTTAGCTTTCCTTTCCTACCAAATTGCATCACACTTTTCATGGAGAAACTTTGAGAAAAACATGATCACCTACCTCGAAAGATAAATCCTTCCTCCGGTTATCTGCATAACTCTTCTGCCTGCTCTGTGCTATTCTCATTTGTTTCTGAATCAACTGAACTTTTTCTGCCATCTCTTCTACCAATTCTGGTCCCATCAAGTTCCTTTCACCCACTTCATCCCAAAAAGCAGGAGTTCGACACTGCTTCCCATATAATGCCTCAAATGGTGCCATCTGTATACTGGAATAAAAACTGTTATTATAAGAAAACTCAACCGAAGAAAGATGTTGGCCCCAGCTTCCCTGATAATCCATCGAACAAGCACGTAGCATATCCTCCAAGGTCTGAATTGTTCGTTCTAACTGCCCATCTGATTGTGTATGAAAAGTTGTACTAAAATTTAATTCAGTACCCAATGACTTCTGAAGGCCTTTCCATAAGTTATAAGTAAACCTAGGATCACGATCAGATACAATAGAGAGGGGAAATCCATGCAACCTGACTATATCTTTAAGATACAAACAGGAAAGTTGATCTAGGGAAAAATTATCTCGAATATGAAGGAAATGAGAAGATTTAGTCAAGCGATCAACAATAACCTAGATTGCATTATTACCTCAAGGTGTCTTTAGCAATCCCACAATGATGTCCATGGATATATTCTCACATTTCCACTCTGGTACTGGTAAAGGCTACAACATCCCTTTCGGTAACATCCGCTCTACTTTAACCTGCTGACAAGTCAAACCCATTAGAGTAAAATCAGCAATATCTCTTTTCATTCCATCCCACTAGTAATACTCTAGCAGATCTCTGTACATCTTAGTACTACCAGGATGAACTAAAAACGGAGAACTATGAGCATCACATAAAAAATCTCTCTTCAACTGTGAATCACAAGGCATACAAAATCTCTTCCCAAATCTCACAACACAATCATTATCAATGTTGAATTCAGGTAACTTACCCTTCTGAACCAGCTCTACCTTTTTCCGCAACTCACTGTCTTGCTTCTATGCTTTCTTGATTCTGTCTGATAGAGAATATTTCAGTGATACCTGAAACAAAATAGAAGGACATCCTGCACCAACAACTTCTATTCCAAATTTCATTAAATCCTTAACCAAAGGATCTCGATCCAAATGCAACATTGTTAATGAAGCACTACTTTTTTGACTGAAAGCATCAGCCACTTTATTTTCTTTTCCCAGATGGTAATGATTTGTACAATCAGAATCCTTGATTAGTTCTAGCTATCTCCTATGTTTCATGTTCAATTTTTTCTGAGTGAATATATACTTTATACTTTTGTGATTGGTATATATTTCACACTTTACTCCATACAAATTATTCCTCCAAAATTTTAAAGTGAAAACAACAGCAGCTAATTCCAAATCATGTGTCGGGTAATTTACCTCATGAGTTTTCAACTGACGTGAAGCATAGGCAACTACCTAATCATTTTGCTTTAGGATGCAACCATGTCCTTTCAATGAAGCATCACTGTAGATAAAAAACTCACCATTCCAGGAAGGAAGTGCCAAAACTGCAGCATTCACCATTCTTCTTTTCAACTCCTATAAACAATCATCACATTCTTTTGTCCAGATAAACTTAACACCCTTCTGATTTAGCTTAGTCATTAGATTATGTAACCATGAAAAATTTCTAACAAACCTTCGGTAATAGCCTGCCAATCCAAGGAATCTACGAATCTCAGTTACATTTGTGGGTCTTGGCCATTCTTCCACAGCCTTTGTTTTTTGCAGGATCAATAGTTATGCCAATTTTTGAAATAATGTGACCAAGGAATGAAATTTTTTGTAACCAAAAATCACACTTTCTGAATTTTCCATAAATTTTATTTTCTTTTATGGTTTGAAATATAATCCTTAAATGACTTTCATGCCACAATTTACTTTTAGAATACCCCAAAATATCATCAAAAACCACAACCAACATTTTTCACCTGAGTCAACTGAGCCATCACTGAAACAAACTGTTTAGTTCTGATTCTAACCATCTCATGATACTGATTTGGAAGGTCATTTCCCTATGTATTCCATCCAAAAAATCTTCTCTTCTTCCTCTATGAAAAACCATTCTTAACACTGAAATACCTTAGGTGAAGCAACATGGTAATCTGTAAATGCTATATCATTTCAATCATACCATAAATTAATTTATAATTTAACAATTTTCAATCTCCTAAAGTTTTCTAAACTGACCTCTGATACCAACTATAAGGCCCCAACCTTAAATATTACTTAACATTTAATTTAATGAATAATTCCCATTGAGGATCTTTTTAGTTTTAGAGTTTTAGAGAATTAGATCTCAACTATTACATCTCAAAAGAATACAAAGTACACACTTCAACTAAGTATCCATAAAATAAACTCTTAAAAAGAAACATGTCTAGTTCCATGTATTATATAGCATGACTTTCCCTTGATCAAATCCTTGACACTATTCCACATTATGTCCTGTGAAAAACATTTGAAAAAAACTTGGGGTGAGCATACAAAGATCAGAAAGGGAAACACAAAGAATGAAAACTGTTAGTTTTTTAAAACAACAAGTAAACCATGTATACTTTATCAAAGTAACACTTTTCACCTTTTTGATGTAGTAAAAACTCTTCACTGAATAAAATATCAATACATACCCTTTTGTAACCAAAATATTACCATAAAACCCATATAAAGAATACATAACATATAAAGGTAACTTGGGACATAAACATACTTAAATGGAATAACCATACGATTGACTTCCACACATATCACTTAATGGAAAAGTCATACAGTCGACTTCCATACCAAATGCATTGGAGGTTATAATTTAACCACCCATCCTGGTATTCACAAAACCACCCGTCATATGGTTTATAACGTAACCACCCATCAAATGTCCAAGTACCATTATAAAATTATACGACATAAAACAAATATAATGGGAGGAAAAAAATTCTACACTTTGATCACAATATATCACTTAAATATATTGACATAACAAATCCATTATAAAAAACCCTTTTGAATAAAAAAATACAGAAAATATTATATGGTATTTATTTCAAAAAAATATTGCGGCTTGTTGAGGAAGACAAAGACCAAATAATACTCGCGGCGACGGAAAAGGTCGTTGTCATCGCGTACGTTAAAAAACATTCTATTTTTTCGTTTTGTAAAATGCTTAGTAGAAAAAGATTACTTTTGTATAAAAGTAAAAGTAAAAGGGTTTTATTCACCGTATAAAAGAATGTTGTGTATAAAAAGAAATATGCCTCAATGAATGGAGATTGAGACGAAGTCCCTTACCTCGTGTACGACTTGACCCGTTCCTTTTTTAATCTCATGAATAATAAACTAAAGTTAATTTCTACTTTTTTAAGAACCATTTTTAAGTTTATTATTCCTTTTATATCACTTATTACGATGTTATAATCATTATGTAATCATTTAAGTTAATAACTTTCATTTTTTCGATATTTGGTACTTGAGTCAAAAATGGACTTCTTATAATTACATGTTGTTCACGTGGTAAAAGGTTCATTATATCCAGAATGATATTCATGATTTGTGTATCATATATATCATATATATCCATCATGTACTTGTATTTATAATAATACAAAACATTTGGAGGTACGAAATGAAATGCACCATTCATGGAGACGGTAAGCCGTACGTACGCATGAACACTACTTTCATTTCTATTTCTTATTTTAATGGAATTAAAACATAATGAAACATAGGTATATTATAATTCCAGTATAATATCATATACAATATCATTAACTCTATCCGTTATACATCCCACATAGGGCATTAACGAGTCACATCACATTGAGGGGGCGGTAGTCCGCACTTCCTCAAATGAGATTATCGTATTTACCCACCATGGAAACCATAATGGTTTGATATAATTGGGAAGTACAGAAGCATAAAGAAATCATAAACATAATATATATCTTATATAAATATAGTACCATCATAATGGCCACCATGAGAGGCGGAATGATGTAATTGAACAATCATCATTTCGTGAGGCGTTAGTTTTCCATCCACAGAAACATTATGTTCTTCATCCATTAGATGGAGGTGTGTATAAGTGTAGTTCGAATATTTATAATAACAACATCCTAGTATATTCAGGATACTTGTGTTGTTAAAAAAGAAAATAAATAAAAAGACTTTATGGGTTGGAGAAGCAAAATAGAAGAAAGCAATTTAAGAGAAACTGTTACCTTTAATTTAGGTTACTTCCTTTAGTTTAAACCGGAAGGACTTCTTATGTGCCTTCTGCCTAGAGTAAGGCTTCTAGGAGGAGGATAGGGATGTAGGGAGATTAATTGGACAGATTTTGGATGAGAAAAATGGCTTGAGAGGTGTTAGGAATTTCATATAAGTGGTCTCTTTTTATAAGGGAGAGGAGGGGCTCTTTAGGAAAGAGTGAAAATATTATTTTATAATATAATGGTATTCGGTTTCTAATGGTCCAAAAATCATTATGTTCAAATATAAGATGACTCATAACCGAAATAAAATCATCCAATCAGAATTGGACATGTTTTGGATAATATTTTAATCATTATAATCTTATTTAATTAAATCATCCATTAATGAGGTAAACACTGCATCATTATTGTGTCACAAGTAATTTAATTTATTTGATGTCTAATAATTATAAAAAAAATAGCATGATGTTGGAAATAGTTTTATATTTCCAATGAATATTTATAGTCGAACAGATAATATATATAACCCCTTATAAAAATTAATTTACAAAAAAAGATATTTTCTTTTGTCATTTTTGTCTTTTCTTTAAGTTAATTATTCTAAATTGTCTTTATCACACTCAAGTGACTTAAAGGGGTCCCAAAATCGACCCAAATATGATAACGGTAGTAAATGACTCAACCAATAATATTTGGACAAGTGTTAAGTTACTTTTTAATGATTATTAAATTCTTTTAACCTCGAATTACCATATTTACCTTTAATTGCGGTAAATAAAAGTCAAAAGTTACTATTCACCAAAAATTATTTTCATCTTATTGAACAAAATTTTACTTCTTGATAACAACCATGTTTGTCAGATTTTTGAAATTCAATTCACAGAAGTGGTAAAATTTCATTTAAATGAAAAAGTTCAATTTTTTTAACTACCACTAAGTGGTGTCACTATTCATCAAAAATTGAAGTTTTTCAGAAAAATACCAAAAATTCAGCCTAAGCTATATTTGATATTTTGAATTAAAAAATGATGTCTATTTTTCTAAATTCAATACATATAAGTGGCATTAATTAATTTAAAAATTAATTCCCGTTGTTAAAAAAATAGCGTGTTTTTATGAAACAATAACTATCAAAAGATTGATACTTGTTTATGTCTAATTTCAAAGTGAAATTAAATACAATGACCAACATTGGATTAAATAGTAAAAATATATTTTAATTCCACTTTAAAACCAATTATTAAGATAATCTAACCATATAAATAAATTATATTAAAAAGCACTTTTGAATTAAAATACAATATTTTTCATTATTCATTTAAAATGAACTTTTTCAGAAAAATACCAAAATTTTACCCAAAGTAAAATTTTATGTCCCCATTATAAAGAAGGGTTTTATTTGGTCAATTATAATGTATTAATGTAACCAATACTATATTTAAAGAGGGTTCACCATTAAAAGGTGATAAATTGGCATTTTAATTAAAATTATGCTTAAAATTAGATTCATTCACTTTTTAAGCCTCTAACTTTTATTCGATAAATGTATACATATTTAAAAAACTTGTATAATAATATTGTAGTTAGTTTTGTTCATTCCCTCCAATACAATGGCTAGGAGTTAAATAATGTTTAAAATAATAATATTATATTATTAGTGTGCAACGTAAGATTCCAAAGAAACCCTTGTTGTGTATCAGGTACGCTATCGAAAATAGCAACCCTTATAAGCTAAAATTAATATTTAATTCACAAATATTAATAAATATAAAAATTTCTTATTCTTCATTTACCAGGGATGTTACAATATGTATGTTTTTTAATATGGTATGCTATGTATTATTAATGACACATAGAAAATATATATTTTCAAAGGACAATACCCAATGGATTTTCGAGCATAATTATGGTGTGAATTATTATTTTTCTATATATTTTCATGTATTTATGAATAAAAAATTTTGTATGTATATTTACTTCAAAAAATGATTTAAGGAATTTATTGGTTATTTTGAATGCCCTTACTAGAAATTTTATGCCCACCCTATATATTATAATAACCATTATATGATTAGAAGACATAATAAGATGAATTTATAACGTGGAATTTGTGCACTGACGATTTATTATTTATTATGTTCTAAAATTTATACAAGTTCCGTTAAAATGTATTTTAAATTTCTAATTCTCCAAAACCTAGACTGGTAAATGATCTTGATATGTAATTTAAATGTTTTCTTTTTAGTATGTTTCATTTATAATAAATATAGGAAAGCATTTATAAGGGTTGATTCTGGTATCTCAGGCTTGGGTGGTTACATATGCACTTGTTATTGATCTTGATCCTTAGGTAGGATTCAAATTTATCGTTCTTATAAAAATAATCAAAGCCATTATAATTTGATCAGTCCCTCAGGAAATATCCCGAGGTGGAGACCCGTATATTTTAGAAGTAATTTTAGGCCACTACATAGAGCTTACACATTATGGATTACATTATTAGGGAAGGTTTATATTGTGAATCATATTATAGTCGTAAATCTATAAAACCAAATGATCCATTCTCTCTATTTGAAACATCATATTATATGTTATTGGTTTCATTACAATTGGATTCGGGACTTATGCACTATGGAAGACATTATAGGGTGTTTTATATGGATCTCAGGCCATAAGAAGGAATCCTACATATCACACATATATTGAGAATTTTATTCTGTGTAGTTCAATTGGATTCTCAATACACTGATGGGTGAAGAATAATGGTTCACCCATGAGAGGTGGTTGGATCTCACATGTTATAGTGTTAAAGGAATGAATGTAATTTCACTAAAGTTTATTCTCATTAAACCATGGTTACTAGGACAGTGTCCCATAAATCCCACATATACCAAAATACAAGTTATCAATGTTTAGTTCACTTTTCAATTCATTGAAGGTTGTGGAATAGAGATGAAAGGATTAGAGAGTCTAGTTCCCAAGAGTATTAATTTTATATACATATATTGGATTATAGAAAATTCGATGAGCATTGGATCTCAGGATATAGGATGGTTTCCAACATATTCTATTTTGAAATGAATCAGAGTTCTCATAATTCAGTTTTTTGTATTCCCTAATATGCCAACCGTCAAAGGTTATCATGTCTTAGGATGTATCACTAACATGTCCTTATTGAATATTTGACCTTTACAATGTGAAAACTTTATATTTTGGGGGATTTATGGACATGCCCTGGATGACTAAAGGATATTCCAAAGGAAAATATCAAGATCAATTGGATGTTCCCAAAGGATGTCTGATGACATAGAAAACGTTCTTGAAGTGCATTGCATGTTAATGAAGGCACTTATGAGTGTATAGTATGATCTGTATGGCTTGTCTTGAAGGTGTTTCATGACCAGGCTAACATAAATGGAGAACATCACAATAATTGATTGACATTTTTGGAGGACATCACAAGACCCAAGTGATAAATCTAAAGTGAATCATATGATCTGGGTGGAATGTCTGAAGGATATCATTTGACCTTCATGATAGTTACAGATGACATCAAAACACCTTGTGACATGTTTGAAGTACATCATCTAATTTTGGTGAAATGCCATGGTTTTACAGCTTAACATTGTATGAATATTTATAGAACTTTTCAGTACTTGGTTTACATTTCTAGAGGACTTATCAAGACACCTTTATCGTGTACAATGTACATCTTTTGATCTAAATGAATGTAAAAAGTGTGTTGAATGACTTCAGAAACCAATCTTGGTGTGTTCTCATGATCTGGTATGTCAATTTAAGAGTATGAATATTATCATATATATATAAACATATGCACTGTATAATTTTGTCTATTTTATAATATATTTCATATGTGCCTCAAGTTTTTTCATGCGTTAACATATTTATGATTCACATGACCGTGATGACATTCCATCCCCCTTCAATTCATCTATCCTGACCATTGGAATTCCATTGAATAATCTTTAAGTATATCATTAAATGAACATATTTATTTCATGTGATGCCTTATGCCATTCACTGGATCTTTCCTAGTAGAATATCCATAAGATGACATGAATTTCCCCTTTGTAATGTATACTATGATGCTCTCGTGAAGAAAATTCCCTCATGTGTGTGGGTTGTACTTTTTTCATAATATTGGGAGAACATAAAGCCCTCAACTCCCAAATAATATTCCATATAGAAAATTTCATATTTATTAGAGCGTAAATTGATTCAAGGGAGGGTTTTTTCATCAAGTTTTTCACAGAATCATTCCACAGGTCATCTAATGTTTACCACGACATTCAAAGACCACATGAACACCATGTCAATTATATTCTTCACTAGACCATGTTAAATCAATTAGGTCATGAATAATCATGTTGATAGTTCAATGATACTTCACATGGTTAGTTCCACATATCTTGGAGTATTCAAGAGATCATGATGTCCATGTGATGTCTTCCACATGATTGATGATGACATATGTTGGACCATTTGAGAGACTAAGGTGATTTATTAGTTTCCAATAATGAGATCAACACATCTAGTAAAATTGGACACTGAGGGATTAGGATGACATATAAGTGTCCCTCAAGTGATTTAAGGTTCATATCTAATATGACAAGAATGTTACCAAATCCTTCTTATTATATTCGATTTCTCCAATACATATCATATTTTCTTACATATTCTATAATTATATGGGATATCAAAACATTGTGCAAGTGTTATTATGTATAGTCCATCTACTTTTATGTAATGTAGTGCATGATAAATATTGGATCCCATGATTCTATGAGATCATTTTTGAGAAAAATCACACCACCTATCAACTATACATCTCGAGATTAAGGATGGATCTCCTGATTCGATGTAATCATTATCAAAGAAATCCTAAAATTTATCTACCAAGACAAAGGGAAATCACATAATTGAATGGACATGTACAATGTCTATCACATAAGGAAGGTGTAACTCTTACTTGGTCATGCATGATAAGGTCTACACATGTCATGGTGATTCATGAGTTCTTGTGAATCATATAAGCACATCACATGGATACCAATGTAACTCTCCAACATATTAGAATTAATACTTTTTATACTGTTATTCTATAAGGTTATTTGGATGATTTTCATGTGTCTAATGATTATAATTTTACATCATTATATGATCACTTTTAGAAGATTTCAGATGATCATTGGTTCTTGTCAAGTCACATTCAGATGTAGTTTAGGGGTTTTAATTGGGGCATCATATTTTCAATAGTTGATCACACATAGTTCATAATTCATTCACATTTTCTTCTGATGTTCTGGAGAAGAAGTGTAATTTATTCTTTTTGTGTGATCTTAATTATTTTTTCAAATTCCCTCTTTTTTTGGTGAATAGAAAACCCATGATTTATGTGTCTCTTCAATTATCGATTTAATAATGCTCATTTGTTGAGTGTAAGAAATATCATTTTATCAAAATCATAAAGGGGAATGTATAATTCACATGTGGGGTTGATGTTTATATTATAATCAATTTTATTCTTTCTAAAAAATTATTCTTTTGTTCCATTTTAGTGAAAAATGATGATAAAAAAAAATTTAAAAATTTAAAAATTAAATTTCCCAAAAAAACAAAGATGGGTTTAATAACATGAAATTCCTTTAAAACAATTTTTTATTTAATAATATTTATAAAATATAAGTTGGACCATTTTTGAGGTAAAAATTCCAAGGAGTTTATTATGGTTATTTTTTTATAATATGATGTTGAGGGGTTAATCTATGAAACTCATATAGCCCAATATGTTTGGTATAACCCACTACCTATATAATATGGTCATTGATTATACCCAACAATCATAGAGTGAATTTTTATTTTTTTAAAAAGAAAAAAAAATCATTTCATTAAGGTGTTGGTCATGTGAGGAGTTAGCTCTATAAATGGTGGAAAGAACATGTAGCCAGGGGTTGTGACTACCACGACCTATGTTTGAATTTTATTTTAATTAATTATTAATTATATTCAAATAAATATTTTATGTTTTTTTAATGAACATGCTCAACCTGGGAACATAAAACATGGTAACTATCTTCTCCCATCTTAAAGGCTCTATTTTTTGAGAATGGGGTTCCTTTTATATTGGGAACCACATTAAAAAAATTATTTTCACTGTTGAAATCATATCAAACCTGTCTATCTTAATTCAAGAAAATATTATTATAATTTTGGAATTACAAACCATGTTAATTATATTACAAAATTTTTTGGATACTAGGAACAAAAAAATATTTTCAATGTCAGAATTTTTGAAATTTGGATAATATATACCATGTAATATGATATTTAATCTATTAGCTAAATAATACCAAACTTATAATATGTACATTACCATTAAAAATTATGAACATAAATTATATAATCAATAAATATAACTCATTTTGTGATGTGATCTTGATGTATATAGGTTATATTAATTGTTTCATTGATCCAATGATCCTTGTTGGAAACCCATATGATTGAAGATAGACAAACCAAATTAAAGAAAGGTTATTTCCAAACTATAAGGTTCTATAATAACAAATACATATTCATAATGATTCATATATAATCATCAAAATAGAACTTATCTAATAAAAAATGAGATACAGATATGTTTTTCTTCTTCAGTATAATCATTCAATAAAATATTGAGAGAAACATTTCAGTAATTTAAAAATTATATATATTTATATAGAATATATTGAAGGATCTGAATATTATATAAACATCAGATAAAATATCTAAAATTTCACATTTTCCTTTAAATTTTAAAAAATTTCTTTTCAAACCCTACCTATATGTATATATGAAATATTTTAAATTTTGAAAATATCATGAATAATTCATCAATCACTTCTACGAATTTGGTGTTTCATGTGATAAAATATAAACCACTAACTTGGTTAATTTTCATATATATTTATTAATGATCCATTAACAGGGAATGTTCATTCAAAAAATGACATATCATATCTATTTATTAAAACATATATAACACTTGAATACCTTGGGAAGTAATGTGAATTATTAAAATTTTAATCACTATGCTTTTATTATTTATTTTATTTATTCATTTTTTTTATATTTTATACTTTTAAGATAATAATTACAATGTAATGGATTCCATATTATCTAAAAGGTTGATTCATTGTAATAAATAATAAATTGGATAAACAATGCTTATGCCACTCCAAGACATTATTTTCTTATAAATGAGTCATACTAATTTCCTAAGAAATTTATCTAACAACACATCCTAACCCTCAAAGAGATATGTATAATTAATTTTTAATGAAGAACTCATAAACACACTTATTTTATAATATAATATTTTTATGGCATGATATGTTATAAATAAAGATTCGTGCTTTTTTCTATAATACATAAATTATTTATTTATAAATTTCGATTTTTTTGGTTGGGAATAGATTAATATACCATGGTTATAGATGTATTTAGATATAGCCATACCATTAAATTAGAAATGATATATTTTTCCATTAATCAAAAGCAACAAATCATATCCCCATCATACAAAAAATTTTATAATACTAATAACCTACATGAAATAAGCTAACTCACTATAATAAAAATTTATTATGGTCATAATAATGAATAAGATTATATAAATGAATTATTTTCACTGATAATGATATTTAAACGAGAGAATAAAAAAATACCATAGATAGGAACATGAAATGATAAACATAACATGTGAATTTCCCATTAGATGGTATGTCCTCGTGATATCTTCTACTTGAGATCAACAATTTTATATATAATGAGGACAAGACACAATGCTTATGAGTCCCCAACACCTTATTGTAATAAACTATCTTGTATAATCTGTTTGATATATATATAACGTAGAAAAAATATTTTCGATTATTTTTATAATATCTCTAGTTTCCCATTAATAATGAGTACTCTTATATTCTTTTTTTATGAAAATTAACCAAGGAATTTACCTCATAAATCATATATGTTGAATTTATAACACTACTATGGTAATAAAAATCATTCATTACAATCATTATAAATGTGGTAGTAGTAAATTTTTTTTATTTATTATGGGTCTTGGGATGAAAATTTAACAAAACATTTATTCACATTTATTTTTTAATTGATATATTTTATATGAAAATTTTATATTGGAAGGTTAGGTAACTATGCATTATTGTTATTGAAATAATTTCATCATACTTGATGTAAAACACTTTAAAATTTTTAGAGTTAATATTCAAAATTATTGGTAATTTCCAATGCGTATATTATTAATTACAAATATAAAAACATTATAAAGAATTGAGAAAAATATGTTATCCAAATAAAAAAAATTTAGTTTTTATATGTATTTGAAACATTTAAATTTATTATGGGATTAATATTTTGAGAGGGATTCACAATATATTTTTCTAATGTGGAAATTTTATGAACGAAAAACTGATTTTTTATCATTATAAAAAACAATCGTCATACTAAAATCTTATCAGTACTACCACCAATATCCTTCATAAGATATATTAAATTCCCATTTAACATCATTATATGGATTATTTATATCATATTTTTAATTTTATACATAATAATAAATCCATTTTTTATTATAATATGACCTAGACTAAGGATTCCAATATTATCATTTTTTATATTTGAGTTTTCCCAATAAATGATTCCCATAGGTGATAAAAATAATTATTTTTTTATTTTTATTAATTTGTGATTTTTATGTTCAATATGGAAATACAATCAATTGACCCTATTTTATTATATTGTAATATTATAAAATACACTTGGTTTTACGTCTTCAAACATGTGTGTCTCATTCTTTCTATTAAAATATTATCATTATTTCTCAATTCATCAAAAAATAATGAAACCAGTACCATAATATGGGATAAAATTCAATTTTTATGATTATTTTCAATACTATTAATTAGATGCATTAGATACCTCAAACTAAAATTCAATATGATATAATTTCAATAAAATATGTTTTATTTCTCATTGAAATCTAATTTAATTTTCTTACAATTACCTATTAAGATCCTATGAAATTTTATAACCAATTTTATGTAAATAATATATATAGGTTCAATATATATAATATTAAACATTGATATTTTATTAATTTATCCTTCTGGAAAACCCCTCATAATGGGTAGATTAAAATTACTACCAATTTCACTTTTATGACACCATCAAGATATGATATATATAGTACAACACAATATTTATAGTAAATTCATTTTTTTAGTTTCAAAATAATGAATACAAATGTAACACATATTTTTCAAATTGGTTCCTCGCTAAATGATCTTTTCTATTAGAATAAAAACATGTAATCTGACTTTAGTATTTAATTTTATTATTATATTATTTTTTATGATTAAAAAAGTTAACTAGTATTATTATTACACATTACCAAGTATTCAAATAAAATTATTTACTGTAAAAAATTCCATTGTCATGTGATTCTGATTTTTAATGATAATCAAAATATTTTGTAGAAACTATTTGTAACTTAAGAAGGACCTTTAAAATATTGGGAACTTTTTATAATACGAATTTTTTTCTAAAAATACTATATTCCTTATTCAAACTTATCAACATTATATTCACATTTATTGAATATATTCTACTGATTATTTAACCAAATTTCCTAAAAAAATTTATTCCTCATTTTATTTGTTTATAGAACAGATCATTTTTTGTATTTTTATTTTTACCATTAATTATATATAAATATTTTTCTATAATATATTATGACTATATAAATATGAAGGTTTATCCAAATATTTTATTCATGGTTTAAAGGAATTTTTCTAGATATGTTCATTTATATTTAACAAGGTTCATGAAGGATCATGTTATGTTCACTTATAATGGTTCAATTTTGGATAGTATGACTGTTTTTCGGGTACTTGGTATTGGTAATTTAGTTTTATCATTGAATTATTTTTTCATTGTGATGATAGTTTCATTGAAAAATACAATTATATTTGTTTATGGGGACGAAATAATAGATGTCTTAGTTTCAAACATGAATCTATTCATTGAGATTTATCATTGGGGTATTTTTGATCTTTTACTTCCTTGTTCTCCACTTGATTGTGATAGTATATGAGTAGTTGTTGGTTGGTGAAAATTTTTTTCGTAGTTATATTAGTTTTAGATTGATTTATCCCATTTTTATACTTTATATAGAACAATTAATCTTTATATTTCTTCATTTTATATTTAGGGATTTAAAAACCGACTTATAGTCACAATAATTCAATGATTCTTGAATGTAACAACAATATTAAACCCTTAATCACAAAATATATACCAGAAAATATATGGATAAATACTAATGTTCCATCCATAGGATAGGTATATTAATAAGAAAATATCATAAGTAATATTATATATTTATATAAATACCCAAGAAATAAAAAATACATATTTACTAAAATAAAACTGTAAATAATTTGAAAAAAAACATTTATCATAAATAAAACTCCTTTTATCATTCAATTTAAACCATTTTATAGAGTAAATAATTAAAAACTATTTATAATAAAACAATAATATGATATATAGATAAAATGTATTGTATAAAAATACAAATGTTTTATTATAAAATAAAAACTCAGTAGAAAATACACATATTTTATAATTTCTAAATCAATAATGTTTAAATTAAACCTTTAAATTTAATTTTCCAATAAAATTGATAATAATTAATTTATTTAAATGATAAAATACATATCCATCCGTACTTATATAATTATATATATAAGTATATAGTTTAAAAAACTTATTAATATGCACATTGTATCATATACATTTCAAAATAAATGAAATAAATTATATAACATTAGTTACAAACATATATAGTTATCGATTTTTATTTAAACAAATTTTTAATTTCGAGAAATTACTAATCATATGTGTAGAAATTAAAATCTAGAATCATTTGTTATCATTCATAAGACCTTATTTAGCTTTTAATAACAATTAATATCTATTGAACCCTCAAATAATTTTCTTATTCTTTAGGATTAATCTTCTAGAATTTTACTATTGTCATCATTACACTAGAACATGGAGATACAATGTTGTCCTCAACTATCAGTGACATATCAGGGAGACCATGTGAAATTGTATTTTGCAAATTAATATTGTATTAGTTAATAAATTCTATAAACCATTATATTAATATTATAGACTGAATTTAATTTAAATTCTATGATTTGAAGTAGAAATGTTATTTTTTATGTGCTTAAACTACCAAATGATATTGATAATATGAGAAGATTGAAATGTTCCTTAAATAATTATTCATTTCATCAATTTCATATTAATATTTTTTCTCTAATACTATTAATTTTATTAATTGAGTGACATTAGTTTAACAATGACGCATATCAGATATGTATTCACATGTTTTTATAAAATATTAAGTGTTGATATAATATAAAATTGCATATTTCATGAATATAATTCATATAATTCATGTAAGTATTTGGATTCTCATATAAAAATGAATGACTGGTTTCTTTATCACAAAGGGATTACTCAAACACATAAATTTTTTTCTTATATTAAAATACTCATATTTTAAATTAATTCTTAATTTTGTTTCTAAAATTACCATTATAATTTTCTATGATATATTTTAAATTTATTATTTAGTATGATTCTATATTTTCTATTATTTTTTTTTCATATGAGTATGTTGTTCTATAATAATATATCATGATGTTTTTAAAAATGACCTCTTAATAAATAGATAAAAAAATAATTTTTATAACGTATCTAATATTTATAAAAGATGCATATTTCACTAATCACTGATTCACATATTCATTTATCTAAATAATTAACTATTTAGTTATACATTCAACCAAATAATATCATATTTAACTCTGGGAAATATAATTGGATGACTCCGTTCCAAAATATACAATATAAGTTATCAAATATACATTCCCTTGGGGAAAAAGTTATGTCTGGTTTTTTTAGATTAAATATAAAATCACTATAAGTATATAAACATGACCGTATTTGGTGAATGCATATTCTATATCTCAAGAATAATATAATCCACATGCATATATTTTTTACATCGGCTACCCATTTAGAAGATTATTTTATTAAATATTGTTCCCACATATATTGAATTTAACAGTTGGAAATTTCAATTGGTTTTAACATCTCAACATATTATCTTTTTCATTACCCAAATATATACATGATTTTAGTTCTTTTTTATATTATTATATACCATCAAAAAAATTAATATATTCAAAAATTATTAATGTAAAACACTTTCAAAAAATAGTTATTTCATTTGATTATATAAAAATTATATATTTATATCTATATATATCCAAATAAAAATATTGTATAATGTACCTGAAACATTCTAATTTAATAGTTTAAAATCATACAAAACCAAGACCCTCATTGGAGAATGTATGATGCAACAAGATGTTAACCCATAATTTTCTTGATAGATACTAGGATACACAATCCAAGAGATGTGCATCAAAAGTCCCAATTTCCCTAGAAAAATACTCAATTGATACATTAACTCCAACAAAAAACCAAGCACCTTATATATTAAAATTAAATTTAACATTTATTATTGAATTCATAGGATGAAAATAAATCATATTCATAGTTTGAAAAAACTAAATCTGAATTTCATATCTAAATTGTTTCTTTGCATATTGGTAATTTATAATTTAATTGAAAAAATGAAGTAATATTAAATTTAAACATATATCAATTCAAAATATAAACACCTTATACTCATGAATAAATAAACTAAATTCTATATATATAAATTAAAAATTTTAATAAATATGCATGGGATATTCATTATGAAACATATCATAAATAAAAAACTATAAATACATTATAATTTTAGACATGGTTATTTATATAAATTAAATAGTATTAAAAGTTATTTATTATTTATATATAACACATATGAATATATATTATTTAATCATTCAAATAAAATTAATATGAAAATATATGATTAATTAAGACATTGAAATCTATTATATTCCATTGAGAAGAAAATTAGAAATTAATAGTTTTAAAATTTTTGATTATTTAAATATCATATACTTTATATTGATTTATATGTTCGATCATATAAAAAATATAGTTCGATTGGGGGCTAAAAATATCAAAAATATGTATTTTAATTTGATTGAATAAAATTTAAATTTATGAATATTTTCTAAAATGATATAAATTCATTTTATATTTTGAATTATGTTAAAATTTATAGACCATTTTAAATTATAATATAATCCATTTATACTAAAATTTAAAACACATTCAATGTAAATTCACATTCATCATATATCACATTGACTAAATATATTAGTTTTTATATAGATCCATTCAACGTCACATTTTAAAATAGTTTTTTATTTTAATAGGTGAATCATGTTTCCATAAAATCTTATAATGTCACTGAATTGTTCATTATCTACCATTGTGTGATTCTATTCATATAGCAGAAATTCCCACAATAAACATGGTATTTTTGTCTTAGTAATTGTAATTTCTTGAAAATCCATCAAAATTCTTAGTTTTAATCCATTAAATGGTTTTTTTCTACATATAAAATGTTATATTCATTGAAATATGACTCACATAGTTTGCTAGATCATTTTTATTAATAATATTCTATGAAAATAATTTTTTTGAAGCTTTGTTTTTTAATAAAATATCACAACCAATTTTTCTAGAACAATTATGTTATTATATATTATATCCTATTATTTTCCCATTAAATATAGAATCACATTATGGTTATGAAAAAATTCATAACCATGACCATTTGTTAAGAAAGAGTTCATGTTTTTTTTGGAATTTTTCATATTCTATATCTATTTAGTATTCTATTCGAACTTAATAAAATATTCAATAATGGAACTATTATGATTTATATGGGGAAAATGTTGTATAAAATAGTGAAAAACTACCACTAAAAGAATTTGGGATAATATTAACCCATTAATTAATATTTAAAATAAAAATTAATGATGAACATAACTCTTGGTAGTTTTATTTTGATTCATACAAGATAGTTTTCATGATATTGATGGATATACTTGAGAAGAAATAAATAAACTATATACTAATTGGATTTTCCACGAGTTTTACGACCCAACTAATGATTATGAAATATTTTATCTTCTTCCATGTCCTTTTAAAACAATATTACTAATATAAGTGAGTGATTTTATGTATTGACATCTAGTAGCTTCACAAATAATCAATCACAACCACATTTATATAATAAATATATTTTAAAAGGAATTAACCACATTATATATGTTTATGAGTATATTTTTTTGAAGTCAAATCTTTTTATAAAAACTCATTAATAATTAAAATGATTCATATCATTAAAAACTAGTGTAAAATGTGATCCAACATTTAATTAATATTTTTATGATTAAAAAATAATATGAATGTATAAAACTCTACAATAATGTTATATAATTATAATAATATAACCATTGTTGCATAGATTACTGAAAATATTGAGTCTTTGTTTACGTAATGAAAGAAAAATAATACATTAAATAATGGTGTGGTATCAAACACCATTTTAAGTTTTTGTTTAGTAAAAAACCACAACATTTTTACCTTTATAATGACATTATGTTATTATAGTACATAATCATATCACCTGATTCATTGTAACCCGCAGTACCTAGTTTTATTATTTACCCTTGCATATGAGCCTTAAAAAAATGGTACCTTTATTATATCATATGTATGATTGATCTAATTAGGATTTATTTGGTTATGTTTCTTATCTAGTTATTGGTTACATAAATCATTAGGTAATATTTAAAATTTTATAATTAGTATTCCATTTTGGTGAAATAATGTTAAATACCAAGTAAATGTACAGTTATACCATGATAAGTGTCATTTTCATTTTTTATCTATTTAGGTAGGTGTCATGTGGAATAAAAATGTAATTAGATAAATTAGATGATATGTGTCCATCTATAATATTCATTATTTAGTGATATAATCAAGTATATATTAGTTTTAACACATCATATTTTCACACTATATGTCTTTTGGTTGCATGATATTTGAAACAAAATAACTTATTAGTTATATAAAAAACGTGAGATACCTATGGTGAACATTAGTCCGAAGATACAAGTTTTTGATAATGATCATGAATGATATTTTTTTAGGTTTAGTATCATTGATGTTTCCCATGAGGTTAAACCATTAATATAATTTTGAATTAATAAACTCATGTTTTTTTTCAGTGTTATCAATCCCCAATGGGTAACACATTAATCCTGTTTGAATAAGGATATTTTTCTTCAAACTATAATCCCAAAACATTGAGAACATGTTAGATTTCCTAAAATGATCTTTAAGATATCCAAAATGATTTATTTCTATTTTTTTAAATGTTTCAACATATGATGTTAAATAATATGTAATTAAAAATATAATTTTTGGACTTAATGAATGATGTAGATTTATATTAATATATAAAAAATAAGAAAATAATTTTTTTATATTTAATAAAATATAGTATTGGGTAAATAGAACCATTGTTTTGTAAAAGACTACATGTCATGGTCAGATTCTATTTTGTATAAAAGGAATCAAATTTTTTATAATATATAAATTCTTATATCATATTCTATTTTGATTATCGTTATATTGTAGTTAATTTACATTAATATTAATCCTAAAGGTTGATTATAAATTTAAATTTATTTCATAAATATTTAAAAATATGGGAAAGGATCAATCATTCATTATAAAAAATATATTAGGCATCTATATTTGATTATTTGATATGTTTTTTGGAATTTAAGATGATTTAATTATATGTCTATATAATATTATGTTTCTCTTTATAATGGTTATATGAATGTGTGATTAAATCACTATATAACTCATAGTCATTTTGGTTATTTTCATTATTCTCATTAACATAGGTTATTAAAATTTTATTAAAAAATAGATAATTAAACCTATGTGATAGGTGATCCACTGAACTATGGAAAATAATTACTGGAAGATGTATATTTGTCACTTCAAAGGGATATCCCTTAGTCTTATTTAAAAATTACGCATTTAGTGTTTTTAAGAATAAAGATACATAAATTATTATTATAATTTTAATAATTTATTTTGATAAATTTAAATAGGTGGATCTGGATATTGTGGATAATTGCTTTTGGTGATTTCATTCTCATTTTGGACAACTATTTTACCCATTATGACTAATTAATTCATTATTTTAAACATTCCAATAATTCTATCATATTATCTATCAAAATTATGTTAACCAAAAATATATGTAAGAGAAACATACAATTTAATATATGACTATTTATTCATGTAATTTCTATTCATCCATAATTTATTAAATATAAATCATTTATAATAACTAAAAAAATAAAAAATAAAATTAGTGATTGTATTATATAATGAAAAAGTTATCCTATTTTAATAAAAAATCTCTAAAAACACATTGGATCACTTATAAACCAAATAATTTGGCCCTATGACCTATAAAATCACACTAAACTATTATAATATGAAGATATTCTTCACAACTATGATTAGGTTACCACAGAAGTTATCATGAATGGATATGTATAAAAAATGATTAATAAATTCATAAAATTAAAAAAACCTATGTTGAAGTCTATGGATTCATAATATTAATGAAATAAAACATAATATAACATATTTTTCTAAACATAAATAACTACACCAAGTTAGTATTAGGAAAAATTCATGCATAAGTTTAACCATGACCAAAAAGAGTAAACCTCGTACTTACTATGATCACTATTCATTAAATTTAAATTTCACTATATTTAAAACAAACTGAAATTGGTCCTTAATAACTATAATTTTAACCATAAAAAATTGCTAAATCATCATGAAAAAATATATTATTCTCAGACATAAATATGAAGTAGAGGACCCTCACATCCCAAACGATATTATAAGTTATATAAATAAATAAAAGTATTTTACAATTAAAATTGTCTTTTAATAGAACAATTTTATTTTTTTATTAAATCATCACAAGATCATGTGTTTTGGGGGAAATACTATACATATTTTTCAATAAATGATTAATCATTTTTGAACACATTAAAAGTAATATTAAACATATTTTAAAACCCACATATACTTAAAATTGAACCTACACAGGAAAGTGCATGTTCCATAATTATTCCATTTCAGAAAACCATATTACGACTAACGGATTCCAACCCAACCTATTATTTTCAAAACCCACCACAAAATCCTTTGTTCTTATCCTTTACCAATCTATTACTATATCTCCCAATACAACATCAAACTCTTATTATTAATTTCTAGATAATCTATTTTACTTCTCTCAATCATCTGAAAACCCCATCAATAATCTCAAACTATCACCTCCCTGCATCCCATGGTACCTCCGTTATTTTATTGGATAATGACTTCTTTCATAGTTCTATTCCAGAATCATCCCAAAAAATCCCCATTACCTTGATCAGGAATAAACACTAATATCCCCTAGCCATAAACCCATCACAAATAAATTACATAATATTACTTTTCAAAAATTGGATAATTATGTTTCACATGGTCTTTCACTAAACATCCTAAAAACATATCATGATAATAAAATCCAAAACATATGTTAATATATTCAAAATTTGTAATAGAAAAATGAGAAAATGTATTTTTAATATACATTTTTTAGGTCAGAGACTTTTATTTTTACTAATTATAAAATTTTAGATGATGGGGTGATAAATTATATCATTAATTATAATAATGTTAAAGCCAAAAATAATAGTATTAGTTAAAAGTGTAATTAAATTCATGTATAGATGAACATTTCCCTGTCTGGTAATATATCTGATCGAGTCATAAATGACTATATATTTAAAAAAATAACGACATATATCCAATAATAGAATTATCCAAATGTTAAGTTATCTATAAAAAATAATAAAGGTGGTGATCATTTATAGTAATATCATTGAATCTACATTAAATTATAGGTTAATAAAAACCCAACTCCTTATGTATAGTATCATCAGAAGGATAAAACCACAAATACCACCACTTGAAATCATAAACATAATTCCAAATATAATATTAAAATTCATCACAATGATTCTATTTCTAGTTCAATCGATAATTTATTTAATTAATTACATTATCGAGACTAAAAAACAGAAAATACTCTCTATGTGCTCTCACACTCTATACAAACTATCTGAATAAATTTGGCCATTATATAGACAAATCCATAGATATCATTTACAACATACCCTCCACTATTTATAATATTATATATAATTTAATTAGAATGATATTATATCTACTGCTATATATAGGTATGAAAAATCATTATAGTAATTTGGGTGAACTAAAGACAACAATCTCTAGTGACGACCAAAATCAATATAGACTTTCCACAATTTTTTTTATTGAATTATGATATCATATGACAATGTAATCTAACCTCATTAATAATAATTTTTTTAATTGAGTGATCCAGACACCAAAATATCCAATTAGATTTCCATTACGTCAAACACCATCATAAAGAACATTAACCCTTATCAATTTTCATCATACTTACATCCAAAAAATAGTTAATAAAATTCAATAAAATAAAAGACTGAAACATTCCATGAGAGGGAACCATTTTAATTTAGATAATAGAATGAAAAAATAGTATTTTAGGGATTTTTTATCATTATTCATAGTAAATATTTAAATATTTTATTTAAAAAATAATAAATAACCCTTTATTGATATTAATTTTCCTATAAACTCATTTATTAAGGTTTCGTGCTAATAAATGCACGAAACTATCTATTAATGTTACATGGTAGGATTCTTCATATACAACCATGTGGAACTGTTAGACCAACTAGTGAAATTTTCTCTCTCTCACCACTAATCAACCACCATTATCAATTTTTAACTCCACTCATAGAATATTTGAAATATTTCACATTTATAAATCATTTTCTTATGACTTACCTACATGGAGGTCCCTAATTTATTAGGAATGATATTATAAAAACCCTCCATAGTGGAAATGAGAATAAGAAAAAATGTACCATATATATAATTATTGATTTTATTATCTTTGATACCTCGTAATCTACCCTTAATTGTGGTTGTATTGGGTTTTTTGTAGACAAACAATATAATTTATACCAATAAGAGTTTGTGAGACAATGATGGGGTAGAAAAAATATGATTGAAAGTGATAGTTGATTGTTACTAATGAATTTTCACATTATAGATAACTTAATTAAAAAACATGAATAATTTTTTTAATTGACCAAAAATAAAGATGAATCCTTACATTATAATTCTTTTAATAAAAATAATATACACCTATTAAATAATACGAAATAGGGTTAAACAATTCTACCAAACTTATTTTTTAACCAATTTTAATAATCATCATGAGTCTCCTATCATAATAAAATGTTAAGAATGATGAAATTTAGATCACTAAAACAGTATTTAAAGATAATCAGGATCCCATGGGTCCATAACATGATATATTAAAAGGTATACTACTTAATGATACATAATTTCTTAAATAAAACTATTCTTCGGGTTTTTAATCAAATCTCCCATTATATAGATATTTTCATTTTTATCTATGGTATCATATTCATGACAACAATAATTAATAAAAATTATTAATTTTATTTAATTAATACACTATATTTAATTATAATATATCGTGACATTAAAATATATATGTAAATAACTAAGAGGTAATTTAAAATGATTAAGATAAAGCAATATCCCAAATAAAATCATTTTTATAATTGAATATATAATGTGAATTCTAATAATTATCCATTGTACATATCTTTTAAAAACTATAGGATGAACTATAATATTGATCATAAAATGTATAATATAATGAAATAAATATTTTAAAAATTAATGGGTCCCTATAATGTATTATTTATATTTTCTATTATTTGATTTATAAAATATGTTTATTGAACTATTTTAATATATTATATTTTGAAAAATTATTTAATATTATAATAAAATATTTTTACTACTAATGTGAAACATAAATAATTTAATATATAAATGTTTTATTGTTATGTGTTTAGACAAATTTTAATCTAATTAAATATCTATTTAATATATTAAATGTATTAAAAAAATCTTATATAATGATTTGAAATAAGTTATATATGAAATTAATTTTTAATGAAAAAAGTATACTTTTAAAATCTAAAAGAAATTCCAAGTTCAGAATTCATTCAAATAATAAAACACATTATTATAATAATAATCTAAATGTGGGAGTCATTTTTTCTTTAATAAACTGTGGAAATTCTAATGTTATACAAAATGAATAATAGTTCTCAAAGTATGATAGAGGATATATAATTTACTATGTGTTCCTAAAAGGATTATGTACCAATATGAATAATTTATGTTGATTTTAAATGTTAATCTACGTATGGCATTTTTTCATAATATTTAATTGTTTCAAGTGATAAAACTGATTAAAAAAATTCCACCTAAATAGATGTATCTTAAGAGAAAATATAGATACAAACCAAGAAATTGTGAAATATAGATCGTATCCCATTAAAAAATTTATTATTATAAGTTACACTACTTAATTAGTATTATTTTTAATATAAATAATATTTTAATATTTATGTAAAAATTATACATATTCATATTAATGTTTTTACATTCTAAACAAAATCATATATTACCACAAAGAAATAATTGTGATCTTATCATAAAAGGGAAATGTTGAATGATTTTAAAATATCAGATATTAAAAATAATTTAAATATAATTTATCTTTAATAAGAGATTTTTTCCATGAGAATCCCAATGAAAAATATGTATAATGATTCAATCAAACCGAATATGTGATGTATGGTTATAAAAATTATATAAATGAGCACATGATATATTAACTCTTACACAAGTCTATGTGAACTGGAAGTTAAAAAATCATAATAAATTAATGGAGTTATTGAATATGATTTATGACCATAATATGATTAAATAAGGCCATTCTTGGAATTAAAGGTGTGAGGTATCCAAAAGACTATATTGGAGAATAATTTCAAATGGAACTTTTCCCCTCAAAAAATGCATGTAATATGATTTTGTATAAAAATAATTATAATAGTATGAAATTACATGAAGGCCATTATTATACTTATTATTTTATTCATTTTTTATCTTATTAATTTCTACGAGTTTTGGGTGAAATAAACTTATATTTTTAATATATTGAGGATTATATGGTGGGTGTACATTTGAATCATGATTTATAAAAATATTATTTCCTACCCATGAAAAACCTATCTATAATTAATAGGTTCTATCATTTTCTGGTAAAAAATGATTCCCATACCATGTTACAAATCCCAAGAAACTTAGTTATTGTATCATAGTTGGTAGATAGTTTAGTAAACCATGTGACCAAACTGTATAGAATGTCTATGTCATTAAAAGATTAAAATTACCATTCAACCCAAGTTAAAATTAAACCCCAAATCCGAAATCATTCACCACATTTCTATTTTAGGCCCAATGAACCTACATCATATAATTTCATCTCACAACATTGTGGTTTCACTGACTTCATCAGTGATTCAATATGATTTGTATGGGTAATCACATCCACAATTCTTCCCATTTATCATTTATTATTATTTATTTTTTTCATGCATTTGAAATTTCATGAAAATATGTGTTTCCAATTTTCATGTATTTAAATTTGAAGAATTATGTATTTTTATTTCTATATTGGTCTGTTGGGGATTGTATATTGATTTTCCATTTCATTGGTGAAATTTTACATCTTAAGAGCCTCACTAAACCTCAATTTCATCTTGACTTAGTTAATTTTTATAAAAATTATATCTATATGTGATAACTATAATGATTTTTATCAATGATATCAACTGACCTCACCCTTCTACTGAAAGGAATTTTATGGATATTATAGTTAATCAATGTGGTGTTGAGAGGAATGTGTTTTAGAAAATGTTTAAACAGTTTGGTTTAAATTAATTGTGATGTTAAAATTTATTTAACACATCTTTGGGTAATTAAATGGGATAAAATAGGTATTTTAACATTATTTCAGAAATGGAAAGATACAGTTTTATTTCAGATATTATTTTGTATGAAGAATGAGATATAATCTGAATGATATCAAATTTTACTTCCAATTTTTTATTTTTATATTTATTTTAATGTTAGATTTTTATTATTTGTAAAATAATATAAATTACGAAAATATTTTGTAGAAAGACTATCTGAATCTTATGTTTATGTTTTTATATTGATTATGACACTCTCAGGTAAGAACCATTGATATACTATTATTGATATAAATCGTTGAATTCGAGGGGGGTTATAAAATTTGTTATAGAAATTCTTGAAAAATTGACTGTCTACTGTGAAGTAATTGGAGGTGATATGAGGTTTATCTATATGATATTATTTGTATTTGATACACTGATGTTATGATTCATTATTTTATAACCTATAATTTTATTATAATCTTGGGAACTCGAAGAAATAATTGAGAGGTATATATTTATGATCGCTAGTTAAAAATGCATTTTAGATAATGTCCATCTAGTACTGTGTTAAAACAAATATAAATGGGGATAGTAGCTTGTGTGATATTTTGGAGGTTATGTAGGATTAACATTTGTAATGTGTTATAGTATACCATGTACTAAAACCCATATGAAATAGTGTCATGCCTATTAAAATTAATTTTACTTATAAAATTAGTTTGGGGATATTGAAAAAAAATTATAATATCCTCTAGTTTGGTAAAATTATTCAGAACCATGATATATCATTACAATACATTATTAATTGATTACATTGTTCCTTGAGGTATTGAAATTCCATTCTTCTACATTTCATTTTTTTCTAGAATTTTTAAAATATGAATATTGAATATATATTTTTAAAGTACAAGATGGGTTTTTTTCTATGTACTAGGTTCTAGGAATGTGGTGGCCTTGAATAATGGGTTGATATAGTTTTGAAACAATAAGATTTAAATTGATATGATTTACAACAATATCATGACATGAAATTGTTTTTGAGGTTTTTTCTTTGAGAAATAAATTTTTTATTTATATATCATACATTTAAAAAAATATCTTTTTAAATTAATTTCTTAATATTTTTTTAAATTCTACTAGAAAATACTTTTCTCAAACCTATTATATACACCAATAAATTTAATGATTTCTCATGTTTTCTATTTTTTTATTTATTGTAATATATTTCATGGTTTATTTTTTTGGTTTTTCTAAGGATAAGTAATTTTGGATTTCATGAGTGATTACTGGTCATGTAGATATTATCGAAAATACACTTGGTTTGAATTTCATTTTTGGGATGTTTTTTGTTTTATATGTCATCCCTGATCAATCTAAATTCGTTTTTATAAAAGTGATGTTGATTTTTTTTTAACTTTTATGAAATTATTATATTTTTTATATTTTATATGATGTAAAAAAATTATTTTAGATGAAAGTTTTCACTACAGTCATCAGTGTTCAATATTTGAAATGGTCATTCCATAATTATGGATGTAATTAACATTGTGGTTTTGTTATTCTAATTGGGGAATTATTTATAATGATTATTTTTTCATTCCATGGAAAATGTTTCAATCCTTGGGTGACTGGAAATACAACTAAGCCCATTACATGAACCATCTTGGTCACTCGATTCATGGGTGAAACAGAATTGTTAATGATAGATGAGATCTTTTCACATTCTTAACCTGAATACTATTATTTTTATTTTCATTTTTTCAACATTATTATTTAAAAATATAACAAATGTTTATATTATCAATGGAACATTTATGTTGAAATAATTACACATGAAAAGATCTCTTTTCATTATGTGATACTGTAATAAAATAATTAACTATCATAATGATTATTTATTTTAATGAAATTTGGTGATATATATTTTAACCCACATAGTTATTTTATTGTTAACTCATTCCATAGTGGAATTGAAACCTTTTGAGATAAAATAAATTTTTTAATAAATATATTAACCACGGACAATGTTTTTATGAAGACATACATATTTAATACATCATTGTTACTTTCTTCAATTATAAAAAACATAAATATTATGATAATAACCCAATTTTATTTTGAATCTTGATTCACACTCAAATTTACCAAAGATATGATGTTAGAACGGTCCTTGTAGTCTAGATTGGGTTGTTGAATCCACTCAAACCTAAAGAAGATACCTATGAAACATAACCGATGAGGTGGATTTTTTGGCTATAATGTGGCCACCTTGGTTCTGATTTTGGATGGTTTTTAAGAAAACTAATAAACCTAAGTTAATTCAATTAAATGAAAATGGGTTGATATTAAGATTATGCTAGGGGTGGATTGAATTAATTTTAATTCTTTAGACAATTTTGGTTTAATTAATTCTTGATGAATCCATTCTTCAAATTAACACTACCTTCATCATTTTCTTGTTTAATGTAACTAAACTCAGTTACAATTCCCCTACACACTTAGAGAACCAAATTCATAATTTCTCCAAGGTATATGGTCATTTTAGTAATTAGATTTAGCTTCCTCAAACACAGTGAAGATAAAGAGTGGAAATAACTGAAGAATGGAAGTCTTAAAATAGTTAACCAATTAACAACAATTTGTTCCTAAAATAACATTCAATACTACATTTGAACCTTCCTAAGATCAACCCATTAAAGGGTTAGACCTCCATGTATGGTATACTCTCAATGGTGGGTGGAATATGGCTTACAAGAATTATATTGAAGAAATTAAAACTGTGGAAATAATGAGCACTCCTCCGTGTGTGTGAATGAAATTAACACCTATGTGTGAACTAATTCAGCACAACAAAGAGATATCACTGTGCTTTGTGATTATAAAGTTTTAATGAATGAAATGGGATGAATAGAATATAAAGATGTTGATTAATAACAAAGAAGTACAAAAAGGAAACTTATATGGAAATTGAAATGCGATTACAAACACCAAGTGGCAGCATAACATTACAATTATACCAAACAACCAAGATCCTTCAATCCTCCAACACCACTGCCTTAAATAGGCCTTTTTGAGCCCTTGGTTCGACCCTCAAAGAGTACAAGTCTCCTCAATTAATTGTGGTAGGCCATAGGTGGGAGGAAAGTAAGGGAGAGTTGATTTTTCCACCCTTGATCGAAGGTGGCAGCCAACTTTACTTCACCGAACAGATGTGGTTGGAAGACCTTCTAGATGGCCGGATCAGAGTAGGACATAGAAGAAGAAAATGGATCCTCGGATATCTTCGAACCGACTGTACAATATTGGTCCATTGTAGTTGTGGATTCCGAGATATGATCATATTTGTGGTCTATTTTTCTGGGCCGCAGAATCTGGCCCAGAATTCTATCTCTAAATTGGGACTCTTAAATAACCATAATGGAGGAATAATTAGCATTTACTACTGAAGAATTATTTGTTCCTAAATATGTCTTCTATAATCCTAAAATTTTTTGGCTTCATTGGGCTTGTATTGTGGGCCCCACATTCTCATCAGTAGGCTTGTGTCCAATCTTCCTTCTCTAGAATTGTTTCTTTTCATCACCAAAGATCACCTTCATCCTTGATGAATGAACCATCTATCCCTGAATAAATAATGTTTAAATTTAAGTGAAGATCCATTTAAAAAAATATCAAATTAAAATATGGATAATCACATTCCTTATAATTAGATGACTCATTGGGCCTAAATTGGTGTACATTAGGCATGAAGTGCAAAAATAATGAGAATGGATGTTCAAATTAAAAATCCACTAACTCAGGTCCATAAGATCAAAAATGAAGATTTAATACCATTAAAATTTAATTAACATATATGTTTTTATTGGCTAATCACACCCCCTAACATGATATTTTCTAGTCCCGAGAAAATAATTCAGTGATTTTATTTGAATTCCTTTCTTCAAACACATTATAAAAAACAGTGCTCACAATGTAAACTGCACACAAATATATCTTTATAACCTATCAAGGTAATTTAAAAAAAAGATAAATTTAAAAGCAAATCCCAATCCCAATACCATTCCTTTGATCAAATCCATCATCATACTTCATCCAACTCAATTAGGTGTAATGATGTGTTGTGAATCACAATAGATATGGGGGTTCATTTTCATTCAAGGGGAAAATCATAGAAGTGCTAGGAGGAATCACATTTAATCCTAATATGAGTATTCTTCATTCATTTTTTTGGATTTTTTTGCAATATTACCCTAGTAATTGAGATTGTAGTTAATTAATCCATTTCTCTACACGAATATTTTTATTTTATTTTATTTTTTATTTTTATTTTTATTTTTTTTGAATACTCATATTATTCGTAAAAATCAAACGAGCCTATACTATTTATTATGGGACCCAAAAAATTCAAATTAGTACCCTAGAGTCTAGAGGACGTGCATTGTGGCATTTTGATTTAATGGATGAAAATAAAAATGATGAAAATTTTCAATGGACAACCAAACCTCCAAAATCAATTCTTTTAAACTTAATCATGAATTAAATTAAGTGTCAAGGAAATAAAAATTATTTGCTATGTAGTTTTAATGTGAGAAAAGATGTTATTATATGAATGATAAAGGAATTTTAATTTACTTTTTTTATCATTGTTTTTTTAACAAACATTTTGTTTCCACACCCCCAAACATATAATGAAACTATCCCTAGTTTCATAAAAATAAAATAGAGGAGAAGTTGGTGTGGTGGAAATGAGTTGGAAAGGGCATGGAACAAGTTCACGTGGTGGCTTCATAATGATTATTGTGGTGCTACCAAATAACTCTTTGGTCTCATGGGAGATGTAGGTACCTCCTTGATTGAATATGTATCACCCAAAAAATAGTCCATAAACCATACAAACAAGAATAAAACAAAAAAAAAAGAAACAGCACAACAATTTATTTAATACCAAGCCTCATCATGTTTATGGTTTGCCATTTTTTTTGAAATCAACTGATGATACATTTTATTCTATTTAATTTTTGGGTAAGGTAGTACTCAGGGATCACACCATGTGACACAGATGAATATGGTGCTCCCCTTTCTTACCCATCCATACTCAAAATAGAAGAACATATCAACAGCCTACATTTTTTTTAAATATCAAAATTATTAATAAAAAAAATTATTCCAAAAAGATTGAAAAAATTAAAACCATGGGTTGCCTCCCATGCAGTGCTTTTTTTAACGTCATTAGCTCGACATGGATCCTAAATCTATCATTTTTTTTCTGGTTCATAGGTTGGCTCAGATAACTCCACCTCTATTTCATGTTTATTGAATGATTTCGTGAAGGTTTTAACCTTTGACCATTGACCTTGAACATGTAACCACTTGTGGGATATTGAATCTCTACTGCCCCATGGGGGTACACCTTATGCACTATGTATAGACCTGACCATCTAGACCTTAACTTTCTCGGGTGTAAATGATGTTTTGAACTATACAAGAGCACAAATTTTTGCAGTTCAAAATGTTTGGCTTTTATATTCCTAGATTGGTAGGCTTGAACTCTAGCTTTATTGATCCATGAATTTTCATAAGCCTCCATCCTAAGTTCCTCAAGTTCATTAAGATCTAATTTCCTCTTTTCTTTTTCTAATGAAATGTAGAAATTCATTTTTTTGATTGCCTAAAATGCCTTATGCTCAATTTCAACAGGTAAATGGCATGATTTTCCATAATCCAACCTATATGGTGACATTCCTAGGATGGTTTTTTATGCTGTACGATATTCCCAAAGAGCATATAAGATTTTCTCAGACCAATCTTTCCTAGAGGGGTTGATAGTTTTTTCAAGAATTTGCATAATCTCCCTATTTCCTAACTCAGTTTGACCGTTGGTTTTAGGATGGTATGCAGTGGGCACTTTTTTAGAAATACCGTAATGAGACATGAGTGAAGAGAATGGGCAGTTGTAGAAATGGGTTCCTCGATCACTAATTATCGCCAAGTAATTTCAAATCGTGAAAATATGTTCTCTTTCATAAATCGATTTACAACTTGATGATCATTGGACTTAGTGGGAATGGCCTCAATCCATTTTGAGACATAATCAATAGCTAAGAGTATATATAGGTATCCCCTAGAGTTTGGGAAGGGACCCATGAAATCAATTCCACAACAGTCAAATATTTCAACCACTAAGATGGAAGTGAGTGGAATTTGATTCCTTTTTGTGATGGACCCTACTTGTTGACACCTAGGACATCTTTGAAAAAATGTGTAGGAGTCCCTTGAGAGGGTGGTAAATAAGAGACCACATTAAAGAATCTTAGAAGATGTTTTCTTAGAGGAAAAGTGACCTCCACATGCCTCACTATGACAGAATTTAAAGATGGACTCTTGTTCAGATTCTGGGACACACCTCCTAATAACTTGGTCAGGGCAGAACTTATAGAGGTTTGGATCATCAAACACATAGTTTCTAACAACAGAAAGGGATTTCCTTCGAGCATGAGTCCCTAAGATTTTTTGAATGACTCCTGTAACAAATATATTGTCTATGTCGGCATACCAGGGGCAGTCACTCAAAGAGTATAAGTGTTCATCAGGAAAGGAATCAGACATAGAAAGGTGATTTGAGTTGTCTTTGAATTCCATCCTAGATAGGTGATCAGCTAAAACATTTTCAATAATCTATTTATCCTTGATTGTGAGGTCAAATTATTATAAGGGAAGGACCCACCTAATTAGTCTAGCCTTAGCATCTTGTTTTTGGAAGAGGTATTTTAGTACAGAATGGTTAGTGAACACAGTGATGGGGGATCCTAAGAGGTAGGACCTAAACTTCTCTCAGCCAAACAAGATAGCAAGAAAATATTTCTCAGTGGTGGTGTAGTTCATTTGGGAATCATTTAAGGTTTTTCTTGCACAATAAATGACATAAGGAGTTTTATCAAAACGTTGTCTTAACACAGCTCCCACAACAAAGTAACTGGCATCACACATAAGTTTGAAATGAAGGCTCCAATTTGGAGATTTCATGAGGGGGGAGAGGTGAGAGAGGATTTGAGGGTTGAGAATGAACCCTCACATCTTTCTGTCCAAACAAATGGAGCATCTTTTACTAGTAGAGCACAAAGGGGATGGGAGATTGAACTAATTTCCTTGATGAATCTTCTATAGAAATCCGCATTTCCTAAGAAAGACGTCACTTCCTTGAAAGTTTTGGGTGATAGAAGGTGACGAATGATTTCATCCGTGGCTTTATCAACTTCAATCCCCCTACCTGAGACTAGATGGCCTAGAACTAGTCCCTCTTTAACCATGAAATGAAATTTTTTCCAGTTTGGGGCTAGATTCTTTTCTTCACATCTTCACAAAACTCTCTTTACATTCATGAGACATCTCTCAATAGTATCCCCAAACACAGAGAAGTCATCCACGGAGACCTCAAGAAAATCCCCTACCATGTCTGAGAAGATTCCCATCATGCACCGCTGGAAGGTTACAAGAGCATTTCATAAACCAAAGGGCATGTGTTTGAAGGCAAAGGTAATGAATGGAATTGTGAATGTAGTCTTCCCTAGATCCTATAGGGAGAACTCAATTTGATTATACCCTGAGTACCCATCTATGAAATAGTAGAAGGCATGACCCGCCACTATCTCAAGGACTTGGTCAATGAATGGTAAGGGGAAATGGTCCTTCTTGGTGAATGAGTTTAGTTTCCTACTGTCAATTCAGACCCTCCATCCACTACTCACTCTTGTTGGAAGAATATCTCCATCCTCATTGGTTATCCCTTTGATTCCAGCCTTTTTTGGAACCACTTGGATTGGGCTCACCCATTCACTCTCGGATATGGGATATATGATACCATCATTTAACAATTTCAGATGTTCTTTCCTTACTACCTCCATGAGATTAGTATTGAGTCGTCATTAAGGTTGATGACATGGATTTGAATCAGATTCCAGAACAATCCTATGAGTCCCGATAAGTGAGCTAATCCCCGGAATATCAGACAGGGTCCAACCAATGGCTTTCTTATGTTTCCTAAGGACATATAGAAGCATACTCTCTTGATTAGGTTAAATAAAAGAATAAATGAAAATATGAAGTGTTTGATTGTCCCCTAGTAAAGCATACTTGAGTGTAGAGGGACGTTCTTTCAATTTAAGATCAGGTTGGTTCAAAATTTCAGCAGAAGATTGGGACATTGGATCAAGTTCAATTTCTTTTTTTCGTGTTTTAGATTGGATTGATTCCCCACATGTAGATGTTTCATCAACTAGATTGGATCAATCAGATTTAGGGAAGGAATTTTTATTGGTCTCCATGAAATTGGTTTCTTGAATGGTTTCACTGATTTTTAGACCCAAGACTTCATCATAAGAGAAATTTGAAAATGATTCAAGCCAAGGAGATAAACTTCCTTCATATGAACAAAGGAAATCAATCTCATCCTGACATAAACAGTTGTAAAATATTCCTTGATGTTATATGGATTCATTATCAATTTTTCATATCTTGTTTACTTCATGAATGTCCTCATCATCCCCTATTTGTGATCTTGCATTATAGATGTTCAAGTCTAGACTCATGTTGCCAAAGGGGATGGTCATGTTCCCATTTCGGACTCAGATAACAGATTTTATTGTTGCAAGGAAGGGAAGAACAAGGATAACTGGGGTTTGTTCCCTATTTCCTAAGTTTGGATGGTTGTCAAGGACAATGAAGTTAGCAGGGTAGATTATGTTTTCAACCTTTACCAAAACATCCTTTAAAATCCCATTTAGAAACCTAATGCTACGATCAGCATGTTGAAGTGTGATAGATGTGGGTAGTAGTTCTTCTAGGCCTAATTGGTATTTCACGACATAGGGTATGAGATTGACACTAGCACCTAGATCAAACAAGGCATTGACAACTATTGTTTCTCCTAGTTCAACATTGATGTAAGGGCAACTTGGGTCTTCCAACTAAGGAGGAATGGTCCCATGAATGGTGGTAATCACATTAGCAGCCAAAAGGACTTGGTTTCTATGTGAAAAGTTCTTTTAAAAGTGTAAAAGTCTTTAAGGTACCTTGAGTAGGAAGGTATGGTTTTAATTTCATCAAGGAGTGGAATTTCCGACTTGACTTGGGAGAATATTTCCCTCAATGTTTCACTCAATTCAGGCTTGGTGTTCCCCCTCATGCATTGAGGAAATGGTGCAGGTTGTGGGGTTGTTTGTTGAAGAGTTGTTTCATTCACATTATTTTTTGTTTACTCAATTTGATCTTGTGGTTCATTTAAATTTTCATCCATGTTTTAATCTTCATGTGGGTTATGAATTAGTTGTTCAGGTTTATCAATTGATTTCCCACTTCATAAAACAGTCAAATCCTTTAGTTGTTCATGAGTTGTTTTAGCACAACATGACTCTCCCCTTGAAGTTGAGGATGGAACCACCAGAGTAGGAATGGGTTACTTTCATGTTTTGATGGTTGGAAGTTCTTATTTTTGGGAAGATACTTTTGAGTTCATCCTCTCCATTTGTTTTCACAGTTGTTTTAGTAGGATTTGTGGAATAGTTTGGGTTGGTGCTTGAGAAGATTAGTTTATCCCAGGGGGATATTTTGGAGGTGGGATGGTTTGTTGAAAATGAACTGGTGGCAGTTGGTATTGGATAGGTTGGGTTTGGAACTGGTTTTGGGATTGGTAGTTCTGATGGGGGTAATGATTTTGTCACTGTGGTTGGCTAGGTTGTTGGTTATCTTTCCAGTGGAAGCCTGGGTGGTCATTATACCTTGGGTTGAAGTTGTTTTGGTATTAAGGCTTTTGAAAGTTCAAGGCATTTACTTCCATTGGGGGTCCTCCTAAAAGAACATCCTTGATGGATGGAATGGTTGGGCAGTTGTCTATCTTACGGTCATGTTTTTCACAAATTGTGAAAACTGGGTCAATAGTTTGTTTTTCATGGACTTTCCTAAGGTCTATCTCTTCAACCTTCCTAGAGAGTGCTTCAAGTTTAGACCTAAGGCTTTCCTCTTCTCTAAGTGTATGAATTACAGTAGTTCTTTGTGGATTTTCAGAATAATGTGAAGTTCTCCATGTTTGATTTTGTTCGGAAATATTTCTAGATACTCATAAGCATCATTTGGGGCTTTGTTTTTATAGGTTCTATTACACATCATGTCAATGAATTGTTTGTTCCCCGAACCCAACAGTTCATAGAAAATTCTCACTTGTTCAGGAATAGAAAAACAATGGTGTGGAACTATGTTTAGAGTGTCTTTGAACCTCTCTCATGTTTCATATAATGACTCTCCCTCTTTTTGAAAAAAAATTTTGATACTCTTTTTATGTGAAATTGTTTTGTGGTGAGGAAAGTATTTGTTGTATAATTCTCTTTGTAGTTGGTCCCAAGAGTTTATGGATGATGGTCTCAAATTGTTTAGCCAATTTTTAGCTCGATCATTTAATGAAAATGTAAATATTATCATCTTATATGATTCTAGTTGATGTTGGGGACACATGGTTTCTAAAATGTCATTGAATTCCTTAATGTGAAGGTAGGGCATCTCGGACTCCATTCCATGGAATGTGGGAAGATGGTTTAGGACATGGGGTTTAAAGATGTAGTTGGTATCTCCTAGAGAGTTATGTCTAATTCATGAGAGGGAATTAATCCAAAAAGTTGTGAGGTAGTCATTCATGGTTTGATAAATTTCAATCCCCAAGTTTGGGGCTACCTCATTTGGGTTTCCATTTTGGTTTTCACCCAGGTTTATGAGTTGGTTTCTTTGAAGACCTTCCATTGAAATGGGCTCAATTTTGGACTCTCGAGTAATATTAAGATTAATATCTAATGTGAGGAGTTACCTTGGTGTACGTGACTACCCAACTCCAGGACTATCCACCCTAACTAGACGGTTTGATTGATCGCGGGTGTAGGCGTACATGCGCTAAAAGAAAAAAAACAAGAAAGGGACAAGATAAGAGAATTTAGATGAGAAAAGAAGAAATGGGGGAGAATAGAATGGGGGTTTAGATGACTTACTTGGGTTCCCGACAACGACGCCAAAATTTTATTCATGCTCAAATTTACCCAAGATGTGAAGGTAGAACAGTCTGTGTAGTCTAGATTGGGTTGTCGAATCCAATGAGACCTAAGAAGATACCTAAGACAGACAACCTATGAGGTGGATTTTTTGTCTATGAAGTGGACAACATGGTTCTTATTTTGGATGGTTTTTAATAACACCAATAAACCTAATTTAATTCAATTAAATGAAATTGTGTTGTTCTTAAGATTATTCTAGGGGTGGATTGAATGAATTTTACTTCTTTAGACAATTTTGGTTTAATTATTTCATGATGAATCCATTCTTCCAAATATCACTACCTTCATAATTTTCTAGTTTGATGTAACTAAAATCAATTACTAATCCCCTGCACACATAGAGAACCAAATTCATGATGTATCCAAGTTATATGGTCATTTTAGTAATTGGATTTATCTTCCTCAAACACAGTGAGGATGAAGAGTGAAAATAACTGAAGAATTGAAGTCTTAAATTAGTTAACCAATTAATAACAATTCGTTCATAAAATAACATTCAATCCAGCCTTTGAACCTTCCTAAGATCAACCCATTAAAGGTTTATCCCTCCATTTATGGTATACTCTCAATGGTGTGCGGAAGATGGCTTACAAGAATTAGATTGAAGAAATTAAAACCGCGGAAATAACGAGCACTCCTCCATGTGTGTGAATGAAATTCACACCTATGTGTGAAATAATTCAGCACAACAAAGTGATATCACTGTTATTTGTGATTATAAAGTTTTAATTAATGAAATGGGAAGAATAGAACAGAAATATTTTGATTAAGAATAAAGAAGTACAAAAAGGAAACTTACATGGAAATTGGAATGCGATTACAAACCCAAAGTGGCAGCATAACATTACAATTAAACCAAAAACCCAAGATCCTTAAAACCTTCAACACCACTGACTTAAATAGGAATTTTTTAGCCTTTTGGTATAGAATCCAATATTCCATGTCTCCTCAATTAATTGTGGTATTCCATAGGTTTGTGGAAAGTAAGGGAGAGTTGATTTTTCCACCCTTGACCTGAGGTGGAAGCCAGCTTTCCTTCGGCGAACAGATGCACTTGGAAGACCTTCTAGACTGCAGAATCAGAGAGGTCCATAGAAGAATAACATGTATTACCAGATGTATTATAAATGTATGTAAAATTTTGGCCCATTTTCATGTGTGGAATCCGAGATATAATTATTTTAGTGGGCTGTTTTTTTGGGAAGCAGAATCTGGCCCAGAATTTTATCTCTAACATGGGCCGCTTAAATAAACATAATGGAGGCAGAACTAGTGCTTGATCCTGAAGAATGATTTGTTCCTATATATGTCTTATATAATCGTACGAATTTTGGGCTTCATTGGTCCTTTATTGTGGTCCCCAAATTCTCATTAGTAGGCAGGTGTCCAATCTGTCTTCTCCAGAATTTTTTTTTCATCGCCAAATATCTCCTTCATCCTTTATGAATCATCCATTGATCCTTGAATGAAAAATGTTTAAATTTAAGTGAATATAAATTTCACAAAATATCAAATTAAAATTAGGATTATTACATTCCTTAGAATTAGATGACTCAGTGGGCCTAAATTGGTGTAAATTAGGCATGAAGTGCACAAATGATGAGAATGTATGTTCAAAATCAAAATCCACTAACTCAGGCCCATAAGATCCCAGATGAACATTTAATAACATTAAAATGTAATTAAAATATATGTTTTTATTAGCTAATCAAATATCATTCTCTCATTGTAGTGGGGAAATAAAATTTTTGGGATGTCACTACTCTATATCAGTATGACAATCATAATTTCCCGATCATAAATTCTACTTTTTATGAAACATTATATTATATATATACTTCTTATATCATAAATAATTTATTTTTTAATAATCACTTATATCCATCGATACTACGAACTATTATTAGTGCCTCAATTTTATGATTATTTAGGTATCCATGAAACTAATAGTAATATTTTATTAAAATAACATGATTATTTGAAATAAAAAATTCAATCATAAATAGTCTATCCATGAGAAATTTAAAATTTAAAATTCCAAAAAATCGTAATATGTTGTGAAATCTTGAATATAAAAAAAATAATCATTTTTTATAATGAAAATATCATGGAAATTTGGAATGTTGTAATGATTCATTTAAAAAACCGGTTTTAGTGATAAAATTTTGATAATATTTAAAATGTGGCTAATGATTTACAATAGTTAACAAAATCATTGAAAATGTGATTCAAAAATATTGATATTGTCTTGTGATTTTATGAATTGTGTTTCCATCAACAAAAATATTTGTCACACACCAATAAATTATTTTACTCTTTAGTCTTTTCATGATTAAGAATATATTGGTTAATGATCACGTTTAGTGTATAGAAAAAATATTTGGGTTTTGGTGTATTGAAGTTGTTTTACCCCAAAGCATGATTATTGTGAAAGGTATTGGTAGAAAGTGGAATGATGGGGAGTTTATGAATGTAGTTCTATCACTACATTGTGTTTAAATCATTCACAGATATTTGGGTGAACTCTCCCGATATTTTTGTGCTAATTTAGTGTTTATGAGAAATATTGCAGGTCACACGGTTTGACAATCTTTTTCCCAAACCATGCCACCAGAATTTGTATGTTTAAAAATGTTTCCAGTAGTATTCATATGGTTGGCTAATGTTTTATATAATTTTGTATCAAAACTATACATCCTAGTGATGAATAAATAACTTTTATTTTAAAAACTCCATTTATGTGATTCATCCTCCCATTTGACCCCCTCTTAGTTGGGTATTGACCAGTAGCCCCAATTTTATCCTCATCTCTCTATCCTTTGATAGTTTCTTGCTCCTTTAATGGTGGTTTCTCCCTTGGAAAAATATAGGATGATTTATGGACTATGTTGTTTTATTTCATTGACATTATGATGTGTTCATTATCTCCTGGTGTGTATTTTACCTTATCATGATGTTTCAATGCATTCACACTTCATTTGGGTTGGTTTTTAAAACCATTTATTTTCTAGAACATTCCATTTGATACACCTATGACTTCAAATAATTTATAAATTTATTTTTCATTCTGTTGGTGGGTTTGGATATTTTAGGGGTTTTTAATGTAGGTAATACTTTTTTAAATGGTTTTCAAAGGGATTTTCTAAATATGTGATCATAAGGTGTTTTTTAAAATATTAATTGGTCTTTTTATAAGAAATTTTTTATTTTGAGATTGTGTAAGGATTTCTTAATAATTGTTTTGATGGGGTTGACTTCGAAATGGGCCTTGGGTGTGTGTTATGGAAACATTTATGATTGGTTCATGTGAGTGAGTTATTATGTTCGACAGTATTGAATATACTATTTCTATAAAAATGGGTATATAAAGATAGTATAATTTTCAATGTCTGTTGATGCGAATATGTGTTGGATGTTGAATTTCAAAAAGAAGAGTATTATGTTTGACATGCACCTCCATGTTAAGTTTTAAAAATATGTTTAATGGATGGGTTGAACAGTGTGAAATATTTCCTAAAATGGTTTTGAGGTACAAATGTGATGCAATTTAGTTTCATAATGGAAATGGATTCTTTGTTGCATTTGCAATTCTTTGTTTTGATTCTTAAATCTTGGATATGAATTCTACAAGCTATGTGTAGAATTTTTTAAATTGGGTTTGGTGTAAATTTTGATTTGGAAGAGGGTTTAAATTGGTATATAGTGTGATTGAATGTGTTCTTTCTATTTGTTGTTTCTAAATGGGTTTTTATGAATTTTTACCTGATGTTAAAGGTATTTCAAAATGGAATTGGTGCTTTGTTTGAATTAAGTAGTGGTTTAAAATTTGTTCACTAAGGTTGTGCATGATTTATATTTTTTTAATGTGGCTAAGTTTCTAAAATGACATAAAGTCCCAATTGAAATTTTTTACATATATATGTTATTTAATATTGATTTATTAAATGGTTTGTAATATGTTTTCTAAATTTATTTTAATTTTTTTATTAAAGGACCATTGGTCACATTGAGATTCCTCAGAAATGTTGGTTTTCATGAAGTGTGATGTGATGTTTCGATTATCACATTTTGATGTTTTGGAAATCATTTTATAACCCATGTGATGTATGGACATGGTGGGAATATTAACAGGTTTTTGGAAAATATATTGAATACTTGGGTAGAAAGATGTCCTAGTTTATATTTTAAAACTAATTTTGAAAATGGTTTTGAATAATTAAAATAGTTGTTTAGATGTAAGTTTTAATTTTTGGATGATTTTTTTTGTGAAATAAAAATCTTTTCATGTGTTTTATTGATATGCTAAAATGTTATGTGCTCTATTTTGTTAATTTTACCCTGGTTTTTATTTAGCTAAATCATTACTATCTGCATTATTTTTTTATATGACACTAGTTTCTTAGCCTTGGGGGTCAGGAATTACCTTTATGCCTTATCCCAAACCGGGTCGGATGTGGGGATGTATGGATGATTGTCTTGGTTCATGAAAAAATTGTATTATAGATGTTATACAATTTTTTATTTCTAGTTCGGTTTTCCATTGGAGCATGTTGGTCATGTGGTTTGTGGTGAAAAATAGTTCTCATGGATATCATATTGTGTGTTTCAGTTTTAGTTTAGTGTTCATTTTTTGTTTTGTTCACCAATTTTATCTATATTGGATGGTACATTTATTGAGGTTCAGTTTAAAGTTGTTTCTTGTTCTCTAATTTTTAATTTGATCATGGTTTTCATTGGGATAAAATTTTTCCCTTATGGATTATTTTGATTCCCAGAACTATATTTCATCATATTATTATCAAGAACACCCTTCAGGCCTTCTCTCGGATTGGATAAAATGTCATGTTTAATATAAGTACATATTAGTTTTTGTGAAAATGGCATTAGATATGGCCCTTTTTTTGGGGTATCATGTAGATCTGATATTAGGACTCTGAGAACTTGATAGGTATTTATAGGAAGGAAAAAATGGACCATTTATGATTCTAATCCTTGAGTTACTAGTGGTAGACCATTATTTGATTATTTAACTTTTTTTTGTATGGATGTGGAATTACAATTGAGTATGGGAGACTTTTATCATCATCGCATTCATATCCCTCTCTCCCCAGGGATCCCCTCAATGGTGACCTAATGGGGGGAGGTTTCTTTTCTAGTTCCCTCCCTTCCCTCATTCCCTCTACCTCCACCCCTCTTGTCCATGTTATTTCTTCAATGACTTCATTCAGGTGGAGATTTTCTTCTTGGTGAAGCTCCAACATGATGTTTTTCAAATTCTGATGATGGTTTTTACTACAAACAACCATGGTCTCTACAATTCGGCTCTAACCACATGTTCATTCAGACCCTTCCAAGTCAAATCTATAGTAGGGGTAAGGAAGTTGTTTTTTGTTTATATTTTGTTATTTGGTGGTCCAGATCCCTCTCCCACTCAAATACATACTTCAATCCAATGATCCACTTCTACTCTCCCAGTCAGATGTGGAACGATAAAAACAAACGGGTTTTGGGTTTTGGGATTTTTTGGTTGACCGTTTCTGAGGTTTGTGGTACTCCTTGAATGAATCTATTCGATGTGGATGTATCTTTTATGAAGTTTATGTTTTTATCATGGTGTTTGCACAAATTAATATGGATTGGTTTTTTTTACATCTGTCTTTAGTAATGGGGTGTGTTCTTCTCAACGGTCGATCTAGTTGTTTCTTATGTATTGATTTTCACATCTAGTTTGGTTTTTTTTAATGTTTGGTTATTTTTATAGACATGTATATGGTTCTATCTAGTAGTTGTTTTCACTTATGGTTTTGTTTTATTTGTGTTTTTGATGGTTTGTGATGCATTCTTTGTTATTTTTGCAGCTTGTTTTTGTTGATACCCCATTCAAGAATTGGTTGACTATGTGGGAGGTTATGATGGTGATGATGGTGTCTCTTTCAAGTGGTGGACGTCCAAGAGAGGCCACCGATGATGAATGGATGATGGTGAACTTGGTGACCTGATGAAATTATGACTGTGACCATTATTTCAAAGCGATATCAGGATGGTTGTGAAATGATGTGATCCTCGATGGTAGGTTTCTCAGGCAGTACTAACACAAGATTAGCGGGATTTGTTGTTTGGTTGATATCTTTTTAATTTTGAAATATAGTGCAGTTGATGGTCTTGGACCAGTTAAAAGTTATTTATTATTTTGAAATTTAAACTATGTAATGTGTAATTTGGGTCTGAGTGAGTATAACTAGATGTTGTAGGAGGTTATGTAGGTTCCCCCATACCGTCAAAGTAGTTTTTATTAAATAAAAAATGGAATGTGGTTGGTGTTATAATGGAGGAGTGATAGTGTCATTTTGTGATCTCACATGTCGTAGTGACCCATGTGGACTTCGAGTAAATAGTTTATGGTACTCTTAGTTATTGATTTATTCATGGGACATTTCACTCATACCATGTCACTAGGATATAAATTTCCACTTGTTATACTTCTTATTAGTTAGGGGTCAATAGTGCTTTGGTTTGTTTTTTTCTAGTGTGAGTATTTTTTTAAAGGAGGACAATGTTTTTGGAAAATGGGTCCCTAAAATGAAAATGGTTTCATGGTGAGAATTATTAAAAACTGATCTATATTTATGGGATATAAATTGATGTGTGAGAAATTTTTGAATGGTGGGAATTCATATTTGAAATTTGGATTGAAATGGGTATTTTTTAACTGAGGAATCTAAATCCAGTTGTGATGTTTTCTTTAAGATATGGTTTATTTCTTGGGATGATCATTTCGTTGAGTTTTGGTTGATGATTATTTAAAGTTATTGTTTTTAATCTATTCATATCATACCACCTAGAATGGTCTTAGACGTTTATATTGAGTCTTTTACAGTTGTTAACACTGAACAGACTCTGAGTGGGGTTGCAATGTTGATTTCACCTCAGTTTCTTCTTGTTTTTCGTGGTGATCAAGATCCGTTAAGTGATTCAAAGTTTCTTGATGAATTTGATGGAATCTTTAGGCAGTTTGTTACTACCTAAAAGTTTAGGGATTGATATTTCTAGGAATAAAATTATGTTTTGGCATTGGAAATGTCGAAGGTGATTCTCTTGAAACCATTTCATGTTGGCAGATCAAGGGAACTATTTAAGAAAACATTCATGTAATGCGTTTTACATGGGGAGGTGAATAATAGTATGGAGAAAGAGATCATGAATGTTTAGTAAGGTAATAATATAGTTAATACCTATGTTGTCTACATCAAGGAGTTAGTTTATATTTCTCAAGAGATATCTTTAAATGATTAGTTGGAAGCCCCAATTTTTTTTGGTGTCTTCATCAAGATATAAATTTTTTAAAAAAATATACTCTAGAGATGTATGATTTTTGAAGTTTTGGAATGATGGAATCTTCACTGGGTTATTTTATGGGGAATATGTTATTGGAAATCCATTATATGTTACCCCTTATTAGGTAACCCATCAAGAGATAGTTTTTTTCCATAGGAACAAATTCATAAAGAGTCTCCTTTATTAGCTTCGACTACTCTCTCATCATGTAATTTGATCATCTGCTATAATTGTAGCTAGTTTTGGAATTTTAATCTCCAACCTCTTAGATTTTCCATGTGTTATGCTTAGATATTATATTGTTGTATATTGATACTAGGTGCTGAGATGGTTTGTGATTATGAAGCTCAGTGTTCTTAGAAATATTTTTTAAAAATATAAAACATTTTATAGCATGTACAAATGGTTTTCCTAAAAATGTTTAATAACTCTTAATTGGGTACCTAGATAGAACATATGAGGGCACCATTCACCTATTAATGATGTATTTTCCCTATGTGTGACCTATATTTTGTTGGTGCTGGTCATTTGTAGAAAAAGTCACCAAGGATGTAATTGTAAATAAAATATTTAAATTAGCTTATTTAGTTTTTAAAATCCTAGTAACTTGTGAATATTGAATTAGATTTGGAAAACAAGACCATCATTGTGTTCATAATGCAATTTTTTCCGATGTGTGACTTAACCTCAGTTGGTTCTAGTCTTTTATGAAAAAACCATAAAAGGAAGTAATCATTAATGATTAATAAAATTAAAAAGTTTCTTTATTGACATTGAGAATCTTCCCTAAAATGTATCCTTATATCGAAATCCCATGGTTAGATACATAACAAGGGGAATAACAAAGAATATCTTGGAATATATGCAAAAGAACTATCTAGATAAATGAAAATGAATCAGAAATCGGTAACAAACGTGCATCTGATTTGAAGGAAAATCTCCAAAGACGATGACACAATGATCATCCTTAATTAGGGAGTCATCTTAATTGAGGTAGGATAGTTATTTAATTTTGATATTTACTGATTCTTAATTTTCCCAAAACATTTGAGTCAATCCACAAAAATATTGAACTGTGGTTCTACAGTTGTTGGAATTTTATATTTTTGGGGATTATTTTTGGGGAATTTTCATTAATTAGTTATTCATTCTCCTATTCCAAAAATAATGAATCGTGGCCATGGGATGCGGAGAGGGGGTTATGGGACGTCATTGTGAAGCTGCTTGGAGTAGTGACAGTCGTTGTGGGTGACAGTTTGATCAGATGCGGCCAAGAGTGCCTTGTGTAGGAACCCAAGAAGGAAACGTTTGGTAGGCCATATAGCCCATACACAAGAAGGTAAAACATGGGGAGATGGGTATTCAAGATGGCTTGCACGCTAGTGAGTTAGGCTGAGAAGTAGACATGACACATCGATATGGGACATGCACAGTGTATCATGTCGGCCCATCGAGTCGGGTTAGTCCCCGGTCGAAACTGAGGTAGCCGGACTTGTCCATGGTCGACCGTATAAGCAATGGGGTAGAATGACCAGATGGTCGAACTACATGATCGAACCACGATATAGTGACCCCCTTCTTTGAAACTTCACCATTTTATAAAATTCAAAAATAACGTAAATTTGAGGATCCATATATGGTGTTGGGACCCTGATGGTTAGAGGGAACTTCTAGAATAATCAAATGAGTTTTTTTTCTAGTACCAATATTAGTTGAGATCATTTTACCATTTTCCTTGCCTTGAGGGTTCATCATGGTATTACATCAACATAAAATAATTTTAATACCCTCCAGAAGTCAGGTCTCATATAGAGTTAGGCATCCCTCCCCTAGATAATTGTGATATCCTATATGACCCCTAATAGAGTCTGTGGAATATTATAACCTCCGTGGGTAAGGAAAATATCCTCTATATAGCAGTCCTCATCGATTAGATTTGATTTATCCCCCAGTGTGACTGGGCATGATTCCATATGCAGTGAATTGATCAATTTTGGTTATGTAATATTCCCGAACATGTTTGAGAAAATCCCCTCTATGTGGTATCACAATCTTCCTTGGAAAAAAGTTTATCATTTGGGAAATGGCCAAATGATCTAGACCACTTTGTGAGGGTCTCTGATGATATCATGGATTGGGGAGTGAGATCTACTGGAATGATCATGCAGCGAGATGAATCCTATGGATGAAACATGGATATGATAGCCGGATGGCACAATGTTTCTCATGATTATATCTAGATTATGTTGGTTATATGTACTCTAGAAATATATCTGTATGGCTATGAATGTATTTTATGTTGTGTGTTTTAATTTGTGACATTTTATTTATGGATTTTGGGTGTCCTAATGATTATTATTTTAATCGCCCATACATGGTATTTTCCCACACATGTTGTGTCTTGTGTAAATGATCGACCATTATAAATTTGTTTAGGTGTAACTAAATCATACAGTGCCTTGTGAAACCGGGAAGACCATGTTGTGTCTCGATAACATTTAAGATGATAGTCCAAATACATTTTAATTTACAAGTTGGACTTGTGGTTATAGAATCTTATTGGTGGGAATGGTTGGGACCTATTTATATATTATTCCTTACACTATTGTTCTCTAGTTTTGACATATAGTGTTTTGAAAGTATTTTTTACTTAGTGGTTTTACATTTTGATCATTATTTGGTAGATATGTGTGCATGTGTAGAAGTACGTTAGGATAAAGCATACCTTTTTTGGATTTAACTACTCATTGATAGTAACTAACCCCTATCCTTTAGAGGTGGGTTGGGGGAGTCGGGAAATTTTTCCCACTAGAGCAGGTCATGATAGAGTTGTATTAAAGGGGGTCTGTTCTACCTCAGGACTATAAGACTATGAAAAATATTTGGGGAAACAATGTTATGTGTTTTTAGATCTTCTTTTGGACAGGGACTCCGACACTGCTATTGGGGATGACATATCCATACACTTGTACTCTAGGAACTGACTTTTCAACTCGGTACATGAAAAAAATGGATCAGGGAAAACAATTATTGTACATAAATCCTATTGTAATGGGTTGTGGTTTCCATTTCCTTCTTGAGTGAGGACTCCAAATACAATCTATTAACCATTTTACATCTTGTGTTATTTCATTATGTCTCCACATAGATAGCCACACATGATTCGATTACGAGATCACATGGTTGATCTGTCCATTAATGAGGTGTCGATGTAGGGAAATATACCAGAGGTAGAACCTTTGGGTGGATTACCAGATATACCACCACCCATCAAGTAGTAGATAATAACCGCATTAGCCGCTGAGGCTGCACGCAGGATGAGTTCATTTAATGAGATTCATAGGTAGAGACCACCAAGATTCTTTGGTTAGATAGACCTTGTGTTAGCTGAGGATTTTGTAGAGGTATGAACTTGTGTTTTCCAACTTATGAGTACACCTGTCACCCAGATGGAAATCCTCACCATGAATCTTTTTCAAAGCTTTGTGGGGTGATGGGGGAGCGTGGTGAAATAGTCTCATTCAAGATAGCTCTATCCTCAACAGACATCATGCATCTCTTATAGGAGGAGTTCTAATGGACACATTGTGATAGGTACACATTTAGGATATTATGCATCTACAGTAGTGTATTATGACCATGGTGGAGTACTCGACGAGTTTTACCGATCTTTAGCACCACACCATGGACATGGTGTGAGATTGGTTCTTTTGGGATCATACCTTCGAGCATGACTTACTCTAGTATATAAAGGAATCAATGGTATCTAGTATCATTCCTTCTTATCATCAGATACATGAGAAATATCTACTATTAGAGGGTTTTTTGGTAGAGAAAACACTATTGGGGGGAGGTAGGAGTGGGAACCAGGTAGGTGAGTCCTTGAAAGTAGACAACTAATGGTAGTCATAGGGATCCATGTGGGTCAAGGACATTAAAGGATGACCTTAAGATTCAGAATAAGTGTCAAAATGATCACATTTAGGCCATAATTATCCCAAGGAATGATAGTGGTACACATGTTGTGATCCAGGACATCTGGCACATGACTGCCAACCTGTTGTATAGCTGTTATGGGGGCGGTCGAGGGACAGCTAAGGGAAAAGAGGTGATAGGATAAGGGTAGTCTACAAGGCTATGAATGATAAAGTGGATCTGGAAGGCCAGTATAAGTGGTTATGAGGTTTGACCTATTACCTCCACCACCCCTATGTGGTCCACTCCATTCTTAGGGATCTGGTGGATAGGTTCATGGCCAGTTGCAAGCAATGGAGGATTATGACCCTGATACTCCACCAATTATTTGAGTTACAATTTGTTTATTTTCCACCATATTTTTAGTTTTGATATACATAGGTACTAGTAATATTTATAAATCAACTAATCTTGTTCGAGGCATAGATATTTTGTTTAAAATGTCAACTTGACCCTCACACTTAGAGACATCTATATGGTGAGTCCTAATGATCATATATTGGTGCCGACAGTGTGACCTAACTCTTGGAGGTGATATTTTCAGTTGAATCTATTTGTATTGTCTTTGAGGACTTCTGTATTTATTATTTGTATGGAATGGTTATCAATTGTTCTAGGACATATTCAATATTTTAGGTGCATAGTGAAGTGTGTCTACAGTGTTGGAATAAGGTTTCCCTTTGTTGGTGAAAAGGAAACACATGTATCTGTAGGATGGACTTACATATAAGAGGGTGCATCTAGTTAGACATCAATTATCTAGAATCACCCTCGATGTTGTTGATAATATGCGCCCTTAATTTCCTATAGTGGTAGAGGAGTATGATGATGTATTTCTTGAAAATATTCACAGTTTACCACCCTGTAAGAAGATGATGTTTTTCATTCATTTACAATCCCAAACAATTCTGATATTTATACCTTCATATTGTAAGGCTCATAAAGACCTTCTCATGTTGAGGGTGTAGTAAAAGGCCATAAAGAGAAAGGTATTTGGGAGACCTAGTGTTTCAACCTAATTATACCTAATTTTTTTACCATGAATCTATATGAGGGCGTATAGTTATGTGTGGATTACTATTTCTTGAACTAGGATACCTGGAAAAACAGGTATCCACTACAAAGGATTGATGACCTATTAGATCTGCTAAAAGGGGTGTGATGGTTCTTATAGGTTTAACATAGATGAGACTATCACCAGTTGCGATTATAGGAAGAGACTATACCGAAGACATTGTCTAAGTGTAATTATAGTCACTACGAGTACATGGTAATGTTGTTTAGCGTGAAGAATTCCCCAGAAGTGTTCATGGTACACATGGACTGGTTATTTCAGTGTAACAACCCAATGTTTTATTAATGAAAATTCTTCATGATCTAATTTAATGTCTTTATAAGTAAAATTGTTATAAAAATCATGTGAACCTTTAGGGTTTTATGTTTTTGGATTTTAAACTACCGTAATTAATTGTTACATTTTATATTATAGTCATTGATCAATGATAAAATTATTAATTTAAATATATCGATTTAACAAATCCAATTTACTCAAACGGAGGAAGAGATGGCATCATCAAATATAATTTTTCCAAATAAATCCCATTTATCAAAGCTCATAAAGCAGGTGGCATCATTGGGGTTCACTCATGACCAAGCCCAAGTTGAGATTCAACACACTATGCTCTAAAAACCCTCTTATAGGAGAAGTGGATGTTGATAGAGATTTCCACTCAAGTGATTTAATCCATACCACCCCACGAGTTTTTTACTATCACAGACCTTACCCTTCAGTCTTATGCTGGTGTTATAACAGTTTATGTAACAATACCATATCACTATGATTTTGTGAAATATTTTTTATATAATAAATAATATACATTCATTTAGTTATTATTACATTGTAAATGGTTGTTAAATCACAAATAATAATTTTAGTAAATATTAAATTAAGAAATATATTTTGATAAATTAATGGATTTTTGAAATAAATAATATTTTAAAAATATATTATTAATAAATTAATTTTTATTAAATATAAATTATGGTATTATTTTTATGGATACAATTGTAATTTTTATTAAGGTTTGAAAACTATTTTGGTCAAATAAATAAAATTTTGATAAATATCTGTTTTTATTTTTAATGTAATAATTAAAATGTTTACAAAAATATATAGAAAAAATAATAATATTTTTGGAATCAGGACATCAAAATTATCCAATGGTGAATTTTTCATTAATTTCTGAGACAATTTAATTTTTGGGTAGAAATTAAGTATCGTTTTAATATATAATGTGTTTTATTATGTCATAATGATCAAATATTGATAAAATATAATACTATAAATTGTATTTTCAGACAATATATGTCATATATTTAAAATGATGTTATTTTATATTCGTTTGGTATATTTTATGGTTCCTTAATGCACCCTCCAAGACTTATAATACATTTCAGCTTTTTAAATTCATTTCCTTGAGAGCACGACTCACCTCCACATAAAAAAAGAATAATATTATAATAATTTCGTCCATAGGGTAGGTAAAACAATTTCTTCCACTCCTCATTGGAAGAACCCATTGGAAAAAACCATTGGATGGTTTTTTATTTTGATTAGTTTAATGTGTGGTGCCAAAACCTAAATAATAAAAAATTCCCTATCTTTTCCTATATAAACCCTCCCATGATCCTACATCCTCTTCACTCAAATACTTTTGAGCTCAAATTTTTTTCCCTCCTCTCTCTATAAACATCTCAATCCACCTCAAGCTTCTAAGAAGCCTCTCTCAAGCATCTCCCAATCCTTTGGGATCAGACATCTAAGTAAGGGATTTCTTCCTTTCTCTTTTTTTTCAAAATTTCATTATGTTGTTATACCGTTTTAATTTAAATTGAAAATGTTGGGGTATGATTTTTCACCTCAAAAAAACTTCCCCCTTTCTGTTTGAATTACTATATACCCCTTTATATCACATTAATTCCTCCCATGTACACCCATTACCATACCAAAATTTCGTAATAAATTTATCTTTTCCCATTTTCATTCAATAAATTATTTTTTATTATGAAAATAAATTTTATTAAATATGTTGGGAAATGTATTTATATGACCCATTACTCTCAATTTTATGTACATATTGTGATACACCCTTTCTATCTCATCACCCATTTTTATGATTTCTTATGTCACGTCGTTATGCTGCCGAAATTACACCGCTATTTCCAAGACAAAGTAATTGTGTATGGAATACCATGTCCATTTCTCTATCAACGGTGTTCACCTTTATAAACATTTACATATATATTATAGAGTTCATTTATGAATTTCATATTCCTTAATCGTGGAATATTTGACAATGTTTAATGAATCTATGTTATATAATTCATGTGACACACTTATGCCTGAAATGAAATGATTAATAAGTGTGTAACCTGATAGAGATATAATGAATTGGTTAATGATTAGTATCAAGATAGGTCATTTAAAATGAGGGTATAATCAAGCTAATTCAAGTTCAATGACTGTTTACTCATTATCCAAGGTAAATGATCCCTGGTTTATGATAATATCATGTTAAATTTTGTTGCACATTGATAATCATGCAATATCATGCCTTTTTGTCCATGTTTCTCTTATGATCTATTGATATGCCTATTTTCTAACATTTACTTAATTATTCATGTTATTTCTTGTTTACACCCTTAATAGTATTTATTTTTCTCCCTTTTCTTAGGTATGTACTCAGGTTATCCTATTCAATACTAAGTACGATTGAATGTGTGTGGTCATGTAAAAGAAGTTTTCATTTAAATTGTTTATTTCATGATTAAGTTGTTATGTAATTTTTATAAGCCCAAAAGGAAATATAAATTTTGATATTAAATGTTTAATGAAGTAAATATATTATGTAATAAATAATTTTTAGGTGTGTAGTAAATAGTAGTATTTTTATAGTTTATATCAGAGGATATGTTTAGTTATTTTGGGATTATGATTAAAAAACCCTAGAGAAAGACTAATGGACAAGACAATGTATAAAAAACAGCACTAAATTTTTGTGTGTATTGATTAAGTGTTTTATCAATAAAATACATATCTGTTTGGATACAAGATAGTAGAGGTGGATCTGGCTCCGATGTATCCATTGGTCAAACATAAAAACACCTCTTTGAGCTAGACTCAATTGGAAACTAGTGCACGACAATAGACCTTATATCACTATTCATTACATCACTCTGGGGGGATATGATTTAGTAAATTAATAAGCACATTATAATCCATTATTATGTGAATAATAAAATGCCCGATGAATATCTGTTGGGAATTAGATAATGGATAACATATATTGAATCCTATAAATTCATAAGTTAAGGAATAAAAATAATTTATAAGTAATCCAATTCTGTCTTTGGATTACACTTTTTCTGTTACCCCTAACATTCCTTTTATTCTTTCTATTGGCTGGTAATAAGAGGACTCTGGATAAAAAACAATGTGATGATAATTGTGACGACTATTATATTGAGATTCCCAATCTGATGGGAGCAGGAATCAAAAACTTTTCCATGATACTATCATAGTAAACTCATGTTTTGAATAGAAACATGGGTCAATCGGAACATTCACCCCCCCCCCCTAAGAATGAACATTCCACAATTGAGAGTTTCTTGAGACAAAGGAATACTAATTTTAATCGATCAATTAATCCCTCAATATTCGAATGGTGTATCAACTCCATTGATAATATATTCTCCATCTATCAATGATATCAATAAGATAAGGTACTTCTGGCTGCTTGTGTATGGTGGGTGAAGATTATAAATGGTGGACCCTGATAAAAAATATGAAGATTGGGGACGCGATCAATGCATTGGGATGGAAGGATTTCGGGAAAATGATTTTCAACAAATATATTTCTCACACCCTCCGACATAATATGGAAAGATACATCTTTTACCTCAAGAAAAAGTATGATGAATCCATCTGAGAGTATGAGGAAAACATCGAAAGTCTTGCATGATATGCCTCTGTCATTGTTGTTACCCCTGAATGCAATGATGATTTCTTCTTTGGTGGGCTAAAACCAAGAATATAGAAATCTATAATGTTATGTGACATTGAGAGCTATGAGGATTTTGTTCAATGTGCCCTCAGACTCAAAATAGTGATTGGAGAATCTCAGGGGTATCATGGGGATAAGAAGTGTAAAGTGGAATTTAATTACGGTAGTACAATTGATAAATCCAATGGTTCCATTAAAATATCTAAAGCCACTTTCCAATGGTGAATAAAAATGTACCTCAGAAATTTTCTCAAGGGGAAGAGGAAATACTTTAGGTGTGGAATAAAAGGGATGTTGTCCATTATCATCTGATAAGAATACCCCTCAAATTCAATAGAGGAATGGAAAAATCTATTCGATTCTCAACGGGTTGTTCATTACATAAAATGTAATGAACTATGGCACTTTTCAAACCATTTCTCTATGACAATGGTCTTCAGAGGTAACCAACAACCTCCAAGGATACATGGGCAAACATTTTCCATCAGTACAGTTGAAGTGAACCCCAACAACAAAGTATTCATAGGTACGCTAGTTATTCATTCAATAATAGAGAATGTTATTTTTTATTCTAGTTCTAAGTATTATTTGATATCCCGAATTTTTAGGAGAAAAATCCCAAAAACACCACAAATCATGGATGTAAAGATATTGTTGAGAATAGAAAATGGGGAAATCATTGCATCAAATAATATGACTCCTCCCCTTTCATAATTTGTGGTTTGAACATCCTGGAGAACCTTTTAATACTCCAATTGGGATAATTTGATGAAATTTATTCCATGGATTAACATTCCTTATATAGTGCCAACATAAACTTCCATGAGAGGTAAATCACTCTCCATATGGAAAATCAACCCCCCGATTTTGTACAATAGAAAGGAAGAGGATGAATATTCTATGGCACTATCATATCAAGCATGGATATTACAGCTTTATGAGCATGAATATCTATCTCAGATGATTTAGTCTTAGGAATTAACCATTCTTGAAGACATTCCTGCTGTGAAAGAATTTTCTAATGTATTTACCAATGACTGTCTTGGTCTTTCTCCTAGAAGAGATTTGTTTTCTCAATTGATCTTTTATATATGATGTTTCCAATCTCCATGACTCTGTATAAAATGGCTATTATCGAGCTTGATGAGGTGAAGAAACAACTACATGGGAATTTGGATAATGGGTTTATATGCCGAAGTGCCTCACCATGGGGTGCACCCTTCCTCTTCATCATCAAGAAAGATGGGTCAATACGTCTTCTCATTTATTAACATAAGGTAAAAAAAATCATGATAAATAACATGTATCCTTTTCAAATGAATTGATGACTTGTTCGATCATCTATGTGGAGAAAAAGACTGCTAAAAGGAGGATTTGCGGTCGGGGTATTACCAACTAAGGGTGAAAAAGAAGGATATCCCAAATACTATTATTCATAAAAGATTAGAGCACTATGAATTCATAGTAATGCCATTTTTACTCACTAATGATCTAAAAATCTTCATTGAATTGAGGAATAGAGTCTTTATATATTACCTTGAAAATTTGTGGTAGTATTTATAGACAATACTCTAATATACTAAAAAACCAATGAGGAGCGTGATGAGCATTTAAACACTGTAATACAAACCATGTGAAAAAGGAAGCACTATGGAAAGAACATGAAGTGTGAGTTATGGTTGATGAATGTCTCATTATAGGGTCATTTCATCACATGCAATGGGATATCAATGGATCCCTCCAAGCCAACTGTAATTGAGGAATGGATGAGGCCATCATTGGTATTGAATATTCGTAGCTACCTGGGGTAAGATTTATATTACACCTGATTTATGAGAAATTTCTAACAATTTCCCAACCCTCTTACCAAGCTAACTCAGATGGGAGTCATGTTTTCATGGAGTGATGAATGTGAATATAGTTTAAAAGAGTTGAAAAGAAGACTCATCCTTGGGAATGATCTAAAACTCCCCACAAGTGGATAAATTTTTGTTGTATTTAGTGGTGATTTGAAGAAGGGCATGGGTTTTGTATTAATGAAGAATGAAAATTTCATTTTCCATGCTTTAAAGTAATTGAATGTTTAAGAGAAAAACAATCAAAAACATGATCTAGAGTTTTTTTCTGTAATCATCACATTGAATATTTGGAGTCATTACCTTATTGGGGAGTACTATGAAATATATACAGATAACAAAAGCATCAAGTATATATTCATACATAAAGAGCTGAACATGATCCAACAAAGATAGTTAGAGATGATCAAAGGCTATGAATTTTGAAACTAATACCACATTGGTAAATTGAATAAGGTTGTATATGCTCTAAGTATAAAGGACCCGAAAATTATATCATTGATTATAACTGAAAAGGATACAATCATATTAGATTTGAAGAATATGAATATGGGAATAATAATTAAGGGAACAACATCATTTATTTGACAAATTATTTCTTAACCATCTCTTTTGGAATGGTTAAAGGATGCTCAAAATGATGATTTGGGAATTCAGAAGAAAGTGGAAACAATTAGAAAAGGAAAATCCTCTGGATTTAATGTTAATGAAGAAGGAATTATGGGTTTTTGGTCAAGACTATGTGTTCTATAATATCTGATGTTAAAGAATAAAATTAATGATGATGAAAATTGTTCAAATTTCTCCATTCATCCAGGAAACACAAAACGGTATCAAGATCTCCGAAAGGATTATTGGTTGTATAACATGAAAAAGAAGATCATTGAGTATACATCAATGTGCTGGGTATGTCAGTAAGGGATGGATGAGATGAAGAAATATAAGGGGATGATATCACCACTAACTATCTAGCATGGAAATGGGATTACATCACCATGTACTTTTTAACCAGACATCTGAAGAATTTCTAAGGGTATAACGTTATATAGATTCTTGTGGATCGTCTTACAACGACTACACACATCATTGCAATTCCGGAGGATTTATCAGTAGATAAACTAGCACAAATATATATTATGGAATTGGTAAAGAAGAATGTAGTGCCACTATATATTTTATTTGATTGAGATCCAACATTCACCGATATGTTTTTTAATAGTCTTCAACATGTTCTAAATAATGAACTAAAACATTATTACAACTTATCATCCGAAAAATGATGGCCAATCATAGAGGACTATCCAAAAACAAGATGAAATGTTGAGATCATGCTTTATGGACATTAAATGGGGATGAAATAAACATCTTCCACTTATTGAGTTCTCATACAATAACATTTTTCACTCAAGCATTAAAATGGATCCTTATAAATCCCTTTAATGGAAGTGGTGTAGAACACCAGCATGTTGGGATGATGTTTCGGAGTGAACAATACTAGGTCCATAAATGGTTTAAGAAATGGTAGATAAGGTTAAGACCATCAATAATAACATTAATGATTCTCAGAGTCGAAAAAAGATCTAGGTTGATAATCATTGATGAGACCCTGAGGTTGATGTCGAAAACATGGTAATTCTCTGCATATCACAGTGGAAAAGAGTTACTATATTTTGGAAGAAGTGAATTATTAGTCAAATGTACATCGTCTCTTCTGAGATAATTTATCACATCTGAGCAGTGACCTATCAACTATAACTCCCACCGAACCTATCTCAATTACATAATGTATTCCATGTATCACTCTTGTGGAAGTACATACCTAACCCATCACATGTACTCAATCCAGAGGTGGTACCATTGTACAATGAACTCTCTTAGGAAGTTAAATCAGTGGGGATCATAGATCATAGGGAAAAGGTTATATGGAATAAGAAAATTTCCCTTGTCAAGATGTTGTGGTGAAACAACATGTTTAGAGAAGCAACATGGGTGTTAGAGGATGTGATGATGTAGAGTTACTCATATTTATTTTATTGTCGGAAAAGGAAATTTTGAGGGCGAAATTTCTTAAGGGGGGAAGATTGTAATGACCCCAGATTTTTAATAATGAAAATGCCTCATGATTTAACTTAATGTATTATTATGTTAAATGGTTATATTAAAAATATTCCCTTTCTTGGTTTTATGTTATTAGATTGTGAAATACCATTATGAATTTTTACCATTCCTAATGTAGCTGTTGGAAAGTGATCACATGACTCTTATAAATATCACACCTTAAAAAATATAATTTACTTATAGAAATGAAGTTATGGCCTCATCCAGTATAATTTCTCCGTATAAAGCCCATTTATCGGAGATCGGAAAGGAGGTGGCATCATTGGGCTTCGATCTTGACCAATTCTAATCCTAGATTCAATAGGTTAAGCTCGAATGGAACTTCTTAAGCGATAAGTAGAAGTTTATAGATATTACCACCCGATCAATGTTATCTATGCCACCCCAAGAGTCTATTACCATCGTACGGCTTAACCCTTGGTCTTATGCAGGTGGTATAAGCGATTATGTAACAAGACCTTATCAATACGATTGTGTGCATTATTTTTGTATATAATAATGAATATACATTCATTTTGTTATTTTTACTTTATAAATGGTTTTTAATTAAAATATATTACTTTTAGTTAAAATTCAATTAAGAAATTTATTTTGATGAATTAAAGAATTTTTGAGTTATATATTATTTTAATAAAATATTATTACTATATTAATTTTTATTGTATATATATTGTCCTAAAAGTTTAATAAATATATTTGTAATTTTTATTAAGATTTGATTTTTTTCAAACCCATGAATTTTCGATGAATGTTGGTTTTTAATTTAAAATTAAAAATTCACATGTTCAGAAAATTATTTAGATAAAATGTATATTTTTTTTGAATCAAGATGTCAAAATTATCCAATGGTGAATGTTTGAATTTTTTTTAATACAATTGAATTTTTGGGTAAAAAATTAATATCATTTTAATATATAACATATTTTAAGACATCATAATGAAAATATAGTGATTTAAAAAAATACAATAAATGGGACTTTTGGAAAATATATTTTTTACCTTTAAAATAATGTAATTTTAGATTTTTTTTTGTTTAATTTATATGGTGCCTTAGTGGACCCTCCATGATCTATAAAACATTTTTGTTTTCAAATTGATTTCCTTTATAGGATGAATCACTTCCAAATAAGTAAGATTATTATTTTAATATTATATTCCATTAAAAATATAAAAAATGTTTTTTACTCCCCTTTGGAAAAAACCATGGGGAAAAACTATGGGATGGTTTGTGGTTTTGGTTTTTTTATTGTGTGCTGCACAGAACCAAAATAAAAAGGAATTTCTTCTCTTTTCCTATATAATCCCACCAAATCTCCCACTTCCTCTTCACTAAAAACCATTAGAAATCAACCAAAATCTTTCCCCATCTCCCTATAATCCTCTAATGTCTCCCCAAGCTCCCATTAATCCTCTCTCAAGCCTCTCCCAAGCATTTGTGATCAGACATCCAAGTAAGGTATTTCTTTCTGTCTCATTTTTGTCCAAATTTCATTATGTTGTTATACAATTTTAAATTCAATTAAAAATATTGGGGTATAATTTTTCACCTACCCAATATTTCACTCATTATGTTTTAATGATGATATACCCCTTTCCCCATCATTACTTCCTCCCATGTACACATATTACTAGGTTAAAATTCTGTGGGGAATCTCTCTCCTCTCTTTAAATTCAAGAAATTGTTTTGTATTATGAATATAAATTCCATTACATATTATGGTACATGTATCTATATGTACAAAATAATTTACATTTAATTTAAATTTGATGATACACCTCTTTATCTCTCATCGTCCTTTTTTATGAATTCATATGCCACACCGTTATGTTACCGAAATTACACGGCGATTTTCAAGGAAAATGTCATTGTGTAGTGAATACCAAACCCATTTATAAATTAAGGATATTCACCATTATGACCATTTACATATCTATTATTTGTTTTAATAAATTAATTCTATATTTCTATATCCTAGAATAAATGATAATTTTTAATTAATCCATATTATATGATCCATGTGGCTCACTTATACATGAATTGAAAAGATTAAGAATGGTGTTACCTGATAGCACTCCAATGCATTGGGTAAAGATTAGTATCATTATATGTCAATTGAAATGAGGGTTTAATCAAGATAATTCATGTAAATTATAGGTTTCCTCATGATCCATGTTTAATGATCCTTGTCTCATGCTAATATCATGTTAAATGTTTTAGCCATATTTCCATTGTTTGATAATCATGTTATATCAGGACTTTATGATCATGTTTCTCCAATGCTCTACTGATATTAAGATTTCCTAAAATGTTCTTAATTCTTCGTTTTATTCCATTTTTACTCCCATAATGTGATTTATATCTTACCATTTTCTTATGCATGACCTCATGTTATCCCATGAAATTCTATGTACGGAGGAATGCGTATGGGCATATAAAAGGAGTTTTCAATAAAGATTGGTATTTCATGTTTAATTTGTTATGTAATATTCCTAATACCCAATGACTATGGACCTCCCTATATTATATTTCGTATCAAGTGATGATTTTATGTAATAAATTTAATTTAATTCTGATGTAAAGAGCAGGTTAGTTATATTCTTTCTTATATAGACTGTTCATAGTGGTCTTATCAACGAAATCCTTGTATACTATGCATCCAAGGACAAGAACATGATGCCCTTTATGATGGTCCCAGACACACTCTGAGAAGAAAACTTATATGAGATTCTCTAAATGTATTATTTTTAGATTTATGGGGTCCTTTTCTTAGGAATTGTGTTCTCAGAGACTGGAGATACAGTAGATCCTATGAATAATGGGGTTAGGCTTTCTTTGGATCCACCCAATAGAGTTACTATGGTACGAATTTTCAAGTTTTTGGAAGGGTACTATCGAAGGTTTCCATCCAACATCTCTAGAGTATCATCAATCATAAAATATTTGACATGAATGTGGTAGACTATTCCATGTACAATGATTCACTAGTAGTTCTTTCAAGAGTATTGGTAGAGGTTGATGGGAGCTCCAATCCTAAAGGTACTGGTCGAAGGCATTGACTAAATGGGGTTCAATAGTGCATCGGAGACCAAGATTGGTTGTGTCATAATGCATGGAAAATTTGTGAATTCCAATGGTTTGCACAGTTGAGGAAACATCAAAAGAACTATGCTACCCATGATCTTTAGCTTGTGGTGGTAGTATTTGCATTGAAGATGTAGTGAAACTACTTTATGAGTGGTCGGTTTTTTATCTACGCAAATCCAAAGAGTATCAAGTAAATCTTTTCTCATAATGATATGAACAAGAGATAATTGTGTTGGATAGAGTTCTTCTAGGAATATGATATTGGGATTTTATATACTCCTAGGAAGTGGAATTTGGTGGTAGATTCTCTCAGTATGAGATGTAGCTTGGAGTTGTTGAACAAGGATTTAGATAATTTTTCATCATTGAAGATATCCTTTGTGGATGGAAATGGAGATTCATACCTCTTGTCGATGGTTGTAAACCCTCCACTCTTATAGTGAGTTAGGTAGGCACAACATGGGAATACCGATTCTGAGACCCTACATGCTCTGTTGTCTATAGGGTATATTCGTGATGCATATTTGAATGGCATGGGAGCACATTATTGTTTTTAGAAGGAGAATAGTAATACCAGTGGTGTTGTGAGAGGTGGTTTTGAGGTAGTTCTTTAAAAACCATTTTGAGTTATGTCCAAGTATAAAGATGATGTATCATGACCATCAACCATAGTTCTTGGGGGCTAGGGATGAAGAAGGAAGTTTCATGGATTGGATATTGATTCCTTACTTGTCAAAAAATGAAGGTTGAACACCAAGTTCAAGCTAGTTTATCTCAACCTCAGGAGGTGTGAAAATGGAAGTGGGATTGGATATCAGTGGAATTCATAATGATATTACCACATACATCTATGGTAAATTATTCCATTTGTGTGATCATTGACCCAATCACTAATTCATCCCACTTCCAAGATATACGATAGTTCATTTTAGTATACTGCATAGAATTCCTCTATATAGAGGAGATATTTTGAATCATTGGATTTCCATTTATGATAGTTTAAGATCGTGTAACTCACCTTATATCTTGGTAGTGGAAGGGAATTAAATTGGGTTTTGGAACTCAATTATACATGAACATAACATTCCAACCTTATACATAAAATAATTATAAGTAGACTATTCAGGTTATGGAGGAAATGATGTTGGTGTGTATGTTTGATATTATATATAATTAGTAAGATCCTTCATTGTTGAATGATTCTATTAGTTTGTTTTTAGTGGCAGTACAATAATCTCTAGGAAATCACTTCGGAGTGGGAGACATAGATTTGAGCACATTACCATCATCTGTTTGGGTAACCCTTGTATTGGCATTCATGGACATAAAACCCCAATGTGGGGAGAATGTAACATCTCAAATTTTCCTTGAATTATTTATAGATTTTATATGGATTGATTTTGAGACCAGTCACTAAGATGGTATGCGATTTTGAGACCCGATGTGCTAGAAAGAACTATTTAAAAAATATCAATCTTTTAATAGCATTCATGATATGTTTTCCTAAAAATGTAGAATAACACTTAAATAGGTACCCATATCAGATATCTGAGGACACTGTTTAGCTTAGAATATCATCTTTTCCCTAAGTGAGACCTAACAATGGTCGACACGGTTCATTTGTCCAAAATTCACCATGCACTAAACCTTAAATAAATTTATTATATTTTTAATAACATAGTAACTCAAGAGAAGTGACTCGTATTGGAAATATAATACCAATGATGAGTTGGTAATTTTTTATTTTCCGTATCTGTATCTTAACCATAGTCAATGTAGGTCTTTAATTGAAGAACTTGAAATGGACGTGTTCGTCATTAAATAATTTAAATAAAATTTATTTCTCCTAACCTAGAAACATTTCCCATATTATTATCCTTATGTTTAAATCGTAGGTCTATACAGATAACCTTTGGAATGCTAGAGAATATGCTAGGGAGGGCATTGGAAGAACTCTCTTGAATAGACATCAACAGATCATGTGTTGATGATCAATGCACTACTGATTCGAAGTAACCTCGGCAATGACGATGACACAATGATCACCCTTCATCAGATACTAATTAAAATTGATTAAGGGAGGTTATTTGTTTTTATATTTTATTTTTCTTTATTTCCATGATGAAATCGAGTCAATCAAAGAACTAATTATTCTATTTTTTTCTCACTGTGTGTTATTTATAATTGTGGGGATTATTTCTTGGGGGTTTTATTTCATTGGTTCTTCATTTCCCCATTCTAATAAAAATGATTTTCAGTTTTCGGACATGGTGGGGTAGCTGCGTGGAGAATTGGTGGTAGTTGTGGGATACTACATGAGAGGAAAAATCCAAGATGGCTGAATGTGGAAGCCCATGCGGCTTGTGTGCAAGCCTAATGAGACTAGGGATACAGGTCAGGCTAGAAGGCCTGCATGCCAGTGGGCTTAGTCGAGCAGCGGTCATGGCCCATCAAATCGAATCATACCCAAAGGGTTGGTTCAGTCACATTTTGGCCTCAAGGTAGCCATACCTGGCTATGGTTGACCATGGAAGTCGATCGAGATGTTCGTGTTGTAGTTGGTCCATGGCCCAATGACCCCGTTCAATGAAAATTGAAACTTTGATAACTTTAAAACAATGTATATATTTGAAAATCCATCTATGGTGTTGTCACCCTAATATTTATAAATTCCATTGATCATAATGTGATGAATTTTTACCTTAGACCATTATATCTTGATAGATCATTCGCTTGGTCCCGCCCTCAGGGGTTCGTAATGGTATTACATCCACATAACTATATTGTAATCCTCTATAGATGTCATGTCACCGATAGAGTCTAGGATCCATCCCCTAGACTGGAGTGTGATCCTATATCACCCATAGTGGAGTCTATGGAATCATTTAAACTCCATGAGCAAGGAACTAATCTTCCACATAACATGTCTTATTGGTAGAGTCCATTGTATCCCCCACTGTGACTGGGTGTGATACCCTACATTTTGAATTTATCGTGATTGGGTTAATGGTATTCCCCAATGTGTTTTGGAATAATACCCAATGTATGGTATGATAATATTCCATGACCAATACATTCTTATTTTGTAGGTCCTAGATGAGTCAGATCACGTTGGGAGGGTCTTTGATGATATCATGGCTCGAGTAGTGAGATCTCCCCGAACAATCGTTCTTCGAGAGGAATCCTATTGATGACACTTGTATATGACAACCCATGGGAAAGGTGTTTCTAATTTGTATATCTATATATTGGTATTTAAATGTACTATAAATATATTCCTATATGGATATGGTGGTATTTTTTATGGTAGATTCCTTTGTGATATTTCCATTGTGTTTTTAAGGTGTCCTACTTAGTAATTTTTTACTCGGCCTTTCACAGGAATTTCCCAAACATGTCATGTATTTTCATGAAGATTGACATTTTGATAGAGTTCCAGGATGAATAAGACTAGGCGGTTCCTTGTGAGACTAGACAGATTGAGGAGTTTATCTTCAACTTTTCAAATGATAGTCCAAATACCTTTTTCATTGAAGGATGGACTTATGGTTAGAGAGTCTTGTTAGTGGTTTTGTTTAGGCCATATTTACATACCATTTATTCCACTATTGTACTTTTTATGTGTTATATAGTGGTTTTAATGAATTGAAAACATTTTTTTATTTTAGCATTTTTTCCTTGAGATGTATGCTTGTGTAAATGTAATTAAACTAATTCCTCTAATTTTTGGAATATACCTACTCGGTTCTAGTCACCATTTCATGTCCAATTAGAGGAGGGAATGGAAAATTCCAGGAACATGCCCCATTTGGATGGGTCAATAAAGAATTCATCTTGTTATAATCCATTGAATGATTGTCATTGATGTGACCATTTGGGTCTTCTAGATAAATTATATAATATTTATGGTCAGAAGATAAATTATTCATCCGAGGATATAAACTCTTAGTTTCACGGATAGATATTCTTTATGGCAATAGAGCTCCATCCATAGGCCCTATAATGAATCTTTTTAGGTGGTTAATAATTTCTATGGATGTGGGAAACCTTTTCGTAATTTTTGTCTCCAGTTTTGGAGTGGGGATAGTTAACATTTGACTATAGTACTTTTCATTGTTTTGGTGAGTTCCTCTTTTTTTATAATTATTTTGATTTATTTCTTTTGGAATTATAATGGGGGAGAATTTTTTAATGTGAGCCTTTTATTATTAGATCATTTATGTGTGTTCATATCAATTTGTTGACATTTTCAGTTTGTGGTCATGCTCTTTATGGAGATGTTTGAGTCCTGGGGATTTGAGGAACAATAGTTTTCTCAATAATTGATTCATGTTTAACCTATGGGATATCCCCTTAGTTTGGAACATTTTTGGTTCTATTTGGAAGTTTTCAATTTTAATGGTGATATTGTTTGGGTTGTGTGGAGATGCATTGGATTTGTTCATATTGGGGTCCCAGTTATGGTGGTGACGTTATTATATTGGGATTGGAAGTTTCTGTTAGTTCATGTAGGTTTTCTTGGGTTGGTGTATCCATATTGGTAGTTTCAATGTTGGTTGTCCTAGATAGGTTCTTATGGTGGGGATAATCCTATTTCATTTCTATGTTTGTTTTGGTTGTTGTTTTTTAGAGATGGTATATTGTGACTTATGGAGTAAAAGGTTACTATGAGGTTTGTGGATACAATTTTATTTTTAATTTCAGGTTTGAGTATCAGTCTTCATTCATATAGGTGACTTCATAGGTGTTGAAAATGTTTTTGTGGGAAAAAATACCACACCCTGACCATGTTATTTCCAATATTTTATTATTTTTATGATTTTGAATAATTTGGTTGAGGTTTGGGTTGATAGTCTAAAAATATTCATTAGGTTTTGGTGGTCTTGGATTGTTTTCCCTATATATAATTATTGTGAATGGTATATGAAGAATATGTCATGCTGGTGAGTTTTTGAAACCAATGATGTCACTACATTGTGTTAAAATAATACATGGATATTTGGAGGGACTCTCTAGATGTTTGGTGTGTCATTGTAGAATTTTTCTGAAATTTTTTAATTCAAAAAGATTGAGATCCGTTTCCCAAACCATGAAACATAAATACTCAAGTTTAGAAACTATTTCCAGTAGAATTCTCAAGGATCGCAGATGATTTACCCAACATTTTAGGAAAAACATGCATCCAATTAAAAACTAAATAACTTTTATTTTAATAACACGATTTAAGTGATTCAAACACCAATATGACTCCCTCTCAGTTGGGTATAGACCAAAAGACACCCCCTTGTTATACATCACAATTTTCTAGTTTTAGGATATGTATCACCATAGGTTACTAATTATTCATAAATTCCTCTTCAAATATTTCCCCTAACTCATCTTTCTTATTTCCTATCTTGGTTTTATGGTGTTTTATTTGTGTTATTTCTCTTAGGTGAACCATATTATGAGAGGTGACATCTTTTGTAATATATATTATGTGTTTAGGTGTGAGGATTGTATCTTAGGTTTTACTATTACTTCACCAGATGATTCATTGCTTTCAGACATCATTATGGAAGGGGTTTCTATCCAGTTATTTTATGAAACATCAAATTTGAAACATGTTTGTCTTGAAATATTCTATAAGTTTTTTTGTATTCTTGTGATTCAATTTTATGGTTTTTGGGTGTTTTTAAAATGGTATAATTTTGTAGATATGGTTTTAAAATTCATTATTTAAATATGATTACATATTTTTTCACACAAGTTATTTTTTTCAAATTTAAATTGTCCTTTATAAATATAATTTTGTAATTTGACATTGTGTTTGGATTTGGTTATATTTTTCATTCTTGAGTTGATTTTGATATTAGTTTATTGTGTTTTTTATGGTGTCTATTATGATTGATTCATCAATGTGACTTATAGGTATCATTTTTAAAGAAAGTTGTTTTTTATTAAAAATAGATCTTTCAAGCTAGTATTATTTTAATGTTATTTAATGTTCATTTCTTTTTGTTGTTTGAAATCATAAAATAATTTAATTTTTTTTCATTTGAAAATATTTTTTAGGATTTAAAAATGTATTTAATGGATGTTTTGAAAGGTGTGATATGTTCCATATAATTTGTTGAGGTACAAATTTGATGAATGTTGATTTCATAAAGGAAATGGGTTTTGCTCATAGCAGAAGTTGTGGTGACTATGTGGTTTTGGGATTTGATGTTTAGTAGTCATTGGTTTTATGGAACCTCATGATTCAGTTTTCCTCTATTTTTGTTGGTTCCTAGTTCACTACCTCATCGTTGTTTCTATCATTCAGAGCCCTCAGCTGGTGTTTCTCTGCACTGATCCCAAGTTCCCATGTGCTTCTCCATGGTGGATTAGGATAAGTGGTTATGAAGGGGTTTTTGGATGCGTGGATCGGTGGTTGTCGACGTTCATGGTGCGATACCTCGATGATGGATTTCTTCGGTTTTGGCTACCAGTCTAGCGACTTTTGTAATATGGTGTCTTCATCAATGGTTTTTGTGTGTTGGGATTTTTTTGTTCTGTTTTGTGGGAATGATTATGCAGCATCAGCAATGACTATGGGTAGGTTTCCAACGGGTGGTTCTTGGTGTTGTGGATGGTCATGGGGTGCGGTGGCATGAAGGTTCTCTAGTTTGTTTTCATTGTGGATGTTTGTTTTGGGTTTCTCTGGTGTCGTCAGTGCTCCTTCTGGCATGTGCATTTTGACGAAGTGGACGTTTGTGACATGACAAAGTTGAATGTGGGTTAGGGTGCATAAATCAGGGTTTGTAGTGGTTCAACTTTCATGTAATGAGGTGATTTGGTGGTGCAGTGATCGATTTAGTTTTCAAATTTTGAATTTAGGTTTTTGTATGGTTACAAGATGAATTCTGATTTTTCTTTTGTTGTACATCGCTGTGGATTTCGGAATGTATAGTTACCACTATCCTTAAAGTGGCTATAGTAAAATACAAAATTATGGATTTGGATTAATGGAAATGGGTTTCTGTAGAAGGTGAGCTTCTTTGTTAAGTTTCTTAAATGTGTGTTATGAATAATGAATGTGGTGCATATTATGTTTTAAAATGGGTTCAGTGTGCATGTGTATTTGGAATAATGTTTCCCTGTTCAAATGGGTTCATTTTATGTTTTCTTTTTTACTATATTTCCAAATTGGATTTCATGAATTTTTCATGTGGTTTGAAATATGCTTCCAAATATCCTTGGTGTTTTTTTAACATAAAGGTCTTTTAAAATTTATTCACTATGGCTTGTCATGTTTGGAATTATGTGAGGTGTTTCGGTTTCAAAAATTACATGAAATTCTATTAAGAATTTTTAAAATGTAGGTGGTATTTCATATTGTCAATTAAAATGGTTTGGTTATGGTTTAGTAGATGTATTTAGAATATAAGTGTTAAATACAGGTTGCAAACTCTATGTTGCCACAGAAATGATGGTTTTAATGTGACATGATTTGATAGACTTATTTTCACCATGTGATATTTTGTAAATTGGTTGTAGAAATAATTTGATATGGCCCAGATGGGAATATTTGTATATTTTGGAAAATGTATTGAAAACAAGGGTAGTGATATGTCCTGATGGGTATTTTAAAATAATTTGGAATGTTGTTTTGAATATAGAAAATGGTTGTATCATTGTTGTATATATTTTATTAATTAATGTTTTTGTGAATGAAATATCTTTTCATTTTTTTCATGATGAGTGCATTATGTTTGGAAACCACTAGACCCTAGGATGAGATCCCCTCTAGTGGATCATGTAGTCAAACAATTTTTGGTTCTAAATTAAGCTTTGGATACAAATAGACCTTAGGAATAATTTTCCTCTTATGGATCATGATTGAGGATGATGTGGGTTATGGTTCATGTAATATGATTCACCAAGTACAATTATCATGAGGTACATGGGAATAATTTAGTGGGTTGAGTGACAGTAGATTGCAGCCCCCGATTAGACAGGTTGATAGCCCTATATTTGTTGAGAGGCCTAGTGGGATGTGCCACGACAATGGATAGTTTTGAGTGGTTTATTGGTTATTTACTATGGATCTAGACAATATACCATAAACTGATTCTGAACTGTTTATTTCCATGGAATTCATATAGAGATAGTTATAAAATGACCATGATTATCAATCTGTATGTTCTTTTTTTCTCCTTCAACTTATTACTTATTGGCCAGACAATTTTAAGCCTTCTTTTTTGTTTATTCATCCATGTCACATTTTTTGTCAAATTTTATGGACATGAATTTGGGATTTGGTTTTTAATTGGGTTGGGAAAAGTGGAACCATTATTAAAAGGAATGTTATGTATTTTTATTTAAAAGTGGAATTATTATGAAACAATATTTGGTTTTTCAAAGTGATTACAATCCTATTTTTCAAAATTAATTTAAAATAAATGTTAATGGAATGTTTTGGGAATTTAAATGGATGTAAACTCTGGTGATTACCTATTAAACTATTTCATCTCACACCCTACTTGTTCCACTAAGTGTTAGAAGATATGAGTTGTTTTGCAGGTATAGGTTTCATGTTCGATTTACCATAAGACCAATGCTACTCTTGTGAGTGGTGGTGACCAGTGGATCTCATGGAGATGATGTTGTGTTGTTTGTTTTTTTTATTTAGTATCTGTTATTTTGAGTTGTTGTATTAATATTGGTTGGTATATTTAATGGTGTTAATTTGTGACATATTTTGTGCGCTCTATTTTTTATTTGATCATGATAATCATTGGGATAAATTGACCCCAGTTTTCTGTATATTAATTCAAGGAAATAGTTGACATCCTATGGGGATCAGGAACGCCACTGAGGCCATTTCTCGGGAAGAGTTGGATGTTGGGATATATGGAAGCATTACTTGGTTTGTGACAATATATGTTTCTTTCGATAAAAACTATATTATAATTTCAATAACATTGAAGGGGGGACATGAGTAATAAATGTGTGACGATATGTTGTAATAGTTTTTCACTATCATATTTTTATAAACATAGAAAGAATTAACATTCAATCCCTTTCACATCTCATTTGTTATCTCACTTTTATATTTATCTCTCTTAAAATTTTCTATCCCTCTTAGACAATGATTTTCTACCCATTTTGTATGTTCGTTTGAAATATAATTTTTTAATGTATGTACATTTATTAATTATAAATATTTATATGTATTATTTAGATTATAATTAAATTAATTCTTATTTATTTTTCATAGTGTTATAATTTTTCAACAATATTACAATTTCATAATTTAAATAGATATTCAAATAGAGAATATCATTAAAAATAAACAATTTTTAATATTATAAAAACAACATATATAAATTATTTAATTAGTAATAATAATATACAAAGAAAAATTTTACAAAATGAAAATTATATACAAAATATGAAATCAATACATATTTAAGTTTAAATTTTTAATCATATTAAAAATTTAGGGTTTTTATATTCCCAAGTGATATAATTTAAATAATAAAATTTTAGTGTCAATAAATTAATTCATTAAGATGAAATTTTCATAATAGTATTTATAAATTAATAAAATGAAATATTTGATAAATAATTAAAAAATAAATATATATTTTTTAAATAAAGAATATAGTAATTTTATTTACTTATATTATTAGAATAAAAATATTATAGTTTTTATGATTATAAACTTGATAAATTTAATTACTTTAAAAATATATGACTAAAAAGGATTTAAATTTGAAAAATCAAATAAAAAATAGAATAATTAATTTTACGTTGAAAAATTATCACATGTCAAATTTCACAATATTTAATATTTATAAAATTGTAAAAAATAAAAATATAGTATATATAAAATATATAATTTATAAAATATAATGATAATATATTTTTAATTTTTTTGGTGAAATGTAGTAAATAAATGTTTATTAAAAAATTAATAAAATATAAAATATTTATTTTCTTTAATAAAAATTCTATCATTTTTTATGAAATATATAAATGAGATTTTGAACAAAATTTACCAAATAGAGATGTAATGAATCTAAAAAATAATAAATTTTTTGGGAGATAACATTAACTCAATAACATGATCTATATTGTTCAATTTAGAGATTGTAACTCTTCAAATGTGATTATGTATCAAGAGTCAAGTAAAATTGAACATGGATTATGGATATTTTAATAGAGATTAGAAATGTTTTTTAATTTATTAATCTTATTGATTATATGTCATGGTTAGTTTATTTTTTTAAAATTTAAAATTATTGATTTTTGTTCCATTAGGAAGATAAAAAATGGACATGATCACAATAGATCCATATTCATTATCCTAGTGATAATATCATAATATTGTTATGAAATCATCATTCAATATAATTGAGTGATTGGAGCATTTATGAAAATCTCTATAGTATTAATTTTTTTAAGATAGTGATGTTTCATATTAATATATTACACAATATATCATTCCCTCAAGTAATAAATTTCGGACTCTTCATTTAATGAATGGAAATCATGGGAATATATTATTAATTCCATGTACTCATTCACTCAAATATAATATTTTATAATTTAAAAAAGGAAATATAAAACCCATTAATATAGATGTATAATATGGTGGAGATGAAAATAATCCACACCTATAATAGCCATATAATCATGTATAATTGGGCCAATACGTGTAACAATAATGATGTTGTATTTTGGATTCTCTCTAGAAATAAGGTGTTATTGGGAACATGTTCTCGTCATTCCATGTGTGGAATATATCAAAATGATTATTCATGAGTAACATAAAAAATGAGGATTGCATTGCCCCGTGGGGTGGGAGGATGACTGTGTAGAGAGACCACGTCCATGGCCAAGTTCAACTACACAATATTCAAGCAGATGTTATGGGATTTTCAAAGTTCACCCACACCGAGATTAAAATACTCCTCATATTTGAAGTAATAACCATCACTATATCATGTAGTAAATATTAGCGGCACTGAACCTCCCACATTATAGACTAGGTTTGTGTCTCTCATGATTCCCCTGTATCATGACCAATCATTGTCGTGCTTTAGTCCATTTTAGGGGGAGTTCCAACATTAAAATCCTCACAAACATGCATTACTGACCACAATTATAGTGTGAATCTACTATGGGATCAACTTTCTCATTGTGGGAGCCATATCCCATTGATTAATATGATTTTTTAGTTCTTATATAATGAAATAAAATTCACTTTTAGGTAATGTTGAAAGTGGTTTACCCTTTTATTCTTTCCCGTATTGGTGTATTCCCAAATGAACATAGATTTATCAATCACAAATTACATATGTGACTTTTATTCCATAGAGGAGGGGTCATCCCGGGCAAACCATGTCACAATGATTTTTCCGAGAGACCCCCCCTACAGAAAATTTCCAATGATATGTTTAATGTGATATAGAATAGAGCAAGACCATCCCCTTTTAAGTAGCCATGTGATGTTGTTTCCTTCATCAACTGTTAAAAAAATATTTCATGGATAAAAATATGAATATATTTTCTTAATCATTAGAATTAATAGTAATTGAATTTATCCAACTATTCCAAATAATAAAATTATATTTCTTAGGGATTTCTTTAAACAAGATAATCCCATACCATTCACCATTCATTATCCTTGTAAAATTAATATTATCATGTAATTATATTGAGAATGAATCATAAGTAGTTACTATGAGAATACAATGACCAAAATTACCTATCATAAGGATACTATCAAATAACATGTTTTGGAAAAAATTGATAATAGATTGAAATAATCATGGTCTCTTACATGTACAGCCAAAAATAATTTCTAGGACTATGCATAATAGGAAGTCAAGGGGACCTCTCGACTAGTTGTTCCATTGGATATAAATATCACTATGACCATTGATCAATGTCATGTCAGAATAAAATATTTGAACAAATATTTAATCATGAAACAACTCTTAATGATTTATTTCATTATAATATGGAATTAGTTTCACATTTTTAAATTTATTATATTTTATGTAATAAATTTTGATCTATATTATTGAGTTGACCCAAGAATAGAATATATTTGTTATTTTAAAAAAACATTACATAATTATAATTTATTTATTATTTAATTTATTTTTTAAATGAAAAAGTTTTTTTTTCCATATTTATGTTATGTTTTTATTATTTTAATTAATTATTAAATTTTTATTTATATAAGATACTAAATTTAATTTATTTTTATAAAATATTAATTTAATACATATTCATATTTTAAATTTCATAGTCTATTATAAAATAGAAATTTATTTGTGTTACCAAACTAATGTTTCAATGTAGTGTAATATTTTATAATTCATTCCATTTACTAAATGAATTGAAAATAAAAAACCAGTAAAATTTGTTTTAATTTTAATCCAATTTAATTTATTATATAATTAATTTACTTATACTATTTTTTATTAATTATTGGATGAGTCAAAATTTATAATTTATAAAATTCTCAAATATGTTACCATAATTGGAAATGTCCTCAAATAAGTACACGTGGCTTTAATTTAAATCATATAATTGTACTAGATGTTGATGTATTTTTTAATTTTTTATAATCAAATAAAAATTTTATTTAAATGTTATGTCATTTATTCTAGGTTGAAATGTTGTCTTAGATGATGTTAATTCATGGATAGCATTGGAGTGTATCTATTTTGATATGGTTTTTTATTAGATTATTTAATATATATAAAAACACAATATTTTTGAACTATATTTTTATTTTTATATTTTATTTAAATGTTAAAATATGAAAAAGATTAAAATTTATAATATTTATAATAAAATTTGATTGTATTTTTGTTTTTCTAATATTTTTAAATATCAATTTCTTTTTAATTTATATCTAATACAATATATTTGATGTTATGGAATATTTCATTATATATATATATTAAGGGAGTTCTAAGAGTTTGAGGCGTTATAGTTGTTAGTTTTATACCCATATTGATGAAATCTGTTAATATTATATATATATTGTCTTTTATTTTATTGGGGGAGGAGGACCTGTATTGAAACCAAGTGATTTTTGTCGAAAAAAATGATTTTTTTTAGTGAAATGTTTTTGATGAGAATTTGATAGTGGTGTGTAGTGTAAATAGGTGTGAGATACTTTAGGGATATCACTAATAAAGAGATTATTATTATTTTTATTTAAAAATATGATATATATATATATATATATATATATTAATAAAATACATAATCAGTATTTACCAATTTATCATTTAGTTTTGTTCTGTATTTATAATGCATCAATCATAGATCTCTTCCTAAGATAGAGCACTGTAATCCTTAATTATTCCACCCCATATTGTAGATTCCATTGGCTAGTAGACAGGATCTAAAATGAATGATGGGTTAAGTATTATATAAACATATCAAGAAATCAATAATAATACAAATACAAATACAACCATGGAAATTACAAATTATGATTATGATGATGGATTTTAAACTCTGAGTTAACCATGATCAAGATAAACATACACCCACATATGTTGGTCGTATATGTCATGCTGTCTAATTGATATCCCCCATGGTTGATCATATACAAATAGAAAAACAAAACCACGATTAAGAGATGTCTATAAGGTCTTATGTTCAACTACTGAAGATTTTCTATTTTAAATTTTACATATCAACAAATCATCCTATAATGTTTAGATATATATTATAGAATATTAAAAATCACCTACAACACATAATAATAATAAAAGTTATTTTATATTATAAATATAGATCATTACAAATTAAGGATTGTTAATTACAATAAAATAATATAACGTGAAAATAAATACACATAAATAAAAAAAATTTGATGTAAATATTATAGTGCACTATTACGTAATAGAAATATAATTATTGTAGAAATCAATATAGAAAATAAAATAGAAATATTAAAAGAATTTGTTAAAATAGTTATTTGAAATTATAATTGAATTATGTAAATTATTTAAATCATAAATAAAAAGTACATATATTATATGTAAAGGAAATATAACCATTAGAATAGTAACCTAATTGTTTGAATAATAACTTAACAATTAGTATAATAACATAATACTTATAATCATATTCATGTGTTGGGAAATAAAAATTTCTAGTGGGAAATATTTACCAAGAATAAAATAAATAAATTTAAATATTAGAGTTTCATACAATAAATAATCAAATTAGATTACTCAATAAATGTATGAGAATATATTTTTAATTGTGTTTTACTAACATGTTTTATAAAATCCTTATGTAACAACCCAATATTTCAATGTATGTAATCTCTTCAAAAGTAATTCAATAACTTGCGCTACACCCAACACTGAATTCGAGTGCATCAATACTTACCAAACAAGCCGTTCAAAAGATTAGTTATGAATAGTATTATATGAATTTTGAATTTTACATACTATATATAATTTTGGAATACATATTATGCGTTTCCTATACCAAATATAAGAAAAAATCCATTTTTTCAGATAAAAGAAGTATTTTTCCAAAAAATGCAATTTTACAGCCTTTTAATAAAGAACCATTTATTTAAATAAAATTTAACACTTTTATATATTCAATTTAATGAAATTAAATTCCTATTTAGAATCTGGACATGAAAAAAATTTGGATAATTTTTTTTACTTTTCTGATATATTTTATATTTTGATGAATAGTGAAAAATACAAATAAATTTTTAAAACATCATTTTTAATCAAAATAATTTATAGTGTTAAATTATGCGTCTAAATGGTTTGTATGTATAATTATAATATATTTTTATCATTTAATAAAATATTGGTTATTATAAGTAATTTCACATTCAAATTTGACATAATCACATGTTAATCTTTTGATAGTTTTTACTATTTAAAAACCCTCTTTTCGTTTCAAATACGTGAATTAATTTTAAATTAATAATTGAAAACTCTAAGTGTTGAATTTGGTAAATCATAAAAAAAATTTGAACTCTGAATGTCAAAATAATATTTGGGTAAATTTTTGGTATATTTCTGAAAACAAACAATTTTTGATGAATAGTGAAAACCATTGCGTTATTGTTTAATACCGACTATTTATTTAAAAAATAATTTCTTTTATTTAAATATATTTTAAGTCAAAATAGATATATAATTCCTTTATAAGTTCAATGTAAATCATTGGTGTCATTTTATAATAACATTCTATGAATAAAATTTATTGAACTTTTTAAAGTCCATTACCCAGCTGCTAGGGACATTTGCAAATTTGCATAAAACGTAATTTTACTGCTTCTTTGAATTTAATTTCAAAAAATTGAGAGACATGGTAGACATTAGTATGTAAAATTTGGTTCAACGAGATGAAAATATATTTTTTTGAATAGTAACATTTGACTTTTATTTACCAGGTTAAAAGTAAATAGGATAATTAAAGGTAAAAATGATATTATAATTATACTAACACACACCCTAATTCTATTAGACAATTGAATTTCAAAAAAAACTAACCTTATGAATAAAATATGATCATTTTGGTCCACTTGGATTAGATTATGACATTTATTATTATTTTTCTATAGAATAATTAAAAGTGTTAAATTATAAATTTAATAACTAATCTACTTTTAATATAGGGTAATACGTAAGATAAAGTCAACTATAAATATTCATTAAAAATATAAAAATATTTCCTACCTAATATTATTTTATTTATAATTTTTAGAGCTTAAATATATAATTTTTTTATGATCCAATAATGATGCAGTAATTTCTTTATCAATGAACTATTAAAATAATTGATATTATAAATATTAAAATAAATGTAAATTGAATATTTTGATGCGATACATGATTTTTCTAGTATAATATGACATTTTAGGTTTGATTAATTTTTTTTAAGTGATAAATTTGTTATGACTTTAACAAAAACAAAATAATAAATTGTGTCAAAATTAACATAAATTCATTTTTAAAATAAATACTATATTATTAATTGATATAATATTCCTAAAAATCTAAGGATCAGCCAAAAGACATGGCTAAAGTTACATATATCAATAATGAACCACTTGGGGTTCTCTTGGAATTTTCTAGTATGTTCATTAACTTTATATTATTATAATACAATAATACATTGTAAAAGTTAAACTATTTAACTAAGAGTTAAATCTAAAAGATAAGGTTTTTATAGTGACCTAAAACTGTCTAAAACCTATTGGATGAGATATTTTAGAACTGGAGCCAACATATCATTGAAATTAATCCTTTTGGAGTCATTATATTCCGAATCTAACTCACTAATAAAATAATATTTCATGCATTTCCTAAAGTGACCTTCACCTCTCTTATAAAATGGTATGTCACCTTCTCTTAATTTTAAACATCCAAAGACATTTGGGTGGGCCAAAATACAATCATATCACCTCCCAACTACCCCCACTACAACCTAGAGTCCTTACATTGATAATAATCCAACCTAAGTATCCCTTTTGATCAAATCAAAAAGACGAACCCGAAGAAGAGGTAATTACTTCATCACCTCTTTCAAAGTTATGTTCTTCATCCACTTCCACTTTATTTTTTATTTTCATAATAAAATATTTAACCTAGTACCTTATAAAAACTGATATGTTACTATATATATATGGTAAAACCATATTATTTATTCTATCCAACCTATGGATGAAAAAGTCACCATATATGTGTACTTACGGCTTACCCTCTCCACGTTGTGTTGTAGTTAGTTATTCAACACTTAATTATTTGGATGGGTATAACAATGAGTATAAATTATGTAAATAATAAATATAACATGTTATTTATTATTTATATATAATATACCATCCAATTACATTTTATTTCACAATCAATAGATTGATATCATCACTCGTGCTTACGTACGGCTTACCATCTCTATGGCGCGATGAGATTCACGTTCACCATTCAAAGATGATTATAAATATATATATTATAAATAAGAATGTAATATATCAAATAATAATTCAAATAGAAATATATATATATATATAATTACATATATGTCATTTACTTACTTTTCGTTCAATATGATATAAAAATGGAAATGGCGTTTATACATACGTACGACCTACCGTCTCTATAAGCTGTGTTTTCCATTTCATATATAAATATATTATACATACTTATATTATGAATATATATGATACATAAATAATGTTCTACATTTTGGAATAAATTTAATCATGATACATGTTATACGATCAAGAAGAACAAGTTAAAACACGTATGATAAAGAAAGCGATTATTACCAAAAATGTTATTTTATCATAGAAATTATTATTTATTTGCTTCTATAAATCCATAATTGAATCAAATATGATATCATAAATACGAATATGGTTCTTTTATAATTTAATAATATACTATGGTAATTATACAGGGGGTTAAAAGTACCCTCGACCAAGAAAAAGTACATGGTAAGGGTTAATTTCTCAATATCATTGTTATCTGAGATTGTTTATGTGTAAGTTTTTCTAGGATATATTTATTATCCATGACGATTTTTCATAAAAGACATTTCAAAATGATTATTTTAAGGTAATCTTTACCTATAACACCATTTTAAATGTTTTAAATATTTATTATTCTAAATCATTCTCATTAATGTATGTGTTTTCAAAATGGTTTTAAGGATTAATTTATATCGACATGATTGTTTTAAAATTTTAATTCCTTTCTAAAGTTTCAAAGTGGTTTGGAACACATTGATTTAAAAATCACTTTTAAATTACTACCTTTATAAATGCGTGACTTTTATATGATTTCACAAAAAAGGTTATTTCTCTCGAAAAATTTTACTAATCATTTTCAACAGTGACAACATTCATTACTGGATATTATTCTTGATTATGGTTGATTTATTATAATACAATATTGGATATTGAATGAAATTAGTTATGATAAGTTTGATTATGGATGTGCTATTTTTATAACCTTAATGGTTTATGTTTGAATTATTGACAATTTGTATACTAGTTTTAATACGAATGTTTATGTTATGTTTCACCATTTTCATATGAGGAATGTAGTGGACTTAGTATGTGACTGTTGGGGGCCTCTATAGCCCTTCGATTAATCAGTAGGTCTCATGGGACAAACTACTTCCTCGTCACAAGGCCATGAAAAAACTTTTAATTATAGTCTTGGAACAAGGCCTTGACTATGTGGTAATGATGTCAGGCATTAGGCATTCCCTCCTTATGAAATTAATTATTACATGTGATTATTTGACTAATAGAATATCATGTGCATGTTTATATGGTAATTTTTGATTTATTTTCCCTGTATTATGTTCATGTATATGTTTAAAATGTTTTTGTTTTTATTACACATCATTCCTTAAAATTTTATAGATTCCACTAATTTATTTACACTTACTGATCATCTGACCTCACCTATTTCTTATGTTTTTTCCAAGGATTCTAGGAAGTGTATTTGGTTTGATATTTAGGGTTATGTTAGGGAAATAATTTAATTTTCAATTGAATATTTATGTTTTTTTTATGTTTGAATCTGTAATGTAACATTCATGTATGTAATAAATATTCCATGATTTCTAAATTGATCAGAATTTTGGGAATTGATTTATTTTAATCATGTCAATGTACTAAAATAATGCACCTTCTTCGGGCTTTTAGGGTTAGGGCATTATAGTTTGTATCAAAGGAATTTTAGCAACATCCTGGGAAATATATTTAGATAAAATCTGATTTTGAAACATTACCCTAATATTTACTCAGAAAATTAGTATAGAAGAACTTATTAAAATTTTGGCAATGTAGATATTTTGTAAATTTTCCATGAAATACATCACTGTCTGGATACAAGAAGGTAGAGCTGACTCTAGAAAAGATGTGCCTTGGAGTGAAAAAATCTGAAAAAGAGTATTAAGCTTGACCTGGGGTATCTAGGTATACGACAACATGCCTTGATGCACTCTTGATTTTAACACTCTTAGAAGAAATGCTTAGGATAATTCACTTTTTCATTACAAACCATTATAAAGAAATTATGAGTAAATATGTTAGAAGAGAAAACATTTTTCTAATTATGAGGCTAGATATTCAATTAATGATGGGATTTTTTAGTTTTTGGACTATACATTATGATATGATCTATCCTTATGTATTTAATCATTTAGAAATGGAGCCCAATAGATGGAATTAGAACTCCAGCATTACGAATGATCTAAAGAGTAAGAAAGATCATACCATTAATGGTCTTAAGCAAGTATTTATAAGGGAAATATTCTCCCATGAATTCTCATAATATGAATAAATTATATCATGTTATAAAAAGATAACTAAAAAATATCTGAGTTCTAGGGAATTGAAGGGAAGATAGATGAGAAAATAATGGTAAACAAAATGATTGATTAAGGGATGATGGGAAGGATGTATTTTCACATATGTGATATCTGTGGATCGAATTTCCTTGGTAAATGCATGAAGGGAATGCGATTTTGTTTTTAGTATGGATAAAAATGACACCAAGTATGCGATTACAAGGGTAAGAATATGTTTTCAAATGTAAAATGCTTTATCTCCAAGGAGTTGGGACACTATGGGAATCAATTTTCCAATCATCAGAGTATACTTTATATGATGTTGTTGGATAAAAATCAAGTTATGATTCTGCCTCATATGAAGGGGAATGAAAAGTGTTCTAATGTTGTAATTATAGAATTATTTTATTTGAGTGTTGTATCAATGATGTGATTATTATATGAATTTTGGAAATAAATATGGATTGTACTGCAATACTATTTCATTTGGAATTTGAGAATCTGTTGTTCTAAGGAAAGTGACACCATAAAATGATAACTTTTTGAAAAATAAATGGTTAAAGGAAATATAATACTTAATATGGTTCTATTATTGTGTATGTGATTCTGGAATAAGATATGATTGATTTGAATAAATTATATTTGATATTCATTACTACATAAAAACTAATTAATTGTTTGTTTATTCCATTATTGTTGGAGTTTACAACATTTTTGGATATAAGAAGTATATCCAATATTCTATAATGAATAAGGGATCATGAAAGTAATCAACAAAGTTTTATAGTTATTTAGTGTGTTAAAGTGTTTTAATATAATACATAATGAAGGTATTCACATATTATTATGTGGAAAAAATATCTTCATTTTGTTTTCCATCCTTATAAATTTTGGACTGCGAATTTCAAAAGAAGTAATTTGGATAGGTCTAAAGGTTTGAATGGATTAAGTTTTATATTGGATACTATTGTTAAGGTTAATGAATTTCTTAGGATTATTTTTGGATTGTTATAAAAAGGATAACCTGGATGTCGGGCGATAACCTGTCACGTCTAATAAGGTCACGAGACTTGAACCCACAACCGAAGGGCGACAAGGGTGAATCACCTACCACTGGACTATGTGATATCCTGGTTTTTATAATTTTTGTTTTAAATACTATGAAAAATGAAATATAAACTCATTATTTTTGGAACCCTATACGATTAGGATAAATTGAATATTTTTTTAATTCTATTATATTTTGCTGTGAATGATGAGTTTGTGGTAGGAATGAGTTGAAAGATGAAACTCTACATGTCACGTATATTTTATTCCTAAAATTATATTAATTAATTAATTATTAAACATTAGGGAGGGGATCATAAAAAAAATGTGTTATCATAATACTTTACGTTTTGTTGAACAGATGCTATTTTAAATCATTATAGATTGATGTCTTTGAGGCCCTAAATTTTACACTTGTTTTTTATTGATGTTTTCAATCACTCCATATAAATATTTAGGTCTTTATTCTAATTATGTGTATCTAATTTCCATCAATATTATCCTTATCTAGATCGTAATTTGGTGTTGCATTTCTCATTTTCCTTCCCTCTTATTAAGACTAAATTTTATTAACCCAATTTCTGATGTGGGTTTTCCACAAAGGAATTGTTCTATTTTTAACCTTTAATTTTTGAAGAAAAAATTCAAACTGATAGGATGAAATTTATTGATGTAGGTGAAAATCTAACACCCCAATATTTCATAGTACATTATCTCTTCAAAGTAATTCAATAACGTACCCTACACGCAACACAAAGTTCGAGCGCACAACGACTTACCAAACTAGCCGTTCAAAATAGCGGTTATGAATGGTATTAATGGATTCATGTATTTTATATAATATTTATAAATTTACAATCCATATTATGTGTTTAATAGACATCATATAAGAACAAATTAATTTTTTCAGATAAAATAAGTTTTTTTAGAAAATGATATTTTAATGCCTCTTAATGGAAAACCCTTTTTAGTCCATTATTCGACACTTTTATATATTTAATTTAATGAAATTAAATTGTTTTTTATAATAGGGACATAAAAATTTGGTTTACATAAATTTTTGGTACTTTTCTGATAACTTTCATATTTTGATGAATAGTGAAAAATACTAAATTTTAATTGAAAAAAACTTGTTTTCATAGAAATAATTTTTTTGTTAAATTATGATTTGAATGGATCAAAAGAATAATTAGATTACATTTTTATCATTTAATAAAAATTAGTTCATTATAAGTAATATAAATTTTAAATTTGACACAAACACATGTCATTCTTTTGATAGTTTTTACTTTTTAAAAACCCTCTTTTTAGTTTCGACAATGATAATTAATTTGAAATTAATTAATCTAATTTATATATTACAAATTTGGTAAAATAGAATTTTTTTTAATTCTTAATATCAAAATTATCTTAAGGTGATTTTTTTTATTTTTCTAAAAACATTCAATTTTTGATGAATAGTGAAAAACAGTACATTATGGTATAAAAGTGACATTTTTTTAAATAATTAAATTTTTTATTTAAATTTATTTTATGTCAAAATTGATATATAATACCTATATAAGTTACATATAATTTATTGTAGTCATTTTATAATAATATTAGATGTATAAAATTTTATTAAACTTTTTAACGTCTTTTACCAACCTTCTAGGAACATTTTCCAATTTGCATAAAAAATAATTTTACCACTTCTATGAATAGAATTTAAAAAATATGAGAGAAAAAGTTGACCTCATGAAGTAAAATGTGGTTCATAAGATGAAAATAATTTTTTATTAATAGTATCTTTTGACTTTTATTTACCATGGTTAAATGTAAATAGGGATATTAAAGGTAAAAATGATATTATAAATACCCTAAAAAATGTCATAATTCTATTGTATAAGTGTATTTCGACCAAAATCAACCTTTTTAATAAAATATGACCCTTTTGGTTCAAATGGATTTGATTAAAATATTTATTATTATTTTATTTAAAGAAGAGTTAAAGTGTTAATCTCAATGTTGAATGAATAAAACATTTTTAATATAGGGTTATAAATAAGATAAATTTGACTATTAATATTTATTAGAAAGCTGAAAATATTTCGTACATAATAGTATTTTATTTATAATTTTTAGAGATTAAATTATTAAATTTTTTTCTGACACAATGATGATGCAATAATTACATTATCAATGAAAGATTAAAATAATTGATATTATAAAAATAAAAAAAAAATTAAATTGAGGATTTTGATTCCTTCCTAGAATTTTCTAGGTTAATATGACATGATAGGGTGGGTTAAATATATTTTTAAGTGATAATGTTTTATGACATCAATAAAACAGAATACTAAATATTGTCAAAATTAATGTAAATGAGTTTAAAAGAAAAATACTATATTATTAATTGATGTAATATTCCCAAAAATCTATGGATCAACCAATGGACTTGGATAAGGATTCATATATCAATAATGAACCACTTGGGGTTCTCTTGTATTTTTATTGTATGTTTACTATACATTTAATATAATAATACAATAATACATGTAAAAGTTAAACTATTTAACTAAGAGTAAAATCATAAATATAAGGTTAATATGGTGACCTAAACATATCGTAAACCTATTTTTTGAGAGGTTTTCAACCTATCCCCACATTAGATTCGAAATTAATCAATTTGGAGTCATTATAAACAGAATAGGATTCTGTAATAAAATAATATTTCAATATTTTTCTAAAGTAACCCTCACCACTCTTATAAAAGAATACTTACCCTTCCCTTAATTTCAAACCTCCAAAGCCATTTGGCATGGAAAAAACCTACTCAAATCTCCTCCAAACTACCCCCACTTCAACCTAGTTTCCCTACTTTGATCATAATCAAACCTAATTATCCCTTTTGATCAAATCAAAAGGAAGAACTCGATGAAGTGGTAATTACTTCATCACCTCTTCCAATGTTCTTTTCTTCTTCCACACCCACTTTCATTGTTGTTTCCATACTAAAATAATAAATCTAGTACCTTATACATAATGAGAAGTTATTATAAATATGGTAAGACCCTATTCATCATTCTATCATTTCTATGAATGACAAAATCACCACACTTACGTACGTACGGCTTTCCATCTCCACATCTTGCTGTAGATTGTTATTCAACATCTCATTTTTTTATAGGTATAATAATGTGTTCAATTTATATAAATAATATATATATAATATGTTATTGATTCTGTTTATATAATATAACATCCAATTACATACTATTTCCCCATAAATAGATTGATATAATCGCTCCTGTGTACGTAAGGATTACCATCTCCACGACATGATGAGATTCATGTTCACCATTCAACAATGATTATAAATATATATATTATTAATAAGTATTTAACATATGAAATAATAATTCTACTGGAAATATATAGATATATATTTATATATTTATTTATTTACATATATTTCATTCACTTACTTTCATTCATTATGATGTGAAAATGGAAACAATGTTTATGCATATGTACAACCTACTGTCTCCATAAACGGTGTTTTCCATTTCATATATAAAACTATTATACATAATTATATACTAAATATACATGATAAATAAATAATGTTTTCAATTATTAAATCAACTAAATCATGATTTATGTTATACGATCTTGAAGAACAAGATAAAACACATATGATAAAGAAAGTGACTACTACAGGAAATGTTATTTTCACATTGAAATAATTATTAAACAGCTATTATAAATCCATAAAAGAATCAATTATGATATCATAAATAATAATATAATTCTTTTTAATTTAATAACATATAATGGTCATTATATAGTAGGTTAAACATACCCTCGACCACAGGAATGTAAAAGGTAAGTGTTAATTCCTCAATATCATTATTATCTGAGATTATTTATGTGTAAGTATTTTCAGGGGTATATTTATTATCCATGAACATGTTTCCTAAAATAAATTTCAAAATTATACTTTTAAGGTAATATTTAACTAACACATAATTTTAAATGTTCTAGATATTTATTCTTCTAAATCATTCCAATCAATGACCTTGATTTGAAAATGGTTTTAAGGATTTATTTATATGGACATGATTGTTTTAAAATTTTAATTAATTTCAAAAGTATCAAACTGGTATTTGTCACTTTGATTCAAAAATCTATTTTAAATTAATTCCTTTATAAATGTGAGAATATTAAATTATTTCAAAAAATGTAATATTTATCTCAAAAAAAATTACTAATCATTTTCAACAACGTCAACCTTAATTACTGTATATTATTCTTAATTAAGGATGATCTATAATAATACAATCTTTTATATTGTATCGATTGAGTTATGATACATTTTTCTATGGATGTGATATTTTTATACCTTTCATGGTTTATGGTTGAAGTATTAGAATTTCTTATTCTAGTTTTAATATGAATGTTTATGTTTTGTTTCAACATTTTAATACGAGGAATGCAGTGGATATAGTAAGAGATGGGTGGGGCCCACTATATCCCATCGATGCATCAGTAGGTCTCATGATACAAACTAGTGTCTTGGCACAAGGCCTTCACAAAAAATTTATTTGTAGCCTTGGAATGAGGCCTTGACTATGTTGTAATGATATCTGATGTTAGGCATTCCCTCATTATGAGATTAATTACTACATGTAATTATTTGACTAGTAGAATATACATGTGAATGTTTATGTGGTAATGTTAGATGTATTTTCTTCATATTATGTTCATGTTTATGTTTAAATGTTGTTATTTTTATAACACAAATTTCCTTAAATGTTAATATATTCCGCTAAATTATTTACCCTTACTATGCATATGATCTCACCCCTTTTTTATGTTATGTTTTCCCAGGATTCCAAGAAGTGTATTGTGATTGATATGGATGGATAAGCTAGGGTAATAATGGTGTTATCAATGGATTATTTATGTCTTTTTTTATGTTTTAATTTGTAATGTAACGCTCATGTATGTAATCTATTTTTCAAGACTGCTAAATTAACCAGTCTTTCGGGAATTGATTCCTTGTAATCATGCCACTATATTAAAATAATGTACCGGCTATGGGATTCTAGGGTCTGATCGTTACACCCTAGTTTTCATTCTCATATTTAAAAATTTAATTCACAAAATTATTCAATTATTTTGATTTAATTGATTAAAATTTTGGACTGATCATGTATAAAATTTTTGAGTGTTTTTATTGGTATTTTTATGAAAAACATTAGTTTTTTATGAACAGAACAATTTTATTTTCAAATAAGGTGTGTTTTCTGACATAATATTGTTTTAATAAAGGTATGAAAAATTCTAACATCATTAGATAAACCAAAAATCTGTTCTATATTATAATTAATTTACTTTTAAAAAATAAATACAATAAATCAAAAATAAAAATTAATTTACAATGATTGAGAATAAAAATTTTTCCATAAAAAACAATTTTTCTTATTTTATATCTTACATTATTATAATATAATGAATTACATACTAAAGGAGTTAAAAAGTTCCAAATCATTATTCTTATGACAAAAAATAAGACCACTATTATGAGTCGGTTACATGAAATAATACATTATTCATTATTTAAAAACTAAATCCCACCCCATGGGTACAAATACCCCTCTCACCACTATGGAAAATATGATCATTAATTTATATTATTGACCAATATTATATTATTTAAAAAATCAAAAGCCTCCTCCAAACCTTATATATTTATAAATTTCACCCAATCTATTCCTCCAATGTAATAGATCATTAACAAGGGAGAAAAAAATTTCTATGAGGTAACATTCTTTAGTTTTCAATTCATTTCAACCACATTTAATTTTTGAAATACTACTGACACTTCAAAATAAACACCCAAAAAAACTAATTAATGAGTATGTAGACATGAAATAAATTTTATTATTCTATAGGATTGTTTTAAAAAAATATTTATAATATGTATATTTACTCTCTACCTCTTTTTGACATGTCTCATTAATGACTGGTCTAACCACCTATAAAAAATTTTCCAATTCATTAATTATAACCACCATTATGAATGGTTACTGTATATTATATATGTAAATATATAGTTTATTATGATTCTATAATAATTATTATCTATTTATGAAATATATTTTATCTATTCCCTTATTTTTAAAATGTATTTTTTTAGGAGTTTTCACCCCTATATATATAATATCATTGACCCTTGGTTTCCCCCTTAGAGCCCCTCAATTTGGAGTATAATGTCATGGTTTTGGGTGGCTAGAACATGCCACACGGTTTGGCCAAATGTTTTACTAAACCGTGCAGCCAAGCCCTATAAGGGTGTCCAACTCAAAACAATGTTTTGAAATTCTATGTTTCACCTTATAGAAATAAACAAAATATGCCCCTCTCTTCTCTACTTTTTTCCTTACCTCCACGAACAACCTTCAATCTCTCTCACTATACAATGGAGCACAATTGTTTAGGGATATTTGGTGGCAGAAACATCAGAATCATGAAAATATGTCTTTCACTCTTTGATTTCCTTATTCTATTTAGGGTTTCTTCCACCCTTTAATGATTTTCATATTTCCCAATAACTAGTGATTCGTACCTAGAGTTTCTATTTGGGTTTCATGGAATAATATTGGGGTTTTATGCTGGTCTTCACTTCCTTGTGGTGCGATAGTGGTGTGGTAGATGTTTCGCACAATGATTTGAGGGTTCTGGCACATTTGGTAGGTGATTCCATCAGTAACCAATTTTACATGAGTTATTATGCTTTATTTAATTACTTTTGATGTTCCTCATACACTTTGGATTGTGATAAAACCATTTTTGATGGAGTTTGTTAAGTGGTTAATTTAATATTTTCACTTTTTTCAAATTGGTTGTTTTCTATGTGTAATTCTAGTGGTAATCATTGGGTTTATTTTATAACATATTAAAGTGGTTTATTAAATGTTTTTTCGGTTAAAAATTCATAATTAGTAGGGTACTAGTGTTCTTTTGAGTATAAAAGAGGGTTTTTGATAATGGGTTTTAGGTGCAAAACCTTATCGTACATCGTCAAAGTGTTCTGTGAAAATTCTAATTGGATAGTGAGTTACACAAAGTGTGCAATGGATGTCTATGTAATTTTTTGGTGGGTCAATGTTAATGTCGTGGGATTTTGATTTAGAAATTTGTAATTTCTAATTTCAACCATTTTTATTGTGTTTTATAATTTTTCGAGACAATTTAATAAATTTTGATTTTGGGCCCAAACATGTTGTAGGCTGTTTCAAGTGAGTATGATGATAAAATGAATTTGAAGGTGAAAAGGGTATTATGAAACAAGTTAGCGGGATATAATGTGATATTTTTCATCTTGGAAGGATATTTATAATTTTTAATGGATTGATTGAATTGTGAACGATATTTGAATTGTGTTGTGGACTATTTTTGGTGTGAGTGTGGTATCAAATTTAATTTGAATGAAAAATAGGATTATGTGACTTGTGAGATATTTATGTGGGATTTTTGGTGATTGTATTATGTGTACGTGTAATTTTCATGTGAAAATTATATTTCATGACTTGTTTAATTTGGTTGAGTACAAGAGGGAAACATGGGTATCTAGGTGGGTGGATGTGTACTAGTATGTTAGTGTTGCTGTGGGGTTTGGCCTCAGTTTCGCGTAGCAATATTGACAATGAAAACAAAAACTAAACTATGATAATGATGATGTTGTTGTTGGGGGACCACTAGGTTATGGGTATGAAGCATATTACTGGAATGTGTCCATGAGAACATATACTGTGTTGTTTAGTTTCACTGAGATAAGAGTTATCTTGGACCCACATTGAGCTTGTTCTTATTGGTTCATTCTTGTTTCTTGTTTTCATTGGATTATTTTTGTTTACCATCATCTAATTCTATATTGGGCTAGAAAAGTTAGTAGCTTGGGTATTTTATTTAAAAGTGTCGATTCTTTAAATTATCCCACTTGAAACCTATTTTTATTTAAATAGCATGTTTTAGAAATTTTTTATATAATTTATTATTTACCAAAGATACATGTTTTTCATCTTTTAATTATTATCAACTAGAATATCATAGTGGTGGAATCCTACATGGATTTGAATCACACCCTATATACACAATTGGGTTTAAGTAGAATTGGTTGTTTTTTATGTAGTTTTGGGTATAGCTTTTGTGCCAATGTTTTGGGTTTTTAGAGGTCATTCGTGATTCATTATTGTGGAGATGGCTTGAGGGAAGTGCATATCTCCATTTAGAGGTTATTGGGATTTAATTTCTGGTTTTGTACCTTTGTAATTGTCTTTAAATAATGTTTGATATTTTTGTAATTCAGTTCATAATTTTTATAAAATTTTGTTTTGTTTGAAAAATCCAGATTTGGTTTATTGGATTTATTTATTGTTCTATGTTTATAAACATAGGTAAATTGATACCAACATTCATTTTATTATACCTGGACACTTTTTCCAGCCCATCTGAATTGTAAATGACCTTCGGGACTTGTCTCGGACCGCGTTGGGTGCCATTTTTGATGGAAACCATATTAGGTTTGTGACCAAATGGTTTTAAATGTGTTTCATGTTAACTCATTAGGTCAAATTATTTAGGGAAGAGTTGGGATACTCAGGATCTCAGATTTTCAGGACTTGGAATTTCTTTTATGGGTAGTGTTTCTAGCCCGTACACCCATGATGGTATTCATGTTTCCAGTGGAAGTCAAAATTCATCTAACGCTTTCGTTTTCTTGGTTTGATGATGTTTTGTGGAAACGGAATGAAAGTTGGGTTATTGGTCTATATGAGCTCTCAGGTCTTGGAAAGCCATGAGGAACTGGGGAAATTGTCCTAAAATACTCTCCATTGTGGTGAGGTGATTGGCATATGGACTCCAACCATATGTTGAAGTCAACCACCAAAACTAGTTTCCTCTTACATTGTCTTGTGTCCATTAGTTTTGAAATCATAGAAGTTTGGTTTTAAAGAACAAATGACATGGTTTTATGAAGTGTAATATTTTTGTGAAATGATATTATATTAAAGGGGGAAGGGTTTGATTTTTGAAATGGTGGAACTAAATTTTCAGAATTGTTTTGAAATGGAAAATGGTGTGTTTATACCTCTTTTGAAAGTATGAAATTATGTTAATGTCGGTTTTGAAAAAACAATTTGATAGAATTATCTAAACTATTGAAAGGTTTCATAATGGGAATAGATTTTTTGAAATTGATGTGAATATATTGAATGAGATTTTTCATTATAATGATTGTTCCTTTCATAATTGTTCAGTAAGCTATAATTTGGGTATGATATTGTGGATAAGAATGTCTGAACAAAAGGATGTATTAATTGATTGATTTCGTTTTCGAAAGTGGAAATACTTTTTGTTTTAAACATTGGTATTTCCATGATAGACCACATTCATTGGGTCATATGGGATGATGAATGGTTAATGTAACCACAAGATGAGTGCCGAGATGGATATGAGGACGGTTCCTGTTGTGGCATGGAAACATGCATTTGTGAGCCCCATGGGTTACCATTGTTGAATACAATAATCGCTGAACTGTGTATTTTCAAGGATATGATGTTAAAGGATATCATAATGTCTTGATGACTAGTAAGGGATGGTGTTTATTACGCGTTTTTTGAAATGTTGATGTTGTGGGATGTTTTGAGTCCATGAACCCCTCTTATTTGAACCATGTTTAAGGTTTTTGATTGGTTGGTAATCTGGGTCAAAGGGCCGGTTAGTGGTATTTTCTAAGAAAAGTTCAGGAAAATATTATGATGGTTCCCCTCACATGTTATGTTCTTATTTTTGGCATGTTTGAATAATGGACTAGCTTGGTTGGGACTTTGGGTTCTCTTGTTGGATAAGGTACACCCCTATTTAGTGTTAGTACATAAATGAAGTGCATCCTAGATTATTTATACATTGTAAAAATCATCTAGTAGATCAATACAAGGGATATATTTCTCATGTTTTTTAGTTTGAGTCTACACCACTTCCTTTCAGGGATATGTAGGTCCTCTAGTGGCGAGATATTGCTCGTTGATGGTTTAAAGAGACCTTAGTTTATTATGTTACCTGATTCGTCGAAGGTGGATGTTTTTTGGGGTAGTTAGCATGGATGTGTGTCTGGATGGTGCTTAAGTGGTCCTCTGGGTCCTTTGTGGTCCCTTCAAAGTAAGGTTCACGTTAATCCACTAGTGTTGGAAATCTGGCCAAGATAGCCTATTATGTCTATTTTCTTGAATTGTGTACTATTTGGGACGTAGAAAAAATCCCTTCACTTGTCTTGTTTCTAACTGTCACAATTATAATGTTCGGTGATTCCTTGAAATGACGTGTGCTTATTTGGATATAATGGTGAAGGTCGTACAATACTATGATAGACTCTGTTATGTTGGGATTGTGTGTTCATTGATAAAATATCAAATTCCTCTATTTTATTGGAAGGTTCATTTATATGTCCTTTCCTTCTATTGTTTCTCATCTGAATAAATAAGGGGTGTTGTGGGTGTGTATTCTAAGAAATTATTTTAGTGAAATGTTAGGTTATGGTAATGTGAGTATGGAATGTGTTATGTCTTGGTGAACCCATCTGGGATTAGGGTATAGTTTTCATGGAACTGAAAGGGTATATTCCGTTATGGGGGTTTTCCAAATCCTAACTCTGTGGACGAACATGCATTAATAATTTGAGCTCCATCTGTAGCTCTCGGAGAGAAGCGGGCGAGTAGTTAGGGAAAATCCTCAGGTTGATCAAAACCTTGTATAATGTCATGTCCTCAGTATGAAAGATAATAAGATTTTAAACCTCTGGTGAAGTCATCTTGCTTTTGTTGTTCTTATTTGGTGTTAAGACATGTAGGGATTCATTCCCATGTTATCGCCCAATGTCATTCTTTTTCATTTTGGTTTCCATTTTTTATTTGGAGTATTGTTGGAAATTTATCTAGACAGGTTGAGCACATGTTTTTTGCATGATTACTAGTGATTGTGTGTAAGGATGCCATGCACACAGAATGATCCCCATGGATAATGCAAGATTTCCCAAACAGTGTGGACTAACTGTGTGGTCGTCCCAAATTTAATATTTTGGGTTCTTTCATTGTTGGCATGTGCTGGTTGGTTAAGATGGTCTGTTCTTATGGTGGGGAGACCAACTATGAGTCTCATTGAATTTCATTTTGATGTATCTATTAGAGGTCTACACCTTATACTCGGGAGTCTGTTCGGGCCGCCCCAGTAAGTTTCATGATCCTGTGTCAGGATAATTTCAGTTGTCACTTATTGTGAAGAGCCCATTTGTGTTTTCATATACTAATCACTTAGATTTTCCATGGTCTTTTCTTGGTGTTAGGTAGTCTTGTTCAGATATATATAACTACCAACATCCTCTTTGGGTAAAATTTCAGATTTGTGAGTTCCCAACCATTTAGTTAAACTAATCTAAGTGTTACCTTGTACGATATTGTTGTTCATTTGGTTAAATTTCTTGAGTCGTTTTCGGATAGTTTTTTGAAGTTTTCATTCTGGATTATGATTTAATGTGCATGGCTTTTTTAAGAAAGTGATGTATGTTTTGGTTTTTGAGAGTATTCATTCCTTATTTGATCACTGTAGGTGTTTTGGACATTGGTGAGAATCATATAAAAGGAGTACATCTTGGTTTTTTAATTGGGTTTTGTTTTTTCTTTGGTCTTTCTATGGATTTCCGCAGGTAGAATGATTTATAGTGCGGAGAATTTTCCGACATATATTTTTGATTCGATACTTTGTTTCAAATCCTCTTTTGGTCCTTCGTTTTATCTTGGGTTCCAGGTGTTCCAGGTATGAAATTTTGCTGCCTCTATTGTTATTGATCAACGATATCAGTCTTGGGGTTCTTGGATGGTACATAGCCTCCTCTTTTTTTCCAAGGGATGGTGTGAGGTAGAGCTATTTTGGAGTTGGATTGTTGACACTCTTAGTGGCACCATGTGTGGGGTAATATGTTGAGGTTGTTTGTACCATTAATTTGGATTAGTTTTGGGGTGAAAATGATTTTTATGTTTGGGAATTTTTGTACCCTATACATAGCCTATGATTACACCTTGATTTCCCCCTTGTCCCCCATAAAATTAGAGGATAATGGAATGGTTTTGTGTGGCCAGAATAGCCCGCACGATTTGGTCGCATGATTTACTAAAGCGTGCAGCCAAACCGTACAAGGGTGTCCAACCAAAAAAACTGTTTTAAAATTCCATGTTTTATCATCCAATAATAAACTAAATCCTCCCATATATTATCTATTTTGTGCCCTACCATCATGGATAGCCTCCAAGCTCTCATTCCCTCCCTTGGAACTCAATTTTGAAGGTATTTTTTATTGGAGAAAGATCAAAATCATGTATTTAATTATTTATAACATTGATTTCATCCTTCTCCTTTGGGTTTCTTAGACTATTTAATGAAGTTCTTATTGTCCAAAAACTAGGGCTTCATACCTAGAATTATTAATTGGATTTATTTGTCTAATATTGGGTTTTTAGGTTGGTTTTAACTTCTTTGTGGTGTGGCAGTGGTGCAGTTGAAGTTTCGCACCACGATTTGTGGGTTTCGACACTTTCAATAGGTGATTCAATGTGTATTCATTTCATAAAGAGTTAAAAATATTGATTTAATTATAGGGAATTTTTCTTATAAGTTTTTCATAATGTGAAAACCATTTTTGATGGAGTTTGTTAAGTGGTTAATTTAATAGTTTCACTTTTGTATCAAATTGGGTGTTTTCCATGTGTAATTCTTGTGGTAATCTTTGGGTTTAATTTATAACACATGAAAGTGGTTTATTAAACGTTTTTGGAGCTGCCAATTATTCTTTGGTAGGGAATTGGTGTTCTTTTGGGTTTAAATGATGGGTTTTGACTGGGCTTTTAGGTGAAAAACCATTTTATGCTTCTTGAAAGTATTCTGTGAATATTCTAAATGGATTAATGTGTTACACAAAGTGTGAAAAGGATGTATATGTACTAATTTGTTGTGTAAATTTTCTTAAAATGGATTTATGAAAGAGAAAGTGTTGATTTTTAATGTCAAACATTTTGATAATATTTAATAAGTTTTTAATTTGATTTATTAAATTTTTATATGGGTGTGAAACATGTTGTGGGCTGTTTCAGGTGAGTATGATGATAAAATGAATTTGAAGGAGAGAAGAGTATTATGTAACATGTGAGTGGGTTATTATGTGATGTTTACCATATTGTAAATATTTTGTTAAATTGTTAATGTATTTTTTTTACATTGAAAGATAAGTGAAATGTGTTGTGGGCTATTTTGGTGTGAGTATGGTTTCAAAATGAATTTGAATGAAAAAGTAGATTATGTGAATTCTGTGATATCCATGAGGGATGTTTAGTTAATGTGTGATGTGGATATGTAATTTTCTTGTGAAAACTAAATTTAATGGATTTTGAACATGTGTTAGCATAAGAGGGAAACCCACGTATCTTGGTGGGTGTACATGTACTGGTATTCTAGTTATCCTATGTGGTTTGGCCTCAGTTTCACATGGAAAGATAGAAAATTAAAACACTAAATAAACAATGATGATGTTGATGATGATGGGGTAACACTATGTTATGTGTATGATCCCTAAATGTGGCTCATGTTCATGATAATAGATATTGTGATGGTTAATTTCACTAAATATTATGTACCTGGGAGCCAGAACGAGCTAGTGCATAGGGGTTATTTATTATTTATTATTCTCATTTGGTGATTAATAATTACAATAAAAATATGTTATTTTGGGATGTAAAATTAATTATATTAGGTATTTTATTTCAAAATTTTGATTCTATAAAGTATCCCACTTTGATACTTTTTTTATTTATTGGTGGAACTTTTAGAAATTGTAACAAGCATTTCTTGTTTACAAATCTAGCAAGCTTTTCAAAATTGAATTCTTATCACATGGAATATATTATTGGTGGTATCCTATTGGTAGTTGTCTCACACCCAACATACATATTTGGGTTCAAGTATACAGGGTTAGTTTTTTTATGGTTTGAATACAGCTTTTGTGCCAATGGTTCGGGTTTTTTTAGTCCATCGTGATGCAGTGTTGTGGAGATGGGTTAAGGGTGGTTCCTCTTTCCATGTGGTGGTTCATGGGATGTACTTATTGTTTTTTTACCTTTTTAATGGTATTTATATTTGTTTTTGAATTGTATAATTCTGTTCTAATTTTTTTAATAAATAGTTTGGTTTGAAAAATCCATATTTGGTTTATTGGATTTATTTGTTGTTGAATGTTTATAAACTTGATTAAATCATTCCTGGTATTCATTTTATGATTCTCAGGCCCTTGTGCTAGCCCGTGGGTATCGTGAATGCCCTTTAGGACTTGTCGCAGACCATTTTGGATGCTTTTTCTGATGGATACCATATTCGATTTGTGCCATATATTCTATAATAATAGTTAAACCATGAAATTTTATTTTAAATAACCATTTTTGATAAATTTCCCCCTTGAATTTGTCATATGACCCATTTAATTGATTTAATTTATATTGTATGTTAATGTTTATCTTCATATTAATGGATTATAACAGCAATTAATATGATATTTATATAAATACATCCAATCCATGCCCAAAAACTTATCAAATTCAACTAGTCGAATGATGAAAATATTTGTAGGAAGAAGAATCCCACAATAATATAAAAGAGGGATGATATATAATTGAGATTTTATCATTGTCAAATTAACATTTTCTCAAAAAAGCATCAATTAGTTTATGTGGTGATTTTTTACTCTTATAGAATTCATAATATATAAGATATTATGTGGAGAAAAATTAAAATAACATATTTATACCTCCTGAGTTGATGATAAGTGTACCTTTTACAACATCATTACGATGGCATAATTCACCAATTGTGATCACTTGGGAGTTCCCTAGGACAATTTGATTTAGATTTATCTGAAATTTATTGTCATAATTAACCCTCATATTCCTGAAATGGTTCGTATAATTTATATACACATTGTAATTAAGGAATTTAAGTGTTTTGGGCGAATTATGTTATATTTCACTACATTAATATCTATTTTACAACACTAAATATCATATTATTTGTTAATTTCTTTGGTAACCCTATTTTAAATATATAAATTACATACTAATTCCCATAATGTAAATTCCATAATGATTTTATCAATATTTTTTATAGAGAAAGATTAATTTTCATTCCATGATGTCTTTAATTATTTGAATTTCTTTAATACTCAATATTTTTCATATTATCAAAAAAAATTAAGAACAGTTAGATTCAATAATCTCCATTTATACCTTAAGCTAACATAAAATGATTTCATAATAATTAATTAGGTTGTTTAAGCATTACACCATTCAAATACATGGTTGTACGAAACTAATGAATTGGCCATATGTTCTTTTAGGATAATTGATAAAACTATTTCTATAACTCAAAATTTCTTAAAATTTATCTCTTATGTAACAAAATTTTCATCATCCTTTTTCATTAAATAAATAAATTATCATTTCATTTTCATGTGATGTTTTCAATGAAACAACATAAATGTTACTAATGTCTTAAACTCCTCCTATTACATAGATTGAATTTCATAACATATCCTTATATATATAATAATTACCCACAATGATATTATTTTTATTTTATTTGATAAATGATCATGGTAGTTTTTTCATTCTCTGAGTAGTGGAGAATGGAAAATATATTTCTAGTGGTACTGATTCATTGCCCTGAAATTAGTGTCTAAATAGACCAAGTAAATGAAGGTTGGTGATGCCTTTTATGTGAAATAATACTTAATTTCTCTTACCTATGATATATTGGAATCTAAACATGATTCATAGATTAAGAGAGTAACATAAGAATATAAATAATTATTATTATTCAAACCCGCATGTAATTTTTTCTCCCTTGATGAAAGAGATTAATTTACACACCACATTTATTTTCAATGCATAAACTCATAGTTCCATACAAATTAAAGAAACCAAAATTAACTTATAAGAATCATTTATTATAACACCCAACAATTTTAAAGCACCTCTTTATTCAATATCATATACATCATACAACACAGATATGAAACAGACAAAAAAATAGTATTTTATAAATATTACCATTATAAAAAAGATGAAAAAGTGGATGTAATGAATATGATGTACTAGTTTATAAAATTTAGATAATGGTACTATAATTTTTTTTCATATTAGGAAACAAACCCTCAATTTTTAATAAATCCAAATTATTCGTTAAAAACACATTTTCATCAAAATTAAATTTATTGATGTTTATTAGAACATAATTAAAAAGAAATTGTTGAAATTTTTTTAAAAAAATTAAATGATAGAATTTATATCAATATATTAAATAATCATATAAAAATTATCTTTTGGTTGAATTTTGGTATTTTCTGAAAAGATTGCTTCATTCGAAAATAGTGAATATACTGGTTTTTGAATTACTATCACGTTATTTTCTATAAAACATATAATTAATCCTTGAATTTTATATCAAAGCAGCATAATTATGGTTTTATTATATATAATCAAATTAAATTAATTTTAATGGTTATTATACCTTATCAGGATATAACTAGATTTTTGTGCATAGAGATGCATTTATTTAATACTCTTTTTATTGTTTTTTGAACATTTATATAAAAAGTGATGTCATAAAATTATGTCTAGTTAATCATGAAATATGAATTTGATATATGAAATTAGGAAGCCCAAATTTGGTAAATTGGATCATTATATTTTTGGACATTATGAATAATGACCATAGTAATTTTCGTACGAGAGAAAAGAGGTAATTCATGAAATTAATGTTAAAAATAAAATTATAAGTACTAATTAATGATAATAAAAATTTAATTAATTTATTTATATTATTATATATACCCAATACACTTTAAAAATATTAATATATATCATTTAATCCATTCGTACTTGATTTTTACCTATTTTATTATTTTATCTAAGGAGAAGAAAAGAAATCATTTTCGTTGTATAAATATATCTAAATTTTAGAAATATTGATTTTTATTATTATTTTAAAGTATTTACATTTTTTTGAACAAATAAAAACCATAAAATCATATGAAAAACTGACACAGTGCATGTGCGTTTAGTAAAAAAATTAAAATAATTTTTTTAAAAAACATTAAAAATAAATTTAAATTACTGATTAGATATGTTACAAGATATTTATAGATAAAAGTCATATTATATTAATTTTATTCATGTAATTTGAATTATATTATTTTGTTTCTTATTTAATTTTCAAATTAATGTAAATTATTCAAAACATACAATAAAGACAATTTATAAAAAATGTTTCATTAAATAATTTAACTTTCATAAATAACTTACATTTAGAAAAATTAATGGAATCATGTTTCATAAATTAACAACGGTCCATTTATGAGTATTTAATTATTTTATAGTAACATTATGAACCCTTAAATGGTTGAAGTATTTAATTTTGTTGTAATTTTTAAAGTGGTTAATAACGGGTTAAAAGAAAAATATAAGGGAAGAAATGAAATACAAACTTTTGAGGATATTATTTTACAAGATTCTTTAGGATAATAATAATACTATAGTTTTTATAGAAACATTCATCAATGACGAAATTATATTCAATTTATATAAATTTATTACCCTAAAAAATTTAAAGAATGCTCCTCCCCTATTTTATAAAAGGACACCACTTCAATCAGTTTGATAACCCACAATTAGCCTCATATCATAACAAAACCCTAGTATCGTATCGCATAAATATAATTATCTACGTTATATAAGTTATTATATTTCAAAAATTCATACCTTAGGTCCCTTAAGAAGAAATGTAAATGACGTTTACCGAAGAAGAGGAAATTGTCTATAGTGAGTCCATTATTTTTATTTATTAATTTAACTCTTATTAATGTGTTGTAACCATCATAAGATACGAAATTTTTTATAATACATGTAAAATTAAATTAATATGATTATGTCTAAAAAATTCCTTATCTTTTCCAAACTATGAAATATGAAAACATCGCTCATGCCTGCATAAGTCTTTTCATCTTCACGTAGTGGTGTAATACATTTTTAAATACCATTTTAGTAGGGTTGTTATAATTATTAAAATAATGAATATATTGGATATTTTTTATATTAATATTAATTTTTAATTATTATATCATATATACCTCTTTACATTCCAATATATGGGAAAATGATAATTTCGTCCATGAATACTTATACCCTACCACCTCCCCAAAGTAATGAGATATGTTTTTATATGGATGGTAATAAGGATAGATTTAATGAATATTATATATATATATATGACATAATAATGATTAATGAGTGATTATTTATTATGATCCTTTTTCTCTCTCCATTGAAATTTAAAAACATCATTAAAGTATATGTATATCCTACCGACTCCAGTAACAGTGTCATTCATTTTTTCATCAATATACATTATAAATGAATCTAAATTTATATATATTTAATATAAATGATATTAATAATATTAATAAAATTCACATTATTTTTTATGATAATAAATATTCATATACTGTAACTACTAAAATAAACCACCGTTGAAAAAAAAATTAGTAGACACAAGAATCGATGATAATAAGAAAATGATATTAAGAAACATGTAATAAAAAGTTATATATATATCTAATATGACATCATAGATATGAATTTGGTTTTGTTATGTAATTATATTAAATTTTAATTTGTTTTATAGTATTTTAGATAACCAACATGGAATGTTATACTGGAGGAAAGATATTTTCTCTCACTTAAAACTCCATTGAAACATCGTTAGTATAATTCAAATTTTTGTATTTATATTATATATATAATGAACCTTTCATATATTTATAATGAATACATATTTATAATTTTATATTACATTTAATTTAAGGTTTAGTTTTTTAATTATTATCCATATTTTTTCATCCAACATTTCCGCTATATGAATCTTGAATCAAGTAAAAAATGTTTTAAAATAAAAACTGATATTATTTTTCTTTTGTTTGAAAAACTATTTCATACATATCAACAATTTCATTAAAAAATATTCAAAAATGTATTTAAAATTATACAATTATTTATTAACACAAATTTTTTCCATTTCTAATATTTCTAAAAACAATTTAAAAATTAATCTTCTTATTTTTTTAAAACATGGTACTTTTAATACAATAGTATGACTATAATCCCAATTTCAAATTATGAGTCAGGAATTCATTTTTTGACCTTCTGGAAAACTCAATGATTTTTATATTCCAAGATAAATTTACTACATTATTATCAAAGAAAATATTTTCATAATATTTTTGATCATTTTAGATATTGAAAGTGATTTTCAATTTCAAAATTATATTTCATTCAAAGAGGGGGTTTTTGATATTTTATGGTACATTTTTTAAAAAATAACAACAACCATTTATTTTAAGTATTTACCACAGGGATATATTTTAATAATACCATCCTTTGTAATATTGACTTAATTGTGATCATTAGCTATTTTATCTTACTTAAATAACACTATTATTTATATCATGGATTTGATTATTACCTATAAATTATACCATTTATATATATGGTGTTATAATTTAAATGTATTTGATAGACTTGGGAATTATTGAAAAAAACTTTCTTAATTTCGCAATAATGAAATTTTTTCATGGAATATTTTTAATGAATTAAATTAATCATTCAATATACGAGAAATGGATCGGAAATGTTGTAAACAGTTGGTTATGAAATTATATATCCTCTCGATGCATGATCATTTCTAATGATAAAAATTATTAAGTTACCATTAAATGGGATTTGGAATATTCCTATCCATAGAAGAAAAACTATCTTAGTATAGTCCATAATTGTTATATATTCCATGATATTTCTAATCATGGTGTCCAATATTATATATTATATTCACTGAGAAGTTAGTTATATTTTTCTATGACATTACTACATTGATGTTATCCATTGAATAATTTTTTATCAAGTCCTTGATTAAATGGAATGATTTTTCATCCATTTAACTTCAAATATAATTTATACCTTTTTTAATATTGATAACATCTATTGTAATAAATCCGTACTAAAAATATGAGGTCACTGTTGTATTTGTTTTATTTTATTAAGGATATATATAATGTTATCATGTATAGTATTGTGGACAAAATAATGTTTTAATTATTTTTGTTTTATATATTCAATATAATATGTGAATTATTTTTGTTTTTGTTATTCAGGAAAACTAAACTATTCAATAATTTTGTATGGTATTAATTTTATCTACTTGTAGTGTAATGAATAAGAAACCAACTCTTTGTTTCTATAATTGGGGTGGTTATAGTCGGTATCAGATCAATTTTTTAGAATCATTGGGAAATATGTTTTAAATAAAAAATAACTAACTTGATAATTATGATAACACCAAATATTATTGGATAACATTCACTATCATAAGTATTTTATTTTATGGATCAATATTCAGGGAAATTATGTACAAACTCATTGCGTTCAATTATTTATTGATGCTACCAAATAGATGAAATGGAATCAATAAACATAGTCATGGGAGGGATTTCCATAAAATGAAAACCAATAAAGCTTGTGTGGGATGTGATTATATCATAGAAGTAATTAGGCATTTGACAATGATTATTAAAAATATCCTAGCCAATATGGAACAAAATTTGTTCCATATTTTGATTTACCATTTTTGGATTACTTCATGTGACCAAAGACTCCATATTTTATTAAAAAATGTAATCAATTTATAGATTATGAATTCATTAAATATCTCAAAAATATATTTAATTAATCATGATATAATATAATATTAATGGTTTTTTTAAAATTTTATTGATTATTATATGTTATCAATCAGTGGTGGACATTGATCCTAAATACTAATGATGATGATGAAGTAGAAATTATTTAAAGGAGAACATTAAGAGTTGTTTTATTTTTGAAATACATCCCTTGAGAACCACGAGTGAAAATGGAAAGGATGTTTTTCACATTAAAGATGAATGAAGAATAAGATTTTTCTAAGAATGAGTAAAACATTACAATATTATCTAGAAATTCCCCATACTATATACATAATATGGGAAACATTATTGACCATTTATTTGATGGGATTAAGATTATCCTTTGAAGGGTACTAGTTTCTTTGATATTTTCAATATATTATTATATAATATAATGTTTTTAAAAAATAGAGAATGATTTTTCTAGATTATATATCTTGAAAGGAAACTATGAGAATAAGAGGAGGGTTTAAAATTAAAAATAATATAAAATATCAAAAAATTAATAATAGAATCATGAAATAAACATCATATTGAAATTGGGTAAATAAACATCCAAGAAAATGATTGATTAAAATGTGATATTATTAAAAGTGTAGATATAATGATCATATTGATAAATAAATAAAGGTATTGAAATATCCCTCTATAGAAATGTTCCTCAATTATGAATATATAGTGAATAAATCAAACTATTGTCCCCTGTTCCAAAGAAACTAATACTGGAATAAGAATAGGGTAGAATCACTACAAGAAAAATAGATAGTTGTGATGGGGTATTTATGATTGGTAAGAATATTGTCACAAATAGTCTGATGTTGGGGACTATTTGTGACGGGAAAATAAATTTCTATGCAAAAGGTTGGGTTCAAGTTGCATGCCAATCCACAGGAAGGATATTTGTGACTGTTATAAAAACCTAGTGAAGAAAGAGATGTGTTTTTAGTATTTGATAGTGGATTTATTTCCCATCATAAATAGTATGCCAACTGGTTTGTATTTGTGATGGTTATTGTCCCATAATTCATTGTTTTATATCACCCGTATACCAATTTATTATACTAGTTTTTTATTGAAAATTTCACGTATAATAAAAAATTTCACTTCATGTTTGAATAACTTATTTTGTTTTTAACATTCATAAAAAGGGAACTTTTAATTTTTTGATAATTATATTGTAGGTGGAGGTGATTTGGAGATCCCATGGTGATGTCTATGAAAAATAGGAAAATATGAATAGGATCCAAGTACATCAGTGTATTAAACCTCATACTGCTACTAAACCATGCATCCAAATTGGCTACAGTTTTGTAGACTGGTCCAAAATTTTATGGGATACCTTTAGTATGACGGAACAAAATCCCAATTCTGTAATTCTTCCGCCCTAGTTACCCAGAGTCGGTGCATTATTGCATAACATTTTTATGATAACAAGAGATAATGTCTCGAAAGATTTATTAGTTTAGTAGCATTAGAAGTACTAGATACATACATTAGTTTTACATTATATTAAAAAAATAAAAAACAACAACATTTTATCATTTGAACACATTCACATCCCTTTATATAATCCTTATAGTTCCGTCATAATATACTTCTTCGCATCTTGGAAAAATTAAACATAGAAAGGGGTTATCTAATATGCTTCGTAAGGATAAAAATATAGCAGAAAATATCATCAATAAGTATAAACACTTAAGGAAATGTATAAGACTAAAACACAATCCTATTAAACATAATCATCCGAATAATATCAAAAAATTAATAAAATAATTCCATTTACTTATTCACATGGATATTCTACTAGTTGAATAATCACATGTAATATCAATAGCCAATTTCATAATGATATAATGTATAATGTCGGACATTATAACTACATTGTCAAGCCCTCATGCCAATACTACAAATAATATTTTTTCAAGGAATTTACCAAGACATTAGTTTTTCTCATGAGACCTATCGATGATAAAGGTGATATAGTGGGCTCCGCCCGTCACATACTATGTCCAACACATTCCACATGTGAAAAGGTTGAAACATAACATAAACTTTCATATTAAACTAGCATATGAAATGTTAATAATTTAACAATAAACCATTAATGGAATAAAAATAACACATACATAGTCAATCATATCATAAAACCTTCAATACAATATGAAATATTATATCATAATTAATAAACTTCAATAAAGTGTAAAATCTATCAAAGTTTGTTGGTGTAGAAGAAACCAAAACTATTTGAGAAAATATATCATTCTCTTTTGAAATCAATTAAAAGTCACATATTTAAAAAATAAAACATTTATTTTAAAAATATTATTATAATATTCTAATTTATTCCTTTAAGGTTTTATAATATCAGAAAATGTCCACACACTCTGTATAAGTTAAAAACCATTATTTCATTAATTTTGTCGAAAAAGTCCTAAAGGACCTTGTTTGGAAAACGACGGAAATATTCCTTCATAGTCATTTTATAAAAATTAAAAAAAGTGTATAAATGACTTTATACCGTAGTCTATGAAATAAAAAAAATCAAATTCATTTTTATCAAACAGGGATGTGGATGATAAACAGGTCCTAGTATATTCTCACGTAAAAACAACCTCAGATAATGAATAGATTGTATAATTAACCATTACCATGTACATATCCTTGATGGAGTTTACGTTAACCTCCTATATAATAGTTAAATAATTGTTCTTAAATTATACAATAACATAGTACATAAATATGATATCATATATGATCCTCTATTATTTCCTCGTTAATCATATATTAGTAGTATAATTGTTTCAGGTGTTATCTGATCCTTTTCCATCATATGATTTGTTTCATAAGTTATTTTTTATTATGGCTAGTATGTATTTGATTCACATACATAATGTTATTATGTTGTTAAACATAATTTATAATCATAAAATGAAAAAAAAATTGACTGATTATGATGGAGAATTAATCTCATCGCGTTCGTGGAGATGATAATCTGTACGTACGCACAAATGACAATATCATTATATTGATAGTGAAATTTTATGTAATTGAATGGTATATCGTATATAAAGAATCCTAAACATTATATATTTATTATTTACATAATTATACTCATTATTATACCCATCCAGATAATGATGCGGTGAATAACAAACTACACCACAATGTAGAGACGGTAATCCATACGTACGTGTGTATGGTTATTTTGTCATTCAAAGGATGGATAGAATAATTAATATGGTTGTAACATATTTATAATAACATCATAGTAAATATAAGGTACTATATTAATTATTTTTTTATAGAAATAAATAAAGAGGAAGTGGAAAATTAAAAGAACTTTGAAAGAGGTGATTATATTATTACCTCTTCTTCAGGTGTTTCCTTTTGATTTATTCAAAAGGGATGCGTTGGTTATTTTGATAAAAGTAATATATCTAGGTTGAATTGAGAATATTTGGGAGGATATTTTATTAGTGGTTTTCTATACCAAATGGATTTGGATGTGTGATTTTGAGAGAAGGGGAAGTACCCTTCTATAAGAGAGGTGAGGGTTACTTTTGGAAAACCTTGAAATATTATTTTATTATAAAATAATATTTTGTTTATAATGGCTCCAAAAATATTTATTTCGATGATATGGATGGGAATGGTCAAAAACCTCTCAAAAAATTAGTTTTATATGGGTTTAAGTTTCCATATTAACCTTAACTTTTAGATTTAACTCTGAGTTAAATAGTTTATCTTTTACCACGTATTTTTGTATTATTATAATAAATGGTTAATAAAAATACAATAAAACCCAAGAGAACCCAAATTGGTTAAATATTGATATATCTATCCTTATCTATGTCATTTCACTGAACATTAGATTTTTAGGAATATTATATCAATAAATAATATTTTATTTGTTTTAAAAACTCATTTATGTCAATTTTGAAAATATTTAGTATTTGGTTTTTGTTAAAGTCGTAACATCTTTATCGATTAAAAAAAATATTTACTTAACCCTATCATGTCATAAAAACATATAAAATTCATGTAATATATAAAAATATTCAATTTAAAGTTATATTAATATTTATAATTTTAATTTTTTAAATCCTTCAATAATAAGGTAATTACTACATCATCATTATGTCATAAATAAAATTTCTTATATAATTTATGAAGATTATAAATAAAATAAAATTATATAGGAATTTGTTTTATATTTTTAATGAATATTTATAATAGAATTTAGATTTTTTATAAACCTATATTAAAATGGTTTAGTTATTAAACATAGAATTTAAAACATTAAACTCTTGCTTAAATAAAATAATAATAAATGTCCTAATCTAATCCAAGCTGACCAAAAGGATCCTATTTTATTCCTAAGGGTTATTTTTGGATGAAAAACGCTTATCCCATATAATTAGTACATGTGTAAGTATAATTATAAAATAATTTTTACCATTAATTAGCAAACTTACTTTTAACCGTGGTAAATAAAATTCAAAGGTTATTATTCACCAAAAATGGTTTTCATCCTATTGAACAAAATTTTACTAACTAATTTTTGTTGTGTGTCTTGGATTTTTGAAATTAAATTCACTAATGCGGTAAAATTACATTTTATGAAAATTTGTAAATGTGCCTTGATGGTGGGTAAAATACGTTAAAAAATTCAATAAAATTTTATACATCTAATATTTTTATAAAAGGACACAAATGAATTAAATTGAACTAATATTGGTAAAATGTATCTATTTTGATATTAAAATAAATTCAAAAAAAATTATTATTTAAAAAAGTTGGTTTTAAATAATAACGTAGTGTTTTTCACTATTCATAACAAAAATTAATGTTTCCTGAATAATACCAAAAATTCAACCTAAGCTAATTTTGATCTTATAAATCCAAAAATTATATCCATTTAGAAAAATAAAATTTGTAAAATTTCAAAAAATTTGTATTACTATTCATAACGGCTAGTTTGATTGGTCATGGACTACTAGAACTCGAAGTTGCGTACAATGCAAGTTATTGCATTATTCAAAGAGAAGCATACCATGGAAGATTATGGTGTTACATTATTCCCTAATTCATATAATTTCTTCGTTGATATTTGTAACACCCCAGGTAAATAAAGAATATGACATCTTTATATTTATCCATATTTGTGGATCAAATGTTAAAATTACTTTAAAGGGGATGTTATGCTCGATGGCGTACCCAATACGCAACAACTAGTTTCTTGGGAATCTTACGTTGAACTCTAATAATAAAATAATATTATTTTAAATGGTATTTAACGCCTAGCCATTGTAATGGCAGGAATGAACAGAACTGATTACAAAATTATTATATATGTTTGTCAAATATTTTTACTTTTTACAATAAATGTTAGAGGATGAAAAATGCACATGAATCCAATTTTAAACGTAAACATTCTAATATTCTTTAAATGGTCGATTAACCGACTTTTGATGATGAACCTCTCTTAAATCCACTTTTTGACAATTTTATATTTGACAAAATAATATTCTTCTTTAGAATCGGGACATCAAAATTTACTTTGTATTAATTTTTAGTATTTTTCCGAAAAAGTTCAATTTTTAATGAATAGTGAAAAATGTTGTATTTTAATTCAAAACCACTTTTTAATATAATTTATTTATATGATTATATTATCTTTTTAATTGTCTTTAAATTGAAACTAGAATAGATTTTTAACATTTAATCCAATAGTGGTCATTGTTATTAATTTCACATTGAAATCGGACTTAAACTGGTGTCAATCTTTTGATACTTTTTGTTTCATAAAAACACGCTATTTGTTTTGACAGCGGGAATTAATTATTAAATTAATTAATGCAACTTATATGTTTTGAATTTTTTAAAATGGACATCATTTTTGAATTCGGAATATCAAATATAGCTTAAGGTGAATTTTTGGTAATTTTCGGAAAAACTTCAATTTTTGATGAATAGTGAAACCACTAAGTGGTACTTATAAAAACCGATTTTCCGTTTAAATGAAATTTTTCCACCTTTGTGTTTTGAATTTCAAAAATCTGACATACATAGTTTTCATTATGAAGTAAAATTCGGTTCAATGGGATTAAAATAATTTTTTGGTGAATAGTAACTTATTAAGTTTTTAATCGTGATTAGAGGTAATTAGTGTAGTTTAAGGTAAGAATAATGTTTTAATAAAATTAAATGACCTAGACACATGTCCTAACCTAATTGTAAGTGTCATGTACGACCAAGAAAATCCATGGGTCAACATGAGGACCCCAAGGAGCCACTTTGGTTGGAAAATGACTTAAATACCTTTTTGTTTAATGATAAAGTAAAAATGACACAAACATGAGATGTTTTACTAAAACAATTTTTACATGGGGTTATACAAGTCATAGTTTTGACTATAAATATTAATTGGAAATATAAAAATATATCCTACATCATAGTAGTTTTTTTATAATTTTTAGAAACTAAATAAATTAAATTATTTATGACATCATGATGATGCAGCGATGACCTCATTATTTAACGATTTAAATAAAATGGAAAGATAATGTAATATCTAAGACCTACACATATACAAAACTTATTGTATGGGTGGATTTAGAAACCTTATCACCTTATCCACGAATTATATCAATGTGGGACCTTTTAAATCCGAAACTCATTTTCAAATAAAGTAACATTTGCTTACTTTCCAAGAGTGCCCCTCCTCTCCTCTTATAAAAGGCCCCCACCTATACATCATTACCCACACCTCTCAAGCCTTTGGCTCGTCCAACCTCTGCCCATTTCATCTCTCCACATCCCTATCTAACTCCTTGAAGCCTCACTTTGGGCAGAATCCTTTCCAAGGAAGCCTTTGAGCTCAAATCAAAGGAAGTTACCCGATTTAAAGGTAACGTCTTCACTTGTGTTCTTTTGTTTTATTCTTCTTCTCCAACCCACTACACTCTTTTTATTCATTTATTTTGTAACAAATACAGTATATTAAATATACTAGGATGTTGTTATAAGAAGGATTCGAGCTACACTTACACACACCTACATCTAATGGTTAAAGAACATACTGTTTCCGTGGATGGCGAATTTCTGCCTCCAAAAACGATGATTGTTCAAAATTTTTCTAACACCTTCAAAGGTGTCCATTAAGATGAAACTATATTTATATATGATATCTAATATTTTTATGTTTTACTAATGCTTCTGTATTTTTCATTTATGGCATACCTTTATGGTTTCCATTATGGGTAAACGTGATATCTTCATTTAAGGAAGTGCGGACTACCGCCCCCTCAAAGTGATTTGATTCATTAATACCATATGTGGTATGTATAAAGGATATATTTAATGATATTATATATTATACCACACTGGAAGTAATATACTATTATGTATCATTATGTTTTAAATCCATTTAATATGAAATAGAAATGGAAGTAGCGTTCATGCGTACGTATGGCTTACCATCTCCATGAATGGTGCATTTCATTTCTTAACTCTAAATGTCATTTAATATTATAAATGCATGAATATACTGGATATATATCATATATATCATATATACATCATGAATAAAGTTCTGGATATAATGAACCTTTGACCACATGAACAACATGTAACTGTAAGTAGTCCACTTTCGACTTAAGAACCAAGTATCGACAAAACAAACATTATTAACTTAAATGATTACATAATGTCTATGACATGGTAATAAGTGATATAAAAGTAATAATGAACTTGAGAAATGTTATTATGGAAGTATAAATTAACTCAAGTTTATTATTCAGGAGATTAAAGAACGATCGAGTCAAGTCGGACCCGAGGTAAGGGATCCTACTCCTCTCTTTCTTTTTAAGTACACCCTTTTATGTCATTCCTTTTTAGATCATATTTCTTGTGATTGGGATGTTCTTTTATATTACTATTACTGTAATTTTTATGTTCATATGAAGAGATACCCTATTTCCTCTCATCAATCCATTTTGTAAGTTTTAAGTGGCGTCGTTAGGCTGCCGAGTTTTCATAAGGGATTTTTCATCTCAATTTTATTCCTGTAAGATTTATGCTACATTTGCCACAATTTACTTTGAGTGGTTTATGTACTGCCCATTATTATACACTTTTTGTAGTATAATTTCATTTATGGGTATTCACATCTTCATTGTATGACCCTTCTTCCATGGGGTGTACGTTTCAAAAGTTACCCAACTCGGTAAGGGGACCATTCACCCTCCTCTTTTTAAAAGACTTCTTTTGTTATGTCTTTTAATTCACATTATATTATGTTGGGATATGTTCCTTTATATCCTTATTAATGACAATTTCATGTCCAAGTGATGATCTGCCCTTTTTATCTCTCATCAACTCATTTTCTGAATTTTGAAGTGATGTCGTTAGGCTATCGAATTTTACCAAGGGAACTTTTTAAACCAATTTCGATTTCTTTGCGTTCATAATGTAGTTATTGAATATGTCATCTTTTGAATATGTTTTAATGACCTTTTATTGTTTTAAAATTAATATCCACTTATATTGGGTGTATTTATATTTGTCACACATAATTTTGAGATTGAATTATCCTTAATTTAAGGATACATTCTTTATAAGGGATTTCATCACATTTGAAATTTCTATTGAGACTTCATTGTTGTTATGCACCAATTCACTCTTATATAGTGTATATACTGTCCTTTTGAATATTATATCATGAATCCATTTATTCTCATGATATTATAACGTTCTGACTAAATGTTATTCCTCAATTATTATATTCAAGTGTCTCTAATTTTGGTAAAGCCCCTTTAACCAAAATATTGCTTTAAATGTTTTAATTATTTTTTCTTATTAATATCCATGTTTTCAAAATGGTTTTAAGGATTTATTTATATGGATATTAATGGTTTAAAATTTTAAAAGATTCAAGGTGGTATGGAACACTTTCATTCAAAAATATCTTTATTAAATGTTTTAAATGGTTTTGGAAATGGTTTCTTTTTTAATGGATTCATTATTTCAATATACTAAAATGTTATATTGTTTTTTCAATGTGGGAATGTTATCATTCCTTTATGATTAAGTTATGTGCTATGATTATGTTATGGTTCTTGGGAATTTTTATGAAGACGGGTGGTTCCGTGATAAACTAAGGGTGGGTGAGCCAGATATAGCTCTCCAATGCATTGGGTAACGCGAAGGAGTGAAACGTTAAGGTTTCTACGAAGAGATTTAGGGAATATATTGTGGTGGGTATTCCAAATGTAACCAAGAGGGTTACTCCCTATGTAAGAATATTATGAATGCCTCATGTTACCTTTTATGTCTTATGATTTCTATGATTTATTCTTGATTTTATGAGGTATGTTAATGTGCCTATGTTTTATGGGTAAAGTATGATTTCATTCTTATGTATATATGAACTCATGTTTCCTTTCCATATTTTTATAACCCTTATTGATCTTTCTATGCTCATCCCAATTTTTTGAAATGTTTTTCACATGACTTAAAGTGGAATAGGGTCAAGGATGGGATCAAGGGAAAGTTGTGCTACCTAAAACATGGAACTAGACATGTTTCTTTTTAAGAGTTTTTATTTTATGGAAACTTAGTAGAAGTTTCTACTTTGTAATCTTTTGAGATGTAATAGTTATGTCCAAATTATCTAAAACACTAAACCTGAAAAGATCCTCAATGTGAATTATTCATTTAATTCAATATTAAGAAAGGTTTATGGCCGGGGCCTTATAGTTGGTATCAGAGGTCGGTTTAGATAACTTTAGAGGATATGGTATTCTTTAAGCATAAGTGACATTTCCATATTGGCTAGGATTTTAGAAGGTGTTATAGTTTTTAGATTAAGTGAATGATTAAGTATATCTTAGTGTTTATCTCACTCATTAGTACGTGATGGTTATGTTGATATACTCACAGTAACCTTTCGGTTTTTAGTGAATGGATGGATCTTGCAGGCACCAAAGAGACAACATGTTTGAAGGAAACTATGGTGGTTTTCTGTTTAAGATACTAGATAAAATGGGGGATTTAATGAGGAAACTCATGGTTGTTATAAACCAACTATCAAGGAGTCATGATCAACCACTTGAACCTTGGTATGTTTTGTAATGCATCATGTATGAGATGACCAATCGATGTGGAAGTTCAGGTAATAATTATAAAGGTAACCATTAAAGTTTATATGATCATTACTTTTGAGGTAATTATGGGTTACTATATGTTATGATGGAAGTGAAAGGCATGAGATAAAATTGAGGTTAAATTATGTTATGGTTATTTTTTATGATTTTATCTCTTTTTGGGGAATGATTTGAGAATTATATAGTTTTTAAAAAAGGACAACATGTAGACCGTGTGACAACCCGTTGCGTCGGACAATGCTGCGGGAATCGAACCCACAACCAAAGTGCAACTGGTATTTATCGCCTACCACTGGACTACGTGAAGTCCCTGGTTAGATTGACTAATTCTTTTTAGTTAGATGATTTTATGAATTAAGATTAAGTTGGTTTTGGGATATCTATGGAAATTTATTAACCTATCATTGAGGATATGTGATTAGGATAATTACTTTTCAATATGAGACATTAAGAGCAACTGATGTTGTTTGGAGATAAATGTTATGATTTAACTTGGAAGACTATGTGACTAAATCCTTCAAATATTTGGGTTTCTATCGTTGTTTGGTTTAGTTTCAAGAATTTTTATGGAAAAATTGTTAATAGAATGGTCCTCTTTGAACTTTGGGTTTTGTTGGACAAATTTTGGAGATTAAGAATAGATTTTCTAAAGGGTTATCTTTTTCTAGATTATTTGATCTTTTACTATCCTTTTTAGTTTTGGTTTTTGTTAGAGTCTAAAGACATGGGAAGTATATAGTTCTCTATTGTGGATTAGGTGATTCTCTGGAAATTGATTATAGTACTCTTAATGTCAACAAGTCTTCCTAAATACTCGTCTTTTGGAGAAAATATGAGTTTGTGTAAGGAATCTAATAAAAGTTGAAAGTCAACATGATAAGTGATTATGTTTCCTTATGAATAAATTCCTCAATAAAAAGTAACTTAAAAAAAAATTTTGTCTATTAACTTTTCCTATTGGGGAATCAAATACCGTTTAACCCATCAGAAGTTTGTGATTTTCTTGTTGTTAACTTTCTCCTAAACATGTTTTCTATCACTCTCCATCAGAACATGACCCTTTGTTTTTTCCTCCATGTCCATATTTTCGTACTTGTAATCCTAGTATGGGTTAACTCAGGTGACCTTTTTACTTATCATTATTTATTTTAAAGTGATTTTTTTACCGACTCTTGTTCCGATATGGGACTTTCAAGGATGTTTCCAAGCCCAATTTTCAAATTGTGAGGACGCAATTCCCACAAGGGGGGAAGGATGTAACACCCCAGGTAAATAAAGAATATGACATCTTTATATTTATCTATATTTTTGAATCAAATATTAATATTACTTTAAAGGGGATGCTATGCTCGATGGCGTACCCAATACACAACAACGAGTTTCTTGGAAATCTTACGTTGCACTCTAATAATAAAATAATATTATTTTAAATGGTAGTTAATGCATAGCCGTTGTAATGGCAGGAGTGAACAGAACTAACTACAAAATGATTATATATGTTTGTCAAATATTTTTACTTTTTACAATAAATGTTTGAGGATTAAAAATGCACATGAATCCAATTTTAAACGTAAACATTTTAATATTCTTTAAAAGGTCGATTAACCGCCTTTTGATGGTGAACCTCTCTTAAATCCAATTTTTGATAATTTTATATTTGACAAAATAATATTCTTCTTTAGAATCGGGACATCAAAATTTACATTGTGTAAATTTTTGGTATTTTTCCGAAAAAGTTCAATTTTTAAGGAATAGTGAAAAATATTATATTTTAATTCAAAACCTCTTTGTAATATAATTTATTTATATGATTATATTATCATTAGAATTTGTTTTAAAGTGAAACTAGAATATATTTTTACCATTTAATCCAATAGTGGTCATTGGAATTAATTTCACTTCGAAATCGGACTTAAACTAGTGTCAATCTTTTGATACTTTTTGTTTCATAAAAACACGCTATTTGTTTTGAGAGCGGGAATTAATTATTAAATTAATTAATTCAACTTATATATTTTGAATTTTGTAAAATGGAAATCATTTTTGAATTCGGAATATCAAATATAGCTTAGGGTAAATTTTTGGTAATTTTCTGAAAAACTTCAATTTTTGATGAATAGTGAAACCAATAAGTGGTACTTATAAAAACTGATTTTCCGTTTAAATGAAAATTTTCCACCTTTGTGTTTTGAATTTCAAAAATCTGACATATATAGTTTTAATTAAGAAGTAAAATGTGGTTAAATGGGATTAAAATAAATTTTTGGTGAATAGTAACTTATTAAGTTTTTAATCCCGATTAGAGGTAATTAGTGTAGTTTAAGGTAAGAATAATGTTTTAATAAAATGTAATGAACTAAACACATGTTATACCTTCATTGGATGTGTCATGGACGACCAAGACAATACATGGGTCATCTTTGGGACCCCATGGAGCCACTTTGGTTGGAAAATGACATAAATACCTATTTATTTAATGATAAAGTAAAAATGACACAAACATGAGATGTTTTACTAAAACAATTTTTACATGGGGTTATACAAGTCAGATTTTTGACTATAAATAGTAATTGGAAAGATAAAAATATTTCCTACATCGTAGTAGTTTTTTTATAATTTTTAGACATTAAATAAATTAAATTATTAATGACATCATGATGATGTAGCAATGACCTCATTATTTAACGATTTAAATAAAATGGAACGATAATGTAATATATTACACCTAAACATGTCCAAAACATATTGGATGGGTGTATTTCGAACCCTTATCACCTTATCCACGAATTATATCAATGTGGGTCCTTTTAAATCCGAAACCCATTTTCAAATAAAGTAACATTTTCTTAGTTCCAAGAGTGCCCCTCCTCTCCTCTTATAAAAGGCCCCCACCTCTACCTCCATACCCATACCTCTCAAGACTTTGGTTCGGCCAAACACTGCCCATTTCATCTCTCCAAATCCCTATATAACTCCTTGAAGCATCACTTTGGGCAGAATCCTTTCCAAGGAAGCCTTTGAGCTCAAATCAAAGGAAGTTACCCGATTTAAAGGTAATGTCTTCATTTGTGTTCTTTTGTTTTATTTTGCTTCTCCAACCCACTAAACTCTTTTTATTCATTTATTTTGTGACAAATAAAGTATATTCAATATACTAGGATGTTTTTATAAGAATTATTCGAGCTACACTTACACACACCTACATCAAATTGTTAAAGAACATACTGTTTCCGTGGATGGTGAATTTCTGCCTCCCGAAACGATGATTGTTCAACATTTTTATAACACCTTAAAAGGTGGTAATTAATATGACACTATATTTATATATGATATCTAATATGTTTATGTTTTACTTAAGCTTCTGTATTTTTAATTTATGGATACCTTTATGGTTTCCATTATGGGTAAACGCAATATCTTCATTTAAGGAAGTGCGGACTACCGCCCCCTGAAAGTGATTTGATTCGTTAATACCATATGTGGTATGTATAAAGGATATATTTAATGATATTATATATGATACCATAATATAATTAAAATACTATTATGTATCATTATGTTTTAATTCCATTAAATATGAAATAGAAATGGAAGTAGCGTTCATGCGTACGTACGGCTTACTGTCTCCATGAACGGTGCATTTCATTTCATAACTCTAAATTTTATGTAATATTATAAATGCATGAATATACTGGATATATATATGATATATATGATATATATATCATAAATAAAGTTCTGGATATAATGAACCTTTGACCACACGAACAACATGTAATTGTAAGAAGTCCACTTTCGACTTAAGAACCAAGTATCGACAAAACAAACATTATTAACTTAAATGATTAAATAGTGTATATGAAATGGTAATAAGTGATATAAAAGGAATAATGAACTTGATAAAGGTTCTTAAGGAAGTATAAATTAACTCAAGTTTATTATTCAGGAGATTAAAGAACGATCGAGTCAAGTCGGACCCGAGGTAAGGGATCCTACTCCTCTCTTTCTTTTTAAGTATACCCTTTTATGTCATTACCTTTAAGCTAATATTTATTGTGATTGGGATGTTCTTTTATATTAATCTTACTGTAATTTTTATTTTCATATTATGAGAGACCATATTTCCTCTTATCAATCCATTTTGGAAGTTTTAAGTGGTGCCGTTAGGCTGCCGAGTTTTCATAAGGGATTTTTCATCTCACTTTTATTCCCGTAAGATTTATGCTATATTTGCCACAATTTCCTTTGAGTGGTGTATGTACTGCCCATTATTCTACAATTTGTGTAGTATAATTTCATTTATGGGTATTCACATCTTCATTGTATGACCCTTCTTCCATGGGGTGTACGTTTCGAATGTTACGCAACTCGGTAAGGGGACCTTTCACCCTCCTCTTTTAAAAAGACTTCTTTTGTTATGTCTTTTAATTCACATACTATTATGTTGGGATATGTTCTTTTATATCATTATTAATGTAAATTTTATGTCCAAGTGATGAGCTGCCCTTTTTATCTCTCATAAACTCATTTTCTGAATTTTGAAGTGATGTCGTTAGACTGTCGAATTTTACCAAGGGAAATTTTGAACCCAATTTCGATTTCTTTGGGTTCAACATGTAGTTATTGAATATGTCATCTTCTGAATATGTGTGAATGACATTTTATTGTTTTACACTTAATATCCACTTATATTTGGTGTATTTATATTTGTCACACATAATTTTGAGATTGAATTATCCTTAATTTAAGGATACCTTCTTTATAAGGGATTTCATCACATTTGACATTTCTATTGAGACTTCATTGTTGTTATGCACCAATTCACTCTTATATAGTGTATATACTATCCTTTGGAATATTATATCATGAATCCATTTATTCTCATGATATTATAAAGTTCTGACTAAATGTTATTCCACAATTATTGTATTCATGTGTCTCTAATTTTGGTAAAGCCCCTTTAACCAAAATATCGCTTTAAATGTTTTAATTATTTTATTTAATATCCATGTTTTCAAAATGGTTTTAAGGATTTATTTATATGGATATTAATGGTTTAAAATTTTGAAAGCTTCGAGGTGGTATGGGACACTTTGATTCAAACATCTCTTTATTAAATGTTTTAAATGGTTTTGGAAATGGTTTCTTTTTGAATGGATTCATTATTTCAATATACTAAAATGTTATATTGTTTTTGCAATGTGGGAATATTATCATTCCTTTATTCTTAAGTTATGTGCTATGATTATGTTATGGTTCTTGGGAATTGTTATGAAGACGGGTGGTTCCATGATAAACTAAGGGTGGGTGAGCCCAATATATCTCTCCAATGCATTGGGTAATGTGAAGGAGTGAAACGTTAAGGTTTCTCTGAAGATATTTAGGGAATATACTGTGGTGGGTATTCCAAACGTAACCAAGAGGGTTACTCCCTATGTAAGAATGTTATGAATGCCTCAAGTTACCTTTTATGTCTTATGATTTCTATGATTTATTCATGATTTTATGAGGTATGTTAAAGGGACTATGTTTTATGGGTAAAGTATGATTTCATTCTTATGTATATATGAACTCATGTTTCCTTTCCATATTTTTATAACCCTTATTGAGCTTTTTATGCTCATCCCAAGTTTTTGAAATGTTTTTCATAGGACTTAACGTGGAATAGGGTCAAGGATGGGATCAAGGAAAAGTCATGCTACCTAAAACATGGAACTAGACATGTTTCTTTTTAAGAGTTTTTATTTTATGGAAATATAGTAGAAGTTTATACTTTGTAATCTTTTGAGATGTAATAGTTATGTCCTAATTCTCTAAAACTCTAAACCTGAAAATATCCTCGATGTGAATTATTCATTTAATTCAATATTAAGTAAGGTTTAAGGTCGGGGCCTTATAATATTTCTAGAATATTACTGTATAAAAATATTTGGGTGGATCTTCATCAAAAGTTCATCAGGTTCCCACTTTGCCTCTTCCAACATATGGTTTCTCCATAAAACTTTCACCAGATGAGTCATTCAGTTTCTCCACACCTATTATCTGATATCAAGAATTATGATAGGATCTTCTAAATATGATAGATCTGGTTCATGTTCTATTTCTTCATAGGTGAGTACATGTGTTCGGTCAGGCATGTATTTTCACAATAGTGATATGTGGAAAAAATCTTGAACTTTGGAGAGACTTAGTGGTATTTCTAAATGGTAATCTACAAATTGAATTTGTTCTAGAATTTTAAAAGATCTGATGTACCTGGGAATCAATTTAAACTTCTTACTGAATTGTATAACAACCTTCCTTAGAGATACATTCAAGAAAACATGATCTCCTACTTGAAATTACAAACCCTTCCTTCGGTTATCGGCATAGCTCTTTTTCTTAGTTTGATCTGCTTTGATTTTGGTTTGGTTAATCTTTACTATTTCCATTGTTTACTCAATAAGTTCTGGGCCTTCAATTTTATTTCACCAACCACATCCCATCAAGTTGTAATTTTACATCTCTTTCCTTATAAATCTTTCTATTGTGCCATCTGAATACTTGAATGCTAGCTATTGTTATAGGAAAATTCAACTAAAGGAAAATAATGTTCCCACATACCTTGAATGTCTAGTGAGAAAGATATAAACATGTCTTTTAAGGTTTGAGTTTTTAGTTCTTATTGACCATCAATTTGAGGGTGGTAGGTAGTGCTCAGAAAAAGTTCAGTATCTAGGGAATTCTGAAGGCTTTTCAAGTACAATGAAGTAAAATGGGGATCACGATGAGAAACAATCGATATAAGTACACAATGATGTCTTAAAACTTCATTAACATATAGTCTTTCTAAACATTCAAGTGGGAAATCTTGTCTTATAGTAATAAAATGTACTGACATTGTAAGACGATCAACAATGACCCATATTAAACCATTCATTCTAGGATTCATTCATAGCCCGATGACAATGTCCTTCGTAATATCATCCCATTTCCACTTAGGTGTGGGAAGAGGTTGCATGACTTCTCTTGGATGTTGTCTTCCAACCTTAACCTATTGACAAAGCATACATCATGACACATAATTAGAAATATCCCTCTTCATGTCATCCCACAAAAAATATTCCTACAAATCACTATACATCGTAGTGCTATAGAGTTTATATAGAAATTGGAACTATAAGAACCATCCAACAATTCACGTATTAGATCATGTATGTTAAGAACACAAATCCTCTTCACAAATTTCAAAATATAATCTTCATATATGAATTCGATCAATCTCCCATCGTTCATAGAATTATTTTCCTTTAAAACACTTCCTAATTAGTCTGAGAACTCTTTATCATTTCTAGTAAAGAAGGCTTGGAGGAAACTTAAAAAATTATTTATTTCTCACCTTCCATGATTATTCCCATACCCTTTTCTACAAGATCCATGAACATAAAATCCCTTTCAAATCTCATCTTGTTCAAAACATCGTGATCCTTTCTGCAAAAATAATATTCCACCTTATTTTCCTTACCCAGGTGGTAGTTTATAGTGCAATCAAAATCTTTGAGTAGTTAAATCCATTGTCTTTGCATCATGTTGAGTTTATTCTGTGGGAAAATATACTTCAAAATCTTTTGATCAGTATATATCTCAAATTTTATACCATAGAGATAGTGTCTCCATATCTTCAAACCAATGCTTACATCTTATAACTCAAAATCATGATATAGATAGTTTAGTTCATGAATTATTAGCTTTCTTGATTAATATGACATAAATCTATGATTTTTTATAAGGACACAACCATTTCCTTTCCTTAATGCATCACTATACCTAACAAACCCATCATTCCCAGATGGTAGATTCAGGATAAGATAATTGAAAAATATTCTCTTCAATTCTTCAAAACATTTTCACACACTTTTTCTCCAAATAAATTTAACACCATTACATGTGATCTTGGTTAATGGGTTAGCCCATCAGGAAACAAATTGGATGAAATGCGGATAATAACCTACTAAACCAATTAAATTGTGTACCTCAGTTATACTCATCGGTTCTGTCCATTGTTGTATTTCTCTTGTATTAGATGGATCAACAGAGATTCCTTCCATAGAGGCAATATAGCCAGGAAAATTAATCTCTTGAATCCATAATTCACATTTGCTAAACTTCGCATATAATTCATTTCGTCTATGTGTCTTAAGAATAGTGCCCAAGTGATTTTCATGATCATCATAGCTTTTATAGTAATCCATGATATCATAAACAAATATCAATAAAAATTCATCAAGATATTCCTCGTAAAACCTATTCATTAGATCCATGAAGAAAAATGATGCATTAGTCAGTACAAAAGGCATTTCTGAAAACTCATAATTCCCGTACCTGGTACGAAATTTTTTCTTCAAAATGTATTCCTTCTTCATACACAACTGATGATATCCAGATCGAAGTTCAATCTTTGAAAAATGTTGAGCTTCAATATATTGATTGAATATATCATCATTGTGAGGTATGAGATACTTGTTATTTATTGGCATCGTATTGATCTTCTTATAGTAAATGCACAACCTCATAGATCGATCAGTCATCTTAACTAAAAGAACAGGTGCTCCCCATGGAGAAACAGTAGGGAGAATAAATCCTTTATTACTCAATTCCTCTGGTTGTTTCTTTAGTTCCAATAATTACACAGTGGTCATTCTATATGGTGTCATCGATATGGGCCTTGAACTATATATTAAATCAATAGAAAACTCAAATTCTTTTTTTGGAGGATGTCCAGGTAAATCCTATAGAAACACATCGACATATTCTTGCACAATAGGTACATCCCCTATTTAAATATTCCTTTCCTCACCTATAGTTATTTCATTCTTTTCCTCCTTAATAATTGAATTTAGTATATCTAATGGGGGTGGATCTATATAAGAATTAGATTTTTACGTTTTGGCTCTAATGATATGGTACGCCTTTTCATCATCAAAAATTGTAACCTCATCCTTCTTACAATAAATTTTCACATAAAGATTTGAAAGAGATTCCATACTAAGAATTATATCAAATTCAATCATGGGTATGATGATGAGATCAGTAGATGAAGCACGTTTATATTCCCTAATTGGAAATGATTCACAAAACAATATTGTAATGATACTTCCCTTATTTGTTTTTATAGGAAACTCCATTGTTAAATAAAATTGGAAATATATAATTTTATTAGAAAATTGGGAAGATATGAAACAATAATCTGATCTTGAATCAAATAAAACCTTGGATAAATTTGAGGAAACCATTAAATTACATGCCGCCATGTCATTCAGAGCTTTAACCTGATCAGTATTATCAAAAGAGCTTTTCCTTGATCCCTTGGGATTTTCTGAGGTATGTTTCCCTGACACTTAGGAAATTCGTTTTCATGATGACCCATTTCTCTACAAAAGTAGCATTCAATATTGACAGCCTCTTTCTTTCACTTGCAATAATGATCTTGGTGACCCTTTTCACCACATTTGTAATGGACTCCCATTCCCCTGATGTAAGTACTAGGGTGTTTCTTCTAACATTTACTAGAGGATGGAAATTAAACATTTAACTCTTCACCTTATTTCAATTTCTAGATTTTTCAACAAGTCTCTTCTTCTCATTGTTTTCTTTAAAGTCTGAAGACTTGAAGAATTATTTTTCTTCAAGAATTATTTTTCTTCAAGAATTATTTTTCTTTCATGATAGCAGTTGAGTTAATATATTCATATGAAGAGAAGGTTTGTGAGATTAATGCTCGATGGATAAATGGTTAATCCCATCAAGGAATTGATCAATTGTACTCCATGGGTTACGTATATAATCTGTTGTATGCCTTGCTAGCCTTGTATAGTTAGCCTCATACTTTTTGACATTCTTATCTTCTTTTTTCCTCATACTCAAAAATTTCTATTCCATATCAGTTCGATGGTCTCGTGGAAGGAATTTTTCTTTAAAAAGCTCTTTAAACTCCCACCATTTCATATTTCATACTTCTTTTTCATTTTTGGTGTTTTGAATTAATTACCATTGTTGATCTCCATCTCTCATGAAGTGATAAACTTCCAAGAAAACTTTTTCCCTTTCACTTCTCCACAAATCATGAAATACTTTCATTGAAGAACATATCCATTACTCAACTAAAAATGGATCTGTAGTCCCATTTAATGTCTGTGGATGTTTCTTCATGAAGTGGTATAACATTGATCTTCTGCGTTGAGGATTAGGGAGCTCCACACATGTAAGGTTATTATTCATAACTAGAGTGAGTTGTCCCAGTATGGTTATAAGTTCTTCTGCACCGGTTGCATCACCATATCCACAATAATCATATTCAGTTAGAGATAAATCCCTATATAGACTATGTACAATGATATAGTTTTCATTTCTTCCACTATCCTCCATTTCTAAACAATGTTATACATTTGATTAGATTATGAATCACAGTACATAATTCCAAACTAGTAAAAAACCAAACATAAATCGAATCGTTTATGCATATAATCCATAATCATAAACAAATTCATTGAGGATGTATTTAACAATAAATCCTTCATAATGGTTTGTAAATAAAATGTTAATTATCACAAACATATCCCCTTGGAGTGTCGTAACCAAGAGTGTTGCAATGACCATTATCGTGTACCAGGATACACCAGGTCAAGCCCAAAACTCATTTTCGATGTTTTCACTCTTAGGTACATCTATTCCAGATCCACCTCTACATAATTGTAACCAAAAAGAGATGTATTGTTTGTAAAATCCACAAAATCTCTACAATACTAAAATTTTAGGATGATCATATATACTAATTCTCAATGTCTATCCTAGAGTAATGTTCTCTAATATGTTTTTTTTCAAAATCTAGATTCCAAGCATTGTACTAATCATTCTATGATACCAACTATAACACCCCAACCCTAGTTACCTAGAGTCAGTGAATTATTAAATAACATTGGCATGATCATAAGAGATCATGTCTTGAAAGATCGATTAGTTTAGTATCCTTGGAAGTACTAGATACAAACATATCTTTAACATTACATTATAAAATGAAAAACAACACAGTTTTCTCTTTTGAACTAAATCATATCCCTTATACTATCAATACAGTTCAGTGATAATAAAAGTATTCGCATCATGTTAAAATAAAATATAGAAAGGGGTGAGCATAGATGCTCACTAAAGATATCAATATAGTGGAAACTATCATAAATAAACATAAAAACATAATGAAATATATAAGACTATAACACAAGCCTTAAAATAATAATCATCAACATAATATAGAAAAGATAAATCAAATAATTCCATTTACTTATTCACATGGATATTCAACTTGTTGAATAATCACAAGTAATATTAATATCCAATTTCATAATAATGGGATGCATAATGCTGGACATCATAACCACATATTCAAGGCCTTATGCCAAGACTAAAAATAATATTTGGTCAAGGCCTTGTGCCAAGACACATGTTTGTCTCATGAGACCTATCGATGCATCAAGAAGTTATATCTGTCTCCACCTATCACTTACTATGTAAAATACATTCCTTATGAAAATGTTGAGGCATAACATAAACATTCGTAATAATACTAGCATATGAAATGTTAATAATTTAACCATAAACCATGAATGGTATAACAATAGCACTTCCATTATCAAACATATCCCAAAACCTTCAATACAATATGGAATATTGTAACACAATTAATCAACTAAAAACAAGTATAAACTACATTAAAGAAATATGACATAAATGAAATCAAAACTATTTGAGAGAAATATTCTGTTCTATTTATAAATCACATAAAAGTCACATAATTATAAAATAAAACATTTATTTTGAAAAAAAAAATTTTATGCTTCTAAGGGAAGCTTCGATGGTTTAATAAGGGTGGAAAATTATGGCACTCGCCGTATAGGTTAAAATAAATCATTTTTCCTTAATTTTGTTCAAAAGGTCGAAAAGGACCATGATTGGAAAACGACATAATAATTACTTTATAAAAATTTTATAAATATTCAAAAAACTGTATAAATGACTTTTACTTATAGTCTAGAAAATATTAACAATGTTTTGAAACTTTTTTTTAACAAACATGGATGTGGATGATAAACAGGTCCTAGTAGATACTCATGTAAAAACAACCATGGATAATAAAGAGATTATAGAATTAATCCTTACCCTATATTTGTGACGCCCTAGGTTTTATAAACATGGATAAGTAGAAAATGTTATTTTTTATAATGATGTTTCTTATTTTACGTGGTTTTTTTTTATACTAATAAAGAATTTGAAACTTAATAGAAGAAAAACATGGAGAATAAAATGAACTGGTATTTATTAAAATGTTACATTGCGTCAAAGACCCAATTTAACCAAGAACACCGTGTAAAAGACTTAACATGGCCTCAAAAAGACTACTAAGAATCACAACTCGAGTAATCGGATAGTTGTCCTCTTCTTGGTCCATCAGTGTGAAAAATATGATAGCCAGAGCCACGACACACGTACTTAGCACCAGTGGTATGAGGAGAGCCAACCACCTAGGGTTAAGTGTTTAGAATTTGGGAAACACCCCACAACCCTGTTTTTCTAAAGGTCCTTTAAGGAAATTATAACCATTATATTTTCGATAGTTGGGTTTAAATTGATAAAGTATCCCCTTTTTTAAAATTTTGGTCTTTATAATGCTCTTATAACCCTATGATATTTCAAATATCATAATATTATCCAAAATATTTGAATTACGTCTTCAAGTATATTATTTTTTTAAAAGTAAAAGAATATTATTATAAAAGAGCATATTTGATTTTATGAAATCCTAATTTTCATCTACCTGGTTGGAAACTTAGTATTTTAAAATATTATAAATGTTATGTTTAAAGGGTATCTGTAATAAATATATCTTATTGGATCTCTAAAATTATGTATTTTTGAATTTGGGAAAAATATTAGTCTCTTAGAAATATTTTTATCAAGATGTAATGTATTTTACATAATCTTGAAAGGGATTTTAGATTTAAAAATTTTAAGTAAAAAACCATTTATTTTGTTGTATAAAGAAACTCAATTTTTACACAAATTTATATTACATACTACTTTGAGTCTAAGTAAAATTGTATTATTTATTTTGTATGTCCAAATAAATTTTTAGTAAAAAGTTTGAGTGGGACCCGGGAAAGCCGAGGGCATCCCTTTGGGACGAGACCTGAAGGTCGAGACCGGCCCCTAGGGACCTGAGGTACTGACTATCGGGGTCCCAATCACGTTTAGAGGGTGTCAACATGCTCGATCTGAGCATAGGTTCATCCAGTGACATGTGGGGCCGTGTGTAAGGCTCGCGGCACGCATTGCATAGTGTTGGGCCAAATCCCCCATGGGGCCCATGTATAAGGCCCGGTGTGTGTGTGTGTGTTGGTTTTATTGCTCCGATGGCAGCGCACAATGTATTATAAACCTTACCTCAACCATGGTTCGTTTCGATGTGGGACGCGTTCCGCACAATCAGAACCGTCCGATCAATTTCCGCTTCAATCTCGTCTGTCCGACGCTTTTTGCCGCGCGATCGCCCCCGCGTATCACCGCGACCGTCCGATCTCTCCCGAGATCTAATCACGGCCCACAGTCTCTTTTAAACTGAACAACCCAATTTTCGCGCCTCCTACAACCATCTGATCTCTCCGTTTTTAATCCCAGCTATCCGTTCCTTTCCACGTCGACCTCTTCAGCGTCTTTTTCCTCACGTCGAGGTCTCGCGCTAGTAGGCCTGCAGCTGAGGATGCCTCGACTTCTCCTTTGCACTGCTCCTCTTGACCCTCGAATACCCCCCCTCCTAGGCCATTGTTTCTTCGTCTTCCCCACATCGGCCTACCCATTGGCCGAGGCACCGACTCCCTACTAAAAACCTCCTTCTTCATGAAGCCTCGGGCGGCTTCTTCTCCCCCAAAACCCCTTCTGAACTCTCCAGCAAAGCCAACACAATCCCTTTTTATCTGATCATCCTCTTTAATAACTGTAATAGTTCTTGCATGCTTTCTTTCTTTTGGAGTATCATTTGTTTTATACTCATGGTATATATACAGTTTATATTTGTATAAATATACTTAATATAAATCCCTCGGTTTGTATTGCCTTCAAGGAATTTCTTTTCATGTTTTCAGTTGGGTTCATATGTAAGGGTGTTTTCATGTTTTGATTTCCATTAGAGAAACCCATACTGTTACACCCTCAGTATATACAGTTTGTATATGCATATATGTAACACAAACCCTTCGGGTTGTAATACCGTCAAGGGTGTTTTCCTTTGCGTTATCAAAAGAGTTATATATATAAATCCTTTTAATATTTTTAATTATTCAGTTTTACACAAAAACCCAAAACATATATTTACGTGTATAGTGTATATATAGTTTTGTATATATAAAAATTTGTGAATACATAGAACCCAAACCCTTTCGGTTTAGGGTATCAAATATCATTCGGTAGGTTATACTAGGTATTATATGTATATTGAGGTTTCTTTTTAACCGACGCTTAACATATATTATTTTTGTAAACCTTATAGATATATAACTAAATATTTCTGCATGTTTATTTATTTTTCAACATGAGACAGTTATGATTTTAAGGGATGAATGCCTATACTTGAACGAGATTTTGGATGCAATCTAGGCCATTGGCTTAGGTAAAATTATGATTTAGTTTAAAACCAAAGTTGTTACATGTTTATGTATTTATAGTTTCAGAAATATTAAACCCTCTTATAGTTTTTTGTTCTTAACTAAATAAAATTAAAAGTTTTCAGAACTCAATAAATTTTAATGGCCATGTTTATTTAGTGTAAAAACCCTTATATATATATTCTTGGTGAATATATGGTGATTTGTGTATATAATTATAAGTATAAAGTCCAAAACCCTAATTTTTAGTACTGATGACTTGGACTAAATTTATGTTTTCATACATGTGTGATTTTAATAAAGGATAATTTTTGGTGTTTACTAAACCAACATGTATATTATATATACGTACACAAAAATTAGCTTGTTTTATTAAAGGAGTTTTTTTGACAATTCCCATGACTTATTTTATGATAAAGTTTATATTTTGGCTTGATTAATATATATTAGAGGATTTAGGGTTTATAGGATCATTTCGTCATGTTGTGTTCATTTATTTACTTATTACAACATGATCATACTTTGGTGAAAGTTACTAATTAATCAAGTTATGGTTTAATTTATTTTTCAAGGGCATGTTTATCATCATAACCGATGGAAATTTTTTTCTTTAATCATTCCACTAGCATGGAATAATTTTTTAAAGATCCATCATTTATTATATCATCCTTGAATATGCTTTAAAAATTAGCTTGTGTGCAAAGAATGATTATTAAACAATTTATGTCGTTGATTAGTATTGACATATTATAGAATTTTAATTGTCATATCATGTATTAGTAAAATGTCTAATGGTTCATTATTTATTTCAATTATTATTTTACATAATGCATGCCTTCGACATGTCACGATAATGAACAATGAAATTAGATTACCCAAGGTGGTATGGGGCACCTTGTCTAATATGAAAATAAATGAGTTATTCAAGGTTGTATGGGACATCTTGAATATAAAAACCGTTTAAGTAGATCATAAACGATGTGGCTCACATGATGATAAAGACAAATTTAAGGGTCCTCCCTGATAGCGCTCCAATGAATTGGTTAAAGACTTAATCTCTAGGGATGACCAATTTAATGACGCCTTGGGGATGGACCTTGGTAATGTTTTCAAATGACACCTTGGGGATAGACCTTGGTGATACAGAAATGATTTTCAAAGTTAAATGTTGATTCCACATAATTAATGTTATGTCACATGTTCTTTTCAAGATAATATGCCCATTCTTTCACGACCATTTCTTTTATGTTTTCATAAAGTTCTTATTTCACTAGTATAAGTTTGGAGCATGATTAGTGTTTATCACTTAGTAGAATAGTTACCAGCATATAAAAATTTATGTTGTTTCCATTATGAGCATCTCTGATTATGCATTACTCTTAACTGTTTGATTTTATGCTTAAGTAATCACATGTTGTACTTGTTTATGATGTCCATTTTTACTCCATTGATTAATGTCATAAGGGTTTCATATATTTCTTTAAACTATTTATTGAGCATTTTTATGTTATGTGTTACATTTTTCTTTAAGAGAATGTTCTACGGAAAATTTTAAAACGAATGTTTTTAAAAGGTACACAGTTTTTAATTTTAAAACCCCTTACTGAGTATTTTAATGGTCACCCTACGTTTTGATTTAAAAATTTCAGGTATTAGATTTTAAAAAATGAATCGTTTCAGAAGTTTCCAGTTTCCCAGAACCCGAACCGCCCACGATCCTCTGTATGGGACATGATGTGTAGTTTATCAGTGCATATTTTATTTTAAAACAACACATCATGTTCAGAAGGCACCGACTCCTGGGTTTCTGGGGTCGGGTTCCTCAAAGTTGGTATCAGAGGTTCGGTTTGGATAACTCTAGAATTCCAGAAACTGAATCAAAACATATATATATATATATATACACTTCAGTTTTACTAAAAATGATTTTTCTTAAATTTCATATGGAAAACGAAGGTACTAATCTTTTCTCTCTCCCCACTGAGGCCCTAGAGACCATTGTGTCTTTAGCTAGCCATGTGGATTTTATAAACTATGTCCATATCCTCATGACATGAAAACACCTCACGACGTGTCCAACTCACCGCGGGTGCTTCAGTTGCACTGCGGGTAGGAATGGATTACCTACTTATGATGTTGACCCAGTTTCCTTCCTATGTACGTCTAGGAGGGTACTATGAGGGACTTTTCGGAATTTTCACGGCGATTGAGGGCTTTGGCACTATGATCCCCAAACCTTTTCAAGAAGCTTCTGCAGCCATTGACCTCTGTGCGGCCTATCTATGACTGGTTTTAAACTATGGCTTCTGGGGTCAGTTGTTGGACTTCAGAATGTTAGAAGATGGGTCCACCAGACTATCTTTCAGACAACAAGTGTATATGGATGTCTCCCAACTTCATACCCCTCATGCTAGAATCATGAGACGTCATAGGTTCCCCCATGATTTTAACCCTATATGCTCAGCCTGTTTTTGGTTTGAGGAAATATGGAGTTCTGCCTCTCTGTATGGGGTTCGTATAGTAGGTAGTTAGGGGAAACTCCAGCACTAATGTTTAATAATAAACTTATGTTTATTGAAATTTTGACTTTCCCCTTGTCTTTACTTCGTATTAACCTTTTAATGGTTTTCAAGTGATTGAACTCATGTCTTAAAACTTCAGATGGAAGGAAAAACCCACTAGTTATCTCTTCCCACTGAGATTATGGAAATCATTGCAATCAAAACATGTGAGGACGAGTATGACCCCTTCGCAAATTTGGGAAAAACATGAATGAAGTGGTTTGAGGTGACAAACAGTCTGGATATTCTATGCACCTACCAGGGGAATGCCTCCATCTACTACCACATAGGCTCAGCACGGCTGGCCGGGCGTGAACGAAAAGGAAGTTACCATGAAGGGATATTTCTGTGTTTCACCCTATGCTGGAACTACACGGCCATAGTGAAATTTCAAGAGGTTGTGTTAGAGGGAAATCTTTATGTGACTTATATGTTCCAACTCCTCAGCTTTAGCCTATTTGACCACATCTATGACTTGAATATTCTCGACCGAGAAATAATTCTACAAGTTCTTCGTACATTGGTCAACATGGACATCTCAGAACATTGTATGCTCGAGCTTCCCTCTGGAAGTCTGAAGGTCCAGCACATGAGTTCAACCCCTCCTTCCCTAAGTTTATTTGGGTTAGGGAACTAGAAGAGTTGAGCATCACTACAGGGATTCTATTAAATACACCCGTTAACCCTCTACATTGGTGGAGATGGTGAGAATGTCATGGGACCTTTTTAGTTTTAATTTTGAGGATGCAATTCTGTTAAGGGGGGATAATGTGACGCCCCAGGTTTTATGAACCTGGCTATGTAGACAATGTTATGTTTTATAATGATGTTTCTTATTTTGCGTGGTTTGTTTTTGATATTAACAAAGAATATGAAACTAAATATAAGAAAAACAAGGAGAATAAATTGAACTGGTATATATTAAAATTTTACATTGCTACAAAGACCCAATTTAACCACGAACACCATGTGCGAGACTTAACATGGCAACCGAAAGACTAAGAAGAATTACAACTTGAGTAATCGGATAGTTGTCATCTTCTGGGTCCATCAGTGTGAAAAATATGATAGCCAGAGCCACGACACACATACTCAGCACCAATGGTATGAGGAGAGCCATCCAACTAGGTTTAAGTGTTTTGAATTTGAGAAACACCCCACACCCATGTTTTTATAATGGTCCTTTAAGGAAATTATAACCATTATATTTTCGACCGTTGGGATTAAATTAATAAAGTATCCCCCCTTTTTTTAAATTTTCGTCTTTGTAATGCTCTTATAACCCAATGATATTTCAAATATCTTAATACGTTCCAAAATATTTGTATTACATCTTCGAGTATCTTATTTTTATAAAGTAAAAGAATATTCTTATAAAAGAGCCTATTTGATTTTATGAAATCCTAATGATCACCTACATGGTTGGAAACTTAGTATTTTAAAATATTATGAAAGTTTTGTAAAAGGTTATATGTAATAAATATATCTTATTAGATCTCTAAAATTGTGTATTTTTGAATTGTGGAAAACTACTGGTCTTTTAAAAAGAATTTTATGAAACAAATAGTGGTGTACTATAAAGATCCTAATATTTAAAATGGTTTTGTAGGTAAATTATGAAAGGTATATCTTTTAAAATGATTTATATCAAGATGTAAATTATTTTACATAATCTAGAAAGGGATTTTAGATTTAAAAATTTTAAGTAAAAAAACTATTTATTTTTTTGTATAATGAAACTCATGTTTTACAAAAATTTATATTACATACAACTTTGAGATTAAGTATACATGTATTATTTATTTTTTAAGTCTAAATAAATTAGTAATAAAAATTTTGAATGGGACCCAGCCAAGCCGAGGGCATCCCTTTGGGACAAGCCCTCAAGGCTGAGACCGAGCCCCTAGGGACCCGAGGATTCGACCATCGGGGTCCCAAGCACATTTAGAGTGTGTCAACAGGCCTGACCTGAGAATAGGTTCATCCAGTTTCATGCGGGACCATGTGTAAGGCCCGCGGCGCGCGTTGCATAGAGTTGGGCTAAAGCCCGCATGCGGCCTGTGTATAAGGCCCTGGTGTGTTTGTGTGTGTGTTTGTGTTATTGATCCGATGGTAGCACACTATATATTATAAACCTTTCCTCAACTACGTTCATTTCGATTTGGGACACGTTCTACATGATCAGAACCATTCGATCGATTTCCTCTTCAATCTCGTCCATCCGACCCTTTTAGTCGGGCGATCACCCCCACATATCACCACGAACGTCTGATATATCCTGGGATCTAATCGTGTCCCTCGGTTTCTTTTAAACTAATAAACCCAATTCCTACGCATCCTAGAATCATATTATATCTCCGTTTTTAATCCAGGTCGTCCGTTCCATTCCGCGTCGACCTCTTCAGTGTCTTCTTCCTTGCGTCAGGGTCCCGTGCCAATAGGCCTGCAACCGAGGACGCCTCGACTGCTCCTTTGCACTGTTCCACTTGACCCCCACACACCCCCTCCTAGACCACTGTTTCTTCGTCATCCCCACGTCGGCCTAACCATTGTCCAAGGCATCGAATCCCTACTTAAACCCCTCTTGCTTCATGAATCCCTAGGCGGATTCTTCTACTCCAGAACCCTTTCCAAACTCTCCAGCAAATCCAACACACTCCCTTTTGATACGAGCATCCTCCTTAATCACTATAAGGTTTCATGCATACTTGATTTCTTTTGGAGGGACCTTCATTTTATACTCCCGGTAGATATAGAGTTTATATATGTATATATATACTTAATTAAACCCCTCGGTTTTCATTGCCTTCATGGAATTTGTTTTCGTATTTTCAGTAGGGTGCATATGTAATGGTGTTTTCATGTTTTCATTTCCATTGGAGAAACCCATACTATTATACACTCATTATATACAGTTTGTATATGAGTATATGTAACACAAACCCTTCGGTTTGTAATACCATCAAGGGTGTTTTCTTTTGCGTTATCAGAAGAGTTATATATATGAATCCTTTTAATATTTTTAATGATCCAGTTATACAAAAAAACCCAAAACTTATATTTAAATATGTAGAGTATATATAGTTTTGTATATATATAAATATGTGAATATATAGAACCCAAACCCTTTTGGTTTAGGGTATCCAAGATCATTCGGTAGGTTATAGTAGGTATTGTATGTATTTTTAGGATTCTTTTTAACCGACGCTTAACATATATTATTTATGTAGACCATATATATATAAAACTATATATTTATACATGTTTATGTATTTTTCAAAACGAGCCAGTTATGATTTTAGGGGATGAATGCCTATCCTTGAATGATATTTTGGATGCAATCTAGGCCATTGGATTAGGTACAGTTATGTTTTAGTTTAAAACCAAAGTTTTTACATGTTTATGTATTTATAGTTTCATGAATATTAAACCCTCTTATAGTTTTTGGTTCTTAACTAAATAAAATTAAAAGATTTTCAAAACTTAATAAATTTTAATGGCCATGTTTATTTAGTGTAAAAACCCTTATATACATTCTTGGTGAATATATGGTGATGTGTGTATATAATTATATGTATAAAGTCCAAAACCCTAATTTTTAGTAATGATTACTTGCACTAACTTTATGTTTTGATACATGTGTGATTTTAATAAAGGATGATATTTGGTGTTTACTAAACAACCATGTATTTTGTATATATGTACAAAAAAATGAGCATGTTTTATTAAAGGAGTTCATTTGACATTTCCCATGATGTATTTTATGATGAAGTGTATATTTTGGATTGATTAATATGTATTAAGGGATTTAGGGTTTATGGGATCATGTCATCATATTGTGTTCATTTATTGACTTATTACACCATGATCCTACTTTGTTGAAAGTTACTAATTAATCATGTTATGGTTTAATTTATTTTTCAATGGAATGTTTATCACCATAACTGATGGAAAGTTTTTTCCTTAAGCATTCCACTTCCATGGAATAATTTTTTAAATATCCCCCATTTATTATATCATCTTTGTATATGCTTTAATAATTATCTTGTGTGCAAATAATGTTTACTAAACTATTTATGCCTTTGATTATTATTGACATATTATATAATGTTAACTGTCGTATAATGTATTAGTAAAATGTGTAATGGTTCATTATTTATTTTTATTATTATTGTACATAATGCATGCCTTCGACAAGTCATGATAATGAACTAAGAAATTAGATTACCCAAGGTGGTATGGGGAACCTTTGGTAAGATGAAAATGAATGAGTTATTCATGGTGGTATGGGACATCATGAATATACAAACCATTTAATTAAATCATGAACTATGTGGCTCACATGATGATGAAGACAAATTTACGGGTACACCCAGATAGCTCTCCAATGCATTGGGTAATGACTTAATCTCTAGAGATTACCAATTTAATCATGCCTTGGGGATGGACCTTGGCAATGTTTTCAAATGAATCCTTGGGGATGGACCTTGGTGATACGAAATTGATTGTCTATATTAAATTTTGATGCCTCATAATTTAAGTTATGTCACAAGTTATTTTAAAGATAATATGACCATTCTTTCACAACCATTGATTTTATGTTTTCATAAAGTTATTATTTCTCTAGTATAATTTTAGAGCATGACTAGTGTTTATCACTTAGTAGAATAGTAACCACCATATGAAAATTTAAGTTGTTTCCATTATGCACAACTCTGATTATGCACTACTCTTAACTGTTTGATTTTATGCTTACGTAATCACATGTTGTACTTGTTTATGATGTCAATTATTACTGCTTTGAGAAATTTCATATGGTTTTCATATATTTCATGAATCTATTCATTGAGAATTTTGATGTTATTTGTTAATGATTTCCTTAAGAGAAAGTTCTACGGAAAATTTTAAAACAAATTTTTTTAAAAGTTACACGGTTTTTAATTTTGAAACCCCTTAATGAGTATTTTAATGCCCACCTGACGTTTTCATTTAAAATTTTCAGGTATCATCATTTAGAAGATGAATCGTTTCAGAAGTTGTCGGTTTCCCAGAACTCGAACTGCACATGATCCTCTGTATGGGACATTATGTGTAGTTTATCAGTGCATGTTTTATTTTAAAACAACACATCTTGTTCAGTAGGCACCTACTCTTGGGTTTCTAGGGTTGGGGTCCTTAGAATATTTTTCCTTGATCGAGGGTATTTTAACCTCTGGTATAATAGTTAAATCATTGTTATTAATTTATAAAATAGCCACATACATAAATATTATATCATATTTGATCTTCAAATATCACTTTATTAATAATATTTCAGTAGTTTCATTGTATCCAGGGTTAACTGATTCGATTTCCATTATATGTTATGCAACATAAGTCATGGTTTTTATGAATAGTATGTATTTGATTCATATAAATAATGACATTAAGTTCTTAAACATTATTTTGAATCATAAAAATAAAATTATTCATGAATGATTACAAAGGGGAATGAATCTCATCGCATTATTTAATATGGTATTCCCTACATATGCACGAGCGACAATATCATTCTATTGATTGTTAAATCATATAAAATTGGATTGTATATCAAATATACAGAATAATTAACAATTATATTTATTATTTACATCAATTATTATAGAGACCCAACCTTTTCTTACATTACTATTACATCATTTTAAAGAAAAAAACTTAATAGTATTACACCTAGAGGATCCAAAGGTTTAGTGTCTTGGTTAAACTAGGACCATACATAAAAATTACAACATCATGCATAATCATTTATTAAATTTTTTCTTCTCTAGCTTCTTATTTGAATTTTTCCTCTACATAGTACATGTAGCCACCTGAGGATATAAATCACAATGGGTGAGCTTGAAGCCCAGTAAAAGGATAGATAAGAACAATATATCATGGGGTTATCATAATCATAACATGGGGAAAAGAACATGAACATGATATGAACCATAAATATAAGACTTGGAATGTAGAAATGTATAAAAATGAAACATCATGTCTTAGTGGTTAACTACCACACATACTTGTGAACCAATCTAGAATCTTGTTCACACATCATTTCACATTTACTCATGATATTAATCACTTTACGGAATGCATTGGAGCACTATATAATTCCGGGAACACCCGTCACTTTGAAACATTCATATTGTGATATATAATTCCGGGCACACCTATCACATCATAACATTATCATTATCATGCTTTCCACTGAAAACTCATATAAAAAATGAACATAAATAACCCATGTAAAGGAATGGGTTTTATCTCATAAGAACACATTCATAAACCTTGCGTTCCCAAAATAAAGAGGTAATAACATACATATTTCAAGAACCGTTCACTTTGAGGGAGAAGTAAAAGGTGTGTTCTTAAAAGAAGAGTTCTTTTAAAAAAAAATGTTTGACATAAAAACCAATGAAAAAAATGAATATCCTATAAAAGGAAAGACAATTGTGAACAAATTATCTTTATGGAGTAACCATATAAAAAAGAATGGAGTGAAAGAGGGGGAACCCGAAGGATGAAAGTTGGGTTTGAGAATCTCCCCTTACCTTGTACACAAATGCTTCCTCCCCATTAATGTCATGTATAATGACATTATATTCATTAATTAGAAATAAAAAACCTTGTGTACATTAATATGTTTCATTATGGTTTTATTAAGTTAATTTATGTTCCTTTGGATGAGTTATATCATTTAAAAACATTATTTGGAAATGTTTGTTTTTATGGTTTTCTTGAGTGGTTCACGTGTATTATTAAATTGAAGTTTGGGTAGAACTTGGGTAAACATCCAGAACTAATATTACATGTTAATAATTATTTGAATGGATTTTTAATGATCTAAATTTGAATCTAATTATATCCATGTGGATGAACAATTAGCTAAGATTTAAATGATGATTGTTTGGGTTAATTTGGGCAGTTTTTCGATCACAATGAACTTGTTTTAATTTATCACTTATTAATATGGACATAAATTAGTTAAAGAACTTCAAATAAGAGATAATACATATAACATATTCTGGTTCAACCCTAAATATTGTTTCATGACCACATATGAAGGTATAAATGGAAGAAGAAAGCATATGGTTTTGGAAGGTGATAAATTAACACCTCACAAACAACGTTCTCCTTAATAAAATAAAAGGTAGAGGGAAAGGGGGTTGGATGATATAATATCCCATTAGAATCATAAAATTAAATTATATTTATAATAATAGAGTTAAAATACATTTTTAATAAATATAGGTGGGGAGAGATCAAGAAATGAACATGATCTTGAAATGGAATTCAAGGAGAAGAGGGAGAGAAATTACCTCTTGAATCCTTCTCTTGAGATCCTTCTTAAGGGCCTAATCATGGTTTTGTGAGGTGACCAGAAGCTCTTGGACGTTGGGGAGGGGCTAGAGAAGGTCTTTGGGCAGATTTTAGTGAAGGATTTCAGCTTGATAGGTGTGAGGAAATGAGGGTGTGAAGGGTGTCTTTTATAGTGCGGGGGGGAGAGGGGTTTCCTTAATATAAGATTCATTAGTTTATTATTTCTTCACATGACAAGGAATAGTGAGTATTCCATGACAAGGATTAGTAATTTTATCATGTGATCCCGAACCAAGTGGGCTTACATCAGCAGAGCATCATTGATGACTCAATTAATCCATTATTTAGCATTTATTGTGAATTATCAGATTCAACTATTCATCAAAATTTCAAGTATCTCAGAAAAATACCAAAAATTTACCCCAAAATTTTTTTGACGTGTAGAATCCAAAAATTAATTCCATTTTTCAAAAATAATTTTCAAAATAGTATTAATTTAATATTTAACTAAATTCATAATTTACATAAAAACAATTTTTAAAATTAAAACTGATTTTATAGTGCTTTCAAAAATTACATTGGGTATTAAAAAAATATCTAAAAAATATTTGAAATTGATTTGATAAATAATGAAAACATTCTACGAAAATAAATTTTCCTTTAAATTAATTAATTAGTTATAATAAATTATTTATGACTTACAAAATTCCAAAACTTTTACTAAGGTCAAATTGTCACTTTCTAAGATATATAAATTTTATTTAATTATTCATGGGTAAGTTTAATCTTATGTTGGACGATTTACTATTCATAAGGGTCATATTACTATTCATAAGGGTATGTTACTATTTCTAAGGGTATGTTATTATTTACTGAAATTTTTTTTTGTTTCATTAGACTCCAAAAATCATTTTGAGCACAACTGTGTGTGTCGGATTTTTAAAATTCCAAACACAAAAGTGACAAACATATGTTTAAAGGTCACAAATAACTTAGTAGTTCATTATCTTGTGTTTTCATGTTATTTATGACAGAAATATAAGATGGTAATTTCCATTGAAAAACATTGGGTCGTTACATTCTTCCCCCCTTAGGAAATTTCGCCCCCGTAATTTCACTTTACACAAACATGTGAGGGTGTTTCTCCTTCATTGCCTCTTATGGTTCCCAAGTTGCTTCCTCAAATTCAGGGTTCCTCCAGAACAATTTGACAAGATGGGTTGTCTTATTGCGTAAAACCTTATCTCTCTGATCCAGAATCTTTATTGAATGCTCCTCATAGGAGAGATCATCTTCCAGATGCACCACCTCTGAGTTTAGTACATGTGAGGGGTCTGGTATGTACTTCCTCAATAGTGATACATGAAACACATCAGGAACATGATCCATAATTGACGGAAGTGCAAGATGATAGGCCATAGCTCATATATGGTCAAGGATCTCAAAGGGTCCAATATACATTGGGCTTAGCTTCCCTTTCTTCCCAAATTGCATGACTCTCTTCCATGGAGATATTCAAAGGAAGACTTTATCTCCAATGTTGAACTCCAAGTCCCTTCGACGGTTGTCAGAATAGCTCTTTTTCTGACTTTCAGTAGCTTTTATATGTATCTGGATTAATTGAACCTTCTCTGTCATCTCTTGAACAAAATCATGTCCATGTAACTTTCTTTCTCAAACTTCACCCCAATATGTTGGAGTTCTACACCGCTTCCCATAAAGAGGTTCATACAGAGCCATCTGAATACTCAAGTGGAAGCTATTGTTGTATGAGAACTCAAACAATGGTATATGTTGATCCCAACCACCATTGAATTCAAGAGAGAAGGCTCTGACCATATCTCCAAGGTCTAAATAGGTTTTTAAGAATGGCCATCAGTTTGGGGGTGATAGGCATTGATGAAATTTAATTCAGTACTCCAAGCTTGTTGATGACTCCTCCAGAATTTAGATGTGAACCATTGATCACGGTCAGACACAATTGAGAGTGGAACACCGTGCAGTATCACCACTTCCTTCACATATATCTTTTCTAGTTGTTCAAGTTAGTGGTCTTCCCGAATAGCGATAAAATGGGCAGTCATGGTGAGTCGTTCAACCACAACCCATATCGCATTATTTCCCTTTGACATATTCAGGAGACCCGTGACAAATTCCATAGTAACATTTTCCCATTTCCACATGGGTATAGGCAATGTCTGAATCATACCCTTGGACTTTTGTCGCTCAGCTTTAACATGCTGACAAACTAAGAACCTTGACTTATATTATGCAATCTCCTTCTTCATGTTATCCCACCAGAAGTGTTCTTAGAGATCATGGTACATCATGGTACTCCTAGGATGGGTAGATAATGTTGATATATGTGCATTCTCCAATAGGTATTTCTTTATCCTGGGTGATGAAGGAACACAAATCCATGTTCCAAACCAAATAACACCATCATCATTGATATGGAACTCTTGCAGCCTCCCTTCCTTTACTGCATTCACCCTCTTTTGTATCTCCACATCATCCCTGCGTAATTCCCTAATATTCTCCTGGATAGATAGTTCCGCAATCATTTGGGAAAGGTAGGATGTATCCCCTACCCTTATGATTTTAAAATCCATCATTTTCATATCGAAGAAGATAGGGTCTTTCTCATTCTGCAACATGGATTTAGTAGCAGGTTCTTTTCTGCTTAGAGCATTAGCTACCCTGTTCATCTTTCCTTGATGATAGTGAATAGAGCAATCGTAATCCTTGATTAGCTCTAACTATCTACTTTGATGCATGTTGATCTCATTTTTTGTGAATATATACTTTAGGCTCTTGTGGTCGGTGTATATGTCACACATCTTTCCATAAAGGTAGTGCTGCTAGATTTTCAAAGAAAAAATCACGGATGCCAGCTCTAGATCATGCGTCGGGTAGTTCTACTCATGGATCTTCAACCGTCGTGAGGCCTCAGCTATCACATTATCATTTTTCATGAGTACACAACCCAAGCCATTATTTGAAGCATAACTTTATATGACAAAACATTATCCACTTTTTGGTATTGTGAGTACAGGTGCAGTGATCAGCCTTCTCTTTAGCTCCTTGAAGCTTCCCTCACATTCTTCTGTCCAGACATACTTTACCCCTTTCCTTGTTAACGTAGATAGTTGGATTGACAATCATGAGAAGTTTCTCACAAAACGTTGGTAGTACCCAAATAATCCATGAAAACTACAGATTTCTACAAAACTAGAGGGCCTGGGACATTCCTCAATCACCTTTGTCTTTGAAGGATCCACAGAAATTCCCACACTTGTGATCACATGTCCCAAGAATGTGACTTTCTTCTTCCAAAAGTCACACTTGCTCAACTTGGCATACAACTTATCCTTTCTTAATGTCAACATCACAAGTCTTAGATGTTCTTCATGTTCCTCCTTTATCTTGTAGTATATGAGAATATCATCGATAAACACTACCACAAACTTGTGTAGGTAATGTCTAAAGACTCTATTCATCAAATCAATGAAGATTTTATGGGCATTAGTATGTCCAAAGGGCATCAGCAAAAACTCATAGTGCTCATACCTTGTACAGAAGGCAGTATTCTTAATATATTCCTTATTTACCTTTACCTGATGATATCCTGAACAAAGATCCACCTTTGATAAGTATTGATCTCCTCTTAACTAATCAAACTAGTCATCAATCATAGGGAGAGGATACTTGTTCTTTATAGTGATCTTGTTGAGTTCCCGATAATTGATACACAGCCTCATTGTTATATCCTTCTTCTTCACAAAGAGCATCGGTTCACCCCAAGGTGATGCACTAGGGCGTATGAACCATTTGTCTAGATGCTCTTAAAGCTACTTCTTTAACTCCTCTAGTTCGATAGGATCTATCCTATAGGCACACATCGAGATAGGAGTAGCTCTAGGTATGAGTTCAATTGAGAACTCTACCTCACGATTCGAGGGAATTCTGGGTAACTCTTCTAGAAATACATCGTCGTATTCCCTAACGATGGGAATTTCCACAAGGTTGGAACTTTTCTTCGACTCAACCATTTGGGTGAGGTATGCTTCTTCCTAGGGAATCAACACCCACACCATTGAAGGATTTTTCAAAGGAAATTCATGATCTTCCTTGAATTTGTAGAGGAGCAAGGGATGGTTCTGAATATGAAAAGATATTTCCTTTTCCTTATAGTTGATATGTGCTCTATATAATTAGATCCAATCCATTCCCATTATAGAATCGAATTCCACCAAGGGAAGTAATATAAGATTTTTCAGAATAATCTTCCCACGTATGCCAACAGGATAAGATTCAAACACTTGGGTTGCAATGATTGCACCACTTTGTGTTTTTACAGATATCTCTACTTCAAGGTTTCGGGGCTTCAATTCTATAGTTCTAGAAAAATTGTATGATATAAAGGAATGCGTAGAACCAGAATAAAAAAAGACTTTTTACATTCTTGAGTGAATTGGAAGTGTACCTTGTATGACTTAATTATCATGCTCCTCCTCCACAGTAGTGATGGCATAAGCCTTCCCTTTTTCCATTGCCTTTGGTGGTTTCTAACGCTGATTACCCTCGAGAACTTGAGTTTTAGTGCATTGGTTTTCATAGTACCATAGCTCCTTAGATTTGTATCATTGGACCATTAGTGGTTCTCCCCTTTCATTAGCTACATTCTTTTTTCTTTTCATGCCATTTCGACACTATTGATCATGGTGTCCTTCTTTCCCACAATTGAATAATTTCCCCATCCCTTTGAGGCAGTTCCCATTGTGCAACATCCCACATTTTTGGCATGTGGGTCGTTGATTTTTCTTCCCACCTTCATCATTATATCCACCACCTTGAAACTCCATCTTTCTCTACTTATCACCATATCCATGGGACCATTCTCCAAACTCCATCACCACTTTGAGAGCACACCGAAAATCTTCATCATAACCCCAATTTTTTGAATTGCAAGTGCCTTTCGAAGGTGTGGTTTTAATCCACTAAAGAATCTATTAATTTGACAATCATTGTTGATAACATAACCCGAAGCATACCTTGGGAGCCTTGTAAAATTTGATTCATAGGTTGTGGCGGATTCTCTTTATTTTTTATTGAGATCTATGAATTCTCTCTCCATCTTCATGTGAAGATTTTGTGGGAAATACTTATTAAGAAACATTATCTTAAAGTCTTCCCATTCCATCACTTCAATTTCCTCCCTTGTCATGGTGTTCTTAATAAAATCCCACAATTGATCGACTTCTCCATCTAGATGATAAACGTCTGGGGTCACCTTCCCTGTCTTGGAATGGTGAAGAATAGAAAAGATCTTCTCCATGTAATTGACCTACTATTCTTCAACTAGTGGATCGGAAGATCCACTAAACGTCGGTGGTCGTTGCCGCATAAAACATTCCATAGCAAGTTTATCCCTCTTTGTTGAAGGATTATGTTCCCCGTTATTATGGTTATTGTTAATAACCAATGTAAATTGGGTAAAAATCTCCATGAAGTTCTAAACTCCACCTCCCAATTCATTGGGGATGACGTTCGGGCAATCGTTGCATTGGCCCTCGCACGAGTAGTTGGCATGATTTCTCCTGGTTCCCACCATTTTCAAAAATAGAAAATGTTAGAACAAAACATAACTAAATGAGTCATGAATAATCTATTAATTTAATCAATTTATACCAAAAACATAACATATGGGATCCCTATGTAAATATTCTTGTGTTCATATTTTAACTTAGTCTCATGCTAGAGGTTTTCTCTAGGGTTCACTAATCCTAATTCCCAAATTAACTAAACCTTGCCTCTGATACCAACTATAGAGACCCGGACTTTTCATACATTACTATTAAATCATTTTAAAGATGAACAACATAATAATATTACACATAGAGGATCCAAAGGTTTAGTTTCTTGGGCAAACTAGGACCATACATAACAATTACAACATCAAGCATAAGCATTTATTTAATTTCTTCTTCTTTAGCTTGTTATTGGCACTTCTCCTCTCCTTAGTACATGTAGCCACATAAGGATATACATAAAAAGGGGTGAGATAGAAGCCAAGTAAGAGTATAGATAAGAACTATATATTATGGGGTTATCATAATTATAACATGGGAAAAAGATCATGAACATGAGAGGAAGCATAAATTTAAGACTTGGAATGTCGCAATGCATAAAAATGAAACATAATGTCTCAGTGGTTAACTACCACACATAATTTTGAACCAAGATAGAATCTTTTTCCCACATAATTTCACATTTAATCATGAGATTCATCACTTTACCCAATGCATTGGAGCACTGTATAATTCTGGGCGCACCGGTCACTTTGAAACATTCATATTGCGCTATATAATTCTGGGCGTACCCATCACATCATAAAATTATCATTATCATGCTTGCCACATAAAAAACATATCTAAAATGAACATAACCAACCCATGGAAAGGAATGGGTTTCATCTCATATGATCACATTCATAAACTTTGGGTTCCCAAAAATAAAGAGGTAATAATAAACATGTTTCAAAACCCATTCACTTTGAGGGAGAAGTAAAATGATTTTTCTTAAAATAAGAGTTCTTTTAAAAAAAGTTTTGTTTGTCATAAAAACTAGTGAAAACAATTATATCCTATAAATGGGAAGACAATGATGAAAAAATGATCTTTATGGAGTAACCATATCAAAAAGAATAGAGTGAAAGAGGGAGAACCCGAAGGATGAAAGTTGGGTTCAAGAATTTCCCCTATCCTTGTACCCTAATGCTTCCTTCTTTTTAATGTCCTGTATAATGATATTATATTCCTTAATTAGAAATAAAAAACCTTGTGTACATTAATATGGTACATAATGGTTTCATTAAGTGAATTAATGTGCCTTTGGATGAGTTATACCATTTAAAAACATTATTTGGGAATGATTGTTTTTATGGTTTTCCTGAGTGGTTCACTTGTATTCTTAAATTGAAGTTTGGTTAGAACAGGGATAAAAATCCATAATTGATATTACATGTTATTAATGATATTAAAATCTTTTTAATTATATTAAGATGAATCAAATTATATCCATGTGGATGAATCATTAGATAAGAATTAAATGATGACTGTTTGGGTTTATTTGGGCGGTTTTTCGATCACAACGAACTTGTTTTAATTTATCACTTAGTAATATGGCCATAAGTTAGTTCCAGAACATTAAATAGAAGATAATACATATATAATAATATGGTTAGACAATAAATATGGTTTCATGACCATATATGAAGGTAGAAATGGGAGAAGAATGCATTTCGTTCTTGAAGGTGATAAATTAACACCTCACAAACAACGTTCTATTTAATAAAATAAAAGGAAGAGGGAAATGGGTTTGGATGATATAATATCCCATTATAATCATAAAATTACATTATATTTATAATACTGGAGTTACAATACAATTTGGATGAAGATAGTTTGGGAGAGGTCAACAAATGAACTTGAACTTGAAAGGGAATTAAAAGAGATGAGGGAGAGAAATTACCTCTTGAATCCTTCTCTTGAGATCCTCCTAAAGGGCCTAATCATGGTATTTTGATGAGACCAGAAGCTCTTGGAAGTGGGGGAGGGGATAGGGATGGTTTTTGGGAAGAGTTTAGAGAAGGATTGGAGCTTGATATTTGTGAGGAAATGAGGGTGTGAAGGGTGGCTTTTATAGTGGAACGGAGAGGGGTTTCCTTAATATAACATTCATTAGTTTGTTATTTCTTCACAAGACAATGAATATTGAGTATTCCATGACTAAGAATAGTAATTTTATCATGTGATCCGAAAACAAGTGGGCTTAAATCAGTAGAGCATCATCGATGACTCAATTAATCCATTATTTAGCATTTATTGTGAATTATCGGATTCTAATATTCATCAAAAATTCAAGTATCTCAGAAAAATCCCAAAAATTTACCCCAATCATTTTTCGACATGTAGAATCCAAAAATGAAGTCCATGTTTTAAAAAAATTCTATATATTATTAATTTAATATTTAATTAAAATCATAATTTACTTAAAAAACAATTTTTAATATTTAAACTGAATTTATAGTGCTTTCAAAAATTACTTAGGGTCTTATACAATTATCTAAATACTATAAGACATTTATTTGATAAATAATTAATACATTATAAGAAAATTCATTTTCATTTAATTTAAATAATTAATTATAATTAATTATTTATGACTTACAAAATTCAAAAACGTTTACTAAGGTAAAATTGTCACTTTCTAGGATGTATAAATTTTATTTAATTATTCATGTGTAAAGTTACTATTATGTTGGATGATTTACTATTCATAAGGGACATATTAATATTTATAAGGGTATGTTACTATTCCTAAGGGTACGTTACTATTCACTGAAAATTATTATTTGATTCATTAGAATCCATAAATCATATTGAGCACAACCGTATATGTTGGATTTTTAAAATTCGAAACACAAAAGTGACAAACTTATGTTTAACGGTCAATTATCACTTAGTAGTTCATTATGTTGTGTTTCCATGTTATTTATTACAGAAATATAAGAAGGGAATTTCCATTGAAAAACATTGGGTCGTTACAATTATACTCATTATTATATTGATTCAAAAAATTATGTGTCACATAACAAACAACACCACACCGTGGAGATGGTAAGCCGTACGTACGCATGTATGGTGACTTTTTCATTCATAGAATGGATAGAATAATGAATATGGTTGTACCATATTTATAATAAAATAACAGTAAATATAAGGTACTGTTGTTTTTATTTTGGTATGGAAAAACCAAAGAATGATGAAGTGGAAGAAGAAAATAACATTGATATAGGTGATGAAATTATTACCTCTTCTTTAGGTGCTTCTTTTTGATTTGATCAAAAGGGCTCATTAGGTTGGATTGTGATCAAACTAAGGCCTCTTGGTTTAATTTAGGGTAGTCGGGAGGATATTTGAGTAGGTTTTGGATGATCAAAATGGCATTGGAGTTGTGATTTTTAGAGGATTGTATGTACCCTTTTATAATATAGGTGAGGGTCATTTTAGGAAAATACTGAAATATCATTTTATTATAAAATATTATTCAGATTATAATGTCTTAAAAATGATTTATTTCGATCATAATGTAACTTTGGATTGAGAAAATCTCATCAAATAGGTTTTAGAAAGGTTTAGGTCAACATATTAACCATAACGTTTTATATTTAACTCATAGTTAAATAGTTTATCTTTTACCATGTATTCCTATATTATTATAAAAAATGGTTAATAAACATACAATAAAAACCAAATAGAACCCAATGTGGTTCATTATTGATATATCTAACTTTATTTATTTCCTTTGGCCAAACATTATATTTATAGGAATATTATATCAATTAAAAATATAGTATTTGTTTTAAAACAAATTTATGTCAATTTTGACACTATTTAGTATTTTGTTTTTGTGAAATTCGTACCAACTTTATCACTTTGAAAAAAAAATTAATTAACCCTATCATGTCATATTAACCTATAAAATTTGTGTAATAAATCAAAATTCAAATTTTACAATTATATTAATATTTATAATATCAATTTATTAGTCATTCAATAATAATGTAATTACTACATCATCATTGTGTCATAAATATATTTAATTATATAATATCTATAAATTATAAATAAAATACAATTATGTAGTATATTATTTTGAATTTATAATGAATATTTGTAGATGAATTTATATTATATATAACACAATATTAAAAAATGTTTTAGTTATTAAAAATTGAATTTATCACCTTAAAATATTCTTTAAATGAAATAATAAAAAATGTCCTAATCTAATCTCTGTGGACCAAAAGGGTCGGATTTTACACATAAGGTAGGTTTTTTTCTAAAAACATTTATCCAATAGAATTTGAACACATGTTAGGGTAGTTATAATATAATATTTACCTTTTATTACCCTATTTAATTTTAACTGTGGAAAATAAAATTCAAAAGTTACTATTCACTAAAAATGATTTTCATATTATTGAACCACATTTTACATAATAATTTCAACCATTTCTCTAAAATATTGGAAATTTAATTCACTGAAACGGTAAAATTACGTTTTATGAAAATCTGTAAATGTGCCTAGAAGGTGGGTAAAAGATATTAAACATGCAATAAAATTTTATACAACTAATCATATTATAAAATGAACCCCATTAATTAAATTTAACTAATATAGGTATTATGTATATATTTTGACTTTAAGATAAATTTTTTTAAAAAAATAATTATTTAAATAAATATTGTTTTTAAACAAGAATGTAGTGTTTTTTAATATTCATCAATAAATAAAAAGTTTTCCGAAAAATACAAAAAATTCAATGTAGGATAATTTTTATATTATGAATCCAAAAAAAGAAGTCCATTTTGAAACATAAAATTTACTAAATTTCAAAAAGTCATTATTACTATTCATAACGGCTAGTTTGATTGGTAGTGGTGTGTGAGAACTTGATGTTTCGTACAACGGAAGATGTTTAATTATTCAAAGAGAAGTGTATAATGTAATCATGGTTTGTTACACATTCAACCACTACAATTCCAATTCTAATTGATCTATCCAGGGAGTAAAATATGAAAAATGTCAAAAGAGGTGTTCTATATTTATCAATACCTCAATCTGTAGTTGTTTGAATTGTGCAATATTTTTGGTGGAGATATTCAAGATGCATGGATATAACTTTTTAGTATTATAAATAGAGAGATAAGGCTTTATAGAGGTCAAAAATAGTTGTCCAATGGGATTTACATAATCTGTATTCTCAAAACCACATTACAATTTTCTATATAATAGGGACCTTGGGAACCCAATTAGAAAGATTGAACGGGAGGAATGGTTCTGCCATTTTTTGGTCCCCAAGGAGCCCTCTAATAAATACTAGATGTTCTAGGGGTCCATGGGAGGTGCTACTTCATCATCATTATCTTCACCCCCCCCCCCCCCATGAAGTTCTAAACTCCTCGTGATCACATGGTGAGGAACATGATGTAAATCTAGAGTTTTGTTTTGGAAATAATTGAATGGTATTTTAAATTCAACATTTTTGTGTTGTTTTCCATCATCATATTTTTTTATTGAGTTGTGCACTTGTATGTCATTCCCAAACTCATATGATCATGTTTTGGGGTACCCATTCATATGATGTTTCAAACACTATACATCACTTCTTATTTCCCCAAACAATTTTGGTGTTTATATGGTTCATATTGATTTATTTAACTCACATAAACACTACCAGGTCCATGATCATTCATGTCATGGTATCTAGATGAAATAAAATACAATCCTAGATAGAGAATCGAGTTATTTTTGTGTTTCCATGGTGAGTTTTTGTTAAGAAGTTGAACACAAATCACCCAATCACAGATAGAATCCGATTTTTCAAAATGTGTCTTCAACTGAAACATAGGATGAACCATAGTTTTAAATCAGTATCATTCTAGTTATATGTGCTACAAAAAAAGATTAAAATATCATAACCCTATATATTGATGTGATGAAGGATGGGCATCATGAGATTTCCTAGGGTTGATTATGCTTATTTTATATTGTTCATTTATACATTTTTTTAGTGATTCATTTTTTATATTATCATATTTAATCATAGAACCCAATGTATTATAAAATCACTATCCCTTTTAGTTTTAATAATCAGAACCATATTTTTTAATTAGTGATCAATGGCTCCATAGAGATAAGGCATATAGTTCCTACTATACTGTAGAAATTCAAGCACAAACTAAATAACTAATTTGACATACTCAACAACAAAATAAAATTTTGGCATCATTTCCTGCGATCCAATATAATTTTCCCCTTTAACTATTTTAAATACTTATGAATACATTTTTCATCCCCCTACCATTTTATTTTTTGGTTTTGTCTTTGTTTTTGTGTGTTCTTTCTCTCTCTCTCTCTATCTCTTCTTCTATCACTTTCATTCTATAGTGCAACATTATCTTTTTTTCTCTATTCTACCATATTATTTTATATTATAATATATATATTCAATCATAAAAATAAAATACACAAAAATATATCACTACTTATTTATAAGACACTATTAGAATAACAAAACTGCTTGAATATGACTAAGAAAGTAAAAATACACATCACTCAAACATAAAGGAATCCATAGTAGGTAAATCAACTAACCCTAAGGACCACATTGTGGATACTATAGTAGTCCAAAAACCATAAAAAATTTAACCTAATCAAATCCAATAAAACATGGACGCAAATAATTTATCCTTAGAAAAACATACCACACTTAATGTGGAGTACCAACACACATACATCCAATATCATGAGGATGAAATAAACATTGAGATGAGATCAAGACTCATCCATCTCCTTACTAAATTACATGTACTTAATAGTGAGGACCCTTATAAAAATCTTAATGATATTCATATTGTTTTCACCACCATGAAACCAAAAATTGAGTATGAGGATCTCATTATGTTTCGGTCTTTCTGTTTCTCCCTGGATGGTGTTGCAAATGACTAGATATACTATCATCCAACCACAATTGGGGGATGTAATGACCCTAATAGACACTTTTTAGAGTTTTTTCCCTACATCCCAAACTTCATCAACTAGGAAAGAAAATATATGGCATTATAAAATCACACGGAAACACCATACATGAATACCAAAAGAGATTAAGAAGTCTTTTTCCTAACTACACCCCAGCGTAGTGATAAAATATTAATCTAGTACTTCTATAATGACAATATCCCCACGTATTGTTGAATTATTGATGTTGTATTTTGTGGTTCACTAGTTGATAAAAATCATTCTACTGCTTCTGACATAATATCCAAAATGGATCAAAATGCACAACAATTTTGTACACGAGCAATTGAACCATCTCAAGGAGTTCATGAGGTAATTAATTCATCCCTAGATAAAAATGTAGACAATATACTTGTTGATATTATTACACTTCTAATGAAATTATCTCAAACATAAGGTAACTCACAATATCCTTATGTTCCATTACATTTTGGTATTTGTTCTAATAACAATCATTTTTTGACCAGTGCCTATAATATCAAGATTCAACTGAGTCTTATGCCATAATATTCCCTAGGAATCCATTCAAACAACCACTTCCCTTAAAGAAAGACCATTAATTCCATATCCAAGCCCTGGGCGGAAAGAACAACCACAATACCAATAGAGAGGAAACTCATGCTACCCTATGTAGAATTGTTATTAATAAGGCCAAGGCATGTAACCTTATTATCAATCAACATCTCAAAACAATCCTACTCCACCCAAATCTGATATATGTCTCGAGGACATGGTAATGAAAATGATAACCCATAACATTTTATTTAAACATACCATGAAATCAGATATTTAAGACCTATAAAAGTAAGTGGGACGGTTAAAAAACACCATCGGTGAGATCAGGTTGCAAGGTTCTGGACAACTACCATCCCAACCCACTTCTCATAGGAATTACCAAGGTATTGTGTATTAAATTTCACTTCCTAGTGGTAATTATTTTTCTCATTATATTACTTCTACCTAAATGGTAATTCCCACATCTGAAAACTATACTTTCATACACCCAAAATATTATTTTAAAGAAAAACAAGTGAAATGGGTAAACAAATTATCATTGATGATTCCCATGAACAATCCATTATTTTTCCTTTCCCCCACAGAATCTCTAAATCAATTAAAATTTTTGATAATGAGATTGATAATGAAATAATGGATACATTAAAATAAGGGAATCTTAACATTACATTATTTGATACAATTAAAAACATCTATCTATTCTAAATATCATAATGTTTTATTCTCCAATAGATATAGATTGAAGGATAATGAAATAAGAGTCCTTGGATGAAATGTCTCTACTTTTATCCAACCATCAATTCCAACCAAATTCAATGATACGAGAACCTTCCTGATACCTTGCACAATAAGGGAGATATCAGTTATATATGTTGTGCTAGATTAAGGTGCTTCAATAAATGAAATAACATACTCTATGTACACATCTCTATAGTTTGTGAAGATTCAACTAACAAGCTTCATAGTGAAAGATTCCAACTGGAACAAAACACACACCTATGTAGTGGTAGAGGTTGTCCTCATGAATGTGAATAATATCATATTCCCTACAAACATATACATTATTGAGAAGAAGTATAACTACACTCAAGTACATTCCCCTCTCATACTTGGGAGGTCGTTCCTCAAAACAACAAAGACGATCATCAACATTCATAGTGGTACAGTTTCCATGGAGACCGATGGAGAAATGTTATATTTTAACCTTCTTGAGGCTATGAAACATCCAATTGAAGAGAAATACACTCTTCTTATCTATTTGATGGATGTACTATCAAATGACACAAACACACTCACAAAATATTCTCCCTAACCCATACTCTAATTAATGTTCCAATTATTCTCCATTGGATTATTTGAGATTTGATTCATGTTTTGAGTGTTGTGTAGGTTTTATATATCATTAATTGCTTTCTTTAATTGATTACTGTGTTAATTTTGAGGTTACAATGACCATTGATGATTCTATAAATATCATTTCAATAGTTTCTATATCGTTAGTGAATAAACAATGGAAGATAGACAGTTTTGTAGATATCATGCCCCATAAACCCCCTCCATCAATAAAAAACACTGGTGTTAAAATTAAACCCACTTCCTTATAATTTAAAATACACCTATCATGATGTTATTAAACAATTTCAGATCATTAATTTCAATAACCTCTCGAAATAGTAGGAATCAAAGCAGTATGGTCTTTTGAGAGGGTGTAAAAAAGTGAGAAATTGGACATTATTTGATATTCATGGGATTGACGCATCTATTTGTATTCACCATATACTTTGGGATGATGAGAGTAATTTTAGAATGAATTCTAAATTCCAGTTAAATCCCACACTCCTTAATGCGGTAAAATTGGAAGTTAGTAAATTACATCCTGGTGGGATCAATTACCCTATATATGATAGTAAATGGGTTATCCCAGTGAAAATTGTTCCTATAAAAACTAGAATTCCTAATATTTAATATTCGCATAATGAATTGGTTCCATCACATGTGCAGAACAGTTGGCATGTCTGTATTGAATACCATCTATTGAATCAGGCCTTATGAAAGGACAATGCTCCTCTACTATTCATTGACCAAATGTTAGAAATACTGGTAGGTAATTCCCATTAATGTCTCCATGATGGATATTCTTGTTATTTCAAAATCCATATATCCCATGAGGATCAAGAAAAGGAAACATTTACCTACCTATTTGACATTATTTCATATAGAAGGATGCCTTTTGTTAAATGAAATGCTCTCAGTACATTTTAGCACTGTATGCTGAGTATATTTTTATTGTACATTGATATTTTCATGGATGTTTTTATGGATGATTTACCATTTTATGAAACTTTTTTTATTACTATTTGTAACACATAGTTTCTATTCTGTTCTATTTCATTCAAAAACATCTCTTATTAAATGTTGAGAAATTAAATTGTATGGTTGATCAGGGGATAGTTCTTGGGAATATTATTTCAAATAAAGGAAAGCTTTTGGATTTATAAAAAATATAATTATGTTCTTCCATAGAAATACCTAAAAATGTACGAGACGTCTTGTATTTCCTAGTTCATTCTGGATTTTACTATCATTTCATTCATGACATTAGTAAAATTGCACTCCCCAAATCCAAACTACTTCAAAAAATAAAAGGAATTTGTTTTGATAAATAATTTGAGGATGCTTTTAATAATTTAAATTAGAGTCTCACATCACCCTCGGTAAACCAACCATCTAGGTGGCATTTACCATTTGTCTCATGTGTGATGCCTTAAACTATGTATTTAGGGAAGTATTGTTACAAAGGGTTTAATAGGATTCTCATTTCATTGCATATGCCTCATGTACCCTTGACCCTACCTAAGATAACTGTACAACCAGTGAAAAATAATTTTTTTCTAAAGTTTTTTCCTTGGAAAAATTCCTTTAATATCTTATTAGGTTAGAATTCCTCATCCTTTCAAATCATGTTTCCCTTCGTTTCATCATAAATAAACCTAAAGTAAAGCCTCGCCTAATTCGGTGGATGCACCTCATCTTAGCTTTTAACATTGAGATTAGTGAAAAGAGGGGAGTGGAAAATGATGTAACTGACCACATTATTTGGATTTCCACACCATTGGTCATCCATGATGACCCATCCCTCACCATTGGATAATTATTCCCATATAAGAACCATTGTGTTTTTTGGACCTTACCCCTTAGTATTCAGACATTTTTAATTTTATAGAAACATCTAGGGTCCCATCTTATTTCAGTATTTCACAACCCCAGAGACATATGCATGATTCTTAGTGGTACATTTGTGATGAAACATATTTGTAGAGAATTTTTATAAACCAATTTGTAGGAATGTGTGTCCCTGACCATGAGTTAACCTCTATTTTGATCTTCTTTTAGACTATGGCATATGTGGGCCACTATAGCTCTCAATTTACCACACTAAATATCCATAACTCAAGACTTTATTGGCCAACACAGTATAGGATTCCAACAAATTTTTCATGTCATGTAAATAGTGATAATTGAAGAGGAATATATATAAGGGTAAATAAATTCCCCAAAACCCCATGTTGTTCTATGAAATATTTGATGCATGGGGCATTGACTTCTTAGGGCCTTGTTGAAGTTCATTTGGCTTGGTGTATATCGTATTGGATATAGACTGCGTCTCTAAATGGGTGAATGAAAAGGCTAATCAGACCGATGACTCTAGAGTGGTTGTTAATTTTTTGAGGTCCTAGATTTTCAATACGTTTTGTTTGCCAAGATTTTTCATTACTGATCAGTGTTCACATTTTTTCAATCACAATGAAAAAACGTTTCTTTTTATGTATGGGGCAATTCATAATGTCTCTACTGCATATTACCACCAAACTACTGGACAAGAAGAAATATGAAATCAATATGTTAAGAGATCCTTGAAAAAATGGTACAACACAATAGGAAATATTTTATTTTATACTTGGATGAAGCACATTAGGCATACCATATAGCTTCTAAATCCCCAATAGAAATGTCACCACAAAGAATTGTTTCTGGAAATGCTTTTCACCTCTCAATAGAGTTAGATAACCATGAATACTTGGTTTTTAAACAATGTATTATGAATTTTTTATATGCGAGTGAGAATATAAAGTATAATATTAATGATCTAAAAAATAGTGTTGTGCCTATGAGAACTCTCAGATAAATAAAGAGAAGACAATGGATATCCATGATATCATGATTAATCAGTGGAAGTTTCATATTAGTGAGAAGGTAATCAGGTATAATTAGAGGGTAAATATCCAATCAGGTAAGCTTCATTATCAATGGAATGTTCCTTATATTGTTACTAAAGTTTACTCTTTCAGTGCAATATAGGTTTTGGATGAGAATAGTGAACAGAATACTATGGTACATCGGCAAAGGTTCAAACACTTCTGTGAGGATTTTCCAATCCATCTCATGGAGGAAATCCAACTGATGGATGCCACATATTACACCATATAGAAGGTTATCCATTCTCGTAACCATTATTTACTTGTCTATTTATTTGAAATACTTTCATCAGGGAAAATTTTATTTTTAGGTGTGGGGGAGGGTGACATGTCATAGTTAGGATTAAAAAACATGAATACTAAAATGACACTTAATTTTTGATTTATTTTGTTTTATTTTGATTTATTTTGAATTATTTTCTATTTATATATAAATATTTATCTTTAAAATAATATCCAAATGTATTTTTCTGGATTGAGTCAATTTTGGGGAAAATTCAATGGTTTTTTGGAAAAAAAAATTCAAATAAAATTTGATATGGAATCTTTTTCTAGAGTTTTTATTTTCAAATAATTCTTATGTGTTTAATGAATTTATTAATCCCATACCTCATTAGCACTGACCAATATTTTAATCCATTACCTAAGAGACATTATAAGACCTTTATTTCATATTCTTCCCTTTAATAACATTATTGAGAGTCTCCGGTCATGTAGAGAATCTAGATCTTTAATTTATTCTTTTCTAAGCCATATGATTCAAGTATGATGCATTTATGATAGAATTAATTTTTTATTGAAAATCTATTTGTTCAATTAACCCATATTTCTAGCTACATTGTAATTTTATCCTTCCAAAATCATCGAGACCTTGAAATGCCTATTAGGTCACCCCATTGCAAGCTAATTTATCCCAACATAAACATTTATAGTTTATATTCTTGTTTTATTTTCAACAAGTTTGGGTGAGAGGGTGTATCCATGGGAATTAATTGGAGATATTCATTATTATTGTTCGATATAAATGGTTCCTACATTTTCCTTGGGAAAAGTGTTCAAAAACCATATAACATCAATTATTAAACAAGTTTCCCTCTATATCTCCAAAAAAACAATAAATATAAAAACAAATGTTACGTACATTGATAAAAAATTGAACAGAAGAATTAAATTGTGAAAATATGATGTTTACTCATTATTAGTCACTACATGGTTATGAAGCATGCAAATGGACAATGGGGATATTGAGTTATAGTTGATACAATTTATGAGGGGTTGTGTGTGTAAATTCATTATAAATACTTGATGAATGTTGACAAGTTTTTTAAATAAGAGATTATACACTCCTCTTTTTCCTCATAATTTTAACCATTAAATCCTACCAACCCTTGATCCTCGGAACAACTTGTTGGAAGTCCTTTTGAGTAGTACACATGTTTCTACTAGTTGAGAACTGATAATCGTCACAATCATATGGTATGAAAACATGAACATTGGGAAAACATCATATCTATACATTAATATTTACATTGATTGAGGAAAGAAAATATCTAGGTGAGGTAGGTTTTGATGTGTTTCATGCGTGAACAAATGATCTTGATCAAATTCAAATGTAAGGGAAGAAAAATGTTAGACAAAAATGATTTTATAAACGAGACATGATGAATTTCGTTCCCAAATAATCTTTTGAGTTTTATCACTTTGATTTAGGAATGAAAATTTATTAGGATACAAGACATTTCCTAGGTGCTAAAATATCATGGTGTAGAAGTGTGATTGTGCCATGATTCACTATTTTATTTCTCCCTTATACAAATTTATTAAATTGGTTTTTCAATGAAAATATCTAGTTTAATAAAAAAAATCACTTCATGATGGATTCAATTATTTTGTGCTTAGCACTGTTAAAAAGGGAAATGTTAGTTTTTTTAATTACATTGTAGGTGGAGGTGATTTAGAGTGTCCATTATAAAGTATAAGAAAAATGGTCCAATCTGTAGAAGATCAAAGCACACAATTGGAAAAAATATCATACTGATACTAAACCATCTGTCCAAATGGGATGAATTATTGTGATCGTGTCTAGAAATTAATGGGATACATTTCATCTAAAGGAACCCAGGTCATATTTTGCCTCTATAAAGCCCATCCTTACAGATCTATCAAGGGAATCAAATATACACAATGTCACAAGAGGTATTATATACGTTTTTAATATCTCAAGCTTTATTTTTCCAACCGATGCCAATTATTTAGTGGAGATATTCAAGAGGCAGGACTATATCATTCTAGTTTTCTAAAAAGTGAGATAAGATTTCCACAAAGTTGAAAACAATGGTCCATGTGGTCTTACACAATATGTTTTCTGAAAAGCACCTTCCAATTTTTCTATAAAAATATACCCTAGGAACCCCATTTGGATGTTCAACCTGAAAGAATATCTGATTTCATTTTGAATTCTTCATGGAGTCCTCTACTAAATACTATATGTTTATAATTCCACGAGATGTTCTACTTCATCCTCATTATCTTCCTCCCCACACATGGAGTTCTAACCTTCTCGTGATCACATGGGGAAGAACATGTTGAAATACCATGGATTGTTTTTGTAATAAATGAGTGGTGATTTAAATTCCATGTTTGTGTATTTTTTTAAATCATATTATTTTATTGTTTTGTTGTCTTATGTACTGGTATGTCATTCTAAAACTTATATAATCATGTTTGGGTGTAACCATTCATGTGATTTTTTACACACCGTTTATCACTTCTTCTTCCCCCATTTAATTTTGGTGATTATATGGGTTATATTGGAAAATTAAACTCAAATAAACACTTCCATTGACATGAAAATTCATTTCATGTTAAAAAATGAAATAATGTACAAACATGGAAAACACATCATGTTTTTAGTTATTGCTTGGGTGAGTTTTGCTTATGAAGTTCAACATAAATCACATAATCATTGGGGGCATCTATTGTGTCATTATGTGTTTTCAACTAAACCATGTGATGTATGCTAGTATAAACATAGTAACATTATTGTTTTAGGTGTTATAAATAATGTATTAAAAGATAATAACCATATCACTTAATGTGATGAAGGATGAGCATCATGAGAATTCCCCAGGATGATCATGATTAATTAATCTTGTTCATTTCTACTATGTTTCATCGCCTCCCTTTTTCTATTCCCAATTTTAGTTATAGAACACCATATTTTAAAAAATAAAATTCCAATTTAATTTTAATAATCAATTTAATGACCCATAAATTACATATAATCTTATTATTATATAGAATTATTATGAGACTGCAGAATTCCACAGGACGTGTTTCTGAGATCTAGAGAACCCAAAATATTTTTTACACTTTTTTATGGTTCATTCAGTCAATGTGTGAGAAATAATTTCTATCCTTTGAACTGGTGCTTGGATTTAATATTTAATGGTACCTTTGAATTTATAGTGGTTTGATTTTCTATGGAGAATCATAACTTCGACCAACAAGGTCCGGATGATAAAGACAAATTTTTTTAATTTTTGGATAAAAATTAATAAAATAACTCTTGATTTATTTTATTCTTTTCATCCACCGTTTAAGCGTCGGTTGGTGGAACCAAAACATAACAAAATTCGTTAAATGAATACCAATAAATGACCTGTTACATTGATTGTGTAACTGAAACACTCGTGTGATTAATTTATTCATTAATTAGGTATCATTAATGAATTAAATTAATGATCATATCATTAACTTCTTAACTCTATATTTAATCAATCTGTTGGCTGAATGATTTGGAAACAATGTGAAAATCTCTGATGAAACTCCAACAACATCACCCTCCAATGAAGAATGGTGATTGAACAATGTTCATTGGAGGATTTGATCTAGTGGAAAACAAACGATGACAAATGTCAATGAACACAGAATTACATCCTTTTTCCACATTGGATTCCACTGAATCCAAGAAGGGGATTAAATTTATTCTACGTGAATAATGATTTTATCTTATCTCATTCATGGAAAATTATTTATAATGATGATCAACCAACTAACGAGTTGATCATTCATTTGTACTTTACTGTGGGTGTTTGTTGTGTGATTAATTTTGGGGATAACCATTAAATATTTGAGGATTGATTCTTTCCTCATGATAAAACACTAATGAAGTGGGTGGGAGAAAATACAAACAGGCCACCCCTAACATTCCATGTTTTTCTGCATTTTTCATGGGCCACTGAGAAACTAGACATGAAGGCATTTCAATGTGGCTTGCATTGATGGTAGTGATTCAAGAGGACCATAGGCAGAGACGGGAAGAAAAAACGGTCCAATAGAACACCTGTAGTGGCCCGCAGAAGTAGCAGTAGGCGTGGCAGCTTTGGGTTGGCGGTGGCAGGTCAGTTCCAGCTGCATGGGGAAGTTGTTCCTACAGGCACCACATTTGCAGATATTGTGGCAGGATGGGAGAAACTGGTGAGAAACATGGAAACAATGTGCCAGGTGGAGAGATATTCCCACTCAGGCCACTGAGATGGACAAGTACGATCGGCTCATAAGGTAATTTTGGGAGAGGAGGTGGTGACTAGCTGGCACTGTCGGTTGGGTGAAATGGACACACCACATCCGGTCCATAAAACCCGGTCAGCACCGTTTGGGCCAGACCCACTGGCTAGGCTATATCCACCAACCGAGCAGGACTCGCTAGTTGGGTCAGTCAGGACAGACCCCTTCTAGACGCAGATCCGACTAGCCTCATTCCACTAAAACTGACATAACTCGTAGACCGAGCATTATATTGATACTTCGTCTATAGAGTGAAGACCCTTGCAACAAGGCGGTACTTTTGAGATACTCCTTTTGAGTTTTTTCAGAAGTTACAGTATCTATGGGTTGGATCAGATTCAAATCCAAACAGGCCCTATTTACATATGTTCATATAACTTACAGATCGGGCATCCAATTGGCGCGCCGTCTATCACGTTGGAACCCTTATGATATTATAGACCTTTATGTTACCTCTTCATGAGACTTCATAGTGGTTAAGGTACGACCATTATCTTGACATGTAGAATATATATAACTCAATATTGCTATGTGTGGGATTCATGTGGCAGAATGTAAAGTGAAGAGTGACCCTATGTGGATTGTCATGTGAGAGACCCTCCAGGGATCGGCCATAGGGTGACCCTCTAGGGATCGAAAATGGTGTGACGCTCTGGGGAATCCCGTGAGGAGGAACTTCCATGGATAGAAATTAGTGGGACCCTCTTTGGATCCAAAGTGGTGAGACCCTCTGAGGATCATAAGATGTGTGACTCGATGTGGACCGGTTGTAGAGTGGCCGGTAGAGGATCAGTGGGAGAGATACCCAATGTGGATTAACAGTTAATAAACCCTTCTCGGATTAGTATTAGAGCCACCCAACAGAATAAAATTATATATCTTAAAACTAATCAACATTATACTTGTTTTCTATGTTTTATACATGGTGTGAACTGTCATTTACTTTATGCTTTGTGATTGAGATCATGCTTTGTGGTTTTCCCCTTGTGGAATTCTGGGAGACCTTTGGGGCTCTCTGGGTAACTAATGGGTATTGTAATACTCACCCATACATGGTCTTCACTAGTACCTTGTTTTGTCTTCTGTAGACAACGAACATCTTGACTAAGACTTGGGGTGCCATGGCTAGATAGTGCTCAGAGGTGATTAATTAATGTGGTGAGCAGTAGTGACGAAAAACGACGATCTATACCTACACTTCATGATGGATCCATGTTGGATGAAATTTGTTGAATTTCTTCCCTTTTTGATGTACTTTATTTTTATTTGGGCTTGTATACTAGACCATTTAACTTTCAATACTTATTTTTACTCTCAAATGTTGTTTATAGTAGTGGTTGTACTTTTCCTTTTATATTGTGTTTGACTTATGTGCAGTGTTCAATGTATGTGTATGTATAATTATAAAATAAACACCTTCCCATTTTGTTGAGTTTCACTTTTTCAGTGATACTCACCAACCCCTGGCCTATGGATGGAGGTCTTAGGGTAGTCACAGCATGGGCCCAAAGGGACGGGCCCTGACAAAGTGGTATTAGTGGAAGATCAGTTCTACCAAAAGAACAAAGAGTCTGTGATTTCATTAGAGTAATAGTGTTATGTTTCATGGGTGTCAATTACCATTCTGGGATTCCAGTGTTGCTATGGTGGCCGAAGTATCCATACACCAGGACCCTAAATTCTTATTTCTGCCTCGGTATACAAAAACACTGTTACAAATTGTTTTGGAAATATTTTTCATTAGATCTATTTTGATTCAGATCACCATGTGTAAATTATTGACAATGGAACATATTTTTTTTTACAGGATTCCTCCACATAGACAACCAACCAAGATTCCTATAAGAGGTCATGATGATAGCCCACCGGGTGGTGAGGCATCGGTGCAGGGACCTCTTATGACGATAGAACCTTCGGGTGGTGTACCTATGACACCACCACCAATAGGGAAGTAGTTTACACCAACCCCACCAGCAGACAGTGCATGTCTACATAGATCATAACATGAGTTCTAGAGATAGAGGCCTTTGAGGATTCGAGGCTAGATAGATCTGCAGGTAGCTAAGGACTGGCTAGAGGTTGTGTCACAAGATTTCTGGTTTGTTGAGACACCAACAGACCAGATGGTGATCCTATCTTCTAGTCTCTTCCAGGGAATATTAGGGAGATGTTGGATCCTAATGCTCCAGAGACACGAGGATAAGAATTTTTCCTATTTTGTCTTTGAGATCATCTTCAAGGTGGAGTTTGTACCATCGAATTTATGCTATGTGTGTATTCCAGAGCTACAACACATACAAGAGGGTAAAGTGTTAGAGGCCCAATACACAGTGAGGTTCATTGACCTCTCCCGCTACTATACTAACATGGTAAGGGTCCCTTTCTTGAGGCCCCAGACTACTAATCTGGGACTTCGATGGAGGATTAGTGTGTCGATGATTTCTCTCAACATTATAATGCATGATGGGGTTCTAGAGAGAGCACTATTGGTGTAGATCTTCCTAGATGTGTAGGCACCGATGGTGAGATCAACCACCAGACTATAGGCAGCTGAGTCTTGTACAGTAGGTAGTAGAAATATTTCATAGAGTCCCAAGTAGTCTAGATCTTCCTGAGGATGAAGATATGATTTAGGGTCGGTGGTGTGGAGCTCATGAGATAGAGGAGGTCAATAGAGAAGTAGAAAATTGTAGTCGTTCGGTGGGTAGGGTCACATGGTTCATGATTTCCCAACCTCTCATACTAATTATTAGCACACAGTTTAGTGATCACCGAGAAAACTATAGATGTTCGAGCGAGGAGGTCTCTAGGGTGGTAGATGAGGCATAAGGGCATGTTTTGTAGTAGGTGGTGGATGACAGTTTGAGGTACTACTGCCACCACAACTATGTGGTCCACGCTAAACTCATGGATCAAGTGGACATAGGCGAGCTCAGCATTAGGATGCATAGGAATATGATCATGGAGCTCCAGAGATGATTTGAGTAATGATATTTGTCTACACCACCCTAGTTTTAGTTCATATAGACATATGTTCAAGTCACTCATTCATTTCCATATCTCTCATTCTGAGCACTGATATTCAGGTGGAGCCATTGGATTGATCCTTTATATTAGAGACTCTTACAGGGGTGGATTTGATGATTACACATTGGTGTCGACAGTATGAGCTTACTGTAGGAGATGAGATTTTCAGCTGAGATCACTTACTTATAATGTATATTCCTTACAACATAATTTTGGGTATGGAATGGTTATCCAGGTTCCATGATCAAATCTACTATTTTAGGCAAAATATGTGGTGGGTTTAAGAGTATGGGACCATGTTTTCTTTCATAGGGGAGAAGGGATTTTATGCAGCACATGATGGAATTTCTCGGAGGAGGGTTCATCCGATCACTCATCATTTCGAAGTCCTCTCCCTTAGTGTAGTGGATGAGAGAAGTCTGAGCTATCTTGTAGTAGTGGACCAGTATGTGGATGTGTTTCCTGAGGAAATTCTTGGAATACCTCATCATAGAGAGGAATACTTCTACATCGACATATATTTCTGGATGACATCGATATCTACACAAGTCTATCGGATAGCTCATGTGGAGATTTGTGAGTTGAGGGTATAGTTAGAGGACGTACAGAGGAAGGGGATTGTAAGGCCCATTGTTTCTCAATGGGAAGCCCCGATTTTTTTCTCCACGAAGACAGACTTGTGTTTGATGCCTTTTTGGGACTATTGGCGCCTGAACCTGGTGACCGTGAAGAACATGTACACTCTATTGTGGATTGATAATCACTTCGATCAGTTGAATAGAGCATTGTGGTTTTCGATGATAGACCTCAGATCAGGCGATCATCAGATTTGGGTATAGGATAAGGATTTATCAAAGACATCCTTCATATTTCATTATGGTTGCTATGAGTTATTGCTAATTACTTTTAGTGTGAACAACGCCCCATTAGTGTTCATGAGACTCATGAACATGTTCTTACATTCTTACCTTGATATATTCTTGTTGTTTTTCATTGATGAAATATTTTTGTACTCGGTGTCGGGGGAAGAGCCTGCCACACATCTCCACATAGTTCTTGATACACTCAAAAATAACTAGATTTATGGAATGATCTTGAAGTGGAAGTTCTGGATACTATAAGTCCACTTTGAGTTACAAGTTATCATGGAGGTTGGAGTTGCAGTGGATCCAGAAAAATGGAGGCGATGCTTGATTGGGAGCCACGAAAGATTGTGACCGAGGTGAGATGATTTCTGGGATTGGCAGGGTACTACAAGAGATTTTTACCCTACTTTTCTAGAGTAGCAGAAGCCTTGTCAGCTTTTAAAAATAAAGTAAAACCTTTTGTATGGATGGAGAGATTCCAACAAGGTTTCCAGGAGATGAGGTGGAGACTGATGATTTCCCCAACATTGGGGCTACCAGAAAAGTTCATTGCGTATTTAGTCTACTACGACACTGTAGGGACCATATTTGGGTGTTTCTTGATGCAAGAGTGAGCGGTGATCACCTACAGCTCACGAAAGATGAGGCAACAAGAGTAGAACTACGCGACCCATGTTCTGGAGTTATCAATAGTGGTATTTTCATTGTATATGTGGTGACCCTACATGATGGTCAAACTATTTATTATATACTCAGAACACAAGAGTGTCACATATATATTCTCACAAAAAGAACTAAACCCGAGGAATTGGTGATGGATTTACTTCCACCATGACAATGACTTTGAGATAGTCTACACTCCTGGGAAGGGAAACGTTGTAGAAAATGCACACAGTAGGAGGACGGATCTACCACTACTGAGTGATGTAATAGAGTATATAGATATATTTAATATATCATTTATAGACAGTAATAAAGCAGCTTACCTATAGTCCATTACTTTAACTACCCCACTATTTTAGTGAGTTCAGGTGGTATAGCTTGGGGACGTAGATTGTGAGGCCTGACATGCTCATAACACCTCAAGACAGATTCCTGAAAGATTTTTGATAGGTGGGGAGAACATAATCCTTTTTATAGTAAGCACCATGGTACCAGTGATGTTTCAAGATTAAGTATTGGTGGATTTCATTACATCCCCTTTAGTGGTACATCTTGGAGTGGAGAATATTTAACAGGACCTCTGACATAAGTACTTGTGGTCAGGGATGAAGAAAGTAGGGAGAGAGTTTATTTAAAAATGGATCACTTTTTAGCATGTGAAGGAAACGAATCAGGTTCCAATTGTCTTATCACTTCAACTAGAGGTACCAAAATGAATGTGGAATGATATCTCTATAGACATCATGACTGAGATAACATGCACGTCAAATGGCCACAACTCTATCTAGGTGATCATTTAATGACTCGCCGTGTTGTCCCATTTTCTACCCATCTGAGAGAAGGGATCAGTAGAGTTCTTAGGACACCTCGACATCTAGGATATTGTACAGCTTCATAGGGTACCATCAATGATTGTTTCAGATCATGATGCATGTTTTACATCCCAATTTTGGAAGCGATTACAAGAGGTGTTTGGGACTCACCTATTCTTGGGCACTGCCTTTTACCCTCATATAGATGGTTAGACAGAGCAGACCATATAGAAACATGGGGATATGATTTGTTATTGCATCCTTAATTTTGGATTCATTTAAGAGGGGCCCTTCCAATGGTGGAGTTCACAAAAAATAATAGATAACACCCCACCATTAGCATGATACCATTTTAGGCCTTGTATGACTAACCATACAGATCACCTCAATACTCGAAAGAACCAGGGGAGTCATCACTTATGGGTCATATATTGGTATGGGATACCACTGAGACAGTTCAGATTATCTAGGAGTGGATAAAGAGAGAACAGAACATAAATATGTCTTATGATAAAAAAATATTGAGACCCTTGGAATTTAAGAGGGATAACATGCCTTTCTATGGGTCTCACCTCGATAAGGATTATAGATATTTGGTTGTAGTGACAAGATATACCTGAGGTTATTGGAACATTCTATATTCTTAGCAGAGATGAATAGGTTTCGTATTTCTTATATCTTCCCCCATATAAGAATTTAGTGCATGAAATTTCCCACATGTCACAACTGAGAAGATACGTGCATGATCCACCTCACATCATCTACTGGGGAATGCTTGACATTGATGAAGGGTTGATATTTACATAGTTTCTGGTGGAGATAGTGGATCTACAAGAGTGAGTCCTTCATGGATGTTCGATCCCTATAGTTTGAGTTTGCTGGTAGCACAGGAACCTCTAGTAGAGCACATGGGAGAGGGAGGATCAGATTAATGCTCAGTACCCCCATTTGTTTTTTTAACTTTTGTTGTGGCTTAATGGGGAATAAATCCCTAATGTAGGGAGAATATAAAGACCCATAAATAAAATTATAATTTTATATAATATGGAATTCTTACATGACTGTGAAATTCGACGAAACTTGTTCCATGTCCCTGAGAGGCCAGAACATATTTTGTATCTTCTTTTAAGGAACGTTTAGTAAACGTGCGGGAATGATTTTTTATATTTCATATTGGTTCTCAAATAAAAAATATTAGGTCACCGTTGAATTCATAGCACTAAGATTCTATTAGGAAAAACATATATTTTACTGGTCAGGCTTGGAAACCAATTTTATATTTTTGACATTTTAGAAAAAAAATAACTCTTGAGTTATTTTATTCTTTTCTTCCACCTGTTAAGAATCATTTGGCAGAAAGACACCATAATAGAATTAAATAAATTAATATCAATAAATGACATGTTACTTTTATTGTGTAACCACAATGATCATGTGATTAATTGGATCAATAATTAAGGATCATTAATGAACCATATTAATAAACTATTATTAACACATTAAAACATTATTTAATCAATCTATTGGTGAAATGATTTGGAACCATGGGGAAAGAACTGAATAAATTCTGGAAATGTCACCCTCCAATGAAGAATGGTGATTGAATGTTGTCTATTTGAGGATTTTATCCAAAGGGCGATAAACAACGATGAAGTTCAAAGGACACCGAATTACTTCCTTAATCTGCAGTGGATTCCACTAAATCCAGGTAAGGGATTTAATTTATTTTATGTGAGTAATGATTTTATCTTATATCATTATTTTAAAATTATGTAGATTACAGATCAATCGACTAATAGGTTGATTCCAAATTCTTATATTACACTGGGTTGTTGTTGTGGGATTCATTTTGAGGATAATATTAAACTATTTTATGATTGATTCTTTCCCCATGTCAAAAATCTTACCTAGAGTGCATGTCCAATCCAAACAAGGTTCAAACTCCCCATCCATTTTGGTCATAGTGTGTTACTTGTGGGAGACTGAGAAACATGGTGGTAAAGCATTTTCACGACACTCACTGTGAAGGATGTGATCCGAGAGGCCTGTAAGAATACACAAGAAGGAAAACAGACCCCTGGAGAATCTCTGATGGCCAACAGGCACAACAGAACCGGGGACCGGTGGCGATGGGTGGCTCGTGTCAAACACGTGGATAAGTAGAACCTGTATGTGACACAATGGTAGATACCATGGGAAGACACCATGGGGGGTTAAGAACACAGCAGTGATGCACCATGTGGAGAGAGTAGCCAACTCGGGCCACTCATATGGACTAATGGTTTCGGCTTGTGCCAGCCATTTTGGGAGATAGGGTGGCGCCCCAAAGGCACCACCAGTTGGGTGAACCCGACACCATACGTTCGGTCTATAAAAAACTGCCCACACAGCATGGGATGGGTTTTCCATGTGATCCAGACCCACCTATCAGGCCAGGCCAACAGTCCCAATGGTCTGGCCTGTCTGGACCCCTACCAGACTCAGACCCCACTAGCCACATTTCATTTAAATTGACGTAACACGCAGACCGAGCATCAGATTAACGTGTTGTCTCTGGAGTGAGGACCCTTTCAATGAGGAGGTCCTTTTGAGATAATCCAAATGTGTTTTGAATAAATTTGGAGTATGGTCAGGTTGGATCAAAATCAAATCCCACCATGCCCTATTTAAATTTTGTGCTTATAACATACTTACCAGACATCTAATTGACAAACCATCTATCAGATTAGAACCCTTATGATATACCTGACAATTAGGTTACTTCTTCATGAGAATTCATTCTAGTTGAGGTATGACCAATATCTTGAGTAGTAGAATCTACAGAACTCAAGCGTGCTAATTACATGAATCATGTGGCTGGTTGTCAAGTGAAGTGTAGCCCTCTATGGATCAACATGAGAGGGACCCTCCATTGATTGATAGTAGTGTGACCCTTCGTCGATCGGAAATATTATGACCCTATGTGGATAGACATGAGGGTGACCCTCCATGGATCGGAATCTATGTGACCCTCTATCGAACTTCAGTAGTGCGACAATTTGTGGATCAGCAGTAGTTCGACCCGATGTGGACTATCCATAGAGAGTCCCATCAAGGATCAGTGGAAGAGTGACCATTTTTTATCAGAAGTAGAGAAACCCTTCTCGAATCCATAACCGAGCCACTGAACTAAATAAAATGATATAGCTTAAGAATAATCATCATTATATCTATTCTCAAAGTCATATAATAGGTGTGATTTTCCTTTTTACTTTATGATATGTGATTGATATCCTGATTTGTGGTTTTTCATTTATGGAATTTTGGGATACCTTTAGGGGGCCTCAGGGTCCATAATGTGTATTTTTATAATAACCCCTTCATGGGCATCACCCCACCTTATTGTGTATTGTGCAGATAAAGCACATCTTGGATGATAGTTGGGGAGCCCAGGCTAGACGATGCTCAGAGGTTATTGATAGATGTTGTGAGATGTAGTGATGAAAAATGATGAGCTTTACCTACCATTCATGTAGGATCCTTGGTGGATGACCTTCAAAGCATATTTTCCCTTTTTTTACTATCATTTTAGTTGGTCTTATATACAGGCTCTTTTACATTCATTACTTTCATTTTCTCTTGGGGTTTTTTCTCAGTAGTGGTTGTAGTTTTCCTTTTGCATTGAGTTTTTCTTGTGTGCAGTTTTCCCTATCTATGTGTGTACAAGTGTAAAAGCAATGCCTTCACCTTTTTTGGGGTTCTTCTTTCTGGTGATAGTCACCATCACCTGGCCTATGGAAGGCATGCTTGGGGTAGTCATGGAACAAACCCCGAGGGAAAGATCGTGACAATGAAACCCAATAATTTTTAATTAATGATCTACAGATCTGTCGAGAGACTACCTAGGGCTGTTTCTATGTGGCATAAATTATAGTGAAAACTAAAAAATTAATCTGATGTGCTCGATAATATGATCAAATTTTTCCACCATTTTGATGGATCTAAGATCATTTTTCCATTTTTATATTTTTATTTCTGATCACTACATTCGTTATCCACCCCCCCCCCCCCCACACACACACATTTGATTGTTTTGGTTTTGGTTTTTGGTATTTTTTGTTTCTCTTTGTTCTTTATCTCTCACCCTTTTCTTCTTATTCTATCTCCCTTATTATGTTTTATAAAATTATCCTATATTTTCTATGTTCACACTTCATATGTTATTTTATTTTATCTATCTTTAATAATAAAATGAATGAAATATAATAGAAGGTCACAACTTATTTTCATGACCTGATCAGAAAAAGAAAACTTTTTTAATTTGTCCTTGAAATTGAAAATAAAGTTCACTCCCCAATCCAGGAATCTTGAGCATTTCAATCATGTAACACTAAGGAACCCCTTGTGGAACCTCAAGTGGTCATAAACCAATCCAAAATTTAAACCAATCAAACCCAATAAAACAAGGCTGTAAATAATCAAACCTTAAAATAACTAACCACCCCATATATGGAGTACCAACCAACATACATCCATTACCCCGAGGAAGAAGCCAAAATTGATCTGAGATCAGGATTCATCCCCCTCCTTCCATAATTCAATTCCCTTCATAGCTAGCACCCATATAAATTTATTAATGAGTTTTTCATAATGATCTCCTCCATAATGCCCTAAAATGTGTCTGAGGATCTCATTATATTCAAGGCATTCTGTTTCTCCCTTGATGGTGTAGCCAAAGACTGTATATAATATCTTCCTACTATAATTGGAGGTTGGAATGACCTGGAAAGACTCTTTTTAGAGATGTTATTATCTACCTCCAAAAATGATTCTATTAGTTTTGAAATTAATGGCATTAAGAAATCACAATGAGAGACACTTCATTAATATCCAGATAGATTCAAAATTCAATTCCCAAGCTTCCCCCACAACCAATTTAGTGAACAACTATTAATCCAATTCATTTATGAGGGGATTATCCCCATGGATATTTGAATGATTGATGCTAACGGTCCTGGTTCCCTATTTGATAAAACTATTTCAACATCTTGTGACATAATATCCATCATGGATTAAAATCCATACGAATTTGGTACATGAGTAATTCCACAATCCCGAGGAGTTCATTAGTTAATTCATTATCCCTGGAACAAATGGTAGATAATAAACTTGAAGATATGCATACCCTTCAATGTAAATTAGCTCAATCACATGGTAACTCACAATCTCCTCATGTTCCATTACATTATGGTATTTTTTATGATAATACTAATTTTTTTGACCAGTTCCCACAACTTCAAGATTCAACTATGTCCTGTTTAGCAGTATTCGATGGGAATCCATTCCAATAAACACCTTCCTTCAGGTAAGAACCATTTACGCCAAATCCAAACCACTAGTGGAAAGAATGACCACAATAATGATAAGGATGAAACTCAAACAATCCCAAGAAGAACCGGTATCAACAGGGCATGCTATGAAACCTTCTTATCAATCATCATTTAAAAACGGTCCTCATAATCGCAAATCTAAACCAAGTCTCATGGACTAGGTAATGAAAATGGAAACCAAGAAAGTCTAGTTCAAACTGACCACACAATCCATTGTTCAAGACCTACGAACTAAAGTGGGAAACTAGAAAACAAAAATGGCGAGATCAAGGTGAAAGGTTCTTGAAAAATACAATCCCAACCTAATTATAATACGATTTAATATTGCAATTCATGTTAAAATAATCTTTTTAGTGGTAATGAAGTTTTCCGTCTACTAATTCTACACAAAAGGTATGTACCTTACCTGAAAATTCTATTTCTCTACCCAAAAAATATTCATGTAATGGAAAATAAGAAAAAAAATGTAAACAAATTATCATTGAGGATTCCCATGTATAATCTATTCCTCTTCCTTTCCCTCAAAGACTCTCTAAATCTATGAAAATTGTTTTAAATTATATTTATAATGAAATAAAGTATACACTCAAAAAGATAAATGTTAACATTACTTTATTGGATGCAGTAAAAAAATCCATCACTATTCTAATTTTCATAAAGTGATTTGCACCCATTTATCAAGACTAAAGTGTAATGAAAGAGTAAACCTATAATGAAATGTCTCTAATTTTATACATCCATCAATTCCAACCAAATGCAAGGATCTGGGAACCATCACTATACCTTGCACCATGGGGGATACATTATTTTCAGGATATATGCTAGATTTAGGTGCATCAAATAATGTAATTCATTAGTCTATATAAACATATCTTGAGATTATAGATTACCAAACGACAGGCATCCTAGAGAAACTTTCCAACTGAATCAAAACACACCCACCATGAGTGGTTGAGGACATCCTTATTAATGTGAATAATATCATCTACCCACAATGACTTCTACATTCTTGAGAAGATAGATACTCAAACTCATGGACAAGCCCCACTCATACATGGGAGGAAATTGCTCAAAACAACAAAGACGATCATCAATATTCACAGTGGTACACATTCCATGTAGTTTTGTGGGAAAAAGGTAATTTTGAACTTCCTTGAGGCTTTGAAACACCCCATTGAAGAGCATTTCACACTTCATGTCTATTTTATGGATGTTATCACAAATGATTCAAATAAACAATTTTATCCTTGACCCATACTCTGATTCATTTTCAAATTCATCACATTTGGATAATTTGATATTTTCTTCATGTTTAGAGTGTTTAGTAGGTTATGAAAAGTGTAAATTTTTTCAATTAATTAATGATTATGTTTATTCTAAGGTACAGATGACCATCGATGATTCTAAAAATCTCATTTCAATATATTGTCTATCCATAGGGAATAGACATGAGCAGATAGTCATTTTCATGGACCTCACTCTCCATAAATCCAATCTCATAATCCAAAATCACTGGTGCTGGAATTAAAACCACATCCATTTAATTTATATCACCCCTATATTGAGGGTATTGAAAACTTTCCCGTCATTATTGCCAAAAATTTCGATAAAAAACAGGAATCAAAACACCTTAATCATTTGAGAGAGTATAAAAATGTGATAGGATGAACATTGTATGATATTACTATGATTAGACCATCTATTGGTATGCACCATATACTTTTGGATGATGAGGATAATCCCATAAAGATTGCATAACTGTGGTAAAATCCCACTCTCATTGATGTGGTAAAAATTGGAATTCAATAATTTACATGCCGCTAGGATCATTTATCATATATCTAATAGTAAAGGTGTTAGCTTAGTGAAAATTATGCCTAAAAATTAGAATGAAAGTTGTGTTAAATGAATTGAATGAATTGGTTCTAGAATGTGTGAAAAACTGTTGATGAATCTATTTTGACTATCATGGATTGACTCAATATAATTCACTAACCCCAATTATCCTGAGTTGCTACATTATTTTTATACATTGGCACGATTACAAGCAATATAGTCCTAAAAGAACAATCTGTTTAGCATTCTTGGAAAATAAATTACATATATTAACATTACATTAAACATTGAAACATAAAACAGAAAATAAATAATAATTTGAAATGGCATTATTCTCCTTGATTATCAAGGAATATCAATCATAATACACTTCTTTGAATCCTAGAAAAACAAAACATAAGAAAGGGTGTGCTCAGATTCTTGTTAATGTTAAATAATTTAGTAATGTCTACAAACATTTAAGGAAAGATGTGTAATAAAAAACTGTATTTTTAAAAATAAACATGACCATAACATGGCCAAAATAAATCAAACATTACCTTATAATAATGGAAATGGATATTCTACAAGTATAATAATCACATGTAATAACAAATTTTATAATTATGGAAGGCATAATACCAGACATCAGAACCTCATAGTCAAGGCCCCGGGCCAAGACTACAAAAAACAATTTTGGCTAGGTCTTGTGCCAAGACAATAATATGTCTCAGGAGACCTACTGATGCATCGATGGGATATATCGGGCCCCACCCATCATGTACTAAGTCAAATGCATTTCACTTATTAAAATATTGAAATATAACATCAACATTCGTATTAAAACTAGCATATTAAAATCCAATACTTTTACCATAAACCATGAACGGTATAAAAATAGCATGTCCATAGTCAAACATATCATAACTCATTCTATTCAATATAAAAGATTTTATTATAATAAATCAACCTCAATCAAGAATAAGATGTAGTAAAGGATGTTGATATAGGTGAAAATTATCAGAAAACTCTTTGAGAGAAATGTCAATTTTTCGTGAAATCAATAAAAATTCACACAATTATAAATGAAGTAATTTAAAACAGTTATTTGAATCAAATTTTCTTACACCACTTTTAATAATTTTAAATCAATTAAAATTTCTAAACCATCATGTACATATAGTTATGTCCTTGCTATCATTTTGAAAACGTAGACATTAATTACATATATTTTAAAAAATAAATCATTAAAATAATTAAAATGATCATCATGATAAAAAGTCCCTTATAGAAAAAATTAAAAAATTCCTTTTGAAATAATTTTTATGATACATGGACATGAATTATAAATATTTCCCAATGAATACTTACTCATAAAAAATTTCAGGTAATAATAAGACTGTGGAATTAACCCTTACCTTGTAATTTTCTTTAGTCGAGGGTATATTTAACCTCCTATATACTGACCATAGAATGTAATTAAATTATAAAATAACCATATTAATATTTATGATGTTATATATGATTCATTTATTACTTTACGCTACCCATTTAATAAAAATTTCCATGTGAAAGTAACATTTCAGGTAATAATTGATTTCTTTATCGTACATGTTTTAACTTTTTATTCTTGATCGTATCACAAAGATCATGATTGAAATAAATACATAATATAAAACATTATTTATATATCATTTATATTCAAAATATAAATATGTATAATATATAGATATATGAAATGGAAAACACTGTCTAAAGAGACGATATGTTTTACCTAAGTGTAAACACTGTTTTCGTTTACATATCTTATTAAATGGAAAAAAGTGAATGATATATATATATATATATATATCTAGTAGTATTATAATTTCATATATTACATACATATTAATAATATATAATTTTATAATCAACATTGAATTATGAACGTGGAAATGAATCTATCGTGTCATGGAGACGGTAAGCCATACGTACGCACGAGCGACGACATCATTCTGTTGATGGTGATATTTTATATAATTGAGTAGTATATTATATATAATGAATCATTAAAATGTTATATTTTTTATTTACATAAATTATAATCATTGTTATACGAATCCAAATAATTATGCATTGAATAACAAACTACACCACGATGTGGAGACGGTAAGTTGTACATACGCATATATGTTGAATTTTTATTCTTAGGATGGATAGAATAAGGAATATTGATGTACCATATTTATAATAACATATAATTATGTAGAAGTTATATGATTTATTATTTTTGGTATGGAAAAAACCATGAATAAGGATGTGGAAGATGAAAAGAACATTAAAATATGTGATGAAGTAATTAAATCTTTTTCGGGTTCTTCCTCTTGATTTGATCAAAATAGATCCATATGTTGGATTTCTGATCAAAGTAATGCCTCTAGGTTGAATTGAGGGCTGTTCGGGGCACATTTTAGTAGGGTTTTTCTGAACCAATAGTATTTGGATGTGTGAATTTAAAAAAAGAGGATGGATTCTTTTATAGGAGAGGTGAGGGGCACTTTAGGAAAAGCTTGAAATATTAATTTTTTATAAAATAATTTTTGGATTCTAATGGCTCCAAATGGATTTATTTTAAGTCTAATGTGGTAGGGGGGTCAAAAATCTCTCATCCAATTGGTTTTTTATATTTTTATGTCATAATATTAACCGTATCATTTATATTTAACCCATAGTTATGTAGATTAACTCTTACCATGTATTCTTGTATTCTTACACTATATGGTTAATAAATATACTATTAATTTCCAAGAGAACCACAAGTTGTTCAATAATTAAATATATAACATTATTTAATTCCTTTGGTTAATCTCTACATTTTTATGACTAATACATATTTTAATAAAATAGTATATTATTTAAAAACTCTATTATGTCGATTTTGAATCTATTTAGTATTTTGTTTTTGTGAAAGTCATAACAATTTTATTACTCTGAAAAAATAAATTTAATAAACCCTAACATGTCATATTCACCTATAAAATTAGTTTATGGAATCATAACTTTAAAACTATATTTATTTTAATATTGATAATATCCATTATTTCATTTCATCATTAAGAAGGAAAATACTACATCATTATTGTGTCATAAATAAGTTTATTTATATTATGTATATTAATTATAAATTAAATACCATAATGTAGGAAATATTTTTATATACCTAATTACTATTTATAGTAGAATATATCACCTATATTACATCATTTAAAAAATTTATATTTAAAAGATATATGTTATTGTTACATTTTACTTAACATTAAATTAATATTTATTTATTTTCATTTTCACTTAAAAGTTGAACCATGGGGTCCCAAAATAGACCCAAGGATTCCCATGGACTGAAATATATTAGCTAATAATGTTAGGACAAGCGTTAGGGTAAATTATTGTTATTATAATATTATTGTTTACCATTATTTACCAGATTTACCCTTTAAACATGATAAATAAAATATTTATTGAAGTTACTAATCAGAATGTATAAAAATAAAAGTTACATATTTACACAATTTTAAACTCCTAATTCTATATATGGAATCCTTTTTTACAAATTTGAAACACATAAGCTGTAGAAATTAATTTAAAATTAATCCATGCAGTCAAAAACAAAAAGAGCATTTTTAACAAATAAATACTATCAAAATATAGAAATGTGTTTATATACAATTTAAATGAGAAATTATATCTGATGACCATCATTATATTAAATGATAAAAATAAAATCTAATTATACATTGAATCCTCTAAAATGTATAATTTAATAATATAAATTATTTTCATTAAAAGGTAATTTTTAATGAAAATTTTGTATTTTTCACTGTACATCAAAATATAAAAGTTATCAGAAAAGTACAAAAAATCCACCCTATGCTAATTATTATATTCCAAATTTGAAAATGATGACTATTTTACCAAATTCAATTTTTAGTAGTTTCTATAATTAATTGTATCGTTATGCATAAAAGTACATAAAAAGTAGTTCTTTTAAGACACTATTTTCTCAAACCATTTACATTTCATTATAAATATGTCTTATTTATGTGAAAACATTATAAATTACATTATAACTTTTATTTTTTACTATTTATATAAAAATATTTAATTGATAAATAAATATATTGTTTAAATTAGAGACTAATAATTAGAGGAAAATGTAAATTTTTATTGTGAGTGATTGAGGTCATCAATCACAATCATGTGAACAATAAATGGAAAATTATGGTCCTCAATGCCATAAATCAATGATGATTTAAAATATCACTTTTTTAACAAAACATATGGTATTAGGATAACACATATTTTGTTTTAATATCCAATCTCTAATGTTTATGAATTAATTTGTCTATATAATGTGAATAAAATAATAATTGACAAGTATTTATCCATCCATAAAATAATTACTACCACAAACTCATCATTCACTTTGAAAGAATAATAGAACTCCAAAATATTATATTTAACCTAATTGTATAGGGTTTATAAATAAATGAATTTCTAATTCTTTATTCGTACCATTTTTAAAAAAAAAACTAAACCATACAAAGTAGGATATCATGTAGGCCGGTGGTAGATGATGCACCCTTGTCGCCCTTTTTTTGCACATTCAAGTGTCACGACCTTTCCAGATATGACAGGTTATCGCCAGATATCCGGGTTGTTCTTTAAAAAAGAATACAAAAAAAATATGTAATACATTAATCTAAATCAATAGTATCAATTGTTATGCTTAATCAATTCCAACCTTTAGACTTATCCACAATACATCTATCCAAACTCACAGTCCAAAATTTATAAGGAACATCGCATAATATAAATGTGAATACCTTCATCATGTGTTCTTATAAGACATAAACTGAATTCTCATAAAACCATATTGAATACATTCATTCTACCTTATTCCTTATAAGAAACATATAATATTGTATATAAACATTATATTAAAAAATGTGGAAAACCCCCAATAATGATGTAATAAATTTCTTTTAAAAAAACCATTAATTAGTTCCATGGATGTAAATAATATCCAATATTCATTATCGAACTAAATTATCTCTTATTCCAAAAACATTAACTCAGCCTCATGGCTATTTTAAGGTTTATCTTTCTCTCAACCACATATTTTCCAAAAAAATATAAAGTGATATTGAGTCAATTTTCTTGGTTCCACACAATCTCAAATGCTTAATGAAATAGTACTACATTACAATCCTTATATACTCTATAATTATTATCACTTATACATCAATAATAAAATATTCTAATTAAACAATTTTTTAATAAAAACATAATAACACTAATCATTCCTCTTCATCTGCAGTAGTATCCCTACTCGATTAGTATATCATATAATCATTTCGGGTATACAATGATGATTGTGACATTGATTCATGTAGTGTCCCAAATCCTTACAGATGAAGCATTGTACATTTGAATCCTTTTTTGTACCCTTTATATCAGAAACTTGGTGCCCTTTTTTCACACTTATAACAAAATCACATTCCCTTAAAAAATTTACCAATGTGATTATTTCCAGAGTTATCACACATGGGAAAATCCTTCTTTATATTCTCCCATTTATCCATATTTTTCCCTGCCATCCTTTTCTTATCTGGCTTCAATTCAAATACATATGACTCAAATAATTCATTAGTTATCTTATTAATACATGATACTATTTATTCAAAAGATGAGAATACATTGGATGTTATTTCACATTGAAATATTATCTTAAGACCATGAATGATAGGATCCTTGTAGAGACGCAAAGCTTGACGTACATAGACATTACATTACTTTTGCAGAATACTTATTACATAACAAAAACACACACACAAGGATAATAATAGTTTAGTATCTTTGGAAACTCGGAATATAATCTTCTAATCGTGGTGAAAGATCTTCAACATCTCCCATAAAGATCTTCATTTTTTTATATAAAACCTTTCTTTATATCCTGGGGAAAAGAAAACATAAAAGGGTGAGCTCAAATGCTCAGTAAGGGTAAACAAAAGAAATATCCATCACATCATATACATAAGCACATAACTTTTGAAAATCATAACCTTCAAAAGAGATCATAATCTCATAACATGGGATAAATCATAGTAGTGAAATGTAATCCCAATAATCATAACATAAAACATGAAACTTTTTGGCATACACACATAATCATAGAGAATCATTTCTTATTAGTCAAGACTCATTTCCAAGACTATCTTAGTGGACAAAGTCCATTTCTGAACCGAGTTCACTCCTCGTTTTAGTCCTGTTTCACTGAACCGGTATAACCTACCGTTCCAGCCATGTCTATCTCATGAGATATAAAATCTTTACCCAATGCATTGGAGGGAGATATAGGTCCCACCCATCTCATAATGATACCATTCTTATGTGTTCCACAAAATCATAAACCATACATCATAGCATAACCCATGTAATAAAAATTGGAATCTTAAACATCGTGACATCATAAAACAATTCATATAAGATAATGGAATTCATAAAAATATTTCCATCACAACATAATCTAATCAATGTAATAATAGGTATAGAAACAGAACCCTATATTATCTTAGATGGAAAATAATTTTGATAAAACACTTGAACTCCATTCTTGAGGAAAATATCCTTTCTACTTCAAAAACACTTTTCATTTCGTAACATGTTACAAAATTCTAAACTAATATAAGTTGATTAAAAATAAACTTGAAAACATGTAAAGGAAGCTTCTTGGAAATAATGTTTTAAAAATCCATTCATACCGTATAATTTAAAAAAATAATTCTTCGTACTTTGGTCGGAAAAGTCAAAAAGTACCTCGTATGAAAAACGAAAAAAGATTCCTTTCATATATTTTACTAAAAACTCACCGAAGGGTAAAATTGGATTTAAAAAATTGTAGGTGTATGTAAATAATATTAAATATTGAGGAAACATGGATGTGGATGATAAAATACACCCCAGTAAATTTCAAAGTATAAACAATCTCAGATAAAAATGAGATTGTGATATTTTCCCTTACCTTAGTTCTGATTTGCTTCGTAAGTGTCCGAAACTCCTGTATAATGATTTAAATAATGTCATTGACTTATCATATTAATTTTTATGATATCATATATGGTTCACTTATGACTTTATATTACCCGTTCTTTTGTAAATTCCATGTTAAAGAGCGTTTTGGGTAAAATTATTTCATATGTCGTCCGTGTTTTGACTTGTAATTATTCATATGATTACATAGATCATGATTACTTAATTCCAGAATATAAAACATGGTTTATATATAATATATATTCAGAATATACATATATATATTAAATCAGTAAATGGAAAGAAATACACCGTTCATGGAGACGGTAGGCCGTACGTACACATGAACGCTGTTTTCGTTTCCTTATTGAGTTGAATGGAATTAAGTACATGACATACAGATATATACACATAAATCCAGTATCATTATTATGTCATATATTTCATGATTACTTATTATATATACTTTATAATCATTCATGAATGGTTAAAGTTGATAATGAATCTCATCACGTCGTGGAGATGGTAGTCCGTACGTACGCACGAGTGATGATATCGTTCTCATTATCATGGGACAGTATTGGAGTGTATGTATACTATTTCAGAACCAATATCACTTTACAATAATCATATATAGTTATTATTTACACCATTATACCCATCCAAGTAAGGTGGTGGTGGAAAATAGATTTCACCACGGCGTGGAGACGGTATTCCGTACGTACGCACGCGCGGTGATTTTGTTTTCCGTAGGATGGATAGATGGTGAAATAGGGTTGTTTCATAATTATAATAACATATCTGTATATGAGTGATACTGATGTTATTACTTCATAATGAAACAACTAAATAAGAAGAATAGGAAGAAGAAATAAATAAGAAAGAATCGGTAACGGAAATTACCTCTTCTTTGAAGCGCCTTTTTGAGACCTCCTCTTAGGGAATTAAAATTGGTCTTTGAGGAAGACCAGAACCTATAGGATGTTTCTAGGGAAGTGGAGAAAAGTATTTGGTAGAGGTTGGCTGATCTTGAAGGTTCAACTTGGTGTGAGGAAGAGAGGGAGGGGGTTCCCTTTTATAAGGGAGGAGAGGGGCACCTTTGGAATAACTAAAAATATTATTTTATTATAAAGCCATATTCGGTTTTAAATAGATCCAAATTGATTTATTTAGAAGATAAGGTGAGGATGGGTATAAATAATTTCATCCAATAGAATTTAGACAAGTTTAGGTTCCTATTTTAACCTTATCATTTATATTTAACTTTAAGTTAGATAATTTTACTTTTACAGTGTCTTCTTGTTTTCTTACACTATAAGGTTAATAAACATTCTATATCAATACAAACGAACCCCAAGTTGTTTATTATTAATATATATAATCTTATCTAAGTCATGTGGCCGAACCTTATATTTTTAGGAATAAAATAAAAATTAATAATATAATAATTGTTTTAAAAACTATTTTATGTCAATTTTGACACTATTTAGTAATTGATTTTTGTGAAAATCATAACAGAATGATTAGTTAGAAAACGTTTAATTAAATCAATACTAAAATGTCATATAAACCTATAAAATTAGTGGAATTCATAAAAAGTCTTAAATTACATTTATTTGGGTATTTATAACATCAATTATGTCAATATTTCATTAATAAGACAATTATTGTATCATCTTTGTGTCATAATAAATGATAATTATTTAATCCCTAAAAATTCTAAATAAATTCCTATGATGTATATAATTGTATTAGCTTTATGGAGACATTTCAGGTTCTAATTTTCATAATGTTTATCAGTAAAGTAAAATTATTATACATATAAGGTTTAAGAAAGTGACATGTTGTCACATTCTTTGGTTTTAATAATAATTAAATTATTTTCATGGACAATGTAACATCCCAGGTAAATAAAGAATAAAGAATTTTCATATTTATTAATATTTATTAATTAAATATTAATTTTAATTAAAAGGGGTTTCTACGTTCGATAGCGTACTCGGTACGCAACGATGAGTTTCTTTGAAAACTTACGTTGCACACAAGTAATAAAATAAAATTATTTTAAATGTTAGTTAACGAGTAGCCGTTGTACTAGCAGGAATGGATAGAAATAACTAAAATATGATTATATATGTTTTTAAATGTTTTTACATTTACCCAATAAAAGATAAAGACTTAAAATACGGAAAGAGTTCAATTTTAGGCATTTATACCCTAATTTTCACGAAAGGTCCACTTATCACCTTTTGACGGAGAACCTTCATTAAATATAGTTTTGATCGATATTATAAATTCTATTGGACCAAATATAACTCTTCTTTAGATTTGGGACATCAAAATTTACTTTGTGTAAATTTTTGGTACCTTTATGATAAAGTTCATTTTTTTATGAATAGTGTAAAAGGTTGTATTTTAATTCAAAACTACTTTTTAATCTAATTTATTTATATGATTAGATTTTCTTTTGAATTGGTTTTAAAGTGAAATTAGAAAATATTTTTACCATTAAATCCAATAGTGGTTGTTGGAATTAATTTCACTTTGAAATCGGACTTAAACTGGTGTCAATCTTTTGATACTTATTGTTTCACAAAAACACGCAATTTGTCATGACAATTGGGATTTAATTATTAAATTAATTAATTTGACTTATATGTTTTGAATTTTGTAAAATGGACTTCATTTTTGAATTCGGAATATCAAATATAGCTTAGGGTGAATTTTTGGTAATTTTCTGAAAAACATCAATTTTTGATGAATAGTGAAACCACTAAGTGGTACTTATAAAGACTGATTTTCCGTTTAACTGAACTTTTGCCATCATTGTGTTTTTAATTTCAAAAATCCGACATACATGGTTTTCATTAAGAAGTAAAATGTGGTTCAATGAGATTATAATAATTTTTTGGTGAATAGTAACTTATTAAGTTCTTAATCGCGATTAGTGGTAATTACTGTAGTTTAAGGTAAAAATAATGCTTTAATAAAATAAGATGAGCTTGACACATGTCCTACCCTCATTGGTTGTGTCATGTCCGACCAAGACAAGCCATGGGACAACTTGGGGACCCCATGGAGCCACTTTAGTTGGAAAATGACAATAATATATTTTTATTTAATGTTAAAATTAAATTGACACAAACATGATATGTTTTAATAAAACAATTTTTAAATGGGGATATACAAGTCAGATTTTTGATTATAAATAGTCATTGGAAAGATAAAATGATTTCCTACATCATAGTATTTGTTTTCTAATATTTTGACATTAAATAAATTAAATTAATTATGACATATTAATGATGCAGCGATGACATCATTATTTGACGATTTAAATAAAATGGAAAGATAATGTAAAATCTGTGAACTACACATGTCAAAAACTTATTGGATGGGTGGATTTCGAAGCCTTATCACCTTATCCACGAATTATTTCAATGTGGGTCCTTTTAAAACCGAAACACATTTTCAAATAAAGTAATATTTCTTTACTTTCCAAAAGTGCCCCTCCTCTCCTCTTATAAAAGGCCCCCACCTCTACCACCTTACACACACTCCTCAAGCCTTTGGCTCGGCCAAACCCTTCCCAATTACTCTCTCCACATCCCTCTCCTCATCCTAGATGATTCTCTTTGGGCATAATCCTTTCAAAGGAAGCCTTTAGGCTCAAATCAAAAGTAGTTACACTTTTAAAGGTAATTCATTCTCTCTTGTTCATTTGTTTTATTTTTCTTCTCCAACCCTTTAAACTCTTTTTATTTACTTCTTTTGTAACAAAACCAGTATCTTAAATATACTAGGATGTTTTTATAATATTTATTCGAGCTACACTCTCACACAACTACATAAAATGGTTATAGAACATACAGTTTCTGTGGATGGCGAAATTCTACCTCCCGAAACGATGATTGTTCAATACTCATTTAACACCTTCAAAGGTGGCCATTATGATGTCACTATTTTTATATATGATATATAATATGTTTATTTTTTCTTTAAGCTTCTTTATTTTTCATTTTGGGTATACTTTTATGGTTTCCATTATGGGTAAACACGATATCTTCATTTAAGGAAGTGCGGACTACCGCCCCCTCAAAGTGATGTGATTCGTTAATGCCATATGTGGGACGTGTAAAGGATGGATTTAAAGTTATTATATATGATGTTATACTGGAATTATAATATACCTCTATATCATTATTATTTCTTTCCATTAAAGTATGAGATAGAAATGAAAGTAGCGTTCATGCGTACGTACGGCTTACCGTCTCCATGAACGGTGCATTTCATTTCTTATCCCCAAATGTAATGTACTATTAAAAGTACATGTATATAATGGATATATATAATTAATTATATATCTAAATGATGAATATAATTCTGGAATTAAAATATACATACCTCTCATTTTGTTTTAATTCCATTAATATGACAAAGAAATGAAAGTAGCGTTCATGCGTACGTACGGCTTACCGTCTCCATGAACGGTGCATTTCATTTCTTACCTCTAAATGATTATGTAATATTATAAATACGTGTATATTCTGGATATATATGATACATATTATATCCAAATCGGGAATTTCATTCTGGATATATAGAACCTTTGACCACACGAACAACATGTAATTGTAAGAAGTCCACTTTCGACTTAAGAACCAAATATTGACAAAACAAACATTATTAACTTAAATGGTTACATAATGTTTATAACATGTCAATAAGTGATATAAAAGGAATAATGAACTTTAAAAAGGTTTTTAATCAAGTATGAATTAACTCAAGTTTATTATTCAGGACGTTAAAGAACGATCGAGTCAAATCAGACCCGAGGTAAGGGACTTCGTCTCAATCTCCTTTCATTGAGGCATATTTCGTTTTATACACAACTTTCTTTTATACGGTGTATAAACCCCTTTGAATTTTACTTTTATACAAAAGGATTCTTTTTCTACGAAGCGTTTTACTAAACGACAAAAAGGAATGTTTTTTTAACGTACGTGGTGACAACGACCTTTTCCGCCGCCGCGAGTATTATTTGGTCTTTTGCTTTCTCAACAAGCCGTAATGTTTTTAGAATAAAATAAATAATATACTCTTTTATGTATTTTGGTATTGAAAATGGTTTTGAAAAAGGATTCTATTATGTCAATATATTTATGATATATTGTGATTGAAATGTGGAAATTTTATCACTCCTTTATATTGGTTTTATGTTTTATGATTTTATATTGGTACTTGGACATTTTAACGGGTGGTTACGTTATAAACCATATGACGGGTGGTGCCGTGAATACCAGGACGTGTGGTTACATTATAACCTCCAATGCATTGGGTATGGAAGTCGGCCGTATGGATATTCTATTATGTATGTATGGAAATTGGCCGTATGGCTATTCCATTAAGTGATATGTGTTGAAGTGGACCGTATGGTTATTCCACTTAAGTATGTTTATGTCCCAAGTTACCTTTATAAATTTTATGTGTTCTTTTTATGGATTTTATGGTAATCCTTTGGTTACAAAAAGGTAAGTAATGATACTTTATTCAGTGAAGAGTTTTTACAACTTCATGAAGGTGAAGGTATTACTTTGATAGAGTATACATGGTTTACTTGATTTTGAAAAACTAACAGTTTTCATTCTTTGTGTATCTCTTACTGAGCTTTTTATGCTCACCCCAAGTTTTTTTGAAATGTTTTTCACAGGACTTAATGTGGAATAAGGTCAAGGATGGGATCAAGGGAATTTCATGCTATATAAAACATGGAACTAGAAATGTTTCTTTTAAGAGTTTTTTATTTATTTATGGAAACTTAGTATAAGTGACTACTTTTTAATCTTTTGAGATGAAATAGTTATGTTCTAATTCTCTAAAACTCTAAACCTGAAAAGATCCTCAACGTGAATTATTCGTTTAATTCAATATTAAGTAATGTTTAAGGCCGGTGCCTTATAGTTGGTATCAAAGGTCGGTTTAGACAACTTTAGGAGTTAGAAAAGTGTTAAATTATAATATGATTGAAATGATGTAGCATTTACGGATTACCATGTTGCTTCGCCTAAGATATTTCTGTGTTCAGAATGGTTTTCCGCAGAGGAAACAAAGCAGCTATGTTGGGACGACATCAGGAGGAAGATAACCTTCCAAATCAGCAACCTGAGATGGTAGGAATCGGAACTGAACAGTTTGTTGCAGTGATGGCACAGTTGACTCAGGCTATAAATGGTGGTGGTATCCATGCACGAGATCAGCCAGATCAACCGCAGAGGAACATGTCAGTGGTGGAACATTTCACGAGGCAACATCCCCCATCATTCAGAGGATCATCTGACCCTGTGCAAGATGAAGGGTGGATTAAAGAACTGGAGATGATTTTTGATGTCAGGGGGTGTTCAGAACATCAAAAGGTTAGTCTTGTTGTTTACCGTTTTGAAGGTGAAGCTGATCAGTGGTGGTCGATGGTGAAAAATATAAGGGATAGTGAGGAGATTGAGGATCTTCATTGGGACGAATTCAAAGGTATGTTTCTTGAGAAATATTTTCCTAAGGTGGTTTGTCTTAGGATAGAAAAACTGTTCCTAGAATTGAGGCAGGAGGATGATTCAGTGGCTGCTTATTAAGAAACGTTCACTCGATTGGCAAGGTATGCTCCAAACTTCATACGAGATCTTGATAGTAAAATAAACCGTTTTTACTCAGGGTTAAATCCAAAGTATCGAAGGTCTTTAGCTTCTCGTGAGTTCAAAGTTATGAAAAACTTGTTCGATGTGCGGAGAAGGTGGAAATGGAGTTTGCCGATGATCAGGTGTTCTATGACAAACAACAGAATAAGAAGTCTAGTTGGAAGGCAAAGGGGAATAATTCATCAAAGAAGCTAGGAGGTAAGAAAACCAAATATCCATCCTGTGAGAAGTGTGGTAAAATGCATCCTGGAGAATTTTTTTCCAAGTCTGTTAAGTTCTTTCGGTGTGGTAAGTCTGGTCATATTGCTCGTAACTGTAAGGAAAATGATCAAGAAAGAAATGAAAAGCCAATGGTAAGATGTTTTATGTGTAATGAAATGGGTCATTATGCAAACGAGTGTCCAACGAAGAACTCAACTGGGGGAATGCAGCCAGACTACAAGCAGAAAGGGGTGGTGAAATCCTTTGCAACAACTTCAGTAGATGTTGGGCCATCGAATGAAGTGGTATCAGCTCCAGGGAGCTCAGTATTTTTCGAAGATTGACTTGAGGTCGGGGTACCATCAGTTGAAAGTAAAAGAAGCAGACATTCCTAAGACTGCGTTTTGTAATAGATATGGCCATTATGAATTTGTAGTTATGACTTTTAGGTTAACCAATGCACCTGCTGCATTCATGGACCTTATGAATAAAATTTTCCATGAGTTCTTGGATAAGTTTGTGGTTGTGTTTTGAGGTTTGGGAAGAGGTTGTGTGTGCCTTGTGATTCACAGTTGAAGAATGAGTTGTTATGTGAGGCTCATAGTTCTCCGTTTTCAGTTCATCCTGGCAGTACTAAGATGTACAGAGATCTGTGGGAGTATTACTGGTGGGATGGAATGAAAAGAGACATTTCTGATTTTACTATGAAGTGTTTGACATGTCAACAGGTTAAAGCAGAGCGGCAGTTACCGAAAGGGATGCTTCAGCCTTTACCAGTGCCATAGTGGAAATGGGAGAATATATCCATGGACTTTGTTGTGGGATTACCGAAGACATCTCGAGGTAATAATGCAATATGGGTTATTGTTGATCGCTTGACCAAATCTGCTCATTTCCTTGCTATACGAGATACTTTCTCTCTAGATCAACTTTCCCGTTTGTATCTTAAAGAGATAGTCAGGTTACATGGAGTTCCTCTCTCCATTGTATCGGATCGTGATCCCAGGTTTACTTCTAACTTTTGGAAAGGCCTTTAGAAGTCATTGGGTACTGAATTAAATTTTAGTACAACTTTTCATCCTCAATCAGATGGGCAGTCATAACAAACAATCCCGACATTGGAGGATATGCTACGAGCTTGTTCTATGGATTATCAGGGAAGTTGGGACCAACAACTTTCTTTGGTTGAGTTTTCTTATAATAACAGTTTTCATTCCAGTATACAGATGGCACCATTTGAGGCATTATATGGGAAGCGGTGTCGAACTCCATAATTTTGGAATTAAGTGGGTGAAAGGAAGATAATGGGACCAGAATTGGTAGAAGAGATGGCAGAAAAAGTTCAGTTGATTCAGAAGCACATGAGAACAGCTCAGAGAAGGCAGAAGAGTTATGCGGATAACCGGAAGAAGGATCTATCTTTTGAGGCAGGTGATCATGTTTTTCTCAAGGTTTCTCCTTGGAAAAGTGTGATGAGATTTGGTAAGAAAGGAAAGCTGAGTCCAAGGTTTATTAGACCATATGAAATTCTGGAGAGAGTTGGATCAGTTGCATACCAGGTGGCTTTACCTCCGAGTTTATCTTAGGTACACAATGTTTTTCATGTTTCAATGTTGAGAAAGTATATGCCAGATCCATCTCATGTTTTGAGTCCAGAGGTAGTTCAGTTGGAAAAGAACCTATCTTTTGAAGAACAACCAATACAAATTCTTGACCACAGGGAGCAGGTGTTACAGAATAAGGTGATTCATCAGGTAATGGTTTTGTGGAAAAACCATGTGATTGAAGAGGCAACGTGGGAATCTGAAAATGCTATGAGGGATAAATACCCCCACTTATTTTGATAAGTGAATAAAATTGAGAGGACGCAATTCCCAAAAGGGGGGAAGGATGTAACATCCCAGGTAAATAAAGAATAAAGAATTTTCATATTAATTAATATTTACGAATTAAATATTAATTTTAATTAAAGGGGGTTTCTACGTTCGATAGCGTACTCGGTACGCAACGATGAGTTTCTTTGAAAACTTACGTTGCACACAAGTAATAAAATAATATTATTTTAAATGTTAGTTAATGAGTAGCCGTTGTACTAGTGGGAATGGATAGAAATAACTAAAATATGATTATATATGTTTTTAAATGTTTTTACATTTACCCAATAAAAGATAAAGGCTCAAAATACGGAAAGAGTTCAATTTTAGGCATTTATACCCAAATTTTCAAAAAAGGTCCACTTATCACCTTTTGTCGGAGAACCATCATTAAATATAGTTTTGATCGATCTTATAAATTCTATTGGACCAAATATAACTCTTCTTTAGAATCGGGACATCAAAATTTACTTTGTGTAAATTTTTGGTACCTTTCTGATAAAGTTCATTTTTTTATGAATAGTGTAAAAGGTTGTATTTTAATTCAAAACCACTTTTTAATCTAATTTATTTATATGATTATATTATCTTTTGAATTGGTTTTAAAGTGAAATTAGAAAATATTTTTACCATTAAATCCAATAGTGGTCGTTGAAATTAATTTCACTTTCAAAACGGACTTAAACTAGTGTTAATCTTTTGATACTTATTGTTTCACAAAAACACGCTATTTGTCATGACAGCAGGAATTAATTATTAAATTAATTAATTTGACTTATATGTTTTGAATTTTGTAAAATGGACTTCATTTTTGAATTCGGAATATCAAATATAGCATAGGGTGAATTTTTGGTAATTTTCTGAAAAACTTCAATTTTTGATGAATAGTGAAACCACTAAGTGGTACTTATAAAGACTGATTTTCCGTTTAAATGAAATTTTTCCATCATTGTGTTTTGAATTTCAAAAATCCTACATACATGGTTGTCATTAATAAGTAAAATGTTGTTCAATGAGATTATAATAATTTTTTGGTGAATAGTAACTTATTAAGTTCTTAATCGCGATTAGTGGTAATTAGTGTAGTTTAAGGTAAAAATAATGCTTTAATAAACTAAGATGAGCTTGAAACATGTCCTACCCTTATTGGTTGTGTCATTTCCGACCAATACAAGACATGGGCCAACTTGGGGACCCCATGGAGCCACTTTAGTTGGAAAATGACAATAATATATTTTTATTTAATGTTAAAATTAAATTGACACAAACATGATATGTTTTACTAAAACAATTTTTAAATGGGGATATACAAGTCAGATTTTTGATTATAAATATTCATTGGAAAGATAAAACGATTTCCTACATCATAGTATTTGTTTTATAATTTTTAGACATTAAATAAATTAAATTATTTATGACATAATAATGATGCAGTGATGACATCATTATTTGACGATTTAAATAAAATGGAAAGATAATGTAAAATCTATGAACTACACATGTCCAAAACTTATTGGATGGGTGGATTTAGAACCCTTATCACCTTATCCACGAATTATTACAATGTGGGACCTTTTAAAACCGAAACACATTTTCAAATAAAGTAATATTTCTTTACTTTCCAAAAGTGCCCCTCCTCTCCTCTTATAAAAGGCCCCCACCTCTACCACCTTACACACACTCCTCAAGCCTTTGGCTCGGCCAACCCCTGCCCAATTACTCTCTCCACATCCCTATACTAATCCTAGAGTATTCCCTTTGGGGATAATCCTTTCAAACGAAGCCTTTAGGCTCAAATCAAAAGTAGTTACACTTTTAAAGGTAATTCATTCTCTCTTGTTCATTTGTTTTATTTTGCTTCTCCAACCCTCTAAACTCTTTTTATTTACTTCTTTTGTAACAACACCAGTATATTAAATATACTAGTATGTTGTTATAATATTTATTCGAGCTACACTCTCACACAACTACATCAAATGGTTAAAGAACATACGGTTTCTGTGGATGGTGAAATTCTGCCTCCCGAAACGATGATTGTTCAATACTCATTTAACACCTTCAAAGGTGGCCATTATGATGTCCGTATTTTTATATATGATATATAATATTTTTATTTTTTCTTTAAGCTTCTGTATTTTTCATTTTGGGCATACCTTTATGGTTTCCATTATGGGTAAACACGATATCTTCATTTAAGGAAGTGCGGACTACCGCCCCCTCAAAGTGATGTGATTCGTTAATGCCATATGTGGGACGTTTAAAGGATGGATTTAAAGTTATTATATATGATATTATACTGGAATTATAATATACCTTTATATCATTATTATTTCTTTCCATTAAAGTATGAGATAGAAATGAAAGTAGCGTTCATGCGTACGTACGGCTTACCGTCTCCATGAACGGTGCATTTCATTTCTTATCCCCAAATGTAATGTACTATTAAAAGTACATGTATATCATGGATATATATAATTAATGATATATCTAAATGATGAATATAATTCTGGAATTAAAATATACATACCTCTCATTTAGTTTTAATTCCATTAATATGACAAAGAAATGAAAGTAGTGTTCATGCGTACGTACGGCTTACCGTCTCCATGAACGGTGCATTTCATTTCTTACCTCTAAATGATTATGTAATATTATAAATACATGTATATTCTGGATATATATGATACATATTATATCCAAATCGGTAATTTCATTCTGGATATAAAGAACCTTTGACCACACGAACAACATGTAATTGTAAGAAGTCCACTTTCGACTTAAGAACCAAATATTGACAAAACAAACATTATAAACTTAAATGGTTACATAATGTTTATAACATGTCAATAAGTGATATAAAAGGAATAATGAACTTTAAAAAGGTTCTTAATCAAGTATAAATTAACTCAAGTTTATTATTCAGGACGTTAAAAAATGATCGAGTCAAGTCGGACCCGAGGTAAGGGACTTCGTCTCAATCTCCTTTCATTGAGGCATATTCCGTTTTATACACAACTTTCTTTTATACGGTGTATAAACCCCTTTGACTTTTACTTTTATACAAAAGGAATCTTTTTCTACGTAGCATTTTACTAAATGACAAAAAGGAATGTTTTTTTTAACGTACGTGGTGACAACGACCTTTTCCGCCGCCGCGAGTATTATTTGGTCTTTGGCTTTCTCAAAAATCCGTAATGTTTTTAGAATAAAATAAATACCATATACTCTTTTATGTATTTTGGTATTGAAAATGGTTTTCAAAAAGGATTCTATTATGTCAATATATTTATGATATATTGTGATTGAAATGTGGAAATTTTATCATTCCTTTATATTGGTTTTATGTTTTATGATTTTATATTCGTACTTGGACATTTTAACGGGTGGTTACGTTATAAACCATATGACGGGTGGTGCCGTGAATACCAGGACGGGTGGTTACGTTATAACCTCCAATGAATTGGGTATGGAAGGCGGTCGTATGGCTATTCCATTAAGTATGTATGGAAATTGGTCGTATGGCTATTCCATTAAGTGATATGTGTGGAAGTGGACCATATGGTTATTCCACTTAAGTATGTTTATGTCCCAAGTTACCTTTATAAATGTTATTTGTTATTTTTATGGATTTTATGGTAATCCTTTGGTTACAAAAAGGTAAGTAATGATACTTTATTCAGTGTAGAGCATTTACAACTTCATTAAGGTGAAGGTATTACTTTGATAGAGTATAATGGTTTGCTTGATTTTGAAAAACTAACAGTTTTCATTCTTTGTGTATCCCTTACTGAGCTTTTTATGCTCACCCCAAGTTTTTTTGAAATGTTTTTCATAGGACTTAATGTGGAATAAGGTCAAGGATGGGATCAAGGGAATGTCATGCTATATAAAACATGGAACTACACATGTTTCTTTTAAGAGTTTTTTATTTATTTATGGAAAATTAGTATAAGTGACTACTTTGTAATCTTTTGAGATGTAATAGTTATGTTCTAATTCTCTAAAACTCTAATCCGGAAAAGATCCTCAACGTGAATTATTCTTTTAATTCAATATTAAGTAAGGTTTAAGGCCGGGGCCTTAGAGACAAAGTCCATTAAATGAATCTAATATGACCATTAGAAGATATTGGTCGACTTTTATCCATCCAATATGATTTTTCCAAGTGTTAGGGTAATTTTATAATCTTATATTTACCCTTAATTACCCGATTTACCTTTAACTATGGTAAATAAAATTTATCGTAGTTACTATTCACAATGCCCAAAAATAAAAAGCATATTATTAACATAATTTGGACCCACTAATTCCAAATATGGAATCAATTTTTCCAAATTAAATACACAAAAGTTACAGAAATTAAATTAAAATTAATCCCGTTGTCGAATGAAAATGGGTTTTTCTTTAAAACATTGCAAAAGATTGAATTGATTTAACCTACGAATTCAAGTTAAAATCAATGTTAATGACATAAATTATATTAAATGGTAAAAATTTATTCTATTTATACTTTAAAAACATTCAATATTATAATTTAATCACATAAGATATTATGATGAAAAAAGTTGTTTTTAATTAAAATATAGCGTGTTTTTACTATTAATTAAAATATGAAAGTTATGAGAATAAAATGAAAAATTTATCCAAAGTAAATTTTTATTTCTTGATTCCAAAGAATAATTTTATTTTGTCAAATAGAAGTTATAAACATTTCAAAAACTAGATTTAAAGTGGGTGCGCCATCAAAAGGCGGCAAAACTGTATTTTTTTTGAAAAATACTTATTTTACCCGAAAAATTTATTTTGTTCTTATACTATGTTTTAGAAAATTTGTAAGACGAATAATAATGTAATAAGATTCAAAATTTAGTTAATACTATTCATAACTGATAGTTCATAATAATATTATAATAATATATCGTTGTTTAGTTAAACCCGGTATTGCGTACAACACACGCTATCAGGGAAGGTCGCGATTGCGTATAATGCAAGCCAAGTCAAGGTTGCGTGTTGTGAATGACTCCTTTATTGTTGTGTATAATAGAATCCAACCATATTTTATTTATATATTGAATATATATATATATACACTCAATGCTGCGTAGAATAACTTCTATCAAATGAACTTGAAATTGTGTGTAACATGAGCCAAGAATAGTTTTTCATATACAACAAGCTAATACGGTGTTGCGTATAGCGCAAGATAATCTTGGAATATCGTACAACAGAAGATATGAATGAAATTAAAAATAATGTATCCTATAAAATCTCAGGTTGTTACATTCTACCCCCCTTAAAATGAATTTCGCCCTCGAAATTCGTCTGGGTTATAAATCATTTACTATTCATAGAAACCCACATCGTAAAAAGAAACACCAAAACTAAACTTTAAAAACTAAAGTATGAAATATAATGGTTACCCAAATTAACTCATCACTGGGTTTTCATATAGGATAACATTGGTGAAAATATGGATATGGAAGAGAAATCTAACCATCATGTTCTAATAGAGAGTGGTAGAGAACATGGCTATGGAAAATCCAGCAATCACAAAGCCATAAATTTGTGATGATCTAAGGTTCCATCTAATTCATCAGATATAAGAGCACAGGGACAACATTTTTGGTTTTCAAGATCATTTCCCTAAAGTTGATGAAATTTGAATTAGAAGAAATAATTTCATGATTTTGGTATAGTCTCATCATTTGTCGTTCTTTGTACAATTTCCACTTCATCTCTTAAAGAAATGAAGTTGAATTTTTCATTCGTGATGTGTTAGTAGATCATGTGATAGAATGATGGGTCATTCCATCTGTCTCAAACAAAAGGTTAGAAAAGTTATCAAAAAATACATAAGTCCATCTATAGTGAGATTAATCATATATGGTTCTTAAAATGAACTTATACTTCATATATCATACCGCTTAATAAAATAAAACAAGTTTCTACTAACTAGGGACTTCCTGTAGGCCAGTGGTAGGCGATAAAGGCCAGTCGCACTTCGGTTGTGGGTTCGATTCCTACGACCATGTCCGACGCGATGGGTTGTCGCCCATCCAGTAGATTGTCCTTTTTCTGAAACTATATTACTATAACATACCATCAATAATATCGAAAAAAACTTATATCCTTAAACAATACTAACTTATGTCCAACATAATCCATTCCAATCTTTAGACTTATCCATAATACTGTAGTCCATTCTCATAATATAGTGAAAACAATTACAAGAGATTTAATACCATCGTTGATTATTATATATCATAAGATATGTCTTGTTGGTCACATTCCAAACATTCCAAGGCCTTAATAATGTATTCCCTTGAATACCCATTGAACCTTAGTGAAAACCTGAATGTAGATAAAAGTTAACACTTTACAAATACCAAAATCCTCAAAATTCTATATACTCAAACCATGATATCACTTAGTCCTTATATCAATCATGAGCTCATGAATACTATCAAACATATTAGATTCTATTTATCCCTTCATTATGTTCATATCATCTGCTTTCCAAAAATATTTCAATCACTTTTCATGGTTACCTATGCCATAAAATTATTGAAAACCACAATAGACCAAAACATAAATATTCCAATATTCCACGATACTATATACAACATTATTTTGGAATCCCATTACATAAACAATTAATCATTCCACCACATCGTTGTCATATTCAACATCGCCAATGGTGATCGCATGTGACTTACCTTTGTCCATTTCCTTAAGTGGTTGCTCATGTCGATCATCAATAACCCTTGGATAAGTGAATTTATTAGCATAATGCCCCATTTCCTTGCGCTTGAAGCATTGAAGTGTAGTAGGTTCATTCTGTGTATCCCTTCCTTTTTTTGCATCATTATACATCTTCTTCCCATCATTGTGGAATTCAAATACCCGATGAACATCCTTTCCACATTTGAAAAATTTACTTGTCCCTTTAAGATAATCTCCACCATGCTTCTTTCCACACTTTGAGCATAAGGAAACATTCATCTTATTTTCACCATTATTCTGAGATTTCTCCTTGAACTCCATCTTTCGTTTCTTGTTAAAACTATGAGATGGATAAGTAACACCAACTTCCATTTCTACCTTCATAGCACAACGCACAATTTCATCATAGCTACTGAAGTCTCTTATAGCTAATTCCCTTCGAAGTTTTGGTTTTAATCCACTGAAGAATCGATCAACTTTACTTTCAGGTTGGATGATAAATCAATATGCATACCTTGCAAGCCTTGTAAAAATTCGCTTCGTATATACCAACAGATTCATCATCCTTTTTCTTTAGTTCAAGAAACTCCTTCTCCATCATTGTTCGAAGAATACGAGGGAAGTACTTATTGAAAAATATGTTCTTGAACTCGTCCCATTCCATGGACTCAATTTCATCCCTTTTCCTCGTATTCTTAATAAGATTCCACCATTGATCAGCATCACCTTCCAAACGATACACTGCTAAGATGAATTTATCATGCTCAGAACAATGAATAACTGAAAATATCTTTTCAGTAGTACTAATCCAGTGTTCAACAACTAATGGATCAGTAGACCCGCTAAATGAAGGTGGATGCTGTCTCATGAAGGATTCAACAGAATGTTGCTCCTTCCTTTGATCTTTTGGAATTCCTGTATGATTCATAACTTGAGAAAGTTGTGTGAGCATGGATACAAGATTTTGAATTCCAGCTCCCATAACGTTTGGTTGCTCAGGGGGACAATCATTGCATTTCCCATCGCATTCTGCATTAACAAGGTTCCTTCGGGTTCCAGCCATTGACTAAAACCAAGAATAATAGTGTGAGCAACACTAATTATAATAGGAAAACCACATAATCAAGAATAAAATTTCACACTTAAGGTCTTATCCTAGGTTATTCATGGCCATTTCTAAAACACTAAGATTGTGTTCTATGCTTAGACTTATCCTTAGGATTCTTACTAAGGCTTTCACATCCTAGTTTCCAAAGGTTGACTATACATTTCCTCTGATACCAGCTGTAGAGACCCGAACCTTGTCATACATGGAAAATACATTACTTTTGCGGAATACTTAGTACAAAACAAAAACACACACACAAGGATCATAATAGTTTAGTTTCTATGGAAACTCGGAATATAATCTTCTAATCGTGGTGAAAGATCTTCAACATATCTCATAAAGATCTTCCTTTTTTTACATAAACCATTCTTTATATCTAGGGGAAAAGAAAACATAAAAAGGTGAGCTCAAATGCTCAGTAAGGGTAAACAAAATAAATATCCATCACATCATATACATAAGCACCTAACTTTTGAAAATCTTAACCTGCAAAAGATATCATAATATCATAACATGGGATAAATCATAGTAGTGAAATGTAATCCCAATAATCATAACTTAAAACATGAAACTTTGTGGCATACACACATAATCATAGAGAATCATTTCTTATTAGTCAAGACTCATTTCCATGACTATCTTAGTGGACAAAGTCTATTTCTGAACCGAGTTCACTCCTTGTTTCAGTCCTGTTTCTCTGAACCGGTATAACCTACCGTTCCAGCCATTTTTATCTCATGAGATATAAAATCATTACCCAATGAATTGGAGGGAGATATAGGTCCCACCCATCTTATAATGATACCATTCTTATGTGTTCCACAAAATCATAAACCATACATCATAGCATAACCCATGTAATAAAAATGGGAATCTTAAACATCGTGACATCATAAAACAATTCATACAAGATAAAGGAATTCATAAAAATATTTCCATCACAACATAATAAAATCAATGTAATAATAGGTATAGAAACAGAACCCTATATTATCTTAGATGGAAAATAATTTTGATAAAACACTTGAACTTCGTTCTTGAGGAAAATATCATTTCTACTTAAAAAACACTTTTCATTTCTTAACATGTCATACAATTATAAACTAAAATAAGTTGATTAAAAATAAACATGAAAACTTGTAATGGAATATTCTTGGAAATAATGTTTTAAAAATCCATTCATGCTGTATAAGTTAAAAAAACATTCTTCGTACTTTTGTCGGAAAAGTCAAAAAGTACCTCGTATGAAAAATGATAAAAGATTCCTTTCATATATTTTACTAAAAACTCACCGAAGGGTAAAATTGGATTTAAAAAATTGTAGGTGGATGGAAATAATATTACATATTGAGGAAACATGGATGTGGATGATAAAATACACCCCAGTAAATTTCAAAGTATAAACAATCTCGGATAAAAATGAGATTGTGATATTTTCCCTTACCATAGGTCCGATTTTCTTTGTAAGTATCCGAACCTCCTGTATAATGATTTTAATAATCTCATTTAATTATCATATTAATTGTTATGATATCATATATGGTTCACTTATGACTTTATATTACCCGTTCTTTTGTAAATTCCATGTTAAAGAGCGTTTTGGGTAAAATTGTTTCATTTGTCGTCCGTGTTTTGACTTCTAATTATTCATATGATTACTTAGATCATGATTACATAATTCCAGAATATAAAACATGGTTTATATATAATATATATTCAGAATATACATATATATAATAAATTAGTAAATGGAAAGAAATACACCGTTCATGGAGACGGTAGGCCGTAGGTACGCATGAACGCTATTTTCGTTTCCTTATAGAGTTGAATGGAATTAAGTAGATGACATACAGATATATACACATAAATCCAGTATCATTATTATGTCATATATTTCATGATTAATTATTATATATACTTTATAATCATTCATTAATGGTTAAAGTGGAGAATGAATCTCATCGCGTCGTGGAGACGGTAGTCCGTACGTACGCACGAGCGATGATATCGTTCTCATGATCATGGGACAGTATTGGAGTGTATATATACTAATTCAGAATCAATATCACTTTAAAATAATCATATATTGTTATTATTTACACCATTATACCCATCCATGTAAGGTGGTGGTGGAAAATAGATTTCACCACGGCGTGGAGACGGTATTCCGTACGTACGCACGCGCGGTGATTTCGTTTTCCGTAGGATGGATAGATGGTGAAATAGGGTTGTTTTATAATTATAATAACATATCTGTATATGAGGGATACTGATTTTATTACTTCATAATGAAACAACTAAAGAAGATGAAGTGGAAGAAGAAATAAAGATGAAAGAATCGGTAACGGAAATTTCCTCTTCTTTGAAGCACCTCATTGAGACCTCCTCTTAGGGAACTAAAATTGGTCTTTGAGGAATACCAGAACCTCTAGGATGTTTATAGGGAAGTGGAGAAGGGAATTTGGAAGAGTTTGTCCGAGCTTGAAGGCTCAATGTGGTGTGAGGAAGAGAGGGAGGGGGTGCCCTTTTATAAGGGAGGAGAGGGGCACCTTTGGAGTAACAAAAAATATTATTTTATTATAAAGACAAATTCAGTTTTAAATAGCTCTAAATTGATTTATTTCGAATCTAAGGTGTGTATGGGTCGAAATAATTTCTTCCAATAGAATTTAGACAAGTTTAGGTTCCTATTTTAACCTTATCATTTATATTTAACTTTAAGTTAGATAATTTTGCGTTTACCGTGTCTTCTTGTTTTCTTACACTATAAGGTTAATAAACATACAATATCAATCCAAACGAACCCCAAGTTGTTTATTATTAATATATATAACCTTATCTAAGTCATTTAGCGGATCCTTAGATTTTTATGAATAAAATAAAAATTAATAATATAATATTTGTTTTAAAAATTATTTTATGTCAATTTTGACACTATTTAGTAATTGATTTTTGTGAAAATCATAACAGAATTATTAGTTCGAAAAAAGTTAATTAAATCAATACTAACATGTAATATTAACCTATAAAATTAGTGTAATTCATAAAAAGTCTTAAATTACATTTATTTGGGTATTTATAACATCAATTATGCCAATATTTCATTAATAAGACAATTACTGCATCATCTTTATGTCATAATAAATGATAACTATTTAACACCTAAAAATTATAAATAAATTCCTATGATGTAGATAATTGTATTAGCTTTCCGGATACTTTTCATGTTCAAAGTTTCATGAAGTTTATCACTAAATTAAAATTATTATACATATAAGGTTTAAGAAAGTGACATGTTGTCACATTCTTTGGTTTTAATAATAAATAAATTATTTTCATGGAACAAATTCCATTAAATGAATCTAATCAGACCATTAGAAGATATGGGTCGACTTTTATCCATCCAATATTATTTTTCCAAGTGTTAGGGTAATTTTATAATCTTATATTTACCCTTAATTACCCGATTTACCTTTAACTATGGTAAATAAAATTTATCGTAGTTACTATTCACAATGCCCAAAAATAAAAAGTAGATTATTAACATAATTTGGACCCACTAATTCCAAATATGGAATCCATTTTCCCAAATTCAATACAAAAAAGTTACAGAAATTAAATTAAAATTAATCCCGCTGTCGAAAGAAAACAGGTTTTTCTTTAAAACATTGCAAAAGATTGAATTGATTTAACCTACGAATTCAGGTTAAAATCAATGTTAATGACATAAATTATATTAAATGGTAAAAATTTATTCAATTTATAATTTAAAAACATTAAATATTTTAATTTAACCACATAATATATTATGATGAAAAAATTTGTTTTTAATTAAAATATAGCATGTTTTTACTATTCATTAAAATATGAAAGTTATCATAATAAAATGAAAAATCTTTCCAAAGTAAATTTTTATTTCTTTATTCCAAAGAATAATTTTATTTTGTCAAATAAAAGTTATAAACATTTCAAAAACTAGATTTCAGGTGGGTGCGCCATCAAAAGGCGGCAAAACTGTATTTTTTTGAAAAATACTTATTTTACCCGAAATATTTATTTTGTTATTATACCATGTTTTAGAAAAAATTTAAGACGAATAATAATGTAATAAGATTAAAAATTTAGTTAATACTATTAATAACGGCTAGTTTATAATAATATTATAATAATATATCATTGTTTAGTTAAACCCGGTATTGCGTACAACACACGCTATCAGGGAAGGTCGCGATTGCGTATAATGAAAGACAAGTCAAGGTTGTGTGTAGTTCATGACTCTTTTGTTGTTGTGTATAATAGAATCCAACCATATTTTATTTATACATTGAATATATATATATACACTCAATGCTGCGTAGAATAACTTCTATCAAACGAACTTGAAATTGTGTGTAACATGAGCCAGGAATAGTGTTTCATATACTACAAGCTAATACGGTGTTGCTTATAGCACAAGATAATCTTGGTGTATCATACAACAGAAGATATGAATGAAATTAAAAATAATGCATCTTATAAAATCTCGGGATGTTACATTCTACCCCCCTTACAATGAATTTCGCCCTCGAAATTCGTCTCGGTTATAAATCGTTTATTATTCATAGAAACCCACATCGTAAAAAGAAATACCAAAACTGAACTTTAAAAACTAAATTATGAAATATAATGGTTACCCAAATTAACTCATCACTGGGTTTTCATATAGGATAACATTGGTGAAAATATGGATATAGAATAGAAATCTAACCATCATGTTCTGATGGAGAGTGGTAGAGAACATGGCTATGGAAAAGCCAGCAATCACAAAGCCATAAATTTGTGATGATCTAAGGTACCATCTGATTCATCAGATATAAGAGCACTGGGACAACATTTTTGGTTTTCAAGATCATTTCCCTAAAGTTGGTGAAATTGGAATTAGAAGAAATACTTTCGTGATTTTGGTATAGTCTCATCGTTTGTCGTTCTTTGGACAATTTCCACTTCATCTCTTAAATAAATGAAGTTGAATTTGTCATTCATGATGTGTTAGTAGAGCATGTGATAGAATGATGGGTCATTCCATCTGTCTCAAACAAAAGGTTAGAAAAGTTATCAAAAAATACATAAGTCCATCTATAGTGAGATTAATCATATATGGTTCCTAAAATGAACTTATACTTCATATATCATACCACTTAATAAAATAAAACAAGTTTCTATAAACTAGGGACTTCCTGTAGGCCAGTGGTAGGCGATAAAGGCCAGCCGCACTTCGGTTGTGGGTTCGATTCCTACGACCTTGTCCGACGCGATGGGTTGTCGCCCGTCCTACAGGTTGTCCTTTTTATAAAATTATATTACTATAAAATCCCATCAATAATATCGAAAAAAAACTTCTATCCTTAAAAAATACTAACTTATGTCCAACATAATCCATTCCAATCATTAGGCTTATCCATAATACTTTAGTCCATTCTCATAATATAGTGAAAACGATTACCAGAGATTTAATACCATCGTTGATCCTCATATATCATAAGATATGTCTTGTTGGTCACATTCCAAACATTCAAGGGCCTTAATCATGTATTCTGTTGAATACCCATTGAACCTTACTGAAAACATGAATGTAGTTAAAAGTTAACACTTTACAAATACCAAAATCCTCAAAATTCTATATACTCAACCCATGATATCACTTAGTCCTTATATCAATCATGATCTCATGAATACTATCAAATATATTAGATTCTCTTTATCCCTTCATTATGTGCATATCATCTGCTTTCCAAAAATATTTCAATCACTTTTCATGGTTATCGATGCCATAAAATTATTGAAAACCACAATAGACCAAAACATAAATATTCCAATATTCCACGATACTATATACAACATTATTTTGGAATCCCATTACATAAACACTTAATCATTCCACCACATCATTGTCATATTCAACATCGCCAATGGTGATCGCATGTGACTTCCCTTTGTCCTTTTCCTTAAGTGGTTGCTCATGTCGATCATCACTAACCCTTGGATTAGGGCATTTATTAGCATAATGCCCCATTTCCTTGAACTTGAAGCATTTAAGTGTAGTAGGTTCATTCTGTGTATCCCTTCCTTTGTTTGCATCATTAGACATCTTCTTCCCATCATTGTGGCATTCAAATACCCAATGACCTTCCTTTCCACATTTGAAAAATTTACTTGTCCCTTTAAGATAGTCTCCACCATGCTTCTTTCCACACTTTGAGCATAAGGAAACATTCATCTTCTTTTGACCATTATTCTGAGATTTCTCCTTGAACTCCATCTTTCGTTTCTTGTCAAAACTATGAGATGGATAAGTAACAACAACTTCCATTTCTACGTTGATAGCACAACGCACAATTTCTTCATAGCTACTGAAGTCTCTTATAGCTAATTCCCTTCGAATATTTGGTTTTAAGCCACTGGAGAATCGATCAACTTTACATTCAGGTTGGATGATAAATCTAGATGCATACCTTGCAAGCCTTGTAAACATTCTCTTCGTATATACCAACAGATTCATCATCCTTTTTCTTTAGTTCAAGAAACTCCTTCTCCATCTTTTTTCGAAGAATACGAGGGAAGTACTTATTGAAAAATAAGTTATTGAACTCGTCCCATTCCATGGACTCAATTTCATCCCTTTGCCTCGTATTCTTAATAAGATTACACAATTGATCAGCATCACCTTCCAAACGATACACTGCTAAGATTAATTTATCATGCTCAGAACACTGAATAACTGAAAATATCTTTTCAGTATTACTAATCCATTGTTCAGCAACTAATGGATCAGTAGACTCGCTAAATGAAGGTGGACGCTGTCTCATGAAGGATTCAACAGAATGTTGCTCCTTCCTTTGCTCGTTTGGAAGTCCTGCATGATTCATATCTTAAGAACGTTGTGTGATCATGGCTACAAGATTTTTCACTCCAGCTCCCATAACGTTTGTTTGCTCAGGGGGACAATCATTGCTTTTCCCGTCGCATTGCGCATTAACACGGTTCCTTCGGGTTCCAGCCATTGACTAAAACCAAGAAGAATAGTGTGAGCAACACTAATTATAATAGGAAACCCACATAATCAAGAATAAAATTTCACACTTAAGGTCTTATCCTAGGTTATTCATGGCCATTTCTAAAACACTAAGATTGTGTTCTATGCTTAGACTTATCCTTAAGATTCGTACTACGGTTTTCACATCCTAGTTTCCAAAGGTTGACTATACCATTCCTCTAATACCAACTGTAGAGACTCGAAGCTTGACGTACATGGACATTACATTACTTTTGCGGAATACTTAGTACATAAAAAAAACACACACACAAGGATTGTAATAGTTTAGGGTCTATGGAAACTCGGAATATAATCTTATAATCGTGGTGAAAGATCTTCAAAATATCCCATAAATATCTTCCTTTTTTTACCCAAAACCATTCTTTATATCCTAGGGAAAAGAAAACATAAAAGGGTGAGCTCAAATGCCCAGTAAGGGTAAACAAAAGAAATATTCATCACATCATATACATAAGCACATAACTTTTTAAAATCTTAACCTACAAAAGAGATCATAATCTCATAACATGGGATAAATCATAGTAGTGAAATGTAATCCCAATAATCATAACTTAAAACATGAAACTTTGTGGCATACGCACATAATCATAGAGAATCATTTCTTATTAGTCAAGACTCATTGCCATGACTATCTTAGTGGACAAAGTCCATTTCTGAACCGAGTTCACTCCTCGTTTCAGTCCTGTTTCACTGAACCGGTATAACCTACCGTTCCAGCCATGTCTATCTCATGAGATATAAAATCTTTACCCAATTCATCGGAGGGAGATATGGGTCCCACCCATCTCATAATGATACCATTCTTATGTGTGCCACAAAATCATAAACCATACATCATAGCATAACCCATGTAATAAAAATGGGAATCTTAAACGTCATGACATCATAAAAAAATTCATATAAGATAAAAGAATTCATAAAAATAGTTCCATCACAACATAATCAAATCAATGTAATAATAGGTATAGAAACAGAAGCCTATATTATCTTAGATGGAAAATAATTTTGATAAAACACTTGAACTCCATTCTTGAAGAAAATATCCTTTCTTCTTCAAAAAAAATTCATTTCTTAACATGTCATACAATTCTAAACTAAAATAAGTTAATTAAAAATAAACATGAAAACTTGTAAAGGAATATTCTTGGAAATAATGTTTTAAAAATCCATTCATGTCGTATAAGTTAAAAAAACATTCTTTGTACTTTTGTCGGAAAAGTCAAAAAGTACCTCGTATGAAAAACGACAAAAGATTCCTTTCATATATTTTACTAAAAACTCACCGAAGGGTAAAATTTTATTTAAACAATTTTATGTGGATGGAAATAATATTACATATTGAGGAAACATGGATGTGGATGATAAAATACACCCCAATAAATTTCAAAGTATAAACAATCTCGGATAAAAATGAGATTGTGATATTTTCCCTTACCTTAGGTCTGATTTGCTTTGTAAGTGTCCGAACCTCCTGTATAATGATTTAAATAAGCTCATTGAATTATCATATTAATTGTTATGATATCATATATGGTTCACTTATGACTTTATATTACACGTTCTTTTGTAAATTCCATGTTAAAGAGCGTTTTGGGTAAAATTGTTTCATTTGTCGTCCGTGTTTTGACTTGTAATTATTCATATGATTACTTAGATCATGATTAATTAATTCCAGAATATAAAACATGTTTTATATATAATATATATTCATAATATACATATATATAATAAATCAGTAAATGGAAAGAAATACACCGGTCATGGAGATGGTAGGCCGTACGTACGCATGAACGCTGTTTTCGTTTCCTTATTGAGTTGAATGGAATTATGTAGATGGCATAAGGATATATACACATAAATACAGTATCATTATTATGTCATATATTTCATGATTACTTATTATACATACTTTATAATCATTCATGAATGGTTAAAGTGGAGAATGAATCTTATCGCGTCATGGAGACGGTAGTCCGTACGTACGCACGAGCGATGATATCGTTCTCATGATCATGGGACAGTATTGGAGTGTATGTATACTAATTGAGAATCAATATAACTTTAAAATAATCATATATAGTTATTATTTACACCATTATACACATCCAAGTAAGTTGGTGGTGGAAAATAGATTTCACCACGGCGTGGAGACGGTATTCCGTACGTACGCACGCGCGGTGATTTCGTTTTCTGTAGGATGGATAGATGGTGAAATAGGGTTGTTTCATAATTATAATAACATATCCGTATATGAGTGATACTGATTTTATTACTTCATAATGAAACAACTAAAGAAGAAGAAGCGGAAGAAAAAATAAAGATGAATGAATCGGTAACGGAAATTACCTCTTCTTTGAAGCGTCTCTTTGAGACCTCCTCTTAGGGAACTAAAATTGGTCTTTGAGGAAGACCAGAACCTCTAGGATGTTTCTAGGGAAGTGGAGAAGAGAATTTGGCAGAGGTTGGCTGAGATTGAAGGCTCAATGTTGTGTGAGGAAGAGAGGGAGGGGGTGCCCTTTTATAAGGGAGGAGAGGGGCACCTTTGGAACAACTAAAAGTATTATTTTATTATGAATCCAAATTCAGTTTTAAATAGCTCCAAATTGATTTATTTCGATGCTAACGTGTGTATGGGTCGAAATAATTTCATCCAATAGAATTTAGACATGTTTAGGTTCCTATTTTAACCTTATCATTTATATTTAACTTTAAGTTAGATAATTTTACTTTTACCGTGTCTTCTTGTGTTCTTACACTATAAGGTTAATAAATATAAAATATCAATCCAAAAGAACCCCAAGTTGTTTATTATTAATATATATAACCTTATCTAAATCATTTTTCCGAACCATAGATTTTTAGGAATAAAATAAAAATTAATAATATAATATTTGTTTTAAAAACTATTTTATGTCAATTTTGAAACTATTTAGTAATTGATTATTGTGAAAATCATAACAGAATGATTAGTTCGAAAAAAGTTAATTACATAAATTCTAACATGTCATATTAAGCTATAAAATTAGTGTAATTTATAAAAAGTCTTAAATTACATTTATTTGGGTATTTATAACATCGATTATGTCAATATTTCATTAATAAGACAATTACTAGATCATCTTTGTGTCATAATAAATGATAATTATTTAATCCCTAAAAATTCTAAATAAATTCCTATGATGTAGATAATTGTATTAGATTTTTGGAGACTTTTCATGTTATATGTTTCATGAATATTATCACTAAATTAAAATTATTATATTTATAAGGTTTAAGAAAGTGACATGTTGTCACATTCTTTGGTTTTAATAATAATTAAATTATTTTCATGGACAAAAGTCCATTAAATGAATCTAATCCGACCATTAGGAGATATGGGTCGACTTTTAGTCATCCAATAGGATTTTTCCAAGTGTTAGGGTAATTTTATAATCTTATATATACCCTTAATTACCCGATTTACCTTTAACTATGGTAAATAAAATTTATCGTAGTTACTATTCACAATGCCCAAAAATAAAAAGTAGCTTATTAACATAATTTGTACCCACTAATTCCAAATATGGAATCAATTTTTCCAAATTCAATACACAAAAGTTACAGAAATTAAATTAAAATTAATCCTGTTGTCGAAAGAAAACCGGTTTTTCTTTAAAACATTGCAAAAGATTGAATTGATTTAACGTACGAATTCAAGTTAAAATCAATGTTAATGACATACATTATATTAAATGGTAAAAATATATTCTACTTATACTTTAAAAACATTCAATATTATAATTTAACTACATAAGATATTATGATTAAAAAAGTTGTTTTTAATTAAAATATAGCGTGTTTTTACTATTCATTAAAATATGAAAGTTATCAAAATAAAATGAAAAATTAATCTGTAGTAAATTTTTATTTCCTGATTCCAAAGAATAATTTTATTTTGTGAAATGGAACTTATAAAAATTTCAAAAACAAGATTTAATGTGGGTGCGCCATCAAAAGGCGGCAAAACTATATTTTTTTAAAAAATACTTATTTTACCCGAAAATTTTATTTTGTTCTTATACCATGTTTTAGAAAATGTGTAAGATGAATAATAATGTTATAAGATTCAAAATTTAGTTAATACTATTCATAACGACTAGTTCATAATAATATTATAATAATATATCGTTGTTTAGTTAAACACGGTATTGCGTACAACACACGCTATCAGGGAAGGTCGCGATTGCGTATAATGCAAGCCAAGTCAAGGTTGCGTGTAGTGCATGACTCCTTTGTTGTTGTGTATAACTGAATCTAACCATATTTTATTTATAAATTGAATATATATATATATATATACACTCAATGTTGCGTAGAATAACTTCTATCAAACGATCTTGAAATTGTGTGTAACATGATCCAATAATAGTGTTTCATATACTACACGCTAATATGGTGTTGCATATAGCGCAAGATAATATTGGTGTATCGTACAACAGAAGATATGAATGAAATTAAAAAGAATGTATCTTATAAAATCTCTGTTTGTTACAATCTTTCTTAATCTTTAGATCTTGTGTAATGTTGTAGTAATCATTCCTTCTACTATAAACCATTTCTAAATGACTAAATACAATAGTTAGATCATATCATAATAAATAGTGAAAAAACTAGAAGAATTATCAACACTAATTGAATATTTTTACACATCTAGTCTCATAATCATAAAAATGGTTTCATTGCTGACATATTTACTCATAAATCCATCATAATGGTTAGTAATTAAAATGTGAATTATATTAATCATATCCCATGGGAGTGTCAAACCAGGTGGGATGTAAGGCCCATTATCGTGTTCTCTGATACCCCAACTAAAGCTCAAAACTCTTTGTTAATGTTTTCATTCCTAGGTACATCTATTCCGAAACCACGTCCACTTTTAGTATCCAACAAGGATTTATTTCTTGGAAAACTCAAAATATCTATACATTACCATAATTCCAGGAAATTCTTATATTTTAATCATCATAGTCTATCTTATGGTAATTCTTCCTAATCAAAGTTTATCAAATCCCAGTTTCCATTATTATTGTTGTTCCTCCCTATGATTCCCACTATAACACCTCGACCCCAGTTACCCAGAGCAAATACATTATTTTAATACATTCGAATTATTACATGGAATCAATTCCCAAAGTACCGATTATTTTAGCAGTTTTGGAAATCAATTACATACATAAACATTACATTACACATTCAGACATAAAAAAAACATAATTAATCATTTGAGAACTCCATTATTCCACTAGCTTAACCCAGTATATCAATCATAATATACTTCTTGGAATCCTGGGAAAATAAAACATAAGAAAGGGGTGAGCTCAAATTCTTAGTAAGGGAAATATTTTAGCAGATGATATAAACTTTTAAGGAAAGATATGTAATAAAAAATATATTTTAAAACATAAAGATGAACATAATATTGAAAAAAATAAATCAATAATTACCTTATAAACATGCACATGGATATTCTACTAGTGTAATAATCACATGTAATAACTAATTTCATAATGTTGGAATGTGTAGTGTCGGACATCATTACCACATAGTCATGGCCGCGTACCATGACTACAAATAAATTATTTTTCAAGGCCTTGTGCCAAGACACTAATTTTTCTATTAATACCTAATGATGCATCGTGGGGCTATAGTGGTCCCCACCCATCATATACTAAGTCCAATGCATTCATCATATCAAAATGTTGAAACATAACATAAACATTTATAATAAAGCTAGCATACAAAAAGTCAATACTTTAAATATAAACAATGAATGGTATAAAAATTGAACATCCACAGTCAATCATATGATAACTCATATAATACAATATTGAAGACTTTATTATAATAAATCAATATCAATCAAAAATAATATCAAGTAAAGGATTTTTACATAGTTAAAAATGATCAGTAAAACTCTTTGACATAAATATCCCTTTTCTGTGACATCAATTACAAGTCACACATTTATAAAGTAATTAATTTAAAAGATATTTTTGAATCAATGTGTCCCATACCAATTTGTTACTTTTGAAATGAATTAAAATTTTAAAAAAACCATGACTATATAAATAAATACTTAAATTCATTTTGAAAACAAGGACATTAATTAAAAAGATTTAGAAAAATAAGACATTAAAACATTTAAAATGATGATATTAATAAAGATTCCCTTCTAAAGAACATTAAAATATTCATTCTGAAATCATTTTTAGGAAACACGGACTTGGATTATAAATATTTCCCAATAAATACTTACACATAAGTAATCTCTGATAATAATGAGATTGAGAAATTAACCCTTACCTTGTACTTTCCTTTAGTCGAGAGTACGTTTAAACTCATGTTTTATGACCATAGTATGTTATTAAAGTATACCAGAACCATATTAATATTTATGATATCAAATATTATTCATTTATTACATTAGAAAACCCATTTTGATAATAATTTCCTTATCAATGTAACATTTTAGTTAATAATCGCTATCTTTATTGTACATGTTTAAACACTTTATTTTTGATCATATCACTTAGATAATGACTTAAATAATTGTAGAATATAAAACATGATATATATATATAAATATATATATATCATAAAAACTCAGAATATTAATATGTATAATATATAGATATATGGAATGGAAAACACCATTTTTGGAGACTGTAGGTCGTACGTACGCATAAACATTGTATCCATTTTCATATCGTATTTAACAGAAGTAAGTGAATGAGATATATATATATATACATATATTTCTAGTAGAATTATACTTTCATATATTAAAAACTTATTAAAAATATATATTTTTATAAAAATCTTTGTATGGTGAACATGGAAATGAATCTCATCACGTCGTGGAGATGGTAAGTCGTATGTACTCATGAGGGATGGCATCATTCTATTGATGGTGGAATCACATGTAATTGTAATGTATATTGTATATACAAAATAATTAACATGTTATATTTACTATTTAATACAATTATAATCATTATTATACTCAATCCAATAATTAATCGTGGAATAACAAACTTCAACACTATGTGGAGATGGTAAGACATAGGTATGCACGTATGATGACTTTTTCATTCCTAGGATGGATATAATAATGAATATAGTAATAATATTTTTTATAAAAACATATCAGTTTGTATAAGTAATTGGATTTATTATTTTGATATGGAAACAACCAAGAAATATGATGTTGACAAACAAAAAAACATTGAATGATGTGATGAAGCAATTAGCTATTTTTTGGGTTCATCCTTTTGATTATATAAAAAGGGCTCCATACGTTGGATTGATGATCAATGTTAGGCATCTAGGTTGATTTTAGGGTAGTGGGGAGGATATTTTAGTGGGGGTTGGCCGAACCAAAATGTTTTGGAGGTGTGAATTTAAGATAAGGTTAAGTACTGTTATATAGATTATGAGAGGAACACTTTAGGAAAAGATTGAAATTTTATTTTATTATAATATCATTTTTGGTTTCTAATGGCTAAATATGGATTTATTTAAGGGATAATGTGGGGGGTAGAAATAATCTCAAACAGTAGGTTATATACATGTTTTGGTTACCATATTAACCATATCATTTAGATTTTCCCCGTAGTTAAACAGTTTAACTCTTACCATGTCTTCTTGGATTCTTACAATATATGGTTAATAAACATATAATAGAATCCCAATAGAATCTAAAGTGGTTCATTAATGACATATAAAACATTATTTAAGTCTTTTTTTCGTAAAATATATTTTTAGGAATCTTATATAATTTAATAAAATAGTATTTGTTTTAAAAATTAAACTATGTAAATTTTGACATTATTTATTATTTGGATTTTTTTGAAATTCATCAAAACTTGATTAATTCAAAAAAAAAATATAATCAAACCTAACATATCATATTAGCCTATAAAATTGATGTATGGCATCAAAATATTAAAATAATATTTATTTTAATATTTATAAAATCCTTTACTTGATTCCTTCATTAATAAAGAAAATACTGCATCATTATTTTGTCATAAATAAATATATGTATTTTATGTCTAAAAAATATAAATAAAATACCTTGATGTAGGAATTTTTTTTAGATTTGTAATTAATATTTATAGTAGAAGATATCAATTATATAACCCCATATAATTTTTATTTTACTAAAAGATATATGTTTATGTTATATTTTCCTAGACATTAAATTATTTTTTATAAAGTGTCATTTTCAATTACAAGTGGCTCCATGGGAACCCAAAATCAACCCAAGGATTCTTATGGTCGGACATGTATCATCCAATAGGGTTAGGATATGTGTTAGTGTAATTTAATATTATTATAATTTTTTTCATTACCCTTATTTACCATATTTACCCTTTAACCATGTTATATAAAATATTTACTAAAGTTACTATTCCTAATATCTAAAAATCAAATTTACCTTGTTACAAATTTTAAAACCACCTAATTCCAAATATGGAAACCATTTTTCCCAATTCAAAATACATATGTTTCAGAAATTAATTTAAAAGTAATCTCATTTTCAAAAACAAAAATCAGGTTTTTAAGATGTAAAAACTATCAAAAGATTGACACTTGTTTATGTACAATTTAAATTTAAAATTACATAAAATGACCTAAATTATATTAATTAATGAAAATATAATCTAAATGTAATTTAAAACCACTAAAATTTATAATTTTACACTAAAAATTATTTTTATTAGAAATGTTTTTAACTAAAATTTAGTATTTTTTACTATTCATCAAAATTTGAAAGTTATCAGAAAAGTCTCAAAAATTCACCTGAATCCAATTTTAACATTATGAATTAAAAAATAATGTCTATTTTAACAAATTAGATTTTTATTAATTTCTATAATTATTGTTACTATACTTCAAAAAAAGTCTTAGAAAGTAGTTCTTTTAATAAAATAATCTTTAAAAACTTATACACATCATTATAACTATGTTTTATTTATGTAGAAGAATTATAAATAACATTTAGATTGTATTTTTTTCTATTAATATTAAAATATTTAATTGATAGAGAAATATATTGTTTAAATAACTAATTTTTTGTTTCTTAGAAACTCAATCTATTGTATTACACAAGCCAAGTTGGTGTTAAGTGAAATATAATCTGTTTACATTAAAGAGAATTGTACTACGAAATCTTGGGGTGTTACAATAAATACACCTGAAAGGTCCACTATCCTCTACATTTAATTTACCAAATATTATAAATAAGGTAAGGTATGTCCCATTATTGATTCCTTGATTTCTATAATGGTTATTTACAAATCCAAATAGCCCATAAGGATCAATAAAAGACAACATTTAACTATCCATTCATAAATTTGTTTTATAGAATGATACCTTTTGGTCTATGTAATTCTCCGAATACTTTTCCTAATTGTACGCATAGTATATTTTTCGAGTTCCCTGATAATTTATTATAAATTTTTAGGGGTGATTTCATAGTTTATGGAACATCTTTTGATGACTGTTTGGAATACCTAGGTTCTGTTCTCTACTATTTCATTTTAATATATCTCATATTTAATTATGATAAATGTCATTTCGTGGTTTAGTGGGGGATATTTCATGGGAATTTATTTCAAATGAGGTAATTCATATGGATAAATAAAAAATAGAATTCATTTCTTACCGACCATTACTCAAAATTTTATCGGATGTGCGGTCTTTACTAGGTCATACTAAATTTCACCATCATTTCATTAATTAATTTAGTTAAATTGCACTCCCTCTCTCCTAACTTCTCCAAGAAAAAAAAAGGAATATATATTTGATAAAGAATGCGGGGATGCTTTTAATAAATTAATATGGAGTCTCACGTCACCCCCGATAATCCAACCACCTCAGTAGGATTTACTATTTGTGATCATGTGTGAGGCCTCTAACTATGAAGTTGGGGAAGTCTTTTCATAGTGGGTTGAGAAGGATTTTCATGTTATTTCATATTCCTCATTTACCTTTGACCATATCCAAGAAAACTACACAACCATTGATGAAGAAATTATTTTTATTGTCTTTTCATTGGAAAACATATGTTCATATCTAATTAGGTCAAAAATAATCATCTTTTCTTATCATTCTTCACTTCGTTTCAACCCAACGAAACCTGAATCATTTCCCCGCCTCATTTGGTGGATAATCATTCTCCAATATATTGACCTTGAGATGCGATAAAATAAGGGAGTGGAAAAGGTTATAACTGGCCACATTAGTAGGATTTCCCCACTATTGGACTACCATTATGACTCATCCCTCCCCATTGAAGAATTATTCCCTCATGAGAACCATTGTGATGTATTGGACCTTACCCCTTGGTATACAGACATTGTGAATGTTCTATGAACCACTAGGGTCCCCACTAAATTTAGTACATCAAAATACTAGAGACCGAAGCATGATTCTCAGTGGTACATTTGGGATAAACCATAATTATAGAGAGTTAATAGTGGTTGTGTTGTCTACCAGTGTGTCCATGACTATGCTCTCACCACTATTTTGACCTTATACCACACATTGTCATGTGGGGCCACTTTTTCAATCAATGTACAACTCAAAATGTCCTTGAATCTAGAATTTATTGACAAACACTATATAGGGATTCCAATAAATTATTCATGTCATGTAGTCATTGTCAATTCATAGGGAATATCTACAAGAGGAATGAATTCACCAAAAAACCAATGTGATTTTGTGAAATATTTGAAGAATGGGGAATTAACTTAATGGGGACTTTTATATTCATTTGGATTTGTGAATATCACATTGGTTGGGGACTATGTTTCTCCATTGGTGGAAGAAATTGATACCAGAACCGATGACTCCTGAGTGGTTGTTTATTTTGTGAGTTCCTAGATTTTTAGTAGGTTTGGTTTTTAAAGATCCAACACTAGTGATCAGGGTTCACATTTTTTCAATGGAAACATGAAATTTTTCTTCATATGTATGGGTTTTTTATAATGTCGCTTCTGTATATAAACCCCAAACTAAAAGAAAAAAATAAATATCAAATCAATATGTAATGAGAATCTTGTAAAATATTGTACAACCCCAACAGAAAGATTAGAGTTTGTTCGATAATGATACACATTGTATATATCATACAACATTTAAAACCCCAATAAGAATGTCACCATATTGGATTGTTCTTGGAAATGATTTTCACCTTTTAGTAGAGGCAGCGAACAATGCATATTGGTATATAAAATGTGTAATATGAATATTTTATATACAGGCAAGCATAGAAATTTCTAGAATCAGGAGTTAGAAGAAATTCAGCATGATGCATATGATAACTCTTCGATCTATATAGAGAAAAAAATGCTATCCATGATATCATGATTCATCAGCGAATGTTTCATATCAGTTAGAAGGTGCTCATGTATGTTTATAGGTTAAAGCTCCACCTAGGTAAGCTTCATTCTTGTTATCTCTTTCCTTATATGTTTACTAATGTTTACCCTTTTGGTGCTATTTAGGTTTTCCATGAGAAGATTTAACAGAGGATTACTGTCAATGGGAAGAGGCACAAACAGTTCTCTGAGAATTTTCCGAAGCATCTCATTGAAAAAATCCAACTGATGGATGCCACACATGACACCACTTACCAGACGTTCCCTTCTCTCTACCTTGTTTACTTGTCTATTTAGTTAAAATAGGGGCATTTAGGACAATATGATAAAAAGGTGTTGAGGAGGGTGACATGTCATAATTAGAACTAAAAAAATTAAAAAAACTAAAAAAACAATCATTTTTATTTTTGATTTATTTTTATTTATTATATGTTTATAGAAAAAAATTGATCATAAAAAGAATAACCAAAATCACTTTTCATGCTTTATTAGGTCTTGTAGAAAATTCCATGGTTTTTGGAAAATTGGTTTTCAAATGAATGTTTATATTGAATCTTTTTCTATATTTTTTATTTTCAAATCATTCATACATATTTAATGTATTTTTGAATCTCATGTACCATTATAATGGACTGAAATTTTAATACCTTACAAGAGAGACATTCCATATCCTTTATTGTGTTTTTTTTCTTTTAATAACTTATTTGAGATTCTCAGGTCATGTAGAGAAACTATAACTATCTTTGATTCTATATTATTCTATAAGATTTGAGTATACAGTAATCATGATATAGGAAATAATTCATTGGAAATCCATTTGTACAATTAACCACTATTTTCCACCACCTTGTCATTTTATACTTCTTATGTCTTAGAGACCCTGAAATTCATGTTAGGTTTCCACATTACACGATAATTTATCCCTACCTACCCATATCTTGTGTTTTTTTATTTTAAAAATGTGTGGGTGAGAGGGGGTTTCAATGTGAATTATTGGGAGAGAGTCATTTTTAAGGGTTGATATAATGGGTGCCTACATATTCCATGGGAAATGGGTTCACAAGACATATTGCATCATTGTTTTATAGATATTACCATATTTATATAAAAAAATCTATATTAAGAATTATAGTTTTGTACATGAGATAACAAAAAATAGATTAAAATGGATAAGTGTGGATATTTACTCATAATTATTCACTACTTGGTTATGAACCAAAAAAATGGAGTGTGGTGATATTCAGTTGGAGGTGATACACTTTGTTAGGGGTTGAGTATGTACTTCAATTGTAAAAACATTCTGAATTTTGAAATTTTTTGAACCTAAGATATTGAACACTCTTCTTCTTCCTTATAATTTTAAACATTAAATAATATCAACCCTTGAACCTCAAAATAAACAGTTGGAAGTCCTCTTGAAAGCACACTAATTTCTACTAGTAGAGAACTGAGAAACATGTATACAATATGGTAAGATCACGTGAACATTGAGAAAAGAGCATAACTCATCTTTAATATGTTCCTTCGGTGAGGAGGTAAAATATATAGGTGAATTAGGTTGGGATGTGTTGCATCAGTGAAAAAATGATGTTGTACAAATTTGAATGTGAGAGAAGCAAAATTATTGGAAAAATGATATTGAAAATAACAATAATGATAATATATTGAACTTCTTTTTTGATTCATTTATTTGGGGTTTAACAATTTTAAAAAGGTAAATGATAATTTTTTTGATAAATAAATTATAGGTGGAGGTGATTTAGAGGGATCATGATGATGTATTAGAAAAATGGTCCAATCTGCACTGGATCCACGAACACAAGTGGACTAAACCGCACACTGATATTAAACCATGTGTCAATTTGGGATGAAATTTTTTGGGATGGTCCAAAATTTAATGGGATCCATTTCTGATGAATGTACCCAAGCTCCATTAGGTCTTTCATTGCATATCCAAACAGATCTATCTAAGGAATCAAATCATCACAAATTTGAAAGTGGTGTCTTGTATTTTACCAATATCTCGATCTTTATTTGTCCAACTACTGCAAAAATTTTGGTGGAGATATTCAATATAGGGATACAACATTTATTTTTCTACAAATTGAGAAAATTCTTTTTGGAGGTCAAAAAAAAATTCCATGTTGTGTTACACATTTTGGGTGCTCAAAAACCACTATCCACGTTGCCTATAAAAAGTGACCTTGGGAACCCCATTTGTAAGTTCCATAAAGAGGCATGGTGCTTCAATTTTGGGGACCCCAATGAGTCCCCTACAAAATACTAGATGTTTTGTAGGCCATGGGTGGTGCTACTTAACCCTCAATATCTTCATCCCCTCCAATAATTTTCTAAACTCCTCGTGATCACCCAAAGAGGAACATTTTGTAAATGCTGAGTTTTGTTTTTGTAATAATTGAACAATATTTTTAATTCTAGGTTTGTGTGTCATTTTTCTTCATCTTATTTTTTTATTTTATGGACATATGTACTGATATTCCATGTTCAAAATCATATGATCAATTTTTGGGGGTACCCATTCATGTAATGTTTCATATATCATTCCTCACTTCTTCATACCCCATTCAATTGAGGTCTTTATGTGGTTCATATAGGTCAATTGATCTCACATAAACACTGCCATGGACATGCACTTTCATTTCATGGGAACACAATGAAATATCAATAAAATGTGGACAATTCATGATGTTTTTCTTCTGTTTCCTTGGTGAGTTTCAGTTTTGAAGTTGAAAAAAAAATCCCTAATCCTCGGTGGCATCTGGTGTGTCATTGTATGTTTTCGACAGAACTGTACGAGGTATCCTAGTGGAAAATAAGTAACATTTTTGTTCGAGGTGATAAAAACTAAGTTTGAAATGATCATGACCCTGTATATTAATGTGATGAAGGATGAGAAACATGATATTTCCCCGAGATGATCATGTATAATTAATCTTGTTCATTTCTACTTTATTTTTTTCTTCCCTTTTCTAATCTCATAATTAATCATAGAACCCCATGTTTATAAAATCACATTCCCCATTAATTTTAAAAATCAAAACCGTAGTTTTGTATTAATGATCTAAGGCGCCATTGAGAGATGAGCTAGGTCTCCTGTAATAATGTAGAAATTCTAGTAAAAACTAAACAACTAATTAGATGTTCTCGACCACACGAACGGATAGGTCACGTCACAAAAAATATCATCACAAATAATCTGACATATATATACCCCCATTGGGTTTTTCCCATTCCAGTCCTTTTTCTACCCCTCTCTCCCTCTATACATACATTTTTTTCTACCAATTTTTTTCAAATTTATAAATTATAGATCTGATCAATATTCACGGTATACATCTTTCGAAAGATACAATTTTACGATATTTACATTTCTCTTTTTGGTTTTAATTTATTCATTTTATTTTATATTAGTTATATTTATTGTTAATTAGATGCAATTAAATTAAATTTGAATTAGATGGGTTTATTTTTCATTATTTGTTAGCACTAATAAATATGTGTGATTAGTATTTGTCAGTCTTAATCACTAGTTATAAAATTATTTTTTATTAAATAGTTTAATTAGTATTAATTAGAAAAGTTATTAATAATTAGTCCTAATTAAAATGATTAGTGATAATTTGATATAAATAGTGATAATTAGCAACAAATTGGAATAAATTTGTATAATATTTAATAAATTGTAATAAATAGAATAATATAGTAATAATTAGTAATAAATTCTAATAAATAGTGTTACTTAGTAATAATTTGTTGTAATAAATAACAACTAGTAGAAAATAGTAATAATTAGTAATAAAAATTATTAATGACGAATAATTTGTAATAAATAGCAATAATTAGAATTAATTAGTAATAAATAGGAATACTTACTAATTATTAGCAATGATTAGAAATAAATTCTAATATATAGTAATAAATTGTAATAACCGGTAATGATTAGTAATAAATAGTTTTAAATAGTCAAAAATAGTAATAAATATTAATGAATAATAATAAATTGGAATAAATTGTAATAATTAGTAGTAAAAACAAATAATTAGTAATAATTAGTAATAAATATACAAATAGTAATAATTAGTAATAAACATTAAGAAATATGAACAAGTAGTAATAATTAGTAATAATAACTAATAAATATGAATTATTAGAAATAAATAGTAATAAGTAGTGATAATTAATGATAATTAGTAATAAAAATGATTACTTTGTAATAATTAAAAAAAATTAAGAAAAATTAGAAATAATTAAGACTAAATTGGAATAATTATAAATAATTAGGATTAATTAGGTATAATTAGGAATAATTAGGAATAATAAGTAATAATTAGTAATAATTCTAACTAATTAGTATTAACTAAATATAAATTGTAAAAAATTGTAAAAAATTGTAAAAATTAGAAAAATTTAGTAATAGTTAGCAATAATTTGTAATATTTATTAATTATTAGTAATTAGTTGTAATAATTTGTAGTAATTAAGAATACATTTTAATAATTAGTGATGAACACTAATAATTAGCTATTAATAATAATAACTAGTAATAAATTTTAATAATTATTAATAAATTGTAATAAATAGTAAAAATATAATTAATTGTAATAAATATTAATGAAATATAACAATTATTAATAAAATATAATAAGTACTAATAAATATTAATAATTAGTAATAAAACTCAATAAATTGTAATAATAAGTTATAATTAGTTATAATTCGTAATAATTATTAACAAATTGTAATAAATTGTAACAATTTGTTATAATTATTAATAATTTGTAATAATTTGTAAAAAATTGTAATAATTAGTAATATTTAGTAATAATTAGAAACAAATATTAATAAATATTATTAATTCCTAAAAATTAGTAATAATTTGAAATAAATTGTAAAAATTAGTAATAAATTTTGACAACATCTAATAATTTGAAATAATTAGTAATATTTAGTTATATTTAATAATAATTAGTAATAATTAGAAATAAATAGTAATAATATGTAAGAATTAGTAATTAATATGAATAAATATGAATAATTTGAAATTCATTAGAATAACTAGTAATAAATTTGAATAATTAATAATAATTAGTTGTAATTAGTAATAATTAGTAATAATTATGAATAATAATGAATAAATAAGAAAAAATTAGGAAAAATTAATTTTAATTATTAAAAACTCTTAATATATAGAAATATATAGTTATAAATAGAAGTGAATACGAATAAATATGAAAAATTATGAAAATTAGGAATAAATAAGAATAAACAACAGTGATTTTGAATAATTTGGATTAATAATGAATAAATATGAATAATTTGGAATTTCTAGTAATAATTCATAATAATTAATAATTATTATTAATAATTAGTATTAAAATATAATAATTAGTAATAAATTGTAATAATTTGCAATAAATTGTAAAAATTACTAATAATAATTTTCCTTAATTTTTAATAATATATAATAATTTTTAATAAATCATAATAATTAGACACAATTTTTAAGAATTTTTTTATAATTTATAAGAATTTGTAATAATTATTAATAAGTAGTAATAATTTGAAATAATTTGTAATAATTAGTAATAAATAGTAATAAATTGACATAAATAGTAATAAATTCAAATAAATTGTGGTAATTGTTAGTAATTAGTGGTAAATAGGTGAAATTAGCTGTAATTATCTCTAATTAGTGGAAATTAGCTATAATTAATAATTCTTAGGAATAAAAGAATATATTTTTTTCATACTTTTCAAATATAAAATTATTCATAAAAAATTAAATATTGAATATTTATAAGATAAATATATAACAAAGAAGTCGACAACATACATTATTGGAAGATCAAGCTTTGATAAATTAGAGAAGAAATCCAGTGGGTTCTAATATAAATTATATATATATTGAGGGTGTTAACACATTATTATCATTTGCATCATCAAAGCCAAAATATATTTTAGAAGTGGAATATAAGTGTCCTTGTGAAAATGATGTTTGAGGACTTTTCAAGCAGTTGATATTTTTGGGGGTTATCTATTGTGTTTGATATTTTAAAAAAGATTATATTTTTAAATACCAACATGGTGGACACCGTTGGAGATAAGATATGAATAATTTCTTTCTGGATCCATCACAATATCAAAATTTAGTACATGTTGTGGAAGGTCCGCATTTTCAACAAACATAAACTCGTGATGATATAGATTTAACTCATGAGTTTTAACCATGTTAATTTTATGAGTTGTTATGGTCCACTGATGATACATTATATCATGGATGAATGATAAGAAAACTATAAGCGATTGTAAAATTTATGGCAATTAAATCAGATAATGGAAAGTCAAACATCTCTTTTGATCTAATATCATCATCAGTGAAAATGGTGTTTCATAAAAGAAAATGTGTTGCTTATAAGTTTCTCTAAGAGAATGATGCTAGTTCGAAATATGGTTATGGGTTATCATAATATTAATGCATGTTCTAATGATTGAATCTTATATTATGGTAAAAATAATTCATTGTATTGTTTTCATATATGTGGAATTTCGAGGCATAAAGAGGATCAACTAGAAAAGTAGGAATTGATTTCAGTAAAATAGTTGAGGTATTTCCCGCTTACAACCCATTTGCAATATTTATTTATTTCTTAGAACACAGGTTATTTATGTCATGAAATGAAACCAATATTTCAACCCATAAAAGATTAAATCAGCCCTATGAATGCTATTCAGGGAAACCATTTGTTCAAGGTAAAAGTTGATGATAAAATGTGAAAATAATTATCTATTTATAGTCAACATGACCATGGCTTTAGTGGAGTTCACGAATAAAGGATTTTAGATGATAAAAATTGAGTAGATCATACATAAGTTATTCTAAATTTTTTGGAAATGAAACATTTTTTATTATGAGTTCTCCTATCACTTATTATATATTTTTATTACAGTAAATTGATATTATTTAATTTTTATGTTTTATGATAATTATATATAGAAAGTATAAGGCCCCAACCTTAAACCTTACTTAATCTTGAGTTATTACAAGATTACACATTGAGGATCTTTTCAGGTTTAGAGTTTTAGAGAATTAGATCATGAAACTTTCATTACATTCCACATTTAAAAAAAGTGGTTACAGAAAAGACAGTATTCATTCTTCCCATCAATGGAAACATATTTAAAAATAAAACATGGATTCTTTCTTGACACTTCCTTGACACTATCATCATATCATGTACCCTTCCCTTGACCTGTGACAATCATTTCAAAAAAAAACATGGGATGAGCATAAAAAGCTCAGTAAGGGATATAAAAATAAGGAAAGGAAACATGGGTACATATATACCTAAGGATGAGATCATAATTTACCCATAAAACATAGGCACTTTAACATATCTCATAAAATCATGAAAAAATCATAGAAATCATAATACATAAAGGTAACTTGAGGCATACATAACATTCTTACGTAGGGAGTAACCCTCTTGGTTACGTTTGGAATACCCATCACAGTATATTCCCTAAATCTTTTCGGAGAAACATTAATGTTTCACTCCTTCGCGTTACCCAATGCATTGGAGAGCTATATCGGGCTCACCCACCCTTAGCTTATCACGGAACCACCCATTTTCATAACAATTCCCAAGAACCATAACATAAATGTGTCACATAAAACATGCATAAAGGAAACATAACATTTCCACATTTCAATCACAATATAACATTTTAGTATATTGAAATAATGAATCCATTCAAAAAGAAACCATTTCCAAAACCATTTAAAACATTTAATAAAGAGATTTTTGAATCAAAGTGTCCCATACCACCTTGAAGCTTAAAATTTTAAACCATTAATATCCATATAAATAAATCCTTAAAACCATTTTGAAAACATTGATATTAATAAGAACTAATAATTAAAACATTTAAAACGATATTTTGGTTAAAGGGGTTTTACCAAAATTAGAGACACTTGAATACAATAATTAAGGAATAACATTTTGGTAGAACTTTATAATATCATGAGAATAAATGGATTCATGGTATAGTACTCCAAAGGACAGTTTATACACCATATAAGAGTTAATTGGTGCATAACAACAATGAACCCTCAATAGAAATGTCAAATGTGATGAAATACCTTATAAAGAAGGTATCCTTAAATTAAGGACAAATAAATCTCAAAAATATGTGTGACAAATATAAATACACCCAATATAAGTGGATATTAAGTGTAAAACAATAAAACGTAATTCACACATATTCAATGGATTACATATTCAATGACTACATGTTGAACCCAAAGAAATCGAAATTGGGTTAAAAAGTTCCCTTGACAGCCTAACGGCCTCTCATCAAAATAAGTTGATGAGAGATAAAAAGTGTATATCATCACTTGGACATAAAATTTACATCAATAAGGATATATGAGAACATATCCCAACATAATAATATGTAAATTAAAAGACCCAACAAAATAAGTCTTTTAAAAAAGAGGAGGGTGAAAGGTTCCCTTACCGACTTGGGTATCTTTCAAAACATACACCCCATGAAAGAAGGACAATAGATCATTGATGTAAATACACATAAATGAATGTATACTACACAAAGATTAGAATAATGGGCAGTACATACACCACTCAATGGAATTTGTGGCAAATGTAGCATAAATCTCACGGGAATAAAAGTGAGATGAAAACTCCTTTATGAAAACTTGGCTGCCTAACAGTGCCACATAAAACTTCCGAATATGGATTGATGAGATCAAATAGGGTATCTCATCACATTAAAATAAAATGTACAGAAATATGAATATAAAATAACATCCCCCAACATTACAAATAGGAGCTTAGAAGAAGTGACATAAAGGAGAGTACTTAAAAAGAAAGAGAGAGGTTAGATCTCTTACGAAAATTCGGCAGCCTAACGGCGCCACTCAAAACTTCCAAAATGAATTGATGAGAGAGAATAGGGTCTCTCATCACATGAACATAATAAATACAGTAGGATTAATATAAAATAACATCCCAATCATAAGAAAGATGAGCTTAAAAGGAATGACATAAAAGAGTGTACTTAAAAAGAAAGAGAGTTGTAGGATCCCTTACCTCGGGTCCAACTTGACTCGATCGTTATTTATCTCCTGAATAATAAACTTGAGTTAATCTCTACATTCTTAAGAACCTTTTTCAAGTTCATTATTCCTTTTATACCATGTTATGAACATCATGTAATCATTTAAGTTAATAATGTTCATTTTGTCGGTATTTGGTTCTTAAGTCAAAAATAGACTTCTTAGACTTAGATGTTGTTAATTTGGTAAAAGGTTCATTATATCCAGAATGATATTAATGATTTAGATAACATATATATCATATATATTCAGAATATACATGTATTTATAATATCACATAATCATTTAGAGGAAAGAAATGAAATGCACCGTTCATGGAGACGGTAAGCCGTACGTATGCATGAACGCTAATTTCATTTCTATGTTGTATTAATGGAATTAAAACTATATGAGAGGTATGTAAATTTTAATTCCAGAATTATATTAATCATTTAGATGTATCATACATCATATATATCAATTATATATATGTACTTATAATAGTACCTAATATTTTGAGATAAGAAATGAAATGTACCATTCATGGAGACGGTAAGCCGTACGTACGCATGAACGCTACTTCAATATCTATTTCATATTTAATGGAATTAAAACATAATGATACATAATAGTATTTTAATTCCAGTATGGTATCATATATAATATCATTAAATATACCCTTTATACGTACCACATATGGTAATAACAAATCAAATCACTTTGAGGGGGCGGTAGTCCGCAATTCCTTAAATGAAGATATCGCGTATACCCATAATGGAAACAATAATGGTATGCCATAAATGAAAACTACAGAAGCTTAAGGAAAGAATAAACATATTATATATCATATATAAAAATATTGACATCATAATGGACACCTTTGAAGGTGTTAAATGAGTATTGAACAATCATCGTTTCGGGAGGTAGAATTTCGCCATCCACGGAAACCGTATGTTCATTAACCATTTGATGTAGTTTTGTGAGAGTGTAGCTCGAATAAATATTATAACGACATCCTAGTATATTGAAGATACTTTTTTTGTTACAAAAGAAGTAAATAAAAAGAGTTTAGGGGGTTGGAGAAGAAAAATAAAACAAATGAACATGAGAGAATGAATTACCATTAAAAGTGTAACTCCTTTTGATTTGAGCCTAAAGGCTTCCATTTAAAGGATTATTCCCAAATGGAATCCTCTAAAATGAGGAGAGGGATGTGGAGAGAGTAAATGGGCAGGGTTTGGCCGAGCTAAAGACTTGAGGAGTGTGTGAAATGAGGTAGAGGTGGGGGCCTTTTATAAGAGGAGAGGAGTGGCACTTTTGGAAAGTAAGAAATATTACTTTATTTGAAAATGTGTTTCGGTTTTAAAAGGTCCCACATTGATATAATTCGTGGATAAGCTGATAAGGGTTTGAAATACAGTCATCCAATTGGTTTTGGCCTTGTGTAGGTTTTATATTTTACATTATCGTTCCATTTTATTTAAATCGTTAAATAATGAGGTCATCGCTGCATCATTATGATGTCATATATAATTTAATTTATTTAATGTCTAGAAATTATAAAAAAATTACTATTATGTAGTATTTATCTTTCCAATTACTATTTATAATAAAAAATCTGACTTTTATAACCCCACTTAAAAATTGTTTTAGTAAAACGTATCATGTTTGTGTCATTTTTACTTTTACATTAAATAAAAAGTTATTTATGTCATTTCCCAACGAAAGTGGCTCCATGGGGTCCCCAAGTTGACCCATGGCTTGTATTGGTCGTCCATTACACATCCAATGAGGTTAGGACATGTGTCAAGTTCATTTCATATTATTAAAACATTATTTTTACCTTAAACTACACTAATTACCTCTAATCGCGATTAAAAACTTAATAAGTTACTATTCACCAAAAAATTATATTTATCCCATTGAACCACATTTTACTGCTTAATGTAAACCATGTATGTCGGATTTTTGAAAATCAAAACACAATGATGGAAAAATTTCATTTAAATGGAAAATCAGTTTTTATAAGTACCACTTAGTGGCATCACTATTCATCAAAAATTGAAGTTTTTCAGAAAATTACCAAAAATTCACCCGAAGCTATATTTGATATTCTGAATTCAAAAATGAAGTCTATTTTAAAAAATTCAAAACATATAAGTAAGATTAATTAATTTAATAATTAATTCCTGCTATCAAAGCAAATAGCGTGTTTTTATGAAACAATATGTATCAAAAGATTGACACTAGTTTAAGTCTGATTTCAAAGTTAAATTAATTCCAATGACCACTATTGGATTTAATTGTAAAAATATATTCTAATTTCACTTTTAAACCAATTCAAAAGATAATCTAATCATATAAATAAATTAGATTAAAAAGATTTTTTGAATTAAATTACAACATTTTACACTATTCATTGAAAAAAATGAACTTTATCGGAAAGATATCAAAAATTTACACAAAGTAAATTTTGATGTCCCGATTCTTAAGAAGAGTTTTATTTGGTCCAATAGAATGTATAAGAGTGGAAAAAACTATATTTAATGACGGTTCGTCGTCAAAAGGTGATAAGTGAACCCTTAATGAAAATTAGGGTATAAATGCCTAAAATTGAACTCTTTCCGTATTTTAAGACTTTATCTTTTATTGGGTAAATGTAAAAACATTTAAAAACATATATAATCATATTTTAGTTATTTCGATCCATTCTCGCCAGTACAACGACTACTTGTTAACTAACATTTAAAATAATATTATTTTATTATTAGAGTGCAACGTAAGAATCCAAAGAAACTCGTTGTTGCATATTGGGTACGCCATCGAGCATTACATACCCTTTAAAGTAATATTAATATTTGATTCACAAATATTGATAAATATGAAAATTTCATATTCTTTATTTACTTGGGGTGTTATAGAAAGGGATTCTAGAAATGACAATATATTTTCTTTAAGAACATCTGAAAAATAATTATTTCTACTAGTTTCAAAAATTATTAACATAAATTATTTATATTTTTGACAGATAAAACCAATTTATTTCTCATTATATTGATAATGAGGTTGAATTTTACTGCATGTTGGATGAAATTGTGGAATTTTTTATTTGGGTTGAATTACATAGTGATTTTTAAATGTTAGTGTTTCGATACTAAGAAAGTCTTGCATGTTCGTTTGATCCATGGAATTGGTTATATTAAATATAAAATTATTAATACAATAAATGAAAAAAAAATTATTATTTCATAAGAAACATCATATTAATCTTCAAAATTATTGTCATACATTAATAGAGTTGGTGATTAGTTGAGAAAAATAAAAATCAAAATTTAAGAAAATCACATCACTCAAACTGAATGTGGTTTCGATGAATAGTAAGGAATTGAAAGTCATTAAGAAAGTGCTGTAAATCCAAATTTTTCATAAAGATACATGAATATAAATCATGACACCCCACAATTAAATATTATTGGGGATGATGATGTGATGATGTTAAAAATGAATTTAAAATTATAATAGATGATAAAACTGAAACTCATTGGGAAATTGTTGTTGTTGAGGCGGCATATGAAGTCATTAACATCATCATATAGGAAAATGAAGATGAAGATAAAGATTGAAATTGTTAAATTCTGGTCATATTAATATATAATATATATCCCTATATAATAGTTGTTTTTAAGTGTTTTATTACTACAATAATTCTATGTTTTAGATAGAAGATGATATGTTTCATCAGTTTCAGGAGTCTGATCAACCTTTTGATGAGAAGGATATTGAATCATTTGACTGTCAAACAGTTGGCGGTTCAAAGAGGAATTAGAGGGGGAGTGGTCTTATGTGATTGATGATTCTTATCCCTATCCCCAAGGGACATCCATATTATGGATTTGATCTATTAATATAGAGGTATGTTAAACAAATTATTTTAGTATGTTTTCATTAATTTATTTATATACTAATTTTTTGTTAACTATTAAGATTTTCCCATCTATTCACATATAGATGTTGAAAATGGGGATTGTATATTAAAAAAATATTTTTTTGAAGCTTTTGTCACAAGGAATCATGTTATTTTTGATGTTCAGCACCGTATGTTTGATGATTAGCTGGTATATAAATACAAAATATATATTTGGAAATTTAATTAATTAATAACGTGAAATTATAAATTATTTTTATGGTTTATAGTATCCCCACGATGAGATCATGTGTGATGCTATATGGAAGGCATGATATGTGTTTATACATGAGTATTTCTATCATTTTCTGCATAAATTGAGATGAAAAAAATGACGACTGAAGAAGTGAAAGAGTTAGATGAGTGTTGTCATTTCAACCAACCTTATTCCATTTAAAATTAGGTTTTGGATGTATTATGTTCACACTAGATGGTTGTTCCTCTTGAGTGGAGACCATCGATATGTTGAAAAAATTGGGGGAGACATGTGGAGGCACATCAAACCAGTAGTATTACATTCAGTACACATAGGGAACATATGGTAAGTAAAATTTCAAATAATTTATATAACTTTAAATATAAAATAATTTATAATATTCATATAGGCATTCTAACAACCCGATATTTTAGTTTTCAAAAATTATAGAAGGATGTACAGTGAACCAGTCCCTGAATAGATTTGATGTGATCACAAAAATAATATTGTGGTTAGTGTAATTTCTTTTTGAATTTTAAATTCATGTGAAAATAGTATTTAACAATTTCAATTTTAAATTGCAATTGATGGAGTCATATGAGGTAATGACGTCTTATACATAGAATGAGAGTCAGGTCCAGATCGAGGATCAGACTAGTGACCACCAATTTGTTGAGGTCGGGTGGATGCAGGCGACCCATTATAGCATTGAGAAATGTTGAGTTGTTGGTATCATATATCTATTGCAGCCTTAGTGTTATTATAAAACCACTGCAATTTCGGCATGTTGATCAATTAGAGCTCCTAGGGAGTCATCTTCATCTGCTACAAATAATGAGGAGCAGCTTCGAGCTCAGTGTGAGCTTATTGAGAGTATGTGTAGGGATCATGATGAGCAACATTGACACCAATATTAACAACATGAAGAGATACATCGATGGTAGCAATAACAGCACGAGCGGACGATGGAGTATGTGTGTCATTTGACTCATGGTATATGGATGATGATTCGTCAACCATCTCCCCCATATCCTCCAACTCCTCTAGAAGACCACCCACTAATGTATTTATATTTTATAATAAAAAATTTTATCATAATTTAGTTTTTTAATATTATATATTTACATTTCTATGTAGTTCATTTTTATATTATTCAAACTATTATGTTTTTTTATTTTTTTAATATTCATTTAAATTATTATTATTATTATTATTATTATTATTTTAACTTTTTTTATATTTTAAATTATCTCATTTATTATTTATTATTTTATTAATATTATTATTTAATATTAGTTTATAATTATTAATATTATTATTTTTTATTTCATCGAATATTGGTGTTTTGAATATAATTATTATTTTATTATTATTATTAATATTAATACTTATAATAATAATATTATTGGTATTATTAAAAAAAATTACATTATTATTGTTATTAATAATAATATTATTTTCATATTAATAATATTATATTAATAATATTATTATTAAATTACTGATGTTACTATTAATTTATTAATATTATTTTATTATTTTTATTATCATTCAATATTAGTTTATTATTTTTTTATAAGAAATATTGTTTTATTTAGTTTTGATAAAATTAATAGTTTTTTCTTGCAATAGGTTTGTTATTAAAGGTTTCTTAAATACCACAGGTTAACTATTGGCGACGGGAGACTTTCCCTTCCTAAATAGTATTTTTTGTGATGGGGCGTCAAAATAAAAATATTTATTACACAATTTTCTGCAACGATTTATTTGCAATGAGGCCCCTTCAGAAATTATCAATTGTGATGGGCACCCATCACAATTGACCAGTCGTAAATAAGTAAATTTCTACAATTTATGTTCTAGATATTTTTATTACCACTTCAAAAGTAGAATGAATAAATTTATTGTGAATTTTGATTTAATAATATTATCAATAATATTTTTTAAAAAATATTTCTGAAATAAAAATTGTTTTTATAAATTAATATTATTTAAGGATTTCAAATAATATTGTGAATAGCCTGATGAAATAATAAAATCTAGTGGTAATGTAATATTTCTAACGAACACTTGAATAATGGAACTATAACCCTTAACATATCCTAGATATTTAGTAAATAATTTTTTTTAAATAAATAGAATATTGACACAGAAGAAGTAAATTCGATATTTTTAGTGACCATGAAAATGGTCTATGATTCAATAGCCAAGATATTAATTACAAAATTTAATGTATTTTATGATTTGGGGGATATAAGAAATAATGAGAATGATTATAGATATCATATTTATTATTCTATGTGATCATGGTATTCACAAGTATGGGATGATTCATTATAAAGAACATTATGTTTTCTGAGGATAAATGATTGATCTAACAAATTCAGACAATAGTATTTTCGAGGAGTTTTATGTCTTTCTACATATTGATTGGATTATGTTAGTCTTTTTATATTATTAGATGAGGTTAATATAGGATTAATCATTTTGAATAATCTATTCTAACCATTTTAGTGTAGGAAAATATTTATATACTGAAAGAATCACTTATAAATCACATGATTCATTATAAGTGCATTAGTCACAAATAAATTCAAATTCTATATCCATTTCATAGAGTAAGTTACAAAGTAAATGTTAATACAATCACCACAATGGATCATATTTATCTTATGATAGGGAATGAAATAAGGTAATTTTATTATATAGTGGTATTTATCAAAATAGTAATATAATAACTCAACTATATGAATAGTACATTGAAATTAAAAACATATCTATTTACTTTTATTACCAAAAAATCAACAAAATTTTACCCCTTCACTTATTATTTTTGAAGGCTAACATTATCAAGACTGTATTCTTCATCAATCTCTCTTTATCCATTGGTGTTAGTTTTCTCTTCTATTTCAATGAATTCAATTCACACTAATGTTCTCCAATTTTAAAAACCTTTTTATTGATAACCATCAAACATCTCATTCCCTCTTATAAATAAATGTTTTATTAAAACTTTTTTATGTGGTTTTTCCACAATAGAGTTTCTAATAGAGTAAAATGTGATTATTTGGAATATTTTTCATTCCGAGGAAGAAATATAATGAAGGTTTTATAATTAAACACCACATTAGTTTAGAGTAACCATTTTCTGAGAGTGTATTCAACACCCATCACTTATCCAAAATGAACCAAAATATATTATTATTTAAATATGACATTTAAAACATAGATTTTAAATTATTGGGTAAGACTATGATAAAATAGATTATGAGACATATATTAGGTTACTAATCAAATTAAATCTATTTATTTTTGAAAAAAAATTCAATAATTTTATATTAAATCCAATATATTCTTTTATAACAAGTAATCATCAAAAATTTATTTTATTGTTTTTTAGAAAATAAATATAATTATTTCCATTAAATATTAGAAATTATATTTTATAATAATTGTAAATTATATGAAAAAAATCATATAAAAAAATTTATTGAAAATTAATTATTATTTTTAAATTATTTTTTTCATTAAATATTCAAGAAAACAGTTATTTTTAATAATATAAATTTTTATTCATTAAAATTACTCAATATTATTTTATTTTTAAATAAACGTAAAATAAGTTTTATTTATATAGAGATAATATAAATATCTCCATTTGAATCATCATTATTACAAATTTTTGAATTAGTCAATTTTTTGGATTAAAAACGCATTTTTCTAAAACTAGTTTTCGTATTTTAGGAATTGTTATTAAAAGTAATTTATAACAATTATATGAACTGATTATTTAACAAAATAATTCCATATTTTTAATCATTTGGATTAAATTTTGTAAATATGGTAATATTTTTTTAGATATTATAAATTGTAACTTATAAAATTTTGTAATCATAGTAATGGGGTAAATCAGTTAATTATAGGTAAAACTAATAATAAATAAATAATGACACCAAAACATCCCTTAATTTTACTTTATGTTTATATATATCTTCAGTGATCATTCAATATATTAATATATTTTCTTTTTCTCTATTTGGCCAGGATTTCCAGCCTTTATATGATTTTAAATAAAGTGATGTCAAAATTTTCATTCTCTTTATTTGGTTATCATTATATTTTTATCAATGAGATAAATAGGTGATTCGTTTAGTTATAAATTTTTATTGGAAATCACAATGACATTTTTTTACAATGTAATTTATTTTTAAATTTAAGTGAATAAATTATTTCTTTAAACCCTTATCCAACAAAGATAGAGTTCCAATGCAAGAAATTAAAAGAAGAAATAGAATGTTTTAGAAAAAAATAGAAATACTAATATATTATTTATTTTTCAGTTGAATTATTTTTATAAAAACATATAATATTATAGTTTTCTTAATTGATTATATTTTAATTCCATTGTTTTCTTTTTGTTTTAGAAGTTTAATTAGATTGATATTTTGAAAATTAGCATTCATTAAATTTTGTAGTGAAAAATAATTTATTATATTAATTAAAACTAATAAAATTTATATATTCATCTATATAAATTTTATATGATTATAATAATAAACCATTGTCAATTTATGGATCATTTTTTATTTTATCGAAACATTTTTAAACCTAAACTATAGAAAACTTTAACATTACAATAATTATCAAAAGGGTAAACAATAATTTGAAACAAAAAGATAAGGGAATAATAAGATACAAAGATATAAAAATTTAATAGTATCAAAGGATATATTCTCATAATAATCCAATTTTGAATTATGTTAATTTTAATCCATTTTTAAATGATATATAATTTATATTGATTTAATACATTATGAAATTCCACCAAATCCCCACCCCTATCCAGTAAATGTATACCCTTTCTCTCAATTATTCCGAGTAATTTGATCTACATAGTGTATCCAAGATTTAATAACTTATCATATAAACATAAATATATATATTCAAGAATTTTTTTATCAGTCTAGAAGATCTACCTTAGGTCCCTAATAAATAGATCAAAACGAAGGCTACTGAGTACTAGTATTTGTATTTACCAAGTCCTAAAAGTATATTCCTACTTATAAAACCTATTAAAGTGTTATAACCATTCAAATATAACAATTTATGTATCATAAATCAACATAGATTTTATTATGATTATGTGATTACCATGTTCCATATATTTTACATCCAATTAAAATTGAAAACATTTCGTATGCATACGTATGACTAATTATCTCTAAATAGTGGTATAAATAAATTTTTATTACCATTTCACATAGATGGTTATAAAAAATTTAAAAAATTGAAATATATTATATTTAGTACATAACTATTATTTTTTATAATAATATAATATATACCTTCTTACATTCTAATCTGTTGGAAAAGGCTAACATCGCTCATGCATGCTTTTGGACTAAAACGACCATGAAAAGATGTCACATATTTTAAATGGATGATAATAAGGATAGATATAGTGAATATATATGATATATATTAGTTAATAATGATATTTTTAAAATTAACCATCAACCCACTTAACTATCTTCATCAAAAGAATGATGAAAATATTACTCATTCATACGAACAACCTATCATCTCAATGAATGGTTTAATTCATTTTGTACGTATCTAAAATTTATGGATCACACTAATTATCTACATATTAGATATAAATGATGGTTAAATGGAATATTTTTAGGAGATATTATCAATCCCAAATTAAAAAAAAGTATAACATCAAACGAAACATAATATACTTGAAAAAGATAAGTTAACACTTGAAACAATAATAACAATAAAACTTTACACAAAAATGGTGATAAAATGTTATAAATGGATTATATATGATATAATAAATATGAATATGATTCCTGTTTATATTAATAATAAATTTTAATTTATTAAATATGAGGTTAGATATACTACATGACAATTCATAGATAAGGTAATGGAATTTTATCAAATTTACACTCCATTATGACAAATTTAGTATTATGCACCTATTTATATTCCTATGATGTGTATGATGACCATTGAATGTATTTAATATGAATATATATTTACCCATAATGATTATTATTTGTATAAATCTTACAATTTTAAATATTCACAAATTTTCTTTCTTACATCCTCTCTCATTGGAAGTTGAATCATGTAAATAAATATTCCAAAGAATCCCGATATAGTTTCTCTAATGATCATATATATTTTTCATCCAATAGAATATTTTATTTAAAATATATTCAAATTATTTTTAATTCTTTGATGACTAATATATAGTAATTTTTAACCCATGATTTAATTTTTTTACAAAACATTTATAGTGGAATCCTTATATAATTTCTCAAACAATGTATGTTTCATGTTAATATGTTGAAATAATGTTTTTATGATTATATAGAATGAATATAATTTACAACCATATAAAATATTATATTTATAGAAACCCCAATTTAATGTTATCATATTTTTTTTCGAATATAATTTGATTTCCTAATATTTTTTGAAATCTGTTGTTTTTTAAGTGAATTTTTTAGTGAAATAGTTATATTCTTCAAAAAATATTTTAATATCTTTTTTTAATTAATTTTATAATCAATGAATCCAACATTTATAATTATTATCCAAAACTATGGATATTTATTATTTATATATTTCATAGAATAATTCACTTGCTTGTGAATATAGTATATTACATCTCACTTAAACATCAAAATTCATCAAATTATGGATATGATTTTTCCTTAAATAGAATACCATTTATAGGTAACGTATTATATAATGCAACTATTTGTCTTTCTATGTAATTTTTGATAAATTGATATTCTTTTCTAAATGTGGATATTTTTTATAAAGAATAGTTTTCATAAATTAAATAAATAATTCGATATATGAGGAGTCAATTGGTGTTTATTTGTTGGTTTGTCCTAGAATTATAAATCTCATCATTGCATCGATATGCCCCATGAGAAAAAATAGTAATCATTAAATAATTTTTTATTTATTTTAATCGTGTTCTTTTTTTAAACTATATCGAAAAATGGCCTTGATGGTATATATACCATGATGTCTAAGATCATGAAGTCCAATATTGAGGGTTGCATTCACTAAGAATTCAGTTATTATAATCAGTCATATTACTAAAATTATATTATACATTGATGCATTTTGTATTCTTGTTATTGGTCAAATAGAATTTGTATTTAGTTATTTTTCCTTCTATATTGATTATTCCATATTTACTATTATAGATTTTATTTTTCGTAACCCTTACTGGTTACCTAAGTTCAACCATTTATTATATTGTTTTCCCTATGATATTATGAAGTATATTCTGAATAATATTGACGATATAAAAAAAATTATTCATTTTATTATTTATATATAATGTAATATATCAATAATATTTATATTTATTTCCAAAATACTACTATAATAATTGGGACTCTAGTATTCTATTATTTTTATATATTGTCAATTTAATTATCAAGAAACTGGATATTGAATATTGGTGTTTCAGTTTTTACAGCTATCATTAATTAATGTGAGAAATAATTTCATTATACAAATCATTCCAAATAAGTCCTATATTATGGAACCTTCTATTAAACCTATGATACATTATGGGGATACTACATCACTCTTACTTAGAAATATTTTTTATTAATTTCATTCATCATATTTTTCATAAGATAATTTCCAAAAAAGAGAATCCATTAAATGATATAAACTAAGCTGAACTCAACAAAATTTACATATATATTACATCATTTGAAATGAAACCATAATATATTACACAATAAATAACACCCGAAAAACAGAAATATTAGTTTCTTTGAAGTCTAGATACATCATCAATATTTTTCATAAAATATATTCATTATCTGCAATAATTGTTGTCTCACATAGTAGTCATATTACACATATTCTACTTAAAACTAATTGTTCATAACGAAGGGAAATTGAAACATAATAGAGGGTGATACTAACATATCGGTAAGTGTAATCATTTTATATATCATTCCACGATCATATTTGACCATAATATAAGAATAATAGTCTAACAAAATGATTAAAATATTCCAAATTCATTAACAATTGGTCTTCTATTATTATATAAATGTCTTCACATTGATATTTTTTATAAAAGATTATGTTATAAATTTTAGTGTAGAATAATCAATTATCAACCATGAGTCACGAGAAAATAAAAATCATAAAAAAATTTCACGTAATTGGAGGAAAATAATAATTATAAAGAAAATTTCATCAGTGAAAACTCACTACCATGACAATCATAAAATAGTGGATAGATTCAATTAGTATAGTAGGTTCACTCCAATGTATTTTTTCATTAATAGTGGATATACTTAAATAATGAATTTTGTTCACTCCCCATTCCATTTCACATTATATCATGAAATATCATTCTTTACCCTCATAATTTACGGCACATATGATTCTAGTACAACCCAATAATATAGAAACTAAAAAATATGTATTCCAAACGATCATAAATACATTTATACATTCAAAATTTCATAATAAAAATTTTGGAAAGAAAAATGAATCATTAAAACAACATTTTCACATTATCATCCTTATCCATTCAGCAAAATAATGTGGATGTAATAATAAAAACATATTTCTAGTGAATAACAAGATACATTAATTTATATTGAGATAAATTAAAAATGGTGTCATAAATGAATTTAAAATATGTTATAAAAAATAAGTGGACATATCATTTTATTTTGGTAAATGTTTATAGAAAAAAATATAGTAAAATTGGAGTTCTGTATTATTCATAAAAAATAAAAAAATTGAATAAAATAAAAATAAAATAACTAGAATGATGGTGGAAAAATATTTTACTTTTATAAATATTAAAAAAATTATTTTTACACTTTTGTAAAAACTTATATATATTATGTATGAAAAAATTGTAAATATTTATATTAAAATAATTTCCATGTACTTAATATACAGTTGAATTTGACATTAAACATTTTTTTTGTAATGGGAGAGATCATTCTTGAAGGTTTTAGATGAATATCATTGTGGAAGAAAACGTTTCAAGGTTAAAAATTATAAATAAGTATAGTTTTTGTTAAAAACATTCTATTGTTATTTCCGAGTCCCAATGGGTGTAAAAATAGAAAGAAAACATGTTGAACTCCGAAATAACCACATGTAGAAAAATAAATGGAGTTTATGAATGAAAGAATATATAATTTTTCAAAAATAAAATTTAATTTTAATCTATCTAAATAATATTTAGATTATATCATAAACTCATATAACATTTGTAATTAGTGAATCAAAAACTCCTAAAATGGAGAGGAATGTATGGATTTAAAACTAAAAATATTATTAATTTCACAAATATTAATATAAATTCATGTTTCATATATATTCCACCTAAATAATGAAACCAACGGTTATAGAAAAAAATTTATTGTTAGGAAAATGATACTATAAAACTCGTACATCAAGTCTGAAAATTCTATATACATATTATAACCTCCTATATAATAAATTAGTATACATATACAGAAGAACAATTTTTCATATTTACCCTAGAATATATGATTTATTCATAATTTATAATCACCTATTTATGAGTATTTATCTATTAAATCAATATTCTAGTTTCTAACAGTTTTGATCATGCATGTTTTAGTATGGTTATTCTTGTACCTTTTCCTTGGTAATAGATCTATCATATATATTATATTAATATTGTCATTAATAAAACATATATAAATTATATAAAAATTTATATAAACCCATGTATGTTGTGGAATAAAAATTAAATACATCACATTGTAGAGGTGGTAGTCAATACACATGCCTTGGGGTTATTTTCATTCTTCAATGGATTGATTGAAACGAAGGTAAATGTTACATTTTCTCTCTGCAATCATAATCATATAATAAATAACATATATATTTATTAAATAAATTATCATAAAAATCCATGAATAGTGATGATGATGAATGGAGTGTGTCATATCATGAAGATGGTAGTTCATATGTATCCCTGAGCAACACTTTCATTTTCCATTGGTTGTAAATGAGATCTAAAATTGTGATTTATTTCACAAAATTGAATTTAAATGTATTAATTTATTTATTTTTTGTATTAAAATGTTTTTAAAATATCTTGATGTGGTTTAATGTAACACCCCAATAATTTATGATATAAATAAGTATAACGTCTCAAAAATAGTGCAATACACACAACAATGAGTATATATAAACTATAATATAATATACCATTAGAACATATCCATTAATTTTTTGAGTTTTAGTTGGAATAAATAATAAATAAAAACCATATGGTTTATGTACGTATACAATAAATTCAAGTGGAATCAATTAATTAGAAATTAATTTAAAAATTACCATAAAGTAACGGAAATGTTTTTCCGAAAAAATGTTTTTACACATGAAATGTATTCTTATATTTATAAATTTAATTAATATCTATTGGTGAGTTATTTTAAAAAAATTATATATTTATATATGTTTTATTTTTTATTCATATTATATTTGTAATATGAATGGGATAAGAGGAAATTATGTTTTATTCTTAAAAACAGTATTTTCGAAAAAATAAGTTTCATCGCATTTTATGAATATTATATCAAAATTATTTTCTTCCACTTATAGGTATTTAATTTTATAAAATTGATTAAATATTTTGAATCTTGAACATAACAATTTAATAAATAGGTCCCTTTTATTTTAGGCATTATAAATAGTTACCATGGGAAAATTTACAATACGACCAAAAATGTTAATCAGGTTAATGTAGGTTAAAAAACGTTTTATGGTCACCATAAATCATTAGGAATAATATTGGACTAATGTAATTATACACATATCAAAACAAACTATTAATATGATTTGGATAAGGGTTAATTGTATATTAAAATAAATTTTATAATATTTAAAGAAAAGAAAAAAAATACTAAATACAACTCTACAATATTCAAATATAATAAATGTGATCATATTGAAGGAAAATAATTTCATGAATGCATAAAAATTTTAATTTAGATACTAATAACATTATTTTCATTTTATTTATTTAATTTTAATTTTTATGTATTATTTAATTTCGTAAAAATTATTACATAAAGCTAACCCAGTATATATTCTATTAATCAAAAAATAATAAATAATTTAAAAAAATACCAGTGAAATATCATGGGTAAAATTTATACAGTCCATGATATTTTATAGATTAATATATCATATGTGAGAGATGTGGTCACTTAGCGTCGACATTTGATCGCAAGGACTGGTTGTGTAAGGGATGGGGGTCACGCTAGATGGTGATCCACTTGTTTGAGAAAAGGATAAAGAGGGAATGCATCTATCTGATGTACATGGGGTACCTCTTATTGGTATGATTGAAATGGTGTAGTTTTAGGTTCAATCTGGGTAGAAAACCCACAGACTAAGCTGAGGCATGACACGGGTTCTGATGTTGCTGATTGTTCTGACACTGCTAATGGATCTAATGATAACCACCAAGCTGATTCAGGTGTATGCACCCCAGATATAGAGAAGATCGTATCTAAAGTAGACACTGGACATGGCTTAACTGTTATGATCAATGGGAAGCATTGTGGTAGGGAGAAGGTGGCTAGAGACCCTCAGAAATTTTCAATGGAGGAATATGCACATGCAGAGGTGTAGGGTGCTATCAAGTATGATGACAACCTAATTACTTCTGATGTGGTTAAAGGTAGACAACCTACAGTTGTCACTTATAGTGAGGGAATTGAAGCTGTAAAGGAGAACAAATCTCAACCATGAAGGTACTACTACAATATCTCTAGAACTATCAATACAAGGTCTACTCAAAACTCTACAACCTTGGCAGGGGTGATCTATTAAATTAAAAAAAATGAGATCATCCTTGGTGAACTCTAAGGTAATGATCATACTTCTAGAGATCGAAGTGAATCTCTCTAAATTCTCAATGTAAGGCCCAAGGAAAACACTCCAAGAAACACCATGGGAAGAGGTGGGATGATTTTACAAATCTCAAAGTGGACTAAATTCCTTTTGTATGAAGAACTAATTGATAATATGCTTGAGATGTCTTCTATTCGGAAAAAATGATCATCATACTTGACTTCTTCTTCTCTTTAAATTGTACATACTATGAGGGTTACCAATAACCCATAAAAGTTTATTATCCTTGATATAAAATAAATATTATAGTTAAAAAAATATAAACATTATATCAATGTATTTTATATAAAATCAAATGAATAGTGTCTATAATGATAATAATGACATTTTATAAAAATAACGTATTATATAAATTGATAAAAACGATTAAAATCTTGGAATAATGTATGTTAGATAATATATGTTTAATAAAGTCACATATTTTATATTTATGATCCAATTTTCATATTATAAGTAAATTTTTTACGCTTTATGAATCATACATATTTTTCAATGGCTAAGGATAAAATATTTTAACTAATGGTTTAAACAGTGATATAAGGCTTAAATTTTCACACAAACCTGACCAAGTAATATATTATGATGATATTTTAACCATATAATATCTCATATTTGAACCAAATTCTAATTCGAATAATTTTTATTGAAGCTTAGTTTTTATAATTTGTGATTTTTTGATAATTCCTATTATGTCCTTTTCATCCCATATAAAAGGACACCCCAAACATATCTTCATTACAACACATTTAAGAAATTAGATCCATCTATACATACCCATTTATATTTAACATATCATTATACACATTCTACAGGTTCTTCTCCTCTCATTATACCTTTCCAAGGATAAATAAAATGGTATCTAGAGGTAGTCTCGTAATGAAGAGGTAATCATCTTACCCAACCACATTAAATTTATTTATTCTTTTACCTCATATGAATATATGGAATTTTTCATAATAAAAAAATTCCATATATATATTAAAATTTTACCATTACTATGGAACCAGAATTACCCTCCCTCATTTAGATCAAATGGAATTTGAATGTGTCACCCACACTTACATACGACATATTGTAAACACATATCAATAATATTAATTAATAATTTCCATATTTTATGGAGTGCCATTAATGCATATATAATTTTTCTATTTAATAATTATAACATTATTTTTCTGCTATAACTATAATATCACTAATAACATCTTACCTTTTTATTTATTTGGAAAAACAATAGCGTCGTTTGTGCTTATGTATGGACTAAAACCTCCACAAAGTGATTTGATCCATTTTTTATTTTTATTTTATATGGATTTTAATATTGGTATATTTAATAAATTTATATATAATATATGTTATATAATATATTTATTAAGTTTGAATTATTAATTTCGATTATTTTTTATCATCTTTCAAAAATTGAAAAAATGAATTATTGCATAAGTATGACTTACCGTCTCCTTAAAAAGTGTATTAATTTTTTGATCTCTATATTTTATAGATAAATATAAATACACATGTTATTAATATGAATTATCTTTATATAATTATAATTATTATTGGGATGATGGAACCATAATCAAAGTACACTAACTGAAACTACCAAACAAAATAAATCAAGAAAAACAAATCATTTTTTACCATAAGTATTGATTTTAATATAAAATTTTTAAAATACATGTGAAATAAGATTATATTTAAATGTTATAACATATGATATACATGAGTTTTTTTCTTTAATTTATTATACTAAATATATATTTCTTTTCAAGAATTTTTGAGAACATAAGAATGATTTCAAACCTAAGGTAAGGGTTTACTTCACAGTCTCATCATTATTCGAGATTGTTTATATTTATGTCTAAATTAAGAGTATACTTTCTTATTTCTATTTTAAATTTAATAATTTTTTTCAAATTGTATTATTATTATAAATTATATATTTTACTTCCATTTTCCTCTCTTTTTGTTCTCATGATCCCAAAGTAATGTTTTTAAGGTAAAAATTCTTTTTTTAGTTGTTAAGGAATGATGATATACAGTGTCCATTTATTTATAAAATTGTATAAAATATAATTATTAAGATTAAAAATTGATTTATTAAATAAGTTTTTAATGTTGATTGATATTTGTTATACTTTTTTAATATGAATATTATTCTTTTTTTGAAGTGTGGTAATTTTTTACATTTTTACAAAATATAGAATGGAATGTTTTTATCATAGTAAACATGAATGTAATTTTACACCTAAATTAATAGTAAATACATTTTATATTAAATTACATGTTTACAATGTTAATTTTAAATAATATTTTTCCCATAATAATTCAATTTTTTTCATTTTTTAAACAACTCTTTTAAATATGAAATATTGTGTTTTTATATAACAAAACATTATATGGTCATTTGAAATTACATTCATCTATTTAAATATCCATTATTGAATCTTAGGATTTACTGAGGCTATAATCATAAGATACCATAGAATGTATTTCAATGGATGGTTTATTATCAATTGCACTAGGAAAACCATTGATATTTTGTATCCTTGTTCATATAATATAGATAGGAATTTATTTTTAAGGAATGATTTGAATGTTATGGTGTACATTAATATTAGGAATTCATTGAAAATATTATGTGATGGTGTGACAAGAATTACATTATCCACCGAGTAAACATTTTTTAACATGATACAAACTATGTTAGGATTTCAGATATGGTCTTACCCATTTATGTAGATGTATTGGCATGTGATCTTGAAATTATTTATAGATGTCTTCGAAAAAGGCCTCAATGATATGTTTTAGATGTCTGAAATTATTTATTATATCATTATAAAATAATTTATTGTTCTCCATGTGTTTATTTGAATAATATTTTTCTATAAATTGATATTTTAAAAACACATGTGATTATTTATATGGAATGATTTTATCATCATTTTTCTGAAACATTTTTCATGACTTATTGAAATTATTCTATAATGACCCTGAACCCAGTAGCCTAGAACTATTGCCTAAATTATACATTAGCATAAAATAAAAGGAATGATATCCTAATGAAATGAATTTTTTCTAGACTAAAGAAACTAGATACATAATTGAGTATTACATTACATTTTAATATAAAAATTATAAGATTATATTTCTTTAGTAGAATAAAGGTATCTCTTCAAGAATATCTTTTCATATAAAATAATGTGCATTTCATAGTATCATGGGAAAATGGTGCATTGTAAAGATGAACTAATACTAATAGTAATGTTAATTTATGATGGAAGCTATCATCAATCCATAAGTATAATCATTATTGAAATGAAATTATCTAGATGCACAATATATTGAAATAAATAAAATGAATCCATAGAAAATATATTTTGGAAAATATAATGGATAATAATATCAACAACTAAATTCTAAATAAATAATGTGAATAATTATTAGATATCATGTTTCCTAGGAACATGATACGATTTTCTTCAATGTTTATCAACAATATTTTCTAAAAAAATTGGTTACAAACACATCATGTCTGGCCAAATATACCTCTTCTATCAAGATCCATCCTCAAGATATTTTTAAACAACCTATTACAAACAGATATGGATTTTCCAACAAATTCTGTCTCCTAAAACCTATCGATGATTCAATAGAATATCTATAATTTCCTCACTCATATAACCATCTCCACAGTTTTGAAAATATATTGAATAATATATTTAATTTGGGAATAATGTGCCTTATCATCAAATATATTTATTGAGTAAATCATGTAGATTTATCAATATTTCCACAGTTAATCAAATAAATATCAAAGAAAATTGCATCAATAAAAATAGAACATGTTATAAGAAAAATTCATATAAAATTTAAAATAATATGGATAGTTAAAAGAAATGTAATGTAAAATTAATAATTGATGTATGTAATTGATTGTTTCAAGAAATATTTATCATCCACAAAAGAACATGAGTTTCTACAATAACTCTTACCACTCTCTAATTTTCATGTCAAATACCCTTAGATGAAATAATTAAAATTGTAAATTAAACTACCATATATTATTACTAAATAAATATATGAAGGTAAATGGGTAGTATATACACCACATAAAGGTTAATTGGTTCATAATAATAGATATTTTTAAAAGAAAATAATTGGTGATAAAATCACAAACCTCGCAGTACCTTTTTATTGAATATGATTTATTCTATAGTATATTTGTTTTAATCAATTTAATAAGTAATAAAATAACAACATTAAAACTTATAATATTCAATATGACAGTTATGGGAAATCCTATATCCATTTCATTAATAATAATTTAATATTTTGTTTGATTCATGTGTTAATGGACTTTTTTAGCATGTCTGTATTATCCTGAATGATCTTGTTCTCGTAAAAATTATATAGTTCTATCATATCCATAATAATTACCATGATATAATTATACAAATATAAATAAATAAAACTTTTAAAACCAACCATCAAATATGGTTATGAGAAATTATTTTGGTTACACTTACAGAGATGGTATGTCATACATATGCACGAGTAACCCTAATATATTTTTATAATGATAGTTAAAAAAATTTATATAATATATAATATTTTCAGAATAATATTAATAAAATATATATCCTATTATATTATTATTTATATATATATATATCATTCATTTGGATTAGTGGTTAAATGATACTCACATCGCATCATGGAGGCAGTAGTCCACACCTAAATGAACTCGGTTATCATCTTTATTTGAGTGATAAAGTAATAAAAAAAATAATAAATGTTTTCTTTCCTAAATTATTAATATTTAATTAAATTCATAATTATTTCACTTAAAAAAACATATATACATTAACTTTATCCTTTTCACCTTCCTTGTGAAGCATTAGTGGATGAGTAATCACATCCCTTGGTCATGATATATCTCACTAGACACACAAGTTATGTTATCCTATCTCTTATGGAATAGAAGGAATATATATATATATGATATAATTTCTATATATGTATAAATATTTTATAAATATAAAATATATACATAAAATACCTCATGATTCCAAACATTGAAAAGTTGTAATTTAAGAATAAATGTCATCATTTTACAAAGAGGTAGTCAACTATACCCATGAATACCGATTTTCTTATCAATTTGATGGAAGCGAATATGGTTTTAAATATTTAAATTATTAGAAAAATTTAAATATAATTATAACAACGAAATTAATGATAAAAAACATTAAAGGTGTGTTATATAGACCTCATACAATAATATTAATGTGTAATATAACATATTTACCAATGAAGAAAATTTGAGGCAATAATCCCTTACCTCATGTCTTGACATTCTTCGTACATGTTCGCACAACATCTTATTCATAAAACAATCTTCTGCAATGAAAAAATAATAATTGATATGAGTTTTTTATTAAAAAAATTTGTAATATAGGATATGTGGAGGTTATTAAGGAAGTGATTTGGTTTGGACTTAGAAGAATTAGAAGACTTTTGAATTATGAAGAGGATAAAAGAGGGGGTACCATTTTATAATTAGGGTCAAGATACACTTGTATTTTGAAAAATTAAAATTTTATACCAAAATTTTTACAATTCAAAATGGTATAAAAGGTATAAATATTATACCATATATGAAATAATTTATAAATATGAATATATAGTAGGAGTTGTATATGTTTTAGTTTATTTTGTCACTTTTCTTTTTTGTTTGACCCTTGGTAAACCCATTTTGGCATTAAGAAAATAATTATTTTTCCTAGTTTTTTCTATTCAACATGATAAAAAAAATTAGTTGAAGATTTTATATAAAAATATTTATGATGATTTAAAATATGGAATCCATTTTTTTAAATAAAATCCATAGATGTTACAAAATTTTATTTCAAATACATGAAAAAATAGTTTTCCAATGAGAAATTTATCACAATTATAAAATATTTTAATTTAAAAATATGGTATTAAATCTATTATAATATAATAAATTATATTACATATAACATAATTGAAATAATTTTACTTATAATCCATTTTTAACAAAATTAAACATTTTATATACTTCAAATGATAAGGCACATTTCAATAAACATAATTATTTTCATTATTCAATGAAAATTTATTATTATATAAAATTATAAATAATTAAATTTGAGATAATATCAAATTTTTTATTCAAAATACGATGTTAATTTTTTGTGAATAAATGATAAATAAGTGTCAAAAATAAGTTATATTATTTGTTCTTAAAAATAAATACAAATCAGTTTTTGATAAAATAGTATTTTCAATGAATATAAATACCCTAGAAAAATGAAGTACATATTTATCAGTATATTTTACTATATAAAGACATTATAATTTCAAATAAATTCTTATTCCAATTCATACTACCACGTTTAACATCAAGGATACAATGATGATTTTTGAATAATAGTTTTTATAGTATGTAGTAGTTCACTAAAACTCGGTGTTTCATGTAACAATTCTACTGAAAAAATTATATTTAATTGATTAAAATTTATTCATACCTTACAAAATATTATTTTCACTCAAAATTAAATCACATTGATACAAAATTACTAAGGATACATCAGATTGATCATATCCTTGGGTTTTTATATTTTTTTCATGTTATTGTTTTCTCCATTAAATGTTGACCATGTGATAATTATTAATTCATATATCATTTAATATATGATCTATAATCTCTAGAAGGTTTTCCTCATATGAAATAACATTATATAGTTTTATAAATTTTTAGTTAATTACATGATAAAAATTATGCCTTTACTTCCACTAAAGAAATACATGGAAAAATCCAGATCTTTTTAGAGTTTTGGTGGAAGAACAATGTGATAAGGCACTATCCATAAAAATTTGATAATATTAATGAAAAAGAATATACCTTGTGATCATCTTTGAATTCTTATAAAATATCATAAACATCTATCATAGAGACATTCATAGAAAAAAAATATCCCCAACTTCAAACACCATATCATGTCGAATATTATTTTTATAACATTTCTATGGACATTGATCTACCATGACATAATAGTAAGTGGATTTATATTTTTATTAAATTTCATAAATTATATAATCTATCATTGTATTTATTTCCCTATATTTAATACAAAATGTTAGATTTATCCACATATTTATATAAAGGGTTTCATAAGCATCCATATAAATGAATGTGTGAAATATGTGGTTGAAATAATAGTCTTCTATGTGAAGGTGTTGATCCCAACAAACATTGAAATACATATGGCAAGATATAAGAATATACCCATTCATTTGAATTTTTTTAATGAGAATCTGTGTTCTGATGAAAAATAATAATAAAATGAAGATATATAACCAAGAACTACTAATGACTTCACTAGAACAATGAAGTAATCCATAGATTCTAATTAGATTCAATTGAATATATTACTCCATGAAACCATAGCACATTCATAATATATATTATAGAAAGTTAACCAAGAATTAAATATTCTCTCATAGTGATTATGTGTGCTAACATTCGGTGGTGAACAACTATAACCAATATAAAATTATTTGCATTACATGGTTTAGAGAATATTCTAAAAATACCTATGGTGTTATTTTATGATTTTCATTTTTATTAGGATGATGGTTGTAACATCCCCATATATTTTTTCATCTTAGATATAAATTTCCAACATTATAACCATTGATATACATGCTCTCATGTATCATTATTTGTTCTATCCTCTTATAATTATTCTATCAAATATATCTACGACTTTGTACATGCTACATTAATAAAGAGTTGAATCTATAATGTTCCACTAAGGGCTCCTTCTTAAAATCTATTATAGACAGATCTCATAAAGAGTTCATAAACATTATCAATACAAGACTATCAAGGTTAATACCAATAACATGACTACAAATCCTCCTCAATTATATATCATTCTTCTAGGACTATTTAATCATCACATGTATAGATGGTTCAACACTCATTGTAGAATGAAAAGTTTTATCCCCTTCTTAAAAAATTTCCAGATAAATCCATTGAGTATCCATAAATATTATATCTTTCTGGATCCTCATAAAAAATATGGTATTATGATACTTTTGACTCAAATCCTCAGTCACCTTGCTCACTTTCCAAATTTGGTAATGTATTGAGTAGTTTTAATATTTAATCAGTTCTAAAAATCTTCTATAGCTCAAATTCATGTCCTTCTATGTGAGTATTTACATTAATCTTTTATCATCATCTTTCATATCACATCATACACAATAAATATAACAGACCCATTTATTTAATGAAAAAAATACCATTGGTAACTCAATATAATTATTTGGCTAATTTTTCTCAGGACCCACCAATTATTATGACACATAAGCTATCCTAATATCACATTCAAGGGAATTCATCCATTTCCTTTAATAGATGTATCAATATAGTTTACAATATATTCTATACTATAGTTTAATGTATGAAAAGATGAACTAAATAACCTTATCTTTATTCTCATATAATTTTTCTAACATTCAACTATCCAAAGGATCATGGCTCCTATAGAGTTAACTTGGATAGAAGATTAGAATGTAGTGAGAAATTACCCAAAATGTGTTTATATTTCCCAGTTAAACCAATAAATCTACATATCCTAGAAGGCATTTGTTTTTATAACAATTTTCAATATCCAATTTCAATGATGTATTCACCAATATTCCCTCTGTTTGGATTATAAGACCAAAAAAATGAGTTTTTTATAAAACTAACAATTATTAAATTTTCCATCTTGTTTCTCCATGCTTAGGATCTTCAGAAAAATTCACAAGTTTTCTATATTATATTCTTAACTCATTAAATATATAATAATATCATCTATAATAAAAATTAAACCATGATAAAGGTTATATCTAAAAATAAAATTCATTAAATACATGATGATAAAAATGAAATTAATAATATCAATTATTTTTACTAAATAACCATAGTGTTCATACCTTTTATAGACTGTTTCATTGGGTATATCCACCTTCATTACCAAAATTTAATGATTTCTAGAATGATGGTAAATTATTGAAATGTTTTTATGACTACACAATTGCTAAAAAATTTAAAATATATGGGATATAGTATATTCCTTCTGGATTTTGATCTTCTTCCACTCTTAATGATCAATAAAAAGTAACATTGATTGATAAATCATCTTAAAAATGAACTGCTACTCCCCATGGTGAAACATGGTGCTAAATAAATACCTTGTTGTAATTGAAATGGAGTTTATTCTCCAATTAAAAAACTCAATCAGGTCTATTCAATATACAATCTTTGAAAGATGAATAAAACCATTTATGATTTTTAATGGTAAGTCAACAACCTGATTTATTAGAAGACTAGGAAAATCATCATGAAATAAACTAACAATATCGAACACAATCATTGTATCATTAGTATTGGGCTTCCCACAAACAATCAATGATAAAAAAAATCTTTTGAATCAGAACAATTTCCATACCGTCAAATTGAATTTCAAGGATGGTTTTAAATTTATCATTGCACTGATTCCTGATCTTCTGTTGGTGCACCATAACAAAAATTACTTCCATTCATTAGAAATATATATGAGATATATTTGGTAAATCCTATCTATTCCAATTATAACCGAAAATTAAACTAGAAGGATAAAAATAGGATTTTCGGGAACAACATTCCCACAAACATATATTGGTGAAAAATCATAGATTTGATATGTCATCATTATACTATTATCAGATTTCATATCCAATTAAAAATCTAATAGTAAACCCAAAATGGTCAACACAGCTATCAAGCATCTTTGAATAGAGTGATCCTTAAATCAAAGGATTTCAAGATAATGACATATGAATTTAAATATATGATACTTTTAGCTTATCCTTGGTCATTCATGAATTTAATATTTTTAAATCCTTACTAATGGTTCATATAGTGTCTGTGAATTTCAAAAACTGTATCCACATGGAGTATCAAACAAAGTGTACATTAAGGTACAGTATTATACTTTGGGTGACGATTGAGTATAACATAATGAATTCAATTTAGAGTTATAACCCCAATGTATGACACTGACTAATCCACATTCACATGTTCTATGTAGATAAAATTATAATTTATTATAAACCACCCACATTGCACTTCACAAAATAATAGGATATTTTCCCATATATAGACATATCCTTAAATTTATACTTAGATTTATCATTATAAATATCACTAATAATTTATCATCTTAGTTTATAAGGTATAATAAAACCATTATTTTGATACAAACTATTGCGACATAGAATTCACATACATATATATTGAAAAATAAAAGATTATTAGAAGTTTATTTATACAAGAAAACACTTAGGGACCACTATGGTTTAGGGTATTTAGAAACATGGATAAATAAACAACTAATTCATAAGTAAACTAAATCATCTCCCATTATTTTCTTCATATATAAATCCTTATAATATGTATCATAAATAATAAATTTCCCCCAAACATAAGAAATGAAACCATTATAAATGATGTTATCAAATTCTCAATATGGGTAAACAAGGTGGATGTCCACATAACATGTGCATAAGGGGTTTCAAATTAGATAATAACATTCTAAAACCATACACTTCCAATCAAACATAATAAAATTTATTCATAGAATAAATTAGGGAAGATCATATGTCATGAACCATGAAGTATTAAAACAACATGATTCATGAGAACAAAAAATTTGAATAATTCATAGATTTTTTGAATACATATAATCTGAGAAAATATTATGTTTAGGATACCCACTAAGAAATTAAAAACATGTTAGTCCTGGTCTAGACTATCGTGGGCATGCTTTGGGCTTAGAATAACCTCCTATGTACCATGTTTTGGACTTGGGATAACCTCCAATCTACCCTATTGTTTGAGGAATGGGTTAACCTATTGTGTACTAACTATTTTAGGATTGTGAAACCTCATAATATCCCTCCTATTTTAGGATTGGGATAACATCCCCAAAACCTTATTAATTCCATCTTGGGATATCTTTTAATATACCCTCTTATTTAAGGATTAGGATAAACCCTCATATGAACATTGCCTCATTGAACATAAATAATTTTCTAATGAATTGGAGGGAGATATAGGTTTTACTTATCACTTAATACAGAAATTTTTATTACCCAATATCATAATAATTTTACCATATCATAACTCATAAAATGTTACCATTTTTTGTAAACATCTAATCAATACGTTACCCCTAGAAATTAAATTAATTTCATAAATATATTGTTATTAGTATTAAAATAAATAATAATAATTGTTAAATATCGTACTATTAGATCTTATCATCTTAAAAATATGAAAACCCAAATTATGTGGTTTCTAGTGAATATAAATTCCATTAACATAACTTTAAAACAATATTCAAAAAAATATTGGTTCCTTAAAAAATCAAGTCCTTAAAATTCAGAAATACTATATTTTTTAGAATAAATTTTTACCGCAAAAAATCAAATCTTGTTATGGAATAATTAAATTATTTAATTTTAATAATGTTTAGAAATAAAATTCTTTTCATTAACATTAATGAAAATATTCTGATCACATTTAAAAATACCTAATTCAGAAAATTACCAAACATGTCATTTAAAGAAGTTTTTAAAATGTAAAATAGATTAAAGATGAATGTAATATTTAAATAGGTAATAGTAAAAAATTAGAAAACATTTTATTTTTAAAAAATGGAAATGAAAAAGAATATATTCAATTGATCTATGAAATAATTGTTTTATTCTTTAAAAATATTCATTCGGACTCTTGAGTGCTTAATGAGTGAAAACTGAAAGGAAAATATTTATTTTCTAAAAATAACCAAAGGATGTGATTTTTTTTTGAATTTCATGAGATATGGTTAATAATATTTTATCTTCAGAAACTGATCAATAAAAGTTCCATGAAAACAATGATATTTAAATATAAATCCCTTAAAATTTTGGTAATATTTGAATTTTATGCCCCATTAAAGAATATAATTTAATGAAACATTAAATATAACAGGAATAAATATATTAATGAAATTAAATGTTATGTTTTAAGTACCTAAACCATATTAAATGAAATTGGTGTATAACATAACATATGTGACAAAAGAAGTTAATTTGAGACCATAATATCATACCTGTGGTCATAAATTTTTTATAAAAGTTCTCACATCATCTTCTTCAAGAAATCTCCTTAGGTTTTCACAAAAAGCATTATCAAGAGGGAATAATTATAAAACTAGGGACTCTATGATTTTATGATGGATTTAAGGAATCTTTTTGAGTAGGCCTTGGATGATCTGAAATATTTTTATGTGTTGAAGTGAGTGGAGGGGTGTCTTTTTATAAGAGTGGGAGAAGAAACACTTATTAATTTTAAAAATAAAATGATATATCCACATTTTAATCATTAAAATGGGGTCCAAAATGAAACATTATAAAACCATATATCATATATGCTCTATCTTTTTTCATCCACTATGAACATCATATGATTTTAGGTTATTATAACTCTTATCATTTTAGTATAATCGATCTTAAACTATTTTTTTCCTTAATCATAGTAATTTTTTTACTATTTATAATATTCATTATGACCAAAAATTATGTTTAAAATATTACTAAATATTAATCATTATGATTCCATTTATGGAATAAATTTTAACAAATTTAGATTTATAGAATTTGGATAATTTAATATTAAATTAAACCCATCAAGGTGATAAAAATGTTGTTGTCCAAATAGAAAATTTTAATATCTTTTTATACATTTAATAATAGTGTTGAGATAAAAATTTATATAATAAAATAAATTAAATTATATATTTAATAAGAAAATTAATTATAATTTTAAAAAAAATTATTATAAAATTTATGATTCTAAATGATTTTAATGAAAATTTATTTTTTAATAAATTTTTTTATTTCCCCTCTTAATTGAAAAATGAATCATTCCAAACAACTATAAAAATTAATTGAAATATAATTATGATATGTTCATTCCAAATATGATTTTCTAAAAACATTTTCTAAATGTTTTAATGAGTCATTCATATTAGTTGTTCATAAAATCATTGAAATCACTTTTTTAGAAGAAATTATTCTCATAGTATATGATATCTTTAATAAAAGTATGTTCTTGTTTATCAATATGAATTCATTATAAAAATCCATTAAAAAAAATTATAAAATATTTTATTTTCATATTAATTTTTCCCGGTTTAATAGATATTTTTTTATATTAAAGATTAAATAAAAATATTAATAGTATATTACATTTCACTAAAACGAGGTGTTGTGTGTAAAAAAGATAATTATTAATTTCAATTTTTTGAGAAATTATCTTTCACAAAATATATGGTTGTTAAAACAACACCCTACCATCCATCATCACAGAGTTACCATTATAGATATAAATAGGTATACTCTCACCTTGAATAATGATAATTTCTATCCAATTGAGTATGAACCCCTGCTATCACAAATACCTAGTAAATAGAATCCCACTAACCCCACAAATAAAAAGTTGTTTTGAACTTATTCCACATTGCATATCATAGTACTGAAGGGTAAGTTGAAATCTCTAAATAAAAAATACATGAAAACAATACATTTTTGAATTTTACAAAATATATTAGATGTGGATAAGAGCAAAATATCATCAAAAAATTTTAAGTACCAACCCTATTCCCAATATATATGACTTTACCCCCAACTATGTGAGGTATTATTTAAAATTTTGAATAATATAGAGGTACAATGTGCTATCTAAGTACACTTCTAGTAGAGTAAATTTTTTTTGAATTATTTGATCAACCATTTTTATCCTCATCATCAACCTTATATAGATATGAATAAATAAATGATTATATCACATCGTGCTTCATATCCATTTCATAGATGATGAAAATAATTGTATAATACTTGGAAAATTACTCAATATGGATTAATAATGAATCAAATTCTATGTCTTTATCAAGGATATATTAAATTACACTAAGGATAAAAATTAAAAGACATTTACTTTAGTGTTACACAACATGAATCCCCTATGTATCCCACTAATATAGTGCATCCCATCAAATTGAATAATTAGTCAACATGTATATCATGCCCAATGATAAACCCTAATTTAACAACAATGTTCATGTCATATATGACCTCTATGTTAGGGGGGAATACTCATCATGTTCAATTGAAATTCTATGTCAGGTTTCCCTAAATAAATAATATATCTCATATATGACATGGAATGTGGTCCAAAAATATCTCCTATTTATTTTTAACTTCTATTTTTTTCTCGTGTAGTCTACACATGTTGTGCACTCAGATAAAACATCATGGGGTTCTTGTGTGTGATATATACATTGTGTAAAAATTTATCACATGGTGTGTGATATTTATATTAAACATAAAAATAATTTCATAGATGACTAGGTACATGATATCAGTTATTCTATAATATATGTTGTGTTGTCTTTTTCATTACCACAATTTATAGTTTCTCTTATTTCCACACCATCATCACCTAGAATCACCAACAAGTATTCCATCATTCCATCCCCTATGGTATATGATCATTTATAGTGCTTAGCGGTTTTATTCTCATCATTAATATATCATTGTCAATTTTTCCTACTCGTCTATTGTTAAATCAAGATCATAAATCCATTTAACAAACTCCATGTATGTTGTCTGTAGTCCCATTCACCCGATACCAACTACTCATTATTTCAGTTTGATCGATTATGTATCAACACCTCTATTCATGGAGTATGGTGAATTATAGTAGTATCCCCCACCACATTTAAAAAAATTACTATGGAAGGATAAAAGAATCATGGTTTCAGTGAATACAAATCAAAAAATAATCCAGCCACAATAATAATATCAATAACTATTGTACTAATAAATGTTTCACATGGGATAATTTCTTGATAATTAATGGATAACATCATAATGGGTAATCATGACAAATATATTTATGTTTTTTAGGGAAAAATATATATAATGATCATATATATGAAAATTAATTAAAAATATATAATAACTAAGTGTTAAATTACCAATTATAATAATTTATATTTATAAATAAATTATTAAGACGATTAAGGAACTAAGTATAATGAAAATGACCTTCCTTGGTAAGGGATCTCATTTACCTTTTTATTTATTTTCTTCTAGGGCTTCATTCATCATTTTCACATGATATTATCAGAGATGTTTTTATGGATCTAATCTGATTCCCCGAATTTGATGTTAACTCCTTAATGACATTGCATATCAACTATCTCTCTAGGTGTTATATTGATACTAAATTCATTAAATCCTAAGGAGATATTATTACATGTCTTTTAAAATGATAAATTAGGTATGTATAGAAAAAAAAATAATAAATTAAAAAGTTCATAAATTCATTAGTTTTAAAAATAGTAATGTGACCCAAGACACAAGCTAATGTTATATGATCACATTGGTAAAATCTATATTTTCTACATAGTCATAGTTATGGAATATAATTACAATATGTTATTTTATGGAAAAATTCATCTATTAGGATATGATAAATAATATTTTAGTTAATAAATATTAAATAACCTATAAAATAAACCATCCATTGAAATTCACCTAAAATCAGCCAAAGGTTAAGGTGTTATGTTTCCATATTGTGTCAAAATAATTTTGTGGTGTATGAAACATGGAATAAATAATGAGGAAATTTTATCCAAATAATTTTTGGATCATTGAAGAAAATTATTAATTGATATCATTGAAATACAAAAGTGTTTATGTTATGTATCATGATTGATGATGACCAAAGTGTGTATCAAAAGTTGTTATACAAGATGTAACCCCTTAACTCAACCTGATGAAATATGTGGAATATAATTAATGGTATTGCAAATGTTTTATTGATTATATATTATATATGTTTTCCGTGTGGATATTTTTTCTAAGGTTAATTCATAGGATTATTCCTACTAAAAATTTATGGTTATTATTTGTTAGAGTTACTAAATGAGCATTTTTTATCAGCTTCAGGATTATAGTTAGTGGATTACAGTGAAATAATATTGTTTTACATGAAAATGTGATGATGTTATCTTCTCCATGTGTTAAATGGTAGGTGAATAATTATTGTTTTATTGGATGGAATCTTGGTTTTAGTAAATCATAGATTTTTTTTTGAATAATTTGTTATAACCATATATTTTTCCCTAAATCAGTGTAATGTAACATTACTTTTATTAGTTAAGAACACGTTTGAAACATGTAAAATTTTTTATTACATTTTCTTTCAATGTTTCGATCATTGTATTATGATTTTTATTTTTTATGTTTAGATTGAATTTTTGCACCGTGGTCTATTTATTTTTGTGTTTTTTAATTACATGTTCTAGAAACCATATCATAACCTCATTATGGATATTTTTCCAAATTTTCTATTTTGGTGTGTGTCCATAGGTTTTATTATTAGAACATAGTCATACGACCAAGATTTTTAATTAATGGTTTGGTAAGATTTCTTGATTTTTGAATTAGGGATAAGTTGATTTATTGAATGATTTAGTATCATAAATTATAAATTGCTATTGTATAATATATTTCTATAATTATATCATGACCCCATATTAATGTTTTAGAATATTGAGGTGATTATTAGTTTTTAAATAAATATAATTGGATGGTGGTAAGTATTGTGTGAATGGTATGATGAAAAATATTCAAGTATCAGTAGTGTATATATGGATGATTTTATAAAATATGAGGAAGATCTATTTTTGGGAACAAAGATCGGAGTGATAAATAAATAATAATGGGATAGGATGATTATTTATAAACTACGGTTGATTTTAATTTCAATATATGAAACATGGATACTATTATCTTGGAATTTAAAACTAATTTAAATCATATAATGGCCCACATTGACATGTATGAGAAGCTGATGAAAAGAAGTATTATCTTCCCTTGTAAATAGATTTTTTGAATGTGTATACGTGAAGGTAAAATAATAGTTAATCATGTAAAGGAATTTAGAATTATTTTGAGTTATTTTCACTTAATGATATTGAAAATTATAAATTTGTGGTGGGTATTTTATTTATTTTTCACTCATTGGGTCATGATATATGATGGTATCCGTAGTGTGAAAATCAAGAAGATATATCGACATGATGTTTCAAGATGTTAAAGACCCAATATTGAATTAGGATCATAAAATGAAGTTGATCTATTCATATTTTGGAAAATGATATTGTTCTAAAATAAAGGGGACATACATCACATTAGTAGTAATGATAAAAGGGAAAGGAAAAATAAAATATATTAGTTGTAGTGTGGTGGATGATTGTCTATTACTTTGTAATGTTAGATGAAAATTAATTTGGATATTTTTTTCCAATAGTGGAGAGTGAATTATTAAAGAAAAAATATTTTTTTTGATCTATGAATCATGTATTATAACACAAGATTTCTATAGTATTTAGTGATTCTAGTTGACTTGTGTCTTTAATTATAGTATTTACATGTTTATTTGAGTCATCATTTGAGAGGGTATGTATAGAAAAATATTCATATGAATGATATTGTCAGGACCCATCCCTGTGGGACCCACACCGTGACTCCCCAAGCCCGCCTCCAATAGGCACGGGGGTGGTGACTAGCACCGACTAGGAATATTACTAACATGGGAGGAATTTTCTAAGATCTTTCACACAAACACACATCTCTAAGCCCACAAATGCTGAAATGTAAAAACCACTAAGGAACAAAATGCTTGCATTAAACTAAACCAAACAAACAGAGTGCGACAGAAGGAAAAGCGATGATAGTAAACTAGGACAAAATAAAATCCCACTAAAAAAATATTTTGAAAATGAAAATGTCCAACCTGTAACACAAAGAGGTACTGGGACTACTACTCATAGTCGTAGGAATGCCTCAGCCTGTGAAGAACTCAGAAAGATCGGTCATGTCCTGGTCCACCCTGGACTCTGTCAAAAGGTTGCTCATTTTTACAAGACATGACACATGTGGGAAAAGCTCGTGCAGGGGTGAGTATAACAATACTCAGTAAAGGACCCCGAAAACGACAATGTAATACTCCAAAGAAATGCACAATCATCTCTACATAGTATATATCTACTCAACATATAATAGCAGAACACAATCTAGATATACTCAAAACCCAGACTCATTGTCTAGAGATAAGTCACACAACCGCATACCCCCTTCTAGGGATTCATTTCAAATTTTCCACAAAGCACTCATTCTACGAGAACCCAATCCATGAGTCTTCTCGCTCTGATGATGTCCATCCGAGAAGTACTATTTGTCAGAAAACACCACATGATATAGATACACTAATTATGGGAGACACACTCCTAAGTGGAAAAGTTCATTTTAAAAAAAGGAGGATCACTTCCAAGGCCATGGAAGATACCGTGACTCATTCAGATTCACTTTCTAGGTAGAGGATCAACCCCATGTAGAGTTTGGCATGACAATTCTTGACTCTACAAAGGGTCATGAATGGATAGAGGATCTCGCTCCAGGTCTCTCGAAGGGATGCCTTACTCTATCACAGAAAGTTTTGCTAAAAGGATCATACTCCTATAAAAGGAAACGATGTATGAACTTTAGGGGAATGACAAAAAAGTACACTAACCAAGACGAAACATGTCCATGATACAATGGGAAAGAAGAACAATCCATTTTCCCAAAAGTACACAGCGTGTAGAAAAGTCACATGCAGTTTCTTTTGAACCTGTGTACCGCTGATGTACAACAACCCATGTTGTAAGACTGTTCATGTAGAAAAATTCAGTATAGGGTGTGTGGAATGAATGACACTCAGTGTTCGAGTAACTGGGGTCAGCTCCGTGTACGCTGGCCATGTGCCCGTACACAGTCTCAACCCCTGAATGTCAACCCGTGAAATCTTTGTACGTGGTGACCCACGATTCTTGCATCACCAATCCATGTGGTGTAGTACACGGTCATGTACTATAACATGTGTCTGTGTATCCCCTGGATACACACTGAGTCCCATGTATCCACCTCTGCAATGCTGCATAGAGAGTACACGTCATGTCACAAAGCCGTTTCATTCTACATGTGTCTGTGTACTTTCAAAAATACATGACGAGGTTCAGGTAAATTACAACAAGCTATGTTACCAGGGTCACACACTGTGTGACTCCTATCAGACCCCTGAAACCCTATCCCCTTCCACTGGTGCTACACGACATGTTCTTTGGAAGTTCACAACGTGTATTCTGAAATATTACAGAATCGACGCTTCTCACCGGTGCGCCTCCCGTGAAGCGTTGTTATTCATTCTAATGGTTTTATAACCATGAAACATTAGATTCTAGGTTTCCCTGACGTTCTAATGTTATATATGTTGTTTTTGGGCCTCTGATCTGCCCCAAAAATTCATTTGGATCCTCCCACACAAAGAAGGCTCGAAGAATGGTCTTTCCGATCCATGCTGATTTGTCATCCGCTAGGGCCGTCGCACAACTTTAGGTTTGTTGGTATGTCGTGTCTCTAGTTTGGGATCATTTCATTTCAATATGGGTGTGAAACGATCCATTTTTCATCGCTCCACGAAGAACACTAAGAATGTACGAGAAAATAAAGGGGAAAGAAACCCAATAGAAAATCGAGGAATGAACCTCCACCATCTTTCTTCATAGATTTTATCTATTGTTGTTAGTAGTATCAAACAGAGAATAATCAAACAATAATTCAACATGGATTGATTGTTAGAGATCAACCTGATGAAGCCCTCATGCAAGAACATAGAAATACGCAGATCAAATTATTCGTGGTTGATCTGCATTCATCATTTAAATTCCGAAACGGGGAAAAGAGAATCGAAATAAAAAACTTTACCTCAAAAAGGATCGATCGCTGATGAAGAGTTCGTGCTACCATCATTGTCGAGATCCTTTAACTTTTTTGGCGCGGTGATTCAATACTTTGATTCGTCGTCTATCATCGTAGAGTTATCTCCAAGGATCCAAGATTTCACTAGATTTTTCTCCCAACCTTTTTCGAAGACAAACATACGATTAACCCATTAAAAAGGTGGAACATGTTTCAGAATTCCATCATGTTGTGGTATTAATGAGTTAGAATTTCTATTTCAGAGTAATAATGGCATGACATTAATTAATGAAATAGTTGCCCCGTCGCTGGGCTATAGTGGATGTTTCCAAATAAAACAAAATAAACATTGCGAATTTATTTTATCTTAATAAAAACATCTGAAAATTAACTTTTTCCTCGACCCGCGCTAGTCAAGGTTAGACTCGTTCTTAGGTAAATTCGTCATCCCAGATGCAATGGTGCCCTCAAATATTCAATCTGGGCATATGTTTGGAAACTGCCACAAAGGCGCACATATGCCACCTCACTTAAATTAAAAAAGATCAAAGCACCATTCTGGGATCACCGGGCCTCAGAATGATGTGTAGTCTCTACACCTGGTCTCATAATAAATTCATATAATATTTAAAAATAAAACATGGAAAATCGAAGACATTACATTATCCCAACCTTGAGGCATTGCATCCCTAAAAATTTAAAAAAAACACACTACCAAAAAAGATGTGGTTACTGGGCACAGATCTGAGCCTCCGTCTCCCATGTGCTCTCCAAAAGATTCATGTGTTACCATGGAATACGCACCAAGGGAATTGATCACCCACGAAGGATCCTATCCTGCCGATCCTCGATCTCCCCTGGGTACTCATCAACTGTCTTCTCGTCCTCGATGTCCAGCTTGCCCCAGTCGATGATGTGGGATGGATCATGAACCTACCTCTTCATCTGAGACACATGGAAGACATCGTGTACCAGGTGAAACTGTAGCGGTAGATCTAGGAGGTACACCACCTTTCCAACTCTCCGCGGTATTTGAAAAAGTCTGATGAACCTTGGAGATAGCTTACCACCTCGGCCAAACCTCTATAACCCTTGTGGAGGTGAGACACCAAGAGAGACATCGTCGCTTCCTAAAACTCTAGGGGTCTCTGTCGTTTGTCAGCATAAGACTTCTTCCGGATCTGTGCAGTCTTCATCCTCTTCCGGATGACCTACACCTTCTCATAGGTATCTTGCACCAACTCTGGACCCATGATTGCTGACTTTATGGGGTCGGTCTAGCAAATCGGGGACCAGCAGGGTCTCCCATACAAGGCCTCTAATGGCGCCACACCAATGGTGGCGTGGTAGATATTATTATACGAAAACTCTACCAGTGGTAGGTGGTCCTCCCTACTACCACTGATGTCCATGATACATGCCCACAACATATCCTCAAGAACCTAATTGGTCCTCTCCATCTTACCATCGGTCTAGGGATGGAACGTCATGCTCAAGCATTGTTGAGTCCCAAGAGCCTCCTGCCATCCCTACCACAACTAGGATGTGGAGAGGGCATCTCAATCTGAGACTATTTTCAAAGGGATGCCATGAAGCTGAAATATCTTTTGAATGTATAAGGATCCAAAGCACTCTATGAAACTCTTCTCCCTGATATCTCGGATGTGGTCCGACTTGGTGAGATGTTCAATTATCACCCAAATGGAATCATACCTATTGGATGTCCATGGTATGCCTATCATGAAGTCCATCGATATTCTATCCCACATCCTCTCTGGAACCTATAGGGGTGAGCTAATCCCACTAGAACCTAGTGCTTAGCCTACACCTTCTAGCATGTAAATAATCTAGAGATGAACTCTGCTACTGCCTTCTTCATGCCTGACCACCAGAACTGTTGTCCGAGATCTTGTTACATCATTTCCACTCTAGGATATACTGCCAAGGGGGTTGTATGAAACTCCCTTGGGACCTCTTCTCTCAATTCCACTGGTAAAATAGTGCATCTTCTAAAAATAAGTACATGCACCCCACCTTGAGAATGTCCATCTGGAGCATGTCATGTGGATAACTAAGCACGTAAAGCCTCTTAGTCGACATCCCCAAGCTTCACCTCCATAAATAATTGTAAGAGTGGAGGGGTGAAACCATCGACTACAGGTAAGGTTTATCCTCTTCATCCATGAAAGATAAATGTAGTGTGGCTAACTACTTTGTCACCTCACTCAACAGATGTGAGCACGACCTTCAACTAAGAGCATCTGCCACCTTGTCCCCCTTCCCAAGAGTATAGATGATCTAAAAAACACAATCCTAGAGGATGTCTAGCCAATGACTTTGTCTCAGATTCAGATCCTTCTGTGAGAAGATGTATTTGAGGCATTTGTGGTCAGAGTAGATAATGTACTTCTCTCCCATTAGGTAGTGGCTCCACATCTTCAATGCGAAGACTACCACTTCCAACTCGAGATCATGTTCACATAGTTCTAATCATGTGGGCTAAGCTGCTGCAAACCATAAGCAGTCAATGCCTATCCCTGCATCTGGACACAGCCAAGCCAATCCCATAATGGGTGATAGAAAAATACGTACTCGACACCCTCCTCTGGTAATTTGAAGATTGGGGAGCTTGTCAAACTCTATCTCAACTGCAAAAAAAACCTGTTGGAACTTCTCCGTCCAAATTAAGTGTTTCCCCTTCCTGGTTATGGCTGTCATCAGTGCTGATATTTGTGAAAAATCAGAAATGAATCTCCGGTAATGTCCTTCCAACACAAGGAATTTTCGCACCTCTTTCACGCTCTGAGGTGGCTCTCATGATAACAATGAATCCACCATGGCTGGGTCTACAGCTAATCCATCTACTGAGATGACATGTCCCAAAAATTGGACCTCCTAAATCTAGAACTGGAACTTTGAGAGCTTCACGTAAAGCTGGTGCTCTCGGAGTACATCTAGAACCATCTGTAGGTGTCTCGCGTGCTCCGCCTCTAACATCGAGTACACAAGGATGTAGTCGATGAAGACCACAATGAAATGGTCCAAGTACAGCTAGAATATCTGGTTCTTCAGTCCCATGAACATTTTGGGGGTGTTAGTCACTCTGAAATGCATCAAAAAGTACTCATAAGGACCGTAGAGGCATCTGAAAGTTGTCTTCAGTATATCCTTGACCTGTACCTATAACTGGTGTTAACCTGATCGAAGTTCAACCTTCGAGAACCACTATTCCCCTATTAGCAGATCGAAGAGGTCTTCGATTCTTGGTAGTGGATATATGTTCTTCACCGATACCTGATTCCGGCGTGGGTAATCCATGCACAACCTCAAACTTCTTTCTTCCATCTTGGTAAACAAGACCGGGGCCACCAAGGGTGAAACACTAGGTCTCATGAAACCCTTTCTCTACAAATAATCCTACTGCACCATTATCTTACGAAGCCCTATGGGATCCATCTGATATGATGATGAAGAAATCGATGTCGTCCTGTTGGGTAAGTCGATGCAGATGTCAATTTCCCAGTGGGGTGGTAGTCCTAGAACATCTTCGGGAAAGACGTCCTCGTACTCCACCTCTACTACTGGGAACTCGGAGCTCATAAAATCTACTACTTAGAGGGCAAGGCTAGCCAAATCACGAGTGACCAGCTGCACCCTCATATGCATGAGCATATTTTGTGCTTCCTGGGTCTCATTTTCTCCGAAAAAGGGAAACCTCTTCCCATCACTGTGGAAACATGACACTCTTCAGATAAAACAATCAATATGGTCATGGATAGAAGATAAAAAATACATACTGATAATGATGTCATAAGGCCTTTACCCTACCACAAAGGGGTTCCAACCAAATATCTCACCTCCAAGTGTAAGATCAAACTGTCTGCAAAGGTGTGTGATCATTTAGTCTCCACCCGGAGGTGTCTTCGAGTCTAAGGATTGAGTCAACAGCTCTACCAGAATCTCAAGGATTTACACAATACATGTGGAAATGAAGGAATGACTAGGACATATGTCTATAAGTACGGAAGAAAAGGTAGATAATATAGAAATCTTACCTCGTATCATAACTGGATCTCCTGGGTCCTATGCCCCGACCGCATGCAGCTGTCCCCGCCCATGTACCCCAGCTCCCTGAGCCTGGTACGGACATCCTGGGGGATGTGGAAGTATGTAAAATTGTTTTCCACCACTTGAATCGCTCCCTACTCCTCAACCATGTCTGCCTCCTGATGGGTCTTCCTGATCCACTTTCTGCCTCAGCCTCGGTGGTCCATCCACCGCTTCCCTGTCGGAAGCTCGACAGGTCGGACAATCCCTAGCGATATGTCTTCTTCCATTGCATGAGTATCACCTCTTATATCTAGGATGATTGGATCTAGCCTGAGAGCCCTGGACTACTGACTCTCTATCCTATGTCCTCCTCTGACGTCTCACATGTTCTGATCCTTATGTCTGATGCCAGCGCCCTGCTGCCGAGGGCTCTGGACCTGTCTGCCTGCTTCTGACTGTCGTTGGCTGTCTCTGATCTTCCAAGAAGATCTCTACCACCAAGGGCTTCTCGAGAACTACAACATATGTCAAAATTCATAGAGACACGACACTAGCTCAGATACCCCATCATAGACCATGATTGATGTTTTGAGCTCTGATGTACGGATCCCTTACCAAATCCATCGAGTACCTCGTGAGGTTAGTGATCCTCAATCAATAGTCATCTACCATCAATCTACCCTACTAGAGCTGAAGAAGCTCCTGGATTCACACTTCTCTTATCATTAACAGAGAGAACTTCTCCCTAAAGAGTCTCTCAAACTCCATCCATGATAGAGTCTCTTCTTCGTGACACTATGTGGTTAGACTCCATGATCTCCCCACCAAACCCTGAAGAAGGCTCGCTCCTAGGATCACCATATATTATGTTGGTGTCCTCACTAGATGAAAAACTCTGGTCACCATCTCAAACCAGTCCTCAGCTGCTAGACTGTCAGGATCGCTTCGGAACCTATGGGGTATCCGTCTCTAGAAATCATGGAGTGCGCTCAGCTTGTGCCCCTTGTCGGTCGGTACTGTAGGTACCACGGGCTACTCCACTAGTTGTGGCATAGCAGGTACACCCACAGGTGGAAACGCCTGGGGAACTGGTCTCTATATCGAAGCCTCATCTCTGAGGGGTTCATCCTCATGATCATACTGCTGAATCCTAGCGGGTATGCATCGCGGAGGCATCATGTAGGGAAACAAGATGTACCATGGTTAATGAGTATATCTGGATAGCAAACAAAAAATATATGGAAAACACAACCCATTCCTATATGATTAATGTACCATTATTTAATTTTCCCACAACTAGTGTTTTCATGTACCGAGTTGAAAATTAGGTTATCAGAGTCCTGGTGTATGGATACTTCGGCCGCTCGCACCAAAACAAGAGTCTATGGCTTGATAGCCGATCTTGAAACACATAACACTATTTCCCCAAACAAATATCATTGACTCTTGGTCCTAAGATAGAACTGAACACCTCTGATACCACTCTGTCAGGACCCATCCCTGTGGGGCCCGCAATGCGACTCCCCGATCCCACCTCGAATAGGATGGGGGCTTCTGACTATCACCATGTAGGAATATTACTAGCATGGGAGGAATTTCCTAAGAACCTGTAAACACACACACATCTCCAATCCCACAAATGTTGAAATGTAAAAATCACTATGTAACAAATTTCTTGCATAAAACTAAACCAAACAAATAGAGTGCGATGGAAGGTAAAGTGTTTAAAGTAAACTCGTCCAAAATGAAAGCCCGCCAAAACAAGATCCCGAAAAATACAAAGTCTAACCTGTAACAGAAAGCAGTACTGGGACGGCTGCTAGTAGCTATAGGAACGTCTCGGGCTCTGAGGAACTTAGAAATCTCGGTCCTCTCCTGGTCCACCCTGGTCTCTATCAAAAGGCTGCTCGTTTGCAAAAGACACGACATGTACTGGAAAATTCCATTTAGGGGTGAGTATAACAATACTCAGTAGATGACCCCCAAAACCACAAATCAATACTCAAAAGAAAGCCAAATTCATCTCTACACAGAATATGTCTACTAGACATATAATAGGAGAAAAAAATCCAGATATAATCAAAACCCATACTCGTAGTCTATAGAAAAGTCACACAACTGCATACCCCTGCTAGGGATTCATTTCAAATATTCCTCGAAGCACCCATTCAGGGAGAACACACTCCACGACTCTGGTAGCTCTAATGAATTCAATCCGATAAGTAATATTTTTTGGAAAACACCATGAGAGATAGATACACTAATTATAGGAGACACACTCTAGAGTTTGAAAGATCATGATAGATAGATACACTCATTACGGTATAGACAATCTTGAGTGGGAAAGATTATGATACACTGAAGAGGATCACTGTTAGGGCCATGGTAGATACTGCGACTCATTCAGATTCACCAACTATGTAGATGATCAACACCTGGTAGAGTTGGTCATGTCGATGCCTGACTCTACCTAGGGTCAAGAATGGATAGAGGATCTCACTTCGGGCCTCTCGGACAGATGCCTAACTATATCAAAGAATGTTTTTCTAAAGGTATAACACTTCTATAAATGGAAACGATGTCTGACTTTCAGGGGTACGATATTAAGGGGAACTAATTCAGATGAAACATGTCCAATATATAGTAGACAAGAAGACCAATCCATTTTCCAAAAAGTACATGGCATGTAGAAAAGTCACAAGCCGTGTATTCTGACCTCGGGTACTGCTCGTGTATAATGGATCGTGTCGTAAGGCTGGTCGTGTAAAAAAAAGCAGTACATGGAATGTGTTATGCATTACATGTTTTGTCCAACTAACTAAGGTCAGCTCCATTTATTCTGGCCATGTGTTTGTACATAGTCTCAAACCTTGTATGCCAACCTATGTAATCAGTACACGGGGTGACCTGGGCTACTGGCTTCGCAATACCATGTGGTGTTGTACATGTTCATGTACTACACCCCATGTTTGTGTATCCTATGGATACACACTGAGTCCTGCGTAGTCGCCTCTTCTATGTTGCGTAGAGAGTACACGTCGTGTCACGAAGCCGTGTCATTCTCCCTGTGTCCGTGTACTTTCTAAAATACATGCCGATCTTTGGGGAAAGTCGAACACTCCGTGTGACCAGGGTCACACACCGTGTGACTCCTATATAACCCCAAAAACCCCATCCACTACCGCTAGTTATACATGGAATGTTCTTCAGATGTACATGTTATGTATTCTAGAATTTTCTAGAATCGACGCTTCTCACCGGTGCGCCTCCTGTGATGCTTCATTCTTCATTCTAACGGTCTGATCAACACGAAACTCTAGATTCTAGGTCACCTTGACCTCCCAAAGTCATCTCCGTTGTTTTCAAGCCTCCGATCGTCCCCTAAACCACATTTGGATCCTCCCACACAAGGAACAATCGAAGTACAATCTTTCCGATCTGATCTAATTCATCTTCCTCCATGGTCGTCACACCTCATTAGGGCCGTTCAGATGTCATATCTCTAGTTTGGGATCATTGCATTGCAAGAGGGTGTGCAATGATTTTTTGTTCATCACCCCATGTAGAACGCGAAGAACTCACAAGAAAATAATGGGGAAAGAACCCCAATAGAAAATCTAGGAAAAAACCTCTGCCTTTGTTCTTCACGACATTGATCCACTCCCGTTAGTAGGATCAAATGGAGAAAAATGAAACAATAATTTATCATGGATTAATTCCATGAGGTCGACCCGATGAAACCCTCACACAAGAACACATGAATCCACGGATCAACTTGTTCGGGGTTGATTCGCATTCATCATTTAAATTCAGAAACAGGGAAAGGATAATCGAAATAACAACCTCTACCTCAAAAAGTACTGAACACTGATGAAGAGTTGTGCTTCCATCATCATCAAGATCCTTCAACTTTGTTGGCGTATTGATTCACTTCTGTTATTCATCTTCGATCATCACCGAGAGTTCTCTCCAACGATCCAAGATTCCAACAGTCTTTTCTCTCAACCTTTTCCAATGAGTAGCATAAAATTAACCCATCAAAAAGGGGAAACACAATACATAATTCCATCATGTTGTGGTATTAATGAGTCAGTATTGCTATTTTAGAGTGATTATGGCATGGAATTATTTAATGAAACAGATGCATCGTCACTATGCTGCAATGGTTGTTTCCAAATAAAATAAAATAAAATTTTTGGATTTATTTTATTTTATTTTACTAAAAACGTATGAAAAGTAACTTTTACCCTTGGATCGCACCGGTCGAGCTTAGACTCATTCATAGGTAAAGTCATCATCTCAGATGTAACAGTTCCCTCAGATTTATAATTCGGACATCCATTTGGAAACTAACACAATAGCGCCCATATGTCGACTCACTTAACTTAAAAAAGTTCAAACCACCTTTCCCGGATCACCTGGCCTTGGAATGGTGTGTCGTTTTTGCGCCTGGTCTCGTAATAACTACATATAATATTTGAAAATAAAAAACATAAAATATGAGATATTATAGATATGATATGGTAAATCATGTTGATGATCAATTATTCAAGAATATATGAAAATTTGGAAAAGTAAATGTAATAAAGAATGAATTTAAGGTCGATTTAACGGGTGTGAGTCACATTTGGTGATTTATGATGAAATTATTTTTCATTGTAAAACTAAATGGTGAATGTTTATAAACAGTGTTCAAAAATGGTGTGAGAAAAATTTAATATGATTCCATGGATGTGGTAATGGATTAAAGTGTATGATTTTATACCTCAATATAGTATCGTAAGTTGAAATTATTTATGATAATGTAATTTTAAAAAAGTTATGGAATGAAAATTTGTGTCACATGAATGTAAATGTTATGGAGATCCACACCAATGAATATATTTTGATTATAAAAATCATGGTGTGTAAGACATGAAAATTATTTTTTTATGAAAATTATTTTAATGTGTCCTTATAATTTATAGGTCATGTGATTAATAACTATACATTATAATTTATTCATATGGGCATGTGTGGGATAATTATTTTTTCTCTCAAAGAGGGACATTTTTTTATACAACATTCACCATTTTTGAAAATGGAAATTGAGGGTGTTATTTATCATGAAACATTACGTTATATATGAAAAAATAATCTGTTGGAGTGACATGGAAGTGAAGTATACCATTTATAATATCATTTGATTTTTATATAATAACATTGTTTTTGAATCTTAAGAGTTCTGATGCATTTTTTGGTCGATGTTCATACAATTTGAAAATACCATACTAAGTAATTTGTAATATAATAGAGTCTCCGAGAAGTTGAATTATTAATTTTTTGATAATCCTAGAGGTATGAGTATTCACATAGTATTCACCATAGTTTTTTTGTGTAGTTTGAGTGATTTTTTTGTATAATTGGCCATTAAGAGTTCCTTTTATCATTTAGTGAATGTACTACAAAAAAATATAATGGTTTGGAAGTAATATTTCATTAACGATTATCAAATACATCTTCTCAACTAAAATTTTGAAAAAACTTCAATGAATAGGGACATATATGAAGTTACGTTGTTGGGTGCAATAATGAATTGATTGATATTTTAATTTGGAATAAAAATTCATGATAACCATTCCAATGTAGAAATATTTTATTTAATGATTCTATCCTTTAGAAAGATAAATTACATAGATGAGAATGCAGAAAAGATAATATTATCATCATATTTTAGTGTCTATATTAAAATATTTACATAAGTGACATATTTACATGAATTTTTTTTATTATTTTGTTTTTGAAACAAATGACTATTTGGAAGTTACCATGGTCGTGAGTTAAGTTCAAATGGCCTTTTTTAAGCCAAACTGAAAAGTAATTATCTGAACTATAGAATCATGGGTAATATTTTTGATTAAATTATTTAAAAAATGTATATTTCTATATGTTATTATACCAAATATAGTTTATTTGTTGAGGTATTTTTAATGTTCCACATGAATTGTGTTACTGAATAAGGAGCTATGAGAGTAAACATCATTATATTCTAACGATTGAATATGGAGAGATATAGATCTAACAAGTGAATAATAATATAAAGTTATTTAATTATTTTATTTTGTACATGAGGAATTAAATTGAATCATGTTTAGTTTTTTGAACATTCCTAATAACCAAATAGAATGCTTGGATGAAGTTTTTTAAGTATAATTGTCTATATTGGTCGAAGGAGGTTGTACAGGTTAGATTGAGAAAAATAAGATATCTATTTATAAAGGGGTTTCAATAATGATATGGTGTGGAATTATTTAAAATCATTTCCATAGTTGCGATATATACTATTAAACTAATTGAACTGAGTATAGATTCTATAGATGGATTACATATTGAGTAGTTAGATGTGAATGAAAAAATTATTCCTTGTTATATATATAATGAAAAGTACATGGTTAATTTAATATATTTAATGGAGTGTCATGACTAGGACCTAATATTATTGTTAATATTGGTCCTTTTTCGGTTGAACAATGATCCAAGGTAGTGTAATCAAAATATTTTTGACATTATGATTTATTTAAAGTTTATATGGAGAGGTCAAACCATTTTTATTTACAAAATTTAATCAATGGTTAAAAAATAATTATTATAATTCTATATATTTATTATAGGATTTTTGGAAGGATTATTATGCATATGATTTACGATACATAAATTTCATTTTTTAATAGTTTCAAGATGAATTGTCTCATTATAGCTAAAAAATATGATAGGTATGGATGGTATTGGGATAACATTCCAATATAATAAACATGAATCATGAATATGTAAAAAATGTTGAATAGTTTATCATCATAAGTGAGTTAAAACCTGTGACTACACCCTAGGACATACATTTCATTTTTTAATGTGAATTTATGATAAATAAATGTAAATATAGAGTAAATTGGAATGATTCACTTTGTTTAGTAGTTGGAATCTTGGTGTATTCAATGGGTTTTACATGAATATAAATTTATAATTAATTGGAATATTTTAGAAGGTAGATTTTGAATCTCTAAATATAAAATTGGGAAGTTGTGAATTGGATTATTTTGTAATTAATGTTTTCCAAAAAACTCTTCAACTTGTTAAAAAATAATTCATTTCATGGTTCTATTGTATGTAACAATGGTGACATGTCAAAAAATAGAAGGAACACCAATAGATATGTGTTTCGATTCATACGATTTAATATAATCATGATTTTTAATCTTTAATCACATTTTTAACAATAAAAATGCATTTTGAGTATCTTTCATTAAAAAAATTGATAAAAATTCTAATTTGGATAAAGTGGAAGGAGATGAAATATCATTTTAAAAAAATGTACATTCATTAAAATTATATATCTATCCATTATTTGTTATAGTATGTTATTTTGAACAATGAGTCATACAAGAGTCCCATATATTAATACATATGATTATAATTATCATGTTGTGGGATGTGTTGAAATGGTTCCATTGTTCTTTAGGCTGGCATTATTGGGTCTATTATCGGGGAACTATATAATTATAATGTATAATATATTTGTAGAATTTATTTACAAAATATAATATTGGAATTAGTGGTGAATAAAAAAATATTATTAAGTGGGGGATTTTTAGGAATTATACAATTGGGAAAATCATTTTTCATACTATGTAAATTGGAATAATTAAAGACAAAATTAATAATGTCTAAATTCTAGAACTCTGATGGAAGTTATAGAAGTGAAGCTATGGATTCTAGCTATCATGGTGTTGTTTAAATATGATGATATTGGTTGTATAGAGGATAAAGAAGATTTCATTTATATTATACCCCCAATCCCAGTCTAATGGGTGTTGTGTGGAAAACCATGAGGTCTTTCTCAAGTTTTCCTAATGTAAATGTATATATTTAATTCATTAATATTAAATTATTTAGGATATATTTTATATTATTTTCCCATAATATTTTTGGAATACACATAATTCACCATTTGATGGAGCTGAGGTAGTGGTTGTATTTCACAAAACAATGGCATTGCCATGTAGACCAGATTGGGAGGAGTTTTATATATTATTATTAGGAGGATTTGAATATATAATGTACTGGATATACTCTACTATTTATTAGAGTGACAGAAAATGTTATCATAACTAACCTAATTTTAACTATCTTCCATTTCCTTAACAAAAGTAAATTTGTGTTCCCTCTATTAATTAAAAATCATTTATGAACCACATAAATTGTAATATTATTTTTTCCTTAGTTTTTTTGAACATTTTCTAATTATTTTTACTTTTTTTAAATTTATTTTTAGGTTTTATGTTTTTATTATTATGTTTATTTGTAATGGGACATCCATGTTTCATAAAATATAGAAACGGATTATGCTAACACTTTTCCTTACATTTTATTTTTTATATATGTCCTCGAGTGGTTTAAATAGAATATATATGTTATCCAAATTTAAATAAAGCCTCGTATGTTAAACATTACAATGTTAAAATTTATCTTAAGTAATATGTTGAGGTATGTTTAAAATGATACCCCTTAGTAGTAGCCCTGAAACAAATTGAAATAGGTCTCAATTTGGATAACCCGATTAACTATAAGGAAATCCTTATCTGAGTAAAATATATATTTTAATGTTAGATAACTTTAAAAACCTTATATTTTTAGAAAAATACATGTTCAAGGTAAAAAATATAACCTGAAAATTTTAGAATTTATACCTTTACACATTAAAGAGAACATACCCATTGATTACTATATGAGACAACCAATATCTTGATTTAATTATTTTTATTCCAATAATTATATAACAATGAATAAATACCCTGGAAACAATTTTTATAATATTTTAAAATATGAGAGAAAAAGTTTTAACGACCCTATATTATTTTGATGATAAAACTAATCATCATTGGGAATTGAAGATAAAGACTAAGGGTGATTTAAAATCATTCAATTGAGGAGACTTTATGAAAATATTTCTTCAAAATTATTTTCCAAATATCCCTTATATGAATAGACTTTTATAATTTCTAGAACACTATAAAAAATAGATTGATTAGTTCCAATATATGAGCTGTATTTTATAATTCTTTCCTAGAATGCATAGGGATTTATTACGAAGCATGACTGAAAAAATTGAGATATTATTTAAAAGTATAAATTCATAAATTAGAAAATATCAATCTAACCAAGCCTTTTATAGCTGTTAAATACATGTTTGATATGATCTAAATGTATAGATATATTTTATAGAGTATTTTTAAAAATATCAAGATAATAAAACTGTGATGTTTCTATCAGATTAAAGGTACAAATGATACCTAAATTTAAGGAATGAATATCCAAATTCACACAAATAATAGATGTGACATGAAGAACCTGTAAAATTTTTATAAATTTCTTTGGAATTAAACAATATTGTAAATAGTTAAATTTTTTATGGGTATTTTAGGTGTATTAAAAAACACTTGACATAATGGTGGAATGAATATATCCATTCAATACACTACTAATTCTTCAATGCTTCAACTGTAGGTATCATTGAAACTATGTAAGTATAAGAACTAAAAAAGGGTATTTGAGGATAAAAATTAAAATAACCACCTATGATAAGGATGAATGAAATGGTTTATTCCAATATCACCATTAAAGTGGATAAACACAATTTTGGTGGGAAATTTATAACCACAATCCACTTATAAATAGTGAAATTTCTATTCGATTTTATATTGATGTTTATATTTTTCAATAAATCATATGTTATGATGTTTACAGTAATATGATATCAAATCCCCAATACCATGATATTTTTAAATCTATGAAAACCTATAGTGTTAAAACTATTTCAAACAATGTGTACGAATCATACATAATAATAATTTGTGCAATTATTATTATAGAAATCATCATAATTATTTCTTTATTGGAGTTTGATACAATACATGGCATGGATTGAAACTATCTATATAGATCTCATATAAAATATTTAGAAATGGATATTCCTTCATCAATCTAGAAACATCCCATTAGAATAATTATATACATGTTGGTTTCGGAATCTCTTATATAAAATAATTCAATGAATGGGTAACATTACCCTAGTTTGAATAATATATTTATCAAATGGTTGTGAAGAAAGAAAGTATAAAAACATAAGAAATGACTATTATTATTAAATATATTAACATAGTCCATAAATAATTTCCTAGACATCCCCTAAATTATGTGGCAGTGTTATAAGTAGAATATATATACTGTGAGACACCAATATCCAAGCTAATCATTAGAGTGGAACTAATAGATCTATATATATTAAATATCATGCAACAAGATAAATTTTAAAAATATACTATTACCCATATTCTAATGGGTTGGTGTGTATTGCTGATCTTTTTAAAGACTAATAACATATCAACAATTATTTTCATCAATTATTTGGATAGAATGAAATTCGAATAAATAAAAAATATCAAATGTAATGAATTGATAACACGGTCAATAAAATTCATAGAGACCTGTAAATATAAAAAATGTTTATATATTCCATACATCCATAATGAAATATTAAGAGAGAATATATTAAAAATGTATCTTTTAATATAAGATATATAGAGTATGAATTTATAGTGATTCCCATTAGAATAATAGACACCCTTGTTATTTTTTTCTAATACAATGAATATAGTATTTTATGATTACCATCATAATTATTTTGGTTTTCATCATTGATTTTATAATTATATACTCTATATAAAAAGATTAATATAATGAATATAATAGGATTTTGGTAAAAGAATTATATAATAATAACTTATAAAAAAATTACCATGTCTTATATTGGGGTTTAACAAATCACATTATTAATGCATCTGATCATGAGTGAACATATTTTTATGGATCACTTAAAGATAATGGAATTTGAGGAATGAGGAAGACAAAAAAATTTCATATAGATTCAATGTTTTCTAGAAATAGATTGGTACTAATAATACTTCTTGATAAATTTATTATGGTTTTCCATATTTTTCTTTATATCAATATATAATGGATTAGTATATATATAGATAAAAAAATATTAATAATGATTTAAAATTCCAAGAAGATTTTATTTACTAAATTTTTACTCACACTACCCATACATATAGAAGTGTTTGATATATAACATGATATTTTAGAGAAGGTCTTATGATACATCCACATAACGAAGGGTAATGTAAAAAATTATTCTTCAAAATATTCATGACCCTTCCCCAAAATTATTAAAAAGAATATCTCGAGTTTATATTTTTTATCATTTTAGTATGGATTCAGAATAACATTCTTTATTGAGAGAAACCGTACATATATAAAAAAAATATAGGAATTTAATGTGTATATTCATAAATAATGAGTTGGTCACATTTCAGTAGATATGGTTGGAGATGATAATAAACCATGACTACTCAATTCACTAACATCTTATGAATGTCAATAGGGTATTTATTGAACTTTTTATAAAGAAAACCACTACCCAATCCATGTAAGGATTGGGAATGATTATATCATTATTGATATTTTTTAGGATGAATTTGGGAACCATAATGCTAGGGAAGACATCATAACATTCTCAAATGATCAACAAAACAATTCTATAAGAGTATCACATGGAGGTATATTGGTATGATTTAAAGATCCAAAAGAATGTAATAGAAACTATGGAATAATTTTAAAAAAATTCATGATGATAGATTTATCTAAATTAAAAGAACACATGTGTTCCCTACATACCATAAACATAGAATGATATATTAGATGGTTCAAATATATAATCATTCTCTATATTTAATGAGGTTTATAAGATGTATTGATATTATCAAGTGAGTTTGTAGCGGGAAACCACAAAAATTGAGATTCTAGAGTATTCCTCATTGTTCATGGTATAATTTTATGTTAAAAAAATATTATCGAAATTCCATTTTGATGTACTAACCATATATTATATTTACCTAAAAATGGGATATCAAATACTTATACATTAAACATTATAATGTAAAATATTACGTACATGTTTTAATGGATTTAATTATGAGTACTTCTCACTTTTTTACCATTCATGTAGATTTCATACTCAATCATCTTTTATTGTAATATGAAATGAATATTGAGATAAATAACGAGGAACTAAATTAAATCACATCTGATTGAGACCAAGGGTTTACCTCTATGATTTTAAAAAATCTTAAAAATGAATTGGAATATTATGCTAAACTTTTGTATAACTCATTAACATGATACGAATGGAAAATATAGAAGGACAAAACAATCTCTTGAAGACACCTTGACAGAAATCATGATTCACTTATAAGGATGTTAGGATTAATATATCCTCATAGTTTTATATTTATAAAACAATAATTTCTATTTAACTATATAGTTTCCCTCGTAGGACTCTCTATATATAAAAATAATCAAAACTCCAATGTTCTTTGATAATATAATACACCTAAGACCTGAACTTCTATAAAAAATAAACTAAAATGTACAATAAATTATGAAACACATTAATGTGAAAAAATGTGGATAAAAAGATATACTAATATTAATAAAAAAACAAATTGTTTGAAATTTGAGATAAGATATTCTTTTTAATATATCCACGCAACAGATTCATGATGTTTTAAATGATAAATATATTAATCATAGTTAAATTATCTCAATGGATATTATTGATCAGAAAGGAGTTAATTCCTATCAAATATTAGTTACATGAAATCAATTTCATGTTCATAATGCATTACATATATCTTTTAAAACTATGTAAACACCCGATTTACCATAATTAATTAATCTGGTGGTGGTACAACTAGAGTGTGACCACTCTTACGAGGAGTAACTAATGAAAATTATGGGTTCTAATGAATATTTTAATTTGAAATAGAAAAATAAATAAAATAATGTAAATTTTTGAAACAAATATTATGTATAGGTAACATAGGATCTAGATGATGCAATGAAACAAAAGTACCTCCACCTATTCTGGACTAGGGATACAAGATGAATTTATGGGGTGGAATTTTTTTAGTTGTTATTAATGCAATGATATAGAAATTTATAAATGAAATTTACATCTATAACACATTATATTTAAATTTACATATATTTTATAGTATATTATTAAATAATTTAACCATATAACAAAACATTATATATTTTATATAGAAAATTACATAAAATAAGTTCATTAAAAAAATTATAAATGAAATTGTAAAATAATCATAAGTAAATATCCAAACTAAAATTTGATATTATGGTCAATTGATGTAATAATAAAATAAAATAGTGTGAAACAAGACTATAAAAAATCATCCTAGCAAATAGAATAGAAACAAAATATGATCATTGGAATAATAACACAACAATTAGAATTATAACTGAACCATTAGAGTAGAGACGTGACTATTTGATTTTTAAAATCATTATTAGAATAATGAAATCACTAGAAATTAATATTTAACATGAAATATATAGTAAAATATAAATATTACAATGACATAATATAAATAATAAAATTTATTTACACAAAAAATAAGAAAATTGTTTCACTAATAGAAAAGTGGCATCAACATCGAAGCTATAAAATCTTTTTTTAATTAACTGATGAAAAATAGATTGGAAATGAAATTTTAACATCAATTTTAACTTAAAATAATCTGAAATAAATTTATTCAACTTTCTCTGAATAGATTACTTACAAAATATTGGAAAACATTCTAGCAAATTAATTTTTGGCATTAGATTTTGTAAAAAAGAAAGAGATTAAATTTATAATAATATTAATTTTTGACATTAGTTTTTTGTATTAAGACATTAAATATTAGCTTTGGGAATCAGTTTCTAAATAAGTTATGAAAACATGTTAAAATAACAAGTTATTATGAAACCGTAAATTTTTTATCTCTAAAACATCTTTCTCAACTCGCGATGACCCCAACGACCAACCGCTAATCCCAAATGACCATTTATGTTTATTTTCATTGATTTTTAGCATACTATCCTGATATCTAATTTGATTATTCATCAACTATAATTTTGGAATAATCCATGGTATAATTTATCTTAAAAAATGGTTTTCAGCCCAAACATCAACTGTGATTAGATTTTGTGTCACTATTTTTATTTTATTGTTAATTTTTAGAAACATTTCTGTAAGATCATGGAGTTTTTAATCATTCAGTGAATTAGATGGTTAATGTTAAAAATAATCATCCATTGATACTATTTAACATTGAGTTTTTTTATTTTGATGTAACATTATTTAACATCTAGTTATATATTTGAGTTATTGTTTAAATTAAATTTATGTAGTTGATTGTTATATATAAATATTTTTTTTAACGTTTTTTTATTTTGATAAATTTTTTACATGATAAAATGATAAAATACTCTCGATGATATTATGTAGTGAACACTGATATATGTTTACATCATTCATTAATAAAATGTACATCACATCTACTGACTCCATATTTTCAACATTTTGATTTAAAAAAATCTTCAATAACATTTGACACATGAGACGTTGAACTAATGTAACAACTATATAAAATGACCCAATACATATTGGATGATAATTTTTTAATTATAATATAAATAAACAACATATATATAATATTAAAATAAAACAATTTCTATTTTTTAATTCATAAGTTGTCTAATTTCTATTACATGGAATTTTTTCAAATAAAATATGTTAACAATTTGGGTAATTGACAATAATAAATTAAATTTTTTAACTTTTAAATGGTTGGGAAAATATATAAAATTTCTATATATGAACTTATATATTAGAATTAATTATTTCTCGTATATTTTATGAAACAATATTTTAAAAAAATAAATATTGAAATGTCCATATTTCAATAAAAAAATTAATTATATATAATAACTCATTTAAAAAATATAAATGTATCAATTTACTATTTTTTAGTAAAATGAAATTATTTATTCGTAATTTAAATATTATAATAATAAAAATAATTGGGATTTTTAAAAAAATAATTTATTTTCATGTAAATAATGATTAATACTTTTTAGAAAAATGATGATTTTGTTAGCTATGTGGGTCTATGGAGTTTTCATGGAGTTACTGTATCACCTATATTAGAATTATAATTTCTAAAATATGTAACAATTTATCATAAAATACCAAAAACCATGTGGTATTAAAATAAGTAAAATTTATATTTTTATACTATGATCTATGGAAAACATACATATAGTGAAATAATCATTATTTTATACTAGGAATATAACATATATGTAATGAAATAAAAGGAAATAAATTACAACCATAAAATATATTAGTTTAAAAAATCATTATTTTTTATTGGTAATTTCTATTGGGGTCATTACATGTGATGTCCCTTAGATTCACATGACACACATCACAAAAAATAAATACCTTTAGTAGATTAGTTTTAATTTTATTCTTAATAATCATTGATGTATCCAATATAATTATTAGTATTTTTTAATAAATGTGTTTATGTTTACTATTTATCTTTATATATATATATAAATATTTATAAGTGTTTATATGATAAAAATTTTTCCTCAATTACATAGGGATATCAGGATTTGTATGGATCATTACTCAATAAATTTCTGATGAACCACTAGTGTATATGGAAATGGAGTGGATGATTTCTTCAAATTTTCTAAATGATATATTAAAAACATTGATTTGATTTTCTATCCATGAGTTCATTTTTTGAGTATGATAATTCTAAACTCCAACGATATAAAGGATCATATAATTTTATATGGTTTTAGCCTTAATTATATATGTTGGATATAGAATTGTGAAATAACTGAAAATCCAACATCTAATATTGGATATGATATTCATATTGAGGTAGAGGAACTCATTGGAAAATAAATTCCTCATTTAGGTTTTGAAACCATAATAATCTAAAATAGTCACATGATTGTATGGATATTCTGAGAAATAGTTATTCCTAGGTTAGAGAAAATATACCATGTTACCAATATTTTTTAGATTAGTTAAATTGAAAGAATGAAATGTGTGGAGTGATAAAAGATTCTATAACAAACATGATTTTTTAAAAGAGATACTTCCAGAAAAAGATGATATTCCATAAAAAAATTACAATATGAAAAAAATATTATTACCATTGGGATTGGGGTATAAAAAGATACATTATTTCCTCAATTATTGTGTCTTATATATGAATGAATATGAATATTTATCAAAATATCCTACAACTGAGACATCATGCCACAAAGTGGATGAAAAAGTCAACACAGAATCATTTTCATGCACTAGAAACAAACCTCATGAAAAATATTTTTTTTGTAATTTATGATAATTTCATATAAAAATTACTTTATATAATTCATATAATTCATCTATGATTTTTTCTCAGGTACCTGAATAAATTCTCATACTAAAAAAATATTTTACCATATAATAATTCCACTTTTGAATTGTTTCTTTTAAAATTCAATTAATACCAAAATGTAACGAAATAATTATATGAGAAAATATCTTATGTTATCTTACATCACCCTACTAATTCACCATATATAAAGATATTTAGTAAATGATTTTGTGATTTTGGATTTGGAGTCATAAATTTAAATATTGGATTGTGAACTGATTGAATGAATCCATATCAACAACTATGTAGCCAACATATATTATGGCATGTTTTTTTGGTAGTTTACAACATGTACTCACATATGTGTATGAATAAAAAAATATGTTATATTGAGTTTTGTGATTTAGGGACCAACACAATAAGGAAATGATATTGTAACACCCAAGGTAAATAAAGAATTTGACATTTTCATATTTATCCATATTTGTGAATAAAATATTAATATTACTTTAAAGGGGATGCTATGCTCGATGGCGTACCCAACACGCAACAACGAGTTTCTTGGGAATCTTACGTTGCACTCTAATAATAAAATATATTATTTTAAATGGTCGTTATCATGTAGCCGTTGTATTGACAAGAATGAATAGAAATAACTAAAATATGATTATATATGTTTTTAAATGTTTTTACATTTATCCAATAAAAGGTAAAGGCATAAAATACGGAAAGAATTCAATTTTAGGCGTATATGCCCTAGTTTTCACTAAAGGTTCACTTATCGCCTTTTGATGGAGAACCGTCATTAAATATAGTTTTGATCACTCTTATACATCCTTTTGGACCAAATAAAACTCTTCTTATGAATTGGGACATCAAAATTTACTTTGTATAAATTTTTGGTATCTTTCTGATAAAGTTCATTTTTTAATGAATAGTGTAAAATGTTGTATTTTAATTCAAAACCCCTTTTTAATCTAATTTATTTATATGATTAGATTATCTTTTGAATTGATAATAAATTGAAATTAGAATATATTTTTACCATTAAACCCAATAGTGGTCGTTGGAATTAATTTCACTTTGAAATCAGACTTAAACTAGTGTGAATCTTTTGATACTTATTGTTTCATAAAAACACGCTATTTGTCATGAAAGCGGGAATTAATTATTAAATTAATTAATGTGACTTATATGTTTTGAATTTTGTAAAATAGAATTCATTTTTGAATTCGGAATATCAAATATAGCTTAGGGTGAATTTTTGGTAATTTTCTAAAAAACTTCAATTTTTGATTAATAGTGAAACCACTAAGTGGTAATTATAAAAACTGCTTTTCCGTTTAAATTAAATTTTTCCGCCTTTGTGTTTTGAATTTTAAAAATCCGACATACATGGTTGTCATTAAGAAGTAAAATGTGGTTCAATGGGATTAAAATAATTTTTTTGGTGAATAGTAACTTATTAAGTTTTTAATCGCGATTAGAGGTAATTAGTGTAGTTTATGGTAAAAATAATGTTTTAAAAATATGAAATGAACTTGACACATGTTCTAACCTCATTGTATGTGTCATGGCCGACCACGAAAAGCCATGGGTCAACTTGGGGACCCCATGGAGCCACTTTGGTTGGAAAATGACATAAATACCATTTTATTTAATGTTAATGTAAAAATGAGACAAACATGAAATGTTTTACTAAATAAATTTTTACATGGGGTTATACGAATCATAATTTTGACTATAAATATTAATTGGAAAGATAAAAATATTTCCTACATCATAGTATTTTTTTTATAATTTTTAGAGATTGAATAAAGTAAATTATTTATGACATCATGATGATGCAGCGATGACCTCATTATTTAACAATTTAAATAAAATGGAAAGATAATGTAAAATATAAGACCTACACATGTCCAAAACCAATTGGATGGGTGGATTTCGAAACCTTATCACCTTATCCAAGAATTATATTAATGTGGGACCTTTTAGAACCGAAACACATTTTCAAATAAAGTAATATTTCTTACTTTCCAAAAGTGCCCCTCCTCTCCTCTTATAAAAGGCCCCCACCTCTACCTCATTTAACACACACCTCAAAGCTTTGACTCGGCCAAACCCTGCCCATTTACTCTCTCCACATCCCTCTTCTCATCCTAGAGGATTCCATTTGGGACGAATCCTTTCAATGGAAGCCTTTAGGCTCAAATCAAAAGGAGTTACACTTTTAAAGGTAATTCATTCTCTCTTGTTCATTTGTTTTATTTTGCTTCTCCAACCCCCTAAACTCTTTTTCTTTATTTTTTTTTGTAACAACACCAGTATCTTCAATATACTAGGATGTTGTTATAATATTTATTCAATCTACAATCTCACACAACTACATCATATGGTTAAAGAACATACGGTTTCCGTGGATGGAGAATTTCTGCCTCCCGAAACGATGATTGTTCAACATTCTCTTAAAACCTTCAAAGGTGGCCATTAAGATGTCACTATATTCATATATGATATATAATATGTTTATGTTTTACTTATGCTTCTGTATTTTTCATTTGTGTCTTACCTTTATGGCTTCCATTATGGGTATACGTGATATCTTCATTTTAGGAAGTGCGGACTACCGCCCCCTCAAAGTGATGTGATTCGTTAATGCCATACGTGGGACGTATAAAGGATGGATTTAATGTTATTATATATGATTTTATAATTTAATTATTATATACCTCTATATCATTATTATTACTTTCCATTAAAGTATGAGATAGAAATGAAAGTAGCGTTCATGCGTACGTACGGCTTACCGTCTCCATGAACGGTGCATTTCATTTCTTATCCCCAAATGTAATGTACTATTATAAGTACATATATATAATGGATATATATGATTTATGATACATCTAAATGATTTATATAATTCTGGAATTAAAATAGAAATACCTCTCATATAGTTTTAATTCCATTAATACGACATAGAAATGAAAGTAGCGTTCATGCGTACGTACGGCTTACCGTCTCCATGAACGGTGCATTTCATTTCTTTCCTCTAAATGATTATGTGATTTTATAAATACATGTATATGCTGGATATATATGACATATATGATATCCAAATCATGAATATCATTTTGGATATAAATAACCTTTGACCACACGAACAACATGTAATTGTATGAAGTCCACTTTCGACTTAAAAACCAAATGTCAACAAAACAATCATTATTAACTTAATGATTACATAATGTTTATAACATGGAAATAAGTGATATAAAAGGAATAATAATCTTGAAAAGGGTTCTTATTCAAGTAGAAATTAACTCAAGTTTATTACTCCGGAGATTAAAGAACGATCGAGTCAAGTCGGACCCGAGGTAAGGGATCCTACAACTCTCTTTCTTTTTAAGTACACTCTTTTATGTCATTCCTTTTAAGATAATCTTTGTTATGATTGGGATGTTATTTTATATTAATCCTACTATACTTATTATGTTAATGTGATTAGAGACCCTATTCTCTCTCATCAATCCATTTTGGAAGTTTTGAGTGGCGCCGTTAGGCTGCCGAATTTTCGTAAGAGATCTAACCTCTCTCTTTCTTTTTAAGTATTCTCCTTTATGTCACTTCTTTTAAGCTCCTCTTTGTAAAGTTTGGGGATGTTCTTTTACATTCATCTTGCTATAAATTTTATTTTAATGTGATGAGATACCCTATTTGATCTCATCAATCCATATTCGAAAGTTTTATGTGGCGCCGTTAGGCGGCCGAGTTTTCGTAAGGGATTTTTCATCTCACTTTTATTCCCGTGAGATTTATGCTACATTTGCCACAAATTCCATTGAGTGGTGTATGTACTGCCCATTATTCTACTCTTTTTTTAGTATAATTTCGTTTATGAGTATTTACATCAATGACCTATTGTCCTTCTTTCATGGGGTGTATGTTTTGAAAGATACCCAAGTAGGTAAGGGAACCTTTCACCCTCCTCTTTTTTAAAAGACTTCTTTCGTTGGGTCTTTTAATTTACATATTTTTATGTTGGGATATGTTCTCATATATCCTTATTGATGTAAATTTTATGATAAAGTTATGAGATACACTTTTTATATCTCATCAACTCATTTTGATGTGATGCCGTTAGGCTGTTAAGGGAACTTTTTAACCCAATTTCGATTTCTTTGGGTTCAACAAATAGTCATTGAATATGTCATCCATTGAATATGTGTGAATGACATTTTATTGTTTTACACTTAATATCCACTTATATTGGGTGTATTTATATTTGTCACACATATTTTTGAGATTGATTTGTCCTTAATTTAAGGATACCTTCTTTATAAGGGATTTCTTCACATTTGACATTTCTATTGAGGGTTCATTGTTGTTATGCACCAATTCACTCTTATATGGTGTATATACTATCCTTTAGAGTATTATATCATGAATAAATTTATTCTCATGATATTATAAACTTATGACTAAATGTTATTTCTCAATTATTGTATTCAAGTGTCTTTAATTTTGGTAAAACCCCTATAACCAAAATATCGTTTTAAATGTTTTAATTATTTGTTCTTATTAATATCCATGTTTTCAAAATGGTTTTAAGGATTTATTTATATGGATATTAATGGTTTAAAATTTTAGGCTTCAAGGTGGTATGGGACACTTTGATTCGAAAATATCTTTATTAAATGTTTTAAATGGTTTTGGAAATGGTTTCTTTTTGAATGGATTCGTTATTTCAATATACTAAAATGTTATATTGTGATTGAAATGTGGAAATGTGATGTTTCCTTTATGCATGTTTTATGTGACACATTTATGTTATGGTTATTGGGAATTGTTATGAAAATGGGTGGTTTCGTGATAAACTAAGGGCGGGTGAGCCCGATATAGCTCTCCAATGCATTGGGTAACGCGAAGGAGTGAAATGTTAAGGTTTCTCCGAAGAGATTTAGGGAATATACTGTGATGGTTATTCCAAACGTAAACAAGAGGGTTACTCCCTACGTAAGAATGTTATGAATGCCTCAAGTTACTTTTATGTATTATGATTTCTACGATTTATTCATGATTTGATGAGGTATGTTAAAGTGGATATGTTTTATGGGTAAAGTATGATTTCATTCTTATGTATATATGAACCCATGTTTCCTTTCCATATTTTGATAACCCTTACTGAGACTTTTATGCTCATCCGATGTTTTTGAAATTTTTTTCACAGGTCAAGGGAAAGGTACATGATGTGATGATAGTGTCAAGGATGTGTCAGGAAAGAATCCGTGTTTTATATTAAATATGTTTCCGTTAATGGGAAGAATGAATATTGTCTTTTATGTAACCACTTTGTTTAAATGTGGAATGTAATTCATGTTTCGTGATCTAATTCTATAAAACTCTAAACCTGAAAAGATCCTCAATGAGTAATCTTGTAATATCTCAAGATTAAGTAAATTTTAAGGCTGGGGCCTTATAGATATTGATGTGTATCTTTATCCACATATTGATTATTTGAAATTGATATGGGAGGCATGTGATAATGTTTTTTATTAATATAAGAAAGTGAATTTTATTATTGATTTTTCATAATGTTCACTATAAATGGATTTCTTGAATATTGAAAAATAACCTAATACAATGTTAAGGGATAGAAACAATTTCTAATTTGGTAAGGAAAGACATCATATGAGCAATTGTTGAATTAAAGAAAGGCAGTTCATGTAAGATATCATTTTTTAATAGATCATATTTATTATAGAATGAAAAAATAATTTAAAAATTTATATAAATAAAATCATTCAAATTACCATTGTTAGTTGAATAAAATTAGGATGCGGTGAAAAATATTTATTCAACATTTAGAAACAAATAAGTTCTTGTAGTCAAAAAATTCATAAAATAAACAGTCTATCTTTTTGGAACTACCTTTTTAGTGATTTTTAGATATACAACCAGACATTGATATTACTTATGTTAAGAAAAAATATGTGACAGTTTGATTGAAACATTGTTATACATAAAATGAAATACAAAATATGGATTCCATACTACATTGGACTTCATATCTAGGGGAATACATTTACAGTTATCTCCCACTATGATTTATAATAGAATGTTTTTACCTTTATATTGTCAGACATTAATCAATACTGAGAAGAAATTTTTTTATTGGTGTCTTAATTGTATTAAAGTAAAAAATGGTTATTCTTAATATGTAAATAATTTGGTTTATTTTATTGATTATACATTAATTGCTTTCAAATCTCATGATTTTTATGTATTGATTAATCCACTTCTACCAGTTGCACTTCATGGTATATTGCTAATATCTATTAGAATGACTATCATCAGGTTATGTAATTTTTTTTAATCCTTTTGTACCAAATTATATGGTCCAAATTTGAAAGATGTGTTAGTTAATGACACTTATGTTATTATTTTCCAAACATAAATATATTTCCCATCTTTATTTGTTGATATAATGGTACATCAGGTGATTCGTGTGATGCCTAAGATAAGATTATATGGGCCTGTTTATAAATGATAGATGTATCCTATAGAATGATATATGAAAATTGTTAAGGGATTGGTTAAAAATATATATCTACAAGAGGACTATATTGTTAAAAAATATATATCAAAAGAGTTGATTGAGTTCTATATTGATTATTCATATGACTTGGAGCATATTAGTCAACCTAAATATTGATATTTGACAATTTATAGGGAATGTAGAGGGATTCAGTGAATTAAGCTAATTTTCATTCCACATGATAAAGTTATGACGTCACATTGATGCATTTAGACCAACATTAATGACATTAAGTCATATATATCATCACATATTACTGAATTAAAGTTGCAATATCAATAAAGAAATGAAATGTGGATAATAACTGAATATAAAAAGACATTTGTTTCATTGTTTAAATAGAATGTCATCTCACATATATCTACATCAGAAAAAATTAAATGTATTTCAAGGGGAGCACATATTAATGTGAACACATGGTCTAGTTTTTATATTATTAGGTACCCATTTTACCCAAAAAAGGGATGAAAAGATTAAAATTCAAAATACTGGTGTAATGGCCATCTCTAATGATATTCATTTTTTGTAGTGAAAATATAGAAACTGAATTTCTAAATCAATAACATATTTGGAATTTCATGAAGACATATGGGAAATTAATTATATTAAACATTGATTCACCTTGTTTTAGTGTAATTGGGATTTAATTAATAGTGGTGTGAAATAAGAGGAATGAGGTTTAAAACTGGTTTATTTCAAAAGATTTAGTTTCATTGGGGTATAATTTATCATGGCCACACCTGAAAATAAAATATTTTAGGTCATTGATCCATCAAATGATCCATAGTTCAATAGTTTTCAAATGGGAAAACTAATTTTTATGATAATTATCAGAATGATGGTGATTTTATAGATTTATATGAGACATCTCCATCTATTACGCAATTCTCGGATATAAATGACTATAAAACAGACATAGTGCATGAAGTACGAAATGATCATGCTGATGGGATATGGAAAAAACACTAAAAGAAACTATTAATTATATATTAATTATTTAAATTATATTTATTTTATAAAATATACATGTTTAAAAACTCTATTATTTAATAAATATTTTATATTATATTATATATATTTGATTATTGATAGGATTTTCCCTGTCAAATTTTGATATTTTGGGTTTATGGATAATAATTTTTTCATGGAAATACCAAACATACATTATTATATTTTGGTTACTGTTACACATATGGGAACACTTTTTCAAACATTAATATATAAATTTAAAACTATTTCTATCATTTTAGTAGTAATGGTTATATTTAATAGTAAACCATGTTTATTTTTTGGGTTATGAATTATAAAATAATTATTTTTCATAACATAGACATGTGTTCAAATTTTTTTAAATTACCTGATTATGTTTAATGAATTTCTATTTATTTACATGACTAATAATGTACAGCTGCATAGAAATTTCATAATGTTTTCATGTTTCAGTAATATGTATAAATAAAGGGACCATGGTACATGTACCGCGAAATACAAGTTTTTCATATTTTTAACACTCTTTATTATAATTATTTATCAAAATATTATTTAATTAACATAAAATAATTACATGACTACTGATGATAATTCAGAAGTAGAAACTTTTAATTTCACTATTATGAAATCGAGTACTCGAGTTGGTAAATGTGGCATTACACGTTTACCAAAACTGCAACATTATAATGGAGATGATATATTTTATATTAGTTTTGATGATAATAATAATGAAACTGGATCATTGCACCAAATTTTGGTAGTAATATATCATAGTAGAGTCATTTTATGATTATAATTTTATATCATAATTAGATGTTCATCAACAAGATAGTGATAAATTATCTTTGGATGGATGTAATGGTAAAATATTTCAATTGATTTATATTATCACATTTTTTTAATATGATATATTTTAAATTTCTAATATTTATTTTATTCAATTATAAATGAGATAAAATTTTCATGATAAAATTGAAATTTACAATATATTTCATTCATTAGCTATACTTGGATGGAGATATTTGAAAACAATGTTAATAAAAAATTTGTTGTTTGGGAAGTGGAAAAATGAAAATCCATGCCTTGAGTATGAGTTCTTAGATGTACAGACAAGGAAATAATGTGTTTCCTACTGAAATAAAAAAGGATTTTTGGTATCATAATTATATTAAATTGAAATATTTTTATATATTTACATATTTACTTATTATTTTACATTTTATATAATAGGATTCTTGGAAATCCCATTAATAAATATTTTGGTTGAATGTACACCTTCATAATTTATCATAGGGAGGTTATAATTTATTGGAGAAAAAAGTGATTGAGGTAATGTTTGAAGCATTATGAGCTAGGTCTTCCAATGGTTCTGATAAGTAATAATATGGTTCCCAATCTCGCACACCCACTATAAAAAAAGGAATAGAGAAAGATTAAATAATAAAATGTATCTTATAGATAATTATTAGGAAATAGAAGAAAGAGTTGACTGTAAATATTTTTTTCATTAAATGTTTTTTATAAAATAACACTAATATTCCATTTTCATTCATTTTTAGTATGGACATCAGGTGAAATAGTCATAGGAAACATTTTTCCCTGAGTGTAGGATAGAAATTCTATCCATTATTTTAGGAATACTAGAACTCCACGACTGTATAAGAGGATATGATGCCTACGTTATTATTCGAAATATTATAGGTCATAAATGTAAGAAATATAGAATTATAGGAATCAAATAAATAAAATTATGTGATAAAATATATAAATATTTCTATGGGTGATTAAATTAAATAATCTTTACAAGATATTATTATTGAATTTTCAAGACAGTTAGAGTATGTACTGCCTTCTCAGCAAGTCCCACAATTACAGCATGTTGCACTATGTATATATACCACCCATCTAGAACTTACTTCCCATCCTTCCAACTCAGATCCTCCACCTCCTCTCTTCAACACAACCTTATACTGGGAGTGGAATGCTACATATTCCCATGTACATATAGTAACATTCAAAGTATTTCATTTTCTTGTGGATTCTTCACATCACCAACCTATTGAGTGGGGATAGGTTATATTATATTTAAATGATATTACTTATCCCACTACTCTACTATTATTTACTACTAATGAGTTTACCATATATGGAAATTATATGAGTCATTTTATAGTTTTTATATCCATCCTTATTCATTATCTTTTAATTTATGTATTCATTTTTGTAATAAATTTTAATAACGTGTTATTGAAAATTAATTATAAGGTTTTATGGATATTTTACTTATATAAGGGTATTTTATATCAAATTATATTGCATATGGGAATACAAGGTTATAGAAAAATAACTGTGGATACTTCTTATTTTAATGATGGGATACAATTATTATGTTATGCTTCTTCTTATTTGGATAATATCTATGAGTATCAGATTACATATGATATATGTGGAAGATAAATTCCATTGAGAATATTTAGAAAAGATATCATGAATCATATGAATTTAAATAATTTAGAATACCTATGTTTTAGTGGTTTTATATAGAAGTAAATTGACCAGTCCTGTTTTATTTCTTAAATTAAAGATGATTTAAATTTACTAAGTATAATAATTTTAAAATTAGGTATCTACACATGATTATTATTAAAAACGAGGAAAAAATCGTTTATAGTTTTATAGATCTAGGATCTATTTCAATGGATGTGAAATATGTGAATAATGCTGATAAGGTTATATATATATATATGTTAGAGATTATTAGAGATAGATATTGGGTGTTGGTTTTTCCATTTTCTTGATGTGTAAGAACATAAACATAATTATAAACCAACATTCATTATAATATAATAAATTTTGAATTTTTTTTATTATAGGGGGAATTAGATGTTTTGAATATTTTACCCAAGTAAATTCACATGTTATCAGTTTTTCTCTTTAGTAAGTGATCTTTATATAAAATTTACCACCTTGTTAGATTGGTATGTGTTTACCTTTTATATAAATTAATTATATTTTTATCACTTTATATATATATGTATTATTAGATGATATATTTTAAAATTTAGTCCATGAAAAAATTTAACAAATATCACTTGACTATAATGAACCCAAATTAAATTCAAATGTGAAAGTAAAAATAATTGATTTTATATTACATATTATTTTATTTCATTGACATATATATATATTAACATTGGTTTTTATTAATAATTTAATGTTTTATAAATATATTGAAATCACCAACAAGGATATGTTTAATTTGGTTATTATTTTCTACAATTCATGTATGAAATAACAACAACTCGGGTGACATCTGAATTTTAAACGGATAGTTATATTAAATATTTTATTTTTTATGTTATTTTATACAGTTTTTTAGTCTTATATATTTAAATTTTATTGTGTACATTCACTAATGTTGACTCTTATACAAAAGATGAACTTACCCACCATTGATAATTGTTTCCCATCTATTTGTTTCGTATTATTATGAATTAAGGTATATATATTATAATGTATAGGACTAGTTGAAAATTTTCCTAACAACTAGTGCACATAAATTAAATCTATTTTTATGAACAGAATGACCTGAAAAGAACACTATTACATCAAAATAATGATTATGTTCTAAATCATAGGTATGGGTTTTTTATTTCTTCTTTACTATAAATATGTGTAGATATTTGTCTGTTAACATGTAAAAAAGAACAATTTTTTTTATATTTTTAGTCAATGATATGTGTTGATTGATAGTTTTATATAATTTTTCCTATTATAGAGAATCTAATTTATTTAGGGGTGTAATATTAAAAATTTGAAACATTTTTTAATGTTTAGCATCATCCTTCCTTAAAATGAATGATAAAACATAAAAAAATTGTTGGATCTATCATATATTTTTATGAATGTTGAGGAAGAAAATTGAGGTGATTTTCAATTTCTGCATCGGCTTCTATAATAAAATGATTCCCAAATTGAAGGTGATCTAGGTTTTTGGAGTCAGTTCTTGAAAAACTATTACCCAAAACATCATCTGTAATGTCACCTTTATAGAGGTTGTTTAAAAACAAATGTTAAAATTGAAAAAAATGACCCTTAAATTATATGTTTTCCCTACTATATTTGGAATATTTTATTGAGTTAACATGTAAAAATATTATTTTTTATATTATCATTAAAATATTAAAATTAAAAATTGTTTTATATTATTTTTATAGAATTTTTATAATCTTTTTAATCATCATTTTTAAATAATATTGGAATGATTATTTTTATTTAAAAAACATGAATTTTAACCAAATAGTATAAAAACTATTTTCCCATTATAAATTATTTTATGAAATAAAAATGATATAATGATGAATTAATAAATTATATAATATATATTAAAACCCACATTATGTTTAAAAAGGTCAAATTTAATTAAAAAAATAAATAAACTTTATTTCCCAAAAAAATTTAATATCTAAATCCAGAATGATAATTTTTTTACATTAAAGAATTATATTTCAATTTCATACATTATTTGTCATAAACATATAAACGGAGTTTTAGAAGTGTTTAAATTTCTTTGAAATTATTTTTAATTAAATAATTGTCATAGTCCCATATAATACCCCCAATTCATTTGGTATTCTTTGAATAAGAACTCATTATTTATTTTATCCAGAAGAACATCTCCAATTCAATTATAAATCCCCACTGTCACCCCCATGTAAACTAATTTCCAAATAATATGAATATTGATAAATATATCCAATTAGAATCTATTATTAATCCCATGATCCTTAGATATGTTATGATTTTATCCCACCGAAATCCTCTACAAATTTATGGCCTTAACAAAGATGAGAACATCATTTACAGTGTTACCTTCCTAATGTATCCTTTTTTGTTTTATTCTTATATTCAGTAATTCCCATTATAACTTTTATAATAACATCCCAAAAAATATTAATTTATTAATCAAACGTGTCATAAATTATGTTACATTGTTATCAAGTTTTTTATAAAACATTTAATATGCATATTTTCTTTCTCCCACTTTTTGACATGTCATATTAGTAGTTGGATTAACATAATAATATAAATTTTTAAATATTATATTTTCTTATACCTTTTATGGATAATTAGTTTTACATATATATGTTTATATAAATTTAATTATATAAATCCATAATTATTTTAATATATTTATAACATATACATTATCTCCCCCCCCCCTTGAAACACCTCATTAATGTCTGGTTGAACAACAAATAAGAATTTCTTCCATTATTATTTATTACTAAATTAATTGATATTTTTTATAGATTATTAAAATTATATATATATATTAATTTATTTCTATGTTTTATGGATAGTTTAAAAATGTATAATTTTTTGTCATTAAATCCAAAAAATCAATGAAACATGTATTAATAAAAATAAGCATTTCATGACACTATTTAATAATTAATTAAATGTTAATAAATAATTTGAAAATATTATAATTGGAAAAAATAATATAAATTGTTTTAATAATGTTTTAGATTAATTTATTAAAACAATGAACTGGATATTTTGGTGTTTTAAATTTTATGATATAAAAATTTATCTAAGGATAGGATACTCTCTAACACTTTAGATTTCATTGGCATTTAAACTCTTTATTCACCTATCTATTTTGTATTATTATCACAAAACTATCATTAAATATCTTCAAATGTTTCTTTATTTCATTTTACTTCTACAAATTTATGGTTTTCCAATATTTTAGTTTATTTTTGATGAATTGTAATAATCTGCAATGAAATAGGTTATGAATTTATTTTGAATAACTCTCATTGATTGTACTCATGCTTAGTGTTCCTATCTTCATGATAAAAAAAATTTATTCATTGAGTCAATGTTTGAATCGAAAAAAAAATCATATATTGTTAGTTAGGGTATTTCAAAATATCTATAATGTGTTTGATTTAATAAATAATCATAAATTCCACAATCTTTGAATAAATTTATTTTAGGATCATTCATGAGGAATGCTCTTTTTTTATGTGGGACACATGATTTTGAAAGTATTTTTATGTGCGATGTGGCCCTTAGATTAAGTATTTATTCAAAAATTTGGGTATATGGTTTTATCTGGTGAGTAAATTAGGTATACATGTTTTGATTATATTTTTATACAATGTTATACATGTATAATATTTAGTTAAATTTTTTCACTATGTCATGATATATTATCAATTATCTGTGATTTATGAAGTCTTATTATTATGAAAGTTCCATATTCGTGTCCCTATTAAATAAATCCTATATTGTTGTGATATAATATTATGCATATAATGTGATGATGAAAATTATACTAAATCATATACTCATATTGATTTCTTCCCATGTTCTTCTGTATTTTTTAATCGTGTAATATATTTATTATATAACCATTTCATTGAATTATGTGCCAAGGTGACCATATGTAGTAAAATGATTTTAAATTGTTATAAATGTATTATACTAAAATAAATAAATAAATATTAAATTATTCTTAGGAATTGATGCTTTATAATCATTGTTTTAAGAGAAATTGAATTTTTTAGGACACAATGTTTATTTTTGTTCATATTTTTCATAAATAAGATTTAATAATCAGGTATGAGATCTATGAGTCATTATAATGAGTCTCTCCCTCGTATTTTATTCAAAATTTCACTAGTACTAACTAGAATTATACCAAGTGAAACATTTGTTTATATATTCATTTTAGATAAATGGTATGTGCATCAACTATGGATCATGTGGGTGGGGGGAGATGAATCCATGTAGGTAACATTTAATGGTTCCCTTAAAAATTCCAAAATATACTATTGTTGAAATTTGAAATGAATAAAATATAAAATAAATATAACAAAAAAAACTCATATCAGGTTAAACTTTGATGAATATTTTACCTAATTACTTAACAAAACTTTTCATTTCAAATTCAATAGGGTTTATGATTCATCCTAAAATTGAACCAATATGGAAATTTTCACTCCATTCCATCACCCTATAATTATGGATAATATTTACATATAGGAATGGAACATAACAGAGTCATTTTTGATGGGGGAACATCATAATGTATGGTATGTCACACACCAATAGTATCCAATTAAATAACATTTACTTCTCTTGTAAATATAAAAATCACATGATGTATATAAATAATGGTAGTCACTGAGACCCACTGAAATTATATCATATTTATATAAAAATTTATATTCACTAGCTCTCGCCGGAATCACACTAGTTAAATTTATATAATGTTATTTTTTTATCCCATAAGAATCACATGTTTGTATTCGAATAGTAGGAGTTTGTATATCCCTTGGGAAATAGAAGAGTACAACCAAATAGTGGGAATCTTCAAATCTCATTGAAATCTAATGGACATATACCAATTATAAGTGTAACTAACTATATTAGGAATCACAAATTCAAACACAATGATGATATAAATCCAAATATCATGAAAAATAATGTTCAATGTAGTGGATCACAACCACCCAGCTATCACTATATTTTTACAACCATCAAAATTCTAAAATATACACATGGGACCAACCTACTAACATCACTATGATAACTTCAAAATAATGGAATACATTTTCAATTATCCGTAACTCCTATAATTTCATATACACCCTATCGAAAAATGTGAAATGTTGTACTAGTAAAATTTTCCATCTCACTGTAAGAGAATCATATAACTCTATCATCTAATACCTACCCTGGGTCCAAAAAACTTAATACAAATTTATTTACATCACCTGAATGGTGATTACCAAACCTATTGTTTGTATATTACTAGTTTTGACGAATCCATCCCAATAATTTCCATAATTTAAACATGACCAAAAAAATCTATACATTAAATAAACCATTTAATTTGATACCCAAAAAAACTATTTACATAATCATGTTAGTGAGCCTCACACAAATCCAACAACACATACTATGTATTTGTTTAGTAAAATTTCAATAAAAGTAATATATCATGTATGTTACCTTAATACCAATACCTTTATACCCAATTATGATCCCTATATAGTTAAAAAATCGAACAATAATTCATATTCTTAATACCCATGTGATGAAGTCTTTATTCTGTTCCAAGTTGAAAACATCACCTAAAAAGTTCACCATATTTGGAACTCCTTAGATAAATAATATAATAATTCAATGGACTTTCAGAAAGAAAAGAGAGATTCCAATAATGACTTTATGATGTATTTATAGTGACTTTAAAGTCTATGAATTACCTCACCTACCATCCACAATTTTGAAGCATAATTGATTCCTCTTACATTCCAATAAACACCCATCCTTCCAAAAATTATCCCAAAACAAAATACTTATTCAAAGACCCTTAAAAACATTAAATACCCATTCCTGTTGGTAAAATTTACTATTAATGTTCATAAAACAACCAATCCAAGATAAGAATACCCATTCTGATAATATGATACCTAGTTACAAATACCCAAATCAATCTAACTCATTCACTCCATATTCAAGTTCCCAAAACACCAATCCCCCATTTTTAAACAATATCTCAGATAAACACATAATATAATTCTAAATATATTATGAAATCATATATCAATGTTATATGAGTGATCCCATATTTTTTCGTTGAATTTTTTCATCCAATTATTAATAAATATAATAATTTTATAGAAACCAAAAATTTAGGTGTATTAGATATAAGAGGTACTAATTTTGAAAGTAATAATTCAAAACATGTATGGGATTTTAGCCTTACCTATATGAGAAAACCACCACAAGTAACTCATTGATTGTAAAAATAAATGAAAATTTGGGAATAATGTGATAGATATTTAAGAGAGTAACATCCCATCATGTCTATGGTTCTTGACAAGATGTTTGGGGATCCATGTTTATAAAATGTTTTAAAATTAAGTTCTTTATAAAAATATAATTCATCTTCCACCATCCAAGTGGACCTATTACAATATTTTAGTTACTTGGTAGGTTCAAAGTGTTATTCCATCAGGTTTTATATTTCATGGTCAATGGAACCATTTCACTACCATTCCTAGACAATACCCAGCGATACTCCATTAATCTTGTATTTGGATCTCTAGTTTTGTTGTAAATTTAACATCATTACACATAACATGAGGAATGAAACCGAATAATTTTGTTAAAACCAAACATCTTGAATCTCAAAATTAACCCTAAATTTATTTTTAATTGGAATCAAATCAATGAAAATAACTACATTAAAATTTTTCATGAATCTAATAAAAAAAATTATTGCACCATTTAAAATTCCACTAACCTATAATAACGTGGATCATTGATTACACAATAACATTAAACATATATTCTCAATGAATCATTTAAAAACATCTCTTAAATTCATATACTTATGTTGGGATTCAATTCTGACACCCATTCATATTTAAAAACTATTGGTCATCTATTTACCTATTCACCTAATTTAGAACAAAAATATTTTCTATAAAAACCACTTCTCCAATGCATAAACCAATTATTTACATCCCAAAAATGAAATTCAAATAAAATTATATTTCACTATGTGTAATCATATATATAATGTGATAGTTGGGGAAATAATGTATCGAATCCCTAATAAAGTTCTCCATTCTTGTGATCTAGTGTATCACATTCTATTCACATATAATAATATAAGATTAATTATCCAAATCATACATTATTAAAATAAATATATTATGAAAAAAATCAATTTACTATATTAGACTCCCAAATAATATAATAATATTACCCTCTAAACAATTCATTTATATATGGATATTAACATCATATATTCTCTATGAGTATCAATACACTACCAATATATGTTGTTCTGAGTAATTTATTTCAATTCTACGTGTTTCCAATTACAATAATTATTAACTCCAGAATAACATCATAGATAAAATATAAATCATTTACTTAATATGGAAGTATAAGGAATCAAGACAATTAGAAAATTCAATTCCCAATAATACATAAATAACCCAACTAATGTTAAAAACCCGAATATTCTAATTGATTTTTTCTATTATCCCCATAAATCAAGTAGTTTTACAACACAATCCTCATAAGGGTTACAACCTAGTATTTAATATCTCAAAACATATTTTTTCCACAAGTGTACATTTTAACAACATCCTAATTTTTTTAGGATACTTTGGTTCTATAGAATCCCAATAGTTACATACATATATATATATATTACATTGTTTAAATGAATATTTATTACATCTCATTATTTTTCTTGCTATAGAACAATAATGGAATAATATACTTCTATATTGGATACACCAAAAAGCACATTTTCATGAAATTTAATATAAAAATAAAAAAAATAATCACATAGTAAATGTATAAATTATAATCATTCTTTAATCACATCTTTGTAGCCTAGGAAAAGTTGGCATAGAAGGATCATTGATGTAAAATGTTTGGTATGGGTAAATATAGGTGATATTAGGAAATTATTAAAATTTAAAATAAGTTAATTACAATGTTATGATAACATTATCAAAACTTATAAAAATGATACCCAAACAATAATAGATAATAAATATTGAGTCGCGGAATGATCCTATAGCATAACATAATCCATTTGTAGAGTCATAAAATAGAAATCCTGATCCTTGTATTATAACATGGGAATATGTCATCAGAATGTAGAACATATATAATATTAGAAAATAATACTATTTTTATATTTTTAAAACACTAATAGGTCCTTTAATTTAGATATGGTCAATAAAAAAGGAACAATATAAAATTATATACATGATACATAGTCAAAACAAAAAAATTGTGAATATATATTAGTATGAGAAGAACCTCATATAAAAATAAGAACTTGAAATCTGGTTCACACATAATGTTATTATAATATTCGATATAAAATATTAACCAATGTGTGAAGGAGAAATATATGACCCCTACCAACATCATCCATATATATGTATTCCATAAGATCAAAACATTCATGATTCCATAATCACCAAATAATATCATGGAAAGAAAATGGATTCATTATAACTCTCAAAATGAATTAGAATTATATAGTATATAGAGAAATAATTTAAGTAGAATAAATAGATTATATCATCTGTAAATCTGAAAAATCATTAAACGTTGTTTACATAGAAGATCATTTTTTTATATAATAATATAAAATACATATTAAAATAAATTTAAAACATTCCATTTGGTTTCAGGATTTTTAAAATTAATATTCCCTCAAAAATGAGAATATTTGGTTCTTTTTAAAAAACATAAAACCCTAAAAGGGATTATTAGTGGAGGAAACACATAAATTATATAAAATTAATTCATTATAAATATGTTGAAAGGCGAAATTATTTTCACACATTTTTAATATGTGAGAATTGAGTTGTAAAAAAATGAAAATATTCCACATAATCATTTTTATATAAATAAAAAATTAGATAAAATGAAATATCATAAAATATTTATTTATATTTCATAAATATATAAAATAACAAAAATATCATAGATATGTAATAGGAATATTCCTTTCCTAATATAGTAACTAAGATTTACTGTTTTTATAAAATTTTCATGATTGTTTTAATTATCAATGGGTGTAGATTGTAGGAAAAACATGAAAACCACATAAATTTATATAAGATAATAAAATGTATATAGTTCTTAAGGATAATGATAATATAATTTCACTTATTCAAAACATAAAATATATTATCCTAAAACTAAATGAGTTTGTAACACACACCCTTACCATAGGTCCTAACAATATTTTTAAGCCCTCATAAGATCATCTTCCTTAGATATTATAATTTAGAATAACCTTTAGTGCTTTGTAGGATTCCATTTTTCTTACACCTTGTGTTTCAGGTCATGATATTGGAATCATCCGGACTTATTTTCATAGTGGTTTGAGGGAAAACCAAACTCACATAGCTCATTGAAGGGGATAGAATAATTCTATTTTTTATTAAAAAATTCAATTGTTGTTTTACAACTACTTTATAATTAAGGGTCATTAATTTCATTATAACAGTGAAATTAAATCCTTTGTGTAAATTTGATGATATTATATACCATTTCCCACTCTATTTTTCACAGATAGTATAATTTTATTTTAATGTCAGTTAATTAAATAATGTTTAATATAAAGTACGCTTTATTGTTATTTGGAGTACTATTCAAATGACATGACTTCAAAATAATCAACATAAAAGTGGTTTTCAAATGTGAATATCTAAAACAATACTTAAATTTAATTTTTTTCTAAAAATATCATTATTAACTCTATCTTGTACAAAACACATCACATTTAACAATTTTAAATATATTTAATTTTATTTTTCATTCACATTCACAAGAGAACCATTGGTGTTATGTATGAATTCAAAGTAATTATAAAACTACCAAAAATTAAAATAAATTAATATATAAAATTTAATTTTTTTTCTTTAATATTATCATCTATATTCACTAAAATATTAATTAAATATATATTATTTTTCCAAAAAAAAATAAATTAGAGGGATTTATTTTTTTAAAATTTTAGATTAAATGAATGTAACGGTTGTAATAAAAGTAATGTTGCACATAATTTCCATATATTTAAGGATAGCTAAATATATTCTAAAATAAAATAAAGAAATAAAAATTAGGAAATGGATTTGAGAGATTTTAAAACTAATCAATTAATTGAGCACCCTCATTGTCCCATTTAACCCTAATTGTATTGAATATTTTCAAAAAGGATAAATTTTGATAAAATTATATATATCAATAAATTAAATTAATTATGATTATTCAACATATGGAATAAATTTTACAACATTAAATTTCAAGTGTTGTTAGAAAATTATTCTAATGGTCGACAAAAATATCCATAAAAACTATTTCTAGAATATATATATATATATATATGAAAATAATGGTTTGATTCATTTTCTATAACATATAGAACCGATTCGTTGAATATTAATACAAATATCTTATTGAATATATTATCTAATACATTAATTAGAATCATTCATCAATGGTTACAATGTTATTTTACTATAATAGAAATACATTTCTCATATATAAATAATTATAAGGAAAAACATCTATTTTTTACATTCTTTTGATTTTATTTTTTATATATAAATATTAAATATAAAATTTTATAATAATCAATTTAATTTATATTTCCATTTTTTTTCTGTTAAAATAATTTTTACACAGTTACATGTTTAGTTATTATAAATGTAAATTTTTATTAAAATCATATTTTTAAAAGTAAATCATTATATTCTTAACATATAATATTGAGTACTATTTTCATAGTAATTAATAAAGTAATTTTTGTTATGTAAAAGCAATATTCTTGGATTTCATATTTCTTTTAGTACTTTTTACATCCACCAATGAAATATCTAATATATAAGGGTTATTCAATAATAATATTTCAATAAAATAACAATTTTCATTAAATCATGGGGTTTCATACATCAGATGTTATAAATGTATTATTTTTTTAAAAGATAAATATATTAAAAAGTATGTTGTTGTTACATTATACACCTGATATTATTTTATCCATTCAAATTAAACTACACAAAAAATTAATAAATTTATTCCTCACCAAATCCCTAGGTTCCCATCTAGCTTCTTAAAATTTATAGTTCCACCCTAAATCATTAAGAATATGAGTGGTCTTATTTCAAAAAAAATATGTATTCAATGAATAATTTCAACACATTGTTCATCATAACAAAATCACACTCTATTTTTATAACCTATAAATTTTGAAAAATTGAATGATTATGTATGTTCATCCTCAAAAGATATATCTTTGACTCAACATGAACCTAGGACTAGTTCAGTGGATTCACCAAGTGAAATGATACTATCATAATATGACATCAATATAAAAGGGACTAATATATATAGTTATTATAATTTATTTATTTCTAAAAAACATAACATTAATTCAAGCAGATATTCTTAGGAATTTTTTATCTCCAAATTTAACCTCTAGAGAATGTTGACGATCGTCACCATAACATTTCTATCATATTTGAGACTCAATGATGTAAAATTAATTGTATTTATCTATAAATACAATTCCTTCATCTAATATAGGTACAATTATAATTCATTATCCAAATTCTTCCAAGAACATTAATATTTTTTCTTCATTCTATATATGGAGACATAAGGATTCATATGAATGATTCAGTTAAAGAAATTACTAAAAGAAAATTTTACTAAAGTATGGTATTATTATAAACAATCGTTCTAATACATATATAAACCTATCAAAATATCATATATGTATTTAATAGTCTTATCAAGATCACCATCATTCCAAGGATGATATATAGTGAAAATGTTCAACTTTAAAATCAATTATTACTGAAGATTTATCCAAAACATTATGATAAAAAATGGATTTAAATTAGATATAACATAGAATTGTATATCATGTAATGTTAAAACATATATCATATATATCGAAGAACTATTACAAAGAATTGAAAATTCTATTATTGAAATGAGACGTTTCAATTTATTAAGATGATCGACTACAACCCAAATATAGTTGTGTACATTAGATATTAAGGGAGTGTAATAAATAAAATTAGAGAGGTTATTTCCCATTTCCATATAGGATTAGGTAATGTTTAAAACACCCTAGACTTTTGACCTTAATCCTTTTATTTCTTATATACTAGTAATAGAGATACATACTAATAAATATTCATTTTTATATTTTACTACAAAATATAATAATTAAGATATATATAAATCTCCATTCAGATCATTTAAATAATGAATGATGAGTACTGTGATTTATCCAATAACTCCTTACATAATCCTGGTATATATGGGATACATATTCTATTCATTAATTTTTTATTCTATCCTAATTGTTGTTGAACTCTGAAATAATCCTCACCTTGTTTCAAAACACTATGTATTAATTTTTTGAAAAATTAATCATCAAATTAATGGATAGTTGACTAGAAATAAGGGCATGATTTTTTAATATAATGATCCTTATTATTTACAGGTCTAAAATATAAAAATACTAAAATAATAGGTCTCATTAAATTCTCATAATGAAAAATTGAGATGGTATTTCCTTCCCAAAGCATCATCCACCATGTTCACTTTCCAAGATTGATAACATAATAAATACAATTTATCACTAATAAACAAGAAATATATAATTAGTTACATATTCATCACATTCTATATAAATATATAAATCTAGGTTTTATTATTAGTATATACTTTCCACCATTCAGTATATGCATAATTCCATTATATTTTCAAAACATACATCCCAACCACTATCACTGATTCCTATGTCGGATAATTTTTATTAAGAAATATAATTTTTATGTCGATTAATATATCACCATGTCATTCTATTTTTATGAACCTGGATCTGTATTTCAAGTATGAATCTTGTTTTCTGTTATTTTTGGCAAAAAGAGGAGTTTCTAAAAATTTAAGGAGTGCATGGTGTGTACTTATGAATAAACATTGTGTACCCGGTTGTCACAGGTATCCGTGTAATGGACATGTGGGGTGACCTAGAGACCGCTTAAATCAGATCTTGGTTGAGGCATGTACATGGAGGGTACATTAAATGACCATGTTGTGCACTTTTCTTTTTACTTGTTAAATCTGACAGGGGTCGCGTCTCGTTTACAGAATGCCCTTCTTCTATCTTTGTCGCATCCAAGAGTGATCGAGTGCGACAATTCCTCTTCATGCACCCGACCCACCATCTGTACTATAAATCAACTGTCGTCGATTGTATTGGAATTTCCATGGTGTCTTCTTCTTTCTTCTAGAGCCCCATCTCTGGAATTATCCTCTCTCGTGAGATGTCATTGGTTGAACTTTTTGGACTTTTTTGTATATATATGATGTTCTATATCAATTAAAGGGTTTAGGTTCAACTATATTGACCGTACAACATCGAGGTAGGTCGTTGTTTCCTTCCCATAGTTTGTCTTTGAATTATATGTGAAACATTTCCCAATAACCTAGTTCAGGGTACTGTGTGTTTAGGGAATTTACACATTTAATGCATGTGATGCCTTGATTTCCTGAGTTAGGGCTCTTGTTTGAGAATAGGGCCTAATTACATTGATATGAATGTGTTTCCCCATGATTGAGCTGATATTGGCCATTGGGCCTAGTTTTTCCTATTATACTACTCTGTTTTCCATGCCTAGTATTGTTCGGATGGAGTGATATTATCTGACTTGCCTATTCCATGATTTGTAGTTTCTTAGCCATGTAGTATTTGTGATTTACTTTGGCTGCTGAATATCTTTTTGCACGATTTCTTTACATAGGTATGTGGGAACTAGGTGTAGTGAGACCATAGTGGGAATTGACATTGAGGGCATCCCCAGAGTGTCTGTTGAACTTTTCTTGCTACGGGACCATAACGAGGATTGATATTGAGAGATCCCTTAGATTGTATATAGTTATCACTATGTTACTGTATAGAGAATTGACATTGAGGGATTCGTCATATTCTATGTAGTATATTGTAAAAAGAATATAGGGGGAATTGACGGCGAATTCTTCATCAGAGATTCCATATTTGAATGAGTACAAAGGGGATAGACTATGATAGTTATCCTATGGGGTCGTTATATCATTATTGAAAATGATAAGTCGAACTGTAGTGGTTTGGCTATGAGAACATTCTCAGAGGGTTACTTGTGAATGATTGGTTGTAAAATTAATAAATGAAAATGAATATAGTTAAAACCAGAGGACTATATACATTTTACTACAACCTTGTTTATTTCATCATTTAGCATATTTTTATGTTATATAAATTCATTGACAGTTATGCCTAGATATTTGTGTGTCTTTCTACTGGGATTTATCTCACACCCTGTTTGGGTCATGCTTTTGGGGCCAAAGGGATTATATTTTTTCGGGTATAAATTAGTGAAAGTTCCCTTCTACATCACATACATGATTGTTGTGGAGGAAGGGAGCATGAGACTAAGTTGAGGCTTACGATTCTACTGGATTTTTTTACCTATTTCCTCTGTAATTGGATGAGTAATGTATTCCACCATTGAAACTTGTTTGGATACTTTCCAAGATACTTATGACATGTACCACTATATATATATATATATTCTACAGTTGTTTAATTTCTTTCAGTCTTCCACTTTTTACTCATCGAATAGTATTACTACTTCTTCTACAGTTATAAGTTTTCCATTTCTCAGTGTTACACTTCCAAAGAGGGTATAGTTTCCCGAGTATTACACCTAAGGCCCTCGTTGTAAGTCGACTGCCTCTGGAATTTGGGGAAATGCATTTGAGGAAATGTGACCAACTAGTGTCGGGGAACCTTTGGGAGGCACCAAGAAAAGGTCTGTTACAAATTGGTATCAGAGGGATTATTTTCTTCTTGAATTAATGTTTGGAACCTATAGATAGTGATATGAAAGAATGTGTAGTTGGTAAAAAGTTGTTCTTGGGAGCGACTAATTTGTGTACAAGGAAAATCCTATTAACCTCATATATTGCAATTTTTCTAGTTTTTCAGTTATTAAAGTTGATTTGATTTCACTCTTTTGGTGATTCACATGTATTGTGCAATTATAGTTTTTATTATTGAGGTTTTAGTTATGTTGAAACCTAATAAGATGAGGGTATTCCTTCCCATGCATCATGTATGCACTTTCTAGAGATCACATGTCATGCATTATCGTCATTCCATTTATGGTTCATTAGTGATTGCATGTTGTTGTGATAGATTGTGAACTAGATATGTATGTTTTTGTGCTAGATTCCTTTATAGAATACCACATTTTTGATGGTGTATTGAAAATGATTAATTTTCAATGGAAGGAACACCAATCTTTGGTCGCTTAGGTGTTATGGGTCCTCGTGGGTTGGAATTTTTTGGATCATGTGATTTTTTTCACAGTTATGTCGTGTGATTTACATGAATAAAATGTCGTTCTTTGTTTCATGGGGAGTATGGTCCCCCACAGATCTGAATTTTCCATTTTTTATACTTGTTTTTGTTTTTTTGGGGTTTTTGAGTAGTTATGGAGGCTTACTATCTGAAAAAACATAGAATACATTAGGTGTATTGATGAAAACATTCCATGTAACCTTGTTTTCGGGAGGGAACAACATTTCCTAAGTACGCGCCATGTACTATATATACACATCGTGTAATCCTAAACTGTGTGACTAGCTGTGTCGGTAGAGACATGGGGTTGGGATAATTATTGGTGGAAAACGCCATGTACCGGATATAAATGTCATGTTGTATAGACCATGTGTCCAGCAGTGTGGCTATCAACATATATGGATGAAACATAGGTAGTAAACATCATTTCTAGCTTGAACATTCCATATAGAGTCAACTGTGTAACCGACTGTGTGACCAACAACATAGGTCAGTGAAAACAAATCTAGTACACACTATATCTAGCATGAACATACCATTTAGTTTTCTTCTAGGTGGACCGTGTGGGTTTGTCGTCTACAGTAACTTAGGAATGGGAAATTGATTCAAGTACGCATTGTGTCCTTGAAAGGAAAATGTCATGTGTTGGGGTGTTACACGAGTAGTTTTGGTATATGTACATGTCCATGTAAGGGATTAAGGTAACGCGTCTGATAGTGGTCATACACGCCATGTATCTATGTCTTATAAAATTTGAATGTTTTCCCTCTCTTATCACATTCATGATATTCTATGTTTCAGTCCATGATAACTTTGATATAAGGTGTGTGCTTGACCTTGCAGAGTCATGCCACTGAAACATCCTCCAATTGTTTACTAGATATAAGTAAATTACCAGGCAATATACATAGCTGGTCATGGTCTACCAGCAGATCCTCCCATAGTGCCGGTCTTGGCAGCAACCGTCATTCTAGAAACAGGTGCTGACATAGAGTTTCGAGAAGTCTTTATGAAGTTTATACAGACCATTCTTTGAGCATCACAACCTTTCAATCTATGGAAGTGTTGATGTGTGTCTTTCAACAACAACATCCTCCCACATCCTCAGGGCATAGAGGCCCTCAGGTAGCAGAGTCATTGTTAGAATCCATTCTATTGATCTTGGAGCATATGAAGACTTATTTACAGTGGATGGTGAATCTTTCTATGTATATTCTTCAAGATTCCACCAATGGATGGTAGGATGTGATCTCACACGTTGTATTCCACAAGTTATGGCGTGTGGTGAGTTCCATAAAACCATATATTATTATTTATACCTGAAAACTTTGAGGGCCGATAGAGCCAAAGTGTTCATGAGTTTAGAGCAGGGTAATCAATTAGCCATGGAGTATTCTTCTCACATTACAGAGCTAGAGCGCTTCACACCTATTCTAAGGGGTGATGTTCTTTTACGAACTAGGAAGGTTGAGGATGGTATTAGGAATGAATTCCAATATTAGGTGAACATATTCAGGTTAATGACCATATCTTCTATAATCCACCAGGTGCTGATTACAGAACATAGCCTGAGGGATTATTGAAATATGATCAAGGTATACTCATCATTCGGAGTCAGTACCCCTCTGACTGACAATAGGAAGTTCCGCATGGAGTCCATGCATGGAGTTCCAAGTTGGAAAAATACATCATCTAGTTGTCTGGTGGTGTGATACCACTGTGAGAAGAGTGTTCATATGAGGCCAAAGTTCCCTAGAGACCTAGTAGAGTTCCAATAATGTAACAAGATATGCCATCTTTAGTGGTTATGTCAGTTTTTTTCACCGGAAGCTGGTGACAGTGGTCCTTTATGACTCCTCGTTCAGGAACAACACCACCAGTTTCTCATCAATTAGTGAACTGGAGTTCTTCTAGTCGTTCAAGCTAAGGTGGAGGTCACGACTATGGTATCAAGTCGGTAGGCTTTCAATGACAACATGGTTTATCATCATATAGTGGTCAGGTCAGTTCACAAGGTCATGGTGTAGGATAAACAATTGTAGTCGAGTAGAACTAGTTGGATCTGGATCCCAATCCCTATAAAGTTATAGGTATGATTCTTTTTGCCTCAGTTTTTTCTTATACACTTTTCGATATATGGGATTCCCATAGATTCATATATTTTTCTGTTTTCGATAGCCTTGGGCTTCATATATTTATATTTTATGATGTATTGAATCTGGACACACTATTGGGGACTATAATGGAAAGTGAAAAATAGTGAAAGGAGTGATATCTTAAGGTTGGTGGGTTTCACTTCTCATGGGACTATTAAATCGTTGAGATTATAGGCTATGAAATCATTTTAAAAATGGAGTAATAGTTCAATTCTAGGAATTTGTCAATTACTATCATCATAGGGTGAGTTTCACATCCTAAGAGGGTGGTCTGTTTCTGTATAAGGGTGAATGAGATGTACAGGTGAGCAGGGAAAGACTCGAGCATCATGGGATAAGAGGAGTTACAGCCCAGATTGCTAGTCTGTATCTAGATGACCAGGGGAATTCACAGATAGACTTTCCTCTGGTGGTTGATCATTTCATGGATGTCTTTTTATAAGAATTTATAGTTTTTCCTCTTGAGAGAGATGTATAATTTTCTATTGAGCTTGTTCCAGGTAAAGCACAAGTGTCCATTCTTCATATAGGTTTGTTATACCTGAATTACAGCAGTTCAAGAAGCTGTTAGATGAGTTACATGTAAAGGGTTTCATCTGACCTAGTACGTCTCTTGGGGATCCGCTTGTCATGTTTTTGAAGATGACATATGGTACTATTATACATTGTGTGGATTATCGGATAATGAACAAATTGAAATTCAAGAACAGATATCCCTTATCGAGGATTGATGATCTCTTTGGTATGATTCGAGGTGCATAGGGTTTCTCAAAGACTGACTTGAGATCCTCTTATCATTAGTTATACATTACACCATCAGATATACCTATTATAGCCTTTTGTAGATGGTATGGTCTATACGAGTATGTGGTTATGCCATTCGGTCACAGGAACGCCCCTGCGGTTTTTAGGGAACTGATGAACCAAGTGTTCCTTACATATTTGGATTCCTTTGTGGTGGTTTTCATGGACGATAACTTGGTGTATTCTCACACTCAACATAGCCATGCTAGCCTTAATGAGATCATTTTATGTACACTGAGAGAGGAGTAGTTATATGCTATGCTCTCAAAATTCCAATTTTGGATGGACCAAATTCAATTTTTATGTCATGTTATCTCAGAGGATGAAGTATCAGTGGACCCAAAGAAAATGAGAGCAATAGTTTCCAGGGAGAATCTAAAGAACATAATTGAGGTGTGGATATTTCTAGGGATATCTAGATACTATATAAATTTTATACAAGAATTTTTGTTCCTAGTTGTTCCACTGACAGGCCTGACATTGAAGGTGGTGAAGTACACGTGGATAGATTCCTATGATTCAGCCTCTCAGGAGCTGAAAGGTAGATTGACATTAGCACTGATACTAGTATTTATAGAGCTAGGAAAGAGATATATTATATACTATAATTCTTCTGGTATCTGTTTGGGTGAATTTTTTATGTAGGGGGGTCGATTCATTGTGTACGAGTCTCGGCATTTGAGGCCACATGAAAGGAATTACCTGACACATGATCTGGAATTGGTTGTTGTTGTTGTTATGTTATTCACTATTAGAGACATTATCTTCTAGGAGATAATTTTCTGGTTTTCATAGATCAAAAAAGTCTAATGTATATATTTACATAGTGTGATATGAATTTGAGACAATAATGTTTGGTTGAGTACCTTCAGTCCATTGAAATTGAGCTTGCCTATACGCTTGGAAAATGTAATGCAGTGGCTGATGCATTGAGCAGGAGGACTCAGATACAAGTAGTTTCGAAGGTGATTAGTGAGTGGTATCTTATGTCTCTATTCTCTAGGATACATTTGGAAGTGCATGACATACAGGGGAATCTATTTCATTCTTTTGTGGTTGTTACCACTACTCCACTTGATCGAGTGTAAATGTGGAAGATAATAAATTCTGAATTCCTTCTTCTATGGGAGAGTGTGTCACGAGAGGACCCTAATCTTATATGGATTGTAGGTGAGTATGAGATTTTTCATTATCATAGGCATGTATGGGTGTCAGTAGACATTCGATAGGAGCTAATGTGTTCTTTCATTCAATAGTTTGGGCAGTTCATCCTGGTGTCACCATGATGTATTGAGATTAGTACTGTCATTAATTGTGACATGGTATAAAGAGAGATGTTGTTGGGGTGTTCATGAGATGTTCTACCTATTTTCATGTGAACCTAGAGCATCTGCGACCAAAATGGATTTTCCAGCAGTTACCCATTCTTGAGAGGAAGTGGACTAATGTCGTGATGGACTTTGAGACAAGTTTACCAAGGTCTCGTCGAGGGAATGATGTAGTTTGGGTTGTCATTGAAAAGATCATGAAGGTTTACAACTTCTTCTAGAAGATGATTAGTGTTGATGATTTGGGAATGTTGTAAATTCTTGAGATTATATGTCTACTTTCGGTTCTTCACTTCACCATTTCAGATAGGGATGCACGTTTTACTTGTCGGGTCTGGCTGGATTACATAAGGTTTTGGGTACATAGGTACTTCTGAGTAGAGCTTACCAACCCCAGACAGATGGATAGTCTGAGCATACAATTTAGGTGTTGGAGGACATGCTTCGAGCATGCATCCTCAATTTTGGAGGTTATTGGGAGAATAACATACCTCTTGTGGAGTGTGCATACAATAATATTTTTCATGAAACAATTCATACTGAACCTTATGAGACGTTGTATGGTAGGCCACAATGATCAACTCTATGTTTGCTAGAGTTAGGAGAGACAACTATTATGGTACCTCATCTTGTCATAGAGACCACATAATAGATAGAGTTGATTCATAAGAGGATGGCTATTGCATAGTCATGGAAGTAGTCATATGCTAATAAGAGGAGACAACCTCTGGAGTTTCAAGTTAGAGACTAGGTTTTCCTATGTGTCACACCAATGATTGGATATAGAAGAATTAGTATACATGGTTATCTATCACCGAGAAATGTTGGACCATTTGAGGTTTTGGAGAGAGTCAGGCAGGTTTCATATCGATGGCAGTTACCTCAGAGGTATTGGGCTATGCACGATGTCTTACACTTTTCATAGTTGTAGAGTTATTTCTCAGACCCATCTCATGTTTTTCCTCATGAGGAGGTTGAGTTATAGGCGGACACTTCATTCTAGGAGCATCCTATATTGATTGTTGATCACAATGTGAGGGTTATCTGTGGCTGGTGTGTTCCTCTGGTACGGAAGCTATGATAGCACGAGCGAATACAATATGAGAACTTGGAGAGGTAAGTCGGTGTACGATCACATTAGTCAGAGATATTTGAGGATTCTTTTTCTATGTCACCTTTCATGGGAAATTCAGTGATGAATTTATTTAATGGGGGAAGTTTGTAAGAACCCTGGATCTTTATTTCAAGCAGGGATCTTATTTTCTGGTGTTTTTTAGAAAAAGGGGTGTTTCTGGAAATTAAAGTAGTACACACCATGTACATAAGAGTACCCAATGTGAAACTAGTTTCCATGGGTAGCCGTCTACTATCTGTGTAATGGCTGAGTACATGGTCGTGTTGGCTGACATGGAGACCGCCTAATGTAGACCATGGTTAAGACATGTACACGGCGTGTACATTAAATGAACACGCTGTGAAAATTTCTTTTATATTTAATAAATCAGACTGAGGTCACGTCTCATTTACAAAAAAACCATCTTATGGATTTTTCTCATCCAAGAGTGTCCAAGAGTGATGATCCTACTATGAGCCCCCGGCCCACTATCCGTGCTCTGAATCAATTATTGTTAATTGCGTTTGAATCGCTACGGTGAGTTCTTCCTTCTTATAGATAATCATCTTTTGATTTCTACTCTCTCATAAGATATTGTGGTTGAAAGTTATGGAAATTTTTTAGATCTATGAAGTTCAAGTTTGATTCAATGGTTTAGATACAACTATATCGATCGTAAAACGTTAAGGTATGTGGTTTTTTCCATTTAATAGATTGTCTTTGAATTATATGTTCTATATTTTCTAATAGCCTTGTTAAGGGTATTGTTTGTTTAGGGAATTAACCCTTTTAATGCTCTGTATGCCATGTTTTCTTGATTTGGGGATCTTGTTTAATAATTAGGATTAATTACCTTCTTATGGATGTGTTTTCACCTGATTTAACTGATATTGTCTGTTGGGCCTAGTTTTTCCTATTAGTATGCTATGTTATTCATGCCTAGTGATATTAGGATGGAGTAATATTATCTGACTTGCTTGTTCCATGCTTTTTAGTTCCACAAACAAGGAGTATTTGTGATTTATGTTAGATTTTAAATATCATTGGGCATAGTTTTTTAACACAAGATTGTGGGAACCTAGTGTAGTGAGGCCATATGGGGAATTAACATTGAGAGATTCCCCTATGTGTCTATTGCACTTTTGATGTTGCAAAACCATATGGGGGGATTGATGTTGAGTGCTCCCTCAGAGTGTCTATAGTTAATTTTATGATACCACATGGGGAATTGACATTATGTGATTCCTTAAAGAATCTTTACTTTAACATTAAAATAATAAAGTGGAAATTGCGAGTGATTTCTTCTTTAACGAGACTTTATTTTCTTGAGACCAAAGGGGTTAGACTGTGTGGACTATCCCATGGGGCCATTATATCATTATTGTTAAATGAAAAGTCAATCCTAAGGGGTTGGGCTGTGATAACATTCCTAGAGGGTTACTTGTGAGTTATTGGATGTATAATTAATATACGCAAATGAATGTAGTTAAAATTGTAGGACTATTTACATTTTAGTACTTGTTTATTTCTTTATTTTTCATGTTGGCTTATTATATTTATTCTCTGACAGTTAGGCATAGATCATTGGGTGGTTGCCTACTGGGATTCATCTCACACCCCGTTTAGGACATGATTTTGGTCCCAAACAAATTATATTGTTTCAAGTATAGAAAAGGGAAAGTTCCCTTCTACCTCAGATACTTGATTTCTGTTGAGCTAGAGAGAATGAGACCATTTTGAGGCTTGCAATGTTGATGGAGTTGTTTACCTATTTTCCTTTGAACAAGGTTTAGTATTGTATTCCAGCATTATTACTTATTTAGCTGCTTTCCTAGATACTTGAAACATGCATCACAATATATATATATATATATTAGTTTATTAATTGCCTTTAGTCTTCCACTATTTACTTATCAGAGAGTATTACTGATTCCTGTATTATTATTTATTTTCTATTATATTGTGTTACTCTTCCAATGAGGGAATTGTTTCACCATTATCACACCCAAGGCCCTCACTACTAGTTAGAAGACTCTGGCATTTGGGAAAATGTTCTTGAGTCCATGTGACAAACCGTTGATGGGGCACCTTTGGGCGACATCCAAAATCAGGACGTCACATTATTGAATGATGCAACCTACACTCATTATCGAGGTATCTTAAGGATTGAAATATGAATGTAGATTATCAATTACATGAAGGTGGTGAATTGTATTATTAAGTACTTTTGTTTTTATCCTTAAGAAAAATAATGTTTAACAATGTTAAAGAAGATAAATTCACAATAAATCTTTTAGTTATACTAAATAAAAATTGATAGGTTCTAGAAATATAGTTCAAGAAATAAAACATAAGTAATTTTTACAAGGAAAATATTCTACCTTAACGTGTATAGAGACTTACTTAACCGAGTAAAAAAATGTTCAAGAATATATAAAAAAGATATAATTTCTACCGTTATCAAAATTCAGCAGAAATGATATTGAATCAAAAAAAGTAACAAGTATGAAATATTTTGATCCAATGATTAGGGTATCCAACAACCTTGGATTATGTTCCCTAGATTTATAATTTCATGAAAGTATATCTTGACCACACTAGGGTAAGACCTCGATAGGGATATTGGAATCTGGTTTTCTATCCCTATAGGCCCTCGATCATTAAGGTAGTTTTCACCTCTATATTCTTATCCCTAGAATTCCTAGAACATTACGGTAGTCGGAACCTTTGTCTTCCTATCCCCAGAAGCCCCCGATTTTAGTCAGAAATAAATAGAGTCACATGAAGCAAGATAAACTAGGTGTTCAGTACTCACAAATCATAAGAGTCTGCCTCTATAGAAATCACTTCAACATCATATAATATCTATAGTGATCAATATATATTGAGCTCATTCAAATGAGATCCTATTTATATGAAATTATCCAACAGTTGGCTCTGTCCTCCAATGGTCATATTTTTCTTTAAATATCAGAGGGACGTATATACATGTCACTCAAAAAATGATTAGTGAGAAATAGATTTTACAACATCATTTCATAACAAGTGTAAGGAAAATGATGTTAGATAACAAAATATATTTTCATATTCAAAGGAAAAAAATAGAATTCATAATCTAACCAAAAAAATATTCATAGTTTATAAGACATGGATATTCTTATTTTTTTCCAAATATTTTGAATCTGAATTCTATATTTTTTGTAGTTTGAATTGAAATGAAATCAAGAATCATAATTCTATGGAAATTGGATTCAGAATCAGAAGGAATTTAGAGTCATAATTATGAATAATTGGATGTCCAAATTCTAATGAATACAAAGTCATAATTTTGAAGAATTTAGAGTTTGAAATCATTGGAATTCTGAGTCAGAATTATGTACAATTAAGATTCTCAATTTTGAGGAACTCAATGTCCAAATTTTGAAGAATATAGAGATAGAATTCTGAGAAATTCGGATTCTAAATTTCAAATTATTCATTATTTGAATTTTAGAATATTCAGAAGCTAAATTTTAGATAATTTGATGTTAGAATTTTAGAGAATTCAGAACCTCAATTTCATAGAATTCAGTGTTTGAATTTTAGAGAATTCAGAGTCTGATTTTTAGAGAATTCCTATTCTGAATTTTAGAGAATTAGAAGATTTATTTTTCTAGAATTTGAAACATGAATTTCGGAGAATTTGGGGTCTAAAAACTAAACACTATATATCCATGGAATTATACGATTCTAAGGTTTTACCGAATAATAAAAATTTTGGACATAGTAATAAAATTAGTGAGATTTATAGAGATTAAAAATGAAAAAATTAAAATAATGGTAAGCATAAAAATTTCCTTACAAATGGAAAATTTTACTTATTAAAATAATTTTTAGGGAAAAAAAATTTTCCTTAAGATAAATTGTTTGTGATTTTCAAAACAAAGAGGAATGATATATTGATAAAGAATCCTTATTAACTCAACAATATCCCCATTTTTGGAAAGCACAATCATCCTTACTAAATAGATATAAGGACATAAAATTTTGATTTATAAACATAATAGAAAAACATATATCCCTTTACATATGGATCACGGTGAATATGAATAAATCCTCCATAGATTTTGAAATCCCTAAGGATTTTATTCTTGACTTTCTTAATGTGATTTTGATTTTTTATGCATAAGAAAATCTTATTAGATAAAAAGACCCCTTTAATAGAATCTCCCTTTCTTATGGAATTATCATATTTACCTAGTATTATTTTTATCATTACTTTATCCCCCATTTATTTTTTCAAAAAGTAATTGATAGAGTGGAAAAATATTTTGGTACCTGAAATATTAGTACAATAAAACAAAACACAAGAATAACAACCTAAATTATCATTATGATTGGAAAAATTTGTACAAGGAAGGTAAAAAATCAAAATATTTGAGTTATGGAAAAATAATAATCCATTATTTTTCTTCAGCATAAGCTTCATGGAAATGGTCTTCATCTTTTTAACCTCCTTATGATCCTCTTAAAAACATTTGAGCAATTAATCCTGATATTAATTTATCTTTTCCAGATATTTTATCTTTTCTTCTAGAGACTTAATAATTTCTTCCTGAGTCTTTAAATGCTCTTCTATCATAATGAAATTTTCTCCAAAATTAATTGTGATATCTCTTTTCATATTCTGATTCAATGAAACTAAATTAGGATTTCCATTCAGATCCATGACTTTGTGGTCCTGAATTATTTTTTCAAGATTGATCTTATCATTAAATCTTGTAGAAAGATCTTTCATCTTGTTATCTTCGGTATCAAAATCATCCTTCATATTATCTTGAAAGTCAAAAAAAATTCTCAGCTCTTCAGTTGTCTTCATGGACCACTTAGTGATTTCCTTGAATGATCTCTTGTTTGCGTCATACCTGATGCAGAAAGATTTAAAATTATCCACAATCTTGAAAATTTTTCCCAAAAGCATTGAAATAGAATCTTTTTTCTCAATAAAAGAATGTTGAAGCATCTAACTTCTCATTTCAATGGTTGGAATCAATGAAATTGTATTAATCTATTTATTCAGGGATTTTACCAAAAAAAACATGAACCATAGAAGATGATTCTGAATCAGATTCTCTTGTTGATGAGGATTCTTTCTTAATGTCATCAATATTTCTCTTATAAGATCCATATTATCATTCACAGCCACCATAGGCTTCCTAAGCATATCATCTACCACCTTATATCCTTTATCAGCTCTCAAAATAATCATTGCAGCCTTTGGTAATTCATGTTCAATATCTGACAGTTGGACTCCCTTATCTTTCTCAACCATTTCCTTTCTTGCATCTGCCACATGTTACTTTTGTTAAACCAATTCATGGTTAATGAAATAATCTTTAGAAGGTTTGTTTACTTATTTTTGATACTCATAACATTTTCATGGGGAATCGTGTTTGAAATATTCAGCTTGTGAGGTCTGTATTGACAATTTCACTGAAGGACTCTCCTTTTTATGATATTCTTCAACATTCCTTATCATATCATCAACATCATCACTTCATCCCTCATCTTATTCTTCTACATCCACATCCTGAAAAATCTATTCCTCTTCACCTAGTTCTGGAAAGACCATATTCATTCCCAAATTTACTACTAGTACTGGTTCATTGAGAAATGTTTACGGTACCTAAATCTTCTCATAAGCTTTCTAAGTAGCCATGAGAAGATATTGAACAATCATGACTTCAGACTTTTTTAAAATTTTCATCTTCTATTATTCATACTTCATAAACTCCTCAGAAGCCTTAATATTTAATGATTTTCCTTAGTAGTATCCAATCCAATGCTAGTCTCTCTTTCCTTCCTATTATTCTTATCTTATATCCACATAACAATAACTTTATCTAGATAGGACATTTTTCTCATATTTTTTGGAGGTGCTGATTGGGTTTCCTGAACTACAAGATATTTTTCTTTAGCTCCAGGTTATTTCTACTTTCTCTTCCTATGACCCTTCGTGGTGGTCTCATCCACATAAAAATTCATGGATAAGGCTTGGATTTTACTTTTAGATAAGTCATAATAATTTCCAGACATTTTATTATAGCTATCCAAAATCCTTCTGTGCGTATCATCCCTGTGCATCATAACCATGAAATTCCATGGCATAGAAATGCATGGGATTTTGAATGAATCTAGACAAATAATAATTACCATGGAAATAATAATTGTATACATAATTATCGGCGATTTGAGAGTTCCATTATTGATATTCATAATTTTATTGAAGGAAAACTTCACCAGATTAATCTTTCTGATGTTTACAAGAAAATACAGAACATAAATGTCACTCTTTTTCAAAGTATCCTTATTCTCTTTTCCTAGAATGAGAAATCAATGAACCCATAACTCTAGACTCTAATTTTTTAGTGAGATAGTTAATTTTCAGTGATATCACTTCTAATAAACCATAGAACTATATGTCATTATTCTTATCAAAATTTTCTGCTGTATCTGGTAGCCCGTGGGTGTAGAACTCAGGTTCCCCCTCATACAAAATTCTAATTATTTTGGATTTCATACTGTTGGAATGGGAATAAATTATTCCATAACTACTAAAAGAAAACATATCTCTTCCTCCTTTATTATTGTATCTTATAATCTTATAAAATTATTCCAGGAACTTTGGATAAACCTGATCTTGTGCCTTTGGTTTGGATACACACAATATCTCCCAGTCATTCACCATGATATTCATCAAAATAATAGAATCATTATTTGAGAAAAACAATTGATATACAAACCTCTATCTATAGAACTTCTATTCAGAAATTTGTTTCTAGGACAACATTTGATTTTGTGAGGATTCTTCCAAAGTAATTTTTATTTGAGGAAATAAGAAAATTCAGAACAATGCTTAAGTAGAGTGGTAGAGCTTCGACATGAATGATATTGAAAACTGATGTGGGAAAACAAATATGGGGTCCTTTATATAGGCGATGAGGTTATTGTTTATATTCCCCAATTGATCTAATGGTTGAAACAAAATCAATTTGATTTGATGGTGAAGATGAAATCTGAAGAAATATTTAAGAAGGTTCTGATATTTTGAGGGTTTTAAGATAAAAATTTGGATTTAATGGAAGTGGATCTGAAATTTTTTTTCAAATAAAACGAAATAAAAAATTTGTAAAAAGTCAATTAGAGAAATTTACTAACGAAAACACACCATCCATATTACTAAAAAGATTATCAGTAATGATGAAATTTCTTCTTGAAGAACATTTGATTCAAAAAAAATTCTCAGGGAAGAAATATTTTTGGATTCTGAAATTTTGCTAAGGAAAAATATTTTTTTTATTTTTCTTTGAGTTATAGAACGTGACTTATGAAAAAATTTGGTTAAAATAATAAAAATTTGGTTATCGAAGAAAATTTAACTAAAAAACAATATTACAAAAATTTTATTACGAATGTTTCGATTAAGAAAAAAATTCATTAAGAAACAAATTCATTAAAAAACAAATTCATTAAGAAAAATTTTGATTATGAAAAATATAATCCCCCTATGAAAAAGATTTTCATAATGTAAGGTGGTATGTTTCAACATAAGGTTAATATTGAATATTTATTTACGGTGATAATTCCAATATTTTTTTACTATATTCAAATCTATCAGAAAGTAATGATTTTGTAAAAATATCTACAAGGTATTATTGTGTACCAATAAAATGAATAATGATATCTCCTTTTAGTGTATGATCCCTAATAAATTGATAAATAATATCTAATTATTTCTAAAATTAGTTCTATGAATTGTATTTACATAAAGAAATTTCACAAGTGTTATCACACAATATCTTCTTTTGGTAAAATTCCTTCCATGGTATACAAGTGTGTTTTGCATCCACAACACACGGGCACAACAACATCCAACTACTAAATATTCATCTTTAGTAGTGGGATGTGCTATTGAGTGTTAAGTTTTGCATGACCAAGAAACTAATGAATCTCCAATGAAATGAAAAGTTCGGGATGAACATATCATATCCATTATACACCCACCAAATTTTGAATATGGAAAAAAAATTCAAACAAAATCATTTCTAGAACTATAGAAAAGTCTTAAAACCATGGTTCCCTTTAAAAAGAGAAAAATTGTTTTCACATTTTTAGATAAAATTCAATTGGATTATATTGATAAATATCACTTAATCATACTTAAAACATTATGTCTTGATGATTATTTGACCAGTATAGTATACTTCTTATCAAACCTATAAGTGATGTTGGATCTTCTGATTTCCCAGCTTCATCAATATTAAGATAATTTGATGTACCAATGAGAGTGATTACACTCTTAATGTTTTCATATACATAATTTTTATGGAGATCATAAACATAATTATATTGAGATATATAAGTTTCTTCTGGTTTATTATAAATTTGAATACCTGGGAAGAATATTTACTAACCCATCATACTCATTTTAAACTCATATTTCATTACTTTCTCAAATGAATCAGTTATAAATTTTTTAGTTTAACCAAAAATAATTTCATAAAAATAAATTTTAACAATCAAATAATTTTTTATAATTCTTTATAAAAAGTTTTGGATCAACAGTTACCTTAACATAATTTTTTTGAAGCAAGAATCATGTAAGTCTATCATACAAGGCTTTTTGGGCTTATTTAAGTCCATATAACGCTTTTGAATGTTTGAAAACTTGTTTAGGATATTTTTTGTCTTCAAAATCAGTAGTTTGATCATCATAAACATCCTCTTGAACATATCCATTAATTGAAGCACATTTTACATTCATATGAAAATGTTTGAAATTAAAGTATATTGTAAAGAAAAGTAAAATGAAAATAGATTCCAGTCTAGCTACTAGCGAATATGTTTTTTCATTTTCTATTCCTTCTAGTTGATTATAGACTTTAGAAAATAATGTAGATTTATAGAGACCCGAAGCTTGACGTACATTGACAATACATTACTTTTGCGGAATACATAATACATAACAAAAACAGACACACAAGGACCGTAATAGTTTAGTGTCTTTAGAAACTCGGAATAAAATATTCTAATCGTGGTGAAAGATCTTCAGCAACTCCCATAATAATCTTCCCCTTTTTGTTTCCTTACCTAAAACCTTTCATTACTTCCTAGGGAAAATAAAACATAAAAATGGTGAGCTCAAATGCTCAGTAAGGGCAAACATAGATAACATAAAACAATCCATAAAAATTTGGAAGCAAAAAACTTGAACATGAAATTTAAACATCAAAATATTGAGCAAAGACATAAATCATGGAAGTACGTAAGGCATATATCATAATAAAACATCAACCATGATAAAATGGGAACAAAATATTTAATTGTGGCAACCATTCATCACATGTCATGATTACCATAGTAGCCAAGGCATTGCTGCCAAGACCATCTTAGTGGACAATGTCCCTTTCTTAATCGAGTTCACTCCTCATTTCAGTCCTGTAACACTGAACCAGATTAACTAACCGTTCCAGCCATGTCTATCTTATTAGATATAAATCTTTACCCAATGCATTGTATGGAGATATAGTTCACACACATATCATAATTAAATCATGCTTACTTGTGCCACAAAATGAACATACATCATTCATAATAACCCAACGAATAAAATGGGTTTCATAAACATAATCTCATCATCGCATAATCCATATAAAAGAAATGGATATCATTTCATAATAAGAAAATTGAAACCATTTAAATCATAGAGAAATTATACTTGAAACATACACATATGAAATAATGTCATCTTAGATGGAAAAATGGTTTTGATAATTAATTCTTGAGGAAAATATCCTTTCTTCTTCAAAATCAATTTCTTTTCACAAAATGTCATGAAATTTTAAAATAAAGAGATTTTGTTGAAAATAGTCATGAAATATTTTGGAGGAATATTCATGAAAATAAGGCTTTATAAAACCCTAAAAATCCTTTCATGCTGTATACATTAAAAAACGTTCTTTTCGTACTTTTGTCAAAAATGTCAAAAAGTACCTTGTAGGGTAAATAAAAGAAATATTCCTTCCATACCATTGGGTAAAACTCAAAATGGGAAAAATCGACATTAAAAATACATGAAAACAATTTTATAAAACATGGACATGGACGATTGCAATAACCCTAGAAAATAATTACAAATAAGCAATCTCGGATAAAAATGAGATTTGCAAAATTATCCCTTACCTTATGTCTGATATGCTTCGTATGTATCCGAACCTCCTTTATAATGATTTAAATAATGTCATTTACTTATTAAAGAATCATATTCATTGTTATGATATCATATATGGTTCACTTATTACTTTATATTACCCGTTCTTTTGTAAATTCCATGTTAAATAGCGTTTTGGGTAGAATCGTTTCATTTATCGTATGTGTTTCGACTCGTCGTTCTTGATATTATTACTTATATCCTGATTTAAATAATTCCATAATGTAAAACATGATTTATATATAATATATATTTATTATATACATATATATTATAGATCGATAAAAGGAATGAAATACACCATTCATGGAGATGGTAGGTCGTACGTACGCATGAACGCTGTTTTCATTTCCTTATTGAATTGAATGGAAATGAATATATGACATACATATATATATATACATAAATAAAGTAGAATTATTATGTCATATATTTCATTATTATTCATTATATATACTTTATAATCATTCTTTAATGGTTAATCATGGAAAATGAATCTCATCACATTCGTGGAGACGGTATTCCATACGTACGCACGCGTGGTGATTTCATTTTCCGTAGGATGGATAGATGGTGAAATAGGGTTGTTTCATAATTATAATAACATATCAGTATATGAGTGATACTGATGTTATTACTTCATAATGAAACAACTAATGAAGAATAAGTGGAAGACGAAATAAAGTCGAAAGAATCGGTAACAGGCATTACCTCTTCTTTGAAGCACATTTTTTAAACCTCCTCTTAGGGCACTAATATTGTTCTTTGAAGAATACCAGAACCTCTAGGATGTTTCTAGGGAAGTGGAGAAGAGAAATTGTCAGGGTTTGGCTGATAATTAAGGCACAAAGTGGTGTGAGGAAGATAGGTAGGAGGTTCCCTTTTATAAGGGAGGTGAGGGGCACCTTTGGAATAACTAATCATATTATTTTATTATAAAGTCATATTCGGTTTTAATAGCTCCAAATTGAGTTATTTCGAAGCTAAGGTGGGTATGGGTCTAAATACTCTCATCCAATAGAATTTAGAAAAGTTTAGGATCCTATTTTAACCTTATCATTTTGATTTAACTTCAAGTTAGATAATTTTACGTTTACCGTGTCTTTTTTTTATTCTCACACTATAAGGTTAATAAACTTACTATAACAAGCCAAAAGAACCCCAGGTTGTTTATTATTAATATATATAACCTTATCTAAGTCATTTTTCTGAGCCTTATATTTTTAAAAATATAATAACAATTAATAATATAATATTTGTTTTAAAAACTATTTTATGTCAATTTTGACACTATTTGGTAATTGATTTTTGTGAAACTCATAAAAGAATTATTAGTTCAAATAAAGATAATTAAATCAACACTAACATGTCATATTAACATAGAAAATTATTTTAATTCATAAAAAGTCTCAAATTACATTTATTTGGGTATTTATAACATCAATTATGTCAATATTTCATTAATAAGATAATTTCTGCATCATCATTGTGTCATAAATAAATTAACTTATTTAATGTATAAAAATTACAAATAAAATATACTTTTGTAGGAAATATTTTTATCTTTCTAATGAATATTTATAGTCAAAATTATCTAATGTATTACTCTATATTAAAAATGATTTACTTATTAAACATTGATTTTAACTATTTTAACCCTTCTTTAAATAAATTAATAATAAATGTCCTAATATAATCCAAGTGGGCCTAAATGGCCATATTTTATTCCTAAAGTTGTTTTGGTCGAATGAAACTTATCCAATAGAATTATGACATGTGTTAGGGTAATAATAATATCATTTTTACCCTTAATTACCCTATTTACTTTTAACCGTGGTAAATAAAAGTAAAATGTTACTATTCACCAAAAATTATTTTCGTCTCATTGAGCAACATTTTACTTACTAATATCAACCTTGTCTCTTGGATTTTTTAAATTCCATTCACAAAAGCGGTAAAATTAAGTTTTAGGTAAATTTTCAAATTCTCCTAGGAGGTGGGTAAAAGACGGTCAAAAGTTCAATAAAATTTTTATATATCTAAAATTATTAAAAAATGACCCCAATGAATTAAATTGAACTTATATAGGTATTATGTATCAATTTTGACCTAAAATAAATTTAAATAAAATAAATAATTATTTAAATAAAAAGTCGGTTTTTAAATAGTAACCCAGTGTTTTCACTATTCATCAAAAATTGAAAGTTTTCAGAAAAATACCAAAATTTCACCCTAGGCTAATTTCGATATTCTGAATCCAAAAATGAAGACCATTTTGAAATAAAAAGTTCTCAAAATTTTAAAAGGTGGTTATTACTATTCATAACGGCTAGTTTTAATAATATTTTAATAGCATATCATTGTTTAGTGAAACTCGGTATTGCGTACAACATACACTGTCGAGGAAGGTCACGATTGTGTGTAATGCATCCAAGTTAGGGTTGTGTGTTGTGTAAGACTCCTTTGTTGTAGCGTACAACACAAGACATCAATAATATTAAAAAGAATATTTTTCATAAAATCTCAAGGTGTTATATTCTACCCCCCTTAAAATGAATTTCGCCCTCAAAATTCGTCGGGGTTATAAATGGTTTACTACTCGAATGTTTCTTTAATAGAAACCCACATCGTAAAAAGGAATACCAAAACCAATCTTTAAAAACTAAAGTATGAAACATAACAGTTGCCCAAATTAACTAATCACTGGGTTTCCACATAGAAGAACATAGTTGAAAATATGGATATGGAAGAGAAGCCTAACCATCATGTTCTGATGGAGAGTGGTAGAGAACATGGCTATGAAAAATCCAATAATCATAAAGCCATAGATTTGTGATGATCTAAGGTACCATCAGATTCATCGGATATAAGGGAACTAGGACAACATTTTTGGTTTTCAACTTCATTTCTCAAAAGTTGAAGAATTTGAATTAGAATAAATACTTACTTTATTTTGGTACAATTTCAATATTGTTCGTGATTTGAACAATTTCCACTTCATCTCTTAAAGAAATGAAGTTGAATTTTTTATTCCTGAAGTGTTAATAGATAATGTGATAGAATGATGGGTCATTCCATCTGTTTCAAACAAAAGGTTAGAAAAAGTTATCAAATATACATAGGTCCATCTATGGTGAGGTTAATCGTATACGATTCCAAAAATGAACTTATAATTCATATATCATACCGCGTAATAAAATAAAACTAGTTTCTACTAACCATGGACTTCCTGTAGGCCAGTGGTAGGCGATAAAGGCCAGTCGCACTTCAGTTGTGGGTTCGATTCCCACAGCCTTGTCCGACGCGATGGGCTGTCGCCCGTCCTACAGGTTTTCCTTTTTCTAAAATTGTATTACTATAACATCCCATCAATAATATCGAAAAAAGTTCTATCCTTAAGCAATACTAACTTATGTCCAACATAATTCATTCCAATCACTAGGATTATCTAAAATATTTCGGTCCAAGCTCATAGTATAAAGAAAATCATTACTTGAAATGTCACATAAGAATCACGTGAATTCCATCATTTATCCCCCATATATCATAAGATATATCTTGTTGGTCAAATTAAAAACATGTGAATACCTTAATCATGTATTCTCTTGAAGAATGAATACCCATTGAACCTTAGTGAAAACAGGAATGCAGTTAAAAGTTAACACATTCCAAATACCAAAATCCTCAAAATTCATTATACTCAAACCATGATATCACTTAGTCCTTATGTCAATCATGAGCTCATGAATACAATCAAACATCTCATTATCTTCTTACCCGCTCATTATGCGCATATCATCTACTTAACGAATTTCTCAATCACATTCCATGGTTACCGGTACCATAAAATTATTGAAAACCACAATTGACCAATACATAAATAATCCAATATTCCACAATACTATATACAACATTATTTTGGAATCCCATTACATAAACACTTAATCATTCCACCACATCGTTGTCATATTCAACATCGCCAATAGTGATCGCATTTGACTTCCCTTTGTCCTTTTCCATAAGTGGTTGCTCATTTCAATCATCATTAACCCTTGGATTAGGGCATTGATTAGCACAATGCCCCATTTCATTACACTTGAAGCATTGAAATGTTTTTGGTGCGTTCTCTGCTGTCTTTTATTTATTCACACCATTAGAAACTGTTTTCCATTACTTCGAAACTCAGCTGCTCGATGACCTTCTTTTCCACACATAAAACATTTTCTAGTCCCTTTAAGAAAATCTACGCCATGCTTATTTCCACAATTTGAGCATAAGGAAACATTCATCTTCTTTTCACCATTATTCTGATATTTCTCCTTGAACTCCATCTTTCATTTCTTGTAAAAAACCATGAGATGGATATGTAACACCAACTTCCATTTATACCTTGATAGCACAATTCAGAATTTCTTCATAGCTACTGAAGTCTCTTATAGCTAATGCCCTTCGAAGATTTGGTTTTAAGCCACTGAAGAATCGATCAATTTTACATTCAGGTTGGATGATAAAGCCAGATGCATACCTTTCAAGCCAAATAGAATTTGCTTCGTATATACCAACAGATTCATCATCTATTTTCTTTAGTTCAAGAAACTCCTTCTCCATCTTTGTTCGAAGAATAAGAGGGAAGTACTTATTGAAAAATAAGTTCTTGAACTCATCCCATTCCATGGACTCAATTTCATCTCTTCGCCTCGTATTCTTGATAAGATTCCACCATTGATCAGCTTCACCTTCCAAACGATATACTGCTAAGATAACTTTATCATGTTCAGAACATTGAAGAACTGAAAATATCTTTTCAGTGGTACTGATCCATTGTTCAGCAACAAGTGGATCAGAAGACCCACTGAAAGAAGGTGGACATTGCCTCATGAAGGACTCAATAGAATATTGTTCCCTTCTCTGCTCATTTGAAAGTACAGAATGATTCATATCTTGTGTAAGTATAGTAATAAGATTTTTCACTCCATATCCCATAACATTTGTTTGTTCAGGAGGACAATCATTGTAGTTTCCATTATATTGATCAACACGGTTCCTTCGGGTTCCAGCCATCGTCTAAACCCCAAAAAGAATAGTGTGAGAGGCAAAAATCATTCTAGGGAAAACAACACAATAAAGGGGGAGTAACTTCAATATCTAACATCTTAGGTTAAATTCTAATATCGTTACCATAGTTCTAGGACTATATCCTATACGTATACTTATCCTTAGGGACATCCCTAGACATACCTTAGAAATATCTCTAGGGATCTCACTAACGTTTTTGCATCCATGTTTCCAAAGGTTTACTAAACCTTTCCTCTGATACCAATTGTAGAGACCCGAAGCTTGACGTACATGGAAAATAAATTACTTTTTCAGAAAACTTAATACATAACAAAAATAGACACACAAGGACTACAATAGATTAGTGTCATTGTAATCTCAGAATAAAATCTTCTAATCATGGTGAAAGATCTTTAACAACTCCCATAATGATCTTCCCCTTTTTGTTTCCTTACCTAAAACCTTTCTTTACTTCCTGGGGAAAATAAAACATAAAAAGGGTGAGCTCAAATTCTCAGTAAGGGAAAATATAGATAACATAAAACAATCCATAAACATTTGGAAGCAAAAAATGAACATGAAATTTAAACATCAAAATCTTGAGCAAAGTCATAAATCATGGAAGTACGTAAGGCATATATTATAATAGAACATCAACCATGATAAAATGGGAATAAAACATGTAATTGTGGAAACCATTCATCACAGTCATGATTTCCATAGTAGCCAAGGCATTGCTGCCAAGACCATCTTAGTGGAAAAAGTCCCTTTCTGAATCGAGTTCACTCCTCATTTCAGTCCTGTAACACTGAACTGGATTAACTTACCATTCCAGCCATGTCTATCTCATGAGATATAAATCTTTACCCAATTCATTGTAGGGAGATATAGGTTCACACCCATCTAATAATGAAATCATTCTTACTTGTGCCACAAAATAAGCATACATCATTCATAATAACCCAGCGAATAAAATGGGTTTCATAAACATAATCCCATCATCACATAATCCATATAAAAGAAATGGATATCATTTCATAATAATAAAAGTTAAACCATGTAAATCACAGAGACATTATACTTGAAACATACACATATGAAATAATGTCATCTTAGATGGAAAATGGTTTTGATAATGAATTCTTGAGGAAAATATCCTTTCTTCTTCAAAATCAATTTCTTTTCACAAAACGTCATGAAATTTTAAAAGAAAGATATTTTGTTGAAAATAGTCAAGAAATATTTTTGAGTAAGATTCATGAAAATAAGGCTTTATAAAAATCGTAAAAATCATTTCATGTCGTATACGTTAAAAAAACATTCTTCTTGTACTTTTTTCAGAAATGTCAAAAAGTACCACTAGGGTGAATAAAAGAAAGATTCCTTCCATACCATGGGGTAAAAGTCAAAATGGGTAAAAAGGTATTTAAACATACATGAAAAAACATTTATAAGACATGGACATGGATCATTTAAATAACCCTAGTAAATACATACAAATAAGCAATCTCAGAAAAAAATGAGATTTGCAAAATTATCCCTTACCTTATGTCCGATATGCTTCGTATGTATCTGAACCTCCTGTATAATGATTTAGATAATTTAATTGGATTATTACAGAATCATATTCATTGTTATGATATCATATATGGTTCACTTATGACTTTATATTACCTGTTCTTTTGTAAATTCCATGTTAAAGAGTGTTTTGGGTAAAATCGTTTCATTTATCGTATGTGTTTCGACTCGTTGTTCTTGATATTATTACTTATATATTGATTTAAATAATTACATAATGTAAAAAATGATTTATATATAATATATATTCATTATATACATATATATTATAGATCGATAAAAGGAATAAAGTACACCGTTCATTGAGACGGTGGGTCATACGTACGCATGAACGCTGTTTTCGTTTCCTTATTGAATTGAATGGAAATTAGTATATGACATACATATATATATATAAATAAATAAAGTAGAATTATTATGTCATATATTTCATTATTATTCATTATATATACTTTATAATCATTCTTGAATGGTTAATCATGGAAAATGAATCTCATCGCGTTCGTGGAGACGGTATTCCGTACGTACGCACGCGTGGTGATTTCGTTTTCCGTAGGATGTATAGATGGTGAAACAGGGTTGTTTAATAATTATAATAACATATAAGTATATTATAGATACTGATGTTATTACTTCATAATGAAACAACTAAAGAAGAAGAAGTGGTAGAAGAAATAAAGTTGAAATAATCGGTAACGAGCATTACCTCTTCTTTGAAGCGCCTTTTTGAAACCTCCTCTTAGGGCCCTAATATTGGTCTTTGAAGAAGACAAGAACCTATAGGATGTTTCTAGTGAAGTGTAGAAGTGAAATTGGCAGGGTCTGGCCGAGCTTTAAGGCTCAAAATGGGGTGAGGAAGAGAGGGAGGAGGTTCCCTTTTATAAGGGAGGAGAGGGGCACCTTTGGAATAAATAAAACTATTATTTTATTATAAATTCATATTCGATTTTTAATAGCTCCAAATTGAGTTATTTAGAATCTATGGTTGGGATGGATCTAAAGCCTCTCATCTAATAGAATTTATACAAGTTTAGGTTCCTATTGTAACCTTATCATTTAGATTTAACTTTAAGTTAGATAATTTTACTTTTGCTCTGTCTTTTTGTGGTCTTACACTATAAGGTTAATAAACATACTATAACTAGCCAAACGAACCCCAAGTTGATTATTATTAAAATATATAACCTTATCTAAGTCATTTTGCCGAACCATAGATTTTTAGGAATATAATATCAATTAATAATATAATATTTGTTTTAAAAACTATTTTATGTCAATTTTGACACTATTTGGTAATTGATTTTTGTGAAAATCATAATAGAATGATTAGTTCGAAAAAAAGTTAATTACATCACCAATAACATGTCATGTTAACATAGAAAATTATTTTAATTCATAAAAAGTCTCAAATTACATTTATTTGGGTATTTATAACATCAATTATGTCAATATTTCATTAATAAGATAATTACTGCATCATCATTGTGTCATAAATAAATTAAAGTATATAAAGTCTAAAAATTACAAATAAAATATAATTATGTAGGAAATATTTTTATATTTCTAATGAATATTTATAGTCGAATTTATCTTATGTATAACCCTATATTAAAAATGATTTACTTATTAAACATTGATTTTAACTATTTTAACCATTCCTTAAATAAATTAATTATAAATGTCCTAATCTAATCCATGTGGGCCTAAATGGTCATATTTTATTCCTAAGGTTGTTTTTGGTCTAATTACACTTATCCAATAGAATTATGACATGTGTTAGGGTAATAATAATATCATTTTTACCCTTAATTTCCCTATTTACTTTTAACCGTGGTAAATTAAAGTAAAAAGTTACTATTCACCAAAAATTATTTTCAACTCATTGAACCACATTTTACTTACTGACATCAACCGTGTCTCTCGGGATTTTGAAATTCCATTCACAAAAGCGGTAAAATTAAGTTTTATGTAAATTTGCAAATTCTCCTCGGAGGTGGGTAAAAGACGGTCAAAAGTTCAATAAAATTTTTATATATCTAAAATTATTAAAAAATGACTCCAATGAATTATATTGAACTTATATAGGTATTTTGTATCAATTTTGACCTAAAATAAAATTATATAAAATAAATAATTATTTAAATAAAAAGTCGGTTTTTAAATAGTAACCCAGTGTTATCACTATTCATCAAAAATTGAATGTTTTCAGAAAAATACCAAAATTTCACCCTAGGATAATTTTGAAATTCCGAATCCAAAAATGAAGACCATTTTGAAAGATGAAATTTTCAAAATTTCAAAAAGTGGTTATGACTATTCATAACGGCTAGTTTTAATAATATTTTAACACCATATCGTTGTTTAGTGAAATTCGGTATTGCGTACAATACATGCTATCGAGGAAGGTCGTGATTGTGTGTAATGCAGCCAAGTTAGGGTTGCGTGTTGTGCAAGAATCCTTTATTGTAGAGTACAACATAAGACATAAATAAAATTAAAAAGAATATTTTTCATAAAATCTCAGGGTGTTACAAGATTTATTTCACACAATGATTATATTTTCATCACACTTATTTATAAAGACCCGTTTTACACCAATAATAGATGATTCCTTAGGACTTTCAACCACGGTCTAGACATTGTTCCTTTCAAATTCATTTATCTCATCTTGCATGAATTTTATCCAATCATCATCACCTAATGCTTCACATGTACTTTTTGTTTCAATTTTGGAAATTAATGAATGATGTTCTACTTCATTTCTTAAAGAACTTATTGTCTTTATAGGTTGATTTACAACACCAATGATACAATCACAGGGATTATTTTTATGAAATAACTAATTTTGGTTTTTTAAAACCTATTCATCATCATATGGTATAAAATATTCTGGGGTTAATTCTACAGATATATTTTCTTCAACATTTTCATTATGAGATAGATCTTTTATCAATGGTTGTAATTCAAATTTTTTAAATCCATCTAAAGATGAAGGTTGGGGTTGTTTAAAAACTAAAGGATCAGTTTAATCAAACTTAACATGATCTGTTTCTTCAACAAATTACATATTTTTATTAATAACTCTATAAGACTTTGAAGTTGTGGAGTATCCTAGGAAAATTCCTTCATCGGTTTTGGGTAAAAAAATTTAAATTATTTTTAGTATTAAGAATGAATACATTGTATCCAAATACATTTAAATATGAATGTTTAGGTTTTCATCCATTCTACAATTTTTAAAGGGTTTTGTTAAGGAAGGGTCTAATCAAAACTATATTTATAGTATAACAATCATTACTTACCACTTCATCCCGAATGTGTTTGGAAATAGAATATTCACTCAACATGGTTCTAGTTATCTCTTGAAAAAAAAATTATTTCTTCAAAAATATCATTTTTTTGAGGAGTTCATAGAGATAAGAAGTTATGATTAATGCCTTTTAAACTAATTTTTTTTCCAAAATTAGAATTTATGAAATTCTCCTCCATGGTCACTAAAAATAGTTATCAAAGGAAAGTTTTTCTAATCTTTAACATTGGCTCTAAAACTTTTGAAATAAGTAAAAGCTTAAATCTTCTTTTCTAGAAAATATACCCATGTAAATCTTTTTTAATCATCAACTAAGACAAATACATAATATTCCCCTCTAATACATCAAGAATTTATTGGACTGAAAAGATCTATATGCGCTTGCAATAATGAATCAGATGTTGTGACATCACTGATTGATTAAAATCATGATTTATGTTTCTTCACATAATGACAAGGATCACAATATTTTGAAGAATCAAATCTATGCTCTGATAGATCCTTAATAATTATTTTCATTGAGTGTTTTCATATATTCCTACTATTATAGTGTCCTAACATTCTATTCCATAACCATTATTGATATTCTATTACACTAAGGAAAGGTAGATATTGGATCATAAGGCCTTCTATGTTTAGTGTGTATATATTCTCTTGCCTATGGGAAAAAAGAATAAAATCTTCCATATAATTGTGTACTAAGAACCTATCATTCCTAAAATTCACAAGGTATCCTTCATCACATAATTTAATTATGCTAATGAGGTTGTTCTTAATACCCTTAACAAATAATGATTTTGAAATTAATGTATTTCTAAGAAAGAAAATGTTACATATACCAAAAATTTATCCATGAGCATTATCTCTGAAAGTTAATTTTCCTCCTTTTATCTTCATAATATTTTAAAAGAAGTTTTTGATACCAGTCATATTCTGGGAACATGCACTATCCATGTACCATGTATTTCTATTTTTACTTTCATTTTTTTTCTAAAAATAAATGTGTTAGAATTTTGGAATACAAATATTCATGGATTCATAAATTTCAGAAAGTAAAATTTTAGGTATCCACATTTTCATTGAGAAATATGTTTTATGAAAACCTAAGTATTTGGTTTTATTTAAAGAAATTTTTTTATCACAATTTCCCACACACTAAAATTTAGTACAAAATGGACACTTTGGGGATTAAAACAGTTATTACTAAAAATTGGTTTAGAATTAGTATAACCAAAACTAGAATAATTTCTTAAGGGACTAATTTGGGAACACATCTTGATATAAGTTACCTTACTAGATGTAATGTTTGACAACAATTTCATAATGAAATTAATTCTAATATTATATTAATATATATTTTTATCCTAAAAAAAATAGTTTTAGCACTATATTTAGCTTCTAAAATATTTTTCTTAGAAATAAAATTTTCAATATCCCTAGAAATTTTATCAATTTCAGAATTAACTTCCTCAAGATTTTAGGAAATACATTTAAAATCAGAAGTTTTCATATCACAATATTTCGGAAGATCTGATACAACTTTGGTTAAAATAGATAAACTAGAATTAACTTTTTGTATCTTCTTTTTTGATCATAAAATTTTCATTCTAAAAAAAGTCTAGAAAACCTAGATACTTATTCATAAGAAGGAAATGATATATCTTCTTGATGACAATGATTTATCATCTCATGATTCCTAATATTTATCATTAGTATAATTTGTATCCAAAGTTTCATTAGTGAATGATTTAACATTTTGTACCTTGGTTATTAGACAATGATTTTCAATTGGTAGATTGGATTGTATTCCAAGAATCTTCTAACCAGAAGATTCATAATCTGAGGATTCATCTGATGAGTCACCACCAGTGGTTTTCCAGGTGTCATTAGCCTTAATGAATTTCGTAGCCTTAGTCTTGTAATAATTGTTTCTATTTCTATCAGAATGTTTTTCCTTCCTATATGTTCTTTTATGAATTTGATAATCTAGACTTATATTCCCTACACTTTTGTATTCATAGCATGTGAATTCTGAGTATTTCATGTTTTTTTAATTATTTTTATATAAATATTGAACGACTTTATTTCTAACTATCATGATCATCCTTTAATAAAAATTATCTTGCTCATTTTTATAATTATTACATTCACTAGATTCAGATAAATCAATGACCTTCTTAGACTTAGATCTTGAAACCCTTCAAAGATTATTTGATTTAGTAGTAGAAATAGCTACACTTCCATTACCATTATTATTTTTATTCACATTGGAATTACTTTTCATTATTTTCCAATGTTGAAGATTTGTTCCAAAAAATCATCAAGATTCATTTGAGACACTTCTCTATTCTCATCAATAGCTATTCTTTTTTATTCCCACTCATTCGACATAATATCATTAATCTTGTCTACAAGAGCTTCATCATCTAATCCATTATATCCCATAGATTTTAAACTATTGAAAATTTTCCTAAATCATTGTTTCACTTTAAAAAATTAGTTTTCATAATTAAAAAGTAATCCATGATATTCAGATCTAAGCATAGCTCTTCTAGTATATAATACATTGGATATACCCAAATGAGTGACATTATGTTTCTAACAAATACAGTAGAAACATCACAAGAAGAAATTTGATGATATATATATTCCTAATGATAGAACATTAAAAAGAATTGCATACCATGTAATTTAGTTAATATTATGACTTTTCTTGGTTTGTGAATGTATTGACTTCCTTTTTAGTAATTTTGTAATCTCTAGTAAGCATTACTACTTTTATACTCTAGTATTAAAAATAAATGTCTTCAATTGATCTCTCTGGTACTCATAATCATTAACATCAAAAATAATTTGTCTAGTTGGATTTATATTTTCAATCGAACCAACATTCATTCCTACCATTCAATAAGAAAATATATTCCAATAAACTTTTTAACAGAAAATGTTTTTAAATAGTGATACAAATCCTCTATGAAAAACATAAGCAAGAAAAGTTAAGAAAGAAAATCTTGAAAATGGAAAACTTGAGGATGAAAAATTATATGTGAATATAAGTATTTCATAGACCTCATCTGATACCATTTTTAGGATCAAAATATGAATTTAGATGCTCAATTACAAGGGGGTTAATTGTTAGTTAAAAAACATTCATTTTTAACCTTAACAGAAATGATTTTTAAAAAATTAAAACAAGGAAAATTCACAAGACTACTTTTAGTTATACTAAACAAACATGCTAGGTTCCAGAAATATGGTTATGGATATATGGTTATAGAAATGAAACATAAGGAATGTTTATAAGGAAAATATTTTAACTAATGTGTATATTATCTTACTTAACAGAGTAAAAAAAATAACATGAATGTATAAGAATGTTATACTTTCTTCTTTTATCAAAAAGTTGTATAAATAAAACTGAAACAAAACAAGTAACAAGTATGAAATACCTTTACCCAAATAGTAGGGTATCTAACAACTTTGGTTAAAGGTCCCTTGATTTATACAATCAATAATGTAATTCATAATCACACTAAGGTAATACCTTAATAGAAATATCAAAATCTATCTTTATATCCATGCAAGACCTTGATCTTTAGAGTAGTCGGCACCTTTGTCTTACTATCCCCAGAATTCATCGAACATTAATGTATTCAGTACCTCGTTCTCCTATACCATGAAGCCCTCGATTGTACTCGGCAATAATCAGATTCACGTGATGTATGTTATACAATATTATAAGTATTCACAAAGAATGAGTGAATCTCTCACTAGAAATCACATCAACAGCACATAATATCTAGAGTGATCAACATATGTTGAGCTTGTTCAAATGAGTTCCTATTTATATACACTTCTCTAACTGTCGAATCCCTCCTCCAATGGCAATAGTTTTCCATGAATCATGGATGGACCTATACATATGTCACTCAAACAATGGGTTTTTAGAAACATATTGTATGAAATATTTTCATAAAAATTGTAAATAAAAGTATGTAACTTAACAAAATATAATTTTTGGAGTCTAAGGAAAAAAATAGATTTATAAATCTATCTAAATAAATATTCAGAGTCTATATAAAATGGATATTCAGATTATATTTTAAAAAGAATTGTGAATATGAATTTTATTGTTTTGGAGTCTGAATTCAATGAATTTAGAAAAATAATTCTGAGGAATTAGGTGTCTGAATTATAAGGAATTCAGAGTTTAAAATATGAGGAATTAGTAGTCGCAATTATGAGTAATTCAGAGTATGAATTATGAGGAAATCGGAGTCTGAATTCTAAGGAATTTAGAGTCTGAATTCTGAGGAAATAAGAGTCTAAATTCTAATGAATTCGTTGTCTGAATTCTAAAAAATTAGGAGTCTGAATATCAGAGAATTTAGTGTCATATTTTCAAGGAATTCAAATCCTGAATTTCAGAGAATTCATAGTCTGAATTTTAGAGAATTCTGAATCTGAATTTTAAAGAATTTAAAGTCTTAATTTTTTAGAATTCTGTGTCTGATTTTCTGAGAATTCAAAGTCAGAATTTGGAACATGAATTTCTGAGAATTAAGAGTCTAAAAACATAACACTCTATATCAAAGAAATTGTAAGATTCATAGGTTTTACATAAGAATCCTAATTTAATACTTCGGAATAAAATGAGTGATATTTAGATATTTTATAAAATGAGACAATGAAAAAAATGGTAATGATAAAAATTTCCACAGAGAAGGTAAAACTTACTTATGAAAATAATCCATATGAAAAAAAATCTTTAAGATAAAGTGATTGTGATTTTCAAAACATAGAAGAACAGAAATGTCCTATGGAATCCGTATTGACTCAATAGTATCAACATGTATAATAAACCATTCTTCACTATAGTGTAGTGTGATTTCCTTTTTAATGAACAATGTTCCCTTTAGGTCCTTAGAATTGTATTTATATTCAGCTTTCTATTGTAAATCATTTCCTTATATATCAATATGGTTATAGAATTTTAAATATTTGATAATTTTATTTTAAAACATTGAGAATATCCATAAAACTAAATTATTATGGATTTCATTTAGTATTTTTATCCAAATACATTGTTCAGTAAAATATGTCTTCGATGTATCCACCTATATGTCGTAAAATATAATTAAATACCCTATTAAAATACATTAATTAGATAGAAATAACACTTCACAAATTTTGTAATAATGTTTATCTTTCATCAAGGTCTTCAACAGTATATTCAAATGAACATCATACTCAACCATAATCATTAAATATATGTTAAAATCCTCTTTAAATGCCTTAATAGGATGATCATGGTATGCAATAAATATAATTTTAATTAGATCCATGAAGAAATTGGTGGAAATTTTAAGGACAAATGGTATTAATAAAATTTCAGGGGCTATAAATCATATAGATGGTTTCCATGGGTATTTCTTCCTTTTTAATAATTAATTAATTATTTCCAGAATAAAGAAAAATTATAGGGAATTATTGATATCTGTATAGTAGGTCATTTAAATCATTTATATGGGGTAGATGATACTTTTTCATGATATAAATATTTTTATGTTCCCAATAATCAATGAAAATATGAATTGACCCATTATTATACCTAATAATATTTAACACCCTAAATTCTAAAAAGTGAACATTATATTTGATAGAATGTATGAAACATAACACCAAACGTGTAATGGAATATACTACAACATGAGACATAAAAATATATTCTCTATTTGAAATAAATTAAATTATTTCTAAATATTTTAATTCACATGATATTATGTTATCATGTGTCACGCACAATAATGAATTTATTATATGACTTGTGCTCCACACAAGACTGAGTTTTACCAACCAAATATACATTATAAGAATATTATTATTTCATATATTAAGACATAACCTATATATTAATTTTTTTATTATTAATACTATTAAATAACATACAAAAATATATTTTTAAAAAAGTATAAAATTATTTCATTGGTTAAAAATTAATTTTATTTGAATATAAGATTCAATTGAATATAAATGGAATGCTTTTGTAGAAAAATGTTTTTATGCCTAGAAAGATGTTTTATCCAAATAAATTAAATTTATTACAATTATCAGGATATATTAATTTAATTTAAATACATATATTTTATATTTTAAAAAATATTTTATATATTAATAAAATATATTTTGATGGGCATAATATAAGAACAAACCCAATTTTGTACATAAAAACCTATATTTTTATTAATGTAGTTTTACCACCATTGCATAATGAACCAAAATTAAATCCAAATTTTGGCTATTTTATAGATTTTATATTTTACAATAATACTCATTCAAGAAAGGGAAAAATAAAAAGTAGGTTTAGTATAATTTTTTCTGTGAAGTTTCATTTTTTGGATGAATAGTGAAAAAATCTGAATTTTATTTCAAAAATTAATTGTTATATAACTTTTTTATAGTGGTAAGTCATTTTTTAAATTGGGTTTAATTTTTCATTAGATAAAACTTCTATTAATTAATCTAAATTAGTTCATATGAACCATGTTTACATTGAAATTGGTTTTAAAATTTTAGCATAGATTTGAAAAAATTTACATTAAAATCTTGCATTTTCATCCCATCATGAAGATTAATTTTAAATAAATTTCATCCAATTCATTGATTTTCATTTTGAAGAAAAAATTAAATTTTTTAAAAAAGAATATATTATATTTTTCAATATTGTAATATTATTTTTTCATAAAAAATAACCATTAAAATAAAAATAAGATTAGAAGAGGACTAAACATTAGAATTAAGAGCCAAAAAGACATAAAAATTGACCAAAAACCGTTTTATGGAATTAATTATACTATATCATACCCCTTTTATTGAGTTTCGATAATTATTTTATCCACATGATATGGGAGTAACATGTGTCAAATTCAAAATTTTAAAATTTAGAAGAGTGTAACTCGTCCAATGACATAAAAAAGGCACTCAAGACTCCAACATCCTCACACCCCTGAAGACACCATGGATCAAAAAATAACTTGTCACGACCCATCCTCGGGGCCCGTGTCATGACTACCCCAAGCCCGCCTTTCATAGGCCAGGTGCTGGCAACTAGCACCAAGGCGTAATTCCTGGTAAAAAGGGAAGGCATTGCCTTTTTAAAGTAAATAAACACCACATAGAAAGAAAGAAGATGAAGTAAACACTAAGTAAAAGCTGAGTACAACAGTAAGTGCATAAAAGTAAGTGGGCCAGTATACAAACCCAAACTGAAAGTAAAGTACAACTGGAAAGGGAAAACAAAAACTAAAAAGTAAAGCCACAGCGTCGAGCCATCCACTAGATGTCCCACCTGAAGGGTGGGTACAGATAGCCTCTACAGCTCCTCGGGCCCAGCCGTCTGCTCCGAGTACATCGCGTCCAGTGGGCCACCTCCGGGTACCGACCTACTCCGCAAGCCTCAACCGCGATCAGCGATGTCCGTCGTCTGCAACCAACACAATGTAGTGTAGGCATATCCCATGCTGGGGTGAGTATAAGCTACTTAGTAGGGTCCCCGACACCCCCGAAGGTCTCCCAGAATCCACAAAGGATAATCCACAAAGGAAAGATACAATCATGAAGTAACATCCGACAGTACTTAGGTATATGCCCATACATATACATAAGTCATCAATTCCAGTTCACTCCAACTCGGAGCCCACGTACAACCCAGTCCACATAGGAAAACGTACCCTGTTCCACATAGGAAATCACAACCCAATCCACATTAGGAAAGCATAACGTAATCTACAAAGGATATCAAGTCAATATTTAGCTCACACAGGTATACTTCTTCGTATGATGATAGAGATGATCAGATATATCCACTGATTCATCTATGTCATCGGTCCCACAAAGGATCGATAGGTACTAACCCCCGCACTGACCCACAAAGGATCTGACCCACACAGGATCGATAGGTAACTAACCCCCGCAAAGAACCACACAGGATCAGACCCACGCATGATCTGTAGGCGTTGGCCTACACAGGACCGCTGAGCGCTGACCCACATAGGATCTGACCCACACATGATCGGTAGCACTGATCTACGTAAGATCGCTGAGTGCTGTAGTCGTCGTCGTCGAATCCACTGAGGATCTTTGTACAGTCATCGTCGCCGTCGCAGTCGCAGCCAGCTCTAGGGTTCCCGCACATAGCAAGCTCATTCTGGAGGATCCGCTCCATGAGCTGAGGGTCTGATACATCAACTGACACATAGACCGGATTTGATGTATCCCAAAAGTTCTGTATCATCAACAGGAACTCAACATCATAGACGGCGCGTCAATCGGACGCCCGGTCTGAGAGTTATTGGCTTTTTCGTCCTGGGGGCCCGGTTGGTTTTTAAGTCAAAACCAACCCGACCGTACTCCACCTGTATCCAAACCTCGGGCGGAGTAAGTCAAAAGATCCGTCTCACTTAGAGGAAACAATCAAAGTTGATGGCACGTCAATCGGACATCCGGAGATCAAGTTATAAGTGTTTCTGCTCCGAAGGCCCGGTTGGTTTTGTGTACGAACCACCCCGGCTGAACCCAAAGTTCTTAAAAACCCTGAGTGCGATATACCAAAACGGACGTCTCGATCCAAGGATCTCATCACAACTGACGGTGCGTCGATCGTAGACCCGTAGTTCATGTTATGGGCAACGGATCAAAGGAGGTTCGGTATTAAGGGGTTCGGGCCCGGTCCGACCCGGCCCGATACCCCCAGGGTCGGCCCGAACCGGGTCGACCTGAACTGGGTCCGAGTCCGGCCCAGTCGGCGTGGCCCGGCCCGGCCTAGTCGGCTCGACCCGGTCTGGTGGCTCGGTCCGGCGCGCTGGGCGCGCTAGCGCTGGCCGGGTGGCCAGGCGGCCGGCTCGGCCATTACGGTCGAGCGATGTGGGCGGGGGGGCGTGCTGCCCCCGCGTGGAGAAATCGTGGCCCCTCTATGGGGCCGCATAGCTAGCCAGCCTGGGTTTACAAACCCTGGCGCTTTCCTCTGATCGGCCAGCCCACACCGGCCGGCCGGTTGATGCCGCCATGGGACCGGTAAGGGCCGGTCCCCTCGCTCCGACGCCGGCGGCCCAGTCCCTGCCGCCGGTTCCACTGCTCTGCGCCCCTACACCGCGGCCCCGCTCCGGCCGTGGTGCTTTAGTGGTCCTCCGGCGTGGCGTGACGGCATCGCGTCTTTGGTTCTTCTTCTATGGCGTGGCGCGACGGCGCCGCTGATTTTTTGTTTCCAATGGCGCGGTGCGACGGCACCGTGCTTCTCCGCCCTCCCTTTAACAATTTCCGCAATGTGCTTCGGCATCGCATTGCCTTGCGCGTGCCACAACAATATCAACAAAAAAAAAGGGAAGGATTTTTGGCCGTGTTCGTGTGGTCCGACTTCCTCCCGTTATCATGATAACAGGCGGTTCAATTTGAAAGCAAGAAAACTAGGGAAGAAAAACACAAAATAAACCCCTACCTCAACGTTATCGTCGAACGAGCGTTCATCGTGGAATTAACCGTCGTGGAAGAAGAGGATCGTCATGGAAGGAGAGGATTGCCGTGGAAGGAACATCGTTGGCATTAGGTGATCTCCAAGGAAGGAGTCTCTCAACGCCGTCCATCGTCGGAGGTTGGAGTTCTTCGTTGGCGGTAGTGCATTCTTCACGTTCTTCATCGAAGAACGAAGAATCCTCTATTTTTCTCCCAAAGGCTCCCACAACCAGAATTCCAACAAAATAAAATAATTCCTTCCCTTATTTTATTATCAATCATAAGAATTTGAAATTCAAAACAAAAAAAAATGAACAATTGATTCAATGAATTAATTGTAACGATTTAACCACCCAATTTAATGAGGCATTTCTTAAACAAAATAAAAGTAAGGTTTGAATTTCATTAAAAGGGGGGTTTCAAGTGTGTTACTTAGAAGGGAAGAAATGGTGGGCTTGTGCGGGCCCCACCGCACAAATATCCTACCAATTGGGTAGGATATTGTGGGTTCCACATTATCCGTTTAACATAGGTTAAGTTGCTTTAAGTGAAATAAAATAAAGTGTCGCACAACATTAATTTTATTTCATAACTTAACCCCAAAAATTAAAAACCACACCTGAGTAAACCTAACTCCAGAAAAGGTGTTTCTAAGAAATAACTGGCACTACGATTCCATCGGTTCCTTTGGAATTTGATTCTAAGAACTGATTCAAACGTTAGAAAAACCCGCTCATTCTTTCACTGAACGTACCCGAGCTAATCTTTGGAAAATGATTTCGGGCACACCGAGCCATAGAATCAGGTGCTGTCAGAAACTGCGATCTTGTAAATTTCCAAGGAAAATTAAGAAAAAAAAATTCCTTGAATTTTACGGGTATTTACATCACTCCCACCTCAGGGATTTACGTCCCCGTAAAGATACATCAAAAACTAGGGAAATGAAAGTGGGTACTGAGCACGCATCTGAGCCTCCCACTCCCAAGTGCTCTCCTAGACGTTCCCGTGCTACCATCTGATCCGCACTAGAGGAATCGACCACCCACGGAGCACCCGCTCCTTTCGATCCTCAATCTCCACTGGGACCTCCGCAAAAGTCGCCCCATCATCAATGTCCAGCTCCCCATGGTCAATGATATGCGTCGGGTCATGCACGTATCTCCTCAGATAGGATACGTGGAAGACGTCATGCACCCGGTGCAACTATGGTGGTAGAGCCAGGTGATAAGCCACCTCACCAATCCTGCTGAGGACCTGGAATGGTCCGATGAAGCATGGATATAACTTGCCGCCTCGGCCAAATCTCCATAATCCACGTCGAGGTGAGACCCGCAAGAAGACGTGGTCGCCATCCTCGAACTCCAGTGGCCACTGCCTCCTGTCAACAGAGGACTTCTGACGGCTCTGAGCTATCCTCATCTGCTCTTGGATGATCTGGACCTTCTCCGTCATGGCCTGAACCATCTCCGGTCCCACAAGTGTTGACTCCCTAGGGTCTGTCCAACACAAAGGAGATCTGCAAGGTCGGCCATACAACACATCATATGGTGCCATCCCGATGGTGGAGTGGTAGTTGTTGTTGTACGTGAACTCCACCAAGGGTAGGTGGTCCTCCCAGCTTTGACCAAAGTCGAGGACACATGCGCAGAGAAAGTCCTTGAGAGTCTGAATGGTCCTCTCCGTCTGATCGTCTGTCCGAGGGTGAAAGGCGGTGCTCAGACGTAGCTGAATCCCGAACGCCTCCTGCAACCCCTTCCAATCTGGGAAGTAATGCAAGCATCTCAATCGGAGACGATAGATGATGGAACTCCGTGAGGTCATACAATCTCCTGAACGTAGAGACATCCCAAGCTCTTCACTAAGCCCTGCTCTCTGATGGGTAAGAAGTGAGCCGACATGGTGAGTCGGTCGAAAATCACCCAAATTGAGGCGTGACCTCTAGAAGTGTGTGAAAGTCCTATCACGAAGTCCATATATATCCCGTCCCACTTACACTTCAGGACCTCCAAAGGTTGTACCAAGCTTGCTGGTACCTGATGCTCTGCCTTCACCTGCTGGCTGGTGAGGCATCGAGAAACAAACTCTGCCACAACTTTCTTTATGGTCGGCCACTAGTGCTGTCATCTGAGATACTGGTACATCTTCTCCACTCTAGGATATACCGCCAATGGGGTAGTGTGAAACTCTCTCAGCACCTCCTCCTGTAAAGAAACTAGTATTAAGGTACATACTCTGAAAAGGACATCGTGCTCTCCTCCTAAGGAGAAACCATCAGGTGCATCTCCTGAGGATATCTGCGCACGCCGCGTCTCACAATCAGCTTCCCCACATTGTGCCTCTCTGAATCACTGCAGTAGTAGAGGAGTGACTGTGAGTGACTGAAGGAAGGCTTCTCCATCGCTATCCACAAAGGATATTTTCAAAGCGGCTAGCTGCTCTGTCCCATCCCCATGTAGCTGAATGCATGTCCTCCTTCTAAGAGCATTGGCTACCACGTTCCCCTTCCCAGGAGTATAGACTATCTCAATGTCATAGTTCTGGAGGAAGTCGAGACATCACCGCTATCTCAGGTTCAGGTCCTTCTGAGAGAAGATTTACCTGAGACTCTGATGGTTAGAAGAGATTGTAAAGTGCTCGCACATCAGATAATGTCGCCACATCTTCAGAGCGAAGACCACTGCTTCTAACTCCAGGTCATGAGTAGCATAGTTCTGCTCATGCAGCCTCAACTGGCATGATCCATAGGCGATCACTGCCTGCTCCTGCATCAGGACACATCTGAGTCTGGTCCCTGATGCATCGTAGTAAACTACGTACCCTACTCCTTCCTCTGGCAACCACAAGATAGGGGCACTGGTCAATCTCTGTCTCAGCTTCAGGAAGCTCTGCTGACATCTGTCTAACCACACAAAGGGTTTCCCCTTCTTAGTCAAAGCTTAGAGAGGTGCCGGAACTCTGTAGAAGTCTGGCACAAATCTCAGATAGTATCTAGCTAGTCCCAAGAAACATCGCACCTCTGTCATGCTCCTGGGTGGCTCTCAAGCTAGAATTGCCTCGATCTTCGTAGGATCCACCGAAAATCCTACCTCAGAGATGAAGTGCCCCAAAAAGTGGACCTCACGTATCTAGAACTGACACTTCGAGAGATTTCCATAAAGATGGTGCTCTAGGAGTGTGTCTAGTACAACCTGCAAGTGGTAGGCATGCTCCTCCTCAATCGTCAAGTATATCAAAATGTCTTCGATGAAGATCACGACAAATCGATTGAGGTATGGATGAAAAATCTTGTTCATGAGGCCCATGAACACTATGGGAGCATTAGTTATGCTGAAGGGCATAACCAAGAACTCATAGTGGCCATACCGACATCTAAAGGTCGTCTTCTACACGTCCTCATCCCGAACTCTAAGCTGATGATAGCCTGACCTGAGGTCTATCTTTGAGAACCACCATGCTCCCTTGAGCTGACCGAAGAGGTCATCAATCCACGGTAGCAGATACTTGTTCCTCACCTTCACTTGGTTCAGGCGATGATAGTAGACACAAAGTCGTAAGCTCTCGTCCGCCTTCTTGGCGAACAATATCGGGGAAGCCCAGGGTGAAACAGTAGGTCGGATGAATCTCCTACCATGCAAGTCCTCCAACTGTACCCATATCTCTTGAAGCTCATCACGGGCCATCCGATATGCTGGAGTGGAAATCGGGGCTATCCCGAGGTACAGATCAATATAAAAGTATACCTCTCTGCGAGGAGGTAGTCCTGGAACGTCGTCGGGAAAAACGTCCGGATACTGATCCACCACTAGAGGAAAACTAGGACTTCGCACGTCAACTGCTCCTAGGATGAGGCTAGCTGACTGATGAGTGATGGGTTGTCCTCTCTTCTGCGGGAGTCCATCCTGTGCTGCAAAGGCTCCCTTCTCACCGATGAAGGTGAACCTGCTCCCGTCGGTACGTACACATCGCACCTTGTGCCTAATATAGTCGATCGGAACATGGAATGTAGATAACCAATACATTCCCAAGATGACGTCGTAAGGCCTCGATGCCACTACAAGAAGATCCCAGCCAAAGCTCTCACCTCCTAGAGTAAGATCACACTGCCGGCACCAGTGTGTAATCGTCGAGTCTGCTCCCGTAGGAGTCTCTAGCCGTAAGGATCGAGCCAATGGCTCTGTTGGAATCTCTAAGCTCCGAAAAAGGGCAGCGGCTATGAAATAATGACTCGCTCATGTGTCTATAATAACTGCAGAAAAGGTGGAATAGACATAGATAGTACCTCGAATCATCTCGGGCGTGCCGTGGTCCTAGGCCTCCATTTCTTGGAGCTGAGCCTGTCTCTGCCCCCCAGCTCCCTTTGGTCAGGGTGGACCTCCTAGTGGTGGTGGTGGTGGAAGAGTCTCAAAGCGTTGCCCACCACCTACTGCTCGGCCAGCTCCTCTGCCTCGTCTGCCTGCTCCCTGCTGACCGCCACGGTCGACCCTCTACCTCTGCATGGGTGGCCCCTCAACCGTCTACTGCTCCTCGGCATGGTAGGTCGGGTAGTCTCGATCCATGTGGCCATGCCCGCCGCATGCATAGCACTGTCTGCCTCTCGAAAGACTGGCTCCGCGCTGTGTTCCCCGCACTGCTGAGCCAGTGTCCTGAGGTTGTCTGCCTGTGGGTCTGGTCTGCCTGGACCCATGAGTCATCCGTTGACTGCATACTCCAGAAGACTTTTCTACCTGCCGCCCTGCGGTAGGTCTCGCTGCTGATGTAGACTCAGCAAGAAATCTCTCGATTATAAGGGCTCGCTCCAGTACTCCTGCCTAAGTTGGAATACTATGGGAGATCAGTGATGCCCTGATCTCATTCCTCAACCCCTGCTCAAAGGTCCAGGCAATGAATAATGGGTCCCATACCATGTCTGTCGAGTAGCGTGAGAGATCGGTAAATCTCGTCGAGTACTGGGCGACTGTCAAGCTGCCATGCCGCAACTGTAGAAGCTCCTAGATGTGCACCGCACTGAGGGTGGATGGGAAAAACTCCGAGCGGAAGAGGCTCTCAAACTCCGTCTAGAAGATAGATGCCTCATCGTGCACCTAGAGCATCAAGCTCCGCCATTTGCCTACTATCGTGTGCATTAGGCTCGCTGTGAGGATCACCATGAGGTCTGCTGGTGTCCTCACTAACCTAAAAACTCGTACCACTGCCTCCAGCCAATCCTCGCATGCCTGGGGGTCTGTCTCCCTACGGAACCTGGGCAGTCGCTGGCGCTGAAACTCGTGTTGTGCACTAAGGTGATGTGCATCATCAGCGGCTGGGGCTGGAAGCATCAGTGGCTCGGCGGGTAAAGGTACCGCCGGTTCCTCAGCTGTCAAAGGGCCCTGTACCGAGGCCTCGTCGCTCGGTGGGATGTCGTCACGCACAACTCTCGGAACCCTAGCTGACTGTCGTCGTGGGGCCATCTTGAAAAGGAAACAGGTGCGCCACTATCAGAATAGTATACCTAGTGAGGTGACACAAATTAATCACAAAGAAAACTTGAATCACACATGCAATCAATGTTTTCGTGCATTATGTCGGAAACCCGAAGTCAGGTTCCTGGTGTACGGATACGTCGGTTGCCGCACCAACACTGGACTCACAGGACTGATAACCGGACCCAATACTCTTAACATTATTGCTTCACATAGAAAAATATCAGAGTCCAAGGTTCTGTGGTAGAACCGAACTCCTCTGATACCAGTTTGTCACGACCCGTCCTTGGGGCCTGTGTCGTGACTACCCCAAGCCCTCCTTCCATAGGCCAGGGGCTAGAGACTAGCACCAAGGTGTAAATCCTGGTAAAAAGGGAAGGCACTGCCTTTGTAAAGTAAACAAACACCACAGAGCAAGCAAGCAGAAGAAGTAAACACTAAGTAAAAACTGGGTACAACAGTAAGTGCGTAAAAGTAAGTGGTCCAGTATACAAACCCAAACTGAATGTAAGTACAACTGGAAAGGGAAAATAGCAACTAAGAAGTAAAGTCGTAGCGTTGAGCTGTCCACTGGAATTCCCACATGAAGGGTGGGTACAGATAGCCTCCATAGCTCCTCGGGCCCAGCCATCTGCTCCGAGTACGTCCCGTCCAGTGGTCCATCTCCGGGTACCGACCTGCTCCGCAAGCCTCAACAGCGATCAGCGTTGTCCGTCGTCTGCAACCAATACAACGTAGTGCGGGCATATCCCATATAGGGGTGAGTATAAGCTACTCAGTAGGGTCCCCGAGACCCCCTAAGGTCTCCCAGAATCGACAAAGGATAATCCACAAAGTAACGATACAAACAAGAAGTAACATCCGACACTACTTAGGTATATGCCCATACATATACCTAAGTCATCAATTCTAGTTCTCTCCATCTCTGAGGCTAAGTACAACCTAGTCCACATAGGACAACGTAACCTGTTCCACATAGGAAATCACAACCCAATCCACACAAGAAAGCATAACGTAATCCACACAGGATATCAAGTCAAAATTTAGCTCACAAAGGTATACTTCTTCGTATGACGATAGAGATGATCATATATATCCACTGATTCATCTATGCCGTCAGACCCACAATGGATCGATAGGTACTATCCCCCAAAATGACCCAAAAAGGATCTAACCCACACAGGATCGATAGGTAACTAACCCCCGCAAAGACCCACACAGGATCGGACCCACACAGGATCTTTAGGCGCTAGCCCACACAGGACAGCTGAGCACTGAGTCACACAGGATCTGACCCACACAAGATCAGTAGCTCTGATCCACGTAGTATCGTTGAGTGCCGTAGTCTTCATCGTCAAATCCACTGAGGATCTCTGTACAGTCTTCGTCGTCATCGTCGCAATCGCAAACAACTCTAGGGTTCCCGCACACATCAAGCTCGTTCGGGAGGGTCTCCTCTACGAGCCGAGGGGATGATAAATCAAATGACACATATTCTGGAGTTGATATATCCTAAAAGTTCCATATCGTCAATAGGAACTCAACGTCACAGACAACGCGTCAATCAGACGCCCGGTCTGAGAGTTATTGGCTTTTTCATCCCAAGGGCCCGGTTGGTTTTTAAGTCAAAACCAAACCAACCATAAACCCCCTATTTCCAAACCTCAGTCTGAGTAAGCCAAAATATCTGTCTCACTTAGAGGAAATAATCAAACTTGATGGCATGTCAATCGGACATCCGGAGCTCAAGTAATAAGCGTTTCCGCTCCGAGGGCCCGGTTGGTTTCGTGTATGATCCAACCCGGCTGAACCCAAAGTTCTTCAAAACCCAGAGTGCAATATACTGAAACGGCCGGCTCGATCCAAGGATTGCATCGCAACTGACTATGCATCTATCAGAGGCACGTAGCTCAAGTTATGGCCAACGGACCGAAGGAGGTTCAGTATTAAGGTGTTCGGGCCCGGTCCGACCCGGCCCGATACCCCCAGGGTCATCCAGAACCGGGTCGACCCGAACCGGGTTCGGGTCCATCCCGGTCGGCGTGGGCCGGCTCGGCCTGGGCGCGGCCCGGCACGTCCTGGGCGGCTCGGCCCGGTCCGGCGGCTCAGCCCGACGTGTTGGGCGCGCTGGCGCAGGCCGGGTGGCTAGGCGGTCGGCTCGGCCGTTACAGCCGAGTGATGTGGGCGGGGGGGGGGGGGGGGGGCGCTGCCCCCACGTGGAGAAACCGCGGCCCATTTATGGGGCCGCTCAGCTGGCCGGCCTAGGGTTATGACCCCCGATGCTTTCCTATGACAGGTCAGCCCGCACCGGCCGGCCGGCTAATGCCGCCACGGGACCGGCAAGGGCCGGTCCCCTCACTCCGACGCCAGCGGCCCGGTCCCGGCCCCCGGTTCCACTGCTCCACCATGGCCCGGAACCGGCCGCGGCCTTGGTTCGTCCGGCGCGGCGCGACGGTGCCGTGCCCCTCTGCAGCGGCCCCGCTCCGGCCTCGGTGCTTTAGTGGTCCTCTGGCGCGGTGCGACAGCGCTGTGGATTTGTTGTTTCCAACGGCGCGGTGCGACGGCGCCGCGCTTCTCCACCCTCCCTTTAACCATTTCTGCATGGTGCTTCGGCACCGCGTTGCCTTGCTCGTGCCGCAACAATATCAACAACCAAAAAGGGAAGGAGTGTCTGTAGAGACCCAAAGCATGACGTACATGGACATTACATTACTTTTTCGGAATACTTAGTACATAACAAAAACACACACAAGGACCGTAATAGTTTAGTGTCTTTGGAAACTTGGAACGTAATCTTCTAATTGTGGTGAAAGATCTTCAACATCTCCCATAAAGATCTTCCCCTTTTTTTTCTTACCTAAAACCTTTCTTTATATCATGGGGAAAAGAAAACATAAAAAGGGTGAGCTCAAATGCTCAGTAAGGGTAAGCATGGATAAAATAAAACATACCATATACATTTGAACTTAAAAACATGAACATAATGTTTAAACATCAAAAGCTTGAGCAATGACATAAAACATGGATGTACGAAAGGCATAGATCATAATGAAACATTAAGAATGATAAAATATCTTGGGAATAAAACATGTAATTTTGGAAACCATTAAGAACATGATATGATTTCCATAGTATCCAAGGCATTGCTTCCAAGACCGTCTTAGTGGAAAAAGTATCTTTCTGAATCGAGTTCACTCCTCCTTCCAGTCCTGTATTACTGAACCGGTTTAACTTGTCGTTCTAGCCATGTCTATCTCATGAGATATAAATATTTACCCAATGCATTGGAAGGAGATATAGGTCCCACCCATCTAAAAATGAAATCATTCTTACTTGTGCCACAAAATAAACATACATCATTCATAATAACCCAACGAATAAAATGGGTTTCATAAACATCATCCCATTATTACATAATCCATATAAAATAAATGGATATCATTTCATAATAAGAAATGTGAAACCATGTAAATCATAGAGACATTACACTTGAAACATACACATATGAAATAATTTTAATCTTAGATGGAAAATGGTTTTTCTAAAACACTTAAAATGAATTCTTGAGGAAAATATCCTTTCTTCTTCAAAATCAATTTTTTTTCACAAAAATTCATGCAATTTTAAAAGAAAGTGATTTTGTTAAAAATAGTCATGAAATCTTTTGGAGGAAACTTCATGAAAATAAGGCTTTATAAAACATTAGAAATTTGTTCGTTCGGTATATGTTTAAAAAAAATTCTTTTCGTACTTTTGCCAGAAAATTCAAAAAAAGTACCTTGTAACGTAAACAAAAGAATGATTCCTTACATACCATGTAGTAAAAGTCAAATGTGGGTAAAATGGACATTAAACATACATGAAACCATTTTTACGAAACATGGACATGGATGATAACAATAACCCAAGTAAATAATTACGAATAAGGAATCTTGGATAAAAATGAGATTTGAAAAATTATCCCTTACCTTAGGTCCGATTTGCTTCGTAAGTGTCTGAACCTCCTCTTCTTTGAAGCGCCTCTTTCAGAACTCCTCTTAGGGAACTAAAATTGGTCTTTGAAGAAGACTAGAACCTCTACGATGTTTCTAGGGAAGTGGAGAATAGAATTGGGCAGGGTTTGGATGAGCTTGAAGGCTCAAAGTGGTGTTTGGAAGAGAGGGAGTAGGTTCCCTTTTATAAGGGAGGAGAGGGGCACCTTTGAGAATCTTCAAAATATTAATTTATAATAAATATAACCCCACTTAAAAACCTCAAAAAACGACTCATATTCGAATATTATGTGAGATAGGGTTGTAATCTCATCACCCAATCAAATTTAGACTTGTTTGGATCTTATTTTAAACCTTATCATTTTGATTTATCCTTATTTAATCTAATTAAGTTTATTTGTGGTAATAAAATTCTAAATTTAAAATTATAACAAATAATTACTTATTTGTTTTGAATTCTCCATAATTGTTTAATTTATAATATTAAAGACCATATAAATTTAAATTTATAATTTTTAAATATTTTTGTGATTTTTAAACAATTTTATAATATTTTATTTTTATAAAATAACAATAGTGTCAATTTTGACACTATTCAATTATTTGAATTTACATAAAATATATACATAATATGTGTTAGAAATAAAAGCATTAATAGATTCATAAAAGGTCATATGTATCTATAACATTATTGGATCACATTAAATAGTTCATATAATATTCACTTTATTATTTTTAAAACCATTTATTTGGTTTATCTCTTAATAAAATAATTACTACAACATTTTTGTATAATTATTTAATATACTGATTTGCTGCAAAAAAATTAAAACTAAAATTCTATGATACAGATAAATAAATTACCTTTCACAATAATACTTTCACTCGAATTTATGATCTTAAAATCACAATATTTAAATTGTTATATTTATTAAATTATGAAGGCTACAGCTTTGGCATCATTTAAAATAAAATAATATAATGGTCATAATCACTTTTATAAGGCTCCAAATGGTTATATATTAGGTAATTGGATTATTAAGGTGTATATATACACTACCAATAATTTTTGGTCAGGTTTGTGGGACTTTTAATGGGTATTATTATTTCAATAAAAACTATATTACTTATTTTCCACTTAATAAATAATTTCTGTATCATTAATGTATCACCATTAATGACAATTATTTAATCCCTAAAAATTCTAAATAAATTATCATTATGTAGATAATTTTATTAGGTTTCTGGAGACTATTCATGTTCTATGTTTTATGATTTTTATCACTAAATTAAAATTTTCATACTTATAAGATTTAAGGGAGTGACATGTTGTCACTTTCTTTGGTTTTAATAATAATTAAATTATTTACATGGTCAAAAGTCCATAAAATGAATCTAATCAGACCCTTAGGTTATATGGGTCTACCTTTATCCATCCAATAGAATTTTGGCATGTGTTAGGGTAATTTTATAATATTATATTTACCCTTAATTACCCGATTTACCTTTAACTATGGTAAATAAAATTTACCGTAGTTACTATTCATAATTCCCAAAAATGAAAATTAGATTATTAACATAATTTGGACACACTGATTCCAAATATGGAATCCATTTTTCCAAATTCAATACATAAAGGTTGCAGAAATTAAATTAAAATTAATCCTGTTGTCGAAAGAAAACGGGTTTTTCTTTAAAACATTGCAAAAGATTGAATTGATTTAACCTACGAATTTAATGTAAAATCAATGATAATGAAATAAACTATATTAAATGGTAAAAATATATTCTATATATACTTTAAAACCATTAAATATTATAATTTAACCATATAAATTATTGCGATGAAAAAATTTTTTTTAATTAAAATATAGCGTGTTTTTACTATTCATCAAAATATGAAAGTTACCAGAATAATATGAAAAATTTATCCAAAGTAAATTTTTATTTCTTGATTCCAAAGAAGAATTTTATTTTGTCAAATTTAACTTATAAACATGTCAAAAACTAGATTTAAAGTGGGTGCACCATCAAAAGGCGTCAAAACTGCATTTTTTGAAAAATAATTATTTTACCCGAAAAAAATTATTTTGTTCTTATAACATGTTCTAGAAAATGTGTAAGATGAATAATAATGTTATAAAATTAAAAATTTAGTTAATACTATTCATAAGGGCTAGTTCATAATAATATTATAAAAATATATCGTTGTTTAGTAAAACCCGGTATTGCGTACAACACACGCTATCGAGGAAAGTCGTGATTGAGTGTAATGCAAGCCAAGTCAGGGTTGCGTGTTGTGCAAGAATCCTTTGTTGTTTCGTATAACATAATCCATCCATATTTCATTTATACATTTAATATATATATATATATATATATACTCAATGTTGCGTAGAATAACTATTATCAAAATTGTGTGTAACACGATCCAAGAATAGTGTTGCGTATACTGCAACCTAATACGGTGTTGCATATAGTGCAAGGTAATCTTGGTGTAGCATACAACACAAGACATTAATTAAATTAAAAAAATATTTTTCATAAAATCTCGGGGTGTTACATTCTACCCCCCTTAAAATGAATTTCTCCCTCGAAATTCGTCGGGGTTATAAATGGTTTACTGCTCGAAAGTTTGTTTAATAGAAACCCACATCGTAAAAAGGGATACTAAAACATGGCTTTTAAAAACTAAAGTATGAAATGTAATGGTTACCCAAATTAACTCATCACGGGGATTCCACGTAGGAGAACATAGGTAAAAATATGGATATGGAAGCAAAATCTAACCATAAAGTTTTGAAGGAGAGTGGTAGAGAACATGGATATGAAAAATCCAACAATCACAAAGCTATTGATTTTTGATGATCTAAGGTACCATCTGATTAATCGGATATAAGAGAACTAGGACAACATTTTTGGTTTTCAAGATCATTTCCCTAAAGTTGATAAAATAAAAGAAATACTTACATGATTTTGGTACAATATCACTGGTGTTTGTGAATTGAACAACTTCCACTTCATCCCTTAAAGAAATGAAGTTGAATTTGTTATTCATGATGTGTTAGCAGATCATGTGATAGAATGATGGGTCATTCCATATCTTTCAAACAAAAGGATAGCAAAAGTTATAAGCCCATCTTATGGTTAGATTAATCGTATATGGTTCCAAAAAATGAACTTATACTTCATATATCATACCGCTTAATAAATAAAACTAGTTTATACTAACTAGGGACTTGCTGTAGGCCAGTGGTAGGCGATAAAGGCCAGTCACACTTCGGTTGTGGGTTCGATTCCCATAGCCTTGTCTGACGCGATGGGCTGTCGCCGGTCGTGCAGGTTAACCTTATTGTAAAACTATATTACTATAACATCCCACCAATAATATCGAAAAAACTTCTATCCTTAAACAATACTAACTTATGTCCAACATAATCCATTCCAATCTTTAGGCTTATCCATAATACTGTAGTCCACTCTCATAATATAGTGAAAACGATTACCAGATATTTAATACCATCGTTGATCCCCATATATCATAAGATATGTCTTGTTGGTCACATTCCAAACATTCGAAGGCCTTAATCATGTATTCTCTTGAAAAATGAATACCCATTGAACCTTAGTGAAAACATGAATGCAGTTAAAAGTTAACACTTTCCACATACCAAAATCCTCAAAATTCTATATACTCAAACCAAGATATCACTTAGTCCTTATATCAATCATTAGCTCATGAATACAATCAAACATCTCATTATCTTCTTATTCCTTCATTATGCGCATATCATCTACTTTACAAAAATATCTGAATAAACATCCATGGTTACTAATACCATTCAACATATACTTTCAAATACTTTTAGAAAAACAATAGTGTAACTATACAGCATAACTCTCGATAAACATACAATCATTCCACTACCTTCTAAAACAACTGACCGAGCTTCAACACTTATTTTAGCTCATATATCATTTGTAGTCTCCTCATCAGCATCCACATAAATACTACCCATATGACCATGCTGATTCTCTTCCTGAGATTTTCCATTAGGGCATTGGTTTGTATAATGCTCGTACATTCCACATTTATAACATCTAATCATTTTTGATGTCGTAGAAATACCATTATCCTTATCCATGGTGTTAACTGAACCTTTTTCATTTGCACTTACTGGCCTTGTGTCCTTCATTTCCAAACCCAAAGAATCTTCCAGTTCCTTTGAAACAATCTCCCTGATGCCTCTTCCCACATGATTTACATGAGGGAAACTGAACTTTCTTTCCTCTATGATCATCATGAAACTTCATCTTTCTCTTATTATCTGAGTCGGGAAAATTACCAATGTTGAGATTATTGATCATATTATGAGATTTCGGATTGGGAATAATAATGATGTTTGGACTTCCAGATCACGTTTCATTTGGTTTCTGATGAAGAAAAGCATTCCACTGTCTATCATATCCTCCATTATCGTGAATCTTCCTGTTTCTAGCCATTTTCTAAAACCCAAAAAGAATAGTGTGAGAGGAAAAAATCATGCTAGGGAAAACAACATAGTAAATGGGGAGTACATTCAATATCTAACATCTTAGGTTAAATTCTAAGATCGTTACCATAGTTCTAGGACTATATCATATATATATATACTTATCCTTAGGGACATCCCTAGACATACCTTAGAAATATCTCTAGGGATCTCACTAACGTTTTCGCATCTTAGTTTCCGAAGGTTGACTGAACCTTTCCTCTGATACCAACTGTAGCATCCTGAAGCTTGATGTACCTGGGCATTACATTACTTTTGCGGAATACTTAGTACATAAAAAAACACACACACAAGGACTGTAATAGTTTAGTTTCTTTGGAAACTTAGTACGTAATCTTCTAATCTTGGTGAAAGATCTTCAACATCTCCCATAAAGATCTTCCCCTTTTTTTCTTACCTAAAACCTTTCTTTATATCCGGGGGAAAAGAAAAAATAAAAATGGTGAGCTCAAATGCTCAGTATGGGTAATCATGGATAAAATAAAACATCCCATATACATTTTAACTTAAAAACATGAACATAATGTTTATATATCAAAAGCTTGAGCAATGACATAAAACATGGAAGTACGTAAGAAATAGATCATAATGAAACATTAAGAATGATAAAATATCTAGGGAATAAAACATGTAATTGTGGCAACCATTAATCACATGATAAGATTTCCATAGTAGCCAAGGCATTACTGCAAAGACCATCTTAGTGGACAAAGTCCCTTTTTGAATCGAGTTCACACCTCATTCCAGTGCTGTATTACTGAACCAGTTTAACTTTCCGTTCCAGCCATGTCTATCTCATGAGATATAAATCTTTTCCAAATGCATTGGAGGGAGATATAGGTCCCACCCATCTCATAATGAAATCATTCTTACTTGTGCCACAAAATAAACATACATCATTCATAATAACCCAACGAATAAAATGGGTTTCATAAAAATCATCCCATCATCACATAATCCATATAAAATAAATGGATATCATTTCATATTATGAAAAGTGAAACCATGTAAATCATAGAGACATTACACTTGAAACATACACATATGAAATAATTTCATCTTAGATGGAAAAAGGTTTTGATAAAACATTTGAAATGAATTCTTGAGGAAAATATCCTTTCTTCTTCAAAATCAATTTCTTTTCATAAAACGTCATGAAATTTTAAAAGAAAGAGATTTTGATGAAAATAGTCATGAAATCTTTTGGAGTGAGATTCATGAAAATAAGGCTTTATAAAACCTTAAAAATCTGTTCGTGCCGTATAAGTTAAAAAAACATTCTTTTCATACTTTTGCCGAAAAAGTCAAAAAAAAAGTACCTCGTAAGGTATACAAAAGATAGATTCCTTACATACCATGTAGTAAAAGTCAAATGTGGGTAAAAAGGACATTAAACATACATGAAACCATTTTTAGGAACCATGGACATGGATGATAACAATAACCCCAGTAAATAATTACTAATAAGCAATCTCGGATAAAAATGAGATTTTCAAAATTATCCCTTACCTTAGGTCTGATTTGCTTCGTAAGTGTCCAAACCTCCTCTTCTTTGAATCGCCTCTTTGAGACCTCCTCTTGGGGCACTAAAATTGGTCTTTGAAGAAGACCAGAACCTCTAGGATGTTTCTAGGGAAGTGGAGAAGAGAATTGTGCAGGGGTTGGCCGAGCTTGAAGGCTCAAAGTGGTGTGTGGAAGAGAGGGAGGAGGTGCCCTTTTCTAAGGGAGGAGAGGGGCACCTTTGGAATTCTTAAAAACATTAATTTATAATAAATCCAACCCCACGTAAAAACCTCTAAAAACGACTCATATTCAAATATTAGATGAGATAGGGTTGTAATCGCATCAACCAATAAAATTTAGACATGTTTGGATCTTATTTTAAACCTTATCATTTTTATTTATCCTTATTTAATCGATTTAATTTTATTTGTGGTAATAAAATTCTAAATTTAAAATTATAACAAATAATTACTTATTTGTTGTGAATATTCCATAATTGTTTAATTTATAACATTATAGAACATATAAATTTAAATTTATAATTTTTAAATATTTTTGTGATTTTTAAACAATTTTATAATATGTTATTTTTATAAAATAACAATAGTGTCAATTTTGACACAATTCATTTATTTGAATTTACATAAAATATATACAGAAGATATGTTCGAACTAAAAGCTTTAATAGATTCATAAAATGTAATATGTATCTATAAAATTAGTGGATCACATTAAATAGTTCATATAATATTTATTTTATTATTTTTAATACCATTTATTTGGTTTATCTCTTAATAAAATAATTACTTCAACATTTTTGTATAATTATTTAATATACAGATTTGTTGCATAAATATTAAAAAATAAATCCTATGATGAATATAAATCAATTAAATTTCACAATAATACTTTTACTCGAATTTATCATCTTAAAATAACAATATTTAAATTGTTATATTTATTAAATTATGAAGGTGACAACTTTGGCATCATTTAAAATAAAATAATATAAGTGTCATAATCTCTTTTATAAGGCTCCAAACGGTTATGTATTAGGTCATTGGATGATTAAGGTGTAGATATACACTACCAATAAGTTTTGTTAAGGTTTATAGGCCTTTTAATGGGTATTATTATTTCAATAAAAACTATATTACTTATTTTCCACTTAATTAATAATTTCTGTATCATTAATGTATCACCATTAATGACAATTATTTAATCCCTAAAAATTCTAAATAAATTTTCATGATGTAGATAATGTTATTATATTTCTAGAGACTATTTATGTTAGAAGTTTTATGATGTTCGTCACTAAATTAAAATTATTATACTTATAATATTTAAGAGAGTGACATGTTGTCACTTTCATTGATTTTAATAATAATTAAATTCTTTTCATGGTCAAAAGTCCATAAAATGAATCTAATCCGACCCTTATGTTATATGGTTCTACCTTTATCCATCCAATATAATTTTGGAATGTGTTAGGCTAATTTTATAATATTATATTTACCCTTAATTACCCGATTTACCTTTAACTATGGTAAATAAAATTTACCGTAGTTACTATTCATAATTCCAAAAAATGAAAAGTAGCTTATTAAGATAATTTGGACCCACTGACTCTAAATATGGAAACCATTTTTCCAAATTCAATACACAAAGGTTGCATAAATTAAATTAAAATTAATCCCATTGTCGAAAGAAGGCATGTTTTTCTTTAAAACATTGCAAAATATTGAATTAATTTAACCTACAAATTTTATGTAAAATCAATGCTAATGACATACATTATATTAAATGGTAAAAATATATTCTATTTATACTTTAAAACCATTAAATATTATAATTTAACCTTATAAATTATTGCGATGAAAAAAGTTGTTTTTAATTAAAATATAGCGTGTTTTTACTATTCATCAAAATATGAAAGTTACTAGAATAATATGAAAATTTTATCCAAAGTAAATTTTTATTTCATGATTCCAAAGAAAAATTTTATTTTGTCAAATCTAACTTATAAACATGTCAAAAACAAGATTTAATGTGGGTGCGCTATCAAAAGGCGGCAAAACTGCATTTTTTGGAAAATACTTATTTTACCCGAAAAAATTTATTTTGTTCTTATACCATGTTCTAGAAAATGTGTAAGATGAATAATAATGTTATAAAATTAAAATTTTAGTTAATACAATTCATAATGGATAGTTCATAATAATATTATAATAATATATCATTGTTTAGTAAAACATGGTATTGCGTACAACACACGTTATCGAGGAAGGTCGCGATTGCATGTAATGCAAGCCAAGTTAAGGTTGCGTGTTGTACAATAATCCTTTGTTGTTTCGTATAATAGAATCCAACCATATTTCATTTATACATTGAATATATATATATATATATATATACTCAATGTTGTGTAGAATAACTATTATCAAAATTGTGTGTAACACGATCCAGGAATAGTGTTGCGTATACTGCAAGCTAATACAGTGTTGCGTATAGAACAAGGTAATCATGGTGTAGCATACAACACAAGAAATTAATGAAATTAAAAGAATATTTTTCATAAAATCTAGGGGTGTTATAGTGTCGGCCGTGTTCGTGCAATCTGACCTCCTCCCGTTATCACGATAACAGGCGGTTCAATTTGAAAGGAAGAAAACGACAGAAGAAAATCAAAAAATAAACCCCTACCTCAATGTTATCGTCGAACGAGCATTCGTCACGGAATTAACCGTCGCGGAAGAAGAGGATCATCACAGAAGAATAGGATCACCGCGGAAGGAATGTCGTTGGCTTTAGGTGATCTCTGAGGAAGGCGTCCCTCGCCGTCGTCCGCCGTCGGAGGTTGGCATTCTTCATTGGCGGTAGTGCGTTCTTCGCATTCTTCGTCGAAGAACGAAGAATCCTCTCTTTTTCTCCCAAAGGTTCCCACAACCAGAATTCCATGAAAATAAAATAAGTCCTTCCCTTATTTTATTATCAAATATAATAATTTGAAATTCAAAAGAAAAGAAACGAACAATTAATTCAATGAAATTATTGTAATGATTTTACCGCCTAATTTATTGAGGCGTTTCTTAACCAAAATATACGTAAGGTTTGACTTTTATTAAAAGGGGGGTTGCGAGTGCGTTACTTAGAAGGGAAGAAACGGTGGGATCGTGCGGGCCCCACCTCACAAATATCCTACCAAGTGGGTAGGATATTGTGGGTCCCACCTTATCCACTTAACATAGGTTAAGCCGCTTTAAGTGAAATAAAATAAAGTGTTGCACCACTTTTATTTTATTTCTTAACTTAAACCCAAAAATTAAAAACCACACCTGTGTAAACGCAACTCCGGAAACGGTGTTTCTTACCAAAAATCGGCGCTGCAATTCCATCAGTGCCCTCAGAATTTGATTCCGAGCACCAGTTCAAAATTTAGAGAAACTGGCTCGTTTGTTCACTGAACACACCCGAGCTAAACTTCGTAAAATCATTCCGGACACACCGGGCCTTGGAATCTGGTGCCGTCAGAAACTGCGTTCTTGTAACATTTCAAGGAAAATTAAGAAAAAAAAAATTACTTTAATTTTACGGGTCTTTACATAACTTCTCATATTGTTCCCCAAAATCCCTCCCATGAACCTAAAATCCTCAACTTGGATAAAAATCCATCCATGGGATCCCTTTGATGCAAACAAAAAGGTGTTACCGAATAAGAGGAATGTCCCTCCATCATGCTCTTCAATTTTATTTTCAATCTCTAATGTCATAAATATTTTTATCACATTATTAAATAAGAACACCAATAAAATTAATATACTGATTTGATTTCATTCTATGGGTTCTAATTTCACTTACACAAAATTCTATCTTATGTGTAACGAGGTTACATTATATTTATACGATGAACTACCACCTCACTAACTGATGTCGTTCATTTTTTCTTTACCACCTCTCATTTTATAGAATTAACATATATGAACTATTTGTATATAATATATATATTTATATATTATATATTTAATTTATTCATTCTTATATGATTTTTCTATAATAAAAAACCTTATTCTTTACATATTGGGTAAATATGATAACATCAATTGTTAAAGTGTGGACTACCACCCCCATAATGCTATGTGGCTCAATCACACTACACATGGAATATATAAAAGATTTTTTTAATTATAATATTTAAAATATATGACATAGATATTATAAAATAATTATAATATAAATATATTATTTACATTTTATTAATTCAATATGAAAAAGAACAGAAATATGTGTTAATGCTTGTGTATGGCATGTTGTCTTTATAAATGGTGCGTTTCATTTCTTATCAAGAAACATTATAGAATCCTAAAAATTTATATATATTGTACATATATTATAATTAAATAGTGGTTTAAATTATGATTATTATGAAACCAATATCAATTTAAGAGGAAGAACATGTAATAAGTAAATAAAACTAGAAAACTAGGAAATTAACACCTGAAATAGTCTAAGAAATTTTGATGAATGCTAGCAAATGGGTAATAAGATTTTATAATATCATATATGATATCACAACTATGAATATAATATGATTTTGGAATAAGTTTTCTTCTTGTTTAAAATTTTTATATAATAACCAAAAGGATGTTCACCTAAATGGAAATGCCAAGTAAGGGATTTTCATTTCATTTGGTACATCCATTAGATAAATGACATATTCATTACTTACTTATTTTATCTCGTGTTTCCTTAAAAAAATTCAAAATATTTAATCATGATTTTATTTTTTTAAATTGTTCATTTATTTTTAATTATTGGGTATTCTGATTCAAATGTCTCAAATTTGTATAGGACACTTTGGAATGTTTAAGCAAAATTTCCTCAAAAAAGTTTTCAACAATCTTCCAATGATATTTCAATTATTTGGGACATATCTATTGTTGTGAAACAAATTTAATATATATGGTTTACATAATTATACCTTGACATGTATTATCAAGATTCATTCATTATTAATGGTTTTTTTGTTTAAATTTTAATTATTTATCTTATGTTGATTTGAGTAAAATGTTACCAAGTGGAAATGAATTTCATAACCCATTTTCATTTTATTGCGTTATATTACATCCCTGTTATTGTTAATATTATATGATCGGCATTATAGTGACCTCGAATATATATATATATATATATATTGATACAATTCGATTAATGTTTTTGTATTTAAATTTGATACACATTATTTTCTCATTAATTCATTATAACATCAAAATTATAATATTTTCAATAGTTTACGTCACAATTTTAATCTGTTTAGGATTATTTATAAATGAATTTCTATCAGTAGATATTATTTAATAATTTTATAATAAACCCTTTCATTTTATTTTCCTCTGGTTATTCCTGACCTTTTTGAAGTAATAATTCCATTTCCCACAATTTGGTACGTAAAATTTTTTAGAATGTTGTTTATAACAACACAACATCATTTCTCTCTTTATAAATAGAAGAAGTTTTCTTCAAAAAACCTCTTTCCTAAAATGGATTTCAAAAAAAATATTTTATCAAGTACAAAATTATTTATTATAAACATTTTTACACATTTTTACCCTTATTCTAAAAGTAATCTTCTTATGAAATTCTAGACATGGTATTCTCCTAACACATTTACCATGAAATTGGAATGGCCATTTTACCACTTATGACATATACTGGAACAAAAGAAGAAATATAAAAAATAATTTATTTTGATTTAGTATTTATATAATAATTTCTTATAAATTGAAACTAATCAATTACATTTTTCATTAAATAATGTATAATACTAAGATAATTTGAATAAAAATTATTAAATATTACATATTAATAAATAATGTTTAAAAAATAAATTTATATTATTAATCAATTTTAAAAAAATATTCATTATATAAAATTATGTATTAAATTAGATTTTTTGAATATATTATTATTTTAAGCAGAAATTATTTTCATTTAAACATATTAAAAATTCTATTTTTTTAATTTGTAATTAGTTTATTCATAATATTATTTTATTATATATATATTTAGTTGTTTTTTTTAAAAAATATTATAACTAGAAATTGTTTAAAAGTAAAATGATTGCATTTTACCCATATAATGATATATTTCTTTGTGGTTGTGTGTGATTTAATATTAATGATACTACTAATAATTAGAATTTTATAGTTAATGTGAGATAACTAAAATATGAAAATTATAATTCGTTGTAATATGTTAATGAAAATAATTATAATGATAATAGAAAAAAAATTAACTATAAAACATAATTTTATTTAGAAAATATCTATTATATTTGAATAAATTTTATTGATTAATGAATTTATGAGATATCTTTTGTAATTGGAAATATATATAGTTATATTAAATAAATAGTATATATATATATATATTTAAAAAATTTGATTAAAATATATATTAATATTAAAAAATTGCTAATATATATATATATATATTAGTATTTATTCAGAAAATGATGATTTAAAGATATCATAAAAATAGTTTTTGATATTTTGAAAATTGATTGAGTAATTTAAATAAAGAGAGTTAATTATTTGTTAATATTTCTTAATATAATAATATAAATAAATTTTATTTGATAAATGAGATAAAAGAAAAAATTGGGGGGAAATGTGAATGTTTGAAATAAAAAGAAAAATTAATGAAAAAAAACCAGTTATATTAATAAAATAACAATTATTATTGAGATAAGAAAACAATCATGATGAAAACGTGTTGTGTTTTGTCGAACAAAAACTAAAACATGTGGAATTTTTTTATCACGAGTATGTGGTAGAAACAACTAAACCTCCCATCTTATGATTTTTACTGAAAATAATAATATGCATGTGTTGTAAAGTATATAAAACTATTTATATTTGAAGCTTCCACTGCATTCTTTATAACTACTATTTATTTTACCAACATCATGCACACATTGGAAACAACAAAATTATTTATTCATTTCAATTGATCATTTTCATTATGTTTTTCAACCTTTAGATAACTACACTATCCTCTTTACCCTTCTTGTTTTCTTAGGTTGTGTCCCAACTAAGTGAACAATGTAAATCAATTAATATCATTGATGCATGTGAAAGTGTTTATTTTTATTTCTCAATTTATGATTATGGGATTTTCAAGGGTTTGATTTGGATATCATTCCATCATTTTTTTTGTTTATATATATATTTAAATTTTTATTTATATATATCTCTCTATATTTTTTTATAATAATTTATAATAATTTCTAAACCTATCAATTTACGTATGGATTTTATTTTCTAAAAATCTATAATGATTGAATATAGAATGAAATGTGTGTGTGTGTGTGTATTGGTGTATATATATATATATATTAAATAACAATATAAATTATTAATCTATGATAATAAATATTTTTTTTATTATTGTTTATTTTAAAACAGATTTCATTGATAAATACAATATCCATGGGAGTAGATATAATTTTTTTATTATCATTTTAAGAGTATTTTTTTAATTAAAACTGAATTTTTTTCATTTCATAAGTCTTTTCTATGTAAAAGCAATTATTTCATGTTTACAAATGACTTTATGCATATATTTATTCCTTTCATGATTTTGATAAGACTGTTTATTGTGTTATAATCAATATTTCATTATTTTTGATTCAAGTGATCTTTTAATTTATTGTTTATTTTCATTTATGACATTAAAATAATGATAATTTTTTATAAGCATTTATTTCTCCAAAAATTGATTAATAAAATATAACAAAATTTTTTTATTAAATGATATGAAGTAATAGAGTTTATTTTATTATAATGAAAATAATTTATATAATTAATATTTTTGAAACTTTTTAGGTTATGATTCAATATGAAATAACTAATAATGTGTTTTCTAAAAAATTACACTTATTTATTGAATGAAAAGTAATGATATCGGGAGTGAACCCATAACCATAAAGGAAAATTTTTCAATATAAGTTATGACTAGTGGTCTTCTAGTTTAATTATAGTCTACTAGTAATCAAGAATAATCAATACAAACTTATTAATTTTTATTGTGAAATTAAAAAAATATTTTCAAATATAATTAATTTTTTTGTAAAATAATGGTGTTATAACTTATATATATTTATATTCCAATGTTTTGGATGCAATAATTTTAAGTAAATACATTTATTAAAAGAAAATACTATTATGGTATTTATTTATGGTTTTAAAACCCATTATTGGGCATATTAAATTCTCACCCTGTGTTTCTAATTAAATTTTTATGGTTTATTATAATTAATTATGTTTAATTTTTATACGAGGTGTACCACACTAAAAACGTTAAATTTCTTTTAATTTTATGTTGTAATTTTTTTGCAAGGCATGTAACTAATTCTCCAAAACCTAGATTGGAAAAGGTTCCCAAAATTTATTAAAAGTTTTTTATTTTTCATATTTATTTTATAAATAAACACATCATTTATTTTTAGAGAACCCAGAAGTATGGTTTTTATGTGGTATATTTGGTATAAGTGGGAGATTCTAGAAATTATTGTATATTAGATTTTTTTGAGTATAGAATTTTTTTATTTCATGTTTTATTGTGAATTTTGAATAGAAAAATATAGAATTTATCTTCTAAATCAATCATAGGAATTACGAGGGAACAATTCAATCAAGGGGGAAGAATGTGAAAACCCAAAATTTTTAATAGTAATTAATTTTAATTATGTTTCTATTTAATAATTCATTATTACTAAAAAGTAATCAATAAAGGTAATAATAAATTCAATTACAAAACTATGATATTTTGTTTCAAATTTATAAAATATTAATATTCAAGATATATATTATCAAAATAAATGTATTTTTGAATAATTTGAAATATATATTCAATATTTTAAATTATTTTTTAATATTTAATGTTTTCAATATATTTTATTTTATAGGAATAAATATTTTGATTTATAATTTTAAACAAATATAATTTTTTAACATGGTATTAATTTATTTAAGAAAGTATTTTAATATAAATATATTTAGATGATTTTTTTTTTAAAATAATTTATTTTAATAACTAAAATTGTTTTAAAATTAAAATGGCTACATTTTACACATATAATTAAATGAATATATATATTTATATATATAATTTAATATTTATGATACTACGTATAAATTAAATTTAAATAGTATTTAGAAAAAAATAAATTCCAATAGTTATAATTAGTTTTAATGTTTTAATGAGGATTACAATAACAATATTATTGATAATAATTAAGGGAAATATATATTTTTTTATGATAATTCTTATATTTAACAAATATTATATATAAATAAATTTATAATATGTTTTTTTTTTTGAAATTTGATATATTTATAATTACATTAATATAATTAATTAAAATATATATATATAAATTCAAACAATGTTTTTAATATAGGTATATTTATATTAACATAAACCAAAAATTAGTATATATATATATATTTATTTATTTATTTATAATGTTATAAATTTTATTAAAAAATTGACTATTTTATTATGTTGAAAAGCAGGTTTTGATATTTTAAAAAAGGATAAAATATGTTGAAGAAAAATAGGTGATGATTTGGTAATAATTAATAATATAAAAATACTAATTTTTTTTTACTAAAGGTTAAATTAGAAAAAAAATTGGTACAAACGTGAATTTGAGAAAGAAAATGGACAAGAAATGGTAAAAAACATAATATATTATTACAATAAAAATGATTGGTGAGATAAGAAAACCGAAAAGATGAAACTGTGTTGTATTTTTTTTTAAACAGAATAAAAATATTAAAACAAGTGGAATAGATGACTCACGAGAATGTGGGAGAAAAAAATAATATTTCCATGCCTAAAATTTAGAGATAAAATAATAATTTGTTTGAGTCGTGAATTTTACAAAACTATTCCTATTTAAAGTATCCAGTGCAAGCTTTATAAATAATATATATATGAACCTCATATTCCAGACTATAGAAACACCCATATTGTTTCTTCATTTATATTTTTTATTTTTGTCAGGTAATCGCTTTATTTAAACCTACACAGTCATCTAAACCAATCATGTTTTCTTCTTGTGTGTTTGAGTCTCGATAAAAATGGTTTTCAGATCATTTATTTGATGTAAGAGGATTTTTTTATTTTATTTACCAAATTCTGGTTATATATTTTTATAGGTGTGATTCTGATTTCAATTCATAAATTTTTTATTATATATATATATATATATCACTATTTTTATTCCTTTTAGTTTTTTATAGTTATTTATAATGCTTTCAATTTAATGATGGGTATTATTTTGTTTTAAAATCTATTATGATCGATTATAAAATGATATATCTGTATATATATTAATATATATATAAATAATGTTGAGAAATAATAAAATAAAAATTAATCTATGATTTTAAATGAGTTTTTTTGTTATTGTTCATTTTAAATTTGTAATCATTTATAAATAAAATATCCATGTGGGTAAATATAATTTTATTATTATAATTTCATGTGTATCATTTAATTAAAAAAAAAATTATGCATCATTTCTAAAAAAACCATTATTCTATGTGTAAAAATACCTCTACACATTTTTTATCTAAATTTCATTTAATTTATTATTCATTTTTATTCAGGATTTTTAGAAAACGTTTTCTATTTATAAGAATGGATTTCTCCTCAAAATAGTTTTTGAAAATCATCATAATTTTGTTATTACCTTACATGATGTAAGAGAGTTTATTTTTTTCTAAAGAGAATAACTAATAGAAATATTATTTTTGAAAGTTTTTTAGTTATAATTGGGAAAAGATGAACCTAAAAGTGTTTTGGAACAATTGGAACAAGTATAATGAATGTTATGTTATGTTATGTTGAGTGAAACCTCATCCATAAGAGGACATTAATACTTATTAGTTATGACCAATGTATTTTCCTTTTTATCATGGTCTTCCAAGTATCGTAAATTATCTACAAAAAATTATTATTTTTAATGGTGAAATTGAAAATATATTTTCAAATAAAACCATTATTGGGAAATTAATGTTTTTCTAAAATATATATTTTTAGATTAAAACGTCATGAAATACCTTCTTTTAAGTATATAGATTTATTCAAATGATATATTTTAAATTTATTTATTTATTGTTTTAATACCCTTACTTATCATATTAAATACTCACCTTATGTTTTTAATTCATTTAACAAGTTGAATAGAAATAATTGAGATTTATTTTTTTATGAGGATGTAGCGCACTAAATAAATTTTACTTCATATAATTTTACTTTGTAAATTTTTTAAGCAATTTATCTAATTATTTAAATCCTAGATCAAAAAAGGTCCTTAATTGTCTTAAATGTTTTATATATTTAATTTTTAGTTTATTAAAAAAATACACATTTTTTTGTGTTTAACCCAAAGTGCTTGTGATGGGTGTAATAATTGTTACTGGATGGAGTTTTTAGACAACAATGGAGATTTAGATTTTTTTTGAGTATATATGTTTATAAATTTGAGTTTTATTTTGAATTTTAAGGATGAAACTTCAGAATTTCTTTTGTATACCACTCGAAGTAATTGAAATTGAGAAATTCTCTTAGGGGGGGAAGAATGTGGAACCATAAGAAATAAAAATAATAATTTATTTTTATTATATATTTATTTCATAATTTCTAATAATTTAGAACCAATCGATAAATTTTTTAATATGAGATTTTTTAAAACTAATATATTTTGATTAAATATTAAAAAATATTAATTTTGAGGATTATTTTTAAATAAATTCATTTTTTAAATTTTTGTTAAAATGTATATATTATTTATTTTAAAGTATGTTTTAATATTTAATATTCTGAAAATTTTATTATTTTTTAATGAAAAAAATATTTTGATTTAAATTTATGATCAAATACAAATTTTTAATGTGGTGTTAATTTATTTAAAAGAGTATTTAAAAATTAATATATATAGTTGATTATTTTGGTAAAAATAAAACATTTGAATAACTAAAATTGTTTAAAAATTAAAATGATTACATTTTTCACATACAATGAAATACAAATATATATATCTCTCTAATTTAATATTTATAATAATACTTATAATAATGATGATAATAATGATAATAATAATAAAAGTTTAAACATATTACTTTTTGGAAAATCATTATTAAATTTAAAAATATTTGATAGATAAAAGAATTTATAACAATTTTATAAATTATAAATATATATAATTATATAAATATAAAAAATAAATATATATATACATAGTTGTATATCATATATTTTTATATTAATATAAAATAAAATCGAATTTACATATATATATATATATATGCTACATGATTTTTTTTAATTATGATTTTAATATATTAAAGAACATTTTTCTATTTGTTGAAAAAATGATTGATTAATTTAAAGAGAGAGTGTTTTTGAATTGATAATAACTGATAATATAATAATATTAATAATTATGACTTTATAATGGTGAAATTAGAAACAAATGAGAAAAATACATGACTGTGAAAAATAAAAAGGCGTAGCAATGATTAAAAAAAAGAAGTTATTATTATAAAAAATGATTTCTGAGATAAGAAAACAAAAACGTTGATAACGTGTTGTGTTTTGTTGAAAATAAATAATTTTTTAAAAACTAGTGGAATGGGTGAATATTAAGAAAGTGGTAGACTGAACTAATATCCCCATACAAAAAATCTTGATATAAAATAATAATGTGTGTTGTGAATTATATGAAACTATTCATTTTTCAAGCTTCTAGTACAAGATTTATAATTAATATTTATATTACCCTTATTTTTCACAATTTGGAAAATTTAAAATTAATTTTTCCTTTCAATTGTTATTTTTTTAATGTTTTTCACTGTGTTTGCGCATTGTTATGTCATATGCACCCTTCTTGTTTTTTCTGGTGTGTCAGAGTTTCGACCAAAATGTTTGTTACTTTATTTATTTGGGGTAAGGGAAATTGTTTAGTATTATATATCAAATTTTGATTAGTAATTTTTAAGGGTTTGATTTTATTTTAATCTATCAATTATATCTATATATATCTTATTTTAAAAAATTATAATTATATATATACCAATCTATTTTAGTATGGGTTTGATTTTATTTTTAAATCTATTATGATTTAATTTATAATAGTCTATGTGTTTATATATATATATATATATATATTTTAAAAAATAATAATTTAAATAATTAATATATGATTTTAAATTATTTTTTTATTAGTTATCATTTTAAATTTTTATACTTTTACAAATACAATTTCCAAGGGAGTATATATAAATTTATGGATATTATTTTATATTTATCATATATGTTAAAATAAAAATTGTTATAATTTTTTGTGTAATTTCTATTTTAAATCTTTTATTTCGGGTGTTAAAATGATTCTTTACATCTATTCATGTCATTTGTGATTTAGATATGTCCATCATCTATGATATTATAAACATTCAACGATTTTTTGTTCATGTGTTTACTGATTTTATTATTCATTTTTATTTATGACTTTTAAGTAATGTTATCTTTTTATAAAAATGGATTCTTCTTTCAAATGGTTTTATTATATCTCAAGAATATGCTAATGATATTACTTGAAACAAGAGAGTTATTTTCTAAAGAAATTAATTTATGTAAGTATTATTTTCAAAAAAATTGGGGTTATGAATGAAAATGGAAGGCCCATTATTTTTTTTTCTAAAATTGGCACTAGTATAAGAAATATTATGTTATGTTATGGTGAGTGAACCCATAACCATAATTAGACAGTTATCCATATAAGTTATGAACATCATATTTATGGTTTTATTACGATCTGATGTGTATAAAAAATGATCCACCAAAATTATAATTTTTAATATAGAAATCCAAAAGATCATTTCAAATATAGTTATGTTTTATAATTTAATTATTTTCTAAATTATATATATTTATATTACAATGTTTTTGATAACATAATTTTAAGTATAGACATTTATTTAAAGGAAATATTTTAAAGTAATTTATTTATGGTTTAAAATCCCATTACTGAGAATATTAAATACACACACTTAGGTTTTAAATCATTTTTACAGGTTATGTAGAATTAATTATGTTTTATTTTTCAATGAGGTGGAAACACACTAAAGACATTATAGTTGATTAAATTTTATGTTTTAAAATTTTATAAATTTTAGAGTGGCATGTATGAAAATCTCAAAAAAAATGGCATGAAAATTTAATTAAATGTATTTAATGTTATGTATTTTTTAGTTTTCTATTATAAAAAAAATTAAATAGAATTAATTTATGTTCAACATGGAAGCGTGGGTTCAGAGTATTATATGTACACATTTACCCAACATCATTTACTTGAAACATCCTATTCGTGATTAAAAGGATGTGGCATAAAGATATTTTTTTTTTAAATTTGGTTTCCAACAAAATGAGTTTTCAATTTATTTTGCAAAAAAAAATTAATTCTAAAAGATCTTTATATAGTATTTCTATTCATCGATGATATGAAACATGTAACACCTTCAGTTTTTATGGAACATTTTTTCTAATAAATTAAAATTTCATTTTTGTTGTTGGGATGCATTATGTTAGAGAATTCTTTCACATAGCACAAACTTAGAAAATGTTAGACAAAACATGACTTTTTATTACATTACACACAACAAAAACATAAAAAACATTGCATAAAACATTGATGTGTCTATGAAACATCAATTTATTGTTATAACTATTTAAATAATATAATTATAACATAGATATTAAATATAGTAATAAGAATATAAATTAATACATTCCAATTTTTTTATAAATTATTTAATTAAATAAATCCTATTAATAATTAATGATATACCTTTTCGTAAAGTCATTATATGTTTAAAAATATTTTTTTCTTGAAAAAACATCATTTAATGTCATTCTATAGAAAATAAAAAAAATTGTTTTAGAGTCATTTTTAAATTTAATTTGATAAAATTAACTTCATTTTATTATTTATAAAAACTAAATTAACATAAGGTGGTTTTTTGGGTTTTTTTGAGAAACCACATTTTTTAAAGAATAATGAAATAAACAGGACTTTATAAAAGAACCCAAATCGTTCATTTGTGGTATGAATCTTGATCTCAAGTTGTTTTTAGGATAATGGAAGAAATTAAAATTTTCTATGTACACATTGTGTACTTATGATTACGTGTTGTTTACCTAGGTACTACTCACAACTGTATATTGGTCGTGTAATGGTTCAGTACATGGTTGTGTGATGACCTTGTATACCACTTATGGTTGGGGACGGTTAAGGCTACTACACGACATGTACATTTAATAAACACACTGTGAAGTTTTATTTTTATATGATAAATTAGAGTGGGGTCGTGTCTAATGTTTATAACATATATATTCTCACCATTATTTGTACTGGAGAGCATCGAACAATTGAAAAACATAGAATCCATCCCGGTTATTTGTCCAACCTCCAAATGAGATGTCGTTGGATGTGTTGTAACCCCACTGGTGAGTTTTTAATTTCCCAAGAGCCTACCTTAATGATTCCTCTTATATTGTGTGTTATTCAATGTTGAAATTTATCACCTCTTTGTAGATCTATGTTGTTATAGTATGATTCAATGGCCATCATTCAAGATTTTTGATCGTAGGACATCATGGTAGGTGGTTTCTACCATTCATTGATAGTATTAGGATTATATACGATAAAAGTGATGCATACCCACGTTTGGGGTATTGGGTATTTTAAAATAAATCCTTCTTCATTACTTTTTGTGGTTTGGTTGATTGCTAAAAGGGTAGTTTCATAGGAATAAGATTTTATACCCTTGTTTATGTGACACTGAATTGGTGTATTCACTTATTTGATTGTTTATGGTTGTTTGTTCTAGGATTCTTGTAGGCTTCCCTTTTTTCCCATGCCTTGTGTTGTTCAGCTGATGTTAATGAATTCTTGTGATGATTAAGTTATTCATGGTGAAGATTTGACCTAAGGTGAATATACTGAAAGATATTCTTGAGGGGGGAAGTTATATACGTTTTACTGTTATGTGACCTAGGGTAATTGACTGTGATAACTTCTAGGTGGTTGTCGAATGAGGGTTTGATACAGTTAAAAGTTCCCATGGGGTCGTTTATAATTTATTTATAGTATATTAGACCCAGTGCTATTGATCGTGAGAGAATCCCAAGAAGTTGTTTGGAATTTATTGATGAAATGTGGACTCGGTGGTCTTAACCGAGAGAGTTTCCAGGGTGGTCATTTGTAAATGATTGATAGTATGTTAGAACAGAGGGGTTAATCTATGAGATATATCTAGAGGGTTTTTATTTAAGGAATTGTTGTTATGTAGGACTAGGGGGACTATAATATGAGAACATTTCATATGGTTGTTTGAATAATTTAATGATTTTGACATGTCTTCCAAGACAAATCACAAGCCTGGACTCTGACTTACATGATTGTTTAGATGGTCTTCTATGACATCTCTTTTGTTACTATTACCCAGGGGATACAGAGCTTAGGATAGATACATGTATTACATGAATCAATGGATTGAATAATAAATCAATGTAATTTAAAACATTTATATTGTTTACGTTTGAGTACTTACTAGTTTATTCTTTTTTTCATATACCTTATATATATATATATATTCATTGATAGTTTGGAATATATCATTTGATGTTGTCCAACTAGGATTTGACTCAAACCCTTTTTGGGTCATTCATTTTGACCCAAACAGATTATATGGTTACAGGAATTAATAAGTGAAAGCTCCCTCCTCATCAAGTACCTAATTTCTGCATGTTAGAGGAGAAGAGAATGGGGCCAAGATGAGGCTTGTGATGCTATTGGAGTTTACTGATTTTCAATACATGGGTTTCCGTATTTTATTTTCACCATTCTGACTTCTTTTTCTACATTCTTAGACACATATGACATGGATCATTTATACATTCTCTAGTTGTTATATTATTATAAGTCTTTAATTGTTTACTTCTGTTTCATGGTATTTCTGCTTTCAGTATTGTTTATATTTTTTATATCATAGTGAATAATCTAACAATGAGGGAATGGTTTCCCCATTATCAGATCTTGGCCCTCACTGGTAGTCAGCAACCTCTAGCATTTGGGGAAATTCCCTTGAGTTCAAGTGACCAAATATGTACGAAGCCCCATTAGGCAGCACCCGGAACTAGGACATTACAAATTTTCATCATAATATTTATATTATTCTTTTTCCTACCATTTTTGCCTCTAGACATAGATAATTAGTAATTAGTTTTTGGTAATTAGTTGTTCCCAGTTGTATCTATCCCATGTATAGTGAAAAGCTATTTTACATCGAATATTTCTATTTTTATGGTTTTTTAATTGTTACAGTTGATTTTATATCACCGTTGGGTGATTCACTTTTTTTGTGTTGTTATTATTGATACCAATGTAGTTATATTTCTGTTGAAACCTGATGATATGAATTTATTATGTATCATTCATCATATAAAATATTTTTAGAGATCACATGTCATGTTTTATTTTCCTTCAATTTAGGATGCATTACTGATTGCATGTCATTGTGATAAATGTTGTGATAGATATGCATGTTGTTGTGATTAATGTCATGATAGAATACATGATTTTTTATAGGGTATTAGTTTATGTAATGTTTCATTTGGATGGACGCCAATCTTTTGTCCTTGGGGTGTTAAAGGCCACCATGAATCCGAATATGGTGGATCGCGATTGAACATTAATAGAATAATTTCAAGTTATGATACAATAAGTATTACAAACAATGATTCACGGTGAGTATGAGCACTCATGGATTGGAACATGGCAAGACATGACCAAAATTTTATGATTTTGGGGGTTTGGTGGATTTTTTAGAGGCTTACTATCTGAATAACCAGTCAAAACAACATGTGTTATTATAAACACACACCATGTATTCTTATGTTCTAGAGAAATAGACATTTCTTAAGTACATGTCTTGTACCATATGTTCAAGAAGAATAGTTTTTGACCATGTGACTGACTATGTGATCAAAGACACGGGTTTGATAAATGTTTGGTAGAACATTCCATGCATAAGGATTACATGTTGTGTTGTAAAGACCATGTATATGTAATTGTGACTAATTTCATGGGTGGATGAAATGAAGGTTTTACATGCTATGTATATCTTATACAAGCCATGTAGTAATAAACTAGGTATATAGTTGTTTGACTAACATCACTTGTGGATGGAACTTCTTTGGTACACGCTATTTATTAGGTGAACACACCGTGTTGTGTAAAACTTTGAGAGAACTATGTGGTTCTAGACATGTAGAAGAAACTGGACAGGAGATAAAATTCAAGTACATGTCGTGTTGTTGGATGAACACGCCGTGTGTATGGGGTGTTACACAACTTTGTTTCTAGAGGCACATGGACATGACTAATCTTAAGGGAACATTCCATGTAGTGGTTCTATACTCCGTGAAACCATCATTTAAAAAACATGAATGTTTTATTCTCATGTTCCATTCATGAAATTCTATGCTGAAACACTTGATAATCTTTTATTGAGGTGTGCACTTGACCATGCAGAGTCATGTCACCAAGCTTTCCTCCAATTGTATGCCTGGTACATGGAAGAAATCAAAAACTACTAAAGGTGGATTAGGGACTACAAGCAAATCCTCTCATCATGCCTATCTTTGTTGTAACAGCTTGATATTTTATAAGATATATTATTTTTAATTTATTTCATATCTTCTGTTGTACGCTACACCAAGATTATCTTGTACTTTACGCAACACCGTATTAGCTTGCAGTATATGCAACACTATTCTTAGATTGTGTTACACACAATTTAAAGTTTGTTTTATAGTAGTATTTCTACGCCACATTGAGTGAAAATATATATATATATATATATATTAAATGTATAAATGAAATATGGTTGGATTCTGTTATACGAAACAACAAAGGATTCTTGCACAACACGCAACCCTGACTTAGCTTGCATTACATGCAATCACAACTTTCCTCGATAGCGTGTGTTGTACGCAATATCAGGTTTCACTAAACAATGATATATGGTTATAATATTATTATGAACTAGCCGTTATGAATAGTATTAACTACATTTTGAATTTTATAACCTTATTATTCATCTTAAACATTTTCTAGAACATGGTATAAGAACAAAATAAATTTTTTCAGGTAAAATAAGTATTTTTCAAAAAATGATGTTTTGCCGCCTTTTGATGGCGCACCCACATTAAATCTAGTTTTCTACATGTTTATAAGACAAATTTTACAAAATGAAATTATAATTTTTAATCAAGATATAAAAATTTACATTGGATAATGTTTTGATATTTTTCTGATAACATTCATATTTTAATGAATAGTAAAAACACGCTATATTTTAATTAAAAACAAATTTTTTAATCGTAATAATTAATATAGTTAAATTTTAATATTGAATGGTTTTAAAGTATAAATAGATTATATTTTTACCATTTAATATAATGTATGTCATTATCATTGATTTTACCTTGAATTCGTAGGTTAAATCAATTCAATCTTTTGCAATGTTTTATAGAAAAACCTGTTTTCTTTCGACAACGAGATTAATTTTAATTTAATTTTTGAAAATTTTTTGTATTTAATTTTGAAAAATAGATTCCATATTTGGAATCAGTGGGTACAAATTATGTTAATAAGCTACTTTTTATTTTTGGGCATTATGAATAGTAACTACGGTAAATTTTATTTACCATAGCTAAAGGTAAATCGGGTAATTAAGGGTAAATATAAGATTATAAAATTAACCTAACACCTGAAAAAATTCTATTGGATGACTAAAGGTCTAACAATGTCACCTAAGGGTCGGAATACATTCATTTTATGGACTTTTTTCCTTGAAAATAATTTAATTATTATTAAAACCAAAGAAAGTGACAACATGTCACTCTCTTAAATGTTATAAGTATATTATTTTTAATTTAGTGATAAACTTCATGAAACTTCTAACATGAATAGTCTCCAGAAATATAATAAAATTATCTATATCATATGAATTTATTTATAATTTTTACGGATTAAATAATTATCATTAATTGTGACACAATAGTGATGTAGAAATTGTTTATCTAGTGAAAAATCAAGAATATAGTTTTTATTAAACTAATAGTGACCATAAAAGGCACAAAACCCTGACCAAAACTTATTGGTCATATACATTTAAACCATAATCATCCAATGGTCGAATATTTGTCCATTTGGAGCCTTATAAAAGCAATTATGACACTTATATTATTTTATTTTAAATGATTCCAATGTTGTCACCTTCATAATTTAATAAATATAACAATTTAAATATTTGTATTTTAAGATGATAAATTCGAGTAAAAGAATTATTGTGAAATTTAATAGATTTATATTCATCATAGGTGTTTAGTTTTAATTTTTATGCAACAAATAAGTATATTAAATTATTATACAAAAATGATATAGTAATTATTTTATTAAGAGATAAAGCAAATAAATGGTTTTAGAAATTTTAAAATAAATATTATAAGAACTATTTAATGTGCTCCACTAATTTTATAGATACATATGACCTTTTATAAATCAATTAAATCTTTTATTTCAAACATATCTTCTGTATATATATTATTTAAATTCAAATAAATGAGTACTGTCAAAATTGACACTATTGTTATTTTATAAAAATAACATATTATAAAATTGTTTAAAAATCACAAAAATATATAAAAATTATAAATTTAAATTTATATGGTCTAAAATGTTATAAAGTATCCAATTATGGAAAATTCACAACAAATAAGTAATTATTTGTTATAATTTAAAATTTAGAATGTTATTACCACAAATAAAATTAAATTGATTAAGTAACGATAAATCAAGTTGATAATGTTTAAAATAATTTCCTAACATGTCAAAATTTTATTGGTTGATGATATTACAACCCTATCTCATCTCATATTCTAATATGAGTCATTTTTGAGGTTTTTAAGTGGGTTTAGATTTATTATAAATTAATAGTTTTAAGATTTCCAAAGGTGCCCCTCTCCTCCATTATAAAAGGGAACCTCCTCCCTCTCTTCCTCACACCATTTTGAGCCTTGAAGCTCGGCCAAACTCTGACCATTTTACTTCCCCACTTCCCAGAAAACATCCTAGAGGTCTTGGTCTTCTTCAAAGACCAATTTTAATGCCCTAAGAGGATGTCTCAAAGAGGCGCTTCAAAGAAGAGGTAATGTCCATTACTGATTCTTTCAACTTTATTTCTTCTTCCACTTCTTCTTTATTAGTTGTTTCATTATGAGGTAATGACATAAGTATCAATAATATAATGATATGTTATTATAAGTATTAAACAACCATATTTCACCATCTATCCATCCTATAGAAAATGAAATCACCGCGCATGAGTACGTACGGAATACCATCTCCACGCCGTGGTGTAATCTATTTTCCACCACCACCTTACATGGATGGGTATAATGGTGAAAGTAATGAATATATATGATTATTTTAAAGTTATGTTGATTCTATAATATTATACATACTCTTTAATATAATTCCATGATCATGGGAATGATATCATCGCTCATGCGTACGTACGGAATACCGTCTCCACGACGCGATGAGATTCACTCTCCATGATAACCATTCAAGAATGATTATAAAGTATATATAGTAAGTAATCATGAAATTTATGAAATAATAATTCTACTGGATTTATGTATATATATATATATTTATGTCATCTACTTAATTCCATTCAATTCAATAAGGAAACGAAAACAGCGTTCATGCGTACGTACGGTCTACCATCTCCATGAACGGTGTATTTCATTCCATTTATCGATCCATTATATATATATTCTGAATATATATTATATAGAAATCATGTTTTACATTATGGATGTAAGTAATCCTGATCTAATTAATCATATGAATAATTTCAAGTTAAAACACGAATGACAAATGAAACGATTTTACCCAAAACGCTACTTTAACATGAATTTACAGAAGAACGGGTAATATAAAGTCATAAGTGAACCATATATGATATAATAACAATGAATATGATTCTGTGATAAGTAAATGACATTATTTAAATCATTATACAGGATGTTGTGATAGGTACAAAGCATATCGGACCTAAGGTAAGGGATAATTTTGTAAATCTCATTTTTATCCAAGATTGCTTATTCGTAAGTATTTACTGGGGTTATTTCTGTCATCCATGTCCATGTTTTATAAAAGTGTTATCATGTATGTTTAAAGTAATTTTTACCCGTTTTTGACTTTTACTACATGGTATATAAGGAATCTTTCTTTTGATTAAGTTACGAGGTACTTTTTTTGACTTTTCCGGCAAAAGTATGAGAAGAATGTTTTTTTCAAATTATACGGCATGAAAGGATTTTTACGATTTTATAAAGCCTTATTTTCATGAAGCTTCATCCAAAATATTTCATGACTATTTTTAACAAAATCTATTTCTTTTAAAATTTCATGATGTTTTTTGAAAAGAAATTGATTTTGAAGAAGAAAGGATATTTTCCTCAAGAATTCATTTCATGTGTTTTATCTAAACCATTTTTTCATCTAAGATGACATTATTTCATATGTGTTTGTTTCAAGTATAATGTCTCTATGATTTACATTGTTTCGCTTTTATTATGATGAAATGATATCCATTTGTTTTATATGGATTATGTTATGATGGGATGATGTTTAAGAAACCCATTTTTATTCTTTGGGTTATGATGAATGATTTATGTTTATGTTGTGGCACAAGTAATAATGATTTAATTATGAGATGGGTGGGACCAATATCTCCCTCCAATGCATTGGGAAAAGATTTATATCTCATGAGATAGACATGGCTGGAACTATAAGTTAATCCAGTTCAGTGTTACAGGACTGAAACGAGGAGTGAACTTGATTCAGAAAGGGACGTTGTCCACTAAGATGGTCTTGGCAGCAATGCCTTGGCTAATATGGAAATCATAACATGTGATGAATGGTTTCCACAATTAAATGTTTTATTCCCATTATATTTTATCATGGTTGATGTTCCATTATGATATATTCCTTACATACTTCCACGATTTATGTCTTTTCTTAAGATTTTGATGTTTAAATTTCATGTTCATGTTTTTGTTTTCAAATGTTTATGGATTGTTTTATGTTCTCTATGTTTGCCCTTACTGAGAATTTGATTTCACCCTTTTAATGTTTTATTTTCCCCAAGAAATAAAGAATGGTTTTAGGTAAGGAAATAAAAAGGGGAAGATCGTTATAGGATTTGTTTAAGATCTTTCAACATGATTAGAAGTTTATATTCTATGTTTCCAAAGACACTAAACTATTATGATCATTGTGTGTCTATTTTTGTTAGGTATTAATTATTCTGCAAAAGTAATGTAATTTCCATGTACATCAAGCTTCGGGTCTCTACAGTTGGTATCAGAGGAAAGGTTTAGTTAACCTTTGGAAACTACGATGTGAAAAAGTTAGTGAGATCCCTAGATATATTTCTAAGGTATGTCTAGGGATGTCCCTAAGGATAAGTATACGTATAGGATATAGTCCTAGAACTATGGAAATGATCATAGAATTTAACCTAAGATGTTTGATATTAAGGGTACTCCCCCTATACTATGTTGTTTTCCCTAGCATGATTTTTGCCTCTCACATTATTCTTTTTGGGTTTTATAAAATGGCTGGAAACAGGATAATTCATGATAATGGAGGATATTATGGACAATGGAATGATATTAATCATGAGAAACAAAATGAAAAATGATTTGGAAGTCCAAACATCGTTATTATGCCTAATCAGCAATCTCATAATATGGTCAATAATCTCAACTTTGGTAAGATTCCCAACTCAGATAATAAGAGAAAGATGGAGTTTCATGATCATCATAGAGGAAAGAAAGTTCAATTTACCTCATGTAAATCATGTGGGAAGAGGCATCAGGGAGATTGTTTAAAAGGAACTGGAAGATGCTTTGGGTGTGGAAAAGAAGGACACAAAGCCAGTAAGTGAAAAGGAAAAGGTTCAGTTAACAGCATGGAAAAGGATAATGATATTGCTATGACATCAACAATGATTAGATGTTTTAAATGTGGAATGTATGGGCATTATGAAAACCAATTCCCTAAGGTAAAATCCCAAGAATAGAATCAGCATGGTCATATGGGTAGTATTTATGTGGATGATGATGAAGAGACTACAAATGAAATATGAGATGAAAGAAATGATGAAGCTCAGCTAGTGTTTTAAGAAGTTAGTGGAATGATTGTATGTTTATAAAGAATAATGTATGGTACTATGGAATAAATAATCATCTAAGGATTGTTACACTACTGGTTTTCCTAAAGTATTTGAATGTATATGTTGAATGGTACCGGTAACCATGGAAGGTTATTCAGATATTTTTGGAAAGTAGATGATATGCGCATAATGAAGATATAAGAAGATAATGAGATGATTGATTGTATTCATGAGCTCATGACTGATATAAGGACTAAGGGATATTATGGTTTGATTATATAGATTTTTTTTGGGATTTTGGTATGTGGAATGATTTACCTTTTGACAGTATTCATGTTTTCACTAAGTTTATATAGTAATTTATGTTTCACGAGAATATATGACTATGTTATTCATGTGTTTGGAATACAAACAACAAGATATATCTTATGATATATGTGGGATAAATGCTTGTATTCACATTATCGGTAGATAACCTTTCTAGTAATTGTTTTCTTTATACTATGAGCATGGACCGAAGTATTTTAGATAAGCCTAAATATTGTAATTAATTATGTTGGACATAAGTTAGTATTGTTTAAGGCAAGATTTTTTTTCCCGATATTATTTATAATGTAGTTTTAAAAAAAGGACAACCTTCAGGATGGGCGACATCCGATCGCGTCGGACAAGGCTGTGGGAATCGAACCCACAACCGAAGTGCGACTGGCATTTATCGCCTACCACTGGCCTACAGGAAGTCCCTGGTTAGTAGAAACTAGTTTTATTTTATTAAGCGGTATGATATATGAAGTATAAGTTCATTTTTGGAACTATATACGATTAATCTAACCATAAGATGGACTTATAACTTTTGTTAACCTTTTGTTTGAAACAGATGGAATGAACCATCATTCTATCACATGATATTCTAACACATCATGAATAACAAATTCAACTTCATTTCTTTAAGGGATGAAGTGGAAACTGTTCAAATCACGAACAACAGTGAGATTGTACCAAAATCATGTAAGTATTTCTTTTAATTCATCAACTTTAGGGAAATGGTCTTAAAACCCAAAAATATTGTCCTAGTGCCCTTGTATCTGATGAATCAGATGGTACCTTAGATCATCACTAATTTATGGCTTTGTGATTGTTTGTTTTTTCATAGCCATGTCCTCTACCACTCACCATCAGAACTTGATGGTTAGATTTTTCTTTCATATCCATATTTTTTCACCTATGTTCTCCTATGGGTAAAACCAGTGATTAGTTAATTTGGGTAACCATTAAATTTCATACTTAAGTTTTTAAAGGTAGGTTTTGGTATTCTGTTTTTACGATGTGGGTTTCTACTAAAGAAACTTTCAAGTATTAAACCATTTATAACCCCGACGAATTTCGAGGGAGAAATTCATTTTAAGGGGGGTAGAATGTAACAGCCCGATATTTTATAAGATATATTCTTTTTAATTTATTTCATATCTTCTGTTGTACGCTACACCAAGATTATCTTGTGCTTTATGCAACACCGCATTAGCTTGCAGTATACGCAACACTATTCTTAGATTGTGTTACACACAATTTAAAGTTTCTTTTATAGTATTATTTCTACGCAACATTGAGAGCATATATATACATATATATATATATATATATTAAATGTATAAATGAAATATGGTTAAATTTTTTTATACGAAAAAACGAAGGATTCTTGTACAACACGCAGCCCTGACTTGACTTGCATTACACGTAATCGCGACTTTCCTCGATAGCGTGTGTTGTACACAATATCATGTTTCACTAAACAATGATATATGGTTATAATATTAGTATGAAATATCAATTATGAATAGTATTAACTACATTTTGAATTCTATAACCTTATTATTCATCTTACACATTTTCTAAAACAGGGTATAAGAATAAAATAATTTTTTTGGGTAAAATAAGTATTTTTCAAAAAATACAGTTTTGCCGCCTTTTGATGGCACACCAACATTAAATCTAGTTTTTAACATGTTAATAAGTTAAATTTTAGAAAATAAAATTATAATTTTGTGTCAGGATATAAAAATTTACATTGGATAAAGTTTTGATATTTTTCTGATAACTTTAATATTTTAATGAATAGTAAAAACACGATATATTTTAATTAAAAACAACTTTTTTCATCGTAATAATTTATATAGTTTAATTTTAATATTGAATGGTTTTAAAGTATAAATAGAATATAATTTTACCATTTAATATAATGTATGTAATTAGCATTGGTTTTACCTTGATTTCGTAGGTTAAATCAATTCATTCTTTTGCAATGTTTCAAAGAAAAAAACCCGTTTTCTTTCGACAACGGGATTAATCTTAATTTAATTTCTGCAAATTTTGTGTATTGAATCTGGAAAAATAGATTCCATATTTGGAATCAGTGGGTCCAAATTATATTAATAAGCTACTTTTTATTTTTCGGCACTATGAATAGTAACTACGGTAAATTTTATTTACCATAGTTAAAGGTAAATCAGGTAATTAAGGGTAAATATAAGATTATAAAATTACCCTAACACCTGCCAAAATTCTATTGGATGACTAAAGGTCGACCCATGTCACATAAGGGTTGGAATAGATTCATTTTATGGACTTGTTTCCTTTAAAATAATTTAATTATTATAAAAACCAAATAAAGTGACAACATGTCACTCTCTTAAATGTTAGAAGTATATTAATTTTAATTTAGTGATAAACTTCATGAAACTTCAAACATGAATAGTCTAAAGAAATATAATAAAATTATCTACATCATATGAATTTATTTATAATTTTTAGGGATTAAATAGTTATCATTAATTGTGACACAATAGTGATGCAGAAATTGTTTATCTAGTGAAAAATCAAGAATATAATTTTTATTAAACTAATAGTGACCCTAAAAGGCGCAAAACCCTGACCAAAACTTATTGGTCATATATATAAAAATCATAATCATCCAAGGGTCCAATATTTTACCATTAGGAGCCTTATAAAAGCTTTTATGACCCATATATTATTTTATTTTAAATGATGCCAAAGTTGTCACCTTCAAAATTTAATATATATAACAATTTAAATATTGGGATTTTAAGATGATTAATTCTAGTAAAAGTATTATTGTAAAAGTTAATAGATTTATCTTCATCATAGGATTTTATTTTAAATTTTTATGCAACAAATAAGTATATTAAATTATTATACAAAAATGTTGTAGTAATTATTTTATTAAGAGATAAACCAAATAAATGGTTTTAAAAATAATAAAATAAATATTATAAGATCTATTTAATGTTATATACTAATTTTCTAGATATATATGACATTTTATGTATCTATTAACGCTTTTATTTCTAACATATCTTCTGAATATATTTTATTTAAATTCAAATAAATGAATAGTGTCAAAATTGACACTATTGTTATTTTATAAAAATAACATATTATAAAATTGTTTAAAAATTACAAAAATATATAAAAATTATAAATTTAACTTTATGTGGTCTAAAATATTATAAAGTATCCAATTATGGAAAATTAATGACAAATAAGTAATTATTTGTTATAATTTAAAATTTATAATGTTATTACTACAGATAAAATTAAATTGATTAAGTAAGGATAAATTAAGTTGATAATGTTTAAAATAATTTTCTAACATGTCTAAATTTTATTGTTTTATTATATTACAACCCTATATCATCTAATATTATAATATGAGTCATTTTTGGAGGTTTTTAAGTGGGGTTATATTTATTATAAATTAATATTTTTAAGATTTCAAAAGGTGCCCCTCTCCTCCCTTATAAAACGGAACCTCCTCCCTCTCTTCCTCACAGCATTTTGAGCCTTGAAGCTCAGCCAAACTCTGCCCATTTCACTTCCCCAATTCCCTAGAAACATTCTAGATGTCCTAGTCTTCTTCAACGACCAATTTTAATTCCATAAGAGGAGGTCTCAAAGAGGTGCTTCCAAGAAGAGGTAATGTCCATTACCAATTCTTTCAACTTTATTTCTTCTTCCACTTATTATTTTTTAGTTTTTTCCTTATGAGGTAATAACATCAGTATCAATAATATACTGATATGTTATTATAAGTATAAAACAACCATATTTCACTATCTATCCATCCTATGGAAAATTAAATCACCACGCGTGCGAACGTACGGAATACCGTCTCCACGCCGTGGTGTAATCTATTTTCCATCACCGTGGATGGTTATAATGGTGAAAGTAACGAATATATATGATTATTGTAAATTTATTTTGATTCTGTAATATTATACATACACTTTAATAAAATTCCATGATCATGGGAATGATATCATCACTCGTGCGTACGTATGGAATATCGTCTCCACGACGCGATGAGATTCACTCTACTTGATAACCATTCAAGAATTATTTTAAAGTATATATAATAAGTAATAATGAAATATATGAAATAATAATGCTACTGGATTTATGTATATATATTTATTTCATCTACTTAATTCCATTCAATTCAATAAGGAAATGAAAACAGCGTTCATGCGTACGTACGACCTACCATCTCCATGAACGGTGTATTTATTTCCATTTATCGATCCATTATATATATATATTATGAATATATATTATATATAAATCATGTTTTACATTATAGATGTAAGTAATCATGATCTATGTAATCATATGAATAATTACAAGGTAAAACACAAACAACAAATGAAACGATTTTACCCAAAACGCTACTTTAACATGAATTTACAGAAGAATGGGTAATATAAAGTAATAAGTGAACCATATATTATATAATAACAATGAATATTATTCTGTAATAAGTTAATGACCTTATTATATCATTATATAGGAGGTTTGGATACGTACGAAGCATATCGGACCTAAGGTAAGGGATAATTTTGCAAATCTCATTTTTATCCGAGATTGCTTATTCGTAAGTATTTACTGGGGTTATTTCTGTCATCCATGTCCATGTTTCATAAAAGTTTTTTCATGTAATTTTAAATTCCTTTTTACCCATTTTTTACTTTTACTACATGGTATGTAAGGAATCTTTAATTTGTTTACGTTACGAGGTACTTTTTTTGAATTTTTCGGCAGAAGTACGAGAAGAATGTTTTTTTAACTTATACAGCATGAAATTATTTTTATGGTTTTATAAATCCTTATTTTGATGAAGCTTCTGTCCAAAATATTTCATAAATATTTTCAACAAAATATCATTATTTTAAAATTGCATGATGTTTTTTGAAAAGAAATTGATTTTGAAGAAGAAGGATATTTTCCTCAAGAATTCATTTCAAGTGTTTTATCAAAACCATTTTTCCATTTCAGATGAAATTATTTCATATGTGTATGTTTCAAGTATAATGTCTCTATGATTTACATGGTTTCACTTTTATTATGATGAAAATATATCCATTTGTTTTATATGGATTATGTTATGATGGGATGATGTTTATGAAACCCATTTTTATTCTTTGTGTTATGATGAATGATTTATGTTTATGTTGTGGAACAAGTAATAATGATTTCATTATGAGATGGGTTGGACCTATATCTCCCTCCAATACATTGGGTAAAGATCTATATCTCATGAGATATACATGGTTGGAACGGTAAGTTAATCCAGTTCAGTGTTACAGGACTAAAACGAGGAGTGAACTCGATTCAAAAAGGGACTTTGTCCACTAAGATGGTCTTCGCAGCAATACCTTGGCTACTATGGAAATCATAAAATGTTCTGAATGGTTTCCACAATTACATGTTTTATTCCCATTATATTTTATCATGGATGATGTTCCATTATGATATATGTCTTACATACTTTCACGATTTATGTCTTTGCTCAAGATTTTGATATTTAAATTTCATGTTCAAGTTTTTGTTTTCAAATGTTTAACGATTTTTTATGTTCTCTATGATTGCCCTTACTGAGAATTTGAGCTCACCCTTTTTATGATTTATTTTCCCCAGGAAATAAAGAAATGTTTTAGGTAAGGAAACAAAAAAGGGGAAGATCGTTTTGGGAGTTGTTTAAAATCTTTCAACATGATTAGAAGTTTTTATTCCAAGTTTCCAAAGACACTAAACTATTATGATCCTTGTGTGTCTGTTTTTGTTATGTATTAATTATTTCGCAAAAGTAATTTAATGTCCATGTATGTCAAGCTTCGGGTCTCTACATTTGTACCATCTATTATACTAGATGTAGGTGCTGATGCAAAATTTCGTGATGGCCTTATGATGATGATAAAGAATTTCTAGTAAGCATCATATCTTTCCCCGAATATGGTAGAGTTGATGTGGGTGTTTTAGCAGTTGCATCATCCAACTTTTTTGTGGATGGAGGAAAAGAGGATGTAGACTCAGGGTTAAATTCCATTATATCTATCTTTGAGCTTATGGAGATGTCTCTTGAGAGGAGGATGAAGCTCAAAATGTGCATGCTACATGATTCCACTGAGAGATGGGGGGATATTATCTCACAATAAAGAATTCATTGAGATATATCTTGGTAATATTTTTCGAGTACCTTCTCGGATTACTTATACCTTGAGATATTGAGGACTGACCTATCTCGGGATTTCATGCACTTGGAGAAAAGAACAATTTTAGAGATGTATTATTCTTTCAATTTTACATAACATGAACACAAGGTTCATTTTTTGGGAGGGTATAAATTATCATTGAATATGAAATGTGTTTACAGTCTTAGGTACGACATCTGATCACAGGGGAAAGGCATCAGGTTGACTTCAGTGAATGTTATGGTAAATCAGACACTGATTACCGAACACAATTTGAGGGAGTTGGGAACATCATGCAATGGTTGTTCAACATCTAGGGTTGGAACATCTTTGTTTGATAGCATGAAGCACCATTGGTAGCCTTCGTGCAGTGATTCTAGTATAATAGATTTATATTCTGGTAGCTAGGTGAGGTACTGCTAGTAAGGGAAGAGTGGTAACAGAAGACCTTAGTGGCCGAGATACCCAGTTGAGTGTCAATATTGTGGAAATATGGGCCATATCCTATGTTTTTTCCTGATTTTATCACTAGAAGTGACTGAGAAGTGATCTATGATGAATCCACATTCAAGAGCAGGACCACCAGTTTCTCATCAGTTAGGGAACTAGAGTTCATCAGGACGTTTAGGGCATGGAGGTGTTCGTGGTCATTCTGGACGTATTTAATTTTTTCATTAACATCAAGGTGAATAAGCTAAAGTTAATCCGGCAGGGTCTTACGGCCATAGTACATGTCAGAATTTGGCAGAGGAGCAGACCCTATAGAAGCGGGATTACAGACCCTCTACGATTATAGGTAATATTCTAACTGATTATGTTTAATATTCTGCACTTTTTGATATAGGAAAATCTCATAGTGTTATATCAGCTTCCATTATGGAGGGACTTGGGCTCTGTATATTTACTAATACTGACGTTATGATGATAGCCACTACATTGGGGATTATAATGGCATGTGTACGTCAGTGTAAGGATTTATCCCTTAAGGTTGATGTCTGTCACTTCTTGTGGACCTCTATGTTGTAGATATGATAGGCTTCGATGACATTCTAGGAATGAACTAATTAATATATTTTCAAGATTTGTAGACTGTAATCATCGTAGGGTGAGTTTCACATCACCAGAGGGCATTTATTTATTACACAAGAGATAATTGGATGTCCAGGTGAGAAGATCTTTACCTAAGCATCATGGGGTGGGAATAATTACTGCCCAGATTGCTAGTTTATATCTAGATGACTAGGGGACTTCAATGATAGACATTCTTCAAGTGGTGGATCATTTAAAGTATGTCTTTATAGGAAACTTTTCTTGTTTAACTCTAGAACTAGAGGTAGATTTATCTATTGAGAATGTGCTAGGAGTTTCACTGGTATCCATTCCAACATATTGGATTGATACACAAGAGTTATAGGAGATAATGAAGAAGTAAGATGAGTTAATGGAAAGGGGTTTCATCTATACTAATATTTCTCCTTGGTGATCACCTATCAATTTTGTGAAGAAGGAAGGCAATACCCTTATACTTTTTGTGGATTATAAAAAGGTGAACTAGTTGAAGGTCAAGAACATATATCCCTTACAGAGGATTGATGATCTCTTTGATTATCTTCATGGATACCGGATGTTCTTAATTATTGACTTGAGATCCATATAGCATCAATTAGATGTTAGACCATTGGATAAACCTCATACATGCTTTTGAAGTGGGTAATTTCAATTTGAGTATTTGGTTATTCCATTCAGTCTCATGAGCGCACTAGCAGTTTTCATGGCACTGATGAATAGTGTATTCCATCCTTACGTGGATTGTTTTGTGAATGTATTCCTGGATTATATATTGGGGTACTCTCACACTCGATATGACAATGATGCCATTCCAAAAATCATGTTGAGTATACTGAGAGAGAATCAGTTATATATTAAACTCTCAAAATAAAACTTTTTGATGGGCCAAATTCACTTTTGGGTCATGCCATCTATGAGATAGGATTATCAGTCGACCTAGATAAACTGAGATATGTAAATTCATGGGGTCATCTAGAGAATGTTTATGAGGTATGAAGTTTTTTAGGGATGGATAGTTATTACAGATTCTTTATATAATAATTTTCATGTATTGAAGCTCTAGTAGAGAGCATGAATATGAAGGTTGTGAAGTACTTGTGGATAAATTCCTATGATTTATCCTTTTTGGAGATGAAATTGAGATTGACATTAGCACCGATACTTATTTTTCTAGAGCCAAGAAATATCTACAACATTTACTATGAGACATTAGTTATCATGTTATGAGTAGTGCTTATGTAGGGGGATGGAGTCATTTCATATGAGACTAGGCAATTGGGGCCACATGAGTGGAATTACATGATGCATGATCTCGAACAAGCTTCAGTTTTTCATGATTTGTGTTGTTGGAGAAATTATTTTTTGGGAGAGAACATTGTGGTTTACATTGACCACAAAAATATCAATTAAAACTTTTACTCAACATGATCTCAACTAGAGATTGCGAGGGTAGGTAGAGTTCCATCAGTCCTATGACTTTGATCTTGCATAAATGACTAGAAAAATCAATGAAGTGGCTGATGCATTGAGTAGGGTGACTCAGATACATGAATTCTAGGAGGCCGGTAGTGAGGTAAAGATTGTGGCTATGTTCTATGACATGCATTTGGAGGTGCACGATAGATAGGGGTAGATGTTTCTTTCTTCTTCAGTTGTTAACTATACTCTTCTAAATCGAGTGAGAATGAAGGATCTATCTGATTCTGAAGGCCTATTCCTATAAGAGAGTGTGTCAAGAGAGGACCCTACTTCTTGGTGGACCATTGATGAGGGTGTGGTTTTTTTTTCAAGGATGCACATGTGTTTTAGAAGACATACACGAGGAGATGAATCATGATTTTTATTCATCAGTTTGGGAAGTTCATCATGGTGTCACCAAGATGTATTGAGAACTATACCACTAGTATTGGTGTCTAGGTAGGAAGTGGGATGTAGCTGGTTTTGTTTTGATATGTTCCACCTATCAGTAGGTGAAGTTGTAGTATCAGCAACCGAAAGGGATATTACAGTAGTTAACCCATCCCGAGTGGATGTGGAATGATGTCACGATGGATTTCATGATAAGTTTTTCGAGTTCACCTTGAGAGAATGATGCACTCCACATTGTTATTGACAAACTTCTGATTGTTGCACATTTCTTTCCAATTAAGGAAACCATCATGGTTGTTGATCATTAAAGGATTTACATCTGATACATTTTAAATATTCTATGGGGTCTCACACACTGTCATTTCGAATAGGGATTCTCGGATTACTACTCATGTATGGAAGTGACTACAGAGAGTTTTGGGTATACATGTATTTCTGAGTACAAAATACCATCCTCATAAAGATTCACAGTCCAAGAACATTATTAGGTTCTGGATGAAACATTTCCTCAATGCCTCATGGACATCAACGGCTCTTTAGAGAGAAAAATACCCCTGTTTGAGTTTTCATTCAATAATAGTTTACAGGAAGTGATTCAGATGGAATCATATGAGGCATTATAGGGTAGGCCATGCCAATCACCATTGGCTAGATGTAGGAGAGGCAACTATGCTCTGATCTATTCTGGTCCAGGAGACTACTAAGTAGGTGGAGTTGATTTTGAATAGCATGGATACCACATAGTCTTGGAATAAATATTATGCTGATAGACAAGGACAACCTCTGGGGTTCAAGGTTGTAGATTAGGTTTTATTACATGTCACATCGTTGTTGGGATATAGTAGTATTAGTAGATAGTGGAATATTTCACCGAGATACATCGGGTCATTTGAGTTTTTGGAGAGAGTTGTTTCAGTTTCTTATCAATTGTTGTTACCATAGAGGTACCAGGGTTTTCACACTGTATTTCATGTTTCTCAGTGACGAATCTACTTTTTAGACCTGTCTTATATTTTTTAATCCTAAGGAGGTTGAGTTGGAGATGGATTCATCCTTTGAGAAGAACCCTATTTGGATTGTAGATCGAATCATGAAGGTTCTCAATGAAATTATTCTTCCTCAGGTATGGGTGTTATGGCAACATTGGTGAGCACATGACGATACATGGGAGTGAGAGGCTAGCGTATAATCATAGTGGCTAAAATAGTTTGATTTTTATTCTTTACCACCATTGGAAGGGAAATTCAAGGATGTATTTCATTAAGGGGGTATGTTTGTAAGAACCATGATCTTCATTTCCGGTATGGATATTCATTTCATGTTATTTTTTAGGAAAAAAAGATAAATATGAATTTTCTATGTACACGATATGTACTTATGAGTACATTTTGTTTAATAGGGTACCACATACAACCATGTACTGGCTGTGGGATGACATGGAATACCACTTATGGTGGGGTCTGGTTAAGGCTACTACACAGTGTGTACATTTAATGAACACACCAAGTAGTTTTCTTTTTATGTGATAACTCAGAGAAGAGTTGCGTCTCAAGTTTATATCTTATTTTTTGTAATATTGGTGCATATAGGAGAGAGACGAACAACCAAATAACATTGAACACCCCTGATTCTCTGTCCAACCATCGATTGAGACGTCGTCGGGTGTGTTGGAATCCCATTGGTGAGTTTTCAACTCCCTTATAGCCTCTCTTCTAAATTTCTCCTCTCTCATGGGTTACTAAATGTTGATCTTTTATCACGATCTTTTAGATCTACATCATTCATGTTTGATTCAATGGATGACGATTAAGAGTGTTTATCGTACAACATCAATGTGTGTGGTTTGTTCCTTTCATTGATTGTATTTTTATTATATATGCCAAAAGTTTTATATTCCCACATTTGGTGTATTTAATGTTTTCGAATTAAATATTTTTTATTACCTTTTTTGTTTGGTTTAGTGTCAATGGGTAGTTTATTTTTCATAATATTTTATACCCTTCTTTATTGGAGACCATGTGGGTGCATTCCCTTTTTTGATTGTTCACGGTCATTTAGCCTAGGATGCCTACAGGCTGGCCTTTTATTCCATGACTTGTGTAGGTCGGATGGAGTTAATGAAATCTTGAGATGCCTGAGTTATGCATGGTGAAGTTTTAAAAAATGGGTAATTGACTGTTATAAATTATTGAGGTAGAGTAAGTTATGTTTGTTTTCCTGTTATGTGACCCATGGGTATTGACCATGAGAGATTCTAGGTGGTCGTCGACCAAGGGGTTTAGACTATGAGGTATCCCAGGTGGTTATTTAAAATTTAATTGATATTATATTAGTCAAAGGGTTATTGACCATGAGAGCTACCTAGGAAGTCATTTGAAATTTTTTAATGACATGTCGGCCTAGTGGTATTGACTGATAGAGCTTCCCATGTTGTAATTTGTAAATGATTGATACTATGTGAGACTAGCGGGGTTATATTGTGAGAGCTAAGCAGAGGGAAGTAATTAAATAGATTGTTATTATGTTGGACCAGGGGGACTAGACTGTGAGAAATTTCCCATATGGTCTCCTTGAGTAATTGAATGATTGTGATGAGTCTGCCAAGCCAAAGCCCAAGCATAGACCCAGTCTTCCTTGGTTGTTTACATGGTCTTCTAATACATATGTTTTGTTACTATTAGCTTAGTGATACAAATATTAGGCTACATCCCTTGGTTTAAATAATTCAATGGATTAAAAAATAAGTCAATCCAATTTAAAATTGTAAGATTGATTACTTTTGAGTACATCAATGTTTCTTGATTCAATTTTTAAATTAACTTCTACATATATTAACTGAGACATAGGTACATATTCTTTGTTGGATTCATATTGGGATACTTCTCACACCCTATTTGGTTCATGCTTTTGAACCCAAATCGATTATATAATTGTAGGTAAACGTAAGGGAAAGAAAACTTCCTCATCAGTTACTTGATTTTTGCTTCTTAGAGCTAGACAGAATGGAACCATTATCATCACTTATCCCCCAGGCCTCGTATCGTGACTACCCCGAGCCCACCATCCACAGGCCAGGGGCTAGCGACTAGCACCAAAGGCTTAAATCCCTAAACTGGGAAGGCATTGCCTTTAAAATAGTAAACAAACACATCAGAGTACAAAACAGAAAGCAAAACACTAAGTAAAATTGTATACAAAACAAGTGATGGAAAGTAAGAGGGGCCGGAAATACATTCCCAATAGGAAAGTAAAAGTATAACTGAAATCGAATTAAAGAAGCTACTGGGTCATCTTCCTGGGTTCCTACATGAAGTATTGGTACATATGGCCTCCTCAACACTCCACGTCCCTCCGACCGCTCCGTGTACCATCATACCAAGTGGTCCACCTCTGGGTACCATCCAGTCCTGGTAATCTCTGCCCCAGTCAGCTCTGTCCATCTTCTGCAACCAACAGAATGATGTGTGAGGATAGCACGTGCAGGGGTGAGTAACAATACTCAGTAGGGACCCCGAGACCCTCAAGGTATCACAAAATTCCAACAAGAATAAACCAAAAAAATATGAAATCAATGGATTACCATTACTTAGGTATATTCCCATACATATACCTAAGTTATCTAGTAATCCATCTCAATCATGAGGAAAACACAAAAGTCATTGACTCATCTCAAACCATGATTTTATTCTAGGGGTAGTATCAAGTAACATCCCCAGTCACACTGTCAGAACCTCGGCTGATCGTGTAATCCTCCCTTATCGAGTACATTGGGCTTGTCGCGTCACACAGAGGCACTTCCCAATTTCCCGGACTGTTGTGGTACTCCTCCCGTCGAGTAACCTGGGTCTTCTGTGATCACACATAGGCTCTCCCCACTGTGGGTCTGCCGTGCTCACACAGAGGCACTCCTCCTTATTGACTGCTGAGGTAATCCTCCTGTCTAGTACCGTGGGTCTGCCGTGTCACACTGCGGTGCTCCCCACTATGGGTCTTCCGCATCACACAAAGGCGCTCCCCACTAGGGAAGTCGAGTCACTCCGAGTTGAATCGGTAATGTAGTCGTCAGGTCTCATCCAACTACTAGGTCTTCATACTCTCTCTCCATTCCTCTGGAAGAATCTGATCCACAAGCTACTGGTCAATACTCCAACTATCAGAAATTCCCACATAGAAATATCTCAAAGGTCCACCTCATTATATGGGTCTCAATGCAATAGATGGTGCATCAATCGGAAGCTCGGTCTTTGAGTTATTGGCATTTCTATTTGGGGGTCTGGTTGAATTTTAGGTTCAAACTAACCCGAAAATAACCCAAATTTTTTCAACCATCAAGTTGTGTATTTCAATAGAAATGTCTCACTATAATATTTCTATCTCCATAGATGGTTCATCGATCGGACTCCTGTAGCCCATGTTGTGGGTGAAAAAGTGAATTCAAGTCAAACATGTTCGTACTACGGTCCAACTCGGTTTGTGGGTCCGACCCGATCCACAGGTCCAACCCGGCTTGAGGGGGAGGTCCAGCCTGAGGGGGCGGCCAGCCCACACTAGGTCTAGCCCTACGACCCATGTGGCCTTGCTAGCGGCCCTCGTGGCTGGGCTGGAGGCCCGCATGGCCCGGCTGGCCAACGGCTGGCAGCTCCCTGCGAGGCCAGCCCTAGGCGCGTCCAAGGGGGAGGCGCCCGCCCTTTGGATTCTTGAACGGATGAACTATTTAGGTGGGGACCAAACCGGCGCTATGTGGCACTGGTCAAAATCATGCCAGACCTAGCAGGGTCCCGCTCCTCCTGGCTGGCCGAGTGGCCTACCGCTCCACCCCGCCGGCGACCTGCCCGACATCAGCTGCCTCTGCTCCTCCGGTGCGGCCTGCCCGGGCCGCGACTCTCCTCCTCAGTGCAGTGAGATGGTGTGATACCCTTCCACCGTGGCCCTCTTCTCCTCCGTCGTGGCCCACCCTGGCCACGGCTCTCCTCATTTGTGCGGCGCGATGGTGGCGTGGCCTTCGGACGCAAACCAACTTTGCCACAACCCTTTCATCCATGTGACACAGCGGTGTCGTGCTCTTCCGGTATCCCAGCGGCCTTGCGTCCTCGGTTTCTTCGTGTCCGGCCTGACGACGGTCGTCGTTTCTCCGCTTCGGTCATCAACAAGCAAAGAAAAAAGAAGTGGGGTCGGGCCATTTTCGTGTGGTCCAATCCCTCTACGTTATGATGATATCAATCGGAAAAACATTACCCATGAATGAACGATGTAGAACAGAAGAATTTCAAACACAAATCCCATACCTCGTTTTGTTGTTCCTTGGTGATGTTGGGGAAAGGTGAACGTCGTTCCTTGACGTCAGAAAGAAGATGAATAAGTCGAGGACACTATTGTCGGTGTTCTTCAAGGAGGACGTTTCCCCTTCTTGCACTAGTTGAAGATTGTTCTTAATTGGCCAAATATGTGTTCTTCGTTGGCTGAAGATGTGTTCTTCGTTGGGAGAATTAGTTCCTCCAATATCTTCCAACCCCTCTCCCAATGCTCCACCAAATGAATATTCTAACAAAAAATAATGGGTTAAGCAAACCCATTATTTAATTATTGACCAAAATATTCAAAAGATTTCAAAATAATTAATTAATGTTCTATTAATTAATTTAAGTGGATTGGCCCATATATGAGGGAATTTCAATGATTTCCTCCCACTTATGGAGAGTTCAAGGGGGTTTAAATATTGTGTGGTCCCCACCTCTTTAATTGATAAGAAGTGTTTAGACCTTGGGTGGGACCTACTACCATAACCTCTCATGGGAGGTTATGGTGTGGTGGCCCCCACCTCTAACCTCTATCGGGAGGTTTTAACCACCAAAAAAAATAAGCTACAGACTTATTTTTATTTAATTTTATTCTTAAAAACACTAAAAACTATCTTTCATTCTCAAACAACTTCCGTCGAGTTGAAAGTATTCGTAAGCGAATACCAGCGGTGCAAGTTCAACTGTGCCCTCATATTTCAATTCTGATCACCAGTTCAAATGTTATAAAAACCTACTCATACATTTACTGAATGTACCCAAACAATACTTCAGAAATTGATTCCAGGAACACCGGGTCTCGGAATCAAGCACTGTAAATTTTCGCGGACTCGTACAATTCCCAAGTATTTATGAATTTTTTTTCATAGAAATTTTAGGTATTTACATTCCCCTAATATCAAGGATTTACATCCCCATATGATATAACTCGAACTAAGGGAACAAAAGGGGGTACCGAGCACATATATGAGCCTCCTGATCCCATGTGCTCTTCTAGAGTTTCTCATGCTACCAGCAAACACACACCAGTGGTATCGACCATCCATGTAGGACCAACTCCTGTTCATCCTCTATCTCCACTAGACCTCTTTGAAAGTCTCCTCGTTATCTATTTCTAGCTCTCCATGGTCGATGATGTGGGAAGGGTCATGCACATATCTCCTCAGATGAGATACGTGGAAGACGTCGTGCACCCAGTGCAACTGAGGTGGAATAGTTAAGTTGTAAGGCACCTCGCCTACTCTGCTGAGGACCGGTAAAGGTCTGATGAATCTCGGAGATAGCTTGCCGCCTCGGCCAAATATCTGTAGACCTCATTGAGGTGAGACACATAGAAAGATGTGGTTGCCCCCCTTGAACTCTAGAGGTATCTATCTCTTCTCATATTACGACTTCTTCCTACTATGTGCAATCTTCATCCGCCCTTGGATGATCTGTACCTTCTCTGTGGTAGCTCACACCATCTCTAGTCCCACTAGTGCTGACTCCCCTGGGTCTGTCCAGTACAAGAGAGATCAGTAAGGTTGCTCATACAACGCCTCAAAATGTACCATCCCTTTGGTGGAGTGATAGCTTTTGTTATAGGCAAAATTTACCAAAGTTAAGTGATCCTCCCAGCTTCGACCGATGTCAAGGACACAGGCATTGAACATTTCCTCGAGAGTTTAAATGGTCTGCTCTATCTGACCATCTGTCTGAGGATGGAAGCTGGTGCTCAAGTGAAGCAGTGTCCCGAAAGCCTCTTGCAACCCCTTCCATAGCCGAGAAGTAAACTTTGTGTCACGGTCGGAGAAAATAAAAGAGGTTACTTCATGTAAATGCACAATCTCCTACACATATAGGTGTCCCAAAATCCCTAATGAACCCTACTCTTTGATCGGTAGGAAGTGGGCCGACTTGGTGAGTCAGTCAACGATCACCCAAATCGAGTCGTGACCCCTAGATTTATGTGGAAGAACCATCATGAAGTCCATGGATATCCCATCCCACATCCACTATGGTACCTCTATGGGATTAACCAATCCTGCTGGTACCTGGTGCTCAGCCTTCATTTTCTGACAAGTGTGGCACCACGATACAAACTCTGCTACTGCCTTCTTCATACCTGGCCACCAGTGCTGTCATCGAAGGTCCTGGTACATCTTCACCACTCTTGGATGTATCGCTTGAGTGGATGTGTGAAACTCCCTCAACACTTCCTCTTTAAGTGATACTTGAACCATTTTATGTCCTCTGAAAAAGATGACGTGCTCCAAAACTTCATAAAACCCATCAGGTGTCTACCCTGTGGATATCTGAGCACGACGTGTCTCATAGTCAGAGCCCCCACATTACGCCTCTCTGACTCACTGAAGAAGTGGGGGAGTGACTTTAAGATACTATAGGAATGATTCTCCATCTCTATGCACAAAGGATATCTGCAAGGTAGCTAGTTGTACTGTCACCTCTCTTAGCAGATGTATACCAGATCACCTGTTGAGTGCATCCACAACAACGTTCCCCTTCCCATAAGTATAGACTGTCCCTAAGTCAAAATCGTGGAGGAACTCAAGTCAACATCACGGTCTCAGGTTCAGGTCCTTCTAAGAGAAGATATACCTAAGACTATTGTGATCAGAATACATGGTAAAACTCTCACCCATCAAATAGTGCCACCACATCTTTAATGTGAAGACCACAACTACAAAATCCAGGTCATGGGTAGCGTAGTTCTGCTCGTGATGTCTCAGCTGCTGATAACCATAAGCAATCACTCCACACTCTTGCATCAGGACATTCCCAAGTCCAGTCCCTGACACATCTTAGTAAACTACGCACCATATTCCCTCCTCTGTAAGCCTCGTGATAGGGGCACTAGTCAACCTCTGCCTTAGTTCCTGAAAGCTCTGAGGGCATCTCTCGGACCACCCGAAGGGTTGACCATTCTTCATCAAAGTTTATATTGGTGCTGCAACTCCTTAGAAGTATGGAATGAATCTTTGGTAGTATCCATCCATGTCCAGGAAATGTCGTACCTCCGTCACACACTCGGGTGTCTCCCAAGAATGTACCACCTCAATCTTCACTGGATCCACTGCAAAATACAGCCTCCAAGATGACGTGTCCCAATAAGTGAACCTTTAGAATCCAAAACTGGAACTTTGAGAGCTTACTATAAAGATGGTGCTCTCAGATTGTTTCTAGTACTACCTGCAAATGGTAGGCATGCTCCTCCTTAGTAGTCTATTGGATCAAAATTTCATCGATGAAAACTATGACAAAGTGATCGAGGTAAGGCTGGATGATCCTATTCACGAGACTCATGAACACTGCTGGGGCTTTGGTTACACCGAAGGGCATAACCAAGAAATAATAGTGGCCGTATCGACACCTGAAGGACGTCTTTTTCACATCCTCATCTCAAACTCTGATCTTGGGATAGCATGATCTGAGGTCTATCTTCGAGATCCATCGTGCTCCCTTCAGCTGGTCAAAGAATTCATGAATCCTCGAGAGTGGGTACTTGTTCTTTACAGTCACCCAGTTCAGGTGACAGTAGTCGAAAAAAATCCTCAATCTCTCATCCACCTTCTTTTCGAACAGAATCAGGGCTGCCCAGGGAGAAACATTGAGCCAAATTAATCTCTTTCCCTGTAAGTCCTCTAGTTATACCCGCAGCTCACAAAGCTCAGTAGGAGCCATCCGATATGCTGGAATAGATATCAGTGGTGTTCGGGGTACAGGTCAATGTAGAATTCCTCCTCTTTGCGAGGAGGTAGTCCTAGAACATCATCAAGGAAAACATTCGTGTATTGGTCCACCACTACAGGATAAGTCAGACTCTACACATCAACTGCTATGAGGATAAGGCAAGCCAACTGGTGGGTGATTGGCTGCAACCTCCCCTGAGTAAGTCCGTCATGTGCTTCAAAGGATCCCTTCTCGCTGGTGAAGGTGAACCTGGTCCCATCTGTGTGGACACATTGCACTTTTCACCTAATACAATCAATTTGAGCATGGACTGTAGATAACCAGTCCATAACTAAGATGATGTCGTAAGGCCTCGATGCCACTATGAGGATATCCTAGCTAAATCTCTCGCCTCCTACAGTATGCTCACCCTGCCGGCACCAGTGTGTAATCATCGAGTATTCTCCTATAAGAGTCTCTAGCTATAAGGATCGATCAAACGGCTCCGTAAGAATCTCCGGGCTCCGAACGAGGGCAGTGGAAATGAAAGAGTGAATGGAACCTATGTCTATAAGAACTACAGCTAAGGTGGAGTAGACACAGATCGTACCTCGAATCATCTCTGGAGCGTTGTGGATGTATGCCATAGCTTCCTGAAGTTGACCTCTCCCCTGTCCACCTACTCCCTACGGTCAGGGTGGACCTCCTGCTGGGGGTGGCGGTAGCACCTCGTAATGTTGTCTGCCGCCAGCTGCTCAACCAGCTTCTCTAAAATGTCTGCCTGCACCCTATAGACCGCCTTGATCGATTCACTACCTCTGCCTGGTAGGTCCCCTAACTGTCTGGTGATCATCTGAATAGCGGTTCAGACAGTCATGAGCCATGTAACCTTGCCTGCCACATGAGAAACGATACCTTCTCTTGGCAGGTAAGTCACTGCCTCGGGTGCGTCGCACAACAGATCCTGAGTCCTTCAATCATCCACCAATGGTTCTGTTCATCTTGGACCTCTGCGTCATCCGTCTACTTCCAGCTATAGAAGACTCCGCTACATGTTGACTAGGAGTGGGTCTCACTGTTGGAGACTGCTCATCAAGGAAACTCTCTACTAGGATAGATCTCTCTAACACCCCTTCCTGCATCAGGATGCTGAGGGAAATCATCGATGCCCTGGTCTCTCTCCTGATCCCCTACTTGAGGGTTTGGGCCCTGGAGAATTGGTCTCATACCATATATGTGGAGTAGCTTGAGAGTTCGGTGAACTTCGCTAAGTACTGATCTACAGTCATGTTGCCCTGTTGTAGATGTTATAGCTCCTATATCCACACCGCATGAAGGGTGGATAGGACAAACTCCAGTCGGAATACTCTCTAGAATTCTTTCCAGAGTAGTGTCGCCTCATCATGCATATGGATTATTAGGCTCCACCATATGCCTGCTACTGCCTAAAGGAGACTCGTGACAAGGATCACCATTTAGTCTGCTGGTGTCCCTACTAGCCTGAAGACTCTCACCACAGCCTCCATCCAATCCTCAGCTGCTTGTGGGTCTGTCTCTCCCAAGAACCTGTGTGGCCTCTGGCGCTGGAACTCATACAACGTGCTCAAGAGGCATGCATCATCTTTGGATAGAGCTGGTGGAATCGGTGGCCCAACGGTATGTGGTACTACTGGTGCCTCCGCTGGTAAAGAGCCTTACACCAAGGCCTTGTCGCTCGGTGGGCTATCAGGGTGTACGACTCTCGGGGCTCTACGGGGAGGCATCCAAAAGAAACAGATGTGACATGGTCAAAAGCTTTATACCTGGTGTGCTGACCTAGTTGAGCTGAATCAATGAAAATCCTTTGGAAATAGACATGCAATTTGTGTTTTCATGCACTGAGTTAGAAATCAGAAGTCAGGTTCCTTGTGTATGGATACGTCGGAGACCCAAACCAACACTAGGATCCTTGAACTGAAATCCACACTTAGTAACCTTAACACTATTTCTTCACCGAATAGAATGATTAGAGTTCTATGTTCCGCGGTAGAACAGACTCCTATGATACCAATTTGTCATGACCCATCCCCCGGGGCCCGTATCGTGAATACCCCAAGCCTGCCTTCCATAGGCCAGGGGATAGAGACTAGCACCAAAGAAATAAATCCTTAAACAGGGAAGGCATTTACTTTTAAAACAGTAAACAAAAACATCAGAGTACACAACTGGAAGCAAAACAATAAATAAAACTTTAAACAAAGAAGTGTTGGAACGTAAAAGGTTCTGTAAATACATGCCCAACAGGAAAGTACAAGTACAACTAAAAGCAAAGTAAAGAAGCTACTGGGTCATCTTCCGGGGTTCCAATCTGAAGGATATGTACAGATGGCCTCCTCAACACTCCACGTCTGTCTGACTACTCCGTGTACCATGTCGACAAGTGGTCCAACTCTGGGTACCATCCAGTCCTGCTACTCTCTACCTCAGTCAGCATTTTCTGTCTTCTGCAACCAACACAACGAGGTGCGGTCATTGCCCGTGTAGGGGTGAGTATAACGATACTCATTAGGGACCGTGAGACCCTCAAGGTCTCAAAAAAATCCAACAAGAATAAACCACAAAGTATGAAATCAACGGATAACCATTACTTAGGTATATTACCATACATATACTTAAGTTATCTATTATCCCATCTCAATCATGAGAAAAACACAAAAGTCATTGACTCAGCTCAAACTAGTATTTTATTCTATGGGTAGTATCAAGTAACATCCCCAGTGACACTATCAGAACCTTGACTGATGGTGTATTCCTCCTCTATCGAGTATTGTGGGCCTTCCCCATCACACAGAGGTGTTCATACTATCATGAACTATTTCGGTACTCCTCCCATCGAGTACTGTGGGTCTACTACGCTCACATAGAGGTTCTCCCCACTGTGGGTCTACTGCGCTCACATAGAGGTACTCCCCCTCGTAGCCTTCTAAGGTACTTCTCTTGTCTATTAGCATGGGTCTACTGCATCACAAAAAGTGGATCCCCACTGTGGGTCTACCTCATCTCATAGAGGCGCTCCCCACTGGGCCAGTTGAGTCACTCCGAGTCAAATCGGTCAAGTAGTCGTCAGGTCTCAGCCACCTACTAGGTCTCTATACTCTGTCCGCTCGCCTCTGGAAGAAACCTCTCCACATGCTACTGGTCGATACTAAAACTATCAATATGTCCCACGTATAAGTATCTCAATGGTCCACCTCGTCATAGGGGTCTTAATGCAATAGACGGTGCATGAATTGGATGCTCGGTCTGTGTGTTATTGGCATTCCCATTCCAGGGGCCCGATTGAATTTTAGGTTCAAACTAACCCGACCATACCACAACTGTGTCTAAACCTCAGGTGGTTTTTTCTAAAATAAGTTTCTCGCTCTAAGCTTTCCATCACCACAGACGGTTCTTCGATCAGACACTCGTAACCCATGTTATGGGCAAGAAGGGGAATTCAAGGAAAACGGGTTTGGACCGGGGTCCGACCCGGTCCGCGGGTCCTACACGGTCAATAGGTCTGACCCGGCCCGAGGGGGAGGCCCGACCCAAAGGGGCAGCCCGTCCTACGCTGGGTCCGGCCTAGCAACCTGACGGCCCACGTGGCATGGCTGGATGTCCGCATGGCCTGGATGGTGGATCATGTGGCCCAGCTGGCTAGCGGCTGGAGGCACCCGCCCGAGCCACGTCGAGGGGGGAGGCGCCCGCCCCCTAGATTCTCGAATGGATGAACAGTTCAGTTGGAGACCAAACTGGCGCCAGGTGGCACCGGTCCATGTCATGCGGGACCCAGCGGGGTTCCACTCCTCCCAGTTGGCCGAGCAGCCACTCGCTCCACACCACACTGCTGGAAACCAGCCCGACACCGGCCGCCACTGCTCTTCCACTGTGGCCCGCCCCAGTCGCGGCTCTCCCCCTCCGTGCGGCATGACGACACCGCACCCTTCCGCCGCAGCCTAACCTAGCTGCAACCCTTTATTCCGCGAAACATGATGGTGTAGCACACACCTGGCGACCTAGCGGCCTTGCGCCATAGGATTCTTCACGGTCGGCCCGACGTCGGTCGTCGTTTCTCCTCTACGGTCGTCAACAAGCAAGGAAAAACAAAGGGGGAGGTTCGGGCTGTGTTCATGCGGTCCGAGCCCTCCACGTTATGGTGATATCAATCGGAAAAACATTAACCATGGGTGAATAATGTAGAATGGAAGAATGTAAAACTGAAATCCCCTACCTCGTTTTTTTGTTCATTGAGGATGTTGCGGAAAGGCGGAAGTCATTCCTTGATGTCTGAAAGAAGGCAAAAAATTCGAGGACGATGTCATCGACGTTCTTCAAGGAAGACGCTTCCCTTTTCTCACCCCTTTTGATGATCATTCTTCGTTGGCAGAAGAGTCATTCTTCATTGGGAGAATTAGTTCCTCCAAGTTTTTCTAACCCCTCTCCCAATGCTCCACCAAATGAATATGCCAACCAAAAATAATGGGTTAAGCTAACCCATTATTTAATTGTTGGCTAAAATATTCAAAAGATTTTAATATAATTAATAAATGGTACATTAATTAATTTGCGTGGATTGGAACATTTATGCGTGAATATCAAGGCTTTCCCACACTTATGGAGAGTTCAAGGGGGGTTAAAGCCTATGTGATCCCCACCTCATTAATTGATAGTATGTGTTTAGACCTCGGGTGGTCCCCACCATAATAACCTTTCATGGAAGGTTATGGTGTGGTGGCCCCACCTCTAACCCCCACTTGGAGGTTTTAACCACTAAATAAAAATAAGCTACATGCTTATTTTTATTTACTTTTATTCTTAAGAAAATCTAAAAACCTACTTTTATTCTCGACCAACTGCCATCGAGGTGAAAGTCTTCTTAAGAAAATATTGGCGCTGTGAGTTCAATGATGCCCTCAGATTTCAATTCCGATCATCAATAAAAAAGTTATAAAAACATGCTCATACATTTACTGAACGTACCTGAAAAAAACTTCATAAATTGATTCCAGGTATACCGGGCCTCAGAATCAAGCACCATTAATTTTCACAGACTCGTAAAATTCCCAAGTATTTAAGAATTTTTTTTTAATAGAAAATTTGGGCTTTTACAACCATGCTAAAGCAATATATGCTGTTGAAGTTTACTACTTTCATAAATATTGATTCTAGTATTGTATTTATAGTTTTTCCCCTTCCTGGATGCTTTCCTAGACACATGTGACATGCATCATTTAAATATGCTCCAGTAATATTACTCGAATTATTCCATTGTTTACTTCTATTATATGGTATTACTGCTTCCACTATTTTTTACTATTATTTATTCCACAGTGTATACTCATCAAATGAGGGAATAGATTCCATGTTATCAGACCATGGACCTCGCTGCTCGTCAGCAGCCTCTGACATTTGGTTAAATGTACTTGAGGTCAGGTGACCAAACTGGGTCTTACACATTAATTCAAAAATTATTTTAATATAATTTATTTATAATGATAAATTAAATTTTAAATTGGTTTCAATGAATAATTATATTATATTTTTATGAATTAATCCTATGTGGGTAATTGGAACCAATTTCACATTGAAATTTGATATAAAAACATTTAAATCGTTCGAACTTTTTTAATATAAAAACATGCATTGACGACACGACTGTTAGATTAATTTTAAATTAATTTATTCCACATATGTGATTTGAATTTAGAAAAATAGATTCCATATTTGGAGTCATATTAACATATATTTTCAAATATGTTCAAAATATTATTTACAAAAAATATTAGTGAATATAATTAATATTAATTAAACTAATTAATGTAAAATTAAGCTTAAATAAAGACTATTCTTATAATATATGACCCAAAACGACCAATAACATTATTGATGCCCATTAGATGGACATATTTTGACCTTATCATAACTAATATTTAATATGAAATATTATTGAATCCATTTGAAACCAGAAAAATATGGGTGGAGTTCTCTCTTAAATAATTAGTACGGTGCCACTTCTCCTCCACTATAAAAAGGGGTCCTTTATATGAAATTAATCATATTTATCAAGCCCCGTGGATTACAAAAACAATGAAAAAATAAAATCCAAAAAATCATATCTTCCTCCTTGAATCCTACCATTGAAAATAATATCTTCTAATAATCCTTTTCGCAGAAACCAAAAGGAGTTACCCAGTTAAGAGGCAACATCTTCATTGAGGTCCTATATTTAATTTTCCCTATCCACCCCACCCATATTATTAAATGATTGTATAATAAAACCATTTACTTCAATACACTTGGACTTTTTATTATAAGTTATTAGTATACACATACACACACCTCCATCTAATGGGTATGAAATATACTCTTTATGTGTACGGTGAACTACAACCTTACTAAATGATTATTTATCTATTATCCCTAACTCCTTTCATGGTTGAAATTATGAAGTGAAATTTTTATATTTATGTTTTATATTATATTTATTATTTTTCATGATTATTTTTTTATAACAGATATCATTTTAACATTCCTTTTGGTGTAAATAAAATAATTTCGCTGGAGGAAGTGTGGAATACCACCCCCTCAAAGTGACCTGACTCGTTCACACACTACGTGGAGTGTATTAAGGATTTATTTAGGGAAGTTATATAATATATATATAAATATAATGAAAATGTAATGATGTTATATGTATACATAAAAATATTTTATTTTCATTTTTTCATGCAATACGATAATGAACATGGAAACAATGTTCATTCGTACGTACAGCGTACCGTCTCCATGAATGGTGTATTCTATTTCATAATTCTTTATAATAAAGATTATTATAATAATAATATATGTAATATATATTATATTTATATAATTCATTACATTCTGGTATCATTATATAAATATAAGGAATAGAAATATAACAAATTAAGACACAATCAAAGATCAAAGGGAATATTATCCGATGTGAAACCTTATCATTGGATAGTTAAACCGATATTTATATAATGTCATAATAAAACCACAAATGGTATTACATTTTATAAATAGATCTTTTAAAATATTTATAATCATTTTTTAATTATTATATAGGTGGTTTTATTGAGTATAAAATGAGTCAAGGCACAAGGAATTAGGATTTCATCTCACTTTTTATTTCTGTGAGATATATGATATGTTCGACATTCATTCCTTTTTTTGGTTTATATAATTCCCATGATTTTATTATATGTTTATTATAAATAAAATTATAGAAATTAACATATACATTTTATGACCTTTCATTCTTGGTGTTTAATTTTAATAAGTAGCCAAATCAGTAAAAAAAAGTTGTCTCAATTTTCTTTCTTTGAGACTCATATTTTGTTATGCACCAAAATTTTATTTTTAGGTTTATATACGTCCATTTTCCATTTTCTATAATCAATTTACTATATTTCATGATATTTTATTCTTAATGTAATTTACTTTCTATATATGGAGAGTATGATCATATGTTACCTAGTTATAAGTGTTTAACGAGATACTCTCTTCACTTTTCTAGAATGTTTATTTTTATGTTTCCATTGATGAAATATTATTATCCATATCTCATGAAAAATCTTGAGATTCATTTTACATTTAATATTCAATATATATAGCTGTATTATTTCCATTTTTCAATCTTTGTTACTGATGATAAATTGTTTATGTAAAACCCAATCGTGTCTATCTCTATTCAGAAATATATTATTTTTAAAAAATAATGTTTTCATTCATGTATTAAAAAAAATTTCAAAATATATTTGAACGCAATATTAATATAAAAAAAATTAAAAACGTTTTATAGATTAAAATTCATCCTTTATATTTTCATAGAAAAAGATTTTTAAAATGATTTATTTTTTAAAAAGAGGGTTTGAATGACGAAAGTATATTTTCCTCATGAAATGATTTTATAAGTTCATTAAAAATTATTTCCCATGAAAGATAACATCAAATGCTATTACTAAATCATTTATTGGGAAATTATTCAATTTTTCATTTCATCTTACTTCTCTAAATGAATTATTTTTTATAAAAAGATGATTATGAAACCCATTTCACTTTCAAGGTTTATATGATTTTTAAACCTACTTCTTTTCATGTGATATGATTTTGAATAAATGATTATGAAACCTATATCATATTACCCAAGATATGGCACGATTACTCATTTATGATACCCATTTCATTTTATGGGTTATGGTATGATTATTTATTATCTTATGGAACAGGTATGTATGATTTCATTTTGAGATAAGTGGGACATATATCACCCTAAAATACATTGGTTAAATATTTATATATCTTGATATATAATAATATGGTCACAAAAATGATCCTTGACAACTAATACGACCATGGGTGTGAACCATGACTACCAAGATGGTATGAGGAGCGAACTCATGCAACTAAAATGGCCATTGGAGTGAACCATGAATACAAAGATTGTAAAAGGAATGAAACCATGATACCATGTTGGTATTCCTTGCAATAACTTGGGTAATATGGAAATCATAATATATACTTATTTTTTACCAACAATTCCATGTTTTATCCCTATGTTATGCTTTCCTGACTTACGTTCTTTACATACTAATGATTAATGTATTATGAACTGCCAATATTTAATCCATGATTCAATTTTATGATATTTTATTTTCAAGGTACAATATTATATTTTATTCATAATGTTCTCAAATCTTTATTCTCATGATTATACTTACATGTCTCCCTTATGTACCCTTAGAGAACATATGAGATCACCATATTTTATGGTTTATTTACCCAACGTAATGAATATTAGTATTATTCATGATGTGAATTAGAAGAATTATAGTCAGCAAGAACCTAGTCGGAGATAATTTAGCTTTTTTATATTCTATAATATATATTTATAAGATTCTAAATCACTAGACTGGTACAGTCATTATGTGTTTATTTGTGTAAGGTTTTATGTATTGACAATAGTTATGTATTGTTAATGTATGTCTAGAATGGGTGTCTATATTTGGTATAATAGGATAGGTTTAGTTATATTACTGAATCTAGGATGAGAATACCATAGTGATAACCCAAAGAAAAGTTATATGTATAATTCTATTGATAAAGAAAAATATTGGAAAATGACCTTGAATTTTGGTAAAGATTGAGTGATTAGATTCCTAAGAATACATCATTGTCTAGATATAAAAAGTGAATGTGGGTCCATAATAGATTTCCATATGGTTAAAAACTCTCAAAAGATGTTATAGGCCTAACTCGGGGTAATTTGATACACAAAAAGGGGCCTTACTTCATAGCTAGATTAATAGTCATGGGGCTCTTACATTGGAAATTCACAAACTCTTCATATACAATCATAAAGGATTTAAATTGAAGTTGGATATGAATAACCTAGGATATATATAAGGTGATATATATAAAGAATGTTTTCTTTATATATACCCCCATATAAATAAATATTCATGATTATATTGTTCCACAATTTGTTAACTATTTATTACATTATGAATTTGGTTTCAGTCAGTGGATAATACCTAAAGGAACTTCATTATAAGTTATTATAATGGAAAATTACACAATGTTCCTCCTATATAACCCATTAATAATAGACATTGAATGAAAAACCACAATTTAATGTTCACATAGCTTTATTTAGATATGAATCACAATGAGATTCGAAATGATAAAATTAAAGAACAAAATTCTATTGAGTCTTCCATGAGGAAATGTGAACCTTCATTCTTAGGGTCTTCTGATCCACATGTTACTGAATAATAGACCAGTACTACTGAAAATCTATTCTTCATTATCAAGTGTTTAGAGTCTGAGAATTTCATTCTAGCTATCTATTAGTTAGAAAGTGAAACAGACCATGGTAGACTGTAATCAAGAATACGAGGCAATAAGATGATTTTGAATCCATGGTTTGGGATGAGTGAAAGAACCTATTTTTCTATAAGTACATTCCTTGGATTCTTTGTACTAAGATGGATAAATAGTTCCTTGAGTTGAAGAAAATAGACAATGAATCTTTTGTTACCTTTGAGGCTACTTTCAAGTGACATGTGAGGTATGCTTCATGAATTACCATCCACCCGAAATGTAAATTACATAGGTTATTAATGGGAATAAATGAATTTCTCATAATTTGGTTGACCATATGATATTTATTAGCTAAAAATATATTATGTGTTGTGCAATGAAGGTTGAAATGGAGGTTGGATTCATGTATCAATCTCATGGTTTTGAAAAAATAGGGATATATAGATTAAAGGTAAATATAAAAATTTTGATTATAAGAATATGAGCTTCTATTTATTCTTTATGTGTGTGATGAAGCCTAGAGTAAATTTTCATAAGGGGTCTACTAAATGTTTTATGTGTGGAAGGGAAGGCCATCATGAATTTCATTACCAACATGATGTGAATAAGTTAGTTAATGACGTGAATGGGTAAAATATAGCCCAAAATGCACCTCCCACGATGTAGTTCTACAAGTGTAAGAATAATGGTCATTATGATACCGACTACCCAAACCCAAGGGCTGTGATTATGTTCAATGTTAGCAACTTCTTATGCTGAGGGACAAGGGGAAATCTCATGCAATTGCTATTTTGAATGGTGTGTGTGATAAAGAAGTGATGTAAGGTACACCTACCATCTACTCTTGATCTAATAATGTAATATTTGATTCTGGATCAATCCACCCTTTCATTCAAAAATAATTTTTTAAGGTTGTAATGATTTCTATAAAACAATTAAATGTGTAATTACCCATGTAATCTTTTAATGTTATGATGATTTCATCTCAAGTCTATGATTTCTATCTGGTTGTTATTTATGGTAATTTTCATCCTGAAAATCATTTTATTCTTCCTTTGGCTAAACTTAATGACATCATAGGGTTGGAATGGATTTCTTTACATAAATCCCACATCAATTATCAATGAAGGGAAGTTAATTTTGAGATTTCAAATCCTCATATGATCTTACATCTATGTAATGATAAGTATAAACAAATAGTGTATATTACAACCAGTGTATGTGTCTTAAATACCATTCATAATGGTCATTTATCTCATATGTTTGGGGAGAAAATTGAAATCTATAATATTGGTATTGTAGAAGAATTTGTTGGTGTCTTTCTATAATAGTATTCTGGTCTTCCGCCAATATTGGATGTTGATTTATAAATAGAAATAATATATTCTTCCATTCCAATTTAGAAGAATAATTACTGAATGATTCCAATTTATTTTTAGTAATTGAGGAAGCTTCTATATGAATACCTTGGTGAGGTATTAATTCAGCCAAGTGTGTCAACTTACGGTGCACCAGTTCTTTTTGTTGAAAAGAAGTATTGTTCAATTTGACTCTTTATGGATCATCATAAGTTTAAAAAGTTCACAATCAAGAACATATACCCTCTTCCCAATATTGATGACATGTTTTCTCAATGTCATAGAGCTCAATACTAATCCATGATTGGCCTTAATTTTGGATAGAATCAATTGAGGGTCAATAAATAGGATGTACCAAATACACCATTCTATATATTGTTTGGAAACTAAGAATATATATTTATTCTTTCTATACTTATTAATTAACCTAATATACTCATGGATTTAATTAATATATTCTTTAAATAAGACCCTAATTATTATTTGGTAGTATTTATAAATGATATTATTATCTATTAAATGAGAAATGATGACAATGAGGATCACATGGAAATTGAACAAAATACCCTAAAGAAGGAGGACCTATATTAAAAATTTATAAATTGTGACATTTTGTAGAAAAATGAATCATTTTTGGGTAATATCATCTCAAGAGATTGTATAGTAGTAGTCACATCAAAGATGGGGGTTACTAGAATTTGTCCTAGACCATCCATGGTGACTAAGATTTGTAACATTCCAGGTTTAACCAGATATTATCAGTGGTATATGGAATTTTTTTCCCAACTAAATAATCCTCTAAACAAGTAAACATGGAAGGGAGTCTTGTTCCACTAGATAAATGAATCTGAGAAAAATTTCAAGGAACTAAAGAAAATATTAGTCAGTGAACCTATGGTTACATTACCTAATAGTAGAGATGGTATTTGTAATCTATAATGATGAAACAGATAAGGTATTTGTGTTTGTTCTTATGTACAATAACATGGTTATCTCTTATGCCACTTGGTAGTTGAAGATTCATGAGAAAAATTACCCATATCATGATTCGGAGTTAGTAGTGGTAATTTTTTCATTAAATATATGGATCAGTTGTCTTTATGTAGAAATCTGTGATATATATACTGATCATAAACGTCTGAAATATATATTCAAATAGAAGGAGTTCAATATATAATAGATAAGATAGTTAGAGTTTATAAATGATAACAACAACCATTACATAACCACCATGGGAAAGGAATCAATGTGGTTTATTCTATAAGTTGAAAGGATTAATTAATCTTATCCATGATGATGATCACAAAAGAAAAAATATTTCTGTATTTTATATGAATATAACTAGAAATCATAATGGAATGGGAAAATTTTATTCCTCTCAAATGAATGGAAAAATCATATAATTAAGTGAATGTTATGGTGTTGTAGAAGGATGATGAATAACTACAAAAGAATATTTGAAATGTTTCAGAGCTTAACCTTGATTGGGGTGGAATGATATAGTTCAAGAACTATGTTTGTGTTCTATCAATAACATATTTGAATAAGGATTTGTTAGAAAAAGATCATATATTGTCATTATCTAAACATCATGAATGTGGAATCATATATAAATACTTTAAAGAAAACTTCTATTGTGATTTAATGGAGAGAGTTATTGAAGAGTGTGTATACCCGTTATTGGAATTCCCATAAGTTAAGTATGAAAGTCAAAAGTAAAATGGGATATTGCATCCATTACGATTACAGAAATGGAAATGGGAGAACATCACTATAGATTTTGTTTTTGGAATACCCAAAACCTTTAAAGGGTTTAATGATATATAGGTGGTAGTTGATCACTTTAATAAGTTAGGAAAATTCATCAATATCAGAAAATAATTCATTCTACATTAGAATTCTATGATATATATTATATAATTGGTAATGTTTCATGGAGTATAACATTCTATTGTATTCAATCAGGAGTTTAGGATTACCTCAATGTTCTGGTGAAGTCTTCTTTAAGAAAATATTATATAATTATGTTTCAGCACTACTTATCATTCATACATAGATGGGTAGTCTGAAAGAATGATTCAATTCCTAATGGATATGTTGGGATCTTGTTCTCTTAATTTAAAAGGTAAATTGTATCAGAAATGTCCTCAAGATGAGTTTTCATACATTAATAAATTTCACTCAAGAATTTATATGGATCCTTACGAATTCCTTTATGGTATGAAATTCAGTGCTCCAACTTGTTGGGATGATGTTGGAGAAAGGAAGATATTGGTAACTGAGATTGAAAAAGAAATCGTTGGGAGGTTAAGAACCATTCAACATCATATCAAGGTAGCTAAAAGTGAGTATAAAATTTACACTAATAACCCTGGGAAACATGTATAATTTTATGTTACTGAAATAGTATTCCTACTAATCTCACCCTATAAGAATGTTATGATATCTTGGAAGAAAAGATGACTAAGACCTATGTATATTGGTTACATTGTGATTATTTATCTTATCAATAAGGTAGATTGTATCATAGAACATCCTCCAAATCTCCCTCAAGTCCATGATGTGTTCCATGTATTTATCAATAGGATGTAAATACATATCCCTTCACATGTATTGATCTTAACGATCAAACCATTGGAGTAGGATGTTTTTTACAAGGAGCAACCTATTGAAATTCTAGATCTTATAGAGAATGATCTATGAAACATGACGATTAACATGGTAATGTTTTGTGGATAAATAAATAGTTAGAGGATTATACATGGGAACATGTGGATAGGATGAAGAATTTTTATCCTAATTTTTATAACTGATTGGTGAATTTTGAAGGATTTTATGGGGGAAGAATGTAACACCTCGAGTTTTTGTTGACCTTTTTTGAATAAATTTAATTTTCATTTATTTTTTATGATACACTATGTGAAAAATTAATTTCACATTGAACAATCATGGTGTACATTACACGCAAAAAAAACTCATTTATGTTACATACAAAAATGACTTGGCATACATTACATGCAACACTGATGTTTCTGCAAAACACTATTTTATTGGTATAATTATTAAAATGGGATAATTATAACCTCTCTATTAAAATTAGTAAAATGAATTAAAATAAATAATTTTCAAATAATTTTTATAATATTATATAAGAAGAAAACATATTTTTAATTACATATATAATTTTTGGTAATGTCCTTATATGTTTAAAAATATCATTTTCTTGATTAAAATACTTTTAATGTCTTTCTACGAAAAATAATAAAAATAATTTAAACAGTTAGAAGAATTGAATATGAAAAAGTCAACATAATTTTCTAATTTATAATGTCAAAATTATTTGATGGTGAATTTTCGGTATTTTTATGAGAAACATCATTTCTGGGTAAATAGTGAAAAATATTAGATTTTAATTCAAACTTCTTATTCATCTTGTTTATTTATATGGATAATTTAAATTTTAAATTGGTTTGAATGATTAATTAGAAAATAGTTTTATCATTTAAAACAATAGGGATAATTTGAAGCAATCTCACTTCATAATTGGATACATAAACGTAGAAAATGTTTCATATTTTTTATATAGAATATCCGTATTTTTGACCCGACTCAAAGGTTAATTTTAAATTAATTTCTCACTATTATGTGTTTAGAATTTGGGAAAATTAATTCCATATGTGGAATATTAATAATTTGTAATTTATTATAATTTCAACATTTTTTTCTACCAAAAATATTAATGAATGTAATTAAAATTAATTCAAATCAATTATGGTAAAATTAGGATTATCTAAGGACAAAAAATTAAATTTAAGACCCCAAAAAGCCTATAAACATGTAAAAAACCATTTTTTGGAGATATTTTGACCATATTATTACATGGATCGAATACATACCATTATTTTATCTAATTATAACAAGAAAAATGTGGTTGTAATTCTGTCATCAAAAATATTCAAGAGTGACCCTCCTCCTCCACTATAAAAAGGTACTCCTTCCAAAGTCCACACACTTCTAAAGCCCATTAAATCACCAAAAATTATCTCAAAAAAGATCTTATGTTTTAAAACATATTCTTTGAAGCCTTGCTTTGGGAATAATGTCTCCCAAGGAAGCCTTTGGGTAAAAATCAAATGGAGTTACCGAATTAAGTGGTAACATTACCTCTCAAGTCCTCTATTTTATTTCTGTTCTCCACCCATTCAAATATATTTATTCCATGAATGAATAAAAAACAATTATATTCAATATATTAGTATTTTTTTATTATAATGGTTAAACATACATTTACACACAACTTTATCTAATGGATAAAAAACATATTTTTCAGGTGTACGGTGAACTATCGCATCACTAAACGATAATTGTTCAATATTTCTTTCCTCCAATCAGGGTAGAAATTATGATGGAACCATTTTTCTTGTATGTAATATATGTAATATATTATATATTTATAATTATATATTCTTTTTAAAACACATATATTATTTAAATTATATTTGTTTTAAATATGATAATTTCATTTGAGAAAATGTGGATTACCACCCCCTCAAAGTGATAAGATTTGTTCAAACACTACATGGAATGTATTAAGGGAGGTATTAAGGATATTATATGATATATAGAATATTTTAGTTATAATTTTATTATATTATTTACATATATACATAATTTTCACTTTAATTATTTATTTCAATACAACAAAAAAGTTCAAAAAAAATTCATGGGTACATACGGTTTACCGTCTCATGGAACGGTGTATTCCAATTCATAAATATATATTATATAGATTATTGTAATACAAATATAATGAATATAATTGTTTTATACCATTATTTCAATTTTCTAATAATTATATATTTTTTAGATGAGAAAGAAGCATAGATTCATATAATGATAAAGTAAAAGGGTTACAAGAGTCGAAACAAAGGAATTTTACACTTATATCTTTAGAGGAAATGAAGCATTTCACATGGATTGATGCAATGATAAGTGAAAGTAGATATAGTGAATCCCATATGTACAAGGCCATTAACAAGTATGTTGGCTTCACGATAGACATGTGTTATAATATAATTCATTGAAGAGAGAGTGTCCAGACAGTTTATCCATTTGGCTGTAAGTTTCCATGCAAGATGAATTTGGCCCAATATTACCGCAAGGAATAGAGTGGATAAGTCACTTTAAAGACATATTGTATTACAATTCCATTGAATATAACAATCCACTTCCATAATTAAACCTTTCATCTCTACCTCATGAGCAGTGGATTGACCACATGATCCATGAACCCCTATAAAGAAATCTCTATTGTGGTCTATGAAGGCTATACCATAGCCAGCTGTCCCTAGATTACCTCTTGTGGTGCCATCCGTATTACATTTCATCCACCCTATAAAACAGGGTAACTAGAATACTTCCATGGTGCCAAGAGGTCTAGGAGAATTTCCATGAAGATAAAATTGTCTTACTACTATAAGGAATTAATCGAGTTGTGACATTAGGCATCATGTAGAGAATTAGCATATCAAGTTTCTATCAGCACCTGTGTGAGCACCAATTTGTGATTAAAAGTAGTATTTTCAAGAATTGATATATTACTAATCTTCCATGTTATATGGATGGCTTTAGCACATGCGACCCAAAAAATAAATTTGTCCTGCTTCTAAAGATACAAGAGCCAAACAATGAAAATATTATCCAAAGTTAACCCTTAACATGGTATAGTCTACAAGAGGGTAATTTGAGGTCGTAATAAAATTATATATTGAATTATATACAAATATATTGTTCTTTAAAAGATTTATAATATATTAATATATATTGTAAATGAGTTTTAATAAAGCATGATGATATTCATGAAACAATGTTAGGGGGTTTCATATGACTTTTTAATTTCTATTAGATACATGCAAGGTTCACTAATCATTAATTTTGTGTGGTTTATATAATAACCATAATTGTATTATATTAATATTATACATAAATCTAGGGGAATTAAAATATACATTTTTTGATGTTCCTTTCATAGTGTATATGTTTCAAAAGGCACCAAATCAGTAAAATGGTTTTGTCTCAATATTATTTCATTGAGGCTAATGTTTTGTTATGTATCCAAGTTATTTTACAAGCTGTTTACACATTAATTTTACATGTTACATAATTTTATTTAATTTTTTTATTACATTTTTAGCTTCATTAAATTTTATTTCCTTACTTGTAGAGTATGATCCCATGTCACCATGTCATAAGAGTTTATTAAGACAATATCATCACTTTTCAAGATTTTTTATGATTTCACTTACATTGATGAAATCTTGTTATCAATATATCATTAATACACATCAGTTTCCTTATCATTTTTATTAAATATTTATCTATGTACTAGTATAATTCTCCAATCTATTTTACTTAATATAATGATTTTTATTAAAATGTGATTGTCTCTCTCTCTCAGTAAGAAATATATTGTATTAAAAAACCATGACTAGAAAAATCTTTTAGCCCTTTTTCAATGGAAAACCGATTTTAAAAATGTTTTATAGTTTTCAATGGATCTATTGTATTTTTAAATAAAATGGTTTCAAAATGTATTTATGTTTTAAAATGTTTTTTTCAATGAATAAATTATATTTTCCTCAAGAATTGTATTTAAAGTATCATTAAAGATTATTTCCCATCATTGATGACATCTGTTGGTGTTAATAATTAATTTTTAGTGAAATTATTCACTACTTACATTCATATTTTTTATCAGAACAGAATGTTTTTTATGGCATAATGTTTATAATACTCTTTTCTCCTTCACATGTTCTATTATTTTGAATCCCACTTCTTTTTATAAGTTATACTTTTGATGAAATGACTCTGAAAACTATATCATTTTCCATAGGTTATGACATAAATTCTCATATATTATAACAATATCACTTCATGGGTTATGATATGATTAATTATGATCATTTGAAACTTGTATGTATGATTTAATTATGATATGATTTGGAAATATATAACTATCCATTGAATTAGGTAAATATTTATATCTAATGATATAGACAATGATGGTCTTGTGAATGAACCAGATTACTAAGATGGCCATGAGAGTAAACCATTACAACCATGACAGAATTAGGAATGAACTCATTCTACTATGATGGTTATAGTATTTAACAATGACTACCATGATGTTATGGGGAATGAACCTATTCTACTTATATAGTCATGGAAGAGATCCATTAGATAATATGGAAATCATATTATATTCTTATGTGTCAGCCACAACTTCACGTATTAATATTATGTTATGCTTATATTAATTATTATTTTTATTTCATTATAATTCATGTATTAGGAACTTCCTATCTTTATACCATGATTCATTTTTACAATCATTGATTTTTTTAGTATGATCTTCTATTTTCTAGATCATGTTATCATACCTTTATACTCATTATTATGCTTACATGTATCCCTTGTTTACCCTTATCGATCATCCTAGATCACATATTTATTATATTCCCTTTCCCCTAAGTTTTGAAGATAGGTTTTATATTTTATTTTTCTATGAATAATGATAGTCATGGAGAACCTAGTGGGAGATAATGTATAACACATATGTACGAATATCTATATTTCCACATTTTCAAAGGCACTAGAACAACATGTTCTTCATGAGTCTGTTAGTGTAATGTTTTATGTATTCATAAAATGTTATGTAATGTTAATGTATCCTAAAACAGGTTTCTATAATACCTATGTTTAATATTAATGTAATTCAACCCAAATAATAATTTTACTATTTTTGAGTTTCTGGTCTATAGAAGAATTCATAAACCACTCTTTTCCTAGAGGCCATTAAAGAATAGAATCGTTCTCTAAGTGTAAGAGATATATAGTTCTTTATATTTACTATATATCATATCCATATATTTATTCTTAAATATCATAAATCACTTTGAATATTTTTTTTAAAATCATTATTCCCCTTTAAATGATTTATTATATTTATTATATTTATTCTTATTCATTTTGTCTTTGTAACGTGCTCTTATTTTGTTCAGTTTTACCTCTTATAAGAACAATGATATAATATGTATAAAATTAATACATAAATATTATAATATAATTGAATATTATGAATAATTAATTAATATAAGGTTTTATAATAATTATTTTATTGTTATATAGGAGATTTTATTTAAAAAAGATTCAATTCTTTTTATGTAATTAAAATAAAAATAATGACATGTTTTTATTTATTATGATAAATCATAACTATATATTCAAAAAAATGAGGATTTTAATTTATAAATATATTAAAATCATATTCTATACTTTCATAAAAAATTATATTCAAACAATAACCATTGTGTTTGTACTGAATCTAGTGATTCATAACATGTATCAAAAATTGATTATTTGACGTGAATATATCTACTTTAATAACGATATATTTAAAATAAGGTAAAAATAAATTATAAATTAATGGTATATAAAAAAATAAATGTAAATATTGTTTAGATATTAATTTATAAAAAGAAAAAAATTATTATATTCAATAGTTAGAGTGTGTCTGATAAGATGGAGTCTGAGGTAAGGGTTTCTAGTATCAAATTTCCATCATAGAGTCATGTTTCAAATAATACTAATATTTTAATTTATATGGTTATATAAATCATATATTATATATTATATATTTAATATAAATATAATAATCTTATTTAATGTAAATTTTCGTGTCTAGTCTTTCAAAGGGGTTTCTTATTTTAAATTCTATAAGGGGTTACATTTAAATCAATGATTTTAACATTTTGAAGTCTCATAACCAATAGTTTTCCCTCCTTATAAATATTCTTGATAATATATCAATAATTTTCATCTTTATATATCAAATAATAGTTATGATAAATTTTAACAATCATATACATTTTTTAAAAAATATTTTAAATCATTATTGTTAATATTATTTCTATTGAAATTGTTTTGATTAACTTAAAAAGATGTGAGATGAATGTTGTTATAATGTTTTTTTTGAAGAACACATTTTTATTCCATCATGATAATTATTAATTACCAATATTCCTTTACATGTATCTATTTTTTATGAATAATAATATTCCCATTATTTTATGAATTGATGTTTTTTAAATATTATAGTCGAATATGATATTAATTCATATTTTTTAAAACATATTGTTAATGTATTTTTAAAATTATTCTTTATATATATGAAAATTTATTATTACATTTTATTCTTCAATGCAGATATGGTCATTTGATACCATATATATATATATATATATATATATATATTCCTTATGATTACGTTTTAAGTAATATTTCAGTAAGAACATGTAATTTCAATGGGATAATTAAGATAGGAAGAAATAAATAATTTTATTTAATTATTATGGAAGAAATATCTATATTTTATAACTATATGATGTTTGTTGTACTATATTTCAAAAAATAAAATTATGGGTAACGATTTTTGTCTAATGAGGTAAACAATTTATATATCGACATGGTTTATTTTGATTAGGTCAAATCATTATGAATAAACATGATTAATGATAATATTTGATAAAAATGTTATGTGTGAACATTATTTATGTTTAAATAACTTAACTACATTATTCATGGACAAGATTGTGATTAAATATTTCTGACATTATTATTATTTCCTATAACTATGTTTATTTTATACACTATTAATTTTATTCCAACCAATGAAATGTTATTTATTATTTCATGGGGTATGTTAATTATCATGTGATCTTATATCATGATATATTATTTCACATAATTACCTATTATAATATATTTTCAATAAATTATTCTTTTAAAAAATTTATTTATCCCATTATCAGGTTTTATGACATTGTTTGGATGTAATACAACCAGAATCAAGGATAAGTTTTCTTGTAATGATTATTAGAGGTAACCTATAGCTTTTCCAATTCACATGGTTATTTTATGAATTATTATATGTTGTGGGATGTATAATATAGATATTTTTTAGGGATATGTTAAATAAATAATGATTAAAAGTATTATTATGTATCATATAACCAATGAATACATAAACATAGTTTATGGGCCGATGAGAATATTTTTTAGATGTATTGTTTAAATTAAGAATAAGATTTAAAATATTGGAATTCATATATTGGGTATCCTCATATAATATATCACATCATTATAGAAAAGGTGGAATAAGAAGTGTTTCCGATAACATAATGTTTAAATAAATAATAAATTATTCTAAATATTCATAAATCCCCTTATAGTGACAGCTTATATAAATTAAAAGTGTTATTGGGTGGGTATTATCTGCTAAAAATCTTCATCATAGTTTTTTATTTATATTCTCATTTGATTTCTTTTCAGTTATTTACAATTGGAGATGGTAAAAAATATATTACAAAAAAGGGGGAAGAATTCATTTCTATTTATTAGTCATAAAAAAGGTGTATTAGTGAAATGACCCAATAATTTTTTATAAATTTATCTTTAAATAATTTTTACTATTTTGAGAGGTTACCTCTCACACAACACGGATTTTGGAAAAACAACCAAATATTATTTAAATATTATTATATAATTTTATAATTATCTCCAAAAATTGGAATGGTGGGTATGAATAAGACACACTAAATTACGAAAAAAATAGTTTTACACATGCATTCATTGGTTATAAATTTATTACAGATGAAGATAGTAGAATTTGAATACGAAAATGTTGTTTTAGATAAACAATAAATTTTATCTTTGAAATATTTATTTTTAATATCTTAAATTATTATATATTGATGAATTATTTTTATGATATTAATATTATTTATATATATATATGTATATATATTCAGAGGTTTTAACATTTTCCTTATGATGTTTACTAGACATTAGATATTGATAAATCCACATTTTTTCTTAGAATTAAATTTTTAAAATAGTTTTTATTTAATTTGGCATTCTTATTTTAAAATGGATTTATATTTTTATTAAATTATATCTTAAAAAATAGATTTTATATTTATTATTCTAGGACATAAATATAGAAAATAATACACCTTTTTCTAAATTTGTAGTGACCATTGTAAGTACTTGTCACATCAGTATGGGTATAATAGATAAAACATGGTAAAAATATTGAGATATAGAATTAAAATATTTCTAACACATACATTATCCTATAAGTTGAGGGAAGTTAATAAATTCACATCCATGTATCAAAACATATGAAAGAATTGTATCATTATTATTCAATTGGGAATGTTATATTATTTTATGAAATGGATAAATAAAAAATCTCACTGTCCCAATTTTAATTTATCATATATATTATTATAGGGATAAAAATTATTTAAGAACGAATATAATTTTTCTAACATAAATTGTTTATTTATATGATATTAATATTTTTTCAATTTTTTTATATGGTAGAACTTCGATAAAATATTTTTCAATTGTAATTAAATTCTTGATTATATCATAGAAAAATTAAGGTGAATGATTTTTAAAAGTAATTATTAATATGTTTTCGATAAATGTTTATATTCCCAAAAATTATTAGGTAATTATAATTATTAATTTATTTCAAATGTTTCTAAATTCATGTTAATTTATTTTATTTATTAATTTGATGTAAATTTAAATGAATCAGCCAAAAAATAACGACACTCATAGTTTTTATTGAAAAATATTTTACTGAAATTTTAAAAAATAAATTAACTATTTATAGTGGAAAATAATATTTTGAAATTGTAAAACATTTCACCAATGGATAATTTTATTCCACGTTTTACCATTGTAGTGAAATTGGGACTCTTAAATGCTAATAAACGTGTTACTGTGGTTTGTTTAAAATTGGTTAAAGAGTGGGTTATACTAAAAGATGTGGTATAAATTCCACCCCAAACATGTATAAATATTAATGGTTGAATGGATTTGTATAGTATAATTTACAAAATTTGAAATTATAATAATTTTTTCCACAGGAAGTGATTATGATATATAATATATATATATATATAATTTAAGTAGTTCGAAGTTTGTCCTTTCCATAATTGATAAAATGCACCTCATCTTCTCCTTTATTCAAAAATATTGATCCTTATATAAAAAAAATTACCTACCATAATAGTTTCTTATATTCCTTAAAAACATGTTATAATTTATATTTATAAAAAACTACCATTCCTTCAAGGCTTAATTTATATGCCAATAGAGGATTCTAAATGAAGAGGAAAAACAGTAAAATGATTACAATCAATTATGTATTTTCTTCTAGATTATAAATATATATCGAATCAATTATAAAATAATATATTCAATATATTTTATAAATTTATTTTTTATGATTATTATGGAACAACATTTTTCAACCTCTTTCAAATCCTAAGGGAAATGATAAACTCACCCTTGCATATTGACAGATGTCTACTGTCACAAAATATCTCATTTATTTTTTTCACCGACTTAGATTGATATTTATAATGGTGTATTTGATGAATATATATATGATATTTATTATATTATTATATTTCATTAAAATTAAATTGTTGTTTACTTTCCATTCACTCATTCCATTGAAAATTCGAAACGTTACTCGTGTGCATGTATGGACCATCATCTCTACGAAGTGATGTAATTCATAATTCATAACCTATTTAAGATAATCATAAAAAATGAGTATATAATTGTTAAATGTTATATTAATTAAATGATTAAATTTTTTTAGATGAATAAAATATGACAAAAACATAAAGAAGAAAATTATTCTAATGAAAAATTAATTAAAATTGAAGCAGTTTTTACATACAAAATTTGTTTTAACAATGATTTGTTTATAAGCTAGTAAGATGATATTATAATAAAATGATATATGTTTGGATATATTATTATTAATATTAGTATTATTTTAAATATTATTATTATTATATTTCAATAAATTTATAATAATTACATATTTATTATAATAGAGTATAAAATTCATATGAAAAAATGGGACATGTTGTAAGAGATATATATTATTATATATTTTTTCAAGATTATCTACAACAAATTTTTAATGACGTTAATTAAAATTATATTAACCTTTAATACTGATATTTTTTAAATCTCTTATACACATTTAAGTTTGTTTCAAATAATAGTACATTTTTACTCAAATTGGAATTAATAATTATGTAAAAACAATTTAAGGAAGAAGACACGTTATTTTCTATTAGGTCTGGAAAGTTTTTCTTCTATTTCCATTTTATCAATAAAATTTTATCAATAATTTTTTTATTAAAAAATGATTTATTAATTTAATTTTTACCAATATTTAAATATATTTATAAATTTGTTAAATTTATAGTTATTGTTTATCAAATTAGGTATTTTTCACAAATGTATCGATAAGTAGATTATTTCATTGTATTTAAAATGAAACAATTTATCCACTATAATAACAATATTTTTTAAAAAAAATGAATTAAAAAGATCCATGGTTATTTCAAATTATTTTTATTTTAAAATTATATTGTATAAATTATTATTTTAAATAAAAAATTTCAATATTAAATTTGTATTTGAATCAAGAAAATTTTTAATGACCATTTTATGATATTATTATCTGTGAAAAAAAAATCATTTGATGTTAATTATGATTCATTGGGTATATTATACAAAGATTAAATCCTTTTTATTTCATTGGATGGTTAGTTATTATGATGATTAAATATTAATGAAATATTTTCTATTTTCCATGGGTTAGGTAATTACAAAATGGTAAATGTTTTCAGCACCATGTGTCATAAATTTAATAGGATTATGATTATTTGTATATTAGTTATATTATGTCCCTAAAAATTTTGATTATCATATTGAAATATCAAGAAACAACAAACATCATATTAAGAATGTTTTTTAATATATATATATACATATTTATTTATGATTATGATTTTTACTAGGTATACTCAAAATATTTTATGGCGATATGATTGCGAATGGATTTTTCCTCATTTTGACGTGTTAGTATGATCAATTTATGGATATTATCACATGAATATGTGGGGAAATTATTTTAATTTTAAATATTAACAGGATTCTGATTTCATATAATTATTATGTCATATGCCAATTTTATGACTCTTTAATGATGATTACTTCTTTTATAGCCTTATTGATCTTATATATGATTATGAATAGATTTTGGAGTTTATGATTTATAATTTATTATGTATGTATATTTTAAATTGATAAAAAGTATATTATTATGTTATATTACCATTATGATGATACTATGACCTCATAAGATTGATATCTCTCGTGTTTACCATTACTGAGAATTTTGGCACCTCCTCTCCTATATTTTCCTTCCAAAATTTTGATAGAAGGATTTAAATCTGATATTTTTATAAGGATACTAATATAATAATTTGTGTAGGATATAAGGATGTTATTTTTAAAAATACTTTTCTTCTATATATACTCTATATATACTCTAAATCATTATGGTATTTATGAATATATATTATCATTATCGATTAAATATTTATCTAAAAAGATTTATATTATGGTTTTTTATACTCTATTGCCCATCATTAGTAAATGAGAAAGAGTTACTTGTTTTAAAAAACTATGATAAATCAAATTATGTATGAACCCTTACATTTAGCCATAGTATAAGAGAACATCATAACATTATTTTAAATTTTGGGTTGTAGGGTTCCAATAAAATAAATCCTTTATTTGAAACTAGCATGTGGAAGAAGATATGGTAGAGATGAACTAATGGGTAATATTACTCTGGGAGTTTGATTGGGTATAAAATTGATCCTCAATGTTGTATGATGAGTGGTCCCAAAACAACACATCTTTATATGAACACTTTGGGGATACTATTGGGTTAATTCTAATTTAATATATGAACTACAAAAATTGAATTTAATATATTAGGTTTATGGATTTTCTTTTTAAAACTAAGGTAACATTGGTTGATAATATAGTTTCCTAATTTGGGACATATCTCAAATGGTTTTTATGAATATATGAATTTTCACTCTAATTATTATAGATCATTTTTTATAATATGTTATTGGTTATAGTCAATATCTACAAATATAAGTAATTGTGTGAACATTGACAATAATTAACATACTAGAGAGAAACCATTTATAAGTCATAATAGTTAAATAGATTGGGTAGATACGGAGGTTAATAGACCAGATTAAAAACATTAAACATATGAATTGATTAATAATGTTATTTTTCCTATTTAATTTTCAATGTTAATTAGTAGTGGAAAAATCAAACAATAAAAGGATGTTTTTATAGTAGTTTGGTTTGAATTGGTCCAACTCTACTCTAATACCTTTTTAATCAATGATGGATACATGTTCACTAATAATGCTTCTATTGGGGAATCATAACCCAATTAAAGATTCATTTTCTAATGGAGGGATCACTATGACACTAACTTTTGTATGAAGAGTCACAACCCTTACCACCTAACATTAGACAAAGTGAGTCAAAACCTAAAAATTAGTGACAATATATATATAGAGTCACAAACCTTAAATCCACATTTTATAATCTGGGAGTCACCACATAAGAATTCATAATAACAAATAATAATTTTATGTGTAAAAAAATAAACAAAATTAGGAACATTTTGTGAGAGATAAGAAAATGTGTTATAGATTCATAAACCAGGAAAGATAAGATAAAAATGAAATCAATGGTACCAGTTCATGATATATGGATTATCATTTCTCGTCTGGGAAATTGTAGTCAAATTAGATTTAATACATATCTTGATCGAAGTTCTAGGTAATGAAAACAATACCACAAATACATTGGATTGTATTAAGTATTGAAAAAGTTCACAGCGCATCCAATATGTTATCCTTTTGTGTTGTTGTGTACTGTTATTTTTTTCATAAACATCCTGAGTGAAAATTATATATATAATATTTACTTAGTAGTGGTGGAATCCACTCTTACTTCAGATATTCAAAATAAATTTATGCAACAGCTTTCATAAATATCTCCACAAAAAACCTACCATCCGGGCCTCATTATTTATAAATAATAATTCCTGAATAATATAATTTAAAATAATTTCAATAAATCTTCTAATAATATCTCCTATAAAATAATAGCATTTAATTCTTTTCAAAATCTTACTCAAATATATTCAGTACTTTTTAAACTTAGTTAATAAAAAAATGGAGAACATGCATCACAGTCTGAAAATAAAGACAAATATTTGAATATAAAAAATCATTTGACATTCGACTTTATTAGAAAAAAGGATTGATGAAATTTTTATTTTTTCCCTTTAAAAATTTACCAAATAATCAACAAAACATCAATCATAATTCATATATTTAATTTGAAATTATCTTTTAGAAATTAAGAAGAAAATAATCCATAAAAATATGTAGCAGATTAGTGTTCTACATAATGCCACAACATGGAAAAAAGTGTGGTAAAATAATTAGTGTAAATGAATGTTGGGTTCATGAAATTATGGTACATGACAGTAGTGTTCATCGAATGTATGGTTCAAAAGTATCACATGGTTTAATACTAGCAATGGGTTCAAAAGTTAATCAGGTTTCAAATGAATAATATTGCTAAAAATTAGTATAGTGTTCCAAATTATTATACAGTTTCTTAACCATACATTTCATTATTATGAAACTAATGACCACAAACTTTATTTTTCACTATTGAGAAATTACTTTTCTCAAACCATATGTTACACTATTCTGCATGTATGGTTGTTAAACCATGCCTTTCACTGTAAAAAAAGTAGAGTTATTGAGCCATACTTAGTGAAAAATCATGACAACATATCTTATAAAAAATTAATTATTTTTTAAAGGATCATAACAAAATATTCATCCTTTGTTAAAAAATAATTATTTATCTTTCCAATGAAATAATAATTAAAAAAATTATGACATCTAATAAACTTGATATTTTTAGAAAATAGAATCAACTACATTATGGGAAACTATACTAGTGAAACATCATTATAGACCATCAGATTATTAAATGTCTATACAAATGAACTTGTTAGGAATCGATTTAACTATTAAAATCAAGATAAACATGTTTTAATTCTATAAAATTATATTTCATGGGAATAAGTTATCTATAAAACTTCATGTATGTTAAATACATTATCTATTTCAAATTCTAAACAATAACATATCTAAAACTACTGTAGAAACTTCATCAAATTTTTAGATTACTAGAAAATCATTTTCAGGTATCAATATACACTAATGAAGTATAAGTAAATAAATTATCTATAAAGTGTTATAATAATAACAAAAATAAAAAAATTGTATGTGGACGTATTGTTAAAATATAGTATAAATATAATCTAACAAAATATAATAATGCACATGCATAAACTATATCCATCTTTTTGTTTGATTACAAAACCAAATAATTCAAATCTGACATGACCTGTCCCCTGGGGCCCATGAAATGACAACCCCAAGCTAGCCATCCATAGGCTAGGGGTTGGTGACTGGCAATGGAAAGGTATACCCTCAAAATGGGAAGGAAATTATTTTAAACCTCTACACAAGCAGACACGGAAAAACACACATAGAGAACCATGAAAGATGAAAAGTAGTACATCCCACCACAATGTTACAATACTAATAATAATGTTTATAAAATTAATTTAATGGGAAATAATACAAGACTAATTTAAATAAATGTATAGAAAAATAAAAACACTCTCTAGGGGTCGTCCACCAAGGATCGTACCTAAAGGGTAGGTAATGCTCTCTACCAGAAGTTACTGTAGCACACCATGTATATCGATCAACCTCTGAGAACTGATTACTCTTGGCTCCCTAATTTCCCTATCAAGGTTGTTCGTCATCTACACAAGAGACAACAGGTGGGAGTGAAGCCCATGTAGGGGTGAGTATAACAATACTCATTACGGACCCCAAGACCCCCGAAGGTATCTCAGTAATCGAAGAAGGAGAACACAATAAAATAAATACCATAGAGTAAATACATCCAAAAAATATCTCAAACACAAAACCTAATGTAAATTATGTAGGTCATAGTATGTATATATTATGTACAGAAACAAAGATGGTTAATCGTTAAACTATATCATCATATTATGTCGAGAGGCTCTTCTACTAACCTACACAAGGTCTCTAGGTGATGACCCATAAAGAATTGTTAGGTGATGACCTATAGAGGATCTCTAGGTGATGACCCACAAGGGATATCTTGGTGTGGACACACACTTGATTGCTAGATTCTTACCCACTTAGGATCATTAGGTGTTGACCCACACATTATCACATTTTTTTTATCAAGTCACACCCAGTCATTGGATTACAGCACATAGAAGACATGTTTTCTGGAAGATCTTATCCTCAATCCAATGGTAGTACCTAAACCATCACTAAGTTCCACATATAGAAACTCCAAAGGGTTGTCTTATCATAAGGGTCCCAACGCAATAGACGATGCGTCGATCAGACACCTGGTCTGTAAGTTATGGGCTTTTAGTGAAAAGGGCCCAGTGGGATTCGAGTCCGATCCAACCTGGCCATAATCCAACATCTTCCAAAACTAAAGTGTATTATATAAAAAGGACCACCATATTTCAAGGGTCACAACACCACTAACAATGCGTCAATCAGATGTTTGATCTGTGAGATATAGATTGTTTTAGTGAAACTGGTAAAGTTGGGTACGGTGTGGGGCCCGCCCAGCCGGTCCATTGGGATTGCGGGTCCGACTCAGTATGACGGGTAAAGCTCAGTGGTGGGTCTGACCCACTGAGATGTATGTCCAGTCCTCCAAACTGGGACACAACATACAACCACATCCGTCCCCCCATTCACCCTAAGTCAGTACAGGTTGATCTCCACTCCACGGTCAAGCGACCATGACAGCACCACTCGGTACGTCAGGCTGGCTGGAAAATTGGCATGCACGTGGATCGGGTCCACGTGCCTCTAGAGGGATGCTCTTCTATGTGGAGATGATGGGTGCCACATCATCCCAGCCATGAATTTGTACCGCGACGGTGTGTCGATGGGCGCGTCTCCATCCGTTTCCCATAGCCACTACTACCTGTGTCGGCACACCGATCGTACAATTGAAGGGACACTAGAGTCACTCTGGTGATCCGTTTCTCGAACCGCTTATATCTTCGAAATATCTAGGTCATCACTTTCAATGTGATGACCTCAAACTCACTTTTATAATGTCTCAATAAATCATCCATGAAGAATGATAAATAAAAAAACAAGGGAGAGGGTCTGGGCCTTAGTTGTGTCATCCCACACACACCACGTTAGAATATAAGAATGGGGGAATGTATTAATCCATATAAAAAGATGAGAACCCCAATTCAAAATTTCACAAAATATCCAACTGGAAGAATGAGCGAATAATAGATCAACTCGTTAGTCAGTTGATCCTCATTCTTCATTAATTGTTAAGAACCAGGAAGAAAACATCACATACATAAAATGCATAAACCAGTACATAGTTGAAGCTTGATGTTGAAGCATTATTCCTCGAGGATTCATGATTTTGACGTTTCTTCTGGATCTGTTCATCGAGGCACATCAAAACCAGTGATGATATTTGGGCGCATTGTTCTTCTTTTTTCATTGGAGAGGGATTATGCCAGCAGTTCGTCAAGGATTTCCCAACTTTTTTCATTTCCCAAAACACAAAAAGATGGGATTTTTAAAAGAAATAAAAGAATCATTGATGTTTCTCCCATTAATGATACTCATGAAATGAGCCACATTTAATTATTTACTATGATAACATCATCGAGTCCCCAAATGAGAAATTATTTAACCTCTCTTAACGCTCCTCGTTGTCACCTCATCGCGGCACCGCAACGTCGCCATCCTCTACTCAACAGTGAGAAAAGATATAAAATATTTCATTTAAATTATATTATTTTTTAAAAAAAATTCAAAAAAAATTTCTTCTCAGCCCTTACTGGGCGAATTTAAGTCATTTATAGGTGAATCCATGTGATCCAATTTCAACGGTTCCCTGAGATTTTGTATTCAAGAACTGGTTCAAATGTTTGAATATACCTCTCACACATTTATTGAACTTACCACAAAAAAGTTTAAATTTCTATTCTGATCTCTCTAGGCCTCAGAATCATGTGCTTTTAGAGCATGCAGTTTAATAATAAATAAATATAATTTTAAAAAATAATTTACTCATAATTTCTGAGAAATTACAGAATAAGGTAAATTTTTCATAAAAAACATATAAAACAAATTATTTCCCCATTTTTAAAATAATAAAAAAAATAAAAATATGATATTCCAAATAAAAGAAGTAATAAGTAGTTTAAATTCCAATATACCATGATCTAATTTACTTTTTTCAAACATGGAAAATAATAAAGTCATTGTAAAAAAACTTATAGTATATTTTCATAATGTATAAATTCAAAAAATATGTCATAATTTTAAAATTATCTCTAATAAAATTAAATCAATTATCAATATTCATTGTTGTAAAATGTTTTTAGGGGGTTATAGAAATAAAAAATGTATAAGTATTTTCACAATAAATAAAAAAATTTATATAGATAAACATAAAAATTCCATATGGTTTAATGAATTCCTATACATTAAGAACAAATCCTAGAAGCATTGATATAATCATCTTAAAAATTATATAAATAAATAGATAGTTTATTCTTATATTAATATGATTATAAACCTTTTCAATGAAAATGATACATATGTGATCTGATTTTTTTTTCCATTCTACATCCACCAAAATCAATGTCACAATAAGATGTTAAATAAAAAAGTTACATTTTGTATAAAATAAACCATATTCAACAGTTTATTTAACATATTTAATTATTATTTTTTACATATTTAATATAACTTTCATTAATATCTACATGAATTCTATCACCCAGAAAACAATAAACATGATATCGGGTATAAATGAAGTTAGATAAAGAAAGCTACCTATCATATATCTATTGAATTTAATATCAATATATTTCCCATATTCATCAATATATAATTTACAATTACTCCCCATATGAATTTTCGTCGATTTAATATAATCATGAAAAGTTATTTTAACAAACTCTTTATGATACTTACATTTATTAAGAAAAATTACATATTTTATATGAGAAATTTGATGTTCAAGAAATTATCTTAATTCTCCCATTAATCTCTTGTCAAATTATGAAGGTAGAAAACTATAAAATATATTTAGTATTATTTGACTAGAGGGAAAATAAATATATAATCAACATATATTTTCATTATTAAATTAATATTTGAAATTATTTCAATAACAAATTTTGGGTCAACATTACGTTTCATAAAACCACCAGTAAAATAAATAAATAAATTCTTTCACACCATGCATGAGGTGATTAGTTGAGACCCTAAAAAGTTTTAGATAATATTATTCATTAATAAATCCATTTATGAAATAAATTTTTTCATGAATTTTATCTAATTTAAACATTTATAATAAGAACAATCCGAAAATATTTTAATTTACCATATCCAGGAAACATGTGAAAACGAAACTTCAAATTCTATAACTTCTTTTTGATAGTATAATTGGGAAAACAATTATGGCTTTTCTATTGATAATATATATAGATTCATCTATATTGTTTCTAACGATCCACTAAGTTACAAATATCCACTTTTCATCAAGAAACTACTATAGTCCAAAAAATATTTAGGAAAAACAAAATTATTTCTTCTTTAATAGAAATAATTCAGTTTTCATCTTTCTATTAATAAAAAAATCATAAGTAAAAGCATAAGTGGGTCAACAATTTAAAAAATAATTTCATGTTTCAACACCAAAATCATAATTGATAATTACATTTTTAATAGGATTATATTTTTGAAACATCCATGATTATGGATCTAGATGACAATGAGTATTATACCCCTCAATTTATTCTTTCTTATCTTAAGGTATTTCTTCTTCAAAATTAGATTCCCCATACTAATCATCAAATATAGTAGAATCGGATTTTAATTTTACATTATTTTTAACAAACATAACATGAATAAGTTCTTCAATAACAATAATTCTTTTATAATAAACTCTATTTGGTTTATTATAATTATAATTTCCAACATAAATCCCTTCAACACTCTCAGCATCAAATTTATCTAAATTCTTCATTTAAATTAAAATAAAAACATTACAACCACAAATTCTAAACTAACCAGTTTGATGTTTTTAAAATTTTAAATAATTTATATAGATTTTTCATTAACAAAGTTATTATGATAAATCTTTTTGAAATATAACACGCACAAAAAATAGACTCATCCCCAAAATAACTTGGAAAATTATATTTACTTAACATTGTTATTACCATTTAAATATCTGTTATTTTTTATTATAAAATTCTATTTTATGAAAGTATCATATGAGAAGAAAAATTATTAAAATAGATATTCCATGAACAAAATATTTTAAATTATAAAATATAAAATTCACCTCCTTTATCAATATGAATAAAATTAATCATATAAACATTTTTATTTTGAACTAATTTACAATAATTAGTAAATCTAGAGAAATTATCCTTTTTATGTGAAAAAATTATACCTATGTAAATCTTATATAATCATCAAAAATAACTATGGTATATTCCATTCCACCAAAACTAGATATTTTATTCGGAAAAATAAATCAAAAAGTAATAACTAAAAAAGACTATTGGTTCTTATTAAATTTATAGGTCTAAAAGATATTTTTGGTTGCTTCGCTTTCATAAAATCTTCACAAACATGATGTTGTTATTTCTTCCTCAAGGGTATGTGTTACACATTGTCAGTTTTGTGAGGTTATATAGGATTCTAAAATTTACATGAACTAAAATCTATGAAATAGGATGATTTCATTCCGTACTGCATTCAAAAACATTACATATTGAACAATTAGTTCATTAAAATCAATAATATAATTATTTATTCTCTATTAGAAAAAAAATAACAAATGAATCATCATAAAAATCTAATCATTTTGAAATTTTATCTTCCATTCCATTATCACATAAGAGTGATATACAAAATAAATTATTTATTAGGTTAAAAACATATAAATTTTTAGAAATAAAGGTATAACAGAAAATAATAACTTTACCAAAAATAGTTAACATTTCCATTCAAATTTTATCTAAATGTAACTATTCCTCTATAACATATGTGTTAAGTGGTTAAAATTTATGGACCATTATTTTTATTCCAATATCACCAATTTTCCATGTACCATATTTCATTCGTGATACATACAAAGGATTTTTCCTATAGAAAAAAATTGCTTCACAATTTTCATTACTAAGATACATTGGGTATAATAGGATTATAAGTAGAATTATCAGGTACCCATACATAATTTAAACTAGTGTTTTAATGTAGTCTTGATAATAAATATTTTTAAATTTTATTATTTTTTAAATCCCAATGATTGATTGAATATTAGAAAACAATCATTTTCATAGTGACAGTTCCAACCACATTTATAAAAAGTAATAGTGGAAGTACAACCATTTTTAAATATAATAAAATGTGTTTTAAACATTTTGGAATATCATAAAACATTTAAAAAACCATCGATATTTTTATCTATTTTAATAAAAGACACCATATCATGCTATTTTTCACGAACATGAATAAATGTAGACAAAAATTGTTTAAAACATTCAAATTCATTTTTCAAATTTTCATTCAAATATTGAAAAGATATAAAATTATCATTAACATTTGAATGAGAATTTGAAGTAGTGTTACATTGATTTTCATTCTACTAGAAAATAATTTCATTTTTAGAAACAATTTTCTCATTGTTTTATTTATGCTTATTATATAAATCTAAAACATTGAAAATATCATTTATTAATCATTAAATTTCATCATGTATTTATGAAATATATAGATTATCAAAATCGTAGGAAGAATATAAACATCCATAATAAATATAATAATTACTAACCATATACAATGATACCATGAAGAAAAATCTAGTAGATTTATTTTCATTTCTTGATTGTTCAATACAATTAGATTCCTTTATACTACTCCAACTAGTTTTCAATTCCTTTTCACGTCATTTTGTATTCATATTTGTTATTAATTTTTGGATAATAAATTATGATATAGAATTTATTTCAACAATCACAATGAGTTACATATGGTGCATCAAGAATTTTACTAACTTTCTTATGTCTCTTATATTTTTCTTTTTGATGGTTTCTTTTAAACCGGTTGTGTAGATTCCTGGTATTTATAAAATAATATAAATTCATTTCTTTTAATATTTATGAATACGAAATTATTTTTACATTAAAGGGGATGCTTTTTTCCATATAGTACTCAACACGAAACAATGGGTTTCTTTTAAACCTTTTGTTGCACAGAACATTGAGTTATACGAGAAAATAAAACAATAATATTATTATTATTTTAAATGGTAGTTAACGCCTTGTCATTATATAGGCATGAATTAAAAAAACTAACTAAATTTTAATTAAACATTTTTTTAAATGTTTTTATATTTATCATATAAATTATGGAGGCCTAAAATAATAATGAAATATATTTTAAGCATGAAATACTCTAATATTTTCAAACGATTTTTTACTACCTTTTGAAGGTCAATCCTTTTTAAATAAAATTTTTTCACTTTTATATGTTCTATTTGACAAAATAAAATTATTATTTAGAATAGAGACATAAAAATTTACATTGTATATAATTTTGTTATTTTTTTTATAATGTTCATTTTTTGATGAATCGTGAACAATACTGCATTTTAATTCAAAATTGCCTTTTCATCTACATTATTTAAATAGTTAACATATCCTTTTATTTGGCTTTAATGTATAATTGGATTATGTTTTTATCATGTAATCTAATTATGGTTATTCGATGTAATTTCTCTTTTTAGTTGACATAAACATAAGCCAATATTATGATAGTTATTACTTCCCAAAAACCATCTTTTTGGTTTTGAAAAGGGGAGTTAATTTTAAATTAGTTACTGCAACTTATGTGTTTTGATTTTTGAAAAATAATTTCCATATTTGGAATCATATGGTCTTAATTTTTTGAAAAGGTTCCTTTTATTTTTTCTATTATAAACAGTAACTTCAATAATTATTTGATTTGACATGTTTGACGGTTTAATTTGGAAAATAAGTGTAAAAAAATAATTTTATAACAACAATAAACTACAAAAAACATTTCCTAACACTATTGGAAGAGATATTTTCTACCATGGTCATCCTTTGGGTGATTTGTGGACCTCATCGAGCCACTTGGGTGTGAAAATTACATTTTATAAGAATTTATTTTAATTAAAGAAAAATATAACATAAACATGTATTTTTTAATAAAACAATTTTTATATGGGGATATATAACTGATATCTTTGAATATAAATATTATTTAGGATCCAAATAATATTTCATATATCAAGGTAATTTTTTTATAAATTTTATAAAATAAATAAATAAATTTAATTACGATAAAATGGTGATGCAGTGATTGAATCATTAATGAATAATTTAAATAAATGATATTATAAATATTAAAATAAATGTAATTTGATTATTTTTAAACCATACCATAATTTTACGAAATATATTGACATATTATCATTGATTTATTAATTTTTTATAAGGAACCATGTTTTAATGACTTGAACAAAAAATCAATTACTTGATAGTGTCAAAATTTACATAAATAATTTATTAAAACAAATAATATTTTATTAAATGACATAATAGTATTAAAAATATAATATTCATCCAACTGACTTACATAATGTTAAAATTTTCATTAATTATCCAATTATGTTACTCTGGTAATTTATTGTAAATATAGTTACCATATATTAGGAAAATGTACGAAGACGTGGTGAGAGTTAATGTTTTTACCTAAAGGTTAAAGATAAATGGTAAGGTAAATTTTGTTCCCAAAACATGTATAAAAACTGTTGGTTGAGAGAATCTAGCCCCAAAAGATTTTTATATTTTAAATAAATGAATATGGGACAATTTAAAACCGAAAATCATTTTATAATATAATAATACTCCAATACCATCCTAAAGTTCCCCTCCTTCCTCTTATAAAAGTACATCACTTGTACCTACTTACTCACACCACTAAATACATTTGGATGTCCATATTCTTATAAAATAAGCTCCCAACATCCCTCCCTTACTCTTAGAGTCCATTTCATGGTAATAATCCAATTCATTAAATCCTTTATGGTCAAATCAAAAGAAGATACTCATTTTAGAGGTAATGCCTTCTCAAATGATCATTTCTATTATTTTACATATTCACTCAATGTTATATTATAAAAAATTGATTATATAACAAAAAAATATACTCATTATCCTAGGATTTTTTATGATATTTATTCAAACTAAACTCACAAACCTCTATCTAATGGATACGAACATACTTTTTCTGTGTACGGCGAACTACTGTTTCCTGAAACGATGATTATTAAATTTTCTCTTACTAAATATCATGGTGGCCATTATGATGAAACTTTATTTATATATAATATATATTATGTTTATGTTTCCTATATTCTTAAGAATTTTTTCATTTACATCATATCTATATTCTTTCTATAATGTGTAAAAATAATAATTTCATTTGAGGAACTGCTTACTACCTCCCCCTCAATGTGATATGACTCATCCATTCCATACAAGGAACATATAAATGATGGTGTTAATGAACATATGTATCATATATAAAATATGATCTAAATTTGGAATTATAATATAACTATGTATCATTTAGTTTCAATTCCATTAAATATGAAAAAGTAATAGAAGAAGTGTTCATGCATACGTACGGCTTACCGTCTCCGTGAACGATAAATTTAATTTATTATCTCCAAAAGTTATGAACCATTATAGGTACATATATAAGGATATATATGATACTAAAATCATGAATAATTTTCATGTCATTATGGACTTTTTACTACATTGAAAATTTTCATCAAAACATGTTCATTTTTGACTCATGTACCGAATATCATCAAAACGAACGATATGAATATAAAAAATTATGTAATTTTATTATCATGATGATGAGTAATATAAAATGAATAATAAAATTGAAAAATTTTCTGAATAAAGTATAAATTAAATTATTTTTATTACTTAGGAATGTATAAAATGAACGAGACATGTCACACTCAATGTAAGAGACTTCATCTCAATCTCCTTTCATTGTGGCATATTTTTAATTATAAATGAACTTATTTTATACGGTGTATAATAATACCCTTTTTAATTTAATTTCATTAAATGGTTTCAAAAGGTATCTTCTATATTAAGATTTGTTTTACTAAATGACAATGAGATGTATCTTTTTAACGTATGCAGTAACAATGACCTTTCCGCCACCAAGATCACTATTTGATATTTGGATTCCATAACAGGGAAAATAAATTAAAAGGAAAATAAATAACACATACACTTTTTATATATTTTGGTATTGAAAATAGTTTTTAGAAAGCATTTATTTTGTCAATATCTGGAAATGATATACTCTGATTGCAATGTGGAAATGTTTTCATTCCATAATGCTTGTTTTATGTGTTATGAATATGTTATGGTTCTTGAAATTATTTACATATACGAGTGGTTTGGGGATAATCTAGGCATGGGGGATCCTTAGATAGCTCTCCAATGAATTGTGTAATGTGACAGATGTAAAAATTAATGTTTCTCCTAAGTGATTTAGGGAATATACTGTGATTATTATTCCAAACGTATCTCCCTATGTAGTTGCAAAAGCTGCAATTTAATTATGTTATGGATGCCACAAGATACCTTTATAATTGATTATTTCTTTGGGTTATTCATAAATATTATGAATTCATGTGGTATGTTAAATAACATATGTTTTATGATCTAAATGTATGATTTCCTTGATTTGTATGTATGGATGGTCTAATGTTTTCTTTCCTTATTTTATTTCCCATACTGAGCATTTTAAGATCATCTGCATTTTTTGAAATGTTTTAAATATGTTATAGGGATAGTTATGAGAATAGAAGAATTCAATAATATTTTAATCAAGAACATCATTCATTTTTATTTAAGGAGTTTTATTTTTGTGAAACAATTGTATAGTAGAAGTTTATACATTGTATTATATGTGTTGTAATGTAATAGTTATGTCAAAATTCTCTAAAACACCAAATCTGAAAAGATACTCAATGTGAAAGATATTAAAATCCTGATCAAAAATCCTGATTAACTATTTTTTACTTTTGGGGCCCTCCAATTGGTATCATAGGTATGTTTAGATAACTTTAAGAGTTAGGATATTTTTAATAAAATATCCATAAATTATTTTTTATTTTATGGATCAATTGAAATTATATAGCATTTGAAGTTTACCATGTTGCATTGTCCAAGATATTTTTGTGTTCAGAATGGTTTTTCGCCAAGAAAACAAAGAAGCAACGATGGTATGACAAAAAGAGGTAAAAAACATAACAAATCAGTAACTAGAAATTGATAGATTCAAAACTAAATAGTTTTTTGTAGTGATGGCACAATTAAATCAAGATATAAATGGTGGCATATCCATGGAAAATATTTTCCAGATCAACCAAAAAAGAACATGTTAGTAGTTAAGCATTTCATGAGGCAACATCCCTCGTTATTCATTGGATAATTTGACCATGTACTTTCTGAGGGTGGATAATAGCATTGGAATTTTTTTGATGTCATTTGGTGTTTAGAAAATTAAATTTTTAGTCTAGTTATTTACTGTTTTTAAGGTGAATCGAATTAGTGGTGGTCCATGGTTAAAAATATTCGGGACAGTGAGGAGATTGATTCTCTTGATTTGGATGAATTCAATGGTTTTATCCTTGATAAATATTTTCCTACAATTGTTCGACATATGATGGGAAGAAATTCATGGAATGGAATAAAGAGGGTGACTTCGTGGGTTCTTATGAAACACATTTTATTCGACTTGAAATGAATGCTCTAAATTTCATACGGGATCTTGAAAGTAAAATGAATTGTTTTTACATAGGATTATAGCCCATATATCGATGGGAATTAACTTCTTGTGAGTTAAAATGTGTTATTAGTCACACTTGAGAATGCCTTTTGATTTTTGATAAGTCCTACAGATGTGGTAAAATGGGACATAAGGGTCTTAATATAACTAAAAAAGATCAAGTTAGTGGTATGAAATGATCTTTTTACAGTCAGTAAATAATTTTAAGTGTAATGAAATGGGACATTATTCGAGTGAGTGTCTGACAAAGAACTCAAATGATGAAAAATAGTCAAGAATTCATGTAGAAATGGGTGGTCAAATACTTTTCAACTACATCAGTATATGTTGGTCCATCAAATAAATTGGTATCAAGTACACTGTTCGTTTATTTAGATTATTCCAATGTGTTGTTTGATTCATGGTCTAAATATTCATTCATTTCTGAGAAATTTTCTAATAAATTGGGAATTTTTTCTCAAGATATAAATCCTATACATGTGTTAAAAAACCTATAGGAAATGTTGACACTACAAGAAATTATACTAATCTCTTTTTCCTTGTGTTTAGAAAGATAATATCTTCAAACCTTATTATTTTACTTCTAGTAGAGTTTGATGTTATTTATGTTATGGATTGTCTTTTTATTTATCTGGCTAAGATTGATTGCGGATCTCAAGATGTTTATTTTCAGAAAATATTTCAATTTGTGTACAACAATGAATGCTTACTTTTGATAACATATCTAGAATATAAGAAACTAGTAAAAGATGGAAATTAATGTTACATTAAACAATTTATTGATAAAAATGAAATATTCATATTAATGATGTGGTAGTTGTCAATGAGTATCTTCATATATTTTCTGAAGCATGTCCTTGTATAATACCTGATTATGATGTTAAATTTACTATTGAAATGGTTCCAGATGCTAAACAACCTCAAAACCCCCATATTGAATGTCTCATATTGAACTTTTAAAGATAAAGAAGCAATTTCCGGAGTTATTAGATAATGGTTTTATTTGACCAAGCTCATCACAATGAGTTGATTTTATATAGTTTGTTAAAATGAAATATGGTTCAATGAGACATTGCATTGATTAAAGATCGTTGAATAAAATTGTTGTTAATAACAAGTATCATTTGCCTCATATTGATGATTTATTTGATCAGATCCATGGAGCTCAGTATCTTTTGAATATTGAATTGATGTCAAGAAACCATCAATTGAATGTAAAGGAAGAATAGATTCTAAAGACCACATTTCATACTAGATATGGCCATAATAAATTTGTAGTTATGTCTTTTGGGTTAACCAATGCTCCTTATTTATTAATGTATCTTAAGAATAGGATTTTCTGTGAGTTCTTGGATATTTTTTTTTGTTTATTGATAATATTTTTCTATATTCTGAAAGTAATTTGGAAGATGAATGTAGTTTATGGGATGTATTGGAAACCTTAAAAATATGAGAAACTATATGGGAAATTCAGTATGTGTGAGTTTTGTTTAAAACAAATTTCATTCCATGGTCACATTTTTTCTAAATATTTCATAACTGTTGATGATGCGAATAATGTAGTTTAAGAATGACCAAGAACCACAAATATAAATGATATTTGTAGTTTTTAGGGTTTATAAGGTTATTATGGGATTTTTTTGAAAATATTTTATGGTAATCTGGACCATTGACTATGTAAACACAAAAACAATTTATGTTCATCTGGAAAAAATAATGTGATGATTTTTTTTAGAAATTTAATAGAATATTGGTGAATACTCCAATTTTGGGACTAACTTATAGAAATGGTGAAGTAACTATCTATAGTAATCCTTCATTGAAAAGGGTTGGTTGTATACTAATTCATAATGATCAGGTTATTTATTATACATCTTGTCAGTTGAAAACTAATGAGTTAAATTACCCAACAGATGATATGCAATTAGAAGCTGTTGCTTTTTCTTAAAGAATTTGGACACATAATCTGTGTGGAGAAAAGTGTAAAATAAATACTTATTACAAATGTACAAAGTATATATTCAATCTGAATAAATTAAACATTAGATGAATTTTTTTCCTTGAATTAATCATAGATTCTATTTTCAAGTTTCATTACAATATAGGAAAAGCAAAAAAAGTGGCTAATTCTTTGAGTCTGAAAATTAATTCAACATTTATCATTATATAATTGGAATGAGATCTTCTTGTTTTTTGATTTTTTTTATTTTTCAATTAAAAATTGTTGGTGTATGGAATTCATCTAGTTTTTTTTTCACGTGGCAGTGAAATCATATCTATCATATAGAATTATGAAAAGGCATAATGAAATAGTGAGTTGCATAAAAAGGTTGAACTGGGTCAAAAGTGTAAGTTACCTAAATTTAACCTTGATAAAGAATGTGTTTTGTGGTTTGTAAAGAGATTGTGTGTGTCTATTGATTCCCAGTTGAGGAATGGGTTATTATATGAAGCTCACAGTTCACCATTTTCAGCTCATCCTAGTAGTACTAAGATGTACAATGGTCATCAGGAGTATTACTTATGGGATGGAATGAATAGATATATTGCATACTATACCCTAAGATGTTTTATTTTTAACATGTTAAAACAGAGCGACAATTACCAAAAGGGATACTTAAGCCTTTGTTAATTCTAGAGTAGAAATGAGAAAATATATCCATCAATTTCGTTGTGGGATTACCATACTTCTTAAGGTCACAATGTAATCTGGGATATTATTGACCAATTGAATAATTTTGCTCATTTTCTCTCTGTACGATATACTCTATCTTTGGATCAACATTTGCAATTGTATATTAAAGTAATGTTCATGTTACATGGAGTTCCCATCTAAATTGTATCTCATCATGATCACATGTTAACATATATCATTTTAAGGACTCCAAAATTCACTGTATACTGAATTAAATTTTTGTACAACATTTCATCTGTAATTAGATAGGAAATCAGAACAAACAATTAAGACATTGGAAGATACACTACTTACTTGTTCAATAGATTACTAGGGTATTTGGGAGAAACATCTTTATTTGGTTAATTTTTCTTATAATAAAAGATTCCATTACAATATATAGATGGAACCCTTTTAATCATTATATTGAATGAGGTTTCAAACTCCATTTTTTTGGATTAATTAGGTGAAATTATGTTGATAGGACCCAAATTTTTAGAAGAGATGATAGAAAAAGATCAGTTGTTTTAGAATCACATGATAATAGCTCAATATAGGCACAATAGTTATTCTGGTAACTATAGAAAGGATCCTTATTTTGAGGTATTTGATCATGTATTTCTCAATGTTTCTCCATGTAAATGTGTGATGCATTTTGTTATGAAAGGAAATGTCAGTCTGATGTTAATTGGACCCTATGAAATCCTAGAAAAGTTAGATCAGTTTCCTGCAGAGTAGATTAAGCTCCAGTTTTTTTCCCAGTACATAATAGTTTTCATGATTCAATGTTGAGAAAGGATATTCTAGATCCATATCATGTTTTGTGTCCCATGATAGTTTAGTTGGAAGAGAAACTTTATTATGAGGAACAACCAGTCCAAATTCTTTACCTAATAGAGATGGTGTTGCAGAATAAGGTATTTTTTCATGTAATGGTTTTTTGAAAAAATCATATAGTTTAAGAGGAAACATAGGAATCTAAAAAATTAAATGAGGGTTAAATACCCCTACTTATTTGATATCTGAATAGAATTGTGATGACACAATTCCCAAATGGGGAGAATTATGTATGACCCTATGCATTTATAAAATAATAACTTTTCATTTCTATTAATATTTATGAATAATATATTATCTTTACATTAAAAGAGATGTTTTTTCTGATAGCGTAGTCAACTTGATACAATAGGTTTTTTTTGAAATCTTACGTTGCACAGAACATTCCGTTATACTGAAAAATAGTACAATAAATATATTATTATTTTAAATGGTAGTTAATGCATAGCCATAATATAAGCCAGTATGAATAGAACTAACTAAATTAATATTACACATGTTTGTTAAATGTTTTTATATTTTTACAATAAATTTTAGAGGCTTAATATAATAATGAATATGATTTTCAGCATAAAATACTCTAATATTTCTAAAAGTTCATTTTACAACCTTTTAATGTAGAACCCTTTTCAATTATATTTTTATCACTTTTATATGTTCTATTTTGAAAAATTAAATTATTCTTTTTAATAAGGACATCAAATTTTACATTGGATTAAATTTTGGTATTTTTATTATAAGGTTCATTTTTTAAGGATTCATGAAAAATACTACATTTTAATTCAAAACATCCTTGTTATTTAATTTATTTATATTGTAAGGAGGTCATTTTAATTAGGTTTAATTTATAATTAGATTATTGTTTTTGTCATTTAAGTAAATTTTGGTCATTAGAAGTAATTTTACATTTTAATTGGACATAAACACATGTCAATATTATGATAGTTATTACTTCTTTTAAATCCGGTTTTCGGTTATCACAATGAAAATTAATTTTAAATTAATTAAAGAAATTTCTACATTGTGAATTTGAAAAAATTTATTATATATTTGGAATTAGAAGGTCCAAATTTAGGGAATATGTACCTTTTATTTCTTGACAACATGAATAGTAACATCAGAAAATATTTTATTTAACATGTTTAAAGGGAATATTTGGAAAATAAGGTTAAAAAATAATATTATTATAATATTTAATAACATAAAACACTTCCTAATAATATTGGATAATTTATATCTGACAATGGGAATACTTGGGCTTATTTGAGGACCCCATGGATCCACTTGGGTGTGAAAGTGACATTTTATAAGAAATAATTTAAATTAAAGTAAAATATAACATAAACATGTATCTTTTAATAAAAAAATTTATATAGGGTTATATAAATGTTATCTTTGACTATAAATAGAAATTAGAAATATAATAAAATGTCTTATATCGTGGTATTTTATTTATAAGTTTTATAAAATAAATAATTAATCATAATTTTGAAATAATGATGATTGATGGATTTCTTAATTAATTAATGATTCAAATAAATATTATTATAAATATTAAAATAAAGGTAATTTGATTATTTTTAGTCTATAAAAGAATTTTATGGATGAAATTGACATATTATCATTGATTTAATTCTTTTTTTCAATTGAACCAAGTTGTTTTGACATAAAAACTTAACTACTTAATACTATAAAAATTGACATAAATGAGTTTTTAAAACAAATAATATTCTATTAAATGATATAATAGTCTAAAAATATAAGATTCTTCAAAATAACTTATATAATGTTACAAATTTCATTAAGGATCCACTTATTTTTCTCTTGTCATTTTATAGTATATATATTTACACTATGTTATGTAAATGCAATAATACATGGTAATAGTGAATGTTTTAAACTATGGGTTAATGCAAAAAAGATAGGTTATTGTTTTCCCCAAACTTGTCTAATACCTATTGGATGAGATGATGTCGACTCAAAATCATCTTATGTTTGAAATAGATGAGTTTGGAAACATTTAAACTGAAAATAATTTTATAATAAATTAATAATCCAAAAACATTCTAAAGTGCCCCTCCTCCATCATATAAAAGGCTATAAAATGAACCCACTTACTCACATATCTCAAGCCTCTACGATCGGCCAAATTCTACTAAAATAATCTCCCATCGTCTCTTCATTCTTCCTAGAATCCTTACCTTAGGTAGAAAGAAATTTAAGAAATCCTTTTTGTCTCAAATCAATAAGAGTTACTCATTTTATATGTAATGTATTCCCTAAAGTTCATTTCAATTATTTTACTTCTTCACTTTATAATATATTCCTATAAATTGATTACATAAAAAATCAGTATCCTTAATGTACTCATATTTTTTATGAGAATGGTTATAACTACAATTACACACACCTACATCTATTGAAGACCAACATATTGTTTCTGTGTAGGATGATCTAGTTCCTCAAAAACAATGATGGTTCAATTTTACCATACCACCTCTTTTAGTGGACATTATGAAAGAAACTATATTTATATATGAAATATATTATATTTATATTTTCTATAATCTTATGTATTTTTTAATTATATAATACCTTTATGCTTTCCCTAATGTTTAAATATGATAATTACATTTGAGGAACTGTGGACTATCGCCCCCTCAAAATCATATGACATGTTAATCCCATTCATAGAACGTATAAAGGATTGGGCTAATGATAATATTTAACATTTATGAAATTTTATTTAATACTATAATTTTAATATAACAATGTATTGTTTATTTTTCATTCCTTTAAATATGAAAAAGAAATGAATGTAGCATTCATGCATACGTACGGCTTACCGTCCTTATGAATGATGCATTTAATTTCATATATCAAAATGTTATGGTCTATTCTAAAGACATATATACAACATATATATGATAATTAAAAAAATAATAATATTCTAGTGATGATGATCTTTTGACTACATTGACAGTTTAAATCAAAACAAGTTCATTTTCGACTCAAGTACCGAATATCACCAAAATGAACGATATGAAAATAAATAATAATATATTTTTTATAACACGATTATAGTATTATAAAATTAATAATAAACCTGAAAAAGGTTCTGATGTAATTAAAAATTAACCTGTGTTTAGTATTCATGAATATAAGTAAATAATGAGAAAAGTTGGACTCAAGGTAAGGGACTTCATCTGAAGACCTTTTCATTAGGGCATATTTTGATTGATACACGAAATTATTTAAATAATTAATAATTATACCATTTTTATTTTAATTTTATCCAAATTTTTTTTATCTGAATATTTTTATACTAAGAATTTTTCTAAATTATTAATCAAATTTTTCTATTTAACTTACACACCGACAACGACCTTTCCGTCGTTGCGAGAATTATTTGATATTTTGATTCCATAGCAAACCATAATGTTTTTAGAAAAAAATTAAATACCATATACCATATTTAAAATTTTTGGTATTGGAAATGGTTTTTATAAATCATTTATTATGTCTATATATTGAAATGATGTATTTTGATTGCAATGTAGAAATGTTATATTTCTTTTATGATTGTTTTATGTGTTCTGAATATGTTATGTTTCATGGTAATTGTTTACATATATGGGTTTTTTTGTGATAAAAAAATTGTGGGTGAGCTTGACATAGATCTCCAATGCATTAACTAATGTAATGGAGGTAAATGTTATTATTTCTCTAAAGATAGTTAGGGAATTTACTGTGATATGTATTCCAAACGTAAATCCCTATGTAGCAGCAAAAGTTCAATGGACATATATTATGGATGTAGTAAGATAACTTTATCATTTATTATTTCTATGTGTTATTTATAAATACTATGATTTCACAAGGTATGGTAGAGAGATTATGTTTTATTATTGAAAATTATGATTTCTATTATTTGTATGTATTCATGGACTAATGATTTATTTCATTATTTTATATCTGTTACTGAGATTTTTATGCTCATAATATATTTTTTAAATGAATTTCAAAGGGAATAAGGAAGGTTAAGAGGAAGGAAGAATTCAAAAATATTTTTATAATGAAAATAATTCTTGTTTTATTTAAGGAGTTTATTTTTGGGGAAAAATTTAATAGAGTAAATGTGTCTAAATTGTATTATTTGAGATGTAATGTAATATTTATGTCTTAATTATCTAAAAATATAAACCTAATAGGATCCTAACTGTAGCAAAATGATAATTCTTGATAAAAAATCAAGATTATAGAATTATTAAGGCTGATGAAAAACATATTTATGAATCCTTTATTTTTCATTCTTTTGTATACACCAGTCCCAATATGAGGTATGTAATGACCCAAATTATTTCAATGAAAAATTATCTTCTTATATTTATGTCATAAAAACACAAAATAATGAACTACTAAGTGATAAGTGACCTTTAAACATAATTTCGTCACCCCTATGTTTGGAATTTTAAAAATCTGACATACACGGTTGTGTTCAAGATAGTTTTTGGATTCTAATGAAACAATAATAATTTTTGGTGACCCTTACGAATAGTATCCTACCTTTATGAATATTAAAATTACCCTTATTAATAGTAAATAAGAGTAACATTACCTATGAATAATAAAATAAAATTTAGACATCATAGAAAGTGATGATTTGACCTTAGTAAACATTTTGGAAATTCGTAAGTCATAATTAATTAATTTAATAGATTATTTATTCCTTAAAATGTATTCATAAATTATTTAATCAATGTATAATAGTTTTTAGATAATTTTATAAGACCCTACGTAATTTTTGAAAGAACTACAAAATCAGTTTTAATTTTAAAAACTGTTTTTTAAGTAAATTATGACTTTAATTAAACATTAAATTAATAATATTTAGAAATTTATTTTTCAAAAATGTACTTCATTTTTGGATTCTACACGTCAAAAAATAGTTGGGGTAAATTTTTGGGATTTTTCTGAGATACTTGAATTTTTGGTGAATATTATAATACATTAATTTACCATATAAATATATTTTAATTAAAACCCACTATTCCTGACATTACAAGTGATGTAAGCACCGAAATCCCGAACTCACATGCCTTATTTAATATTCTTGGTCATACAAGACTCACTATTCCTTGTCTTAGGTGAAATTAATAAACTACTCAATTTTATATTAAGGAAACCCCTCTCCCCTACACTATAAAAGCCACCCTTCACTCCCTCTTTTCCTCACACCTCTCAAGCTCCAAGACTTCTCTAAAATCTACCCAAACACCTTCCCTAGCTCATCCCCCACGTCCAAAATCTTCTAGTCTCATCAAAAGACCAATCCTAGCTTCTTTAAGGAGGTTCTCAAGAGGAAGATTCTAAAGGTAATTTTCCCCCTCTTCTCCTTTAATTTCCTTTCAAGTTCAAGTTCCTTTCTTGATCTCTCCCCACCTATATTCATCAAAATTGTTTTGTAACTCCAGTATTATACATATAATATAATTTTTATTATTCTAATATCACCCCACACCCTTTCCCTCTTTTTTTATTTTATTAAAGAGAGCATTGTTCATGAGGTGTTAATTTATCACCTTCAAACACGACATGCTCTCTTCTTACATTTCTACCTTCAGATCCGGTCATGAAACCATTTTTATGGTTGAAACAGAATATTTTATATGTATTGTGTTCTATTTTAAGTTATGTAAATAACCTATGTCCATATTACTATGTTAAATGTTAAAACAAGTTCGTTGGGATCCAAAAACCGCCCAAATTAACCCAAATAACCATCATTAAATTCATATCTAATGATTCGTCCACTTGGATCTAATATAATTCATTATAAAATTATTAAAGCTACTGTAATATAATTATTAACATGTAATATCACTTCTTTATGTTTACCCATGTTCTACCCAAACATCAATTTATGTATACGAGTGAACTACCCAAGAAAAACCATAAAAACAAACATCCCCAAACAATGTTTTTAAACTCTATAAGTCTTCCAAAGGAACATAATATTACATAATGAAACTATAATAAACCCTATTAATGTAAACATGGTTATGGATATCTAATTAATGAATATAATGTCATTATACAGGAAATTAGAGAGAAGGAGGCATTCGGGTACAAGGTAAGGGGAAATCTCAAACCAAATTTTCTTCCTTCGGGTTCTCCCTCTTTCACTCCATTTTTGATATGGTTACTCCAAAAAGATCATTTGTTCATCATTTACTTTACTTTTCTAGGATATACATGTTTGTCACTGGTTTTTATGTCCATCAATATGTTTTCCAAAAGAACTCTTCTTTCAAGATCTCACATTTTACCTCTCATTCAAGGTTGATGGTTCTTGTATCAAGTATGTTGTACCATCTTTCTTTTGGTAACCCAAAGCTTATGAATGTGTTATTATGAGATGAAACACATTCCTTTCCCTGGGTTATTTATGTACATGTCTAATATGTGTTCTATGTGGCAAGTATGATAATGATAATGTCATGATGTGACGGGTGCGCCCGGAATTATATAATGCAATATGAATGTTTAAATGTGACGGGTGCGCCCGGAATTATACAGCGCTCCAATGCATTGGGCAAAGTGATTAATCTCATGAGTAAATGTGAAATGATGTGTGAAAAAAATGCTAGATTTGTTCACAAGTATGTGTCGTAGTTAACCACTAAGACATGATGTTTCATTTTCATGCATTGCCACATTTCAAGTCTTTTATTTATGCTCCTCTCATGTTCATGATCTTTTGCCTATGTTATGATTATGCTCACCCCATGATGTATTGTTCTTATCTATCCTCTTATTGGGCTTCTAGATCACCCCTTTTGATGTATGTCCTCAGGTGGATACATTTACTAAGGGGAGGACAAGTGCTAATAAGAATCTATAGAAGAAGAAAATAAATGAATGTTTATGCTTGATGTTGTATTTGTTATGTGTGGTCCTAGTTTTCCCAAGACACTAAAATCTGGATCCACTATGTATAATAATATTATGTTGTTTATCATTGAAATGATGTAATAGTAATTTAAGAAAAGGCTGGGTCGCTATAGTTGGTATCAAAGGAAAGGTTTAGTTAATTTGGGAATTAGGATTAGTAAACCCTAGAGAAAACCTCTAGCATGAGAATAAGTACAAACATGTACACAAGAATATTTACCTAGGGATCCCATATGTTATGTTTTTGGTATAATTGTTTAAATAAATAAGCTATTCATGAATTGATTACTTATGTTTTGTTCTAAAATTTTCTATTTTAGAAAATCTTGGGAACCCAGAGAAATCAGCCCAACAACTCATGCGAGGTCCAATGCAACGATTTCCCGAACGACATCCCCAATGATTTTGGAGGTGGAGTTCAAAACTTCATGGAAATGCTTACCCAATTATCTCGGGTTATGAATAATAACCATAATAATGGGGAACATCCTTCTTCACCAAAGAGGGAGCAACTAGCTATCGAATGTTTTATGCGGCAACGACCACCGACGTTTTGTGGATCTTCTGATTCACTAGTTGCAGAACAGTGGGTCAACTACATGGAAAAGATCTTTTATGTTCTTCACTATTCCGAGATGGAGAATCCGACTCTAGCCGTTTATCGTCTAGATGGAGAAGCTGATCAATGGTGGTCTTTGATTAAGAACACCAAGCCAAGGGAGGAAATTGAAGAGATGGAATGGGAAGACTTCAAGATAATGTTTCTTAATAAGTACTTCCCATGAAATCTTCGTACGAATATGGAGAGAGAATTCATAGAGCTAAACAAAAATAAGGATAATCTGTCACAACCTATGAAACAAATTTCACAGGCTCTCAAGGTATGCTTCAGGTTTTGTTATCAACAATGATTAAAAAATTGATTGATTCTTTAGTGGATTAAAACCACATCTTTGAGAGGCTCTTGCAATTAGAGGCTTTGGGAGTTATGAAGAAGTTTTTCGGTGTGCTCTCAAAGTAGAGATAGATTTTGTAGAATGGTACCATGGCTATGGTGATAATAAAATAAAGATGGAGTTTCAAGCTGGTGGATCTAGTGACAAAGGTGGGAAGAAAAATCAACGATCCACATGCCAAAAATGTGAGACGTTGCACCATGGGAACTTCCTCAAAGGTACGGGGAGATGCTTTAAGTGTGGGAAAGAAGGACACCAAGCTCAAGAGTGTCGAAAAGACATGAAAAGGAAGGATAATGTAGCCGATGAAAGGAGAGAACCACTCGTGGTTCAATGCTACAACTGTAGGGAGCTAGGGTACTATTCAAAACAGTACACTAAGCCCTGATCTCTTGAGGGTAATCAGCTCCAACAACCACCAAATCCAAAGGAACAAGGGAAGGCTTATGCCATCACTACTGTAGAGGTGGAACATGATAATGACGTCGTACAAGGTACACTTCCTATTCACTCAAGAATGGAAAAATTCTTATTTGATTATGGTTCTACACATTCCTTTATATCTTGTAAGTTTTCTAGAACTATAGAATTGAAGCCCCGAAACCTTGAAGTAGAGATATCTGTAAAAACACCACGTGGTGCAATCATTGTAACCCATGTGTTTGAATCTTCTCCTGTTGACGTATGTGGGAAGATTCTTTTGGAAAATCTCGTATTACTTTCCTTGGTGGAATTCGACGCTATAATAGGAATGGATTGGCTCTCGTTATATAGAGAACATATCAACTGTCGAGAAAAGGAAATATATTTTCATATTCTGAACCATCCCATGCTCCACTACAAATGCAAGGAAGATCATGAATATCCTTTGAAAAATCATTCAATGGTGTGGGTGTTGATTCCCTTTGAAAAATTATACCTCTCCCAAATGGTTGAGTTGAAGGAAAGTGCCAACCTTGAGGAAATTCCCGTCGTGAGGGAATACAGTGATGTATTTCCCGAAGAGTTACCTGGAATTCCCCCGGATCGTGAGTTAGAGTTCTCAATTGAACTCATATCTGGAGCTACTCCTATCTCAAAGTTCCCCTATAGGATGTCTCCTATATAACTAGAGGATTTAAAGAAGAAGCTGCAAGAGCATCTGGACAAATGGTTCATATGCCCTAGTGCATCACTTAGGGGTGTGTCAGTGCTCTTTGTAAAGAAGAAGGATGGAACCATGCGGATGTGTATCGATTATCGATAACTCAACAAGATCACCATAAGGAACAAGTATCCTATCCCAAGGATTGATGACTTGTTCGACCAGTTAAGAGGAGCTCAATACTTCTCAAAGGTGGATCTTTGTTATGTATATCATCAAGTAAAGGTGAAGAAGGAAGACATTCAGAAGACTTCCATCCGTACAAGGTATGGGAACTATGAGTTTTTGGTGATCCCTTCGGACTTACTAATGCCCCTGCAATCTTCATGGATTTGATGAATAGATTCTTTAGACATTACCTTGACAAATTTGTAGTAGTGTTTATCGAAGATATTATCATCTACTCCAAGAGAAACAAGGAACATGAAGAACATCTAAGACTTGTATTGGCGACATTGAGAAAGGAGAAGTTGAATGCCAAGTTCAGAAAGTGTGACTTTTGGATGAATCAAGTCATGTTCTTGGGACATGTGATCACAAGTGAGGGAATTTTTGTGGATCCTTGAAAGACAAAGGCAATTGAGGAATGGCACAGGCCCTCTAGTGTCACAAAAATCCGTAGTTTTCTTGGATTAGCTGGGTACTACTGACGTTTTGTGAGAAACTTCTCACAATTGTCAAGCCCGCTAACTAAGTTAACAAGGAAATAGGTATAGTACATATGGACGAAAGAATGTGAGGGAATCTTCAAGGAGCTAAAGAGAAGGCTGACCACTGCACCTGTACTCACACTACCGAAAAGTGGAGAAAGTTTTGTGATATATAGTGATTTTTCAAAGAAAGGCTTGGGTTGTGTACTCATGCAAAATTATAATGTGATAGCCTACTCATCATGACATGTGAAGATCCATGAGTAATACTACCTGACGCATGATCTAGAGCTGGCAGCCGTGATTTTTTCCTTGAAAATCTGGCGACACTACCTTTATGGTGAGAATTGTGGCATATACACCGACCACAAGAGCCTAAATTATATATTCACACAAAAGGAGCTCAAAATGCATCAAAGGAGATGGTTAGAGTTAATCAAGGATTATGATTTCTCTATTCACTATCATCATGGAAATATGAACAAGGTAGCTGATGCTCTAAGTAGAAAAGAACCTTCTACTCTATCCATGTTGTGGATTGAGAAAGACCCTATCTTCTTGGATATGCAAAGGATGGATTTGGAAATCATAAGGGAAGGGGATACATCCTACCTTGCCCAAATGATTGCGCAACCATCCATCCAAGAGAAGATTCAGGAAGCACAAAGGGATGATGTGGAGATACCAAAGAGGGTGAATGTAGTAAAGGAAGGGATGCTGTAAGATTTCCATATCGATGATGATGGTGTGATTCGGTTTGGAATGAGGCTTTGTGTGCCTTCATCACCCGGGTTAAAGAAGGAGCTATTGGATAATGCACATAGCTCAAATTTCTCTATCGATCCTGGATGTACCAAGATGTATCGTGATCACCGAGAACACTTCTAGTGGGATAACGTGAAGAAGGAGATTTCGGAATATATATCAAGGTTTTTGGTATGTCAAAAAGTTAAAGCTGAGTGGAAAAAGTCCAAAGGTATGATGCAGCCATTGCCTATACCCATGTGGAAATGGAAAAATGTTTCTATGGACTTTTTCACGGGTATCCCGAAGACGTCAAAGGGAAATAATTCAATATGGTTTGTGGTTGATCGACTCACCAAGACTGCCCATTTTATCGCTATTCGGGAAGACCTCTCACTTGAACAACTTGAAAGGATATATGTGAAGCAAGTAGTGGGATTTCACGGTGTTACACTCTCGATTGCCTATGACCGTGATCCAGGGATCGCATCTAAATTATGGAGGAGCCTTCAACATGCTTTGAGTACTGAATTAAATTTCAGCATGGCCTATCACCCCCAAACTGATCGCTAGTCTAAAAGGACTATTCAGATGCTTGAAGATATGATAAGAGCTTGCTCTCTTGAATTCAAAGGTGGTTGTGATCAGCACCTCCCCTTGGTTGAGTTCTCATACAAAAATAGCTTCCACTCGAGTATTCAGATGGCTCCCTATGAAGCTCTTTATGGGAAGTGATTTAGAACTCCAGCCTGTTGGGATGAAGTTGGATAACGAAATCTACTTGGTCCCGATCTTGTTCAAGAGATGACAGAGAAGGTTCAAGTCATCTAGAAACACATCAAAGCTACTCAAAGTCAGCAAAACAGCTATGCTGACAACCGTCAAAGGGACTTAGAGTTCGATGTTGGAGATAAAGTCTTCCTTCGAATATCTCCATGGAAGAGAGTCATGCGATTCGGGAAGAAAGAGAATCTAAGCCCAAGGTACATTGGCCCCTTTGAGATCCTTGACCGTATAGGAAACGTGGCCTATCGTCTGGAACTTCCACCGAATATGGCTTAAGTTCATGATGTGTTTCATGTATCACTACTAAGGAAGTACATACCATACCTCTCACATGTACTAAACTCAGAGGTGGTACAGCTGGAAGATGATCTCTCCTATGAGGAGCAGCCCGTAAAATTTTTTGAACCGAAGTGATAAGGTTCTACGCAACAAGACAACCCACCTTTTCAAAGTGTTGTGGAGGAACCATAAGTTTGAGGAAGCAACCGGGGAACCAGAAGAGGCAATGAAGGAGAAGTACCCTCACCTATTTGTGTAAAGTGAAATTTCGGGGGTGAAATTTCTTAAGGGGAGAAGAATGTAACGACCCAAAGTATTTAAATGTAAAATTACCTTCTTATATTTATGTCATAAAAACACAAAATAATGAACTACTAAGTGATAAGTGACCTTTAAAAATAATATTTTTACCCCTATGATTGGAATTTTAAAAATCCGACATACACGGTTGTGTTCAAGATAGTTTTTGGAGTCTAATGAAACAAAAATAATTTTTGGTGAATAGTAACCTACCCTTATGAATATTAACATACCCTTTATGAATATTAACCTAACCTTATGAATAGTAAATTGACCGTTATGAATAGTAAATAAGATTAACATTACATATGAATAATATAATAAAATTTATACATCATAAAAAGTGATGATTTGACCTTAGTAAACGTTATGGTAATTTGTAAGTCATAATTAATTAATTAATTAATTAATTAATTAATTTAATATTTATTCCCTAATATGTATTCATAAATTATTGAATCAATGTATAATAGTTTGTAGATAATTTTATAAGACGCTATGTAATTTTTGAAAGAACTACAAAATCAGTTTTAATTTTAAAAACTGTTTTTTAAGTAAATTACGATTTTAATTAAACATTAAATTAATAATATTTAGAAAATTATTTTTGAAAAATGGACTTCATTTTTTGGATTCTACACGTTGAAAAATAGTTGGGGTAAAGTTTTGGGATTTTTCTGAGATACTTGAATTTTTGGTGAATAGTAGAATACATTAATTTTCCATATAAATACATTTTAATTAAAAACCACTATTCTTAACATCACAAGTGATATAAGCACAAAAATACCGAACTCACATGCCTTATTTACTATTATTGGTCATCCAAGACTCAATATTATTTATCTTATGTGAAATTAATAAACTAATCAATTTTATATTAAGGAAACCCCTCTCCCCTCCACTATAAAAGCCACCATTCACTCCCTCTTTTCCTCACACCTCTCAAGCTCCAAGCCTCTTCTAAACTCTGCCCAAACACCTTCCCTAGCTCATCCCCCACGTAAAAAAGCTGCTATTCTCATCAAAATACCAATCCTAGCTTATTTAAGGAGGTTCTCAAGAAGAAGATTCTAAAGGTAATTTTCCCCCTCTTCTCCTTAAATTTCCTTTCAAGTTCAAGTTCCTTTCTTGATCTCTCCCCAACTATATTCATCCAAATTGTTTTGTAACTCCAGTATTATACATATAATATAATTTTTATGATTCTAATATCACCCCACAACCTTTCCCTTTTCCTTTTATTTTATTAAAGAGAACGTTGTTCATGAGGTGTTAATTTATCACCTTCAAAAAAGACTTGCTCTCATCTTCCATTTCTACCTTCAGATCTGGTCATAAAACCATTTTTATGGTTGAAACAGAATATTTTATATGTATTATGTTCTATTTTATGTTATGGAAATAACCTATGGCCATATTACTAAGTTAAATGTTAAAACAAGTTCATTGTGATCCAAAAACAGCCCAAATTAACCCAAATAACCATCATTAAATTCATATCTAATGATTCGTCCACTTGGATCTAATATAGTTCATTATAAAATTATTAAAGCTACTTTAATATCATTAATAACATGTAATATCAGTTCTATATGTTTACCCATGTTCTACCCAAATATCAATTTAAGTATACAAGTGAACTGCCCCAGAAAAACCATAAAAACAAACATCCCCAAACAACGTTTTTAAAATCCATAAGTCATCCAAAGGAACATAATATTACATAATGAAACTATAATGAACCTTATTAATGTAAACATGGTTTTGGATTTCTAATTAACTAATATAATTTCATTATACAGGCAATTAAAGAGAAGGAGGCATTCGGGTACAAGGTAAGGGGAAATCTCGAACCCAATTTTCTTCCTTCGAGTTCTCCCACTTTCACTCCATTTTTGATATGGTTACTCCTAAAAGATCATTTGTTCATCATTTCCTTTACTTTTATGGGATATACATGTTTTTCACTGGTTTTTATGTCCATAAAAATGTTTTCCAAAAGAACTCTTCTTTCATGATCTCACCTTTTACCTCTCATTCAAGGTTGATGGTTCTTGTATCAAGTATGTTGTTCCCTCTTTCTTTTGGGAACCCAAAGCATATGAATGTGTTATTATGAGATAAAACCCATTACTTTCCATGTGTTATTTATGAACATGTTTGATATGTTTTCTATGTTTCAATAATGATAATGATAATGTTATGATGTGACGGGTGCGCCTGGAATTATATAGCACAATATGAATATTTAAATGTGACGGGTGTGCCCGGAATTATACAGCGCTCCAATGCATTGGGTAAAGTGATGAATATAATGAGTAAATGTGAAATGATGTATGAAAAAATGATAGATTTGTTCACAAGTATGTGTGGTAGTTAACCACTAAGACATGATGTTTCATTTTTATGCATTGCCACATTTCAAGTCTTTTATTTATGCTCCTCTCATGTTCATGATCTTTTTTCATGTGTTATGATTATGCTCACCCGATGATGTATTTTTCTTATCTATCCTCTTACTGGGCTTCTATCTCAACCATTTTAATGTATGTCCTCAGGTGGCTACATGTACTAAGGATAGGAAAAGTGCTAATAAGAAGCTATAGAAGAAGAAAATAAATGAATGTTTTATGCTTGATGTTGTATTTGTTATGTGTGGTCCTAGTTTTCCCAAGACACTAAACCTCTAGATCCTCTATGTGTAATACTATTATGTTATTTTCCTTTGAAATGATTTAATAGTAATGTAAGAAAAGGTCGGGTCTCTATAAGGTAAATAATCATTTTTAAAATCCTATAGATCAGAATCAGAAGATTTCGTAGAAACAACATTCACATATTTAAAAGGTATATTTTTTTGTCTCCTCAGCATCTATGTTATTCAGTTCCAGTTAATATTGAATTAGTTATCCAATCAATTCATCCAGTATGTACTCATTGAAATTATTAATTTCAAAAATGAAAACAGTATTTTCATTCCATTAATTTAGTAAGGATCATATTATTATTTCAGAAACTACTAGGTTTTTTAGATCATCCACAAGTGAATTAATTCAATACACTATCACTGTGAATCTGTGGAATATTTGGATTGCAGTTTCAAATTAACCCATAATAAAGTCATTGTACTCAACAAAAAACATTCCAGTACTTCTTTGGGTCAATTTATTAGATCCAAGGTGAGGGACTTGTAGAAAATTCTAAATTTCATGACATGTATTAAAATTATATAGACTAATAAAAATAATTATATTAATAGAAAAAATATACATATTAATATCTTTTTTACTTAAAATATATCTAGTAGATTCAATTCTAGTAAGTGTATCTGGGTAAGCTTTAGATAGTGTGTACTAATTTTACATGATAGAATAATTCAAAATTCATAACTATTTGAGGTAATCCTCTATTCATGATCTCCAGTTTCCATAGTGATTTCTATCAATGTAAGGTGGATTTTGAGGAATCCAAATATCATTCAGGTTTAATACTGCTATCTTATAAGATATTTATAATTGTAATATGAGGTCTAGGAATAGGTAAACATAATTAACTATTAATGCACACTCTATGAAAGGGTTGTCTAAATTACAAATGAAATACCCAATGATACCAATTTTTTTGTATTGAGAAATCTAATTATAGAGCTAAAATATTCTTAATAATGTATCCCTCTAATACCAATTGTTATGTCAGAATGGGTAATGAAAAATTTCATAGATGGAGGTGAATAGAACCTATTAAAAAATAATTAAAGTAATTCATTAATTAAATAATTTATTAGAGATAATTTTTATAGTGAATAAGATCTGTATTAATTAAATAACATAAGGATATTTTAATATTAGTTTGATCTGAAGTGGGCATAGTATACATTTATACCACTCTACTTGTTATGATATAATTGTTATGTAATATTTTTTTGGAATCAGAACCCAATTATAGAATCCTTTTATATTTCAGAAAAAATGATTACATTGACTTTTACATGAGGAGTCACAACATTGTAACATAACATTAGAAAATTTGAGTCATAAATAGAAAAATCCTGAATTTAGATATATGGAGTCATGAACCTTAGATGCTAAAATTTTAATATGTTAGTCACAACCTGAGGAAAAAGACTAAAAAGTAATTCCATCATGTGTAAAAAAAATAGACAAATATAATGTTCATGTGAGATATGGGAAATAGTGATATATACTCAAAAAAACATACAAGAGAATATTAACAATGAAACAAATTGTACTAGTTCTTTATATTTTGATTATAAAATATTTTCATTGAAATTTCATACAATGTAAAAGTCATTTGGAACTTGAGATAACATATAGGTAATGAAAAAAACATCACAATGACTTTTTTTGTAGAAAACATTTACAAATTTCATTGCACATCGAAGATGTTAACACATGGTGTTGATGTGTATTTTTTTCATAAACTGATAGAGATAATGATATGTATATATATATAATAGGTAATCAATAGTTTCAATAGATCTTCATTCTTATGATATTAAAAATATATTGATTTAAGAGATTCTACAAATATCTCCCCAAAAAGAGATTCACCCTTACCTATTTATTTATAAGTAATGAATTATAAAAAAGGAATTTAAAATAATTTGAAAAATTATTTAAATAATATATTCATATAAAAAATAGCATTTAATTCTATTCAAAATTGGTGTTTAATCCAGTAAAAACTATTAAAAATTAGTCAATACAATTCCTAAAAACTAGCGGCACAATCCAAATGTATATTCATATATTATAATTTAAATAATCATTTATCCTATGACTTTATTAGAAAAATATTTTAATTTTTTTTAATTTTTTTTTATTAAATTTCATAGAAAAAAATTCAAAAACTCATAAATTATATTCTTTATATTTCATGTGAATTTATCCTCTAGAAAAAATTTGAAAATAATTTATATAAATATTTATTAGATCAATGATCAACATAAAAGAAAAAATCTGTAATTGTAATGTAGGGTACAGAAAATCATGGTTCAAATGTAATTTTAGGTTCAAAACAATCAAAGGGTTCAATAACAACATTGGTTTCAAAATTAGTGTGGGGTTCAAAAGTATTGTAGGGATCAAAAGTAGCATAGGGTTCAAATGTAGTATAGGGTTCAAAATAGTGTAGGGTTTAAAAGTGGCGATGTGTTTTCGAAACATATTTTTAACTATTAGGAATGTAGGGTTATAAAACCATTAATTTCAATATTGTGAAATTAGGGTTTCATAACCATACACCAAACTCTTCTCAATGTTTTTTTGTTGACCATACTTTGCACTATTGTGAATGTAGGGTTGTTTAACCATACTGTGTGATTAACTAGACATCATACATTAAAAAACATTATTGAATTTCTTAAAGGATATTAATTTGAAATTAATTCATTAAAAATGAATTACTTTCAGAAAAATATATTATTTTTCCAATGAATCAATAATTGAAAAAAATTAGTCATCTACTTCTTATGAAATTATCAAAAAATATGAGCAAGAACATTATAGAAAACTACAGTAGTGAAATAGGATTGAAGAAAATCAAATATTTATATGTCCATTCAAATGACGTTTTAATTCTTCAATTTAAACTATTTAAATAAATATAAACATCTATTAATTCTAGTAATAACTTATTTCTTTTAAATCTGATATCTGTAGTAATTTCAGTAAATTAAATACATTCATTTTTTAAAATAGTAGACTAATTTTTTTAAAACTCAACAAAAAATTCATTGAATATTTGGAAAACAATAAAAAAATTCTAACATTGTCAAAAACTATTGATGTATAGGTAAATATATTGTCATTTAGAAAATATAATGATCAAAAAATACAAAAGAAATATATATTGAGATATCATCAAAATATAGAGGAAATGTAATCAAAGAAAATAAAATCATGATCATGCACAAAAAACCATATGGATTGGTAGAGGAGATATAATTTCTTATGATTATTCTCAACCAACTCTATCAAACTAAGAGTAGAAACACAAAACATTTTGTTCTTATTAATGATCTATTTAGTGAAAAAACTTGGATTTATTCCATTTTATGTGAAAACACCAAACCTCTTTCAACATGTCTTATGATCCCCTTGTTACCGAGAAATAGATCAATGAAATCTAAAATATATTTTTCATTAATATTTATTCAGACTCTAAAAATGTTTTCATATAAGTATATTTCATTGAAAGGTTAGAACTTCAATGGTGGAATCTTTTTAGGAAAATTATACAATATAAAGAAATTAATTTTATGTAATGAGAGAAGTTTAATAGGTTATTTTTTCACTATATAATTTCCAAAAAAATCAGCATACTATGATATAATTTGTATTTCATGAGATGAAACATTTTTATGATGAATCCATTGGTATATATGAAATAAAAATTATAATACATTAAAATTATAAATTATGCCTTATAATATAACCAATGAGTAAAATTGATCAACAATTTATCTACATGAAACAAAGTATTAAAAAACATTAGACATAAGAGACTCCAGTAATAATGAAAAAATCATTTAATGTGATTTATTGGTAGAAATGGGAAATAGAAACTCCAATTATTTAGATTTTTTAGTTATAGGTATATGAAATGATATTTATATAATAATAAATTTTAAATCGCATGGAGTAGTGAAATTATAACAACCAATATTAAAAACGGTAAAGCACTCAGAAAATTGAAAAAATTAAATTTTGTGATGCTTCAATTTTGGAATGGTTTTACATAAAGATGGTGATTATAGAAAGTTAATGAAAATATTTTAAAATTAAATATAGGAGAAGAAAAACTCAACCAATGATGTTAAATTTTTAAAATGAAATTATATTGGTAATTATGTGCATCAATTCCATGGTGAAAGAAATAATGTCGATGGTAAGTCTCAAAACCCTTTGAAAAATGGAATCCCATTTCTAGAAAAACTCATTTCGGTTAGTATAAATATGTGTTCAATGATATTGTTATAATATGGTCTAGAAAAATAATTATTTTATTTTATTTTTGATAAACTCATTCTTTAATATCAATATAATTTACAAATATATTGAAATCAATACAAAAAAAGAGATATTGAGTTGGAAGTCAAAACCAATCAATTTAATGATGATTACATAAAATGTACATAGATCCCATCATATTTTTTGTGTTATAATTTCCTTATAGAAAACCATCTAATACTTCATATAGTTGAATTTGATTTTATTTTGGGAATTGATTTCCATTTTCTATATATATCACATATTAATCCTATTTGAAGGGATTCCACATTTGATATTCCCAATCTACCAATGATGTTCTATCAGTTCATGGATTATCAAGAATATCCAATGTGAATTTAATTCTGTTAATCGGTCTAAACACGAATTTTTATGGGATGTTTTAACACTCCATTATTTTTTGATTTATTTGTTTCAAATTAATATAATCTTTTTGATATTTTTTATTTTATACCACGCTGAGAATAGATTATTGTATATTTTAAGCACAATGTTTAGATTACATTATATGAAACACCAAGTTAATAATGAACTACACACAAAATAAATTTTATCCTTCTCAACATATAATATTGCTGCTATAATGTGTTACATGCAGTAAGTATCATCCTTGATGGATCGTTAAAAATGCATAACTAAGGTTTAACTAACAGTTATATATTATTAAAATATTTTTATTTTTTATAATATGATATATCCTAGACATAAAACTAGAAGATATGTATAGTGTTAAATAATTAATGAAAATATATGGTTCACAAAAATATTATATTATTAATCAGATACCAGTTAATTGTAAATGAATATTAAAACTAATTGAATATAAAGATAAATATTTTTATTTTTATGCTCACAAATCTAGTTTACCCTAAATAAATAAATTACATACAATTTTTTAGTAATAATAATGTAATATATAAGATTTTAATTGTAACACACCAAGCTTCCATGGTACGTTTCCCTTCGAATAATGCGATAGCGTGTGTTGTACGCAACCTCGAGTTCTCACACACACCACAACTAATTAAACTAGCCGTTGTGAATAGTAATACCTACTTTTTGAAATCATATATATTTTATATTTCAAAATAGACTTCATTTTTGGATTCGGAATATCTAATTTAGCCTAAGGTGATATTTTGGTACTTTTCGGATAACTTTCATATTTTGATGAATAGTGAAAATTACTAACTTTTAATTAAAAACAACTTTTTTAATAAAAATAATTAATAGTGATAAATTATGAATTTTAGTAGTTTTAAAGTATATTTAGAATATATTTTTACCATTTAATTTAATGTTTGTCATTGGACATAATTTCACAATTAAACCAGACATAAACAAGTGTCAATCTTTTGATAGTTATTATCTCTTAAAAACACGCTTTTTGTTTTGACAGCGGGAATTAATTTTAAATTAATTTCTTCCACTTCTGTGTTTTGAATTTAGGAAAATGGATTCCATATTTGGAATCAGGAAGTTCAAATTGTGTAAATAGGTAACTTTTATTTTTAGACATTTTGAATAATTACTGCGGTAAATATTTTATTTACCATGGTTAAGGGTAAATCTGGTAAATAAGGGTTAACAAATAATATTATAATAACACTAAATTACCCTAAAACGCGTCTTAACCCTATTGGTTGATACATGGTCGACCATGGGCATCTTTGGGTTGATTTTGGGACCCCATGGATCCACTTGTAAGTGATAATGACACTTTATTTTAATTAAGTTAAAATGAATACAAAAATGACACAAGCATATAACTTTTAGAAAAACAATTGTTACATAGGGTTATATATGTTGGATTTTAGATTATAAATATTCATTAGAAAGATAAAACGATTTCCTACATAATGATAGTTTATTTATAATTTTTATAAATTAAATTATTTATTTTATTTATGACACAATGATGATGCAGTAATTACTATAATAGTAAAAAATTAAAATAATTGATATTATAAATACCCAAATAAATGTAATATGAAACTTTTAATGAATTAAACTAATTTTATAGGATAATATTATATTTGAGGATTGATTTAATTGACTTTGTTCGAAGTAATCAATCTGTTATGAGTTTCACAAAAATCAACTATTGAATAGTGTCAAAATTGACATAAAAGAGTTCTTAAAACAAATATTATATTATTAATTGATATTAAATTCCTAAAAATATAAGGTTCGGCCAAGAGACTTATATCAAGATAGGTTCATCATTAATGGACCACTTGGGGGTCTTTTGGATGTATTTAGTAAGTTTATTAACCATATTATATAAAAATACAAAGAGACATTGTAAAAGTGAAACTAATTAACTTAAAGTTAATACTTAAAGATAAGGTTAATATAAGTACCCAAACCTGTATAAATTCTATTGGTTGAGTTGTTTTCCACCCATCCCCACCTTAACCTTTTAATAGTCAACTTTGGAGCCATTGGAAACCGATTATGAATTTATTATAAACTAATATCTCTAGCTTTTCCAAAGGTGCCCCTCACCCCTCTTATAAAAGGGAACTCCTCCTTCTCATTTCTTCACACCTTCAAAGCCTTTTGGTTCGGAAAAACTCTGCCCAAATACTCTCCCAACATCCCTCACTACAACCTATAGGCCTTAGTTTGATCCTAAATCGAACCGAAGGAGACCTTTTGATCAAATCAAAAGGAAGAACCCGAAGAAGAGGTAATGATTTCACCACCCTTTTCTAAGTTCATTTCTTCTTCCACTTCTTCTTCCTTTTTTGTTACCATTCTAAAATAATAAATCCAGTATCATATATATACTGTGATGTTATTATAAATATGGTACAACCATATTCAGTATTCTATCCACCCTTTGAATAACATGTCACCATACGTGCGTACGTACGGCTTACCATCTCCACGTCGTGGTGTAATTGTTATTCAATATAATATTATTTGGATGGGTATAATAATGATGTGTAACTCATGTAAATAATAAATATAACATGTTAAGGATTCTGTATATATGATATACCATCTATTATATATTATTCTAATATTAAAAGAATGATATTGTCGCTCGTGCGTACGTACGGACTACCGTCTCCACGAACAAGATGAGATTCATTCTCCATTGTATCCATTCAAGTATAATTATCATTTGATGATTTAAAAAATGATGTTTAAGGACTTGATATCATTTTGGATATTAATAAAATAAAATCTATCCTTTACAAACATGTCTTACGTAACAAAACATATAAAAGAAAACAAGTAAGTTAACACCCGAAACAACGATAATACTAAGATATTATTATCAAATCAATATTAAAAGATCATATATGATATCATATTAATGTATATGATTATTGTATAATTTAATAACAATTATTTCACCATTATACTGGAGGTTATCCTACCCCAACCAAGGAAAAGTAAAAGGTAAGGGTTATTTCACAATCTCTTCATTATCCGAGGTTGTTTATACGTAATAATCTACTGGGATTTCTTTATCATCCACATCCATGTTTCTTCGAAATGTTTTTCAAAACATATTTATTATTTACAAGAATATGGGTTAAATTCATGTATACCCTTGTTTGACTTTTTATAAGAGGTTTATAAAGGAATCTTTCCGTCGTTTTCAAAACAAGGTCCTTTTTAACCTTTTCGACAGAATTAAGGTAAGAATGTTTTTTTTAACTTATACGGTGGGTGCTGCTATTTTCCGCCGTTATAAAATCTTCAAAGCTTCCCTTACAAGCTTATAAGAATATTTTCAAAGAAAATGTTTTATTTTATATGGATATTAAATGATTTCAAAATAAAAGGAGATATTTCTTTAAAAAGAATTTTGATTTCATCTATGTCAACATCCTTTGATGGATTTTAAGATTATTTGAAGTTGATTTATTATGATACAAAACTTCTATATTATATTGAAGGTTTTGTGATATGTTTAACTGTGAATGTGCTATTTTTTATACCATTCATATTTTATGGTGAAAGTATTGACATTTCGTATGCTAGTTTTAATACGAATGTTTATGTTATGTTTAAACCTTTTCATATGGGAATGCATTGGACATAATATGTGACGGGTGGAGCCCGCTATAGCTCCTCGATGCATCGGTATGTCTCATGAGACAAACTAGTGTCTTGGCACAAGGCCTTGACAAAATCTTATTTGTAGTCTTGGCACGAGGCCTTGACTATGTGGTTATGATAGTCTGGCATTATGCATTCCATCATTATGAAAGTGGTTATTGATTTTTCATGTGATTATTCGATTAGTAGAATATCCATGTGAATAAGTAAATGGCATTATTTGATTTTATTTATGCCATACTATGTTAAATGTTCAAGTTTAAAAGGCTTTTGTTTTAGTTATACATTGCCTTAAATGTTTATTCTTATTTATGAAAGTTTCTGCTATATTGTTATCCTTACTGGGCATTTGAGCTCACCCCTTTTCTATGTTTTATTTTTTCCAGGATGTGAAGATGTAAGTTATGAATGACCTGCAGGGATATTATGAGGGGATTATAGTATGGACTGTGGAAACATTATGTTGTTGTAGTAGTTTTTCATTTTATGATGTAATGTAAAACTTATGAATATATCTAGTGTTTCCAAGGCTACTAAACCAATCGGTCTTTCGAGAATTGATCTTTCTTGCGATCATGCCAATGTTATGTAATAATGCACCGACTCTGGGTAACTGGGGTCGGGGCGTTACCTTAATTTAGTTAAATACTTATTATACTAAAAAAATATTTGATAGACAAAAGATAAAAGCAGACCTAATTTTTTGTTTAAAACCCAATATTTTTATTTTGGAATTTTTTTAACTTTTTAATTGGGATCCCTTTTTAAATCCAATTATTGGAAATTATATAGATTAAATATGTAAAAATAATTTTTATATTTTAATGGAGAAAAATTATGGTAGGGAAAATATTGTGTATTTTTTTGTGGATTATCATTTTTAATGAATATTGGGAAATACAGAATTTTATTTCAAAAATGATTTTTAATATATTTTATTCAAAAGGATAAATTAAATTTCAAATTAGTTTTAACATTTAATTAGATAATATTTTTATCAGTAAATCTAATTTAGGTCATTTTATCAAATTTCACATTGTAATTGAATAAAAAACATAGTAAACTTTTGATCATTTTTACATAAAACAGCCCAGTGTCATCTCATAAGTGAGGTTAAATTTAAATAAATTTCAATCATTTAATTTATTGAAAGTTTGAAAATTTTAAACCATAATTGGAATAATAATAATTTCTAATTTAAAATATAGTGAATTAGTTTTTTTCCAAAAATATTAAGGAATTTATTAAAAATTAATTAAATTGAATATGGAAGAATTGTGTTTAACTATGGTTTAAACCGTAAATTTATCACCCAAATGACATAGTGACTTGTAAAAAACACATTATTTGGTAATATTTATAACCTATCCTCAAATTACTAGTCTTTGGTCTATTATGGAATCTAGTTTCCATGGTAATACTATGGGTGTAATTCCATTTCGAATGATTTACAAGAGTGTCACTCCTCCACTGTAAAAAAGAATCTTCCCCTCCACTTTTTCACTCCTCCCAATCAACATAGATTCAGAACAAATATAGTAAAATATTCTCCAAAAAAATAAATTATTCCTTAAAACCTCTATTTTTAAAAAGATTCTTCCAAGGATTTTGATTGGTGAAAATCATACAGATTTAACCGTTCCAGAGGTAACACCCTCCCTCAAAATATTTTCTTTTCTTTTATTTTTTCATTCCATCCATTAACCATAGTCCATTATAAAACCACAACTAGAGAATAATAAATATAATGATTTATTTTTATTATATGTGTTCTAACTATAGTTACACACACCTCCATATAATGGGAAATGAATACACTATTTACATGTATAGAGAACTACCGCCTCATGAGAGAAGGATTGATCATTTTTTATTTACCACATTTCATGGAGGTTATTATGATGGAAAATGTGTTTATATATTCTATATATTATTTATATTATTTATTTAATAATATATAATATTTTTACAATAAAAACCCTTATACTTTCCATTATTTGTAAATAAGATAATTTTGTTAGAGAAAGTGCAGACTACTGCCCGCTGAAAGCAATATTATTCGTTCATACAGTACATGTATTGTATGAAGGATTTATTTAGTGATGTTATATTGTAAATATGATATAATAATGGTAATATAATTATAATATTTAAATATATTCAAAAATATAATTTAATTTCATTATTTCAATAAGTTAATAAAACAGAAGAAACCTTCATGCATATGTATGACCAACTATGTCCATGAATGGTGTATTCCACTTTAATTCCTAAATATTATATACATTACAATAATACACATATACTAAATATTATTATATTTATATCATGGTTTACATTCGTTAAATCATGATATTATTATAAGGATCAATGTAACACCCCGAGATTTTATGTGATATATTATATTTAATTTCTTTGATTTCTTCTATTATACACTACACCATGATTATCTTGTACTATAGGCAACACCGTATTATCTTGAAGTATACACAACACTATTCTTGGCTCGTGTTACACACAAATTCAAGTTCGTTTTGTGGAAATTATTCTACGCAATATTAAGAATAGATTTTGTTTAATGTATAAATGAAATAACTTTTTATTATGTTATACGCAACACCAAACAGAGCTTTTACTACACATAGCCCTGACTTGACTTGCATTACACGCAATCAAGTCCTTCTTCAATAGCATGTGTAGTACGCAATACCAAGTTTCACAAAATGAGATATTATTATAATATTATTATGAACAAGCTATTATGAATAATAATACCCACTATTTGAACCTTTATAAATTTTATTTTTTAAAATGGACTTCATTTTTGGAATCGGAATATTGAATTTAGCTTAGGGTGAATTTTTGGTATTTTTTTGAAAAATTTCAATTTTTTATGTATAGTGAAGACACTGGGTTACTATTTATAAAACGATTTTTTTTAAAATAATTATTTATTTTATTTAAATTTATTTTAGGTCAATATTGATACATAATACCTATATAAGTTCAACGTAATTCATTGGAGTCATTTTATAATAATTTTAGATATATAAAAATTTTATTGAACTTTTCACCATCTTTTACTCACCTCCTATGAGAATTTAAAATTTTACATAAAAATTAATTTTACCACTTCTATGAGTGGAATTTCAAAAATCTGAGAGAATTTTTTAATATCAACGAGTAAAATTTGGTTCAATACAATAAAAATAATTTTTGGTGAATAGTAACTTTTTACTTTTATTTTCCACGATTAAAAGTAAATAGGGTAATAAATGGTAAAAATGATATTATTATTACCCTAACACATGTTATAATTCTATTGGATAAGTATAATTTGACCAAAAATCCCTTAGGAATATTATATTATCATTTAGGTCCACTTGGATTAGATTAGGACATTTATTATTATTTTATTTAAAAAAGAGTTAAAATAGTTAAAATCAATGTTTAATAATTAAAACATTTTAAATATAGGGTTATACATAAGATAAATTAGACTATAAATATTCATTTGAAATAGAAAAATATTTCCAACCTAATGGTATTTTATTTATAATTTTTATACATTATATAATTTAATTTATATATGACACAATGGTGATGCAGTAATTACCTAAATAATGAAATAATAAAATAATTGACATTATAAATACCCAAATAAATGTAATTTGAGACTTTTAATGAATTAAACTAATTGAATAGGTTAATATGACATTTTATTATTAATTTAATTATCTTTGTTCGAACTAATCTTTCTTTTATAATTTTCAAAAAATTCAATTAACAAATAGTGTCAAAATTAAAAGAAAATAGTTTTTAAAAACAAATATTATATTATTAATTGTTATAATATTCCTAAAAATCTAAGGATAGGCCAAATGACTTATATAAGGATATATATATTAATAATTAACCACTTGGTGGTTCGTTTGTATTGTTATAGTAAGATTATTAACCATATAGTTTAAGAAAACAAGAAGACGCGGTAAAATTTAAATTATTTAACTTAGAGTTAAATATAAAAGATAAGGTTAAAATAGTAAACTAAACTTGTCTAAAACCTATTTTTTGAGCAGATTTTGACCCATCCTCACTTTAACTTTGAAATAAATCAATTTGGAGCTATTATAAACCGAATATGACTTTATTATAAAATAATATTTTAGGTTTTTCCAAAGGTTCCCCTCTCCTCCCTTATAAAAAGGGAACCCCTTCCCTCTTCTCTTCACACCCTTTTGAGCCTTGAATCTCAGAAAAACCCTGAAAATTCCTCTTCTAAACCTCTCAAGTTACATCATAGAGTTTCTTTTCTTCTAAAAAAACCAACTCTAGTGCCCTAAGAAGAAGTTTAAAGGAGTTGCGTCAAGGAAGTGGTAATCTCTTCTACCGACTCATTCATGTTTCTTTCTTCTTCTACTTCCTCTTCTTTAGTTGTTTCATTATAAAGTAATAACATCAGTATTACATATATAATGATATGTTATTATAGATATTAAACAACCCTATTTAACCTTTTATCCATCCTACGGAAAATTAAATCACTGTGCGTGCATACGTACGGAATACCGTCTCCACGCTGTGGTGTAATCAGTTTTTCCACCACCACCTTACCTGGATGGGTATAATGTTGTAAAGAATAACTAAATTTAATTATTATAAAATCATACTGATTCTATGATATTATTTAATCCACTCCAATACCATTCAATAAATATCGTAAGGATATCATCGCTCGTTCGTACGTACGGATTACCTTCTCCACGACGCGATGAGATTCATTTTCCATGTTAACAATTCAAGAATAAGTGTAAAGTATATATAATAAGTAATAATGAAATATATGACATAATAATTATACTGGATTTATATATATATATATATATATATATATGTATGTATGTATGTATGTAATCTAATTAATTCGATTCAATTCAATAATGAAATGAAAACAGCGTTCATGCGTATGTACGGCCTACCGTCTCCATGAACGGTGTATTTCATTCCATTTATCGATCTATCATATATATATATATATATATATATGCTGAATGTATATTATATATAAATCATGTTTTACATTCAGGAATTAACTAAATCAGGATATAATTAATAATATCAAGAACAACAAGTCGAAACACATATGATAAATGAAACGATTTTACCAAAACTCTTTTTTAACATGGAATTTACAAAATAACGGGTAATATAAAGTCATAAGTGAACCATATATGACATCATAACAATTAATATGATTCTGTAATAAGTCAATTACATTATTTAAATCATTATAAAAGAGTTTTAGATACATACAAATCATATCGTACATAACGAAAGGGATAACTATTCCAATCTCTTTCTTATCCGAGATTGTTTATTCGTAAGTATTTACTGGGGTTATATTTTTCATCCATTCCCAAAAAATGTTTTTCATAAAGTTTTTAATATTCTTCCATGCATGTTTAAAGTCATTTTTACCCCACTTTGACTTTTACTTTGTGTTATAGAAGTAATATTTCTTTTGTTTACCATACGTGGTACTTTTTTAATTTTTCGTTAAATGTTTGAGGAGAATGTTTTTTTAACTTATACGGCATGAACGAAATTTTACAGTTTCATAACGCCTAATTTTCATGAAGATTACTCTACAAGTTTTCATGACTATTTTCAAAAAAGTCCTTTTCTTTTAAAATTTCATGTCATTTTGTGAAAAGAAACCGATTTTGAAGAGGAAAGGATATTTTCATCAAGAATTCATTTCATGTGTTTTATCAAAACTATTTTCCATCTAAGATGACATTATTTTATATGTGTATGTTTCACGTATAATTTCTCTATTATTTACATGGAATCTATTTTCTTATGATGAAATGATATGCATTTGTTTTATATGGATTATGTTATGATGGAATGATGTTTATGAAACCCATTTTATTCTTTAGGATATGATGAATGGTTTATGTTTATGTTGTGGAACACGTAAGAATGATTTCCTTATGATATGGGTGGGACCTATATCTCCCTCAAATGCATTGGGTAAATATTTATATGTCATGAGATAGGAATGGCTGGAACGGAAAGTTAATATGGTTCTGTGATACAGGACTGGAACGAGTAGTGAACTCGATTCAGAAAGGGACTTTGTCCACTAAGATGGTCTTGGCAGCAATGCCTTGGCTACTATGGAAATCATATGATGTTGTTAATGGTTTTCAATAATTACATGTTTTATTACCATGATATATTATCATTATTGATGTTCCTTTATGATATATACCTTACGTACTTCCAAGATTTATGTCTTTGCTCAAGATTTTGATGTTTAGATTTTATGTTCAAGTTTTTGCATTCAAAAGTTTATAGATTGTTTTATGTTCTCTATGTTTACCCTTACAGAGAATTTGAGCCACCCTTTTTATGTTCTCTTTTCCCCAGGATATAAAGAAAGGTTTTATGTAAGAAAACCAAAAGGGTAAGATCTATATGGGAGATTTTGAAGATCTTTCACCATGATTAGAATATTACGTTCCATGTTTCCAAAGACACTAAACTAATAAGGTTCTTGGGCGTCTGTTTTTTTCATGTATTAAGAATTATACAAAAGTAATGTAATGTCCATGTACATCAAGCTTTGGGTCTCTACAGTTGGTATCAGAGAGAAGTTTTAGTTAACCTTTGGAAACTAGGATACGAAAACTTTAGTGAAATCCCTAGAGATATTTCTAATGTATGTATAGGGATGTCCGTAAGGATAAGTATAAGTATAGGTTATATTCCTAGAATTATAGTAACGATATTATAATTTAATATTATAATTTAATCTAAGATGTTAGATAATTACGGTACTCCCCCTTTATTATGTTTTTTCCCTAGCATGATTTTTTCCTCTCACACTATTCTTTTTGGGTTTTAGAAATCTGCTGGAAATAGGAAGATTCACGATAATGGAGGATATGATGGCAATGGAATGATATTATTCATGATCAACCAAATGAAATGGGATTTGGAATTCCAAACATTGTTATTATTCCTAATCAGCAATCTTATAATATGATCAATAATCTCAACTTTGGTAAGTTTCTCGACTCAGCTAAAAAGAGAAAGATGGAGTTTCATGATTATCATAGAGGAAAGAAAGTTAAATTTCTCTCATGTAAATCATGTTGGAAGAGGCATCAAGAAATTTTTTTCAAAGGAACTGGATGATGCTTTGGGTGCGGAAAAGAAGGACACAAATCCAGTAAGTGCAAAAGAAAAGTTTCATTTAACACCATGGAGAAGGATAGTGGTATTGCTACGACATCAACAATGATTAGATGTTTGAAATGTGGAATGTATGGGCATTATGCAAACCAATGACCTAAGGGAAAATCTCATGAAGAGAATCAACATGGTCATATGGGTAGTATTTATGTGGACGATGATGAGGATACTACCAATGATATATGAGATGAATGAATTTTCGAATCTTGGTCAATGGTTTAAGAAGGTAGTTGAATGATTTATGTTTATCAAGAGTTATATTGTATAGGTAATGGTACAATAGAATAAAGACACATCTAAGGATTGTTACACTATTGTTTTTTCTAAATTATTTGAAATTATATGTTGAATGGTACTGGTAGCCATGAAAGGTTAATTCATATATTTTTTAGAAAGTAGATGATATGCGCATAATGAAGGGATAAGGAGATAATGATATGTTTTATAGTATTTATGTGCTCATGACTGATATAAGGAAAAAGTGAAATCATGGTTTGAGTATATATAGATTTTGGGATTTTTGTATGTAGAATGAGTTAACTTTTGACAGTATTAATGTTTTTGCTAAGGTTCTATGGTAACACATATTTCAAAAGAATACATGATTAAGGTATTCACATGTGTGGAATATGACCAATAGGATATATCTTATGATATATGGGAGATAAATGATGGTATTCAAATGATTGGTACATGACCTATCTAGTAATCATTCTCTTTATACTATGATATTGGACAGATGTATTTTGTATAAGCCTAAAGATTGGAATGGTTTATGTTGGACATAAGATATTATTATTTTAAGATAGAACTTGTTTTTTGATATTATTTCTGGAATGTTATAATAGTATAGTTTTAGAAAAAGGACAACCCATAGGATGAATGACAACCCATCACATCAGAGAAGGCTGTGGGAATCGAACCCACAAATGAAGTGCAACAGGCCTTCATCGCCTACCACTATCCTGCAAGAAGTCTGTGGTTAGTATAAACTAGTTTTATTTTATTAATCGGTATGATAGATGAAGTATAATTCCATTTTTGGAACTATATACGATTAATCTCACCATAGATGCACTTATTTATATAACTTTTTCAAACCTTATGTTTGAGACAGATGGAATGACCTTTCATTCTATCGCATGATCTGCTAACACTTCACGGAAGAAAAAATCAACTTCATTTATTTAAGAGATGAAGTGGATATTGTTCAAGGCACGAGCAACTGTAATATTGTACCAAAATCAAGTAAGTATTTCTTTTAATTCAACAACTCTTCAAATTTAGGAAATGATCATGAAAAAAAAAGTTGTTTTCCTAGTGTCCTTATATCTGATAAATCAGATGGTACCTTAAATCATCACAATTTTATGGCTTTGTGAGTGTTGTATTTTTCATAGCCATGTTCTCTACCACTCTCCATCAGAACTTGATGGTTAAATTTCTCTTCAATATCCATATTTTCACTTATATTCTCTTATGTGGAAATACAATGATGAGTTGATTTGGGTATTCATTATGTTTCTGACATTACTTTTTAAAATGATGTTTTATTATTCCTTTTTACGATGTGGGTTTCTATGAAGGAAACATTCAAGTAGAAACCCATTTATAACCCCCAACTAATTTTGCGGGAGAAACTCATTTTAAGGGGGGTAGATTGTAACACCTCAAGATTTAATGAGATATATTATATTTAATTTCTTTGATTTATTCTATTATACACTACACCAAGATTACCTTGTACTATAAGCAACACTATATTAGCTTGCAGTATACACAACACTATTATTGGCTTGTGTTACACACAAATTCAAGTTCGTTTTTTGAAAATTATTATACGCAATATTAAGTACAAATATTGTTTAATGTATAAATGAAATAAGTTTTGATTATGTTATACGCAACACCAAATGGTTATTTTACTACACACAGTCCTGACTTGGCTTGCATTACTCGCAATCAAGACCTTCTTCGATAGCGTGTGTAGTACGCAATACCAAGTGTAAGTAAACGAGATATTATTATAATATTATTATGAACTAGCTGTTATGAATAGTAATACCCACTTTTTGACATTTTATAAATTTTATCTATCAAAATAGACTTCCTTTTCGGATTCGGAATATTGAAATTCTCCTAGGGTGAATTTATTGTATTTTTTAGAAATATTTCAATTTTTGATGAATAGTGAAAATGCTGGGTTACTATTTATAAACAGACTTTTTATTTAAATAATTATTTATTTTATTTAAATCTATTTTAGGTCAAAATTGATACATAATACCTATATAAGTTCAATTTAATTCATTGAAGTCATTTTATAGTAATTTTAGATATATAAAAATTTTATTGAACTTTTCACCGTCTTTTACCCACCTCCTAGGAGAATTTGAAAATTTACATAAAACTCCATTTTACCGCTTCTTTGAGTGGAATTTCGAAAATCCGAGAGACACGGATAATATCAATAAGTAAAATGTTGTTAAATAAGATAAAAATATCTTTTGTGAATAGTAACTTCTTGCTTTTATTTTCCACGGTTAAAAGTAAATAGAGTAATTAAGGGTAAAAATGATATTATTATTAGGCTAACACATGTTATAATTCAATTGGATAAGTATAATTCGACCAAACCAACCTTATTAATATAATATTATCATTTAGGTCCACTTGGATAAGATTAAGACATTTGTTATTATTTTATTTAAAAAAGAGTTAAAATAGGTAAAAGCAAAGTTTAATAACTAAAAAATTTTCAATATAGAGTTATACATAAGATAAATTCGATTATAAATATTCATTAGAAAGATAAAATGATTTCCTACCTAATTTTATTTTATTTATAATTTTTAGACATTAAATAATTTAATTTATATATGACACTATGGTGATACAGTAATTACCTAAATAATGAAATATTAATATAATTGACATTACAAATACCCAAATAAATTTAATTTGAGACTTTTTATGAATTAAACTTATTTTATAGGATAATATGAAATGTTATTATTGATTTAATTAACATTTTTAGAACTAAACATGTTGTTATAATTTTCACAAAAATCAATTACCAAATAGTGTCAAAATTGACAAAAAATAGTTTTTATGACAAATAATATATTATTAATTGTTATAATATTCCAAAAATTCTACGGTTTGGCCAAATGACTTATATAAGGTTATATATATTAATAATTAACCACTTGGGGTTCTTATGTCTTGTTATAGTAATTTTAAAAACCATATAGTTTAAGAAAATAAGAAGACACGGTAAAAGTTAAATTATTTAACATAGAATTAAATCTAAACGATAATGTTAAAATAGTAAACTAAACTTGTCTAAAACATATTTTTTGAGAGGATTTCTACCCATACCGCCATTATCTTCTAAATAAATCAATTCGGAGCTATTATAAACAGAAAATGACTTTATTATAAAATAATATTTAATGTTTTTCCAAAGGTGTCCCTCTCCTCCCTTATAAAAAGAGCACCCCTTCCTTCGACTCTTCAAACCATTTTGACGCTTGAAGAATGACCAACCCCTGTAAATTTCACTTCTCAACCTCTATAGCTACATCATAGTGTTTATGGTATTCTCAAAAAACCAACTCCAGTGCCCTAAGAAGAAGTTTAGAGGAGGTGAGTCGAGGAAGAGGTAATCTCTTATACCGACTCATTCAAGTTTCTTTCTTCTTATACTTCCTATTCATTAGTTGTTTCATTATAAAGTAATGACATCTATATTAAATATATGCTTATATGTTTTTATAAATATGAAACAACCCTATTTCACATTCTATTCATCCTATGGAAAATGAAATCATCGCGCGTGCGTACGTACAGAATACCGTCTCCACACCGTGGTGTAATCAGTTTTGCCACCACCACCTTACTTGGATGGGTATAGTGTTGTTAAGAATAAATATATATAATTATGATGACATCATACTGATTCCATGATATTATTTCATCATCTCCAATACCATTCATTAAATATGGGAAGGATATCATCTCTCTTGCGTACGTACAGATTACCGTCTCCACGACGCGATAAGATTCATTTTCCATGATAACAATTCAAGAATAATTATAAAGTATATATAATAAGTAATAATGAAATATATGAAATAATAATTATCCTGGATTTATGTATATATATATGTATGTCATCTACTTAATTCCATTCAATTCAATAAGGAAGCGAAAACAGTGTTCATGCGTACGTACGGCCTACCATCTCCATGAACGGTGTATTTCATTCTATTTATCAATCTATCATATATATATGTATCTGCTGAAAATATATTATATATAAATCATGTTTTACATTATGGAATTAAGTAAATCAGGATATATGTAATAATATCAAGAAAAAAAGTCGAAATGTGTACGATAAATGAAACGATTTTACCAAAACGCTTCTTTAACATGGAAATTACAAAAGAACGGGTAATATAATGTCATAAGTGAACCATATATGATATCATAACAATTAATATGATTCTATAATAATTCAATGACATTATTTAAATCACTATACAGGAGGTCCGGATACATAGAGAGCATATCAGACATATGGTAAGCGATAACTATTCCAATCTCATTCTTATCTGAGATTGTTTATTCGTAAGTATTTACTGGGGTTATATTTTTCATCCATGACAAAAAAAATCCATAATGTTTTTAGTATTATTACATGAATTTTTAAAGTCATTTTTACCCCTCTTTGACTTTTAATTTGTGTTATGGAAGGAATATTTCTTTTGTTTACCATACATGGTACTTTTTGACTTTTCCGTTAAATGTATGAGGAGAATGTTTTTTTAACTTATACGGCATGAAAGGATTTTTACAGTTCCGTAACGCCTAATTTTATTGAAGCTTCCTCTACAAGTTTTCATGAATATTTTCAACAAAATCCTTTTCTTTTAAAATTTCATGGCATTTTGTGAAAAGAAAATGATTTTGAAGAAGAAACGATATTCTCATCAAGAATTCATTTCAAGTGTTTTATCAAAACCATTTCCCATAAAATATTACATTATTTTATATGTGTATGTTTCAAGTATAATGTCTCTATGACTTACATGGTTTCACTTTTCTTATGATGAAGTGATATCCATTTGTTTTATATGGATTATGTTATGATAGAATGATGTCTATGAAACCCATTTTATTCTTTGGGTTATGATGAATGGTTTATGTTTATGTTGTGGAACACGTAAGAATGATTTCATTATGATATTGGTGGGACCTATATCTCACTCCAATGCATTGGGTAAAGAGTTATATCTCATGAGATATGCATGTTTGGAATGACAATTTAATCCAGTTTAGTGATACATGACAGGAACGAGGAGTGAACTCGATTTAGAAAGGGACTTTGTCCACTAAGATGGTCTTGGTAGCAATGCCTTGGATACTATGGAAATCATATCATGTTCTTAATGGTTTTCCATAATTACATGTTTTATTGCCAGGATATCATATCATTATTGATGTTCCTTTATGATATATGCCTTACGTACTTCCATGATTTATGTCTTTGCTCAAGATTTTGATGTTTAGATTTTCTGTTCATGTTTTTACATTAAAATGTTTATATATTGTTTTATGTTCTATATGTTTACCCTTAATGAGAATTTTAGCTCACCCTATTTATGTTTTATTTTTCCCAGGATATAAAGAATAGTTTTAGGTAAGAAAACCAAAAGGGGAAGATCGTTATGGGAGATGTTGAAGATCTTTCACCATGATTAGAAGATTACGTTCCAAGTTTCCAAAGACACTAAACTAATTCAGTCCTTGGGAATCTGCTATTGTCATGTATTAAGTATTCTTCAAAAGTAATGTAATGTCCATGTATGTCATGCTTTGGGTCTCTATAGTTGGTATCGGAGCGAAGTTTTAGTTAACCTTTGGAAACTAGGATGCGAAAAAATTAGTGAAATCCCTAGAGATATTTCTAATGTATTTCTAGGGATGTCCCTAAGGATAAGTATATGTATAGGTTATAGTCCTAGAATTATAGTAAAGATATTATAATTTAATCTAAGATGTTATATTTTGAAGGAACTCCCCCTTTATTATATTGTTTTCCCAAGCATGATTTTTTCCTCTCCCACTATTATTTTTGGGTTTTTAGAAAACAGCTGGAAAGAAGAAGATTCATGAAAATGGAGGATATGATGGACAATGGAATGATATTCTTCATGAGAAACCAAATGAAACAGGATTTGGAAGTCCAAACAACGTTATTATTCCTAATCAGAAATCTCATAATATGATCAATAATCTTAACTTTAGTAAGTTTCCCGAATCGGAAAATAAGAGAAAGATGGAGTTTCAGGATTATTATAGAGGAAAGAAAGTTCAATTTCTCTCATGTAAATCATGTGGGAAGAGGCATCAAGGTAAATTTTTCAAAGGAACTGGAAGATGATTTGGGTGTAGAAAAGAAGGACACAAATCCAGTATGCGCAAAGGAAAAGGATTAGTTAACACCATGGATAAGGATAATGGTATTGCTATGACATCAACAATGATTAGATGTTTGAAATGTGGAATGTATGGGCATTATAAAAACCAATGCCCTAAGGGAAAATCTCATAAAGAGAATCAACATGGTCATATGGGTAGTATTTATGTGGATGTTGATGAGGAGACTGCAAATGATATATGAGATGAAAGAAGTGTTGAAGCTTGGTCAATGGTTTAATAAGGTAGTGGAATGATTTATGTTTATCAAGAGTTATGTTTTATAGGTAATGGTACTATGGAATAAAGACACATCTATGGATTGTTACACTATTGTTTTTCCTAAAGTATTTGAAAGTATATGTTGAATGGTACTAGTAACCATGAAATTTTAATTCATATATTTTGGGAAAGTAGATGATATGCGCAAAATGAAGGGATAAAGAGATAATGAGATGTTTTTATAGTATTGGAGAGCTCATGACTGATATAAGGACAAAGTGATATCATGGTTTGAGTATATAGAAATTTTTGGATTTTGGTATGTGGAATGAGTTAACTTTTGACAACGTTCATGTTTTCGCTAAGGTTCTATGGTAATTCATAATTCAAAAGAATACATGATTAAGGTATTCACATGTTTGGAATATGACCAACAAAATATATCTTATGATATATTGGATAAAAATGATGGTATTCACATGCTTGGTATATGACCTCTCTAGTAATCATTTTCTTTATACTATGAGATTGGACAGATGTATTCTGTATAAGCCTAAAGATTGGAATGTATTATATTGGACATAAGATCATATTATTTAAAGATAGAACTTGTTTTTCGATATTATTTCTTGAATTTTATAATAGTATAGTTTTAGAAAAAGGAAAATCCATAGGATGAGCGACAACCCGTCGCATCGGACAAGGATGTGGGAATGGAACCAACAACTGAAGTGCGACAGGCCTTCATCGCCTACCACTTTCCTACAGGAAGTCCCTAGTTAGTATAAACTAGTTTTATTTAATTAAGCGGTATGATATATGAAGTATATATACATTTTTGGAACCAGATACGATTAATCTCACAATAGATGGACTTATGTATATAACTTTTGGTAACCTTATGTTTGAAACAGATGGACTAACCTTTTATTCTATCACGTGATCTTATAACACTTCACGGAAGACAAATTCAACTTCATTTCTTTAAGAGATGAAGTGGAAATTGTTTAAGGCATGAGAAACAGTAAGATTGTACCAAAATCAAGTAAGTATATCTTTTAATTCAATAATTCTTCAACATTAGGGAAATGATCTTGAAAACAAAAAATGTTTTCCGAGTGTCCTTATATCTGATAAATCAGATGGTACCTTAAATCATCACAAATTTATGGCTTTGTGATTGTCTTCTTTTTCATAGCCATGTTCTCTACCTCTCTCCATCAGAACATGATGGTTAGATTTCTCTTCCATATCCACATTTTCACCTATATTCTCCTATGTGGAAACCCAATCATGAGTTACTTTGGGTATCCGTTATGTTTCTGACGTTCCATTTTAAAATGAAGTTTTAGTATTTCTTTTTACGATTTGGGTTTCTATAAAAGAATATTTCTAGTAGAAAACCATTTATAACCCCAATGAATTTCTAGGGAGAAATTCATTTTAAGGGGGGTAGAATGTAACACCATGAGATTTTATGAGATATATTATATTTGATTTCTTTGATTTCTTCTATTATACACTACACCAAGATTATCTTGTACTATATGCAACACTGTATTATCTTACAGAATACACAACACTATTCTTGGCTCGTGCTACACACAAATTCATGTTCGTTTTGTGGAAAATATTCTACCCAATATTAAGTATTGATTTTGTTTAATTTTTAAATGAAATATGTTTTGATTATGTTATACACAACACCAAACAGAGCTTTCACTACACACAAACCCGGACTTGGCTTGCATTACACGCAATCAAGACCTTCTTCCATAGCGTGTGTAGTTTTCAATTCCAAGTTTCACTAAACGAGAGAATATTATAATATTATTATGAACTAGACATTATGAATAGTAATACCCATTTTTTAAAATTTTATAAATTTTATAAATTTTATCATTCAAAATGGACTTCATTTTTCGATTCGGAGTATTGAAATTAGCCTCGGGTGAATTTTTTGTATTTTTTTGAAAACATTCAATTTTTGATGAATAGTGAAAACACTAGGTCACTTTATAAAAACAGAATTTTTATTTAAATAATTATTTATTTTATTTAAATTTATTTTCGGCCAAAATTGATACATAATACCTATATAAGTTCAATTTAATTCATTGGAGTCATTTTATAATAATTTTAGATATATATATATTTTATTTAACTTTTCACCGTCTTTTACACACCTCCTAAAAGAATTTGAAAATTTACATAAAACATAATTTTACCGCTTCTGTGAGTGGAATATCGAAAATCTGAGAGACATGGTGAATATCAAGGAGTAAAATGTGGTTCAATAATATAAAAATATTTTTTGGTGAATAGTAACTTTTTACTTTTATTTACCACAGTTAAAAGTAAATAGGGTAATTAAGGATAAAAATGATATTATTATTACCCTAAAACATGTTCTAATTCTATTGGATAAGTATTATTCGACCAAAAAAACCTTAGAAATATAATATTATCATTTAGGTCCACATGGATTAGATTTGGACATTTATTATTATTTTATTTAAAAAAGTGTTAAAATAGTTAAAATCAATGTTTAATAACTAAAACATTTTTAATATAGTGTTATAAAAAAGATAAATTCAAAAATAAATATTCCTTAGAAAGATAAAACGATTTCCTACCTAATGGTATTTTATTTATAATTTTTATACATTAAATAATTTAATTTATTTATGACACAGTGGTGATGCAGTAATTATCTAAATAATGAAATATTAAAATAATTGACATTATAAATACCCAAATAAATGTAATTTCAGACATTTTATGAATTCAACTAATTTTATAGGTTAATATGACATGTTATTGTTGATTTAATAAAACCTTTTCGAACTAATAATGCTTTTATAATTTTCAAAAAAATCAATTACCAAATAGTGTCAAAATTGACATAAAATAGTTATTAAATAAATATTATATTATTAATTGTTATAATATTCCTAAAAATATAACGTTCGGCCAAATGACTTATATTAGGTTATATATATAAATAATGAACCACTTGGGGTTTTTGTGTCTTCATATAGTAATTTTATTAACCATATATTGTATGAAAACAAGAAGACACGGTAAAAGTTAAATTATTTAACTTAGAGATAAATCTAAACGATAAGGTTAAATAGTAACCTAAACATGTCTAAAACCTTTTGGTTGAGAGGATTTATACCCATCCCCACTTTATATTCGAAATAGATAAATTTGGAGCTATTATAAACTAAATATGACTTTAATATAAAATAATATTTTATGTTTTTCCAAAGGTACCCCTCTCCTCCCTTATAAAAAGGGAACCCCTTCCCTCTTTTCTTCACACCCTTTTGAGCCTTTAATATCGTCCAAACCCTGCCAATTTCTCTTCTCAACCTCTCTAGTTACATCATATAGGTTCTTTTTTTATCAAAATACCAACTCTAGTTCTTTAATAAGAATTTTAAAGGAGGTCTGTCGAGGAAGTGGTAATCTCTTCTACCAACTCTTTCAAGATTCTTTCTACTTCTACTTCCTCTTCTTTAGTTTTTTCATTATAATTTAATAACTTCAGTATTACTTATATACTTATATGTTATTATAAATATGAAAAACCCCTATTTCACCTTCTATCCAACCTATGGAAAACTAAATCACCGCGCATGCGTACGTACGGAATATCATCTCCATGCCGTTGTGTAATCATTTTTTCCACCACCACCTTACTTGGATGGGTATAATGGTGTAAAGAATAACTATATATAATTATTATATTATCATAATTATTCCATGATATTATATCATCCACTCCAATACCATTCAATAAATATGGGAATGATATCATCGCTCATGCGTATTTACGGATTACCGTCTCCACGACGTGATGAGATTCATTTTCCATGTCAACAATTCAAGAATAATTATAAAGTATATATAATAAGTAATCATGAAATATATGAAATAATAATGATACTGTATTTATGTATGTATATATATATATGTATTTATATGTATTTCATCTACTTAATTTCATTCAATACAATAAGGAAATGAAAACAGTGTTCATGCGTATGTACGGCCTGCCATCTCCATGAACGGTGTATTTCATTCCATTTATCGATATATCATATATATATATGTATATGCTGAATATATATAATACATATAAATCATTTTTTACATTCTGTAATTATGTAAATCAGGATATAAGTAATAATATCAAGAACAACAAGTCTAAACACGTACGATAAACGAAACGATTTTACCCAAATGCTTCTTTAACATGGAATTTACAAAAGAACAGGTAATATAAAGTCATAAGTGAACCATATATGATATCATATCAATAAATATGATTTTTTAATAAGTTTATGACATTATTTAAATCATTATACAGGAGGTTCGGAAACATACGAAGCATATCGGACATAATGTAAGGGATTACTATTCCAATCTCGTTCTTATCTGAGATTGCTTATTCGTAAGTATTTACTGGAGTTATATTTTTCATCCTTATCCAAATAATGTGTTTCATAAAGTGTTTAATATTCTTCCATGCATGTTTAAATTCATTTTTACCCCTCTTTGGCTTTTACTTTGTGTTATGGAAGAAATCTTTCTTTTGTTTACCATACGTGGTACTTTTTGACATTTCCGTTAAATGTATGAGGAGACTATTTTTTTTAACTTATACGGAATGAACGGGTTTTTATGGTTTCATTACGCATAATTTTCATGAAGCTTCCTCTATAAGTTTTCATGACTATTTTCAAAAAAAACCTTTTCTTTTAAAATTTCATGGCATTTTGTGAAAATAAAATGATTTTGAAGAAGAGAGTATATTTTCATCAAGAATTCATTTCATGTGTTTTATCAAAACCATTTTCCATGTAAGATAACATTATTTAAAATGTGTATGTTTCAAGTATAATGTCTATATTATTTACATGGTTTCAATTTTCTTATGATGAAATGATATCCATGTGTTTTATATGGATTATGTTATGATGGAATGATGTTTATGAAACCCATTTTATTCTTTAGGTTATGATGAATGGTTTATGTTTATGTTGTGGCACTCGTAAGAATGATTTCATTATGAGATGGTTGGGACCTATATCTCCCTCAAATTCATTGGGTAAATATTTATATCTCATGAGATAGGCATGGCTGGAATGGAAAGTTAATCCGGTTTAGTGATACAGGACTAGAACAAGAAGTGAACTCGATTCAGAAAGGGACTTTGTCCACTAAGATGGTCTTCGCAACAATGTCTTGGTTTCTATGGAAATCATATCATGTGCTTAATGGTTTTCCACAATTACATGTTTTGTTCCATTTATATCGTATCATTTTTTATGTTCCTTTATGATATATTCCTTACGTACTTCCAAGATTTATGTCTTTTCTCAAGATTTTGATGTTTAGATTTTATGTTCATGTTTTTCCATTCAAAAGTTTATAGATTGTTTTATGTTCTCTCTGTTTACCCTTACTGAGCATTTTACCTCACCCATTTTATGTTTTCTTTTCCACAAGATATAAAAACGTTTTTAGGTAAGAAAACCAAAAGGGGAAGATCTTTATAGGAGATATTGAAGATCCTTAACCATGATTAGAAGATTACGTTCCATTTTCCAACAACACTAAACAAATAAGGTCCTTGGGCGTCTTTTTTGTCATGTATTAAGTATTCCGCAAAAGTAATGTAATGTCCATGTACGTCAAGCTTTGGGTCTCTACAGTTGGTACCAGAGCGAAGGTTTAGTTAACCTTTGGAAACTAGGATGAGAAAACTTTAGTGAAATCCCTATAGATATTTCTAAGGTATGTCTATGGATGTCCCTAAGGATAAGTATATGTATAGGTTATAGTCCTAGAATTATAGTAACGATATTATGATTTAATCTAAGATGTTAGATATTGATGGTACTCCCCCTTTATTATGTTGTTTTCCCTTGCATGATTTTTTCCCCTCACACAATTCTTTTTAGGTTTTAGAAAATGGCTGGAAACAGGAAGATTCATGATAATGGAGGATATGATGGAAAATGGAATGATATTCTTCATGAGAGACCAAATCAAACGGGATTGGGAAGTCCAAACATCTTTATTATTCCTAATCATCAATCTCATAATATGATCAATAATCTCAACTTTGGTAAGTTTCTAGACTCAGATAATAGGAGAAATATGGAGTTTCATGATTATCATAGACAAAATAAAGTTCAATTTCTCTCATATAAATCATGTGGTAAGAGGCATCAAGGAAAATTTTTCAAAGGAACTGAATGATGCTTTGGGTGCGGAAAAGAAGGACACAAATCCAGTAAGTGCAAAGGAAAAGGTTCAGTTAACAACATGGAGAAGGATAATGGTATTGCTACGACATCAACAATGATTAGATGTTTGAAATGTGGAATGTATGATCATAATGCAAACCAATTCCCTAAGGGAAAATCTCATGAAGAGAATCAACATGGTCATATGGGTAGTATTTATGTGGATGATGATTAGGAGACTACAAATTATATATGAGATGAAATAAGTGTTAAAGCTAGGTCAATGGTTTAAGAAGGTAGTGGAATGATTTATGTTTATCAAGAGTTATGTTGTATAGGTAATGGTGCTATGGAATAAATACACATCCAAGGATTGTTACACTATTGTTTTTACTAAAGTATTTGAAAGTATATGTTGAATGGTATCGATAGCCATGAAAGGTTAATTCATATATTTTTGGAAAGTAGATGATATGAACATAAGGATGGGATAAGGAGATAATAAGATGTTTTATAGTATTAATGAGCTCCTGACTGATATAAGGAAAAAGTGATATCATGGTTTGAGTATATAGAAATTTTCGGATTTTGGTATGTGGAATCAGTAAACTTTTGACAGTATTCATGTTTTCCCTAAGGTTATATGGTAATTCATGTTTCAAAAGAATACATTATTAAGGTATTCACATGTTTGGAATATGACCAACATGATATATCTTATGATATGCTGGAGATAAATGATGGTATTCACATGCTTGGTATATGACCTCTCTACTAATCATTTTCTTCATACTATGAGATTGGACAGATGTATTTTGTATAAGCCTAAAGATTGGAATAGATTATGTTGGACATAAGATAGTATTATTTAAAGATAGAACGAGTTTTTTGATATAATTTCTGGAATTTTATAATATTATAGTTTTAGAAAAAGTACAACGCATAGGACGAGCGACAACCTGTCGCATCGGACAAAGATGTGGGAATGGAACCCACAATTGAAGTACAACAAGCCTTCATCGCCTACCACTGTCCTATAGGATGTCCATGGTTTGTATAAACTAGTTTTTTTTTATTAAGCGGTATGATAGATGAAGTATAAGTCCATTTTTGGAACCATATACAATTAATCTCACCATAGATGTACTTATGTATATAACTTTTTCTAACATTATGTTTGAGACAAATGGAATAACCTTTCATTTTATTGCATGATCTGCTAAAACTTCACGGAAGAAAAAATCAACTTCATTTCTTTAAGAGATGAAGTGGAAATTGTTCAAGGCACAAGAAACAGTAATATTGTACCAAAATCAAGAATGTATTTCTTTTAATTCAACAATTCTTTAACTTTAGGGAAATGATCTTGAAAACAAAAAATGTATTCCTAGTTTCTTTATATCTGATAAATTAGATGGTACCTTAAATCATCACAAATTTATGGCTTTGTGATTGTTGGATTTTTAATATCCATGTTCTCTACCACTCTTCATCAGAACTTGATGGTTAAATTTCTCTTCAATATCCATATTTTCACCTATATTCTCTTATGTGGAAACACAATGATGAGTTACTTTGGGTATCTGTTATGTTTCTGGTGTTCCTTTTTAAAATGATGTTTTAGTATTCCTTTTTATGATGTGGGTTTCTATTAATGAAACTTTGAAGTGGAAAACTATTTATAACCCCAATGAATTTCGAGGGAGAAATGCATTTTAATGGGGGTAGATTGTAACACCGCGAGATTTAATGAGATATATTATATTTAATTTCTTTGATTTATTCTATTATACACTACACCAAGATTAGCGTGTACTATACGCAACACCGTATTAGCTTGCAGTATACGCAACACTGTTCTTGGATTGTGTTACATACAAATTCAAGTTCGTTTTGTGGAAATTATTCTATGAAATATTAAGTATAGATTTTGTTTAATATATAAATGAAATAAGTTTTTATTATGTTATACGCAACACCAAACAAAGATTTTACTACACACAGCCCTGACTTGGCTTCTATTACACGCAATCAAGACCTTCTTCGACAGCATGTGTAGTACGCAATACCAAGTTTCAGTAAACGAGATATTATTATAATATTATTATGAACTAGCAGTTATGTATAGTAATACACACTTTTTGAAATTTTATAAATTTTATCTATCAAAATGGACATCATTTTTGGATTTAGAATATCAAAATTAGCCTATTGTAAATTTTTGGTATTTTTTTCAAAATATTTCAATTTTTGATGAATAGTGAAAACACTAGGTTACTATTTATAAACCGACTTTTTATTTAAATAATTATTTATTTTATTTAAATTTATTTTGGGTCAAAATTGATACATAATACCTATATATGTTCAATATAATTCATTGGGTTCATTTTATAGTTATTTTAGATATATAAAAATTTTATTGAACTTTTCACCGTCTTGTAACCACCTCCTAAGAGAATTTGGAAATTTACATAAAAATTAATTTTACCACTTCTGTGAGTATAATTTAGAATACCTTAGAGACACGGATAATATCAAGAAGTAAAATGTGGTTTAATAAGATAAAAATTACTTTTGGTGAATAATAAATTTTTACTTTAATTTTCCACGATTAAAAGTAAATAGAGTAATTAAGGGTAAAAATGATATTATTATTACCCTAACACATGTTCTAATTCTATTGGATAAGTATAATTCGAACAATAAAACCTTAGGAATATAATATTATTATTTAGGTCCACTTGGATAAGATTAGGACAATTATTATTATTTTATTTTAAAAAGTGTTAAAATAGTTAAAATGAATGTTTAATAACTAGAACATTTTTAATATATGGTCAAAAATAAGATAAATTAAATTATAAATATTAATTAGAAAGATAATAATGATTCCTAACTAATGGTATTTTATTTATAATTTTTATAAATTAAATAAATTAATTTATATATGACACAATGGTGATGTGGTAATTACCTAAATAATGAAATATTAATATAATTGACATTATAAATTCCAAAATAAATGTTATTTGTGACTTTTTATGAATTACACTATTTTAATAGGTTAATATGACATGTTATTATTGATTTAATTAACTTTTTTATAACTAATCATGATGTTATAAATTTCTCAAAAATCAATTACCAAATAGTGTCAAAATTGACAGAAAATAGTTTTTATAACAAATAATATATACTTTGTTGTTATAATATTCCTTAAAATCTAAGGTTCTGAAAAATGACTTAGATAAGGTTATTAATATTAATAATGAAACACTTTGGGTTCTTTTGGCTTGTTATAGTAAGTTTATTAACCATATAGTTTAAGAAAATAAGAAGACACGGTAAAAGTTAAATTATTTAACTTAGAGTTAAATCTAAATGATAAGGTTAAAATAGTAAACTAAACTTGTATAAAACATATTCTTTGAGAGGATTTCGACCCATACCCACATTAATTTCGAAATAAATCAATTTTGAGCTATTATAACCCGAATATGACTTTATTATAAAATAATATTTCAATTTTTTCCAAAGGTGCCCCTCTCCTCCCTTATAAATAGAGCACCCCTTCCCTCTTCTCTTCACACAATTTTAAGCCTTGATTCATGGAAAAACCCTGACAATTACTCTTATCAACCACTATATTTACATCATAGAGTTTCTGGTCTTCTCAAAAATCCATCTCTAGTGCCCTAAGTAGAATTTTAGAGGAGGTGAGTCGAGGAAGAGATAATCTCTTCTACCAATTATTTCCAGTTTCTTTCTTCTTCTACTTACTCTTATTTAGTTGTTTCATTACAAAGTAATAACATCAGTATTACTTATATAATTATATGTTATTATAAATATTAAAAAACCCTATTTCACCTTCTATCCATCCTACGGAAAACGAAATCACCGTGTGTGCGTACATATGGAATACCGTCTCCACACTGTGGTGTAATCAGTATTTCCACCACCACCTTACTTGGATGGGTATAATATTGTAAAGAATAACTATATATAATTATTATAACATATTACTGATTACATGATATTATTTCATCAACTCAAATACCATTCAATAAATATGGGAAGGATATCATCACTCGTTCGTACGTACGGATTACCGTCTCCACGACGCGATGAGATTCATTTTCCATGTTAACAATTAAAGAATAATTATAAAGTATATATAATAAGTATCCATGAAATATATGATTATAATAATGATACTGGATTTATGTATATATATATATTTATGTCATCTACTTAATTTCATTCAATTCAATAAGGAAACGAAAACAGTGTTCATGCGTACGTACGACCTACCTCTTCCATGAACGGTGTATTTCATTCCACTTATCGATCTACCATATATATATGTATATGATGAAAATATATTATATATAAATAATTTTTTACATTCTAGAATTAATTAAATAAGGATATAAGTTATAATATTAATAACAACAAGTCGAAACACATACGATAAATGAAATGATTTTACCAAAACACTTCTTTAACATGGAATTTACAAATGAACGGGCAATATAAAGTCATAAGTAAACCATATATGATATCATAACAATTAATATGATTTTGTAATAAGTCAATGACATTATATAAATCATTATACATTAGGTTCGGATACACAGGGAGTATATCAGACATAAGGTAATGGATAACTATTCCAATCTCGTTCTTATCCGAGATTATTTATTCGTAAGTATTTACTGGGGTTATATTTTTCATCCACACCCAAAAAATGTTTTTCATAAAGTTTTTAATATTCTTCCATGCATGCTTAAAGTCATTTTCACCCCTATTTGACTCTTACTTTGTGTTATGGAAGGAATCATTCTTTTGTTTATCGTTCGTGGTACTTTTTTACTTTTCCATTAAAAGTACGAGGAGAATGTTTTTTTAACTTATATGGCATGAATGGATTTTTACAGTTTCATAACGCCTAATTTTTTTGAAGATTCCTCTACAAGTTTTCATGACTATTTTCAACAAAATCCTTTTCTTTTAAAATTTCATATCATTTTTTGAAAAGAAAATCATTTTGAAGAAGAAAGGATATTTTCATCAAGAATTCATTTCAAGTGTTTTATCAAAACCATTTTCCATCTAAGATGACATTATTTTATATGTGTATGTTTCAAGTATTATATATCTATGATTTACATGGTTTCACTGTTCTTATTATGAAATGATATCCCTTTGTTTTATATGGATTATGTTATGATGGAATGATGTTTATGAAACCCATTTTATTCTTTGGGTTATGATGAATGGTTTATGTTTATGTTGTGGCACACGTAAGAATGAGTTCATTTTGAGATGGGTGGGACCTATATCTCCCTCCAATGCATTGGGTAAAGATTTATATCTCATGATATATGCATGGCTAGAATGGAAAGTTAATCTGGTTCGGTGATACATGACTGGAACGAGGAGTGAACACGATTCAGAAAGGGACTTTGTCCAGTAAGATGGTCATGGCAGTAATTCCTTGGATACTATGGAAATAATATCATGTTCTTAATGGTTTTCCATAATTACATGTTTTATTCCCATGATATCATATAATTATTGATGTTCCTTTATGATATTATCCTTACGTACTTCCAAGATTTATGTCTTTTCTCAAGATTTTGATGTTTAGATTTTATGTTCATGTTTTTGCATCATAAGTTTATAGATTGTTTTATGTTCTCTATGTTTACCCTTACTATGCATTTGAGCTAACCCTTTTTATGTTTTATTTTCCCTAGGATATAACGAAAGGTTTAAGGTAAGAAAACCAAAAGGGGAGATCTTTATGGGAGATGTTGAAGATCTTTCACCATGATTAGAAGATTACGTTCCAAGTTTCCAAAAACACTAAACTAATATGGTCGTTGGGCGTCTGTTTTTTTAATGTATTAAGTATTCCGCAAAAGTAATGTAATGTCCATGTACATCAAGATTTGGGTCTCTATAGTTGGTATCAGAGCGAAGGTTTAGTTAACCTTTGGAAACTAGGATGTGAAAACTTTAGTGAAATCCCTGGAGATATTTCTAAGTATGTCTAGGGATGTCCCTAAGGATAAGTATATGTATAGGTTATAGTCCTAGAAATATTGTAACGATATTATAATTTAATCTAAGATGTTATATTTTGAAGCTACTCCCCCTTTATTATGTTGTTTTCCCTAGCATGATTTTTTCCTCTCACACTATTCTTTTTGGGTTTTAGAAAACGGCTGGAAACATGAAGATTCACGATAATGGAGGATATGATGGACAATGGAATGATATTCTTCATGGGCAACCAAATGAAATGGGATTTGGAAGTCCAAAAATCGTTATTATGCCTAATCATAAATCTCATAATATTATCAATAATCTCAAATTTGGTAAGTTTCCTGACTCAGCTAATAAGAGAAAGATGGAGTTTCAGGATTATCATAGAGGAAAGAAAGTTCAATTTCTCTCATGTAAATTATGTGGGAAGAGGCATCAAGGAAATTTTTTCAAAGGAACTAGAATATGCTTTGGGTGCGGAAAAGAAGGACACAAATCTAGTAAGTGAAAAGTAAAAGGTTCAGTTAATACCATGGATAAGGATAATGGTATTTCTACGACATCAACAATGATTAGATGTTTGAAATGTGGAATGTATGGGCAGTATGAAAACTAATTCCCCAAGGGAAAATCTCACGAATAGAATCAACATGGTCATATGGGTAGTATTTATGTGGATGATGATGAGGAGACTACAAATGATATATGGGATGAAAGAAGTGTTGAATCTTGGTCAATGGTTTAATAAGGTAGTGGAATGATTTATGTTTATCAAGAGTTATGTTGTATAGGTAATGGAACTATTGAATAAAGACACATCTAAGGATTGTTACACTATTGTTTTTCCTAAAGTATTTGAAAGTATATATTGAATGGTACCGGTAACCAGGAAAGGTTAATTCATGTATTTTCAGAAAGTAGATGATATGCACATAATGATGGGATAAGGAGATAATGAGATGTTTTATAGTATCGATGAGCTCATGACTGATATAAGGAAAAAGTGATATCATGGTTTGAGTATATAGAAATTTTGGGATTTTGGTATGTGGAATGAGTTAACTTTTGACAGCATTCATGTTTTCACTATGTTTCTATGGTAATTCAGGTTTCAAAAGAATACATGATTAATGTATTCACATGTTTGGAATATGACCAACAAGACATATCTTATGATATATGGGAGAAAAATGATGGTATTCACATGCTTGGTATATGACCTCTCTAGTAATCATTTTATTTATACTATAAGATATTATTATTTAAAGATAGAACTTGTTTTTCAATAATATTTCTAGAATTTTATAATAGTATAGTTTTAGAAAAAGAACAACCCATAGGACGAGCGACAACCTGTCGCATCAGACAAGGCTGTGGGAATCGAACCAAAAACTGAAGTGCAACAGACCTTTATTGTATACCACTATCCTACAGGAAGTCCCTGGTTAGTATAAACTAATTTTATTTTCTTAAGAGGTATGATAGATGAAGTATAAGTCCATTTTTGGAACCATATATGATTAATCTCACCATAGATGGACTTATGTATATAACTTTTTCTAACTTTATGTTTGATACAGATTAAATGACCTTTCATTCTATCACATGATCTTATAACACTTCATGGAAGACAAATTAAAATTCATTTCTTTAAGAGATGAAGTGGAAATTGTTCAAGGCACGAGAAACAGTAAGATTGTACCAAAATCAAGTAAGTATTTATTTTAATTCAACAATTATTCAACTCTAGGGAAATGATCTTCAAAACAAAAAATGTTTTCCTAGTGTCCTTATATCTGATAAATCAGATGGTACCTTAAATCATCACAAGTTTATGGCTTTGTGATTGTTTGCTTTTTCATAGCCATGTTCTCTACCACTCTTCATCAGAACTTGATGGTTAGATTTCTCTTCCATATCCACATTTTCACCTATATTCTCTTATGTGGAAACCCAATGATGAGTTACTTTGTGTATCCGTTATGTTTCTGACGTTCCTTTTTAAAATGATGTTTTAGTATTTCTTTTTACGATGTGGGTTTCTATAAAATAAACATTCATGTAGAAAACCATTTATAACCCCACTGAATTTTGAGGGAGAAATTCATTTTAAGGGGGTAGAATGTAACATCTCAATATCTTATGAGATATATTATATTTAATTTCTTTGATTTCTTTTATTATACACTACACTACGATTAGATTGTATTATACACAACACTGTATTAGCTTACAGTATACACAACACTATTCTTGGCTCGTGCTACACACAAATTCAAGTTCATTTTGTGGAAATTATTCAACCAAATATTAAGTATAGATTTTGTTTAATGTTTAAATGAAATAAGTTTTGATTATGTTATACACAACAACAAACAGAGCTTTCACTACACACAAACCTGTACTTGGCTTGCATTACACGCAATCAAGACCTTCTTTGATAGCGTGTGTAGTACGCAATACCAAGTTTCACTAAATGATATATCATTATAATATTATTATGAACCAGACATTATGAATAGTAATACCAACTTTTTGAAATTTTATAAATTTTATCTTTCAAAATGGACTTCATTTTTGGATTCATAGTACTGAACTTAGCCTCGAGTGAATTATTGGTATTTTTCTGAAAACATTCAATTTTTGATGAATAATGAAAACACTGGGTCACTATTTGAAAACTCTCTTTTTATTTAAATAATTATTTATTTTATTTAAATTTATTTTAGTTCAAAATTGACACATAATACCTATTTATGTTCAGTGTATTTCATTGGAGTCATTTTATAGTAATTTTAGATATATAAATATTTTATTGAACTTTTCACCGTCTTTTACACACCTCCTAGAAGAATTTGAAAATTTACATAAAACTTAATTTTACCGCTTCTGTGAGTGGAATTTCGAAAATCCGAGAGACACAATTAATATCAAGGAGTAAAATGTGGTTCAATAAGATAAAAATAATTTTTGGTGAATAGTAATGTTTTACTTTTATTTACCACGGTTAAAAGTAAATATGGTAATTAAGGATAAAAATGATATTATTATTACCCCTACACATGTTATAATTCTATTGGATTAGTATTATTCGACCAAAAACAACCTTAGGAATATAATATTATCATTTAGGTCCACCTAGATTAGATTAAGACATTTATTATTATTTTATTTAAAAAAGAGTTAAAATAGTTAAAATCAAAGTTTAATAACTAAAACATTTTTAATATATGGTTATACCTAATATAAATTGGAATATAAATATTACATAGAAATATAAAATGATTTCATACCTAATGGTACTTTATTTATAATTTTTAGACATTAAATAATTTAATTTATTTTTGACAAAATGTTGATGCAGTAATTACCTAAATAATGAAATAGTAAAATAATTGACATTATAAATACCCAAATAAATGTAATTTTAGACTTTTTATGAATTAAAATAATTTAATAGTTTAATATGACATGTTATTATTGATTTAATTAACCTTTTTCGAACTAATAATTCTGTTATTATTTTCAAATAAATCAATTACCAAATAGTGTCAAAATTTACATAAAATAGTTCTTAAAAAAATATTTTATTATTAATTGTTATAATATTACAAAAAATCTAAATTTGAAAAAAATCACTTCTATTATTTTATATATATTAATAATGAACCACTTGGGGTTCTTTTGGCTTGTTATAGTAAGTTTACTAACCATATAGTGTAAGAAAACAAGAAGACATGGTAAAAGGTCAATTATTTAACTCAGAGTTAAATGTAAACGATAAGGTTAAAATAGTAACCTAAACTTGTCTAAAACCTATTGGTTGAGAGGATTTTGACCCATACCCACTTTATCTTCGATATAAATAAATTTGGAGCTATTATAAACCGAATATGACTTTATTATAAAATAATATTTTAAGTTTTTCCAAAGGTGCCCCTCTCCTCCCTTATAAAAAGGGCACCCCTTCCCTCTTTTCTTCACACCCTTTTGAGCCTTTAATCTCAGCCAAAACCTTCCAATTTATCTTCTCAACCTCTCTAGTTACATCATATAGGTTCTGGTTTCATCAAAATAAAAACTCTAGTGCCCTAATAAGAAGTTTAAAGGAGGTGCGTCGAGGAAGAGGTAATCTCTTCTACCGACTCTTTCAAGTTTCATTCTTCTTCTACTTACTATTATTTAGTTGTTTCATTTTAAAGTAATAACATAAGTATTAATTATATACTTATATGTTATTATAAATATGAAACAACCCAATTTCACCTTCTGTCCATCTTACGGAAAACGAAATCACCAAGCGTGCGTATGTACGCAATACCTTCTCCACGCCGTTGTGTAATCAGTTTTTCCACCACCACCTTACTTGGATGGGTATAATGGTGTAAAAAATAACTATATATAATTATTATATTATCATACTGATTCCATGATATTATATTATCCACTCCAATACCATTCAATAAATATGGGAACGATATCATCACTTGTGTGTATGTACGGATTACTGTCTCCACGACGCGATGAGATTCATTTTCCATGTTAACAATTCAAGAATAATTATAAAGTATATATAATAAGTAATCATGAAATATATGACATAATAATGATACTATATTTATTTATATATATATATATCTTTGTGTGTGTATTTCATCTACTTAATTCCATTCAATTCAATAAGAAAATGAAAACAGCGTTCATGAGTACGTACGGCCTACCGTCTCCATGAACGGTGTATCTCATTCCGTTTATTGATCTATCATATATATATATATATATGATGAATATATATAATATATATAAATCATGTTTTACATTCTGGAATTAATTAAATCAGGATTTAAGTAATAATATCAAGAACCAAAAGTTGAAACACGTACGATAAATGAAACGGTTTTCCCAAAATGCTTCTTTAACATGGAATTTACAAAAGAACAGGTGATATAAAGTCATAAGTGAACAATATATGATATCATAACAATAAATATGATTCTGTAATAAGTCAATGAAATTATTTAATCATTATACAGGAGGTTCGGATACATAGGGAGCGTATCGGACATATGGTAAGAGATAACTATTCCAATCTCAATCTTATCTGAGATTGTTTATTCGTAAGTATTTACTGGGGTTATATTTTTCATCCATGCCTAAAAAATGTTTTTCATAAATTTTTTAATATTCTTCCATGCATGTTTAAAGTCATTTTTACCCCTCTTTGACTTTTAATTTTTTTTATGGAAGGAATCTTTCTTTTGTTTACCATATGTGGTAATTATTGACTTTTCTTTTAAAAGTACGAGGAGAATGTTTTTTTAACATATATGGAATGAAGGGATTTTTACAGTTTCATAACGCCTAATTTTCTTGATGTTTCCTCTACAATATTTCATAACTATTTTCAACAAAATCCTTTTCTTTTAAAATTTCATTGCATTTTGTGAAAAGAAAATTATTTTGAAGAAGAAAGGATATTTTCATCAAGAATTCATTTCAAGTGTTTTATCAAAACCATTTTCCATCTAAGATGACATTATTTTATATGTGTATGTTTCATGTATAATGTCTCTCTGATTTATATGGTTGTACTTTTCTTATTATGAAATGATATCCATTTTTTTATATGGATTATGTTATGATGGAATGATGTCTATGAAACCCATTTTATTTTTTGGGTTATGATGAATGATTTATGTTTATGTTATGCCACACGTAAGAATGATTTCATTATGAGATGGGTGGGGCCTATATATCTCTCGAATTCATTGGGTAAAGATTTATTACTCATGAGATAGACATGGATGGAATGGTAAGTTAATCCGGTTCAGTGATATAGGACTGGAACGAGGAGTGAACTCGATTTAGAAAGGGAATTAATCCACTAAGATGGTCTTAGCAGCAATACCTTGGCTACTATAGAAATCATATCATGTGCTTAATGGCATTCCACAATTACATGTTTTATTCCCATGATATTTTATCATTATTTATGTTACTTTATGATATATTCCTTACATACTTCCATGATTTATGTCTTTTCTCAAGATTTTTATGTTTATATTTTACGTTCAAGTTTTTTCATTCAAATGTTTATAGATTGTTTTATGTTCTCTATGTTTACCTTTACTGAGCCTTTGAGGTCACCCTTTTTATTTTTTCTTTTCCCTAGGATATAAAGAATGTTTTTAGGTAAGAAAACCAAAAGGTGAAGATCTTTATGGGAGATGTTGAAGATCTTTCACCACGATTAGAATATTACGTTCCGAGTTTCCAAAGACACTAAACTAATACGGTCTTTGAGAGTCTGTTTTTTTTCATGTATTAATTATTCCGCAAAAGTAATGTAATGTCCATATACATCAATCTTTGGGTCTCTACAATCAATGTGATAAAAATATAAGACACATGCAAAGAACAAAGTAGATATTACCCATACTGAAACCATATCATAGAATTCATAAGAAATATGAAATATAATGTCATAATAAAGCCATATATAGAATTAAATATAAGAATATTTTTACATAATATGCGTATAATTAATTTATATTTATTATAAATGATTTTTGAATGAGTACCATGAGATTCAAGACTCAAGGTATGGGAGTTCCATCTCACATTTTATTTCTGTGAGATTCATTCTTCATTCACCACCCATTCAATATTTCTGTTTTGTATAATTCCCATGTTTGTATTATTTTAATAATATAAGTATAATAAATTTATTTAAATATATATTTTATGATATTCCCATCATGGGATTTATGATTAAAAATTTACCAAATCAATAAAGTAATTTTGTCTCAATTTTCTTTCTTTGAGACACATGTCATGTTTTGCACCTATATTTTTCCATGAACTGTATATAATACCTTTGAAATGTTATTTCATGATTATATTTCTTTTCATTATATTTTAAGATTTATGTAATTTCAATTTCATAAATGGGTAGTATGGTTAAAAGTTACCAAGGGGTAAGAATTTATTGAAACAATATCATCACCTTTAAGGATTGTTTACGTCTATGAATTATTTGATGAAATATTATGATTCATCTCTCAAGAAAATTCATCAATTTTATTCTTCAATTTTTAGCCAAGAATTATTCATGAATTTTTAACATTTATCTACTCATTTGTACATAATATGATTAATAATTTGTTTTTAAGAAATCATCACATTACCCTTTCTTCGGTAGAGAATTTGTGTTCCTTCAGTACCATGTTTTCTATAATGGTTTTCCAAAAATATTTTAATATTCTCCTATAATAATTAAAATAATTGTTTTCCCATTATCATTTTTCCATGTTTTTCAATGTAATATTGTTTCTTCTTGTTGAAAAATGAATTTTTCTAACCATATCAATTCAAAGAGAATGTTCTTCATACCTTGTATAACTTGTACTAATTTACCCTCCATACTTACTGTGAAGGTCCCTCTGCAAGTTTAAATGATTAATATTAATTAAATTAATAAATAAAAAATAATGTTAAAATATTTTTTTCATACTTCCAATATATGTTTTCAATGGAAAATTGTTTTCCAAATGTTTTGAAGCTTTCTTTATATGTTTTCAAGGAAAGTTATTCTCAAAAGTTTCTCATGATAACATTATATATTTTAATGGAAAATTGATTTCTAAAATTTTTCAAGCATAATTTATATTTTTTGATGTAAAATAGTTTTAAAAGTATTCTTAGGACTTATTTATATGTTTCAAAATAATTTTGAATGAAATGGTTTACAAAATGTTTTCATGATGTATATATATTTTTTCATAGTATAATGATTAAAAAAATCAATTCACTATTTATAATATTTAATATTTAATTACAATAAAATGTTTTGAAAAGGTCTTCATGTTTTGAATAACTTTTTTCATAGAAGAAAGGGTATTTTCCTCTAAAAGTTTTTTGAAATATCATTCCACGTTATTCCCATCTATGGTGACATCATTTGATGTTAGTGATGACCTTCTAGGAAATGATCCAATGGTTCCCCTTATATAATTTCTTGAGTAGTTTATTACATGATTTAATGATGATTATGATACCCGTTTCACTTCCATGAGTTATATGATTCTCAAACATGATTCATTTTATGGGTTATGATTCCATGAAATGATTATAAATCCTATAAATTTTTCATAGGTAATGATTTGATGAATTTTTTTTTATTCCCATTTCTGTTAATGGATAATTATTTGATGTTTAGAGAAATAATATCATATCATGTGTTAGAAATATGATTAAATTTTTTGGGACACATATTTATGATTTAATTTATATGACGGGTGGAACCAATATCTCTCTCTAATGTTATGGGTAATGATAATAGATTTATGATCTCAAATGTTATGTACGAGGTATTCTATGTCCGGAAATAAGATGGTATATTTGAGGTCATCCCATGACCAAAATAAGAGGGTACACATGAAGAAATGAAAAACTTGAAAAAAGAGGGTACATGAGAGAAATTACTAAGAATTAATGAGGAGGGTACACAAGAGGAAAAATCAATACTGAAACATGAATGGACATGAGATGACATCCCAAGGTAGAAACAAGAGGGCACCTGAGAGGACATCCCTATAAAACAATACGAGGGTATACATGAGGGAGGCCGAAGCCCCAAATAGTTACATGAGTGATTATCCCATTCCTAACAGGATACAATGGTCTTGGTATATATCCTTGACATAGGGTTATTATATGCACATGTGTCATCCAGAATTCCATTATTATTCATATTTTATCATTTCATGGAATTTTTTGTTTATTTCATTATGCTTTTGTCTTATAAAATATACATATTTATTCCATACTTCATGTTTATGATCATTGATACGAATGGTATAATATTATAATGTCAATAATTTAATCATACCCTTTTCCTCATGATTATGTTTACTTATCTCCGATTTATACCATTACTGAGAATCTAAGCCCCACACTCCTTTTGTTTTCTTTCCTAGGATATAAGGATATGTATTATATATTATTTTATTAATAAGTTTTATATCCACAATGAACAATGTGAGAGATAATGTAGCTCATATATATATTAGGGTTTAGGATTCCATGTTTCCAAAGTCACAAAACCAATATGGTCTTTGGGAATCAGTTTTTATAATGTTATAAGAATTTTGAAAAAGCGATGTAATGTAAATTTATGCCTAGATCGAGTCTTATAGTTGTTATCATTGAAAGTTTTTATTTTAACTTTATAAAATAGGATGAGATAACATTAGTGATATCCCTATGTATATTTATAAAGATTTTTCTACTGATTTCATTATGGATAATTATAAGGATCAGTCAATGATTAGGAAAATATGTTGGAAATTTTTTGAAGGATAGATTATGTGGTTTCCTAGAAATACATCCATGTAAAGATACTGCAAGTTGATGTGGATTTTGAATATATGTACTTATGGGTTATATCTCTAATTTGATGTTTTGGTCCTGAATCAGTGTAATATTTTACATTAAAATGGGGATTACTTCACACAACGTTTTACACTCTCAATGATTTTCATTGGGAATTAACAGAATACTTATAAACCATCATGTTGGATTTAAATAGAGGGATAATATAAATAAAATAGGATTAAACTAAGTATTAAAATATTAATAAAGTAAGATCCAGTATTCAGGAACTATATAAGTAATTTCTCATGATTATCTAGTATCCCAATATGATAATTGTTTCTGACACTATGATTTCTGGTTTTAATCAATGGAATGAACCTGAAGGAAAATGGTTAAAATTAACTATTTTAGATGTGTAATGTATGGGAATTATGAGAATTGATTTTAATGCGGAAATTTCATGAAGTGAATTAAGAATGTGGTATGAGTATTAGTTATTTTAGTGTTGTTATAGAGACCGAAAACAACATGTCAATGTAATGTGATGTTCTTCCAGTATAGTATAAATTAAACATTAGAATCATTATTAAATTGAAGTTGGTTAACCTCTATATATTTTTCATATTTAATATTCTAGGAAGTATTTGTTAATGAATAAGTTGATAAATCCAATGAAATGGATTAAGAATAATTTAGGATGAATGAATAATTTATGTTTTATAATTCAATGATTATGTTATATAAATCATGAAATATACAAGTATTTTATGTATTATTTTTAATAATGGGTTGAATAGATCATGTTAAAATGTGATTCAGACATAGAAAAATGATTTCATGGAAAAGTGATATTTTTATTAAGGGAAGTAAACCCATAATTAATGTTCGAAATTAACATAATGATGTTTGGATAAAGAGATGTTGGATATGAGTTATTAAATAAGATAGTATGGATTAACCTGGAACATATTGTTGAAAAAGAGTTCAATGTCATCATGGATGTGGATTAAAAAATCACAGATTTAATGAATATATATAGTAATCTATATAATGAGGAGGTGAGAATGTTTTTTGAATGAATTTAGGGAAATTCTGGTTATTACCATGTTTCAAGAGAATAATTTATAAAGGATTTATCTTCTTTTTTTGAATGTGACAGTAAATTTATACTTTTTAAAATATGGGGGGTCAATGTTAAGATAATTTCATTAATTTTATCCTAAAGTTTGGATTTTTCATCTTTTAGTAGGATAATAAGGATAAAAATTCATCAAAAGTAGACGTTTATCTTTAGAAGAATTATTTATGTGCTGAGATTGTATTGAAAATATTTATTATAAGATTATTTAGTAATTAACCTTATTTCATGGATTTCCATCATTATATTGAAAATCTTTTAGTGTGGATTTTTAATAGTACATCATGTATGTCTGATAACAAAAAACTAGGTCTGGAAATTTCGTGGTTCATGAACCCATGACCAATGAACGATAAGCTTTTCATTCCAAATACTAGCCTACGTGATGTCCATGTTAATGTGTAATTATTTTGGTTGAATAAATATTAATGATGAACTAGTATAGTTAATTTTTATATTTATAGATTAATGTACTAATCATAATGTTTATGAAAAATATTTAGAGAACAATAGTTATACTTTTCATTCTTTCATGGGTTTTTAGATCTCCAAAATAATTTATTTTAGCACCGTAAGAATCAAATTAAATTTTGGTACATCCATTTACTGAAGTAAGGAATTAATTTGAAATAGATAAATACCAACTATATAATGATATTTTGTTTATGTAAATATATCAATTATGTATATTTCCTTATAATCTTCTTGAATAAATGAATTACTCAACATTAGCATAATGATACAGAAATGTTTTTTCTCATACCTTTTTTTATATTGGCGTCCTTTTAAATCATACAAGAGTTATGAATTTTAGTCCCCCAACATTTCATGATCATTCACTTGATAATGATTGATTACAATAATCACTCCATTTTATTATTTATTCTTTGTTTCTATATCCAATCCTCACTCCCAATATATGTTATTCTTTGTGAAACCCAAATTATAGTTGACTTTGGGAAACCATTATTCTTTCAACATTCCCTTCTTATGGGAAGTTTTAATATTCGTTTTATTGTTGTGGATTCGTATGAATGAAACATTAAAGTGTTAAATCTTTGATAACCTAGATAAATATAGAGGGAAAATAATTTTATGGGGGGAGGGGTATAATTTAATGCCTTAATATTTTGTGAATTATTATTTTTATTTCAATTTAGTCATTTTGATTATTTTCATTTCATGCAACAGTGAACATTGTTTATTTCATATTAAATCACTATATTAGGAATACATTATATGAATAATCATGTTAATTTTTCAATAAACACAACCTAAATTTTATCTTTATCTATATGGAATACCATGGTTAGCTTGTGTTACATGAAATAATTACTTTCCTCAATATCTCACGTAACACGCAAGACTGAGGAAAACTGAACAATAATATATTATTAAAATATTATAATTTAATATAATATTATATAACATAGAAATTATATTAGTAGGTATAGATTTTATTAAATAATTTCATAAAATATATTTTTTTCAAAAATATAAGATAAACACTTAGGTTACTAATTAATTAAAAATTAATATGAAATTTGATTGAATATAATGGAGAATATTATTATATCTATGATAAAAAAAATTATATAAACATAATTAATTATATTAATTATAATTATTGAGTTAAATTAATGTAATTTATAATATATATATATATATATAATAAAATTTTTAATATTCAACCAATACATTTTATTTACATAAGATAAGAACAAACCAAATTTTATGCTTAAAAACATGTAGTTCTATTACTAAATTTTTATAGTCTTTTAAAAGATAAAAAATTATAAATACATGTTTTAGAACATTTATAGATTTTTTTTGTCAAAATATATTTTATATTTGAAATTTGAACATAATAATTAGGTAATGGTAAATGTTTATTATGTTTTGAGGATGATGCATTTTTTAATAAATAGGAAAAAATTCATATTTTTAGTTCCAAAATTACTTTTCAAATAATTTATATATAACGTAAAATTACATTTTAAATAGGTATTAATTTTTAATTATATAATATTTTATTTTCAAAATATACAATTTAGGTCATTAAAATCAATTTCACATTGAAATTTTATATAAAAACGTAGTAAATGTTTCATCATTTTTACCTTAAAATCCAATATTGGTGTCCTATTAGATAGATTATATTTAAATTAATATCTTAAACTTATGTGATTGGAATTTGGAAAAATGAATTAAATATTTGGAATAATAAAAATTAATAATATATTTAATGTAAACATTGTTTTGTAGTATAAATAGTAGGGATTGTAATTAAAATTAATTTCATCAGATGAGGTGAAATTAATCTTATGTGAGTACTAAACTATAAATTTAAGACCTAAAATGACATATAAACTTATCCATGACCCATTAAATGGACATATTAAGACCATATACTCTGATTTATTGACTTTTACCCTTATGGAATCTAGCATCCATTGAAAAACGTGGGTGGAATTTCTTTTCCAATGATTTACAAGAGTGCCACTCATCATCCACTATAATAAGGACTCCTAACCTACAATTCTTCACACTTCTCCAAACACTTCGATTCTGCCAAAATATGATTATATATCCTCCAAAAACCCCTAAATACCTTCTCAATGCCTCTATTTGGTGACAAATTCTTCAATGTAAGCCCATTAGTTCAAACCAAAATGAGTTTCCCTATTAAGAGGTAACACCCTCCCTTAAAATCCTTTCTTTTTTATTTTCTTTCTTCACTCCCCGAAATCTTATTATTTCATGATTATAAAAAAAACAAGTATCCTTCACAAAATTATATTTTTTTTATGATAAGTGTTCTACATAAAGTAACAAGCACCTCTACATAATGGGAATCAGACATGGTTTACGTGTACCGTGAACAACCACCTCACAAAACGGTGATTGTTAATTTTTTTTCTTCACTGCCTATCATGGTGGACATTGTGATGGAAAATATATTTATATATGGTATATAATATTAATATTATTTTCTTTAATCTTATTTAATCCTTTAATAAATCTATCCTTTATACTATTCATTTGGTGTAAATATCATAATTTTGTTTGAGGAAGTGTTAACTATAGTCCCCTCAAAGCAATGTGATTTTTTCACACACAATGTAGAATTTATTAAGGATTTATTTACATAACATATATGGCATATATGATAAAGTTATTATAGTTCAATTATAATATATACACATATACATATATTTAATTAACTTACTCATTTCAATATGTCTAAAAAACAGAAGAGGTGATCATGCGTACATATGACCTATCGTCTCCAAAAATAGTGTATTCCATTTTCATACATCTATATGTAAGTATTATTATAAAACACATATACTAAATATTAATGATATGTATAACATGGTATAAATTATTTAAATCATTATATAAGTATATGTACGAATGTGATAACAAATTTATAATCATGCATAGAAGAAAGTAGATATTACATGATTTGAAACCTTAACATAGAATTATTAACAATTGGATAATAAATTGTCATAATAAATCATATGAGGTAATGTATATAATAATTGTTTGGTAATATATTTATAATAATATAATTTTTATTATATTTTTGGTCTGAACGAGTATGATGAGTGTCAATATATAAGGTAATGAAATTTTGTTACAACTTTCATTTATATGAGATACATTCCTTATTCACCACCAATTCCTTTTTTATAGTGTGTATAATAAATGTGGATTTATTCTATAATTATCATACTTAATATTATATGTATTTACATATCCATTTTATAATCATCCTTCCATTGAATTTATGTTTCAAAAGATATGTAATCGGTAAAGTAAGTTAGTCTAAGTTTTCTTTCTTTGATACACATGCCATGTAATGCATCTATATTTTTTCATGAGGTGTATATACTACCTTTGAAAGAATATATGATTAATATATTTAATTTATTGATATTTTAATATTATTTCAAGTTCATTTTCATACATGGGGAGTATAGTTTTAAGAAACAATGAGGTAATAGTTTATTAAAACATACTCATCTCTTTTTGAGATTGTTTATGTCTATGCTTACTTTAATAAAATATTATGATATATTTATCTATAAAATTCATGAAATTAATTATAATATTGTTATTCATTATTTATTCATGTATTGTCACTATATTAATACACTTTTTTATGAAATATACTAATGAATATGTTTTTAAAAAATCAAAATATTGCCCAATATTCGTTCAGAAATATTTTGTCTTTTAATAGAATGTCTTATAAAAAATATTTAAATTAATATTATATTATTATTATATAATAAAAAAATAAATTTTTATCTTTTTTTTATTTTACCAATGATTTCAATGTAATATTCTTAACACTTTCTAAACAAATTTTCTTTCTAACATTTTACAATGAAAAAATAATTTTTTGCTTAAATAATTTGATATGTTTGGATTTACCCATATTCATTAAAATAATTCTCCATTAGAATGTTTAAGAGTAAAATTTTTTATAAAATGATTTTAGAAAAAAAATATTCCAAAAATATTGTCTTCAAAATTAATTTCATGATTTATTTAGATGTTTTCATGGTTTTTTTATAATATTTCCAGTCTTCATATATATGTTTTCAAGGAAATTTATTTTCAACATGTTTTAAAAATACTTTTATTAATTTTCAAGGAAACTGGATTTCAAAGTATATTCAACCTAATTTTGTATGTTTTCAAGGAAAATGGTTTTCATATTATTTTTAATAATTATTTACATATTTCCAAATTATTTTTATACAATTGGATTTTAAAAAAATTTTAAGAAACTTTTATATGTTTTGAAGAAAATTGTTTTTAAAAATGATTCGTGCTCAGTTTATATGTTTTCAAAGGAAAGTGTATAAATTATTTTCCAAGTATTTCATTAAATTCATCAATTTTATTATTAATAAAAAAATTTCAAAAGTTTTTTATGTTTTAAATAACCATTTTTCATAGATGAAAGTATATTTCCATCAATAAATGTATTCGAAATATATTTCAATGTTATTTTTATCTAATATGAGATTCTTTGATGTTACCCATGATCTTCAAGGAAATCATCTGAAGGTTCCATTCATATTCATTATTCAATGGATTATGTTTTTTTTGGAATGATTCTTATGAACACTATTTCACTTCCACAGTATATATTTTTTTCCACCCAATTTATATTTATGGGTTTTACTATGATGAAATTATTATGAAACCTATCTCTTTTCCAATGATTATTATGTGATTAAGTGTTAGTGATACACTTTTCATTTCATGGGTTATAATTTTATTTTTATAGATCCCATATCTTTTCATTTGTGATGATGTGATGAATGTTTTTTAAATATTCATGTATGATTTAATTTTGTGAAGAGCGTGACATAAATCACACACTCATGCATTGAGTTATTATACTTTTTTATGAGGAAAATGGGAAAATGGGAGGGAATCCATTGATGGAAACAACATGGTACACTTGAGGACATCCCAGGCCTAAAAAAAGTGGGTACACGGTAGGAGATCCAATGCCCAAAATAAGAGGGTACATGAGAGGACATCCCATGTCAGAAAGAAGAGGGTACATTAGAGGACATCATAACACCGAAGCAAGAGTTTACACAGAAATAAATATAATTCCAAATACAATATGGTACACACAAGGACATCACAAGATTGAGAAAAGAGTTTATATAAGATGGAATACCAATCCAGAAGTTGGTACATGTGTGATTATCCCAAGACTAAAATTTTTCAATGGTCTTGGTGTTTGTTATGTGATTATGTGTATACCACAATTCAATATATTATAAATATGTTATAGTTTCCTATATTATGTAAATTATTTCCTTATGATTCATGTCTTATCATCCAACATGATTTAGGTTGTTTTTCATGTTTATGTTCTTTCATATGCTAGGTATTATAATCTAATGTTGATCAGGTTCTCATAATACTTTGCTCATGTCCATGATTTCAAGTCTCTCGTCTTAACCCTTAATGATCATTTGAGATCTACCATTTTTATGTATCATTACCTATGATATGAAGATATGTATTATTTATAATTTATATGTGAATGATTTTAGTCATGAAGAACATAGTTTAATATAATGTATCTCTCTAATATGTCATTGTTTATGTTTCCTTGTTTCCAAAAGCACTAAACTATTATGATCTTTGGGATTCAATTTTTATAATGTTTTAAGTATTCTGAAAAAGTAATGTACCCTCAATTTATGTCAATATCAGGTCATTATAGATATTTTTCTAAAATTATTGTGTATTAAATATTGATTTATCAAATACATATTCTTTAGAATTGTAATGATGTTTTTTCTAAATAAATTCCTAATATAACCTTGAATAGTGAAAATGATTTATAAATAAAACTCATAAATCATTCTATACCAATTTTAAATACTATAGTCAAAATGATCCCAATTATTTTTTCATAATTGATGAAGATTCACCAAATAAATCTTAAAATGGATTATTACGGATAATTTTTTCAATTTATTGCTCACTGGCTATTTTTGTAATGAAGAAAGATGGTTTAATACCTATGTTCATTGATAATGAATAACATAAGAAATTAATTATCAAGATAAAGTAATTTTCCTTTATATTTATGATGTATTTGATCATCTTCATATAGATAAATAATATTAAAATATTTACCTTCATTTTGGATATCATAAATTGGGGGTTATAGAATGAAGATATACCAAAGACACACTAGCACACAATGTATGGAAATTATGAATTTATTGCAATGAAAATTGACACACCCAATATCAAACTAGGATTATAAATATAATGAATTGTTTCTATTAATATATACTTTTAAATGTTTTTAGTAGTCTTCATTGGTTATATTAATATATATTAAAATATTGGGGATGATAATAATGATCGATTGTGGATTTTGTTGACAACCCTATGGAAGGAGGTGATTTATTCTAAATCTATAAAGTGTGAATTTTGGATATATAAGAATTCATTTTTAGTTCATAAATTCCTATGACAGTTTATATTGGTAGTTTCTTCAATGAAGGAAGTTATTGAGCATTGTCCCAGACTCACTATAGTACTTGATATATATATATATATATATATATATATATATATATATATCTTTGGATGGATTGTGTAGAACTCCATGTGGGATTTACAAATAAATGTTTTGGGGTGAATCAATGATTTCCTTTTACAAAATCCTTTTCATATTAATCAACAAATAAAACATTTAATTATATTCAATCCAATAAATATTATATCTAAATATCATCTCATATGTGGTGGTAATAATGGAGAGAGAGAAGAATAAATTATTTACAAATTTCAAAAAAACCAACTCCTTGATGTAACGTGTTATCCCCCCAATTTATATGATCTTCACTATCAAACAAGTGATTACAATGCATTGAATCCTTCTGAGGGACATCATTTTGAATAAAGTCATTCTAAATGAATTTATTGACTTTTATCTCCATCCAAAATAATTCTTCTTCTCCTGCATCAAATGGGAGACACCTTCTACTCCATTCTCCTACAATAATACTTCAACTAATACCATCAAAAATCAAAATACATCAACTTAGATAAAGTATTGATCTAATAATGGATGACCATTGATCTTCATCAATGATATTCTAGGATCTGGCTTTCTCATTTACAAGTTCATGTATATTCAATATCCATTAACGATTTCTTTTAGACTTGGTCAATAGATTATGATCACCTGTATCCGATTATTTCCCTCAGTGCATCTATTCTTTGGATAGTTATTACTTCTTTTGAAGTCTCTAATAACATTTATGAGCACATGTTATGGAAAATAATTAATCCCTAAATTTCCAATGAATAATAACTCTCACAATCTCAAATAAAATTAATTTCTTGAATGAGTTCCAAAATGTTTGAAATTATCATTATGTGGTGTTTAATAGTTTTTTTAGAGTATCTCAATATCAATCCTTCTAGATGAAATTATTGAAAATGTGATTATCATTGGTTATTAAATACCACTACTTGTATTAATTTCCTTAATGAGCACATATATTTGATAAATCATCTACCACCACCCACTACCATGTACATATACCAAATTTGGTGTGAACTATTCCTCCTACTCCTTAATATTCCCTCATGAAAGTCATATTGTAAGTGTGAACATTGATGTTGTGGGGAAACATGAATCATCTAATAAATTTCTTCAATTTATCTAGGTGTGTGGAAAGAATTGAAAAAAAATAATGAAAACTAATATTGTTTAACTTATGATTTATCAGTTTTTGTGTGTGATACAAAATATTATTAGTGAGAGTATTATAATATCAATATTTATTCATGGTAAAGGTTATTCCTATAAAAAACCACATGTGATAAGAAAATGTATTATTAATTTGGGTTTATCCTATACTTCATGAAATAAATTAATCAATGCAACATCCTCATTATGAAATAATTGTTTCAATATGGATCTATTCCATAAAAAACATGGCTAATATTAAATTGAATAGCAATGGGTCTTTTATTTATTCTTAAGAATTTATAAATAGATTCTAACACATATTTCTTCAATGAAAATTTTGTGTCCTATAATATATTTTCATGAAGTTATATAGATTATTTAATCACTTTGGATTCATTCTAATTTAATTAACCATACACCATGAATAATGGGTACTTATGTTGTGTTAATTCATATAAAACCTCACATTCACATGAATATAATTGTATAACATTCATAATTTAATATTGAACTCCCCTACATATCGAAATGGAATTTTGAAACTAATTTTTTCATTAATCCATGTAATTTTATTGAATATATTTTTTATGATAATTATAGATTGTATTCATGCATTAAGGATGCTCAATGAATCTTTGTTCAATGCGTGATATCGATCAGTGAAGAAGAACTTATTGTCGGGTTCAACATGATGTGTCAAACTGTTAATGTCAGGGATCCTGTTAATATACTGAGAAATGGATATTGATGGATAGTATGTAGAGGTTTTAATATTTTCATGTAGCATCAAATAAGACTCATGTTTATATTTCCACATCTTTTCATATCAGGGAATAATACTAAACATACCATCCATCCAACATTAAAATCACTATATATAGGGGATATACTATATTAGAAATCATGTTTCTCATAAATCATGATATGTGGATGTGGTATCACCACCCATAACACCTTAACACAACATAGGATATGTCCCAATGTGATTCTAGCTTAACTTTTGTTCCTTACAAGCACGCTCTCTACAGGCCTTATACATGATCATTCTTGTATAACGTTCCTGTTCTACCTTCCCACACACCTTTACTACCCATGTGATGGCATGGGATGCTCTATTGGTTATAGTTAAACTCCAGGTCCCACAAATCCTTGGTCCAGCCATGCCATTGTTGGATAGTGTGTCATTCATTATTTTTTAATAAGGTCACCACTTATCCTATTATACATATTGGTATTCAATATTGAAATAATTAACCCAACCATTATAACAAACTATCCCCATGTATTCATCATGCCTTAAATTTTTGAAAACATTGTTTCATGTAACTATATACATCCTCATCCTCATGAAATTAGATATATATCATGGTTTTATTCTTCTCCAACATTGTACTAAACGTTTTATCTTTTTTGAAATATGTATTTTCTTTTAAGATTAGTCCATCATTAATCAAGTTTTATATGAAAAATATTTCCATCATGACATGTAATTCAATTAATTGAATATATAAATATATTATAATTATCACCACTTCATCCATACTCGTACAACACATATTTAAAAATCCTTGAAAGAAAAGGAAATAATATGCCCAAAAAACCACCATTGTATTTTTTTGTAAAAATATTATCACCTATTTAAAAGTCAATATGTATTCTCAATATTTATCTCCCTAATTATCAATCAAATGCATTTGGTAAGTGGGGGAATTATCATCCAATTTTTATTTTCAAAACATACTCTTTTTGGATATATAATAATTTCATGTTCTTCTTTAGGAGAGGGATAATCTCGCTATTTTTTCTAGAGTTGTGGCTTTCGTTATTCAAATATAATTCTATATGGGAATATCATGATTTATTAACAAAAGGGATAAAACTAGTGAAAAATATGTAATATGTGATCAACTATTCATGTGAAATAATTCTCATATATTATCAATTCTCATAGAGGGGTTGGAAATAAAAAAAATATAAATGATATTTTAATTCCAATATTGTATTTAACTCACGTATTATAAATTTCATGTGAAAAATATATTGATCCATTTATCTTATTTTTTCATAAAAATGATCTATCCACCACATATTGATATTATAATATAATTAATATTATGAGTTGAATGTTTCATTAGCATACATTGATCCCTAATTTTCAATCTATTATAAGGAATCCATAATCATTCTAATGTTTTATCACTCTTAAAGGGTTCACTCATTTACTCTATTCTTTTGATGTAAGAATAATTCATGATATAAAAACTCAATATGATATCAGATAGTGATACCCTAAAAAATAAATTTCAATTACTTTCATTTTTTTTAAAAAACAAAATTAATTGGTATTATATGGTGACAACATTGTTTCATATAGATAACACCCATACTGAGAGATTCTCCCAAATCTGAACTATAGTTTTTATCAATCCTTTAATTGGAATATTTCATTGAAATATTATTTTTGATTTGATTTTTATTATTTTCACTATCTTCTATCATATCTTCTTCAACTTTATGTTTAATAACTTTTCCAACCGTACAAATCCGGGTCATCATGTTTCACATATGAATAATTTATCATAAATAATACACCTCATTTACAGAGTCCACTTTATTTCTATTTGACTTACTAATTATTTCTTTTTACAATATTTTTTTTATAGTTTCAATATAATATTAAAAATAAAAAAAAATATTATTTACATTCTCAACCATCTGAAAATAATTACATGAAATGTCATTGGTTTTAATTTTTAACCTCTCCCCTTTCATAGAATATTAAACTTCTCCACACAAACATTTCTTAAATACCCAAACATTGTGACTATCCATAGAATATCAATCATAAAATTCTTAAAAAATGTGAATTTAATTTGTGTAGATAAATTTAATTAAATACCATTTTAATATTGTTCTATATGATATATTAACCTAATATTGTTATTTAATATCTTTTATGACTAGTGTATCTTAATTGGTAAATAAATTTTAATCTAGAAATACTCAAATTTGTGACAATTCTGATGAAAAATGAAAAACAAGCCTTGAATTTTTTTCTAAATGATTATTTATAGATGAATTAATACATATTTCATTATTTTAATCTTTCAATAAAATATTCAATTTTAATGGTTGTTGTGGGATTCATGAATTCTTATTCCATTTCCTTGAAGTGGAAGATTTCTTATCATAATTATTTTCCCATGTATAATATGTTTTTGTTTTCATATATATGAGAATAGAAATAATTGTTCTAACAGTATAATTGGTTGTACTTTTACCTTCCATCAACTCATTTTGCGATTATTATACATTTATCATGACAGTTTTTTTGAAATATTATATGTCTTTAATAAACTTTTTTTGAACTGTGACACATATGGAATATGTCTCAAACAACCCTTCTTCGCTGAAATGAAAATTCAGATCATGAATGAAAATCATATTTTCCTTTTCATAGATAAATAATTAGTGAATAATTATCTCACTCCCAATGTATTCTTCTTTCTTTTTCAGATCATAATTTTTAGTATAAATACAAACTCTTTCTTTGATATTTTTTATGTAGTTATTTTTTTTTGTCAACCATATTTTTTTCATTCATATGATATTTGATTTATTCCATATAGAATTGTAATTTCTATTTTAGTATACACTATCAGTATAATAAATCTTCTTCTTTATCACTAATACTTGAAAAATAAACTCATCTCTTCCCATCGAGAAAGAAACAAACTTCATTATCTTTAGATTAACTTGATGATAATTATTTATTATGATTTCTCAAAATTATTCTTTTCTTTTTATTTTATTGATTCTTTTTTTATATGAAACAATTTTTATTCTATATTTCATCATATTATTATAAATTTTATAATAATTAATTGCCCAGTTTCCCAATAATTTTTGGAAAAAAATGAATATAGATAGCTTAATTGAATAGTTTTGGTTGTTTTTTATTATCTCGCATCCATTTTTGAAGTCTAAACACTTTTAAAATAAGGAAAACATTTGATTGATGATACCATAATCTTTATAACAATATTAATTCACTGATTATTCATCTACTTCTTCTTTTACAATTTCCATTCTCTTTGATTCAAATATTGTTAAAATATTTTATTTCTTCTTGAATGTTATAATTTTATTCATATAAAAATATTTTATATGATCATGAATATTACTTTATAGGACTCATTCTCACATTCAATAATTTATTTTTTATTTTTTGGTTATATCATGTGTGGGTTTTATCTCGGTGTTCCATCAGGTGAAACATGGAGGTTTTGGAAGATAAAGTGGCAGTTCATGGTTAGTGAACAGTTTTCCCAAATCATGTTCTTAACCCTAGTTGGCCATGCATACCAAAATAAAGAATAATTTTATAGTTGGTGTGTTTTTTGTCAAAAAATTCCCATTATTAGAAGAAACTATTTTCCCCTATGAAGAATCCGATGATTAACGTGTACTATATGGGAAATTTTCCCCTCATTCCCCAAAAAGTGTGTGAACATGTTTTTAATTAACCTAATAATAACCTAAAATTAAATAACCCCATGTATTAATCTTTATTCTCACCCATTTAACCCTATGTCTTCTCCAAAAATCTTTGAAACTCTAATATAGATTCCAAGGATCCATAAAACATTATAATGAATAATTGATGTATTGATAGAATGACTTTCTTCCCATTGGTAAGTCATTTCTTCAACATTTTTATTCCTCTCTCTCCAATCTCTATTTTTTTATGAATTTGAATTTGTATACTCTATTAGACATGGATTATGTATAAGTTTTTATGGTTTTTAAACCTTTGGTTATTGATCCTAATTTTTCTCCTAGAACATTCAAACTAGTGTGATCTTTAATATTACACTTCAATTTAGTATTTTTTGTTTTATTGAACGTTAGCTAATGACATTAAGGTAAGTTGTAAAATTATCAATTGAAAATTTATATTAATTAATTAATTTGATTTTGGAATTGGTGGAATATTGGGATTTTCGATTTTGATAATTAATGGGATTATGGAATTAGGGGAATTCGTAATTAAAGGGGTTTTTATCCTAACTATGATGGGTTAATAGGTTATGAGTAAATGTTGATAAATGTAATAATAGTGAATTGTTTATGTTATAAATTATGCATTAAATAATGAACCATGATTGTGTTTATAAATTTAAAGGGTGTATGATAGGGATTTTATTTGATAAGATGGTTAATAATGATTAATGTTGATGAATATAAAATATATGATATATGTGATTGATTGAGAAATAAGATGTGTGATTAAAACTTATCTTCCAAATATCTATAGGGTTCCATACAAGACTTTATCGGCCCAAATGCATTAATGTGGTTATTTGTTTTTGTTATTGGGATTGATGCACCAAATACTAATGATGTGTTGGATAGAGACTGATTCTCCATATACCCACAGGGTTCCAAACATGACATTCTCAAAACATGAAATTGGAATTGGACTAGAATTCCATGTATACAGTTTTGAAATTAGATTAAAATAGATAATTAAATCCATTAATATAATGAATAGTGATTCCCTATATAATAAAATCTGGAAAATGACATAGGATGAAGTAGGTATTGATGTTTTAGGTTTCACAATGAACCTTAAAAATTTATTTTCTTAATTAAATTATAATGAATTTCAATAAGTGTTTACTTTATTTACTGTTCATTATTCATTTTACCACTTATTGCACATTTATAGACTGGATATTTTTTTAGACTCCATTGGCGGTAGACTACAGAGTTGTACTCACACCCAAAATGGGATGCCTAATTTGTGCCTGAATGGACATCATGTTTGTAGAATATGACATAAGCAAGATCCTAATAATATATGGTTGAGTTGGGATGGAGCATGAATAAGGGAAACAATAGTATTGTTATTACCTTATTGAGGAATTATTTCTATGTCTTTATTTTAGGTTTTCATATTGAAACATGAAACATATATGGAATGAAACATCTAATTCATTCGTTTGGATATTCTTTCCCTATTCTGATTCATTATGTGATATTGGTCTGTATTAGTTGTTGTATTATTCAAGTTATTAGATATGTCATTTAGAAACTGTTTATTTATTTTCAATGTTGTGATTGTGTGATATATATTATATATTCTCCCCATAATCTATATTTGATCCTCACCTCTATTCAGTAGCCTCTAGTTTATGGGGATTCATGATAGAGATCATGTTACCAACTGGATCAGGGCACTATTATGTGGCACCCAGGGGGATGATAAAAAGTGCTGTTGTAGGATATTTATTTCATTAATTTTGACATATTATTTTTTAATGGAAGACATTATATTAGGATGAGTCAGTCCATGTTCATGACAAAATAATTGGGAATATCTAATCTGCATACAAGGGGAAACCCAAGTACCTAGGGTGGAATTGTTTCTATTGATGTTTGTTGTAACAATTGGATGTTATTTGAATATGGGTGATTCACGTTTTATGAGATTTTATTAATTTTATGATATATTTTTCATGGATCTTGTGGAATGATAGTCGTCTATAAACACATCAATATAGGAACTAAAAAATAGTACTGATATGCACCATATTAGGAATGTAGGTAAAAACATGAATTTGGTGTGTTGTTTATATAGAAATTATATTTATTACATGTGTATTTAAATTAAAAGGTTCTTAATATGAAATTGATAATTGAAAATGATGATAAATAATATAAATATAATTTATAAATGGTTTTCTAATGGGGAACATCAATATATGAATTTTTTTACAATATGTTAGAAATAAACTAGGTGAGGGATTGTTGAGGGTAGTGATAGTACCTCAGTTATGATAGTGTGGTGGGTGTGGTGGATGAACTGTTATATATCTATGTAAATTCCACTTGTGTAAATGTGTTAAAGGTTTGATATGTGGCCTAATACATATGGTTTTCATAATAGAGAATTGCCTCAATGATGTCACTTACTGACACGATGATATGAGGACATGACTAGAAATTTCCCTCTAGTATTGGAACTATAGGATATTATAGTTTGAGGTGGGAAATATAGAGGGAAATTAAAATAGATAATTACTTTATATAAGTAGGTTTTTGGAAGCATACCTCAGGTGGGGTGTGGGAAGAATATCTATCATGAAATGAGATTTCCAATTTCATCACACATTGACATTTACTTTAGTGGGTGGACCCAAGGCAGCTGAGTTCTAGATTGAATCTACCTTAAAAAACAACGACCACCTAGAGACTCCTTTAAAATAGAGTGTTAAACTTGTGGATTATATTTTATTTTTCAAAGAGATTTTTTGGAGGGTTATATATATTCGTGATGGATATATAGAGAATTTTTTTTAGAACGGCATTCATTAGATATTTTTAAAGCATGTTTACCCTAAGATTGTCATGTAGGAGGGGTTGTAAATATTCATTGGGACGAACCAGTGAAGTATGTTTGTGATGGACCATTCTGGTCTGTTTACTAACTTACTATGATTTTTATTAGTATTGGTAAGAGATGGGGAGACTACAAAAAAAAATATGATGGGTAAATATGTGTTATAATGTCACATTTTAAAATCTTTAAGAGAAATTTATATACCGAAGTAGTGAAAGATGAACTAATATTATAGGGAAAATTGAATGAGGATTCTAGTGGAAGAAATTTGGATCTATTGGGTGACCAAGAGGTGAATCTTCCAAGATTAGGTAACATTATTATTAGAATATTAACTAGAGTAGTGGAGAGAAAATAATCTTTAGGGAATGATCAGTTACTACACAAATTAAATGTGTTCTCTTCTACCTGTGCATTAGGCAACATCACATTTATAGATAGTGAGCATGACCACATATACAATATTGAATTTTCAGTAGGATGTGACATCTAAATAATTCAATAGGAAATAAAAATAGGTGTGTAAACAAAGTAGAGATAGGCCCAATTAGAGTGTTTGAAGGGGGTTTTCTACCCAATATTTTTTTTGAATAGGGAGTCATATTGTCCATGGATGTTGACTCAATGGATGTGGTACTTTGGGAGAAGTGCTCTCATATTAGATTAGTGGTTCACCTCGGGGGATTGATACAATATCTTAGGGAATAGAGTAATGATAATTTCTTTCAGTTTATCATACCCATATGGATAGAAATGTAGGAACATTGAAATATAGAAGTACTGTTATTTTAGAATCTATAATATATTGTCAATAATTTGATACATAATTCTCTTATTATTTTATATTTGAAATATATGATCACAAGTTGAGTCTGAAAATGATTTTTGTGAGTGGGGTTTTGAAAATCCATACATCGTTGGGATTATGGTCTAGAGGAAATAGTTTTTGGATAGAGTGTTCCACTGAGGATTGATAATAACATTTTCAATGTCATCATTACATACATGATTATCTATCCAATGAATTGATTTTGGTCATGGATTGTTTGGTAGTGTAATCATCCCCCATAGATTTTTATTGTAGGAGAATGAAATTTACATCTCTTAAGGGTGAAAATTATATTCATCATCAATAGTAGGATATCCAATTAGGTTATGCATTGTAAATTCATCAACAATTGGGGGAGTTTCAAACCTAGATTCTAGGTCCATTTCAAGATAATGTAGCTTTGATACTGGATTGGTGTCACACATAGTAGATATGTTCAAGGAAATGTTTCTTTAGGAGAAATCATGGTTTACAAATGAGTGGTATGTATCATATATGATAGAGATCATTCCATGAGGTGATCTGGTTACCATTCCTCCTTATTTAATGGAACCAACTGAGTTTCAAGTTCTCAAGACTCAGTAGGAGTGATTGAATGATAAGGGATTAATATATCTAACAAAATTTCTACGGGATTCTCTTTTCTTTTATTCTATTATGGTTGGTGAAACCATGCGCCTTTTTTTGATGACTAGAAGTGAAATCTAAAAATATTGAAAAATTATATCTTATTCCACGTATCAAGGACCACTTTGAACATTTTATTAGACCATGTTTTTTCATTATGATCTTCTTCAGATCATGGTATCATCAGTTGATGATTCTACCTTCTGATATACCATGGAAGAAATTCACAAGTATTTATGTCCATTTTGAGATCACCAATTTTCTTTTCAGATTTAAGAACACTCTACCTGTGTTTATGGCCTTGATGAACTTAATTTTCCACCAATTCCTATATCATTTTGTGGTTTTTTTTGTTATATATTTTTGTACTCCAAGAATCTTGAAGACCATTCCCAATATTGTGGTATTGTATTGAGTACGATGATATAGAATTAGTTATATTCTGGTCTATCTAAGTGCAAACTCTATATTTAGATGTTACATTTACACTGTCACAACATATCAATGGAATGTTGTTTTAGCGAACCCATATAAGGTCATAAACTGGTATCTTATGAGAATCCCTAAATTTTTTTTTATATCCATATCATTTGGAATCTATAATGTTTTTTTAATAAGTTAAATAATTACTTTTATCATTTTTAATAACCAATTTTGGGCTTTAAGAGAAAGGGGGTAGTTTTCTAATGGCATGCGGCATGTGAGAATTCATTCCATGAGTGGAAGAAGAGTTTAACTCCCAAAAAGATATTCATCCTACCAGAGTCATGTGAGATGTATATTATGGTTTTTGATGTATATGGGATAATACATATAACATTTTTGATGTTTGGATCCATGTTGTGGAATATGGGTCATGACAGTTTAGACTACATGAGCTGAATTACCCGATTCATGTTCTCATGTTATGTATAGTTGTTTATTCCTTGATGTGTTTATGGAATTATCATTGGGTGAAAAGATAATATACATAATTATAAATTTGTTTTTAATTATACCTTTTAATAATAATATTTGAATAATTTACAATGAAGGTGGATTGAGAATATGAAGTAATTTTATATTGACAAAGAATGTACAATAAAGAAGGTAAATAGTGTTTTTTATTTTCTATGAAAGAACGATTAGAATCATGTGTCTCTGTAGTCTAGTTCTGAGAAGAAGTAGATTGTTAAGCTAGCAGAGATACATATCTTAGTTCAATAGTGATAGGACTAGATGATCTTCAAATTACATTCAGTTGAGTCCACACTTTTAAACTAGTTTACATATAGAATATATGAGGATTTTGTGTGTCTAGACATGAGGTAAATACATGAATCTGTAGAGTAACATTCATATTGGACATTATATGAGTATGAGATAATTTATATTAGAAATCATGTCATTGTTACTATGAGTAGGATATAGGTTTTGATCCATGAATTACGTGGCTCAAGATGGGAAGTACATAAGGGTTTTACCAAAATTACAATGACCAACATCAATATTAAAGGAGTTCAAGAATTAAAAAAAATTGTACTGCTCATAAAATGATTCTACACATAGAAATAAGTGATGAATGGTAATACATTACCCATTGATTTATTATAGTTTTTTTGTACCAAATTGTATGTGGGGTGATGTTACGATGGAATTCATGGGGGTTATATAATTGATTCATCATAAGAATTATTCTATTTGGGTGATTTTTGATCAATTGATGAATGTTTCTCATTTATTTCCTATCTAAGAGATGTTATCAATGAATCATATGGTATTATTGTACATCTATGAGATATTCCATCATTATGGGGTTCTACATATCATAGTTTTCTACAATGACTCATTCTAAAATTTTTTATTCTGAATGGATCACAAAAGGTGAATGGTACATAGGTATTTCAATTTATGTATTTATAACCACAATAAGATGTTTAATTGGATGGTACTATACATGTTTTGTAGGACATGCTATAGGAATGAAAAATAGAATTTGGTGGGAGAGGAACCTTGAGCTTGATAATATCACCTATAAAATTGTTATCAAGAAACTGTTCAGATGGAACCATATGATGTTTTTTATTGTACGCCATGCAGATCACCACTAGGATGTATGAAGGTTGGTGAGTCATAGTTGCTATGTTGAAGTTTCTTAGAGGAGACATTTGAGAAGTTCTAGTTATTCATAAATTTCCAACTATGGGTTAGATTAGTTATATGTAATATTATGGTCGATGTCAACGATTTCGTGAGTTTATGGTGGGTGATCATGTTTTTCTTATGTTGTTGCCTATATTGGGAAAACATATGATTCTATGGAAAGTAATTTTGGTGCCTACATTTATTAGACTTTTTTAGGTTGTTGATAGAATTGGACCAGTTTCATATAGATCGGCCCTTATGCAGAGGTATAGTACCTTGAATGATGTTATCCATGTTAAATATGTTTGTAAGAATCACCTAGAACCATATCATGTTATCGATATTAATGATATTGATCTTGAGACCAATGCATCCTTTGAGGATAATTTGATTCAGGTTATGGATGGTAGAGAGAATGTGTTACTAGGAATCACTATGTTGATAGTACTAGTATTGTGAATCATTGTCATGTTCTGAAGGAAACATGGTAGAGTGAGAAAGATATGTGTTCTTACTAGCCTAATCATTTTATCTCCACATAATATAAATTATTGTTGGTACAACTAGATGATGAGTTGATATAATGTAGAGAGATTGTAAGATCTAGAAAATTACTAGTACTGAATTGTGTTCATATTATGGTAACATTTTTCCTTCTTTTCGTTATATCTTCAGAGGGTTGTGATTCACATTTTTTTCTGCTGAAACATGAGTATTTTTGAAGAAAAAGTGGTAGTAAATGGTTGTTACGATATTTTAAAAAATTGTTTTCATACCCCCATAAAATAGTACATTCCCAAAAAATAGGTGAATTGTACAGTTGTAAAACTATTTTTCAAACTTTAGCACCTATTAATAGAAATTTTTCATCCTTATGATGATATACACTAATTAGGAAAACAGTTTGGAACATCATGAAACCATTCATAGAAGAAAATGCATGTGATTTTTCAATTACCAAAAAAATTATTTTAAATTCATGAACCCGTCGATATTGACCTCAATTCACCCACACTCAATCCTAAACCTATTAATATGATTTTTTAAGCATATTGAAAGATTATAAGGCTTCAAAAACATTATTATCTGTGAACCAAGGATCTTATTAAAGGTCTATATTCCCGTAGGTAAGTGATTTCTTGCCTATATGGATTCTTATCTCTCATATATTTTTTTTTGAACAAGTAGGATGGATTTATCCACTATTTTTTGTGGGATTAAATATATGTATAAATGGATTTTAATATATTTGATCTTGATCTTATGTTATTGTCCTTGAAATTATGTGTCATTAGGATCTCAAATGACACACTTCAATGTGGTGATGTTTGGTTTGAAGAACATCTGTCAGTGACCTTGAGGCGGGTGGTCTAATAATCAATTCGAAATGACTAGATTTTAATTAGAATTATGTAATTGTAAAATTTCAATTTCTATGCTTGTAAATCACATCATGAAGTGAATTAATTAATTAGTTAATTGATTTATTTTATTATGAACCTATTGAAAAATTTGGATTATGATATTTTTTATTAATGGGATTATGGATATGGAGAAAATGGTAATTAAAGGTTTGGATCGCCAAAACATGTTGGTCTAATTGGATACGAATAAATGTTGATAAATTTTTTAATGGATAAATATTCATTTTATTCCATGTGATATAAATGAATAACTTGGATTATGGTGATTAATTAAAATTGGGCCCCATGATTAGAATGACTGAAAAGATGGTTAATTTTTTTTAACAATGATGAATTTGATATGTTTGACATATGTGATTTACTGGTAAATGAGTTGTGGGAAAAGAAATAATGCTAAAAATAAAAAATGGTTCCATACATGAGATTTTGGGCCCAAATTCGTGCATGTGATTAATAATATATGAGATGGGGAATGATGCACCCAATACACATGTGGTGGGGGATAAAGAATGATTCTCCAAATTAAAAATGGGAGGAAGACATGATATTTTATCCCATGATATTTTCATTATGTAGGTGTTCGAAGAAGTTTTTTATGAAATTGTATTTATGTGAATAAGTTATTCCAATGATAAAATGAATTTTTAATTCATAAGTGATATAGTTTAGACTATGTCATATGCTGAATTAAGAATTGATTATTCAGATGTCATTATGAACCAAGTATGATTTTGTTCTTAATTATATAATAAATAAATGTGATGAACATTTATAATATTTATAGTACTTAATTATTTATTCAAATGAAATCATTATAATAGACTACAGATTATTTTTAATGACGCTAGTGGTGTTCTATTGAGTTTTACTCACAACCCAACTGAGATGCCTAGTCTGTCTCAATTAAACATCATGTTTGATGGACATGACAAGGGAAAAATCACTATAAAATTTAGTTGAGTTTGGATGGGTAATGTATGGGGGATCCAAACATGATTTCAGGACCTTCTTATGGTGTTTCCACTCAGTATTTATTTTTTTTTCTCATATTTACACATGAAATACATACATATATATATGGAAATATATACTTCTATGTATTGGTTATTGATTTCTAATTCAGATTCATCATGTGATATTTTTATATATAATTAATGGTATTATTATTGTTATTGGTTATTTCATTTTGTAGTTTATTTATTTTTGATAGTGTGTTTCGTAGATAAATAATATATAAACTCCCCACTTTTTATATTGAATCCTCATTGATAGTCGTAATTCTCCGGCATATAGGGGGTATGAATGAAGTTATGTGACTAACGTGTTTAGGGAACCAATATGTGGATCCTAGATTGAGATGTCACACTATGAGAATGTTGTGTATTTAATCAATGGATAAATCATCTCTTTCTTCAAGTGATTAGATTTTTAAATCAAAATGATTGGGAAAATTCCTCATAATATTTTTTCGTTGTAAATATTGTCATCAATATAATCACTAAATCCTCAAATTTTAGTTATATACTAATCATTCTACATAAATAGTCAAAAATATTTCCATAATGATTTATATTGAGGTCATCAAACATACTCTTCCAAACATGTATTTTAGATTCCTCATTATTAACATTTCTTTTATTGGTACTTCTATTTTTATATTAGATCACTTTGGTTGTATGGATACCTATGAACATTGTGTACATATTCTTTGTTAGACCCATCCAAAAGAAATTTTGGGCCATTCCATCCCACTGTATATTTATCATATCAACTTGTGTCATGGAACCATCCGTAGAAATGTGAAGAAACCCCACTATTAAAACATCTATCTCATACAAGATGAGTGACATGAGATAAGGTATAATCTCATTATTCAAACTATTATAATACATCACATATACTATTTGAACAATTTAGATGTTAATTGAATTATGATTCTCTATTTATTATAATGATCCTTGGATATATAGAGGGAACCTACACACTAATACAAATTGTAGATCCCCAATCTATATTGACTACTGATAGGGCAGGTGTGAATCAATGGTTTTATATTTATCATTACTTTTATTTTCAATTTAACCACTCACATATTTAATGGTTCTATATCCACTAAATATTGTCACGAAATCACACTTCATATGAAATAGTAATAATGGAGAGAGATAATCCCACAATATTTTAAATTTTTAGAAATATTATATTTTTTTATGTTGTTTATTACCCCAGTTATAAATTATTTACTATCAAACAGCTGATTAAAATGATCTGACTCTAATTGAGAGTCTCTATTCACATTTGGATTCAATATAAAGACTTCCCTTACTTTTTTCACCAACTAAATGACTTCTTTTAATATGAATGAAATTTAGACAATCATTCTACTCAATTCACTATTCAAAAGTCTCCAATGGATCTGGACAATAAGCTGAAAACCTCACATTGGATAAAGGCTTGTTAAAATTTTAGATGAGATTTGATCTTTCTCTATGAGTCTATAATATTTTACATTCTTTTTTACCTATTCAAATAACTTCAATAACCACTAAATAGTTATGTAGGCCTTATTAAGTAAAATTTGATCACCTATATCTAATTAGATACCTCTATGAAACTAATATCATATAGATTTCCCAATGTATCATTTCATATCCTTAAATAGTTATATGCATGTATTGAATAAAAAATCGCATATAATTTATGTAATAATAAATTTCATTATATAAAATAAATTCCACATCATTAATGAGTTTAATGGATTATTAAATTTTCAATATTATCATCTTCTCATTTATGTTCTAGGTATCACGATATTAATCCATCAGGATTCCATGTTCTATAATGTGTATTTAACTTCGGTTTTCAAATGGTTCTTCACAAATAAATGACCTTGATAATCACATAAAAGTGTCAAATTATTCACCAGATTCCACATCTTTGTAGATAATCATGCTGAATGGGTGTGAAATATTCTTTTTCTTCCTCATGTGTCTTTCACACAAGTTACACTGTTTGTGTGCACGTCCTTGATGCACAATATAGTGAATCATGGAATCACTCTATTCAAGAAAACCAATTGTGTGGGTTTCATGCAATAGATTTCAGAGTAAAATTGTTGATAAGAATGATAGTTATAAATAATTTCTAGAAATTATGTTATGTAACATGTGATAGTATCATTCTATACCAACTAATTCATACAACTTGTTATTCAAAAAAACTGATTTTTCAATTCACAAGTTTTATTCTCATGTGTTTCTCTTATAACTCGAGAAAGACAATGATTTGTAGATCCTCCTCCTCAGGAAAAAACTATTTAATATTTTATCTCTATATATAAAAATAAGATCACTCTCACATTTGGAGGTAATGTATCTCATCCCGGTACATCTATATTTATAGATTGTATCTATCTCTTCTTCCTTTGAGAAATAATTTATTAATCTATATCTACTGGTTATGCCTTGTTATGGAATATATTATCTGACCTGAGTCATTCATTTTTAGTCAAACATATGAAGATAAACATTGAATCTTATTTCAAATGGTTTCACAATAAAACCTCATGTTCATGGGGAGATAATCGAATTATCTTCATCTTATATGTTCAAAACACACATCCACCATTCAAATTTCTATATATCGAGACAAAAAATTATTCTAAATTGTATTTTGTATAGAAATTAATCTAGATATAGGGTATCATCACCTATATCATCTTCTCACACCTTGGGAAATGAATCAATAGGATTATAGACCAACCAATAGCCTGTAAGGGACACTATCCACATGCCTTATACATTGGCCCCCACACAAAACATTCCCAATATTCCTACCTACTATCTTATGCTACACATAGGCTACATGAGTTGGATCCCATTAGGGTTTCTAAACTTTGAGTCCCACGTATCATTATTCAAGTCTTTCCAATGGTTTTAATTGGGTTTGAAACTATTATTTAATATATACACCACTTATCTTAACACACATTGATATATTTTATGTTAAAAAAATCACAAAATTATCAAATATACCCCAAATGTATTATTCAAAAATGAAATAAATGGATATATTTTTCTATGGAAGTCTTCACAACATCATCTTCATGTAATAAGAGATATGTCATGGTATTATTCTATTGAAAAAATGTATTAAAAAAATTTCTCTCTGGCACATGTCTATTACATTAATATTAATCCAAAAATCATTAAATTTAACCTGGAAATTACTCTGGCATGAAATAAAATTCCATTAAGTGAATAAAGAATAATTTTCCATGCATCCCAACATTAAACAAACTCAAAAAATACATATCAACGCATCATTGAAAAAAATGAAAAATTAGGCCCAACATGTGGATATTATCAATACATTGAAAGTGATTTATCATTAATAAATATTAAAATAAAATATTTACGTGGAATAGATCTTTGTTCCATTGGATAAATGAATGTATGAAAAATTTCTAGGATCTAAATAGATTCTTGGTAGGCATACCTATTTCCACACTACCCTATAGGGGAGAATAATTTGTGATCTAGTTTGATTCATTGATAAATGGAACTTGGATGATCACTTATGTATAATTTCAATTATATAGAATGATATGGTGATAGGATAATCTTCTATTGGAAAAATTATCCAACTCATGATTTTGAGTTGGATGAAGTAATTTTTGTATTGAGAATATAGATTCATTTTCCATAATTTAAAAAAAATGACATATGTATTGATCATAAAAACATGAAGTATATTTTCAATTAAAAATAGTTAATTATAAGAAAGATATGATGGTTTATATAATTAGGGATTATTAGAACTACACACATTACATCACTATAGAAAGAAAATAAGGTTACTAATACTCATAGTTTGGACCATGCTAGTTTGACAGTGATGTGTCCTAAAAGATATATAATACATATTTATTTTTCAGATTGTGGAAGAAGAAATCATAATAAAAAGGGAAATAATATATAATTCACATATGAATATTGAACAATACTTGTGAGGACTAAAGAGGGTAGAAATAAATTTTTAAAACTATAAATGAATATGTGGAATATTTCTATGTTCAACCATGCCTACGATGGAATTATATGTTTCTTAACATTATAATTTGTACTATTAATAACATAATTAAATAATGAACTATTATAGGATTTCCATTTTTTCCATTATATATTAATCTTAGATGTATGATGATATATAACAACTTGAAAAAATATATCTAGTGGAAAAAATAAAAATTTAAATTATTGTGTATGCATATTAATTGTTGGTATGTATTCTATTCAAGTATTAATTGTATATTTATAATGGGATGTTAAAACCACTACCCCTATCAAACTAATAATGGGGAATCATTACTATAGATTTCATCATCGAACATCCGAAAACATTAAAATGGTACAATGATATTTGGGATATAATCAATATCCATATAAAATCAATGATTTTTTATATAAGAGAACATTTCATTCAAGGGAAACATACTACTGTATAAATTATAGAAGATGTTATATTTAATGGAATACCACTATTAATATTTTATATTGGGATTTTAAATTTACCTTGAAATTCTATATAAGTATCATTAATTCTATGATAGAGTGTTGAGTAGTAGAAATTCATATAATCCAAAGACATATGGTCAGTCTAAGAGAATAATTAATACTCAAGAATTCATTTTGAAATCTTTTCTAAACATTTAAAATGTGGTTGGGATCAACACCTTCCTTTGGTTTAACATTCATACAAAATTTCTTACACTAGAGCATTAAGGTGACTACTTATATTGCTTTCATTAGAAGGAGTTGTGGAAAATCAAAATTAAATAATGAATTTATATAAAAAAATTTATTAATACCTGAGTTAGATTACGATATGTATGATACAGTCATATTAGATCAACAAGATACAATGGAACTAAATGTTGACCAAAATGTTCTTATATCAATCATTAACATGATATAGATATTATCTATAGTGGAAATGTATTACTATGATCATATACATATAAGATTTTTATGATATTGGGAATGAAGGGGAATATGTTCCCTAGAATTATCAATCCTTGTGACATTCATGATCTTATTGTGCTAGTAGGTCATCAATTTATGCTTCCCCTAAATATCCCTCAGATTAATGTTGAATTACTTATAACTATCTTGAGTAAGTAAATACATGATCCCTCACATATATTGAACACACAGGTCTTCCCAGTGGATAAATATATCTCATATTTTTCAAAATATGTTGATATTCTTGATTTGGTAATGATTGTGATACTAAACAATAACAATCATTTAGTTAATATTTTGTGAGAAAATATTAGATTAGAGGAAGCTATATAGGAACCTGATGATGTAATTTGGTAAAATTATCCTCAACTATTTCATCAGAGTGTAATAATATTAATGAAAATAAATACATAAATTTTTTTGACTATATAAATATGATATTTTATGATATATTTACTTTTAAATAATATTTATTTCATTGAAATTTTTATGTACTCACAACACCTGGTATAAACAAACCATGATTTACTTTTGAAATATCATTATTTAATGAAAAATTTATAATCGGGGAAGTTGATTGGTAGATGTGAATATTACACACAAATTATTAAAAAAAATTATTTTTTTATTAATGGGTTTTCAATTTATTATAAAAAAATAATACATTTTAAAAGTTGAAAATATTTTTTTATTAAAACAAGTTTTATTCAAGCATTTTAATTTTATATTAATAATTACAATTTTCCATATTTATGAAATATTTTTATAAAATTTATATATTACATATTTTTTTATAATCAAAGAATTATTTTAATATTTTTTATTAAGAATGAGATAAGAATAAATCAAATTTCAGTCACATAATACATGCTTATAAAAATCGGTTTCCTAGTGTTTTTCATTATAATTTTAAAATAGTTTTCTGAAAAATAAAGAAACTTAATCATTAAAATTAGACACCATATTTGGAATCATTATTTCCATGTATTTTAATATGTTCTCTATTTTTAATTTTGAATTGTAATAATGGTAAATATATGTCACCTCAGTAATAAAATAGGTAAAATAATGTAATAAAATTAGAATAAATATTTAAAAAATCATAAACAGTTGACTTTATAATATTGGGTGAGTGGTGATTTTCCATTCACATCCATGTTTTTTAAATATAAAATTATTTTTCCATTTCTCATTGATTATTATCTTTATATAATATTAATGGAATGATAAATTCATATTTCATTTTCATAATTTATAATTTATTTTACATGATTTCATTAGGATAATATAATTTATTAATGAATATAATAATTTATTTTGATCATAAATAATTTCTTTAATAAATTTTTTAATTTTAATATTTAGTCATAATATAATTATATTTAACACATAAAAAGTACTGATATAGTTCTTGGGCAGGACGTAGAAAAATATATATAAATAATTTTATTAAAATAAAATAACAAATTTTGGATGAATTGTTGTATGAGACTAATATCATACGTAATTATAAGGTATATAATTTTTTTTAAGTTTTTAGATTACAAATAAAATAATTTCTAGATGTATTTGATACAAAATCAAATGAATAGAACAAAAAGTTACATTAATGATAATTTATGTCAACTAATATTTTATTAAATGGTTTAAAAAATATATAAAAAGAGGTCAATTCTGATTGTTAATGGATGATGGTTTTAACTATATACCATTTTGGGGCCACTTCTCATTAAATAGTAATGTTATTACCCTTAAAAGAAATTATTTTACCACACATAAGTTTGTAATCAGACATCGAGGGGGATAACCCAAAATATAAGACATAAAATCAAACATTACTTGAATCCATTTTGTTAATTTATTTTTATAATAAAATTACCATGTCATATCATTATTATTAATTCCAGTCGTGGAAACATTATATTATTATAATATGTATTATTTTTATATATTTTATTTAATTCAATTTGTGTCCTTTCCCTCAATTATAAAAGTGAACCATATCTTTTCCCATATTCACAATTTTTGATACTTCTATTTCATAAAATCCAAACAATAATAAAAATATATATTCCATTACCACATCCTAGATATTCTTTTTCGGCCAAAATACTATCGTTTCAAATCATATTGTGTGTGAAAATTTATGTTTCTAAATGATGCGGTATAACTCTTAACAAATTACTTTTGGTTTTCATTCTTCTATTACCTCATATAAATATATGGTATCCATTATAAAATAACTAATTAATTAAATTCTATATAAATAATTGTTATTATGATATTGGAACATCCATTATCCCCCACTTTCCATAATATAATTAAATAAAACATAACTCATGAATATATGTGTTCTACCACATCCATGAAGTGACGCATTTCACATTTCAATCCTACTTCGCCTTCAGGGTTATATTATTGATTTTATAGAGTTTGTATTATATTATTATATTTATATAATGTTTAATTATTTTTATAGTTCTTTTGATCCCCCCTTAATGTGTGGAAACGTCAAAATGGCCTACATACATTCTACCATATCTATGAAAAGTGGGAATTCATTTTTTATAATTTCATTATATAAATAGTTATAATATAATATAAATGTATTACATACGATACTCATATAATTTTTAATATTCTAATGATTATGATACCATGATAGAAATGTATGGATCAGGACCACTAAATTCAAACATGCATTAAAAACTTTGATTTTTTAAACTAGAACATAGATTTTAAATGAATGTTTTTAAAAACCAAAAATAAGATGTTATAAGTAAATCATATATTTTATGATATATATGATTCTTATTATTTTTTAATATATTTATAATAAATCAATATATGTTATAAAGGATTCTTGAATTTATATGATCTTAGATGAGAATTTGTGTAAGGTACTTTTGTTATAAATTCATATCATTTGAGGAATTTATATGGTAGATTTCATATGATAGAAATTATATATATTGCTAACATTAAACCTCATATTTTTGGTTATGTAATATTTTTTAAAGAATTTTTTATGTAACTATAAAATTCTATTTTATTTGGTTCTTAAAATTTATGAGAAATCATTTTTATGAATGACTTACATTATTTCCTCTTTTGGTGGGAATCATATTCTTGCGAATCTATATTAACATTAAAATGTTTAATTAATGTTTTTAAAATAATTAAATGGTTGGATACACTCATTTTTACCAATATATATAAATTTACTATAAATTATTTAAATATATTATTCATAGTTCATTCAAATGATTTATTTAAAAGGTATGAATTTTTTTACTATATAATATGAGAACATATTTCCACACTATAATTAATATTATTTAATTTTAATATTTCACTAAATTATTCCATTTTTATTTAATATATATTTTTTCCTAATATTATATATATATATTTAAATTTAATTAACTAATATCAAAATAAAAATTGTATTTTTGTTGAAAACCATTCATTGTTTTATTAACGTTATTTTCACCTAAAGAAATATCCATCTACAACAGTTAAGAATCGTTGGAAATATGTTCCAATGATTTAATATTTATTGATTATCTATATGGTTATTGATTATAATGATGAAATATTCTGGAAACACATTATATTTTCCATGTGTTTAAGTATGAAAAAATAATTATTGTTTTCATGAACTTACAAAATTCATATAAAAATATTAAGATTATAAAATGGGTGGGGTATTTATATACCTCTAATATATTGGGTAATGTAATATTTATATCTTTTGATATGTTGATGGTAAGTGTGAGAATTATTGTTAATTTGTTTATCAAATTTTGATTCTTGAGTACGATTTATTCATGTTATGATCATAGTGATTTCTGTGGAAATTATTTTGAAAGGACTCATTCAATTTTTTATTAGTGATTATGATTTTATTCTTATTGTGCACACATTATTACATGTTGAAATTATTTTAAATAGATTTATTCACAAGATTATGATTTCAAATTTTATAATTCCACCTTCTGATGATATGCCTCTAGAGTGATGTTTACTAATTTTGACACCATTATTTATCATTTTTATGTTATTGACTTGATTTTGGATTTTATGGTATATTATATTCATGTTTTTAATCGTTTTTCTTTTGAAAATAAACATTATAATGTTATCATACCCATAAGATAATTTTGTCAACTCTTATTATTGATTTCTCCCATGTTTACCCTTATCAAGAATTTAAGACCTACATTTATTATATTTTTATCCCTATGTTTTTTATGGTAATATTTAAATGTTATATGTTTTTATGGGTTTCAATATAATTATATATGTTCTATTTGTTAAAGATAATATAAAAAAAATTAATTATCTCTATTGTCTCCAAATAGACTAAATTGTTATGGTCCCCATGGGTTTATATTTGTTATATTTATTTGTTATTCATCTAATATTATGTAATATTTATGTTTTTTACATTCAGTTTCCATCAAAACGTTAATTATTTTACTTTTATTTGAAGTAAAATTATGTTAATAACTGATGTATTTATACAATTTCATTAATTTTTAACATGATTCCAAAAAACTACCAATTTAAAAATAGATCACCTATAGGGAGACTAAATAACCATAAATGATTACAATTATAATGAATTTTGGAATTTAAAATCCCTCATGATGTGAATTGATAAAGGGTGGGTTGTATGTTGATATATAATGAAACATTGTGACTATAGAAGGGTTTTTACTTGATGAGTAGTGAAAAACATGAAAAAAATTCCATATTATGATGTTACATTTAGATATATTCTTATGGAACTATTCTATTAATTCGTTCTTCGTAAATATAATTCAATATTCTTGAATGATATTTAATGTTTTATTTACTAAAATAAGAAGATATTTTAAATTATAAGGCAATTAAATATACATGGGATGCAAAGGAATGATAAAATTTTATATTGAACTAAATTAAAGCATAATAAATAACATTTATCCATTATTAATTTAATTTTTTGAGTATATAATAATTACATTTGAAACTATTTTTCAACATAAATGTGTTTCAGAATAATGATTCCTTAGAGGAATCATATATATAAAGAGTCACCATAACATGTTACTATTATTTTTCCATTTGGTACTATTTTATTATTATAATTCATTCATGCAATAATTAAATTAAAAACACTACAATAGAAGAGTTAATGAAGTAATTTTATACTTAATTAATTTTATGATCATTAGTGGAATTGATTTGAAAAGGATGTTATAACACAATAACAAATTATATTCTATTACATGTTAAAATTTTTTGTTTGTAGATGTAAATTCCATGAAATAAGAATCATTGTCACTCAGTATTGGTGGATATATGTTTTTTGAAAACTGAGATATTTCCTCCCAAAATTATGTAACAGAGGATCATGATACAATTAAGGACTTCACATTTTTATATATTTGATTATTATAAATATTGTCTGACTCACCTAGGGATATTAGAAAAAAAATTCTGATAAATGGGTTCCCATTTTAGGGAGTGTTCCACGTAGAATTTTGATGAAATTGAGTTGAATAAAAAAAATTCACATGTGATTCAAATTCTAGAGGCACATGAGGTAGTATGTACTGATTTAGTAACTAGTTTATGAGCATTTTTCATTCTTATACATGGTCTTTAGGATAATATTTTAAATATTTTAACTCTTCATATTAATAGTAAGATAAATATGTGCATAGTGATATGATAATTTATTTTCTCACTATGGACTACCCACTTGATAAAATGATTGGGTGAACAACGTAAAAAATTATTTTCGGTGTATTCTTCATCAATATATTGCTTACAAATCCTTTTGTGATAATTTTCACCAACCAGTATTGATTAAATTATTTTTACATCTAGCCTTTTAGTTACCACTGATTCACCATTAGGGGTGGTCTACTCTTACCTAATGTTATAATATACAATGGAACATTACATTGAATTTTTCTAAACCACATATACGAGTTGAGAGAATATTGTAAATCCTATTTTGACATTGTATTAAATTTCTATCCTTTTACATGGAAAGTTTTTTAAAAATATTTTTTATCACTTATTTATTTTTATTGTGTACATGATATCCACAAAATTTAGGATATTCCACCTATATCTTGGGTTAGGATAGGAAAACACTTTAATAACTATTTATTCCTGTTTCTGAAATGTATAGTTATATTATATAATATACGTATTAACCATGAAACAATATTTATATCTTATATTTTTTAATTTATTATATATTATTTTGAATAAAAAATTCCTTTCATTATATATAATTCCATTTTAAATTATATTGTAAAGATAGGTTTTGAGACCCCATGATGTATTATGTTTATATAATTTATTGATTTTAATTTTTGAATTTTACTAAAAATGGATGATTCATTCTTTATTATTTTATTTAAATTTTTCTTGAATAATTCAATAAATTAATTTAGGGAATTGTCTGCCCATGCAATTGGTTCAATCCTTTTATTCATTGATTAACCATTTTATATATAGAGGAATGCATGATGTGTGTTATATTACCAACTATAGTGTGAGGTAGACAATGAAAAGGATTAAAAAAGGTATATGACTTATTTTGAGTATTAGGATTGAGTTATTTAAATGTGAAGAATGGTTATTAAATATTGAGTGATTTATTATACATGTAATTGTTCACATTTTAGGTGGATTGTTCTATTCCAAACAATTTATTTTATTTTTTTATATGAATAAATCCATATAATAAGATAGAATTCATTTATGATTTAATGTTAATACAATATCACATGTATATTTTAATTAATTTTTTTAAATAAATATGATCTTCGCATTAAATTTATTATCCACTATTGAATCAATTGAATTTTATTTTCTTTTTAATAATTTTACTAAGGATCTAGTGGGAGAATCCCATAAGTATTAACCATATATGATCCACAGTCCATTAAATAATTATTTTAGATAATTTATTATTCATTTGGAAGTACTGACCCACTTTATCATTCTCCATTGATCATAGGAAGAATTCATTCTCATCACGATGGGCCCTATATAGTCATATGATGGGTGTGAGTAGGAGGTGCAAGATTGATGATCTCTTTTATTAAGATAATTCATCAAAATATTATCTCTATAAACAGTATAACTGTATTTAATGGAATGTTATACACTAAAAAATCAGGTATCATATAAATGACCTAAATTATGTTATAAAAATAAGTCATAGAATTATTTATCTCCAAATGGGCATTAAAAATATATTAATTCTATGTAAACCACATATATAATAATAATAACAATAATAATAATAATGTATCTATTATGTGTAATAATGTAGTAATTATTTTCATATCATTACATTTGGGCACTTATCCTAGATCCTCAATCCTCATTAAATTCTATCAAAACATTAATAACAATGATTTATTTAAATAAATAAGTATTAGTATTTTATTTGATCAATAAATATTAATTTGATCAAAATAATCTAAATATTAATTTTTCTAAAATACAGGAGATGATTACTAATTTTTTTATTTAATTCATATTAAATTTATAAGGGGTTCTGGATACATATATTTTGTGGCCCTCTTGGACACTCTTGATCGAATTAAGTAAACATTACAAAATTATTAGGTCAATATATATTAATACATAAAAAATACCATACCAAAAAATTATAATATCTCAATTACTAAGCTTTAAATGAATTCTAATACTATAATATAATACCTTTATATTATTATATCACCTACTAGGTTTTATACTTCAGTGATCAACTTATAATCTTGATATATATTTCTCTAAAAATACAGAAATGAAATTATCAATAAAATCCCCATGGTAATAGAATTAATAAGACAATACCATTTTAATCAACAATATTGAGATATCTTCTTCCATTATCTCAAAATGTAAAAAATACTTTCTTGTATAATTCATTGAGGTCGTTTAAATTTTTTCACACCCAACATATCTAACATCACTATAATCATATATAATCACAGTTTTTTTCAATACATTAGAGTTCATTATTAATGATATATACTAATAATAATATCAAGATCATGTAATAATGTACCCATATATAGGTATGTCCATATAATGACGTATATTAGATATCGAATTCTTACTAGTGGGTATATTTTAATAATCTAATCAATTAGATATTACTTAGTGTGATTATTATGAGAAGTAGTATAAAATAGTTTTGATTTATTCACAAAATATCCTAAATCATTTGTTTCTTGGAAGATATAGTTTATTAAACCATAGAAAATTAATTTAATAAAACTATCATAAAACATCAATGATCTCATTATAGTGGAGATTTGTTACGACATTTCAATGTGACAGATACCCGATGGGCTTTTAAAAATTTTTTACATTTAAAAAATAATCCCCATATGATATGAAATAAATTAAAATTAAATTATTCTGAAAATATATTTTTTAAAAATTAAAAACTAGTTTGTTCTAGGGGACCAACTCTAATTGAATTCATCATTCACTAGAGAAAACCACTATTGAATTAGTGTCTTCTAGCTCAAATATGAAACCCATATTTCTAGTGAGGTAAAGATTTTTTTAGTGGGTCTATTAATTTCTCATTCATAGATATAATACATACAATAACCTCAACAAATTTTTTAAATGTCATCAAATATTGTAAAATATGGATATGTATTCTTCATCCGACAATATAAAAAGGCATGTTGGTTGGGGGTATCACTAATGTATTATCATAATATAATTTTATTGTATAATTTATTTTATGAATTATTTCAGGATCCCATATGATGTCTTTTAAGAACATTTCTTCTCCAACAACATTAAATTCCCCAATATAAAAATAATAATTTTTAGAATCAATTACAACTAACTATTTGGATTTATTAAATTTAATGTCACAATATTCAAGACAAGATACATATCTTGATTATTATTTTTGATCATTATAATACCTAAGAAAAATATAATATGTATATATATATATACCATGATGAATAATATATCATAAGCTCCCTATACTAGTAAAAAATATATGATGACCCTCATCATCATGTGTGGTGAACATATAATGAAATATGAATATTTTTCTCCATGTGGATGTTCAACAAAAAAATGGTAAATTGTCCTAATATATAATCTCAGATAAATTTTCTACCACATAGTTTTTTTGAAAATATGGTGTGTACCCAATGAAAGGTGTTATGATGAAATATGATCCATATTATTTTTAGTAATATTTAATTATAAATTAATTAAATACTATTCTGTTCAAGTGTTATTTCAAAATGATGTATTTTAAATATAAAATTAGATTAATATTTAGTTAATTAAATTGATTCTAAAATATTAGGCTTTTAACAGCTGTGGCATAACCCTGTATTGGACAATGGTGATAGGCTCGAACCCATTTGGTGTTCTTTTTCATTTCATTTTTCTTTCTTTTTCATTACTTAATTTATTTTTTTCTTCTCTTCCCATTCACTTACCATGATATCACTATGGAAATTTTTTCTATTTGACCACGAAATGGAGATGTATAGAAAAGTGAGAGGGATTGTGAGGACGCACTATCGAGGGTTCTTATAAGGTCAAGATCAAAGTGCAAAAGTTTTGGGCTAAATATTTAGTGTGAAGTGATGATGGTTTCCAGTATGAGGATGGTTTATTCTATTTTTTCATAATAAATCACTTTATTTTATGTTTCTTATGTTTTTATGTTTTAATTTAGTTTTTATGTGGTTGTAGAACCCTAGAGGGTTTATCTAGTCTTAATTATGGATAATAAGTAATTTTGGTCAATTTTAGGGGTATTCTATTCATAAAACCCCATATATATTATGTGTGGTTCAAAAAAAATAATACATTTATTCGTCCAATTGAAGGATGATTTGTTTTTTAGGCTAAACGTCATCTAATGGTAGTACATTTTGTGTTGTAGAGACTCTAGGTGTGTTAGTAGAACATGTCCATATACAGTATATGACTCGGCCTGATGTACAATATATATTCATTGGTTGTGTATTGTTCTTGGATACACCTTCTATTAAGGAACATGTCTTGATAAATTATTGGAAATCCAATGCGGGGTTCACTCCGTGTATACGTACGTGAGTACAATGTAGTCATCGATGTACACACCGAGTCTGTGATGTGGTACATATGTAGGTACCCAAGTGGGGGTTGGGGCACACACCATGTACATGGAATACACATCATGTACATTAGAATATTTAATGATGAGTTTCATGAGGAATACAGCCTTGGGGTTCAATTGGGTTTATAGTGTCCACAAAATTTAAAATTTCCCTACTTTTCCTTTCTTGGTATGGTTTTTCTAATTTCACAATGTTCTCAGAAATAGACTTGTGAATAGTCCATTATTAGTGTTTTCTTCTTTTTAGATCAAGATGGAGGAATCCTTTTGGATTTTAGAGGTTGTATGGACATTTTTTACAAATATAGTTTAACATGAGAAATTTATTGTGTTTGGATTCCAAAATCCTCTTGGTGGTTATATTGTGAGAAGAAATTACTAGGTGAATAATGTAAGCTCATTAGTGGGCTTGACATATGAATATGATGATATTCCAATTGAGGTTCTTTCAGAAGGATACCAGATATAGGGACTGAGTGGTTTCCTTGAGGATATATTGGTTTATATATACATGATGGGATTACATTCACAAGGTTATAAAATTTGTTTATTAGCATCTATTTTTCTGTATCAAAGATCTTGGAGATTTTTTGATACATGAACAACATATAATAGTGGTTATGATTGAGTTCCATTGTGCTATTGAGATGAGTTAGAGGGATGACGGGGGATTCCCTAGTCGGTTGCTTACTAGTTGAGTGATCAAAGGATTTCATATTCCACTATTCATAATTCCCATGTTGTATGGAATAGTTTTGATTAATTTGTGGGAAAGATGATACCTATTTATGTGTTGGAATCCATGGTAGATGGATGTGGTTTTGTTGTGTAGAATTGCGCAATAAGTTTAGAATGTTATAAGGAGACCTTATGGATAGTCTTTGTTTTTTTGGGTTTTAAATGGAACATTGTGAATAAATTTTAGGGTATATTTTGAGTTTTGATACTCATTGAGGATGTTATTTTTCAACTATTAGTAGTATCAAATTGATATTTGTTTTGGATGTCATTTTTCTAGACTATTACCATGATTTTAGATTAACTAGAGGAACACATAATTGAGTGTTCTTCTCTTATTTTGTCCTTTCTCCATTATGAATATTTTTGATGAGTTTCAGCTAATATATTTAGTATATTATTGATTCCCATAGTTGGATATCACAATATTCTATGACCCCAGAGAGTATGGGAGCCCAAAGTTCTCATTGGAACTGAAGTGGGACATTGGAAGCCCACCATGGAATTATGTTGGATGTTTATATCTATGATTTTGATAGAGGATACATTATTCTTTGGTCTGGATTTGATCAATGCTTCTTGTTTTGCTATTTGGATGGTGGGTTAGTGGTTACATCATCCACTTTTTTGTTGTACTTTGGCCAAGTGGTTTGAAGAGGATTATGCAGATGGCCTTTCATGCAGGAGGATATCCCTCAGATATCTTATAATAGATTTTGGAGTTTTTTTATTTATCCACATTATTTTTTAGCTATGGTTAGAAGGTCATTGTGATCTAAAAGGAGATATGGATGAGTACACACCTATAGTTGTGTATTTAACCTGGTTGGAGGTCATATTTCATGCATGCAGAATGTTAAGATTTTTTTTAGTGGGTTACTTAAAAAATTGTAACTATTCTTCTCCTGGGTAGATTGGATCCTCTATGATAGTACAAATATCAATTACGTAATTATTTCATCCCTTCGGATACTTTATACTATTGGTCATCATTTAATTCCATATTTGTTTTGGAGGACAATCAATATATGATAGTTTCTCAGACATGGGGTGTAATGATAGGTCACTTATTTGATCATTCCATTTACATCCTAGAGCCTAGTTGACTCTCATTGTCAAAATAATGGCTATATATATTCCTTGGGATTATTTGTTTATAAATGTTTTCTTAATAATTCGTGGATATCTTGTTCTGATCATGTAGATGTGCCAGTTTTCATGTGGATGGTTATGCAAGGTGATGTAAATTATATGTATGGGGCCAGAGTGAGGATAAATTTACCTCAGGGTCAGCATGGAACATATGGCTAGATGTTTTCCACATTCACCCTTTGTTTTATGATTTTTAATGAAAACATTTCCTATTATTCAACATGGATATGCATATTATGACTTTATGGAGTTGTTATGATAAAATATTTATATAGTCATTAATGTGTGTGGCTTAATGTGATTTATCTTTTACCTCTATATGTGAAGCTCAATGTGTGTGAAGAACTGATTTAGGACATTAGGTTGGATCACATGTCTCATGATGGTTTATTTCAAGGCCCATTTTTTCTTGATTGAGTTGAAACTCACATGTAGATTATCATTATCAGTATAGTGTAGCTCAATAATAATAAACATAAGGAATTTGTTTCTACTATGAGTTAGTTATAGAGAATATGTTATTTTTTTCATTTTATAAATTTAGTATTTTTTGTCAGCCTAGTGGGAAACTGGGGTCTCATTTTTCTCGTTATTTGTAGTCTAACTATGTGTTGCATCACATTTATAATATCATGATACTATTATATTTATTTGTTATTTTTTTCAGATAGATATCGTTTTGAATGAGTTTTGATTGTTTATTAAATTATTTCACTATCAAAATAGGTTACATTAACCACTCTACATCACCTAAATACTCACTATTGCTTATCATCCTCATGCATTTATGGAAACACTCTTGAGTCCTTGTGTCGAACCAGATCAAGTGACATGTTATATCCTAATGATATGGAAATTTATAAAATGGTATTACTGATTTTTGTTTTTATTATTTTAGGTGTTAGTTAACTAGTTGTATAGTAATGTTTTGGAACATGTTACGGATATTAAACTGGTGTTTCAAAAAACCATTTATTAAAATAAGACCATGTTTTCAAGTATTGGTATTATTGTTGTATGGATATTTTTTTAAAAGATTCTTAATTTCGCCGTTCCTGATGCCTATTGTTTTCTATATTTATGGATTATTTTTTTGTCTATTAGAATATTTCTAGTGTACATAAATCTTTCTTGTAACATATGATTCATGAATCATTTTCCGATCAGTGTTTTTCTAATTATGATTGAGTTCTTTTTGACTAAAATATCTACAACTACTCAAAGGGGGTTTTTGAATAAAAATAAATATTATAGTAATTTTTATATAAACCAAATATAAAAATTTAATCTAATGAAAATTCATGTGGATAATTTGTAGATATTTTTTCAGGTGTTGTAGATATATTCAATTCATTGAGTAGATCATAGAGACCCCTATGGGACGAAAATGGGCTCAATGTTCCATGTTGGTTGTTTGATGAGGGAAAATATGCCCGATGGATTATTATACAGGGATCATGTTTCCCTGATATTATAGATCCATTGAATTCACATGTTCTTATTTCATTGGAGGGAGTGATTTTTTTTAACATGTTGTATCTCAGGTCATATAGTAGGGCCCATGTTAGTAATATCAATAATGGATTGGGTGAAAATAGTTATTTATCCTTGTATGTATGTTGAGATATACCATCAACATGGTGTCTATGGGAATAATGATTATTTTTTTATCATAATGGATCACTTCGAGTGATCTATTTTTTATGGTTATCGTAAGAGGTTAGGTTAGAATGGACCCATGACCCAGATAATTTTAGTTATACGATTAATATCACTGTGGAATCATGGTTATATCCTTGTGAATTATTATCTACAACATAGTTTATGGTGGTAATGTGATTGATCATGTAATAAGGGATACGAAATTATTTTATAACATTTGTGATTAGGGTGCTCCATTTTATTAAAAAAGTCCTAATTTTGGCACATGGCCACCGGTTTTTAGCACATTATCCTATTTTTGTTAGGATTTATAAATTTTGAATGTGAGACCCTAGGATTATAATGGTGAGGATTAAGAAAATATATTTTATAAAGAGAAAACCAAAGGATACTGGTAGTTTTGAAACTTATTTTATGTTGTCTTCTATTATGTTAGTGGCATTTTTTTTGGATACTGATCAGGTGTGAGTAGTTCATGATAACTATCAATTATTTTTAGTGATCGATGTATAATGGTTCGTAAGGTTTGTCATTAGGAATAGTGGTCATGATAAGGATAACCATGTGGTGGGGAGAGTTATATTAGTTATTGTTGAATGTATCTTATTATTGGAGGGAATTTTAAACCTAGTATGATCGATCACTAGAAGGATAAGAGAGTGTTTGATGTTATTTTCCTAGGGGGATATAATTAATTATAATAATCCATAGAGGCTTCTAGGATGTGAGATGAATTTTTGGTGTTTATATTTCAATGAACAACACTATCATAGGTTGTAAATATTATGGGAAATTTTTCCTTTTTATTAGTAAGACTATTCATTATAAAAATGGTATATTCTCTAAAAGAAAGTTCTCAGATAATGTTTATAAACTCTCTATTGGTTCCAAATTAGGGAGTGTATCATAGGATACGTGTTAGGTCCAAATCCCCTGTGATAAAATTTTTACAAAATAATTGATTTTTAATTAAATAAATTGTAACATAACCTTACATATTTAGACGATTCTATTTTTTAATTGGGCTTATGGATTTATATTCAATTAATTTTTTAGTGTTGAATAGGGAATTTTTCCTAGACATGTTAGAAACTTGGGTCAAACATCATATTAAAGCATTTTCCCCCTTTCCCTTAAATTTAGTTTTCATTCTTTTATTAATTATTCTTCTTTTATTTTATTTTCAATCCATTCCCCTTTTTTATCTTGTGTGGTCACTTTCAGATTTTTCATAATGTGTCCAAAATAGGGAGTGGGATTCTAGAGTGATAGTGAATTATTTAAGATACCTCTGAGGGTTATTCTAATGCTTGGATTAGAGAGATTCCACTACATGTTGTAGATTCGACATGATGCATTTATAATTTCATCCTATTGGTAGGTAATTTTGTTTTTTTGACTATAAATAAATTTTTTTGAAGTGTATATAAGTTTTATTGATGTTTTTTATTTGGGGAACCTTCTAGGTTGATCTATGTTTAATATAGGATAACTATTCATTTAGGATGTTTAACTAGTTTTTTTTAAATTCAAATGTACAAATAATTTGTTTCATAGAAAAAAATCCTTGTGTTCTTCTAATTAAAGTATACTTTTTTGGAACTGTGTGTCACTTACTAGGGTAAAAACTATATAGTTGTGAGTTGGGGAAAGTCAGGGGAACATGATTATTTATGGTACACAACTAGCACTAGTTCAAGTTACATAGCTATTGGATATGTACAATGATGTGGTAGACCTAGTGTGGGGATACATGGCCTAGTATATTGTTGGGAATGCTTAGTGGGGTATGCTCCATGTACGTTTTGGTACACATAATGTAGTTAGTGGTAAACACCATTAGTGGGAGAAATAATACATGAGAATGTACCCACATGGGGGGTACACACATTATTCAAATAAAAAATGTAATATACTTTGGAATGTTACACACATATTGGACCATGGTTTAGGAATAAGGATGACATTTGCGGTTAAATTTCAAGTACCGCATGCAACACCATGTTTTCTCCCTTCCCTGCAATGTTTATCCTTTTCCACCCTTGTGTCAATATTGGATTTATATATAGCACAATATGATAATATTTTCATGTATACCATGATGGTTTCATAATTTAGGAGTTTAAATAATCTCAAAATGGTATTTTTTACATAGATAGTTTTTAGGAGGTTTTATTGGATTTTTTATTCTAAAATCCCACTAAGGGCTGGTCTGTGTGTTGTAAGTCTCAAGGGGGTGTGATTTCATTAGTGGTATTGATCATTAGAATCTAGAATTATTTTTTTGAAGAATCCTAAAAGATAGGATAGATTCATATCTCATGGGATATTTTAGATTATCCCAACATGACATAGTTAATTTTGTAAGGTTATAGTAATTGTGGTTTAACTTATGTGATTGAGGATTAGAGTGGTTGTATCATTTGGATTCGGTCGATGATATGTAATGTTGGTTATTTTCACCTTCTATTCAAATATTTAGATGATTTTTAGTTACTATCTAGGATATCCTAGTAGTTTGGTTACAGATATAGTAATCAATGTTTTCCATATTTTTTATTGAGAATGTATGTGTGGTGTGGCATAGTTTGGATTCCCTTGTTGGAGATTTGGTACCAGTGGATGAGTTTTTTATATGGAATTAAAAATGGGGATTTATTGTGTGGGAATGTCACGAATGTTTTTCTTTTTGAAAGGATACCTTGTTGATGAGAGTACTTTTTATTAGATTACGAGGAACGTTGTGAGTTCCTTTTTCATTGCACTTTTCATTTGAATAATTTTATGGTGAGTTGTTTATAGATGATTTATAGGAGGCAATTTGGGTATATTTGGTTTATTTTTATTGAAAGATTGTTCCATGATATTATATGTGATATATAAACCCATCTTATAGTGTCCTACCATTGTTGTGATACATTGGATATTTGAGGATCTATTGATTCTAGTGGACCAAGATTCAGGTTCTATCTGTCATGTCCATATTTGGTCATCATTTTTTAATGTGACAATCATGACTACTGTAGTATTGATTTTTGGTTGGCCTTGGGGTTGATCATTGAGATCCCATGGTTCCCATCCGATGGATATTGAGATCCAATATAGTAAAATATTCCCCATAATTTTATGGAATGTAAATTATTAGTGAATCTATTTGATATTCATAGATTCTAGGTATGAGGTTGGACCATGCCATATTCATTTATCATCTATCCAAGTTGTTTGAGAATTCTATCACCATTGTTTCTTAGGAGGATACACTTGGGATATCACCGATATATTTTTCAGCCTACGTATTAATCTACCAATGTCATATTGTGGATGGATGTTGTTAGATAATATTAGGGAGTTTTTAGTTGATCAAGATTATTGAACACCTATAGTTGAGTATTTTATCTAGTAAGAGGTCATTTAATGTGGATATGGTGGGAACATGGTTAGTTGAGTTTACTCTTCAGTAATGTTTAACTATAATTTTTGTGGGTTGAAGGAATCCCCTAGGATAGTGAATGAATAATCCCCATAGTGAGGTTTTCCCATGGGATAGTTTATTCTAACAAGAATTAATTTACAACTTGATTTGTTTTGTAAGAAATTTTAGTTGTGATAGATTCATAGAAATGTGGAGTGGAGATCTATCAAAAGTTAAATATTTCCATTAGAGTACAAGATCCATGTAGAGGTGATTTGATGAGATGAAACCTATAGACATTCCTTGGGGTCAGAATGTTATGAATGTTTCATTAAAACATATTACATAAACTAAAAAGTTCTAGAATACGTGTCGTTTTTTATCTATTAGGGTTGTCCACATGTTGAAAATCCATTGGAAGGGGCTATATATGGGGTAGAATTACCTCAGGTGTTAAGAAAGAATTCATGGTCATCTATTTTAATTTTTCATAATGTTTTTTATTATATTGGTCTATATTCCACTAGTTATTTGTCCTCCACTCAGTTGGCCCAATAATGTGTGAATTCACATGATATAACAACTCATTTATAGGTTAACAATTAGGGGTTTCCTATTTAAATTTATCCACACCCACTATATATAAAAATTTGTGTGATGGAATGCATCATGTCTACATTCATGATGCAGTGTTGTTTTCAGGGTGGATGGGGTAGGTGAATAATGTATCGTGGTCAATAAGTGACACTCATAGAGAGACTTAGGATTAGACCATTGTAGCTCGTGAATCATGTAGATTGGGTATGTGTTTCATTTCTGAGTTATATTTGGATCCTATAGTATTTATTTTTATTTATTGTTATCTTTTTTATGTGGGAATATTGGTGGGAAACCAAATATTTTTTTTAACCTTGAGAGACTGTATTCATGATTGATTCATCTAATTTTTTATAGAAATATTTTGTTTCTTTTTTTTGTATCCAAACAATAATGGTTATACTTTTGTAGGGGATATGTTATTTATAAATATTAATGCCCATTGACTAGAGGGTATAATATCCTCACTACACTCCTTAGACACTTTCCACTACTCAAAAGCCTCTATTTCTTAGATTGGTGTGCTTCTTTCTTTGTTCATTCCCTAATTGTGTAATGTGCTAAGTAGACCTGGGATGGTCTATTATAAAATGACCATGATAATTATAAAATAAGTATTATTCATCATAAAATTCATTATAGATTTAAGAACATTAATAAATTGGTATATATAGTTAACTTCATATAAGCCTTCCATTTATAAGCTAAGGGAAAAAATTTATCTATTTTAATTGTATTACGTAATTGATAGATCCTATTTATTGTTCCTATGGATTTATTTTAATCCTATCTATAATTTATTTTTTAAGAATATTTATTTTGATGATATATATATTATTTGAACTTTTAAACAATTCCATATTTCATTGTTCCATATTAAATTTATTTGTTATCTAGTTATTTTATATACTCAAATATGGTCCATGGGTAATTTTAAATCTCTCATAAATATAAATAATCACTAGATTTTGGTATTCTACATTTAATTCCATAATAAATAACAAAATTTTCTCATGAATTAAGTAAATGTAATACTTCTATTTAATTTTCTATAACTAATATTTCATTGACATACTCAATATGGAGGATTAATTAACTCCCATTGAACCATTTATTTACATAGGGATGCAATTTTTTCTTTATAAAACATAATTCCCTTAGGGGATAATCTTGGAAAAAATTTCCTAATTTGGATGAATATTTTATCCCAATAATGTAGCTATGTAATTTATAAAACATATTAGAATCTCATAGATTCATAGACACCTCTACCTATTGCATAATGATATATTTCATAAAGTATCCATTACCTAATGTGAATTTTACATCCACCATTAAAATATCATTATCCATATTTGTAATTTTGGAAATAAATATTATGGTTGATTTATGCATATCAACTAGTAATGGTGTATCATAATTTATTATTCCATTATATTTCATGAACTCTTTGATAAATAGTCATTCTATATAGGTAATAAATTTATCTTTAATATTTTGTTTCTTCTTAAATACCCAATTAGAACCAACTTTCATACATCAACTATAAGAACTACCATAACCCAGACTCGGATCTCATATATTAAATCTGTCTCAGAATTCATAGATTCATTCCATCATTAAGCTTATGTGTTTCTTTCAGTCCCTATGTAAGATGATGTACATGATTATTAATTTAATAATTATTCACAATTCTAAATGATTAGGGAGCCATATCCCTATACTTAGATTAAGTCTCTTGTGATCTTACATAGTGATGGATACTATAGAGAAACATCTTCCATCAGTTTTAAGGAATTTTTTATTCTACTACTGATGTATATAATGATCATCAAGTTCATCGTTTCTAATATATCACCAATTATACCTTTTGGATATGTCTTCTATCTAATGTAAAGATTCATATATTTCATCAATTAGATTTATATACGAGGGTCCTATAGAAAATATTCTCTTGTATCATTGGGATATAATATATTAATTCACTTCATTTCCCAATGTGCTCATTTTTTTCTAGTGATTTTCATACTAATGGTCTACATCCCCACACCATTGTTTGTGCCAAATTGTGACTATCTCCAGTCAAGAATATTAATGTAATTTTAGTTAATGCTTTAGTGGGATCATGGTTTAATGTGAAAATATTAGTTTATAATAATATCCATTAACGAAACCAGAAGACATGAATAGATCATCATGGATATCAAAATATACATTAATATGTGGTTTGTCTTCTCACTAAAATCCATTCACTATGGTTTACACAGATTAATGATATTAGATACAATCCCAAGCTCTAAAATATAATAATTAAACATATTTCAGGATATGCTACACATCATTATAATAAAAGTTTATATATATTTTTATAACTATAATTTTCTACATAATTATTGAACTCCAAAAACATCTCATAGGATAAATAAAATTACATTTTTATATAGACATAAACATGTCTCCTAAATTCTTCTGTAAACATAATGGATAATGTGTGTCCCATTTTTGATTAAAATAGAATAATTCCATTCATATATATGTGTAAAAATTCAAAACTATCTGTGTTTCTTTCACCCTTTACATTTAAGTTTTGTTTGGTCCTTTTACCAAACAAATGGCAATGTAACATACTATGTTGTTTTAGTTCAAAAGAATATAGATAAAAAATTTCATATATATTTTTTAATTGAATATAAATTTCTTTCCCATGTTAGCGATAACACAAATGGGTGTGAAAAAATATCAACTGTATGTGACTCGTATAAATTTCCAACACATTATTTCCATTATCGAATACATAATATAAGTCACAAAGATTTGTCATATCATGTAAAGATTTTCATTTATAGAATTATCAACATTATTTACAGAAAATTAATATATAATAATATAAATATGAACTAGTGATTGATATATTGGTTTTTGGTTACACTAGGATTGTAAAAATAGTTATTTAATACTAAAATTTTGGAATCCTAATAAAAACATATATACATATTTTATCACATGGGATGAAAATATAACATATTACACAATGACTCACACAACAAAACCTAAAAGGATTTGTTTCCACAAATACTATAAAAATGATATAATTATTTCATAAAATTTCGTAATTATATCCCCTGAATTGCTTCTAATATTTTAAACTTTTTTGAAATTTTTCAATTATTACTTTTCTTCAAAACATTGGGAAATATAAAATTTAAAAAGGGAGAAATAAAATTCTTATTATGTGAAAACATGGGATATATCAATTGACAACATAAGTTACCATAAATTGAGATTAATAATTCAGGGATTAAATCATTTTCACACACAAAAATACATGAGCCATAAGAGTGTTAAATCATTAATATTAAAACATTATCCAAGAGAACATATCATAATAAAATAAAAAATCATTTTAAAGTGTCATAATAAAGATAAAATAAACTAATATCATGGTTTAAGTATCACATGAAGGATTATCATCTCAATGTAAATGAATCCCCATAGTTTATTAGTTTCACATCTCCTTCCATTTCCATTCATCGTGGATGGAGTCCCATGTTGCATTAGGTTAACTCCACATTACCTTTTATATAATCTCATGATATGTAATTATTTTTATAATGGGTTGATGCTATATATTATCCCACCCATAATATAATAAAAAACAAAAATAAGTGTTCCACATGATCATAAAAACCTTAAACACTTCATTATAGAAAAACTATCCCATGGGAATGAATCATGATTAAAAAACATTTTTGCAATATCATCATCATATTACATACATATTATAAATTAGTTTATGTCATTAGTGAGTATCTCAACTGATTATTCGAACATCATAATGGATTCCAACATAAATGAAAAATTAATTTATATAATGATTTGAACAATAAATTGAAAAATCAGGAGAAACATCCTCTTCATCTGGTAACACTTAAAAAAAATTAAAAACATAATGGAGTTATAATTTATTTTAATAACATTTTTAAAATGTAAAGTAATATTTAAAATAAATATATGTAAACTAGGAGTAAATTTATTTCATTAAGTTCTAGTTGGGAATAATTTTTTCACACTTTTTCAAAAACTCAAATAAAACCCATACATAAAAGATTATCAAATTTTGGATTTTATCATATGAAAATATAATCAAATATTTTTTAAAATATGATTATTTAATAGTTATATTATATAAATAAAAATTCATAATTATTGTCAAATAATATCATGATAGGAGAAATATATTATCAACCAAAAACTATAAATATGTTTATTGTTTCATGGAAACATTATTTTAGTATTTTTGAGTACCATAGATGTAAAATAGAATAAATACATGAATATACTAAAAATAAAAATGGTATTAGAAAATATATTTCCATTAAAAGAGATAAAATATAATATTTTCACTATGTATATTTTAATATAAAAAAATTTTAATGAAAAGGAGATTTCACCATAAACCCTTAACTTAATCCTCGGCCTGATTCATAGATGAACTAACCTCAACTTCCTTGGATAATCTCATTTGATAACCCCCTAAAGGATTAATTAAATGATATTTTTTTATGACTAGGTTCTACAAGACAAGAATAAGGAATCCTTGATGGTATTGGGGGAATTTCATGGTCAATCAATGTGACTTAATTGGTTTGTGGATGTTAGAATAGGTGGTTCAATTTTATATCTCTAGGTAGTGTTATCCATATAAATATTCAATCTATTAAGATAATATAATGTTATCTTCCTATGAAAGCGGGAAAGTATATATATTTTCATGGAATGGATAATTTAATTTCCAAATTCATTATCTTATTCATATATTTAACATATTTATTGATATTTAAAAACCTATCTATTTGTTTAACCCCCCCCCCCCATTTAACCTTCTGACTCAAAGAATGGTGACAATATTTTTACCATTTTAAATATTTATTTTTGTAAAATGATATATTGAACATATTAATTAATATTGACTCTTTTGATTTAGAACATAAAACCAATTTTATATGGTTTAATTCTAAGAGTATTAATATGATAAATTTATATTAAGATACCACATCCCAAAGTAAACATGTTTTTTTTTCAAATATCATTTTTAGGAATGAAAATATTAGTTCTCTCATTCGTTATATAGCAACTACAAATAAATAAATGTTATTTTATTTTAAGAAAAATGTTATGTAATATTTTCATTAAAACAATGTAGAAAATTTAACTAATTTAATATCTTGATATGAAAACATAGTTTACATATATAAAGAGTTTTATAAAAATATATCACTTTATATTCAAATTGTTAACCAAAATTTTTAATTATTTACATAATTAGTTTTGAATAATAAAAAATATTTATTCATGTATGATAAATAATTTCTTCTATGATTTATACATATGATAAATTAAATTTATTTTAAAATAAATAATTTTAAGAAAAATAATGATATTAAACCAAATAGTTTAGTTTAGCCATCATTTTGTAGCCTAAAATTACTTAGATACATCTTTCCTAAAAGTCTAAAATTTTATCTATAATATCGCATAATGGAATAAAACACATAAATATTTGTCATGAAGAGTGATAAATAATTACATGTTATCATGGTCTATTCACTTTATTTCTCCATGATTTATTTAAATAGATATAACAAGATAACATAATATATTGAATGAATATCTAGATCATAACTGATTTATATTATTCTAATGCTGAAAAATAATAACAATAAATTAAAATGATTAAAATATATTGAGGACATCATAATCCACCTATAAATCATATAGATGAAACAAAATAATATTTATATATATGTTGGGTTGTTTAGTGGTGTTTTGGGTAGTTTAATATGAAATATAATAACGTGTCTCCATTTTCATGATTATATTAGAAATTATCTAGGATAGTGAAACTATACATTCACTTCCCTATACCTTAAAACATATAATTCAAGGGAATAATTCAGATACATTTTTTAGTTAAAGTTCTCGTGAAAATTATAATACTGTAAAAATTAATATGAGTATCCAAATTGAAATGTCATTGTGACTATGTATCCTAGAATGTAATCTCAATAAAACTTGTGTGAAAATTTCATTCAATTTCAAATTCTCATGAAACATAAACCCCAATGTAAATAATATATTCTTGATCCAATGTTGTGGTAACTTTTCAGATAATTTAAATCAACATTTCATATCATTAATGTATAAAAATCATAACATTCTATTAAAAATAAATGTTAAATCTATTATCCTTAAAAATTATAAAATATAAAATACACTTCAAACCAATATATTTTAATTCATCTCGCTGTAGTACATTCCATCAACAAATAGTAAATGAACACTCCCATAATTGGAATCCTCCATACATTGCTGAAATTCCACATCGTTCATTAAATAATTATGTTATTGGACCTTTAAGTATTTCCAAAATAACCATTATAATGTAATAATCTATCCCTAGTGATCTTCTATAAATGATACATGATATGAACAGGTCTATCAATGTTATAAGCATCAATATCTAGGTCAACAATATTAATGATTAAGGATTGATTCACAACCAACAAATATATTTTGGATATAATATTAGGAAAATAATTATGAATTGTAACAAAACATTTTGGAAACATTATATTGTGTTTAAATTCACCAATATTCACAATTATTTCATATGGTACCACATACTATGGAATCCATATTTTTTATGTAATTATTTTATTAAATATAAGTCTGAAAAAATTAAAAGATAAAAAAATGTTCATGACACCATATATATTTGGGTTAATTTCCCTAGAATTAAATGCATATGTTGACCAAATTATAATAAAATTAAATAACACATGATCATAAATATTAAATTATAATGTCTTTATCAATTAATGTTATAGAACATTGAAAAACATTTGGTTAAAATAATATTCTTGAAGAAAATATTTAACATCAGATGCCTTCTCTTGTAACATAAATTTTTTTATTAGAATCTTATCACTATTAAATGATTAATATAATACAAAATAATAATTTCATATATATAATTTATCTTAAGGAACCATTTCGATTAATGATTAGTTATTTTTATTGTAAATTTACTTCAACATAGAAGGATTGTCATCCAATAACCTACTAAAATCAATCAAAGTTTCATAGAGACTAATTTCAATTATATATATGTTTTTATGGAATTAAATCAAAGATGTGGTAATTAGAGTCCCCATAATGACTAGATAATTCTTTTATATAAATCCAATAGAACCCATCAAATTGAATTTTTCTTCTATATGAAAAACACTATATTGATTTCCTGAGATGAATAATGACAAATCAAACAAATTTATGATTTCATTGTGATATGGTAAATTTAACCATAAAATCATTCGAAATATCATTAAAAATATATGTGTGAAAGGGGTTATTAAACAAAAACACTAAAAATTGAAAACATTAAACATTTATCTAACAAAAAATAATACTATGTAAAAAATATTCAGATAGACTCAACTTCATTCTTAATCACCATAATTGGAATATGATCTCATGTTTTATCTTGATGGAGTTCGGATACGTGACACTACACATATGAATAAAAATAATTAAAAAAAATAAATTTTATCTATAGAATCCATTATCACTCATCTAATATAAAAAACCAAATCATTCATTATAGTCTCTCTTTCAAAATTCACACATCAAAAAAATGGTGTCACATATCCCAATGCATTACTCATCAAGCATCTCCTTCTCTCCGAATCAATATATTAATATAATATACATTTTATGGTGGTAAACACCGCATAGAATATTTTATCATATAACATAATAAGAAATAATTTCAATAATCTCATCGTCAAACACTACACTACACCATCATTCATTAAATGAGTAATATACAACGATTTTAAAAGAAAATTATATTTGATGGCATACAAGATACATAACATCGACCATAATAGAACCATAAAATATTATTCCTCATATATTATTGTTATAACCTGGATATTAATTTTTAGGTTATAAATATTAATAAATTCATTGTGATATATACATATTTATATGGTTCTTATCAAGAAAAAAATAAAAATAAAATATATGTAAATATTAACTCAAATTTTTTAATTTATTTTATTTAAAAAATTAAATTTTCAATAAAATGGTTTTATTATTTTATGTTTGAAAATTTTATAATAATTTTTCTTACTTTTAAAAATCATAAAAATGATATAAATTATTAAACTAGCATGCCAAATTTACCAGAGGGTGAATTTTTATTATTTTATTTAGAATAATTAGTTACCAGTTGATAGTATAAAATATTGATATTTTAAAAAAAAAACTAATGTTTTTATTTTCATATTAATTTATTATAGGAATTATTTAATTTTATGTAATCTAGTTAATTAAATTTATACAATCATTATACTTGATTTTGGTAGAAGTTCATTTCTCTTCCTAAAAAAACTGTTTAATTTTTTTTAATTCCACTTAAATATTCATTATTATAGTTTATTTCTACAACATTTGAAAAAAATTGAAAATTGGATCTCACACATGGAATTAGGATGTTAAATATTAGTAAATTTTCACCTTTTAATTTGTTTTATTATTATTAATTACTATATTAAATATTTTTTACCTAGGTAAGGGTTAATATTTTTAATGGTAAAAATAATATGATATGGAAAAAACATAACCCTAAAAACAAAAATTAAAATATTTTATGTGTATTTTTCAAACATAATCATCTGTGCTTTTATTTAAAGAATTTTTTTCAATTTTATATTTAATATGATATATATTTATTTTATGTCATGAAAATTTCAAAATATAACTTCTGTTATTTTAAATTCTTTATATATTACATTATAGGTATTTAATAATTTTACAATTCATCATAATGTTAATTATAAATTTATACCATGCTAGTTTTATTATAAATTTTTTTTTATTTTTGTAGGTGAAATAATTACCTTATTTGTTTGTGAAACAATGAAATAGTGGTTTTTTATGTTGTAGAAAAATCATATAAATGATTCTAAAAAATATAAAAGTAATATTTTTTGATCAGTTATAGTGTTCCCTAAATTTAATATATATATATATATATATATATATATATATATTATATTTGGTATCAATGACATTTTTATTGATTACTTCAAAATAAAATCAAATCAATTGTTAAAAAAATAGAAATGTGATCATCACAAGATCATTAGTGGCTAGAAGCCCTGACATTGAGGTGCCTCCCCAACTAGTCCCTCTGGAGCCCTTGTCGGATTATTCTGACTGTTCTGATTCAGGCTCCTCTCCCTGACCTGGGGCTCTGGTGGTTTCCTTTCCAGGATTTTGGTCTATCATTGATGTATTCTTTATCCTGATTTTGTCCGAAATGCTCAAGTTTTGTTTTGGATTTTTTCTTCTGGTCTTTCCTTGCACATGTATGGTTGCGGACTTGCTGAGATTCTGTGATGATTGAATCATAGATACTTGGACAAGCGTTGATCCTGCACTGGATTTTGATGTTCCATAATTCTATAGATATGGTGGGGCTGATCATGCAGATCTTCTTCTGGAATATTTTTATGATTCTTACCCAGTTTATAAAGTTGTATCTTTGTTGGTCTTTTCTATGTTTAAGATGGTGTATGCATTTTACACCTCGGGATTTACTTGTAACCTTTTTATTTAATAAATTTATTATGGCATGGATCGGGTAACCAATCCTTGTCGCCTCTTTGAAAAAAATAGAAATGTGATATTTTATAATAAACAATTATTTATTAAGGGATTTAAAATTCATAAAAGTTCAACATTTTGACACAAGAATGGTATATGGTTAAAAATATATAACTTTGTCTATTTTGGGTTTCTTCCACTTTTATAGAATCATTATTGAAGCCTAAATACTAAATAACTTTGATATCATAATAAATGTCAAAAGTGTTAACAGAGTTTAAATAAGGGACAATGATGGAAAATCACTTAAACATTCCCAAATATTATTATATAAAATTATTTCATCTCATCATCAAAATATAATCAATATATATGAATTTATTACCTATTATTCTAGAAAATTAAATTTTATTATATTTCATACTTTATGTAATTCCTATAGTTCCTCTACCCTCACATGTAAAAGGGAACAACCTCTTCCCTCAACATCAAACATTTTGATAACTCTAGTTTGGGAAAACCAAAAAAAATAATATATCAATGGAATTCTTATAGTTATAATGGAATTTTTAAAATTTGAATAATACCATTATTATATGAATTAATTTTTAATGCATTAAAGGTAATTTGAAAAATTTCTAAAACATTTAATCAAATGTTTTTGTATTATTTCATCCTCTATATCATTTTAGAATATTATAACCAATTTGATATTGTTATATATACATCTACCATATATATGAATTTAATTATTCTAATATATTTTAACCCCTCTTCCCTTGTGCCACACACTAGTTCCCTAATTCGGTCGAGCACATGATTTCATGTACACCTCCAAGTATGCTAGATGTTACCGACTTGTTGTACATGTCTGATTAGATGATCATAAAGTGAATATACCATTTTTAAACCCATTAATACACCACCAGAAATAGAAAACAATAAAGGAATCATATATAATAATAAACAATCTAATATCCCTTGATAACCATAATAGAAAAATACAATATCCCACTAAAGAATAAAACATTACCTGCTAAAGTATGTGTCATGTGTCTAAAATGAAACTCAAAATAAAGACACTAAAGAATACAATGTGGGGGATGAAAAAATTCTAGTTCTCTCATCCTTTTTTCATCCCTAAATTAGTTATCCAACATTGGGAATATTTTAAAAACCTAACCAACAGTAATATAATCTATTCGGGTATTAATCATGAATCCCATGTATGGTGTGAGTGAAACTCACTAGGAACCACCATATTTGTTTAAAACATTATCTATTCAACAAATTTGACTTCAGTTGTCTAATGATATATGTACACTGAATATGTAAATAGTTACCAAATTATCATTTATTCATTACATAACCACATTAACTATGGGGCTACCGAGGACACCCAGGGCTCAATTCTTTATTCGGCTCAAGTTAGATCCTGATGTACTCAAGGTTATATGATATCTCAATACCTTATTCGGGTCATGATAAAGAATGAATTATTTATAAAAAATATCATATCTCAATACAAGCCTCAACTCATGCCAGTTCCCAAAATATTCCCATATGAGGTATTATATTGCAACGTTATTTTTTCATTATTTAATTCATACATGAATTCCCATGTTATCATTCACACTACACACAATAGATTGACCGCGACACCATTATTTACGTCATTCTAGAATGAACATGTAATTATTCATACATCACACATTAGAATGACCATATAACCACTCATTAATTCACACATGAATGTCCATGTTTCCATTCACACATCACACGTTTGAATGACCATGTTCCTATTATTTAACTCACATTCCAATGTACATGTTATCATTCATCAGCACATTGTTAATTCACTAATTAATTAACACAAATTTTATTCTTATTTTAATAATTAGTTAAACACAAAAAAATTATTAATCTAATAATTTTCTAATCTCATAAATAATATTAATTAATTCAAAAATTAACTAATATGTCCATATTAATTAATAATTAATTAATTTTAATATCATTTAACTTCACCTAATTAATTACCCAAATAATAAAAAATTATATTCTCCTTAATTAATATAACAGTTAATTAATCAATGATCAGAAAACAAAATCCCATAATTAATTATTAAAATTAATAATTACAATATCAATCTCTGATCATATATATTAATTCAACAATTAATTACTCATTTCAACAACATCAATAAAACATAATTAAATCTGTAATTAATTATCCCTAAATATGAAAATTTTACAATTCCTTCGTCAATTAATTTACCAAATTAATTAATTCTTTTAGAAACATTCAATTGTTAAAGAACTATAGACATTCTATAATTTTCATCGATGTAATAAAAATCATTACTATTGGATTTAAATATTGTACAACATACATTAAATCAATGAAGATTAATCACCCAACAAAAATCCCAAAAAAATTTGACTACCATAACGACCTAGATCTAGTTTCCAGTATCAAAAATTTAAATCAATATTAAATGCAATCATGATGTAATAAACATATTAATATATATAGATTCAAATATTTATATATCAAAAAATAATTTAGATCTATCCATATCAAAATATTACAGTGATGAAAGAATGTGAATAGAATATGAGAAGATCATTAGAAGAACCTATATTGGATTCACTTATTGGGAGGGAAGTGAACCATGAATGTGGTCATTTATTATCAAATAACATTGGTCGGGAAGGCTTGTAATTTTTTTTGGAAGCTCCATAATCTTGAAAAACCCACCTAGTGTCGAATGGGTGTTGATATAGGGTAACTAATGGGTTTCAATAAAAATAATAAATAATTTTTGTGATTGATTAATTCCCACACACAATTAGGTGGGTCGGGGTAAACAATATCCCCTAAATATGGTCCAACATTCTATCCCTTTTACTGGGGTTTATGGTTACTACAATGATGGTGAATGGTTTTCTAGACTATGATTCAGATATGAAAATCCCCTCTACCCCATGTTTGTATAGTTAAATTTGATGAGGTACATGCTTTTTGCGAAACTTGTGCCAATCATGAAAAACCATTTTCATTCATTTTCTCAAAATTATACCAAAGAACACCAAAAGTTACAACCAAATCAATATATAATAACATAATAACAAAAGTGTACCTAAATATAGTCTGATAGTACTCCATGAAAGTTCTAGATCATACAATATCTCAATCTTATAAGATCACAACATTGAGTTTCACTCTCAAGAACATTTATGATTTCGAAAAATAATGATGGGACAATAAGCCCACATATCTGCATTATTTACTCATATTAACTACTACACACACCCATATTGACATAATACATGAACTATTGACCTAATACTTACCATTATTACATTCAAACTGTTATCCAACACAAGGATCAGATGCAACTTAAAAGAAGAATCTACATCTAGCTCAATGTCATCCACATCGATCATATGATAAGGGTTGGGGAAATTTTTCCAAATATGTGAAACATGGAAAAATTGATACATATAAATGTTTTTGTAGAAGATCCTATCGATACGCTATCGAGATGATTCTCTGAGAACCTCAAACTATCCAATAAACCTGGGTGAAAACTTTTACTATCTCTATATCTGGTGGCGACCCAGTCTAGGTGACACCCAAAGTAATACATGATCACCCGTTGAAATCTCTAGGGGTTATAAATGTCTATTTTCATATGACTTCTATGTACACTTATTCATAACCATAAGTTTTTGAATTAACAGAACCTGTCTGGGTGTCTCCTGCACAAGACTCAGTCCTAACTATTCTAACACCCCAACCTCAATCTAACATAATTGTGATCTTCATGCCCTACCAAAAAAATCCTTATATGCTCCCATATGTATATCAGCATTATAACTATTGTTATAGGAAGACTCTACTAAATCCAACTACTTCTCCAAACCCCCACTGATGTCATGAACACACACACACAACTTATACTCAAGAACCTTTATAGTAGGCACCAATTTCCCATATTTCTATTGATGGAAGGTCGTACTCAACAATACCACTGTATCAAGCACCTTATGCTTTCCCAACCAAATTTGTGGTGTGAAATGTGAGTTTTGATTTGAAAATACAATCGGTGGAACCAACTACATAAGTATTATCTATTGAACACACAATTCTATCAACTTATCTACTAAAAAATTATCATGTATATGAAATAAAATACATACTTTCATCAATCAATCCACAATAACATATATTGTTTTATTATTCCTTCAAATATTCATTAAATCTGCCATAAAATGCATTGTCACGTCATCCCACTTCTATTTTTCAATGAGAAATGGCTATAAAAAACCTCCATGTCATTGATTCTATTCTTTCTCTAGTTAAGAGGTGAAACATTGTGTCGAAAACTCTTATATCATCTTTTTCAAGCCATTCGACCAAAACTATAGTCGTAGAAAAAATAACATTTTGGTTACACTTGGATGTACTTCCACTTCATGAAATAAAATTTCAGCATCAAATCCTCCTGCATAATGATAAGAAAAACCAAATGATTCATGAAATAGATGATATCATCGTCATCTATTCTCTAATCTAAAGGTTACTCTCCCCCATCTAGGTTTTCCCTCAATGTCAAACATTCTGGATCCCCATATTATTTCTCTCTAATTTGGAACAAATTTATAGACTCCACTAAAATCGATATGAGAGTTATATTATCCTGACTCTCCTAAACCACCCAATTCATTTCATCCATCAAGATCATCATCATCCTCTCAACATAATACTCATGAACAATATGATTATTTATTTGTTTACTCAAATCATTAGCCACACTATTTTCATTCTTAGTAATATATGATAGCTCAAAATCAAATGACTTAATAAAATAAACCCATCTTTATTACCAGAGTTAAAAATATCTCTTTGAGAAGATATACTGTATGCTTTTCTGATTGGTAAACACCATAAACTTCTCACCAAATATATAACACTAAAAACACATCAATGAATAAACCTCAACTACTGGATCTGTTTAATTAATATGGAAGTTATGTTCATGTGTCTATAACTCAGGAGATGAATATGGAAAACTAAATCTACCCGCATCAACCCTACTCAGATCCTGACCCCATAAGAATCACAATAAACTATTTACTCCTCACCTAGATGTGGTTGTATCATGATTTATTATGATTTCAACTTCCATATCAACTCCTTGAAGGACTTATCAAATAATTCTGGAAAAGAAAAATTTTCCTTTTTTGTCAATCCCAAAATTGGGTGTTTAAATTAGAAAAATTATTCGATGATTATAAAAAAATATCCATCTAACGCCATAAATATATGGATATCTAACAAGTTATTTGGTTGTTAACAATAAAAAACTTCATGTACATTCTATGGATCAACTGACACAGTTCCCTCCAAGATGACGTGAAACATTAAGTGCAATTAATCAATCAAAAACTAACACTTAGACAACATAGAGTATATCCAGTTCTATCCGAATGTGCTTATGATGATTTCATGTTGTTGGGTATGATCATCATGATCATTATATTACACCAAGATATCATCCACAAACACTAAAAAAACTAATTCTAGTATGAGGGGATGATTTTTTTCATCAAGAACATAAAAAATTATTTTGTGTTCATAAAATCAAATAAAATTTTAACAAAGTAATTAATGTAATACTTGCATATGAAATATTGCCTCATTAAATCAGATGTCTGAATTCTCATATGGTGATACCCCAGTGTCAATTCAATCTTCATGAGTACAATATTTCTTATCATAATGTCATATAAAATGAGTACATGCAAAAGAAAAAACTAGTTTATTTCAATAATCTTGTTCAAATTATGGTAATGAACAAACAAGAACAAAATCCTACCATCCTAATTTCAAAATAACACAGGAGATCCCCAATGTGGGGTACTCAAATTCATAAACCCATTATCATCCAACTCCTCCAGCTGAGACTTGAGCCCTTGAATCTTCGTCTATTCTATTATGTATGGTGGGATAGATAATGGATCATCCACCATCATGATATCAATAGTGAATTCCACATCTCTCTCTAGTAAAATCCCTGAGTTTTCATTAAGAAACACATATTTCAATAGACCATTCACCCAACCATTTATATATAATCATTTTTCTAAACAGAAACTCTTCCAGCATTCTAAAATAATTAACAAGTTATATAAATATTAATGAATGATAGGAACCGTTTTTAAATAAGTCACTTTTTAATTTAGAATCTACATGAACAACACCTCTCACTCTCAGAGGTCCATCCTATCTATCTACATGTGTAGGTTGCACTGCATGTAGTTTTCATAGTTCTCATCTCTAGAATATGGTCTGACTCCCTATAATTTCACATGTCTTCTGATATGGGAACCCATTACCATTAACATTATGTCTACCACCTCTATCCTCTCGTCTAGTAGAAGTCTAGCTACCTTGCGGATATAGTGTAGATGATCTCCTAACCCCACCCTTGTTCTATTGATCTCCAATATCACTGACTTTTTATCACTATATCCTATATAACATCTTTATATTTACAGTCTTTCCACATGATATGCACTCTATTGGTGGTTAGTGAGTATCCCAGTGATAGTGTCATTTCCACCCACAATGATGGATGATATCTCAATCAAGGTCCTATGCAACTGATCACCCTATTTTTTCACCCATTTTATCACATACATGGATAAATTTCACGTAATAGATCTTACTTATCTCAGAATTTTCACCTCTTTATCTCCCAGTATGAACTATTTATCCATCACTGGAATCCTCCATCAGGTACACCTCAACTATGAGAGATTGATCCAATGCCTCAGAAAACATATATACCGGACAGAGGTTATATTAGGACATAATATCATAGTTATGACCATCAGGAAAGAATATCTCTATATATTTATAATCACATATCAATGATATGGAAAAGAACTATAGGTTTTTAAATCCTCCATTACACTCCATCGTGGAAATTCTACCGTAATTCCTCTCCATGAACACCTATTCTCTTTCATGCCTCCACATCACTGGATAGAACTACTCCAATAATCTACCTAAGAAATACTTCCATAATCAACCATAAATATTTTTATTACATGCCTAAAATTTCCAACATCACTTCAGTGATCCTCATAGAATAAAAGCATCCAAAATGACCCTCAGTTCAATAAGAGTCTTCAAATAGTCATGTATCATCTTGATGGAATTAATGAAGAACTCGGATTACTTAGTTATACCCCCTAAATTAAAATTCATAGGGTGTTATAAATGAAACTCCCTCATGAGGTTCTAAATTATCTTCCATATTTCTATGTGTCTAATCCCATATGTTTCATACAATGATTAAATTTCACTCATAATTTCTCCCATACTTCCTCACATGACAATATCGATGCCTCAGGTTCCATTACTGGTTGAGCACCACCATCCATATCTTAATGTCATCCTCCATAAAAGATTCATCATGTAGTAATAACTCTGGAATTATAAAAACACATCATATGAATCTTAGAATAACTTTTTTAATATTTATGTATGAGTAATATTAACAATATATCACAATAATTATTTTTACCATATCTCACCACATAGTCCAAAATGAGGTAAAATCACTGTCCTTTACCATCCTAATGTTGGGTCCTGGTTGTCTTGGGTAAATAGATTGTCATATTAATGTTTCTCATTTATAAACCTAAATTATTCACACTCTATCATCATTTTACATCTACTAATTTCATATAAGCCACCAATTTTCATATCAATTTCACAATGAATGAAAAAAGTTCATGTTAAAAAAATATCCAAAAACCTTTTTCCATGAATATCTTAAATGATGAATGTCAAAATATAATATTGAGTTCCTTGAATGATGCACAAAGGCTGAACTGTCTTTCCATTCGAGGCCATAAGTGACTTATCCAAAAAAACAATTTTCACATTATACAACATATTCCCCACCCATTGTGAAATAATATTCATCTGTAACAATGAAGAAAAATAACATAAATACCACACTTGGTAATTAGGTATTCCCCTATACTTGGGTTTACAACTCCCATAAATAATCACATGTCTAATTCCTGACTCTTCATACACCCTTTTATACATTTCCCAAATTGATTGAAAAATGAAAAAAATAATGAAAAATCTGTTGATACTATATTGTAACATCCTTTAACTGGTTCTACACACTATTACTTGTATCCAGTCCCTTACATGACCTCTAACATGCCTCCTTATACCCTAGGGGATAAAGTAGAAATAGGGTTCTAATATGTAAATCATGGGGAGACTATACCTACTTTTATCATAGTAATAAACCTGATGTAATAGTAAAAAATATGAAAAGAATATATATCCAAAAAGAATAAGATATCCCATGACAACTAGAACATGGAAATATAATATAAAAGTATATCAGAAAACATTAAATGATAAATTTCATTTCAAATAACTCAAATGAAACTCTAAAGAAATAAATTGATGAATCCACGGTGGGTACTTAACCACATCTAGTTCCCTCATCCTTACTTTGTCCCCAAATTAGCTATCCACCATGGGGTTGTTTCCCTTAACATGTCCTACAGTCAGGTAATATATTTAGGTACTAATCATGTTGCCTGACAAGGGTGTGAGAAAATCTCAATATGCCCTAACAAATGGTGTCTAAAAAATATCATTTCAAAAATAGTGTAAGTAGTTGTATAAAAAAAATATGTACAATTCATAAGTAAATAATTATCACATAATCATTTATTCTTTACCTAACCATATTAACTCTCAAGTTCTTGAAGACACTAATTCCTCAACAGATACTCAAGATCAATCCAGTGCCTGGATTATTGTTGGTAATATAATATCTCATTATTTAATTTTGATCATATCGGAGCCCGACATATTTCTAAGTAATATTATTTCCTCATACCATATTCGACTCCTGTCAAAGCTTGATGTATTAAAAACTGAGTCCATATATCAAAATGCCTATTTTAAAATTATTTAATTCCTAATTAAATTCCCATGTAAACATTCATACTACACACAACATAATTACCATGTTATTATTCTTTAATTAATACATGAATAACCATGTTTCCATTCATACATCACATATTGTAACGAACATGTTCCCAATCTTTAATTCACAAATTAATGACCATGTTTCCATTTACACATCATGCATTAGAATGCACATAATCTAATTCTATAACTCACATTTTAATGGTTGTGTTAGTGTTAATCAACAAATATTTTATTAAATAATTTATAATCCACATAAATTCTATTCCTAATTCAAAAATTATTTAATGACCACTTTTCCATTAGTTGATCTAACAATTAACTAATCACATCAATAATATAAATTAATTAAATAATTACTTAAAAACACTAATTTTATTACTAATTCAAAAACATATTTAACATTATATTTACGTAAATTATTTCTAAAATTTATTTAGTATGCCAATTCATTTAATATATTTATTATTTCATTAATCTAAACTCATCACTAAAAATCGCATAATTAATTCTTAAAATATATTATCAAATTATCAATCATAATTATTCATAATTAATTTCACAATTAATTATCTTCATTAAGAAAATATCAATATCACATAAATAATTCTACAGTTAATTATCCCCAATTCCTATAAATTTACAATTCCTACACTCATTAATTTACAACATCAATTAATTCTATTAGGTAAATTAATTTGATAAATAACTAAATAAATTTAAAAACATTCACCCCTATAATCAAAATCATAACTATACGAACTACCTCAACTCCTTGTTGAATAATCACCCAACATAATTCCCCATAAATTTATTGGCACAAGGACATAGATCGAGAACAGTATCTAAATACCCTAAATCTAGATTAATGAAAATCATGTTCTTATAGATATATAACTATATCAAGAATCATTGTTATGAATCTCACTATAAATATATATATCATTCTGCAACATAATACTACATATCTATAATAAATAAATATGAATGATACAAAAATTATTGAAGAACTTGGATGGGATACACTTATCGGGAGGGGAGTGAAACTTTGACCTAGAATTATACTCAAAACAAATGTGGTTCATGAATTATTGGAATTCATTAGAAGGTCTCTAAAATCTTGAAATGACACATAGTATCGAATGGGGTGATTTGGAGTTAATTAAAGAGTTTGGGAGAATTTAGAATAAATTTTTAGACTTAATTAATTCCACCTCACGGTTAATAGGGGTGGGGTGCACGGTATTCCCAAATTGTACACTGAATCCAATCATGTTTTATAGGTGTCCAAAGTTACTCATTATAGTTTTCATGGGATTCCATGACATGTTCTATCCATATAATTCCCCACTACCAGGGGTCACATGGTTTTCTAGGCTATGACACATAGCTTTCCATCATGGTGTGCCAACTGTACACATCCCTTTTTTATCCATTTTCTCAAAAATCTACCAAATCACACACCAAGCCATAACCCAAAAAATAAATCTAAAAAAAACAATATAGTAACTAAAAACATGTCTAATAAAACTCTATTAAAGGTCAAAATCACACATATAGTAACCATTATCAATGTTTTTTCCCTCAAATGTGAATGAAAACCATCATTTTTGTAAATTGTGAACTACCGGCACATGAATATATGTAATATGTTTTATACCTCTATATCTCTTATCTTTTTATAATTCTGGATTTATTTTTTATAAATTATAATAATGTAAAAATGAATATTTTTAAAATATAATATATCATTAATTTGCTTAAAATTCCCACTAATTAAAAACTATAACACAATTCATGCGTATGTTTGGATTACCACCTCAACGAAGTGATGTGATTAATTAATCATGACAAAATCATATGGATGGTATATATATAAATATAATTGTGTATTATAATATATTTTTTATGAAATAAAAAATTTTATGGGAATATATAATAATACTTACCTTCCCTCCCTTAGGATTGTTAAAAATTTTATACGTTTCTCATCCATACATATGATCAATTGTCACTATAATTTTTATGTAAATATTTTTTTGATAAATAACATAAGTTTATAGTAATAAAATTATTTTTAATGTATAGAAATAATAATTATGTCATTATATTTAATTTTTATATTATTAAAAAATAACCATTTTTACCACGTTAAACATGCTGAAGTTGTTCTTCAACATTAAACTAAATATCTTAAAAACGCAGAATGTGGATATTACAAATTTTGTAAATAAATATATAATAAATAAAATAATTTTTTTATTGATTAACAAAATGAAATATAAAATTTTATTAATAAATTAATTAATATATATATATATGTTTATTATATAAGAGTGTATGAAATGGGTTGCATTTTTTATTCAACAAAAGGGATTTCCTCTCAATTCCCCTTCATTGAGGAGTGTTTTGATGTTATTAACCTAACTTCACTTATATGGTGTATATAACACCATTTTACATGTTATATCCTAATTAATTTATAATTAATGGTCTATTATTTTAAAATTATTATTACATCATCCAAGATGATTTAATTCAAAATTGACAAAAGGGGTAAATGGTTTCATAACTCAACATCATTTTATTCGGTTTTATCACATTTTCATAGATTATATGATGAATATATTTTTTTTTAAATATATATATATTTGATTAATGTTTTATTTACACATGTTTTTTATATAATTAAATTATTTACACATAATCTATATATTGACTAATTCTAAAATAAAATGACATCATCTTTTTAAAAGGATTGTCATCTCTAATTTTCTTCTTTGAGACATATGTTATGTTACAAACAAATATTAATTAATAGTGTATGTTTTACCCATTGAAATGTATGTCATGAATTTAATCATTTTTTATATTATTAAAAATTTCATTTTAAATCATTTTTTCATTGGATTAATATTAAAATTTACAAAAATGGTAGGTGTATTTTGGATGAAATTTCAAATTATTTTAGGACTGTCTATATTGAATATTGAATTGGATTAAATGATATTATATTATTTTCATTAACCATGAAAAAATTGTTAACGTATGAACATAAATTTTTTAAAATATTTAATTATATTTTCTCCCTTACTAATTAAATAATATCATGAATGTAGTTTGTAAGTGATATCAATCACGTATCTTATTTTATGTTTGATGTATTTCTTTCCTGGTACATGTTTTCTAACGTGGATTCCTGAATGTTCCATTATAACAATTACTAACCTATTAAACTTATGTTACATGGTAATTTCAATTGTTTTAAATGATTTAAAAATAAATTGATTAATTTGTTTGACATGGTACACTTTTGTAACACTTTATGAATGTTTAATAAGATGGTTTGTTTTAAATGTTAATCACATGAATGGAATTTTTCACTATAATGAATGTTATTTTATTTAAATTCTACATTATAATTTTAAAAATTAATTGTCAATGAATATTACTTTTACAAAATATAATAAATATTTGGTAATTAAAAGTTATTTTTAATATTTAGATGGTATTTTAATTAATATTGTTTAAAATGACCCGATAATGTAATTTCTATTATAAATTATAAAAAAATTAATATTATTTATAATCCACAACAGATATGCTATAATTATACTATCCTTATTCATTATTTAAAAATATTAGGAATATTTTAATGATATTTTTTGAGAACCCAGTTTTTTGGACATATAGATGAATATATTAAAGAAATATTGTTATTTTATTATTGAAAATGAATGTTTTTATAATTATTTATTAGGATTTGGTACATTGAAATTTATGATGATTACATGTTATTAGAGTGAACTCTAATACTAATGGTTCTTTTTATGACACGTTATTGGTGGGTCTTATATATCCCTCGAATGCATTGGGTAATGATGATAGAGATTAATAAAAATAATAATCTGATAAGATTTGATAGAGTTAATTGGTTAACATGTTACACCTAGTTTTGACCAGGCTTGTTTAACCAAATTGTACTGGTTCTTGTAATTTTTATATGATGGTAATTTTTCAATATAAAAACACAATTTCGTAATGATTTTTTTAATAAATATTCCTTTTTGATCATCATTAACACAAAATTTATGATTATTGTTGATTCTTATAACACCTTCGTTTAATTAAGATTTATTCCATGTAATGTATTATATGATGAACGTTTTTCTGTTTATGAATTATCTTAAAAAAGTGATCATGTATTTTGAATATGTTCTCATACACTTATATTCATATTGTAATAATAAAATATATTCAATTTTAACTCCATTATTTACCCTTACTGGTCATTTTGAGCTCAGCATTCTTATAACTAATTTTCCTTTGTTAGTGAATAATTTTTTATAAATGTTTTTCATAATAAGGATTGTGATAGTGAAAAATAAATTGAGAGATGATGTATATTTGTATGATCCTTTGGTTAATATATTCATGTTGGTAAAATAATGTTTTAGTATTATTTATCATTAAACTTCCATAAAAATGGTTATATCCTTACAATATAATTATAACAATATATACCATATAATTATACATAATAATGTTAATTTATTAACCCAAATTCATTTCCTTATTACATAAAATGGGAAAGGAAACCATTTATCATGTTTATGGTAGAATACTACCTTATTAACAGATCTAATTATTTTTTCATCACAGTATCGAATGGCTACTTGAAATGTTTGATATAATGCATATATATTTATATGATATTACTTTGATAATTATCATTATTTGATTACAATATAATATATAATTTCATAATTTTTCCATCAATTAAAAAATTATAAGATCGACTGTCCATACCTGGGGATTACCACTTGCATGAATAGATGTGATTCATTTTCTTTATTACATAAAATTAATTTTATATATAAATTATTTAATGAGATAATTTGACATTGATTATAATATTATAATTATATAATGATAAAATCACACCTACCCTTTTTTCATTATGATCATTGAAAAGTGGAAACATTAAACATATCTACAAACGTCATACCATCTCCATGAATGTAACATAATTTTTCATTCAGTAAATATCATTCATAATATTTTATATAATCATTATTATTGTATATTCATTTAATTATATAATGATTATTTTTATGGAGATGATATAAAAATTTCTTCATGACCATGGTCAATATACAATTTTTTTTTTCAACTATGAAATGAATGTCCTCCACTCTAACAAGATGGACATAAATAATTATATAATTAAATATTTCATTTAAATAAATGAAAAAACCAATAAATTATAAATTAATAAATGTATATAATTCATCTTACAAGAAAATAAATCATGTATTATTGTAATATATTAATTGTGTACATGCATGGAATGTATGGATTCGAGGTATGGGATATTATTATAATATCCCATCATTGAGGTGTGCTTTAATAATATACTCCTAATTTATTTTATAAGGTCTATCTACAAGAAATTAACATGTTATATCATGAATATTTTATAATTTATTGTATTTTAGATTACAATTCATGTTACATCATCATGGGGAATTTGATTCGAATGTTACCAAATCATTCAAGGAATTTATATCACAATATCCATTCATTGGGTTATATCACTTCATTCATGATTATATTATACAATTATTATGTGTAAAATGACCGTTGATTAATTTAGGATTTATAAATATGAATTTTGTGGATTTTAATTTCTTGTTCATAATATATATATTTATTAAATCTCAAAATAAATTTTTTGTTTGTTATAAGGGTTTCTCATATCATGTTTTCTTTTTTAAGTTATATGTCATGGTATGAACCTAAATTATTTTAGGAGGTGTATTTACCAAAAATATAACATTTTTTCATGAACATACTCATATTAATTATAATTATATTTCTTTTTAATGTAATTTACCCCATGATATTAATATTCAAAAATTACCAAAATGGTCAGGATTTTAAATATACAATGTCATCATATTTCAGTATAATTTATGTTCAATGTTACATTTAGGAACAATCATATGTTCATAATTTACTAAACCATATATCTTGATTTATTATTTAGATATGAAAATTTATTACATGTTATATTTCTATTCCCCCTTATTTATTAAAAAACATCATAAATGGGTTAAATATGTGTAAAAATTCTTGATTCTTCATTTAGATTTGGAATAATTCACTCCCAAGTCATTTATGGAAAAAATGTCTTCGGAAATGTAAAATTATTTCAATAAATTTCTTTTTAATTTTATTTAACATGATAATTGATATTATTTAAAAATATTCTAAATAAAAATATAATGGTGTTCTATGAATGAGAAACTTTTTACTCTAATTACAAATTCATGTAAATTATGATTATTTTTATAATTTTTGAAATGAAAGAATGATTCCTCCATCATGAATAGTATTTAATTTAATAGTCACTAATATGTTTCCAAAATAATTATCAAATAAATTTATTATCAATTTATTTAGTGAATTTTTAGATCTAAAATGTGATAATCAATAATGAATGGTTATTTTCTTGTAGAATATTTTAAAATATATTAAATTGGTATTTATATTCATCAATAGAACAAACATAGGTTTTAGTTATCTTCTAATGGGGATATTGTGTAATTATTCAATCCTTATTCATAATAAATATAGAATATTTTTTTCAGAGATGTTTCATGGCAAACCAGACTTTTTTGATTGGTAAATCAAGCAATTAAATATAAACAGTTATTATTATGTTGAATAATGAATGTTTAAAATTATATTTATGATTATATTGTACATATATACTATTTATGATTTTGGGATGTAGGATTGAAGCTAATACCATACGTGAATATAACATAAATATTATTTTACGGTCCATTATAGACATACAATGCATTCAGAGATAATGATAGTTTTGAGTGGATTTAAGTAACTATTAAGAGAAGATAGATTTAACTAGTTAAAAATTTTCTCCTAATAAATTATTGGTATTAACCTAGTAAGGTTATAAAATATATAATGGTTTTTTTTTATTTATTAAAGTAATGTAACAAGATTCAAACACCCTTTATGAATAATTTATATGAGTTTTTAATGGTTCATTTAATAATGATTAAAATCACATGGCTTTATATTATTATTATTATTACACTTGTATTTTGAAAATATTTATTCAACATACACATTTAATGACCGAGGTTATTATGTTTTTAAATTCTATTTGGACATTATCAAAAAAAATTGATGTTGTTCTCATAATATTATTCTCATATTACCATCAAAAATAATATTTCATTATTATTAGATTTATTTACCCTTACTATTCAATTGATCTAACACTTCTTACATTTAATTTTTCTCTCATTGTGAATAATTATTTTAAGTATATATTCCAAATTAATTTTACTATATGTGATAATTTTAGTTGAATATAACCTATATTTTTATGTATATATGATATTTCTTAAGTGGTTGTTCCAATTCTATAAATCTCTATACCTAAAAAACTGTTGGGTATGTAAGTGGTCTGATATTTCATTTTGATGATATATATTTTGGATTGATAATATATTGTCACATTTATTTATATCAAATGTAGAAAGGAAATTTTGTTTCGTAGTATCTAAGACTTTGGGTTGGGGATTTATATACTGAGTCATAGTCTTCATGCAGAACACATCTAAGGAATTTATTTTCATTATGTACACTATAATTAAGGTAAAACATAAAATTTAAATGTTAATAAAACCAAAGATGTTGGCTTATATTGAGATTACATGATATAATGATGTATTTTAAACAATTATTACCTCCATATATTATAAATATCATATTAAAAGGATAATTCAAATAGAATTATGAGGGACCAATGTGTTATTATTTTTTGTCTTGTTAAGGTTATTTATTCTAAAAGGAATTAAACTTATAGTTTAAATATTTTACAACCACATAACCTTGCAGTAATAAAAAACCAATAACTAATCTAGTTGCATTATAATAAACATTATTTCTATTTACAAAATAACTGAGAATCAATACAAGAGTTGAATAAGTCATTTTTTCAATTTCTCTATCACATTATATCACCTCTAATTCTAATCAAACAATAATCCTCTTCATATAAAATTAATAATGTGATAATACAGTTTTCAAAAATTCTTAATTAAAAACATGTAATATCATAACCAACCCAAATAATTCATATTTCAAATATATTCTTCTATTTTCTCAGAGACATTACCACTTTTAACATTTATGTACTAAAGCATATGTCATTATTTAAAAAATTATATTTACCTAATAAATAATATTTTTAATTTAAAATGACAGTAAAATAATCTTCCATTCATCTTTTACTAATATAGTCTCTTCTAAACGATTTACCATTTTCTCCAATGATCTTCACAAGATGTTGTGTATATGAGTATATATTTAAAAAACCAGAAGAAATTATTTGTTCATATGGAATATTAATTTTCATAATTATATGATAACTAAATTTTTAGTGTATTCCATAAAGGTGGTGAAAAAACAACAGAATAACAATATTTAAAATATAAATCCATTTTTAGAATATATTATTCCATTATAATTAATAAATGATATCAAAACTAAAGGTAAATATTGGTATACATTTATATACTTTGAAAGGGTGAAATAAATCATTAATATAATTTGGGGGATATTTGTTTTTTCCTACCACTTAATTCTTTATTTTATATTTAATTACTAGATTAAATATATATATGAATTTTTTTATATAATTATAATTAAAATGAAAAAATTTCTGATCAAATTACCCTTTCTACACATGTGTATTCAATTATACCTTAACATGTTTTAATTCCAATGGTGTTTGAGAATAATATAATAATGAAATGATAGTCATTCCAAAAACAATATTTATTGAAATATCCATGTATCACCTTAGTGATAATTCAAAAAGAACATTTTAGATAAAAAAATATCAATATACCTCCATATGAAGTGTAGGATGTATATTTCTTTCCATTAAACTATAAACTATTACTACAGAAACATAATTTGTGGATTTAACTCCACGTTTCATTAGATGATGTCTACAGTCATGTATATATCTCTATAAATAAAAACATTTGATATTAATTTTTAATCCATAAAGTGTATCATTGGATATAATTGTCATTTTGATATTTAAATCATTATTAAATGTCCAGACCAACAACGAATTAAATTTTTTATCTCATAACAAAAACTTTTCAATGAAATTTAAACACCTCTAGTGATATTTGACCATGATGTGAATTAAAAATTCCATACTCATTTCACTGAGTAAAGCATCTATTCTAATTGAGTATAACATTACAACTAAATGTTATTATAATTGATCAACCAATTATTCAAAGATAATTGAATTTTAAGATCCATTATAAAAAATATTTATTTGTACATGTAATAAATCATAATGTAACATGTCACCTTAGATGGACCGAAAAGATAATCAATAATCTTGGATAGGTATTTAATAAAAATCTTCTTATCTTGATTCTTTATTGGTGTGATACATTCTTCTTTTAAAGTATATTCCATTCTACCATGAGTCCATAACATGGTTTTCTTTAAACCATCTACCTATATCATTGATCATTGGACTGGATCCATTTCCCCTACACTACTAATTTATGATAATCTACTACTACACTAAAATGGATGAATTATACCTTCTCACATAGTAAGAATTTTTATTATGTTACAAAAAAATTTATTTCAAATTTAATTCCCATCTATATTAGAAAAACTCAATTGAAATCTACATTGTGATATAAGATAATATGAATTTACTAGTTTTATGGGAAATTAATTTTACTTAAACTTATTACCATTTAAAAATGTATTACTCTAAAAAAATAATTAGTAAATCATTATTCTATTTTTATGTTCTCTATATATACTTAAAATTTTACAACATTACCGCCCACATTCATTTTAGTAGGTTGCATTATTTTAATAGTGCACATTCATATCATTATTTATAGCCTTGTTTAAAATATTAATGCATTGAACTTCTTTTATATCACTAAAATTTGAATATATCCTAATAACTCATAAATTTCAATCAATATTTAATAATGAGCATATTACTTTTTTCAAAATATAGAAATATACATTCTCTTTTATACACTAACACTTTAATAAAATTTTAATAATTAAAAACAATTGTAAAACCTTCTAGAAATGTTCCTTATACATCCCTAGATACTCTACGAATTCCAACCCCATTCAAATATTTCTATCCAAAAAATTAATAAATAATCTATATTAATTTTATTAGAAATTAATGAAAATTATGAGTCATAATTAATCGTTCCTAACAAATTTTATGCCTTCCTTTATTTACTAACACCACAAAATTCATATTGGTTATATTTCTGAAACCATTAAAACTAATATATCACTCTCAATAGAAAATTTATAAATTCAATCATATAAAATATGTCATCAAGAACAATATTTCTCTATATTTGATTTTATATAGATGTAATCTCCCCCAATCCTCATTCATAAAATTAAACAACACTTTTAGATGACATAGTTCAATAGATAACAAAACAGATCCCATGGATTAAAGAGAAAAATGAAATTTTTCAGTACAATTAATTGAGAACACACTAATATATTATTGATATTGACAAGGATAGATGGTTATATCAATGAAATACTATGCTACATCATAATGTAGTAGTATAATAAATCTCAAATCTAGAATCTTGTTATGAATAGTTTCGTGAATGATTTATAAAATATACTACAAGGATCACATAATCACACTATGGGGAGGAGGGGGTTTAATCAATTTGATTCTATTTAAAAAAAATCACTTTTTGAAATTCCCATAATATTAAATCCTATTAGTCATCTAAGATATATTTATCCTCTTATGATTACTAATTTCATAATTACCACGTCCAAGAAATTTATGAATGTAAGATGATAATAACACAATATTCTTATAAAGATTTATACTAATGTGGGTATCCACATTTTTCAAAGATTAGTTCTAGTACGAGATACAAATTTTATCATTAGTATTTTATATTTTTTTAAATGTGTTAAATGTTATCATAATCAGCTCTGTATATACACTGAGTGGAAATTTATAATATTTACCCCTTTGGAGGTGAATTAATTAACATTATATAATTATTTTTAGTCGAAATGAATCCTTATGAAAGGATTGACATCCACTTTATAAGGAATTTTTTGATAATATTATACAGAATCCCACTAGTATTATGTGATTCTCATTTTTATCTTATAATCATGAGCTTTCTTCTACTCTAGAGTGTATCTACATTCTCATAAAGATCATTTATGTTAATCAGTATCTATAAGATCTAATTTAAAATTACATATAATAACATCCATATTAGTCTCTATATCCTAATTCAATCTCACTAATCAAGAATTATTTTTCTAATGAATTCTATGTATTTCTATATACACATCATCCCTTTTCAAACTCACACACTCTCCTCATAAAATTTACATTTCTATGGAATGATATCACTCTTATTTACATTTCATTTTATTTTTTCTCATTTTCCATTGAAAATATTTTTATATAATATAAAATCCTCATCAACATCCTCCTATTTTATTTTCATCATGTTCTATAACATTTGGATATCATCGGAAAATTCTTCCCTCAATTCTCATTTATTTATTATAAAACACAAAATATCCCATATCTGTGTTTATTCTGCTTCTATAAATCTATAATTCTATGATTGTAAACCCCATCGTGGGTGCCACACAATGCTGCATCAATCTGGTTCTTTATATGAACTCAAATGCACCTCCCTGTATGCTAGAGGCTCTGACTAGCAGTGAGGATATGGTAAGTTATTCACGGGGAGACTATACCCTCATTTATCAGATTAAATCACTATCAGAAATAAATAATAAATATAATAAGAATATATTACTAGAATATTAATCATGTAACAAGATAACAAAAAGGGAAATACAATACATATATGAAATGAGAAACATGTTATGCCAATATAAGTGGCATGCGTCAAATATGAAATTGAAAATAAAGACACTAAGACTCCCCATGTGGGTTATGAACCAGGTTTGGTTCCCGCTGATATGCTCCATCACCATTCAACCTTCTCTCTGAGGTGCTTTCACCTTATCATGTCTTATAACAATATAATTTATTTAGGCACTGATCTGGCATCCTGAATAGTGTGTGGCTACAACTCAATAGTCCACCACCAACAATATCTAAAACAGTTCAATTCAAAAAATAGTAAATATAGTTATATATTAAATAATAACAATTCATAAACAAAAGATTATAACATTATCATTTATTCTTATCAAACGACATTTTCTCCATGGTTCCCAAGGATACATATTCCTAAATACTAACTTTATCTCATATCAGAACTCAAAATGTTCCATAGGTTATACCAAATCGTAATACCTACTTATTTCCAAATAATTTTGTATTCAAGTTGATATGATATCTTATTACATGATTTGACTCATGGTAGAGTATGAATATTTTCGTTTCAGGCCATAACTTGGAGTTCAATTATTTCCATCACTTAAATTCAAATTTATATGACCTATTTCAAAAGTTACCAATATTTCAAACATAACCAATATCACAAACATAAGTAGGATTACCATGTTACTGTTCTTACCCCTCAATTAAATGACAATATTCCCATTCTCTTTACTCTTAAGTATAATGACAATGTTACCATGTGTACTTCACATTATAATGACAATGTTACCCTTCTCATTCTCATAAATATGATGACCATGTTACCATTTATACTTCTCAATTTATAATGAACATTTTCCTGATCATAAATGCATTATTAATTCATAAATTAATTATCCACATCAATTCCCTTAATAATTCAATAATTAGATAAATACATCAAATAAATTATTTACGAAAACAATAATCGAAATTCCAAAATCCCAATAATTAATTAATTAATTAATTAACCAACATCACCACTCATATTCAATAATACATTTTCCAGAATTAATTATATCATTCTAAGTATCAAATCTTCATAATTATTCCAACAATTAATTACCTAGATCATAATATCAAAGCACATTATTATTTCACAATTAATTTTGTCAACCTAGCCAATTTTCTATCAAATAATTAATTTCCTAAACAATTATTTATATTACAACCCCTATATCTTATAACCAATTTCCTCAAATTAACTATCTAATTGGGAATAAACTTTGTCTCATGATTAATGTAATGACCTGGATTTTTACAAGTAATTATTTTAAATTAAATTTGACATTTAAGAGTCTGTGAAAATTGATGGTGCATGATTATGAGGATCGGTGTGCCCAAAATGAATTTATGAACTTTTCTTTGGGTACGTTCAATAAACATACGAGCAGGTTTTTATATCTTTTGAATCAGTGCTCGGAATTGAAATCTGAGGGCACCATTGAAATCACGGTTCTAGTATTCACGTAAAGATACATTCACCTTGACTGCAGTTGGTCAAAAGTGAAAGATCACTTTTGGGTTTTTCATGATGCAATAAAATAAAATAAAATGGTGTAAAATTTTATTTTTATTTTATTTTGAAACCACCCATGTTGGTATTTTCATAGGTGGGGAGCACATGAACTAAAACCTCCCATGAGAGGATATGGAGATGGGGACCACTGAGCCTTACCTCCTATGAGATCTTGTAGTGGTGGGTACTACCTGAGGCTTCAAAACTCCTTTAACTCCATAAACACCCTCATATGTTTGGAGAAGCATCTTAAACATCCTAAACATAAATGGTACCACCCCCTTTAATTTATTATGCCAACCTATGTAATTAATTAACCCTATTTGAAATTGTTCGAACAATTAAAATTGGTGAAACAAAATAGTTGTCTATTATTCATTTTGGATGAATGTATTGGTAAAGGAGATTTATCTTGGAGGATTACACGTCCTCCAACGAAGAACACCGACTTATGACTTCATCTTCTTCTTCGGATCATCCTACAACGAAGAACACCATCGAAGAACGTTTTTCGGAAATCAAGGAAGATGACGATGAATGAGCATGTCATCAAAGTCTGGTTTCAGAAGCGATGATCATAGGCACTCTATTCTCCTTCTTCGACTTCCATCCCATGCCAACATCAATGAACAATCTGAGGTAGTGTGGTTTTTTGAAATTATTATCTCTTTCTCTTGTTGAGAATTCTTCGTAATTCAAGAAGGAATTATATCTGCTTGCTACTACTCTAATGCAGAGAGTGCGGGCTAAACAAACACGGCCCATCCTCTACACAAACATTGTGATTAATAGTTGATCACGATGAAGGAATGACTAAAAAATACGGTGGGGCACAAGAATGGAGGTCAGCAACCTCGTCGGCTACGACGAAGTCCCCAGCGCATTGGCGCCGCCCTACGACCTCCGCGCCTCGTGGTACCGCCACCGGCGGCCAAGACGTCGCCCTCCACAGCTGAGCCTCCATTCGCAATCGAACCTCACGGTCGAGCCTCCACCCCATGATCAGGCCCCCATATGCGGCCAAACATCCCCAAGGCTGGGCCTCCACCCGTAGGCTTCCCATATGTGGCCCCGATGCGACTCCCAAGGCCTCCCTGAGTTTCCCCGTGCCCTCGCAGCACCCCACCCCCCCCCCCCCCCACCCCCGACAGAGCGTCCCTGTGGCCTCTCCCTCCCGGCCAAGCCACCCCGGGCTAGGCCGAGCCACCCCTCACCCTCGTGAAACCCTTTCGGCCGAGCCACCATCTGCGGCAGGGCTGAGCTGTGGCCTCCGCCGCCCCGTGGCACCTGCGAACTCTGCTGCCCTGTGGCACATGTGGACCCCGCGGCCTCTCGCGGCCCTCGTGGCCTGTCGGACCCACCAGTAGGTTGTGCCCTACCATGTTCTAGGAATGACCTAGAGGGTTTGTCAAGGTCTACCCAAACCAGGTTGACCCAAGCCAGGTGGGGTCGATCCAACTGGGTCGGTCTGGACCAAGACCAGATATGAACATATACTTTACTTGGTCCATAGTGTTGGCACCAGATGTCCATTTGAAGAACGACAGTGGCACCGGGATCCTTGGAGAGAGATAGTTCCTTTGATTATACCCCAATGGAGTTTTGGATTGAGATGGGGTACGGTCGGGATGTATCGACCACGAATCCAACCATGCCCCCGTGACTAAAAGGCTAATAACTCATAGGATGGGTGTCTGATTAATGCATTGTCTATTGCGTTGATACCACTATGATGTGGTGGAACTTTGAGATACATCTTTGTGGGACTTCGTGGCAGTTGGAGTATCGACCAATGGCTTGTGAAGCAGACCCTCCCAGTGACAAGCGAGCATTGTGCGAGAACCCTATAGCTGGAAGTGACGTAAAGATGTAATAGGATCTTGGGTTGGTTTGAAGACGTGAGGGAGATGTACTAAGATCCTGTGTGGGTCTGACGATGTACTATATATGTACTAAAATCATGTGTGGGTCTGACGAAGTATCTAGCGATCTTGTGTGGGTCATCTCCTAGCAATCATGTGTGGGTCAGATCATAGTGATCCTGTGTGGGTCAGCTCCTAGCAATCCTGTGTGGGTTATCTCATAGCGATCCTCTGTGGGTCATCTCATAGCCATCCGATGCGGGTCAGCTCCTAGAGATCATGTGTGGGTCAGATCATAGCGATCCTATGTGGGTCAGCTCCTAGGGATCCTATGTGGGTCAGCTCATAGCGATCCTGTGTGGTTCAGCTCTTAGTGATCTTGTGTGGGTCTGCTCATAGATATCTTTTGTGGGTTAGCTCCTAGGGATCCTGTGTGGGTCAAATACTAGTGATCTTGTCTGGGTCATCTCATAATGATCCTATGTGGGTCAGCTCCTAGTGATACCGTGTGGGTCACCTCATAAGGATCCTCTATGGGTTAGCTCATAGTGATCCCGTGTGGGTCAGCTGCTAGCGATCCTGTGTGGGTCAGCTTCTTTATAGAGTAATATTATTCAGTAGTTACATCTAATAATCTCTACTATTGTACATAAGTTATACCTTATGTGAGATAAGTATGTACCTGATTGGTACTCTTATTTGTGGCAATACCTTGGTTGCATTCTTCTGTGTGGCGTACCTATGTGGTACTTACCTTCGTGATATTCCTTTGTTTGTGTAATAGTTGAGCTTTCGTATTTTGGGTTGGACCCCGTGTTTCCTCATGATTTAGATGGGTATACTTGATAACATAGGTATATGTATGGGAATATACCTAAGTGGGGTTGACAGTTGACTTCATGATTTGGGTTTATCCTTTGTGGATTTTGTGAGACCTTAAGGGTCTCGAGGTCCCTACTGAGTATTGTTATACTCACCCCTACATGGGATATGCCCGCACTGTAACACCGCGAGATTTTATGAAAAATATTCTTTTAATTTCATTCATGTCTTGTGTTGTATGCTACACCAAGATTACCTTGTGCTATACACAACACCGTATTAGCTTGCAGTATACGCAACACTATTCTTGGTTTGTGTTACACACAATTTTAATAATAGTTATTCTACTCAACATTGAGTATATATATATATTCAATGTATAAATGAAATATGGTTGGATTATGTCATACGAAAAAACGAAGGATTCTTGCACAACACGCAACCCTGACTTGGCTTTCATTACACGCTAGCGCGACCTTCCTCGATAGCGTGTGTTGTACGCAATACCGAGTTTCGCTAAACAATGATATGCTATTAAAATATTATTAAAACTAGCCGTTATGAATAGTAATAACCACTTTTTGAAATTTTGTAAATTTTATTTTTAAAAATGGACTTCATTTTTGGATTCGGAATATCGAAATTAGGTTAGGGTGAAATTTTGGTACTTTTCGGATAACTTTCATTTTCTGATAAATAGTGAAAATTACTAAATTTTAATTAAAAACAACCTTTTTAATCGAAATAATTAATAGTGATAAATTATTAATTTGAGAGGTTTTAAAGTATATTTAGAATATATTTTTACAATTTAATACAATTTTGGTCATTGGATGTAATTTCACATTTAAACCAGACATAAACAAATGTCAAACTTTTGATAGTTATTATCTCTTAAGAACACGCTATTTGTTTTGACGACGGGAATTAATTTTTAAATTAAGTAATTCAACTGATATGTTTTGAATTTGGTAAAATAGACATCATTTTTCAGTTCATAATATCAAATATATCTTAGGCCTATTTTTTGGTATTTTTCTGGAAACTTTCATTTTTTGATGAATAGTGAAACCACTAAGTGGTAGTTAAAAAAAATGAATTTTTCATAAAACTAATTTTTACCGCTTATGTGGGTAGAATTTCAAAAATTCGAGAGACACGGTTGATGTCTGTAAGTAAAATTTGGTTCAATGAGATGAAAATAATTTTTGGTGAATAGTAACTTTTTACTTTTTTACCACGGTTAAAATTAATTGGGTAATTAAGGGTAAAAATGATATTATTAATACCCTAAAACATGTCTTAATTCTATTTTATAAGTGTAATTCGACCAAAAACAACCTTATGAATAAAATATGACCATTTAGGCCCACTTTGATTAGATTAGGACATTTATTATTAATTTATTTAAAGAAGGGTTAAAATAGTTAAAATCAATGTTTAATAAGTATATCATTTTTAATATAGGGTTATACATAAGATAAATTCGACTATAAATATTCATTAAAAATCTAAAACGATTTCCTACATAATGGTATTTTATTTGTAATTTTTAGACATTAAATAATTTAATTTATGTATGACACAAAGATGATGCATTAATTATCTTATTAATGAAATATTGTCATAATTGATGTTATAAATACAAAAATAAATGTAATTTGAGACGTTTTATGAATACCACTAATTTTCTAGGTTAATATGACATGTTATTATTGATATAATTAATGTTTTTCTAACTAATCAGTCTGTTATGATTTTCACAAAAATCAATTACTAAATAGTGTAAAAATTTACATAAAATAGTATTTAAAACAAATATTATATTATTAATTGTTATTTTATTCCTAAAAATCTAAGGTTCAGAAAAATGACTTAGATAAGGTTATATATATTAATAATAAACAACTTGGGGTTCTTTTGTCATGTTATAGTAAGTTTATTAACCTTATAGTGTAAGAACAAAAAAAGACACGGTAAAAGTAAAATTATCTAACTTAAAGTTAAATATAAATGATAAGGTTAAAATAGGAACCTAAACTTGTCTAAATTCTATTTTATGAGAGGCTTTCGACCCATCCCCACATTAGCTTCGAAATAAATCAATTTGGATCTATTTAAAACAGAATTTGGCTTTATAATAAAATAATATTTTTTGTTATTCCAAAGATGCCCCTCTCCTCCCTTATAAAAGGGCACCTCCTCCCTCTCTTCCTCACACCACTTTGAGCCTTCAAACTCGGCCAACCCCAGCAAAATTCACTTCTCCAATTCCATAGAAACATCCTAGAGGTTCTGGTCTTTCTTAAAGACCAATTTTAGTGCCCTAAAAGGAGATATCAAAGAGGCGTTTCAAAGAAGAGGTAATGTCTGTTACCAATTCTTTCAACTTTATTTCTTATTCCACTTATTATTATTAGGTTGTTTCATTATGAAGTAATAACAACAGTATCAATAATATAATTATATGTTATTATAAGTATGAAACAACCTTATTTCACCATCTATCCATCCTACGGAAAACGAAATCACCGCGCATGCGTACATACGGAATACCGTCTCCACGCCGTGGTGTAATATATTTTCCACCACCACCTTACTTGGATAGGTATAATGGTGTAAATAATAACTATATATGATTATTGTAAAGTTATATTGATTCTGAAATAGTATACATACACTCCAATACAATTCCATGATCATGAGAACGATATCATCGCTCGTGCGTACGTACGGACTACCGTCTCCAAGACGCGATGAGATTCATTCTCCACGTTAATCATTCATGAATGATTATAAAGTATATATAATAAGTAATAATGAAATATATGACATAATAATGATAATGGATTTGTGTTTATATATATGTATGTCATCTACTTAATTCCATTCAACTCAATAAGGAAAAGAAAACAGTATTCATGCGTACGTACGGTCTACCGTCTCCATGAACGGTGTATTTCTTTCCATTTACGGATCTATTATATATATATATATATATTCTGAATACATATTATATATAAATCATGTTTTATATTCTAGAATTAAGTAATCCTGATCTAAGTAATCATATGAATAATTACAAGTCAAAACACGGACGACAAATGAAACGATTTTACCCAAAACGCTCTTTAACATGGAATTTACAAAAGAACGGGTAATATAAAGCCATAAGTGAACCATATATGATATCATAACAATGAGTATGATTCTTCAATAAGTCAATTACATTATTTAAATCATTATACAGGAGGTTATGACACTTACGAAGCAAATCGGACCTAAGGTAAGGGAAAATATCACAATCTCATTTTTATCCGAGATTGTTTATACTTTGGTATTTACTGGGGTGTATTTTATAATCCACATCCATGTTTCCTTAATATTTAATATTATTTCCATCCACTTACAATTGTTTAAATCCTATTTTACCTTTCAGTGAGTTTTTAGTAAAAGATATGAAAGGAATCTTTTGACGTTTTTCATACGAGGTACTTTTTGACTTTTTCGACAAAACTACGAGAAGAATGTTTTTTTAACTTATACGGAATGAATGGATTTTTAAAACATTATTTCCAAGAATATTACTTTAAAAGTTTTAAAGTCTATTTTTAATCAACTTCCTTTAGTTTAGAATCGTATGACATGTTAAGAAAGGAAAAGTGTTTTTGAACTAGAAAGGATATTTTCCTCAAGAATGGAGTTCAAGTGTTTTATCATAATTATTTTCCATATAAGATAATAAAGGGTTCTGTTTCTATCCCTATTATTACATTGATTTTATTATGTTGTCATGGAATTATTTTTATGTATTCCTTTATCTCATATGAATTGTTTTATGATGTCCCGATGTTTAAGATTCCCATTTTTATTACATGGGTTATGCTATGATTTATGGTTTATGATTTTGTGGCACACATAAGAATGGTATCATTATGAGATGGGTGGGACCTATATCTCCCTCCAATTCATTGGGTAAAGATTTTATATCTCATGAGATAGACATGGCTGGAACGGCAGGTTAAACTGGTTCAGTGAAACAGGACTGAAACGAGGAGTGAACTCGGTTCAGAAATGGACTTTGTCCACTAAGATAGTCTTGGCAATGAGTCTTGACTAATAAGAAATTATTCTCTATGATTATGTGTATTTGAAACAAGGTTTCATGTTTTAAGTTATGATTATTGGGATTACATTTCACTACTATGATTTATCCCATGTTATGATATTATGATCTCTTTTGCAGGTTAAGATTTCCAAAATGTTAAGTTCTTATGAATATGATGTGATTGATATTTCTTTTGTTTACCCTTACTGAGAATTTGAGCTCACCCTTTTATGTTTTCTTTTCCCCAAGATATAAAGAAATGTTTTAGGTAAAAAAAAGGAAGACCTTTTTGGGAGATGTTGAAGATCTTTCACAATGATTAGAAGATTATATTCCGAGTTTCCAAAGACACTAAACTATTACGGTCCTTGTGTGTGTGTGTTTTTTATGTACTAAGTATTCCACAAAAGTAATGTAATGTCCATGTATGTCAAGATTTGGGTCTCTACACGCACCTTGTTGTGTTTGGTGCAGATGACAGATAACATTCATTGAGACTGAGGGTACCAGGACTGGACAGTTCTTAGAGGAGGATCGTACGGCGTGCCGGTATGCAGAGGAAATGAGTGGATGTTTAGTGCTGAGGAGACGATTTGTTCCTACTCTTTAGGTAGGAACCTCATAGGAAAACCCAGCAGTTGTCTTTCTCTTTCTCCAGTTGTATGTACTTCAGTTGTACATTTACTTTTGAGATGGTCTTGTATTCTGGCCCCATTTACTTACTGTACTCATTCTGTTTAGATTTGAGTTTACTTGTGTTTGTATCTTTTTGTGTGCTTGGTTGCATGTGTTTACAAGTTATAAAGGAAATTTCTTCCCAGTTTTAGGGATTATGCCTTCCGGTGCTAGTCGTCAGCCCCTGGCCTATGGAAGGCAGGCATGGTGTATTCACAGCATGGGTCCCAGGGGATGGGTTGTGAAAAATTTGTATCATAGGAGTCTGTTCAATCATAGAACATAGGACTCTGATCATTATTTTAACAGAAATAGTGTTATGTTTTATGAGTGTGGTTATCAGTTTATGGAATCCAGCATTGGTGTGGCGGCTGACATATCCATACACAAGGACCCTGACTTCTAATTTCCGACTCAGTGCACGAAAATGCTGGTTGCGTGTGTTTTTTCAAGAGTCTTATTTGTGAACTCTTTGAGTCAGCTCACCAGGTATAACATATTTTATATGGTGATCATATTTCATTCAGGATTCCTCCACGCAGATAGCCATCTAGGGTTTCGAGAGTAGTACGCACTGATAGCCTACCGAGAAATGAGGCCTCGATGTATGGGCCCTCTTCTTGAAGAGGCACCAGTGGTACCATTACTCGTTGGGCCACCGATTCCACCATTCCCAACAGCAATGGGTGAACGTTGCTTGAGTGTGTTGCATGAGTTCCAGTGCTAGGGGCCACCTAGGTTTAGGGAATAGATGGACCCGTAGGCTGCTGAAGATTGGTTGGAGGCTGTAGTGAATGTCTTATGACTGGTAGGGACACTAGCCGATCTCATGGTGATCCATTCCACCAGCCTCCTACTGGAAGCAGCAGACAGATGGTGGAGCATGATACTACAGGTTCATGATGAGGTGACGCTTCTGTGGGAAGACTCCCAGAGCCTGTTTCGGGCAGATATTTTTCCAGTGACACTTCACATAGTGTGCATACAGAAGCTACTTCATCTGCAGCATGGAAGCATGATTGTGTCTCAGTACTCAATGAGGTTCACTGACCTCTCACGCTACTCTAATGATATGGTGCAGGACCAATTTTTTAGGGCATATACCTTCGATTAGGGATTCAAGTGGTATTTTAGGGCTTCGATTATCTCACTCAGCATTCCGACGCAGGAAGGGGTGTTAGATCAAGCCCTCTTAGTGGAGAGTTTTCTTGCTGAGAAGTTTCCATTAGTGAGACCCACCACCAGTCATCATGTTGCAGAGTCTTTTGCAGTTGGCAGTAGACATGTCACAGAGGTCCAAGAGGACCAGACCTACTGGTGGACGACCATATAATTCAAGGTCGATTGTGCAGGGCATACGAGACAGAGCTAGTTATGCCAGGAGCGGAAGTATTACACATGGGCCAGGTAGGGTGACATGGCTCGTGACTATCCGACCCCCAATATGGATGATCAAAAGATAGTCAAACGGCCGCCCAGGAAGAGACAGAGGTTTGACTGAGGTGGTCCACAGGGAGCAGGTAGATGTGGCAGAGGAGCTAGCCGTGTAGGTGCCGGTGGACGACGATTCGAGATGTTAACACCACCACCACCAAGAGGTCCACCCCGAATATAGGGAGTAGGTGGACATGGGCGAGCTCAGCCCCAGGTAGCTGAGACCTATGATCATGGCACTTTGGAGATGATACGATGTATGATCTGTGTCTACTCCACCTTATATGTAGTACATATAGACAGAGGTGCCATACATTCTTTTATTTCCACTGCCCTCGTTCAGAGCTCAAAAATTCCAAAAGAGTCGTTGGCTCGATCATTATGACTAGAGACACCTACGAGAGAAGATTATATGATTATGCACGGGTCCCAGTAGTGTGAGCTTACTCTATGAGGCGAGAGCTTCATTTAGGATCTCCTAGTAACAGCTTCGAGGCCTTACGACGTCATCTTGTGTATGGACTAGTTATCTACAGTCTGTACTCAGATTTACTGTATTAGGCACAAAGTATGGTTTTTTCACAAGGAAGATACCAAATTTACCTTCACTTGCAAGAAGATAACCTTTGCAGCATAGGATGGACTTACCCGGAGGAGAGTTCAGCCGATCACTCATCAGTTGTCTCGCCTTACCCACGAATTAGTTGATGTGGAGAGTTCGAGTCATGCTGTAGTGGTGGACTAGTATGTAGATGTCTTCCCTGATGATGTTTCAGGTCTATCTCCTCCCAGGGAGGTGGACTTTTACATTGACTTGTACCCCATGACGACACCGATATCCACACCAGCATATCAGATGGCTCCCACGGAGCTTCATGAGTTGTAGTTACAACTAGAGTACTTTCAAGGGATGGGATTCATTCGGCCTAGTGTTTCACCTTGGGTAGCCCCAATTTTTCTCACCAAGAAGGAGGGTGGGATCTTGAGGCTTTGTGTTGACTATCGGTTCCTGAATCAGGTGACCATGAAGAACAAGTACCCACTTCCAAGGATTTATGATCTCTTTGATCAGTTGACGGGAGCATGGTGGTTCTCAAAGATAGTTCCTAGATTAGGCTATCACCAGCTCAGAGTACAATATAAGGATATGAATAAGACGACTTTCAGATGTCTGTACAGACATTACGAGTTCATTGTTATTCCATTGGGTGTATCTAGTTCTCCAGCAGTGTTCATGGGACTCATGAACAGGATCATTCAACCATACCATGATCACTTTTTAGTAGTCTTCATTAATGACATTCTGATTTACTCAGCTACTTAGGAGGTTCATGCCTATCATTTTCAAGTAGTACTAGACACTCTCAGAGAGCACCAGCTTTATGGTAAGCTATATAAGTTCCAGATCTGAATATGAGAGTTTCACTTTCTGGGACATGTCATATCGGAGGCTGGAGTTGTAGTGGATCCAGTGAAGATTGAGGTGGTATTTTCTTGGGATCCACCTAGGAGTGTGTCGGAGGTACAATGTTTCCTTGGTTTGGATAGATACAACTAGAGGTTTGTGCCAGATTTCTCCAGAGATGCATCACCTCTATCATCATTAACGAAGAAGGGGCAACCCTTCATGTGGTTGGAGATATGCCAGTGGAGTTTTCCAGAGCTGAGGCAGAGGCTGACTAGTGCCCCCATCTTTAGGCTACCGGAGGAGTGCATAGGGTACATAGTCTACTGCAATGCATCAGGGACCAGACATGAATGTGTCCTGATACAGGACCGAGTAGTTATCGCATATAGTTCTCAACAACTAAGAAAACATTAATAGAACTACGCTACCCATGACAGGGATTTAGTATGAGTGGTCTTCAACATGAAGATGTGGCGACACTATCTGATGGGAAAACATTTTACAGTGTACTCTGGTCACAAGAGTCAGAGGTATATCTTCTCTCAAAAGGACCTAAACCTGAGACCACAATGATGGCTTGAGTTCCTCTTGGACTCTGACTTTGAGATAGTATATACTCCTACGATGGGAAAATTATAGCAGATGCACTCAGCAGAAGGTCTGGTATACGCTGCTAGGCGAGGTGATATTGCAGATGTCCGCTTTGAAGATATACTTTATGGAAAGAGATGGATAAGCTTTTCTTTAATCTCTTATAGTCACTCCCTCACTTCTTCAATGAGTCCTGGAGTCATAGCATGGGGACGTATACTGAAATACATGATGTGCTCAGATATCCATAGGACATGAACCTAATGGATTTTCTGAAGGTGGGGAGCATTTCATCCTCTTCAGAGGACGTACTATGGTACCTGTCTCGCTTCATGAGTAAATTTTGAGGTATTTCCATACATCCCCTCTAGAGGTATATCCCGGATTGGTGAATATGTACCAAGATCTCAGGAAATAGCACTGGTGGCTGGGAATAAAGAAATCAGTAGCAGAGTTTGTCTCTTGGTGCCTCACTTTTCATCCAATGAAGGTGGAACATCAGGTACCAGCTGACTTGGTTCTACCTTTATCAGTCCCAGAGTGGAATTGGGATGGAATGTACATGGACTTTGTGACGGCTCGTCCATGTACATCCCTGGGTCATGACTCGATTTGGTTGATCAGCAACCGACTCACCATGTCAGCCCACTTTCTACCTATTAGAGAGTAGGGTTCAGTAGAGAGGTTGGGACACCTTTATGTGCAATAGATTGTGGGGTTACATGGAGTAACCTCGGTTATTTTCTCTGATCATGATTCATGTTTTTCTTCCTTGCTATGGAAGGGGTTGCAGGAGGCTTTCGGGATGCAGCTTTGTTTGAGCACTGCCTTCCATCCTCGAACGGATGGCCAAACTTAGCAGACCTTTTAGACCCTCGAGGACATGCTATGTGCATGCATCCTCAAGATTGGATATAGATGGTAGAATCACTTACCTTTGGTTGATTTTTCATACAACAATAGTTATTACTCCACCATTGGGATGAGACCTTTTGAGTCGTTGTACGGGTGACCTGGCAGATCACCTTTGTGCTGCACTGACCCAGGGGAGTCAACACTAGTGGGTCCAGAGATGGTACGGGCTACCATAGTGAAAGTGAAGATCATCCAAGAGCGCAAGAATACTACACAAAGTAGGCATAAGTCTTTTTCTAATAGGATATGGATACCTCTAGATTTTGAGGATGGTGACCAGATCTTTCTATGGGTCTCATCCTGATGAGGTTTGCGGAGATTTGGCTAAGGAGGAAAGTTATATCCAAGATTCATTGGACCCTTCTAGGTACTCAATAGAGTTTGAGTGGTGTCTTAACGCTTCGCTATTCAACCTCAGTTGCACCAGGTGTATGAACTCTTCCATGTTTCTCAACTGAGGAGATAAGTGCACAACCCTTCCCACGTCATCGACCATGGAGAGCTGGATGTCGACGATGGTGTGTCTTTTGCGGAGGATCTAGTTGAGATTGTGGATCAACATGAGTGGGTCATTCATGGGTGTTCGATACCTCTAGTCCACATTAGTTGGTAGCACAGGAACCTCTAGGAGAGCACATGGGAGTGGGAGGCTAAGATGTGTACTCAATACCCCCACTTGATTACCTAGATAGAGTTGTGGATTATGGGGACGTAGAGTTTTTAGGTGGGGATAATGTAAAGACCCAAATATTTCCATGTAATTTTTTTAAAATAAATTTGAATTTTACGAGTCCACAAAATGTTACGGTGCTTGATTATGAGGCCCGGTGTGCCTGGAAGAAATTTATAAACTTTTCTTGGGGTAAGTTCAGTAAACGTACAATCGGGTTTTTATAACTTTTGAACTGATGCTCGGAATTAAAATCCGAGGGCACCATTGAACTCGCAGCGCCAATATTCTCTTAAGGAGACTTTCACCTCAATGCTGTTTGTCAAGAGTGAAAGATAATTTTTGGGTTTTTCGTGAAGGAATAAAATAAAATAAAATGGTATAACATTTTATTTTTATTTTATTTTGAATCTACCCATGTGGATATTTTCAAAGGTGGTACCACCTGAACTAAAACCTCCCATGAGAGGTTATAGAGGTGGGGACCACCAAGACTAACCTCCCATGATAGGTTACAGTGGTGGGGACCACTCGAGGCTTAAAACCACTTTGAACCCCATCAACTCCCTCATAAGTGTAGGGAAGCCTCTTAAACATCTTCCACTTAAATGGTGTCAGCCCCTATAATTTATTATGCCAACCTATGAAATTAATTATCCCAATTTAAAATTATGCCAACAATTAAAATTGGGGAAACACAATAGTTGGCTATTATTCATTTTGGGGGAAATTATTGGCAAAGGGGTGAGATCTTGGAGGCTTACACTTCTTCCAATGAAGAACTCCAACGCACGACTTCGACTTCTTCTTCGGATCATCCTTCAACGAAGAACACCATCGAAGAACATTCTTCGAAAAATCAAGGAAGAGGACGATGAAAGAGCCCGTCATCAAAGAGTGGTTTCGAAAGTGGCAATCGTATGAACTCTCTTAGCCTTCTTCAACTTCCTTCTTGTGCCAACATTAATGAACAATCCAAGGTAGGGTGGTTTTTTGAAATTCTTCTCTCTTTCTTTTCTTGATAATTCTTTGTAATTCAAGAAGAAATTATAGTTGTTTGCTAACGCTCTAATGTTGAGAGTGCATGACAAACAAACATGGCTGGTCCTCTTCAAAAACCTTGTGATTAATTGTTTATCATAATGGAGGAACGAATTCAAACCATGGTGGGGCACGAGAACGGTTTTCGGCACCGCCACCGGTTGCGACAAAGGTGAAGGCGCAATAGTGCCACCCCACAGCCACCGCCGCCCCACAGCCTCTGTGCCCTGCGGTCGAGCCACCACCATCCATGGTCGAGCCTCCATCTGCAGCTGAACCCCACAGACGAGCCACCGTACCATGGTCGGGCAACTGTCCACGTCTGAACTGCCACGTGGCGGGGTCCTCCCCCAACGTCTCCGCTGTCCGCAGCCCTGTCGCGCTGCCTGCGGTGTCACTGAGCCACATCGCGGCCTCCTCCCTCCTGGTTGAGCTGCCTCGAACCAGGCTGAGTTGCATCGTGCCCTTGTGGAAACCTCTGGCCAAACCATCCCCTGTCCTCCGCCCTCCAAGCCGAGCCACCCCGCACCCTTGTGACACCCCCGCGGCTGAGCCGACCCGCAGCCTCCACCGCCACGTAGCACCCCCGGCCTCCATGGAATATTCTGGCCCTCATGGCCTGTCAGACCGCCTAGCGGGCCGGGCTGCACCACGGGCTATGCGTGACCCAGCGGGTCGGGCCGGGTCAACCGAAGCCAGGTCGGGTTGATCCAACCAGGTCAGACTGGACTCTGACTAGATACGAACTTATACATTACTTGGGTCATAACTTTGGCACCAGACGTTTGTTTGATGGACCAACAAAAGCGCATGGAACCTTGGAGAGAGATGGCTTCTTTGAGTATACCCTACTAGAGTTTTGGATTGAGATGGGGTACAGTCGGGTTGGATCAAGCACAAATCCAACTGGGCCCCTGAGACTAAAAGTCTAATAAATCACAGACCGAGCGCCCGATTGAGGCACCATCTATTTCATTGATACCCCTATGATGTGGCATATATTTTAGATACTTATTAATGGGACTTCATGGAAGTTGGAGTATCGACCAGTGGCTTGTTGAGTGGACCCTCCGGGAGACAAGCGAGCATAGTGTGGGAACCGTGTAACTGGATGTGACGTGAAGATGTACAAGGATCATGTGTGGGTCTGACGACGTACTGGAGATGTACTAGGATCTTGTGTGGGTCTGATGACAGACTAGATATATTCTAGGATCATGTGTGGGTCTGACGATGTACTAGAGATGTACTAGGATCATGTGTGGGTCTGACGATGTATCTAGTAATCCTATGTCGGTCATCTCTATGCGATCCGGTGTGGGTTAGCTCATAGCAATCCTTTGTGGGTCAGCTCCTAGCAATCTTGTGTGGGTAAGATTATAGCGATCCTATGTGTGTGAGATCCTAGTAATCCTTTGTGGGTCAGTTCCTAGAGACCCTATGTGGGTTAGCTCAAAGTGATCCTCTATGGGTTAGCTCCTAGTGATCCTGTGTGGATCATCACTTAGCGATCCTGTGTGGGATACCTCCTTGTGATCCTGTGTGGGTCAACTCATAGTGATCCTATATGGGTGAGTTCATAGCGATCCTCTATGGGTCAGCACCTAGCGATCATGTTTGGGTTAGCTCTTAGAGATATTGTATGGGTCAGCTCATATCGATCCTGTGTCGGTCAGCTCCTAGTGATCCTATGTGGGTCAGCTCATAGCGATCCTGTGTGGGCCAGCTCTTAGAGATCCTATGTGGGTCAGCTTATAGAGATCTTGTGTGGGTCATCTTCTTTACAGAGTAAGTTGATTCAGTAGTCACATTTAATCATCTATACTACTATACTTAAGTTATACCTGGTGTGAGCTGAGTCTGTACCTGAGCAGTACTCTCCTTTATGGTAATACCTTGGTGGTATTCATCTATGTGGAATACTTGTGTGGTACTTCCCTTCGTGATATTCCATCCTTTTTGGAACGGTTGAGCTTTAGGATTTTGGGTTGGACCCTACATTTCCTCGTGATTGATATGGGTATACATGATAACTTAGTTATATGTATCGGCATATACCTAAGTGAGGTTGACAGTTGACTTCATGATTTCTGGTATATATTTTGTGGATTTTGTGAGACCTTGAGGGTCTTAGGGTCCCCACTGAGTATCATTATACTCACCCCTTCACGTGTTATGCCCTTACCATGTTGTTTTTGGTGTAGACGACGGACAACGTTGATCGAGAATGAGGGTACCAAGACTGGACAGTGCCCAGAGGAGTACCTTACAGCTTGTCGGTACGCAGAGTAGACGGGTGGACATGGAGTGTTGAGGAGGCGATTTATACCTACCCTTCAGGTAGGAACCTTGGATGAAGGCCTAGTAGTGTCTTTCTTTTTCTTTAGTTGTATTTTACTTCAGTTGTACTTGTACTTTCCAGTTGGGCTAGTATTCTGGACCCTTTTATTTAATGTAATCACTCTTTTTACTTTTCAGTTTACTTGTGTTCATATCTTGTTGTGTTCTTGGTTGCGTGTGTTTACAGGTTATAAAGGAAATACCTTCCCAGTTTTAGGGAGTATGCCTTTCGGTGCTAGTCGTCATCCCCTGGCCTATGGAAGGTGGGCTTGGGGTAGTCACGGCATGAGCCCCGGGGGATGGGTCATGATAATTAATTCCATAATTATTATCTTATTTCTGAAAATCATTAATAAATCAATTCATCAATCTAATTATCCCCATTTATGAAAATAAATTTATAATGGATGATATATATTTTAAATTTTTTCATATACTTATCAAATCTACCACTATAGTAATTAGATTTGGACTATCTTTCTAGATTAATTGATGGACGTTCTCTCATTGGAAATCACCAAAATCAAATTACTGTAATGACATTGATAGGTGTTCCAGATCTAAATCCCTAAAAAATTGTCAAAGACATAAAGATATCATAAATATAGATCAAAATCCAAAATATGAGGTCTAGATCTCACCATATAAATATATATCCTAGTAAATATGGGATTTCTTGCATGAAAAGATCATGGAAACAGGGAAGAAATAGTAGGTAATCATTTGGATGAAATCCACTTACTAGGAGAACAAAAGATCATCAATTCAGGATTTCGATCTTGATGAATGGAGGTCACATGGCCTTAGAACCCATCTAAAAATTGTTAAGATCACCCAAAATCATTAGGTCTTGAGGAAAGGTAAAATAATAGTTGTTTCAAGGGTTTAGTGGATTTAAAAAAAAAATTATTATAATAAAAACCCATGTGCATTGTTTCATGGGAAGGGTTGCACGGTTATGAGAAACCATGCACCTACTATGGGTACCTTTCTTTCTAGGGTGCATGCACATTCATTAGTTTGGCAAGATGGTTTTTTTAACCATGTGACATCCATGCTAACCTCTATGTTATGGTTCTCACAGTTAGTAGAGATGAGATGACATTTTATGATAACTGTGAGATAAACTTGCAAAGTCCTTTTTCTCGACATTTAATTAAAACCCCACCCAAACACACCCCATGTAATAACTCCAAATAATGGTACATAAATAAGCATGGAATGTACCTAAATTCAAGCCTAAAATAACTCCATAAAAGGTCAAGATCTTAAAATCTCACGACATTATAACAAGTCCTCCTCGACCTAACCCTCCAATCCATTCTATGATTCTGAGCTAAAAAGATCAGTCCATTGAGCCACGGTATCTCATTATCTTTCCCATGTTTCCTCTTACACACATCCTTTTTTCCATAACAGATGAACTATTTTCACTATATTTAACCACAACACTTTCTAACTATAATCCAACACACATATACGACGCTTTTCAAAGGGTGCATCTATCTCAATGTCAACCTCATCTAGGTCGATCACATAAGAAGCATCACCGTGAAACAACTAATTTTGGGATACATGGAAAACATCATGCATATCATTGTATGTATATGGAAGAGCCAATCAGTATGCGACCATCCCAATTCTCTCCACCATATCAAAAGGCCCAAAATGCCTTAGGGCCAACATGAACTGCCTTTGTATCATGTGGTGACCCATCCTAGGTGACACACAAAAGAATAAATGATCACCATAGGATGGGTCCCAACAACTCCGACTCACTAGACACTATCCAGAATGTCGGTGATATTCCTGGACTACTATAAAGATCATCATATGGTTCCAGCTATATAGTTTCTTGATAACTATTTTTATATGAGAACTCCACTAAAGCCAAGATCTTTTCCAAAGATCCGCTAAAGTCATGAACACATGCCCAGATCATATCCTTAGGAGCCTATATAGTACATTTTGATGTCCCATATATATGTGGGTGGAAATTCATACTAAATAAAACCTATGTGACAAGAGATTTATAACAGACCTTCCTGGAGTATGAATTGATGCATGAATAATGATTTGAAACTGTACTCTGTGGAACTCCATGTATACATACTATCTCTCAAATGTATACTTCTCCCAAATATTGAACTGTAATGGTTTCCCTTATGGGTTGTAAATGTTATTCCTTTTGCAGTTGATACACAATGACCTAGATAGCATAATTCTTTCTAAGTGTCTTTAGAAGACCATCCACAAAGTACATGGTCATGTCATCCTAATTCCATTCCGAAATAGAAAATGGTTGTAGTAATATTCTAGGGAGTTGATCATATTCCTTCACATGTTGATTGATGGATTATCTTATCACAATCCCTCATATCACCTTTTTCATGTCTGCCCACCCAAAATATCTTTGTAGTTCATGGTACATTTTGGTCACTCCTGGATGCACCACCTACTACGAGGCATGAAATTCCTGCATGATATTTTCTCAGATTCTCATAGGTACAAAAACATGACTCATTACCATGATGATATCATCCTCATCTATCGACTTGTCATAAGATGTATACCAACCTTCATAAAAATTCCACAAGGATAATCACTCCTTATCCTCATACTATTTGTCCCTAATCCATATCAAAGGGTATACTCCACTGCAACTGAATCTAGGTTCATCTACTCTTAACCCTCCAAAACCTCTAGAAGCATTTTTTCCAGCAAGGTCATCATCTTCCACTCTTTACTCGACTCCAAGACCATCTAAAAATATGTTTTTATACTCAAGGAATCTTCCACACTATTACCCTTCTCGGGAGTATATTTCATTTAAAAATTTAAAGACTGTATATACATAAAACTTCCCCTCTTCTAAATATTCAAATCATGATGTGAAAATATATACTTCAATATATTGTGATCATTATTGACAATAAAATTTTACCCCAAAAGATAGTTTCGCCAAAACATAAGAGAATATAACACTACTTTAGACACGAGGACATGCATAGGTTCATTTAGTTCATGAGGCCTCAGCTTTCGAGACCCATACCCCACAAATTTATTTCCCTATACCAAAATAGATCCATGTTTTATCCAGGAGGCATCACAATAAACTGTATACTCCTCCCCCGACTCAGGTAGGATCAAAATTGGAGTTGATGATTATAGTTTCTTTGACACCTTAATGGATCTCTCAAAATCATTGGGCCATTCAAAATATAATCCCTTATTGTTCAAGCCTAAAAGTGTCACTACCAAAAGCGAAAATTATTCGTTGTAGCTCCTGTAATATCGAGATAATCCCAAAGACATTGAATATCAAAAAACATATTTAGATGCCCACAAAAAACCCCTACATGAACAAAATATAGGTCCACTAACACACCTTCCTCCGAGATGATGTTCCCTAACAAGTGTACCGGGTCAATAAAAAAAATTACACTTAGATAACTTGGTGTATAGTCGATGCTCTCTCAATGTACCCAAGATGATGTCAAGATGATGGGAAAGACCATCATGAGTCTTACAGTACACAAATATTTCATCCAAAAACACTACCAATAACTGATCTACATGCAGATGAAAGATCATGTTCATCAAGGCCATAAACACTACTGGTGAATTTTTCATCCCAAATTGCATTACCTTAAACTCAAGATGGCTATATCTGATTTTGAAAACATTCCATGGTATATCAAAATTCAGTAATATAAACTATTGATACCCTAACCTCCAAACAATCATTGAGTACACATAATCTTACTTCAACTGGTTAAATAGAACATTGATACGTGTTGGAGGATATCAGTTCTTCACATTCATTTTTTTCAATATCCGATAATCATCACATAAGCGTAAACTCCTATAATCCTTATTTTTTAATAAAATAGGTGATCCCCATGGTAAAATACATTGAAGGATAAATCATTTATCCTCTAACTTGTCACAACCCATCCTAGTGGGGCCCATTTGGTGAATCCCCAATACCACCTATAATAGGATAAGGGCTAGTTACAACCCAGAGTAGGAATATCACTAACATGGGTGGCTTTTCCAATGTACTTGTACACATGAACTAATCTCCAAGACAACAAATGATGAAATGTAAAAACCTCTAAGGAACAAAATTCATGCATACAACTAAAACCAACCAATAAAGTAACAAAAAAAGTAAATTTTAGAATGTAAACTGGGAAAGAATATAAGCCCATCAAAAGAAAATAGTTTCCAAACTTTAAATTCAAACTTTTAAGAAAGAAATTTGTATTGGAACTACTAATATTAGTTGTAGGAACACCTTATCCTATATGGAATCTCACAAAGCTCGGTCTAGTCCTGGTCATCCCTACACTTTTTCAAAAGGTCGCTCATCTACAAAATACATGACACATGCTGGAAAAGCTCGTGTAGGGGTGAGTATAACAAAACTCAGTAGAGGACCCCAAAAACCACAGAGCAATATAAATGTAAAGGTATAGTCATCTCTACACAGTATATGTCTACAGAACATATAAAAAGGGAAACATATTCAAATATACTCCAAACCCAATCCTATAGTCTAGAGGTATTTCAAAATGAAAACATACCTACAATGGGGATTCAGGTTGAAGATTCCACAAAGCACTCATCAAGGATAGCTCACTCCCCAAGTATGATTTCTCTGATGAAGTCCATCTGATAATTATGTTTGTTGGGAAGTGTCACAAGAGAGATAGAAATTCTGATAGATCTGAATAGTGAATGGATACACTCATTCTGGGAGAAATCACACCTAAGTGGGGAAAAATTGTGACACATATATGAGGATCACTGAATGGGTCGTGGCATAAACCATGACTCATCCATATTAAAATTCTATGTATAGGATCAGTGCCCTTTAGGATTGGTAACATTGGTACATGTCTCTAACTAGAGCCATGAATGGGTAGAGGATCGTTCTTTGGGACTCTTGGAGGTACTCTTCCTCTATCTGTAAAATCATTCTGAATTGTTCATACTCATGTGGATGGAAATGATACCTGAACATCATGGGAACGAAAAGAGGGGGAACTAACCCAAAAATAAACATTTCCAATTAATAGTGGAATAGAAGATCAAGACATGTACAAAAAAAATACAACATGTGTAGAAACGTCACATTCTGTGTCATATGACGCCATGTCTGGCTCATGTTCAATGACCCTTATTAAAGATCTTGTCGTGTAGAGAGAGATATACAAGGAATGTAAGGACGTGACATGCCATGTTTGACGAACTGGGGGTCGCTCCATATACTCTAGTCATGTGATCATACACATATTCAACCTGTGTATGAAAACCTGTGTATCAATTCAAGGTATAACCCATGTAACCGACTCGGTCTACTTGTGTGGTAGAGTACATGCCATCTAGTCCACCCCCAAGTTCATATATCATCTAAGATTCATGTTGATCCCCGGATAAGGACCCACACTCCCTGTGATAGTTTTCACATTCCATGTCATTTCTTCTGGAATCACGAAACTGTATGCACCTCTATGATGTTCGCACATGTCGGATTCTTCAGAGAACACGTTGTGTTCATCGGTGAGCACACTGTTTTCCTCACGATTTTCCAGAAATGACGTTCTTCCTTCGTGCGCCTATGATGTTCTTCGATCCATCAATCTGACTATCTGAATACCATGAAACTCATGATTAATGTTCCCCAACCATGTAAATGTTGATATGGTATGATCCATGTATCTGATCGACACTAAAAATTTGTTTCTATCATCTGTGAAAAGAATGATCAAATAATTATTTCTTCTAAACTGCATTGATTCGTCTGCCTCCATCATCATAAAACCTTCAATGGGTCGTTAGAATGTCAGATATCCAATTTGGGATTTTTGAGTTATGAAATGGATACAAAATGATATGTTGGTCATAACCCTACAAATAACATGAATAACACGTGGTCAAAATGGGAGAATAAATTCAATTAGAAAAAAGAGGAACAAACACTAGCCTTCATTTGTCATTGATTTGATATGTTCTATCTAGAAGGATAAAACACAACAAAACAAATAATAATCAAACCAAATGTGTTTCAATTACCCAAGATAACCTCGTTAAAAGACCCTCCTGCATGAATGAACGATTTGTGGGCCATCATATTCGTGTGTTTATCTGTGTTTTTTTCTTAATCCAATATTGGGTTAAAAGAATAAAAAACCTACCATGGTCATTGATGAAGAGGGATATCAGTCATTATATTCGATTTGATCTCCTTGGGAAATAATCCATGTGTCGTTGTTCATGGTCATTCATCTAGAATTATCCTAGGTGGATCCTCTCTAATGTTCCAGAGCTTCATAGAATGTTTCTAGGGTTATGATCCTAAACCATTTCTGTTCGTTAGTTAAAAGCAAATAACATGTTGTCTTGTTATGGAAATGATTAAAATAAAATAAAATATTAATTTATTTTATGTTGTCTAAAAAATGTAAACCTAACTTATGCTTCCCACCCATGTCAATTGGTTTTATGCCTCACCATCGGTAAAGTTACTTCTTTGACTGCAACAGTGACCTCATATTTCTTTTTCAGACACCAGTTTTAATTTTATTCCTCATTATTTGAAAAACTCCTCACACGTACTACTTAAAATTTTAATTTATTTCCAACATTTATTCCATGCAATTCGATACTTGGAATCGTATGATGTCGTAAAAACCAATTTCTTAATAATTTCGTATGATATTAAAAAATAATACACTATTAATCTGAGACATTACAGAAGTCATACAACTAAGTCTTAATCTCTTAGAGCTTAGTGAGTTACATTCTATATGTTGGAATAGACACTGGATCATCCCCGACATGATAACAATAGTTAATTCCACATCTCTCTCATGTGGTATCCCAAATAATTCTACATGAATGAATTCATAAAACATTTTTTTTCTAATAGTGGATGGATATGTTGACTAACAACCCATAATCCAACAAAATAATATCAACATGGGTGGGGAGATATCCTAATTGTTTGGTAATTGGTCATGCTTGGCCTGCTTGGATATCCCACTCTCCATTATGAATAAACTGGTCACCCTTATGAGGCACAAAGGTCAGTATATGTGTGATTGGTAGGTGACTAGCCAGTCCAACCCTATAATCACATATATTCTTGTCATATCAAGTACAAATTGATACCATAGAAAATTATATTACCCAATCTCTAATGATCATCCCTTATATAGATAGATAACTCTAGACGGCACTCTCAATGGAGTATTTATAGTCATTACCCTCTTTTCAAACTCCACTATCATCACAAAACCCTCAAAAATATTGTACATATATAGGAATGAGAGTAACCAGTATCAAACAAGGAACTAGCTAAATATGAATATACTAGAATAGTACCTATTGTTGATGATGGTCCAACCTTTCTTTCCATGAGTATAGGTAGTCACACATGTAACTATGCTTCACCTCATTCTTGGGATGTTTTGTGACTCCCCAAAGTATCACCACTCTACTGATGAAGGATCTCCTTCCCAGAAGAACCAAAAGCATTGCCTCTATCACCTCATCTAGAGGAACTCCAACTGCTAGCATGATATGGTGTAAATGATGCTCTTTCCATACACTTACTCAGCCCAGCTACTATATCAGTACTAGTCTATCACTGTGGTCAACATAATTTATTTAGATATTGAATCTTTCAATAGGATCAACACACTACTATTTTTATGGAATATTGTCGATGATAGTGTCCCAAACTACCACACTGATGATAGATCACCCTAGTGAGGTCCTATCTAACCAACCATCCTTTCTGCACACTCTACCTCCCACTTCCATAGATAATATTATCATAACAGTTCTTCCATCTCTAGGAAGTAATGCCTATTGATAATCTAGTAACAACTACTTGTCCTACACTATAATCCTCCATTAGGTTCCCTTCGACTATAATTTCTTTATCCACTACTACCATAAACTTATCTAGGAAAAAGATATGCACCAAGGATGTAATCTCGCACGTATGTCAATCCTAAAAACATGTCTTCATAACTGCCATATATTCTGCTAACATTGATGAAGATTGTTTCATACCTATATAGTGACCATCATAGTCCCTCAATGATATGTTCCCCTATATCAAATGCATTAATTCATCAACTTTCTCTTGTCTCGGTGTCACTAGATAAAAGTTATCAAAGAACCTCTTCAACAATTCCATCCAAAACAGACCTTCAATATTCCCAGTACATGCCTAAAAGTCTAAATAGGGATTTGTTGTTCCATGTAGTATATAAGCATCTAACATGACCCTCCTCTCAGCCTGAGTATTCAAATGGTATTGTATTCTCTATATGGACACAACCCTGAATTCATCTCTCTCAGATCCACTCATTCTAGTAAAAGTCGAAGGGTTATGCGACTGAAACTACCTTGTCAACTCAAACATACATTTCACAACTCTCCCTAGGTCTCTTTCCATTAATTGCATGATGTGATGGAAGTTCTCTTGAAAATGACCCCTTTTTCTTAACATGGCACAATCAGTGATTCCTATTCAAAAACATGAAAAGCATTTCTAGGTACGCCCATTGGTCATCCCCTCTACTAGTTTCATGTATGCATACTCTCTACAATTCTAAATACACATCTAAGTCTTGAAAAAACATTATAAAATGTATATAATTGGACTGTTTACAACAAGGCCTTCCCCCCCTCCTTTCCAAAATGTCAAATCTGAGGGACTATCACTACCTTTAACCATACTACTCTTATGATTTTGGTATAAAAGGGTAAACACACTATTATAAAAAAATTCTCATTTAGAAACCCAATTATTATCATTATGAATCATTTTAAAATCCAAATCCACTCATGTTAGGAACTATTTTTCATTTTAATCTCACTAATAAGGAAAAAAATCAAGTTCACCAACATACCCATAACCCATTTTCTTATGGGTGCCTAAGATGATAAATGTCCCAATAACCCTGAGTGCCTAGAGTGATGCATTATAACTCAACTCTCATGCCATTATAATCCATAATTCAATACTAAAAATTCGTAGAATCAATAATTACATTACACAACAAGTCCATCACCCAATGTGAATTAATATTCAACTATAATAGCATACATCAATACCAATAATCTCACGTCGAGTACTTGGGTTTCCACATAAATGGGTTTGAAACTCCCATGAACATTATCATTACCAACCATGAATCTTTTAAGTATCATATCTACCAATCCAATAATAGTAATACAAAATAAGAAGAAATAAAACTTGAGACCTGATATCATTTTGTAACGTTCCAACTAGGGTGCCAAATAATGATGCTTCGAGCTAGTTCGCCACATGACCTCAAGAAATCCTCCCTATAAACTAGAAGCTACAGACTAGAAACAATAGTCTGATAAGTCATTAATGGGGAGACTATAACAACATTTATTTGATTATAGCATTAGTAGAAAAAAATAAGCAATAGTAGAAAAATACATAACCACACAATATTCATGTAAAAAGATAACCAAATAGGATATACAATACTCAACTAAAAGGGAAAAAATATATGCCAACATAAGTGTTAAGTGAATAATATTAAACTGAAATTAACGATACTGCGACTCCCTAAGTGGGTCCCAAACCATGCCTAGTTCCCTCATGCATACTTCGTCCACAATCTTCCACATATCCTATGAACATTTCCTATATCTCATCCTGCAACAATATAATCTACTCGTTTTTCAATCAGGAGGACCCAATAGGATGTGAGTACCACTCATTAGTCCTCCAGCAATAGTTTATAAAATAATTCTTGACAAAATATAATGTATCATGGTCAATACGAATTAAGAACAATGCATAAAAAACCAGTTATTACATTGCCATTTTTTCTAACTATATTAACTCGAAGGTTCCCATGTATACCCATACCTCACTACTGACTTCATCTCGTATTATATATCAAAGTGTTCCCCAGGTGATACCATATATTAATACCTCATTCCTTCTGATATCAATGCATTCAAGGAGCTATTATATCTTAATACATGATTCCACTCATGCCGGAGTTCGAATATTATTGTGTGAAGCCATAACTTGGAGTTATTTTATTTCCATTCTTTAATTTCACATTTATAAGACACATTTATAAAGTTACCAATATCACAATGTTAAGTAAGATAACCATGTTACCATTCTTACTCCATAATAAAATTACCATGTTACCATTCTATAAACTTTTAATTATATTGAAAATGTTACCATGTATACATCACATTAAAATGACCATGTTCCTATTCTCTTAATATAAGTATAATTAACTTGATACCATTTGTATTTAACAATTTATTATAACCAAGTTACCATTCAAAAGAACATAATAAACTCATAAATTAATTATCAACACCAATTCCAATAATAATTCCATAATTAGTTAAATACATCAAATCCATTAAATAATAGAACAATTAGGTAAATGACTCACTCCCATTAACTAATTAATCAATTAATTAATTTACCTACATCACAACTCATATCCCTTTATTAATTTAGTAGAATTAATTATCTAATTATAAATATCATTTACTTCATAATTAATACCATAATTAAATATCTGGATCATAATCAAAAAGCACAAAATTAATGAACATTAGTTTATATCCATGGAAATAGAGGATATATTCCATGAAAATATAATGGAAACATATAAGAATGATCAGTGGAAGACTCAGGATGAAATCCACATATCATGATAACAAAAGATTTTCAATTCTAGATTTTGAGCTTGAAGGATAATGGTGAGATGAAATTAGAAACCATATGAAATTCTCTGGGAAGCACCAAAATCTTCACGTCTTGATCCAAGGTAGATTAGGGGTGATTTAGGGTTTTTTGGGATTTTATAAGCAATTTTTAGATAAATAAAAAATTTTTGCACATTTTTCTGGGTAAATGAGAATGGTTAGGTGAAACCATCCACCTACCATGCAGACATTGTTGTCTGAGGTCTCATTATTTCCATGGTTTGGGGTGTGGTTTTCCAAAAATTGTTCAATCCATGTGATCCTCTCTTCCTTGTTTTGCACGGTTAGCTAGAATGGGTGTACAATTTTCCCGAACCGTGCATAAACTCTTTTTCTAAAAATTTCTTAAAAACTCTAGTCAAACACACCCAAATCATAACTCCAAACAATGGTAAAAAAATTAAAATTCAAATTACCTTAATTAATGTTTGATATAACTACAGTAATTGTCATAATATTACATTTACACACATTAAATTCTAAAAAACATTATAGTTTTTATTCACCCACGCCCAAAAACTGTACTTCTACATATCATTTAAATTACTATTAACAGAAGTATATAATGTATATATTTTTTTAAATAAATTAAATTAAACACATCACATTGATTTTATTATTTTCTTATGAATATATAAAATAGGAAATACATACCATGATATCTGATTATTATACTTCTTTTCTCAACATGTTATCCTTAACCACCATTATTGTCGTTTAATTTTTTTTACAATATTCATGGGAAATCATCCATAATTAATAACATTAAATGAATATGAAATCATTTATTTTGATAATCACACTATAAATAGTAATTTTTCATCACAATATTTTCCAGTTAATTATTATATACTCATAGTGTAATAACATTAGAATCATGATATTTTAATCTGTGAATTATAATTCAAAATAATCATTCAATTATATCAAATAAAATCATGTTTTCTCAAATTGTTAACCCGTATATAAATAATTTTTCTACATCTCTCTTAAGATGACTATTTTATAAGTAAATATTATCATGAAATCATTTACATATCCTTTGAAATATTTTGGTTACCCATACATATTTGCGTGTTAATAATTACATAAGAATTACCAATTTGGAGTCACCTACACATACCCAATTATTTATTTGTAAATTGATAAATCTCATTTCCTACAATGGATTCATTAAAAATGGAAAAAATTCACTAACATATGACAATGACTCGGGTAAATTTTCAATTCTCACCACTATATGATTATCATTGCTTGTAAAATTGAAAACTTCAGGAAACTCTTATATATTCTCTGATTAACTCATTTGAATCTCATTGTAGCTTAACACATTTCGAAATTATTAATCTTTCATATGAGTACCACTATAAATCCCTTAAAACCCATTATAATCTTCATGTATTAAGTAATATATATTGATATATAGCATTTTGACTAGAGACATTTCTAAATTATATTTATAATGATTTATAATACCTTTATATTGTACCTTAAAATACATTTTCACCAATATATATGATTTAAAATATTTAGGTGACATTAATAAATCTAGGTATAATCCAAAAATTTACCAATTTTCCAATATTTATATATCTAGAATATTATTATATATTTTCTCTTCTATAGATCAACTCTTACATACTCAACAGTTTTTTGTATTAATAATTAATGGGTATATATACATATATATTACATTTTCATTATAATAAATTTTTTACCTTTATAAATTTCAAGGAAATGTTTAATGATCCTCATGAATAACTTAAATATAATATGTGAAACTCCATTAAATCCATATCATCATAAAACCAAGTATTTTAATTTAGAAAAACACAACATCAACTCATAACTCATTATAACAATTTTGAAATAGTATTTCAGTATATAAACAATTCTATATTATTTCAATGAAACTTTACATACCCAAAACATACTATATTCAGTTTTAGATTTCTGTAATGTTTTCCCAAGTGTTATAATCAATATATATTAAATGCTTCATACTAGAAAACAAAAGGATAGTTTCTTAATTATTCAACAAGATGAAATCTTTCACATCACAACTAGATCATCCATTTTGTAAAGATCAATTTCTAGACAGTGTTATATTGATATATCATCACTTTTTAGGAATCAAATAAGATATCATCAGAACAACCATCATACATGTTACAATTTTTATTCAAATTTTCATATCTCAGAAATCCAAATTGAAAATGTATTATGACATTCATCACCAAATTTTTTAACTTTATCATCTCAAAGGATGTATAATGAGTTCATCAATCATTCTATTTCAATAGTACTCTTTACCAGGAATGATATTCAATACCCTAATATTACAATAATACTTTTTTAAAAGAATTACTATGTTTAATAGATTATATTATATGATAAACTAAATTAAAAAAACCATGAAATATATTATTTTCAAATAAAATCATTAATAATTTATTATAAAAATTTTGTAATATCAATTAAATATTGCAATAAGTGGAAAACTGTATAGAAATAAAAATATTGTTAAAACATGTTTTTTTTAAATTCCCCACATATTATTATAATTATTACTATTTTAATTCATGTTCTTATATGTTCTAATACCAATTAAATAATTATATTTAATGATTATATTTGTTTAAAATAAATTAATTTTAAAACATCTATTTTTTATGAATTTTAGTTTTCTATTTATTTTTTATTTTTATCTTATAAATTCAAATTTAATTTTTTTTTTATTACAACAATTATATGATTCAATGAAGATACAAATAGATTAATAGTGATTTAAAAATTAATTTATATGATATTATATGATAAACAATTATAGATTAAAAAAATATCTTATCTAGTAAATGATATTGTTTACTAATATTACATGTTTAATTTAATAGATAGAATAAAAAATATATTTCTAATTTGATTAAAATTACTTTATTTATTGATTTAGGGATTCAATATTACTATTGTTAAATTTTATTATTTTCCAGTAATGTTTCATTTTTTCAATGTTTAAATATTATATTTTTTATGAATTCTAAAACATTTATAAAACCATTAAAATGTATTCTAGACCTAAAGAAATTATAAAAACCTATTTTAAAAACAAATTATTAATGTGGTGGGATAAATAATTTTAAAAATTATTTTGAATTTAGAACATTATATTAGACATTTTGGAACTAAAATTAAATTCTATCATAGTAAAACTATTTTTATCATTTGTATTTATTGGTGGGATTAGGAGGTTCCATTCGTATTTAGATTCACATTAATATCAAATAATATAAATATTTATAAAAATAATACTAATATTATTTATGCCAACTCAAAAAAAAAATTTTAAGTAGAAAAATAATTTAATGTTTTCCAAAACACCACCTCAAGTAGAAAAACACATTCATTCTCTCATTAATCTCTAATGACAATAAATTTATCATGAATTACATCTCATTTACCCCTCATGATTCTCTCTAAGGTTTCTATAATATTCTATGGTGGTTCCTCTCAATCATTCATATGACACCTTTCACACATTAAAAAGACACATAGAATGTTACATTCCATTTTAATTATGTTAAAAATGGAAAAAAATTGGAATAAAAAAATTGGGATTATATAAAATTTAACATCATGGGGTTTTCAGTTTTTTTAGAAATTATATGGATTCCTTTTGAGATAAGGAATTGAAACAATGACTAATTATGTGACGTATTTTTCTAGGAAATTTTTATTAAAATACTAATATATTAATAGGACATTCTGTTAATTTTCCAAAAAAAAAGTGTAATAAAGTATAAATGGGTGATCAGATTAAAAATCCAATGGAAATGTTGATATCATAGTGGTGGATTATCCCTAGAAAAGGATTAACATTTCATGGCGCAAGTCTTATATGGAAAATCATGTAAAAGACTTTATCATCATAAAATAATTAGGAAAAGTTATTATATGATTCATGGACTCTTTTATTATTAATATTCATTTGTCATGAATTGAGGTATATCACCATAACCTTCAATTCATATGGTATTTGAATAATAACTCTATAAACAAGTGGTGAAACATAATCGACCGATGATCAACACGCAACCGATTCGAATGAATCTCAACGTCGCCGTTAACGATGCAATGATCCTTTTTTAGTGAATGAATCAAATTTAGGTTGGGTGGTTGTTTCATTTTGATTTTTCACCATTATTTATTTACATTATGAACATGGGTCAATACAAGAAAAAAATATTGTGTTGTCTGATCACTGTGGGATGGTTATTAAATTGTGGGGATTATTTCTAGGAGTTCTCAAGTTAGATAGTCTTCCTCATTCTAATGAGAATGGATTGAGTACAACATGAAAAAAGGATGAATTCCATTCCTCATGGTGTTTTTTCTTTTATATCCCATATTCTTTGTTTTTTTTTGTCGTTGGACCCTTTTGGTCACAGGTCGACTTTCCCAGAGGCTCTGAATGCAATCGGGAACCCAGATTTTAGGCAAAACAAAACAGAGGCTAGATCTATGTAGATCAAGACATAAGAATCTAGAATATTTCTTCACTTCCGAAATCCATGATTTAGAGTGGATCAAGGGTCTGTAAAAGGGAACACCTATGTGGGTCTGGGGTGGTAGTCTGACGATGTGGTATGGTGGTAGTAGGATGGTCATCGAAGATGGTGGTGGAGATGGTGCAGGCTGCGAGACGCGACAATGTGGAGTTGTGGGACATGGCCGAGTGGAGCATGAGAAATGGAGGAGAGAGTCATAGGGAAGGGGATGTGAAGGATTTGTGGGATGAGGTGGTTGTGGAATTTATATGGGATGTGGCTGGAAACTGCATAGGCTCATCCAGGAAGCCTGCATGTGAGAAGGTCGGTCTAGGGGAGATGGGTTAGGAAATATGATAATGGTTCGATCTAGGAGAAAAATGTTGGTCCATGTAGAGAAAGGATATTGACTCAGTGGGTTGTTTAAAACCCAACGGGTCGATCTGGGCCTTGGTTGGACCTGGGCTGGCCGAACATGGCCATGGTTGAACATGATCTATGATCAATATAGATTATACATCGGCATGTAATATGGGGGAATAGTCAACAGTTGTGCTTAGTACATGTTCCTACTGACCCCAAATCCTTTCAAAAATCAAGCCCACGTAATATTTAAATTATTCTTCCATTTGACGAGCCATCTATAGTGTAGATACCATAATGATGAGAAAGAACGTTTAAAATAATGTGGTGAGTTTTAGATTGGACTAGTGGAGTTTTAGAGCATTCCCATTGGTCTTTTCATCTTGGGTTTAGTAAATTATTATGTCCATTTCACTATAGTATAATTCCCTCTAGATTTCAAGTCCGAGATTAATTCAGGATTCTTTTCCTAGAGACTAGAGTGTGATCCTATATCACCTATAATGGAGTCTATGGAATCATGTAACATCCGAGAGCAGGGAGTTGGGCCTCCATCATACGGGTGCATCGGTATTATATGTGGTATCCCCTAGAGTTTCTGGGCATGATTCATGGTATCCCACAAGGTGTCTGTGAATTATCCCTTACAGTTTTAATTGATCCAGACTGGGTATGTGGTATCACCCAGTGTATTTTGGAACGATCTATGGTATCCCATAGCATATCTGGAAGTGATCCCCTCTCTAGGGATCCAGGATCTTCATTGACCTATAAATTCCCTTTTTGTCATAGAAAAAATTATCTAGACCTCATCATTAGCATCTTTTTTGATATCATGTCTCAAGGACTATGTTCCCCCAGAATAAGGTTACATCTATTAAAATCTTTGGCTGGAAATTTTTTTGTGGATTACTTAAGGATTTTCAGTCCTGGATTGAGTATATAATTATTTTCTTGCTACATGTGTGGTATTAATAAACTCGTGTGGATATAAATGTTCATTTTTTACATCGTATAATTTTCTACATGGTTTTTCTTTTTTGGTTTTTGGGTGTTCTACTGATTTCGGTTTTACTCACCCATGCACAAGAATTTCCTACACATGTTGGGTCTTCTGAAAACAATCGACTCATTGATAGAGTACTAGGTGGACAAGGAAAAGGTAGTTCTTCGTGATGATATATAGATGGGGAGTTCTCTTATTAATTTAGAGATAAATCCCAGTATTGATTCCCTCTAGTAGGATCTGGTAGGTTCTTCTACATATGAGTATTATGAACATGATCATTCACTTTAATTGACTAGGATGATATGGGAAACACATCACCATGTTTAGTTGGTATTGTTTTCAGACTCATTTGGTGGGCTTTCATTTTGGTATTGTTTACATTCTAGTACATTAACTATTGTACTCTAATCATAGAATATTGTGGTTGTCATGTATTCATTACATAGTTTTTTTACATTTCTGCATCTGTGACTTGGATATGTGTGCTCCTGTAATGGTACATTAAGATAACGCATATCAGTTTTGGGATATGCATAGTTAGTGATAGACACTAGAACATGGCCCATTGGAGGTGGGATTTTGGTAGTCACGGTATGGGCCCAGCATGGATAGATCAGGGCAGAGTTGTATCAGAGGATGTTGGTTATACATTATGACTAGTGTATGTGGGGTTGGATTAGGGAAATTATGTTGACTATATCGAGTTTGGATTTCAGGATAGGGATACCAGTGATGGTGTGATGGTTGATGTATCCATAATCCAGGAATCTTCACACCTAATTTTTGACTTGATACATGAAAACCTTTGTTGAAAGGAAAAAAATGGTACATGAAATATATAGGAATGGATTTGTTTTCAACGTATGTCTTGATTTATCACTTCAGATATACTATATTTACCATGTTACTTGTTGTTTTATTTCGGGATTCCTCCACATAAATATCCATCCAGTATTCCAACACATCTTCATGAGGATGATCTACATAGTGAAAAGGAATCATTATATTGACCATTACCATTTATGGATCCTCATGGTTGTTTAGCAGCTATACTACCAAAATTTGAGTACTAGATACTACCATCACGGTTAGATAAGGATGAATGTAGGATGATTGTGTTTCCTGAGTTCTCGTGGTAGTGACCTCCTAGATTTTTGGGTGAGCTAGAACCCCCAATTGATGCTGATTGGTTAGAGGTATTCACCCATGTTTTATTACTTTTTAGGACACCTACTATCCAGATGGATGTCCTCGCCATGATCCTTCTTCAGTTCTCTTTAGGGTGATGGTGGATCTTGGGGACACAATATCATGATGAGACAGCTTTCTCCTCGACAGACTACTAGAATATCATTATATAAGAGTTCTATCCTTCCATATTGCGATCAGTTTTCATAAAGGTGATTCTACATCTACAATAGGGAAATATGACTATGGATGAGTACACAGTTATGTTTACTAATATATAATACTACTCCACAGATATGGTATGAGACAAGTTATTCAGGGCTCAAGACAGAGATTCAGGATTACAATGTGACATCAGGGTCTAAGTTGTTTTCCTTTGCATTCCTACTTGTGATAGGGTACATGAGAGAACTCTGCTAGTAGATATTGTTCTAGAGGATTGTACACCAGAAGTTAGTGCATGCATGAGAACATAGTTTTTGAGACTACGGATGCAGTTAGTCGATGGTACTCCTACAAATCCTAGTGGGTCATGTGCTTCAAAAGATGATCCTAGATTATTGTGTCAGTGGTGTATGTCTCATTGGTTGCTTGAGGTCATCCTAGAGATAGGCAGTGTTACAAATGTAGTTGTAGGAAAATCCCACCCATGATTTCCTGAACAATCATACAATTGATCAAGGGGAGGTCAAGAGACCACTGAGGTAGAGGCAAAGACAAGTGTAGGTTCATCCGTAGGGAGGTAGACATGGGTGAGGAGAAGGCTGGGCAGCATGATGTGGTCATAGGTGTGAAATTTTTCACCACAAACCCTGTGTGGTCCATGCCAATATTAGAGAGCTGGGGGAAATGGATGAGTCCCTTTATAGTTGATAGAGGATGAAGACCTCATTTCACCAGAGTTTATTTGATGTATGATCTATGTAATATATATATATTAGCTCTAGTTTTGATAAACATTGGATCCCATTATTCCTTTATTTTCCTGAACCTTGTTTGTGATTCATATATTCCATTTGAACTGTTGAGTCGATCATTACGCCTAAATAATACTATGGGAGAAAATTCATGTATCAAACACTTGTGTAGGTAGTATGAACTGAATCGTGGAGGTATGTGTTTTTGTGGGGATCTCTTGGTAGTGACATCAATGCCTTAAGATTTAATTCTTTATATAAACTAATATTCCACATACCAGGCTCATTTTGAATTTTTTGGAACATAGTGTGGTGTGACTGATGTGATAAAACTATGTTTTCAATTGTTGGTGAAAAATGAATAACATGTTGTTCAGGATGGACTCACACATAGCAGGGGAAAACAGATTACTCATGGGTTGGATAAACTCAACCATGGGATAGTAGATTATATGAATCTGTAGTTTACTATTTTGGTGGAGGAGTATGTGGATGTATTTCATGAAGATGTTTCATGTTTACCTACCTATAGGGAGATGGAATTATGCATTGAACTATACCCCAAGATGAAACCAATGTCTATAATTTTAAATTAGATGTCTCTCATAGAGTTTTTTTAGATGAGGGAGATGTTGGAGGATTTGTAGATGAAGGGATTCATGAGGCCCATTGTTTCACCATGGGAATGACCAGTTTTATTTTCCATGAAGGAAGAGGAAAACTGTTTGTTATTTGTGGATTGTTGGTGCCTAAAACGGGTGACCGTGAAGGACAAATATACAAAACCAAGGATTGATTAACTTTTGATCAGTTTAATGTGGAACATTGGTTCTCTAAGATTGACCATATATTAGGTTATCACCAACTACGAGCACGTGATGAGAATATAAAAATTATGACCTTCATATATCATTATGGTAACTATGATTACTTGGTGATTCCATTTGGCATGAAGAATGCCCCAACAGAGTTCATGGGACTCCTGAATTGGATATTTTGGCCTTAAATAGATCATTTCATTGTTGTCTTCATTGATAATATCCTAGTTTACCCAAAATCTATGGAGGATCACATGATACACATGAGGATGGTCCTTGAGATGCTCTGAGAGAACCAACTCTATGGGAATCTCTGGATGTGTCAGTTCTGGACTCGAGGGGTCCGTTTGTTAGGACACATCATCTTAGAGGTTGGAGTTTCTATTAATGCGATGAAAGTTCCTGAAATTCTTCGTCGGGAGCCTCCTAAGAGTGCTAATGAGGGGAAAAATTACTTTGGATTTAAGGATACTTTTATTGGTTTGTTCTAGACTTATCAATAGTGGAATCACCCTTGATGGCTTTAACATGAATGAGATATCCTTTCAAGTGGATGGAGAAGTTACAACATTTCTTTTAGGAGATGAGGTAGAGGCTGATGAGATCTCCCATATTGAGATTTCTAGAAGAGGGAATCAAGTATGTGGTCTTCTAAGATGCATCAGGTACTGGGCATGATTGTATCCCTATATAGGGACAAGTGGTGATTTCTTACGGTTGGTACCAGTTGAGACGACATAAGAAGAACTATGTGACCCATGATATTGTGATAGAAGCACTAGTAATTGCATTAAAGGTATGGAAAAACTACCTAATGGGAGAGAAGTTTATCATCTACTCTAATTAAAATAGTCTCATGTATATATTTTCTCATAAGGATCTTAATTTCAGATAGACTTGATTACTTGAATTCCATAAACACTATTAATTTGGGGATGTCTATATTCCTAGCAAGGGAACATGGTAGAAGATGCTCTCATTCGGATATCTATTTCATAGTAACTGAATGAGAAAATAGTGAATTTACACTCACTATATTTATCTTATGTGGGTGGAGAGGGAGAAGATTACCTCCAGTCGATTGTTTTCACCCATCCAATACTACATCAAGCCAGGGAGGCACAACATGGGGATACTAAATACAAGAACCTACATGATCAATTTTCCACATTTAATGATCCTAATAGATTTTCGAATGGTGGGGATCAAATTATTCATTTTAGAGGGTGCACAGTTTTACTAGTGGTGTTGTGATAGTATGTTTTTAGGGATTTACACACATCCACTTAAGTGGTAAATCCGGGTGTGATGAAGATGTATCGGGACCACTGATGCATGTATTGGTGGCCATGGATGAAGAAGGATGTTTCAGAGCTTTTCCATCGATGCATCACTTTTTAAAAAGTCATGTATGAGTACTAGGTTCCGAAGGGTTTATCACAACCCCTTGAGGTTCTAGAATATAAGTGGGATGGGATATAGATGGACTTAATGATGATTTTACATCGTACGTCAAGGGAACACAATGCCATCTGGGTGATCATTGATGGACTCACCATGTCGGGACACATCATAGATATATGATAGTAGAGTTCAGTAGAGTGATTGGGATGACATTACATGTATGATATTATTTGACTCTATTTAGTTCCATTGACTATAGTTTTAGAGATTGATGAATTCATTTCATTTCGGTTATGGAATAAATTATAGGGGGATTTTGGGACTCAATTACACTTGAAAATATTGATTCACCCATAGATGAATGGGCTGACTATATAGACCATTCAGGTTCCAGAGGACATGCTACATGCATGCATGATAGATTTTTTCTATAGTTGAGATGACCACTTAAAACTGGGGGATTTTTTTAAAAAAAACTATCACTTGACCATTAGTATGGAATTCCTCGAGGCCTTGTAGGGATGACCCTTATAGTCACCACTTTTCTAGACAGTCCATAGAGAGTCATCACTCAATAGAACATAGTTTGTGTGTGCTACCATGGAGATGGTACATATCATTTAGGTGTGGATGTAGACATTACAGAGTAAACAGAAGTCTTATTCTGATAGGCATAGGAGGCCTATGGAGTTTTAGGAAAATGTCGATGTATTCCATGGTGTATCCCCTCGACAAGGATTGCATATATTTCACTGGGGCGACAAGTTATCTCTGAGGTTCATCATAAAATTCTTGATACAAAATAGGGTTAGAGAGGTGAACTAACTCATGGATCTATTTCTGTAGTTAGACTAGGTACATGATGTTTTCCACGTGTCATGGAAAGGGAGTTACGTGCATGAACCATCACACACCATTGACTAGTGTGAGATGGACAGTGATGATTAGTGACTTTTTTGGAGTACCATGTGTAGATTAAGGATCAGTATGAGATGATCATTCATGGGAAGTCGATTATTTTGGTGCATGTCTTCTAGTAGCACCAGAATCTACATGACAGCCTGTTGGAGATAGAGGCTCATATTCATTCACAGTACCCTCATCATTTTTAGCATCCTTTTTTTCTTTTATGGACATAATTCCTCGGTTTTGTGAGAGTGAAATGTCTCATATTTTCCATGATTTAATTTTGGAAATTATATGGAATGATTTTGATACAATTTAATTAGACATTGTGGGATTATAAGGCCTGGATTCCTGAGATTTTTTTTTAAAAAGTTTAACTTTTAATAGCATGCACGCATGATTTTCCTGAAAAATGTGGAATAACTCTCAAATAGTTGCCCATATTAGAAATATGATGGAACAGTTGAACTCAGAGTGGAGGATTTACCAATGGCATGAAAGCATTGTTCATCCCATGTCTTCTGTGGAAAATATTCAAAAGTATGTAATTGTCATTAAGTAATTAATATAAATTATTATATGACACAATGACAATGTTCTTTTTATTATTCCCTTTTATTGAATTTTGTGTTATCACCAATAACCTAGAATTTCTATGAGCCAAGGAGAAGAAATATTTTAAAAAATATGGTGGATCATGGACCGATGATCGACATGCAGTGGATTCAAAGGAATCTTGTCAATGATGGAGATGACACAAAGATCCTTCATTTGCGACTGAACTGAATCAAGGAAGTTTAGTTATTTCATTTTCATTTTCCTCATTCATAATTTTCACTATGAAAATGGGTCAATACAAAAATATATTGACCAATAGTTCGATCATTGTTGGATGATTATTGAATTTTGCAGATCATTTCAGGGATTTTTCATGTTTGATCTTCATCATTGTTCTAAAGAGAACATATAGATAATGACACGAATTAATGATAAGGTCCATTCCTCATGGAATTATTTTTACTTTTCGCTACATTTTTCATAGAATTATTCATTTTTGGAAACTCATGGTAATGACCAGACTTGGAAAGAGGCTTCGAACATAATCAGACCCCCAAATTGGATGCAAACAAAAATTGCGTCTGTATAAATGTAGATCAGAACCTGAGCATCAGGGATATTCCATAGTTTTATAACTACATGTATAAGAGGTGACATAGTGGTCTGACAAAGCGGAAAATTTCATAGGTTAGGAACATCGTACCTATGAGGGGGTGCAGTGACTGTACAATGATCGGAGGCTGCGTCCAAGGAATATTATGACAGTGATATTCCGAGATGTGGTAGAGAGGATCAGGGGATGAAAAGGAGAATGATGTGGGATGGGATGTGGAGGAGAAATAGGATTCACTGGTAGTTTTAGCCACATTGGATAAGTCCAAGGGACTACGTAGGCCAGTCTAGGAGGCTTGTGCATGAGTGGGCTGGTCTATGATAGATGGGTCAGGCTATAAGAAGATAGGCCATGCCAGACAATGTGTGTTGGGCTAGGAATAGCAGGTGGGGTCAGACGTGGATCAGACTCGGGGTAACCAAATTAGGCCACTATCAATTGAGCTTTCGAAATGTTGTGGAAGTTTAGGGTGAAATATCTCTATATCCCTAGTGACCCCTCGGGCTTTGAAAATTAAAACCCCTATAACATTTAATGGTTCATCTGTTTGACGAGCCTTTTGTGGAACTCGATCCCAGATGATGATATATTACTTTTGAGATGATGTTTTGAGTTTTTAGTTTGGTGTAGTAGAGGTTAATATCATTCCCTTTGGTCATTTAGTCAAGGTATTATAAGGGTATTACATGCACATCACTAGACATTAATCCACTCTATATTCTTATTCCAGAAGAAAGTTAGGAATCCCCTCTCTATGACTGGAGTGAAATCATCAATCACACATAGTGGAGTCTGAGGACTCATGTATCATTATGGAGTAGTTCTTTGGACCTCTTTCCAGAAAACACATCATTATTGTACATGGTATCCCCCAGATTGTTTGGGCATGATCTGTGGTATCCCCCATGATGTGTGGGTGTGATCCCCTATATTTAGAATTTATCCAGATAGGTTATATGGTATCCCCCAGTGTTTCTGGGTGGGATCTATGGTATCCCCAGTGTATCTATGAGTGATCCCCTCTCTGTAGTATCATGATCTACCTAAAAAATGAATTGTCATTTTTGTAGGTCCCATGTGAGCTAGATATCTATGTGAGACACTTTTCTGATATCATGGCTCAAGGAATCACTTATACAGGAATAAGAATCCTTCTAGAAAAATCATATGGCTAGAAATTGGTTGTGGATTGCCTATATACTATGACACTTGGATTGAGTATATTAGGATATTCTTTCTACATGTGTGGTAGAAATACAACTATGTGAAGTTGACTGCTCATTTTTCCTTCTTGGTATTTCCTTCATGGTATTTCCATTGTGGTTTTTTGGGTTTTATTTTGATTATTGTTTTACTCACCCATGTATGGTCATTACCCACACATTTTGTGTGATGTGAAGATAATTTACCCTTTTACGGAGTAATAGGTGGACCAGGACCTAGCAGTTCTTAGTGAGGCCCAAAAGACGAGGTGTTCTTTTATGACATATGACAACATACCCAATACCATACCCTTGAGGTTTAATCTGGTAAGATTCTCTATGAATGAGTTTTAGGAACATGTGCATTCACTTTCCTAGATTTGGATGACGTGGGAATACATACTTATGTTTAGCTGGTCTTTTTTAAGACTATTTTGACCGGCTTTTATTTTGGCCATGTTTATATTCTAGTACATTCACTATTGTACTCTGGTGGTGGTATATAGTGGTTTTCATGAACATTTTACTTAATGTTATTTTTATATTTTAGCATTTGTGTCTTAGAGATGTGCGCATTCATAGTGGTACCTTAGGATAATTCCCCCCATTTATGGGATATGCCTACCCAATACTATTCACCTGCCTATAGCCTATTGGAGGAAAGCTTGGGGTAGTCATGAAATGGTCCCCACTAGGATTAGGTGTAAAATAATTGTGATTTTTATGCTGAGGATGATTATTTTTTCTTAATCCTTTAATAAATTTTAGATTTCTGAAATATTATAAATTTAAAAACTGACTATTATGAAATTTAGAAATAATTTTTTTAAAAAAAATTGAGAATGACCAAAAAATTATTTAAAGACTCGAATAATTAATTTAAAATTGTTATATTAAATTTATAAATATATATTTTTTAGTTTATAAATAAAATATCATTATATCGTAGTGAAAATTATTTATGATATTATGAATTTAATGGAGTGGTTGAGAGATTCCATTTGATTTTGGAGTTATATTTATGTCAAAAATATATAACTTTTTCTAATAATTATCTAAATAATTTTGTATCAATTAATTCCACAAAAAATTATTTGGTATAAAAAAACAAACAATATTTCTACCAAACCATTAGAAATATATACCCTCCTATTCTGTCATTCCAATCTATAATAAAGCATGTGGACATAAATTTTCTCCCAATTCCTTACGCAGGAGTCACTATAATCAGTTCATAGGGTTCCATGCTATTCTTATCAATCTATAAAAATATACATTGAAATGTATTGGTTCTTAACCCTTTCTCTACCTTTCTTTTTTAAATCATTTCATTTTGATTTATTCTCAATGAGAAATATTGTTAGGATTAATTATTATAAATCAATTATTAAATGATTAATGAAATATCACCATTATCTATCATTATATTATATTCTTAAGAGGTTACCATACATAAAAATAAATATATCTGTATAAAAGTCTATAATTATTGTATCAAAATGATGGTGTGTTTTTTGAACAATTATTTATCTTTATGGACATAAAAACATGATGAAATCATTAAACATGATCCACCTAGGGGTAGTAAAACAAAAAATATATATTGGTTATTTACATGATCATTAAATATTTCATGATGAGATAGACAAACTACTGACCTTTTATAATACCCCAAGGGGTATTCAACAAAAAATTTGAAAAAAATTATAAACCATGATAATTATTTATTTATTTTTAATGTCACTAAACTATGAAAGTAATATTAGATAATAACTTGTTGTAATTCAAAAAAATAATTTATTTCATATTTTTTCTAATAAAACATTTAGAATATTCAAATTACATAAATTTAGACATAAATGGATAATTTAAATAAAAACATATCTAGAAGTCATTATCTCACCAATCAAACTAATTAAAAAAAATTACCCTTAAATAAAACATATTAAATATAAAATATAAGAATTAAAATTGAAATAATAAATAATTATTTAATTAAAGTATGTTCATAATATAATGGTTCATACATGTGAAATAAAATGAGACCTAAGGTAAGAGTTCTTTTATCTGAATTTCATCATATTAAGAAAAGATTCTTATCATCCACCAATTTAATTATATATATTGTAAACAATAAAATATTGACTTATGAGATTTTAAATCATTTCTTATTTTCATTTAAACATTTATTTTATAACTCTATATTCATTATCATTTAATTGAAACACTACCTAATTCATTATCATTGTTACTAATTATATTTTTTTTATATTGTGATATCATTTATTCTTGAAATTCATCCTACTATATCTGGTTTCATTAAATAAATTTTTAAATAATATTTTATCCCCTATTTAATTTTTGTATTTATATGTGTTCATTACATTTATCCAGACTTTAAGTAAATGTTCTACTAAACAATAAACAGTTAATAGACATGACCATATCTCTTTTTATATTTGGGAATTATTTTATTTTCATATACATATACTTGATATAATTTCCATACATTCTAATATATATATCATATATCACTAAATTTTATTTCCAAATTTCATTATCATTCCTTACAAATTTTCTAAAAATAATTTTTTTAATGTATTGTGCTTGACATATTTTTGTTATTTTTTCTAAAACATGTGAGAAGTATATTTCTTAACATCATTCATTTGAATGTATTTTCCCATTATCCTAACTATTATTAATAAGGAAGCTAACATTACTATTTTCCATGTTTTCGTAACGAATATAACTTCTCCACTTTTTTTACTTTTAATTTTTTAAATAATTGTTAATATTTTTTTAAGAATAAGTAAATTCATTTCATTATAATTAAGTATATTTCATTTTCAAATAAAATTTATTATATTTAGATTCATTCTTTTTCTTGTTTTAAATAATTAATATTTTTTTATATTATTGTTTTCAATATTCTATTTTCATCCTTCATACATTAATTTTATTAATGTGACATAGATGTTTATTTTTTAAACCATAGTACAAGGATTTATGATAAATCATTTAATTATTTCTAATAAATTTTACTCTCGAACTCTATAATATATTTTTCATCTGTGGTTATGTCTAATGTATTTCCCCCTGAATGATTTTTTTTACTTATATATCCCACCTCATCTTATTCATATGGTATGTATTCTCTATCATTCTTTATCTCTCTATTGACTTTATAGTTCTGCTTCAGTCAATATTACTTAATTTTATTGACATGTTATATACCATTTCTAATATATATATTATTACAAATTATTTCATTAATATTATACTCATCACCAAATATAGTGTAATTTAGATGGGTTGTTTTCAAAAAAAATATTCTTTTAAATTAATATAGAAATATTTGAAATTATTATACTCTTTAGTTCAATATGGATATTTATTGATTGCTATGAAATGTTTTTTATGTATTCTGTTTTTTATTTATTCCATAATATTTTGAATACATTTCAATTAATTATTGATGAGTATTTACTAGAATTATATATCCCCTTGATGTATCTGTAGACCTCATTAGGGAAATATAAAGGGAATTTTGGGTAATCCTTACCCATTTATGAAAGATGTATTCGTGAGAGTCCATGATGGTTTGTTTCTGATGTCTAAAATTATTTATTTAAATCTTTTATTTTCAAACATGTGACCATTTATATTTTAATGTTATTCATGAATATATTACATTATATTCTTAATAATTATATTTATTTTTTTACTTATTCTATATATATGATTCCTTCCATAATTTTTCCATGATAGTTTTTATTATAAAATACCCTTCCTATATGTTTGAACAAACCTTTCTTCTACATAAAATTAAATTTTTAAGAGGAGTATTATATTTTAAAATCTTACATGGTTTTAGGTGTATTGAATATTATGGGAGATCTTAAAGGCTTGTTGTAAAATAATAAATTCATCGAATTAATGTAAAAATGATCATACATCGGGAATGATAGGGGATTTATTTATTAATGGTTATTATGAACTTTGTATGACACTAATCCTATAGGATATTGGGAATATTAAAAATCAATATTTATTGTTGATATTTTAAATAAATAATTATTTTTTTGGATTTCTTCTTTTGGTCTTAAATCTAGTATACATGGGACATGTTTCTAGCTCTATGTATGAGAGTCTGGGTATAGTGTACCTCGTGGGATATGTCAATCCCTTTAATTGTTGGAATCTTTTTCCTTCCTAATATTTTTTGATAACCAATTAAATTTAAAAATAAAAAATAGAATCATCACAATACATTAGTCTCTTAAATATCCACCATTATATTTATTATAAACATGCTAAAATAAAATAATTATATTTTTTTAATATGGTATGGATACATATCTATTATCCACCCATATTTATAGTAAATATATAGATATATGAATAAGTGAATTTCCTAACAATAAAATTATTCTTTTTCTATTTAAAATTTCATCTCCCCTAAATAATTCTAATCAATCTGAATGAATGGTGGAGTCAAAATTATATTATATAATGATCTATAAATTAATCAAATATATATATGGGGACTAAATTAGTGTATAAAAAGATTACATTACCATGAAATAAAATATTCCGTTAATACTGTCTGGCATGTGATACCAACCCTTATTATCGTATAATGGGGTTTCTAATAATACATTCAGGATATTTATAACATAATCTCAGGATAAAAAATATAAAAATAATTTAATCCCAACTAGATTATTATCCCTTCATCCTTATAACAATATTAATATACACCCCATTTATTAATATGGACTAGTGTAATCTAATCAACAGAAATAGATACTAATGATAATACATATTTGACATCCTAATCTAAAACATTCCAAAATTCATATTCATATTAAATAATACAATCTATTGTTTTTATCATATAATGAACTACCACATAATATTTTTACCCCAAAATACTCAAGAATGTTTAATATTCTCCAAAATGAACACCAAGAGTCCCTTGAATAAAAACTAAATGTTTTAATAAGGATTCAATATTCTAATTTAACCACATCATGTTGATAAATATTATATGTTGTAGTAAATTCATTTATTTCAAGTCCAATTTGTACAAACATCTCCATTAAATCCCTAAATTTAATAAAAAAACAAATTAATAATTGAACATAGAAAATATTATTTAGATGAACTGATCTATATTATTTACAATTTTTTAAATAAACTTTTATCACCAAACTAACAACTAGATCTACTTATCCTAGTTAACCTTTATTATATTTCTAAATAAATATCATAAATAAAAATTACAATAACTATTTGGAGAATAAAATAGTTATTTTATCATTTTGAAAATCAAATTAAATATTTATATTTATATAATTATTTATTACTTTATAAATAATTAGTAAAAAATTGTAATATCTCATGTTTTTAAAAGGAAACACTATGTTCGGTAGAAAACATTATATAACACATCAAACTTAAAAAGAAAAATAATATAATTATATCGATGTTGCCGCATAACAATTAAAATTTAGGGTATGATAAGAATTAACTATTTTATTAAAATATTATTTATACATTTATATATAATTAATTATTTGACCAATTATTTATAATCTAAAATAATACCATTTTAAAAATAAATTTAATTTTTTTTTAGAAAAACTATTAAAATATGAAAATCATCGTTTTACTCAAATAAATAATAAATCAATAATTTTCAATAATATTAAAATTTATAATATTGAATCTAATGTTCAACATCTATTATATATATTTTGAAGACATGGTATATGAACAAAGAAATTTAGTAATAAATTATGTATTCTTCTAGAAAGGTTGTTTTTCCGCCTATTAGTGGTGCACTTTTTTAAAATCTATTTAATGAAGATTTTATATATTATAATTTAAAAAGTAAAAATCATTTATAAATATGAAAACCAAATTTATTGTCGTTTATTTTTTGTTCTTTTTTCAATAAGTTTCATGTTTTGATAAATAGTGTCAATTTATAAATTTTAATTTAAATAAACATTTCATCAAAATAATTTATTTTGTTAAATTATATTTTTGATTTATTTTAAATAATATTAAGATAAATTTTATATCAATTAATTCAATTCAGATCATTATAATCAATTCAACATTTAATTTGGATATAAAAACTTTTCAATATTTTGAACACTTTTACTATAAAAAAAAGTTGTTTTGTATCATCTGTGGGATTAAATTTTAACTAATTAATACAAATATTGTGAATGGAATATTGAAATAAGGATTTCATATATGGAGCTATAATGACCAAATTTAGTAACTATTTACATTTTATTTGTTGTTAATTTGAAATTTAACATTGGTAATTTTTATTACCACGGTTCAGGGTAAATCAGGTAATTAATGGTTAAAATAATATTATAAATGTTATAATATTACTGTTAAAGTTGTCCTATTTTTTTGAATGAGTTATTTTCGACCAAAATAATCCTTGTGGCAATTTTATGACCTGATTGAGACTCTTCGATGAAATTAATCCCTTTAAAAAAATTTATTTTGAAGAAATGTATGTGTTTTCATATTATGTTTTAATAATTATAACATTTTTAATATAGGGTTATTTAGAAGTCATATTCTACTATAAATATCCATTTCAAAGAAAAAATATTCATATTCATCGTGATAATTTATTTATATTTTTTTTGGAAAACAAAATATTTTACACAATGACACTATATTGATACATTAACTATTTAATTAGTGGAAATATTCAATAAATGATATTAAAAATATGAAAATAAATATCATTTAAAATTATTAATTCCATGAAAAATTTTATATACATAATTGAAATATTTTTGTTTTTTTAAAATAAATGATATCATGTACTTATAATATTTTTAAAATTTCAAATAATATATATTTTTTAAATTAACATTAATTATATTTTAAAATATATATTATTTAATTAAAATATATAAAATTAATAAAAATATAATAATCAAAAATATTATTGGGATAAGGTTTGAAATTTATTCCATGATTCATTTATCGGTGTTTTGGAATTTTATTTTACCCATATTAACCCTCAATGTGTAAACATGCATGTCGTCAAAATAATAGTTAAATGGGGTAAGTAAAGGTCATAGCCAAAACATAAAGTTTAAAAAATTGTCAAAACATGTATAACCTTACTTTTATGAATTTATTTCAACCCAAAATAATAATTTCCTCAAAATGAATCAGTTTCATGAAGTTTTTATTAGAAAATTCATTTATATTAATTTGATATATTGAATAATTATAAGAGTGCCCCATCCCTCTCTCATTAATGAGAACCTCTTCCTCTCATTATATCACACATAAAAACATATTTTTTCATCTATGTCCTTAAAAAATGCATTCCTATAATCCCTACCCAAATTCTAGAGTTCTTAATTTCGCCATACCACTTTTTTACTGTTCTTAATTAGCTTATAAAAGGATATCCTCTAAAGAAGATCTTTGTTTTAATCAATTATTTCAGTTATATTAATTCATAAACATCCTTAGAATCTTATTCAATAAATATGAAATAATAAATAATTTATCATAAATACACAGATATATTATTAATTTAATATATTAACTTATGTCCATCTCCCCGTCAATTAAATGATAATAAAATTAATCTTTCATGTGTACGACAGAATACCACCTCAAAAACCGATATAATTCATTTTACAAAACTGGCTCTAAAAATGGTTGTAATAATTGACTTAATATTAAAATATTATATTCCTAAAATATTTATAATTTTTAAATTATACAATATCATTTATATTCTTACCTTTCCTTGCAGATAAATAGGATAATTTTTTTCCTGTGTACATGTGGACTATCACCTCCATAGAGCGATATGATTCATTTTAATCACCACAACAAACGGATAATATATCTAAGTATACTTAAATTATTAATATTATATTAATGATATTATTATCATTATATAAAGATAAACAATATTTCCCTTTATTCCATAATGATTATTGAAAAATGAAACATTTAATCATGTGTATGAACAACATACAGTCTCTCTGATTTCATAGTTTATTTTCCATATCCATGCAAATGGATGGTTTTAACTGTATAATTTATTAGTATAATTTATTATTATTTCATGAATATTATTCTTATATAATTTAATAATGAACACATTTGTAAATAAACATCATACCTAGGTTAATTGGAAAACATTTACTGAATTCATAAAAATTCCTAACATGAACATAAATAATAAGGTAATAGATAAAAAATAGAAATAAACGATTTAAAAATAATGATACTAAATAAAAGGGATATCAAAAGTGTAACAAATGATCATTTATTTATTATTATGGAATTTATAGGACATATATGATAAGTCGGATTCAATGTAAGGGACCTCACCTCAATATCATTTCATTGAGTTGTATATTGATGTTATATACAAATCTTAAATAATGAGGTGTTTATTAACCCCCTAATAGTGTCATTAAAATTAATTTATTTTTTTATTTTTTTGTAAAATTTTTTATTTCTTGTGGCTTATGATTTAAATGTTCAAAGTGGAAAATAGTTTCACGACCCTCCTTCTCCAAAAAGGGGGGAAGGGTCAGCAGATTGTCAGGCCCTTCCATCTTTAAGTTGAAGGAGAGATAATGACCCCCGAGACCCGCCCTCAATAGGTCCCAGAGTGGCGGCTAGCACCAATTGTATAGAAATTACACACAAATGGAAGGCATTACCCCTTTTTATTTTATAGGATTGGGAGATAAGATGATGAAAGCCAACAACACAAAAACTAAAAGAAAATTAAAGCCAAAAGTAAACCATTCCCACATGCATGTTCTAAAAAGTGAATGCCACAAAGTAAAAAAGTGACTACAAAGGTAAGTACCAAATAAAGAAAAAAATCAGCAACTGCAACTGCCCCAATGGTCCGAGTTAGTATGGTCCTACGTGATCCCCAAAGTCCTCCTGGAAACCTGAAAGCAGTTTTATATACGTAGGGTGAGCATACAAGTACACTCAGTAAGGAAAACCAAAGACTCTCGTGCACAAGTGCGGAAACATAATAAATTTCCATGAGAAAAGGAGTAAACCAAACACCTAATAAGGTAAACTATCCACCCAAGCCTAACCAAGGCACACTCCCCAAATAACACAAGTCAAGTAATATATATAATAAGAGCACATCGATGTTTGGGTACCCCACGCCACTTTCCCACTGGTTATTGAGACATCCTACACATCCAACCAATCCCACCATTCTCACTGCAGTCCCACTGCCACACCCGCCCGCACACACCTGGGCCAAAACTACATGCAGTCCCACTCCCCGCCCGTAAACACCTGTTCCACAACTGTCACACGTAACCACGCCTGAAAACACCTAGTCCAGAACAACCACCACCATGCCTGAAGACACTTGGGCTAGAAGATCCACTGCCATGCCCGAAGACACCTGGGCCTCATCCCAAAGACACATGGGAAACCACCTGCTGCACACACCTGGCCAACCCCCACACTACCCTTCCCAAAGATTCTTAGGCTAATAATGGACCTCACGCCATCACAGCCTACCCGAAGACAATTGGGCTATCCGGGAAAGGGATCAGAAAAGGAGCTAATAACCAGCCACTAATAATAGTGTTGGGAAAAACACCCTCCCCCATGAAATGGGGGTGTTCGACACTATGTTCTCAACTTGGGTGGGGCGCGAATAAAAAACACAAAACTACAAGTATGTATATATATGTAACAAGAACTCACCCAAGTTAGGTTTTTCTTCAGCCAGCCTAAAGGACACAAACACCACTTAGGTTCGAGTCACGACTCTCACCAACAAACCCATTTGTCCCTTTATTATTTTCATGATCAGTAATAATGTTCAAATAATTTTAAGCACTACTGGGAAACTAACACCATAAGCATAACCAAGGAAAATAAACCAACCAAACATAAATTAAGTATCCACACCCGGTTCTCTTGTAAAGTCATAATGACAAAGGAATAAGTGAGATCCCTCGAAGTACTGGAACCAAAGACAACCTCAAGACACTGCCCCGTGTCCCCTCCCCCAAAAAGGTATTTCATCAACAGAGGATCCCACCCCAATTCATGATATAAACAAGGTAACCACCCAGTCTTAAAACTCACAACCACCAAATCCATAACAACAGGGGATCCCATCCCTAATTTCATAACCACCGAGAGTATAAAAATAGGGGATCCCATCCCCTCCAATATCTCCAGAATCGGCCCGTAAAAGAAAACAACCAAACCACTACCACCAACACAAAGCAGGGCCATGCCAGTATTTTCATATTTATAAGATTTAATACACTACATGATTTCAATTTCTGTGTGCTTTAACCAGGGTTATCACAAAAAAGGATTTATCCTGGTGCTTCCAATTAATTTATCTGAATATATGTAATTAAAAAAAATTCCATTACACAACAAGGGTTATCCACCACAAACACGATCCATTTAAACATCACCATAGGGAAGGGTTTGTTAGTGCAAAAGCAAAGACCACCAACGGCCTCGATTTTCAGTAGGATTAAGCTGCACAATTCATAAAGAAGATCATAATATAAAACAGTATCAATGATTAGAGCCCCCCCCCCTTCTTTCTTTAAAGAATCCTTTCATTATCTTTATTTAGGTCTGGTTTATCCAATTCTACATAATCAAAAGCATGTCCACCCCACATGATACACAAAAGAGAGAGGTGAATGAGAAATTCCCTACTTGTTGGTCAATGTTCGATGCTGAGGCATGTCATGGAACTTCACGGATAGCGATGCGGCTCGCCTGAACGAAAATAGCATCATCTATCAATGCTTAGGTCGGGCGTGGAACTTCACGCATAGCGATGCGGCTCGCCTGAAGGAAGGGTAATCTAGCGCAGGGTGAACGAGAAAAGAAGAAACCCACGGCGAACCCTTTTGTTTATAAGGGTCTGGGGCGGTTGAGATAAGAACGTGAAACTGTGTAAGGAGCGGGGGCCGTGGGTTGACCACGCGGCCCCACACGTTATTAAAGGGGTCGGGTGGTTTAAACCAATGCACACACCAGGTTAATTCACTAAATACTTAATTAAAACATTTATGGGAATTAATAGGATTTAAAACATGATTAAATGAGTCAAAATAGGGTTTAAAACCCTAATTGCGCAAGAAGGAGCGACACTGGAGAGAACCCGTGGGGTAGGCCAGAGCCACCGGTAGCTGAGAGCTACCGGTGGGTGACAGCTACCGGTGGCTGTCTGCAACCGGTAGCCGAGCTACCGATAGGTTGTAGAAACCGGTAGACCGAGCTACCAGTATCCTGCAGCTACCGGTAGACCGAGCTACCGGTAGGCTGCAGCTACCAGTAGACTGAGCTACCTGTAGATAGAGCTACCGGTAGCTGCAGCTACCGGTAGACTGAGCTACCAGTCGACAGAGCTACCGGTAGGCTACGGCTACCGATAGACCGAGTTACCGGTAGGCCTGCTACCGGTAGGCTAAGGCTACCAGTAGTCCTACCGTTACGCCAAACATCACCGAGATTCCCAAACCAGAAAACCCAACACGAGATTTTCAAAAAGTAATGGACCCCAAAAACCCGGGCTATTACAAATAGTCTCTTGAAGGGTCAATAATTTAATTTCAAAATATTTTTCTCCATGACAATATTATTTATATTTATTTAATATATTTATTTATATGGATATAAAAGGATTATAAATGAGATTTTTTTCCTATTTTTAGTTATTTTTAATGGTTTTAAAAAGTATTCTTTTTATGTGTTTTTTCATAATTTTTTAAATAATGAAAAAATGATTGTTATAGTTTTGAAATATAAAGAGAAAACAAATTCTCAACTAGAGTGACTATTATTTAATTTAGATAATCCTTTGAAAGAATACATATTTTCTTAAATAAAATACCCTCTTCTCTTTTTTTGTGTTTATCATTATTTAAAATAAATTAAATGAAAATGGTATTTTTATATCAAAGTGTCTTTAATATGGGGTTATTATATTAGTTTGATGTGTTTTATGAATAATTTGTTTTATAAATGATACGGTACATGGGAATTATATGAAACCAGTCATCCAGATATATATTATTCACGGGGTGGTGGATATGGTGATGCGTAATCCTATTATAGCTTAAAATGTGATGTCCAAGATAGTTTTGAGGAATCCTATGACATTTTAACATGGGTTTTCCATGGTAGTGCTAAGAAAACCGATTACATCTTTTCATGGGTTTTCTAAGATAGTTATAAGAAAGTATTATATATATTTAATCAAATTTAGTCATATGGTTATTTTAATTGGATGGGTTTTGAATGGTTTTTATGAATATTATTATCTGAGTCACCTAATGTAGTTATAATTTCTTTTTATGGGTTTTAGTGATTTTCATTGAGAAAAATGTTTGTTTATTGTTCATGTAAATATGTTTTGTTTCAAATTATCAAAGAACATTGAATATAAAAGTAAATGTTATATGATATTTCATGGTCTTACTAAAGTAATAGTTTGATTTATTTTATACACCTTACTGAAATTATTTTCTCATGTGATGTTTTTAATATTTCATTCATAGTGTTTAATGGGGAATATAGATAATGACGTGATTGAGGGGATAATTGGGAATATCTTTTATTAAGAGAAATCATGTTTTATTTTAAATAGTTTTACATTTTAGGGGAAATGGATAATGCGTATAGATTTCTACTTGTAATGTATGGTTTTCATTTGTAATGGTTTTTAAAATTATTTACATCTCTAAACTAAAGTGGTCCACTAATGAGAATTGTTGTAAAAAAACACTATGATATGTAATGTTTAAAGATGTGTCCTTATTGTTTGTATTAAAGGATGGTTTATAAAACATTTTAAATTGGTAAATCATCTTCATTGTTATGTATTTCATCATGGGATTATAATTTAATGTATTATCATAATCTAAAGGTATTAAAACCCCCTTTTGACAGTTTAACTATGAATTTATAGTTAGATAAATTTATTTTTTGAGACATATATTTTTTAGTTCATAATGGGTTATTAATTTTAGGGATGAATAAATTGATTTATAATATAATAATTGATGTTAAAACATTTTATTGTGATTTTTGGTGATTGTATCATATTTTGGAAATAATATAGGAATTATAATGTTTTATGAAAATGAAAACTCATAGGTCGGGTCACAATCTGTTGTTTCTGGTAGAGCTATGGGAATAAAACTAACAATTTAAGTGTGATAATGGTGAATTGCTTATAAATGGACTACATCATGCCCTAGTTAGTATGATTTTTTATTTTTAGGGAATTTTTTTTATGATGGAAAATTTTATTCAGGGAACAGATGTTTTATCAAATAGATAACCTTAGGATTGGAAAATGATTTGGTAATTAAGGTATTAATTTTTTATTTGGAAGACATTAACTATTATTTTGACTCTTCATGACCTAGGTAACCATAATACAATATGTTTTTTATTTTAAGAATAAAGGTTGAATTATATTTTATAAGAATCTATGGCTTAATTGTGGACTTATGGGTAATTTAGTTTATTTATGAAAATGGTTATTGTATCATGAAAATTACTAGGGAAATTAATTTTTGGTATGAGACATTAACAATATTTGATTTTATTTTTAGGTTATTATTAAAATTTATCTTGAATACTATGCAATGAAATTCATCTGATTTTTTGTTTTCAATGTTAATCTTGAATATTTTTAAGAAATTTTAAGGATTACTATTTTTTGAATGCTCTATGGTGTACATTGTTTATTACTGTTGAATTATGGATAATAAATTAGTTATTCATAATATAATGGTTTATTCTTCTTAAAAAATTATCTCATCTTATCAAAAAATTATTGTATTTTGTTAATTTTTTATGTTGACGGAAATAAATATTTAATCATTTTTTGATTATGTGATTCTCAAGAAGATGATTCTAATGTGTCAAGGATTAAAAAACTAAACTTATATACAAATCGTTTAGAGACACATACGATTTCTTGATGAAAATTTATTAATAGATGAAAATGTACATGAAAAGTAAGTATATATTGTTATGTTCTCATTCCATTTGTTAATAAAATTCCTCAAATCTAAGAAAACTATCTTAGCATAAAAACTTCTTACTTTGATGACAATGAAATTTTAACTCATCATAGAATTGTGATTTTGTGATGGTTTCTATTTTAATGACCATGTTCTTAAGCAGTCTCCATCAGAACAAGATTGTTTTTTTCTCTTACATTTCCATTTTTTCCTTTATGGAACCATAGTATGTGTTCTATCATATAACCATTGTACATATAATTAATCCTTTAAATATAAATCTATTGTTGACCATTCTTTCATTATGGGTTTTCCAGGAATCCACATTGAAAGTCCCACATCTTTATGTCAATCTTGTATTAAAAAATGAATGTTACAGTTTATTAAATGGGGTACAATGTAACATCTCTAGTTTTTAATATAAAACATTGTGTTCAATTGGGTACATGATACATTAAAACAATCTAAAAAGACTATAAAAGTATATTATATTGTAGTTACCATAAAGACATTAGAATTTTGGGTTTGAACGTGATAAAATGAAATATTAAAATATGGTTCACACATGTACATATAATTATTTCTTTGTAAAATTAACTATAAATGTAAATAAAACAATGTTTAAAATAAAAGGAACTGTGTGTCTGAAAAACTATTTAAACATGATCATGTATGTATTATACTAATAAAAAAACTACACACCCTTGTTAGATTATATTAATTTTCAATATATTAATTAAAATGTTTATCCTTTATTGTATGTGTTTTTTAGACAAAATATATGAACAAATCCAATTTTCCTCAGCAAATTTTAATTCATTCTAAAAATCTAGTTCACCTATCTTCTGATGCAATACTGATTCTATATCTAATTTTTCAAAATTTTAACATTCCTTTCGGAAAAATGAACTTTTTATTTGAAAGATGAAATATAAAAATATACTATGGATTCATTTTTGGTATTTTTACAATATGTTTTATGTTTTGATGAATAGTAAAAAATAATAGATTTTAATTGAAAATATATTTTTCATTTAAATAATTTACTAACCACCTAGTTCTGATGATTAATATATCATGTTTTTAATGTTATAAATTAGTTTCACAATTCATTTTATGTACTCTGTATTTTGAGGGAGGTGAAAATTTATTGTATGTTTGAGACACCATTGAGGTTAGAATGGACAACTCATGACACCATTGTCCATGACTTACCGGTAGCATAAAAATCTATCTAAGTATATGATACCGCTGGGATATCACATTGATAGATTGTCATATCATTGGAAAAAAATATAAATAAATTATGAAACATTTTTAGTATGCACACCAATAGTATTTCATGCCGCCAGAACACAGATATGACTATTTATTAGATTCCTCTAAAAGTTCCAATACTGATTTCATACCATCAACACAGAATTTTGGACAAGTCTAAGGCACTATCAGTCCAAACACAATTACACCAGACATTGTCAGAACAGACAATGCTAGTTGAGATTCCTCATACATTGTGGAGATTTTTCTATGTCTATCACACCACTAGTATCTTTCCTCAAAAGAAATACACCTCCATTGTAAGACACATCAACTATTTGTTCACTTATTATTTCTTAAATAATATTAGTATAATAGATATTTTTATTAAAGATAATTACACTAACTATTTGAATGAACTTATCTTAGATGACATACATTGAGCATTAAAGAGTGTGTTACGATGTTCAGTATGAGGAAGAAACTATTCGGCATACTCTACAACTAACAGAAGTGAAATAGACTCCCTTTTGGATTATATATATAAAGAAGAGATGCAATATTGGAAGTAGTAAACCAATGTAATGTTGAGATCTCGATCTTCTTTAACACATTTAGAGCTAAATATAGTCTCAAAAAGATTATCTCACCCACTAAAATCATTTTACTATGATGGATAAATACACATTTATATCTATTTATTTCCATCAGTAAAATATTATGAGTGTTCGTCACTATATTCTCTTAATGTTATCATAAGAACCCAACCCAAGATTCACTAATATATCAAATCAAGAGTCACAAGCTTCATCATAATAGATTTATCACTTACAAATTATACACTTATAGATTCTTTTATTCTATTTATATTTATTACTTATTTACCGGTATGCGTTATACTCAGTTTTATATATACACACTATCTCCTATACTAAACTGGAAGATACACGATACCCTCTCAAACCATTTCCTATTTTTTAACATTGATAAGTGTTGTAGAGGTCCTTGTATGGGCAGTTTTTCCCCCACGAATTACTATAGATGTGTTCATTTGTGACCTAGATTTTTGAAATTTTTTGTAAAACACGATCTATGTTTTGGATTACATTTTTTATATTATATTAATTTCTTGGTGTCAGGTGATCACTATGTGTACAAGATTATGTCTTGAATTGATAATGAACCTCATGTATTCTTTATTTCTACTCTGTGTGTTAATATTGTTTTACATTATTTCTATATGAAAACAAAAAACTATTTTAATTATAATATATACATATATATAAATATATAAATAGATATTTTATCTTAATTAGTGTTCATATAGAATTTTGATCATGTAAAATGATTTTAATGGATCCAATCTTATTGTATATCATTTATATGAGACCTAAATAATATTTATTGAAATATATGGAAGTATGGATATCTATATCTTTAGAATTATTTTCATAAACTAGTCTTTATTAAACATTTAGAGAATTTAAAAATTATCCATTTTGGATATTAATTTTTATTGGGTACTAAATTCACCCCCCTCTCAAGATACATATTCCAACCAACATTTTGTATCAAAGGATTTTGTTCTAATTTAATAATGTTTTTTAAATAGTATTAACAATGATTTTAGTTTCTCTTTAATGATATCATATTATTTTCATTTATAAATATAGTTTTGAAAATGGATAATCGAAAATAATGTTCTTATTCCAAAATAACTACACTTTTTAATGGATAAATTTATACTTAATGGAATATAAAAATGAAAATTCATAAATAAATAATGGGTTTTAAAATTTTTTCTTAAATATTAGATTAATGTGTTATTCTTAATACATCTAGAAGAATATATGATGGTGAAACATTTTTATCTTTCAATAATAATTATATAGGAATAAATTCATGTTATTATGCTATAAGATATGAAGAATTTAGTTGGATTTCATCATGTAAAACAACTTTTGAAATTTTGTACACCCTTTTTGTTTCCCATGAGGGTACGTAAAATGTTAAAGTGAAGAGGATTAATACAAATACTTTTAAATATAATAATTTTAAATTGAATCCTGATGAAACCATTTCTAACGTGTATCTCAGGTTAAATGAGATTTTCAATATAATTATATCACTTGGAAAACATTTATTATACAAGGAATATATCATGTGACTACTCATATGCACTTCTAAACGATTCAGAGACACATCAGCTTCAATCATACAATAATGTGAAATAAGTAAAATCCATGGGAAATAGTTGATTAGAAAGCTTATAATGATTGAAGAATAATTAAAGTTAATCCCTGAATATTATTAGGGTCATAAAAGAGTAAAATAAATTTTAAGACTAGTGCTCATAAACAAAAAAAATATAAGTAAATAGCTTCTAATTCCAAAGATAGTGAATCACCCCTGATAGTGATAGGAAGATGGTTCACCGTGCTAGAAGATTATAGAAATTATACCGAATGAAAATAATTATTTAAAATATTATACTATAAATTCATGTAAGTAAAAAAGTGAAATTGCAATAAATATTGGATGAAGGATGATGATACAAAGGATGTAGGCTGATATGAATGTAAAATGAAAGACCATACAATTTTAGACAGTCAAAAGATTATGTAAAAATAAATAAATATGAGGATAATGACAAGATATTACAAAAGGATATGAATGAATGATAGAGTGAATCTTAGGATAGCTTTAGTTACTTTGATACATCACTTGAAGATAGTCTATACAGAGGATACATATGTTTCATGACCAAATATATTGAGTTACATAAATTACCAAATTTTTCAAGTATTTTTTCAGTTTATGTGTTTTCTAATGATAAAAATGGACAAAATGAAGACATTAATATGTCAAAAGAAGAATTATTTTAATATTGAACACTATAATGGATACCATTAATTAATTAAATAATAAGTATAAACATCTTAAAGGGCATCGTTCTTTAATAGTATATATAAAATCTGAACTGTCTATAAAATAAGTGAGATATACTCAGCTTCTCAAAGAAAACTCTGAACATAATATTTTAAATGATAAAATTAATAATGACCTTAAAAAATTAAAAATTCTATAGATATAAACACATAAATTTTAGGAAAACAATTTTCCCCCAATTATATTTCCGTAATATGATATGAAATGTTACAAAGAGAAATATCTAAAAGTGTGTTTATTCCCATATCAAGACCTGAAAGCTCTACTAGTAATCAATTTTCAATGAATCCCAATTATATTCTTCATTATAAATTATTTCAATCTATTTAATGGATACCAATCTGGGAAATTTTGTTTCCCAAAGCATTGATTACTGATATTTATGGATGCAAACAGTTTTGGGTAATAAAATAATTTGATCTTTAAATATTTTTTGTGGGAAATATTCTTAAAGACCTCTAGATGGATTCCATGGTACATGGAAAGTGGATGTTAAATACATATAATAAGATATTATTCATGTATAAATATTATCATAAAGTTTGATGGTTAAAATTTAGCCATTTATGACAATGGAGAATTAAAACCCTACAGTATAGTCGATATTGGTAAGAAAAAAAATCTGTTTTAATTTCTATAGATTTATATACTCATTGTTTTATGTATAATCGGTTTATCAATATCATTTATCTGATAGTGGTTTTTATGTTATGTTTTTGAATGATTTGGGATATGCTTTATATTTTAAAAATGATTTAATTTTAATTTAGTGGATAAATAAAAATGCTTATATTGATATTTTAATTCATTGATTTCTAAAAATTTATTATTGATAAGTTCTATGGACAGGGAGTCATGGATTTGGAATAGGAGATAATGAAATTTAAGAACTAACTATAATAAATATCATACAAGTAATGAGTTATTTAGGGATCTACCAATGCTTGAGTTCCCAACTGATAATGTCTGTAACCCCTAACCAAAAGGGAAAAATCACAATGTTTTATTTATGTTAAAAAATTATGTGTCAGCCTCTTAACCCCACGAGTTGGTTCACATTGATTTGATTATACCTTATAGTGTTTAATGTATAAATGTAAATAAATATATTTATGTTATTGTAGATGATTTATATTTGTATACTTCGATATATTTTCTATCTCACAAAATTTAATTCTACTCTTACATTACCAATTATGCTATGACTTTTGAATATTATAGTGGATTTAGGAATAAATCCTTAAGGAGTAATCATGGATGTATGTTTCAAAATCAATATTTTGAATCATTTTGATCCCAAAATAGATACAATCATAACTTATATACTCTAAGGACACCATATAAGAATGGTTTTTTTGAATGGAGACATAAAAAATTACAATAGATATCCCATTATATACTAAAAGAAATTGTACTACCAATCTATTTTTGGGCAGAAGCATTCAATGCATCTTGATATATCATCCATAAAATTTTGATCATACATAACTTAAGAAGAAACCTTATGATATATGGAATAATAGGGAACCTAATTTTAATTAGATTATATCTTTTTGGTATCAATTTCTTTATTTTTAATACTATTGATAATCATGACAATGATTTTTCCAAGTGCGATTAATAAATATTCATTGGTCGCCAAATATCTAGAAATTCCTATAACAATTTCAATAAGAGTACCAAAACTATGGATCAATATTCCTATGTTAATTTCAATAAATCATATCCACATGATCCCAAAACTTCCTTATAAATAATTGAGGATGATTTATTTTCTATAAATTTAATCTTGAAACCCTTATATAATACTATAAAACAAACAGACAAATCATCCATTTCAGAATAATTTCAAGAACATCTAGAAACAGATACTAATAATCCAATAGTGGATAGTCCCACATACTCTATATATGTTAGAACCATTATGTACCATCATTTATGTGATATTTTATGTGATCTAAATAGTGGAACACAAAGTAGATCATCATTTTGAAATCAGGTGGAACATCAATCTTTCATGTCTCATATTGAACATAAAACATCAATGAATAAATTAATGGTGAATTCTTGGTAATAGTAATGAATTAAGAATTGAATTAGTATGAATGAACAAATTTGTGGGAACATGTACATAGACCCAAGGATACGTTAACTATTCACACTAAATGGGAGTTTACAAATTATGTTTACGAGCCAGAAAATATAGTTAAAAACAAGTTAGAATTGTTGAAAAAGTTTATATTTAGGAAGAAAGAAATAAATATGGAAAACTATTTAACCTGTGGCTAGACTTGAATCCATAATAGTCCTACATGATTATTCAATAAATTTATATTTCTAGATTTATAAAATGAATTTCAAAAGTGAATTCATAAATTTTTTTATAGTTGAGGATATTTTTTGTGAACATACCTTAGGTTTTCAAAACCATATTTTCTAAATCATGTTTTTAATTAACCAAATATTTATACTATGTAAAACGATATCTAATATCTTAGTATAAAAGGTTTAAAAAAATTTAAAATTCAAATAGATTTTCAAAAGCAATTTCTGACCCTACTTGATTGATAAAAATTAAAATGATGTATAATTAATAGAAATATATGTTCATGATGTTATTTTTGGATCATCAAGAAATTTTCTTCTATGTTTATTTTTCTAAAATTACGAATATTTAATTTAAAAATAGTTTAATGGGTGAAATAAAAATCATTATTGGTTATCATTTTTTTTAAAATTGAGAATTAATTATTTTAAATAAAATAAAATATACAAAAGATATTCTAAAATGTTATAATATGGATAGAAATGAGAGTAGTGATACTTGTATGTGTAGCACAAATAAATTAGATCATGATGAAATTGGGAAACATGTTGATCAAACCAATTATAGGGGTATGACTGGTAGAATTATCTATATGACTTCTAAGTGACTTGATACTATGATTAGTTTCTGTATGTGTTCTCTTTTTTAAGAAAATACAAAAGAGTCACACATTGTTTCCATTAAAATAATTTTCAAATACCTCAAGTATAAAACCAATTTTGGACTGTTTTACCTAAATGAATAATCATTTTATTTTGTATGTTATTCTAATGCATATTTTCATGGATGGATGATAGAAAGAAAAATAACCTCTTGAACATTTAAATTCAATGAAATGTATCTATTTTTCATGGTCTAGAAAAAAAATAAAAATTATGTTATATTGTCTACTATTAGATATATGTACATAGACATATGATGTTTGGATGCACAATTAGTATAGAGAAAAGACACTCTAATAGACTATGGATATCAATTCCAATATATCTCTATAAATTGTGACAGCACAAGGAATACTAATATCTATAAGAATCATGTATGTAATTCTAGGAAAAAACATATTTATATAATACATCACTTTTTGATAGACCATTTTCAGAAAATTATATATCACTCTTTATTTTATTGAACAGAACATTAGTTAAATGATATTTTTACTAGGCCATTGAATTATGAAAGAATGAATTATATAAAACATCTATTAGGAATAATAAATTTTGGTAAATTTTAATCTTTTGTGACATACCATTGTGGTTGACATACTATTATGATGAAACACCATTGGTTTTTCATGATGTGGATTTTCCATTAAGTTTTCTTTTCATGTTTTTGGACTCTCATGTCATTTTCTTGTCATTTCGTTGGCTATCACACTATTGGATGTCATGTTGTTGGCTATCACACCAATGTTTTTTCATACAATTCATAGTTCATTCTATTTCATTTCATGATATTGAAAAAATATTTAGTTTCCCGATATTTTTATATGATGGTTTATTCCTCTGTTTCTATTATGTATATACTTGATGTGTGTTCTTTTCCTTCATTTTCAATTTTTAATTAAATTTTTTATTTTATTGTAGAATACCTAATATCTAGAATGATATTAAATATGAATAATTTTTATTCCCAAAAAAACCTTAAACAAATCACAATACTTTCATATCCCTCCTGAGAAAAGATAAACCCTTTTCCCACATGCATTTCAAATATTCCATATCCTCTGAGAAAGCCTACCGAGATGATTTGTATGTGTACTATGAAGCATACATTTTAGTTTTATCCTTATTTTTATAAAACATCATATAATATAAAGGAATACTTGAGTTCCCCAACTCCAATTTCTCTAGTAGCTCTAGTCAACCATGATCTTGTAAAAAGATTTGTTGTACTGGAAAAGAAGCTGAATCGAAGTAGTTGTTGTCCAATAAAACTATGATAGTCAAAGAGAATAAAATTTGGAATTTTTATATTGTTTTTAATCTTATTAAATACCCTTATACCCAATGATTTCTTATTAGTTTTATCATAATTTTTCATTTTAATTTGATGAATATAACAATGATTGGATCAGAAGTCATGTGAAATGACAGTTTTTTTTGTTTTTCATCAATGAAATGAGATAAATGATTAGTTGTACCTCATGATGGAGTTTAAAAATATTACCATGAAATTATTACATTTTTAGTGATTTTTTTATGTATGAGGATTTTCTTTCTATGCTAAATGGATATGGAATAACATGAAGGCATGTTGCCATTGAGATGGATGGAGAGTGTTGGAATCTTTTTACATTTATAGAGGACATGATTTTCCTAAGAATGATTCATTTTTAAACACTAGGATACCAGGATATGCATCATCTATCCTTGATTAATTAATTTTATTAAATAGATATTTATAGATACCTTATGTTTCATATGTTTAAAATGACATTGAAATCCTCTAGATAAAATTCATTGATCTAAAAAAAATTTCATTCCACCATGTGGAAGGACAATGGCCATGTTGATGGGGATAAAGATTATATTATAAACTATTTTTCTTTTTTTTCTAAAATTAATACATATTAAATAATGAAAAGTATCATCATCCCATGTAATAATCAATAGGTTTGATAATTTAAATTGATGTATTCTAAATAAAATTCTCTAGATCATCCAACGAGACCAAATGATGATGTTGAACCAGTCATGGAGCTAGATGATGTGGATGAATACACTGATGAGTATATGGTTTAAACCATTCCTCATGAAGATGAAAATAAAACATTTTTGGATGTATGGAGTGTCCTTTATTTGACTCCCAAATATTCTTCAATTACCTTTGAAGCTCCTATTCCACCTAGGAGGTCGAGAAAATAAGAAAAGTTAGTCATAATTGATGAAAATGAGACTACTATTTTTGGAGGAGAGAAGTTTAAAAGTTAAAAATCCACTGATGGTGATGATGATGATAATAATAAGGGATTAAAAAGGTTGAAAATAATGATAATGAATGTGAAGTTGAATATTCTGACCAATGTGATCCCAGTTCCAGAATCAAATGAGCGGAAGTGAAGATTCTTGAAGAGGTTCATGATGAATATGTTTAGGGGAGAAATCACCATATGTGGAGATATTTCATAAAGTTCCATATGATGATGAATTTGAGTCTATTTATTTATCAAATGGTCATGAAGTATCTGATTCTACTATGGCTAAGAAAATGTGAGTTATATATAATGTTTGACATCATGTAGCTGAAGAAAAGAAAAAGAATATTATTAAGGAATAATTTTAGGATGAAATGTTAGTTGATTTATGTGTTGATAAGCCTCTTGTGACTAAAATGTGTAAGAAAAATATAGTTATGTTGTTTTATAAAAAGTTGTACAAAAGAAAGATATAAATTCTGTTGGAATATATTTTGAATTCCAGTCTTCAAGTTCAATTCTATAGAGCTTAGATGATCTAAAATTTAGAGATTTCCATATTGATGTTGTATAGTTTTTAGCTATAAAGAGAATAGATGTTCTCAGAAATGTTGACATATCAATGGTTATACTTACTTTTTTGGTCCCTCTTACCACTTCTAAGGTTTCTGGGTGATGGTATGATCCCCTGATTGAATAATGGAGAAAATACACTAAATGATCACCAAATAAGGACAAACTTAAAGGTCAAACTAAATGTGATCCTAGGGGACACTTGATAGTTCAAGTATAATTTGATGTGATTTTTAAAACATTTTCTTCTATTAGTACCCCTACACCTAACCATACTCTAGAACCTATTTCTATTTCAATTGATGTAGTCACTAAAAATGACTAGGAAACCATTTTTAAGATTTTGATGACTAATTTTCTTTTAAAGAAAAACAATAGGCCTCCTAAAGATAGTTTCACATTTGAGAAAAAATTAAGATACATATTTAAGTTGGTTATTAAACATATCTAATAAAAATGATTCATCAAATTTACGTGTAATATAATGAGAATAATTGCATAATTAGAGCACAAAAATTTCTCATCTCTAAGGTTGATAAAATTATATTTGGGATAAAATCTTCCATGGATGGTATCATCAAAAGTATTGAGGATACATGTTCTAAAGAATTGTTTTTTCATATGCACCTCATCATCTAGTGTTTCTTGTTAATTTGTTAAATAAAGTATTCAATGATGATCTAATATATACTTCTTCCTATGCTTTGGTAAGTTTCATTGATCATCCCCAAGTGTATTTAATCAAAACATATTATAACTCTTATCATGTTCTCATCTTTTAAACAGCTATGCCTATGTCATGAAATCTAAAAAAAGAGAGTATAAACAATTCCACTATTTAATATTTCCCTATTATTTATACCAATCATGAAATGTATTCCATCATCAAATTCATGGATGAAAACTTGAAAATTCCTCTAATAACTCATACATTCAATGAAATACTACGAAAACTAAAGTATATGATTGTAGAGTTAAACCATTTTATGAAGAAAATAAAGTTAATATTTGTGTGATCGAAATTGTTGTCCAAATAATAATGTATTTTAAAAATATAATGAATAATTATATTCATGTTCATGCCCAAGTAGTTGTTAGATAATAAGATGATCCAATTAATCCTCGTTTTTCTCTTAGACTAGGTGTATCTCAATATACTTTAGCATCTTTCCCTTCCCAATTCCATCTTATTCCAATGTAAACTACTCAAGAATTTTGTCACCTCTTTCTTGTACTGATTTTGGATGATCATATGTAGACTATATCATAGATATCATCTATTATTACTTCTATTTTACCTTGAGTTGATCATGTTACCTCATCTAAAGAGAAATATCAAGCCATGGTTAAAGTCATAAAACCAATTGACCCTACTGTTAAATAACAAAGCTTCTTTTTATACACATAGATAATTTTTAATTTATGGGACATGGTTTGAAATAGCTTTTTTATAATAATTCTGAATGAATATGATATTTATTATTCTGTTTGTTTAACATTATTTTTTATAACTATTTTCTTTATCTTTCTCATAATCCCAATAGAGGTATAATTCTGGAATATAAGAATTTTATATGGAATTAATGACTAATTATCATCTTATTTATATGTTATATTAGATTCTAAATGCATTTAGTCTTTAAATTCATGATAAAAAACATTGATATAAAATATTTTTCTTATTTTTATATTTTTCTCATTGATACCATATGCACTTAATTTGAGTTCTACGTTATTGTGTATACATTTATTCTATATTGGATATCATGTTTAAATTTTCTAAATAATTTATATTCTATGATTTATTATCATCAATAACAAGGGGATTGTTGACCTCATTGTTTAAATGATATAAAAACATGATTCTGATGTTATTAATGAGTTTCGTGAATAGTTGTAAGTACTTTTAATTTGGGAATGGTGAAAAATTATCTAAGTATGTAAAACCATTGATATTAGAACTTCCAACACATGACACTATTTTCCATGTCTCCTCTATAGAAAAAAAACATATCACTCTATATATTATATTTCATGTATATCACATTTTCGTAATGTCATAGCATTGTAATAAAAATATTGTCAAAGAATGATACACATTTTAATGAGACACTATCATGATTTAATTCCATCAGAACATAATTATTGATAAAAATGAGATTCATCTAGATGAGGAACCAGTGACATCATACCTTCAACATAGAATTTCGGCAAAGGGAAGGACTCTGTTAGACCAGACATCATTAGAACCGAAATTTTTAGACAACACACATATATTTTAGATTCCACCAATGTTGTTGATGTTTTTTCACATCTATTATTCCGCAAGTATCATACCACTAGAGTGATAAACCACCGGTCTAAGATACCACTACTATTTTCATCACTTATCTTTTCATATCATATTATTCAAATATCTATTTTTATTGAAGTTAATTTCAAATACTATTATAATGATTGTCTTTGAAATGATCAACCTTGATCATTAAAGAGAGTTTTAGGTTGTGTATAATGAGGAAGTAGTTTTTCATGGTATTTTACTACTTATAAAATTGAAGTGCACTCCCTCATAAAAAATATACAGGAAAAATAGACTAAATTATAGAAGTAGTAAATTGATGTAACATTGAAACAATCTGAGAACATATAAAATATAATCTTCTAGATTGGCCTATTAAATTTATATTTATTAATTTTTGGGAAGTGTGTGCTATGAATTATTGTATATACATATATTGTATCACATTCTAAACTATATGATGCATGATATCATTTCAAACACATTCATATTTATTTCTACCATGGATAAGCGTGGTAGAGATCTTTATGTGGCCTAGTTTTTTCTATCTCTCAAATAACTGTGGATGAAGTTGTGTGCGAACAATACTGATGTAAAATATTGTAAACCTCAATAAAATGTGTGGATCTCCTAGTTTATTTTATATAATCCTCTTAGTGGTGGGAGATCACCAAGTGGTGTGGACTAAGTCTCTTCTTGAGACTGAATCTTGTGCATTCTTTCATTTTGCTCTGTGATTTAATTTTTTTACATTATTTTTTATTTAAAATATATATTTTTTTTAACTCTAATCAAAATATATACATTGATAGTTTATCTTAATTTCTTTCATATAGTATTTTTATTAACTAATACAATTTCAATGGATCCAATTATATTATATATTATTCATTTGAGTTCTAATATATATTTATATAAATCATAAAAAATAATGAGATCTATATTATAGTACCTATATTTATAAACTAGGTTGTACTAAAAATTAGGGGGATTTTAGAAAAATAAATTTTCTATAGAAATATTTATTGGGTACTAAATTAACACTCATCTTTAGATGCAAACTCCATCCAACATAATGTATTGTGATAAATAATATGTTTTATTTTTATTCAAGTATAATTTGATAAGTTTAATATCATTTTATAGAATTTAGGTTATTAAATCAATTTGAAATTATATTTTGATATATTATTTTTTCATGATTTTCAACATTTTTAATTTAAAATCCCATTATTCCATCCCATCTGTGTTATTAATTTTCAATATATTTTTGCAACTACTTTGATTTTTATATTGAAATAATAATTTCATGTTTTGAATCATATAGTAAAAATATATTGAATATAGACCTTTTATTTGTGGAGAATATGAATAATAACATTTGTAATTTTTAATACCATGGTTAAGGGTAAATGGAAAAATCATTGTTAAAATCAACATTTTAAATATTATATAATTTTCCAAACACATGTCCTAATAATATCTTATGACTTATTTTCTACAAAAAACATCCTTTTTCCAATTTTATGAACTTTTGAAAAACCTATATTATTATAATTCCTTATAGTATTTTTTTAAATAAAAGGTGATGATGTCAAACTTATGTTTTCATAAATATAAATTTTTAATATAGGGTTATTTAGAAGATATATTCCACTATAAATAGTAATTGTTGAAAAAAAAATTAAAATACACATCATGGAAATTTATTTATAATTATTATATGATGAAAAATTATATTTAATGCTGACATGAGGGTGATGTTGTAATTTTTTAATTAATGTAAATATCAAATAAATGTAATTAAAATTATTAAATTAAATATAATTTGGAATAATTTATGTCATCCAAGACTGTTCTAGACTACCTTGACATATTGGGGAAGCTTGAGAAGATATTTTTAAAATATATGTTATTATTATGATATTTTTGAAAAATAACTTAATTTATAGTGTAAAAATTGACATTAAAGATATTTTTAAATAAATAACATTTTACTAGATGATTTAAAGTCATAAAAATCTATTCTTAAGAAAAGGCATAGAGATAATGTGTAAAATTACCTCCATGATTCATTTAAGTGTATTTTTAAATTGTATAGTAACTATATTAACCCTTAGACAATAAAAATATATGTTTTCACAATAATTGTTAGAGGAGTTAAATAACGGTTACAACCAAAAGATAAAGATTAAAAAATATTGAAAATTTTATAATTTTAATATAATAATATAATAATTTTTTGATAAATTATCACTCTATATTAAAAATAAATTATTTTTTATCTAATTAAATTAATTTATATTATTTTAATATTTTTAATTATCCCAAGAGAGCCCCTCGCCTCTCTAATAATAGGGCACCACTTCTTAACCTTCTTTAACACTTCAAAACCTATATGGTTTGGCTAATATCATAAAATAAAGTATTCATATAATCACACCCTATAGTATATAGATCATATTTTTGGAATAACCTCATCTTTAATGGTCTTAATGTGTTAAGTAATGAAGATCATCTGAATAACATGTTTTGTTTTAGTCAATCATTTCTATTTTACTTATTCTTCGGCATCATTCAAATACTCTTCATCCATGATGAAAAAATATCTCATATACCCTAGATATTCTAATATTCTTTTATGTTAATATCATCACCAAAAACCATATCCTTTCTATAAATGGAAAAATAATTATTCAATTGTTTGTACAACAAACTTCCACCTCGTCGACCAATATAATTCATTTTCCATCACCATCTCTCAATAAAATTTATAAAATGGAATTAATATTTATATATTATGTCAATAACATATTTATCATTTTGAATTAATAAATATTTCATTTATATTCATTTATATCCATTAACATAAATATGATAACATCGTTCTTCCGTACATGTGAACTATCACCTCCATAAAGTGATGTGATTCATTTTTAATCAGCACATCACATGGATGATATATATAAGGATATGTTAATTATTAATATGATATAAATAATATTATTATCGTTAATTATTGATAATATGATACTTACCTTCTTCCTATAATGATAATGAAAAATGAAAATGTTGCACATGAGTAAATACGGATTACCAAAACCAAGATTTAAATGTTGTTTATTTTTCAAATCCACATTTAATTGACAGATTTAAAATTATTATATATTTATAAAGGTCATTATTAGTTCATTAATATTATTTCTCTGATGATGGACTAATAACCACTTTTGACTATAAACATCATACAAAAAAAATTTACTTGTATACTAAATATCAACAAAATGTATGATGTGAACATAAACACATAATTAATTATTAAAACCGGGTAATAAGTGGAATAGAAGGTATTATAAACATGAATGGGATCTTAATAAATTAAATAATTAACATATGTTTATTGTTCTGGAAGATTATGGACATATGTGACATGTTAGACTCAAGGTCAGGGACTCCAACTCAGTCTTTTTTCACTGAGGAATATTATAATTTTATACATCCACCATATTTTTCAATGTATATATAAAGAAACCTATAACGTAATATATCATAGATTTATTTTTATTAATTATTTGTAAAATTGTAAATTTTGGGACTTATGAATTTTATGTTCAAATATTGTATGGGACAATTTGAATGAATAATACATTAATTTCAAGATCTTTTTCTCCATGTCATTATTTAGGATATTTATTTTACATAATTACTTATATGTATATAAATGGATTTTAAATGAAAATTTAATTATATTTTAAATTTATTTTAATTGATCCAAATTTTAATCTTTTTACATGTTATATATGGGAATTTGTGACAAAAAATAAAAGTATTATTATATTCTTAACACACATGGCGAAAAAAAAAATTTCTACCGCCATGAATATTATTTAATTTCTTGATTCCATGGAAATGTTATATATTTTAATAAAATAAAATCAATATTCACTTGTTTATATGGTTATTGGTATTGAAAATGGGTTTCTAAAATAAAATTATATTTGTATTAGAAAGTGATTTTTATATGGGATCAAAATAATTTTTCAAAAGGTTTTATGATGAATCTGCTTTATTAATGAAAATGTACATGATTATTTTATGAAATTGGAGAGATGTGTATATATTAAACATGGGGTGGATCAGACAACCCTAGGGAAGCATGTAATATCATAACATGGGGTGGCCTAAATATTTCTAGTTAATCCCGTTATAAATTAAAAAGGGGTAGCCCAAATAGTGTCATTTATGACCGTATAAGGTTAATTGGATGTCGTTCATATGGTTACTCCAATTGAAATTTATTTGAGATGTTATTGAAAGGGTTTTGTGAATAAGTTTCTCTATAACTCCTAAAGGAGTTTAATTTCATTATATGGATTTTTACGATTTTTTAGAATGAAATGAGATTATTTTTCATTTTAAAATGTTTTATTTCATATTAAATAATAAAATTAAGGATTTATGTAAATTTTATATGTGGTTTATAGTTTTTATTGAAATAAAATTTTCATTTATTTTTATATCCCTTGCTGATCTTTTATGATCATCCAAATTTTTTAAATATTATTTCACATGGTTTTACAGGGGAATAGAGAAAAGGATGAGATCATGGGAAAATTTTTTAAGATTTATCATAAAGATAAATAATTTTTTAAAGAGTTTTATATTTTTATGAACTCACAATGTTTAACTTTCCAATTTTAATGAATGGCATTACATTGTATGTGTTTCTCTCATTTTTCAATAACTTTTAAATAAAGAAATCCTCAAATGTGAATTAATGGTAGAAAACACTAGGATATGTAATGATTAAAATAGTATAATAACATTAATTTTATAAATCTAATAAATAAATAAATATTTTATTCACATTCTGGTGAATAAAATATTAAATGGTATAATCCCATTATTAGATAAATTATATATTAGATAAAAAATAATTATTTACTAAAATTAAATAAAGTGATATAAATAAATATTATATAATAACATAATTATAAATGTAACATATGAATAAATATTTATAAAAATATATGTTCATTTAACATTTTTGGAATAAATATTAATTTTCTAACTAGAGAATAATATTTATTCAAACAGTCAATTATAATATTTTAAGGATATCAATAGAAACACTTTCTCTATTACCTTCTATGACTATTCTTTTATGGTATGACAGAGACATAACAATTTTACATGATTATTATCTACCAATGTTTCAAGGAACCCATAGAAGAAGCGAATATGTCTCAACAACAAACACATAATTTGTACAGTAACTGTCTATTACAATCTCTTTTTCACAATATCTCATTAAGAAGGTTCCACACCCACATATTCATACAATATATATCTTATATCATTAATTATATATATAAAATAAAATATTTATTACACAATGGGCATGGAATTTAGTATGATGATTCCATTATAACCAATGGGTCTAAATATTTAACTCAATTAATATAGAAATGAAAACCCCTTCCTTGAGTTATTCATTAATAACACATCATTCATGATTCACCAAATATTACCAACATCATGATGATCATTCTAAAAATGATTTATGACAATAATTATGAGTGTGGAAGGGATGAGATGAATTCATAAGAATCATAAATGGTAAAGAAAATTACACACAATAACAAAATTGAATATTCAATGACACATAACTATAAGGAATTTCAACAAATATTCTATCATACTCTTCTATGATAGTGATTACCATGATAGATATTAATGACATATAACCTCATCTTCTTATGTGTAATCACACCTAAAATCAACATAAAATGTTTCCCCCATATAATTTTACCTGACTGTAGAACAATTTTTAAAAATATCCACTTGAAACTATAACGATTTCATTTTTTTGCAGTAACTACAAGGACCATTTAAATGTGATAGATATTATATAATGTTATCACATTAATATTATAGATATTATAAATAATTCTTTGATAATATATTTATATTCAAATCCATTAATATATAAGAACTTCATTTTATAAAATAGTTGGTTATATGAATCAAAATCTAATAAATTCTCATATTCAGTAAACACAGTTGGTAATGATTGGTTAGTTCTCACATGTTAAACATTCCTATCCTGAGTATGGATATAGCTCTTGGGGCCTCCATAATTTTTTTGAATGTTTTTATATCAACATAAATTAGATGAAAATATGATTTCTATGATATCACTACCTTTGTAAATCCATCATGTTTTGATATTATGACATATAAACCTATTGGAAGACACCAGACATATTAAATAAGTCCATAGTCAAATATTATCCTAATAATAAAATCACATTCATTTTTTATAACCCAAAATATTAATATGAATTTTATCAACTTCATCATAAACTTCATCAGAATATGCATTATACACGGATGGTGTAAATGTTGGAACAACATTCTATATTATGTTTCTCTATAAAATCTACTTTTATTTACTATGATACCACAAAACATTTTATTAAAGAAATACATATCATCAATTCATTGATCACTAGTAATACTAATTCGACATACATTATGAACAAATACAATAATACTTTTTCTTGTACTGTCAGATTCTCCTATATTTAAATTTGTGTAGTTTTGTTAGATCTAATTGATATTCATATATTATGTATAATGAATCAATAAATTCAAATGGTATTATTTTTTAAAAAATATGATATAATTTCAAATCAGATATCCTTGGGAAATTATTTTCATACCTACATTATATTCATATGAATATTCATTATACATTAAATGATTATAGGATGGATGTCACGAACCAGCCCGGGTCGACCCTGAACCGGTCACCCGAGCCGGTCCGCGGCAAGTCCCGAGGGGCGTTCCCGATCCCCCCGGGATGGCAACAAGTGCCGGGCATTGAAACATTAATCGTTGGGAACGATTTCAGCCCAAACTAAAAACAGGATCGAAAGAACGAACATAAACTAAACAAACAAACAGACACTAAAGACATAAACAAACCTACACCACGACATACCTCCACGTGACCTCGCGGTCACCACCCAACTACAACCAACGTCGCTCCCACACTGAGCGACTCAAGCCAGGAAAACCTGAACACAAGGAACCTGCAACTGAAAAGGTAAAAGGATAGGCATGAGCACAAAAGTACTTAGTAGGTGAGCCCCACAACAAATCCCAATGCACTGCCAGTAAATAAAGAATCTACCTATTTCAGGTTTGAACTACAATGTATAAAAGTATGCTTTTATAACGTTTCACTTGAAAAACTAAACACGAGCCATTACCCTTATTCCTTTTCAAAAGTTGAATTTCTTTTCATTGGTTCTAAATCCGTTCTGAACGACAAAGAAGTGTTACATTTTCAGTTTTACTACACAAGAGAAAAACGCATTTTTATTTGAGAACCATTTTCGCAAAGCAACCAGTACAAGCGGTAAAGAAGAACTGAAAGTAAACAAGCAGGAAAGAAAACAAGTGCAAGTAGAGGTAAACAGGCAAGGAAAAACCAAGTGCAAGTAAAAATGAACCAGACGTTATCAGCAATAACCATGGGCACACACACACACTCACACACGCACACACACACACACATACTCACACACGCACATACTCACACCCAAGTGGTCCCCCGTATGCCGACGGAAGGCACCACGCCAGAGATGGTAGAGCACTATGGGTAAATCCCCTAAGGTTCATCTAGCTCGCGTGGGACCCTAGAACCTCGTGTCTCGGTGAAACGTGGCTTAGAAGGCCACGACCCTCAGAAAACGTGGCTTAGAAGGCCACGACCCTCAGAACACGTGGCTTAGAAGGCCACGACCCTCAGATATCATATGTTTAGTTAGTGTTGCAATCGTCAATCCAGCTAAGTGAAACAGGGACGACACCCATCCGGCTCACTAGCGCACTAGTTCTAGTCCGCCCACCTAGATACCCAGGGTTTCCCGTGTGCTCAAACAAGCTTCACATTCACATAGTATATTACTTCCTCATATCGCAGGACAAACCAGATATCGCACACAAAAGTCACCATTTCCACACCCAAACAATATTTCAAAACTCACGCACGTCAAAAATACCTTTCTGAAAATATAATTGTCATTACCTGATGATTTCGCAAAAACCCCTTTTTGGAAACACTCAAACAAGAACATAAACAACTTTCACAACCCAGAAAGCATTATTTTTAATAACACAACAAGGGAAAACATCTTTCGTCAACCAAGAACCACACGTGAAGTTTCCAAAAACAATTTCAAAAGGGTCACACGACGTTTTCTCTAATCAAGGTTATAAGAAAACACCATTTTCCATAAACAGTACATTTACTAATTTACACATGCCAAAAACATTTCAAAACCCAATTCAACATGTCTTTCGTTACTCAGGAAGAACCATTTAGCTACATTACTATGAAATCCCACAATTGAAACCAAGAAAACACTTTTAATGAAATGCTAGAATTAAACAGTTTGCATTATCAGCAAATCACCACACTATAAAAACTACTTAATATTATTTTCTTAAATTTACTGAAATTTTTAATAAAAGGACAAGGAATAAATAAATTCTTAATTTAGAGGCAAGTGCATAGGGAGACCTACCTCAAGACGCAGCTCGGAACGAAACGACACGGTGCAAGACGACAGAACCTCGGAAACAAGGCGCGGCGATGGCGCTTTCTCGGAAACGCCCTGCGCGGGTCCTAAAGTCTTAAACCTACCAAAAACAAATATAAATTGATGAAGAAAACCCCTAACAAAGCACAAGTAAATGCCAGAGTAATAATAATAAGAAAATAATAATAATAATAATAATATTATAATGATAATAATAGCGTAACCATAATAATAACAATATCATAACAAGATAATAACTTAATAATATTAACTTGAAAAAAATGAAAATAATAATAATCTTAATCTTAATAATATATTATTAATAATAATATAATAATAATAATAATAACATACTTCAATAACAAGAATGATATAAAAATAATAATTTAATAAGTATAATAATAATATAACAATAAAAACAATAATGATATAATCAAAGTAATAATAATAGAATAATATCAACATAATAATAATATAATAATAATATAATCACAATAATAATAATATAATGATAATAATAATAACTTAGCATAATTATAATATTCATAATATGATAATAATAAAAATGATAAGATAATAGTAATAATAATAATAATAATAAAATAATAATGTGGTAATAATAATACAACATTACAATAATAGTAATAATAATATTCATAATATGTTATTAATATTAATAATAATAATATAAAAACATAATATAATAATATTAGTAAGGATAACATAATATAATAATAATAATAATAATAATAATATAGTATTAATAATAATAACATAATAATAATTATAATAATAATGACAATAATAAATATAATAATAATAATAACAATATATTAATTATAATTATAATAAAACAAAAGATAAATAAATAAGAAAAAGAAACTTACAGCAGGGCTGGCTCGGGACGCCGGTGAGGCGGAGCGCGGTGGGAGGTGCGGCGGAACGGGAGCGCGCGCGAGGGCAGCGGCCGGCAGCTGGGGTGGCCGGGCGCGGAGTGCGGGACAGGGAGCAGGGGGTCGCGGGGTTCCGGCTTGGGCGAGGCGGGACGACAGGGAGCAGGGAGAGCTGGGCGGCGCGGCAGCCGCTGGGGGTGGCGAAGGAGGAGGAAGGCCGGAGAAGCAGGGGGGAAAAATGGATCGGTGATGGGGACAGGAGCCGGACACCGGGTGCGGGGCGCGGGGGGGAGTCGAGCGGGACGGCGCCGGAGGGAGCCGGGGCTGGCCGGTGCAGGAAAAACGCAGGGAGGGCGGCGCGGGTAAGCCGGGACGGCGGCTGGGGGAAGGGAAACGGGACGGCGGTGATGGCCGGAGATGGGGGAACAGGGGAGAGGGCGGCGCGGCGTCGGCGCAAGGCTGAGGCGGTTGCAGGCCGCGGCGAGGTCGGGGAAAAGGATGGGGAGAGAGAGAGGTGAGGGGGGGTGGCGGCTACGGGGAGGTAGGCTAGGGTTAGAGTAGGTTTATATATATATATATATAATTGATAATAATAATAATAAAAGGATAAATAAAAATAATGAAAACTAATCTAAATAAAAATAAAATTTTATAACAAAAATATTAGTAAAACCTTATAATAATAATGATAAAACTTTATAATAATAATCATAACAATAAAATAATAAGTTAGCTAATTATAATAATAATTATTATAACCAAAGTATTTAGAATAATAAAACCACTAAAAAAATAATAATAAGAAAACACACATATATAAACACAAATATATATCTAGATATATGTATATACATATACCTTTATAAAAACATATAAACATAAATACAACAAACATATATGTATATATATATACATATATATACATAACATATACTCATATATAAACACATATAAAATTAAAAATAAATACAATAGTAATAACACAATTTAAATAGTGAGAATAATAAAATGTCAACGCAAAAACATTAGTATTTAAAACGTCGGGTGAGCACATAGCCACCCGGGCTGAAAGCATGGTAACTGCTAGCGATGCGGTGACCGCGCACCGGCGCAAAACCACCAATCGAAAATTAAACTCCGAAAAATTTAAATCGGGACCAAGAAAGGAGAACAAATATGGACATCCGCGGTCGGGGTGTGACAATGGAGATTTGATATTTAGTTATTTAAACATATATTTTTAATACATTTTTAATATATATACTTTGGATAGATTTATTAAACCCATGGAACTATTTTTAGAGATCAATTTCCATATAAAATTATTTCTATTTTATGAAATTATTATATATATTCATTCTGTAGAATTAAAAAACTGTAAATTCAAACCAATTTTTTTCAATATGTCATCAACATATTTATCTTTAAACATCATACTGTTTAGGGTAACTTTTTAATGATAAATGTACCTTAATCGTTTCTTGAGGAATACTATTTGATTACTTTGGATGATTTATCAATAAATTAGTTTCTATAAAATGCATATCTTATTGTAATTTTTTGATGAAATTTCTTGTTTATAATTATTCCATATAGAAATATAACAAAATTTTATATTTTTTTAGATTCATAGTAAAGAAATATTTGGATATTATTTTTTTCATGATGACTGGATAATTGGATTATTCATATACTAATCATTTATATAATATTTCATGGTTTTTTGTTACTATATTTTACCAATAGAGTCCATTTTATCTTGATTACTCGCAAATAATATAAATTCATATATATATTGAAATTATGTAGTCCCATAATCTTGATACATTGAATCGATTTCAGTAATTAAAAAAACTTTTTAAATTTAGAAATTCCCATTTAATACTTCTAGGTAAGAATATTATTTGTGAAATAATAAAATATTTATCATCCTCTAAAGTGAGCATAAAACTCCAAATTGGTTATTTCATTCTATGTTACATGTGTCTCTAAAACTATTTTTCCCACTATGGTCAATGGATTATATTGTTTTTATTCCAAGTCATGTGAAACTAAATCCTTAAACCATATATTTTATGTATGTTTACATTATCCTTGTAATGATAGGTAAAAATTATAAAATCAATGTCAGTAATAAATAGATTTCTATATCATTAGTGGATATATAACTATCAATAAAGATTATCTTAGTGTTTTGATGTTAAATTGTGGCTTCAACCAACAATTACGAACTACATAAAAAAAGTGAATGATTCATAATTTATTCGTATAATATCAAAAATTATGTGATATCATTTAGATAATATATTTTTTAAGGTTTTTAAATTTCACTACTTTTATAAAAACATATCATGTATGATAAAACAGAGGATTTTTAACATATATTAGACACATAATTTTAATCATGTTTACTAAAATCACGATATTATTGTGTAAAATGAGTTATATGTTTTGGAGTTCATTCAGCCTACATGTATGACCAATTATTACTTGAATAATATTTTTTATCAAGAAACAGTGCATATGATCATCTAGCATTACCATGATCACTCTTTTACATACCTACAAAATTTTAAAAATTTATAATTTTATTTAATGAATTATATTAATTTAACTATGTATTTAAAATAGTTCATGTATTTTTCTTGGATTAGAAATAAAATATGTAGGGATTACTTTTCTAAAGGATTGCTTATCTAAAACAATTTATTATGTTTTTTTAGCATACCTAGTATCTTAGATCAAAAGTTATTGAAACTCTTTTCTATGTTTAATAAAAAATCAGTTTTATTTTAAAATTAATTATCATAACAAAATTAAATTAGAGTATTATATTTTTTTAATTATCATATGTTATAATTGAAAGGTATGATTTATAAATTATGGTTCCATTAGTATAGTATAATGTACAATAACAATATTTATTTGAAATGTGAAATAATGACTTATTGTGTCTCTATAGACACCAAGATAATTTTTTTGGTAAAAATAATTATGAAAATCAGTCAATAAATTATAGAAACATAAATGTTTTGTCTTTGTAATGATAACATGTTAATCACAACTTATCATCCAATGGAAAGATTTACTATATTAATTATAATATTTAATAATACTGATAATTCTTGTATGATGGAAAAAGTAAATCATTATTTTAAAAACATGATGAAAAATTGAAATACTAAATTCATTTATGCATGTTCTTGAATATTATAACAAGTTATATATTAATTTATTTAAATTCTTCCAATAATTATGTTCTCTGCTAGAGATATTAATATATTCTTATTCATCACCCTCTATATTAACCATTTGACTCATTAATATAAATTGTAAGGAAGTCGTTGGGTATAAAAATTCATTTTCTTTAAAAAAACATAAATTTTTTTATCAAAATAATCATTACGTAAAAGGTTTCCACCAAAGCATATTTTTTAAGTAGAAGTATCGAAAATAGGATTTACGAGTGGTTTCTCTATATTATTCATAAATAAACTACTGAATATGTATATACATGGTGGTAAGGATGATAACATGAGATTTATTGACATTTTTTTATCCTTTAGGAATCATAATAAATAATAATTTACATCAATAGTTAAATACATGATTAAAATAAATATACCCATTTCTATATTTCACTAAAAAGATCAGTTTGTATCCCATATGTCTTTGAGACTCTAATTATACTTATGAAGTGATATGATATAAGATAAAAATGAAAAATTACAATCTAAATATCATATGTAGGAATCCCTTTTACCTCATCATCCTGGGAAAATGGTTAATTTTAGAAAATTACAACCTAGTGTACAAATTCAATATTTGTAAGGTAGTTTAAAAAAATACACTACTATAAATATTTTTGAATGAGGAAATGAACTTTTATAATTAATGCGCACAATGTTTTCAGTGGTTTTCATTAAATTCTTCTTAAGATATTAAAATTTATGATTAGTGCATTACTTAATTATAGTAATAAGAGATATGAAAAAAATATTATTTTATTATGTATCCCAAAATTTTATTTTGTCACAATGACCCTATCATTTGAAATTTGAATGTCCTATCACTATAAAAATCCTAATGGGAATGAACATAATTCCTCTTATTATAATCTAGAAAATGACTATGAATATTATAATATTTTTTTACTAAGTATGTATTATCAACTGCAACATTTTATCTCAAATTTTTTTTGATTTGACTCCCAATCATGAATGGAGGCTCCAGCCCCCCATCACATGCCCCATTAATTTATAAGAAATAGAAAAATGTTTATTAATACAATACATGTTTGTTTTAGTCATCCATCCAACAATTTTTGATTTGGTATTAATTAATAGTGTTCCCCAAAAAAGACTTAAACTGAAACATTATTGATGGGTTAATCCTTACTCAGATAATAAAATTCATAATAATGTAATATTAACATGATATATTTCTATGATTATAAAAAATTAATCATCTTATATCATTAAAATGTCATTATAATATTAAGTTAGTTTTACGATAGTGATTTTCCATGTTTTGATTATTTATTTACATATAATTATTTTCTATTATTTTTATTTATATCAATTTATTTATATGTGGTCATATAATTTCATCTATAATGTAAATCATAGATCTTTCATAAATTGAAAACATAATAGCATTATCATGAGATTTAAATAGATTTTTATTATTTGAGTGGATAATAAAACACCATTGACCTTAGGTAAAACTCAATAATCCAAAATTGGATATATTATATTTCATTACACCTCTATAAAGTATATCTGCATGGATTGGTTTAACTCTATTTTTTTATGAACCAAATATATGAACCTTGTAGATTAATCCATAGAATTAATTTTCATCTCAAGAATGTGAAGTTAACAAAAATGGGGAGGTTACATAATATAATCTATGAGAACACGGTTCAATACATAATAAATGTGGACGTAGGACTTGTGAAAAATCAATATAATTAAATAAAATTATTGAAAACATCCATAAAAAGTTAAATTAAAATAAACTCTAGATATATACAAGATATTCTATTATCCTAATCCCCCATTAAAATAATTAATATACTTTAAAAATAATGAGTTGGAACGCATATATATTAGTTATATTATTAAGATAATCACCCATTTTAACTCCCCGACTCGAGATTCTTAGAGTCGGTGCACTATATTAATACATTTGCATGATTACAAGTAATCATGCCCCGAAAGAAAGATCTATTTATGAGTCTTGTAAAATAGATTACATACATGAACGTTACATTACACTTTATAACATACAAAAAAACAAATAATCCTTTGATAATGCCATTGTTCCCTTTTCTTAACCCTTCATCTCAAACATAAAACACTTCTTGGGATCCTGGGAAGATAAAACATAAAAAGGGGTGAGCTCAGATGCTCAGTAAGGATAACAATGTAGCCAAAACTATCATAAATAAGCATAAACATTTAAGGAAATATATAGAATGAAAAAAAATCCTTTTCAACATAAACTTCATCATATTATTGAAAATATAAATCAAAATAATTCCATTTACTTACTCACATGGATATTCTACTAGTTGAATAATCACTTTCAATATCAATAGCCACTTTCATTATGATGGAATTCATAATTATAGACTTTCATAACCACAGAGTCAAGGCCTTGTGCCAAGACTATAAATAAGATTTTGTCAAGGCCTTGTGCCAAGACACTAGTTTGTCTCATGAGACCTACCAATGCATTGAGAAGCTATAGCAGCCTCCACCCATCACCTACTAAGTCCAATAAATTCCACATATTAAAATGATGAAACATAACATAAACATTTGTATTAAAACTAGCATAAAAAATGTCAATAAATTAACCATAAACCCTGAATGGTATAAAAATAACACATCCAGAGTCAAATATATCACAAAAAATTCAATAAAATATTGAATATTTGTATCATTATAAATCAACTTCATGAAAGTTTAAAATCCATCAAATAATGTTGACATAGATGAAAATGATTTGTAAAACACTTTGAGAGAAATATCCATTTTTCATGAAAAAAAATGAAAAGTCATACATTTAAAAATGATGTAATTTAAAAGATATTTTTAAATCAAAGTTTCCCATACCACATTGAAACATTTAAAATGAATTTTAACTTTAATACATTAATGTCCATATAAATAAATCCTTAAATTTATTTTGAAAACATGGACATTATTAAAAGGATTTAAAAAGATAAATATTTAAAATGTTTAAAATGATGATCTAGTTAAATATTCCCTTCCATAAAACCTTAAAATATTCCCTTTGAAAATATTTTTATAAAACACATATGTGGATGATAAAGAGGTCCCAATAGATACTCATGTAAAAACAACCTCGTATAATAAAGAGATTGTGAAATTAACCCTTAACTTGTAATTTTCCTTGGTCGAGGGTAGGTTAGCCTCCTGTATAATGGTTAAATAATTGTTATTAAATTATAAAAGAATCATACAAATTAATATGATATCATATATGATCTTTTAACAATGCTTTGTTAATAATATCATAGTATTATCGTCGTTTTCGGGGTGTTAACTAATTCATTTTCCTTTATTTGATTTGTTACGTAAGTAATATTTTTTATGGACAGGATGTATCTTATTCAAATTTATAATGATATTATGACTTTAAACATTATTTTTAATCATCTAGTGAAAATTTTTCTTGAATGGATACGAAGGGGAATGAATCTCATCGCGTTCATGGAGAGGGTAATCCGTACGTACGCACTAACGACAATATCATTCTTTTGATATTAAAATAATATATAATTTGATTTTATATCATATATACAGATTAATTATCATGTTATATTTATTATTTACATCAATTAAACATAATTTTTATACCCATCCAAATAATAATGTATTGAATAACAATTACACCACGATGTGGAGATGGTAAGTCGTACGTACGCATGTATGGTAACATGTCATTCAAAGGATGGATAGAATAATGAATATGGTTTTACCATACTTATAATAACATCATAGTATATATAAGATGATAGAGTTTTTATTTTATAATGGAAACAAAAAAGAAAGAGGAAGTGGAAGAAGAAAGGAACTTTAAAGAGGTGATAAAATATTTACCTTTTCTTCGTGTTTTGATTTGATCAAAAGGGATCCATAGGATGGATTTATGACCAAAATAAGGCATCTAGAATAAATTTAGGAAAGATTAGAGGGAATTTATGAAGGATTTTTCTGATCCAAATGGATTTGAAGGTTTGAATTAGACTGAAGGGGGAGTTCCCTATTATAAGAGGGGTGAGGGGAACCTTATGAAAAGTCAGAAATATTATTTTATAATAAAATCATGTTCGGTTTCTAAAGGATCCAAAATAAATTATTTAAAGTATAAGGTTGTGATGGGTAGAAAACCACTCAACCAATAGGTTTTAGACTTGTTTTTTTGTCACTATATTAAATTTATCTTCTAGATTTAACTCTTAGTTAAATATTTTGGCATTTACCATGTCTCTTTGTACTTTTATATTATATGGTTAATAAACGTAATATATACTTCCAATAAAACCCCAAGTGGTTCATTAATGATACACATATCATTATATAAGTCTTTTGGACGAACTTTAGATTTTTAAGAATAGAATATCAATTAATAATATAATATTTTTTTAAACTATTTTATGTCAATTTTGACACTATTTGGTATTTTGTTTTTTCTAAATTTATGAAATCCTTATTACTTCAAAACAATTAATCTATACAACCCTAAAATGTCATATTAACCTATAAAATTAGTGGAATTCATAAAAAGTCTCAAATTACATTTATTTCAATATTTATAATATCAATTATTATAATATTTCATTAATTAGTAATTACTGCATCATCATTGTGTCATAAAGAAATTAAAATATATAATGTATAAAAAATATAAATAAAATACAATTATGTAGGAAATATTATTCTTCTTTCTAATTAATATTTTTAATTGAAATTATCTTATGTGTAACCCTATATTAAAATTTTTTATTAAACATAGATTTTAACACTTTTAACTCTTCTTTCATTTAAATAATAATAAATACCCTAATCTAATCCATGTGGACCAAATATGTTCATATTTTATTACTAAGGTTGTTTTTTGTCTAATTATACATATCCAATATAATTAGGACATGTTTTAGGGTAAAAATAATATCATTTTTAACCTTAATTAACCAATTTACTTTTAACCGTGGTAAATAAAGTAAAAAATATACTATACACCAAAAAATATTTTCATCTTATTGAAACACATTTTACATAATGATATCAACCGTGTCTCTCATATTTTTGAAATTAAACTCACAGAAGCGGTAAAATTACGTTTTACATAAATTTGCAAATGCTCCTAGGAGGTGGGTAAAAGACGGTAAAATGTTCAATAAATTTTTTATATATCTAAAATTATTATAAAATGAATCTAATGAATTACATTGAACATATATAGGTATTATGTATCTATTTTTACCTAAAATAAATTTAAATAAAATAAATAATTATTTAAATAAAAATGTAGTTTTAAACTATAACTCAATGTTAATCACTATTCATCAAAAATTGAAAGATTTTAGAAAAATACCAAAAATTCATCCTAATCTAATTTCGATATTCCGAATCCAAAAATGTAGTCCATTTTGAAATATAAAATTTATAAAATTTGAAAAAGTGGTTATTACTATTCATAATAGCTAGTTTGATTAGTTGTGGTGTGTTAGAACTCGAAGTTGCGTACAACACACACTATTGTATTATTCGAAGAGAAGCGTACCGTGGAAGCTTGGGGTGTTACATTCTCCCCTCCTTAAAATAATTTCATCCTCAAAATTTCTAGAGTATTATTATGTAAAAATACTTGGGTGGTGCTTCATCACATTTTCCTCAGGTTCCCATCTTGCCTCTCCGTTCTTATGGTTTCTACATAGTACTATAACTAGACGAGTCGTCCGGTTTCCCAAAACCTATTCTCTTGTATCAAGAACTTCAACATTCTCTTTTCAATAAGACATATTGGGTTCCAGTTCTAATTCTTCATAGGTGAGTATATGTGTTGGGTCAAGCATGTATTTTCTCAACAGTGATATGTGGAATACATCGTGAACTTTGGAGAGACTTGGGGTCATTTCCAAATGGTAAGCTATTGCCCCAATTATTTCTAGAATTTCTAAAGGTCCGATTTACCTGGGACATAATTTCCCCTTCTTACCAAAATGTATAACACCGTTACATGGAGATAACTTCATGAAAACATGATCTCCTACTAGAAATTCAAAATTCTTCATTCGGTTATCAGCATAGCTCTTATGTCTAATTTTAGCTGCATTGATGTGGTTTTGTATTACCTTCACCTTTTCCATCGTTTACTCCACATGTTCTGGGACTACTAGTTTTATTTCACTAATATCATCCCAACAAGTTTGTTTGTGACATCCTTTTCCGTATAACGCTTTATATGGTGCAATCGGAATACTTGAATGGAAGCTATTTTTATAGTATAAATCTACCAGAGGTAAATATTGATCACACATACCTTGAATGTTAGGTGAGCATGATATCAACATATCTTCTAAGGTTTGAATAGTCCTTTATGATTTTCCATCAATTTGGGGGTGGTAGGTAGTGCTAAAAAGAATTTCAATATCCAAGAATTTCTGAAGACTTTTCTAGAATCTTGATGTAAAACAGGGATCACGATCAGAAATAATTGATAGAGGTACTCCACAAAGCCTCACAACTTCATTAATATATAGTCTTTCTAGACATTCAAATGGTAAATCTACTCTTATAGAAAGAAAATGTGCTTACTTGGTAAGAATATCAACAATGACCCATATTGCATCTTTCCTTCTAGGAGTCCTTGGTAGTCCTGTGATAAAGTACATCATAATATTATCCCAATTCTACTCAGGTATGGGAAGAGGTTTCAAAACTCCTCCAGGATGTTGCCTTCCAATTTTTACTTGTTGAAAACCCATACATCTGGACACAAAATCAGCAATCTCTCTCTTCATGTTGTCCCACAAAAAATGTTCCTTCAAATATCTATACATTTTGGTGCTCCCAGGGTGTATAGAGAAATTTGAGCTATGAGAATCATCTAACAATTCTCTTTATTAATCAGGTATATTAGTAACACAAAGTCTATTCACAAATTTCAAAATTCCATCTTCATATACGAAGTCACTCAATCTCCAGTTATTCACAACTTTAATATTCTTTTCAAACTCTTCATCATTATCTTGAGAACATTTTATCCTCTCTAGTAAAGATGGTTTGGCATCCATTTGAAAAATAATTGATGTTTCACCTTCCATGGTTATTCTCATTTCCATCATTACTAGATCCATGTATATATGATCATTTTCAACTATCATCTTGTTCAAAACTCCCTGATATTTTATGCTCAAAGCATTTGCCACCTTATTTGCCTTCCTCGGGTGGTAGTGTATCGTTAAATCATAATAATTGAGTAGTTCATGCCATCTCCTTTGCCTCATGTTGAGTTATTTCTTTTATAAAATATACTTCAAACTCCTGTGATCAGTATAAATCTCACATTTTTCACCATAGAGATAGTGTCTCTAAATATTCAAAGAAAATATTATAGCTTCTAACTCAAGATCATGGGTAGGATGGTTTTTCTCATTAATATTTGGCTGCCATGATGCATAGGCAACAACTCTATCATTCTGCATAAGTACACAACCAAGTCATTTCTTCGATGCATCACTATAAATAACAAACCCATCATTCTCGGATTGTAGAGTCAAGATAGGACCATAGACTAATCATCTCTTAAATTCATCAAAACATTCTTCAAAATATTTTTTCCAATCAAATTTAACCCCTTTTCATGTGAGATTTCTTAATAGTTACCCAACCGTGAAAAATTATGGACGAAAATTCAATAATAACATGTTGAACCAATAAAACCGTGTACCTCAGTTATACTCATCGGTGCTGGACATTCTTGGATTGTCTTTGTCTTATAAGGATCAACATAGATTCCATCATTAGAGACAATATGGTAAAGAAAATAAATCTTCTGAATCTAGAATTCACATTTTCTAAACATCCCATATAATTCATGTATTCTAAGAGTCTTTAGGATAATGCACAAGTGATTTTCATGATATTCATATCTTTTGGAGTATACCAAGATATCATCAATAAATACCAATACAAAGTCATCAATGATATTCATTGAAAACTCTATTCATTAGATCCATAATGACAGAGGGTACATTAGTCAATCTAAAAGGCATTACTCTAAACTTGTAATGCCCATACCTGGTTCGAAATGTTGTTTTTGGAATGTCTTTTTTTGTCACACACAACTGATGATATCTAGATCTAAGTTCAATATTTGAAACATATTGATCTCCATGATGTTGGTCAAATAAATCATCAATGTGAGGTAGTGGATACTTGTTATTTATTGTTATACCATTGATCTCCATGTTGTCAATTCACAACCTCATAGATCGATCTTTCTTCTTAACAAAAAGGATAGGGGATCCCCATGGAGAAAAACTAGGGAGAAAAAATAAATTATTACTCAATTCCTCTAGTTTTTTCTTTAGTTCCACTAATTCCACAGTGGTCATTCTATAATGGGTATTCAATATGGGCCTTAATCCTGGAATTAAATCAATGAAAAACTCAATTTCTCGTTTTGGAGGATATCCTGGTATATATTCTGGAAACACATCAATATATTTTTTCACAATAGGTACATCCTCTATTTGAACATTATTTTCCTCACCCACAATTATTTCATTCTCTTCCTCCTAAAAATTTAATTTAGTTGAGCTAATGGGGGTGGATCTAGATATGAATTAGGTGGTGATGATTCTTCTCTAAAGATAAGGTGTTCTTTATCATCGTCATAAAAAATAGTATCCTCCTTATTCTTACAATAAATTTTTGAATCATGGTCCCAAATTCAATCCATACCAAGGATTATATCAAATTAAATCATGGGAATGACGATGAGATTAGTAGATAAAGAACATTTATATGCCCTAAATGTGACTGATTCACAAAACGTTGTCGCAATGATACTTCCCTTAAGAATTTTGACTGACAACTCTCTTGTTAAATAAAATTAGAAATATCTAATTTCCTTAGCAAACAGGGAAGATATAAAACAATGATATTATCCAGAATCAAATTAATAATTTTATAAACTTGAGGAAACCATTAAATTAACTGCCACTACGTTTTTCGGAGCTTCAACCTTAGAAGTAGTGATAGAATAATCTTGGCTTTGATCCCTTGGCCTTTACAGCGGTAAGTTCCATTGATTCTTAAGACATTAATTTTCATAATTCCCCCATTCTCTATAGTTTTAGAATCCAACAGTGACAACATCTTTCTTCCCCTTCCAATCATGAGCATGGTGGCCTTTTTTACCACAGTTGTAACAGACTCTCATTCACTTCAAGAAAGTACCAGGGTGTCTCTTCCCACATTTACTACCGGATGGATATTAAAATTTTCCCTTCTTCCCCTTATATCCATTTCTAGAGTGTTCAGCAGATCCCTTATTCTCTTTCTTTTCTTTAAAGTTGTAAGACATATTGAATTATTTTTCTATCTTGATCGCACATGAGACAATATCTTCATATGATGAGAAGGATTATGAGACTAATGATCGATGAAGAAATGGTTTTAACACATAAAATAAAAGATCAATCTAACTTATTGGGTCACATATATAATCTAAAGAATTCCTTGATAACCTTGTAAATTTAGCCTCATACTTTGAGACATTATCATCCTCCTTTTTCCTCGAACTCAAAAATTGCCTTTCCATATCTGCTCGATGGTGACTAGGAAAGTATTTTTCTAATAAAATCTCTTTAAACTCCCTCCATTACATATTTGGTGCTTCATCATATTCTTTTGTGTTTTGAGTCAATGACCACCATTGATCATCATCTCCAGTGAGGCGGTAAACTGCCATGACAAATTTTCCCCTTTCACTACTCCCCAAGGCGTGGAATATTTTCTATAAAGAAATTATCCATTCCTCATCTACTAATGGATTTTTACCCCTATTGAATATTGGTGGTTTTTGCCTCATGAATTGATATAACATTGATCCTCCCCTCTGTGGAACGGGGTGCTTTATACGGGTATGGTTATTATTCATATCCTGAGTGAGTTTTCCCAGTATAGTGATTAATTGATCAGCACTAGTTGCATCACCATCTCCACTACAATTATCTTGAGTAGGAGGTCAATCCCTTCATGGAGTTTTTGAATTTATATGGTTTCCATTCCTTCCACTAGGCTCCATTTTTAAACAATGGAATAAACTAGAATAGTTTATGAATTGAAATACATAATTCCAAACTTTTCAAACACTTATCATAAATTGAACAGTTTATTGATATAATCCATAATCATAAAAAATGTTTTGTTTGATGAATTATATACTCATAAACCCTTCATAATGGTTTGTAATGAAAATTAGAATTATCCTAAACATATCCCCTAGGAGTGTCATAACAAAGAGTGTTGCTAGCCCCGTTATCATGCACCAGTTCTCGTTCGAGTCTAGCTCAAAGCGGTGTTTTCGGGTTTTACCACTAGGTACATCTTTGCATAAGCCGCCTCTACCTGCTCATATCCAGATAGAGATGTATTGCTTAGAAAACTCACAAAATCTCTACAATACAAAAATTTTTGGAATCTCTTCTATACTTATCCTCAAATTCTATCTTAGGGAAATGTGTTCAAAATAGAGTTTATCTAAATCTAGATTCCAAGGTTTGTACTAAACTTCTTCTGATACCAACTGTAACACCCTGACCCCAGAAGCCCAGAGTCGGTGCATTATTATGTATCATTGGCATGATCACAAAAGGTGAATTCTTGAAATAATGATTAGTTTAGTATCCTTATAAGTGCTAGATACATTCATAAGGTTTACATTACATAATGAAGTGGAAAACTACAACAACATTGTTTCCATAGAAAAAACTAAGATCCCATAGACTATCCATGTAGGTTAGTCATAATATACTTCTTTTCATCCTGGGAAAAATAAAACATAGAAAGGGGTGATCTCAGATGCTCAGTAAGGATAACAGTATAGCAAAAACATTCATAAAAAAAGCATAAACATTTAAGCCAATGTATTGAACTAAAACAAACGCTTTTTCAACATAAACTTCATCATAACATGGAAAATATAAATATAAATAATTCCATTTACATACACATATGTAAATTATACTAGTCAAATAATCACATGAAATATTCATATCCACTTTCATAATAATGGAATGAATAATACCAAAATTTCAGAACCATATAGTCAAGGCCTTGTGCCAAGACTACAAATAAGATTTTGTTAAGGCCTTGTGCTAAGACACTAGTTTGTCACATGAGACCTACTGATGCATCAAGGAGCTATATTGGGCTCCACCCATCACTTACTAAGTCCAATACATTCCTTATAAGAAATGGTTGAAACAAAACATAAACATTTATATTAAAACTAGCATACAAAATGACAATACTTTAACTATAAAAAATGAATGGTATAAAAGTAACACATCCACAATCAAATATATCACAAAACATTAAATAAAGTATGGAATATTTTTATCATAATAAATCAAATTCAAATAAGTTTAAAATCCATCAATGGATGTTGACATAGATGAAAATGATTTGTAAAACTCTATGAGAGAAATATTAATTTTTCATGATAACATTTTAAAGTCACACATTTAAAAAGGAAGTAATTTAAAAGATATTTTTGAATCAAAGTTTCCCAAACCACTTTGAAACTTTTAAAAAGAATTTTAACTTTAAAACATTAATGTCCATATAAATAAATCCTTAAAAATATTTTACAAACATGGACATTAATTAAAAGTATTTAGAAATATAAATATTTAAAACATTAAAAATGATGATATAGTTAAATATTCCATTCCATAAAACCCTAAAATATTCCTTTTGAAAAAAAAAAAATTAAACCATGGATGTGGATGATAAAGAGGTCCCAGTAGATACTCACATAAAAACAACCTCGGATAATAAAGAGATTATGAAATTAATAATTACCTTGTACTTTCCATGGTTGAGGGTAGGTTATCCTCCTGTATAATTGTTAAATAATTTTTATTAAATTATATAAGAATAATATACATCAAAATTATATCATATATTATCTTTTAACATTTCATTGTTAATAATATCTTAGTATTATCGTCGTTTTGGGTGTTAACTGATTCATTTTCCTTTATATGATTTATTATGTAAGTAATGTTTTGTATGGATAGGAAGTATGTTATTCATATTAATAATGATATTATGTATTTAAACATTATTTTTAATCATCTAATGAAATTTTGTCTTGAATGGATATGATGGGAATGAATCTCATCACGTTCGTGGAGACGGTAATCAATACATACGCACGAACGACAATATCATTCTTTTGATTTTAAAATAATATATAATTTGATGATATATCATATATACAGAATAATTATCATCGTATATTTATTATTTAAATCAATTAAACATCATCAAAATACCCATCCAAATAATTATATATTGAATAAAAATCACACCACGACGTGGAGACGAAAGCCGTAAGTACGCACATATGGTGACATGTCATTAAAAGGATGGATAGATTAATGAATATGGTTGTAACATACTTATAATAAAATAACATTATATATAAGATAATAGATTTATTATTTTATAATGGATACAACAAATAAAGATGAAGTGGAAGAATAAAGTAACTTAAAAGAGGTGATAAAATATTTGCATCTTCTTCGGGTTCATCCTTTTGATTTGATCAAAAGGGATTCTTAGGATAGATTTTTGACTAAAGGAAGGCCTCTAGGGTGAAGTAAGGATAGTTTAAAGGTTATTTAGGTAGGGGTTGTCAGAGCCAAATGTATTTGAGGGTTTGAATTACAGAGAAGGGTGAGTGCCATTTTATTAGAGGGGTGAGGGGTACTTTAGGAAAAGCCAGAAATATTATTTTATAATAATATCAATTTAGGTTTATAATGACTTCAAATTAATTATTTAAATTATATGTTGGGTATGGGTCGAAAAAAACTCAACAAAAGGTTTTAGACCGATTTGGGTCACATTATTAACTTTATATTTTAGATTTAACTCATAATTAAATAGTCTGACATTTACAATGTCTCATTGTATTTTTGTATTATATGTTCAATAAACATTAAATAAACATCCAAGAGAACCAAAAGTGGTTCATTAATGATAAAACTATCATTATATAAGTCTTTTTTCCAAACCATATATTTTTATGAATATAATATCAATTAATAACATAATATTTGTTTTAAAAACTCTTTTATGTGAATTTTGACACTATTTGGTATTTTTTTTTCTAGATTCATAAAATCATTATTAGTTTGAAAAAAATTTATCTTACCAACACTAATATGTCATGTTAACCTAAAAAAATATTTTAATTCATAAAAAGTCTCAAATTACCTTTATTTAGATATTTATAATATTAATTATTTTAATATTTCATTAATTAGGTAATTACTGCATCATCATTGTGTCATAAATAAATTAAATTATATGATGTCTAAAAAATATAAATAAAATAAAATTATGTAGGAAATAGTTTTTGATTTATTATGAATCTTTATAGTTGAATTTATCTTATGTTTAATCCAATATTTAAAATGTTTTAGTTATTAAACTATTATTTTAGGTCTTTAAACTTTTCTTTGATTTAAATATTAATAAATGTATTAATCTAATACAAGTGGACCAAAGAGGTTAATATTTAATATATATGGTTTTCTTGGTCTAATTATACATATCCAATAGAATTAGGACCTGTGTTAAGGTTATTATAATATCATTTTACCCTTATTTACCCTATTTACTTTTAACCGTGGTAATAAAAGTAAAAAGTTATTATTCACCAAATATTATTTTCATATCATTGAACCACATTTTAATTAATGATATAAACCCTGTCTCTCAGATTGTTAATATTCAACTCACTGATTCAGTATAATTCTGTTTTATTTAAATCTGCAAATGCTCCTAGGAGGTGGGTAAAAGACGGTAAAAAGTTCAATAAATTTTTTATATATCTAAAATTATTAGAAACTAACTCTAATGAATTGAATTTAACTTATATAAGTATTATTTATCTATTTTGACCTAAAATAAATTTAAATAAAATAAATAATTATTTTAATAAAAATTCGGTTTTAAACTATAACTCTGTGTTTTTCACTATTCATTAAAAATTGAATGTTTTCAGAAAAATACAAAAAATTCATACTAAGCTAATTTCGATATTTCAAATCCAAAAATGAAGTCCATTTTGAATGATAAAACTTATAAAACTTAAAAAATTGGTTATTACTATTCATAATAGTTAGTTTTATTGGTTGTGGTGTGTTAGAACTCGAAGTCGCGTACAACACGCGCTATTGTATTATTCAAAGAAAAGTGTACCATGGAAGCCTGGGGTGTTACACACATGAAATATTCTGATAAAATATCATATTTATCAATTATTAATTTTATAGTTATATCCATATATTCTTTCCTAGCAATACCCATTCAGAATATTATTAAATAAAATTAATTAATTTCTTTTATTGAAAATTTAATAAAATAAGTACACAACTTGTACATAGAAGATATGTGTAGGATCCCAATTAAAACAAAATATTATATATAAAAATAATATAAAATATACACATTTTTTATATAGGATACATCTATTACCATGTAATTTCATGTGTTTTGTGAGTCAATAAGTTACACACTGAACACGTGTTAATTAATGTAGTGCACAATTATTTTAGTTATCATGGAGTAGTTGAGATATGGTGGATATTAATGGTTTTTAGTTCAGAAATTATAGAAAAATTAATTAGTAGTCATATATATATATATATCCTCTCACATGGTTTTTACATTTCAAAAAAAAGAAACAAAACAAATGTCTTATTTGTTTAACGATATAATAAATCATATTTTAATTTTGTACATAAAAAGGATTGGTGAATTTTTTATACACCCAACTACATGTTGATTATCATCCTCATCATATTTACATAATTCAATCTAGTGTATTTTTTGGGTATTTATAGAGATATATGTGTGGGGTACAAGACATGTACATCTACAACACATTATGATACCTTTATATCACATGGTCGTTATTCTCAACACATCTTTGTAACAACCCCAAATCCAGTAAACCAAAGGTGATGTATAATTTATTACATTCTAATTTATATATATATATATATATGTGGGATATAATCCTAAACGACTTATCCATTTAGTAAACTTGATGAACTAAATTATCAAATTAATCCAATATTACATACGAAATAGAAAAGTAATTGTAAATAAAAATTCGTGGATCATTAATTTTATTCATAATATCCTACATCATTGTATGATAGAAATAAAAAACAATGTGTGTGATTAGAAGGTCAATAAGAGTTATGAAATTTAGAAACTATCACAATAAATAATACATAATAATTATGGCATTTTAAATAGGTGGATACACATAAAATTTAGTATGAAATGAGTCAATGGATAATTTCAATTGAATAATATCATGGTTATTATTAATAAAATCTTTAGTGAATGAAATTATTAATAATATAAATCAAGATTTTATATGTCATTAAATAATTTCAATAATATAATTTTTCTAATATAGTTTAATTAATGGTAGGTATACACCAGATATACATTAAATCATATCCTATGGATTTGTCCCCTGAGACATGTTGATTAGTAAAGGGTTTATATAATTATGATCCCCACCCATCAGCCAATTTATAATTAATTCCAAATATTTTCAATGAAAAAATAAAATTCATAATCAGTATTCCTTATAAATAAATTTTTGTATCGAGTGTTGAAAAGATATTACAAATAATTCTCTACAAAATCACATTACATTCCATGTAAAACACAATAAGTAGAATGTATTTATGTTTTTGATAAATATAATATCCATTATACAAATAATATTGATATTCATTGATATATAATATCTAATGATAACTGTAAAAATATGTTTCAAGAGAAATTTAATGTTCATGAGTTTAATCAAGAGACGAGACATGACCATAAAAAAAGTATATTTCTTACTAAAAATATATTAATCCAATGAATAGATGAAAATTTCAATGAAAAATTTAAATATGGTTTAATTATTATATTTTCTAGGTAATACCATTGATAATATTTAGGAGGATAAAAATTGTTTAAAATGAATATCATGGTGGGAGAGTAAGCTAACACCATAAAGCATAAAAGAAAGAATTTATTTTTTATTTTAAATAGAATATTTGAACTGATAATTTTAAGAAAATGATAGTAATATTTCTTTCGAACATTTTAAAATGAAAATGATAACATAAAATTATATGAATAAATAATTTGATTAATTAAAACAAAAATTTTCAATACAATTAAAAAATATATCTATATGGGAAAATAATAAAGATTATTAAAAATAGGAATAAGAAAAGATTTTATATTAAAAATAAATATTGATAGAGTAATATGAATTGAATCATCAGTCATAATGAATAAATTTATATTCATGTTAAATTATTTAAAGGGGTAATATGTACACCTTATAAAAAATAAATAGGTATATAGTACAAAATATGTCTTAATGGAATGAAAATTTGGATGAAATCCATTTTCTCAGGTCCGAGTTTTTTTTACATTTTTATCCTACTGAATTATAAGAATATTATAATTATATAATATTAAAAAAACAATTAAATAGTTTTTTATTTTTTCACTATATTTATTATCATGTAATATTAATTTAAATTCTCGATTATGTTTACGATATTTTATTTGATTATATTCTGCTCATTTTTTCAGAACACCATTAGTAGGTTGACTATTGTAATAGTGATCAAAATTTCTTCAAAAAAATATCAATAATCATGAATTAATTATCATTTTTACTTTATTTATATTTAAAATACATTAATAAATTTTGATAAAAAACTTAACTATGTTATAACAACACAGATTGTAGGGTGTACATACGCATGGGTAAAATTTTACATTTTTCAAAGAACATGATGGAAATAAGGTAATTGTTTTTATCATTAATGGATAATTATTATATTAGGGGAAAATATTATTTATTTATATTAACTTATATATATACCATTCTTGTGATTTTATGTTTCAAAATAAATCACAATACTTATAGATGTGGTGGTCCACATGTACCCCCAAATGAAAATTTCATTTTTAAATGAATTGCATGGAAAATATATAAATCAGATATTATGTTTATATAATTATAGTTATTTCATGATTTTAAAATATATAAATATATATTTAATACATCATTATGACAAGCGATGAGAGATAGTGATTGAAAATAAAATGCAATAGTTCACAAGATGGTAGTCTTCCTTATGCACGCATGATTGTTTTATGTCACATTTAATGGAAGAAGAGATTGATTTAGATTATTAATTCACTATAACAGTGTCTATATTTATGGATGATACTGTTGATATTATATTTTCTTGGTTTAATAATTTTTTGGTTGATGAAGAAATAAAAAAATGATTTGTTAAGACTGACTCCACTTCATTGGAAATCCACTTTAGGATTATTAGTAAATCTATCATTAATGTATTTTTAATCAAAAGGTTTGATATACAATGTTGAAAGGGATTTAATGTAGGTATTAAGGGTAGGTATTGGAAAAAATAATGGTTTTGAATCCTGAATAAATGACGGTTGGAGGTTCCCTTCTATATGTGAGGAGATTAGAGCATTTTCAGTTTCATAATGTTTTAAATTAATATATAATAATTTTAACATTCGAATGGATCTAAACATATAAAATATCATTAATTGTGACTTTGGATTGAAATCCTTTCATATAATTTTTTATATGTTCTGGTTTTTTATGGTTATCATTTATTTTGGACTCTCTATTATTTTCTTTTTAAAATTATCCTCATATTAAAATTTTAATCCTTTTAAAGGACATTAGTGTACCTATAAAATTAAAAAATTCCAATAAGTGGACCAAGGATGTGGTTTTAAACCAATTCACATTCCTTTGTCCTAATCTAAAATTACTAGTAATTTTCAATCAGATACAAATATATTATTTATTATAAAATAAAATTAATTTCATTTTTTACTCTATTCATTTAATTTTAATTTTAATATATAAAAACAAAAATAGAAATAAAATATAATATTTAAAAACATCCCTATTATTTAATATTTATCTAAAAATCATGTTTTAGAACAATATAGTCAAATTATATAAGTTGTAGTATTCTTAAAATCGTTTATTTTATCTCTTTTAATTAAATAAATGTTCTGTCAGTTTTTTGTTTAATAATTAAATATATTTAGTTCATCACTGAAAATGAGAAATAAATTACAATGATAAAAAATAATTTATTTTTAAAATTATTATTCAGAACAAATATTAATTTCATTTTATCCCTATCATAAATATATTTAATATTGAAAGAATAAAAGAAACATTTTTTGTCTTTATCTCTCACTAAAATTTCATAATTATAAAAATTATAAATAATAGAAAAATGGTCATATTTTTTTATTTGAATGACTATGGATAATTTATACTCATTAAATGAAATTATTAAAAAAAATTGGGGTTATTTTTAATGCTTTTTAGAACTATTTTTAACCATAATTACCCAATTAACCCTTACTGTGGTGACACATATTTAATATGATTAGTATTTAAAATAAAATGACAAAATAGTTACATATTAATAATAAGTTACCTCTTCACTAAAAATATAGAATTTTACTTTCATGATTCAATTTTAATATTTAGAATAAATTTATATAATAATTAAATTAAACACACAAAGACATTTTTTTATAAAAAATATTGTTATGTGAAGAAAAGTTTTTATAGAGATCTCATGTTTAAAATTCATTCCAAAGGAAAAACTATTTTATTTATAACATAATTTAAACATTTGTATTTAAACACAATTTTAAATGAATAAATATTTAAATTTATTCAAAAATAGTGTTTTTGAAAAAGTAATAGAATTTATCATTATTCAATGAAAAATAAAACATTTCATATACATTCAAATAATTCACCAAAAGTGATTATTAATATTTTTATTTAAAAAATATTCTATTGAATATATGTTTTAAATGTGTAAGAAACTAATTATATTATTTTCTTAATCAAATAAATTTAAATATTTTTTGATGAAAACATATTTTTAAGAAGAAAGACATTAATAAAAAAGTTTAGTATTTATCTCATGTGTGTGAATCATTAAATTAGTATTAATAATCATTGTGTGTATATTTCTATTTATACCCACCAATTCAATGGATAGATTATATTATTCCTATTTAAATATTAATATTTCATGTCTTGTTAAAACTTGGTGCAGTTTTTTATATACACAATCAACCATATTATTTTAATAAAATATCATGGTGTTACATTTTCCCCGCTTCAATAAATTTAATCCTCATAATTTGGACTTTTTCTTAGTTTGAAATTTGAAAATTACTTTCTAGGAAATCCACATTGAAAATATAGTTACTATAACATCATCCTAGAATGAGGGAATGTTAAATATGACGTTCCTCATGAATTAGGAAAAACTAGGTTACCAAATAAGAAAATATTCATGGGAATCGAATATATGGACATATAAGAGAAAAATGAATCCTAAGAAATAATAAAGTGTGATAGAGATAATTGTTAGAAGAAACATAATGTCTACAAAAAATTAATTTTATCATTGGTGAAAACACCACCATTTCATCAAAAATGACAATGATAGGATAAGATTTTATTATGATTATTTTCCTCGATATGACGAATTAATTTTCTATATACTCTTAAAAATAAGGAATATAAATTATTGATAATAAAAACATCACCATTTAATCAATTTCCAACACAATCTCATCCTTTGTCAAAATGATGAGCATTTCGGAAGAACGTTTTATTCACGTTGAACTAAAATCACCATTTTACAGATCCTAGGATCCCTAAATGATTCAAAATTCATTCCACCGATTTAAAATTATTTTAAAAAAAATTGGTTACAGATATTTATCTATCAATTGCATAATTTTTAAAATATCATCCAACTTCCCCAATGACCATATTAAAACATTTCATATTATTTTCAATTAAACATCCCTTCCAAATATTTCAAACCAAAATCAAAACATAAAAATAAGATATATTTTAACAATCTTTTTTTCTAGAAGACATAAATTATCTAAAACATTCACATACTAAACATCTAACAACCCTGATCATGTACCATCATAAAATATATTAATATCTTGAATCGCTATAAAACCTAAATATAAATATACTATATTATAAAAATTATCCCTACCTTTTCCCTTATATCCCTTGAACCAAAATGATAGTAAATACTATATTAACTCAAATCACTAACCATATTTATGATCACCAATAATATATCATTTATGTATATAGTATCAATATTATCTTTATCCTATTTTAACATTATTTACTTAACATCAATAAAATAATAAGGGTTATTAATCTCTTTAATAATATTTTTCTTTAAGATATCTACATGTTATTTAATTAGTTAATTCATCATTACTATTCAATATATTTATTCAAATTATTATCAATAAACTACTAAAGTACATTCCTTATGTGTCTTATGATTCAAATAAAAAAATATCATTGACAAATAATATTCTATATTCCAAATACACGATCACTTTAATTATTCCATTTATGTCTTCCTTATAGAATATGCTTCGAGTTATCTATTGTATGTTTTCATGATTATTTGGGAACTAGTTTGAATAATTCTATATCTCATTATAGTTAATGCATCGTATATTACTTGTCTCTTTTATCCTCAAAAAGTCATTTTTTAATTGGTCTTTATCACCACACATATAACCAACTCCCATTCCCTTTATTCTGTTTATAGGGTGTTTATTTAAATAGACTTTATATAATGAAAATTGCTTTATTGTATTCTTCTTCTTTGAAAAATTCTCATTTTCATGATGTTCAATGTAAGAACCTGGATCTTCGTTCAGGTATGTTTTTCCTTTTTCTGGAGTTTTTAAGGAAATTAAATTTTCTGTAAATTTTCGAAGTACACGCCGTGTACTTTCTGAGTACACACCGTGTACTCTTCTCCAGCTCGAAGTCATGTGTTGTCCGTGCCCGGGCCACACACACGGTGTGTAGGGGTGATGTGGAGCCCGATTTTGGCGGAGTACGGAAAAACCCACTACATGCCGTGTACTTTTCTTTTTTTCACTAAACGGACCGGGGTTACGCCTAACCCCAATTTCATCTTCTTATCCAGATTCCATCCGCTCGGGAGTGACCATATAGCCGGATCTTCGACGGGCTTCCACCTCTTCGTCCGTTCTCCGATTCGAGCGTGGTCGATTGCATTGGAATCGCAGCGGTGAGCTCTCCCTTCTGCTTGAGTCTTGTTTCTTTATTCCTCCTGGTTTCCAAGCTATCGTTGGTTGAGAGTTTTGTGCATTTTCTTAGATCTACATCATTCCAAGGGGAATCTGTCATCGTGATTCACTTATATCGATCTCCTTGGATCGATGTAGGTGGTTTGTGCCTTTCCGTAGAAAGTTGATGAATATTTTGTGCAAATTACACCAATACCCTTGAACGGTGTAATACATGTTCCTGTTTTTCCCTTTTTGTATTGTCTGTTTTGCTTGATTTCTAGAGTTGATGTTTTTCCTGTGAATATGGTAGCTTTACTGTACCTCGGATGTCTACTCTTATTGTTCCTCCTGTTTTGTATTTTTCTAGTTGCCATGCTTAGTTGTAGGACAGTGGAACTTCTACCTTGTTATGTTGCTAAGCCTTAGTTGATAGCCAAGTAGTTTTTGAGGTTACTTGGATGATGCACATGCGTGTTGAGCATGTTTATTTTCACTCGGGTCTGTGAGAACCTAGAGTAGTAGACCAAAGGGAGAATTGACGGAAGGGCTTCTCCATAGTGTCTTTTAATTACAATACAAGACCACAAGGAGAATTGACGTTGAGTTCTCCCTTAAAGATTATGTAGTTCCTTGATGTGGGCCACATGGGGAATAGATGTTGAGTGCTTCCCCAGAGATCCTTTAGCATGATACGAGACTATAGGGGGAATTGACGGTAAGTGCTTTCCTAGAGAGTCTATTAATTTCAGAGCTAAACCAGAGGGGTGAGACTGTGTGTGTCTCCTAGAGGGTTTCTGGTACTTATAGGTTGAACCATAGGGGATAGGCTATGAGAGCTACCCAAAGGGTTACCTATTTTCTTCTTGTTGCTGGTTGTTTACTTGTGCACTTTATTTGCTAGAGCTGTGGATTGTAGCTGCTTGTGTTTTCCTATTTACATCTTCTTGTTTTATTACTTTCCTTGTATTCATTGACTGTTAGGCACAAATCTTTGGGTGATTGCCTACTGGGATTGTATCTCACACCCTGTTTGGGCCATACTTTTGGGCCCAAGCAGACTATGTTGTTGTAGGTATAGATAAGGGAAAGTGCCCTTCTACTTCAAGATCTTGATTGCGCTGGAGCTGGAGAGCATGGGACCGAGTTGGGGCTCGCGATGCTGAGGAGTTTATTTTTTTTCTCCTTTTCACTTGTTTTCAGTTGTATTCCAGCACGTTTTTGTGTTTTCTTCTTTACATAGATACTTGTACCTACTGCATCATTTTCATCATTGCTATATATATTCATTGCTTCCGTTGTTTGGTTTCTTCTGTTATTCATGTTGTTACTGCTTCTGCGGTTGACTGTTGTTTTTCCACTGTATACCTTACCGAATGAGGGCATAGTTTCCCCACCGACTCACCAAGGCCCTCTTTGCTAGTCGGCAGCCTCTGGTGTTTGGGGAAACGTGCTTGAGGTCATGTGGTGAACCGGGTACAGGGCACTAGTAAAGGGGCTCTGGATTTGGGTCGTTACAATGTGGTATCAAAGGAGTTCTTTTCTCTTGCTTTCTATTTGGAGTCTTTATCCAGGGATAGGACAGATTTGGTACTTGGCATTAAGCTGTCCTCTAGAGTAGCTAACCTGTGTACAGGGAAAAGCCATACTACCTCGTTAATTGCAGTTTTTCTAGTTTTGAGATTTTATGGTTGATTTGATCTCACCTAGAGTGATTCACATGACTTGTGCTATTATTGTTTTGATATTTCATTTATATTCTATCGCAACCTGAGGAGATGAGGGTATTCCATCTCATGCATCATATAGGCACTTGTAGAAAACACATGCCATGCATTATTTCCATTCCATCTAGGGTGCATTAGATTTTTCATGCTGTTGTGATAGAATCTATGTAGATTATTTATGCTGTTGTGGTAAATGCTTGATATATTCTCTACTGTCATGTTAGAAAACTGTTTGTTTTGTTCCTTGCTTGAAATGAACGCCAAATTTTGGTTCATGAGGTGTTATGAGCCCTCATTAATCGAAACATGGTGGATCATGACCCTATTTTCTCTTGTATATTACTGTAGAAGATTCCAAGCTTTGATTCGCGGGGAGTATGGGCCCTCACGGATTGAAATTTGGCACCTATTTCCCTTGTTTTTAGTGTTTCTATGAGTCTGAGAAGATTCTGAGCTACTTCCTAGAAAAACCCAGAATACATGGCGTGTACAGAAAACGGTGTCGTGAAGGTAACTTAGGAACATGCCGTGTATGGTAGGTACACGCCGTGTAGGTTCAGAGCCGTGTACCCAGCCGTGTCACTAACAACACGGGCCGGATTTACCTTCATTTCCACACGTTGTGTTTGCTCTGAACACGTCGTATAGTCTTGTCCAGGTACCTGGTCGTGTCACAAACAACATGGGATGGTGTCACCTTCGCCAATACATGCCGTGTTTGTTCGGATCACGCCGTGTAAGGTTCATCCATGTAGATGGTAGTGTGATTAACAACACGGGCCGCCGAAGCCTTGTCTAGTACATGCCATGTTTGGTTCGAACATGCTGTGTAAGTCTCAGGTTGAGTCGGACTGTGTGGGTTAGCCATGTAAAGAGACTCGGGCAGGGGCATAGTTTCAAGTACACGCCATTTTTTGGGGTCAACATGTCGTGTAGTTGAGGTGTTACACGACTTATAGGGTAGGAGTACACACCCATGTCAGTGGTTTAAGAAGACACGCCATGTCGTTTTTATACATGTCGTGTAGTCTTATTTTGCAAAATTGTGTGTTTTGCATCCCCTGTTTCTGTTTTGTACTCCTGTGTTCTCTGTCCTTGTTTTCCTGATCTGAGGTGTGTTTTTTATCTTTCAGATCTATGCCCTTGAGACGTCCTCCGGTCGTATGTCTGTCTTCAGGCAATGATCAGACACCAGGCAGGGATGATCAGGGACTTCCTGCCGATCCTCTAGTCGGGCCAGCCTTGGAACCGACTGTTATACTAGTTGTAGGCACAGATTCATAGTTCAGGGAAGGTTTCATGAGGATGATTCAGGCCTCTAGGGAGCGCCGCCTCCTACCACGTATATGGCAGACTTGACGCAGGTTTTCCAGCAGCAGCATCCTCTTACATTCTTGGGGAAAGGGGGACCTCAGGCTGCGGAGTCTTGGATGGAAGCCATTCTGATCATCTTCGAGCATCTGGAGACGCCTCCAGAGAGCGGTTCAAGATCACCACCTACATGCTCTGAGACTCCGGCAAGAGGTGGTGGGATGTGATCTCATAGGCAGTTCAGCAGCAGGCTATGGGTTGGGATGAGTTCCAGCACGTGTTTTATGACTACTTCTACCTAGAGAGCCTGAGGGCCGACCGAGCCCGAGAGTTCATGATCTTAGAGCAGGGTACTCATTCTATCATGGAGTATTTCGCTCGTTTCACTGAGGTGTAGTGCTTCACACCCCTCCGGGATGGGAGTGGGGTGTTCTTAGCAAGGAATTTTGAGGATGGTCTCAGGAGGGAGATCCGCTCACAGGTGAATATCTTTCAGTCGACTTCCATTACTTCCATCGTCAACCAGGCACTGATTGCGGAGCTCAATCTGAGAGACTCTAGATCTGCGATCTAGGTCAGTTTTGCTTCCAGAGCTAGTTTGCCTCTAGATGACAGCAAGAAGCGTCGTAGAGAGCCTACACGCGGGGATCCAAAGAATCGAGATGCATCGTTAGGAAGCTAGGTGATATGCTACCAGTGTGGTCGGTCCGGGCACATGAGGCCGCAGTACCATAGGGACCCTGTGGAGTGCCGATCTTGCGGAAAGATGGGTCATCTTCAGCGTTTATGTAAGTTTTTATCACTAGCAGCTGGTGACCGGGGTTCTTCCATGACTCCTCGTTCAGGAGCAGCACCTCCAATTTCTCACCAGTCGGGGAACTGGAGTTCTTCCGGCCATTCGGGCTAAGGTGGAGGTCGAGGATGTGGCGGTCATCCACCATTTCCTCAGCACCAGTAGGGAGGTTCAGCTGATAGTGGTCATCCAGGGGCGTAGGGCCATGGTGCAGGACAGTCTTTTTCCGTGGAGCAGACTTATCAGAAGCAGGATCCCGGACCTTCTATTGTTCGAGGTACGATTTTAGTAGCCTCTATTTTATCTTTAGCCCTTTTTTATACTGGTCATACGCATATCTTTATATCTATTTCTGTTTTGGAGAGCCTTGGACTCTGCGCCTTTTCTTCTGCCGACTCATTGACACTAGACACATCTTTGGGGACGAGGACATCTAGTGTACGCTAGTGTAGAGAGTGCCCTCTCAAGGTTCCAGGGTATCGCTTCTTATGTGATCTCTATGTCCTAGAGATGAAAGTATATGATGTCATCCTCGGAATGGAGTAGTTGATTCCCTTATAGGCAGTCGTCGACTGCTATCACCGCAGAGTGAGTTTCATTTCACCCGAGGGTGAATCTTTTCTTCAAAGAGGTGAATGGGATGTTCAGGCCAGTCGAGTAGGACTCGAGCATCATGGGCTAGGAAGGGTGACGGCCCAGATTGCTATTTTTTATCTGGATGACCAGGGGACTCCACAGTTGGACTTTCCTCTAGTGTTGGATTGCTTCAAGAACGTCTTTCCAGAGGAATTTTCAGGTTTTCCTCTAGAGCGTGAGGTAGACTTCTCCATTGAGCTCATTCCAGGAGTGGCACTAGTGTCCATTACTCCCTATAGGATGGCCACACCTGAGTTGGAGGATCTCAAGAAGTAGTTGTAGGAGCTACAAACTAATGGTTTCATCCGACCCAGTACTTCTCCTTGGGGTTCGCCTATCCTGTTTGCGAAGAAGGCTGGTGGTATCCTTCGGATTTGTGTGGACTATCGGAAGCTCAACCAGTTGACTGTTAAGAACTGATATCCCTTTCCGAGGATCGATGACCTTTTCAATCAGCTTCGAGGATCCCTGGTGTTCTCGAAGATTTATTTGAGATCCGGTTATCATCATTTGCACGTTAGACCATTAGATATACCTCTGACAGCCTTTACGAGAAGGTATGGTCTTTACGAGTATACAGTCATGCCGTTCAGTCTCACGAACGCACCTGCAGTTTTCATGGAACTGATGAACTGAGTGTTCCATCCTTAATTGGACTCCTTTTTCATGGACTTTATGGATGATATCTTGGTGTACTCTCACACTCGACACGACCATGCCACACATCTTGTGATCGTTCTGAGTACACTGAGAGAGCATCAATTTTATGCTAAACTCTCGAAGATCCACTTTTTGATGGATCAGATTCACTTCTTGGGTCACGTCATCTCTAAGGCAGGAGTGTCTGTGGACCCATAGAAAGTGAGATTTGTAGTTTCCTAGGAGTAGACGAAGAATGTCTTTGAGGTACGGAGTTTCCTAGGGCTGGCTGGATACTACAGACGCTTCATTTAGGACTGTTCTCGTCTAGCAGCACCTTTGACAGGTCTGACCAAGAAGGGGGTGAATTTCTTATGGTCAGATTCTTGTGAGTCAGCCTTTCAGGAGATGAAAGGGAGGTTGATTTCAGCGCTGATACTAGTCTTTTCGGTGCCAGGAAAGAACTACATTGTTTACTATGATGCTTCAGGTATTAGGTAGGGAGTTGTGCTTATGCAGGGGGATGGAGTCATTGTGTGTGGGTCTCGACAGTTGAGGCCACATGAGAGGAACTACCCAACGCACGATCTGAAGTTGGTAGCTATTGTTCATGCCTTACGCTGCTGGAGATACTATCTGCTAGGGGAGCAATTTGTGGTCTTCACTGACCACAAGAGTATCAAGTATATCATCACTCAGCATGATCTGAATCTGAGGCAGTGCAGGTGGGTTGAGTATCTATAGTATTTTTACTTCGAGATCACCTATGCGCCAGGGAAGGGAAACGCAGTGGCAGATGCGCTGAGCAGGAGAACTCAGATTCAGGAAGTTCAGGAGGCCAGCAGTGAGTGGCAGCTGATGGCTCCATTCTCTGAGATGCATCTAGAGGTGCACGACAGACAGGGAAAGACCTTCCTAATTCCTGTAGTTGTTACCTCTACACTTTTTTATCAGGTACGGATGAGGCAGATACCAGACTCTAAAGGCTTAGTCCTGTGGGAAAGTGTGTTAGGAGAGGACCCTCTTCCCGGATGGGCAGTGGGTGAGGATGAGATCTTGCATTTCCAAGGACGTGTATGGGTCCCAGCAGACATACGCGAGGAGCTGATGTGGGATTTTAATTACTCAGTTTGGGCAGTTCATCCTGGAGTCACCAAGATGTATTAGGATATTCATCGCCAATACTGGTGGCCAGGTATGAAGAAGGATGTTGCTGGTTTTTTAATGAGATGATCTACATATCAGCAGGTGAAGGCAGAGCATCAACGACTAGCATGCCTTTTACAGTAGTTACCCATTCCGGAGTGGAAATGGAACGACGTCGTGATGGACTTCGTGACTGGGTTGCCGAGGCCACCTTGAGGGAACGATGATGTTTGAGTTGTCATCGACAGGCTTAGGAAGGTTGCGCACTTCTTTCCAATTAAAGAGACCTTCAGTTTTGATGATCAGGGATGACTTTACATCTGAATGATCATTCGTCTGCATGGAGTTCCACACTCCATTGTTTCAGATAGGGATGTGTGCTTTACCTCTCAGTTCTGGAAAGGACTTCAGAAGGCCTTGGGTACACAGGTACTTTTGAGTACAACATACCATCCCCAGACTGATGGCCAGTCTGAGCGCACGATCCTGGTGCTTGAGGATATGCTCCGAGCTTGCATCCTATACTTTAGCAATTCTTGGGAGAAGTATATCCCTCTGGTGGGGTTCGCCTACAACAATAGTTTCTAGGCGACCATTCAGATGGCGCCATATGAGGCTTTGTATGGTAGGTCATGCCGATCACCCTTATGTTGGATGGAGGTAGGAGAGGCACCTCTACTGGGACCTCATCTCGTTCATGAGACTTCAGAGAAGGTAAATTTGATTCGGAATAGGATGGCTACAGCGTAGTCTCGACAGAAGTCTTATGCTAATCAGTGGAAACAACCTCTTGGGTTCGAGGCTGGTGATCAGGTTTTCCTGCGTGTCACACCGATGTTGGGACACAAGAGGATTCTAAGACAGGGTAATCTTTCACCGTGGTACGTTGGGCCATTTGAGGTATTGGAGAGAGTTGGGTCGGTCGCCTATCGGTTGCAGCTAACTAATAGGTATTGGGCCATGCACAACATCTTCCACATCTCTCAACTCCGACGTTACTTTTCAGACCCGTCTCACGTCTTTCAGCCTGAGGAAGTCAATCTTGAAGCGGATGCATCATTCAAGGAGAATCCTATCCGGATTTTCGATCACAGTACAAAGGTTCTCTGTGGGCGGAATTTTATTCTGGTACGAGTGCTATGGCAGCACGGGCGAGTACAGGATGAGACTTGGGAGAAAGAGGCAGATGTACGATCGTAATGGCCGGAGCTGTTTGGGGTTTCTTCTTCTCCACCTTGATAGGGAAATTCGGGGACGAATTTATTTAAGGGGGTAAGTTTGTAAGAACTCAGATCTTCATTCAGGTATGTTTTTCCTTTTTCTAGAGTTTTTAAGGAAATTAAATTTTCTGGAAATTTTCGAAGAACACACCATGTACATTCTGAGTACATTCCCTTTACTCTTCTCCGGCTCGAAGCCGTGTGCTGGCCATGCTCGGGCCACACACACGGTGTGTAGGTGTGATGTGGAGGCTGATTTTGGCGGAGTACGGAAAAACCCACTACACGCCGTATATCTTAAAAATATACATCGTGTACTTTTCTTTTTTCACTAAACGGACCGGGGTCGCGCCTAACCCCTGATTTCATCTTATTCTCTAGATTTTGTCTGCCTAAGAGCGACCGTACGGCCAGATCTTCGATGGGCTTCCACCTCTTCGTCCGTTCTCCGATTCGAGTGCGGTCGATTGCGTTGGAATCGCAGCAGTGAGATCTCCCTTTTTCTTGAGTCTTGTTTCTTGATTACTCCTGGTTTCCAAGTTATTATAGGTTGAGAATTTTGTTCATTTTCTCAGATCTACATCGTTCCAAGGGGAATCTGTCGTTGTGATTCCCTTATATCGATCTCCTAGGATCGAGGTAGGTGGTTTGTGCCTTTCCGTAGAAAGTTGATGAATATTTTCTACAAATTCCACCAATACCCTTGAAAAGGGTAATGCGTGTTCCTGTTTTTACCTTGTTGTATTGCCTGATTTTCTTGATTTCTAGAGGTGATGTTTTTCCTGTGATTATGGTAACTTTACTGTACCTTGTATGTCTGCTATGCTTGTTCTTCCTGTTTGTCATTTTTCCAGTTTCCATGCTTAGTTGTAGGACAGTGGAACTGCTAACTTATTATACTGCTGAGCCTTAGTTGATAGCCAAGTAGTTTTTGAGGTTACTTGAATGATGCACACATGCGCTGAGCATGTTTAGTTTCACTCAGGACTGTGAGAACCTAGAGTAGTAGAACAAAGGAAGAATTTACGGAAGGGCTTCTCCAGAGTGTCTTTTAATTATGATACGAGACCACAGGGGGAATTGATGTTGAGTGCTTCCTCGGAGAGTCTGTAGTTCCTCCACATGGGCCACTGGGGGAATAGACGTTGAGTGCTTCCCAAGAGAGCCTTTAGCATGATACGAGACTATAGGGGGAATTGACGGTGAGTACTTCCCCAGATAGTCTATTAATTTCAGAGCTGAACCAGATGGGTGAGACTGTGTGTGCCTCCTAGAGGGTTGCTGGTACTTATACGTTGAACCATAGGGGTTAGGCAGTGAGAGCTACCCAGAGGGTTACCTGTTTTCTTCTTATTGATGGCTGTTTACTTGTGTACTTTATTTGCTAGAACTGTGGATTGTAGTTTCTTGTTTTTTCCTGTTTACTGCTTCTTGTTTTATTACTTTCCTTGTATTCATTGACTGTTAGGCACAAATCTTTGGGTGATTGCCTACTAGGATTGTATCTCACACCCTGTCTGGTCCATGCTTTTGGGCCCAAGCAGACTATGTTGCTACAGGTATAGATAAGGGCAAGCGCCCTTTTACTTCAGGATCTTGATTGTGTTGGAGCTGGAGAGCATGGGACCGAGCCGAGGCTCGTGATGCTGATGAGTTTTTTTTTTCTTTTCACTTCTTTTCAATTTTATTCTAGCTCTTTGTTGTGTTTTCTGCTTTCCATAGATACTTGTACCTGCTGCATCATTGTCATCATTTCTATATATATTCATTGCTTCCACTATTTGGTTTCTGCTGTTATGCATGTTTTTACTGCTTCCGTTGTTGACTGTTGTTTTGCCGTTGTATACCTTACCGAATGAGGGCATTGTTTCCCCACTGACTCATCAAGGCCCTCGCTGCTAGTCGGCATCCTCTGGCATTTGGGGAAATGCATTTGAGGTCATGTGGTGAACCGGGTACGGGGCACCAGTGGAAGGGCTCTGGATTCGGGTCGTTACATTCAACCACCTCTCCATTTATTGATTTTCAATGATTATATTGGATCATGAACATTCCTTCACCTACATAATGGAACTTTATAAAATATAAGTTTTTGTGATATTTTATGAGAAACTAGTACACGTAAGGGACTTGACTTAATTACATTAACAAAATGGTCAATAATACTATATATATTACATATATAGTCCACATCATGTCTGCGTAATAATGTAATGTTAGCCTCAAACACTTACACTCATTCTTCCACCTCTTTATTTAAAAAGAGTAACTTCCACTTAATTTGAGATAATTTTTATTAATTGATATACATTTTATTTAGAATCACATTAAAACCAATACATTCCATTATTTTTAATTCTATAACCTCCATAGATTTTGGGATTGATGAAAATCATTAATCTACATATAATTTCAAATAATAAATTTAAAAAATTATATTTTCACTATGATTAAAACCCATCGAATGGAATATATTTTAATGATATGTAATCAAATTATTAGATACATAGGGATTTCTATTTACAGTAAAAAATAATCTTTTTAATACATAATGGATTCTAATATAGTAAAATGAAACTAAGGACCAATAGGTTTCTCCATATAAGATATAGTATTTATAAAAACATGAGTCCACTTCCCTAATGCTTCCATGATCTTCTCAGTTATAATACCAACTCGATTGGTTTTCTCTGTAAGAAAATTTGTTAAATTTTCTATGAGCATTTGTTAACATTCTTCTACTAAAAAATCAATGTATAGGTACAGAATCTAATTTACATCATAATCATAATTTATACTGACAAATAAAATAAAAATCTATTTAGTTAATAAAATTCTAAAATACTATAATAGAATATCATTGATCTCATTTCATCTATGATTATTTATTACCTAGTTTCCACAGTTTATAATAATCATAATTTTATTAAAATATTAAAAACCCATAATGCAGTACCCTTGATCCCATTTTTACTTTATTACATTGTCATAAATATAACTGATAAAATCTTATTACCATTTTTTTCAGTTTTGATGAGCTAGATACAAACATGATTTCAATTTCTTATTAGAAATAAAAAATACATTGCATAAAAATATCATTCAGCTTTTGTAATCATCAAAATATTATTCTCCATAAAATGCATAAAAGAAGAAAATAAGGGTGATCTCAGATGATTAGTAAGAGCTATGTGTGGAAGAACATATCATCCATAAATAAGTCATAATCAATATTTCATTGTAAATAATTGAAAACTTTTGTCATTAATTCTGTAACTTGAGAAAAAAATTGATCCTTGGATAATATCATTTCATTAATATAACATATTATAATAATTAAAAACTCTATAATAGAAAATCATAACATGGATTTCATTATTTTAGACATCAAGATATATATAACAACAAATACCTATGAAATGATAGTTAATTGGTGGTCATGTATACAATAGAAATTCATTTAATTCTGGTTTATTTATTGGTCCCATGATACGTATCAACGTTTATTTTGTCGGTATAATTTTGATCCCAAAAATCCACTATAATTTCATGAATTATTCTTATATTCAATGACTATATTAAATTCATAGACAATATAAATATTTAAAAAAATCAGGTATTGTTTAAATAATACACAATATCATTCATTGCCCATTTAATCAAATGAAAATAAAAGTAAAAAATAATAGTTTGTAATGATGTAAAAACATGGAAATAAGATTACCCATGATATATCTAAAATGTCTATTTAATTGAAAATTAATTTTTAATAATTAAAAGAATGTGATTGTTCCAAAAAAATATAGTGTCCATGAGATTAATGATGGGACGATAGATGACCTTAAAAAATAATTATTCTAAAGTAAAAGTGATTATTTTATAGATCAAACAAAAATGTAATTGAAACATTTTAAATAAATTTTCACTCAATTGGGTTTTTATTAAAATTATTTAAAACATATTAGATAAGTTGAGTGGTTTAAAACTATTATGGAATCATGATATTTTACTAAATCCACATAACATAAAATAATTATTTTCCTTAATCTAATGATATTTGAAAATCAAAATATCAAGAAATTATTAAAAAAATTAATTTCAAATAATATAAAATTTTCTAGATATCATAAAATTACAATAATAAAAATCATTGGTAAATTAAAATGACATTTTTAAAACAATTTTTACAAATTTTGATAAGGAAGAAAAATATACATGATCAGAAAGGGGATTAAGATTTTAGATTTTTTTGGCATAATTGTTTAAGGTGTAACAACAATTAAATAATAAATAATGTTAAATATATCAAATATGAATTAAATATATCTTATAAAAATAAACATGTGCATAATTTCAAATTTGTCTAAATGGAATGAAAATTGAGAGGAAATACCTTAAATAAAATATGAAATATCCCCATCATTCTTTAAATTTTTGGATAATAAAAATATATCAATTATTTAGTTTCATAAGAGCCATTATCATTTTAATTTTTCATTATTTTGTTATTCTATCTTATTTTATTATTTTACTTATTCTATTAAATTCATGTGGAATATAATGGTGCTAATCGGATCATTTATCTTAAATGAATTAGGTAGGTCTCTTATGGGAAAAGATGTCATTATTATATCATCTAATGAATAATAATTATGAAATTATTATAATTTTGATACATTAATTATACTATTAAAATGAATTAAGAAATATTTTTATGACAAATGAACAATGTTACAATCATGGAGATTTTAGGTCATGCATATGAATATGTAATGTTTTCAAATTTTCAACAATAATAATGTAATGAAAGAAATTAATAGGTCATCATTACAAAAAAAATTAATTATAGAATAAATAAAATATTTTTCATTAAATAAAATTATATATACCAGTCTTGTGATGCTCTAGAGAAAAATGAATCACATATCATTAGAGAGGTGGAAGTCCATACATATAGTACCCCAGGTTTCAAGTACATAACCCCTTTCCTCATCTATTTTAATTTTTTATTCATGAAATATAGGGTTTTGAAAAAATAGAGTGTTTCAATAAAATAGAGAGTTTCTATAAAATAAAGAATTTCCGAAAAATAAAGTATTTCCCAAAAATAGAGAGGATCAAAAGAATAGAGAGTTTCCAAAAAATAAAGAGTTTCCATAATATAGATATTTTCCATTAAGTGGGTTGTTTCCATAATTTTGGTTGTTTCCATGAATTGGGGTGTTTCTATAAAGTGGGTTGTTTCTATAAAGTGGGGTGTTTCCATAAAATGGGTTGTTTCTATAATTTGGGGTGTTTCAATAAAGTGGGATGTTTCAATACAAAAAAGTGTTTCCATAAAAAGGGAAAAGGTGAATTATGGGAGAGTTTTGGGGTTTTATAAGTAGTTTTGGGACAAGAATGAAGGTCACACGATCCATACACAGTTGGCACAAACCGTGTGGACAAACCTTGCGCAGAGGTCAAATTTAGATCCTATTTTCTAAAATCTCACTCGTTTTTCTCTATATATTTCAGTTTGGTTTCAAAATGACCCTATTTAGAGATTTCTCTCCCTAGAAGGATATATAAACCCCCCCCCCCCCACACACACACACACGATTTGGAGCCATCCTAGTGCCCTCCCTTGGTGATTTCGAGTCCAATTCTTGAGGTATGTCACAACACATTCCGGATTTGTAATGTTTTCTTTAATATTATTAGATCAACTTCTCATATCTCCATTATTTCTCTGATATGAAACTATAGTGGGTAGATCTACGTCTTTAGATTCCCAATAATTCAATTTTGTGTCGTGACCTTGCTAATATAAGAGAACTATGGTCGTTCTTGGAGAATCGACCCGCTTTCTTGTGCGTTCTTCGTCTGTTGTCAAATTTTTGTCAAAATCTTTGAGGTATGGGGCTTCTATCTCAACTCCTCTTTCTAGAATTGATTGTATTTGATTTAAATTGGTTTATTTATTTTTAAATTCATGTAAAAATATTCATTTGTGATTATTTATGGTTTTTGTAAAATTGTGTGATCTTGGTGAATAGTTGTGTAAAAGGGGGTTTATTTTAGAATAATGATTTTAAATTATAGATTTTATGGAATTTCTAAATGGTTGATAAAAAAGGGGTTTTCAATAGAAATTGTTTTCAGTAAAAATGGATTTGTATTGAAATGGTTTCGAGTTGAAATGGTCTGGCATTGAAATGGTTTTGACAGAAATAGTTTTCATTAAAATTGTCTTTTTATTGAAAGGTTTATTTTGGATTGATAGTTGAGAATATGTGTTATGTGTTCATATTACATATACGAGGATTGTTTGGAATATGAAATTTTTCTTGGTTCCAACTATTTAATGGCACATGGTAATTTCATATACGAGGCTGGTGGAAATATGACCTTTTTCTTGGTGCCAAAGGATTAATGGCACGTGGGAAACATATACCTTGTGATAACGTGGTAGATTGACGAGAAAATGCTCATGAGTATTGAAATGTCGTAATGTAGCATGCATGGTTGGTTTCATGGGTTTGAGTATTGGTTGGGTATGCTGATAAAGGGATATTGTGAAATGGTCTTAATGATTGTTTAGTTATTTTGCTGGAGAAATATCTTGCTGGGAAAATTGGTTTCAAATGCACTTGTATGATTTTGGTAATTAATTGTTTTGAAAACTTAATTATATTTAGTTATAAACTATTTTAAGATATTTTTTATATAAATTATTTTATATAATTGTTTCAAACACTTCTATCCTAGTGGCATGAGTAGGGAATTCATTGGGGAAAATCTATTGAGTTTTATACACAACCCTGCTTTGGCACCTTGTTGCTTTTGTAGATGTATTCTTCCAAGACAAGGGAAATGGTAGATTTTCACATGTTTTTAGAACTACCTTGTGATGTTTGGGCTCTTCATAGATTTTGGATCTTGGATATTGTGGAGCATGGAGTCTTGAGGTCATTGGAGAGTCCTATATAGTTTATCTGATGTGTACGTTGATAGTTGGTTATTCTTTTATAGTTGCTTACATTGATGTGGTTGTGAGATACAAAAAGTTGTTCAGATGTCTTTCATTTGATCATGAATCAAATAGTGAATGTTTTTTATGGTTGGGGGGTTTATTGGTTTATTTTTTTAATGGGTAAATCATCCCCAACTTTTATTTGAAACCCTTCGGCAATTATTGCCAAAATTTGGCATCTTGGAGATGCCTCTTAAGGCCTAGTAATGCCTCATTATACTCTCAAGCCAATGAGAATTGGTGGGTCATTACAAATGGTATCAGCATGTTCGGTACTTGCATAACAAGTAGTCATCAATGCTCCTAGTTTTGGAGATGAAATACCTTCTTTTCTATTCCTTGTACGGGAATCATAGAAAGGAGTAGGATATTGAGAACATGAAATGTATAGAATAAAAGGACGTTGCTAAACCTTTTATGTTGAACATCAAGTGACTAACAAGTTGGGTAAATAATTGTTTGGAGACACTTCTAGAATTTTGAAATCTCATTGTCATGGGTTTAGCCAATGAGACGAGCATGACATGCATTATAGAGGAATGACTTCCCACAATGAGTGAATACATCATTTCGTGGAATGATTCATGTTGTAAAAAATAATGTATTAAATTTTAAAAAATAATAGAATTGGTCTTCATATGAAAGATTTTGAAAACACTAAAGCTTATCATATTTTGGAAATGTATTAATTTTCAAAAGCTTGTAAAGTGTTTTCAAAAATGGTTGAACATGGGAAAAAAATTTGGAAAAAAAATGTTCTGATAGTTGATGTGATAGAATTTTAATTGCTAAAACATAGGTTTCTAGAGAGTGAGACTTGTAGAGTTTGTTGTTGGTTTAGAAAATGACACCTGATAATTGTCATAATAACTAGTGAGAAGAGGCTATTGAGAATTTTGTTTCACCTGAGCGACAGTTGAACCACCCATTCGTCCAAAGCATCACTCATGCTATTCAAACTGTTGAGTTGGTACTGAATCCAGATACCCCATTTATGATATTTCTCACTACTAAAAAACCATGTGGAGGAAGTATATATGTCTTCACTAGAGGATCTGAAAACATTATCACTATGATTATGGGGAAGTGGGGAACCAATTTTCAATTTTTAAAACTTGAAATGATTATTTTTTATGATAAGACTGAAAACTCCTCTCGGTGAAAGAGAATATGAAGCCTTTGTGTGTAGAGCATGCACTATAACTGTTGATGAAGATGAGATAAAATAGGATTCTCGATGTTGTATATAGATGTAAATGATGTAATCCTGGGTATGGATTGGATGATAATGTTCAATGCTCAAACCGACTATTATAGGAGAATAGTTAGTTTCATGAATGAGGACGTCTTTAAGCATCTCTTTATAGGAGAGAGGATTGTAAAGAATGGTGAAAATATATTGTTGGCACCAATGGTGGGAACGATATCTTACCAATTCACATATTTGACTTTGGAATTAATTGAAGAGATCGAGGAAAATAGTTTTCTAACTATTGTGGATCAATTTATCGATTTATTTACCAAGAACTTCTTAGGGTTACTACCTCTAAGGGAAGTGGTGTTTACTATTGATCTCCATCTAGGGACCATCCCTATTTCCCTTCTATATAATTGGATGGCACCAATATAAATACAATGATTGAATATGCATTTAGAGGAGCTTGAAATAAAGGGTTTTATTCGACTAAGTATGTCTCCATGGGCAGCACTAGTTTTGTTCTTGAAGAAGGTAGTAATAACTCTTCAGCTATGTATTTATTATCATAAGCTTAACCATGTAACGATAAAGAACAGATATCCACTTCCATGCATTGATGATCTGTTTGATTAATTAAGTGGAGCTCAGTGGTTCTCCAAGATTGACATGCGATCAGGATATCACCAATTGAGTGTTTGATAAGAGGATATTTCAAAGACAACATTCAGAAGTAGATATGGACACTATGAATATGTAGTCATGCCATTCAGTCTGACAAATGCACCAGCAGTCTTCATGGAATTTATGAATTAGATATTTCAACAATTTCTGGATTCATTTGTTGTGGTGCTTGTGGATGACATTTTGGTCTATTCCGAGACAAGGGATGACCATGAGGTGCACCTGGGAACAATGTTTCAAATCCTGATAGATCATCATTTGTATACCAACTTATCAAAGTGTGATTTTGGGGTACAAGAAGTACGTTTTCTTGGGTATGTCATTAATAAGAAAGGAATTTCTGTTGATCTTGAAAAGATAGAACTTGTTATCTTTTGGCAACAACCGAATAATATTTTTGAGATATGATTTTTATTTGTTCTAGACGGTTACTACTGATGCTTTGTGTGTGATTTCTCATGACTAGCTTCAACAATTACAGTCCTGACAAAGAAGAATGCTCCATTCCAATGGATAGAGGAATGACAGAAGTATTTCTAGGAACTGAATGTTCATCTTACATCGACACATATCTTGATCTTTCTAGAATCAAGACAGGGGTATGTGGTGTATTGTGATGCTTCAAGATTAGGTTTGAGTTGTGTTCTCATGAAAAGAGATCATGTGGTTTCTTATGTTTCAAGGAAGTTGAGGGTGTCTGAGAAGAATTATCCAAAACCTGATTTGGTGTGATATGCAGTCTTCTATGCTTTGAAAAAATAAAGACATTATCTATTTGGTGAGAATTTTACTGTGTTTATAGATAAAAAATATTGAAACGCATTTTCTCAAATCGAGATTTAAATATGAGGCAAGGGAGATAGATAGAGTAGCTCCAAATATTTTACTTTAACTTGATGTACACATCAGGGGGGGAATCGGTGGTGGATGCATTGAGTAGAATGTTGTACGATCAATAGGAGAAATAAGCTTTAGATTAATGGCAATGGATGTTAGTCTTAGTTGACATGCATGTGGAATTTGAAAAACGAGGTGATGTTTTGGTTTTCTTTTCAGCTATGTTTGTCCATGATCTAGTAAAAATGATCAAAGATACATAAAGATATGATGCATAATTTGTGGTTTTATGTTCAAAACACATTGGGGGGAGACCATAGAAAGATGGAAACTTTAATGGGGGGTCAATTTTATGTTTTAGAGTTCAGATGTTTATACCTATGGTTTGTGAGTAATAACTCCTTCATTCTTACAACTATTCAAGATGGGTTGTACATACAGGTACACTAGATTTGTGTAAGGTGTTGAAGGTGCAGTTTTGGTGGAGCGACAATAAAAAGAAGGTGGTTGAGTTCATCTTGTGGTACATAACATGTCAGCATGTTAAAGTAGATCATCAGAGACCAGCTGGTATGTTACAATCATTTCCCATCCTAGTGTGGAAATGGGATCAGATAATAATGGATTTTGTTATAATTCTTCCAAGAATGGTCCAGAAATGTGATGCCATTTGGGTGATAGTGGATCATCTAACCATGTCATCCCATTTCATCGATATTCCTGAAACTCATATGGTGGATGATCTTTCAAAAATATATATCTGAGAAGTGGTAAAGTGGCATGTTTTACTAGTTTCAATAGTCATAGATATAGATCTTAGGATCATGTATAGTTTCTGGAAAACCTTATAGTAAGCCCTGGAGACTCAGTTGACTATGAGCATGAAGTATCATCCTCAGATGGATGGGAAATCAGATCCGATGATACAAATATTGGAATAAATGATATAGTCTTGTGTAATGAATTGTGACGGCACTGGGAGGAGCATATACACTTAGTATAGTTCTTATACAATAACATTTATCCAGCCTCTGTACACATGAATCTGTTTGAAGAATTGTATAAGATTCCTTGTCATTCTCCACTATGTTGGGTTGAAATAGGTGAAACATAACTAGTCGAGCCAAGACTTTTCCATGAAAAAATGAAGAAGATCCATTTTATTTCAAATAAGATGGAGATGGCTCAGATTCCTCAGAAATATTATGCATATCACTATCAAAGACAGTTGTCGTTCACTGTGGATGATCATGTCTTCTTAAGGATCTCTCAAAGGCTAGGACATCATCACTTCAAAAAGAAGGGAATATTATCGCCTAAATATATTGGACCTTTTGAGATACTAGAACAGGTTGGAGAGGTGGCATATCGGTTGGAATTACCACCACAATTAAGTTTGGTTCATAATGTGTTCCACGTATCCCAGTTTAAAAAGTATCACAATAATCCTAACCGTTTGATCATAGGGGATCGTGTTGAGCTACAACCAGATTCATCACTAATACATATCCTTGTGCAGATAATGGATAGACAAGAGAATGTCTTGCATGAGAAAAGAATCAACCTAGTTCAGGTTTTATGGAAACATAATCAGATTCAGGAAGAGACTTGGGAATGTGAGAAGGAAATGAAAGAGTAGTGGCCATAACTTTATTTGGACAGCAAGGGTTTTCTACTTTTTGAGGACATAAAGACCAATGGTGGGGAGAATGTAGGACCCCCCATTTTCAGTTACATAACCCCTTTCCTCACATTTTTTTAATTTTTGTTCATAAAATATAGGGTTTTGATAAAATTGAGAGTTTCCATAAAATAGAGAGTTTCCATAAAATAGATAGTTTCCATAAAATAGAGATTTTCCAAAAAATAAAGAGTTTCCATAAAATAAAGAGTTTCCATAATATTGAGAGTTTCCCTTAGGTTGGGTGTTTCCATAATGTTGTTTTTTCCATAAATTGGGGTGTTTTCATAGAGTGGGTTGTTTCCCTAATGTGGGTTGTTTCCATAAAATGGGTTGTTTCCATAATGTGGGTAGTTCCATAATGTGGGATGTTTCCATAAAAAATGTGTTTCATAATAAGGGTAAAGGTTAAGGATGGGATATTTTAGGGGTTTTATAAAGATTTTTGGGACAATAAGTAATGTCGCATGATCCATACAAGTTAGGCCCAAACATTATGGTCAAACCCTGTGGAGAGGTCTAATATAGATCTTATTTTCTAAGAGATTACTCATTTTTTCTATATATATTTCGGTTTGGCTTCAAAACTTTCCTATTTTGAGATTACTCTACCTAGAAGGCTGGATAACCCTCCCCACATGATTTGGAGCCATCTCAAAGACTTCCCTTATTAATTTTGATTCTGATTCTTGAGGTATGTCACCATTTTTTTGGATTTTAAATGTTTTCTTAGATATGATTAGATCTATTTCTCTAATATCCATTATTTCTTAGATATGAACCTCTAGTTTCTAGATATACGTTTATTTATTTCAAATAATTAAAGTTTGAGTTTTTATCTTTCTAGTATAAGACAACTAAAGCCGTTCTTGTAGAATTGACCCCCTTTCTTGTGTGTTCTTTGTCTGTTGTCAAAGATTCTTCAAAAAAATTGAGGTAGGAGGCTTATCTCTCAACTCCTCTTGCTAGAATTTACTGCATTAGTTTCAAATTGGTTTATTTATTTTCAAATTCCTGGAAACATATTCATTTGTGATGATTTATGGTTTTTGTGAAATTGTGTGATCTTGGTGAATAGTTGTGCAAAAGATGGTTTAAATTAAAATAAGGATTTTAAATTATATATTTTATGGAATTTATAAATGGTTGAAAAAAATAGTGTTTTCAATATAAATGGTTTTCAATAAAAATGGGTTTTTATTGAAATGGTTTTTCATTGAAATGGTTTTGACAGAAATTGTTTTCAATAAAAAAAATTTTAAATGTTTATTTTGGCTTGATCAGTGGGAATATGTGTTATGTGTTCATATTACATATACAGGGAATGGTTGAAATATGACCTTGTTCTTGGTGACAATGGTTTAATGGAACTTGGGAATTGCATATACGGGGCTCGGTTGAAATATGACCCTGTGCTCGGTGCCAATGGATTAATGGCACATATAAAATGTTACCTTGTGACGACTTGGTAGATCGATGAGAAACCGCTCATGATTATGGAATTGTCATAACATAGCATGTGTGGTTGGTTGCATCGGGTTGAGGAATGGTTGGGTATGCTGATAAAGGGATATTGGGGAATGGTTGTAAAGATTGTTTAGTTATTTTTCTGAAAAAAAATATTTTTCTGGTAAAATTGGTTTCAATTTCCCTTGTATGATTTTGGTAATGATGGTTTTAGAAATTTGTATATATTTAGTTATACACTGTTTTTGAGAAAAAAATTTATATAAATTATATAATATATTTTTTTGTAACTCTTCTATCCTAGTGGCGGGAGTAGGGAAGTCATTGGGGAAAATCTATTAAGTTTTATACTCACCCCTACTTTGGCACCTGGGTGCTTTTGCAGATGCTATCTTCTAGGACAAGGGAAAAGGTAATGTTTCACACGTGTTTAGCACTACCTTGTGATTTTTGGGTTGTTCGGATATTTTGGAGCTTGGAGCATGTGGATCATGGAGTCTTGCTGTCTTTGGAAAGTCCTATGTAGTTTATATGTTGTGTAATTTTATACATGGTTATTCTTCTGATGTTTCTTACATTGATGTGGTAGAGAGAAACAATAATTTATTGAGTTTTCCTTTGTTTTTTCATGCATCATATAGTTATTTTTTGGTTATGGTTGGTGGGTTTATTGGTTTATTTCTTAATTGGTAAATCGTCCCCCACATGTATTTGAAAAACTTAGACATTTATTTCTAGCCTTTGGAATCTTGGAGAAGTCACTTCAGGCCTATTAATGACTCGTTATACTCTCAAGACAATGAGAATTTTCAGGTCATTACAATAATTGTATAATAATTATGTTGTCGTTATTCAATTAATGGAATGGTACAAAAATATATGATATATTAATTTCTTTTTATATTCGTTTTTTTATATTCAAATATATATTTACATTTAATACGACATCCCGAACCTGGATGACTCTCAATGTTTCCCTAAACTAGTTGGGCCACTCAGCCTCAAACACATCTCCCTAACCACTAGAGGCTACTGACTAGGAGTGAGGGATCAGGATGTGTCAGTGGGGTGACTATTCCCTCATTACCATAATATACCCCAATGAATAAATAAGATGACAAGTATATAGTAGAAGAAATATATGTAAATAGATATATAGCAGAAGCATACGGAAGTAATAAATAATTGACAACTAATAATGACTTACAAAATATGAGGATACATGTCCAGTCTCTATAAATCTGAAAATCAAGGATAAAAAGTAGAATAAAATACATTATATATAATTGTAGAAACATCAATGAGAAAATCTATCCAAAAAATCCCTTGATCCATCTAGGTCATCTGCTTGCCACTCCATCCTAAGCAAGCATGCAATCAAGTGTTTGAAGCGGTGCACATCCAATTTTCTGAAACATGCATAGATGTAGTCTTCCCAAGTTCCAATGGTATCCCGATTATGGTGTGATGTTAATATTATTGGTCCTAATAAATGGTGTCTATAACATCATTTCTCTGTAATATAAACAAAATAGTGTTCAAGCATGTATATTTAAGATTAATGAAGTACAGTAATGTCAATACTATTTTGTCTACTTTAGCACTCGATTGGGGTCTGAACATGAAACCATTTCATTTATTAATTAGTTAAATTTTATATATACTAAATTAATTGACTTTTAACCATAACAAACATGCTGACATTATATTGTTAATGAAAGATCCATGCCATAAAAAATAATATTTTAATATAACAATATTTTTTGGTTTCGAAGTAAATGACCACAAAAACCTTGATGTAAAATGTTCCCAAACAATGATGTGACTACATGATTTCTATAAGATAATAGTTTAGTATAAGGAGCTTCATCCAATTAATTCCTCAACTCTAAATCAAACTGATTCCAATGAAAATATCCAATATAATATTGGATAAGTAATGGATAGGCCCAATAATGTGACCAAGTTGCCTCATGTTAATAGAATCAATGATGGATTCAACGAGTGTATCTAAAGAATCCAATAATTGATAAGGAAGGGATCATAAGGTGTAACACTATGAATACAACGATATATGATGATTTGGTTCAATTGTGGGTCATAAATAAGGAAAATAACATCCTTGAATTAGATTGTTCTCAACGAGAGCTCAAGGAAATTCATCAGAAATCCAAAAAATAACTCAATTACAACCATTATTATATTAATTTAATTTTCTATATACAAGTATGTAGTGTAAAATGGACTAATATAATAACTAATTCCATGTAACGATCATCTCATTTAATAAGTACATTTTTTTCGAGACATGCCTTTCAATAGTGATACAATTCTAAGGGTATTGAAACCATTAAATTTATTTAATATATGTCATAATCATTTAGTATGTTAATTTGGTTCACTGTGATTCCTTCCATTATAAATGGAAAGAGGTTCAACTGAAATTCATCCAAGGAATTCATTTATATTCAATTAGGAAAACTCATACATATTAAATATACTTTCCATTTCCATCCAAGAAAAGATTATCAAGTTTAATAACTTACTTTAGGTGGTTCTAATTGAGAACAACATGGTGCACTACACTGAACAATTCATAGTTCATCAAATTAATGGGTCTTACAATTAGTAGAGTCAATCCACGCACCCTAAAGTTAGATTTAAAAGTTCATTACAAAACATTAATGTATAAATTCCCACTAAAATAATAAATATAGAATCACCATACATGGGATAGTCAAAGTTGTTGACGTAAACACTAATAATGAATAAAATATATGGTATGTGTCTTAGAACATAGTTATAATGACTAGAAAGAAGATATATTATTTAAATTTTTAACACCAGATGAAACCAATTCATGCACATGATAATTTTTAAATCGACAAAAGTAGAGGGAGGAGTTATGGACCACCTTCATTATACACATTCAATATTCCCCTTCAGGTATAAAACTCTAATTTGGAATGAATTTGGAATAGATCAAAATAATCAATCATCACCATGAAAATATTAAATTTGATCTTGTATTTATATAGAATCATCAAAAGAATAATGATTAACATATAAAAACAAATCGAGTACATACTACCATGGATCCAACAAGATTAATGATGCTTCAATGGGATTTTGTACATATGAATGGGACCAATTCCTAGTTTATATCTTCATGGGAGCTCAAGAGAAGATAAAAAGTAGTTATTGACAATTGGAGAAACCAAAAGAGATGAAGGGTTGATTTAAAACATTACCTAAGGGAAAATAATAAAATCAAACAAAATTGGCCATCTCATAATTTTGTCCCACAACTTTTGAAAATGTGTTCCAACTCCGCATGTTCAGCTGTAGGGAGGGTCACCCGCATGGATTGGTTTCATGGTTTGTGAAACCATGATCCAACTATGTGAAATATATCTGAAATAGTTCTGATACATTTTTCATGGTTGTGCGGCCCTTTCCTCATAGTTAGGGAAAACCACAGACCTTGCACCACTACACATTTAGAAACTGCATTATTATGAGAGACCATGCGACCTGTATCATGTGGTTTCAATTAACGATGTTGTTAGTGTATTTCCTACAATGTTTGGAGTTTTGACCTCCAAACAAGTTCTGGGAAATATATAATCCTTTGTGAACTCATGATGAATCTCTATTAAGTCAAAAATAAATTATTAAAACAAATTTAAAAGTATCAATACTTGACTCAAAAAATGATATTCTTATCGTCTATCCTGCATAATGAAAATCATCTTAGAGATAACCTTCCAAGGGTGGTGAGAAAATTTCTGAGAAAACATATGTTCATTGGTTATGTACTTCGACATACTTCTTTTATCTGTCATTATGTAAATGGAAATACTGCCATAACACAAATAGTAGAGGAGAATAACATTATCATAGAGCCTTCATGCTTCATTACATGATGAATATATGATACTATTAAAATGAAACATCATCATATATCTCAACATCCTCGGGATCAAAAGTATGATATGGGTCAGCAACATGCAATATAATTTTTGAAAATGGAAGACATTGTGCATGGAATCGTACCTCTGCCATAGTAGAAACTGATTGGCTACTGGCCAGACACTCTCAAGAATCTAAAACTGATCTACATAACAAGTAGATATCTTCCCCTTCCAATGTATCCATATTTTCCCTATCCCTGGTGATACCCATAAGAATATAGGATCCCTGACCTCGAACTATAGAGGTCATTGGTGGTGATTAGAATAAGATATATGTCTATACTAACTAGTAGTCATATTCATCCTGATCAGATAAACATAGTCCAATGACTCCTAAACGAGATGAAAACTTAGTAGGAAAACCTCTCCTACCTTTATCCGTCATATGGGTGAATAGAATGGTCTACCATAGAAGGTATCAAATTAATCCATCTGATTCATCTCCAAAAATCATTTATTATCGGTGAAATCGATGGGAGTGATTTTATTCTCCCAGAACTACCGATGTGAAGGATGCATGCATTAATAATTTTACCTAAATCATGTATCATGAGTTATAATTATCCATTGGTATGAGGGTGAATGGTTTTTATCATAACTACCTAATAATGTCTTTATTATAGGAACGATGTGGGATTACTCTGTCAGTTTGTCAATGAAGACACATATAACACTGTTACCACTATGCATCCATGGTAAACTGACTAAAAAGTCGACAAAAATATCATTCTACTTCCATTCATGGAATAAATGATTCTATAAAAATCCTACAGGTGTCTGGTGTTTATCCTTCACCTTATAATAGGTGGAACATCTATTTATAAATCTTTCTATCTAATGTTTCATCTATAAGAACACTGCATTTCTTACATTAATATTATATCATTTTAAATATAAAAAAATAATAGTGTTTCAATTCCTTGATCAAATGGTTTAGTGTCGAGTAAAAATTACCCCATAACATTACATATATATAATAAAACATAATGATTACTTAATTTATTTTCTTCAATCCTCTTAGTGGTACTAATTATCTCCATAGTACATGTAGTAACCTGAGGGTATATATAAAAGAAATGGGAGATATAAATTAGCAGTAAGAGGATAGATAATAACACAAATCAATATAACATGGGTGATCATAATCATAATAAAAAAAATTATAATCATTATTGGAATGTTATATAAATTCTTGTAATGTGTCAGTGGATAAAAATGTAACATCATGTATTAGTGGTAAACTACCAATCCTAGTTGTGAATAAATAAAAAATCATGTTCAAGAATAACATATGTCCTTATTCATAACATCATCTTTTTCAAAAAAGTATAGCTTCATGTTCATGAATATTGGACATTATTTCATGAGATACATAAATTTACCAAATGAAATGGAGTGCTACATAATTTTGGGGTCACCATTCAAATATTAATAAATATAGAACCATTCTTGCCACATAGAATATGTATCAGTCATATATATGAAAAAATTGTGGTAAGGAAATTGGTTTCATTGTAATTTCATAAATAAAAAATTCAGTAATATTCAGTGACATTCCTAAAAAAATAATTTAATTACATACTTTGTATTAGAATCATCAATCATAATTTAAGAAGAGACAATCTCAGGAAAATTTAAAGATGATTTTTTTAATAAGACGTGATCTTTTAAAAAATTAATATAATTTTTCACAAAATTAGATTGGAAGAATTCTTATAGAAAATGAAAATGATAATAAAATGAAATTATACATTAGTAATGTTATATAAACATATGTATAGACATTTGGAATAAAGAGGAACAACCCAAGGAAAGGAAATTGTGTTCATGAATCACCATAACTTATGTCTAAATTCTTTCTTCACATTAATATCTAGGATAATAAAATTAGATTAATTAATTTATAAATCAAAAACCAATTATTTACATATTTTTTTATTGTAGTTTATTATGTTCATTTATTGCCTATTTTCTTCATCATGTTGTTATATTCTATTGATTCGGGACTGTTCATTTTCTTGGTTTTCATAATAAGTTTTCTTGTTTACATATATCAAAGATCATGTAAAATGAGTATAATTTCCCATCATTGATATATTATATATAATTGATCTTATAAAATTTATATTTGTAGTATATTTAATTTGGTTTTATGGTATGATGATGATTCATTAGATAAAACATTTAATGAAAATGATTCAGAATTATTTGGTTGTTTTTGTTGAGTGAATAAGGTTTTCTTTATGAATTTTCCATTCCTTCTTGTTTTGAAATTCACAAACACCTTATACTTAAGAAAATCTATATTTTACTTCTATAAAGAAAATTTCCTTTCCAAAGGAATTTACTCCTACCATATTTTCATTACTCAAATCCATATTTTTCTTAAGTATAAAAATAGGATTCATATCTAAAACCACGGAATCATATAATACTTAGATATGAAGCATTCGGTTTTAGGATCTGAATTCTGGATAAGAACTCATCTATCAATTTATCCTAACAGTTTTTTTATCACAGTGCACTCATTTTGATTTAATACTTTATATTATGTATAAAAGTTAGTTATAAATCATAAAAAAAATTTAAAATACAATTTTCAATCATTTTAATCCATTATAATGGTTTCAAGACCATCTATGAAGATGATAATATAAAACGAAAAAATTTCAACCTTGAAGGTGTTAAAAAAACACCTCATTAACAATGTAACCTTTATTAGAAATAAAAATAATTGAAAATGATGTTTCAGGAAAGATTATTCCATTAACTGAATAAAAGTTTATTTAATAAGATATACTTGATTTATCATTCCACCTAGATAAGTATAGGTGAGTAGAGGATATGAAAAGAAATAAAATTTAAAAGAAAATAAAAAAAAATAAAGAGGACTTCTCCTATTGATTTTCAATTCCAAGTGATCCTCTTTAGGGAAATGATTTTTGTATTTTGATGACTCTAATGGCTGATGGACATGGTTGTGGGGCATTGATATAGTATTTTGAAGAATGTGGACAATTTTTAAGTCATGGAAGGGGTGATTAGGAGAGGTGATGAGGGAAGGTATTTATATGGGATGATAGGGATGTTTTATAAATAATTTAATCAGTATATTATTTTTTTATCTCAAGACTTGCAGTAGTTTGAGCCTTATCATAGTTTATTTTTCTTACTAGTACCCAAAAATTCAGGTAATTTAGAAAAAGACCGAAAATTCACCAAAACCAATTTCTAACATGTAGAATTAAAAATTAAAATCCATTTTATGTATGAAATTTTCTAAATATGATAAATTTAATTTTTTTAATGTATCATTTACATGGAAAATAATGATTTTACAATGGTAACTGATTTTATAAAACAATGAAAAATTAATTATGGTTGCATAAAATTATCATATAATAATAAGTCAACAAATGATCATTTATGATTCTTTTTTTAAATGTATTTTGTTCTAAATAATTATATTAATTATAAAAATATAAATAAAAATTTTTGATTTATAAAAATACAAAAATATAATTAATAATTTTTAAAATGGTTATTTACATATATAATGATATAATTATATCATATTATAATTTATAATATACTTAAATATTATTACTACATTCATCTAAGTGGATAATATTATATTGGATGAATTACTATTCCTAATGTTTATGTTACTATTCCAAGAGTCATATTAATATTCCCTCAGGATAGGATCCATAATTTATAGAAATTGCCCTGATTTCATTCATTCATCATTTATAAAATTTTTATTATGTCCAAAAATTATTTGTAGGGGGTTTATACTTTATTAAATAATTGTAATAAGTGAATTATGAAGATATATTCTGGAGTCTTTATATTCTTCCCCACATGAAATTTCACCGCTAATTTTTTTAAAAACTCTTTGGAAAACAACGGGTGGTACTTATCCTTCATCTCTTTATATAGTTCCCAGGTTTCCTCTTCATATTGACTATTTATCAATGGTACTTTAACCAGTAGACTTGTCTTTTTGCGTATAACATTATCTCTATTATCCAAGATCTTCACTGGATACTTCTCCTAAGAGAGAAAAGTTTACAATTGTACCACCTCTATATTAAGTACATGTTAGAGATATAGTATGTACTTACTCAATAGGGATACATGGAATACCTCATGTACTTGAGATATAGTTGGTGGAAGTGTTAGTTGATAGGCCACTGCTCTAACAAGATCATGAATCTTGAAGAGGATGATTTAATTAGGACTCAAAATTTCATTCTTCTCAAAACTAATTATCCTTTTTAGTGAAGATAAGAAAAGGAACATCATGTCTCTAACAACAAAATATAGGTCCCATGGATGATTTTATGCATTGCTCTTTTATAGAATTTTGCTACCATGATGCGAAACTGAAAGGTTTTTACCTTTTCCGCCATTTATTTGATCATTTTAGTCCCTAGAAGCTTAATTTCACCAAAATAATCCTATAAAGTTTTTGTTATAGGTATTTTCCTATAATGGGATACATGTGGATCCACATGGATGCTCATGTAGAATCTATTATAGTTAGAGAAATAAACCTGAGGTAGATGTTGGACCCATCATCATTTTAATTCCATAGATCATTATATCAACATGTATTCCAATTTATATATAGTCCATTAAAATTTTCCATTAGTTTTAATATGATAAGATATACTCATATTCATTAGTGTCTAGAGCCTGTTGGATAATTTTCCAAAATTGTGAGGCAAATCTTACATACTGATAAAATACAATTGATAGTGGTACTCCATGATGCATTACTACTTCTCTCATATATATCTATGAAAGTTTACCTAATGAGATGTCCTCTCTAATTGAGATAATGTGATCTTTTTTATGAGACGATCCTTAACAATCCATATAGAAATGTTTCCTATGGATACCTATGGAAGTCCAGTTACAATGTCTATGGTTATTTTTTTTCATTTCCATGTTGGTTTGGGTATTGGATGCATCATCCCCTTAGATTTATTCCTTTCATTTTTCATTTTTAACACACTATGAACCTTGATGTATATTCTAGGATCTATTTCCTAATTTTTCCCCACTAATAGAGCTCTCAGAGATCATGATACATATTTGTGATACTTGGATGAATTTAAAATTTTTATCTATGTGTGTCATTATCATGCCCTTTATTTATCAATATATTGGATGGTACACATAGTTGTGACCCAAATCGTACCATTCCTTACTTATGAATATTGAACTCTTAGTATTTTCCCATTCGGAGAGCTTTCACCTTTTCAATTTACACATCATTTCTTTGTGCATCCTTTATATTCTCCATAAAATGTGGTTGGGAAATTATTTGAGAAATGATTGATGATTTTTTCATTAATGATTCTAATTTCCATCTAATTTAAATTTAATAACATTGATTTATCTTAATTACTATCATTGATAATGTTGTAAGATCTTTTCTACATAGATCTTCCACCACATTATTCACTTTTCTAGGATGGTAGTTAATTGAGTAATCATAATCCTTGATAACATCTAACCATATTTTACTATGAATGTTATGATCCTTTTGTGCAAATATATTTTTTTGTCACTTGATATTAATATATTTTTCCCATTTCTCCTCATAGAGATAACCCCACTTGATTTCAACACATGAAGATCACAACTACTAACCCTAGATCATGTGTGGGATAGTTTTTCTAATTAAATATCTATTAACATGGGAAATTTGATATAGGATTATCATTTTCCATTATTAAATTCCTAATACCTTTTTAAAATCACCATTTAATACCTCAATGTTTTCCCCACATATCATAATGATGAGTACTGGCAAGGTGATATACCTTATTTTTACCTTCTTGAAGCAGTATTCACATTCAATAGTCCTAAAAATCATTTCTCACTTATATGTAATATTGGTTAATGGGTTATATAATAATGATATTATCTTCACAAATCATCATTAATATCCATTTAAACTATGGAAACTATGGTTCTCCATGAAATAAGTTGTCCTAGTCCACTCTTTGATTTTCACTATCTTATAAGAGTCCACAGATAATCCATTTCTGGGGAAAAATGCCACAAAAATGAATCTTTCTTTATCTAGAAATCACATTTAGTATACCTAGTATAAGTCTTATACCTTAAATTCTTTTTATCACATTATTCAGGTTCACGTCATGTTCCCCCATACTCATGTAGTACATCAAGATATAATCAATAAAGACTACCAAAAAATATTTGAGGTAATCTATAAAGACTCTATTCATCAAGTCCCTGAATATTTCTATAGCGTTAGTGATTCCAAATGTAATAACTATGAACTCATAGTGTTCATACCTTATTTGGAATGTATTGTTTGGAATATCTTTCTTTCTCAACATTAATAAGGGATATCCTGAGCAAAGGTTCACCTTAAAAAAATATACGACCCCGCAATGTTTATTGAACAATTCATCTATTTGTGTAAAGGGATACATGTTCTTTATTGTTATTTTTTTATCTCACAATAATCAATGCCAAGGTGCATTGAACAATCCTTATTCTTTATGAATAGGACTGGTGTTTGCCATGGTGAATCAATCGGTTGTAAAAAACACTTATCCAAATTTTCTTTAAAATGTATCTTCAGTTACTCCACCTCAATGGTGTGCATTCGATATGGTGTATTTGATATTTTTAGATATCCTTGAACATGGTAAATTTATAACTCAACCTCACGGTCAGGAGTAATACCATGAAATTCTATGAGGAACAAACCAATGATGTTTTTCACAATAGGCATGTCATCGGGAAAGATTTTATCCTTTGTTTCAATAATTAGACCTACATATTCCTTCTCATAGTGAAATAATATCCAAAATGAGAATATGACTATGAATATGATTCAACTTACTCCTTACACTTTTACCTAATTGGAGGATGGCTTAGAATGTTATGTGTGATATCCCTTTCCAAAAATTTGATGTTTTCTTTGTATATAAATAGCCAATATATGCCCAATATAGCATCAAAATACTTCAAATAAAGTAAGAAAACATTTCCTATGAGGTTATGTCTTCAAACATTAACTAGGGAGAATTTATATAATTTGGATGAAATTATATTCCCCTTTTTATATTGATATAGATAACTCATCTTCTATATTTGAGGTGATGTTTTAATTATTCTACTAAACATCCAAGATATGAAAGAATGAATAGAACTATAATAAAATATTATATTCTATATTATTGAATCAAAAAACATCATTCCTATGACCACATCATTATCAGGATGCACCTCAATAGTAGTAACAGAAAAATCTTTCCCTTCATCCTTTAGATTATGTGACTCTTGACACTAATCACCCTTGATGACTTGATGTTTGGTTCAATAGCTTTCCTATTTCCAATTCGCCCTAAAAATGAAGAATTGAACCATATGTGGTGCTCTCCTTTTTTACACCACATTTTCATTCTTCCTCATTCATCTTAAAAATTCATGATCTTCATGGCCTTATATCTCACACAAGAATAATTTCCCTATTGTTTTGAGGAAATTACCTTGATACTTATTTCCAAATTATTGAAATGTGGGTGGTTTATATTTCCTTCCACCATTTTCATTAGAAACCCAAGTGTTGATCTAATTTATTTTATTATTATTTCAATATCCATGGGTCGATTACCTAAATTACATATCCACTTTGAGGGAACATCAAACAACCTCTTCTTAACTCCCAATGTCAGAAATTTCTAGAGCATTTTGATGTTGTGGTTTTAAAATACTAATGAATCTATATATTTAGATATAATTTTTCATAATAAAATATCAGGTGTTCCTTGAAATAATTTTGAATTTTTATCATAATCTCTGAGAGATTCACCTTAATTTTTATTCAGATCTCATAATTCTCACTATATCATATATGAATAGATCGATGGAAATACATGTTATGAATTATTTGAAAAATGTATTACCACTCCCTCTCATAAATTTCATCCTTCATCTTGGTAGTAAATACACAACATTAGTTGACCTCTCTATCTTGATGAAAAAACCAGAGTCGCCTTCTACATATCAGAATAGTGATGAATAAAAATGATATTCTTACATAATTTGAGCCATCATTTAGTGGATAGTGGATCAGAAAATACATTAAATATCAATGGACATTAATGTATAAATAATTAGATACCATGTTTCTTCCTCTTAAGTGAATTAGTTTGTTCCACATTATTTAGGTTATTGTTCATATCCATAGAATATTGGGAAAGTATCACCATGAAATTTTTAACTCCAAATCATAAGGAATTAGGGATGTAGTTAGATTATTCACTCCATCGTCCATCAAATGGATTGCTTCCCTAGAATTTATTCTTCTTAACATTTTCTAAAATAGAATTTGTTTGGAAAAAACATAATTCCACAATTCATGATTAAATAAATTATTCCTTTGTGAATATAACTATAAATGTGCATATTGATTGATACCTATGTTTATCATTTTCATAAAAATAGTTATATGAATACATATACATAGTCTCATACAATGTTATTTCACTATGTTTCATTAATCCTGATTCAAAAATTAACTAAACAATTCTCCAATAACAACTATAAAAACCCTAATTTTTATAGAATACAATTAAATCATTTTAATTTTAAACAAATTAATAGAGTTATAATTTTATGGATCAAAAAAAATTTGGTATTAGAAATATTAGGCTCATACATTACATTTATATAATAAAACATAAACATTATATAATCATTTATTCTCAATATTATTAGTGTGTAACATTTTCTCCATAGTATAAGTAGTCACATGATGATATACATCAATAAATGGGGTGAGGTAAAATCCCAGTGAGAGGATAGATATGAACAAGAATCAATATAACATGGGTGTGCATAATCATCATAATTATGTCATAATAATGAGAATAAATATATAAAATAATGGTATATTAAAAACCATAAAAATAGAATCATTATATTTTAGTAGTCAACTACAACACATAGTTGTCAACAATTCTAGCATAATGGTCATGCATAAAATATATGAATGATCATAGTATTATCATTGTGAAAACACTAAACATCGTTTTCATGAATATACCACATTATCTCATGAGATATATCCAATTACTGATTGAATTAGAGACCTGTACAATTTCAGGTTCACCCGTCACCTGATAACATTTACAAAATCTTATAATACAACACAGAACATATATCAATCATGGACATAATGTGACCCGTGAAAAGTAAATAGGATTCATGATAATTTCAGAAAGCATAAATTTCAAGAATATTCTTCGTGGTTCAAAAATTAATAAGTAAATAAAAGACTTTTTATAAGAGTCATTAATCCAGAGAGAAAAATAAACAATCTCAAGAGAAGTAAAATATGCTCTTTCAGAATGAAGAGTTAATTGGAAAAAAAATCATTATATTTTACACAAAATCAAATTTGAAGCATGTAAACCCCAAATATTAAAAGGTAAAGAAAATGGAATTACACATTTGGAATATTAAAAGAACATCCATACTGAAATATTTCTCAAAAGAGGAATAACCTAATGAAATGAAATTGGTTCAAGAATCCACTTACATGATGTATAAATGATTTATCCAGATTAATATCTAGGATAATAAAATTATATTCATTAATTGATGAAAACATCTATAAGAACATAAATTAAAATTTTATTTATTATATTTGTATTATGTTCATTTGTGTATTTTATTTAGGATTCATAGAGTTCAATTCCTTCATTCTAGTAGTGTTATTTTTCTTGGTATACATGATCGTTTTTCTTGATTACATGTATAGAAGATAATGTAATACGCAGATAATTACCTCGAATGTAAATTATATGTCATTAGTAAACATCCAAAATTATAATTGGTCTTATATAACATTAATTTTTTTGTTATGAGGATGAATAATTTTATAAAACATTAATGAAACCCTTTTAAATTAATTTGGATGTTTTTGGTCCCAATTATATTATTTTGATTCATTATTTAATATTGTGTATATAAGTCTGTTAGAGAAGAAAATAAAACTTAAAAATAAATTCTACAATATTTTTCAACCATTACAAATTTTTTAATACCATCCTTAATGGTGGTAATGGAAAATGAAAACATGACTTCTTTGAAGGAAATAAATCTACACTGCATGGACAACATATAAATTTTTGGAATAAATAGTATAGGAGAAGATGTATGATGATTTATTATTTCATTAAAATAATAATTTTATATTATATATAATATATAAAATTTATCATTCCACTTGGATATGTATAGTTTATGAGATGTAAATAAATAATTGAAATTCAAAATAAATTCAAACAAAAAGAATGATGATTTTAACTCATGATTTTCTCTACTAGTGAACCTTCTTAGGGAAAGGGTTTTGGTATTTTCTAGTGACTAATGGATCATGGAAGTGGGAGAGGTTCTTCACAGAGTATTTGGAATAACTTCGACAACCATCATGTCTTAGAATGGGTAATGAGAAGAGGTTGTGTTGTGTGGTATTTATAGGGGAGAAGAGGTGTTTTTTCTCATTTTTTATTAGATTTTTTTTGGCTCTATATTAGGAGTGTTTTTAAAATTATCAATAATTCTATTAAAACAATGACGTATATTTTGATATTTTGGGATAATATACTTACTACAATAATAATGACTCAAAAATTTATGTGTTTAGATTTAATCATAAATTATTGTATTTACAACAAACACAAAATTCATTTATTTTATACTAATAAAAAAATACAATTATTTTTTGTAGTTTTGAATTCAAATATGAACTTCATTTTATGAAGAATATTAATCTAAATATGAGAAATTTCATTTTTTTTAAAAATCATGATTTACTCAAAAAATACTGATTTTAAATTAATAAATAATTTTATTACATGTTGAAAAGCTAATTAAAGTCTCATAAAATAATAAATTAAAAATAATACAACAATATTTTAATTTATGAATCTGTTTTATTAAATAATATTTTTTTAAATAATTATTTTAATTATAATATTTTAAATAAACAATTATGTTTTATAAAATTATCAAAACATAATTAATAATTTCTAAAACATTTATTCACATATATTAGGATTTAATTATGTTATATTATAACTTATAAGATACCATAATTTTATTTATACATTCATATGTGAATTTGATATTATATTTGGTAAATCAATATTTCTAATGGTCATGTTACTATTCCAACATTCAGGTTAATATCCCATTAGGATAAGATCCTTATTTAATAGAAATGCCTCTTATTTCATTTATTCATAATTTATAAGGTTATCATACTATTCCCAAAGTGATTTTATGTGGTTTATAATATACGAAATAATTATAACAAATTAATTTTCATGGATTAGATCATGCATTGTTACATCATAATAGACCACTAATAAAATCACTTTATATCCTAATAAATCTTGGATATGCATAAAAGAACGTCGCACTAAGAAGTGTGGGACCCATGCATGAACTCATATCTCATATCAATATGTTCCTTGATACATCCATGTGTATTAATATTTTTGTCGCTATCCTAAGATCAATCCGGAGGTGGGATATTTTTTAAAATACACTCATGGAGAACCGAACCCTCAAGATCTGAAAATTGTCTAATATTCACCTTTTGTTGGAGGAAAGCGGTAAAATTCAAGTAAAAAATGTAATACTACTCATTAAATTAATTAAACACTTAATATATCTCCAAGAATAGTGCAATAAATATCAAATCATCATTGGATTCTTTTACGGCCTATGACTATGTTTTCCAAATCTGCACATCAGAGACTACATTGCCCTCTTCAGGCATATAGGAAATCTTAAAATAATAGGACTAAAGATATTAAACCCATCTCAAATGTATGATATTCAATTCACATAGTGAAAAAAAATCAAGTTATGGTGGTCAATATACACCATAAAGAACTCACCCTCTAGATAGTGTCTCTAGTAGTGTAAGGCATGAACAACTACTACATGATTGAGGTCATGTGCCAGCATGTTTCCATCATTAGGGCTCAAATGATGATATTTGTTCCCAATGAATATATCACCTTATGTGAGAACTACTCCAAAACTGTTTCTTGATGCATAAAAGAATATTTAATAGCCAATACTAGGCTCTAGTAGAATCACAATATGTATTCAGAAAAGCCTCAATTTTTTTGAAAAGGACATATCACACTATTATTACCAAGTGAACATGACAAAATTATTCATATAAACTATAAGAGTTACATCAAGGAATGATAATTGATGGATGAAATTTCAATAATATCAATTCATCCCTAAGAAACAATATATTCAAAACACATTTTTCAGATTCTCTTAAGAAACCACAACACTAATCATCTATGGGTAAATGGAGACTACTGATTATGAGATAATATGACTTAATAAGTGAACTTTATCGAACCATCATTTCTTCATACGAATATGAGAAATAATATGATGTTTTCTCAATGTACTCAGAATGATATCAAGGAGCTTAACATGGTCACTTTGAGTGTGATAATGCACAAAGATTTCATCCACAAATACAACGAAAATAAATTCCAAATAGGGGTGGAAGACCCTATTCATACAAGAAATGAAAATAAAGGACATCTTCATAAGACCAAAAATCATGAAATTATACTCATATAAAGCATCCCTACTATTGAATGTTTTATAAGGTATGCGTAATGGAGTGCCTCGCACATGATGTTATACTAATCTATGGTAAATCATAAACAACACCTATAAGCCCCATATCTAGTCAAAAATATAATATATTCATGGAAGTGGATACCAATTATTGAATGTATTCTTGTTCAACCATATGTAGTCCATCCATAGAAAAAGGTTCCCATCCTGCTTCTTTTAGAAAATCATGGTTGATACCTAGTATAATATTATAGTTAATATAATTACTTTGGACTCTATAACCTATAACTTCTACTTGAGATACTCTCGCTTAGAAGGTTCCATACATTACAGAGGAATAAACACTGGTCTACTCTTATAATTATCTCAATCGTAAACTCCACCACTCTCTTAGGAGATAATCTAAAAAATCACAAAAGACAACCCTAAAATGATATACTAGTGGAGAGAATTCATCCTGATATAAACCATGATCCTCTATGAAGATATTGGTAATATGGGTAGTCACTCTACCATGCACATGATTCTATGGTCGAGCTCCGCTAGCCTCGACATCCCACTCATCAGTGGTTAGATAACAGTTTCCCTATGGGGATTTAAATAATACCTTTTGTTGGTATTACTCTAAAAAGGTAGAATATGAGAAAAACCAATCACTCTCATGAATAAAATTGACTCCCTTCATATTAACAAGAAATAGGACCCACAAGAATGTTTAACTACCCACCTCAATTGGAAAGTCCCTACATTGGTGTATTCCCTCTAACCATACTCCCAATGATGTATCTAGTGTCATTATACCATAGTAATTGTGTATCTATATCTTTATACATTACATGATAGATAAATAGATGAAGGAGTGTGAAGCACCTATATTAAATAATGAAAATACTATATTGGAGGATAATAGAATAGTAAATGATACTATAGAAGGTCTTATAGCCTGATCCTCGAGTATCAGTTGTAATGCATGAAACTCAATTGATCCATGATAATGTAAAATAGATGGACTTACATGATAAAAAACACTCTATCAGAACTACTAATTATATGAAGTATGGGTAATATGGTGAGAAACTCATTCTCAGAAGGTCCTACTAGTGCAACTCCAACTCCCCACCTAATGTAGGGTAAAAGAACCTTCTCTTAGAGGTGGATGTGGTTTGGATACTATTCTTCTATAAGCTAATAGAAAGGTATGATAGAAAATATGGATGTTACCAATATGTTTTTTGAAATGGTGGGTTCCTTATACCCAACTATGCAGTACTTTTGATTACCATATCATGTGTACAGTTAGTTATACATGATGTATCATTACCATTACAATGTAGATATTTTTCTATCCACTATATAATGGTAATGAACATAGATTAATTTTCATTTTGAGAGGTTATAGTTGATCCCATGATATAATGAGAACCTTGAGATATTATGAAATTAATCATAAATATATGGTTTGTGGTCTTGATACATATTACTGACTGGATACATTATATTTTTGACTATCATGTGTTGGGGGATCATAACCATGGAGACATATTATCCTGAAGTTTTCACATAGTGATCTATAGTAGTGGGATAATGAGGACATACCCACTAATAAGAAAACCACTAGTTTTTGGTGTCATTGGTCATTCCTATCAATGGAAATGTGTATTGGTATCCTGAATAGAGACCATTACCAATGTCTACCATTTGATTGCATACATTAATGCACGGAAAAAACCATGGTATTGAAATCATAGAGAGTTATATTGTGTTGGGTGTGTCATTGGTGGTATTACATTGGTTGAATAGTCAAGAAAGGATTTTTCCATTCCACATTTTGGATGTTGTATATCACAGGCATGGTTGACTAGAAGGGTGTTTCCTTTATAAGTCTTTAGCCAATTCAGTCGAAAGGAAAATCTATCTGGATAAATCAACAAATAGAAAACCAAGAAATGGTGATGACAATAGTGTGCATCCTGCATTATGTGATATTTCATGACAAAGAGATCATAGTACCAATTCAGTGTTTGTAGGTTGGTTTTCATTTCTATGAAAATCATTGTCTATTTTTGGGATATGATGGGTTGCAAGTCACCTATCTTGGACTATGGATTTTATTCCCTATTATAAGGATAAGGGAAAAGAGGGTTACACACAATATCTTATTCAAGAATCTTCCCTATTCAGTTGAAGAGGTATATGGAAATAGTGGACCCCACCATAGGGTATGAGTGTTTTCCATTATTTAGATCACCAAAAAATTAAATAAATTCATTATTATTCATGTTATGAATAATTTGGATTGAATTTATTTAATGTATTTAGAAGTTTAGCAAACACAGAAATAAAGATTAATTGAATTAGTAGTATTTAAATATTCAAGGTTTGTTTCATGTTATGTGAGACAATGAGTCAAGTTAAATGGTTTGTATTTTATCACATAATATATTTTATATATTATAGGTGTGTCATAAAATAATTAATAATATGGTCGTATTTTAGTTCATCAAAATTATTTATTCAGTGGACGATGAAATAAATGGTAGTTGGGGAACCCAACAGGGTATTTACCAACCCCACTATAAATAAAAGGGAGGTTCTCTCTCATTGGAACTATTCCTTCATTTCATGGAATGAAATCCAAGGCATATCTCTCCTCCCACTCTCTAGAGAGAGAAGTGCTCGATCCAAGTGTTCAAATCCATATCTCCCTCTAGCATCAAAGGCATCTTAATGTAGTGATCGTTGAGAAGTTGAAGGCATCGTTAGATCTCTGTGCTACCCAAAATTCTACAATCAACTCTCTCGCGTGTTGATCATGTGTTGTTTTCAATAATACTATATCTTTTTATGATGATTTTGATGATCACAAATACCATTATTTGTTATTCTAATGATTTTAATTTGAGTATATTTCAAAAAATTAATATTATTTATTTCTCTATTTTGAATTAATATTTAAGCATTTTAATCCGCATGGAATATTTGACAACATATTCGGAAATCGATTTAACATGTTATGAAAATGTTGTTCATACTCAACATGTTCAGAAATCACTATATCATGTTTTGGAAACACTGTTCATGCCCTACATTGAGAAGTGAAGTGTAAGGATGAGAACTATCGCTTACGTTATCAGTAAAGTATGGTTAAGAAACCATATGTTATCAGAAAAGTATGGATGAAAAACCCTATGTTGGGAAGGAACCTTATGTTTGGAATATCATAAAATCATGGATGAAGAACCCTACGTAAGTATGGAAATTCATGTTTGTTTCTCAAAAGTATGGTTCATCAACCTTACTTTTGTAAACAACCTTACACTGGATCATTTACATTTCATATAGAATATGATAAAAGTATAGATTATATACGGTACCTTTTAAATATTAGGAGAAATGAATTTTTGATCAACCATACATTTGTGATCAACCTTATGTTTGTGATCAACCTTGCATTTGTGATCAACATAACGTTTGAGTTCAAACTTACGTTGTGAACCTTACTTTCAGAGAATGTATGTTATGCAGTTCAACCCTAAGTTTGGCTTCAGATATTTAAAATATGACTTTATTAAAGTAATGGTCTCTATGCGGTTTATCAGGATAATTTTAGCAAGAATATAATTCTGAATCTAAAGTACGTCTTTGACTAATTCAAATCCATTTATTTAAGAAATTATCGATTTATGTGAAGCTTTTCATGGAGAATTTTAAGGGGAGTTGTGAATACTCTATTATTAAAATATTTGAATATCACGATTCTAAAGGAAAATTTTGTGGACTTGAATTTAAAAGGGGGAATTCATCTTTATACTACAAATACCTGTATTATTTAGTATTACATATATAAAGACTAATCATCGAAAAAAAGAAAAATATATATAAAGATCACGAGTTTTTCATTGCTATAGTTTACAGAGATAATTGAGACTTACAGATCATATGATACAATGAGCGACAAAGATCTATTTTCAGAAAAAGATGAAGCATGTTTGAAGATTCATCAATTCTGCATCGAATATCTTTTGTGAATTGATTGGTGTCAAAGTTGCGAATTATATATCAAGATATGCTACAACTGGATCGACATAGAACTCTTTTATCTAAAGATCAATTTTTCTAAAGACGATGATCCATCGAAAATCAATTGCGTGATGTTGTAATTGTGAAGAACAACTGGAAATTATTTTAAAGAACAAATATGGATTTTTTTGAGTGATCTGCTTCTCGTACTAGGTTGTTTGTTCGTTTTTATGTATGAAACACAAGGCTCTATTTTCCCTTAATGTTGTGAAGGTTTCAACTGCCTACACTCAGTTGTGAAAAGATTTGTTGATAAGAGGAATAGATAATGAAAATCACCATGATCGTGGAGTATAGCTTTGGTGGAAGGGACTGGGGGCCTTCTATTCCTCAAACCAGAATACATTATGTGCCCTTTTCTATTTATTTTCCACTGATTAATCATTCTAATAATGTTAAAAGGTAAGATTATGATCTTGCGAATAATTTGTAATACACACAATTCACCCCCCTCCCCCTCTTGTGTATATTTGGTATAACCCGATCCATCAATTACTATCAGAGGTTTTTCCTTTGATAAATCTATAAAAAGATGAGACTTTTTGGATTATAGAAAGACAACACCTGATGCACGAGAGGGTATGTCAACAATTCGAACTCCCTACATCAATGGTGAAAATTATGGATGTTGGAAATCAAGGATGATCATTTATTTAAAGAACATTTTATATAGAGTCTACTCGAAAATCTTAACTCCATATGTGATTCCAGAGAAACCTAAAACAAGGAGTGCTGATACATAAGTAGAGTATGTCATAAACTCAAAATCTATGAATGATATCATCTGTGGTATTTGACCAGATGAATTAAATAGAGTATCTCAGTTTCTGACAACTTATGAAATGTGGTAGACAATTTTTGTTGTTTATAAAGGAACTATCAATTTTAAAAAAAAATAAGGCATGCCAGTGCTAAATTAAAATTTGGCACATTAAAAATGTTTGAAAGAGAAAGAATCACCCAGATGAATATAAGGCTTAAAGAAATTGTTAATAACATAAATGATTTTGGGGATCCTGTCAAATAAGATGATCAGGCCCTGAATGTTATAAGAGTACTACCACCAAGATGGAATGGAATTTTGGCTACAATTAGGCAATCATCACCGGTCAAAAATCTTATAATGAGAGACTTAATTGGAAATATTATGATGTAAGAAGGTGTCCTGGAAGATGTAGAAAATGAGAAAAATTTATTGATCAATAAAGAAAATACCACCGTGAAAGTAACATCATAATGGAAGAATAGAAAAATGATGGATGAAATCAATGTGAAATTAGAAAAATTTTATTCATTAAATTCAAATGGGGAACTAGCTCAGCTAGCTAGAATATTCAATAAATTCTATAAATTGAAAAAATGATTCATAAAATCTTTCAAAAAGGATGAAAAAGAACCAAAGGATGTTTGATGTTATGTATGCAAAAATATGGGTCACATCAGATCCGAATGTCCTCATTAATAGTAAGACAAGAAAATTCAAGATAAATGACTATGAGAAGAAGAAAAAATAATGCAATGAATGCTACAAGGAGTGTTTTTGAAGACTCCAGCAGCTCATCAATTTCTTACTCGGAAAAAGAAGAATCTAATCTAAAATCAACCATTGGCTTTATGGCAGAAGCTGAGGAGGTACAATCCTATTACTCATCTAATTCGAATTCTAGTTCGAGTTGTTCAAATAATAAACTCACAGCCTACTGTAATATGAAGTAAGAGAAATATGATTCCTTATTTACGAAGTATAAATATCTAAAAAATATTCATATTGATGTTTTAGGAGAAAGAGACACTCTTCTAAAAAACATCACGTGTTAATTGAAAAATATAACTCATCAAACAAAAATTGTATAAATAATGAAACTAAAATAAAAACACTGCAAACAGAAGTAGATACTTACAAAAGTTCATCTCCTATTTTTACAAAATGGGAAAATATACTAAATAAAATACTTGGAAATAATTTTATTAAAAGGGAAGGATATGGAAAATGTAGTAAAGGTGAAAAACCTAAACAATATTAAATTACATTGTCCCTAGTACTAGAAATGTAATCTGTAATTATTGTAGAATAAGAGGACACATATCTAAAAAAATTATATAAGGAAATCACAAATGTGTGTGATTAAGAAAGCCTTTGTTGCAAGGAACAATGTAAATTTATATGTGTCCTCTTGCAAAAAAGGATTTCTTAATCCCAACAGAATATGGGTACCAAAAAATTCCTTTATTAAATCCCATTGGAGGAAGTATGTCATAGAATCCAAACTGATATATGGTCTATGGACAGTGGCTACTCTAGGAATATGAGTGGAAACTCATCAAATTTCAGAACAATGACTCAAAATGATTTTCGTCTATTCACATTTAGTGACAATGCCAAAGGTATGATTGTTGGCATTGGAATAGTTTGAGATCCACAAGTAGTCTCAATCAATAAAGAACTTTATGTACAAGGACTAGAACACAGCTTGATAAGTATCCATCAACTCTGTGATGATGGTTATTTTGTTTATTTTTATAATAACAGTTGTTCTATTTGTAAAGATAAATTTATTAAATTTAGAGCACACATAACTGATAATGTTTACTCCCTGTACTTAAATTCCTTGTGTAACTAGAAAGTAAACTGCTCAACTGCAAAATAAATGAATCTTGGATATAATATAGAAGAATTGGACATTGAAATATATATGCTTTAAAAAGTTCTTAAGGAAACATTAGTTTTTTATTTTCCTAGTCTCAAATATGAATTTGATAGATTTTGTGATGCATGTCAGCATGGCAAGAATCACAAATCATCCTTCAAATCTGTTAAAAAAATTTCTACATCCAAACCTCTAAAACTTATCTATATGGATATGTTTGGAACTTCAAGGGTAGAACATTGGGTTAGTAAATTATATGTTTATGTTTTAGGTGATGACTATTCTAAATTTACATGGATATATTTTCAAATATTTAAAAATGAATCTTTTACTATATTTGAATGCTTTTTCAAAGTTGTTCAATATGAAACATATTCTAAAATAATTTTATTAAGAATTTATCATGGTAGGGAATTTTGGAATCTGGAATTTAATTCTTTCTTCTCAAATATTTGTATTAAACACACCTTCTGTGCACCAAGAACACCTAAACAAAATGAAATTGTTGAATGAATAAATTGGACTATTCACAAAATGGCATGGACTGTTCGAAATGAATAAAATCAACCTACCTATTTCTGGGTAGAAGATATATGCATATCTTGTTACATAATGAATCGAGTTTTAATAAGACCAATTTTTAAGAAGATACCATAAGAACTCTAGAATAACCGAAAAAATAAAGTAAATTACTTTTAAATTTTTTGATGCATGGTTTACACATTAAATACCATGGAAAATCTTGGTAAGTTTGATCCAAAATATGGTGAAGGCATTTTCTTTGGATATTCTGCTACACAAAAATTTTATACTGTTTTTAATAAAAATTCAAGGATTTTTGAATATTTAGTTCCTGTGAAATTTGATGAATTTTATACCTTTGAGAAAAGGAAAGACTAAATTGATGAATCTGACTCAAATGATAACATGTGACTTGAGAACTTAAAAGATGATTTTGAAAAATATTTAAATGAAATTCAGTCCAGTTACGAAGAACATGACATTGAAGAACCTAACAATGTACTACCTAGTCAATCTAGAACCCTAAAGAATCACTCATTAGAAACAGTTATAGGATACCTAGACATTGGAATAAAAACTAGAAGAAATGTAAGAAATATTGTTGAATTATCTGCCTTTCTATCCCAGTTAGAACCTAAGACATTAGAAGTTTCCTTAGTTAATGAATGTTAGATGGTATCAATGCTAGAATAACTAAAACAACTCAAGAAAAATGAAGTTTGGAATTTAGTATAAATACCTTAGAACTATCCAGTTATAGGAACAAAATGGGTCTTTAGAAATAAACAAGATGATCATGGAATAATTACTAGAAATAAAGCAAGACTTGTAGCTAAAGGTTATAATCAGGATGGAGGTATATATTATGATGAGACCTTTGCACCTGTAGCTATATTAGAATCCATTAGGATCCTTTTAGCCTATGCATCTCATATGAACATTAAATTATTTCAGATGGATGTTAAGTCTACCTTTTTAAATGGTAACATATTGGAGGATGTTTATGTTGAGAAACCTCCTGGTTTTGAAAATTCACAAAAACCAGATTCTATTTTTAAACATACTAAATCTCTTTATGGCCTTAAACAAGAACCTAGAGATTGAAAAAAATGATTAAGTTCCAATATTTTAAAAAATTATTTTACTGTTGGGATGAAAGATCCAACTTTGTTTAAGAAAACTATCTAATCTAATATTTTATTAGTTCAAATTTATGTTGATGATATAATTTTTGGGACAACAAACAAAAAGCTATTTCATGAGTTTTCAAATTTAATGGAAAAATAATTGGAAATGAGTATGATGGGAGAATTATATTTCTTTTTAGAACATCAAATTTATCAAAAATATTTTTGAAATGTTTTAAATACAAGAAAATACATTACTGATTTGATAAAGAAATTTGGGCTTGAAAACAACAAGATATATCCATCTCCTATGAGTACTAAAATAAAACACGATTTGGATAAAACTGGAAAATCAGTTGACCAAAAGTTATATAGAGGTATGATTGGTATTATATTATATCTTACTACTAGTAGGCTAGATATAATGTACTCAGTATGTCTTTTTATTGGATTTCGTTCAGATCCAAAAGAATCTCACTTAAGTGCTGTCAAAAGAATATGTAGATATTTAAAAGGAGGTGTTTTTAAATATCTTCTCTATCAAAAACATCAGATTTTAATTTAATTTCATATTCAGATCTAGACTTTAGAAGATTTATATTATATATCAAATGAACTTTACGGACTTTTCACTTTTTAGAAAAAATACTTATTTTCATGGTCTAGTAAGAGACGAAACTCAGTTTTTATATCAACAGCCAAGGAATAATATGTATCTGTAGGTAGTCGTTGTGTACAATTGTTGTGAATGAAAAACACTCATATGGATTTTGGACTAAATTTTAATAATACACCTATTTTATGTGATAATATTAGTGACATAAATATTTCAAAAAACCTATTAATCATTCTAGAACTAAGCATATTGATATCAGACATTACTTTATTAGATATCATGTTCTTAAAATGGATATATTCTTAGAATTTTCAAGCACTAAAAATCAATTAGCTGATATTTTTAATAAACCACTTCCCACGGCAAGGTTTGATTTTATTAATGGGTTGATAATATTATTTATTTTTAAATTATTTTTTTAAATATTTATTTTAATTATTATTTTTTAACTTTACTTTATTAATTTTAAAAAAATTCAGTTCTATTTTAATCTTTTTCCTTGTATTTTTTTTCTTTTAAAATATTGTAATAATTACTAGGTGCCTAATGAAATGGGAATCAAGGACGCTAGAAACCATTTCCTATTCCAAAACCATTCATTTTCTCAAAACCCTTTGAGAACCCTGAACTTCTACTGCAATTTTCTACCCACACCTAAACTATCAAAACCTTATAATTTAGAGCCATTAGAAATATGTGAAATCAATGGCCAAAACCAAACGGACTGATGATCCAGAAACCAGCAATGCCAAGCAGTAATGCTCAACAGGTTGAAAGATTTTTCAAGGAAAACTAGTCGATCTAGAATGGTTGTACTAGACAGATCTGATGTTGAGGCAAGCCCTCACATTTCAGAAACTAGAGAAAAATTTTAATGAGTACTATATGGAATTTCTATATGAGGTAGAACTTTATCACTTTTAAATCGGTTCATTTCAGTCTGGGAGAAGATGAAGATTCTTTATTAGCTAAGATCGAGGACAGATATTTTTTGATCTCACCTGTTGAGATAGCCAAAATTCATCACTGCCCTTATGAGGGATTTTGAAATTTTTATTAAAAGAATATTGGTGATAATTTCCATAATTGTTACGAAATTATACCTCTTTTGTTTCACTCAACAAAAATAAGGAAGATGTAATTGAATGATCTAGATCCTGACAAGAAAATTTTAGTTAAATTTGTGAAAATAGGTATTACACCAAGAATGTCTGAGATGGAGAAAATATTGTGCCCTAATATGTATATAATGTTTCTTTTTATGAGTTATATAATGTTGAATTTTCTGAGATTTATGGTTTGATATCTCAATTACATCTGCCATCTAGATGAGAGGATGAACTTCTACCCCTTTGGAAGGTTCATTTCAATGATATTATTTAAGATAGATATGATAAGGTTGCTGGATGCCCAAGTGAAATGTCACCATATCATCCTTTTCAATGCTGGAACACCTAGGAAGGTTGGATTCTTTTGGAGTAGAATAAAAGGAAAAATCATGCCTGTTGGAGAAGAAGAAGAACAAGAGAGTGCTCAGGAGAAACATTTATAATCAAATAAAGGAGTAGATGAATCTAGAACTAGTGGAGTATCAAGGAGGATACAGTTTGAGGTAGTTTATACACCTACTGGTGGAGTATTAAGGAGGATACGGTTTGAGGCAGTTGATACACCTACTGATGATGAATGTCAAGAAGAACATCAAAGGAGAAGGAAAAGAGTAGCTCAAGCTAACAAGAAAACTGTTCATGAAAATATAGGAATGGATTAACCTCTTCTTAGCTACAACTTTATTAGAGAATAAACATTATAGGAAACTACACAACCAACAGTTTCTCAGGAAGGAAGAGATCTCATAGTCCAGTTAGGCGATGAACTAACGAAATGGTTGAGACTAAAGATGTTAGAGCACAAAGAAATCATTCAGAGGCACTGAAACTTGTTTTTAACAAACTGTTATAGCCTAGTCTTGATTCTAATCATCCTTACTATACATGTAATTATATTTTCAATAACATATATTTGAATGACATGATTATTTTTATTTACATTGTTTTACTATACCGTCTATGTTAGAATGAATGTAATCCAGATTCAAATATTGATAACTAGTTTATCATAGCAATTACTTAAGTTCAATGCTACATTAAAATGTGTTATATTCCTTCTTCTATCATTATTTTTTATATCAAAAAAATGGAGAGAAATATGGACAAAACAAAACATATTTTTTGGGGAGATATTTCTTGATAAACACAAAATTATTTATTTATAAAGGAGGAGATATTTATTTTCACTTTGTAAAGAGGGAGAAAATGTAAAAATTAGGAAGTACTATTTAAAATAAAATATTGTTTTTATATTTCAAAAATTCTAATTTATATACAATTAATTTTGAAAGATAATTTAATTGGTTATTTCATGGGTTTTGTGATCATCAAAAATGGGGTTATTGTGGAGAAATTGTTCTTTTTAATAATATCTATATTTTTATGATGATTTTGATGTTCACAAATACCCTTATTTGTTATTATAGTGATTTTACATTAGGAATATTTAAAAAAAATAATATTATTTATTTATATATTTTGAAATAATATTTAACCGTTTTAATCCATGTGGAATATTTGACAACGTGATCAGAAATTACTTTAGCATGTTCTAGAAACACTGTTCATACTCAACATGTTCGGAAATCACTTTACCGTGTTCTGGAAACACAGTTTACACCCTACGTTGAGTAGCGTGGCATAAGGATGAGAACTGCCGTTTAAATTATCAGTAAAGTATGGTTAAGCAACTATACGTTATCAGAAAAGTATGGAAGAAGAACCCTACGTTTGGAAGGAACCTTGCGTTTGGAATATCAAAAAAGCTTGGAAGAAGAACCCTTCATAAGTATGGAAAGTCATGATTGTTTCTCAAATTTATAGTTCATCAAACTTACTTTTGTAAACGAAACATTGTTCATACTCAACATGTTCGGAAATCACTTTACCGTGTTCTGGAAACACAGTTTACACCCTACGTTGAGTAGCGTGGCATAAGGATGAGAACTGTCGTTTAAATTATCAGTAAAGTATGGTTAAGCAACTATACGTTATCAGAAAAGTATGGAAGAAGAACCCTACGTTTGGAAGGAACCTTGCGTTTGGAATATCAAAAAAGCTTGGAAGAAGAACCCTTCATAAGTATGGAAAGTCATGATTGTTTCTCAAATTTATAGTTCATCAAACTTACTTTTGTAAACAACCTTATGTTGGATCATTTACCATTCATTTAGAATCTGATAAAGGTATGGATTATATACTGTACGATTGAATGTTCAAGAGAAAAGCGTTTGTGATCTACCTTAAATTTGTGATCATCCTTACGTTTGTGATCAACCTTGCGTTTGTGATCAACCTTAAATTTGAGATCAAACTTACATTGTGACCCTTACATTCAGAGAATGTATGATGTGCAGTTCAACCCTACGTTTGTCATTGGAGATTTAAATTATGACTCTATTAAAGAAACAGTCTTTATGCGAATTATTAGGCTGATTTCATGCTAGATTAAAAGCCCGAATCTAAAGTGTGTCTTTGAATGATTGAAAGCCGTTTAATTATGAAACGATTGATTAAAGTAGAGATTTTCTGAGTGACTTTTAAGGGAAGTTACTACTGCTCTTTTATTCAAATATTTGAATATCACGATTATAAAGGCAATTTTTTAGACCTGAATTTAAATGTAGAACGCTCATCTTTATTATACATATACCTGTATTTTTTCGTATTACATATATAGAGATGAATCATTGAAAAATGGAAAAATATATATCAAGCTCTTGAGTTTTTCACTGCTACAGTTTATAGAGACATTCAAGACATACAGATCTTCTATTACATAGAGTGATGAAGCTCTGTTTTTTGAAGAAGAAGAAACACGATTGAAGATTCACCAATTATACATCAAATATATTTTTTGAATCAACTGTTGCAAAAGATGCGAATTATATTTCAAGATCTACTACAACCGGATCAACTCAGAATTCTTTTACCTGAAGATCATTCTTTTTAAAGATGAAGATCCATTGATTGTCAATTGCGTGTTGTTGTAATTGTGATGTACAAGTGGAATGTATTTCAAAGAACAAACACTCTTTTACTTTGAGTGATCAGCTTCTTGTCATAAGGATTGTGTTCGGTTCTGTGTTTGAACTAGAAGGCTCTATTTTGCCTTAATATTGTGAAGGTGTAAACTGACTCCACTTAGTTGTGGAACGGCCTATTGATAAAATGACCAGATCGTGAAAATCACCAAGCTCGTGGAGTAGAGCGTTGGTGGTGTGGACTAGGGGCCTTGTATTCTCCAAAACACTATACATTGTGTCTCCTTTGTTATTAATTTTCCATTTCTTAATCATTCTGATAGAGTTAAAAGGACAGATTATGACCCTGTAATGAAAGTTTAATACACATAATTCACCCCCCCCCCCTCTTGTGTATATTTTGTATAACCTGATCCAACACTGTGGTTTTTTGAAGCGTATGTCGATGATCTAGAGGAATACTACTTTTGATCCTTGAAGCAGCGATTGTTGGAGACAAGTTGCAGTCAAGAATGCCTTCAGATATGAAATGATATGTTTTTTAGTTTACTTTTGTTTTCCTTACCATTTACACAAGACCCTTGGACCTTATCAGGGCACGGATCATCGGCGTAGACAAGTTCTGTCGACTTGTCGATGTTTTTTTTTAAAAACTCTCGGAACCATCATCTTCCACTGTGGGCCCTAGAACCATTTAGTGGAATATGAGTGATTTTTTAGATTTTTTAGATTTTTATAGCCTAGAAAATTAAATTTTCATTAAAATTATATAGGGGGTTCAAAAATGGTTACATCAGTTTAAACCGCACGTCGATCCGATCTCGAAAGGCCATGTTATGAAATTTTTTAATTTTCTAATTTGATTGAATTTTCAGTTGGATCATGGGTATTAGATTTAATTCATTCTGAATGATCGTTCATGTTTTGATTGGTTGATCGAATATATTTAAAATTATATGCAAATTATAAATTTTACAATTTTTCTAATTTACAGAATACTTTTATTATTGTATTAATAGTTATTATATTATTAAATTAAAAGCCTATTTAAGATTTACAAATTTTTGTGTGTGACAAAACACAGAAATGAAAAAAAATTGGGCAAAGAGGGTAGAGACTTTACCATAAAAAAATAAAAGGGGGACTTGAATTGTTTAAAAAACAAAACAGAGAAGTATTATCCTTTTATAAAACAAATAAATGAGGGAAGGAAAATCAAGTGGGTGATGAAATAAAAAAATGAATCACTTGGGGTCTGTGGGGACCCCACGTCTTCGTCCTTGATACGTTACGGCAGGAGAGCCATGAGAGGCCCCGTAGCCCAGACCAGGCAGCTGCCGCCAGGCCAGCTGGACCTGCACCCACCTCACAGCTCTAAGACGTCCTAGCCATGACATGCCCCTATGCGGTCGTCTCACGTTCCCCAGAATCACCAACCTTCTCTCATGCGTCGTCCCGTCCCAGACATGGCCCTACTGTCGCCAGCCTCCACCCTCCATGCAGAACCATCGCACCCATGCAAAATCCCAACATTCACTACTGCTATCCGACACACCACCTAAACCCCAACAGAGCCTTCCCACTGCCTGAATCCCTATCCGGACGGATTCCCCGCAAGGCCACCGCTGGACCAGTCGCAGCGCACCATGCCTCCTGCTACCACAGGGCTTCTCCCATCTCATGCCTTCCCTCGAAGTGGTGTAGTCGCCCCACTCTTCAGATCTAGTGAATAATGTTTCGAGACCCATGTTTTAATTTAAATTTATATTAATAATTAATTTAATTACATAACATAATTAAATTAATTGATATATTAATTATTGTTTAAAATAATTTAAAACCTGAATAAAAATTAATTCAATGGGATTATTAAATTGAATTAAGTTAATTTAATTAAATTTCTATATTAAAATTAAATTAATTAGTGGACTGATAATTAATTAAAATATATGGGTTATTAAATCAATTTAATTAAATTTATAAACATCATACATAATTAATGCATTTTAATTTTAACATGCATTGATTTTACCCACATTCTGGTCTTTAGCACCGATCCTTGTATGTCTTTATTTGTTTATTTAATTATTTAACTATGTACAATTACTGTACTTAATTAAATACACTGTCTTCACATTGTTTTTATTTTCGATTGAAATGTATAAGGACCTACCTATCCAATTTACCCGATGTGGATTTATACCCCTAGTTCTCCTCTTCTATTTGCAAGTATATTTTTATTTCGTATGAAGACAATGCAAGACGGGACATGGACCCTGCCGATATGAGGCAATGTACGTTGATCAAGATGATGCAAGATGACACGTGTGTCCCACCATTATGAGGCTGTATTCCATGATGTGACGTCGACCCTTCCAAGACAAGATGACAATTTAGAAGAAAAGAGAACATACATGACGGGGGAAAGCTGTATTATGAGTCAAGAAATGACACTTGTATGATGCTCTTGGGTCGTTTAGATGCTCAAGACTAGTTGGGTAGTAGTTTACCATTGTGAAATTATTTATTATTTTATGTGTTTATAAACAGTTGGAGAAATACATAAAATAATAGATAATAGAAACCCCAAAGAAGCACCATATGTTTTTCTATTAATGTTCAATTTTGAGCATGACAATATAGATTAACAAGATTAATAAAAATTTATTACATTCTTCAAAATAAAAACAAAAAACCCTTGATGAAATATTATGTCCCCACAGCCACCCGTCATTCATGTTTAATCAAAACATGGTGTTTGGGGTGCCAGTCATGCCATAGCTGAGGGTGCCTCTTACTACGAGGGAATTCTTATTAGAATGGGGGGTTGACTTAATTAAAATTACCACAAAAAGATAGCCATAGATAGGTTTTTTAAATTTTATTGGCATGCATTGATTAAATAATGTAATTATTTTAGAAGCTGGGACGTTGCTCAATATATCATGGAATGGTTAGTTAATGTGGTTGGCTTGCCAAAATCCTACCTTGAACCTTCTCAGTAGTGATGTAGACATATCTTGTAGACTATGAGGGATGATTAGGGGTCATTTCCACTAGAATACTCAACAAACGGAGTATTTTGGTTCTACTATAGAATGTTCCTATAATTCGATAAATTAGTTGAATACATTTAACGATTAAATTAATCGGTAATGTCACATTTGGTAATCAACATAAAATTACTAATCTGCTAAAGATTAATTTTAGATGGAATGGAAATTAATACCAAAATAAAACTGTAATAAATATTGGAAAAATTTAATGTCTAAACTAGCATGAATTTCCAAAATGTAGTATAAGAACTCACACATTATATTGCTAAATTGGAAGTTCAAGGTGTTAGTGTTCCAACCCGTTAATCCACCCCAGGAAGATGTGGTGTAAAATTGATTATAGGATACTCATGAATTAATAATATGATGTTTCTATGATAATGCAATAATCAATGTCTAATTTTAGTTGTGGTCACTACATCCTGACTTAGATGTTGATTACATGTAGACTCATCTCCATGAAGATTCAAAGGAGAAAACCAAGCAAGATATGAATGTGATGATTATAGTCACATCGTTTAATGTGAACGAATGTTCATAATCTTTCATGTCACCCCATTATTATTCCTTTTACCCCCAATTACTCTAGTTTCATTTGAGGATACAAATGAATAGTATAGAGTAAGAACTTCATTAACATTAAGGTGGCATTCTCTAAGTAATAAGAATATTAATGATAGTACCATCTTTTGTTCTTATGGTGAATAAATTGAATGTAAAGGTGAAAATGCATATGGAAAGTTACACCAATGTCACCTTCATAATGGTTTTCAATGAAATGAGTTTGGTTATTTAGAAGGTGGTTATTTTCATCGCATATAATGAAATAAATTTAAGGATGTTTAAAAACTCAATGAACTGAAATACAAGAATCAAGTACCCACTTTTTGTTCAAGTATATTCATCAATATAAATTAATGTTTATAACATACTTCTTGGGTATTGAATACAATATTCTAATAACACAATTGTATTTAAATTCTATGACCATGTATGTATAGGAACATTATAATAAGTAACGTGTCTTCTCCAATTAGATGAGAAAGGGTGATTCCTATGTTAGCAGTGAGCACGTAACTATTATTTTCCAAGTGAATATCTTTACTATGCATTCGTCGATAAAGATAATGTAGTGTAGAGTAATTCCAATATGTTATAGATCATATGTTATGAGGAAAAGAGTTTTTTAAGATATAAGCAAACATGAATCATGCTAAACACATGGTGTATCAAAGTATATATCTTAAAATATGCATAGGATATTATGTAAATACCTATAATAAAAAATATGTAGTCATGTGATGGACTTCATTTCTATATAAGAGTACACATCTCTATTAGAGATATTGGGAGTTTAATCGATTGGTACTTAGTCAATGTTCGAGATTCACAAATGGTTGACATACGAATAAGTTCCACAAGTAAATGTGGAAGGGGCATGTTCTAGAGACACATACTATGTTGGATGGATGAAACCATGGTGATGGTTTTATATTCACCATGTCTAGTGATAAATTATTAATTAAGAATAATAAATACTACAAGTAAAAATTATATAAAAAATAGCTAATATTAAAAAGATAAATTACAATTCAATAATGGATTACATGTATAAAATAGTAAAGGGGATTATAAATTGAATATTGTGGTGGGTATTCATATGAGATGATACATGGATGGTACAATCCTAATACCAATAAGGCTCGATTGGTTAAACCATGTTGGTATGCTCAATTCTATTACAATTTTACATTTCATAGCAAACCTCTACTGTCATTATATCGGTCATTGCATGTAAAAGTCATATTTTGTGGAAGGTATCAATATTATGCAACCTAAAATGGACGATAACACCATTGAATGCCAATATAGGATGCAAGTTATTGAAATCTTGTTCAAGATTAAACAAAGAAACAAGATCTTAGAGTATTAGTTTTGAAGGATTCATTTCCTTGTGTCTACCAATGGTTAGTGGGAGCACCATTGTTTTCAAAGATTACTATGTTCAGAAACATATGGAAAACAGATCATGGTCTAATAGTTAGATAATAAAAGGTTAAAAGTAATTATCCCGTGATTGATTTAATATAGAAACCTATGTTCAAGGGAACAAGATCAACTGAGGTAGATCCATATATTTCTTTTTCCTAGTCAATAATACATATAGTGACATTGTATTGAAAAAAAATACAATTTTGAAGAGTTCAAGAGATGATTTATTTCTAATGTCACATGGGATAATCGCTTTAAGTTGACATGTTCAGAACATAGGAAGAGATTAATGTTGTGAGTTAACATGTATATTCTCCAGTGATGGATCAATCACGTATTCCATTTTATGTATAATAATTGATACTTCCATGATATACATTATTTTTTGGAAAATATCAATTATTTCCTGGAGCAATGCATGTGAAGAGGTATCATCTTGTAATTCGATACGTTCAAAATGAAATGTACCTCATATGTGGAGAAGAAAGATACAAGTTTTTTGGGACACAAACTAGTAATCCATAGATTAATTTTATATAATATCATAGGTAGGCTAATTGGATGAGTGGGTCAATCTCATAAAATCCAGTGGTATCCATATCTACAATTATCGAGTACGATGAAGCTTATAAGGAAGCTAATAAGAAAATATCAATTGAAAGGATATGTTCAACTTCTTGGAATCACACCTAGTGAAAAAATTATTTTCATAATGTATATTATGATATTATTACTTGAAATGTTGGCATGTTATGGCAATGGAAAAAAGAGACATACTCAGGGATACCATATCATGAGATGTTTTACTCAAGGAGATGAGGTCGCCTAAAATATATATTCCCCACGGATAAAATGTGGTAGGACCAAAAGTGAATTCCATTTCCCAGTAGAAGCGTGATCTTTTTCATGTGAGTAGATAACATATTTGGTTAGCATGTTGACTCTAGTGCAAGTGAGAGTGTTAAAACTAGGGTTCCCTAAACCCTACTATGTAGTACTTTTGATTACCATGTCATGTGTACAGTTAGTTATACCTGATGTATTATTACCATTATTGTGTACATTTTCTACATACACTATATAATGATAATTTATAGATATTAATTTTCATGTGGAGAGGTTATAGTAGATCACAGCCTATAATATGATCCTTGAGATACCATGTCACTAATCTAAAATATATGTTCTATGGTCAAGATACATCATACTGACTGAACAGAGAAGTTGTGTGACTATAAATTGTTAGGGGTTCATAAGCATTGTGACTACATCCCTTGAAGACCTCACTTGGTGATCTCTAGTATTGAGATCATGAGGATAGACCCGCCAATAGGAACATCAAATGTTTTGGGGGTCATTGGTCATTCATATCTACATACATGTGTTTTAGTCTCCTAAGATAAGACCATTAACAATGTGTATCATTTGATTACATTCTTTGATGCATAGAAAAAACCATGGAATTGAAATCATGGAGAGGTAGCTTGATTTGTGTGTGTCATTGGTGGTACGACATTGTTTGAATGGTCAAGAAAGGATTTGTTGCTTCCATGTTTAGGAAGATGTATATCTTAGGCCTGGTTGATCGGGAGGGTGATTCATTCATAAGTCTTTGGCCAAAGAAATATAAAGTCCAATCCATCTAAAAAAATCAATAAATAATAAAGAAAGAAATGTGTGATGACACTATTGTGCGTCCAGATTTATGAGACACTTAATGACAAAGATGTTATAGTACACAGTCAATGTTTGTATGTGGGTTTTCATCTCTATGGTAATCCTTATCTCTTTAGAGTCCATGAAGGGTTTTTAGACTTTTCTCTTGGTCTGTGGATTTTATTTACAAATATCAGTATAAGGACCTATAGGGTCATACATAATAGAGTATTCAAGAATCCTCTCTGTTATGTAGAATATGTATATGGAAATTGTGGCCACCGACATGGGGCATGAGTGTTGTCCAAGTTTTTGATCAAAAAAACAATTAAATAAATTCATTATTATTCATGTTATGAATAATTGGAATTGAATTTAATTAATGTATTTACATGTTTAGTAAATACTGAAAAAAATTTAATCAAACAAATATTATTTTAATATTCAAGGTTTGTTTAATATTAAGCTGGACAATGAGTCGAGTAAAATGGATCATTTTTTATCACATAATATATTTTATATATTAAAGGTATTCGATAAAATAATAAACAATATTGATTTTGTTTAGTTCATAAAAATTATTTATTTAGTGTACGTTGAAATAAACGGATGCTGGAGAAACCAAACGGGTATTAACCAACTCCACTACAAATACAAGTGAGGTTATCTCTCCAAGGGTCTATTCATTAATTTCATGGAATAAAATCAAGATAATATATCTCCTCCATCTCTATAGAGAGATAATCCCTTGGTCCATGATTTTTGGATTAATATCTCCCTCATGTATTGAAGGAATCTCGATGTGGTGATCTTCAGGATGTAAAAGGATATGTCAAATCTCCATGCTAGAAATCAGAATTTGATGATCGATGCACCTAAGGGGTTTTGAAGCATGTGTGGACAATCTAGAGGGTTACTGCTATGGATCCTCCATGCTATGATTGATGGCGGTGAGTTTTAGTCAAGTGCGCCATTATATCTAAAATGATATGTGTTTTAGTTTAATTTTTTTGTCTTTACAATTTATGCAAGATCCTCATAACTTACTAGGGATCGGTCATCAATGTTGACATTTTCTATCAACCTTTTGATGAAAAATATTAAAATCCTCAGCCCATCGGCTTCCTTTTCAGGCCCCATAACCTTTCAATTTATGGAAGACCATTAGTAAAAATGGTATTCGTCTCACTAAGGCTTCTGGTGCCTCTTTCATCCACACAGATGAAACACTACCGAGCTACAAGAATGGGTACAATGTATTTCACTACCCGAATGATAATCCTCAAGGGATAATTTTTAGACACCATAATAACTACTAGAATTCCATGAAAATGATATTCTATGAACAATATTATCACCTTCAATCACATTTTTCTCAGTGGTAAGTTTGTGATTGACTATTTTAGAAAATGTAGGGAAGAAAAGGACATTCTAAAGAGTATTGATTTTAAACTGTAGACCATTTGTAGGACTTTATGAACGAGAAATCTCATCACTAGATAGAACATGTTCAAAACTGTAGCATCCTAGTTTCGGGTACCACCCAAAGGTGCCAGAAACTCAGTTGGTCACATGACCTCATGTGCATTTCCTCAAACTCTGGAGGCTGCCGAATAGAATTAAGGGCCACTGTATGATAATGGGGGAACTATGTCCTCATTGGTAGAGTATAAACAACAGAAAGTAAATAGTAAACAATTGTATAAGCAGTAATACAATAAAACAAATGTTAATAGAGTTTGACTAATAATTACATAACAAAGGGAGCATATAAAAAAGTTTCATAACACATGTGTCGAGGAAAGTATCCAAAAAAGTCAAAATACTAAAAATAAAATTCTTAAACCCTATGTACCAATTTTTTTTTAAAATCTGACAACCTCTCTAGCCTTGGCTTGGTCCCATGCTCTCCAGCTCGAACAACAATCATGTACCTAATGAAGAAGGGTTCTTTCCCTTATCTATACCTGCAACCATATAATATATTTGGGTCTAGAATCATGACCCTAACAGGATATAAGATGAATCCCAGTAGGAAACCAACAAATGATATATTCCAAACAATCAATGAATATACATAGCAGGTAATATTCAAAAATGAAGAAATTCAGAAGGAAGTACTGAAAAGTAAATAGTCCTACAAATTTTAATTACATTAATTTAACAATCATTATTCCTTGGTCGAATCATGTAAAACATGTTTTCTAGACAAAGCTCTGTATCCCCTATATAATAGAAACAATAGATGTCTCAGAAGAAAATATAAACAATCAAGTAATACCAAGTCCAAGCTCGTGCTTTGGTTTAGAAGACTTGTCACTATAATTCAATTATTCAAAAAAAAAAACGACCCTTTTCAGAATTTTCTCACAATCTAATCCCTCATTGTCTTACATAAAAACAATTCACTTAATAACAACCCATTGGGTAGCTCTCATGGTCAAACCCCTCTGGTCTAACATAATACTAAACATTGACAAATAACAACATAGGCAGAATACACGGTCAATACCCCCTTGGTCAAAATAGCATCAATGAATTATAAAAGACTATTTGGAAGCTCTCACGGTTAATAACCCTTTGTCACAATAACAAAAAATTCATAACAAAAATTCATGCATAAATGAACCTATATCGGGAATCTCTCACAATCAAATTCCCCTTTGTCAAACATCAATAATGCATATCATAGGCATCTCAAACAATAAGTAACTATATCCTAACAACACAGGGCATGGAATATAAGGAACTCATAACATTAATTTTAGACCAAATGGACAAAATTAATCAACAGACAAAAACACACCAATGGAGTGACCCATAAATAAGGTATCCAACCACATGCAAATGAAACTACCCTTTGTCAATATTCCAAACCATAAAAGGTAATAAAATAGGGCTAATTCAAAACACCCAACAACCCAAATGTGGTTATATAGAACATTTATCATATATAATCTAAATAAAATCAACTAAAGGCACAAACCACCTACCACGAAGTCTTATAATTTATACTCTTCATCATCATCCTTTAAATCGTCCTAGATCGGAATAGATCTACAAAAAGGTGAAAAAAAATCATAATTAAAGAAATCATGAGAGAGAAGGAATCGGGAAGAAAGATTCAATTAGAATTGATAACTCACCGTTGGAATTCCAATGCACCAATTGGCATCTTAGTTAGAGCTCGGATACAGAATCAGGAGGGATTCATAATTCATTGACCATTTAATCGCCCTCTTATACAGACTATGTAGAGAAGAAGAAGTTTTTGAGGATGAGTCGTTACCCCACTCTAGTTTATCAAATAAAAAGGAAACTATACAATGTGTTTATTAAATGTACATTACATGTAATAGCCTTAACTTTTCCCCTCCATAAGAAGTCTTCCAAGTCACCTACCTGGATATGTACTCGGTCGTTACATGATCAATATGCAGTTGTATGTGGTACCCAGGTGCATAGTGTGTACTCATAAGTACACGGGGAGTATTTAAAAAATTTAGCATCTCTTTATTTTTCCTAAACAATAACACAAAATTTTGATCCATACACAATATAATGATCTGGGATCTTACAAACATTCCCCCTTAATACAACTCTTCCCTAAATTTCCCTTCCAAGGGTGGTGAAGAAGAATATGTGAATGACTCCAGCCACTACGATAGTACATTGGACTCCATCTACCATGACTCATCCTTTACTCGACCATGCTTCCATTACACCCATACTAGAGGAATAGACCAACCATGAAAAACATTGTGCTATGATTAAAAAACTTAATATGGTGCTCCTGGAAGGATGCATCCACCTCCAACTCAATGTACACATGCTTAAAAACATGAGATGGGTCTAAAAAGTAACATCATATTTGAGAATCATAAAAGATTTCATACATGGCCCAATACCTATGATGTAACTACAACCGATAATAAATTGTCCCAAATTTCTCCAAAACATCAAACATCCCGATGTATCTCGATGAAAGAATCATCTGTATCCTAATCCTCCTATGTTCCAACCTTGGTGTGACACATAAAAATACTTGATCTCCGACCTCGAACTCCAGAGGTCATCTCCGTTGATCAGCATAATATTTATTTTGAGATTGTGTAATATTCATCCTCTTCCGAATCAACTCCACATACTCAGTGTTCTCATGGACAAGATGAGGTCCCATCATAGCTGCCTCTTCTGCTTCCAACCTACATAATGGTGATCAACAAGGATTACTGTACAAATCCTCATAAGGATCAATTTGAATAATATCCTGAAAAGTTTTATTGTAGAAAAACTCCACAATGGGTATGTGTCTCTCCCATGATCCCTCATAATATTTTACTCATACTCAAATCATGTCCTCCAAAACCTGAATTGTGCACTCGGACTGGCCATCTGTCTAGGGATGGTAATTTTTACATAAAATTACCTATGTACACAAATAACTCTTTAGTCCTTGCTAGACATGAGAAGTTAAATGGGCATCCCAATCTAAAATGATAGAGTAAAAAACACCATAAAAATGTAAAATATCCTAGATGTACAACCATATAAGACCATCAACACTAAACATTTCATAACAAACCTAGCTACATCCTGATTCTTATCTGGCCACCAATACTAATGGTGTAGATCTTGGTAAATCATGGTGACACTTAGATGAACTACCAATTATGAGGTATGAAAATCTCTCATCAACTTTTCATCTATGTTTGAGGACACCCATACATGTCTATGAAAATGTAAGACCTCATCATCACCTATGGTCCACCCAGGAGTTGGGCCCTCACCTAACACACTATCTTGCAGGGCCATCGTAATCTAATAGGTGCCTTCTTTGTTCTCGATCCAGAAGGTTATAGCTAAAAAATATAGAAGAAAGAACCATCTTACCCTATCTATCGTGCACCTCCAAATTTTTATTAGAGAATAGGTCCATAAGATGCCACTCACTACTGTACTTATAAAATATTTGTATATGAGTACTCCTACTCAATGCATCGGCCACTACATTGCCTTTCCTAGGTGTGTAGGAAAGCTCAATGTAAAAATACTGAAGGTACTCAACCAAACGTCACCATTTCAAATTTAGATCTCACTGATTAAATATATACTTGAGGATTTTTTGGTTATTTTATACCACTAAATTCTCTCACAAACGATAATGACTCCAACAACACAAATCATGCACAAATGCAGCCAACTCGAGGTCATGCACCGAGTAATTTTTTTCATGTGGACTAAACAACCGAGTCCCATACACAATTAAATTTTCCCCATGTATAAGAAATGCTCCAAGATTGATATCTAATGTGTAAAAATAAAATGTGTAACTGTTTTCTGGCTCTGGAAAATCAATATTTGTGCTAAATTCAATATACCTTTCTACTCCTGAAATGTATAATCGTTGGAATATGTACACAAGTACATCTTAACATTCTTTGTCATGCCTGTTAGTGGAGATGTTGTGCATGATAAGTCCTGAATAATCAATCTGGAGTAACCATACACCCCCAAAAAAATTTGTACCTAATATATGTTCTCCAGATGATCCGAGGAATCTACTGATCTAACTTTCTCTAGGTCTACAGATACTATTGTCTCTATGATAACATGACCCAAGATGTGAATTTGGTATATCCAAAAGTGGCACTTGGAGATCATAGCATATAACTGATGCTCTCTCAGTGTACTCAATACAATCTCAAGATGGGTGGCATAGTCGTGTTGAGTATGATAGTACAATAAGGCATTATCCATGAAGAATACCACAAAATAATCCATGTAAGGATAGAACAGTTGGTTCATTAGTTCCCTGAAAAATGTCGACGCATTCGTGATAGAAAACAGTATAACCAAATACTCATATAAACCATATCTACTAAAATGGGATGTAAGAGGTATATTTGATGGTTTACACGCAACTGATGATAACTGTATCTCAAGTAAATCATCGAGATAAAAATAGAATCCTCAAAGATGGACAAAGAGATCATCAATACTTTGGTAATGAATATTGGTTCTTGAACATAAATTGGTTCTACATTCAATTATTCAAAAATAGTCTAAGGTAAACATAATCCTTTATCACAATAAGGATATGTAAACCCCAAGGAGAAGTACTAGTTCAGATGAAACTCTTAAACTGCAACTCCTCTAACTACTTATTTGGATCTTGTAACTCTGGTTCAGCCGTCCTATAAGGATAAATGGACATAAGTGTTTCTCCTAGAACAATATCAATAAGGAAATATAACATTACCTTTAGAGGTAAACCTGAAATGTTTTCTGGATAAATAACACTGAAACGATCCACCACTGGAGGCATGTCCATCTGTGATGTCCCCTGATCATCCAGATATAAACTAGCAATCTAGGATGTAATTCCTCACTACCTACGATGCTCAGGTCCAGATCTGCTCACCTAGACATCCAATTCACCCATGTGTATTAAATAACCTCCCTCAAGTGATGTGAAACTCACCCTATGGAAATAGCATTCAATAGAGCCTATAAAGAGACCAACCAGTCCATTTTCAAAATGACATTGATCCATACGATCTCCATGACATAGAGGTCCTATATGAAGTGACTCCCACCATCCTCAAGAGGTAACTCATTGATCTAACGTACTCTAGTCATCCTAATACCCAATGGAGTTTCTAGAATCACAAAATCCTCATAAGTAAAGATAACGAGCCAAAGACTCTAAAAATGGTAACATATATAAAACTATCACAATCCGCTGTATCGAAAAAAAGAAGATAAAATTAAAGAAACTGGAATCGTACCTAAAATTGTAGAGTGTCTAGGATCATACTTCTATCGGGTCTTCTCCACTATAAAATTATGACCCGTAATGCAACCCTCTTACCCTACTTGGCTACCCTGAGCAGATCTAACCTATTATCGCAGAAAACCTGTCGGATGGCTTCCACTACTAAAACCACTTCCCCAACTTGAATGCCCTAAAAAAATATTATTCACTAACTAATGAGAAATTTTTGGTCATGCTCCTAATCGTGAATTCATAACAGATCCCTTCTCAAAATCTACTAGTGAGAACAACTTACCAAAATGATGATTATGTTTCATCTTGCTTCCAAATCACCAATCTACTGGGTCATTCGAGATATGTGGTATCGTATGTCCACTCTTCCCACACTGGTAGAATACCACCTAGATATCAGAGGAAATATAGTGTTAAATATCTCTTTGACGCTTCATTATATATTTTGAAGGAGTACCGGCTTGGGATACTGAACGAATCTTGCAAGAATCTCCAAACTCCCTCAGATTGCACTTTGTAATTAGCCCCTGGTTTACTATTTCAGTCACTGAATTCAGCCTGAAATCGTCCACCTGTGATCATATTTAATACTTGAGACCATCCTCAAATTTCCTATCCAAAGATAACTCATCACTCTCAAAATAGGTGTGAATCACATAAACTTTGTAAAACATGAAGAGTATTTCATCACTGAGAGAGTGCCATTCTCCAAGTGCATGAACTCCCGACATTAGTTGGACCTCAACATCTCGAGGTAGATGTAATCATAGAAGGTCCTTTGAAACTCATCCCATGCCATATCCCGAGGACATCCTAAATGTGATAAAACATGTAACACCCCGAGATTTTATGAAAAATATTATTTTAATTTAATTAATGTCCTGTGTTGTATTCTACACCAAGATTACCTTGCGCTATACGCAACACCATATTAGCTTCCAGTATACACAACATTATTCTTGGACCGTGTTACACACAATTTTGATAATAGTTATTCTACGCAACATTGAGTATATAAATATATATATATATATATTCAATGTATAAATGAAATATGGTTGGATTCTATTATATGAAACAACGAAGGATTCTTTCACAACACGCAACCCAGACTTGGCTTGCATTACACGCAATCGCGACCTTCCTCGATAGCGTGTGTTGTACGCAATACTGGGTTTTAATAAACAATGATATATTATTATAATATTGTCATGAACTAGCCGTTATGAATAGTATTAACTAAATTTTGAATTTTATAACATTATTATTCATCTTACACATTTTCTAGAACATGGTATAAGAACAAAATAAAATTTTTCGGGTAAAATAAGTATTTTTCAAAAAATGCAGTTTTGCCGCCTTTTGATGGCACACCCACTTTAAATATAGTTTTGGACATGTTTATAAGTTCAATTTGACAAAATAAAATTTTTCTTTGGAATACAGAAATAAAAATTTACTTTGGATAAATTTTTCATATTATTCTGGTAACTTTCACATTTTAATGAATAGTAAAAACACGAAATATTTTAATTAAAAACAACTTTTTTCATCGTAATATCTTATGTGGTTAAATTATAATATTGAATGGTTTTAAAGTATAAATAGAATATATTTTTACCATTTAATATAATGTATGTCATTAGCATTGATTTTACCTTGAATTTGTAGGTTAAATCAATTCAATCTTTTGCAATGTTTTAAACAAAAACCCGTTTTTATTCGACAACGGGATTAATTTTAATTTAATTTCTGCAACTTCTGTGTATTTAATTTTAAAAAATGGATTCCATATTTGGAATCAGTGGGTCCAAATTATTTTAATAGGCTACTTTTTATTTTTGGGAATTATGAATAGTAACCACGGTAAATTTTATTTACCATAGTTAAAGGTAAATCGGGTAATTAAGGGTAAATATAATATTATAAAATTACCCTAACACATGCCAAAATTATATTTGATGGCTAAAAGTAAACCCATATCAACTAATGGTCGGATTAGATTCCTTTTATGGACTTTTGACCATGAAAATAGTTTAATTATTATTAAAACCAAAGAAAGTGACAACATGTCACTTTCTTAAATCTTATAAGTATAATAATTTTAACTTAGTGATAAACATCATAAAACTTCAAACATGAATAGTCTCCAGAAAGCTAACAACATTATCTACATCATGAGAATTTATATAGAATTTTTTGGGATTAAATAATTATCATTAATTGTGACACAATAGTGATGCCGAAATTATTTATCTAGTGAAAAATTAAGAATATAGTTTTTATTAAACTAATAGTGACCATAAAATGCACAAAACCCTGACCAAAACTTATTGGTCGTGTAAATTTAAACTATAATCATCCAAGGGTCGAATATTTGACCATTTGGAGTCTTATACAAGCAATTATGACACTTATATTATTTTATTTTAAATGATGCCAAAGTTGTCACCTTCATAATTTAATAAATATAACAATTTAAATATTGTGATTTTAAGATGATAAATTCGAGTAAAAGAATTATTGAAAAAGGTAATATATTTATCTTCATAATAGGATTTTATTTTAAATTTTTATGCAACAAATAAGTATATTAAATAATTATACAAAATTGATGTAGTAATTATTTTATTAAGAGATAAACCAAATAAATGGTTTTAAAAATAATAAAATAAATATTATATGAACTATTTAATGTGATCCACTAATTTTATAGATACATATGAACATTTATTAATATATTAAAGCTTTTAGTTCGAATATATCTTCTGTATATATTTAATTTAAATTCAAATAAATGAATAGTTTCAAAATTGATACTATTGTTATTTTATAAAAATAACATATTATAAAATTGTTTAAAAATCACAAAAATATTTAAAAATTATAAATTTAAATTTATATGGTCTATAATGTTATAAAGTAAACAATTATCGAAAATTCACAACAAATAAGTAATTATTTGTTATAATTTAAAATTTAGAATTTTATTACCACAAATAAACTTAAATAGATTAAATAAGGATAAATCAAAATGATAAGGTTTAAAATAAGATCCAAACATGTCTAAATTTTCTTGGTTGATGATATTACAACCCTATCTCATCTAATCATCGAATATGAGTCATTTTTGGAGGTTTTTAAGTGGGGTTAGATTTATTATAAATTAATATTTTTAAGAATTCCAAAGGTGCCCCTCTCCTCCCTTATAAAAGGGTACCTCCTCCCTCTCCTCCTCACACCAATTTGAGCCTTCAAGCTCGGCCAACCCCTGCCAAATTATCTTCTACACTTCCCTAGAAACATCCTAGAGGTTCTGGTCTTCTTTAAATACCAATCTTAGTGCCCTAAGAGGAGGTTTCAAAGAGGCGTATCGAAGAAGAGGTAATTTCTTCTCCCGATTCTTTCAAGCTTCTTTCTTCTTCAACTTATTCTCCTATAGTTGTTTCATTAAAAAGTAATAACATCAGTATCACTAATATACTTATTTGTTATTATAAATATGAAACAACCCCATTTCACCTTCTATCCATCCTACGGGAAAAAAAGTCACCGCGCATGCGTACGTACGGAATACCGTCTCCACGCCGTGGTGTAATCTGCTTTTCCACCAACACCTTACATGGATGATTATTATGGTGTAAAAAATAACTATACATAGTTATTATAATATAATAATGATTTTGATATATTTTATCATCCACTCCAATTCAATTCAATAATTATGGAAATGATATCATCGCTCGTGCGTTCGTACGGACTACCGTCTCCACGACGCGATGAGATTCATTCTCCATGTTAACCATTTAAGAATGATTATAAAGTATATATAAGCACTAATAATGAAATATATGACATTATAAAGCTACTGGATTTATGTGTATATATATGTATGTCATATACTTAATTTCATTCAATTCAATAAGAAAATGAAAACAACGTTCATGCGTACGAACGGTCTACCGTCTCCATGAACGGTTTATTTCTTTCCATTTACTGATCTATTATATATATATATATTCTTAATATATATTATATATAAATAATGTTTTATATTCTAGAATTAAGTAATCATTATCTAAGTAATCATATGAATAATTACAAGTTAAAACACGAACGACAAATGAGATGATTTTACCCAAAACGCTACTTTAACATGAATTTACAAAAGAACGGGTAATATAAAGTCATAAGTGAACCATATATGATATAATAACAATGAATATGATTCTGTAATATGTCAATGACATTATTTAAATCATTATACAGGAGGTTCAGACACTTATGAAGCAAATCGGACCTAAGGTAAGGGAAATATCACAATCTCATCTTTATCCGAGATTGTTTATACTTTGGTATTTACTGGGGTGTATTTTATCATCAACATCCATGTTTCCTCAATATGTAATATTATTTCCATCAACATACAATTTTTTTAAATCCTATTTTACCCTTCGGTGTTTTTTTAGTAAAAGATATGAAAGGAATCTTTTGTCATTTTTCGTACGAGGTACTTTTTTTGACTTTTCCGACAAAAGTACGAGAGGAATGTTTTTTTACTTATACGACATGAATGGATTTCTAAAACATTATTTCCAAGAAGATTACTTTACAAGTTTTAAAGTTTATTTTTAATCAACTTCTTTTAGTTTAAAATTGTATGACATGTTAAGAAATGAAAAGTGTTTTTGAAGTAAAAAGGATATTTTCCTCAAGAATGAAGTTCAAGTGTTTTATCAAAATTATTTTCCATCTAAGATAATAAAGGGTTCTGTTTTTATCCCTATTATTACATTGATTTTATTATGTTGTGATGGAATTATTTTTATGAATTCCTTATTCGTATATGAATTGTTTTATGTTGTGATGATGTTTAAGATTCCCATTTTTTATTACATGGGTTATGCAATGATATATGGTTTATGATTTTGTGGCACACATAAGAATGATATCATTATGAGATGGGTGGGACCTATATCTCCCTCCAATGCATTGGGTAATGATTTTATATCTCATGAGATAGACATGTCTGGAACGGTAGGTTATACCGGTTCATTGAAACAGGACTGAAACGAGGGTGACTCGGTTCAGAAAGGGACTTTGTCCACTAAGATAGTCTTGGAAATGAGTCTTGACTAACAAGAAATGATTCTCTATGATTATGTGTGTATGCCACAAAGTTTCATGTTTTATGTTATGATTATTGGGATTACATTTCACTACTATGATTTATCCCATGTTATGAAATTATGCTCTCTTTTGCAGGTTAAGATTTCCAAAATGTTATGTTCTTATGAATATGATGTGATTGATATTATTTTTGTTTACCCTTACTGAGCATTTGAGCTCACCCTTTTATGTTTTCTTTTCCCCAGGATATAAAGAAAGATTTTAGGTAAAAAAAAAGGAAGATCTTTATGGGAGATGTTGAAGATCTTTCACCACGTTTAGAAGATTATATTCCGAGTTTCCAAAGACACTAAACTATTAAGGTCCTTGTGTGTGTGTTTTTGTTATGTACTAAGTATTCCTAAAATGTAATGTAATGTCAATGTACATCAAGATACGGGTCTCTACAATTGGTATCAGAGGAAAAGTTTAGTCAACCTTTGGAAACTAGGATGCGAAAACGTTAGTGAGATCTCTAGAGATATTTCTAAGGTATGTCTAGGGATGTCCCTAAGGATAAGTATACGAATAGGATATAGTCCTAGAACTATGGTAACAATATTAGATTAAACCAAAGATGTTAGATATTGAAGTTACTCCCCATTTATTATGATATTTTCCTCTCACACTATTCTTTTTGGGTTTTAGAAAATGGCTGGAAACAAGATGATTCACGATAATAGAGGATATGATGGACAATGGAATGAGATTTTTCATGAGAAACCAAATGAAATTGGATTTGGAAGTCCAAACATCATTATTATGCCGAATCAGAAATCTCATAATATGATCAATAAAGTAAATTTTTTTAAGTTTCCTAACTCTTCTAATAAGAGAAAGATGGAGTTTCATGATGATCATAGAGGAAAGAAAGTTCAACTTCCCCTATGTAAATCATGTGGGAAGAGGCATCAAGGAGAATGTTTCAAAGGAACTGGAAGATTCTTTGGGTGTGGAAAATAAGGACACAAAGCCAGTAAGTGCAAAGGAAAAAGTTCAGTTAACACCAGGGATGAGGATAACAGTATTGCTACGACATCAATAATGGTTAAATGTTTTAAATGTGGAATGTACGGGCATTATGAAAACCAATGCCCTAAGGGAAAGTCTCATGAAGAGAATCAGTATGGTCGTATGGGTAGTATTTATGTGGATGATGATGAAGAGACTACAAATGATATGTGAGATGAAAGAATTGTTGAAGCTCGGTCAATGGTTTAATAATGTAGTGGAATGATTACATGTTTATCATGTGTAATGTTGTATAAGTAATCTCATGGTACTATGGAATAAAGATACATCTAAGGATTGTTACACTGTTGTCTTTCCTTGAGTTTTGAAAGTGTATGATTAATGGTACCAGTATCCATGAAAGGTTATTCAGATATTTTTGGAATGTAGATGATATGCGCATAATGAAGGGATAAGGAGAAAATTAAATGTTTGATAGTATTCATGAGATCATGACTGATATAAGGAGAAGGATATATCATGGTTTGAGTATATAGATTTTTTGGATTGTGGAAAGAGTTATCTTTTTACAGCACTCGTGTTTTTACTAAGATTCAATGGGTATTCATTTTTCAAGAGATTACATGATTATGGTATTCACATGACAGGAATGTGACGAACAAGATATATGAGGGATAAATGTGGCATTCACGTAATCATTTTCTCTATACTATGATCTTGGGCCGAAGTATTTTCGATAAGCCTAAAGATTGTAATGGATTATGTTGTACATAAGTTAGTATTGTTTAAGGATAAAACATTTTTTTTGATATTATTGATAAGATGTTATAGTAATATAGTTTTAGAAAAAGGACAACCTGCAGGACGGGCGACAGCCCATCACGTCGGACAAGGCTGTGGGAATCGAACCTACAACCGAAGTGCGACTGGCCTTTATCGACTACCACTGGCTTACATGATGTCCCTGGTTAGTAGGAATTAGTTTTATTTTATTAAGTGGTATGATATATGAAGTATAAGTTCATTTTTTGGAACCATATATGATTAACCATAAGATGGTCTTATAACTTTTGCTAACCTTTTGTTTGAAAGAGATGGAATGACCCATCATTCTATCACATGATCTTCTAACACATCATGAATAAAAAATTCAACTTCATTTTTTTAAGGAATGAAGTGTAAATTGTTCAATTCACAAACAACAGTGAGATTGTACCAAAATCATTCAAGTATTTCTTTTAATTCATCAACTTTAGGGAAATGATCTTGAAAACCAAAAATGTTGTCCTTGTGATCTTATATCTGATTAATCAGATGGTACCCTAGATCATCACAAATTTATGGATTTGCAATTGTTGGATTTTTCATAGCCATGTTCTCTACCACTCTTCATCAGAACATGATGGTTGGATTTTTCTTCCATATCCATATTGTCACATATGTTCTCCTACGTGGAAACCCAGTGATTAGTTAATTTGGGTAACCGTTACATTTCATACTTTAGTTTTTAAAGCCATGTTTTGGTATTCTTTTTTGCGATGTGGGTTTCTATTAAACAAACTTTCGAGTAGTAAACCATTTATAACCCCGACGAATTTCGAGGGCGAAATTCATTTTAAGGGGGGTAAAATGTAGCACCCCGAGATTTTATGAAAAATATTATTTTAATTTCATTAATGTCTTTTGTTGTATTCTACACCAAGATTACCTTGCGCTATACGCAACACCATATTAGCTTGCAGTATACGCAACACTATTCTTGGACCGTGTCACACACAATTTTGATAATAGTTATTCTACGCAATATTGAGTATATATATATATATATATTCAATGTATAAATGAAATATGGTTGGATTCTGTTATATGAAACAATGAAGGATTCTTTCACAACATGCAACCCTGACTTGGCTTGCATTACACGCAATCGCGACCTTCCTCGATAGCGTGTGTTGTACGCAATACCAGGTTTTAATAAACAATGATATATTATTATAATATTGTCATGAACTAGCCATTATGAATAGTATTAACTAAATTTTGAATTTTATAACATTATTATTCATCTTACACATTTTCTAGAACATGGTATAAGAACAAAATAAATTTTTTCGGGTAAAATAATTATTTTTCAAAAAATGCAGTTTTGCCGCCTTTTGATGGCGCACCCACTTTAAATATAGTTTTTGACATGTTTATAAGTTAAATTTGAAAAAAATAAAAAATTTCTTTTAATAAAGAAATAAAAATTTACTTTGGATAAATTTTTCATATTATTCTGGTAACTTTCACATTTCAATGAATAGTAAAAACACGCTATATTTTAATTAAATTTTTTTTTTTCATCGTAATATCTTATGTGGTTAAATTATAATATTGAATGGTTTTAAATTATAAATAGAATATATTTTTACCATTTAATATAATGTATGTCATTAGCATTTATTTTACCTTGAATTCGTAGGTTAAATCAATTCAATCTTTTGCAATGTTTTAAACAAAAACCTGTTTTTATTCGACAACGGGATTAATTTTAATTTAATTTCTGCAACTTTTGTGTATTGAATTTTAAAAAATGGATTCCATATTTGGAATCAGTGGGTCCAAATTATGTTAATAGGCTACTTTTTATTTTTGGAAATTATGAATAGTAACTACGGTAAATTTTATTTACCATAGTTAAAGGTAAATTGGGTAATTAAGGGTAACTATAATATTATAAAATTACCCTAACACATGCCAAAATTCTATTTGATGGCTAAAAGTAAACCCATATCAACTAAGGGCCCGATTAGATTCATTTTATGGACTTTTGACCATGAAAATAGTTTAATTATTATTAAAACCAAAGAAAGTGACAACATGTCACTTTCTTAAATCTTATAAGTATAATAATTTTAACTTAATGATAAACATCATAAAACATCGAACATGAATAGTCTCCAGAAAGCTAACAACATTATATACATCATGAGAATTTATCTATAATTTTTTGGGATTAAATAATTATCATTAATTGTGACACAATAGTGTTGCGGAAATTATTTATCTAGTGAAAAATTAAGAATATAGTTTATATTAAACTAATAGTGACCATAAAAGGCACAAAACCCTGACCAAAACTTATTGGTAATATAAATTTAAACTATAATCATCCAATGGTCTAATATTTGACCATTTGGAGTCTTATAAAAGCAATTATGACACTTATATTATTTTATTTTAAATGATGCCAAAGTTGTCACCTTCATAATTTAATAAATATAACAATTTAAATATTGTGATTTTAAGATGATAAATTCGAGTAAAAGAATTATTAATAAAGGTAATATATTTATCTTCATCATAGGATTTTATTTTAAATTTTTATGCAACAAATAAGTATATTAAATAATTATACAAAAATGATTTAGTAATTATTTTATTAAGAGATAAACCAAATAAATGGTTTTAAAAATAATAAAATAAATATTATATGAACTATTTAATGTGATCCACTAATTTTATAGATACATATGACTTTTTATTAATATATTAAATCTTTTAGTTCGAACATATCTTCTGTATATATTTTATTTAAATTCAAATAAATGAATAGTGTCAAAATTGATACTATTGTTATTTTATAAAAATAACATATTATAAAATTGTTTAAAAATCACAAAAATATTTAAAAATTATAAATTTAAATTTATATGGTATATAATGTTATAAAGTAAACAATTATGGAAAATTCACAACAAATAAGTAATTATTTGTTATAATTTAAAATTTAGAATTTTATTACCACAAATAAACTTAAATAGATTAAATAAGGATAAATCAAAATGATAAGGTTTAAAATAAGATCCAAACATGTCTAAATTTGATTGGTTGATGATATTACAACCCTATATCATCTAATATTCGAATATGAGTCATTTTTGGAGGTTTTTAAGTGGGGTTAGATTTATTATAAATTAATATTTTTAAGAATTCCAAAGGTGCCCCTCTCCTCCCTTGTAAAAGGGTACCTCCTCCCTCTCCTCCTCACACCAATTTGAGCCTCCAAGATCGGCTAAACCCTGCAAAATTATCTTCTCCACTTCCCTAGAAACATCCTAGAGGTTCTGTTCTTCTTTAAAGACCAATCTTAGTGCCCTAAGAGGAGGTTCCAAAGAGGCGTATCGAAGAAGAGGTAATTTCTTCTCCCGATTCTTTCAAGCTTCTTTCTTCTTCAACTTATTCTTCTTTAGTTGTTTCATTATAAAGTAATAACATCAGTATAACTAATATACTGATTTGTTATTATAAATAGGAAATAATCCCATTTCACGTTTTATCCATCCTACGGAAAACAAAATCACCGCGCGTGCGTACGTACGTAATACTGTCTCCACGCCGTGGTGTAATCTGCTTTTCCACCAACACCTTACATGGATGGGTATTATGGTGTAAAAAAATAACTATAAATAGTTATTATAATATAATAATGATTCTTATATATTTTATCATCCACTCCAATTCAATTCAATAATTATGGAAATGATATCATCGCTCGTGCGTACGTACGGACTACCGTCTCCACGACGCGATGAGATTCATTCTCCATGTTAACCATTTAAGAATGATTATAAAGTATATATAAGCAATAATAATTAAATATATGACATTATAAAGCTACTGGATTTATGTGTATATATATGTATGTCATCTACTTAATTCCATTCAACTCAATAAGAAAACGAAAACAGCGTTCATGCGTACGAACGGTCTACCGTCTCCATGAACGGTGTATTTCTTTCCATTTACTGATCTATTATATATATATATATATATTCTGAATATATATTATATATAAATCATGTTTGATATTCTTTAATTATGTAATCATTGTCTAAGTAATCATATGAATAATTACAAGGTAAAACACGAACGACAAATGAGATGATTTTACCCAAAACGCTACTTTAACATGAATTTACAAAATAACGGGTAATATAAAGTCATAAGTGAACCATATATGATATAATAACAATGAATATGATTCTGTAATAAGTCAATGACATTATTTAAATCATTATACAGGAGGTTCAGACACTTACGAAGCAAATCGGACCTAAGGTAAGGGAAATATCACAATCTCATCTTTATCCGAGATTGTTTATACTTTGGTATTTACTGGGGTGTATTTTATCATCCACATCCATGTTTCCTCAATATGTAATATTATTTCCATCCACATAAAATTTTTTAAATCCTATTTTACCCTTCGGTGTTTTTTTAGTAAAATATATGAAAGGAATCTTTTGTCATTTTTCGTACGAGGTACTTTTTTTGACTTTTCCGAAAAAAAGTACGAGAGGAATGTTTTTTTACTTATACGGCATGAATGGATTTCTAAAACATTATTTCCAAGAAGCTTACTTCACAAGTTTTCATGTTTATTTTTAATCAACTTCTTTTAGTTTAAAATTGTATGACATGTTAAGAAAGGAAAAGTGTTTTTGAAGTAAAAGGATATTTTCCTCAAGAATGAAGTTCAAGTGTTTTATCAAAATTATTTTCCATATAAGATAATAAAGGTTTCTGTTTTTATCCCTATTATTACATTGATTTGATTATGTTGTGATGGAATTATTTTTATGAATTCCTTATTTGTATATGAATTATTTTATGATGTCATGATGTTTAAGATTCCCATTTTTATTACATGGGTTATGCAATGATATATGGTTTATGATTTTGTGGCACGCATAATAATGGTATCATTATGAGATGGGTGGGACCTATATCTCCCTCCAATGCATTGGGTAAAGATTTTATATCTCATGAGATAGACATGTCTGGAACGGTAGGTTATACCGGTTCAGTGAAACAGGACTAAAACAAGGGTGACTCGGTTCAGAAAGGGACTTTGTCCACTAAGATAGTCTTGGAAATGAGTCTTGACTAACAAGAAATGATTCTCTATGATTATGTGTGTATGCCACAAAGTTTCATGTTTTAAGTTATAATTATTGGGATTACATTTCACTACTATGATTTATCCCATGTTATGAAATTATGCTCTCTTTTGCAGGTTAAGATTTCCAAAATGTTATGTTCTTATGAATATGATGTGATTGATATTCCTTTTGTTTACCCTTACTGAGCATTTGAGATCACCCTTTTATGTTTTCTTTTCCCCAGGATATAAAGAATGGTTTTAGGTAAAAAAAGGGAAGATCTTTATGGGAGATGTTGAAGATCTTTCACCACGTTTAGAAGATTATATTCCGAGTTTCCAAAGACACTAAACTATTACGGTCCTTGTGTGTTTGTTTTTTTTATGTACTAAGTATTCTGAAAATGTAATGTAATGTCAATGTACGTCAAGATACAGGTCTCTACAAAAAATCTCACCATTTCTTGGAAGAATCATGTAGCATGTATGTCGTGAGCATCACCATCCTCTCCAAAGGGTACCCTGATGCTCGAAAATAGTAAACTTGGACTCCAAACATTTCACTATAGCATGTGTTCCTATATCCCCCATAAAAGTGAGAGGATTATGTAGTTAGAATACCATTTTCAACTCCTCCATAGAAGGGGTAGGATGTGGTTATACCCAAAAATTCTACATCATCCTCAAAAAATATAACGACCCATACTTTACATACATTGTTATTACTTTAGAAATGAATCATACTTATTATTAATATAACAAAACCATGATAGGACCATATAGGTATAGTGTCTTTAGAAACTGGGAAACATAAACAACTGGTTCAAAAATCATCTACATTGTATCCCGCTTATTTCATCATATCTAGAGTCCCTTTTGGCGTATCCTACTTAATACCCTTCTTCTAGACCTAGGGAAAAGAAAACAAAAAAAAGATGAGCTCAAATGATTATTAATGGAAAACAAAGGAAAAATCAATCATATAATATTCATAAGAACATATCATTTTGAAAATATTATCTTGCAAAAGAGATCATAATATCATGACTTCGGATAAATCATAGTAGTGAAATGAAATCCCAATATTCATAACATAAAACATGAAACTTTGTGGCATACACACATAATCATAGAAAATAATTTCATATTAGTCAAGAATCATTTCCAAGACCATCATAGCGGACAAAGTCCATTACTGAACCGAGTTCACTCCTCGTTCCAGTCTTGTATCACTGAACCAGATTTACTTGTCATTCCATCCATGTCTATCTCATGAGATATAAATCTTTACCCAATGCATTGGAGGGAGATATAGGTCCCACCCATCTAATAATGAAACTATTCTTATGTGTTCCACAAAATCATAAATCATACATCATAGCATAACCCATGTAATAAAAATGGGATTCTTAAACATCATGTCATCATAACATAATTCCTATAAGATAAAAGGACCTCATAAAAATAATTCCATCATAACATAATCAAATAAATGTAATAATATGGATAGAAACAGAACCCTATATTATCTTAGATGGAAAATTATTTTGATAAAGCACTTGAACTCCATTCTTGAGGAAAATATCATTTTACTTTAATTTTTTTTCCTTTCTCAACTTGTCATGCAATTTTAAAAAAAAATAAGCTAATTGAAAATAAAATTGAAAATGTGTAAAGGAAGCTTCATGGAAATAATGTTTTATGAAATCATAACAATCCAGTCATGCCGTATAAGTTAAAAAAACATTCTTCTCATACTTCGGTCTAAAATGTCAAAAAGTATCTCGTACTGAAAACAACAAAAGATTCCCTTAATATCTTTTACTAAAAATTAAAAAATAGGTAAAATTGGATTTAAACAATTGTAGGAGGATAGAAATAATATTAAATATTGAGGAAGCATGGATGTGGATGATAAATAATCCCCAGTAAATTCTGAAGTATAAACAATCTCGGATAAAAACAAGATTGCAAGATTTTCTCTTACCTTAGGTCCGATATGATTTGTACGTATCCGAACCTCCTGTATAATGATTTAAATAATGTCATTGACTTATTCCAGAATCATAATCATTGTTATGATATCATATATGGTCATATTATTATCTTCTTATTAGTAATATTTCATTATTACATGTTATTCGGGTGTTCATTGCTTTATGTTCTTATGGGTATTTTGTCAAATAAATTCTTATTACTCTTTTTTAGTTTATAGATACATCATTTACAGAATGGTATTAGTATAATATATATCAAATTTATTCATTCAATTCATTTATATAATCATGGTTTAATTTAGATCATGTAGAACGAATCACATCGCATCCTGGAGATGGTAAGCCGTACGTACGAATGAGCGACGATATCATTCACATAAATATTAAATGGTCTTGGAGTGGATAATAGAATATCTCAGAATTAGTATCATGTTATAATAATCATATATAGTTATTATTTACACCATTATACCCATCCAAGTAAGGTGGTGGTGGAAAACAGATTACACCACGGCGTGGAGACAGTATTCCGTACGTACGCACGCGCAGTGATTTCATTTTCCGTAAGATGGATAGAAGGTGAAATATGTTTGTTTTATATTTATAATAACATATCAGTATATGAGTTATATTTATTTTATTACTTTATAATGAATCAAATAAATAATAGGAAGTAGAAGAAGAAATAAAATTGAAAGGATCGGTAAAGGATATTACCTCTTCTTCGACGCGCCTCTTCTAAACCTCCTCTTAGGGCACTAAATTTGGTCTTTGAAGTAGAACAAGACCACTAGTATGTTTCTAAGGAAGTGGAGAAGAGAAATATACATGTTTTGGCCGAGATTTAAGGTTTAAAATTTTGTGAGGAGGAGAGGGAGGAGGTGCCATTTTATAAGGGAGGAGAGGGGCACCTTTGGAAACATAAGAAATATTAATTTATAATAAATTAAAACCCAACATAAAAACCTCCAAAAATGAATCCATTAGAAGTTTATATGAGATAGTGTTGTAATATCATCAAACAATAAAATTTAGACCTATTGTGAATTTATTTTAAACCTTATCAAATTGAATAATCCTTATTTAATATATTTAATTTTTTGTGGTAATAAAATTTTAAATTTTAAATTGTTATAAATAATAAATTATGTGTTGTGAATTGTCCATAATTGGATAATTTATGACAATGTAGACCATATAAATTTCAATTTATAATTTTTAAATATTTATGTTATTTTTAAACAATTTTATAATATGTTATTTTTATAAAATAACAATAGTGTCAATTATGACACCATTCATTTATTTGAATTTAAATAAAATCCACACAGAGGATATATTAGAAAAAATATATATAATAGATTCCTAACATTACATATTAATCTATAAAATTATTTTATCACATTAAATATTTTATATATTATTTATTTTAATATTTTTGAAAACCATTTATTTTATATTTCAATCAATAAAATAATTTCAACATCACTATTGAGTCACCATTATTGATTATTATGTAATCCCAAAAAATTATGAATAAATTTACATGATTTAGATAATTTTATTATATTTTTGGATATTATTAATTTTCAATGTTTTATGAATTTTATCACTAAATTAAAATTATTACACTTATAAGATATAAGAGTGCTACATGTTGTCACTTTCTTTGGTTTTAATTAAAATTATACCATTTTCGTGGTCAATAGTCCATAAAACGAATCTATTCCGACCCTTAGGTGATATGGGTCGACTTTTATTCATCCAATAGAATTTGTTTAGGTGTTAGGGTAATTTTATAATCTTATTTTTACCCTTAATTACCCGATTTATCTTAAACTGTAGTAAATAAAAATTACCGTAGTTACTATTCATAATGTCAAAAAATAAAAGTAACCTATTAAAATAATTTGGACCACTAAATCCAAATATGGAACCCATTTTTAAAAATTAGAAACACAGAGGTTGCAGTAATTAATTTAAAATTAATCCTATTGTTAAGAAAACGAGTTTTAAAAGTTAAAAAATTGTCAAATATTGAAATGTTTTTACTTATGAATTCAATGTAAAATTAATGTTAATGACATACATTATATTAAATGGAAAAAATATATTATATTTATACTTTAAAACTATTAAATTTTATAATTTATCTATATAAATTATCTTGATGAAAAAATTTGTTTTTAAGAGAAATTTAGCGTATTTTTACTATTCATCAAAATATGGAAGTTATCGGAAAAGTATCAAAAATTTATCTAATTTACTTTTTTATATCCTGATTCAAAAAGAAGAAGTTTATTTTGTAAAATTTATCTTATAAACTTGTCAAAAATTATATTTAAAATGGGTGCACCATCAAAATGAGGTAAAACTGCATTTTTTGAAAAATACTTCTTTTATCTTAAATATTGATTATGTTTTCATATCTCATTATAGAAAATGTGTAAGATGAATTATAATTTAATAAAATTAAAAATTCATTTAATACTATTCATAACGGCTAGTTCATAATATTATAATAATATATCATTGTTTAATGAAACTCAGTATTGCGTACAATGCAATCTATCGAGGAAGGTTTCTCTTGTATGTAACGCAAGACAAGCCACTGTTTTGTGTAGTAAAATATTCCCTTGTTTTTGTGTATAACATAAGAAATTAAAAAATATATTTCTCATAATGTCACAGGTTGTTACATTCTACCCCCCTTAAAATGAATTTCACCCTTGAAATTCATCACTTCGTAACAAACATATGAGGATACCTCTACCATATCATATCCTCAAGTTCCCATGTAGCTTATTCTAATTGGTGGTTCCTCTATAAAACTTCAACAAAGTGAGTGGTCTTGTTTCGTAGAACATTTTCTCTACGATATAGAATCTCTATCGGCTGCTCTTTATAAGAAATATCTTGCTTCAGTTGTACAACTTCTGAGCTTAGTACATGTGAAGGATCAGGTATATACTTTCTCAGGAGAGATACATGGAACACATCATGAACTTGAGAGAGATTTGGTGGATGTTCCAATCGGTATGCTAACTTCCCAACACGATCCATTATTTCGAATGGACGGATATACCTAGGTCTCAACTTCCCTTCTTTCTAAATCTCATTACTCTTTTCCAAGGAGATATTCGTAAGAACACTTTATCACCCACTTCAAACTCTAGGACTTTTCTTCGGTTTTAGGCATAACTTTTCTGTCGACTATGAGCTACTCTTATGTGTTGTTGAATATATCTGACCTTTTCTTCCATCTCATAAACAAGATCAGGTCCTAATAGATTTCTTTCTCCAACTTCATCCCCGCAAGTGGGAGTTCTGCATTTATTTACATAGAGAGCTTCATAAAGATCCATCTGAATACTTGAGTTAAAGATATTATTATATGAAAATTCCTAAAAAGTTAGGTGCTGATCCTAACCACCATTGATATCCATAGAGCATGATCTCAACATGTCTTCTAGAGTTTGAATTGTCCTCTTAGATTGACCGTCTGTCTGAGGATGATAAGCAGTTCTGAAACTCAACTCTGTATCTAGAGTATTCTGAAGACTTCGCCAAAACATCGAGGTAAACCTCAGATCCCGATCAGATATAATGGAAAGTGGTACTCAATTCAATCTTTACACTTCCTTTACATATATCCAGGCAAGATTATCAAGAGAGAAATCCTCTCTAATAGAAATCAAGTGTACCGACTTCGTAAGACGATCAACTATAACCCAGATAGCATTATTTCCTTTGGATGTTTTAGTAAGTCCAGTGACAAAGTACATAGTGATGTTTTCTCATTTCCATTATGGTATGGGTAATGGTTGTAACATCCCCTTATACTTCTATCTCTTAGATTTAACTTGCTGATAAACCAAGGATCAAGAGACATATTCAACAACATCTCTTTTCATGTCATCCCACCAGAAGTACTCTTTCAGGTCCTTATACATCTTCGTGCATCCAAGGTGAATAGAGAATGAAGAACTATGAGCCTCATCCAATATTTCCTTGTTTAATTCTATGATGGGAGGAACACAAAACCGATTCCTGAACCTTATTATTTCAACACAATCAATGTGGAATTCAGGAACATTTCTTATCTTCTTTTGTAACTCTACATCTTCATTTCTGTGCCTCTTTAATCTTCACATGTATAGATGGTTGAACATTCATTTGATAAAGATAAGATTTTCCCATTCTATTATAATTCCAAGATACATCCTTTGTAAAACCATAAATATTGGATCTTTTGTAATCCTCATCATGGATAAGCTTATATGGCCTTGTCGACTTAATGTGTCTGCCACCTTGTTTGCTTTCCCAGAGTGATAATGAATTGATCAGTCGTAATACTTAATTAGATCCAACCATCTTCTTTGGCGCATATTCATCTCTTCTTGTGTGAAAATATACTTTAAAATTTTATGATCAGTATAAATATCACAACTTTCACCATAAATACAATTCCTTTAAATCATTAATGCAAAGATTAAAACAGCTAACTCTAAATCATGAGTTGGGTAATTTTTCTCATGGATTTTCAACTGTCGTGAGGCATAAGCTATCACCATATAATTTTGCATGAGAACACATCCCAATTCCTTAATGGATGTATCACTTTAGATCATAAAAATTTCTCGACTACAAGGCAGTTGGAGCACAGGTGCACTACATAACCTTCTTTTTAACTACTTGAAATTCTCTTCACACTCCTTTGTCCAAACGAACTTAAATCCTTTTCGAGTCATCTTGGTGAGTGGATTAGATAATCGTGAAAAATATTTCACAACACATCAATAATATCCAGCCAAACCAGGAAAACTTCGGATCTCATTTATTGTTGTTGGTCTCGACCATCTTTCGATAACATCCTTTTTTTGGATCCAAAGACATCCCTTCTTTTGAGATTATGTGACCAAAAAATGAAACTTTTTGAATCCAAAATTCACACTTGGTAAATTTGGCATAAAGATTATCCTTTGTTAGGGTCTTTAATAAAATTATCAAGTGATCTTCATGTTCTTCCTTTCTCTTTGAATGGACAAGAACATTGTATATAAAGAATACCACAAACTGATCAAGATAATCTCTAAAGACTCTATTAATTAGATCCATGAAGATAGCATGGGCATTAGTAAGACCAAATGTAATCACTATAAATTCATAGTGTCCATACCATGTATGTAAAGTCGTCTTTGGTATATCCTCTCTTTTGACCCTTAATTGAAGATACGCTGAATGAAGATCAATAATGGAAAAGTATTGAGCTCTGCATAGTTGGTCAAATAAGTCATCAATGCGTGGGAGAGGATACTTTTTCTTGATAGTGATCTTGTTAAGTTCTCGATAATCAATGCATAGTCTCATTGATCCATATTTCATCTTAACAAACAGAAAAGGTGCTCCCCAAGGTGATCCACTAGGGATTATGATTCTCTTGGAGTTTCTTCTTCAATTCCTACAACTCAATTGGGGCTATTCTATAAGGTGTCTTTGAAATGGGCTTAGCACCCGGTATGAGTTCTATTGAAAACCTGACTTCATGATTTGGTGGAAGACCTGAAAATTCCTCAGGAAAGACATCATCAAACTCTCGTACAATGGTCATATTCTTAATCGTGAGTTTATCTCCAACCATTTGCGATAAATAACCTTCATTTATTGGAATCAAGACACATAAGATGGAAGATGTTTTCACTGGAAGGTTATATTCATCCTTGCATCGATAGATGATCATAGATTGATCAGAAATATGAAATGTGACTTCCCTTATTTTTCAATTGATATGAGCTCCATATAATGAAAGCCAATCCATACCAAGAATCACATCAAATTCCACTATTTTAAGTATCACAAGATTTGCAGGAAGTACTTTCCCACAAACTTCAATCGGAGAAGAATTGTAAAATTTTTATGCGACTATTGTGCCATTAGAAGTTGTCAAAACTAACTCAACATATAATCATAGGGGTAGAATGTCTATACCCTTAGAAAATTCTTCTGAAATAAAAGAGTGGGTGGATCCTGAATCAAATAAAACATTTTCTAATTTAGAGTGGATGGTAAGTGTACCTTTCACCACTTTGTTATCGTACTCCACATTGCTGATAAATATTGCATGTGACAATCCTTTATCTTTGGCCTTAAGAGTTTGTTGACGTCGATCATCATCACAACCCTTGGATTAGGGAATTCATTGGAATAATTCCTCATTTACTTGCACTTGAAACATTGAAGTGTAGGAGTTGCATTCTGTGTGGCCTTTTCATTGTTCGCATCACTAGACATCTTTTTCTCATCATTGCAGCATTCAATTGCCCGATGACCTTCTTTTCCACAGTTAAAACATTTACTTATCCCTTTAAGACAATTCCCTCCATGTTTCTTTCCACAGATTGAGAATAATGTAAAACTCATCTTCTTTTCAGTATGGTCTTTAGATTTTTCTTTGAATTCCATTTTCCTATTCTTATCAAACCCATATGACTGATGGGTTAATCCAATCTCCATCTCAACCTTGACAGAACGCCGAAAAATTTCCTCATAGCTATTGAAGTCCCTTATAGTTAATTCCCTTCGAAGATTTGGTTTTAAGCCACTAAAGAATCGATCGATCTTAATCTCAGGTTGGATAATAATCTCATAAGTGTACCCTGAAAGCCTTGTAAAATTTACATCGTATGTACCAACAGATTCATCATCCTTTTGCTTCAGTTCAAGAAACTCCTTATCCATATTTGTTTAAAGAATATGAGGGAAGTACTTATTGAAAAATAAGTTCTTTAACTCGTCCCATTCCATGGACTCAATTTCGTCTCTTTGCCTCATATTCTTGATAATATTACACGATTGATCAGCTTCAACTTCCAAATGATATACTGCTAAGATGACTTTATCATGTTCAGAACATTGTAAAATCGAAAATATCTTTTCAGTGGTACTAATCCATCGTTCATCCACTAATGGATTAGAAGACCCGCTGAATGAAGGTGGACGCTGCCTCATGAAGGATTCAACAAGAATTTTTCTCCATCCTTTGCTCGTTTGGAAGTAATTCATGATTCATAGCTTAAGAGAGTTGTGTGAGCATGGCTACAAGAGTTTTCATTCCAAATCCCATAATGTTTGGTCGCTCAGGGGGACAATCATTGCATTTCCCTTCGCATTCAGCATTAACACGGTTCCTTCAAGTTCTAGCCATTGACTAAAACCAAGAAGCATTATGTGAGAATCACTAATCATAACAGGAGATCCACATAATCAATAATAAATTTCACACTTTAGGTCTTATCATAGGTTATTAATGGCCATTTCTAAAACAATAATATTGTGTTATATGCTTAGACATATCCTTAGTATTCTTACTAAGGCTTTCACATCCTAGTTTCCAAAGGTTGACTATACCTTTCCTCTGATACCAACTATAACAACCAATAATTTACATACATTGTTATTACTTCAGAAATGAAGCATACTTATTGCAACATATTACAAAACCATGATAGGACCGTATAGGTATAGTGTCTTTAGAAACTGGGAAGCATAAAAAACTAGTTCATAAATCATCTACATTGTCTCCTGCTTATTTCATCATATCTAGAGTCCCTTTTGGAATATCCTACTTAATACCATTCTTCCTGACCTAGGGAAATGAAAACATACAAAGGGTGATCTCAAATTCTCAGTAAGGGCAAACAAAGAAAATATCAATCATATCATATTCGTAAGAACATAACATTTTGAAAATCTTATCCAGCAAAAGAGATCATAATATCATGGCATGGGATAAATCATAGTTGCGAAATGAAATACCAATATTCATAACACAAGACATGAAACTTTGTGGCATACACACATAGTCATAGAAAATCATTTCATATTAGTCAAGAATCATTTCTAAGACCATCATAGTGGACAAAGTCCATTACTGAACTGAGTTCACTCCTCGTTCTAGTCCTTTATCACTGAACCAGATTAACATGCCATTCCAGCCATGTCTATCTAATGAGATACAAATTATTACCCAATGCATTGGTGGGATATATATGTCCCACCCATATCATAATGAAACCATTCTTATGTGTGCCACAAAATCATAAATCATACATCACAACATAACCCATGTAATAAAAATGGGATTCTTAAACATCGTGCCATCATAACATAATCCATATAAGATAAAAAGACTTCATAAAAATAATTCCCTCATAAAATAATCAAATTAGTGTAATAATAGGGATAGAAACAGAATCCTATATTTTTTTAGATGGAAAATAATTTTAAAAAAACAATTTAACTCCATTCTTGAGGAAAATATCCTTTCTACTTCAAAAAACATTTTTTCATTTCTCAACATGGCATAAAATTTTAAACTAAAATAAGTTAATTAAAAATATACTTGAAAAATTGTAATGTATGTTTCTTGGAAATAAAGTTCTATGAAATCACAACAATCCATTCATGCCGTATAAGTTAAAAAAACATTCTTCTCAAACTTTGGTCGGAAAAGTAAAAAAGTATCTCGTACTGAAAATGACAAAAGATACTAAAAACTCACAAATAGGTAAAATTGTATTTAAACAATTATAGTAGGATAGAAATTATATTACATATTGAGGAATCATGGTTGTGGATGATAAATATTCCTCATTAAATTTGGAAGTATAAACAATCTCAGATAAAAATGAGATTGTGAGATTTTCCATTACCTTAGGTTTGATATGCTTTGTACGTATTCGAACCTCTAGTATAATGATTTAAATAATTTTATTGACTTATTCCAGAATCATACTCATTGTTATGATATCATATATGGTCATATTCTTATCTTCTTATTAGTAATACTTCATTGCTACTTGTTATTCGAGTGTTAATTGCTTTATGTTCTTATGCGTGTTTTGTCGAATAAACTATTATTTCTCTTTTTAGGATAAATTTACATCATTTATAGAATGGTAGTAGTATAATATATATCTGATGTATTCATTCAATTATTTTATATAATCATGTTATAATGAAGATCATGTAAAAAGAATCACATTGCATCGTGGAGACGGTAAGTCGTACGTACGCACGAGCTACGATATCATTCCCATAATTATTGAATGGTCTTGGAGTAGATGATAGAATATCTCAAAATTAGTATCATGTTATAATAATCATATATAGTTCTTATTTTCACCATTATACCCATCCAAGTAAGGTGGTGGTGGAAAAAATATTACACCATGGCGTGGAGACGGTACTCCGTATGTACACAGGCGTAATGATTTCATTTTCCGTAGGATGGATTGAAGGTGAAATAGGTTTGTTTCATATTTATAATAACATATCAATATATGAGTTGTACTGATTTTATTACTTTATACTGAAAAAAATAAAGAAGAGGAAGTAGAAAAAGAAATAAATTTTAAAGGATCGGTAAAGGATATTACCTCTTCTTCGACACACCTCTTCTAAACCTCCACTTAGGGCACTAAAGCTAGTCTTTGAAGAATACCAAGACCTCTAGTATGTTTCTAGGGAAGTGAAGAAGAGAAATAGACAGGTTTTGGATGAGCTTGAAGGTTCAAAATGTTGTGAGGAGGAGAGGGGGTAGGTTCCTTTTTATAAGGGAGGAGAGGGGCACCTTTGGAAACATAAGAAATATTCATTTTTTTTATAAATTTAAATTCAACAGAAAAACCTCAAAAACGACTCAATTCTAATATGAGATGAGATAGGTTTGTAATCTCATCAACCAATAAAATTTAGACATCTTTTTAATATATTTTAAACCTTATCAAATTGATTTATCCTTATTTAATCTATTTAATTTTATTTGTGGTAATATTATTCGAAATTTTAAATTGTTATAAATAATTACTTATGTTTTGTGAATTTTACATAATAGGATAATTTATGAAAATTTAGACCATATAAATTTCAATTTATAATTTTTATAATTTTAGTTATTTTAAACAATTTTATAATATGTTATTTTTATAAAATAACAATAGTGTCAATTATGACACTTAATTTTTTGAATTTCAATAAAATACACAAAGAGGATATAATCGAAAAAAAATATTTAATAGATTCCTAGAATTTCATATTCATCTATAAAATTCATGGATCGCATTAAATAGTTCAAATAAAATTTATTTTAATATTTTTTAAAACCAATTATTTAATATTTCAATCAATAAAATAAAGTCAACATCACTATTGAGTTATCATTAATGATATTTAATTAATTCTTAAAAATTATAAATAAATTTACATAATATAGATAATTTTATTAGCTTTTTGGATACTATTCATGTTTGAAGTTTTATGAAGTTTCTCACTAAATTATTATTATTACACTTAGAAGATATAAGAGAGTGATATGTAGTCACTTTCTTTGGTTTTAATTATAATTATATCATTTTCAAGGTAAATAGTCAATAAAACGAATCTATTCCGACCCTTAGGTGATATGGGTCGACTTATATTAATCCAATATAATTTTGGTAGGTTTTAGGGTAATTTTATAATCTTATTTTTACCCTTAATTACCTGATTTACCTTTAACTACGTAAATAAAAATTATCGTAGTTACTATTCCTATTGTCAAAAAAATAAAATTAACCTATAAACACAATTTGGACCCACTTAATCCAAATATGGAATCCATTTTAAAAAATTCAAAACATAGAGGTTTTAATAATTAATTTAAAATTAATCCCTTTGTTAAGAAAATGGGTTTTAAAAGTTAAAACTTTGTCAAAGATTGAAATGTTTTTACTTATGAATTCGATGTAAAATTAATTTTAATGAAATAAATTATATTAAATGGTAAAAATATATTCTATTTATACTTTAAAACCATTAAATTTTATCATTTAACCATATAAATTATCTTGTTTAAAAATGTTGTTTTTAAGAAAAATTTAGTGTATTTTTACTATTCATCAAAATATGGAAGTTATCAGAAAAGTATCAAAAATTTATTCCATGTAATTTTTTATATCCTGATTCAAAAGTAGAAGTTTATTTTGTAAAATTTAACTTATAAACATGTAAAAAATTATATTTAAAATGGGTGTGCCATCAAAAGGTGCTAAAACTGCATTTTTTGAAAAATACTTCTTTTATCCGAAATATTGATTTTGTTTTCATATCTCATTCTAGAAAATGTGTAAGATTAATAATAATGTTATAAAATTCAGAATTCATTTAATACTATTTTTAATGTCTAGTTCATAATATTATAAAAATATATCATTGTTTAGTGAAACTAATTATTGTGTACAATGCATGCTAACGAGGAAGGTTGCTCTTGCATGTAACGCAAGCCAAGCAAGTGTTTTGTGTAGTGAAAGATTCCCTTGGTGTTGCATATAACCTAAGACATTAAATTAAATATTTCTCATAAAGCCTCACGGTGTTACAAAAACCCTTCATTGAATTTTATGTCAGCAGCTACGTCCAGTATAACAGCTAGTGCCAAGATGGTAATGATGGGTGGATCTTATGGAAGTCCCTGATCAACTATTTCTAGTGTCTGATCATCGCATTGTACATGGAGTACAACCAGAGTATGTCTCAGTTGCATTAATTTTCAAGGTCATGCGTGCACCTAATTTTAATATTTTGATGGAAAAAACCACATAAGTACAAGAAAGAAACATGAGAAGGAAAAAATTCATGTTTTACAGAATAAGTTTATACGATGTTCAGAACCACTACACAGTGTGTTACCTTTAAGATTTAACATGTTAGTATACATATACCAACCCAGTCATGTAACACCCCATACACATATAGTGTTCCTCATGAGACAGGGGGTGTGGTTGAATATTCCCTCCTACCCAAGTATATCTACACGGATTGAACTACACGGTTCTACCAGTGTAACACTACACGGATTGAACTACACAGTTCTACCAGTGTAACACTACACGGAATGATCACCATACACACATTGGGTACCACGTATGTTACATCCACCTGTGTCATTAGTCACATGGATGGATACACTATATATTTCTACACAGCTTGTATAAGCTTGACACTGCATGTAAAACCTATGTTTCATCCAAATGTGTCATTAGTCACATGGCCTGATTCATGGTCTTTACAGTACGTCGTATATTCCCATTACATGAATTTTCTACCATACTTTTACCAAAACTTTGTCTCTGGTCACACAGTCAGTCACATAGACAATGACTACATGGAGTGTACATATAGTACATATTGTATACATATGAAAATCTAGCTATTACTGAATAGAATAACACATGGAATGTGTTCATAACATCAAATGTTGTGTTGTCTGGGATTCCAAAATGTATGACTCTAAAACTTCTACATAACCCATAAAATTTTATAAATCGTCTAAGGCATGCAAAATTATAATCTATGGGATCATGAACTCCCCTCGAATCAATGTTTGGTGTCTTTATTCATATGACATCTCAATATAATTCAATTAATGTTCAAAAATGATCCACCAAATTCCAATCCAAGAGGGCCCATAACACCTTAGGGACCAAAGAATGAAATCCATCCAAATGAAACCATATATATACCAATACCCTATAAAATAGAAGTTATTCTATCATTGTTTCAATAAAAAAAACAAGCATATCACGGACAACACCTATCAAAACAACATGCAATAAGTAATGCACCATAAATAGCATGACAATAATGTCTGACAAGTGATCTTTAGAAATAGCCTCTATGATGAATTAGATGGAATACCCTCTTCTCATCAGTTTGAAATAGAATTAGAACGACAATGATATCATTTATAACTATAGAAAACAATTTAATCACCCAACTGTGAAATCAAATCAACTGTAACAATTGAAAAACCAAAAAAATTGTAATATTTAATAAAACATGGATTTTCCCAATATACAGGCCAGCTACTACTAAAAATAGATTACTACCAACTATTTATTCTTTCTTATACCAGTCTATTGTCTCCAAGTAGTAACAAATATAAGAAAATAAATCCCTCTGATACCACATTGTAACGTCCCAATTCTGTGCGCCGCCCAAAGGTTCCTCAAACCTGGTTGGTCAGATGACCTCAAGTGCATTTCCCCCAACGCCAGAGGCCGTTGAATAAAAGAAAGGGGATACCATTAGATAATGGGGAAAATATTCCTTTATTGGTAGGGAATACATAGCATAATCCTAATAGTATACAATAGCAGAATATGTAATACCATAAAACAAAAGTAACAAATGGAAGATTAATAAAAATATAAGAAATAAAGCATATAAAAATGATGCATTACACATGTGTGTAAGAAATCAACCAAACAAGTCACAAAACTATAAATACCATACTGAATTAAATTTAATAAAAATATAGTAAACTCCAATAGAATCAAAAACCTTATCTTTCTCCCATGATCTCCAACTCCAATAGTTCTCATGTACCTAATGAAGAAGGGAAATTTCTCATATCTAAACCTGCAATTGTATATCTGTTTGAGTCCAAAAACATTACACAAACAGGGTGCGAGATGAATCCTAGTAGGAAAACACAAAAATATATTTTCCTAACTGTCAATGAATATACATAGCAGGTAATATGTAGTAATGATGAAATAAACTAGGAAGTAATAAAAAGTCAACAGACTTATTGTTTTCAATTACATTCATTTAATATTCATTATTTATCCATTGATCATGTAAACCTAGGGATCTATTATATGATCTGTATCCCCTGTGTAATGTTAATAACAGACGTCTCAGAAGACCATCAGAACAATAAATAAAACCAAGTCCATGTTTGTGCCTTGTCTTGGCAGACTTGTCACCATCAATCAATTTTTAAAAAAATGACCATTTTGAAAATGTTCACTTATTCTAATCCACCTATTCTAACATAAAAACAATTCATTTAATAATGAACCTCTAGGTATCTCTCATGGTCTAACCCCTCTAATGTAACATAACATTAATCATTTACAAACGACCTCCTGGGCAGCTGACACGGTCAATACCCCCTTGGTCAAAATAACATCAATGAATTATAAACGTCCACCTAGAAGATCTAACGATAAATAAACCTTGGTCAACATAACAAAAATTTATTTAATAATGACCCTCTAGATTTCTGTCATTGTCTAACCTCTCTGTTCTAACATAACAACAATTCATACATAAATGACCCTAGCTCGAGAAGCTGTCATAGTTAAATTCCCCTTGGTCAAGCTTCTGCAATGCGTATGAAAATAAAATAAAAAAATTACTAACTCTATACTAAAAATAAAATGCATAAAAAACAAGTATATACTAAAATTATTTCTATAAAAAATACTATAATAAATCAAACAAGGAAAACACGCCCATGGGGTGTCCCATAAACAAGGTATTGAACCTCACACATATTCTACAACACCTTATCAATATACCATACCGTAACAGGTAAAAAAGGGCTCTAATTCCAAACAATAAATACCTAAAATGTGGAAATATAGAACTTTTAGAATATATAATCCAAATAAAGTCAATGAAAATCATAAAACAACTACCTTGATGTTTCATGATCAATCCTTTTGAACGTTGGCCCTTGAATCATCCTTGATCGGGGTAGATTTAAAAAGTGGTGAAAAACATTCTACCTTAAATTACTCATGATAGATGAGGAATAAGTAATAAAGGCTCATGATGAATGGATAACACATAGGTGGGATTCCCACACACCCAACAATGTCTCAATCGGAGCTCAGACGGAAAATTAGGAGGGGTTCAGAGTTCGTCAAACTTTCTATCACTCTCTTTTATGAACCAAGGGGAGAAAGAAAATGTTTTCGAGGATGATACGAAACCCCAATATGATTTATCAAATAAAAAGGTAACTACCTTGTGTTTTCATTAAATGTAATGTCATGTAATAGCCTTAATCGACCCCTTCCTTAAGTGGTCTGCCAGGTCACCTACATAGCCATGTACTCTGCTGTTACACGAATAGTACATGAATGTATGTGGTACCTAGGTACTTGGTGTGTAATTATATGTACACAGTGTGTACATAGAAAATTTCCCATTTCCTCCATTTTCCTAAAGAACCTGAAATCAATATCCATATGTGAAATGAATATCCAGGTTCTTACAAAAGTAATGTGACTCAATGAAACATGTTTAATTCTCCATCAATGAAAAAGTACCCTTATCTGGATTTATTAAATACATTTCATGGTAAGATATCCTTGTATAATGAATGATGTAAAAATATAATTCACTCTGAATGTAATCCCCTAACATTCCCTAATGGTGACTATCTTGGGTAATCACATCCCACAAGCTCTAGGTCGAATCCCATAGTATGTATGTTGTAAGGTTAACAATAATCTCTAGAGGCATCTCTTGATGCTCAAATAAAGTGAAGGTGGCCTCTATTGAAGACTCAATATCCCATGGAAAGACATCCCCTTATAAGTTAAGATGATTGTACTTCTAAAACTCCCATGTTAGATTGTCCATAATTGGTGCAGGACGTAGATAACAATTCATCAGATAAAATAGATATATAAAACTATCACTAAGCTATTTGTTGGTGCCAAAATAATGTAAAATAGGTAGTAAATAAAATGTTACTAATATAGGTAAGACTCCAAAATCAAGGCCCCCAATGTATGAAGAATGGTTTTTAGCACCCTCATGGCGCACGACGTGAGAATGTTGTGATGTCATTGGTATAAAAATTCCAAGTATACACCTCTGAACAATCTTAGAAGCCTATAAATAGAAATATTAGTATAGGATGAACGGATTGATTGGTCCCACTACCCTTGGTATATTGTCCCATATATCCACAAAGAACGTCAGGTATTTTAAATTTCTCAATTATATATTATAGTGGTTCTAGTAGATAATGGTTCAACTATACCTTTTCTCACAATTTACTGGAAAAAATTTCATTTAATAAGTAAGGATACACATTTTTGTCATTTTAATATTTCATACATTAAGGTCTGATTAAAATTTACTACCATTACTTGTGAATCAGGGCCAATAAATCATGTCCCTAAAATAGACACCCATTTAATTACATTATAGTGGGTCAAATTACTAAATTAATTTTATAACCCATGAGGGCCCATACACATCAGGAATTGAAATGAAAAATTACATAATCACATCCCAAAAATAGCACAATCAGTATAGATAAACAAGGATCACTCAATATTCATAGGAATATAAAGAAATTGATGCAGTGAAATTCACCTAAATGGGTTATTAATATGAATGGAATGTGAATTATAGTTTCCTACAATGATGAATGTAACAATGTCCTTTAACTTATATCAATTAGACAAAGGATGAATGATTTACTCAATAACAATATTAATAATTACCATCACACAACATGTGAATCTCCCAATGGAAAAATAGTATCAACTATTTGAGAAAAAATTGTAATAAAATCATATTACATGAAACTTCTCATTTATCCCTAACATGGGTTAGCGAAACACAAGCATGCCTTATAACCAAGTTCCAAAACAATCAAATTCTCTAGTATATCGAATCTTAATAGTAAGGAATGAAAATAATGACTCTGATACCACTTTTTGATGTCTTAGACATGGATTCCAATCAGTAGTGCCTCAATCATGGTTTTCCATTAGGCCTAAAGTGCATCACCCTGATTGCCAAATGCTGCTAACTAGAATCAAGGGAATGAAGTGTGTATGTGGGTAGACAATGTCCACATTACCAGAGTGTATCACAATGGATAAATATGATAATAAGTAAATAGAGGATTCGATAATAATTGACTAATATAAATAAAGAAGCCAAAATGAATAATAAACATTAGGTTCAACAAATAATTATATTTAAAATCTTATGATACACCCCAGGTCTATATAAAAAATAGAAAACATGTATACAATGTTGCATAAAATTTATTAAATACAAAAGAAGGAAATAGCTTCCATAACAGCAATCCATTGCATCCTGATATCCATATCATTCATCTACTACCTCTTACATCCTATGAGAAAAAATATCAAGTGTGTGATGTTGTATGATTACCTTTTAAACACATTCATATATGTTGTCTTACCAAGTTCCAAAGTCAGTTTAGATAGGGTGTGAGATAAATCAAATTTTTCCATATACAACAGTGTCTATACTATACTGTCAATTTAATTTTTAATATAAAGTTGAGGAATCTTGCATACATAAAATAAAAGCAGATAAATATTGTAAAAACCAAACAACTTAGATCATCACTTATATGGTGTATGAATATTAAACCATAAGATTTATTAATTAGTGCTAGATTATATATAATATTTCATGTGAGGATTAAACTACACTATCATATTGACATGATAAATGATAGTGATGGATCGAAGAAATCCCACGTCATCATGTATGGATAATAATATTGACGAGGTTCAAAGGTAATTAACCAAGGATAACTTCACCCCCAAAGTCACCAACACAATAGTATCAAAATCCTTGCTAAGTTATAATAGTTATATCCTAGGAGTGCTTTCAAAGTCATTCCACAATATTAAATCATACTACTTAAATGGAAAACATCTAATGTAAAATGGGATAAGAAATGGCTATGGCCAAGGATATAAACAAAGAAGCTCATGTCAGTAGGGGCCATTTTTGGATCCAAGAACTGAATGAAAGGAATCCTATAAATTATAGGTAAGGGATCCAACCATGGCATTCTAAAAATCTAGTGATATAACATTATTAGGTTCCAAGGTGGGTGTTAACCATGGAATTTTACAACCTTGAATCTGATTGGAATCCATGCATGAAAAATACATTCCCTCAATAATAATAAATATAACTCAAGTATGACCATTCCAATAGTAATTTCAAGGTCCATATACAAGTTGTAACCTTACTTGGATTCATATAATAATTAATTCCATGAAATGGTCTTGTCAATTTATATGTTCGTTTTGTTCATTACTTCCCTTTCATTAGTTTTTCAAGGCCATTGGGAATGGAACCATTTAATTCATTCCACATAAATCATAGTCATTCAATAAGTTCATTTGGTATACTCTAATGAAATACATTATACAAGGATAGTGGTTCTATGGATGTGAATAATACCCATTAATTTATATTCAATTAGGCCATGTCATATATGTACAATACACTTTCCATTTCCATTTCAGATTGATTTATCATGTTGAAGCACTTACCCTTGGTGGGTCAAGTGGAAAAAACATGGTAAAATCAATTCACTATTAATCTAATTAAAGTGTATTAACATTAAAAAGTTCAATCCACACAACCAATCAATGGAGATGAAAGGTCATAAAAACCCATTAAGGCATAACTCGACACAAAAAGAATAAATATAGTATCACCCAACATGGGATGGTCAATTTTGTGTAAGTAAATACCAATGATGAATAATAAATATGGAATGAGTGTTAGAACATATACTCAATGAATAAACACAAGATATATTAATTTATATGATGATGCTTGATGAAAACATCTTATACACATGACAATTTATAAAATGATGAAATTCAATTGATCAGTTATAGACCACCTTCTTCATACTCATATGACTATCCAAATATATTATAAGCCTAATATTTGTCCTAGATTAAAATAGATCTGAAAAACAGATCATGTACATGAAAAGAGGTCATATGATCCAAAATATTAATAGTGTAGTTTCTATAAAGAAGAACAAAAAATTACTAAAATGAAATCGTGTACATAATGGTGCGAATCCACTGAGTGTAATAGTGATTAGATCAAGCATAAAATAGACTCTCTGGATAAATTCCTATTTTATAGATTACAAATAGATCAAGGTAGATGAAAATGTTTTTTCTATCTACTATAGATATGACATGAGTGGGGGGGGTTAATTTAAAACTAAATATTATTGAAAAACATAAAATCAACCAAAATTGGGCTTTAACATGTTTGGTTGCACAGTTATCCAAAACATGCAACAAAAATCAATGATATTTTGTAGAGAGGGGGACCCACATAGTTAGTCCACATGTTTAGGAAACCCATGATTGAACCATATGAAATGGTTGTGCAACATTTCGGGAGCATTTTTCATTGTTGTATGACCCCTAGTGCATGGTTAGGGGAAACCATGAACCCTACACCACCCAACCATCCAACACCACATGTTTGGGCGAGACCATGTGGCATGGATCCCAAATTTTTAACTAGCCATGTGGCCCGTGGTTTTACTCCACTAGAAGGAATTTGTCGCTAGGAAAAAGCATCAGACAAACTTGAAGCCTTTGTGAACATATGATGTATACATATTCAGACACAAATAAAAAATTAGACGAAATTTTGAAGGATTCAAATTTTAGTCAAATATCAGGTTCATATGTTAAATAAATCAATATTACCATTCATTAGAATTAATGATGGAAAATGGATTATATTGGTTCGCGATGCGGTAGTACGCCACACAATAAGATGATGGTTTCATATCACACCTTGTTAAAGTGTAGATAGATGATAGATATTTAATTAAAATATTAATACAAGGTATATAGGATATACTAATTATTTTATATTATAATTATTTAAAATTATTTAATGGTGGTGATATAAGAAATAAATAAATTCTTATTTAAGAACAATAACTCTTGTTCAGAAAACCTCTATAGGATTATACCAAATTTATTCCAAGATTGGATTTGTGGTCAAACCATGGAATCAATGATGTGTATATGGATGAAAGGATATTATTATTAATTTTTTGTGATAAAAAAATGTTTTTTAATTTTTAGGAAAAGAGGAGAGGAGATTCCCATTTAAATGTGAAGTGAGGGGACATTTGGAATTACATAATGTATTTAATTAATATATAATAATTTTCATATTCAAATTGATCCAAAAATAAATAATTGAAATAAATAATGTTTATTAATAGAAATATATATAATAAAATAAAATTTGTACATGATTTGGATATGTTTTTTCACTTGTATTTTGATTTTAACCCTTTCTATAATTTTTGAAAATTATTGGTGTATTAATGTTTTCTATCATTTATGGTTCAGTAGTTTCTACTATAAATTGAAATAGAAAGATCCATAAATGGACATTTGGTGATTTCTAAACAATATTCCAATAATATTCCTAAATAATCTTTTTTTATTAATTTTGAAACATTTATTAAATTTTATTTAATATTAAATATCTTTATATTCATTTTTAACACTAATAATTTAATATGACTTTATATATTTTATTATGAAGGGAAATTTTAAATATAATTATTTCAAAAATAAATAACATGGAATTAAGATCTAAAAAAAATTATGGAACATAATTATTACCTTAAATTATATTATCTTTCAAATGTTTTGTATTATTTATTGGATTTTATTAATTAATTAAATGTTGTCTCAACTTTGCGCAAGCAGTTAAAGAAATTACTTCAACACTGAAAATTATAAATAAATTTCAATTATAAAAATAATTTGTATTTCAATTGAATATTTAGAAAAATATGTTTTATATTTATCTCTATCATTAAATATTATTGATATTAAAAGATTAAAGCTCTAATTTTTTCATTATCAACAATTAAATATTATAAGAGTCAAAGTCATTTCCAAATGGAAAGAAAATATATATATATTTTGAATTATGGATTATTATGGATGATAAAAACTCATAAAATGAATTTAATAAAAATATTTGGATGATTTTTAATGCCTTATCACTTTAGTTTTACATTAAATACAATATCTATTGTTATATTGGTTTTAATTGTTTAGGATGGTGACATTTCATAATTAAAATAAATAAAAATTAACATTTCTGAAAATTTTAACCTATTAATTATAAATATGGGAAATTATTTTCAAGATTTATTTTCAATAATAAGACAATTTTAATATGATATTAAAATATAAAATAAAGTGATAAATGGTTATTCATAAAAATGATTTTTAAGTATAAATATGTTTTTATATGAAATTAATGTATTAAATTCATTCCAATTACAATAATTGGATTCAAAATAAAAAAAATTAACCATTTTTTCTTTATAATAATTTTAAAATAGAAGAGATATTTGTAAATTTTTTAAAGAAGAATATTTGTTTTCATTAAAAATATGTATTTTTCACTATTTATTGAAATGTCAATATTGTAAAAAAATACAAAAATTCAATGTAAGATAATATTCATATTTATATTTCAATTTTTTTAATTTAATAAAATAAATTTTATTATATTATAAAAAATTAATTATATTATCTTCCCATACAATGTAATAATATTCATTTTTGCAGACAAATTATATTTTTAGAATAAACTGACTGTACTAAATAAATCAATGTTTATTTTATTTTTATTAGTTAACAAATCTTTATTGATTCTTTCCTTTGTCACAAACTAACCTAGGTTTACCCTAAACTTATCAGACATATTGGTCTGTAGTAAGGCCTGAAGGGCATTCCCGATCCCCAGGGGATGGAAAATTGTGCCAGAAAAAATAACTAACAAGTGAGAATGATTTTTCCCGTAACATAAAAACAAATCAAAAAAAGAACAACAAAAAAACATAGATAACCAATAAATACCAAAACAAGATAAAAGGCACATACCTATATGGGACCTTATAAGAAACCACCCAATTGAAATCCAGGTTCGCTCCAAGAGCGATCCAACACTAACAGAACCTCAAACATGAAAGGTAAAATAGCTGTGAGCACCAAAATGCTCAGTTTGAATGCCAAAAAACCATTGAATCCATGTGTGTCTTTTCCCAAAACAATCAGATGACACAAGCTTTAAATATAGTTCCAAAATAGGGTTATTTTATCACTTTACAAAAAAATAAACAATATATTTCATTTCGGAACCAAATGTCAGTTTAGAATAAAAACCTATAATAGGAAAATCCAAGCTTATGCTATAAAGAAAAAGATAGACAATGTAAGTCAAAAATGAGTATCACTGAATATAATTAAGAAAAACACATACAAACCATGGCCGATCCTAAAAAAACCTAGAAGACCCCAGGACATACATATTTTGTAACCACTTACCGGTGTATGGTGAATCCCCTAAGTCCATAACCAACTAGCTTCAATAACCCGACCTCAATAGTGGAACGTCCATGCAGGCCTATCTACAACTCCTTGTGGGTACTAACCCGTCTAATTGGAGATAGAAACCAACCATCACTCGATCATCTAAAATACTCATAAGAGCCCATGATGGTAGTAATACTATGTATGTAGTAGGCCCTTGCACGCATGACTAACCTAACATACCACCACATCACTTGCCTACGCCAAACACAAACATCCCCTATTTGAGAACCCACAAAATGAGATCCAAGATAGGGGTGCCCCATAAATAAATATATATATATGTGTGTGTGTGTGTGTGTGCTTATATCAAATCAATAAGGTTCCCACCGGTCCATCACACATATAATTCAATAAAAAATTCTTTAAAACATTTTAATGATTCCAAATAATAAATTATACTTTCAAATCCCTTATTCATTTCCAAACATCGTAATGTCCCAACCAGGCCTTCCCCTCATTAAATTCCAATATAAAATAAATATTCTATAAATAATTTCTTGGAAAACATTAAATACAATCTATTATAATCATAATGACTCAAGGCCCTTGATTTCTAAATACAATTTCAAAATGAAAGGTATCCCAAATATAAGATTTAATGGACATGAAATTTATAAAGGTGAAAAACAAGAATCTTTACCATATAATAGTTAAAATCATTTCATAAGATATTTTAGGTTACCAATTAGAAATCACAATATTCAGAACACTAATATTTCTAAAATTTAGCACAAAACTATCCATTGAGTTGTAAGAGCCTGACATGCCTTTAACCTCTACACATCCCAAATGAATTTTCCAATAAAATTATCCAAATGACTAATTTCCTTGAAATAACTAAATACTAAAAAATACCCAACGACTCCTTAATTTGATATAACTAAGTACACAACCATATAATTCACTTTGTCCAAACCTACAATTATACATTCCTTAATCACAATAAAACACACACTCCAAAAACCAAATAAGAAAAATCTATTTTATTTCTGTTTCATTAAACATTCATTTAAAACAAAAAAATATAACCGACGTCCAATAGAAACCAAAAACAATTTTATTAAACTAAGGGTTTTAAGAAAACCCCATTCAATATTATCGTCTTCATTTGATGTATCGCCCACATGTTCACCTAGTGCACCCATAGATGTTCCAGCATTAAATGGAACAAGAATAAAAAATTAAGTATGCACCTTAGAAACATTTCTATAAAACACCATTTTCATTAAAACCAAATCTAATTATTAAAATCCGTAAATGATCACAATCCATCCCCATAAATCGATAAAAAATTCCCAAACACTGTAACACATTTAGCAATATAAAATTCCACTAAACCCAACACACCAAACCATGTCCTCAAACCAAAAGTACCATTATAATTCCATATGGTCTAAAACATTCTTTAAAGGCCTAATTCTTATTAAAAGGACAAGGGAATTTCAAAACATGCATCATAGGTGTCTAAAACCAAAACATTTCCATCAATCCACATTAGGAAACTATTTTTAATACATTCAATCAATATATAATATTTATTTACATATATAGATGGGTATATTGAGGTGTGAATAACCTTTAAGAGGAACTGAAAAAATTAAACAGGAAATGGATAATTTCGGAGAATCAGAATTCAAAATGCCTATATTAATTGTTGCGGAATCATCAGGCATCGCAAAAATAGAAATGAGAAATGAAAAAAAATACAGATGAAATGAAAACAAACAGAATAGAGAGATTTATTTGGTTTTGGAAAAAATCTCTAATTCCACAGAGAGGCAGAATATCACTAATTCGGGAGCACAATGTACAGTGTTTTTTAATAGTAATCATAGCCCGAAAATGGGCTATAAAATGGAGAAGACGATCATAGTTCCAAAAATTAAGTCTGTGTCACTACTATGAACAACGAACACATTTTTGAAAAGTTCCATAGTGGCTGCCGGATAGAAGTCAAAAGTGATATAGTATAGTTGACTCCGAAGTCCACACTGCTATAATGTCTGTCTATGTCAGTCGGTCAGCTCTGCTACAGTCGACAGAGATGCTAAAGTGTGGGCCACAATCATTTGGCCCAACCGGATCAGGCTACACCAATCCAACAATCTCCCACATGGAGTCTGATCCACTACACTGTTATGCTTCAATGCAACTGATGAAGACAACATACTTAATCTGAGTTCTTCCTCTTTTTCACTAACCAGTGGCATGCTTTCCATTCACAAATTCATGAAATACAAACTATTTTCTTCTTGTGCTTCCATCAGGTCCTCCATTATCCTTCCTCTCATTCTTCGTTCATTAAGGGAGACTAATAGAGGCACAACACTGCCTCTACTTCTTTATCACCATAGTTTTTTTCAACATGTCTGTCGGATTGTTGGTTCCACATATCTTCTGCAAAGTTAGCAACCAATATTGTATTAAACCTCTGATGAAATGGTACTTCAACTGAATGTGCTTCGTCCAGTCATAAAACACATGTTTATTTACAAGATGTATGGCACTATAACTATCAAAGTGCAATAAATTATCCTCTTTCTTTCTTCCCAATTCATCCAAGATGTTCTTCAGAAAAACCATCTCTTTATCAGCTTCTGTGATAGCAATGTATTCTTCCTCTGTGGTGGATAATGTCACTACCTTTTACAATTGTGATATCCAAATTACCTTAGTTCCTACATAGGTAAAAACATAACCCATGGTACACTTTCTGCTATCGACATCACCTCCAAGGCCAGCATCAACATACCCCTGCAATGAATTTCCATTCCCAAAGCACAAAGATACCTCTTTTCTTCCCTTCAAATACCTCAGTATCCACTTCACAACATCCCAATGTCTCTATCCAATATTATCCATATACTTGATCAAAACACCCACTGCATGAGAAATGTCAGGTCGAGTACAGACCATGGCATACATCAAGCTTCTAACAGCTGATGCATATGGAACTTTTTCCATGTACTCCACCTCTTCTGTTGTCTTCGGTGATTTCTCCTCTGATAGTTTGAAATGGCTCTCTAGGGGAATAAAGACTAACTTTACTTCCATAATACTGAATATTCTCAAGACATTACCAATGTAATCATCTGATTACATCATTAATGTTCTAGCTGTGTGGTTTCTCATGATCTTCATCCCCATAATCTTATAAGCTTCTCTAGGATCTTTCATTTAAAACTCCCCAAAAAACCTCCCTTTCAGATCATTAATCCTATGCATACATGATCCTCCAATAATAATTTAGTCCACATATAGAATCAATATAATGTATTAATCACCAAGGTACTTGATTTAGAAACATCGATCCATGCCACATCGGTTATATTCATTTTTAGACAAAAATGACTCAAACTTCTTGTTCCACTACTTTGGTGCCTGCTTCAATCCATATAATCTCTTCTGGAGTTTTCACACCAGGTATTTTTTCCCAGGATCTATATATCCCTATGGCTACGGGATGTAGATACCTTCCTCCAAATATCCATGAAGGAAAGTAGTCTTGAAATCAAGCTTCTCAAGGTGCAAGTCCTCTAATGCTAAAATGTAGTGAACGACCCAGATGGTGGTAAGATTCACTACCGGTGATTATATTTCTGTGATACTTACTCTATCCTTATGTTGGAAGCCTTTCACCACCAGCCTTGCCTTGAAACTCCTTTTTCCATCATGTTATTCCTTAACTCGGTAGACCCACTTCTTCTGCAATGCTTTCTTTCCTGTTGGAAAAGGTGCCAGCTTTCAAGTGTTGTTGTCATGCAATGAGGAAATATCCTCCTTCATAGCCAGCTCCCACTTTATTGACCCCTTCAACTGCATTTCCTCATCAAATCATTCTAGTTCTCCACCATCAGTCAATAATAGATAATGCAGGGATGGTGAATACCTCTTCATAGGCCTTCTTGCGCTTTATAATCTCTTCAACTCCACTAAAGTAGTAGGTTTCACTGGTTTGAATCTCTCAAGTTATGATACACCTTTTAGTTACACTTGCTCTTTGAAATATGACTCAATGATCCCATTTTCATCTCCAGCTACATGAAAACCTTTGTACATGACACCTTAATTGAATACCTCATTCTAGCTCTTGATGAACATCTTCTTGTGATCATCCCAAAAGTGGTAACCAAACTCATCAGCACGATAGAAAATAAAGAAACATGGCTTGGAGTTAGCATAAAGATTGTCCCTTAAGTTATAATCAATGTGTACATAATCCAAACTACCAGAGACTCTTAAATGAGATAGTTTTACCTCCTTAATAGACCAAAGATCCTTGGGTAGATGTTCTCCCATTGGCACAGATGGACTCCTGTTGATCAGATATGATGCATTGTTCACTGCATCAGCCCGGATGGTTTTAGGAAACACTAAGTGTAACCTCATAATTATGTCACATTCATTAAACTTTCTATTTATCCTCTCTGCCACAACATTCTATTATATCATTCCTGGTATAGTCTTCTCCCACTGTATTCCATTATCAGAATAGAATTCTATGAATTGCTGACTGCCATACTCTCTACCATTGTCAGACATCTTTAATTTTAGCTTAGCTCCTGACTCATTCTCCACCATGACCTTCCACTTCTGAAACATTTAAAACACATCGTATTTAATTTTCATAAAGTAAACTCATATCTTCCTTTTTGAGTTGTCGATGAATGTAACATAGTATTGTGACCCTCTAAGGGGATGTACCGGTGAAAGCCCCAAAAAATATATGTGCCCCAGGTCTAGCTTCCCTGCCTTTGGTGTTCTGCCTCATTTTGAAAAAGATACCATCTTCTTCTTTTGGAAGATACAATCTTCACATTGGACAATATCCACTGACTTCAACTCTAGTAGCAACCATTTTTTTGCCAACACCTTTATCCCCTTCTCACTCATGTGGCCTAGCCTGTTGTGACATAGTTGTGAATCTCATACAGTTTTGAGTGATGTCGCCATGTCCATGAAAGTTTCAGTCATGTTTTATAGGGTACCATTATTTTCTCCATGAGATATGATCATAGCTCCTTTGGTGATCTTCCATCTGTTGTACCTCTCGAACCCCTCGTGGTTTAATTTTCATGATCACAATCACTCTCTTATTTTACTAATCTTTTTTTAAGTGTTTGTGTTGATAGGAAAAAGGTTGCCAAGGACTTAGGCCAAGAAGAAGCCAAAAGTGGACTGAATTTCAGTCCACCAGCCAACCGATGGATGACCACCGGCCAGCCGATGGAGCCTTGACAGAAGGCATCCTTCTGTCCAGACCACCGGCCAACCGGTGTCACACCAGCGGCCAGCCAGTGGAACCCAGCCCAAACAGTGGAAGCTACCGCCTCATCACCGGCCAACCGGTGGCCTCAGCACCGGTCATCCGGTGGCACCTGCACAGAAGAGGAAGCTACTGCCTTACCACCGGCCAACCGGTGGCCTCAGCACCGGCCAGCTGGTGGAGCCTGAGCCCGAGCCCTCCTCCTTTTTGCACACACCGGCCAACCGGTGGATCTGTACCGGTCAGCCGGTGGAGGCAGTCAAACTAGCCGTTGGGCTTTTAACCAGCCTGTCCACTTGGCCTCCAACGGCTCCGAAAGACTCTCCAACGGCTCCAAAGGCCTCCAACGGCCATATGAGGGTTCCCCCTCTATAAATAAAGTACCTTGAAGCCTCGGAACTCTAACCAAGCCCACGGACACATTTTTGATCATTTGGCGAACTTCCGGCGGACTTCCTCCAAGGAACCCCAACTGCTCCAATCCAATTCCACATCCAAGGAGCACCACCATAGAAGCTTGGGAGTGCACATCTTCAACTCCAATCAACCATTGGCGCCCAAGGCTTCTCCCCAATTACGGTTTTTATTGTTTTATCATTTTGAGCTTAAATTTGGGTTTGTGCCTACAAACCCCATCTCTTTCTCTCATCTCCTCTTTTGGGTTCTCACACCACCTTCAAGGTGTGAAGAGGTTAGTCAAGCCTTCCCTTTTAAAAGGCTTGAATCAAAGGTGAGCTAGCCTTCACCTGTAAGAAGGCTAGTGGGTTCTTGCTCAACCATTGAAAGCAAGTGGGTTCTTGCATAACCATATAAAAGCAAGCTGTAATAGGTTCTAGACTACCTGTAAAGTCTAGTGGGTTTCTTGCTAAAACCATTGAAAAGCAAGCGGTAGAATCTCTCAACGGTTGAGTTGGGAGTGGAGACGTAGGCCGGGTGTTAGGCCGAACTCCGTTATCAATTTTTTTTTCTTGCCTCATTTATTTCCGCTGCACTTTCAACTTTGATTTTTAATTTGTTAATTAATTTTTAAAAGGCAATTCACCCCCCCTCTTGCCATCTACTTCCTTTCTTTCTCCGTCCAACAATTGGTATCAGAGAAAAAATTTGAGTAATACCTTCACCGGTTTCAAATTCAAGATCCATTGTGATGGCATCAACCTCTTTCTCCCCCGAAGGCTATTCTTTGGGTCGTGCTCCATTTTTTGATGGAACTGACTATAATTATTGGAAAACCCGCATGACCACTTTTCTTAGAAGCATAGGTTATCCCATTTATAAAATTGTCATGCAAGGTTACACTCTCTCTTCCCCTGATGAAATCAAATGGACCCAAGCCGATATTAAAAATTTCGAGCTTGATGGAAAAGCCATGAACGCTCTACATTGCGGCCTTGATCGTAATGAGTTCAATCGAGTTTCCACATGCACCTCCTCACATGAAATCTGGAAACTTTTGGAGGTTACCCATGAGGGGACCAACAAAGTCAAGGACACTCGATTGGACATGTACCATCAAGATTTTGAGTCTTTTTCTATGCACCCACATGAAAATATTTCTGAAATGTTTACTCGTTTTACTGATGTTTGCAATGGTAGAAAATCTCTTGGAGATAATATTTCTGCAGAAACCATGGTCAAGAAGATCCTATGGATCCTACCTAGCTCATGGGCACCAAAAGTCACGGCAATTCAAGAAGCAAAGGACATCAAAAACATGCCGGTAGAAGAGCTCATCGGATCCCTCATGACTTATGAGATCACCATGAGGAGGCAAGCTGAAAAAGAAGGCAAACCGATCAAAATTCCAAAGAACATCGCCTTCAAAGATCAACAAGAAGAAAGCTCATCCTCCTCCTCATCTACTTTCTCTTCAAGCGGCGATTCCGAAATGGAGAACCTTGCCCGCAAGATGCACAAGTTCATGAAGAAGCACAAGAAGAAGAAGGCCCGCAAGGCTCAACCCAACGAAAAATCCGAGCCCAAGGTAAAATGTTACGGGTGTGGCGAGAAAGGATATTACAAGCCCGATTGCCCACTCAACAAGAAAAAGGCCAAGAAAAAGGAGAAGAAGAAGGATTTCAAGGCCACTTGGAGTGATAGCTCCACATCCTCCTCCTCCTCCTCGAGCGACAACGGTAATAAATGCCTAATGGCATGTCATGAGGTAACTTCTTCCGACTCCTCATCATCTTGTTCTTCAAATTCAAATTCTTTCAATCACATGTCTTATGAGGATCTCCAACATGCTAGAAATCAATTGGAGGAAGGTTTTCACGAACTTTCTTCCAAATTTGTTTCTTTAAAAAAGAATTTCAAAAAACTTACTTCCGAAAAGGAACAACTTCTCAAAGAAAAGGAGGAGTTGTCCCTCAAAATCAAAAACCTTCCCGATATTGATTCCATGGAATCAACTATCAAAGATTTAAGGGAATCCCTTGCCAAGTTCACCCAAGGGGAACAAAATTTGACCAAACTCCTAGGTTCCCAACGCATATCTAGAACCACCGAAGGGCTTGGCTATTACAAGCAAGCTTCCTCTTCTCATGCACCCACTATTTTTGTAAGGGGGATCTCTCAATTTAAATTTTGTAATTATTGCAAAAAACCCGGGCACTTAATTTATGAGTGAAATTGTAAAAATGCCCGGTATGGCCGCCCCAAAAGTATTTTCTTTAGCGATGAATTTTATAAGAGAAGACCCGCCACTAGACAAGTATGGATTGAAAAATCCCTCTTAGCGAGTCTCTCCGGGCCAAAATTTGTCTCGGTTTCAAAAACCTCTCCCCGGTGATTTATTGTTTTTATTTAGGGGGAGTTAGGTTCTTTTAAGCCTTTTTGTGAATTCAAACTCTCATTTCAAAATTTTTGATTCAAAACATTCTATTCAAACTTTCATTTTCAACTCTTGGTATCAAATTTTTCATTTCAAACTTTCAATTCAAACTGTTATTCAAATTTTTTATTCAAAACTTTCAATTCAAATTTCAAAAATTTCAATTGGTTTACAAATCTCTATCTTGTTTTTCAAACATTTCCCTCAATCAAGTTTTATGCCCCGTGCTATTTTGATAATCACAAAGGGGGAGAAATTCTTGGTTGATTGGGGGAAAAATCTTTTAAATCATGACTTTCATTTCATTTTTACATTATTTGTTTTGGTGATTGTGATCATCAAAATAGGGGGAGATTGTTGTACCTCTCGAACCCCTCGTGGTTTAATTTTCATGATCACAATCACTCTCTTATTTTACTAATCTTGTTTTAAGTCTTTGTGTTGATAGGCAAAAGGTTGCCAAGGACTTAGGCCAAGAAGAAGCCAAAAGTGGACTGAATTTCAGTCCACCGGCCAACCGATGGATGCCCACTAGCCAGCAGATGGAGCCTGGACAGAAGGCATCCTTCTGTCCAGACCACCGGCCAACCGGTGTCACACCAGCGGCCAGCCGGTGGCACCCAGCCCAAACAGTGGAAGCTACTGCCTCATCACCGGCCAACCGGTGGCCTCAGCACCGGTCAGCCGGTGGCACCTGCACAGAAGAGGAAGCTACTGCCTTACCACCGGCCAACCGGTGGCCTCAGCACCGGCCAGCCGGTGGAGCCTGAGCCCGAGCCCTCCTCCTTTTTGCACACACCAGCCAACCGGTGGATCTGTACCGGTCAGCCGGTGGAGGCAGTCAAACTAGCCGTTGGGCTTTTGACCAGCCTGTCCACTTGGCCTCCAATGGCTCCGAAAGCCTCTCCAACGGCTCCAAAGGCCTCCAACGGCCATATGAGGGTTGCCCCTCTATAAATAAAGGACCTTGAAGCCCCGGAACTCTAACCAAGCCCACGGACACATTTTTGATCATTTGGCGAACTTCCGGCGGACTTCCTCCAAGGAACCCCAACTGCTCCAATCCAATTCCACATCCAAGGAGCACCACCATAGAAGCTTGGGAGTGCACATCTTCAACTCCAATCAACCATTGGCGCCCAAGGCTTCTCCCAAATTACGGTTTTTATTGTTTTATCATTTTGAGCTTAAATTTGGGTTTGTGCCTATAAACCCAATCTCTTTCTCTCATCTCCTCTTTTGGGTTCTCACACCACCTTCAAGGTGTGAAGAGGTTAGTCAAGCCTTCCCTTTTAAAAGGATTGAATAAAAGGTGAGCTAGCCTTCACCTGTAAGAAGGCTAGTGGGTTCTTGCTCAACCATTGAAAGCAAGTGGGTTCTTGCATAACCATATAAAAGCAAGCTGTAATAGGTTCTAGAATACATGTAAAGTCTAGTGGGTTTCTTGCTAAAACCATTGAAAAGCAAGCGGTATAATCTCTCAACGGTTGAGTTGGGAGCGGAGACGTAGGCCGGGTGTTAGGCCGAACTCCGTTATCAATTTTTGTGTCTTGGCTAATTTATTTCCGCTGCACTTTCAACTTTGATTTTTAATTTGTTAATTAATTTTTAAAAGGCAATTCACCCCCCTCTTGCCATCTACTTCCTTTCTTTCTCCGTCCAACACCATCCACCACCTATAAACGTGGTACTCAAGCCTGCATCATTAAGCTGTCACACAGAAATTAGATTTCTTCTTAAACTAGGGATATATCTCACATTTTTCATAACCAGCATGCTCCCACTGTTGGTCTTGATCCGTGCATCACCTTTTCCCACAATCAGTAGGGGATCATCATCAGCAAGATGTACCTTGCTGAAATTTCCTGAAATGTAATATCCATAAATCCCTTCTCTGATGTAGAATGGAATGATGCCCCAGAGTCTAAAATCCAATACTCCATTTGGATATCCATGCTCAACAGAAGAATGTTATCAGTGCCTTTAGTTGCCGCATTTTCTCCACTGGTTTCAGGTCCCTTCCGGTAATCTCTACACTCCTACATGACACGTCTTTTCTTCTCGCAAGACCAGAAGGTAGGACCGACCCCCTTTGCCTTGTCTCTTCTATTTCCTCTTGACCTTGATCACCCTCTATGATTTTCTCTCTGTGGGTACCTTTCTCATCCTTAAAAATTTAAAACAGAACAAAAGAAAATGCTTGATTCTATTTTTCCCACATCCTCACTGAGGATTAGGTCCCGTATATCTTTCGAAACCAGCTTGGTATTCCCGGAGGTACTGCTCAAAGCTGTTACAGTTGCTTCCTAACTGTCAGTTAGAGGGGATAATAAGACTAGTTCACATACCTTGTCACCAAGACCAATCTTCAATGATGTCTGGTGACAGATGATGGTGTTCAATTCATTGATGTGGTCTGCAACAATTCTCCCTTCAACTATTTTCAGGTTGAACAATCGCCACATAAAATGCACCTTGTTTTCCGCAGAAGGCTTCTCATGCATATTTTCATGGAATTTCATTAGGTCCTCCATCTTCTTCATTTCTCTAACATTGAACGCCATGTTTTTTCCAATGTTAGGTGCACAACACCCAGAACCTGTCAATACAGTAGCTCCCACTCTGACTGCTCCATGTACATTGGCTTCAGACCCATAAGTGGCACGTGAAATTTTTGTTGATAAAGAGAATCCTAGATTATTATCCTCCAGAAACATAAATTAGTTCCATAGTATCAATTGATCTTTAATTTTCAATCATCCAGAGCCATCATTGGACAATTTTGAACTCACACTATGATAACAGTTGTTGTGGAATCGTTGGGAGTCGCAATAAAAGAAATGAGAAATGACAGAAAATGCAAAAGAAAATGAAACACACAGAACACAATGATTTATATGGTTCTCAAGAAATCCCTACATCCACGTAGAGGCATAACTTCACTAATTCAGGAGCACAAAGTACATAGATTTTCAGTAGTAACCCTAGCCTGAAAATGGGCTATAAAATGGAGAAGACAATCACTATTCCGAAGAGTAAGTCGGCATCGCTACAGTGAATGATGGCCACCTTTTTCAAAATTTCTATAGTTGCTACCGACTAGAAGTTAAACGTGCTACAATAAAGTTGACTCTGAAGTCTTCACTGCTTCATTGTTTGTCGGTGTCAGTCAGTCAGCTCCACTATAGTGTTCAGAGATGTTATAGTGCCAAAACATTTGAGCTGGGGGTCTTCAGCCCTCAGACCCCTGTAACAGGGGTGCGTTTCCCCCCTTCAAACCCAAACAAGCTCACCATGGAGCTCAACCCATGACAGTTGCGGGCCACAAGCCTTCGACCCAAACAGATCGGGCTACACCAATCCAACATTAATTATGTGTGGACAATATGAATATCATAGAGAAGGATGAATAGACCACTTTGAACAAAGCACAAACTATATATTCAATGGATCTTAGACCATACATTTACCCCAAAATCAATGGTGAGAACAACGTGAAGAAAATAAAAAAAAATAGAAATGAATCTCACCGGTGGTGGGGTAGCCATCGAGGGAGGTGTGGTTGCTGGAGACCGTCACACACCATGAAGGAAATATCATAGAGGAGGAATAATAGACCATTGTGAACAATGGAAAAACTGTATATTCATTGGATCTTGGACCATAAATTTACCCCAACATCAAAGTTGAGACCAAAGTGAATAAAATCAAAAAAATTAGAAAGGAAACTCACCATTGGAGGTGTAGCCATCGAGGGAGGTGCGGTTGTTGGAGACAGTCACACACCGGGAAGGGAAACCGTAGGGGGTCAGGTCACGCAATGAAAAAATGCCTATAGTGGGGTGTGCTGCTACTATTGGAGGGTACAACGGTTGGGAGTTTATGTGGAGGAGGCATGGTGGTCAGGTGCAGGGCGAGAATGAAATAAAGAATAGGGTTCTTTCGAGAAAGGCATTTGGTCGGATGGTGTTTCGGCGTGATGCATGCCGAACGTGAGGGGGGAGGGTTTGTGGTCTCAACGTGGGAGAAAGAGCAAGGGGGAAATGTTTTCACTGTTTTTTATTTTCATATAATAATGATAATACAACTACTAAACTAATAATAAAATTAATCTTAATAATTATAATTATAAATATAATCACAATAATAATAATATTATTATTACAAATCATAATATTGTTACTGTTATTATTATTAACTATTTTCAAAAATTATATTTTATTTAATATATCTTACTTTATTTTATTTTCATTACCATTAGATTTATTTATTTATATATTCTGAATACCGAGAGGTCGTGCGGTCCGCCTACAGTTAAACGCATGGTTGAGAAAATTGAGCCTGAACCGTGCATCCCAGCACAACCCACTTACATGGTCATGTTGTATGTTTCTCGAATGGTTATATAAATTGCACGCAAGTTGCAGACCATAACTCTGACCAATTATGGAATCGGCGCAGGCACTACATTGTTACTCATAACCATGTGGGCTAACCGCAAAATAACAATAATGTATCTGAAACTAAAATTAATAATCAATGTTATTAAAAATAACTTCCCAACATTATCGGGGTGTGAGAATTCTCCCCACCACTGAACTTTATTCCCCCATATAGTCACCAATCCAAATTTTGATCAAGAAGAGATACCATACTTGTACATAAAAGAATAAATGAGGTATTTTTTGGTTGAGTATTTATTCCACATTTCACACCGGACTGATGTGGGAGAAACTACAACCCAAATCAAGGGGAGAAAATGAGAGGGTTCTCCCCACCCAAAGGAATATACTAGCATATAAATTTAAAACCTAAGAATACCACCCCTGGGGGGGCAACATAGGATCTCCCAACTAATCCAAACCTCTCAATATAATGAGAGAGTATATCCATGGAATGAAACATAAACCAAATAGAAAACTCAAACACAATTACATCCATAAATTTTACACAATAACTCACATCTACAAATGATAAAAACTAAAAAAATATATACCCATTCAAGGACCAAAAACACTTTTATGAAAATCACATTATTCAAAAAACCCTATTCAGAAAAAACATGGCTATTTAGATTAATATTTTACAAGTTCATCCAAATATTCAAAGAAAACTATGGAATTACAACAGTATAAAAACCTCAACAACATTAAACCTTAAAAAAACTTTAAATGTTCCAATCCTCACACATAACACAAAACCTAGACCAAGGTTTCACACCACCAAAAACTCTTAACTGTGCGTGTGATTCAACCCAACACATGTGGCTAGGTATCTGATTGCAAAAGCATCTGCTGCCTCACAGTTAGGAACTAGAATCCTCTGGTGACAACATTTTCTTCAGTCGACTCCTCATGATATACTTTTCTATATGATCCAAATAGTTTCAATGATGACACATGTTTAGAGGGTTGTGACAAATGGATTTGACTGGCTGAAACTACCACACTAACAGAACACAACTAAACGGTCTGATATATTGGAATCCATGACTACTAGAGAGGTCTCTATAGAATTTGGTCCCTCTAGCATGCGCTTCTCTCCAAATAAAAAACCTTCATTATATCCAACCACCACTGATTGCACACCCAGAAGTAGTTTTCCCAAGAATTCCTCATACACCAACTCCTTGGAACATGCTTCACCAGAAGAGAACACCTTTTTATGTAATCATAGGATGAAGACCAGATAAGAATAGAAGAGATTTCATTTTATCAACTGATTATGCCTCCAAATAATAAGGAACTAGCTCCTTAATGTGGTCAATGTATTCCTTCACCGTCTATTGTCCTTGTTGAACACACATGTGGTCTTCACTGTTCGTCGCCTTCTTCTTCTTCACCTCCATAGGTATGAAACACTAGATAAAACAGACATAAACACATCCCACATCATCAAAACTTGTGTTATGGATGGGGATAAAAACTCACATTCGTTCAGTTCAGGACCTTCCAACTGACCCAAAAATGCATGCAATCTGATAATTTAGGGAGTTTCAAACACCTTGAAGACACGCTTGACCTATTAATTCCTCTCCACTCCCATTAAAAGACCTTGATCACCACGATGAATTGGCAATGTTCAAGAAGGAATAAAAACATGGCATGAATCATTTTCATCTTTGGAGACAATTATGGGAAGCATTACCTCAACAAAATATAGTTAAAAAATTCTAAACAAATATCACATAGATAAAAAATCAATAAAATAGCCATCATCAAAAAACAACCATACAAATATAAACACATCCAAAAAAATTCATGCAAAATAACCACATTCAATTAATTTTAATAATTTATTTTTCCAAGGACAGCGTCTAAAATAATTTCCCTATTAAAAATCACTTTATAAAAAACCACCCAAATCCTTTAATTTCAAATACACACCCATGTAATCCCATGAAATCTTTCACCTGCATTCATCCACTTCCATCCTTACACGCCAAAACACACTTCCTATACATACCCCTACATGTGAAAACGATCATAAAGAACACCATGGGTTGCACCATGCCATGTACATACCATGTTATGTCCATTTAATAAAAAACATTTCCATCTCAAAACAATTTCCATCTCCAAAAATGTACTAACACCAAACAAAACCAAGATAAGGCACAAGTATCATCAAATTACTAGAAGGAGGGACTAGCGTCTCTTTCTACCTCAACAACATGGTAGTGGGATATTCCCCAAGAATTTCATAATTATATGCAGAACATGTACCATATACCTAGACTCTACATGGGTTATTACTCCATGTTGGATCACAACGTGTCACTAGCTCGCCTCTATTTCCATCCCTCAATCGAATACAAGGAAAAATGTCTTGAATCCCAGACTACCCGAGGTATATCTAGGATCAGTGAAAGAAAGAGTCCATGATGCTCTTCCTATATCTCCCCCCTGAGTCTTGATAGTCTTAATCTCATATACCATACACCTCAAATACCAAGGGCCTCCTATGATACCATCCTTTCCTGATCCAACATTGGTCGAACCTAAACCGGTCACCCAAAATGGTTAGAAATGTCCAAGGGTCTTTTATAATCCCCACAGGATGGAAACTAGCGTCAGGAATCAAGACAAATTATTAGGAATGATTTGTACCATAAAATAAAAACAAATAAAAATAAAAACTTAACAACACAAAAATCCACTAACTTTGGAAAGAAGATAAACTATACATACCTCCATGTTACCTTCTTGGTCACCACCCTACTCAATTCAATGTTTTCTCTGAGAGGGATCCAGTATTAATAGAACCTAAAACTGAAATGTTAAAACATGCATGATAACAAAAAAATCAGTAGTAATGCCACAAACGAACAACTAAATCCATCTATTTCTTTTCCCAAAACAATCCAATTACAATAGATTAAAAAATAGTTACAAAAATAGGGTTTCTTCCAAATTATACCAAACAATAAACAATAAATTTCATTTCCATACTAAATTCCATTTTAGTATAAAAAATAGAACTAGAAAATCCATGGTTGTTCTATAAAGAAAAATATAAAAAATATAAGCCTGATATAAGTTTTTCTGATAGTAAACACATAAAACAAATAAAAACACTGGGTGATCCTAAACATCTTTATAAGAACACTAGACATACTCAGTTTGGAACCACCTATTGGCACATGTTGAATTACTTATGTCTATAACCAACAAGATGCCATAACTTGACCTCACTAGTCGAACCTCTCTACTGGCCTATCTACAAATCCACGAGGGTAATAACCAATATAATTTGTGTTTGAAAGAAATTATCACTCGATCATTTAAAAGATACCCAAGAACCCATAGTGGTAGTAATAATATGTATGTTGGATTCCCTTGCATGTGTGACTCACCTTACCTAACACCACTACACCTTCCTACCCTAAAAAAGGACACACGCTATGTGATAACCCATAAAGGGAGATCTTATATAGGGATTACCAATATATATACATGTACTTATATCACATTAACAACATCCCTTCATTCCTTCACATTGATTATTCCTTAAATCATTCCTTAAAATATTTCAATGATGCAGAACAAGAATTTATTCTTTCAAAGCCCAAATTCATTTCCAAATATCATAAATATCCAATAGGGCCTTACACTCATTAAATTTAAACACATGATAAATATTTTAAAAAATAATTTATAGAAAAAAAATTAAATTCCAGTTGTTACAATCACAATTTCTGACCAGGACCATGAGATTTAAATACAATCTCACTTTTAAACCCATCCCAAAGCTAAGATGAATTTCACATGAAATTACCATAGTTTCCAAATAGACTTCAGACCATAAATGTGTTGAAATAATTTCACAAGAAATTTTATAGTTGCAAATGGCACACACATTATCAAAAACACAAATATTTATAAAAGTTAAAAAAGACCTCACCCTTGAGTTGGAAGGGCCAATTGGGCCTTTATCTTTTACCCCTCCTAAATACATTTTTAAAAACATTTCCAAATACCAATTTTGCTGAGAAACATGAAATTAGTAATACATACTCAATGTACCCTTACAATGATATAACCATGTACACACCAAAATACCTCACAATTTCCAAATAGAACTTTATGCCTTCCAAACTGACACCCAAACCCACACACCAAGAACCAAATCTCCACACCCTCTATGATATTCATTTTATTAAAAATTCTTTTAAAACAATGTAATAGTACCCCTAAACTTTAGAAACCAAAAAATTATGAAAATGAGGGTTTTGAGAACCTACCATTGAAAGGTTCCATCTTATTTAGAAGTTACACCCATATATGTGATAACATCCAACATAACTTGAAGAAAACATTCAAGGATACATCTCAAAACTGTTTCCACTAAATATAACTTTACTTAATTCAAAATAAGACCATTAACATCCTTAAAATAACACAACCCATACAATTTAATCCATAGAAACATTTCTAAAACACATCAAACATTTATAAATCTAAAATACCACAAAACTACACACACCAAACAAAGCACTCAATCTACCAGTACCATTATAATTCCATACGTGAAAACCTTTCATAAAAGACCTAATTCAACAATAAATGACAAGGGTATATCACAACTAGTATCATATGTGCCTTAAAAATAATCATTTCTCATAATTTACATTAAGAAACTATTTTCAATAAATTTAATAAGAATAAAATCACCATTTACATCTAGCCACTATTATATTATGTGTGTGAATAAACATTAAGAAGTAATTAGAAACATGCAAGGGACCATAGATCATTCTGAAAAAGAAGAATTGGAAATTCCTACCTTAATAAATTGAAGATGTGATGAGGATCATAGAAGAGGATGGATATACCTCTGCTAGAAAAGTGAAACCCTAGATAAAAAAGATCATAAACCAACCATTAACCCCAATATGAAAGGTGTGTCCAATGTGAATAAACCCAAAATATATAGAAGGGAAACTCACTTGTGGTGGGGTTGCCAGTGAGGGAGGTGCATCATCTATAGATGGTTGCGGCCCAGGACGGGAATCCACTGAGGGTCGAGTTGTGTGCTGAAAAGAAGCCAGTATGTGGGGGGGGGGGGTCGGCTGCGCTACTAGTGGAGGAGGGTGCAGTGGTCAGGAAGATCTTATCAGGACTATGTCCAACATGTATTTTTTATTTTGGATTCACATTTAATTGAAAATATACATTTCATGCACACCTTACCCTAATGATTACTCTTAATAGGCCAAAAAATATATAAGGAGGATGGTGACTACTTGAGTCCCTCCACCAATCAGCTTCAGTTTTCCGACTAGAACCGATGGTTTATTAAGTATACATATTGGTAGAATTTACATCTAAGATAACATTTATAAGGGATACATACGACATATACACTAAAAAATATCTTATGGGACATATATAAAAGGAAACCTAAATGTATATAATATTTTTATTATGTATTAAAAAAATGAATGTAAAACTATGTGTATAAAAAATGATAAATATAGCATTAACCAAAAATCCAAAAAAGAACCTACTGAACCATTAGATTGTAATATCCATCCATATCACCAAACTTCTATAGAAAAATTAAAAATATATTATATATTATTAGGAAGAGAATAATTGGTTATTGAGTTGGATCCTCACGAGAGCCTACTGAATAAAAGATAATGAAATCAAGATAAATACTAATGAACAATAATGAATCTATGTCGTAACATAAATATGTATAATAAATTCTCAACCACACCATATATAACATTGAAAAATTAGTTTATATAGGATATCATATTGTATATTAGTGAATCATCATAAGTACCCCACTACTGCCTCCACACTATTTTTGAACACTGCACAAAGGTTTCACATTTTGGGTAATCACTCTCCAAAATTAATATATCCCATAGACACATGGGATATGTATCACAACATGAAAATCATGCATCACATCATCAAATCATCACATATCACTTCTCTATATAGTAAAAAAGTTGTTTCTTGGAGCTACCATAGTCGGTATATTTTTTATCATACATCGGGTATTGTACATCAATCCATCACAACACAAACACATATTATAGTAACATGAGACCTCATATCCTATACACATCATACCTATAATACCCATTTAGACTTTATATATTGATATATATGATTGATAAATAAAAAAAATCCATCACAACCTTCTACATACAAAAATTAGGAAACTAGACTTCATGCATACCACTAAAATATACTACTAATAGAAGAGAGAAGTTCTAGAGGGGGTAGTTAACCATCCATCCTCACACAATGATGTTGGGAAAGAAATCATCTCAGATTAAACTAGGTGAAAGACTCCCAAATAGATATTCATGGGGTATAATGTGACATAAAATAACATAAAGTATATATTATATGTCAAAACAAACTAATAATCATAATATATTCATACCCTCAGCAACATCTAATGTCACTCAGACACCCGACTTCAAATTTTATGACTACATATCATATAAGCACGGTGTAATTTTAATATGAATCCTTCAATAAATATATTTTGATTAAATAAACCTTGTTAGATTAATTATTTTAGTATACATTATTTAACCATCAATAATAGTCCACATTAACCATGATTATCGATCAATTCCATGTCTATTCCCCCCCGGAATAATCTAAATGGATTATATGCTTTCTCAATAGTAAAATATATTTTTAATTCTATCAACCACTAACCCCATGGAATGATCATTTACTATTAATCATTAGCATCAGTATAAAATTCGAGATAATATAAGAATACATGCTAAGGCATCATCACGATATGAAATGAGGCACATCCAGTTGCCTCAAGTAGTGAGGAATGGAATGAGATAAAAAATAAAACCCATTATCTTCCATTTATTATATTCAGAATTGAATTTATACATGTTTTTCACATAAATGGTTATTCCAACATTCATCGCATTCCATAATATCAATAATTATCCCCAACACATAGGTACATATCCCATTGCATCTACACATGACAGGAATCAACTTATGTTTCATCATCTGGGCCTCCCCAACCCATGTAACATCATCCATCCTTGACACAACAATATTAGTACATTAGAGAAAATGAAAAATATCACATCCATAAAAAATCCCAAGGTAGCACGAAAATAATTATAGTCAAATGCAAAACTATTCCCCATAATAGGGCATTCATCCTTGTCACAAAAAATAATCACTAGCATCCCTCAACATAATGATGGATTCATTTATAAACCAATAGTTATCTTACCCCACAAGAATTTATATTTATCAAAAAAACATTTTTTTGAATATTGAATTAAAAAATTCAATATTATAATGTCACATCTATGGAAAAGCTTCATAATGGGTTATTAGAAGATATCATTTAATTATCATGTTTTTAGGTATATGATTTTAACATTCATAGTCTTAATAAAAAATGATTCACTAACAATTATAATTATAAAAATTCATGAAAAATATTTTTCAACGTATAGGTTCAATAACCAAATCTATTATCTAATGGAATTTAAAATTAAATTAAACAATAATAATTTTCTCAATTATTTCAACATCAAATTACAAGAAACAGGGAATTAAATTAACATGACTCTAAATAAATTCTTATTTTAATTAATAAAATAATTCTAATATTACAATAATTATCATATTAATCAATTTCTTCTTGTTGTATCATGAATAAATAAATTCTATAAAATCTATTAATATATTAAACATAATACATAATATTAATAGGCAAGTAATAATTATTTTATAATGTAACAACATGTGATCGATAAACATAAACCATTTTCATTAATTAATCTGGTAAAATATCTTTGAGTTTAATTCCATTTTCTTCCAAAGGGATAAACCATGAAAACATTATGATTTAATATTATTTAAATAGAAACATTGAATCATCTACCTCAAATGTGTTAATGTTATTCACATAATAAGGGACCAACATCTTAGATTTAAATCACCTCTCTCATAAGAAGATTGTGATCACCATAGCTCATAGAAGAAAGGCTAGGATTAGTATCCATTGAAGGGTTCCAGAATCCCCTAAAGAAAAATAATTATTATGGTAGGATATATGGGAGAAGGGGTAGGGTTTTAGTGATGTTGATCGGCACTTCATGTTAAAAGTTCACTACCATGGTCAGATTTATGGCGTAAAACCCTCGTTTATATCATAAATACATATGAAATTATGTTCCTCTAAAAAAATTAATACCTTAAAGAACATGACCGATATCAAAAAAAAATTAATGAGGTTGGGTTTGTGATATAAATTCTATGATATTTTCCTCATGATCCACAAAACACATTTTTTCCATAAAACTCATTTACTCCACAAAATATTAAGTTATGCTATAAAATTCCCCTACATTAATATTATAGCAGTAAAAAAACCATGTAGACCCACTAATCCTCTTTTCAGTACCACATGTATAATAAACATGACATTGTTATGAAAACAAATATCCAGTCAGTTACGTCAGATACCTATCAAAACATTTACATTAATGACAATCAATAATCAAACAATAAGAGGAAAAAATTTCCTTCCTAAAATTCATCCTATGAGATACCTCTCATGAATCTCTCCATAACAAGACCACAATCAACTCACTCAGGGAAAAAAATCTAAAAACCTTGATTCCCTAAGAAATATTAGCTAAAAAAACTTTTTAAGGGGATATATTTTTAATACGGGAGTAAGGATACCAATAACATGTCAATAAGAGAAAGCTATATCATAACCTGAAAGGTTTCAACAACAAAAACTAAAATTAAAAAGTAAAAAGTAAATAGTTAAACAAAGAATAGGTTGGGGTATTGAGAAAATATATATTATTCGTGTTACTAGGTATTATCCTTCATTCCATAGTGTCACCGGAAGATATGATATAAGGAACTATCAAACAAACACATCACCTTCACCTGGTTGCACTGGATCTCTACATGCCACTCTTCTCTGTTTTCATCATTATAAAAATCAATCTAACCATAATTGATGATGTTGGAATCATCATCAATGTAATGAAAATGATTTCATAGATGAAAAAATCATGTTTTATTCTCATCGATTGGGTAATTACCATTTAATATGTCAGGGGAAAATTTAATCCCACACCTTGAATAATACAAAACATTTGGAGAAAGATTACTCCAATGACTAAACTATCACTTCAAATGATGATGAGTCACCTTCATAAACCCATGAACATCAAATTTGAACATTACAGGTATCCTCCTAATATTAGAATTGGATTTCTTACGATCCATTATTGCTTTCATCCTCTTTTGAATCCCTAAAACATCTCTTTTATGTTCTTAACTAGCACTATATAATAAATTGTTAACTTTGAAAACCCATTCCATAATAATAGATAATTTAATGGTAATTTTTAAAAATATTTAAAGATATTCATACCAAAGGTGAATTTTAAACTACTAATGTGTGAAAACTCAATCAAAAGTAATCTCCCCGTCAACGAACCTCCAAAATCCAGGATACTAGAGTGCAACATGTATTCATGACTCTGAGTGTTACTATATATGTGACCATATTTTATCAAATGAAATGTCATGCATATGGGAAAATAAGAGACAAAATAATGTTGGATATCTCTCCAAAACATAAACATAAAAGATGGATACTTTTTGTGATGACCTTCCTCATGACTCTATGGAGTTTCAAAACCTTCTCCCTATACTACCTTGAAAAATCATCCACTTATATCGACTACTTAATCACAATGCTGGGGAATTATTTCATTACCTGATCGACTATAAACAATATGAAATCAAAGACTCACTAATATTTAGTTAAAATATAAATATATTACATCAACATTTCCTCACTCATCTACTTGTGAAAATCATAATGTATGGGAAAACCATTAAGATCATCATGTGTTTTCATCACCATTTATAAGACCAAATAACAAGACACAAACTATTGAACTAAATGATTCAACTAGTCCCATCATGATAAATAATGACCAGTAAATCACTATCATGCCATTATGATCCTCCATGTGTGAGCTTTGTAACTTTGAAATAAACATCTTACACATCATCAAAAGGATGAAAATAATATCATGTAACAAAAATCGGTGATGTTATTACTCATAAAAAACCTCAAGTGAATTGAAAAAAATAAACCAGTCTCCCTAACCCACCTCCTTAGAATCCCACAAATGGGACATCTATACCTGATGCACCAAAGATGAGAAAAATGACCACTGATAAAAATAAAACATTATTCATAAACCTTTACCATATATAGAATCATTATTTATAGTTCCTCCCTCCCTCTCCAGTAAAATCTAGATTCATATACAACATCAATATTTTAATTTCATCTAAGCACACTATTCAAAAACATTTACATTTCATATTGTATAAGATTCCTCAGTATCATAATAAAATAATAATTTTACCAATAGTCTCTTTCTAAATATCATTTCAAACATGGAAAATACATACCTCAATATATTATGATTTTTTAAAACCACAAAATTATCTAATATGATGTAAATTCAAAACTACTTCAAAGATAAAAATTGTGGTCAACTCAGGATCATGGTGGCATAGTTACACTTATGGGTTTGTAACTACCAAGGCCCATAAAAATAAATAATATATAATTCATAAAATCATTACACAAACCATTATATTAATTATAATAGAATGACTCAATATAGACCAAATATTTTAGAAAATGATTGACTAGAACACTGACCAACTTCTCATTCAGGCACTCAAATTTTTCTTAACACTGTTCACTGCACAAGAAATCGTGATCCTTTTTTGTAAAGGGTAACTGGGGAGTGTTAAATATAGATAAATAGACAACAAAAAACTTATAATAACGTATAATATGATGAAAATATCCCATCCATGGAATTTTCTTAGGGCCTCAAATAAACCTACCACCATTATCATTAAAGGATCCAATGCAACTCCTCACTTAGATACCACATTCCCTATAAAACGGACATCATGATCCAAGAAATCCTATAATGAAAAATTCTTGATCATCTAATGATGATGATAAACTCTCAAAATCTCATGAAAATGCTCAGAAAGACCCCCATGATATAATAGTACATAAAGATTTAAACAATTAAAACCACCATGAAATGGTCTAATAAATACCTAAACACATCATTCACAAATCCCATGGACATTGAAATAGAATTAATCACACCAAACATAATCATAGTGAAATCATATTTTCTGTTATGATAATTAAAATAATTCATTGAAATATCCTCACACATCCCCCACATTTGATTAAATACCGACTGCAAATCTATCTTCAAGAACCAAAATTCTATTTTTAGTTGATAGAATAAATCATCTGTCATTGGAATAATATAACAGTTTTTCCCTTTAACATGGTTGAAGAGATGATAGTCAATAAATATCGACAAAATAATATATACATTACTCAAGAAATATTGCACCCAATGGTTACACAATTCATTATAAATAATCTCATAGAAAAATATCTTTGAGAATAAGTCACAGTTAATAAAAAGTAGATATACCCATATTATATGGATACATCGCGATAGGATATATGGATATTTGTAAATATATACCAAACACCATCTATATTCATGGGTTAAACCTACACCGGACCTAATAAATACATTTGCATACTCTTCTACATCCTTAGGAAACATCGTTAGACGAACCTCTGATAAACACAACACTAGATTTTATTTTAGGTATGACTAGGAGAAAACACTTCTTTGACCCATCCAAGGTTCTATTATTCCAATGAAAAATAGAATATCTTCATCACTATCATAGGATAAAAAAAATATCCATATGAAATCAATAATGGAATGGAAATAATACATCAAATCCATAATGATGATTCTATCATAAGTATGTTACCACAAACAAAGGATTTTTTCCCATGGGTGGTGCTGCCTCCACAATTTCTAATAGTATCTACATACAAAAAATAAGACATATTGACCTCTAACTGGCGTGTTCAATGAAAAAGAATTTATAATCCTCTTTACCACAATTCCAAAAACAAGGATGATGTAAGATGATATAATGGAGTGCATCGCTCATCAATCTAAAAAACATGAACCATTATGAAAAAATGAAAAGGATTCCTAGAATGAAGACTGGATTTTCAAGAGCTAGAAATAAAAATGAATGTTTCTAACAATAACCATCATCCTGGACCCACTAACATTTCTCACAACTACACCCACCAACCATTCTCTTCTATATGAGGATGAAGGGAATCTCATTTCAGGACATTTACCTTAGGGGTCTGATCCACCACTACCCAAATCCCTCCATCAAATGGAAAGGCGAAGAAAACTCATCAAAGTAAGAATATCATACACATAGGATTCCTTAACCTACATAACCTTTATTCACACAGTCACATACATCTCTAATAAGTAGTTTAGTGATCATAATAACATAAATTCGAATTAATTCATACATATATCTAAAAATTAGATTTAAATAATAATACTGATAGTGTAGTAAAAAATATAGGGACACCAAATTTTGAAAAAGAGTCCAACCATTATAGAATGAGCGGAATTCTATCAACTGAAACCACTAGAACACACTTAGGTCATGCATTAGTATACCCTTCTATTTTTCTAGCACACTAATGTCCTACTTCTTTGGACTCTATTAGGACTATGTCATAAGTCATGTTACCAGCAAAAGAAATGAAATATAAAGGAAAATACCATGTAGCGGTGAGTATACCAATACCAAGTAGGAATCCAAAAAACAAAATATAATAGGTTTAATATTTCTAGGAAAGAGTATGCATGACACAAAAAATAAGAAACCTAAGTGATAGAGTCCAATAAACCCTCTCTTGAACACTCCTCGACTATTTATATAAAGGAAAATAATATCCAAATGGTGTGTCATTCAATATCAGTCAAATAAAGGTAATGAATCCAATAATAACACATTTATAATTTTCTAATACAAAAAGAATCATGTGTTCCCAAAATCATAGAAGTCAACATGATTCAATTTACGGTTCAAAGGTAATGCCCATTTTGGAGAACTGACCTCACGAGCCCTTCATTACTCGATAGAACTCATCCATGATATTTCACTCATCAATAAATCTTATTTCATCATCAATGGGATATCCATGAGATACTAGTCCATTAGGAATAGTTATTGAAAACTAGATGGCACTAATATGAGATAACACACTCTATCATATTTCACTAGGATGGTAGAGAAGCCGATCGTCATTGATCGCATATAGTCGATTGATAATGCTTATCTGGTACCACTAAACAAAAAGTCATGATGTCACCTATATTATATCAATATATGATTATGGAGTCACACCCATCAGATATGGGGTACACCTTGAACACTACTAGATTCAATAAATATTTCATTAGAGATAGGGGAACAGAACTGTGACCACTGGGTGACACCAAATACCCGTTATGGAACACTGAATATCATAACACATAAATAGATGACCACACCCAGGACAAAAAGAAGATTATATAACCCCTAACTAGCCTCAAATACAAGATACATTGATTAGGAATCTTGCTCAGGACCACTTGGAGATAGCACAAACCCAAATCGGGATCCCTCCTCTATGTATGGGATTGTACATGAAAAAATACTGCGAACACCAATGGAACTAACCACTGAGTAGGGGATGTTAATAACAATGATGCCACAAACCCTAATGAAACATAAAACCATTTAGGGGATTCAGTATCAAACGATTCTTGAATTCATACATGGATAAACTACTAGAATGGTGATCACTATCTTATATATGATAGTCACACTGATAACATGAACCCTTGTAATAGAAGATGGTTTGATATAGGATCTCATCCAGACCTCCTAGAAGGTCACACAATCTCTATATGAGATGATCTTATCAAGGGGATCATAATTACGATCTATGAATGTAATTACACACCAAACCATCATAGGGTTATACTAGGGGGACCCACTCAACAAATACTAGTCTATACATTAATATCAATCGAAACTATAACCTCATCCTACATCACATATCTAACAAAAAATACATGTTAAACATCATAAAAAACCAAGAAAACTACTTATGATAGAATACACACCATCATATATCAAATTCTTGAAGATGGTGATGTGTGTGGGAGAAACCTCCAATTATCATACACGACATGCACACATAGTACAAGGCATGTATCTTGGAACTGAAACATGGTCATACCCTCTCATGTTACTCAATATATATTTGGGAATATATATAATTTCTACATCATGTCACACAACATGGGACCTTTACGATCTCATGGGCATGTATTTGACCAAATAGAGTCAGGTAGTCACGTTTTCCCACATAGGGTGTACACTATGTACACAATGCATATTGGATATCTATACAATTGGTTTTTTTCACATCTGATACCAATGTATGGTTTCCTATTTCTAGGTACCTGGTCATAAACATTCACATGTAAATTTCCCATGACATGAAATATTTGGACTTGTATCTCAAATACATGGCCTAGGTTCCATATATAAGATGTACAGCCAGTAAACAAAGTGAATTCCCCAAAATTTATCTTCTTATTGTGTGAATAACTCAAGGAAAGTGACATTTCACTACAAAATAAGTTATCTATAATCTCAAACAAAAATTCCCTATGAGAAACCAGAACCCCCCCTGTTTTCTCAAAATCCACCTTATATCTACCCATACGATGTCGTTATAATTATTATTAGGGGTATAAAATCGTAAATAATCACATCATGTCATCATATAATTATTATAAATCTACATAAATTGAATTGAAATTTTGAATCATTTGGTTCAAAATGACACTTGGAAGCCATTATAGCAGGATTTGGTGATGATTGACATCATAATTAGGGATCAAAAGTTCATATTATTCTCAGTTGAGGCCTGATTCATCTATCTAAGAACTAGGAGGGGATCATCCTCTCCTCTGATACATTTCATAAGACATTTGGGATAGTTTTTTGATTTAATAAACAAATATAATCAACATTCATTCCATTAAGCCATCAAACGAGCAACTGGAGATGACATATTTTATGTAGCTCCTTAAGTATAAACCATGTTATGAAGTTATCCATGGTATAATATTTCAGAATAGAGACTCTTATCAGTTTATATTATCTGTTTACAAATAAAAATTCTGTTAAGAAAAAATATATTTAATATTTCTTATAACACTACATTGTGGCTCTTTGGGACTCATAATCCCTTTTTACCTCTACACCTCCTTGTGGGAATATACCTAGAAATAATACAATGTCTTACACACTAAAATATAGTAAGTTTACTATGCTGACCATCATGATTTTCATCTCAAAAAGATAATCCTAGGGAATAGTGGGAAAAATTGAGCTCTCAACTGGGGATGCCAAGACAATGAGCTAAATGTAGTGTTTCCATGATCTCTACTACTCCACACCCAAGGGAACCAAAAAGGAAATACCACACCCAACTTATAACTAAAACTAAATACACAATGTTCAATAAATCATGCACATATATCCTCATCCTAACAAGTTTTATCACAATGACCCCAATACAACTATGGTCACATAGTTTAGTGGAAACCACAATTTTATCCCAAGAATGATACATCTGTAACCCGGAAATCTAAATCTTCCATGGAATCAAAATCACCCTCAACAACCATCATTATCACCAACTCTAATCCAACAATATTTTCATACCACTACCCCTATTTAGTAAAATGGTTATATTTTTTCCATCACAAATGTGGCCTAATATAGTTCTTCACCGATAGTGGTGTGAGAAATGCACCACACCAACATAAAAAATCAACATATGTTTTCCTTCACCCTATCTATTCAATATAATATGAATAACATACCATATCCATGTTATAATACTTAAGGAATGAAACCCCCTCATATCCAAATATTGAAGGGTGTTTGGTGTCATTATCAGCACATGGGAAAACAACATACCCCCCCCCTTCTGAAAACCCGTCATGTACTAATCCATTTGATACTTGCTAACATGATACCGAGTGAACAAAATCGCATAGATGTGCCACCCTTATTCACTTGAAATCCGTAGGGGTATCAACAAATAGCTAGAGACATAACATACCATCCTAAAGTGTCATTCATGAAACTATTATTCTAATAACTCAAGGGTATAAAAGAAAAACATTGGGATTCTAATTGAAAATTTTATTTCCAATCAGGACCTATGTATGAAAACATTCAAAGGTACCTCATCTCACAAATTCCAATGGGATTGAACCAAAATAATGACCCAAATATTATGGTAGAATTAATGTTCAAGTATACAAAAAATAAAACTCTCAATTGTGTGGTTATTGTGAAATGTACATGGGAAGATTCTATTAACTCCGCCACTAATGTAGGAATCAAATGATCATGACAGAACCACTCCATGGGTCAAACAAGCCATCTAATAAAATTATATGTATCTTCCTCCATATTATATAATACTTTATAGCCTATAATCACTCCACAAATTATTAATTCTTCATACCATAATCAAGAAACACCCCACACCAACCATTGGAAACGATATTTTCATGGATGTTAGGATGTCAATCCATATTTGTAATGATCATAATTGGGTTTCCCTACCCCTATCAAAAGATTCAATGAATGGAACAATCCTCCTAGAGTTTGGTCACACTATTGATAGATGTTTTTTTGTGAACCTCGATATCGAAGACTCTATTATAACGGTCAAGAATAAATTATCTTCTCGTATTTCTATGTCCTTATATGAAAATAATAATATAAAACCCCACCCCAAACCCACATGGTAATTGAAGTCACCCACAACACCTTGACACTAACCACATTGGGTGGAATTTACCCCCCCCACATTATATTGTATCACATTAAAATAACATTTATTTATGTATTAAATATCTATAATCCTTTTGAATATTGTAAGAACCGGGTTCCTATTATTATGGTACAGGTTTCTTCTGTTCCTTTTTCCTTAAGTGGTTTGGTGAAAATAAGGAAAATGGGGATAATCCCAAATTTTATGGGTACATGAAATGTACTTTTCCACACGTCATGTAATTTGGTTGTGTGGGATGAGTACACAGGGCGTGTAGACCTTCCGATGATGAAGGGTGTAAAAAATGACTACACGCAGTGTACGTAGTATATACAGGCCGTGTAATCAGTCGGTAGGATAATAATAAGGTGGTGAAAGAAGCTTATAGAAGAGCGACAGTACATGTCGTGTAATCAAGAGTATATGTCGTGTTCCCTTGTCGATAAATGAACAGTTCAGTAGTGAAAAATAGCCTCCAGAGGAACAGTTAAAAAATTAAATATACGCACCATGTACTTGAGAGTACACTGCGTGTAGTTTGTTTCTTTCACTTAAAATGGGCAGTGGCCTCCTCTTTCAATAGAGGAACCTTAGAAATCGTTTGGAGCACTGGGAGGGGAATCCAAAGCTTGGAACAGTTCCTGAATGAGCACCGGGACTTTGATTCCTTCACCGACGATCACGTTAGGACCGGGTGGGTAAGCTCTTTCTTCTCCTTATGTGTTTCCTTCAAATTCATTCTCTAGGGGATGTTATTTGATTTTGAACATGTAGCCATTTATCCTAGATCTACTTCATTCTTTGACTTTTTGATAGGCATCTTTCATGTATATTGATCAGAGGAGATCAAGGTAGGTGGTTTGAAGTTTAATTCCAATTGTGATATTGTTTTTAAATACCATTGTGCTACATGGCCATGTTTGGGGTGTTGTATGGCTGAGGCCTTGACTAATTAAATGCCTATAATTGCATAGTTAATTTAATGAATATTTATACACTACTTTCTGGGATCATTTCTTTGTTCCAGGGCCACCCATGGGTGTGTTATCTTGTTTTCCATTTGGTCAGGACACCCGAGGGTATGCCGTGATTATAGCATGATTTGAGTTTTGTTGATGGGAAATGTATATAAATTTCTTTCTTATGTGTTGGGCATGGCCTGATTACTTACTTATCCTGAGGGTAGTGTTTTTTTAGCCTGAGGGAAAGGTTATATTCAACCTGAGGGAAAGTTTTTATTTATCCTGAGGGCAAAGTTTTATATTCCTGAGGGAAGTTTCTTCTGTTCCTGAGGGAATTATCTCATATTCCTGAGGGAAATATTTGTTATGCATAAGGGAAGTCACCTGAGGGTTTCGATTCTGATTAGCCTGAAGGCGTGTTTCTGATTAGCCTTAGTGCGTAGTTCTGATTACCAGAGGGTAAGGTTTTGCATCTCTGAGGACTCCGTTTACTTTTCATATTCACTATGGTGATTTCACATGTTATACCTACCAAGCTAAAGAACAGGCTTGGTATTGTTTAACCTTGTACTTGTTAGATAGCTGGTTGTAGTTTTGCTGCGGAACTATATAAGAGATTGTTGGCTGAGGCTGGGTCTTGGAAACTTACAGTTTAATTATATTGAATTTTTAAATAATAATTAAATGCAAATGGAACTAGGAAGAATGCTTACTTTTTTTTACTTCCTGGTTTACTTCATTTCATTACTGCACACAGTTTTTCCACAAAATCACTGACACTTGGGTACGGGCCTTTGGTGGTTGCCTACTGTGATTTTTTTCTCACACCCTATTTTGGTCATGTCATAGACCCAAATAGATTATATTTCTGCAGGTGTATATAAGGGAAATGGTACCTATATAGGTACATGATGTTGCAGAGGAGTAAGAGAGCATGAGACCAATCTAAGGCTTGCGATGCTGCGGAGTTCCTACTGTGTTGTTTATTTTTCTTTGCTATACTTTTCCATTGTACTGTATTGTTTCAGATTGCAGTGTATCATGTTTTGGATACTTCCTTAGACATAGATACATATTAAATAATTATATATGACTGTTGGTCATTTCATTATTTCAGTACTATTTTCCATTTCATCCTGGTATTGTTTATTGCTTCCAATTTTGTATACTTGTATTTTGTTCTGCTGTGTTACCCTTTGACAATTGAGGGAAATGTTTCCCCACTATCAGACCTAGTTCCTCACTGCTAGTTGGAAGCCTCTAGCATTTGGGGAAATCCGATTGAGGTCATGTGACCAACCGGGTTCACGACACCCGTTGAGTGGCACCCGGATCCGGGACATTACAGAGTGGTATCAGAGGGGATTTTTCTTTTCTATCTGAGTTATTTTATTATTTGGTGATGACAGAAAGAGATATATTGTTAAGGGGTTCGGTAATAACTATTCCTGGGAGTATCTACCCCATGTACAGGTAAAGACCAGATTACCTAGAATTAAATAGTGATTTTCTGTTTATGATTATTACAATTGATTTGATTTTCACCATCGGGCGACACACTTGTTGTGTGCTATTTATATTTTTATAACTGGGTTCTATTTTGTTGAAACCTGATAAGATGAGGGTATTCCATCTCATGCATCATTTAGGCACATGTTAGAATCACATTCCATGCATAGTTTCTATGCCATATAGGTTCATTAGAAATTGCATGTTGTTGTGATAGATGTTGCGCTAGAAAAGGAATGCTATTATGATAGATTCCTAGATAAAAATACCTGCTATTTTATAGGGTATTGTTATATAAGGTTCTGATAATGAACGCCAAACTTTGGTTTTTGAGGAGTATGGGCCCTATTCAACTGGAATTTTGTGGTTCATTGACTTGTTTATATGTTTATAACTTGGATAATATTCCAAGAATTGTTTCGCGGAGAGTATGGGCCCTCACGGATCGGAATTTGGAACTTTGGTGTTGGTTTAAGTGTTTTTCTGGGCTCCAGAGTAGTTTTTGAGGCTTACTATCTGAAAAAACTCAGAATACACACCCTGTAGTTTTGACTACACTCCATGTACTTTGCTGTTTGGGAAGAAAAGAAAACTTTTTTGGTACACGGCATGTACCCTTTGTAAACTCAGTGTAGTTCCTAACCGTGTCATCGACTGTGTAGGTAGAAACACGGGGTTTGAAAAACTGTAAGGGTACATGCCATGTACCGGTTGTACATGCCCTATTGTATTGATCCTGTATCTAACCATGTAACTAACAACACAGGTTTGGGTTATCCTCCCTAGTACACATTGTGTCCATATGGAACACACCGTGTAGTGTGAGAAGTGTATCCAACCGTGTAACTAACAACACGGGTCAGTAAAGCTCGTCAATGTACACGCCGTGTAGACCTTATACATGCCGTGTAGTATTGATCGGTGAAAGACTGTGTGGACTTGGCAGTGTGGCTGGGGAAATGAGGTGGTGTACAAGCTATGTGCTGGTGTTACATGCCGTGTAGTGTCAACTGAGTAGCTGGCCATGTCGCTAACAACATGGGTCGGTGAATCTCGCCTAGTACATGCAGTGTAGACCTTATACACTCCATGTAGTCTCATTCAAAAGAGATCCGTGTGGCTAAGATGTGTAGAAGGGCTCAGGAAGGGGAAGAAAATTCAAGTACACTTCGTGTGTGTGGACAACACGCCGTGTGTTTGGGGTGTTACACAACCAGTTTTGGAAGAAGTACATTCCCAAGTGAATGACTTGAAAGAACAAGCTGTGTAGTTATTATAAACAACGTGTAGTCTTGTTTTGTAAAACATGAATGTTTTATTTCTCCTGTTCCCTTCTTGCGCTTCCAGTTCTTAGTCCTTGATGATCTTAATCATAGGCATGTGTTTGACCTTGTAGAGTCATGTTGTCGAGACGACATCAAGTTTTTCTCCAGGAGAGCAGAAATGAGTATACACCTGAGATGGTAGGCCACGGTCTACCGATGGATCCTCCAATAGGTCCAGATGCGGTGCCAGCCATTATAGCGGACACAGGCACAGATGCACAGTTCCATGAAGGCTTAATAATGTTCATGCAGACCCTCCAGGGAGCACCGTCTGCTGCCAAATCTATGGTAGAGCTGACACATATATTCCAACAGCAGCATCCGCCTATGTTTTCAGGGGAAGGAAGACCACCGGCTGTAGATTCTTGGTTGGGTTCTATGCAGACTATCTTCGAGCATCTAGAGACGCCTCCTGGATGGAGGGTCAAGCTCACTACATACATGATGCGTGATTCCACCAAGAGGTGGTGGGATGTTACCACCCAGATAGATCATAAAAAATACATGGTGTATGAAGATTTTCAGGTTTTCTTATATGAATTTTTCTTTTCAGAGACCCTGAGAGTAGATAGAGCTCGAGATTTCATGAATCTGCAGCAGGGGGCCATGTCAGTGATGGACTATTCTACCCGTTTCACCGAGCTATTGTACTTCGCACCTATTCTTGTGGGAGATGAAGCATTGAGTGATCAAAGCTTTGAGGATGGTATTATGTATTACATCTAAGTTCTAGTTAATGTTTTAAGGTTTCCCACAGTGCATGCTATTGTGAACCAGACACTGATTACTGAGCAGAACTTGCAGGAAGCTAGTGGTGCAGGCTGGGATGGTTCAGAACTAGTTTCTGGTACTATTCCTACTAGTAAGAGGAAGAGGTAGATGGATTTTCTTCAAGGTGGCAGTACTAGCCAGAGGAATCCTTTAGGTGGACCAGTGATGTGCTACCAGTGCGTTAAAGAGGGGAACATGAGACCTCAGTGTCCACGTGACCTAGTGTGTCACGACCCGTCCTCGGGGCCCGTGCCGTGACTACCCCAAGCCCGCCTTCCATAGGCCAGGGGCTGGCGACTAGCACCAAGGCGTAAATCCCGGTAAATGGAAGGCATTAAATTTGTAAAGTAAACAAGAACCACAGAGTAAGAAAGCAGAAAAAGTAAACACTAAGTAAATGCTAGTAAAAGAGTAAGTATGGAAAAATAAGTGGGCCAGTACAAACCCAAACTGAAAGTAAAGTAAAACTCGAAAAGGGAAAACCGCAACTGAAAGGTAAAGCCACAATGACGAGCTGTCCACTAGGAATCCCACCTGAAGGGTGGGTACAGAAATCCTCCACTGCTCCTCGGTCCAGCCTACCGCTCCGAGTACGTCCTGACCAGTGGTCCACCTCCAGGTACCGTCCTGCTCCGCAAGCCTCCACCATGATCTGCGCTCTCCTTCGTCTACAACCAACACAACGTAGTGCAGGCATAGCCCGTGCAGGGGTGAGTATAAGATACTCAATAGGGACCTCGAGACCCCCGAAGGTCTCTCAAAATCAACAAAGGATAAACCACAAAGGAAAGATACAATCACGAAGTAACATCCGATACGGCTTAGGTATATGCCCATACATATACCTAAGTCATCAATTCTCGCTCGGCTCCAACATCCGAGCTCAATTACAACCCAGTCCACACAGGAAAGAAAAACGTAAATCCAGACAGGATAGCATGACACAATCCACAAAGGAAAGTAAAACATAAATCCTCACAGGATAGCACAACACAGTCCACAGAGGAAAGAAAAACGTAAATCCACACAGGAAAGCAAAACGTAAACCCACACAGGATAACATGACACATTCCACATAGGAAGCAACACAGAAATCAGCTCACAAAGGTACACATCATTTGTAAAGCAATAGAGATGATCAGATGTAGTCACTGATTCATCTTACTGGGACCCACGTAGGATATAAGCACTGTTGACATCGTCGTCGAACCCACAGAGGATTCCGGTACAATTTTCTTCATCGTCGAACCCACATAGGATTTTAGTACGATAGTCCTCATCATCGAACACACATAGGATTCCAGTACGATTTTCTTCATCGTCGAACCCACATAGGATTCCAGTACGATTTTTTTCATCGTCGAACCCACATAGGATTCCAGTATGATTGTCTTTATCGTCGAACCCACATAGGATTCCAGTACGATAGTCTTCATCGTCGAACCCACATAGGATTCCAGTACGATAGTCTTTATCGTCGAACCCACATAGGATTCCAGTACGATAGTCTTCATCGTCGAACCCACATAGGATTCCAGTACGATATTCTTCATCGTCGAACCCACATAGGATTCCAGTACGATTGTCTTCATCGTCGCCGATGTAGCAGTCGCAGCCAGCTCTAGGGTTCCTGCACACAGCAAGCTCGTTCTGGAGGGTCCGCTCCACGAGCTGAGAGGCTGATACATCAACTGACACATAGTCCAGAGTTGATGTATCCAAAAGTTCCGTATCGTCAACAGGAACTCAACGTCGCAGACGGCGCGTCAATCGGACGCCCGGTCTGAGGGTTATTGGCTTTTTCGTCCCAGGGGCCCGGTTGGTTTTTAAGGCAAAACCAACCCGACCGTACTCCACCTGCGTCCAAACCTCAGGAGGAGTAAGCCAAAAGATCCGTCTCACTAAGAGAAAACCAACACAGTTGACGACACGTCAAATGGACATCTGAAGCTCAAGATATGAGCGTTTCCGCTCCGAGGGCCCGGTTGGTTTCGTGTACGAACCAACCTGGACGAACTCAAAGTATTCCGAAACCTTGAGTGAGATATACCGAAACGACCGTCTCGTTCTAAGGATCGTGTCGCCGCTGAAGGCGCATCAATCGGAGGTCCGAAGCCCGGGTTATGGGCAATTGAACCCAAACGGTCCGAAAATAGGGGTTTCAGGCACGGTCCGACCCGACCCGAGACCCCCCGGTCGGCCCGAACCGGGTCGACCCGCCCTAGGTCCAAGGTCGGACCAGCCCGGCAGGCGCGGCGCGACGGGGCCCGGCGACCCGCGCGATGGGTGCGCTGGTCGGTGCTCGGCCAAAACGGTCGAGCCGTTTTGGCTCGCGCGGGGGGGGGGGGGGGGGGCTGCCCCCCCCTGGTTTTCTATAACCGCGACCCCTTAATTGGGGCCGCATTGTTGTCTGGAAGGGGGAATTAATTCCCCCGACTCCTCCCTGTCCGGCCGGCCCGACCTGGCCAGCCGGTTCCTGCTCAACGGGACCGGCGATGGCCGGTCCCCTTCCAGCTCCGACGCCGGCGGCCCGGTACCGGCCGCCGGTAACCCTGCTCCGCCGCGGCCCGGAACCGGCCGCGACCCTTGTCGTCCGGCACGGTGTGACGACGCCGCGACCCTCCACCGCAGCCCCACTCCGGCCGCAGCGTCTTCGGTTTTCTTCGACACAGCGCGACAGCGTCACGTCCCTATTCAATCTTCACGGTGCGGTGTGACGACGCCACGAAGTACTTGCCGTGCATTTTTCGCGTGGTGAGATGACACCACACCATTCCGTCCAATCCACAAAGTATCAACATGGTTAACGAGGAGGGTCGTCCATGTTTGTGTGGTCCGGACCCCTCTCGTTAAACGATAACATTTAGTCGAAGATCCACGAAGATCGACAAACTAGAATCATGAACGGAAGTAATTAAATAAAATAGAAACCCCTACCTCGGTTTCAAGAACGGTTCACGTCAACGAGCTGTGGAAGATGAGCTTCGCGGAGTTCGGGCATCGCGGAAAACGAACGTCGATTCCGTTGTCGTCGAGGTGCGTCCGAAGAGGAAACGACGCAGAAGAAGAACGTCGTGGAAGAAGGTCTCCGCGTTCTTCGGTGGAGAAGTTCTTCGTTGAAGAACTGTGTTCTTCGTCGGAGTCCGAGGTGTTCTTCACGTTCTTCGTCGAAGAAGAAGATGTTCTTCCCAAAACCTCTCAACGATAAAACTCTAACAACAAAATAAAATAAGCTCCTTTCTTATTTTATTAACACAACAAGCCTTTTGAAATTCAAAGGTTTGAATTTCAAAAACTTACATTAAACACTCAACATTAAAACCATAAGTTTGATAAACTTAAGTTATCAACATTTAATGGGAGTTGAGAGGGGTTAGAGGATATGAAGGGGTGGGGTTCGTGTGGGCCCCACCACCCTCATAACCTCCCAAGGGAGGTTGGGTGGTTACCCAACTTCCATCAAGAACTAAACACTTAGAATAAAAATTGTATAATAATAATAAATTAACTTCCACAATTTTTATCATCCACACCTATGATAACGCAACTCCGGAACAAGAGTTCCTAAGAAATTACCGGCGCTGCGGTTCCATCGGTGCCCTCAGAATTCGATTCTGGGAACCAGTTCAAAAGTTAGAAATTCCCGCTCATTCGTTCACTGAACGTACCCGAGCTAAACTTCAGATAGATATTCTGGGCACTCCGGGCCTCGGAATCAAGTGTCGTCTGAAACCGCGTTCTTGTAAAATTCCAAAGAAAATTAAGAAAAAATTTCTCTTGAATTTTACGGGTCTTTAAATTACTCCCACCTCAGGGATTTACGTCTCCGTAAAGATACATCATAACTAGGGAAACAAATGAGGGTACTAAGCACACATCAGAGCCTCCCGCTCCCAAGTGCTCTCCTGGAGGTTCCCGTACTGCCATCTGATGCGTACTAGAGGAATCGACCGTCCACGTAGGACCCGCTCCTGTCGATCCTCGATCTCCACCGGGACCTCCACAAAAGTCACCCCATCATCAACGTATAGCTCCCCATGGTCAATGATGTGCGTCGGGTCATGCACGTATCTCCTCAGCTGAGATACGTTGAAGACATCGTGCAACCGGTGCAACTGAGGTGGTAGATCCAGGCGATAAGCCACCTCGCCAATCCTGCTGAGGACCTGGAATGGTCCGATGAAGCGTGGAGACAATTTTCCACCTTGTCCAAATCTCCATAATCCACGTCGAGGTGAGACACGCAAGAAGATGTGGTCGCCATCCTTGAACTCTAGTGGCCTCCGCCTCCTGTCAGCATAATACTTTTTCCGGCTCTGAGCTTTCCTCATCCGCTCCTGGATGATCTGGACCTTCTCTGGTCATACAAGAGCTGCTGCAATTTTTTCTTTTCCGATAAGAGAAATCCGGTCTCATCCCTTGGATGAACCACGTTCTTCGCCTAATACAGTCAATCCCATCATGGATGATACAAACCCATAGCAAGGATGACGTCGTAAGGCCTCGACGCTACTACCAAGAGATCCAACCGTTACTCTCTCCTCCAAGGGTTGAATCACACTGCCGGCATCAGTGTGTGGTAACTGGGTCTCCTCCAGTAGGTATCTCTCAAGTGAGGGTCAAGTCAACAGTCTAAACTGGAACCTCTTAGTAACAACACAAGAGAGGATAAGAAAGTAAATGCCACAAAAAAGGTTCCTTTTATTACTGCAGCTCAAGTAAAAAGACACAAAGCATTATAAACATACAACAACAAAACTAAAAGCAACATGAACAAAAGTCTCCAGGTCTGGAGCTAGTCCCGCTACTGTCCACCTGCTCCCAGAGCTCCATGATCGTAGGCCTCAGCTGCCTGAAGCTGAGCTCTCCCGTGTCCTCCTGTCTCCTGTGGTCGGGGTGGACCTCCTGGTTGTGGTGGTGGCAACACCCCGAAGCGTCGTCCACCTCCAGCTGCACGGCCAGCTCCTCTGCCTCGCCTTCCTGCTCCCTGCAGACCGTCATGGTCGAACCTCTGCCTGGGAGGTCCCTCTACCACCTGTTGTTCTTCTGCAGGACGAGTCGGGCAGTCTCGAGCCATTTGACCTTGCCCACTGCATGCGTAGCATTGCCTGCTCCTCGAGTAGCTGGCTCTCCTTCGTGTGCCCCGCACAACCGAATCATCACCCTGAGATTTCCCATCGGAAGGTCTGGCCCGCTTGGACCTCTACGTCACCTGTCGACTGCCAGCTGCAGAAGACTCCGCTACGGGTCGTCCTGTGGAGGGTCCTACCACTGGTGCCTGCTTGGTGAAGAAACTCTCTACTAAAAGGGCTCTTTCCAACACCTCTTCCTATGTCGGAATGTTGAGGGAGATCATCAAGGCCCTGATCTCATGCCTCAGTCCCTGCTCGAAGGATTGTGCTCGGAATAATGGATCTCGTACCATATCGGTGGAGTAGCGAGAGAGATCAGTGAATCTCGCCGAGTACTGGGCAACTGTCATGCTGCCCTGCCACAGCTGTAGAAGCTCCTGGATGCGCACCGCACAGAGGGTGGCCGGGACGAACTCTGAGCAGAAGAGGCCCTCAAAGTCTGTCCAGAGGAGAGATGCCTCATCCTGCACCCGGAGCATCAAGATCCACCATCTACCTTCCGCCGCGTGTAGGAGGCTCGCTGCGAGGATCACCATGAGGTCTTCAGGTGTCCTCACTAATCTGAAAACCCGTAAAACTGCCTCCAGCCACTACTGGAAATACACTATTTCCCAACGGTTCACAACCGTTGGGAAAGCCCCTCAAACCGTTGGTATAAGATATACCAACGGTTCTCCCAACCGTAGGGAAGAAAGTCGTGGGGAAAACCTTTCCCAACGGTTTATTGGAAACCGTTGGGGTAGGCTGACAGAAGTCACTCTATCCCAACGGTTTGGTGAACCGTTGGGATAGTTTTTCCCAACGGTTTCTCCCAAACCGTTGGGAAAACCAAATATACCTTAACTATCCCAACGGTTCTTCAAAACTGTTGGGATAGTTTTCCATGGGTGAACTCTTTCCCAATGGTTCTAAACCGTTGGGAAAAGAGATATTTACCAACGGTTCATTGAACCGTTGGTAAAAACTTATTTAGGATTATATGCCAACGGTTTAAAACCGTTGGCATACCCTATGCTGCAAATTGCAGCAGCCTGCAATTTGCACAGACCCTCTCCCCTGTACATCAGGCACCTCTCATCTCATCAGGCCTCATTTTCACCTCATTTTCTATCCAACTATTGTACCTGTAATAAAATAAAACATACATATACAATTACGAACAAATTCATACACATTTAACATATAATGGATCCTGAAACTATACACATCCATAATTAAATTACAATTCATAAACATACATAATTCATACATAATTCAATTTAAAATTTAGATGACAATTATATGTGGAATCCGATTGAGGCGGGGATGATTGGTACACATCACATATGACCCATGGATCGTTCTCCTAAAGTTTCAATGGAAACCGAATGCGTTTGGTCGGTTTTTCATATGCCAGTTCTTTTCACTTATAATCCTACCCATTTTAAACAAAACAGACACAGTTAGAGCGGTGTTGGCCACACCGCGCCTCGGATTGAGGCGGAGATGATTCGTACACCTCACATATGACCCATGGATCGTTCTCCTAATGTTTCAACGGAAACCGAATGCGTTTGGTCGGTTTTCCGTATGTACTTAAAATGATGTCCATTTTAATCAAAAGAGAGACACTTAGACTGATCCCGGCCACACCACGACTCGGATTGAGCCCGAGTGGGCTTGTACATGTCACATATGACTTATGGATCGTTGTGATAAATTATCAACAGATTCGGAATGCGTTTGGTCGGTTTTGCGTATGCCAGTTGTTCTTTTCACTTATAATCATGTCCATTTTAAACAAAAGATACACAGTTAGAACGGTGTCGGCCACACCGCTCCTCAGATTGAGGCGGGATTGACTCTTACACGTCACATACGACCCATGGATCCTTGTGCTAAAGTATCGACACAGTCCGAATTCCTTTGGTCGGTTTTTCGTATGTCACTTGATGATTTTCACTTAAAATGACATCTTTTTGAAACAAAAGACCGACACTTTGAGTGGTGTCGGCCACACCACGTCTCCGATTGTGGCGGGGTTGATTCGTACACGTCACATATGACCCATGGATCGTTCTCCTAAAGTTTCAACTGAAACCGAATCCGTTTGGTTGTTTTTCCGTATGTACTTAAAATGGTGTTCATTTTAAACAAAAGAGAGCCACTTAGACTTATCCCGGCCACACCGCGACTCGGATTCATCCCGGGTTGGCTCGTACACGTCACATATGACCCATGGATTGTTGGGATAAATTATCAACAGATTCAGAATGCGTTTGGTCGGTTTTCCGTATGCCAGTTGATGCTTTTCACTTAAAATGACGTCCTTTTGAAACAAAAGACGGACACTTTGAGTGGTGCCGGACACACCATGTCTCCGGATTGAGATGAAACCACCGTTCAAAATTCTAATTATTATTCGTGACGTGTACGCGCATACGACACGTCAATCGGACGTGCGGTTTGAGCGGTACGGCTCAATATTCGTGTTTTAAGTGAGGCGCGCGCTTCATAAACGCGCGTGAGGTGGGTCCAAATGGGACAAATGAAGTCGGAATGACATGAAATCAGAAGAAAAATACGGGTGAGTGATTTCTGAAGTGGTCGAGCAGACGGCACGTCAATCAGACGTGCCGTGTGCCCGCGGTGACCGACAACGCAGTTCTGGTGTCATAAACGGCCAAAACGGGCGTCCAACGGTCAAATTCATAGAGGACGACCTCGGATTGAGCTGAAACCACCGAGAAACATTCTAATTATTATTCGTGATGTGTACGCGCAGACGGCACGTCAATCGGACGTGCAGTTTGCGCGGTACGACTCAATATTCGTGTTTTAAGTGATGCGCGCGCTTCGTAAACGCGCGTGAGGGGGGTCCAAACGGGCCGAACAAAGTCGGAATGGCCTGAAATCAGACGACAAATATGGGACAGTGATTTCTGAAGTGTTCGAGTAGACGGAACGTCAATCGGACGTGCCGTGTGCACGCGGTGACCGACAACGCAGTTCTGGTGTCATAAACGGCCAAAACGGGCGTCCAACGGTCAAATTCATAGCAGCCGACCTCGGATTGACCTGAAACCACCGGGAAACATTCTAATTATTATTCGTGACGTGTACACGCAGACGGCACGTCAATCGGACGTGCGGTTTGCGCGGTACGACTCAATATTCGTGTTTTAAGTGATGCGCGCGCTTCGTAAACGCGCGTGAGGGGGGTTCAAACGGGACGAACGATTTCAGAATGGCCTAAAATCAGACGAAAAATACGGGTGAGTGATTTATGAAGTGGTCGAGAAGACGGAATGTCAATCGTACGTGCCGTGTGCGCGCGGTGACCGACAACGCAGTTCTGGTGTCATAAACGACCAAAACGGGCGTCAAACGGTCAAATTTATAGAGGACGACCTCGGATTGAGGCGGGGTTGACTCGTACACATCTCAAATGACCCATGAATCATTTTCTTAAAGTATCAACACAATCCGAATGCGTTTGGCTGGTTTTCCGTATTCTAGTTGATGTTTTTCACTTAAAATGATGTCCTTTTGAAACAAAAGACATACACTTTGAGTTGTTCCGACCACACCGCGCCTCGGATTGAGGCGGGGATGATTGGTACACGTCACATATGACCCATGGATCGTTCTCCTAAAGTTTCAATGGAAACCGAATGCGTTTGGTCAGTTTTGCGTATGCCAGTTCTTTTCACTTATAATCCTACCCATTTTAAACAAAACAGACACAGTTAGAGCGGTGTTGGCCACATCGCACCTCGGATTGAGGCAGGGATGATTTGTACACCTCAAATATGACCCATGGATCGTTCTCCTAAAGTTTCAATGGAAACCGAATGCGTTTGGTCGGTTTTCCGTATATACTTAAAATGATGTCCATTTTAATCAAAAGAGAGTCACTTAGACTAATCCCGGCCACACCGCGACTCAGATTGAGCCCAAGTGGGCTCGTACATGTCACATACGACTGATGGATTGTTGTGATAAATTATCAACAGATTCAGAATGCGTTTGGTCGGTTTTGCGTATTCCAGTTGTTCTTTTCACTTATAATCCTGTCCATTTTAAACAAAAGATACACAGTTAGAACGGTGTCGGCCACACCGCTCCTCGGATTGAGGCGGGATTGACTCGTACACGTCACATACGACCCATGGATCCTTGTGCTAAAGTATCGACATAGTCCGAATGCCTTTGGTCAGTTTTTCGTATGTCACTTGATGATTTTCACTTAAAATGACGTCTTTTTGAAACAAAAGACCGACACTTTGAGTGGTGTCGGCCACACCGCGTCTCCGATTGTGGCGGGGTTGATTTTTACACGTCACATATGACCCATGGATCGTTCTCCTAAAGTTTCAACGGAAACCGAATCCGTTTGGTCGTTTTTCCGTATGTACTTAAAATGGTGTTCATTTTAAACAAAAGAGAGCCACTTAGACTTATCTCGACCACACTGCGACTCGGATTCATCTCGGGTTGGCTCGTACACGTCACATATGATCCATGGATTTTTGGGATAAATTATCAACAGATTCGGAATGCGTTTGGTCAGTTTTCCGTATGCCAGTTGATGCTTTTCACTTAAAATGACGTCCTTTTGAAACAAAAGACGGACACTTTGAGTGGTGCCGGCCACACCACGTCTCCGGATTGAGATGAAACCACCGTGCAACATTCTAATTATTATTCGTGATGTGTACACGCATACGGCACGTCAATCGGACGTGCGGTTTGAGCGGTACGGCTCAATATTCGTGTTTTAAGTGATGCGCGCGCTTCGTAAACGTGCGTGAGGTGGGTCCAAATGGGACGAATGAAGTTGGAATGACATGAAATCAGACGAAAAATACGGGTGAGTGATTTATGAAGTGGTCGAGCAGACGACACGTCAATCGGACGTGCCGTGTGCCTGCGGTGACCGACAACGCAGTTCTGGTGTCATAAACAGCCAAAACGGGCGTCCAACGGTCAAATTCATAGCGGACGACCTCGGATTGAGCTGAAACCACCGAGAAACATTCTAATTATTATTCGTGACGTGTACGCGCAGACGGCACGTCAATCGGACGTGCGGTTTGCGCGGTACGGCTCAATATTCGTGTTTTAAGTGATGTGCGCGCTTCGTAAACGCGCGTGAGGGGGGTTCAAACGGGCTGAACGAAGTCGGAATGGCCTGAAATCAGACGACAAATACGGGACAGTGATTTATGAAGTGTTCGAGTAGACGGCACGTCAATCGGACGTGCCGTGTGCACGCGGTGACCGACAACGCAGTTCAGGTGTCATAAACGGCCAAAACGGGCGTCCAACGGTCAAATTCATAGAGGCCGACCTCGGATTGACCTGAAACCACCGGGAAACATTCTAATTATTATTCGTGACGTGTACGCGCAGACGACACGTCAATCGGACTTGCGGTTTGCACGGTACGGCTCAATATTCGTGTTTTAAGTGATGCGCGCGCTTCGTAAACGCGCGTGAGGGGGGTCCAAACGGGCCAAACGATTTCAGAATGGCCTGAAATCAGACGACAAATACGGGTGAGTGATTTATGAAGTGGTCGAGTAGACGGCACGTCAATCGGACGTGCCGTGTGCGCGCGGTGACTGACAACGCAGTTCTGGTGTCATAAATGGCCAAAACGGGCGTCAAACGGTCAAATTCATACCGGACGACCTCGGATTGAGGTGGGGTTGACTCGTACATGTCTCAAATGACCCATGGATCGTTGTCTTAATGTATCAACACAATCCGAATGCGTTTGGCCGGTTTTCCGTATGCCAGTTGATGTTTTTCACTTAAAATGATGTCCTTTTGAAACAAAAGACATACAGTTTGAGTTGTTCCGACCACACCGTGCCTCGGATTGAGGCGGGGTTGATTGGTACACGTCACATATGACCCATGGATCGTTCTCCTAAAGTTTCAATGGAAACCGAATGCGTTTGGTCAGTTTTGCGTATGCCAGTTATTTTCACTTATAATCCTACCCATTTTAAACAAAACAGACACAGTTAGAGCGGTGTTGGCCACACCGCGCCTCGGATTGAGGCGGGGATGATTCTTACACCTCACATATGACCCATGGATCATTCTCAACGGAAACCGAATGCGTTTGGTCGGTTTTCTGTATGTACTTAAAATGATGTCCATTTTAATCAAAAGAGAGCCACTTAGACTGATCCCGGCCACACCGCGACTCGGATTGAGGCGGGGTTGATTCGTACACATCACATATGACCCATGGATCGTTGTCCTAAAGCATCAATACATTTCGAATGCGTTTGGTCAGTTTTTCATATGTCACTTTTTGTTTTCACTTAAAATCTTATGGAAATTCATATAGAATATTTTTATATCATATTTAGTATGGATTAGATTTTAGTTGATCGTGCTATGAAACATTTCAGAGCTAATGAAATTAAGGAAGGTGGAGGGGCTGTCCAGGGGGGCTGTCCGGTGGGTGTCCGGGGGGCTGTCCGAGGACCAAGGAGGAGGGTGGGGGGGCTGTGCGGGGTCTGTCCGGGGGGTGTTTGGGGGTTGTTCAGGGGGTTGTCCGGGGTTGTTCAGGGGGCTGTCCGGGGGTTGTTCAGGGGGTTGTTCAGGGGGTTGTCCTGGGGTGTTCAGGGGGCTGTCCGGGGGGTGTTTGGGGGGTTGTCCGGGGTCCAAGGGGGGGGGGGGGGGTGGGGGGTTGTCCGGGGGGCTGTCCAGGGGGCTGTCCGCGGGGGCTGTCCGGTGGGGGCTGTACGGGGGGCTGTACGGGGGGCTATACGGGGGGCTGTCTATAAGGCCCCAACCTTAAAACTTACTTAATCTTGAGTTATTACAAGATTACACATTGAGGATCTTTTCAGGTTTAGAGTTTTAGAGAATTTGATCATGAAACTTACATTACATTCCATATTTAAACAAAGTGGTTACATAAAAGATAGTATTCATTCTTCCCATCAACGGAAACATATTTAGAATATAACACGGATTCTTTCTTGACACATCCTTGACACTATAGTCACATCATGTACCTTTCCCTTGACCTGTGAAAAACATTTCAAAAACTTGGGATGAGCATAAAAAGCTCAGTAAGGGTTATAAAAATATGGAAAGGAAACATGAGTTCATATATACATAAGAATGAAATCATACTTTACCCATAAAACATAGGCACTTTAACATACCTCATCAAACCATGAATAAATCATAGAAAACATATGACACAAAGGTAACTTAAGGCATTCATAACATTCTTACATGGGGAGTAACCCTCTTGGTTATGTTTGGAATACCCATTACAGTATATTCCCTAAAATCTCTTCGGAGAAACCTTAACATTTCACTCCTTCGCGTTACCCAATGCATTGGAGAGCTATAACGGGCTCACCTGCCCTTAGTTTATCACGGAACCACCCGTTTTCATAACAATGCCCAAGAACCATTACAAAAATGTGTCACATAAAACATGCATAAAGGAAACATAACATTTCCACATTTTAATCACAATATAACATTTTAGTATATTGAAATATTGAATCCATTCAAAAAGAAACCATTTCCAAAACCATTTAAAACATTTAATAAAGAGATTTTTGAATCAAAGTGTCCCATACCACCTTGAAGCTTAAAATTTTAAACCATTAATATCCATATAAATAAATCCTTAAAACCATTTTGAAAACACGTATATTAGTAAGAACAAATAATTAAAACATTTATAACGATATTTTGGTTAAAGGGGTTTTACCAAAATTAGATACACTTGAATACAATAATTGAGGAATAACATTTAGTCAGAACTTTATAATATCATGAGAATAAATGGATTCATGATATAATACTCCAAAGGACAGTATATACACCATATAAGAGTGAATTGGTGCATAACAACAATGAACCCTCAATAGAAATGTCAAATGTGATGAAATCCCTTATAAAGAAGGTATCCTTAAATTAAGGACAAATCAATCTCAAAAATATGTGTGAAAAATATAAATACACACAATATAAGTGGATATTAAGTGTAAAACAATAAAAGGTCATTCACACATATTCAATGGATGACATATTCAATGACCACATGTTGAACCCAAAGAAATCGAAATTGGGTTAAAAAGTTCCCTTGACAGCCTAACAGCATCACATCAAAATGAGTTGATGAGAGATAAAAAAGTGTATCTCATCACTTGGACATAAAATTTACATCAATAAGGATATATGAGAACATATCCCAATATAACAATATGCAAATTAAAAGACCCAACAAAAAAAAGTCTTTTAAAAAAAGGAGGGTGAAAGGTTCCCTTACCGACTTGGGTATCTTTCAAAACATACACCCCATGAAAGAAGGACAATAGATCATTGATGTAAATACTCATAAAAGAAAGTATATTACACAAAGAGTATAAAAATGGGCAGTACATACACCACTCAATGGAATTTGTGGAAAATGTAGCATAAATCTCACGGGAATAAAAGTGAGATGAAAAATCCCTCACGAAAACTCGGCAGCCTAACGACGCCACATAAAACTTCCGAATATGGATTGATGAGATCAAATAGGGTATCTCATCACATTAAAATATAATGTACAGCAAGAGGAATATAAAATAACATCCCCCAACATTACAAAGAGGAGCTTAAAAGAAGTGACATAAAGGAGAGTACTTAAAATGAAAGAGAGAAGTTAGATCTCTTACGAAAGTTCAGCAGCCTAACGGCGCCACTCAAAACTTCCAAAATGGATTGATGAGAGAGAATAGGGTCTCTCATCACATGAAAATAAAAATTAAAGTAGGATTAATATAAAATATCATCCCAATAACAAGAAAGATTAGCTTTAAAAGGAATGACATAAAAGAGTGTACTTAAAAAGAAAGAGAGGAGTAAGATCCCTTACCTCGGGTCCGACTTGACTCGATCGTTCTTCAATCTCCTGAATAATAAACTTGAGTTAATTTATACTTCCTTAAGAACCTATTTCAAGTTCATTATTCTTTTATATCACTTATTACCATGTTATAAACACTATGTAATCATTAAGTTAATAATGATTGTTTTGTCGATATTTGGTTCCTAAGTCGAAAGTAGACTTCTTACAATTAAATGTTGTTCGTGTGGCCAAATGTTTATTATATCCAGTATTGTATTCATGATTTAGATATAATATATGTCATATCTATCCAGTACATGCATGCATTTATAAAATTACATAATCATTTAGAGGTAAGAAATGAAATGCACCGTTCATGGAGACGGTAAGCCGTACGTACGCATGAACGCTACTTTCATTTCTATTTCGTATTTTATAGAATGGAATAATAATTATATAAAGGTATATTATAATTCCAGTATAATATCATATATAATATCATAGTTCCATCCTTTATACGGCCCACTTATGGTATTTAACGAATCAAATCACTTTGAGGGGGCGGTAGTCCGCACTTCCTTAAGTGAAGATATCGCGTTTACCCATAATAGAAACCATAAAGGTATGCCCAAAATGAAAAAAACAGAAGATTAAGGAAAACATAAACATATTATATATCATATATAAAAATAGTGACATCATAATGGCCACCTTTGAAGGTGTTAGATGAGTATTGAACAATCATCGTTTCGGGAGGCAGAATTTCGCCATCCACGGAAACCGTATGTTCTTTAACCATTTTATGTAGTTGTGTGAGATTTTAGCTCGAATAAATATTATAAAAAAATCCTAGTATATTTAAGATACTGGTGTTGTTACAAAAGAAATAAATAAAAAGAGTTTAGGGGGTTGGAGAAGCAAAATAAAACAAATGAACATGAGAGAATGAATTACCCTTAAAAGTGTAACTCCTTTTGATTTGAGCCTAAAGGATTTATTTGAAAGGATTCTGCCCAAATGGAATCCTATAGGATGAGTAGAGGGATGTGGAGAGAGTAAATGGGCAGGGGTTGGCTGAGCCAAAGGCTTGAGGAGTGTGTGAAATGAGGTAGAGGTGGGGGCCTTTTATAAGAGGAGAGGAGGGGCACTTTTGGAAAGTAAGAAATATTACTTTATTTGAAAATGTGTTTCGGTTTTAAAAGGTCCCACATTGATATAATTCGTGGACAAGGTGATAATGGTCCGAAATCCACCCATCCAATAAGTTTTGGACATGTTTAGTTCATAGATTTTACATTATCTTTCCATTTTATTTAAATCGTCAAATAATGATGTCATCACTGCATCTTTATTATGTCATAAATAATTTAATTTATTTAATGTCTAAAAATTATAAAAAAAATACTATGATGTAGGAAATTTTTTTATCTTTCCAATTACTATTTATAATCAAAATTTGGACTTGTTTAACCCTACTTAAAAACTGTTTTAGTAAAACAACTCTTGTTTGTGTCAATTTAATTTCAACATTAAATAAAAATATATTATTGTCATTTTCCAACTAAAGTGGCTCCATGGGGTCCCCAAGTTGGCCCATGGCCTGTCTTGGTCGGCCATGACTCACCCAATAGGTGTAGGACAAGTTTCATGGGGTTTTCACATTCTTATAATATCATTTTTATCTTAAACTATACTAATTACCACTAATCGCGATTAAAAACTTAATAAGTTACTATTCACCAAAAAATTATTTTTATCCCATTGAACCACATTTTACTTCTTAATGACAACCATTTATGTCGGATTTTTGAAATTAAAAACACAAAGATGGCAAAATTCCATTTAAACGGAAAAATCAGTTTTTATAAGTACCACTTAGTGGTTTCACTATTCATCAAAAAATTGATGTTTTTTAGAAAAATCCCAAAAATTCACCCTAAGCTATATTTGATATTCTGAATTCAAAAATGAAGTCCGTTTTAAAAAATTCAAAACATATAAGTCACATTAATTAATTTAATAATTAATTCCCGCTGTCATGACAAATAGCATGTTTTTATGAAACAATAAGTATCAAAAGATTGACACTAGTTTAAGTCCGATTTCAAAGTGAAATTAATTCCAACGACCACTATTGGATTTAATGGTAAAAATATTTTCTAATTTCACTTTAAAACCAATTCAAAATATTATCTAATCATATAAATAAATTAGATTAAAAAGAGGTTTTGAATTAAAACACAACATTTTACACTATTCATTAAAAAATGAACTTTATCGGAAAAATACCAAAAAATTACACAAAGTAAAATTTGATGTCCCGATTCTTAATAAGAGTTTTATTTGGTCCAAAATAATGTACAAGAGTGATCAAAACTATATTTAATGACGGTTCGTCATCAAAAGGCGACAAGTGAACCTTTAGGGAAAACTAGGGCATATACGCCTAAAATTGAATTCTTTCCGTATTTTAAGCCTTTATCTTTTATTGTATAAATGTAAAAACATTTAAAAACATATATAATCATATTTTAGTTATTTCTATCTATTCCCGCCATTACAACGGCTACATGTTAACTACCATTTAAAATAATATTATTTTATCATTAGAGTGCAACGTAAGATTCCCAAGAAACTCGTTGTTGCGTGTTGGGTACGCCATCGAGAATAGAGTCCCCTTTAAAGTCATATCAATATTTTATTCACAAATATGGATAAATATGAAAATATCATATTCTTTATTTACCTGGGGTGTTACATCCTTCCCCCCTTTTGGGAATTTCTTCCTCGCAATTTTAAAATTGTGCTTGGAAACATCCTTGAAAGTCCCACATCGGAAGAAGAGTCGGTAAAACAACCACTTTAAAATAAAGGAAGATAAGTACAAAGGTCACCCGAGTTAACCCATACTAGGACTTCATGTAGGAAAACATGGACATGGAGGAGAAAACATAGGGTCATGTTCTGATGGAGAGTGATAGAAAACATGTTTAGGAGAAAGTTAACAATGAGAAAATCACAAACTTGTGATGGGTTAAACGGTGTTGGGTTCCCCAGTAGGAAAAGTTAATAGACAACATTTTTGTTTTAAGTTACTTTTTATTGAGGAATTTATTCATAAGGAAACATAATCACTTATCATGTTGACTTTAAACTTTTACTAGATTCCTTAATCAAACTCGTATTTTTTTCCAAAAGACGAGTATTTAGGGAGACTTGTTCGCATTAAGAGTACTATAATCAACTTCTAGAGAATAACCTAATCCATAAAAGAGAACTATATACTTCCCATTTCTTTAGGCTTTAACCAAAACCAAAACCAAAAGGTTAGTACAAGATCAGATAATCCAGAAAAGGATAACCCTTTATAAAAAGAAAATCTATTCTTAACCTCCAAAATTTGTCCAACAAAACCCAAAGTTCAACGAGGACCATTCTATAATCAATTTGTCCATAAAATTCTTCAAAGTAAACCAAACTAATATTGAAACCCAAATATTTGAAGGATTTAGTCACATAGTCTTCCAAGTTAAATCGTAACATTTATCTCCAAACAACATCAATTTCTCCTAAAGTCTCGTATTGAAAAGTAATTAACCTAATCACATATCCTCTATGATAGGTTAATCATTTTCATAAATAACCCAAAATAAACTTACTCTTAATTCATAAAATCATATAACTAAAAAGAATCATTCAAACTAACCAGGGATTTCACGTAGTCCAGTGGTAGGCGATAAATACCAGTCGCACTTTGGTTGTGGGTTCGATTCCCGCAGCTTTGTCCGACGCGACAGGTTGTCACACGGTCTGCGTGTTGTCCTTTTTCCAAAACTATATAATTCGTAAAACATTCCCCAAAAGAGATAAAATCATAAAAAATGATCATAACATATTTTAACCTCAAGTTTATCTCATGCTTTTCATTTTCCAGCATATCATATAATAACCCATAATTACCTCAAAAGTAAGGATCATATAAACCCAAATGGTTCTTTATAACTATGTCCAAAAAAGAAAAGATAACTATTACTTGAATAAAATTTTCCTATATTAAACATCAGGGTTACACATAATATAAAAAGTCTTCTAATGTAACCCCATCATCAAAAGAGACTTAATACTCTTAAGAATTTCACCATAACTCTTGAAGCCCTTATATGTTGACATCTTACTCATTCAACATTCTTCATGATCCATTATCCATTCCTTTCCAACTTATTCCGAAATACCTCTTTCCTACAAACAAAATCATGAATCATATCCTAAGATTCCAAAATAGGAAAACAATAGTCATGAAACAGTACATACCTTTGATTGGTCATTGTCAGTTTCTTCATCCTCAATCAGAATGGCATTAGGTATTGGTAAACGAATATTGGTATGCTCTTGGTGATCCCATTCACGAAACTTCTTCATAGGACATGTGTTTGCATAATGACCATGCACACCACATTTAAAACATTCAATTGATCCCTCAGAAAGAACTTCTTTTCCTTTCCTCGAGTCAACTAGATGCTTCCTTTTTCCATGGCAGGTTCTTGCTTTATGACCTTCATTTCCACATCTATAGCATATTTCTGTCCCTTTGAAACATTTTCCTAGGTGTTTCTTTCCACATCTTTGACACATAGGTTTTTGAACACACTTACCTTTATGATTATTACCTGTACTTCCGTAGGGATTTGTTTCTTGCATATATGACGTCTTAGAGAAATATCCATGGTTTAGGTGGTCAATCATGACTCCAGATAGTTGGTTGAGGATAATCAAAAGAGTTCTCATTTCAGCTCCCATATCATTCAGTTGCTTGCTCAAAAAACTGTCACAGTTTCCTTCACATCCACTGTTACTTTGGTGCCTGCTAGATCCAGCCATTTACTAAAACCAAAACGGTCAGTGTGAGTATATCAAAAAAACCATCATGTACTAATGAGTAATATAAACACTAAGATATACTTACTCATTCACTTTATCTAAAACTAGGACTCTTTCTGAAATCCTAACCATTATGCTAATGCCACTTATGATTAAAGAATATCCTAACCTCTAAAGTTATCTAAACCGACCTTTGATACCAACTATAAGGCCCCAGCCTTAAACCTTACTTAATCTTGGGTTATTACAAGATTACACATTGAGGATCTTTTCAGGTTTAGAGTTTTAGAGAATTAGATCATGAAACTTGCATTACATTCCATATTTAAACAAAGTGGTTACATAAAAGACAGTATTCATTCTTCCCATCAACGGAAACATATTTAGAATATAACACGGATTCATTCTTGACACATCCTTGACACTATCATCACATCATGTACCTTTCCCTTGACCTGTGAAAAACATTTCAAAAACTTGGGATGAGCATAAAAAGCTCAGTAAGGGTTATAAAAATATTGAAAGGAAACATGAGTTCATATATACATAAGAATGAAATCATACTTTACCCATAAAACATAGGCACTTTAACATACCTCATCAAACCATGAATAAATCATAGAAAACATAAGACATAAAGGTAACTTGAGGCATTCATAACATTCTTACGTGGGGAGTAACCCTCTTGGTTACATTTGGAATACCCATCACAGTATATTCCCTAAAATCTCTTCAGAGAAACCTTAACGTTTCACTCCTTCGCGTTACCCAATGCATTGGAGAGCTATAACGGGCTCACCCGCCCTTAGTATATCACGGAACCACCCGTTTTCATAACAATGCCCAAGAACCATAACATAAATGTGTCACATAAAACATGCATAAATGAAACATAACATTTCCACATTTCAATCACAATATAAAATTTTAGTATATTGAAATATTGAATCCATTCAAAAAGAAACCATTTCCAAAACCATTTAAAACATTTAATAAAGAGATTTTTGAATCAAAGTGTCCCATACCACCTTGAAGCTTAAAATTTTAAACCATTAATATCCATATAAATAAATCCTTAAAACCATTTTGAAAACATGTATATTAGTAAGAACAAATAATTAAAACATTTAAAACGATATTTTGGTTAAAGGGGTTTTACCAAAATTAGAGACACTTGAATACAATAATTGAGGAATAAAATTTAGTCAGAACTTTATAATATCATGAGAATAAATGGATTCATGATATAATACTCCAAAGGACAGTATATACACCATATAAGAGTGAATTGGTGAATAACAACAATGAACCCTCAATAGAAATGTCAAATGTGATGAAATCCCTTATAAAGAAGGTATCCTTAAATTAAGGACAAATCAATCTCAAAAATATGTGTGAAAAATATAAATACACACAATATAAGTGGATATTAAGTGTAAAACAATAAAAGTTCATTCACACATATTCAATGGATGACATATTCAATGACCACATGTTGAACCCAAAGAAATCAAAATTGGGTTAAAAAGTTCCCTTGACAGCCTAACGGCATCACATCAAAATGAGTTGATGAGAGATAAAAAAGTGTATCTCATCACTTGGACATAAAATTTACATCAATAAGGATATATGAGAACATATCCCAACATAACAATATGCAAATTAAAATACCCAACAAAAAAAAGTCTTTTAAAAAAAAGGAGGGTGAAAGGTTCCCTTACCGACTTGGGTATCTTTCAAAACATACACCCCATGAAAGAAGGACAATAGATCATTGATGTAAATACTCATAAACGAAAGTATATTACACAAATATTAGAAAAATGGTCAGTACATACACCACTCAATGGAATTTGTGGAAAATGTAGCATAAATCTCACGGGAATAAAAGTGAGATGAAAAATCCCTCACGAAAACTCGGCAGCCTAACAGCGCCACATAAAACTTCCGAATATGGATTGATGAGATCAAATAGGGTATCTAATCACATTAAAATATAATGTACATCAAGAGGAATATAAAATAACATCCCCCAACATTACAAAGAGGAGCTTAAAAGAAGTGACAAAAAGGAGAGTACTTAAAAAGAAAGAGAGAAGTTAGATCTCTTATGAAAGTTCGGCAGCCTAACGGCGCCACTCAAAACTTCCAAAATGGATTGATGATAGAGAATAGGGTCTCTCATCACATGAACATAAAAATTACAGTAGGATTAATATAAAAGATCATCCCAATAACAAGAAAGATGAGCTTTAAAAGGAATGACATAAAAGAGTGTACTTAAAAAGAAAGAGAGGAGTAAGATCCCTTACCTTGGGTCCGACTTGACTCGATCGTTCTTTAATCTCCTGAATAATAAACTTGAGTTAATTTATACTTCCTTAAAACCCTTTTTAAAGTTCATTATTCCTTTTATATCACTTATTACCATGTTATAAACACTATGTAATCATTAAGTTAATAATGATTGTTTTGTCGATATTTGGTTCCTAAGTCGAAAGTAGACTTCTTACAATTACATGTTGTTCGTGTGACCAAATGTTTATTATATCCAGTATTGTATTCATGATTTAGATATAATATATGTCATATCTATCCAGTACATGCATGCATTTATAAAATTAAATAATCATTTAGAGGTAAGAAATGAAATGCACCGTTCATGGAGACGGTAAGCCGTACGTACGCATGAACGCTACTTTCATTTCTATTTCGTATTTTATAGAATGGAATAATAATGATATAAAGGTATATTATAATTCCAGTATAATATCATATATAATATCATAGTTCCATCCTTTATACGTCCCACATATGGTATTTAACGAATCAAATCACTTTGAGGGGGCGGTAGTCCGCACTTCCTGAAGTGAAGATATCGCGTTTACCCATAATGGAAACCATAAAGGTATGCCCAAAATGAAAAAAACAGAAGCTTAAGGAAAACATAAACATATTATATATCATATATAAAAATAGTGACATCATAATGGCCACCTTTGAAGGTGTTAGATGAGTATTGAACAATCATCGTTTCGGGAGGTAGAATTTCGCCATCCACGGAAACCGTATGTTCTTTAACCATTTGATGTAGTTGTGTGAGAGTTTAGCTCGAATAAATATTATAACAAAATCCTAGTATATTGAAGATACTGGTGTTGTTACAAAAGAAATAAATAAAAAGAGTTTAGGGGGTTGGAGAAGCAAAATAAAACAAATGAACATGAGAGAATGAATTACCTTTAAAAGTGTAACTCCTTTTGATTTGAGCCTAAAGGATTTCTTTGAAAGGATTCTGCCCAAATGGAATCCTCTAGGATGAGTAGAGGGATGTGGAGAGAGTAAATGGGCTGGGGTTGGCCGAGCCAAAGGCTTGAGGAGTGTGTGAAATGAGGTAGAGGTGGGATCCTTTTATAAGAGGAGAGGAGGGGCACTTTTGGAAAGTAAGAAATATTACTTTATTTGAAAATGTGTTTCGGTTTTAAAAGGTCCCACATTGATATAATTCTTGGATAAGGTGATAAGGGTTCGAAATCCACCCATCCAATAAGTTTTGGACATATGTAGTTCATAGATTTTACATTATCTTTCCATTTTATTTAAATCGTCAAATAATGATGTCATCACTGCATCATTATTATGTCATAAATAATTTAATTTATTTAACGTCTAAAAATTATAAAAAAAATACTATGATGTAGGAAATTTTTTTATATTTCCAATTAATATTTATAATCAAAATTTGGACTTGTTTAACCCTACTTAAAAGCTGTTTTAGTAAAACAACTCTTGTTTGTGTCAATTTCATTTCAACATTAAATAAAAATATATTATTGTCATTTTCCAACTAAAGTGGCTCCATGGGGTCCCCAGGTTGGCCCATGGCTTTTCTTGGTCGGCAATGACTCACCCAATAGGTGTAGGACAAGTGTCATGGGGTTTTCACATTCTTATAATATCATTTTTACCTTAAACTACACTAATTACCACTAATCGCGATTAAAAACTTAATAAGTTACTATTCACCAAAAAATTATTTTTATCCCATTGAACCAAATTTTACTTCTTAATGACAACCATGTATGTCGGATTTTTGAAATTCAAAACACAAAGATGGCAAAATTCCATTTAAACGGAAAAATCAGTTTTTATAAGTACCACTTAGTGGTTTCACTATTCATCAAAAATTGATGTTTTTTAGAAAAATCCCAAAAATTCACCCTAAGATATATTTGATATTCTGAATTCAAAAATGAAGTCCGTTTTACAAAATTCAAAACATATAAGTCACATTAATTAATTTAATAATTAATTCCCGCTGTCATGACAAATAGCGTGTTTTTATGAAACAATAAGTATCAAAAGATTGACACTAGTTTAAGTCCGATTTCAAAGTGAAATTAATTCCAACGACCACTATTGGATTTAATGGTAAAAATATTTTCTAATTTCACTTTAAAACCAATTCAAAATATTATCTAATCATATAAATAAATTATATTAAAAAGAGGTTTTGAATTAAAACACAACATTTTACACTATTCATTAAAAATGAACTTTATCGGAAAAATACCAAAAAATTACACAAAGTAAAATTTGATGTCCCGATTATTAATAAGAGTTTTATTTGGTCCAAAATAATGTATAAGAGTGATCAAAACTATATTTAATGACGGTTCGTCATCAAAAGGTGACAAGTGAACCTTTAGGGAAAACTAGGGCATATACACCTAAAATTGAATTCTTTCCGTATTTTAAGCCTTTATCTTTTATTGTATAAATGTAAAAACATTTAAAAACATATATAATCATATTTTAGTTATTTCTATCCATTCCCACCATTACAATGGCTACATGTTAACTACCATTTAAAATAATATTATTTTATCATTAGAGTGCAACATAAGATTCCCAAGAAACTCGTTGTTGCGTGTTGGGTACGCCATCGAGCATAGAGTCCCCTTTAAAGTCATATCAATATTTTATTCACAAATATGGATAAATATGAAAATGTAATATTCTTTATTTACTTGGGGTGTTACACTGTCCAGGGGGCTGTCCGCGGGGGCTGTCCGCGGGGGCTGTCCGGTGGGTGTCCGGGGGGCTGTCCGGGGACCAAGGAGGAGGGTGGGGGGGCTGTGCGGGGTCTGTCCAGGGGGTGTTTGAGGGTTGTTCAGGGGGTTGTCCGGGGTTGTTTAGGGGGCTGTCCGGTGGTTGTTTAGGGGGTTGTTCAGGGGTTGTTCAGGGCTTGTTCAGGGGGTTGTCCGGGGTTGTTCAGGGGGTTGTCCGGGGGGTGTTTGGGGGGTTGTCCGGGGTCCAAGGGGGAGGGTGGGGGGGTTGTCCGGGGGGCTATCCGGGGGCTATCCGGGGTCCAGGGTGGAGGGTTGGGGGCTGTACGGGGGGCTGTCCAGGGGGCTGTCCGCGGGGCTGTCCGGGGGGTGTTTGGGGGGGTGTTCGGGGTCCAAGGGGGAGGGGGGGTTGTCCAGGGTCCAAGAATGAGGGGGGTTGTCCAGGGAGTTCTCAAACACACAACCACTAAAAGACAACAACATCCATAAAAACAGATAATATATAAAAATAACTCAACTCCAATACTATACTACGAGTCTAGATAAAACCAACTACTAGAATAGATTAAACATCAAATCTCAGTAATATAAGTCAAAAATGTAACGGATCAATATGTCCCACATCAGCATCACCATCACCATCATCGTCATCATCATCATCACCCTCGTCATCGTCCTCCTCATCGTCCTCACCCTCCACAGCGCCTTCCTCCTCACCTTCACCCTCCTCCTCGCCCTCCTCATCTCCCTCCTCTTCCGCATCAGACTCCTCGCCATCATCATCTTCAAGCTAGACATCGTCCTGACCACTACTGGAATTGCCACCTGTTGCACCATATATAGAATGTATCGACGACATGTATTCATCAATCGCTGGGCTGGCCTCTGCTGGAAGTGTTGGACGTAGAACTTCAATAAATTTCATAAATGCACTGTTTTCCCTAGCAGACTGTTCTGCCGTCTCTGTGGCCCTTTTCTCAGCCTGTTCTGCCTGTGCCCTAACTTTCTGCAGCTCGGTGGCACTACAACTCCTACCTGAGGCAGGAAAATACCTCGTCGGGGCTATCCTAGGTCGGCAGCGTACTCTGCCAGAATGATCATCTCCCAACACCTGATGTAAGTGATCAGATGGCCCAAAATTGTCTTCTTCTTGGGCATCGAGGGCCTCTAAAGCATCCTGTTACAAATATAAATATATTATTAAGTTACGAAATAGATATTAAAATATAAAATCAACAGATTAAAACTTACAATCTGCTGCTGAGTCGCTTTATTGACAACACTTCCATCCTTTTTTCGTCTACTCGAGCAAAACGGTTTTGCTTGAGGCACACGTCCTTCAATATTTTGTACTTTCCTCTACAATGACATTGAAAACAAAAGTTATATAAAAATTTTAGCAAATGATTAAATAATTGAGGAAACAAAAGAAAATGTAAGTCGTAAAGAAAACTTATAAACAATTGTCATACCTGCTGCCTCTCATGATCCGACATCGTCGTGCGTCCTAGTGTATGGAGGTATTTTTTGCATCAATGTTTTATTTTTATTTTTTCCAGATGATTCCTAAATAAAATTCGATAATGCAAAGGATAATATTAATGCAAAATTTGAAAGTTATTATTCAAATACCTCAAATGTAATTAATACCTTAAACTGGGTACTCGTCCAATGAGTAATCATATGACGATACTGCTCTATAGGACAATCATCCACGACTGGTACTGCCTCTAACTCAGTGCCAACTCTAGCACGCCAACCAATATACAGCTCATGCTTGTAGGCTCTCCAAACTCTCCTAAATCCTTTAGACGTGCCAGTCGTGCACCCTCACCATCAGGAAAATTAAATCGAAGTTGAAATCAAAATATTAATTCATATAAATACAAAAATAATTCATGGAATTAAATACAACATATTTTTTTACCCATATCTCTGCCCAAGCTCTATCTTTGACCTCATGTGGCAAATGTCTCCATGACAGCGGGCTGACGGGAATGATGTCGGAGTATTTGGCAAGCGTCGCCATAAAACTCCGACATTGCTGCCCTGTTTTCTCAACCATCTGATTGTCTTCATTATATTCCACCATAACCTGTGTGCGACGGTTCCACACCGAACGCATGCGTGTACGGCCCCGCCCCCGCCTCCTGTCAGTAGATGTATCTGTCATGAAAGAAAAACAAATATTTTATCAAAACATGTTATAATGAAAATAAATATTGCTATAAAAATTTGTTAGGGTTTTATAAATATACCTGCGCTAGTCTAATCAATGAGTGGCGCCAGATCCACAGAACCTAATGGAACACCCTATGGTGGAACAGGAGTCGAAGACGATGGAATATAAAAGCTCGGAGAGACAGAAGTAGAAGGAAAAGAAGATGGAACAACTGTATGACCTGATGCTGACTGGGGAGTGGGAATCATCATGGGATGTGAAAATGATGGGGCAGAAGATGCAGAAGGTAGCGAAAACATGGGAGGTCTAAATATCCCGTGTGTCCCTAACGACACACCGGGATCAGAATGTGGGAAGGCTGAAATGTCAGTGGGAGGGGCAGGGTCTAGTCGGGCATGCGCAGCTCTACGTCCACCTATGGTACGAACCCTCCTCGCACCACTGGCCTGAGTACTAGGACCAGTACTATGCTCCTCGTCGAATAACTGTCGACGTAATGGTGGATCCTACAAAAAAGTTTATAAAAAAAATTAATCACATGACATTATATATTCTGTAAATATATATATATATATTTGAAATAAAGTACTCACTGTAGGCACTAATGGTGGAATGCCCATCTCCTCCATCCGACGATTGTTCTCCGCCATTTTTTTCTTCGTCTCTCTTCAATTGGCTTCATTTCCTGCATTGGAAAAAAATATGTAATTAATTAGAAAAATAAAATTAATGTGTAAACCAAAAAACTAAATATATGAGGGAATGAGGGGATTCATTGGTAATTTAGCTATCAATTGTTTTAGAAGAGCTTGAATGAATTTAATAAAAAATACAAGTTGTAATGTTCACTAAGTTAGAAATATTGTTTGATTTGGTTTGAATACAGTTCAATTCCAAATTAGAAAATGCAATTCAAATAAAACAGCAACCAATAAACATTAAAAATTCACATAACGGGCAAGTCAGCTAAAACATATTTGTGATCAATACTAAATAAATATGAATATTACCAACCTTAACAACCCAACTCGAGGTAAACCAAAAGAATTGAGAACATGGATGAATGATTCTATATATTTCCAACCACAACTTCAGGTTCACAATCAACTCTGACAATTGAGCTATTGGAGTCATCAAAAGATATAAATGGATTGGTTCCAATGGCAATAGGGACAGTGTCAATTCCATCATCAGCATCATCAAAAATATGTCTTGGAATTACTTCAACTATGACACCAAATTCAGGTTGAAGTTGATATTTGACATAAAAAACTTGTTTAGCCATTGATGCCAACACATATGGTTCTTCAGTTGCAAGAGTGCGGGTCATATTAATTACTCGAAATCCACAATCATCAATAAATGTGCCATGTCTCGTCATCGAATCAAACTAATGGCATTTCATCATTGTGACTCGTCCATGAGAGTAATAATCCAATATTATTATTTTCTCAATGACTCCATAATAACCCACATTTTCAAGTCGCGGTCTACTATCTGATGCACTGGCATAACAATCTGTTGTGGCAGTAACCATAATACCATCATGTTGTGTTCTCATGTTTTTGGCTCGTTCAGTGACAATAAATCTGTACCCATTGATAACAATTGATTTACAGTCACGAACCACGGTATTAGGACCAAAAGCCAAAGCTATTATTTCCTCAGAGACAGAGTCAATAGACAAACTCAATACCTGCAATATAAATGACAGTTAAACTTAAGTAAATATTGAAATAATTAATTTAAACAGTAATATTTTTACCTTCAATTTTAACCAAGCAGAAAACTCTTTGCTATGAAAAGTCTCTCTCCTTCTCAAAGATAAAGAACGATGCTTCCTATTTATCATTGTTTTATGTTCCTTGTAGATAAAAAAATATGAATATTTTAACTGATATATATGTAAGATATACATATTCAATTTTGTTACCTGATATAGTCATCGAACAAATCACAGTTGAACAAAACTGTGCGATGTGCCATCTCCCGCTCTTCATGGCTTAATGTCTTCAATGTATATGATCTAGGAATTCCTCCTGTTTGAGGAAGTGATGGAAAACTGGGTTCAATTTGCTCATATTTTTCTTCTTCATTTCTCATTGGTCTGTTCATTCTTGTAGTAAGATCAGACAAATACATTGAACATAAATCCATAAATTCTTGAGCTAAGTAACCGTTCACGATAGAACCTTCGGGATGATTCTTGTTTCGAACATAAGACTTTAATGTGAACATATTTCTTTCAGTTGGATACATCCAACGAAAAGAAACAGGTGCTCCGAGAAGTATTTCAGTTGGAATATGGACAGTCAGATGCAGCATGCATGTGAAAAATGATGGGGGAAATATTTTCTCCAACTCACACAAAATTAATGGGGCACCTGTCAACATTTTTTGCAAGAAAGACTTGGACAACTTCTTAGCACAAATATCTCTAAACAAATGGCACAACCGAATAACACCCACCCTTACATTATTGGAAAAAAGATGACGGATTGCTATTGGAAGCAACTCATGCAGTAGAACGTGATAATCATGAGTCTTCAAAGATTTTAGCTTCAACTCTCTTCTGTTGACCCGTTTAGATATGTTGCTTGAATAGCCATCAGGAACTCTAATAGTCTCTAATACTTCCAAAAATTGTTTTTTTTCAGTAGGTGTCATCACATAAGAAGCACATGGAAGTTGCCATTTATTTTCACCGATACGCACAGGATGCAATTCTGGTCTGATGCCCCAATCCACCAAGTCACGTCGAGATCGTAAATCATCTTTTGTCTTCCCCTTGACATTTAGAAGAACTGAAAGCAACATTTCACATATATTCTTTTCAATATGCATTACGTCTAAGCAATGACGTAGCAAATTGGTTGACCAATAAGGAAAATCAAAAAAGATACTCCTCTTCCTCCAATTGTAACAGGTTTCTGTGGAAACATTCTTTCTCTTTCCAGATTTCATTTGACCCTTCCCGAACGAAAAACTGAAATCTTTCAATTCATTAAGTACATCAGTTCCAGAAATTAGCTGATGTGGATCATCGGTCTCTATAGTATTATCAAATCTTCAAAGATTCATTCTATATGGATGATCCTTTGGCAAAAATCGTCGATGTCCCATAAAACTGAAACTACAACGATGTTTCAGTCTTCTGGATCGTGTATTCTTCATACAAACTGGACATGACAGTTTTCCCTTCGTGCTCCATCCAGACATCATTGCATAAGCCGGAAAATCATTGATTGTCCATATAAGCGCAGCACGCATCTGAAATATGACTTTCGAACATGCATCGTATGTGCGCACACCCACATCCCAAAGAAGTTTCAACTCTTTTATTAAAGGTTGCATGTATACATCAATATCAATGCTGGGATCAGAAGGACCAGATATGAGTATACTCATGAAAGTGAAAGATTTTTTCATACACAACCATGGGGGAAGATTATAAATGTGTATAAGAACTGGCCATGTGCTGTGCGAAGTAAGCATCTACCCAAACGGATTAAAACCGTCGCATGAAAGACCCAGCCTCACATTACGCACATCAGCTGCAAAATCAGGATGTCGAGCATCAAATATCTTCCATGAAAATCCATCTGCAGGATGAACCAACTCATTATTAGTCTTCTTTCTCTCGGTATCATTCCATCTCATTTTTATTGATATGTCATCAGACATAAAAAGATTCTGGAGTCTGGGGATCAATGGAAAGTGCCACATTACTTTCTGTGGAATGCGAGATGGTGTTCCATCAGATTTTGACTTCCAGCGGGATGTGCCACATTTTATACATTCATTTCGTTCAGCGGTTTCCTCCCATAATAAACTGCAATCTTTTGGGCAAGCATGAATTTTGTTTCTTGAAAATCCAAGTTCCTCAACTAACTTCCATGCCATATAGTGGTTTGAGGGAATATCTGCATCATCTGGAAGTAAATCCTTCAAGAGGGTAAGAATGTAATCGATTGCTGTATTAGAAATCCCATACATAGTTTTCCCATGAAATAATCGGATTAAAAATTCCAGCTTTTTCATTTTATCGCATTGTCGATATACTGGAGTCGTGGCAGCATCATTCAATTTTTTCACCCTATCAATATCATCATTTTCACTAGATGCATCAGCTGTCCTCATATCGAAGTCTTCTTGAGTCGAAATCCTTTCTTTTTCATGATGACGAATAAACGGAAACCGATCATCTAACAAATTCTCCATTCCAGTCTTTTCATTTCGATCATCACCAATTTGAGATTTCGTTTTCTCCCCATTGTGATACCACAGAAAGTAGTTTGCTTGAAACCCATTTTTGGTTATGTGGTAGCTGACTTATTCACGGCTCAACCAAGGTCTACCAACACAATTGGAACATGGTCAGTGTATGCGACCACTATCTGAAGCATTGTGAAATGAAAAATCTATAAAGCTCTCCAAATTGTTTTGAAAATCGTTTGAGATCCGATCGGTTTCATACATCCAACTTTTGTCCATTCTGTAAAAAGAATTTATATAAGTCATTTTGTCATAAACAATTCAATAGGCATTAACTATAATAGAAAATACATTTAAGTAAACGATAAAGGAATAAAATAATCAAGGTATCAACTACACATGTCAAAAAAACATACAAATGTGTTATTGAAAAAATGTAAAACCAACAAGAACTTAATTTGTTATATCACATAACAGCATGACTTATCCCATAACCATATTAGTAGGGTATCATGAACATGAATAACATCAACCTTGTGCCATCCTCCTACCCTACATGACCCCAACCACATGCCACATCTTATTATAGCCTTATCACATCACACCTCACCGAAAAACACTAGGGAAATCATAGTACATCTCACCTGAAGACACATGGACAATCACATCTCATCTTGCCTAAAAACACATGGTCAATCACTTTTGAAGGAAGAGTAGGGAAGACATGGTAGCTATCCAAACATATAACCACCATCCTAGATATTATAAAAAATACTCATAACTCAAAACCTCTGATCGTTGGTAAGTTTATCCAACTCTGGTTGGGAATGTGTAGAAATAACATAAAAATACATGATATATAGATAGCACAAAATACTCAACCTATGGGTTCACATTAACTACATAATCACACACTTCACTACTACCATAAAACACATAAACCACACCACCACCACACAAGACGCATAACATTGGAATATAATTCTACATTCAATAAGTCTATCTATGGAATTATCATAAGAATCCATGTTTCAATTGGAATATAATTCTACATTCAATAAGTCTATCTATGGAATCCCTCCCTTGGATCCATGTATCACCCATGGCTTAATCAATATTCAAAGAAATGAGTCTATCCGTGGAATTCCACTGTGAATCCATTTATCACATAAAGCGTATAAGTTAATAGAAACAAGATTATATACCTGGCATCCTAATAGAATCCATGTATCACTATTTACTATTAATCATTTAATGAATTCCATTTCATTTAAACAATTCATTAAACATACCAAGGTCAAAAACAAAGGTATTTAATACAACTCACCTCAAAATGGTGACTCAATCAAATAATAACCTGAAAAGAATGAAGCTTCATTTACTCATGTTGTAATGACAAGATAATGAGATTCCCTTTCTTAATCAATCAATTCCATATCATGGTGTCAACATAACTCATAATGGCTAGCAATTCAATGAAAATTCAAGCACTCACATGGGAATTTTTAATAGAACACTCATAACAAGACTATAAAGATATCACATGCATTAGTTATAATATATCTAACATGGTAACATAAAATATAAGATAAATTCAATCCAATTTCATAGATTCATAGCATAGTCTCTACTTTACTCACATTGGCAAGGCAATACAATTAAAACATGTGTTAAAAAATAATTGGCATTCATGTGTTAAAAGGGGAACGCAAACCATAAAATACCCTTAATTAATTTAATTTACAATTCAATTCAGAAATAGAACAATCAATTCGATTTATATAACCTTTCACAAATGACATCCCATGTTCAAGGGGTAAAATCCAAAAAGGAATTTTCAAGAAAACTCACCCTTAGGAAGGTCCGGCCGGTAGTAGCTCCAAAACCGCCTAAAATGATGGGAAAAATGAAAATACGTTTAAATACTATCCAAACATTTGAATACATTTTCAGATAAAGAAGAAGAATAACCTGAAGAAGAGTTGGAAGATTCAAGGTCCGGTTGTTAGTACCTCCAAAATCGCCTAAATCGGCTGCTGCACCCGTTTTAGGGTTGTGTATCGCGAATGGGGGAGAGAATAGGCGGCTGGGAATTTGGGGAGAACCTTTGCCAACGGTTTTTTAAAACCGTTGGCATATGAATATCTATCCCAACGGTTCTCTAGAACCATTGGGAAAAACCTCCCCAAAGCATACCTCTATCCCAACGGTTCATGAGAACCATTGGGAAAAGCTATCTATCCCAACGGTTCTTTAGAAATGTTGGAAAAAACCTGGAAAAAGGCATCTATCCCAATGGTTCTCATGAACCGTTGGGAAAAAACCTCCCAGGGAACATCTATGCCAACGGTTCATTAGAACAGTTGGAAAAAACCTCCTTTACCAACAGTTCTATGAAACCGTTGGTATGTAACTGTGGGGAAAAACCCACATTCCAGTAGTGATCCAGTCCTCAGTGGCCTGAGGGTCCGTCTCCCAGCGGAACCTGGGTGGTCGCTGGTGCTGGAACTCATGCAGTCACTAAGGCGACGTGCATCGTCAGCGGCTGGGGCTGGTAGCATCGGTGGCTCGGCGGGTATAGGTACTGCCGGTGCCTCAGCTGTCAAAGGGCCATGTACCGAGTCATAGTTGCTCGGTGGGCTCTCTCCATGCACAACGCTCGGAACCCTAGATGGCTACCATCGTGGGGCCATCCTAAAAAGAAACAGGTGCGCCACGGTCAGAATAGTATACCTGGTGAGCTGATACAAGTAATCACAAAGAAAACTTGAAACACACATGCAATCAATGTTTTCGTGCATTAAGTTGGAAATCAGAAGTCAGGGTCCTGGTGTATGGATACGTCGTCCACCGCACCAACACTGGGCTCCCTGGACTGATAACCACACTCAATACGCTTAACACTATTGCTTCACATAGAAGAAATATCAGAGTCTGCGGTAGTACCGAACTCCTCTGATACCAATTTGTCACGACCCGTCCTCGGGGCCCATGCCGTGACTACCCCAAGCCCGCCTTCCATAAGCCAGGGGCTGGAGACTAGCACCAAGGCGTAAATCCCGGTAAAGGGAAGGCATTTTCTTTTTAAAGTAAACAAGAACCACAGAGTAAGCAAGCAGAAAAAGTAAACACTAAGTAAAAGATGGTACAAGAGTAAGTGCGGAAAAGTAAGTGGGCCAGTACAAACCCAAACTGAAAGTAAAGTACAACTCGAAAAGGGAAAACAACAACTAAAAGGTAAAGCTGCAACGACGAGCTATCCACTAGGAATCCCACCTGAAGGGTGGGTACAGAAAGCCTCCACTACTCCTCGGTCCAGCCTACCGCTCCGAGTATGTCCTGCCCAGTGGTCCACCTCCAGGTACCGTCCTGCTCTGCAAGCCTCCACCACGATCAGCGCTGTCCGTCATCTGCAACCAACACAACGTAGTGCGGGCATAGCCCGTACAGGGGTGAGTATAATCTACTCAGTATGGACCCCGAGACCCCCGATTGTCTCCCAAAATCCACAATGGATAAACCACAAAGGAAAGATACAATCACGAAGTAACATCCGATACGACTTAGGTATATGCCTATACGTATACCTAAGTCATCAATTCTCGCTCGGCTCCAAAATCCGAGCTCAAGTACAACCCATTCCACATATGAAAGAAAAACGTAAATCCACATAGGATAGCACGACACAATCCACAAAGGAAAGTAAAACATAAATCCTCACAGGATAGCACAACACAGTCCACAAAGGAATGAAAAACGTAAATCCACCCAGGAAAGCAAAACGTAAACCCAAATAGGATAGCATGACACATTCCACATAGGAAGCAACACAGAAATCAGCTCACACAGGTACACATTATTTGTAAAGAAAGAGAGATGATCAGATGTAGTCACTGATTCATCTTACTGGGACCCACGTAGGATACAAGCACTGTTGACATCGTCGTCGAACCCACAGAGGATTCCGGTACAATTTTCTTCATCGTCGAACCCACATAGGATTCCAGTACGATAGTCCTCATCATCGAACCCACATAGGATTCCAGTACGATTTTCTTCATCGTCGAACCCACATAGGATTCCAGTACGATTGTCTTCATCGTCGAACCCACATAGGATTCCAGTACGATTGTCTTCATCGTCGAACCCACATAGGATTCCAGTACGATAGTCTTCATCGTCGAACCCACATAGGATTCCAGTACGATAGTCTTCATCGTCGAACCCACGTAGGATTCCAGTACGATAGTCTTCATCGTCGAACCCACATAGGATTCCAGTACGATAGTCTTCATCGTCGAACCCACATAGGATTCCAGTACGATTGTCTTCATCGTCGCCGATGTAGCAGTCGCAGCCAGCTCTAGGGTTCCCGCACACAGCAAGCTCGTTCGGGAGGGTCCGCTCCACGAGCCGAGAGGCTGATACATCAACTGAACCATAGTCCAGAGCTGATGTATCCAAAAGTTTCGTATCGTCAACAGGAACTCAACGTCGCAGACGGCGCGTCAATCGGACGCCCGGTCTGAGAGTTATTGGCTTTTTCGTCCCAGGGGCCCGGTTGGTTTTTAAGGGAAAACCAACCCGACCGTACTCCACCTACGTCCAAACCTCGGGTGGATTAAGCCAAAATATTCGTCTCACTAAGATAAAACCAACACAGTTGATGGCACATCAAACGGGCGTCCGAAGCTCAAGATATGAGCGTTTCCACTCCGAGGGCCCTGTTGGTTTCGTGTACGAACCAACCCGGCCGAACTCAAAGTATTCTGAAACCTTGAGTGCGATATACCAAAACGACCGTATCATTCCAAGGATCGTGTCGCCGCTGACGGCGCGTCAATCGGAGGTCCGAAGCCCGAGTTATGGGCAATTGAACCCAAACGGTCCGAAAATGGGGGTTTCGGGCCCAGTCCGACCCGGCCCGAGACCCCCCGGTCGGACCGAACCGGGTCGACCCGCCCCGAGTCTAGGTCGGCCCGGCCCGGACCGGCCCTTCCTGGGCGCAGCCCGGACCGGCGACCCGCGCGCTGGTCGATGCTTGGCCAAAACGGCCAAGTCGTTTTGGCTCTCGGGGGGGGGGGGGGGGGGGGGCGCTGCCCCCCCAGTTTTCTATAACTGCGACTCCTTAATCGGGGCCACTTTGATGTCCGGCCGGGGGAATTAATTCCCCCGGCTCCTCCCTGTCCGGCCGGCCCGACCTGGCCGGCCGGTTCCTGCTCAACGGGACCGGCGATGGCCGGTCCCCTTCCAGCTCTGACGCCGGCAGCTCGGTACCAGCCGCCGGTCACCCTGCTCCGCCGCGGCACGGAACCGGCCGCGACCCTTGTCGTTCGGCGCGGCACGACGGCGCCGCGACCCTCCGCCGCGGCCCCGCTTCGGCCACGACGTCTTCGGTTTTCTTCGACGCGGCGCGACAGCGTCGCGTCCTTATTCAATCTTCACGGCGCGGCGCGACGGCGCCGCGAAGTACTTGCCGTGCGTTTTGTGCGTGGTGCGACGACACCACACCATTCCATCCAATCCACAAAGTATCAACAAGGTTAAAGAGGAGGGTCGGCCATGTTTGTGCGGTCCTTCCCCCTCTCATTAAACGATAACATTTAGTCGAATATCCACGAAGATCGATAAACTAGAATGATGAATGGAAATAATTAAATAAAATAAAAACCCCTACCTCGGTTTCAAGAACGGTGCACGTCAACGAGCCGCGGAAGACGAGCATCGCGGAGGTTGGGTGTCGTGGAAAACGAACGTCGATTCCGTTGTCGTCGAGGTGCGTCCAAAGAGGAAACGTCGCGGAAGAAGAATGTCGTGGAAGAAGTTCTCCGCGTTCTTTGGCGGAGATGTTCTTCGTTGAAGAACAGTGTTCTTCGTCGGAGTCCGAGGTGTTCTTCACGTTCTTCATCGAAGAAGAAGATGTTCTTCCAAAAACCTCTCAACGACAAAACTCTAACAACAAAATAAAATAAGCTCCTTTCTTATTTTATTAACACAACAAGCCTTTTGAAATTCAAAGGTTTGAATTTCAAAAACTTACATTAAACACTCAACATTAAAACCATAAGTTTGATAAACTTAAGTTATCAACATTTAATGGGATTTGAGAGGGGTTAGAGGATATGAAGGGGTGGGGTTCGTGTGGGCCCCACCACCCTCATAACCTCTCAAGGGAGGTTGGGTGGTTACCCAACTTCCATCAAGAACTAAACACTTAGAATAAAAATTGTAGAATAATAATAAATTAACTTCTACAATTTTTATCATCCACACCTGTGATAACGCAACTCCGGAACAGGAGTTCCTAAGAAATTACCGGTGCTGCGTTTCCATCGGTGCCCTCGGAATTCGATTCCGGTTACCGGTTCAAAAGGTAAAAATTCCCGCTTGTTTGTTCACTGAACGTACCCAAGCTAAACTTAGGATAGAAATTCCGGGCACTCCGGGACTCAGAATCAAGTTCCATCTGAAACCGTGTTCTTGTAAAATTCCAAAGAAAATTAAGAAAAAATTTCCCTTGAATTTTACGGGTATTTACATAGTGGAGTGCTGAGCTTGGGGAAAGAAGGGTCATCTACAACACATTTGCAGGGCGTTTCCACTAGTGGATTGTGAGAGGGGTTCTGTGCAGACTCTGTATGTGGGAACCAGGCTAATAGCTTCTTACCAGTCAATGAATTGGAATACGTCGAGACATTCAGGCCAAGTTGGTGGTCGTGGCCGTGGTAGCCAGACACCAGGATCTCAGAGGTAGCAGGGTAGGTCCGCTCAGGGTAGCATGTCTATGTTGCAGGGTCGTGGCACTGGGCAGGAATATACACTGCAATAGACCCAGTCTGAGCAGGATCTCGAACCTTCTACTATTTGTGGTACTATTATAGTTACTTCTGTTTTGTCTAATGTACATTTTGATACGGGTCCTACACATAGCTTTATATTTGTGCCCATTGTGGAGAGCCTTGGGATCTGAGTTACTTTTCCTTCTGATATTATGATGCTTGAAACTATGTTTGGGACTAGAACGGAAGGTGTGTGTTAGTGCAAGGAGTGACCCTTGAGGTTGGTGGGTGCCACTTTCTATGGGACCTCTATGTCTTAGAGATGACGAGCTATGAGGTCATTCTCCAGATGGACTGGTTGGTACCCTTTCGAGCCTTTGTAGATTTCTATCGTCGCACGGTGAGTATTACATCACTAGAGGGTGGAGAGTTTATATAAAATGTAGAATGGGATGCTCAGGCAAGTCGAGATGGACCCGAACATCATGGGTGAGGTGGAGTGATAGCTCAGATTGTAAGTTTGTATCTAGATAACTAGGTAACTTGTCAGAAGGATTTCCCTTTAGTGGTTGATCGTTTCAGGGATGTCTTCCCGAATGACTTTTCTGGTCTTCCTCCAGAGCGAGGGGTGGATTTCTCTATTGAGCTAATGCCGGGAGCAGCTTCGATGTCCATTAATCCTTATAGGATTGCTACACCAGAATTGTAGGAGCTCAAGAGGCAGTTGAAGGAGTTACAAGAAAAGGGTTTCATCTGACCCAGTACTTCCCATTGGGGATCGCCTATACAGTTTGCAACGAAGGTAGACGGTACCCTCAGACTTTTTGTGGAATATCGGAAGTTGAACCAATTGACGGTCAAGAACCGGTATACCATGCCAATGATTGATGATCTTTTTGATCAACTTCAAGGAGCACGAGTGTTCTAGAAGATTGACTTGAGATCTGAATACCATCAGTTATGCATTAGACCATCAGACATACTGCTTACAGCTTTTCAGAGCAGATATGGTCTACACGAGTACTTGGTCATGCCGTTCGGACTCAATAACGGTCAATCAGTTTTCATGGCTTTGATCAATCGTGTGTTCCAACCATATCTTGATTCTTCTGTGGTAGTCTTCATGGACGATATCTTAGTGTACTGTCACACTCAACACGACCATTCTACCCATCTTGAGATTGTTTTGAGTACACTGAGAGAGCATCATCTATATGCTAATCTCCCAAAGTGCAACTTTTTAATGGACATGATACACTTCCCGAGTCATATTATCTCAGAGACAGGAGTTGCGGTAGACCCAGAGAAAGTGTGAATAGTAGTTTCCTGGGACCATACTAGGAATGTGTTTGAGATACAAAGATTCATGGGGTTGGCTGGTTACTACAAGTGCTTTATACAGGACTTCTCCATCTTAGCAACAACATTTACAGGTTTGACTAAGAAGGGTGTGAAGTTCATTTGGTCAAAATCTTGTGACATAGCCTTTCAGGAGTTGAAGGGAAGGTTTTCATCAGCAAGAGTCCTGATACTTCCAGAACAAAGGACGAGCTATGCAGTTTACTGTTATGCATCAGGTATTGGGCTGGGAGCAGTGTTGATGCAGGGCGATTGAGTAGTTGTGTACGGTTCTTGGCAGTTGAGGCAAGATGAGAGGAATTACCTGACGCATGATCTTGAGTTGGCTGCAGTTGTTCATGCGTTATGCTGTTGGAGATATTAACTCTTGGGAGAACATTTCGTGGTGTTTACAAACAACAAAAGACTGAAATATATCTTTACTAATCATGACTTGAATCTGAGACAATGAATGTGGGTTTAATACCTTCAGTCCTTCGAATTTGAGCTTGCCTATACACCTGGTAAGGGTAACGCTGTAGCTGATGTACTGAGTGGGAGGGATCAGATACATGCAGTGCAAGAGGCCAGTAGTGAGTGGTAGCTTATGGCGTTGTTCTCTAAGATTCATTTTGAGGTGCACGATAGTCAGGGGCGAGCCAATATTTCTTCCTTATCTGTGACTTCTACCCTCCAAGATAGAGTCAATATGGGATAACTATCTGATTTGGAAGGCCTAGTCCTACGGTAGTCGGTGGCAAGTGAGGAACCTCCTCCAGGTTGGACGATAGGGGATGAAGAGGTACTGTATATCCATGGATGAGTGTGGGTTCCATGGGATATATTCGAGGTGTTGATGTGGGAATTTCATGCTTCATCTTGGGCAGTGCATCCTGGGGTTACCAAAATGTACTGTGACTTGAGATGTCTGTATTGGTGGCCAGTTTTGAAACGAGAAGTCATTGGTTTTGTTAAGAGTTGTTCCACCTATCCGTAGGTGAAGGCAGAGCATCAGAGGCAAGCTGTACTGTTACATTAGTTACCTATTCTGGAGTGGAAATTAGATGATGTCATGATGGACTTTGTGACTGGGTGTCCAAGGTCACCTTGAGGCCGTGATGTCGTGTGGGTTCTTGTGGAAAAACTGATGATGGTAGATCACTTTTTGTTGATCAAGGAGACATTCAGTGTTGATGATCTCGGATAGTTGTATATCTGAGAGGTATTACATTTTCATGGGGTCCCTCATTCTATTATTTCAGATAGGGATGCTCATTTTACATCTTGTTTCTGGAAGATTTTTCAGAGGGCACTGGGTACACAGGTGCTTCTGAGCACAACTTACCACCCTTGGACCGATGGCCAGTCAGAGCATATGATACTAGTGCTTGAGGACATACTACATACATGCCTCTTGGACTTTGGGGGATCATTGGAAAATCACATACCCCTGGTCAAGTTTTCCAACAATAATAGTTTTCAAGAAACTATTGAGATGGACCCTTATGAGGCTTTATATGGTAGGCCATGCTGATCGCCTTTGTGCTGGTTAGAGTCAGGTGAGGCAGCTTTACTGGGACCACGTCTTGTGCAGGAGACATCCGCGTAGGTCACGTTGATACAGAAGTAGATGGCTACTACACAGTTTTATCAGAAGTCTTAAGGTAATCACTGTAGACGACCCTTGGATTTCATGGTCGGGGATCAGGTTTTCTTACATGTTTCAACAAGGTTGGGACACAGGTGGATCAGGAGATAGGGTAAACATTTACTGAGGTATGTGGGGCCGTTTGAGATTCTGGAGAGAGTAGGGATAGTTTCCTATTGGTAGCAGTTACCACAGAGGTATTGGGCCATGCACGACACCTTCCATGTATCTCAGCTGTGCCATTATCACTCCGAACCGTCTCACATTTTTCAGCCAGATGAGGTTGATCTTTAGGTTGATGCATCCTTTGAGTAGCATCCGTTTCGTATTGTTGATAGGAGAACGATGGTTTTCCAAGTCCGGAGTTGTTCTAAGCTTTATCTTCACCACCTTTAAAAGGAAAATTCGGGGATGAATTGCTTTAAGGGGGATGTTTGTAAGAACCCAGTTCATATTCATGAGGTATGTGTTTCTTATTTTCCATTTTCATTAACTGTTTTTGTGAAAATAAGGAAAATGTGGAACATCCCAAATTTTCTGGGTACACGCCGTGTACTTTTCCACACATCTTGTACTTTGGCCATGTGGGATGAGTATACAGGGCATGTAGACCTTTCAGCGATGAAGGTGTAAAAACATACTACACATCATGTATGTAGTATATACATGTCGTGTACTCAGTCGGTAGGTGAATAGTATGGTGGTGGAATCAGCCACCAGCGGAGTGATAGTACACACCGTGTACTCAGAAGTACACACCGTGTACTCATGTTAATAAATGAACAGTTCGGAGTTGAAAATTAGTCATCATAGGAATGATTAAAAAAATTAAAAGTACACACAGTGTACTTGAGAGTACACACCTTGTAGTTTTTTTTTCACTTAAAATTGGAAGTGGCCTCCTCTTTCAACAGAGGAAGCTTAGAAATCGTTTGGGGCATTGGGAGGGGAGGCCGAAGCTTAGAAGAGTTCTCGACCAAGCACCGGGACTCTGATTCCTTCACCGATGATCAACTTAGGACCGCGCAGGTATTCCCTTTCCTCTCCTTGTGTGTTTCTTTCCAGTTCTTTCCCGAGAGGATGTTATTTGCATTTGAAAATTTAGTATTCTATCCTAGATATACGTCGTTCACGAAATTTTTGGGAGGTTTCCTTCACGTATATTGATCAGAGGAGATCAAGGAAGGTGGTCTGATGTTTAATTCAAACTATCATGTTGTTTTTGTGTACTGTTGTGCTTTGTATCCATGTTTGGGTTGTCATACGACTAAGGCCTTGACAAATTAAATGACTATAATTGCATACGTAATTTAATGAATATTTATAAACTGCTGTCTGGGATCATTGCTTGGATCCAGGTCCACCTCGTGGTGCGTTCCCTTGTTTAGCCATTTGGCCAGGAAACCCAAGGGTATGCCATGATTATAGAATGCTTTGAGTTTTCTTGAGGGGATATATATATAAATTGCTTGCTTATGTGTTGAGCTCAGCCCGATTACATGCTTATCCTGAGGGAAGTGTTTTGTTTAGCCTGAGGGCAAGGATCTATTCAGCCTGAGGGAAAATGATTCATTTATCCTGAGGGAAATGTTTCATATGCCTGAGGGCAGTTGCTTCTATGACTGAGGGCATTATCTCATACGCCTGAGGGCCATATTAATTATGCCTAAGGGAAATAACTTGAGGGTTTCGATTATGATTAGCTTGAGGGCATGGTTCTGATTAGCCCGAGGGAGTGGTTTTGATTACATGAGGGTAAGGTTTTCCATGTATGAGGACTCCATTTACTTTTCATATTCACTTTAGTTATTTCACATGTTATACCTACCATGCTAAAGTACATGCTTGGTATTGTTTTACCTTGTACTTGTTAGATAGCTGGTTGCTGTTTTGCTATGGCACTGTATAAGATATTGTCGGCTGAGGATGGGTCTCGGAAACATACAATTCAATGATATTGGATTGTTAAATAATAATAAAATATAAATGGAACTAGTAGGAATGTTTACTTTTTAGTACTTCCTGGTTTACTGCATTTCATTACTGCACACTACTGTTTCACAAACTCACTAACAGTTAGGCACGAGCCTTTGGTGGTTTCCTACTAGTATTTTTTTCACACACCATTTTGGGGCCATCTCTTGGGCCAAAATAGATTATATTTCTACAGGTGTAGATAATGGAAGGGCCGCTATAAATGTACTTGCAGTTGTAGAGGAGTAAGAGAGCATGAGAACAAGCACAGGCTTGCGATGCTGCTGAGTTCTTGCTGGGCTATTTTATTTTGCTTTGCTGTACTTGTCCCTTGTACTGTATTGTTTCAGATTGTAGTGTATCCTGTTTCGGATGCTTCCTTAGAATTAGAGACATATTTCATCATTATATATGACCGTTGATCATTTCATTATTTCAGTATTGTTGTCTATTTCAGCTTGGTGTTGTTTACTACTTCCACTTTTGTATACTTGTATTTTGTTCCACTGCATTACACTTTGACAAATAAGGGCATAGTTTCCCAACTATCTGACCTAGGCCCTCACTGTAGCCAGCAGTCTATGGCATTTGGGGAAAAACACTTGAGGCCATGTGACCAACTGGGTTAAGGGCACCCGTTGATTGGCACCCATATCTAGGACGTTAAAAATATGATTTTATGTAAGACACCGCTAGAATAATGCTTTACAGACACCCCATGTCACACTAGATAAGCCTCGTGAATTAAATTGAAAGAATATAATATCTCAAATTAGTATCTAACTATACCTCTAAAATAATATAATGGACACAAATCATACCTCTAAACATCCAGAGATACTATGGGTTATATACCTCTATGTATTATAATTATCATCACCCACCTCTTATAGCTCTATGGGAATGGTGTGGAAAACCAAGGGGGGTAATACATCAATCCTTATTCTACCTATTACAGATTACATTGTTATTTTTCCATGGCAACCATCTGGATAAAATACATTCTCATGACATTTTCACTATCTAGGTGGACCATTGACTATTTCTATCTCTCTCTCTCTTGGAATTTTGGTGGATAAAACCATATCTCACATGATTTTCCCACCCATCACATGATAAACACCATCTCACTTGTTATTGAGTAGATATATCTTTGGAGCCCTAATATGATGTTCCTATATCTTATAATTTTACCCTAATGAATCTTACAAGTTGAAATCCCTGATCCTATTATCATTTACCGACTTTTGAGGTTTCATTTTTAGTGTTCCTTGTACTCAATGTAAAATAGTACATATACAAAATGATATACACCACAAATACCCTCTCAAGTAAGCACACATAAGATGTAATTCCCAACAATATTACTAAATCCATAATATTTCATCATAAGACCTACCAAAATTTCTCTGTCTAGAAATATATATATCAACACATATCGAAGTAGTTTCATAAATGGATAGTGAACCTCTATGAATACAATGAAACAGTCTTACTATCATTATGAAGCTAAAAATCTCACAAATTCACACCAAAATCAATGTGGATGTATTAAATTGTTCTATTAAGTTTCACTCAAATTTAATCAAAGTTGACATCATCTTATTATGTCTCTATGTAACCAAAATTCACAATTGCTAGGTCGAGTCCTATATAAGGCTCACAAATAGTACCATCATCTGATGAGTACATGTCCAAAATGGACTAAAACACATGTGATAGAATCTTACATGTCACATGATTCCATGGTGTTTGGTTTAGCCCGATACCTTGGAGGTTACTTCCTATGAAACACATAAAGTGATGACATCTTATGAATATCTTCATCTAAATGTGGGAACTAGATTATTCTTATTTTTTGTTACCTCCACTGGCAGAGCACCCAGAGGCACCACTACCTATGTAGTTCCCTACACTGAATCCTCATCATTCGATTGATTATCATCATAATCCCACCCTAGGATTTGATCCAGCTATCAACATGGTTGAATAATGAAATATAATAAAAAAATCATTGTAAAATAGTATATATGGTTATATGAAATAATATAGAAATGGAACACCCAACATAGTTCTATATGGTGCATACCACAACAATCCTTACAACCATTTTCTATATGTAAAAGGTCAACAATAATGTTTTAATAGTCATGGTGGTTTGATTCAAAAATTTCCAAACAAAAAGTACAGTGCCTATAATCATAATCACGCTCAACACACTAAAACAATATTTCCATATATCCCAACTTATCCTCAACAAGAGTTTGTCTCTATATCAACCAACGAATGAACCTGATCTAGAAGAATGTTTTCCTACATATCCCACAATGGCCCGTGCTACGACAACTCGATGAACACCTCCAATTTTCTAGTGGCTATAGAGTATCCCCGAGTATGTATATCATAAAAATTGGAGGAAATAGGCAAATGAACCTACTCAAACGCTCACAAGCATCTCTATTACATAGTATAGAGATCATAATATCCCAAAAAAGAATTCCATAATACATTTATCTGATAATCAAAGTACAACTAAAGTAATGAAATCATAAAATCTAATAATACAATCCCAATAAAAACATCAAAATAGTGAAAAATTATCTGAATGTGGGGATTATTTTCAATGTAAACCACAAGAACAAGCCTTATTTTTGTACATGTATACACATTTTTCTATCAATATCATTAAGATCCAACTACTATGGGACCTCATAATATTCCATCATATGTCATGTATTATAAAAAAGATGTGACTACCGCAAGAAATCTATATGTAGTTGTGAGTATAAAAAACCATGTTGGCTCACCAAAAAACCAAAAATGAAATGATACAAATGAAATTAAAAATTCATTTTGGTCTAAGATAGAGGGAACCCAAATGAGAGAGAACATGAACACCATATTAACCACTTCATGAAAAAAATGGATAGAAAACTCCTCAAAAAATGTTGCGTCAATCATGATATCTTATATATCTGAATGGTATCTCAAAATCACCTAGATATACTAAACTAATATACCATGTCTCATTGAGGTCCCAACATCATATCCACCCATATGATTCTATTTGAGTATCATAGGTAACACTCATCCAAGATAACTCACTCAAAAATGTAGTCACTATTGACAACACCCATATAAGAGCCTTCACCAATCGATAATACATACTCTATCCCATATGGAACATCTATAAAATACCACCAGATTAACAACATATCTTCCATTCATTATAGAAAACATATAATATAAAATTATCCATAAGATATTTCATGGGTTATGTCACTTCTCTTCCATCCCAATTGATATATAATAGAGAGAGCAAGTTCATTGGGTCTTACCATGAACAATGTTACACTATCACTCAGTGAATCTCAATAAATAGATATGGGATCACCCCAATAAAATATTATGGACACCATGAACCCTACTATAAAAAATAAATATATAATTTCAATGACAGGGGATTATAACTAGGACCATTGGGGGACCCAAAAAACAAAATCGGGAAATATGGAGATCATATCGCTCTTATAGGGGATCACATCCAGGATCACTATGGGAATCCAAAAATCCAATTAGCCAAAAATCTATGATACACACACAGGGGATCAATTTTGATACAAGTTAGAGATATCATGAACCCAATATTGATCCAACCACCATGTATGGAATCATAAATTTGATTATAAAACAAACTCAGCTTGAACCAACCACCGAGTAGGGGATCATACTCACGGAGAAACCATAAAAATATCTGAAACTATCTGTTATATAGTAGATCATGCATCTAATGTTAACTCCACCCCTACAAGGATAACATTATATATAAGGAAGAACCACCCTATATATGATGGTTAGGATGATACCGTGAACCCTACCAAGGGAAAATAATTTGATAGATTCCCTTACCTCAGATTACTGAAGGGATACACCAAATATATCAAAGATCATCCTTTATAGTGATCAAAATAATGCGGTGAGTGTGTAAGGCCACACCGTAACCTCAAAAGTATAGAATAAGGGAACCCACTAAATTGATACATGTCCTTATATATCTGTGAATTAAAACCCTATCCTCACCCCACACCACATATCTAATGCCAAATCCATGGGAAAAATAATTTCTAATGCGGAATACTACTCAAGACAGTCTTATCTATGGAATATATCAAATTACTAAAGATGGAGATGTGTGAGTGAGAAACTGCCAAGAAAAGAACATGATGTGTACCCAAATCAAACGACGTGTATCTTGATTTGATACCATTGGAATGTATCAAAATGGAACTTAGTGTATAAATGGATATATACATGATGTTTACCTCGTGTCATAGAACATGTTCTTTATCTAATCTCATAGGCGTGTCCACTACAATACACAACATATTTCCCATGTCACCCCATACAACATGTACTATGAGTACATAAAATGTCTCATATATTTTTCCATTTTCCTATTCCCCCATCATGTTCTTGTGTTAAACACAATGTTCTTATGTACCTGGTCATTTACATTCACAATTCCATTTCCCTTAACATGGAATTTCTATCCATTCCCCTTTTCCCCATAACCTGGCCTCATTACATGGCATGTACCACCAGTACAATGCAATTAGTCACCCAAATTCATCTTCCCCAAATGGGAAGTTGTTTCCTCTGGAATTGGGGATGATATCATTGATTTAATATTCAAACATTCCAAGCAGTTTCTAATGGGTTTGTTCATAGAACCGGAAACATCCAATGATTCCATATCCATTTGAACCTACTTTCCAAAGGTAGGCACTCATTAGTTGTGAACTGATGAGACTTAGGAATTTTCATCGGTCGAGAGGATGGGAGGTCAGACTCATCACACCTTTAGCGGGGAATTATTGTCTACTCCGGGACTATCTTTATATATTTAACTTATGTTCGTGAATCCTTATTACATTACCAAGTATAAAATGAGCTTTCCTTTAGATCCGACAATCAAGGATTGATATGTAGGAAATTTAGAGAATCTTTTATATGTATTTGAGGTTCTTCATTAATAGAGAATCATCTGTATTTGTTAGAGATTCTTAGTCAATGGTATACTTCAATACATAAATGTATCTTGGTCATTATGATGACCATACTAGTTTTAAAGCCACTCAGTGGGGCACTTGATGTTTATTGTCATTCAGAAGGACATTGATTATTTCAGAGTTGGGATCGTACCTGCAGATGGGCTACCTACGTATCCTTTGTTTTGGAAAAGGAATCAGAACCCACGTAGTTCGAGTAAGGGAGTATGATGTTTATGCATGATTGATGGATGAAAGAAAGATGTCATGATTACTTTTACACTCTAATCTCACATGAGTCATGCTCAGTGTGAGAAACAAGAGGTATTGGTGAAACCAGACAATTGTTCCACGAAAGATGCAATGATGTGGGGAATATATATGTATGAATGCCCAGAAATAGATGAGGATTAAGATTTACTTTAGGGAAGAAATCCAAGAAGATGGTCCATAAAGGTATATGTGCTTCATGGAGATTTGAATACTCTAATCTTGGGGCTTACTACTAAAGAAGATTCCCTAAGTTAGAAGGGGACTTATAATTGTGTTTTACTCCTGAGAAGGAATCCCAGATCAAAAAGAAATTATGACTTGTCAAGAGAAATTAAGACTGGGGATTACTCCTTAAAAGGAGGCCTAGGTTAAAGGGATTTGAAAACTGGGGCTTAACTCCTAAGGAGGAGGCCCAGGTTATGTTAATTTCAGAATTAAGGGACTTGGGGCTTACTCCTGAAAAGGATGCCCATATTTGAGACTGGGGCTTACTCCTGAAAAGGAAGCCCATGTTAATAGAATTAAGATTTGGGCATAATCCTGAGGAGGATGCCCAAATTAGGGGACTTGGGGCTTACTCCTGAGGAGGATGCCCAAATTAATGAGGACTTGGGGCTTACTCCTAAGGAGGATTCCAAAATTAATGAGAATTTGGACTGGGGATTACTCCTAAAAAGGAGGCCCATGTTAATAATTCTCTCATCTTAAAGGATGAGGTTGAATGAATAAACTCTCTAACTTTAGTGACATAAATATGTGTAAATCACTAGGTTTTGAGAGATGTTTCACGAAATTCCTTTCAGATAAGGATGTCAATCAAGATAACATGCCATAAATGGCTTTGAATAGTGTCTTGAAGATTGAATCTTGAATAAGAGATGTGGAATGGAATAAGAGGGGTTAAATGGGAAGGAAGGGCTCCCAAAAAATAGAAGGGCATGCAAGTCCTAGCAGGTGCGTAGGTACTGCGTGGGCGCGCAAGTCATGGTCGCGCAGGTATACCTGCACGACACATGGGTACTTGTGCGATTGTTAGCCAGTAGGGTAATACTTGGGAGATCCTTGACCAAAGCCTTTAGAATTATCCCGAGGTACTTCCAGAAGATTGGCGTGTAAGTTTCAATGAGTAGGTAAGGAGGCGCGCAAGTGTGTTCATTTCCCTTAAGGAAAAAACACTTAAGCACGCAAGTGTTAGTGATTTATAACACTTAGACCTTATTCCTCTTGTTTAGACCTTCAATTATAGGTAAAGAATTACCTTATAAGTGTTCGAAAGACTTGAAGAAGAGACTTCGGCGTTCAGAGCTCTGTATCTGAATTTTGGAGAAATTCTTCCCTTAATGGGGGCCCATCGGCGGTATTTATAGGCTGGAGAAGGCCCTGGGTGATTTTCAAAGAAGGCGCGCAAGTCACCTACATGACCATTTAGGAGGCGCGCAAGTATACTTGCGCGACCATGCTAGAACTTGCGCGACCTATGGGAAATGTTCTCCTTGTTCATTCCTTTCTCTTTTTTGGATTTTTCTTCAAAGGATGAATCACTTTGGGTTCAAGCTATTTCCCTTTTCAATTCGTCAGACTTTGTGACGGAAAGGAGTGTCAACAAAAGTCCCCCCTTAGAGTTGGATCCGGAGAGAAAAGAGGATTTGACTCTGAGGAAAAAAGAGAAACCAGGGGTCTTTGTGGTTATTGGTAGTTTAAAGTCATGCATGTCAGACATAAAAAGGCTAATGTTTAAAGTCGAAATAGCTTTGACCGAAATGGATTAAAATTGACTCGATTCCTTGAAAATTTATCTGAAAACATATTACCACACTCAAGTATGAGGGAAAATGTGTAAACTATGACTTAAGAAAATTTGAATCTAATAAATGATATGAAAAAGTGATAAAAGGAATTATAAGAAGTAGTTCCCAATAATGAAGTTACCATTATTTAAAAAACCCTTTAGGGGGTTGAATTATGTAGGGACACCTAAGGGCATTGGGTGCATAGTCAAATAAATAGCATATTTTGGTTGACAGGTCCGTTATATATACTACTTATGAAAGGCCGCCTAAGGGCACATGCTGCATAGTCAGGAAAAAGAACTCTCATAAATTTACTTTTCTACTGCTAAGAAGCCAGTGAATGTTTATGGGGATTCAACTTTTCTAAAGTATAGAGTTTGATGTATGGAAATAGGTACTTGAATATGGAGAAGATATTTCCAAAAAATATTGTTTAAGAACTGGATGAATTTCACTCATACGAAGGTCTGACGCAAACGTAGGGAAGGGAAAATATAAACCATAGACATGAATATTTTCAGATCATGAAAAAAAGTATGAGACGAATATGTAAAGAATGGCTATTTTTGTGGATGCTTACATATTGTCGTTAAGACAACTAATGACTAAAAGAGGTTTTCGTCCCAAAAATGAAGTTACCATTATTTAACAAACCAGTTAGGGGGTTGAATTATGTAGGGAAACCTAAGGGAATTGGCTGTATAGTCAAATAATAGTATCTTTTGGCTGACAGGTCTGTTATATAGATTGTTTATGCAAGGCTGCCTAAGGGCACGTACTGCATGGTCAGGCAAACAAATTCTCAGAATTTGGACATTTTGTGATTAGAAGTATGAAAAAAGGGTTATTATGATCTGAAAATATTTAAGGTTAGGATTATGGCACATAAAAATGGGTATTGTTCAATGTATGTAAAGATACATATATCAATTCTAACCATAATCACGTTGTGACTGGGTCTTGAATTGAAATATTAGACTTCACTACGTATCCCATAAGTATGGGGATCAAGACATACATAGTTCTTGAACAACAGTTTAACGTCATGTGGGACAAAAGTGTAAGAGATCTTAGTTTAGGGTCATAGAACTCAGACCATTATAAGAAATACACAGTGTGTGTTTTCACAGGGACTTTTCAACCAGGGGACTGAAAGTGTAATTTGGGGTTAGGCCCAAAATAATTGGGGCTGGATTTGAGGGACACTTGAACATTCCTACGTATCCCATAAAGATGGGAATCAAGCCCACGTAGTTCTAGAAATACCCTCTGTACAAATTTGGTTCGTACATGTGAAGGGTGAAAGGGGACTTTAGTGTAATGATGGCTTAACCCAAGATAAAAGGTTCATGTATTTCCATGTATGCACATAATTTTTGGAATATGACATGATTGAAAATCAATGTAAATAATGATTCCCTATCAAGTTAGGGTATCAAAGAATATTGTAGTTTTATTGTCGTACATGACAAAAAGTGTTGAACAGTTTAACGTCGTATAGCTAGGAAAAAGGTGAACCAATGTAAAGATATTGATTCTGGGGGCGGTTTCATGAATCAACATCGTATGAGATAGAGGTGAAATGATGTGAAGAGATTGGTTTTGGGATTGAACCTTGGGAGGTTTCCTACGTACCCATCCTTGAAGGAAAGGATCATAGTCCGCGTAGTTCAATTAAAGAATGAATTAGTGATCAAGTTGTTCTTGGGGACAACGACCTAAAAAAATGGTGTTGGCACTTATGCATGGTTACCGCCCCGAAGAGGGTGTTATGGTTGGAGTTTGATCTAAGCTCACGTGAGTCATACTCGGTGTGAGAAACAAGAGGTAACAACAACCTTAATGATGCAAAATTTAATGTTATGTAGAACATATGATGGGACTATGAAGTTTAAAGTCTTGTAGTTAGGACTATTGGTGCTGCATAGTTTAGTGTCATGTAGCAGGGAAAAAATACAGTTTAACGTCATATAGGACGTATTAAAGGATTTCTATACAGTTTAGCTTCATGTAGTTAGAACGATGGGGACAATACAGTTTAATTTCATGTTGGACAAAAAGAGGACTGTGTAGTTTAATGTCATGCATTAAGGACAAAGGAGGACACATTTTAACGTCATGTTGGACATATTAGGGACTTTTTCATAGTTTAACGTCATGTTGGATGAAAAAAAGGATGATATAGTTTAGCTTCATGTTGGACGAAAGTGCGAATAGTTTAAGGTTGTATGTATGGACCGTTGGTTATGCAGTTTAACGTCTTGCTGGACGTAAGGAACTTCTGTACAGTTTAGCGTCATGTAGTTAAAACGTCACAGTTTAATGTCATGTTGGACGTAAGTTCCAATAGTTTAAATTCATATGCATGGACCCTGAATGGTGCAGTTTAATGATGTGCTGGATGTAAGGGACATGAAAATAGTTTAAGGTCATATGCATGGACCGCAGATGGTGCAGTTTAACGTCATGCTGGACGTAAGAGACTTCTGTACAGTTTAGCGTCATGTAGTTAGGATGTCACGGTTTAATGTCGTGTGGGACGAAAGTAATAAAAATAGTTTAAGGTCATATGTATGGACCATGGTAATGTATTTTGAGTTTATACAATATACTTCTTCAGAAATCTAGCATTGGTTAGAGTAGTGATGAGTTCTCCATCCATTGAGATTAAAGAATAAGCTCAATTGGAATAGACCTTATGTATTGAATAAGGTACTTCTCACTTTGGTTCAAGATTGGGAGGTTTCTTTCCTAGTGTCATTCGAGTTATGAGAACTAATACCAACTCTCCTTGAATGAATGAATGAAGAAGAAATTTTTTATTGAATGATTGTGCTATTCAATTATGATAGACATCCAAGTGGTGCAGGGTGCACAATCTTTTCTCATCTAACTGTTCCAATTCATCCAATTGCTTTTGATATTGTTCATCTGTAGATGATTGATCACAAATGGCTACTCTCAGAGAAGGCAATTGAACTTCAATGGACAAGACTGCTTCCATTCCATATACCAGTGAATATGGAGTTGACCGCGTTGTAGTGCGAGTGGTAGTCCAATAAGCCCATAATGCATAAAAGAGTTTATCAGGATATGACCTCTTATCTTTTTCCACCATCTTTTGTAGTATATTTGACAGAGTCTTGTTGAAGGATTTTATCTGGCCATTGGCCGCTGCATGATACCGAGATTAATGATTGGATTTGATGTTGTATTCTAGATACAACTACATCACCTTGGATGAACAAAAGTTGGTGCCATTTTCCGTCAATATGGTATGAGGGGCACCAAATCTAGTAATGATGTTAGACTTGATGAAGTTAACAATGCTTTTAGAACTAAATTCTTTGAGAGGTATTTCCTCTTCCCATTTGGAAAAGAAGTCAGTAGTAGTAAGAATATACTTAAACTGCTTGGTCGTAGCTAAAAGGGTAAGGTCCCACCACATCCATTCCCCATGTGGAAAATGGCCACGAGTATTTAGCTATATAAAGAAACTATGGAGGTTGATGAATGAATTTTTCATGTACTTGGCATGAATGACACTTCTTTGTGAAATCAACACAATCTTGTATCATTGAAGGCCAAAAGTATCCAAGCCTTCGAATATGATCAGATAGTCTATGTCTAGACTGGTGGGCACCATAGACTCTTGCAAGCACTTCTTTCATGAAAGCCATTATCTCTTCACCATCAATGCATCTGAAGAGAACTCCATAAAAACCATGCTTGTATAGAATTTTCTCTAGGTGATCTGGGCTATCATAAAGAGTAAAAATGACCACACGTCGCCGGATTTGTTCTTTCCCATCTCTATCATGTGGAAGTGTTCCATTTTGAAGGTATTCCCTGATAGGTGTCATCCATCCCGTAGTGTGACCATATGGTTTAGATATGGGACTAATTTCATTGATTTCATCTATTATGGATTGAACATAAGGTGAAATTGTACGACAGTGGGAAATACTGATGATTGTCTCATCCCGATTTGGATCAGCCAGAGTTGTGGCTATATTTTCCAGTGCATCAGCTTTGGCATTTTTGATCTTGGGAAATAAGAAAATGTCGGTTCTGAAGGAAACTCCGCCATTAACTCTCTGACGTAATCATAAAAAGGTATTAGTTCTTCTTTTCTGATGGCATAATCCCCATTTAATTGTTTGATTACCAGGTCTGAATCACCTTTCAACTTTAAGTGATTCACATGTGCTTGAAGCGCCAACTCTAAGCCTATGATGAGAGATTGGTATTCTGCTTCATTATTTGTACCGCCTCCCAACAATGATAAAGAATAAGGTAACACTGCCTTTTCTGGAAAATGAGTAAAATTCCTAAGCCAACTTTGTTGAATTTAGGATTTTCCATTTTCTTCCCTATTGGAATTCTGGAAGCACCATCAAAGTACATTTCCCATGTTTAAAGACTTTATTGAATAGAGAAGACTTCTTCATCAGGGAGTTCAATATCTGAAGATTTGTCTTCCTCTAAAGGGTGTTCAATAGGGAAATAAACTAGATCTTGGCCCTTTATTGCCTTTTGAGACACATATTGAATATCAAATTGCTGCAAAATAACTGCCCACCTTGCCAGACGTCCTGTAAGCATTGGACGACTAAGGATGAATTTGAGCGGGTTATTGTGAGATACCAATTGGACCTTGTGATGTTGCAGGTAGTGTCTCAAATTTTGAACTGCAAAGATCAATCCTAGGAAGCACTTCTCAATATTTGAATATCGGATTTCTACTTTAAGCATAGTCTGACTGCGATAGTAGAGGCCATTTTCATTCCCAGCATCAATCTTCTGAGTAAGAAAAGCACCCAATGATCACCCTAGAGCTGTTACATAGAGGATAAGTGGTATTACTTCAATAGGTGGCATAAGTACCAATGGACTGAAGAGGTATTTCTTGAGAATATCGAATGCCTCTTGACATTCTTCAGTCCACTGGTAAGTGACTCCCTTCTTCATCAATTTGGTGAAGGGCAAACTTTTTCCTGCCAAATTGGTGATAAAACGCTGAATATAGGCTAAGTGTCCTTGAATTCCTTTTAATTCCTTCAAATTTCAAGGAGGTGACATACCAAGGATTCACTTAGTCATCTCAGGATCGACTTCAATACCACGATAGCGTACAACAAAGCTGAGAAATTTCCCCGAGGTTACCCCAAAATCACATTTTAAGGGGTTCATCTTCAAATTATGTTGCCGAAGTTTGGGAAATATGATTTCTAAATCAGCCAAGTGATTAGAACGTTGTTTGGATTTGACCTCCAAATCGTCCACATAACATTCAACAATCTTTCCCATAAAGGGTTTGAAGATACGATGCATGGAACACTGATATGTTGTGCCTGCATTCTTTAGGCCAAAGGGCATTACCTGATAGCAAAACACACCCTGAGGGGCTCTAAAAGCTGTAGATTCCTCATCTTCTAGAGCCATTCAGATTTGATTATATCCAGAATATCCATCCATGAAGGAAAGTTCTTCATATCCAGATGTTGCATCAATTAAATGTTCTGTAATCGGAACTGGAAAATCATCATTAGGACAATGCTGATTAAGATCTCTGAAATCAATGCAAACTCTAATTTGTCCATTCTTCTTTGCACTGGGACAATATTAGCCAACCACTTGGGATATTGAAATTTTCTGAAAAAGTTAGCTTTGATAAGCTTATCCACTTCAGCCTCAATTTTGGAAGCATAGGTTTGGTGTGTTCTTCTAGAATCTTATTTGAATCCTCGATGTTCTTATGGAAAACCCAAATGATGAGTGGAAACATCAGGATCAAGCCCTGGAATCTTTGTATAGTTCCAAGCAAATATATCTCGATTTTTCTTTAAAAAGGAAATATACGTCTCTTATTCTTCCAGAGTTATGGCCGCACTGATTAAAGTGGGGAGTGGATCTTCTTTTGTACCCAGATTGATTTCTCTGAGTTTATCCATAGTAGTAGAGATACCCTCTTCATGTGTTGGAGGAGCATCCCTGAGATCTTCCTCTTCTTCTTCAGCATGTGTTACCTCTTCTGTTTCTACTTGTATAGTAGATGATGAAGCAGAATTTCCATGATCAGAATAGATGTTAAAATTTTCACAAATTGAAGAAGAAGCTTCCATTTCCAACCCAACTGATGATAAAGGGTCTTATTTGGGTAATAAAGAGGAGATGATGGATTGAGAATTGACATCATCATAAACCTATATCATTTCTATAACTTCTTCTGGCCTGGTTGGCGAAGTATAGACTTTCTGGATTTCAGTAGATGAAATGAAGACATCTCCATTCAAGCTTTCATCATTCCCTGGTGGATCATCAATTTCTCCCATGTTGACTACCTCGATTTCCATAATTGACATTATGGATCTTTCTATAAGAGTATTTTGATTTGGGTATATCCTATCAATTTGAATGATAGGCAACACATAATCTTGTACTCACATGTGCTAATGGGTTTACTGGAATCTTTTCCAAACCATACGGAGCATTAACTTTGGTAATCTCCTTTGTTGTGGATTCCTCTTTTCCCTTCATGTGATATAATTCCGCCTCAATGTATTGAGATTAAAATGTTTTGAATGGGGCCTTATCACCATACAATGTCCCAACTTTACCATTGAAACAATACATGAGACATTGATGGTATGATGAAGGGATAACCGCATGTTGATGTAGCCAGGGTCTTCCAAGAAAGATGTTAAAGGATGAGTCTTGACCAACAACCATGAAATCTGAATTGGATACCAGATCTCCAAACTGAGTTCTGAGTGTAATCTCGCACAGTGGTTCTTGTTCATTTTTATCATATCCTTGTAACATCATGGTAGAAGGAGATAAATCAGATTCTGTAAGGCCCAATCGACGAAGCGTACGAATGGGCATGAGGTTGACTCCTGAACCATTATCAATGAAATCTCTTCAGATTTCTCCACCATTGACCTTTACAGATAAGTACAAAGGTATAATATTCCCATTCACAACATCATCTTCATCTGTGAAAGATATCACTGCATGACATTCTACAGGATTATTCTCTACATGGTAAACTTCACCTGCAGCAATTTCATTCTCAAACTCTTAAGGACATGACAAAGCCTCGATGAGTGCCTCCCGAAGATCCTTTGATAAAATCAAGTCATCCAAAATTGATAACTTGGCCAGTAATTGGGCCAGGTGTTTCAATATATCATACTTTTGATCCAAAGGTCTGTGTTTCACAACAAGAACATGTAGTTTAGCAGGTGACTTGGAAGTTGATGATTTGGAATTTGATGCATCTTGTACCGGGATATGAGTTGGTAATACTCCTGGATTTGGAAGATTAGACTGATTAGGTCTATTTACTTGCTTAGAGGAAGAATATGGAACCTTCAACAGATCATCCAGAATAATTGTGCTAGTGATAAGTCTGCCTTGTGTGGAAGAACTTTCTTGTTCTTGTTGGGATCGTTGAAGGGATCTACCACGAGTTTCTGTCGCATACACAGTTCTACCAGGGGTAGAATTGGAATAGTGGCCTCTGAAAGATCCTTATCTTCCCTTGTATCCTATTCCTCTGAAACTTCCTCTGATTCCTCTATTTTATATAAGGAATTCGGGCTCCTAAAAATCGAAACTGTGACTGGCATATGGATCTGTTAATTGAATCATATTAACCAAACTGAAAATCAACTCTTCATCCGATGAAGACTCTGCCTGATTATCCTGTTTAGACTGTGCTGTTTGGTGAGACGGTGCCCATGAATTTGAAGTATATGGAATGAAGTATGCCAAAGTAAAAGACAACTTAGGCATTGACACATACTCATCTCCTTCTGATTCTTTTTCTTTCTTTGAATCAGGCCGTTTCTTTGAGGATTTTTCCTCTGATGAAGAGGATTTTGCTGCGACATTCAGGGCAGAAGGCACTATTGGTATCTTCAATTGAATTCAAAAAATGGCATGAGTTCAGTTGATCATTTTTCTGACCATCCAATCATCATATTTCTGCGCAGTTTTGTTTTTGACTTCTTTCCATTCGCCTTCTTCCTTTGGAACTGTAGTAGTAACACATGCTACCTGGGATGAAGAGCCTTTTAATTTGACTTGTCCTGAGTCGACCATATTTTGTAGGAGGTCTTTAAAGACAAAACCCTCTTGGATGGGATGCCCCAACATTTTATGAAAGGAGAAATAGTTGGGACGGTCTTCATATCCTTCATTATTTGGCCTCTTGGGCCTTGACAATTGAACCAAATTGTTTTCCAGAGCTGAAATGAAGTAACCATGAACTTGTTCATTTCGGAAAGAGTATGTTTTCCTCTTCAGATCCTCAAATTTTTTCTATCTTTGATATCTTTTATCACCTTGGAAAAACGGCCTCTGTTGTTGATGCTCAGGAGGTGGAGCCCTTCGAGAATATGAAGGTTTTGAAGTAGAAGCAGGTACAGGTGCTTGTTTAAGCATGACTGTAGCTGTTTCTGCTTTACCCATTCTCTGATCTGGAGCTGATGGAATTATACGAGCTTTATCCTTAGTCTTTATAAGAGAATATTCAATCTTTTGAGCGATTGAAGTAAGGCCTAGAAACCCTCATGTGTATTTCACAGGGATCAACGGTGTATGCAACTCATCACGTAAATTTTCCACACAGATTGGCAACAGTTCTTCTTGAGGGAGTGCTAAGCTTAGGGAATATGTTAATCCCTTCCAGCAAGAAATGAAATCTGAGACCCTTTCATTATCCCTTTGCTTACAGTTTGTAAGATAAAAAACTGTTGTCTTAGGAAACATTGAGCTGAATTGGAGAAGGAATCTTTGACGAAGATCCTCCCATCTGATAATTGACCGGGATTGCAAGATTCTGTACCAGACAAATGTTGGTCCTTGCAAGGTTCGCACGAAGCATCTGAGTTTAACTGCTTCTTCCTGTTCTGGAGATCCCATCATAGGATTTCAACAAGACCCATAATGCATCAAATGCTGTTCAGGATCGCCTGATCCATTCAAAATAGGGAATACCAGATTCCCAAAACATGATGGGGGAGGGACTGAATCTAACCATTCAGGGTAAGATCTGTTTTTTGGTTGAATTTGAGCATTCTTTCCCTCTATAGCTTCCAACCGAGCTGTTAATTACTCAATATTAGTTATTAACTTTTGAGAAAAATCTGGTTGAGCCTGGAACTGACCAGGTGTAATGACTAGAGCTAGTACAGATGTGGTGGTTGGTACTACAACTAATGGTAGCACCACCAATTTTTGTTGTACTTGACCCATAGGATTAGACCTATGAGGGTGTACTGATAGAGGAAGATATTCTTGATCCATCTCAGTAACTGCAATAAACTCCTTTGGCTGACTGACTCCAGCATGCTTAGGAGGAAGACTACCTTGAAGTAGTTCTTCATTAATCCTCTTTAATTCCTTCATTTCTTCCTCTTGTTGTGAAAATATTTTCTCTAGTGAGAGTGATTGGCCTTCTCCAGAGGAAGGGTATGGAACTTGATTCTTTCCTTTCCCCTTGTTAGCTCCCTTTCAGAGAGGGGGAAGTGGGTTCCTTGAAGGATTACCTAGATTCTGGGTAATCCTTTGATTTCATGTATGCACACCTTCTTTATTTGTGTCTGTGCATACAAATTCTTGAGCAGGAACCTCTTCATATGAGTCCCCTGAGTGAGCCTCATGTTCTAGAGGATCAACAACAATGTCCTTAAAGACATTAATTGATGCATAACACATTGCATCCCTTCTATCATCATTTCGGTGATATTGTCTTCTGCCATGCCCCTAACGAGACATTTCATTTTGTTGATTTGATCCCTCAGGAACTTCTTGGAGAACCGTAATTTGGAGATAATCTCCTGATAATTTTTCTCTGCGTTCCTTTTGTGGCTTCTTCCCCAATCGATAGAAGAACGACTTTCACTGAGGAGGGGATTGGTGATTCGAAAAAGTCCCCAGTTCGGTGGACTGGGGTTGTTCCTGCTGTCTTTGCTCAACTCCTCGAATCCTATTTGTTGATTCCGAGGGTTGGGTTAAAAGAGTCATCAGTCTGGAAAGCTGGGGTGGCTCTTGAAATGCTATGTCTAAGACTTTATTAAAATCTCTCTTGATCTTGCATACCTTAGTCTAGAAATTAGCTGGATGCATCAATCGACATCCACTTTTATCACCCGGCTCAAAAGACCATTGGATGATTTCTGAAACTTCTGTCACTTGATGATGTGCTTTCTCTATAGGAGAGGCATGTTCAATATTCTTGTTTTCTTGATGCAGGAGTAATTCAACAACTTGTTCTCTATATTCTTGATTTTGAGAAGAACTAGTTGAGGCTTGTTCTTGGGCAAGCTTTTTATTACAAACAAAACCCATTGACAGTGGTCGGACACATGAAATAACATTGCATGAGACCATTTTCGGCAAGCTTTACTGACTGGATAGTACAGTGAAATGTAGTGCTCCATGAACACCCCATCCTCTGACATGAATACCAGATGTGGCATTGGCAATTAACTGGAGAAATCTTCTTACTGCACCAAGGCATGAACGCTGAAGGGCTCTCTGCTGCTTTTCATCCTTTGGATATCGAGAGACTGATAGAGATACCAAATCAATCTGACATTGTAACCCTTCTATTGTCGTAAAATGATTTTCATGTTCATTATAAGATAATAATTTATTTTTCAACTGACAAAGAGTTTTCCATATATTGAGACGAATGTCATGAATTCCATGTTCTGTCAAAATCTCTGGAATGTCACATTGAGAGTCAGCCAGAGGCCAAAACATGACTAGCACTTCACCTTTCGCTAGTTGTTTTCTCATGTTCACCATTTTCTCTTTATCATTCAATGAAGATTCTTCTACCTGATTTGACTAGAGCTGGTGCTTCCTTATTGCTTCATCGAATTCAACAGGATTGGTAGAGAATTCACTGATCAAAATAGAAGATGAATGACCCGGGGGTGGTTCGTAGAATGACCTACACCCCGGGATATCTTCTGATCAAGAAAGTAATTCACTTTCTGGTGTTAAAGTGTCAGACATGATTGGCTATAATTTTTCAAGTGCCTCAAGATAAGAGGGCTTTCTCGGAACTACATTGTCCACTTGAGTATTTTCTGGGCAATGTGCATCACTACTGCAGAGAGGACTTTGGCAGCGAAATTCATCATCATGGGGAGGACCACCATGGTGGGTTACAAAAAAATATGAGATCTCTTGATCCTTGGTATTATGGCCACATAGAGGGTTATTGTAGCCATCATTTGAAGATGAAACTTCAAGATCAACCGAACTGTCATGAAGTAAGCCTTCATAAGTGTCTTTTGAAGACCTTTTGAATTAATGTTCCCACTATTGGGAAATGAGGGAGTAAAATCTTGGATTCCAACAGATAATTGTCTGAGGGATTCAAGAACTCCAGTATCGAGCAAGGCCTTGTTACAGATTGACCTTTGATTTCTTGACTGTGCTGGGTGGGTCTTCTTCTTAGATGCCTTCTTACTCAATTTGGCAGGTGTGTGTGTCTGCTTAGGAGAAATGACCAGGATAGGCTGATTATCTCCGCTCAAACCAGGTGTATATTCCTGACTTGGTTGTTCGTATGATATGGAGGAGTACACCCCACAACCCTCATGGACAGGAACAGAGGTATGTGTCTGGTCCGGAGTGAACTGTTGATTTGTCACTCCACTGGTAGGGATAAATTTATGTTTCTTTCCTTGAGATGCTGCTGAAGCTGTTATAATATACTTATAGGAATCTAGAATATGAGCATGGATTTACTTCTGATCTTTCAGCATTGATAGAATATGCTTGGTGATTTCAGCTGCCGGAACAGGGATATATATCCATTCCGTGATTGGAGTAGGTGTGTATGCCTGCTCTTGTCCTCCTTTTCCTGTCAGTTAATCCTGACAGTACTCAAGTGTGGGGGCAGAGAGTTGAGTCTTCCTCCTATTTGTCGCCGGATCTTTCAAAATAACTTCTACGAGTGCTACCAAGAAAGACTGTTGGTAGGATAGATCAATACTAGCAGGTGTATGTGCCTGCTGATTGCACTTCACCGAACGTGGTTGACAAGCTCCATCATATGTAGTCAAACGAGCCTGCTGACTAGATGATGATATATAAACTGGTGTATGTTCTTTCCTATATTACTCTGTCGGAATTTCCTGGCGGGATTGGCGTGATGCTGCCAGACGAGTCTGCTGGACAGTGGAATTAAAACGGACGGGTGTATGTGCCCACTTGTTTCTTGCCACCAAGTTAGATTGGTGGACTTCTCCGGAGATGGCAGAGATGAGAACCTTCTCACTTTTGACCGGATTTCGCCTCTGGCGATTCGTCTTTCCTGCTCGGGTTTGATGAACCTGAGCCGAACGCCTGGAGTCGATACCCTCATCATGTTGTGGGCGCACTGCCGCACGAGTCTGGCGGCAATTGTTGGTGGTAGCCCTCGGGAAGGACTCCTGCTTCCTTGAATTAAGTCCCTGAGGGACCTACTCATTCACCTCCTCAGAATATGGGAGATAATGGTGATTGCGTTCTGGGGATAACGACCCAAAATGGTTGGAGACGGTGGTTAGCACCGCCTGCTTCTTGATCGCTGGTCATCGCTGTCCAGACAACCAGGTTGAATTGTTCACTTGGAGGACTTTTCGAGCAGCCTCCAGAGTTGGAATGGTACCATGTTGATGAGACTCCTTAACCAGCGCATTTGATACCCAGCGTTGAAGATGCTGAGTAGGTGATGTCATCCTCAAAGAAGATGATGATCAAGCAGGAGTAGCAGCAGTGGCACTTGCAGCAGAAGTTTTCACAACAGACGTATTCACGAGTGTGAACTTGAGAGAAGCCATTTTTTAAATGCAAAAGATCTTGGAAAAGAGTGCCTGTTTGATATAACAGACATAATCAAGATAAGTCCAGGCACTACATATTTTGGATATGCACATATGTTATTGATTGTTTTGTTGGCCCTCTCATTGAGTTTTAAATAGGGGCCTAACAAATAAGTAAAATATCATTTTAGCTTGGTTAAGGATTCACGTCGGGTTAACCATTTTTTTTCCTCTGGAATTGGGGATGATCTAATTGATTTAAGATTCAAACATTCTAAGAGGATTCTAACGGGTTTGTTCGTAGAATTGGAAAAATCCAGTGATTCCATATCCATTTGAACATACTTTCCAAAGGTAGGCGCTCAATAGTTGTGAACTGATGACTCTTAGGAATTTTTATTAGTCGATAGGATGGGAGGTCGGACTCATCACACCTTTTTTAGGGGAATTATTTTCTACTCTGGGACTCTCTTTATAGATTTAGGTTATGTTCGTGAATCCTTATTACATTACCAAGTATAAAATGAGACTTCCTTTAGATCTGACAATCAATGATTGATATGTAGTAAATTTAGAGAATATTTTATATGTATTCGAGGTTCTTCATCGATAGAGAATCACTTGTATTTGTTAGATATTCTAATTCAATGGTATCCTTCAATACATAAAAGTCTATTGGTCATTATGATGACCATACTGGTTTTAAAGCCACTCATTGGGGCACTTGTAGTTTATTGTCATTCAGAAGGACATTGATTATTTCAGAGTTGGGATTGTACCCACAGATGGGCTACCTACGTATCTTTTGTTTTGGAAAAGGAATCAGAACCCACATAGTTTGAGTAAGGGAGTATGATGTTTATGTGTGATTGATGGCTCAAAGAAATATGTCATGATTACTTTTACACTCTAATCTCATGTGAGTCATGCTCGGTGTGAGAAACAAGAGGTATTAGTGAAACCAGACAATTGTTCCATTAAATATGCAATGATGTGGGGATTATATATGTATGACTACCCAGAAATAGATGAGTATTAAGATTTACTTCAGGGAATCCATGAACATGGTCCATAAAGGTATATGTGCTTCAAGGAGATTTGGATACTCTAATCTTGGGGATTACTCCAAAGAAAGATGCTCTAAGTTAGGAGGGGACTTATGATTGGGTTTTACTCTTGAGAAGGAAGCCCAGATCAAAAAGGAATTATGACTGGTCAAGAGAAATTATGATTGGGGCTTACTCCTGAAAAGGAGACCTAGGTTAAAGGGATTTGAAAACTAGGGCTTAACTCCTAAGGAGAGGCCGAGGTTAATGGAGTTTTAGAATTAAGGGACTTGGGGATTACTACTGAAAAGGAGGCCCAGGTTAAGAGAATTAATATTGGGGCTTAATCCTAAGGAGGATGCCCAAATTAGGGGACTTGGGGCTTACACCTGAAGAGGATGCCCAAATTAATGAGGACTTGGGGCTTACTCCTAAGGAGGATGCCCAAATTAATGAGAATTTGTACTGGGGATTACTCCTGAAAAGGAGGACCAGGTTAAGGATTCTCTCATCTTAAAGGATGAGGTTGAATGAATGAACTCTCTAACTTTAGTGAAATAAAGATGTGTAAATCACTAGGTTTTGAGATATGTTTCACAGAATTCCCTTCAAATAAGGATTTTAATCAAGAAAACAAGCCATAAATGGATTTGAAGAGTGTCTTGAAGACTGAATCTTGAATAATATAGGTGGAATGGCATAAGAATAGTTAAATGGGCAGGAAGGGAACCCAAAAAATAGACGGGCGCGCAGGTCCTGGTAGGCGCGCAGGTACTGTGTGGGCGCGCAAGTCCTGGGCGCGCAGGTATACCTACGATGCACATGGGTACTTGTGTGATTGTTAACTAGTAGGTTAATACTTGGGCGATCCTTGACCAAATACTTTAGAATTATCCCAAGGTACTTCCAGAAGATTGGAGTGCAAGTTTCAATGAGTAGGTAAGGAGGCGCGCAAGTGTGTTCATTTCCCTTAAGGATAAAACATGTAGGCGCGCAAGTGTTAGTGATTTCTAACACTTATACCTTATTAAACTTGTTTAGAAATTCCATTCTAGGTAAATAATTACCTTAAAAGTGTTCGGAAGACTTGAAGAAGAGTCTTGGGCGTTTAGATCTCTGTATCTGAATTCTGGAAAAATTCCTCCCTTAATGGGGGGACCACCGGGGGTATTTATAGGCTGGAGAAGACCTTGGGCGATTTTCAAAGAGGGAGAACAAGTCACCTGTGTGACCATTTGGGAGGCGCGCAAGTATACTAGTGTGACCATGCTAGAACTTGCGTGACCTATGGTCAAGGTTCTTTTTGTTCATCCCTTTCTCTTTTTTTGATGTTTCTTCAAAGGATGAATCACTTTGGGTTCAAGGTAATTCCCTTTTCAATTCGTTAGACTCTGTGATGGAAAGGAGTGTCAACATAATTACACATGGAATATTTCATTTCACTATAGTCCATTTGATCATGAATTAATAATGAAATTCATAGTTAATCCATCTAATACACATGGTTTTCCCAAATCCACCGCAAATCATCGCTTATGGTGTCTCGTTCGTTTCTTTATAAGTGATATAAAACCTTAAAACATAACATCCAAAAGGGGTGTTGATATATAATTCAAAATTGAATATTTATCTGAGAGAAACATCAAAAACACATGTTTAAATATTTTCCAAGAAGCCACTATAAGTTTATACAGTGAAAATCGACATAAAAATCATGTATTTTCATCTCTTCCTCTTCACAGTCCGGCCTCATGTCGTTTGTCGCATAGGGGGAATCACCCTATCTCCTGTTATGAATTAGAAAAAAAGGTCATGAGAAGATATTAATTATTTAAATAAACTAATATCATTAACATGTAATTATCCCCTAATCGAGCCCCTGATACCCACAAACATTATTTCTCACCACAGGTAAACACCACATTTTGAACTCAACTATGGTACCAGATTCCTGATCCATGACTATGGTCATGATTTATTCCATTTATACAAAAAAATCCATCTGCATGATAAAATATAATTAATATTATCAATATTACTACACTTAGGCTCTCAATGACCCATAATCCTACACCGACCTATCTCATATCTTCATAAATATTCCTATATTATTATTAAGTATAACAATGAATGAAAAGATTAATAACATCTCGAGTCTATAACAACCCTGGTTATTATTTCACACATAGAGATAATTTATTACACAGAATCTTCAATTAATTCCATATATATGATAGATAGGTCTAGTGTATTTGGGTCTTAGTAACATTACATAACAACTTAGAGCATAAAACAAAATATGTTTATTGAAAACTTCTTTCCCATGACTCCAACATTCCTTCCTACTTAGCATTACAAGGGATAACCATAGGACATACAAAAGAAATCAGTGATCTACAAAGCACAGAAAGGGATTAAACAATTAATAACATGAAGATTAAAGTACATGTTAATAAATAGTCATATCAATGGAGCACAAGAAAAACATGAACATATATTCATGATATAGCATTAATATTATAACATGGAAATGTGGCAACAACCATTAACATTATATTAGCATGATCCAAGGATCATTGTACAGGGAGAATGAGTAAACCCTCATTTAAATTAAATTAGCATTGTAAACCATAATATCACTTGACATATCATGATACTAATATTTACACAAATAATTTGTAACACCCCAAGGTTTTGAACATAGATATAGAATGAAATTTTATAATCTAGCCATTAAACACAGCTTTGCCTCTTTTATGTTTTGAATTTTGAAAAATGGTCATCAAGAGTTGTGTTCAGTATGTCTTTTGGAGTCTGATAGAACAAACATGATGTTTGGTGAATAGTAACATACCCTTATGAATTGTAATATGAATAGTAATATGACCCTTATTAATAGTAAATGATGATATTATTTTATTTACATAAGGTAATATGATGATGGGATCTTAATTAATTTTTTAATGTCACATAAAACTAATTATACCTCTAAGATTGTTATTTTTAGAATTAACTATGACTTAATAAAAAAATTAAATTAATAATATTTATAAAATTATTTTTGAATAATGGAGTTGACTTTTTAACTCTACACGTCGAAAAATGGAAGGGGTGAATTTTTGGGTTTTTTCTGAAATTCATGAATTTTTGATGAATGGTGAAATACGATAAAATACCATATATACAAATTATCTGTTAAATACACTATTTATGACATCATAAGTGATGTAAGGCCACTTTGATCAAACTGACATGCACTTATTACTATTAGGGGTCACATGAAACAACACTATTGGTTTTCTTGAGGAATATAATAAAATAATGAATTAAATATTCAAAACTTACTCCTCTCCTCCATTATAAAAACCACTCACCACTCTCTCTTCACATCACTCATCTAAGCCTTTAAGCTCCTCAATGTTCTGCCCATTTACCCTTACCTAGACTCTCCCCACATACAATAAGCTTCTGGTCTTTCCACAAAAAAACCCCCATTCTTTAAGGAGATTTTCAAGGAGGTTATGTCAAGAGGTAAAACACCCTTCTTTTTCATTTGGTTTCATTTTAATTTATCTCCTTTTTCTATCCTCACCTCACCTCATTTGTACAAACGATCAAGTTAACTTCCGTATCATCTATATACTTGAATTATATCATGTGAATGGAAGAACCATCATAAATGTTCTTACCCCCCTTTTATTTTTATAAACGAAATCAACATCCCTAAGGTTCCAATTTATAGCCTTCGCGGACGACGAAGTTTCGTTCTTAAATTTCTTCTTCATTACTGGTAATGAAACCATATTTATGGGTGAATAAGACTATGATATATTTATTATAGAATAATTAATATTCAGGAACCATAATATGTGCATATAATTAAGTTATATGTCAAAACTATTTCATAATAATCCAAATACTGCCGAATAATTGAATGGTTGTCATCTAATGATTCATCCTCATTATATGTAACAAAATGACAGAAATGACCATTATCAATTATTTATGTTCATAAGTAATACATAATTCCAATCCTGGAGATTTATAACCATTCCACATGAACTCCATTACTTAAAAACAAGTGAACCAGTTATGAAAATAAATAAAACAAACACCCTGGAACAACGAAATTCAATATAATAACATAGAAATAAGGGTATAAATGAACTAAACAAAATTATGATAAAATAAATAAATGTCTAATATGTTTTTAAATAAGTTATTAATAAGTATAATTTCATATTCTAGGATCATAAGTTCAAGAGTGGAACACCTTTGGAATTAAGGTAAGGGGTTTTTCCACCCGAACTTCCATTTTCATTCGGGTTACTTTCATTGTCTAATTAACTCAATGAAATTCATATGTATTGTTATTTACTCCTCATATATTTGGTGCGAGTATTATATATATGTTTAAAAATCAGAAACTTTCCTTATTTTATGGATAGTTGCATGTTTAAAAAGAACTTTCAAAATTGACTTCAAAATACAAGCCCAATTCAAGGGAATATCTCAATTTCTTACCTAATTTCAAGAGAAATATCTAATCTGTTTTTGGAAACCATTATATTTATAAAATCACTCATTTTATTATGAAAATAATATCTTACTTTACTTCTGGTTTTATTCAAAGATTTTTCCAAAAGAACTTTTCTTTTTAAAATAAAAGAGTATTTATCTCAAGATTTCTTAATGAACTAATAAGAGTATTTTCGTTTGATTCACCACTATAGTTGTTTATTTTTTATTATTGGGGGTTAATCATTTAAGATTTCATATAGCATATTTTATTGAATGGTTTATGAAAAACTTTTTCGTGGATGATCTATCCTAAATCCATTCACCAGATTATTCCGAATGGTTAGTGTTTATGTTCAATAATTGGGTAAAGTTAGATACATTTCATATGATAGTTTCAATATGAATTCATATGTTATTTATGTTTATCCCCACTCATATGAGGAATGCATTGGACTTATTATGTGATGGGTGGGTCCCGCTATAGCCCCTTGATGCATCGCTAGGTCTCATGAGACAAATAGACGTTGAATTGGATGAGGCCTTTCCCAATGTTTTATATGGATTTTGGTCGTGGCCTTAATCATTAGAAGTCTTGGCCGAGGCCTTGAAAAAATGTTTCAGAATGTCCGGCATATGCACTTCCCTCATTATAAAGATAATAATTCAACGTTCATGTGGTTATTTTACTAGTATAATACCAATGATTATATTTTATTAGGCATTATTTTCTCATCTCATATTCATGAAATAATGTGTTCATGTTTACTGTTAAGGGAATGTGTTTTTAATTATGCACCTTTTCTTATGTTTATTATATCTTCTTCTGTATTGCTTACTCTTACTAAGCATTTTAGCTCAGCCCTTTCTTATGTTTCATTTTTCCCAGGATATGAAGAAGTAAATTATGAATGAATTTCAAGCATAATATAGGAGGCATGGAAGTTCATAATGGAATAAATTAGTGTTTTATTTCCTTTCTTGAGGTAAAGTTGAACTTATTTATGTATCTTGTTTCCAATAATACTAAACTACATGGTCATTTGGGATTCTTATTCCTTGTTTGTATGACAATGTAATCAAATAAGGAACCGGCTCCAGGAAACTGGGGCTGGGTCCTTACAGTTGGTATCAGAGGAAGTTTTGTAGAAAACATCGAAACTAGATTTAGCAAACCTAGATTAAGGAAGAGTAACTAAGATAGTCTTTGAGAATAAACTTACAAGAACATCCTAATATTTTGGTACTTAATATATTATGTGGATATTTCAAACAATACATCCATGTCTGGATACAAGCAGGTAGAGGTGGCTCTGGAACATATATATACATAGGTGTGAATGCTCTGAAAAGGAGTTTCAGGCTTGACCCGAGGTATCCTGGTATATGAAAACGGGCCTTGTTGCGCTATTGGTTATTAAAATCCTGGGGGATATGCTTAGGATAATTCATGTTTTCTTTACAATCCATTATGAAGGATTTAAATGTAAATTTTTCCTCAAGGATACCATGTTTATGATTAAGAGATTAGTTATGCGTATAATTTCAATTTATGTATAGTATTTTTCTACATAGAGATTATAAATTATGATAGATACCTTAATCCAGTGAATTCCATTATTCAGAAATGGTGCCTAGTGGAAGGAATGGAAACCACACAAAAGCGCGTAGGAATTTCCCTCCGATGAAAGATAATGACGTTGGCTCTAGTTCTGTGAAGGGTGCTGAGAAAGTTCTAAATATACTAGGAAAACTTACTCAGGTTATGAATAATAACCTTACCCATATGGAGCATCTGGATCCACCACGTGGAGGATCTATGTTATATCGCTTTATGCGACAAAAACATACTTCATTCAATGGGACTACAAACCCTTTTGTACAAGACCAGTGGACATGTTCCCTTTAAGAAGATATTTCTCGCCTTGGGATGTAATGAAGGAGAGAAGGTCGTTATGGAAGTCTATCTTCTATCAGGAGATGCAGATCAGTGGTGGTCATTAATCCAAAACACAAAGAAGGAGGAGGAAGTAGTGGAGATGGAATGGAGGGACTTTATGGAAATCCTGCTAGAGAAATAATTTCATCGTGAATAAAGAGATGATATTGAGAGGAAATTTTTGAATCTGAGGCAGAAGGAAGATGAGAATATTGCAAAGTACAAAGCTATCTCCACAAGGTTAGAAAGACATGTTGTGGACTACATACAAAATCCAAGGAGAAAAATTGTTCGATTCTTTGATGGCCTAATTCCATTCCTCCAGTAGGCACTGGTCTCCCAATGTTTTTCATCATATGAGGATATAGCTTTATGTTCTATCAAGACAGAAAAATAATTCTCTAAGTCTTATGACTTTAAAAGAAATCAAGAAAAGAATAGGGCTGCTGAAAACTGTAGGAAAGGAAATAAAAAATAGGGAAGAAGGGAAGAGTTTAATTTCCTCCATGTAACAATTGTGGAAGGAAATAACCTGGTTCATGCTTAAAAGGAAAAGGAGTATTCTACAAATGTGGTCAGAAAGGCCATCTTGCTGGTGATTACAAAGGGAATAAGGAAGCCGATGATGTTCAATGCTATAATTTTCTGGAGATGGGACACTATTCTAATGATTATCCAAAGCGTCTAGGAAATATTCAAGATAAAAGACCAAGGGATCAGGGACAAGCTTTTGCAATCACAACTACAGAGGTTGAAGTTTTGAATGACGTGGTGGAAGGTACTTTGATCATTTCATCAATCTTATCCAATATTTTATTTGATTCTGGATCATCGCAATTTTTTATATCTTCTCAGTTTTCTATGAAAATTATATATTTCCAATTTGATTTAACAATGGAGTTGTAAGTCAAAACTCCAAAGGGAAGTATCATTACAAAAATGTTTTGTGAATAAGTTTCCATTAGGGTATATAAATTTTTTTTATCTGCTGATCTCATTGTCATACCCATGATTGAATTTGATATAATCCTCGATATGGATTGGATTTCAGACCATGATGCGAAAATTTATTATAAGAAGAAAGAGGTTACAATTTTCTATGACAATAAGGAGTACCTTATCTTTATAGAAGAAAAGTCACCACATGATTAATATCTAGACCCACCCCCAGTAGCTCAACTAAATTCTATTATCGGGGTGGAAGAGAATGAAATAACAATAGGTGAGGAAAAGAATGTTCAAATAGAATATGTACCTGTTGTGCAAGAATATATTGATGTCATTCTAGAGGATTTACCTGGACATCCTCTAGAGTTGGAAATTGAGTTTTCCATTGACTTAATTCCTAGTTCAAGGCCCATATCAAATACCCCTTATAGAATGACCGCTATGGAGTTAGTGGAGCTAAAGAAACAACTAGAAGAATTGAGTGATAAAGGATTTATTCACCCTAGTGTCTCTCCATGGGGAGCCCATGTTCTTTTCGTTAAAAAGAAAGATGGGTCTATAAGGTTGTGAATTGATTATTGGGAAATCAAAGCTATTACAATAAATAATAATTATACAAATTGATGATTTATTCGATCAAATTCATGGAGCCCAATATTTTTCGAAGAATGATCTTCAATCTGGATATCATCAGTTGATTGTAAGAAAGGAAGACATTCCAAAAATGGCATTTGAACTAGGTGCAGGAATTATGAGTTTACAATAATTTTTTTTGACTAACCAATGCACCATCGATTTTAATGGATCTCATGAACATAGTATTCAAGGAATATCATGATGAATTTGTAGTTGTGTTTATCAATGATATCATGGTTTACTCTAAGAGCTATGCAGATCATGAAAATCACATGTGCACCATTCTGAAGACTCTGGGAAGAAATGAATTATATGGGAAGTTCAGAAAGTGTGAGTTCTGGCTCCTATCTGTTTTCTTTCTGGGCCACATTGTCTCTATTGATGGTATATCTGTAGATCATGAAAAGACAAAGGTTGTGCAAGAATGGACTACTCCAACGAACGTAACTGAGGTACGTAGTTTTATTGGTTTAGCAGGTTATTATCATCGTTTTGTTCAGAATTACGTCTGATTAGACAACCAAATGACCAAGATCACATGAAAAGGGATTATGTTCGTATGGACCAAGGAATGTGAAGAGCGTTTTGATGAATTTAATAGAAGTTTAGTGAATGCTCCGATCCTAAGCCTACAATCAGGGAATGCTTGGTTTGTTATCTATAGTGACACATCAAACAAAGGAATTGGTTATGTACTTATACAGGATGATTGAGTGATTGTATATGCGTCTAGGTAGCTAAGAATTCAAGAACAAAACTATCCCACTCATGATATTGAGTTAGTAGCTGTAATATTTGCTCTGAATATTTGGATACATTACCTCTATGGTGAGAAATTAGAGATATATACAGATCATAATAGTTTGAAATATATATTCTCATAGAAAGAACTCAACATGAGACAAAAAAGATGGATCGAGCTACTCAAATACTATGATTTCATAATACACTACCACCCGGGATGAAAAATATAGTGGAAGACGATTTGAGTTGAAAGGGCCATGGAATTCTGAACAAGATAAGAGTTCAAAGGGATCCTTTGTTCATGGATCTAGTAAATATGGATATGGGAATTATCAAGGAAGGTAACACATCACTACTTTTTCAAATGGTTACCAAACCTTCTTTACTGAAAATGATAAAATGTTCTCAGGCTGATGATGAGGAGTTTTAAAAGAAAATTAAAGCTATAAATGATGGGGGTTGAATGAATTAGGATATGAATGTGGCATTTTAAAATTCCTAAAAAGGACTTCTATTCCCGCTTTTCACAATCTAAAGAGGGAACTATTGGATGTTTCTCATATCTTTAATTTCTCTATACACCCTGGTATCACAAAGATGTTTAGAGATCTAAAGGAACATTTTTGGTGGGAAAACATGAAGAGGGAGATTGCTGATTACATGTCGAGATGTTCAGTTTGTCAACAAGTGATGGAAGGAAGACAACATCCTAGTAAAGACATGTAACACCTTCATATACTTATGTAGAAATGGGATGATATTACGATGGACGTTATCATGGGGATACCAAAGACTCCAAGAAAGAATGATATGATATGGGTGATTGTTGACCGTCTTACAAAATCTGCACATTTTCTTACTATAAGGGAAGATTTACCTCTTGAATGTTTAACAAGAATATATATCGATGAATTTGTAAGACTTCATGGTGTAACATCATCAATTGTTTTTGATCATGATCCCCGTTTTACATCACGATTCTGGAAGAGTCTTCAGAAGGCCCTAGATATTGATCTTCATTTGAGCACTGACTACCACCCACAAACTAATGGACAATCAAAATAGACTATTCAAAAATTGGAAGACATGTTGAGGTCTTTTTCACTTGATTTTCAAGGCATGTGGGATTATCATTTACATATCATGGAGTTTTCCTACAACAACATCTTCCATTTAAGTATTCAGATGGAACCCTATGAAGAATTATATTGGAGGAGATGTCGTACACCAACTTGATGGGATTATGTTGGTGAAATAAATATCATGGGCCCATAACTTGTTTAAGAAACAGTGGAAAATGTGATGATTATCCAAAACCATATCAAAACAGCTCAAAGTAGGTAAAAGAGCTATGCTGACAACCAAAGGAAGGATTTGGAATTTCAAGAAGGTGATCACATTTTCTTAAAGGTATCTCCATGGAAGGGTATTATACGATTTAGTAAGAAGGTAAAATTAAGTCCAAGGTACATCGGACCTTTTGAAATTTTGGACCGAATTGGAGTCTTATCTTACCATTTGGCAATACCTCCAAGTTTCTCCAAGGTTCACAATATGTTCCACGTGTCAATGTTAAGAAAGTACATGCCAGACCCGACATATGTACTCACTTATGAAGAAGTACAACTTGAACCCGATCAATCTTACTATGAAGAGCCTATCAAGATTCTTGATACTAGAGAACAAGTACTGAGAAATCAGACGACTTGTCTGGTAATGGTTTTCGGAGTAACCATAAGATGGAGGAAGCACCATGGGAGCCTGAGGAGCTTATGTGAAAGACATAACTGAATTATTTTAGGTAATATTTTTTGAATTTTGACGACCAAATTTTTTTAAGGAGGCGAAAATGTAACAACCCATGGTTTTAAAAATAGATATATAATTCAATTTTATAATCTATCCATTAAACATAACTTTTACTCTTCTATGTTTTGAATTTCAAAAAATGATCATCTAGAGTTGTGTTCAGTAAGTCATATGGATTCTGATAGAACGAACTTGATTTTTGGTGAATAGAAACATACCCTTATGAATAATAATATTAATAGCAATATTACTATTAGGAATAGGAAATAATGATATAATTTTATTTTCATAAGGTAATATGATAATGGGATCTTAATTAATTTTTTAATGTCACATAAATCTAATTATACCTCTAAGATTGTTATTTTTTGAATTAACAATGAATTTATTTAAAAATTAAATTAATAATATTTAGAAGATTATTTTTGAAAAATTTAGTTCACTTTTTAATTTTACATGTCGAAAAATGGTAAGGGTGAATTTTTGGTATTTTCCTGAAATTCTTGAATTTTTAATGAATAGTTAAATACGATAAAATACCGTATATAAAAATTATCAGTCAAATACATTATTTATGACATCATAAGTGATGTAATTCCACTTGGTTCAAACTCACATTCACTTATTACTATTAGGGGTCACATTAAAAAACACTATTGGTTGTCTTGAGAGATATAATAAAATAATGAATTAAATATTCAAAATTTACTCCTTTACTCCACTATAAACACCCCTCACCACTCCCTCTTCTCTTCACTCCTATAAGCCTTGAATCTCCTCAAAGTTATGCCCATTTACCCTTAACTAGTATTTCCCCATTTCCATAATGCTTCTGGTCTTTCCAAAAGACCAAAACCCTTTTCTTTAAGGAGATTCTCAAGGAGGTTATTTCAAGAGGTAAAGCACCCTTCTTTTTCATTTGGTTTCATTTCAATTTATCCTATTTATCTGTCCTCAACTCACCTCATATATACAAATGATCATGTTAAATACAGTATCTTCTATATTATTAAATTATATCATGTGAATGGAAGAACCATCATAAATATTCTTACACCCTCCAATTTATTTTTATAAACGAAATAAACATCCATGAGATTCCAATTTAAAGCCTTCGTGGACAATGAACTTTGGTTATTCAATTTATTCTTCATTAATGGTCATGAAATCATATTTATTGTTGAAAAATACTATACTATATGTATTATAACATAATTAATATTCAGGAACCATATTATGTACATATAATTAAGTTATATGACAAAACTAGTTCATAATAATCCAAATACCGCCGAATAATCGAAGTGGTTGTCATCTAATGATTAATCCTCATTCCATGTATCCAAATGATATAAATGAAAATTATCAATTATTTATGTTCATAATTAATATATAATTTTAATCCTGATGATTTATAACCATTACACATGAACTCTATCACTTAAAAACAAGTGCACCGATTATAAAAATAATGGAAAAGAACACCCCAGAACAACGAAATTCAATAAAATAACTTAGAAATAAGGGTATAAATAAAATAAAAATAATTATGATAAAATAAATACATGTCTAATAGGTTATTTAAATATTTTATTAATAAGTATAATTTCATATTCTAGGATATTATGTTCAACAGCGGAACATGGTTGGATTTAATTTAAGTGTTTTTCTACCCGAACTTCCATTTTCATTCGAGTTACTTTTATTGTCTAATTACCTCAATGAAATTCATATGTATTGTTATGTACTCCTCATATATTATGTGTGAGTATTTTATATATGTTTAAAAACTAGAAACATTCCTTATTTTATAGATAGTTACATTTTTTAAAAGGAACTTTCAAAATTGATTTCAAAATACAAGCCCGATTAAAGGGAATATCTCAACTTCTTACCTATTATCAAGGGGAATATCTAATATATTTTTAGAAACCATTATATTTATAAAAACAATAATTTTATAATTAAAATAATATCTTAATTCACTTCTGGTTTTATGAATTTTTTTTTCCAAACGAACTTTTCTTTTCAAAATAAAAGAGTATTTATCTCAAGATTGCTTAATTATCTTATAAGAGTATTATCGTTTGATTCAACACTCTCGTTGTTTCTTTTGTATTATTTCGGTTAATAATTTATGATTTAATATACCATATTTTATTCAATGGTTTATGACTAACTTTATTGTGGATGATCTATCCTAAAACCATTCACCATATTATTCTGAATGGTTAGTGTTTATGTTAAATAATTGGGGAAAGTTAGATACATTTCATATGATAGTTTAGATATGAATGTATATGTTGTTTATGTTTATCCCCACTCATATGAATAATTAATTGGACTTATTATGAGATAGGTGGGGCCCTTTATAGCCCCTAGATGCATCGGTAGGTCTTATGAGAAAAATAGATGTGGAATTGGATGAGGCCTTTCCCAATGTGTTATATAGATTTTGGCCAAGGCCTTAATCATTAGGCATCTTAGATGAGGCCTTGAAAAAATGTTTCAGAATGTCCGTCATATGAACTTCTATCATTATGAGCCTACTAATTGAAATTTAATGTGGTTTTTTGACTATTATAATACCCATGATTATGTTTTATTATGACATTATTTTCTCAACTCATATTCCTGCCATAATGTGTTCAAGTTTACTGTGAAGGGAATGTGTTTTCAATTATGTACCTTGTATTATGTTTATTCTATCTTACACAGTATTTCTTACTCTTACTGAGCATTTGAGCTCACCCCTTTCTTATATTTCATTCTTCCCAGGATATGAAGAAGTAAATTATGAATGAATTGCAAGCATAATCTAGGAGGCATGGATGTTCCTAATGGAATAAATTAGTGTTGTATTTGTTTTCTTGATGTAATTTTGAACTTATTTATGTATGTTGTTTTCAATAATACTAAAATACTTGTTTCTTCAGGATGGTTATTAATTGTTTTTATGCCAATGTAATCAAATAAGGCACCAGCTCTGGGCAACTGGGGTCGGGTCCTTACACATTAGAGTGCTACCAGGGAGCACCCTTCTTAATTGTTTCATTTCCAGCATAAGTGTGTCACATGGATCATATTACCTGGATTCATTAAACATCATTATTTATTCCAAAATAATGGAATTAGTAATTAATACATGAAAATCTATAATAAATATTTAAATGTTCATAAAGGTGAATACCCTTGATAAATAAATGGCCATGGTATTCACTACACAATGACTTTGGTTTGGAAAATCACAGTGCAATTTCGGCAGCATAAGAGCATGACATAAAAATTCATAAAAATGATTGATGAGAATGAAAAGGGTTTATCGTCGTATGTACATGAAATGGACAGTATGGGATCATATATATATATACATATCCCAACTTATTTAATGATATTTAGATTCATAATACAAAATAATTTCTTGAATGTAAATGAGAAGAAGGAAATTCCTTATGAAAATTCAGCATCATAATGGGTGTACATGAGAGGAATTAATCCTTGGGAAAGGATAATCTCATCATTAAAACATAAATAGGTCAGTATAAGGGATGTGAGAAATTATACCCCATCATTTTTAGTTGAAAAGTCAAGGGTAGAGAAATATAAACAATTAAGGTCAAAAATGGGAGAGGAATAAATTCATTACATGGAAGTGTGATCCCATAGTTTTGGGAGAGGCTTGAGAGTGGATTCGTAAGATATTGTGGAGATTTTTTAGGATTATAACGATAGGATATAATATTTTGGTTGATCTCAAAAGACATTGAGTGAAGAGGAAGTGGGAGATTGGGTGGGATTATATAGGAAAAGGAAGGGAAATCATTAATTTTTTGGTTTTGGGTACAAAACAATAAACTAGTCAAAACCAAAATCTATCCCATGGTTTTTACCATGGGTTTTTCCAAAGTTGAGTGGAAAAAATTATATTACAAGTCTGATGGACGAACATATTAAAATATTAGGCATGATTATGTAGATGTGAGTCATACTGTCAAGGAAATAAATTTAAAAAGTTATAATGTTTTACAAGTATTAAATGGTCCTCTAAGGCACCATAAAATTACCCTACCATTTCTAAAATCACATTATTTTAAAGATAAAACATACATTTTCCAGAAAAACCATTTATAGTATTTTATTACATCACTATTGGGTCATTATAATGTTATAAAACCAAATATATATAAAAAAATTATTTAGTTTTTACCCAAAAATTCAACTGTCTTATAAAATTATGAAAAACTCACTGTTGTATAATTTCAACTTCCTAATTCCAGAAATAAAATTCATTTTATTTAAATAATTTTCTAAATATATGAATTATTACTTTAGAATAAAAATATGAAAAATATAAAAAATTCATGGGTTTCACAAAAACAGTTTTGAAACGTTAAAAAAATTACAATTTTATTTATATAAATTATAAAATTATTTATATTAAATAATAATTAATTTATTAATAAAATTTTATTAAAATATTAAATAATTAAAAAATCCATGTATTCATCAAAATAGAATTCTCATTTGAATATTAACTAAAAATACTATTTGTTATTTAAAAACAATTTAAAAAGTAACAATAATAAAATGAATATATATTTATTATTATATTAAAAAATAATTCACATAATCATAGTGATAAGGTATTGTTACATAACCACTAATAATACCTTTATAAGACCGAAGGATAAGGTGTGCGATGGTGACATACTATTTGGGGGCTCAGATAAGATCGCTCGGGTGGTAATCTCTATCAACATCCACTTCTCCCATAGGAGGTTCTATTCAAGCTTAACATGTTGAAGAATGACTTGGGATTAGTAAAGATAGTAGCCCAATGACACCATCTACTTTATGAGTTCCAAAAAATGGACTTTTTACAGAGAAATTCAACTTGATGAAGCCATCACTTCCTTGGTCTGAGCAAATTGGATTTGTTAAATCCCAATATTTACACTAATCATGTGATAACTTTTCAATGGATATATTAGCAATGGTAACAATTCATAATGATTTTTTTAATCCAAAATCATAAAATCAAAGAAGATCATATATTATATAACCATTTTACATAATAAGAAATTTAATTAGATCAATATGAATTTTCATCAATAAAAGATTATGTTGTTACATAGACTATCTGATGCACATCCCATATCCTATCAACTGATCCCAATCTATATCATCATTCTACTAGGAAGGTCTCAGCTGAAACTACCTCAATAGAATAACATAATGAAAAAATCATGGAACACACTGACCATACTAAATTGTTAGGAACTCTTGCTGCTGAAGTTTTCAACCTGTATATGAAAATTAATGTTTATGTACCATTTTCATAGGTCTGAGATACTCCACTAATGGAGAAATGAGATAATAAGGGTAGATAACTACCGTAAAAAAAATATCTTCTTCTGGGGAAAAATGGACTCTGAGCCACATCTCTAGTCTATGAGGAATCCTGACATCTACCCTATCGTGATGATCCAATTTTGGAACCATTCTCCCCGTGACCACTAATCTTACCAGAAGATCCTGATATGTCATCAAAATTATTGGGATGACTTGGTGATTCAACCATGGACACACTTAATCCTCAAAACATTTCACACATTCCTTGTTGTCCTTAAATAGGTATGATTTATAACACATAAAGGACTTGAAATAGATCCCAATCTCTTAGATAATGAATCTACCCTATCGTGTGGTATGATGATCAAGGGGGATATAGGCCTTCATGGTTAAAAAAACTCCACTCATAACTATTACTATAACACCACCCAGAAGGATTTCTACTCCTCATGATACTTAATTAATAAGAACAACATCTTCCACATAGACCTATTATGAATTTTTACAAAAATAGAGACCTATAGATCCTTTGGGGGATGGGTCATATTGAAATGTATCTTCCCCTTCTCTAATTATTTGTTGTTCCTAAATACTAAATAGATGCATCTAACTTCTTTATAATCTGGCACTAAAACTATTTGAGTATACTAATCTATGAGTCATCACCATCACCCTCTACTCTACGATGATCAGGTGGTAAATCTTTCTGAAAGTCATGAGTGCTAATTAGATAAGAACATTTACCTAGGATCATTCCTTTTAAATTAAATAATAGTTAGACCTAAAAACCTAAAATATGTGAAAATTAATAATATGTAATTAATTATATTATGTCATATATGTTTTATCATATCCTATGATATACCAATTTAAAATATAAGTGAAATGAAAATGGTTTCATGATCTATTCATAAAACCATTCCTCCCAATAAGTAGAACAATATTTAATAGGATTAGTAAAAATAAAAATCCATCCAATAGATCATAGGGGGGCTGAAAGTACATTTCTCAATCAGTGTCCATTTTTTTACATTTTTTTCTAGACTTATCTGAAATCATTGAACTACCATATCACATTATCTCACATGTGCCTAACTACACTCTTTATCCTATCCCTCAACCTTAACAATTGATAGCAGTCTATCATGGCCACCTCCCCCAAATGATATCATCTTCTGGGATACAAATTAACGATGTAGGAATGTTATTTCTCAATTAGTACTTCATGTAGGCCTAGAGTTTCGGAAAATAACAAAGGTTATAGTAAAAATACATATGGGAGGAATTACACACTAAGAGAACATGTAGATATGGGATATAATACATATACACTAATACAAACTACTGAAAAATATTAAAAAAATCCAAATTCATACATGAATATTCATATTGTACTAAATAAACTTAGTTGGAAACTAAAAGTACATAAATGGTATGTATGATAGAAGCTAAAAATGTGACACCCCAAGCTTATACTATACGCTTCCCTTTGAATAATGCAATAGTGTGTGTTGTACGCAACATCGAGTTCTAACACACACCACAACCGATCAAACTAGCCGTTATGAATAGTAATATCTAATTTTTGAAATTATATATATTTTATATTTTAAAATGGACTTAATTTTTGGATTCGGAGTATCGAATTTATCCTAAGGTGAAATTTTGGTACTTTTCGGATAAATTTAATATTTTGATGAATAGTGAAAATTACTAAATTTTAATTAAAAACAACTTTTTTAATCAAAATATTTAATAGTGATAAATTATGAATTTGAGTGATTTTAAAGTATATTTAGAATATATTTTTACCATTTAATATAATTTTGGTCATTGGACATAATTTCACAATTAAACCGAACATAAACAAGTATCAATCTTTTGATAGTTATTATATCTTAAAAACACGTTTTTTGTTTTAACAACGGGAATTAATTTTAAATTAATTTCTGCCACTTTTGTGTTTTGAATTTGGAAAAATGGATTCCATATTTTGTATTAGTATGTTCATATTGTGTGAATATGTAACTTTTATTTTTAGACATTTTGAATAATTACTGCGGTAAATATTTTATTTACCATGGCTAAGGGTAAATCCGGTAAATAAGGGTTAAAAAATAATATTATAATAATACTAAATTACCCTAAAACGTGTTATAACCTTATTGGTGGATACATTTCCGACCATGGACATCTTTGGGTCGATTTTGGGACCCCATGGAGCCACTTGTAGGTGATAGGAACACTTTATTTTAATTAAGTTAAGTACAAAAATGACATAAGCATATATCTTTTAGAAAAACAATTTTTACATAGGGTTATATATGTTGGATTTTCTACTATAAATATTAATTAGAAATATAAAAATATTTCATACATAATGATATTTTATTTATAATTTTTAGACATTAAATAATTTAATTTATTTATGACACAATGATGATGCAGTAATTACCTAATTAATGAAAAATTAGAATAATTGATATTATAAATACCCAAAAAAATATAATTTGAGACTTTTTATGAATTAAAATAATTTTATAGGTTAATATGACATGTTATTATTGCTTTAATTAACATTTTTTGAAGTAATCATTCTGTTATGATTTTTACAAAAATCAATTATTGAATAGTGTCAAAATTGACATAAAAGAGTTTTTAAAACACATATTATATTATTAATTGATATTAAATTCCTAAAAATATAAGGTTCGGCCAAGAGTCTTATATCATGATAGGTTCATCATTAATGGACCACTTTGGGGTCGCTTTGATGTATATGGTATGTTTATTAACCATATAATATAAAAATACAAAGAGACATTGTAAAAGTGAAACTAATTAACTAAGAGTTAATACTTAAAGATAAAGTTAATATAATGACCCAAACCTGTCTAAATTATATTGGTTGAGTGGTTTTTGACCCATACACACCTTAAAATTTAAATAATCAACTTTTGAGCCATTAGAAACCGAATATGAATTTATTATAAATTAATATTTCTAGCTTTTCCAAAGGTGCCTCTCACCCCTCTTATAAAAAGGAACTCCTCCTTCTCATTAATTCACACCTTCAAAGACTTTTGGTTCGGCCAAACCCTGCCCCAATACTCTCTCAACTTACCTCAATACAACCTAGAGGGATTAGTTTGATCAGAAGGCCAACCTATGGATCCCTTTTGATCAAATCAAAAGGAAGAACCCGAAGAAGAGGTAATGATTTCACCACCCTTTTTCAAGTTCCTTTCTTCTTCCACTTCTTCTTCCTTTGTTGTTACCATTCTAAAATAATAACTCCAGTATCATATATATATACTTTGATGTTATTATAAATATGGTACAACCATATTCACTATTCTATCCATCTTTTGAATAACATGTCACCATACGTGCGTACGTATGACTTACCGTCTCCACATCGTGGTGTAGTTGTTATTCAATAAATTATTATTTGGATGGGTATAATAATGATGTGTAAATCATGTAAATAATAAATATAACAATATAATGATTCTGTATATATGATATACCATCAAATTATATATTATTTTAATATCAAAAGAATGACATTGTTGCTCGTGTGTACGTACGGACTACCGTCTCCACGAACGCGATGAGATTCATTCTCCATCGTATCCATTAAAGTATAATTATCATTTGATGATTAATAATAGTATCTAAGGACTTGATATCATTCTGGATATGATTAAGATACAACCTATCCATTACAAACATGGCTTAAGTAACAAAACATATAAAAGAAAACGAGTAAGTTAACACCCGAAACGACGATAATTCTAAGATATTATTAACAAAGAAATGCTAAAAGATCATATATGATATCATATTAATGTATATGATTATTGAATAATTTAATAACAATTATTTCACCATTATACAGGAGGTTAACCTACCCCAACCAAGGAAAAGTACAAGGTAAGGGTTTATTTCTCAATCTCTTCATTATCTGAGGTTGTTTATACGTAATAATCTACTGGGATTTCTTTATCATCCACATCCATGTTTCTTAAAAATGTATTTCAAAACATTTTTACTATATACTATGATATGGGTTAAAGTAATTTATACCCTTTTTTGACTTTTTATAAGAAGTTTATAAAATAATATTTCCGTCATTTTTCAAACAAGGTGCTTTTTAACCTTTTCGACAGAATTAAGGTAAGAATGTTTTTTTAACTTATACGGCGAGTGCGGCTATTTTCCACCATTATAAAATCTTCGATGCTTCCCTTACAAGCTTATAAGAATATTTTAAAAGAAAATGTTTTATTTTATAAATATATGACTCTTAAATGATTTCAAAATAGAAAGAGATATTTCTCTAAAAAGGGTTTTGATTTCATCTATGTCAACATCCTTTGATGGATTTTACGCTTATTTGAAGTTGATTTATTGTGATACAAAACTTCTATATTGTATTGAAGGTTTTGTGATATGTTTGACTATGGATGTGTTATTTTTATACCATTCGTAGTTTATGTATTAAGTATTTACATTTCGTATTCTAGTTTTAATACGAATGTTTATGTTAAGTTTACACCTTTTCATATGGGAATGCATTGGACTTAATATGTGACGGGTGGAGCCCGATATAGCTCCTCGATGCATCGGTAGGTCTCATGAGACAAACTAGTGTCTTGGCACAAGTCCTTGACAAAATCTTATTTTTAGTCTTGGCATGAGGCCTTGGCTATGTGGTTATGATAGTCTGGCATTATGCATTCCATCATTATGAAAGTGGTTATTGATATTGCATGTGATTATTCGATTAGTAGAATATCCATGTGAATAAGTAAATGGAATTATTTCATTTTACTTTTTCCATACTATGTTGAAGTTAAAGTTTAAAAGGTTTTTTTTAGTTATACATTGCCTTAAATGTTTATTCTTATTTATGAAAGTTTCCGCTATATTGTTATCCATACTGGGCATTTGAGCTCACCCCTTTTCTATGTTTTATTTTTCCCAGGATGTGAAGAAGTAAATTATGAATGACCTGTAAGGATATTATAAGGAGATAATAGTGTGGACTATGGAGACATTTTGTTGTTGTAGTAGTTTTTCACTTTATTATGTAATGTAAAACTTTATGAATATATCTAGTGTTTACAAGGCTACTAAACCAATCGGTCTTTCGAGATTTGATCTTTCTTGTGATCATGACAATGTTATGTAATAATGCGCCGACTCTGGGTAACTGGGGTCGGGGCGTTATAACAATGCCCATAAAGCACCCGTAAAATTGTGACATAGTAATATCAATACTAATTTTGAACCATCTTCATCCAACCTAAAAATAGTATATAATTATATGTGGTTATCATAATATCATTATCAGTATAATCCTTTTTAGATCCTTTAATAAATAATATAATTAATGAAAGATAAAACATAGTAAATAAAAGTTAAACTAACTTATCACCAAAAAGGTATACTAAATTTCCAAATTCACTATGTATAATTATCACAAATTATCTCATACAATAGAGAATAAAATATAGTGATGTTAATTCTAGGAAACCCATACAGAATTTCCCCACTTACTTTCCACTCTTCCCCAACTTCACACATCCTGAGACATCTCTATTCAAAAGTATGCATTCCCTAAGACAACTAACTTTGTATCACAAGATTCACCTAATGAATAACATCATCAAATCATTCCATATCACATATTTATATAGTATCCAATATTCTTTTAGGATCCAAAAAGCCTATAATACATGTATCATACTATTTTTATTATACCTCATGCCATCATAGCCCATACAACGAGTATGGTATCTTAATCGATAACAGATAATAGTCGTTATACATATAATTTCCATTTGGACACATTATTTTAAGATAATTTTGTGACAAAAAGTAAGAATGATATCACAAACCTTTACACATGTGTATGGGTAAACTAACCTTCATGAATTCCAACACATAATTCTATCAAGAAAAGAGAGTACGGATTGAGGGTGTAGTCATCCATCCATCCTCCCACTAGGATGTTGATGAAAATACACACCCAAATTACACCATATTTTTTTCACCCAATCCAATAATGGGTGGGGAATCTTATGAAATAACATATGATATTGGATATAAAATATCTCACAATCACACTATGTAAATTAACATGTCTTAGAATAATTAAAATATAATTTTAGTGAGACTCATGAATTCCAAATCTAAGACTAGATATCCCATAAGCATAGAATAATTTTAATTAGACACATTAATTTTAATTTTTCTTCTTTGGAAGATTCATAATATATTAATTAAATCAATATCCATTAATTTACTATCATCATTTATTAACATCAAACATTGGTATCCCTTGGATCTAATTAACTAACCCAAGAATTATAAAAGATGAGTCTATGGTTTCTCAAGAGTAAAACAATATTTCCATTATAGAAAGAACCAATTTAAGGGGATAACATTTATTAATCATTATTAGATTAATTTTATAATTTCAGTTAATCTAGGAAAACATTATAATCTATGATAAATATATTATAACAATAAAATATAGCTACTTCATGTTGTGGGATTTTAATATAGATAGTACAAGAAGACTAACCATTAAATAATTTAAAAGAAAGAAAACACCCAATATAATCATGTATTGTGGTAAGACCACATTCATCTTATTTCATCACATTTGATGTTATCCCCAGTATCGACATTCATATTCCAATGAATCTATCCATCACACGTGTCAAGTTATTCTACATAATTTGGGCCTCCCTTACCAATATTAGATCATCCATCCCCAACTAACCCATCATATGATCATATCACATAACATGGAAAATATCACATCCAGATCACCTCAATAAGAATCATGAAAAAAATTCTCATTCAAAATAGAAACTATCCCCTAAAACAAGTAATTAATCTTTTGAAGACAAAGAGGACTTAAAGACACCATACCCAAGGCATCTGTCTATTATAAAAAATGAAGATTTTCATGTTATTCTTTCCTAACCCTCATTTCCAGAACAGTTATCCCTTCAGACATGCAGAGCTGTTTGACTCTATCCCATGCAACATTACCTACCATGCAAACGACATTCTCTGTAGTGTCCCGGATGAGAAGGAAATATGGGAGGCAGTTAACTATCTCAACCCTGACAGTGCACATAGTCCAGACGGATTCCTGGGCTCCATCTACACCCTTTCTTGGAACATTATTACACATGATTTTTCTGAGTCTTTCCAGGATTTTGTCAGAGGTAGCTCTCTCCTATGAATGGCGTCTACTACCACCATGATCCTAATCCTGAAGGTTTTCTCCCACTCCTATATATCTCTATACCGGCCCATCTGTATGTGTAACTTTTCCTATAAGATCCCGTATACCATCATAAATAGTAGGCTCACCACCTTTACACACCAGTGGATTTCGGATGAGCATCATGGCTTAATTAGAGGGAGATCGATCCAAGGGTCTATTGGGGTCGCCCAAGATATGGGTTGTGATTTGAAAAAGAAGGTTGTGGGATCAAACATTGTTTTTAAACTAGATATGGATAAGGCATATGACCTTCTGTAGTGGAACTTCATCACCTGTACCATGAGATGTATGGGTTTCTCGGATTTTGTCATTGATATCCTCTGTCGTTTCTATAGCTCCCCTTGGATTAACATCATGTTTGCAGGGAAACAATGTAGGATTATCAAGTTTTTTAGAGGCCTAAATCAAGAAGACCCCCTCTCCATGGTCTTGTTTATTCTATCCCAAGACACCCTTAACAGGTACTTCTTGTTGGACATGCAGCAAGGCACTGTCCACCCTTTCCACTACGGGTCTCAGGTCCCCTACATTTCTGACATCCTCTTCACGAATGATGTGATGTTCATTATCAATGGGAGAATCCCCTCAATCAATATCTTGGTAAGGATCTTGGATGAATACGCTCAATGGAGTGATCATCTTATCAACTTGGAAAAGAGTGGTGTTTTCCTTCCTTAGAACTGCCAGAGAAGATGCAGAGCTATTATTCAAAGTTTAATCAGGATCCATGGAAAGCATTTTCCCATGACCTTTTTGGGGTACCCTAATGCTCATGGGAGGATTTGGGTTCAACACTTTTAGGACCTTTCTAACAGGTTTATTAGTCGCATCAACAACTGGAAGAACATATTTCTTTCTTTTTGGGGGGAGGATCACTCTCATCAATAGTGTGTTGTCCTCTATCCCCATGAACATTCTTTCTATTCTTAAGGTCCCTCGATTAGTCATTAAACGGCTGGAGTCTATACTTAACTCTTTACAATGGGAATATCATGGGGAAGGTCGGCGTAGATGGGACTCTTGGCCTGGATTAGTGAAGGCTCTAGAGCATGATGGCATTAATGTGAGAAGTCTGGGAAAATCCATGTTCTTAATCATCGGAAAGTTTTTTGGAGAAGTTATAGAGGGACATACATTGTAGAGTCACTTCATCAGGGGAAATAATGTCTTCGGGATCAAGGAGAATGGCCGAAAACCTTCCCCCCTCTGGAGCTCTCTCCGCAGCTATGTGTCCTCCATTCGAGACCACTCCCATTGTATCATCTGGCAGGGAACCTCCAATTTCTTGGAGTGCGAGTAGAGAAGCAGTTTTCTGGGATTCCCAGGCTATCCAACCCACAACCTCTTGATTAATGAGGCCTCCCTCCCCCTATCCATTCTCATGGCCATCCTCATCCCATCCCAGGTGGCTCAGTTCAATGAAATTTTCCTGGATGATTCCACGGACATGTGCATCTTCAAGGGTTCCCCTTCTAGCAGATTCTCAGAAAGGGACTACCGGATGGCCTTTCCTAGGAATCCGACTAGTGACCTTTGGGGCTCTATTCTCTGGTGAAAGAACATTCCCGCCATGTTCAACTTTCTATTCTGTAGAGTCTATTCTAATTCTATACCTAAGGTTATGGTTATCAATTCTAATGGTATTTCTCTTGACTCAAGATGCTGCTATTGCCCTAATACCAAAAAGGAGACTTTGAACCACATTTTCTTTCAAAGTGACTGGGCTGGCCAGCTGTGGAATGCCTGGGGTAGCATATAGTGTTTTCGGGGATGCCTTTCTCTCTTGTAGAGTTTTTCCAGCATTGGAACTATGGTGCCTCCACCACGAATGAGGTGAACGATCACTCAATTATTCTCACTGCTGGCTTTTGGAGCATCTGGAAGGTGTGGAAACATGAAAGCCACCATTGGTCTCACCCCTCTCCCCATGGCTTGATCCTCTAGGATATGTTGTTGATTGAAAATATGGCTTCGCTTTATAATCATCATGAGGCAACGCCCTCCCTTGTCGCTACTCCAGCATGGTTTTCTCTCCGGGGCCTCTTCCCCCAACGAGGTCCGGTTCTTGGGTCAGATGGCACCCTCCCTCTCGCGAGCTAAAAATAAACACTGACGGAGCTTGGGCCAGAGGGCATGAGTGGAGGAGGGGTTGTTCGGGACACATATATCTGCTTTTTCCTAGATTTAAATAGCTCTTATGGAGCTGGTGACCCTCTGGTGGCGGAGGCCAATGCCATGCTCATTGGCTTAGATTTTTTCTCTTTGAGGGAACTTCCCATGTCTATAGTGGAGATAGACTCGAAAATCATTTGGAACTCACTCAAGGGTGACATATCTCCTCCTTAGAAGATCAAAAATCTCATTCAAATATTCATGGCTCTTCTTTCCCATGACAATGAGATTCAAAACACATGGCACGAGGGTAATCGGCTTGCTGACTAATTAGCCTCTAGTGCGACCCCCATTCCCCCTCTTATGGTATTCAATTACCTTGGATCCCTTCATCTGGGAAGAGTAGACATTGCTATCGAGGATTCTTTTGGTCTTCACTTTTTCAGACCTCCTTGATGCTTATTATTTTTGGTTTTGGTTCTTTGTTTTGGTTTTTGTTTTTGTTTTGATTTTGGTTTTGGTTTTGTTTTTTTGGTTTTTTGTGTGATGTTGGGCCAGTTTGTTATTTATTTCAAATAAAAAAAACATATATTGTGTATTATACACATCAAATCCCAAAATGATGAACATCTGGTAATGGTGACCTAGTTAAAAAAAACATGCTCCAAAGCATTTTTTCTAATATAGACCAGTGTAATGAAAAATAATTCATTACTATGATGATTTATAACAATATTTCAAAAATAATTATCAATAATTACTTTATTTAACCATTTAATATTTCTCAAATAATTAAAAAATAAATTAAACATCCACAATTTCATCAATTTGATCAACATCAAGTTACAAGAAATACCAACATCTTTTACATACATCTTCAATTAGTAAACCATTTAATTAATTAATTAAAGATTAATGTTCATTACCATTTCAAAAAATTTAAATTGTTATATCATGCTAAAAAACATGCTAAAAATACATATAATAGATAAAAAAATATAAAGAAAATCAATTGGAAATCCAATTTCATGATGGAAATCCAAAACCTATGTTTGATATGAGAAAGTCGATTATATTCATTAATGTAGTTCAATATTTACTTGGTCATTTACATTATCATCCAAAGGGATAATAAAAATTTAAATTTAAGACTTCACATAAAAAATAGATTCAATGAATCTCATACATTAAATTTTTCAATTTTTATGCATGATAATGGAGCGATGTTGTATATCACATTCACCTCTCCCAGATGATGAATTGGATCACCATATAAAAAAGATGAGAAGGCTGGGATAAATTCCCATATAATTACTCCTAAAAACATACTAAAACTTATTATTCCACATGGAGCATTGGTAGAAGGGGTTTGTCTTAAGAAAATTTGATCAGTGATGCATGATATAAATGCACTATACAAGGAATATTTACATCATGAAATCCCAATTTATATGATGAATATGGTGAACATTAACAATCTATGAAAAAAATATTTCCTCAACCCATATGGCCTATATTTAACTTACGCCATAAATTTTAGGGATACAATGTTAATTCTATAGGATTATCCAAAGAAGCTTCAAAACCCCTTGATATTGCAAAACTAATTTATACAGTAAACCCTTCCTTTTCAACATAAATTCCCCTGTATCAATATTTGGGAATCCGAAATCTTTTGATGACTTAATAATCCTCCTAATGGGGAAATGAGATTTGGAAACATGCCAAGGGTAAAACTATGTAGATTTTGTTCCTTACAGTACATGAAAAGAGCATATTTACCAGATATATTCTTATAAACAATATTTACGGGTGTTTTTATCAAAACTAAAAGTGTAATATTTCCATGTAATTTTATAATTAATTTAATATCTTGAAGTAATATTTTTTTTGAGTTTTTCATATATATATATATGTGTTTATTTTCAGATGGTTATCTTGTTTTATTTTCATTTCACTGATGAGGAAACAAATTAGTTCCCCACAAGAGGTGATCTAAAAATTACCCATTAATGTTGAAATGATGTTGATGGTACAATAGATTCTAGTGAGGTAATACTGATCACACTGCATCACCCCCTTAATCTCAATCATGATATACCTTGCCTATAAATGAATTTCAATTGAGAGAAAATGGTTGAGAAATTATCTAATATTATAGATTTCACTTGGTTTGAAAATCTTCTTCACAACGACCAATATATCTTAATTATCATAATTTTCTATATACAGTCTCAGGGATATAGAGTCATATTTTATTGTACACATTACCTTATTTATATTTCATAACCAAAAGAATCATCATTAATATAAAATAAAAATAATTTTATTTTATTACACAATGTTCTCTAATCAATTCAATAATAAAAATTATGTATTGTTTTTGGAAATGAATATTTCTCACAAAACCAAAAAAAATCCATTCATCAATCCTGAATGTCATTAATTTTTTTTTGAAAAATTCCATAATTAAATATTTAATTCTTGTTTAATCATCCCACCATTGTTCATTGGATTGATTCGAGGTAGAATTTATACATGGACTAAGTAACATACCCTAGGCACCAGAATCTAGTAATAAATGACTTGGGCATCAATAATAGTGGGGGAGATTTTCACATTGATAAATAAGATAACTAAACCAAAAAATTTATAACAAATACTACTACAAGATGGATGATAATGATGTAAAAAACTCAATTTAGTATCATTGACATCGAAACAATGATACTATAGAGTACAACTATAGAAGGACACCAACGTCAATGTAAAATGTAGAATAAAAACCCAACATAAATTGATGACACCCAATATAATACAAAATATCCATCAAGAACCTATTATCATACTCTACAATACATCTCATTAGTCATGAATTGCCAATATATAAGTCTGATACATTACAATTTCATATGTCATGATAAATGATATTTTCAAAAAACCTAATTTTCCAAACAATTGTGATTAATGAAACATAGTATGATTTCCCCAAATGATTTCCCTCCCCGTGCCCAAGAGCTAGAACTAGATAGATAATTTATATAAACCAATTCATATAAACAACTTATATAATAAAATTTAAAATTGTTTATCAGAAAAACAAATTCATTTCTATGAAAAAAAGTTTTCAAAACCAATTTTTTTTTCCATGGAAACATACAAAAAACTATTTAAACTATTTCACAATCATATTAGTATTACCAATTTCAATCCACACATACTCACATACACAGATTCATTCCGAGGTGATAGTTTTATACTCATGAGAGGTCTCTCATAGATCTAGTAAATCATCACAATGTATCGAATATCACATGTTACATTAAACCGTTATCATCAATCACTGTTTCAAAATTCAGAAAGGACTCATTAAAGGAAACATGAACACACACTTCCATGCATTTATATAACCATGAGAAAATAATCATGCCAAACCATTTCATTTTCATTGCAATTTCATGGCCCAAAAAATTTCAATAATATTATATTTTTATTGAAAAACATTTCACAAAAAAACATTTTCCACAAATCAAACTAAGCAACTATTTTAAAAGAAATAGTTTAAAATCAGTTATCAACGATCATTGAAAAACAATTCCACAATTCAACCAAAACCAACAACCCATCGCTATAGAGTGTTTATACAATGCATTTTAAAAAACATCCACAAAAAATACCAATCAATTTAATCAATTTTAAAATGTGTTATCATATTCTAAAAATAGGAGTCGATAGTGAATCCACTGACCTTGGTAATTATGTAAATAACAAAGAACGACATGAAAAAAAAACCAAAAACCTGAGTTGAATCTCAAAAAACCCAACATTGGTCTCTTCCTATAACATCAATGAGTCCATAACCTACCATTATTGCTTCAATTACCTTAGATGTATCTATAGAAGACCAGATCTAGGGAACCAAGTGATGAGAGAAATTAAATATATGAAAAACAAAGACAAACTACAATAAATGAGGAATAACCAAGGGAATCAGCCTACAACACACTATGAAATTCTTCATGATTGATTCCAAATCGACAGGGAAAAGTTTCTTAACCATTAGGAGGAATACATACCGAGTTAGGGTAGAAATTGATTAAAAAATGTGGTTAAAAATTAATATCAATCGTGATCCACTTTTTTATGATATGATATTTAAACCATGCATTGTTAGTTTCACTATTAGTCAAACCATGCATTACATGTGTTACCATCTATGAATCAAGAAGCACCCAACATGGTTGTCCTGTATGGTTACAAAACACATTTCCCAACTGTGGAAAATCCCAATTATCCACATTTCATGGTTTGTACTAGGTGGAAAAATGTTTTGGAAAAACTGTTTGCCTAACCATGTACCCCCACCCCCCTGTAGCCCATCTCTCACTGTACATTCTTTCTTATAGGAGTTTTATGGATTTTAGAAATAATACACAAACTATTTTCCTTTATAAAATTCCCAAGACATTCTAATTGTCTTACAAATATTTCTAACATCAAATATTAAAATTATATACATAAAAGATAAATTAAAGGGTTACAAACATAAAATTGTTGGTGCTACAATTTCTGCAAAATTAGCCATTCTATTCTTAGAATGTAAAAAACTAGCATTGCACTAAATGAGTTATAGTAATTTTCTCAACCATTTCCTTCACTCATTCCCATGTTCTACCTAAATATGACCATTTAGCCACCAATCCATTACTAGATTTATGATTTACCCATGTAATAATTTCTACTCAATATCTACAATCTTTAATGGAACATAGACACACAAAGAATCCGAATCTATGTCAACATGATCCCATCAAATATTTAGGTTAGGATAAACCTAAACACTTTTCAACTGAGGTACATGAAAAACATTATGAAAATAACTGAACCATGGAGGAAAATCGTACTTGTATTCCACTTCACTAAATCATTCATGTTCTCAAAAGGGATAATGTATCGAAGAGATAACTTTCACTGCTTCCCAAAACAAAAATCTATTATACCTAGAGAGATTCCAAAAAATACATGATATCTCACCTCAAATGACAACATATGTAAATTATGATCTGTATATGATTTCTCTTGAATCTGAGTTTCTTTCATCCATTTCCTAATAAATTGAATCTTCTCCATCATTTCTTGGACAAGGCCTAGTACAAACATTGAAGTATTAATTTTTTCCCACCAACTAAGTGGAGAGTGAAGAATATTCCCATAAAATGAATTAAAAATTTCCATATATGTCAATTCACGAGAACTATTTTTATATGAGAACTCCACCCATTGTATGTACTCTTCACACAAGACACTGAAATCCATTTATAATGACCCATACTTTACATACATTGTTAATACTTCAAAATTGAAGCATACTTATTACAAAATATAACAAAACAATGAAAGGACAGTATCGATATAGTGTCTTTAGAAATTGGGAAACATAAACAACTGGTTCATAAAGCATCTACTTTGCCTCCCATTTATTTCATCATATCTAGAGTCCCTTTTTGGCATAGTCTACTTAATAACCTTCTTCCTGACCTGGGGAAATAAAACATACAAAAGGGTGATCTCAAATGCTCAGTAAGGGTAAACAAAAGAAATATCAATCATATCGTATACATAAGCACATAACTTTTGGAAATCTTAACCTGCGAAAGAGATCATAATTTCATAACATGGGATAAATCAGGGCAGTGAAATGTAATCACAATAATCATAACTTAAAACATGAAACTTTGTGGCATACACACATAATCATAGAGAATCATTTCTTGTTAGTCAAGACTCATTCCCAAGACTATCTTAGTGGACAAAGTCCCTTTCTGAACCGAGTCACCCTCGTTTCAGTCCTATTTCACTGAACCGGTATAACCTACCGTTCCAGCCATGTCTATCTCATGAGATATAAAATCTTTACCCAATGCATTTGAGGGAGATATAGGTCCCACCCATCTCATAATTATACCATTCTTATGTGTGCCACAAAATCATAAATCATACATCATTGCATAACCCATGTAATAAAAATGGGATTCTTAAACATCATGACATCATAAAACAATTAATATAAGATAAAGGAATTCATAAAAATAATTCCATCACAACATAATCAAATCAATGTAATAATAGGGATAAAACAGAACCCTTTATTATCTTAGATGGAAAATAATTTTGATAAAACACTTGAACTCCATTCTTGAGGAAAATATCCTTTTTACTTCAAAAACATTTTCCTTTCTTAACATGTCATACAATTTTAAACTAAAAGAAGTTGATTAAAAATAAACTTGAAAACTTGTAAAGGAAGCTTCTTGGAAATAATGTTTTAAAAATCCATTCATGCCGTATAAGTTAAAAAAACATTCTTCTCGTACTTTTTGTCGGAAAAGTCAAAAAAGTACCTCGTATGAAAAACGACAAAAGATTCCTTTCATATCTTTTACTAAAAACTCACTGAAGGGTAAAATAGGATTTAAACTATTTTAGAATGATGTAAATATTACATATTGAGGAAACATGGATGTGGATGATAAAATACACCCCAGTAAATACTAAAGTATAAACAATCACAGATAAAAATGAGATTGTGATATTTCCCTTACCTTAAGTCCGACTTGCTTTGTATGTGTCCGAACCTCCTGTATAATGATTTAAATAATGTTATTGACTTATTACAGAATCATACTTATTTTTATGATATCATATATGGTCATATTCTTAGCTTCTTAGTAGTAATATTTCATTGCTACTTGTTATTCGGGTGTTTATAACTTTTTGTTCTTATGCCTGTTTTGTCGAATAAATTCTTATTCTTTTCTTTAGGTTATAGATACCTCATTTCCAGAATGGTATTAGTGTAATATATATCATATTCATTAATTCAATTCATTTATATAATCATTATGAAATGAATATCATGTAGAACGAGTCGCATCACATGGTGGAGACGGAATTCCGTACGTACGCACGAGTGATGATATCGTTCCTATGATCGTGGAATATTATTGGAGTATATGTATACTATTTCAGAATCAATATCACTTTATAATAGTCATATATAGTCATTATTTACACCATTATACCAATCCAATTAAGGTGGTGGTGGAAAATAGATTACACCACGGCGTGGAGACGGTATTCCGTACGTACGCACGCGCGGTGATTTCTTTTTCCGTAGGATGGATAGATGGTGAAATAGGGTTGTTTCATACTTATAATAACATATCAGTATATGATTTATACTGATGTTATTACTTCATAATGAAACAACTAAAGAAGAATAAGTGGAAGAATAAATAAAGATGAAAGAATCGGTAATGGACATTACCTCTTCTTTGAAGTGCTTCTTTGAGACCTTCTTTTAGGGCACTAAAATTGGTCTTTGAAGAAGAACATGACCTCTAGAATGTCTCTAGGGAAGTGGAGAGGAGGAATTGGAAGGGGTTGGCTGAGTTTGAAGGCTCAAAGTGGTGTGAGTAAGAGGGGGAGGAGGTGTCATTTTATAAGGGAGGAGAGGGGCACCTTTGGAATAACTAAAACTATTATTTTATTATGAAGTCATGTTCGGTTTTAAATAGCTCCAAATTGATATATTTATAAGATAATGTGGGGATGGGTCGAAATCCTCTCATCCTATAGAATTTAGAGAAGTTTAGGTTCCTATTTTAACCTTATCATTTAGATTTAACATTAAGTTAAATAATTTTACTTTTACCGTGTCTTCTTGTGTTCTTATACTATAAGGTTAATAAACTTACTATAAGAAGCCAAACGAACCCCAAGTTGTTTATTATTAATATATATAACCTTATCTAAGTTATTTTTCAGAACCTTAGATTTTTAGAAATAAAATAACAATTACCAATATAATATTTGTTTTAAAAACTATTTTATGTCAATTTTGACACTATTTAGTAACTGATTTTTGTGAAAATTATAACAGAATTATTAGTTCGAACCAAGTTAATTAAATCAATAATAACATGTCATATTAACCTATAAAATTAGTGGAATTCATAAAAAGTCTAAAATTACATTTATTTTGGTGTTTATAACATCAATTATGTCAATATTTCATTAATAAGATAATTACTGCATCATCTTTGTGTCATAAATAAATTATATTATTTAATGTCTAAAAATTACAAATAAAATACCATTATGTAGGAAATATTTTTATCTTTCTAATTAATATTTATAGTCGAATTTATCTTCTGTATAACACCATATTAAAAATTATTTTCTTATTAAACTTTTATTTTAACTATTTTAACCCTTCTTTAAATAAATTAATAATAAATGTCCTAATCTAATCCATGTGGGCCTAAATGGTCATATTTTATTCCTATGTTTGTTTTTGGTCGAATTACATTATCCAATTGAATTAGGACATGTGTTAGGGTAATAATAATATCATCTTTACCCTTAATTACCCTATTTACTTTTTACCGTGGTAAAAAAAAGTAAAAAGTTACTATTCAACAAAAAATTATTTTCTTCTCACTGAACCACATTTTACTTACTGACATCAACCGTGTCTCTAGGATTTTTTAAATTCCACTCACAGAAGCGGTAAAATTAAGTTTTATGAAAAATTCAGTTTTTTAACTACCACTTAGTGGTTTCACTATTCATCAAAAATTGAATGTTTTCAGAAAAATACCAAAATTTCACCCTAGGCTAATTTCGATATTCCGAATCCAAAAATGAAGTCCATTTTGAAAAATAAAATTTATAAAATTTCAAAAATTGGTTATTACTATTCATAATGGCTAGTTTTAATAATATTTTAATAGCATATCGTTGTTTAGTGAAACTCGATATTGCGTATGACGCAAGCTATCGAGGAAGGTCGCGATTTCATGTAAAGCAAGCCAAGAAAGTGTTGTGTAGAAAAAGATTCCTTTGATGATTTAAATAACATAAAAGTCTCGGGTGTTACATTCTACTCCCTTAAAAGGAATTTCGCCCTCGAAATTCGTCACTTTGTAACAAACAGATGAGGATACCTCTCCCTCATCATATCCTCAAGTTCCCATGTAGCTTCTTCTAATTGGTGGTTCCTCCATAAAACTTTCACCAATCGAGTGGTCTTGTTTCGTAGGACTTTTTCGCTACGATCCAGAATCTCTATCGGTTGTTCTTCATAAGAAAGATCTTGCTCCTGCGGTACAACTTATGAGCTGAGTACATATGAAGGATCAGGTATGTACTTTCTCAGGAGAGATATATGGAACACATCCTGAACTTGAGAGAGATTCGGTGGAAGTGCCAATCGGTAAGCTACCTTCCCAACACGATCCAGTATTTTGAAAGGACCAATATATCTAGGGCTCAACTTCCCCTTCTTTCCAAATCTCATAACCCTCTTCCAGGGAGATATTCGTAAGAACACTTTATCACCCACTTCAAACTCTAGGTCTTTTCTTCGGTTGTCGGTATAACTTTTCTGTCGACTCTGAGCTGCTCTTATGTGTTGTTGAATAGATCTGACCTTTTCTGCCATTTCATCAACGAGATCAGGTCCTAATAGCTTTCTTTCCCAAACATCATCCTAGCAAGTTGGAGTCCTGCATTTCTTTCCATAGAGAGCTTCATAAGGATCCATCTGAATACTGGAGTGAAATCTATTATTATAAGAAAATTCCACCAAAGGTAGTTGTTTATCCCAACCTCCTTTGAAATCCATAGAGCAAGCTCTCAACATATCTTCTAGGGTTTGAATTGTTCTATCAGACTGACCGTCTGTTTGAGGATGATAAGCAGTGCTGAAACTCAACTCTGTATCCAGAGTATGCTGAAGACTTCGCCAGAACATCAAGGTAAATCTTGGATCCCGATCAGATATAATAGAAAGTGGTACTCCATGCAATCTTACCACTTCCTTTACATATATCCTGGAAAGATGATCCAGAGATAAATCCTCTCTAATAGAAATGAAGTGTGAAGACTTTGTAAGACGATCAACTATGTCCCAGATAGCATTATTGCCTTTGGATGTTTTAGGAAGTCCTGTGACAAAGTCCATAGTAATGTTTTCCCATTTCTATTCGGGTATGGGTAATAGTTGTAACATCCCCTTAGACTTATGTCTCTCAGCTTTAACTTGTTGACAAACCAAGCATCGAGAGACATATTCAGCAACATCTCTTTTCATTCCATCCCACCAGAAGTACTCTTTCAGGTCCCTATACATCTTCGTGCTTCCAGGATGAATAGAGAATGAAGATCTATGAGCCTCATCTAGCAGCTCCTTCTTTAATTCTGGGATGGGAGGAACACAAACCCGATTCCGGAACTTTATTATCCCATCATAATCAAGGTTGAACCCAGGAACATTTCTCACCTTTTTTTGTAACTCGAAATCTTCTTTCTGTGCCTCTTTAATCTTCACATGTATAGATGGTTGAACATTCATTTGAGAAAGATAATATTTTTCCCCTTCCATTATAATTTCAAGATCCATCCTTTGTAAATCCATAAATATTGGATCTTTTTTTTATCCTCATCATGGATAAACTAGCATGGTCTTGTCGACATAATGCATCTGCCACCTTGTTTGGTTTCCCAAGGTGGTAATGGATTGAGAAGTCGTAATCCTTAATCAGCTCCAACCATCTTCTTTGACGCATATTCAACTCCTTTTGTGTGAAAATATACTTTAAACTTTTATGATCAGCATAAATATCACACCTTTCACCATAAAGGTAATGCCTCCAAATCTTTAATGCAAAGATTACCGCAGCTAACTCCAAATCATGTGTTGGGTAATTTTGCTCATGGATTTTCAATTGTCGTGAGGCATAAGCTATCACCATATCATTTTGCATAAGAACACACCCTAATCCCTTCTTGGATGCATCAATATAGATCACAAACCTTTCTCCACTACAAGGCAGTGTGAGCACAGGTGCACTGGATAACCTTCTTTTCAACTCCTTGAAATTCTCTTCACATTCTTCCGTCCAGACAAACTTAACTCCTTTCTGAGTCAACTTGGTGAGTGGATTAGATAATAGTGAAAAATCTTTCACAAAACGTCGATAATATCTAGCCAAACCAAGAAAACTTCGGATCTCAGTTACTGTTGTTGGTCTCGACCATCTTTCGATAACCTCTGTTTTTGCTGGATCCACAGATATCCCCTCTTTTGAGATTATGTGACCCAAAAATGAAACTTTTTGATGCCAAAATTCACACTTGGTAAATTTGGCATAAAGCTTCTCCTTTCTCAGGGTATTTAATATAATTCTCAAGTGATCTTCATGTTCTTCCTTTCTCTTTGAATAGACAAGAATATCGTCTATAAAGACTACCACAAATTGATCAAGATAGTCTCTAAAGACTCTATTCATCAGATCCATGAAGATAGCAGGGGCATTAGTAAGACCAAATGGCATCACTATAAATTCATAGTGTCCATACCTTGTACGGAAAGCCGTATTTGGTATATCCTCCCATTTCACCCTTAATTTATGATACCCTGAATGAAGATCAATCTTGGAAAAGTATTGAGCTCCGCGTAGGTGGACAAATAGGTCATCAATGCGTGGGAGAGGATATTTGTTCTTGATAGTGATCCTGTTAAGTTCTCGATAATCAATGCAGAGTCTCATTGATCAATCTTTCTTATTAACAAATAGAACAGGTGATCCCCAAGGTGACACACTAGGGCGTATGAATCCCTTATCAAGATTTTCTTGGAGTTGATTCTTCAATTCCTGCAACTCAATTGGGGCCATTCTATAAGGTGTCTTTGAAATAGGCATAGCACCCGGTACGAGTTCTATTGAAAACTCAACTTCACGATTCGGTGGAAGACCCGGAAATTCCTCCAGAAAGACATCATCAAACTCCCGTACAATGAGCATATTCTTAATCGTGAGTTTCTCACCAACCATTTGAGATAAATAACCTTCATTTAGTGGAATCAATACCCATAAAATGGAAGAAATTTCCACTGGAAGGTTATGTTCATCCTTGCATTGATAGACGATCATAGATTGATCCGGAATATGAAATGTGACTTCCCTTCTTTGGCAATTGATATGAGATCCATATAAAGAAAGCCAATCCATGCCAAGAATCACATAAAATTCCACTATAGGAAGGATCACAATATTTGCAGGAAGCACTTTCCCACAAACTTCAATCGGAGAAGAATTATAAACTCTTGATGAGACTATTGTGCCATTAGGTGTTTTCACAGCTAACTAAACATCTAATTGTTGAGGTAATACGGTGATACCCTTATAAAATTTTTCAGAAATAAAAGAGTGGGTGGATCCAGAATCAAATAAAACATTTGCTACTTTAGAGTGTATGGTAAGTGTACCTTTAACCACATCGTTATCGTACTCCACATCGCTAATAGAAATTGCATGTGACTTTCCTTTGTCTTTAGCCTTAAGAGTTTGTTGACGTCGACCATCATCATCAACCCTTGGATTAGGGAATTTATTGGCATAATGCCCCATCTCCTTTCACTTGAAACATTGAAGTGTAGTAGGTTCATTCTGTGTCTCCCTTCCTTTGTTTGCATCATTAGACATCTTCTTCCCATCATCGCGGCATTCAAATTCCCGATGACCTTCCATTCCACATTTGAAACATTTACTTGTCCCTTTAAGACAACTCCCTCCATGTTTCTTTCCACACTTTGAGCATAAGGGAAATCTCATCTTCTTTTCAGTGTGCTCTTTAGATTTTCCTTTGAATTCCATTTTCCTCTTCTTATCAAACCCATATGACTGATAGGTTACTCCAATCTCCATCTCGACTTGGAGATCACATCGAACGATTTCCTCGTAGCTATTGAAGTCCCTTATGGCTAACGCCCTTCAAAGACTTGGTTTTAAGCCACTAAAGAATCGATCGATCTTACTCTCAGGTTGGATAATAATACCAGAAGCGTACCTTGCAAGTCTTGTAAAATTTGCTTCATAGGTACCAACAGATTCATCATCCTTTTGCTTTAGTTCAAGAAACTATTTCTCTATCTTTGTTCGGAGAATACGAGGGAAGTACTTATTGAAAAATAAGTTCTTGAACTCGTCCCAATCCATGGACTCAATTTCATCCCTTTTCCTCGTATTCTTAATAAAATTCCACCATTGATCAGCATCACCTTCCAAACGATACACTACTAAGATGACTTTATCATTCTCAGAACATTGAAGAACTAAAAATATCTTTTTAGTAGTACTAATCCATTGTTCAACAACTAATGGATCAGTATACCCGCTGAAAGAAGGTGGACACTGTCTCATGAAGGATTCAACAGAATGTTTCTCCTTCCTTTGCTCGTTTGGAAGTCCTGCATGATTCATAGCTTGAGAAAGTTGTGTGAGCATGGCTACAAGATTTTGTATTCCAGCTCCCATAACGTTTGGTTGCTCAGGGGGACAATCATTGCATTTCCCGTCTCATTCCGCATTAACACGATTCCTTCGGGTTCGAGCCATTGACTAAAACCAAGAAAAATAGTGTGAGCAACACTAATTATAATAGGAAAACAACAAAATCAAGAATAACATTTCACACTTAAGGTCTTATCCTAGGTTATTCATGGCCATTTCTAAAAAAATAAGATTGTGTTCTATGCTTAGACTTATCCTTAGGGTTCTTACTAAGGCTTTCACATCATAGTTTCCAAAGGTTGACTATACCTTTCCTTTGATACCAACTATAACGACCCATACTTTACATACATTGTTAATACTTCAAAATTTAAGCATACTTATTATAACATATAAAAAAACCACGAAAGGACCGTATCAGTACAGTGTCTTTAGAAACTGGGAAACATAAACAACTGGTTCATAAAGCATCTACTTTGCCTCCCATTTATTTCATCATATCTAGAGTCCCATTTGGCATAGTCTACTTAATAACCTTCTTCCTAACCTTGGGAAATAAAACATACAAAAGGGTGAGCTCAAATGCTCAGTAAGGGTAAACAAAAGAAATATCAATCACATCATATACATAAGCACATAACTTTTGGAAATCTTAACCTGCAAAAGAGATCATAATTTCATAACATGGGATAAATCATGGTAGTGAAATGTAATCACAATAATCATAAATTAAAACATGAAACTTTGTGGCATACACACATAATCATAGAGAATCATTTCTTGTTAGTCAAGACTCATTGCCAAGACTATCTTAGTGGACAAAGTCCCTTTCTGAACTGAGTCACCCTCGTTTCAGTCCTATTTCACTGAACCGGTATAAACTACCATTCCAGCCATGTCTATCTCATGAGATATAAAATATTTACCCAACGCATTTGAGGGAGATATAGGCCCCACCCATCTCATAATGATACCATTCTTATGTGTGCCACAAAATCATAAATCATACATCATTGCATAACCTATGTAATAAAAATGGGATTCTTAAACATCATGACATCATAAAACAATTCATATAAGATAAAGTAATTCATAAAAATAATTCCATCACAACATAATCAAATCAATGTAATAATAGGGATAAAACAGAACCCTTTATTATCTTAGATGGAAAATAATTTTGATAAAACACTTGAACTCCATTCTTGAGGAAAATATCCTTTCTACTTCAAAAACATTTTCCTTTCTTAACATGTCATACAATTTTAAACTAAAAGAATTTGATTAAAAATAAACTTGAAAACTTCTAAAGGAAGCTTCTTGGAAATAATTTTTTAAAAATCCATTCATGCCGTATAAGTTAAAAAAACATTCTTCTCGTACTTTTGTCGGAAAAGTCAAAAAAGTACCTCGTACGAAAAACGACAAAAGATTCCTTTCATATCTTTTACTAAAAACTCACTGAAGGGTAAAATAGGATTTAAACTATTTTAGAATGATGTAAATATTACATATTGAGGAAAGATTTATGTGGATGATAAAATACACCCCAGTAAATACTAAAGTATAAACAATCTCGGATAAAAATGAGATTGTGATATTTCCCTTACCTTAGGTCCGACTTGCTTTGTAAGTGTCCGAACCTCCTGTATAATGATTTAAATAATGTTATTTACTTATTCCAGAATCATACTTATTTTTATGATATCATATATGGTCATATTCTTAGCTTCTTATTAGTAATATTTCATTGCTACTTGTTATTCGGGTGTTTATAACTTTTTGTTCTTATGCGTGTTTTGTCGAAAAAATTCTTATTCTTTTCTTTATGTTATAGATACCTCATTTACATAATGGTATTAGTGTAATATATATCATATTCATTCATTCAATTCATTTATATAATCATTATGAAATTAAGATCATGTAGAACGAGTCGCATCACATCGTGGAGACGGTATTCCGTACGTACAGACGAGTGATGATATCGTTCCTATGATCGTGGAATTGTATTGGAGTATATGTATACTATTTCAGAATAAATATAACTTTATAATAGTCATATATAGTCATTATTTACACCATTATACCCATCCAAGTAAGGTGGTGGTGGAAAATAGATTACACCACGGCGTGGAGACGGTATTCTGTACGTACGCACTTACGGTGATTTCTTTTTCCTTAGGATGGATAGATGGTGAAATAGGGTTGTTTCATACTTATAATAACATATCAGTATATGAGTGATACAGATGTTATTACTTCATAATGAAAAAACTAAATAAGAAGAAGTGGAAGAAGAAATAAAGCTGAAAGAATCGGTAACGGACATTACCTCTTCTTTGAAGTGCTTCTTTGAGACCTTCTTTTAGGGCACATAAATTGGTCATTGAAGAAGACCAGGAACTATAATATTTCTATAGGGAAGTGGAGAGGAGAAAGTGGAAGGGGTTGGCCGAGCTTGAAGGCTCAAAGTGGTGTGAGGAAGAGGGGGAGGAGGTTTCCTTTTATAAGGGAGGAGAGGGGCACCTTCGGAATAACTAAAACTATTATTTTATTATAAAGTAAAGTTCGGTTTTAAATAGATCCAAATTGATATATTTCAAAGCTAAGGTGGGGATGGGTCTAAATCATCTCATCAAATATAATTTAGACAAGTTTAGGTTCATATTTTAACCTTATCATTTAGATTTAACATTAAGTTAAATAATTTTACTTTTACCATGTCTTCTTGTGTTCTTATACTATAAGGTTAATAAACTTACTATAAGCAGACAAACGAACCTCAAGTTGTTTAATATTAATATATATAACCTTATCTAAGTCATTTTTCCTAACCTTAGATTTTTAGGAATAAAATAACAATTACCAATATAATATTTGTTTTAAAAACTATTTTTTGTCAATTTTGACACTATTTAGTAATTGATTTTTGTGAAAATCATAACAGAATTATTAGTTCTATAAAAGTTAATTAAATCAATAATAACATGTCATATAAACCTATAAAATTAGTGTAATTAATAAAAAGTCTCAAATTACATTTATTTTGGTGTTTATAACATCAATTATGTCAATATTTCATTAATAAGATAATTACTGCATCATCTTTGTGTCATAAATAAATTAAATTATGTAATGTCTAAAAATTACAAATAAAATAACATTATGTAGGAAATCTTTTTATCTTTCTAATGAATATTTATAGTCGAATTTATCTTATGTATAACCCCATATTAAAAATTATTTACTTATTAAACTTTGATTTTAACTATTTTAACCCTTCTTTAAATAAATTAATAATAAATGTCCTAATCTAATCCAAGTGGGCCTAAATGGTCATATTTTATTCCTAAGTTTGTTTTTGGTAGAATTAAACTTATCCAATAGAATTAGGACATGTGTCAGGGTAATAATAATATCATCTTTACCCTTAATTACCCTATTTACTTTTTACCATGGTAAAAATAAGTAAAAAGTTACTATTCACCAAAAAATTATTTTCATCTCATTGAACCACATTTTACTTACTGACATCAACCGTGTCTCTTGGATTTTTGAAATTCCACTCACAGAAGCGGTCAAATTAAGTTTTATGAAAAATTCAGTTTTTTAACTACCACTTAGTGGTTTCACTATTTATTAAAAATTGAAAGTTTTCAGAAAAATACCAAAATTTCACCCTAGGATAATTTCGATATTCCGAATCCAAAAATGAAGTCCATTTTGATAAATAAAATTTATAAAATTTCAAAAAGTGGTTATTACTATTCATAACAGCTAGTTTTAATAATATTTTAATAACATATCATTGTTTAGTGAAACTCGGTATTGCGTATGACACAAGCTATCGAGGAAGGTCATGATTTCATGTAAAGCAAGCCAAGAAAGTGTTGTGTAGATAAATTTTCCTTTGATGATTTATATAACATAAAAGTCTCGGGTGTTACACCATTAACCATGAACACATCTTGTATTCCCATATTTGGATCGTCCTTTTGTATTTTTCATCTATCTGATAATGATATTCCATACTCATAATCAACTAAAACTCAAGGGCTTGCTATAAAAATTTTCAGACACAAGGTGTAAACCTCAGATCTCTAATTTATTATATCGATACTAGTATTCCAGGCCTCTTAACAAGTTCTCATATATTTATTTTAGGCATGTACCCCATCATATGAAATTCATGAATGTGGATTAAGTGGGCCAACATTGTGAGCTGATCCACTATCATCCAAATGGAATCGTGTTTCCAACCAATTCTTGGAAGCACTATGAAAAAATAAATGGCAATCTACTACCATTTCAAAACAAGAATAGCTAAAGACTAATACATACCTTCTATTCACTGATAATCTACCTTAACCAGTGACATGTTAAGTATCTTGAAACAGACTCAGCTACCTTTCTTTTCATACCAACCCACAATATAGTTCTTCATATTTCTTTTAAAAAATCTATATTCCTATATTAAAACCACATATTGAATGGTGGTATGCATGAATAAATTTTTCTTAATAAAACTTCTAAATGATCATTTGATTTCAAATCAACAAAACTGAATTCTAATATATCATCCAGCCCATATTAGTCTCTTCACCATTGAGTTTTGACATTAACATAAAACATTCTAAATCATATGTTTTCTCCTCTTTGACAGTCTCACCCAAATCCGGAACTAATGAAACTGGAATGAAATCCACAACATCACCTTAGTCTTCACATTCCATGTTCATGTTGGATATGACTGATATCAACCATCATTTATCCTAATATTATTTTACCAACTTATAATAATACATTATTCTTAATAAATCATCCATTATATTTCATTTACCCAGTGTATACAATAATTAAAGAGTCAAATATATAGTGATACTCCATCCATATTCATTGTCTCATATTCAAATACATTTTTGATAAAATATGTTTCAAGATGTTATGATCTATAAACATAGTGAATTTATCACTAAATAGGTAATGAAACCATGTATTAAAATCAAGAACTATGGAAGCTAACTCTAAATCATGTGTCAGTTTGTTCTTCTAATGTAGCCAAAATTGTCTTGTTCTAAAAAAAACCTCTTGATCTCCCTTATTGAAAATGTATCCCAGACCTGAAACCAATACCTAATAATATAACCATAAATTTTTCATGATTTATTAAAAACCATGATCAGTGCTGATGTAAGGTGATTCATAATATATTGAAAAGTGTTTTGACGTTACTTGTCCCATTTGAATGGAAAATTATTCCTTCTAAATATTTTTAATGGATAAGATAATCATTATAAATAACCGAAAAAACATCAGTAATATCCATTTGGATCACATAAACTATGTATCTCAAAGACATTCTGTGGTGGTTTCCATGAGAAAATAGCCTTTATCTTCTCCAGATCCAAAGAAATTACTCTTTTTAACATTACATGGCTAATGAAATGTACCTATTCTTTCTAAAAATAAAAATGTGATATTTGTTCATAAAAAGTATGATCCCTCATGATTCAGAACATTATTTCCATGTTTTTATCTTGATTAACCCTTATCCCTGAATACCCCATCACGTCATCCACAAAAAAAACCTCGAAATAAACTCGATACATCTAAAATATCCAATTCAACAATTCCATAAAATCCAATTATGTATATGTAAGACTAAAATTAATTACCACATACTCATAATGGCCATATCTACTTCAGAAATAACTCTTTAGAATATCCTCTTTCTGAACCCACAAATAACGATATCTTGGTCGCAGGTCAATTTTTTAAGTAGTGAGATCCCCTAAATTGATCAAATATATCCACAATGAATGGAAGATAATACATATTCTATATCATGGCTTGTTTAAGATAATGATAATCCAGAAATAACTAAAGTGTTCCATATTCCTATTTGAAAATCAAGATTGGTGCTTCCTATATATACATGCTTGTCCAAAACAACCCTTAGATTTACACATATTATAACTATTGTTTTAGATCCCAAAACTCCATTGGTTCTATATAATAATATGTAAGGGACAAATGGATTGACCCATGATGGATATGAAAAATAAAATACAATTCTTTTTTGGATTGAAATATATTTTATTGAAAACATATATGGAAACTGATCAAAAAACTCTGGATAACTCCTATTCTCGATATCTTCCATTGATTCTATAGTCAATTCAAAAAATTGGTAACATATTTTTCCTACTATTGATTCCAAGAAGCCTGTTTCACAATCCTTTTTGTTCAAGGCTCAATTAAATATTTTGTCAACACTATCCTTAGTTGTATAACTGACCCTTCATGTATAATCGTTGATGTGATGCTTGAACATTTTCATATAATCCATAACTATGAGTATGAAAAATATATTCATCTCTAGAAAAATTAAGTCCCATATCAGATCATCTCAAAAAACATTATAGAACATTCTTTCCATACCATGTCTCAACATTCTTTTGACCAAGAAGAGTTTAATAATTCAATAAATAAGACAACATCTCAACACTCAAGCACATCAAATAAATAGTTTGAGAAGAAAAAAATTAATGAGATTCAACCACATCAATTTTTTTTCATAATGATATAATTCAAATGAATTTCACCCCTCATGGTCAATGGTCTCAATTAATCATCCCTAATAACCATCTCATCTCCATATTATTTCTTTCTCGCACCACTTTTTTATTATTTCATTGTTTATATTTTTCTTGATGAGGAGTCATGGAATTCATATAATCACTCAAGATAGCTATGTTCTACTAATGAGAGTTCTTATTCCCTCATCCTTTCAAATATTACAACATCTGTGACAACTGAGATGTTTTTTGTACATTGGTCCTTGATGCACTGTGGAAATAGAGTTGAATATATCCTATCATGGTGATAGTGTGGAATCCTCTAGGTGGTTTTATATTCTCATGATTCATGTTGTCTAGTGAACCACATTGGAAGAATCCTTCTTTTCTCTCAGGTTTGGTATGAAGATTTAGCTATCTAGCATTCTAATTCGGAGTCATCCCCATACCATGGAAATAATTTTCCCTCCTATACTTTCTCCTCGAATTAGATTTCCCACCATTTACTATGGGTATCAACATAATCCCTCTACCTATAGATCCTAATATGTCCCCTATCACCACCATTTCTTGATTCAACATCTATGTATAATCTTTCAAAAAAAACCACATCAATCTTCGTTAATATCTTCTACCTCAGCCCCGATTCAAATATATGTACCATAAAGGATTTAATAACAGCAACATCAGGTGGAAAGTGGACTAAATTCATAAACTTATATATGTACTCTATCGTTGTGTGGCTCTACTACTTCAAGTATAAGAAATCCTTCATTCTTGCAATCCTGAAAATATGAGGATTGAATTTTTTGTTGATTAATTCTTGAAAATAATAGCGTGAATGTCCTTGGTATAATTTATAATGAAATGGTAAATCCCACAATTGGTATGCAATATCTTCAAAAATTTAGGTCTCTATCATGGATTTCAAATATCCTGCAGTGCTAATGAAATTGAATATATGATTAAACCAATTTAGCCACACCTTTTTGATATCTAGTTCCAAACCACCATGAAGGAAAAGTTTATTATAATTCAGGAACAAGACGGAATGATTCAATTTACTTGGTTCATAATATAGTTTATGTTTATCCACAACCTTAAATGATTTTATACTACATTGAACAAGATAGTGGTTCACATATGAGTATGATAAAACCACATTCTCAGTATATTTCATTTTTTGGTTTCTATGAATACTTCCAGGCACCATTTTCTATTAATAGATCAACCACAATAAGTATCAGTTTCATGAAATTGAAGGTTTAACAATTTCAAATTTTATGACATCAAACACATCATAATATTGTTTTTCTAAAAATTCAAAAAATTCTATCTTGAAACCATTTTTGACAATTCCACCATGATTTTGAAAATCGTACCATTTAAAAAATAACTATTTCATCCATTTTCAAAATCTAAAATTTTAATACAAATTGAAATTTTTTCAAAAATCAACTCATTTCACCGAATCATTACTTAAAGTTAAATATGAACAACTAGTGGTAATTCATTTCTAAAAAACATGGATCGCTCAACTCACTGGGTAAACCCATGAAAAATAGATTTAAAATCCAATAAGTGTATACAAAACACTTATATACCCATCTCTATAGTAAATTGAAATTCAGTATAAAAAATATGTATGTATGTTTATGCTATACAATTCATGCACCGAAAATCTTAACCCTTTCTACAAACTTGACATATTGAATAGACCCAAGATATTTTTACTTCCAAAAATATGAAAAGTCTATAGGTTCAAAGACAGACCAATGCTAATATAAATTTTCAGTCATGGACTGAACAAGATGATACCTCTTGTAACATCCTAACCCAACTCCTTTTCTTCTATAGAGAAATAATTTCAACTTTATCTTAAAGGAAATATCCAAAGAACCAGAGGCCAGATATAAATTAAAAATCTTCAATACAAGTGGGGGATTATTTTCCCTTAAAAAATCAACCAAAAAAACATAAAATAAAAAATTTTACTACATGATGCAAGATAAAAATTTAAAATAACTCAATGTAATATCATTTATATCTAAACCAGTCTACAATAGAGTACTACAATGGAAAACTACTAACATCAATATAACTACCCAACTCTTTATTACACACATAAACATGATTTATTTAATAAACATGCACTTAAGACCAATATGAGTATCTATAGATCTAGTGTCATGGGAAATTTGGAACAATACATAACAAATGAAAACATAAAATAAAACATCTTTATTGAAGACTTATTTTACATTACCACAACATTGCATTGTTCTTATAATTACATGGGACAACCTGAGGATATACATAAGAAAAGGGTGAGCTATAAAGACTAGTAAGGGAGTAAACAAGAAATACCATGGATAATACTGTACATGTTAGGAAATAGGAATAACAATGGATAACAACAGAAACCTTAACATAAAGTAATGATATAGAATTATTTTCATAACCTGGAAATGTGGAAATGAAATACAATATTAGAATGATCCAAGGATCATTGCACATGTATTACCATGAGTAAACCATCATTATAATTAAATAATAATGATTAAACCATAATAGCATATTAATTAGAATGAGTAAACCCTCATTGAACCTGATGTATCATAATACTAAACATTTTTCAATGCATTAGAGTGCTCATAGGTCACACCCTTTATGAACATTTCATTTCATTCATAAATGTGCCAAATATATAGTCTAACATGGAATCCTTAAACATCATAAGTTAATCCACCATTATAAAATGTGGAATAAATACATGTAAGTACCATTAAATATTTATATATTAATAATGGAAAATAAACTTGATAGATACATGGGTATGGTATTCACTTCAAAATGATTTTGACTTAGAAATTCACATTGTAATTTCGGCAGCATAACGACGTAACATAAAAATTTATAAAAATGGATGATGAGCGAGAATGGTGTATCTCATAATAAGTAAATGAAATTTATAATATGTGTATCATATAGAAACATTTCCCAATACTTGAAATTTGGAAATATAATTTTTAAAATAATAATGAAACATGATGAAAGTGGAGAAATGGAATAAATATTACAAAATTGTTTCATGGTAATGGGTGTACATGGGAGGTATTAGTGAGATAAGAGGAGGTATGTCATCATTAACACATAATGAGGGTCATATTGGGGAGGAGTGAAATCATATACAAAATTTTTTATTTTGAAATAAATGGTATACCAACATAAAGAAACTAGGACACAAATGTGAAAGGACAAAATCCATTACCTAACTATGTGACATCATGAGCTTGAGAAGGGGATTCTTGAGAGAATAGGGAACCTTTTAAGGATTATAGAGAGACGAGGGAACAATGGGGTTGTTCTAAAAATATTTTTAATTTAGAGAAGTGGTAGATTGTGTGGGTTTATAGAGAAAATGAGAGGGAAATTCTTTAATTTTTCACAAACATAGGTTTTGGAATTTAAATAATTAAATATCTAGGGCCAGAAACCTTCCCATAGTTATTACCAATCGTTTTTTCCAATGTAGAGTAGAAAACATTATTTTATAAGTCCCATGGCCTAAAATATTAAATTATTAGTTTTCTTTTATGGAGACGAGTCACACACTCAAGGAAATCATTTTTAAATGATGAAATATTTTATAAGTCTCATGGCCAAAAATATTAAAATATGAGGTATTCTTTTGTAGATGGGAATCAAACACTCAAGGAAATAATTTTAAAATGATAAAATATTTTATAAGTCTTGGAGGTTCTACTAAGGCATTGTAAAAATAATCAAAAAAAATTCTAAAATCACACTATTTTAATTGTAAAACATATATTATCCAAATATAATTTTTATAGTATTTTATAACATCAGTATTGGTAAATTATGATGTCATAACACACATTATATATTTATAATGTATTTATTTTTTACAAAAAAAATTAGATTGTCTAAATTAAATTATGAAAAATTCACCATTGGATAATTATGATGCCCAGATTCCAAAAATAATATACATTTTATATAAATAAATTTTCCAATATTTCAATTATTTGTTATATATTATAAACCAACATTTATTAAAAATTCTTGGGTTTTGACAAAAAAAGATTCTAAACCTTATTAAAAATTACAATTGTATTCCAAAAATAATACGACAATTATTATTTAATAAAAATTAATTTAGAAATAATATTTTGTTAAAATATTATATAAATAAAAAATTCATAAATTCATCAAAAATAAATTTGTTAATTGAATTTGAAAATTATCTAAAAATACTATTACTACTTTAAAACCCATTTAAAAAGTAAAAATAATAAAATGAATTGATATTATTTATTATATAAATAATTAATAAACCTGATCATAATGCTAGGTTCTTGTTACATATCTGTTTATTACACCAGTATATGCCCTAAGAGTATGGTGTGCGATGGTGGGGCTTTCATGGGGCGATTAAGTGAACATGGTTTGGGTTGTGATCTCGATGATCTTAAAATTATTTTTTAAGCAGTTTCATTGATGCATAAGTTGTATGATCTCGGTCTGGTATTGGTATTGGGAAAACCCCAAAAATGAAATCTCCCTTAAATGATCTATTAAGTGGGCTTCAAATGGAATAATCCTACTAGTACAGGCCATAACTTCCTTTTTATATGTCAAAATGATTTTTTAAAATGTTATATACTAGTCATGGGATCACTGTTCAACAAATATATTATCAATTCTAATGATAATTAACCCAAATAAAAAAATTACACGTGTTTTATATATCCATAAGACATTTAATTAAATAAAAGAAAAGTAATTTTATTCATGAATGTTTTGGTTGTCACAACATTCCCCCTTCATAAAATTATCCCTCAAAATTTCCTTTTACCACACTAAAATATATGGGGGTAACTCTAACTCATCACTTTCTATGGTTCCCATGTTGATTTTCCAAACTTTTGGTTTCTCCATAATACTTTGACGAGGGGAATTTTCTAATTTCATACAACTTTTTCTTATAATTCACCATCATATCTACATAAGAGAGGTCATTCTGAAATGGTACCACATCTGGATATAGTAGATTCAATAGGTCAGTTATGTAATTACTCAAGAGTGATACATGGAATATATCATGTACATGAGACAATTTCAGTTGGAGTTCTAGTTGATAAGCCACTGCTCCATTGTGATAAAGGATCTCAAAAGTGGCTATGTTCCTTGGAATAATCTTTCCCTTCATCCAAAATATTATAAAACTCTTCCTTGGTGATATTTGTAAAAATACCATGTCTCCAAGAACAAACTCTAGGTCTCGTCGACAGTTGTCAGCATAGCTCTTTTGTCGACATTGAGAAACGTTAATGTTATGATGTATGGTATTAACATTCTCCACTATTTAATCAGCCATTTATTGAACTATATGTTTTCACTCCCCAAAATTATCACAACATGCCAGTTTTATGAACCTCTTAGCTAAGTGGGATCCATAAGGAGCCATTTGGATGCTTGAGTGGAAACTATTATTGTAAGTGAAATCAACCAGAGGAAGATATTGATCCCATCCTTCTTTGAGGTCTTTTGGGAATTCTCTTAACCAGTCCTCTAGTTTTTGATAGTCCAATCAGAGTGGCCATCTGTTTTAGGATGATAAGTCGTACTATAGTTCATCTTAGAATCTAGAGCATGTTGGATCCTCTTCCAGAACAAAAAGGGAAATCTTTGATCTTGATCAGATAGAATCGTTAGTGGTACTCAATGTTGCCTTACCACTTCTATGATGTATATATGTTACATTTGATTTAATGAGAAATACTCCTAAATTGAAATGAAGTGTGCAGTATTTTATCATGAACATTCCATTGCCTTAAATAATAGGCAATGACTTTGTCATTTGGAATCAACACAAAGCACATTCCCTTCTTTGAAGCAATAGTGAATACCACAAAAATTTCTCCACCGGTGGGTAGTGTGAGCAAGGGTTCAATGATAAGCCTCCTTTTTAATTAATTAAATATATCATTGAATTCATAATTCCAAAAATAACATTAATCCATTCATATTTCTCTTGATAAGAGGGTTTTACAATCATGATAAATTTCTCACAAATCGTCGATAATATCCACCCATCCCAAGGAAGTTGTAGATATCTGTCACAGATGTTGGTGTCAACCATCCCTTAATTTTATTTGTCATGGAGGGATCCATAGATATCCCATTTCCATTGATGATATAATCAAAAAATGATAACTACTTCATCCAAAACTCACACATTCAATATTTTTTATTGAGTATCTCCCTTCACAAGGTCTCTATTATAGTGCTTAGATGCTTCTCATGCCACTCTTTGTTTTTTATTATATTAGAATTCCATCTATAAATACTAACACAAATTTTTTGAGGTAATATATAAATACAATATTCATCAATACCTAGATTATTACTAGATAATTAGTGATTCCTAAAGGAATTAATATGAATTCATAGTGCTCTTACCTTGTACGAAAAGCAGTCTTGGGGATTTCCTCCTTTGTCACCATTACTTGGTAATATCCTAAACATAGACCCACCTTAGAGAATTATTTTTCTTCAAATAACTAATCGAACAAGTCATAATTTCGTGGAATAATATTCTTTTTCTTTATTGGGATTTTTTTGAGCTCATGGTAATCAATGAAATGGTGCATTGAGTCATACTTCTTGTTGACGAAGAGGACTGGTGCACCACACGGTGAAGCACATCAACATATAATCCCTTTATCCATATTATCTTTTAGTTGTTTCTTTAGATTATAATTCTTCAAAACATCCATTCTATATAGATTATTGGATATTGGAAATGCCCCAGGTATAAGATAAATTGAAAATTCTACATCTCTTCTAGGATGAAGACCGGGAAATTTATCCAGAATCACTTCAGAGAATTCTCTCACAATAGGAAAGTCTTTAAATATGATTTCATTCAAATACTCAATCATCTGAGTAAGATATTCATGCTCATATGGATGTAATATCCATTATTGAGTTGATGGTTCTAAAGAATAATCCTCCTCCTCCTTGAACTTGTATAGAATCTAGGGTCGATTCTCCATATAAAGAGTGATTTTCCTCTCACATAAATTTATGTGGGCTATATATAGGGAAAACCAATCCATTCCACAAATTTTATCAAATTACAACAAAGGAAGTATTTCAAGGTTTTCAAGGAAGTTAAATCCAAAAAATTTGATAGGGGAGGAGTTATATTCATGGGATGTATTAATTTTCCCATTTTTATCCCTCACTAACATCTTTACTACCATGATTTGTAGTGGTGTTGGGATTGTTCAACTAAACTTTAAGGATATAAAATAATCCATATATCCTGAATAAAAAAGTCCATTCTCTATTATTGAATGAATAACTAGCATACTTATCACCACTTTGTTGTCAGTATTTTCATCAACGTTAGTGATAGAAAAAGATATCTGTTGCTGCCTTAGAGCTTGATGGTTACCACTGATAACCCTTGGCTTAGGGAACATGTTTGCAAAGTGCACTGGTTCATTATAGGTGAAGCAATGAACAATGTGTTGAGGGTTGAACGGAGAAGTCCTATCTTCTATATTAGTAGTAGGGTTTTCTTATTGGTAATTAATTTCTAGGTTCCCTTCTATTCCACACAAAAATCATTTTATTATCATGTTCAAGGAATTTATGGGGTTCTTCTTTCTACATCATTGGAAAGTGGGGTGCTGTAATTTCATACCACCATTGTATTTATCCATCAGACCACTAGAATTAATGTCCTCTTTCTGCCTCTTATCCCATTCATAAACATGAAATTATTAGACCTCCATTTAGATATAGAGGGCACATAGTAATATTTCCTCATAGCTATCAATGACACAGATCTCTTTAAATTTTTATAGGAAATATATTGCACCACCAAATAAGCGGTCAACATTTCATTCCGGGGTAATTTCAAAGCTAGAGGAGTATCATGAATGCCTTGTAAAGTTTTCCTCATATGCTCTGATAAATTAATCATCTTTTTTCACGTGTTAACAGATTTCCCATTCTATATTATGTAGTAGGGTGCAAGGATAATATTTATCAAAAAACATTTTCAGGAAATCCTTTGATTCCCACACCTCGATCTCTTCCTCAGGATTTCTATTTTATATTAATGTCCACCATTGAACAACTTCACCCTTCATATGATTAGCAGAAAGAAGAACCTTCTCTTGTTCTGTACATTTATGGATAGGGAATATCTTCTCAACAGATATGATCCATTGTTCGGTGATTGAGGTATTTTATGATTCATTGAAAGTAGTGGACCTTTAAGTCATGAAGCTCTCAATGGATGATTCATATTTCTTAGGGGGGATAGACGTTCTTATTGACCCCTGATTCTATGTAAAATTTTATTTAACTAGGTGAGTATCGTGAATTGTTTTTTGATTTCATCTTTCATTGGATTGGGAATCTCATTTGAACAATCATCACATTGATGTTTGCATCTATTTTTTGCCCGATTCCACATATTACCATCCTTTGGCTTGAATAAATGAAATGTTAGGGGTATGTTTATTAAAAAAATAAAGGGGAATCCAATTAAACAATGGGATAGCTTTTAAATTAAATTTATTTCCTTAACTTGCAAATTTATAGGCTTCAATATATGTTATCTATGAGCTACTTCTCTAAATATATTCACAGGGACAATTCTTATTACCTTAATAATTTTTCATACTATGCTTATGAATTTACCAAAGCATATCCCCTGGGAGTATGGAACCAAGAGTGCAGAAAGGCCCATTTTTGTGCACCAGTTCTCATTCGAGTCTAGCTCAAAGAGGTGATTTTAGGTTTTACCCCTAAATATATATCTTTGATAGAGTCACCTATACTTGATTTTTTCCCTACAGGGATGCGTTTGATTGATATACCACATAATCTATAATCACCAAAATTTTAGAATGTTATCATTATACATAGTCTTATCCATATAGAATTCACTAGGGGTTTTCTAATCCTAATACAAAAATAACTAATCCGATCCTTTGATTCCAACTATGACAACCCTTCTCTATATTACACACTAAAACATGATTTATTAAATAATATTACACTTAAGACAAATTTTATGACCAACTGGTCTAGAGTCATGTGAAATTTAAAATATTACATAAAAAACTTAAAAAATAGAATACAACATCATTATTGATAATTTTTTTTACATGACCACATCATTCCTTAGTACTTAGCATTTCATGGGATAACCTGAGGACATATATAAGAAAAAGGGTGAGCTATAAAGCCCAGTAAGAGAGTAAAAAAGGCATAATAAGATGAATAAAGTAAATGTTAGGCAATATGAATATTAATGGATCCCATGACAATAAACAACATAAAGTCATGATATATCACGATTATCATAACATGGAAATGTGGTAATGACAAGAAACATGATATTAGCATGAGCCAATACTCATTTCACAATGATTAACATTAGAAAACCCACATTTCAATTAAATTAGAATGGTTTAACCATTATATAACATAAATTATCATGAGTAAGCCCTCATTTCACATGTAATATCATGATATTTATAATTTCTCAATGCGACGAGTGCTATCAGTTCACATCCTTTAAAATCCTTCCATTTCATGCATAAATGCGCCCTATGTATCATATAACATGGCATCATTAAACAACGTAAGTTATTCCATGAATATGAAATATATAAAGCATACATGTATGTACCATTCAATATGTTTATGTGCATAAATTTGAATATCCATGATAGAGACATGGGTATGGTATTCACTACACAATGATTTTTGTCTTGGAAAATCATGGTGTAATTTCGAGAGCATAATGGCGTGACATAAAAATTAATAAAAATGGTTGATGAGAGAGAAATCAGTATCTCATCATATGTATATGAAATGGATAGTAATGGGTAATAATGATACATGTACCAACACTTGGAATTTATAAATAAAAGGTGCAACATAATAAATAAACTTGAAGAAAGAGGAGAAATGTAATAACTCTTAAGAAATTTCGGCAAGGTAACGAGACTACATGGGAGAGAATAGTGAGGGATAAAGAGGCCAATAATCATTAAAAAATAATGAGTGATGTTTTGGAGATTTTTTTAATAAAACCACAACATTTTTAAATTAAAATAGAAGGATATAATAACATAAAGAAACTAGGGAAAAATGTGAAATGAATAAATCCCATACATGAGTCTGGGACATCAAGAGCACGATGAAGCGATTATTTATAGCTTGGGGAACCTTGGGCTGATTATAGAGAGATGATGGAAGAGTTGGGACGTGATCCAATTATTTTTAATTATTATAAGTGGTATAATGAGTGGTTTTATATAGGAAATGATAGTTGGATTCTTTAATATTTCACAAATATTGGTTTTTGAAACTATATAATTAAATATTCAAACAACAAACCTTTCCATGGGTTTTTACCATGAATTTTGCCTTAGTGGAGTGGAAAAAACTGTTTTATAAGTATAATGGTAGAACATATTAAGATATTATGAATTATTATGTGGAGGTGAGTCATACAATCAAATAAATCATTTTAAAATGATAAAATATTTTATATTTTTTGGAGAGTCCAAATAGGGATTGTAAAATTTTATAAAAAAATATGAAATGAAATTATATTAAAGGTAAAAAATATATTGGGATAATAAAAGTTTTATTTTATATTACTAAATCACTATTGTATTATTACGATGTCATAAAACAAATTATATATTTATTACATATTTATTTTTTACACAAAAAAACGATTGTCTCAAAAAATTATGAAACATTTACCGTTGAAAAATTTAGATGCCCTGATTCCTAAAATATTATTAATTTTATTTTAATATTTTTCAAAATATGTGAATTTTCATTTTTATAATAATGCCCGACATTTATTGAAAATTTATTGATTTTTACCAAAACAGTTTTCAATCCTTACTAAAAATTACAATTATATTCATAAAAATTATACAATAATTTATATATAATAAGAAGTCATTTATTAATAAAATTTTATTAAAATTTTATTTAATTCGAAAATCCATTAATTCATAAAAATTGGTTTCTTAATTTATTTTGAAAATTAACTAAAAATAATTTTTGTGCTTTAAAAATATTTTATAATGTACCAATAATAAAATGAATGTATATTTTTATTCTAAAGTATAATAATTCACATAATAATAATTATAGTGAATTATTACATATAACTTTATTACACAAAAATATTCCCTTAGATTATGATGTATGATGGTGGGTATTTCTTGGGGCTTTTTGGTGAACATGGTTTGGGCGGTGATCTCAATGTGCTTGAATGTCTCCCATAAACGATTTCACTCATATTTATGTTGTTGGATCTCATATTGGGTGTGGTCTAGGTAAAATACTAGGAATACTATCTCCCTCAAATGATCTTTTAATTGTGAATAAAAGGGAATGAGTCTACTATTCGAGTCTATCACTTACATTGCCTCTATCAAAATGATTTGATACAACCCCATATATTAATCATGTGATCACTGTTCAATGTCTATATTGTCAACGATAATGATATTTATCCCAAATAAAAAAAAGTGAATGTGATTTCTATATCCATAAGGATATTAATTAAATAAAAGAAATGGGATTTTATTCATGAATGTTATGGTCATTAAAATCAATGTACAAAGCGGAAGACAAAACCAATAAAACTCAACGACAACCAACATAACTCTAACACTGCAACAATGATCCTTGATCCAACACAAAAAATATAGACCATGTATCATTAATTACCACTAATATTTTGGATGCATTACCATTCCCTATTTAATGATAAACAATATTTTCAAAATCACCAATGTTACAAAGCAATGGTGAGTAATGATAATCAGTAGGATTTCTCCAGATTATATCCCTAGTCATGCCACCGGGTAAAGAATATTATAATGTTTACGTAAATAAAGTCGCATACAATAAATATAGGGAAAAATAAAAATATTTTATATACAAACTAAAAAAAATCTATGAAAAATATTCTTCAACCAAGACTATTTTCAATGGAAGGGAAAAAATAATTCATTAAACCATTTCACAATCCAATTGGCATAACCCATTTCAGTCCACACATCCACACATATAGTCCTGGGTGATATTTGTATACTCATGAGTGGTTTATCATCTATCTACCAACTCATCATAAGGTAACCAAAATCCCATGATCCATTACCCCTTGGGCACTAAGCACAAAGTCATATTTCAATAAGGCCTCATAAAATGAAACAGTAACACACAATAACTTTTATACCGAATACCATTCCAATATAATCATGAAAACACCAATTTAGTTGAAAACCAATTTCAACAAAAAATTATCTTCATTTATAAACACCATATAAACCCTTATTCCAATAGTCAAACAGAGAAACTATTTTAAAATCAATAATCAAGTAAAATTACACAGCAATTCTAGAATTCCATAAAAATCCACAAAACACCACAAAATGGGGTCTATATCATTATTATCACATCCATTTAAATAAATCTAAACAATTTTAAACTAATAAAATGATTTTATGATAAATCAACATACATTTGGAATTATTTTCAATATAAATAATGACATGAAAAAACCAACAAAACTAGGTTGAATCTCCAAAAACCACCATTGGATCTCTTCTACTAACATTAACAAGGACAATACTAACCATGATTGGATTCAACCACCATAGATATATCTATATCATACTAGATATATGTACTTGATATAGGGAAAATGTAGATATAATAAACCTTATAAAGTACAATCGCAAATCAAGACTTACTAAGTGAATATTTCTGTAACAAAAAAACCTCCTAATTACTATTGAAAAAAATGTGGAATGGTTTAAAAGCATTTGGGCGCACCAAATATCAATTTATGGATGAAATATTGGAAAAATATTAAAACAATGTTAATCATGACATATATCCTCATTTTTAATCTATAGTATTTAAACCATGAATGGTCAGTCACATAGTTTGGAAAAATGTATCCAAACTATGTACCAGCCTCTGCATCAAGGATCATCTCACACAATTGGCCATCCCAGTTAGACAATCAATTCACCAAATGTGAAAAATACCACTATCCCTCTTTTCATGGTTTCTCATGGGTGTCCTCATGGTATGGAAAAATGATGTGCCTAACCACATGCCTTCCCCTTAGCCCATGTCTCAATGTGCATGGTTTCTTGTAGGAGTTCCATGGTTTCTATAAACCATGCACCTTGAAAAAATACCCAAAACATTATGGAAGTTTTCTTTTCCCTCCCAAAATTCACCCAAACATATTACAAACTAAAAATTCATAAATAAAGGCTTACGTACGTGGAATCATGGGCACTACATCTGTTTCCCTTCATATATTGATATTGGACTTTGGAATAGTGGAATATCTATTACAAATTGGCGTAGGTTTAGAGAGATGAAATCAATTATCAATTATGAAGAATGGAATGGTTATATATTTACATAGAGGAGGAAATTTCATTTGTGTACTTGGGAGTATTTAATTTATATGATTTTGGATTTTTGGGTAGCTTTGCCTTAGTAGGTGGGCTTCTGGATCGTAGGTGATGACTAATGCTATAGTATTTTCCAATTGTGCAATCAAGGATTAATGTGGAATGGGTGGAGTTTCTCTAGGAAGTGACGAATGAGGCATCATGATATATAACATTTAATGGGGGATTCTTCATCTTAGGATACATTTTACAATACAATTATGGTTTATCTAACTCTACTGTCCGTCAAACACATTTCTAAAGCCTTATGATTCTCATTTCATCTCTCATGATGAGTTAAATCCACTATCTTGATAGATTTTGTATGAATTATTGTAATTTTTTTAATTAACTATCTATTTGGATACCTATAATGATAGTTGAGTGACTAGAAAACCACCATTAAATCATATTACTATTTTTAGGAAAAATTAGGATCAATGCATTCTTGCTTCTCTATAGTGCATTAGTTGAATGTCTTGGATCACCATGATGACAATACAATTTTAACGAAATATTAATCTAGTGGGTAGAATGATAGAGTGATCGATCTGTTGATCCCATAATTTAGTCCTACTCCAAAAATGAAATGTTGGAAATATGAGATTTATGCCACATTCTTTTATTCCAACACAATTACACTCTCGTCATGGGACATCCACTTCAACCTCCACTAGTCCCACAAGTGTAGTTGCTCTGGTCGGGACGGTGGGAGGCAAGATGTTTGTTGTGAAATTTACATGTTTCATGTTTCTTCCCAAGAAATAAATTCTTCCCTTACATTGGATTGGTTTTTTGGTTCATCAAGTAAATAGGTCATCTACACCATGTTTTTTTATTTCTACCTTTTGGTGCATCGCCTATGAATTGGGTTCCCTCGTAACCTATATTAAAATGGTATTTTTTATAAATAAAAGAGGGATTTAACCCCAAATTGTATATAAAAATATATTATTTATTATTAAATAATTGCTGATTACCTTGAAAATAAAAATGATTAATTTTATACACTCAATAAATAAATAAAATTTATATCCATAATTGGGTAAATTAAATGTTTATTGTGATATTTCAATAAAAATTTAATATATATATAAATGATTAAATAAATAATAATTCTTGGGGCGGTGAAGAAAATATTTATATTTGATATTCATGTAATTAAATGAACTATCTATTGATGAATAAATAAATATTTATTACCTTAAGAATAATAAGACAATGAAATAATATATAATAAAGTAATTAAATAATTATATTGGGAATTAATATTTTTATATTATTTGACATCATTTAATAAATCTTGAATAAATTATACTTATCAGACTGTAGAATAAAATTAATTCCAACTATTATATATTAAATTAAACTGGTATCAATGTAAACACCTTGTGTTTACCCTCTAGGAATATTCATTATTAGAACAATTTTGTCTTTCTTATGCTCAATATTACTCTCTAGAAAATAATGTAGGCATCTATATAGAATTTGGATATGTCACAATGATAAAAAATTAAAAAAATGACCAATGGGTAACATAATCAATTTCCTAGGTTATATCATTAATAGGTTTAACACATGTTTTATCACCTTATATTAATAAAACATCAACCTTTGAATATCTCAACTAAACTCACCATTTAATCATGGAAAGTTAATTTAATTTTATTTTTCCATTTAATTCCAAGTGATAATATATCAACATCTATAATTATGAAATTCTCAAATCATTCCATGATATATTTGTTAATTAATCATCCTTGATGGCACACCTAACATACCCAACATCTCCAGGAACTATCCAATCATGTTTTGTGAAATTAAATATGTTATAAAAATTCATGTTATGAATTAATAATAAACATAAGATATATGAACCAATAAAAATGATCGATGATAGGAATATCTAATGACACATAAAAATTTAAAAATTACTACATGAGGGATATTTTTATAATGTCCCATATTAATGATTTCCATGAGAAATATTAAGGGGATAAAGACTCAACTTTTTTTGAATACTATATGATGAAAATAAACATACTATATGTACCATCACATTATACTATATGAATTTAGAACAATATTTATGAATATATCCATTGAATTTAGATGATCTCATCATAGAGGGGAACTGCTATGACCATTTAAATGAATGACATATTCTTGGTAATTATTGTATTAATATTATCATGAATAATAATATATGTAATATGGTATTTATATCTAATTAAATGAATATAAAGGTAATATATTGTAAAAATAAGTCAGTTTTAAGGATACATATCGAACACTTAATAGTTTACTAGTTACACATCTATGGAAATTTTATTTATTATTATTTTTTGATATCTCATAACCAACCAATAATTTTCTATATCTTGTATATGGATTCCCTTTAATGTTACAAGATCTCAATTTATCATTATTATTCGTATAATTATTATATATATCCATGATACAACATTTTCTTCCCCAATCGAATCATATACTCCATCTCAGCGTGTCATCAACCATAAAATTCATTTTGGGTATTGTTTTCTTAATATTAATCACTTTCTCACACCCCATTAGAGACTTATCCCCAATTATCTATATATTATGAAATATTATGTTATTATTATATTTAAATATTAGTATAAAAGTTTTATTAAATTATATAAGAACATTACATCACTATGGCCAACATTGTTTCAATTTTCCTAGAAACCCTCAATACATAAAAACACCCTCTTAGTGATTATATTCTCCATATTTCATGAAATATTCCTCCACATGTCTGTAATTCCCCGACCCCAGTTACCCAGAGTCGGTGCATTATTACATAACATTGGCATGATCACAAGAAAGATCAAGTCTCGAATGACTGATTAGTTTAGTAGCCTTTGAATAACTAGATACATTAATAAAGATTAACATTACATCATAAAAATGAAAACCACAACAACATAGTCTCCATAGTACACACTCTTATCCCCTCATACTATCCCTGTAAGTCATTCATAAATTACTTCTTCACATCCTGGGAAAAATAAATCATAGAAAAGGGGTGAGATCAAATACCCAGTAAGGATAGCAATATAGCGGAAGCTTTCATAAATAAGAATAAAAATTTAAGGCAATGTATAACTAGAACAAAAGCCTTTTAAACTTGAAATTCAACATATTATGGAAAAAATAAAATGAAATAATTCCATTTATTTATTCCCATGGATATTCTACTAATCTAATAATCACATGCAATATCAATAACCACTTTCATAATGATGGAATGCATAATGCCAGACTTTCATAACCACATAGCCAAGGCCTCATGCCAAGACTACAAATAAGATTTTGCCAAGGCCTTGTGCCAAGACACTAGTTCGTCTCATGAGACCTACTGATGCATCGAGGAGCTATAGCAGGCTCCACCCGTCACATATTAAGTCCAATGCATTCCTCATATGAACAAGTTTAAACATAACATAAACATTCGTATTAAAACTAGCATACGAAATGTAAATACTTCATCCATAAACCATGAATGGTATAAAAATAACACATCCACAATCAAACATATCACAAAACCTTAAATACAATATGGAAGTTTTTTATCATAATAAATCAACTTCAAATAAGCTTAAAATCCATCAAAGGATGTTGACATAGATGAAATCAAAACTCTTTTTAGAGAAATATATCTTTCTATTTTGAAATCATTTAAGAGTAATATATTTATAAAATAAATCATTTTCTTTGAAAATATTCTTATATGCTTGTAAGGGAATCTTCGACGATTTTATAACGGTGGAAAATATCTGCACCCGCCGTATAAGTTAAAAAAAACATTCTTACCTTAATTCTGTCAAAAAGGTTAAAAAGTACCTTGTTTGGAAAATGACGGAAAGATTCCTTTATAAAACTCTTATAAAAAGTCAAACAAGGGTATAAATGAATTTAACCCATATTCTTATAAATATAAAAAATGGTTTGAAATACATTTTTAAGAAACATGGATGTGGATGATAATGAAATCCCAGTAGATTATTACGTATAAACAACCTCGGATAATGAAGAGATTGCAAAATAAACCCTTACCTTGTACTTTTCCTTGTTTGAGGGTAGGTTAACCTCCTATATAATGGTGAAATAATTGTTTTTAAATTATACAAGAATCATATATATTAATATGATATCATATATGATCTTTTAACATTGCTTTGTTAATAATATCATAGTATCATCGTCGTTTCAGGTGTTAACTTACTCGTTTAATTTGATATGTTTTGTTACGTAAGCCATGTTTGTCAGGGATAGGATGTATATTATTCATATCTAGAATGATATCAGGTCCTTAGACATTATTTTTAAATCATAAAATGATAATTATACTTGAATGGATACGATGGAGAATGAATCTCATCGCGTTCGTGAGGACGGTAGTCCGTACGTACGTACGAGCGACAATATCATTCTTTTGATATTAAAATAATATATAATTGGATGGTATATCATATATACAGAATCATTATCTTGTTATATTTATTATTTACATGAGTTACACATCATTATTATACCCATCCAAATAATAATTTATTGAATAACAACTACACCACGATGTGGAGACGGTAAGCCGTACGTACACACGTATGGTGACATGTTATTCAAAGGATGTATAGAATAGTAAATATGGATGTACCATATTTATAATAACATAAAAGTATATATATATATGATACTGGAGTTATTATTTTAGAATGGTAACAACAAAGGAAGAAGAAGTGGAAGAAGAAAGGAACTTGAAAAAGGGTGGTGAAATCATTACCTCTTCTTCGGGTTCTTCCTTCTGATTTGATCAAAAGGGCTCCTTAGGTTGGCTTTCTGACTAAAGGAAGGACTCTAGGATGAATTTAGGGAAGTTGATAGAGTATTTGGGAAGGGTTTGCCCAAACCAGAAGGCTTTGAAGGTGTGAATTAATGAGAAGGAGGAGTGCTCTTTTATAAGAGGGGTGAGGTGCAACTTTGGAAAAGCTTGAAATATTATTTTATAATAAATTAATATTCAGTTTCTAATGGCTCCAAAGTGGATTATTTAAAGGTTAAGGTGGGGATAGGTCACAAACCACTCAACCAATATAATTTATACAGGTTTGGGTTACTATATTAACCTTATCTTTAAGTATTAACTATTAGTTAATTAGTTTCACTTTTACAATGTCTCTTTGTATTTTTATATTATATGGTTAATAAAAATACTATATATATCCAAGAGACCCCAAAGTGGTCCATTAATTATACACATATCCTGATATAAGTCTCTTGTCTGAACCTTATATTTTTAGGAATTTAATATCAATTAATAATATAATATTATTTTTGAAAACTCTTTTTTGTCAATTTTGACAATATTTGGAAAATTGATTTTTGTGAAAATTATAAAAGAATGATTACTTCAAACAAAGTAAATTAAATCAATCCTAATATGTCATATTATCCTTGAAAATTAGTGTATTTCATTAAAAGTCTCAAATTATATTTATTTGGGTATTTATAAAAGCAATTATTTTAATTTTTCACTATTATGGTAATTACTGCATCATCATTGTGTCATAAATAAATTAAATTATTTAATGTCTAAAAATTATAAATAAAATATAATTATGTCGGAAATCGTTTTATATTTCTAATTAATATTTATAGTAGAAAATCCAACATATATAACCCTTTGTAAAAATTGTTTTTCTAAAAGATATATGCTTTTGTCATTTTTGTATTTATTTTAACTTAATTAAAATAATTTGTCCCTATCACCTACAAGTGGCTCCATGGGGTCCCAAAATCGACCCAAATGATTCCCATGGTCGGACATGTATCCAAAAATAATGTTAGGACACATTTTAGGGTAATTTAGTATTATTATAATATTATTTTGTTAACCCTTATTTACCGGATTTACCCTTTAACCGTGGTAAATAAAATATTTACCGAAGTAATTATTCAAAATGTATAAAAATAAAAGTTACCTATTTATAAAATTTAGACATTTTGATTCCAAATATGGAACCAATTTTTCCAAATTCAAAACAAAGAAGTGGCAGAAATTAATTTAAAATTAATTCCCGCTGTCAAAAAAAACGTGTTTTTAAGATATAATAACTATCAAAAGATTGGTACTTGTTTATGTCCGGTTTAATTGTAAAATTATGTCCAATGACCAAAATTGTATTAAATGGTAAAAATATATTCTAAATATACTTTAATACCACTCAAATTAATAATTTATCACTATTAATTATTTTGATTAAAAAAGTTGTTTTTAATTAAAATTTAGTAATTTTCACTATTCATCAAAATATTAATGTTATCCGAAAAGTACCAAAATTTCACCTTAGGCTAAATTCGATACTACGAATCCAAAAAGGAAGTCCATTTTGAGAGATAAAATTTCTAAAATTTTAAAAAGTAGGTATTACTATTCATAACAGCTAGTTTGATCGATTGTGGTGTGTGTTAGAACTCGATGTTGCGTACAACACACGCTATTGCATTATTCAAAGGGAAATGTACCGTAAAAGCTTGGGGTGTTACATTCTCCCCTCCTTCAAATAATTTCAACCTCGAAATTTCTAGAATACTACTACATGAAAAGAATCGGGTGGTTCTTCGTCATAAGTTCCTTGGGTTCCCACGTTGCCTCTTCCATCTTATAGTTTCTCCACAAGATTTTTACCAGACGAGTTTTCCGGTTTCTCAGTACTTGTTCTCTCATATCAAGAATCTTGATGGGATCTTCGCAATAAGAAAGATCAGGTTCCAGTTCTAATTCCTCATAGGTGAGTACATGTGTTGGGTTAGGCATGCATTTCCTCAACAGAGATACGTGGAACACATCGTGAACTTTGGAGAGACTTGGCGGAATTGCCAATTGGTAAGCTACAGCCCCAATACGTTCAAGAATTTCGAAAGATCTGATGTACCTGAGACTCAATTTACCTTTCTTACCAAAATATATAACTCCCTTCCATAGAGATACCTTCAGGAAAACATGATCTCCGACTTGAAATTCCAAATCCTTCCTTTGATTATTGGCATAGCTCTTCTGCCTACTTTGGGCTGCTTTGATATGGTTTTGGATTACCTTCAACTTTTCCATCGTTTCCTCCACCAGTTATGGGCCTACAAGTTTTCTTTCACCAACGTCATCCCAACAGGTTAGTGTGCGACATATCTTTCCATATAACGCTTCATATGGTTCCATCTGAATACTAGAATGGAAGCTATTTTTATAGGAAAATTCTACCGGAGGTAAATATTGATCCCACATACCCTGAAAGTCAAGTGAGCAGGATCTCAACATGTCTTCCAAGGTTTTAATAGTTTGTTATGATTGTCCATCTGTTTGAGGGTGGTAGGCAGTGCTCAAATGAAGTTCAGTATCCAAGGCTTTCTGAAGACTTTTCAAGAATCTTGAAGTAAAACGGGGATCACGATCAGAAACAATCGATAGGGGTACTCCATGAAGTCTCAAAACTTCATCAATATATATTCTTTCTAGATGTTCCAGTGGTAGATCTTCTCTTATAGAATGAAAATGTGCTGACTTGGTAAGATGATCAACAATAAACCATATTACATCATTCCTTATAGGAGTCTTTGGTAGTCCCATGACAAAGTCCATCGTTATATTATCCCATTTCCATGAAGGTATGGGAAAAGGTTGCAATACTCCACCAGGCTGTTGCCTTCCAGCTTTCACTTGTTGACAAACCATACATCTTGACACAAAATCAGAAATCTCCCTCTTCATGTTGTCCCACAAAAAATGTTCCTTCAAATCTCTATACATTTTGGTGCTCCCTGGGTGTATAGAGAAATTGGAACTATGAGCATCATCCAGCAATTCCCTTTTTAGATCAGGTATATCGGGAACACAAAGTCTCTTCCCAAATTTCAAAATTCCATCTTCATACACAAAGTCTCTCAATCTCCCATCATACACAACTTTAATCTTCTTTTGAAATTCTTCATCATCGGTCTGAGAACACTTAATCCTTTCTAGTAAAGATGGTTTGGCAACCATTTGAAAAAGCATTGATGTTTCACCTTCCATGGTTATTCCCATGTCCATCTTCACTAGATCCATGAAAATTGGATCCCTTTCAATTCTCATATTGTTCAAAACTCCATTATATTTTCTTCTCCAAGAATCTACCACCTTGTTTTCCTTCCCCGGGTGGTAGTGTATCGTGCAATCATAATCCTTGATTAATTCAAGCCATCTCCTTTTCCTCATGTTGAGTTATTTTTGTGAGAAAATATACTTCAAACTCTTGTGATCAGTATAAATCTCACATTTTTCACCATAGAGGTAGTGCATCCATATCTTCAAAGCTAAGATCACAGCTGCTAACACGATATCATGAGTAGGATTGTTTTGTTCATGAATTTTCAACTGTCTTGATGCATAGGCAATAACCCTATCATTCTACATAAGGACACAACCAACTCCTTTCTTCGATGAATCACTATAAATAACGAACCCATCATTCCCCGATGGTAGAGTCAATATAGGAGCATTGACTAATATTCTCTTCATTTCTTCGAAAAATTCTTCCCACTCTTTTTTCCAAACAAATTTAACCCCTTTAAGTGTGAGATTTGTTAATGGGTTAGCCAACTGGGAAAAATTCTGGATGAAATGTCGATAATAACCTGCTAAACCAACAAAACTACGTACCTCAGTTATACTCGTCGGTGCTGGCCATTCTTGTATTTCCTTGGTCTTATAAGGATCAACAAAGATTCCATATTTAGAGACAATATGGCCAAGAAAAGAAATTTCATGAATCCAAAATCCACACTTTCTAAACTTCCCATATAATTCATGTCTTCTCAGAGTCTTCAGGATAATGCGCAAGTGATTTTCATAGTCCTCATAGCTTTTGGAGTATACCAAGATATCATCAATAAATACCACCAAAAATTCATCGAGATATTCCTTGAAAACTCTATTCATCAGATCCATGAATACAGAGGGTGCATTAGTCAATCCAAAAGGTATTACTGTAAACTCGTAATGTCCGTACCTAGTTTGAAATGCTGTATTCGGAATGTCTTCATTCTTCACACACAACTGATGGTATCCAGATCAAAGGTCAATCTTTGAAAAGTATTGAGCTCCCTGTAGTTGGTTAAATAAATCATCAATGCGAGGTAGGGGATACTTGTTCTTTATTGTTATAGCATTGATCTCCCTGTAGTCGATACATAACCTCATAGATACATCTTTCTTTTTAACAAAAAGAACAGGGGCTCCCCATGGAGAAACACTAGGGCGAATAAATCCCTTATTACTTAGTTCCACTAGTTGTTTCTTTAGTTCAACTAATTCTACAGTGGCCATTCTATAAGGGGTCTTCGATATAGGCCTTGATCCAGGAATTAAATCAATGGAAAACTCAACTTCTCGTTCTAGAGGATGTCCAGGTAAATCTTCCGGAAACACATCTACATATTCATTCACAATAGGTACAACCTCTATTTGAACATTCCTTTCCCCACCCACTGTAATTTCATCCGCTTCCTCCCTAATAATTGAATTTAGTTGAGTTATTGGGGGTGGATCTAGATAAGAATTAGGTGGTGACGATTCTACTCTAAAGATAAGGTGTTCCTTATCATCATCATAAAAAATCGTAACCTCCTTCTTCTTACAATAAATCTTCACATCATGGTCCAAAAGTCAATCCATACCGAGGATTATATCAAACTCAATCATAGGTATGATGATGAGATCTGGAGATAAAGAACATTTATGTGCTCTAATGGGGATTGATTTACAAAACATTATTGCAATGATACTTCCATTAGGAGTTTTAACTGAAAACTCCTTTGTTAAATCAAATTGGAAATATATAATTTTCTAAGAAAACTGGGAAGATATGAAATAATGTGATGATCCAGAGTCAAATAATGAATTTGCTAAACTTGAGGAAACCATTAAATTACTTTCCACCACGTCTTTCGGAGCTTCTACCTCAGCAGTAGTGATAGCATAATCTTGGCCTTGATCCCTTGGCCTTTTCTGAGGTAAGTTCCCCTGACTTTTAGGACATTCATTTTCATAATGTCCCATCTCTCTGCAATTGTAGCATTGAACATCAATATCTTCCTTCTTCCCCTTGCAATCACGAGCATGGTGGCCTTTTTCACAACACTTGTAACAGAATCTCATTCATTTTAAGCAAGTACCAGGGTGTTTCTTCCCACATTTACTACAGGATGGTTATTCAACATTTCCCTTATTCCCCTTACTTCCATTCCCAGATTGATCAGCAGATCTATTCTTCTCTTGCTTTGATTTAAAGTCATAAGACTTAGAGAATTCCTTTTCTGTCTTGATAGCACATGAGATAATGTCTTCGTACGACGAGAAGGACTGTGAGACTAATGATCGATGGATAAATGATTTTAGCCCATCATAGAAACGATCAATCTTACTTCTTGGGTTACATATATAATCTCCAACATACCATGATAACCTTGTAAAGTTAGCCTCATACTTTGTGACATTCTCATCCTCCTTTTGTCTCAGACTCAGAAATTTCCTTTCCATATCTTCTCGATGGTCATGAGGAAAGTATTTTTCTAAAAATAGATCTTTTAACTCCCTCCATTACATATTTCATACTTTATTATCTTCCTTCGTGTTTTGAATCAATGACCACCATTGACCAGCATCTCTAGTGAGGAGGTAAACTGCCATGACAACTTTTTCCCTTTCACTACTTCCCAAAGCCTGAAATATTTTCTCTAGGTAACTTATCCATTGCTCAGCTACCAATGGATTTGTACTCCCATTTAACGTTGGTAGTTGTTTCCTCATGAAACGATCTAACATTGATCCTCCACGCTGTAGATCATGGTGCTCCATATGGGTATGGTTATTATTGATAACCTGAGTGAGTTGTCCCAGTATGGTGATTAGCTGATCGGCACCAATTGCATCACCAGCCCCACTATAATTATCTTGCGAAGGAGGGAAATCCCTACATGGTGTGCGTGCATTGATACAATTTCCATTTCTTCCACTAGGCACCATTTCTAAACAAATGCATAAACTAGATCATTTTATGAATCAAAATACATAATTTCATACTTCTAAAACACTTAACATAAATTGAACTATTAATGGATATAATCCATAATGATAAAAATGTTTTCGTTGAGGAAGTATATACTCATAAACCCTTCAAAATTATTTTTAATGAAAATGAGAGTTTCCTAAGCATATCCCCCGAGAGTGTCGTAACCAAGAGTGAAGCAAGGCCCGTTGTCGTGCACCAGTTCCCATTCGAGTCTAGCTCAAAGCGGTGTTTTTGGGTTTTACCCCTAAGTACATCTTTGCTAGAGCCGCCTCTACCTGCTCGTATCCAGACAGGGATGTATTACTCGGAAAACTCACAAAATATAAACAATACAAAAATTATAGGAAGTTCTTCTATACTAATCCTCAAAGTCCACCTTAGGTCTATGTGCTCTAATCAGAGTTTATCTAAATCTAGATTCCAAGGTTTGTACTAAACTTATCTGATACCAACTGTAATGCCCCAACCCCAGTTACCCAGAGTTGGTGCATTATTACATAACATTTGCATGATCACAAGAAAGATCAAGTCTCGAAACGCAGATTAGTTTAGTAGCCTTGGAATAACTAGATACATTAATAAAGTTTAACATTACATCATAAAAATGGAAACTAAAACAACATAGTCTACATAGTCCACACTCTATCCCATCATACTATCCCTGCATGTCATTCATAAATTACTTATTCACATCCTGGAAAAAATAAAACATAGAAAAGGGGTGAGCTAAAATGCCCAGTAAGGATAACAATATAGTGGAAAATTTCATAAATAAGAATAATCATTTAAGGCAATGTATAACTAAAACAGAAGCCTTTTAAACATGAACTTCAGCATAGTATGGAAAAAATAATATGAAATAATTCCATTTACTTATTCACATGGATATTCTACTAATCGAATAATCATAGGCAATATCAATAACCACTTTCATAATGATGGAATGCATAATGCCAGACTATCATAACAACATATCCAAGACCTCGTGCCAAGACTACAAATAAGATTTTTCTAAGGCCTTGTTCCAAGACACTAGTTTGTCTCATGAGACCTACCGATTCATCAAGGAGCTATATCGGGCTCCACCCATCACATATTAAGTCCAATGCATTCCTCATATGAATAGGTTTAAACATAACATAAACATTTGTATTAAAACTATCATACGAAATGTAAATACATCATATATAAACCATGAATGGTATAAAAATAACACATCCACAGTAAAACATATCACAAAACCTTAAATACAATATGTAAGTTTTGTATCATAATAAATCAACTTCAAATAAGCTTAAAATCCATCAAAGGATGTTGACATAGATGAAATCAAAACTATTTTTAGAGAAATATATCTTTCTATTTTGAAATCATTTAAGAGTAATATATTTATAAAATAAAACATTTTCTTTGAAAATATTCTTATATTATTGTAAGGGAAGATTCGACGATTTTATAACGGCGGAAAATAGCCGCACCCGCCGTATAAGTTAAAAAAACATTCTTACCATAATTCTGTCAAAAATGTTAAAAAGCACCTTGTTTGGAAAACGGAGAAAAGATTATTTTATAAACCTCTTATAAAAAGTCAAACAAGTGTATAAATGACTTTAACCCATATTCTTGTAAATAGTAAAAATGTTTTGAAATAAATTTTTAAGAAACATGGATGTGGATGACAATGAAATCCCAATAGATTATTACGTATAAACAACCTCGGATAATGAAGAGATTGCGAAATAAAACCTTACCTTGTACTTTTCCTTGGTTGAGGGTAGGTTAACCTCCTGTATAATGGTGAAATAATGGTTATTAAATTATACAAGAATCATATATATTAATATGATATCATATATGATATGTTAACATTTCTTTGTTAATAATATCTTAGTATTATCGTCGTTTCGGGTGTTAACTTACTAGTTTTATTTGATATGTTTTGTTATGTAATACATGTTTGTCATGGATAGGATGTATCTTATTCATATACAGAATGATATCAAGTCCTTAAAAATTATTTTTAAATCATCAAATGATAATTATACTTGAATGGATACGATGGAGAATGAATCTCATCGCGTTCGTGGAGACGGTAGTCCGTACGTACGCACAAGCGACAATATCATTATTTTGATAAAATAATATATAATTGGATGGTATATCATATATACAGAATCATTATCATGTCATATTTATTATTTAAATGAATTGAAAATCATTATTATACCCATCCAAATAATAATATATTGAATAACAATTACACCACGACGTGGAGACGGTAAGCCGTACGTACGCACGTATGGTGAAATTTCATTCAAATAATGGATATAATACTAAATATGGTTGTACCATATTTATAATAATATTATATTATATAGTAGATACTGGATTAATTATTTTAGAATGGGAATAACAAAGAAAGAAGAAGTGTAAGAAGAAAGGAACTTGAAAAAGGGTGGTGAAATCATTACCTCTTCTTCGGGTTCTTCCTTTTGATTTGATCAAAAAGGCTCCTTAGGTTGGCTTTATGACTAAAGGAAGGACTCTAGGATGAATTGAGGGAATTTTAGAGAGTATTTGGGAAGGGTATGGCCGAACCAAAAGGCTTTGAAGGTGTGAATTAATGAGAAGGAGGAGTGCCCTTTTATAAGAGGGGTGAGGGGAACCTTTGGAAAAGCTAGAAATATTATTTTATAATAAATTCATATTCGGTTTAGAATGGCTCCAAAGTGGATTATTTAAAGGTTAATGTGGGGATAGGTCGAAAACCACTCAACCAATAGTATTTTTACAGGTTTGTGTTACTATATTAACCTTATCATTAAGTATTAACTCTTAGTTAATTAGTTTCACTTTTACAATGTCTCTTTGTATTTTTATATTATATGGTTAATAAACTTACTATATACATCCAAGAAACCCCCAAGTGGTCCATTAATGATAAAAATATCATGATATAAGTCTCTTGGCCAAAAATTATATTTTGAGGAATTTAATATCAATTAATAATATAATATTTGTTTTAAAAACTCTTTTATGTCAATTTTGACACTATTTGGAAAATTGATTATTTTGAAAATCATAACAGAATGATTACTTCAAAAAAAGTGAATTAAATAAATACTAATATTTCATATTATCTTAGAAAATTAGTTTAATTCATTATGAGTCTCAAATTATATTTATTTGGGTATTTATAATATAACTTATTTTAATTTTTCACTATTATGGTAATTAATGCATCATCATTGTGTCATACATAAATTAAATTATTTAATGTCTAAAAATTATAAATAAAATAAAATTATGTAGGAAATCTTTTTATATTTCTAATTAATATTTATAGTCAAAAATCCAACATATATAACCCTTTGTAAAAATTGTTTTTCTAAAAGATATATGTTCTTGTCATTTTTGTATTTATTTTAACTTAATTAAAATAATGTGTCCCTATCACCTACAAGTGGCTCCATGGGGTCCCAAAATCGACCCAAAGATGTACATGGTCGGAACTGTATCCACCAATAATGTTAGGACACGTTTTAGGGTAATTCAGTATTATTATAATATTATTTTTAACCCTAATTTACCAGATTTACCCTTTAACCGTGGTAAATAAAATATTTACTGAAGTAATTATTCAAAATGTCTAAAAAAAAGTTACCTATTTAAAAAATTTGGAAATCTAGATTCCAAATATGCAATCCATTTTCCCAAATTCAAAACATAGAAGTGGCAGAAATTAATTTAAAATTAATTCCCGATGTAAAAAAAGCGTGTTTTTAAGATATAATAACTATCAAAAGATTGGTAATTGTTTATGTCCAGTTTAATTGTCAAATTATGTCTAATGACCAACATTGTATTAAATGGTAAAAATCTATTCTAAATATACTTTAAAACCACTCAAATTCATAATTTATCACTAGTAATTATTTTTGTTAAAAAAGTTTTTTTTAATTAAAATTTAGTAATTTTCACTATTCATCAAAATATTAAAGTTATCCGAAAAGTACCAAAATTTCAACTGAGGCTAAATTCGATACTACGAATAAAAAAATGAAGTCCATTTTGAGAGATAAAATTTCTAAAATTTTAAAAAGTATGTATTACTATTCATAACGGCTAGTTTGATCGGTTGTGGTGGGTGTTAGAACTCGATGTTGCGTACAACACACACTATTGCATTATTCAAAGGGAAATGTACCGTATAAGATTGGGGTGTTACAATCTCCCCTCCTTAAAATAATTTCATCCTCCAAATTTCTAGAATTCTACTGCATGAAAAGACTCGGGTGGTTCTCTCCACTTAATTGGGTTATGATTTCTCCCCTCCTAATGACTATTGTTTTCCATTGGTGTAAGCATCATCTATAATACCCACCCATAATTTTGTTTGGTTATAATTATTTATACCACATCATGGTTTTAACGATGCTTCTTTAAGTGTATTAGGTTTATTTTAATAGTGTGGTTGGATTTCCATTCCCCACATCTTCCCTTTTTTCCACCCATCATGAATAATCTTATTTTTGAATGGGCGTGATGTAGTTTTTTGTGTATCTTGGGATGTTGTTATAGTGGGATTGGTGGTCATTTCATGATTATCAGTGTTTTAAGCGGAAAATAAATTTTTTATTTTGTTGTTTTCAAGCGATGGTTCCTAGTATTTTTGGTTGCACATTCAATTTCATTGACATTATAGAGTTTTCTCAACTGTATGGTCTCAATATCTCAATACCATTTTTAAATAGATACTACATTGAATCCCACAAATTCTCACATACTTCATTGATGATGCTCTATTTTTGTGGTGTTTTTTTTGTTACAATCACCCAATGGATTTTCATCATTATGTTATTATTTTAATGGTGCCATCAAATATTTATGGGTTTTCATGATTGGGGATACTTCATATTAGAGTTCCCGAGATTTATTGTTTTAATGTTAATTTACTATAGACTTATCATTATTTTTGGACCATATTTCTTCCAAATGAAACATTATACCATGATGGTGGACCATTATTATGTTTTTCTACATTGGTACTTCAGGGTTTTTTCTACATCCCCCATCTACAGGTGATTTTGGTGTTTACTGGCAATTATCATCAAATCTTCTTCGATTATCCTAGATAATTGTATAGGTATTTTTGGGATGATGATCAACATTACTAGTGGAAGGATTGAGGTGGTTACATCCTTTTGTAGTGTTTTTAAGTTACCCATGATAAATAAACTCATTTATTTTATTATTTTACATGAGTAGTAATTTTGCTTAAAAATATTCAAAAAACCATATAAAAGAAGGATTAATGACTTTAAAATGTTTCTACACAAATAAATATAAAATATTCATAAAACATTATTCATAAAATTTTATCTATAAACACCCATTGAAAAGTCTCACATAGAAAACCAATCTTTTTATCATAGGGAAATAAAACAAATAAAATAGTAGTGGTCTCATCATCTTGGTACGGGAGTAATAAGAGATATAAAAATTTGATAATTTTCTATATAATGATATGTATATGGTTGCGATAGAATAATCAAGATCCACATGTATAAAAATATAAAAATCATACCCATATAAAAAATGGATCATATTATAAGAAATTCATAACAAAATTAGATTCTAAAATATAATAATATGCCACTAGCTTGAGAGTATGAATAATAACATAGTTGGTCAGGTGTCAAAACCTAATTCTATTAGTTGATTATATATAAATAATATTTTTCCAACAGTGGATGAAGATATGATCAAATTCTTCTCCTGGTGGATCAGGATTCACTCACATGTTCCTTGTTTTCTATTGGGCATCACACATTGATTCCCATTATCTCAATAGATATATTGTTTTACAAAAATAATTTGATGTCTATATAGGATTTTACTTGTTGTTAATGAGAAACTATTCATATATTTTTCATAAGATATCATTTACTAGAATTATCCTTAAAACCTATGGGAATTGTTTATCATTTAGTGCATCATAAAAACCCATGAAATGAAAAATATAGTTTGAAAATATTCTATATAGTATAATGATATTGAACTCAAGAATTTTAGTGTTTTATACACACAACTAATTCACCATAGAAGTGTTTTTTGAATAAAATTTAGATAGTTTCTCAGGAATAATATCATCATTGGAAATAAATCAGTTAGAGATATATTAGAAATGGTAGTTAAATAATAAAAGAGTTTTTTGAAATATCATATTTCATTGGTGAAAAATATGAAGTTGGTGTATTTTTTAAAATTTATATTCTGAAATTGTATTTGTTACAAATTATAAAGAATTCATTTTTGAAATCAATATTTAGATTGAAATATAAAAAATAAATCATGGGGAAAAAATATATTCTTCTAAAAGTTAAAGTGACAACATTTAAAAAAAAGATTTGATAATGAATCATTAATGTAGCCTTGAAACTAACATAAGTGATCCTAAAAGGTAAAATAATCTTTTGTTTGAAAATTGATAATTTCTAAAAGGATATTTCTTTAATGAATCCTTCAAAAGTAATTGTATGTTTCAATGTGTGATGTAAATTCCTTCAAAAAAATGTTATTTTAGAAAATAAATAGTATTAATAGATCCCTTAAATGGATAAAATATTATCAAATTTAATGTGGATTAGAAGAATAATCATTTATTTTTGAAATGTTGGAAATATAATTTTAAACAACTTATTTAAAAATCACATTTTTTAATGTGTAAAAACATCATTTTGAACATTTGAGAAAGAAAATATAATTGTCGCATGAGATTTTATTTCATAATATAAATTATAACATAAATATGAGAATAATATATGGATAAATATGGTAAATCATAATTTATGTGGAAGAGAATTATTAAAAACAATAATATAATTTTTTTTGATTATATACCCATCATGGGGAAATATTTGATTTCAATGTGATATATTACCAGATATAAAGACAAAATAACATTAAATAATATAACATAGTATAATAAATAAATTAGGAAACAAATAATTATATGAAGAATAATTCTACCTTGATTAAGGGAGTTGAATTAATATAGAACATTATGACCATGATATCCTTTCAATAAAAATAAGTTTAAATTAAATAAATGATATTGATCAGAAAACCAAAATAATTTCAAAAAATATTGAAATAAATTCCATAGGTAGTAATCTCAACACATTGAATATAACATCATCCATAATAATTAATATTACATATGAAATTACAAATTTGAAAAAGAACCCCTTGATAAAAATCCAAAAATCTATTAAAGAAATTGAATATATTTATTAAAATATAACTATATTAAAAAACCAATTAATGATAAATTTCCATGACTATAAAAAATTATAATTATTATTTATTATTATTTACAATTTTTCTTCCTTTTTATATTAGTTAGATACTATCTATTATCATTGTCGATTATGAGTATTCCTGATCATTTTGATCTAGTTTCACAATAGAAGGTGTTGATCTTCATCCATACTACAAAGATAATCTGTCCATATCGTAAAATATAATTAATATTTTGTTTTTTAATAATTTATAATGTTATAATTTCATTCTAATCAAATTGGTATTGTGATCTTCAAATATTAAATCACTGAATATAGGTTTTTAAATAAATCGACGATGGTCTCATAATTAATATTTTTCATGTTAATTTTAATATTATATAAAAATAAATAAATAATTAAATGTTTATATCATATTTTAAAATTAATTATGCCCTCTTAGTGAGCCATTATATTATTTTATGTCTATTTATTTTGGTAGTTTTTCTATCAAAAACATGGAAATACCACCATTAATGGGTGATTAAGATAATGAAAGAAGGTTCTTTTGGGTAAATATAATTATTACAGAAAAATAATGATATTATTTGAGTCTTTTAATGTGGTGGACTAAATTTGAAGATATTTTTTTAAATAATAATTAAACTATATGAAAAGAAAGATATTTTACATTATAGAGGTGGTATTATGCACAATTCACAATTAACAATATCATTTATCATAAAATGATTAGAAGAGTTGGTGGATTATAATGTTTCTATTAAATTACATAATTATATTATAAGTGTCACATTTTATTCTCTACTCCTCCCTTATAATCAATTAATATGGGTTTTGGTAGAAAATAGAATTTGTCTCCCTGTATTGATTGTGGTATGAAAAATACATAAATGATGTTTTAATTTTTCCACAATGGAAAGGGAGAAAAGTGGTTAATTATCATTAAAAGGATATAATAAAATTCAGTATAATAAATAATTATGTAATTATCTACGAATTTGAATTTTTTAATTGAATAATATTGTTATAATAAAAAATATGTGAGGAAAATTTAATACTAACATTAAAATCAATACTTTTCCATGAATGATTCCAAAATAATATTAGTATTAATGAAATATATATTTATAAGAGGACAATTTAAATTTAATAGGATTATAAAGGAAGGGTTATTTTTATATACTCATCTAGAAAATTATTTATTTTTGTGGTCGGGAAGGGGTGGTGATTGTCACGTTTTGTATGCAGTGAGAATGCAATTTCTATAATATTTCTACCTCATATGAAGAGAGAACATGTTTCTCATGTAAAGAAAAATGTAAATGGAAAAATAATAAAATTTTCTATTATATAGTGTCAATAATACATTAATTATCTATTTTATCATAGATATTATATTTTTTTATGTTATTTACAATATAAATATTCACTTTTTCTTTGTTTTTTTTCATGTTAACTAATTTTTTCCAGAGTAATTTAAATTTAATGAATATAAATAGAACTTTACTTATTAAATATATTGATCAATTGACTCGAAATATGAAATCCATTTGATAAAATAATATATTAAGGTATTAATTTTTTTTTAATTTTTTTGTTTGTTTCTATAAAAACCATTATTTTAAAAAGTTTATATTATATTAATAAAAAATGTGTAGGAAATTTTTTCAATGTATTTTTTTCTGATATAAATATTTTCTTAATATAATAAACAAGTATTATAACGACCATTTTATCTATTACACACATAAACATAATTTATTACATAAAACTTTCACTTGATAGAATATAGAAGATCGACAGTTATAGTGTATTTGGGGCTTAGGAAAATTAAATAATGACTTAAAATGTGAAACACAACATCTTTATTAAATACATACTTTACATGACCACTACATTCCCTCGTACTTAGAATTGCTTGTGATAACATGAGGAAATGAATAAGAAATGGGTGAGCTATAAAGTCTACTGAGATAGTAAAAAATTAATAACATGAATAATAATATAATGATAGGAATTAGCAAAATCAATGGATCATAAAATAAACATGAACATAAAATCAAGATATAGCATGATTATCATAATATGGAAATGTTACAACAACACTTAATAAGGTATTAGCATGAAAAAATTCTCATTGCACATAGAAAATGAGTAAAACATCATTGAACATGAATTATCATGATTAAATCTTTATTTTACTTGAATTATCATGAGTAAATTCTCATTTCACTTTACATATCAGGTTACTAATCTTTACCCAATGCATTGGAGTGCAATCCGGGTGCACCCTTCTCAATCATTTCATTTCATGCTTATGTTTTCCATAAGGATCATTCATCATGGAGTCATTCAACATCATCATTTATTCCACAACAAAGAAATGTGAAATACCTAAACTAAACTCTATAAACAGTAAATAAATTTTCATAAATGTGAATGATCTTGATAGAAAAATGGGCATGGTATTCACTACATAGTGGCTTTGGCTTGGAAAATCGTGGTGCAATTTCGGCATCATAACAGTGAGACATAAAAATTCAAAAAAATTGTTGATAAGTGTAAAAAAAGGTGTGTCATCATATGTGATTGAAATTTACATTAAGGGGATCATTTATATACATGTCCCAACAATATTAATGGAATTTAGATTCATGATACAAAATAATTTCGTGAATGTAAATTAGGAGATATAAATTCCATAGGGAATTTTGGTATGGAAACATATGTACATGAAAGGATTTAATGAGAGAAAAAAGGACTCTCTCATCATTCAGACATATATAGGGAAGTATGGGTGAGATGAGAATTCATACACCAACATTTATAATTGAAATTAAAATGGAATTACAATATTAAGGTGACATGGATAAAATGAGAATGGAAGAAATACCTTAAATGGAAGTGTGATCCCAAAGGCCTGGGAGAGGGTTGAGAGAGGCTTCTTGGGAGGTGGGGGCGCCTTGTGAGGATTCTGGAGTGAGTAGGGTTGAGTTTGGATGATCTCCAAAGTCATTGAGTGAAGATGATTGTAATGAACCAAAATTTTTATTAATATTTGTTTACTAATTTTGTGTATTTTTTTTATTTTATACTGAACAAAACTATATTCATTAATTAATGAAGTGAGTATAATTAAATGAGACCATTGGTTTTCGACTATTATATGACCGTTGTTCAATATGACTGTTGAAAGCTAAACTATTAACTTTACAAAATTAGTTAATAAATATAAGTGATCTTGGTTAATTAACATAGAAAGAAGTTTCGATGGCCTCATCCAGTAGACTCGGGCTGTTCGAAGCCCATCTGATAGAACATGGGAAGGAGGTAGCACCACTGGGCTTTTCTCTAGACCAAGCCCAATCCAAACTTCATCATGTGAAGATTTAATGAAATTTACTATGGTATAAGTTCAAGTTGATAGAGGTCACAACTCGGGAAATATTGTCAGAGCCAATCAAAGATTCTATCACCTTAGCACACCTTACACTTCGGTCCTATTCTGGTATTATAAGGGGCTATGTAATGAGACCATAGATTCTTTGTGTAATCCTTTTATATAAATAAAATTGTTATTTTTTATGGTAAATTTTGTTAATTTTAAATGTTCGGATAAAAATAGGATGTATTTTATTGATGTTTATTTTGAAAAAAGGGATATTTAAAAATATATAATTAAACCATATATAATTAATAGTGCGTAATGATTTTCAAAAAATTGTCTTTTACTGTTGTATTCAGCATGAAATTTAGAGTCTAATAAGATCACTTAATTTTGGGTGAATAGTAAATTATGAATATTAATTTTATGATTATGAATAGTAATGTTACCAAATAGAATTGTAATCTCACTTAAAAAAGTATTATTATATTTTATGCACCTTGATTAGGTAATGTGATTCAATAAAATAAATAAATAACTGTTTCACAAATTATTAGTTATGTAATAGTTTTTTCCCAGGTGAATAGTGTTTTTAATTAAAATTAAATTAAAAATATTTAGAAAATTATTTTCTTAAAATGGATTTCATTTTTGAATTTAGAGCATCGATATAATGTTAAGTTTATTTTTTGGGATTTTTCTGAAATAGTTGAATTTTTCGGTGATTAGTGAAAATACAGTTTTGTGTTTTGGGTGTTTAATGACCTAATTAAGGATTTCATATTTATTTAATCATTCTGGTCGACTTATTAATACTAATATATTCTATGAGGTGTCCCAAGTGGCCAATACCAAGGGAAAATACCATGGGAAAGCCCATGGTTTTTCCAATACCACTGATGAGGTGTCCCTTGAAAATTAATGATTTGTTCCCTCAGGTATCTTATAAATACCAAGCCATTATATCATCCATTTCATTCCAAAATCCTTATTTATGAATATTTAGTCTCTTTACATCCAAAGGAGTCCTCCTGAGGTTCCCTCAAGCCTCCTAAGGTCCCAACCATCATTCCATCGATGTTACTTTTCAAGATAAGGGAAACATTCACCCTCCTCTTTTAAGTCTTGACTTCATTTATGTTATGTCTTATAGTTCCCCTTTCTAATTCATGGGTTTGTTCTTCTATATCATTACTACTATTAATTACATGTCTAAATTATTAGAGACCCTTTTCGCTCTCATCAATTGATTTTTTGAATTTTTATGTGATGCTGTTAGGCTGCCGAATTTTTCGTAAAATGAGTCACATCTTCTCTTTTCATTCATGTTTACTTTTCCTGTGGTATGTCATTAAATTTTCCATACCATGTTCTTATCTACATGTTATTAAGTATTAATAATGTATTATAATTTATTTATGATTGGGTTACTCTTCTACCCTCTCTTTTTATTAGTTTTTGAAACCAAGTTACATAGCCGTTATGCTGCAGAAATTTCATCACAAAATTTCTCTCTCTTTCTCTCAAGAAATTATCTTATTTAATATATGTGAATACCCATATATATTTCGTTTCTATGAGTGATCATAGTTATAAAAAAATGATATATTTGATTCTGGAATTGACATATATGTAACCCTCACTCCCTTTCCATGGGTTATAAATGGCATAACGATGTTATTTTTTTAGAACTTTTAAAACATCATGACTATGAAATGAAACCCATTTCTTTTATTCTTTTTGGGTAATTTATGAAATGTATGATTATTTACTATTTGGATCACATGAACATAAAGATATATTAAGGGTACTCCCTGATATCTCTTCAATTCATTGGGTAATGAATTAATCTCTGGAGATGACAAGTTTCACGATACCTTGGTGAATAACCATGGTAATATTTTTGACACCTTATGGATGGAACTTGGTGATATTTTCATGACTGTATAAATGAAATTTTGTAGACACATATTAAATTTATGATTCATGTTATTTTTATCATGATATTCATATTCTTCCATTTCTCATGTCATTATGATTTATATCATGTTTTTATTAATATTTCTCAAGATCCCATGTCAATTGTTTCACTTGTTTTCCTTACCGAGCCTTCTTATCACCCTTTACTTTGATGAATATCCCTAGTATATGAGATGAAATAATTGTACATAAGATTAACTTATGATGAATCCTTATGAGGGGTTTAGTAGAATTTTTTATTCTAATTTAATGTATTTTGTTCCTGATTTCCAAGACACTAGACATTAAAGATCCTCTATTTATAAAATCTAATGAAACATTATGTATTAAAAAGGCGGGATGTCATAGTTAGTATAAAAGTATAGTTTAGTTATTTATGGAAATTAGGCTATGAAAACTTTTTGAAGAATCCAATAGAAATGTTTAAATATAGGAAAACATCCTGGTATTTTGGTGAGTATTCAATAAGTGGTTTATCAAGAAAATACATCCTGTAACAACCCGAAATTTTGAATAAATCTTGTTTCCTAATTTTATGTGTTATTTTATTTTATTTTTATACTCAACAAAAATGTTTCATTTGATAACATGAGTATTATTAAAATGATACCATTGGTTTTTGATGTTATATGACCATTGGTCAATATGACCGCTGGAAACTAATCATTTTGATTATTGTCTCTAAATACAAGTAATCTTGGTTAATTAATATAGAAAGAAGATTCGATGGCCTCACCCAGTAGTCTTGGACCGATCGAAGCCCATCTAACAGAACTCGGGAAGGAGGTAGCACCACTGGGCTTTTCTCTGGACCAAACCCAAGCTGAACTTCATCGTGTGAAGCTAGAACGGGATCGCCTTCGCGAGAAGTTCAAACTGATAAAATTACTACTCGTGCGATGTTGGCTGAGCCTCCCTCAGATTCTCTTACCTTAGCACACCTTACACTTAGGTCCTATTCTGGTTTGATAAGGGGCAATGTAGGGATACCGTAACTGCCTTGTGTAATCCTTTGTTTTAAATGAAAATTGGGATTTCTTCTTATGATGAAGTTTATGAATTTTCAAATGACCAGATAAATATAGTATGCATATTTTTGATGAATTTTAGAAAAATTATATTTTAAAAATGTTTTTTAAACCTTAAATAATTAAAGATGTGTAATTATTTGCAAAAAATTGTCTTCTACAATTATGTTCAGTACGAAATTTAGAGTCTAATAAGAACAACTTGATTTTTGATGAATAGTAAATTATGAATAGTGATTTTACGCTTAAGATTAGTAATGTGACCAAATGGATTAGTAATTTAACTCAAAGAAAGTTTTAATATAATTTAGACACCTTGATTAAGGAGTGAGATTCAATAAAATGGGTAAATAACGGGTTCGTAAATTTTTAGTCAAGTATTAGTTTTTTGGGTGAATAGTGTTTTTTAATTAAAAATTTAATTAAAAATAATTAGAAAATTATTTTTATAAAATGGACTTTATTTTTGAACTCAGAGCATCGATATTATGTTATGGTAATTTTTGGGGATTTTTCTGAAAAAAATGAATTTTCGGTGAATAGTGTATTTATTTAAAAATAAAATTAAAAATATTTAGAAAATTATTTTTATAAAATGGAGTTCATTTTTGAAATTAGAGCCTTGATATTTGGTTAATGTGAAATTTTGGGATTTTTCTGAGAAAGTTGAATTTTTAGTGAATAGTAAAAATACAGTTTTAGGGTTTCAGTATGTTTAATAACATAATAAATGTGTCATGATTATGTCATGAGATATTTTAAGGGTTGGACGGCCAAGGGTGATGAATTATTGTTTTGGGGGCCCCATGTGGCCTAACTCCATGGTAAATGCCAAGGGAGAGCACATGGTTTTGAGAAAACCACTTGTGAGGTGTCCCTTGGCCATTAATGCCTTGTCCCCTCACATTCCCTATAAATACCCACCCTTTCCTCTAGTTTTCACTCCCAACTCTCCCCCAATGAAGTTCTGGTCTCCTTACCTCACAAGGAGTCCTCCCAAGGTTCCCCCAATCCCTCAAGGTCCAAACCATTGAGTTTTAAGAGTTACGTTTTAAGGTAAGGGATCCGACCTCTCTCTTTCTTTTCAAGAAATCTCTTTTTTGTCATTTCTTTTATGCTCCATGTTATTATGTTAAAGGATGTTATTTTATACTCCTCTTAATTCCCTTTTCATGTTCATATAATGATAGATCACATCTTACTCTCATTATTTCGTTTTATGATGTTTTAAGTGGCGCCGTTAGGCTGCCGAAATTTTTGTAACAGATTCTTTCTCCGTTCTCATTTTTCAAGATCTATTTTTCCATGTAAAGTATTTCAAGTTCATTTTTATTATGTTGGGTTATGATCTCTAAATTTATCATACTGATATTTTATGATCCTATGATGAGAGACCCCATTTTATCTCTTCAATTCAGTATTTTGAAGTTTTAAGTGGCACCGTTAGGCTGCCGAATTTTTAAGTGGTTCTTCACCCTTCTCGTTTTGAAGTTCTACTTTCATGTAAATTCTTTCAAGTTACTTTTTTTTATGTTGGGGTATGATCTCTATATCTATCATACTTTTCTTTTATGACAATATGATGAGAGACCCCATTTGATCTCTCCAATTCAGTATTTTGACATTTTAAGTGACGCTGTTAGGCTGCTGAATGTTTAAGGGATTCTTTCACCCTTCTCATTTTCAAGTTCTATGTTCTTGTCATGTATTTCAAGTTACATTATATTGGGGTATGATATATATATCTATCATACTGATCTTGTATGTTCATATTATTAGAGACCCTATTTGATTTCGTCAATTCTTTTTTTTGAAGTTTAAGTGACGCCGTTAAGCTGTCGAATTTCTAAGGGGTTCTTTCACCCTTCTCATTTTCAAGATCTATTTTCATGTCAAGTCTTTCAAGTTACTTTTTATTATGTTGGGGTATGATATCTATATCTATCATACTAATCATTTATGTTCATATAATGAGAGACCCTATTTGATCTCATCAATCCATTTTTGGAAGTTTTAAGTGACGCCGTTAGGCTGCCGAATTCTTATAAGAGAAATCTTATTTTTGTCTTCCTTTCATGTTCTTCGTTTAAAATGGTATATCATTCAAATTTCATTACCATGTTCTTAAATACTTTATATTTTGTTCCCCTACTATTTTATGTATCATATTTGAGTGGGTGACCCATGTCCCCTCTCTTTCCAACTTTTTCTACAACCATGTATGATAGACGTTATGCTGCATAGTTTTCGTCTCAAAATGCCTCCATCTTTATCTCAAAATTATTTTATGTTATTAAGTGAATACTCAAAACTCTTATTTCTACAGGGGTATTCACATATATATCAAAATGTTCTATTTTAAATTCTAGGATTTACATACATGAAACCCACTTTCCCTTTTCCGTGGGTTTAAAGTGACATAAAGATCATGTCTTTAAAGCAGTTTTTAAAACGTTATGATTATGGAATGAAACCCATTTCTTTTATGCTATATGGGTTGTTTATGAAATGATTTATGATGATATATGTGGCTCACATGATAATAAAGACATGTCAAGGGTGCACCCAGATAGTGCTCCAATGCATTGGGTAAAGACTTAATCTCTAGAGATGACCATTTTTAACGACGCCTTAGTGAATAACATTGGTAATTTTTAACGACACCTTGGGGATGGACCTTGGTGAAACGAAACTATTGTCAATATTAAATGTTGTAGCCACATATTCAAGTTATGAAAAATGTTATTTTTATTATGATATGCTTCATGGTTTCATTTTCATGCCTTAAAGTTCTTTTCACGAACTTATTGAAGTATCTCTAGTTCACATGTAAAATGTTTCTCTTGTTTCCCTTACTGGGACTTCTGCTCACCCTTTCTTTTGATGTATGTCCCCAGGTTATGAGATGCAGTAATGAACTTAGGATGAACTTAAAGAGAATCCTTTAATGTGTTTAAGAAGAATGTTTTTTGTTCTTTTCATTTATTATGTTCCTTGTTTCCAAGACACTAAACCTTAAAGATCCTCAGTTCCGTGTAATGAAATGAAAGTTATGTTATAAAAAGACGGGATTCTATAGTTGGTATCAAAGGATGGTTTAGTTATTTGTGGAAATTAGGATATGAAAACTCTATGAAGAACCCTATAGAAAAGTTTAAATATAATAAATATTCCTGGTATTTTGGTGAGTATTGAGTAAGGGGTTTCCAAGAAAATACATCCTTGTCTGGATACGAGCAGGTAGAGGTGGCTCTGGCACAGATGTACATAGGGGTAAAACCTGAAAACACCGCTTTGAGCTAGACTCGAATGGGAACTGGTACACGACAATGGGCCTTTCTGCACTCTTGGTTACGACACTCCCGGGGGATATGCTTTGGTAAATTCATAAGCTTAGTATGAACCATTGTTAAAAGAACAAAGATAAAATAAAATAAAGGTTCACATAAGAATATATGATCATGGATAACCTAGATGGGAACCTTGGGGATCACAAGTTAGGTTATACTTTTCTTCTACAAGTTATCCTTATATTCTTTAAGTTTATTTTCATGATTATTGGCTAAGTATTTAAGCCCCTAATTATAGCTTCTTTTCTTAGTTAATGGTGGGAAATGGAAGAACATGTCCCAACAACCAATGTGATAGGAAATGCTACGATTGCCGTATTAATACGACAGAGATGATTAGGGGATTAAAATATGATTATTATTTTGGAAGACGTTCACTATTTTGAGGACCCTATATGATCAAGGTAAATAGATTACCACGGTATTTTCATTGAGGAGTATGGTTGACTTATATTTTGAAGAATCAATGAATTTAAGGTGGACATATAGTAATTTAGGTTACTTATGGAAATGATTAACCTATCTTGGGTAAAATATGTTTAGGTTAGATACTTTTGTTATAAGATGTTAGGTGTGGTTGATGTTGTTTGGAGATGAACAATGAAGTTTATTTTGGAAGACTATGTTATCAAATCCCTCTTGTATTTGGGTTTCAATCTTAGTTTGGTTTATTTTGAGGAATTTTAAGGACCTTTATTTATGGGATGGTCTATGATGAACTTTGGGTAGTACCATGGAACTTTGAATATTTTAAAAATAGTTTCCCTTCCTATGGGATTCTTTCTTTTTGAAGAGTTGTTTTACCTTACGCTTTCTGTTTTTGGGATAATGTTTAAAGATAGAAGAAATAGATAGTTAATCTTTTGTGGATTATGTGATTATCTAGAAGATAATTCTTGTGTTTTGATGAGACCAAGTAGTTTTGAATTCTCATCATTTGGAGAAAAGATTAGTTTTGGTAGAAACTTATTAAAGGATGAAACTCTACATAAAGGTAGGTATATTTTCTTATGTTTTTGTTCTATGTAGTAAATGAATTCCTCAAAATTATGAAAAGGAACGTAAAACAAAAATGTTGTTGGTTTACATTTCCTACTAGGTAATCAATGACTGTTTACACACATCATAAGTTTGGGATTTTTTTATGGTTAACTTTCTCCTAATCATGTTCTCTATCACTCTCCCTCAGAACGTGACCCATTGTTTTTCTTCCATGTCCATATTTTACTACATGGAATCTTAGTGTGGGCTAACTTGGGTGACCATCGTACTTCCCTTTCATTCTTTTAAGGTAATAGTTTTTCTGACTCCTTTTCCGATGTGGGAATTTCAATGAAATTTCAAAAACTAATTTTAAAAAATTGTGAGGACGCAATTTCTTAAGGGGGGAAGATTGTAACAACCTTAAATTTTGAATAAATCTTGTTTCCTAATTTTATGTGTTATTTTATTTTATTTTTATACTCAACAAAAATGTTTCATTTGATAACATGAGTATAATTAAAATGATACCGTTGGTTTTTGACTATTATATGACCATTGGTCAATATGACCGCTAGAAACTAAACGTTTTGATTATTGTCTCTAAATACAAGTAATATTGGTTAATTAATATAGAAAGAAGATTCGATGGACTCACCCAGTAGTCTTGGACCGACCAAAGACCATCTAACAGAACTTGGGAAGGAGGTAGCACCACTGGTCTTTGCTCTGGACCAAACCCAAGCTGAACTTCATCGTGTGAAGCTAGAATGGGATCGCCTTTGCGAGAAGTTCAAACTGATAGAAATTACTACTCGTGCGATGTTGGCCGAGCCTCCCTTATATTCTCTCACCTTAGCACACCTTACACTTAGGTCCTATACTGGTGCGATAAGGGGCTATGTAAGGAGACCATAACTTCCTTGTGTAATCCTTTGTTTTAAATAAAAATTGTGATTTCTTTTTATGATGATGTTTATGAATTTTCAAATGACCGGATAAATATAGTATGCATATTTTTGATGAATTTTAGAAAAAGTATATTTTAAAAATGTTTTTGTAAACCTTAAATAATTAAAGATGTGTAATGATTTGCAAAAAATGGTCTTCTACAATTATGTTCAGTATAAAATTTAGAGTCTAATAAGATCAATTTGATTTTTGATGAATAGTAAATTATGAATAGTGATTTTACGCTTAAGATTAGTAATGTGACCAAATGGATTAGTAATTTAACTCAAAGAAAGTTTTAATATAATTTAGACACCTTGATTAAGTAATGAGATTCAATAAAATGGGTAAATAACAGTTTCATAAATTATTAGTCAAGTATTAGTTTTTTCAGGTGAATAGTGTTTTTTAATTAAAAATTTAATTAAAAATAATTAGAAAATTATTTTTATAAAATGGGCTTTGTTTTTGAACTTAGAGCATCGATATTATGTTATGGTAATTTTGGGGGATTTTTCTGAAAAAAATGAATTTTCGGTGAATAGTTTATTTATTTAAAAATAAAATTAAAAAAATTTAGAAAATTATTTTTATAAAATGGAGTTCATTTTTGAAATCAGAGCCTTGATATTTGGTTAACGTGAAATTTTGGGATTTTTCTGAGAAAGTTGAATTTTCAGTGAATAGTAAAAATACAGTTTTAGGGTTTCGGTATGTTTAATGACATCATAACTGTGTCATGATTATGTCATGAGATATTTTAAGGGTTGGCCGGCCAAGCGTGATGAATTATTGTTTTGGGGGCCCCATGTGGCCTAACTCCATGGTAAATGCCAAGGGAGAGCACATTGTTTTGAGAAAAGCACTTGTGAGGTGTCCCTTGGCCATTAATGCGTTGTCCCCTCACTTTCCCTATAAATACCCACCCTTTCATCCTTTAGTTTTCACTCCCAACTCTCCCCCAACTAAGTTCTGGTCTCCTTACCTCCCAAGGAGTCCTCCCAAGGTTCCCCCAAGCCCTCAAGGTCCAAACCTTTGAGTTTTAAGAGTTATGTTTTATGGTAAGGGATCCAACCTCTCTCTTTCTTTTCAAGAAATCTCTTTTATGTCATTTCTTTTTATGCTCCATGTTCTTATGTTAAAGGATGTTCTTTTATACTCATCTTACTGCCCTTTTAATGTTCATATAATGAGAGATCCCCTCTTAATCTCATTATTTCGTTTTATGATGTTTTAAGTGGCGCCGTTAGGCTGCCGAAATTTTTGTAACAGATTCTTTCTCCCTTCTCATTTTTCAAGATCTATTTTCCATGTAAAGTATTTCAATTTCATTTTTATTATGTCGGGGTATGATGTCTACATTTATCATACTGATATTTTATGATACTATGATGAGAGACCCCATTTGATCTCTTCAATTCAGTATTTATAAGTTTTAAGTGGCGCCGTTAGGCTGCCGAATTTTTAAGTGGTTCTTCACCCTTCTCGTTTTGAAGTTCTATTTTCATGTAAATTCTTTCAAGTTCCTTTTTATTATGTTGGGGTATGATATCTATATCTATCATACTGATCTTTTATGACCATATGATGAGAGACCCCATTTTATCTCTCCAATTCAGTATTTTGACATTTTAAGTGACGCCATTAGGCTGCTGAATGTTTAAGGGATTCTTTCACCCTTCTCATTTTCAAGTTCTATGTTCTTGTCAAGTCTTTCAAGTTACATTATATTTGGGTATGATATCTATATCGATCATAATGATCGTGTATGTTCATATTATGAGAGACCCTATTTGAACTCGTCAATTCTTTTTTTTGAAGTTTAAGTGACGTCGTTAGGCTGTCGAATTTCTAAGGGGTTCTTTCACCCTTCTCATTTTCAAGATCTATTTTCATGTCAAGTCTTTCAAGTTCCTTTTTATTATGTTGGGGTATGATCTCTATATCTATCATAATAATCATTTATGTTCATATGATGAGAGACCCTATTTGATCTCATCAATCCATTTTTGGATGTTTTAAGTGACGCCGTTAGGCTGCCGAATTTTCATAAGAGAAATCTTATTTTTGTCTTCCTTTCATGTTCTTCGTTTTAAATGGTATATCATTAAACTTTCATTACCATGTTCTTAAATACTTTATATTTTGTTCCCCTACTGTTTTATGTATCATTTTTGAGTGGGTGACTCATTTCCCCTCTCTTTCCAACTTTTTCTACAACCATGTATCATAGACGTTATGCTGCATAGTTTTCGTCTCAAAATGACTCCATCTTTATCTCAAAATTATTTTATGTTATTAGGTGAATACTCAAAACTCTTATTTCTACAGGGGTATTCACATATATATCAAAATTTTATATTTTAAATTCTTGTATTTACATACATGAAACCCGCTTTCCCTTTTCCGTGGGTTTAAAGTGACATAAAGATCAGGTCTTTAAAGCAGTTTTTAAAACCTTATGATTATGGAATGAAACCCATTTCTTTTATGCTATATGGGTTGTTTATGAAATGATTGATGATTATATATGTGTCTCACATGATAATATAGACATGTCAAGGGTGCGCCCAGATAGCGCTCCAATGCATTGGGTAAATACTTAATCTCTAGAGATGACCATTTTTAACGACGCCTTGGTGAATAACCTTGGTAATTTTTAACGACACCTTGGGGATGGACCTTGGTGAAACGAAACTATTGTCAATATTAAATGTTGTAGCCACATCCTCAAGTTATAAAAAATGTTATTTTTATTATGATATGCTTCATGGTTTCATTTTCATGCCTTAAAGTTCTTTTCACGACCTTATTGAAGTATCTCTAGTTCACATGTAAAATGTTTCTCTTGTTTCCCTTACTAGGACTTCTGCTCACCCTTTCTTTTGATGTATGTCCCCAGGTTATGAGATGTAGTAATTAACCTAGGATGAACTTAAGGAGAATCCTTTCAAGTGTTTAAGAAGAATGTTTTTTGTTCTTTTCATGTATTATGTTCCTTGTTTCCAAGACACTAAACCTTAAAGATCCTCAGTTCCGTGTAATGAAATTAAAGTTATGTTATAGAAAGACGGGATGCTATACATACCTGTCTAGATATGAGCAAGTAGAGGTGGATCTAGAACAGAGGTACCTAGGAGTGAAAACTCTGACAAAGAGTTTCAGGATTGACCCGAGGTATCCTACAACACAACAACATGCCTTGCTGCACTTGGTTACGACACTCCTGTGGGATATGTTTGATTAATCGCAAGCTTTTTGTGAATCATTATGAAGGAGTTATAGAGAAATGTAATTTTTTAAGCATGAAGTTTTATGAAATAAAATCCTTTATAGTTAAAAGATTTTTTAATGAAATAAGTTTCTCACTAAGGTTACTCTTTCAGAAAATGGCGTGCAATAGGAGGAACAGTTAAAATAGTGACTGCTATGGACCATGCGTTGATGGCCCTCTGATGGAACCTAGAATGGAAACATTCATATGAATGATGAACCAACTAACTCACGTTATTGGAAATAACTTGAATCAAGATGATAGATCATTCTCACCGTGGAAATAACAACACTATGATGAGTCCTTTATGCATCAACAACCACCAACCTTTAGTGGATCGATTGACCCATTGATTTTTTGAGCAGTGGATCAGCTCTATCGAGAAGATATTTTTTGTGCTCTGCTGTTCAGAGAAAGAGAAGGTCACCCTGGCTGTCTATCGCTTAGAAGGATAAGCTGATCAGTGTTGGGAACTGATTAAAAACATGAGTCAAATAGTGGAGTTTGAATCTATGGAGTGGGAAGAGTTCAGAGGGATATTCTTCAGTACGTGTTTCCCTCATTCAATGAGATCAAGAATGGAGAAGGATTTTCTCAAGATGAAGTAGAAGGATAATGAATCTATGGAAAGATACAAGATCAACTTTACAAGACATTCCCATTATACCTCGTGATTTTTCAAGGATCCTAATGGTATGGTTGATAGATTATTCGGTGAACTGAAACCTCACCTATAGAAGAAACTAGCCAATCAAGACTATGAAATATATGAGGATATCGTAAAAAGTGAAATGAAAGTTAAACTAGAGTTCCGTGAGACATAGCGGTCTCATAAATCAAATTACAAAAGGAGATATATGGATCCCAGCTTAGAGAGGACCTTTGATCAGGGAAAAAGAGGTAAGAAAGTACAACATCCTACCTGTAATAAATGTGGGAAGAAACATTCAGGGAATAGCTTTCTTGGAAGCAGGAAATACTACAAGTGTGGAAGAGATGTCCATATTACAAGGAATTGAATTAGTGAGGTGAAACCTCAACTTCTAAACACTAACGACAAGGGGAAGATGGTGCGTGCCCTACCTAATGTCCAATTCATTAAGTGTGGGAAACTTGGGAACTTTTCCAATCACTCCCCAAATCCGAGGGTAGTGGAGGGGAACCACCATCAGCTTTAGAAAAGGCCAAGGGAGAAAGGACGTGCTATTTCTATCACTACAGCTGAATTTGAAGCTCAAAATGATGTTGTAGCAGGAAATCTTGTTGTTCTCTTAAAGATAGAAAGTATTTTTTTTATTCTGGTTCTACACATTCTATTATTTCCTCTAAGTTATCAATGAATTTAGAATTAACCCCTGATTTTCTAAAAGTAGAGTTTTCAGTCAAGACTCCTGGTGTGATTATCCAAGCATCATCAGTGTTTTGAAACTCAAGTATTTACTTTAGTTATCAAAATCTTATCTCAAATCTAGCAGTCATTCCCACGCTGGAATTCGACATTATACAAGGGCTAGGCTGGCTCTCAAAGTATAATGCTAAGATCAAATGTAGAAGCGAGGAAATATTAGTAGTCTTGAATAAAAAACCTACAGTTATCTTCGAAGGAGAGATATATCAACCGGATCTTTTTCTAGAGGCACCCCCAATATCCTTATTTGTGGAGTTGGTCGGTGAAGAAAGAGAAAGAGATGAGAGTTTAAGGATTGAAACTATCCACATCGTCCTAGAATATGTTGATGTATTTCTAGAGGAGTTTCCCAGACCTCCCCCCCAGAATGAGAGGTAGAGTTTTCCATTGAACTCATACTTGGATCTCATCCAATATCAAACACCCCCTATATGATGGAAAATGTGGAGCTAGAGGAAATAAGGAAACAACTCAATGGTCTTTTGGATATGGGGCTTATCCGAATGAGTGTGTCTCCATAGGGAGCACCAGTTTTCATTGTGAAGAATAAGGATGGATCAATGTGGCTATGAATTGATTACAGATAACTGAATGGGATCACAATGAAGCACAAATACCATCTTTCAAGAATTGATTAATTTTTTGACCAACTACATGGGGCTAAATTCTTCTCTATGATTGATTTTCAATCTGGTTATCATCAATTGACGGTGAAGAAAAAAGATATTCTGAAAAATGCCTTCTGATCAAGATATGAGCATTATGAGTTCGTTTTTATGCCTTTCGGATAGACTAGTTCACCTGCTATTTTTATGGATTTTATGAATAGAGTCTTTAAGGACTTCCTTGATAACTTTGAGGTAGGTTTTATTGATGGAATTTTGATATATTCCAAAAGTCACGAGGAGCATGAAGATCATATAAGGGCTATTTTGTAAACTCTGTAGAAGGAGAGGCTTTTAGGAAATTTCAGTAAATGTGAATTTTGGTTACAACAATCGCTTTCTTGGGGCACATTGTTACTAATGAAGGAATCACATTTGACCTTGAAAAGACAAACGATGTGGAGGATTGGCCTCATCCTACAACAATAATTGAGATTCGATGTTTCCTTGGATTAACAGGATATTATAGGAGGTTTTTGAAAATATTTCATGACTTTCTTATCCATAAACCAAGTTAACTAGAAAAGGGGTCAAGTTCATCTTGAAAAGGGAGTGTGTGGAATGTTTCCAAGATTTAAAGAAGTGATTAGTTATTGCACATGTTTTAACTCTTCCCTCATGTGGAGAAGGATTTTTTATTTTTAGCGATGCATATCTCAAAGGTCTTGGGTACGTCCTCATAAAAAATGAAAAAGTCATTGCTTATGCATATTGACCATTAAGGAATCATGAGTAGAATTATCCTACACATGATATGGAGCTGGTTGAGGTCATTTTTTCTTTAATGATTTATAGGATCTATCATTACGGGGAAGAATGTGATATATACACAGAACACCAATGTTTGAAGTATATTTTCACACCAAAGGAATTGAACATGAAACAAATGAGATGCTTGGAACTTCTTAAAGACTATGATTGTTCAATTCATTATCATCTTAGAATAGAAAACAAAGTTGCTGATTCCTTAAGTACGAAAGTCCCAGTTGTTCTTTCCATAATTAGGATTCAAAGAGATTTATTGATGAATGAACTAGTAATGTTGAACATGGGAATTATAAAGGGAGGTACATCATCAAACCTAACCCAAATTATTTCTCAACCATCGTTACTAGATATGATCATGAAAGATCAGAAAGAAGATCCTTTATTATCAATGAAGTTTGAGGCTGTAAAGGATGGGATGTTTCTTGAGTTCAATATTGATCAAGAAGGTGTATTGAAATTTCATACAAGACTACGTGTTCCATCTATTCTGGAAATAAAGAAGGAGATGATGGATGAAGCTCATAGATCTACATTATCTATACATTCTGGAAGCAAAAAAATGTATAGGGACCTTCATGATCATTATTGGAGGGATAATATCAAAAGTGATATTGCTGATTACACTTCAAGGTCCCTAGTATGTCAGCAAGTGAAGGAAGAGCAATACCTTCCTAAAGGGGTATTGAAAGCAATACCTACACTAGCATGAAAGTGAGAAAATATCACTATGGACTTTGTCACTGGTTTCCCGAGAACATCCAAATTAAATAACATGATATGGGTTATTGTGGACTGTCTCACCCAGATATCCCACATTATATCCATTCGGGAATATTTTGCTCCTGATCAACATGCCAAGATTTATGTGAAGGAAGTGGTAAGGCTACATGGATTTCCAATTTCTATCATATCTGATCATGATAAAAGGATCCCATCAAAATTTTGGAGAAGTATTCAACATGCTCTGAGCACAAAATTGAATTTCAGTACGGCCTATCACTCCCAAACAGATGGACAATCTGAAAAGATTATTCAAACACTTGAGGACATGCTAAGAACATGCTCAATGAAATTTAAAGGTGTTTGGGATCAACATGTCCCTTTAGTTGAGTTCTCTTACAAAAATATCTTCTACTCGAGCATTCAAATGGGCCCTATGAAGCTCTGTATGGGAACCGAAGTAGAACTCCTACTTTTTGGGGTGAAGCTGGTGGGAGAAAACTTCGTGGCTCTGATCTTGTGCAAGGAATGACAGAAAAAGTTCATGCCATCCAAAAACACATTAAGGCTGCTCATAGTTAGAAAATGATCTATTCCAACAACCATTGAAGGGAATTGGATTTTGATGTGGGTGATAAGGCTTTTATTCTATCATCACCTTAGAAAAGAGTCATTGGGTTTGGGAAGAAAGGGAACCTCCGCCTTAGGTACATTGGCCCCTATGAAATCCTTGATCGCGTGAGATCAGTGGCCTATCATCTTTCACTTCCTCCAAATCTAGAACAAGTTCATGATTGATTCCACGTATCCCTCTTGAGGAAGTACATACCTAACCCTTCACATGTACTAAATCCAGAAGTGGTACAACTGGAACATGACCTCTCTTATGAGGAGCAGTTGGTAGAGATCTTGGATCGTAGAGACAAGGATCCACACAATAAGACTACCCACCTTGTTAATGTGTTGTGGAGGAACCACAAAGGCAAAGAAGCCACGTGGGAACTAGAGGAGTCTATAAGGCAGAAGTAGCCACACCTTTTCTCTTCGGGGAGTACATGTTAAAATTTTGGGGACGAAATTTCTTAAGGGGGGAAGAATGTAACGACCCAAACTTTTTATTAATACACATTTCATAATTTTTTGTGTTTTTTTATTTTATACTAAACAAAACTATATTATTTAATTAATGAAGTGAGTATAATTAAATGAGACCACTGGGTTTTGACTGTTATGTGAACATTGGTAAATATGACTATTGAAAGCTAAAATCATAACGTTACAATTTTTGTTTATAAATACAAGTGATCTTGGTTAATTAACATAGAAAGAAGTTTCGATGGCTTCATCCAGTAGACTCAATCCATTCGAATCCCATCTAATAGAACATTGGATGGAGGTATCACCACTAGGATTTACTCTGGACCAAGCCCAAACAGAACTTCATCATGTGAAGCTTGAATGGAATCACCTACAAGAGATGTTCAAGATGATAAAGGTCAAAACTTGGGCAATGTTGGCTGAGCCGCCCCAAGATTCTATCACCTTAGCACAACTTACACTTAGGAACTATTCTAGTATTAAAAGGGGCTATGTAACGAGACCATTTATTCATTGTGTAATCCTTTTATATAAATAAAAATGTTATTTTTTATGGTAAAATTTGTAAATTTCAAATGTCCGGATAAATATATGATGCATTTTATTGATTATTTTTTTTGAAAAAAAGGGATATCTTAAAATATTTATGTAAACCATAAATAATTAATAATGTTTAATGATACAAATTTTTTCTCCTTGGGTTAAAATATTATTATACCAAGCACAATGATTTATATTCACAAATATACCGTTTCAAATTTTCCCACTAAAATTTTTCTTGGAGATCTTGATACATCTTTGTGCTCCTTAGTTGAATAGATATGGTTAAGATATTTACATCAGTCAAAATCTCCTTCTTTGTCTTTGGATCGAAGGTTACACATAATCATGACCCAATATCACAATTCTATCCTTTTCAACCATGAACTCTAAGGATTTCCCATTTCGTAAAGCTTCTTCCCTTTTCATAATTTCCACATCCTTTCTTTGAGCATCGTTTATTTTCTCTATAAGGGATGGTTGAGCTATCATTTGAGAAAGGATTGATGACGTTACTCCCTTAATGATTCCCATGTCCACCCTCTGCAAATCTAAGAAGATAGGATCATTTTCAATTCTCATCGTTGATAATGATGTAGGATATTTTCTACTTATATCATCAGCCACCTTGTTTGCCTTACCAGGATGGTAGTTGATTGAGCAGTCATGGTCATTGATTAGTTCTATCCGTCTTCATCGGCTCATGTTCAACTCTTTCTGTGTGAATATATTTTTGAGGATTTTGTGGTCTGTATATATTTCACACTTCCCCACAATGTAATAATTTTGACAAATTTTTAAAGATAAGATCAGTACAGACAAATCTAGATCATGTTTTGGGTAGTTCCTCTAATGATCATTCAATTTCCTTAATGCATGGTCAATGAATTTATATTTCACCAACAATAGATAACCCATTACCTTCTTCGAAGAATGAGTAAATACCATAAAAAGTTCTCTAGTTGTGGATAATGTGAGCACGAGCACAGTGATAAACCACTATTTTAACTCCTTGAAGCCTTCATCACAATCATCACTCCAAGTAAATGTGACTCCATTCTGATTTAGATTGGTATGAGGGTTGGAAAATTGTGAGAAATTTCTAAAAAATTGGCGATAATATCTAGCTAACCACATGAATCTATGGATATCCATTACTAATGTTGGCCTCGACCATCCCTATATTGCAGTTGTCTTCAAGGGATCCCTAGGTATCACATTGCTTGTGATGATATGACCCTAGAATGAGACCTTCATCAACTAGAACTCAAACTTAATTTACTTTTCATAGAGCTTCTACTTTCGTAGAGACCCTAGTACAGTTCTTAGATGCACCTCATGATCATCCTTGGTATTAAAGTATATTAAAATAATGTCTGTAAAGACTAAAACAGATCTTTCAAGGTAATCTCTAAATACTCTATTAATCAAGTCCATGAAGATTTCTGGATAATTAGTGAGTCCTAAAGGAATTACTATGAATTTATAGTTCCTGTATATTGTACGAAATTCAGTCTTGGTGATATCATCCTTCTTTACCCTTACATGGTAATATCTCAACCACAAATCCACATTGGAGATGTATTGTGTACCAAACAACTAATCGAATGAGTCATCAATTCATGGCAGATGATACTTGTTCTTTATCGTGATTTTGCTGAGCTCGCGATAATCATTATAAAGGCACATTGATCCCTCCTTTTTATTGACATAAATGACTGGTGAACCCCATGGTGAAGCACTTGGGAATATAAATCCTTAATCCAGATTCTCTTGTAGTTGTTTCTTCAGTTCCTCAAGCTCCACAACAATCATTCTATACACAGTCTTGGATGTTATAAACACCCCATGTATAAAGTCAATTGTGAAATCAACATCTCTTCTAATAAGAGACCAGTCAATTCCTTAGGAAAAACTTCAGTGAATTCCCTCACAATATACATGTCTTCAAGGATGGTTTCCTCCTCATACACAATCATATGATCCCAATACATTTTCCTATAGGGTAGTAATTCTTAGTTGGTAGGTCTGAGTATGATATACTCTATAATATCAAATGTAGGATAGAAATAATAGAGATGATATTGATTGTAGTATCAAACTGTGATACAGATACTCAAATACAAGAGGGGGGTGAATTGTATACTTTTAAAAATTCCTTTCGAGCTTTTAAATATGGTTATGCTTAACAAGGTTAAACAAGATAATTCACAAAACCTATAGTTCTGCAATCTTTCTTGAATCAGGAAATATGATTCTAAGAAATCAATTCTGAAAAAGTGATTCAGGAAATGAAACATAATGAATGTTTACAAAGATGAAGATTATACCTTAAAGCGTAAAGAATCTAACTAAATCAGAGTATAAATATAAGGAAGTATAAGATAGTTATAATTTCCTCAACAATACAAATGCAGTGGGAAACATGTAACCAAAAAAGTAATAGTAGTTATTCTTTTAACCCAAAGAGAAGGGTATCCAAAAACCTTGGATTAAGATCCCTTGATATATAATTTCATGAAAGTATGTATTACCCACACCAGGGTAACCCCTTGATACGAAGATCAGAATATATCTTGCTATCCTTACAAGACCTCAAATTCAAGGAGTTGGAACCTCTGCCTACCAAATCAAGGAAGCCATCAACTTCAAGGTAGTCAGCACCTCTGTCTTCCTATCCCTGGAAGCCCTGAAATGTACTCAACAACATTCGGAGTTGCACGAAGCAAAGCTGAACACATAGTTCAGTACGCACAAAGAAATGAAAGTCTCTCTCTATAAATCACTTCAATAGCATGTGGTCTCTAGAGTCGTAGAACAATTCATCAAAATTGTGAGCTCTTTCAAATGAGATTTTATTTATTGGAAGGGATTCAAATATTGGCTCCCTCCTCTAACGGTCATATTTTTCCATGAATTTTGGAGGGACCTGTACACATGTCACTCAAACAACAGTTAGTTAGTAACTGAAATCACAACAACGTTTTATAACAAAACAAGTGTAAGAAAAATATGGTTACATAAATAAATTCCAATATTTGGAGTGTAAGAAAATGAAAGTTTGGAGTCTAACCAAGAATGAATTCAGAGTCTTTTAATACACGGATATTCAGATACTATTTCCAAGAAATTCAGAATCTGAATTATATAGAATTTCAGAGTTTTAATTTCAAGGAAATTTTGAATCTAGATTCATAAGAATTTAGAACCTAAACTTACAATGTTCAGATTTAGAGTTCATGAGAATTCAGAGTCAGAACTCATAAGAGTTCGGAGTCTTTATTCAGAGAACTCATAGTCAGAACTCAGATAAGTTCGTAATTAGAATTCGGATTCAAACTTCATGAGAGTTCGTAAACAGAATTTGGAGTCGAACTTCATGAGAGTTCGTAACCAGAATTCATAGTCAAACTTTACATAAGTTCGTAATCATAATTCTGAGTTTAACTTCATGAGAGTTTGTAACCAGAATTCAGAGTCAAACTTCATGAGAGTTCAAAACCATAATTTAGAGTCAAACTTTATGAGATTCCATAACCAAAATTCAGAGTCGAACTTCTTAAAAGTTTGTATCCAGAATTCAAAGTTGAACTTCATAAATGTTCTTATCCAGTATTCAGAGTTAGAACTCAGTGAAGTTCGTAATCAGAATTTTGATTCAGAATTCAGAGTCAGAGTTCAAAAGAGTTTGTAACCATAATTCTAAGAATTCAGATCCTAAAATAGAATGATTCATATCTAGGTATTTCTAGGATTCTGAGGTTTTTGGTTTCAAACTGAATTTTTCACTTTGTGAAAATATGATATATGTAATGAAAACATGGTAAGTATAAATTTCCTTGGGGATGAAAATTTTTTCTTATAGAAGTAAAACATAGGGTAAAATGATATTTTCCTTAAGATAAGGTGTTTGTGATTTTCAAAACAAGAATAATGTTTAGGTTATAAGGAAAGCCTTAATGACTTAAAAATATCCCCCTTGAAAGAAGGAATGGAAAAGTCATAAGGAAAACCTTATTGACTCAACAATCTCTCCCTTTTTGGAATGCACAAACATCCTTACGAAAAGGAATATAAGAACTTAGAAAAAAATTCTAGACTTTGAAAATAAAACTTATCACCCTTTACACGTGAAAAATGGTGAATACGACTAACACCCCATTAGGCTTTGGAACACTAAGGACTGTATTCTAGATTTCCGGAATAAGAATTTTTATTTGAATGTGGAAATCTTCTTAATGAAAAAATCTCCCACTTACTTAGGGATATTTCATATATACTTAGAATTATCTTTCATTCTCCCCCTTAGAATTTTTTTCCCTTCTCCCCCTATATGATTTTCAAAAAGAGTTTGAGGGAATGGAAAAACAATAAAGTACCATAAATATTAGTACAAACATGAAAACAAAAATGAGCAACCAAAATTTCATTATAATTGGAAGAATTTTTACAAGGAAAAACATTACAACAAAAGATCATATTGGGTCTATTTTTCTTCTTTTTCCTTGGGAATCATCTATTTTACTATAGTCTTTAGCTTTTTGAATTCGTTGTTATCTTCCTCAGCTTTCTTCTCTAGGGATTTGATTCTCTCTTCCTGATACATAAGAAGTTCTTCTTGATCCTTATCCAACTCATCTTGCTTCACAATCTTCTCTTAAAAACCAATCTAAAGATTTCTTTCCCTCTTCCATATTTGATCTACAGAGTTCAACTTCCCATTAATTTATTTCACCTCATGAATCCAAGTATTTTGTTCAAGATTTATCTTTTAGATAAAGCTGTATGTAAGATCATTGATTTTGGGGTATTCAGCATCAAAAGCTTGCTTGACATCTTCTTGAAATTGATCAAGCTCACTAATTTCTTGAATTGACTTCTTTGATCAGCTGGCTATCTGATTACATGAGTTTCTGTGAGCTTCGTAGCCTATGAGGAAAATTTTGAAATATGATTCCACCTTGACACACTTGTCCATCACAATGGACACAGAATCCGATTTCTGATTAAGAGAATGTTGAAGCATCTGGCATCTAGAATCTATGCTTGAAAAAGTCAGAATGGACCCAACAAGCTTCCTCATGGATTGTTCAAAAAAATCATAATCAAGTGAATATGATTCAGAATCCGAGACTCTACTAGGTGTGGCCTATTTTTCTAACTCAACAAGCTTCCTCTTTGAAGTTCCTTTAACTTACATCTTCTTCACTATATATTTTCTAAGAGTATCAACAATCACTTGTTTACCCTTATCAATTCATGGAACATATTCCTCACCAGAGGATTCATTCTCACTCCCAGAAAATTGTACAATTTTATCCTCATCAACTTTTTCTTTCTCAGATCCAGCCTCAATGTCTTCGAGATGAATAAAGTTATGATTAAAACTCTCTTCTTCAGACAACATGTTTACTTCTTCTTCTTCACCCTTCTCATTATCTCTAGGAGTAGCATGTTTTGAAGATTTGTCTTGAGAAGTCCGAATTGATAATTTCTTGGAAGCACATTCCTTTTCATGAAAGTCTTCTACTTGCTTTAAAAGATCAGTAGTCTCTTTAGAGCTTAAAGCTTCTCGAAATTCCTCTACATCTTCCTTCTCAACATCCTTCTATTTAACATTTTCCAAGGACATGAGCTTCTTTCCCGGAGTCTCAGGCAATTGTTCTACAAGGAAAGATTTTGGTACGATGATTTTTTCAGATGCAACCTCAGTGGCCTTCAAAAGAGATTACACACTCTCGGCCTCAGGCATTTTTTTCTTAAGTTTCTTCTCTTGGGCTTGCTTATCAAGCTATTCAGTCGTTTATTCTTTCAAGGACTTACCCTCAGCAGGATCCAAACCGAACTATGGGTTCCTTTCTTTTCTATTATTCTTATCCTCCCGCCATTTTTCTACAACTTCATTTGGGTAAACATTTTTATTCTTGGGTTTAGGAGGTTCAGATTGGACTTCCATAGACTTGGGGGGTTTTGTCTTCTACTTCCACTTCCTTCATCTTTCTTTTCTTTCCGACCTTCTTTGAAGGTTCAGCTTCTTCTGTATTTTTCGGAATTTCTTCTTCTTCATCCTCAGGCAGATCATAGATTTCTCATTACTCCTTGGAGAAACCAACCTTAATTATCTTGAGGGTTTCATCAATGATCAACATTACTTTACAATTACGTGTCTTGGAACTTCAAAAGATCTTGAATGATTCGAGACACTGAACTATCATCATGGAAAGTAAGGAAGGATACATAATAATATAAGCTCTCAAATTCCCATTCTTTATATTCTCAATCGTAATGAGAATATGCTTTATCTGGTTGACCTTCCTTAGATTTACCAAAATGTCCAAGAAATACATATCAATTTTCTTCAGGGTTTCCTTGTCACCCTTTCTCATTACGATGAGACCTTGAACCCATAACTATAAAATCTGATTGTTGGTAGATAGGGGGTAAATCTTTTTTGTCTTTACATCAGTAAGACCAAGGCATTCCATAGCATTCAACTTGATGAAACTTACTTGAACATCTGACAGCTTGTGAGAGAAAAATTCATCTTCTCCTTCATATGACAGCCCCAACAAGATCACAACCTTGGTGTAAGGGAGTTTATATGTCTTTACATAACTCTTGATAGAGATTTTTTCTCTCCCTTCTTCCTTTAAGAAGAAAACTGATTCATAAAATTCTATGAGAAGATCTGGATAGAAAACATCCTGAGCTCTTGCATTTGAAATAGAAACACCTTCCCATCCATTGAGTTTGATGTTCATGGAGATAATAGATTCATAAATATTGAAGAAGTTCAGGTTAATTAACCTCTCCATGTATATTTTCCACTCCGCAATTATCTTGACAAAAGACATATCTTGAGAGGGAACTTCTATAGACATTCAAAATTGGGCACTTTTGAAAATTTCGGAACATGCTTTTGTAGAGGGGAAGATCATCGACATGCACATGCTTTGAAAACCGATGTGGGACAACCATCAGAGGTCCCCTTTATATAAGTGTTTAAGCAACGGTTGAACTTCCCATTAGAATCCAATGGCTGAGAATTTTTTAGGTCTGATCTAACAGATGAAATGATAGCCGCAAGGAAAAATTTGTTTGAATCCGATCTTTTGAGGTTTTAAAAGGAGAACATATGTATTTTAGGAAACTAGAATCTGAGAAATTTTAAAAGCAAAAGAAACTAAAAGCATGTAAATGGTAATTACAAAAAACTCAAGAAAGAATCATACCTTTCAGATTTCTCGGATGATTATTCATATTGGGGAATATTCTTCTTGAAGAACTTTGGATTCCAAAAAAAACTTGAATATGAAACATCAATAAATTTTTTTTCAAATCTGAAAATTTCCATTATGAAATTTTCAGGTCTGAAGATTATCATTATGAAAACTTCATATCTGAAGATTTTCATTACAAAAACTTCAGGTCCGAAGATTTTCATTAAGATAACTTCAGGTCCAAAGATTTTCATTATGAAAAAAACATGAAAAAATATAATACAAAAAACAAGAAAAATTTCTTTATGAAAAATATGAAAAAAATCTATATAAAAAATATGGAAAATTTCATTACGAAAAATATGAAAAATTTCATTATGAAAAATATGAAATGCTTCACAGAAAATGTACTCACCCTATGGAAAGGAGTTTATTACTGTAAAGAGATTGGTGTAACAAGAAGTTAATAAAATAATAATACCTTATGGTTATCATTACTAACTTATGTTTAATGTATTCAAATCTATCGGAGGGTAATGATTTTGTGAAAATATCAGCAAGTTGATATTGTGTTCCGATAAACTGAAGAATGATATCTCCTTATTGTGTGTGATCCCTAAGAAAGTGATGCCTAATATCTATGTGCTTTTGACGAGAATGATGTGCAGGGTTTTTACTAAGGTAAGTGGCACTTATATTATCAAACAAAATTTTTGTTTTGGTAAAACTCATACCGTAGTTTGTGAGTGTGTGTTGCATCCGCAACACTTGAGCACATCAACATCCAGCTGCTACATATTCAGCTTCAATAGTGGAAAGTGCTACAGAGTTTTGCTTCTTGAAAGACTAAGAAACTAATGAATCTTCTAAAAAATGACATGTTCTAGATGTACTCTTTCATTCCATTCTACATCCACCAAAGTCAGCATCCGAAAAACATTTTAAAACAAAATCTTTTACAGATGTATAAAAGAGTCCAAAATCCATGGTTCCCATTAAGTAGCAAAAAATTATTTTCACTGACTTTAAATGAGATTCCTTAGGATTGGATTTATATCTTGCACATAATCTTACTGAAAACATTAATTCTGTATGACTAGCTGTCGAGTTAAGTAGAGTTCATATCATACTTATAAAAGATGTTTGATCTACTTGTTTCCCAGCTTCATCAAGATCAAGTTAATTTGAGGTACCAATGGGAGTATTTATACTCTTAGTGTTGTCATATCCATACTTTTTACAAAGATCTTTAATATAATTATGTTGTGATATATATATTCCTTCTGGTTTTTGAGAGATTTGAAAACAAAGGAAAAATGTTAACTCACCCATTATACTCATTTCAAACTCAGATTTCATTAGATCCACAAAGGAATCGTTTAAAGATTGCTGAGTTGAACCAAATATAATTTCATCAACATAAATTTGAACAATCAGAACATTTTTCTTATCTTTCTTTATAAAAAGGGTTGGATCTGCATTTTCCTTAACGTACTTATTTTGAAAAAAAATCTTGTAAGTTTATCATACCAAGATAGAGGGGCATGTTTAAGACCATACAACGATTTGGTAAGTCTAAAAACATGATCAGGATGTTTTGTATCTTCAAAACCAAGAGTTTGTTCAACAAAAACTTCCTCTTGGACATAACCGTTAGTAAACGAACATTTCACATCCATTTTAAAATGTTTGAAATTGAAGAATGCTGCAAAGGCAAGTAGAATATGAATAGATTTAAGTCTAGCTACTAGAGAATATGTTTCTTCATAGTCTATTCCTTCTTTGTGATTATAGCCTTTAGCAACTAATCTAGCTTTATTTCTTACAATGACTCCATTTTCATCACACGTATTTCTGAATACCCACTTTACTCCAATAAAAGATGTTTCCTTAGTTCTTTCAACAAAGATCCAGACTTTGTTTCTTTCAAATTCATTTAGTTCATCTTGCATAGCTATAATCCAATCATAATCACCTAATGCTTCATCAGTGATTTTTGGTTCTAATTGGGAAAGGAATGCTAGATGTTCCACTTCATTTCTTAAAGAACTTATAGTCCTTAAAGGTTGATGCACATCTCCAATGATTCTATCACTATAATGATTCTTTAGAAATGACTGATTTGGGTTTTTTAAAACCTGTTCATCAACATAGGGTAGAAAATATTCTGGGGTAAATGTTTCAGTAGTATCTTATTAAAAATTTTCCTTATTCGAAGGGTCATCAATAAAAGTTTTAAAATTAGTTTTTTGAAAGACCTCCGAATATATAGGTTGGGTTTGTTTAAAAACAAAAGGATCTGTTTCATCGAATTTTCCATGTACTGTCTCTTCAACAGTAGAACTGTTTTTATTGAAAACTCTATAAGACTTAGAAGTTATGGAGTAGCCAAAGAATATTCCTTCATCAGATTTTAGTGCAAATTTATGAAGATTATCTTTATTATTCAGAATGAATACCTTGCAACCAAAAACCCTAATGTATTAAAGTCTAGGTTTTCTACCATTCCATAACTCATAAAGAGTTTTATTAAGAAAAGGTCTAATCAAAACACGATTTATAGTATAACAAGAAGTACTTACAGATTCAGCCCTAAAATGTTTGGCTACATTATACCCACTCAACATGATTCTTGTTATCTCTTGAAGAATTCTATTTCTTCTTTCAACAACACCATTTTGTTGAGGAGTTCTGGGTGCTGAGAAGTTATGAGTAATGAATTTTCTACTACAAAAAGTTTCAAAATCAAAATTTTGAAATTCTCCACCATGATCACTATGAATAGTTATCAATGGAAGGTTTTCTCATTTTCTACTTGGTCTCTAGAACTTTTGAAATAAGAATAAGATTCAGATTTCATTGCTAGAAAATATACCCATGTAAATCTAGTGTAATCATCAACTAGAACAAATACATAGTACTTTCCCCCAATGCTTCCAGTTTGTATAGGATCAAAAAGATACATATGCACTAGTTGTAATGCATGAGTTGTTGTGACTTCACAAACTGATTTAAAACATGCTTTATGTTTCTTTCCATGTTGAAAAGGGTCACAAACTTTTGAAGAATCAAATCTAAAATCTGGTAGATCCTTAAATAATATTTTCTTAGAAAGATTGCATAAATTTCTAAGGTTATAGTGTCCTAACCTTTTATGCCACAACCAAGAATGATCTTCCATTGCACTAAGGAAAGGTAAATTTTGGTTCCTACAGTCTTCTATGTTTAGTGTGTAAACATTCTCTTGCCTATGGGTAAAAAGAATAAACTCTTCCTTGGAATTGTATACTAAGCACCAGTAATTCCTAAAATTCACAAGGTAACCTTCATCACATAATCGTCTTATGATAATGAGGTTATTCTTAAGACCCTTACCAAATAAAACATTTTAAATCAATGTTTTTTCAAGAAGAACAATGTTACCTATACCAATAATTTCCCCCTAAGAATAATATACGAAAGTTTTCCTCCTTTCGTCTTGATAATATTTTCAAAATAGTTTTTGTTACCAGTCATATGCTGGGAACATCCACTATCCATGTAACATGTATTGATGTTGGTACATTCTCTATTTTCCTAAAAATAAGAAAACATTTAGGTTTTCCTAATCCAAGCTTTCTTGGATCTGGAATTCATAGAAAGAAAAATTTTAGGCACCCACATCTTCTTAGAAAAATAGGCTATATGAAATCCTAAAGACTGAGTTTTGTTTAAGGAACAATTTTTTGCCCAGTTTCCACCACACTGACACTTAGTGTAGAATGGGGCACTTTGAGGAAGAAAATAATTATTACTAAATAATGGTTTAGAACTAGTATAACCAAAACCAGAACTATTCCTTAGAGGTCGGATTTGGGAATACATATTTTTAAAATTTTCCTAACCTAAGGTAATGTTTGACAAACACTTACTCAAGGAAAATATTTTAGATTTGAGTTTGATTACCACGTTTTTTTCTTCAAAAACATTTGAATTTGAACTAGAGCAAGGATCGAAATAATTTTTCTTATAAATTAGGTTTTCTAGTTCTTTACAAAGATTATTCTTATCAGAATTTACTTCCTCATGATTTTTTAAAATACTTTCAAAATCATCATTTTTATTATCAAGATCTTTAGAAAGATCTTATATTTCCTTAGTAGGAATAATATTCCTAGAATTTTCCTTATCATGTTTTTTCATGTGTTTTGAATTCTCAATCTCAATATGTTTGGAAAACCTAGAAACTTATTCATAGGTAGGTTAAGTATTATCATCATCAGAAGAATATTCTTCATCAAAAGAGTTATAATATTTACTATCATTAGCATTCAAAGATATATTGGTCATAGATTCAGCATTATTTACCTTAGACATTAAACAATGATTTTCAATAAGTATTCTGGCTATTAGACCAAGATTCTTCTTCCAGAAGATTCATAATCTGAAGATTCATATGAAGAGTCTCCACCATTGGCACTCTAGGTGTCATTTGATTTCAAGACGTTCTTCGATTTACCCTTGTAATACTTCTTTCTATTTTTATCAAAAATCCTTTCATTTCATTCTTTTCTCTTGAGCATAGGACAATCTTATATCATGTGTCCAGCTCTCTTGCATTCATAACATGTGACTTCAAAATCTTTCTTGTATTTCCTTTATTTTTTCATATATCTAGATTGAATGTTCTTCTGTCCAGCTATCTTGTTCATCCTTCGAGAAATATTTTCCAATTCATTTTCAGAGGATTCACTTCCACTAGATTCAGATAAGACAACAAATTTCTTAGATTTGGATATATTAACTCTCTCAGGAGTATTGGATTTCATATGATTTGAAGTTGTAGTAAAATCAACACTTCCATTTATATTCTTCTTCGTGATATTATCAGTATCTCTCTTCATTCTGGTCTCATGTTGAAGAAGAGATCCAAAAAACTCATCTAAGGAAATCTGAGTTTCCTTTCTGTTCTCATCTGTTGCTGTCCTCTTGGATTCCCACTCGTTTGGCATGATGTCTATGATCTTATTAAAAAGAGCTACATCATCTAATCCTTTCTCACCCATGGATTGTAAACTAATGACAATAGTCATGAATCATTATTTCACCTTACATATGGATTCTCCATAAGGAAAATTAAATCCATGGTATTTAGCTCTAAGCATAGATATTCTAATTTCAATAACTTTGGAAGTTCCAAAGTGAGTAACTTAAAGTTTCTTCCATATCGAATTTTATACTTCACAAGATGAAATTTGGAAATATATGTTTCTACTCATAGAAAAAAGTAAAGAATTGTGTACCTTATAATTCAGTTGATATTCATGATTTTCTTGATTAGTAAAGGTACTAACTTACTTATCATGGATTTTATATCCTCCAGTAATCATACAAAATTTATCAACACCAGTATTTATAATGAAAGTCTTCATTCTATTTCTCCAACACTCATAGTCATTTCCATCAAAGATAGGTTGTCTAGATGGATTGAGATTGTCTATGGAACCAACATTGATTCCTTCCATCTTTAATAAAATTCTTTCCACAAAAACTTATAAATAGTAAAATTTTGTAAACAAGGAAATATTCCTAATAAAGTAAAATAAAGAACAAGAGTATCTCTACGAAAAAAGAAATGAGAATTATATGAGTCCGAAAAATATGACTCTGAAAAAATATGAATCCGGAAAATAAATTCCGAGAATTCTCTTCAAAATATAATTGTGAGATTAATTTAGATTGAACCAGTCCTCTTTTACCAATTGGTAGATGGTATGTCTGAGTATGATATACTCTATAATACCAAATGTAGGATCAAAAGAATATATTTCATACTGATTGTAGAATCAAACTATGATGCAGATACTCAAATAGAAGAGGGGGTGAATTGTATACTTTTATAAATTACTTTGGAAAATTTAAATATGTTTATGCTTAACAAGGTTAAACAAGATAATTCACATAAACTCAAGTTCTACAATCTTGCTTGAATCAGGAAATATGATTTTGAAAAAGAAATTTCTGAAAAGTGATTCCTGAAATGAAACTTAATGAAAGTTTACAAAGATGTTGATTCTACCTTAAATCATATAGAATCTAACAAAATCAGAGTACAAATATAAGGAAGTATAAGATAGTTATACTTTCCTCAACAATAAAAATGCAGCGGAAAACTTATAACAAATCAAGTAACAGTAGTAAGTCTTTTAACCCAAAGAGAAGGGTATCCAAAAACCTTGGATAAAGGTCCCTTGATTTATACTTTCAAGAAAGCATGTCTTACCCACACAAGGGTAAGCCCTCAATACGAAGATCAGAATATGTCTTACTATCCCCGCAAGCCCTCAACTTCAAGGTAGTTAGAACCTCTATCTTCCCCAGCAAGGAAGGGCTCAACATCAAGGTAGTCGGCACCTCTGTCTTCCTATCCTCGAAATCCCTCAAATATACTCAGAAAAATTCAGAGCTGCACGAAGCAATGCTAAACAAGTAGTTAAGCATGCCCAAAGAAATGAATGTCTCTCTCTAGAAATCACATCAATAGCATGTGGTCTCTAGAGTCATAGCACAGTTCATCAAAATTGTGAGCTCTTTCAAATGAGCTCATATTTATAGGCATGGATTCAACAGTCGGCTCCCTCCTCCAACGGTCATATTTTTCATGGAATTTCAAAGGGACCTATACATCTGTCACTCAAAAAATGGTTAGTTAGTAACTGAAAGCATGAAATCGTTTTATAACAAAACAAGTGTAAGAAAAATATTGTTACATAAATAAATTCCAATACTCAGAGTGTAAGAAAATAAAAGTTCGGAGTCTAACCAAGAATGAATTCGGGGTTTATTGATACATTGATATTCATATTATGTTTTAATGAAATATAGAATATGAATTCTCTATAATTTCAGAGTCTGAATTTTAAGGAAGTTATAAATATGGATTTATAAGAATTCGGAACCTGAACATACAAAGTTCAGAGTTAGAGTTCATGAGAATTTGGAGTCAGAACATATAAGAGTGCAGAGACTATATTCAGAGAACTCATAGTTAGAACTCATATATGTTCTTATTTAGAATTCAGAGTCAAACTTCATGAGAGTTCTTAAACAGAATTCAGAGTCAAACTTCATGAGAGTTCATAACCAGAATTCATAGTCTGACTTTACATAAGTTTGTAATCAGAATTCAGAGTTGAACTTTATGAGAGTTCGTAACCAGAATTCGGAGTCGAACTTCATGATATTTCGTAACCAGAATTCAGATTCGAACTTTATGAGAGTTTTTAACTAGAATTCAGAGTCGAACTTTATAAATGTTTGTATCCAGAATTCAGAGTTGAACTTCATAAACATTCATATCCAGTATTCGGAGTTAGAACTCAGTGAAGTTTGTAATCAGAATTCTGATTCAGAATTCAGTGTCAGAGTTCATAAGAGTTCGTAACGAGAATTCTGAGAATTCAGATCCTAAAACAGAATGCATCATATCTAGGTATTTATAAGATTACGAGGTTTTTTGTTTCAAACTGATTTTTCACTTGGTGAAAATATGATATAAGTAATGAAAATATTGTTATGATAAATTTCCTTGGGGATGGAAAATTTTCCATATAGAAGTAAAACATAGGGTAAAATGAGATTTTCCATAAGATAAGGTGTTTGTGATTTTCAAAACAAGAGGAATGGTAAAGTCATAAGGAAAGCCGTATTGACTTAACAATATCCCCCCTTGAAAGAAGGAATGGAAATATCATAAGGATTACCTTATTGACTCAACAATAATTCCCACCCTTGATATGACACTGCTAAAGAAGATTCATCTTCCTCTTGGAACTTGTATAGAATCAGGGGTCGATTCTTCATATGAAGAGTGATTTCCCTCTCACGGTAATTTATGTTGTCTTTATATATGTAAAGTAAATCAATGCCAAAAATTGAATCAAATTTCACCAGACGGAGTATGAAGAGGTTCTCAAGGAAGTTCAATCCATAAATTTTAATAGGGGGAGTTATATTGATGGGATTCCATGTTTTCCCCATTTTATATACTCACTAACATATATACTTCCATAACATGTGGTGATGTTTGGATTGTTCTACTAAACATTTGGGAAATAAAAGAACTCATAGAACCATGGAAGAAATCCCTACATCTCTTTTTTTGATTCTAGTTCTACCAATTTAATTTATCAATAATAAACATAGGGAAGATAACTGTTAAAAACATAAAGGGGAATCCAAAGGCAAAAAAATATGTCTTATAAACTACTTTTATTTTATTATGTTATGAATTTATAGGCTTCAATCATTGTTATCAATGATCTACTTCCCATCATTTATTCTTAAGGGAATTTTCTTATTTACATAACTATGGTTTATACTGGGATTATGACTTTACCGAAGCATATCCCCTGAGAGTGTCATAACAACAAGTGTAGTAAGGCATGTTGTCATTTACCAAGATACCCTAGGTCAAACCCGAAACACCTTGTTAGAGTTTTGACTCCTAGGTACATCTGTTCCAGAGCCGCCTCTACCTACTCGTATCCAAATAGGGATATATTTTTATGATAAACCACTTAATAAATAATCACCAAAAATGGATGTTTTTATTATACTTAGTCTTATCCTAATTCTCTCACTATGGTTTTCTAATCTTAAACCCCAAAATAACTAAACCTCACTCTGATGCCAACTATAACAACCCTACTCTTTATTACACTCTTAAACATGATTCATTACATAAAACCTTCACTTGAGACAAAAACAATATTGAGAGGTCTTGTGTAATTGGGGATTAGTAAAATTAAATAACGTCTTAAAAAGTGATACACAACATCTTTATAGAAAATTTTCTTTACATGACCACTACATTCCATTGTACTTTGAATTGCATGGGATAACTTGAGGATATGCATAAGAAAAAAATGAGTAATAAGGCCCTGTAAGGGAGTAAAAAAGGAATAAAATTAAGAATGAAATACAATTTAGGTATTAATAATATCAATGGAGAATAAAAGAAACATGAATATAATGGCATGATATATCATGATTATCATAACATGGAAATGTGTAAACTAAACTTAACATGGTATTAGAAAGATCCAAGAATAATTGCATATGGAGAATTAGTAAACCCACATTGAACATGAAATAACATGAGTAAATACTCACTGCACTTGAATTTGAATGAGGAAATTATCAATGCACTTGATGTAACATGATACTAATCTTTACCCAATGCATTAGAGCCCTATTATGGTGCACCTTTCTTAAACATTTCATTTCATGCATAAGTGTGCCACAATGATCATACGTCATGGGGTCATTCAACATCATCATTTATTCCACAATAAAGCTATGTGTAATAGATAAAAGAAACTCTATATTCAATAAGTAAATGTTCATAATGGTGAATACCCTTGATATAGAAATGGGCATGGTATTCACTATACAATGACTTTGTCTTGGAAAATCGCGGTTCAATTTCAACAACATTACAGTGTGACATAAAAATTCATAAAAATGGATGATGAGGTAGAAAGGGGTGTTTCATAATATGTACATGAAATGTAAATTAAGTGTATTATATAGATACATGTCCCAACAATTGTAATGGAATTTAGATTCGTGATAAAAAAAATTGCCTGAATATAAATTAGGAGAGAGAAATTCGTTATGGAATTTTGGCATGCTAACGGGTGTACATGGGAGGAATTAATGACAGAAAAAAGGGGTATCTCAACATTAAAACATTAATAGGGTTGTATGGGGGAGGTTCTAAATCATACCCCAACATTTATAATTGAAAATAAAAGAGAAAAAAAATATAAATTGTTTTGGATAAAATGAGAAATAGAGGAATCCCTTACTTGGAAGTGTGATCCCAAAAGCTTTGGAGAGGATTAAGGGAGAATTTTTGTGAGAATTAGGAGCCTTTATAGTATTCTAGACAGAGTATGGAAGAGGTGGTATGATCTCTAAAGGAATTGATTTAAGAGGAAGTGAGAGAATGTGTGGTTTTATATAGAAAAAATGAGGGAATATTTTATTGTTTATGTTTGGGACACCAAACATTAAACTAATCAAAAATATAACCATGCCCATGTTTCATGCCCATGTTTTTTTAAAAAGGGGAGTGGAAAACAAAATTTTATATGGAATATGGCCTAACTTCTTAAAATAATAGGGTTTATTATGTGGAGGTGAGCCATACTCTAAAAGAAATCAATTTAAAAAGATAAAATGTCTTTTATGTTTTGAGGGTCCACTAATGATTTTTAAAATAAATAAAAAATACCTCAAACCACATATTTTTTATGGTAAAACATTAATTTCTGAAAATAGTGTTTATAGTAATTTATTACATCAGTATTGGGTCATTATGATGTAATAAAACATATTATATAATAAAACACTATTTACTTTTTACCCAAAAATTCGACTGTCTCAGAAAATTATAAAAAATTCCCTATTGGATAATTTAAAAATCATGATTCCAAAAATAGTTTTCATTTAATCTAAATAAAATTCTAAATATGTGAATTTCCACTTTTATAAGAAAACCTAACATTTATCTAAAATACATTTTTTTTTGACAAAAAGATTTTTCAAACCATAATAAAAATTAAAATTACATTCAATAAATTATATGATCATTTATATTTAATAAAAAATAATTTAAAAATAATAAAAATATGTTATTAAAATATTATTTATCTCAAAAATAAAATAATTCATCAAAATAGATTTTGTAGTTCAATATTAACTAAAAATACTATTTGGGATTTAAAATCTATTTACAGAATAACAATAATAAAATAAAGGTATTTTATTTCTTATATAAAAAACTAATGCACATAATCATAGTGTTAAGGTCTTATTACATAACATTGTATAACACCTGTATAGGAATGAAGGGTAAGGTGTGCATTGGTGACAGACTCTTGGGGTGGATCAGATAACATCTTAGAGGTGGTAATCTCTAAATTTACAATTCTCTCGTAGGCATTTCCGTTCGAGAATAACACAAGGAAGCTCGTCTTGGGCTTGGTCAAGAGTGAAGCCCAATGATGCCTCCCCCATTCCATGCTTTAGAAAATGGTCATCATACGTGGAAAGTCTACTAGATGAAGCAGTCACTTCCATTGTCTGAGTATATTGGATTTATTAAAGCGTTATATTTATACTAATCATGTGATCACTGTTTAACCACTATATCAGCAATGATAAGAATTCGTAATGGTATTTTAAAATCAAAAAACATTAATCCAAGGAATTTTACATTTTATATAACTATTTTACATAATAAGACATTTAATTGGATCAAGAATAATTTTCATTGATAAAAGTTTGGGTGGTTACATGCATTTTCTACATTTATTATCAGGAGAAAACATAATTTTACTATAAAAAAAATTAAAAAATATAAAAGTATGATGATAAAGATAAGTTTTATAAATTTTTAATAGGAATTATTAATGTAAATATTTACTCAAAAATTCATATTTTAAAATGATAAATGTCATGATTTAAGAAAAAACACTATTTCTCACTATTTTCCTAAAAATTAATTAATTAAATAAAATAATAAAAATAAAATAATGTTAATATTGATATCTATAATTAAACATTGATGTAATTTTTTTGAAATTAAAATTATAAAATTTAATTAATTTAATTTTAAATGAAAATTCAATTTATAAGGGTAAAATGTTTTTCCTGAATATTAATATTTTTCAAAAAAAAATATTTTTAATATTATTTCCTATAAATTTTAAATTTAAATATTGGTAATTTATTATTTAATATATTTTTATATCATATTTTATCATAATAATAATTTATAATTAGTTGATTTAATTTATGAACTTACTAAATATTTAGTAATCATATTAATTATTTGTCCACTAAATGTTTGAAATTTTATATGATTGTTATGTATTTATTTTTGTAATGTATTATACCTATGTAGTATATTACATTATGAGAATCTATTTATTGAGTTTTTTTGGGATATCATGGTGGATCTTTCCAATGGTTTTCATAAATATTCATGTTTTACTTGTTTTCTAATGGTACCTCCCCAATAACATCACCTAGTAGTGACATCACCCAGATGGCGTCAACAACTAGCGGAATCACCTGGAAGTGGTGTCACCTAGTTGTGGATTTACCCTAGTAGTGTTACCTACATGCTGTGTGACCCTGACAGTGTCACGTGACTTCTTTTCCTACCGAGTGGTGTTGTCAAACTCATGGTTTCTCATGAGATGTAGCTCAACCGAGTGGTAGCCCACCGTCAGTGTCCCACCATGGAGGTAACTCACCATTGTGATAATTCTACACCAGTTCCTTTTCCCACTATATCTCACCAAGAAGTGTCTCATCCAATGATATCTCATACATCGGTGCCTGGTACAACAATGTATTTCCCCACGGTGCCTCTTCTAGTAGTGTCTTTCCCAGTAGTGTCTCACCCAGCGGTGTCTTGTGAACAGTGAACTAGTGGAACAATGGTTTAACTTGTTAGCATTTTACACATCAGTTCTATATATCCGATGTGAAAAGATAGAAAAATATGTTTATAATTACTTTTATAAAATAACAGACATAAAGAATACTGATATTAGGTTTATCACATCGGTTATTTTATAACCAATGTCAAAGATCAAATCAAGGTGCTTTATCACGTCACTTATTTTATAAAAAACATGATAAATCAAATATCAACAGTTTATCACATTGATTATAAAATAACTGAGGTGATAAAGCCCCATTTTTAATGTCGGTTATAAAATAAACGATGTGATAAATAATTTTCTACGTTGGTTATTAAATAACTGATGTTATAAACATAAAAACAAGTTTATCATGTAGTTTATCAAAATATCTGATGTGATAAATCTTTTAAATGATTTATCACACCTTGTATTTGGTCAATATATTTTCTTTGATCGGGCGACCTGCGACTCGTCACTCTCACATGGAAAACCTAGAAATTATTCTTTGAATTCGTTCCCTCCAACATCATTTTTCCAAAATAATTCATCATCTTTATTATCACCAGATATATCAGGTCGACTCATAGCACTCAAGTAAACCTCACACGACTCAGTTTCAATTTTTTTCCATGATGCACTAAACATAAGTTTCGAGATGTTAATTTTATATCATTTTTCTTGATATCCCTGTAAGTATCATAGTGTTCTTTAATAATATGATAAATTTGTTTCTAGAAAAATAAACCATGGAAGATATATCATGCATGTTTATAATTTTTTGTGTTATATCATGTGTTTCGGGGGGGGGGGGATGTCCAAGGGGGTGGGGGTGTCCAAGGTTGTCCAAGGGGTGGTGGTGGGGGTTTTCAAAGGAGGTAGGGGTCTCCAGTGGGGCCATGGGGTGGGCATTGGTGTGGGGTGGGGGCTATCAAAGGGGATGGTGGTGTCCATGGGGTGTCCAAGGAGGTTGGGAGGTGGTTTCCTGGGGGTTGGAGGAGGTTTCTAAGGGGGTAAGGGTGTCTAGGGGGTGGGGGCGGTTTCCATGGGGTGAAGGGGCTATCCAAGGGGGTATGTGGTTTCTAGGGGGTGGGGTTGTCCTGGGGGTGGGGGTGTCTAGGGGGTGGGGGCTTCCCAGGGGTTAGGGGTGGTGTCTAGGGGGTGAGGAGGCTTGCCAAGGGGGTAAGGGATGTCCATGGGGTGGGGTGGTGTCTAGGGGTTTTGGGGACTGTCCAAGGGGGTTGGGGGTGTCCTGAGGACTGGGGGGTGTCCGGGGCTTGGGTGGGTGGGGGGATATCTTGGGGATTATGGGATTGTCCATGGGGGTGGGGGATGTCTAGGGGTGGGGGTGTCTAGTGGGGTGGGTGGTGGTGTCCAAGGGGGTGTGGGGCTGTCCAAGGGGGTGGGGGTGTCCAAGGGGTGGGGGTGTATAGGGGGTTGGGGGGATGTCCCAGGGGGTATGGGTATCTAGAGGGGTCTGAGGGGGGGGGGTGAGTGGGTAGTCCATGGTAGTAGAGGGTGTCCAGGGGGTGGGGGGATGTCCAGGGGTGGGGGTGATCAGATGGGTGGGGGTGGTGTCCAGGGGTGTGATGGGGCTTTCTATGTGTGGTAGGGGGTTTCCAGGGGTGGGGTGGTGTCTAGGGGTGAGGTGGTTGTCCAAGGGGGTAGGTGGTGTCCAGGGGTTGTGGTTGTCTGGGTGTGGGGGGGGGGATTTTAGGGGGTTGTGGGTAGTCCATAGTGGTGGGGGTGTCTAGGGGGTGGGGGGGGGGGTGTCTAGGGTGTGGGGGCTGTCCAGGGGGTGGGGTTGTGTCCTGGGGGTGGAGGTGTCCAGGGGCTGGGAGCTGTCCAGGGGGTGGGTGGTTGTCTAGGGGATGATCGGTGGTGTCCAGGGGTGAGGAGTCTGTCCAAGGGGGTAGGGGGTGTCTAAGGGGGTGGGGGTTTCCAAGGGGTGAGGGGGTTGTCCAAGGGGGTACGGGTATCCAAGTTGGTGGGGATGTCCAATGGGTGAGTTTGATGTTCAAGGGGGGTGGAAGTGTCTAGGGGGTGGGGGTGTCCAGGGGGTGGGGCGCTGTCCAAGGGGTTCATGTTGGACACCCCCCCCCCTCAAGACACCACCCCCACCCCCTGGACACCCTACCCCCTAGAGAGCCCCCACCCCTAGACCACCTACCCCCTTGAACACCCCCTAGACACCCTGGAAAGATCCTACCCCCTTGGACTACCACCTCCACCTTGGATAGACCCCACCACCACTTGTAAAACCTCTACCCCCTTGGAAACCCCCTTGGTATATATATATCCCAACAGTTTAAATGAAACCATTGGTATATATTAACTTCTGGTGGTATATACCAACAGTTCCTCTAGAACTGTTTTTATTGGGCTATTGCAACGACCATCATGCAAACGGTGTGTGAAATTGTTGGGATATTCTATCTCAACGGTTTCAAGAACTACCCCAATGGTTTCAAATCATTGGGAAATGTGTACTTATCAATAGTTAATGTATACATTTTTTAATTTTTATACTTCATATTTCTTGTTTACGGAAGGGTGAATTTGGTATCTATTTACACCAAGATGTATTCTTTGTGTACCTTAAGAAGAAAAAATAAAAGATGAATTAAAAACTATTATATCTATCTATATTTTCTTTTTAAAATATTGTTCATGAATGTATTTTTAAAATAATCATATATTTGATTTATGTTTCAAAATTGTTTTACATTCAATTTATGATATTTTTCATATAAATATTAAATTTTCTTATCTTAACAAGATGAATAATTTGTATATTTGTTATAGGTAATAATGAGTTGATGTTGGTTTACGAAACATCTAATGATTATTGAATATGAGGATGTTTTTTATGCCTTTTTAAAATTTTATAAATGAAATGTTCCATGAAGCGATATGTTTTTCAGTCCATGCCTGAAATGATTGAATTTGAAGAATTTAAAAAGTAGAGAGATGAAAGATCATCTGATTTGTCATGGTTTTAATCTGAGTTAAAACCCATTTATTTGGCATAGTGAAACTAGATAGAATGTCAGATCTACTAATGATTATGATTTTTCAAATGGTAACTCAAATTGAATTGAAGAAATGATTTGTGATATTGTAGAAGAACACATTGAGATAGAATTGATAGTTTTGTGTCTATATGGTGATGCTGAAAAACCATTGTATCCTGGTTTTTGAAATTTTACAGTTTTTTTGGAAAAGTTAAGATTGATTAACCTGAAGGCGAAACATGGTTGGAGTTACATAAGTTTTACAGAGATACTTCAATTATTGAAAGACATTATTCTAAAAGGAAATAATCTTCCAGATTCACATTAAAAGGCCTGGAAACTATTATGCCCAATGGGATATGGATACAGGAAAATACATGCTTATCAAAATGATTGTAAGATATATAGAAATGAATATGAATTCATGTCAGAGTGTACTAAATGTGGTACATCACAATATAAGCTGAATGAAAAATCCTAGGCTGATTTAGAGATTACAGAGATCCATGCCGATGTATTTTTCTATATTCCTATAATTTATCATTTGAAACGTTTATTTTCTAATTCATGTGATGCAAAAATGTTATTATAGAATGATGATGAGTTAATATGTGATGAAAAAACACGTCCTAAAACTAATTATCCACAATGGAATAAAATTTTTGTGCATTATCCTACATTTGGAAATGAAATTATAAATCTTAGACTTGGGTTGTGCACATATAGAATGAATCCATATTGATCCATCAGTACCACACATACTTCATTTCCTGTTATATTGGTAATTTACATCCTTTCTCTAGAAGTTTTTAGAAATCAGAAATATGTTATGTTGAGTATAATGATCTCTGGTCCGAATAAACCCGAAAATGATATTGATGATTTATTATCACCATTGATTAATGATTTGAATCTTTAATGGGAGGATGGTATTAGGGTGTATGATTATTATAAAATGGATTATTTTCAACTACATGCAGTGATTATGATCATTATAAATGATTTCCCATCATATGGAAATGTGTCTGGATATATTGTTAAGGGGAATAAAGAATATCCAATTTGTGAACAACAGGAATCATATTTTCAATTGCATCATGGGAGGAATATAATATACATGGTTCATCAAAAGTGTTTTCCTAGGGATCCCGCTTATAAAAGACTAAAAATGTCATTAAATGGCTCAAAAAAATTTTATATTGCTTCAAAACCTTTATCCGCTGTTTTTTATATTGAGAGGGTGCAAAACCTTGATGTGTCATTGTGAAAGAAACATAAACCTGGTAATGATAGACATATATAGAAGAAAAGAACAATTTTTTTTGAGATACCATACTAGAGATATCATGAAGTGAAACATAATATTAATTTCATGCACATGGGGAATAATATGTGGGACAGTTGGATTGGAAAATTATAAGATATTAAAGGAAAGACTGCAGATGGGTTAAATGTAAGATTAGACTTATTATCAATGGGAATACGTTTGGATTTATCTCCCACTCCTAATGGAAGATGAAAATTTATTCCCCTAGATTTTCTTTCGTTATCTAAGTGGGTGATATTTACATTTGTCAGTGTCTTCATGGTATCAATATGCCTCAAGGTTATTCTTAAAATCTTATTAATTTTATCTCTTTGAAGTATTTTATGTTGATGTGTACAAAATCTCATGAGTGTATTGTTTTGATGCAACAATTTCTACCAGTTTCATTGCATGGAATATTTCCCATCTATCTCAGAAATACTATAATGACATTGTGTTATTTTTATAGTTCAATTTTTAATAGGGTGATTGATTTGAATGGTTTGAACATTTTGGAAAAGGATGCAATTTCTATAGTTTTTCAATTAGAGATGTATTTTCCTCAATCATATTTTGATATAATCGTGCAATTAATGGTTCAAATGGTTTGAAAAATAAATAATTGTTGACCAGTATATCTTTATTGTATGTATCCATTTGAAAGGTATATGAAAATATTGAACGGGTTTTTTAAGAATCCATATCGACTAGAATCCTCCATTCATGAAAAGTATATTTCTGTGGAAGTTGCGGAGTTTTTTACGAGCTACATGGTTATGGAGGAGCTCATAGGTTTTCCTCTATCTCTCTATGAACAAGTTAATAATGTGGGAAAATAGATTTGTGGCTTGAATGTCAAATTGTTGTCAGTTGAATAGATGGAGAAATTATAATTATACAACTTGAATAATACAGTTGATGCTCAACTATATATCACATTTCATATTAATGAGTTAAATTAATGTCATACCAAGAATAAAGAAATGTTGATTTTGAATGATCACATCTATTTTTTTCCAGTGTTTAAAATTCCTTTTCGGTAGATTACATGTATTAGAGACATTAAGATGGATAGTGGGTGGTTCAAGTTTAAATGAGATAACATGGTACTTATATGAAATCAATAGCTATACATTTCATAAAATGGATTAGAACAACATTAGTGGTGTTCAGAATAGTGGTGTATTGGTGTTTGTAGAAGAAATGAATTTTCGAGTTCTAAAGACAAAAACCCAATTTTCTCATCACGTGCATATTATGGAGTCATTGGAGAAATACGGGAGGTTGAATACATAAAAATTAATTTTCTTGTTTTTAACAGAAAATGCTTTATTGGAAACAATATGGTAAGATACTATGAATTTGGAAGAAAAATTATTTATTTTAATAGATTGGAAGACACAATAGATTCTTTTATAATGGAAGCACATGAAAAACAAATTTCTTATATAGTTGATCAATTAGATATACAGTGGTATGTTCTTCTAAAAGGGATAGAATAATATGTTGGTGAGAATCAACATGATGAAGATTATGATTGATGCGAGATCCCTACTTCCATGGAATGATTAGCAGAAAGAAATTATGAGCATGTTGAAGACATGGTTTGGGCCATAAAGAACGATCATGATGAAGGAATTTGGGAAAACAATTCATTTTTACATTCCTAATATTATAGTTAATATATGTTTATTTTCATAATGTGTACAATTATGTTTATTGTATACAATAAACAATTATGTTTATTGTATACAATTATTATTTTCATAATGTGTACGATATTGTATGTTTTTTATTTATTAAAAAACATATTAAAACAAATATGTTGAATTTTTTTTATTGATTTTTAGTTTAGTTTATCATGTTTACCATTACTTAACATATATATCCATTGATTTTATTGAATGAAAATTACATTACGATGTTTACCATGTTTACCATAGTTTACCCTTATGTAACATATAAATTTATTGATTTTTTGGAATGAAAATTACACTAACATGTTTACCATTTTTACTATCTTTACGATTTATTAACATGGTAACCAAATTTACCATGTTTTATATTACATAACTTAGTTCAGTTTTCCAAATTTTTTACATTAGTATTGTAATATTTGAATTTGTATATTTTTGAACTAATGTTTTGTTTTTTGATTTGAAGGATAATGAAAGATCAAAAAGTTGATCAACCTCATGATTCTAGAGATGAGCATCATGATTGTACCTCTGGGGAGGACTATTCACATGCTCCTATTGAGGTTCCCCAATCTTCCTCATGTGCTCCCATAATGAAAATGAATAGTTTAAGAGTTGGTAAATGTGGATGAAAACATTTACAGAAATTATCACATTCACTTAGCCTAGACTAGAGAATATTGGATGTGTTTAGTGAGAATTATATTCCTTGAGGTCCAAATGCAAAAGATTTTAGGAGTTTTGTATCAACTCAGTGTAAAATAAAAGTAATAATTTGTTATGATGATTGGAGAAGTTCAGAAAAAGATAAAATATCTCAGTTGGGGAGATGATTTTGTTAAAATATTTTTTTATTTTTTAACTAATCTTTAAATGTTTATTGTATAATATGTTTTACATATTCTTTATTAGATGACATTTGATATTCCTAACATTGGAGGAGTCAAGAAGAAATTTTTATTGATGTCTTCTAGGAGATAGAGGGATTTCAAATCAACCCACACATATGATTTCATATTTGGTCATATGAATCATGACAAACCATGTTATATATATCCTTTCATAGAAGAATATACATGGAGGAAAATTGCAGAAAGTAAAAAAAAGATTCATTTTTGGTAAGGGCATTGTAATCTTTTATATGCTTTCTATTATAAATTATCTTATTACTGTTCTTTAAATATTTTTTATTTTTAATTTTAAAAAAATAATGAAATCGAATCAAGAGATTCAATCTAAAAATGTATACACTTATAGATTATCTCAGGGAGGGTATACGTTATAGGAAGAAAAAATAATGGAAGAAAATGTACAAAAACTAATAGTTGAGTCTTCAAGCTCTATAGAGGTTGACCCTCCATCCCCTCCATCAAGATATGAAAAATGGATGAGGGCTCAAATGATGAAGATGTGATAATATCTTTTGAAATAATCAAGAATCGTAGATGAGAGGATTATAAGATGTTAATTTTATTTATTTATTTTAATTATATTAGTTATTTATTTTTTATCATTAAATAAATTTTCAATTAAATAATACTAGATTCTCTTGAGGAGATGAGCTCACAAGGGATATTTACAGCATTTAGGAGGCCATATATTTTATCTACAGTATTGGGAAATCCTAAACACCCTGGTCATGTACGATGATATCCAATAGTTATATCGATAAGAAAAGTGTATCAACGTTCTAAATCTTCTTCAATTGAAGGTGTTTATCAAAAAAATTATAATCCTTTGAGGCTGAATTTCATAATATTAATTCCACGATTGAAGAAAATATTAGAGCATCGGTACAATCTATGTTTTTAGACATGAAAAGACAATTTTAGACTGCATCTCTCACTCCTCCATTTCCCCCTGCAGACCACATTATTTATCTTCCACCTCAACCAGTAGTTCCCACTCCACCACCTTAGCATGTGGATCCCATTTTTTATCATACTCTTTCACCAAAAATTTCTACTTATTGTGAGTTGTATGTTGTTGATCCTCACCATCATATAGTTTCATATGGATTAGTATATTGTATATAAGATACATGTCATCATCAACACTTAGAGGTATAGAATCATAGGGTCACTATACAAGATATTATAGATAGATCAGCATGAATACCATTACCTATAGAAGAGGTTATGATAGTTGGACATAGTATCAACCTCCTTTTAGTTTGGCCATCCAGAATTCTGCGACTCATTAACCAATAGGTATATATGTTATATATTTAAATTTATTTTTTATTAATGTTGTTTTATCATTTGAAAACAAATATATTTTTCTATTTATTTTTAATGGAATACTTCAATGGTAAAGAAATTATGTATAGACAACAACAATGAAAAATGGATATGACATCAGATACAAATTCTAATAATCATGATAGATTGTCAAGGTATTCAAATTTTTTGGTTGATAAGTATGAGTTTCTAGTGGAATATCTTGTTTTTGGACGTGTAATAAATTTGTGGAGTGTGAAAAGTGATATCATTAAACTTGTTACTAGATATAGGTTGGGAATCAATGTGGTGAAGATTTTTTTCATGTATGTCTTAACACCTTTCACTACGTTATATTTATTAAAAATGTATTCTTATGTCTGTTTTGTATTAGGTATCTTTATAACACGTGTGAGAAGAATGATCAGATAGATTTATATGGATTCATGGACCCGCGTTTGATTTCCCCTAAAGCACATGCATTGGATGAGGAACAAATAAAAATTTATATTTCCAAAATATTTGAACAGAATATAATCACGAAGTGTTGGATAATACTTTTTGTGAGAGATATGAAACATATATCAAGAAAAGTGTTCATTATCTTAAAAAAAACTACTAACCTTAAATTTTCTTTTATATCAGTGATCATTTTATGTTAGATGTTTTTATGTTCAAGGGTGAAAAAACTTTATTGGATACGATCTATCCATGGTGATGTATGAGTAATTTTTAAGAATATGTTGGAAAAGTATGTTTCAATTTCTTATTATTGGTTTATATTATAATGAATTTTAAATATATCTCATTCGTATTATTTTATAACAGGGGATGGGTCTACTTTCAAAAAAACACAATGAAAAGGAGTTCCATGATCAAATATGTAAATTTAAAGGTAAATATCCATTTATAATTTGTACCTTTTGACGTATTGCATAAAAATTATATTTTTCATTTACAATCATTTAAATAGAATTGTCATGAACAACAAGGCATCGTCTAATACATATGTTATATGTTATGATTTATGTTTGAAATAATTACAATTGGAAAACTTGTGAAGTTTGACCTGGTAAGATTTCTTTATAAACCTTTCCATAATATTTCATTTGATTTATTCATTTTAAATGTTAACTAATAACTTTTTTATGTGCAGCTATTTTATGACCCTCATCCCTATAGTGCTCATAAGGTCAAACACTTACAAGCGGAATGGTCAAATGATTTTACCGGTTTGATTTGATTTTATTTTGTTGATATTGTAAAATGTAATTTTGAATATTTTTATTATAATTTTGTATTTGGTAGTTGTTTTGGTTGGATTTATGTTTATTAGTTCACATTGTACTTATTGAATGTTATATATGTGAATTTTTAATTTTTCTATTATTATTTTTTGGTCAAGTTTTGATATTTTCTGGTATGGATTCTTTTATGGTATTGGTCTTCTTTTGGTTCGGTTTCTGCTTGTTTCATACTTTGGCAAAGCATAGTAATGGTTTCATGGGGGGGGGGGGGGGGGTTTAAGGAGTAGGGGAGTCCAAGGGGGTAGTGGGGATGTCCATGGGGGTGGGGTGGTGTTTAGGGGGAGGGAGGGTGACCAAGGTGGTAGGGGGGCTGTCCATGGGGGGAGGGGCAGTGTCTAGGGGGTAGGGTTGGGGTGGTTTCTACGGGGTGGGGGGATAACCAGGGGGTGAGGTGGTGTCCAGTGGATGGGTGGGTGGGAGCTTCCATGGGGGTCGGGGGGTGTCCAAGGGGTGGGGGGTGTCTAGGGGGTGACAGGGGGTGTCCATATGGTTAGGGGGTGTCTGGGGGGTGGAGGGTGTCTAGTGCGTGGGAGGGTGTCCAGGTTGGTGGGGGGGGGAGGGTTCATGGGGTGGGGTTTGTCCAGGGGTGGGAGGGGATGTACAGGGGTGGGGGTGTTCAAGGTGGTAGGGGGCTGTCCATAGGGGTGGGGTGGTGTCTAGGGGTGGGGGTGGGGGGCTGTCTAGGGGGGTAGGGGTGGCTATGGGTGGGGGCTGTCGAAGGAGGTTGGGGTTTCCTGGGGTGGTGGGAGGGCTTCCCAGTCGGTGGGTGTCCGAGGGGGGGGGGGGGGCAGGGGTGTGGGAGGGGTCGTCCAGGGGGTGGGGGTGTCCAGGGGTGCGTCAATGGGGGTAGGGGTTTTTAGGGGTGGGGGAGGGTGTTCATGGTGTGGGATAGTGTCCAGGGGGATCAAGTGTATCCATGGGGGTGAGGTATGTTCAAGGGGTAGGGGGTGTCCTGGGGGTGGGGATTTTATACAAGGGCTGGGGTGTCAAGGGGGGTTGTCAGGGGGGGTGCTGTCCGGGGGGTGGGGGGGTGGGGGAGTGGGGGTGGGGGGGGGGGGGGTGTGGTGGTGATCTTTAGGTGTGGTGGGTTTCAAGGGGATGAGAGGGTGTCTAGGGGGTTAGGGTGTCCAGGGGTGGGGGCTGTCCACGAGGGTAGCGGGTGTCCAGGGGGGTGGGGGGCTATCCACGGGGGTGGGGTGTCCAATGGGATGGGGTTTGTCTAGGGGGTGGTGGTGTCTAGGGGAGGGAAGGTTTCCTTGGTTAGGGGGTTTCCATGGGGTTGGGGGTTGTCTAAGGTGGAAGGGGTGTCCAGGGGGGTTGTCCATTGGTTTTGTTCTTGATTTGGTCTGTTTTCAGCATGTTTCAGGTCTTCTTTGGTAGAGCATTGTAAGGGTTGAACTGTTTTATTAAAAAAATGGTTTTCACATCGGTTATTTTATAAATGAAGTAGTGTATATGTCTTTATATTGGTTAGAAAACAACTGACATGAAAAATCACACGCAGACTGTTTTATCCCGTCGGTTATGAAAATAACGAACGCGATAAATTTGTTTTTCTCGTCTGTTTTCTAATATCTGACGTGAAATATGCTTCAAAGGGGTTATTATTATGTTATATGTTTAATACATAATGTAATAAACAATATATTAAGTTGGTTATTTAAAAAACAACGTAATAGATCAGGACTCTGGAACATTTTCCACATCTATTTTTTAGGAACCGATGTAAAAATGGCTTCAGAATTCTATTTTTTACGTTGGTTATTAAATAAATGATGCAAAAAATAATATTTATAACATCCCATATAGTAACATCTGCCAAAAACCAATGTAAAAAGTAAAAAATAATCAATGTAAAAAATGTTTTTGCACTAGTCGTGTTTCCTATTTCTTTTTTGTCCCTTTTCACTTCTCCTTTGAAGTAAAAAAAACTTTAATTCTATATTTGAAATACTTCATGTCATATTCAAATCCCATTTATCATACCATAAATGTTATGTGTTTTGGGGGCTTTAAGTCATTCAAAAAAAATTATCTTGACCAGTTCAAAATTTAATGAAAAAACCTATCTAAATTGATGTTCTGTTTCGATCATTATTAGGGTGATATACACTTCACCATTGTTCTTCCATCTTGTTTTCCATAGAACATGATGCCCAATTATTTTCATCCCATAGTATTAGTAAAATCCTTTTATGGCTTTTTTTATTATGTTCCCTTGGTTTTTTCCAGTTGCATATGCACACCCTTGTCTTGGTATAATCGGGAAGTGATGATTGCCCCTTCTTCCAAGTAGGTTTTCCACCATCTATCTTCTTTGTGTAACATAGAGGTTTGGTGTATGAATTTTTTCTCTTTGGAAGACGGTTTAATACATATTAATAAATATAATTTAATCTTTATAAAATTAATAGTTAAGGGTTTGGGAAAAGTGATTCATGTTATTGTTACTTGTCTTTCCCTTTTGATATTATGATCAGTATGAGCTAACTACCCATCAAAATAATTTTCTTTTGGGGTATTTGTTTGAACATATTCTGTATTTTGAATGCTTGTTAATAGTTTTCCTCTTAAAGACTTTTTATATGAAATTGATTAACCACGTATATTCGGTTAATTATATAGATTCTGTAAGATGTAATGGATTCATTGATCACACACTAAATTTAAAAAGTAGAATTTGAATAATACCCCTGTTAAAATTAAATATGTTGTGTTATGGTTGTGATGTGTTGTTTTTCATGGGTATTCTATGTGAGAATTGGATGGATGTGGTTTCACACTGGCACATGGATGGGTGTGGTGTGATTATGGAGTAGGGCAATCAAATTTTTTTTCATTGAGACATGTAACTCAGTGTAGCTGTGAGGTTTGGGTTTTCTCTTTTTATAGGAAGGATTGGGCATGATGAATTTGAATAATGATGATTGTACTGTATGGTATGGGTGCTTAACCACCACTAATAACATGCTTAAGGATTACCACATGTATCGATATTGTTATATGTTATATCATGAATGGGTGATAAATAGAGAGTAAATATGATGTGGGTTAATTTGACATGGCTCTTCTTCCTCTAAATGAATTTTCATGTGATTTTTGTTGGTCTTTGTGATTACTAGTTTTCAGATTAGTTATGGAATAAGTAAATTCTTAAAAATTTTGAGATTACATGAGTTGATTTGGTTAATGGGATCGATTTTTTTAGTGGAATGTTAAATGATGGGTTTCAAGGTTTGCTATGGTTAAATCAAAATAATTAAAATAATGGGTGTTAAGTAAGGAAGATTTTTGAAGTTAAATAAATTTATCAACTTAATAAGTGACCATTACATATACTAATAATTGTATTAATATGTAGTAGAAGTATTGGTAGTGTTGTGACATGGTGTTCTATTTGAAAACCCATAGATTGGGTTTGATTGATTGGTATCATATATATATATATATATATATATATATAATTTTTATTTTCCTATTGATTTATATATTACCCCATCCTTATTGTAAAATATGGGTCATGAACCCCCATTTTCATGTGGTATGATGTATATCACAAACATCCTGATGGGAGGATAGATGGTTGTCCACCCACATTCCTTCTCCCTCTTCCAGGTGGTGGTAGCCAAAGATTATTCAGGGAGGTTATGGCGTGCGAGTACCAGGTGTGTGTGGATGTGTTATGTTTTTGCAGGTTTCATTGGTATGAGTTGAGTCATGCCTTCCTAGGTGTATTTTGGAAAATATTAGTTGTTATTTCCCAGGTTTCATTTGGATGGTACGTGATGTGGTATGTGGCCTATGTGACTTTGGGATTGATATGGTTGTGAGTATTTGATGTGCATGTGGGTGGGTTGCAATTTTGTGTGTTTGGAAGAAGTGGGTGTGCCATGACATTTTCAAATATGGTGTGACAACATATAATCGGTGGGAATGCGGTGTGGGGTACACTATCATCAATTTTAATTATATTAGATTAGTTTAATTCTGTAATTTGGTGATCTTTCCAAGGTGAGGTCGATATGGTTAGTATACTTACTTTGGTGTTGTTTGGTTCAACTGTTTTCTCAAAAGTGCATTAGTATACCTCCATATTGTGTGCATGAGAGTCTTTGGTTTTACCTACTAAGTGTAGATGTACGATACCCCTATGTATACAAACCGTTTTCATAATTATAGGAGGATTAGATAAACCATGATGGGCATTACATTCATGGGCATTGTGTCAGTTGTTGAGTTGCTTCTCTACCATTATTTCAGTACATACCTCAGATTTTTTATTTCACTTGTAACAATTGTATTTTAGATATTCATGTGGGATGAATTTTTATTTTTCATTTTGTATATATATATCATGGTGGTTTTTTATAAAACCATCTTTTCTCCCAATCTGAATTTCCTAAAATGTGAAATTTCTACCATTTTTTGGACAGTTTGTACCATTGGTTATATGTTCTAGTCGGGGCCTACTGGTGGCAGGGATTGGGGGGTAATTATCTCAGTTTCTTCAGCAATAGTCTAGAAGTGGTATCCTTTGAGGGAGGGGGTCGTGATGGAGTTATATCAGAGGAGATGTCTAAGAGATAAGACAGAGTTTGGTGTTAGGAATATTTAGGTTTTCATGGGTTAGTAGGGAAACAATTTTAGTTGATGTTTGTTTATGACATAGGCTAGTGAAGGTCGATTTGGACATGATATTTTAGGCCCCCTATGATCTAATGCATGGACTCTGAGCCAACCAAACGTCTAAGTGAGGCTACACCATTTGTATGGTAGAGGCCCTATGAATGGTACATGCTTCATAATGACTTTTTTCCATTCCAAAATTAGATTTTTTAAGGAATGTTTAAATGAATAAAAATTTAGTTAAATGAATTAAAAATGAATAAAAAAAAATAAAAGCTATTCGGTGTTAGGAATTCCTTGTTTACCTTTCGGCAAAAGAAGCCGGATATCATCATCACGTGGCTAGGGTGGTTCGAGCTTATCAGTATGATTCGGTTGATCAGCGGAGGGTTGATCTAGTGGGGGAGGATGAGCAGTGGCACATAATGTTTTGTTCATTCCATCGGCAGGCTTTGGGAAAGTACATGGGTAGTGTTTGAGACATGGATATATAGAGATGGATCGAAAAGTATGAGATCGCCTTAAACATGATTTGAGCCCTGATGGATTACTGCATTCCTTTTTTTCTTATCTCTATTTGAGGAGATGGGCGTTAGTGGTGTAAGTTATTCCTGGGGGATTGGAAGGATGCTGTCGTTATGTTGGTCGATTTTGAGAAAGTGTTCCGAGTAGAATTTCATTCATCGACCATGAGGACGAGAAGGGGAATAAGCTAATATTTCAATATAATGAGAGTATATCACTATGATATATAGGTATAAATTTTAAGGATCTCAACTATTTTATCTAGATCTCTTTCTTGATGAGTAGTCTCAGTAGATAAATCTAGAGGAGTTACTTCAGCATTCGGTCCAGTATGTGGTAACTCCCTTTATATTACAGACATATTTGGAGGTCTAGAAAAAGAAGTAGGTGATTGAGGGGATTCAATCATGAAGAGGTATTCCATTAAAGGGGATCCAACAATGTTCTTTGAGATGTTTATTTACCAGTAGCATTTCATAGGCACCAAGATCATCGATGTTTTGAATGGATGGGAGAGACACCCATCATATTCCCTTTTAACCATATTGTCCTCATTATTTTTTTGTGGGATTGGGGAAAAAGATATACATCTATAGAGTCATCTGAAATCTTCTAAATTTGATTCCAATGGTTGTTTGACCTCATTTTGGTTAAGGTGGACCAACTCAACATCATCTTGAGTATCATTTATTGGTGATATAGTTTTAGCAGTAGGGATAATGGTATTTTACTTCACTTAGGGGATATGGAGAAGGTAGAATCTGACCTCAGGATGTCCCCAATGATTAGGGATTGTGAACTGAGTGTGGTTGTGGTGATGGTCATCTGTAATAGGGAAGAGGATATGGGTTTTGTCAGTTTCATGTAGTAGAGGTAGTATTTCCAGTAGGACCAGATATTGTTATATGTATGTTTAGATTTCTTAGTTCCATTTATTGTTATTTTTTTTATTCAAGAGCTCTCCACTCCTTTGTTTCACCTGCTATAGCCCATTCTCTGGGGCTAGGCATAGAGAGGCTTCCAATGACCCTACTATTGAGTTGACATGTCGGAGGCCCAACAAACTTATATGATGTGTGCTGAGGATGTAGATAAATGATGGGACCACATCAGTCCCATATGGATCTTATATTTCTATAGATGATTCCATACAATGTCTTTAATTGTACTGACTGGTTGTATTCTATGCATGATATCAATGACTACTTATAGAGGAGTGTTTTTTTTTCATACGTGGAAGTCCAGCATGTAGTTTTCATTGGTGAGTGGGATTGTCAGGTGGGTAGTAAGCATATAGAGACCCTTTCTTTCTTGTTGGATGAGATGTCAGTAGAATTGATGGACACTGAAATAGAAGAGGTTTCTAGAGTCATTTGGATGTTCCTGTATGTTTTTCTCTGAGGATGTTGTCATGATAGTCCCTCGAGGTGTTGTTGATTTTTTTTGGATAAACATGGAGCCCGATGATTACCTATTTTGAATGGATTCTTTTCTAATGGCACCCATAGAGCTGTGGGAGTTGAGGATTCAGATTGATGATTTGTTGTAGAAGGGTTTATCCAGCACAATTTTTCATAGTGTGAGGCCCCTATGTTGTTCCCAAATAATGTGGACAGTGGTATGAGGCTGTGTATATTCAACCACAGGTTTAATTAGGTGACTGTCAAGAATAGTTACCCCATTACAATGATAGAAAGTCATTTCAGCCATCATATAACGTAATTTTTATTTTCTAATATCAACATACGATATGGATATCACTAGTTGAGGTTTAAGTTGGGTGATATCCAGATGACTACATTCAAATGCAGCTACTAGAACATCATGTTTGCGGTCATTTCATTCAGTGTTACAAAGGAACCAACCTTGTTTATGGGACTTATGAACTCTTTATTATATGAGTTTTTGGATATTTTAATTTTTATATTCATTGATTATATGTTGATCTTCTTAAAATTAGACAAGGTGCATACCAAACATCTCAGCATTTCCATTCTAGTCCTTCAACACCACTAACTCTACAAAAATATGTCCAGATGTATGTTCTAGAGATGAGAGGTAAAATTTCTTGTGAACATGGCGTCATTAAAGGGTGAGGTAGTGGAACCATCAATGGTATACATAGTAGTTTCTTTCGAAGAACCCATTAATGTTGGAGAGGATCGAAATTTTCTTGTTCTCTCATGCTATTATCCGAGGTTTGTACCCAATATCTATTGAGATGTAATTCTGTTGATATCTATCTCTAGGATGGAGAATGATTTTGTTTGGAGTAGGTAGTGTCAGTCAGCGTTCAGCTATCTAAAGGGAAATTTTGGTTATTCACCCAATGCTCTGGTTTCCAGAGGAAGGGGTGATGTTTTATTTGTATTTTGATGTTCCCCGTATGGTATAGGAATGTGTATTGATAAGAAATTTAGTTTTAATCTTTTATTCATCTGGGAAGATATATCCCCACATGCGTAACTATTAAATCCCTATTTTGGATCTAGAGGAGATCATGTATTCACTATCATTGGGGTGGTATTAAATCATTTTGGAGATCTTTGTGCTCTTCAAAAATCATCATATTTTGAGTTATATATTTTCCTAGTGAGATATGAACATTTGGAATTGAAGGTGGATGAAGGGTATTCATGACTATTATTTTCAGATCACCTAAATCATAAGAAAGGGAAATGTTTTGGATGATTCATTGAACATAATGTAATATAAAGAGGTTGTTCGGGATCCTGGAGACACTTTGAAGATGATGGAGGAGTTTGTAGCCTTGAACAAATATACAAGAGCGTAAGGTGGTTGTCGTTGTTTGTTCAAGATGCCAGTGAATTTATCTACGATGAAGCAAGTGGAGGAGTCTCATTGGGGAGGCTCAGAGTAAGTGTTTTTGTGAGATCATGTTGGCCATGGTGATCCTCCAAAGTGATTGTTGGAGGATGGTCGAAACCAGATATTGTTTAATGAAAAGTTTTTTGTTCTGGTAGCATAACTTTATGGGGTCCTTTGTGAGTTTCATAGGTCACCTTTATCATTAGATCCAATAGTTTCTAAGATAAAACATGGGTTGATTTTTTAGTTTTCATGGTCTTGGATTAAACCTATAATGGAAGAGTTTGTGATAAGGTTCTTAGTTTAACAGCTGGTGAAGGATGAGCATTGGGTTCCCGGTGGTTTGTTGCATCTCTTAGATGTCCTCTATTGGGAGTGGGAATAAATATAAATGTATTTATTCATGGACTTACCCATATATTAGAGAGGAAATGATTCTATCAATGTAGTAGTGGTTATGTTGATGAAGTCATCCAAACATCTTAGTTATTAGGATATGGGGCCTATTGGATTCTTTGAAAAAATAAATATTCATGAAGTGGGGTAGTTCCACGGGGTTCTAAGGACCATTGTCTTAGATCGAGAAGCACAGTTTACCTTCTGATTTTAGAGGGAATTGTAGTATTCTTTTGGATCCATGATATACCTTTACGCTGCCTTCCTCCCCCACATAGATTGGTAGGTAGAACATAAAATCCAAATATTAGAGGATATCTTATGGGTGTGTGTCTTAGACCATGGTGGATCTGGGGTATGACAGATAACATTGGTGGAGAGCTCATATAATTATATTTATCACTCATCCATCGGCATGGAAATATTTGTGTCATGTTTCAGATATACATTTATTTCTCTTTTTTTAGGATTGAGGATGTGTTAAAATTGTTCTTGGTTCAGATGTGGTGCAGGGCATGACCAAGAAGTTTAAAATTGTGAGAGAAAGGATAAAAGTAGCAAATGACTTGATGAAGTATTATATAAACTGAAGGAGGATTCACTAAAAGTTCATGGTTGGATACCATGTGTTCTTGATGTTATCTGCTCTACTTGGTTTGTGGAGGCTTTATAGAGGGAGTAAACATTCTTCATGGTTTTTTGGGCCCTTTGATGTGTTATCATGAGTTGGTGAGGTGACATACCAAATTGAATTTCCAACATAATTTTATAGAATCCAAAACATCTTCCATGACTCTCAAATTCATCAATATCTTCCTGATGACTCCCAATTTATTGAGTAGGGAGAGTGGGATATAGTGGAAGACACAACATTTGTGGAGAATCCCATGGATATTCGGGATATTTGAGAGAACCTGATGTGTGGTTGAACCATTCCATTTGTACATGTGTTTTGGAAGAATGGTGTCCAGTTTGAGAGTAATGGGAGTGATTTATGTAGATTAATTCCTATTACCCTATGTTTTTCTTGTCTTACTTTTTTGATATTTTGATTTATGATGTCATGATGAAATATTGTATTATATGAGATGAGTAGTTTTCCTCTGGTAGTGTTATATGCGGTGCGTTGTGTGAAAATGTCAAGATGTGTGTAAATGGAAGGAACATATTCCTAATCAAGAAGCATTAATTGAGATGTTTTTGAAACCATGTTGGTGAGTCACTACCACATAGAGATAATTGTATCTTGACATATAGGATAAAATTCAATGGTCTTCATGTTTGTAAAGTGTGGTTTTTGTGCTTCTGTGGTGTGTCATGTGGTTATTTGGGATAAAAGATATCGAAGGATGTGTTCTTGGATGTGTTGGTTTCCACTCTTGCATTCAAATAGTATAATGTGGTTTTTCATGGGATATTGATGTTATTGCTTGTGAGTGGTGATTTTAGGGTAGCAAGAGACTTGAGAGGTATCTTGCAGGGTGGTTTTTCAGACCAATCATTCTTCGAGACATGGTTTTAAATTCTCGACGTTGATAATAGTTTTTGGGGAATATAATGTAATTTTCCTAAGATATTTGTTCTATTCATTTGTGAGAATCTAGTGTTTATGGCGTTATAGGAGATCAGGATGGATCATTCTATTACAAGGCAATAATTTCCTGATTTTCTATTTTTCCCAATATTTTCTCACCAATGACATCAAATGGATTCCATGTCACCCTAGTGGTTTCACCTAGAAATGGTATCACACTAGAATTTTCTCGGTGGTGTTACCTCATGTTGGAGGTCACTCACTATCATGGTCTCACCATGGCAGTCACTCTGTTTTGGTGCCTCATCAAATGGTGTCTCACCTAGTGGTGCCTCATCCAATGGTGTCTCTTTGAGTGGTAACTCATCTAATGGTGTCTTTCCTAGAAATTGATCATAAAATGGTTTATTTCCTATCAGTGCCTCATCAAATGGTGCGTCACCCAGTGGTGTCTTAGGAAAAAAAATTCCAATTATTGTTTTTCCCCTTTTGATATCTCATTTGATGTAAAATGATATTAATTCTAGATTTAAAAGTCTTTGATAATGATTCAGGCCCCATAAATCTTATCTTAAATTTAGATTTTCATCTATGGATTTTACTCATTCAAAACACATTATCTTGACAAGGTACTCCTTTAATGGAAAATCAAAAAAAAATCTAAACTGATTCTCTGTTTAGATCTTTTCAAATCTGAGATACCCTTCTCCATTTTTTGTCCTTCTTGTATCGCTTGGTATAGAATTCCTAGGGTTTTTCTTCCCATAGTAGTCATGCCATCAGGTTATGGTTTCTTTATTGTATTACCTGGGTGTTTTCCGAAATTATATTCATGCCCTATCTTGGAGAAATCTGGAAGTGCAGATCACCTCTTCTTCCATGTACGTTTTTCATAATCTCTCTGTGTTGTGTATCATGCGAGGTAAGTGTATAAATGTTTTTTCCTTAGATATATGGTTTAACAATATTTAATAAATTTAATTAGATCTTTATAGGATTAATATATTAGGCTCTGGGAATGTTATGCATGTTCTTCTAGTTTGACATTCCCTTTTGATATTTTGATCTATATGGGCTCACTAGCCATAAAAAATCATGGCAGTTGGTGGTCTTTTTTTGTGCATATGTTATAGATTATGAATTCTTGTTGTTGTTTTTCTACTGAATGACTATTTATATGATATTAATTATCCATGTATATTGCGTTAATGAAATATATTCACCATGATATTGAGGATTATATGATCACATCATCAATTTAAGTAGTCGAATTTGAATAATATCCCTATTGATAAAACTAATTAAGTTGTGGTATAGTTGTGATGTGTGTTTTTTCATGAGTTTTATAAAATAATCCTTATGTTACATTAAATTTTATGATCGTTTAGCATTTACGATACATATTAATAAATATTGATAGTGATGGAGGATTCCATCAAATATAGTTATTATTTTTATTGCGGATAATGTAGATATGGAAAATAGATATATTTTGGTGAGAAGTGATATTTCAAGAAATTATCCTAGATGAAGTACGTTTACAATCATGGGAATGGGTGGGAACCCAAATTAAATGTTTAAGAAGATTAGGGAAGCCTACTTATACAGTGGTTGAGCATCCTAAAATCAAACTACATGATTGATTAATTTCCATCCATTAAAAAATATAAATCATAGAAAATTAAAATGTGGTTATGATTCACATTATATGTGTGACTATAAAAAACCAACAATATCATGTTATAACTACAATCATATAGCACATCAAACATATTAATTTTGTTTCACTCTATAGTTTATTGTTTTATATGCATACCTTGTTTCATATAAATTGTATTCTTTGATGGTGTGATCTCATCAGAATGACTTGTTTCTATAAATAATAACAAGAAATGTTTTTAAATGAATTCTATGACTCCTCTGGTGATGAAATATCAACAAAGAAGTATGGGTAACAGATATTCTATAATGAATCTATATGGAACTAAATAGGTGACCATGGATGATTAATCTTGTTCTTTAATGGTGCGCGATGTTGTTATTTTAAATATAATTATAAATAATTATTTATATAATAAGAGTGAATCCCACTATGTTATCACTTCTAATGTATTGTATAATATCGTTTTACATGAAAAATGATGCTTTCTATTTTAAAAAATCAAACTTCTCATGGAAAATGGTACTGTGAAGATTTCATGTTTTATAAATTTTGATGGGGACGTTGTGGTTTGGTATTAATTTTTTCTGAGGATGGATATTAATGAACTAAAATTGGTAATACAATATTTAACATCATTCAATACCCAAATCGACTATTATTCCTAATAGAAGTGTTTCAAATCTAATGATGGAATTACGAATATATATTAAAGATATAAGAATTTCAATACCAGAATAAAATGACAGTTAATACCAATATTTGGGGAGCACTCTTATATATAGTTATCAGTTACATTGGAATTAGTTAATATAATCAATCATGGATAGTTTTGAACCATAATTGACTAATTTATTGAGGTCTTTACTAAACATTTCTCTATGTGGAAACCAAAAAAGAATTTATTATTTTATGATGGAACTATTACCAGGGAATAACACCATTCTTATTTTATCTTATTGTATGATTCTAATATCACTGATGGAATTGAATGATTTTTTAATAAATGAGATTATTTGACCATTCAAGTAACTAATTGAAGAGTCTTATCTTTTTTTAAGTAGGTATATAAAAATCATAGTATTTTTGTAATTAATCAAGAGGTCAATGATGTTGTGAAAAAAAAATAAATATTATATTCCATGAAGTGATGAATTTTTCAATCAATTAATGGTAGATCTGTGGTTCTTTTAAACTTAATTACATTCTGTATATCATCATTTAATATATAGAAACGATTATTTTCAAAATAAACTGATCATAAGTTTTGTAGAAGTTATTAATTGGGGTTATGGCCATTTATATTATTTATGTACCGGTAGTGTTTATGAAATTGTTGATTCAAATATTTCAGAGGTATCTTGATTAATTTTTAGTGTTGTTTTTTGTTATGTTATTTTCTGGGACTAATATTGATCATGAAAAAAAATTATAGTGTTGGGTATCTTATGATAATATCTTTTTTATTCTATATTCTGAATATATTACTTATGGATACAAGATATATGTTCCCTAGACCATGTTATTTATTTAATAGTGGTTTTCCATAGATCCTAAAAAGGAACGAACATTTATCATGTGGAAACCAAAAATGATTTTTTTGAGATATGCATTTTTCTTTTATTAGGATGATATAAATGTTAGATTACTAATGATTTTCATGATTATTACCATTAATGAATTATTTAATATAGAAATGTATTATATTCTGATTGAGTGATGAGTTCCTAATATAATATTTAGAACATAAAATTTTCCATATTTCATCACCTATATTTTTTTATTAGTGTAAGGAAATCAGTATGTGGTCTATTTTGATTCATCAATATATTGTATGGGTTGTGTTTTCAGGTTGTGAGATCATGTTATTTATTTTTTAAAATAATTATTACTAGTGTATGTTAAAAAATACCAACATATTATTTGGAATTGTATATTTTTGTTCATTTCATAAATTTTTTGTAGTTTTATAATTTTCATGAGAAATTTATGGCATTTATTTATCTAAAATCATAAAATAAAACTTATCGCAAATTTATTTGAATTTATGGAAACCCCATATTGTTGAATAACAACAAATGTATGACTTTGACTTGATATACTCCTAGGAAAAATAATATTATATAGACAATGTATTGAGTATGAATTCAAATATACAATTATAAAAAGTGGATTCATTTTAATGTTATATTATTTCAATTATAGTTAAAATGTATTTATCTTATTATGGGAAAGGTGATATGGAAAACTTCTATCATTTCTCTCTTACTCCTAATTTATTAGAGTATGTTAATGAGGCTCAAATTTTTTTATCCTAAATAGCTAACCATGAGGTCAAAAATAAATTATGTATAGAATATTGATGGATTGATGCTAGATGAATGATCGTTATTATTTTTATAGACTATATTATGCTTCCCCCAACCAACCATAATAGTTTCATTCTTACTACCACTATTCCATATGGCCTTTCCATCATGGTCTCTGAATGATATATAAATAACATAAAAATAGTTTTTATGGGGTGAAATTAAGATGGAAGTAATAGATATTCTCACATTATGAGTCAACTATCCCCAGGTCAATGAAGATTACTAACATCCAACTGGTATGTTTCATTTTTTTTTTGATTACCATATTGAAATGGGAGTATATAACCATGTATTTTTCCACAATTGTACAATATATTGTTATGAAACATGATCCCAAATGGGTGAATGGGGATATGATCATGAAATAATATCACTACATCCAAATTTATTAATCAGATAAGAAATAATACTTTCCCAAAATCAATATTAATTAATATGTGAAGATGGATAGAGTCCCATTAACAATTGTCTCTAATTGGGAAAATGTGTTTTAAAAACTATTTTATATTTCATTGATTAAATCCCTTTGAACTCAGTTTACCTTGATCATTTTTTATCATCCTCTAATCAATGAAAGTCCAAAATGATCAGTTTACCTTGATCATTAGTGGATTTCTCATACAAAAACAGTTATCATAAATTTATACACATGGGTTATTAGGATGAATTATATGGGTTTCCTTACCATTATCCAATTTTTTTGGGTGGAAATATGTGATACATCAACTATTGGACCTAGACTCATGGAATAGGAAAATAAAATAAAAATTTAGATGATCTAAAAGACGAATGATACATTTCATAATCATTAGTAATAATATGTGGATCATCATTGATGATGACTATCATCTCATGTGTCTAATCATGTTATCATGGTATTATCATGAAGTTTAGTATATAATTATTTTTTAAGGTAAACAAGTTTTAACCTTTTTACATTAGAAATTTTAATATATATAATCATGTTTGGGATATGGATTATTGGATTGATTTAACACCAAGGTCCAGTTCCACACATAATGATGATCTTGTTTCTCAATTATGGAATAACCAACCTAACTATTCTATATCAACCAATGTGATCATGTTAAATATAAAACATATTCTTTGTTGATTCATGTTGTAGTAAAAATAAGAAATTGAAGTTATTGTATAGGTGAATGAAATCTTTAGTACTACTTTTATCGATGCTTGGTACAATTTATGAAGATACATGGTACCAATAAAAGAAAATGTGAGAGTAGTTGTCTGAGGACTTCTATATTAATGCCATTATTCTACTTTATGAGTACAAAAAGGCTAATGGTGGGGAGAATGTAGCACCCCAGGTTCTCTGAACATTATACATTTTCATTAAATTCATGTTTTATAATTATTGGGTTATCTTTTTAGAATTTCAATATGGTTTTTGAATAATTTGGATTTGTTTATAGAGGTTAATGGTTTGAGTATAGTTAGTAAAAAAATGATCTATATCTAGGAAATAGTGGATGGTGATGTTGGGAGACACCGAGCTAGCACACAGTCGAAGCATATATTATCTAAACCATGTGCATGATAAGGGAGTGATTGGAGATGGAGATAATTAGAAAATCACAATTAATTCATGTTTTTTAAAACATGACATCTAACTATTCAAGGGGTGTCCTTAAGATAGTATCGCTACATAACGGTGTTAGATTTTCTCAACCTAGTGGCTACCAAGGTGGGTTCTATTAGTGTTCTCATAGTTGGTTCGCAACATTATAGAGAATTATAAATGAATTTAATGCTCCTAAAATCATGATTAAATATTTATTATGGGTCTTAAACCCTAATATTTTCCTATTTTTTCATGTTTCTAAATACTATTTCTACTTAGGAACCATTGGTTATTCAGTTTTATTCAGATTTTATTTTTCTATTTATTACAGTGTGTTAGAGATAAGGAATCATTATTATTTTATCATTTATATACATTCACTATATATCTACTCATATTATTAAACCTTAATCATTAAATATATTTTAAATTTTGTATAACATGGTTCTATGATGCAAATCATGACGTGATATTGATTGATTTAATAATGGGAAGAAGATTCATGTCTGTATGTAGATGTCCAATGTGACTTCATTATTTTCATCATCCATTGTGATGTAGGTGGATTATCTATCATCTTCATTATTCTATAACATGAATGATTTATTTAATTAAATTTTTTTCTTGGATATTATATTTAATTTAATTTTTATTCCAATAAGGAACCACATATATAAATTTAGATTTATGAATTATTTTCTAGAATTTAGAAAAAAATATTTGCACAAAATTTTAAAATGGTGATTCTACAATTATATTATGGTATTAAGGGTTAAAAATTTATATATATAAATATTTTAAAAAAGTAATTGTTTTATGGGAAATATATTTGAATAAAATTTATATAGTTTGGTTGGTGTGTGTATAATGTGAAAACAGTGCGGTCAGAGAAGCCCTATCATTTTTAGACTGGTTATAGTCAAAGAGTACCATTTTCGATGGCAACACCAAGAATAAGTGTATTGATGGAAGTGTGTTTTTGTATAGGCGTTAACATGGGAATGGTTATGCTGAATTTAAAATATTATTAATTACTATTTGTATAACATTCCAACATAAAATTCACTAATGGATTAAAAAATATTTTTAACAACTTCTTAATATTTGTATATAAAATGTGATAAATGATACATGTTCAGGTAGTATGTTTGGGGATGCATCTTCAGAATTACTATTTACTTTATAATCACACACATCTTGGGAGTTCATTTTTATTCATATGTTATATATTGAGATAGTAATGGGGAGGTTATCTTATATATCTATAATTTCATCCTAATATCATGGTCATCGAAGGAGGTGTTGGTGCCTGGAACTAGTTTGAGTGGTGTTTGTGACTCCATCATAAGATACCTCTTAGTCATATTGTACAAATGTTTTATTAAACTGATATTCATTTTATCCTATTAAATCTGATATTAATATTACATTCAATTTTATAAATGAGTTATATTTTTAATTTTTATGAATCATATTGAAGGATGGGGTGATTATATTTTATTCTGGAAGATTGTTTTCACTCTAAAGGGTAAATCGTCTCCTAATGTTCAATAATGACCATATAATTTATTTTTGTCCTTTTATGTATGAGGGAATTCACCTAAGTCTCATATAATTTTTCAATATTCCAAATAAATAGAGATCAAGGGGGATGTTACAACATGAAAAATAAAATCCATTATATTTTTTCATTACAACTAATTTGAATTAATCGTAGCATATCCTCTATGTGTTTCAATCATAGTGTCCAATTATGCCTCATTATCCTACACCAGTTACCAATCAATTAATTACCCAATATTCAATTTTCGATATTATTACAACAATTTACATTTCTAGAAGATCTTATATCTACTTATACTATATATTTTTTTAATTTTGTAGAGAACCACATAATATATACTTTCAAAAAACCACATGATGTTATACTACAATTAAAATTTCCCCTTAGACAAATTCATGGGTTTTCAAAAAAATTGTATTATCCAAAGAATATATATCTAAACTGGAATGGAAAAATAAAATAATGATCTTCCTTACATAATGAATAAAACCAATATAACTAAAAAATTTATTTCATTATTTTTCATGAATAATAATTCAATGCCACAATTTATATAAAAATAGAATAACCAAAGATTTAGTTTCATAGAACATCACTAATATAGAAAAAATATTTTACAACAATCATTATTATTATATCATAACAACTCAACACTAAATATCCTATTAAGAATCTCACATGTAATAGCCATCATATTATCTTATTGAGTGAAATAATAATAGATAGGTGAGTAGAGATGATCATTTTGTGAAAAATAAATGGTAACCAAGGAGGATCATTTGTGATTCAACGATAATTATATTTGTTTGATAACATATTCATGATCCATTAACATATCATTGTTAAAATATACCCTAAAAACATGGATTATAATACTTAATAAAACATTAAATAAGTACATTATAAAACATATGAATATGTATCAAATATAATAATAATAATCAAAACATTTTGGATTGGGAGTCAAAAGCTAATTCCCATAGATTATATAGCTTTACTAACATGATTACCTTGGTGGATCAAAATTCATTAGTATGTTTCCAATGGTGGTTTAGTCCCAATCACAGGGTTTTACCAACTAGATAACCATCAAAATTAATTTATCAATATCTCAATATATCTAAATCATCACAAAATTAATTAGAGAATTTTTTTCCCGAAAAAAACTTAATTAAAAATCAAACATCTATCATCAATAGGATATTAATAATTATAAATATAATAAAAACCAATGTTAGAAAATAGGTTTCATTCCTCGCATTATAAATAACCCATGGAAATTGAAATTGGTGAGACAATATTTCAATATAGTATCACATATATTTAGCGTAGAAATTTTTGTATTTGATACCAACAACTCAATTTCCACCAATTAATATTTTATAATAACATTAAGTGGGTAAAACATAAAAAATAATTTTGAAGGAATTGACTTCTTTTAAGAAATATGAACTAGTAATGGTATCATAAAAGAGTTTTAATAAATTTTATTTTTTATTGTAATAAAATATAAAGATACAGTCACTTTGATGATTAATTTTTGAAAATTTGAATTCTAAAAAAATGAAATTAATTTTTTTCAAAAAATATATTTAAATTTAATCCCAACACTAAATTATTGACAATATAAAAAGTTCTTAAAAATTTAAGTGTATATTTTTTCATGTTTTTACTTTTTAAAAATAATCATTAATAGCGGGTTATAAAAAATCATGATGTATTCAAATATTTTATTCGAAATCATTTTTACCAGCATTACTTTTAACGTTATTCTAAAATATAGAGGCCTAAAAAATTACATATTGTTTTAATAATAAAAATAAATATCTTGGTAAAAAAATTTCTTTTGAAAAAATTTTCTTCAATATAATATCCTTAAATTGATATAATGTTTTTCAAATTAAATGTAGAGTTTATTGTAAAAAATTGTATTTTGAATAGAATGAAAAATATTTTGAAAAATATTTATTGATAACCCACATAATAAAAATAGTAAAAAAATAATATTTTGAAAATCGGTTATGGTAAATATGAATGTCACAGATGATTAAAAATAATAATATTTTTTAATATAAATGAGTTCATTAATTGGAAATGGAAATATGGAGGAGGGTGGAATATCATTAAATATTGTTGCAAAAATAACCAATAATGATTTAACTTCTCTGGGGAAGAAATTATTCCAATAATACATATTGAATCAAAATTTTCATTTTTACAAATGAGATAGACAAAGTATTATAAATTGAAATATTATGGTGGAAGAAACCAATACAATCACCCATATTTTTTATAAAAATATATTAAAAGATTTTCAAATGAATAATCATTAAATTACATAAAAAAAGAAGAAATAATTTTATGGGTTTAATTAGTTTGTAAAAATTGAAACATAATAAATAGGTTTATAAACCATATACATTTTCTAATGCTAATTTCTTCATAACTAGAAACCCTTTTTGGCATATCATACTGAAGACATTTCTTCATTTCATGGGGAAACAAAACAAAATAAATGGATGAGAACATATTCTTATTAAGGCTAAATAAGGTAGATATAAAATAATTACATAATAATTATGATATAAAAACATGAACATAAAATTTTACGATTTTACCTTTCATATATAATATAAAAATATTGAGTACTTTAATAAATCATATATTTTTTGAATAAAATAATCATAAAATTGCATGCACCATAAGAGAATAACATTGACATAAGTCGTTGAATTTTATTCAAAAACTTATGCATAAAACATAATTTGAATATTAGTCATGGCCCAGTTCCAATGACCCATAAATAATTGGTTTCACTCCAGATTCTTGCAAGGTCTTACTGAACATTGTTCACTTGCCGTTATATCCATGTCTTAATAAACCAGGGTTATTACTTGTTCTATACCATTCTATATCATGCGATAAAAATAATTACGAAATCTATTATTGGGACATATATGTCCCACTCATTAAATAATTAAAACATTGAATATATATTCCATAAGATCATAAATCATTCCTTATATTTGTCCCATTAATAGAAATGGTTTCTATAAACATTTAATCATTTCATAAACCATGGAAATGTATTGGAATTAATTATCATCATTATATCATAAACATAAACTATACAAAGAATGAAAATAATTTTACTCATGGTTAATATACTCAGTAAAACATATATAACATTTAATATTCTTGACATAAAAGGAACATGATTTTGAAGGATCACATGAAATAGTTATTGATGAAAATATACATTTCATTTTAAAAATATCCTTTTTAATAGCCCTAAAATTTAAAAGGATAACATTTTCATTTATAATTATAATGAAAACTTATTACAGAATCATTGATACACTATGGAATCATGAAATTATTAGAATCCACTCATTACATATAATTTAAAATATATTATTCTATATTTATTTTTTAAATGTCACAATGCATGTTATTTTAAATATAATAAAAATGATTATTTAAAACTATTTAAGAAAATGTAAAACATAATTAAATATAAAATTAAATATAAATAATAAAATATTAACATATTTTCTAATAATATTTTTTGAAACATTAGCATGGGGGAGAAATATTCCTTTGTCAAGGCTTAATTGTAAAAAACTGTGAAAAATGAAGAGACTATAAAATAAACAATTACCTAATGAATTTTATTTAATTGTTCACATTAAAAAAACTTGTATAATAAATATGGTTTTTGAGTAATTTAGTTAATCAACATATTTCTATCATACCATGTATTATTTATTTATAACCTATTATCGACCCTTAATTAATAAATTATTATTAAAATAACTTTTCTACATGATAAATGATTTATTTTTGAAGCATGTTTCCATTCAAAAGTATATTTTATTATAATTTGATCATTAGTATCATTATTTACAACAAATTTATCATAGAATTAGAATAATATATAACTCTAATATGCATATTTATAATAATTTTTAGAAGGGAGAGATATATAAATGAAATACACCATTCATGGTGATTATAAGAAGTATGTAAACCTAAACACTATATTCATTTTTGGATTAATGGAAATAAATAAAGGTACATAATAAGAAAAATTAATAAATAAATAATTATAAAAATATATATTAAATAAACTAATTAAACACATCATAATAACCACAACTAAAATATGGTGATGAAATATTAATTGCATTTCTATATGAATACGATAAGTCTCATGTACGCACGTGGTATACTTTCAATCCTTATTTGACAGAAAATATAATGTATAATATTATTTTTATATTTATAATGACATATCAATATATTTTGGATACTGAATATACTATTTATGACTAAATTCATAGATTTATAGGATGCAAGGAAGAGATGAAAAAGAATGTGACTCTTTAGAGTTGTTTCCTCTTAATTGATTTTTCTTCTTTGGATATAACGTAATATAAAATAGGGTTGGTCTTATGGGAATACCGAAACCTAAAAAAGGTGAAATAGAAATTTTATATGATTAATTGGAAGGTCATGTTCATGATAGATTTCTCAATGTTGTGTAAATAAGTGAGGGAGTGAGGTTTATTTCTACAATGGGGGTGAGGGGCCCTTTTAGAATTTCTCAAAATAATATATTATAATAAATTCAAAATTTAAGAAAATAATACCAAATTGAAAAGTGATTAAAGGTAAAATAACGAAATATTGTAATATAATCTACCAATATATTTTTGATATGATTTTGTGTTATTTTAAATTGTATCATTTTGATTAACCTTTAGTTATGCTATATTAATTTCAAGTATAGTAACAATATTTTTATTATTAAAAGGATGGAATTTTTACTTATATAATGTAAATTTCATGATAAATAATCAATTAATGACATTTTATAACGTATAATAATAAATTTTTTTATAGGTTTTACTATTTTTAAAAAATCGACTGAAATATTAATCTTATTTAATATCAATATTATCAATTTTGAAACAAAATTTTTTTTTACATTTAACAATATAATCAAATATTATAAAATATGATAAAAATATTTTATTTTATAAATAAAGTTTCAAGGTAATATATATAGAATCTTTTTATCCCAATAAAATTTTAGAGTTATTTTACTTTTAATAAATAAGATATCATTTATTTTATTTTTCTATTAATGGAATAGTTATTACATCAGCATTATGTATGTAATTAGGGTGTTAAATTAATTTCTAAAAATAATAAACAAATAAACTTGATAAATATAAATAATTTATATTTAAAAATATTATTTTTAGTCAATCATTTTTTCTTGTTAATTCCATATTAAAAAATTATAGTTTATAATATTTAGAGTATGATATTTTGTCACATTCATTGATTTTAATAACATATAAGAAAATTTCATGGAAAAGTGTCAATTAAATATATAAATTTCTAACTTCATGTTTTGAAATTGTAATAAAATACAAAAAATATTAAATTTGATGAAATATTACGGCCATATCACTTATTTTTAATCTAGATTAACTCGTTTTACCGCTATTAGAATATAATAATTTTTACTAAAGTTACTATTCAAATTCACCTAAAATAATAGTAAAATATTAAATAAATTTGGACCCAATGAATACATATAAGGATGGAAATTTTCAAAATTAAAAAAAAATATTTTATATTTTATTTTAATATAAAACTGATAAAACATAATTTTTTTTGGAAAAATAACATTTTAAATATAAAATGATTTTATACTAAATTATAGTGTAAAATAAAAATAAACATCTTTAATTAGACTATTTCAAATAAAAATGAACTATTTATAATATATAACTACTCTAAAACATAATTTTACCTTGTAATAACATAAAATGAAAATAAATGGTTTTTACTATTTCTTTACCAAATTTTTTTTCACAAAGTTATTGAAATTTAATTTTAAGATAATATTGACATAGTCAATTAAAAAATGATTTCACTTTTGTAGAAGAGGTTTTATATAATTTTTAAAAACTAATATTCATCAATAATATAAATAATGACACAATTTTTAAGACACCGTATTTTTATGTATAAAATTAAATTACTAAAAACTATGTGATTATTTACTAATAACATAACAATATATTCATGTTGAGTTGGGAGATTATATATATTTCATATAATTGTTATTATTATACATTCCATAAAATTTTCCTCATGGTTATAATGAAAATATTATTATTTTATTCCTTTCATTTAAAATCCATTATGTCTCAAATGCAAGGTATTAAAGAAATAATATTATTAAATGATGAATATTTCATAATATACTATGTTGTCATAACCAATATCTGAATAATTTAATTCAGTAATAATTATTTCAATATAAAAATGGATGTTGATTTAATAAATATCCTTATAACCATGATGTATTTTTAATTGATATGCATTTTAGGAAAGGACTTGATTGGTCTCATTAAACCCCATGAACCTAATAAATATAAAGAAACTCATCAGGATATAATCACACCATATAAAATATTTTTTAGTGATTCAATATTTTCATACATATATATTACATATTTTTAGATGATTAGTCAATAAATTACAAAAATACATGCATGGCGGCTATAATTCTTCCCCATCCGTGGAGAGAAAGTATAGAATAATATTATCTAGTGAAAGTTCATCAATGTTTCCCAAAAATATTTTTTCATTTTGTAATCTACTAAAATATACACCACATTAAACCATTCTTCTTTACATAGGTAAAATAAACATAAAATGTGGGGATTTTATATTCTCATTAAGGGTAAAAAATAAAAATTTGAAAAAAATAATGTGACTATTAGGGTATGTGATCACGAGAATAATGGATGAAAAATATAAACTACATGTCTCAAATCATGAACATGAGTCACAAAATTAATGTTCGTATTTCATATTACGTGACTCATATTGATATCAAGGAACATGAGACCTTAGTGAATAACATTTTCATAATATATAGATATGATTAATATATAGAAGCATATAAAATTATTTCAATAGTAGTTAAAGCTCATAGAATAAAAATTTCAATGTACCCAATGGGATAGGACACCACATGGGTGAGACACACCACCATCTCCAATTGAATCGATTTCTTAATGGTTGAATGAGTTTACTCACTAAACCATCGTAGTAGACAAGGTTCACTTCCAAGACCATAATATAAGACAAAGTAACTTAATGGAAAGTGTTTAATCCCTATTCTATTCATTTTAATATAATGGTATATAAATTTTTAAACAATTCATTAGACATAGATATTTTTCCCACCCATATTGGGAAATATCATATCTACTACACCTGGTTATAATGTTGCCAACATCATATAAAGAGAATCATACATATGTGTACTAGAATGTCAGTAAATGACCATCATATAAGAATCAACGAAATTAAATGGGTTTCATAAACTTTTTATTATAAAATAGTCTATGGAAAATACACATGATTCCAAATCGTTTCAAGATTACATCATACGATACCCCATGAAAAAAGTGGGATTCATAATAATTTTATCTTGGTATAAACCAAAGAATATTAATAGGCTTCAAAAACATCATCGTATTATAAACTATTTAGCGAAATAAATGAAATGTTATTCAAGTATCTTATCTATATAAAATATTAAATAATATTAACTGATGTCATATTTAATTGATATTCATTTTAAAGGATCACTTGGAAGAGTTCTTAAGGAAAATTAATTTTATTTGAAAATCAAAATTTTCAAATAAAAATGCATAAATTATTCTGATAACAATATTCATTAAAAATAATTATGAAATAATATAATGGAATATTTAAAAACCATTTAAATGATATATTAAAGAAATTATATTTTCAATACTAAAAAAAATTATATCCTTTTAAAAATAACCATTAAATTTAAAATCATTTATTATATATATATATATATTTACCATTTATTAAATAAAAAATATTCTTCCAATAGATCATTAAAAACATATAGGGTAATAACTAATCCATTGATCATTCATTCCAGTGATAAATATATTTCATTTAATGTATTATATAAAAAGAAAAATTCAATTCAAAAATTCAGTTAAATCGAAATAGTAATTTTTTGGAACCTGATATAAATATTTCATTCAAAAATATTTGTAAAAAAATGATTCATATGTAAAAATGCAATTTATGAATAATATTAGAATAGAATTATATTTTTCAAAACTCATTTAGAAAAGAATTTTTTGGGAGAAAATTTAATTTACAATCGAAGTGAGAAATAAAGTCGTATTTTAATAAAAACAATTACCAAAGAGTTATGAATTATATTTTTACATTTAAAATAATAAATAACCAATGGTGATGAAAATTAATGAGTTTATTGATAAATTTATGATAAAAGTTTGTTGGAGGCATAATTATAAACAATCCTGATAAACAGTGATATTGTAGCATTAATGAATTACAATATTGGTATACTAGGACCATAAGATCCATGAAGAAATAACATAAAATTTAACCTGAAATATAATGAGGTTAAACAAACACATGATATATCTTGTCAATGGGAATGTGTATACATCTAGTGAAATAGTACAGGTTTATGACATAATGTACATCTCAAAGAATGAATATTGATAAACAAATCCCATACCACTTTGGTAACTAATGAACCGTAATTCCCATGAATGTGATATCCAAAAATGAATTTTTAATTAAACATTAGTTTAATAATAATCATCATAAAATCCATTAATTTTCACTATATTCACCACAAAAAATAAATAGGTGGTGAATATTCATGGGTATCACATAAGTAAAAATGAGACAGAAATATTTTACCTTATGTATTGACTTTTATTGTTCATGTTCAAACCTCATGTATAAGAAATTTCAATATATTATAAATAATTTTTTTAACAATATATATTTATATATAAAGTAATATATTATTTTTATGAACTTTTATTATCTTTTTAATAACAATTCCATGTTAATTTTGTGGTTTAAGTATTAACCACATCGTTTTTCCCATATATTTTGATTTATAGTTTTTTGATACATTACAAAGATTATGGTTTCACAATATATATTATTTTATAAATGATATAAATATAATTTATATTAAGAATATATATATTTAATGTAATCCATAAAACTTACTGATATAAAAAGATATACCTCGTTCATAGAGATGGTTAACTGTACGGATGCGTGAATTCTATTTGTATTTTCTTGTAAGATTGAAATAAATAATCGTAATTTATATATTTTAAATAAGGAATAATTTTTTAAAAATTTATCAAATATTCAATAAAAATCATCTTCAATACTATCTATATAAAAATTGAACGAACTACATAGGTTCACGAGGTGATAGTTCATCGCACACATGACCTACACTATCATATTCTCACAAATAGAAAACATTTATGTTATGTGTGACATAATAATTAATAAATAATTATAATATAAAAATCATAAAATATAATTATAAATATATCATTATTTCAAATAGTTATATGTAGTAATAGGATACATGAATAACATTAGTTAGTGAGGTGGTGGTCCTCCGCACACATAAACAACGATTTCGTAACCCAGTTTATGGAAGTGGATATGGTTGTATGTAATCACCTTAACATAAAAATATGAGTATATAGAATAATTTTTTTATGATATCATCATCTAAATATAAGAATTTATGGAGCTGGATAAACAAATAAACCAAAACCTCTCATTAATTCACGTTACATCTTCTTCAGGTATTTTCATAATGTTTAAAATCAATTCATAATAGATAAGAATTTTGATAAAAATATATCTTATAGAAAGGTAATAGGTAATTAGGTAATTGATTTTCGAAGAGTTTTTTCATGATTAATGGTGTATGATGTGAGATGAAGTGAGGATGTGGGTTGGTGTTTTCTAATACACAAGAGTGACATTTTGGTAAATACCCAAAAGTACATAATAATGAGCGGTCATTTTAACATTATGTGGATCCATAATTAATCATTAATGGTGGGTAGTGAGGATATGGTGTATAAAAAACACAAAAGAATATAAAGTAATGTTTTAGGCCTTTATTTCTTTATCCTTCAATCATTACTCAATTTTTTTCATTTTAATTATCACCACAGTAACTAGTTTTTTTAAAACTAGGGAATTTATCCATTAAGAATAAAATAAAATTATAATTAATTTATATATAGAGATCATGATTAAAAATAATGAATTTATTTTTTAAGTAAATATCATAGGTTTTTTCAAAATTAATTTTTACCCACATGCTTGTAACACATATGACATTATTTTAAACTTGATCATGATAATTAATTTTCAACTATTCTCAATAACCGTTATGGTCAAAATTTATATTTCAAATATATATAATAAAAATTATTCATATTAAAATTATTTAATCCACTTCTCCAAATTAAAATCTGATAATTGGAAAATTGTATTGTATAATTAATCCCACGACCTTGATGTGACGGTGGGTTTTCTAAGAGAAAATTTTAAATGTTTTTGATGTTTTTATATCAATATTCAATATAATTTTTTTTCCAAATGACCTAAAATAAATTAATAGATCTAGGATAGAACTAATTTTAAGTCAAAATATATTAACAATATAATTTAACATTAAAATTAATTGAATAAAAAATGTTTTTTTCAAATATAATTTAATATAGTTTATTATTCTTCAAAATATTTCACATTTCAAAAAAATCCAATGAATTCACCATATAATAATTTTTATTTTATGATTACAAAAATTATTTTTTTATTAAAATAATTTCATAAAAATATTTAAAAATTATATTTAATATTAGTGATCAAAAAGGTGACAATACCGCTTTACAAAAAATATGGTATTTAAGATAAATTTTTTATTTTTCGTATCTCTTGTCTAAACATGAAATAAGTTGATTTTTAAATAGTTGACAGAAAATATACTATATAAATTTCATTCAAATAACTCAAAAATAGTATGTTAAATTTATTGAATTAAAACATGTTTTTACAAGAGAAATATTATTAATAATAACATTTCCATTATTTTAAAATAGTTTTTATTTTCATTTTAAATTAATTGGAAACCATACAATTCATTTTATATACATGTGTAAATGATATATTTTCATAATTTATTTAATCTTATTAGTACCCTCCATTCCAATGGCTAGGAGGTAACTAAAATTTTAAATAATTATTTTTCAAAAGTATGAATCATTTCATTTAAACATAATATTGTAGGTAATGTAATTTATACACAATTTTATTTGTAACGCATAATAAAAAAATTATATAATGGAAAACATCAAAAAGGGTAGATTTATTTGAAAAAAAATAAAAAGTATCATGGTTTCAAATTTGTTCCACCATAAAATGAAATTATCCATAAAAATTAATCTTTATAATAAATGGTTTATCATTCGTAATTTAATTCATAAAAACAAACATTATAAACAGGGAAAATTAATTATCCTTTTGAAAATGATAAAGATATAGAAAATGTCAATTTTTAATTTATACATGGAATCCATGGGGGATAACATGGTTGGGAAGTATTAACATCAACATAGATGAAAATTAAAACACTGAAATACTAATGGATAGTGATTGAGAATGTGGAATATAGAATGTTAATGACCAAAAATACAAAAAGTAAAGGGGTGTAAAAAAGATCATTGATATCATAAAAATTTATGATAGGTTGATAAAAATTTATTTTAATATAATTTTCCTAATTTTGGATAATTTTTTATACATCTAGTCTATGAACATATGAAAATATAAATGCTTGATATATTTTTATTTCAATGGTACAAACAAATCAATTGGTTGTTCCTTGTACTATTTCAACTTCATCCCTTACTCAGTGAGATTAATTTTTTTAACAGGAATAATGCACTAAATAAAATTCATAATATAATGATAATTCATTTCTAATTTCTCTAATTATCATAAAAAAGTTGGTATCATATGCTATCCGATATCCTTAATTCTTCTTATAGAGAAGTTATAAATTAATATCTAAAACCCCATCCATATTAAAACTCTAATCATTCAATAAATGTATTACATTATAATAATTAAAAAATAAAAAATTAATAAATAAGGTCATAAAATTTCTCAAATTGAAAATTTTATTATTCCCATAGACAACACAAAGTATCCCACAATTTTCACATAAAAAAATTGTGAATTACTTCATCATGTATTCTATTGAAGCATAGTAATAACATGAATTACCATAAATATATATTGAAAACATATATTCATCATTAATCATTCCCTAAAACATATATTATTTTATATATTCATAAAATCAAAAAAATTATTTAAACTCCATCAATGATAGAATGAATAATGTTTTCATCAAATCATTACATTATTCGAATGTAATATGTATTATCAAATTTAATTATTCATATCCAAAATCAATTAATCCGAAAATCATTATAAAAAATTCTAGAGTATATTATTTGTTATATTACATTAATCAAAGTATCACATTTACATTATATAACTTTTTATGCTCCATCAGTAAAATGTGATTTATTTTAGAAAAACATTAATAAAATAAATATACAGAACAATCTTTATATATCTCATGATTTTTATAACATACATTTGGAACTCCAATAATGAAATGTTTTTTTGTCCCACTTTCTTTTCAATTAAATATATATGTTTCATAATGTGATTCCTTTATAAAACATTCCATTCATATGTTATTCGTGATATATTTATCATTAGTAATATAACCATTACTCATACCACCATGCTAATTATCTTCCTGAACGTCCCCCTAAGAAATTTATAATTCCAATAAATTCTATATTTTAAAAATTCAACTCTCAATTATATATTTAGGATACCAAACTTCTCATGTATTTGTTTAATATAACCCTTTCTTTTTCATTAGAATTTACATTCTTTGTGTCCTTTAATTTCATACTATGAACATATTCTTCTCTCTCTATTAAATTAAAATTATTTCTTATTACCACATTATCAATATGTAAGAAACTGGATAATTATTACCCCATGGTCTCCACCACCCAATATCTCAATGCAGTCAGTCATTCTCTTTTTTGGTATCTCCAATATTCAGTTACGATGCATGTTTTTAATCATGTTTTGGGATAACTTATTAGACATAATCATAATATCCTTCACTACAATCATCAACACATATAGATCCTTATTAGTAAATATTCAACCACATTCAATGTAAACCATCATATTTTTAGTTCTCTCCATTTACTGAAATAAAAAATAATCGAGTGAGAAACAGTAATCAAAATGGAAAACAACATAATACAAAAAAAATTCAAATATATTCTATTTAAATCATCACACCTTATGTTCAATCAATAATTCATATTTTATATACTTATGAATTCATAGTAATATTATTATTAAATTATTTATACTATTTATTAATGTGTTTGTGAATTTTTAATTCATATCCACAATGATATGTCAAAATAGGTGTGTAGAAAGGCCTATTTTCATGTACCATGTGATGATTGAGTCCATCTCAATGCACCCTGTTCATAGTTATAACCCCTATGAATCAATGTTCCAATTATTCACCCCCTTATAGTATATATAAATTTATTTAATTTCTCAGAAATCACATGTTTTATCACTTAGAAAAATTAACAAACATTTTTCTATACATCGAATCATCCTTATACTTATAAATAGTAACATTCCTAGTCATTACATTATAAATAGACATAACAATCTCAATATTGTTCTTTCATATGTGTTTTTAATTTTTAAACAAACATACCCATTGATACCAACTACAGTGTCCTAGGATTTTTATATATAGATATTACTTATTTATAGATGAATATTAAATAAATTTAGAAAATTGACATATGAGAAACATAATAGTTTAGTGTCTTTGGATTATAAGTATATAATATTACTATTTGGTGAAATGTCTTAATTTTTTTTCACAAAAATCGTACAATTCATTACTCTTGATATATGAATCCTACATAAAAACTTTGTTCATAACATGCGGAACAGAATCATAAAGACTGGTGAGCTCAGATGTCTGTAAGGGTGATAAAGGAATATTTGTAAAAATAACATGTGTTTATGGGAATGGGAAAATGAGAAATATATTTTAATACCATAACCTTTATATCATAGATAAAAAATTGATCCACATAAAAAATAATAACACTTCATATGATATGATTCACATTTAAATAAAATAACAACAGTCATGAAAGCATAACTCTAGAATAATACATCAAATCTTTGTATATATTTAATCATATAAAATCATTACCGTAGTATTCATGGCTTATCCCAAAAAAATTTTGTGAACTCCATGGGTTGTTACAACCCCTCGGTGGGATAAACCACAATCCCCAAATGTATCTATTTCATTATAGAGGAATAAATTCACTCCCCAAATCATCAATGTTGTCTAGGTTCACTCCCAAGACCATTATAGTGGAACATTTGGCCTATTAAACTTTTTTCAATATCCATTACATTAGATTATATATCATGGTATATAAATATTGGTCCAATTAAATTTAAGAAGATGTAGGTCCCTCCCGTCAATGGTTACAAGATAACTAACATCCTTGGTTATAACATAAACATAACCACCTTTTGAAAATCATAAATATGTGTATGACGTGATCTTAAAACATTAATCATATCAAAACCACTACATTGAAATTGGTTTCATAAAAATTTCATCATAACATAACATGGGAAAAAATAATCAGTTTTATTATCATCTCATCGTTTCATGATAGCATTATATGTTGAAAATAAAGTAGGCTTCATAAGAAATATATCATTATATAACCCATTCAAGAGAAATGGTTTATAATAATATTCCAATGATAATAATTTTTGAGAAATAATAATAATGTTATCCTTTGTTTTCATCATAGATAGTGAATGATTAATAAAGATCGCTTATTACATTCCTTCTACAAAATAACCCTTATTTGAAAATAACTTCATTAAAAAATATATTAATTGAACATTTTAATAATAAATTTATATGAAAATAACATTGTAAAAGTATAATTTAATATATAAAAATAATATACAACATTTCATGTGTAAATTAACAATTTCAATTGAAAAAACTCTTTGTTAAACCATTTTAAAATCACATTTTTATTTAAATTTTTTTTTGAAATCTAAAAAATTTGAATTTTTAATGAAATTGGTTTCCATTAAAATAAAATCGATACATATTGGGGATCATTGAAATGATTTGTAGATCTTGATAGTGAGAAATATTACTTCTGACATGCAGGTTAAGAATTCAATGATTCTATTCAAATTATTGGTTAATAAAACATGATCATTTTTTGGAAAATAAAATAAAGATTTATTTCAATGAAAATTCATACATGGAAGAAATTGTATTAAAAATAATATAATAATAATAAAATAGTTATAAATTTTTTTATTGAAAACATAGTTTTTTAATAAAATTAATCATATGAATGGATAGATAAATAATGTCGAATTTTGTTACAAATTATTTATCATATTAATTTAAAAACAATGATTGGAAAATGGTAAAATAAATTGAATATATAATGAATAACTAGAGGAGAATAAAATTCAGTAGATTATTTCGACATGGATTATAATATTATATCATTGAAAACATGATCATAAATAACCCCAATAATCGATGAGACTGTAACCAAAAATCATTTAAACTTTTGAATATTTTAATTTTTATCCAAATGAAGGAATAAAAATGGGAAATAAAATATAACGAGGATAGATAAATTAGACTTATAAAAATTAACTAGGGTTTTATATATACTATGTGAAATAATATAGGTTCATACCATAATTTACGTGTCAAATAACTCAAAATGACAAATATTATAATATCGATTTGGTAATGTTTAAACCGTAAACCTCATGAAATATATTTCAAGAAATAGATATATAAATCACTTTTATTTTAAGGATAACAATAATGAAATATATTAATGGGTAGTATATACTTCACATAAAAGGAATATGTGGTCAAAATTGAATGTTTCTCATAGAATTAAAAAGAGGGAGGGAAATACATTACTCTATGTATTAACATTCATCAAACAGGTTGAATCCTCATTTTTAATAAATATATGTTTATTATAAATATATTAAATTAATAATTATATATATTATAAATTATATTATTTTATCATGACCTATTATTAAAAATTTATTAATAATTCCATGTTAATGTTACATTTCCTGCAAGGAAATATTTTTTTCAAATGTGTTTTGATTTATTGTTATTTTTAAACTACATTAAATCATGGTTTAATAAATTAAAGAATTTATAAAATGATATATATAATATATATTCTTTATATATGACTTTATATTAACCCACAATATTTAGTGGTAGAAAATTAAATTCACTCTTCATAGAGATGACTAGTTATACCTACACATAGATGTTGTTTCCATTTTCTGTCTGATATAAATAAATAACGATAAATTTTTTATTATTATTAAATAATAATTTTTATTATATATATATATCATATATTTTCAATAAATGTATTCACATCACCTTCTATGTAAAATGTGAATGAATCACATCGCTTTGTGAGATTTTAGTCCACCATCCACACAAACGACATAATCGTATGCCCAAAAAAAAAGTAATCATGAATATATTAGAGTTATAAAAATGTAATAAGAATAATAATACCATACATATGACATATAAATAATAAATCTTTCATTATTTAAAATCAAGATATGTGTAATTGAAAATCGAATGACATCGGTTCATTTGAAGGTAGTCTTCTGTAGACTCCAATGATGAATTCACAACACATTTGATGGATGAGAAGATGGTTTAATGTCATTAATACATCAAAAAATAAACTCCTTATCTATAATATACTAGTTTTTATATTGTAATGGTATAATTATAATTTAAGGAGTTAGAGAAATTAAAAAAACAAAAATGTTCATTGATGAATGTTACCTCTTTATTGAGCATCCTCCTAAGGCTTGCACAAAAATATATCGAAGGTTTCATTATGTACAAAATAAATATTCTATGATGAAAGGGTTGAAGTTAGTAAGTTATTTGGTAATGTTTTGGTTGATCCAAGTTTATTATTTTATTTTAATCAGCAATGAGAGTGTGTATACTTTTAATGTCGAGGAGGTGTTTCATATTTGTAAATACCAATTATTATACATCAAGGGGTGGTCCATCTAACCAATTTTTACTCAAAATTAATAAGTAATGTTGGGTAGTAATGAAATTGTTCTATCAATCTCTCCAAAACAATAAAGACACTTTTTATAAACAATTCATTCATTTTTTGTTATGTTTTACACACTTTTTCCATTTTAATTTTCACAAATTTAAATCATTTTTTAGTTAAAGGAAATTTATCTAAAAAATAATTTTTTTAATATTATTTAATTTATAAATATACATTATAAATTTTTTATATAATTATTAAAAAAATTCCATGTTTCAAGAAAATATATATTAACTCAAATTCATTTATCATGCAAGATTTTGTTTTATCCTTAATCGATGTAATAAAATTATAAATGATGTTACTAATAAATATGGTAAATAATTAATTTTTAAATGTTATAAAATAAATATTATTTGGGTAAAAAATATGTAATTAATTTCTTCTAAATCCAAATAAATGAATTATAAAATATAATATCAAATTAATCCTGAATGACGAAATGAGAAAGTGGGTTTTCAATTAGTAAATATTCAATATCTGTAAATGGTTTTAGAAAAAATATAATATGATGATGATTCCAATTCTAAAAGTGATATTAATAGTAATATAATTGTACAAATTAAAATATTAGACTAATTTAAAATATAACTTATCATTATAATTAATTTAATTAAAAATTCAAATTTCCATTGAAATTTAGAATTTCCCCTATTTATAAAAAATGAAGCTATTAAAAAAGTCACAATAATTCACTTGAAGATATTATTTATTTTATGATTTTATAAAATTAATGTTAATTCTTCCAAATAAATTTTATAAAAGTTTAAAAATTTATATTTTTAACATGTGAGAAAAAATGCAACAAACGCATTTAAAAAAAATACTTTCTTGGGAAAAAATTTGATTTTTTATTATCTATTTCTTAGAAAACAGGTCAGATGAAAATAAAATAGTTTTTTGAATATATAAAATTTATGTCATTATAATAAATCACTATAATTTGTATTATCAATTTTTTACTTAAAACTGTTTTCCCGTATAAAAATAGTTTTCGTGAAAATTATTTCCATTATTTTAGAATAATTGTTATTTTCCTATTGAATTAATTGGGAACCAAAACATTCATTTCTTATACATGTGTAGCACTTTTATTTTAAAAATTAATTTAACTCTTCTTAATCTCCATTACAATAGATAGGATATAATTGTCATTTAAAATAATTTTTTTTGATAGTAAGAATTGTTTCATTTAAATTATGTTTTCTTTGAAATGTAATATAATAAAATTGTTATGTTTAAATAAAATTAGATAAATGAATACATTCATATGAAAAAAAATATTTCAAAAATCCTAGTGGTGTGATAAACATTATGGTGAACAATTCGAAATATTGTTCATGAAAATAAATTTCAGACAAAGAGCCCCCACAACATTATTTCTGAATCCCTCTAATATATATGAATATACTATATGAAAAATATATTAATACCATAAATCATAATAAGATTTATAACTATAACCACTTAAAATTTTTATTTATAATTTATTTCTAAATGTATATTTTTTATTAAAATTTCATTTTCAAAATTAGTTGTGAGTTATCTTCATCATTTTGAACTATTCATATAATAGCAGTTTTATTGTTCTTTATTCTAAAAAATTTATTAATTCCTTAATCTTATATGGTATTCAAATCGATGTTTTATTATTATATATAATAATATAATTTCATTTTATGAATGTTTTTTGTTATTATTATTTTTTTGAATTTAGAAAATAACACATTTCATTGATTTTTAATGAATTCGTATTGGTATCTTAATTACTTTCTCATAGTTATCCATGATATATTTTTATTTAATTATTGAATTAGTTAGTTATACAATCCATAAAATTCATATACTAAACATAATGGGTTATTATGATTAAGAATGTTGTTTATTTTGGAATATTATAATTATTACAGAAGAATGATGATATTATTCATGTACATTAATGGTGGTAAATTATATATGCATTGTGGTTAGTAAAAATGAATGAATCTAGATAAAGAAGTATATGCATTAATTTATATGGGTAGAAGTATATATTACAAATTTTTATCATTTTAATATATGAATAAATACAGTTAAACAAAGGATCATAATTTCTCTCAAAATTGTCATAATATTATTATTTTAGTCCCATATATTACTCAATTTCACCATTGCACTCATTTAATTGAGGGTATGTTGAAAAATAGAATCCATCACTCTATGGAGGCATTAGTCGATGCAACACATGATTGATGATTTCATATATCATTAAATAATTGAGAAAATGACAATTTTTTGAGTAACAATGATTAATAAAATTTAGTGTATAAAAAATAATTGTCTACCTATATAGAAATGAGAATATTTTAATTGAAAAAATAATATTTAAAGGAAAATAATTTAGGAAAATATTGATATATATATTAATATATTTGTTTTTTCCTATGATTATTTCTAGAAAAATATATTTTTGATGACAAAATGCTTTCAATAGATGCTCATAGAAACAAATATGAATAATCCGTATTGGGGTGGTCAGATTCTTTAGTTGAAACAAAAAAATTGATTGTTCTTAAAGGTATGGTGGGAGGTACCTATTATATGTGGTGATAATTACATTTATATAAATGTTTTATATTCCAACAAATAGTTCACATTGTTCACATGTAAATAAGACTCCCAAATGCAATATAATAGGGTGGGTTGAGAGATGCAATAATCAATACATTAACCAATCATTTTTAAATGTTATTTAAAAATGTTTTTATGTTCTTTTTTCTTAAAATTTTCATTTTTCACATTTTCTAGTTTTACCTTGTAAACTTATTTCTATCTATATAATTTATTTTCTATAAATAAAAATTAAACGAATCTTATTACACAATTTTTAAATAATGCTTTAATATATTCAATAAGCTTTTTCATATAAAATTCTTATGTATAAGAAAAATAAATTATATAATTATTAAATGTAACAACCAAAACATATTATTTGTCCATGTTTATTTCGTAGTAAATATTTTTTTTGTAGGAAAAAATTATAAATATACTCTTGTTAAATGATGTAAACTGAATTTTTATAAAATAGTTAAATTTATGTGTCATTAAATGGAAGACATATCATAATTTTAACTAAATAATATAAAAATAAAAGATAATAATAAAAATAGTTACTTTTACTTGAATGTATTTCATTTATTTTTAGAAATAGGTTTCATAAATATATAACAGTATTTAGATATTTATTTAATTACTTCATACAGAATATTTTATCCTAAAAAATTTTCTATATGATTTTATAAAAAACTTACATCCTAAAATAGTCATAAATATTATGTTTGTAGTAAAAATTCTATTTTTCAATATTCATGTAATGAACAACTATTTCAGAAAATTATAAAAAATTAACCCTAATATATTTTTGATATGTGGAATTTAAACATTTATTTAATTTTTCAATATTTTAATTGATGAATTTATAAATTTATGTTTTAAATATAAATTAAAAATACAAGGGAAATATAATTTTATTTATAATTGACATTTTTAAAAAATACGTGTTCATTATATTTTAAAATTCAATTTCTAATTTAATCCATGTTAATATATTAATATGTTTTTTTAATATCATTTATTTTTGTAATATTATTTACATGTGTTTGATTTAATTTAATAGTACATAAAATTTTTCATTGATAAAGAAAAACCAAATAAAAATAATTATTTTTATTATAATCCTATGAAATTTTATAGATAAAAATATATTGAATTATAGGAGGAATTGTTAATATTAAATATTATATGTTATTTTCATCAAATTTGTCATTGATTATTTTGGTTCGTTGTTGTGAGTAGAAAATATTATTGATGATGGTGTTAATTTTAATTGTCCCAAATATTATGTCATTACAATGTAGGTGGTGCTGGTCTTGATGCATTGAAATGAGTTAATACAAAATTAGATTATCAAATATTTGAATCACATTGGGTTTTATATTGTATATTTTCATAACATTGTTATATTTCCTACTATAATATATTTGAGGTACTACTTCACCTCCTCAAAAGTGTCTTATTTTAAAAAACCATAAAAAATAGATTTCGAATAAATAAATGATACCATTTATCACATTGTGATATTTTGGTAGTTAATTATTCCCCAAACTCCTTATCAGTTCACTTATTCATATTACCTCAATTATTAATTTTCACTTCATATCTTATAATAAGAATATTTTTATAGAACGTCTAGCCGGGAAGATGAAGTCAAAATCCCATGGGGAGTATATGGGGTGGAGAAAACATTTTGGATGTGAGATAATCCAGTTAAAACAAAATACATAGTAAACCATTATTCTTTATTTTCCAATAAAACTTGAAAATATATCATAACCGTAGAACATAATGGGTTTTTACTATTTTAAATTAGTTATATAAGTATCATATTTAATAATAATGTATACATTTGTTCCATAAAATATGTTACACTTAATTTCATTATAATCCTGATAATGTTTTTTTCTTATTTATTATCGGGTTAATGGAAAACATAAGAAAAGGGTGGGATTAAGTACTTATTAATTAATAAAATATAAGATGTACTTATCATATTGATATAAGTGGTCATATAGAATATTATAGATTATACTCCATAAAATGAACACATATGTATAAAGATCATAATCCAAAAAATTTACCCTATTAAAGAAGAACAAAAAACCATAACATGAATCATATCATATAGTTTTCATATAATATGGTGATATATTAGACACATAGAAAAAATAATTATAACTAATGTTAAGGCTATCCTATATATAATATAATTATAGATGATTAATTTAACCACCTATTTTCCAAAACATATTGTACTAGGTTAACTAAAAATATCCCAAAAATAATAATATCAAGAGAGATAAATCGACAACTAGTGCATTAGAGGGATAAATAATTTTTTTTCCACCAGTCACATTATGAAAAATATAAATATGTGAACTATTAGAACATTAAATCAATCATAAATCCTTTATTGGATAGTTTTCTAGTTAACATAAAAGGTATTACATAAAACAATTCAAGAAAAAAATTCTAAATCATATAGACGAATGAAAATAAGGATTCCATTCAAGAATATCCTATGTTAAAAAAATAAACATTATATAAGTATTACATATAATTTTACTGATTTATATGAAATTTATTTTATTTATTAGATAAGAAATTGTGAAAAACAAATTCACATTAACATGGAATTTTAATTGATTTGATTAAAACAAAGAATGAAATAATGGTTTTAAAAAGTAATGAAATAATGAAATGGATATATTTATAAAAAAATTATAAAATAAAAAACCATTAGATGGGATTTTAGACTAGAATAAAAAAAACTGGTTGGATAAAATTCGTTTCTTAAATATGTAAAATATGTTAAAAAATATTCCTTCCACCTTTTTTAATATGACTTTGTAAATTGAAAAATACATTTTAAATTCATCTAAATATGTTAATATAAATAGAATAAATCAAGAAATTATCATAAAAAACATGGAAAATGCATAGATAGATTATAACCTATAGATAATGGTTTGGAATATTTCCTATACAAATTTCATTATAAATTTATTTTGAATCAATGAGATGAAAATATTTAAAAAGACATATAAATACAAAAAATAGCTAAATTATATGAGAAATATTAATTTATATTTGGTTTATATAAAAATAAAATATATGAAAATTTAAAATTAGATAATATCATGTAAGAAATTTTGGGAGGCAATCCACATATTCTTACTCCCGACTTAATTTTTTTTTGTTTTAACCCCTTATATAATAAACATAGACTTATTTATCACTTATTTTTTCAAATATAATGTCATGACATTACTTCCTTGGGATGAGGGGGGGGGGGAAATGTTTCATTACCATTATTCATCAAGAGTAATGTGATATAATGATCCATGAGTACTGCCTTCAGTAGTTCCTAGAGTAGTGACCTTCACTAAGGGTATAGAATCTCAAAAATAAAGAGACAATACAATTGTTAATGAAAAAATGATCAGGAGATAATATAGTAAAAAATCCCAGATAACACCATATGTTTATATAAATGAAACCATAATTCAACCCATGCATCATTTAATGATAAAATTTAATAAAATTTCTACTATAGACCCAAATAAAAGTACCAAGAGAAAGAGTCTAAGCTGCAACCCAACAAATATCCTGACGCCCGATCTTGTAATTTCTGACACGGTCCTCCTGGAAAATTCCAAAAAATTTTATAATATAGGGTGATCATAAAAGAATAATAAGTAAAGAAACCAAAGTCACTCATGCACATGTGGGAGAAGCATGATAATGCCCCTATGAAAAAAATATAAATCTACTACACTTACCGAAGAAAAATAATAACCAACACAACCACTCCCATGAACACTCACCAAATAACGAAATTCAAGTGACGTAATAGAATAAGCACATTGATGATTTGGGTACCCCTCACAACTCTTTCCAATTGGTAACCTATCATTCATAACGGCTAACATCTTCACGATGTCGGCCTTCCCCAAATGTAGTCCTACTACACAACTGACCACACACACCTAGGACACACACCACACATTTCCCTCCCATAGACACCGATGTCAAAACAACCACACATTTCACCTAAAAACACATAGGCATAATCCCCAAGACACCTAGGAAATAATCGCGACCCACATACACCTGGTCCCCTCATCCAAAAAACATCCTATTTGAATGATATTGTAATAATATTAAACCTTAATCCATTAAAACCTTCCCATATATGCTAAAGTTGTAAAAACATGGATGGGGGTGCGAGGAAGAATGTCAGCAACCATACATCCTTCTTTCAACCAAGATTGTCAGAAATACACTCTCCCCCATGAAATGGGGGTGTTCGATAGGTAGTGCTCAATAAGGGTGGAGTGAGTGTTTAAGATAAAAAATATCTAAAATTTATACATATAGGTAAACAAACACTCATCCCAACCTACAGGTCCCAAAAAACCAACTTGCTCACCAGAACCACTTTTACTGCTACCCCTATATACACTTCCACACAATCATCTAATTCCAAAGCATAAACCCAAACCTTATTTCATTTAACCACATTTTTTTCTTCATAAGGCGTTCACTACAAATTATTCCATCATAACCCAATCAACTTCCAACCATAACCCTCAATAAAACAAAAAAAAAACCAATGTGTGGTCCTACTAAAGAACCCCATTCGTTGGCCACATAACAACCAAAGTCAGTCCCACTACCTACAACTTCATATATTCTAAAAAAAACAACTAAAATCCCCACTGAAAAAATAGTTCATAACAACACATAGAACCATCGTCTTTGTCCACCCCCATACCCACATCCTTACTACCGAAAATAACATCACACAACCCAAAAAAGGCATGAACACAATAGAACACATTGCACATCCCCACCATCAACCAAAAAATACTCAGATTTAGTGAACATGGATTAAATAATTTCAATTAGAATAACAGGGGTGATCATAGAATATTTTTGATCATAAGGAATATAATTATTTAACAAAGTGTATATGATTATATGGATTTATATTTAAAATTATTTATAGAGTATCAACAAAAAAAAAATATCATCACCAGTGCACTAGAAAAGGAACCCAAAAAATGATTTTTTGATGTCCTTACAAGCACAACAATTAATAACAAGAAAAAAAAATTAAAACAGTTATCAAGATTCATCCATCTTTAGTTTCCTTCCCATTATAATAAAATTCCAATTATCTTATGATCACCTTCATCCAAAACACTTACTTATTAATTGTAAATTAAAAGGATTCATCTATCCTCAATACACATTACTACACCAATCCTAATTGACACACCGTTAAAGAGACATGATGGAAAATCCCAACATCGAACAAAAGGTGACAAAAAATGCTTCATTGCATTGAAAAGAATATCATGTGGGTAGATAGAAATTCCAATAAAACATTTTATGAGAGGGCTCTATCAAAAGATCATGCCTCGTCTAGAGAGTAATGATCTAAGAGCACCGATTGAACATATAAAATAGGATCTCAAATTTAGAAAAGAAAATCTTGAACATATATGAATGAGATGATAAATGGTCTTAGAATTCATAAATGTGGGATCATGGTCAATCTTATAAGGTTAGACTATTTCATAGTATTTGTAGTGTTAAGATATAAAATATATTATTAATATCCCCTGAAACGCCTTAAAAAATGCCTAAAAAAGGATTTAAAATCGATTTACGTCGACAAAAATGTAAGAGGGGAGAAACTGGAAAAACTGGTAAAAACCGGAATGAGACACCAATGGGTGAGTGTGTCACTCACCACACTTCTAAAAGTTCCTTCACTCCATTATAATATTAACTCCTTTAAATTCATTTTTCAAATCCATGAACAACCCATATATATTTACTAATTCTATAAAAACTTCATATATTACTTATTTGATCATAAATACAACCAATGATTGATTTGTGTGCTCACCTATAGAGGTTGTCTTAAGAAGAGGTATTGTGTTTATGTGTATATATTAATTTTATTACTTATTTCACCTCATCCAAATAATCATGAATTATTTATTTCTAATATGAAAAATATATACCATATATAATTTTCATTATTTTACTTTTATAAAAAAAATACATCTTTTAATCCCTCAAATGTTATATAAAACATCATTTTTATATATTGGGGACTATCGTCTCATGAGTCGATGTCATTTGTTTTCCAACATTGCATCTCATATATTATTAAAATGTTGTATATTTTGTTTATATATTATATTTTTATCATATTAAACCTTATATATTAATGATATCACATACACATTACAATTTTTTATTAAATCATGAATATGATAATGTTCCTCATGTGTACGATGGTCTACTACCTCATCAAGCATTGAGATTTTTTCCCCAACTCATTACATGGAAGGTTATATGGATAACATAATTTAATAAATGTGATATAAAAGAAATAATTATTATATCCATTAAATATTAATTATTATTTAATGTTACTATATAAGTTTCTTTCATACAGAGAAAAGTGGTATAATCTTTCATGTGTGTGTGTGGACTATGACCTCTATGAATTGATGTGACTCTATTTGCAGCTGTATATCCCATGGCGTATATATATATATTTATTAGATTAAATAGTATTTTACTTATGATAATTATGGAAATAAAAAAATACATACGTTCTTTCCATAATGATCAGTGAAGAATTGAAATGTTACACACATATGTATAAGTTCCACCATCTCCATGATCATAACCTAGTTCATTTTTCATATCCATATATCCTGATTTATATTAAAATTATAATTAACTCATAGTGTGATAAATTTAACATAATTATTTATTTCCTTTTTTTGAGTAATGACTTCCATATCAATATTAAAGATGCCAAAGATGTTTTGGACATATAAACCGAAAATTTTAAAAAAAATATAATTTAAAATTAGATGATTATATAATTTTATGTAACATAATAATTATATAAATAAAAATTAATAATAAAATTTAATAATATTCTCATGAAATTATATAGTTATCACATTTTTAATAATGAGGATGATAAATGGAGATTGTGTCAAATCAACCTCAAGGTAGGGTACTTTCTCTCAATGTCCTTTCGATGAGGAATAATTGTTTTTCACTGATATTCTATGATGATATTTATATACATCCCAGTTTACATTTTATATCAATAATTAATCAATTAAGATGATATTCAATTTTTTAGGACATTATTTCATCGGAATAAAGATTCAAAATTACCCAATGTGATATGATAATTTTCCTTAAAAGAATATATTTTATCGATTTCTATATAATCTATATTTTACATCATATAAATGTTTTATTTAAATTAATTTCATTATATAGAAGTGAGAATTATATAAATTTTTTTTATAAAATCAGTGGGTTTCAAAATTTTCTTTTCTGAAATTTATTCCTTCCATTATAAAAAATATAAAATAAATGTTCAATTATAATGTATACATCAAAACATACTCTTTTTGATACCTTTACTTTTATTTTATATTTTGATGCCTTTATAAGATTTCATATTTTCTTCTACTAGAAGCCCTCATTTAATTTTATTTGTTAATTTCTGTATTGAAAATTTATTTTTAAAAGAATCATCCTATAAAAAAATGGGTTTTAAAAGATAATTTTATATTGATATCCAAAAGTGATTTGCATATAAGATTAAAATATGTTTTCAAATTTGTTTAATGGAGAAGTAAAAAATTTAATTTCATTAGTATTGAAATGCTACTTCATAGTTAAATGAGAAATTTGTGTGTTTAATACATCTTATATGAATGATAGAATGTAATTTTTTCTCATAATTTCTGCCAATATATGTTATATAATGATCAGAGAACCATTATAGCTCATAAAAAAATTTCATCCTAATATATCAAAAATAAAAGATCGATTTATATTATTTATCATCAATGATTCTAATAATTTTTATATGATGATTTATTCCCATTATATCTCTCTAGTGTAATAGAAAATGATTATGTCCAGCAAAGAATTATTTTTAGAAGTATGTTTTATGGTTATTAAAATTCAACATGTTTAAATATGATTTTATGAATATAAAGATCTATGTTTCCTGAAATGGAATCTATTTACCTCATATGTGATTTAAATGTTTCAATTGAGATATTTTTTTTGTTTTTATAAGTTGATTTAAAAAAAACATTGAGAACATTAATGATAAGTCATTTTCATGGGTCTGATGCTTTTCACTGGACTAATAGTTCTTTCATTTTTATGTACCTCGCTAACCATTTAGTTACTATAACACATTGTTTAAAATAAATCACAAGAGTTTAGGATAGGTATAGATAAATTAGAAATAAATTTTATTACCATGAATATTTTCATGAAAATAAATCATGTGTAATTTTTAAAGTTTTAGATTATGGGATAATGGTATAGTAATAAAAAGTTTCCATTTTATATTATGTGGTATTGTTTTGTATGTTTTAAAACGAGATTATCTAAAACTATAAAACAAAAAATAATATCAAATGACTTAAATTATATTCATGACTCAAACTCAATATTATGTTATTTATATTGTTGGTTCAATAAAATACAATAATCATAAACATTAGTTGAGATAAAACATTGAAAATTAAAAATCCAATGAAAATCCGTAAAAATATTATGCATACTACATAGATATTGTAAAAAAATATTATCTTTTAGAAAAAAATATGTTTTAGGTAAAAATATTATCTATCAAATCTATAAAAATGTATAAAATCGTTTACATTGTCTATAAGAATGTTATATATTCTATAAAAAATACTTTTGATACCATACTTTCGAAAATTTTACATCCTTATGTGAAATAGATGTAAAATACTTATATAACATCTATAGATAATACACATCAGTATTTATCATCATATATAAAGGAAAATATAATACATAACATCTAAAGATGTTATATTTCACTTGTATAGAAAGAACTATAACTTTCTCTATCCTATGTTTCCCAGTATTTTATATATAGAAAAAAAATATTTCACATGATTTTTTAATCAATTGGTAAATGATAAAATGTTACACTTCATCATATCTAGGTAAAATATATTACATATAATCATTACTTTTTTAATAACCATAAAAATATCATATATAATTTAATTAATCACAACACTTTTCCTATGTTTGAAACTTTTTCCAAGATAAATAATATATGAACTCTAGTAAAAGAAAAATTCTTCCGCATTGATAAATCCATGTTTTTTATTATGAAAAAGAAAAGAATAAAAGATTCTGAATTTGTAGACTCAAAAACTAAATATATCAACTTAATATATTAATAAAAAAAATTAATAAATTTTGATGATGTATATTAAAATGAATAAATAATTAAAGAATATCCTGATGAGTAATTAATCATTAAATGTGAGGTAATAAATTGAGTAGAATTTTAAAAAAATATATTTACATTATTTCCTATTTAATTAGTCACGTTTTAAGAACCATAAAAGAAAGAAATAAATTATTAATATAATATATTAACCGTATTTATGTTTTTCATCTCATTTATGAATGAAATGATGAAAATGATATAAAATTATTTATATAGGTTACTGAATAGACTAAGGAGATATCTTAATACTAGAATGAGTTAGTAAGGGTAAGTTGTTACGTGATAGTGATATTTTTTTTATATAAACAAAATTATTTTAATAGTAAATAAATAGCGTTGAAAATATGATTTAACGAGATTACAGATAATGATTTAAATAGAAATGAATGATGAAAACTCCTTATATTGATGGAATGGAACCAACTCATAGTGAATTTTTATATAATGAAGGAGTTAAGAAATATTTTGTAAAAAAAAACTCTCATACATGAAAGAGTTTTCTATTGGTGGAATTTTGGAGCAGTTTTCAATTAGAAAATAACATATAGTTATCAACTAGGTAGAGTAAATAAGTGGTCCTTTTAAAGATGATTTTTGGTAAACATCTGAAATTTATCTTTCTTTAATGGTTAAGGATAAAAATTAATTCATATATATAGAAAACAATGGAGATATATATTAGCTAAAATATTTATGTTGTTTTTGAATAATTGACAAATAATTTTTAACTTATATAGCATTTTACTATTTTTATAATTTTACCAACATATTTGTATATTCATCTATATAAATCATTTTCTCAATAAAAATAAATTGAATATTTAAAATTATTTTTTAGTCATTATTCAAAATTATAAACCCATTTTATTAAATTCATTATATTAATATATGAAATTTATATTGAAAATAATAAAATTAATATTTTAGAAATCATGGATTCTTTAATAAAAACAATTTCTTATGTAATGAATGATTATGTTTTACTATTTTGTCTTAAAAATGTTAATTAATAGATGACCTATTTTTATTATAAATTTTAAATTTATTATTATTAATTTATATATTTTTTAGAAATAGTTTTATATTTTAGTTATCATAATTTCTTTATGCACATTTAATATTTATAAATAAAATATGTCTAATGGAATTATATCTAATTATTATATGCTGTTTATATTTACCATTTTTTCACTATATATGTCATTATATTAATACAAATTTTTTTATCATACTCCCATATATATGTCATGATGTTTTTCATATTTATAATATTTTGTAGTCTTCTTAAAGTTATCATCAGTAGTATAATATTCATGAGAAATTATAAAGAGAAATATTTTATTGTTTTATTTTTTAAATAAATTTAATTTTATTCCTTTTTTAATCATCCTTATTATGTATCATTTATATATAATTTAAATTATTTATAATAACCTATATTGTTATTACATAAATTCAATATCATATTAAACAAAAATTTGAAACATAAAATTATGATCCACACTGATAGAGTATATGTTCAGTTCATTAAGGTACATGGATACATAAAAAACATTCTCATAATGGATTTTTATTATCTCCTAAAATTTTATTCCTAACATTTTCCCTTCATAAGCATATCATACATAAAACCATTCATTATAACCTGGGGACATGAAAAATATAATGGGTGAGCATAGATTCACAATATGTGCACATAAGTATGATATCATGGATGACATACACATTGAATTAGCATATGGGTATGAGAACATGAGTCTAGAAATTCTAAATCACGACCCATCATATTATAGATCATAATCATGTGTTATGGAATAAAGCTTGTTAGTTCATATTACATGCGTAAAAAATGAATGAAAGGACATGAACAAAGAGAGAATAACGTTATCAAATGCAAAATGTTTTTACAAAATATATTAGAGTATAAATCAATTTCTTTATTCGATGATAAAAACAAAAAAAATGATAGTGTATTTAGATCATTCGCAATTCTACATATTAATAGTTATGGTGTACTCTCAAGATCATCATAGTAGAAAAAATATTATATAGAAATTGTTTCACTCAAAAATATAGTCCTTATATTATCATGGGATATTCATTATTAGCTAATGAATTGGAGGGTAAATAAATTTGATCCCACCCATTATATTATCATTGAAAATTAATATGCCTTCCACTATAATTAAAAAATATACATCATATATCATAACTTGTTCAATGTTAATGGGTTTGAGAAAAATATTAACATTTTATCATAACATATCATATTCAAAATAAGTTGAATTTATAGAAATCTCATTATCATATTCTTAATAAATCATTTTAAATAATTTGTACAGTATCCATGTATTTTATCCTAGAAAAAAATTTCTAATATCTAATGATAAAAACCTAAATAAAAAAATTAATTTAAAAGATATCCAGAATAATTCATGATGAAAATAACATTGTTATTGTGAAATAATGTATACAAAATCTAATAATTCACAAATTATTATGGAAATTTTTTATTTAATATAATCATAGATATGTTTGAAGGAATTTTTAAATCATTTAGTGGCATTGGAATTGGGAAATTCTTCTCAAGATGTGTACATAAAAACAATTATTTCTCTCACATTTTTGATAAATAATGAACTGTACCATGTAATGAATTGAATTAGAATATTATTTTTTATTTTTATTTTGAAAAAAAAAATAAATCTTCTGTAGAAAATACATTTTGATTCATTGAAAAATAACAAAACCATAAATTATTTAGAATTGAATAAGGATATGAAGGAAAAATATACCCGACCAAAGGGTAAATAAATTCTAATTTTCATAAAAATATATTATCAAACCTTTTATGTAAAAAAGATTGTGAAATTGTACAATTACATGAAGTTTCCCTAAATAACCTGATAAGAGAAAAATTTATGATTTTCTTGAGATATATATCTTACTATTTCATCATGAAAAACATAATCATAAATAGTCCTTATAAACCATGAGATTGTAACATAGAGCCCTCACCACATTCGTAAAAACCAAATCAAAAACTGTAGTAGTATATAATGATATAGGGATATATAAATCCAAATAATAATAATGATAATAAAAACAAATTACTTTATATTATAATTATATAAACTAAAAAATATGAAACAAGTGGTCAATATGGAATGTGTCTCACTTATGTAAAAGTGTGATACAAATTCATTACGTCATGTTTGTTTGTCATATAAGTCAATATAAAAACTAATATAATAAAAAAAACATTACTTATGACTGTATTAAAAAATAATTTATATTTCTATATTATCCTATATTATCTACATATAACATTTAAATACCCATTTATTTATATGTATTTATAAAGTGATGATTTTTTATTTTTAACTATTTTAATTTTCATGACACTTTGGTTTGGTAGTTTCAATTATTTTGCCGTCATCGTGGATCCATAATACCCAAAATAATAATAATTATATATACATCATATATACTTATCATATAATTATTTTTATTCACCCATAAATGAAAGAAATATATTTGTGAATAACACAACTCATGGAGACGATAGGCTATACATACACATGAACATTGCTTTCACTTTCTATAGAGGGAATGGAAGAAACAAAAATAATAATGCACCTTTTCAGAATCACTATTACATCATATAAATTATATATCTTAACTATATATATCGTTATTAACATATATATAAAGGGTTAAAAATGAAACACATCACTTGGTAGAGGTGGTTATCCATAGATACATGTGTGTAACATTATATAGTTCTATTTAATTTGAGTGTAAGAAGGTATATATGATATTATAATTAATGAATCATCATAATTTCCGAAATGCAAATAATAAAAAATTTAACCATCATAATAAACAACCATGAAATATTGTGATTCACAAGGACTCATATCTTTAACCGGAGGAAATAGTCCACTTGTACACAATACTGATACATTAACTACCCATTTATAGGAAAATAGGGTTAATAATTGTGGTACAATAATAAATATAATGTTTAATTGTATTTATGATAAAAATTTTATTATTTTAAGATGAATAAAATATATTTATTAGAGTTAATGGATGAAATAATTTGATAGAGGTCTTATAGAATGATTTCTGCTCTATCAGTTGGTATCGTTTAGATCCTTCAATATGGATAATTAGATTTTTTTTATAAAAATCTATACAAATAAAAAATTGATAAAGATTTTAGAAGAGAATTTTGAATTCTTTTTTCTTATCCTGTCCTAGTTGGTCCCATTCCATTACTACCCCAATCCAACCATTGATTATGTAGGGGCATGAATCTAGCATGGAGTAGGCATATCCCACAAATGGGAGGCATTTTCCTATGCACCTGTACAAATACACATATCTCTGTTCCCAAAATTCTAAACTATAAAAAACACATTGTAAACAAATACGTGTATACCAATATATCCCAACCAACAGAGTATGATATTTAGGGAATCAATAGTAATGTACAACTAGTCCAGAATATAATCCCACAAAAAATAAAGAGTCTATACCACACTGTCCGAAAACTTGTCTGTAGAAAACACCACCTAAAGGGTTGGTACATGAACAATTATCTGAAGCCCCTAGAGAACACGTAAATTATCTGGTTAGTATATATGAACCAACATGTCCTAATCCACCTTAGCCTGTGTAAATATGTCGATGGTCTGCACAAGACATGACATGTGCAGACAAAGCCTGTGCAGGGATGAAAAAAATAATACTTAGTAGGGAACCCTGATACAAAAATTAAGAGATCACATATGAAACATCATGAAGAAGATACCACATATAAATACCAATAAAATGGAGTACAACAATAAGAATATATTTTAATCCCAACAGAGGTATATTTATATAGCACAAAAAACAAAAAAAAATTATTTGTACTCATAATGGATTCCAAAAAGCAAGGTCTCACCCACTTCCTGCTATGTGGTTCCATTCGTAGTATGCTCATTCTGGGAGATCTCACTCCTCGTGCTCTATTGTAGAATCATTTATTACATGGTGACCAAAAGTACCCAAGAGAACACAAGGGTCTCAAAATGACAAGAAGTTTCTTGGAGAAACTCAGTTTAAATAACTCACAGAGTGTCGGTAACATGTGGATTTCTGGTAACACACGTGGTGTCTAGAAGTTATGCATCCCCCAAAACAATTAGTCACTAAGTTAAAGACAAACATCAACAACTAAAAACTGTATGAAGAACACTCATACGTAATTTTCACGTAGAACAAAAATAATATGAGCTCAATAAAATGATAGGGGCCATATACGCTGATGTTTCACTTGGGGGACTCCTTGACTTATTGGAAACATCATCCAAGATAGGGGCCATACACTTGTGTAAATATTGGTCACACCATGTTCAAAAACCATCTCTAAGGTTCTAAGAAGATATGTGTGGACTAATTAGGCCTGTCAATGTTATTCATGCTGCAACCAACTAAGTCAACAGTTGTAGCCGAGTTGATAGAGGTCACATCAGAACCCTGGTCACCCACTATGATGAGATCAAGATCCTACGTCAAACCCTCATAGTAAAAAAACCAAGGTTATGATTTCAACATCAAATAATCCAAATAAAAACCCACCAATACATCTCAAGAGGATCATCATGTTTTAAGGGTCCTAACATCATAGACATCTCATCAATTGGATGCTCTATTTGAAAGATGTGGTAATTTTAGTGAAAAAAGAAAAATCTGGGCCCCGTCGAGGTCAACCTAAACCACAGGATCCAAACAGACCCGACAACCAAACCGACCAGGCCCTGTTCATATGACACAACCTTTTCTAGTATAGTCAGAGTTGTCCTCAATCACATAATCCAGCCTGCATGTGTGGGTCAGTTTTGTGTCCCTGATGCGGCCCACCACAGACGTGTCCCTTATCGGTCCACATGGTCCGTCCTGCCTGTATGGCCTAGTCCATTTTTTCTTCGCATACCCCGTGGCCTCTGCATGCACTCCATATCCACTCTGTGGTGTGACTCTACTACAAGACATCAATGTCACGTCCGTCGTAGCAGCACATTCTAAATTCCTTGCATGGAATCCACAGTATTCCACCGGTTCTCCTCCAATTCTCCATTTTTTAGAAACATAGGTACACCTTTGATCACAAGATTGGGTTCTTCATTAACATAGGCTTTGATCTATGCCATGATCCATTTTGAAAAAATTCACTCAATTAGTGATATCTCTTGAAAAAAATTAATCTATATGGTATTGTCTTCATCAAACCTTCTTTATTCCATGCCAATCCCAGATCTGTGATATCAGATCGTTGTGAAAATGATTGACTATGCAATGATCGGTCAATCACAACATGTCGAGTCTTCGGTAAATGAGGAATGATCATGAAAAATGAATGACAGGGTAAGAAAATCATAATCCAACCATGAGTAACAGACTATGATTGATTTTTGTGTCGAACATGGTTCGTTGCTATTAGAATAAAAATATAAAACGAACAAATAATCACAAGATCATTATTGAATAAAAACCATGCCAAGAAAAATTTTATCTCACAAAAATAATTGATCCACATGCCAATATGTTTGATTAATTTCATACTTTGGTAATGGAATTAGTTAATGGGGAAAATAAATCAAATCAACGATTCCCTAGATCCATTTTGTTAAATTTCAGACCAATAATGTTCATTATGTCATTGTCATCAGTGAAGATCTTTCGAATAAGAGGTTCATTATTGACAGTCAATCCATGATCCACCATTTTTCGTCAAGGGAGATTTATTTCCATGCCTTATAGAATTTTCAGGGTTATGTTGAAAAACTAGAATTCTCTGAGAAATTTGTATTAAAATGAAACACATAACTATGTCATGAACATATAATATTAATAAGATTATTTTATGGTTGTTTACATCCAAAAACTATCTTTTACAACTATCTTGCACCAGTTGATATTTGTCCTCACCCAAGAAGAAAACCACCCTAATAAATCAATGGTGGTATCTAATTTCCACTCGGAGTTATCATCTATGAGTTTTTAGGGTTTTAAAAAAGAAATAATTTTATTTAACCTTATTCCCTTTTTTTGTTTTTCCACTAAATACATGCACTAACTAATGTTAACTCATACCTATAGTAAATCCATTAGTCTGAGATAAATATATCCCTTAGATTTCTGATCTGAGAATACATTTTAAATTTATTTGACTTTTTAAAAAAATTCATGCATTGTTGGTATTCAAAACATAACAATTTTTCTAATTTACTACTCTAGCAAAATTCTTCCTCAGAATCGCTTGTCATCTCGGCACTTGGTCTTGGATTTTTTCAAAATAATTTATAAAGAAAATCGATAAAATCTAAGAAATTATATTCTCTTGATCGTAGGGCATTACATCCCCAAAAGAAAAAACAAAGGGCTACTCAAACTATATAAGGGTACTGAGAATGAGGTAGATCCTTCCGCTCCCACGTGCTCACCAATATAATTTCATGCCACCACCAAACATGAATGAGAGAAATCAACCACCAATGGAGGATCCCCTTATGAGGTTACCTATAGTCCACTAGGTTCTCATAAAAAATTCACCCCAGTCAATGATGTGTGATGAATCAGGCACATATATTGTCTGCTGAGAAACATGCAAGATGTTGTATAGCTGGTACATTAACGGGTGAAGATCCAAGTGGTACCCCACATTGGAAACACTACATAGAATCTGGAATGGGAAGATGAACCTTTTTTATAGCTTCCCATCCCATAAAAATTTCAATATCCCACATCATGGAGAGGCCAGGAGGAACACATGGTGTAGAGACCCCAAAATTGACGTACATGGACTTTACATTACTTTTTTAGAATAATTAATACATAACAAAAATGAACACTCAAGGACCGTAACAATTTAGTGTCTTTGGAAACATGGAACATAATATTCTACTCATGGTGAAAGATCTTCAACATCTCCCATAAAGATCATCCCCTTTTGTTTTCTTACCTAAAACCTTTCTTTATATCCTGGGGAAAAGAAAAAATATAAAGGGTGAGATCAAATTTTCAGTAAGGGTAAGCATGGATAAAATAAAACAAACCATATACATTTGAACTTAAAAACATGAACATAATGTGTAAACATCAAAATCTTGAGAAATGACATAAAACATAGTAGTATGTAAGGCAAAGATCATAATGGAAAATCAATCATCATAAAATAGCATGGTAATAAATTATTTAATTGTGGTAAACCAATAAGCACATGATATTATTTCCATAGTAGCCAAGGCATTGCTGCCGAGAGCATCTTAGTGGAAAAAGTTCCTTTCTGAATCGAGTTCACTCCTCATTCTAGTCCTGTAACACTAAACCAGATTAACATACCGTTCCATCCATGTCTATCTCATGATATATAAATCTTTACGCAATGCATTGGAGGGAGATATAGGTCCCACTTATATCATAATTAAATCATTCTTACGTGTTCCATAACCTAAACATAAATCATTCATCATAACCCAAAGAATAAAATGGGTTTCATAAACATCATCCCATCATAAAATAATCCTTATAAAACAAATGGATATCATTTCATGATAAGAAAAGTGAAACCATGTAAATCAGAGAGACATTATACTTGAAACATAAACATATTAAATAATGTCATCTTAGATGGAATATGGTATTGATAAAACACTTGAAATGAATTCTTGAGGAAAATATCCTTTCTTCTTCAAAATCATTTTCTTTTCTCAAAATGCCATGAAATTTTAAAAGAAAAGGAGTTTGTTGAAAATAGTCATGAAATCTTGTAGTGTAATCTTCATGAAAATAAGGCATTATGAAACCTTAAAAATTCGTTCATGTCGTATAAGTTAAAAAAACATTCTCCTTGTACTTTTAATGGAAAAGTCAAAAAGTACCTTGTATGGTAAACAAAAGAATGATTCCTTACATACCATGTAGTAATAGTCAAAAATGGGTAAAAATGACTTTAAACATACATGAAACCATTTTATAAAATATGGACATGGATGATAAATATAACCCATGTATATACTTACAAATAAACAATCTTGGATAAAAACGAGATTGGAAAATTTATCCCTGACCTTTTGTCCAATTTCATCCATATATGTCCGAGACTCTTGTATAGTGGGTTTAAACATATTATTAACTTGTAAAAAATCCATAATAATATTTATGATATCATATAGTAATCACTTACGACTTAATATTATCCATTCATTTGTCAATTCCATGTTAATGTAGTGTTTTGGGTAAAATCGTTTCATTTATCATCCGTGTTTTGACTTGTAATTATTAATATGATTACTTAGATCATGATTAATTAATTCCAGAATATAAAAAATGATTTTTATATAATATATATCCAGAATATACACATATATAATAGATCTATAAATGGAAAGAAATACACCGTTCATGGAGACGGTAGGTCGTACGTACGCATGAACACTATTTTTGTTTCCTTATTAAATTTAATAGATGTAAGTAAATAACATATACATAAATCCATTATCATTAATATTTCATATATTTCATGATTACTTATTATATATACTTTATAATCATTTTTGAATTGTTAACATGGAAAATGAATCTCATCGCGTCGTGGAGACGGTAATCCGTACGTACGCACGAGTGATGATATCATTCCCATATTTATTGAATGGAATTGGAGTGGATGATATAATATCATAGAATCAGTATGATGTTATAATAATCATATATAGTTATTCTTTACACCATTATACCCATCCATGTAAGGTGGTGGTGGAAAACATATTACACCACATCGTGAAGATGGTATTCTGTACGTACGCACGTGCGGTGATTTCGTTTTCCGTATGATGGATAGATGGTAAAATAGGGTTTTTTCATATTTATAATAACATATTAGTACATTAGTAATACTTATGTTATTACTTTATAATAAAACAACTAAATAAGAGGAAGTAGAAGAAGAAAGAAACATCAAAGAGTTGGTATAAGAGATTACCTCTTCCTCGACGCACATTGTTTAAACTTCTTCTTAGGGCACTAGAGTTGGTATTTTGAGAATAACAGAACCTCTATGATATAACTAGAGAGGTTGAGATGAGAAATTGGTAGGGGTTTTCTGAGCTTCAAGGCTCAAGAGGATGTGAAGAGAAGAGGGAAGGGGTGCCCTTTTAATATGGGAGCAGAGGGCCACCTTTTGTAACATAAGAATTATTAATTTATAATAAATTCAAACTCACTTAAAAACATACAAAAATGACTAAAATCAGAAGATTAGATGAGATAGGGCTATAATCTCTTAAACCGGTAAAATTTAGACATGTTGGGAATTTATTTTAATCATTATCAACCTGATTTATCCTTATTTAATCAATTTAATTTTACTTATGGTAATAAGATTCTAATTTTTAAATTGTTATAAATAATTACTTATGTGTTGTGAATTATCCATAATTGGATACTTTATGACATTGTTGATCATATAAATTTCAATTTCTAATTTTTAAATAATTTTTTTATTTTTAAACAATTTTATAATATGTTATTTTTATAAAATAACAATAGTGTCAATTTTGAAATTATTCATTTATTATATTTCAAATAAAATCTACATAGACGATATATTCAAACCAAGATATTTAATAGATTTCTAACATGTCAAATTTTTTCTAGAAAATTCGTGGAGGACATTAAATAGTTCATATAATATATATTTTAATATTTTTAAAACCATTTATTTGGTATATCTCTTAATAAAACAATTAATACAACATTTTTGTATAATTATTTAATATAATTATTTATTGTATAAAAATTAAAATTAAAATCATATGATGAAGATAAATCTCATAGATATTATAATAATACTTTTACTTGAATTTATCATCTTAAAATCACAACATGTAAATTGTTATATTTATTAAATTATGAAAGTTACAACTTTGGAATCATTTAAAATAAAATAATATAAGTTTCATAATATTCTTTATAAGGATCCAAATTGTAAATAACCATAAAATTCAAGAATTTTTTTTCTTATTTTCTTTGTAATTCTACAAGAATGCAGTTTCTGACGGCACCTGATTCTGAGGCCCGATGTGCCAGGAATCATTTTCTGAAGTTTGGCTTGGGTATGTTCAGTGAACGAACGAGTGGGTTTTTCAAAATTTTGAACCGGTGCTTGGAATCGAATTCTGAGGGCACCATTGGAATCAAAGCACCCGAATTTGCTCAGAAACGTCATTTCCTGAGTTGCGTTTGCTCGGTTGTGGTTTTTAATTTTTGGGGTTAAGTTAAGAAATAAAATAAAGTGGTGCGACAACTTTATTTTATTTCACTTAAAGCCACTTAAAGCCACTTAAGTTAAGTTGAAGAGGATAGGGTAAAACCCAAAATATCCTACCCTCTTGGAAGGATATTTGTGAGGTGGGTCCCGTACAAGCCCCACCGTTTCTTTCCCCCTACGTAACGCACCCGAAAAAACTCCTCTTTAATGAAAGTCAACTGGTGCGTTTTCTAAACTCTTAATTCTCCTATTAATTGGACAGTTAAGACGTTACCATTAATTCACCGAATTAATGGTTCGTTTCTTAACTTGTTTTTCAAATTGTTGGCATGTAAATGAAATAAGACCAATGCATGTCTTTCTTGAGGATTGCTCGTTGAGAGGATTTGGAGAAGACTCTAAGGCTTGAGATCTTCATCCTCCTTCGCGAAAAACGCAAAGAACGCGAAGAATTCTGAACCCTCTGAGATCGAAGACGTGACACCGTGTTCCGAGACGCCAACGATTCTCCTTCCGCGATGCTTCTTCCCCAATGTTTCTTCCCCGCAATAATCTCTGATCATCAACTTCTTGAGGTAGAGGATTACGGTTCTCTATTTCATTGTGGATTTTATCATCAACATGGGTTTAAGCATGCAATTAAATCTGTGTGTTTTCTTTAACCCTCAGATATTGTCGACGCGACGCCGTGTACCGTGACGACGCGACACCCCCTTCCGCGACGCGACGACCCTCTTCTTCCGCGACGGTCAATCCCGCGAAGAACTCACGTCCGATGACAACGACGAGGTAGGGGATGATTCATTTAAAATCTTTGTGATTTATACCCGCGACATATGATTATTAAAAATTGTTGGGAGACTTTTAAAACCGCTAACACGGTGGGTGCGGACTAAAGAACAAGTCTGAACCCACCGCCCCTTTCGTTCTTGGTGTGCGAAACGACGGACGTCGACAAAATCAACCGCACTGGCGATGTAAGGTCCTCGTAGTGAAGAACAAACCTCAGGAGGGCTTTTGGCGAAGACGGAAAGGATTTTCGACCAACAGAACTTCTCCGGTGGTCCGCCGAGCAACCCACCGGCGCACCACGCCGGCACGGCGGTGGTGGCGGCGGCGCCCGGTGCGCCACCGGGAAGAACCTCCGCGGCTTCAGCCACGGCGGCGGCCGGCCGTCCCGCGAACGGGCGGGACCGGCGAAGGACGGGACGCGGCTGGATGCCGCGTCTGCTGGAAAGGGAGGCCCCAAGCGGGGCCGCAGTTCCTTCATGCAGGGGCAGCGCGCCCCCCGCACCGCTCGACCATGACCGGCCGAGTCGACCACTTGGCGACCGGGCCGCGCCCGCGTCGGCCGGGCCGGGCCAGGCCACCCAGGCCGGGTGGGGCCATGCCGGCCGGGTCGGACCCAGACCCGGGTCGGGTCGACCCGGTTCCGGTCGACCCAGGGGGGTTGGGCCGGGTCGGTCCGGGCCCAGACCCCCCGTTTTTGGAGCTTTTCGGTCTTTTGCCCGTATCTTGGGCTACGAGCCTTCGATCGACGTACTGTCAGCGGAGATGTGATCCTTGGACCATGATGGTCGTTTTGACATATCACACTCAAGGTTTCATAGTACTTCGGGTTTGTCCGAGTTGGTTTGTACACGAAACCAACTGAGCCCTCGGAGCGGAAACACTCATATCTTGGACTTCGGACGTCCGATTGACATGCCGTCGACTTTGTTGGATTCATCTAAGTGAGACGGATCTTTTGGCTTAATCAGCCCGAGGTTTGGACGTAGGTGGAGTATGGTCGGGTTGGTTTTGCCTTAAAAATCAACAGGGCCCCTCGGACGAAAAAGCCAATAACACTCAGACCGGGCGTCCGATTGACGCGCTGTCTACGACGTTGAGTTCCTGTTGATGATACGGAACTTTTGGATACATCAAATCTGGACTATGTGTTAGTTGATGTATCAGCCTCTCGGCTCGTGGAGAAAACCCTCCCGAACGAGCTTGCTGTGTGCGGGAACCCTAGAGCTGGCTGCGACTGCGACTGCGCCGACAACGATGACTGTACAGAGATCCTTAGTGGATTTGACGGTGACGACTACAACACTCAGCGATCCTACGTAGATCAGTGCTACAGATCCGGTGTGGATCTAATCCTGTGTGGATAAGCGCTCAGCGGTCCTGTGTGGTCCAGCGCCTACAGATCCTGTGTGGGTCCGATCCTATGTGGGTCTTTGCGGGGGTCAGTTACCAATCGATCATGTGTGGGTCAGATCCTTTGTGGGTCATTGTGGGGGTTAGTTACCTATCAATCCAATGTGGGTCAGATCCTTTTGGGTCATTGTGGGGGGTTAGTTACTTATCAATCCTGTGTGGGTCAGATCCTTTGTGGGTCATTGCGGTGGTTAGTACCTATCGATCCTTGTGGGTCCGACGGCTGAGATGAATCAGTAGATATACATGATCATCTCTATCGTCATACGAAGAAGTATACCTGTGTGAGATGAATCATGTTTTTCTTTCCTATGTGGATTTTGTTGAGCTATCCTCTGTTGATTTACGTTTTTCTTTCCTGTGTGGACTGGGTTGTACTTGGGCTCGGATGTTGGAGACGAACGAGAATAGATGACTTAGGTATATGTATGGGCATATACCTAAGCAGTGTCGGATGTTACTTCGTGATTATATCTTTCCATTGTGGATTATCCTTTGTGGATTTTGAGAGACCTTCGGGGGTCTCGGGGTCCCTACTGAGTAGCTTATACTCACCCCTACACAGGGTATGCCCACACTACGTTGTGTTGGTTGCAGATGATGGACATCGCTGATCGTGGTTGAGGCTTGCGGAGCAGGACGGTACCTGGAGGTGGGCCACTGGGCGGGACGTACTCGGAGTGGTCGGCTGGACCCGAGGAGTAGTGGAGGCTATCTGTACCCACCATTCAGGTGGGATTTCCAATGGAAAGACCGACGTTGCAGCTTTTCTTTTCAGTTGCTGTTTTCCTTTCCAGTTGTACTTTACTTTCAGTTTGGGTTTTTATATTGGCCCACTTACTTTTCCGCACTTACTGTTGTACTCAGTTTTTACTTAGTGTTTACTTCTACTGCATTCTTGATCTATGGCGTTTGTTTACTTTACAAAGGAAATATATTCCCTTTTTACCGTGATTTACGCCTTGGTGCTAGTCACCATCCCTTGGCCTATGGAAGGCGGGCTTGGGGTAGTCACGACACTGGCCCCGAGGACTGGTCGTGACAAATTGGTATTAGAGGAGTTCGGTTCTACCACAGAACTTGTGACTCTGATTTATTTTCTATGTGAAGCAATAGTGTTAAGCGTATTGGGTGTGGTTATCAGTCCAGGGAGTCCAGCGTTGGTGCGGCAGCCGACGTATCCGTACACCAGGACCCTGACTTCTGATTTCTGACTTAATGCACGAAAACATTGATTGCATATGTGTTTCAAGTTTTCTTTGTGATTACTTTGTGTCAGCTCACCAGGTATACTGTTCTGACCGTGGTGCACCTGTTTCTTTTCATGAAGGCCCCACGACGGCAGCCTGCTAGGGTTCCGAGAGTTGAGGGTGAAGATAGCCCGCCGAGCGACGAGGCCTCGGTACATGGCCCTTTGACAGCTGAGGCACCGACAGTATCTTTACCCGCCGAGCCACCGATGCTTCCAGCCCCAGCCGCTAACGATGCACGCAGCCTTAGTGCACTGCATGAGTTCCAGCTCCAGTGACCGCCTAGGTTCCACGGGGAGACGGAACCCCAAGCAGCTGAGGATTGGCTGGAGGCAGTGGTACGAGTTTTCCGGTTAGTGAGGACATCAGCTGACCTCATGGTGATTCTCGCAGTGAGCCTACTGCACGCGGCAGTGGGCCGATGGTGGAGCTTGATGTTCCAGGTGCATGATGAGGAATCTCTCCTCTGGACAGAATTTGAGAGCCTCTTCTGCTCAGAGATCGTCCCAGCCAACCTACGTGCGGTGCGCATCCAGGAGCTTCTTCAGTTGCAGCAGGGCAGCTTGACAGTCGGCCAGTACTCGGTGAGACACGAGATCAGGGCATCACTAATCTTCCCCAGCATTCCGACTCAGGAATAAGTACTGGAGAGAGCCCTTTTGATCAAGAGCATTCTTGTTGAGCCTTCTTCAGCAGCGAGACCTATCGCAGGGTGGCACGTAGAAGAGTCGTCTCCAGGAGGCAGTCGACGGATGAATCATGGGTCCAGGCAGACCAGACCCTCACGCAGATGACCTCAGGACACTGGCTCAGTAGTGCCGGGCACACAGCGTGGAGCCAGTCTTTCGAGAGGCAGACAGTGCTACACATGCGGCGGGCAGGACCACATGGCTCGTGACTGCCCAACCCACCGTGCCGAGGAGCAGCAGACGGTTGAGGGGCCACCCAGGAAGAGGTAGAGGGTCGACTATGGTGGTCCACAGGGGGCATAAGGATGAGGTAGAGGAGCTGGCCGAGCATCAGGTGGTGGGCGACGCTTTGAGGCTGTTCCACCACCACCACCAGGAGGTCCACCCCGGCCACAGGGAGCTGGCGGGAAGAGACAGACACATCTCTCGGCAGAGGAGGCCTATTACCACGGCGCGCCCGAGATGATTTGAGGTACTATCTGTGTATATTCCACCCTTGATGCAGTTCTTATAGACACAGGAGCGAGTAACACTTTCATAGCTGCTGCCCTTGTTCGGAGCTTGGAGATTCAGACAGAGCCGTTGGCGCGATCCTTACTGCAAGAGACTCTTACGGGAGAAGACTCGACGATTTCTCACTGGTGCTGGCAGTGTGAGATTACTCTAGGAGGTGAGAGCTTCGGCTGGGATCTTCTTGTAGCAGCATTGAGGCCTTACGACGTCATCTTGGGCATGGATTGGTTATCTACAGTCCATGCAAAGATTGATTGTATTAGGCGCAAGGTGCGATGTGTATGCACCGACGGGAGTGGGTTCACCTTCACCGGAGAGAAAGGATCCTTCGCAGCGTAGGATGGACTTCCACATAAGAGAGGACAACACATCACTCATCAGTTGGCTAGCCTCATCCAAAGAGTAGTTGACATGTAGAGTCCAAGTTTTCCTGCAGTGGTGGATCAGTATGTGGGCGTTTTCCCCGACAACGTTCCAAGACTACCTCCTCACAGAGAGGTAGACTTTTATATTGATCTATACCCCAGGACAGCCCCGATATCCACTCCAGCATATCGGATTGCCCCCGATGAGCATCGAGAGCTACGGGTACAGTTGGAGGACTTACAGGGCAAGGGTTTCATCCAACCAAGTGTTTCACCCTGGGCTTCCCCGATATTGTTCGCCAAGATGGCGGACAGGAGCTTGCGACTTTGTGTCGACTATCGTCGCCTGAACTAGGTGACGGTGAGGAACAAGTATCTGCTACCGAGGATTTATGACCTCTTCGATCAGCTCAAGGGAGAACGGTGGTTCTCAGAGATAGACCTCAGGTCAGGCTATCATCAGCTCAGAGTTCGGGATGAGGACGTGCAGAAGACGGCCTTCCGATGTCGGTATGGACACTATGAGTTCTTGGTTATTCCATTCGGCGTAACCAATGCTCTAGTGGTGTTCATGGGCCTCACGAATAGGATCTTTCATCCATACCTCGATCAATTTGTCGTGGTATTCATCGAAGACATTTTGATATACTCAACGACTGAGAAGGAGCACGCCTACCACTTGCGTGTTGTAATAGAAACACTCGGAGAGCACCATCTTTATGGAAATCTCTCAAAGTGTCAGTTTTGGATACGTGAAGTCCACTTCTTGGGACATGTCATCTCTGAGGTGGGAGTTGCGGTGGATCCTGCGAAGATCGAGGTAGTTCTAGCTTGGGATCCACCCAAGAGCATGACGGAGGTGCGGAGTTTCTTGGGACTAGCTGGATACTACAAGAGATTTGTGCCAGTTTCTCCAGAGTTGCGGCACCAATCTCATCTTTGACGAAGAAGGGGAAACCCTTTGTGTGGTCAGACAGATGACAGTAGAGCTTCCAGGAGCTGAGACAGAGATTGACCAGCGCACCTATCTTGAGGTTTCCGGAGGAGGGAGTAGGGTACGTAGTCTACTGCGATGCATCAGGGACCGGACTCGGATGTGTCCTGATGCAGGAGCGGGCAGTGATTGCCTATGGATCATGTCAGTTAAGGCCGCATGAGCAGAAATACTCTACCCATGACCGGGAGTTAATAGTAGTGGTATTCGCTCTGAAGACTTGGTGAAAGTATCTGATGGGCGAGCGCTTTACAGTCTTTTCTGACCATCAGAGTCTCAGGTACATCTTCTCTCATAAGGACCTGAACCTGAGACAGCGGTGATGGCTCGATTTCCACCAGTACTATGACTTTGAGATAGTCTATACTTATGGGAAGGGGAACGTGGTAGCTGATGATCTCAGCAGGAGGACGGGCATTCAGCTACTTGAGGAGGCAACATAGCAGCTAGCTGCCTTGCGGATATCCTTCGTGGATAGGGATGGAGTAGCCTTCCTTCAGTCTCTCACAGTCACCCCTCCACTACTACAGTGGGTCAGAGAGGCATAGCGTGGGGACACTGACTATGAGACGCGGCGTGCACAGATATCCTCAGGCCAGGCACCTGATGGTTTCTCCCTTGGAGGAGAGCACGACGTCCTTTTCAGAGGACATACCTTGGTACCAGTTTCTTTACGGGAGGAGGTTCTGAGAGAGTTTCACACTTCTCCTTTGGCGGTACATCCTGGAGTGGAGAAGATGTACCTGGATCTCAGACTATAGCACTGGTGGCCGGGCATGAAGAAGGCTGTGGCAGAGTTCGTTTCTCGATGCCTCACCTGCCAGTAGGTGAAGGCAGAGCATTAGGTACCAGCAGGCTTGGTACAGCCCTTGGAGGTCTCGGAGTGAAAGTGGGATGGGATATCTATAGACTTCGTGACTGGACTTCCACGCACTTCCAGAGGTCATGAGTCCATTTGGGTGATTGTCGACCGACTCACCAAGTCGGGTCACTTCTTACCCATCAGAGAGCAGGGCTCGGTGGAGAGCTTGGGACGTCTCTATGTTCAGGAGATTGTACGGATTCACGGTGTGCCATCATCCATCGTCTCTAATCGAGATGCTCGCTTTACTTCCTGGATTTGGAAGGGGTTATAGGAGGCGTTCGGGACGCAACTATGTCTGAGCACCGCCTTTCACCCTCAGACGGATGGTCAGACGGAGAGGACCATTCAGACTCTCGAGGACATGCTCCGCGCATGTGTTCTCGAATTTGGTCGCAGCTGGGAGGACCACCTACCCTTGGTGGAGTTTGCGTACAACAATAGCTACCACTCCACCATCGGGATGGCACCATACGAGGCGTTGTACGACTGACCTTGCAGATCTCCTTTATGCTGGACAGACCCTGGGGAGTCAGCACTTGTGGAACCGGAGATGGTCCAGGCCACGACAGAGAAGGTCCAGGTCATCCAGGAGTAGATGAGGATAGCTCAGAGCCGGCAGAAGTCTTATGCTGACAGAAGGCGGAGGCCACTAGAGTTCGAGGATGGAGACCACGTATTCTTGCGTGTCTCACCTCGACGTGGATTACAGAGATTTGGACAAGGAGGCATGTTGTCTCCACGCTTCATCAGACCATTCCAGGTCCTCAGCAGGATTGGCGAGGTGGCTTATCACCTGGCTCTACCACCTCACTTCCAGAGGTCACGACTCCATTTGGGTGATTGTCGACCGACTCACCAAGTCGGCTCACTTCTTACCAATCAGAGAGCAGGGATCAGTAGAGATCTTGGGACATCCTTACATTCAAGATATTATATGGCTTCACGATATTCCATCATCTATCATCTCCGATCGAGATGCTTTCTTTACTTCCCGGCTTTGGAAGGGGTTGCAGGAGGCGTTCGGGACACAGCTATGTCTGAGCACCGCCTTTCACCGTCAGACAGAAGGTGAGATGGAGAGGACCATTAAGACTCTTGAGGACATGCTCCGCGCATGGGTCCTAGACTTTGGTCGCAGCTGGGAGGACCACCTACCCTTGGTGGAGTTTGCGTACAACAACAGCTACCACTCCACCATCGGGATGGCACCATACGAGGCGTTGTACGACCGACCTTGCAGATCACCGCTGTGTTGGACAGACCCTGAGGAGTCAGCACTTGTGGGACCGAAGATGGTCCAGGCCATGATAGAGAAGGTCCAGGTCATCCAGGAGCGGATGCGGATAGCTCAGAGCCAGCATAAATCTTATGCTGATAGGAGGCGGAGGCCACTGGAGTTCAAGGATAGCGACCACGTCTTCTTGCGGGTCTCACCTCGACGTGGATTACAGATATTTGGCAGAGGCGGAAAGTTGTCTCCATGCCTCATCGGACCATTCCAGGTCCTCAGTAGGATTGTCGAGGTGGCTTATCGCCTGGCTCTACAACCTCAGTTGCACCGGGTGCACGACGTCTTCCACGTATCTCAGCTGAGGAGATACTTGCACGACCCGTCGCGTATCATTGACCATGGGGAGCTGGACGTTGATGATGGGGCATCTTTTGCGGAGGTCCCGGTGGAGATCGTGGATCGACAGGAGCGGGTCCTACGTGGATGGTCGATTCCTCTAGTGTGCATCAGATGGCAGCACGAGAACCTCCAGGAGAGCACTTGGGAGCGGGAGGCTCAGATGCGTGCTCAGTAACCGCATTTGTTTCCCTAGTTTATGATGTATCTTTACGGGGAAGTAAAGCCCTGAGGTGGGAGTGATGTAAAGACCCGTAAAATTCAAGGAAATTTTTTTCTTAATTTTCTTTGTAATTTTACAAGAACGCAGTTTCTGACTGCACCTGATTCCGAGGCCCGGTGTGCCCGGAATCATTTTCCGAAGTTTAGCTCGGGTACGTTCAGTGAGCGAACGAGCGGTGTTTTCTAACTTTTGAACTGGTGCTCGGAATCGAATTCCGAGGGCACCGGTGGAATCACAACGCCGATATTTGATTAGAAATGTCTTTTTCGGAGTTGCGTTTTCTCAGGTGTGGTTTTTAATTTTTGGGGTTATGTTAAGAAATAAAATAAAGTGGTGCGACAAATTTATTTTATTTCACCTAAAGACACTTAATCCAAGTTAAGCGGATAGGGTGGAACCCAAAATATCCTACCCACTTGGTAGGATATTTGTGAGGTAGGTCCCACACAAGCCCCACCATTTCTTCCCTCTTAAGTAACGCACCCACAAACCCCTCTTTAATGAAAGTCAACCGTGCGTTTTTCTGGTTAAGAAACTCCCCATTAAATTGGGCAATTAAATTGTTACAATTAATTCTTCGAATTAATTGTTCGCTTCTTATATTTTTTTTCAAATTCTTAAGTTGATAATAAAATAATAAGAGGACTTATTTTATTATTGTTGGGGGTTTGTGTTGTGTTAAAACTTTGGGAGAACAAAGAGAGGATTCTTCGTTCTTCGATGAAGAACGTGAAGAATGCTCTACCGCCAACGAAGAACGCCAACCTCCGACGGCGAGAGACGCCTTCCTCGGAGATCAACCAACGCCAAAGGCGAACCTCTTCTTCCGCGACGATCCTCTTCTTCCGTGGTGATCCTCTTCATCCACGACAAGCCACTTTTCCGCGACGGTTAATTCCACGACGAATGCTCGTTCAACGAAAACGTTGAGGTAGGGGTTTTTTTATGAGTTTTTATTTTGTGTTTTTCTTCCGTCGTTTTCCCCCTTTTTAATTGAACCGCCTGTTATCGCATTAACGAGAGGAGGTCGGACCGCACGAACACGGCCGACACTCCTCCCGTTTTTGGTTGTGCATTTTTGATGCGGCGAACAAGGCAACGCGATGCCGAAGCACAACGCGGAATTTGTAAAAGGGAGAGCGGAGAAACGCGGCGCCATCACACCGCGCCCTGGGAAGAAAAAAATCCACAGCGCCGTCAAGCCATGCCGTAGAATATGAACAAAGGACGCGACACAATCGCGCCACGCTGGAGGACCTCAGAAGCATCGCGGCCGGAGCGGGGCCGCGGCAGAGGGGCACACAGCCGTCGCGCCGCGCCGGACGGATGAAGGACGCGGCCGGTTCCAGGCCGTGGCGGAGCAGGGGAACTGGCGGCCGGTTTCGGGCTGCCAGCGTCGGAGCGAGGGGACCGGCCCCTGCCGGTCCCGTGATGGCGGCAGCCGGCCGGACAGCCGGGCCGGCTGGTTCGAGGAGAGCGCCGGGGGTCGTAACCCCCGGTCGGCCAGCTATGCGGCCCCATTAAAGGGGTCGCGGTTTACTTCACGTGGGGGAAGCGCCCCCCACCCCGAAACGATTCGGCTGTTCGGCAGAACCCCTGGCAGTGCTAGCGCACCGCGCGCCGTGCGGCTGCTCTGGCCGGTCCGCCGAACCGGACCGGGCTGCGCCCAGGCCCGTCTAGGCCGCGCCAGCAAGGCCGAGCCGCGCCCAAGCGGGCCGGACCCGGACCCGGTTCGGGTCTCCCGGTTCTGGCCGACCCTGGGGGTTTCGGGCCAGGTTGGACCGGGCCCGAACCCCCTATTACCGAACCATTTTCGGTCTATCACCCATAACATGAGCTACGGGCCTCCGATCGAAGCACCGTCAGTTGCGATGCGATCCTTGGATAGAGAGGGTCGTTTCGGTATATCTCACTAAAGGTTTAGGAATACTTTCGATTTGGCCGGGTTGGTTTGTACACGAAACCCACCGGGCCCTCGGAGCAGAAACACTCATAACATGAGCTCCGGACATCCGAATGACGTGCCTTCAACTTTGATGGATTCCTCTAAGTGAGATGGATCTTTTGGATTACTCCGCCTGAGGTTTGGATGCAGGTGGAGTACGGTCGGGTTAGTTTTTACTTAAAAACCAACCGGGCCCCTAGGACGAAAAAGACAATAACTCTCAGATCGGGCGTCTGTTTGACGCGTCGTCTGTGGAGTTGAGTTCCTGATGATGATACAGAACTTTTGGATACATCAACTCTGGACTATGTGTCAGTTGATGTATCAGCCTCTCAGCTCGTGGACCAGACCCTCTTGATTGAGCTTGCTGTGTGCGGAAACCCTAGAGCTGGCTGTGACTACGACTACGATGACGACTGTACAAGGATCCCCAGTGGACTCGACGGCGACGACTATAGCACGCAGCGATCCTACGTGGATAAGTGCTACAGATCCTGAGTGGGTCTGATCCGATGTGGTTCAGCGCTCAGCGGTCCTGTGTGGGCAAGCGCCTACAGATCCTGTGTGGGTCTGATCCTGTGTGGGTCATATACTTTGTGGGTCATTGCGGGGGTTATTTACCTATCGATCCTGTGTGGGTCAGATCATTTGTGGGTCATTGTGGGGGTTAGTTACCTATCGATCCTGTGTGGGTCAGATCCTTTGTGGGTCATTTCTGGGGTTAGTACCTATCGATCCTTTTTGGTTCTGACGACAGAGATGAATCAGTGGCAATATCTGATCATCTCTATCGTCTTACGAAGAAGTATTCTCGTGCGAACTGAATCCTATTTTTCATTCCTATGTGGATTGTGTTGTGCTATCCTGTGTGGATTTACGTTTTTCTTTCTTATGTGGATTGTGTTTTTCTATCCTGTGTGGATTTACGTTTTTCTTTCCTGTGTGGACTGGGTTATAGTTGGGCTCGGAGGTTGGAGCGAACTGGAATTGATGACTTAGGTATATTTATGGGCATATACCTAAGAAGTGTCGAATGTTACTTCGTGATTATATCTTTCCTTTGTGGATTATACTTTGTTGATTATGGGAGACCTTCGGGGGTCTCGGGGTCCCTACTGAGTAGCTTATATTCACCTCTGCACGGGCTATGCCCGCACTACGTTGTGTTGGTTACAGACGACAGACAGTGTTGATCGTGGTTGAGGCTTGCAGAGCAGGACGGTACCTGGAGGTGGACCACAGGGCGGGACATTCTCGGAGCAGACGACTGGACCCGAGGAGCTGTGGAGGCTATCTTTACTCACCCTTCAGGTGGTAATTCCAGTGGACAGCTCGACGTTGCGACTTTACTTTTAGTTGTTGTTTTCCCCTTCCAATTGTACTTTACTTTCAGTTTGGGTTTGTATTCTGGCCCACTTACTTTTCCGCACTTACTTTGTATCAGCTTTTACTTAGTTTTTACTTCTACTGCTTGCTTTCTCTGTGGTGTTCGTCTACATTACAAAGACAATGCCATCCCTTTTTACCGAGATTTATGCCTTGGTGCTAGTCGTCATCCCCTGGCCTATGGAAGGCGGGCTTGGGGTAGTCACGGCACGGGCCCCGAGGATTGATGACCTCTTTGATCAGCTCAAGAGAGCAATGTGGTTCTCAAAGATATACCTCAGGTTAGGCTATCATCAGCTCAGAGTTCGGGACGAGGACGTGCAGAAGACGACCTTTAGATGTCAGTAGGGACACTATGAGTTCTCGGTTATTCCATTCGGCATAACCAATGCTCCAGTGGTGTTCATGGGACTCATGAATAGGATATTTCAGCCATACCTCAATCGATTTGTCGTGGTCTTCATCGACGACATTTTGATATACTCGACGACTGAGGAGGAGCACGCCTACCACTTGCGTGTTGTACTAGACACACTCCGAGAGCACCAGCTTTATGGAAAGCTCTCGAAGTGTCAGTTCTGAATACGTGAGGTCCACTTATTGGGACATGTCATCTATGAGGCGGGAGTTGCGGTGGATCCTACGAAGATCGAGGCAATGCTAGCTTGGGAGCCACCCATGAGTGTGATGGAGTTACAGAGTTTCTTGGGACTAGCTGGATACTACTGGAGATTTGTGCTAGACTTCTCCATAGTTGCAGCACCACTCTTAGATTTAACGAGGAAGGGGAAACCCTTTGTGTGGTCAGGCAGATGTCAGTAGAGCTTCCAGGAGCTGAGACAGAGATTGACTAGCCCACCTATCTTGAGGTTTTCGGAGGAGGGAGTAGGGTATGTAGTCTACTGCGATGCATCAGGGACCAGACTCAGATGTGTCCTGATGCAGGATCGGGTAGTGATCACCTATGGATCACGTCAGTTGAGGCCGCATGAGAAGAACTACGCTACCCCTGACCTGGAGTAAGCAGCAGTGGTCTTCGCTCTGAAGACATGGCGACACTATCTGACGGGCGATCGCTTTACTATCTTTTCTGACTATCAGAGCCTCAGGTACATCTTCTCTCAGAAGGACCTGAACCTGAGACAACGGCGATGGATCGAGTTCCTCCAGGACTATGACTTTGAGATAGTCTATACTCCTGGGAAGGGGAACGTGGTAGCCGATGCTCTCAGCAGGAGGACGGGCATTCAGCTACTTGAGGAGGCGACAGAGTAGCTAGCCACCTTGCAGATATCCTTCATGGATAGGGATAGAGCAACCTTCCTTCAGTCTCTCATAGTCACCCCTCCACTACTACACCAGGTCAGAGAGGCACAGCGTGGGGACACTAACTGTGAGACGCGACGTGCACAGATATCCTCAGGTCAGGAACCTAATGGTTTCTCCCTTGGAGAAGAGCACGATGTCCTTTTCAAAGGACGTACCTTGGTACTAGTTGATTTACGGGAGTAGGTGCTGAGAGAGTTTCACACTTATCCTTTGGCGGTACATCCTGGAGTGGCGAAGATGTACCAGGATGTCAGACGACAGAACTGGTGGCTGGGCATGAAGAAGGCTGTGGCGGAGTACGTTTCTCGATGCCTCACCTGCCAGCAGGTGAAGGCAGAGCATCAGGTACCAGAAGGCTTGGTACAACCCTTGGAGGTCCCAGAGTGGAAGTGGGAAGGGATATCTATGGACTTAGTGACTGGACATCCATGCACTTCCAGAGGTCACGACTCCATTTGGGTGATTGTCGACTGACTCACCAAGTCGGCTCACTTCTTACCCATCAGAGAGCAGGGATCGGTGGAGAGTTTGGGACGTCTCTACGTTCAGGAGATTGTACGGCTTCACGGTGTGTCATCATCCATCGTCTCCGATCGAGATGCTCACTTTAATTCCCGGATTTGGAAGGGGTAGTAGGAGGCGTTCGGGACACAGCTACATCTGAGCACCGCCTTTCACCCTCAGACGGATGGCCAGACGGAGAGGACCATTCAGACTCTCGAGGACATGCTCCGCGCATGAGTTCTCAACTTTGGTCGCAGCTGGGAGGACCACCTTCCCTTGGTGGAGTTTGCGTACAACAATAGCTACCACTCCACCATCGGGATGGAACCATACGAGGTGGTGTACATCCGACCTTGCAGATCTCCTTTGTGCTGGATAGAACCTGGGGACTCAGCACTTGTGGGACCGGAGATGGTCCAGGCCATGACAGAGAAGGTCCAGGTCATCCAGGAGTGGATGAGGATAGCTCAGAGCCGGCAGAAGTCTTATGCTGACAGAAGGCGAAGGCCACTAGAGTTCGAGTATGGAGACCACGTCTTCTTTCATGTCTCACCTCGACATGGATTACAGAGATTTGGCCGAGGCGGAAAGTTGTCTCCACGCTTCAACAGACCATTCCAGGTCCTCAGCAGGATTAGGGAGGTGGCTTATCACCTGGCTCTACCACCTCAGTTGCACCGGGTGCATGACGTCTTCCACGTATCTTAGCTGAGAAGATACCTTCACAACCCGTCACATATCATTGACCATGGGGAGATGGACTTTGATGATGGGGAGAATTTTACGGAGGTCCCAGTGGAGATCGAGGATCGACAGGAGCGGGTCCTACGTGGATGGTCGATTCCTCTTGTGTACATCAGATGTCAGCACGGGAACCTCCAAGAGAGCACTTGGGAGAGGGAGGCTCAGATGCGTGCTCAATACCCACTTTTGTTTCCCTAGTTTATGATGTATCTTTATAGTGACATAAATACTTGAGGTGGGAGTGATGTAAAGACCCGTAGAATTCAAGGATTTTTTTTAATTTTCTTTGGAATTTTACAAGAACACAGTTTCTGACGGCACCTGATTCCGAGGCCCGGTGTTCCTGGAATCATTTTCCGAAGTTTGGCTTGGATACGTTCAGTGAACGAACGAGCGGGTTTTTCTAACTTTTGAACCGGTGCTCGGAATCGAATTACGAGGGCACCGATGGAATCACATCACTGATATTTGCTTAGAAACGCCATTTCTGGAGTTGCGTTTTCTCGGGTGTGGTTTTTAATTTTTGGGATTAAGTTAAGAAATAAAATAAAGTGGTGCGACAACTTTATTTTATTTCACATAAGCCACTTAAAGCAACTTAAGCTAAGTTGAAGCGGATAGGGTGAAACCCAAAATATCCTACCCTCTTGGTAGGATATTTGTGAGGTGGGTCCCGCATGAGCCCCACCGTTTCTTTCCCCCTAAGTAACGCACCCGCAAAAACTCCTCTTTAATGAAAGTCAAATGGTGCGTTTTCTAAACTCTTAACGCTCATATTAATTGGACAGTTAAGACGTTACCATTAATTCACCGAATTAATGGTTTGTTTCTTAACTTGTTTTTCAAATTGTTGGCATGTAAATGAAATAAGACCAACACATGTCTTTCTTGAGGATTGCTCGTTGAGAGGATTTGGAGAAGACTCTAAGGCTTGAGATCTCCATCCTCCTTCGCGAAGAACGCGATGAACGCGAAGAACTCCGAACCCTCGGAGATCGACGACGCGACGCCGTGTTCCGTGACGCCGATGATTCTCCTTCCGCGATGCTTCTTCCGCGACGTTTCTTCCCCGCAACAATCTCCAATCATCAACTGCTTGAGGTAGGGGATTACGGTTCTCTATTTCTTTGTGGATTTTATCCTCAACATGGGTTTAAGCGTGTAATTAAATCTATGTGTTTTCTTTAACCCTCAGAGATTGTCGGCGCGACGCCGTGTACCGCGACGACGCGATGCCCCCTTCCGCGACGCGACGATCCTCTTCTTCCACGACGGTCAATCCCACGAAGAACTCACGTCCGACGACAACGACGAGGTAAGGGTTGATTCATTTAAAATATTTGTAATTTATACCCAAAGCATATGATTATTAAAAATTGTTGGGAGAATTTTAAAACCGCTGATGCCTTGGGTGTGGACTAATGAACAAGTCTAAACCCACTGCCCCTTTCGTTCTTCGTGTGCGAAATGGCAGAAATCGACAAAATCAACCGCACGGGTGATGTAATGTCATAGCATTGAAGGACGGACCTCAGGAGGGATTTTGGGGAAGACGACAAGGATTTCCGACCACCGGAACTTGTCCGGTGGTCCGCAGAGCAACCCGCCGGCGCGCCACACAGGCACGGCGGCGCCGGCGGCAGGAGGCGGCAGCGCCCGGCGCGCCTCCGTGAAGAACCGCCGCGGCTGAAGCCGCTGCGACGACCGGCCTTCCCGCGACCGTGCGGGACCGGCGAAAGATGGGACGCGGCTGGCTGCCACGTCCGCTGGCAAGGGAGGCCCCACGCGGGGCCGCAGTTCCTTCATGCGGGGGCATCGCACCCCCCGCACCGCTCGGCCATGACCGGCCGAGCCGACCGCCTGGCGAACGGGCCGCGCCCGCGCCGTCCGGGCCGGGTCGCCCCGGTTTGTGCCGACCCGGGGGGTTGGGCCGGGTCGGTCCGGGCCCAGACCCCCTGTTTTCGGACCTTTTCGGTCTTTTACCCGTATCTTGGGTTACAATCCTCCGATCGACGTACCGTCAGCTGCGATGCGATCCTTGGACCGAGACAGTCGTTTTGACATATCGTATTCAAGGTTTCAGAGTACTTTGGGTTTGGCCAGGTTGGTTCGTACACGAAACCAACCGGGCCCTCGGAGCGGAAACGCTCATATCTTGGACTCTGGACGTCCGATTGACGTGCCGTCGACTTTTATGGATTTCTCTATGTGAGATGGATCTTTTGGCTTACTCCACCCGTGGTTTGGACGCAGGTGGAGTACGGTCGGGTTGGTTTTTCCTTAAAAACCAACCGGGCCCCTGGGACGAAAAAGCCAATAACTCTCAGACCGGGCGTCCGATTGACGCGCCATCTCCGACGTTGAGTTCCTGTTGACGATACAGAACTTTTGGATACATCAGCTCTGGACTATGTGTCAGTTGATGTGTCAGCCTCTCAGCTCGTGGAGCGGACCCTTCCAAACGATCTTGCTGTATGCGGGAACCCTAGAGATGGCTGTGACTGCGACTGTGCTGCCGACGACGACTGTACAGAGATCCTTAGTGGATTCGACGATGATGACTACAACACTCAGCGATCCTACGTGGATCAGTGCTACAGATCCTGTGTGGATCCGATAATGTGTGGGTCAGCGCTCAGCGGTCCTGTGTGGTACAACACCTACATATCCTGTTTGGGTCCGATCCTGTGTGGGTCTTTGCGGGGGTTATTTACCTATCGATCCTGTGTGGGTCAGATCCTTTGTGGGTCATTGCGGGGGTTTGTTACCTATCGATCCTGTGTGGGTCAGATCCTTTGTGGGTCATTGTGGGGGTTAGATACCTATCGATCCTGTGTGGGTCAGATCCTTTGTGGGTCATTGCGGGGGTTAATACCTATCGATCCTTGTGGGTCCGACGGCTCAGATGAATCAGTAGATATACCTGATCATCTCTATCGTCATGTGAAGAAGTATACCTGTGTGAGCTGAATCCTGTTTTTCTTTCCAATGTGGATTGTTTTGAGCTATCCTGTGTAGATTTACATTTTTCTTTCCTGTGTGGACTGGGTTGTACTTGGGCTCGGATGTTGGAGCCGAACGAGAATAGATGACTTAGGTATATGTATGGGCATATACCTAAGCAGTGTTGGATGTTACTTCGTGATTGTATCTTTCCTTTCTGGATTATCCTTTGTGGATTCTGGGAGACCTTCGGGGGTCTCGGGGTCCCTAATGAGTAGCTTATACTCACCCCTGCATGGGCTATGCCCTCACTACGTTGTGTTGGTTGCAGACAACGGACAACACTGATCGTGTTTGAGGCTTGCGGAGTAGGACGGTACCTGGAGGTGGACCACTGGGCGGGACGTACTCGGAGCTGTCGGCTGGACCCAAGGAGAAGTGGAGGCTATCTGTACCCACCCTTCAGGTGGGATTTTCAGTGGACAGCCCGACATTGCGGCTTTACTTTTCAGTTGCTATTTTCCCTTCCAGTTGTACTTTACTTTCAGTTTGGGTCTGTATACTGGCCCACATACTTTTCCGCACTTACTGTTGTACTCAGTTTTTACTTAGTGTTTTCTTCTACTACTTGCTTGCTCTATGGTGTTTGTTTACATTACAAAGGCAATGCCTTCCCTTTTTACCAGGATTTACGCCTTGGTGCTAGTCGCCAGCCCCTGGCCTATGGAAGGCGGGCTTGGGGTAGTCACGGCATGGGCCCCGAGGACGGGTCGTGACACAAATGGTCACCAATTCGGACATTGGATGCTTAGGGTTTATATATACACTATCAATAAGTCTTGGTCAGGTTTTTCGGCGTTTTGATGTGTATTATTATTTTAATAAAAACTATATTATTGATTTTTCACTAAATAAATAATTTCTGCATCATTAATGTATAAGCTAATAAGGTAAATAAATAATTCTTAAAAATTAGAAATAAATTACCATGATAAAGAAAAGAATTTTATCTTTCAAATGAGTTTTTATAACCGAATTTATATTCTGTATAACCTTATGTTAAAAATATTTTAATTATTTAAGTTTGAGTGAGACATATTTCACTTTTTTTAAATAAAATAAAGTAAAGGTCTTTATCGCATCCAAGTGGGTTTTAATGGATTTCATTTCGACCAAAATATGCCATAGGACGAAATATAATGTAACACCCCAAGATTTTATGAGATATATTATATTTAATTTCTTTGATTTCTTCTGTCATACACTACACCAAGATTAGATTGTACTATACTCAACACCGTATTAGCTTGCAGTATACACAACACTATTCTTGGCTCGTGTTACACACAAATTCAAGTTTGTTTTGTGGAAATTATTCTACGCAACATTAAGTATAGATTTTGTTTAATGTATAAATGAAATAAATTTTGATTATATTATACGCAACGCCAAACGGAGCTTTCACTGCACACAGCCCTGACTTGGCTTTCATTACACGCAATCAAGACCTTCTTCGATAGCGTGTGTAGTACGTAATACGAAGTTTCACTAAACGAGATATTATTATAATATTGTTATGAATTAATCGTTATGAATATTAATACCCACTTTTTGAAATTTTATAAATTTTATCATTCAAAATGGACATCATTTTTGGATTCAGAATATCAAAATTAACCAAGGGTGAATTTTTGGTATTTTTCTGAAAACATTCAATTTTTGATGAATAGTGAAAACACTGAGTTACTATTTAAAAACAACCTTTTTATATAAATAATTATTTATTTTATTTAAATTTATTTTAGGTAAAAATTGATACATAATACCTATATAAGTTCAATTTAATTAATTGGATTCATTTTATAATAATTTTAGATATATAAAAATTTTATTGAACTTTTTACTGTCTTTTACCCACCTCTTAGTAGAATTTGAAATTTTACATAAAACATAATTTTACCGCTTCTATGAGTAGAATTTTAAAAATACGAGAGACACGGTTAATATCAAGGAGTAAAATGTGGTTCAATTAGATAAAAATAATTTTTGGTGAATAGTATCTTTTTACTTTTATTTACCACGGTTAAAAGTAAATAGGGTAATTAAGGGTAAAAATGATATTATTATTACCCTAAAACATGTTCTAATTCTATTGTATAAGAATAATTCAACCAAAAATAACCTTATGAATATAATATTATCATTTAGGTCCACTTGGATTAGATTAGGACATTTATTATTATTTTATTTAAAAAAGAGTTAAAATAGTTAAAATCAAAGTTTAATAACTAAACAATTTTCAATATAGGGTTATACATAAGATAAATTAGACTATAAATATTCATTAGAAATATAAAAAGATTTCCTACCTGATGTTATTTTATTTATAAATTTTAGGCATTAAATATTTTAATATATTTATGACACAATGGTGATGCAATAATTACATAAATATTAAAATATAAAAATAATTGAAATTATAAATACCCAAATAAATGTAATTTGAGACTTTATATGAACTCCACTAATTTTCTATATTAATATGACATGTCAGTATTGATTTAAATAACTTTTTTCGAACTAATCATGCTTTTATAATTTTCACAAAAATCAATTACCAAATAGTGTCAAAATTGACATAAAATAGTTTTTAAAACAAATATTATATTATTAATTGTTATAATATCCCTAAAAATCTAATTTTTGGCCAAATGACTTAGATAAGGTTATATATGTTAATAATAAACCACTTGGGGGTTCTTTTGGCTTGTTATAGTATGTTTATTGACCATATAGTGTAAGAAAACAAGAAGACATAATAAAAGTTAATTATTTAACTTAGAGTTGAATCTAAAAGATAAGGTTACAATAGTAACCTAAACTTGTATAAAGCCTATTGGTTGAGATTATTTTTACCCATACCCACTTTACCTTCGAAATAAGTCAATTTGGATATTTTATTAACCGAATATGACTTTATTATAAAATAATATTTTATGTTTTTCCAAAGGTGCCCCTCTCGTCCCTTATAAAAAGGGAACCCATTCCCTCTTCTCTTAAAACCCTTTTGAGCCTTGATGCTTGGCCAAAACCTGACAATTACTCTTCTAAAACTCTCTAGTAACATCATAGAGGTTCTGGTCTTCTCAAAAGACCAACTCTAGTGCCCGAATAATAAGTTTAAAAGAGATGCGTCGAGAAAGAGGTAATCTCTTCTACCGACTTTTCAAGTTTCTTTCTTCTTCTACATCATCTTCATTAGTTGTTTCATTATAAAGTAATAACATAATTATTAATTATATAATTATATGTTATTAAAAATATGAAACAACCCTATTTCACCTTCTATCCATCCTACGGAAATCGAAATGACCGTGCGTACGTACGTACGGAATACCGTCTCCACGCCGTGGTGTAATATGTTTTCGACCACCACCTTACTTGGATGGGTATAATGGTGTAAATAAATAACTATATATTATTATTTTAAAGTTATATTGATTCTGAAATATTATACATACACTTCAATACAATTCCACTATCATGGGAATGATATCATCGCTCGTGCGTACGTACGGACTACCGTCTCCACGACACGATGAGATTCATTCTCTATGTTAACCATTAATTAATGATTATAAAGTATATATAATGAATAATAATTAAATATATGACATATTAATTATACTGTATTTACGTATATATATATATATGTATTTCATCTACTTAATTCCATTCAATTCAATATGGAAACAAAAACAACGTTCATGCGTACGTATGGCCTACCGTCTCCATGAACGGTGTATTTCATTCCATTTATCGATATATCATATATATATGTATATTCTGAATATATATTAAATATAAATCATGTTTTACATTCTGTAATTAAGTAAATCAGGATATAAGTAATAATATCAAGAACAACAAGTCGAAACACGTATGATAAATGAAACGATTTTACCCAAAACGCTGCTTTAAAATGGAATTTACAAAAGAACGGGTAATATAAAGTCATATGTGAACCATATATGAAATCATAACAATTAATATGATTCTTTAATAAGCCAATGACATTATTTAAATCATTTTACAAGAGTTTCGGATACATACGAGGCATATCGGACAAAAGGTAAGGGATAATTTTGTAATCTAATTTTTATCTGAGATTGCTTATACATAAGTATTTACTGGGGTTATATTTTTCATCAATGCCCAAAAAATATTTTTCATAAAGTGTTTAATATTATTCCATGCATGATTAAAGTCATGTTTACCCCTCTTTTACTTTTACATTGTCTTATGGAAGAAATCATTCTTTTGTTTACCATACGTGGTACTTTTTAACTTTTCCGTTAAAAGTATGAGGAGAATGTTTTTTAACTTATATGGCATGAACAGATTTTTACTATTTAATAATGCATAATTTTCTTGAGGCTTACTCTATAATATTTCATGAATATTTTCAACAAAATACTTTTCTTTTAAAATTTAGTGGCATTTTGTCAAAAGAAAATTATTTTGAAGAAGAAAGGATATTTTCATCAAGAATTCATTTCAAGTGTTTTATCAAAACCATTTTACATCTAAGATGACATTATTTCATATGTGTATGTTTCAAGTATAATGTATCTATTATTTACATGGTTTCACTTTTCTTATGATGAAATGAGATCCATTTGTTTTATATGGATTATGTTATGATGAAATGATGTTTATGAAACCCATTTTATTCTTTGGGTTATGATGAATGATTTATGTTTATGTTGTGGCACACGTAAGAATGATTTCATTATGAGATGGGTGGAACCTATATCTCCCTCCAATGAATTGGGTAAAGATTTATATCTCATGATATAGACATGGTTGGAATGGTAAGTTAATCTGGTTCAGTGATAGAGGACTTGAATGAGGAGTGAACTCGATTTAGAAAGGGACTTTGTCCACTAAGATGGTCCTGACAGCAATACCTTGGCTACTATGGAAATAATATCATGTGATTAATGGTTTTCCACAATTACATGTTTTCTTCATATGATATTTTATCATTATTGATGTTCTTTTATGATATATACCTTACGTACTTCCAAGATTTATGTCTTTGATAAAGATTTTGATGTTTAGATTTTATGTTGAAGTTTTTGCATTCAAATGCTTATGGATTGTTTTATGTTCTCTATGTTTACCCTTACTGATAATTTTAGCTCACCCTTTTTATGTTTTCATTTCCCCAAGATATGAAGAAAGGTTTTTGGTAAGAAAACCAAAATAGTAAGATCATTATGGGATATGTTGAAGATCTTTTATCATGATTAGAAGATTACGTTCTGAGTTTCCAAAGACACTAAACTAAAACGGTATTTGGGCGTTTATTTTTGTCATGAATTAAGTATTCTGAAAAAGTAATGTATTGTCCATGTACATCAAGATTTTTTTCTATACAGTTGGTATCAGAGTGAAGGATTAGTTAACCTTTGGAAAATAGGATACAAAATCTTTAGTGAAATTCCTAGAGATATTTCTAATGTATGTCTAGGGATGTCCCTAAGGATAAGTATACATATAGGTTATAGTCTTAGAATTACGGTAATGATCTATGAATTTAACCTAAGTTTTTAGATATTGACTGTACTCCCCCTTTATTATGTTGTTTTCCCTAGAATGATTTTTGCCTCTCACACTATTCTTTTTGGGTTTTAGAAAATTGCTTGAAATAGGAAGATTCACGATAATAGAGGATATGATGGACAATGGAATGATATTCTTCATGAGTAACCAAATGAAACGGTATTTAGAAGTCAAAACATCACTATTATGCCTAAACAACAATCTCATAATATGATCAATAATCTCAACTCTGGTAAGTTTCCTGACTAAGATAATAAGATAAATATGTAGTTTCATGATGATCATAAAGGAAATAAAGTTCAATTTCTCTCATGTAAATCATGTGGGAAGAGGAATCAAGGAGAATGTTACAAAGGAACTGGACGATGCTTTGGGTGTGGCAAAGAAGGACACAAATCCAGTAAGTGCATAGGAAAAGGTTCAGTTAACACCATGGAGAAGGATAATGGTATTTCTACGACATCAACAATGATTAGATGTTTTAAATTTGGAATGTATGGGCATTATGCAAACTAATGCCCTAAGGGAAAATCTCATGAAAGGAATCAGCATTGTCATATGGGTAGTATTTATGTGGATGATGATGAAGAGACTAAAAATGATATATGAGATGAAATAAGTGTTGAATCTTGGTCAATCGTTTAAGAAGGTAGTGGAATGATTTATGTTTATCAAGAGTTATGTTGTATAGGTAATGATACTATGGAATAAATACACGTCTAAGGATTATTACACTATTGTTTTTCCTAAAGTATTTGAAAGTATATGTTGAATGGTACCAGTAACCATGAAAGGTTAATTCATATATTTTTAGAAAGTATATGATATGCGCATAATGAAGGGATAAATAGATAATGAGATGTTTTATATTATTGACGAGCTCATGACTGATATAAGGACAAAGTGATATCATGGTTTGAGTATATAGAAATTTTGGGATTTTGTTATGTGGAAAGAGTTAACTTTTGATAGCATTGATGTTTTCACTATGGTTCTATGGTAATTTATATTTCAAGTGAATACATGATTAAGGTATTCACATGTTTGTAATGTGACCAAGAAGATATATCGTATGATATATGAGGGAAAAATGATGTTATTCACATGATCGGTAGATGACGTTTCTAGTAATTGTTTTCTTTATGCTATGAGCTTGGCAGAGGTATTTTAGATAAGCCTAAAGATTGGAATGAATTATGTTGGACATAAGTTAGTATTGTTTAAGGATATAACTTTTTTTTATATTTTTCTGGAATTTTATAATAGTATAGTTTTAGAAAAAGGGACAACCTGCAGGACGTGCGACAACCCGTCACATCGGACAAGGATGTGGGAATCGAACCCACAACTGAAGTGCAACAAGACTTTATCACCTACCACTACCCTACAGGAAGTCCATGGTTAGTAGAAACTTGTTTTATTATATTCAGCTGGATGATAGATGAAGTATAAGTCCAATTTTGAACCATATCCGATTAATCTCACCATTGATGGACTTATGTATATATCTTTTTCTAACCCTATGTTTGAGACATATGGAATGACGTATCATTCTATCGCATGATTTGCTAACACTTCGTGAAAGAAAAATTTAACTTCATTTATTTAAGCGATGAAGTGGAAATTATTCGAGGCACGAGCAATTTTGAGATTGTACCAAAATCAAGTAAGTATTTATTTTAATTCAAAAATTATTCAAATTTAGGGAAATGATCTTGAAAACCAAAAATGTTGCCCTAGTGCTATCATATATGATGAATCAGATGGTACCTTAGATCATCACAATTTTATGTCTTTGTGACTATTGGATTTTTCATAGCCCTATTCTCTACCACTCTCCATCAGAACTTGACGATTAGATTTCTCTATCATATCCATATTTTCACCTCTGATCTCCTATGTGGGAACCCAAGTGATGAGTTACTTTGGGTATCTGTTTTGTTTCTAACGTTCATTTTTTAAAAGTAATTTTTAGTATTCCTTTTTACGATGTGGTTTTTATTAAAGAAACTCTCAAGTAATAAACCATTTATAACCCCGATGAATTTTGAGGGCAAAATTCATTTTAAGGGGGGTATAATGTAACACCCCAAGATTTTATGAGATATATTATATTTAATTTTTTTGATTTATTCTATTATACATTACACCATGTTTAGCTTGTACTATACGCAACACCTTATTAGCTTGCAGTATACACAACACTATTCTTGGATCTTGTTACACACAAATTCAACTTCATTTTGAGGAAATTATTCTACGCAACATTAAGTATAGATTATGTTTAATGTATAAATGAAATAAGTTTTGATTATGTTATACGAAACACCAAACGGAGCTTTCACTACACACAACCCTGACTTGGCTTACATTACATACAATCAAGACCTTCTTCGATAGTATGTGTAGTACTCAATACCAAGTTTCACTACATGAGATATTATTATAATATTATTAGGAACTAGCCGTTATAAATAGTAATACCCACTTTTTGAAATTTTATAAATTTTATCATTCAAAATGGACTTCATTTTTGGATTTTGAATATCAAAATTATCCTAGGGTGAATTTTTGGTATTTTTCAGAAAACATTCAATTTTTGATGAATAGTGAAAACACTAGGTTAGTATTTAAAAACTGACTTTTTATTTAAATAATTAATTATTTTATTTAAATTTATTTTTGGTAAAAATTGATACATAATACCGATATAAGTTCAATGTAATTCATTGCAGTCATTTTATAATAATTTTAGATATATAAAAATTTTATTGAACTTTTCACCGCCTTTTACCCACCTCCTAGGAGAATTTGAAAATTTGCATAAAAAATAATTTTACCGCTTCTGTAAGTGGAATTTAGAAAGTCCGAGAGACATGGTTAATATCAAGGAGTAAAATTTGGTTCATGAAGATAATTTTCTTTAGTGAATGGTAACTTTTTACTTTTATTTACCAAAGTTAAAAGTAAATAGGGTAATTAAGGGTAAAAATGATATTATTATTATCCTAATACGTGTTATAATTCTATTGGATAAGTATAATTAGACCAAAAACAACTTTATGAATATATTATTATCATTTAGGTCCACTTGGATTAGATTAGGACATTTATTATTATTTTATTTAAAAAAGAGTTAAAATAGTTAAATTCAATGTTTAATAACTAAATAATTTTTAATATAGTTTTGTACATAAGATAAATTAGACTATAAATATTAATTAGAAATATAGAAATATTTCATACCTAATTTTATTTTATTGATAATTTTTAGACATTAAATAATTTAATTTATTTATGACACAATGGTGATACAGTAATTACCTAAATAATGAAATATTAAAATAATTGACATTATAAATACCCAAATAAATGTAATTTGAGACTTTTTATTAATTAAAATAATTATTTAGGTAAATATGACATGTTAGTATTGATGTAATTAAATTTTTTTGAACTAATAATGCTTTTATGATTTTCAAAAAAATTAATTACCAAATAGTGTCAAAATTGACATAAAATAGTTTTTAAAACAAATATTATATTATTAATTGTTATAATATTCATAAAAATCTAAGGATCGGCCAAATGATTTATATATGGTTATATATATTAATAATGAACCACTTTGGGTCCTTTTAGCTTGTTATAGTACGTTTATTAACATTATAGTGTAAGAAAACAAGAAGACACGATATAAGTTAAATTATTTAACCTAGAGTTAAGTCTACAACATAAGGTTAAAATATTAACCTAAACTTGTCTAAAACCTATTGGTTGACATTATTTAGACCCATACCCACTTTATCTTCTAAATAAATCAATTTGGAGCTATTAGAAACCGAATATGACTTTATTATAAAATAATATTTAATGTTTTTCCAAAGGTGCTCCTCTCCTCCCTTATAAAAAGGGAACCCCTTCCCTCTTCTCTTCACACACTTATGAGACTTGAATCTCGTCCAAAACCTGACAATTAATCTTCTAAACCCTTCTAGTTACATAATAGAGGTTATGGTCTTCTCAAAAGACCAACTCTAGTGCCCTAAGAAGAAGTTTAAAGGAGGTGCGTCGAGGAAGAGGTAATCTCTTCTACCGACTCTTTCACATTTTTTTCTTCTACTTACTATTCTTTAGTTGTTACATTATAAAGTAATAACAGCAGTATTACTTATATACTGATATGTTATTATAAATATGAAACAAACCGATTTCACCTTTTATACATCCTAAGGAAAAAAATCACCGCGCGTGCGTACGTACGGAATATCATCTCCACGCCGTGGTGTAATCAGTTTTTGACCACCACCTTAGTTGGATGGGTATAATGGTGTAAATAAATAACTATATATAATTATTTTAAAGTGATAGTAATTCTGAAATATTATACATACACTTAAATATAATTCCACGATCATGGGAATGATATTAGCGCTCGTGCATACGTATGGACTACCGTCTCCACAACATGATGAGATTCATCCTCCTTGTTAACCATTCACGAATGATTATAAAGTACATATAATTTATAATAATTAAATATATGGAATAATAATGAAAATATATTTATGTATATATATATGTATGTCATCTACTTAATTCCATTCAATTCAATAAGGAAACGAAGACAACATTAATGCGTACGTACGACCTACCGTCTCCATGAATGGTGTATTTCATTACATTTATCGATCTATCATATATATTTGTATATGATGAATATATATTATATATAAATCATTTTTTACATTCTTGAATTAAGTAAATCAGGATACACGTAAAAATATCAAGAACAACAAGTCGATACACGTACGATAAATGAAACGATTTTACCCAAAACGCTGCTTTAACATGGAATTTACAAAAGAACGGGTAATATAAAGTCATAAGTGAACAATATATGATATCTTAAAAATGAATATAATTCTTTAATAATTCAATGAAATTATTTAAATAATTATACAGGAGGTTTGGATACATACGAAGCATATCGGACATAAGGTAAGGGATAATTTTGTATTCACATTTTTATCCGAGATTTCTTATACATAATTATTTACTGGGGTTATATTTTTCATCCATGCCCAAAAAATGGTTTTCATAAAGTGTTTAATATTCTTCCAAGAATTTTTAAAGACATTTTTACCCCTATTTTACTTTTACTTTGTGTTATGGAAGGAATATTTCTTTTGTTTACCATAAGTGGTACTTTTTGACTTTTTCGTTAAAAGTAGAAGAAGAATGTTTTTTAACTTATACGGAATGAACGGATTTTTACAGTTTCATAAAACCTAATTTTCTTGAAGCTTTCTCTTCAAGATTTCATGACTATTTTAAACAAAATCATTTTCTTTTAAAATTTCATGGAATTTTGTGAATTGAAAATGATTTTGAAGATGAAAGGATATTTTCATCAAGAATTTATTTCAAGTGTTTTATCAATACCATTTTCCATCTAAGATGAAATTATTTCATATGTGTATGTTTCAAGTATAATGTCTCTATGATTTATATGGTTTCACTTTTCTTTTGATGAAATGATATCCATTTGTTTTATATGGATTATGTTATGATGAAATGATGTTTATGAAACCCATTTTATTCTTTGGGTTATGATGAATGATTTATGTTTATGTTGTTGCACACGTAAGAATGATTTCATTATGAGATGGGTGGGACCTCTATCTCCCTCTAATGGATTGGGTAAAGATTTTCATCTCATGAGATAGAAATGGCTAGAACAGTAAGTTAATCCTGTTCAGTGATACATGACTGGAATGAGGAGTGAACTCGATTCAGAAAGGGAATTTGTCCACTAAGATGGTCTTGGAAGCAATGCCTTGGCTACTATGGAAATCATATCATGTGATTAATGGTTTTCCATAATTACATGTTTTATTCCCATGACATTTTATCATTATTGATGTTCCTTTAAGATATATGCCTTACTTACTTCCATGATTTATGTCTTTGCTCATGATTTTGATGTTTAGATTTTATGTTCAAGTTTTTGCATTCAAATGATTATGGATTGTTTTATGTTCTCTATGTTTACCCTTATTCAACATTTGATCTCTCCCTTTTTATGTTTTATTTTCCCTAGTATATAAAGAAAGGTTTTTGGTAAGAAAACCAAAAGTGGAAGATCTTTATGGGAGATGTTGATGATCTTTCTCCATGATTAGAAGATTACGTTCCGAGTTTCCAAAGACACTAAACAAATACGGTCTTTAGGCGTCTGTTTTTGTCATGTATTAAGTATTCTGAAAAAGTAATGTATTGTCCATTTACGTCAAGATTTGGGTATCTACATATAATCATCTAATTATATTAAGAAAAGTGTTAGGGTAATTTTATAATATTATATTTACCCTCCATTACCAGATTTACCTTTAACTATGGTAAATAAAATTTACCGTAGTTACTATTCATATTGCCCAAAAATTAAAAGTTACATATTAACATAATTTGGACCTACTGATTCTAAATATGGAATCCATTTTTCCTAATTCAAATCACAGTAGTTGCAGAAATTAATTTAAAATTAATCCCGTTGTTAAGAAAACAAGTTTTAAAAGTTAAAACATTGCAAAAGATTGAAATGATTTTACCTATGAATTCAATGTAAAATCAATGCTAATGACATGCGTAATATTAAATGGTAAAAATATATTCTATTTATACTTTAAAACCATTCAATATTATAATTTAACAATAAAAATTTATAATGAAAAAAGTTGTTTTTAATTAAAATATAGCTTGTTTTTATTATTCAATAAAATATGAAATTTATCAGGATGATATGAAAAATTTATCCAAAGTAAAATTTTATATCCTGATTCCAAATAATAATTTTATTTTGTCAAATTGAACTTATAAACCTGTAAAAACTAGATTTAAAGTGGGTGTTCCATAAAACGGCGACAAAACTCTATTTTTTTTAAAAATACTAATTTTACCTGAAAATTTTATTTTGTTCTCATACCATGTTCTAGAAAATGTGAAAGATGAATAATAATGTAATAAAATTAAAAATTTATTCATTACTATTCATAACGTCTAGTCCATAATAATCTTATAACAATATATCGTTGTTCAGTGAAACCTGATATTGTGTACAACACACGCTAGCGAGAAAGGTCATGATTGCGTGTAACATAAGCCAAGTCAAGGTTGCGTGTAGTGAAAGACTCCTTTGTTGTTTCATATAACAAAATCCAACCATATTTCATTTATATATTGAATATATATATATAGGCCCAATGTTTCATTGAATAACTACTATCAAACAAACTTGAAATTGTGTTTAACACGATCCAAGATTAGTGCTGCATATACTACAAGCTAATACGATGTTGTGTATAACGCAATATAATCTTGGTGTAGCGTATAAAAGAAGATATAAAAGAAATTAAAAAAATATATATCTTATAAAATCTCGGGGAGTTACTTTCAACCCCCCTTAAAATTAATTTCTCCCTCGAAATTCGTCGGGGTTATAAATGGTTTACTACTTTAAGGTTTCTTTCAAAGAAACCCAAATCGTAAAAAGAATACTAAAACTTAATTTTAAAAAGTAAAGTAAGAAACAAAACGGTTACCCAAATTAACTCATCACTAGGTTTCCACATATGAGAACATAGGTGAAAATATGGATATGGAAGATAAACCTAACCATCATGTTCTAATGGAGAGTGGCAGAGAACATGGAAATAAAAAAATCCAACAATCACAAAGCCATTAATTTGTTATGATTTAAGGTACCATCTGATTCATCGTATATGAGGACACTAGGACAACATTTTTGGTTATCAAGATCATTTCCCTAAAGTTGAAGAATTTGAATTAGATGAAATACTTACTTGATTTTCATACAATCTTACTGTTGTTTGTGCATTGAAGAATTTCCACTTCATCTCTTAAAGAAATGAAGTTGAATTTGACTTTTGTGAAGTGTTAGAAGATCATGTGATAGAATGATAAGTCATTCTGTTTGTCTCAAACAAAAGGATATCAAAAGTTATTAAATATACATAAGTCCATCTATAATGAGATGAATCGTATATGGTTCCTAAAATGGACTCATACTTCATATATCATACCTCTTAATATAATAAAACTCGTTTCTAGTAACAAGGGACTTCTTGTAGGCTAGTGGTAGGCGATAAAGTCCTGTCTAACTTTAGTTGTGTGTTTGATTCTCACAGCGATGTCCGACGCGACGGGTTGTCACCCGTCCTACCGATTGTCCTTTTTTCTAAAACTACATTATTATAACATCCCATCAAATAATATCAAAAAAATTTCTAGCCTTATACAATACTAACTTATGTCCAACATAATCCATTCAAATCTTTAGGCTTATATAAAATACATCTTTCCAAGCTCATAGTATAAAGAAAAAAATTACTAGAAATGTCATCTACCGAGCATGTGAATACCATCATTTATCCCAGATATATTTTGTTGATCATATTCCAAAAATGTGAATACCTTAATAATGATTTGTCTTAAAATATAATCTATCATAGAACCTTAGTGAAAACATGAATGCAGTCAAAATTTAACTCATTCCACATACCAAAAATTCCAAAATTTCTATATACTCAAACCATGATACAACGTTGTCCCTATATCAGTCATGAGATCATGAATACTATCAAACATATTATTTTCTCTTTATACCTTTATTATGCGCATATCATCTGCTTTCCAAAAATATTTCAATAACTTTTCATGGTTACCAATGCCATATTCTTATAGAAAACCACAATGGACCAATACATAGACATTTGAATATACCATAAAAGTACCTCAACAACATTATTCTTGAATACAAATACATAAAAACTTTAATACATTCTCTTCAATGATTGCCATGGAATAAGTCCTTAATTTATTTAGAAGTAACCTCTTAGGTCAGGGCATTGAGTTGGGTAATGCCCATGTCCTCCACAGATAATACATTGAACTCCATATTAGTCTGTCACTCTATGGCCCTTATCTCAACACAGATAACATCTTCCCCTCTATTTGATGTATTCATCAAGGTTATTCTTCCCTTATTTATAAATCTCTATCATCCTTTCCCTATGCTCCTCAACATGCGAACATGCATAAAAGGCCATCTTCCTCTTATTTGATGAATTCGGAATGCCACTAAAGTTCACCTTGTTAATCGTATATCGTGATGACTAATTCAGCATAATCAAAAAATCTTTCTTTCTAGGCATTACTCTATTTCGTTGCTCATAGTCACTAATTTTTTCATTGGATGCAATGTTGCCCCAATTCCTTTTGGTTCCCTCTATTGACTAAAACAAAAATCCATGGTATAAGAAACAGTTAATATAACGGGGAACCACATAATCATAAAAAGTCACATATGTGATGTCAAAATTTTCAAACATTATTTAATCCAGGACACCTCAAGTTCATCCTAGGTTATTCATGATCGTCAACATAATTCTAGGTCTGTAAACTATAGGTATACTAAACCTTAGGTACATCCTTATAAAACCTTAGAAATATATCTGGGTATATCACTAAAGTTTTCGCATCCTAGTTTCCAAAGTTTAACTAAAACTTTCCTCTGATACCAATGGTAGAGACCCCAATCTTGACGTACATGTACATTACATTACTTTTGTAGAATACTTCATACATAACAAAAACCAACACTCAAGGACTGTAATAGTTTATTGTCTTTGGAAACTCGGAACATAATATTCTAATCATGGTGAATGATTTTCAACATCTCCCATAAAGATCTTCCCCTTTTGTTTTTTTACCTAAAACCTTTCTTAATATCCTAGGGAAGATAAAACATATAAAGGGTGAGCTCAAATTCTCAGTAAGGGTATGCAAGGAGAAAATAAAACAAACCATATACACTTGAACATAAAAACATGAACATAATGTTTAAACATCAAAATATTGAGAAATGGAATAAAACATAGCAGTACGTATGGCATATATCATAATAGAACATCAATAATCATAAAATAGTATGTGAATAAATCATGTAATTGTGGAAAACCATTATGAAGATGATATGATTTCCATAGTATCCAAGGCATTTCTGCCGAGACCATCTTAGTGAAAAAGTCCATTTCTGAATCGAGTTCACTCCTCATTCCAGTCATGTAACACTGAACCAGATTAACTTACCGTTCCAGACATGTCTATATCATGAGATATAAATCATTAACCAATGAATTGGAGGGAGATATAGGTCCCAACCATCTCATAATGAAATAATTCTTATGTGTGCCACAATATAAACATAAATCATTCATCATAACCCAAAGATGAAAATGGGTTTCATAAACATCATACCATCATAACATAATCCATATAAAACAAATGCATATCATTTCATCATAAGAGAAGTCAAACTATGTAAATCATAGAGACAGTATAAATGAATCATACACATATGAAATAATGTCATCATAGATGGAAAATGGTTTTGATAAAACACTTGAAATGAATTCTTGATGAAAATATCCTTTCTTCTTCAAAATCATTTTATTTTCCCAAAATGCCATTATATTTTAAAATAAAAGGATTTTGTTGAAAATAGTCTTGAATTATTATAGAGTAAGTTTCATGAAAGTAAGGAATTATGAAACCATTAAAATCCGTTCTTTCCATATAAGTTAAAAAACATTCTCCTCGTACTTTTAACTGAAAAGTCAAAAAGTACCTCGTATGGCTAACAAAAGAAAGATTTCTTACATACCATGTATTAATAGTAAACAATGGGTAAAAAGGAATTTATACATACATAAATTTTATTTAGAAAATAGGGACAAGGATGATAAATATGACCCTAGTAAATACTTATGAATAATCAATCTCGGATAAAAATGAGAATTGAAAATTTATCCCTTACCTTTTGTCCAATTTATTCTGTATGTGTCCAAGACTCCTGTATAGTGGGTTTAAACATAATATTGACTTGAAATAGAACCATAATAATATTTATGATATCATATATGAGTCACTTACGACTTTATATTATATGTTCATTTGTCAATTCGATGATAAAGCAGCGTTTTGGGTAAAATCATTTCATTTATCGTCAGTGTTTTGACTTGTAATTATTCATATTTTTAATTAGATCATGATTAATTAAATCCAGAATATATAAATGATTTATATATAATATATATCCAGAATATACATATATATAATAGATCGATAAATGGAAAGAAATACATCGTTCATGGAGACGGTAGGCCGTACGTACGCATGAACGCTGTTTTCATTTCCTTTTTAAATTTAATAGATGTAAGTAAATAACATATACATAAATAAAGTATCATTAATATTTCATATAATTAATTATTACTTATTATATATACTTTATATTCATTCTTGTATTGTTAACATGGAAAATGAATCTCATCGCATCGTGGAGACGGTAATCCATACGTACGTACGAGCGATGATATCGTTCCCATATTTATTGAATGGAAATTTAGTGGATGATATAATATCTTAGAATCAATATGATGTTATAATAATCATATATAGTTATTCTTAACACCATTATAACCATCTACGTAAGGTGGTGGTGGAAAACAGATTACACTACAGCGTGGAGACAGTATTCCGTACGTACGCACACGTGGTGATTTCATTTTCCGTAGGACGGATAGAAAGTAAAATAGGGTTGTTTAATATTTATAATAACATATTAGTATATAATTAATACTTATGTTTTTAATTTATAATAAAACAACTAATGAATAGGATGTAGAAGAAGAAAGAAACTTGAAAGAGTCGATAGAAAAGATTACCTCTTCCTCGACACACATCGTTTAAACTTCTTCTAAGGGAACTAGATTTGGTCTTTTGAGAAGAAAATAACCTCTATGATATAACTATAGAGGGTTATAAGAGGAATTGGTAGGGTTTGTCTGATCTTCAAGGCTCAAAAGGCTAAGAAGATAAGATGGAAGGGGTGCCCTTTTTATAAGGTAGGAGAGGTCCACCTTTGGTAACATAAGAAATATTAATTTATAATAAATTAAAACTCACTTAAAAACCTACAAAAATGACTCAAGACTGAATATTAGATGATATAGGGTTTTAATATCATCAAATAGTAAAATTTAGACATGTTGGGATTTTATTTTAAACATTACCAACTTGATTTATCCTTATTTAATCCATTTAATTTTATTTGTGGTAATAAAATTATAATTTTTAAATTGTTATAAATAATTACATATGTGTTGTGAATTATAAATAATTGGATACTTTATGAAATTTTAGACCATATAAATTTCAAATTATAATTTTTAAATAATTTTGTGATTTTTAAACAATATTATAATAAGTTATTTTTATAAAATAACAATAATGTCCATTTTGACACTATTCATTTTTTTTAATTTAAATGAAATCCACATAGAGTATATATTCTAACCAAAATATTTAATAGATTTATAACATGTCAATGTTTTTTAGAAAAATCGTTGAGAACATTAAATAGTTCATATAATATTTATTTTAATATTTTTAAAACCATTTATTTGTTATATCTCTTAATAAAATAATCAGTACAATATTTTTGTATAATTATTTAATATACTTATTTGTTGCATAAAAATTAAAAATAAAATCCTATGATTAAGATAAATCTCATATATTTTATAATAATACTTATACTAGAATTTATCATCTTAAAATCACAACATGTAAATTGTATTTTTATTAAATTATGAAAGTGACAACTTTGGAATCATTTAAAATAAAATAATATAAGTGTTATTATATTCTTTATAGGGATCCAAATGGTCACCAATTCAGACATTGGATGATTAAGGTTTATATATAAACTAGAAATAAGTCCCTGTCAGGTTTTTGGGCCTTTTGATGTGTATTATTATTTCAATAAAAACTATATTATTGAGTTTTCACTAAATAAATAATTTCCGCATCATTAATGTATAAGCTAATAAGGTAAATAAATAATTCTTAAAAATTAGAAATAAATTACCATGATAAAGAAAATAATATTAGATTTCAAATGAGTATTTATAACTGAATTTATATTATGTATAAGCTTATATTAAAAATAGTTTTATTATTAAAGTTTTAGTGAGACATATTTCAATTTCTTTCAAATAAAATAAAGTAAAGGTCTTAATCAAATCCAAGTGGGTTTCAATGGATTCCATTTCGACTGAAATATTCTATAGGAAGAAATATAATCATCCAATTATACTAATACAAGTGTTAGGGTAATTTTATAATATTATATTTACCTTCAATTACCGGATTTTCCTTTAACTATGGTAAATAAAATTTACCGTAGTTACTATTCATAGTGCCCAAAAATAAAAAATTCCCTAATTACATAATATGGACCTAATGATTCCAAATATGGAATCCATTTTTCTTAATTCAAATCACAGAAGTTGCATAAATTAATTTAAATATAATCTCGTTGTTTTGAAAATGAGTTTTAAAAGTTAAAACATTGCAAAAGATTGAAATGATTTTACCTAAAATTCATTGTAAAATTGATGATAATGACATACGTTATATTAAATTCTAAAAATATATTCTATTTATACATTAAAACCATTCAATATTATAATTTAACCATATAACTTATTATAATGAAAAAAGTTGTTTTTAATTAAAATATAGCGTGTTTTTACTATTCATTAAAATATGAAAGTTATCAGGATAATATGAAAAATTTATACAAAGTAAATTTTTATATCCTGATTCCAAAGAAGAATTTTATTTTGTCAAATTGAACTTATATACATGTAAAAACAAGATTTAATGTGGGTGCGCCATCAAAAGGCCACAAAACTGCATTTTTTAAAAAAAATACTTATTTTACCTAAAAATTTTATTTTGTTCTCATACCATGTTCTAGAAAATGTGTAAGATGAATAATAATGTTATAAAATTCAAAATTTAGTTAATACGATTCATAATTTCTAGTCAATAATAATATTATAAAAATATATCGTTGTTTAGTGAAACCCGATATTGCGTACAACACACACTATCGAGGCAGGTCGCGATTGCGTGTAATGCAAGCCAAGTCAGGGTTGCGTGTAGTGAATGACTCATTAGTTGTTGCATATATAAAAATCCAACCATATTTCATTTATATATTGAATATATATATATACACCCAATTTTGCATTGAATAACTACTATCAAACAAACATGAAATTGTTTTTAACACGATCCAAGATTAGTGTTGCATATACTGCAAGCTAATACGATGTTGCGTATAGAGCAAGATAATCTTGGCGTAGCGTACAACATAAGATACGAAAGAAATTAAAAAAATATATCTTATAAAATCTAGGGGTGTTACAAATGTTCTCCCTATGCAATCTCCAAAGGCATCCTTATCCTATCACCAGAAGATTTTTTATGGATCTGTGCAGTTTTCATCCTCTCAGGGATGACCATCACCTTCACTTAAGTCTCCTGCACCAACACCAGGCCCATGAGCAATGAATCTCCTCAGTCAATCCAAATATGTGGTAACATACATGGTTGAAGGTATAGATCCTCGAATGGTTCCTTACATAATGGTTTAGGGTTATCTATTGTTGTATATGAAATCCACACGAGGTTGACGAACCTACCAAATACAGACAAAATATTACATGAAAGCCCGAAGTATTTCATCCAAAAATGGAATTTTTCTATCCATATGGACATCTTCTGGGGGATAATACTCCATGATCAATCTCAAATGATTCCCAAATTCCTCATTCAATATCTTCCACAACTTGTATGTGTTGTTATAATCACAATATGAAATAATAAGCAATGTAACTCCATGAATCCAAACTATCTCGTTCACATAGAGGAGTCCGAAGCTATTTATTGAACACTTCTCCTAGATATGTCGGATGTGGGATGACTTGTTGAGTCAGTCAACAATCATTCAAATGATATAGTCCCCCTAGAGGTATGTGGTAATCAAATCTCAATGTCTACTATTATTCTATCCCATTTCCATTCCAACAACTCGAGGGGTTGGGTCAAACCCATAGGAACCTGATGATCTACCTTTTTGTCAACATGTATGTCATTGGGACACAAACAATACAACTTCCTTCATTATACCTATCCACAAAAATGACGTCAACGGTCAAGGTACATCATTTCCACACCTCGATGTATAGCTAATGGGGATGAATAAAACACCATTAGAACATCCTCTCGCAACTCCAATGATATCATCATGCATCCTCTAGAAATAAAAATGTGCTTCAACCATTTCAATATCCATCAGGGGCATGCCCTATGGATCTTTGATCATGCAAATCCTCATAGTTGGAATCCACTTTTCACCTCCTCGACTCACGTATATAGTGGAGGGGTGAAAAGTATTTACTAGAGATATGATATACCATATCTATCCACAAAGGATATCTGTAGTGAGGATAAATTATCAGATACCTCATTCAACAACAGCTTGCAAGATCTCTAACTAAGAATATTTTGTACCACATTCCCCTTCACATGAGTATAGAAAAACTCAATGTCATAGTCCTCAAGGAACTCTACCCATCGCCTCTATCCCATGTTTTAATCCTTCTGAGAGAATATAAACTTGAAACTCTTGTCATTGATGTAGAAGAAAAAAATATCACCCATCTAGTAGTGTCACCACAACCTCCATTTAATGTTTATGACGTATAAATAAAGATAATGGGTCACATAGTTCTGATTATGTGATTTCAAATGGAGTGAACCATAGGAAATAACTTCTTTTCACTACATCAGGACACAACCATGCCCAGTTCTTAAAAAATTACATAACACTACATTCTAAAAACCCTATATTAGAAACCACGATAGGGGAGTGCTCTTCAAACTCTTCCCAAACCATCACTAGATCCATTATAATGCTAGTCTTTGAGATTATATGTTTGAGATCAATGAATCCCCCCTAGTGGTTCCTAGTTTTAAACACTAGACTTCACGATTCCCTTCCTCAGCGAGTCATCCAACTTCACCCTTAGCTCATGATGCTCTGTGGGAACTATCTGATATGATGGTGCAGATATCGGTATCATCCCAGGGTGTAGATCAATGCATAAGTCTATATCATAGTGGGAAGGTGAACATTGAATATATTAAGAGGGGTAATCATTATACTTCATAAATATTAAATGAAATTAAAGACTCAAAACAACCACGACTCATAGGGTCAGGCTACACACCTGAAGAGTAATTTTCCACACCCTCCTATGTGTGATTCCATCTTGAGTTGTAAGGATTTATTTTAACAAATAAAAAGTGAAATATGGTTCTATTGTCATAGAAAAACCAAACCCATTCTCTAAAATAATTTATTTGAGTATGAACTATGGATACTAGTCGATTCTGATAATGATATCATAAGACCTCGACGCCTACTACCGAGATATTAAAACTGAAACACTCACCATTAAGAGTTAGGTCAAACTATCGGCACTAGTGTGTGATAATTGGTTCTACTATAGTGTTAGTATCTAATCAATAGTTTCAAGTCAATAGTTAAATTGAAATCTCTTTTTATCAAATAAGAGGAGTGTTAAGAATGTAAAACACTAAAACAAGTTTCTATCTACTGCAACTAATATAGAATGTCACATATTATACCTTGTACGATTCCTCGAGTCACATGTTCATAATCCTTGAACGCATGCAGTTGTCTCCTCCCATGTCCTCTAGCTACATGTGACTGGTATGGACCACCTGGGGGTGGTGGTGGTAACACATCAAAAAGTGGGCCACATCATACTACTTCTCTAGCTACTCTACAACGTCTTCCCCATAAAGGGATCTATTTCTTAATGGTTCAACATCTTACATGGTGGTTTATTGGTTGACTCTATAAATGAATCTATAATAGTTGGATAATATCACATGAAATGTCCCTTACCATGACAAGAATTTCAACACATCTTCCTTGGGGAACTAGAATGCTCATTGAACATCTGATTAATCTTCTTTTTCCACAGCTTGAATTGTGAACCGTCTATCAATAAGTCATACTAACTCTACCTCCCAAGTGTTTTCTTACTTGTTAGCCTATAATATGAATTTAGACCCTACGTGTCATCATCCAGTGCCAAAAGAGCCATTCATGACACAATCTAGAAATCGACAACCACCTGAAACACTAGAGGTGGGCCTATGAACTAATCAATAGGGGAAGTGCCAATTACTAACCATCGTGAAGAGATTATACTCTATTAGTGTATCCCTTATGGTAGGCCTCATCATACATCAATTTGAACTCATGATCAGGTTGCAAAAGCCACAAAATATAACACCAAGAATTCATTTTATAAAAAAACATGATTTCTCGTGGTTAAAATATTAAACCTAGTGGGATTAATCAATAAAGAAATGGAAAAAATTACCCATTATTATAAGATGCATGTATATTTACTTTTCACTACAACCAAAGTTTTCATGTGCAGAGTAAAAAATCAGTATTCTAGAGTCCTGGTGAATGTATACTTCATTTTCTACACCAAAACTAGAGTCCCTGAACTGAAAGCTGAACTCAAAATAGTTAACATTGTTTCCTCAAACCAATATCTCTAACTCTAAGTGCTTTAGGTAGAACAATTAATCTATTATTCCTCTCTGAAATACAATAATGGGAAATAATCATGTATAATATATAGTAATATCAGAACTATTTTATTTATATATCACATATAAAAAGAACATATAGGTATACTCATAAAGGATTCAAAGGAAAAAGGTCTCATCCACTAGAAACTACATGGTTTTGTTTGTAGAACACTGATTCCAGGAAATCTCACTCCTCTGTCTATATGAAAGAGGAATGTAAAACATGTCTACCAAAAGTATCAAAGAGAACACTAGGGTAAAAATGAGTTATGTACTTTTTAAAAGACATCCATTTTCGATAACACATGGAGTGTCTGTAACACACAGAGTGTCGGTAACACACAGAGTGTCGGTATGTCCAGCAACGCCAAGGGAACATATTCATCAAGACACAAACAAAAATAAACTAATAAATAATAACAAAATAACAATCATTAGGTATAGTAACGTATATAGAAAATAATATGTTATCAATACATAGTTAAGTGAAACATCATCCTAGATACTAGACAGGTTCCACAATAAATGTTTTCCCACCATGTCCACAAACCCTATTTAAGGTACCATGAAGAGAAGTGAGGTCTGACTAGTCCTCTCAATAAGATATATTCTCAAACTCTCTTAGTCAACTATCTAAACTGAGATAAGACAACAAACATCAGAATGCGGGTTATCCTCTATGAGAAGAATGTTATCCTACATCGATCCATAATAGGAAGTGAAAAATGGTACAATATCAAACTCTTCTGATCCAAGTAAAAACCCAACAATACATCTAAAAATGTCTTCCATATTTGAAGGGTCCCAACATCATATACATATTGTCAATCAGATGCTCTGTTAGAAATATTTTTTCATTTTAGTGAAAATGTATCAATAAGAGCTCTGTCCGGGTATAACCTGACCCACTGGACCTGACCAGACCTAGCAACCAAACAAATCCATCCCGGTCTGTTCTGGTCTGAACCGGTCTAGCTGCTGGTCTAGGGCCACTTGAGTGGCCCAAATCACATGATCTAGTTCACGCATGCCGACATGTTTTGTGCACCCGACGGTGCATGCCCCAACCTCATCCCCTAATGGTTAATGCAGTCCACCCAGACCACGTGGACAAATCAGTAAATTTTGTCTAGATTGAGAGGCCTCTGCATCCATACCACTTCTTCCACATGACATGTTACCGCTACAGGCCATCAACACAGCAGAGCTGCATTCACATGGTTTCCACTGCCGCAACACACCACTAGCGCCCACCGCCTCCCACGCGCAGTCATCGCTACGTGTCACCCGCATCATGTGCTACCACCGTCACTAGTGGACCCTTACATGGGACACCATTTCACCTCTATGGATCTATTTTTAAAAACAAAGGCATGTTTGTGATCATCAAGTTGCATTCTTCATCGTCATGTTCATTGATCAACATTGCGAATGATTTCGAAAAAAAGTCACTCAAATAGTGATATCTCCCGAACCACATCATTCCATCTAGCATCATAATTCTCACACCTCTAACATGACATGCCCATCCTAGATCTAAAATATCGAAATTTTGAACTAATTATTGAATTCAAAATGATCTATCGATCACAACATGTCGAGTAGTGGTCCAAAAAAAGAATTCAAGTAACGATGGAATAATGGGGGAAAACATAAATCAACCAAAATTTGTGGTTTTTAAATTATGATCTTTATGAGAATTGTTCATTTTGGTTAAAATGAAAATAAAAAACCAAAATATAATCACAAGATCATTCTCCCATCAAAACCCTCAAAGGTAAATCCCATCTCTACAGAACGATCAATCTGTGGGATCATCTATTTGTTGATTGGTCAATATTCAATGTATAATTAAATAACAAGGAAATGAAATAAAAAAATTAGTAACATGATTCAGTTTGATCGCTGATGAAGAATAGTGATCGTACCATTGTCATTTGTGAAGATCCTTCTAATAAAATATTTTTATTAGATTATTTTAATGAGATTTATTTCAAAAAAATATCTTTCAATGTCGAGTCGCACCCGCCGATGTTAGACCTCACCTAATAAAAACCCTAATTACGAACTCAATGGTAGTCTAAAATTTATAATCCGAGGTACATTTTATTTCAGTAGGATTTTAAAAATAAAATAATTTTATTTCATAATTTTATTTATGGTTACACCCTTTAATTGTTTTTCCACTAAAGACCCATGCCAACTAAAGTTATGGCACTCCTAAGTTAAAAAAAATCCACTGAGCTCAACAGTGCCCTCATGTTTCTAATATGCACTACCGTTTAAATTTTACTTCTTATTTTCATAAAACTCACACATGTGAGATATTAAAAACGTAACATTTTATTAATTAATCATTTTCGGTACATCGGGCCTAGGAATCACATGCTATTTCAATCGGTGGTCTTAGAATTTTCCCAAATAATTTTTAAAATTATATTCATAGAAATCCAATACATTAAAGTTTTGTTGAATATATATGGTTAAAGGTGGTTTAATAAAGATATCAGAGTGGTGACCTTTTATAATAGGGGGAAGGGACACACTTGGAATTTCATAAAATAATAAAATATAATACGGTATTACTAATGAAGATTTCTACCCAATTGATGGATATTTTATGTTAGGATAGAATAAGGAAGATATATGTTCGGAAAATAAGATTTATAGAAGATTAATATAAAATAATATCCTAATATATTTTCATAAACCCATTATTAACCCATTTTTATTATTAATCAGATAAACATATTTTCGTATGATATAATATATAATATTAAAAAAATATGTTGATCATGTTAAAAATATTAATTATTATGAATTAAATTTTTTAATACATTTTTACAAATTAAATTAACTATTGTGGAGAAATTTAATTCATAAATATAGTCATAAAAAGTGATGAATTATAGTTTTCCGGAAATTTTTTTTCACAAAGTATAAAATTTAATTCTACCAGAAGACAACATAAAATTAATTCTGATGCCAAAAATTGTATTATTAATAACATATATATATTTATTTTATATTCAAATATATTTTAAAAAATTTAAACTATTAAATTCATTAAATTATAATAAATCTTTTATAAAAATTTGTATATGTCACTATTCTTCAAAAAATAATTCTTTTCATACAATTATCAAAATTTTACATAAATATAACATAGAAAAAATAATTTGAGAAATATAGTAAATTATTTTCAAAAAAATATATGAATGGTTCGTAAATTATTATATTATTTTCTAAAAAAACAAAACAAATTTTTTATAGAAAATGTATTTTTTGGCATATAATGATTTTACTAAAAATTGAGTTTTTATTTATTATTCAATTTTCATTATCTAATAAATGAAAACATTTTTTTAATATTTTTTTCAAATTGACTCTACTAATTTATTTGCTATGATATATTGGTATATTATATTACATTAACATATTGTAATCTTTTCCTAGTATTTTATGACTCTTGATTATATTTCCCTTTTAGTTTACAAGATTTGTGAATTTTCAATGATATATATAATTTTAGAGTAAGGGAATATCATTTTTAGCGATGATTGTTTTTTTAAATAAATGGAGTCTATGTATAATTGTGTCAGTGGTTACAAAGAGTTGTGTTTTATATTCTTTTTGGGTTTTTGGAAAATATTAATGGGATTTGTGACATGTTGTAGGGGATGAGCCTTGGATTTTCCCAGTTAAACCATGGGCCATTAGGTTATAGTGTAGTTGTTTGTGAGTATTTACAATGATGTGGCACAGGTGATCAGCGGTTCATGAATCCTTATTGGATATTTATCATAGAGACATCCAATTTAAGTATAACTACCATACAGAGGTCATAATTTTGTATAGAGTCTTGATTGAATGTATTGGAAGCCACTTTCTATTAGTGAACCATTACATAATAGTTCATTGGAAATTTTATATCCTTACCCTAGGTGAATTATATCTGGGTGAGGGTTGTGGTGTGTTTTCAAAACTCATTTAGAATGATAGGTTAATCCCCTTATATTAGGGTGCATGTGTCCTGGTCTGGCTATTTTCAACCATTCTACGCCATGTTCATGGGGTCTTGGCATTTTCTATGTTTTAACATATATAAATTAGTCGAGACTTGTTTGATATTTCATTCCACCCAATTGACTCTCATTCAAATATTTTGGATATTGAAGTCTTCCTAGAAGCATTTTAACACCTTTGAACTCTATTCTTCTCGAATAAAAGATTCAATGGAAGCATTTTATCCCAATCTGGTAATTTATCACTCCTTATTTTGGAATCCAAAAAGTTTTTTTCCATGATATTAAATATTTTTGAATCATTATGATAATTTTTTATTTGATCCATGTTTCGAAGGATGTGGTTTCTCTTGATTACTTCTTTTATATAATTCACCTTTATTTATTTTTTCCATATCTTGTTGTAGGTGTTGCGTCATATGATTCTATGATAAATTTAGGTGGTTTCATATGATTTTACCCATAAATTCAAAGAATAAATTTATATATTTAATTTATATGATTTGGAAATTATTTTAAAACCCATATTTGAGATGATAAATTTGATGATTTCGGAAAAGGAATCCAGAATGTGAAAATTCCCCAATTTCAATAGAATTGAAATTTATTGGTGGATTTAGGATAATTAATTACTTTATTTGAATCATTGATCTTATATAATTATTCAATATTGATAATATTTAATTATTATTTGAAAATTAATTAATTGATAAAAACAAATTAATTAGTTATGAAATTGTAAAGGTATATTAGAAACTAAATTTCGGAAACTTAGTTCTGAATAGATTTGATATGATTTATTTACAAATGATTTATTGATTAATTGGTGGAAGAATATGTGATCCAAGGTAGATAATGGGTAATTAGGAAAATAAATCTAGGATATCACCCTATATAACATGATTTTTTTTGACAATAATTACTTAAATATACCATAACATGATTACTTTCCTTAATGGGGAGTTGATTCCCAATAGCCTCAGTCATGGGATGTCTTGAAACATTGGTTTGATATCATAGATGAGTATTGGGTGGATCCTATTACAAAAAAATTAACATACCATATTTCTTGACTCGTGGTTCTATTATATAATTGGCTTGATTTTAAAATTTATCTCTTTGTAGTACTATTTTATTAATTCTGAATTCTTTTTTGTAAATTCTTTATAAAAATAATCTTATAAGACTATTTCATTATATATTAAAAAAATTACTATGAAATAATTTATAGTGAAAATTTTGAAACATCATTTCATGTAGTTTTTATTTAATTTCAATTAATAATTGGTTTAATTATTATATATTTGATAATGAAAAATTTCGTGATACCCTACTAGGATATGTAGCTCACACAATACATTTTTTATTTGATGTTTTTATACAATATAATGCAAGGTTTCTGAAAATGGAAATCACCTCTTTGAGGTGGTGTTGGACCTTGATCATTGGGACCTGGTGTGATATCGGTGACTGGAGGAGTTATATTCCTCTTGGTTTATATGATATGTCTCTGAATTTACCATAGATGATGTTTTGTCATTTGACGAGGAAGTATTTTTGTACTTAATTACCAATTTTATTATTTTACATTCACAATTTTTCGTGTCAAGCATAATAAATTGTATTATATATCTTTTGATTTTTTTAGAAAATTAATTCAATTGTAATTTTTTCCCATATTCTTATTTCCCACCCATAGGGATTTAGAATACCCTTCATTCCATGTCAAATTCATACCAGGTATTAGGGTACTATGGTATTTGGTTTAGTTTTTTATTATTGTGTCATAGGTAGTGTAGTTTTTCACCATTCCATAATGTTAGTATATAATTGGTTTTTCACAGTAGATTTGAATCGTGATTTATGGAACATAATATGTAGTTTTAAGGGAATGCCTAACAATTTCTCATAGAAATAAATATTAAGGCAGCATGGTAGTTTGGGAAACTTTTCTTGAGGATTTTTTCATATGATATTTATAGCCACATGATATTTTTGTGATTATTTTGAAATCAAAATCATTATTTTTTCTTAAAGGATTTGATATTATGGTGACTCATGTTTGTGTTATTCATAAATGTACCCTTGATAGTAATTTAATTATTTTTTTATATTGCATAACACCATGCCTCCATGAATATTATTAGTTTGACTATAGGTGGAAAACACTGATGAACCACAACTGGGAAGTCTAATAATCTACTAGAATATTTTTGAGTTATTGTTTCATGTTATACAAGAATTTAGAAATGTAACAATAACCATTCTTGTTTGGGATCTTTTTCTTGATCCTCTAAGAGGTTAATATATAGATCATTCTATAATTTATTTTTAATTATAAAATACCCTATTTTCTAGATTCAATTATCTTTATGGTGTTTATGATTAGTTTTAAAATATATATCTTCTTTTTTAGTTAACCGAAATTATTGATTCAATTAATGTAAAATATCCATCTTTAATGGTTGGGGGACATAGTAGGAGATGATGAGATTTACTATTGGTAGAAAAGAAGACTACGGTATTAGAGAATAAATAAAATATATCTCATTTCCCTTATTAGTTTATTCATATATGATGGTCATGGTGAAATCAAAAAAGTTTATCAACATTTGGTAGTATGATAAAACCCTGATATACTATGTGAATCACCTAACTATGATTTTTTAGTCATTTCCTAAGGTTGTATCAAATTTGAATAAAATGGATCTATGGTTTGAGATTTATCTATGACATGATATATTATCAGATAGTTTCTTGTTGAATCACATTTCTAATTCTAATGATAATGTTAATGCACTGATGGTTGATGTTGACCATGAAGGTATGTCTTGGTTGGTGATAGTTCCTTCATATACCAATGGAAGTTTTGTGAGTTCCTAATAATGAAATAGGAAGAATTATTAGTTCTATAGTTGAACTGGATAGTAGGAATAATTTATACCTCCTAGAGTTTCTAATATAGTTCCTTCGATTTTCTTTTAGAGTGGAAACATTGGTAGTTTGAAAATGTTTTCACTGATGAAACCAAGATCTATAGTTTATAAGGTTTCTCTAGAAAACTAATAATTTAATATATTTCCATTAATATCTACATATCATAATGTTATCATCATTGAAAAAATTGGGATCATATGATACATCATGAACTATGGTCTTACATCCACATGCCATTGGAATAATGCTTCTTCATATAGTGGAAGATTGTTCCTAGGAAGCTATTGTGTGTCCAGCTAATGTGATATGTATCATCATTGTAGAATTATATTTAGTCATAAGTATATTTGATACAGGGAATATTAATAATTTATATCAACCCATTTTCGTGAATTACGTAATCATTATATAAATATTTTGTATTACACACTAGATATTATTATGCCCCCTGGTAAAAAGATAGATCAAGGTATTTAGTTTCCTTTGTTTATTTTTAAATTATCATATCATGATATTACATTTAGTTTTTCGGTTCTTTTCATAAAAACACATGATAAATTTTTTGGGATGTATTGGATTATGTCTCATAATGAACATATTCTTTGTTACCTTTTACAGATCTCTATTACTATTCATTATGTTGTGTGCTGTGTTTTTTAGGGAGAATGGGACCATATATTAAGTTTTATTAGACCTTATTTTCCATATTTTGATAGGGTAATATCAATGTTTTATTTTATTTTGTATCAATAATATTTGACTAAAGATCCTGGAATAACCTTTGCAATAAATTTTTCTATCAATGAATTTGTATATGTTGACAACTAACCTTTTGAATAAGAATGTTTTGTGATTTATGAATTGGAATATATTGTCCCATTCTTGACGTATATGGACATTACATTACTTTTTTGGAATAGTTAATGCATAACAAAAAATGACACCCATGGACCGTAATAGTCTAGTGTCTTTGGAAACTCAGAACATAATCTTTTAATCATGGTGAAAGATCTTCAACATCTCCCATAATGATCTTCCAGTTTTGTTTTCTTACCTAAAACATTTCTTTATATCCTGGGAAAAATAAAACATATAAATGGTGGGCTCAAATTCTTTGTAAGGGTATGCATGGAGAAAATAAAACAAACCATATACATTTGAACATAAAAACGTGAACATAATGTTTAAACCTCAAGATCATGAGATGTGAAATTAATCATGGAGTACACAAGTCATAGATCATAAAGGAACATTAATCCTGATAAAATAGTATGGGAATAAAACATGTAATTTTTGAAACCATTAAGCACATGATAGGATTTCCATAGTAGCCAAGGAATTGCTGCCAAAACCATCATAATGGACAAAGTACCTTACTGAATCGAGTTCACTCCTCGTTCTAGTCTTGTATCACTGAACATGATTAACTTTTCATTCCAGCCATGTCTATATCATGAGATATAAATCTTTTCCCAATGAATTGGATGGAGATATAGGTCCCACCCATCTCATAATGAAATCATTCTTACTTATTCCACAAAATAAATGTTGGGAAACAATCCCTCAAGGTATCAATGAAGCATTTTTTGAGGTGATTGTGTTTGTTGACAAAGTGGACAACTGTTATGTGATTGTTGACAAAGCAAACCATGTCAAACAAACTTGTTGAAAAAGGGGAATTCATGGTGGAATGTCAAATTAAAGATCTGTGGTTAAATGATCAATGTTTGATTCAAGAACATCAACAAAAGAATGGATGAGCTGGAGGTGGTAAAAAAATAATAGATACAAGGTGGTGCCGTTTTCCAGTGTTTGCCACATTTTTGGGCCTGTAAATAATCAAATGAAGAAAAGTGGTTTTTGGAAAAGGGACTTGAACGTCGTTTACTTGAAGGCGTGGAAACTTGTACACCATATGTTTTTCAAGATCAGATCATCAAAATATGGAAAAGGGATAAGTATCACACAGGTATTGGTGGTGTCGCGCATGTGACTTGCGCACTGTGAAAGAGACTTGTGCGCCGATGACTTGGAAGCTTGAGAACTTGCGTGCCTATGGGTTTTCAAGATCATAAGATCAAAATATGGAAAAGGAAAGAGGTTTGCACAAGTTTGGAAGTGGGTCGTGCAAGTGACCTGTAGGGGAAGAGACCTGCGCGTCGAGACTTGCATGCCGAAGGGAGACTTGCATGCCGTCGCGCAAGGTGGTCAAATTGCCTATAAATACTGGACCACCCCTTCACATTTCTCACTGGATTTCAACACTTAACGATTCCAAGATCCTTTCGTGTAGGTGTGGTGGTCGCGCAAGTTGTGTGTGGTCGTGCAGGTAGAGTTGCGCGCCAGTGTGAGGAGTTGCGCGCCAGTGTGAGAAGTTGCGCGCCGTTTCGAAGTTGCGCGCCATTATTGGTTTGGGAATAAAAGGAAGAGAGTCATGCAAGTTTGGAGTTGAAGAATCTTGTGTCACGCAAGTGTGTGAGGAGGACTTGCATGCCAGATGTGACTTGTGCGCTGATACTTGCGCGCTGAGATAGACTTGCGCACCAAGTAAGGTTTATTTCCAGCAGTGATTTTCGGGCTGTGTAGAAGATGGATGTTTTCCCGATACCTTCGTTGATAAGATAGATTCATCTACGGGTGAAATTTGGACTTCAAAAGAGCATTTACATACAGAGGAAGATGCATTCCTTCATGAAAATGAAGATACCTACAGGTCTATAAACTGTGAGTGGATCCTTTCCAGAGCAGTGAGCAAAGGAAGAGTAAGAAGGTGATCGTCTCCACCGGCAGTGATCTAGAGAGAGAGAAATAGGGAGTGACCATTGGGAAAGCAGTGAGCTGACTCTAAATACTGTAAAGGCCGTGAGCCTAGGACAAAGTGACTATGCTCTACACTTGTAATCCACAAATAGTGAAGTTTAGTGGAATTTGGTACGACCAATAACCTTTAGGCGTATGCTCCTTGGATGTAGCCCTTAGTGGTGAACAAAGTAAAATTTTTGTGTCATGTGCTTGCTTTACTTTATGATTATATCATGCAACATGAGAGAGAGATAAGAGTGTTTTTTTAATAGTTAAAAAAGATCAGAACGGTCTTTAATTTTAAATTAGTCATACCCCGATTCACCCACCCTATCAGGGTATTTAGCCTTGTGGACCTAACAATAAACATAAATATGGAAAAGGGACTTCAACGCCATGTACTTGAAGGCTTGGAAACTTTTGTGCCATATGTTTTTCAAGATCATATAATCAAAATATGGAAAAGGGATAAGTGTCGTGCAAGTATTGGTGGTGTCGCGCAAGTGACATGCGCACTGTGAAAGAGACTTGTGCGTTAATGCCTTGGAAGCTTGAGAACTTGCGCGCCTATGGGTTTTCAAGATCAGAGGATCAAAATATGGCAAAGGGAATAGGTTCATGCAAGTTTGGAAGTGGGTCGCGCAAGTGACTTGTAGGGGAAGAGACCTGCGCGCCGAGACTTGCCTGCTGAAGGGAGACTTGCGTGCCGTCGCGTAGGGTGGTAAATTGTCCTTTAAATACTGGACCACCCCTCCCTATTTCTCACCGGAGTTCAACACTTCAAAGAATCAGATCTCTCGTCGCGTAGGTGTGGTGGTCGCACAAGTGGTGTGTGGTCGCGCAGGTGGAGTTGCATGCCATTGTGAGGAGTTGTGCGCCACTGTGATAAGTTGTGCGTTGTTTGGTAGTTGTGCACCATTATTGGTTTGGGCATAAAAGGGAGAGAGTCGCGCAAGTTTGAAAAATTATCCCTAAACTTATGCACAATTTCTTCTGTATGTGTCCGAGACTCCTATATAGTGGGTTTAAACATATTATTATCTAGTAAAAGAATCATAATAATATTTATGATATCATATATGATTCACTTATGACTTTATATTAACCGTTCATTTGTCAATTCTATGTTAAAGCAGTGTTTTGGGTAAAATCGTTTCATTTATCATACGTGTTTGGACTTTTTGTTCTTGATATTATTACTACATATATCATGATTTAATTACTTGAGGAATTTAAATAATGATTTATGTATCATATATATTCAATATATATATATAATAGATAGATAAATGAAATGAAATACACCATTCATGGAGATGGTAGGCCGTACATACACATGAACGAGGTTTTCCTTTCCTTATTGACATGAATTGAAGTAAGTCGATGAAATATATATAAATAAATCTAGTAGATTTATTATGTCATATATTTCATTATTATTCATTATATATACTTTATAATTATTTTGAATGGTTTACATGGAGAATGAATCTCATCACGTCGTGGAGACGGTAATCCGTGCGTACGCACGAGCGATGATATCATTCCCATAATTATTGAATGGAATTATATTTTATGATATAATATCTCATAACTTATATCATGTTATAATAATTATATATATTTATTATTTACACCATTATACCCATCCAAGTAATGTGGTGGTAGAAAAACATATTACACCACGGCGTAGAGACGGTATTCTGTACGTACGCATGCGCAGAGATTTTGTTTTTCATAGGATGTATAGACGGTGAAATAGGGTTATTTAATATTTATAATAACTTATAATTATATAATTAATACTGATGTTATTACTTTATAATGAAACAACTAAAGAAGAGTATGTATAAGAAGAAATTAACATGAAAAAATCGGTAGATGAGATTACCTCTTCTTCGACATGCCTCTTTTAAACTTCTTCTTAGGAAACTATAGTTGGTCTTTTGAGAAGACCATTATCTATATGATATAACTAGAGAGGCTAAGAAGAAAACAGTTCATGTTTTGGCTGATCTTTAAGGCTCAAAATTGTGTAACGAAAATATGTAGTTGGTGCCCTTTTATAAGGGAGTAGAGGGGCAACTTAGGAAAAACTTAACAATCTATTTTATAATAAATTAATATTTGATTTATAATGGATACATGTGACTTATTTCGAGTATAGTGTTGAGATGGGTCTAAATCCTTTCAACCAATAGGTTTTAGACAAGTATAGTTTACCATTTTACCCTTATCATTTAAATTTAACTCTAAGTTAAATAATATAACTTTTACTGTGTCTTCTTGTATTCTTACACTATATGGTTAATAAACATACTATAAACTGCCAATCAAAACCCATTTGGTTCAGAAATGTCATATATATTATTATATAAGACCTTTCTCTGAAACTTATATTTTTAGGACAATAATATCAATTAATAATATAATATTTATTTTAAATACTCTCTCATGACGATTTTGACAAATATTTGGTATTTTGTTTTTTCTAAATTTATAACAGCAGTATTAATTCGAAACAAATTCTTATAAACAACCCTAATATGTTATATTAACCTATAAAATTATTTTAATTCATAAAAAATCTCAAATTAAATTTATTTGGGTACTTATAATATCAATTATGTTAAAATTTCATTAATAAGGTAATTACTGCATCATCATTGTATCATAAATAAATTAAAATTTTTTATGTCTAAAATATATATATATAAAATACCATTATATAGGAAATCTTTCTAGATTTATAATTTATATTTATAGTCAAATTTATCTTATGTATAACCCTATATTAAAAAGGTTTTAGTTATTAAACTTTGATTTTAACTCTTTTAACTCTTCTTTAAATAAAATAATAATAAGTGTCCTAATCTAATCCATGTAACATCACAAGTAAGTAATGAATAATAGATATTTTTATCTATGTCTATTAATGATTAAGATAGTGTTGTAGAGGCATAAAATGAAAATAAATACTATCTTATGCATGGAATACACTAATATTCTTAAAAGATTGTTTTACTGCCTTTTTAAGGCAAACCATTTTTGAATCTATATTTTGACAATTTTATAAAATATGTTTGTCAAAATAAACTTATCCTTTTTGATTGGGACATCAAAATTTACCTTGTGTGAATTTTTGGTATTTTTCTGACAATGTTCATTTTTTAATGAATGGTGAAAAATACTGCATTTTACATCAAAACTGCTTTTTAATCTAATTTATTTATATGATTAGATTATCTTTTGAATCGGTCTTAATGTTTAATATGAATATATTTTTACCATTTAATCCAATGGTGGTCATTGGAATCAATTTCACTTTGGAATTAGACTTAAACTGGTGTCAATCTTTTGATACTTATTGTTTTGTAAAAACACGCTATTTGCTCTGGCAGCGGGAATTAATTATTAAATTAATTAATGTGACTTATATAATTTTAATTTTTTAAAATAGACTTCATTTTTTAATTCAGAATATCAAATATAGCTTAGGGTGAATTTTTGGTAATTTTCTGAAAAACTCCAATTTTTGATGAATAGTGAAACCACTAAGTGGTACTTATAAAGACTGATTTTCCATTTAAATGAAATTTTGTAATCATTGTGTTTTGAATTTCAAAAAATCCTACATACATGGTTGTCATTAAGAAGTAAAATGTGGTTCAATGAGATTATAATAATTTTTTGGTGAATAGTAACTTATTAAGTTCTTAATCACGATTAGTGGTAATTAGTGTAGTTTAAGGTATAAATAATACTTTAATAAAATGAAATGACCTAGACACATGTCCAAAACTCATTGTTTGTGTCATGGCCGACCATGACATGCCATGGGTCAACTTGGGGACCCCATGGATCCACTTTTGTTGGGAAATGACATAAATTACTTTTTATTTAATGTTAAAGTGAAAATGACACAAACATAATATGTTTTACGAAAACAATTTTTAAGTGGGGTTATAAAAGTCCAAATTTTGATTATAAATAGTCATTGGAAAGCTAAAAAGATTTACTATATCATAGAATTTTTTTTATAATTTTTAGACATTAAATAAATTTAATTATATATGACATAATAATGATGCAGCGATGACATCATTATTTGACGATTTAAATAAAATGGAATGATAATGAAAACTCTAAAACCTACACATGGCCAAAACCAATTGGAAGAGTGGATTTAAAACCCTTATCACCTTATCCACGAATTATATCAATGTGGGACCTTTTAAAACCGAAACACATTTTCAAATAATGTAATATTTCTTTACTTTCCAAAAGTGCCCCTCCTCTCCTCTTATAAAAGGCCCCCACCTCTACCTCATTTCACACACTCCTCAAGCCTTTGGCTCGGCCAAACCCTGCCCATTTTCTCTCTCCAAATCCCTCTACTCATCCTAGAGGATTCCCTTTGGGAATAATCCTTTCAAAGGAAGCCATTATGCTCAAAATCAAAAGGAGTTACACTTTTTAAGGTAATTCATTCTCTCATGTTCATTTGTTTTATTTTGCTTCTCCAACCCCCTAAACTCTTTTTATTTACTTATTTTGTAACAACAACAGTATCTTCAATATACTAGGATGTTGTTATAATATAAATTTGAGCTACACACTCACACAAATACATCAAATGGTTAAAGAACATACGGTTTCCGTGGATGGCGAAATTCTGCCTCCCGAAACGATGATTGTTCAACACTCATTTAACACCTTCAATGGTGGCCATTATGATGTCACTATTTTTATATATGATATATAATATGTTTATGTTTTCCTTAAGCTTCTGTTTTTTTCATTTTGGGCATACCTTTTTGGTTTCCATTATGGGTAAACACGATATCTTCATTTTAGGAAGTGCGGACTACCGCCCCCTCAAAGTGATTTTATTCGTTAAATACCATATGTGGGACATGTAAAGGATAAAATTAATGATATTATATATTATATTATACTGTAATTATAATATACCTTTATATCATTATGATTCTATTCTATAAAATACGAAATAGAAACGAAAGTAGCGTTCATGCGTACGTATGGCTTACCGTCTCCATGAACGGTGCATTTTATTTCATACCTCTAAATTATTATGTAATATTATAAATGCAAGTATGTACTGGATATATATGACAAATATTATATCTAAATCATGAATACAATTCTGGATATAATGAACCTTTGACCAAATTAACAACATGTAAGTGTAAGAAGTCTATTTTTGACTTAAGAACCAAATACCGACAAAATAAACATTATTAACATAACTGATTACTTGATGTTCATAACATGGTATAAAAGGAATAATGAACTTGAAAAATATTCATAAGAAAGTATAGATTAACTCAAGTTTATTATTCAGGAGATTAAAGAACGGTCGGGTCAAGTCGGATACGAGGTATGGGACTTCGTCTCAATCTCCTTTCATTGAGGCATATTTTATTTTATACACAACTTTCTTTTATACGGTGTATAAACCCCTTTGACTTTTACATTTATTCAAAAGGAATCTTTTTTATACGAAGCATTTACTAAACGACAAAAGGGAATGTTTTTGTCGTACGTATGCGGCGACAACGACTTCTCCGCCGTCGTGACCGTTATTTGAGTTTCGGCTTCCTCTACAAGCCATAACTTCTTTTTAAAAGAAAAATAAATACCATGTTTTACTTTTCTTTTACTTTGGTATTGAAAATGGTTTTCATAATGTTTTTATAATATCAATGTGTTTTATTGATATCTCGTGATTGAAATGTGGAAATGTTATGTTTCCTTTATGCATGTTTTATGTGACATGATTATGTTATGCTTCTTGGGAATTATTATGAAGACGGGTGGTTCCATGATAAACTGAGGGTGGGTGAGCCCGCTATAGCTCTCCAATGCATTGGGTAAAGCGAAGGAGTGAAACGTTAAGGTTTCTCCAAAGAGATTTTAGGGAATATACTGTGATGGGTATTCCAAACGTAACCAAGAGGGTTACTCCCTACGTAAGAATGTTATGAATGCCTCAAGTTACCTTTATGTCTTATGATTTCTATGATTTATTCATTATTTGATGAGGTATGTTAAAGTGATTATGTTTTATGGGTAAAGTATGATTTCACTCTTATGTCTGTATGTACCCATGTTTCCTTTCCATGTTTTTATAACCCATACTGAGTTTTTATGCTCATCCCAAGTTTTTGAAATGTTTTTCATAGGTCAAGGGAAAGGTACATGATAAGATGATAGAGTCAAGGATGTGTCAAGAAATAATCCATGTTTTATTTTAAATGTGTTTCCATTGATGGGAATGAAGAATACTATCTTTATGTAACCACTTTGTTTATATGTGGAATTTAATGCGAGTTTTATGATCTAATTCTCTCAAAATCTAAACCCGAAAAGATCCTCAATATGTAATCTTGTAATAACTCAAGATTAAGTAAGGTATAAGGCTGGGGCCTTATAGTTGGTATCAGAGGTCGGTTTAGATAACTTTAGGAGTTAGAATTCTATTAAATGATTATCCAAAAATATTTTTTTTGAAATGATATTGGATTTAAATAATTACCATGTTGCTACATCTAAGACATGTTTGTTCAGAATGGTTTTTCGCAGAGGAAACCGGGAAGCAGTGCTAGGAAGGCATACAGAAGGAAATAACCTTCCGAATCAGCATCCAAAAATGGTCGGAATTGGAACCGAACAGTTTGATGCAGTGATGGCACATTTGACTCAAGCGATAAATGGCGGTGGTATCCATACACGAGATCAGCCAGACCAACCACAGAAGAACATGTTAGTGGTGGAACATTTCATGAGGCAACATCCACCATCATTCAGAGGATCATCTGACCCTGTGCTAGCTGAAGGGTGGATTAAAGCACTGGAGAAGATTTTTGATGTCACGGGGTGTTCAGACAATCAAAAGGTTAGTCTTGCTATTTACCGTTTGGAGGGTGAAGCAGATCAGTGGTGGTCTATGGTTAAAAATATCAGGGATGCCAATGAGATTGATGCTCTTGACTGGGATGAATTCAAAGGTATGTTTCTTGAGAAGTATTTTCCTAAGGCTGTTCGACTTAGGATGGAAAAGAAATTCTTGGAATTGAGGCAAGAGGAAGACTCAGTGGCTGCCTATGAAGAAAGGTTCACTCGATTGGCAAGGTATGCTCCAAATTTTATCTGGGACCTTGATAGTAAAATCAATCGTTTTTACTCAGGATTAAAGCCAAAATATCGAAGGGCATTAGATTCTCGTGAGTTTAAAAGTTATGAAAAGCTTGTTCGATGTGCTGAGAAGGTGGAAATGGAGTTTGCCGATGACCAAGTGTTCTATAACAACCAGCAGAAGAAGAGACCGAGGTGGCAGGAGAAAGGTAAGAATTCTTCAAAAAAGTCTGATGGTAAGAGAACTAAGTTTCCAGTTTGTGATAAATGTGGCAAAAGGCATGCTAGGGAATGTCTTCTGAATTCTGGGAAGTGCTACCGATGTGGTAAGATGGGACATAAGGCTCGTGATTGCACTGAAAAGGATCAAGGTGAAGGTAAGAACAAATTTGATTTACAGTTAGTGAAATGTTATAAGTGCAATGAGATGGGTCACTATGCAAACGAGTGTCCGACAAGGAGCTTGAGTGATGGGAAGCAGTTAGACTATAAGCAGAAATGGGTGGTGAAATCCTTTGCAACTACTTCAGCAGATGTCGGGACATCAAATGAAGTTGTATCTGGTACTTTGTTTGTTTTTTCAGATTATGCCAGTGTGTTGTTTGATTCAGGGTCTACACATTCTTTCATCTCTGAAAACTTTTCGAGTAAAATGGGAATACCATCTCAAGAAATGACTCCGGAACTTTTGGTAAAAACACCTGGGGGAAGTGTCGAGGAAAAAAGAATTTATAAGAATCTTCCTATCCTTATCTGTGGAAAGAACCTACTTGCAAACCTTATTGTTCTACCTCTAGTAGAGTTTGATGTTATCCTGAGTATGGATTGGCTCTCTATTTACCATGCTAATATTGACTGTAGAGCTAAAGAAGTTTCTTTTCAGAAAGACTTTCAGTTTGTTTACAGGAATGAACCCTTACTTTTGATAACATATCAAGAGGCCGAGAAACTTGTAAAAGATGGAAATGAATGTTACCCTGCACACGTCGTTGAAAATAAAGGAACTGTTCAGATTAATGATGTGCCAGTGGTAAATGAGTATCCTGATGTTTTTCCTGATGAGTTGCCTGGAATATTACCAGATCGGGAAGTTGAGTTTACTGTTGACTTAGTTCCTGATGCTAAACCAATTTCAAAACCCCCTTATCGAATGGCACAAATTGAACTTTTAGAGTTGAAGGAGAAATTGCAAGATTTATTAGAGAAAGGTTTCATTAGACCTAGCACATCACCATGGGGTGCTCCTGTTTTATTTGTTAAAAAGAAAGATGGTTCTATGAGACTTTGCATTTATTATAGAGCCTTGAATAATATCACTGTTAAGAACAAATATCCTTTGCCTCATATCGATGATTTGTTTGATCAGCTCCAGGGAGCTCAGTTTTTTTCAAAGATTGACTTGAGATCGGGATACCATCAGCTGAAGGTAAAGGAGGCAGATATTCTGAAGACCGCGTTCCGTACGAGATATGGCCATTATGAATTTGTAGTAATGCCTTTTGGGCTAACCAATGCACCTGCTTTATTCATGGACTTAATGAATAGAATTTTCCATGAGTTCTTGGATAAGTTTGTGGTGGTTTTCATTGATGATATTTTGGTGTTTTATAAAAGTAAAGAGGATCATGAAAGACATTTAAGGGTTATCTTGCAAACCTTAAAAGAAAAGAAACTGTATGGGAAATTCAGCAAGTGTGAGTTTTGGTTGCAACAAATTTCTTTCCTTGGTCACATTGTTTCTAAAGACGGAATAACTGTTGATCCTGCAAAAACAAAAGTTGTGGAAGAATGGCCAAGACCCACAAATGTAACCGAGATCCGTAGCTTGCTTGGTTTGGTGGGCTATTACCGAAGGTTTGTTAGAAATTTTTCACGGTTATCTAGTCCAATGACTAAGCTAACTCGGAAGGGTGTTAAGTTTATCTGGACAAAAGAATGTGATGATTGTTTTCAGGAATTGAAAAGAAGATTGGTGAATGCTCCAGTTTTGGCACTACCTTCCAGGAATGGTGAGTTTGTTATATACAGTGATGCTTCATTGAAAGGACTTGGTTGCGTCCTAATGCAGAATGATCAGGTAATTGCTTATGCTTCACGACAGTTGAAAACTCATGAGGTAAATTACCCTACACATGATTTGGAATTAGCTGCTATTGTTTTTGCTTTAAAAATTTGGAGGCATCATTTGTATGGAGTAAAGTGTGAAATATATACCGATTACAAAAGTTTAAAGTATATATTCACTCAGAAAGAGTTAAACATGAGACAAAGGAGATGGCTGGAATTAATCAAAGATTATGATTGTACAATTCATTACCATACGGGAAAAGCAAATAAAGTGGCTGATGCTTTGAGTCAAAAAAGTAATGCTTCATTAACAATGTTGCGTTTGGAACGTGATCCTTTGGTTAACGATTTGATGAACTTTGGCATAAAAGTTGTCGGTGCAGGAAGTCCTTCTGTTTTGTTTCAGGTATCAGTGAGATCATCTCTATCAGATAGAATCAAGCAAGCACAAAATCAAGACAGTGAGTTGCAGAAAAAGGTAGAGCTGGTTCAGAAAGGTAAGTTGCCTGAATTCAACATTGATAATGATTGCGTTTTGAGATTTGGGAAGAGATTGTGTGTGCCTTGTGATTCACAGTTGAAGAGAGAGTTGTTATGTGAAGCTCATAGTTCTCCGTTTTCAGTTCATCCGGGCAGTACTAAGATGTATAGAGATCTACGGGAGTATTACTGGTGGGATGGAATGAAAAGAGACATTGCTGATTTTACTGTGAAGTGTTTGACTTGTCAGCAGGTTAAAGCAGAGCGGCAGTTACCAAAAGGGATGCTTCAGCCTTTACCAGTACCAGAGTGGAAATGGGAGAATATATCCATGGACTTTGTTGTTGGATTACCGAAGACATCTTGAGGTAATAATGCAATCTGGGTTATTGTTGATCGCTTGACCAAATCTGCTCATTTCCTTGCTATACGAGATACTTTCTCTCTTGATCAACTTTCCCATTTGCATCTTAAAGATATAGTCAGGTTACATGGAGTTCCTCTCTCCATTGTATCGGATCGTGATCGCAGGTTTACTTCTAACTTTTGGAAAGGCCTTCAGAAGTCTTTGGGTACTGAGTTAAATTTTATTACAACTTTTCATCCTCAATCAGATGGGCAGTCAAAACGAACAATTCAGACATTGGAGGATATGCTACGAGCTTGTTCTATGGATTATCATGGAAGTTGGGACCAACATCTTTCTTTGGTTGAGTTTTCATATAATAACAGTTTTCATTCCAGTATACAGATGGCACCATTTCAGGCATTATATGGGAAGCGGTGTCGAACTCCAGCTTTCTAGGATGAAGTGGGTGAATGAAAGTTGTTGGGACCAGAATTGGTAGAAGAGATGGCCGAAAAAGTTCAGCTGATTCAGAAACACATGAGAACAGCTCAGAGCAGGCAGAAGAGTTATGCGGATAACCCGAGGAAGGATCTATCTTTCAAGGTAGGTGATCATGTTTTTCTCAAGGTTTCTCCTTGGAAAAGTGTGATGAGATTTGGTAAGAAAGGAATGTTGAGTCCAAGGTTCATTGGACCATACGAAATTCTGGAAAGAGTTGGATCAGTTGCATACCGAGTGGCTTTACCTCCGAGTTTATCTCAGGTACACAATGTTTTTCACGTTTCGATGTTGAGAAAGTATATGCCAGATCCATCTCATGTTTTGAGTCCAGAGGTAGTTCAGCTGGAAGAGAACCTATCTTATGAGGAACAACCGGTCCAGATTCTTGACCACAGGGAGCAAGTGTTACGGAATAAGGTGATTCACCAGGTAAAGGTTTTGTGGAAAAACCACATGATTGAAGAGGCAACATGGGAATCCGAAAATGCAATGAGGGATAAGTACCCCCATTTATTCGATAAGTAAATAAATTATGGGGATGCAATTTTCTAAAGGGGTTAAGGATGTAACAACCCAAGTAAGTAATGAATAATAGATATTTTTATCTATGTCTATTAATGATTAAGATAGTGTTGTACATGCATAAAATGAAAATAAATACTATCTTATGCATGGAATACACTAATATTCTTAAAAGATTGTTTTACTGCCTTTTTATGGAAAACCATTTTTGAATCTATATTTTGACAATTTTATAAACTATGTTTGTCAAAATAAACTTATCCTTTATTATTGGGATATCAAAATTTACCTTGTGTGAATTTTTGGTATTTTTCTGACAATGTTCATTTTTTAATGAATGGTGAAAAATACTGCATTTTACATCAAAACTTCTTTTTAATATAATTTATTTATATTATTAGATTATCTTTTGAATTGGTCTTAATGTGTAATATGAATATATTTTTACCATTTAATCCAATGGTGGTCATTGGAATCAATTTCACTTTGGAATTAGACGTAAACTGGTGTCAATCTTTTGATACTTATTGTTTTGTAAAAACACGCTATTTGCTCTGGCAGCGGGAATTAATTATTAAATTAATTAATGTGACTTATATGATTTGAATTTTGTAAAATATACTTCATTTTTGAATTCAGAATATCAAATATAGCTTAGGGTGAATTTTTGGTAATTTTCTGAAAAACTCCAATTTTTGATGAATAGTGAAACCACTAAGTGGTACTTATAAACACTGATTTTCCATTTAAATGAAATTTTGTAATCATTGTGTTTTGAATTTCAAAAAATCCGACATACATGGTTGTCATTAAGAAGTAAAATATGGTTCAATGAGATTATAATAATTTTTTGGTGAATAGTAACTTATTAAGTTCTTAATCACGATTAGTGGTAATTAGTGTAGTTTAAGGTATAAATAATACTTTAATAAAATGAAATGACCTAGACACATGTCCCAACCTCATTTTTTGTGTCATGGCCGACCATGAAATGCCATGGGTAAACTTGGGGACCCCATGGATCCACTTTTGTTGGGAAATGACATAAATTACTTTTTATTTAATGTTAAAGTGAAAATGACACAAACATAATATGTTTTACGAAAACAATTTTTAAGTGGGGTTATACAAGTCCAAATTTTGATTATAAATAGTCATTGGAAAGCTAAAACGATTTCCTATATCATAGTATTTTTTTATAATTTTTAGACATTTTATAAATTTAATTATATATGACATAATAATGATGCAGCGATGGCATCATTATTTGACGATTTAAATAAAATGGAATGATAATGAAAAATATAAAACCTAAACATGGAAAAAACCAATTTGAAGAGTGGATTTAGAACCCTTATCACCTTATCCACGAATTATATCAATGTGGGACCTTTTAAAACCGAAACACATTTTCAAATAATGTAATATTTCTTTTCTTTCCAAAAGTGCCCCTCCTCTCCTCTTATAAAAGGCCCCCACCTCTACCTCATTTCACACACTCCTCAAGCCTTTGTCTCGGCCAACCCCTGACCATTTGCTCTCTCCACATCCCTCTCCTCATCCTAGAGGATTCCCTTTGGGCAGAATCCTTTCAAAGGTAGCCTTTAGGCTCAAATCAAAAGGAGTTACACTTTTTAAGGTAATTCATTCTCTCATGTTCATTTGTTTTATTTTGCTTCTCCAACCCCCTAAACTCTTTTTATTTACTTCTTTTGTAACAACACCAGTATATTCAATATACTAGGATGTTGTTATAAGATATATTTGAGCTACACACTCACACAACTACATCAAATGGTTAAAGAACATATGGTTTCCGTGGATGGCGAAATTCTGCCTCCCGAAACGATGATTGTTCAACACTCATTTAACACCTTCAAAGGTGGCCATTATGATGTCACTATTTTTATATATGATATATAATATGTTTATGTTTTCCTTAAGCTTATGTTTTTTTCATTTTGGGCATACCTTTATGGTTTCCATTATGGGTAAACACGATATCTTCATTTTAGGAAGTGCGGACTACCGCCCCCTCAAAGTGATTTGATTCGTTAAATACCATATGTGGGACATGTAAAGGATAAAATTAATGATATTATATATTATATTATACTGGAATTATAATATACCTTTATATCATTATGATTCCATTCTATAAAATACAAAATAGAAATGAAAGTAGCGTTCATGCGTACGTACGGCTTACCGTCTCCATGAACGGTGCATTTCATTTCTTACCTCTAAATGATTATGTAATATTATAAATGAAAGTATGTACTGGATATATATGACATATATGATATCTACATCATGAATACCATTCTGGATATAATTAACCTTTGACCAAATTAACAACATGTATGTGTAATAAGTCTATTTTTGACTTAAGAACCAAATACCGACAAAATAAACATTATTAACATAACTGATTACATGATGTTCATAACATGGTATAAAAGGAATAATGAACTTGAAAAATATTCATAAGAAAGTATAGATTAACTCAAGTTTATTATTCAGGAGATTAAAGAACGGTGGGGTCAAGTCGGATACGAGGTATGGGACTTCGTCTCAATCTCCTTTCATTGAGGAATATTTTATTTTATACACAACTTTCTTTTATACGGTGTATAAACCCCTTTGACTTTTACGTTTATTCAAAAGGAATCTTTTTTATACGAAGCGTTTACTAAACGACAAAATGGAATGTTTTTGTCGTACGTATGCGGCGACAACGACTTCTCCGCCGTCGTGACCGTTATTTGAGTTTCGGCTTCCTCTACAAGCCATACCTTCTTTTTAAAAGAAAAATAAATACCATGTTTTACTTTTCTTTTACTTTGGTATTGAAAATGGTTTTCATAATGTTTTTATTATATCAATGTGTTTTATTGATATCTCGTGATTGAAATGTGGAAATGTTATGTTTCCTTTATGCATGTTTTATGTGACATGATTATGTTATGGTTCTTGGGCATTATTATGAAGACGGGTGGTTCCGTGATAAACTAAGGCCGGGTGAGCCCGTTATAGCTCTCCAATGCATTGGGTAATGCGAAGGAGTGAAACGTTAAGGTTTCTCCGAAGAGATTTTAGGGAATATACTGTGATGGGTATTCCAAACGTAACCAAGAGGGTTACTCCCTACGTAAGAATGTTATGAATGCATCAAGTTACCTTTATGTCTTATGATTTCTATGATTTATTCATGATTTGATGAGGTATGTTAAATTGATTATGTTTTATGGGTAAAGTATGATTTCAATCTTATGTATGTATGTACCCATGTTTTTATAACCCATACTGAGTTTTTATGCTCATCCCATGTTTTTGAAATGTTTTTCAGAGGTCAAGGGAAAGGTACATGATAAGATGATAGAGTCAAAGATGTGTCAAGAAATAATCCATGTTTTATTTTAAATGTTTTTCCATTGATGGGAATGAAGAATACTATCTTTATATAACCAATTTGTTTATATGTGGAATGTAATGCAAGTTTTATGATCTAATTCTCTAAAACTCTAAACCCAAAAAGATCCTCAATATGCAATCTTGTAATAACTCAAGATTAAGTAAGGTTTAAGGCTGGGGCCTTATAATCCATGTGTACCTAAAGGGTAATATTTTATTCTTAAGGTTGTTTTTGGTCGAATTAAACTTATTCAATAGAATTAGGACATGTGTTAGTGTAATAATAATATCATTTTTACCCTTAATTACCCTATTTACTTTTAACCGTGGTAAATAAAAGTAAAAAGTTACTATTCACCAAAAATTATTTTTATCTTATTGAACCAAATTTTAATCCTTGATATTAACTGTGTCTCTCAGATTTTCGAAATTCAACTCACAGAAGTGGTAAATTTATGTTTTATGTACAATTACAAATTCTCCTAGGAGGTTGGTAAAAGACGGTAAAAAGTTCAATAAATTTTTTATACATTAAAAATTACTATAAAATGACTCAAGTGCATTACATTGAAATTATATAGTTATTATATATCTATTTTGACCTAAAATAAATTTAAATAATATAAATGATTATTTAAATAAAATTTCGGTTTTAACCAATAACTCAGGGTTTTCACTATTCACCAAAAATTGAATGTTTTCAGAAAAATACCAAAAATTCACCCTAAACTAATTTCGTTATTCCAAATCCAAAAATGAAGTCCATTTTGGGAGTTAAAGTTTATAAAATTTTTAAAAGTGGGTATTACTATTCATAACGGCTATTTTATAAAATATTTTAATAACATATTGTTGTTTAGTGAAACCCGGTATTGCATACTACACATGCTATCGAGGAAGGTCGTGATTACGTGTAATGAAAGCCATGTTAGGGTTGTGTGTAGTGAAATCTACCTTTGGTGTTTCGTATAACATAATCAAAACATATTTCATTTATACATTAAATAAAATCTGTAATTAATATTGCATAGAATAATTCCACAAAACGAACTTGAAATTTCGTGTAACACGAGCCAAGAATAGTGTTATGTATACTTTAAGCTAATATGATGTTGCATATAGTACAATCTAATCTTGGTGCACCATACAAAAAAATACATCAATGAAATTAAAAAAAATAATTCTCATAAAATCTCGAGGTGTTACATTCAACCCCCCTTAAAATGAATTTCGCCCTCGAAACTCGTCGGGTTTATAAATGGTTTTCTACTTGAATGTTTCTTTCATTGAAACCCACATCGTTAAAAGGAATAATAAATCATCATTTTAAAAAGGAACTTTAGAAACATAAAAATTACCCAAAGTAACTCATCACTGGGTTTCCACATTGGAGAATATAGGTGAAAATATGGATATGGAAGAGAAATCTAACCATCTAGTTCTGATAGAGAGTGGAAGAGAACATGGATATGAAAAATCCAAAAATAATACAGCCATAAATTTTTGATGATCTAAGGTACAATATAATTCATCAAATATGAGGGTAATAGGAAAAAATATTTGGTTTTCAATATCATTTCCCTAAAGATGAAAATTTTGAATTAAAATAAATACTTACTTGATTTTGGAACAATCTCACCATTGGTTGTTCCACGAACAATTTACACTTCATATCTTAAAGAAATGATGTTGAATTTTTCATTCGTGAAGTGTTAGCAGATCATGTGATAGAATGATGGGTCAGTCCATTTGTCTTAAATAAAAGGTTAGTAAAAGTTATGAAATAGACATAAATCCATCTATGGTGAGGTTAATCGTATATGATTCAAAAAATGGATGTATAATTCATCTATCATACCGATTAATAAAATAAAACTAGTTTCCACTTTCCAGGGACTTCCTATAGGCCAGAGGTAAGCGATAAAGTCCTGTCGCACTTCGGTTGTGGGTTTGATTCCCGCAACCTTGTCCAACGCGACGGGTTGTGGCCCGTCCTGAAGGTTTTCCTTTTCCTAGAACTATAATTTTATAACATTCCAAACAAAAATATTATCCTTAAACAATATTATCTAATGTCCAACTTAATCCATTCTAAACTTTAGGGTTATCAAAAATACTTTTGTCCAATATCATAGTATAATGAAAACGATTACTAGAAAGGTCTTCTACCAAGCATGTGAATACCATCATTTATCTCCCATATAACATAAGATATATCTTGTTGGTCACATTTAGAATATTTGAATACCTTAATCATGTACTCTCTTAAAAAATGAATACCCATTGAACATTAGTGAAAACATGAATGCTGTCAAAAGTTAACTCTTTCCAAAATCCCAAAATTTCTATATACTCAAACCATGATATAAATTTGTCCTTAAATCAGCCATGAGCTCATGAATACTATCAAACATATTATTTTCTCCATATCCCTTCATTATGCACATATCATCTCCTTTCCAAAAATATTTCAATCTCATTTCATGGATACCGGTACCATATAATTATTGAAAACCACAATAAACCAATACATAGATATTCCAATATTCCACAATACTATAAATGAGATTCCACAACATTATTTTGGAATCTCATTACATAAACAGATAATCATTCCACTACATTTTTGTCATACTCAACATCTCCAATAGTGATCATATGTGAATTTCCTTTTTTCCTTTTCCTTAATAGGTTGTTGAGGTCGATCATCAATAAACCTTGGATTAGGGCATTGGTTAGCATAATTCCCCATTTTCTTACACTTGAAGCCATGAAGTGTTTGTGTTGCATTCTCTGTAGTCTTTTCTCTATTCTCATCATTAGCATTCTTTTTTCCATTACTTCGACACTCAGCTGCTCAATGACCTTCATTTCTAAACATAAAACATTTTCTAGTCCATTTAAGATAATCTCCACCATGCTTCTTTACACACTTTGAGCATAACAAAACATTCATCTTCTATTCACAATTGTTTAGAGATTTATTCTTGACCTCTATCTTTCGTTTCTTGTCAAAACCATGTGATGGATATGTTACACCAACTTCCAGTTCTACCTTGATAGCACAACACCCAATTTATTCATAGCTACTGAAGTCTCTTATAGCTAATTCCATTCTAAGACTTGGTTTTAAGCCACAAAAGAATCGATCAGCTTTACTTTCAGGTTGGATGATAAAGCCAGATGTATACCTTTCATGCCATGTAAAATTTTCCTCGTATATACCAACAAATTCATCATCATTTTTCATAATCTCGAGGTACTCTTTTTTCATATTTGTTCGAAGAATACAAGGGAAGTAATTACTGAAAAAAAGTTCTATAACTCATCCCATTCTATGTATTTAATTTCATCTTGGGGCCTTGTATTCTTAATTATATTCCACCACTGGTCTACATCCCCTTATAACAGGTAAACAACCAAAACGACTTTTTCATGCTCTGTAAAATGATGTATGGAAAATATATTTTCAATTGTACTGATCCATTGTTCTGTAACAAGTGGATCATAAGACCCACAGAAAGAAGGTGGATGTTGCCTTATGAAGGACTCAATAGAATATTGTTCCTTTATCTGCTCATTTGGAAGTCCAGAATGATTCACAGCTTGTGTAAGTATAACAATAAATTTTTTCACTCCATCTCCCATAAAATTGATTTTTTAGAAGGAAAATCATTGCATTTTCTATTACATTGATCAACATGGTTCTTTCAGGTTCCAGCCATCATCTAAAACCCAAAATGAACTGTGTGAGGGAAAAATCATGATAGGGAAAACAACATAGTAAAGGGGGACTACATTCAATATATAACATCTTAAGACTAATTCTAAGAACATTACCATAATTCTAAGACTATTAACTATATGTATACTTAACCTTAAGGACATCCCTAGACATACCTTAGAAATATCTATAGGGATCTCACTAAGGATTTCGAATCCTTATTTCCAAAGGTTAACTAATCGTCTTCTCTGATACCAACTATAGAGACCCAAGCTTGACGTACATGGACATTACATTACATTTTCGGAATACTTAATACATAAAAAAATGACACCCTAGGACCGTAATAGTTTAGTGTCTTTGGAAACTCGGAACATAATCTTCTAATCACGGTGAAGGATCTTCAACATCTCCCATAAAGATCTTCCACATTGTTTTTACCTAAAACCATTCATTATATCATTGGGAAAATAAATCATATAAATGGTGAGCTCAAATTCTCAGTAGGGGTAAAAATGGAGAAAATAATACAAACCATATACATTTGAACATAAAAACATGAACCTAAAGTTTAAACAATAAGATATTGAGTTGTGAAATAAAGCATGGAGTACGTAAGGCATAGATCATAAAAGAACCTTAATCATGATAAAATATCATTCAAATAAAACATCTAATTGTGGAAACTATTAAGAACATGGTATGATTTTCATAGTATCCAAGGCATTGCTACCAAGACCGTCATAGTGGACAAAGTCCCTTACTGAATCGTGTTCACTCCTTGTTCCAGTCCTATATCACTGAACCAGATTAACTTGCCGTTCCAGCCATGTCTATCTCATGATATATAAATCATTACCCAATTAATTGGAGGGATAAATAGGTCCCACCAATATCATAATTAAATCATTTTAACTTGTGCAACAAAATAAACACAAATCATTCATCATAACCCAAATAATAAATTGGGTTTCATAAACATCATCCAATCATAACATAATCCATATAAAAGAAATGGATATCATTTCATCATAAGAAAAATCAAACCATGTAAATAATAGAGACATTATACTTGAAACATAAGAATACTAAATATTGTCATCTTATATGGTAAATAGTTTTGACAAAACACTTGAAATGAATTCTTGAGGAAAATATCCTTTCTTCTTCAAAATCATTTTCCTTCCAGAAAATAAAATTCAATTTTAAAAGAAAAGGATTTTTTTGAAAATAATCATGAAATATTGTATAGGAAGCTTCATAAAAATTTGGTGTTATGAAACCGTAAAAATCCATTCATGACATATAAGTTAAAAAAACATTCTTCTCGTACTTTGGCCAGAAAAGTCAAAAAGTACCTTATATGGTAACCAAAAGAAAGATTCCTTCCATAAAATGTGATTAAAAGTAAAAAAAGGGTAAAAATGACTTTAAAAATACATGAAAAAATAGTAAACATTTTATGAAAACATTTTTAGAAAACATGGGCATGTATGATAAACATAACACCAATAAATACTTACGTATAACAAATCTCGGATAAAAATGAGATTTGAAAAACTACCCCTTACCTTATGCCCAATTTCACCCATATGTGTCTGAGACTCCTATATAGTGGGTATAAACATATTATTATCTTGTAATAGAATTATAATAATATTTATGATATCGTTTATTATTCACTTATGACTTTATATTAACCATTCATTTGTCAATTCCATGTTAAGGCAGTGTTTTGGGTAAAATCGTTTCACTAATCGTACGTGTTTGGACTTGTTGTTCTTGATATTATTATTACTTATATCATGATTCAATTACTTCTAGAATGTAAATAATGATTTATATATCATATATATTCAGTATATATATATAATAGATAGATAAATTAAATGACACACACCGTTCATGGAGACGGTAGGCCATACGTACGCATGAACAATGTTTTCCTTCTCTTATTGAATTGAATGGAAGTAAGTAGATGAAATATATATAAATAAATCCAACAGATTTATTATGTCATATATTTCATTATTAATCATTATATATACTTTATAATCATTATTGAATGGTTAAAATGGAGAATGAATCTCATTGCGTCGTGGAGATGGTAATCTGTGCGTACGCATGAGCGGTGATATCATTCCCATAATTATTGAATGGAATTGGAGTGGATGATATAATATCTCAGAACTTTTATAACGTTATAATAATCATATATAGTTATTCTTTACACCATTATACCTATCCATGTAAGGTGGGGGTAGAAAAACATATTACACCACGGTGTAGAAACGGTATACCTTACGTACGCATGCGCGATGATTTTTTTTTTGTAGGATGGAAAGAAGGTGAAATAGGGTTGTTTCATATTTATAATAACATATCATTATATAATTAATACTGATATTATTACTTTATAATGAAAAAATTAATAAAGAGGAATTATAAGAGGAAATAAACTTGAAAGAATCGGTAGATGAGATTACCTCTTCTTCGACGTTCCTCTTTTAAACTTCCTCTCATGGAACTAGAGTTGGTATTTTGAGAAGACCAGAACCTCTATGATAAAAATATAGAGGTTGATAAGTAAAATTTCTAGGGTTTGGACGTGCATGAAGGCTCAAAATTTTGTAAAGAGGTGAGGGAGGAGGTACCCTTTTATAAGGGAGGAGAGGGGCACCTTAGGAAAAACATAAAATATTATTTTATAATAAATTCATATTCAGTTAATAATGGATTAAAAGTGAATTATTTCAAGGATAGGGTTTGGAGGGGTAGAAATAATTTCAACCAACAGGTTTTAGGCAAGTTTAGGTCACCATTTTATACTTATCATTTGGATTTAGCTCCAAGTTAAATAATTTAACTTTTACCATGTCTTCTTGTATTCTTACACTATATGTTTAATAAACATACAATAAACTGCCAATCAAACCCCAATTGGTTCATAAATGTCATATATATTATTATATAAGTTTTTTGGTCGAACTGTAGTTTTATAATACCATTTTATCAATTAAAAATATAATATTTGTTTTAAAAACTCTTTTATGTCAAATTTGACACTATTTGGTATTTTTTTTCAAAATTTATAACTGCATTATTACATCGAAAAAAATTCATCTTACTAACTCTAATATGTTATATTAACTTATAAAATTAGTTTAATTCATAAAAAATCTCAAATTAAATTTATTTGGGTATTTATATTATCAATTATGTTAATATTTCATGAATATGGTAATTATTGCATCATCATTGTGTCATAAAATAATTAAATTATTTAATGTCTAAAAAATATATATATAATTCCATTATGTAGGAAATGTTTTTAAATTTTTAATTTATATTTATAGTCAAATTTATCTTATGTATAAACCTATATTAAAAATGTTTTACTTATAAAACATTTATTTTAACTCTTTTTACTCTTCTTTAAATAAAATAATAATAACTATCCTAATGTAATCTAGGTGGACCTAAAGGGTAATATTTTATTACTAAGGTTGTTTTATGTCGAATTACATTTATCCAATAGAATAAGGACATGTGTTATTGTAATAATAATATCAATTTTAATCTTAATTACCCTATTTACTTTTAACCGTGGTAAATAAAAGTAAAAAGTTACTATTCATCAAAAAATATCTTTATCTTATTGAACCACATTTTACTCCTTGATATTAACCATGTCTCTCAAATTTTTGAAATTCAACTCACAGAAGCACTAAAATTATGTTTTATGTACAATTGAAAATGCTCCTAGGAGGTGGGTAAAAGACGGTAAATAGTTCAATAAAATTTTTATGTATCTAAAATTATTATAAAATGACTCCAATTAATTACATTGAACATATATAGGTATTATGTATCTATTTTGACCTAAAATAAATTTAAATAAAATAAATTATTATTTAAATAAAATGTCGGTTTAAACCAATAACTCAGTGTTTTCACTATTCATCAAAAATTGAATGTTTTTAGAAAAATACAAAAAATTCACCCTAAGCTAATTTCAATATTCCGAATCCAAAAATGAAGTCCATTTTCAAAGATAAAATTTAAAAAAGTTCAAAAAGTGGGTATTACTATTCATAATGGCTAGTTTATATAATATTTTAATAACATATCGTTGTTTAGTGAAACCCAGTATTGCGTATTACACACGCTATCGAGGAAGGTCATGATTGCGTGTAATGCAAACCAAGTCAGGGCTGCGTGTAGTGCAAGCTCCCTTTGGTGTTGCGTATAACATAATCAATACTTATTTCCTTTATACATTAAACAAAATCTATACTTATAGTTGCGTAGAATAATTTCCACCAAAAGAACATGAAATTGTGTTTAACATGAGCCAAGAACAGTGTTTCATATACTACAAGATAATACGATGTTGCGTATAGTACAAGCTAATCATAGTGAAGCGTACAACAAAAAATCAAATATATTAAAAATAATAATTCTCATAAAATATCGGGGTGTTACACGAATTAAATCCATAATAATATGAATTTTTGAGAAAGGAAAACGTTGGTGAAATAAATAGATCAATATTCATTGGATTTATATGCATCGTATTGAAAATTAATCAGAATCGAGAGTGGAATATAATATTATTTTATGAAATTGTATTTTTGCAGAAGAGATTCTAATAATATTGTTCTGTTATTGGTTGGAAGGTTCTAGAAATTTATAAAATAAATTGGATATTCTTTTTTGATCAAGATTTTATTGAAAATCATGAAAAATATCTAGATAAAATCTTTAAGTTAAATTGATATTAATATTAAGTGTTTCACCGATTCTAGAAGTGAATACAGAGGCTCCCTAAAATCAATAAGAAATAATGTGTGACGCTAATTATTTTTGAAGATGGTTAATATTTCTTAGTGGATGAATCATTGAATAAATTCTGTAAAAATAGAAAAATCATCGTAATGTGATTTTCATCATAATGGTAATCCCATCGCAATGAGATCAAAATGAAATATAAATCTTAATTATCTAAAAATGAAGTATGTTTTTTTTGAGATTAGAAGAAAGTAGAAATCATAATGAGATGAGAAGGAAATTGAATTTTAAATCACTAAGAAAGAAACATAATTTTAAATCACTGAGAAGGATATATAATTCTTAATGATATCAGAAGTAAGTATATTCATAATTATCTAATATGGAAAAATATTTGTAATGTTATGATTATGAAGAAGATTCAAAAATAAAAATTCAAAATGTTTTATTAAGAGTTAAAGAGGTAAAACGTGAAATTCTATAATTTGCAAATATCATATAAATATAAGGAGGATCGAAGAAGTAAAATTTTATTTTTAAATGTGATATATCTTCATAGATTTTTAAATTTTTGGAAGTGAGGAATTTTTACTAGTTTTCTACATTTGTTCTCTGAGTTTCATTTAAATATTTTCTCATATTTCATAACATACATTCAAGCAGAAATGGTGGAGTTCTTTAGAAATGAAGTGTGAGTCACTGCTAGACAGATAACTTGTAAGGGTGATATAAAATATGAATTATTATTTAATATACATAGAAATATCATGTTGAGAACATTGTACTCATTCAATAATATGGAGTCAATCAAACTGAATAATATTATATCGAGAGTTTGACCAGTGTTTGATATATGTAGATTGAGAATGGGTTTAACATATTGAGTCCATTTTATTGAGAGAATCAGATACAAACTCATCATATTGAATGAATCAAATATAGGCTAACCATATTGAAATAATAAGATCCATACTCATTTGATTGAGAAATTCTAATCCATCCAAATCAAATAGAGGATTCAGACTATGAAATTTTGGAGTATTTTCAACAAAGTCATTATTCTTTTATTTGGATTAATTTTTATAAGGGAACATTTTAAATTGATGATAGTCCATATAATATTTTCAATATGGATATATAGGGTGTATAATGGGGGTTGGGAGATGTTATATTTACTTCCTCATATTAGTGATTTTCCATAGACTAACAAATGTGGCTATGGTAAGGATGTAGGTTCTCCCACAATGGTGAGACCTTGAAAATATTGTGTTCTTTACGTTCTCTCAAATAAAGTCATGCATGAGTTTTTATAAAAATATCATAAAGAAATTAATCATTACAGGTTACATGGGTTTTGTTTTTAAGATCAATGAAACATATAAAAAGTGAAAAAATAATTAACCCACCCCTTTATCAATTATTATTAGATCCTTATAAATTATTTTGATATTAAATAAAGGTTCCCGTGTCGAATCCCTATCATGGATAATATGAATTTGGTTGAAATTTTAGGAATTCCAACATTTAGTGAAAACAAATTATTAATGAAAAAATATGACGAATCATTATCTCATATTTCATGTGATAGTTTTTAATGAAGATAATATTGATTCTCCACCAGTTGAGAAATATTCTACTATTTCTTTTTATGCTGATTTAAATATTGAAGTTTATGGAAATTATAGAAATTAAATCCTTATATCCTTATCATTTAATTTTTATCAAATAGTTATGGGCCTCAATACTTCATAAATTATGTTGAAAATATGGAAAATGTTCTGGATGGGAATAATGATGTTATGGAAGAAAATATGAAAATATTGTGAACTAATTATTAAGATATCATAATTAGAAATAAAGAAACAATATATAAAAACATCACTATAGTAAATTAAAATCCATGCCACATCATAGGATTCAAAGACCCCTTGGAAGATTCTACAATTATGAATAATCTTATGATAAACATTCTGGATAGGTTTGATTATAATTTTTTTTGTAGAAGTTATGGATGATTTATCTCTTGATGAATTTTATAACATTCTTGTTTCTTTTGAAATAATGAAATATTAAATTCTAAAAAACTATGAATGATGAAATATATTTTCAATATAAGATAATATTTAAAATCTATGAGTCTATAGATAATAAGGATGATGGGTTGAATGAAACAATCATGTCTCTTATATCCTAGAACTATTTAAGAGGAATGGGAAAGTATAGAGGTAAAATTACTCTCAAATATTTTGAGTTTTCTAGAACTAGAGACCTTACTATTTATTTTATGATGAATAATTATGTGGAATATAAAGATGGTTTTAATGAAAAATCTCGATGGATGAAGTGGAACAAAAATATTAATAAATAAAATTCTTCCCAAAACTACTAGAATAGGTTTACTGAAATCAAAAGAAGTTTATTAAGTATGAATAGACATTATTACTCAACTGAATACCATTATTCTGATAAATAATTTTTATAAAATGTTATATTATTCATTGATTTATTTTAGGAAAAAATACTCTATATATATTGAAGAATGTGGTGAAAAATTGTGTAAATAATGTCAAATCAGTACAGAACATACTACATGTCTTGAGAAAAAAATATCAATAATAAAATTAATGTTATAAATAATTATTTTAATGATGTTTTTGATGGATGAAAACATGTCATCAAGTAAGAAGACGAATAAATTGAGAATATTTTTGGTTACAAATCTATAATGGTTGAATTGGGAAATATGAATGAAGATCTCAGTAAGAAGCAAAAAGCTAAAAAGAAGAATTAAACAAGATATGATGAAAACAGATCTATTTTAAAATTTCCACGAGGAAGATAAATTAAAACTAAATCAATTCCTTAGATTTAAGTTTTGAGACATATATAGTTGATAAGATGGCTCAATACGAGAATCCAGTTATATATTCTCTTATAAAAAATAATGATTCATTTTTTAACATTTTATGTTCTTGATAAATTATTGGGAATTCATTCGTGTATAAAAGATGTGGGAAACCTTTAAAATCTAAAAAAGTAAAAAATATAAATCAAAAGAATATTTCATCCACATAATGATTATTTTAGAGTTGAAAGAGGTCACCAACCTCAACAAGGTCTGTAAAAAGAACGATCATTCATAAATAGAAAACAATGATATGATTACTATTTATAATGCTGTGGAATCGATTGGAATAGGTTAGATAATATATGGAACAAAATATCTCTACATGGAAGAATATTTTAGAAATGTGGATGAAATATTCTATGTAGAATGAGTAACATATATATCTTGTATAATGTTGAAAAAATGAATTCTCAAGATGCTATAAACATTCCAAAAGAAAATCAATTTAAATGTTTTTAATAAATTTTTGGAATATGATATCAGTTTGTTCATCATGCCAAATGATATATGAAAATCATCCAAGAACATTATTCATATAGAAGAGAAGAAAATAAATATTGGAAGAAGATACTTGAGGAAAGAGATTTTATTGTTGAAAAATCATTGAAATAAAGAAAAATTATCATATTATATATATGTGATATTTTTTTTCATCACATATGAACTCTGATAAAAAAATCATGAAACATGATTAATGTTATGATATAGGAGGAGTTACCTTTGGTAATTCTAGTTCCATACAAATTATATGAATTAGAATGGATGAGATCAAAGCTAAAAAGATTAAATTTAATGATGTTTTATTTTTCAATGGGCCAAAACATAACATACATAGTGTAAGTCAATATTGTGATGATGGAAACGAATATTGTTTTTAAAAAACATTTTATCATCTAAAGTGTAAAAATGTAAAATTTATTACAAATGGATAAAGCACCACTTAAAACCTCTTTCATGTAATATAATTTAACAACTTATTTTACATGAATTATGAGGATGAAAAAAATGGATCCCCTGAAGACATGGACCCCTTGGTAAGAAAAACAATAATAAACATTCGAAAGTTGATGCTATGTAGAATTTACAAAAATTGAGAATAATAGATAAAGATGTTTGTATTATATTCCAGAAATGAAAGATGACTAACAAAATTAATTGGATAATATTTATTCAATCTCTCATACCTATTGATCTTATTCATTATGATTTATAGTGATCAATGAGACATTAATAAAAAAAGATAATTATACATCATCAATTTTATTGATGATTTCACTTGGATGAATTTTTTTTGGTTATGAATCAAAATTCAGAGGCGTTGGAAATTTTATAATTTTTTATAAAATAATTCTACAATGAAATTTGGGATTATATAAAGAATTTTATAAATGATAATTGTACCATATTCACAAGAAATTATTTTAAATCATAACTATGAAGACATCGTATCAAATATAAGTATAGTGAAACCTATACTCCACATAAAATTTACTATATGAGATAAATTATATGTTTTGGGTGGAAATGAGAATATGTGTGTTTGTGGAATACAATCTTTAAATGATCTATTTGAGAAAATACCTTAGTACTATTTTGCATGTTCAAAATAGATGTTTGTTGAGACTAGAAACCAAAATGACCCTATAGAAATGGTTTTATAAAAAAGTCTACATTGAAACACTTTAATGTTTTTAGAAGTAAATGTTTTCTAAAAATAAAAACAAATTTATATGGTAAAGTTTGATGAGAAAGCTAAAAAATGAATATTTATGGGTTACTTTCAAAATAGATAAAGTTACAAATTTCGAAACAAACATTTACCAAATTTGGTGGACTCAAATGATGTGATTGTAACTGAAAATAAAAATCCCATAATAATCCTTCTTGAGAATGTGGATATGGATAAATTAGGGATTACCATAAATAGTCTTATTAACTCAAAAAATATTTATCATGATTCAGATAATCTATATGATGAGGAACGTTCATTTGGTATTGAAAAATTAAAATTTACTACATTACAAAAACATCTTTAACTAAAAACATTTATTGGGAATTAGTAGACGATGGTTTAGAACTAAAGGAAATTGAGATTAGAAAATCATACAATACTTACCTCAAAAGATATAATAGAATCAATTACATATGTTTTTAAACACAATGAATTGATGTATTCTATAACAAAGAGTTGGATCTGATTTATAAGAATGAAACATGGGAACAAATTTCATAGATATCAAATAAAAATGTAATGAGAACCAAGTGTGTATACAAAAAAATTTAATTAAACATGAATATAATTAATGAAACAAATCCATACATGTCTTTAAAATCTATCCGTAGGTATAAGGTGTGGATTTTCATGAAATTGTTTTACTAGTTGCAAGATTCGAGACTATTATAATGTTTGTTTTAGTGGTTTTACATCCAAACTACAATGGTTATCAGATGGATGTAATGTTATAATTCATGGATGGCGAGATTGATGAAAAATTATACATTGAAAAACCTTTTGGGTTTTTAGTTTATGAGGATGAAACCAAAGTTTTTATATTTAAGAATCCTTTTAATGGTCTGAAACATACACCACATGCATGGTATTCAAAACTTTCCAATTATTTGAGAATGTTACATTTTTATAAATGAAATGTTTACAGAAACTTTTATGTGAAACATTTTGACTGAAAAGATGTGATTGTAATTGTTTATATGGATGATATAATATTTTCAAGGGATAGATCATATTTTTATGAGTTATATGGTGAGGAATCAATGCAGAATTGTGAAATGTCAATGATGGGAGAATTAACTTTCTTCCTTGTCATACGTGTTCAAAAAATGCAAAATATATTTTATTACATCAAGAAAATTATTTCATGTAATTTTTAAACAATATCGTAATGGTATAATCAAAATATGTTTATTATCCTATTTTAATGGGAACAAAGTTGAGTAACGATGAATACATAAAATCTGTTAATCAAAAGTATTTGGGAACATTGATAAGAAGAATATGTTATCTTACAACCTAATGTCAAGATATTGTTTATTAAATGAATTTGAGTGTTAGGTACCAATTTAATCCTAAAGAATCTCAAATGTTTGAAGCAAAGAGACATATGATATATGTTAATGGAAAAAATTCATACAGATTTTTATAAAGAAATGAATATGAGAAGATGTTTTGGGGTTATACTGATACTGATTGGGATAGAGATTATAATGATAGAAATCATCCTCAATATAAACATTCTTCATGGTGTAATATTATGTGAGATGAAATTGTAATAAACAATGTTTAGTAACATTGATGGCTACTAAACACGAATATGCTACAGCTACTCAAGCATTTACTAAAATGTTCTGGATGAATGTTCAGGTGAAGGATTTGTATATAAACATTTATAAACCATTTAATATTCTTTTTTATAATCAGTGTTTAATTGAACATTTTAAAAATCCTATAAAATATTCAGGATCAAAACTAATTGATATAAATTTCATATTTATAATAAATAATTTTATTTTTTTTATGTTTTTCTAGAATTCATTTCAACAAAGTATGAGATTGCTAAAATCATAATAAAATTAAAGTGAAATGAAATGTTTGTGGAATTTAAGCTGCAACATCTTGTTCATCCTCCTCCAACGAAATCCTAAAAATCAAAAAAAAACCACTGGGCATTGGATTATTTTGTCGAGGGGTAGAGAAAGTATCATATTTTTACTTTGTAAGAGGGTTTTTACCTATAATAAGTAAATTAATATAAGAATGTCATTATAATAAAATGGGGGAGGGAAAAAGAAAAGTGAGAGGAAAAGATAATAATTAGTATAAGTTTATCATTATATGTATACAAAATTTTCATGCCAATGAGGGATGAAATTCCTTTAAAAACATTAATTTATCTAGTTGTTTGGTGTTCTGAAACTATCTTCTTATAAAGGCAAGGTTTTTATAAAATTAAAAAATAATGAGTTGTTTAATAAATTTGAGTTTTTAAAAAATGTAAGAGTAAGAAATTTTGTTAATGAGTGTTGTCATCAAATCCAAATGGGGTCATGAAATACTTAAGTAAAAAAATTATTATATTAATGTGTCTGTATTTTTTAAAAAAATAACCTTTTAAATAAGAAATTTTTTTCGTTATTAATGAATCACACCTAGTCTGTCAAAATGATATTTTGAAATAATGTATAATGTTTCATAACAAGATCAATATTCCTCAGATTCAGAACCATCATAATAGAGATTCATCAGACTCAGATATTGTAAAGAACTCCAATTGTTTTTTGAAGAAATCATATTTTTGCTGATGATATTTAATGAATATATGAATTCAGGAGTTAGAATTATTTAATTATATTTAAACTAAATTTTATGATTCTTTTCATGTAATAATGATCTATAAAATTATATTAACTTTGATGATAACTATTTTTGAAAAAATGGAAAGTAATCAAAAATATTTCATTGATTCTAGAAGTCATGAGAAAATCTCTATTGCAACCAAAATTCAGAATGATTAATGATGATGATGTTTGAATAAGATCAATGTTCTATTTATATTACACATTAAATAATTTCAATAATAATGTAAAATTAATAATTTTGGTATTTCTATTGTAATAGGAATTCCAAATAATGATCAGAGAATGAAACAAAAAATTTAATGAGCTAAAATGAAAACTTATTTGTAATGATTCAAGAAGTAAACAGAAACTTTTATGATCAGAGAAGGATACCAGTTTTATAATAACTAGGAGTGAAATATGATTTTTAATCATTGAGAAGGATACTATTTTTATAATCATTGAGATGGAAATATAATTCGTAAAAATTTATAAGGAAACATAATTTTTAATCAGTGATAAGTAAATAGAATTTGTAATAACAATGATGGAAGTAGATTTCATAATTACCAGAGAAAGAAATAGATTCGGAATGAGGTGATAGGGAACATGATTCATAATGGTTTGATTATGATGAATACTCAAAAATAAAAATACAAGATGTTTTTTGAAGAGTTTAACAGGTAAAAATTTAAATTCAATTTTTCATAAATATCATGAAAATATAAGGAGGATTAAAAATTATCAATGTTGAAGTTGAAATATGAGACATCTGTAAAGATTTTGATATTTGAGGAACCATGGAATTTTTTCATGTTTTCTTATTTTTTTTCTAAGTCTCCTATAAATAATTTGTCATTTATTTCATTCATTCATGACATTCAGGCACGAATAAAATATGGAGCATTGAAGAAATCATGTGTGATTTGTTTTTGGATAGAGATATCATAAAGAGGATGTAATAGTTGAATGTATGATTACCAGATTGAGAAATATCATATTGAGGAGATCATATTCAGTCAATCAGATTGAGTTAATCAAACAAGATATAGTTAATCATTTAGGTAGAGTTTTATTTTCCCAAATTTAGAATTGATTCATTATATTGAGTCCATTTTACTAAGAGAATCTAATCTAGACTCATCATATTGAATGAATCAAATCCATGATCATCATATTGAATGAATGTGATCAAGAGTCATTGGATTGAGAAAATCAATTCTAGATGAATTGGTCTATAGATTCAACCTGAGAAATTGTGTAGAAATTTCAACAATGAATGTATTATTTTTTTGGATGATATTTTTATAAGAAAACATTGTCAAAAAATAAGATTTAGTATAATATTTTTTATCAGAACATATAAGGTTTCTAAATGGATTTGGAACTATTTTATTCATTTTTTTTATAATACTGAGTCTTCATAGACCCAATGGAGTGGAAATAGAAAGGATGTTGGATATTACACTGAGGATAAACCTTATAAATCATGTGTTTATTACATTCTTTCATATATTTTCAATCATTGGTATTTATAAAAAGATGATAAAGAAATTAATCATGAACATTTGTAGGGTGTTGGACTACTCATGTATCAATCATGTTTTAATAATAACAAATCATATATTTTATGTATATCCTGATAATCCTCTAATCCATTTAAAATCATATACAGATTATAAATATCCTATGCTTTATGTAAAGCTATCCAAGATCACAATTGCTATACATTTAGTATGATTATTGTACACTATATTTGATTTACATTATAATTATTTCTTTGATGAATTATTAAGTATAATCCATTCTGTTAATATAAAATCTTAAGTCAGAATACAGATATTTGGATAAGTCTGAGACACCGTGAGTCTACCTCGATTATTTTTTTCTATCAACTGAACCAGACACTGTGAACCACACACCATGAACCAAACACCTTGAACCAGACACCGTGAACCAGACACTGTGAACTAGACACCGTGAACCAGACACCAAGAACCAGACACTGTGAACCAGCCACTATGAACTAGACACTATGAACCAGAGACCCAGATCTAGACACCGTGAACTAGACTTTGTGACTAGACACCGTGACCAAACACACCGTAATAAGACACACCGTGACCCTGAGAAATTGTTTCAAGTAGACACTGGTTCATGGAGACACTTTTTTAAAATAAATTGTGACATAATTTCTTAAACTGGTTTTTCGTCTTACTATATAATTTCTTACAGTCATATTTGATGTCAGAAATGAACTGACATAAATAATTTTATTTTTTAGACATGTCACCTGACAGTACGAGGTATGAGGTGCAAAATACATGTACCTTGTTAGATTCAACACATGAACAAAAAAATGAAAGAGTTGTGTGGCCCAAAAAAAAGAAAAAAGGAAAACACATGCAAGAGAGTGTGATAAAAACAACGAATAAACACATAGAGCTTTATTATGAACTAACACAAGAAAATCAACACTACTGAAGAACACACAAATCATACTCGAATCCCCATGTCGAGGACATATTTACACTATCAACACCAAGAAGAACATGAGCCAGATATAACTGACATGTGATACTCTGTTTTCCATACGAGGACACCATTTTTGTGTATGTTTCATCTCAGAAGTCCAGAGTTTCATAGAAAAACACTAATATCACTTCTAACCCTATCTCATCATCTTTGATCTATTTTGTATCATTTTTCTTATCTTTTGAGTAGTGTGTGTATCTATATAATAACACACATTGTATCATACATTAAATTGAAGGACATATGATATCCTTTCTCAATCAAAATTACACACTTGTGTATACCCACAGATAAGTGGGGAAGAGGTCCATGTGTGTCATGGTAGTTTGTACCCACGTGGAACTATAGAAGAGGTCGTGTGACCTGGATAGTCTTGTGCACTATTGTAAAGCCTGATATAGGATGTGTAACTATTTTATTTATATAAACTTATTAGGGGAAGGTGATCACCAAGTGGAGTGCAATAGGTCTCGGCTTGTGACTGAACCACTTGTTTTATATCTGATGTGTTACTTAATTTAGTCTTCTCTGTTTTACTGCTATATTGTATAATTCAAAAATCACTAAATTTATTTTGATATTTAATCTTGGAAAAAAGTTATAAATGTATCGCCTTATTAGAATAGCTTCAAAGGTAATGTTAATAAACATTATTAATATTACTGAGAATTAATCAATCTTTTATGATGTTATTTAAACAGTCATAATTTCATAACAATACAACCTTGATTAACTAGGGTTGTACATAACAAAATTGGGGAAACATTTTAGGAATATTTTAAAATATAAATTTTAAATAGATACACAATTCAGCCCAATCTTGAGTACTCTAGTCCTACCAAAATTTGGTATCAACAATTATTATATGTTTGTTAATCCTATTAAGACTCCATTTTTTACCTTTATTCAAATATGATTGTAGTAGTACTTTAAATATCTGTAAATTTCTGTTAATTCTAAATTTCATGCACTTTCATATTATTTATTTATTATGGATTATATAATGGAAGGTTCTGCAACCAATATACCACCATTATTAAAAGAATCCAATTATGCTCAATGGGAAGTAAAAATAAAAAATGCATTTAAAAAGTAGGTGTTTTGAAATTTGTCCATCCATTTTAGATGAATATAAGATTCCTCCTACTGATGAAATTATTTGGCATGAATCTACCAAAAATTATTATAATAAAAATTTCCTAGCTAAGAATGATTTTTACTATTCGTTATGATATGAGGAATTTAATAGAATCTTTCCTTGTAAAACTACTCATGAAATTATGGATACCTTATCTGTTTCACCTGAAGGAACATCTATTGTGAAATAAATTATACATAATTCATATACTATTAAATATTATAACATTTAAATGAAACCTGATGAGCCAATTTCTGACAGGTATCTCAGGTTCAATTAAATTTTCAACACAATGATTTCTCTTGGAATTGAAGTCACTGCTAAGGAACAGATCATGAGAATTCTCAGATTCCCACCTGACAGATGGATAGGAACCTCTTCCTCTATTAGAGAATTAGGGGACATCAACAAGATACCTATAAAAGAACTCATTATACAATTTATTAAGTATAAAAAGGATCTAAAAGAAAACATGTAAGAGGATTACGAACCCAAAATAAAATCAGCTGCGTTTAAAACCATCACCTCTAAAAACAAAGACAATGGGAAATTGGATGTTTCTTTAGAGAGTTACCGTAGTGTACAATAATCACCTAAAACTGATGGGGATATGGCTCAATTATCTTGAAGATTCATGTGATTTTAAAAGAAAAAGAACTTTTTCAGAATGCCTAACTTCAATGCAAAATACGATCAAAAAATAAGTTGGATGAAGGATTAGAAAATAAGTGTCAAGACTGATGAGATTGGATACTATGAATATAAGCACAAAGGACATATCAAGGCTCACTATCCAAAGATAAAATAAAAAAATGAGGGAAAAGACATAAATAATAAAAAGGAAATGAGTGAAACATGGTGTTCTTCTTACGAAAATTCCTGTGGCTTAGAATTTTCACATGATGAATAGGCTCACAAAGACAATATGTGTTTTATGAAAAAAACATATAATGTAACCATGGACACTCTTGTATATAATTAATACTATTATAGAGTTGAGAGTTACTCTAAAAATATGTCTAATGATGATATGTTTGAATACACTAATATTCTTGAAGAGACATGTAATTAATTGAAAGATAAATATTGAACATTGAAGAAACATCATTCCCTTTCTGTCACTATTAAATATGAACTCACAATTGAAAAAGTGAAAAATGCTCAACTACTCAAGGAGAACAACAAATTAAAAATGCCTAATTATCAATTGAAAAAAATTAGAAAATTTAACCAATGGGAAAACTATACTTACATATATTCTTGGTAAACATATTACACCAAAATATACTACTAGCATTGGATATCATCCAGGAAACTGAAATTTTTGATGAACACAGTCTGTTTCTAAATCTTGGGCATACAACAATACTCCCGGTTTAGGAAATAAATAAACTAGTTCATGTTATGACACACTCTCTACTGTTTCAAAATTTTTCTTGACTAAATAGGGTTAATTTTCAAATACCTTACATAATAGTTATAGGAAACCTATGAGGCATATATGGGTTCCCAAAGTAGTTATCACTAATATTACTGGACCTAAACAAGTATGGGTACCAAAATCTATTTTTACTTGATGACTGTTTAGAAAGGATTCTTAAAGAGTTCTTGTAAGAGCTTATGATACATGGAATGTAGGTGTTCAAGAAACATGACAGGAGACTACTCATTCTTCAAGAATTTGAAAAAAATTGATTTAGGACATGTCATTTTGGTGAAAATTCCAAAAGAATCATTATTGGCCTCAACCGAATCAGTTACTCTAACTCAGTTTTTATTTCTAAGGTACTGCTTTTAATGGATTGAAATATAATCCTCTTAGTATTTCACAATTATGTGATGATTTATTTCATTTTAAATTTGAAAATGATGGTTGAAATTTTTTTAATTATAAAGATTAATTAGTATTTTTTGCAATAAGAAATAAAATTTTTTATTCTATTAACATAGATTCTATATCATCTCAAAATTATTCATGTTTAATTGTGTTTCACAATGAAACTCGGCTTTGGAATAAGAGTTTAGGACACTATAACACTCACTCCCTTAGAAAGAGGAATAGAAAAGGCTTGGTCAAAGACCTACCCAAACATTAGTTTGCAAAAAGATAAAGTGTGTAATCCCTATCAAAAGGGAAATAAACACAAAATTTCCATCAAATCAATGAAATAAGTGTCAACATCTCAACCTCTTGAACTAGTTCACAAGGATTTGTTTGGACCATCTAGAGTTTGAAGTTTAAATTGGAAGCACTATTTTTATGTTCTTGTAGATGATTTTTTTGGATATGCTCGGGTATACTTTCTAGCTCAAAAAATTGAATCAAATTATTAATTAATTAAATATTACAAGTATGTAGAAATTCATTGTGGACTTTTAATGAAGACCTTGAGAAGTGATCATGGCCGTGAGTTTGAGAACCAAGTGTTTGAATCATTTTTCTCACAAAATGGATATAGTCATAATTACTCTTCCCCTAGAACACCTCAAAAATATAGTTGTAGAATTAAGAAATAGAACCCTACAAGAGATTGCTAAAACCATGCTTTGTGAGTTTGACCTACTTGTTTATTTTTGGGATGAAGCTACAAATAAAACATTCTAAATAATAAATAGAGTATTTATTAGACATGTTTTTAAGAAAATCACTTATGGGTTATAAAACAATATAAAAATCAAAGATAGCTACTTCAATGTTTTTTGTTTCAATGTCTATATCATGAATACTGAGGACAATCTTGACAAATTTTCATCCAAGAGTGATTAAGGGATATTTTTAGGATATTCCATATCTTGTAACGATTATAGAGTGTTTAATAAAAGAACTAAATGTGGGGAAGAATATATCAATGTAAAATTCAATGAAACAGATCAACATGAGCCTAAGACCACTCTATAGAATTTGGAGGATGATGTTTCAAATATAAACATTAATTCAAAATCCCCAAACCATTCTATAAAAGAATATGTGAAAACTTCCAGTTTTGGAAATTTTGTAGACTCAAGTCACAATGAGCCTGAACATGTTGGTGAACCTAAAATCACTAGTAATTCCTTTCATAGAGCTTTTAGAACTCTTAAGAACCATCTGTTAGATGCTATTGTAGGATACTTAGACAAAGGAACTCAAACTATAGCTTCTCTAATAAATCAGGTTGACCATAAATTATTATTTTCATAACTTGAACCTAAAAATATTAATGATGCATTCAATGATTAATTTTGGGTTATGGCTATGCAATAAGAACTTAATTGGTTTAGTAAGGAACAAATTTTGGAATCATTACAAAAGACCAAAATACACATTCACCATAGGCACTGAATGGGTGTTTAGAAAGATTGTAGATGAAGCTGGTAACATCGTTAGAAATAAGGATAGATTTATTTCACAATGATATAGTCATGAATAAGGAATTGACTATGAAGTAACCTTCGCACCAGTAGCTAGACATGAAGCCATAAAAATTATGCATGCTTATGCTACAAATTTGAATTTGAAAATATATAAATTGGATGTTAAGACTGAATTTATAAACAGTTATATAGATGATGATGTATTTTTTGAACAACCCCCTATTTTTAGAAACCCACAATTTCCAAATCATATTTTATAGTGATCAAAATAATTATATGGTTTAAAACAATATCTAATAGATTGGTATGATTGATTAAGTTATTTATTTATTTCCAAATGTTTTACAAAAAGAAATTGACGATCCTACCCTTTTAAGAAAATGAATTTCCAATGATATTTTAGTTATTCAAATCTATGTAGATGACATTATAATTGGATCTTCAAGAAGTTATTTATGTATTGATTTTTCTAAAAGGATCAAATATGAATTTTAAATGATATTAATGGGTGAACTCAAATTCTTTATTGAATTTAAAATCATTGAAAATAATGATGGTATTATTTTAAATCAAAGAAAATATAATAGAGATATTCTAATTTTTTTTGGTTTTGATAGTACTAAATATAGGGACACTCCAATGTGTACTACATGTTAGTTAGATCTTGATGAATATGGAAAATTTGTTGATCAAATGACTTATAGAGGAATGATTAGAAGCTTACTCTACATAACTTCTAGTCAACTTGACATTATGTTTATTGTGTGTATGTGTGCTTTTTTTAAGGAAAATCTTATGGAATCCCATTTAAATGTTGTTAATATAATTTTCAAATACCTCAAGAATACTCCCAATATTGTACTTTTCTATCCTAGAAGACAATCATTTTAATTAGTTAGATATTCTGATGCTGACTTCAGTGGCTGTATGTTATATAGAAAAAGAACCTCTGGAACATGACAGTTTTTAAGAAAGTTACAAGTATCATGGTTTAGTATGAAACAAAACTCTGTTGCATTATATACTACAGAAGCTGAATACATATCTACTGGTAGATGCTGTGCACAAATTTTGTAGATGAAACACACTTTTCTAGATTATGGATATCAATTCAGGCATGTACCTATAAATAGACACAATACAAGTGTTATTAACATCTAGAAAAATCTGGTTTCACACTATTGGACAATGTATATTGATGTAAGAAATCACTTTTTGAGAGATCATTATCAACAAGGTGATATCACATTATAATTCATTTGAACTGAATATCAGCTGGCTAATATATTCACCAAGCCATTATATTCTGAAAGAATAACTTACATCATACATGAATTGGGAATGATAAACCATGAATAGATATCTTAATGTTTCATACCATACTGTTTCATATATTACTATTTCATATCTTACTGTATCATATCATACTGTTCTAAGAATTAATGTATCATGTTTATGGTCTCACAGTTACTCTTTCTTGCATACTGTTCGACACATATTGTCTCAAACAATATAGTCGCTCAGTCTAGAAATCACACTATTACGATCCCACAGTGAAACATTATTAAGGTCTCACCACGAACACATGTTACTATCTCACTGTGAGAGTCAGTTATTATCTCATCATAAACATGTCTTATTGTTTTATTTATAAATTAGAATCTGTATCACAGTATTTCATTATTTTACCCTTTTACTTTCCTGTATTTTATGTTTTTTCGATGATTGGTATTCTTAAATGATAAAATAAAACAAGTTTCATTCATTCTTCACTTGAGATATCTTCTATTCTCTAAAACTATAACACCTATTCAACCAGTCTCTCTCTCGAACCTTTGGTGAATGCCTAGGATGAAACTTCCTTCATCATAGGCTCCAGAGAAACACAGTTCAAAGAAGAATAGGAAGATCTCGCCTAAGTTAGCACCCAATGGTCGTTTGAATCCAATTCTGGTAAACCGAATAGTAGTATATTAGAATGAGATATTCCCTAAGTGGATTCTAATGAGTAAGTCTTTGGTTAGGAGAGTGATAATAGAGAAAGGTTGGCTAGATTGGTTTACCAAAGAGGATATTCCTATCTACCCAAAACATGTTGCATAATTTTATCAGTATGCACAGTTTTCTTTCGATTTTGAAGTTAGTAATGTTGTAAGAAGTTGGATAAATGACCAGAGATTCCCTTTTTATTCATGGTTATAGGGTGAAAGCCCTAGGATACCTTATAAAGGTATTTGTGAGGACAACTATAGAGTTCCTCCACCTACAATTGAATTCAATGTTTTGAAAAATGTTGTGAGGAGTTTAGCTGGAAATGGAACCAAGTGGAGATCTATTTCTGCTGATCTAGATGGATAATCTAGACTTTTGTTCAAGTTTATTTGTAATTTCATTTTCCCCAGAATAGGTGATTTCATTGTACCCAAATGTCTAGATGTATTTTTTCTACATCTCAGGACGAATGGAAATAAGATCTATATTTTCAAGTATGTTATAAACCATATGTGTCAGTTGATCAAAAACACATCAATGTCAACCTCGCTATTTTATTCTTATCTTATATCATCCATTCTTCATGAAAAAGGATTATTTGGACCAAATGATAAAGATATCATGTGTTATGAGTTCTGTCATTCAAAATTTATTTTAAAGAGAATGAAATTCAATTGGAATCCTTGTAAAAATGAATGGGTGGAAGATAATGATAGAGTCTATGAAAAGTTTAATCTAGTGGAACACTCTTCTAGACCAAAAGGTAATTTTGATCCTTGTTTGGAACTAGATGAAGTTGTTGAGTATTCTGAAGAAGTAGAGGAAGAAAGAGACGATATTGATCCTACAACAAAAACTGTCTAGAATGAGGAAGACAATGAACCTGTTCTTCTAGACTTAGATGAGATAGAAGTGCATGTTCCTAAAAAGGTTGTTGATATGTAAGAACAACTCACTAATGAAGAATAATATGTTGCTTCTGAAAGAGAAAATGATGTTGTAGAAGAGTATGTAGAAGAAAATTTGTCTATTGTGAAAGAAACTACTTTCGAGGAATATGTAGAGTGAAAATCTATTGCTATGTTAACCAAAACAAATGATTTGGAAGAAAATATAGAAGAAGATATCTCTGTTATGCATGAAGCTGCACTTGAGGAACTCATAAAGGAACACGTTGTTCTTGAAGTCATTATTTCTGATGAAGATAGAATAGAGCAAGCATTTTAATTGGATTGAAAGGAAATGGTTGAGGAAATCAGGGATGACATCATGCACATAGAACAAGGATCTAAGGTTCTCAATATTAAAGAAGATTAACCTGTTAAGGGGGAGTAGCCTCCTAGTCTAGAATCTGTTGATGTGCCATATCCAATTGTTCCAATATTAGTGGAAAAATGGTACATTTATCACCATTATTATGATTTGAATGACTCACTAGAAGTTTTAGTCAATCATTTTGACCTTTCTACTATCTCTCAGTTGAAAATGGCATTTTCTCCTGAAGCTATTTCAACCCACGAACCTGAGCCTATCTTAGATTCTATATCCGAGCCTTCAAAAGAATCTATAACATTGATGAATGAGGTTTACTTGAAGGAATTTGGAGATACCCTTTTGGTTGGGGTTGAAACGCTCTTTAATACCCAACCATCACTTGTAATAAATTTGAGTGAAATAGATTCTTCACTGTTGCTGGAGATAATCATATGGAAAATTCAACACAAGATGCTTCATGAGATTCAGGATGTCTGAGTTCAAATTTTTAGAGACCCAAAGCGTGACATACATGGACATTACATTACTTTTGCAGAATACTTAATACATAACAAAAATAGACACCAAAGGATCGTAATAGTTTAGTGTCTTTGGAAACTGAGAACATAATCTTCTAATAATGGTGAAAGATCTTCAACATCTCCCATAAAGATATTCCATTTTTTTCTTAACTAAAACCTTTCTTTATATCCTGGGAAAAGAAAACATATAAATAGTGAGCTCAAATGCTCAGTATGGGTATGCATGGACAAAATAAAACAAATCATATACATTTGAACATAAAAACAGGAACATAATGTTTAAACATCAAAATCATAAGCAATGGAATAATACATGGAAGTACGTAAGGCATAGATCATAATGTAACATCAATAATGACAAAATAGCTTGGAAATAAAACTTGTAATTGTGGAAAAACATTATGCACATGATATGATTTCCATAGTAGCCAAGGAATTGCTGCTAAGACCATCCTAGTGGACAAAGTCCCTTACTGAACTGAGTTCACTCTTCATTCTAGTCCTATGTCACTGAACTGGATTAACGTGCCATTCTAGCAATGTCTATATCATGAGGAATCTTTACCCAATGCATTAGAGGGAGATATAGGTCCCACCCATCTCATAATGAAATAATTCTTACATGTACCACAATGTAAACATAAATCATTCATCATAACCAAAAGAAAAAAATGGGTTTCATAAATGTCATCCCATCATAACAAAATCCATATAAAACAAATGAATATCATTTAATCATAATAAAAGTGAAACCATGTAAATCATAGAGATATTATACACATATGAAATAATTTCATCTTATATGTAAAATAGTTTTGACAAAACACTTGAAATGAATTCTTGAGGAAAATATCATTTCTTCTTCAAAATCATATTCTTTTAACAAAATGATATGCAATTTTAAATGAAAGGATTTTTTTGAAAATAATAATGAAATCTTGTGCATGAATCTTCATGGAAATAAGGAATTATGAAACTGTAAGAATCCTTTCTTGCCGTATAAGTTAAAAAAAACATTCTCCTCATACTTTTAACGGAAAAGTTGAAAAGTTCCTCATGTGGTAAAAAAAGTAAGATTCCTTTCATAACATGTGGTAAAATTCAAAAATGGTTAAAAAAGAATTTAAACATACATGAATTTTTTTTATAAAACATGGTTAGGGATCATAACAATAACCCTAATAAATACTTACGAATAAACAATCTCGGATAAGAACGAGATTGGAATAGTTATCCCTTACCTTATATCCGATATGCTTCGTATGTATGCGACCTAATGTATAATGATTTAAATAATGTCAATGAATTATTAATGAATCATATTCATTGTTATGATACCATATATGGTTCACTTATGATTTTATATTACCTGTTCTTTTATAAATTCCTTGTTAAAGCAGCGTTTTGGGTAAAATCGTTTCATTTATCGTACGTGTTTGGATTTTTTGTTCTTGATATTATTACTTATAACATGATTTACATAATTACAGAATGTAAACCATGATTTATATATAATATATATTCACTATATAAATATATATATATGATGAATTGATAAAGGGAATGAAATACACCGTTCATGGAGACGGTAGACCGTACGTACGCATGAATCTTATTTTTGTTTACTTATTGAATTAAATGGAATTAAGTAAATGAAACATATATTTACATAAATTCAGTACCATTATTATGTAATATATTTCATTTTTATTTATTATATATATACATTATAATCATACTTGAATGGTTAATCATGGAAAATGAATCTCATCGCGTTCGTGGAGACGGTAGTTCATACATACGCACGAGCGATGATATCGTTCTCATAATTATTGAATAGAATTGAAGTGGATGATATAATATCTCAGAATAAGTATGATGTTATAATAACCATATATAGTTATTCTTTACACCATTATACCGATCCATGTAAGGTGGTGTTGGAAAAATTAATTACACCTCGGCCTGGAGACGATATTCTGTACGTACGCACGCGTGGTGGTTTTTTTTCCGTAGGATGGATAAGAGGTGAAATGGGATTGTTTCATATTTATAATAACATATAAGTATATTAGTGATAATTATGTTAATACTTTATAATGAAACAACTAAATAAGAAGAAGTTGCAGAAGAAATAATCCTAAAAGAATCAGTAGAAGAGATTACCTCTTCTTCGACCAACCTCTTTTAAGCTTCCTTTTAAGGAACTAGAGTTTTTTTTGAGAAGAAAAAAACCTCCAAAATATTTCTAGGGAAGTGGAGAAGAGAAATGGGCAGGGTTTGGCCAATCTTGAAGGCTCAATGTTGTGTAAATTAGAGAGGGAGGAGGTTCCCTTTTATATGGGTGGAGAGGGGAACCTTTGGAAAGTGTGAAAATATTATTTTATTATAAACTTATCTTATGTTTAAAAAGGTCTAAAAATCATTAACGATGAAGATAATATGACTCATGGTCGAAATATAATCATCCAATCAGAATTGAACATTTTTTGGATAATATTTTAATCATTATAATCTTATTTATTTAAATCATTTATTAATGAGGTAACTATTGCATCAATATTGTGTCATAAATAATTTAATTTGTTTGATGTCTAAAAATTATAAAAAAATACCATCATGTAGAAAACATATTTACATTTCCAATGAATATTTATATTAAAAAATATAATTTATATAAACCCTTATAAAAATTAATTACTAAACTATTTTTTAATGTCAATTTTGTCTTTACATTAAATTAATTAATCCAAATTGTCATTATCACTTACAAGTGTCTCAATGGGGTCCCCAAATCGACCCAAGTATGGCCATCTTCGTCCTCTACTCATACAATATGGTTAGGACAATTTGTAAGGTAATTTTGAATTATTTTAATATTCTTTTAACCTTGAATTAACCTATTTACCTTTAACCGCGGTAAATAAAAGTCAAAAGTTACTATTCACCAAAAATTATTTTCATCTTATTGAACCAAATTTTACTTCTTAATAAAAACCATGTATGTCAGATTTTTGAAATTCAATTCATAGAAGTGGTAAAATTTCATTTAAATGAAAGAGTCAGTTTTTTTAACTACCACTAAGTGGATTTACTGTTCATCAAAAATTGATGTTTTTCAGAAAAATACAAAAAATTCAGCCTAATCTATATTTGATATTCCGAATTCAAAAATTATGCCTATTTTTCCAAACTAAAAACATAGAAGTGGTATTAATTATTTTTAAAATTAATTCCAGTTATCAAAACAAATATCGTGTTTTTAAGAAACAATAACTATCAAAAGATCGACACTTGTTTATGTCCAATTTCAAAGTGAAATTAATTACAATGACCAACATTGGATTAAATGGTAAAAATATATTCTAATTAACCTTTAAAATTTATTAAGAATATAATATAACCATAAAAATTATTTCGATGAAAAAGGTTGTTTTTATTTAAAATATAGCGTGTTTCTACAATTCATTAAAATATGAAAGTTATCAGAATAATATGAAAAATTTATCCCCATTAAATTTTTATATCCTAATTCCAAGGAAGAATTTTATTTTTTCAAATTTAACTTATAAACATGTGAAAAACTATATTTAATGTTGGTGCGCCATCAAAAGGCAGAAAAACTGCATTTTTTTTAAAAATACATATTTTACCCGAAAAATTTATTTTGTTCTCATACCATGTTCTAGAAAATATGTAAGATGAATAATAAGGTTATAAAATTAAAATGTAGTTAATACTATTCATAATGTCCAGTTCATAATAATATTATAAAAATATATTATTGTTTAGTGAAACACGGTATTGCGTACTATACACGCTATCGTGGATGGTCGCAATTGCGTGTAATGAAAGCCAAGTCAGGGTTTCATGTTGTGCAAGACTCCTTCATTGTTTCATATAATATAATCCAATCATATTTCATTTATACATTGAATATATTTATATATATATACACACACACAATGTTTCATAGAATAACTACAATCAAACGAATTTGAAATTGTGTGTAACATGATCCAGGAATAGTGTTGCGTATACTGCAAGCTTATAAGGTGTTACGTATAGCACAAGGTAATATGGGTGTAGCTTACAATAGAAGATATGAAAAAAAATATATCTCATAAAATCTCGGGGTGTTACATTCTATCCCCCTTAAAATGAATTTCGCCCTCAAAAATCATCGGGGTTATAAATGCTTTATTACTTGAGACTTTCTTTCATAGAAACCCACATCGTAAAAAGGAATAATAAAACTTACATCAGAAAATGAACGTTAGAAAAAAGATGGATACCCAAAGTAACCCATCACATGGGTTCCCACATCGGAGATCATAGGTGAAAATATGGACATGGAAGAGAAATCTAACTGTCATGTTCTGATGGAGAGTGTTAGAGAACCGGGCTATGAAAAATCCAACAGTCACAAAACCATAAAATTGGGATGATCTAAGGTACGATATGATTCATCAGATATGAGATCACCAGGACAACATTTTTGGTTTTCAAGATCATTTCCTAAATGTTGGAGAATTTATGAATTAAAAGAAATACTTACTTGATTTTGGAACAATCTCAACGTTCCTTGTGCGTCGAATAATTTCCACTTCATCTCTTAAAGAAATGAAGTTGAATTTGTCTTTTGTGATGTTTTAGCAGATCATGCGATAGAATGATAGGTCATTCCATCTGTCTCAAACATTTTTTAGCAAAATTAATATACATAAGTCCTTCTATGGTGTGATTAATTGGATATGGTTCCAAAATGGACTTAGACTTCATCTATCATCCTGCTTAATAAAATAAAACCAGTTTCTACTAACCGTGGACTAATTGTAGGACAGTGGTAGGCAATAAAGGTCTATCACACATCGGTAGTGGGTATGATTCCCTCAACCTTGTCCTACACGTCAAGTTGTCTCCCATCCTACGGGTTGTCCTTTTTCTAAAACTACATTATTATAACATTCCATCAATAATATCGACAAAAAGTTCTCGCCTTAAACAATACTATTTGATGTTCAACTTAATCCATTCCAACATTAAGACTTATCCAAAATACTTTTGTCCAAGCTCATAGTATAATGAAAAAAATTACTAGAAATGTCATCTACCGATCATGTGAATACCATCATTTATCACCCATGAATCATAAGATATATCTTGTTGATCATATTCCAAACATGTGAATACCTTAATCTTGTATTCTATTGAAACATGAATTACCATAAAACCATAGTGAAATCATGAATGTTGTCAAAAGGTAACTCTTTCCACAAACTAAATTCCCAAAATTTCTATATAATCAAACCATGATATCACTTTGTCCTTATATCAGTTATGAGATCATTAATATCATTTTCTTCTTATCCCTTCATTATGTGCATATCATATGCTGTTGAAAATATTTGAATTAATTTTCATGGTTACCGGTACCATAAAATTATTGAAAACCACAATAGACTAAAACATAAAAATTCCAATATTCCACGATACTATATACAACATTATTTTGGAATCCATTACATAAACACTTAATCATTCCACCACATTGTTGTCATATTCAACATCGCCAATGGTGATTGAAAGTGACTTACCTTTTTCCTTTTCCTTAAGTGGTTGCTCATGTAAATCATCATTAACCCTTGGATTAGGGCATTGATTAGCATAATCCTCCATTTCCTTGCACTTGAAGGATTGAAGTGTTGGTGGAGAATTCTCCGTAGTCTTTTCTTTATTCACATCATTAGCTTCCTTTTCCCATTACTTCGATAATAAACTGCTCGATGAACATCTTTTCCACACTTGAACCATTTGGTAACTCCTTTTAGACAATCTACATCATGCTTTTTTCCAAACATTGAGCATAAAGAATCATTCATCTTCTTTTTACCATTGTTATAATATTTTTCCTTGAACTCCATCTTTTATTTCTTTTCAAAACCATGAGATGGATATGTTACACCAATTTCCAGTTCTACCATGATATCAGAACGCACAATTTCTTCATAGCTACTGAAGTCTCTTATTGCTAATTCCCTTCGAAGACTTGGTTTTAATCCACTAGATAATCGATCAAAATTACATTCAGGTTAGATGATAAATCCAGATGCATACCTTGAAAGCCTCGTAGAATTCTCTTCCTCTATACCAATAGATTCATCATCCTTTTTCTTAAGCTCAAGGAACTCCTTCTCCATCATTATTCAAAGAATACGAGGGATGTACTCATTGAAAAACATGTTCTTGAACTCGTTCCATTCCATGGATTCAATTTCATCTTGGGGCCTTGTATTCTTAATTAGAGTCCACCACTGGTCTGCTTCACCTTCTAAATGGTAAACAGCTAAAATGAATTTTTCTTGCTCTGTACAACAAAGTATGAAAAATATCATTTCAATGGTACTAATCCATTGTTCAGAAATAAGTGGATCTGAAGACCCACTGAAAGTATTTGGACGTTGCCTCATGAAGGACTCAATAGAATACTGTTCCTTTCGCTGCTCATATGGAAGTCCAGAATTATTCATAGCTTATGTAAGTATAAAAATATTATTTTTCACTCCATCTCCAATAACATTGGTTTGTTCAGGAGGAAAATCATTGCATTGTCCATTACATTGATCAACACGGTTCCTTCGGGTTCCAGCCATCGTCTAATACCCAAAAAGAATAGTGTGAGAGGAAAAAATCATGCTAGGGAAAACAAAATAATAAAGGGGGAGTAACTTCAATATCTAACATCTTAGGTTTAATTTTAAGATCGTTACCATAATTCTAGGACTATAACCTATACTAATACTTAACCTTAGGGACATCCCTAGACATACCATAGAAATATCTCTACGAATATCACTAAATTATTCACATCCTTGTTTCCAAAGGTTAACTAAACCTTTAATCTGATACCAATTGTAGAGACCCAAAGATTGATGTAAATGGACATTACATTACTTTTGCGTAATATTTAATACATAAAAAAAAACATACACCAAAGGATCGTAATAGTTTAGTGTCTTTGGAAACTCGGAACATAATCTTCTAATCGTGGTGAAATATCTTCAACATATCCCATAATGATCTTCCCTTTTTTCTTACCTAAAACCTTTTATATATCCCAGGGAAAAGAAAACATATAATGGGTGAGCTCAAATTCTCAGTATGTGTAAGCATGGAAAAAATAAATCAAACCATGTACACTTGAACATAAAAACATGAACATAATGCTTAAACATAAAAATCATGAGCAATGACATAAAACATGGTAGTATGTAAGGCATAGATCATAATGTAACATCAATCATGATAAAATATCTTTGAAATAAAACTTGTAATTGTGGAAAAAAATTAATCACATTATATGATTTCTATAGTAGCCAAGGCATTGCTGCCAAGACCATCTTAGTGGACAAAGTCCCTTACTGAACCGAGTTCACTCCTCATTCTAGTCCTGTATCACTGAACTGGATTAACTTGTCATTTCAGCCATGTCTATCTCATGAGATATAAATCTTTACCCAATGCATTGGAGGGAGATATAGGTCCCAACCATCTCATAATGAAATCATTCTTACTTGTGCCACAAAATAAACATAAATCATTCATCATAACCCAAAGAATAAAATGGGTTTCATAAACTCCATCCCATCATAACATAATCCATATAAAACAAATGAATATCATTTCTTCATATGAAAAGTGAAACCATGTAAATCATAGAGACATTATACACATACGAAATAATTTCATCTTAGAAGTAAAATAGTCTTTACAAAACACTTGAAATTAATTCTTGAGGAAAATATCCATTCTTGTTCAAAATAATTTTCTTTTCACAAAATGAAATGCAATTTTAATATAAAGGAATTTTTTGAAAATAATCCTGAAATCTGGTACATTAATCTTCATGGAAATAAGGCGTTATGAAACGGTAAGAATCTATTCATGCCGTATAAGTTAAAAAAACATTCTCCTCGTACTTTTAACAGAAAAGTCGAAAAGTTCCTCATGTGGAAAAAAAGTAAGGTTCTTTCCATAACATGTGGTAAAATTCAAAAATGGGTAAAAAGGACTTTAAACATACATGAAATTTTTTTTTAGAAAACACGGTCATGGATGATAACAATAACCCCAGTAAATACTTACGAATAAACAATCTCGGATAAGAATGAGATTGGAATAGTTATCCCATACCTTATATCTGATATGCTTCGTATGTATCTGAACCTCCTGTATAATTATTTAAATAATGTCATTGAATTATTAAAGAATCATATTCATTGTTATCATATCATATATGGTTCACTTATGACTTTATATTACCTGTTCTTTTGTAAATTCCATGTTAAAGAAGTGTTTTGGGTAAAATCGTTTCATTTATCGTACGTGTTTTGATTTTTTGTTCTTCATATTATTACTTATATCCTGATTTACATAATTCCATAATGTAAAACATGATTTATATATAATATATATTCTGTATATAAATATATATATATGATGGATTGATAAATGTAATGAAATACATCGTTCATAGAGACGGTAGACTGTACGTACGTATGAACGCTGTTTTCATTTCCTTATTGAATTAAATAGAATTATGTAAATGAAACATATATGTACATAAATCCAGTATCATTATTATGTAATAAAATTAAATATTATTTAGTATATATATACTTTATAATCATACAAGAATGTTTAATCATGGAAAATGAATCTCATCACGTTCGTGGAGACGGTAGTCCGTACGTACGCACGAGCGATGATATCGTTCCCATAATTATTGAATAGAATTAAAGTGGATGAAATAATATCTCAGAATCAGTATTATGTTATAATAAACATATATAGTTATTATTTACACCGTTATACCGATCCAAGTAAGGTGGTGGTGGAAAAACTAATTACCCCACAGCGTGGAGACGGTATTCCGTACGTACGCACATGCGGTGATTTTGTTTTCCTAAGGATGGATAGAAGGTGAAATAGGGTTGTTTCATATTTATAATAACATATCCATATATTAGTGATACTTATGTTATTACTTTATAATGAAAAAACTAAATAAGAAGAAGTTGAAGAAGGATGAAACTTGAAAGAATTGGTAGAAGAGATTACCTCTTCTTCAACACTCCTCTTTTAAGCTTCCTCTTAAGGCACTAGAGTTTGTCTTTTGAGAAGAAAAAAACCTCCAGAATATTTATAGGGATGTGGAGAAGAGAAATGGGTAGGTTTTAGACGAGCATTAAGGCTCAATGTTGTTTAAATAAGAGAGGGAGGGGGTGCCCTTTTATAAAGTAGGAGAGGGGAACCTTGGGAATGTGTGAAAATATTATTTTATTATAAACATATCTTCAGTTATAAAAAGTCCAAAAATCATTACAGATGAAGATAAGATGACTCATGGTCGAAATAAAAACATCCAATCAGAATTGGACATTTTTTGGATAATATTTTAATCATTGTAATATTATGTATTTAAATCATTTATTAATGAGGTAACTACTGTATCATTATTGTGTCCTAAATAATTTAATTTATTTGATGTCTGAAAATTATAAACAAAATAAAGTCATGTAGGAAATATTTTTATATTTTCAATGAATATTTATAGTCGAAAATATAATTTATATAACCCCTTATAAAAATTAATTATTAAAAGATATTTGATAATGTCAATTTTGTCTTTACATTAAATTAATTAATCCAAATTGTCTTTATCACTACCAAGTGGATCAATGGGGTCCCAAAATCAACCCAAGGATGCCCAAGGTCAGCCACTACTCATCCAATAAGTTTAAGACAAGTTTTAAGGTAATTTTGAATTATTATAATAGTCTTTTAACCTTGAATTACCCTATTTTCCTTTAACCGCGACAAATAAAAGTCAAAAGTTACGATTCAGAAAAAATTATTTTCATCTTATTTAACCACATTATACTTATTGATAACAACCATGTATGTCGGATTTTTGGAATTAAATTCACAGAAGTGGTAAAATTTCATTTACATGAAAGAGTTAGTTTTTTTAACTACCACTAAGTGGTTTCACTATTCATCAAAAATTGAAGTTTATTAGAAAAATACAACAAATTCAGCCTAAGATATATTTGATATTCAAAATTCAAAAATTATGTCTATTTTTCCAAATTGAAAACATATAATTGGAATTAATTAATTTTATAATTAATTCCCATTATCAAAACAAATAACCTGTTTTTAAGAAACAATAACTATCAAAAGATCGACACTTGTTTATGTCCAATTTCAAAGTAAAATTAATTCCAATGACAAAAATTAGATTAAATGGTAGAAATATATTCTAGTTACACTTTAAAACCAATTAAAAAGTTAATATAACCATACAAGTTATTTCAATTAAAAAATTTGTTTTAAATTAAAATACAACGTGTTTTTACTATTCATTAAAATATAAAAGTTATCAGAATAAAATGACAAATTTTTCCAAATTAAATTTTTAAATCCTGATTCCAAGGAATAATTTTATTTTGTCAAACTGAACTTCCAAACTTGTGGAAGACTGTATTTAATGTGGGTGTGCCATCAAAAGGTTGCAAAACTGCATTTTTTGGAAAAATACTTATTTTACCTGAAACATTTATTTTGTTCTCATACCATGTTGTAAAAAATATGTAAGTTGAATAATAATGTTAATAAATTAAAAATTTAGTTAATACTATTAATAATGGATAGTCCATAATAATATTATAACAATATATCATTGTTTAGTGAAACCCTGTATTTCGTACTACACACACTATCATGGAAGGTCGTGATTGCGTGTAATGCAAGCCAAGTCTGAGTTGCGTGTTGTGCAAGACTCCTTCATTGTTTCATATAACAGAATCCACCCATATTTTATTTATACATTTAATATATATATATACACACTCAATGTTGCATAGAATAACTTCTATCAAACGAACTTGAAATTGTGTGTAACATGATCCATGAAGAGTGTTGTGTATACTGCAAGATAATAAAATGTTGCGTATAGCGCAAGGTAATCTTGGTGTAGTGTACAACAGAAGATATGAAAAAAAAAATATCTCATAAATTCTAGGGGTGTTACAAAAATAATCTGCATAGTGATGAATTAGGGACCTTAAGAGTTATGGTTGACAATATGAAAAGTGTTCTGAACTCAAGACCAGAACCTGCTTCTCATCCTATTGAAGATATTGTTACTTGAACCCTATAGGAAGTAGCCTCTTTTATTTGAACTCATTTGACTTCCTTAGCTAAAAAGGTAGCTGAAAGGAATAAGAAAATTGTTAATGAGATGCATGAGGTTGTTAATGGGATAAACAAGTTAACTAATGAGTATAAGGGGTGCCTTTAGAAAGTGAAAAATCAACTCAAATCTCTTAACTTAGATGTCACTGCTTTTAATGCCTCTGTAAAATATTCCCAACCATCTTTACACATTGATATACTCAGAACCATTTCCATAGATGAACTTCAGGCTATGCTTAGTGGTTTTATTAAAGAATCTCTTTCTGAAGTCATCAAGAACAATGAAAGAGTTATTGATTTGGTAAGAATCCATTCCATGATTGCTAATGATTCTCAGCAAGAAATTTCAATGAATGTGAACTTCTACTTAAATTAGATCTTCTCTTAGAATGTCACGACAAATCACATCAAGTATCGGATGGAAAATCGAAGGATTCCTCATGTTACACAATCTTTCAAGACTATTGTCCAAAAGTTCATGGAGTTCACTAGATTGTTGGACACGTCTACGTAAAACAATGATGACATTGAAAAATACATGCAGTTTTGTGGTGAAATCATTTTTTTCATTAATAAGATTCCACAACCTTATCATCATGTTCAGAGTACTTCCATTGTGGCCCCTGGAGCTACACCTCTAAGATCTAGTTTCCCTACCTTCACCTCTACCCAATCCTCTACATCATTGTTTGTCCATCAGGATATGAGTCAGATCTGGAATGTAATCCTTGATCAATAGTTGCCTCAGTCTTCTACTACTCCTACATTGGCCCATTATGTCTTTGAAGGTCTTCCATTACCTTCTTTTTCAACCAGTTCACTCCCTTCTTCTTCTAAGGGAAAAGGAAAGACCAACCAGTGATGAAGAATAGTGAAAACTACCTTTTGGTTGGTATTTTGATGTTGCATTTGTTTTCTTGTTTACTGTTTGTAATAAAAAACTTTTTATCTAATGCATTGTGATCTTCCATTGACCATTTCTCAATTCACTATTGTTGATAATCCCAAAAGGGGGAGAAATGTGAACCCCTAAAGTATGGTTTGTGAAATATGTTGTTTATATTAGAGAAACATACACTCTAAATTCACATGATTTGTGATCATCAAAAAAGGGGAGATTATTTGACTCATCATGTATCAATAATTTTTTAATAATCAAAAATCAAATAAATTCTATAAAGCCTCGTAATCATGTAATCCGTCTCAATTCATATACAGATTATTAGTATCCAATGCTTTAAGTAAAGCTATCCAAAATCTCACTTATTATACATTTCATCTAATTACTGTACACAATATTCGGTTTAATTTATAATGATTTATTTGATGAATTATTATGTCTCATTCATTCTATGAATATCACTTCTTATGTCTAAATACATATATTTAGCTAAGTCTGAGACACCGTGAGTCTATCACTAGTTAAGTTTTTCTTGAAAGTAAAGCAGACACCATGAACAAAACACCGTGAACCTAAAACAGTGAACCAAAATGGGTACCATTAATCAACACCCACTAATAATTAATCAATCTTCTAGGTTGTTATTTATACATTAAAAATTTCATAATAGTATAATATTGATTAACTAGGATTGCACTTAAATTTATTGGGGAAACCATTAATGAATATTTCTAAACATAAATTTTAAATAGATACTCTATTCACCCCCCTCTTGAGTACTCTACTTTGACCAACATATGGGAAATTTTTTGAAAATTATTGGAAGTTATTTAAAGGGTACAATTGATTCAACACCAAAATTATTAGTTGTTATTCGATACATGGAACATAAATCTCCATATGATTATCATAATGTTTCTAAATGTTTTTACTTTTAATTTAATTTTTTACCACAAGAAAGAGATGATGATTTTTATATTGATTTTATAACTAATAATCATCCAGTGTCTATTCTTTCATATAGTACAATATTATATGAGATGAAATAGATAAAATATCAACTGGATAATATGGTAGAGAAATGTTTAATAAGTCTGACTGTATCACATTAGGTGGCACCTATTCACTTTGTATTGAAATCTATAGGAACAAATTACCTGTCTATTGATTACTAGAATCTATATTGAGTCATAGTAAAAAATAAATATCTAAATATTTAAATTAAGGATATATATTACTATATGAAATGGGGAAAGTGGGTTTAAATGAATAAATTTAAATCTGGCTATCAGTATTTTGGAGTAAAATATTTTTACATTTAAGATATATCCTTGAAGTGTAGGTTATTCATTATATGTATCTTGTGATCAAGTTTTGTTTAAACAATGCGCCAAAAAATTTATGTCATTAGTTAATAGGATATTTCAAGAGTGACCTAAATTTTAATGGGAGGTATTTATGGATTAAACATTCTTATACTCATAGATTTAGGATGTACCTGTTTGTTATTTGAGATAAATTTAGGTAATGATGAGGAATCATAAACTTTACATAAATCATTTAAAGTATAATTATTAGATTGGTAAGTGAGATTCTTGGAACACATGGTATCAGAATAAGGGTTTTTAGTTGATCCTAATAGGTCTAATACTTTTAAGAAATAGTAGAAAATGGGTTGTGTTTTGAGATATATAGGTTATTAGTCTTGGAATGTCATTAACATAGATTTATTATATATTTCACAATGTTAGCTTCTTCAATAACCACTGTATCTCAGAAAGAAGTGATGTTTGTTTAGGATGAGAGATTTTAGATTTATCATTTTGATATAAAACATATTTTGACTTCCAAGTTGGTGTTGACTATTTCTGATTCCATTCTTGGAAATGTGGTCATTGTGGATGCATTGGGATGGGGTTAGTGTTGATTCCCTATACAAGGTGATCATGTGGAATCCTATTATTCTAGATTGAACATTCCATATGAGAATAATTATTCAAACCCTATCCTAGAACTCTGATTTGTGATGTATGATCTAAATATTTTTTTGAATTACCTTTCACATGATGGTTGTACTTATCCATCATACAATAAGATCACGAGTTATAACTTCTCTCAATAATATTGGAATAATAGATAATGGAATGGGGAAATGTACCTAATGTCGTTTAAATTAACCATTTCTCACACCCATAGTAAGTGAAATGTGATCACTAATGATTTGAGTAGGGGAATTCAAACCGAGACTCTGAAAGTATCATCAAACATGTTAAGTCTAAAGGATATATTTTTTTTATTGGAATTTGGTATTATGTGATAATGATTATGAGGTTGTTTTGGTGACCGTGATGTTGAGTCCCTACCTTCTGAAAATGAATGTTCTGGAGGAGTATCATAATGGTGGTTTCCATTTTATTAGGTACTCTTTTTTATAGGGGGGAGGCTATTTGTGAGTGTTAATACTCCTCAAATGGCATTGTAATGACCTATCATAGAAGGGAATATTCCATTGTTCCCCAAGACTACATCCAATAGGCCATGAGATGGATACTTTACCAATTAGGCATATCCCTAACATGGGAGGACAAATCAAATGAATCTACAAACACACACACACACACATGCCTATAAAATGATGAAAGCCCAAAACAACTAAACAACCATGCATGCATGAATTTAAATCCCTCACTATAGTACAATAAGAATTATTGGAAAATGAATAGGTATAAATGAAATCCCACAACAAAGAGTCTAAATCCATTTCCAACATGAATACTAAACTGAGACTATTGTCAAAAAATCATAGGAACGTACCTCGGTCTCTCAGGTCTTACTATGATCTATCTAGTCCCATTCTATCAAGGACTATATCTAAAACATATTTTTCTACTATACATAGAATTAATTTTAACGTATTCATGAATTAAAATATACAATATTCATTACAACTATCATAATAAGAATAGATATGATCATGAAAAGTCACACCTTTGTCAAATAATATTTGATTAAATTCAATTCTATAATCATATTGACAAAAATGTAATGGAATTTGACATTAGAACCAGTATCATAACATTCATAATCAAAAAAATAATCTTAAGGGAATAATGTAAGGAAATATATCAGATTGACTAAAGGATAAGATTTTTAATACAAAAAAACATATTTTATCATGACAAAATTCATTCAACACTAAAAATTTATGTAAATAAAAACTATAAAATGCATTCTATTACAATATGTGCAATGAAAAAAATAATGGTATTTACTCAGTTATAATTTTACCATTGGAGTTCTACGTGTCTAGGTCCTTGTGGAATTATTAGAGGAAATACGGCATTTGGAGATTAAGATGACCGTAGGAAAGATTTTTTATAAATAAGTGGTCATTTGAAGATATTTTAAGTTTATGTAGACTCACATAGAGACACTCAACTGATTTTTATGATCTGTGATATCTATGATGATTATAAGAGTGAATTTATTTTTTTTACTTGTAATCTTGTTGAGTTGGATTTTTTTTGTGATATCATATTGTTTTATTATAATTGGGGGATTATGAGGATGGAAAGATAGAGAATCTGATCTTGTGATTGATGAATTTTAGGGATAGAAACACAGAATATATTTTGTGTATCAAGGGATGTTTTGAAAAAATATATTAAAAAAATATAATCATCATATCAGGTGCTTGAAGGGATAGAAAGATAGAAAAATCTTCATATGGAGGGCTATCGATTTTAATGGGAAAGATATAATGTCTTGTAATTATATAAAACGAGTCATTTATCCTATATTAGTTGATACCCTCCTCTTTGTGTTAATTTTTTATTCATTTTTATTATTTGTTTTAAAATATGATTTCCATTTCCAAATAAATTATAATTAAAAGTGATTTGTTTAATCTACATATTTGTGTTTTTATTTTTTATCATAATAGATTTAATTATGATACAATTATTTTACTCTTTATTAAATTGTGAATATTTTATTAGTTAATTATTATTCAAAAAAATTTAGAAAAGTATTACTATTTTTTAATTCAATAATTTATCATAAGTGGAATTATTATGATACATTATTGATTACTCTAATATGTTTTTTTTTCACCTTTGAATACAATGAAACTGTTATTACATTTACCATTTCTTATTAATTACAGTTATATACACTATAAAGATATATTCTCATTACAACATGTGTGCATACATATCTAAATATACCAGATTATGATATTCCATTTATTTGACCGAAGGGGATATTTTGATTATCATCTAATTACTAAAAAAGTATTGTGAATTTGTTTAGTTTATACTTGTTAAATTATGTTTCTTCCAAGGATAAAAAGTTTTTTTTTAATCATACAATTCACCCCTTCTTGTATTCATCCATTTACATATAGATTCCGATCTAACCATTTGTATGAGAGGAATGTATCCGATATACTAATACATTCATTTAGTATTAAAAGTATTTTCCATTGCTTAATACTTTTACCTTTTAAATATTTTTTTACAAGTTAGTTATAATAATCTCATTTATAAAAACCTACTACACCAAAATGTATTGTGGAATATTTATTTTTTATATGTTTTAATTTTTTCAGTACTCAATATTGGTTCTATTGATAATCTCAATCATATTAGAAAACATAATTTTTATTGTAATTTTTATGAGTATTTGAGAGATAAAATGACGACATTTGTTATAAAAACATGAGTAATCAAATTTTTCATGATTACTCAATATTGTAATATTACTGATAAAGAAGTTAATACTTCTACAAATCAAAAAAAGTCAATAATATTAATTGAATTACAAATTAAGAATCATATTATTTTTTACTATGACCATTTGAATCAATGTTTATATTACTTATTGTGAAGCTACCAATAGTTTGTATAAAAATCTATAGATTATACATTTTAGAACATAAATGGTTGTTGAAATTAATAGAGAAATGCTCACAAAATATTATCATGTTATTGAATTTACTTATGTAGAACCTATTAAAAAAGTACAAAAAAGGATTATGACAATAGTAAATAGTTTACAAAACATGGGGGAGATATTATTAGAATATGGAATCATTTGAAATGTTAATTGTTATTATTGTTCGTAAGTTGTAATCCAAGGGGAAAACTATTTATTTATAGATGAAGATAACCATTCCTACTATTGATGATTTATTTGGAACACTTTTACAATATTATAAAAAATTTGATAGAGATTCAGATAATGTATTGAAAAATAACACTGGAGTTTCTTTAACAACTACTTCATATTTGAGAAAGGTCATACTCTTAATAAATCAATCAAGTCATCCATAAATAAGTAGGTTTTTATCCATTATAATTTAAGTGATTAAGAAAAATATGAGAATAGTTAGACATTATATAATATTGAATGAATAATATTTTTGGTGAAAAAAGGATTTTCAGTTCTGTTACAATAAATGTAACAAGGAAAATAAATATTCTAAATATATTTTTTCAGAATAAAAAATAGCTGGAAATATTTTAACAGAATTTACAAGGATGATACGAAAAGATAGGAATGATAAACATTTTGAAAGGAATTATATGATTATATATATGTCAATTAATATGAATGGTTTTAATGTAGCTGAATGATGGAGTGCTAGTGTAGATGATTCATCATACAATTCCTCAGACAATGAGTTTCCATATCAGAGTAATATTGTTCTTCATTCTAGAATACCTATTCCAAATCAATGATTTATAGATAAGGTACATATAGATGAATCTTTAACTAGTATATCATTTAATAAAAATTATCTTGATGAGAATAATTATATATTTTTTGATGAATAATACTCCTTAGCTAGTGATAATAATACATTTCCCTATTATAAAGAGGATCTAGGTTTTCCAAATTTCATGAAAATTTAAATCGAAATCTTAGTAAAAGAATGAAATGAAAAATAATAGAGTAAATGTTTTAACAAAAGACATATCAGAAATTTCTATAGATCATTATAACAAATTTTTTGAAATGGTAAATATTATCAAAAATCTTGATTATTTTTTCGATAAAAATTTTATTTATAAATAATTAGAATATTTAATTTATAAAAAAGATAGTTTGAAATTTTATTTTCAGAAATTCAATTCTAAATGAAATAAAAATAATGATAAAAATATAGTTTTAAAACTAAAATTATAAATTTATTCATTATCGAAAATTTCGTCAAAATTTACTACATGTAAATAAGGTTATGATTAAATGTATAAAATTTGGGTCAACATGTTGGTAGTTTATTAATTGGATATACTCAATATTTTTTTTAATAATAACATCTTTATTCGTAAAAGTGAATCCTTATTTACTAAACATAACACTGGAGGAAATTTAGAAAATAATTGTTCATTAAACAAAATTCAGTCATTATGGTTCCAATGATCCCTTTTTTAAATAAAATTTGATTCCTAAGATACTTTTTCTATCATTTCCTGACCCATAATGGTTCAGGTTATAGAAGCTTAATAAATTTTTAAGAAAATAACAATATAACAAACAATAAAAATAATTTGTACATTGGTTGTGGTTATTACAATCATTTAATGGGTAATGACGATTTCATTAAAAATATAATAAATATTAAAGAATGAATGGTTACTTTTGGTGATAATTATCTAGGAAATATCATTTTCCAATTCTTGAGAATGGATTAACAACTTGTTGAAATTTTTACAATAATATTACCCCCGATAGATTTGAATAAATTAAAAAGAAAACTGTAATGATGAATATGAATTAATCATTCATATATATATCTTTTTTAAACTGTATTCTTATTTTTTGTTACTTTTTTCATAGGTGGAGAACATATGATTGATATTTTTACAATTTTTTCAAATTTTCAGTTTTTAAAACCTTTATTTTAATGTGTTATTTCTACTAATAATAATTTTTCCCCAATGTTTTAGACAATAGAATTATATTTCCTAGATATAATTGAAGTCCAAATAAAATTTCAATAATTTTGTAAAACTCCTTTTCCATAATCATATTTTTTGTATTCAAGTTTCTAATTCATAATATTTATAAGTCAAATTTTTTTAAATCTATCATATTAAATTCAATTTCATTTAAAATTTAGTATTTAAAAACATATTAATATATTAAAAAAAGAATAAAAAATTATCACATTGATAATTTCACTATAAATTTTATTCTTCTTTCTCTTATGTTTTTACAATATTTCATTATGATCAGTTTCATTATTGTTTTTTTATTATATAGTTTTACATGTTTAGGTTTTAAAATTACTTTTATTCGTATTCACCAAATATGATAATATAACATTTCAAATTAATTGTATTATACCAATATGATATAATTTTAAAAAACATAAAATTTAATATTTTTTAAATGAAAATATTTCTAGGGGAAATATCACAACCGTTATATAAAATTGATAAAATCTAAGCTATATGATCTAGTGAGAATATGAACCATCACATTCAATTTCTTTTATAAAGGGAACCCCTCATTTCTCATATCATATATTTTATATTTTCACTATGAAGCACTGTTATCAATAAATATCTAACTCTGAATTATTGTTCTATGTCATAATATTTAATATTAATCCCAAATACGATGGTTCCGAAAAAAGTATTACAAAAATGGTGCATTTTATGTGAAAGGATAGTCTAAAAATTGTTTTATCATAAATATTATTCATAATTAAGAATGATTATAGAATTTCAAGGATGGGAAACCTTATATGTAAAACATACTAATCTGAATTATTATTTATTCTATCTAGATTTTATTTATTGATTTGTTTATTCTGTGAATTTATTTAATTATGTTTGTAAGGACATGATATCATTCTTTTATATATGAAAATTATTATAAGAATTATCCTAGAGAATCTTCCAATATTCTTAGTATAACTGATAAAGAATATGGGTTTTTAATACCTAACATGTTATAATATTCTAAGGGTATATTTATAAAAGATAGAGCTAAAAAAATTTATCAAGAAAGTATCTAATAAACAAAATGAGGAATGTTACGCACTTATTAAAAGATCATTATGTGCGATAAAATTTGATTTAATGATTTATGATACTAAAAAAGGTGATAGAGATACACTAATTGTATCTGTCATTTTTATTATAGATTATCTTATGAATATGAAAAAGAAAAATTTGGCTTGTTTCATTATTTCCACTTTTATGAATCTCAAGTATATGTCGAATAAGTCGTATATTATTATTTTTCACATATTCATTAGTAAATTGATTTATTCTAGAATGAAACATTTAAAAAACAGTAGTCATGTTTGTTCTGATCAAATATAAGATTATTTTCATAGGTGATAAAATAATATAAAAGAAGGAAATATTTTATTATTATAAATAAATTTTCTGAATTGTGATAAATCATCTACATCTGATGTAGAACCTTCCAAAGCTAAATAATGGGAAAATTTCTATGAAAAAAATATCTAATTCACTTCATTCCACAAAAAAGAAGAAACAATTTAAAAACTCAAAATATTTTGTTGGTGAAAAGAGAAATAAGGTTGTCAAAATAATATAAACGGAGACTCAAATTATACATGACCAAACCAAAGATGTTTCTACAAGTTTACATGGTGAATTACTTTTAGAAATAAATTAAAATAAAATAATGATAATGAAGAAACAACTAAGTGATTATTTGGTTGAAAAGATGAAGACATTCGTTTAGAATGATTCTGTGAAATTTGTTCAACAACCTGATACCAATATTGAAAATTAAGAATAGGAATTTCTTAATACTATTTTTTCCTATACTTTTTATTATGTAAAATATGTTTTTGTTGATAATAAATAAACTCATGTTGGAATAGGTGATCTAAGAGTGGATTCAGGTCTTCATGATTTGTTTCACACTGAGAGAGAAGAAAGGAAAAAAGGATTGGGTAACCTTACTCAATCTAGTAATATATTTCAAGAAGGATATTATTTCTTCAAACAAATAGAATAATATCATAATAGTGAAGAAAATAATAATAATAATAATAATAACAATATGATGATGTTGATGATGAATTTGTAGGCAGGGAAGTGGATTAAAAAGAAAAATGCAGCTCTAAAGATATTGAATAGCAGAATAATTATAACAATATTTCTTTAGGAAATTATCAGGACTCATCAAAATAATTTTTTCTTTGTGAAATTATATTAAGAAGTCCAAAAACATGGAAAAACCTCTATTTATTCATGAAATTTTTCTTCATAAAACACGGATGATAAAAATCAAGGCATTAATGATGAAGAATGTACAAAATGTTATTGTTGATGCTATAGAGACATCTGTTTGAATGCATAAATTGGTAAAACGTAAAGAGAAAAATAAATTGGATCAAGAAAAAATTGGAACCAATATGAGGAACATTTAATCTGAATCATATTCTCTTAATTATATTATAGCTCAAGGTCTTGATTATATCTTTAATATGTAAATAATATTAGAGAGAAATATTACATTCATTCCATGGCGAGAAACAAAGTATGATTTTAATTATTGATAATCAATATAATGAAATTTAATCATTGAAAACATTGAAATATAGGCCGATACAGTTAGAATAAAATTTTATTAAGTTCATAGAAAATATTTAATCCCACATTAAGAGTTGTAACAAAATAGTTAAATGGTCCCATAATATTGATGATTATATCATGATTCATGATTAAAATCATAAAAAATTCAAGAAATATCTGGATCAAATTAATAATTATTTCTATAGTACTACAAGATATTAGCCACTAGGGTTAAATATCATCAAACATTCAAGAAGCACATATGAAAACCAATCACATGATATCTCAGAATTGCCAATGAGTTTAATGTTTCTTCTATGTGAAATTTCATGAATAAATGTCTATATATATGGAATAATTGATTTAAATAATCTTACTAATGTTTTTTATGAATTTACTAATGCCCAGTAAATTCAGAATACAATAATTGAATAAATTTTTATGTCGCAATAAAAATAGGTGTAAGAACATGATGAAATAATTCAAACTCAGTATAAAAGGATTCAAGAGAATGGAAAGAAAAAAATTCTAAAGGGGATTTTATAGAAATGTTTGAAGAAGTCATAAAAGATATTATGAAGTTGAAGATAAATTTCAGATATTTAATATTGATGAAAGATTTGATTTCAATAAACTTATTTTGTAATTTTTTTGGATCAACAAAAATTAATTTTTTAAATCATATTAATATTATTGAATGTTTTCCAAATTATAAAATTGTTGAATGAACATTCATATATTTAGATGATCATGTACATTATTATTTTTTATTCTATTTATTTTCCTCTTAATATTTTCATGTATTACAAGACTCTCCCCAATTACATTTGTAAATCACACAGGTGGTGGAATTTATATAAAATATATGAATATTTTAGCACGCAAGATATTATTTATGAATTAGAGGATGAAAAATATTAATGAATAGAATAAAATCCTTATAGAAATTGATATCCTAAGGGGGAGTCAGCCATATTCACTATTGTATTATAATGTTTTATAAAATTTGGGGGTGATGATTGTAAATTTGTCTTTCGGAATATGATTTTTGTAAAAAAAAATATGGATGTATTTTTTCCAAAGGTAATTTATTTTTATAAATTTTGGTTTGTTCATTAAAAAAGGGGGAGTTTGTTGAGTTTAAACTATAATTTGGAATTTCCCTTTCTTTTAATTTTGTAAATCCCAAACTCTATCTTAAATACAAAATTAACTAATTATTTCATGTCCAAAGTGTGTTTTTAGTAGAAATAATACTTTTTTTTATTATACATAGAATTAATTTTAAAGTTATCATGAATTCATAACTAATATAATCATTAAACCTTTCATAATGGGAATAATTATGATCATGATTGGAATCACCATTATTAAGTGAGATTTGAAGAATTTCTATTCCATATTCATACCTTCAAAAGATTAATCTGATTTTACATCTAAACTAGTATCAATAATTTCATTCTCATAAAAATAATTATAATGACATTATAAGGAAATCCATAAGATTATGAAAAGGATAAAATTTTGAATATTAAATAACAAATTCTATCATAATGTAAAACATTTCACTCTATAAATTATGTAAATAAAAATTATGTTTAGAATTCTTTTATGACATGTTTAAATAATAATTATCTCGTACATTTAGTTATAATAGGAACATTGAAGTGGAAAGTGTCTATGACCATGCAAAAATGTTAGAGAAAATATGAATATTAGAGATATAGATGACCATTAGAAGGTCTTCCTATCAATACCTTGTCATTTGAATACTTATCTAGTAATGTTGACCGACATAGAGACACTCTTCTAATTTTGATGTCGTGCAACAACTTTGAGGTTTACAAGAGTGAACTAATTGGTCTTGTACTTGATATATTTTTGAGATATCTTTTCTTTATCCAATAAAATTGATATGATTACGTTTGACGGATCCCAAGTAAAGGAAGATAGAGAATCCAATATGCTGTTTGAGGGATTGCAGATATAGAATGATTTAAAATGATCATCATATCGAGGGATATTGGGGATAAGATGGCAAAGAAAATACGATCATCGTATCGATGGCTTGTGGGGATAAAAGACAGACCTATCATAATATCAAAGAATTCCTTTGTTAAGGGAAAGAAAAACATTATTGTGGGTATATAACAATGTACCATTTTAATAGGGTATTTTATGACCTTCTACTTGGGTTAAAATAATATTATTCATTTTTATTACATGTTTCACTAAATTTTTTAAATTTCTGATAGAATTATAATAGAAATTGAATTATTTTATATTGATATATCTATTTGTATTTTTTATTGTAATATCATTAATTATGATACACTTAATTTACATAGTATTAATTTTTCAATACCTTATTAATATTATTATGATTCTATATGCTTTATTATATAATAATTATTTTTTACACTAATTTTTCATATCTGTCATGATTATGATAAGTTTTGGAATTATTTGATAAATCATTTTGATTTTTGGATAGTATTAAACTATTATTATATTTTACAATTTTTATATATTATGATTCTATAATCTATAATGATATAATATCATTATGACCTGTGAACATTCATGTCATAATATACCAAATTACAATATTCCTTTTATCAGACCCAATGGCCCTGTCATATTATCATTAAAAATCTAAAGAGGTATTGTGAATATGGTTAGTTGAACCGTATTAAAATACTTCTAATTTATTCTAATAATGAATGCTTTTATTATACCAATTCATCGCCCTTATATTTATCTATCTATAAATACATTTTGATATAACAATTATTAGTACAAGATGAAGTCCTGGGGAGATATGACACATATATGAGGATCAAATCCAAGACCATGGGGTTTACCAACAACTAAATTTGGAATAACCTGCAATGTATGGGATTGGATCCTTTTTCGTATTGGAAATTATAATACCAATAACACCACAAATGTTAAAAAGATGAATAAATGATCTCACTTTAGGCCTCACAATGGGGTTCTAGTGACTCTACCTAGGAAGTCTTACTAATGGAATGACGATCCTAGGAGTTAGAGGTGATTCCAATATAACCCTAAAGTAATGTATAAGGGGAATACAACCTCACTATACTTGTCCATGATAAAATGCACAAGGGGTCCAAGCCATAATTTAGAAAGTACACTACATGTAGAGGGGATTACACATTGTGTCTTTGGACCCCTAGTCCTCCCATGTAATCAAAATGTGTCTCATTCCCATTTTCATGTATAAGAACGCAATATGATTCTACCCTTGTTCTATAATTTTCTAATAATACCATGTATAGAAACACGGGTCAACCGGGGTAGTTTTTGATGTTGTGTCTTTATAGGGGTGTACTCGGTGTGCTCCAACCATTGTTTTTTAATACATAGCGGCCCATGCCGGGTCGTTGGAGAGAGTTAACATGCAGTGTGACACAATCATAAACAATTTGATACATAAAATCCTCTAGAAACCCTAGCCACCATAATGGGGTCCACACACTGTGTGTATCTCTGACAAACATGCTATGTCACATGGAATTTTTCAGTTTCTCAGATCTAGTTCTGTGCATCTTATCTGATACTTTGACCTAAAATATGGCCACATCACTACTGAAAAATGTTGAGTAATTCTAATTTAAGAATCCATTTTGACAAACAATATATTTCGTTCGATCTATAAAATAAAAAAAGGATTTTAATTTTATTATTTTTTCATGCTAAATAACAAAAAATGGGTTATCTATCTCATCTAATCCACTGTTATCTCCTTCATCAAACCACTTTTATTTCATATTGATCCCAGATACATAATATCAGATGATTAAACCAAGAATATGGTGTCCATAAATCATATTCATTAGGTTATTAATAACAACATGAAAAATTTAGAATTCCCATAGTGAATGAAGAATCATGGGAGAAATTTAAAACCCCAAATTTGAGAAACAAACCTCATCCAATATTCAGGTTTTCTTCAATACATATTTGTTATAAGATCACAGAATAATCATATATCAAGAAAATAAATCTAAAAAAATAACCCTACAAATAAAACCATCCTTCAAGACAATCGAACTGTGGATCAATCTTTTTATTGTTTTATTTGGGTTCATTATAGAAATTATGAATGAGGAATGAATCTAATTGAAACAATCATACTACCTAATTCGAGATCAATAACTGAAAAAAGAAAATGAATCATCTTATTCATTGTATAGATCCCTCAATTCCATCTTTCCCTAGTCGTTGATCCTTGATAAAATCACCGTACACGAATGGAATCCCATTCCATCAACTCAAATAGATCTCCAATGATTTTTTGTTTTATGTTGATAACCATAAAAATTTTTCATAATAATTTATTCATTGAAATATTTTGTTTTTTATTTCATTGAAACAAATAATTTAATTTAATTAATTATTTTATTCATTTTTCAAACATGACCAATTTAACACAAATGACCTACAAAAAAAATGTTTTTTTCATGCCTTTGGTAAAACTAACATTCTGAAATAATTTATTCAATCGATTTTTTATATCCCCATTTATATGTTACACCATTTATGTAGGAATAGAACAAACATGTGATGTTTTAAAATATTTAATATATTTAAAATAATTATTCTAGGATATTAAAGGCCTCTAAATATCATTCCATCTTAGCACCTACGCTCAAAAATAATTCATACAATATCCAAAAATAATTCATGGAAATTTTGAGCCATAAAATCATACCCACCTTGAATATTTTCATCCCAAAAATACAAAACATGGTCTTTGTAATATTATTGGTTATTGAATCTTAATATGATCCCCAACTCCTATGTTATCTCTTGAAGATTCCCATAAAACCACTATACACACATGAATTGAATTTTTTTCCCACAGAGGAACCAATCATGCTAATAATTGATCACTACTTGGTACCCAACAAAGGTAGCTCCATTATAAATATATAAATCTACCTAGTTGATAACGTGTGATGGGTCATTCACATACCTCCTCCGATCAATAACATGGAAGATGTTGTGCACCCGGACTAACTATAGTGGTAGAGCTAAGCAGTATGCTACCTCTCCAACTCTAAACATTACATGAAAAAGGTCCAATGAATTTATAACATATCAGGTCTCCAAATACAAACCATCGTATTATAAATTTAAATGAAACTCATTAGAACACATGGTCTACCTCATCAAATTCCAAATGACTTTTTTTTCTATCAACCTAAGAAGTTTGACAGCAACGTGATGTCTTCATCCAGTCCTAGATATTCTCCACATTCTATGTAGTAGCTGACACCAATTTTCAGCCCACAAGTGTCGAGTTTCCATGGTTAGTCTATAAAAGTGGTGACCTATTAGGTATCCCATAAATAACCTTTAATATTACCATTAAAATTATAGATTGGTATCTATTTTTATATGTAATCTTAACAAGTGGTATATGATCCTACCATATAAGGAACAAATACACATCTTAAGCCTACAAAATGTCTTCCAGAACTAGAATGGTCCTCTATGTCTGCCCATGAGTTTGATGGTAAACCGTTGTTCTTAATCCTAACTAAGTCCCAAATTCCTCTTGAAATCCCTTCCACAATCCAGATGTTATACAATATTCAAAATCATAAATAAATTTTTATGGAACATAATGTAGTTGAACTACCTATTTCATGAAGGGTCTTCCCATGATATATACTTAACATTTCACTTAAACTGCTAGGAAGACGGGATACTTGGTGAGTTAGTTTACAATCACCCAAATTTCATCATTTCCCTCAGATGTATAGGGTATCCCCATTATAAATTCAATGAATATCCCATCCCACATCAACTTTATAACTAGACGGGGTTCAGAAAAACCCAATGGAACTTGGTGACCAACTTTCACTTACTGAAATGTAAGGCATCAAGAAAAAAACTATGCATATAAATTCTCTATCTCTTGCATGAAAACTAGTGTCAGAGGTCCCAAAATATCTTTTCAACAACTAGATATACTGCCAAATGAGATGTGTGGAACTCTCTCAAATCCTCCTCCCATTAAACCACTGCTAATATCATGTGTCCGTCAAAAAGAATAACATACCCCCATCCTTTAGAATATCAATCAACATCATGTTAAATAGATATCAGAGTACGTATGGACTCACAGATAACATACCCAACCTATCATCCCTATCTCACAATAATATATGAGTTTTGAAAACCACTAAGTGGATGCAATATGATTTGTATCCTTCTACAAAGGAAAAATAGAACAATGAGAACTGATCTGATGCCATTTTTAGTAACTATGAATAATATCTCATGTTTAGTGAATATTATACCACATTCCCCTCCATGAAATATAGAAAATTTGAAATTCATAATCCTGCTGTACCAATATCGATCACCTATGTCTCAATTTATGACCCTTCTGGGAGAATGTAAACTTGAGACTCTTTTGATCATAATAGATTACAAAATAATCACCCATATGGTTGTGCTTCTACATCTTTAGTATGAAAATTGTCACTTATAACTCAATATTGTGGGTCATATAGTTCAATTAATGTGGTCTCAACTAATAGAAACAATAGTAAATCCCAGCATTTATCTACATCAGAACTCAACCAAACCAAGTTCCAGATGTATCACATAACACTATGTACTCATAACCCTCCTATTCATTGTGAAATATTTTTTTCTCATAATACTCTTCCTAAACTCCCCATAATGCTAACAGATCCATTGTATCCACTAGAAAGGAATCCCCTTTCATGTAAAATCTATCCAGGGTGTTGATATTATAAATAAATCAGTTATAAATATCTGGTAATAGACTACCAACAAAATGAATCTTTTCACCTCTCTCATGTTCTTGGTATTCTCTAATGATAATATTACCTTGTACATGGATAATTCCATTTCCATAACATTTTTATAAAATATCCCTAAATATAGACTTCATTATTCTAGAATTTTAACTTTAAGAGATTTATGTAAAGATGGTGCTCACGGAGTACATCTATAAACATCCTCATGTGTAAAGTGTGTTCCTCCTCATACACTTAGTACACAAGGATATCATCGATTAAGTCTACCAAGAAAATAACTACAAAAGAATAAAATATTTGGTTCACTACTCCCATAAACACTAATGTGTCATTTTTTCAGCTAAAGGGAATTACCAAGTACACATAGTGACCTTATAGTCAAATGAATTAAATATTTGGAATATCCTTATCTCATACACCCAACTAGAGATATCTTGACCTGAGGTCATCCTTCATTAATCATCATGTCCCTGTCAACTAATAAAGTGGTTATTAATCCTCGGTAGTTTATACGTTCACTTCATGGTAGAATAATTCATGCTCTTATTGGGGACACAGAACCATATTATCCAATAAGAACACATATTTTGATTACAATTTAATGGTATTAAATGTTTATTTTTGATCTTATGGGATTGAGTTAGTGGATTTTAATTTTGAACATCCATTCTCTTCATTTGTGCACTCCATGCCTAATATGCACCAATTTAGGCCCAATGTTTCATTTGATTTCAAAGAATGTAATTATCCATATTTTAATTTGATATTTTTGGAAATGGATATAAATATAAATATGAACATTTTTCATTCAGGGATCAATGGAGGATTCATAGAGGATGAGGAGGATTTTTTTCGAAGAAAGGAAACAATTTTGGAGAAGTCAGATTGGATATCATCCCACTGATCAGACTGTGGGGCCCACAATACAAGCCCAATGAATCCCAAACATAAAGGGAGACTAGAAGACATATAGAGGAACAAATAATTATTCTGGATCCAGTGCTAATTCGTCCTAAATGGTGGTAATTAAATCGTCCCAATTTGAAGATTTAATTCTAGGCCAGATTCTGCGGCCCAGAAAAACAGCCCACTATTTATATCATATCTCGAAAATGGTTTATTATTTTGGGAATAATTTTTACATAATGTTAGGGAACATCTGGGGCTTCATTTAAGTATTCTAGGGACCACTCTAATGCGGAGTTATAGAAGGTCCTTTAGGCGCATATTTCTGGTGGATGCAAGCTGGATGCAACTTCGAGGCAAGAGTTGAAAAGTCTCTTATGCATTAAATTTCCACCCAACTTTCTCCAACAAAATTACTTAAAGGCACATGGGATGATGGGATATCGTCTAAAGGCTTCCAAAATTACTATTTAAGACAGTAAGGATGGAGGATTTGAGGATCTTGGTTCTTTCTTTTCATTGTAGTGTTATTATGCCAATTTTCCTTTGTAATGTTCTTCCTTCTCATGTAAGTTGTTCGAATCACCTTAGTCATCAATAAAAGTTATTCTTCTTCTCTTATTATGTTCTTATTCATATCACCTTGATACTTTTGCCTCAATTTGGGAAATGTTTCACACCAAACCTTGTGATTTTGTTCACACAACGGCGGAGTGATCGTTATTTGTGTTGTTTTTACATCTTCAATTCCACCCTCGTAAGTTTACTTTTTGCTTCCGTTGAGAACTTGTCATCAATGTAGGGCTAGATATTTTATGGGTTGATCCAAGAGAGTATCAAGGGGCTGTATTGAATGTTATTTCTCACTCTCTAAATTTTATTTATTTATTTTAATTCAGTTTCTTTCATTCAATGATTTTTATTCTTCCTCTTCCTTATTGAATTTATTCACCCCGCTTTGATGTGCTAATTATATCCTTTACCATGGAGTGCTCATGAAAATGATCCTACAAGTGTATAGGAGATTAGCATGTGTTGTGAAGGTGATTAATCATTAAATGATTAGGTTAGTTTGAATTCATTACATGAATCCTTCTTGTGTTAATGAAATTAAAATCATAAAAAAAGGAATTCATTAAATCCACCCCGAGCAATAACCTGGGATCAACTCATTTCCTCATAATTTGAATTCACATAGATCTTCTAGTGCTCTTTCAAAACCATCTAAAATCAACCCATGATGGAAACTTCATATCCAAAAATCCATCTCTTTTTATTGAGTGTCTAAAGGTTCTTCTTTGGTCTCTGAGGATTTGACAACCCAAGATGCACTGCAAGCGACCGCTTGACCCTTAAACTTGGGTAAATTTGGGAGAAACCAAATTTTGGCTCTGTTTCTGGGGACCAAGTAATTTCCTTAGACAAAAACCTTCTTTCATCACCCCCATTCTTCTATTCTCACCCAATATCTGTTATCTTTTCCCTTTCTCTCTCTTTTTTCTTTTGGCGCATGTCCGCCTTCACCTGTGATAACTCAAATAGACTAGTAAGGGTGGAAAGTCATAGGATAGGGGAGTCAAGTACACCATTGGATCCTAATCTTCCTAATACCCCAGAGTTAAAGATTGAGTCAATTTTAATGGAGGTTCTTCAAAGAAACCAACTCAAAAACCCGGGTGGGAACCAAAATGGAAATCCAAATGAGGCAGCCCCTAATTTGGGGAATGCAGTCGATCAAACCATGAATGACTACCTTACACCTACCTGGACCAATGCACCCTCTTGAATTAGGCATGCTACCCTAGGATATTCCCACTATGTCTTTAAACCTCATTTCCTAAACCACCTTCCAAATTTCCATGGGATGGAGTCAGAAATTCCTTACCTTCATGTCAAGGAGTTCAATGACATTGTTGAAACAATGTGCTCACCACATCAACTTGAGTCAGCTAAGATGAGGCTCTTTCCTTTCTCACTTAAGGATCAAGAAAATAAATGGTTAAATAATCTGATACCTTTATCAATCCACACTTGGAACTAACTACAAAGATAATTCTACAAGAAATTCTTTCCCCACCACAAAACAATTGCACTTAAAAAGAGTACCCAAAACTTTTTTTAAAAAGAGGGCGAGTCATTCTATGAAACATGGGAGAGGTTCAAAGACACCCAAAACATGGTTCCACACCATGGTTTTTCTATTCCTGAAAAAGTAAGAATTTTCTATGAAGGTTTGGGCCCAGGGAACAAACAACCCATTGACATGTTGTGTAATGGGACCTTTAAAAACAAATCCCCAAATGATGCTTACGAGTATCTAGAAATCCTTACTGAACAAAACCAAACATGGGGAACATCAACTTATTCTGAAAAGCCTCAAAGAACTACTGGAATGCATACACTTAGAGAATAGTAAAGCCTTAGGGTGAAACTTACAGCACTCTCTATGAAGGTTGAGGAGATAGACCATAGGAAAATCCATGAAATCCAAACTGTAGACCCTGTTTGCACAATCTGTGACAAACATGACCACAAAACAGACAACTTCCCAACCATTCCATCCGTCAAGGATGTTGTTTTAGGAGGACCACCATCTTAATTCAATGCCATAAACTTTCAAAATCCTAAATACCTAAACACATTCAACCCAATGTATAATGACCACCCATGCTTCCGATGGAAAGATAACCAACAACCTAGCCAACCACAAGGACCAAACCCCTACCCTACACAAAATTTTCAAAACCATAACCAATTCCAACCACAACCAGTCCAATACCAACATCCTCTAGTCCAATACCAACAACCCATCCAACAACCAAAGTATCCCCCTGGGATAACCCAACCAACACAAGCATTTTCCCAATATGTACCTCTCCCAATCCTTGAACAACTATGCAAACAAATGGAAATGATGAACTCAGAAGTCTCTTCCCTAAAAAAAGAACTTCAAACCATCATAACTGGAAAGGCACCCATGCCCACACAGGACATTCGACAACAAACATCAAGGGGAGAGACAAGTTGCACTCAAACAACTCATGAACAACTAAAGGCTGTGAAAATTTTGAGAAGTGGGAAATAGATTGAGAAACCTGAAACAATAGTTCGAAACCCACATGAAGATTCAAACTCTAATGAAAATTCAAACGAAACACATGAACAAACTGAAGATACTAATAAAAATGTGAAAGAAACAACTCTTCAAAAAACAACCCCACAACCTGCCCCATTTCCTCAATGCATGAGGGGGAAAACCAAGCCTGAATTGAGTGAAACATTGAGGGAAATATTCTCACAAGTCTAGTTGAACATTACACTCCTCGATGTAATTCAAACCATTCCTTCATACTCAAAGTACCTTACGGACTTGTGCACATTTAAAAGAAAATTTTCCTATAAAAATCAAGTCCTTTTGGTTGCTAATGTGAGTACCACCATTCAAGGGACCATTCCTCCTAATTTGAAAGACCTGAGTTGCCCTTACATCAATGTTGAACTAGGAGAGAGAAAATTTGTTAAGGCCTTATGTGACCTAGGTGTTAGTGTCAATCACATCCCTTATGCTGTATTCTGCCAATTAGGCCTAGAAGAGCTCTGACCCACTTCTGTCACACTTCAACTTGCTGATCGTAGTATTAGGGTTCCAAATGGGATCTTAAAGGATATTTTGGTGAAAGTTGAAAATTTCATTTACCCAGAAAACTTTATTGTTCTTGACAATAACCCAAGCTTAGGTCCTAGGGATCAAACCCCAATCATCCTTGGTCGTCCCGTCCTTGAAACGATCAACTCTGTTATCCGAGTCCGAAATGTGAACATGACCATCACCTTTGGAAACATGAGTCTAGACATGAACATCTATAATGAAAACTCACAAATTGGGGATGATGAAGAGATACATGAGGTTAATTGGATAAGTAGCGTTGATAGTGAACTCAAAGAACATCAAGGAATTACTGAAGGATGATTAAGTCAAGAAGAGATTGATTTTTTTTGTTCACATGAGGGAAATTTGACTCATTGGCTTGAATCTCCTTCATATTTCTCTATTTATGATTTTCTAGAATCACCAATAAATGATACCATGGGTGAAATCAATAACATCGAGTCCATACCCATTCATGAAACTACTCTAGCTAATTTAGTGGATGAAAATTCTTTTCACAACGAACCAATTTTGTCAAGAAATATGAAAAAAGAAACTGAGTTCTATACAAAGTCTCATCCTTTCTTGGAAAGGGATAACCACTCTGATCTTGAATTTAAGGTTTTACCTTCATCACTCAAGTATTCGTTATGAGGGGACAATCAATCCTTTCCTGTTGTCATTTCTTCCTCTCTTGAATCCAATCATGAGAGGATGCTTCTAGATGTCCTTAAGAGACATAAGAATGCCATTGGATGGACCCTATCTGATATTCTTGGGATTATCCCACTTATCGGGACTCATAGAATTGTTCTAGAATCCGATTCAAAGCCATTTCGTCAACCTCAACGACGAATCAATCCTAATCTCATGGAAGTAGTGAGAAAAAAACTTTTGAAATTGTTAAAAGCTGGTATCATCTATCCTATAGCTGAGAGTGAGTGGGTTATCCCAATCCATGTGGTTCCAAAGAAGGATGGAATCACAGTAATAACCAATAATGATGGAGAGATTCCTCCAACAAGGGTTAGTAGTGGATGGAGAGTCTGTATTGACTATAGTAAGCTCAAATCTTATACCAAGAAAGACCATTTCTTCTTTCCCTTTATCGATCAAGTCCTCGAGCGGGTGGTGGGTCATCAATTCTGTTGCTTCCTAGATGGATTCTCAGGGTATAATCAAATCGAAGTCTCCTTAGATGATCAAGGAAAAACAACCTTCACCTGTCCATTCATCACTTTTTCTTTCAAGCGCATGCCCTTTGGGTTATGTAATGCCCCTATTACCTTCCCGCGGTGCATGATGGGAATCTTCTCGGACATGGTGGGGTATTGTTTAGAGGTCTTCATGGATGATTTCTACATCTTTGGGAATAGTTTTGAGGGATTCCTTCTAAATGTTAAAAATGTTTTGTCAAGGTGTGAGGATAAGAATCTCATACTAAATTGGGAAAAATGCCATTTCATGGTAAGGGAAGGACATGTTCTAGGTCATCTGGTATCTGGTAGAGGTATTGAAGTTGATAAAGCTAAGGTTGACATCATTCGTCACCTTCCCTCTCCTAAAACTATTAAGGAAGTGAGGTCCTTGTTAGGACATGCTGGCTATTATAGAAGGTTCATTAGGAATTTCAGCTCTATTTCTCGACCACTTTGTGCTCTATTGGTAAAAGATGCTCCATTTTTATGGGTAGAAAGCTGTGAGGAATCATTCTCTAAACTCAAGTCAACTATTATATCTCCACCTATCATGCAATATCCAAATTGGAAACTTCCTTTTGAGCTCATGTGTGATGCAAGTGACTTCGCTGTAGGGGCAGTCTTAGGACAACAGTGTGAGAAAACTCCATGTGTCATTGCTTATGCAAGAAAATCTTTAAATGATGCATAAATAAACTACACCACCACTAAGAAAGAGCTTCTTGCCGTTGTCTTTGCCTTAGAGAAATTCAGGTCTTATCTCTTAGGATCACCCATCATTGTCTTCACTGACCATTCAGCCCTAAAATACCTATTCCAAAAACAAGATGTCAAGGATAGATTGATTAGGTGGGTCCTTCTTCATCAAGAGTTCGATTTAACCATTAAGGATAAAAAGGGTGTTGAAAATGTTGTAGCTGATCACCTCTCTAGGATGGAATTCAAAGACAACTCACACCACCTCTCTATGTCTGATTCATTTCCCGATGAGCACCTCTATTCAGTGAGTGATTGCCCTTGGTACGCTGACATAGAAAACCATTTGGTGACGGGTGACAATCCAAAATTCATGGGGACCCAAGCTAGGAGGAAATTCCTTTTTGATGTCAAACACTAGTGTTTGATGATCCTTACCTCTTCAAGTTCTATCCTGATCAAATCATTAGGAGACGTGTTCCCGAGTCTGAGCAAGAGTCCATTCTAAAATTTTGTCATGGAGAGGCATGTGGAGGCCACTTTTCTTCAAGGAAAACCACTGAAAAGGTCCTCCAAAGTGGTTTCTACTGGCCGAACCTCACTAAGTATTCCTTTGAATTTTGTAAATGTTGTCCTCAATGTCAGCAATTAGGATCCATTTCCAAAAGGAATCAAATTCCCCTCACTCCCATTATGGTCGTTGAAATATTTGATTGTTGGGGAATTGATTTCATGGGACCATTTACAAAATCTAATGGATACCTCTACATCCTCTTATCTGTTGATTGTGTCTGAAAATGGGTTGAAGCCATTCCCACCATGACTAATGATCATCAAGTTGTGATCTGATTTTTAAAAGAGAATATCTTTTCTAGATTTGGAGTTCCGAGGGCTATAATCAGTGATCGTGGAACCCATTTATGTAATCTCCCATTCTCTTCACTCATGTATATATATGGAATTTATCATAAAGTTTCCACTTCGTACCATCCTCAAACCAATGGTCAAGCTGAGTTAGCAAATAGAGAGATGAAGCAAATTCTTGAGAAAACTGGCAACCCCTCTAGTAAAGATTGGTCTGAGAAACTCTTGGATGCTATTTGGGCATATCGTAAATCATTCAAAACCATCCTAGGAATGTCACCATATAGGTTGGTTTATGGAAAATCTTGCCATTTACCTGTTAAAATTGAGTATAATGCATTTTGGGCAATCAGAAAAATGAATTTCGACATTTCTTTAGCCGAAGAAAATAGAAAATTAGATCTTAATGAACTTGAGGAACTTAGGATGGATGCTTATGAAAATTCAAGGATAAATAAAGATAGAGTTAAAGCCTACCAATCTAGGAATATCAAAGTCAAACAATTTGGACTAGGAAAGCCTGTGCTCTTGTATAGTTGAAAACTTCATTTACACTCGGGAATGTTAAGGTCTAGATGGTCAGGTCCATTCATAGTGCATCATGTGTACCCCCATGGGGCAGTAGATATTCAGGATCCCAAAAGTGGTAACATTTTTAAGGTCAATGGTCATAAGTTAAAACCATTCATTGAATCATTCAATAAACAGGAAATAGTGGTAGAGTTAATAGAGCCAACCTATGAACCATGAAAAAATTGATAGATTTAGGATCCATCTTAGGCTAACGACGTTAAACAAAAACGCTACACAGGAGGCAACCCGTTGTCTTCATGTTTTTAATCTTTGTGAATCATTTTTTTCTTTCTTCTTCATTTTTTTATTTAAAAAAATATGTATAGACTGTTGACATGTTCTTCTTTTATGAGTAAGGATGGGTATGAAAGGGGAGCACTGTATTCATCTGTGTCACGCGGTGTGATCCCTGAGTAATCCCTTGCCTAGAAAATATAAAGAAGACAATGTATCATCAGTTTATTTTATTTTATATTATATTTTTGTTGCTATTTTTTTTAAAAAAAATAGATTGTTGACCTGTTATTCTTTTGTGAGTAAGGATGAGTATGAAAGGGGAGCACTGTATTCATCCGTGTCACGCGGTGTGATCCCTGATTAATACCTTACCCAGGAATTTAAGAGAAGACAATGTGTCATTAGTTTATGTAATTTTTACCTTCTTTTAGGTTAATACAAATACAAAAAAATATATATATTTAATTTTTTTTAAAGGCATGTCATAGGTCATTGGGAAAAGCTGGTCATAATCGTCCAAGCCATTGGGAGATAAACCAGAACTGAAGGGAGACGTGGGAATGCATTTTCAACATCAACCACCAGGTGACTTCATTCCATAATTTTCATTTTCAATGTCTTCGTTGAACTTCTATCCTTCCCCTTCTATGTTTCAGTTATTTAAACACTGGGGACAATGTTATTCCAAGTTGGGGGGGGGGGGGAGATGAAAATGCGTGGAAGGAAAAATTTCATTAACCTTGAACATGATAATACACATTCCAAACTCTGAAATTGGATATCAAATAATTTTTCATGCCTTGATTCTGATTTTAATGCATGTTTATGTTCATGTGCATAGATATTGGAAAGTACAGTTGTCTGATGAGATTTTTCACTAATTTATTTTCATCCATTTAATAAAAAACATAATGCACGTCCTCTAGATTGTGGGATTTTAGTTTGAGTTCTTGGGGACCCATAATAAATATCATAGGATTGGCGATCATTTTAATTTTAACATGAGTATTCAAAAAAAATCAATTGCACATAGAGCAATGAATTGACCTAATGTATGGCTTTCGGCACTTAGGGATCGTGACTCCATAGCTTTCTGGACCAGAGTTGGAAATTTTATCTCAATTTGTGGTAATTTGAATTTATTTTTGATTGAGTTAACTCGAGATGATGACCAAGTATGTGAGCTCCACTTGGTTCTATAAGGTCTTTGAGCCTGGGAGTCATCGGCAAAGTCTTGCTACATGGGTTGACTCGATTGAGTTCAATTTCAATTATCATGGCAAAATTGCAAAAAAAAAACCAAAAAAAAAGAAAATAAAAAAATGAGTACTCATCTTATTATTAAAATTTGATTTCTCATAGCCCTTCCAACTTTTCTCCCTCGAATGGAAATGAACCCCATGTCTATTGTGACACACAACACTTCATCATGCTTAATTGAATTTGGATGAAATATGCCAATGAATTTGAACAAAGGAATGGTCTTGGGCTTGAGATATTCCTGTGGACATAGCTTGTTATAAATGATTTTGATGAGTTTCATAATTGGTTGGTATGTGATCTTTGGGTGAGAAATGTTTATTAAAATGTTTTTGAAAAAGGTCATTCGAATTTCATTTTTGTGAGATATATTTTTCTTAGGACTAGAAAAACTCATGTTGGGGGGTGTGATTATCCAATAAAAACACATATTTTTATTACATTTTAATGTTATTAAATGTTTATTTTTGATCTTATGGTCCTGAGTTAGTGGATTTTAATTTTGAACATCCATTCTCTTCATTTGTGCACTCCATGCCTAATATGCACCAATTTAGGCCCAATGTTTCATCTGATTTCAAAGAATGTAACTATCCATATTTTAATTTTATATTTTTGGAAATAGATATAAACTTAAATATGAAAATTTTTCATTCAGGGATCAATGGAGGATTCATATAGAATGATGAGGATTTTTGGCGAAGAAAAAGGAAACAATTCTCGAGAAGGCAGATTGGATATCATCCAACTGATTGGACTGCGGGGCCCACCATACAGGCCCAATTATTCCAAAAATACATGGGAGACTATAATACATATAGGGGAACAAATAATTCTTCTGGAGACAGTGCTAATTCGTCCTAAATGGTGGTGATTAAGGTGGCCCAAGTTGAAGATTTAATTCTGGGCCAGATTCTGCGGCCCAGAAAAACATCCCACTATTTATATCATATCTCTAAAAATATTTATTATTTTGTTCTGAACATTTACAGGATGTTAGGGGACATCAGGGGATTCATTTAAGTATTCTAGGTCCCACTCTAATTCGGCCTTCCAGAAGGTCATTTAGGTGCGTCTTTCCGGTGGACGCAAGCTGGCTGCAACTTGGAGGCAAGAGTTGAAAAGTCTCTTATGCATTAAATGTCCACCCACCTTTCTCCAACAAAATTAATTAAAGACACATGGGATGATGGGAGATCGGCAAAAGGCTTCAAAAATTACTATTTAAGGCAGCAAGGATAGATGATTTGAGGATCTTGGTGCTTTCGTTTCATTGTAGTGTTATTATGCCAATTTGCCTTTGTAATGTTCTTCCTTCTCATGTAAGTTGTTCGAATCACCTTAGTCTTCAATAAAAGTTATTCTTATTATCTTATTCTGTTCTTATTAATATCACCTTGATACCGTCGCCTCAAGGTGTGAAAATTTTCACCCCAAACCTTGTGATTTTTTTCACACAACGGTGGAGTGATCGTTATTTGTGTTGTTTTTACTTCTTCAATTACACCATCGTAAGTCTACATTCCGCTTCCATTGAGAACATGTCCTCAATGGAGTGATAGATATTTTATGGGTTGATCCAAGGGGGTAGCAAGGGGCTGTATTGAATGTTATTTCTCAGTCTCTAAATGTTATAAATTTCCTTTAATTGAGTTTCTTTCATTCAGTGATTTTTATTCTTCCTCTTCCTTATTGAATTTATTCACCCCACTTTGATGTGCCAATTATATCCTTTACCTTGGAGTGCTCATGAAAATGATCCTAAAAGTGTATAGGTGATGAGAATGTGTTGTGAAGGTGTTTAATCAGTAAGTGATTAGGTTAGATTGAATTCATTGCATGAATCCTTCTTGAGTTAATGAAATTAAAATCGTAAAAAAAGGAATTCATTCAATCCACCCCAAGAAATAACCTGGGATCAAATCATTTCCTCATAATTTGAATTCACATAGATCATTTAGTGCTCTTTCAAAACAATCTATATTCAACCCAATTTGGAAACTTCATAGCCAAAAATCGATCTCTTTTTATTGAGTGTCTAAAGGTTCTTCTTAGGTCTATGAGGATTCGACAACCCAAGCTGCACTGCAAGAGACTGCTTGACCCTTAAAACTTGGGTAAATTTGGACGAAACCAGAACCTCAAGCTCTCATCCTCTTTTTGGTGAAAAAAAGTGATTTCCCAAGATAAAACTTTGGGTATAAAAAACATAACTTTTCATGTTCTCCAACTAGACTCTCATCTCGCAATTCTCTATGGGAGCCATCTGAAATTCATGAATGAATAATGGTGTCGTCATGGGGGTAGATCAATGGAGGATTCTATATTATTGTGGGGAGGTATTCCTGCAATATCCTCAGAGAATATATCTTCATTCAAAACATCCACTATAGGGAACATAAAACTCATAAGATAAATTACACCTAGGGTTAGTCTATCATACTGGTGAGTAATCAGTTTTACCGTCATATGAATGATTCCATTCCATGATTCATCGGATTCCCTTTATCCAAAAATGATAAACCTATTACAGTCACTATAGACACTCTGTATCCTCCGCATAAAATAGTGAATCTAGGGATGAACTATGGACAACCAGTCAATAACTAATATGATGTAATACTGCCTCATTTATGATACAAATAGATCATAAAAAAAACAATCACCTCGAATAGTTAGGTCACAACATCATCTTATGTGTGTGATTTTCGAGACTTCTCAAGTAGTATTCTATATGTGTATGATTAGTGTCAAGGGATTAAATAAAATCTCAACATCTTGTACAAGGTATGTGGTATGGAATGAATTAATAGAACATGTGTCTGTTAGTGTTGTAACTATAGTATAAAAGACATAGACCATACCATGAATCATTCTTCTAGCATATGGGTCATAAGATTCTACCACTAGAATTTGTCTACAAATATGTCCTCCAACTCCATGAGCCTTTCATGGACCTCCTAGTGTTGTGGTGGAGATAGGTCAAATAACCTACCATCTCAAAATACTCTCCCAAATACTTGACCGTGTTCATTGGCATGAAAACGAACCATATCTTATCACTAACCCTACCTTAGTGGCCAATCTATAGTATCCCTACCACCTATATGGAGAGTCACACAATCTCCAATAAGATGTCGAATTCTATCACATGAGTGACACTATGTATATTTTTGGATGAAAAGACCAAACCTATGAGACTTGAATTGTAGACCCTTAGACATGGTACCTAATCTTAAAAAATCTTGTACTCCCAATTTCAAAAGACTGAAGTCAGCTCCATATTATAGAGGTCTACACTCTTGATTTTCAACTACTGATAACCACCTACTCTATATACTCATCCATGAATATCTCTACCACTATGGCTCTATTTAGAACCCCAACAATGGTAGGAAATCAATGAGAGATAACACTAGCTCAGATGTTGATAAACCGACTACACTCCAATTTGAGACCTGATGAAAATATCTTGAATCATATCCATCGTGTACCTAGAGAGGTTGGTAAACCGTTGTGAATAATTAGCATCTCTCAAGATTCCTTTATAGAGGTGTAGAAGCACCTAGATTAGTATAGTATCGCTAGTGAGAACTCATCTATGAAAAGTCAATAAATCTATGAACACAGTAGAGTAACCTCATCATAAGAATGTCACTGACCCCCATCATCTCCCTACTGAGTCATGAAGATGGATCACACCTATGACCGCCATCTGATCTCTTAGTTTCTTGAATAGATGGAAAACTTAGGTGACTTCCTCATGCAAGTCCTCATCCACATGTGGTTTGGGTTGTTGCAGAACCAGATGGTTATGTATAATATAATCTTATGATTTTAAATCACCATGAACACCTCTTCTATTGGTATTTTAGCTAACATGTGTTTCTCTATGGGTGGTGGTATAGATGGGGCACTAATGATATGTAACAATATTCAGAACTGCTCCTTGTATCGATGCCCCATCATTGAGAGGTTAATCCTCAGGATCCTAATGTTGAATCCTATTATAAATACATCACTATGGAATCCCATATTAAACATTATGTAACACGATCCATGTGTATATCTAGAGAGTCAACACATGAATGAAATGGAAAAGAAAAATATTTCATATATGATTCTATAAGGATTGTTGTACCTTCAACTAAAGTTCTCATGAACATACTCAACAAATAGGATATCAGATTTATAGTGTATAGATATTTTGGTTTTCTCACCAACCATGGAGTCCCTATCCGGAATGATGAACAAGAAAAAATTAACACTATTTCCCCAATCCAAACTCACAGAATCCAATCGTACATTATAATCAAATTAAATCTTAAATAACTCCATCACAACTCGTCTCAAATGGTTCCATGGTGAGACCCACTTAAGACCTCATCTAATATTCTAGGGGTTATAGACCGGAATTGTGTAGACATAACACTAACTTGTGTGGGAATTTACTAGGTACATGTACACATTGACAAATCTATAGGGATATAAAATGATGAAAATTAAAACCAAATGAACACCCATGCATGCATACGTATAAATCGTCAAACCAGAGTATGATAGGAAATAACGGGAAATAATCAGGTCCAAAACAAAGGCCCATCATAAAGAGTCTAAAAAATGCACAATTTAAAAGTAAAACATGAACTGAAGTAAGAATACCATAGGAATACAACTCAGTCTATCTAGTCTCACTAAGCATTATATAGTCATATCCCGTCAAGGCCTCTAATAAAAGGTCAATCATTTTTAACAGACATGGCATGTGTGGGAAAATACCTTATCATATTTAGTATAAAAATATTATTTATGACACACCTAAACCTCAATAATGAAAAAATTAAATGCAGTCATATCTATATAGGTATATTTCTATAAAAAACAATAAAAATAACTAAATATACTTAACAAAGACACACAATTTAAAGGTAAGTTATAACTGTAGCATACAAACATATGATTCAAGATGAATGGTTCACATAACACTCATTTGGGAGAAAAAACTCCTAAATATGATATCATTGATGATGTTTATCAAAAACATAATTCTCATCAGGTATTTTTATTAGATGTACAAACTAGATGTTTCATTATATAGGATGAAAATATGTGGATCACTCTCAAGGCCATACGGTGTGCCAACAAATCAATCTAGATTTACCCACTAAGTATAGTATAAGTGCCCACATAGTGTTGTTTAGGATGATAACACTATCTCAACCTAGGGTATAAAGATGAATATAGGATCTTACTCTAGACCTCACAGCTGGATTCCAACAACTATATTTGAGAAACTTCCTAAAGGGATAGTGCACATAGATGCATGAAGATATTTTATAATAACCCTTACTGAATGAATAATGGTAACAAACCATAACTAATAATTTCCATGATATATAAGAAAAAGTATCCAAGCCATCATATAGAATGTACTTAAGAAGTAGAAGGGATAACCCCTCATTTTCATGGACCTGAGTTTCTGACCATGTAAACAATCCATGTATCCAGCCCATGACCTTGTAGAATAACACCGAATGTTATATACCCATGTACTATTCATGTGTACTATTCCCATATATTTTTACGTGGATGAACCCATTTAATTTTATTAGTAGTGTTTAGGTAGGGAAGTACATAGAATGCTCCAACCTATGTACTCGAACCCATTTTGGTTACCCTCCAAGGTACTCATCGAGTTTCTGGAGAGAGGTCACATCCCATGTGACCCATTAACATGTTGTTAGATACATAACTATAATCCAATACCCTAGTATTCATCAAGGGTGGATCAAATTATGTGTAGAACCTATTTACATACCATGTAATGTCTAATTTTATATCTTCTCAAATCTACTTTTATTCATCTTCTCTAGGGCTCTAGCCACCAATACAGTTGTTCATCACCTTCAAAATCAATGAGAAGCCTAATCCGTGCCTCACCGTTGGTGAAAAACAACTTATGGACCTTCGATATGTTTGAAAAAATTTATTTGAATGATGTCCTTTGTTGTAAGATGATGATCAAGAAAAACCATGTATCTACATCCTCTAATCTACTAACATCTCCATCATCTCACTGCCTTTATGTCATTTTGATCATAGAACAATAATATCATATCATTTCATGATAAAATGGGTGAAAAAAAATCAATTCATCAAGATATGTAGAACCAAGAGTGAAACAACGAATGCCCGCATTGAACAAACAATTGAGGGAGAAATACACACCCATAAATATGAGGAATGACTATATGAAAATGTTGATGTGGGACTCAGTCCATAATCACTATAATGACAAAGAAGATTAAAATATCATAATGATAATTCTCCCCAAAAAACACATCATATAGAACCATCCCATAAGATGATTGAACCATAGATCAAACTATTCATAGATTTACTAATGATGATCATGAAAATTAAGAATGAGGAAGGAATCTTATTGAAACAATCACACTACCATAATTTGGATCAATAATTGATGAATAATGATACACAATCTTTGTTATTGGCAATATCCTTCTATTATATATTACCCCAGTTCTCAATCCATTTTTCATCTACAAATAGAATCACATTCCATTCTCTATAATTGATCTCCAATTATTTTTAGGGTTATACTATTGACCTTGAAAATTGTCCATAATATGGTATTTAATGAAAGGTTTTATTTTTTTTGTTAATGAAACAAATAAAACAAAAAAACAAATTTATTTATTTATTTTTCCCCCAAGATAGATTTTCCACAAATAACCAATGATGATAATGTATATCATGCCTAGGGTAAAATGATCATTCTGAACTCATCATTTACCTTGTATTTCTAATCCAGGATCCCAAATAGAAATTACTCCACTATTTTTTGAAAATTGTTCATGGGTTATATTTATTATATTTAAAAAATTTCAAATATTTATTCAAGCCACATCGGAGCTCAGAATCATATAACATCTCAGTTCCTGGTCTTGAAAATAATTCATACAATCTCCCAAAAAAATAATTGAAAAATATGAGTGATTATAGGTATCAAATGTTTATAGAAGTTGTATGTTTATCCTTTTAATTCAAATAAGGATGAGGTAGTGGACATACATAGTTTATAGTGGGTAGTGTACTCCAGAACCATGATGATGTTCTATGAAATATGTTGGTGATTATTCCATCAATGTATAAGGTTATTAAATTTTGAATTTATTTCATGATGTTATATAATCCATTATGTTAATGATTTAACTAGAGACCATTGGAATTGCATTATCCTCTTCAATTGATAACATGGAATTGGAATGACATTTCTACATATTTTTTTATTGTGATGTTGCTTGCCCCTAGAAGGAAGAATGCGATAATTGTTGTGATTAATAGTCTAAAAAAAATATATCCCTTTGTACCCTTTCAGGATACATCCTAAGTCCAGTATTAGGGACGTCCATTCATGATAGAGGTTATTTGGTTTAATGGAGTTAACTATGATATCATCACTATTATTTAACCTCAATTTAAATCTTTTTTTAGAGAGGCCTCTAGGAGGCCATCTGATCCTAAGTATATTTTAGCATGTCATATTACCATCATATGGATTTATATCTTGAATTATCTCTACATATGCTTGATAATATGATACATGCTTGAGTTATTGACATTGGTGGAGCTTTTGATAACCATATGTAATTAGTTGTGTTTTATTACAACAACAGTTACAATTCCACTATTATAATGGATCCCTAGAGACGATATATGAATAATCATGTAGTTTACAATTGTGTTTGATTAGTATTGGTGAATATTCCACAGATGGTCCCATTTTGTTCTAAGTGATGCTGGTAAGGATTTACCTGATTCGTTAGATGATGTTGGTAGCACATTGATAGTATAAACCCTATATTGAGAAATTTCAATGATCATTGGATTTATCTATTGGATTCTTAGTTTTTATTAAAATATTCACCTTAGTTAGTTCCCGGAAATCATGGAAGATAAGAAAATATTATTCAATGGATTGTGTTTCATTTTGTGACTATAGAACAATTGGTGAAATTGTATTAATATTTGTCACTTCCACCATAGTGAAATTTAATCCCCAATTTTTTTTATATTGTATCTTTTGATGTTATATTATAACAATTCCCATGAACTAAGTAGGGAAAAAATTCATATTGATCTTGATTTACCCATGACCATGCATCTAGTATGGAATGATAAATTTTTATGAGGTTATTAATGTGAAGACAATATCATTTACCTATTTGTTATAAAAATATGGTAATAATCTTCATGATACATTGATTCATGAGGAACAGATGAATGATAATTGACCTCATCTCTTCGATATAAAATAATTTTTATAGGATATCTAGGGATAGAAATTTTCTACGGTGTGAGGGGGGGTGTGGGTCGTGATATCCTTTTATCTTCTATCAGGTATTTCCTAAACCATATATTTTTTACTTTTCATTTGTGTTGATTTTGGTCTATTATGGGATGGAGGTTATTTTTTTGGGAAAATTAATTAATGGTCATTGTTAAAATTTATATGTATAAATGGATAATGGGTGTAAATTTTAAGGTTATTATAATGGGACATGGTCATGCATCTTTTTTTCTTAAAAATCATTCTATTGAGTTTTTCCATGGTGTAAGGGTAAACTGCGGGGAGTTCCAGCTACATCCTCCTCCTCGAATGGCCCGAAGGCCTTCATTTTTTATTGATTTAGACAATCCACCATTCGAGGGGTGTGGTGGAAACCTTAAAAGTACATTTGGTGTATGTATTTAGTTTCCCAAAGGCCTTAGAGTAATTCACTGCCCGTAGGCTTTAAACATTACATAAAACCCAGACTAACTACTTGGAACTTCTCCTCCCCAGCATATTCATCATGAAATCAACTCTCCTCCTTCACATGGCTTTTCAGATCGATTTTCAAATTCATGAACAGGTTTTTCTTGATGGTAGGTTCCATACCCTATCATTCATGTAATTTGTTTAGCTTCTGCTATAGTGAAATCTCCTTACTCATCCACCTTCTGATGTTTGTTCCTTTGTTGGTTGTCTGGTTTGCATATTCAGTTAAGGTTTTCCAAATGCCTTGAGGTGGCTCGAATCCCATAATGACCCAAAGGGCTGGTTGTCCTTAAGGACATAATGGAATCAGGGACTAAATTGGTAATTGAAAAGCCCAAAAAGAGGAATATTCCTTCCTGTTACAGTGCCAAACTGTGCCCACTATAGTTCCAGCTATAGTACTTGCTACAGTAATGTAGTAGTACTGTTAAATCCACCCAGATCTTAATGTTGGAAAGTATTTTGGTTTCAGTTTTCATCTTTACTTTGGATCCATAGTGTCCAATTTTAAATGCTACATCCAATTTTATCATAATTACTTACTGTATATTCTTCTATGTCATTGATAATCAATAGATAATGCTTTGAGACTCTTCAAATTTGGGAACTTTTTTAGTATGTATCATATGATTTTTTTTTCCTCACACTTTGTGAAGTAGATCTATATGAGGTATATGGTGTTTTAACTTAAGGACTATTGAATGAGATGGGATGGGGTGTAGTTTGGGGCAGTTATACCATGGTCTGGTTGATTTCACACTTCTTATGTCCTGGCCTTGGGGGGGGGGGGTTGTGGTATGTATTTTATTTATAAATATAAATTACCCATTACATGTATTTTATTTATTTTCATCATATTTACACTCTTTCATATTATTTAGCCTCTTGAAAGATATCTAGAGGCATTTTTTATCTTTCATACATCATTTTTTCTCAAGAAAAATCTACAATTGAGGTGTTCGATTCCTATATTGTATGTGATTTATCCTAATCTTGGAAGTAAATGTTTTCCATATATCACACTATGAGAGTATTGTATTCTTATGGTGATGGTGGATTAGATACACGTTTGGATGGATAATGTTACTTGGGAACTATACCCTAATCTCCTTCTCTTTAATTCCACACTTTGAATCTCATTGTTGGTGTTGTGTCAATTGATTCCATGATTAATGGTAGGTGTATCCATATATATTTCCTATACAAAGGAAAAATAAATTACATAATTAAGTTGAAATGATTTTCAAATGATTTTATAACCAGCTTTTCCAATGTTATGTAGATGAAATTGAAAAATGAATGGAGATTTTGATTCATCCCCCTCTCAATATCAGTAGACATGAAATTATTATATGGATTTAAAAAATTGACTTGATTTGGAACATAGATTTGATGAAATGTTTTTATATGGGTTAAATTGAATGGGTGATTTGAAAAGTATTAAATCAATATAAAATGGTTTGGTATTAGAGTGAATTATACATGTTGAAAACTTAATGTGGGCGATTATATTTTGAAATGATTTTAAATGATTAATTTCTCATATTTATTTGATTGATTGACTGAAGGACATGTGGGCATGGGATGGTAGTGGGTAACTAGAAAATGTAATAAACAATTTTACCCCATAGTAGAGGCTTGATAATAAAAACATAGTTATAATTTTATGTTATAATATCTTTATCTTCAATGGGGAGTGAGTCTTGATGGCATCCATCACAGGACATGTTCATGAAATGAGAAGTGTTCATTGATCATAACATTGTGAATCCTAAATCAAGATAATAAGGTACCATAGTGAATCACACATAGTGATCTGATATAAATTAATTAATGATTAAATTATATTAAGTTATATATATTTTTTATTAATTCCAACTATATTATATAAATTATTTATATAAAATGATAATCTTATCCATTCTTCACATATCTTATAATTTTTTTTTGTTTTGAATGAAGTTTTTTGTTGAAAATAAAAAAAATATTATCTCCTAATTTTTTTATTAAAATTTATGTCCTAGTTTTTTCAATTGTTATCAATTTAACTGCAGAAGACATAATGATATGATTATGGGATTTTATCTCACACAATTCCTTTTTATTTTTGTGTTTTTAGATTTTCTTATTACCGATTATAGTATTAGATAATTGACAAATTGAGGTTGTGGGTGTTCTTGACCATTGAGGCCTAGATTGATGAAGAAGATTAGTATATATTTGATCCACCTATTTAAAACATTAATAAATATAATATTTTAGTACATTATCCCTAGGGAGTGTTGATCATACAAACATATATCATTTATGTTCCACATTATTTTGAAAAATCATTTCCTTGTTATTCTTGTGTGATGTTTAGTGCTTGTTTCCATTCCACGAGAATAGGGACGTCCCATTGGGACATGTCAGTGAATGAATGTATGTCTTGGTACCATGGCACTAAGAATGGTTCATAACAGTTATGGTTCATTTAGACAAAGGATTGAATATATCGAAACCTATCAAAAAATTAAATTTATCTGAAGATAAATATATCATAAAATCTTAGAGTGTTACATTGAATCCCAATGAAACTAATTTCTCCTTCAAATATCAACCACATTAGTACATACATAAGAGTATATATATGTTTCATCAGATCGTTTGGTTCTCGTATTTTATATTCTAACTTTTTATTCATCAATATAGCTTCTATTAAATGAGAAGTCTTGTTCTATATCATTTTTAATAAATTTCTCAAGATTTAAAATGGTTTTTATTCATAGGAATGATAATAGTCTAATAATAACATCTCTTAGTTTAGTATATGTTATTCATAAGGTTTTTACTTCATTAATAAATATACATGAATCACATCATAAAATTGAGAGAGTATTTGTGAGAGAGCTAAGTGATAATCTACCATCCATACCAAATCAAGAATATGAAATGGAACAATATACATAAGTCTCATATTTCACCTATTTTTGAATCTCATAAACATTTTTAATGGATATATTCATTGAAATTATTCACACCAGCATTGAATTATAGGATTCATTGATGATTGTTAGAAAACAAATTCTGTCAAATTTGTGCTACCTTGATATACTACCAAGTAATTCTATCCTTAGATTCTATTTCCAAAACTAAAATTCATCCCAAAATAATTATTTCTCCACTATATTCCCAAAACACTAGAGTTATATGGTTATTTTCATAATGGTCTTTAAAAGATCAATCTGAATGATAGAGTGAGGGAGATTTATATAAGAGAACATGAATAGTGGAATGTGATGATCTCGACCACCTTTAAAATAATGTGAACAAGATCTGAACATATCCACCGGATATTAATTGTTCTATCATATTAATTTTCTCTCAATGGATGGTAATAAATTACAAAATACATAATTGAATATTGTGCTTGATTATGAATTCACTAGAGCATAAATGTAATACATAGTTCCTAGTATGTTATAATAGAACGTGGTACTCTATGAAACCTTAAAACATCATTTATATCTATTAATGAATAATTATAAAGAGTGAAAATTTATATTATAGAAAAAAATTGTACCGAATTATTAATTAAATTTAGTGCAAGACAAATAACATAATGAATATCAAATGTTTTTGGGAGTTTGGTGAAAAAATCCATGGTTTTGTTTTCCCATTTCTATTATTGCATGGTTAATGGTTTTAGAATATCATTATAACTAATTATTTCACCCTTCATTTTATGATAACTAATAAACGTGATACATTCTTCTCAATGTCTCTATTTATGTTTCCCTACTAAAATACTCTTTCAAAACTATATACATCGTTATACATATAAAATGAATTGTTGAGGATGAAATATGACATTCATCCATCAAATCTTCTTCAAATCATTTATGGATAAAACTTATGCAATTTTATTTAACACTATAATCCCATAATTATAATTTTTTAACCTTGGATCATTTATCAACTTATTTTGTATCTCTATATATTTATTATATACCTCTTTAATCATCACATGGATAGATTTTTACATAGTAATTTTAGTAATATAAGACTTCCCCTTTATTTTATGATTTCATGTCCATCCATCGTTAAACCATAAATTTGTGTTATTTTATGATCCTCAACATAGATAATATTATTGGATCCTTTCTACTTATACAATACATCACCTAATTCGATCTCCCATGCAGTCAATATATTGTGTAGTCATAGTCGTTAATCAGCTCCAACCATCTTCTCTGGTGCATATTCAACTATTTATGAATGATCATATACTATAAAAAATATTGACCAGTATATATGTTTGCACATTTTTTAATAAATAAAATTTCAACACATTTTAAATTTATTAATTATAATAGCTAACACCAAATCCTATTAAGGGTAATTTTTACCATGATCCATCAATTGACATGAGGCATATTCCAAAACAATATTATTCTTAATGGGGATGCATCTAATATGACAACCCATATTTTAATACACATTAATCAATGATTTATTTAGAAAAGAATATCATAATAAAATCCCTATTGGTCGCGATTCCTAGTTCCTATGTGAAATTTGGTATACTATATAACAACATGGGACATGGGTACATCAATATTATTTTAAAACAACAAAAAATTACATTAAAAATCCATTTATCTCTTAATAATTTATGGGATTATTTTTGGAAAAATAACATAAAGGATCAACTATAAAGCCATGTAATAGAATAGTCAAAGATTAGTATGATGCAACATAGTAAATTTGACTAAAGAGGCATATCAATGTAACACTAGAGGGGAAAGAAGCATAATTTCAAACATTGATTCATGATATAATAATATATCATCAAGGAATTATCAGTATGTGTCCAGAAAATATAATATGACATGTTAAATATATTTCTAGGATAACATTCATTACATGAAAAAATATAGTTCATAGGATGACATCATGTTCACCATATATTTATCACATCATATACAAACATTACCCATTGCTTTGGACGTTATATAATTTTGGTCCAACCCATCATATTTGTAACACCCCAGGTAAATAAAGAGTATGAAATTTTTACATTTATCCATATTTGTGAATAAAATATTAATATAACTTTAAAGGGGATTCTATGCTCGATGGAATACCCAACACGCAACAATGAGTTTCTTGGGAATCTTACGTTGCACTCTAACAATAAAATAATATTATTTTAAATGGTAGTTAACGCCTAGCAGTTGTGATGGCGGGAATGAATAGAAATAACTAAAAAATGATTATATATGTTTTTTAAATATTTTTACTTTTTACAATAAATTTTAGAGGATTAAAAATGCGAATGAATCCAATTTTAAGTGTAAATATTCTAATATTCTTTAAAAGGTCGATTAACCGCCTTTTGATGGAGAACCTATTTTAAATCCACTTTTGACAATTTTATGTGTTATATTTGACAAAATAAAATTCTTCTTTAGAATAGGGACATCAAAATTTACTTTGTGTAAATTTTTGGTATTTTTCCGAAAAAGTTCAATTTTTAATGAATAGTGAAAAATGTTGTATTTTAATTCAAATCCTCTTTTTAATCTAATTTATTTATATGATTAGATTATCTTTTGAATTGGTTTTAAATTTAAATTAGAATATATTTTTACCATTTAATCAAATAGTAGTCATTGGAATTAATTTCACTTTGAAATTGGACTTAAACTAGTGTCAATCTTTTGATACTTATTGTTTCATAAAAACACGCTATTTGCTCTGACAGCGGGAATTAATTATTAAATTAATTAATACAAATTATATGTTTTGAATTTTTTAAAATATAAATCATTTTTTAATTTGGAATATAAAATATATATTAGGGTGAATTTTTGTTAATTTTCTAATAAACTTCAATTTTTTGATGAATAGTAAAACCACTAAGTGGTACTTATAAAAACTGATTTTCCGTTTAAATGAAATTTTTCCATATTTGTGTTTTGAATTTCAAAAATCCGACATACATGGTTGTCATTAAGAAGTAAAATTTGGTTCAATGGGATTAAAATAATTTTTTTGGTGAATAGTAACTTATTACGTTTTAATCGCGATTAGAGGTAATTAGTGTAGTTTAAGGTAAGAATAATGTTTTAATAAAATGAAATGAAATAGACACATGTCCTACCCTCATTGGATGTTTCATGGGCGACCAATAAAATCCATGGGTCAACTTTGGGTCCCCATGGAGCCACTTTGGTTGGAAAATGACATAAATTCCTTTTTATTTAATGTTAAATTAAAAATGAGACAAACATGAGATGTTTTAATAAAACAATTTTTACATGGGGTTATAAAAGTCATAATTTTGACTATAAATATTAATTGGAAAGATAAAAAGATTTCCTAAATCATAGTATTTTTTTTAATTTTTATACATTAAATAAATTAAATTATTTATGACATCATGATGATGCAGCGATGACCTCATTATTTAACGATTTAAATAAAATGGAAAGATAATGTAATATCTAAGACCTAAACATGTCCAAAACCTATTTTTTGGGTGGATTTATAACCCTTATCACCTTATCCTAGAAACAAATCAATTTGGGACCATTAAAATATGAAACTCATTCTAAAATAAAGTAACATTTCTTTACATTCCAAGAGTACCCCTCCTCTCCTCTTATAAAAGGCCCCCACCTCTACCTCCTTACCCACACTTCCAAAGCCTTTGGCTCGTCCAACCCCTGCCCATTTTATCTCTCCACATCCCTATACAACTCCTTGAAGCCTCACTTTGGGAATAATTCTTCCCAAGGAATCCTTTGAGCTCAAACCAAAGGGAGTTACCCGATTTTAAGGTAATGTCTTCACTTGAGTCCTTTTGTTTTATTTTTCTTCTCCAACCCCCACTAAACTCTTTTTATTAATTTATTTTATAACAACTACAGTATATTTAATATAATATGATGTTGTTATAATATGGATTCGATCTACACTTACACACACATACATCTAATGGTTAAAGAACATACTGTTTCTGTGGATGGAGAATTTCTGCCTCACAAAATGATGATTGTTCAACATTCTTCTAACACCTTCAAAGGTGGACATTAAGATGATAATATATTTATATATGATATATAATATGTTTATGTTTTACTCAAGATTCTGTATTTTTCATTTATGGCATACCTTTATGGATTCCATTATGGGTAAACGCGATATATTCATTTAAGGAAGTGCGGACTACCGCCCCCTCAAAGTGATTTGATTCATTAATACCATATGTGGGACATATAAAGGATAGAGTTATGATACTATATATATGGTATTATAATGTAATTATAATATACCTTTATATCATTATGATTCCATTCCATAAAATACAAAATAGAAATGAAAGTAGCGTTCATGCGTACGTATGGCTTACCGTCTCCATGAACTGTACATTTCATTTCTTATCTCAAAATGTTATGTACTTTTATAAGTACATATATATAATGGATATATATGTAATATATTACATCTAAATTATTGATATAATTCTGTAATTATAACATATATATCTCTCTCATTTTGTTTTAGTTCCATTAATATGACAAAGAAAAAATGAAAGTAGCGTTGATGCGTACGTACGGCCTACCGTCTCCATGAACGGTGCTTTTCATTTTTTATGTCCAAATGATATAGAATATTATAAAATGAATATATACTGGATATATATGATATTTAAAACATCAATACTATTATGGATATGATTTACCTATAACTACATGGAAAATTATTTTCCAACAAGTTCAATTTTTGACTCACGTACCAAACATCGACAAAAACGTCTGATATGAACTCATATTATTAACCAATTATCATAACATTAAAACATGTGATATGAACTGAATAATAATATTTATAGGAGGTCCTTAGGTAATTATAAATTGAACAAAGTTTATTATTTAGGAATATAAAGAAACGAACAAGACAAGTTGGACTTGAGGTAAGTGATCCTACTCCTCTCTTTCTTTTTAAGTACACTCTTTTATGTAATTCCTTTTAAGCTCATATTTCTTATGATTGGGATGTTATTTTATATTAATCCTACTATAATTCTTATTTTCATATGATGAGAGACCCAATTTCCTCTCATCAATCCATTTTGGATTATTTGAGTGGCGACGTTAGGCTGCCGAATTTTCGTAAGAGATCTAACCTCTCTCTTTCTTTTTAAGTACTCTCCTTTATGTTACTTCTTTTAAGATCATCTTTGTTATGATGGGTGATGTTATTTTATATTCCTATTTCTGTAAATTTTATTTTAATATGATGAGAGACCCTATTTGATCTCATCAATCCATTTTTTGAAGTTTTAAGTGGCGCTGTTAGGCTGCCGAGTTTTCGTAATGGATTTTTCATCTCACTTTTATTTCCGTGGGATTTATGCTACATTTTCCACAATTTCCTTTGAGTGGTGTATGTAATACCCATTATTTTAATCATTGTGTAAAATAATTTCATTTATGAGTATTTACATCAATGTTGTATTGTCTTTCTTTCACGGGGTGTATGTTTCGAAAGATACCCAAGTCGGTAAGGGAACCTTTCACCCTCCTCTTTTTAAAAGAATTATTTTGTTATGTATTTTAATTCACATACTATTATGTTGGGATATGTTATTATATATCCTTATTGATGTAAATTTTATGTCCAAGTGATGAGATACCCTTTTTATCTCTCATCAACACTTTTTCTGAATTTTGAAGTGACGTCGTTAGGCTGTCGAATTTTTGCAAGGGAACTTCTTAACCCAATTTTGATTCTTTGGGATAAACATGTACTCCTTGAATATGTCATACTATGAATATGTGTGAATGTCCTATGATTGTTTTACACTTAATATCCACTTATATTTGGTGTATTCGTTTGTCACACATAATTATGTAATTGATTTATCCTTAATCCAAGGATACCGTCTTTGTATGGGACTTCATCTCAATCTCCATTCATTGAGGCATATTTTGTTTTATACATATCCTTCTTTTATGAGGTGTAGAAACCCCTTTGAATTTTACGTTTATTCGAAAGAAATATTTTTTCTACGAAGCATTTACTAAAATAAATAAGGGAATGTTTTTTTCATACGTAAGCGGCGACAACGACTTCTCCGCCGCTGTGATCATTATTCGAGTTTCAGCATCCTCTACAAGCCATACTTTCTTTTTAAAAGGAAAAATAAATACCATATTTTACTTTTATTTTATTTTGGTATTGAAAATGGTTTTCATAAGGTTTTTATATCAATGTGTTGTATTGATATCTTGTTATTGAAAGGTGGAAATGTTATGTTTCCTTTATACATGTTTTATGTGATAAGATTATGTTATGGATCTTGGGAATTATTATGAAGACGGGTGGTTCCGTGATAAAAAAAGGGCGGGTGAGCCTGATATAGATCTCCAATGCATTGGGTAATGCGAAGGAGTGAAACGTTAAGGTTTCTCCAAAGAGATTTGGGGAATATACTGTGGTGGGTATTCCAAACGTAACCAAGAGGGTTACTCCCTACGTAATAATGTTATGAATTCCTCAAGTTACCTTTTATGTATTATGATTTCTATGATTTATTCATGATTTTATGAGGTATGTTAAATTACTTATGTTTTATGGGTAATGTATTATTTCATTCTTATATATACATGTACTCATGTTTCCTTTCCATATTTTTATATCCCTTACTGAGATTTTTATGCTCTTCCCAAGTTTTTTTGAAATTTATTTCACAGGTCAAGGGAAGGGTACATGATATGATGATAGTGTCAAGGAAGTGTCAAGAAAGAATCCCTGTTTTATTTTAAATACGTTTCCATTGATGGGAAAAATGAATACTATCTTTTATGTAACCACTTTGTTTAAATGTGGAATGTAATGATGGTTTTATGATCTAATTCTCTAAAACTCTAAACCTGAAAAGATCCTCAATGTGTAATCTTGTAATAACTCAAGATTAAGTAAGGTTTAAGGCTGGGGCCTTATAGTTGGTATCAAAGGTCGGTTTAGATAACTTTAGAGGTTAGTGTATTCTCTAAGCATAAGTGAAATTACCATAATGGTTAGGATTTTTGAAAGAGTCCTAGTTTTAGATAAAGTGAATGAGTAAGTATATCTTAGTGTTTATCTTCCCCATTAGTACACGATGGTTTTTTTGATATCCTCACAATGACATTTCTGTTTTCAGTGAATAGATGGATCTAGCAGGAACCAAAGTAACAATAGTTTTGAAGGAAACTGCAATGGTTCTCTGATTAAGAGACTAGATGAAATGGGGGATTCAATAAGTAAACTAGTGGTTGTTCTAAACCAACTATAAAGGAGTCGTGATCAACCACTTGAACCTTGGTATGTTCTATAATGCATCATGTACGAGATGACCAATCGATGTGGAAGTTCAGGTAATAATTATAAATGTAACCATTAGGGTTTATATGATCCTTAATTTTGAGGTAATTATGGGTTATTATATGTTATGATGGAAAATAAAAGGCATGAGATAAACTTGAGGTTAAAATATGTTATGATTATTTTTGAAGATTTTATCTCGTTTTGGGGAATGTTTTAAGAATTATATATTTTTGGAAAATGGACAACACGTAGACCGTGTGACAACCCGTCGCGTCGGACAAAGCTATGGGAATCGAACCCACAACCAAAGTGCGACTTGTATTTATCGCCTACCACTGGACTACATGAAGTCCCTGGTTAGTTTGACTGATTCTTTTAGTTAGACGATTTTATGAATTAAGAGTAAGTTGATTTTGGGTTATCTATTGAAATTTATTAATTTATCATGGAGGATATGTGATTAGGTTAATTACTTTTCAATTCGAGACATTAAGAGCAACTGATGTTGTTTGGAGATAAATGTTACGATATAACTTGGAAGAATATGTGACTAAATCATTCAAACATTTGGGTTTCAATCTTAGTTTGGTTTACTTTGAATAATTTTATGGACAAATTGTTTATCGAATGGTCCTCGTTGAACTTTTGGTTTTGTTGGACAAATTTTGGAGATTAAGAATAGATTTTCTTTTTATAAAGGGTTATCCTTTTCTGGATTATCAAATCTGGTACTAACCTTTTTACTCTTGGTTTTGGTTAAAGTCTAAAGACATGGGAAGTATATATTTCTCTTTCATGGATTAGGTGATTCTCTAGAAGTTGATTATAGTACTCCTAATGTGAACAAGTCTTCCAAAATACTCATCTTTTGGGGAAAGTATGAGTTTGTGTAAGAAATCTAGTAAAAGTTTAAAGTCAACATGACAAGTAAGTATGATTCCTTAAGATAAAAAAATAAATTCCTCAATGAAGAGTAACTTAAAACAAAAATGTTTTCTGTTAAATTTTCCTACTGGGGAATCGAGTACCGTTTAACCCATCACAAGTTTGTGATTTTCTTATGGTTAACTTTCTTCTAGACATGTTTATTATCACTCTCCATCAGAACACGACCCTTTGTTTTTTCCTCCATGTCCATATTTTCACACTTGGAATCCTAGTATGTGTTAACTCGGGTGACCATTTTACTTATATTTCTTTATTTTAATGTGATTGTTTTACTGACTCTTGTTCCGATGTGGGATTTTAGATGATGTTTCCAAGCCCAATTTTAAAATTGCGAGGACACAATTCCCAAAAGGGGGGAAGGATGTAATACCCCAGGTAAATAAAGAGTATGACATTTTCACATTTATCCATATTTTTGAATAAAATATTAATATAACTTTAAAGGGGACTCTATGCTCGATGGCGTACCCAACACACAACAATGAGTATCTTGGGAATCTTACGTTTCACTCTAATAATAAAATAATATTATTTTAAATGGTAGTTAACACCCAACTGTTGTGATGGCGGGAATGAATAGAACTAACTAAAAAATTATTATACATGTTTTCAAATATTTTTACTTTTTACAATAAATGTTAGAGGATTAAAAATGCGAATGAATCCAATTTTAAGCATAAACATTCTAATATTCTTTAAAAGGTCGATTAACCGCATTTTGATAGCGAACCTATTTTAAATTCAATTTTTGACAATTTTATGTGTTATATTTGAAAAAATAAAATTCTTCTTTAGAATCGGGACATCAAAATTTACTTTGTGTAATTTTTTGGTATTTTTCCGAAAAAGTTCAATTTTTAATGAATAGTGAAAATGTTGTATTTTAATTCAAAACCTCTTTTTAATCTAATTTATTAATATGATTAGATTATCTTTTGAATTGGTTTTAAATTTAAATTAGAATATATTTTCACCATTTAATCAAATAGTGGTCATTGGAATTAATTTCACTTTGAAATTGGACATAAACTAGTGTCAATCTTTTGATACTTATTGTTTCATAAAAACACTCTATTTGCTCTGACAGTGGGAAATAATTATTAAATTAATTAATACAACTTATATGTTTTGAATTTGGTAAAATATACATCATTTTTGAATTCAGAATATCAAATATAGATTAGGGTGAATTTTTGGTAATTTTCTGAAAAACTTCAATTTTTGATGAATAGTGAAACCACTAAGTGGTACTTATAAAAACTGATTTTCCGTTTAAATGAAATTATGCCATATTTGTGTTTTCAATTTAAAAAATCCTACATACATGGTCGTCATTAAGAAGTAAAATGTGGTTCAATGGGATTAAAATAATTTTTTGGTGAATAGTAACTTATTAAGTTTTAATCGCGATTAGAGGTAATTAGTGTAGTTTAAGGAAAGAATAATGTTTTAATAAAATGAAATGACCTAGAAACATGTACTACCCCCCTTTGATGTGTCATGGCCGACCAAGACAATCCATGGGTAAACTTGGGGACCCCATGGAGCCACTTTGGTTGGAAAATGACATAAATACCTTTTTATTTAATGTTAAAGTAAAAATGAGACAAACATGAGATGTTTTACTAAAACAATTTTTACATGGGGTTATACAATTCGGAATTTTAACTATAAATATTAATTGGAAAGATAAAAAGATTTACTATATCATAGAAGTTTTTTTATTTTTATACATTAAATAAATTAAATTATTTATGACATCATGATGATGCAGCGATGACCTCATTATTTAACGATTTAAATAAAATGGAAAGATAATGTAATATCTAAGACCTACACATGTCCAAAAACTATTGGATGGGTGGATTTCAAAACCTTATCACCTAATCCGCGAAACACATCAATGTGGGACCATTAAAATCCGAAAATCATTCTAAAATAAGGTAACATTTCTCTACTTTCCAAGAGTGCCCCTCCTCTCCTCTTATAAAAGCCCCCCACCTCTACCTCCTTACCCACACTTCCAAAGACTTTGGCTCAGAAACCCCTACCCATTTTATCTCTCCACATCCCTCTATAAGTCCTTGAAGCCTCACTTTGGGCAGAAGTCTTCCCAAGGAAGCCTTTGAGCTCAAACCAAAGGGAGTTACATGATTTTAAGGTAATGTCTTCACTTGAGTCCTTTTGTTTTATTTTTCTTCTCCAACCCTCCCTAAACTATTTTTATTCATTTATTTTATAAAAACTCAATTATAATCAATATACTAGGATGTTGTTATAAGAAGGATTTGATATACACTTACACACACCTTTATCTAGTGGTTAAAGAACATACTATTTCTGTGGATGGCGAATTTCTGGCTCACGAAACGATGATTGTTCAAAATTCTTCTAACACATTCAAAGGTGGCCATTAAGATGAAACTATATTTATATATGATATATAATATGTTTATGTTTTACTTAAGCTTCTGTATTTTTCATTTATGGCATACCTTTATTGTTTCCATTACGGCTAAACGTGATATCTTCATTTAAGGAAGTGAGGACTACCGCCCCCTCAAAGTGATTTGATTCGTTAATACCATATGTGGGACGTATAAAGGATGGAGTTATGATACTATATATATGATATTATACTGTAATTATAATATAACTTTATATCATTATTATTCCATTCCATAAAATACGAAATAGAAATGAAAGTAGCGTTCATGCATACGTACGGCTTACCGTCTCCATGAACGGTACATTTCATTTCTTATCTCAAAATGTTATGTACTATTATAAGTGCATATATATAATGTATATATATGTAATATATTACATCTAAATGATTTATTTCATTCTGTAATTATAACATATATATATATATATATATCTCATTTTGTTTTAATTCCATTAATATGACAAAGAAAAAATGAAAGTAGCATTCATGCGTACGTACGGCCTACCGTCTCCATGAACGATGCTTTTCATTTTTCTATCTCCAAACGATATGGAATAGTATAAAATTAATATATACTGGATATATATGATATTTAAAACATCAATACTATTCTGGATATGATGTACCTATAACTACATGGAAAATTATTTTCCAACAAGTTCCATTTTTGACTCATGTACCAAACATCGACAAAAACGTCTGATATGAACTCATATTATTAACCAGTTATTATAACATTAAAATATGTGATATAAAATGAATGATAATATTTATAGGAGGTCCTTAAGAAATTATAAATTGTCCAAAGTTTATTATTCAGGAATATAATGAAACGAACAAGACAAGTTGGACATGAGGTAAGGGATCCTACTCCTCTCTTTCTTTTTAAGTACACTCTTTTATGTCATTCCTTTTAATATCATATTTCTTATGATTGGGATTTTATTTTATATTACTCCTACTGTAATTCTTATGTTCATATTATTAGCGACCCAATTTACTCTCATCAATCCATTTTGGAAGTTTTGAGTGGTGCCGTTAGGATGCATAATTTTCGTAAGAGATCTAACCTCTCTCTTTCTTTTTTAGTACTGTACTTTATGTTACATCATTTAAGGTCCTATTTATTATGATGGGGGATGTTCTTTTATATTATTATTGCTGTAAATTTTATTTTAATATGATGAGAGACCCTATTTGATCTCATCAATCCATTTTTGGAAGTTTTAAGTGGCGCCGTTAGGCTGCCATGTTTTTGGAAGGGATTTTTCATCTCACTTTTATTCCCGTGGGATTTATGCTACGTTTGCCACAATTTCCTTTGAGTGGTGTATGTACTAGCCATTATTTTACTCATTGTGTAATATAATTACATTTATGAGAATTTATATCAATGTTGTATTGTCTTTCTTCCACGGGGTGTATGTTTCGAAAGATACCCAAGTCGGTAAGCGAACCTTTCACCCTCCTCTTTTTAAAACACTTCTTTTGTTATGTCTTTTAATTCACATACTATTATGTTGGAATATGTTCTTATATATATTTATTGATGTAAATTTTATGTCAATGTGATGAGATACCATTTTTATCTCTCATCAACTCTTTTTCTGAATTTTGAAGTGATGCCGTTAGGCTATTGAATTTTTGCAAGGGAACATCTTAAACCAATTTTGCTTCTTTGGGATAAACCTGTACTCCTTGAATATGTCATACTATGAATATGTGTGAATGTCCTCTGATTGTTTTACACTTAATATCCACTTATATTTGGTGTATTCGTTTGTCACACATAATTATATAATTGATTTATCCTTAATCCAAGGATACCATCTTTGTACGGGACTTCGTCTCAATCTCCATTCATTGAGGCATATTTTGTTTTATACACAGCCTTCTTTTATGCGGTGTATAAACCCCTTTGACTTTTACATTTATTCTAAATGAATCTTTTTTTCTATGAAGCGTTTACTAAACGGAAAAAGGGAATGCGTTTTTCATACATATGCGACGACAAAGACTTCTCCGCCGCCGTGACCATTATTCGAGTTTCGGCTTCCTCTACAAGCCATACCTTCTTTTTAAAAGGATAAATAAAAACCATGTTTTACTTTTATTCTATTTTGGTATTGAAAATGGTTTTCATAATGTTTTTATATCAATTTTTTGTATTGATATCTTGTTATTGAAAGGTGGAAATGTTATGTTTCCTTTATGCATGATTTATTTGATAAGATTATGTTATAGTTCTTGGGCATTATTATGAAGACGGGTGGTTCCGTGATAAACTAAGGGCGGGTGAGGCTGATATAACTCTCCAATGCATTGGGTAACGTGAAGGGGTGAAATGTTATGGTTTCTCCGAAGAGATTTAGGGAATATACTGTGGTGGGTATTCCAAACGTAACCAACAGGGTTACTCCCTATGTAAGAATGTTATGAATTCCTCAAGTTACCTTTTATGTCTTATGATTTCTATGATTTATTCATGATTTTATGAGGTATGTTAAAGTGCTTATGTTTTATTGGTAATGTATTATTTTATTCTTATGTATACATGTACTCATGTTTCCTTTCCATATTTTTATATCCCTTACTGAGCTTTTTATGCTCATCCCAAGTTTTTTTGAAATTTTTTTCACAGGTCAAGGGAAGGGTACATGATATGATCATAGTGTCAAGGAAGTGTCAAGAAAGAATCCATGTTTTATTTTAAATATGTTTCCGTTGATGGGAAAAATGAATACTATCTTTTATGTAACCACTTTGTGTAAATGTGGAATGTAATTCAAGTTTTATGATCTAATTATCTAATACTCTAAACCTGAAAAGATCCTCAATGTGTAATCTTGTAATAACTCAAGATTAAGTAAGGTTTAAGGCTGGGGCCTTATAATATATATATCATGTACATTATTTATTTTACCACATAGATTAAAAACAAAAGGATATATATAATCACATTCAATCTCATGGTTAAAGAGTGTGGGTTACATAAATTTATGTACCCAATAAATCCAAGATATATAGATATACGTGATTACCCATGAAAAAATATTTGGAGGGGTATTCATTGCATGAATAATTGGCAGAGAACACACTAGGATAATTTTGACAGCATTAAATGGGAAGATATATATTCATGGAAGTGTTAAAAGAGAGTGAAACATATATGAAGTCACATTTATATCATATTTTTTGAAACAAGGAATAGTAAAGACATTCCACTATATGAAAATATATAAATTAAGATACATATTTATAAAAAATTCTTGAATACATAAGAGAAGGAGAGGATCCCTTACATAGAACAGATGCTTCAAAAATTATGGGATACACTTCTTAAGGTCATTGGAACATCTAGTGAGGGTTATATAGAGTGAATTTCATTGTAACGTCATGTACAATAAGCTTTTAGTGGATAGTAATGAGATGCTGAGTTATTTTTAATAGCCAAAAAAGGTATATTCATTATTAATTTCTAAATATATTATTTAATTTCTATATGATTCTATAATAAAAATTAAGTAAAATATCTAGGTTTCTACAGAAAGGTTTTTCAACAAAAGCTTTATTTTTAATATTTAATAATTCTCTGATTAGAATTCAGTAATATAATACACTTTTTGGTCTTAATGTGATTATTATTCCAAAATAATTAATTTTAATTATTTAAAATATAATATTGTCTTTGGGGGATATATTATGGTTTTACATAATTAAAAAAATAACACCAATAAATAATTATTTTAAATGGAAATTATAATTTTGATATCAGTATCACTTTATAGTAATTATTACATCACTTTTAGGAATTTATTATGTCATAACACTAACCTTATATTTATACTGTATCAAATATTTACCCCAAAATTTGGTTCTCTAATTTTTTTTGGACAACTCCCCATTGGATTATTTCAATATATTTTTAAAATAATATTTATTTTATGAAAATAATACTCAATATGTGATATTTTATACTCTTAAATGATAAATTACAATTTATTGAAAATTAATGTATTTTACAATAGTAAAACTTTTCTTCTCCCTAAAAATATTTTTATTTGACATCATAAAATTATATTATCATTTGTATTTAAAATAATTATTATTTAATATTATAAATTTTTAAGTAAAAATTATTTCATAAATTATTTATCTATCCATAAAAGTGATCCATTATTGAAAATATATATTTCACAAAAGTACATTTTATATCATATCATATCAAATTTTAATTTTTGATATAGTGATTACTGAAAAATTTATGATGTAATAAAAAAAGATAAATATAATTATTATTTTATCAAAATGGAAATATTGAAATTCAATTTTTCTAGTCTAGATACATAACCCCTTATATCACTATGGTATTCCCAGATTGTAAGGTGTTTTGTGGCAACACTTATTAGGGTTGTTTGGTGAACATTGTTTTGGATGTGATCTTGATAAGATTGAACATATCTTGTTAATATTATGACTCATACATTAGTTGTTAGATCTTAGCGTTGGAATGGACAAGTTAAATCCTACTAATTACATATCACATGGACTCTCTAATAAATGGGATTCATAGGTTTCAATCATATATTTCAATGTTTTTACTATATTTGTATGTGTTGATTAGATTTTATCATCACCATTGATATACACTAATAATACAAGTTATTTTACAAAAAAAAGGTAATTTCAATTTCTAAGAGTATAAAAGGATATTTAAATAAAAAATTATTTATTTTACAATGATATAAAATAGAATAATTAGTGAAATTTATCCAAATTACAAAAACATGTAATAAGGTATTTAATTATTTTAAAATAGAATTTAATTTATTCAAAATTTGTCCATTAAATTCCTCACACATCATACTTTTCTCAATCAATATGTCATTTTTTAATAAAATAATAGAAAAGAGAAATTCTAGTTATACATCACTTTTGGTTACCATGTTTCTTTTTCATATATATGGTTCCCCCAAATCCCATATACCTGATGAGTTTTGTTATTTCATAGAACATTGTCTCATAGATTTATGATCTTCAGCCGATGCTCATTATATGATTGATTATTCTCAAAGTTTTACACCTCATTATTTGATAAATTTGGGGGTCCTAGTATGTACATCATAGGGAGGGATACATGCAACACATCATGTTCATGATATAGGTTGTGTGGGTGTGATCATTGATAGGACAAAATTATTATGTAATGAATGATATCCAAGGGTCTGATGTTTCATTGACTGAACATTGCATTATTCACCAACCACATTACATTATATGAGGATAGTATATGAATGAATTTTTTATCTTTAATATCAAAATCTATTACATATCGGCAATTTCTATATAACCTTTTTTCATCCAACTGTTGTTTTAAAATTATTTTTAATGGATTTAATATTCTTCACATTTTCTTTAAGAAATCAAGTCCCATCATCTTATACTCTATAATATAGTCCCGATATGGTAGATTCTGACATCACTTCGTATACAGATCCTCAAAAGGTTCCCATTTAATTATTTAATATAATTATTTGTAATATGATCATTCTAGTAGGGGATGGTGTTGATCCCAACATTCAATGAAATCCATTAGACCTGATCTCAAAATATCTTTTAGAGTTTGAATGTTTCTCTCAGAGTGATTAACTATTTGAGGATGATAATTAGTATTAAAACTCATCTAAGTATTCAATTCATTCTAATGGATTTAACAGAACCTCTACAGAAACCCAGAATCATTATCAGATATAATGTTGAGTTCCACTACATAGTTTCTTACCACTCCAATTATGTATATCTTGCTATGTTGGTCAATATTGAAATATTCCATGAAAGAAATAAAATGTACTAATAGTATAAGGAGATCAACTACCACCATGATGGTATTATATCCTTATATTTCTTTTAGAGTCACAAAAATAATTTTTTATTACTATTTACCATTTCTATAATGGTATTGGAAATGGTTGAATCATACCCTTATACTTATACCATTCATTGTTGAATGGTTAGAATATGAATAATCAAGATTTATATCAAAAAATATCTCTATCCATGTTATCCCAAAATTATCTTCATATCAGATCATTATAAATCATAATTATCTATTTATTAATATAGAAGGACACTCTATGTTCATAATCTATAAGTTACTTCTTCAACTCTAGATTTCAAGGGACACATATCTGAGTTCAAAAAACTATAACTATGTATTTCGAAAACTGTAAATATAGAATATTAACTATAATTTTCTATAGAAATTAATCATATTTTTTTATCCAATGTGAACCTAGAAATAATAGATAGTTGATATGTTATTTATGAAAGTTATGGAATAGATACTTTTTTATTCCCAAGTCCATACTCTATATATTCAATAATATTTGATCCCACAAAATCCACATCATGTATTGGGTTATATAATCATTTATACAAATAGGATCTACCTTTTTACCCATTATAGGATGGTAATGGATTGTATAATAATATTATACGATTCTATTTGACCACATTCAATAGAGAATCTTTAACACCTTATATGTGAATGTATAAATGTTAATTTCATTATCCGTATATATTTCAAACCGTTCCCCATCAAGATAATTCTTCCAAATATTCTATGTAAATATCAATACATCCAATCCAAGATTATTCATTAGGTTTTCATTCACATGGATCATTTATTGTTAGTAGTAATTTTCTATCACATATTTTTCATTCTAATGTGCACAACCCAAGTAATTTTTACTCACATAACTATTGATCAGAAATCCTTCCCAACATGAGGGAATTGTGTGTATGGGTGTAGTTATTATCCTCTCCTTTAACTATAAAAATATCCCTTCATTATCGTAATTCCTTCAAAATATCTCCCACATCCATGTTATCTTATTTAGTGGGATAAAAAATCATTATTATATTTTCAAAATGTTATGATAATACCCACTAATTTATTAAAACAAACAATCCTCATCACATGTTTTACTATGGTCCATAAATTAATTGCATATGTTTTTGAATGATCTACATATATTCCCTTAATAGTGATAACATTCCCCCATAATGTAACTTACTCCATCCAACACTCTAATATATTGTATCATACATTAAACATTTCATTATATAAGGTATTTAGTAAAACATTCAACATCACATCATGTTTCTCAATTATCCTAGACAATATGAGAATATAATCTATTTTGACTACATTAATATATTTTTGGATAATACAAAAAGACATTATTAATTGTTACCATGATTATATATAGATAATTAGTGATTCATTATCAAACCATCATGAACTAGTAGTTCTAGTACCATAAAAAATAGTTTTCTTGTAGATATCATTTTTCATCACCATTATATGGCAATATTTAGACTAATGATCCACCATTAAAGAATTTTTGGGCTCCGTTCATCTGATAAAACAATCCATCAATCCATGGTAGTGGACACTTGATCATTATTTTTATCTTGTTAAACACGAGATAATAACTGTATAGGATCATTTCCCCATCCATATTCTGAATACAAATCACCAATTAACCCCACTGTGAAACACATGTTTATATAAAACTTTTTTCCTGATTCACCAATAGTGGATTAATTATCACTTTAAGATCATAAAAATTAACTCAATATAGTCATGGATATTATAAAAACACTAGGTATCAAAGTGATTATGATATTATCCTCTCAGTTAGGTGTAAGAATGTGTTATTCTTCAAGAAACACATAATTTAATTCCCAAACAATGGGTATGTAATCATGGATGTTATTTTCCTCAAGACCAATCATTTGTTTTAAATATGATTTGTCACAAGGAAATGATAACCATAAATTAGGTGGTGTTTTTAAAAAATATTCATCCTCCACTTTTAACATGTATATAATTAAATTTATATTTGTGATATTATGGGTGATTTATGACACTCGATATTTTATGTTGGATCTATATAAATAAATTAAAAACAATTCCTAGAGTAGAATACAATTCCACTAAATGAAGTATCATATTATTTTTTAGAAAATTCATCCCAATTGTATTGATAGGGGGCATGTTTTATATTTTGGTTTAAATAATTGAACAAATTTTTACCTTGAATAATAAATCTACACACATGTTATTAGTTGGTGTATGAAAATTTCTACAAAAATTTCATTACATTAATGAATGTGGAAAACTAGAATTAAATATTGTGTTCAATATACATGAAAGAATTACTAGTGTGCTAATAAAGTATTAATTGGTGGTGTCCTATTTAGTAGTTATTATGTAATATGCTCTCTCAACCTCTCTAGGCCATGGTGGGTTTTTTTGGTTATCATAGGAAACCCATGTATTAGTGAAATGATTTTCATAGTTTCAATGATCATTTTAAATGACACATTTGTCAGATGTAGGAGGGTTGATTATATAATTATTTTCTTCTATACCATCAGTGAATTTATTCTCTTATCAATTACTAGGTTGGTTCCCCACCTTAATATACATAAATAATTTCAATTTCCAGCTAAGAAAATTTTCAGGATTCTTCTTCCAACACTTATGAAATGTGGGATGTTTGAATTTATTTCGCCCACGTGATTTCTAAATTTTAATTTCACAACTAAAATATATCATCTACTTTTTATATATATGCTGGTGAGACCCTGATGATTTTATGAGCTATATTTTAAATATTATTATAACATTAGAATATTTCGTCATCATTTTTAATGTATGAAATAAATAAATCATTTCATTGAAATAGTATTATCACATTGATGATGTAGTGACATTAAATTTAAGATAGATGGAAAATTTGTAAGAATAACATTAATGTTTTGTTAATTATTCCTCATATACTACAATTGATTCATTTTATTTTTTATTGAGGTTAATAAACCCCTCTATAATTTATTTCAATGTGTGTGAGGAAAAAATTTATTGAGTTTTTTGGTAATTCATTCCACTACATCAATTTGATCATTTACCTTGGGTTTTTATTTTTTATCAATGTGCACCATTGAATATATTATTCTTATATATGATAAATTTCTAGATGGACTATCTATTAAAAAAGAATTCATGAATGAAGAATATATTTTCAATGATTTTTTTTCTATGATTAAGGGTTTGATTGATCCACAATACTTTAGAGGACTTTCTCATAAAATGGTCTCAGTTTAAATTTTACCTTTCAGAGGGTGTTCATGGTTTCCCCATGATCCATGTTTCAATTTAAAACATTATTTAATGGATAATGAATTTTACTGAAGTCACTGAATACTTATCCCCTTTGGATGAGCATCTTAATATTCTCGACATTACATTTTCCCTCCCATTGGGTGTTGACTCCATTCACAAATTTCTTCTAATTTTTTAAAATAATGAGAAAATTTAGGGATAATAAATATTTATCTATTATATACATAAAAATAATATATGAACAGATAAATCTTAAATCATAAATGACATATATCCCTTAATATATAAATTTTTTGTTAAAATATATGTTATCTATGATCTGTTACCTAACATAATATTTTATGGTAATTCTTTCCATTTATAATAGTTCATATAGAGCCTATGAATTTACCAATAAATTCCCCAAGCAATTATAAAAATAGGTTTCAACAAATGAATTATTTTTTACACTTTGCAATGATATATTGAAGACCAACGAACCATTTTAGTTTTCATTGATCTGAGGTAAAATTGTTGTAGAGCCACATCATTTTCTAGTGTCTAGACAAGGTTGTATTATCTTGGAAAACATATAATATGTAGCTTCTGAAAATTTATGGAATAATTAATCTCTTTAGTATTATTTTTAAGTAATTTAATATGGTTTTCTTATCCTAATCACCCAAGATAACAATAAATTCTTATGATAACAGATTTGATAACCTGTATTTGAAAAGAAAATAATTCAGATATAATTATAAAAAAAAGTGAATATAATCCCATGATATATTGAAGAATAGTTTCTTTGGGAATTGAGTTTCATTGTATAAAAAAGACATTGGTATACAAAAATTTATTTAATAAATCTATAAAATTCCCTTAACATTCATTATTCATCTGAAACATAATGGAATAACCTAGGGATATACATAAGAAATAGTTGACCTAAAAAAATGTAAGGTAAAATAAAAATGAATATAATATGGTAATATTGTTCATTTGAGATAATATTTTTACTAGTGTGACATAAAAGGGGTTTGAGACATAGACATGAAAATCAAAACATGATAAAATATGGTAACATCAACGAAACATTAGAATGTGGAACCGATATAAAAATGAACAAATATCATGGAAATATGGGGAGAATTCAGAACATAGTTTTCTTAGGGTAAACTATCACTCACGACACATGGTGTTTCATTAGATAAAAATATTACCTAATTCATTGGAAAACTATATAATTCAAATGCCACCCATTACATTCTTTAATTTAAATAAATAATTGTGCTACATAGATAATTTAACATAAGTATATAATTAATAAATTTTAATCCCATGATTATGGTGTATGGGAAACATACATGAATATACCTAAAAAATAAATGCTAGAAACATCTAGGTGAATATCATTAAGTTTATTTGATTTTTTGTATTCAATACAAAAATGTTTGGCAAAGAAATTACATAGATAATTTCAATAGCATAACTACTGTAAATAAAGAGTTGTGTTAGAGTATAATAAGAGTTAAAGGGGTACCTCACCACTTATATATAATAAATATATATAATATGGATTCATAAAATAATATTACATAATGAACAATTTTAAATAAATCAGAAGAACATAAAAAAGGATCTTGAATTAATAAAAGAATGAGGGGATTACATACCTTGAGAGTGAACTTCTAAATGCATCGGAGGATATTATTATGAGGTTGGTAACACCGTTGGAGGGTTTTAGAGAGGGGAATGAAGAATAACATAAAGGTAAATGGTTTTTCATTGAATATTTTATAAAGGATGGATTGGATTTAATGAGGAATCATTATTTTGGTAATATATTTTTAGTATAGTTTTTATTACTTCGACTTCTGGCCATTATGATGTCATAAAAAATATTGAATATTTATACTATATTTAATAATTTCCCGAAAATGAAATTATCTCATGAAATTGAAGAAATCTATCCATTGGAAAATTTCAATTTGAAAATATCAAAAATACTTTTTTTATTTCAATAATTATCTAAATTTAAAATTATAAAATTGTAAAGCAAAATATCCATATTTATTTTATAATAAGGCATTAATTATGATAATAATTTTCATCTCTATATAGTATTTTCCATTTTACATCATCAGGATGGATTATTATTTATATTTAAATACATATTATATAATTTGAAATATTTTACAAAAATAACATTAATTACAAAAATTCTCAAATTCGGCAAAATTATGTTTGGATTGAAATAATATATTTTTTCAATATAATTTTATTTCATCATATCAGGTTGTAATTTATATAAAACTAATTTTAAAATAATTTATATTGTAATAAAAATTGTTAATATAAAAAAATAATTTAATAGAAAAAAAATAATACTATTATTTTCTAGATAAATAACCCCTTATTACCCCATTTTATACCTATGAGAAAGGTTTCTTAGGGTTATAATGTATTATAGGGATTCCAGGAAGATGGTTTCAGTCATGATATCAATAATCTTGATCATTTCTAATAAAATATTTTATTTATGATTTTTTTGTTGAATAATGTCTTTGGATTGACCATGGAAAAATTCAGCTGATGTTATCTCCCTTTGGAGCTCTGATATATGATCTTTATATGGTTCTATCCTAACATTCGAGGCCATAAATTCATTAATCTATTTTAATTTGATTATATTAAATCTATTAATATATACCAATCAAATCCCTCACTATACAATTGGTATATTATTAATCTGTAAGAGGATTAATGATATTTGAAATATAAATATATATATTTTACAATAGTTCAATATATATAATGTATTAGGTGTTTTTATCTAACATTATTGCATAATATAAATTCAATCATTTGAAAGGGGAAATTCAATTATAAATAATTGGGTTTATAAATCCTCTCCCCAATTTTGATCCCCAACTACATATTCCCAAACCTTCTCCCTAGATATTAATTTAAGAATAGGTTCACTAACAATCGTTCTTTTTTGTTCATTTAATTTCACCTCACATTCAACTCTATGAAGGAATGTGTATCCCTTCTATGGTAACATGGTGACATTAATTTTATATAAAACAATTTACCACATTATAATAATAACAATTTTATAATTTTATTAATTAAATTTACATTCAATGTTAAATAATTAAATTTTTGTTTTCTATTAGTTTAAATTCTTTGTAAATAATTTTTTTAAAAATAATATCAATATATTACTAATTTTTCCAGTGATTTGTTTATTTAATATCTTTTAAAAACATAATATTATGTTTATGTATTTTTTTAAAAAATAGTAATTCAATATTTTATATTTATTACTATGTTACTATTTAATATATTTTACTCAATTCTAATTAAAAATATTTTAATTTTTGTTTTTAAAAATATTTGAATTTATAATTTAAAATTTGCAGTAAATAGATGTAAATTTTTAACTAATTGAATTTGGATTTATTTTTAAATTTAATTTAGTTTATTTAACATTTTTTATTATTATTTTATCATTTTCTTATTAAATAAATATAAATTCATTTTTTAATAATTTATAATAATATGTTTTTTACATTATTGGATTGATTTTTTGGCATTTGTTTTTAATTATGGGTCAAGAGGAAACCACATGGTCATAAAATCAACTATGTGAATTTATATATTCAATTTTTTATAGGCCAATGTAGCAAAAAAAAATTAATCATGTATGCACATATTTATAATAAATTTATATATTCAGATGATAAAAAATTCTACATATCCAATTAAAAATAGTTATCACATATATCATTTTCAAAATGAAGCATTCATGAAGTTTACTTATTTCAGCAACCAAATCCCATAACAAATTTGCATACTATAATATATAAAATTTCAATTATCAAAATCACATAGTTATTTATAATGTTATGTAAATACTACATTCCTAGTTTTAACCTTTAATAGAAAACAAAACACAATCCAAAATTTGAAGGATCTCGTGTTGAGCCTCATGAAGGAGATAAAACCCATGAGTAGTGATGAATATTGATGCATATTGTGAATGATTTTTTATGTTTTTAGTGTGATAGAAGATGATTACATTTAGAATATGAAACCCCATTTTAACAATAAGGATTCCACAAGTCGTTGTAGAAGCATACTAAGGATGATCCTCATTGATCTCATAAAGTAGGGAAGAATCAAATAAAAATTATCATTATAAAGATATAATTATTGAATCCACCATTGTGAATGAATAATCCTAACATGGATTTTGTCACGACCCGACCTCGGGGCCCGTGCCGTGACTACCCCAAGCCCGCCTTCCATAGGCCAGGGGCTGGCGACTAGCACCAAGACGTAAAATCCCGGCAAACAGGGAAGGCATTGCCTTTATAAGTAACAACCACCACAGAGACAGCAAACGGAAAGTAACTACAGGTGCAGAAAAGTGAAAGGGGGCCGGAATACAAGCCCAACTGAAAGTACAACTGAAAAAGTAAAGAACAGCAACTGAAGAAAAGACGGCGGCCTCGTGTCGTCCACTGGCAATCCCACCTGAAGGGTGGGTACAGATAGCCTCCAGGCTCCTCGGGTCCCACGTCCGCTCCGAGCACGTCCCGCCCAGTGGTCCACCTCCAAGTACCGTCCTGCTCCACGCCCCAATCGTGATCAGCGCTGTCCGTCGTCTGCATCCAACACAACAAGGTGCGGGCAAAGCCCGTGCAGGGGTGAGTATAAGCAACTCAGTAAGGACCCCGAGACCCCCGAAGGTCTCCCGAAATCCACAAAGGATATAGCACAAAAGGAAGGTGCAATCACGAAGTTACATCTGACTCGACTTAGGTATATGCCCATACATATACCTAAGTCCCCAATTCTAGCTCTGCTCACGAGCTCAAGAACAACTCAATCCACATAGGAAAGCAAGACTCAAATCCACAAAGGAGAGTAACAGTAAATCCACAAAGGATAGTTCAACACAATCCACAAAGGAGAGTAACATAAGATTCAGCTCAACCAGGTATACTTTTTCAGATGACGTCAAAGATGATCCATGATCCATCTAAGTCGTCGGACCCACGAAGGATCGATAGGTACTAACCCCCGCAAAAGACCCACACAGGATCGGGCTCACACAGAACCTGTAGGCAGTGGCTCACACAGAACCGGTAGTAAGGAACCACGAAGGATCGGGCCCACACAGGACCTGTAGCACTGATCCACGTACGATCGCTGAGTGCAGTAGTCGACGAAGTCCACTGAGGATCTCTGTACAGTCGTCGCCGCAGTCCACGAAGGATCTCTGCTCTGTCGTCGTCGCAGTCCACGGAGGATCTCTGCTCTGTCGTCGAAGTCACAGCCAGCGCTAGGGTTCCCGCACACAGCGAGCTCGTTTAGGAGGGTCCGCTCCACGAGCCGAGAGGCTGATACATCAACTGACACGTAGTTCGAAGTTGATGTATCCAAAAGTTCCGTATCGACAACAGGATCTCAACGCAACAGACGGCGCGTCAAACGGACGCCCGGTCTGAGAGTTATTGGCATTTTCGTTTCAGGGGCCCGGTTGGTTTTTAGGGAAAAACCAACCCGACCGTACTCCGCCTGTGTCCAATCCTCGGGCGGAGTATGCCAAAAGTTCCGTCTCACTTAGAGGAAACTACCACAGCTGATGGTACGTCGATCGGACGTCCGTAGCTCAAGTTATGAGCGTTTCCGCTCTGAAGGCCCGGTTGGTCTCGTGCACGAACCAACCCGGCCGAACCCAAAGTATTCCGAAACCTTGAGTATAATATACCGAAACGACCGTATCGATCCAAGGACCGCGTAGCCGCTGACGGTTCATCAATCGGAGGTCCCAGGCCCAAGATACGGGCAAAAGACCGATGAGGGCACGAAAATGGGGGTTCTGGGCCCGGGGCGACCCGGCCCGACTCGGCGAGGCCGGGTCCGGTCCGGTCCGGCCTGGGCGCGGCCCGGCCGACCGGACCGGCCGGCTCGGCTTCGGCCGAGCGGCCGAAGGAAACCGCCGCGGGTTTGACCCGCGGCTTGGAGGAACGCGGCCCGCACGGGCCGCGTGTTGGGTGGCCGGACCGCGGACGCGGTCCGGCGGTTCGCCGCCGCCGCGGCCGAGCCGTGGCGGATTCCTCCGGAGGCGTGTCGGGCGCCGCCGCCTCCGGTCGCCGGCGCCGCCGCGCCGGCGACCCGCGCCGCCGCCGCCTTCCGCGGGCCGCCGGAGTTGCTCCGGTGGCCCGTTTTGCCTCCCGTCTGCGCCATTGCTCCTCCCGGGGGCCGATCTTCACTGCGGGATCAACGGATCGCCTTTGCCGCATGGTTCGTCGTCGTCCGCCAAATCCGCACAACAAAAAGATTGGCGGAGGGTTGCCGGGTCTTGTTCGTTAGACCCGCACCCTCCGCGTTAGTCATAAACAACGGGAGAAAGGGGCTACAACAATTTTTAATCAAAGATAAAAATTGTGCACTCCTTTTTCTTTTAAACGGCAATTCAAATTTTTAACCACTTGAAATTATTCATGCCATTTCTTTATTCAAAAAGAAATAAAACACGGGAATGAATCATCAAGAATTAAATCCCTACCTTGTCGTCGTCGTCGGACGAGAGGTCGTCGCGGATTTGGTGATCGTCGCGGAAGAGACGCTCGTCGCACCGCGGGAAGGAGTCGCGCCGACGATCTCCGGATCAAGATCAAACGGATTTAATTAATTTAAATCCGTTGATATCGAATTATAAAAAGGGAGAATTTAGAAGATTCTATTCTCACCTTTAACCGCCGATCGTAGGTTCGCCGCGGAGGAAGAAGCGCCGAAGAAGAAGAAGAAGGTCGCGGAAGAAGTTTGTCGACGTCGCGGATCACGGTGTGCGTCGTCGAATTTTGGTTCCGGTGTTCTTCGCGTTCTTCGCGTTCTTCGTGTTCTTCGTGTTCTTTGCGGGGAGGGTGGAGGCTCAGAGGATTCGCACAACGATGGCAATCCTCCAAAATAGACAAGTTTGTCTATTTTATTAATTTGCCAACGAACGCAAACGCGTAAGTAACGACTCATTAAATTCGTTGAATTAATTCAACGAATGAAACAGCCCATTTAATTCACGAAATAAACCGCCCAATTAAATGGTCTGTTAAGAAATTAAGAAAATGCGCCGGTTGACTTTTCAGTTACTTTGACGGGTTTTCGCGGGTGCGTTACTTAGCGAAAGAAACGGCGGGGCTCATGCGGGCCCCACATCACAAATATCCTACCAAGAGGGTAGGATATTTCCGGATAGCACCCTATCCGCTTTAACTCAGCTCAAGTGGCTTTCAAGTGACTTCCAAGTGGCTTAAGTGAAATAAAATAAAGTTGTCGCACAACCTTTATTTTATTTCCGACTTAAAGCCCAAAATTTTAAAAACCACGGTTGAGCAAACGCAACTCCGGAAGAGGCGTTTCTAAGCGAATACCGGCGCTTCGATTTCATCGGTGCCCTCAGAATTCGATTCCGGGCACCGGTTCAAAAGATAGAAAAACCTGCTCGTCCGTTCACTGAACGTACCTGAGACAAACTTCGTAAATTGATTCCGGGCACACCGGGCCTCGGAATCAGGTGCCGTCTGAAGCTGCGCTCTTATAAAATTCCAAAGAAAATTAAGAAAAAAAATTTCCTTGAAATTTGCGGGTCTTTACATTACTCCCACCTCGGGGCTTTACGTCCCCGTAAAGATACATCAAAAACTAGAGGAACAAATGGGGGTACTGAGCACGCATCTGAGCCTCCCGCTCCCAAGTGCTCTCCTAGAGGTTCTCGTGCTGCCATCTGACGCGCACAAGAGGAATCGACTGACCACGTAGGACCCGCTCCTATCGATCCTCGATCTCCACTGGGACCTCCGCAAAAGTCTCCCCATCGTCCACGTCCAGCTCCCCAAAGTCGATGATGTGCGTCGGGTCGTGCACGTATCTCCTCAGCTGAGACACGTAGAAGACGTCGTGCACCCGGTGCAACTGAGGTGGTAGAGCCAGGTGATAAGCCACCTCTCCTATCCTGCTGAGGACCTGGAAAGGCCCGATGAAGCGTGGAGACAACTTGCCGCCTCGGCCAAATCTCCGTAAACCACGCCGAGGTGAGACACGCAAAAAGACGTGGTCGCCATCCTCGAACTCTAGTGGCCTCCGCCTCCTGTCAGCATATGACTTCTGTCGGCTCTGAGCTGTCCTCATCCTCTCCTGGATGATCTGGACCTTCTCTGTCGTGGCTCGGACCATCTCTGGTCCCACGAGTGCTGACTCCCCAGGGTCTGTCCAGCACAACGGTGATCTGCAGGGTCTGCCGTACAACGCCTCGTATGGTGCCTTCCCGATGGTGGAGTGGTAGCTGTTGTTGTACGCGAACTCCACCAAGGGTAGGTGGTCCTCCCAGCTGCGACCAAAGTCGAGAACACATGCACGGAGCATTTCCTCGAGTGCCTGTATGGTCCTCTCAGTCTGACCATCCGTTTGAGGGTGGAAGGCTGTGCTCAGATGGAGCCGCGTCCCGAACGCCTCCTACAACCCCTTCCAAAGCCGGGAAGTGAAACGAGCATCTCGATCGGAGACGATAGACGATGGAACACTGTGAAGCCGTACGATCTCCTGGACGTAAAGACGTCCCAAGCTCTCCACTGAGCCCTGCTCTCTGATGGGTAAGAATTGTGCCGACTTGGTGAGTCGGTCGACAATCACCCAAATGGAGTCGTGACCTCTGGAAGTGCGTGGAAGTCCAGTCACGAAGTCCATAGATATGCCGTCCCACTTCTACTCCGGGACCTCCAAGGGCTGTACCAAGCCTGCTGGTACCTGATGTTCTGCGTTCACCTGCTGGTAGGTGAGGCATCGTGAAACGAACTCTGCCACAGCTTTCTTCATGCCCGGCCACCAGTGCTGTCGTCTGAGATCCTGGTACATCTTCGCCACTCCGGGATGCACTGCCAAGGGAGAAGTGTGAAACTCTCTCAGCACCTCCTCTCGTAAAGCGACTGGTACGAAGGTACGTCCTCTGAAAAGGATGTCGTGCTCTGCTCCAAGGGAGAAGCCATCAGGCACCTGACCTGAGGATATCAGTGCACGCCGGGTCTCACAGTCAGCGTCCCCACGCTGAGCCTCTCTGACCTGCTGTAGAAGTGGAGGAGAGACTGTGAGAGACTGAAGAAAGGCTGCTCCGTCTCTATCCACAAAGGATATCTGTAAGGAGGATAGCTGCTCCGTCGCCTCCTCAAGTAGCTGAATGCCCGTCCTCCTGCTGAGGGCATCGGCTACCACGTTCCCCTTCCCAGGAGTATAGATTATCTCAAAGTCATAGTCCTGGAGGAACTCAAGCCATCTCCGCTGTCTTAGGTTCAGGTCCTTCTGAGAGAAGATATACCTGAGACTCTGGTGGTCAGAAAAGACTGTGAAGCGCTCGCCCATCAGATAGTGCCGCCAAGTCTTCAGAGCAAAGACCACTGCTGCTAACTCCAGGTCATGAGAGGCGTAGTTCTGCTCATGCAGTCTCAACTGACGTGATCCGTAGGTGATCACGGCCCGCTCCTGCATCAGGACGCACCCGAGTCCAGTCCCTGATGCGTCGCAGTAAACTACGTATCCAACTCCCTCCTCAGGCAACCTCAAGATAGGTGCGCTGGTCAATCTCTGTCTCAGCTCCTGGAAGCTCTGCTGACATCTTTCTGACCACACAAAGGGTTTCCCCTTCTTCGTCAAGGCTGAGAGTGGTGCCACAACTCTGGAGAAGTCTGGCACAAATCTCCGATAGTATCCGGCTAGGCCCAAGAAGCTCCGCACCTCCGTCACGCTCCTGGGTGGCTCCTAAGCTAGCACTGCCTCGATCTTCGCGGGATCCACTGCAACTCCCGCCTCAGAGATGACGTGCCCCAAGAAGTGGACCTCACGTAACCAGAACTGGCACTTTGAGAGCTTGCCATAAAGCTGGTGCTGTCGGAGTGTGTCTAGCACAACTCGCAGGTGGTAGGCATGCTCCTCCTCAGTCGTCGAGTATACCAAAATGTCGTCAATGAAGACCACGACAAATCGGTCGAGGTATGGCTGGAAGATCCTGTTCATGAGGCTCATGAACACTGCTGGAGCATTGGTTACACTGAATGGCTTAACCAAGAACTCATAATGGCCATACCGACACCTGAAGGCCGTCTTCTGCACGTCCTCATCTCGAACTCTGAGCTGATGATAGCCTGACCGGAGGTCTATCTTCGAGAACCACCGCGCTCCCTTGAGCTGATCGAAGAGGTCATCAATCCGTGGCAGCGGATACTTGTTCCTCACTGTCACCTGGTTCAGGCGACGATAGTCAACACACAGTCGCAAGCTCCCGTCCGCCTTCTTGGCGAACAAAATCGGGGAAGCCCAGGGTGAAACACTGGGTCGGATAAACCCCTTGCTCTGCAAGTCCTCCAACTGTACCCGCAGCTCTCGAAGCTCGGCGGGGGCCATCCGATATGCTGGAGTAGATATCGGAGCTGTCCCGGGGTACAAGTCGATGTAAAAGTCTACCTCTCTACGAGGAGGTAGCCCTGGAACGTCGTCGGGAAAGACGTCCACGTACTGGTCCACCACTGCAGGAAAAACTGGACTCCGCACGTCCACTGCTCCTAGGATGAGGCTAGCCAACTGATGAGAGATGGGCTGCACTCTCCTCCGCGGAAGTCCATCCTGTGCTGCAAAGGTTCCCTTCTCGCCGGTGAAGGTAAACCTGCTCCCGTTGGTGCGAACACATCGCACATTGCGCCTAAAACAGTCGATCTGGGCAAGAACCGTGGATATCCAATCCATGCCCAAGATGACGCCGTAAGGCCTCGACGCCGCTACAAGGAGATCCCAGCCGAAGCTCTCGCCTCCTAGAGTAAGCTCACACTGCCAGCACCAGTGCGTAATCGTCGAGTCTGCTCCCGTAGGAGTCTCTAGCCATAAGGATCGAGCCAACGGCTCAGTTGGAATCTCCGAGCTCCGAACAAGGGCAGAGGCTATGAAAGAGTGACTCGCTCCTGTGTCTATAAGTACTGCAGCAAGGGTGGAATAGACACAGATCGTACCTCGAATCATCTCTGGCATGTCGGGGTCATAGGCCTCCACTGCCTGGAGCTGGGCCTGTCCCTGCCCGCCAGCTCCCTGTGGTCGAGGGGGCCCTCCTGGTGGTGGTGGGGGTAGAGCCTGGAAGCGTCGCCCACCACCCGCTGCTCAGCCAGCTCCTATGCCTCGTCTGCCTCCTCCCTGCGGACCGCCACGGTCGACCCTCTGCCTCTGCCTGGGTGGCCCCTCCACTGTCTGCTGCTCCTCTGGTCGGCGAGTCGGGAAGTCACGAGCCATGTGACCCTGCCCGCCGCAGGAGTAGCACAGCCTGCCTCTCGGAAGGCTGGCACTCTGCTGTGTGCCCCGCACTGCTCAGCTGGTGTCCTGAGGCCGTCTGTGTGGGGGTCTGGTCTTCCTGGACCCGAGAGTCATCCGTCGGCTACCTGCTGCCGAAGACTCAGCTACCTGCCGCCCTGCGCTAGGTCTCGCCGCTGAAGAAGGCTCTGCCAGGAAGCTCTCGATCAAGAGGGCTCGCTCCAGTACTCCCGCCTGGGTCGGAATGCTGAGGGAGATCAACGACGCCCGAATCTCCTACCGCAAGCCCTGCTCGAAGGTCCGGGCCCGGAAGAAGGGGTCCCGTACCATGTCGGTCGAGTAGCGAGATAGGTCAGTGAACCTCGCCGCGTACTGAGCGACCGTCATGCTGCCCTGGCGCAGCTGGAGAAGCTCCTGGATGCGCACCGCTCGGAGGGTGGCCGGGACGAACTCAGAGCAGAAGAGGCACTCGAAGTCCGTCCAGAGCAAGGATGCCTCATCGTGAACCTGGAGCATCAAGCTCCACAATCGTCCTGCCGCCGCTTGCAGGAGGCTCGCCGCGAGAATCACCATGAGATCCGATGGTGTCCTCACTAGCCTAATGATCCGTACCACCGCCTCTAGCCAGTCCTCGGCGGCCTGGGGGTCCGCCTCACCGCGAAACCTGGGCGGTCGCTGGCTCTGAAACCCATGCAGTGCCCTGAGGCGACGTGCATCGTCAGCGTCTGGTACTGGTAGCATCGGTGGCTCGGCGGGTAAAGCTACCGCCGGTGCCACTGCTGGCAAAGGGCCCTGCACCGAGGCCTCGTCGCTCGGTGGGCTGCCGTCGCGCCCTACACTCGGAACCCTAGCTGGCTGTCGTCACGGGGCCATCCTGAAAAAGAGAACAAGAGCACCACAGTCAGAACAGTATACCTGGTGAGCTGGCACAAGTAATCACAAGGAAAACATGAGACTTTCATGAAGAAGATTAGTATACCCAGTGAGCTGACACAAGTAATCACAAAGAAACTTGAAACACACACGCAATCAATGTTTTCATGCATTAAGTCAGAAATCAGGAGTCAGGGTCCTGGTGTACGGATACGTCGGCCGCCGCACCAACACTGGGCTCCCTGAACTGATAACCACACTCAATACACTAAACACTATTGCTTCATATAGAAAGAAAAGACGATCAGAGTCTGCGGTAGAACCGACCACCTCTGATACCAATTTGTCACGACCCGACCTCGGGGCCCGTGCCGTGACTACCCCAAGCCCGCCTTCCATAGGCCAGGGGCTGGCGACTAGCACCCAGGCGTAAAATCCCGGTAAACAGAGAAGGCATTGCCTTTATAAGTAACAACCACCACAGAGTCAGCAAACGGAATGTAACTACAGGTGCAGAAAAGTGAAAGGGGGCCGGAATACAAGCCCAACTGAAAGTACAACTGAAAAAGTAAAGAACAAAAACTGAAGAAAAGACGGCGGCCTCGTGTCGTCCACTGGCAATCCCACCAGAAGGGTGGGTACAGATAGCCTCCAGGCTCCTCGGGTCCCACGTCCGCTCCGAGCACGTCCCGCCCAGTGGTCCACCTCCAAGTACCGTCCTGCTCCATGCCCCAACCGTGATCAGCGCTGTCCGTCGTCTGCATCCAACACAACAAGGTGCGGGCAAAGCCCGTGCAGGGGTGAGTATAAGCTACTCATTAAGGACCCCGAGACCCCCGAAGGTTTCCCGAAATCCACAAAGGATATAGCACAAAAGGAAGGTGCAATCACGAAGTAACATCTGACTCGACTTAGGTATATGCCCATACATATACCTAAGTCCCCAATTCTAGCTCTGCTCACGAGCTCAAGAACAACTCAATCCACATAGGAAAGCAAGACTCAAATCCACAAAGGAGAGTAACAGTAAATCCACAAAGGATAGTTCAACACAATCCACAAAGGAGAGTAACATAAGATTCAGCTCAACCAGGTATACTTTTTCATATGACGTCAAAGATGATCACTGATCCATCTAAGTCGTCGGACCCACGAAGGATCGATAGGTACTAACCCCCGCAAAAGACCCACACAGGATCGGGCTCACACAGAACCTGTAGGCAGTGGCTCACACAGAACCGGTAGTAAGGACCCACGAAGGATCGGGCCCACACAGGACCTGTAGCACTGATCCACGTAGGATCGCTGAGTGCAGTAGTCGACGAAGTCCACTGAGGATCTCTGCACAGTCGTCGCCGCAGTCCACGAAGGATCTCTGCTCTGTCGTCGTCACAGTCCACGGAGGATCTCTGCTCTGTCGTCGAAGTCACAGCCAGCGCTAGGGTTCCCGCACACAGCGAGCTCGTTTAGGAGGGTCCGCTCCACGAGCCGAGAGGCTGATACATCAATTGACACGTAGTCCGAAGTTGATGTATCCAAAAGTTCCGTATCGACAACAGGATCTCAACGCAACAGACGGCGCGTCAAACGGACGCCCGGTCTGAGAGTTATTGGCATTTTCGTTCCAGGGGCCCGGTTGGTTTTTAGGGAAAAACCAACCCAACCGTACTCCGCCTGTGTCCGATCCTCGGGCAGAGTATGCCAAAAGTTCCGTCTCACTTAGAGGAAACTACCACAGCTGACGGTACGTCGATCGGACGTCCGTAGCTCAAGTTATGAGCGTTTCCGCTCCGAAGGCCCGGTTGGTCTCGTGTACGAACCAACCCGGCCGAACCCAAAGTCTTCCGAAACCTTGAGTATAATATACCGAAACGACCGTATCGATCCAAGGATCGCATAGCCGCTGACTGTTCGTCAATCGGAGGTCCCAGGCCCAAGATACGGGCAAAATACCGAAGAGGGCCCGAAAACGGGGGTTCTGGGCCCGGGGCGACCCGGCCGACCGGACCGGCCGGCTCGGCTTCGGCCGAGCGGCCGAAGGAAACCGCCGCGGGTTTGACCCGCGGCTTGGAGGAACGCGGGCCGCGTGTTGGGTGGCCGGACCGCGGACGCGGTCCGGCGGTTCGCCGCCGCCGCGGCCGAGCCGCGGCGGATTCCTCCGGCGGCGCGCCGGGCGCCGCCGCGCCGGCGACCCGCGCCGCCGCCGCCTTCCGCGGGCCGCCGGAGTTGCTCCGGTGGCCCGTTTTGCCTCCCGTCTGCGCCATTGCTCCTCCCGGGGGCCGATCTTCACTACGGGATCAACGGATCGCCCTTGCCGCACGGTTCGTCATCGTCCGCCAAATCCGCACAACAAAAAGGTTGGCGGAGGGTTGCCAGGTCTTGTTCGTTAGACCCGCACCCTCCGCGTTAGTCATAAACAATGGGAGAAAGGGGCTACAACAATTTTTAATCAAAGATAAAAATTGTGCACTCCTTTTTATTTTAAACGACAATTCAAATTTTTAACCACTTGAAATTATTCATGCCAGTTCTTTATTCAAAAAGAAATAAAACACGGGAATGAATCATCAAGAATTAAATCCCTACCTTGTTGTCGTCGTCGGACGAGAGGTCGTCGCGGATTTGGTGATCGTCGCGGAAGAGACGCTCGTCGCACCGCGGGAAGGAGTCGCGCCGACGATCTCCGGATCAAGATCAAACGGATTTAATTAATTTAAATCCGTTGATATCGAATTATAAAAAGGGAGAATTTAGAAGATTCGATTCTCACCTTTAACCGCCGATCGTAGGTTCGCCGCGGAGGAAGAAGCGCCGAAGAAGAAGAAGAAGGTCGCGGAAGAAGTTTGTCGACGTCGCGGATCACGGTGTGCGTCGTCGAATTTTGGTTTCAGCGTTCTTCACGTTCTTCGCGTTCTTCGCGTTCTTCGCGGGGAGGGTGGAGGCTCAGAGGATTCGCACAACGATGGCAATCCTCCAAAATAGACAAGTTTGTCTATTTTATTAATTTGCCAACGAACGCAAACGCGTAAGTAACGACTCATTAAATTCGTTGAATTAATTCAACGAATGAAACAGCCCATTTAATTCACGAAATAAACCGCCCAATTAAATGGTCTGTTAAGAAATTAAGAAAACGCGCCAGTTGACTTTTCAGTTACTTTGACGGGTTTTCACGGGTGCGTTACTTAGCGAAAGAAACGGCGGGGCTCGTGCGGGCCCCACCTCACAAATATCCTACCAAGAGGGTAGGATATTTCCGGATAGCACCCTATCCGCTTTAACTCAGCTCAAGTGGCTTTCAAGTGACTTTCAAGCGGCTTAAGTGAAATAAAATAAAGTTGTCGCACAACCTTTATTTTATTTCCGACTTAAAGCCCAAAATTTTAAAAAACACGGTTGAGAAAACGCAACTCCGGAAGAGGCGTTTCTAAGCAAATACCGGCGCTTCAATTTCATCAGTGCCCTCAGAATTCGATTCTGGGCGCCGGTTCAAAAGATAGAAAAACCCGCTCGTCCGTTCACTGAACGTACCCGAGCCAAACTTCGGAAATTGATTCCGGGCACACCGGGCCTCGGAATCAGGTGCCGTCTGAAGCTGCGCTCTTGTAAAATTCCAAAGAAAATTAAGAAAAAAAATTTCCTTGAAATTTGCGGGTCTTTACAGATTTGATTTCCAAATACTTTTGATTAATAATGTTCAAAAGAAGGTTGAAGAAGAAAATTGATTGCGAATTCTTTTCTTATGGAATTTAAATTTGAAAGCAGTATTAGAAAAATAATAATAAGGCCAATTTTTTAATAATGATTTAGCAGGTCAGTTGGGATCTAACTCAATAAAATATTTTTCAATGTCTGATTCCCCTTAATAAGGTAAGGTGAACCCTCTGATTTATTTCTATTATTTATCATTTGATGTTTTTGAGAACATGGATTTCATTGTTCTTGGAATTCAATATATAGGACTAACTCAATATTGAATATTGGGGTTTGGACAATATTTATTTGATGATGTTAAGAAACACTGAATACTGCGATGAATCAAGTTTACATTAGTTATACTGTTCAATTAATCATGGTAAGAGATTTAATGCTTCGTATTTCTAGGGTATTTACTGTGATGGTTTATTCTGTTATTATATTTGATGACTTTATTCAATTTGGTCTAGTGACTTATTGTGTGCGAAGCTACGAGTTAATGGATGAGATTACTAGTTGTAGTCACCGAGGATTGTTGATGAATACAGATTAAGATAAATTTATTAATATGATGGATAAAGAGTCCAGTGCAGACATTGATAATTGATAATAAAATAATGTTATTCTATAACTAATTAATGAAAGGGAGAAATTAGTCTTTCTGGATGTGATGGATTTGGCTCTAAGGTTTGGTTAATAGTTTTAGTGTGATTAAAATTTAGATTTTTTATAAATCATAAAATATAATGATGTTGGACATCCTTATTGAATCAGTTATGAAATTCACATGAACCCAGAAAATGGTTGTTGGTGGGGTGAATGGTTTTAAAATATTTCCAAATAATTTTTTAAAAATAAATACCCTTTTTTAAGAAACAAATATGCTCCCTACTAAATATAACACTATGGGGAGAAGATCAAGGGATATTTTTCGAGATCATAATTATAATATTCATCAGATGGAAAAGTGGATATTAAAAATGGATATTAACTTCCACTAGACCAATGATATATCTTCCATACACTAATTTTTTCCTATGTTGTATCTCAATTTGTTTTCATGTCTCCTTTTTTAAAATCTTGAATTGCATAAAATTAGTTAAGAAATACAATTTTTATAGTACATAATTTGAATTTCTATTATGAAATATTTATTAAAGTTATATTAGATTCCCGATTTTATAAATAGAATGAGTTTTTATGTTACAAAAAAGAAAATCATAATGTTTTTGTTCAAACCACTTGATCGAGATTTTCAAAAACATTTTTTTATCGTTTAATTTAATTACCAGATCAAAATACATGAAATACATTCACAAAAGATCTATTTTATCAGTATAATAATTTCCCACATATCGGTTGTTAAAAAGAGTAGTAATTAAAAAAAATTAATAATATATTCCACATCATGATTCTACACACATGGTTAACCATTTCAGTCACATTGTTTATACTTTTTATGTATTTTAAGTTCTATAATAAATTAATTCAAACAACTCACCATCCTTCCCTAGGGTTCTAATCTTCTTGAAATTGTTGTGAAGTGTATGAATGTAAAAGCATTAATTTTAATGGCACATCAATGACCATGTCATGATTAAATTTAGTCACCGATTTCAGGGGATCTATTTTTTAGTGTATTAGGCAAAAAATGTGTAGAAAAAAATTAAAAAAATATACTCATGATTCACCAATTTATATTTTCAGTCCAATTATTCTTCATTTTTTTATTTTAATCATAAAATATTTATCAAAAAATGATATGTTTTTTTAAGATTATGAACTTTTTTTCATTATAGGATGATAATATAAATGGGTTCAATTAAAAAAAACGATGACTATTGTGTTTTTTGTGGTTATTATGGGCACATTGCCTAAAATTATGCCTATTATTAAGAATGGAAAAAAGTTAAATTTAATGGATATAATGATTTTTGTGAAACATATAATGAATATTATTCAAAACTATAAAAATTAATTCAAATGTATTTTTAAAAAATATATAAAGAAGGGAAGAAGAAGATATAATTAGAAAATTAAAAAATAAGAAATATAAAATTCATGAAACTTGAAAAGAAGACCAATTTGACATATGTAAAGGATGAAAAGGCTTGTTAAATTTTGATAATAATTGAAAAGTATGTAGTGAGGTTCAAATTAGTATCATAATTAATGATCATGAATAATTTCAATTTGATAATATAAAATTTTCACATTAAAAATTCCTTTAATATTGATATCAATTCCAATGAATACTAGATGAAATTAATGGGAATTAATTTAAAAATAAATCAGAGTAAACTGAAAGAACATGAATTGGAATGAAATATTTTCTACCATATTCCAAAAAATGAATGAAAAAAAATTAGTATTTCTTTTATAATATGATTTCTTGTGTTGGGGAAAACTAGAAAATGAGAAAATATATATTGAAAAAACAGTATCATATTTTTATAATTTTATGTAAATATCTTAAACCTATATTTTAAATAATTTGGATGATAAAAAACCTCAAATATTATATTGGAATAATATTGATAAAATTGGAAAATTTGATCTCCCCTATTTTGAATGTGTTAATGAAATACTTTTTTAAAACAATATTGATATAGATAATGAGGTAATTTTTATTACGAAATGGATAAATTGTGATATTTAACTTCATTTTTCTCACATTAATCAACAATATGAATGTTTTTTAAAAGTAGATCATTGATGACCTACCATGTGAAAATAATTTGTTTAAAATAACTATAGTCTATTGTTCATGATTTTGAATTGAAATGTCATCCCAATGATCATAATTGAAAAACATTAATGGTCTTACATTTGATGATGATATTTTTGAAAGTAAGAATAATGAGTAATTTCAGAATATAATGGATATTCAATGAGTAAATTATTTTACAAAATCATTTATCATGAATATTATGTTTAAATATGATGACCATTAGGGATATATTTATAATATGTTGAATCCTATGATTTTTTATAGTTAAAATAATTGTACCCCATATTTATCACAAAATAACTAAATTAATAAGGCTGTTAAAATTCACATAGAAAATTATAATAATTTTGATTAGGGGTCATTTTTTATTTTTAATTAAGCTTAATAACATGATACTGTTGAAAACATATTTGTTAACCTGTTTTCTAATACTCATATTCCTACAACCATATCATTTAGAATATGGGAGTATATAATTTTTTAAGAGATCTGGGAGGATGAAGACATACCCCTAGGAGAATCAATATACTATTGTCCCCTTATGATTTTTCAGAATCATGTAAATTTTGGTTTTGGAAGGAAGACCTATCATGATTGATTCATGTGATTTATTTTTTATTTATGTGATGAATAGATACTTAGTATATCTTGAGGTATTTCATTTCTTAACACATGATACTAGATTTTTTTAAACCATTAACAATGTGGATTAGGATTTTTAATCATCTTCTCAATTTAGAGAAATCATCAAGTATTTATTTGATGTTAATGGTTTCCTCAGATGCATTATTATAGATTTCAACATTTCGGAATGTGTTTTTATTTTTATTAGTCCTCTATTATATATATTGTTACATTGAGTAAATGGTTCAAAAATATTGGGATGTTAATGGATGGGAAACCACATCCACCTAGTTGCTACAATTATTTTCATGGAAGGTTTTATCTGGGACAATAAATGATATGATTCATTTGGTGAAACCAGTGATTAAACAAAACATCCATTTCCTTTTTTATTTCAATTTATTTAAATAAATTCAATCACATTATTCTCTTCTTCTCATTCATCTTATCACATGTTCACATATAGTTTAGCAATCCCTCACCAATTAACTCTACAAAATATTTTATTTCTCTCATATATTTTTTTAATTTACTGTAGTACATTTATATATGTTCCATACTTTTTAATGGCCAATAAAAATTAAAAATGTGTACATGGAATTGTAAAAAAGTGACTCATTTATAGAGATAATGGATAATCATTCCTATAATCTAACTCTAGTTAATCATTCCATTGACCATAAATTGAATAAATATAACAGTTATATGTTAACAATGCAGGTACTTAGTGTTGGATTACTCTACATGTAAAATTGGAAAAGAAATATGGATTATTTTGAATGAAGTTAATTTTAATAATTATTCAAATTAAGTGATTTGTTGTTCATTGACATCCTTTCTATTTTATTCAACTCATTTTTCATTGTGTTTTTAATTAATTTTTGGGGAGTTATACCATATATCATATTTTTCTATTTTAGTGAATCTATAGTCAGTATTGGTTATTTATGATGTTTCATTATATCGAAAACCCTATTTTAGTGGCATTTTAAAAAATGAAGACACCATCCAAAATACATTGGTTTCATAAAAATTATTTTTTTAATGAGTGATTATTAAGATATTATTTGAGCCTAATTTTATAAATGTGGTGTTTTTACTAGATATTATTTTATTATATTTTTAAAATTTTTTATTTCTTTTTTTAAATGGTGAAACCATGTTATTGGACTGTATTTTTTTCCTTTGATCAAAATTTAAATATGTTCATTAGAAAAAAAAAATCAATCATTAGATTCAAATTTGATTAATTCAATGAAAAATTCAACATTGGGGTTAATTTTTGGGTTTATGTGTGGAGGATGAATTATTATTGTGAAATGATGGTTCTATGATATATTCATTGTTCCACATGTTAATAGCCATCAATTATTTTCCAAAATTGTAACATTTTTGGAATGTATCCATAATTTTTAATGTGTGAAATTTTATATTGATAATGGTAATTGTGATTCCACGTTGAGGTGGTATATCTATATTACACAATAGATTTAACTGAGACCATTATTTTTTCTACCCCTTCAAAAAAATGATTTTAGTAAAATTTTATGTGAATATTATATAACTGTAATTGAATTTCATATTTTTTGTTACATTAAATCCATAAGATACACATCTACATGGGCTGCTAAAAAAAATACTAATTTAGGTTGAGAATTTTTAAAAAAAAACATAAATTCATCAATCTTCTGATTGAGTTATTATTTCGTCAATATAAAAATAATGGTTCCTCTACCAAAAATATTATCAAATTATGAATATTTTTAATTATGTGTGTTGGTTTTCCTCATGGAATATGAAATTAGAAGCTCCAGTTGGATTAAAATTAATGTCCATTATATTTGTTTTCAGAATTTTACAATTCTTTAAATTTTTGAAACTAAGAAACATTTTTATTCTAAAACTACTAAATTTGAAAGGGGTAATTCCATTTCATCTTGATAGGGTGTATGGGGGTAAATATTTTGTAATACTAATTGTTTATAGAATTCCATATTTTTTATGTTGAGCTGTATTATTTTCAATTACAATTTATTATATAATTTCTTCAGGGCACAAAAATATTTAGGTTTTGTGCAATTTGATGTTGTATTTATTTAAAATTTTTGTAACTATTTTTTATTATGATCATTTATATTTAATTAATAAAACATGATTTAAATGTCAAATAATTGAAAATTTGAATTTTGTTTTTTATGTTTTTAATTTATCATTTTTGTTTAAATCAATATTTATATATATATATTTTTCATTTTCTTACAAGAATTCAGTTTTTATATTATTTCACTTTTAAAAGATAATTTTTTTATCATTTTTATCATATTTATTATTTTCCTTATGATTATGTTAATATACAATAAATAGAACATAAATTTCATTTAAAATATATTATATAGTTTCTTTTATATAATTGAATTTGGAATTTAAAATTATAATTGATTTATTTATTTTAACTTATGTAACATGAATTTATTTTTTATAATTTATTTAGTTAACTATTAGTTTATTATTTTAATCTATAATAATTATATTAAATAACTAATTAAATATATTTTTAAATTTTAATATTATGTTTTTTATTCATGAATTTATTTATTCTAATTAGTTTCCAAATCATTGTCCATGAGAAACAACATTGTTAGTTTTTCAAACAGTTGAATTTATAAGTCCAATTTGTGCTCAAGTCCATGTAGTTGAATTTTTATCTATATAAATTGAAAAATTCCAAATGTTAATTGCATATTCAAATGATAACAATATAAATGTAGAAACTTCCATGTATAAATCACATATATAATTTTTAAGAGGCTTTTCTCAATTGCTAGTCTTTTCCATCATTAAAATCATTTACCAAAAGACAATGTAACCACATTTATATCATACAGTATAAAAATTAAAAAAATTAATATGGTACGTGATTAAAAAATTTAAATTTTTTTCCTTACATTGATAAAAAAAACATTAACCTATTATTTAAGGACAAAGAGCCAGGTCCTTTAAGTTAGATAAACCCAAGACACAGTATGAGTTGGGATGCTCAAGAATGACGTTGAATCTTCAATCAGAGTTCTGTGAGAACATAAAAATACACCATCAAGATGATCTAAACTAATATGTTTTAGTAAAGAATCATAGAGAATAATTTCATGTATTTCAAATATGATAAACCTTAAACGTGTTTTCAGAATTCATCAAGGAACATACCACTCCAATTCTGAATGAGATGAGTTTATCCAATTCCACCCTAGAATAATGATTCAGGTGAATCTGATATTGAGTGATTAATAAATCCACCACTATGTTACTAATATATATCTCTATATAATGTTGAATATATGAATATTAATCTCATTCTGAATAAAACACTAGTTTAATACCCCTCATGGATGAAAAAACATGTCATGGATTTTATTTCTCTATTAATTTTAATCCTCTCAGGCCAACAAAGGTTTATGATAAAAGAAACTGTAAAAAATGATGTTGATGTAATTATATTTTTTTTTCTAGAATTTCCAAAATAAAACTATGACCATGTCTATGAAGAATATTCAAATGAGTGATCAAGATTGGATAATGTTGAACCCTTATAAGTGGCCAAAGACCATTTAAAGACAATGGTGAAACCCAAAATTATTTTTACATCATCTCGCATTTTATTTTCTCAATAACTATATTAAATATTGTAAATAATAAATAAATATGACTTAGTTAATTATGAATATGAGTGTTTTATCATCATCATTTTGATGGTATTTTAAAATAATGAATATGATAATGAATTTTTTTGATATTTTTATGTATTCCCCAAAATATGTGAATAAGATAAATTCTCCCCATTTAGATATTAGTTTGTGAAATTCATGGTTCTAGAATTTGGTTTGAAGAATTTCCATAGTTAGGATGAATAATATTTTGGGTATGAATCTTTTTTTAAGAATTCGTTTAATTTTTTTAGTCCCCAACCATTGTTGATTATTGTGGATTTAGTAAAATTTCACTTTAAGGTTGTGTAATTGTTTAATTAATGCATTCATTATTGATGATAATTAATTTAAGTTCATATGTAATGAATGAAAAGTATAAATTAATTTTTCAAAAATGTGATTTATTTTTTATAAGGTGTTTCTAATGAAATAGGTACTACTAGAATTTTAAATTTTTTTATAATAATGAAAATTTAAGGAAGTTGGGATTCCAGTAATTGAGTAGTTATTATAGTTAGTTGAACATTTAATGTTTATGTTGGTGGATGTAATGTCAATAAAAATAAGATTCCATATAATTTATAATGTGAGAAACCATTTTTAACAAAAACAAAACGAGGCTCTCAACTATCCCAGATTCTTTAAACCTATTAGCATGTGATATTTTTTAAGAGAATGAGTATAATCTATAATGTAAGGGAATATAGAGCCGATGTGAAGATATATTTACTTCAAATAGATAGATTATATTTATTAAATAATACATGTTTTTCACTATTTAATCCCAATTTTTTAAAATATTGTTTCCTTCTATAAAACCTTTAAATAAACCTTACTATACAGGGGGATTTACTTCAATGATTTTAATTATCACTTCAAAAATTCTAATATAAATTAATTGGAATATAGATTTTATCTTGGTATTTTTTCACACACCTCTATAGATATAAATAGATATTAGAAAAATTAATGCTGAATTTCACATCTTTAATACTTATATATCATTAAAAATTAAATTAATGTTTTTATACGTTATATATTTTATGTCATTTAAAAATCACTTAAAACATCTCCACATGTTCCTCTACCATTCGACCCTTAATGTCACAATGCAGAAGAATAGGAAAATATAAATTTTAATTTGACTAGTATTTCAATAATCGTGCCGTGTACACTTAGTAAGTTGAATATATAGTCCTAATTTTTTTCCCAAATAATCATAATTTATATTTATCCAAGCTAAGATAACTATATATCTCAGTCATAGTTGTTATTCTAGGATAATAATCAATGACATCTATCATATTAGATCCACTGATATATTATCATTAGATATTATATGGTAAAAAAATTAACCATTAGTATACAAAAAACACACATTGTAAAATTTTCACCCAACTCTTATTCTTTAACATCTTCAGTACAATACTTAAGTAAACTTTATATTCTTCCTTTATCTTGAAATATAATAATAGATTATATATAGAGATAAGAAAAACTAATCAAATTATTATATAAATATTATATTTATTAAATCCATGAAGATAAAGGGTATTTAGTAAGGTTAATGTATTAGGTATAAGTTAGAGGTGTCCATACCACACATATATGGTTATTTATTATAAGTATTCAAATTTACCCATCATTTGATATTGTTCAAGTAGAAGAAATATCATCAGAAAGTATTTACCACCTCATAATTGATTAAAAAGTATCTAAATATTGGAAATATGATACTTATTCATGATTTTGATCTTTTTTTGATATTTATAATCAATATAGTGTCACATTAAAAAAATAAATTTTCATAAAAAGGAGTTGGAGAACACCACAATTATGTACATGGAGTTATTAAACCCTTATTAATATTATCTTAGAGTGTGTTCTACAATTCCTACAACTCAACTAGGGCTATTCTATATAGAGTAATTAAAATATGTGTAAGATCAGGTATTATATATATTAAAAACTCAAATTCCAAAATTTGTGGAAAACAAAACAAATCTCCAAAGAATGTAATCAAAAAATCATTAAAAATTAGTCATATCAGAAATTTCGATTTTCTACACTACCAATAGAGATAAATTAACCTTTTTGAAATGAATCAAAGCCCATAAAATGGAAAAAAATCCCATTGGATATTCATATTTATCATCTCATTAGTAGATGGTCAAAGTTTGGATTATAATATAAAATATAACATCCCTTACTCAATAATTTATTTGGGAAAATGTAAAGAAATGAAATATATGGCCATTAATGAATGAAATTAAACTAAATGGAAAATCACTAGACTTACCCGAAACAATATCCCATAAACATCATTCAGAGATGAATAATATACTTTAAATGCGATAACTATTCCAATATAATATATCAATGATAAATCCAAATTTAATCACTTGTTTTTTTGGGATTCCATTAGAAAATTATTTATAATTAAAAGAAATTGTATGTCCATAATAATATAAACCATTATTAGTTCCAGAACAGATTGAATGTGTACCTTTTGACAAAAAGATATCATACCTTACATTAGAAATAATGTATTAGTGTCATTTCCCTTTATCTATAATCATATTGGGTTTTTGAACGTGATCATCATCATTAACAATAATATTTTTCCCTAGTTATCATAATTCACATTAATCTTGATTTTGAGGCACTGGAGTGTGGATGGTGCAACACTGGGTTCTTTCTCTCCATATATAGCTATATTCTTCTTTCCATTAATTTATTATTTAATTACCCAAAAAATTTGGTTCCATGATTATAACATTTTACAGTACCCATATAAACATTTCTAACATGTTTCCTCTAAATATAAAGCATAAAATATGATTTATATTCATATATCAATATTAATTTTAATTTTTCTAATTTAATTAGTATTATACCCATCTGAAATATAAAACATATGATATTTTTGGGTAAATAAAATCTCTATGTAATGATATATGGCATAATAAATTTTTTTACCCATATTTATTGAAGGCCCAGGTGACTAATTCATCTTGAATAAATTTTTTTAAGACACTAAAGAGTTGATAAATCATTCATTTATCTTGGATAATAATACAAAAAATTTACCTACAATGAATTGTAATATTTTCAAGAAATGTTATACTATAATAATTATACATTTTATTTATATCTAGTAATTGAATATCTATTTTCATATGATGAATATCGAAAAATTACTTATTAAAAAATATGTTCTTACACTCGACCAATCTATGAAGTCAATTCATTCCCATTTACATGTTTTCTTAATAATATTCCACGATTTATATTCATCTCTATAGAGAAGATAAATAGGTAAAGTAAATTCTACATGTTCCAAATATTAGTGAATAGAAAATATATTTTTAGATATACTAATTAATTATTTAGTAGCTAGTGGATCAGCATACACAACAATAGATGGTGGATGTTTCCTCATGATGGAGTCAACAGAATTTTGTTCCCCCATTTTATCATTCAGAAGCTAGGCATGATTCATAGCATGGGAATGTTTTATGATCATAACAAAATTATTTTTTATTAGATATTCGATAACATTTCATTTCGATGGAGGATAATCCTTGAATTTTCAAACACATTTAAAATCAACTTGTTTTCTTCGTGTTCTTCCCATTGAATAAAAACTAAAAGCATAGTGTGAGAAATTGTTAGCACAGTGGGATACAACATCATCAAGTATAATAATTTATAGGATTTATATATAATGAAACATTCTTTTTAATTTATGGAATCATTGGTTTATCCTAGGTCATTATTATACATCATCGATTTAAATACATCATAATGGTCCATAATGAAAATAAATGTTAACCTAATAATAAAAACCATTAATTCAAAAATAGGTGTGTTGTAAGGGAGCTCCCTCTATTCAATATAATGATGGTCTAGATATAATCAACCACATATTTTGGGTTTATTTCCCTATATGTATATATGCCAAAAATGTGTCAACTTTTAGTATTGAGAATGGTTATTTTTTTCTAGGAGAACCACATATCTCTATTTACCATAAATAACTATATATTCTTATAGATAGGATTATTCGAATGGTTCTCACAAAATGTTTCCAATATTATTTCATAAAGGTTACTGAACCATGATATCATACCCACTATATTGTCTAATGATTATTATATATAAATATTAAATATTATTATAAGAACATTCAAAATATGAAATTGAAATCCACACGATAAAATTATAGGTTTAGTTTCTAAATAAAATATATGTATATAAAAAATGGTTAGAATATATCTAAATTATATCCTTCTATGTTCTTTATGACTATAATTCTTCTTCTACATATCAAAAATAATTATTTGTTCTTAACCAGGGGAAAAGAAACGTAAGAATGTTTGGGAACCGATGTTATAAAGAAGTATATATGTGAGATATAAATGATCAAATATATATGACATGAGAATAAACGTATGAATTCATGAGATAAACATTTTTAATACCATACAAATTAAATAATAGATCATAATCGTGATCCATGGAATAATTAGAGATGTTCATAAGATATGAACCATAAAAGAACCAAAGATCACGAGTCACGACATTATAAAATTAGAATAAGAGATAAGTTTGTGAAATATATATATAATATTAAAAAATAATTTCATTTTAAAGGATAAATTTCATTACTATCATAGTAGATTGGGTTCACTTCCCATTATATTTTATACTCAGTCATATTTAAATATAAAAACTATCATAGTGTACATTTTTCCTTACTGAACATATTCACTAACCATTGTAGTCTTTATTATATTAGAAGTTATAAATCATTACCCCATTCATTTGATGGATATATAATCTTGAGGCTATCCATAACAAAATCATAATATATTCATATGTGTGACACAAGATTACAGAACATTCATCATATTCCATTAGTGATAGAAAAAAATATGATTAATAAATATTTCAATAGTCCATCATAACATGATTCACGTAAGCAATTTATATTTTATAGAAATTTCATTATAATAATTATAAACCATCTAGATAATGAATAAGGATAGAGTCCTTGGATCCTATCCCTAGTAAATCATTACTAATATTAATGGATGATATTGTTGATGAAACCTTAATTTAAAATACTTGTGGAAAAAATATTAAAGAAAATACCCCATTCATTATTAAATAATTATTTTAACATATAATTATTTTAAAAATATTATTAAAAATATGAATTTAAAATAACAAAAAAATTAAATGATATGTCAAATCATTGATAACTCATTTTGTTGGGAAATTTTTTTTAGTCCATGTACGTAAAAATAGTGATCCCTTTATCACATTCAATAATAAATAAAAACAACCTTTTTCATAAAATAATAAGAAGATTATATTAAATTTTTAATAAAATTTTGTAAGGGTTATAAATATCATAAAAAAATAATAATAATAATAATTCATGAAAATATATTAAATATATAATATAGAAGTAATACAATTAATCTTAATCAATGATGAAATAATGTTCTCTATTATTAAAAACATTTACTTAATATATTTAAGAACTCATGATAGGTAAATTATAAAATTACATGAAATTTCCATTAATAAAGAGAGGAAACCAAAATTCCTTGGATTATTTAGTGGATGATCATGAAATATAATCATTGAAAACTTTATGATAAATAATTAAAAGAAATGATTAGATTATATAGTTAATCACTTACAACTTTTGTAAAAGATGAATCAAAAGCCCATGAACTAGATAATCATGTATGAATTTTTAAATATATATAATTTTCATGATAATCATTAAAAAATATATTCATGTGATTTATATAAATAACTAAAATGATACTTTTTCTGAATATAAAATGTTTCTCATAGAAATAAAATTAGGGAAAAAATCCTTACCACATGTTTGTCTTTCTTTAAAATCGGTACAGACTCTAATATAATAATTTTAAAATTACTATAACTTTATAAAAGAATATTTTAAATAATTAAAATGTTATGCATATTACATTAATAAAATTTCAACACATTTTTATTAATAATTCCTTATTAAAATAATTTTTTCTTGGGGATTACGGTTTCATTTATCATAAGCGTTTTGGTTCATTAATTCATGCCATTTTATATTGATCAAGGTTTAATAATTTTTAAAAATTTGAATGTAAGAAGTTAGATAAGATATTATGTTTATAAAATAATAATTATTTGAAAACATTCATTAATAAAAATTATTCTAATCAATATAATCTTCCTAGAAATATGGTGATGAAAAATTAAATTGTATTGCTGTGTGGAGGCTATAGGCCACATGTATGCATGAATGATACCTTCATTACCCATTTAATGGGAAAGGGGGTGAATAATAGGTATTTGATATGAGAAATACAATTTTATTATGTTAAGGATAATGAAAATACTATTATATGTTGAATACTACTGATTTGGAGAAGGTAAAATAAAATATAATTTGAAAATGTTCTGGTAGGACGATTACCTCTCCCTCAGTTTACCTGATTTAAGTCCTTTCATAATGATACATTGAATAAAATTTTAATAAAATAGGAATATATAATTTTTGGATATATATATTGTGAAAATAATTATATAGGTTTTTTTGAGGTAGATATGTTAACAGGGTGTAATTCATAGAATAGAGGGGTGTCTTTTTATAAATGTGGGAGCCTACCCATGTGGAATTTCATAAAACATATAAAAATAATAATGTCATACTCAAATATAGTTCATTAAAATTTATAGATATTATATGTTATGATAGATTAAGGTTTAAATATATTTGTTTTGTTAGAAAACATTCACTTTTATTATGGTTTAATTTCCTTTGTAAACAAAATTTCACCGTAACATTGGTTACAAATTTATATAGCATTTACTATTAATTATGATTAAAAATATAGTTTACTCTAGGAAAAATATTAATTACCCTGATTAAAAAAATTATTCCAATTTTTTTTTCAAATTAGTGTCATAATTTAATTTAATTTTACTCCCAAAAAACATGATTAATAGATTTTTCCAAAAATAATCCTCTCTTATGTATAATAAACTTTTATATCATAATCATACATAAGAATCATTTTGCTGACAAAAACTTAACTATTATATATATAAATAAATATAATTTATTTTTAAAACTATTTTAAAATAATTTATGACTTTATACATTATTTTTTAAAAAATCTTTTCCAATAAATATCATTATTTTAATACTATTCATTAATAAATCATTATTTTAATAAAATTTTAAAAAAATTCACTATAATTGAATTTTTAAATTGAAATTTATATTTTTTTGAAAAAAAAACTCAAATAATTATTACTAAAGTGGTTGAAATTATTTATATTATTTTCTCAATAAAATCAATAAAACTCGCTTTAAAATGAAAATATATTTTTAATGAATATAATTACTTAACTAAAAAACGAGTACTTATTTATCAAAACATTTTTTTAAAAAAACTTTAAAATTATTTTATTCAAAATGTTGTAATTACATTTAACATTGAAAATTTAACATATATCATACAATGTTATAATATATTATATTTGATTTTTACTCGGTGTAGATTTATCAAAAGCTACTAAAGAAATTAAATTTATTTGAAAATAAATATATCCTAAAATATTTAGGTGTTAAATCATTAAAATTATATTCAATTTATGATATTATATTATTCTTTTAGGAATAATTAATCCTCCAAATGAGTCCATTAAAATTTTAAATCTAAGATATCAAAAAAATATGATTTATAAAAGAGAGTTTGATAGTAAAAAATATCATTTCTTATAAGGGAGAATCCACGATAGTTTTGATGTGAGTCTTGTATGGTATTTGGATTTGTAAAATATGATCAAATAATCTTATGAGAAGAATCGTTTCAATACATATATAGTGGTTCATTTAAGAGAAAAATTTATATAAATAAATAATAAGTGAATTTTAGATCCCTCAATGGAGATTTGGTTAATTTAGTGTTGTTTATAACATGAATAGTTATTGTTATATCTAAAACATTACAATATATCAGGATTTAATGCTTATATAACAACCATATTTGAGATATTCTAATGAAATTTTTATTGTGTGTATTTATTTAAGGTCATATTTTATTCCATGTTTTATTTATTTTAACAATATTCATGATTTTTTGAAGACTTAATAGTTATTTATTATAAGTAAAATAATAAGTATTATTTTATTATTTGAAAAATATTTAGTGATAAGGTGTAAATTATGATAAAAAAATTCAAGGAAGTTTATGTTTTCCAATAAGTAAATATCATTATATTAAATTTACTAGTTGAATATTAATAATTTTTTACAATGTTTGAATAATCGTGAAGAATATATATTATAAGAATGTGTCATGAATAATCACGATGGTCTAAAACATGTGTTATTAATTTAATGATTATTTTTTGAATAATTATATTATGCCATAATACATGATTATTATTTGAGAAGGTTGACAGAACTAGATTAGATATACAAAAAATAATTACCATGAAATTTTAATTTGAAATTTTTCGATACTGAATAATATTCAATTGTATTATTCTATAAATATTAGGTCTAACAGTACTGATAAATATATTATAAATTTAAGGAATAAGTACAATTTTATAGTGTTTTATTTAACACCATGTTGAATCACCGATCTTTTTAATGGCATTTGAGAACCTAAAATTTCAATTTATAATAATGTTCTATGCTAGTGAAATCTATAATATATCCATATTGTTTTTATAGATATTATTGAATATATTATGTTATATTAAAATTGTTTTGACAAATTATTTTTTTAATATAAATTTCACTAATCATAAAACCATTATCTACGTAATTATCTATTAATTCAATTATATTATAAAAAATATTTTTTACTAGGATACAAATGAAAATAAATTGGTATTTTTGTGAAAAAGATTTTAGGACTGTTATTTGATAATATTTGTCATGGTTTATGAGAAATAAAATGGTGTAAATTGATCCAAAAAAATTGGAACATGATGATGATTTAAGGATATTAATCGACATCTATGAAACTCTTATGTCATATTTATTCTCTATTTTAGTTCATTATTTTTTAAGACCATATTCATTTATTTAAATACTCTAATATTCATTTATAATAAAATTGATATTTGTGAACTAGGGTCACAAATGTAAGCATGGATGATGTAACCACTTAAAAAATAGTTATTGAAGATTGTAAATCTATTTTTTTATGTAATACACTTATTATCATTATATCTCTAATTTTTATTATTTTCCAAGATATTTTAAGATTCATTCATCCACATAGCATTATAATTCTTATTAGGTTTCAATGGAATGCTTTTAGTATCACATTAAGAGACCCAAATAAGATATATATACATAATATATAATTTCAAAAAATTAATTATTATATCTCACAAAAAACACAATTATAAAAGAACCTACTGATTTAGTATCTTTGTGGATTAGTTACTTAAATGACTTATTACACACTATAGAAATAATATCTCTACAAAAAATCTCCACACATATCTTCATCCTAAAAGTACTCTTATAGGTATTATCATGAAATAAGTTAAAAAAAATAGGAGAGGGTAAAATGATTGGAAATGTAAAATGCATCATTTAAAAATTTCAAATAGTTGTATATTATAAAAATGATAGTACATAGAATCAAAAATTAATAATTCATTAAGAAACAAATAATGATAAAATATAATCACGAGGCATGAAGAAATATCATAAAACATGGAATGAGAATAAAAAAATGAAATAATAATATAAAAATAATATATTATACTAGTTGATAATCATTAGAACACATGAGATAATATTCTTGATCTATGGATCATAACAAATACATGTGTAAAAATAATAATCGTATGAAATCATAATAATGTGAACATATCTTACCAAATAATCTTCATGGACAATTTTATATCATATATAACTACAATAAAATACATTAATATTATTTTAAACATAGGATTCTGAAATAATTATAAAAAATATATATTATAAACATAGTTTTCATCAATATTGGGCATATATAAAAAATTATATAATGAGATATAAACCATTTCCAAATTCATTGGTGGTCAATATGAGACCCAATTATCATATAATTCTAAACTATATATGTGTGATTTTTCAAAAATAAATCATGTATCTTATGATGAAAACCCCATGAAAATAAAATGGGATAATTGATATTCATGTCATGAATCACATATAGAAAAAGGTTGAATTTTGTAAAAAAAAAATTGAATTAAATCTCGTATAAAGAAATATATCCAATGATAATTTGAAATGTCATACATGAATCAAAATTCCATAAATGAATTTTATTTTAGATATATTATGTAAAATGGAAATTGAATTACAAATTTATTTTCCTAAATATTTTGTAGACATTTAGTGGAAAATAGTTAAATTTCACTTTTAAAATACATTTAAAGTGTTTAATAGGATAATTTTTTAATATATATTTTCTATGTAATTTTCTCAATATTTTTACCTTAAAAAGTATATAAAGTTAAATTATAAAACAAATTGTGGAGTGGATGTTATAAAACGTGGATTTAGGAAGAAAATACAATTTTCATATTTTTGAAATAATTTTGATGAAAATTGACATCAATAAAAAATACGGACATTGTTTTTGAAATAAAAATATAGGGAAATATAAAAAGTATAAAAAATAATGGAATAATAATATTCATAAAAAATTAACATTTTAATAGATAAAATTTATGTTTGAAAAACATAAAATATAGTCGATTCAATTTTTTTTACTAAACCATATCGTTATGATGTAATTAAATAATCAATGATGAAGATAATCATATGAAAAAAAATTTAACATATGAAATTGATAATAATACTTTGATTGAAAAATACAAATAAAATACAATGTAAAATATCATATTCAAACAGAAAATAGTATGACATAATTAATAGGTGGTTAATTTATGAAAAATACCTAGAAAAATTTATAATGGATGAATCAAAAGGAATTGAGGTAGAAACATGAATTTGAATTTCAAATTTCAATTATAAAATGATATTTATTGTTAAAAATGTGAATAAAGTTGTAATTAAAAATATTTGGGTTCCTTATTTTTATATATATAAATATTATTTTTTTACTTACTTTTATTTATAGTAATCATTTATAGTATATTATTACTAATTTATTGATCATTATTTGTGAAAATTAATATTTGGATGTCAAATGTTGTGTTTTCTCAATTCTAACTTCAATATGGTTGTTCTAGTTAGTGGTAAATTAAATTTTATACATCACATCCAAATTTTTTATGAAGAATAGTTAGATTTGTTTGATATAGTTACAAATTCCAATCTTCATTTGACATAAGTTATAAAGATAGTTCATTATGTGGAATAAAACTACTTTTTTACTAACCTAAATTCTATAAAATAATATTTTTATAATAAATATACTAATATATGTTACAATAGTATTAGTATGAAAAACTATTTAATTATATATTATTAAGACATAATACTGGTGTTAACATTTTCATAAATGTCACTGATTGAATCAGTATAGATTCATTTCTCTTGATTGTAGAACTCACTTAATAAAGAACATGATATGAAAATTTAATGAATGAGAACATATTATTATATGACGATAATATCAAAATTATCGATAATTTTTTTAGACACATTAATAATGTGATAAATAAAATTATATATGATTTTTATTAATAAAATAATGACAAATCATAAGGGGTTGATAACACTTATAATGATTACTTCAATCATCTCTTAAGAATATTAAAAAAATGGTGAGTTTTGTGTTCATTTTCACAATTAGAGGTTCAAAATATTGGGAAAATATATGTAGTGTTATGTTTTGTGAATGTTTTTCAATAGTAAGTATATTTAATGTTTTAATTAATGATCATTGGATGATTGGTACTTTTATCCGTGATCTTGAATTGAATTTCTAAAAATACTAATTCTTTAATATCAAAGGAATGTGATTTAACATGGAATATACATCCGTTGTTTAAAAATAAAGGATTTATATTTTAAATCCACTTATCCACCTATAATATATCATAGACCGTTAATATTTTATACATTCATAGTTAAACATAATCCTTTATATTCATTTTAAATTAATCATGGAAACATACATATCACCATATTAATTTTTTTGGGAAATAATAATAATAATTATTAAAATTTAAATGATAATTCCTAATATAAAATCCATTTTAGTTTATTATATTTATAAATATCCCTGTTTCGGATGGACATCTCCATGTGTGGAAGATTTAATGTAGCTCTTTTATGAATTTATTTTTCCTTAATTCAACCTCATGGATTTGTTAAAGACCATATCAAATAATTCATTAATTTTATGGCCTTGGGAAAATATATCTTGAAATAATGATGCAAGAATACAATTATTTAAAATTTTCTTCCTTAAAATTATACTCATTAATAAGATTGGTTAGTCCCCCCCCAATCATGGAATCTCTACAATAAATCTTTTCGGTTTTATTGGGGATTTTGTATACAACATTTTTATATATTCCATATATACTGAAATTTATAGGGCCCTATTGTAAAATGTTTCTTCAAAATTCCCATAGGGTAAATATGTTTTTTTAAAATAAAATACCTCTTTATGTCTACAATTTTCTTCCATACTATTTATGATTGATCATCATCTTAAATCATTAATATTTTTGATGTTGAATGTGTGCTCCTTTTTTAAAAAACCACTATAGTTTATAAACACAATCTTTTCTACTAGAAATTATAATTATTAATCCGAAATATGATTATATAAAACTTATTAACACAATTTAATGTTCATGAATATATGACTACCACTCCTTGAATGGCTATAAGATTTTATCCACTTCTTATCTCACCAATAAAATAGTGTATATAGGTTAAATCATCTCAATTATTTCACAAACCATATTATTCTTTATTATGAAAATATTATATTATAATATCATATATGTTAATTTCCATAATTTAGTTTTCGAAACTCCATTAATTGTAGGAACCACAATCTTGATGCTTACAACTGGGTGATATTTCAATTTCTAACATCTAAAAAAATAATTATTCACTCAGATAATTCCATTTTATAATATTTTTTTAGAATTAACAATATTTCATATTAAAAAAAATATATAATCAATATATTTAAATTAAATTTTAATTTTGACTATTTTTTCAATTAAAAAAGCATTATTCATATGTGTATTTCTTGTTTTTTATAATGTAAAACAAATCTAATTATTAATATTCTAACACCATAACCATCAGATTGATGTTAAATTTTTTCAATATGAATATAAATCATATTATTATGATTTGTGTTCATTGATGTTCAGTGTAGAAGAGTCAAAAATCTTTTATCTACAAAATATTGAATAATAATTTTGAATAAATTATAATTCTTGATTGTTTTGTTATTTTCTTCAAGATTTTACCCCCATAATTTTGTTTTTTGGATCCATTAAAAGTCTTCTAATTACAATTTCAATATTCTCATTAGTTATAATGAATTTTATAATTCATCATTGTGTTTAATTTTACCATATGAAGAATTCTCCCTGTGATGATACAATATGAATTCCTTATAACCAATGACGTTTCCCTATATATTATCTAAATATGATATATACCCAATGAATAATTTATATAACAAATGAATGCTTTATATGTACCCTTTATAGGTAATATTCAAGGATAATCCATACCATATGAATTTTATACATGGGTTTATCCCATTTCCATTCTTTAATTCTTTTACTCAACAAATAAAGTATAAATTACTCGAGTTGTACCCTAAAATTGATCCATTGAATTGTAAAAAATGGTTATAGAATATTCCATTTCAATTTCATACAATATAGACCCGATGTAAAAATTACTTGGAAATTACATAACATATGTGAAATACTTAATACATGACACATATAGATTCTAAAAGACTAGATTAGTTTAGTGACTTTGGAAACATGGATACATAAAAAAATACTTAATAAAATATCTACATTGTCTCATGTGTTATAATTTCACAAATAGAACCCCTTTTGTAAAAATCACACTTAATACCCTTTTTCATATCTTGTAGAAAGAAAACATAAATATGGTTGAGCTTAATATATGAGTAAGGGTAAAGATAGATAATATCAATTAAACATAATCATATGAATGTAAAACATGAACATAACATTGAAAATCATACCTTTTATAACAAATATCAAAATCATGATTCATGAAATAAATATTGGTATTTCATAATAAATAAGTGATATTGAAACATTATCCTTGAGAAAATAAAATAGGCATAAAAATGTAATTATGAAAAACACATAAGCATAGAAAATAATTTACATATTATCTAAGGCTCATTGATAAGACCATCAAATTAGACAAAGTCCATTACTAAACCAGGTTTACATTCCATTCATTCCCTATATTACTAAACCTGATTTACTTTTTGTTCCAGGCATGTATTACAGAACCATATTTACTTAATGTTAGAGTCATATATATTTTGTGAGATATAAATCGCTACCCAATACATATTAGAGAGATATAATTCCTACCAATTAAATAATGAAAACCATACATATATAATCCACAAAAACATAATTCATTCATTATAACATAAACTATAGAATTAAATAGGTTTCATAAATATCATTCTTTAAAAACATAAACCATGTAAAAAATGGATTTCATCAAAATAATTCCATCAAAAATATAATCAATCATAACTTAAATATTGATATTATAATTGAACAATATAATTAATCTTATATGGAAAATAATTTTTACAAAACACTTAATATTAATTCTTGTGGGAAATATCCTTTCTTCCATAAAAATGTTTTATTTTCTTAAAACATGGTGCAATTTTTCAATAAATTAATTTTTTTGGAAGTTAACATGAAAAATTGTGAGAGAATATTCATGGAAATAAGGAATAATAAAAGTGAAATAATATATTCATGTCTTATATGATAAAAAAATATTATTCTTGGCCTTGTACAGAAAAAGTACAAATGTACCTTGTATGGAAAAAATAAAATATTCCGTCCAAACCATATAATAAAATTTAAAAATGGGAAATAGTTAATTTAAATATCAATACGATAATATTAAAAATTAATTAAAACATTTTTAGAAAACTTGTAAATTGATGATAAATAAACCCTAGTATATTCTTATGCATAATAAAACTCAGATAATAATGAGATTATGAAATTATCTCTTACTAATGTATAATCAGTCGAATAACATTCTTAAGAAAATAAATAAATAAATAATTATATTTAAATATCATAACATTTACATTAAAAATCATAAAACCATTCTAGATAATAATAAACACAACACAAAATAAATAGATCGTGCCAAAGGAAAATAGCCCCGAGAAATAAAAGTGAGACAAAATAATCCATTACTATAGTGAAACTATATATTTCATGTATCAAAACATCCTGTAAAATGATTTAATTAATGACTTAAACATATTAGAAAATCATATTCATCAAATATGATCATATTATCATCTGTTTGACAGTTACATTATTACTCATCCATCAATTATTTCTTATGTAGGATTTTTTGTATAAGTTTCTATTATAAAAATATAGTCATATCATTTAAAATATGATATTTCAAAACATTTATATCATATTTATACATTCAATTCATTTATATATTCATTGTTTAATAAAAATCATGTAGAATGAATCATATCACACCGTGAAGATGGTAGCTCATACGTATGCATGAGCGACAATCTCATTCCCATAAATGTGAAATTTTTATGGAAGTGGATGATATATATTTTGTTCATGTGTGAAATTAATGTTATAATAATTATATATAAATATTATTTTCGTCATTATGTACATCCAAGTAAGATGGTGGTGAAAAATAGAATACACCACTGCGTGGAGACGGTAAGTTGTATGCACAGACGTTTGGTGATTACATTTTCTGAAAGATAGATAAAAGTTGTAATGTGGTTTTTCGATAACCATGATTTGATATAATTATATAATTTACACCAAAGTTATTACATTATAATGAAAAAAACTCATGAAAATGAATGATAATAAGAAATAATTTCAATGAATTGTTTGCGAAGATTACCTCTTCTTTTACGTGCTCCCTCTAAATCTAATCTTAAAGGCACCAGATCTGGAATATTTATAAGAACATAACATCTATAATGTAACAAGGCTTTAGGGCTTTATTATTCAGATTTAATGAATTTTAATTATAATTTTATTGAAATTGTCTTCAATGATCAACATAAACATCCTTACTAATTAAATATAAAAGATTATTAATCATATATTCATAGGATCTTAGTACATATTAACATATTCTTAGAAAATTATCAAATGAAAAATATTAAAAAATAAAATAATCCATTTAATAGACACATTAATATCCCACTTTGAATTTATTATTTATATCATAATGAACCTAACTTATCCATATTTATTCCATTCATCAACAAACTATTGTAAACAAAGAAAATAGAAATATTGGGTTTATTATATATTCTTTAAACATTTTAATTGCTATCCCAAAAATCATCATCTCATTTTATTATTGAAAATAAAATCTTGATCAATTTTTTTAGGAAATGATAGATTAAATTGTTTATTAATCTTTAATTATTTATTTAAAATAACATTATGTCTGAATGGATAACATGGTATAGAATGAATAGTTAATAACCTTGGTTAAAAACGTTATCCATAATTCAAACCATAATGTGTTACCATTACCATTTTCTTATGATTTGGTAGTTTCGAATAAGTATCTCTTGAAATATAACATTCCCACATTTTCATAAAATTGAAAAAAATATTAATGTGAATGATATTTTTAACTCCGACAATATAGTCCATCATATAATACTCATTGATAATAGACATTAGGTAATTTATAATAGGTAGTTGAGAGAACTTATCTTACTTCATTGTCAAGCACACTTGTAGCCTATCCAATTTCTATATTCATAAATACATTGATTTATTAAATAACATTTTCATGTTTAATCCCCCCCTAAATTATGTACACAAAAATATCTTCATCATTATATTGAGAAAAATAAGTAATAGATTTATAATGAATTACTATTTAGAAAAATTACAATGTTATCCATCACATCCTCTACATAATCTCCTTCTATTCACTACATATTAGTATATATAAAAAGAAATTTTTGGATTATTGACAATCCTTTTAGTTACAATATTGAAAATAAAATTTTGGATGATTCTTATTAACTAAAAATACATTTTCATTCCAATCATTGTATAGAAAAAATTTATATACATATCATTTCAGTTATGATTCTTAATTGGATAAATTTTTTATTCATTTTTGTACTGCTTCTAGGTATGGATCAATCATCTTCACATGTGCCATTCATTTAAGCTCACTACCTTGTTTTTTCAATAAATATTAAATGAAATCATATTTATATTTTAAAAATGTCATAATTTACTTCATGTCATCTCTATCATGTCCACAATATCCGTATATATATTTCAACTAATTTATATATTGTAACTTTTGGTCATCCTACCAAAACATTTACACCTATTCATATCAAATAATTATATTTCATTAATAATTAGAAATGATTTTTGTACTATTTTTTAGATATCACTCATATCCTATAAACACTCAAAATTATTTTCTATTAGAAGGATATGTGAATTAAAATCAATATTATCATGTATTTTATTGTTATCTCCCATTTTTTCTATATATATCATCTATTTATTCTTTTTCCCAAATAAGGATATATTTAAAAGTTTCTATTATGATTAATTCCAAAATTTCCTATAGAACTAAAAAATTCATTGAAAATTTGTTCTTTAATATTAGTGATAATTTTATAAAATGATTTTTTATTTCGATATTTCAACAACTAAAACCAGATTTATATTTGGGGGTTGTTTATTCTTTCCATGCTTCTCTATTTAATTGATTTAGAGGATTTTGTCTCTATTTTTTATTTTTCATTATAGTTTTATATTTTTTTTCATAACGTAAAATCTTTGGAAAAATATAGTTACATTGATAAATATTAAAAACGTACTCATCCTATCTATCGGAACCATTCATTTCAATATCTTCAGAATACATATATTTAACCACATTAGACTATTTTAGGTATTCTATGATCTTTATCAACACTTTTTTTAATAGGTCTTTTTATATTATATTATAGTGGTCTTCTTCATTAACATTAAACATCTTATCATGGTTTTACACAATAAATATCTAATTTTTTAATGAAATATTATATTTCATGATTTCTCCAGTAGAATTTTCTTCAATTTTATTCAGCACGTCCTTTCCTCCATTCAAATTATTATTTTACAATTTATTATTTACATTATAAATAACATATTATGTATAATTATTATCCTAATCAATTAACTCATATTGTACTATATATTAAAGCTCTTCTTTTTTCTCATTATTCAACATCACTATTTGATGTATCAAAAACCACTTTAATTATAAACCATTTTTAAAAAATTGATTGTTAAAACGATGATTATCTTATTTCATTATTTTTCATAAATATCCTTCTTCCATACAGGGGTACCTCCTCATTCTATTTTCACAATTTTATGGTTTAGTTTTCTCATATTATTTGTCTAATTCATGTTTTTCATCAATCCTCTCTGGATTTTTTTAGAAATAATTTAAAATTTCATTACTAATTCGGTAATATGGTGGTTTCTATACCTTTTCATTCCACAATAACTACTCAATCATCTATTTTAAAAATTAAAACAACTATATTTTAAACTTTTTTTAACAACCTAGTCATTAGAATCATGTGATATTGAAATTCTTACGTCCCTTATATTACCATTTATTTTGGACTCAAAAAAAATCTCATCTTTTATATTATATTCAAATGGTGGATTATTTATCATTTTATAAATAAATAATGATAGTTTATTTAATAAAAATAATTTTTTTCTTAATCATCTAAGGTTATAACCATTATAGTAAATAATCCTAACATGTTTCTCATTATCTTATTGAAAATGATAATATTATCCATCTTATATCCAAAACCTATAATATTAATGAATATTTAATTAACTCTAACAATATAGTAATAAATGTATTTATTATCATACATTATATTATTTTCAATCATTTATCTCTAAAAAAATTAATATTTCATCCTTGAATTTTATATTTTCATCATAATTTCTCTTTAATTTTTTTAATAATTTCCATCTCATTTATTAGGCCCAAAAAAATTCTATTAAATTTTTCTGTAGGATACATTAAAATGACATGTTTTTCACTTCCATATAAATCCATATTTATTCTATTAATAATAGAAATTATAGATTTCTCATTTATAGGTGTAAATGACACTGTTGTTGCATCTCTTAATTATAGTCCTTATGATAGAATATGTGGAAACATCTTATTCCTATGACATTGATAATTCCTACCATTGAATATCGGGACACATTTTTTATTTATTGAGTATAATTTTTTTAACTCAAAAAATCTTTTATGTTTTATAGGGAACCTTGAATGGATACTAATTTTAGATCCCAATCATGTATAAGAACCACATAGTGTTGTAGTGACTAAATGGTAAACTTTGATTAAATTTTTTATTATATATTCATCCTCTTATAATTATTTAATTTCAGATCAATTTACTCTTAAGTAACTCACCCCACCCAAATTTATTACAAACTATGATCATATGAACAACAAAATTTTTATTCTTGGTCTTCAAATCCTACTCTTTTAGGTGATTTTCTAGTACTCCCAATTACATATTCTAAAATATAATCATGAGTGGTAATACTAGGGATATTCTTATCCCCATTAGCATATAATCCCACAATCCTTTTATTTATAGAGTTCCACTATAAAATTCATCATCCCTTTATTTATTACAATATCTGTTGGAAAAAAAATTATAAATACATCCTATATGCTTCAGTTATCATTAGCATCACATGATATTGATCATCCTCCTTGATCCACCTTGATAATTTGTTCAAAACATGATTCATTTGTATATAACAGAAGAAGTAAGTGTTTTTGACAAGTTTTATATGAAATATTTACCCTTATTTAAATTATCACTTCAACTATGAGTTCATTATGATCTAGGTATCATTCTCCTTGAATAGATACATTCATTATTCTACATATTCTCTTTATGATTCTATATTGTATTGGGTTCTAAACATATATATCCCCAAACACATTCTCTTCTTCATTATAAACTTTCTTTATTCACATATCATGGATATTTCTTTACATATTTTTATTATGAAAACATTATTATTTTAAATGTGATTTATCTTAATATTAAAATATTACGGTTATTTATAATTTAGAAATATCACAAATATTTCATTTAAAATCCCAATAAATTATATATTTACATATCTATATAATCTAGGTTTATTTTTGTCTTAATAAGTCAATATATTTCATATATCTAGATTAAATTCCATTCTAATCCATGTGTACATGGAATTATGCATTATTGATACATATATTTCATTTCTATGTATGGATGAGATATCTCCTTTTATATTTTTTCAAAATGTCCCATTTAGCATGATTCTAAATTAACTCAATAATTATTATAATACCCTTATTATGGTTTCTTTTCTTTTATGATCAATATAGAAGTATGTTATAAATATTTTTCACAAAATATCAAAAAAAATGTGTAAATATATTTCATAATTCTATACATTTCTTCAAGAGTTTGTCTTATAAAGTCATTATAGGATCCTTAACAAGTATTATCAATTTAATTTCTCTATTTCTATAAAGTTTAATGAATTATATAATTATTTGATGGGTTTATTTGAACGTTATATATATTTTACCCCATGGTAATGGTATTTCTTATGATTATAAAATATCAAGCTTTCTACTATTAACACCCAAATTTTTTAAAAAAAATAAATCATGTTCGATAGAATATATATCACATAATAACAAGCATGGAATGGAAAATAAAATAAATTTATTTTAAATAATATTTTAAATTTTTATTAAATTAAATACATTCTATATATTTTAATAAATGAAATACTCTAATATATTTTTCTCATATCACAACGTGTTTCCTTAATACCTTGTGTTACACGTAAGAACTTATTTTACTAAATACTATTAATATAATTTTTTAAAGAGAATATTATGTCATAGAATTTATATTGGAGTTCATAATACGTATTAAAAAAACTAACTAATATGTGTTTTTCAATTAAATGTTTACCTATTAATTATAAATAAATAAATAATCTAATTTACTATAATGAAATGTTTTCATAAAAAACTAATTTTATGTTCTAAAAAATTTATTAGGAAATTAAATTAATTAATATTAGTGAATTATAATAATTAATTTATTTTATTTCAAATAAACTATAATGTATTTTTTCTAATTTAAGTTATATTATTTGAATAATATAATAACAAATCCAATTTAATGCATAAAAGATTTTTTTTCTGAAGGCAGTTTTTCTATATTTTAGTGGCACACATGCTTTAATGATATATTTGGAAACATTTACAGATTTTATTTTTAAAATTTAATTTATTTTCATAAATAATTATTTATGAAGTAATTGGGGTTATTTTTTAGAATTTTTCATTAATGTATCTTTTTTATTAATTGTGAAAAATAATGATTTTTAATTGAATTTTTAGTTTTCGTCTAAATATTTTATAATGTAAAATTGTTTTTTAAAGCTGATTTATAATAATATTTAATATATTATATATAAAATATTCTAATTTATGTTATTTTAATTATTTTCTAAATTAATATTGATATATAATCATTTATTTCTTCAATATAGTTTTCAATTTATAACCCCTCCTTCACATCAGATATTTTTGATTTTTTTTATATTAATCTATTCAAATAATGTGAAATTAATAATGAAAAATGGGTTCCATATTTTGGATCCTGATAATTTATAATTTATAATAATTTGAACTGATATTTTAATAAAATAATTAGTGAAAGAAAAAAAATTAATTACAATTAATAAGAGAAAAACAAGTTTACCGAGGTAGCAGTCACAAAGTAGATGGGGCCAAATGTCCATGAAAATTTTGAAAAACCTATTATTTCAACATATATCAAAAGTATCCATTATTGGATATATAATTCATCATTATTTGATCCATGTGAAATGGAAGACGTTTTTGTGAAATTCCATCATTCAAAAATATTCCAGTTTGCACTCACCCCACTTCTAAAAGGCCTCCCTCTCTCCACCTTCTTTCCACTAATCAAAACAAATTGGATTGTCCACAACATGAAAAAATAAATCTCCAAATCATCACCACTAATCATATAAGCCTTATATTTTGATAAAATCCATCTTAGTATGGAATTAGTGTAAACCAATATAGGAGAACTGAAGAAGAATTATCCTTTTTATGAATCTTTATTTTTTCTATTTCATTCTCTACCACCTAATTTTTTTATCAATAAAATATAATAAAATAATTTTATGAGATATATTTATATATATTTATATTATTTTTATAATCTAAAACATCACACACAATAATAAAATGTTTTTCAAAATTATCATTCATGTATACGTTGGAATTTCACCTCCCGAATAGATATTGTTGGGTTTTTCATTACCACCATTTAATGATGATCATAATGATAAAAACACGATGTATATGTCACGACCCGTCCCCCGTGGGACCGTGCCCTAAATACCCCAAGCTCGCCTTCCATAGGCCAGGGGCTGGTGACTAGAACCAAATGCGTAATTCTCTAAAACTGGGAAAGAATTTCCTTTATAAACTATAAACAAACATAACAGAGTACACACATGGATACGAAACACTAACTAGAACTATATAACAAAAGAGTGCAGAAAGTAAATGGGGCCAGAAATACAAGCCCAACTGTAGATTACATGACATTGAAAGTACAACTAAAAAAATGGAATACTGCCGTTGGGTCATCCTCCGAGGTTACTAGCTAAAGGTTAGGTATAGATCACCTTCTCTGAACTCCAGTTCCGTTCGTCTCCTCCGCATACCGTCACGACATATGGTCCAACTCCAGGTACCATCGAGTCCTGGTACTCTCAGCCTCAATCAGCACTGACTGTCGTCTACATCCAACACAACATAGTACGAGCAAAGCACGTGCATGGGTGAGTATAACGACACTTCGTAGGGACCCCGAGACCCTCAAGGTCCCACAAAATCCAACAAGGATAAACCAAAAAGTATGAAACCAAAAGATAACCCCACATAGTTATATGATCATACATATACTTATGTTATCAAGATATTCATCACAATCATGAAGAAAATCCAAAAATTTATTGAATAAACTCAAACTAGGATTTATTCTAGGGGTAAAACATTTCGAACCCTCGGCTACTGGATAACTTCTCCTTTATCGAGTATTGTGGGCATGCCGCCACAACCATGCACTTCCCACTATCCTCGTATAGTTGAGGTACTCCTCCTGTCGAGTATCATGGGTCTACGATGTCCCATAGAGGAGCTCCCCACCATGGGTTTGCCGCCACAACCAAGCGTTACCCCTCATAGCCTATAGAGGTACTCCTCCTATCGAGTACCGTGGGTCTACCGTCACATCTATGAGCTCCTCTATTGTGGGTCTGCCATGACAACCAGATGCTCTTAACCGGGCTAGTCTAGTCACTCTGAGACAATCGGTCTCCAATCATCAAGTCTCATCCAGCTACTAGTTTCCCGCACAAATGCTCGCTTGTCTCCAGATAATCAGCACCACAAGCTACTGGTCAATGCTAAAACTGCCAAAAAGTTCCCCAAATTATTATCCCAGAGGTCTTCCATGTCATAGGGGTCTCAACGCATCTGATGGTGCGTCAATTAGACACCCTGTCTTTGAGTTATTAGAAAAATTCTCAGGGGTCTTGTTGGATTCATTCACATTCCAACCTGACCATATCTAAACTATACCCCAAACTCCAATAGGTAATACTCAAAGATATCTCCACATTCCAAGATTACCAACACCACAGACGGTTCATCAAACAAACATATGATGCCAAAGAAATGGCCAAAAGAAAGTAAATGGGGCGTAGTGGGCCTGGGTCCAGTCAGACCCGGTCGGACCGACCAGGCCCGACCAAGTCTGGCCTAACCGGATTCAGCCTAATCTCTATAGACCTTATCGGGGTGAAACCTATATAAATATGTGGTCACGATCCTCTAACTTTAGAGGTCACCGTCTCCTATCGGCATACTACTTTTTCATGCTCTGTGTAGTCTTCATCTGATCTTGAATGATATGCACCTTCTTTGTGGTAGTCTATACCATTTATAGTCCCACTAGTGCTGACTCCCCTAGGTCTATCTAGCACAAAGTTGATCTGAATGGTCATCTATATAATGCCTCAAAAGGTGCCATCCCAATCGTGGATTGATAGCTGTTGTTGTATGCTAACTCCACCAAAGGTAACTGATCATCCCAGCTGCGACCAAAGTCGAGGACATAAGCACGCATCATGTCCTCGAGGATCTGAATGGTCTGCTCAGTCTGACCATCGATATGAGGATGGAAGGCATTTCTCGAACGATGATGTGTCCCAAAAGCCTCATATAACCCCTTCAATAGCATGGAAGTAAATCGTGTGTCACTATTGGAAACGATCGTCCAGGGTACTCCTTGTAGCCGCACAATCTCCTGAACATAGAGGCATATCAAGCTCTCTATTGAGCCCTTCTCTCTGATCGATAGGAATTGGGCCGACTTGGTGAGTTAGTGAATAATCATCCAAATCAAGTCATGTCCTCAGGATGTACATGGATGTCCTTTCACGAAGTCCATGGATATCCCATACCACTTTCACTTTGAGACCTCTAAAGGCTAATCCATGCCTACTAGAACCTGGTGCTCCACCTTTACTTGCTGACATGTGAGGCACCGAGAAACAAACTCTGCGACTGCTTTCTTCATCCCCAACCACCAGTGCTATCATCTGAGATCTTGGTACATCTTTTCCTCTCCTGTATATACTGATAGAGGGGATGTGTGTAAATTCCTCAACACTTTTTCTGGAAGTGACATTGGTTCCATGGTATGTCCTCTAAAGAGGATGATGTGCTCCCCACCTTCAGAAAATCCATCAGGTGCCTGTCCTATGGATATCTGAGTACATCATGTCTTGCAGTCAAGCATCCCGACGTTGTGCCTCCCTGACTCACTGAAGAAGTGGGGGAGTGACTGTACAAGTCTGAAAGAAGGCTTCTCCATCACGATCCACAATGAATATCTATAAGGCACATATCTTCTCTGCCGCCTCGTCTAGTATTTGTATACCAGATCTTCTATTGAGTTCATTTTCTGCAACATTCCCCTTCCCAGTAGTATACACTATCTTGATATCATAGTCTTGGGGGAACTCAGTCCTACGTTGTTGTCTCAGGTTCATGTCCTTGTAAGATAAGATATACCTGAGACTCTTGTGACCATGGTACATGTTAAAACACTCTCCCATCATATAGTGTTTCCACATCTTCATTGTGAAGACCACTGCTGCTAAATCCAGGTCATGGGTAGCACAGTGATGCTCATTATCTATCAGCTACTGAGAACCATATGTGATCACCACTCTCTCCGGCAGCAGGACACATCAGAGTATGGTCCCTAACGAGTCGCATTAAACTACAAACTCTATGATTTCCTCTAAACGTCTCAAGATGGGGGCACTAGTCAGCCTCTGACTCAGCTCTTGAAAGCTTTGCTGACATCTCTCTAACCACACAAAGTGTTTCCACTTCATCGTCAAGGTTGATAGTGGTACTGAAACTATGGAGAATTCTGGTACAAACCTCCAGTAATAACCAGACAATCCTAGGAAACTTTTTACCTCCATCACACTCTTGGGTGGCTCCCAAGCAAGTACCACCTCAATCTTCACTGGATCCAATGAAAATTCACCCACCGAGATGTCATGTCCCTAAAAGTGAACCTCTGGAATCCAGAACTGGATCTTTGAGAGCTTACCATAAAGGTGGGGGTCTCAGAGTGTGTCCAGTACTACACGTAAATGGTAGGCATCCTCCTCCTCGGTATTCCGGTAAATCAAGATGTCGTCGATGAAGACTAAGACAAAGCAATCGAGGTATGGCTGAAAAACCATGTTCATGAGTCCCATAAACCCTATTGGAGCATTTGTTAAGCTGAATGGCACAATCAAGAACTCATAGTGGTCATACCGATATCTGAAGGCCATCTTCTGCACATCCTCGTCTCAAACTCTGAACTGGTGATAGCCTGATCTGAGTTCTATCTTTGAGAACCTCAGTGATCCATTCAATTGATCAATGAGGTCTTCAATCCTCGGGTGTGGTTACTTGTTATTAGTGGTCACCAAGTTTAGGCACCGATAGTCAACAGAAATCCCCAAGATCTTATCCGCCTTCTTAGCGAACACAATTGGGGATGCCTAGGGAGAAACACTGGGCTGGATGAATCACATTACCTACATGTCCTCCAGCTGTACTCGCAGCTCACAAAGCTCAGCAGGAGCCATCTGATATGCTAGTGTAGATATTGGTGTAGTCTCGGTATACAAGTCAATGTGGATGTCTGCCTATTTGTGAGGAGGTAGACCTGGGACATCATTGGGGAAAACATCTGTGTACTGGTCCACCATTACAGGATAGCTCAGACTCTGTACATCAACTGCTCCGATGGTAAGACAAGCCAACAGATGAGTGATCAGTTGCACCCTCCTCCGAGTAAGTTCATTCTATGATGCAAAGGCTCCCATATCACTTGTAAAGGTAAAACTGGTCCTATCTGTGCAAACACACCACAATTTTCACCAAATATAGTCGATCTGAGCATGGACCATTGTTAGCTAGTGCATACACAAGATGATGTCCTAAGGCCCCGACGCCACTAGTAGGAGATCCCAACCGAATCTCTAGCCTCCTAGAGTATGCTCACACTACCGAAACTAGTGTTCAATCATAGAATATGCTTTCATAGGAGTCTCTATCCATAAGTATCGAGCCAATGACTCCTTCGGAATCTTCGAGCTCTGAACGAGGGCAGTGGCAATGAAAGAGTGACTAGCACATCTGTCTATAAGTACTGAAGATATCAGGAAATAGACATATATTGTACCTTGTATCATGCACATAGGGTCGTGATCGTATACTTAAGATGCTTTGAGCTGAGCTCGCCCCTATCAACTAGCTCCCTGCAGTCGAGGTGGACCTCTTAGTGGTGGTGGAAATAAAATCTCAAATCGTCGCCCACCACCAGCTCTATGACCAGCTCCTCTACGACATCCGCCTGCACCCTATGGACCTCCTCGATTGAATCTTTGTATCTTCCTAGGAGGTCCCTCAACCATCTACTGATCATCTAAACAGAGGATCAGATAGTCACGAGCCATGTGTCCATGACCACCAGATGAGTAACACTGCCCGATCCTGGCATGTCTGTCTCTGCATCGGGTTCCCCTCACAACAGATCATGAGTCATGCAGTCATCCACCTATAGGTCTATTCCTCTTGGACCTCTGAAAAAACTATTTGCTACAAGTTGCAGAAGACTCCAATACGTGTTGACTAGTGGTGGATCTCTCTACTAGTGACTATTCAGCAAGGAAAATATCCACCAAGAGGGATCTCCCTAACACCCCCACCTAATTCGGGAAGCTGAGTGAGATCATTGATGCCCTGATCTCCCTCTTAAGTCCCTTCTCGAAGGTCTGGGACCTGAAGAATGGGTCCCAAACCATATCAGTTGATTAGTGTGAGAGGTCTCTGAACCTCACTAAGTACTGATCTACAGTCATGCTTCTCTGCTACATATGATGTTGCTTCTGTATGGGCACTACGCGAGGAGTCTCTCGGAGAAACTCTACCCAAAACAGGCTCTCGAATTCTTCCCAGAGAAGCGTCATCTCATCGTGGACCTAGAGTATCAAACTCCACCATCTTACCACTACTGCGTGTAGAAGTCTAGCATCAAGAATCACCATGAGGACTGCTTGTGTCCTTACCTGTAACACCCGAGACATTTATGTTATATAAATCATCAAAGGAATCTTTTTCTACACAACACTTGCTTGGCTTGCTTTACACGCAATCGCGACCTTGCTCGATAGCTTGCGTCGTACGCAATACCGAGTTTCACTAAACAACAATATGCTATTAAAACTAGCCGTTATGAATAGTAATAACCACTTTTTGAAATTTTATAAATTTTATTTTTCAAAATGGACTTCATTTTTGGATTCGGAGTATCGAATTTAGCCTAAGGTGAAATTTTGGTACTTTTCGGATAACTTTCATATTCTGATAAATAGTGAAAATTACTAAATTATAATTAAAAACAACTTTTTTAATCGAAATAATTAATAGTGATAAATCATTAATTTGAGTGGTTTTAAAGTATATTTAGAATATATTTTTACAATTTAATACAACGTTGGTCATTGGATGTAATTTCACATTTAAACTAGACATAAACAAGTGTCAATCTTTTGATAGATATTGTTTCTTAAAAACACGCTATTTGTTTTAACAGCGGGATTTAATTATAAAATTAATTAATGCAACTTTTATGTTATGAATTTGGTAAAATAGACTTCATTTTTGAATTCGGAATATGAAATATAGCTTGGGATAAAATTTTGGCATTGTTCTAAAAAACATCAATTTTTGATGAATAGTGAAACTACTAAGTGGTAGGTTAAAAACTGAATTTTGCATAAAACTTAATTTTACTGCTTCTGTGAATGGAATTTCGAAAATCCGAGAGACACGGTTAATATCAAGGACTAAAATGTGGTTCAATGAGATGAAAATAATTTTTTGGTGAATAGTAACTTTTTACTTTTTTTACCACGGTTAATAGTAAATAGGGTAACTAAGGGTAAATATGATATTAATATTACCCTAACACATGTCCTAATTCTATTGGACAAGTGTAATTCGACCAAAAACAAACTTAGGAATAAAATATGACCATTTAGGCCCACTTGGATTAGATTAGGACATTTATTATTAATTTATTTAAAGAAGGGTTAAAATAGTTAAAATCAAAGTTTAATAAGTAAATCATTTTTAATATGGGGTTATACATAAGATAAATTAGATTATAAATATTCATTAGAAATCTAAAAAGATTTCCTACATGATGGTATTTTATTTGTAATTTTTAGACATCAAATAATATAATTTATTTATGACACAAAGATGATGCAGTAATTATCTTATTAATGAAATATTGACATAATTGATAATATAAATACCAAAATAAATGTAATTTAAGACTTTTTATGAATTCCAATAATTTTCTAGGTTACTATGATATATTAGTGTTGATTTAATCAACTTGGTTCGAACATATAATTCTGTTATGACTTTCACAAAAATCATATATCAAATAGTGTCAAAATTGACACAAAATAGTTTTTAAATCAAATATTATATTATTAATTGTTATTTTATTACTAAAAATATAAGGTTCGGCCAAATGACTTAGATAAGGATATATGTATTAATAATATACAATTTGGGGTTCGTTTGGCATGTTATAGTAAGTTTATTAACCATATAGTGAAAGAAAACAAAAAGACACGGTAAAAGTTAAATTATTTAACTTAGAGTTAAATCTAATTGATAAGGTTAAAATAATACCCTAAACTTGTCTAAATCATATTGGTTGATAAGATATCGACCCATCCCCACTTTAGCTTCGAAATAAGACCCTTTGGAACCATTATAAACCGATTTTAACTTTAATATAAAATAATATTTTGAGGTATTCCTAAGGTGCCCCTCTCCTCCCTTATAAAAGGACACCTCCTCCCCTTCCTCCTCACACCAATTTGAGCACTCAAGCTCGGCCAAACCCTGCCAATTTCTCCTCTCCACTTCCCTAGAAACATCCTAGAGGTTCTGGTCTTCCTCAAAGACCAATTTTAGTGCCCTAAGAGGAGGTCTCAAAGAGGCACTTCAAAGAAGAGGTAATTACCGTTACCAATTCTTTCATCTTTATTTCTTCTTCCACTTCTTCTAATTAGGTTGTTTCATTATGAAGTAATAACATCAGTATAACTCATATACTGATATGTTATTATAAGTATGAAACAACCCTATTTCACCATCTATCCATCCTACGGAAAAAGAAATCACCGCGCGTGCGTACGTACGGAATACCGTCTCCACGCCGTGGTGTAATCTATTTTCCACCACCACCTTACATGGATGGGTATAATGGTGTAAAGAATAACTATACATAGTTATTACAACATCATATTTATTCTGATATATTGTATAATCCACTCCAATTCAATTCAATATTTATAGAAATGATATCATCGCTCGTGCGTACGTACGGAATACCGTCTCCACGACGCGATGAGATTCATTCTCCATGTTAACCATTTAAGAATGATTATAATGTATATATAAGAAATAATAATGAAATATATGACATTATAAAGCTACTGGATTTATGTATATATATACATATGTATGTCATCTACTTACTTCCATTTCAAGACAATAAGGAAAGGAAAACAGCGTTCATGCGTACGTACGGACTACCGTCTCCATGAACGGTGTTTTTCATTTTATTTATCTACCTATTATATATATAGATATACTGAATATATATGATATATAAATCATATTTTATATTCTGGAAGTAAGTAAATCATGATATAAGTAATAATGATGTCAAGAACAACAAGTCAAAACACCTACGATAAATGAAACGATTTTACCCAAAACGCTTCTTTAACATGGAATTTACAAAAGAACGGGTAATATAATGTCATAAGTGAACCATATATGATATCATAACAATGAATATGATTCTGTAATAAGTCAATAACATGATTTAAATCATTATACAGGAGGTTCAGACACTTACAAAGCAAGTCGGACCTAAGGTAAGGGAAATATCACAATCTCATTTTTATCCGAGATTGTTTATTCGTAAGTATTTACTGGGGTGTATTTTATCATCCACATCCATGTTCCCTCAATATGTAATATTGTTTCCATCCACTTGAAATAGTTTAAATCCAATTTTACCCCTAGGTGAGTTTTTAGTAAAGAATATGAAAGGAATCTTTTGTCATTTTTCCGTACGAGGTACTTTTTGACTTTTCCGACAAAAGTACGAAGAATGTTTTTTTTAACTTATACGGCACGAACGGATTTCTACTGTTTTATAAAGCCTTATTTTAATGAAGCTTCCTCTAAAAGATTTCATGACTATTTTCAATAAAATCTCTTTCTTTTAAAATTGCATGATGTTTTGTGAAAAGAAATTGATTTTGAAGAAGAAAGGATATTTTCCTCAAGAATTCAATTCAAGTGTTTTATCAAAATTATTTTCCATATATGATAATAAAGGGTTCTGTTTCTATCCATATTTTTACATTGATTTGACTATGTTGTGAAGGAATTATGTTTATGAATTCCTTTATCTTATATGAATTGATTTATGATGTCATGATGTTTCAAGAATCCCATTTTTGTTACATGTGTTATGCGATGATGTATGTTTTATGATTATGTGGCACACATAAGAAAGGATTAATTATAAGATGGGTGGGACCTATATCTCCCTCCAATGCATTGGGTAAAGACTTTATATCTCATGAGATAGACATGGCTGGAACGGAAGGTTATTTCGGTTCAGTGATACAGGACTGAAACGAGGAGTGAACTCGGTTCGGAAAGGGACTTTGTCCACTAAGATAGTCTTGGAAATGAGTCATGACTAACAAGAAATGATTTTCCATGATTATGTGTACATGCCACAAAGTTTCAAGTTTTATGTTATGATTATGGGGATCTCATTTTCACTTCTATGATTTATCCCATGTTATGATATTATGAGCTCTTTTGCAGGTTGAGATTTCCAAAAGCTATGTTCTTATGTATATGATGTGATTGATATTTCTTTTGTTTACCCTTACTGAGCATTTGAGCTCACCCTTTTATGTTTTCTTTTCCCCAGGATATAAAGAAATATTTTAGGTAAAAAAAAAGGAAGATCTTTATGGGAGATGTTGAAGATCTTTCCCCACGATTAGAAGATTTTATTCCGAGTTTCCAAAGACACTAAACTATTACGATCCTTGTGTGTGTGTTTTTGTTATGTACTAAGTATTCCGCAAAAGTAATGTAACGTCCATGTACGATAAGCTTCGGGTCTCTACAGTTGGTATTAGAGGAAAGGTATAGTCAACCTTTGGAAACTAGGATGTGAAAGCCTTAGTAAGAACCCTAAGGATAAGTCTAAGCATAGAACACAATCTTAGAAATGGCCATGAATAACCTTGGATAAGACCATAAGCATGAAAATTTTATTCTTGAATTATGTGGTTTCCTATTATAATTAGTGTTGCTCACACTATTCTTCTTGGTTTTAGTCAATGGCTGGATCCCGAAGGAACCGTGTTAATGCGGAATGCGATGGGCAATGCAATGATTGTCCCCCTGAGCAACCAAACGATATGGGAGATGGAATGCAAAATCTTGTAGCCATGCTCACACAACTTTCTCAAGCTATGAATCATGCAGGATTTCCAAACGAACAAAGGAGGGAGAAACATTCTGTTGAATCCTTCATGAGGCAGCGTCCACCATATTTCAGCGGGTCTACTGATCCATTAGTTTCTGAACAATGGATTAGTACTACTGAAAAGATATTTTCAGTTCTTCAATGTTCTGAGCATGATAAAGTCATCCTAGCAGTGTATCGTTTGGAAGGAGATGCTGATCAATGGTGGAATCTTGTTAAGAATACAAGGCAAAGGGATGAAATTGAGTCTATGGAATGGGACGAGTTCAAGAACTTATTTTTCAATAAGTACTTCCCTCGTATTCTCCGAACAAAGATGGAGAAAGAGTTCCTTGAACTGAAGCAAAGGGATGATGAATTTGTTGGTACCTATGAAGCAAATTTTACCAGACTTGCAAGGTACGCTTCTGGTATTATTATCCAACCTGAGAGTAAGATCGATCGATTCTTTAGTGGCTTAAAACCAAGTCTTCGAAGGGAGTTATCCATAAGGGACTTCAATACTACGAGGAAATCGTTCGATGTGCTCTCAAAGTCGAGATGGAGATTGGAGTAACCCATCAGTCACATGGGTTTGATAAGAAGAGGAAGATGGAATTCAAAGAAAAATCTAAAGAGCACACGGAAAATAAGATGAACTTTCCCTTATGCTCAAAGTGTGGAAAGAAACATGGAGGGAGTTGTCTTAAAGGGATAAGTAAATGTTTTAAATGTGGAAAGGAAGGTCATCGGGCATTTGAATGCCGTGATAATGGGAAGAAGATGTCTAATGATGCAAACAAAGGAAGGGATACACAGAATGAACCTGCTACACTTCAATGTTTCATGTGAAAGGAGATGGGGCATTATGCCAATCAATGCCCAAATCCAAGGGTTGATGATGATGGTCGACGTCAACAAACTCTTAAGGCTAAAGAAAAAGGAAAGTCACATGCAATTTCTATCAGCGATGTGGAGTACGATAACGATGTGGTGAAAGGTACACTTACCATCCACTCTAAAGTAGCAAATGTTTTATTTGATTCTGGATCCACCCACTCTTTTATTTCTGAAAAATTTTCTAAGGGTATCACCGTATTACCTCAACAATTAGATGTTGAGTTAGCTGTGACAACACCTAATGGCACATCAATCGCATCAGAAGATTATAATTCTTCTCCGATCGAAGTTTGTGGGAAAGTGCTTCCTGCAAATCTTGTGATCCTTCCTTTAGTGGAATTTGATGTGATTCTTGGCATGGATTGGCTTTCTCTACATGGAGCTCATATCAATTTCCAAAGAAGGGAAGTCACATTTCATATTCCAGATCAACCTACGATCGTCTATCAATGCAAGGATGAACATAACCTTCCAGTGGAAATTTCTTCCATCTTATGGGTATTGATTCCACTAAATGAAGGTTATTTATCTCAAATAGTTAGTGAGAAACTCACGATTAAGAATATGCCCATTGTACGGGAGTTGGATGACGTCTTTCCGGAGGAATTACTGGGTCTTCCACCAAATCGTGAAGTTGAGTTTTCAATAGAACTCGTACCGGGTGCTTTGCCTATTTCAAAGACACCTTATAGAATGGCCCCAATTGAGTTGCAGGAATTGAAGAAGCAACTCCAAGAGAATCTTGATAAGGGATTCATACGCCCTAGTGCGTCACCTTGGGGAGCACCTGTTCTATTTGTTAAGAAGAAAGATGGATCAATGAGACTCTGCATTGATTATAGAGAACTTAACAAGATCACTATCAAGAACAAATATCCTCTCCCACGCATTGATGACTTATTTGACCAACTACGCGGAGCTCAATACTTTTCCAAGATTGATCTTCGTTCAGGGTATCATCAATTAAGGGTCAAAAGGGAGGATATACCAAAGACGGCTTTCCGTACATGGTATGGACACTATGAATTTATAGTGATGCCATTTGGTCTTACTAATGCCCCTGCTATCTTCATGGATCTAATGAATAGAGTCTTTAGAGACTATCTTGATCAATTTGTGGTAGTCTTTATAGAAGATATTCTTGTCTATTCAAAGAGCAAGGAAGAGCATGAAGATCACTTGAGAATTATATTGAAGACCCTGAGAAAAGAGAAGCTTTATGCCAAATTTACCAAGTGTGAATTTTGGCTTCAAAAAGTTGCATTTTTGGGTCATATAATCTCAAAAGAGGGGATATCTGTGGATCCAGCAAAAACAGAGGTTATCGAAAGATGGTCAAGACCAACAACAGTAACTGAGATCCGAAGTTTTCTTGGTTTGGCTGGATATTATCGACGTTTTGTAAAAGATTTTTCACGATTATCTAATCCACTCACCAAGTTGACTCGGAAAGGAGTTAAGTTTGTCTGGACAGAGGAATGTGAAGAGAATTTCAAGGAGTTGAAAAGAAGGTTATCCAGTGCACCTGTGCTCACACTGCCTTGTAGTGGAGAAAGGTTTGTGATCTATAGTGATGCATCCAAGAAGGGATTGGGGTGTGTTCTTATGCAAAATGATATGGTGATAGCTTATGCCTCACGACAGTTGAAAATCCATGAGCAAAATTACCCAACACATGATTTGGAGTTGGCTGCGGTAATCTTTGCATTAAAGATTTGGAGGCATTACCTTTATGGTGAAAGGTGTGATATTTATACTGATCATAAAAGTTTAAAGTATATTTTCACACAAAAGGAGCTGAATATGCGCCAAAGAAGATGGTTGGAGCTGATTAAGGATTATGACTGCTCAATCCATTACCACCCTGGGAAAGCAAACAAGGTGGCAGATGCATTAAGTCGACAAGACCATGCTAGTTTATCCATGATGAGGATCACAAAAGATCCAATATTTATGGATTTACAAAGGATGGATCTTGGAATTATAATGGAAGGGGAAAAATCTTATCTTTCTCAAATGAATGTTCAACCATCTATACATGTGAAGATTAAAGAGGCACAGAAAGAAGATGTCGAGTTACAAAAGAAGGTGAGAAATGTTCCTGAATTCAACCTTGATTGTGATGGGATAATAAAGTTCAGGAATCGGGTTTGTGTTCCTCCCATCCCCGAATTAAAGAAAGAGCTGCTGGATGAGGCTCATAGTTCTTCATTCTCTATTCATCCTGGAAGCACGAAGATGTATAGGGACCTGAAAGAGTACTTCTGGTGGGATGGCATGAAAATAGATGTTGCTGAATATGCCTCTCGATGCTTGGTTTGTCAACAAGTTAAAGCTGAGAGACAGAAGTCTAAGGGGATGTTACAACCATTACCCATACCCGAATGGAAATGGGAAAACATCACTATGGACTTTGTCACAGGACTTCCTAAAACATCCAAAGGCAATAATGCTATCTGGGTCATAGTTGATCATCTTACAAAGTCTGCACACTTCATTGCTATTAGAGAGGATTTCTCTCTAGATCAGCTTGCCAGGATATATGTAAAGGAAGTGGTAAGATTGCATGGAGTACCACTTTCTATTATATCTGATCGAGATCCGAGATTTACCTCGAAGTTTTGGCGAAGTATTCAGCATACTCTAGATACAGAGTTGAGTTTCAGCACTGCTTATCATCCCCAGACAGACGGTCAGTCTGAGAGAACAATTCAAACACTAGAAGATATGTTGAGAGCTTGCTCTATGGATTTCAAAGGAGGTTGGGATCAACACCTACCTTTGGTGGAATTTTCTTATAATAATAGCTTTCAATCCAGTATTCAGATGGCTCCTTATGAAGCTCTCTATGGAAAGAAATGCAGGACTCCAACTTGCTGGGATGAAGTTGGGGAAAGAAAGCTATTAGGACCTGATCTCGTTGATGAAATGGCAGAAAAGGTCAGATCTATTCAACAACACATAAGAGTAGCTCAGAGTCGACAGAAAAGTTATGCCGACAACCGAAGAAAAGACCTAGAGTTTGAAGTGGGTGATAAAGTGTTCTTACGAATATCTCCCTGGAAGAGGGTTATGAGATTTGGAAAGAAGGGGAAGTTGAGCCCTAGATATATCGGTCCTTTTGAAATACTGGATCGTGTTGGGAAAGTAGCTTACCGATTGGCGCTTCCACCGAATCTCTCTCAAGTTCACGATGTGTTCCATGTATCTCTCCTGAGAAAGTACATACCAGATCCTTCACATGTACTCAGCTCAGAAGTTGTACCGCTGGAGCAAGATCTTTCTTATGAAGAACAGCCGATAGAGATTCTGGATCGTAGCGAAAAAGTCCTACGAAACAAGACCACTCGCTTGGTGAAAGTTTTATGGAGGAACCACCAACTTGAAGAAGCTACATGGGAGCTTGAGGATATGATGAGGGAGAAGTATCCTCATCTGTTTGTTACAAAGTGACGAATTTCGAGGGCGAAATTCTTTTTAAGGGGGGTAGAATGTAACACCCGAGACTTTTATGTTATATAAATCATCAAAGGAATCTTTTTCTACAAAACACTTGCTTGGCTTGCTTTACACGCAATCACGACCTTCCTCGATAGCTTGCGTCGTACGCAATACTGAGTTTCACTAAACAACAATATGCTATTAAAACTAGCCGTTATGAATAGTAATAACCACTTTTTGAAATTTTATAAATTTTATTTTTCAAAATGGACTTCATTTTTGGATTCGGAGTATCGAATTTAGCCTAAGGTGAAATTTTGGTACTTTTCGGATAACTTTCATATTCTGATAAATAGTGAAAATTACTAAATTATAATTAAAAACAACTTTTTTAATCGAAATAATTAATAGTGATAAATCATTAATTTGAGTGGTTTTAAAGTATATTTAGAATATATTTTTACAATTTAATACAATGTTGGTCATTAGATGTAGTTTCACATTTAAACTTGACATAAACAAGTGTCAATCTTTTGATAGATATTGTTTCTTAAAAACACGCTATTTGTTTTAACAGCGGGATTTAATTATAAAATTAATTAATGCAACTTTTATGTTATGAATTTGGTAAAATAGACTTCATTTTTGAATTCGGAATATGAAATATAGCTTGGGATAAAATTTTGGCATTGTTCTGAAAAACATCAATTTTTGATGAATAGTGAAACTACTAACTGGTAGGTTAAAAACTGAATTTTGCATAAAACTTAATTTTACCGCTTCTGTGAATGAAATTTCGAAAATCCGAGAGACACGGTTAATATCAAGGACTAAAATTTGGTTCAATGAGATGAAAATAATTTTTTGGTGAATAGTAACTTTTTACTTTTTTTACCACGGTTAATAGTAAATAGGGTAACTAAGGGTAAATATGATATTTATATTACCCTAACACATGTCCTAATTCTATTGGACAAGTGTAATTCGACCAAAAACAAACTTCGGAATAAAATATGACCATTTAGGCCCACTTGGATTAGATTAGGACATTTATTATTAATTTATTTAAAGAAGGGTTAAAATAGTTAAAATCAAAGTTTAATAAGTAAATCATTTTTAATATGGGGTTATACATAAGATAAATTCGATTATAAATATTCATTAGAAATCTAAAAATATTTCCTACATGATGGTATTTTATTTGTAATTTTTAGACATCAAATAATATAATTTATTTATGACACAAAGATGATGCAGTAATTATCTTATTAATGAAATATTGACATAATTGATAATATAAATACCAAAATAAATGTAATTTAAGACTTTTTATGAATTCCACTAATTTTCTAGGTTACTATGATATATTAGTGTTGATTTAATCAACTTGGTTCGAACATATAATTCTGTTATGACTTTCACAAAAATCATATATCAAATAGTGTCAAAATTGACACAAAATAGTTTTTAAATCAAATATTATATTATTAATTGTTATTTTATTCCTAAAAATATAAGGTTCTGCCAAATGACTTAGATAAGGATATATGTATTAATAATATACAATTTTGGGTTCGTTTGGCATGTTATAGTAAGTTTATTAACCATATAGTGAAAGAAAACAAAAAGACACGGTAAAAGTTAAATTATTTAACTTAGAGTTAAATCTAATTGATAAGGTTAAAATAATACCCTAAACTTGTCTAAATCCTATTGGTTGATAGGATTTCGACCCATCCCCACTTTAGCTTCGAAATAAGACCCTTTGGAACCATTATAAACCGATTTTAACTTTAATATAAAATAATATTTTGAGGTATTCCTAAGGTGCCCCTCTCCTCCCTTATAAAAGGACACCTCCTCCCCTTCCTCCTCACACCAATTTGAGCACTCAAGCTCGGCCAACCCCTGCCAATTTCTCCTCTCCACTTCCCTAGAAACATCCTAGAGGTTCTGGTCTTCCTCAAAGACCAATTTTAGTGCCCTAAGAGGAGGTCTCAAAGAGGCACTTCAAAGAAGAGGTAATTACCGTTACCAATTCTTTCATCTTTATTTCTTCTTCCACTTCTTCTTATTAGGTTGTTTCATTATGAAGTAATAACATCAGTATAAATCATATACTGATATGTCATTATAATTATGAAACAACCCTATTTCACCATCTATCCATCCTACGGAAAAAGAAATCACCGCGCGTGCGTACGTACGGAATACCGTCTCCACGCCGTGGTGTAATCTATTTTCCACCACCACCTTACATGGATGGGTATAATGGTGTAAAGAATAACTATACATAGTTATTACAACATCATATTGATTCTGATATATTTTATAATCCACTCCAATTCAATTCAATATTTATAGAAATGATATCATCGCTCGTGCGTACGTACGGAATACCGTCTCCACGACGCGATGAGATTCATTCTCCATGTTAACCATTTAAGAATGATTATAATGTATATATAAGAAATAATAATGAAATATATGACATTATAAATCTACTGGATTTATGTATATATATACATATGTATGTCATCTACTTACTTCCATTTCAAGACAATAAGGAAAGGAAAACAGCGTTCATGCGTACGTACGGACTACCGTCTCCATGAACGGTGTTTTTCATTTTATTTATCTACCTATTATATATATAGATATACTGAATATATATGATATATAAATCATATTTTATATTCTGGAAGTAAGTAAATCATGATATAAGTAATAATGATGTCAAGAACAACAAGTCAAAACACCTACGATAAATGAAACGATTTTACCCAAAACGCTTCTTTAACATGGAATTTACAAAAGAACGGGTAATATAATGTCATAAGTGAACCATATATGATATCATAACAATGAATATGATTCTGTAATAAGTCAATAACATGATTTAAATCATTATACAGGAGGTTCAGACACTTACAAAGCAAGTCGGACCTAAGGTAAGGGAAATATCACAATCTCATTTTTATCCGAGATTGTTTATTCGTAAGTATTAACTGGGGTGTATTTTATCATCCACATCCATGTTCCCTCAATATGTAATATTGTTTCCATCCACTTGCAATAGTTTAAATCCAATTTTACCCTTAGGTGAGTTTTTAGTAAAGAATATGAAAGGAATCTTTTGTCATTTTTCCGTACGAGGTACTTTTTGACTTTTCCGACAAAAGTACGAAGAATGTTTTTTTTAACTTATACGGCACGAACAGATTTCTACTGTTTTATAAAGCCTTATTTTAATGAAGCGTCCTCTAAAATATTTCATGACTATTTTCAATAAAATCTCTTTCTTTTAAAATTGCATGATGTTTTGTGAAAAGAAATTGATTTTGAAGAAGAAAGGATATTTTCCTCAAGAATTCAATTCAAGTGTTTTATCAAAATTATTTTCCATCTAAGATAATAAAGGGTTCTGTTTCTATCCATATTTTTACATTGATTTGACTATGTTGTGAAGGAATTATGTTTATGAATTCCTTTATCTTATATGAATTGATTTATGATGTCATGATGTTTCAAGAATCCCATTTTTGTTACATGTGTTATGCGATGATGTATGTTTTATGATTATGTGGAACACATAAGAAAGGATTCATTATAAGATGGGTGGGACCTATATCTCCCTCCAATGCATTGGGTAAAGACTTTATATCTCATGATATAGACATGGCTGGAACGGAAGGTTATTTCGGTTCAGTGATACAGGACTGAAACGAGGAGTGAACTCGGTTCGGAAAGGGACTTTGTCCACTAAGATAGTCTTGGCAATGAGTCATGACTAACAATAAATGATTTTCCATGATTATGTGTACATGCCACAAAGTTTCAAGTTTTATGTTATGATTATGGGGATCTCATTTTCACTTCTATGATTTATCCCATGTTATGATATTATGAGCTCTATTGCAGGTTAAGATTTCCAAAAGCTATGTTCTTATGTATATGATGTGATTGATATTTCTTTTGTTTACCCTTACTGAGCATTTGAGCTCACCCTTTTATGTTTTCTTTTCCCCAGGATATAAAGAAAGATTTTAGGTAAAAAAAAGGAAGATCTTTATGGGAGATGTTGAAGATCTTTCCCCACGATTAGAAGATTTTATTCCGAGTTTCCAAAGACACTAAACTATTACGATCCTTGTGTGTGTGTTTTTGTTATGTACTAAGTATTCCGCAAAAGTAATGTAACGTCCATGTACGATAAGCTTCGGGTCTCTACACTACCAGTCGGAAAACTCTTACCACGGCCTCCATCCTCAACCACATGTGGGTCCGTATCTCCCTAAAAACAAGGTGGCCTCTGGAAGTCGAACTCGTGCAATGTACACATGCGGAAGGCAAAGTCTGCTTCTGGGTCTGGTGGAATCGGTGGACCAATGGGTAAAGGAACCGATGGTTCCTCCACTGGAAAATGGCCCTATACCGAGGCCTCGTTGCTCGATGGGATATCCGTACGTACAACTCTTGGAACTCTAGCTGGTCGTCCATGTGGAGGCATCCTGAAAAAACAGGTGTGCTATTTCAAATAGTTAAACTAGGTGAGATGACCTCGTTGAGATGACTTAAATAAAACTTTTGAAAACACACACACAATCAGTGTTTTCATGCCCTAAGTCAGAAATCAGAAGTCAGAGTCCTGGTGTATGGATACATAGACTATCGCACCAACACTAGACTCCATGAACTAAAAACCACAGTCACTACTCATAACACAATTTCATCATAGAAAATATCAGAGTCTATGTTATGTAGTAGAACCTCCCTATGAAACCAACTTGTCACAACTCGTCCCCCAGGGGCCCGTGCCGTGACTATCCCAAGCCCGCCTTCCATAGTCCAGGGGCTGGCGACTAGAAACAAAGGCGCAGTTACCTAAAAATGGGAAGGCATTGCATTTATAAATTGTAAAAAAACACAACAGAGTACACATATAGATAAGAAAAACTATGTAAAATTGTATAACAGAAGAGTGCTGAAAGTAAAAGGGGCCAGAAATACAAGCCCAACTGTAGAGTACAAGAAACTGATAGTACAACCGATGAAAAAGGAAAACTGCTGATTGGTCATCCTCCGAGGTTCCTAGGTGAAAGGTAGTTACAGATCACCCCCTTAACAATCCAGGTCCGTCCGTTTCCTCCATGTACCATCACACTGTATGGTTCACCTTTGGGTACAATCCAGTCCCGGTACTCTCACCCCCGATCAGCGTTGTCTATTGTATACATCCAACAAAACATGGTGTGGGCATAGCCCGTGCAGAGGTGAGTATAACGATACTCAGTAGGGACCCCGAGACCCTTAACATCTCACAAACTCCAACAAAGATAAATCACAAAGTATTAATTCAACATATAATCCAACTTAGGTATATGCCCATACATATACTTATGTTGTCAAGTAATCCATCTCAATCATGATGAAAATCAAAAAAGTTAATGACTCAGCTCAAAGTAGGATTTATTTTAGGGGTAAAACATTACAAATCCTCAGATACTCGAGAAATCCACCTCTATCATGTATAATAGGCCTGCTTCCACAACCAGTTACTTCCCATTAACCTTGTAATGCTGAGGTACTCCTCCTGTGGAGTACCATGGGTCTGTCGCATCAGAGAGAGGTGCTCTCAACCATGGGTCTGCCACCACAACCAGGTACTCCCCCTCATAGTCTGGAGAGGTACTCCACCTGTTGAGTACCATGGGTCTGACGCCAATACCAGGCGCTCCACCTCCGTGGGTCTACCTCCACAACCAGGCGCTCCCCACTAGGCTAGTCGAGTCACTACGAGTCAATCAGTCAGCAGTCGTCAAGTCTTAGCCAGCTACTAGTTTCCCTAAAAAATGCTCGCTCATCTTCGAAAGATCCACACCACAATCTACTAGTCTATTCTACAACTACTACGAAGTCCCACGAAGTAGTAACCCAATGGTCTTCCATGTCATAGGGGTATCAATGCATATGATGGCGCATCAATCGGACGCCCGATCTATGAGTAATTAGCTAAAACGTCCCGGCGGCCCGGTTGGTTTCGTGCACGATCCAACCTACTGGTATCTCAACTATACCCCAAAATCCAATAGGTAATACTCAAATAGATCTACATGCTCCAATATTACCAGCGATTCTGACGGTTCGTCAAACGGACGCACGATACCAAAGATATGGCCAAAAGAATGAAAAGGGGCCGTAGTAGGCCCGGGTCCAGTCCGACCTGGTTAGACTGATCCGACCTGACCCCATCTGGGCCTACTTGGATTAGGTCAACCCGACCTGACCCGTTGGGGCATGTCTGGCCTACTGGGTGGGCCAACCCGTTCGATTGGGCCCGACCCACTAGGCCTAGCCTAGGAGGCCGCGAGGGTACATAGAGTCGCAAGGGCACGGGACAGCTCGGCCCGACCTTGGGTGGCTTGGCTTAGAAGGGAACCTCGAGGGGCCGGTTCGGCCAGGGCAGCACGGTTGGGGCTGGGGGGCGCGGTCGGCGAGGGAGGGGAAGCCAACATGGTGGCACATCCAGCAAGGGTGGTGCGGCCGGCGGGGCGGGGTGGCCGGCGGGGCGGTGCTGCTGGCGCGGCTTGGGTGGGCGGGTCCACTGGGGGGGGGGGGGGGCAGTGCGGCCAGTGCGGGAGGCATGGCTGGGGGGCAGGATGGCCGGCGGGGTGGCACGGCCGGGAGGGGTGGTGCAGATGGGGCACGTGGGCCGGTCTGGTTGTAGGTCAGAAAGTTGCAGGGGTGTCGTGGGATGTTGAGGCCATGGGTGGCGCGACTATTGCCTTCGTCGCCTTCATCGCCTTGGACGTAGTTTTGAAGAACACCACAAAAAAGATCGGCGAGGGGGGGGGGGGGTCGGGCCATGTTTGTCTGGCCCACACCCTCGTCTTTTAGAGTAGTATCATTTGGATTATCAAGAACATAATCAAGGAACAAGAATGAATGATATCTTAAAAACATCAATTTCCATAATCCCTCATTAACAAAATATTCCCAACCCGCAAGGAATAACATTTGCGGATCAACTTGATAATAATTTGGTCCCATTAAATTTTCTAGAAGGAAAGAATCAGGGGAATATAATCATACATAAATAAAATCCCTACCTTATTATTAGTTCAACGATGGTTTCAAGGGGAAGAAGAAGAACCGTTGGGAAAAGACGGACGTCCGTTCACTGTGGATGAGGACGTCTCATGTCGGAAGGAGTTTCGAGGAAGATGGTCGATGTCGATGTCGACGTTCTTCATCGGTGGAGCATTATTCATAGAGGAATTGTTATTCATTGGTTAGTTTTATCCCAAGATCACTAATCCTCCTTTTCCAACATTTTTCCAACAAATTAATAGGTATCCCCTCAAAATAATATATTATCTATTATTTAGTTTGTTTTGTATAAAATTAAAATTTTATCATTTATTTAAAAGAGTTAGCTCACTTAATTAAAGAGGGAGGGTGGAAACCATTAAAAGAGGGGGGGGGATCCATTATGTTAAGGGAGTTCAGGAGAATCTCCGTCATTTATGAGGGAGTTGAGTGGTTTTCCTCAATTAAATGGGATGTTTAGTCCCAATTGGTCCCCACAACGTAACCTCTCATGGGAGGTTAGGTTCCGGTGGGACCCCCACCATAACCTCTCTTTGGAGGTTATGGTGTGGTGGTCCTAGCCTACAAATTCTTCATGGGTGGTTATAATAGATAAAATAAAATAAAACATGTGTTTATTTTAAGTTATTATTTCCGTGAAGAACCCAAAAACTAACTTTTAACATCGACCAACTGTCGTCGAGGTGAAAGTCTTCTTATGCGAATACAGGCGATGTGAGTTCAACGGTGCCCTCACATTTCAATTGTGAGAACCGGTTCAAAAGTTATAAAAACCCGCTCAAAAATCCACATAATGAACCTGAACAAAACTTGAGAAATTGATTATGGGCACACCGGGACATGGAATCATACGCTGTCCATTTTTGCGGACTCGTAAAATTTCAATGCAATTAAAAAAACTTTACATGGAAATTTTGGGTCTTTACATTATATAAGATATAATATATTTTTTTTATCTTTTTCTTCCTTAATTATTAAATAATTCAAACCGTGATTATTTTTAAATTTTGGGAATATGATTACATTGTTCATGTGTATAGTGGACTACTACCTCACAATGTGATGTGATCCGTTTAAGAATTATAAGAAAATTATTAGTGATGGTTTTATTAAAAATATGTTATATATATTACGTAATATTATATTGAAATTTTAATATATAAATATATAATATTTTATTTTTTTTCTTTCCATAAAACAGGAAAATTGAAATAGCACTCATGTTTATGTATGATCTATCATCTCTAGAAATGTTGTATTTCATTTCCTATAACCAGATTTTATGGATTAATATAAATAAATATATATTGAATATATATTATATAAACATGATGGTTTAAAATATTGATATTATTAAATCATGACCAATGTAATATGAATAAAAAGAATTTCAAGTGAAAACATACTTGAAATTAATGTAAATTCACACCCAAAACAATTAAAATAATGAATGATTACTAAAAAAATTGGTGGAGATGACATAAAAGAGTCACATATGATATCATAATTATTAATATAGTTTTATAATATATTATTACGATGATTGAGAGCACTATAAATGAGGTTAAAGGGAATTTATCTAAAAGAAAGCGTATGGTAAGGGATTAAATAACTCAATACCCACTCATTGGACTAATCTTCATCTTCGTTTATTATTTCATTATATTATTATGTGTGTAATGAATTTTTATTATCATATGTTTATCATCCACATGTTTTATGTGGATTTTAATTATATATATTTAACGTACCATGATTTTATTGAATGCCTCTTAATATTTAATATCTACAATAGTTTATTCCTCGTGAAACACTCGGTTTAAAACAATAATATAATATTAAATATGAATACTGGAATAGTAATGTTACCAATTTGAATAGTAATATGACCAATAGAATAGTTAGTTCACCTATTAATGTGGGTGATTTTCTTTTTTATATTATAAATACAAATGTGGTATATTTATATCATGGAATATGTAAATAATTATTTTAAAAACAATAAGTTAGATGTGAGTATTTTTCTGAAACATAAATGTTTATTTACAATTTTCTAAAAAATAAAATGATTCAAAATAAAGTTGATTTAAAAAAAGGTTCCTAAATTAAAATTTTGTTGTTCATATGATCATAATGTAATTTTATGAGACCTTAGATAATTTTTTGAAGTGTCATAAAATAGTTATAATACTAAAATTGTTAATTTTTTACTATATAATTCTTTTTAATAAAAATTAAATTTATCTTATATAGAAAATTATTTCATTAAAATAGTGTCCATAATTAAATTTTACAATTTTATAAATTATTTCTATTAATTTATGTGGAGTTTTTCTAAAAACATATTTCTTATGAAAAGAGAAATACATTAATTTATGGAATTTAAAAAAATAATTGATTTATTGAGTCATAGTTGACATATGGTGTATATATTCCCTTAATATCGAAGTATAAAAATATATTTAATGTATTTAGTCATGTTAGTCAAACATAATCCCACTCATTATTAAAAATTATAAACTAATGAATAAAATTTTCAAAGACACCCATCTCGTCCACTATAAATACCACCCCTCACCATCTCTTCTTCTCTCACATCCAAAGCCTCAAATCCGATATAATTTCTTACTGATACCTCTCCATAAAATCTACATAATGTTTTTCTTGATGGTCTTATGAAATTACCAATTCATGTTTCCTTAATTAGGTTTTCAATGAGTGGAATTCAGGAGGTAAAATCCTCTTTGATTCTCATAATTTCAATTATTCTTTTTATTTTCATATCCTTAATTTACCTCCAATTTCTAAGAAAGTGTGATAACATCAATATTTTATTTATATATTAATTTTATTATGTTAATGTGATATCAACCATCAATTCATTTCCATTACAATATTTTTTTTCTAAAATTGAAATCCTTATATGTGAGGTGATGATTTACCTCCTTCATGGACAATAATTTTCTGTATTTCAATGCTAAACTCAGGACTATTAATAAAAAAATATTGGTTAAAAAATACTAAAATATATGTTTCATAACATATTTAATGTTCTAGAACTACTATATATACATAATATTAATTAATATGTTAAATATAATGTTTAATGGTTGTAAAAATTTCAAAATAATCTAGATGGTTATCATTAGCATTTTATATAATGAATCATTATCATTTATGGAGAAAAATTATATATAATGACATTAAATCTCTTGGATGTTCGTTAAAAACATTATATTTTAATTTTTTACAACTTTTTCGATTTTACATGTTTATTCGTACATGTATAAATGTGATCCAATCACGAAAATGATGAAAACAAACACTCCAGATGATGAAATTGAGTCTTCTAATTCATAATAAAATTCCATAAATGAACATAATGAAATTAAACTAAATAAAATAAATTTTTATGGGTATATATTTAATGTATTTATATATATGATTTCATTATCCATTAAATTAAGTTAAGGTACAGAAAACTTTCAAACATAAGGTAAGGTATTCTCCTCAAACTTCCATTATTCATTCTAGTTACGCTTTATCTCTCTTTACCCAAATGCAGTTCTTATTTTTTAAAATAATTCTCATAAAATCTATTTTTTATTTTCCACAATCATGTATCTAGATCATTTAATAACTATTTAATTTGAACTAAAATATTTTATATGGTTCTCTTCTCAATTCTTATTGACATCCAAGGCAGATTTAATGGAAAATCATAGTTTCATACCAATTTTCATGTGCAATCAGGTATATGATAAAATCAACCAATGTTTTTATAAAATCACTCATACAATCATTAAAGCTATATTTTAAATTTTATGGTTTTATGAAATAATTTTTCCATTTTTTATTTTAATGACTCATTATTATTTTTGCTTAAACGGTAATAAATCATCTAATTTATCATGTTTCATAAATTTTCTATTTACATGTATTCATTACATTTGGAAATAATTTATTCCCAAAATATAAATTATTTTCCACAACATTTCCTGAAATTTATATACATGATGCAATATTATTTTTTGAAAAATAAAAATTACTTACCAAACGAATAAGTCGTTCCAAACTAAAAGTGTATTTCTCTCAAGAATTCCTTGATGAATTTATTTGGACAATTTCATCTATATCAACACCCTCTATCGAATCATATACATAATTGGGACTTGTATTTTTGTATATAACCTATATGTTTTATTAGATGTTTTATGATTAGATTCATTATTTATGTTCCACGGTGAAACCATTCACCATATTTTTTAAAATGGTTAGTGATTAGGGTTATTCATTAGAAAAAGTTATTTACATTTCATATGAATATCTTATTTATGTTTCAACTTATTCCTAGGAGTAAGGAATTCAACTTTTTAAATTATCTGAAAATCCCATTATATCCCCATGATGCATTGGTAGGTCTCATGAGACAAACTGAATTATGAATTTTCCAAGGCCTTACCTATCTATTTTTCAATATCTTGACTAAAGCCTCAATGGTATATTTCAAATGACTATAATTATAAATCCTATTATTATTATAATATTAATTTATAATAAATGTGTTTATTTTAATCAAATAATGTAAATGGTTTGGTTTCATTAACATATGATTATTTATAAGTATCTAATTGATTATATTTAATTAATTTCATATTATAATCGTGATTATGATTGCATCTGGTTTTCAAAATATTCTAACCTATTATTCTATTAGAATGAGATATCTTACTCATAATATAAATTTTATAAATTATTGAATTAGATCTGCGGTATTGGGGTTGGTGTCTTTATAGTTGGTGTCAGAGTAAGTTTATTAGAAACCATGGAAAGTAGATTACAAAAAAATAGATTAGATAACATAACTCTATGATAGAATTTTAAGGAATGAATATTATAAAATCATATAATTTTGATAATTTAGATATTAAGTGTTTCTCTGTATAAAAACATTCCACTATGGATACTATAAGTTTATGTGGTTTGGCATAACTATACATTGGGGAAATAGATCTGACATGGTGCATCGGGCCAGACATGTCGTAACCTCGTACACGACAATGGGCCTTAATACACACCTAGTTTGACACTATATGGGATATTATTATGATAATTAAAATTATATTAACTAATTATTATGAATTATAAAACATTGAATATGTCCCCAAAAAAACAATGTTTATTTTTTTGTATTAATTATCCCTAATGCTTTAATTTATGTTTTGTGACTTTCTAGTTTGAAATATTGCATCATGATTCATCATCAGTATTTATGTATAGAACTATTTAGAAATGGTTCATTGTGTAAGGAATTGAAATTATATCAACAAACATATTCTAGGCAAGAATTTCCATCAAATGAATGATAATGATTTTGGAGTAGGTGCGTCTACTGGAGATTAACAACTTATAAAATTATTGGGAGAACTAAATTAGGTTATGAGAAATATCCTTACTCACATGGAGCAGACCGATCAAAAATATAGTGTAACAATTTTATAATGCTTTATGTGATAACATCTAACATCATTTAATGGTACTACAAAACCATTCCTATCTGATAAATGTATAATATCCAGAGAGAATATATTTCTCTATTTGATATGTTTGAAAATGGATAATATTTATATATCATATTATCATCTCTCTAGATATTTGTAAAAGTAGTGGTAATTATATCAAAACACAAATTATGAGGAATATATATAAAATAAAGAATGGAAATATTTTAATAAAATTTTCAAAGAAATGTATTCCCCTTGAAAAGAGTGTGCAGATAGGGAGAGGAAATTCTTGAGTCTATAGAAAAAGTGGATGACAATGTTTCAATATATGAATACAATATTATATGTTTATCATGTAATTCTATGGATTACATAAATAATCTATAGAGAAATATTGATCAATTATATTTTGAGATAAAACTATACCTCTGAGGGGAATTTGTCTCAAAGAAATTCTCATCATATGAAGATATAGTCTCATTTTCTATCAAGATAGTCGAAAAAATATGTTATGAAGAGGGTGGTGGAGAATTTATTTTATAAAGGGAAGAATACAAATGTAATTATAAAATATGAGATACATGTGGAAGGAAAACCGCATGAGCATACATAAAAGTAAATTTAGTTTTGTCTAAATGTGATGAGAAATTCCTTTATAATCATGATTTTGAAGGAAATAAGGATGATACCAATATTCAATTCTAAAAATGTAGGGAGATGGGACACTATGGAAATGATTTTCCAAATAATGAAGGAAAATTTCCCTAAAAAGGGATAATGGGATAATGTAAAAGATAAAATTATCACATTGTCTGGTTTTGATCTTCTTAATGATGTGATGGATGGTACAATAATTGTTTCCTCAAATATATCCAATGAATTAATAAATTCGGAACCATCACATAATTTTATATCATCTAAGTTTCCTAATAACATTTAATTTTCTTTGGATTTAATAAGGATGTTTTTAGTTAAAATTCTTAAGGGTAGTTTCATTGAAACAAAATTGTGTTGGCCGGTCCCCTTTATGACACATAAACATGCTTTAGTAGTGGATATTATCGTCATAAATTTTATTTTTTGTGATATAATCATTGGTGTGGAGTGAATTTGAAAATATATTGAAAAACTTTATTACATGAAGAAGGAAATTATGATTTTGGAGGCGGATGTAGATTCCCTTTTCATTAGAGAAGAAATATCATCATCTGATTCTTATCGAGATCCACCCTTAGTGGCTTTACTAAATGAGATTCTTGGGGTATAAGAGAAGATAAAAAATTATCATGAAAAATTTGATGTTTAAATTATGGATGTGCAAATTTTAGATGAATACATGGATCTATTTCTATAAGAATTTCCTGGATATCCAATAGTGTGTGATGCTGGGTTTTATATTGATTTTATCTCAGTTGTAAGACCAATATCAAAGACTCCTTCAAAGTGGACTTTAATGAATATGTATATTAGAATAAACCACTAGAGTATTTGAGTATTAAGGGGTTTATTCATCATATTGTTTTTCTATGGTTTCCCATGTTATTGTTGTTATGACGAATGATGGATCCAAGTGGATTTATAGTGACTATATAAAAATTAATGTCATTATAATAATGACCAAGAATCATGTTCTTGACATTAATGATTTGTTTGACCAACTTCATAGAGCTCAATATTTTTTTAATCATAACATTTATTTTGGATATAAAAAACTATGATTAATGAAATAATATATTCTAAAAACATCATTTTGTACCATGTATAGACATTACAAGATTACTACAATTTTATTAGGACAAACTAATTCACCCCTTATTTTTATGGATATAATGAACATGTTATTCAAGAAATAGCATATTTATTTTTTAGTACTTTTTTATGATATCTCTATATAATTAAAAATATATTAGGAATATTATAATCCATTATAGATTATTTTGAGTTCTATTATAAGAAATTAGTTATAATGAATGTTTAAGAAGTGTGAATTCTTTTAATATACTATTTATTTTCATTCCCATATTATCTCTATGAATGGAATCATAGTTGATCATATGAAGAAAATGGTATTTCAGGAATGGGATACACCAACGAACATAACCAACTTATGTAGCTCCATTTTATTAGCTTGTTACTATCAGATTTTTTTTCATATTTTTCCTGATTACCTAACACATTAACCAAGATTACTTATAATGGTGAAAATTTTATTAGAAAAAGGAATGTGAATAATTTTTTTGAAAAGAAATATATGATATTATTTAATGCTTTGATCTAGGATCCACCATCGAGAAATTGAGGATTAGTGATTTATAGTGATTCCACAAATACATGACCAGGTTGTGTCCTTATGCAGAATGATAGGGTTATTTCCAATGCATAGAGGGAGATAAAAAATAATGAACCGACCTATCCAACTCATTATACTGAGTAATTATATATAATTGTTTCTCTAAGGAAGTAAAGACATTATGTCTATAGTGAAACATGTGCGATGTATATAGATTAGAATATTTTTGAATATATACTATCACAGAAAAAACTCAAAATGAGGAAATGATGATGGATTGAGAAACCAAACGATTATGATTTTTCAATACTCAACAAACCAGGGATGGTAAATAAGGTTTCACACACTTTTATCCAGAAATTTCATGGATTTCGGAACAAAATGAGGATTGATAATGATATTGCGTAGATGGATCTATGGAATATAAATAAGGTATTTTTAAAGGGAGTTGAAGCACCACTACTTTTTAAAATGGATAACAAATCATATTTATTGAAATGGAATAAATATACCCATTATAATGATGATAATCTTAAAAAATAAAATTAATTTTGTGAAGGATGGGGAATTTTAAGACTTTTTATATGATGATGGTATTTTGAAATATGGGAAGAGGCTTTGTGTTCCATATATAACCATGTTAGAAGGGTAATTTTTAGATGATTGCCATATAAAATAATTCCTTACACACCATAGTAGCACTAAAATGTGTAGATATTTGATGTAAAATTTTAGGTCGGATGACATGAGGTGGGAAATTGCTGATTATGTATTAACATGTTGAGTTTATCAATATGTGAAGGCCTAAAGATAACATCCAATATGAGTCATGAAATAGATTTCTATTCCTAAAGGGAGATGGGATGAAATTATGATGAATTTCTTCAATAGATTACCAATATAAACCAAGGATGAATGATGAAATATGGGTAGTTGATGAACAACCTATAATATGAACACATTTCCTCTCTACATGGGATGATTTTATAACGGAGCTCTTTTAGTGCCTCTATATTAGTGATGTTTTAAGACATAATGGTGATCCTATTTAAATAGTGTCTAACATTGGCGCATAATTTACAGTGATTGTATGATATTGTATTTAGAAATTATTAGATATTGAGATTTATTTAAGCAAATCATATCACCCTCAAACTAAAGGGATGTGTGAAAGGGATATTAAAACATTATTATACATGTGGAGATCATACTCAAAATATTGTCATGTTATGTGGGATCATTATTTTTTTATTATATTTTTTCTATAATACTGGTTTCTATTAACGTACGATAAATGAACCGTATGATGAATTTTATGGAAAGATATGTCATACACCAAAATGTAGGATGAATTTAGTTGAAAAATATGCATGGGTCCATAACACCTGGAGGAAGCAACAATGAAGGTATTTATTATTCAACCCCTTATCAAAGAATCTCAATGTAGGGAAAAGGTATATATAGATAACTGAAGGAAGGATTTGGAGTTTCACATGGGAGATCGTGTATTTTTGACTCTATCTTTAAATAAGGGTTTCATAGGATTTGGAATCACTGGTTAACTAATCCCCTGGTAAAATTTACCTTTTCAAATCCAAGATATAATTGTATTTGTGTCTTTTAATTTGGTGATACCACCCAGCCTTTATGTTGTACACAATGTGTTCCAAATGTCTTTGTTAACGAAGTACATGCTAGACCCAACACATGTTCTAACTTCTGAAGGAATAAAATTGAAACCTAATTTATCTTATTGTGAGGACCCTATCCCGATTCTCAACACTGAATAAAAGGTGTCAAGGAATCTAATGACTCAATAAGAAAAGTTACTTTGATAGAATATTAAAATAGAAGAGGCGATGTGGGAAACTAAGAAAATTATTATAATGTATTACCCAAATATTATTATAATGTTAAATTATGTATATTTAATGGTTGAAATTTTTAAGGGGGTATAATGTAACACTATAATATTTTATTTTATTCCAAATTTAAAATTTAATATATTTTATAGTTTATTATTAACACAACAACGAGTTTAAAACCATAATATTCTATTAAATATGAATGCATAAATTATAATGTCACCATTAGAAAGTGATATGAACACTAGAATTTAACTTGAACTATGATTTTATTAATAAAATGTTGCTATCTTTAAAAAATTATGGTACATTTACATCATTATATAAGTGAATAAATGTTTTAAAAGTTATCTGTTAACAGTAAGTATTTTTTAGAAAAATTATTTTTAATTTATAATATTATAATTAATATAATGATTTAAATAAAAATTTATGTTTCATAAAATAGATTCCATAATTATTATTTTTTGTCTTATTATTATATAATAATTTTATGGGAACATAAATTACTTTTTCAATGTGTCGTGAAAAGAGTTATAATATTAAAATAGTTATTTTTGGAGTACATGAAGAACTTATTTGAAAATAATATTTTTTATATTTAAAAAATTATTTTCCAGAATGGATAAATTTTTTGAATTCTACATATCGATAAATGGTTAGGGTGGGTTTTTTGTATTTTTCCTAAATTATTGAATCATTAGTGAATATTAAAACATGGTAATTTATAGTATTTATGAAATACATGAATTATTTAGTCATGAATGATTGAAGCCCATATTATCTAACCACCATTCTATATTTTTTGTATGTATTTATGTGAATAAAAAAATTATTGTCTTGATCGAAAATAATAATCTAATGAATAAACTAATCAAAAAAACACCCCTTTCCTTGACTATAAATACCACCCCTCACAATCTCTTCTACTCACACATCAAAACACATTGAGCATATCAAATTTCTAGCCAATAACTCTACCAATACACTCTCCCATGTTTTAGTCTTGGTGGTGTCACCCAGTATTCCATTTCAAATTTCCTTAAGGTGGTTCTCATAGGGAAAAATTCACAACGTAAAGTTCCCTTTTTTTTTATTAAATTTCATTCAATTTCTTATAAATTTTTTATCATTAAATAGGACTCCATTAAAACATGAATTATAACTATATAATAACATATATAATGGAATTTTAAATTGTTATTTGTAATCAAACCATCAATTATTTTCCCTTACCGTCTTTTTTTCAAAAAATGAATATAGCGTTCGTGAGGTGCCGATTTACCGACTTTGTGGACAATTAGATTTCACTTTTTTTTATTGCACATTCAAATAAGTGAATGAAACCATATTTATGGTTAAATGGATCTATAATATTTTTATTAGAACTTATTTAATTTTATGTATAGTGTATATATATATAATATTAATTCATAAGAAAAAAATATAGCATGATGATAAAAAACAAAAATAATCTAAAAAATTATCCTTAATGTTTTATCTATCGAATCATCCTAATATCTGAAAAATGGTATATAATAACATTAAATATATTTTATGTTCATTAATGTCATATTATTTAAATTATTTATAACTATTCCCATTTTACATGATCTTTTTACATGAACCAAAATGAATCAATCATGAAAAACAAGGAAACGAATATACCCAAACAAAAAAATTAAATATTATAACTCATAAATAAATCCATAAATGGAAATAATAAAGTTAAAACAAATCAAATAAAATATTAAATGGCTTTAAATTAAGGTATCAGGTTATCTAATTTCATAATCCATGATATTATTTGCAATTAAAGATCACTTTCAATGGAAAGGTATGAAATTCTCCTAGAACATCCATATTTCATTCAGGTTTGGATTTCTCTCTCATTAACATAATGAAATTTTAATTTATTATTTATAATTCCTATAAATTATATTTTTATTTTCATAACTAATTTATTTAGATAATTTTATCTTACTTTATTGGAAATACAATATTTTATAAGGTTCCCTTCTTAATTATTCCTCACAGGGATACCAGATTTATGGTAACTTCCCTATTTGTTACCCATTTTCATGGGCACACTATAATATATTTTAATCCATTATTGTGTTTCAAAAAACAACACTTTTGTAATGAAAAACAAATTATTCATTTCTGGATTTCCCAAAAAATTATTATTTTGTCTAGTTTAAAGACTATTTAGTATTTTCCCTTAAATTATAGTAAAGCACCACATTTCTAAAGATTCATAAATTACCTTTTTACATGTTTTAATTAAGTTTTGAAATAATTTATTCTTAATGTATAATTTTTTTGTCCCCTTATTTTATTTTCTAGGATATACATGTTACAATATGTTTTTATGAAAAATAAAAATGATTTTAAAAAATAACTCTTTATTCCAATGTAAAAAAAGGTTTTTTTCAAAATAATTCATCGATGATTTATAAGGTTTTTCAATATATTTAAAAAACGTTCTTGAATCATAATCATTAATAAGATTTTTATTTAGTAATATCATCCACCATATTTTTTAAATGGTTTGTGGTCAGACTCACTTTGGATGTGCTATCTTGATACGATTGACGATATCCCTCATAATGGTTAGTGAATGTGTTTATTGAATGGGTAAATTTATTTTCATTGAATATTAATATGATGTTTATGATTCACCACATTAATATTTGGAATTAATTAGACATAATAGAAGATCAGTGGGTCCCTCCATATCCCTTCTATGAATTGTGAGGTCTCATGAGACAAACCAGATAGGGATTTGGATGAGGTCTTACAGATTTATAATCATATGTATTAGTCGAGGCCTCAATTTCTTGATTCATACATACTGATTTATGAAATCCATCATTATGATATTATTAATTTATAATCCTTTTCAATACTAAACTTTTATAATAACCATGGTTATGTTTAATTCCCATGTTATTATTTATATGGAAGAAAATAATAAGATTTTATTCCTTCCATATTATGATCATGATTATGATTGTATATAGATTCCAAATATGACAAACAATTTGGTCATTTGGTATCTGAATTCTGATTCATAGTGTATAAGTAATAAATTATGGATCCATCTCCAATATTTTGGGATTTGTGTCTTTACAATAAAAATAGTTGATTCATTTAATAATTTTTACTTCATCATTATGATAATTTTATTGGGTTTTCTCACAATCTCAGTATAATTAAGATTTCTCATTCATTAATATCTATTGAAAAATATTACATTTCTCTTTTCATAATAAAACCTTTATTTTGATTCTCCTCTATTTATTAATGAACTCTTCCAAAAAAAATTGTACACTTTTTCCAATTTTAGTAATTATATATCAATATAAAAGGATTTCAATAAAACATGACATTATTTCCCTCTTTGGATAAAAATATGTTTTCTCCAAAAAAAATGTTTTATAAAAATGTTTTCATGTTTTTTCATCATTTCAAAATGACTTGTTATATTTTTTTCCACCCAATTTTTCAAATTATTATTTTTTCAATGGAATCATTTTTATTTTTACAAATAATAAATTTTTGGATTTTATTGAAATGGTAAAATAAAACATTTTTCTATCATGTATTCTTTGAACAAAATTTCCATCAATAATGTCCACTAATATATTTTTAATCTTCTTTTTTATTTCTCAGGGGTTATTTTCATGTAAATTTATTTTCAAAAAAATAAAAATGATAAATTATATTTTCCCCAAAAATTCTTCTACTGATATTTTATGATATTTCTATTCATAAATTGTTATAAATTTGGATTCATAAAAAAGTGGTAATATATTTTATAAATACTATTTTTAATATTCATCTAGATTGTTTGTTATAACTATGAAAAATTAAATTATTGACATTCCCATATTTGATTCGATATTTTATTAACTTTACCATGAATTATTCACAATCCTATAGAAATTAAATTTCTCATAAATAAAAAATTTTAATATTAAGGATAAACATATTTCCTAGACCATATACCATTTTTAAATATGGAGTTTACTTTTAAAATTATTTGATTTTATGAGGAAAAATTAATAAAATTTTATGATTTAATCAATACAAATATTCGATAAGTAAAATTATTTATGATGTAAACCAAATATTCTATTTATGAGGAGTGATATGGTCGAGTATGATATATGTTTAGGATATATTAATGTATCTTTAATGTAATACCTTTGATGCATTGCTAGAATCATGGGATTAAATCAATTTAAAAGAAACTATTTGAGTGGTAACCGTGTTGATTAAACTATATTTTGAATGATCCTAACACATTTATGTTTTATTCATAATTTTTAAGGTTGATTTAATCGTTCAGACATAGTAGAAATCATGTATATCCTAAAATTTATGTTGCCATGGGATATTATTGAATGTGATTATCTTAGGGAGATATTCATGAAGAATATGTACATAGAGTTATGGAGTGACTGGACCTTGAACTGAAAGAAATTTTCAATGTTAGAACATGTCATGCTCAAGCGTCTGGAGGTAATTGAGGGAAAATCTATCATGTTGATTGGGAACTTCCAGATCAACTATTGGAGAGACAATTGGACTTCCAAACCATTATTCTTTTGAGGATACCCACCTCTATATTTTCATTCAAATATGCAGCTAGATACCAGTATCTCATAAAACCAATGCTCAACATTAATCAACACATGATATTCTCTAGCATAGTTATGGTTGAGGAGCTGGGTAAATGTGTTCTTACAATATCAAATAGGGGTGTCTTAATGGTACTTCCCTTCAATAATTACCGCATGTTAGGAATTTAAATGATGAAAGGGAAGATACTCTTTTGTGTAAATGGAATCTATCGAAGCTAAAATTTTTGGTTTGGTGATTGAGGAATAAGGAACATCCAATAGAAGAAATTTATAGATTAATTGTATATCTATTTCTTCCTAGCATTACTGTTTCAAACATTCCAAAACAATAGTCTTGCTTGAATCTATTTTTCAACACTGATATCAAATAAGGTTTACAGATCATTAAGGAAAACATCGTGAGTATTAATGTTAGTTTTGAGGCTATAAAAAAATTATGTGTAACTAATTCTCAAGGAATGAATAGTTTTAGGAGGATATCAATGTGCGTAGTATAATTTGAATAGATCATTTCTGTGTAATTTGGGAGGCCAACAATAATTTTAGGGTGGGAAACTCATTTTCTTCGTTTAGGATCCAAGTGTGTATCTGTGGCTTGCAAGTAGAATTGGGGAGTCTCTGGGTTAGTAGGTAGGCTTTCACATCCCATAGAGAACTGATTCCACATGTGTTTATGGATGATTATGGGAACCTTAGTGCAAATTTAGGAAACTATGTTCTTTGGAATCCACCTTCAGTTTGGATAAAACTAAATGTTGATGGTTCCTATCTGTATGGTATCATGAGAGGTGGAGGGATGATAATAAATTGAACTGTCATAGTGTTGTTGGGTTTTAGTGCTTACTATTTACCATGAGATTCTCTTGTAGCAGAGGCAAGATAATTCTCACTATTATTCAACAATGTAGGCATTATAATTTTTTCATCAGGGAAGTGGAATCAGATTCAACAAATCATGTCTATATGATGGAAGGGCATATGAAAATAACATTGTATTATTGGGAAGGGGAGGAACCAGTTGGTTCTTGGAGTTATGATTGAGAACACTAATAGATAATTAAAATCTTCAGCACTCTTTTTGGATAGAAAAGCGAGTCTAGATTAAAAATTCTTATAATATTTTCATATGGGCTCTACACCACAAGAATTTAATAACATTTTTAGGGAGGATGCCTTTGGTTTTCATTTTTCCACCCTCATGTTTCTAGTATTTTCATTTTTCAATGCAATTTTAAAATACCTATTGTCTATCTTGTGAATGGTATTAGAGGTAAATGATTCATGTACCTACGAAAAATGGCATATAATAGTTAAGAAGTTTCTTTAATTCAGTTTCAGTTATTAAAAACCATGATAAATTAACAATGAAAAAAAATATCTGGATTCATTTAATTCATAATTTAGTGATTAAATTAAATTGTTTTATGTTAATTACATATCCATATTTATTATAGATTTTCTAATTATTTAAATGGATTTTGGATTTTTCAATTACATTTCCAAATTGGTTATTCTTTATCTAGTTATTTAAATGTAATTTGTTGCTTAGTTATTATAAGGCCCCAGCCTTAAACCTTACTTAATCTTGAGTTATTACAAGATTTCACATTGAGGATCTTTTCAGGTTTAGAGTTTTAGAGAATTAGATCATAAAACTTGCATTACATTCCACATATAAACAAAGTGGTTACAGAAAGATAGTATTCTTCATTCCCATCAATGGAAACACATTTAAAATAAAACATGGATTATTTCTTGACACATCCTTGACTCTATCATCTTATAATGTACCTTTCCCTTGACCTGTGAAAAACATTTCAAAAACTTGGGATGAGCAAAAAAACTCAGTATGAGTTATAAAAAAAACATTGAAAGGAAACATGAGTTCATATATACATAAGAATGAAATCATACTTTACCCATAAAACATAGGCACTTTAACATACCTCATAAAATCATGAATAAATCATAGAAATCATAAGACATAAAGGTAACTTGACGCATTCATAACATTCTTACGTAGGGAGTAACCCTCTTGGTTACGTTTGGAATACCCATCACAATAAATTTCCTAAATCTCTTCGGAGAAACCTTAAAGTTTTACTCCTTCGCGTTACCCAATGCATTGGATAGCTATAACGGGCTCACCCGCCCTTAGTTTATCACAGAACCACCCGTCTTTATAATAATTCCCAAGAACCATAACATAATCATATCACATAAAACATGCATAAAGGAACATAACATTTCCACATTTCAATCACGAGATATCAATACAACACATTGATATAATAAAAACATTATGAAAGCCATTTTCAATACCAAAGTAAAACATGGTATTTATTTTTCGTTTTTTAAAAAAAGGTATGGCTTATAGAGGAAGCCGAAACTCAAATAACGGTCACGACGACGGAGAAGTCGTTGTCGCCGCATAATTACAACAAAAACATTCTATTTTTTCATTTAGTAAACGCTTCATATAAAAAATATTCCTTTTGAATAAATGTAAAAGTCAAAGGGGTTTATACACCGTATAAAAAAAAGTTGTGTATAAAATAAAATATGCCTCAATGAAAGGAGATTGAGACGAAGTCCCATACCTCGTATCCGACTTGACCCGACCGTTCTTTAATCTCCTGAATAATAAACTTGAGTTAATCTCTACTTGCTTATGAATCTTTTTCAAGGTCATTATTCCCTTTATACCATGTTATGAACATCATGTAATCAGTTAAGTTAATAATGTTCATTTTGTCGGTATTTGGTTCTTAAGTCAAAAATAGACTTCTTACACTTACATGTGGTTAATTTGGTCATAGTTTAGTTATATCCAGAATGATATTAATGATTTTGATAAAATATATATCATATATATTCATCATATACATGTATTTATAATATTACATCACATTTAGAGGTAAGAAATGAAATGCACCGTTCAAGGAGACGGTAAGCCGTACGTACGCATGAACGCTACTTCCATTTCTATTTCATATTTTATGGAATGGAATAATAATGATATAAGAGTATATTATAATTCCAGTATAATAACATATATAATATCATTAACTTTATCCTTTACAAATCCCACATATGGTATTAACGAATCAAATCACTTTCAGGGGGCGGTAGTCCGCACTTCCTAAAATGAAGATATCGTGTTTATCCATAATGGAAACCATAAAGTTATGCCCAAAATGAAAAAAACAGAAGCTTAAGGAAAACATAAACATATTATATATCATATATAAAAATAGTGACATCATAATGGCCACCTTTGAAGGTGTTAAATGAGTATTTAACAATCATCGTTTCAGGAGGCAGAATTTCTCCATCCACGGAAACCGTATGTTCTTTAACCATTTGATGTAGTTGTGTGAGAGTTTAGCTCAAATAAATATTATAACAACATCCTTGTATATTTAAGATACTGGTGTTGTTACAAAATAATTAAATAAAAAGATTTTAGGGGGTTGGAGAAGCAAAATAAAACAAATGAACATGAGAGAATGAATTACCTTTAAAAGTGTAACTCCTTTTGATTTGAGCCTAAAGGATTCCTTTGAAAGGATTCTTCCCAAAGGTAATCCTCTAGTATTAGGAGAGGTATGTGGAGAGAGTAAATGTCAGGGGTTGGCCGAGCCAAAGGCTTGAGGAGTGTGTCAAATGAGGTAGAGGTGGGGGCCTTTTATAAGAGGAGAGGAGGGGCACTTTTGGAATGTAAAGAAATATTACTTTATTTGAAAATGTGTTTCGGTTTTAAAAGGTCCCACATTGATATAATTCGTGGATAAGGTGATAAGGGTTCGAAATCCACTCATCCAATTGGTTTTGGCCATGTGTAGTTCATATAATTTTCATTGTCTTTCCATTTTATTTAAATCGTCAAATAATGATGTCATCGCTGCATCATTATTATGTCATAAATAATTTAATTTATTTAATGTCTAAAAATCATTAAAAAAATACTATGATTTAGGAAATCTTTTTATCTTTCCAATGAATATTTATAATCAAATATCTGAGCTTTATAACCGCATGTAAAAATTATTTTCGTAAAACATATTATGTTTGTGTCATTTTTACTTTTACATTAAATAAAAAGTTATTTATGTCATTTCCCAACCGAAATGTCTCCATGGGGTCCCCAATTTAACCCATGGCTTGTCTTGGTCGGCCATGACACAACCAATAAGGTTGGGACATGTTTCTAGGTCATTTCATATTATTAAAGCATTATTTATACCTTAAACTACACTAATTACCACTAATCGCGATTAAAAACTTAATAAGTTACTATTCACCAAAAAATTATTTTAATCTCATTGAACCACATTTTACTTCTTAATGACAACCATGTATGTCGGAATTTCTAAATTCAATACACATTAGTGGTAAACTTTCATTTAACTGAAAAATCAGTTTGCGTGATTACCACTTAGTGGTTTCACTATTCATCAAAAATTGAAGTTTTTCAGAAAAATACCAAAAATTCACACAAGGTAAATTTTGATGTTCCAATCATAAAGGATAAGTTTATTTTGACAAACATAGTTTATAAAATTGTCAAAATATAGATTCAAAAATGGTTTTCCATCAAAAGGCAGTAAAACAATCTTTTAAGAATATTAGTGTATTCCATGCATAAGATTGTATTTATTTTCATTTTAAGCCTCTATAACACTATCTTAATCATTAATAGACATAGATAAAAATATATATTATTCATTACTTACTTGGGATGTAACATCCTTCCCCCCTTTAGAAAATTACGTCCCCGCAATTTATTTACTTATCGAATAAATGGGGGTACTTATCCCTCATTGCATTTTCAGATTTCCATGTTGCCTCTTCAATCATGTGGTTTTTACACAAAACCTTTACCTTCTTAATCACCTTATTCCGTAACACTTTCTCCCTGTGGTCAAGAATCTGGACCGGTTGTTCCTCATAAGATAGGTTCTCTTCCAGCTGAACTACCTCTGGACTCAAAACATGAGATGGATCTCGCATATACTTTCTCAATATCGAAACGTGAAAAACATTGTGTACCTGAGATAAACTCGGAGGTAAAGCCACTCAGTATGCAACTGATCAAAATCTCTCCAGAATTTCATATGGTCCAATAAACCTTGGACTCAGATTTCCTTTTTTATCAAATATCATCACACTTTTCCAAGGAGAAACCTTGAGAAAAACATGATCACCTACCTCGAAAGATAGATCCTTACTCCGGTTATCCGCATAACTCTTCTGCCTGCTCTGAGCTGTTATCATGTGTTTCTGAATCAGCTGAACTTTTTCTGCCATCTCTTCTACCAATTCTGGTCCCATCAACTTCCTTTCACCCACTTCATCCCAGAAAGATGGAGTTCGACACCGCTTCCCATATAATGCCTGAAATGGTACCATCTGTATACTGGAATGAAAACTGTTATTATATGAAATCTCAACCAAAGAAATATGTTGGTCCCAACTTCCCTGATAATCCATAGAACAAGCTCGTAGCATATCCTCCAATGTCTGAATTGTTCGTTCTGACTGCCCATCTGATTGAGGATGAAAAGCTGTACTAAAATTTAATTCAGTACCCAACGACTTCTGAAGGCCTTTCCAAAAGTTAGAAGTAAACCTGGGATCACGATCCGATACAATGGAGAGAGGAACTCCATGTAACCTGAATATCTCTTTAAGATACAAACGGGAAAGTTGATCAAGAGAGAAAGTATCTCGTATAGCAAGGAAATGAGCAGATTTGGTCAAGCGATCAACAATAACCCAGATTGCATTATTACCTCGAGATGTATTCGGTAATCCAACAACAATGTCCATGGATATATTCTCCCATTTCCACTCTGGCACTGGTAAAGGCTGAAGCATTCCTTTCGGTAACTGCCGCTCTGCTTTAACCTGCTGACAAGTCAAACACTTCACAGTAAAATCAGCAATATCTCTTTTCATTCCATCCCACCAGTAATACTCCCACAGATCTCTATACATCTTAGTACTGCCCGGATGAACTGAAAACGGAGAACTATGAGCTTCACATTACAACTCTCTCTTCAACTGTGAATAACGAGGCACACACAATCTCTTCCCAAATCTCAAAACACAATCATTATCAATGTTGAATTCAGGCAACTTACCTTTCTGAACCAGCTCTACCCTTTTCTGCAACTCACTGTCTTGCTTCTGTGCTTGCTTGATTCTATCTGATAGTGATGATCTCACTGATACCTGAAACAAAACAGAAGGACTTCCTGCACCAACAACTTCTATGCCAAAGTTCATCAAATCGTTAACCAAAGGATCACGTTCCAACCACAACATTGTTAATGAAGCATTACTTTTTCGACTCAAAGCATCAGCCACTTTATTTGATTTTCCCGGATGGTAATGAATTGTACAATCATAATCCTTGATTAATTCCAGCCATCTCCTTTGTCTCATGTTTAACTCTTTCTGAGTGAATATATACTTTAAACTTTTGTGATCGGTATATATTTCACACTTTACTCCATATAAATGATGCCTCCAAATTTTTAAAGCAAAAACAACAGCAGGTAATTGCAAATCATGTGTAGGTTAATTTACCTCATGAGTTTTCAACTGTCGTGAAGCATAAGCAATTACCTGATCATTCTGCATTAGGACGCAACCAAGTCCTTTCAATGAAGCATCACTGTATATAAAAAAACTCACCATTCCTGGAAGGTAGTGCCAAAACAGGAGCATTCACCAATATTCTTTTCAATTCCTGAAAACAATCATCACATTCTTTTGTCCAGATAAACTTAATACCCTTCCGAGTTAGTTTAGTCATTGGACTAGATAACCGTGAAAAATTTCTAACAAACCTTCGATAATATCCCTCCAAACCATGGAATCTACGAATCTCGGTTACATTTGTGGGTCTTGGCCATTCTTCCACAATTTTTGTTTTTGCAGGATCAATAGTTATTCTATCTTTAGAAACAATGTGACCAAGGAAAGAAATTTGTTTCAACCAAAACTCACACTTTCTGAATTTCCCATACAGTTTATTTTCTTTTAAGGTTTTCAAGATAACCCTTAAATGTTTTTCATGCTCCTCTTTACTTTTAGAAAACACCAAAATATCATCAATGAAAACCACCACAAACTTATCCAAGAACTCATGGAAAATTCTATTCATTAAGTCCATGAATACAGCAGGTGCATTGGTTAGCCCAAAAGGCATTACTACAAATTCATAATGGCCATATCTCGTACGGAATGCAGTCTTCGGAATATCTGCCTCCTTTACCTTCAGCTGATGGTACCCCGATCTCAAGTAAATCTTTGAAAAAAACTGAGCTCCCTGGAGAAGATCAAACAAATCATCGATATGAGGTAAAGGATATTTGTTCTTAACAGTGATATTATTCAAGGCTCTATAATCAATGCAAAGTCTCATAGAACCATCTTTCTTTTTAACAAATAAAACAGGAGCACCCCATGGTGATGTGCTAGGTCTAATGAAACCTTTCTCTAATAAATCTTGCAATTGCTCCTTCAACTCTAAAAGTTCAATTTCTGCCATTCGATAAGGGGGTTTTGAAATTGGCTTAGCATCAGGAACTAAGTCAACAATAAACTCAACTTCCCGATCTGGTATTATTCCAGGCAACTCATCAGGAAAAACATCAGGATACTCATTTACCACTGGCACATCATTAATCTGAACAGTTCCTTTATTTTCAACGACGTGTGCAAGGTAACATTCATTTCCATCTTTTACATGTTTCTCGGCCTCTTGATATGTTATCAAAAGTAAGGGTTCATTCTTGTAAACAAACTGAAAGTCTTTCTGAAAAGAAACTTCTTTATCTCTACAGTCAATCTTAGCATGGTATATAGAGAGCCAATCCATACCCAGGATAACATCAAACTCTACTAGAGGTAGAACAATAAGGTTTGCAAGTAGGTTCTTTCCACAGATAAGGATAGGAAGATTCTTATAAATTCTTTTTGCCTCGACATTTCCCCCAGGGGTTTTTACCAAAAGTTCAGGAGTCATTTCTTGAGATGGTATTCCCATTTTACTAGAAAAGGTTTCAGAGATGAATGAATGTGTAGACCCCGAATCAAACAACACACTGGCATAATCTTAAAAAACAAACAAAGTACCTGATACCACTTCATTTGATGGCCCGACATCTGCTGAAGTAGTTGCAATGGATTTCACCACCCCTTTCTTCTTGTATTCTAACTGCTTCCCATCACTCAAGCTCCTTGTCGGACACTCGTTTTCATAGTGACCCATCTCATTGCACTTATAACATTTCACTAACTGTAAATAAAATTTGTTCTTACCTTCACCTCGATCCTTTTCAGTGCAATCACGAGCCTTATGTCCCATCTTACCACATCAGTAGCACTTCCCAGAATTCAGAAGACATTCCCCAGCATGCCTTTTGCCACATTTATCACAAACTGGAAACTTAGTTCTCTTACCATAAGACTTTTTTGAAAAAATCTTACCTTTCTCATGCCAGCTCAGTCTCTTCTTCTGCTGGTTGTTATAGAAAACTTGGTCATCGGAAAACTCCATTTCCACCTTCTCAGCACATCGAACAAGCTTTTCATAACTTTTAAACTCACGAGAAGCTAATGCCCTTCGATATTTTGGCTTTAATCCTGAGTAAAACCAATTGATTTTACTATCAAGGTCCCGGATAAAATTTGGAGCATACCTTGCCAATCGAGTGAACCTTTCTTCATAGGCAGCCACTGAGTCTTCCTCTTGCCTCAATTCTAAGAATTTCTTTTCCATACTAAGTCGAACAGCCTTAGGAAAATAATTCTCAAGAAACATACCTTTGAATTCATCCCAGTTAAGAGCATCAATCTCATCGGAGTCCCTGATATTTTTAACCATAGACCACCACTGAGCTGCTTCACCCTCCAAACGGTAAATAGCAAGACTAACCTTTTGATTGTCTGAACACCCCATGACATCAAAAATCTTCTCCAGTGCTTTAATCCACCCTTCAGCTAGCACATGGTCAGATGATCCTCTGAATGATGGTGGATGTTGCCTCATGAAATGTTCCACCACTGACATGTTCCTCTGCGGTTGGTCTGGCTGATCTCGTGTATGGATACCACCGCCATTTATCGCTTGAGTCAACTGCGCCATTACTGCAACAAACTGTTCAGTTCCAATTCCGACCATTTCTGGATGCTGATTCGGAAGGTTATTTCCTTCTGTATGCCTCCCTAGCACTACTTCCCTGTTTCCTCTACGGAAAACCATTCTGAACAAACATGTCTTTAGATGAAGCGACATGGTAATCTTTAAATGCTATATCATTTCGAAAAAAAAAATATTTTTGGATAATCATTTAATAGAATTCTAACTCCTAAAGTTATCTAAACTGACCTTTGATACCAACTATAAGGCCCCAGCCTTAAACCTTACTTAATCTTGAGTTATTACAAGAATTCACATTGAGGATCTTTTCGGGTTTAGAGTTTTAGAGAATTAGATCACAAAACTTGCATTACATTCCACATATAAACAAAGTGGTTACAGAAAGATAGTATTCTTCATTCCCATCAATGGAAACACTTATAAAATAAAACATGGATTATTTCTTGACACATCCTTGACTCTATCATCTTATCATGTACCTTTCCCTTGACCTGTGAAAAACATTTGAAAAACATGGGATGAGCATAAAAACTCAGTATGGGTTATAAAAAAAACATGGAAAGGAAACATGAGTTCATATATACATAAGAATGAAATCATACTTTACCCATAAAACATAGGCACTTTAACATACCTCATAAAATCATGAATAAATCATAGAAATCATAAGACATAAAGGTAACTTGAGGCATTCATAACATTCTTACGTAGGGAGTAACCCTCTTGGTTACGTTTGGAATACCCATCACTGTATATTCCCTAAATATCTTCGGAGAAACCTTAACGTCTCACTCCTTCGCGTTACCCAATTCATTGGAGAGCTATAACGGGCTCACCCGCCCTTAGTTTATCACGGAACCACCGATCTTCATAATAATGCCCAAGAACCATAACATAATCATATCACATAAAACATGAATAAAGGAACATAACATTTCCACATTTCAATCATGAGATATCAATACAACACATTGATATAATAAAAACATTATGAAAGCCATTTTCAATACCAAAGTGAAACATGGTATTTATTTTTCGTTTTAAAAAAAAGGTATGGCTTGTAGAGGAAGCCGAAACTCAAATAACGGTCACGACGGCGGAGAAGTCGTTGTCGCCGCATACGTACGACAAAAACATTCCCTTTTTTCGTTTAGTAAACTCTTCATATAAAAAATGTTCCTTTTGAATAAACGTAAAAGTCAAAGGGGTTTATACACCGTATAAAAGAAAGTTGTGTATTAAATAAAATATGTCTCAATGAAAAGAGATTGAGACGAAGTCCCATACCTCGTATCCGACTTGACCCGACCGTTCTTTAATCTCCTGAATAATAAACTTGAGTTAATCTCTACTTGATTATGAATCTTTTTCAAGTTCATTATTCCTTTTATACCATGTTATGAACATCATGTAATCAGTTAAGTTAATAATGTTCATTTTGTCGGTATTTGGTTCTTAAGTCAAAAATATACGTCTTACACTTACATGTTGTTAATTTGGTCATAGGTTCGTTATATCCAGAATGATATTAATGATTTGGATAACATATATATCATATATATTCATCATATACATGTATTTATAATATTTCATCACATTTAGAGGTAAGAAATGAAATGCACCGTTCATGGAGACGGTAAGCCGTACGTACGCATGAACGCTACTTCCATTTCTATTTCATATTTTCTGGAATGGAATCAAAATGATATAAGAGTATATTATAATTACAGTATAATAACATATATAATATCATTAACTTTATCCTTTACACATCCCACATATGGTATTAACGAATCAAATCACTTTTAGGGGGCGGTAGTCCGCGCTTCCTAAAATGAAGATATCGTGTTTACCCATAATGGAAACCATAATGGTATGCCCAAAATGAAAAAAAAAACAGAATCTTAAGGAAAACATAAACATATAATATATCATATATAAAAATAGTGACATCAAAATGGCCACCTTTGAAGGTGTTAAATGAGTATTGAACAATCATTGTTTCAGGAGGAAGAATTTCGCCATCCACGGAAACCGTATGTTCTTTAACCATTTGATGTAGTTGTGTGAGAGTGTAGCTCAAATAAATATTATAACAAAATCCTTGTATATTGAAGATACTGGTGTTGTTAGAAAATAAGTAAATAAAAAGAGTTTAGGGGGTTGGAGAAGCAAAATAAAACAAATGAACATGAGAGAATGAATTACCTTTAAAAGTGTAACTCCTTTTGATTTGAGCCTAAAGGCTTCCTTTGAAAGGATACTACCAAAAGGGAATCCTCTAGGATGAGGAGAGGGATGTGGAGAGAGTAAATGGGCAGGGGTTGGCCGAGCCAAAGGCTTGAGGAGTGTGTGAAATGAGGTAGAGGTGGGGGATTTTTATAAGAGGAGATGAGGGGCACTTTTGGAAAGTAAAGAAATATTACTTTATTTGAAAATGTGTTTCGGTTTTAAAAGGTCCCACATTGATATAATTCGTGGATAAGGTGATAAGGGTTCGAAATCCACTCATCCAAATGGTTTTGTCCATGTGTAGTTCATAGATTTTACATTGTCTTTCTATTTTATTTAAATCATCAAATAATGATGTCATCGCTGCATCATTATTATGTCATAAATAATTTAATTTATTTAATGTCTAAAAATCATAAAAAAATACTATGATGTAGGAAATATTTTTATCTTTCCAATGACTATTTATAATCAAATATCTGAGCTTTATAACCCCATGTAAAAATTGTTTTTGTAAAACATATTATGTTTGTGTCATTTTTACTTTTACATTAAATAAAAAGTTATTTATGTCATTTCCCAACCGAAATGTCTCCATGGGGTCCCCAAGTTGACCCATGGCTTGTCTTGGTCGGCCATGACACAACCAATAAGGTTGGGAAATGTTTCTAGGTCATTTCATATTATTAAAGAATTATTTATACATTAAACTACACTGATTACCACTAATCGCGATTAAAAACGTAATAAGTTACTATTCACCAAAAAATTATTTTAATCTCATTGAACCACATTATACTTCTTAATGACAACCATGTATGTCGGATTTTCAAAATTCAATACACATTAGTGGTGAAATTTCATTTAACTAAAAAATCAGTTTGCTTGATTACCACTTAGTGGTTTCACTATTCATCAAAAATTGACGTTTTTCAGAAAAATACCAAAAATTCACACAAGGTAAATTTTGATGTCCCAATCATAATGGATAAGTTTATTTTGACAAACATAGTTTATAAAATTGTCAAAATATAGATTCAAAAATGGGTTGCCATCAAATGGCAGTAAAACAATCTTTTAAGAATATTAGTGTATTCCATGCATAAGATTGTATTTATTTTCATTTTAAGCCTCTATAACACTATCTTAATCATTAATAGACATAGATAAAAATATCTATTATTCATTACTTACTTGGGATGTTACAGTTATTTAACATCCAATGTTCATTATTCGTCATGTATTAATGATAAATATCATTTTATGTATTCCTTTCATGGAATTAGAGATCACCCATAATGTTTTCCTCTTCCCCAGGAGTCGGTGAATTTTATTAAGATTGATATGAGAAGATTCACAAGATGGATGATATTTATTTATAAAAATTTTGTTCTATTTTATGTATTCAGCTATAATTCAAGGCCCATGGGTGTATCTAGTTTACAAAAAAGACTAAACAATTCGGTCCAATATTAAGTGATTACTTGTTTATAATAGATATTTAATGGTAGAAACCACTAGATCAGGGATTCTGGGGCCATGGTCCCTTCACTAATACATTGGTAAAGTATGATATGTGCCTTATGAAGCATCTGGTACATTTAAAAAGACATCTATATACTCTAAAATGGATCATTGATAAGTTAATAAATACCCTAATTAGTCCATAATATTCTTTTTGAATTTTTCTTTATTGAATTATTATTCTAAGTATATACCTTATGCTGTCATAGTGATAAAACCTAGGATTATGTCACTGTACCATAAGATGTTTATATGTTTCGCGAATTTCCCATTATATATATTAGAAAAAATATATTGACGTCCCTCTAATTTTCCCCATTAAGTAGTTATTCAATGTTAAAAAATACATGTATATAAAAAATTTCTTTAAAAACCTCATTTCATTAATTCTCGATATAGTCAGCACATCCATCACCACATTTAGGGGTTTTTAGTTTACTATATCAATATATATTCTTAAAACAGCATCATCTCCTTCATTAGATTTTAAATATAGGTGATTCATCAACATCTCTTCATAGAGACTCAATACATATTGAAATATTAGCGGCACCATCAGATCCTACAAATATTGAAAAAATATATTCTATTTACTGGTTATATCAACTACTAAAAGTTATACAAGTTAATTTTAATATTGTAAAACACAATGTGTAACAAACAATTTTTAAAAAATTACACATTTATGAAAAACCAGTTTATTATGAAATATTTTCAACTAAAAACCATTATATTATATTTAGTTATTTATTTTATATATTATTAATAAATATAATTAAACCAAATATATAGGAGTGATTTATTCTTTTTTAGAAAAATACATTAAACATACTAAACAATTAATTTAAATATCTCACTTTCCAAAAATAATTTATATTGTTAAAATTTTATAAAAAATGATTACCTATTTTCTAAAAAATAAATTAATTTAACCATTATATTTTTCAAAAGAAAAAACAACCTCATTTTTATGAATTTATTTTTAAAAGAACGTTGTTTACTAGATAAATATGCTTAAATAAATGAAAATTTCTATTTATTTTTAAAAAATAAGTCACTATATTAAATGTTTGTATAATCCTAAATTATATTTACAAAGCCAATAATGACATTATATTATAACATAGAATGATATAATAGGTGTTTGTAATCATGATTGTTGATTCTTCTAACATGGATCTCATAGTAATTTTTATGACCTTAATCTTCTCTCAAATATTATTTATCTATAGTAATACTAATTTATGTTTATCGTGGTATTTTTCTAAGAAAAACCTTAATGATTACACATCCATTAAACATTTATAAAAATTATACATATGAGGTTGAATTAATATCACTATTCCATTTCCTCTCATTCCAATAAATATTTCACAATGTGTTTACTTCATTTTAATCCTTCCAATTTAGTGAGTTTGTTATAGAAGATACATTTTAATTGAATACCACATTAAAATAAAATTATGATTTAACTTATTAATCATTCTTAATTTTAACGCCTCGACGCCAGTAACCCAGAGCCGGTGTATTATTTTAAAAAATTGGCATGATTACAAGGAATGATGTCTTAAAGGAACAATTAGTTTAGCATTCTAGGAAAATAGATTACATACATTAATATTACATTACAATTCTTAACATACAAAACAACATAAATAATCCTTCACGAACTCCATTATTCCCCTGGCTTAACCCTGAATATGAATCACAATACACTTCTTGGAATCCTGGGAAAAATAAAACATAGAAAGGGTGAGCTCAGATGCTTAGTAAGGATAACAATATATTGGAAACTTTCATAAATAAGCATAAACATATAAAGCAATGTATAACTAAAAAAATCCTTTTAAACATGAAATCAGTATAATATGGAAAAATGAAATTAAATAATGTCATTTACTTATTCACATGGATATTATACTTGTCTAATAATCACACGAAATATCAATAACCACATTCATAATGATGGAATGCATAATTCCAGACTATCATAACAACATAGTCAAGGCCTTGTGCCAAGACTACAAATAATATTTTGTAAAGGCCTTGTACCAAGACACTAGTTTGTCTCATGAGACCAAACGATACATAGAGGAGCTATAGCGGGATCCACCCATCACTTACTAAGTCCAATGCATTCCTCATATGAACAGGTTTAAACATAACCTAAACATTCGTATTAAAACTAGCATAAGAAATGTCAATACTTTCTCCACAAACCATGAATGGTATAAAAATAACACATCCACAGTCAAACATATCACAAATCCTTAAATACAATTTAGATGTTTTGTATCATAATAAATTAACTTCAAATAATATTAAAAACCATCAAAGGATGTTGACATAGATGAAATCAAAACTATTTGAGAGAAATATCTCTTATTTGAAATCATTGAAAAGTCACAAATTAATAAAAGATGTAATTTAAAAGAGATTTTTGAATCAAAGTGTCTCATACCACTTTGAAACTTTCTAAAATAAATATCATTTCAAAACATTCATTTCCATATAAATAAATCCTTAAAATCATTTTGAAAACATGGACGTTAATTAAAATGATAGAGAATGATAAATCTTTAAAACATTTAAAATTCTGATCTTGATAAAGAGTACCTTCCACAAATTCTTAAAATATACATTTTAAAATAATTTAAAAGTCACAAAATTATAAAATATAACATTTAATATGAAAATATTTTTATAATATTGTAAGGGAAGCTTTGAAGATTTTATAACGGCATAAAATAGCCTCACCCGCCATATAAGTTGAAAAATACATTCTTACCTTCATTCCGTCGAAAAGGTTAAAAAGGACCTTGTTTGGAAAACGACGGAAGGATTCCTTTATAAACATCTTATAAAAAGTGAAAAGGGTATAAATGACTTTAACCCATATTATATAATATAGTAAGAATTATTTGAAATACATTTTTAAGAAACATGGGTGTGGATGATAAAGAGGTCCCATTAGATAATTACGTATAAACAACCTCGGATAATGAAAAGATTGTGAAATAAACCCTTAACAATTTGGTAACTGATGAAAAATACACCCCGTGAATAAGGTATCTTAAAATGAATATGTAAACACCCATAAATTAAAGTGTATTGCTAAAATAATACAATTATGGGCAGTACATACAGCACACAAAAGGTAATAGTGACAATATGGCATTAATCTCACGGGAATAAGGAGTGAGATGAAAACCACTTACCTTGAACCTTCCTTTAGTCGATGGTATGTTTAAACTCCTCTACAAATACAGTAGTATGTTATTAAATTATACCAAAACCATATTAATATTTTTGATATCATACATTATTCATTTATACCCATTTAATAATAATTTCCATGTTAAATTAACATTTCTGGTAATAATCGCTTTCTTTATCGTACGAGTTTTAACTTGTTACTCTTGATTGTATCACATAGATCATGATTTAAATACTTCCAGAATATAAAACACGATTTATATATCATATATATTTAGAATATAATTATCTAAAATAGATATATATATATATATATATGGAATGGAAAACACCATTTATGGAGACGGTAGTTCGTACGTACACATAAACACTGTTTCCGTTTTCATTACGTATTGAATGGAACTAAGTGAATAAAATATATGTAAGTACATATATATATATATATATATATATCTCCAGTAGAATTAATATTCCATATATTACAATCATATTAGAAATATATATTTTTATAATCGTCCATGAATGGTGAATGTGGAAATGTATCTCATCACGTTGTGGAGACGGTAATCCATATGTTCACACGAGAAACAATATAATTTCCTTAAAGGTGTGGAATTTGATGGTATATTAATTTTACAGAGACATTATAATGTTATTTTCATTATTTATATACATATTACTCAACATTATATCCATCCAAATAACATAGTGTTGAATAACAAATTACACCACAGCGTGGAGATGGTAAGCCGTACGTACGCACGCAGGGTGACATTATCATTCATAAGATAGATAGAATAATGAATATTGTTGTGAAATATTTATAATAACATAAAATTATATAGAATATACTGGGGTTATTATTTTATAATGGAAATAACAAATAAAGAAGAAGTGGAAGAAGAAAGGAACTTGAAAGAGGGTGGTGAAAACATTACCTATTCTTAAGGTTATTTCTTTTGATTTGATCAAAAGGGATACATAGGTTGGATTTATGACTAAAGTAAGGCCTATAAGATTAAGGGAGGATAGTTTATAGGGAATTTGGGTAGAGTTAGTCTGAACAAAAATTCTTTGAAGGTATGAAGAATTTGATAGAAGTGGTGTCCTTTTATAAGGGGGAGGAGGGGCTCTTTAGAAAAAACATAAAGTATTAATTTATAATAAATTCATATTCGGTTTCAAATGGATACAAAGTAGATAATTATAAGTATAAGGTGAGTATGGATCTAAATCATTTCATAAAATAGATTTTATACAGGTTTGGGTCACTATATTAACCTTATCATTTATATTTAACTCTTCGTTAAATTGTTTGACATTTACCATGTCACTCTGTATTTTTAAATTATATGGTTAATAAACATACTCTATACTTCTAATATACCCCAAAGTGGTACATTAATGATAAAAATTTCATTATATAAGTCCTTTGGCCAGCCATTGATTTTTATGAATAAAATATCAATTAATAATATAATATTTGTTTTAAAAACTCATTTATGTCCATTTTGACAATATTTAATAATTGATATTTGTTATGTAATAAAAACATTATTAATTAAATAAAAATTAATTTAAGAAATCCTATAATGTCATATTAATCAATTAAATAAGTTTATGGAATCCAACCTTTCAAATTATATTTATTTTATCATTTATAATATTAATTTTTTGATTCTTCCATTAATAAAGAAAATAATGCTTCATTATTGTGTCATAAATAAATTTAATTTTTCGAAGTCTAAAAATTATAAATAAAATACCATTCTGTAGGAAATATTTTTATATTTTTAATGAATATATATAGTAGAAAATATAACATATCTATCCTTATGTATAAATTGTTTTACTAAAAGATATTTTTTTATGTCATTTTTGTATTTACTTTATCTTTATTAATATAAAATGTCATTATTTCTTATAAGTGGATCCATGGGGTCCCAAAATCGACCTAAATATGCCCATGGTTGGAGAAATGTAAAAACCAATATGGTTAGGACACGTTTTAGGGTAATTTTATATAATTATAATATTATTGTTTTACCCTTATGTACCATATTTACCCTTTAACCATGGTAAATAAAATATTTACTGAAGTAATTATTCAAAATGTCTAAAAATAAGAGATACCTATTTAAACAATTTGGGTGTTCTGATTCCAAATATGGATTCATTTTTCCAAATTCAACACAAGAAGTGGAAGAAATTAATTTAAATTTAATTCTCGCTGTCAAAACAAAAAGCGTGTTTTTTAGAAATAATAGCTATCAAAAGATTGACAATTGTTTATGTCTGGTATAAATGTGAAATTATGTAAAATGACCAAAAATTAATTAAATGGTTAAAATATATTCTAAATATACTTTAAAACCACTAAAATTCATAATTTATCACTATTAATTATTTCGATTAAAAAAGTTGTTTTTAATTTAAATTTAATAATCTTCACTATTCATCAAAATATGAAAGTTATCAGAAAAGTACCAAAAATTTACCCTAAGCAAATTTAGATATTCCGAATCCAAAAATGAGGTCCATTTTGATATATAAAATGTATAAAATTTCAAAAAGTGGGTATTACTATTCATAATGGCTAGTTTGATTGGTTGTTGTGTGTGTTAGAACTCAAAGTTGCGTACAACACACGCTACTTCATTATTTAATGAGAAGTGTACCATGGTAGATTTGGGTGTTACATTTTTCCCTCCTTCAATAAATTTCATCCTCACAATTTATTTTCAGTATTGGAAACATGGGGTTGACATTTCAAAATATCTTAGTTGAAATCCCACATCGAAAAATGGATTAATGAAGCCTCTATTTAAAATAAAGGGTGGTAAGTATGAAGGTTATAGAAAATAACACATACTAGGGTTCCATGTAGGAAAATATGGATATGTAAGAGAAATATATCAATCAATATCTAATGGATAGTGGTAGATAACATGGCTATGAAAATTCCAACAACTACAAAGCCATAAATTTGTGATGATCTAAGGTACCTTCTAGGACAATGTTTTTGTTCTAAGTTACTTTTATTAATGTTGAGGGATTTATTTATGAGATTGGATAAGATGATAAGGAGATATACTTACCTTATAATTATAGTTTTATCAATTAATAAATTTCTACCACAAACTCAACTTTCACTCCAAAACATAATACAACTCAAAATTAATCCTATAGGGTTCCAAATATAATGAATTTATAATTTACATATCAGACACTTTATAAAAAAGAAACTACATTATACCATCCAAGAACATCACCTAGTCTAGTGGTAGGCAATAAATCCCAATCTCACTATGGTTTTGGGTTCGATTCCCGCAGCATTGTCCGACGCGATGGGTTGTCACATGGTCTGCGTGTTGTCCTTTTATAAAAATCCAAAAATAACCTTTCAAACATAATTCATTCCAACCGTTAGACTTATCGATAATACATCTATCCAAAATCACAGTCCAAAATCTATAAGGAGTTTAAACACAATAAAGATCCTTTTTTCTATGTAATAACCTATGAACACTATAAAGACCCAGAAATTTCATGGAAATTGTTTCTTAATTTATTTGGGATTTTACGAGTACGCAGTTTCTGACGACACCTGATTCTGAGGCCCGTTGTGCCCGAAATCATTTTCCGAATTTCAGCTCAGGTACATTCAGTAAACCAATGAGCGGGTTTTTCTATCTTTTTAACCGGTTCTTGGAATCGAAATCTGAGGGCACTGATGAAACCGCAACGGCGGTATTTGCTTAAGAAGACCTTTTCCGAAGGTGCGTTTGCTCGAGAGGAGTTGTTAAAAATTGAGGATTAAAATGTGAAGTAAATAAAATTGTGGTACAATTTTATATACTTTAACTAATGATTATACCCTACATGGGGTTGTTGGGGTGGGACCCACAAGCCCCAAAATTCCCATTCTAGTATATTTGTGAGGTGGGGCACACAAGAGCCCCACCCCTTCACTTTCCTTTAACACTCTAACTCCCCCTTTATGTGAGTAACTCCTCCCTCTCACCCTCATTAATCTTGCAAACATAACACCCCATTTAATTAGACAACTCAAGCTTAATCAATGAAGTCAATCATGTGTTTGAATTTTAAAATTGAAATGGATGGCTTGAAGTAATAAAATAAGATAAGTCTTATTTTATTTTGGGGGTTAGTTGTTGTGTGAAGAAATTTGGAGAGAGAGCTCTAAATTCTTGAAGAAATTCATCTTCTTTGTTGATGAAATCAAAGAACACCGGCGCCAACCTCGAATTCTTTCTTTTCGACGTTGATGAAGCGACGCCGCCTTTCCGTGACAACATCAACGAAAGCATCTCCATCCTTCATCAAGTGATCAAACTTCTTGAATTGAGGTAGGGCTGTGTTTATGAATGATAAAAGTTGATTTTCCCTTCTATGTTATTGGTTCCCTCTAAACCTTTTTCTATCAAACTAATGCGGATGGAACCGGACCAAACTAACACGGTCTGATTCCTCCGCCGTTCTTGTTGTATGGTGTTCTCTAACCATACTTGAGCGGTGAATCAAGGCATGTTTTCGGAGGCGGTCGGAGGCCCGAAAACATCGAAAATGACCTTGGAACATTGGGACGACCTAATAACGGATGTTTTGTAGAAAACGGATCAACGGAACAAAGGATGGATCCCTCGGGAGGCGAGCTAGCCAGAGGAGTTGTTTCTGGAAAATTCTAGAATACACGGTCTGTACTTCCAAAGTACACGCTGTGTAGTGCAAGCATTCAATGGCAGAAGTAACCGACAATAGAAGAAGTGACACACGACGTGTGACACTGGTCACACGGCGTGTACATTCCACATAGTTTGATAGAGGAGACTTCAATGGACATGGAGTGTATTCAAGGGAAATACACGAACACGGATAGAAATACACGACCACGAGGCACGACGTGTATTATCTTCATTGAAAGACAGAAGCGGCTTCATGAGGGTTGGTGTGTATTCCGGGAATACACGGACACAGGGTGGAGTACACGGGAAGGTACTCCACCACACGACCAGGCATGGCCAGCGTACACGGAGCTGACCCCAGAAGTTAGGACACGACGTGTAACCCAACCACATGCCGTGTAATTACTTTTTAATTTCTACACGAACATCCCTTTGACACAGGATTTGGTAGACGGACATTACCCGTGGACTGAAGACACATCGTGTAACCATACCACACGCTGTGTACTTACTATTTACAAGACGAGCCCCATGACACAGGTTGTTTCACACGGGCAGTACCCGGTGTCTGATGACACGGTGTGTATCGTTTACCTACACGTAGTGTACTTTTGGAAAATGTCTTGGTTTTCTTGTTCTACGTGACTCGGGCATGTTTTTCTTGGTTTTACCCAATGTCATGGGACAGAACGTTGTGGTACATCATATCCAATTTTCATTATGGTTGATGTATCCACACCTTGAATCGAGGAGCGGACCCTCCCGGGATCGAGTATGATGAATTCAGAAACCCTAGAGCTGGTTGCGACTGCGACGAACACCATGCTGGGATCCTTTGTGGGTTCGACAATGATGAGGACTGTACCTGGATACTATGTGGGATTGATAGCGAGGAAGACTGTACTTGGATCCTCCATGGGTTCAGTAGCGATGACGACTGTACTTGGATTCTACGTGGGTTCGGCAGCGATGGTTACTGTACTAGGATCCTATGTGGGTTCGACAGTGACGACTTCTGTACTTGGATCCTACGTGGGTTTGGCAGGAGAGATGATTCAGAGGCTACATATATCATCTCCACCCCTATTCATGAGTAGTATAACTATGTGAGCTGAGTCTTGACTTTCAATCATTATCTTCGATATGAATGACTTTCTATCCTATGTGGATTGGGTTGTGCTTTCCTGTGTGGATTGGGTTGTACTTTCTTATGTGGACTGGGTTGAACATGGGCTCGTGAGCCGGAGAAGAACTGGAATTGATGACTTAGGTATATGTATGGGCATATACCTAATTAGAGTTTGTTGATACTTCGTGATATTATTTTTCCTTTGTGGTTTATCCTTTGTTGATTCTGAGAGGCCTTTGGGGGTCCCGAGATCCCTACTGATTATCGTATACTCACCCCTACACGGGCTATGCCCACACAACCTTGTGTTGGATGCAGACAACAGATTGCGCTGATTGTGGTTGAGGCTCGTGGAACTGGACGATACCTAGAGGTGGATCACAGGATGGGACGTACACGGAGCATACGACTGGACCCGAGCAGATGAGGAGACTATCCTTACCCACCCTTCAGGTGGAAATTACAGGGGATGTATTGGAGTTGCTGCTTTACTTTTCTGCTACTCTACTTTCTTTCAGTTGTACTTTACTTTCAGTTGGGTATGTATTCTGGACCATTTACATTCCAACACTTACTTTTGTAATCAATTTACTTAGTGTTTACTTCAGTTTACGTAATCTGTGTTGTTTGTTTTCATATATAAAGGAAATGCATTCCCTTTTATCGGGATTTATGCCTTTGGTACTAGTCGCCAGCCCCTAGCCTATGGATGGAGGGCTTGGGGTAGTCACGGCATGGGCCCTAAGGACGGGTCGTGACAAATTGGTATCAGAGGAGTCAGTTCTACTATAGAACATAGGACTCTGATAATTTCTTCTATGTGAAGCAATAGTGTTAAGGGTATTGAGTGTGGTTATCAGTCTAGGGAGTCCAATGTTGGTACGGAGGCCGACGTATCCATACAACAGGACCCTGACTTTTGATTTCCGACTCAATGCAAGAAAACATTCATTTCATGTGTGTTTCAAAAGTATTATTTGTGATTACTTTGTGTCAGCTCACCAGGTATACTGTATTAACCGTGGCCCACCTGTTTCATTCAGGATGGCCCCATGAAAGCAGGCACCTAGGGTTTCGAGTTTTGTGCGAGACCGCAGCCCACCGAGTAACGAGGCCTCAGTGCAGGGCCCCATTACAGCGGAGTCATCGTCGGTACCTCTACCCGCCGAGTCACCGATGCCACCAGCCCCAGCAGCTGAGAGTGCACGTCTCATGAGTGCACTGCATGATTTTCAGCGTCAGAGAATGCCTAGGTTCCACGGGGAGATGGACCCTCAGGAAGCCGAGGATTGGCTGGAGGCTGTAGATTGAGTCTTCAGATTGGTAGGGATACCAGCAGTCCTCATGGTGATCCTTGCGGTGAGTCTCCTGCACACGGCAGCAGGAAGATGGTGGAGCTTGATGCTCCAGGTGCACGATGAGGCATCTCTCCTCTGGTCAGACTTCGATATCCATTTCCATTCGGAGTTCTTCCCAGCCACCCTCTGAGCGGTGCGCATCCAGCAGCTACTACAGCTGCGGCAGGGCAGCATGACAGTAGCCCAGTACTCGGCACGATTTAATGATCTCTCACGCTACTCCATGGACATGGTACGAGACCCATTAATCCAGGCTTGGACATTCGAGTAAGGACTAAGGCATGAGATCAGGGCATTGATGATCTCCCTCAGCATTCTGATGCCGGCAGGAGTACTGGAGCGATCCCTTCTTGTGGAGATCGTTCTAGCTGAGCATACTCCAGCAGCGAGGCCTACTGCAGGACGACACGTAGAAGATTATTCTGCAGTTGGCAGTAGACAAACGTCGCAGAGGTCCAAGTGGACCAGACCATCAGGTGGGTGACCTTAGGACACTGGTTCTGATGTGCAAGGCACATGCAATAGAGCTAGTCATACGAGAGGTAGACAGTTCTATGCATGCGGCGGACATGGCCACATGTCTCGAGACTGTCTGACCATCCATATAGAGGAGCTGCAGACGGTTGAAAGACCACCCAGGTAGAGGAAGAGGTTCGACAGTGGTGGTCCGCAGGGAGAAAGCGGAGGAGAAAGAGGACCTGGCCGAGTAGTGGGTAGTGGGCGACGCTTTGAGTCTCTACCACCACCACCACCAGGAGGTCCACCCCGACCACAGGGAGTTGGCGGACAGAGGAAGGCTCAACATCAGGTAGTAGAGGCCTATGACCACGGTGCACCTGAGATGATTCGAGCTAAAATATTTGTCTACTACACCCTTGATGTAGTTCTTATAGACACAAGAGTTAGTAATTCTTTATTTGCCGCTGCCCTTGTTCAGAGCTCGAAGATTCCGACGGAGCCGTTAGCTCGATCCTTACGACTAGAGACTCCTACGGGAGCAGACTCGATGATTACACACTAGTTCTAGCAGTGTGAGCTTACTCTAGTAGGTGATAGCTTCGGCTGGGATCTTCTTGTAGTGGTGTCGAAGCCTTAAGACATCATCTTGGGCATGGATTGGTTATCTACGGTCCATGATCAGATCGACTGTATTAGGCGTAAGGTGCGATGTGTTCGCACCGATGAGAGAAGGTTCACCTTCACCGGTGAGAAGGGAGCCTTTGCAGCACAGGATGGAGTCACACAGAGGATAGGACAACTGATTAATCATCAGTTGGCTAGTCTCATCCTAGGAGCAGTTGATGTGTGGAGTCCGAGTATTCATGTAGTGGTGGATCAGTATGCGGATGTTTTTTCTATCGAAGTTCCAGGACTACCTCCTCATAGATAGATAGTATTATATATTGACCTATACCCAGGGACAACCCCGATATCTACTCCAGCATATTGGATGGCTCCCGCTGAGCTTCGAGAGCTATGGGTACAGTTGGAGGACTTGCAGGGCAATGGATTTATCCGACCTACTGTTTCACCCTGGGCATCCCCGATTTTGTTCGCTAAGAAGGTGTACGGGAGATTAGAACTCTGTATCGACTACTGTCACCTGAATCAGGTGACTGTGAAGAACAAGTATCCAGTTCTGAGGATTGAGGACCTCTTCGATCAGCTCAAGGGAGCATGATGGTTCTCAAAGATAATCCTCAGGTCAGGCTATCAACAGCTCAGAGTTCGAGACGAGGATGTGTTGAAGATGGCCTTCAGGTGTCGGTATGGCCACTATGAGTTCTTGTTTATGCCTTTCGGCATAACCAATGCTCCAGCAGTGTTCATGAGTCTCATTAACAGGATCTTCTAACCTTACCTCGATCGATTTGTCATGGTCTTCTTCGACGACATATTGATATACTCGACCACTGAGGAGGAGCACGCCTATCACTTGCCGGTTGTACTGGTCACACTCCAAGAGCACCAGCATTATGGTAAGATCTCGAAGTGTCAGTTATGGATTCGAGAGGTCCACTTCATGGGGAATGTCATCTCTGAGGTGGGAGTTTCGGTGGATCCTGTGAAGATCGAGGCAGTGCTAGCTTGGGAGCCACCCAGGAGCATGACGGAGGTGCAGAGTTTCCTAGGTTTGGCTGGGTACTATCAGAGATTTTTTCTAGACTTATCCAGATTTGCAGCACTGCTTTCACCTTTAAAGAAGAAGGGGAAACCCTTCATGTGGTTAGAAATATGTCAGCAGAGCTTCCAGGAGCTGAGACAGAGATTGAACAGTGCACCCATCTTGAGGCTACCAGAGGAGGGCATAGGGTAAGTAGTTTACTGCGGTGCATCAGGGACTAGACTCGGGTGTGTCCTGATGTAGGATCGGGCAGTGATCGCCTATGGTTTATGACTGTTGAGGCAGCATGAGAAGAATTACGCTATCCATGACCTAGATTTAGAAGTAGTGGTCTTCTCCTTGAAGAGGTGGAGGCACTATCTGATGGGAGAGTGCTTTATAGTCTACTCAGACCACCAGAGTCTCAGGTACATCTTCTCACAGATGGAACTGAACCTGAGACAATAGTGATGCCTTGAGTTCCTCCAAGAATATGACTTTGAGATAGTCGATACTCCTAGGAAGGGGAACATAGTAGCTGATTCTCTCAGTAGGAGGTCGGGCATTCAACTACTTGGAGAGGTGACATAGCAGTTAGCCGCTTTTCATATATCCTTCGTGGATAGAGATGGGGCAGCCTTTCTATAGTCGCTCACAGTCACTAATCCACTTCTTCAGCGGGTCATAGAGACACAACGTGGGGACGTTGACTATGAGACACGACATGCACATATATCCTCAGGACATGCACCTGAGGGATTCTCTGTAGGATGGGAGAACATCATCTTTTTTGGAGGACGTACCATGGTATCAGTTTCATTATAAGAGGAGGTGCTAAGGGAGTTTCACACTTCCCCATTAGCGGTACATCTAGGAGTGGTGAAGATGTACCAAGATTTCAGACGACAACACTGGTGGCTGGGTATAAAGAAGGTTGTGGAAGAGTTCGTTTCACGATGCCTCACCTGCCAGCAGGTGAAGGCAGAGCACCAGGTACCAGCAGGCTTGGTTTATCCCTTGGAGGTCCTAGAGTGGAAGTGGGATGGGATATCTATGGATTTCGTGACAGGGAATCCACGTACTTCAGAGGCCATGACTCCATTTGGGTGATTTCCGACTGACTCACCAAGTCGTCCCACTTTCTACCTATTAGGGAGCATGGCTCAGTTGAGAGCTTGGGACGCCTCAAAGTTCAGGAGATCGTACGACTTCATGGTGTGCCATTGACTATCGTCTCCAATCGAGATGCTCGCTTTACTTCATGGCCTTGGAAGGGGTTGCAGGAGGCATTTGGGACGCAGCTACGCCTGGGCACTGCCTTTCACCCATAGACGGATGGTCAGATGGAGAGGACCATTCAGACTCTTGAGGACATGCTCCGTGCATGTGTCCTCAACTTTGGTCGCAGCTGTGAGGATCATCTTCCTTTGGTGGAGTTTGTGTACAACAACAGATACCCCTCCACCATTGGGATGGCACCATATGAGGCATTGTATAGCCGACCCTGCAGATCACCTCTGTGCTGGAAGGACCCCGTGGAGTCAGCACTTATAGGTCCAGAGATGGTCCAGGCCACGATGGAGAAGTTACAGATCATCCAGGAGTGGATGAGGACTGCTCAGAGCCGATAGAAGTCCTATGGTGATAAGAGGTGGAGACCACTTGAGTTCGAGGATGGCGACCACGTTTTCTTACGAGTCTCACCTCAGCGTGGATTATGAAGATTTGGCTGGGGCGGCAAGTTATCTTCGTGCTTCATCACACAATTCCGTGTTCTAAATAGGATAGGCGAGGTGGCTTATCTCATGTATCTTCCACCTCAGTTGTACCGTGTGCACATCATCTTCCACGTATCTCAGCTGGGGAGATACGTACATGAACCGACACATATCACTGATCACGGGGAGTTGTACATCGATGATGGGGTGACTTTTATGGAGGTCTCGGTGGAGATCGAGGATCGACAGGAGCAGGTCCTACGTGGACGTTCGATTCCTCTAGTGCGCATTAGGTTACAGCACAGAAACCTTCAGGAGAGAACATGGGAGTGGGAGGCTCAGATGCATGCTCAGTGCCCTCATTTCTTCCACTAGTTTTTGATATATCTTTATGGGGACGTAAATCCCTGAGGTGTGAGTAATGTAAATACCCATAAATTTAACGGATTTTTTTTTTCTTAATTTCTTTGGGATTTTACGAGTACGCAGTTTCTGGCGGCACCTGATTCTGAGGCCCGATGTGCCCAAAATCATTACCTGAAGATTAGCATGGGTACGTTCATTGAACGAGTGAGTGGGGTTTTCTATCTTCTGAATGGTTGCTCAGAATCAAAATCTGAGGGCACCGATGAAACCGCAGCGGTAGTATTTTCTTAAGAGGACCTTTTCCAAAGGTTTGTTTTCGTAGGAGGAGTTGTTAAAAATTGAGGATTAAAATGCGAAGTAAATAAAATTAAGGTACAATTTAAATTACTATAACTAATGGTTATATCCTACATGGGGTTGTTGGGGTGGGACCCACAAGTCCCTAACTACCCAAGCTAGGATATTTGTGTGGTGGGTCCCACACGATCCCCACCCCTTCACTTTCCTTTAACCCTCTAACTCCCCCTTTATGTGAGTAACTCCTCCCTCTAAAAATCATTAATCTTTCCAACTTAACACCCCTTTTAATTAGACAACTCAAGCTTAATCAATGAAGTGAATCACATGTTTGAATTTTAAAATTTAAATGGATGGCTTGATGTAATAAAATAAGATAAGTCTTATTTTATTTTGGGGTTTTGTTTTTGTGTGAAGAAATTGGGAGAGAGAGCTCTAAACTCTTGAAGAACGTCATATTCTTCATTGAAGAACGAGATGAACGCTGGCACCAACCTCAACTTCAATATTTTCGACATTGACGAAGCGACGCAGCATTTCCACGCCAACATCAACGAAACCATCTACATCCTTCATCAAGAGATCAAACTTCTTGAAACGAGGAATGGGTGTGTTTATGAATGAGAAATGTTGATTTTCCCTTCCATGTTATTGGTTCTCTCTAATCCTTTTTCTATCAAACTAATGCGGAAGAAACCAGACCAAACTAACACGGTCCGATTCCTCCGCCATTCTTGTTGTATGGTGTTCTCCAACAGTACTTGAGCGGTGAATCAAGGAAAGTTTTCAGAGGTGATCGGAGGCCAGAAAACATCTGAAACGGCCTCGGAACATCGGGATGACCTAATAACAAGAGTTTTGTAGAAAACGGATCAAAAGAGCGAAGGAAGAACACCTAGGGAGGCGTGCTGGCCAGAGGCATCATTTCTAGAAAATCCATAATACACTATGTGTCCTTCAAAAGCATATTATGTGTAGTGCAAGCATTCAAAGGATGAAGTAACAGAAAACAAATGAAGTGAAACATGACGTGTGACACCAGTAACACGGTGTGTACTGTCCACATAGTTTGAAAGAGGAGACTCCGATGGACATGGAATGTATTCAAGGGAAATACTCGGACACAGATAGAAATACACAGCCACGAGGCATGGCGTGTATTATCTTCATTGAAAGGAAGAAGTGGCTTCTTGAGGCTCGGCGTGTATTCCGGAAATACACGGACACTGGGTGGAGTACACAGGCAGGTACTCCACCACACGGCAAGGCATGGCCAGCATACACGGAGCCGACCCCAGAAGTTTGGACACGGCGTGTAACCCAACCACATGCTGTGTAATTAATTTTTACTTGTTACACGAACAGCCCATTGACATGGGCTGTGGTACACGGACAGTACCCGTGGACTGAAGACATGGCGTGTAACCATACTACACGCCGTGTAATTACTATTTACACGACTAGACCCATGACACATGCTGTTTCACACAGGCAGTACCCGGTGTCTGATGACACGACATGTATCGATTACCTAAATGTCGTGTACTTATGGAAAATGGCTTGGTTTTCTTATTCTTCGTGACTCGGGCACATTTTTCGTGGTTTTCCACTATGTCGTGGAACAGAATGTTGGGGTACATCATCTATAGTCTTCCTGAAAATTGATATATCCACCCCTTGACTCGAGGAGCGGACCCTCATAGGATCGAGTATGCTGTGTGCAGAAACCCTAGAGCTGGCTGCGACTGTGACGACCACCGTACTGGGATCCTCCGTGGGTTCGACGACGGTGATGACTGTACTTGGATCCTACATCGGATTGGCAGCGAGGACGACTGTACTTGGATCCTCTGTGGGTTCGGCAGAGAGGACGACTTACTTGGATCCTACGTGAGTTCGGTAGCGATGGTTACTGTACTAGGATCCTACGTGGGTTTGGAAGAGACGACTTCTGTACTTGGATCCTATGTGGGTTCGACAGGGGAGATGATTCAGAGGCTACATCTATCATATCCACCCCTCTTTGTGAGTAGTATACCTATGTGAGCTGAGTCATAACTTTCAATCATTATCTTTGATATGATTGACTTTCTATCCTATGTGGATTGGGTTGTGCTTTCCTCTGTGGATTGAGTTGTACTTTCCTGTGTGGACTGTGTTGAACTTGGGCTCGTGAGTTGGAGCAGAACTGGAATTGATGACTTAGGTATACGTATTGGAATATACCTAAGTAGATATGGTTGATACATCGTGATTGCATTTTTCCTTTGTGGATTATCCTGGTGGATTCTGAGAGACCGTCGAAAGTCCCAGGGTCCCTACTGAGTAACGTATACTCACCTCTGCATGGGATATGCCCGCACAATGTTTTGTTGGATGCAGACGACGGACATCGCTGACCGTGGTTGAGGTTCTTGGAGCTAGACAGTACCTAGAGGTGGATCACAGGACGGGACGTACACGGAGTGGATGGCTAGACCCGAGGAGATGAGGAGACTATATGTACCCACCCTTTAGGTGGAAATTCCAGAGGACGGCTCAGAGTTGATGCTTTACTTTTCTGCTGCTGTACTTTCTTTCAGTTGTACATTACTTTCAGTTGGGTTTGTATTCTGGCCCATTTCCTTTCCAACACTAACTTTTGTACTCAATTTACTTAGTGTTTAGTTCAGCTTACGTACTCTGTGGTGTTTGTTTTCTTATATAAAGGTAATTCCTTCCCTTTTATTGGGATTTATGCCTTTGGTGATAGTCGCCAGCTCCTGGCCTATGGAAGGCGGGTTTGGGGTAGTCACGACATGGGCCCCGAGGAGGGGTCATGACAAAAACCTCCATCATGTATTATTTTAAAACATGGTAACATACTGAATTACCATAAAACATTTATTGATTACATTCATTCTCCTTTATTCCTTATAGAATACTGGATATATTCCTTATATCCAAATTTTTTGAATATTCCAACAATAATGAAATAAACAAACTATTAACTTGTTCCAAGGAAGTCAAGAATATCTAGTATAATTTATCCAAATAAACCAGCTCTTATTCCAAAATTACTACCTTAGTATCAAGACCATATTAAGGATTATCTTTGCATCAACCATGTATTTTCAGAAAAAAAAAGTTTAACTTGTTGTTGAGTCACTTTTCATAGTACTATATAATCTCAAATCCTCAATGAAGTAGTACTGCAGTATAATCCTTATTTATCAACATAATTCATATAACCAGTACATTGTTGATACGACACTGAAATGAAATAATTCTTTAATAATAACACAAGAATAGTAGTCATTCCTCTTCATCTGTGGTAGTATCATAAGTTTATTATTATCCAATAGTATCATTTGGGGAATACTCTGATGATTTGAACATTGATTTGTGTAGTGTCCCCTCTCCTTTCAGATGAAGCATTGTATATTTGAAACCTTTTTCTTACCCTCACAATCATGAACGTGGTGTCTGTTTTCTACCCACTTATAACATACTCCCATTCCCTTCATGAATTTTCCAAGGTGATTCTTTCCACAATGATCACATATGGGAAAATCCTTCTTTACCTTTTTCCCTATATCTATACTTCTCTCTACCATTTTTTTATTCTCGGGATTCCCTTCAAATAAATAGGACTCCAAGAATTCTTTACTTATCTTATCAACACATGATACTATTTCTTCATATGATGATAATACACAGGATACTATTTCCCTTCTAAATTCTGGATTATGACCATGAAGGATATTATCCTTCTTACTCTTTGGATAATTAGTATTATTGGAGTTCTCATTCCTTTTTTTGGGCGCCATTTCTAAACAATGGCATACACTAGATTAGTTTATTAATTGAAATACCTAATCACAAACTTGTAAAACACTAAACATAAATTAAATAGTTTATGGATATAATCCATAATCATAAAAATGTATTTTTTAAGGATGTAGATACTCATAAACCCTTCATAATGGGTTGTAAGGAAAATTAGAATTATCCTAAGAATATACCCCAAGAGTATCATAAACAAGAGTGCAGCAAGGCCCGTTTTCGTGAAGCAATTCCCCTTCGAGTCTAGCTCAAAGCGGTGTTTTTAGGTTTGACCCCTAGGTACAGCTGTGCCAGAGCTACCTCTACCTACTCGTATCCAGATAGAGATGTATTTGCTTGCAAAACTCAAAAAATTTCTACATTACCAAAATTATAGGAATTTCTTCTATACCAATCCTCAAATCCTATCTTAGGTCTATGTGCTCTAATCAGAGTGTATCTAAATCTATCTTCCAAGGTTATTGATAAAATTAATTTGATACCAACTATAATGCCCAGACCGCAGTTACACAGAGTCGATGCTTTATTTTAATACAATGTAATGATTACAAGGAATCAAGTCCTGAAGGACCGATTGGCTTAGCAGTCTTGGAAAATAGATTATATACATGAATGTTACGCTACACATATTAACATACAAAACAAAATAAATAATCCTTCACAAACGCCATTATTCCCTTGGCTTAACCCTGCATATGAATAACAATACACTTCTTGGAATCCTGGGAAAAATAAAACATAGAAAGGGGTGTTCTCAAATGCTCAGTATGGATAAAAATACAACAGAAACTTTCATAAATAAGAATAAACATATAAAGCAATGTATAACTAAAACAAAAGCCTTCTAAAATTGAACTTTAGCATAATATGGAAAAAAATAAAATTAAATAATGCTATTTACTTATTCAAATGGATATTCTAATAGTTGAATAATCACATGAAATATCAATAACCACTTTAATAATGATGGAATCCATAATGCCAGACTATCGTAACCACATAGTCAAGGCCTTGTGCCAAGAGTACAAATAAGATTTTGTAAAGGCCTTGTGCCAAGACACTAGTTTGTCTCATGAGCCCTACCGATTCATCGAGGAAACTATAGAGGGATCCACATGTCACTTAATAAGTCCAATGAATTTTTCATATGAACAGGTTTAAACATAACATAAACACTCATATTAAAACTATCATACAAAATTTCAATACTTTCTCCATAAACCATGAATGGTATAAAAATAACACATTCACAGTAAAAAAACACAAAACCTTCAATACAATATGGAAGTTCTGTATCATAATAAATAAACTTCAAATAAGCTTAAAATAAATCAAAGGATGTTGACATAGATGAAATTGAAACTATTGGAGAGAAATATCTCTTTTTTGAAATCATTGAAAAGTCATACATTTATAAAGGATGAAATTTAAAAGAGATTTTTGAATCAATGTGTCCCATACCACTTCAAAACTTTTGAAAAGAAATATCATTTAATAAAATTCATGTCCATATAAATAAATCCTTAAAATCATTTCGAAAACATGGACATTAATTAAAAATATTTAGAAAGATAAATCTTTAAAACATTTAGAATTCTTATCTTGATAAAGAGTACGTTTCACAAATTCTTAAAATATTCATTTTGAAATCATTTAAAAGTCACAAAATTATAAAATATAACATTTAATTTGAAAATATTCTTATAAGATTGTAAGATAAGATTTGATGATTTTATAATGGCATAAAATATCCACACCTGCCGTATAAGTTAAAAAATACATTCTTACATTCATTCTGTCGAAAATGTTAAAACGGACCTTATTTTGGAAAATGACGGAAAGATTCCTTTATAAACATCTTATAAAAAGTCAACAAGGGTATAAATTAATTTAATCCATAGTATATAAAATAGTAAGAATTATTTGAAATACATTTTTAAGAAACATGGATGTGGATGATAAAGAGGTCTGAGTAGATAATTACACATAAACAACCACATATAATGAAGAGATTGTGAAATAAACCCTTACCAATTTGGTAACTTACGAAACATAGACCCCATAAAAGAGGAACCATACAATGAATATTTAAATACACATAATTTAAACTTTATTACACAAATAATACAATTATGGGTAGTACATACACCACAAAAAAGGTAATAGTGGCAATATGGCATGAATCTCACAGGAATAAGGAGTGAGATGAAAACCCCATACCTTGCACTTTCCTTTAGTCGAGGGCACATTTAACCTCTTGTCTTAAGACTGTAGTATGTTATTAAATTATACCAGAACCATATTAATATTTATGATATCATGCATTATTCATTTATATCCATTTAATAATAACTTCCATGTTAAATTAACATTTCGGGTAATAATCGCTTTCGTTATCATATGTGTTTTAACTTGTTACTATCGATTGTATTAATTAGATAATGATTTAAATACTTACCAAATATAAAACACTATTTATATATCATATATATTTAGAATATAATTATGTATAGTAGATATATATATGAAATGGAAAACACCGTTTATGGAGACGGTAGTCTGTACGTGTGCATAAACATTATTTCCGTTTTCATAACGTATTGAATGGAACTAAGTGAACAAAATATATGTAAGTAAATATATATATATATATATCTCCAATATCATTATTATGTCATATATTACAAAAATATTAGTAATATTTATTTTTATAATCGTCGATGAATGGTGAATGTGGAAATGAATCTCATCGCATCGTGGAGACGGTAATCCGTACGTACACACGAGCGACAATATCATTTCCTTAAAGGTGTGGGATTGGATGGTATATTAATTTTATAGAGACATTATCATGATATTTATATTATTTATATACATATTACTCATCATTATATTTATCCAAATAACATAGTGTTGAATAAAAAATTACACCACAACGTGGAGACGGTAAGCCGTACGTACACATGCATGGTGACATTATCATTCATAAGATGGATATCATAATGAATATAGTTGTGAAATAAATATAATAAAATCACAGTATATAGAAGATATGAGGTTTATTATTTTATAATAGAAATAACAAATAAAGAAGAAGTGGAAGAAGAAAGGAACTTGAATGAGGGTGGTGAAAACATTACCTCTTCTTCGGGTTCTTCCTTTTGATTTGATCAAAAGGGATCCTTATGTTTGATTTATGACTAAATTAATGCGTCTTGGATTAAAGGAGGATAGTTGAGAGAGTATTTGGGTAGTGTTATTCTGAACCAACATGCTTAAGGTATGAATAATTGGTTACAAAGTGGTGTCCTTTTATAAGGGAGAGGAGGGGATCTTTAAGAAAAACTTAAAGTATTAATTTATAATAAATTCATATTCAGGTTCTAATGGCTCGAAAGTGGATTATTCAAAGTATAAAGTGGGAATGGGTCGAAATAATTTCATCAAATATATTTTTTATAGGTTTGTGTTACTATATTAACTTTATCATTTATATTTAACTCTTATTTAAATAGTTTGACATTTACCATGTCACTTTGTATTTTTATATTATATGGTTAATAATTTTACTATATACTTCCATGCAACCCCCAAGTGGTCCATTAATGATACAAATATAATTATATATGTCTTTTTTCTGCACATTATCTTTTTAGGAATAAAATATCAATTAATAATATAATACTTTTTTTAAAAACTCATTTATGTCAATTTTGACAATATTTAATAATTGATTTTTGTTACGGTCTTAAAAACATTATTAGTTAAAAAAAAATTCATTTAAGAAATCCATAAATGTCATATTAACTAATAAAATTCGTGTATGGAATCAAAACTTTCAAATTATATTTATTTTAACATTTATAATACTAATTATTTGATTCTTTCATTAATAAGGAAAATACAGTATCAATATTGTGTCCTAAAAAAATTTAATTAATAAATGTCTAAAATTTATAAATAAAATACCATCATGTAGGAATTTTTTTGGCTTTATAGTAAAAATTTATAGTCGAAAATATAACATATCTAACCCTATGTTAAAATTGTTTTAGTAAATGATATATGCTTATGTCATTTTTGTAATTACTTTAACTTTATAAATATAAAGTGTCATTATCACTTACAAGTGGATCCATGGGGTCCTAAAATCTACCCAAAGATGCCCATGGTCAGATATATGTATCAAAAAATAGGTTTAGGACACGTTTTAGGGTAATTTGATATTTTTATAATATTATTTTTTTACCCTGATTTACCAGATTTACCCTTTAACCATGGTAAATAAAATATTTACCGAAATAATTATTCAAAATGTCTAAAAATAAGAGTAAACGATTTACATAATTTGGGAATCCTAATTCCAAATATGGAATCCATTATTCCAAATTCAAAATACAGAAGTGGAAGAAATTAATTTAAAATTAATTCCCGATGTCAAAACAAAAAGCGTGTTTTTAAGAAACGATCACTATCAAAAGATTGACACTTGTTTATGTCCAGTTTAAATGTGAAATTATGTAAAATGAACAAAATTGAATTAAATGGTAAAAATATACACTAAATTAACTTCAAAACCACTCAAATTCATAATTTATCACAATTAATTATTTTTATTAAAAAATTTGTTTTTAATTATAATTTAGTAATTTTCAATATTCATCAAAATATTAAAGTTATCAGAAAGGTACCAAAAATTTACCCTAAGCTAATTTTGATATTCTGAATCCAAAAATGACGTCCATTTTGAATGATAAAATCTATAAAATTTCAAAAATTGGATATTATTATTCATAACGGATAGTTTGATTGGTTGTGGTGTGTGTTAAAACTCGTAGTTGCGTACAACACATGCTACAACATTATTCAATGAGAGGCGTACCGTGGTAGGTTGGGGTGTTACATATTTAATTTGTTGGTGTAAAAACCACAATATCATAATTTCCATATCATCCTGATGTCTATAAGAAATGGCCATATATATAACAATTACATTTCATTCCTTTATATCTAAAATCACAAACTTTATCATAAACATTTATCATATTGACTAATTTTATTTCCAAAAAAATTATTATATTTATAATATTTAATAATAATTACAATGTTGTCATCAATGAAATTATTCTAAAAATATATTAGAGTGAGGAATATTTCGGGTTTTTAGTATTTTTATTTAATTTTGGTTTTATTCCTTTTAAAATTTTCAATTTTTTTATTTATAATGTCTTTCATGATATATTTCAGTAATTTACCATAATGAAATAAAAATTTCTTCACATTAGTTTTTTATTTTATGTAACTAAAGATATGATATTCCATAAAGTGAATATCATACATAAAATATGAGGTGTCATATTTAACCCCCTTTAAAATAACTTCTTCTTCAAAACTTGATTACACAATATAAATCACACGAAGGTACTTATATATCATAACGTCATTGGGTTCCAACAATGAATTATCAATATTTATTTTAAAAAAATTCCCTGAACTAGTTTTTGGTGATGATTTATAGAAATTTATCTACATTATCCAATATATCCTTATGTTATTCTTATTAAGATATGTAACATTACTATTGAAAAATATATGTGTTTTTTTATCTTTGATGGAACTGGTATGTAATTCCAAAAAATTGATATTTTGAACACATCGAAAACATATCTAGTGTTTGGTAGAAACATTATTTAATGTTATGAAATCATATAATGGCCATGAGTCTAGTTTGGACTCATCTATTTATGTCTCATCATTCACAATTTAATTAATTTAATAACCCCATTACAAAGAGATATTGAATATAATATTTTGTTTCCAATAAAAATATCAATAACATATTGAATGTTATCTATATATATATTATATATTATATTAACATTAAATAATTTATATATATCACTGAATTTTTTAAACATTATTTTTAATTTTGTAAACATGATTATACCATCAATACCTTCCACTCTCTAACCTCATCCCATTATGTCGTAGTACTGCTTCTCTTCTATTATAGGGACATATATGGTTCAATTTAAATGCTAAAGTGGAAACAAGTTATTTAACAGAACTCGACTGGAAGAATTTATTTCTTCTAATGCTTTTTAAATTCATTTATCATGATCATAACATATTATCCCATGAATTAATGGTCCTACCATATTTACTATCAAGTAATGGATGATAAAGTCATTCAAATCTCATCTATATATTTGGTGGTTGTTGAATATTTATCCATGTTTTTATATAAACATTGGGTATCAACCAAATTTTTATAAATTTAGAACAATAATAACCATTATAACATGATATATGAATATTGTTTCATGTGGATCAAATGAGAAATCCTCTCAATTAAAAAAATAGTTATAAAAAATGTATTGACCCACGACTACTAATGTGTAATTTTACCCTTTAGAGGTCTTGGGAATACATATACAAGAATTAATGGACATTTTATCCAATTTATATATCAGTATTTTAATGGTTACATAATCCCCTTAAACATATTATTTTTTGATGTAATATTTTTTCAAAACCAGAAAATAAGGTATATAATATATGATTTCCAAATTTTTATTATCTCATTATAAATTCTTCATAATACTAGTATACATATATTTTTCTTCATGGTGACTATTGAATGACTAGATTTATACACTGTCCAACATCATATTCATAATTTTTTGAATTAATGTTAATCATATATAGTCTCCAAATCCTGTGTATCCATCTTTTTCGAAGTACAAATATGGAACATTAACTATTTTCGTTTGTAGATCTATGTCATCATTCTCGACCTCCTTGATAATTAAATATGTGATTTTTTGATAAATCCATTTGTAATGTTATTATTTACCAATCAATTTATTATTAATAGGTTTATAATTGTAAAATACATAAGTATTTGTTTTGTTTCAATCGTCACCATGCATAAGGTAGCATGATCCTTCGAATAGTGATGAATTTTCACAATTTTCTGCTTTTATGGTGGTTATGTTTTGAGAATTCATAATCATTAACTAATTCTAACCATCTATATTGGTGAATATACAAATAATTTTATGAATATATAATTTAATCACTTTTGATAATTATATATATCTCCCATTTCACCATAAATATATCACCTCCAAATATTTAATGAAAATAGTTTTTTAATCATCTCAATATCATTTCTTAGATAATTTTACATTGTAACCAATAATTGATATTAGGAATAAGAAACCAATATGTATTTATTTATAAGGACATGCACTAATTAATTATTAAAAGAATCACTATATATCACAAACCATTATTTATTGTTGGGTAATTATTGTATGTAATAGTGTGGTAACCATCCTTTTCTTAAGACATATAAGGATATTTTCAGATATTATAATCCATAGAAATAGTACTTTATTACAAGATGACATTGTTAGTGTTGTCTAAAATCATGATTAATTTCAGAAAATTATTTATTAATATTGACACAATCTTGAAAACTATCTATATCTATTATAGATGTTACCCTATATTATTTTCATTTATATTTCTTCTTCATGTACTACATTGAATTACCATCAGTTGTGATTAGACGACCCAATTATGGTAATTTTAATCAATAAATCTTACATTATAAAATTTTAATATTATTTATCAAATTCAAAATTCATTAATAAAAACTTATAATACATTTCATTTTCTTCAACAAACATAGAATATATGAAAATATCATCAATAAACAATACCAAAAAATTATCGAGGTAATATCTATAGGGTGTATTTTTTAAATACATAGAGATAAAAGGTGTATTTTTTAATCTAGAAACTGTTACAATGAATAAATATTTTCCAAGACTTGTACAAAAATTTAAATTTTGTATTTATTCCCTTTTTACCACAATATTTGGATACCATTTCTGATTTTTCACCTTTAAAATTTATATATTACATCTATGTTGATCATTAAAATACATAAAATTAGGTTGGAAATTGTTTAATGTTTTCAGGGAACATTTATTTTCATTAAAATAATTGAAAATAAAAATTTCATCTAACCTAATTCTTTATAAAAAGGATGAGTGCATACCTTAGTGATGAATGTGGGGTTTTAAAACCCCTATATCGTTTCTATTTTAGATTCTTTTTTAATTCAATCCATTCAATTGGGGCGATATTCAAGGAATATTTGTTACTATAATATTGCTAGGTAATTTTAAACTAAACATTAACTTCTAGAGGTGGTCTAGGGAACACATCATGTAAATTATCAACCCATTAATGAAAAATTGAAAAATAATCAATTTTGAGTTCCTCCATAACTATTTCAGACCAGTATTCCTAATAATTTTCTATCATGACTCATATAAAGATATTTATGGCCAAAGATAATTCATAATAATCCCTCATGTAATATTATAAAAATGGGATATTTGAAATACGAATTTTTATTTTCTTATCCTTAAAATCCATACGAGGTCTTTTTAGTGAGATAAAATCTATGACTTATATCAAATCATATTATGCAAATTGAAGAATGAATATATTTGAAGGAATTATTACCAAAAAAATATTCACAAAATAAGGGTAAAAAATTTGTATAAACAAATATATTCATATGATATTTTTCATAGAAAATTTAATATCAAATGTTTATTGATGTGAATATGTGTTCTTGTAAAAATTGTAGGTTTTGGAAGAAAGAAACTATCCCAATTAAAATAAGTCATTGATATTTATTTGTTATATAGTGGCTTTAGATTTCTATATTTTCATTATCATTATCTATTTTGATTATAGTTATTGTATATTTTCATACTAATTCTCATGTTCTTAGAGGATGATTTTGTTAATTATTCTCATTATCCATTGAATTGGGTATTCGATTTCATTAAATAAAAAATGTATTACATTGTATGAATTAAAGTGTATGTGGAGAATTGTTTTTGACTTTATTTTGAAAAATATCATTAAATAAACTCTTTATATCACTTTAATAATCATGATCAAGATAGAAAACTCTTATGCACATGAAAAATCATCTCATTCATTTTAAGATATTTCATGGGTGCTTCATCCCATATTTGTTTGGCATATATGGAGCTCAATTTTCTTCCCTTCATCAGATTTATACATAATCCATTTTGGTAATACATTTTAATTATATTATACATATATCCATGATAAAAATTAAATTTTAATGATTACATTTCATTATTATGTGAACATCAGACAACGTAGTTATTTATACTAAATTCCCTTATAAGTAATGTTTTCTTATGTTGAGTTTCAATTATTATAAATAAATTATTAATATTTTATGATGGGTTAATAATATAACCATATGTATACATACTAGGTCAAATTATTTTTTATTTATAAGAAAAAAATAATTTGTCTTAGTTTTTCATTAACTAATTTTATTCAGATGATTTTCTATTCAAAACATTTAATAGAAATGATAAATATCCCCCTTTCATCCAATCTTTTCTTCAATCAAGCATTACCCATTAAATGATATGATAAATACAATTATGAACAAAAATTGAAAGTTTGATTGGAATAACTCTGTTTCATCTTCTTAATATGATATGAATTTCAAGATTTGTCATCACATAATCCTTGATATCATCTCTTTCATATTTTCTCCCCCTCCAGGGGTACAGTCCCTTTGAATATCCTTGGTGGAAAATATCATCATATAAGCTTGAAGATATAATTATTGATATTATTGCACTATGGATCACTTCTATTAATTACTAAATCATGAAAAATGAGTTTAACTTGAATTTATCCACATTGGTCATTCAAATGTCATTTTATGAATGACCATTATCTTCAATTCTGTGAAATGTAAGAACACATGTCTAACAAAAGTATAAGGGAATAAGATGGAACTCTTTTTATCTTCTTAATTGAATAATTGGGGCTGAGAATTTTCTCTCAACCCATGAATTTCTTTCCTTGCAGCTCTAAGTTGTATGGTACTATTCTTGTTGATGTCTCCTCTCCATTTGGAATTTTTATTTTTTATTTTCAGCATGGATTCTTTACTTCCATTATCCTTCAACTTCGGTGGATTGTTTATCTTCAATTCTGTCAGTAGTGAAGTAGATTTTGGTGCATGTTGTTCAATTTTCTCTATTTTTCCTGGTAAAACAGTTAATTTTTTTTTTCATGATGCCCATCCTTCTTGCACCTTCCACCAAATTGTTGTGAGAAACTTGGGTTATCATGTGTTGATAAACTCTCATGAAAGTCGAATTCTCTTTCATGTGTAATGACCTATTTTTCAATTCCCTTAATTGTAGATATTATTTCATCTTCAAATCTATACAGTTCTCCAGAAATTTATGAATGATTAGTCCAGATAACTATGAAATCATTACCATTTTCTAATTTGGAGCATCCACATAGCTTCCTAATTGTCTTCAAGTTACATTTCTTAGGAAACTTATTAAGATTATCTTGAGGAATGTCATCAGTCAATCACAATTTTTTCTATATTTATTCATTTTTTATTTTCATCTTAAATACATTCATTTCCATGTCTTTATTGTAGGGATCAATGGTATAACCATTATTTCCATAGTAGAAACATATTTTTATTGTAGATATTACATTTTTGGAATCTAGTAAGAAATTATTCTTGGGAGTAATTTCATTCACCATTTTCTTGGATTCATTGATTTGCATATTCCAAATGGATGAATTTTTAACTCCTTTAGCTTTATCCTGCATTTTTTGTGGTTTATACTTCTTATCAACATATTCCTGAGGTATGGCAGGAGTAAACCAGAACTCCTCATGACTATGAACACAAATTTTGCAATTATCTCAGAATTCATCAAGATATTAAAATTTGTTCTTAGTAGGCAAATTATTTATCATATGTTCGTTCTGCTTTTTTCTTTTCAGGATACTTAATTTCTTCACATCTAAAGTCCCTGAATGCAGGCCTTCCGTAATTTTCATATACTGTCATATAATTCCAGTAATCATTGGACAGATGGCCAAACATCCAACAACACCAACAATAGCCATCAAATCTATTTATTTTACTAGCAGTATCAGTCAGACCTAATTTAGTGATTTTTTTGGAATTGTCTATCTTTCATTGGAGAATCCTTCTACGAGATTCTATTTTTAATCAATCTAGTATCAACCATTGATGTTTTGATGGATGCATCATCATTTTTTATCAATCCACATCTTCTTGGATTATGGTTTTGAACTGGTACTTTCATAAGAAGCAGAATTAGTGGAAATAAAAATAATTTGGTTATGGGAAAATTTATTCTTGGAGGATGTTTCCCTTGGATTATAGGATGATATGATGTTCCTTCTGGAATGATATTCCTCAAAGAAAATGTGAGTGGAATCATCTCTTCTTTAATTTTATTGGGATGTTTCTTCTTGGGGTAATTACTGATTTTTCAATCTCACCTCCAATTATAAAAATTTCATGTTTAGAGATATTTTATCATCCTCAACTGATTTCAACATAATTTCATAATTCTCCTTCATCATTTTTATTCTTTTTTCATGTACATTTTTTAATTATTTAATGATATGTCAAGCTAGTTTAGAATTTTGAATTTTCCTTCTAGTTGACCAACTTTTACAACCATAGAAACATTGTACATCTTTTCAAATGCATGGAAAGCTATTACATACACAATATCAAATAATTATTTCTCATAAATACTTCCCTAAAATTCTCAGAAACATGAGCATGTCTTTAATTTCAAGGAATATTTTTTTATTTATTTTTCTTCACTATTTATGTGAGATTCTGGGATATACCAACCCTTTTATCCAATGATTTTTCCATGGAATTAGATTCATCTCCCAGTTGTAATTTTTCATCTTGAAGAGCACTAATGCTTGCAACAATGTGTCTTACCAATTCTCTAGGGACATTCTTCTGATGTTCATTGAGTGTAGTCTGAAGATCACTAATTGATCTATCATCATCATAGTTTGAATAGGCTTTTTTAGAAGAATTATATGCATTATCATATATTGTACCTTTCAGATTACCTTCAGTAGAAGGTGTCTCCCTGGTAGTATATGCTTCATCTCCAACTTCCATTCCATATTGATCTTTCTTTTCTTTTCACTCTTAGAAGATATATCCATATGAGGTTGTTCACTCATCTCCTAAAATCTTCACTTCATAAATACTCCCTTGGATCTTTTATAGGTAACCTGGCTCTGATACCAATGGAAGTTCCCGGATCAGTGTGAATCTCTGAGAGAGGGACAGGATGAATATGAGATCCCTTTTAAATCATTTTACATATTGATTATTTTAAATTAATCCTATAATGATGTTTAAAGCCTCGATCCATTCTTCTGGTGTCTCTCAGCCTTACCTTGAATGATGATATAAATGTAAAGGCACTAAACATAAGGATTTAGAAGGATTGTTTCAAAGACATACTCCTTGCTCTATTGGTTATTCTCCCCATCATAGATTCTTGACTACAATTTAGTTATTAATTACAATGGTCGATACAGAGTCACATTGTATCTCTCAAGGGTCTAATAAAAGGTTCTTTATACTACTTCACATTGTGTTAATAGAGTTTCACTGGCCTACTACAAGGCCTGACGGAAGTCTGATTCCCCTTCCCGACTCTCATAGGGTTCTTTTAGCTCTAGAGTCACACGAGCAGCTTCTTTCTTTATATTCTTATTTGATTTACTGTTCATGACCTTTTGATCTCTTCACACAGGCTTTCTGAATCACTCTTGCTTCTGAATATCTTCAAGTATCTTAAACGTCCTTTGATAATGTATGTTGGCCTAGCTCAACAATTCTGATCAATTCAGATGATCAGTCCTCATCTCAATAATTCTTAGTCAATTCTTTCTTCTTCAGATGAAGTCTTGGCCTTGCTGAGATGTGTTCCAATGGTGAACACAACTTCTTCAAGAAACAAATATTCCATAATGATCTTGCACAATATTAGCACTGTCTCTATTCTTAGATTTTCAATTACTAATCCCTTAGATAAAAGAGCTTTTTAATTTACTTTGGCTTCCGTCTTAGTTAATATTCACTTCCTGATGGGATTTCAAGGGTATCTCAAATTCATCATATTTAGTGAAATAGAAAAAATAACTAAAAAATATCATTGTTTTCTTGGAAAGAATCACATAAAATTATGTAATTATTCAAACACTAAATATCAGCTCACTTGGAATCCTCAGGATAGATTATGCTTCATGCATGAGTTGCATGGCATTTCTTCTTCATGTTTACAAATGTGCACTCACACTATTTGATTCAACCTTTTAACAGTTTTCACATGTGCATATGGATGCATGCATGCACAATTATTTTCTTATTTTGTTTGTGAAAACCCCAATGCGTGTGGTATTTTAGAAATACGCACATCCCCTTTCTTCATTTCCCATTATATTTTTTTCAGTCTTATCACAGACACCTTGTAACGACCCGAAATCTTGAATAAATCTTATTTTCGAATTTTATGTGTTATTTTATTTTATTTTTAATACTCAACAAAACTGTTTCATTGGATAACATGAGTATAATTAAAATGAGACTGTTGGGTTTTTGACTGTTATATGACCATTGGTCAATATGACCACAGGAAAATAAACGTTTGGATTATTGTCTCAAAATACAAGTAATCTTGGTTAATTAATATAGAAAGAAGATTTGATGGCCTCACCCAGCAGTCTTGGACCGATCGAATCCCATCTAACTGAACTTGGGAAGGAGGTAGCACCACTGGGCTTTTCTATGGACCAAACCCAAGCCGAACTTCATCGTGTAAAGGTAGAACGAAATCTCATTTGCGAGAAGTTCAAACTGATGGAAATTACTACTCATGTGATGTTGGATGAGCCTCCCTCAGATTCTCTCACCATAGCACACCTTACACTTAGTTCCTATGCTGGTGTGATAAGGGGCTATGTAAGGAGACCATAACTGCTTTGTGTAATCCTTTGTTTTAAATAAAAAATTCGATTTCTTCTTATGATGAAGTTTATGAATTTTCAAATGACCGGATAAATATAGTATGCATATTTTTGATGAATTTTAGAAAAAGGATATTTCAAAAATGTTTATGTAAACCTTAAATAATTAAAAATGTGTAATGATTTTCAAAAAATGGTCTTCTACAATTATGTTCAGTACAAAATTTGGAGTCTAATAAGATCAATATAAATTTTGATGAATAGTAAATTATGAATAGTGATTTTATGATTATGATTAGTAATGTGTCCAAATGGATTAGTAAACTCACTTAAAGAAAGTATTAATATAATATAGGCACCTTGATTAAGTAATGCGATTCAATAAAATGGTTAAATAATGGTTTCATAAAATATTATTCAAGTATTAGTTTTTTCAGGTGAATAGTGTTTTTAATTAAAAATTAGATTAAAAATATTTAAAAAATTATTTTTATAAAATGGATTTCATTTTTGAACTCAGAGAATCGATATTATGTTAAGGTAAATTTTGGGGACTTTTCTGAAAAAAATGAATTTTCGGTGAATAGTGTATTTATTTAAAAAATAAAAGTAAAATATTTAGAAAAATATTTTTATAAAATGGAGTTCATTTTTGAAATCAGAGCATTGATATTTGGTTAAGGTGAAATTTTGGGATTTTTCTGAGAAAGTTGAATTTTTAGTGAATAGTAAAAATACAGTTTTAGGGTTTCGATATGTTTAATGACATCATAACTGTCTCATGATGATGTCATGAGATATTTTATGGGTTTTCCGACCAAAGGTGATTAATTATTTTATTGGGGTCCCCATGTGGCCTAACTGCATGGGAAATATCTTGGGAGAGCACATGGTTTTGAGAAACCCACTTATGAGGTGTCCCTTGGCCATTAATGCCTTGTCCTCTCACTTTCCCTATAAATACCAAGCCATTCTATCATACTTTGGACTCCAAAATCATTCTCAACGATTTTATGGTCTTATTACCTCACAAGTAGTCCACCCAAGGTGCCCCCAAGCCCTCAAGGTCCAAACCTTTGAGTTTTAAGAGTTACGTTTTAAGGTAAGGGATCCTGCCCCTCTCTTTCTTTTCAAGTGATCTCTTTTATGTCATTTGTTTTATGCTCCATGTTCTTATGTTGGAGGATGTTATTTTATATTCATTATACTTTACTTTTTATGTTCATATTATGAGTGACCCCCTCTTTCTCTCATCAATTCGTTTTAAGAATGTTTAAGTGGCGCCGTTAGGCTGCCAAATTTTTAAGGGATTCGTTCACCCTTCTCACTTTCAAGTTCTACTTTCATGTAAAGTATTTAAAGTTCCTTTTTATTATGTTGGGGTATGATATATATATCTATAATACTGATATTTTATGTTCATACTATGAGATACCCTATATGATCTCTTCAATTCAGCATTTTGAAGTTTTAAGTGGCCCCGTTAGGCTGCCGAATTTTTTAAGTGGTTCTTTCACCCTTCTGGCTTTCAAGTTCTACTTTCATGTCAAGTCTTTCAAGTTCTTTTTTATTATGTTGGGGTATTATCTCTATATCTATCCTACTAATCTTTTATGATCATATTATGAGATACCCCATTTTCTCTCTTCAATTCAGTATTTTGAAATTTTAAGTGGCGCCGTTAGGCTGCCGAATTTTTAAGTGGTTCTTTCACCCTTCTCGTTTTGAAGTTCTACTTTCATGTCAAGTCTTTAATTTTACTTTTTATTATGTTGGGGTATGATATCTATATCTATCATACTTATCTTTTATGTTCACATGACGAGAGACCCTATTTGATCTCTTCAATTCATTTTTTGAAGTTTAAGTGGCGCGGTTAGGCTGCCGAATTTTCATAAGAGAAATCTTATTTTTGTCTTCCTTTCATGTTCTTCATTTCATATGGTACATCTTTCAAATTTCATTACCATGTTCATATATACTTCACATTCTGTCCCTCTACTGTTTTATGGATCATTTATGATTGGGTTACCTATGTCCTCTCTTTTTTCAATGTCCTCTAAAACCCCAAAACATAGCTTTTATGCTTCATAATTTTCGTCTCAAAATGCCTCTCTCTTTTCTCAACATTATTTTATGTTATAAAGTGAATACTCAAAGCTCTTATTTATACAGGGGTATTCACATATATATCAAAATGTTCTATTTTAAATCCTGGTATTTACATACATGAGACCAGCTCTCCCCTTCCGTGGGTTTTAAAGTGACATAAATATCATGTCTTTAAAGCAGTTTTTAAAACGTTTTGATTATGAAATGAAACACATTTCTTTTATGATGTATGGGTTTCTTATGAATTGAATTATGATTATATATGTGGCCCACATGATAATAAAGACATTTCAAGGGTGCGCCCAGATAGCGCTCCAATGAATTGGGTAAAGACTTAATCTCTAGAGATGACCTTTTAGACTGATACCTTGGTGAATAACCTTGGTAATATTTAATGAAACCTTGGGGATGGACCTTGGTGAAATGAAATTATTTTCAATATTAAATGTTGTAGACACATTTTCAAGTTATGAAAAATGTTATTTTTATTATGATATATCTCATGATTTCTTTCTCATGCCTTAAAGTTCTTTTCATGACCTTATTGAAGTATCTCAAGGTCACATGTAAAATGTTTATCTTGTTTCCCTTACTGGGCCTTCTGCTCACCCTTTCTTTTGATGTATGTCCCCAGGTTATGATATGTAGTAATGAACCTAGGATTAACATGAGTATAATCCTTTCAAGTGTTTAAGAATAATGTTTTATGTTTTCATGTTTTAAGTTCCTGGTTTCCAAGACACTAAACCTTAAAGATCCTCGGTTTTGTAAAATGTAATGAAAGTTTTATGTGATAAAAAGGCGGGATGCTATTGTTGGTATTAGAGGATGGTTTAGTTATTTGTGAAAATTAGGATATGAAAACTTTAGGAAGAATCCTATAGAAATGTTTATATATAGGGAATCTTCCTGGTATTTTGGTGAGTATTGAGTAATGGGTTGTCAAGCAAATACATCCCTATCTAGATACGAGCAGGTAGAGGTGGCTCTGGCACAAATGTACATAGGGGTAAAAACCGAAAACACCGCTTTAAGCTAGACTCAAATGGGAACTGGTACACGACAACAGGCCTTGCTTCACTCTTGGTTACGACACTCCCGGGGGATATGCTTTTGTAAATTTATAAGCTTAGTATGAACCATTGTTAAAGGAACAAAGATAAAATAAAATAATGATTCACATAAGAATTTATGATCATGGATAACCTAGATGGGAACCTAGGGGATCACAAGTTAGGGTATACATTTCTTCTACAAGTTCTCCTTATATGCTTTAAGTTCCTTTTCATGATTATTGGCTAAGTATTTAAGCCCCTAATTATACTTTCTCTTCTTAGTTAATGGTGGGAAATGGAAGAACATGTCCAAATAACCAATGTGATAGGAAATGCGATGATTGCCGTATTAATATGACAGAGATTATTAGGGGATTAAAAGATGATTATTATTTTGGAAGACGTTCACTATTTTAGGGACCCTATATGATCGAGGTAAATATATTACTACGGTATTTTCATTGAGGAGTAAGGTTGACTTATATTTTGAAGAATCGATGATTTTAAGGTGAAATTATGGCATTATAGGTTACTTTTGGAAGTGATTGACCTATTTGGGGAAAATATGTTTAGGATATTTACTTTTTTTATAATATGTTAGGAGTGGTTTATGTTGTTTGGATATGAACGATGATGTTTATCTTGGAAGACTATTTTATCATGTCCTTCTTGTATTTGGGTTTCAATCTTAGTTTGGGTTATTTTGAGGAATTTTAAGGATAGTTATTTATGGAATGGTCGATGATTAACTTTGGTTAGTACCATGGAATTGAAGATTTAAATAATTTTCCCTTCCTATGGGATTCATTCTTTTTTAAGAGTTGTTTTACCTTACCCTTTCTGATTTTGGGATATTTTTTAAAGATACAAGAAATAGATAGTTAATATTTTGTGGATTATGTGATTCTCTAGAAGATGATTCTTGTGCATTTGATGAGACCAAGTGTTTTTGAATGCTCATCGTTTGGAGAAAAGATTAGTTTTGGTAGAAACTTATTAAAGGATGAAACTCTACTTGAAGGTTGGTATATTTTCTTATGTTTTGTTCTATGTTGTAAATGAATTCCTCAAAATTATGAAAAGGAATGTAAAGAAAAAACATTGTTGGTTTACGTTTCCTACTAGGTAATAAAAGTCCGTTTACACACATCGTACGTTTTGTATTTTGTTATGGTTATCTTTCTCCTAATCATGTTTTCTATCACTCTCCCCCAGAATATGAACCTTTGTTTTTTCTTCCATATCCATGTTTTCCTCCATGGAATCCTAGTATGGGTTAACTTGGGTGACGTTTTTACTTCCCTTTCTTTATTTTAAAGTTATAGTTTTTATGACCCCTTTTCCGATGTGGGACGTTCGATGAAATTTCAAAACCCAATTTTAAAAAATTACGAGGATGCAACTTCTTAAGGGGGGAAGATTGTAACAACCCGAAATTTTGAATAAATCTTGTTTCCGAATTTTATGTGTTATTTTATTTTATTTTTTATACTCAAAAAAACTATTTCATTGGATAACATGAGTATAAATAAAATTAGACTGTTGGGTTTTTGACTATTATATGAACATTGGTCAATATGACCACTGGAAACTAAACGTTTTGATTATTGTCTCAAAATACAAGTAATCATGGTTAATTAATATAGAAAGAAGATTTTATGGCCTCACCCAGTAGTCTTGGACCGATCAAAGCCCATCTAACAGAACTTGGGAAGGAGGTAGCACCACTGGGCTTTTCTCTTGACCAAAGACAAGCCGAACTTCATCGTGTGAAGCTAGAATGGAATCACCTTTGCGAGAAGTTCAAACTGATAGAAATTACTACTCGTTTGATGTTGGCCAAGCCTCCCTCAGATTCTCTCACCTTAGCACACCTTACACTTAGGTCCTATGCTTGTGTGATAAGGGGCTATGTAAGGAGACCATAACTTTCTTGTGTAATCCTTTGTTTTAAATAAAAAATTCTATTTCTTCTTATGATGAAGTTTATGAATTTTCAAATGACCGGATAAATATAGTATGCATATTTTTGATGAATTTTAGAAAAATGATTTTTTAAAAATGTTTATGTAAACCTTAAATAATTAAAAATGTGTAATGATTTTTCAAAAATGGTCTTCTATAATTATGTTCAGTACGAAATTTGGAGTCTAATAAGATCAACATAAATTTAAATGAATAGTAAATTACGAACAGTGATTTTATGATTAGGATTAGTAATGTGTCCAAATGGATTAGTAATATCACTTAAAGAAAGTATTAATATAATCTAGGCACCTTGATTAAGTAATGTGATTCAATAAAATGGTTAAATAATGGTTTCATAAAATATTATTCAAGTATTAGTTTTTTCGAGTGAATAGTGTTTTTTAATTAAAAATTTAATTAAAAATATTTATAAAAATATTTTTATAAAATGGATTTCATTTTTGAACTCAGAGCATCGATATTATGTTAAGGTAAATTTTGGGGATTTTTCTGAAAAAAATTAATTTTTGGTGAATAGTATATTTATTTAAAAAATAAATGAAAATTATTTAGAAAATTATTTTTATAAAATGGAGTTCATTTTTGAAATTAGAGCATTTATATTTGGTTAAGGTGATATTTTGGGATTTTTCTGAGAAAGTTGAATTTTCACTGAATAGTAAAAATACAGTTTTAGGGTTTTGGTATGTTTAATGACATCATAACTATGTCATGATGATGTCATGAGATATTTTATGGTTTGGCCGACCAAAGGTGATTAATTATTGCATTGGGGGCCCCATGTGGCCTAACTTTATGGGAAATATCTTGGGAGAGCACATGGTTTTGAGAAACCCACTTATGAGGTGTCCCTTGGCCATTAATGCCTTGTCCCCTCACTTTCCCTATAAATACCAAGCCATTCTGTCATCCTTTGGACTCCAAAATAATTCTCAACGAATTTCTGGTCTCCTTACCTACCAAGGAGTCCTCCCAAGGTTCCCCCAATACCTCATGGTCCAAACCATTTAGTTTTAAGAGTTACGTTTTAAGGTAAGGGATCCGACCCCTCTCTTTCTTTTCAAGTGATCTCTTTTATGTCATTTTTTATGCTCCATGCTCTTATGTTGGAGGATGTTATTTTATATTCATTATACTTTCATTTTTTATGTTCATATGACGAGAGACCCCCACTTTATCTCATCAATTCGTTTTAAGAATGTTTAAGTGGCCCCGTTAGGCTGTCGAATTTTTAAGGGATTCGTTCACTCTTCTCGCTTTCAAGTTCTACTTTCATGTCAAGTATTTAAAGCTACTTTTTATTATGTTGGGGTATGATATCTATATCTATCATACTGATATTTTATGTTCATATGATTAGAGACCCTATTTGGTCTCTTCATTTCAGTATTTTGATGTTTTAAGTGGCGTCGTTAGGCTGCCGAATTTTTTAAGTGTTCTTTCACCCTTCTCGCTTTCAAGTTCTACTTTCATGTCAAGTCTTTCAAGTTCCTTTTTATTATTTTGGGGTATGATCTCTATATCTATAATACTAATATTTTATGATCATATGATGAGAGAACCCATTTGATCTCTTAAATTCAGTATTTTGACGTTTTAAGTGGCGCCGTTAGGCTGCCGAATTTTTAAGTGGTTCTTTCACCCTTCCCGTTTTGAAGTTCTACTTTCATGTCAAGTCTTTAAAGTTCCTTTTTATTATGTTGGGTTATGATATCTATATCTATCATACTTATCTTTTATTTTCACATGATGAGATACCCTATTTTATCTCTTCAATTCATTTTTTGAAGTTTAAGTGGCGCCGTTAGGCAATCGAATTTTAATAAGAGAAATCTTATTTTTGTCTTCCTTTCATGTTCTTCATTTCATTTGGTACATATTTCAAATTTCATTACCATGTTCATATATCCTTCATATTCTGTCCCACATCTGTTTTATGGATTATTTAGGAGTGGGTGACCCATGTCCCTTCTCTTTTCAATGTTCTCTAAAACCTCGAAACATAGCTGTTATGCTGTAGAATATTCGTCTCAAAATGCCTCTCTCTTTTCTCAAAATTATTTTATGTTATAAAGTGAATACTCAAAGCTCTTATTTATAGAGGGTTATTTACTTATATATCAAAATTTTCTATTTTAAATCCTGGTATTTACATACATGAGACCCGCTCTCCCCTTCCGTGGGTTTTAAAGTGACATAAAGATCATGTCTTTAAAGCAGTTTTTTAAACGTTATGATTATGAAATGAAACCTGTTTCTTTTATTCTGTATGGGTTGTTTATGAATTGATTTATTATGATATATGTGGATAACATTATAATAAATACATGTCAAGGGTGCACCCAGATAGCGCTTCAATGCATTGGGTAAAGACTTAATTTCTAGAGATGACCTTTTAGACTGATACCTTGGGGAATAACCTTGGTAATTTTTAATGAAACCTTGGGGAATGGACCTTGGTGAAACGAAATTATTGTCAATATTAAATGTTGTAGCCACATCTTCATGTTATGAAAAATTTTATTTTTATTATTATATATCTCATGATTTCTTTCTCATGCCTTAAATTTCATTTCATGACCTTATTGAAGTATCTCAAGTTCACATGTAAAATGTTTCTCTTGTTTCCCTTACTGGGCCTTCTGCTCACCCTTTCTTTTGATGTATGTCCTCAGGTTATGAGACGTAGTAATGAACCTAGGATGAACATGAGGAGAAGCCTTTAAATTGTTTAATAATAATGTTTTATGTTTTCATGTTTTAAGTTTCTGGTTTCCAAGACACTAATTCTTAAAGATCATCGGTTTTGTAAAATGTAATGAAAGTTTTATGTGATAAAAAGGAAGGATGATATAGTTGGTATCAGAGGATGGTTTAGTTATTTGGGGAAATTAGGATATGAAAACTTTAGAAAGAAGCCTATAGAAAAGTTTATATATAGGGAATCTTCCTAGTATTTTGGTGAGTATTGAGTAATGAGTTGTCAAGAAAATACATCCTTGTCTGGATACGAGCAGGTAGAGGTGGATCTGGCACAGATGTACATAGGGGTAAAACCCGAAAACACCGCTTTGAGCTAGACTCAAACGAGAACTGGTACACGACCACGGGCCTTGTTGCACTCTTGGTTACGACACTCCCGGGGGATATGCTTTGGTAAATTCATAAGCTTAGTATGAACCATTGTTAAAGGAACAAAGATAAAATAAAATAAAGATTCACATAAGAATATATGATCATGGATAACCTAGATGGGAACCTAGGGGATCACAAGTTAGGGTATAATTTTCTTCTACAAGTTATCCTTATATGATTTAAGTTCCTTTTCATGATTATTGGCTAAGTATTTAATCCCCTAATTATACATTCTCTTCTTAGTTAATGGTGGGAAATAGAAGAACATGTCCCAATAACCAATGTGATAGGAAATTCAATGATTGTCGTATTAATATGATAGAAATGATTAGGGGATTAAAAGATGATTATTATTTGGAAGGCGTTCACTATTTTAGGGACCCTATATGATCGAGGTAAATAGATTACTATGGTATTTTCATTGAGGAGTAAGGTAGAATTATATTTTTAAGAATCGATGAATTTAAGGTGAAGTTATGGTATTATTGGTTACTTATGGAAATGATTGACCAATTTCGGGAAAATATGTTTTGGTTATTTACTTTTTTTATAAGATGCTAGGAGTGGTTGATGTTGTTTGGAGATGAACGATAAAGTTTATCTTGGAAGACTATGTTATCATGTCCTTCTTGTATTTGGGTTTCAATCTTAGTTTGGGTTATTTTGAGGAATTTTAAGGACATTTATTTACGGAATGGTCTATGATGAACTTTGGGTAGTACCATGGAATTTTTATGATTTAAAGAAGTTTCCCTTCCTATGGGATTCTTTCTTTTTGAAGAGTTGTTTTACCTTACTCTTTCTATTTTTGGGATAATGTTTAAAGATAGAAGAAATAGATAGTCAATATTTTGTGGATTATGTGATTCTCTAGAAGATGATTTTTGTGCTTTGATGAGACCAAGTGTTTTTGAATTCTCATCGTTTGGAGAAAAGATTAGTTTTGTTAGTAACTTATTAAAGGATGCAACTCTACTTGAAGGTTGGTATATTTCCTTAAGTTTTGTTCTATGTTGTAAATGAATTCCTCAAAATTATGAAAAGGAATGTAAAACAAAAACGTTGTTGGTTTACGTTTACTACTAGGTAATCAAAGAACGATTACACACATCATAAGTTTGGGATGTTATTATGTTTAACTTTCTCCTAATCATGTTTTCTATCACTCTCCCCTAGAACATGACCCGTTGTTTTTTCTTCCATATCCATGTTTTCCTCCATGGAATCCTAGTATGGGTTAACTCGGTTGACCTTTGTACTTCCCTTTCTTTCTTTTAAAGTAAAAGTTTTTCTGACTCCTTTTCCGATGTGGGACATTCAATGAAATTTCAAAACCCAATTTTTAAAAATTACGAGGACGCAATTTCTTAAGGGGGAAGATTGTAACGACCCGAAATTTTCAATAAATCTTTTCCAAATTTTATGTGTTATTTTATTTTATTTTTTATAATAAACAAAACTGTTTCATTGGATAACATGTGTATAATTAAAATGAGACCATTGGGTTTTTGACTATTATAAGACCATTGGTCAATATGACCACTGGAAACTAAATGTTTTGATTAATGTCTCTAAATACAAGTAATATTGTTTAATTAATATAGAAAGAAGATTTGATGGCCTCACCCAGTAGTCTTGGACCAAACGAAGCCCATCTAACAGAACTTGGGAAGGAGGTATAACCACTGGGCTTGTCTCTGGACCAAACCCAAGCCGAACTTCATCGTGTGAAGCTAGAATGGAATCGGCTTTGCGAGAAGTTCAAACTGATGGAAATTACTACTCGTGTGATGTTGGCCGATCCTCCCTCGGATTATCTCACCTTAGCACACCTTAGACTTAGGTCTTATGCTTGTGTGATAAGGGGTTATGTAAGGAGACCGTAACTGCCTTGTGTAATCCTTTGTTTTAAATAAAATATTCAATTTCTTCTTATGATGAAGTTTATGAATTTTCAAATGACCTGATAAATATAGTATGCATATTTTTGATGAATTTTAGAAAAATGATATTTTAAAAATGTTTATGTAAACCTTAAATAATGAAAAATGTGTAATGATTTTCAAAAAATTGTCTTCTAAAATTATGTTCAGTACAAAATTTGGAGTCTAATAAGATCAACTTAAATTTTGATGAATAGTAAATTATGAAAAGTGATTTTATGATTTGGATTAGTAATGTGTCCAAATGGATTAGTAATATCACTTAAAAAAATTATTAATATAATCTAGGCACCTTGATTAAGTAATGTGATTCAATAAGATGGTTAAATAACGATTTCATAAAATATTATTCAAGTATTAGTTTTTCCGAGTGAATAGTGTTTTTTTAATTAAAAATTATATTAAAAATATTTAGAAAATTATTTTTATAAAATGGATTTCATTTTTGAACTCAGAGCATCGATATTATGTTAAGGTAAATTTTGGGGAATTTTCTGAAAAAAATGAATTTTCGGTGAATAGTGTATTTGTTTAAAAAATAAATTAAAAATATTTTGAAATTTATTTTTATAAAATGGAGTTCATTTTTGAAATCAGAGCATTAATATTTGGTTAAGGTGAAATTTTGGGATTTTTCTGAGAAAGTTGAATTTTCAGTGAATAGTAAAAATACAGTTTTAGGGTTTCAGTATGTTTAAGGACATCATAACTGTGTCATGATGATTTCATGAGATATTTTATGGGTTGGATGACCAAAGTTGATTAATTATTGTATTGGGGGCCCCATGTGGCCTAACATCATGGAAAATATCTTGGGAGAGCACATGGTTTTGAGAAACCCACTTATGAGGTGTCCCTTGGCCATTAATGCCTTATCCCCTCACTTTCCGTATAAATACCAAGCCATTCTATCATCCTTTGGATTGAAAAATCATTCTCAACTAAGTTCAGGTCTCCTTACCTCCCAAGGAGTCCTCCCAAGGTGCCCCCAAGCCCTCAAGGTCCAAACCTTTGACTTTTAAGAGTTACGTTTTAAGGTAAGGGATCCAACCCCTCTCTTTCTTTTCAAGTGATCTCTTTTCTGTCATTTGTTTTATGATCCATGTTATTATTTTGGAGGATGTTCTTTTATAATCATTATAATTTCCTTTTTATGTTCATATTATGAGAGACCCCCTCTTTCTCTCATCAATTCGTTTTAATAATGTTTAAGTGGCGCCGTTAGGCTGCCGAATTTTTAAGGGATTCGTTCACCCTTCTCGCTTTCAAGTTCTACTTTCATGTCAAGTCTTTCAAGTTACTTTTTATTATGTTGGGGTATGATATCTATATATATAATACTGATATTTTATGTTCATATGATGAGAGACCCTATTTTATCTCTTCAATTCAGTATTTTAAAGTTTAAAGTGGCGCTGTTAGGTTGCCGAATTTTTTAAGTGGTTCTTTCACCCTTCACGCTTTCAAGTTCTACATTCATGTCAAGTCATTCAAGTTCCTTTTTATTATGTTGGGGTATGATATCTATATCTATAATACTAATATTTTATGATCATATGATGAGAGACCCCATTTGATCTCATCAATTCAGTATTTTGATGTTTTAAGTGGCGCTGTTAGGCTACTGAATTTTTAAGTGGTTCTTTTACCCATCTCGTTTTGAAGGTCTACATTCATGTGAAGTATTTCAAGTTACTTTTTATTATGTTGGGGTATGATCTCTATATCTATCATACTTATCTTTTATGTTCACATGATGAGAGATCCTATTTTATCTCTTCAATTCATTTTTTGAAGTTTAAGTGGCGCCGTTAGGCTGCCGAATTTTCATTAGAGAATTCTTATTTTTGTGTTCCTTTCATGTTCTTCATTTCATAAGGTACATCTTTCAAATTTCATTACCATGTTCATATATACTTCATATTCTATACCTCTACTATTTTATGGATCATTTATGAGTGGGTGACCCATGTCCCCTCTCTTTTCAATGTTCTCTAAAACCCCGAAACATAGCTGTTATGCTGCAGAATTTTCGTCTCAAAATGCCTCTCTCTTTTCTCAAAATTATTTTATGTTATAAAGTGAATACTCAAAGCTATTATTTATACATGGGTATTCACATATATATCAAAATTTTCTATTTTAAATCCTGGGATTTACATACATGAGACCCGCTCTCCCGTTCCGTGGGATTTAAAGTGACATAAAGATCATGTCTTTAAAGCAGTTTTTAAAACATTATGAATATGAAATAAAACCCATATCTTTTATGCTGTATGGGTTGTTTATGAAATGATTTATGATTATATATGTGGCTCATATGATAATGAAGACATGTCAAGGGTGCAGCTAGATAGCGCTCCAATGTATTGGGTAAAGACTTAATCTCTAGAGATGACCTTTTAGACTAATACCTTGGTAAATAACCTTGGTAATTTTTAATGAAACCTTGGGGATGGACCTTGGTGAAACGAAATTATTGTCAATATTAAATGTTTTAGCCACATCTTCATGTTATGAAAAATGTTATTTTTATTAGGATATATCTCATGATTTCTTTCTCATGCCTTAAAGTTCTTTTCATGACCTTATTGAAGTATCTCAAGTTCACATGTAAAATGTTTCTCTTGTTTCCCTTACTGGGCCTTCTGCTCACCCTTTCTTTTGATGTATGTCCCTAGGTTATGAGATGTAGTAATGAACCTAGGATGAACATGAGGAGAAGCCTTTCAAGTGTTTATGAAAAATGTTTTATGTTTTCATTTTTTAAGTTCCTGGTTTCCAAGACACTAAACCTTAAAGATCCTCAGTTTTGTAAAATGTAATGAAAGTTTTATGTGATAAAAAGGCGGGATGCTATACACCTATTTCTTCTAATTTGTGTATAATGGGTGTGTTCTCATTTTATTCCATCCTCATACTTCTCATTTTCACACACATTGTCTCTTTATTATATTTTTATATTCTTTTTCAAGGCATTCACATGATTTGGGTTACTTCTCAAATGCACACACGCTTTCATCCTGTAGTTTTTTCAACAATTCGTCAAAAAATAAATCTTCTCTTAAAAATACCAGAAATTCACCATAATTTAATTTCAATATTATTCATTTTTTAAAAATAATGAATATTTTTTCATATAATAATTTTAATTTTCTCAAAAATTATTTCTAAAACAATCATCCATTAATGGGTAGAAAAATTTACTTTTAGAAAAGTATAGCTATTTATGCCTAAAATGGGATTTTTTTAATGTATTCTTATAAAAATTATTTGAATAATGTTAAAAAATAAGTTGAATTTAAAGTATAAAAATATCATTATGATTTCTCACTAATAGTGTTTAATTATGATAAAAGTATTTTTTGGGAATAAAAATAGATTTTTTCATAAAACCACTTTATTTATATTCAATTGGATTTAATATTTCAATGTAATTAATTTATTAACAAAGAATTTATTTTATAAACATGGGTAAACCATATTTTTATAATATAGTTACATTTATAAATAAACTCTATTCCATGCGTCATGTTATAACTGTTGTAAAATTTTGAAGATAATTTCAATAGAATAATTTAGTTTGGTTAAACTCGGCCTTGCGTATAATAAATGATATTGAAGGAAATCATCATTGTTTTTAACAAGAATAAAATAGTGTTTCATGTAAAAAATTTTAATGTAACTATTTAATGTAATGATATCGTTTTAATTTTGTTACATATAATGTAATAATAATGTTATGACCCGACCCAACAGGGATAAAGCTCCAACTTCCCTAAGACCGGCTCTATATTCCAATGGTTGGAGAGAAGAACTATAAGGAAAAACTAACATATAGAGGCTATTAAATAATGTATCTATATAAAAAACAGACCATCTAAATTCAAAATAAAAAAAGAATAAAGATAAATATATATGAAACCTAAAATATAATCCCATCATGCGAAACTGATAGGGTGTACACGAGTATGACATTCCAAACTAAAATTAATGGGGGAAAATACATGCCATAATAAAATTATGTCCTAATATAAAAATAATATAAATTTAAAAGAATTTTGATATCCCATCTCTTCATATCCCGGATCCAACCACCATATACGGTCCAGTACAACATGTATCCCAAACCTCATCTAAAGTCACCTTCAACCTATACATCATCTTAATAAGGAATGACTCGTGCGGTTAAAACCTAGGAATTGGTGATTATATACCTACCTAGTAGGATTCCCCTAAAGTTGAAGGGGGAAGTGAGAGACATTAAAATAAGGGAGATTAAAGAGATCAACCCAATGAATTAGGGTAAAAATATCCAATGATATATATATATATATTGTTAAAACAAATAATCCCAATTGAGATATATTGGGATCTAGATATCATAGAAAATTTTAGTAAATAAGTACTAACAGTTTCGAAATCCAATCATTGATGCCCCGTATTTCGCACATCTACACAACATAAAATTCTAGGTCCATCTATAACTCGTCATTATGTCCCACATTCAAGGGATAAAATTCTAGATGTAGTACCCATTTCTGGTATAATAGAAGAGTTCCACTCCATATATAGCTAGAGTACCCAATCCCTTATTTAGCCATAGGGTTCCACTCTGATGTGTGACGACACATTCCTTGTATCTAGAGTAGAGTGACACTTTGTAGTCTAGAGAGGAACCATGACCAACCTAGCTGAAGGGTTCCAATCATGTAGTTGATGAACCATTCTAGGATATAATTGAAGTGTTCAATTAGTACAGTATATTGAGGACCCAAGTCTTGCTTGATAGGATGATTCCACTTGAAGAAAATACAGAGGACCCATTTTTAGACCATCTAGAGTGTTCCCCTCTATAGTTTCTTAGAGTTCCAATTCCCTATCCTAGTAGGAGGGTTCCACACAAGAAGCCTTTGTTGATCCTAAATGTTCACTGAAATTGTAGAGCGTCACCAAATATATCCTCTCTCTTGGAAATTATCGCATCATATCTAAGAAGACTCTAATGAGGCCACCATCATGTTTTAACTAAAAATAATAATTATGGTAGGAAAATCATGGGCTAAAACATGAATATAATTCAAGGAGGTATGATTTGTTTATATTTATAAAAAAGTAATGAATATGTACATACTATGTGAATAGACTCATATAGTGTGTGGTCCCACTCCATCGTCTATACATGTCACTATATTTACACAGATTGTTTCCCATGTTACCATACATGACATGTACAGGTTTTACATTATGTATCTAATCCACTACGTGCCCTTATCACTCTATATGTCCATGTCCATGTAATTTTCCTATATCAGTGTGCTTCAAGACATGGTATGTTCCTACACATTCTTGTTCTTGTGTAATCATAGAGTACACACTTATTCACCAACCCTTGTGTCATAGTTAACACAGATTTCATACATGATGTGTAATACTTATCTCACTAGAAACATTGATTTGCGGTAGCTAGGAGCCCACATGCCATGTCTTATTCAAACTATATGGAGTGTCATCTTCATTTTTATAGAAATTATTTTCTATAATACAATCTCAGTATTGGGTGATACTTCATTCAAACAAAACCTTATATCTTTTAATGAATGATGTATCTATCATTGGACATAGATTTCCTATTACTCGGTGACTAAAAATTGGTATTTGGTTTTTATACATTTATCTCTAAAAACTCTCACATATCCGATTATTATAACCATATTTGTTTTTGTTATTATCAACAAAAAGATTACATTAAATAAGAAATCCCACCAAATCAATCCATGATTTATCGATCCATCCCTATCGTGGTAATCTATTGTGAAACCTGGGTTCCAAACAGGATAGTTCCTACCTGACAATATAGAATCATGTCCTTATGGTCAAATGATGACAGACACTAAAATTTTGTGATATAAAAGAAAATGAATGAGGGTTTAAAAATCATAAGCCACAAATTCTTGGCTAAATAATATAATTTGGAGATTTAGGGTTATAATAAAATTTAATAACAATTTAATTTAAGTACGTGTGGGCATATAATTTTCCAAAATTTGTGCAGACCAAAGATAGATATTGATCATGAACAAAGATGTAACACTATGGGGTAGAATCCAAAAATTACAAGTCCTACTTATATATTGTATCATTTTCATTTAATAACATTTTTCCAATAGTTTTGAAGAGCTATTTTGTTTTCATCATCACAATCTACTTCATTCTAATGGTTCACCATCGTCTGATCTCAATTATTAAATGGTGTATAGGAATAACATATCAACTCTCCCAAGACAAAGTGTATAACCTAAGTGAATTATGAATGAAATTCATTTTATAGTTTCATTTCAATTAAGTTAATTATTTAATTAATTAAATTAATCAATTACTTTTTACACCAAACAAATAACCAATTTCTATTTTATCCATATGTAATTTGGGAAACTATATAAGGTCATGCCTAGGGTAAATATATCATTCCAAAATCAACTGTGGTCTCTAATATCTTATCTGGGATGCTATTTAAGAGATATCCAATTTTAATTAATAATCTACATGAACATAATGTAAAATATATTTAATATTTTATTAAATTTAAATTTATACCTTTAAATAAATATTCATCTAATATTATAGAACCAAAAATATATATAGATATATTTCAAAGTCTAATAAGTCAAAAAAGAAGGTCTCTACATCATTCTCCCCTTCAACATTTTCATCCAAAAAAAGAAAAAACTAAGATAAATTTTTGGGATACTAAGACTGCATCATGATATCCCGCTCCCAAATTCCCTCCATCATATTCTCATGCATCTAAAATAAATGAACCGATGTGATAGTCCATTCATAGAGGGTACTATTAATCCAATAATTGATCGCCACTAGGTGCTCTGTATAAGTCTCTTTGTTATCGTCATACATCAATCCAATGTAAATAATATGTGTGGGGTAATAAACATATATCATCACCTTTGAATTGTGGAAGACATCGTGAAACTTCTCTAACTATGGGACTAAGGCGAGGTGGTAAGAAAACATTACATTAATTTCAAGATATACTACCAACTGATAATACATAGTGATAGTTGGTTTCCAGGGCCCAATCTTTGTAATACTCATTGTGGGAAGACTCTTCTGAAAATGTGGTCTCCCTTCTCAACCTTCATAGTACTATGAAGTGTAGATATGTAATATTTATGTCCCCTCTAGTTCATCCTCATCTGCTAATGGATCACCTCAAACTCCTCCATCATCGTCAGCACAAACACTGGACCCACAAGGATGCCTCAACTATCTCTATACAACCCAAGGGTAACCTACAGGGTCTCCCATATAGGTTCTAGAAAATTTTCATGCTTTATGTATTGGGATAGCATAGTTTAATACTAAAATCAAATTTCATGTTATCCTCCTTGTTCCCGCTGAAGTCTAATACACAATCACTCTTTATACCATGCAACATCTGGATAGTTTTCTTGTTCATTAAATCATTCAAGGGGTGGATGGTATTACTAATACTAATCTCGGGTGTTATTTTGTCCTTTATGCATCTTCATAGACATTCTATAAACTTCACATCACAATCATAGACAATAGTAAATGGATCCCCATGAATGAGAATAGTCTCCCATATAGACATTACCCCAAAAAACTCAATTTAACTATGCTACATGAATGAATACAAGTGTAAAAACATTTTTAGTGGGTCAACATTAACCTAGATGGTGTCATGTCCCTTTAGTATCTGTGGAATCGTTATCATAGAGTCCATGAATATGTCTTCTCATCTCCAAGATGGCATCTCAAGGGGTTGTAACAAACCCACCAAAACCTCATTGTGACATTTATCCTTCTAAAAGGTGAGGTGCCGAGAGATAAAACTCAGGTAGACTCTATCTAATTTCAGTCCACCTAAAAATTTGATGAAGATCTATGTACATATTCTCTACACAAGGATTTAATACTATAGGAGATGGGTGAAACTCTCACATATCCTCCTCATGCATTTTTATTGGGACAACTATACAACTTTGGAAAAGGATTTTATGATTCTATCCTTGTAAATATCCATTTGGTTAATATCCAATGAATATTTGGTCAAAAAAGACCTAACATTAAATGTATTCCAACTATTAATCTCTCATACACTCGAGAAATGTATGATTCAACACCATCGATTGAAGACATGTTTCACTATAATACTTCACTAGGATCAGCTATCAGGAAGCCAACTACTAAGAAGCATCATACACCATGTGATCTTGGGTCTCTATACTATGTGTATCTTCTACCACTTTCCCCTTACCCATAGTATAAACTATCTAAAATTCATAGTCTGGTAGGATCCTTAACTAGCATCGTTACTTCAGGTTCAAGTCTCCATGTTTAAAGGTATTCCTATAAATTTGATCATATGAGTAAACCACAAAGTGCACCACTCAATGAAAGTGGCATTGCATCCTCTGAGAGAAGAATAATGATTTCAGGTCTAGGTCATGATTCACATACTTCTAATCTTGGAGTAACAATTACCATCACCCATATTTTATAACGACATTCCTCTATATCAATACACATCAAATCATGGCACATGTGGAATTACAATACAATATTTACTCCATACCCTCCTTCGGTAGTCTTAATATATTATCACTCATCATCCTTAACCTAAACTCCTAAAAGGATCTGTATATGTTCTAACTCAATGTATATGTTTTTATATTTTGTGTTTGGTCTATCAAAGGAGTTCCTATCTTAGTTAAGTCTAACAAAAACGTCTTATAGTATCCTTCTATGAAATTAAAATTCTCTAATATGACACACACATGGGAGGATCCCAATCAAGAACTAGCTCGACATCACTGAGTCCATGGATAAATAATGCATAGAAAGGAAATGCCCCAAAAATCAAATAGTGAAAATTTATAACCGGATCATCAAGAACACATGAGAAAACTGGTGATATTTATGTTAATATATGAATATCTTCATTTTCTCTACAAGAACCCCCTATTTCACATAGAATATGAATATATATTCCATGAATACAAGTAGTATCTAGTCCATGTATTGGTTGATGATCTCATTCATCATTTCCCTAAACACGGTTGGTGAATTCATCACACAAAAGGGAACCACTAAGAAATGATATTGTTCTTTGCATCATCACAAATCTAGCTTCATAATATCAGCCTCGCTAACTCTCAAATAGTTGTAACTAGATATGTGATTGATCATTCATAACTATATCCCACCTCATGACATGTTAAATAGGTCATCATTCCTTGAAAGTGGATAATTTCCCTTTATCATAGCCTTCATCGTGGGATTATAATCTACAAAAATACATGAACTATCATCCTCTTTTTTATTGAATACCAACAGTGCTACCTATGGGGACACAATATGACAAAAAAACCATCTCATGATGGTCCTCAAACTACAAACACAACTCCGGGGCTGGGTAGGATCCATTTTATATTAATTTTAGGTTTTTTAGGGAAGTCATGGGATGGAAGTCAATTACAAACTCAATTTAACACATTAGAGGTAGTCCTAGAACATCATCGGAGAAGTCCATATAATCCTCCAAAATAGAAAAAATCTATATCCTAGAAGACACAATTCAACCGCAGTATACACATTCCAACTGATTTTTGATTGGATATAGCCCATTTATATCATATCCCACTTGTCCTTACATGAGATATCTTTCACCAATAATGGTGAATTGCTTCCATGTGTTGTGAAGGCATATTACTTGTATAGGGTGATAGTTAACATAGGGCCATACACATGAAAACCAATCCATAACCAAGATGAAATCATAAAATATCATTGAGATGACCAAATGGTACTATGTGAACCTCTCTTTAACAAGTAATATCTCACCCAACAAGGAGATTAATGATATAGAAGAAGTGTTCCTTGTAGGAACCTTGTGATGAAGATGTTGGGATAAATCTACTTTTAGGAGCCCTGGATCATAATACATAAGTATAGAAATAATGTAACGACTTGAAAATTTGTTTACTAATACAAAAGAATAATTAGAATAAACACATACTATACCTCTAATCATCTAGGGTGTCATTATGTCATAAGTGTCTATAGCTCACACCTGCCTATAGCCCTGACTGCTAGCTCCATGAGCCTAACATTGGACACATGGAAGTGGTAGTGGAGAAATATCATATAATCATAAAACACCAGAGATATCCCTTTTAGAGATCCTCCATCTCCCCAACCTTCTCTACCCCCCATGTCCACCCTACAGTCATGTAGATTCCTAGTCATACTCCTCTTGTAAATATTTTGGGAGTCAGGAAATAAGAGTACCTTCTAATCATGCATCTGAATAATTAGACTCTACTGTTTCTCAGTAACTATGTGGAAAATTCTAGATTCCAACAATACTGCATGATCTATTGGTGTCTATATAATCTAGAAAACATGGACTAACAACTCTATCTAGTCCTTTTCTTCTAGGGGATATGGACCACAACAAAACAACAGTGGCCTATAATTATGCATCTTAAAAAGTCCACTATGTATATGCACATCATAGGATTGATATTTTAGTATGATCTACTACTATATATGTTGGGTGCTAATACCTGTCCACCTAGAGGAAGGATCTCACAGGATGGAATGTAAACTATGGTTTCATCAATAATTTGATCATCCCCATGTTATAGAAATTCTATCCAAGATATCTATCGTTGTTGAGGAATCTAAAATATTTATTCAACACATACCATTGTCATATGAGCATATATATAAAATGTGGATCTCATCCATGAAAGAGAGTAAAATACACAGTTGTATATCATTCATTTATCATTGATACCTATATCCAATTTCATTGAATGTTGAGTCTAAAATAATATAGGTAGGGTCCTTGCGAATGGATACCTCATCCACTCGTACAATAACTAGGTTCCCTATTATAATAGCCAGACCCGAGACACATTGTCATTGTTGTACTAAATCAAAACAGAATCCTTGTAAGGGTAGTAATCCAAATATATTACCAAATATCAATCCAACTCTAATGCCATTTTATCATCACCCAGAATAATGGGGCTTGAGCTAGGACTACCATATTCTCCCCTCCATAGGTCGCATGAGGGAAAAAAGTTCTGAAATGAATATCAAATATTGGGAATCATTTATACAATGTACCTATATGCCCACACATGACAATTTAAATCAATAATTGATGTGGAATTATAATGAAAATATTCAATATCTACAAGATAAAATCAAAATAAAATCTATCTATGATTAATAAGATTATGAATGTGAAACTAAAAGTGATGGGGTAAATACATTCCAAACTACAAAGACATCCAAAACTAAAAACTAGAAACATAATAGCCCTTAGAAGGTTTTTCTCATATTCTAAAATCTCCAACTACTATAAAAATTAATGTGCATCGTCCATCCTACAATTCATTTAATTCACCACTAGAATGCATGTCTTCCTCATAAGGCACAACACTTGTGCGAAAACACTATGTTAGGGTGAGTATATACAATCCTAGTAGGATTCAATGATACATGAATGAGGGAAAATATGTGACACAAGAGGAATACATATTAAAAATAGCATTCCAATGAATGAGAGTAAACATGATATAATGACATGGATATATATATATATATTCCAAAAAAATACAAATGCGAGAGAATTGGATTACGGGCTCATATTCAATCCCATTAAAAGAGACACAAAATTCTAGGTTACCATCTTTAGTACTTGGTATCTCATTCTTATTCTAAATAGAAAAATTCCAGGTAGATCCACACCTCATCACTTTTCCACACAGTAGAGGGGAAGTAATCTCAAGATAGAGGATCCATGCACATGTAAAATAAGATGATGCTACTCTTTAATTAGAAATAGGACCCAAGCACTTTCCCTTTTGAAGGTTACCACTCTAATGGTTTTGGACCCATTCCATATCTCTATAGGAGGGTAGAACTTAGTTGTCATGGGAGGAATAATTTCCATCATATTGAGAGGTTTCTACCATATTATTTGATAGCTGGACAATTCACATCCCAAATATATGGTTACATTCCTGTATTCTAGGACCCATTCCCTATTATAAAAATAAGGGACATAATATAATAGCAGGTAGAGGACCCATGCCATGCTAATAAATAGGGTGGATCTCTAGTATTTAGTCAAGGACCCATTAAGTTCCCATTAGAACGGTCACCATCATAGAAAAGATAGAGGATACATTCATAGCTCATGGAGTCAGTTAAACTATATATATTTTTAGAGGACCCACACACAATCCTTTTAGGAGGTTTATTCTCATGAAGCCTCTTATGATCATGCATGATCCTTCCACCATAAATTATCTCCAAAAATATGAATCATTCCTAGAACATCTCACACCATATCTAAAAATCCACTATTGAGGCTAAATTCAAATTCTATGTGAAAGAAAATCTGAGGATATGCTTCCCATCAATGAAAATGTTGGAACCATGGTCTTCTATGCATGATTTGGAGTGTGGTTTGTGTTTGTTGTCAATCATTAATGGAAGTTCGGATCGTGTACCAGCAAAGAGATCATACTGTTCAAGAAGAAAACAGTTTTGAAGGTGGCGCCGTTTCCCAGTGTTTGCCAAATTTTTGGGGTCCAAAATTTGGAATTTGGTGAGCATCGCAAAAATAGGATTTCCATGAAGATCCTGATTTAATATGGCAAAGGAACGAATTTCGCGATGAGAGGATTCATGGTTTGGAAATCGCGAAGACCAGAACAATGGAGGCGGTGAGTCTTCGCGATTACGTCAGGTTTCGCGAACGGTAGAGGCTGAAGCACATCGTGGCGGAGAAGGGCTTTGCGAGGGAGCTTTGCGGTGAAGGCGTGAAGGAATGTTGATGGCGATTCTTCGCGATTACGTCAAGCTCCGCGAATGGAAAATTTCCGTGGTGCTTCGCAATTTGGACAGAATTCCGGCGGGAACATCGGAGCTTCGCGATTTGAGAAGACGTGGCGCTGACTTCATACAGAAGGGTTGAGGGTCGGTGGAATCGCCTATAAATAGAGGCCGACCCCCTCAAGAGAAGTAGATAGAATTTCAGAGAAAGTCCTTTTCTCTCGGTTCGCAAAGGTCTCTCGTGAAGGCAGTGTTCTTCGCGAAAGAGGAGCTTCGCGGCGGCTATTCTAGCTCCGCGAAAGACATGCGCCCCGCGTTGGCTCAGTGAGCTTCGCGAAGAGGCAGGAGCTTCGCGATAGCCAAGCATTGCGAAGGCTGGAGCATTGCGAGAGTGCTTCGTGATTGAGCTTCGCGATTGAGCTTTGCGAAATTGAAGGGGCTCCGCAAAGGCTTGTTTGAGATTTGAAATATTTGGACCCTCGCGAAGTAGGGTACTTTGCGAAGGCCTTTTCCAAAGGTTGATTTCCCTGTGTACAAGGGAAAAGGGAGTATTAACCAGTGGTTGGAATTTGGATCTTAACAGAGCATTAAAATCAGGACTCTGATGCAAGCAAAGTCTCATGCTGAACAGGAGACAATGAACTTCATGACTATCAATTGAAAAGACCTTAACGTCTATAAACCGAGTGTGACTTCACCAATGGTAGTGAACCAGGGGGAGTCAACAGGAGTGACCCACGGGAAGCAGTGAGCTTTCCCTGAACCTTTGTAAAGGCAGTGAGGCTGGGACAGAGTGACTGTGCCCGAACGTTTGTATTCTCCAGCTAGTGAAGCATAGTGGATTTTGGTACGACCGACAACTTGTCGGCGTATGCTCCTTGGACGTAGCCCTTAGTGGTGAACCAAGTAAAAAGGTATGTGTCTTCTATATGCATGTGCATGTTTGCTTTATGATCTTTTTCATCATAGAGATTGAACAAGTTCCTACCAACGTGGGAACAAGATCTATCCCATTAGAAGAAAAAGTTGACACCCTGATTCATCCCTCCCCTATCAGGGCGTCCCGGGGTCCTTCAATTGGTATCAGAGGGTAATGGTTGCTGGTGTTGAATCTGACCTTCTTTTTACATCATGGAAAATTTAGTCAATGTCAGGGGAGTCCCTCCCTTCGATGGAAGCAATTTCCAGATCTGGAAGAATAGAATGAGATCTCATCTAAGATCTCTTGGAATGGAAGTTCTCTTTTCTACTGTACAAGGAATACAAGTCACTGATCCAACAGGCCTAGCTATGACTGAAACAAACAGGAAACTTCTTGATGCAGATGCTAAAGCACAGAATGCAGTCACTGCATCCCTTTCTAATCAGATCTACCTAAAGGTGATGAATTGCACCTCAGAAAAATCTACGTGGGATAAACTTGAGAATATTTATGAAGGAGATAGCAAAGTGAAAGAGGTGAAAGTACAAGTGATGCACAATCGGTTTGATGATTTGAAGATGCATCCAGATGAGAATGAAAACTCATTCTTAAATCGAATTACTGAAGTAGTTGGAGCAATTTGGGGTCTAGGAGAAGAAATCAAAGGCATTTATATTGTATAGAAAATATTGAGAAGACTTCCACCTCTGTATAATGAGAAGGTGTCATCCCTTGAGGAAAGAGATCTGTCCAAACTTTCTCTTGATGATCTACTGAGCAGCTTGGTAGCATATGAAATGAGGGTCAAACCAGAAGATGCTACGACTCGGGTGAGCAAGGAAATGGCTTTCAAGGCCATGAATAAACTGAAAATCTCAAAGGATAGTAGTGGTGAAGATGACGAAGAAAAAGAAATTCATTCTCTCATTTCAAAGAAGTTCCAGAAGGGGAAAGGGAAATTCAAAGGGAAGTTACCTCTCACTTGTTTCTGTTGTGGAAAAGTTGGGCACATTGCCTCTCAGTGCTTAAAAATGATCAATGATGAAGACAGTGAGGATGAAAGCCTCAAGAAGCCTCAGAGAAGGTTCTTCAAAAAGGGAGACTTCAAATCTGGTAAGAAAATGCCAAGGATGATTTTTGTCTGTGAAGAGGAAGAAGATGATAATGAATTCTGTGACGAAGAAGAACCAAAATTCAAAACTGGGAACCATGCTTCTATGATACCCACTTTTGAAAATCCAGAAGATACTGAAGGAGAAAAGCAACTGAGAACTTGTGTAGATCATGAGATACAACTTAAGGATGCGGTTAGTAAGCTCAAGATTAAATGTAAGAGCTGCAATGAGTGGAAATCAATTGTAGAAGAATCAACTGAATACGTTGATCAACTTGAAGCTGAAATTGATCGAATGAAGAATTTGTGAAGGTACAATCTAAAATAATTAAAAGTAATGATGATGTAGTAGATCTGAAGCTGAGAATTGAAGAGAAGGCTAAGGTCATCAATGATCTCACCTCCAGACTGGATGAAAAATACAAGACTACTGATGGTCTTGAGGAGGAAGTAGTTACTCTAAGGAGAAAACTGGAGACTGAATCAGTTCCAAAAGAATCGAAGAAGAAAATACAGTTTGGAAGATTCTCAGATGAAGAAATACTAGCAAGATCTAAGTGTGGTTCAGATGGGGTTGGAAAAATCTTGAGTAATCAAAGACCCGCTTTCATGGGAAAGATTGGAATTGGCTGTGAGTTTGAGACATCAACTGCTGGAAGTGAAAAGACCCACAAGAAAGATAAGATAAAAGTTGAACATGTTGAAATGTTGCCTAGAATTCCGAAAAAGGAACCCGCAATCCAAACTAAAAGGGTACCTACAAATTATCCTCAAACATTCATAAATGACAGACATTATTACTATTCTCCCAAGGAAGAAGTTATGAGGAGAAATTCAAGTGAGAAGACATTTCCTCTCATGAAGTGTCAGTTCTGTGTCAAGAAGCTATCTGAATGGAGAAGATATTGAAGCTCAACAAAGGAGAAAAATTTTATATCCGAATTCTTATAGAAGAAATAATTTCTATGTATATTGTTTTTGTTGTTCTAACTTTGGTAATAAGGACAATAATTGCAGGCAGAGAAGGGACATGGACACCTCATACCGAAGTTCAAGACAAGTCAAGTCTCGTCAGCAAGATAATGTTGCTCTTTCAAACAGGTTTTCACCTCTAAATGAAGACTTTGACTATGAAGAACCTGGGTATGCAGAAGAGATAACTGAAAGACCATCAATTCTTTATACTCGATCTAATGTCTCATGGAAGGAAATGAAGAAGATTGAGAAATCCAACCTTTGAAAGGTGGCCCTCAAAGCTACAAAGAATAACAATACCTGGATTATGGATAGCGGTTGTTCATCTCATATGACAGGTAATGCCGGCCCACTAATGAATATCATAAGGAATGTCCAAGTTTCAGTAAGATTTGGTAATGACGGGGCTCTGAAAATCAAAGGTAGTGGAAGTACCGAATCAGCTAATGGAGAGCTAAAGAAGAATGAAGTCCTCTACGTAGATGGCCTATGTCATAATCTCCTTAGCGTGAGTCAACTCTGTGAATCAGAACATATAGTCACGTTTAATCAGAAAGGCTGAACTATCATGGGAAAGACTGGTAATTCTCTTATGAAGGGATGCAGAACAGAAGGCAACTTGTATTAGGTTGATAATGAATAAAATGTATGTTACATGACTATTGAAGAATAAAACAATTTGTGGCATCAGAGAATGGGACACATCATTCAACAAGACATGGAGAAAATATCAAAATTGAGAATTGTCATGGAAATTCCCAACCTGAAGCGTGAGCGTGAAAAATCTTGTGATGCTTGTATGCGTGGGAAGCTGGTCTGCAGTTCATATAGGCCAAAGAAGAAAAGAGCGTCTCACCTTCTTGATCTGATTCATACAGATGTTTGTGGGCCAATAAATGTTGCCAGAACTCATGGAGAAAGGTACATTGTCCTTTTCATAGATGATTACAGTATAATGGCATGTGTGATGGTCATTCAAAGGAAACGACAAGTCCTTGACTGCATGAAAATATATCGGCGAATCGCCGAGAATGATACTGGACGAACAATCAAAGTGTTGCGATCTAACAATAGAAAAGAATACACGTCCATTGTATTTGAGAATTATCTGGAGAAGCATGGGATACAGCATGAGGTAGCTGCTGTGAGAACTCCACGACAAAATGGAGTTGTTAAACGTAGGAACTAATAGGTGAACAACATGGCACAAACTATGCTGATTGAGAGTCGTATTCCACAACATTACTGGAAAGAGGTTGTTCAAGCTGCAGTGTACATTCAGAATCGAACAGGACTTTATATGGGTGAGACGAAGACACCATATGAATTGTGGCATGGACGGAAGCCTTCTCTAAAATACTTTCGTGTCTTTGGAAGTAAATGCTTCATCAGGAACAAAGAAGGAAACCAAGGTAAGTACGGCGACAATGAAGATGAAGGAATTTTCCTCAGTTACTCAATGAACAGCAAAGCCTACAAATGTTTCAACAAGCGTTTGGGAAGGATTGTGGAAAGCAGTGATGTTAAGATAATTGAAGAGAAAACCACAAATGCTTCAAGGAGGCCATATGCTGATGTGATAGAAAGTCAGGAAGAATGTGAACGTTAAGAAAATACAAATGTAGAAATAGAGGAAGCTTTTCACAACACTCATCAGTCACATCATGATGTTGACTCAGAAGAAGAATCTGAAGAAGAAACAATGGCTGAAGAGAATACTACTGAACCTCGCAAGAGAAATCGAAGAGATGAGATTGATCCATCCAACATAATTGGGGATAGGAGTGCACCCACTCAAACAAGAAGGATGAGGAATACCACGCAATCTGCATTTCTATCAGTTGTAGATCCATCCTCATTCGAAGAAGCTGCAAAAGATAAATCTTGGGTGAAAGCCATGAATGATGAATTAGATCAGATTGACAGGAATCAGACTTGGGATCTTGTCCAGAGACCCGAAGGTCACAATGTTATTGGTACCAAATGGATCTTCAAAAATAAGTTTGATGAGCATGGAAGTGTCATCAGAAACAATGCACGACTGGTATGTAAAGGATACTCCCAGATTGAAGGCATTGATGTTGAAGAAACCTTTGCTCCAGTTTCTAGACTAGAGTCAATCAGGCTTTTCCTTGATATGGCACTTCAAAGAGGATATAAAGTATATCAAATGGATGTCAAGACAACATTCTTGAATGGTGTAATCGAAGAAGAAGTCTTCATTGAACAAACAGTGGGCTTTGTTTTGGGTATTGGTGAAACAAAGGTCTGTAAACTGAAGAATGCTCTATATGGTTTGAAGCAGGCACCACAGGCATGGTACTCACGGCTGGACTCATATATCAAGAAGTTGGAATTGAAAAGAGGAGGAGTTGATCGCAATCTCTATGTGAAGAATTCTCAAAAAGATCAATTCATGGTTCTTGTCTACGTTAATGATATCATATTTGGTGGCAGTAGGCAGAAATCAGTGGATGAATTTGCCAACCACATGAAATCAGAATTTCAAATGTCTATGATTGGGGAGATCACATATTTCTTGGGGCTGCAAGTGATTCAAAAGAAGGAATACACTTTCATTTCTCAGGAAAAATATGCAAGAGAGTTGCTGAAGAAGTTCAATATGCAAGACTCCAAACCAATGTCAACTCCGATTGCAGTTGGAATTAAACTTGGAAATCATGAGGATGGGAACTTTGTTGATCCCACCATGTACAGGAGGATCATTGGAAGCACACTGTACCTGACAGCGACAAGGACAGATATTGTCTTTGCAACATGCCTTGCGGCCCGCTTTCAGAGTAATCCAAAGGAGGAACATATGGTATCAGAAAAAAGAATCATGAGGTACATTCAAGGTACACATAACTTCGAGTTATTTTTTGCTGCAGGCAGGGACAGTGAATTATCAACGTTTTCTGATGCTGACTGGGCTGGTGATGTAGTAGACAGAAAGTCCACTAGTGGTGGAGCTTTCTATATTGGGCAGAAATGTGTTGGCTGGTTGAGCAAGAAACAATAAAGTACTTCTCTTAGTACTGCTGAAGACGAGTATATCTCTGCCACAAAGGCATGCACTCAACTACTATGGATGAAGCAGCAATTAACTGACATTGACGATGAGGTGACGCAACCAATGATGATTTACTGTGACAATAGGAGCGCAATTGATCTTACGAAGAATCCTGTTCAACATTATCGTACAAAACACATTGAAATCAGGTATCACTTTATCAAAGAGAAAGTTGAGAAAAGCGTGATTAGATTGGATCATGTGGGAACAGATGAACAAGTGGATGATATCCTGACAAAGCCACTGTCAGCGGATGTGTTTGAGAAGCATCGGTTGAACCTCGGTGTTCGACCACCTCCCAGTGCATAAGGAGGATATAGAGTACCCCTCTCCCCAATTTTTATAAATGTTTTAATCTGTTTATGGATATGATGCAGGTTTATGGGGGAGATACGATCCAGGGGGAGTATGGTTTGAGCTGAACGTGAAATTTTTTTACTAGTATTTGGATTTATTGTCAATGGGGGAGAAAGGAGAAGGAATAAATTCAGGCGACTTCTGTGATGAGAAGAATGATAAGGAAAAAAGTGGAACCCAATTAAATCCTCCTATCTTGTTTTCTACACCGAGCATTGCTCACGTAGACTTAGAGTGGTGGTCGGCTTGATTCCTGCGTTTTTTGGTTTTCACATTGATGGAGATCTATTGAATTTTTCTTCTGATTTCCAATAAACCCAGAGTGGGAGATTGTTGGAACCATGGTCTTCTATGCATGATTTGGAGTGTGGTTTGTGTTTGTTGTCAATCATCAATGGAAGTTCGGATCGTGTACCAGTAAAGAGATCATACCGTTCAAGAAGACAACAGTTTTGAAGGTGGTGCCATTTCCCAGTGTTTGCCAAATTTTTGGGGTCCAAAATTTGGAATTTGGTGAGCATCGCGAAAATAGGATTTCCATGAAGATCATGATTTAATATGGAAAAGGCATGAATTTCGCGATGATAAGATTCATGGTTTGGAAATCGCGATGACCAGAAGAATGGAGGCGGTGAGTCTTCGCGATTACGTCAAGCTTCGCGAACGGCAGAGGCTGAAGCACATCGCGGCGGAGAAGGGATTTGTGAGGGAGCTTCTCGGCGAAGGCACAGAGGAATGTTGATGGTGTTTCTTCGCGATTACGTCAAGCTCCGCGAACAAAAAATTGTCGTGGTGCTTCGTGATTTGGACAAAATTCCAGCGGGAACTTCGGAGCTTCGCCATTTGAGCTGACGTGGCGCTGACTTCGCGTGGAAGGGTTGAGGGTTGGTGGAATCGCCTATAAATAGAGGCCGACCCCCTCAAGAGAAGTAGAGAGAATTTCAGAGAAAGTCCTTTGCTCTCGGTTCGCAAAGGTCTCTCGTGAAGGCAGCGTGATTCACAAAAGAGGAGCTTCGCGGCGGCTATTCTAGCTCCGCGAAAGACGTGCACCCCGCGTTGGCTCAATGAGATTCGTGAAGAGGCAGGAGCTTCGCGATAGCCAAGCATTGCGAAGGATGGAGCATCGCGAGAGTGCTTCGCGATTGAGCTTCGCGATTGAGCTTTGCAAAATGGCAGGGGATCCGCGAAGGCTTTTTTGAGCTTTGAAATATTGGGACCCTCGCAAAGTAAGGTACTTTGCGAAGGCCTTTTCCAAAGGTTGATTGCCCTGTGGACAAGGGAAAAGGTAGTATTAATCAGTGGTTGGAATTTGGATCTTAACAGATCATTAAAGTCAGGACTCTGATGCAAGAAAAGTCTCATGCTGAACATGAGACAATGAACTTCATGACTATTAATTGAAAAGACCTTCACGTCTATAAACTGAGTGTGACTTCACCAATGGTAGTGAACCAGGGGGTTCAACGGGAGTGACCCAAGGGAAGCAGTGAGCTTTCCCTGAACCTTTGTAAAGGTAGTGAGCCTGGGACAGAGTGACTGTGCCCGAACGTTTGTATTCTCCAGCTAGTGAAGCATAGTGGATTTTGGTACGACCGAAAACTTGTCAGCGTATGCTCTTTGGACGTAGCCCTTAGTGGAGAACCAAGTAAAAAGGGATCTGTCTTCTCTATGCATGTGCATGTTTGCTTTCTGATCTTTTTCATCATACAGATTCAACAAGTTCCTACAAACGTGGGAACAAGATCTATCCCATTAGAAGAAAAAGTTGACACCCTGATTCACCCCTCCCCTCTCAGGGCCTCCCGGGGTCCTTCATAAAATCTATGCCAAAATGACAAAGATGAAATAGGTTAATGTTTTCACAAAAGGAATCAATATGGGAATACAGTTTGATGAGAAAAACACTGTGTGTGGTACAACTCCATAAAATTTTCCTTTAAGGTATATGGATTTCTTCGCATATGACCATACACAACAGGTAGAGGATCTACATTACACGACTATGCGACTTAGAATCTTTAAAATGAGCTATGTCCATGTCTATATACCATTAACATTTCCTTTTCCTTAAACTCATGACATTTTCATAGATATAATAAAGCCTTTTTTATTATTTTTATGGGAATATAGTTTGACGAGAAAAACACTGTGTGTGGTACACTGTGTGTGGTACAACTCTATATAGTGTTACAAAACTATTTATTAGAACATTTAATGAAATATACATGTACATGTAATTTTCAACAATTAGATATGATCAAATAAAGTGACTGATCATGTCATAAAATTTAATAAAATATGGTATAATCTAAAAATAATGAGTCAAAACATGATATTAGATCACTTTTCATGAAAGAATGCAGTCTCCAACAATTTATAGGATTCAACGCACATATGATGTCTTGATCTTCTTTGATCCAGACATTCGCCATCATCTGATATAAATTCTCTAATAGAGGAGAGGAATAATTCTCTCAATTCACCTAGGAACAAGAAGAAAACACATGAATATTTTCAATATTGTGGATTTATATGTTTATTTCAATTAGATTTAATTAAGTAATTAGTCAATTTAAATAATTGAATAATCCAATAATTAAAAAGACTACACTTGTTTTATCCAAACATCCATTGTTGATCTATTTAATTTCATTAATAGGGAAAATATTATGTTCCAGACTTAACTCTGCTATCCGATTTATTATATAGAACTATGTTTAATATGTATCCTATTATATTTAGAAAACATTGGATTTATAATATAAAATATATTTATTATTTTTATGAAATTAATTTTTGGGATCAAGGTCCTACTCTGTCTCTATACTTAGCTCTGAAATTATATATTCAAATATTTAAAATTATTAAAAGGGAAAAAGTCTTCAATACATAATTTGGTGTAGTATTCAATGCAATAAATCAACAAACATTAATTCAAGAAAACCATTAGTGTTATACCTTTGATTTAAGATTATATTTATATTTAATATATTTATTTTTTGAAACCTTTCATTCATGAAAAAAACAACTAAATAATGATATTTTAAAATTCAAAAACATGAACATTATTATATGTCTTAATTAAATTTTGAAAATCAATGAGATTGTATATATGGTAAAATTACCTTAAAGAAATACAATTAATTATTTAGAAACAATTTTGAACTCTTCATTATAATTATCAATTTTATAAAATTTAATACTTTTTAAAAATGATATTTATAATATTTAATTAAAAATTAATGTACAAATTATTAATAATAGTTAATTAAATACCTAAAATATTTTATTGATGATGATGAATAATAGTCTAATAAATGATTGTTTAATAGAGATGTTTTGTTTGAAATTATGGTATTATTTATATATACTCTCAATTAAAAAATATTTTATCATATTACGAGTATTAAGCTATTGGAGTAAAGTATTTTTTATTTTATAAAAATTAATTATAATAATTACAATAAATATAAATTGGTTAAAATTAATTATAAAATTATTATAATGTAAAATGTGATATTTGCCTAAAAATGTTTTTAAATGATTAAAATATATTTTAAGTTTATAAATTACACTAATCACTATTAGTGAATTATATTAATGATGTTTTTAGATAATATATTCAATATTAAAGCATTATTATCATATAATTATTGTTACTATGTAATAAATGAGAAAATTTAACCTTTATGATTAAAGATATATTTTGTGTAAAATTAGTTTTTATACATTTTGTGTGTGGATATTAAAATTATATCCTTCTTACCATAGAAATTTAATAATAAATCATTTATTCCATATATAGAATCACAATTTTACATTTTGTAATAAGGTCAAAAAATGGCACAGATATTAGAATCCATTATAAATGTTTATCATCATGGTAAGGGAATTAAGGATCAAAAGTGGTGTTAAACTAGGAGATAAGGTCACCATTATCACTAGAAAATTTTAATATTGGTTTTTACTGTATTTAATAACTAAACTATCTTACATTTTAATATTTTCGTTTCTTAGTTTATTCCAACTATAATATCATTATTTTATTTTAATGATAATGGTATTTATAGGGGTTTAAATCCCATCACTTATAAAAGGACACATCCTATCCTCACTTAATAAAAAAACTTATCCCCTCAACTCAACCAATAACTACCCTGATATTTCCCCAAATAGAAAACCCATTACAAAACAGTATTTTCATTAAAAAAACATGATATGAAGGCTTCAACTATAATCCACAGGAGGTAACTTAAATAATCTGAAATTATTAGTCCAGTTATTTTTGTATATTTATTTATTCATAAAAAATAAATATAAAAAAATAAAAAAGAAATCGAACCATAACTATACTGGCTTTTTTAATTTAATGTTAAATTCATTTTTTTCATCCTTTCTATCTTATGTGAAATAAAAAAGTTTTTCATATATATGTGCGGACTACTTTCTCCAGGAAGCGATACAGTCTATTTCTTATTTTCATTTACATTCGATGTTTATAGAGATGAATTTAATAATTATATATGAAATTTAATTTTCAATTATGATTGTAGATGGAAAAAATGTAGTTTACCTTCATTTCAATCCATACATTGGAAAATGAACACATAAATTGTGTGTACATGAAGACTATTTACTTTATAAAGTCTTGTAATTTATTTTTCATCACATCCAAAATGGATGGTTGATCAAGTAAATATATAAAATAAATATTATCTTTATGAAATTAGTTATAATATTTAGATGATGAAAAAATGAAAATATTTCTAGGCTATAATCCCTTAATCAAAACATGTATAAAAAATAGAATAGTTGGAGTGTGAATATTTATTTTAAGGATGAATTATAAATAATTTTTTAATTTGATGTTATAATTTAATTATATATATTATGATATGTATTAATATGTTTCTACTATAGATATAAGAAAATATAAATTTAATTTAAATGATTATAGTGTGCATGGAAAAAAATGTAGGACAATTGGTAAGCGTTACTATACAATATCAATTTGTATTAAAATTATTTTTCTTTAGTTTAAATCTTTGGAAATTATATCCTATTTATCACCTAAAACCAATATATTTTATTTTAGAATAGTTATTTTTAATATTATCTATAATTATTTCAAAATTTACCAATTTTGGTAATAAATGTTTTTGAATTTTTTTTATGAAATGACACCGTTATTTTACCATTTGTTTTACAATATTATTCCTCAATATCAATGATCTTATCAAACAAATTTATTTATACAAAAATTCATGATTTATAATGGTATTTAATTATAATATTTTATGTTTTTAAAATCAATAACGGAATCATCATATTTCCCATTAATATTTCATTATTAGTAGTCATTACAAAAAGTGAGAAAATAATTTTTTTTACATTTAAATATTATATAGATTTTCACTTTTTTATGATCTGCAAACATCATGAAATTTCCTTTAAATTAATCAATGTATTTTTAAATAAAATATTATCCCCAATTTTCATTGAGTTTTTCGTTATCATGGGTTACAAAAAGTGAATTGTTTTCTATTCTTTTTCAAATAATATTAATTATTAATTTATAATAGTACATTTCATCTATGTTGATGTATTGTATGGATTTTTATGATTCAATAGGGATATTATCTAATAATCCATTCCAATTTATTTATATGGAGATATTATGGTAATTATTTTCTTCTCAAGATTCTACGAACCCCATTTTTTTCCTCATGTTAATTATTGTGTGAGAAAATAATGATTGTGTTTTTTATCTGTTGGAAAATATAATCCCGGTTTTCCTTATTTTATTGGTGGGAAAAAAATTTACTACCTAATAATTATTATTTTTAAATAATTATTTATAATAACGTAATATTAATGGTAATACGGGTTAAAAACAATACACTCTCAAACTCTTTCTAAAAGTTTAATGGAAATTGGCAGTGAACCCAATGTACTATTTATTTTTTATTATAATAGTGTTTGTAGTGTTCATTAAATTTAAAAATTATTTTCCATTATTATTTGTATGCAATAATATATTTATTATTCTCATGATATTACCAAAATGGATTGTTTTTTATTATTGGTGATTGGTCTCTCTTATTACTCATATCACTTACTATTTCATCGATTTGTGACATGAATCGTGATTTATGTTGTCTGACTTATTGGGTATGTTTTCCTATGTTTTTATTTTTTTCAATAAAAATATGATTATATTATTCTAACTTATTATCATTGATTCATATCTCACATGTTTACCCCTACTGAGCATTAGAGCTCAAATATTATTTTGTTTCTATTTCCCTATGTTAAAAATAATGGTTCTATGTAGGATATGTCGAATAAGGTAACTATGTGATAAGAAATATGGTAGAGATGTTGAATATAATTTATGAAATATGTTAATTTTTTCCCTATTATTCTCACACACTATATTTTTATGGTTATTAGGACTCCATTATTTTTAGATATATTTAATATTTATCTCAAATAATTTAATATTTTTATGTGATTCTTGGGTCACCTCCAATATTTCAAATAAGGGTTTAAATATTTTTAGTTATTTTTATTTTAAATCATATATATACACAATATCTATTTTCTTATATATAATACATATAATAATATTTAAGTAGCATAAGGAGTTTTTGGACTCTTATATGTGTAATTAATCTTTGGATACAAAAGAACTGGATGCAGGATTTGGTGAAAACTCACATGTTCCTGATAAATCATAAAAGGAGGGTTCAATATTATCTCAATTGTTACCTACTGCATGAAAAATTATGCCTAAACAGACACATTTTTTGACACTCCCAAGGGATATACTTTACATAATTACCATTCAATGTTTAAACTATTATATTGGATTTGAAAATATTTCGTTGAGAAAGGTTAATAAGAAATGAACATAGAAGATATATATATAAACCTTGAAATTATTATTTTAGTGTGTCACATCACCACATTAATTATAATATATTTAATGATTAGTTAAAACTATTAATGGAATGATGAATATATTTCAATATTATAACACGTCTATTTTAAAGGATTATAGAAATATTCTTCATATAAATATGGTTATTATCTCTCATTTTGATTTTGATGTGATTTTGGGCTTGTATTTTCACTCTATATTTTTATTACATAACAAATTTCTTGAATAAGATTCCTAATTTTATAATATGAATCAAAATATAATAATTTATCTTTGTAAACATTATCAAAAAATAAAATGGAATTTATTTCTATTGTATGGGTCTTACTAGCTATTCATGTAGGGTATTTTTTTCAAATGATTAGAGAAAAATATACATTTTGGATATTTATATTTTATAGGAATATGATTATTTATTTCTTGAAGATTTGACATATTTTTTCTCTAATAATAATATAATTTTATCAATAGGAATCAGTAATGGTGATACAACAATTTCAATAAAACCAAACACAATGGTCCTAGTTGCATATCATGAAAAAAGAATCTCTCTAATAGTACTGAAGTGGGATTCATGTTCACTATTATTTAGACATTGTGTGAGACTAGTATTTTTTCTTAGTAGGAAATATGATTAAATAAATATTTTAATTGTTTTTTATGATCATAACAAAAAAACTACAAATAACAATTTTACCCTGTACAATATTAATGATTTTTTGATCAACTCGATTAAGAACAATAATTTTCTATGTTTGTTCTCAAATATTGATATCATATATTAATATAATATAAGGTGGTTATATAATATATATCAGTAATTATTAGTTATACACACTATGAATATATTGTGAAACCAATTGGACATATCTGATCCTATAGTATCTATATATATATATATAGATAATGAATAATGTCATAATGTATTAACATGATCATTTTGTGTTAGAATTTATAAATAATATTCTCATACCTTCCAATGGATAGGTAGATGAGAATTATATATAGATTTTGATTATGATATTGTAGAAGGAGAAAATATATTTAAAATGTAAAAATATTGAATTATGGAAATAAAAATGAGTCATTCTTATTCATTTAATCATATGTGATTGTAAATCGATCGATACTTCAAACACAATAGTTATTTAGCAACCATAGACACAAACCATAGTGACTAAGATCCGTAGATTTATTTTAATTTATGGGTTTACCTAAAATTTTGTGAAAATTATAGATTCTATCAACTCCAATAACCGAGTTAACAAGTATGGTATTCGTGTTCTATTGGATCGATGAATGTTAATGATGTTTTATGAGGTGAAGTGATTATTTTATGGTTGACTTATTCATATGTTACCATATAGTAGATATGTTTGAGATATATATTATTTTTTTATCAATGACTCTAATATAATTTTACCTCATGAAAAATTTCATGTTAGTAGCTTATTCCTCCCACGAATTCAATACTCAATAGAAAAAATACATAAATCATACTTGGAGATAACATTATAAATTTATTCCAATATGAATGATTTATCCTTATTATTAATTTCATTATCAATTTTTCTATAATTAAACACTACTTTATATTTTCTAATAGATATAGTTTAATTTATGGAACTATAGATTGATGGAGAAAAATAAATTTTATGTCAACTCAATACATAATGACCAAGGAAAGGAGAAAAAACCAACTGATGCAGCGAGTCAAATGAATCATGACTACTTTTCTATGATGATTATTAAAAAATACCATATACTTATGGATTTTAAAATTATATTTCTAGAAATTATAAGGAAATGATATAATTCCTATATTGATCAGATGAACATTCAACCATCTACCCATGGGAAGGTTCAAAATACATATAAGAAAGATCTACTGTTGTATGATAATGTAAGTAATGATATTGACTTCAACCTTGACTATAGTGAGATAATAATCTTATGAGAAATGATAAATTTCCCAACATTAATTGATTTTAATAATGAACTATTTGATGAAGTAAATATCTCATCATTTGATATCCTTGATTAATGTAAAATGATGTATATAGATAACAACAAGATTTTTATCTGGACATCATGAAAAGGGATATATTTGTGTAATATCATGATTTTATGAATCTATGAATGTTATGCCTCTAGGTAATATTTATAAGGGGGTGATAAAAATAATTCACATACTAATATGTAAAAGTGAAAACATTACCATGATTTCATTATAGGGAATACCAAGACATCTATATGCCATAAGGAAATTATGGTAGTAGTTTATTTTTGTAAAAATTAAACATAATTCATTTATGTTATTGAATATTAATCAGTGTATAAACTCTATAGGATAAACATCAAGGATGCGATATCAATTCATGTTGTACCACTCAAAATTGTATCTAATTGAGATTTAACATATAAATTGAACTCCTAGAGAATTATTCAACATGTATTATGTATGGATATAATCCATATATCATATATCATACTCTGATAGATGGTTGGAATGAGAGGACCATTCAAACCATAAAAATAATTTTAATAGATTTCTATATAGATTTCAATGGTTTTCAAGATCATCCCATTGATCTAGTCAATTTTACTTCCACAACAGCATTCAAATGAGATATTATTTATATCCTTAAGTATCATGATATTGAAAAAATTATATAAATCCACAATGATTCGATTAATCTAGATAATTAATGCTACTAGGACTTGAACAAGTGGAGAAAATTATATATAAGGTAAAAGCTATTTAGCAACATATGAGAGTATCTCAGTGACAAAAAAATATGTTATAATAAAAATAAAACGAGAAATATCGAATTTGATATTATTCTTTATTTATTGAAACAAATATATTCTTTGAAATATTTTACATTATTAAAAAATAAGGATTTTGATCCTCAGATATATAATTCTCTACAAGATTCCTTGTATGTATTAGGATAATAGCATATCACATGGACAATTTAAAAAACAATCCCATAAATTCATTATTTAATCTGTTTTTCTCTTTTTCATAAATGAATACAAGAACCAAAAATTTTACTAAACTCATATGTTTTATAAATATAGCATGTTATTTCATTTTAAGAACAATTAGTGAAGATTTTGAATAAAATTTATAATGTATTTCAAAATAAGACCACTCACTAGATCACAATTTTTTTTCAAAAGTTTAAATTTGACTATTTAATGTAGAAACCCTTTGATGTATGGTGAAAGAATTATACTCACATGTTACAATTTCAATAAAAAAATTGATAGGAAAACACATAAAGTGGTTATAATGTAACACACTACAATTTTAGTATATATTTACATTTATAAAAATCTAGGAGTTTGATAACTTGTGATAAAAACAAAAGAGAAACTAAAGGAATATTTTTTCTAATTTAGAAAATGAAAAGAAATATATTATTTTTAATCGAAATCGATAAAATTTTAGATATTTAAAAAATTACGAAATTTACTTATTGAAATTGAATTCCTACATGAGATATAGTTATGACCTCTTTTGCTCAATTATTCATTATTGATAAATTTTACTATTTTATATAATTATATTAATAAAATTTATTGTTAAAATAGACGAAATAATAAATAAAATATATTAATAAAATATAATAAATTCAAACATAATGATAAGGAATAATATACTGACAATTCATGGTAAAATAGAATTTTTTTAAATATATTCTATTTTTTGTATATTTCTTATTTGAAAGATGATTTCAATTATTTTGACAATTTATATTATATAATTGTACTTTTAAGGCAGTTAAAAAAATATTTATCATTTATACTATGATTATTAATTGTTTATAAATGAATGAAAACTCATTTCATGGTAAAACAATTTAATATTTGGGGAACAATTTATTATATGTGTAATGTATTTTTATCCAATTTAATTCAATTATTACAAATTTATTCATTATTAAAATGAAATTATTATATTATAATTGTAAATAAAATAAAATAACATTAAAATAACATCTGTCATTGACCATGAAAATAAAATAAAATCATTTTTATTCACAATGTTCTATTTTCTTTCTAAAAATTGTCTAATGTGTTTTATGCATGAATCCTATTATTAATTTAATATTATAAAAGAAAATTAATTATTTAAAATATATTAAATACTTTATGTTAGGATAATAATTATTAATTAAAATGTTTATTATAATTTCTCTAAATAGAGATATCTTTCCATTGTAATATTCTGTCACCAGGTTGGGTTTTAAAGAGTTAGATGGGGTTTAAAATATATTATAAGACAAAAATTATCACTAAGAGATATTTAAAATTGAATGGTTGAGAGGATTTAGACCATAAAATATCATATATTAATAAATAAAAAAATTTCATTAACATTAAAATGGCATCATATTATTTCATTGCTAGGGGTTTTTACACAGGTAACTTTATTATCACATATAAATGGAATCCACAACGTCGTACTTCCCCACATAAATTTCGAACCTTAATATGAATAATATTTTAAAAAATAAGCTCTTAAATATCCCAAAAAATCTTTTGAGGATCTGATATAACAAAAATACACCCCAAAACGGCTAATAATTTATGCCAAAGGATAATAATTAATGAATATGTAGTTATCTTAACGTAATTATTTTATGTAAATTTTTTCTTTCTCTACCTAAATATATTTTACATAAATATGAAAATAAACTAATAAATAAAATTAATATTTAAAAATTAATTATTTTCATTTAATATTCATTATATTCAACATTTCATTGTCATTTAAAATAAAAATTTCATTTATCCATGCATGGAGACTAACACCTAATTCACGAAATATATTTCATTTTCCACACCACATATAATGAATGGTTATATAGATTAAATAATTAATACAATTTTATTTATAATTCATTTATATATCTGTACTGATTTATTTTTGATTGCAATCAATTATTTCCATTCTTTGAAAATTTCTAACACCACTCATGCGGCCATATGAACTACCACCACTACAAAGTGATGCAATTCTTATTTCATCACCACCAAACATGGATGGTTATAATAGTCTTTGAAATATAAAATTTATTATATTTATTAGTTTTTTATGATATTTGGGATGAATAAACCAGGACAAGGGTGCAATTATTGTAATCACTATAGAAAAACATGCATTTAAAATTGAATAGTTTACACATGAATATTGATTTTGATGAAGAATTATTATTAAATATATAATTGGAAATTATAATGGAATGATATAAATAAATATACGAGTTGATATTGGTCAATTTTTAATTCATAATAATACATAATTTAATATTGTGGATGACAGAGTGAGTACAAATCATGTGAAGACATAAGGTAAGGGGTATATTAAAATCTCATTTTTTATTGGGGTTGTTTATATTTCAATTTATATTGAATATAATTATATCATATCCCATATATAAAAAAAATATTGTTTCTTGTATTAATTTAATTTATGTGTTTTGAAGTATTATTTCCATTTCCCGCCTCTTTGGTATTCGAATAATACTCAATGAATGATTTCAGAAAAAATGATATCATTTATACTTTTTAGGTAAGAATAATTTTACAAAACATCAATGTTATTCAAAATTATATTATTTATGTTATTAAATAATTATTAATGATTTGTAATGTTCATTTTATAATATAAATTACTTTATTTAAATATAAATTTAAATAATTGTTTTCATTTTACAATATTATCATTTTTTAATTTCATTACAAAAGTGAGAAAATAATGTTTTTAACATTTATAAGATGAACAATTTTTCATTTCATCACATATATTTTTATAATAGATTTATGTACATGTATAAAATTATTTTAAATGATAATAGGTTTCATTATTTTTGTAATTTTTTTAAAAAATCTACCAAATGAAAAGGGATATTTTATTTTATTTTAATTAAATTTTTTTATTCTTTTATAAAAAATTTAATGCCAATCTATATTATGTAATATTTTTTGTATAATAAGGATATAATATAATGATACTATAAAAAAATATTTCTATATATTTAATATTTTGGTGAGGTTTTTTGAAAAACAATTATTAAAGATTTTCCTTATTCTCAACTAATTTAATCTTTGTTGAAAAAATGAAAATTATTATTATGTTAAAATTTTTTTTATGGTTTTCATTAAAAGGTGGGTTGGACAATAATTTTAAATTTCTCTAATACATTAATAACAACTTGATATATAAGTAGATAATATAAAATTGACTACAGAGTAAACCCAGTCGACCATGAGACTCTATCAACTATGTTTATCGGAATGTGATGTAAACTAAACCCACTATGGGATTATTACACTTTGAAAATTCTAGAAGCAAGTCTTTACCGTTAAAATGATTTTTTATGATTATGTTTATTCCAAAAAATATATTTGGTATTCTTAAAATATGATCTCATTTATTTTTGTATATTAATCAAAATTATGAACACTTATAATTCACGTCTTTACATTATGATAATGAATACTTCTATGACCCTTGAATTATGATCTTTGAAAAATTCAGTATGTATTCATGAGCAATGATCCTATTATCATACCATTATTATTATTATTATCATATAATCACTTATGAATATATATTTTTAACCCCCTTATTTTCCATTATAGATCATATACGATCACCTATTCTTGTGTTTTAATTTTTCAGATGTTATTAAAAATTAATTTATGTATGATATATGTCAAAAGGGTAATTATTGAAAAATTTATGACATACATTTAAAACCAATCATGAAATAATTTGATTATTTATCGTATCTAAAAATACACAAAACCCTAAAGGTAATAGATTTTTAATTATTGTAATATGTAATGAATATTTATATAAATTTTTTTAATATTAAGGTAATTCATGCTCAAAAAACATCAAGAAGAGATATCATATTTTTTAAGGAAAAATATACATTTCAATGAGGTTTGGATGATGAATTCTTATGTACATTATAATAAATGATCATCAGATAATTTTTTTTATAAAAATTTGTATAATAATAGTAAATAATAAGGCATTATAAAATAACATAGATTATTGAATAATAAAAAATAGAATCAAAATTATCATCCAAAAATAATTAAATATACAATGAAAAAATAATATAGAAAAATCAGAAAATTGTCTAGATTCATGGTTCATAATATAGAAATCGGGAACAAAAATATAACTATGAAATAATATCATTAGAATAATAGATAATTGTATCAAAAAAAATCAATATGTTTTTAATATAGAAAACTACATTCATTCTGATGTATAAAATTTTCAACATAGATAACCACAAACATGTAAACCCATAAATTTTTCAACAGTTCTAACTATAGTCATGCTCACATATGACATCATTTTATATTGTGATAAAAGCTTTATCTAATGCATTATTGAGATATATTAGACTAAACCATAAAAAATTATAATCCAAATGTGTGATTAGAAAATTAAATCAATCTTATATCATATCTTTAAAACCTTACAAAAAAATTCATTACAAGAAATTTCATGAAGATGGATATATATAGAAATAAACAAAAATTTCACAATTTATCAAAAATCTAGTCACAATAATATAAATATAATATAATAGAATATGTAGTGATAAATTAAATATAAATCCATAAGATATATTTTTTATAGTTATGTAGGAAATAGGAATCAAGATAATGAAATGAATTTTCTTATATCTTTTACAACATTTTCATAAAACACAATTATAAGTCACGACAAAAGTTCATTTCATGGGATGAAAAAAATACTTTTAAAACCATATTTTCAAATATATTTTCAGTATTAAATAACCTTAATTAATGAATTTTTTTAAATAATATAATATAATAAGGATTGAAAGATAGAAAATATATGATTGTGGAATGAAATATATTTTTAATCCTTTCAATGAAATTTAGATGAAAGCCAGAATAAAAAAATTGAATTATTAATATTTATGTCATAATAGAGATAGATAAATATGAATTGTATATATGATAAAAAATTACCACCTCAGACAATAAAGAAGGAATAACATTTTGTTAAGAAAAAAACAAAAAAAATGTATGAAAATTTTCCAATATAGAGAAAGTAAAATAATATAAAAAATATCATAATTATATGATTTATTAAATTAATCAAAATATAAGATATTTATATAAAAATAAAATTTCACTAAAAAAATGTAACATAAAATGAGGTAATGGATTTGTATTATTCCCCCACATTAGAATATAATAATAAATGAATAAATCGTATGACTCATTGAAACGTACACTGAGTCTTCAAGAAACACTAATTGTATTGTAAATGAGTAAATCAGAAGAAATTAAGAGATAATACATGAAATGAAATAAGATGTAAAATAATTAAATAAATTTCTATTAAAGAAATTTTACAATTGGTTAGTATGTAGACCATATAAAAGAAAATTATTTGATAATACAAAACATGTTTTAGGGAATGTAAATAGATATTCAGAAGCATTAGAAAGAAATTTCTTTCTATAATGGAATGCTCTCTCATCATGTATACTAAATTTATGTGCATTATTCATCTATATAATTAACATATTATCATTCATTTTTAATTTCTTTTTTCATATTTTTTAATAATTTCTCATCCAAATCAGTATTTGTGTGTTCGTTTTAGTTTTTGTAAATGAAATATTTTGTATGGTGGTTCTTATTAATTGACCTTCCACTTATGTTCATTATCTATAAGGTATTATTGAATATATATATATATATATATATATTTGTTTTTGATATAGTTTTGATGTATAATTTTTATATTATGGATGATATAGTGATTGCTCATAATGAGTGGTAAAAATATCATAACATATGTAATATAATTAAATAAATTTATTTGATTTTAATATTTAGTATTTAAATATTTTATTAATCTATAAATTTCAAAAAAAATCATAAATTTGACAGTAAACTAACATGTTACCATTATTTAGGTTTTCTCATTAATTCGTGATTAAAACGTTATATCACCATTCATGTTAGGGGTAGAGCCATCCCAAAAAAGATATAATTATAAAGGTTGATTGAATCATATTATGTAATTATATATTTATAATATAATTTTTATAAAATGATAAATTTCCCATAACAGTATATGAATGTAATAAAATATATTAGAGAAGAGTTTCTTACAGAAATAAACTATTTATTAGTGTCGAGATAACATATATGATAAATAATTGAATATAATCTATGATATTCCAACATAAAGGATGTCTTTGGGAATAATTATGACTATATATTCCTAATCCTTTGAGGCACCTCTTAGGGAAAAAATGTTTCCCAAAATATTGTGGAAACCAAAGTAATAGAGTGATGCCCAATAATTATATTAACATTTCTCCTTTATATAAATATTGTGATTCTGATAAATTCTAATACAAATAACACTTAATTAAAATTAACGCTGATATATTTTATTACAATAACATAAATTTTTTAAAACACAACTATAAATCGATTTGAAAATTTAGTAAAAATAATAATAGAGGAACATAGACTCTATTGAATAAATGGAAATTAATTAATTAAAATGACTTATTATAAAATGTTTTTCTTTCATAAGTATTATAATTATTAAAATATATATTATAATATGAATAAATTCATAATATTTCATGTTTTAAAGTCAATATATTAATTTAATGTGATTAAAATAAATTTATGTTTAAAAAGTTACATCTGAAATATTTGTTTCAATTTGTAATATATTATTATTAAATAATACTATATATATATTAGGAACGATATAATTTTAGTAAAATATAATTATAATATTTATAAAAAAATTAATTAATAATTATTTAATTATATGTATTTAATATTAAAAAAATGAAATTAAAATTTTAAAATATTATATTTCTATGAATATAATTTCCCCATATACTATTACTTTTCATTTAGAATTATAATTTCACATATTTATAACTTTGATTTTATAAAATAGATTCATAATTACAAATAAAATAATTTAATTTAGTTATTATGGGCCATATTATATAATCACTGAAAAATATATTTATTATTTTAATCAATTAATAATGTTAAAAGGGGGTAAAAATAAAATTATGATGGATGGAAATTTAGGTTATTAAATTGTTATTTTTACATTATTGAAGCCCTTTTTAGTTTTATATGTAAATTATATATATATAACTAAAATTTCCTACCTGACTTAAATAATTACTATATGATTACATTATTACCCTTCACCTATAATATGTTTCCAAAGAGATTTCCCTCATTTTCATTTTCAAATAATCTGTCATTTACCTAAAAAAATAAATTTATATTGTTAGTTTTTTTAGTTAATATTCGCCTAAATTCTATCTAGTATTGTTATATTCCACAATTTGTGGCTTTTGGTCACAATAATGAGGCCAAATTAATACATTTTAAAGGGAGACATTTGCAGAATCATATATTTCCTCAATTACCATAACAACTTCTTTATCATAACTTTCATTAAATTTATAATGAAAAGTCATAATAATTAAAAATAAAAGGTACAATTATGTAACAACAAAATAATTATTATTTTATAAAAATGATATTTATAGAATAAAAGTCAATTATTTTGCTCAGTCATTTGTTGTAATGATTTTATTTTTGGGTTTGTTTTACCTCTAACAAGAATGATGAAATATCCAAGTTCTCACAATTTGATAAGAAAAAAATAAATAAAGGGAATATAATGTATAAAATATTAATTTATTTTTTTCATAGTTTTTTAATTATAATATATATTAATATTATCCCAATAAATTTATTTCTCTTTTTCAGTTGAACTTTAGAATAATGTGATTTTAGTCGCTCCATACAAACCATTACAATATCTCCCATAAAATGGCCATATTAATTCATTAATATATAACAAAGTATACTACATCTTAATGAAAATTATAGAGGTGGTGAAACTGAAAAAAAAGACAGTGATACGAATCAACATGATAAGGCTACACATAATAAATGGTACAATAAGAACTAAAATATAAAATTCAATTATGAATTATTAATGAATGAGTAATCAAAAAATATTAATTACTTGTACCAATTAAAAGGGAAAAAATATTTTTATAAAATTGATTAGTAATAAATATTAATTTATTATATATGGATTTATATATTTTTTAAATATTTCGAATTTTGAGTTATATATTTTCATTTCTAAATATTCATTCAATCTGATATGTTTCAAATTCACCACATGCTTAATTTTTTGTGGAGAACATAAGACAAATGGATTCAATTTATAATGAATTTCATGTAATTATATGTACATAAAAATCCACATATTGTTACCAATTTCAAGGATTCTAATTTATATGTTACCAAATTCATAGTGGTATCTTTTCAGAAATCACTTTAAATTCAGGATTATTTATAAAAAACTATAAATAATGCAAATTTTATGTTCTATCAAGATAAAAATAAATATATTTTCTGATAATATACTTGTATGTAGGATTTATGAGATGAATCATGGTTTCACATCTCATTATTTCTTTATTAAACTAAATGATTTCTTGTAAAAAGAGCAATCAATATCTCATATTTTCAGTTATGAATGCTTTTCTCACATGATTATATTTTTTATTTCATGTCATAAAAGTCCAATCATATACTTGTATCACTTTTAAGTCTAATTTTTATATATATTTATTTTTATTAGAATGTGTGAGTAGAATATCATTAAAACATTTTCTTCATGGGTTATTTTCAATGAAGGTTAATTAAATGGGGTGAAAGAAATATTTTAAATATTTTAAATATGAATATATGTTAACACAATTTAGTTCAATTATATTTATGAAGATTCATTAATAATATTTAATGGTTTTTCAAAATAATTTTTAGTCTAATTTTTTTATAAATTATTTCATTGTAAATAAATCTTATTAAAAACATAATAGATATTATTATTTTTCAAAAATATAATTTTATATTTATCTAAATTATTTGTCATATATATTGAAAATTATTTAACAATTATTATATTTCACAAACGATATTCTCTAACGATTACATCCATCAGCAGTATATAATTTTTTCGGGTAATGTTTTGATGAAATCATCTCAGAACCCATTTACTTTTACCATATTAATTTAAATTATAATTTGATTATAAATTATTTTATATTTCTAGATTATCATTATATAGTTGGTGGATCAGTTTTACCCCTCATGTCTATTAGATATTGTTATATATGTGTATGTAATGAAATAAGGATGTGATATGGTTGTCTATCCCATGTTCAAATAGTTATGAGTAATAAATGGTTATCCCAAGTCCAAAATGATTTAGGGACCAAGTGGCTATCAAATTTCTTTTAGGTTTTATTATATTTGTTTTCCAAGTTTATTATTATATTAATATATTTTTTATTCATAGACATATGATATGATGACTTTAATTATGTTTACACTATATTCTTATTTATTATATCGGACCTATATTCTGTCCTTTGATTACTGAGTCATTATTCCACACTCATAGTTTATATTTTTATTTTTATTACAAAATAATACTCTCATGAATCATGTTTTATTATATATATTTAATTGGTTATTATTTCTTGAATATTTTTTTATATAAAATGATTGTTCTCTTATACACACTTGTTCATCATATACTCACATATGATTACCTATTGATGTCTCTTGGGTTTACCCATACTAGAAATCTAATCATACCCATTTTATATGGTTCTCTTACCTTAGACATAAACATAATTATAAAATATGAGATATATAGAAGGGGTTCAATTGTTGTTAAACAATGGAGAAATGTTCACACTATTTTAACTATTGTAGATTATGTATTATATATCTAATGAAATAAAACCTATAGGTTTTAGGGTGTGATTTATTATGATATGTAATCAATAATTTTATCAAACTATGTAGTATGTACCATTACTAATTTTGGTTGTCTAAATTTGTTTCAAAGCAGGGGTTAGCTATTTTTAGGATTTGGTTCTGAATAATTAGTGGATTGAACTAAAATAGACCTATGTTGATCTAAAACTTATGTAGGATAAACCAAAAAACTTATTAGAATAAATAATGCTATAATTATTTTTTTATTCTTTTTATTTATTCTTTTATCATATAAATTCTTGCCCTTGTTATCTTTTCCTAATACTCACACTAATAATTTTTTTATTAAGGTCCAAATGATTAAATCATGTAATTTTGGTGCTCATAGATATATCCACTATTTAAATAATATTATTTGTGTTGAATTTAAGGAATTAATTAATAGGATGAAATGTATAAAAGGCTATCAATTAATTTTCATAATTTTTTGATATTGAATTATTGATGAAACATCCCAGCGGTGTAATGATTTCATGTCATGTATACAACTATTCTTCGATATAACTTTTTAAGAATTTGATTCCTAAAATTTTTATTATTCTCCATTTAGTAAAATTATATTTCATTTTTTTCATGGACTGGAATCCTCAATATAGAAAACATATAAATTTCTGAATAAGGAAATCAAATCACATATCCTAAATCATTTTATGATCCTCTTTATGTGAACTCGTTCTAAAAATTACTTCTACTATATTTGTCTTAATACCCATTTATATAGGGTATTTATATTAAATTGTTAAGGAGAAACACAATATTTAGGATATGTTTATTGTGAATCAATATATTGATCTTTTTTTATTAATTTTATATTCATTCCACAAATTGTGGGGAATAATTTTATTATAACTCATACCTATCGCTATTATTCTATCAACGAATCTGTGTAAAATATTCTAGACTATCCATAGTAATAGATATGAATAATTTTATTGGATTTGTTGGACAATATTAATATAATTTTGGAAATGTTTCACAAAAATTAGATCCGCTAACCAATGTATCATATAATAGAGTCCATATCATATGGATTGAAAAATGTTATGTAAGTTTCAATGATAAGATGAAATATTTTTTAAATAATTTTTATTACAGGTGACCTATAATAAATAACGGATTATGATATAACATGGTTTATTAAAGGTGTTATTTGGTTTTTTTCGTCCATCAAAATGACCTAATGGTAGTACATGCCTCAAATAAACAAATGATTCATGAGATAACATAGGTAATGCCCAACTTATAATTTTTTTCCATAATATTTTTATTAATGATATTTAATAGTTAACTATATGTTGAATTTTATGAAGTATATATTGATCATATGGGAATGAAGTATATATTTAAATTGATGGAGTTGAACATGTAAACAAGGATAGTGTTAAACTTTATTATGGGATATAAATACACAATATAATACCATGCTCAGAAGGTAAAAAAGGTGGATGACACTCTTAGTATAAAGGATCATGTAAAAATATTCATTATAAGAAATTACAGAGACCCATTACTCTTTGATTTTAAGAATATATATATTTGAATCAAAGGTAAATTTATAAATATCATAATGAAAAAATTATTTATCAACAATCCATACAATATAGGATCAAGGAGTCAAAAAATAAGGTTGTGGAGTAATATAAAAATATTAGGAATATTAAAGAGTTCAATAATAAAGATGGTGGAATTATAAGAATCATTAAATAAATATATGTACAATAAATCATATAATTGAAGGAGAGGTTATTTTTTTAATAAAATATCTCACCAAAATAAATTAATCATTGAATAAAAATAATGTATTTAGATCTCAGTAATCATTTACTGTGGGAAAACATAAATAGAATTATTCTATAATTTATATACCTATACGTTATTTTCCAACATATTAACACTTAATGGTAGATGTTTAAGGGTATGTTAAATAGTTTCCCATTTCTATATATAAATTTTAGAAAATAAACAGGTATTTAATTATATGACCTAAAAATGATTCATGAGACTATATTGAAATTTTGGATATTTTTTATGGTCTTATTATAATCTCCGACCCTAAAATCTCACACTCGATGACATTAATTATTACATTATAATATTAAAAATTTTAAAAACCTTAAGGATCAAACATTTTAGAACTTTTGGAAAACTATATTACTAATATTATCCTCATATTACATAGGGAAGATAAAATAAATAATAATGAAAATGAAATCACAACATCATTGAAACTCATTAACTGTATTCCTATTTATAACCTTGGGAAAGAAAATATAAGGGTGAGGTAGAATTATTTGTATGTGTATTTAAAACAAAATAAATCAAAGAATAAATAAAGATAATAAAAATGGAATGGTGAATAAAATAGAACAAATTCCATGCAAAAAACTGTATAAGGAAAAATCAATATGGAATGGTAGACAACTTAAATGACTTCAATTTAATAAAAAAAATTAAGAATGAAAATAATTTATAGAATTCACAAAGAAAAAAACTAATGGATAGTAATAATAAATTAATTCTAAAAAAAAAAAATTCTTCACTATTGGATGTCATGTTTCCCTGGAACATGAGTCCATTACCTTCAATATTTCTTCTCTATATTGTTTAAACTACTCTGATTTGGACAATTGATTCATCTCATGAGAATACATATGTATCATGTGGATTGAATTAACCAGTCTCCAAAGTATAGTTATTTTAATCAAATTTTCCTAAATAATGCCTTTCATGTAAAAATCATTCCTCATATATTAAATAATTGATCTAATTAACGAACAATATCAATATTGAATAAATGATATGAACTTATAAATAATTCCCCAATTTGTCAAATATAATTCAATTTGAACACCATATATAAAAGTGGTATGAATTTTTAGAAATAATAGTATAAAATACATTATAATATGTATATTTAATATATAATAAAGGTTATCGTAAATAATTGATAGTACCAAGAGAATGTTGACAATCAGAAAATTATGTGATATGACAACAAACATTTTAATACTTAGTAATTTTCATGTCAAATACCCTTGGATGAGATAAATCCATGTGAAACCATAAATACCACGAGTATAAAATTATTAATGATATATTATGTCAAACAAGGAAGTATACACCCCACCCAATTAATGTATGTGGTGGGTATGAAATATATTCCATATATGTAAAATGATAGATCAAAATTATTTACCCTTCGTTTCATTTTTAGTAAAAATCCAATAAACTCAGGTATAATTGCTATAAAAATGTTATGAATTTTTTAAAAACCAATTATAATATTTATAATATAAGTTCTTTTACTTCATATAGTATCTTATTACAATGTTTTTCACAATCCTTCATTATTTTTAATATTTTTGGTATTAATTTTCTAGTTTTGTTGAGTCAGTTTTGATGACTTAATTTTTCTTCCTAATAATTACTTCATAGTTTAAAAATATCAGTAATGTAATCCATGATGTAAATATCAAAAATATTCAGTATTTATGTAATTATAATTATCTTTAAATTTAGGATATATAAAATGGAATTCAATGTTCATTGATATTGTTAGTTGGATGTATTCATGAATGCTACATTAATTTATTTTTCTTATTAAAATAAAAAATGATATATATGTATATTAGAATAAAAATATCATATTTATTTCATATAAGTCACATATCTTTTGTTATACTATCCTATAATAAATTCACGTAATAACTTGAATAAATCACATCGCTTTGAGAAGGACGTAGTCCATAATTTCTTATTAGAATATATCAAATTCTATAATAATGGAAAGCATGGATGTGTGTTTAATATAAAACAAAAAAAAATACATAAAAATAGGATATATATCCTATATAATCTGTAAATACATCATTATTCGAACAATGCAACGTGGTAAGTGGAAGATCAAATGACATCAATTCGTGACATGGTAGTTGACCGTACATAGGAATGATGATTTCATATTACATTTGATAGAATTTTGTGAATGTATAGATAAAAATCTTAGAATAGATATATATAATTATATTGGTGATACTTAGGTTGTTACTTAACTATTTCATAAGAATAATATAATGCTTTTAGAAATAAATAAAACCAAAGTAATAATTAATGAATGTTACCTCATTTTTGGGTAACTCTTTTTAGTTTATAAAAAATAATTACTTTATTGCCTTTATTACCAATGGTATTATTAGATTATGAGGGTAGGTAAGATGAGATATTATTTGATTATATTTTTTTATAGACAAATGGATTAAAATGTGTGTATATGTGGTAGGGAGAGTTCTTTTTTATAGTGGAGAAGGGGTGGAATTATTGTAAATTTTTGAAAATGGAATTCCACCCACATTTTTTCCATGTGAGGGGAATCCAATATAGTTTAAGATCATAATAATGGCAGTGTTGGGATGAAATCTTAATATCCAGTGTACTATGGATAATATAATAAGTAATTTTAAACCTTAAGTTTATGGTTTATTTATTTGTTATGTCAATTTTACCATAAATCAATGTAATTAATTTTAATCAAATTCTCTAGTATTTTTGGTCAAAAACTATATTGAAGATATTAAAAATTAGAAATTTTTAATATTTCAAATATTAAATATTTTTTTATAAATTAAAATCATATATGTTTTATATATTGATTTATCTTCAATCTCATAAATTAGACCAAAACGAGGGTTTTTAAAATGAAAATATTTAAATGTTTTAGAGGTTAAAATATAATATTGAAATGTAAAATTTATTTCAATGACACAAATTAGATTAAAATATTAAAAATAATTATAATTTTACATTAAATTGAAACCAAAATATTAATTTAATATATAAATAAATTAGAATAAAAATTGGGTTTAAATTAAAATTCAATATTTTTAATTATTCAAAAAAAGTATCTTCAGAGAAAAAAATTCACCCTAAGATAATCTTAAGATTAAAATATCAAAAATTAAGTTATTTTTTAATATAATATTATTTAAATTTTAAAGAGTATATTTTTATAATATTATATCCATTCAATGGAGAAAAAATTACCGTTTTGAATAAATACTATTTTTAAGCATAAAAATTAATTTATTGTTATCTTATGCTTATGAAATATACTATAGAAATGTAGAAAAGTTCACTAATTTTAATTAATTTTATTTATTTTGAAAAAATTACATTGTGATCACAAAAATAGTTTATTTACAAAGACATTTACAGTATATTCAGTTGTTTTAGATATTAATTAATATTCAGTTGTTAACTAATGAATTTAAAAGTATATTTCTGTATGTTATTTATTATTATTTATAATATTCAACTTAATGGATAGGTTTTATGTTATTATATAAAATAAATATATGTTAATAGTATATTTTTTTTCTTAAAACATGATATTTTTTATATCCGAAACTATTGAAAAAAATATTTATTATTTTTATTTTAATGTAAAATTGTATTGAATATAAATAAATTTCTTACCAATGTTTCTTATATCATAATATTATATATATATTTTTCATATACATCAATATTTTAAAAAAATTAAAATTATTCTAAAAGAAAAATATTTTAATATCTTCCTTTGTTACATTCTGAACAACATAGTTAAATTATGTCCACAAAACTTAAAAAAGATCATGGTAATCTAGGGACCGATACCTAAAACTAATATTGATGATATAACCACAGCATATATAAGTTTAATAAAAATTTAATATATTTGAAGGAAAAGGAAATGTGATGGTCCAGAAAAATCTAATATTTAAAATATGATATCATTAATGTAAATAAAGGCATGAAAGAAAAATATAACTATCACGTTTTGAAAGAGAGTGATAGAGAAAATTTTCTCATTTCGAACACAAAACTATAAACCAAATGTGTGAATAAAAGTAATATATTTCAACAAATTGATGATAATTTGGCATCATTTTGTTTCCATATACTCTTTGCTGGAGTTCAGAAATTCATACACTATCAATGAAAATAGGTAAATGTACTTACTTGATATGTTTATATTATAACAATCTTATCCACTGGTTATTCCATGAACTCTTTCTAAATATTATTTGATTTAATTATTCCTCATACAGTGATGTAACACATCATTCCCCAAAATCACATCAATGGATCAAGTTAAAACATATCATAAAGGGTAACCCTTACAACCCTTCCATGTATTTTTATCCAAATGTTTTGAATCATTAATTAGGTAGTTAGTAGAATTAAATTTACATTATCCATACCAATAATATCTTCATATAAAATTATTATATCATCATTAGGAAAATATTATGGTTTATTTTTCCCTCAACCATGTGTTTTTCGAAATGATCAAATTCCTAAAAAAATCACATTTCTTTATACCATTCAACGTATGGTCTAAACTATTTAATGAAAAAGTATTATAGTACAATCATTATATATTTCCTAATTTATATAACGATGAAATCAATGAAAAAATATTTTAAAAAAATTAATTTTGAATCCAAATAAATAGGTAAATAAATCCCTCCAATTTTTTTTTTGTATCAACAACATGAGATTGACCATTATCAAAACACATATTCTGAGGGATATTCCCTTGATGCTTTAGGAATTCATTTTCATAGTTCCCTATCTCTATGATATTTTATCTCTGAATAATACTTTTTTCCTTATTCTTTGTTATTTCTTTTTATTGGTGACCATTTTATCTACAGTTATAACAAACTCCCAATCCTTTAACGAAGTTTGAAGAGTATTTTTTTCTACATTTATCACATGTTTGGAACTCTTTACTTATATTATTTTTATTTTACTAATTTCAATATTTATGGTTCTTATAAGGACACTTATTTTCATTGATTCTATTAAATATATTTCTTATATAAAATTACTTCTCCATATTAATGACACATTAATCAATTTCATCATGTGATTCAAAATTTTGGGAGACCAGTGGCCCTTAAAGAATTGTTTTAAGACATTAAAATAAATTAACATTAATTAATTCTGTGATTCGTATGAAATATGTAGTATTCCTTTATAACCTATTAAAGGTAGATTCATATTTTTCAACCTTTTCATCATCCTTTTTCTTTAAACAATATAACTTTATCTTAATAATAGTTTTTTCATCATGAGGGAATTGTTTACCAAATAATTAGTCATTAAAAGTTATCCACTCCCTGATCTGTATTTTTTATTACTCCCTAGTATCCTTGATCAATAAACACCATTGATTCATTCCACAATAGAGACAATACAATTCAAATGTAACCATTTTTTTTCACCACATCCCAATTCCATAAATATCTTCTCCAAAGTCTTAATCAAAATTTCAGTAGCGATTATGTATATGGTCCAAATAAATTATGGTGGCCTCTATAACATAAAACGATCCAACATTAGAGAATCTCGTTGTGAAATATATTTCTCCATCTACGAATTTTTGTGTGTCAAAAACGTTTTAATATTCTTAAATATATCCAAAACATTCTCAGTTCCAATTCATTCTACATTGGCATTATTAGCATTGAAATTCTCTATAGTATCCAAGCGTACTTATACCATTATTCCTTCCAGGTTCTATTTAAAAAAATGAAATATAATTTATTAGATCATAATTTTATAAACTATTTTTAATTATAAATACGATGTAACACTTTATATAAATTGAAAAACCATGAATAACCAATTTCATAATCATAATCATGGTTTCTTTGGGGGTATATTTTCTCACAAATCATTTTTATTTATTTTTAATGAAGATATAAATTATCATAATCATATCTTCGAGAAGTGTCAATCTTGGTGAGTAATAAGGCCCATTTTCACGTTACATGTTACGCTCGAGTATATCATGATGCATTTTTTTATAGTTGTTACACCTTGGAATAGTTATTTCAAAACCATGCCCATTTTTAGTATCCATACATGGATTTATTTCTAGAAAGAGTCACATAATATCTACATAATAAAATTTTTGGATGTTATTATATATTTATCCCCAATTTTTATCATTGGGTTAAATTCCCTAACCTAAATTTTCTAAATATTTTTTCCTAGGTTTTATCTGAATTTTCTTTATACCAACCGTAACTCACCAACCCCATATGCCTAATTCAAGGTCCATACATAATTACCTTCCCAAAAATAAAATATTTAATTTAATAAGTATCTAATAGTTTATCACTTTATGAAAACATATTACATAAATGATACCCACAATTCTCTGGGAAAATAAATTATTCCATAACCAAAATCAATGTTCATTGTCCTTGAAACTCATTAAAATGATTCCTCTTCATCGCATGGGGAAATGAAAAAGATAAGGGTGAGATTATATAATCAACAAGGGTATGTAAATACAAATAATTAAATAACAAAAAATCATAATAAACGTGGAATGGTAAACAACTAAGAACACATGCCACACAAATATCCGGATAAGTAATATTCAATTGAATACGGTAAATAACTGGATCACCTTCCATTAAAGGAATAATGTGAGAATAAAAATAATCCACAGACATGTCAATGAAAATACTCATATATAGTAATAATAAAAAAATTAATCCAAAGAAATTATTGATAATTTGATGTCATGTTTACCATAACATGTTACATTTACCATCTATATTTCTTCTCAAGACAGTTTAATTTACACTAATTTTGTCAACTGATACGTCTTATGAGAACATCGATGCATCATGGGTCTTAACATAACTAGTCTAAAAACCATATGTATTTCATTAAATAGTAAAAATTCTGTCTCTTTATTTTACAAGTAATGAATCATACATCATATAATAATTATAATTAATGAACAACATTCATTAACAAATAATAATATTCAATAAAAGATATAGATTTACCAATAATTCACTAGTTCATTAAATAATTATCAAGGTGAAAATTATTTGTAAAAATGGTATATATATTAAGTAATTATAATATCCATTAAATGAGAATATGGATATGTATTGTAACATAAATGTAACATCTTGATTTTTTAAGAAAAAATATTATGTTTGAGAGCAAAAATGATACACCCCATTGAGAATAAAAAATATTATTATTTAAATTTAATATTTATAACATAGATGTTATAATGGAATGAATGAATATTTTAAACTAAATAATAAAATTATGGTTTACATGTGCCTATATAATTAATTATTTGGTAAAAAATAAAAATAAATTAAAATAAAACCATTTTTAAAATAAAATAAAATGTTATTTTGAAAAACTATTAAATTTAAACAATTGTGTTTCATAGTAATAAATAATAAAATCACAGTTACTGAAATATAGTAATTATTTTTATATATATAAATAATATTCATATCAAAATTTTAATATCCATCTTATGTGTTTTTCACAGATGATATAAGAAAAAAATTACATTTTACGCATGAAACAATTATTTCTCAAATATTATAGTTTTTTCGCCTTATGATTGATAAATTGTTTTAATAAATTTTTTATTTTAAAAATACTATTTGAAATAAATAAACTTCATTTTTGAAATATGAGTTTCAAAATTTAATTTTTTTCAATTTTATGTATTTTTCTAGTAAGTTTCATTTATGATGAATAGTGAAACAATGATATTTTATTAGAAAACTTAATTTTTGTCTAAATAATTTATAGAGATAAAAAATATTATTAACTGTTTTTAAATAAATTTAGATTAATATTTTTTTAATCCAATAAGGGACATTTGAATCAATATCACATTTAATTATGATATAAAAACATTTCAATATTTTGGATATTTTAATTTTTAGAACTAGATTTCTTGTTCCATCAATATGATGACTTTTTTAATAATTTATATTTTATAAAAAATTGTAATATTGTAAAATATGAATTAAATTATAAGATCATAATTTATTAAATATTTCCCTTTTATTTCTATACATTATTATTAGAAATATTAGAAAAATATAATTACCACAGTAATGGTTAATTGTGGTATTGAATGTAAAAAAATTAACAAATGTTATTGAAATACACAAAAACTTTTCTTAATTTCATTGGAGGAGTTTTTAAGACTAAAACAATCGTTGATATAAAATTTTATTCTTTTTAATCCAATTGATTAATATTATGACCTTTATAATATTATATTCAATGAAAAGTAAATTTTCTCACACATTTATTTTTACGAAATGAAATAATTTTAATATGTGTTCTTATAGGAAATCTATTAAACTGTAAATAGTCATATGAAATAAAAACAATTATATTTATAATTATTATTAATTATTCATTTTATAGATAAAATAATTAAATTAACGTATTGCACAATGATGATGCAATAATTGTTTAATCAATTGAAATATCAAATAAATGACATTAAATATACTCAAATAAAAATAATTCCATATGATTAATGTCATAAATGAATATTTTATATGATTTTTACTTTCTAGTTATGTTTTAAAAGTATTTTGTAGAATATATACATTTGTAAGGGAATTTGTAAAAATTCATATAATGAATAGTTTCAGAATTGACATTGTCGATGTTTTAAAATTAATAATATTTTATAAAATGAAATAATATTTTTAAATGTCTAAATTTATGAAAATTTATTGGGATGAAAATCCAAATTTCATCAGTTACTCATTTATTAATAATATTATACCACAACACATTAATTTAATGATATTACAGTATGAATTAAAATGCTTTAATAAGGGAGAAAACAAAATAGAGAATAAGGAAAAAAATATTAGAAATATGTATTATTTTAATTGTGTGAGTTTATTTATAACTAAAATAATATTATATTTTTGTTTAAAAAATATTTATCCATTTAGATTATAGAAATTAAATGTTATTAATTTAATAATTTGAAAAATTATAAGAGTGTCCTCCCCTCTCCTATAAATGGGATCCTATTCTTATAATTTATTGAAACATTAAATCCTATATGGTTTGTCCAATATCCTTAAAAAAACATACTAGAATAACCAACACACCCTAGAGTCCCTAGTTTAGTTTGAACAGGAACATTATATTGGCTATGGTGTTAATCAAGGAAGAACGTCTAATGAAGCTGTATCGTTTCTGATTAAGTGTTTCTATTTTATTTCTTCTTACCCATCCTTTAATAATTGTTGACTAATGAAAAAAATAATAACTACCCTATAGTAAATATTCATAAATTTTATTATCTTTATATAATATCCTAAATCTATCTCCACCTCTATCAAATGAGAAAAAAAATAATCACTCATATGTAAGACATATTACTGCCATGCGATCCACTATAATTCATTTTCCATCCGAAAATTTCAAGAATCCTTGTAATGGTGGAACTAACGATAATATATGGTATTTAGGAAATATTTATCATTTTTATGAACAATATAATATTTATGTTCTTACCTTTCCATTCACATGAAAATGATAATGTCATTTGTGAGTAAATTTGAATCATCACCACCACTAATAAATGTTGTTTGTTTTTCATCATAAAATCACATATTTGATATATATATATCTGTGTGTGTGTGTGTATTTAAGTTATTTAAATTATTTTAATGAAATTATTATAACTATTTAATGATAAAATAATACTTACCCTCATTCCATAATGATTATCGAAATATTGAAATGTTACTACTATGTATGTATAACATACCGTATCCATGATTGTAAAGTTATTCATGTTTTATATCCATATTTAAAAATATGTATACAAATTTATAATATATTTATAAAATTGATTAATATTTCATGAATCAAATTACGGATATGAGGAAATAACCACAAATTTAACTATTGGCCTCATAATAAATTCATGTTGGACTCAAGCATAGAATATCATCAAAACACCCTTCATGAACACAAATAATAATGTAATTGTTATAAGATGACTACATGGATATATGTTATATAAATTTAATAATAAATAGGAATTTTTTATAAATGAATTAAATTATTAAAATAAGTTTTCTATTCTAGAAAAATGTCATATATGACGAATAAGACTCATGGTAAGTGACTTTTTAATTAAATCCCCCATTTTAAATATTTTATAAATTTTTTCTTATAAATATTACTCATTTAGGTACATAAATTCATAATGGTTTTGAGAATTTATTTATATGGGCATGAATGTTTTAAAATGAATTTTTTTAATTTCATTCACATTTTTTAATGTGGTATATTGTAATTTGATTTTAATTCCCTTTTTAAAGGTTTTCAAGGGGTATGGAAATTTGAATGATTATTTAAATAACATGAAATGTTTTCTTATGAGGGTAAATAAAATTTTATGAGAAACCTGCTAAAAATATCATTCTTTTATGAGTAATGGTTATAAAATAGAAAATGAACATTTGGCCGCTGGTTACATGGAAAACCAAATATTGATGGTTTCGTGATAACATTCAATGTATTGGGTATGGAAGTTGTCCATATGGATATTCCATTTATGAAATAGAAATTTATGGATTTTTGAAATATGAATATTCCATTTATATGAGTGAATTTTATGGTCATCGATCTCATGGTTATTTTATTTTTGTATAATTTTTTCCCATGTTACCTGGCTATATTTTATATAATTTCTTATGAGTTTTCATAGGAATCCATTTATTTTAAAATTGAATGATAATGATATTATCAAAATTAGTATCCATTTTCAGGTTAAATGTTGTGTTTTTATGGATGTGTTTTATGGGGTTTCACTAAACTAATGGTGAATTTTTCTTAAAGTCCCTTACTGATATTTTGTGTTAATCCCATGTTTTTGATTTTTTCCATTAGGTTTAATGAAGCCTTGGGACATGAATCATATCTAGGGAAAATTTTGAAGACATATTAGTATAATAAATAAGTATATATTTTAAAAAATTTTGAATTATGAAAAAAGTTGATACTAAGTATATGTTCTTACTTATACTGTATGATATTATAATTTATGATTTTTCTAATTTCCCTAAAACATATAACCTAAAATATCATTTTTAAAGATAATTATTTATAGTTTTAAAAATAACTTGAATATACATTGTTAATGGTTGGTATATAATGTTTTTTTAATGATGGGTTTAAAAAATATTAGAGTTTGGGATATTTTCTTAAGAGATATGAATATCATCATGGGTTTATAATTTTTATGTTAATAATAAGTACACAATATTAGAAATCATTTTGATGATTTATGTTACGAAATTTTATGGTGACTAACAGTATTTTTGGAGACAATTATTTTTGATATAATTATGGGTTATTTAATTATAGGATTTAATATAAACGGAATGAGATAAACATCGGGGAAAAGATTTTATCTATATATTTGATCTTTTTTCATTTAAGTCTATAATATTTTTATATTTTTAGAAACAATTCTACCTATTGGATGGGTGATAACCTATCACATCTAGCAATGCTTCTGGAATCAAAACCATATTTAATGAATGATAAGGGTTCATTTCCTACCAAAATTATACATGAATCCCCATTTAGTATGATTTTTTATTTTTTAGTAAGGAAATTGATGGATTATGAATATATTTATTTTTGGAACATTGGATTTATCAACTATATAACCTTTACAAGAGATAATGATTTTTTTAACAAGTGATTAATGAAATTTCTAAATATGTGCACTATGTTGGGAGTCTTATAAGGATTATGTAGATATAATACAAGGGGATTTTATTGGATAAATAATTTTTAAATTATCATGTAGAGGAAAATATGATTTTATGGTTTTTCATGTTAATCACGGAATGTGATTTCATTCTTAGAGGTAATGTGATCTAGGAAAATACATTATTGTTATGAGAAATTGAGATTGAATAATGATATTTGGAGATATTACAAAAAAATTCTCTTTGGAAGACTATGTGGTCAAATCCTTTTAAATTTTGGGTTTCATTATTATTTGGGATTATTTTGAGCAATTTTAAAGTATTTTATTTATAAAATGGACTGTGTTGAATATTTTGTGTTACAACTAAATTTTTTATATTGAATTAATTTTTCATCATATAAGGATTATTTATTTAGGAATTAACAAATATTTTATTAACCATTTTGGTTTTGGTTTATCATTATGTACAGAAAGAATATATATATTTTGGATTATGTGATTCTCTATAACATGATTCTAGTGCTTCATGTGTTAAAAATTCATCATCAATACTCATCATTTGGAAAAAAGATTCTTTTTTAGAATATTGATTAAAAGATGAAATTATAAATTTTAAGTAGGTATATTAATTTATTGTATTAGTCATTTATGAAAATCAATTCTTTAACATAATGATTGCGAACTTAAAATAAAAATTATATTCATTTACTTTATATTACTAAGGATACAATGACCTTTTAACCCATCATAAATTTATGGATTTGGGATTATTAAATTACTTTTCAATATTTTCTCTACCACTCTCCAAAATGAATTGATAATTATTTATCTTTTCCATGTTGATTTTTTTAAATGGAACCCTAGTATGTATTATATCAGGTGACCTTCTTAATTTTCTTTCTTTATTTTAATGTGGTTGGTTTAGTATTCCATTTTCATATTTAGGATTTCAATAAAGGTATTTTGATAATTAAAATTGTAGTTATGAAACCCAAATTTAAAAATTAAAGGACTAAATTTATTAAAGGGGGAAGAATTTTACATCCCATTTCGAATTAAATAAATACTGTGGTTGATAGAATACATCATACACAACATCATGTTTAAAACAAACAACTAAATATTATTATAAAAATGTTTCAGTTGTAACATAGCTGTTAGAATTGTTTTAATGAATATTATGAACTGAATTTTGAAAATATTGTTTACAAATGCCTACATAAATAATTATTTTGTGACAAATTATTTAAAAATAAAAATAAAAACATTTTGAAATAAAATAAATAGTTTATTTTTATAAATTCATTAAATGTGTAGAAGTGTGTTTTATAAAAATAAATAATAAAATCATTAATGTTGGATTGCAGTAATTAAATAAAAATAGAATATATTACATCGGTTATTTAATATTCATCTTATTTGTTTTCAAGACATGATATATGATGAAATAAAATTTTACAAATAAAAGAAATATATCTAAAAAATGCATGTTTTGAGGCATTTTGATGGAACACATGTTTCAAATCTAATTTTTTACACTTTTATTAATTTTATATTAAAATTTAAACTTATTATTTGTAATATTATTACCAAAAATTACTTTTTATGTTTATTCTCTCATAAGAATCATTTTTGGATGAATAGTTGAATGAATATTGTGTTTTTAATTGAAAAAACATTTTTTGTAAATAATTAATAGTGAAAAATTATATTATTAATTGTTTTTAAATTATTTTTATATGGGTATTTTTTTATTTTAATACAATATTGGTCATTAGAATCAATTTTACATTTAATATGGATATAAAAATATTTTAATATTGTTGGCATTTTTACATTAAATCCTTTTTTTATTTTCTCTTTAACGGTTTATTTTTTTAAAAATTTATAAAATTTAGTTTTTAAGAACATTCAATAATTGATTCATTATTTGGAATTAGAACATAAAAATTTATTAAATATGTTCCTTTTATTGTATTAAATTTTTAATAGTAACGTCAGTAGTATTTTTTAATACGACAATTCACGGTAAATCAGGTAATTAAATGTAAATAAATATAATAAAAATTATACGTTTACCTTAATACATATCAAAACTTCATTATTTGTGCGTATTTTTAATAAAATCATTATTTGGGAGAAATTACATCCTTTGGAAGCTATTTGGATGAGATTATGACAATTATAATATTATATTTAGTGAAAAGTCAATTTTGTCACACTTAGGTTTTTTATAATTGAAATATTTTAAATATGTTTTTATATATGGGATATAGTTTATTATAAATATTATTTTTAAATCTTAATATTTTATATATATATTGATAATTACTGTTAAATATATAGATATTATGTACTTAAAATAATGTCATGAATATTGATGATGTCGTAATTATTTAACTAAAAGAAATATCGATTAAACAAAATTAGAAATATGAAAATAAATATAATTTTTGGCATATTATTTTCCAAAAATAATATTTAAGATATAAATTACATGATAATTATGATATATATTTATTATATTGAATTTATATTTTTCTTATGATATTTCTACAATGTAATGTAATGAATACTGTCAAAATTGACATTATTGATGTTTTAAAATATATAATATATAATTAGATGGTCTAAAATGTATATAAATTTAAATTTACTCCAAATTATTTTGATAAGTATATAAATTTTATTAATAAGTCATTTATTTTTATTTTTTCAATTTATAGTTATATTATAAACCTTTAACTTGTAAATTATATGATACTTTTGAAGGAATAAAATAGTAAATAATGGTTAAAACAAATCTATAATGATTTAAATTAATCAAAACATGCATAATTTTAATTAGGTGAATTAATTTGGAAACAAATTATTCTTTTATTCTAAATTAATAACTTTGGATCAATTAGAATTATAAAATTATTTTATATTATTTATATAATTTGATAAATTCCAAGAGTGCCCATACCTTCTCCTAAATAAATTCATCCATTATTCTCATTTAATAACACTTAAAAACCTATTAGGTATTCCATTATATTCCTAAATACCTTCCAATAACCCATCCCCAAAATTTATATGCCTTATTGTAGTCAGAACACCCCCCACCGAGATATGAATGTACTAATAAAAGGAGTTCCTCTGAAGAAGAATTTTTGTTTTTAATTAAGTTTTTCAATTTTATCAATTCATCATATTACGTAAAATAATATTACATCATTAAAAATAGTAAATCCAATGTCTTATATATACTGAGATTTTATTAGGTTAAGTTCAACACATAGATCTAACTCCACTACCATAAAATATGAATATAATTAATATTTCGTGTGTACATCATATTACCACCTTGCTAACTGCTATAATTTTTATTATATCACCATCTGTAAATATTAGTAATAATTTTGTAATATATATATATATATTAATTAAATATTTATAATTATTTAATAATAATATATTAATTTTTCTATCCATTCATTGCACGTGAAAATAATTACATCGTTTAGGTGTACTTGTGGACAATCACCTTTAAGAAGTGATGTAATAGGTTTTTCATCGCCACATCGCATGGATGAAATATATAAGTATTTTTAATTATTAATATTATATTAATTATATAATTTTTATTATATAATGATAAATTAATGCATACCCTCTTTCTATAATGATAATTGAACAATAGAATCATTACCTATGCGTACGTACAACTTATCAACTCTTTGATGGCAAAGTAGATCATTTTTCATATCCATATTTAATTGATGAAAATTGAAGTATAATTGATTTATTAAATTTATTATTATTTCAGGAATATTATTCTATAGATGATGGACTAATTACTACTTTGTTTATTGACATCATTCCCAAATCATTTTGGACTCAGTAACAAAATATCATAAAAAAGTCTTAAATGGGCATAAATAATTAAAAAATATTCATTACATGATAAAATGATTATAATTTTTATAAATTGAATAATAAAATTTTAAAGGTAACCCATCAATAATATTATTAATATTCATCTATCATTGAGAAATAAAAATGTTATACATGATATATTAGACTCAATTTAAGTTACATATTAAATAAAAACACACTTTTAAAGATATTATATATTTAGTATTATAAATATTTAAATTTTACATTCATGTTTTGAAAATAGTATTTATTAATGTATTTATATGTATGTTATAGTTTTAAAATGTAATGCTTCAAATTTATATCAGATTTGTTTAAGTGGTGTAGGACACATTGATTTAAAAATATCTTGTAAAATGTTTTAAATGAGGTTTGAAAATTGATTTCAAGTTTAAATAAAATTAAATGTATTATTATGTGTGAAAATGAAATTTTTGTGTGAAATGTTGAAATTTTAATTCTCATATGTTTTATTATTAAATCATGCTACATGTACATTTGATGGGTGGTTAATTAAAAAACCAGTGATGAGTGGTTAAATGATAAAATGAGGACAAGTGGTATTGTTTTAATATCCAATGCATTGAATAAGGAATTCATCTATTTGGATATTCAAATTATAAGAGTGAAATTATGGGAATTTGGTCTTATGGTAATTTCATTTTTAATAGTGACATGTATGTAAGTCGACCACATGATTAAACAAATTTTGAATAATTATGTCCCACATTACATACATTACATTTATATTCTTGTTTATTAGTTTTAAAGAGAACTTTTTGATTTACAAATCATATTATAATGATCGTTTTGAACTTATTATCAACTTTTCTAGTTAAAAAGTATTGTTTTAGGATGTTATTTATGGGTTTTCATATGTCTAGTGGTTTCCTTTCATTTAAGTCTGTTAGTGATATTTTATACTCATGTAATGTTATAAGAGAAATTTAAATACGTTTATGGGACAGTTGGTATAAGGATGAGATCAAGGAAATTTTTTGAAGAATATCAATATAGGAAATAATTTTTATTTTAATATTTTTAGTGTTATTAAAAAGTGGATACTATGTATAAGTGTCCAAATGTAGTGTATGAGTTTACTATGTAATATTTATTTCTTTTTCTATAAAACATAAACCTAAGATATCATTTGGAAAATGATTTATAGTTTTAAAAATAAATAGAATATAATTTTTTAAATTTTGGGTACATAAAATAAAAATATTCATAAGGAAGTGATTGTTTCAAGAGAATGTAAATAGTCACAAAGGAAATTGATATTTCACATATTACTTTTATAGACTATAATTTTTCAAGTCAAACCCCCTCATATTAGATAATTCAAAGTAAAACAACCAATACCCTGATTATAAGAGAATTGATGATATAATATATCAAAAGGGGTTGTAGATATACCACTAAAAAAAGGATGTGGTGGATATGATAGTTATCTCAAAGATTAAAAAAGTGAGATTAAAATACACTACCTTACGTTTAATTTTGGTTGAAAATCATTTAACCACAAGTCTATAGAATTTAAAAATGTTAAATATCTTATAACATAACTATTCTCATATTTATAATATCATATATTAACTTCTTATAATTTTTTATCTAGTTTGTTAATAGTCGCCATTATTTTCACTATTTCGGATGTTAATTACCATGTTTGTTGTATGTTTTAACATTTTACCAGTTTTCCCAACTATTAGTAAATTGATTCATCATCTATATAATACAATATATGATTTAAATATTATATATAATCATTATATATGTTTTTTGAATAATTAATAGTTTTCTAATATAGAAAATGAAAAGTATTATTAATGGAGATAGTTAGTCCTATGTACACATGAAATCCACTTCAATTTTTTCATATAAAAATAATTATATATAAATCATAAATATGTATATTAAAATTCCAATATTATATTAATGTCTTTTATTTCAATTTTTTTTGTAAAACAAAACCTTAAAGGATTCCATATAAGAGAATGTATCCTCATGGATTAAGCATTTATGTATTTATAAAGACTAAGGTTTGTAGAGAATGACCAGAGGATATATGGATGATTTTTACTACTACGAGATAGAATCAAGGGATGAATTCATGTCATGAATAAATTCATGACATGAAGGTGTGATTCATCGTGTGTAATGAATCCGTGATATGAAAATAAATATGTTGAAGAGGCGACACATTTTTCAGTTGAAACAAAACCTTGTGAATTACACCAAGTGAAAGGCGATTACACTAAGTGTAATTCCCCAGTACAGTTTTGTATTATGGATTTTCATTTATTGTGTTTTTTCATAATCCTTCATATTTAGTGGATCTCCCTCTCATTCTATCTAACACGACAACCCCCTCTTCAACATTTTGGGGATTCCTTCATCAAGGATTGATTCCTACATTACCTCCTATAATCCACATAGATTTTTTTTGGTATATGTTATGTTATACCTCATTTGTTATGATCTCTCTGATATGTATCCTATTGTACCTCTTGGTCATGTGATTTCACTTGATCTCCATAATTCTAATGAAGTTCTTTGGGTGGTTTTTTTGGTGTGGTTGTGTCACAACATCCTCTAGTTGATGATGTTCTTGTGGGAGAGGTGACCGAGATACAATTATTTTTTTCATTCATGTGAAAAATACATTGACAAACTTTTCATGAATGAGATTATTTTCCTCTTTTTTATTTACATTTAATTAAATTAAATATCATGATTTTTTACTTTTAATCTCAATGAAATTAAATTAGTAATTACTTGAACTATGTTAAAGAATTGGTATCAATCGCATGACAATGTCTTTTCTTAGTTCCATGAAAACATTTTACTTATAATTTTCAAATTAGTGTGATTTCTATGACATTATTAGACAATCACATGGAACAGGTAAATGGCATAATGATGTAATGTATTGATAATTAATTGGAAAAAAGTTTTTAGGAGGCAAGTTTAATTAATTTTTTTTATTTCAATTTGGTGATACTCAAATTGAGGCAAGAGTGCATATTAAATAGAATTGGTTAGGGACCAAGAAGAATGTCTAATATTGGTGATAAAATAATTATATGAATTTTAAATTTATTTTTTAATTTATTTGTGATATATTATGTTTTATAGCTTCTTAGTTTTCATGTAGATGGAACCTATGATTAATGAATTAGTTAATTCAAGATGGAATATAAACCAGTTGTGTGCTAAAAGATAAGTAATTTTATAGTATGAGTTTCATTCTTACATGTAGAGGTCGAGTTTCTTGTGAATTGGATCAGTGATAGATCATAGTTTGTGATGATTTAATGTCTTGTTTTAGGGTCAAGACCCTAATTTCTCGGTTTTATTCCTGCTACTTGTGGTTTGATGTGATCCTTGAATGTATTATCCTTTATAGATGTTACAGTATGTGGGATGAGGGGTCGTGGATGTGGCATGATCCTGGAATGTCTAATTCTAGAGGAAATTTATGGTATGGAGCTTACTGGGATGGAATGATAAGATTACAATTTTGAAAAGTTCTACACTCAGACTTCTTATTCATAAAAGGCATGGAAATTTATTAAAATTATAATAAAATTTAATGAGGATATTTTAATAATTATTTAATGGGTAAATAATTAATTAACATAATGTAAAACAAATGAAAATGAATCATATGAATTAATGTTGATCTTAAATGGTTGTGTGCTTATAAAATATATGGTCTTAGCAGTTTCAATTTAGAGTCTAAGTGATTTTTTTTATAGTTGAGTTTGAGAATAGGAAATACCCATGGATTGGTTGTTAGATATATTATACCATGTAAATTTTGTTTTTCTATAGGCTACTGGACCATTTCTGTACAAAAAACTGACACCCCAGGGATTCTGAGCCCTAGGGGTGATTTCCCAAACATCCTGATGGGGGGGGGGGGGGGGTTAATGGATGACTACCCCCTTTTTCGTCTATCTTTTATATTTCTATTTACATGTACTAATATGATTGAAAACTACTTTTTCCCAAATATTTGTCTAGAGGGATTTCATGTCTTGTGGTTATTTCACATATATGTACTCCAGATATTGTTTCCTAAGGATTACTATAGGTATAATGTGTATAGGTTGTGATGGGTTGAGGATCCTTACTCACTGCATGGGATATGATCTCTTGAGGTATATTTACCATGTCTGGAAAACATTATATTTTATGTGATGGTTTCCGAATCTACCATATACATTTAGTTATGTGGATGTGGTAGTGTGATACATTATTTTTATGTTGTGGTTCTTCACCAAGGTGCCTACAGGTATTCATTTTGGGGAGAGATTCTTAGGAAGTGTGATTTTGCATAAGTATGAAAAACTAGTGTGAAAGTGGATGTTTGTTACTCTTTATATTCATTGAGATATTAAATTATAATTTATGTGAAACATGTTTAGAGATTCCTTGGTGAGTTTGGGAACATATTATTCATGTTTTTATGATGAGTTAGTTTATATTATTGTTCACTAATAATTAGCATGATTTTTTTATCATTATCATTTGATTCTCTAGGGAGGATTCTACAGAGTATTTTGTGATACTAAATCTATGCATATATAAAATATTTTTTTGGCCAGTTTGAGAAGGTTGTAGTTCATACTTGTCACCACTAGCATAGGGTTTAACAAGAGTTTTTTTGGCATCATGGTCACTATCATCTTTAATTTTATTTCGGTTCTTGATTTTTTGCATTATGTTGTAGTAGTTTATTCAAAATTTTAAATTTGTGTATTTTATGTTTCATTTTATATTGATCTCTCAGAATGAGTTTTTTTATATATGTCTTATCTCCCTCTTTCACATTTGGTCTCTTAGAGGGTAATTCCACCAATCTGGGTGTTAATTATACCCTCAATGATAGTATCCATCCCATGGCCTCTAGAGGAGGGACATGGCTTCCACTGCCTCTCAACCCCATTATTATCCATGGATAGGTACACATTTTTGGGAGGGGATCTTGAAAATGTGGTATGAGGGGAGGTTGATGGAAAAGGAGTTTTTATTTTTCCACGTGTAAGGTTTCATGTCCTAGTAGTGAAATGATGTCAGCTAAGTATATCTAATGCAGTAAACATGAGAGATCAACATAGAAACAGGTATATAGGGATCCCTTTAAACAAAATCACATGACTTTAAGATTTTATTGGACACTAAATGAGATGATACTAGTCATAGGGTTTATTACTAAGATTGGATCATGAATCATTTATTGTTACACCAATGTTTGAATAGGTATACCTCGTGACAGTATAACCTATAATTAATTAAAGGAAAAACCAATTAAAATTGGTTTTATCCATATTTTATGTTTAGGATCTCTTGTGGTTTATTACATTTTAGTAATGATTGATGTTCAACATCCTCATCAAAATTTTACATAAGATGTTCAGCAGGTTGCACAATTACATTTCCATACGATAGAGATTGAAGAAGACGAACCAAGTAGGAGGAACATCTGAGAGTTTCAATGCAAGATTCTATAGAGGTATGATGGATCTATTTCATATGTAGTCATGAATGACTGATTGGAGGAAGTTGAGATAACCTTCTGTTTGATATATGCTCAAAAATAGCATTGGAAGTTGTTGGTTATGATGATGCAACATAGGGTAGTGAGACAGTGGTGGTTCTTATTCCTCAATATCATGAGGACTCTAAAGATTCATTGGAGAAGATTTGATTCTAGATAGGATCTGAGTTAGTATAATAAATTTCAATGGTTTATATTCATAAAAAGTTTCATAACCTTCAACATGGGACATGCAAGGTGAAATATTTCAAGATCCATTTCCAAACCGTTATATGATATACTTCTGACCTGTTTCTATATTTGGAGGCCATGGTGGGGCATTTTGGGGAGGATTTTCATCTAGAGATCCAGCTCTTGGTCACCCCATTTATGCTGACGAAATATATCATTGTTCAGTAAAAGGAAGAGGTAATTAGGGGTTTATTAGTAAAAAAGAGATTGTCATGGGAGGGGATTCTTCATGATTTTTCATGATGCATTGATCTAGTCCAGGGTTTCTAGTTTCCATGGAACAATAGCTTCCAATCAGCTGGGAGTTTGTAAAATCCCTCAATGTCTCATTTATGAGAGGTAGGTGAATCTTAGTCCTATTCCATGTGGTTTTATTCCTTTATTTCTTTTTTAGGATAAGGTCATTAATGTCGAGAGTGACTATCCATTAAAATTATCCAACATGCACTACTTTTTCTACTTCCGTTTCGTTAGTTGTAGCAGTTTTATCAAAGGAATCAGTAGTAGGTTTCTCTAGTTTGGGATCAGTAGAGAGAAGATGTGGCATGTAGAGGATATCATCGGGATGCTCCCCATCCCCAGATATTAAAGAACTAACACATATGTGGTATTTATCATAGAGGGAGAGGTAGTTGAGTATGTATTAGTCATCTTCATGCTTTAGCGTTGGTAACTGTAGACATGATAGGAATCATTCGAGGTAACATTTTAATGGATTTTACTTGGGTGCATGCCTTTTTGTTTCATGGAGTGACTCACTTCTTAGTATTACCTTCCCATGTCCATGATATAGTGCTTGGGGTAGAGACACATTCAGTTCCATTGTCATAGAATATGACATTTGATGGTCGAGATGGATTATTTGATTTATGAAGAAAATATGAGATAGTGTTGGAGAAACACATATCTTTTTGAGGTTTCCAATTTTTCTAGATAAGACCATATTAAATCATACTCATAAGGGACTGGTTGTATTTGGTGTAGCATATCATGTATTACAATAGGGAAAAGGATGTGTTCCTCGATGCTAATGGATAGCTAGCAGTATTTATTGGCGAGTGAGACCCTCAGATAGATTAGAAGCATGTTCTTTCTTTATCATCCATGATGGATGGGCTGATTCTGGGTTATTTAAAATTTTAGCAATAATTATATACTATGATCATAGAAGATTACCCTAAGGTATTTCTAGAGGTTTTTTTGAAATTACCCCATCAACGATATATCAATTTGGTTATTGAACTACATATATGATAGTTTCTTATCTCAATGTATATGTATAGGATAGTACCTTATGAGTTTTGTGAGTTGCATATACATCTTGATGGTCTATTTCATTGTAGTGTTTTTTCAATTGTGTGACCATGGGGTACAACTTTTTCTTCGTAAAGAATGTCGATTGATGTTTTTAGTTTTGAATAGATTATCATTTCTTGATCGAAGTTATATTGAAGAACCACTATCATCATCAATGGATTCATGATTTATTTGATCAAATGAAAGGAGAATGTGTGTTCTGGAAAATTGATTTGTGGTCAGGGTGTCATCATAATTGTGTAAAAGATGAGAATATCCCAAATACATCATTTCACAGTTGTCATGGGAATTTTTATTGTATCCATGTAGTTCGGGGTGATGAATTATATAGATGAGTTAATGGTTTTAATGAATGTCGTGTTCCATGTGTTCTGTAACACCCCAAGATTTCATAGTATGTTATCTCTTCAATGTAATTCAATAACATTCACTACATACAACAACGAGTTCAAGCGCACTACAACTTACCAAACTAGCTGTTCAAAAAATGTTTTTGAATAGTAATAACTAAATTTTGAATTTTATATACTCCATATAAATTTGAAACCCAAATTATGTTTTTCTTAGACATAATATATGAACAAATTCAATTTTTCTGATAAAGGACGTATTTTTGAGAAAATGAAATTTTACCACCTTTTAATGAAGAACCATTATTAAATATAATATTTCACACTTTTATATATTAAAATTGATAAAATAAACTTTTTCTTTAGAATCGGGACATAAAAATCTTGTTTTGATAATTATTTGTTATTTTTATGGTAACTTTCATATTTTAGTGAATAGTGAAAATACTAAATTTTAATTGAAAACAACTTTTTAATAGAAATAATTTATAGTGTTAAATTATGAATTTGAATGGCTTTGAAGTATAATTAGATTATATTTTTATCATTTAATACAATTTAGGTCATAATAATTAATTTCACATTTAAATTTTACATAAACACGTGTCAATCTTTTGATAGTATTTTTTTAAAAACCCGCTTAATGGTTTTGACAATGAGAATTAATTTTAAATTAATAAATGAAACTTCTATGTTTTTAATTTGATAAAATGGACTTCATTATTGAATTCTCAATATCAAAATTATCTTATGGTATATTTTTGGTATTTTTATGAAAAATTTCAATTTTTGATGAATAGATAAAAACTATGAGTTATTATTTAAAACCAACGTTTTTTAAGTAATTGTTTATTTTGTTCAGATTTTTTTGTTAAAAATAGATACATAATACCTATATATGTTCAATTTAATTCATTGGAGTAATTTTATAATGATTTTAGATATATAAAATATTTATTGAACTTATTACCGTCTTTTACCCACCTCCTAAGAGCATTTAAAAATTTGCATAAAATATAATTTTACCCTTTTGTGAGTGGAATTTATAAAATCCGTGATAAAAAATAATTATCAGTATGTAAAATGTGGTTCAATAAGATGAATATAATTTTTTGTGAATAGTAACATTTTACTTTTATTTTCCACAGTTCAAAGTAAATAGAGTATTTAAGGGTAAAAATGATATCATAATTACCCTAAAGCATGTCCTAATTACATTGGATAAGTATAATTAGACCAAAAAAAACCTTCAGAATAAAATATGAACCCTTTGGTCCACTTGGATTAGATTAGGAAATTTATTATTATTTTATTTAAATAAATGTTAAAAGAGTAAAAATAAATGTTTAATAAATAATTTTTTTTAATATATGGTTATAAATAAAATAAATTTAACTATAATAATTTATTAGAAAGTTAAAATGATTTACTACATAATGGTATTTTATTTATAATTTTTAGACATTAAATTATTTAATTTAATTATGACACAACGATGATGCAATAGTTACCTTATTAATGAAAGAATCAATAAATGGTATTATAAATATTAAAATAAATATAATTTCAAAGTTTTTATGAAATCCAAGAAATTTATAAGTGAATATGACCTGTTAGAATTGATACAATGTATCTTTTTAGATGTAATAAAGTTTTTATGACTTTCACAAAAACTAAGTACCAAATAATGTCAAAATTGACATAAATTATTTTTTAAAACAAATACTATATTACTAGTTGATATAATATTAATAAAAATATGATGCTCGACCAAAGTTCTTAGATTATATTATATAAGTCATTAATAAAATACTTGAGGATATTTTAGAAGTTTATAGTATGTTTATTAACCATATAGTGTAAGAATAAAAGAATAAAAGGTTAAAGTTAAAATATTTAACTAAGAGTTAAATCTAAAAGATAATCTTAATATGATGACTGAAACCTGTCTAAAACCAATTGGTTGAGAGGTTTTCGACCCATCCCCACATTATCATTGAAATAAATCATTTCGGAGCCATTCAAAGATGAATGTGTTTTTATTGTAATATAATATTTCATGGTCTTCCTAAAGTGACCCTCACTTCTCTTATAAAAGGGTACCTCCCCTTTTCTTAATTTCACACCTCCAAAGCCATTTGGCTCAGCCAAACCCTACCAAAATATTCTCCCAACATTCCTCCCTTAATCCTAGAGGCCCTCCTTTGGTAATAATTCCAACCTATAAAGCCCTTCTGATCAAATAAAAAAGAAGAACCTGAAAAAGAAGAGGTTAAATGCAACATCGACTAAAGAAAAGTGCAAGGTAAGGGTTAATTCCTCAATGTAATTATTATTTGAGATTGATTATGGGTTATTTTTTTCTGGGAAAAATTTATTATCCATGTACATGTTTCATAAAATATTTTTCAGTGGGATTTTTAAGGGACTCATTCATTAAAACGTGATTTTGAAATTTTTAATTTTTTATTCTTTTAAATAATTCTAATTAATGTAAAAGTTTAAAAAAATTAAGGATTTTTTATATGGAAATGAATGTTTTTAAATTGTTAATTCCTTTAAAATGTTTTAAAGTTCTATGGGACACTTTTATTAAAAAATGTCTCAAAATACCATCCTTTCTAAATAGTGTGAATCTTAAATGATTTCAAAATAGAATGACATATTTCTCCAAAATAGTATTGATTTCATCTATGTAAACATCCGTTGATAAATTTTTTACTTGTTTGAAGTTGATTTATTATGATAAAAATCTACCATATTTTATTTATGTTTTTTTGATATGTTTGACAGTTGATGAGTTATTTTTATGCCATTAATGTTTTATGGTTAAATTATTGACATATCGTATGTTAGTTTTAATACGAATGTTTATGTTATATTTCAAACTCTTCTTAAGATGAATGTGTTGGAATAGTATGTTCCGGGTTGGGGATTGGTAAAAGTAAGCCCTCCGGGTTGGGTCTGGTTATAGAAGACCCTCCGGGATGGAGTCTGGTTACAGTGGCTCTCCGAGTTGGAGACTGGTTAAAGAGCCTCTTCGGGTGGGAGACTGGTTACAGAGGCTCTCCGAGTAGGAGTCCTGTTACAGAGGCTCTCTGGGTTGGGGTCTAGTTAAAGTTATCACCTAGGTCCTGGCATGAGGGGTTGACACAGAAATTAATGTTTGGCATTATGCATTCCATCATTTGAAAGTGGCTATTTATCTTTCATGTGATTATTCGACTAGTATAATATCATTGTGAACAAGTAAATGGAATTATTTGATTTTATCTTTTCTATATTATACTGAATTTCAAGTTAAAAAGGCTTTTGTTTTACTCTTATACAATGTCTTAAAGGATTATTCTTATTTATGAAAGATCCCGATATATTATTATCCTTACTGAGCATCTCATCCCACCCCTTTATATGTTTTATTTTTAATAAGACTGAAGAATTACTTTATAGTTGACCTGCAGGGATAGGCTTGGGGATATGAATGTGTCCAATAGGGGAAAATGTTGTTGTTTTTGTTATTCATTTCATAATTTAATGAAACATTCATGTATGTAATCTATTTTCAAAGGCTGATAAACTAATCATTTTTTCAGGACAAGATTCCTTGTAATCATGTCAATGTATTAAAATAATTCATCGAATCTGGGTTTCTGGGGTCAGGGTGTTATAGTTGGTATCTGAGTAAGTGTAGAAACAACCTTGGAAATATATTTAGATAAACTCTGATTAGAAAACCATACCCTAAGATAGACTTTCAGGATTAGTATTGATGAACTTCAACGAATTTTGGTACTATAGTGATTTTGTGAGTTTTCCAAGTAATACATCCCTATCCTGATACGAGCAGGTAGAGACAACTATGGAATAGATGTACCTAGGGGTAAAATGCAAAAACACTACCTTGAGCTGGACTCAAGTGGGAACTGGTGCTCCATAATGGGCCTTACTGCATTCTTGGTTATAACACTCCTGGGGGATATGTTTAGGATAATTCACATTTTCAATACAATCCATTATAAGGATTTAGGAGTAAATACCCCCTTAAAGAAAACATTTTTATGATTATGGATTATATCAATAAACTCATCAATTTACTTTAGGTATTTTACAAGTTTGGAATTATGAATTTTGATTCATAAAATGACCTAGTGTATTCCATTGTTTAGAAATGGTTCCAAGTTGATGTAATGAAAATACAATAATATGCATGATCGAAAGATTAAGAAGGATCATATCATTCATGAAATTAAGCCAAAATTTAAAAGAGAAATAGTCTTCCACATATTATTATCATATGATGAAATAGTATCATGTTTTAATATGATAATTACAGAATTCATTGAGTCTTATGGATTTTAAGGGAAGAAAGAGAAGAAAATTATAGAAAAGGAAAGATGTATATTGAAAATAGGGGAAAGGCGGATTTTCTAATATGTGATTACTGTGGAATAAATCACCATGGAAAATTCTTGAAGGAAATGGGAGATTGTTATATGTGTGGAGAAAAAGGACACAAACTAAGTGATTGCAAGGGTAAGAAAAATGTTTCAAATTTACAATGATTCATCTGCAAGGAGTTGGGAAACTCCACTAATAAATGCCTAAATCATCAGAGTATACCCCAAACACTGCTATTGGATAATAATCAAGTTATGATACTTCTGAAGATAAAGAGGAATGATTAAGAGTTCTCGTGCTGTTATTAATGTATTATTTCATTTGAGTAATGTATTAATAATGTACATGTTATAATAGTTATAGAGTATATATGGATTGAACTAAAATACTATTTCATTAATGAATTGAGATTGTGTGGAACCAAGAAATTTACCTCATTATATGGTTAATTTTTTTGGAAAATATATGATTAATGGAATGGTAAACCGTAATATCGTTGTAATACTGAGGTAGTGATTTTGGAATAAGAAATGGTTGATTTGGGTAAATTATATTGGATATTCTTGACTACCTTGGAATTGATTAATGGTTTGTTTATTCCATAATGGTTGGAATATTCAAAAAAATTGATATAAAGAATATATCAAGTATTTTATACGGAATAAGGGAGAATGAATGTAATCAATAAATTTTTATGGTAATTTATGGTGTTTATATGATTTAAAATAATACATGATGAAGGTATTCAAATGTTATTACATTCCAAAAGAGATCTTCATTTTGTTTACCATCCTTATAAATTTTGGACTATGTGTTTGGACAAAATTATTTTGGATAGCTACAATTGTTGGAATGGATTATGTTTACCTTTGGAAAGTATTTATTAAGATTATTTTTGAAATATTATAATAATATAGTTTTAGAGAAAGGACAATCTTCATGTTGGGAGATAAAATATCGTGTCAGACAAAGCTATATGAATCAAACCTACAACCAAAATCTGACAAGGCTTTACTACCTACCACTAGCCTACAAAATTTCTTTTTTTATTATAAATTAGTTTTCTCCATGGTATATGTATGAAACTTTATAATATCAAGAAAAATATAATATTTTTTAGTTTTATTATCTTTTGGAGTGAAGGATAAGTTTGTGGTAGAAATTAGCGAAAAGATGGAACTCTACATATCATGTATATATATATAAATACTTATTATTCTATTAGGAAATAGATTTTTAAACATTAGGTAGTGGGTATTAAAACCAATAATATGTTATCCAAATACCTTAGGTTTTTTTTGAACCGATGATATTCTAAGTCATCTTAAATTGATGGTTTTGAGGCCCAAAATTTTACACTTGTTTGTGATTGTTGAACTCAATCAATCCCTATAAATATTTACATTTTTCTCCAATTATGAGTCTGTAATTGCCACCAATATTCTTTTATTTGAAACCCTATGTTGGTGGTGACTTTTTCATTTCCCTTTCCCTCATATTAAGACTAAATATTAGTGACCCTATTTTCGATGTGGTTTTTCCACGAAGGTATTTTCTATTTTCAACCACTTATTTTAGAAGAATAATTTCAAATTGCGAGGACATAATTTATTGAAATAGGGGATAATGTAGCACCCAATGTTTTCATAGTAGTTTATCTCTTCAATTTAATTCAATAACTTGAGCTACAAACAACACTGAGTTCGAGTGCACCACGACATACCAAACTAGCAATTCAAAAAACGATGATGAAAAGTATTAACTGCATTTTGAATTTTATATACTGAATATAATTTTGACATCCATATTATGTGTTTCTTAGACATAATATAAGAAAAAATGTAATTTTTTAGATAAAGGAAGTATTTTTTAGAAAATGAAATTTTACCACCTATTAATGGAGAACCATATTGAAATCCAATATTTGACACTTTTATATAATCAATTTGAAATAATAAACTTTTTCGTTGAATCGGGACATAAAAATTTAATTTTGATAAACATTTGGTATTTTTCTGATAACTTTCATATTTTGTTGAATAGTGAGAAATGCTAAATTTTAATTGAAAACATATTTTTTAATCGAACTAATTTATAGTGTTAAATTATGAATTTAAATGGTTTTTATGTATAATGAGATTATATTTTTATCATTAAATACAATTAAGGTCATTACAATTAATTTCACATTTAAATTTCACATAAACACATGTCAATCTTTTGATAGTTTTTACTTTTTTAAAAACCCACTTTTTGGTTTTGACAACGAGAAATAATTTTAAATTAATAAATAATACTTCTATGTTTTTAATTTGGTAATTTTTTGTTCATATTTGAATTCAGAATATCAAAATTATCTTAGAGTAAATTTTTGGTATCATTCTATGAACATTAAATTTTCGATGAATAGTGAAAAACACTAAGTTATTGTTTAAAACTGACTTTTTATTTAAATATTTTTTATTTTATATAAATATATTTTTTTGTCAAAAATGATAAATAATACCTATATAATTTCAATTTAATTCATTGGAGTCATTTTATAATGGGTTTAGATATATAAAACTTGTGTTGAACTTTTTACCGTCTTTTACCCAACTCCTAGGAGCATTTGAAAACTTGCATAAAATTTAATTTTACGGATTCGGTGAGTTGAATTTAAATTTCCTAGAGATAAGTTTAATTTAAGTATGTAAAATTTGGTTCAATAAAAGGAAAATAATTTTGGTGAATAGTAACTTTTTACTTTTATTTACAACGGTTTAAAGTTAATTAAGTAATTAGGGGTAAAATGATATCATAATTACCCTAACACATGTCCAAATTCTATTGGATAAGTATAATTATCCAAAAAAATATTACGAATAACATATTAACCTCTTTGTTACACTTGGATTATATTAAGACATTTATTATTATTTTATTTAATGAAAAGTAAAAAGAGTTAAAATCAATGTTTAATAACTAAACCATTTTAAATATAGGGATATACATTATATAAATTCAACTATAAATATTCATTAGAAATATAAAAAAATTTCTTATATAATGGTATCTTATTTATTATTTTCAGACATCAAATAATATAATTTATTTATGACACAATGATGATGCAGTAAGTTCTTTATTAACGAAGGAATCAAATAAATGTTATTATACATATTATAATAAATATAATTTTAATGTTTTTATGACATAAACAAAAAATTTTAGGTGAATATGAAATTATAGGGTTGATTAAATGTATCTTTTTGGAAGTAATCAAGTTGTGATGACTTTCACAAAAACCATGTACCAAATAATGTCAAAATTGAGATAAATTAATTTATAAAACAAATACTATATTATTTGTGGATATAATATTCCTAAAATTTTATGTTTCTGCAAAAGAGCTTAAATAATATTATATATATCATTAATGAACCAATTTAGGTTCACTTGTAATTGTATAGTATGTTTATTAACCATGTAGTGTAAGAATACAAGAAGAGACATTAAAAGTTAAAATATTTAACTAAGAGGTAAATCTAAAAGATAAGGTTAATATGATGAAGTAAACCTATCTAAAACCTATCAGTTGAGATATTTTTGACCCATCCCCACATTATATTCGAAATAAATCATTTTGGTGCCATTTGAAATAAAATATTATTTTATTATAAAATAATATTTCAAGGTTTTCCTAAAGTGACCCTCACCTCTCTTGTAAAAGAGTACCACCCCTTCTCCTAATTTAACACCTCCAAATCCATTTGGCTAGGACAACCCATACAATGATATCCTCCCAACATTCCTTCCTTAATTTTATAGGCCTTCCATTGGTCAGAAATCCATCCTAGGAGCCCTTTTGATCAAATAAAAAAAGAACCCAAAAAAGAGAAGATTAAAAGTACTATCGACTAAAGGAAAGTGCAATGTAAGGGTTAATTCCTCAATCTCATTATTATTCAAGTTTTTTTGGGTGAATTTTTACTAGGAAATATTTATTATCTATTTCCATGTTTCATAAAAATAGTTTTCAGAGGGATTTTTTAAGGGACTCTTTTATTAAAATTTCATTTTAAATGATTTAAATATTTATTCTTTTAAATCATTCTCATTAATTTCCATGTTTTCAAAATGTTTAATAAGGATTTATTTATATGGACATGAATGTTTTTAAAATGTTAATTCTTTTCAAAAGATACTACTTGGTATGAGACATTTTTATTCAAAACTATATTTTAATGAAATCCTTTCTAAATAGTGTGACTCTTAAATTATTTCTGAATAGAAATAGATATTTCTCTCAAATAGTTTTGAATTTATCTATATCAACATCGTTTGATAAATTTCAAACTTGATTGAAGTTGATTTGTTTTGATAAAAATCATCCATATTGTATTTAAGGTTTTGTGATATGTTTGACTGTGGATGAGTTATTTTTATGCCATTCTTGGTTTATGGTTAAAGTATTGACATTTCATATGCTAGTTTAATACGAATGTTTATGTTGTATTTCATCCTCTTCTTAAGATGAATGTGTGGGACTTGTTTGTTTCAGGTTGGGGACTAGTAAAAGTAACCCTCCGGGTTGGGGTATGGTTACAGCAGACCCTACCGATTGGAGTCCGATTATAGAGCCTCTCCAGGTTGGAGTCTGGTTACAGAGGCTCTCAGGGTAGGACTACGGTTAGATAGGCTCTTTGGGTCGGAGTCTGGTTACAGAGGCTATCCATGTTAGAGTCTGGTTACAGAGGCTCTCCATGTTGGGGTCTAGTTACTATTATCCCCTGGGTCCTTGCATGAGGCCTTGACATAGAAATTAAAGTCCATCATTATGCATTCAATCATTATGAAAGTGGCTATTGATATTTCATGTGATTATTTGACTAGTAGAATGTCCAAGTGAACAATTAAATGTAATTATTTGATTTTACCATTTCCATATTATGCTGAATTTCATGTTTAAAAGGCTTTTCTGTTAGTCTTATACATTTCCTTAAATTTTTATTCTTATTTATGAATGTTTCCGCTATATTGTTATCCTTATTGAGAAACTGAGCTCACCCCTTTATATGTTTTATTTTTCCTAGGAATGAAGAAGTATTTAATGGTTTGCATGTAAGGTTAGGTAAGGGATATGAATGTGTTCAAAAAAGGATAATGTTGTTGTTGTTTTTAGTCATTTTATAATGTATGGTTACATTCATTTATGTAGTCAATTTTCCAAGGATGTTAAAATGATCAGTTTTTTGGGACATGATTCTTTGTAATCATTCTAATGTTTTAAAATAATGCACTGACTCTAGGATTCTGGGGTTGGGGCATTACTTGTTATGGGATATGACCATAATGTGTTTTCATCACTAGAAATCTTTTCTACTCTATGTCCGAGGAGCAGCATACAATTAATCTTATTGTCTTTTTGTGAGTTATTCTTCATCGACAACTATTTGGGATGTTTTTGAAGTGTGTGTTTTGGGAATGTGAATTCCATTTCATGGGGAATTTTGTATCTTATTAGAGAGTATCTTTGGATATGTCATAGGTATTTGTAGTCGTTTCTTGGTCATCTTACATGAAAATTTAAGTGGTGAAAGGTTTCCTTAATCTTGTATCTTAATAGAGAATGTTCAAAGAATAATTATCTTGGGATGAGACTCCTCTAGCATTGATGACCAATAAATATTTTGAATTCTTGTGGACTAATCAGTTTTTGACATCTTTTGAGAATTTGAATTAGAATTTTGTAAATAATCCATTTTTTCAGTCAATAGAAGGAGTTCAGTTTTAGGTTTTTTGTGATTCATTGCAAATTTGGTTAGGTTGTGTTTTTATGTAGAAGAGTGTAGTCATTTTTGATGGTTATATGTAGTTATTTCTCCATGATCTTAACTATTCCACCCACAATATCGTGTTGGTGTGGAGGTTTTTTCCTTAATGTTTTGGATAAATTACCTAATCAAGGAGCATTTTTTGTTTTTCACTGATCATATGATCATGAGGTATGTTTTGTCCAAACATGACATGAACTTGCATCCCCATCAATGGATATACATCATATAGGATTTTGACTTTTAGATTTTAAATACACCTATTACGAGGAATGGTGTGGATGAAGCATTGAGTCAGAAGTCACGTAGTGATTCTATGTGTGAATCATGTAATCCACATAGTGTGATAGAAGAATATTAAACATTACATTTAAATAATGGAGAGTTTTATGGAAGATGTAGTATTTCTAAGATAATTGTATAGTCATCATTAGAGTAGTAGGTGGAGGAATCTCATTTGGGGGATCATGAGGTAGAGTTTTGGAGATATCAAATTGTTTGCGGAATGGTCCCTGATGGTTGGTCTGTGAATGAACAACATCAAGTGTAATTTCATGGATGTATTTTCATTCATTTGGAGTTTCATGAGGTAGTTATTAGAGACTTACTTAGTATTTCTTTAGTAGTACGTCTTTCCCTGACAATGATGTATCAATATTTGAGATTTCCTTTTGGACGTCCTGGGTTGAATCATACAGTTTCAATATTTTTGTCTCGATGATTGGTTTTCTAGAAGGTTAAGTATGATCACCATGTTCCTAGTGGTTTTCTCCAGTCATTATACGTTGCCCAATAGATGTGGTATGCCACTTTGATTGACTTTGTTACCATTTTACCTCTACCATAGGGAGGCTATGAAGTTATATGGATTGTAGCATATTATTTGATGAAGTCATACCACTTTATATTGATCATTTATGAAATATTATTATATTTCTACCGTGTTAGTATCTAGAAGATGTCTTTAGACTCCATGGTGTCTTGTAGAGATCATATCTGATCAGGTTCCTCATTTACCTCTAGGGTGTGGAGAGGTCTCTAGAATGATTTTAGTTCTCAAATTTGACATATCACCAATTTTCATCCACAAATGTACAATCAGCTAGAATATACTATTCAAACTCTTGGAGACATGTTCTACTCTTGTGCCGTAGATTTTTGAGGTTCGTGGATGAGACATCTACCATTGGTTGAGTTCAGTTACACCAATAATTTTCACTCCACCATTGGTTTGGTACTATTTGATTCATTTTTCGGGTGAACATTCCATTCATAATTTTTATGGACATGGGTCTTAGGGTAATCGATTCATAAAATAAAATGGGTACAGAAAATGACTGAGATGATTCATGTAACTCACAAGAGGATGAAGGTAGCAAATGATTGTAAGGAATTTTATTCCAATCATAGAAGTAGACCTATGGAAATTGAAGTTGGAGATCAATTGTTCTGTACAGTGAATCCCTATCATAGGAATAAAATAATTGGTCATGGGAGTAATCTTTCTTCCCTGTTTGTTGGGGCATTGAAGGTACTTTATTGTGTTGGAGTAGTTGTGTATCAGGTATCACTTCCCCATATCTGAGCCAGATAAATGATTTTTTTCTTGTGTCACAACTCCACTTTTATCTCCATGATGATTATCAAATAATATATATGGAGGAGATATCAATAATGATGAATATGTGACCTATAGGGACTTAGATGTAGAGATCTAGGACCTCCATGAGATGGTGTTGCGGGGGTGTGTTTTCCCCTTGGTTCGTGTCTTACGTTGGCATAGTTGTGTGGAGGACAATACTTTGGAATGTGTGTGGCAGATACATGATCAATTCAATAATATGTTTAATGATTATCTCTTATCATGTACGTTTATTCAATTTTTTATTTTTTAACTTTTAATGTTTTATGAGATGGATCTCTCTCTTATTACTTTTTTGTATTTCTTTCATTCCATTCGAGGTGAAGACAAATGGGGTATTCCACATGTTTTCCATGATTAGATTTTTGTGGTTATATTGTTCTACTCTATATCTCTACATGTGGTGATGACTCAATGAGTATTTTATCTACTAACCATGTTGAGAAGCTTGTTCTTGAATGGGCGTCATTGGGATCCTATGGTAGCGAGTGTTTTTGAGAGGTATCTCATGGGGTGGATTTCCGGATGACCCCATTTTTTCCCTATTTGGGGTGGTTTTGGATTCTTAAGGATGAGAATTTGTTTAGATATATCTAATGTAAGATCATGTATTCACATGGATTTACCCTTTGCATGTTTCCAAAGGCTCTGGTGCTTGGTGGAGACTAGGAGGATCTCCGGAGGAGTTCAACTACTAAGATCCAAGAGCAAGGGATGATTTTATGTTGTTATTAGATACATGATGTGAATGTGGGTTTCACGATGTGTAATGAATCGGGTATAGAATGAAAATTAATGAGTTTACATGTTTTTCATTGAAACATGAAAATTGAGTATTTCGTAATGTGATATTGGATTACACATAATGTAATTAGACAATTTAGTGTTATATTAAACATTTTCATCCCCTCGATTTATTCATTACCCTGGGCTACGGTGGATCCCCCACTCATTCCAAGTGACCGAGATACCCCATTTTTTAAATTTTTTGTATTTGTTCATCTAGAATTTATTCATAGATTCCCTCATTCGATATGTATATATATGTATTCAATCGACGGTTTCTTCTGCCTCCATTCTTCTCATTTTATTGACTTATCTCCTCTCGTTCCTCTTCTCAATGTGATGGAATTGTATCTCTATATTTCTATTAGATTATTTGCGTTATTTGTTGTCATATTTGGGGTGTTGCATCCTTAGGTGGATGCAGTTATTTAATGAGAGGTTATCGAGATCCGTTGTGTTGGTCCTCTCTCATGTAAATAATGTTGACCCATTTTTTGGAAGGGGATTCATTTTGTATCTTCTATTTTCATGTAATCACAAAGATATTGCGATTCTGAACCATGGATCACAATACATTTATCTTAATATTTACCTGAACCAAACTAATGAATTTGTTTCGATCACATGGAAATGTTACTTGTTCATATTTTTATCATTATTTGGCACATGTATTTTTAGATAGTTTCATATATATTCCATTAATGGAGTAGTATGTGAAATTGGTAAAGAATGGATATCCAAAATTAAATGATAAATAATTTTATAATGTTTTTAATGAGGTATGTATAATGAATAATATTGATGACTAAATATGATGATAATAAAATTGACACAACCGTGTATGTTTAATTGAATTGGTTAATTAAACATATTCATGGTAAATATTTTTGATAACATAATAATTTCATGTTAAATTAATTGTTTAATTAACTTTTTATAGATTTTGAAATATTGTTGCATAGCTTTACTATAGTTATAACCTATGATTAATGAATCAGTTAATTAAAAATGAAATTAAAATAGGTTGTGTGATAAAAGATAATTCTTTTTGGGTTCTGAGTTTCCTTTACTGTTGTAAAGACTAGGTGCCTTACAATTTCAAGTTGTGAGAGATCGTTGTACATTAAGGGTGGATACCCTGATTTATGGACAAAAAACTAGTTTCTATATTTTTCCCTAATAATTATGTTATTACGTGATCCAAGAATGGATGACCCTAGTGGGAAATTATGGAGTGTGGTGAGGAGGCTCAGAAGTCACGTGAGCCTCAGATGTCTAAGCCTGGAGAGTCGTTGTCGTATCAGGGATAGGGAGGCCCAGTTGTTATAGAAGTAGTTGACACTTGTTGTGTTGATATTCATCAATATATGAATGTGGTTGTTATAGAGGGAACCAATGATGATGAAAATAGTTCAAATAAGGGATTACCCATTGATATAAAAGTTGGATTATTTTCTGAATCTTTTGTTTAGTTGATGGTTTGGATTTTTTTCTACGTTCCATTCTCTAATGCTTGAGGAAGATGGAGGTTCTTGGTTTAATACCATTTATTGGTAGAATAATATGTTTTTTTGGTGTACCTGGTAATATTAAAATTAATGAGGTTAATTAATGAATAATTTTTCACCCCATGGGGTTGGTGCTTTCTCGAATTTAATGCTAAGGTTATAAATTTGAGATGTCGTGGACTTGTTTTTCTTATTCTTGGAGGGAATGAATATTTTTTATAATGATGATAAAATGTAATGTGGAGATGTTAATGGTTAATTAATGGTTAAATAATTAATTAATATGTTGTTCAAAATATGAAAATGAATTAAATAAATGAATGTAGCTCTTAAATGGTTATCGACTTATAGGACACCTTGTCTTAACAGTTGTAGTCGGGAGTCAGAGGGATGTTAGAAATAGTTTATTTTGAGAGTATCTTATTCCCATACTATGTTTTAGAGCTATATTATATCTTGTAGATTTTTTATTTCTATAAAATAATCCTCCAAATTAGTTATGGGAACAAAATGTCCTGGGATTCTAAACCCTAGGAATGTTTTTTCCAACATCTAATGGGATGATGGATGAATGAATATCACTTTTTGCCCGAGTCCCTAATCATGGTAGCTACTTTTTATTGTATGAATAGTGGGTTTTTTCTAATATATGTGCGCAGAGGGCTATAAGGTTTTTTGGTTATTTAACACACTTATTCGTGATAATTTTTCCAAAAGAATACTATTGTTATAAGATGTATAGGCAATGATGTCTTGGGGATCCTTACTCTGTGTATTGACTATGATTGATTGGGGAGTAAAAAATGATGTATGAAACACATTATGCTGGTTCTGGAGGCTCCCTCATACTATCTGGTTACTTTTTGTTACATGGAAATGCTGGTGTGATGCACAAGGTTCTTGTTACTGTGCTTCGCCCAAGTGTCTTGGCGTAGCATTTTTGGATAGAGATACTCATGGCGTAAAATGTTGGGGAAGAGTGTTAAACTAATGGGTTAGAGATAATGAGGTACCCTTTTTATTATTTATTATATTATAGGATATGTTATTCAAGTAAAGCTTAGAGAAAACATGGTGAGGCTGGGAACGTAGTATACCAACTTAGGTGGTGAGTTAGTTTTACTAATTGTTCACTAATCTTTAGCAAGCATTATTTATCATTTTCATGATAGTATTGGGGAAGATAATAATAGGTATACAGATCTAGTCACCCTATATATATATATGATTTTTAGGTTACATGGTGTTGGTTGAAGAATAAGCTCATTACTACTAACATGGGGATTAACAGGAGTTGTTTGAGCTTCATGGTCGATGTTATCTTTACTTTTATGTTATTACTTGTAGTTTTCTTTTTAGTTGTATTAGTTCTATCCTGAAAATACATCTTTTAATTTTATATCATCTTAAATATCGGGGTCTTCTCATGATTTGGTTGATGTTTTTTTTTCTCTCTCTTTTGGATATGTTCTCTTAAGGGGGTAATGCCAACCATTTGTCTATTTATTATACCCTCAGTGATAGTCTCCATCCTAGGGCCTGGTGGAGGCAGAAATCATGTGTCACTATCCCTCTTCCAATATTTACATCCTCATATGGATGCACATTATGGGGATGAGTCATGATTTTCCATTTATAAGCTGAATGAATCACATCACATTGAGGAGGCAGTAGTCCACACTTAAAAACTGATGTTTTCATATTACCAAAAAATGGAAAGCATGAATGTATGTTTTATATAAAAATTAATATAGAATAATGATATAATTAATATCATATATATCATATATTAACTATATATCCATCATTATTAAAATTAATAATTTTTTTAAATGGATTAACAAACTACATCAGTTTGCGCTGTGGTAGTCCATCGTACACACGAACGATGATTGCATATCCCATTTAATGGATGTGTGTGAAACTATAGTTAAAAAGCATATAATAAAAATATAAATATATTTATGATACTTAGTTTATTATATATACATGTAAAAAGTGTTATTTTTTTGGGAATGATATGAAACAGAATTGATCATTGAAGAATGTTTCCTTGTTTTCGGGAAACTCATTTTGGTTAATAACAAAAGTCATACATAGTAATATTTATTCCACAAAAGATTGTTCTAGGGTGAGGGTAGAGATTTAATTATATTATTGGTGTATAGTCATTTTGAGTTAATGGGATTTATAGGTGTTAAAAAGTATGATTAGTGGTGACTTATTATAGTCGAGGAGGAGCATAATTTTTTTAAATTTTTAAAAATTGAATTCCACCAACATATTTCCCATGTCATGTGTGTCCAATAATGTTTCATATAATATGAAATTGAGGAAAAATTCTATTTTATAATAGATAATTAATTTTGGATATGCTTCTAGTTCATTTTGGACCTTCTGTTTGAGAATTAGTTCTTTGTTATGCTAATTTTCCTCTTAATTGCGATAATTAATTTTAATCACATTCACATGGAATTTTTCTAAAAAAAAAGTTGAAAATATTATAAATTACAATTATTTTCATTCCAAATAGTTATCCCATTTTTTAAAAATTTAATGACATAATTAGCAGAAATAAATTTCAATTTAATCTCACAATCATGATAATAAGTTTTAAATGTGAAAATGCACAAATATTCAAGATATTTTTATATAAATTTTAAATGTGAAATTGATTAAAATGGACTAAATTGGATTCATAAATCCAAAATTAATAATTTATTAATTTTAATTAAATTTAATATATAATTTAACCATTTTAATAAACTAGGAGACTAAGCTGTTTTCAATTAACATAATGTATTCTCTACTATTCATCAAAAAAATAAATATTCACAGAAAAAACATTAAAATAAATCTAATATACTTTTTTGATTTTTCATTAAAAAATGAATTTTATTTTGATAGATAAAATATATAGAACCTAAAATTTTAGATTTAATATATGTTTAGCATTAAAATGTGGCGATATTGCCTTTTAGAAAAAAAATATTATTTATAAGGGTAAAACTAGATTAATTATTATCTTTTGCCTATAAAATCTATTAGATAAATATAAAATAGACATGATTTAAGATAATATATATATAAATATATATATTGAATTAATTTCATTCACTAATTTTAATTATTATAATTTAATATGTTAACATAAGTTTCTGATTATGAAAAATAATTATGAAAAAAAATTCCAATATATTAAGTGGGTTATGCCATTATTTTATATTTAGTCGTTAAGTAATGTTTTTAATGATATATTTACATAAGTTAGTTTTTCATATTCTTAATATCTAAATTTATTTCATGGTTTTATCTTATTATATAAAATAATTTTATTTTAGCTGTATATTTTTATCAATTAAAAATCATTCATGTATATATAAAAAACTATCAAACAAAGTCATTCAATCATGTAAGACAACATAAAACTGTGTTTCATGTCAAAAAATTTATTATAAATATCTCATTTAGTTTATACATTAATTGTGTTTGTGTATAAAAGAATATATATAAAAACTAATTTTATTTGGAAGAAAAATATTTTAATGTCTTTGGGTGTTATACATATGATGTATTAACTATTTGTTAATGTTCAAGAATATTTACTGATTGATCAAATTTACATTATATTGATAAATAAATTCTATTTTATTCATAAATTTCTAATGTCCATAACATCTTATTGTAATCCATGATTTATGATGAGGTTATGAAGAAGTCTCCGACAAACATCAAATATGAAGATAGTAATTAGAATAATGTATTATCATGAAATAGAAGGTCATTATAAAAGGATAATTTAAACTACTAATGATTTTTGAGATCATATTCAATTGATTAAATATATTTTTGAGTAAAAATATTCCCTTTAGTTGTTTCAATGTAAAAAAATATTTTATCATTGTTTCCAAATGTAACTATCTATTGCTCTCTATGTGAGGAGTTTAATAAATCCAACATGTTAAGAAAATTTTAGAGAATGTAAATTGTTTGCACAAAATCAGTTTCAATAGTTTTATGAGAATATTCATTCCACTCGAAATAAAATTATAATTATTTAAATTTAATATAATATCTAAGACTATGAATGATACAAATATGTTATTCGAAGGAATATTATAATAGAAGGCGGTTATGATATCCAATAAAAACCAGAAGTTGGTACCTATACACATTGGCCCATTTGAAAAAATTGATCATGTGGGTATGGAAAAATATCAAATTTCATATCCACCGGATCTCTAATAATTTATTGATGTGTTCTATGTATTACTATTCAAGAGGAACATACCTGATTTATCACATGTACTGAACATAGTGATCATACAACATGAACATGACCACTTTTATGACGAATATCACATTTACATATTGGATTATTGAGATAAAGTACAATGAAATATAACCTCCCACCATGTTATTGTTCTTTATAGAAATCATATTTTTTTTTATGATGTCACCCCATAACCAAAATTTTTAATGATATATAAGTAAAATAATTAATGATGGTATCATAATTTCAAAGGTATAATTATTGTATGTGTGGTTGAATCCAACACATTTTAATTTTATAATTCATTTACTTTTTAATAAAAAAATGTTTCTTTTATTGCTTCAATTATAAAAAAATAAACTAATACAAACCAATAAATAAATTAATAGAAAGAAACAAAAATATTAAATCATTATTAAAATTTAATATGATCCATCATTAAGAATACTACTTGTGCAATAAAATAAACAGATACATAAAACGAAATATTTAACTAAATTAATAATTATAAAAATAAGTAGTTATATTTATTAAATATTATTATATTTCAATGAAATATTATAGTAATAATTAATTAATAAAATTTTATAGTTGGAAGATAAATAATTAATTTAATGTGATTAAAACCATTAAATGTATAAAAATATATCTAGTTAATGAAATTTTTTAAATTTGTTGTGGTTCTCAATTGTAAATAAATTAATATATTATAAATAACTAGTTGTTTTAATAAAATATATTTTTTATATTTAAATAATTTATATTAATATTATTTTAAGGATTATTAATTAATATAATATGAGCATAAAAATATATTTTTTTAAAAGTAATTTTCAGTATAATAGTTTTTCCCTCTTGTTGGAAGTTTTCAGTTAGAAGAATAATTTTAAATAGTTTGAAATATAATTTAATTATGGAGATTCTAAATGTTGAATAATAAAAGTAAATTTGGTAAGAGTTTAATCTTAAATTTGGTCAATGTTTGTGTAATTAAATGGTATTTAAAAAATCTTGAAGAAATTTAATTAGGTCAGGGTTTCAATCATACATACATTACTATGAATAAATAACTAACCCGCCTATCTACCTTGTGATTCTATCTTTACCGTTTAATTAACTTATAATTCAAATGAAATGTATCTCAATTTAAATAATAACTAGATCTCTCTTAAATCTACTCAAAAAACATCCATTCATATTTTATATTATTAATAAATTTATAAATTCTATATCCTATGGTTATTTTCTATTATTTATAGACATTGTTCACAATAAGGAGGCCTAAATTCATTATTTCAAAGGAAGGAATTATGAGAATGATATTTTATTAATGAAATTAATGTCTGCAGTTTCATTTATTTTAATTACATTATCAAATACAATACACATATATTTCATTTTACACTATAATGATTTAATATTATCAAAAAAATTATTCTATTAGAATATATTATTATCCAAACTCATAGTTCTTACTCATTCATTATATATCATTCTTTCCTCTTTATGTTAATATTACCTCCTATATGATTGATGCTATAATGTATCCTTCATGAGTGAATACGATACAATGAATACATGTATTATTATTTAAAAATAATAATAAAATATAATTCTATCACTTTTGAGTATTAATATCAACAAATGATCTTATTATGAAATTTAATTCATTTTATTGAATAAAAATTCAAAAAATATATATTTTAACCACTATTTGTGAATAATAACTATGAACAATATTAAATGAAAAGTTTAATTAAAAAATAAATTAAAAAATAAAATAAAAATTTATTATTATTATTTATATTATGAAACCATGATCATGGATAAAGGACTGTGCCAAAAAAATAGTATAACATATAAGAAATTGGATAATTTACAATCAACGATATAATTTATCAATGAATAATTATGAAAATATTAATAAAAACCATTCCTAAATTGTATAAATAAAAAAATATATAATTATTGATATTATATATATTAATAATGAAACAAAATTTATTTTATAATGAGTTACAGAATATCAAATCATTAATATGTCTGGTTTATGTTTTTTCTCATCCCATTTTTCTTCATTGTGTAATGTTCATTTTTAACAAATTTTTTGTTTTATAATTCCTGTGGATTAATTATATCATCAATGTCATGTAAATTGTTTAATTTTAAAATCTATATAATATTATTTACTTTACTGTCTTTTGATTCAAAATTTCCAAAAGACATTAGGGCATCATATCCAACCTTTCATTAACATAGATATTTTTGTAATTAATTTTCAATCCTGCAAAAACAAATATGTCATTACCTTATAAAAATATATCTAATTTATTCACATTAAATTATGTATAATTTTTTTATATATTATAACCATTTATAACCCTTTTGATCGATATTTAATTGAATAATTTCTTTTATTTATACGTGACCTTATCACAAGCTTTCAATATGGAATATTAATCCTCTATTGTTATATTATTTATTTTAGTTTATGAATAAAATTTTCTATAATTATATAATAACTCAGGGCTATTTTCACAAGATCTTGAATTTCACTAGAGATTATAAAATTAATATATTTCAATATTTATTAATGGTAATTATTTATTGGCCATCTTTTCAAAATTTCTTTTGAATGTTTTTCACCCATTTTGTATAACAAATTTTTTCTTAGCCTTCTCTAGTTTAATTTAAGAATATTATTTTCAATGTTTTTACATTTATCAAAATAAATTTTTAGTTTCATTTATTTATAACATATTTCAATGGATATAAATGTTAATATAAACATAAATAATTAATATTATATGGTTTCACATTTAGTTTCTAATGATCTAATAAAGTGGTTAACATGTATGTCAATAAATTTTTACATTTTGATGCTTCAACAATGATATTCATTAATGATACCATCTATGTTATTTCCCTAGACATATTTTGATCATGCTTCATTTAAATATTTATGAATGTAATTTATTTATCATGGATTAACTATAAAATGGTGGAATTATTAATGATTTAATTTATATGGTTTATCATTCTAATATGGGTTTGTCGGTTAGGTCCCTCCAATGAGTTGAGGAAGGTTATATATCACATTTTAACAATATGAGAAATGGTTGGTCGACCCATGTCAAATTTTTTTTGGAGAACACGTGGTTCCCCCATGTTTTAATATTCTCTAGGCATGGGTCTTTTTCCAATATCCATTATGGGATGACTATATCGGTTGTTAGCCAAGAAAGATTTTGTGATTCACATTCATACGATTTAACCACATTATTATGTAATAAAACATAACAATGTTATTTTATATTGACTATTGAATAATGATTACATGATCCAATAAAGAAAATTTAAATGATGGGCATAATGAAATATGTTATTAGTAACAGCTTGTATATATGTTGTATCAGGTATGATTTTAATGTATTGTATTCATGAAACCTTATTTTGTTATCATATCAATATTTTTATCTTATGGTGACTTATGATCTTCCATTATTATCTCTTATTTTTACCCTTAATGAGAATTTGATATCATCCAATTCATATATTTTCCATCCCTAGTAAATTAATGAAAGTATAAAACATGGTATTTCTAGTAGGGGTCGAATGGGTTACAATATGTAGAAATGTTCATAATGTTGTTCAATAAATTCATGTATATAAAATATTCTAGTACAACATAAATATATATTTATGGGGAATGATTTATTGTGATATGTAATGAATATTTATGTGAAATAATGTAATATATACTTATGTTATGTTCAGATCATATCCAGAGGTCTGATTTCATGTTCGTATAAGAGGGGCCCATTTATGGGTTATATTGAGTGGAATTTCCAGAAAATATCTGTCATGACCCACCTTCACCAAAAAAAGGGAAGGGTCAACATATTTCCAAGCCCTTCCTTCTTTATGTGTAAGTAGAGATAATGACCCCCAAAACGCACCTTCAATAGGTTTCGGAGTAGAGACCAGCGCCAATGGTATGTAATCTCACACAAAAAAGTGGAAGGAAGTACCCTTTTTATATATTTTTTATAGGATCGAGAGTTAAGGTTGCAACCCCAACAACACCCAAGCTGAAAGTAAAGGTAAAACCAAAATTAAACGATTCCCATATGCATGTTTAAAAGTAAGGGATGCAAGCCTCAAAAATCCAAAAGTTAAAGTACCAAGAAAAGGAAAACGACAAGAGAAAATGTCGTAAGGTCTGAGCTAGTACGATCTCGTACGATCCCTGAGGTCCTCCTGGAAACCTGAAAATAGTTTTATATATGCAGGGTGAGCTTACAAGTACACTCAGTAGGGAAAACCAAAGACTCTCGTGAACATGTGAGGAGAAATTCTAATTCCCCATGGAAAAAGAGATAACAAACACCTAACAAGGTAAACTATCCACCCAAGCCTCACCTAGGAACAGTCCCCAAATAACGCAAGCCATGTAAAGTATAGTAATAACACATCGATTTTTGGGTACCCCATGCCGATTTCCCAGTGGTTATTGAAGACATCCTATGCATCAACCCAATCCCACCATTCTCACCATAGTCTCACTACCATACCCGCCCACAAACACCGGGGCCACAACTGTTATCCCACCTTCAGACACCTGGGCCGCAACAACCTCACATAACTATGCCCATAAACACCTAGGCCAGAAAAAACACTACCATGCCCGAAGAAACATGGTCCAGAAAGCTACCGTCACGCTCGAAGACACATGTGCCTCATCTCGAAGATACATGGGAAACAATCTACCCGTAAACACCTCGGCCAACCACCGCAACCACCCTGCCTGAAGATTCCAGGGCTAATAATGGACCTCAGGCCATCACAGCCTGCCCAAATATACTTGTGATATCCAGGAAAGGGAGCAGAAAAGAGCTAATAACCAGCCACTAATATACGTGTTGGAGAAAACACCCTCCCCCATGAAATGGGTGTGTTCAGAACTAAGTTCTCAACTCTGGTGGGTTGAGAATAAGAAACATATGAACTAAAAATATATGTATAAGTAACAAACACTCAACCCAACCTAGAGTTTCAAATCCAATCCAAGCACAAGAACACTCGTCCCTATTCATAGGAAGTACACTACTCATAGCCGAGTCACAACTCACCCCCTGGAACCAATTCCCATTTAAGCTATTGTTGCTTCAATGTTCAAGTAATCTCATTTAAATAATGTTTTACACTACTTGGAAACTAACATGATAAGCACAAAAAAAGGGAAAAAGTTACAGCCAAAAGCAATTTAAGCATTCACACCTAGTTCTGAAGCAAAGTCACAACAACAAAGGGATAAGTGAGATCCCTCGAAGTAATGGAACCAAATAAAACCCCAAGATACAGCCCCATTTTCCCAAAATCCAGGAGACAACAATTTCTCAACAACAGAGGATCCCACCCCAATTCGTGATATAAGCATAGTAATCACACATCCTCAAATTCACGACTAGCGGAAGTATAACAATAGGGGATACCATCCCCACCCACATCGCCACAGCTATCGGCCCGTGAATGAAATATCAAAACCTCTACCACCAACACAAGGCAGGCCCATGCATGTATTTTTAGATTTAAATGATTTAACACACTCCATGGTTTCAATACCACTGTGCTTTAACAGGGGTTATCACATAAAAGGGTTAATCCTAGTGCTTTCAATTTATTTGACCGAGTATACGTAATTAACCTATTACATGTTACAGTTATTTATAAATCCAGGAGCATCGATGATCAATAGTGCATAGAGAAATACCACCAACGACAATGATTTTCAGTGAGAATAGGCCCGTAAAATTCACAACACATAACAACACAAAGAGTACATCAGAACATCGATCACACCCCCTTTCATTCGTTAAAGGTCAGTTCATTATCTTGGTTAGGTTCGGTTTCACCAATTTCCACAGGGGAAAAAGCATACCCACCCCGCATGATACACATAAAGGAGAGGCGTAGGAGAGAATCCCTACCTGATGGATCAAGGATCAATGATAAGTCCCCATGTGAGTTGCTGAAACTCAACAGAACGTGATCAAGGAAAACATAGAGGGGTTACAACTCATCAGGAGGAAGGGTACTCCGAGGGAAGGGTGATAGATAAAAAGAAACGTAGGTTATAAAGGTTGAGATACAGCATTCCTAGGATGGTTAATATGCGAAAAAAACTCGAAACAACGTACGAATCTTGATCGTGGGTTGACCACACGGCTGGGACACCCCACACACTACTTAAAAGGTCCCCGCCATTCGGGGGTGGTTTAAACTGATGCACACCTCATGGTTTTTCATTTAAGTATGGTACCTCACCAATCATTTAATTTAAATGACATTAATTGGCATTAATGAGATTTATAAAGGATCAAAGGGGTCAAAACGTGGTTTAAAAACCAATTTGCATAAAAAGGAGGCGCTACTGGAAAACCCATGGGGGGTAGGCGAGAGCTACCAGTAGCCGAGAGCTACCTGTTGGCGATAGATACTGGTTGGAGATAGCTACCGGTAACCGAGAGCTACCGGTTGGCAAGTGATACCTTTAGCTGAGAGGTACCGGTTGGCAACAGGTACCGGTAGCCGAGAGATATCGGTTGGCAACATCTACCGGTAGCTAAGAGCTACTGGTTGGAGACAGCTACCGATAGCCTAGAGCCACCGATAGCTAAGAGAAACCGGTAGCTGAGAGCCACTGGTTGCCGAGATCCACTGGTAGATGAGGGCCACGAGTAGCCGAGAGCCACGGGTAGCCAAGAGCCATTGGTTGTCGAGAGCCACTGGTAGCCGAGGGCTACCGGTACCCCAAGGTCAATGGTAGGCTTGGTCTACCGGTAGGCTGAGGCTACTGGCAGGCCAAGGATACCATTAGGAGTCACCGAGAGGCTAGGATGACCCTCCAGACCACCCTGAACACCTCAAACATCCGATTTTTACCAAGTAATGGACCCCAAAAACCCGGGCCATTATATCAGATACTTCTCAAACTATTCTCATCCCCATGAATATAAGAACAACCCAAAATGGAGAAAAGTAGGGTCCAAACAACCACCCTCTAAAGATAATTCCTAGGGGAAAACCCCTGATTTGTTTGAAAGTTGGAACAAAACCATCCCCCTACATCCAGAAATACTACCCCAAGAGTTATCAACCACAAACATTCACAACAATAACAAGGATCACACTGTCCAACACGTTAGTTCGGGAGTCCCCTCCTACATGTCAGGATATTATCCACATTGGGCATCACTGACTCACCCGCATGGGTTTAATCACATCGACACTAATTCATCCTGATGACCAGTCAGGTTTTCCAATCAACACACATTCGTACACACACATAGAGAACATGGAACATATCATCTAATATCTTAGAAAAACAAGCATTTCATATATTAAAGAACAAGGTAAAATATCTCAAGGATCATAACAAAAACAAAAAGTAAGTCAAAATAGCTCTGGGTACTGAACGCATAACTGGGCCTCCCACTCCCATGTGCTCTCTTCCAGGCCACCATGCCTCCACAACACACGATCCAAGGGGATGGTTCATCTACAAAGTATTTTATCCATACGATTCTCGATATTGATTGGTCGTTCTACGATGGCCGCATTAACTTCGACATCTAACTCTCCCTAATCGATGACGTGGGAGTCGTCTTGTAGATATCGACGATGTTGGGAAATGTAAAAGACTTTGTGAACATTCTCCAACTAAGGTGGCAATGCCAGCTGATACGCCACCTCACCAACTCGTCCCAACACCTCAAAAGGTCCGATGAACCTAGGGGAGAGCTTACTCCCCTTCCCAAACCTTTACTGCCCACGTCGAGGTGAAAACATCATGAACACATGATTCCCAACCTCAAACTCCAAGGGCATCCTACGACGATCTACATAAGAATTATTCCGGTCTTGGGCTGCCTTCATCCTCTCACGCACGAGTTGAACCTTCTCAGTGGTTCCCTGCACCACTTCTGGACCAAAAACTGCTACATCCCCAATATCTGTCCAGTAAATGGGTGAACGACACAACCTTCCATACAAGGCCTCAAACCGTGTCACACGAATAGTGGAGTGTAAGATATTTTTATAATCAAACTCCACTAGAAGAAAGTTTCATACCCATTATCCCCCAAATTCTAGAACACATGCCCGTAGCATGTCTTCCAATGTCTGGATTGTTCATTCTATTTTCCCATCTGTCTGAGTGTGGAAAGCAGTGCTAAGGCATAGCTGGGTTCCAAAGGAATTCAGTAATCCCCTCCAGACTCATGAGGTAAACAGTGTGTCTCGATCGGAGAAAAAAGATCTCGGGATTCCGTGCAACCGCACCACCTCATTGACGTACCTCTGGGCTAAGGTGCTCACTAGGCTCGACTCCTTAATATGCAAGAAGTGTGATGATTTTTTCAATCGATCCACCACTACCCAGATGGAATCATAGCCTCCCTGAACCCAGTGTATCCCTATGATGAAGTCCATCGAGATGTCATCCCACTTCCACATGGGAACATCTAACGGCTGTAATGGCCCTCATGGAAAACGATGTTCAACCTTTACTTGTTGACACACGAGGCACATTTCCACAATCTCTGCCACCACCCAATTTACCCCGGGCCACCAAAACTGTCTCCTCAGGACTTGGTACATCCTTGAGACCCGAGGATATACTACTAAAGTAGATCCATGGAACTCATGGAGAACACCTTTACAAATCATCTTCGGAACAAAAAACCATCCACGGAAAAACATCTGATGCTTTCCATCCTCCGACCACCCCTCAGCAGCATTTCCATGATAAACATTATCCTGCATCTCTTCCACCTCCATGTCCCCTCACTGAGACTCTCCCACCTGAACCACTAAGGAGGGAACTACAGTCATATGAAATTGACAACCTCTTCCACCTTCCACCCTTGCATTCAAATGGAAGGCCGCTAACTCTTCCATCGCTCTCCAAGAATATTTATATTCCCAAAATACTTCCTTCTATGATTTCATGCTTAGGGAATCAGACACCATGTTTCCTTTACCTGAGGTGTAGGAAATCTCGAAATCTTATTCCTGGAGGAACTCCATCCACCTTCGCTGCCTTAAGTTTAGGTCCCGCTGGGAGAAGATATACCTCAAGATTTTGAGGTCTGTGAAGACCACGAAGCACTCTCCGATGAGGTAATTCTGCGACAACTTTAGTGAAAAAATGACCACCACAAGCTCCAGATCTTTGGTGGAATAATTACGCTCATGGGGATGTAACTACCTAGACCCATAGGAGACCACCCATTTCCGGTGCATCAACACACACCCAAGGCCCTGCCTTGAAGCATCACAGAATACCTCAAACGCTTCCCCTTCTTCTAGAAACCACAACACTGGGGCAGTAACCAACATCTCCTTAAGATAGTTGAAGGCTTCCTCGCACTGCTCACTCACCACGAAAGCCTGGTCATTTTTGGTCAAGGATGTCAAAGGTACTGTAACTCTGGAGAAGTTGGGTACAAACCTCCAATAGTAACCTACCAGCCTGAGGAAACTACAGACCTCTTCCATGATGTTGTGCGATTACCAAGAAACAACCGCCTCAACCTTCGATGGGTATACTGCTACTCCCTACTCGGACACTACACGCCCAAGGAAGTGCACTTCTTGCATCCAAAACTTTCACTTCGACAACTTCCCATAGAGATGGTGTTGTCAGAGGACCTCCAAAACCGTCCTCAGGTGCTCAGTGTGATCCACATCTATTCTTTAGTAGATCATGATGTAGTCAATGAAAACGACCACAAACCGATACAGATACACCCAGAAGATGGAGTTCATAAGCCCCATAAAAATAGCTGGAGAGTTCGTAATGCCGAACGACATGACCACAAACTTGAAGTGCCTATATCTGCACCTGAAGGCCATCTTCGGGATGTCGCCCTTCATCACCCTCAACGTGTGATATCCAGACCATAGGTCGATCTTTGAGAACCATATTTCCCCTTTCAACTGGTCAAGGAGATCGTCTATCCTTGGAAGAGGGTAGTGATTCTTGACCGTTACCTGATTTAGCCTCTTGTAGTCTATGCACAGCCTTAGAGCACAATCCGCCTTCTTCGAAAACAAAAAAAGAGAACCCCACAGTTACGCAGTCGGTCAAACGAAAAACTTCTTCATCAGATCATCAATCTGAGTCCCCAACTCCCATAGCTCCAAAGGTTCCATCCGGTAGAAAGCCATCAATATCGTATGAGCACCAGGCTGCAAGTCTATCCCAAACTTGACAACACGTCGATGGGGTAGAGTCGTCACCTCTTCAGGGAGGACGTCCATAAAATCAATGAAGATCCATGCTACCTCCACTATCTCTACATCCACTGACTCCACTGATAGCTCATCTAAAAAGGAGAGGAGGGGTTCCTCTTTCCTGCTACCCTTCTAGCCACCCCACTCGCCGGTGAATGTAACACGTCGGCTGCCTATGTCTTAAAACATGAACCGTCCTCAGAAGCAGTCTATGATGAAAAATACAGAGAACAACCATTCAATTCATGGGATGACATCATATGGTTGTATCTGCAATAACAAGAGGTCCATGACTGAATGATGTGGCCCTATCGTCAGTCTGCATCTTCGACAAACATCTGATAAGTTGGTCTGACCTCCGACTGGTGTGCTCAGCACCAGGGGCACTGGATGTCTCTCAGCATCTAGACCCTTGGCATTGGCTAGACTGGGTGTAAAAAAGGAGTGCAAAGCTCTTGTATCGAACAAGACGTAAGAAAGGGTACTGAACAAGCTGATCATACCTCGAACGACCTGCAGTCATTCTGGAACTGCTACCTCCGCGGTGTGCAACTGCCCGCGGCCGGCTCCTTTGCCTCTCGGATGTCGGCCACCTCCCTGACCACACCCTGGTCGAGGTCCCTGAGGAGCACTTGGAGGTCGGCCTCCCATGAAACATCTGGCCTCGGAGGAGCGGGAGCTCGTTGACCTTGCTGCTGCTGCTGGAAAGGCCTCACTGAATATTACTGCTGCTGAGGCGGGTGGTGAACCTGCCTGCCACAACCGTACTGCACTCTATCCGTTCACTGATTACGAAGGTGCTCATGGCTCCCGTATAAGAAGAATCTCGGCTCTGGGCCTGAAGGGAACGAGTGAGGGCTAAAGGATTGGTACTGGAACTGCTGAGGCCTACTCTCTGTTGGTCAAAACCTAGAGAGTCCTGATGCTAGAGGCCTACTAATGATGAACTTTCCCTTGGATGATCCTAGCTGGATCCCCTATCATGACACACCTCCCAAACTGTGCATCCTCTCCACCACTTCAGCCTTCTTCTACACCTCTATGTATGTCGGCAAGGTGATGGGGGTAACAGCTTACTGGAGGGATGTTCAGTGTGCCTCTTCTAAACGTCTTTCCCGAGACTCCTCATCCAGAAAGAGGTCCGGAGCAAAGTGGAGGAGATCCTTGAACATGATCCCCAGCTCCCTTACTGACATACTCCCCTTCTGGAGGGAGAGTAGCTCCTACCTCTTCTCTGCTTTCATTATAGAAAAATGTAATTCCACCCGGAACTCTTTCTCGAAATCATCCCATTCCACCTCAGCCTCTCTCCTCTCCCCTAGGTAATGATTCCACCATTGACGCACTGCTCCCCACATCTGGAATATGGCTAGAGGAACCCAGTACTCCGTTGGATCCCGAATCAAGCCGAAATCTATCACCAACTCCTCTATCCAACTCTCCATCTTCATGTCCGAGGTGCTGCCCTCATACTTCCTGAGGGTCTGCCACTGCAAAGCATGAAGCATATTCTGCCACTGATCATCCTCCTCCTCTCCATCATCCCTCTACCGATCGGCCACGTCAACCTTCTGGGCCTCGATCTCCTGCACCACTCGTGGTCATCTCCCAGGTTCCATAGCTGTAAGGTAAACAGGGAATGCCTAAGCCCAAGTAGTGTAGAATATTGTTCTGATATTTTATTTGACTTCGTTATTTATTTTGAATCCCCAAGACACCCATGAATCACGAGAACAAAATTCATCATGATGAATGAACCTTTCCTAGGGACTCTACCCTACAATCAGTGTGGCCTCACTTGGTCGTTCAGTAGGTCCAGAGTCCTTGGATCGGATCACGGGGGGCCCTAAAATCTCGTGTCCTAGCCGGTCATCCCTGGCCTAATTCATGCCCCAAGGTCACCCAAAACTGTTTCCCTACCATCCCATGCAATCCTCACTGTGCCTAACTCCAGACTCCATCCTATCTCTCAACCTGCCTCCTCTGATACCATTCGGTCATGAACCACCTTCACCAAAAGGAGGGAAGTGTCAACAGATTGCCAAGCCCTTCCTTCTTTAAGTTGAAGGAGAGATAATGACCCCCGAAACCCGCCATTCATAGGTCCCGGAGTGGCGACCAACGCCAAGTTTATAGAATCTCACACAAAAAAATGAAAGGAATTAACCTTTTTATATTTCTATATAGGATCGAGAGATTACGTAGCAACCCCCACAACACCCACGCAGAAAGTAAAGGTAAAACCAAAAGTAAACCATTCCCATATGCATGTTCAAAAGTAAGGGATGCAAGCCACAAAACTCAAAAAGTTAAAGTACCAAGAAAAGGAAAACGAAAATAGTAACTGCCCCAAGGTATGAGCTAGTACAGTCCCACACGATCCCTAAGGTCCTCTTAGAAACATGAAAACAGTTTTATATACATAGGGTGATCATACAAGTACACTCAGTAGGGAAAACCAAAGACTCTCATGCACAAGGGAGGAGACATTCTAATGCCCCATGGAAAAAGAGATAACCAAACACCTAACAAGGTAAACTATCCGCACAAGCCTCACCATGGTACACTCCCCAAATAACGCAAGTCAAGTAAATTATAGTAATAACACATCAATGTTTGGTTATCCTTCTCCGCTTTCCCACTAGTTATTGAAGACATCCTACGCATCGAACCAATCCCACATTCTCGCCACAGTCCCACTACCAAACCCGCCCACACACACTTGGGCCACAACCACACATCCTACCCACAAACACCTACGCCACAACTGCTATATCACCCGCAAACACATGGTCCACAACTACTATCCCACCCGTAGACATGTGGGCCACAACAACCTCACATAACCATGCCCACAAACACCTAGGCTAGAACAACCACTGCCACGCCCAAAGTCACCTTGGCCAGAAAGCCACCGTCATGCCTAAAGAAACCTGGGCCTCAACCCGAAGGTACTTGGGAAACAACCTGCCTATAAAATCTTGGTCCAACCACCGCAACCACCTCAACCGAATATTTTTGGGATAATAATAGACCTCAGGCCATCACAGACTGCCCGAAGATACTTGGGCTATCTGGGAAAAGGATAAGAAAAGAGCTAATAACCAACCACTAATAGAAGGGTTGGGAAAAACACCCTCCCCCATTAAATGGTGGTGTTCGGCACTAAGTACTCATCTTGGGTGGGGTGCGAATAAAAAACATAAGAACTAAAAATATATGTATAAGTAAAAAACACTCAACCCAACCTAGGGTTTTCAAATCCAATCCAAGCACCATCACAGTAGTCCATATTCATAGGAAGCACACTACTCACAACCGAGTCACAACTCACCCCCAGAACCAATTCCCATTTAAGCTATTCATTCTTCCATGTTCAAGTAATCTCATTCAAATAAAGTTCTTCACTACTGGGAAACTAACAGGATAAGCACAAACTAAGGGAACAAGTTACATCCAACAACAATTTAAGCATTCACACCTAGTTCTCTTTCAATGTCACAACAACAAAGGTGTAAGTGAGATCCCGCTAAGTACTGGAACCAAAGAAAACCCCGAGATACAGCCCCACATTCAAAAAATCCAAGATCCACCGATTTCTCGACAACATTGGATCCCACCCAAATTCGTGATATAAGCAGGGTAATCACACATCCTCAAATTCATGACCAGCGAATGTATAACAATAGGGGATCCCATACCCACTCGCATTGCCCCAGCAATCGGCCCGTGAAAGAAACAAAAAAAACCGCTAACACCAACACAAGGCAGACCCATGCATGTATTTTCATATTTAAAACATTTAACACACTCCATGGGTTCAATTCCGTTGTGCATTAACAGGGGATATCACAGAAAAGGGTTAATCCTGGTGCTTTCAATTTATTTAAACTAGTATAAGTAATTATCCAATTCCATGTTACAGTTATTTAAACATCCAGTAGCACTGAGGTTCAATAGTGCACAGAGAAAGACCACCAATGACCATGATTTTCAGTGAGCATAGGCCCTTACAATTCACAACACATAACAACATAAAGAGTACAACAGAACATCGATCACACCCCCTTTCATTCATTAATGGTCAGTTCATTATCTTTGTTAGGTTCGATTTCATCAATTTCTATAGGGGAAAAAGCATACCCACCCCGCATGATACAGAGAAAGGATGGGAGAAGGAGAGAATCCATACCAGACGAATCAAGGATCGATGTTAAGTCCTCGCGTGAGTAGGAAGAGCTCCACAGATTGTGATCAAGGAAAACATCGAGGGGTTACAACTCGTAGGGATGAAGGGTACTCTGAGGGTAGGGTGATAGAGAAAAAGAAATGTTGGTTATAAAGGCTGAGGTATAACATTCCTAGGACAGTTAAGATGCGGAAAGAAAAACTCGAAACCGCGTAAGAAGCGGGATCGTGGGTTGACCAAGCGGTTGGGACACCCCAAACGCTACTTAAAAGGTCCCCGCCTTTCAGGGTGGTATAAACCGACGCACACCACATAGTTTTTCACTTAAGGAGGGTACCTCGCCAATAATTTAATTTAAACGCCATTAATGGGAGTTAATGGGATCTAAAACGTCTTAAAGGGGTCAAAACGTGGTATAAAAACCAATTTTTGTAAAAAGGAGGCACTACTAGAAAACCTGTGGGTGGTAAGCGAGAGCCACCGGTAGCTAAGAGCTACTGGTTGGCGATAGCTACAGGTAGCTGAGAGCTACAGGTAGCCGAGAGCCGGTAGTCGAGAGCTACCAGTAGCCGAGAGCTACCGGTAGCCAAGGGCTACCGGTACCCCAAGGTCACTGGTAGGCTAGGTCTACCGGTAGGCCGAGGCTACCACTAGGCCAAGGCTACCACTAGGAGTCACCAAGAAGCTGGAATGGCCCTCCAGACCACCCAGAACATCTCAAAAATCATATTTTTACCATGAAATGGACCCCAATAACTCGGTCCATTAAAAAATCATTCCTTATTGTTTAAGTAAATTTATACTAAAAAGTGGACCATATATAAAGAAAATTGACTTAGGTCATGAATCATCTCGTACAACCAATTTGTATATAAGGACATATATATTTATTTGGATTTTACAAACTAATTTTTGTAGTTTAAAAATTTTACCTTTACTTTTTTAAACAACCATTTACATTTTTAACATATATTTTAAAACAAAATAAAATATATCTTATAACATAATTTGGAATATATTAAATTAAAAGATAAAATTCATTCTATTGGATTCAATTTCCCAAAAATTTCAAACATAGTCTTGAAATAATAATTCATAACATATAAATTTTTGAGGAAATTTTATTTTTTTGAGTAAGAATGAATTTAAACTTATTAATTAATATGTTATAATAATTATATGAATGTAAATTGTTTTTCAGTAAATAAATTTAAAATTAATTCTTCTATACTGATTAATCTAATTATATTGTAATAAATAAATTACGCATAAAAATTATTTCATTATAAATATATATTCTTTTCATGAAAAATGAAATTATTCATAATTCATTATAATTTTCTATTAATTTATTAACAAATAATTAATTTTTATCAACACAATGGTATTTAACATGACTTATTATTTAACAACAATAATTTCTTAAAACTAAAAACATCCAAATTAATAAAAAATATGTTTAAAAAATATATTTTAAAAATAATCATTTATAAAAATACATGTGTATAAAATATTTGGGTCTTCCTAAAAAATAATACTGACTTATTTAGTATCACTACAAGTGGGATAATAATTTTTGGCAATCATAGGTAGTGGTTCTTTAAACACCCTCTCTTTCTTAATGTATGATGTTGTTTATCATATTACTAAATCACTTAACTTTACTCATCTGATTTAGGATCTGAGTTCCTAAAAGTTTTAAGAGTGGTTATTTGAATGTTTTTGGTGTTATAGGGAAGAAATAATGAAAATAGATACCCTATGTTGGAGACCTAGGTTATTGTATAGTTAGTGAATACTGTTTAGTCAATTACCAACTCACAATTCCTCAAACTTTTGGTTTTTATCTTGAGAAAATATTATAATTTCGAGAGATTATATTTATAATATGATTGTTTTTTTTTTAAAAAAAATGTAGCATAAAAATTTAGGTCATGGATTCCTTAGATAATAATTACCACACGTAGTTGGATAATGATTTGAAAATGACAAAGAAAAAATAGTGTTTCCTTCCGGGCCACAGAAAAATTTAGCAATTTAAAAAATTTCAACATTGAATTTTGGTGAAATATATATCTACATTTTGTCCCATGTTCTACTTATATCCATCTCTATTATGGAACTACTTATTAACTCCATTTACATTGGTTGAATCTCCATAATTTCTTAGAATAATCAAGTGTCATTCATTCCTAGAGATAAGTTGACATAAGAAAAAAATCATTTTCCATCAGTTCTCATGTTTATTAACTTGTTTCTTGGTTTTATCTTTTTATTTTATTTTCCCAGTATTTGAGGGTTTCATCAGGTTACTCAATAATTTTTTATCTAATATTATAATTAATTACTATAAGAAAAGGCTGATAAGAAAATATAATATGTTTTCATTAATATATTAATTAAATGCTTGATCATTTTCTCAGTGTCAGTAATGTGTAGGCATGCTGACTTACATTGAACATATATAAAACACTAATAAATTATATAAATGTTTTTCTGTGTGGATAAATTAATTTGTAGGTTTTTAATATTCCATTGATGATGGTTTATATGATACATCAATCCACAATAAAAGATGAGAAGCATTTATTTTAAATAAATTGGACTTAAATGTTTCCCCCTTAGGTTGACCTAAACAAAAAAGTGATATAGAGAAATAGTTTTGATTTCTCATAATATACATTAATTTAGTAATTATATCTATATGATTAGTGAATAAATAATTAATTTCTAGGTATTACATGGATATATTCTAAACATCGTAACCATAGTAGCCAAGAGTCATTTGTTACATTATTTCATTGGTATAGAGAAAATATATCATTATCTTAATTATCGAATTGTTTAGTAATCATGGGAAATAAGATACATATTTCAATCACACATTACATTTTAATAATTCAAATATATAATAGTATTTTATTTTAGAACACCATTATTACCTTTATAATATCCCTAAATAACAATTATAATACACTTCCATGAATCTATGGGAAATGAAATATAATAAATGGAAAATGTATATTCTTATTAAGGACTATCTATTGTAGGAGCTAGGACTATTTAAATAAAACATTAATAATATGGAAAAAATAAACAATAAAAAAATATTATTATAACCAATACCATAAAAATGTGGGGACTAAATCAATGGATAAAATAAAAATATAAAAATCAAATGGATAGTAATGAATTTCATAATAATGATTTAATTCATAATTCATTACATCATAATTATAACCCAAATACCTTGTTCTAGGATAAAATATACAAACTTGAATGTTGTACACCCAATATCCAAAATAGTTTTCCTCATTAGATCTATCGATACATAGAGGGATTTTATTAGTTTATTTACATCACATTATTATTCTAATGAATTTGACATATTAAATGGTAGAAATATATCAAATTTTTACATTCATATTAGAAAAATATATCAGGAAATGATAATAATTAATCAACCAATAATTCTCATTATAACCCATTATGATTAATATGGTTAATGTTATGAGAATAACACTTCCCCATTAAATCATTATATTCATCAAATAATTATTACGTAGATGATTATACATTGAAAATATCAACTCAAGATTTATTAATAGAAATACACTTTTAATTTTAAAATACACTATATACTATATAAAAATTTCTCAAATAATAAGAAAAATATTATTTTTTGGAAAATTGAAAATGTATAATATAATATACAAATTAATTTATGTCATGGTAGATGGATAGTTTTTCAATCCATATAATTTGAAATAAAATATTATTCACATTTTAAAATTCTCAAAAGTTTTTTATTAATAAAATGATTAAAATATTTCTTTTAATACATTTTGTAAAACATAAAACATGGGAAAAAATTTCATCCATATATTAATTTATATTATATTATTTATTAATTTAGAATTTTGTTTTTTAAATATTGAAATTAAATGAAAACATTATTTTTAAGGAAGAAAAACAATGTTCAGACTCATTAAAAATATTTTTTGGAGTCTTAATTACATAATGAAGAAAAACTAAAAAGAAATCAATTAATTTAATGAAATTATCTAAAGAAATAAAATAAATTAATTTCTATATAGATATGTAATTTAATTCCCCCATCAAATAATTAAACATAAATAATCTCAAATAATGATGAAATTCTGAGATAAAACCTTTCCTCAAATTTTAATAACATTATATGTGTCCAAAAATACATAATAATATATATAGATTTATTATAAATATATTACATAATTATAATAAAACATATATTTACATATATTTTTTACTTTTTTTAATCATTTATCACACATTTCATTAAAAATGTCTTTATTAAAATTCATTTTAGGCCTAGCAACTACTTCTTTTTCAAGAATTATTTCATTTGGTAGTTTTCCCTTGTTAATCGATCATGGTTCCATAATATCCAAAACTAATAATGAGCGGTATTAAATATATTTTAATTATAAACATAGTTTTATATAAAAATGTTATTATTATAAAATCTATTACACCATTAATGATGATGAAAGATTATATGCTTTCATGAAAAACGTTTTCACTTTTAGAAAAAAAATAGAAAATTAAATTATGATTCACCATTATAGAATAATTGTTAGATTATATAAATCATATATGTATATATATATATATTAACTAAATATATTTTTATTTCCCTCGATGAAAAAGTAACTGATAAATAAATCACATCTCATTAAAGAGTTGGTGGCCTTTAAGTATCCACATATAATGTAAAAATTATACAAAAGATTGTATGTTAAGAGTTTTAAAGTTAAATTATAATAAAAAAATAATACTAATTTAAAAAATATAATGTATATATATACATTAAATATATCAGTATATAAATAAATAAGAGGAGGTGGTGGAAAATGAATTACATTGGTTTTCGAGCCATACACACAATCAAAAATTTGATTTCTCATTTGATAAAAGTGGACATGGTTGAGTATTATTATATAATAATAATAACATCTCAGTATACTCTATATGTTGGTTTTATTTAGTTTTAACTATTATGATATAATTTAAGGTGGTAATACAAAAAGTAAAAAACAAACATCTTTTTGAAGATGATTACCTTTGCATGGAAAAATATTCATTGGATCTTTTATTATATACCATAGAGTTGGAATTTGTTGAATATAATATGCTCTATAACACTGATAAGGATGTTTCAGAGATTCGTGGTTAGTTTTATTGGAACAAAATGGATCGAGATCTGTGAAAAAGTGAGTGTAGGATGCCCAATTTTATAATTGAGGTGAGGGAAACTATGGTAATTTTTGAAAGATTCATAATAAAATCTAGTGAGATTCTTCGGAAGTGGGTCTAGAATGGACCATTAATATAATTTAAATTTTATAGGATTTATAAAATTCCTTAAAATAAATTATGAAAACAGTTTGATTTAAAACATATCATTATATTTTATTCCTACTTAATATGTTTTAAACTTAATCGTGGTAATATATTTTTAATATTACATTTATTAACTAGAAAATAAAACTAACATCACATTATTAAAAAATATGAATTTTTTTTATTCCAAATTTGGATTTCATTATACAGAATTAAATTTCCATACAATTTACTAATTCAGTTATTATGTATCTTTTGATGCATAATGAAAAATATTTTTCCAAAAAATGTGTTTTCAGTGTAAAACTATTTTTATACCATGATCACTAATAATGTTGATTAATTTTCAATAAATATTATTATACATAACTAAAAATACATTGATTAATTTAGGATAAAATTTGATTTTTTTTGAGTTGTTTTCAATAAAAATAAATGATAGTTTTACAAAAATTCGCAATATTCCACTATTCATTTAAAAATACATATTTTCCTAAAAGACCAAAAATTCAACACTATATAATTTTTACAAACTATTTTTAAATATAATTTTTATCTCAAACAGTATAATTTCTCCACTTTTAATAAATTTATTATATTATTTTCCAATAATAATTCAATAAATACATATTTGATAAAAAATATTGTTCTGAAACATGTATGTACTTTAGTATAAATAGAGTACATCTAAAAAAATTCATAATAAAAAATATTTATTTATAGATTAAAAAAAAATTCATAACTCCATTTTTAACGGTTGTGTTATAATGGCCATTATTAAGTATTTTAATACTATATTGTGGTTTGTTTATAATTGTTGTTGTGGGTACGACATGATATATAGGAAAGAAAATTTTGTTTGAGAAAAATATATTCTAAAATCTTGGACTGTTAAGTTTTATGCCTACAAAATTAACCCCACACTATTCTATATAGATCGTCAAAGTACATATCTTAGTTAAAAACCGATATTGTACATTTTGATACTCATACCTCTATTAATAAACAAATGGGGGAATCCAAAAGGATACCTGAAATATCATGTATTATAATTAAATAACTAGGAAAACATTTGGGGAAGTATTGATGTAGATATGGAATAGATTCCCAAGATATGAGAAATAATATAGTGTGATAATGAAAATGATATTGAGAAAGTAAATAACTAAAAAATACTAAATCAATAGGGGTGAAAAGACAATTTATTCAAAAAAATGAAGGTAATAGGAGAACAATCATCAAGATCCTTTTTCATAGATTTATGGAATTTCATATCATCTATAATTAAAACATAAAAAATTTTACTTTCTTAAAAAGTATTTTTTCCTTGTTTAATCAATTTCCGCCACAATATCATGTTTTTTCTATAACATAATATAATTAAAAATTAAAACGACTTCCAATAGATAACATAATTTATAATGGATAACAATATATTAAATCTATATTTACTAAAATAAAAATAATTTTCAAAATATATGTTAATATCCAAAGTTAATCAACCTTAATATGATGAAATAATACATGGTTCAAAAAAATTAAGTAAAAAAATTAAAATTTCATCATAAATAATTTCATTAATAAATAATCATATGTCAAAAATGAACTCAACAACCACAACATTAATAAATTTTTTAAACTAAATTCTTATCTCACACCCTTTAACATACATATCAAAAAACATAATAAAATTCTTCTATGGAAATCTAATATATCATACTTAATGGTTATATGTACCTGAACCCTATGAAATGTCTACTGAAATATCATTTATAAACTCCAATTCTTAAAAATTTAAAAACATTTATTCATATAATATTTTAATCAAATTCAAAATAATATATATCCATAAGAACTTTTAGGTTCCAAAATCTCATTCCAACTATGTAATTACATAGGTAATTATTAGTAGATTCAACCTTTCAGCCTTTTATTGTGGGTTCAAGACCCTCAACATTTTTGGATGTGATAGCTTGCCTTCCGGCAGAAGTGATTTACTTTTTCTAAAAGTATATTTTTGAAATTCTTATAAAATTTTCAAATATATGACGAACATACTCAAAAATTACATTAAACATCAAATCATGTATAACCAATATAATTTAACACAGAAAATATTTTTTACAAAAAAATATATAAATTATAATAATATACACTTACATTAACCTTAATAATCATATTAATTTTAGTGGTTATCGATAACTTTAAAATTGTGTCAAAAAATATATATAATAATTATTCTTCAAATAAACATTGCACTAAATATTTTATTAATCAAAATAGTTGAATTCACAAAAATGTAACCAAAAATATCCTTAATCATGTTATTTTTTCATCACATAAATCCTTAATCTGGTATATATTCCTTTAAACATATGATAATCGTTAGAAACGTCAAAACCAGATGAGTTAAGTTTATCACATTTCAAAATTTCATATCATATCCTTACCTAGGATCTTTTTTGTAATTAAACACTATGGTTCATTATGAAAATTAAAATGAACTCTAGAATATCCTGCTTTATTGTCGAATTCGGTGGATAGTTAGGGCACATTCATCGTGCATGATGATGATAGTTACGATATAATGACCATCCCTTTTCAATGTAACTAAAGTAAAATGAATCTCTATTAAAAACATTTAAACTTTTAGTATCCATGAAGGGATATATTTCAATTAAAATATCAAAATTGATGACTTAAAAAAATATTATCCTATAAGAGGACTTATCGTAAAAGATTGTTAAAGGGTTATGTTCCCTAGTCAATGTCTTCACAAATTTTGTTCTTAGTATTTCAACTAAACATTTTTGAATACCTAATATAAAGACCCTAAACCTTGTATTTGAGATTCAATTGTTGTCTTATTACATTATTAATAGATACAAGTTGTCACATCTCAACGGATTGACATGTTTAGTTGTAATATATAACTATATTAATACTTGAATCTCAAATTAAATTTTAAAACTAAATATAAAACACATAAATTTGATGAGAATACCATTATTCTCTTTAGAATATCCATAAATATCAATCATATGGAACATAAAATCATTAAATTGAATTAAAACATAAAAAAGATGTGTTCTCATATTCATAATATGGGTTTGTTTATCAAAGAAGCTAAAACTATCTAAATAATAATTGTATAATATTTCATCAAAAAAACAATAAAATATTCTAAATAAATAATACCATAAAAATTGTACTAAATCAATGTATAACATAAAAACATAAATAAACACATTCATAATAATAGATAGGTTCATAATTACTTAGTGAAAAATGTTATATATCATAATCATACCACCAAGACCTTATTCCAAGACCACTTAAATAACCAAGTAATAAATATTGAAAATAATGAAAAAAATTTCTCACGAGTCTTAATTAGAAATTTAGGGTTTATATTTGGTCATTCCATTCTCATACTAATTAAAATTCAATCCAGATTTCAAATGGGTGAATCTCAATCACTTTGAACACTATTTTTAGAGAATCTAAAAAAATAAATGTTTATAATTAACCAATAAATAAACAACATAATAATACATAAATACTAATAAAATGAATTTAATGTTAATTATTAATTCTATAGTTAGGAATTATATTCAAAAATTCACATTGATGAATATAAATTTAAATTATTATTATAATATTTTTTTAGGGAAATACCATTTCCTTTTGAAATTAAAAATTAAAAATATAATAAATTCCAAATTTTTTGGGAACCATTATTCATGAAAAAATAATTGTATGTTTTTAAATGATTATTCAATTAAATGAGTTTTCATAGTGGAGGGAGAATACATTCATTATTATGAGATAAAAACAATCTTTTCACACTTTTAGAACAAAAGAAAACATGTAATTCGTTTGAAAAACATCCACTGTATTCCTTATAATTATTTTAACAAGTCGGAATGGTTAAAAATTCTTTATTAAATCAATAGAAAATAATAAATACATAATATTATACATCTTATAAAAAATATGGTTATGGAAAATAAATATTCTTGACCTGGTAGATAAATATGGTATTTTTTCTTAAAAAATAATTTTAATGTATTCATAATGGGAGAGAATTGAATGGAAAAAATAAAATTTATATAAATAATATGTGATAAATAATATACATTTTTTTAAAATATAAATTTAATATAATTCCTCCATGAGAGACTTAAATAGAAACAATCTTGAATAATTATTAGATTATGAAATAAACCGTTACATTATGTTTGAATTCCATTTTATTTGTCTAAAAAAATAGATAATAAATACATATTTATTATAAATATATTAATTAATTAATAATATTATATATTATATAATGCTCTTGTAACTTTTTATCTTTTATGACCAATTTATAAGAAATTATTTGATAAAATTGTTGTTTGTTCTAATATCTACTTCATTTTTTCGTGGATGTTTTGGTTCGGTATTTTAAGTACATGTCCCTTGATTCAGGTTTCTATATTATCAATAATTTATGTAACTATTCAAATTTCTTATTTAATCATTATATATATATATTCTTCAAATATTAATATAGAAAAATGAATAAAACCATTCATTGAGAAAATAGACTAAACATATTACAGAATGTTCTTTTTTACATTGACAACATATAGAACAAAGGAAATTAATATATTAATTTACATTTATTGAATCATTAATATATCATAAATATCATTAATATTCAATAAATATAAAAATATTACCATCCATATAAAAATAAAATTAAAAATTAATCACAGTGGTTTAGAGAAGTAGTGGTCCACATGTATGCACAAGTGACATTATCATTTTCCAATATATTATATGGTAAGAAGGTATATGTGATATTATAATGATAAAATTATAATTATTTATTAAATTATATATGTATATTTTTATATTAAATTGATAATATGTATATACATATATATATGTGTGTGTGTGTGTGTGTGTTTTTGTGTGTGTGTGTGACGTGGTGATGGAAAATGAATTGGATCGGTTCACAATGTGGTGGTTCTCAATAAACACTATTATTGGTTTCATATTCTATTTGATTGAAAGAGGAGTGGATAAATATTAAGATATCAACATGATAAAGTATTATTACAAGGTATATGTTGGTGTTATTATATTATAATTATTATGACATAATCAAATTTAGTAGAGGAAGAATTAAAAAATGAACTATCTTGTTGATGATGGCTACATTCACATAGAAAATCATCATTGGGATTTATAAATATGAAACATTGGGATTGTATTTTCGGAAGATAAAATGACCTAGATAATTAATAGTTGTCTTTTGAAGAGATCTAAAAATATTTTTGTCAGGATAAGTATCTCCTGAGGTGTAAAGATGTTATGGTTGGTTGAGGAATTATATGATTTAGGTGAGTAGAACACATGTTATTTTTCTACATTTTTATAAAATTACATGATAATTTAATTGGAATAGTTCTCCAAAATGGACCATTCATAAAATATATATTAAATATTATTTGAATATTACCATAAAATAGTCCATAAGTCACATTTTTTAGGTCATTTTGACACATAAATTTTTGTTCAACCCCCTAATAAACATTTTTTGATCATAAACTCTATAGAATATATATTTTATAATTACTGTTGAACATAACCAAAATGTTTGTTTCAATTTTTAACAAATTTAAATTATTATGAAAATAATATGGAATCCATTTTTCCAAATTCTACCTATATAAGTGGAATAAATTTATTTTATAATTATATCATAAAGGGTGATGAAAAACAGTTTTTTAAAGAAACAATTAAAATTGTAAGTCAAAAATAATTTTAATACTATATCACATATAATGTACCAAGAAATCCCAATACGATGAAAAAGTATGATCATTTATTAAAGGGAAGGAAAAAAGTACACTAAAAAAGGAAATAGAAGAGGGCGTATAGCTTTTTAACATCCAAATGACAATTCCAACAATACAAAGAGAACAACATATCATAACAATCATACCCCTCACCACATATATAATAAGGTTCATCCATCATAGTATCAGATTACAACATTAAATTCGTTTTTTAATGCTTCAAGAGCGGGAAATACTACTTTTGATGATTAAATTATTCAAAATAGATCTAATCATTCATGGATTTCTTGTCAAAACAATCACTATTAGGATATAGGGAATCCCCTATTTCTCTGTTGGAAGAGGACTTAGAAGTCACCAACTTTGGTAGTTTGAATTATATTTCCTCAACCTTATCCTGGGTGGAGCAGTCATAACTCCTTTACTTTTAGATATCTTAGTATTCCCTCCATGAAAAATATCATTGTAGGAAGGTATGAATGTTTAACTATAATATTTATTATCACTATCAATGATATTTCCCCATTTTTTCTTGATATATAGAAAGACATATCTTTTGTGTCCATCTTTCTATCCCAAAAAAACACCCTCTGAAGAAGGAAAAATCCCTACTCCTGTCAGTTGGGAATGCCTTTTATTATCAATATGGTATTAAGATTGAGAGTAAACATCAGTGCCATGACCATCATGGGATTCCTTCACCATTGTATCCACATAAATCACTGGATTCTGGTTGTTGGAAAGCAGCTGCAAGATGAAATCTTCCTTCACTTGGGGACCTTTCATCTCAAGGGGTATCTCTTTATTCTCAAATCATTCTAACCAATTTCATATATGAACGCTGACATGAAACTCTCCAACTGAGGTGTGAGTAGACATGATCATTACACCATATTCATGAACCACATTTTCTGAGGGCACTATAGAGTTTGGTTCCAATTATGGATGAAATTGTCCTGCATCAACTTCCAATGATGACAGATTGCCAACACGAATATGACACTTTAGTTGATCAAAATACTCTCTCACTGTCGAATTCAGTGACATCTGAACCACTGTAATTTCACATGCATATTCAGAGACCTCTATGAGATTAGTTAGCCACACCTACTTCTCTTAATTTCTAAAACTCTTCTCATAATCTACTACAGAGCCAAGGGAAGTTTCCACACTCGAACTCCCTTCTCAAAAGAGTCTCCCATATCAGAATTCACATTGGCCTCTTTGATATCATCCTTTACCCTATTTCACACCCCCTCCATATCAATTGAACCTAATGATTTTCCATAAACATTGTCTATGTCAATCTAGTGGCATCACATCTACCGATTCTCAACTTCTCCACCACTTGTGAGATTCCATTCACACTTCTGTTGTGACAAACTGAATTAAGATGACCAATATGACCCCAAACACTATAGTTGTGAAACCATAACTCAATGACTACCTCATAATTATAATGGAATTCCATCCCATTTGTGATCTAGACCCAGTACAATGGTGTCCATGCAACATCAACCACAAAATTTTTATTTGGGCAGATTGGGTGACACATAACCCCTATTCAATGATCAGAACATAGATATCACCCTATCATATTTCTGAAAGCACACATAAGGGGAGGTATTTTTTATGGAAATAGGTGGACAATGATGGATTTTCCAGGACACAATTTTTGAGGGACCATGCCACATATGGGGCTCGGTGTTCCATAAAAATAGGTAAATGGGAGATATATTGAATCATTGAGGGGGCCTGGACCATGTAGTGATCAAGTCCTCCTCTAACCTAAATTGGATCATGATGTTCCTCCAGTCATGTAATCCAACAACCACATGATCCGGTAGCTCCTAGGAATGATAGAAAAACTGATCAAACTCTTCACCCGATGGGTGGTGAAGATAAAATTGATACACCAAAGTGAGTATACAATGATCAACGACACCATTGAACCCCTCCATGAAAATAGAGTGTTGAGGAATCTCCCAGAATAGATTTGGGACATGTAGTGAAAATATAATCCTTGGAAATGGTGGAATATGATTAGGGTTTGAGTGTGGGAATAAGTGTAACACCCCACCCCTACCTCATTTCCTTGAGGAGGCGATGAGGGTTACTTGTCATTATGTGACGTTCCCAATGCACAAAAGGCTGACAATAAATGTCAAGGTCTTCGAGAACAAATTGGGGAATGATTTTCCCATAAGAAAAAACCTACCAAACCTTCCACTATAAATAACTATATGATGCATGTAAACCAAAAAATTCAAGCATGTATTCCCAAAAGGCAACCAATTTATTCCACAATATAACCCAAAACCAATACAACCAATACCATATTAGAGTACTGTGTGGATGAATCAACGAGGGACCCAAAATAAGCCAAGGCACACTCCATGGCTCCACACTAATTTCCATGCTCCATGCTCCACCCAGATATCTTGATGCACCAATAAAGGAGGGTGATGCCTTTACTTTTCCCACTTCACGATACACAACATCTGCCAAGACACCAACATGCCAAAGTTGGGGGTGGGTACAACTACTCAGTAGAATTTACCCAAATGACATCCCTATACATGAAACTAAGATAAAACAGTTACCACATTTATATAAAATAGTTTATATAAAATAATCACTACTGAAACCATTACCATAATCCAAACACAACCTTACCAAGCCATCTCACCCAAACCAGGTATCCAAGGGAAAGCCAAAAACAATTGCATAATCCATTTCATCATTTACACATTAGTACCACACTTTCCATCTTATAAATAAATTCACAACAAATAACCAAAATGGTGGAGCTTCTGTCCAACCAGTTCACCCATTCACACCAAAATAACCAAAATGATGGGACTTTCGCACAACCCCTTCACCCATTCACAATTATCTTTACATCCCGACCACTACCCATATAGTGGTTCTTCCGACCAGTATCCATCACCCTTTATAGTGAGACTTCCCACCCACTTCCACACAAAATTTCAACCAATCACAACCAAATACATAACCCACCAAGGCCACAACAACATGCATTCAACCATTTACACAACATGAAAAATGACTTGAATAAATCACCCATTATTGAAACATCCCTTAAATAATTTTCCATGCCAAACCCCATTTCAATAAAACAACATCTTTATTGAAAACCATTTTCATCAACCATTTTCACAAATCAATCACAGTAACCCATTCTAAAATCTCCATTTAAAAATCCACAATAAGAGCCTTTCACCATAAAACCCCATTTTCCCAAAAATCACCAAAACATCACCAAAGAGATTTCGAAAAAATTTCGCACAACAAAACAAAATTTATTTTTCAGCACAAAAAATTAATTGTAACAAATAACCACTACTTATAACCATGTGGAGTCAAGAGAGAAGCCACAAACCATTAGGGTTCCGGTAAACTCAACCCACAAGCAAAAGATCCTCAAATCCGGTTAATTCACCACCAAAACCTCTCTAGATCCCCTTCCACAACATTCAAAAGCCTTAAAATCATCATCAATGGAAAAAATAACCCTATATCTACACACAACAAGTTTGGATCTAGAAAACCATGAAGGTGGGAAGAGTAGATCTAGAGGAAAACCCATATAACCCAAGAGTAGGGACTTACCAATGAGAAACCGCCTTCAAACGACCTCAAAACCCCTTCAAAATGCTTCCAAAATGTGTGGGCGTGCCCCTCCATCTCTTGAAAACTGATGAACCAGAGTGAGGATCGAGTGGGAGGAATATTGGAGTGAAATAGATTAAGCTCGAGGGAGCACAAAACATTAACCCTATTTTTTAAGTGGCATCACGATTAGCATGCACGGTTTGTCAAACCATCCGCTAACTGTGCACACGCTATTACCTCGAGGGAAAGGGTTTGCACGGTTTCCTCACATGGGTTTTCTAATCGTTCATAGGCCATGTGAAACCTACTACCTCCCCCTACATGGTTTCCTAGATCACCCGCAAGGATTCCCTTAGCCATGCTCAAATCGTGCACCCACAGAAAATCATCCAAACTCATCCAAAACCATTTCACACATTCCCAAGCTCTTCCCAACATATCACATGAACATTAAAAACATAAAAAATGCATAAAAGGTAACTTATCTCAAAATAGGGGCACTACATTATCCCCACAATTGGACATTACATCCATGGAAAGTAGTGAACCCACCATTTGTAGAAAGATCTCGGGCCACTGCTCGACTATCTCTTTCTCCCGGTCCCATGTATCCTCTTTAATCTGAACATGTTGCAACAAAACATGAACTAAATCGATGCTTTTACCATGAAAGACTTTATCTAACCTATCCACAACCTGCAATGGCACGTGAACCAATGATGCATCTGGTTCTAGGTCGACGTGATCCCATCGAATCACATGGTCACGATCTGGCTGATACTTTTTCTTCTACAACACATAAAACACATTGTGCACCATACTGAACCTAGGTGAAAAATCCGAATGATAAGCCTCCTCATCAATCCTCTCAAGAATCTCAAAAGGTCCAATATACCTCAGAGATAACTTTCCCTACTTCCCAAACCGACGATGTTCCAAACTAGGAGAGATCATCAAGAACACATGATCACTCAACTTTATTGATAACAGTCTTCGACGATGATCTTCATACGATTTCTGATGACTCTGAGCCGTCTCCATTATCTTCATGATAATCTTGATATTCTATGTAGTCTCATGGACAAGGCTTGGTCCAACCATCGAGGTCTCACCCGTTTCCACATAGCATAGTGGAGAAAGACACAACTACCAATACAACGCTTCAAACTGAGACATATGTATGGATTCCTGATAACTGTTATTGTACTATAAATCAACCAACAACAAGTGATCCTCCTACACGCCACCAAAATCCATAACACAATCCCGCTACATATCCTCCAAGGTTTGTATTGTCATCTCGGATTGACCATCCATCTAAGGGTGATACGCCTTGCTCATAGTCAACTATGTCCCAAGGGATTTCTGCAAGGATTTCTATAAATGAGATGTAAACCTTGGATCTATATTGGATAAAATATAAACTAGAACACCATGCCTCTTTTCCACCTCTCGGATATAGATTTTGGATAGATCCTCCATCGTATGAGATTCACTAATAGGAATGAAATGGGTTGACTTCGTTAGCGGATCAAATACCAACAAAATGTCATCGTGCATTCTGACCATTCTTAGGAGACCTGTTACAAGATCAATCACTATTTTCTCCCACATCAAAATAAGGATTGGTATGGACTTCAACATTCTTGGAGGCCTTTATTGCTCTACCTTGACCTACTGACAAATCAAGTTTCTCAAAACAAACTCAGCCACACTTCTTTTCATACCATCCCAACAGAACTACGCTTTCCATGATTCTTACATTTTCTGAAATCCAGGATGTACAATCCAGATGGAATTATGATATTCCCTAAGAATATCCTCCTGATAGGAAACTGGTACAACCATTCGATTCTTAAAACACAAAACTGAATCTATATTTAGTTGAAAACCCTCAATGATCTCCCAACTACTGAGTCTCGACTCCATGGTGACACACTCAGAATCAGATATCTGTGCCTTTTTAATGGGGAAAACCAAGTCAGTAATCAACAAAACCAGAAATAAGACTTCTCTATCGCCCTGGTCTTCACATTCCAACCACATTTCACCTATAACTGACATCAACCACAACTCGTTCGATGCCTGTTTCACCACTTGAGCATATGAATTTCTACTTAACGAATCCACCACCAAATTTCCCTTACCCAGTGTGTACATCAGGTCAAAATCAAAAATTTGGAGATATTCCATCCATCTCTTTTTCCTCAAGTTTAAATACCTATGTCATAAAATGTGCTTTATGCTCTTATGATCTGTATATACCATGAATTTCTCAATGAATAGATAATGACGCTACACTTTCAAATCATGGAACACTACTGCCAATTCCAAATCATGAGTTGGGTAGTTCTTCTCATGTACCCTTAACTTCCATGAGCCATGCACAACCACATGATCCCCTTTCATGAGAATGCACCCCAAACCTAATCTCGATGCATCACAATAGACCACGTACCCTTTTCCTAGTTTTGGAAAAACCAAGATTGGTGCTGATGTAAGGCGACCAATTTGCTCTTCGAAACACTGCTGACACTGTTCATTCCACTGGAATGGAACATTCTTTCTTGTCAAAGCTATCATCAGTGAAGCCAAACATGAAAAATCATGAAAAAACTGCCGATAATACCCATCTAGACCAAGGAAACACAGTACCTCAAACACAATTTTTGGTGGTTTCCACGAGATAACAACCTCTATCTTTTCCGAATCCACTAAAACACCTCTTTCAGAAATCCATTGGCCAAGAAAACGAAATTCTTTTTTCCAAAAGTCACACTTTGACAATGCTGCATACAACTACTCATCCCTCAAGATCCCCAACACTATGGCCAAGTGCTGCTCATGATCTAACCTTGTCTTTGAATACACCAAAATATCATCTACAAACACCACCACAAATGAATCATGATATCTCTGAAATATCTGATTCATCAAAGCCACCAACACCACTTTTGTTCATTCGTTAGACCAAAGGGCATAACCACATATTCATAATGGCCATATCTACTTGTAATGTTGTTTTAGGAATATCGTCCCTCCTCTCATGCAATTGATGAAATCCCAACCTCAGGTCCATCTTGGAGAACCACTGGTCTCCCCTCAACTAGTCAAACAAATCATAATTTCATGGAAGTGGATATCTATTATTTATCGTAAATTGGTTAGGTCTATGATAATAATCACATAAACTCAATGTTACATACACCTTTTTCTCAAACATCACTGACGCTGCCCATGGAGACATGCTAGGCCTGTTAAAACAATTGTTTTCTTAATCTTCAAAAAGAACTATCAATTCCCGCAATTCAGCCGGTGCCATCTGGTAAGATGGAAGTGAGATAGGACTGGTCCCTAGAAAGAGATCAATCATAATATTTACTTCTCTTATGGGAGGTAACCCAGAGAATTTTTTGGGAAAAAAATCCATGAACTGATCCACCACTGCTGGAAGAACTATTTTCTCAACACCTATTATCGATTCCAACGACAATACCACCAACCGACATGATAACATGCCCACTACTTTGGACAACAAACCCATTTCACCCTACCATTCATGCCTCCCTCCTCTAAAGAGATTCATAATTCCATCGTGTGTCATAAAAGCCATTTTTCATGCGTTGTAGTCGATGTGAGCCTTTAATGCCGCCAACCAATCCCTTCGTAGGATTACATCAAACCCTTCAATCTCAAGAACTATGAAATTACACATTAGCTCTACCTCGCCCACAATGATACAAAATGATCCACAAAAGAAGGATCAACACTCTCTTTGACCCATATGAGTTTGATGTTTTAAAACTGAGGGCATCATTTGTACCCCAAATCCCAAAAAATCAACCGCACGTGCATCAATAAAAGAATGTGAAGCACCCGTATCAAAAAACACTTTCATCATGGTACAATTTAAATAAATAATACCTCGCACCATGGATGGCCCCGAGTGATCATCCAGCATAACCTTCTCGGCTCCAAAAAATTCATATCCTTACACACTCTACTGTTTATTTATTTGCAGAGGCGTCATGGTATTCTGATAATCACCATGACCCACATTACTCTACTGATGAGGGGTATGCTGCTGTCCCCGTCCCGTCGAAGAATACGACATCTGCGATCCCTAAGGAGTGTCACGCGCACCAGACCTTGGATAATTCCTACAATAACGCTACATATGCCCCATCTTCTTACAATCATGACATGCACGAGGTTGTGTCATACAATCCCGCTTGATGTGGCTTGTAGAACCACATTAAAAACATCATGTCTTTCTCTGGGGCTTCAGCGGAATATTTACTTATCCTGCCTTCAGATTACGTGTCATGCCCCCGCCCTGGGAATAAGTGTCCCTCCTTCTCTTGAACCCAGCATTAGAGATCCCAATATTTTCCATGGATACCACCATGCTTCTTTTACCCATAGCTCCCATCAAATCTTGCTCAGAAACTGAGGCCCTATTCACCATCTCCGTATAATCATCTATACACAGCATTGCTATCTTTGAATGGATTTCATTCCTTAACCCTGCTTCAAATATCCTTTCCTTCAACAACGTTCTACCCACCACCTTGGGTGAAAACCGTACTATGTTCATAAATATAGCTGCATAATCTGTCATAGACATATGCTCTTTCTTCAGACAGAAGAAATCAGTCATGCGCTGAATTCTAAATGTATGTGGGTAGAATTGTTTATCAAAAAATTCCACAAAGCTATCCCACGTCATACCTTGGTCCATTCCAACATTAACCGCGAACTCCAACCACTAAATTGAAAGATATTCCAACATATACGTGGCCAACTTCACTTTAAACTCTACCGGTGTACCCAAAAACTCGAAAATCTTGTTCATTATATTCAACCATGCTTCAGCCCTATCTAGCTCTGAATCACCCCTGAAGATGGGTGGATTTTTATTTTGAAACTGAACCGCATGATCCAAATCCCTTATTTCATCTTCTTTGTTTCCACTTTCCACATATTTGAAAGCTTGCACTATACATTGCACTAGCTGTTGGTTCACCTAAGGCTGAGGTGAAACCATGTTCTCATTGGCCACATCCGGTTGGTCTCTATGGCGACTACCCAATTCCATTTCTTTAAACATAAAACAAACTACCAAGAGTCTCACATTTGTATACATCAAGAAATCCAATTTCAAATAACATTACTGTAACACCCCGACCCCAATTACCCAGAGTCGGGGCATTATTACATAACATTGGCATGATCACAAGAAAGATCAAATCCCGAAAGACCGATTGGTTTAGTAGCCTTGGAAACACTAGATATATTCATAAGTTTTACATTACATCATAAAATGAAAAACTACTACAACAACATAATGTTTCCACAATCCACACTATTAACCCCTCATAAAATCCCTGCAGGTCATTCATAACTTACTTCTTCACATCCTGGGAAAAATAAAACATAGAAAAGGGGTGAGCTCAAATGCCCAGTAAGGATAACAATATAGCGGAAACATTCATAAATAAGAATAAACATTTAAGGCAATGTATAACTAAAACAAAAGACTTTTAAATATGAACTTTAAACATGGTATGGCATAAATAAAATGAAATAATTCCATTTACTTATTCACATGGATATTCTACTAATCGAATAATCACATGCAAAAATCAATAACCACTTTCATAATGTTGGAATGCATAATGCCAGACTATCATAACCACATAGCCAAGGCCTCGTGCCAAGACTACAAATAAGATTTTGTCAAGGCCTTGTGCCAAGACACTAGTTTGTCTCATGAGACCTACCGATGCATCGAGGAGCTATAGCGGGCTCCACCCGTCACTTATTAAGTCCAATGCATTCCCATATGAAAAGGTTTAAACATAACATAAACATTCGTATTAAAACTAGCATACGAAATGTCAATAATTTCACCATAATCTATGAATGGTATAAAAAATAGCACATCCATAGTCAAACATATCACAAAACCTTCAATACAATATAGAAGTTTTGTATCATAATAAATCAACTTCAAATAATCTTAAAATCCATCAAAGGATGTTGACATAGATGAAATCAAAATTCTTTTTAAAGAAATATCTCCTTTTATTTTGAAATCATTTAAGATCCATATAAAATAAATCATTTTCTTTGAAAATATTCTTATAAACTTGTAAGGAAAGCTTTGAAGATTTTATAACGGCGTAAAATAACAGCACCCGCCGTATAAGTTAAAAAAAACATTCTTACCTCAATTCTGTCGAAAAGGATAAAAAGGACCTTGTTTTGAAAACGACGGAAAGATTCCTTTATAAACCTCTTATAAAAAGTCAAACAAGGGTATAAATGACTTTAACCCATATTCTTGTAAATAGTAAAAATGTTTTGAAATACATTTTTAAGAAACATGGATGTGGATGATAAATATATCCCAGTAGATTATTACGTATAAACAACCTCGGATAATGAAGAGATTGTGAAATAACCCTTACCTTGTACTTTTCCTTTGTTGGGGTAGGTTAACCTCCTGTATAATAGTGAAATAATTGTTACTAAATTATACATGATTCATATACATTAATACGATATCATATATGATCTTTTAATACTGATTTGATAATAATATCTTAAAATTATCGTCGTTTCGGGTGTTAACTTACTCATTTTCTTTTATATGTTTTGTTACATAAGCCATGTTTGTAAAGGATAAGTTGTATATTATTCAAATCCAGAATGGTATCAAGTCTTTAAACATCATTTTTAAACCATCAAATGATAATTATACTTGAATGGATACGATGGAAAATGAATCTCATCGCGTTCGTGGAGACGGTAGTCCGTACGTACGCACGAACGCTACTTCCATTTAATTTTTATTTTAAAAGAATTAAATACAAATGATACATAGGTATATTACTATTCCAGTATAATATAATATTTTATATATGTTACTTAAGTTCATTAACACCATCCTTTATACGTTCCATGTGTGGTATGAACGAGTCATATCATTTTAAGGGGGCGGTAGTCCGCACTTCCTCAAATGAAATTATCGTATGTATATAAAACATGAAACGAATAATGGTATGAAATAAAATGGAATTACAGAAGCTTATATATAAAATATATATCATTAATATCATATTTAATTACAGTACCATCATAATGGCCACCATGAGAGGTGGTAAGATGTATTTGAACAATCATCGTTTTGTGAGGCGTTAGTTTTCCATCCACAGAAACATTATGTTCATCATCCATTAGATGGAGTTGTGTGTATGTGTAGTTTTAATCCTTCTTATAACAAAATCCTAGTATATTGAGGATACTGGTGTTGTTACAAAAGAAAGGAAATAAAAAGAGTTTTGGAGTTGAAGAAGCAAAATAAATGAAAATAATTTAAGAGAGATCGTTACCTTTAATTTAGGTAACTCACTTTGGTTGGAACCAAAGGACTTGTTGAAATGCTTTCTGCCTAAGCGGAAGCTTCAAGGAGTAGGAGAGGGATGTGGGGAGCTTAGTTGGGCAGAGTTTAGACGAGCCAAGTGGCTTGAGAGGTGTGAAGAATGAGTAGAAGTGGTCTCCTTTTATAAGGGAGAGGAGGGGCTCTTTAGGAAAGAGTGAAAGTATTACTTTATAATATAATTATATTCGGTTTATAATGGTCCAAAAATCATTGAGGTAGAAGATAATATGACTCATATTCTAAATAACATCAACCAATAATAATTGGACAGGTTTTAGATAATATTTTAATCATTATAATATTATTTATTTCAATGATTTATTAATGAGGTAAACATTGCATCATTATTGTGTCATTAATAATTTAACTTATTTGATGTCTAAAAATTATAAATAAAATATCATCATGTAGGAAATCTTTTTAGATTTCTAATGAATATTTATAATCTAAAATCCAACATGTATAACCCTATGTAAAAATTGTTCTTCTAAAAGACGTAAGCTTATGCCATTTTTATTTTTATTTTAACTTTATTAATATAAAGTGTCCCTACCACATACAAGTGGCTCCAAGGGGTCCCCAAATTGACCCAAGGATGCCCATGGTCGGGTATGTGTCCACCAATAAGGTTAGGACACGTTTTAGGGTAATTTTGTATTATTATAATATTATTTTTTAACCCTTATTTACCGGATTTACCCTTTAACCATGGTAAATAAAATATTTACCACAGTAACTATTCAAAATGTCTAAAAATAAAAGTTACCTATTTACACAATTTGAACATACTGATTCCAAATATGGAATCCGTTTTCCTAAATTCAAAACACAGAAGTGGCAGAAATTAATTTAAAATTAATTCCCGCTGTCAAAACAAAAAGCGTGTTTTTAAGAGATAATAACTATAAAAAGATTGACACTTGTTTATGTTCGGTTTAATTGTAAAATTATGTCCAACGACCAACATTGTATTAAATGGTAAAAATATATTCTAAATATACTTTAAAACCAATCAAATTCATAATTTATCACTATTAATTATTTTGATTAAAAAAGTTGTTTTTAATTAAAATTTAGTAATTTTCACTATTCATCAAAATATTAAAGTTATCCGAAAAGTACCAAAATTTCACCTTAGGATAAATTCGATATTCCGAATCCAAAAATGAAGTCCATTTCAAAATATAAAAAATATATTATTTCAAAATTTAGGTATTACTATTCATAACGGCCAGTTTGATTGGTTGTGGTGTGTGTTAAAACTCGAAGTTGCGTACAACACACACTACTGTTTTATTCAAAGGAAAGCGTACCGTGGAAGCTTGGGAAGTTTCATATTAAATTTTTTGATGTCTCCATTTAGTCAAAAAGTTTAAAATATTGTATTTAAAAAGGTTTCACTAAAAGTTGATAAAAGTGCAATACTGAAAATGAATCTATTCTTGCATTATGACTAAGAAACTCATAATATGGATTCTAAAATTATAAAGTTTAAAATTTAGTTAATACTATTCATGACCTCTTTTAATTGCTTTTTTTTTGGTAAGTCATGGTGCAATTGAACTCGGTGTTGCGTGTAGTGCAAGTTATTGAATTATTTTGAAGAAATAACACACTATGAAATCTTGGGGTGTTACATTCTCCCCTCCTTCAATAAATTGCGTCCTCGCAATTTGAAATTGTTCTTCGAAAATAAAAGGTTGAAAGTAGAAAATATATTTGTGGGAAAACCCACATTGGAAATTGGGTTACTAAAATTTAGTCTTAATATGAGGAAAAGAGAAATCAAAGGGTCGCCACCAAATTATGATCTCGATTAGGAGAACATTGGTGGAAATTGGAGACATATAATCGGAGGAAAAACGTAAATATTTATAGGTAGTGATTGAGGTCATCAATCACAAACAAGTATAAAATTGAGGTCCTTAAACTCATCAATCCATGATGATTTGAAGTACCATCGGTTCAACAAAATATATGGTATTGGGACAACACATTTTTGACATTTCAAAATATCTTAGTTGAAATCCCACATCGAAAAATGAATTAATGAGGCCTATATTTAAAATAAAGAGTGGAAAGTATGAAGATTACCGAAAATAACACATACTAGGGTTCCATGTAGGAAAATATGGATATGGAAGAGAAATCTAACCATCAATTATCTGATGGAGAGTGGTAGAGAACATGGCTATGAAAAGGCCAACAATCCCAAAGCCATAAATTTGTGATGATTTAAGGTACCATCTAGGACAACATTTTTGTTCTAAGTTTCTATTATTAATGTTGAGGAATTTATTTATGAGATTGGATAAGATAATAAGGAGATATACTTACTTTATAATTAGAATTTTACCCATTAATAAATTTCTACCACAAACTCATCTTTCATTCTAAAAGATAATAGAACGTAAATTTTTTTTTCTATTTATACTATTCGTACAGGGTTCCAAAATAAATGAATTATAATTCATCAACCAGATCTTTTAAAAAAAACTACATTATTTAATTCAGGACATCTCGTGGGACAGTGGTAGGTGATACACCCTTGTCGCCCTTCGGTTGCGGGTTCAAGTCTCGCAGCCTTGCCGGACGCGACGGGTTGCCGCCCGACCTCCGGGTTGTCCTTTTATGGCAATCCAAAATAATCCAAACTAGAACTATCCAAAATACTTCTGTCTAAACTCACAGTCCAACATTTATAAGGAAGGTAAACATAATATAGATCCTTTTTACCCCGTAATAGAATATGAATACCTTCATCATATATTACCATATTCCTTATTGATTACATTCATGCTCCCTTATTCCATATAGAATGCTGGATATACTTCATTAATCCAAAAATGTTTTAAACCCCAACAATGATGGAATATCAGTTCCAGGGTAGTCAAGAATATCCAATATAATTTATCCAAAACAATCACATATTATTCCAAAATCACTACCTCAGTATCAGAACTATATTATGATTTATCATTCTCTCAACCATATATTTTCCAAAAATTTATCCTGCTATTGAGTCACTTTTCTTTGTTCCACACAATCTCAAGTCCTTAATGAAATAGTACTGCAGTACAATCCTTATATACTCCATGATTATTGTAACAAGTACATTGTTGATACAACACTCAATTGACATAATCAACATAAGAACTCTAATCATCCCTCTTCATCTGTGGTAGTATCATAACATGATTATTATCCAATAACATCATTTGTGGCATAGTCTGATGACTGGGACATAGGTTCGCGTAGTGTCCAAGCTCCTTGCAAATGAAGCATTGTACATTTGAAACCATTTTCTTACCCTTGCAGTCACGTACTTTGTGCCCTTTCCCTCCACACTTATAACAAACTCCCATTCCTTTCAGGCAAGTTCCAGGGTGTTTCTTTCCACAGTTACCACATATGGGAAAATTCTTCTTTTCCCTCTTCCCTTTATCCATCTTTCTCTCTTCTATCCTTTTCTTCTCTTGCTTCCCTTCAAAGCCATAGGACTCAGTAAACTCTTTACTTATCATATCAACACATGATATTATTTCTTCATATGATGATAATACATGGGAGACTATTTCTCTTATAAATTCTAGCTTAAGACCATGAATGATATGATCCTTCCTTCTCTTTGGATCATGTAAGTTTCTGGAGTTCTCATTCCTTCTACTGGGCGCCATTTCTAAACAATGGAATACACTAGATCAGTTTATGAATCAAAATACATAATCCCATACTTATAAAACACTTAACATAAATTGAACTATTTATGGATATAATCCATAATCATAAGAATGTTTTCTTTGAGGAAGTATATACTCATAATCCCTTCAAAATGATTTGTAAATAAAATCAGAGTTATCCTAAGCATATCCCCCGGGAGTGTCGTAACCAAGAGTGCAGCAAGGCCCGTTGTCGTGCACCAGTTCCCGTTCGAGTCTAGCTCAAAGCGGTGTTTTCGGGTTTTACCCCTAGGTACATCTGTGCCAGAGCCGCCTCTACCTGCTCGTATCCAGACATGGATGTATTGCTCGGAAAACTCACAAAATCTCTACAATACCAAAATTCTAGGAAGTTCTTCTACACTAATCCTCAAAGCTCATCTTAGGTCTACGTGATCTAATCAGAGTTTATCTAAATCTAGCTTCCAATGTTTGTACTAAACTTTCTCTGATACCAACTGTAACGCCCCGACCCCAATTACCCAGAGTCGGTGCATTATTACATAACATTGGCATGATCACAAGAAAGATCAAATCCCGAAAGACCGATTGGTTTAGTAGCCTTGGAAACACTAGATATATTCATAAGTTTTACATTACATCATAAAATGAAAAACTACTACAACAACATAATGTTTCCACAATCCACACTATTAACCCCTCATAAAATCCCTGCAGGTCATTCATAACTTACTTCTTCACATTCTGGGAAAAATAAAACATAGAAAAGGGGTGAGCTCAAATGCCCAGTAAGGATAACAATATAGCGGAAACATTCATAAATAAGAATAAACATTTAAGGCAATGTATAACTAAAACAAAAGCCTTTTAAATATGAACTTTCAACATGGTAGGGCATAAATAAAATGAAATAATTCCATTTACTTATTCACATGGATATTCTACTAATCGAATAATCACATGCAAAAATCAATAACCACTTTCATAATGTTGGAATGCATAATGCCAGACTATCATAACCACATAGCCAAGGCCTCGTGCCAAGACTACAAATAAGATTTTGTCAAGGCCTTGTGCCAAGACACTAGTTTGTCTCATGAGACCTACCGATGCATCGAGGAGCTATAGCGGGCTCCACCCGTCACTTATTAAGTCCAATGCATTCCCATATGAAAAGGTTTAAACATAACATAAACATTCGTATTAAAACTAGCATACGAAATGTCAATAATTTCACCATAATCTATGAATGGTATAAAAAATAGCACATCCATAGTCAAACATATCACAAAACCTTCAATACAATATAGAAGTTTTGTATCATAATAAATCAACTTCAAATAATCTTAAAATCCATCAAAGGATGTTGACATAGATGAAATCAAAATTCTTTTTAAAGAAATATCTCCTTTTATTTTGAAATCATTTAAGATCCATATAAAATAAAACATTTTCTTTGAAAATATTCTTATAAACTTGTAAGGAAAGCTTTGAAGATTTTATAACGGCGTAAAATAACCGCACCCGCCGTATAAGTTAAAAAAACATTCTTACCTCAATTCTGTCGAAAAGGATAAAAAGGACCTTGTTTTGAAAACGACGGAAAGATTCCTTTATAAACCTCTTATAAAAAGTCAAACAAGGGTATAAATGACTTTAACCCATATTCTTGTAAATAGTAAAAATGTTTTGAAATACATTTTTAAGAAACATGGATGTGGATGATAAAGATATCCCAGTAGATTATTACGTATAAACAACCTCGGATAATGAAGAGATTGTGAAATAACCCTTACCTTGTACTTTTCCATTGTTGGGGTAGGTTAACCTCCTGTATAATAGTGAAATAATTGTTACTAAATTATACAAGAATCATATACATTAATATGATATCATATATGATCTTTTAATACTGATTTGATAAGAATATCTTAAAATTATCGTCGTTTCGGGTGTTAACTTACTCATTTTCTTTTATATGTTTTGTTACATAAGCCATGTTTGTAAAGGATAAGTTGTATATTATTCAAATCCAGAATGGTATCAAGTCTTTAAACATCATTTTTAAATCATCAAATGATAATTATACTTGAATGGATACGATGGAAAATGAATCTCATCGCGTTCGTGGAGACGGTAGTCCGTACGTACGCACGAACGCTACTTCCATTTAATTTTTATTTTAAAAGAATTGAATCCAAATGATACATAGGTATATTACTATTCCAGTATAATATAATATTTTATATATGTTACTTAAGTTCATTAACACCATCCTTTATACGTTCCATGTGTGGTATGAACGAGTCATATCATTTTAAGGGGGCGGTAGTCCGCACTTCCTCAAATGAAATTATCGTATGTATATACAACATGAAACGAATAATGGTATGAAATAAAATGGAATTACAGAAGCTTATATATAAAATATATATTATTAATATCATATTTAATTACAGTGCCATCATAATGGCCACCATGAGAGGTGGTAAGATGTATTTGAACAATCATCGTTTCGTGAGGCGTTAGTTTGCCATCCACAGAAACATTATGTTCATCATCCATTAGATGGAGTTGTGTGTATGTGTAGTTTGAATCCTTCTTATAACAACATCCTAGTATATTGAGGATACTGGTGTTGTTATAAAAGAAAGGAAATAAAAAGAGTTTGGGAGTTGAAGAAGCAAAATAATTGAAAATAATTTAAGAGAGATCGTTACCTTTAATTTAGGTAACTCACTTTGGTTGGAACCAAAGGACTTGTTGAAATGCTTTCTTCCTAAGTGGAAGCTTCAAGGAGGAGGAGAGGGATGTGGGGAGCTTAGTTGGGCAGAGTTTGGACGAGCCAAGTGGCTTGAGAGGTGTGAAGAATGAGTAGAAGTGGTCTCCTTTTATAAGGGAGAGGAGGGGCTCTTTAGGAAAGAGTGAAAGTATTACTTTATAATATAATTATATTCGGTTTATAATGGTCCAAAAATCATTGAGGTCAAAGATAAGATGACTCATATTCTAAATAACATCAAACAATAAGAATTGGACAGGTTTTAGATAATATTTTAATCATTATAATATTATTTATTTCAATGATTTATTAATGACGTAAACATTGCATCATTATTGTGTCATTAATAATTTAACTTATTTGATGTCTAAAAATTATAAATAAAATATCATCATGTAGGAAATCTTTTTAGCTTTCTAATTAATATTTATAATCGAAAATCCAACATGTATAACCCTATGTAAAAATTGTTCTTCTAAAAGATGTAAGCTTATGCCATTTTTATTTTTATTTTAACTTTATTAATATAAAGTGTCCCTACCACATACAAGTGGCTCCAAGGGGTCCCCAAATTGACCCAAGGATGCCCATGGTCGGGTATGTGTCCACCAATAAGGTTAGGACACGTTTTAGGGTAATTTTGTATTATTATAATATTATTTTTTAACCCTTATTTACCGGATTTACCCTTTAACCATGGTAAATAAAATATTTACCACAGTAACTATTCAAAATGTCTAAAAATAAAAGTTACCTATTTACACAATTTGAACATCCTGATTCGAAATATGGAATCCATTTTCCTAAATTCAAAACATAGAAGTGGTAGAAATTAATTTAAAATTAATTCCCACTGTCAAAACAAAAAGCGTGTTTTTAAGAGATAATAACTATAAAAAGATTGACACTTGTTTATGTTCGGTTTAATTGTAAAATTATGTCCAATGACCAACATTATATTAAATGGTAAAAATATATTCTAAATATACTTTAAAACCACTCAAATTCATAATTTAACACTATTAATTATTTTGATTAAAAAAGATGTTTTTAATTAAAATTTAGTAATTTTCACTATTCATCAAAATATGAAAGTTATCCGAAAAGTACCAAAATTTCACCTTAGGCTAAATTCGATATTCCGAATCCAAAAATGAAGTCCATTTCAAAATATAAAATATATATTATTTCAAAATTTAGGTATTACTATTCATAACGGCCAGTTTGATTGGTTGTGGTGTGTGTTAAAACTCGAAGTTGCGTACAACACACGCTACTGTTTTATTCAAAGGAAAGCGTACCGTGGAAGCTTGGGAAGTTTCATTTTAAATTTTTTGATGTCTCCATTTAGTCAAAAAGTTTAAAATATTGTATTTAAAAAGGTTTCACTAAAAGTTGATAAAAGTGCAATACTGAAAATGAATCTGTTCTTGCATTATGACTAAGAAACTCATAATATGGATTCTAAAATTATAAAGTTTAAAATTTAGTTAATACTATTCATGACCTCTTTTAATGGCTTTTTTTTGGTAAGTCATGGTGCAATTGAACTCGGTGTTGCGTGTAGTGCAAGTTATTGATTTATTTTGAAGAAATAACACACTATGAAATCTTGGGGTGTTACAATTACACAATACTATCAAAACAAGGCTTTCCGCCTTTCCAAATTTTTCATGTTACACCATTATGAAAACCAAACCACTATTAAAATACCAAATTTATTCACATTACAATTCTAAAAATTGGAAAAATCATTTCTCAATTCATCACATAAATAATTATTCCCAATAAAATATGAATCCTAGTGGGACGTCATTTCTACCATGCATTCCATGCTCATCTCAGTGGCTACACCCATGACAATGAGATATCCAATTCCTATAAGTGTCTCCAAAACACTTACGTACCCAAATCCCTGGTAACTTGATGTTCAGTATAAGAGAGTTAGATACATCTATTTATTCTATACATTGAAATTTACTACATTCGTATTCCTTGATACAATCTTGAGTCCATGAATATACCACAACGAATGTCAACTCCAAATCCTAGAATCAACTCCAAAGGACCGAACAAGTTGATAGCACTTGTAACACCCCGACTGTACCTCATTTTCTTGAGGAGGCGGTGAGGGTTACTTGGACTTAAGAGACATTACCATGGTGCCCTTGGATGGAAATAAATACCCATGTCTTTGAGAACAAATTGGGGAACTATTTTCCCTTATGAGAAAACCAACCAAACTATCCAATATCAATCACTATATCATGCATGTCAACCAAAACATTCAAGCATGAATTCCCAATGGACAACCATGTTGTTCCACAATACAACCCAAAACCAATACAACCAATACCATATCAGAGTACTATGTGGAAGACTCAAAAAAAGACCCAAAATAAGACAAGGAAAACTCCATGGCTCTACACCAATCTCTATGCTCCAAGCTCCACCCAGCCATCTCATTGCACCACTAAAGGAGGGTGATGCCTTACCTTTTCCCACATCACGATACACAACATCTGTAAAGACACCAACGTGACAAATTAGGGGGTGATTAAAACTAATCAGTAGGATTTCCCCAAATGACATCCCTCTACACACCACTCGGATGAAACTGCTAGAACATTTATATTAAATAATCACAAGTCAACCATTACCATAAGACAAACACATCCTTACCAATCCATCTCACGCATACCAAGTATCTAAGGGAAAGCCAAAAAAACATGCCACAATCCATTTAATAATTTAAACATTACCACAAAACATTCCATCTTACAAGGCGATGCTCAAAAAACAACCAAAACGGTGGAGCTTCTATCCAACCCGTTCACCCAGTCAAACCAAAACAACAAAAATGGTGGGACTTCCGCCCAACCCTTTCACCCATTCATAACTAGTGGTATCTTTCATCCACTACCCCTATGATGGTACGTCCAAACACTATGCTTCACCTTTTATATTGAGACTTCCCGCCCACTTCCAGAAAACATTTCAACCAATCACATCCAAACACATAACCCACCAAGCCCACAACAACCTACAATCAACAATTTACACAACATGACAATCCACTTCAATAAATCATCCATTATTGAAACCACCCTTAAATCATTTTCCATGCCAAAAACCATTTCAATAAAACAAAATATTTATTAAAAACAATTTTCATCAACCATTTTCACAAATCAATCACAAACTACCCATTTTAAAATCTCCATTTTAAAATCCACAACAGTATCTTTTCACCATAAAACAATTTTTTCCCAAAAATCCCCAAAACAACACCCAAGGGATTTCCAACCAATTTTTCACAAACAGAACACAAATAATTTTTCAGCAGAACATATTAATTGTAAAAAATAACCACTAGTTCAAACAAAGTGAAGCCGAGAGAGAGGCCACCTACCTTTAGGTTTCCGGCAAACTCAAACCAGATGCAACCGATACTCAAATCCGGCGAACGCACCACCAAAACATCTCTAGATCCCCTTCTCTAACAATCAAAAGCCTTAAAATCATCATCCAAGGCAACAAAAACCCTATATATACACACAACAAGTGTAGATATAGAAAACCAAAAAAGAGGGAAGAGTAGATCTAGAGGAAAACCCAAAGAACCCAATGGGAGAGACTTACCCAGGAGAAACCGCCTTCAAACCACCTCGAAACCCCTTCAAAATGCTACCAAAATGTGTGGGAGAGCCCCTTGAACCCTTGAAATCCATATGACCCAAGTGAGCCTCGATTGGGAGGATGATTGGAGTGAAATAGGTTAAGACCACGGGAGGCCAGAACTTAAAACCTATTTTTAAGTGGCCGTAAGGTTAGCCCGCACAGTTTGGAAAACTGTGCACTAACCGTGCACACTCTACTGCCTTGAGACCAATGGTCTGAACGGTTTATCAAACAGTGAACAGGCCGTGCGAAGCCTACATCATTCCCTTAAAAGGTTTCCTGGAGCACCGACATGGTTTCCCTTAGCCGTGCTCAAACAGTGCACCCATAGAAAAACCTCCAAACTCATCCAAAACCATTCCAAACTCTACTAACATCTTCCCAACTTATCCCATGAACTTCAAAGACATAAAAAATTCATAAAAAATGCCACATACCTCAAACCAGGGGTACTACAATAAGAAACTACACTTCCTTTGCAGAAGAGTACACGAAACTCCCCCTCATATTGGGAGGGGGGAGTAGATCCCCACATCATTAGGGTTAATCCATCGGTAGAGGGAAGCCAGAGTGCCTAACATCAAATTGAAAACACTTGCTAATTCATATGTTTCACACATATAATGTAAATAAATATTTAATTAATTATATTTGGTTATATATAATTTATACTTATATTAATTAGGATCAATTTCAGAATATTATGGGGTTTTTCCAGTGAAAATAAATAAAACTTTTACAAAAAATTGTTATTTAATCACTTTTCAGATAAAAATAAATTTTTCATTAAAAAATACTAATATTTAACTATAAGATTATTCATACGTGATTATTTAAAAATTGATGTTCATTTTTTATGAAAAAATTTATTTAATTTTCATAAATTTAATAAAAAAATTTCTTAAAAAGGGTTATAAATACATTTTTATGGATAATATATTTTTAGAACATGTTAAGACATTTCAAAAAAAATTATTATTTACCTATATATTTAATTAAAAATAATTTTTATTAAAAAAATTGATATATTATTTATTCATATGCATACCAACAATTTTAATGTGTATGATAAGGCAATCGTATTTAAATATTTAAATATTGTATCGTGTTTCAATCAAAACCATTGTTTTTTGTAACATAATGTATCTATGAAATCAAATTTACATGAAGAGGTATCTGATTCTTGAATTATTTGAGTGGTACATTTTTCCCACCTAAAAAAATTACCACAAAATTTAATTTTTTCCATCCATTATCAAATGTCTATTGAAAACCCATAACATACACAGGTTTAGAAACACTTCATTTAAAAAGGGAAAGTGGTAATAAAAATGGTTACATGAAATATCATGCAATGGTGATACTAAATGAGGAAAAAAGGATGGAAGAAAAATATAGACATAGACGAAAAGAGTAATGTCCATGTACAGTTATAAAGTGATATAGAACATGTTCATGAGTAAGTTAGTGACCACTAATCTATAAAACACTAATTGGTTAAAATAAAATTTATTTATTGAATATAAGGGTATTAGGATAAAAAAATTAAAAACATTTTTATTGATTTCAGAAATTGCATGACCATATTGAACATGAAAATAAGTAATTATACTTACATGAAATGTGTGGTTTTATCTATTAATCAATTTACCCCAACATATCAATTATTACCTAAAAAATTTGATTATTGAAGAAGAAATTTTTATACCTAAAGCACTAAAATCAATATCTAATAGATAACATAATACACAAAGGATACCATTATGTACCTCATGTATCAATTAATGCCAAAATTATTAGTAAAATATAAGATAATGACCTAAATGAATAACCCTTTATATAAATAAATAATAAATTAATCTCTAAAATTGCTTAATAAAAAAATTATTTAATGTAGATAATTCATTGAATAAATAAACCTACAACCCAAATTACCTCAATTACAAAAAAAAATTGAAAGAAGTTTTGAACTCAATTTTTATCTCATACCGTTCAGATTACATCTCAAAAAAATATTATTCTTCCCAAATAATCCATTATATTAAACCAAATGGTTATACATAAAACAAAACAATAAAATATATCAAAAAATATCATTAATCAATCTTAAAAATTAAAAATTAAAAATTATTCATTTATAAAATATATTTCAAAAATTAAAATTAATATTTATATGTTAAACCATATATGTAAAAAAATATCATAATGACCACAAAATCAAATTTTTGAGTGGTAGGAGATAAAAACTCTTCTTCCATTGGTTATGGGTTCAAGCTCAGTGGTCTTTCTAGATAAGAGATATTTTCTACCAACACATTGGTTGTATGTTTTAGAAATAAATATTTTTATAATAATTATAAAATTAAAAAAATATCATTAAAATCCTCCAAAAAAACAATAATTATCAAATAAAATTCAACGATGATGTTTTCTGTCAAATATTATATTATTAACGAAATCAAATAACCATACTTGAAAATATTTATCATAACATCAATTAGAAAATGAATGCATAAGGATGTCAACAATGTGAAATCATTTTACATAACATATAAAATAATTTTGACAAAAATAACTCTTTTAGTAAATCATATATTAATCCAATAGGTTTCATTCCTATAAATTTATCATATTATTTCATTAATAATTTATACACCCATCATATAAATCGTCAAAATGGGTATCTTTTTCATTACGATAATGATCAAACATATACTTATCAAACCAATAACATTTTGTTTTATCCCTGATAACTATGGAATTTCATAGGTTTTCATAGGAACTATTATTTTATTCAACATAATGGTTTTTATTGAAATTGTAAAAAACCCAAAGAATATCCCTCATGTGTTTCAAATGTGATGCGTAATAAGGTTACCCTCACTTTATTCCTAGATTATGTTCATGATATTCACAACCAAATTTTTTTATGTGTTATTATCTTGAGACTAGTTTATTCCAGAACCACTAATCCTTATAGTATATTTAAAGGGATTTATTTCTTATAAAACCATTTATTATATAAATTAAAAAATTTGAAAATGATATCCTAACCATATACTTATCCTCAATCTATTTTAAAGGTTTATTATCCCTAATTTATGTTCACCTAAATATATTCACAAGGATTATAATAAACATGGATTGATACAAAGTGTAGTGAAACCATTTATAGAGTAATATAGTTGGTGGTCACATTATAAAATTGTTACTTGATATAAGTGATATCATTTAATATGTTATAACAGTCTAGTAGTTTTATAAAACTAGATTAATAAAATATTCTCATAAAACATTTGAAAAATTAAAATACAATACTCTATTTCATTTATGAATTATATTATTTCATTTCGTAACTCAATGCATTTCAAACGTAATACATGTTACAAAATACTATAGAAAAGACAACATTGTAAATTAGTGTACTAAAATTCTCAGAAAGCCTATGAATATACTAGATGCTGACACAAGTAAATAAAAATTCAATAATAAGTATAAGATATAAATAAATCAATAATTTCATTTAAAATATTCCAAAAAATAGGTACTAAATACACTTATTACATAAAAATATAAATAATCAAATTTATAATAATATCTAGCTTCATAATAAGTGGATGAATATTTTCAAAAAATGTAACCTTACCTTTAAAGCCTTATTCTAGGGGAAAATGCATAAAAATTAAGGGAAAATATATATCCCCCATATCATTTTTCTCATGATATAGAACAATTCTTTAAAGAGATTTAGTAGTCCTTGTTCCTCCATTACTAAGTCCAATACATCAAATATAAGATTTGGGTTATATAAAATGATTATAAGCATTCATATTGGGAAATTGGAAATTGAAATTTTAATAATTCCACAACATATAAAAATAATCATAATAAATAAAAATTAATATAGATAATTTTATGAGAAGGTTTTATCCAAAAAAATATTAATATTTTCCAAATACTGTTTACATAGTTTAATAATCATTAAAACCATAACTTGAGTAATTCTTGATGGAAATATAAATTTTCATTCGATCTAACTTATTGAGAATCAAAAAATATTCCAAAAAACTATAGAAAATGATTATTTGAAATAAATATTGTAAAAATATAAAATATTATTTTCAAAAAATAAATTTTTATGATGGATAAAAATTCTTCTCAAGTTGTTTAATTTCAAATAACATTCCATTCACACATACTTAAAAAGGTAAGAAAACCTCATTCGGAAAAAGAAATGATGATTCATTTTTAACTATTTTATAAAAAGTATAATATGGAAAATTTTTAATTAAATAAATTATTTTTGAATATTGAAAATATTCTTAAATTAATTTTATAAGAAATAATGATATGGATGAAAATGATTCTCAGACATATATAGAAATGTTATATTTCCCTTAAAAACATTACTTTGGTGTCCTGAGTACATAAAAGTGTAAACTTATAAAAATAATTATAATTTCTATTAATAATAAAAGGAGAATAAAATATATTTGGAAAATTATAGAATTAAAATATAATTTACCCATTATATTCTTAATCATAAACAGTCCAACACAATGATGACATTGGGAAATAAACCCTTCCACTATTTTGACTTCCTATATATGTCTATAAAGCTCCATTAAATTAAATATATATTTATTATAAATATTCTATTAAACGAAAAATATATATATAAAACCATATATTATTTAATTATATTCTTTTATTTCTATTTTATAAGTAATTCGTTTTTAAAATTACTTTTTTTAGGTTATCATGATTCATATTTAATATATGTCATAGTTTGGTAGTTATAGTTCATATACACTGATCATTATTAGATTATCTATAAAAATTTAATAATTATTTAAATTTAATATATAATTATTATAAATATATATTTAACCATAATAAGATAAGGCAGAAAAATTAATTACACCACTCTTGGACATAGTAATCCTTACACATGTAAGAAGGTTGTTTTCAATATTATAAATATTTAATGAACGAAAGGTAAACATTATGAAGAATTTATAGAATCATTATTATATAATATATCTATATCATTCATATTTATATTTATATTTATTAAATTATTCCTTATTACCATACATTTCAAAATAAACAAAAAATCGAATCACAAGTCTTCGTGGGGATAGTTGTCCCCACGTACACACAAGCAACATTATCATCTTCCAAAAGATATAAAGGTAAGAATATGAATATGATATTATAATTTTTAATGTATAATGATGTAATAAATATAATAAACATATACATATTCACATTAAATCCATCATCATATCCCTCTTTGAGAGGGGGTGGAGGAAAACCAATTACATCGGTTCATGATGAGGTAGTCTGCCAGACACATGATAAAAAAATGTCGTCTCCCATTTTATAGAAGAAGAGAAAGATAAATATTATTATATTAACTTAATGACCAATTATTATGTGTTTTAGGACATTTTTAAAATATTACTATTATTAATACAAATTTACTGGTGGTGAAATAAGAATTAAAAAAGATTGATCTTATTTAAGATGACTACAATCTCCTAGAAGACCCTCTTATGGATCTATTATAACTATCACATGGGATGGTGTATTGGTAGAAAAATAATATGTATACAAATAATATGGGTGTTGTGGATTTATTTTATAGTTTTATTTAATAAAATATCTCAAGAGATGTGAACATGTGAGGAGAGTAGGTGTCATTTTATAATTGAGCTTTGTGGGACACTTGTAATTTTTAAATGTTTTAAAATTACACCAAGTAATATTGTTATTATAATGGATATAAAATGGAAAAAATAACCTTAGATAATATATATTCAATATATCTATATTAAATATAAATTATTGGATTTTATATATCAGTTTTACTACTCTATTTTTATTTTAACCAATCTAAAAAATTCATTAACTTCAATCTAGATAACATATTTTTTTTACTATTAATTATGACTATAAATAATGATAAAAATATTAAATGATATTAATAACTAGGATTCCAATTATTAAATTCATTTCACTAAATTCAATTTTAATTGGTGGAAGAAACCATTTTATAATTATATCACAAAGCATGTCAAAAACTAGTTTTTTGAAGAACGAAATCATTTTTAAGAGTAAAAATATTTTTATACCATGAAATAATATAATTTTTATTAATATATATTAATATATATTATTTATGATTAAATTAGGATTATATAAATTTTATATTAAAATAAATTTTTTATTTGGGAGTCTAATTATAGGAAATGATTGTTTTTCAAAAAATACTTATTTTTAACAATTTAGTGTTATATCAATATTTTCAATAAAATCCCCAATTTTAACATTATATTATTTTTGGAATTATGATTTAAAAATTTATTTTAATTTTATCATATTTAATTTTTATTTTTTCAGATAATAATTATATTATTTTCTCAAAAAAATCAATAATAAAATTTTTTATGAAAATTATATTTTGTGAAGAATATAAACACTTTACTAACATTTGTTTACTTATATACCAAAATTTTATTTATAAAAAATATTTATATTTATGTTTATATAACTATTTACTCATATGTTTCTATATAATTTTAATTGCACTGTTATGATGACCGCATTTAAATATTTAATAGGATATTTTGGTTCGTTTAAACCTGGTGTTGCATGTAATATTAAAAATCTAATAAATCATGTTTTTTAAGTGGAAATATATTTAACGTATTAGGGTTTAATATTCTACACAACATAAATAAATTTATCCCTAGTAATTCTACTTTTTCTATCATATGTCGAAAAATTATAGAAAACCCCAATTGTATATAGAGATACAAAAACTTATTTCAAAACAATAATGTTGAAATCAACAAGATTACCTAAAATATTAAGAAATCAATTTCTGATATGAGGAAAAAAATTGGGAAGTTAAAATATTGGCATAGAAGATATTTATAACATCTAAAAAATATTATATATTGATATAAAACATGTTCAAGTGAATGTTACTGACTAAAAAAATTATAAATTAGTGAGAAGTAAACATACTAACCTTTCCTTGGAATTAATGACAATATGAAACAATTTTTATTTAAATATAAAATTCCTAGAGTTGGGGAATTATATTTATATATATACTTTGAAAATAAGTTATTTTACTTACTTTTTAGGTATAGTTTAATCATTTAATAAATTTTCACCTCAAAATTTTCTTTTTTCCAAGATATAATCATCCAAGATGAATTTTGTATACCCAATGCACTAAAATAAACTATTTATGGATAATATAATTCAAAAAGGATAAAAATATGTTCCTAATTTATTTAACAAAACCAAAATGGTTAGAAAAATGTAGTATTATACCCAAGATAAATTAACCATCACGTAACAGAATATTAAATTAATCTTTAATATTCAATAATAAACCAAGGATTTAATATAGATCAATCAATCAATAAGGAACCACAATTTAGAAAGGACCTACATAACCATAACATGAATGAATGATTTAACAAAGAATGACATCACATTACCATAAATAGAAATCTCAAAAAATGTAATACCATTCTTCCTGAATAAAATTTCAAGTTACACCTCATGTTTATATACACCTCAAAACAATAATATATTTCCCAAAATAATATTAAGAATCATAAAATAAAAAAAATTAAAAATAATTGATCATATAATATGAATCTAAAAATAAAATAAATAAATTATACATAAATATGTTTAAGTAAAACCAATGGAATACTAAACATGACATCATGTATGCCAATTATAGGTGAAATACCATTGTTACCCTTCGATTGGTGGTTGATATCCTATAGCCAATAAAGATGTTAGTGGTTATCACCCAAAACAGGGGACACCCTTTTTATAAATATATATATATTATTCTTATTCATTCCTGAAAAATATTTTCAACACCCAAAAAAATTAAATTAACCATCAAATAAACTTTAACAACTATAGTATTTCACAACAATTTTTTTTAAAATCAAATAATTCTGAATAACTATAAATACCACAACATCAATGATTTTATTAAACCTAAATTATATTTATAAAATTAATCATATGTACACTATAAGTAAAATATTTATTATCAAAATAAAATTTTCAGTAAAACATATATTAATCCAAATCATTGTATTTTAGAAACTGACTCCCAAACTAAACATAAGTGTATTAAACTCTCCTCTCATAAAAACTCATTAAGGGTACCTATTACATTAAAAATATTATCAAACAAAGTATTATCTTTCAAATACACTTTAATGTTTTCTCATACCACTATATCATATAATTGGTATTCATAGGTTTAATTAACTAATTAATCATAAATATCCATTAAAAATATTTTAATTTAATCAAGCATATTACCCATGAGTGTAAAACAAGGTGTGTAGTATGAGAATACTCACCATGTTCTACAATTATCGTAAATATATATTTGACCATCCTTTTTTGGTGTTCTTTCCCAAGTATTAGTATATTCTAAAACCATATTATCTTCTATCATCCTAAAAGGGTTTTATTGCTTGAAAAAACAAAAATATCAACCATACAAAATTTTATGATGTTATCATATACATAGTCTAATCTTCAATGCATCTCCAAGGGTTATGTTCACTTATCCATGTTTTCTAAAATCTAGATCCAATGTTCTATATTAAACATGTTTTGTTTCCATCTATAAATTACATGACCATATTCTATAAGAGTTAGTCGTAACATTATTAAATTGGCTCTAGATATAAATGATCTAATCTCAAATGATCAATTAGTTTAGTAGTGTTTAATATTAGATGCCTGCTTGAATCACATATTAGAATTGAAAGCAGAAATAAAAAAATTATTTTATTTGACCACACTATTATTTCATTCAGTATATCTTTATAAATTGACCTAATTCCATTTCATTACATCTTAAGGAAATGAAACAATATAAAGGGATGAGTTATGATTCTCTATTGTGATATACATACAACGAGATCTAACACTAATCTAATTAAACATGAAAAATATTCTGAGATAAAAAATAATAAAACATTTCATATATATAATTCCATGAAATGTAACCAGATCTATTGACAATATCACAATATAAATAATTACAAGGATAACTATAACTAGCTTAATAATGAATGAAATTATATTGTCAAACATCATAATCTTACCACCAATCCATTTTATAAGAAAAAATACATTCAAAAGTAATATATATTCCATATAAAAAACTAGTTTGTACCGTGCATATTACTGGTGCATAAAGGGGCTATAGATGGCCCTAAAAATCAAAAACTATGACCAATGCATTCATCATATGATATTAGAGAATCATAATCCCCATGATAATTCATATTGCAAAAAAATTATATGAAATTTTAATAATAAAATAAAATATTAACATCATTATTATCCACCTATATTTGTATGGATAAATGTATGAGTTTTTTACATCCCTAGTAAATCATAATATTTATAAAATACTGTTTTAAAAGAATGACATACCTTATAATTATTACTGGAATACTTCTCAATATAATTTCACTTTTGGATTTAAATTACTTATTCAAAATGTAAATATTTTCCAAATATTGAGGAAAAAATTTATATGAAAGTAATATGACATATTTTTTATGGAATAATTAAATATATTTGAGTTTATTAAGTTAGTATACTGTGTTTATGCCTTATAGGTTAAAACATATTCTTATCTCACATTTGTTAATGTTAAAAATATCATAATTTTAAAATCGACAAGAATATTCTTTCAAACCAATTTTTTATGAAGTAAAACTTGGGTAAATATATCATTAATAAACAATTATATAACATTCGAAATACACTTATAAAAAATATATTCTACATATAGATTTATAAGATAATGATTCTTGACCAGGTAAAAAAATAAAGTTGGGTTTCCTTATAACCATACATTCAATGACATGATTACATAAAGATATAAAATTGAATGTAATACATTTTCATTACATAAATAGTGATAGATAAATAATAATTTATTTCATATATTAATTTTAGTCAATTCCCCTATCTGAGACTTTAACATAAAAAACCAAAATAATTATGGGATGGTTAAATAAACTATAAAATCATGTTTGAATTCCTTCATTTTTATGAACATATTCTCTATTAAATATTAAATTACAATAAGTATTTTAAATATCCATAGTAACATATATATTACTATATATTATTTACTTATAACATTTTATCAACTTTGTATTAATTATTCTTTATTAAATTTTGTGTTCTGGGAAATAAATTTTTCATTATTCATGTATGTATTTGTTCGGTAGTTTTAGACCTTCTTCTATGATAATGGTTACATAATTTACTTAATTTTAAATATTATATAAATTCCATATATATTTATTATATTTATATATATTCAGATTGAACCATAAATGGTAGATGTTGAGATATGAACTACACCAATCATAAAGATGGCAGGCCTTTTGTATGCATTCACATAGTATTCACATTTAGATAGATGGAGTGAAACAAGGGTAACTAGGAATTGAAATTTTCAATGAAAACATATTATAATATATATATTATGTATTCATTAAATTTATCATGACTAATATCTGAGTTAAAATTAAATGAAAAATTAATCATATAAGTTTGTAGAGGTTGTAGTCTAGACGAACTCACGAGAGGCTTTTTTATTTTCTAATAGACTAGAATTTAATACGGTATATGTGATATTATTTTTATGAAAGAATATTTATTTAATAAATTTAATATATATATATTAATTAAATCATCATATATATCTATGAAAGGTGGTGATGGAAAATCAGTTACAATAGTTTTCCACACACATGATTGCCGATTTCATTTCCCATTTGATGATAGTTTATATAGATAAATATTATGATCTAAAAATAAAAAAAATCTAATTATATTTTATATAATGATTTTATAATATTTAAATTATTTATAAATAATTTAATGTGGAATATGTTTATGTAAAATGAAATATATTGGTAAATACTATTACATTCTCATAGAAAATAATTATTCAGATCTCTTATTAAGAACCCTAGTGATGGAATTTTGAGAAAAAGAACTTCCCTAGAACATTTATAAATATTTTTATATATTTTTTGTTAATTAATTATTATGATAAATGTCTCATGAAGTGTCAATAATTGAAATAAAGAGTGTCCCTTTACAGATTAAGGTGAGTGGAACAATTATACTGTTAGAATGTTTTAATATAATATCAAGTATTTTTATAAAAAAAATGAGTCTAAAATAGAAAACTAAAAAAACTAATATGATATAAGGTATAAATTTGTCTACACAATGGAAACTATAAAAATATTAGGTCATTTTCAACCATTTTCAATCTATTTTAACCCCTGGTAACCATGTTTAAACCTTAACCATTATAATAGATTTTTACTATTTTGATTATTCCCTATAAGAAAAATTATATGAAATTTTTACCTAATATTAAATATGATAACTAAAAATATGAAATATTTTTTATGAAATTAAATTACCAAAATTTCTATAAATTTATTTTTTATTTATCCTAAATAGTAAGATAAATAATCCAAATTTAAAAAGTCATTTTTAAGTCTACATGTATTTTTAGGACATGATCACATTCAATATTGACTCATATTTAATTATTTTAAATATTTATATATAAATTGTAATTATTTTTATTTTTTATAAATTTCAAAATAAAATGGGGTGTTTTCAATGAAATCAAATTTCAATTATATGAAAATAGTATTTTATCACTATTCACTAAAAAATAAATATTTTTAGAAGAAAACTAAAAATTATCCCAAATATATATTTTAAATATTAATAGAAAAATATATTTTTGTATTGAATAATAAAATTCTAAACTTTGAAATTAATTAATTATATTATTTTCACATAAATACAACAAAAATATTGATCACAAATCTAATTTTAAAGAAAATAAATTCATTACTAAAAAATGTATACATATTTACCAATAATTATTCTTTATTTATGATATATATATATATATATATATTTCATAATGTGGTAATTCCCATTAATAATAAAAAAATTTATTTCCAGGTTATAAGTGTCATGTTTTAATATTATAAAAGTATATCAATGTTCATTTAATCTAGCTGTTACGTGTAACATAAACTATTTTTGAAATAAAGTTAATTTGAAGATTAATATTATCTAACATAATATGGTTTTATATATTTTATAGTAACATTAATTATTTGTAAATAATATGGAATCATATGATACTTCATATGAACCTGATTTATGTCAAATTTCTTACATGCTAATTTGGATACTTCTTATCATTTTTCCTTTATGACTCTTGAATTATAGTATTACCTAGATAATTCAAAGGACATAGGATTAGGACTAATTATAAGGTATTTCTAGGATAATTTCTTAGATATTATTTCTATGATATTGGAAATACTATTTTTATAGAAATTTGATCTTTTTTAAGAAGGTATGCTCAGTCCATGGTGCCAACTAATAACTCAAGGACCGATTGTGGTTCATTATTATGTAAAATTAATTTTATTATGAAAATAATTATATGGTAATACTAATAATAGATATTCTTATAGATATAATTTTTTATGGGCTAATGAGTATTACTTAGAACAATTTAGTGAATAGTTAGATACCCGTGTAGACATCAAAGTAATAAGAAAAAATAAGTGAAAGCACCATATATCTGGTGTATGATGTTTCATCAAGTGTGTTCTATATGAAATTTGAACGAGAAAGGTCTTATGAACAATTATTTATTTTTATTATTATTTTTTTATTTTGATTTTTAAACCTGGTTGTTTAATATCCACCTATGGAGGATCATTATGTTTTCTTTATGAATTTATGAATTGTTCCACGATATTTTTTTATATCATCTTATGATTATTTTATTATTGGTACTAATCATGATATATATTATTCCTATTTATATAGATGCATGTCATTATTACTATTTACATTGTTTTTTCTAGCTTTTATATGGATATATAGTTGATATATTGTATGAACATAGACAATCACTACTAGTTGGAAGCCACTAGAAAATAGGGAGGTGTAAAAGGTGTCTAATAGTCCTTCAGTATGGTTACTATGGAGTGAGTCCATATTGGTCTTTAAATAGTGTTATAAAATAGATTTCCTTTGGTCATAATATTTAATTATATCATAAAAGAGAGAGAAAATTATTTAAATATTCTATAGAGCATGTTTTTTATTATAGTAAGCTCATATGTGATGGATGGAAAAGTAACATAGTATAGAAATGTCTCTCTATATTTTAAATTTTATTTTTATATTTCTTCACCTAGAGTGAATCACTGATATTTTAATTCACGACATTTTATATATAACATGGATAGAAAGGAAATAATGGTTGTGTTAATGTACTATAATTGGAATGTGAGATTCACTAATTATTCATGGGAATTATTGTGATTGAATACATGGCTATGTACTGGGTATGTGATTTAATATCTGGATATTATTTTACATAGTGTTTCCACATATAACTTGATATTTATACATTATATAAATTATTTATTATATTGTTTTAAATTTAAATTTGGACTAATTAGTCTTTCCAAACTATGGTATAATCTTATCCAAATGTCAAAATAAAACTTATAATGTGTTTCACATGATAATATATAAATAACAGTTCAATTAATTGAGCCTAAAATATAAAATTCATATTCATAAATTAAAAAAAATGATTAATATACTATATGTAAATGACGTTGAACATGACTACGGTTATATAGGGGAAGATATATCGCCCATGAAATGAGTTTTATACTATATGAGATTAAATGAATAATAAGAAGATATATTTTTTTAAACCCCCTAAACATTGATATCTATAAGTATTATCGTAATGTGGTAGGAAGAGTTTGTTTGGAATTTATAGATTGATTCCTCTTGGATGGAATTTAGAAGAGAACCATGAGGGTAGAAATGAGAATCCCCCTAGTGGTTATGGAAAATACATATATATCAATAATATAAGAGATGGAAACTCAACTCTATCAGAGGTTACACACCGTTTTATAGTCCATGGATTCAGGGTCCCATCGGGCTGCAAATATTATTTTTAATTTGACCTAGATAATTATTATAAATAATTACACATTTATTTATTGTAGGGGGTTTCCCGAATATATTTTTTTCTGAATAGAGTCTATTTAAATGTTTTTTTGACAATCTTTGAACAACCATTAAGAGAGGTGCGAAGTCAATTATCAATATGTAACAAGGATAATTGATGTGAATGATCGATATTTTGGTCTAGTTTTTCTAGCTAATGTATTTTTACTAAAATTAGTTTTAGAATAAATTAAATGATCGTTTCCTTCTGACGACCCTATGAGAAGAAATTTATAGGAAGATAATTCACCGAATATTTGGAGGTATTTAAATGACTTACTATTTTTATGTATTCCAAAAAATATAGTTTTTTACCTTGTGATGATAGTGGATGAGGTGGAAATTGTGATATGTTTTTAGTAAGGGTTATGATATAAGGTTTAACTGTAGGTGAACATGTTTCACCTTAATTTATTTCTTATAGATGTGGACCCATTCTTTTTTTACATAGAGGAACCTATAAGAAGTCTGAGGATGAAAGAATGTGGTTACTATGTTGGGGGAATGATATTGGGTCCTGCAGGGGTAAAAAGAAATGTTTTTTAGTAGGATGTGGGAGGATAGATCATTTATGGAGGTGATTAATCCATTAACCCATAGGAATAATCTTCAATGAAGTGTCATTAGGGTGGAATGATTCACTGCATTCATCCTATGTTCGTTTAGATACTAATATAGTGTTGATTTTGTGGGAGGATGGAATTCTCGAATTGGATTTCAGGATAGGTTAGTTATTTTCTATTGATAGAGGACTGAGAAAACATAGGGTTCTATATTTTATTTAGTTACACCATGACTGGTGTGTAGTTTCAGATCTGTCTCCAATTTGGGTTGGGTAGAATGATGTAGTTTCCAAGGGTTGGGACATGGTTTTGGTCGATTGGTTCTTCCTAGGGAACATAAACATGATCCTAGGATTAAGGTATAGGATATTTGGATTCAATTTTCCCAACTACTAATTACCCAAATATCAAACAATCTCCAAATCATGGCATCATATTAATGTATTTCAGTATTGAAACATCCTTATTTGAAACATTATAATCACATTCATTTATGTTCACATAGTATTAAATGTTAATGTCTTAACCCAAGATTATTTATATAAATATTTTCTAATTCGAATTTCATTAAATGATTTTTCATACATAATACGACGAAGTACGAAATATACCCTCATGTATTATGGGTTTATAATCCATTAATATATATGTTTATTTTAAATAAATGGATTAAACATGATCCTTATGATGTATTAGTTAGTATCATATTGATATCACATAGGTTTTTATCACTTACAGGTATATTTTAAATCTATTATGGGTTATAGTAATTTCTATATAATATATTGAGACTAATAGGAGGTTCATTTAAAACCTGACTATTTACCGCCTAATAGGAAAATAACCTATATTTCCACCCTTCTATTTGATGATGAAGATACATTTCAATGATTATTTCCACACATGGTTGATAAGCACCATGACTTCCTCTCAGATGATTTATCAGGACTTCTACATGACAGTGGGGTTGAGTTCACTATAAAGATCATTCATAGAGAAGAGATTATTTATATCTGACCTTATTAGATTGATCTTGTGTATACACTTAAATTAAAATCATTGTTTCATGAATTATATGCTAATAGGTTCATAAATATTAGTATAACTCTTTGGGGTTTCATAGTTTTATTCACTAATATAGAGGTGGTTCGTGGAGGCCATGTGTGGACTATTGAATTCTAGACAAAGTGATGGTAATGAAATAATATGAACCTTCACATATTGATACATTATTTAATCAAATCCAGTGGTCAAAGATATTCCTCAAAATTGATATGGTATCAGGATATCACTAGAAAATTATGAGGTCACAATACATACCATGCCTGCAATATTGGAACATGTATTGTCTATTTCTGTTCTTATATACATCATTTGGATTGAAAAATGAACCACATGTATTAATGTACTAGATAAATTGGGAATTTCTTCCAAATATAGAATCTTTTATGGTTTTCACTATCAATGAAATAACATATACTCCTTGTCAATGGAGTGTCATTTATGACACCTAGAGGTCATTCTTAGAATCCATAAATAAAATCAGCAATATTCATTGATCTGGAAGTTCTAGTTTATGGATTGACTAGGTAAAAGTATTAGTCCATGTAAATGTGATAGTTAAACTATCAATAGGCAATTAAAGTCTAGATAAGTAGTTTCATTTGAGTGGACAATGATATTTTTTAATATTCATTGAATTTTGGGACTGGTGGGTTATTACCAATGATTTTTTCTAGGAAAATGAGTAATGGAAGAAAAAAATGGCATACTAAAAAGGTAGAGATGTTTTTTTAGTCTTATTCATGTGATACCACATTATTAATGTCTAATGAAAAAAATTAATATAATTTAGATACATAATATATTGGATATTAATAAGAAGTATACTATTTATATTGGCATTTCAAAGGACAAGATATGAAAAGTCTTTATGAAATCCTTTTATGTGGTAACTTATGGGTCAATGTATGTGAGGACACATAGATTAAATTATACAAAAAATGGCTAGGAGATACAAGTAGTAATATATGACTAGAGATATTAGTTGTATTTCTTGTTTCTTGAGTGGTTGATCATGTATTCTGACTCAATGTTCCTATGTTATATTTTCTCGCTATAGGAACAAAACAATTAATTGTAAAAGTGGTTAGATTATTTTTACTACAATAACATCATGTGGGAATACACACCTAGGAATGGGATCATTATTTGAAATGTGCTAATCTAAAAGAAATAGACCCAAGTAATATTGGATGCTAGTATTATGACGAATTTGATAAAACTCTTTACTGAGATCCATTCATATATTTGAATGTAAAAGGGCCAATAGACCCTTACAAATTTATCATACAAATACCCACTCCTTATTTGGTTAAATTGGACATATCTATCATAATCATATTTTCATGTCACGGGATAATATATATATGTTTTTGATTAACCACAAGACTTTTCCTCGGATGTAGACAAGATACTTCATTTTTGCGATACAGTTTCTCCCACTAGCATGTGTGAGGAGCGAAAGAGGGACCCACATACATCAAAGTGGGAAATAAAAACATTACTGTGTAAGATTAATCATGGAATAAAATATAATTACTAATATCTAGGGGAAATATCAATTGTAGTCTCCATAAGAAGTTTCTCCACATATCATCAAGTGATGGTAAATAACCAGCGAACAACTAGTCCATTCTATCCACTTCTCATTCCCATGTTGATGTCAAAATCACCATGAATTTGTGATGTGTTTAATTAGTACACCCTAATGTAGTCACATGGTCTGTGTGTTCATTTAATGGACTAGTATGGTGTCTCATATCATAGAAATATTAGAGTCCATTTCAATTTATAAGATGGAAATTGCTATGAATATGAGATAGACAAATTGTACTGGATTTTTCCGATTATTGTTTTAGACTAGGACACCGAGTTCATGTCACTTATTTGGATGGTATTGTAGAATTAACATACTCTGTAGGTGAAGTTGAGAACAACCAATCAACCATTGACATATGGTTATCCATACCATAGTATTTAGGTCCCCGATGAAATGTAAAGAACATGCATCATAGAATTTTTGGGATCCTATATTAAAATTTTTATAAATGTTTATTTCTAAAATAACAGTCATTATACACAATTTTAAATTTTTTAATAATATATTTTATATATTATTAGGCTTTATTTAACCTTGTGTGAGATATATGATATATAATCAGTAATTATTAGGCTGATTATTATGTATGAGATTTCATACCATGTACATTTGACAAAGAAGTGGTCAGAAACCTACAATTGATGATTTAGGTCATATGTCAACTAGATATTCTATCTTCTCATGATTTAAGTGGGTGAACAGGTTTTCTATGGTTATTTCCATGCTTTGGGAATCTTTTTATTCAATGGAATGTAATATTATTACCCACATATATATTATTTTTCAAGATAGTGCAAAGGGTTTATATAGTTGAATGGATTGCAACCCCCTTAGTGTTCCAGTTTAATGCATGAAATTTCCACGTATCATATCAGAAGTGGTATTATCTAGATCCATCTCTCCTAATAAATATTGATGATATCGATCACATAGATGTTAAACCATTTGAGGAATCTCTAGTCCACAAAGTGAATTAGAGTGAGAAGACCTTATGTTGAAGGATCATTCCTCTAGTACAAGTAAAGTGGACATATTTAAATATCCAGGTAGAGATTAACAACCTACAGGCTTATATATTTGATAATTATAAAATTCTATCCACCAAAAATTACTTATGATTTTTCATATTGTAGATCAAGTATATACTAATATATCTTGGGTAGGTTATAATACCATTTCCCTTCTTAACATAAAATGTTTTTTCAATTTTTTACTAATAATTTATTTTGTAACATTTTATATCTGATGGGAGTTATTACTAGGTGCTACTATGGTTCATGTAGTACTTCAGGGAATGGAAGCCCAAAATTGTGGTAATTGTGGTTCTAGGTGGTAGAATATAGTTATGGAATTAAAAATTCTTATCATGTACTCAACTATGAGTATAAGGGAAACCCCGATGAATGGTTCCCCAAATTGTGAAATATTTTTTGTAATATATGTAATAGCAATTTTTCTATGATGTGATTAATATTTTTTCATACAGATTAGTAAACTAAGATGGGTCTAGATTTAAAGAAGTTTTTTTTTTTCAAATTTAACACATGTTATTCCTAGTAAAATAATTATTATTAAATCCACCTAATGGGTATCTTTATTTTTAAATCCCTAAACCCTCAATTTTATGCCACATTCTGCCAATAACCCAAAAAATTGTGGAAATATTTTATCGACTATTTCCTCTATGTTTTCTCCAATGTTTTTTTTCAAGAATCAATTGTTTCAATTATTATCTATATATACAGGTATTTAAAACAATTTTAGTATATTATTTCATTGTTTTCCTTGTTTTTTATGTTCTTACACTGATTGTAGTTCATTTAACAATATATTAGGATTTTCTTCTTGTTTTATAATTCCAACATTTTGAGTTGAAATCAGAGGCTTATAGATGATTAGTAGGTACCTATAAGCCTATAATGGTTCATCCTTTAGATATTCATTAAATTCATACTAATTCACTCATTTCATGTGATGTATGGTCGCAGTAATATAATAGACATTTTCCTACGAAAAAAATAAAAATTTTAAATGGTTTTCGAATTATGATAAATTCATTATTGGGTTTTGAGTGACTAGTTGCGGAGTGTTAAGACAATTTTTTGGACACAATTAAATTTCAACATAATTTTTACTAAAAATATATATTATATAGGTGACTCAGGGGGTTTAATATATAATTTTTTGATCTTATAAATGAATATAGATTCCTAGGATTAACATGTGATATGTTTGGATTTAATATAATATGTGTTGAATAGTAAAATGATGACATGGAATTCGAAGAATACATCAGAGTATCCAACATTAGCCCTAATGAAATTGGATTACTAAGATATATTAAATATATGGAATTATTTTCGATGACATATAAGACTACTATGATACATCCTAAATTTCGTAATTTACTCTCAATGACAAGTAGGATACCTAGGATCCATATTAAGATTCAACAATATGCCGGTTGAGATAGATTTATTATGATACATCCTTGGATATGGTAACCTTGAAGAATTAAATATGATTCATAGGATAATTCTTAGGATCTAGTTATCATGTCTTACCATATAATGTTTATATGTTAACCATAAATTATCAAAACCATTAGATTAAACAAAAAGAATGGTGTAATAATTTTTTTTGTTTTACAATATAAATTCTATCCCCATCTCAATAGTTCTCACATTTCTTTCTGAGGACAAATTACACCTAAATATCCTATTTAAAAACAACTAATCCCACAATAATTAGTTATCACAAAATTATAATACATACTATTTCCTGGTGTATTTCTATTAGTTTATTTTATCTAAACATATTTCTATTCACATTTTCAAAATATATAAAATTAAAAAGTAAAAATTAACTTTTGAAATTGAATTCAAAATAAAAAAAAATATATTTATTTAAAAGTCCAATTGATAAAACATAAACATTACTGTGTAAATACATAATCATTTGAGAAACGTCCTATCATTAAGGTGATGATGGGCAGAACATTACTTATTTTGAACTGTATTATATTAACATGGTGTAAATAACTATCCAATGTCATCAAAAATAACATCTAATTACACAATAAAAACTATACAATAATAAAATTATTATAAAAATTATAGACAATAATTTTTTCTAACACAATTTCATTTTCAAACCATCCTAATTGCCATAGAAACCATGTCATTTAATTAATAAATAATAACCATACTAAAATACCACTCTATATGAATAAAACCTAGATACATTCATTACGATGCACATATTGGATTAAAAAAGAATTGAGCTCACTCCTCATTAACATGAGATTGTTTTAAATTGTAGATGTATAATAATAAACCATTTGGGGAATGTTTTACCCTAAAACACATAAAACAAAATAATTAATGTGGATATGAGGTCTGTATTAAAATCACCATTTTAAATCAAAAATTTAAAGTGTATGTATTTCATTTTTACAAAGAAAAAACATCCATGATAAATAATTCAGATAGGCAGTTGAAAAATATATATAATGTGAATAAAAGAGACCCCATTAATCCACCTTTCATATCTGTTTTTTGACCAATAACTCACCATTGGAAGATAATTATTTTTTTTCCATTCGCTAAATAAAGACTACTCATGTTTATATATCCACAAAAGTGCTGATATGGGGGGAAAGTACATGATATTTAAAATTTACATAAATAATTCAACATATATTATGATTTTCCAAAAACACCTAGTAATTATAATTCCTTCTACAAATAAAAAATATAATATATTTTTACTCTATAAAATAATTATATTAAAAAAATCTCCCAAACCATGATATTAAATCCATAAACTTCTCTTAATATCAATATCCAAAATAATTGGAATAACAAAAAAAAACCACAATATAAAATCAATAATATAAATATATATTTTCATTGTAAATTTTATTTTAGAAAAACAACATTTTACCAAATACAAACAGAAACTCCACCTTTCATTAAATCCACCCATGATAAATCTAATTTATTAAACAAATTCAATAAATTTATTTGTAAAAGTCACCATATGTGGAATGAATTTTTATTTTAATAGTTATAATCAAGTCATGACACACTCAGTTCATCAATGTTAATTGTATTTTGACACATCAACATGACCAGACCTGAATTCCCTGGTTGGGCTCCTCACCACAAATAAGATCTTTTGTTTTTTAATGTAACACATTCTAATTAACAGTAGGATATACAATATATAATGTTGAATAGTTTCAATAATATTAATCAATGATATATATTTTCCCTATATTCAAACGCATGAAAGAATCTATGAATAAATTATATTAAATAAATTTAGATGAAATCCAAGCCATTTTAAAGGGTTTTCAACAAAAACCATGTTATAAATAATAATATTATTTTTTAAGAATAAACACTAATAAATGAATAAAACTAGATTACCATCATTAAATAGAATTTATTATGTCTAGTGAGAAACTCATATTTTCATTTTAAAAGAATGATAAATTTGAAAAAAATTAATCCTAAAAAACAGATTTTATTTCGATATACCAATTTTGAATAAATACATAATTCCAAAAAATTAATAAAGTTAAAATATCTATTGAATGATAATTTATAAATAAACGATGTAATACATCATCATAAAAAATAATGTATTCCACCTAACTAGACATTTCATGCATGAATTTTGGAAAAATATTACAAAAGTTATCAAGGGAATGAATCGTTCAAATACTTATCAGAAATAATAATAAATTATGATCCAATATAATTGATTTATAGATCTTATGTCCCTATTCCAGGATCAATATTATTGAGATGTGAAATATTATAGAAATATAGTAGAACTGGATCCTTCTCGAAATAGGACATAAAAGATACGGTCTATAACAATAATTAATTAAAATGACGTAGAGAGAGAGAGATCTATAAAATAAATCAAAAGGATAAATTTATTTTGAATGAAATTTAAATAATTAATTATGTTATTTAAATTATGTTTTGGTGGTTTAATGTAAAATAATAATACATAATCCAATTTGTAAGGTTTTGTTACATGGAATTTGAGGCTTTGCCGTAGACTATACATTTCCCATTTCCTAAAAGCCCATTTTTCAAATTAGAAATTCATTTTATCTATGAATATATATCTGGCGATGTAAAACAGAATACATTAAAATAAATTATTCATATGTGACCTTAATACCTTTCAAGACTGTGAAAATGATTCTTAAACCATGGTAGAAGAACTCCAAACATCACAATAAAATTCATAATTTATAGAACAATAACTCAAAGGTAACCACCCTATAAAAATTCAATGGTGCAATAAAATATAAATTTTTAGAACATATGACACTCCTTTACAAATATTATATTACAATTCACCACAATTTTTTTTAATACCAAGGTTTCATCCAATATAATTCAAAAATATAATATATAATGAAAATACTAAAACTAGTGAGTTGTTTTGGTTTTCTTTACTGTTATTTGGACACTTTTTTAATATTTTAAATTAACAATGTAGATAAACCTAATTGAGGTTGTATACAAGAAAAAATGAGTTTAATGACTGGATAATTTTGTTGACTAATGTTTTTATACAAAATTTTTTTTATGCTAAAATTTTACCCACTCAAACAAAATGTTCACCCATAATTTGTCCCCTATCTAATATCCATGAACCAAGAGTGTTAACCTCATTCCCAAATTCATCATCTGTGAATTTTTTATTATTTAACAACAAAATATAATATAATTACCTTGATTCCACTCATTTCTATTTTATTTTCCCTAAATAAAGGGATTTTGATGATCCCTAATTAATTTCAGGGGATTTTATTCTTTACAGATTCATCGTATTATAGTGAAACCCACTTTAAAAAGGTAGAGATGTTTATTTTGTCCTATTCATGTGATATCACATTATTATTATCTAATGAAAAAAATTAATATTATTTAGATACTTAATATATTGTAGATTAATAAGTACTATACCATTTATATTTGTATTTCAGGGGACAAGCTATGAAAATTCTTTATGAAATCCTTTTATGTGGTACATTATCGGTCAATGTATATGTGGTCACATAGATTACATTATACAGAAAATGGCTGGGAGATACAAGTAGTAATATGTGACTAGAGATATTATTTGTATTTCTTGTTTCTTGAGTGGTTCATCATGTATTCCGACTCAATGTTCCTATGTTATATTTTCTCGCTATAGGAACAAAACAATTAATTGTAAAAGTGGGTAGATTATTTTTTATCCAATAACATCATGTGGGAATACACACTTATAAATGGGATCATGATTTGAAATGTTTTAATCTAAATGAAATAGACCCATGTAATATTGGATACATGTAGTTAGGGTAATTTGATAAAACTATTTACTGAGATCCATTCATATATTTGAATGTAAAAGGGCTAATAGACCCTTACAAATTTATCATACAAATACCCACTCCTTATTTGGTTAAATAAGACATAGCTATCATAATCATATTTTCATTTCACAGGATAATATATATATGTTTTGGAATCACCACAAGGCTTTTCCTCAGATGTAGACAAGATCCTTCATTTATGCGATACAGTTTCTCCCACCAGCATGTGTGAGGAGCTAAAGAGGGACTCACATAATTCAAAATGGGAAATAAAAACCTTACTGTGTAAGATTAATCATGGAATCAAATATAATTACTAATATCGAGGGGAAAATGTTATTGTAGTATCTATACCATGTTTCTCCACATATCAACAGGTGATGGTAAATAATCAGTGAACAACTAGTCCATTCTATCCACTTCTCATTCCCTTGTTGATCTCAAAATCACCATGAATTTGTGATGTGGTTAATTAGCACACCCTAATGTAGTCACACAGTCTGTGTGTTCATTTAAAGAATGAGCATGGTGTCTCATATCATATAAATATTAGAGTCCATTTCAATTTATAAGAAGTAAATCGCTACGAATATGATATAGACTAATTTTACTGGATTTTTCGGATTATTGTTTTAGACTAGGAAACCTAGTTCATGTCACTTATTTTGAAGGTATTATAGAATTTACATACTCTATAGCTGAAATTGAGAACAACCAATCAACCATTGACATATGGGTAGTCATACCATAGTATTTAGATCCCCGATGATATCTAAAGAACATGCGTTATAGAATTTTTGGGATCATATATTAAAATTTTTATAAAAGTTTTTTGCTAAAATTATAGTCATTATACACAATTATAAGTTTTTTAATTTAATATTTTATATATTATTAGACTTCATTTAACCTTGTGTTGGATATATGAAAGATAATCAGTAATTATTAGGCTAATTATTATGTATGAGATGTCATAGCATGTACATTTGACAAAGAAGTGGTCAGAAACCTACTATTGATGATTTAGGTCATATGGCAACTAGATATTCCATCTTCTCATGATTTACGTGGGTGACCAGGTTTTATATGGTTATTTCTATTATTTTGGAATCTTTTTATTCAATGGAATGTAATATTAGTACCCAAATATATATTATTGTTCAAGATAGTGAAAAGGGTTTATATAGTTGAATGTATTGGAACCCCCTTAGTGTTTCAGTTTAATGCTTGACATTTCCATGTATCATATGAAAAGTGTTATTATCTAGATCCATCTCTCCTAATAAATATTGATGATATCGATCACATGGATGATAAATCATTTGAGTAATGTCTAGTCCACAAAGTTAATTAGAGTGATAATACCTTATGTTGAAGGATGATTCCTCTATTATGAGTTATGTGGACATATTTAAATATCCAGGTGGAGATTAATAACCTATAGGCTTATATATTTGATAATTATAAAATTCTATCCACCAAAAATTAATTTTGATTTTATATATTGTACGTCAAGTATATACTAATATAACTTGGGGAGGTTATAGTAAAATATCCCTTCATAACATAAAATGTCTTTTCAATTTTTTACTAATAATTTATTTTCTAACATTTTTTATGTGATGGGAGTTATTTCTAGGTGCTACTATAGTTCATGTAGTATTTCATGTAAAGAAAGCCCAAAATTGTGGTAATTGTGTTTCTAGGTGGTAGAATATAGTTATGGAATTATAAATTCTTAACATGTACTCAACCATGAGTATAAGGGAAACCCTGATGAATGGTTCCCAAAAATGTGAAATATTTTTTGCAAGATATGTAATACCAATTTTTCTATGATGTGATTAATATTTTTTTCATACTTATTAGTAAAATGAGATGGGTCTAGATTTAGAGAGGTGTATTTCACATTGAACACAGGGTATGCCTAGTAAAATAATTATTATGTAATCTACTCAATAGTAATCTTGATTTTTAAATCCCGAAATCCACAATTTTATACCACATTCTACCAATAACCAAAAAATTGTCGAAATATATTATCCACTATTTCCTCTATGTTGTTCTCCAATGTTTATTTCATGAATCAATTGTTTCAAATATTATCGATATATACAACTAATGAAAACAATTTTAATATATTATTTCATGGGTTTCCTTGTTTTTTTGTGTTCTTACACTGATTGTAGTTAATTTAACAATATATTAGTGTTTTCTTCTTGTTTTATAATTCCAACATTTTGAGCTCAAATCAGAGGCTTATAGATGATTGGTAGGTACCTATAATCCTATATTTGTTCATCCTTGAGATATTCATTAAATTCATACTCATTCACTCATTTCATGTGATGTATGGTCGCAGTAATATAATAGATATTTTCCTATGAAAAAAATAAACATTTTAAATGGTTTTGAAATTATGATAAATTCATTATTGGTTATTGAGTGACTAGTTGCGGAGTGTTAAGACAATTGCTTGGACACAATTAAATTTAAACATGATTTTTACTAAAAATATAAATTAAATAGGTGACTCAAGTTGTTCAATATGTAATGTTTTGATCTTAAAAATGAATATAGATTCCTAGGATTAACATGAGATATGTTTGGATTTAATATAATATGTGTTGAACAGAAAAATGATGACATTGAATTCGAAGAATACATCAGATTATCCAACATTTGGCCTAATGAAATTGGATTCCTAAGATATATTAAACACATGGAATTATTTTCAATGACATATAAGACTACTATGATACATCCTAAATTTCGTAATTTACTCTTGATGACTAGTGGGATACCTAGGATCCATATTAGAATTCAACATTATACCGGTTGAGATAGATTTATTATGATACATCCTTGGATATGATAACTTTGAAGTATTAAATATGATTCATAGGATAATTCATAGGATATAGTTATCATGTCTAACCATATAATGTTTCTATGTCAACCATAAATTATCAAAGCCATTAGATTAAACAAACACAATGGTGTAATAATTTTTTTTGTTTTAAAATAAAAATTCTATCCCCATGTCAATAGTTATCACATTTCTTTCTCGGGACAAATTATACATAAATATCCTATTTAAAAGCAACTAATCCCACAATAATTAGTTCTCATGAAATTATATTACAAACTATTTCCTGGTGTATTTCTATTAGTTTGTTATATCTAATCATATTTCTTTTCACCTTTTGAAAATAAATATAATTTAAAAGTAAGAATTAACTTCTGAAATTGAATTCAAAATCAAAATATATATATATATATTTAAAAGTCCAATTGATAAAACATAAAAATTACTGTACAAATACTTAATCATTTCAGAAATTTCCTATCATTAAGGTGATGATTGGAAGAACATTTCTTATTTTGAACTTTATTATATTAAAATGGTGTAAATAACTATCTAATGTCGTCAAAAATAACATCTAATTCCATAATGACAACTCTACAGTAATAAAATTGTTATAAAAATTATAGACAATACTTTTTTCTAATTAAATTTCTTGTTCAAACCATCCTATTGACCATAGAAACCATGTCATTCAATTAATAAATAAAAACCATACTAAAATACCACTCTATAAGAATAAAACCTAGATACATTCATTATGATGCCCATATTGGATTAAAAAAGTATTGATCTCACTCCTCATTAACATGAGATTGTTTAAAATTGTAGATGTATAATAACAAACCATTTGGGGAATGATTTAACCTAAAACAAATAAACCAAAATAATTAATGTGGATATTAGGTCTGTGTTAAAATCACCATTTTAAATTAAAAATTTAATGTGTAAGTATTTCATTTTTACAAAAAAAAAACATCCATGAAAAATAATTCACATAGGCAGCTGAAAAAAATATATAATGTGAATAAAAATGTTCCCATTAATACACCTTTAATATCTATTTTTCGACAAATAACTCACCATTCGATGATAAATAGTTGTTTCCATTCCCTAAATGAGGACTACTCTTGTTTATATAGCCACAGAAGTGCTGATATGGGTAGAAAGTACATGATATGTAAAATTTACATAAATAATTCGACATATATTATGATTTTCCAAAAAGACCTAGTATTATAATTCCTACTTCAAAAAAAAAATATAATATATTTTTACTCTATAAAATAATTATTTTAAAAAAAATCCCTCAACCCATGATTTTAAATACATCAAATTCTATTAATATCAATATCCACATTAATTGGAATAAAAAAAATCAAAAATAACAATATAAAATCAATAATATAAGTATATATTGAAATTGAAAATTTAATTTTAGAAAAACAACCTTTTACCAAATACAAACAGAAACTCCACCTTTCATTAAATCTACCTATGATGAATCTAATTTATAAAAAAATTTAATAAATTTATTTGTAAAAATCACTATATGTCGAATGATTTTATATTTTAATAGTTATAACTAAGTCATGACTCACCCAGTTCATCTATGTCTATTGAATTGTGACACATCAATATGTCCAGACCCAAATTCCTTGGTTGGGGTCCTCACCACAAATAAGATATTTTGTTTTTTAATGTAACACATTCTGATTAACACTTGTCTTTAAAATATATAATGTTGAATAGTTTAAATAATATTAATCAATGATATATATTTTTCCCTATATTCAAACGCATGAAAGAATCTATAAATAAATTACATTAAATTAATTTATATGAAATCCAACCCTTTCTAAATTGTTTTCAACAAAAACCATGTTATAAATAAAAATATTATTATTTTTGGAATCAACATTAATAAATGAATAAAACTATATAACCATAATTATATAATATTAATTATGTCTAGTGAGAAACTCATATTTTCATTTTAAAACAATGATAAATTTGAAAAAAAAAATCAATCCTAAAAAAGATATTTTATTTCAATATTCCAATTTTGAAAAAATTCATAATTACAAAAAATAAATAAAGTTAAAATATCAATTTAATAATAATTAATAAATAAACAATGTTATACATCATCGTAAAAAAATAATTGATTCCACCTACCTAGAAATTTCATGCATGAATTTTGGAAAATTTTTGAAAAAGTTCTCAAGGGAATGAATCGTTCAAATACTTATTAGAAATTATAATAAATTATGATCCAATATAATTGATTTATAGATATCATGTCCCTATTCCATGATCAATATTATTGAGAGGTGAAATATAATTGAAATACAACAGAAATGGATCCTTCTCAAAATAGGACATAAAACATACGGTCTATAACAATAATTTATTAAAATGACGTAGAGAGAGAGAGATCTATAAAATAAACCAAAAGGATAAATAGATTTTGAATAAAATTTAAATAATTAATTACGTTATTTAAATTGTTTTTTGGTGGTTTGATGTAAAATAATAATACATAATCCTATTTGTAAGGTTTTGATACATGGAATTTGAGGCTGTGCAGTAGACTATACATTTCCCATTTCCTAAAATCCCATTTTTCACATTAGAAATCCATTTTATCTATGACTATATATCTGGAAAAGTAAAAAATACTACAATAAAATTAATTATGCATATGTGACCTTAATAACTTTCAAGACTGTGAAAATGATCCTTAAACCATGGTAGAAGAACTCCCAACTTCACAGTGAAATTCATATTTTATAGAACAATAACTCAAAGGTAACCACCTTATAAAAATTCAATGGTGCAATAAAAATTAAATTTTTAGAACATATAACACTCCTTTCCAAATATTCTATTACAATTCACCACAATATTTTTTTTAATACCAAGGTTTCATACAATATAATTCAAAAATATAAAATATAATGAAAATAACAAAACTAATGAATTACATTGGTTTTGTGTACTGTTATTTGGATACTTTTTTAATATTTTAAATTAATCATGTAGATAAACCTAATTGAGTTTGTATACAAGAAAAAAAGAATTTAATATTTGGATAATTTTGTTGACTAATGTTTTTATACACATTCTTTTTTATGCTAAAATTGTACCAACTCAAACAAAATTTTCACCCATAATTTATCCCCTATCTAACATCCATGAACCAAGAGTGTTAACCTCATTCCCAAACTCATCAACCATGAATTTTTTATTATTTAACAACACAATATAATATAATTACCTTGATTCCACTCATTTATATTTTATTTTCACGAAATAGAGGGATTTTGATGATCCCTTATTAATTTCAAGGGATTTTATTTTTTACGGATTCATAGTATCATAGTGAAACCCACTCTAAAAAGGTAGAGATGTTTATTTAGTCCAATTATTTTGATATCACATTATTAATGTCTAATAAAAAAAAATTAATATAATTTAGATACATAATATATTGGATATTAATAAGTATTATACCATTTATATTGGTATTTCAAGGGACAAGATATGAAAATTCATTATTAAATCCTTTTATGTGGTAACTTATGGGTCAATGTATGTGAGGTTACATAGATTAAATTATATAGAAACTGGCTTGGAGATACAAGTAGTAATATGTGACTAGAGATATTAGTTGTATTTCTTGTTTCTTGAGTGGTTCATCATGTATTCTGACTCAATGTTCCTATGTTATATTTTCTCGCTATAGGAATAAAACAATTAATTGTAAAAGTTGGTAGATTATTTTTACTCCTATTACATCATGTGGGAATATGCACCTAGAAATGGGATAATTATTTGAAATGTGATATTCTAAAATAAATAGAACCAAGTAATATTGGATGCAAGTAGTTAGAGGAATTTGATAAAACTCTTTACTGAGATCCATTCATATATTTGAATGTAAAAGGGCCAATAGACCCTTACAAATTTATCATACAAATACCCACTCCTTATTTGTTTAAATTAGACATAGCTATCATAATCAGATTATCATGTCACGGGATAATATATATATGTTTTTGAATCACCACAAGACTTTTCCTCAGATTTAGACAAGATCCTTCATTTAGGCGATACAGTTTCTCCCACTAACATGTGTGAGGAGCTAAAGAGGGACTCACATAAATCAATGTGGGAAATAAAAACATAACTTTGGAAGATTAATCATGGAATCAAATATAATTACTAATATCTAGTTAAAAAACCAATTGTAGTCTCTATACCAAGTTTCTCCACATATCAACAGGTGATGGTAAATAATCAGTGAACAATTAGTCAATTCTATCAACTTCTCATTACCATGTTGATGTCAAAATCACCATGAATTTGTGATGTGTTTAATTAGAACACCCTAATGTAGTGACACGGTCTGTGTGTTCATCTAAAGGATGATTATGGTGTCTCATATCATATAAATATTATAGTCCATTTCAATTTATAAGATGGAAATCGCTATGAATATGAGATAGACCAATTGTAATAGATTTTCTTGATTATTGTTTTAGACTAGGAAATCTAGTTCATGTCACTTATTTGGAAGTTATTGTAGAATTAACATACTCGGTAGGTGAATTTGAGAAAAAATAATCAACCATTGATATATGGGTAGTCATACCATAGTATTTGATCCCCGATGAAATGTAAAGAACAAGCGTCATAGAATATCTGGGATCCTATATTAAATTTTTAATAAAAATTTATTTCTATAATAATGGTCATTATACACAATTTTAAATTTTTTAATTTAATATTTTATATATTATTAGACTTCATTTAACTTTTTGTTGGATATATGATAGATAATCAGTAATTATTAGGCTGATTATTATGTATGAGATGTCATAGCATGTGCATTTGACAAAGAAGCGGTCAGAAACCTACTATTGATGATTTAGGTCATATGTCAACTAGATATTACATATTCTCATGATTTAGGTGGGTGACCAGGTTTTCTATGGTTATTTCCATGCTTTTGGAATATTTCTATTCAATGGAATTTAATATTAGTACCCATATAGATATTATTGTTCAAGATAGTGAAAAGGGTTTATATAGTTGAATAGATTGGATCCCCCTTAGTATTTTACTTTAATGCTTGAAATTTTCATGTATCATATCAAACGTGTTATTATCTAGATCCATCTCTCCAAATAAATATTGATGATATCGATCACATGGATGATAAATCATTTGAGCACTGTCTAGTTTAGAAAGTAAATTAGAGTGAGAAGACATTATGTTGAAGGATGATTCCTCTAGTATGAGTAAAGTGGACATATTTAAATATCCAGGTGGAGATTAAAAACCTATAGCCTTATATATTTTATAATTATAAAATGCTATCCACCAAAACATACTTGTGATTTTTGATATTGTAGATCAAGTATATACTAATATATTTTGGGGAGGTTATAATACCATTTCCCTTTATAACATAAAATATATATCAATTTTTTACTAATAATTTATTTTGTAACATTTTATATGTGATGGGAGTTATTACTAGGTGCTACTATGGTTTATGTAGTATTTCAAGGAAAGGAAGCCCAAAATTGTTGTAATTGTGTTTCTAGGTGGTAGAATATAGTTATGAAATTATAAATTCTTATCATTTACTCAACCATGAGTATAAGGGAAACCCTAATGAATGGTTCCACAAATTGTGAAATATTTTTTGTAAGATATGTCATACCAATTTTTCTATTATATGATTAATATTTTTTTCATACGGATTAGTAAACTGAGATGGGTATAGATTTAGAGAGGTGTTTTTCACATTTTACACATGGTATGCCTAGTAAAATATTTATTATGAAATCCACCCAATGGGTATCTCGATTTTTAAATCCCCAAACCCTAAATTTTATTCCACATTCTACCAATAACCAAAAAATTGTGGAAATATTTTATCCACTATTTCCTCTATGTTATTTTCTAATGTTTTTTTCAAGAATCAATTATTTCAAATATTATCGATATATACAGGTAATGAAAACAATTTTAATATATTATTTCGTGGGTTTCCTTGTTTTTTGGGTTCTTACACTGATTGTAGTTCATTTAACAATATATTATGGTTTTCTTCTTATTTTATAATTCCAACATTTTGAGCTCACATCAGAGGCTTATAGATGTTTGGTGGGTACCTATAAGCCTATAGTCGGTCATCCTTGAGATATTCATTAAATTCATACTCATTCACTAATTGCTTGTGATGTATGGTCACAGTAATATAATAGACATTATCCTATGAAAAAAATAAACATTTTAAATGGTTTTGATATTATGATAAATTCATAATCGGGGTTTGAGAGACTAGTTGCGGGGTGTTAAGACAATTGTTTGGACACAATTAAATTTAAACATGATTTTTACTAAAAATATAAATTAAATAGGTGACTCAAGGGGTTTAATATATAATGTTTTGATCTTATAAATGAATATCGTTTCCTAGGATTAACATGTGATATGTTTGGATTTAATATAATATGTGTTGAATAGAAAAATTATGACATGGAATTCAAATAATACATCAGAGTATTAAACATTAGGCCTAATGAAATTAGATTCCTAAGATATATTAAATATATTGAATTATTTTTGATGACATATAAGGCTACTATGATACATCCTAAATTTCATAATTTACTCTTGATGACTAGTGGGATACCTAGGATCGATATTATGATTCAACATTATTCCAGTTGAGATAGATTTATTATGATACATCCTTGGATATGCTAACTTTGGAGAATTAAATATGATTCATAGGATAATTCAAAGGATCTAGTTATCATGTCTAACCATATAATGTATAAGGCCCCAGCCTTAAACCTTACTTAATCTTGAGTTATTACAAGATTACACATTGAGGATCTTTTCGGGTTTAGAGTTTTAGAGAATTACATCATAAAACATGCATTACATTCCACATATAAAAAAAGTTGTTACATAAAGATAGTATTCTTATTTCCCATCAATGGAAACATATTTAAAATAAAACATGGATTATTTTTTGACACTTCCTTGACACTATCATCATATCATTTACCTTTCCCATGACCTGTGAAAAACATTTCAAAAAACTTGGGATGAGCATAAAAAGCTGAGTAAGGGATATAAAAATATGGAAAGGAAACATGGGTACATATATACATAATAATGAAATCATAATTTACCCATAAAACATAAGAACTTTAACATACCTCATCAAATCATGAATAAATCATAGAAATCATAAGACATAAAGGTAACTTGAGGCATTCATAACATTCTTACATAGGGAGTAACCCTCTTGGTTACGTTTGGAATACCCATCACAACATATTCCCTAAATCTCTTTGTAGAAACCTTAACGTTTCACTCCTTCGCGTTACCCAATGCATTGGAGAGCTATATCGGGCTCACCCACCCTTAGTTTATCACGGAACCACCCGTCTTCATAATAATGCCCAAGAACCTCAACATAATCGTATCACATAAAACATGCATAAAGGAAAAATAACATTTCCACCTTTCAATCACAATATATCAATACAACAAATTGTTATAAAAATATTATGAAAACCATTTTCAATACCAAAATAAAATAAAATTAAAACATGGTATTTATTTATCTTTTAAAAAGAAGGTATGGCTTGTAGAGGAAGCCGAAACTCAAATAACGGTCACAGCGGTGGAGAAGTCATTGTCGCCACATACGTACAACAAAAACATTCCCTTTTGTCGTTTAGTAAACAATTCATATAAAAACAATTACTTTTGAATAAATTTTAAAGTCAAATGGGTTTATACACCGTGTAAAAGAAGGTTGTGTATAAAACAAAATATGCCTCAATGAAAGGAGATTGAGACGAAGTCCCATACCTCGGGTCCGACTTGACTCGATCGTTCTTTAATGTCCTGAATAATAAACTTGAGATAATTTATACTTTTTTAAGAACCTTTTTCAAGTTCATTATTCATTTTATATCACTTATTACCATGTCGTGAACACTATGTAATTATTTAAGTTAATAACGGTCGTTTTAACAATCATTGGTACTCGAGTAAAAAATAATCCCTTTATAATTACATTTTGTTCATGTATCCATTATATCCAGAATGGTATTCATGATGTAGATATCATATCTGTCATATATATCCAGTACATGCATGCATTTATAATATTACATAATCATTTAGAGGTAAGAAATGAAATGCACCGTTCATGGAGACGGTAAGCCGTACGTACGCATGAACGCTACTTTCATTTCTATTTCGTATTTTATAGAATTTAATCATAATGATATATAGGTATATTATAATTCCAGTATAATATCATATATAATATCATATTTCCATCATTTATACGTCCCACATATGGTATTTAACGAATCAACTCACTTTGAGGGGGCGGTAGTCCGCACTTCCTTAAATGAAGATATCGCGTTTACCCATAATGGAAACCATAAAAGTATACCCAAAATGAAAAATACAGAAGCTTAAGGAAAACATAAACATATTATATATCATATATAAATATAGTGACATCTTAATGGCCACCTTTGAAGGTGTTAAAAGAATGTTGAACAATCATCGTTTCGGGAGGCATAAATTCACCATCCACGGAAACAGTATGTTCGTTAAACATTAGATGTAGTAGTGTGTATGTGTAGCTCTAATACTTATTATAACAACATACTAGTATATTTAGGATACTGGATTTGTTACAAAATAAAATAATAAAAAGAGTTTAGGGGGTTGGAGAAGAAAAATAAAACAAAAGGACTTAAAAGAAGACATTACATTAAAATCGGGTAACTCCCTTTGGTTTGAGCTCAAAGGCTTCCTTGGGAAGACTTCTGTCCAAAGTGAGGATTCAAGGAGTAATATAGGGATGTGTAGAGCCAACATGGGAAGGGGTTGGCCGAGCCAAAGGCTTTGGGAGTGTGGGTAAGGAGGTAGAGATGGTTCTTTTTATAAGAGGAGAGGAGGGGCACTCTTGGAAAGTAAAGATATGTTACTTTATTTTAAAATGCGTTTCGGATTCAAAAGGTCCCAAATTGATATAATTCGAGTATAAGGTGATACAGGTTATAAATCCACTCATACAATTGGTTTTTTCCATGTGTAGGTCTTATAATTTACATTACCTTTCCATTTTATTTAAATCTTTAAATAATGAGGTCATCGCTGCATCATCACGATGTCATAAATAATTTAATTTTTTTAATGTCTAAAAATTAAAAAAAATACTATGATGTAGGAAAAGTTATTATATTTCCAATGAATATTTATAGTCAAAAATATGATTTGTATAACACCATGTAAAAATTGTTTTAGTAAAACATTTCATGTTTGTCTCATTTTTACTTTAACTTTAAATAAAAAGATATTAATTTCATTTTCCAACCAAAGCGTCTTCATGGGGTCCCCATGTTGACCCATGGGTTTTATTGGTCGGCCATGACACATAAAATGAGGTTATGACATGTTTCAAGTTCATTTCATATTATTAAAACATTATTTTTACCTTAAACTACACTAATTACCTCTAATCGCGATTAAAAACTTAATAAGTTACTATTCACCAAAAAATTATTTTTATCCCATTGAACCACATTTTAATTCTTAATGACAACCATTTATGTCGTATTTTTGAAATTCAAAACACAATGATGGCAAAATTTCACTTAAACGAAAAAATCAGTTTTTATAAGTACCACTTAGTTGTTTCACTGTTCATCAAAAATTGATGTTTTTCAGAAAAATCCCAAAAATTCACCCTAAGCTATATTTGATATTCCTAATTCAAAAATGAAGTCTATTTTAAAAAATTAAAAACATATAAGTCACATTAATTAATTTAATAATTAATTCCCGCTGTCAGAGAAAATAGCGTGTTTTTATAAAACAATTAGTATCAAAAGATTGACACTAGTTTAAGTCAGATTTCAAAGTGAAATTATTTCCAATGACCACTATTGGATTAAATGGTAAAAATATATTCTAATTTAACTTTAAAAACAATTCAAAAGATAATCTAGTCAAATAAATAAATTAGATTAAAAATAGGTTTTGAATTAAAATACAACATTTTACAATATTCATTAAAAAAATGAACTTTATCGAAAAGATACCAAAAATTTACACAAAGTAAATTTTGATGTCCCTATTCTTAAGAAGAGTTTTATTTGGTCCAATAGAATGTATAAGAGTGAACAAAACTATATTTAATGATGGTTCACCATCAAAAGGCGATAAGTGAACCTTTAGTGAAAACTAGGGCATATACACCCAAAATTGAATTCATTCCGTATTTTAAGCCTTTATCTTTTATTGGATATATGTAAAAACATTTAAAAACATATATAATAATATTTTAGTTATTTTTATCTATTCCCGCCAATACAACGGCTACATGTTAACTACCATTTAAAATAATATTATTTTATTATTAGAGTGCAACGTAAGATTCCCAAGAAACTCGTTGTTGCGTATTGGGTACGCCATCGAGCATAACATCCCCTTTAAAGTAATATTAATATTTGATTCACAAATATGGATAAATATAAAGATTTCATTTTCTTTATTTACCTGGGATGTTACATCCTTCCCCCCTTTTGGGAATTGCGTCCTCGCAATTTTAAAATTGGGCTTGGTAACATTCTTGAAAGTCCCACATTGGAACAAGAGTTGGTAAAACAATCACTTTAAAATTAAGAAAGATAAGTACAAAGGTCACCTGAGTTAACCCATACTAGGATTCCATGTAGAAAAATATGGACATGTTGGAGAAAACATAGGGTCATGTTCTAAAGGAGAGTGATAGAAAAATGTTTAGGAGAAAGTTAACCACATGAAAATCACAAACTTGTGATGGGTTAAACGGTATTTGATTCCCCAGTAGGAAAAGGTAATAGACAATATTTTTGTTTTAAGATACTTTTTATTGATTAATTTATTCATATGGAAACATAATCACTTATCATGTTGACATTCAACTTTTACACAAACTCATATTTTCTCCAAAAGACAAGTATTTAAGAAGACTTGTTCACATTAAGAGTACTATAATCAACTTCTAGAGAATCACCTAAACCACCAAAGAGAACTATATACATCCCATGTCTTTAGGCTTTAACCAAAACCAAAACTAGAAATGTTAGTACAAGGTCAGATAATCCAGAAAAGGATAACCCATTAAAAAGAAAATCTATGCTTAATCTCCAAAATTTGTCCAACAAAACCCAAAGTTCAACGAGGACCATCCGATAAACAATTTGTCCATACAATTCTTCAATGTAAACAAATATAAGATTGAAACCCAAATATTTTAAGGATTTAGTCACATATTCTTCCAAGTTAAATCGTAACATTTATCTCCAAACAACATCAGTTTCTCCTAAAGTCTCGTATTGAAAAGTAATTAGCCTAATCACATACCATCCATGATAGGTTAATAGTTTTCATAAATAACCCAAAATCAACTTAATCTTAATTCATAAAATCATATAACTAAAAATAATCAGTCAAACTAACCAGGGACTTCCCGTAGTCCAGTGGTAGGCGATAAATACCAGTCGCACTTTGGTTGTGGGTTCGATTCCCGCAGCTTTGTCCGACGCGACGGGTTGTCACACGGTCTGCGTGTTGTCCTTTTTATAAAACTCCAAAAATAACCATAACATGTTTTAACCTCAATCATTTCCATATACCTTTAATTTTCATCCGAATTCATTATGATCTCAACATCTTAATTCTGGAGGTCTTATTTCACCACCATAAGATAAAATAAAATGATTCCCAAAATGAATAACATCAGACCTTGATCATGGCGTCCACTCGGTTTCATCGTCATCTTTCTCACATAGGAAGAAGTCCCAAGCATTACAACAATGATTTAGAGATCCTTCAAAATCATTTGCTTCCTCCATCCAAATATAACTCGTACAACATGGGTCATATGGGTGTTCACAGAAAATAGTTTTGTAAAATAATCATGTATGACATATAATTCCAAAACATCTGATAAAACCTGATTTCTATAAAATAGTCGAACCGAAATTGAGTTGAAACTTTCTATTATTGGTCCTTTTAAAATACCATAAGTATGTGATGTGAGACTATATTTTAAAATCAAATATTAATAGGTTGTGCAAGGGTCTCCTTCCTTAGCACCATTTCTAAAATCATAATACTCTTCAAATTCTTATGATAAGGTAAAATATTTGAAAATACCTTGATAATATTTACCTTTCTTGAAAATATGAGAATATTGTGAGAATAGTATTTGTCTAAAAACAACCCATGATCCACGATGATAACAAGGTATAGTGGAGGAGTTTGATATCTCAAACAACTGCTTGCAAGTGAGTTGTATGATTGAAAAGGTTTCACAATCATCCGAAGATTACTTTGCAATAATTATTGCAAGCATGTCATCAGGAAGAGATCGGAATGTCGTTTGAGATCCGTATCCTTCCATTTGTAACCGACTTTACTTGACCTGAAAAAAATTTATAAAACAAGGATTTAACTGAAATAATAGATATAGAGACTATTCATGTGTCTCACAAGAAATCCTAATCCCTAAAGTTTTCTAAACCGACCTCTGATACCAACTATAAGGCCCCAACCATAAACCTTACTTAATCTTGAGTTATTACAATATTACACATTGAGGATCTTTTCGGGTTTATAGTTTTAGAGAATTAGATCATAAAACTTGCATTACATTCCATATATAAACAAAGTGGTTACATAAAGATAATATTCTTATTTCCCATCAATGGACACATATTTAAAATAAAACATGGATTCCTTCTTGACACTTCCTTGACACTATCATCATATCATGTACCTTTCCCTTGACCTGTGAAAAACATTTAAAAAAGCTTGGGATGAGCATAAAAAGATCATTAAGGGATATAAAAATATGGAAAGGAAACATGGGTACATATATACATAATAATGAAATCATACTTTACCCATAAAACATAAGCACTTTAACATACCTCATCAAATCATGAATAAATCATAGAAATCATAATACATAAAGGTAACTTGAGTCATTCATAACATTCTTACGTAGGGAGTAACCCTCTTGGTTACGTTTCCAATACCCATCACAGTATATTATATAAATCTCTTCGGAGAAACCTTAACGTTTCACTCCTTCGCGTTACCCAATGCATTGGAGAGCTATATCAGGCTCACCCACCCTTAGTTTATCACAGAACCACCCGTCTTCATAATAATGCCCAAGAACCTCAACATAATCGTATCACATAAAACATGCATAAAGGAAACATAACATTTCCAACTTTCAATCACAATATATCAATACAACACATTGATATAAAAACATTATGAAAACCATTTTCAATACCAAAATAAAAGAAAATTAAAACATGGTATTTATTTTTCTTTTAAAAAGAATGTATGGCCTGTAGAGGAAGCCGAAACTCAAAAAACGGTCAAGGCGGTGGAGAAGTCGTTGTCGCCGCATACGTACAACAAAAACTTTCCCTTTTTTCGTTTAGTAAACAATTCGTATAAAAAAGATTCCTTTTGAATAAACATAAAAGTCAAAGGGGATTATACACCGTATAAAAGAAGGTTGTGTATAAAACAAAATATGCCTCAATGAAAGGAGATTGAGACGAAGTCCCATACCTCGAGTCCGACTTGACTCGATGGTTCTTTAATGTCCTGAATAATAAACTTGAGTTAATTTCTACTTTCTTAATAACCTTTTTCAAGTTCATTATTCCTTTTATATCACTTATTACCATGTCATGAACAATATGTAATTATTTAAGTTAATAACGGTCGTTTTAACGATAATTGGTACTTGAGTAACAAATAAGCGCTTTATAATTACATGTAGTTTATGTATCCATTATATCCAGAATGGTATTCATGATTTAGATATCATATATGTCTTATATATCCAGTACATGCATGCATTTATAATATTACATAATCATTTAGAGGTAAGAAATGAAATACACCGTTCATGGAGATGGTATGCCATACGTACGCATGAAGGCTACTTTCATTTCTATTTCATATTTTATAGAATGGAATAATAATGATATAAAGGTATATTATAATTCCAGTATAATATCATATATAATATCATAGTTCCATCATTTATACGTCCCACATATGGTATTTAACGAATCAACTCACTTTGATGGGGCTGTAGTCCGCACTTCCTTAAATGAAGTTATCTCGTTTACCCATAATGGAAACCATAAAGGTATACCCAAAATGAAAAATACAGAAGCTTAAGGAAAACATAAACATATTATATATCATATATAAATATAGTGACATCTTAATGGCCACCTATTAAGGTGTTAAAAGAATGTTGAACAATCATCGTTTCGGGAGGCATAAATTCGCCATCCACGGAAACAATATTTTCATTAAACATTAGATGTAGGTGTGTGTAATTGTAGCTCGAATACATATTATAACAACATCCTAGTATATTTAGGATACTGGAGTTCTTACAAATGAAAATAATAAAAAGATTTTAGGGGGTTGGAGAAGCAAAATAAAACAAAAGGACTCAAAAGAAGATATTACCTTAAAATCGGGTAACTCCCTTTGGTTTGAGCTCAAAGGGTTCCTTGGGAAGACTTATGCCCAAAGTGAGGCTTCAAGGAGTAATAGAGGGATGTGGAGAGACAAAATGGGCAGGGGTAGGCCGAGCCAAAGGCTTTGGGAGTGTGGGTAAGGAGGTAGAGATGGGGGCCTTTTATAAGAGGAGAGGAGGGACACTCTTGGAAAGTAAAGATAAGTTACTTTATTTTAAAATGAGTTTCGGAATCAAAAGGTCCAACATTAATATAATTCTAGGATAAGGTGATAAGGCTTCTAAATCCACTCATCCAATTGGTTTTGGACATGTTTAGGTCTTATAATTTACATTATCATTCCATTTTATTTAAATCGTTAAATAATGAGGTCATCGCTTCATCTTCATGATGTCCTAAATAATTTAATTTATTTAATGTATAAAAATTATAAAAAGATACTATGATTTAGGAAATAATTTTATCTTTACAATGAATTTTTATAGTTAAAAATATGATTTGTATAACCCCATTTAAAAATTGTTTTAGAAAAACATTTCATGTTTGTCTCATTTTTACTTTAACTTTAAATAAAAAGATATTAATGTCATTTTCCAGCCAAAGTGGCTTCATGGGGTCCCCAAGTTGACCCATGGGTTGTCTTGGTCGGCCATGACACATCCAATGAGGTTAAGACATGTGTCAAGTTCATTTCATATTATTAAAACATTGTTTTTACCTAAAACCACACTAATTACCTCTAATCGCGATTAAAAACTTAATAAGTTACTATTCACCAAAAAATTATTTTTATCCCATTGGACCACATTTTACTTCTTAATGACAACCATGTATGTCAGATTTTTGAAATTCAAAACACAATGATGGAAAAATTTCATTTAAACGGAAAAATCAGTTTTTATAAGTACCACTTAGTGGTTTCACTATTCATCAAAAATTGAAGTTTTTCAGAAAAATCCCAAAAATTCACCCTAAGATATATTTGATATTCCGAATTAAAAAATGAAGTCTATTTTAAAAAATTCAAAACATATAAGTAACATTAATTAATTTAATAATTAATTCCCGCTATCAGAGCAAATAGCGTGTTTTTATGAAACAATAAGTATCAAAAGATTGACACTAGTTTATGTTTGATTTCAAAGTGAAATTAATATCAACGACCAATATTGGATTAAATGTTAAAAATATATTCTAATTTCACTTTAAAAGAAATTCAAAATATAATCTAATCATATAAATAAATTAGATTAAAAATAGGTTTTGAATTAAAATACAACATTTTACACTATTCATTAAAAAATGAACGTTATCGGAAAGATACCAAAAATTTACACAAAGTAAATTTTGATGTCCCAATTATTAATAAGAGTTTTATTTGGTCCAATAGAATGTATAATATTGAAAAAAACTATATTTAATGATGATTCACCACCAAAGGCAATAAGTGAACCTTTAGTGAAAACTAGGGCATATACGCCTAAAATTGAATTCTTTCCATATTTTAAGATTTTATCTTTTATTGGATATATGTAAAAACATTTAAAAACATATATAATAATATTTTAGTTATTTATATCCATTCCCGCCAATACAACGGCTACATGTTAACTACAATTTAAAATAATATTATTTTATCATTAGAGTGCAACGTAAGATTCCCATGAAACTCGTTGTTGCGTATTGGGTACTCCATCGAGCATAGAATCCCCTTTAAAGTAATATTAATATTTGATTCAAAAATATGGATAAATATAAAGATGTCATATTCTTTATTTACCTGGGGTGTTACATAATGTTTCTATGTCAACCATAAATTATAAAATCCATTAGATTAAACAAAAAGAATGGTGTAATAATTTTTTTGTTTTACAATAAAAATTCTATCCCCATATCAAAAGTTCTCACATTTCATTCTGAGGACAAATTACACATAAATATCCTATTTAAAAACAACTAATCCCACAATAATTAGTTATCATGAAATTATAATACATATTATTTCCTAGTGTATTTTTATTAGTTTATTATATCTAAACATATTTATATTCACCTTTTCAAAATATATAAAATTAAAAAGTAAAAATTAACTTCTGAAATGGAATTCGAAATAAAAAAAATATATTTATTTAAAAGTCCAGTTGATACAACATAAACATTACTGTATAAATACTTAATCATTTGAGAAATTTCCTATCATTAAGGTGATGATGGGTGGAACATTGCTTATTTTGAACTGTATTATATTAACACGGTGTAAATAATTATCCAATGTCGTCAAAAATAACATCTAATTCCACAATGACAACACTACAATAAAAACATTATTATAAAAATTATAGACAATACTTTTTTCTAACTAAATTTCTAGTTCAAACCATCCTAATGACCATAGAAACCATGTCGTTCAGTTAATAAATAAAAACCATACTAAAATACCACTCTATAAGAATAAAACCTAGATACATTCATTATGATTCCCATATTGGATTAAAAATAATTGAGCTCACCCATCATTAACATGAGATTGTTTAAAATTTTAGATGTATAATAATAAACCATTTGGGGAATGATTTACCCAAAAACACATAAACCAAAATAATTAATGTGGATATGAGGTCTGTATTAAAATCACCATTTTAAATCAAAAATTTAAAGTTTAAGTATATAATTTTTACAAAAAAAAATCCATGAAAAATAATTCATATAAGTAGCTGAAAAAATATATAATGTGAATAAAAAAGTCCCAATTAATCCACCTTTCATATTTGTTTTTCGACAAATAACTCACCATTGGAAGATAATTAGTTTTTTCCATTCCCTAAATGAGGACTACTCATGTTTATATATCCACAAAAGTGCTTATATGGGTAGAAAGTACATGATATGTAAAATTTACATAAATAATTCAACATATATTATGATTTTCCAAAAAAACCTTAGTAATTATAATTTCTACTACAAATAAAAAATATAATACATTTTTACTCTATAAAATAATTATTTTAAAAAAAATATCTCAACCCATGATATTAAATCCATAAACTTCTATTAATATCAATATCCACATTAATTGGAAATAAAAAAATCAAAAATAACAGTATAAAATCAATAATATAAATATATATTGTCATTTAAAATCTAATTTTAGAAAAACAACCTTTTACAAAATACAAATAGAAACTCCACCTTTCATTAAATCCACCCATGATGAATTTAATTTATAAAAAAAAATTAATAAATTTATTTGTAAAATTCACCATATGTGGAATGTTTTTTTATTTTAATAGTTATAATCAAGTCATGACTCACCCAGTTCATCATTGTTTATTCAATTGTGACACATCATCATGTCCATACCCGAATTCCCTGGTTGGGCTCATCACCACAAATAAGATCTTTTGTTTTTTAATGTAACACATTCTGATTAATAGTTTGCTTTACAATATATAATGTTCAATATTTTCAATAATATTAATCACTAATTTTAAATTTTACCTATATTGAAACACATGAAAGTATCTATAAATAAATTACATTAAATAAATTTATATAAAATCCATCCCTTTCTAAAGGGTTTTCAACAAAAACCATGATATAAATAAAAATATTATTTTTTTGGAATCAACATTAATAAATGAATAAAACTAGATAAACATCACTAAATAATATTAATTATGTCTAGTGAGGAACTATTATTTTCATTTTAAAACATTGATAAATTTGAAAAAAAATCAATCCTAAAAAACGATTTTATTTCAATATACCAATGTTGAATAAATACATAATTCCAAAAAATTAATAAAGTTAAAATATCTATTTAATAATAATTAATAAATAAACGATGTTATACATCATCATAAAAAATAATTCATTCCACCTACCTAGACATTTCATGCATGAATTATGGAAAAATATTGAAAAAGTTGTCAAGGAAATGAATCGTTCAAATACTTATCAGAAATAATAATATGATCCAATATAATTGAATTATAGATCTTATGTATTTATTACATGATCAATATTAGTGAGAGATATAATATAAGAGAAATATAGTAGATCTGGATCCTTCTCGAAATATGACATAAAACATATGGTCTATAACAATAATTTATTAAAATGATATAGAGAGAGATAGAGATCTATAAAATAAACCAAAAGGATAAATATATTTTGAATGAAATTTAAATAATTAATTACGTTATTTAAATTATGATTTTATGGTTTAATGTAAAATAAAAATACATTATCCTATTTGTAAGGTTTTGTTATATGGAATTTGAGGATGTGCAATAGACTATACATTTCCCATTTCCTAAAATCCCATTTTTCACATTAGAAATCCATTTTATCTATGAATATATACCTGGAGATGTAAAAGATACTAAATTAAAATATGTTATGCATATGTGACATTAATACCTTTGAAAACTGTGAAAATGATCCTTAAACCATGGTAGAAAAACTCCCAACTTCACAATGAAATTTATATTTTATAGAACAATAACTCAAAGGTAACCACACTATAAAAATTCAATGGTGCAATAAAATTTAAAATTTTAGAAAATATAACACTCTATTAAAAAAATTCTATTACAATTCACCTCAATATTTGTTTTAATACCAAGGTTTAATCCAATATAATTCAAAAATATAAAATATAATGAAAATACTAAAACTAGTTAATTACATTGGTTTTACATAATGTTATTTGGATACTTTTTTAATATTTTTAAATAACCATGTAGATAAACCTAATTGAGTTTGTATCCAAGAAAAAATGAGTTTAATAATTGGATAATTTTGTTGACTACTGTTTTCATACAAAGTCTTTTTTATACTAAAATTTTACCCACTCAAACAAAATTTTCACCCATAATTTATCCCCTATCTAATATCCATGAACCAAGAGTGTTAAAATCATTCCCAAATTCATCATCCATGAATTTTTTATTATTTAACAAGACAATATAATATAATTACCTTGATTCCACTCATTTATATTTTATTTTCCCTCAATAAGGGGATTTTTATGATCCTTTATTAAAATAAAGGGATTTTATTTTTTACAAATTCATCGTGTCATAATGAAACCCACTCAAAATATGAGTATTTTATATTGGATATATTGACGAGTTATGGATATTTTTAGTACTCAGAATTATAAATTAAATTCATATAGAATCATTTTCCAACAATTTGAAATTATTTTAATATCTCAGAAAATATTATTACAGAAACTTTTTCATGAGAATATTTGATTTTGTATAAGATAATTTCATAATATTATTTTAATGAATGGTTTATAAGGAAATAAATGTAAATAATTTATATATTTTATGTGACCTAAAACTTTTATAATATTTTATGAAAAAAATTAGTTAATTTTTTTCTATTAGTGAGTAAAATAAATATTTTAAAATTATATTTTTTGAATATTTATTTTGAATGAGGCTCATATAAAGTAAAATGGCCACTATGATAAACTCATTGATATTTTTATGTGAATTATTTTTTTGAGAAATAATGAATTTTATGATTAAATTTGAAATTCAGAAGTCCTTTTTAGTCAAACATGGTTTTTACAAATGATTTAAAAATCATGTGTAAATAATTGTTGTATTATGATACAATGGATTGGAATATTTCAAATAGTTTTATAACAATTCATGATAATTATTGTAAAAAATTATTCAAAAAATAGAAATCACTCCATATAAACTAATCATTATAATAATTCATGTCTATGAATTTAGTGTAGTTCCCTGAAACAGTTATCCCTCATGGATAACTAATAATATATCATATTCATGTTCGTGGTTTTAAAATTTTAAATTAAATTAAAAAATATAATTTTATTTACTTTTATAAATACAAAATAAAGGCCTTTAAATACCTTTCCTAGAACTATAACCTTAAATGGGTCATTTTGGATTTTTTATATCATTTATGAATATTTCCCTATAACAATTTGGATGATAAAATAATAAATGTAATACATATAATTTCATATATAATATTATAATTGATACTTTATGTCTATTTATTGTAACCCATGTGTTTTACACATATTATTACATTATATTTAACATAGATACCCAAAAAAACACATATTAAGAATCGAGAGTCCTAGAGTCTTTAGGAGACTACATAAAAATAACATAATGATAAAGATAAAATAAAATATCTTTATTTTAATATCTTCAATGACTTCTTAAACCCCATATAGAAACTAAAACCACATAGGACAATCTTATGAATACATAAAATACTGGTGTGAACTATAAATAAAAAATATATATGCATGATGCGGTAGAATAATGTATCAATCAACATGGATAACATGATCATATAATATAACATGTTCTTGAATAATCATATAGGAGGATGCAATAGAGAATATGGTATGTAAATTTTGTGGAAAAATTGTGTATTTAGAAACAATATAAAACATGAAATACAAATAAATCAATGTTAACATCCATGATAACCACACATGGTGGATAGAGTCCCATCCTAGATTATATAAAAACCCTAATCATTGTTACACATCATTTCATTATTGATTACATAGAAGTACACAAAATTAAACCAAAAGTCCAATCATTATAGTTTAATTATAAAATATGTACATATAATAATATCTTGAACATGGGATGCAACAACATTAAGGAAAATATCCATAACATGATACAAAAATTCCATAGCTTTTAAAACTACACTAGATAACCTTGGGACAAACATATAAAAGGGGCGATATTTATATCCAAAAAAGGGAATAAATGTGTAATAAATTAATAAATGTTAGAAAATAGGCATATCAATTGGAAATGTGACAAAAAAAAGAAGCACTACATCATAAACGTATTCCATGGAAAAATTTCAAAGACAGCATGGTGGAAAATTCCCATAATGGAAAATGGTTCACTCCATATCCCAACATGATGTCCCATGAGTGTAAAACTTTCCCAATTCATTGAAGCACTATATAATTACTAGGACATAGGCCGCATTCATTTCATTCTCATAATTGAGTATACCACATAGATCAAACAACATGGATTCATTCAACATCATACTTTATTCCACAATCCAGAAATGAGGAATAAATACAAAAAAATATAAATTAAAATATGTATAATTCAATATAGTTTAATATTCTTTATAAGAAATTGGTATGGTATTCAATATAAAATTGTTTTGGCATTGAAAATCACTGTCATATTTTGGCAGCATAACAATATCACAAAAAAATTTATAAAATGGGTTTATTAGAGAGAAAGAGTTCAATAATAATTTAAAAATTAGTTGGAAATTAATCATGATATGTAATAACATATCCCTTCATACAGAAATGATGATAAAAGAAATAAGTAAAATAATATACTTGAATAAAGATTATCAAGAAAAAGACCATTTACTTTACTTGGTGACTCCAAATGGTTGAGAGAATTCATGAAAGATAGGGTTCATTGGAAGGAATGTATAGAGTTGAGGGTAGTTTATTTATGTGCACCATTAATTTTTAGTTATTTGAAATATTTGTGTGGGTGATTTTATGTTGTAAAATTGGTGGATTCTTTTATTATTTAGATTTTGGGCTCTACATAATAAAATAACCATACCTAAAAACCAAACCATGCTTTTTACACATGGTTTCTGAAAATGGATGTTTTTCTAATTATTTTATAATTACAAGGTCCAAAATTAATAAAATTTTACAACTTCTTATTTTGAGGTGATTCATACTCATAAATAAATGTGATTAAAACATTAAAATGAAATAATGGTTTTTGGATAATTCATAAGGGCTTTATAAAAGTAATAAAATAAACATAAAAACAAATTATTTTAAACATTTAATCATATATTTGGTTGTGGATGCCATTTATATTATTTATTACATCACTTTTGGTTCCTTATAATTTCATTATTCATAATGTAAATTTATACGGTATTTAATTTTTACCAAAAAACTTTCTTTTATCCGAAAATTAAGAAAAAATAACCATTGTATTGTTTTGATGTTATGTTTTCAAAAATAATATTCATTTTATATAATTAATTTTAAAAATATATGTATTTCAACTTTTAATATAGTAATTGACATATATATATATGCTATTTTTTTTAAATAATAGTTTTTCAACCATGATAAATATTACATGTGACTTCATATAAATTAAATAAATCATTTATAATAAAAAAATAATATATATTAATTATATTTTGTTAAAAAGTTATTTTTTCATTAATCCATTAATTAATCAATATAATATCATTAATTAAAATTTCATTTTACCCAAAAATAGTATATTTTAATATATATATAAATAAATAAATTATAAATTAACCATAATAGAATGAAAATATATTCATCATTCTATAAAAAAATAATGTATATACTTATAATTATAGGTTTGTTGAGCCCTCTGGAAGATTGTTGATTTCATGTCTATGTTTGATGTTTTAATAATCACAAATCATCACATATTATTAATGCTTAATCTGGTTTGTTTTCTCATAAACTTAATTACAATCTTTAAATGAATCTGTTATCATGTTTTTGTCTATGCTTATTGACTTACAAAGTGTGTTGGAAGTCTTCTGGATTCAACAGACATCGGAAGGCCTAATCCAATATCAAAGGACAACGGTCGCACTGATCAAAATGACTCACCGATGCGGACCAATCTGAGTCACTGATCCATCAGACTCACCGATCCATCAGAATCACCGATCCACCAGACTCACCGATCCATCAGACTCACCGATCAATCAGACTCACCGATCCATCAGACTCACCGATCCATCAGACTCACCGATCCATCAGACTCACCGATCCATCAGACTCACTGATCCATCAGACTCACCGATCCATCAGACTCACCGATCCATCAGACTCACCGATCCATCATACTCACCGATCCATCATACTCACCGATCCATCAGACGCACCGATCCAAGGACTCACCGATGCAAATGAGTCACCGATGCAAATGACTCACCGATCAGATGACAGACCGATGCTGATCTATCTGAGTCACCGATCATTACTCTAATACTGATGACCTATCGATCACTTGAACAGTCATAAAAAACTGTTTGAATTTCTTTATCTTTATCTTTATTTATTCTAACCAACGGTCATATTAGTAATATTTTAATACCCAGACAATTAATTAATAAAGGTTGTCGGATGTCAGGAAACTGTACCTCGTACCTGCGGAAAGGAAACCTCTTCTGTCCTACGGAGCACGTGACATAAATACAAGAAGACTCTGCTGAAGAAATGAGAGAGACAACACACACAGAGACAAGGAAGACATACGACATACTCAAGAAGAGCTCTGTGCATACAAGAAGAACCAAGAAAGACAGAATCACATATACAATCAAGCCTACTCAATAAGAGTTCTGTGCATACAAAAGAATATCGAAGAGCTTCATCGACTACATCTCACTGCCTGTGAACCTAAAGCATACGACACTCTTCTTCTCAAACAAAATCAAGAAGAGGACTCAGAATCACTTCTGATCAATTCCAAAACGAGTCCAGTGCTACAATGAAATCACTAGAGCCATCTCTAAACTCTACATCTCTACTCTGTGATTTATTTATTCTACATTTTGAGCAGTTTGTGTTATCTGCTGTATTAAACACACACACTGACTCCTGTACTTTCACTGGAGGATCTGTAAATCCTCAGCAAACCTTTTACACTTTATTTCCCACTGTGGATAGTGGTAGAGGTCTTGTGACCTGGACAGCTGGCTGCTGTTGTTTTTTTTCCACGTAGAACTGTGGTAGAGGTCTTGTGACCTGGACAGCTGGCTGTTGTTGTTTGTTTTCCCACGTAGAACTGTGGTAGAGGTCTTGTGACCTGGATAGTGTGTTCACTGTTGTTAACCCCGATCCAGGGTGTGGATCATTTTTATATAAACTATTGAGAGGACTAAGTCTCGGCTTGAGACTGAACCTCTTGGTTAATTCTCTATGTTTGTAGCTACATACTTTATCCATACTATACATATTTATTTCACATTCCGCTGCTACTACTTTGAAATATAATTTATCTTCAAAGCTACTTTGATAATTAAATTCTCAAGTGTTTATATTTATTATAAATCAGTAAGTTAGTTTCAAAAGTTAATTTAATCATAAGATTAAGTTAGCTGAGAACTAATCAATCTTTGAGAAACTAATTGAACCATTATAATCTATATAAATTCACTACAGTTTAATTTGTTTTTGAAATTGGGGGATTTTAATAGAAATTGTTTTTAACAGAAATTTTAAATTGGAACTCAATTCACCCCCCCTCTTGAGTGTCCACTCCGACCAACACATGGTATCAGAGGATTGAAAATACTTTCTAAAAGTACTATGCTTTTGAACTGTGATTTTAGTTGTATTTTAAAGGTCTTAAAATTTCTGTTATATCTAAATTTTTATCTCTTTAAAATTTTCTCATCATGGACAATAGACTTGAGGGTGCTGCTACTAACCGGCCACCTTTCTTCAATGGAACTAATTATGCTCAGTGGAAACTGAAAATGAAAATTCATCTAGAAAGCATAGGTTTTGATATTTGGACTGCTATTGATTCAGAATACAAAATTCCCACTACTGCTAGATCTACTTGGGATGAACCTACAAAGACTGCTTACAATAACAATTGTAAAGCTATGAATGCTCTGTACTGTTCTCTAGGAGATGAAGAATTTAATAGAATTTCTGCATGTAAAACTGCATATGAAATTTGGGATACCTTAGCTGTTTCTCATGAAGGAACAACTAATGTTAAGGAAATGAGATTGAATACCTATACTATTAAGTATGATAATTTTAAGATGAAGCCTGATGAACCCATTTCTGATATGTATCTCAGGTTCAATGAAATTGTCAACACAATGACTTCTCTGGGAAAGGATGTTCCAGCAAAGGAGAAAATCATGAGAATTTTGAGATGTCTACCTGAAAGATGGAGAGGAACCTCTGTCTCCATTAGAGAATCCTGTGACATTGGAACACTGCCTGTCAAGGAATTAATTTGTAAACTGATGATGTATGAAGAAGAGCTTAAAGTAAATAAAGAAGAAGATGATGAACCTAAAAGGAAGTCTATTTCCTTCAAGACTACAACCTCAGAGAATAAGGATAAAGAAAATCCTCAAGCTATCAATGAAAGTTCAAGCAGTGAGGAGAGTGAGAATGATTCTGACAGTGATGCTGAGATGGCTCAAATAGCCAGGAGATTCAAAAAGTTTTATAGGAAAAAGAAATTCTTTAGGAAAACAAATTACAAGGGAAAGTATGACCAACAAGGAAAATGGAAAAAGGATTGGAAGAAGGCTGACAGAACTGATGAAGTTGTCTGTTATGAATGAAAAAGAAAAGGGAACATAAAAACAGACTGTCCAAAGCTGAAATACAGAAAGAAGTATGAATACAAGGATAACAAGTATAAGAAAGCCATGAAGGCCACTTGGAGTGCTTCAGAAGACAGCACAAGTGAAGCTGAATCTTCAGACTCTGAAAAGAATCGGGCCAACATGTGTTTCATGACAAACACTTCTGAGGTAACATCAGAGACTCCTGTTTTTAATTCCTACTATTCTGGAGAAGATTCTGACTCAGAAAAAATGTCAAAATCTGAATTGTTTGAATACTGTGACATGTTAGAAGAAACTTGTAATGAGCTTAAGGATAAATATAAAGGTTTAAAGAAACAGTATGCTTTAAGTGTTAAGCATAAATCTGATCTGGATATAGAAGTAGAAAAGAATGCTCAGTTGCATAAAAAAATACTGAACTAAAATTTTCTAATAAACAACTCAGAAAAGACTTAGAGAAGTTCACAAATGGAAAGAATACTCTAACACAGATGCTAGGAAAGCAAGTTGCACCTAAATATAATACTGGTATAGGATACCAACCTGGACAAAGGAAAGTTTCCAAAAATAGATTCATTCCTAAATCTGGACAGAAGATAGTTAATTCTGGAACTTCATATGCCTCAACTAATTATATTCATAGTTATGGATCTAATAAGGTTTATCTTTCAAAGAATGATAATTCTAAAAATTATATGAGACCCATTAGACAAATATGGCTACCTAAAGTGCTATTGGATAACTTGTCTGGACCCAAGAAGATCTGGGTACCAAAATCATCTCCCATCTAAATCTGTTTTGTAGGAGACCTGCTTGAAGAGCTGTCACAAGAAGATATGGTACTTAGAAAGTGGATGTTCAAGACATATGTCAGAAAACTTTTCATGTTTCAAGAGATTAGTAAAAGTTTATGGAGGCTTTGTCACTTTTGGTGATAATTCAAAAGGAAAAATCATCGTCTTAGGCCAGATTGGTAACACTGACTCAGTATTAATTTCTAAAGTCTTATTTGTCGATGGACTTAAATATAACCTGTTAAGCATTTCTCAGTTGTGTGATGATGGTTTTTATGTGAAATTTAAAAATGATTCTTTCAGTGTTTTTAACTCTAAAAATGTTTTAGTATTTTATGCTTTAAGAAATGAAAATGTTTATGTTGTTGATTTAGATTCTTTAGCTAAACAGAACATTCCTTGCTTAAATGCGTTTCATAAAGAGTCTTGGCTTTGGCACAGAAGATTAGGACACTGCAATGTACACTCACTTAGAAAACTTTCTAGGAAGAACTTAGTTAGAGACTTACCCAAACTTGAATTTCCAGCAGACAAAGTTTGTAATCCCTGTCAAAAGGGAAAGCAACATAAAGTTTCTTTTAAATCAAAGAAAGAAGTCTCAACTTCTAAACCACTTGAGTTGGTTCACATGGATTTGTTTGGACCATCAATAGTTTCTAGTCTAAATTGGAAGCACTATGTCTATGTTCTCGTAGATGATTTTTCTAGATATACTTGGGTATACTTTCTAGCTCACAAAAGTGAAGCTTGTTCATACTTTATTAAATATTCCAAGTCTGTAGAGAACCTTAGTGGACTTAAGATTAAAACCTTGAGGAGTGATCATGGTCGTGAGTTTGAAAATCAAGATTCTGAATCTTACTGCTCACTCAATGGCTATTCTCATAACTTTTCTTCCCCTAGGACACCCCAACAGAATGGTGTAGTAGAAAGAAGAAACAGAACCCTGCAAGAAATTGCTAGAACCATGCTCAATGAATATGAATTGCCTATTTAATTTTGGGCTGAAGCTGTTAATATAGCTTGTTATGTCATTAATAGAGTCTTAATTAGACCTGTTCTTAAGAGGACCCCTTATGAGTTGTGGAACCATAGGAAACCCAAGGTTAACTACTTCAAAGTTTTTGGCTGCAAAGTCTTCATTCTCAATACTAGAGACAATCTTGACAAATTTGCATCCAAGAGTGATGAAGGAATTTTCCTAGGTTATTCTATCTCTAGTAAAGCCTATAGAGTTTTCAATAAAAGAACCAAATGCGTGGAAGAATCTGTTCACATCAAATTTGATGAAACTGATCCACATGAACCTAAAATCTCTCTTGAAGATGATCTCTCTGGTTTGATTCTCAATGATAAATACAATGGACCTATAGTTAAAACATCCAGCTCTGGAAATTCTCCAGAACCTTCTTCTGTTGAACCTCAATCTCTAGATGAACCTGAAATTTCTAGTCCAACCTTTACCAGATCAACGAGGATTCTAAAGTATCATCCTTTAGATGTTGTTGTAGGAAATCTAGATAGAGGAACACAGACTAGAGCTTCTCTAAGAAATCAGGTTGAACATCAAGTCTTTCTTTCACAGTCAGAACCTAAAAATATCAATGATGCTATCAATGATGAGTTTTGGGTAATGGCTCTGCAAGAAGAATTAAATCAGTTTGAAAGAAACAAAGTCTGGGAATTAGTTGATAGACCTAAGGACACCTTAACAATAGGCACAAAATGGGTTTTTAGAAATAAAGAAGATGAATCTGGAAATATAGTTAGAAACAAAGCTAGACTATTTTCACAAGGATATAGTCAAGAAGAAGGTATAGACTATGAGGAAAATATTGCACCTGTATCTAGACTAGAAGCCATTAGGATCTTACTTGCATATGCTGCACATCTGGATTTCTTGTTATATCAAATGGATGTCAAAAGTGCTTTTCTAAATGGTTTTATAATTGAAGATGTTTTTGTAGAACAACCACCTGGATTTACTAACCCCCATTTTCAAAATCAAGTTTTTAAACTTTCTAAAGCTTTGTATGGTTTGAAACAAGCTCCAAGAGCTTGGTATGATAGACTTAGCAAATTTCCTTATTTCAAAAGGTTTTACTAAAGGGATTTCTGATCCAACTCTTTTCATTAAAAGAATTTATAAAGATGTTTTATTTGTACAAATATATGTTGATGATATTATTTTTGGATCTTCTAAACACTCTTTATGTACTAATTTTTCAAAAAGTATGCAAAATGAATTTGAAATGAGCTTAATGGGAGAGCTTAAGTACTTTCTTGGATTTCAAGTATTTCAAAATGAATCTGGTATTATTTTGAATCAATGTAAATATACAAAGGATCTTTTAAACCGTTTTGGTCTGGATAGTATCAAGGAAAGTGAAACTCCTATGAGTACTACCTGTAAATTGGATGCAGATGAAACTGGGAAACCAGTTGATCAAACCAATTACAGAGGTATGATTGGTAGTTTACTTTATCTTACTGCTAGTCGACCTGATATTATTTTTAGTGTGTGTATGTGTGCTAGATTTCAAGCTAATCCAAAAGAATCTCATTTTCTTGCTGTCAAAAGAATTTTTAAATATCTCAAACACATGGTTAACTTAGGTTTGTTTTACCCAAAAGGACAATTCTTTGAGTTAATGAGTTATTCAGATGCTGACTTTGCAGGATGTAAGTTAGATAGGAAGAGCACATCTGGAACATGTCATTTTCATGGAAAATCCCTAGTATCATGGTGTAGTAAGAAACAGAATTCAGTTGCATTGTCTACTACCGAGGCAGAATACATAGCTGCCGGTAGTTGCTGTGCACAAATTTTGTGGATGAAACACACTTTATTGGATTATGGATTTGATTTTAAACATGTTTCAATTAAATGTGACAATACTAGTGAAATAAATATATCTAAGAACCCTGTGTCTCACTCTAGAACTAAGCACATTGATGTCAGACATCACTTTCTAAGAGATCATTATCAGAAAGGTGATATTTCTCTAGAATTTGTTAGTTCTGAAAATCAATTAGCTGATATCTTCACAAAGCCCTTATGATATGAAAGAATGAAATTTATTAAACAAGAGTTGTGTATGATTGATCTGTGTAACTGATCTGTGAAACTAATCTGTGAAACTGATCCGTGAAACTGATCTGTGAAACTGATCTGTGAAACTGATCCGTGAAACTGATCTGTGAAACTGATCTGTGAAACTGATCTGTGAAACTGATCTGTGAAACTGATCCGTGAAACTGATCCGTGATGCTGATCCGTGAAACTGATCTGTGAAACTGATCTGTGAAACTGATCTTTGAAACTGATCTGTGAAACTGATCTGTGAAACCGATCTGTGGAACTGATCTGTCACACTGTTCTGTCAAACGGATCTATTTTCAATTATTTTTTATTAATTAGTAAATTACTTTTTATGGAAACCATAAATGATAAAATAAATGATACGCGGCTATTTATCTTTCCTAAACCTTTTGACCTTTCATTTCCTGCCGAACCTCTCAACATCTCTTCCCCTCCACTTCGAACCTTCGAACTCCTGCCTTCTCAAAAAACTCGAATGGCTAAGCAAAAGAGACCGAGCAAAGGACCGGATAGCCCTTTACCTTCAAAGCGTGCTCGAGGCGAGTCGAGTAGTACCTCTCAACTATCAGTAAATCCGAACCTGGAAACACGGATTGTTGCTGTAGAAAAATAAGTAAACTCTGCCTGGCTTTTGTCAAGTAAGTCACTGTTGCTGTAAGTTCTTGAATCGCAAAGATGGATAGACTGGTTTTCTGACAACACTCGAATAGACTACCCAAAGCTGGTACATGAGTTCTATATGAATCTGGAAATCACTTTAGATGGTGTGGAGGCTGCCCGGATGTCGTCTATGGTAAAAGGAAAGAAAATATCCTTCTCATCTAAGCAGTGGCCTGAGTGCCTGAACGTACCTCATGAAGGTCGGTATGAGGATTATGCTGGGAATATTCCTCCGACATCTGATTACTTTTTTTATGAGCTAGCTCTGGAGCTTCTGACAGGAAACAGAGAGTCACGAAGAATCACAGCTTCAGAATTAGATGGTGAGTGCAGACTTCTTTTCAAGTTTATTCAGCATCAACTTTTCCCTAGGAGAGGAGATTTTGCTAATGTAAAATACCAGGATGTTTTCCTGTTGTTTATTCTGAAAACACATGAGAAAATCAATTTGTGTAGATATGTGATGGTACACATAGCTGGAATGATAAAACCATCCAAGAAAGCCACTGCCTTATTTAATTCAAAGATGATATCTACCATGCTCAAGAATCTAGATTGTCTTGATGAAGATGATGAAGTTAATGAAACAGACCATACCTTTTATCTTAACAAAGAGATCTGCAAGAGGATGAAAATAAATTGGAATCCATGGAAGAAGTGCTGGGTTGCAGATGAAGATAAATTGTATGAATCCTAAAATCCCATATATCATGGCAAGAGGCCAAAGGATTTGAGAGATCTTGGATTAAAAACAAATGAGGAACCAGTTTATTCTGATGACGATGAGCAAGAAGAAGCTGCTACTGCAGAAGGAAGTGTGTCTTCTCCTGATGATAGGAGTGACCCTGACACTGCTAGTCCCAAGAAAAGAATAGAATTTGGACCTGCTAGTCCACCCTTAACCCTACCAGAGTCCGAACCTATTCTTGGTGATGAAGAAGATTCTGATACTGAAGAATATCACAGTGAAGCCTCTGAGCAGAGTAATAATGAGCAAGGTGATGCTGATGACAATCATGGTGATGATGATGATGTTGATATTGTTGAAGCTGCTGTTGATGGTGTTAACAGACCAGTGGATGGTCTTTCTGAAGAACAAATGGAATCACCTCATTCAGTACAAGAAATCCATATCAGTAGCAAGGATGACTCACCAAAAATCAGTGGAACAGCAAGCTATGAAAAACCAAAATACACTCTGTGTGCTGCCGTTTGGGATGACTACCCTGGTTATGCTGTGTTGGGCTTAGAATATTCTGAAGACGAAGAAGCAATGCCATAATCTGCTGCAGCTGTGAAGAGGAACCTCCCACGAGAAGCAAGGTATGTTCCTACTGTTGATCCTACCAATAATAATTTCCCTGGTTCTGGAATCAGTCAAGCTGATCTTGATAAGTTTACGTTTGAATTGCTAACTGCTGTGAGAACCATAGTTAGAGAAGAAGTTTCTAATGCTCTTACTCAAGTGTCTCTACAAGTTTCTAAAAATTCTTTGGAAGCCTTCTCACAGAGAGTATCTAATGATGTGAAGCCAGACCTAGCCAATACTGGTGAACTTATTGGCAGGAAAATAGCCTTTTTGAATCAGACTATGAAGGATCTTCACACCGGCCTGGTATCTCTATCAAGCGAATTCCGATCCACCATCTCTGGTATGATGGATGTTTTGAGAAATCTGATTGAACATCTCAACAAGTCTGACCTGAGGAAGTTGAAAGCTGAACTAACTCACATAGTCGGCCAAGCCAGTACAGGCAAGGTAACCAAGATCACTACCCATGAGATAGAAGCTCTAAAAGAAGTTGTGCGTGAAGAGTTAGCTGCTGTAAGACAAATTCTTGATTTAGAATCTTTGAGGAAGATGAAAGAGCTCTGTGATAACAATCATAAGATGGCCTTGGTATATTCAGCATATGCTAAGAAATCCCTGCAAGAGATCCAAGAAAAAGTTGATACTTACTTTTCCAAGATTTATACAAAACATAAGATGACTGCAAGCTTCAAGGTGTTAGCAGAGAATCTGAAATTACCTCCTGTCACTCAGGCCTTAAAAACTCAAGTTCGCCAATTGCAAGATTTTGTCCCTTCCTTAGCATAGTTCATGGAGAATAAAGATGATTTTGAAAAATCTATGACGTATGGAGCAGAAGTCATTCAGGACCTCATTCATCTGTTGAAGCCTTATTTGGATGCACCAGCCACAGCAATTGTACTTCCTACTTCTGAACCTCTCAGTGCCTCTGATGTAGCTCCAAATCAGCTGTCTGTTGCCCAAGATCTATCTCAATTAACACTAGTTCCTCAGGAAGCTCCTCAATCAGCTCCTGTTTCTCAACAATAACCCTCTGTGGTACCTGCTCCTACACCTGCCCGAGTTGTCCTACCACCACTTCAGATTCGCCAAGACCAGCATGTCTCCAAACCTTCCACCTTACCTACTATCGATCCCAAAGACAAAGGCAAAGCCCCTTTGTATCCCACCAAATAGTTGTGTATTTTCTTTGATGGGGTGAACAATGTGCTACTTGTAATAATCTGTACCTTATCATTCTTTTTATTTATTTTTCTCTCTCTACTCTCTTCTGACTGCTTTTACTTTCACTTTCTCTTATCTGTTTTCCCTCCTTTTTGATTATCCCAAAGGGGAGAAAGATCTGATATATATAATGGGAGAACGGAGAACGATATATATAAGAGATGTGAATATCTCATAGGGAGATCCATATCTCAGGGGGAGCAATCTGAATGTTATATATATGGGAATGTTAACTTAGGAAGGAGATTTATATCTCTTTACCCTTATTCTCATTATGATTTTATGTTTTTATTATTGATTGATTTTTTTATATATATATATATAAAGATTTGTGATTATCAAAAAGGGGGAGATTGTTGAGCCCTCTAGAAGATTGTTGATTTCATGTCTATGTTTGATGTTTTAATAATCACAAATCATCACATACCATTAATGCTTAATCTGGTTTGTTTTCTCATAAATTTAATTAAAATCTGTAAATGAATCTGTTATCATGTTTTTGTCTATGTTTATTGACTTACAAATTATGTTGGATGTCTTCTGGATTCAACAGACATCGGAAGCCCTGATCCAATATCAATGGACAACGGTCGCACTGATCAAAATGACTCACCGATGCTGACCAATCTGAGTCACCGATCCATCAGACTCACCGATCCATCAGACTCACCTATCCACCAGACTCACTGATCCATCAGACTCACTGATCTATCAGACTCACCGATCCATTAGACTCACCGATCCATCAGACTCACCGATCCATCAGACTCACCGATCCATCAGACTCACCGATCCATCAAACTCACCGATCCATCAGACTCACCGATCCATCAGACTCACCGATCCATCAGACTCACCGATCCATCAGACTCACCAATCCATCAGACTCACCGATCCATCAGACGCACCGATCCAAGGACTCACCGATGCAAATGAGTCACCGATGCAAATAACTCACCGATCAGATGACAGACTGATGCTGATCTATCTGAGTCACCGATCATTACTCTAATACTGATGACCTACCGATCACTTGAACAGTCATAAACAACTGTTTGAATTTCTTTATCTTTATCTTTATTTATTCTAACCAACGGTCATATTAGTTATATTTTAATACCCTGACAATTAATTAATAAAGGTTGTCGGATGTCAGGAAACCGTACCTCGTACCTGCGGAAAGGAAACCTCTTCTGTCCTACGGAGCACGTGACATAAATAAAAGAATACTCTGCTGAAGAAATGAGAGAGACAACACACACAGAGACAAGGAAGACATACGACATACTCAAGAAGAGCTCTGTGCATACAAGAAGAACCAAGCAAGACAGAATCACATATACAATCAAGCCTACTCAATAAGATTTCTGTGCATACAAAAGAATATCGAAGAGCTTCATCGACTACATCTCACTGTCTGTGAACCTGAAGCATACGACACTCTGATTCTCAAACAAAATCAAGAAGAGGACTCAGAATCACTTCTGATCAATTCCAAAACAAGTCCAGTGCTACACTGAAATCACTAGAGCCATCTCTAAACTCTACATCTCTGCTCTGTGATTTATTTATTCTACATTTTGAGCAGTGTGTGTTATCTGCTGTATTAAAGACACACACTGACTCCTGTACTTTCACTGGAGGATCTGTAAATCCTCAGAAAACCTTTTACACTTCATTTCCCACTATGGATAGTGGTAGAGGTCTTGTGACCTGGACATATGGCTGCTGTTGTTTGTTTTCCCACGTAGAACTGTGGTAGAGGTCTTGTGACCTGGACAGCTGGCTGCTGTTGTTTGTTTTCCCACGTAGAACTGTGGTAGATGACTTGTGACCTGGACAGTGTGTTCACTGTTGTTAACCCCGATCCAGGGTGTGGATCATTTTTATATAAACTATTGAGAGGACTAAGTCTCGGCTTGAGACTGAACCTCTTGGTTAATTCTCTGTGTTTGTAGCTATATACTTTATCCATACTATACATATTTATTTCATATTCCACTGCTATTACTTTGAAATATAATTTATCTTCAAAGCTACTTTGATAATTAAATTCGCAAGTGTTTATATTTATTATAAATCAGTAAGTTAGTTTCAAAAGTTAATTTAATCATAATATTATGTTAACTGAGAACTAATCAATCTTTGAGAAACTAATTGAACCTTTATAATCTATATAAATTCACTACAGTTTAATTTGTTTTTGAAATTGAGGGATTTTAATAGAAATTGTTTTTAACAGAAATTTTAAATTGGAACTCAATTCACCCCCCCTCTTGAGTGTCCACTCCGACCAACAAGGTTCTTGATACATATCCTTTTAATACACCAGAAATATCTCTAAGACTTTTGTGTATGACTGTGAGATGTTCATGGGGTGGTTTCACATACATTATTTGTATGGTGATCTGGATTATCTTGAAATGAACCAATTAATAGTAACATTATTTCTTATGTTATATTATCTCATAATGGTAATGGTCAAAGTAAAATCCTAGGGATTCTGTCTCCCATATAAACTTTGATAAATGGACTTCATTGGGTATAATCCCACAGGTTGAGGCCATCACTTCCTTTGTCAGTGTCAATTGAATTTGTTAAAAACCTATATTTTTACTAATAATGTTATCACTATTCAATGGTTTCATTATCAATGAAAATGATTATTAATGGAATTCTAATTCGCATTGGATATAATAAAATAGAATATGTTTATGAGTTTTCTATAGCTATATTACATTATAAACACATAATTAAATAAAAAATAGAATTTTTTTTATAACAACATGATTCCTTAAAATCATCCCCCATTAAGAAATATTGGCCTCAAAATAATATTTTCAAATAGTAAAATATATGTTATTAAGTATGTCTCATCATATCCTCTAGTTCCCACATCACTTCATTAAATATTTTGTTTCTCCACTACAATTTGACAAGTTGAATAGTCAAATTTTATAGAACATTTTATCTACAATATAAGATCTTCATAGAATTATACTTATAGAAAATATCATTCATCAATGGTGAAACCCTTGGAATGAGTACATGTGAGGGTTCTGGAATTTATTTCATGAAAAGGTATACATGGAACACATCATGTACTCGAAACAGGATTGGTGGGAGTGTTAGCTGATAGTCCACTACTCTGATGCATCCATGGATCTCAAAGGGGACGATTTATATCAGACTAATAATTCAATTCATCATAAATCTGAAAACATTCTTACATGGTGATATTTTGAGGAATACCATGTCTCCACCCTGAAACACAAGTTATCATCGATGATTTTCAGCATATCTCTTCAATTAACTATGTGTAGACTAGATGTCCTGATCAATGCCCTTATCTGTTTCCCCCATTTATTCGACCATTTCAATACCAAATAGTTTCATTCCTCCAACTTCATCCCATCATTCATATGTTCTAAAAAACTTCACATAAATGACTTAATAGTGATCCATTTTGATTTAAATGTTGAAACTGTTATTATAAGAGATCTCGACCAGATGAATACATTGATACCATCCATTTTTACATTAATTGTGCATTCCCTATCAATGTTCTTAAGTGACTTGATAGTGCTCTCATATTAGACATCATTTTGGGGGTTGTAAGTTGTACGGATGTTGAAAAAAGTATTTATATCATGTTGGAAACTCTTTTAGAACATCGAGGTGAACCATGGATCTCAATAAGTTATTATCGATAGTGTTATTACATATAGCTTTACCAATTCTATGATGAAAATTTGTGAATTTTGATCTAGTGAGAAATACTCTCATGTCACAATTAAGTGTGAAATATTTTTAATAAGGTCCATCATAACCCATATATAATTATTCCCACTTCATGTCTACAGAAAACTAGTGAAAAATCCGATGGTGGTTTCTCCACATTTCAATGTAGATAGGGTATTGGTTTCGTCATACCATTGAATTTTTTGTCTTCACATATTCACTTGTTGACACACAGAAACCATAATGTATAATTCATAGTATTTTTTTTCATATTGTCCCCCCAATAGTGTTCCCAATGATCTTGATACATCTCTTTTCTTCCTAGGTGGATGGAGAAGGTTGAGCCATATGAATCTTCCATCATATCATTCTTTATCTAAATATTCGATGGTATACATAATTTGGACCCAAATAATTCAAATTCATCATCAACATTGAACATATAGGATTTCCCTTTTCTTATGTATTCCACTTTCTTCAGAATTCCCAATTCATCACATTGGGTATCTATTATCCTTTCCAAAAAAGGTGGTTGTGAAATCGTTTGTTACATTATTGATGATGTTCATTTTTTAATGAATCTCATGACTACACACTTCAAGAATAAGGAGGTTTAATCCTTTTAAATTATCATCAATGATAAAATTAAGATATCCTAAATATATAGAGAATCATCCACTTTATTCAAATTCCTAGGATGGTAGTACATTTATCAATCATAGTCCCTATTTTCCTTGGACCATCATAGCTATGGAATATTAATATCTTTCTATGTGAATTTATACTTGAGGATTCTATGATTCATATATATTTTACATTTATAACCTAACAGATAATGCTGCCATATTTTCAAAGGGATGATCACAAGGGAAGACTTTAAATCAGATGTTGGATAGTACTACTTATGTACAGTTAATTTCCTGGAATCATGTTCTATGACTTTTTCATTATACATTAACACTCAACCAATGCAGTTTTTGATGCTTCACTAAATACCACAATAAGGTATCCACTTATAGGTAGTGTTAGAATAAGTGTATAGATAAGACTCATTTCCAACACCATAAAGATATTTTCACAATCATCAATTCAATTATACATGACTACCATATGTGTTTAATTAGTATGATGGTATTAAAACCTCGATAAATTTCATAAAATTAGTGAGGATACCCAACTATCATAGGTAAACTTTAGATACCACTTCTAGGTGTCAGAATCATCCATATTTCAATTATTGTGGTTTTTGGAATGGTCCATAGATATCCCAATATTTGTGATAATATTCCACCTGAAGGAAACATCCTTAAAAACATACAATTGTTTTACTTGTAGAAAATATTATCCTTTAATAGAATCATTTTCATAGTTCTCATATTATCTTCATGATGCTCCATAATTTTTCAGGGTATTATAATATAATCTATAAATATTATCAAAATATTTTCATGGTAATCATTAAAAACTATATACATCATATCCATGAATTTGTTTTGAAGAAATAGTGAGTTATAATGGAATAACTATGAACTCGTAGTGCTCGTACATTATATGAAAATTCGACTTGTGAATAACTTCATTATTTACAACTACACAATAATATATCAAATAAAGATCCATCTTAATGAGCTATTGTGCTCCACATAGTAGGTTGAACAAGTCATAAATCTATAGAAGAGGATAAATGTTAATTATCTTCATCTTGTTGAGCTGGTGATTATCTATGAAAAGGAACTATAAATTATAATTCTTATTGAAAAATAGTACGTATTCACCCCATTGTAAGTCACATGTCCATGTCAACTCATTATTTATATTCTCATGAACTTTTTTATTTATCTCCTCTAGTTGAAAAACAACCATTAATTAGGGAGTCTCTATTAATAGAAACACCTAGTCAATATGATCAATTGATAATTAAACCTCTTGATTAAGAGAAAGACTATTAAATTCTTCCAGAAACACAATAGCATATTCCCTCACAGTGGGTATGTCCTCAAGTATGATTCTTTCATTATGATAAATAATTTGATCTAGACACAATTTATCATAGGAGAATAATATAGAATATTGAGATGTTGGTTTTTAAATAATATTCATCCCCCTCCTTGCACATATATAGAATATATGGATGATTCATGATATTATGAGTGATTAACATCACATGAAAATTTATCAATTCTCCATATAGTTAATACTAATATATTCCCATAATTTCATAAAATTACACCAAATGAAGTATAGAATGGTTCCCTAAGATGTTCTACCCACAAATTATGACATGGGAGATGTTACATAATTAGGATGCAATAATTTCCACATTTTTTATTTTCACAAATAGCTCTAACTCCATACTCTATGGTGGTGTTTGAAAATTTATATTAAAATTTTGTGATATGAAGGAATAGGTTGAACTACAATCAAAAATTGAATTCACTATTCCTTAATGAATAATAAGTATACCAATTTCAACTTTATTGTCGAGTTCCACTTCAACACTTGTGATAAAAAAATCTTACCATTTATTCCTTGGTGGTTGTTGGTTTTCTCTGAAACCCCTTGGATTAGTGAATAGGTTTTCGAAGAGCAACGATTCTATGAAATTGAAGGAATGAAGAATGCACTAATGTTTAAATGTAGAATTAATTTCCTTCACTAAAATAGTAGGGTTCTTATACCAATAATCACTATCTTGGTGACCATCCCATTGACACCTATATTATTTTTTCATCCCCTAATGGAAACTTTAGGGGTTCTTATTTTCACCCCTTTTATAAGTGGGATGTTGAAATTTCATGGAACAATTATATTTCTCCATCAAACATCAAGAATTAATATCCCATTTCTTCTTATTATCCCCACGATACCATTGAGATTAACAGATCTCTATTTTTACTTTTATTTAACATTGTCTAATTTCATCATAGTTATAATTTTCTTGAATCACTGTGGAATTTCACATACTGGGTTTTGGCCCACAAAATATGTTGTAAACCTTTCATTTATTGCGCAAAATGATGAATACTTATCATAGATGTTGTTTGATGTTTTCATCATATTCTATGCTAGATTCATCACTATTCGTCTTGTGGGAAAATATATCCCATTTAATTTTAGGGCATAGTTTTAGAGGAAAACATTTATAAAAAAATTATTTCCTTCCACCCTGTCACATTGATATATTACTCCCAATTCATATTTTTTTATTATTTATAACAAAAGATACTCTCCTCCAACTATATGATAAATAGACATTATATGGTTCTATTGGTCAAAACATTAAAATATGGGTACGATATTCTCGATGGACATGATCCACTGTTCTTTGATTAAGGGATGAGACGATCCATTTTATGATGAAGGGCATTGTCACATAAATGAATAAATTAGATATTGTACTTTATTACGGGGATTTTGATTCCCCTAATAATCTGGGATGTTATTCATAACCTATGTGAACTGAGATACTGTGATCAAGAATTTTGCGATTCCTACTCACATCGGGTTTGGCATCTCATTGGGGTAGTCATTATATTTACTTATACAATGATTATTAACCTGAATCCTCATATTTAAAGACATCTGTTAGAATAAAATGAAAATTATGGTTGAGTATTTTTATACTATTAAATGAATAACCATTGATTTAATTACATTAAATGGGTGACATATAACATACATATATTTCCTTAACATATGAATTTCTAAGATCATATCTATGTTATCTATGATGTATTTACCAATATATATTCTTATTGAAATTTTTTTTCCCATATAAATGGTTCATAATTATCTTATAAATTTTCCAATGCATTTCCCTTGGGATTTTCAAACTTGGTGTGATGTAAGGACTTTTATCACATACTAGGATACACTAAGATGGTCCTGACACACCTTTTCATTCTTATTAACCATAGGCACATCAGTTCCTGAACCAAAAAAACATTTAGTATCCTGAAGTGGATGTATTTTCATGATAAACCAATTATTATATAGGTAAAAAAAATTATGGATGTTTTCTCATTCATAATATTATACATATTTCTTTCTCAAATATTTTATAATCCTAATCCCAAAAAAATCATTCTTTTCTTATTATAAAAATTATACCAAAAATGATATTTATTATAAATTAACTCATACTTTTTTATACATAAGTACACATAATAAATCCTGAAACATATAGATTTCTATTGTCATTAGGAATAAGTAACATTCATTAACATCATTAACATGGGATAAAAAAAAATTAATGAAAACATCCTCAACATGATTCTAAAATTGCATGGCTTATTTTACTGCATGAGAAAATTAGGGGACAATCATAAGAAACAGGTGAGCTATATAAAAAAATAAGGGAGAAAATATGTCTTGAATTGATGATTTTGTAAATTAGGAAAATCAATTTTCATAAAAAGAGAAGGAATGATGAAAATAACTAATGATCTATTATATAACATTATAATCATAAAAAGTGAAATTTGTAAACAACTAAAAACACTAAATCATAAATATAGGTCAAGGCTAATCCTCCACGAAATCTGGGTGAAAAAATTACTATAAAGGAATAAGGTTCACTCCCTATCCCAAAATTACATCTCATGAGACAAAATAATACTCATTTCAAGGGAGTGATAAATTATTTCTGGCACACCCATTACATTCATTTCATTCCCATTCTTAAGTGTACTAAATAGTTCATACAACATGGATTCTTTTATACTCATATTTATTTCCATTATCTATGAGTTTGTAATAAATACATGTCACTCCCATTTCAAAAAAATTTATGTCTATAAAGAAGAATATCGTATATATAAAATTGGTTTGGAATTCAATACTCAAGTACATTGGTTTTGAAAATCGCCCTGAAAATTCCTCAGCATAACGACATCATGTAAAAATAAGTAAAATTGTTTGATGATAACGAAAGGGGTGTCTAATAATTTTTAAATGAATTATAATGTAAGGGGGTATGTAATGACCAATACCATCATATTTAAATGAAGATAAAATACCTAAGGTCAATAATATACTTGAATAAAGTGGAAAATGAAAAAGATACCATATAGGAGTGTGTGACTAAATTGCTTGGTAGAGGATTAAAAAGATCTTGTGGTGCATTTTGAGCTCTCTAAAGACTGTTTCCTATTTTATTAATATTTTCCATGTTTTTTTATTTATGATAAATGGGAGAATAGTGGGTTTACCTATGATAAGCATCATATTTCATTATTATTTAGGGTTTCGACACTACATAGTAATATAACCAAAATAACAAACAATAAAATAGTATTTTCCAATGTTTTATGTATAATGAGATAGTTTATCACTATTTTATATATTCAGAGGCCTCAATTAAAAATATAATACCATTAATTCTGTGGAGGAGAGTCGTACTATAAGTGAAATGGTTTTAAAACCTTAAGATATAATAATGGTTTTGGAGGATGCATAGTAAATTTAAAAAATTAATAATTTAAACATTAAAATACATTATTTTAAGGATAAAACAAATATTTGTTCATGGTTGACATTTATAGTATTTATTAGACAACTTTTGACTCATTATTATGTCATAATAGATAGAGTATATTTAAACGATATTTTTTACTCAAAATTATGACTTTCCAGAATATTTTGTATAATTTACCCTTGGGTAATTTCTATTTTATAATTATAAATAAAATAATCATTCATCTAATTAATTTTATTATTATTTAAATTTTTACTTTTATAATATTTATTTCCTAATATTGATAAATAAAACTTTTTAAAAATAATAGTTTTTAGCTCTTATTAAAATACGATTTTACATCATAAAATTATTTGATAATTTATATTTAATAAAATAATTTAATAATATTTTATAAAAATTTCATTTACATAAAAAATCCATGATTTCATCAAATTATATCCCTTATATGAATTTGAATATTTCAGAAAAATACAATTTTTGTATAATTATATCAAAATAAACATTATTTATAAACTTACCATAATAGGATGAAAATGAATTCATAATTTATTTAATAAATAAGGTACATACACACAATTTGATGGTTGTGATACATATCCAATTAATACACCGAAAAAATATTGAAAATAATGGTTTGTGACTATGACAATTTCATGGGGTGGCGTGGCACATATGGTTTGGGTTATTATCTCGACGAACATGAACTTCTCCCATAAAATGATTCTATAATGATTAAGTTGTTTGAAATCATCATTGGATTGTTCAATGTAAAATATCAATCATTCTAACTCCCTTTTAATCTACGATAAATTAGATTTATAGGTTATCATCCTACAGTTGAGGACATCACCTCTTTTTCTGTGTCAATTGAATTTGTTAAAACATGATATTTTAACTAATTATGTAATAACTATTCATAGACTCTATTATAATAGTTAATGATAAATAATATTATATTAAATCTACTAGTATATAATAAAACCAAATATGTGAATGTGTTTTAAATTTTTTTATTACATCAGAAGACATTAAGTAAACTAAAAATGGAATAAAATTTAAACTAGTTAGGGTTTTTATTGAGTAGGTTTAGTCCCTAATACAATTTATATCATATCATGATTAATATTAATTAACCATTACATTAGAGAACTATCTATGTTAACACATCGTAATATGCACATGCATTTGTGTTCCACATAAGGATATCAGACATACATTATAAACATAAGAAATACCCCGGAAAAATTGGGCTATATAATCTTTCCTCTTATCACTATAAAATGATATTTAATAAAGGTTTCAATGAGAAGAATGAATTAAACACTTTTTATGTTCCTATATGAATACATCTTGACTTTCAAAAATAAGGTGTTAATTTGGAAATATGTTTCATAAAATGGTAGATACTTGCGTAGATAAATGATCATTTAAAACTACGTTTTATAGAATTAGATAAAGAATTTTTAGGAAAAATGAATTTAATATTTTATATTGAAACCATAGATAAACACTATTGGTAGTTTTTGAGTATACTTATTGATTTAATTAAACCATTAGTGTTAATCAATACATGAAAATATGTTCACATAAAAATATTTTGTTATCAAAAAAATCCACTTACTCTTGTTTGATTTTGAATAATTCATTGATAAGGGAACATGTGGAATGTATAAAGTCATCAAATTAAGGAAACATAATCTATGAATATATGTTAGATTGACAAATAATGAATTTACAATAATTATATAACATCAAATAAAGAGTTAATTTTTTATAATAGAATCATATTATATGTAAAAAAATATGGTGTCTCTTATAGAACCCCTACTATAGGTACTGAATCATTCGACACATGAACATAAAATCATGAATAATTAGTTTAGATTCGTTAGTTATGCAATTTATAAAATTTTACATCCATATTTTATATACTAAAATTATTATTCACTCATTTATATAAATTTCAATGAGATAAATTATTTTTTTTTCAAGGGTTTTAGTTTTGTGGTTCAATGGTCATATCAGTTGGATATAATTATTGATGTCCATGTAAAACTGGAATGTAAATCTAAGATTCAAATTATATTATATTTCATTACATAACAAATTAAATGGCTCCAAGGGTTCCTATGGGTTCATATGTTATAATGTTTCATTTTGTTAGGGATGATATAAATAATTATTATTTGAGAGTGTTACTTTATCATTGGGATGTATCCTATTAGGCTCTAATTAAGAAACCTTGGGATTTGTATTTTTGAGAGAATATAATCTTATAAATTAATGGCTAATGTGATTAGTAGAGTTTTGGGATTATTTTTTCTATTACCCATGTTTTATAAGGTATAGAGATGATGAGTAGAAACTGGAGGTATTAATAACTAGTGAAGAGGGGTGTGTTTTGAATAGTCATTTCACTGGTTTATTATTTTTCAACAAGACTATATATAGTGATCAATCAATGAAGCGATATACCATTAATAGTTCATTAAAGTTTGAAATAATTATTTCCTACATAATATATTTTACAATTATTCATGTTTTTAACCTATAATTAAAAAGTTTTTATTTCACTATATTTTACTAATAAGAAAAATTCAAACTATTTTAAAAAATTTACAAAAATCCAGAGTAAAAGATTTTTGATGCCTAGATTATATTGATTAAATCCATTTGATTAAATTGACTATTTATATATTAGAAAGATAGTATTAATATAACATATTTCTTAATTATATAATAAAAATTTTCTATTATGATCAATTTTTTGAGCATTTGAAATAATGAATTTTCACAAAAAATTATACAATTTTTATTAGTGAACATTATATTAATTTATAAACCCATTTTACTAACAAAAATATATTTCAAAACATTATAATTATAATAAAAAGGAAAATAAAACATATATATATGGTAAAAAATACCAATGCATATTTTATCAATATAAAATTATTTAGATACGTTTTTTCATGATTAAAATATTTAATATTTTCATTTAATTAGACACTTAAATATTATTTTACACTTCTATAAGTAATGATACAATTCTAATGGTTGGTTCACCATTCATAATGGTCACCTTACTAATCTAATATTCATATTTCTAATGATCATATGGGTTCCATACATTCTATAAATAACTCATATTTCATAAAATCATCATTAAATTATATGTTCCCTTAAGGACATAAATATTTTAATTTAAAAAATAATATTTCAATAAAAATATTCTTCTCATTTCTATACTGTATTTTAGTGTGATACTTTTAGGGGATCAAACAGATCCAAATATTAATATAACAATTATCTTTTTCCTATTATTACCATTGTAATATTTTGAAAACATATATCCATATTTATTCGAAAATAAATTGTTTAAATTAATATAATAATTTATTTATCTTATTGTTAATGTTCTTGTTATAAAATTAATTTACAAAATATGATACATTTTTATTAGAAGCTAAATTCATTTTATATGATTATGATTTATTACATTCATCCCCCATAAGATATTTGGTCATCAACATTATATTTTAATTTTTATGTTTAGGATAATACTATTTCAAAACTTCTTATGGTTCCCATGATTCATCATTATACTTTTGTTTCTTCTATAAATGTTATATATGAGAGTTTCCTTTTTCTGAATAACTTTATCTCTATGACCAAAGAACTTCGTTGATTATTCCTAAAATGTATCATTTCTCATCATTACCAAATTTTAATTCTATATGTGTTAAGAATGTGATTTTTTTCTACATCAAGGTGGATATTTGGAACAATTAATGTACATGAGATATGGTTGGTGGGAGTTCTAGTCAGGTGGACACATCTCTAAAGTGATAAATAATCACAATTGAGGTAATGGATCTTTGAATTTGTTATCACTTTATCCAAAATATCATTTTCTATTCTATTTATATTTATATATGATCACATTATCTACAACCTAAAACACTATGCCTTATCAATTATTATTGGCATGTTAATTTTTCAACATTTGGAACACATGATGTGTTGATGGATAGTCTTGAAAATTTCTACCATTTCATTAACTATTTAAAATCTCAAATGTTTTCACTCAAAAACATCATCCTGGAATAATGGTGTTTGAAATCACTTTTCATAAAATGTTTTATAGGGATAAATTTTAATTATTTGTTGAATGTTATAATTTTATGATAACTAAACTAGAGGATGATTCTTATACCATCATTTCCTTTAGTCCTTCTACCATGATATCAATATTTGCTCATGTGTTCATATATTCCTCTCAGATTAGAGACTCATTTTGTGTGATTAGCATATTTAATTTAATATTTTTATTTATATAATATTAGTTACATTTCAATATTACATGGTTAAACCATGGATCATGATAAGACATAGTAAATAGTGGTTCCCCTTGTATCTTTATCACTTCATTGAAGTATATCATTTCCAGTTGATCGAGTGATTATTCCACTAGAATAGAAATAAAAATATATTTAACTACAAAAAAACAAACCAAAAACATATAGTATTATATATATTATATTTACTATTAATGATAATTATAATTTCCATAGTGATGTTTTCTGATTTCCATTTAATCATGATTAAGGGTTTATTAATCACCTTAGAAATGTTTTGTTTTCTTTCAGTTATTATAATACAAGTCACATTGATGTATATTAGGATATACAATTTTTCTTATATTCTCCACAATAGTGATCTTAATGATCTATATAAATATTTTCCCCATGTGTTGACTCAGATGGTCGAGTTGTGTGCATAATTTAACACCTCCTTGATCTCCCCATATGGTGGTAAACAAAGTCAGAACCAAAATCATTCAAGTCATTCTTTATCAATTTTGATCTTACGTGGTTTCCTTTTTTATTTATATTCCTCCTTATTAAATAATTCTACATATTTAATTTGATCATTATTCCTGTTCTACATATGGTATGGCTGAGAAATTATTTGATAAAGGTATGATAATGTTACCTCCTTTATGACTTTAATTTCCACCCTTTATGATTCTTAGAATATATGAACCTATTTAGTTATCATTATGGAAATTTTTTAGGATGAATTATAATTAAATATTATTCCATATTATTCAATTTCAAAATTTGGAAGTGGATTGGTAATTAATAATAATTTAATAGAAATCACCATATTAATTTGAATATTTTTGTCTTTTTCTTTGTGAATTTATATTTGAGGTGTTTATAATTTAACAAACAGTTCAAAAATATTAACTTTTTGATAGTTCCACCAAATATTATATGAGACATTGATTAACCTCATATCAAATCATGAATTGGATATTTATTCTGATGAACATTAATCTACATTGATGTATAAACTATCAGATAATCAGTTTTCATTAGTACACAAACTTTTCCATTCCAAAAAAAATCATTGTATACCAAAAAAAATTCCCCCACAGAGGGTAGTTTGAGTACTTGTTCAGTGATAAACAACCTTTTTAATTACTAGAATATTCTTTCTCATACATTATTCCAGATGAACCATAATTATTATGGAGATAGATTTTTAATTAGGTTTGTCAACTATCTGAATATTCTCATAGATCATTGGTAATACCATGCTTGTTAATGGTAACTATGATTTGTAGATGATGATGCAGGTCACTCATAAATTACCTTTAACATTAAATTTCTCATAGATATCCATTATTTCTGATTATAATCCCCATGAATAATACTTCCACAATCCATTACACATATTTAACGTATTTGGGTTATGACTTCTCATGTTTCACATAATTTAACATTGTTTAGGAGTATATTAATATAAAATAGACCAAGACTAATTTTTTTTGAGGTAATATTATAAAAAAATATTCATTATGTACATTAATGTATGTGGGATCACTAGTAGGATTGAAGGGAGTCACTAAGAACTTATAGTTCCCATACTCTTATTGAAAGGAAACCTTGTATATATATTTGAACATCACCTTTAATTGATGAAATCCTAGCCATGAATATGCCTAATAGATTTACTAGTATATTTATAGTTAACAGAACACCACATGATCCCTAGGATGTTAATTCTTGTTCTTTATAATAAATTTTTCGTCATAATAATGAAATTAGAGGTGAAATGACTCATCCTTTCTCTTAATAAAGGTTATGGAACACCCTATCATGAAGAATTTAATTATATTAATCCCTTTTATATATTATATTCTATCTATATATTTAGTTATTATTACATAAAAATGGATTATATTTAGGGATTCATGGATAAGGTTAGAGATATAGGTATACATTCAATTGAAAACTCAACCTTTAATTTGGATGAATAACGTGATACTCTTCCAAGAATTCAACAGCATAGTCACATAGTATGTTAATGTATTTATACACTAATCTCACCTATTTCTCAAGGAATATATAAATATAATAATGGACATAATGATATAATATCTTTTATTGGGATTAATGTTTCGATGACAATTCATCATCCTCCTTATAGTAGTACAAAATTGGAGGTTGTCTTGGGATATAAAAATTTCTCTCTATCTCATAATATTTTATGTTAGATTCATAATTTTACTACCAATATACTCCCAATATTTCCTATAATTATACTAATAGATGTATAACCCGATTCGGCGGAAGATTCTATCCACAAATATTAACTAGGGAGGATTTATAATCATTTGATGAACAAATTATTCTATTTTATGTTCTCAAATATAACTAACCATCAGTGTTTTGATGTGGTGATTAAATAGTTATACTAATCATGAATGTGATGGATGTTTTTATAGAACAAAAATAAAATATTACATTCCCTATTATTGAATTAATATCCAATTTTCCCATCACCACATTAATTTTACGATTCACCACTTTAGTAGTGATAACCTATTCCCTCCATTTTTCTATGATAATTTTTTTTATTATCATTTATTATCTTTGAAACCCTATAAAATAGTTAATAATCATACATTATTCCCATTCCCTTTTTAGTTGAAAAACTATATTACACAAAGAGTCTTGATTGGAACCTTCTTTTTATCTATCCCATTTTTTTTCTTACTCATCTCCCTTCAACATGAATTATCCTGATGCTCTTATTTTCCAAACATGAATCATATCACAGCTTACTTAATATAGTTTTTCAAATACTTATTTTCAAAAAAATACCTGAGTAGTTTAGTTTTCATTTATATATGATATTTATCCATTGACCATTGAAATTGAACTCCAATTATTTTCATTTTAATCAATAGTCTCAAAATAAAAGTATGACTGACTAACATTCATCATGACCATAAAGAAAAAATGGATAATCTATTAATACTTATCAATGTAAAAAATCACAATATATATTTGAAAAATACAATTTAATTCACTAAATATTCCTTCTACATTACTTTTGATATCGATGAAAAATCCATATACACATCGCGCAATCATTAATATATTTTCCCTCATAAACTAAAATCAACTCAACACCATTTAGATTCAATGCAATGAAATATTTCAAATTATATGGTTCATATGATTTTTTTATTAATCTATTTATGGAATAATTTCCATTCAATAGAATCAATTTCCTCTTTAGGTTGGGTTGTCTTGATTAGTAACCTATTTAGAATATCTTCCCCCTATAGGAAATAAGTAACTATAATCATTTTACATATTATTATTTTTATAGGATAGATAATTTCTTCTATATGTAGTTAATACATTAATCAATGATGAGGGTTTCAGAATGTCCACTAAAGTTAGGAGGTAGTTTTCATAAAAACCACTCATCCTTATCATTATTTAATATACTAAAAAGGGTTTGATTCATATGATTCAAGTTATTATTCATAAGTTGAATTTTTTGATACAATACTAAAATGATGTTATAAAGTCCCACTATAATATTGATAGGGTTATCATTAGGTAAATAATAATATTTACTTTTATATTATTTATTTTTATGGAAACTATTATTTTCCATTAATAACTAAATTAATGGAAATAAATGTATGGATGATAATAATCAGACTAAAAATCATATAAAATGGAAAAAATTAATATATAATGAATAACTTATTTATGATATATATATTTTAAATTATGATTCTCTAGGATTCCATTGAGTTTTTCCATTGTAATTTACCTATTAACATTTATAACTTATAAATATATTCACATCCTTCATATTAATTGATAATGATTTTGTGAATTTTTAGAAGAATATCTCTCTATGTTTCAAACATGTCCTTCTGCAAGGTCACTTTTTCATGAACTATATACTAGTTGATTTAAAAAAAATTGATCCCTTTCAAGTTTATTACCTGGAAGTAAATTAAGGATAGATCCTTATGCAATTATTATATCAAGACACATATGTAATTACATGGAAAAAACTCGCTCTGCACATCAATTAAATGTTGGTATTTTTTCATATTCTTAGACATATCCTTTTTGATTTTAATAATCTATAATTTTTAAAATCCAAATAATATATCATCAATAATCTAATAATTACTCTAATCACCCATTCCTTTTAAAAATTTCATTACATGATTTTAAACATAAATATATAATAAACGCATCATATGGATTGAGATCTCTAGGATCAATGATGTAAAATGAAATTAAAATAAAATTACACTATTTTCGTCCAAAAGGATTTAATATATCCCAGTGATCACTTGAAATATCATAGGATAATAGAGGGATTATAAAAAATATAGGTTGGTGATATAAATCCTTTTAAGGTAATAAGTATGATAAAAAGCCAAGAATTTTAGAATATATGACTGAAACAGTACAATAAAAGACTATGCATTGAAAAATCTAATGGGAGTATGAAATAATGAATATCGAATCATATGGTTATGGAAACATATTAATTTGGAGATTAGATAAGGCATTACATTAGAATAATTCATGTATATCTAGAAAAACTACATTACATTGTTTACTAATTCCCAAAATGTATTATGTATACTTCCTAATACCACACACACACATATATATATATATATGTATACACAAGAACCATGTCACGAGGAAATAACATTACTAAATTTATTGGATCAATTTTTTTTGGTGCAATCATAACATGTACATAAAATTGTGTTCTATATTTGGAATTCCAACCTATGTCAAACATATAATAAATATCAATGAAAAAATGGGCTATAAAATTTTCCTCATATAAAAATGGATTTTTAATAATGATTGCAAATAGATGATGGAATTTAATATTTTGGAAATTAATATTTGAATAAGTATTCATAGGTACAAAATGTTATGTTAATTTGAAAATAAATTTCATTAAAATACTTATATAATATAGTATATAAATGAACATTGAAAATGATGTTTAAAAGAATATGTTGATGATTTTAAAAAAAATGAAATATAGGATATTCTTGTATATATAGTGTAAAATTTAATGGTTAAACAACAATAATCCTTTAATTAATGAAATAATGGATTCATATAAATATATTATTTTAGTTATACATAAACAAATAAGAGGATAGAAAACATCGTCTTAATGAGGTTTGATTTTAATGAAGGTATTGAGAAATAAAAATATGACATATATAAACCTCTTAAAATGATAGTAGTAAAACATACACATATATTTAAGAGACATATAATCATAGTTCAAAATAATTCATTAACATCAAACAGAGAGAGATATTGAGTTGGAGAGATAAATTTCAAAACCCATAGAAAATAGAGTTGTTTCAAGAGATATATTACCTTAGGTCAAAATTTATTCAACACATTCACATAACACTCTCAATAATAAAAATATATTTGTTAATGACAGAATTAATAACCATTCCCATAAATATTTTATTTAATATGATTATATTATTCTCATTTAAGACACATTCTATGTAGTATTATGTTAATTTTTTTGTGTCTGATGATATTTGTTTCATGGTCCCATTGTTGTATCACATGTGGATAATTGTTTAATACATTTTCAAATGGAAATAAATATCCATAACTTAAATAAAATAATTTTAATGTTATTACTTAAATATAAATGGTCACAAATACTAGTATGTGATCTAACATATAGATGATTCATTTATAAAAAACTATATTTGATGCTTAGTTTATTTTGTTGGTTTTACCAACAATCGTGAAAAATATTTGGATTATATAAAATGTTTTATATATGATAATTATATATTATAATAAATAAATAATATATATTTTGGTCATTTTAAACAATTATATTTGAATATAGACATTCCATTGAAGTGGTAATAAAAAATAAAAACTGATCCCCCATGGAGGTAGTAAGCACACATAATATGGATGATGTGTTCATTTAAAAAAATATTAGAAGTGAGGAATTGTATATTAAATATAAATAATAAAAAGTAATTATATTAGAATAATAATTTTTTTCAAACAATCATGGATAAGTAAGAATTGAATAAATAGAGTCAATTATTAAATAATGAATATTCAGTTCACAGTGTTACCTTTTCCATTGGATGTCTCCTCGTGGGATTCCTCTTAAGGGAACTGGGTATTGGTTTAATTTGGAGAAACTATATCATATAGATGTGGGGAGAGATATGAGAGGATATTTTTGGATTATTTTGGGAATGCATAAAGATATAGATTATTCTAGAATAAGGGATGGTTAGGGTGGAATTTATTAGGGAGGATATTGGTGTTTTCTAAAAACTATATTCATTAGTTTTTTATAATCATCATAACAGAAAATAGTGAAGAATATTATGACTATATATAGTAAATAATTTATTTTATTTATAACTAATGGTTTATTATATCACACCTACTACAATTAGTCACTAATTTACCCTAACATGTTAAATATTTCATTTTATTTTGTTTCATTATTCAACAAAAACTGGCCTATTTTTTAAAAATTCTTAAAATTAACAATAATAATTATTATTAGCATATATTCAAAATTTTAGGTATATCTTATGTAAATATTTTTCTAAATATTATAAATTTCATTTAAAATAATTTTTTTTTTATTTTAATTATATCAAAATTAACATTATTATCAATTTGATGGAACATTGATAAATTAAACATTGTATCATAAAATTATATAATAATAATAATAATAATTAATAACATTTTATAAAAATATTTTATTTTTATAAATTGAATTTAAAAAATTTATATTATAGAGATAAATTAGGAAAAAAATATTATTTCATGAAAAAAAAATATTTTTCCATTTATAAAAACATTTATTTCTATGTTTTATAATATAAATAGTTCATATTTTATAATTATAAGGTACCTAAATATTATTTTTCACTTTAATTGATTAATATAATATCCCAATAAGAATTTCCAAATTCCTAACATTCATATTACAAATCGTAGATAAGATTTCTACTCCGATAATCATGTTTGTAATGTTCTGATGGGTTTGGTATTTATATAATACATCATATCCCATTACATAATCATTAAATAATATTTTCTCCCAGGTTTATATATATATTTAATATAAAAATTAATATTTCATTAAGAATATTGTATATCATTTCTATAATGTTTTTTTTATGAATGTTCTCATTCCATGGGATCAATCATTTCGAAATTCATATACTATAGTTGTCATGTTTTCTCTTTTTTATAACATTGTAATATTTTCAGTTTATATGATCATGTGTATTCTAAATTTTTTATTTTTTTATTTTAGATAATAATGTGTTTTTTTATTTATCATGGTGTTTATGTGCTTCATAGAGAACTACATTATAATATATGACATGTTTTAATAATTAGGTAAATTTTAGTAATTAAATATTCTATTGTTAACCTATTTCTTAAATAAAATACATTATTGATGTATTTATCTTGATTTGGATAAATTTTATTACTAAATCATTGATGATGAGTTTTTATAAATATGATTAAAAAATATTTATATTGATAGTTTTTTGGAAATCTGGAAATTTCATATATGGTATGTCGATTCAATAACTTCTTATGATGAATTATCACCCATTGATTGTTTTTTAATTTAATTTAAAATTCAATGATAAATGACTTCAAAACTTATATATCAGATATTATTACTTGTATTATTTATGAATAATTATTATCAATGATAATTTATAGATCTAATGATGAAAATGGATTTTCATAGACAGATTTCTTTTTTTTAATCTAAAATAAATATATTATTATTTTAAATAAATTTTTAATTTAAATTTTTTAAATTAATTTCCAATTAAAAAATATTTTTATGGAAATTTAATGTTTAAATTTTTATTAAGTTATTTTGAAATTAATTCTACAATGGGACGACTATTTCTATAGAATTTTTTAAAAAAAGGATCCAAAATGAAAATTGAGAGTAATTACATTTGTGAAATATGTATTAAAATAACAAAAATTGGTTACAGTATAGAAATTATATGAGTTTTATGATCTTTAATAACAATGGAAGTATCAAATTATTACCAATTTATTGTCCGATGATCTATTTTAGATGGGACTATATCATTGATAAATTTCGATATTATTGTTATTATCCCATGATTACAATAAAATTATTGATATTTTATAATAATTATATTACGTTTTTTAATCGTGGAATAATGTTCGGTAACTATGTGTTTGATAACTCTTAGGTGAATTTATGAAATGAATATTTATTTTGTTTTAAATAAATAATTCTATTTAAAAATAATTATTGAAAAGGAATTCATATTTTGTTATAACATGAATATTAATTAATACATTTAGATATTACATGGATATGAATTTTGTGGGAGTCATTTGGTGAAAAATTTTAGGATAATGATTTACTCTTCCCTACATGGATACCTTTGTTTACAAATTAATATTGAATTTCATGACATACAAAAATTGAAGAGTAATTTTTTATTCTATATAGGCCATATTGTTTTCAAAAGTGGGTTGATATATTGAATATTTTCAACATAAAAATTATTTGGGGGTATATATAGGGGATAAATGACTTCCCTATTAATTTTTTGTGTTATTCTAAAATTATTAGATGATTTCAGTATTTTTTTTTTGTTTTTTCATTGAATATAATTAATTATAAAAATTTGGGGAGTAGTCATGAAGCTTTGTGGCCAAATGCATTGAGTATTATCGAACATTCCTAAATCAAGATATTAAGAAATAATATTAGATATTGTTTTAAGTCAATAAATTTAATATTTTTTGGAACCATGGATATATTGTGGTAAAAACTAAAAATAAAACATTAAAATCATGTAATTAACCTCATTATATAATGTAGAAATCTTCTAATGAATTTTTGTATAGTGATTGGTTATAGAATATTTTTTATGATGATTTGCTTATTGATATATGATAGGTGTGTTTGTTATTTTAGTTTGAGTAGACATCATGTTCATGGATTATTATAAACATGTATAATGTTGTTATTAATATTATTACATTGGAATGGATTCAAATATTATTTCATTGATTATAGATTTTAAAAATTAATGTTAAAAATTTTAGAATTAGAATTAATTGAAAAAGATTTTGATGGAGTTTTAAATAATCATCATTTGTGAAGAGAAATAATAGATGTAATTTAAAATAATGTTATATGTTATATTAGAGTTTTAATCATTATAATGAAAATAAATTGACTTTTTTTAAAATCATTATTACTTATAAAAATGGATATGTTAATTTATAAGCTTATATATAAAACTCTTTTAATGAAAAAATTGATCTTATTGAAATTTCAAAAATATATGAAACATTTCCTCAAAATGAAGTTAATAATTTTAGTAATATTATTATGATTATGAATTTAGTGATTTTAGATATCTGAGAAATAGAGAGAGGATGAATAATATTATAAAATAGAAGTGTAAATGACTTATTAAATTTAAAATAAAAAAAATACATTTATCTTCAATTTCTATGTCATGGTATTTGAAGATGATTACTGATTGTAAATAATGAACTAAATTTAAATTTATTTATACATTTCATACTTAAAATTTCAGCTTCGAAGAACAAACCTATTTATTTTTGAATTTATATTTTATGTTCCTTCTATTTTTTTCTTTATTGGAATTTTATTTTTGGAAACAATTTGATTCTATAGTATAAATACCCAACCCTTAAACATAAATTTATAAAAAATTAATAAACATCATTCAAAAATAAAAATAAAATGGATATATTGTTTGAATGTATTTGGAATATTATATATTCAACTAAATCATCATTACAGTAAAAAGAGAATAATTATTTAACTCAGCAAGTAGTTATTGTAATAGCCATAGATCATATGAAACTACATAGAATACCCTATAGATAAATATAAGGAAAAGGTTCATTTGAAAATACAGGTAATATGATAAAAAAACAAAAACAGTCATAAAAAGGGAGTTAAGAGGGATAATCTGATATCATAATTAGAATAATCCTAATAAAAAACATGGAATAATTAAATGGAATCATAATATCATGGGCTCAATAACATGTGGAATAATCCTAATGAATGACATCATAAGAATATTTCAAGGAAAAATTCCAAAAAAACATTTAATATAACATCCAAAATCATAATGATGGTATGAGCTGGCTAACCACCATACTAACATAGGCTACTTAGGTTAACCACCCATGAATCAGACATATTTTCTTTATGCTAATTTCTCATGAACTTTATATTCAATCTCATAGGAAATTATCATTACCCAATTCATTATTTAGATATAACATACCCAAATTTCACAACATAGGTTACGTATAATCCCAATAAATATAAAAATATTATTTCTATAAAAGTAAAAATAAACCATACATTAATTAATATCAAGATAAACCCTATGAGAATAAATTTTGTTTCAAAATAATATCATAGGTAAAAATTGAAGGAAATATCATATGGAGTAAATGGATAAAATTGAATTTAATACATATGGATATTCATTTTTAATTAGAAATAAAAATATATCCAGAGTATGTGTAGTCATTTTAGTTAAACATTCTTAAAACCATAAAAATAATTAATAATAAAAAACATTCTCTTTGGTGATTCATTTCAAAACGAACGATGAAACTTTATAGAATAAAAGTGAATTTCATTTCATTTAAAATAACAATTGAACTATTGTTTCAATAATTTAAATTTTTTTATAATTAAATTAAATAAAAATAATTCAATGGGTATGTTATTGTCATGTGATGAGAAATTGGAAAGATCCCCTAAACAATGATTACTAATAAGTGAGGATTTTAAAGGGTACTAAAAAAGTAATCAACCTATCTGAGAAAATGATCTATTACTATGAATATAGGTATGGAGTATATATATATATATAATAGGTACATGTGAAAATAAATTTAAAAAAATTCATAAAAAGAAATATATTGTGTAACAAAAATGTTGCAAAGAAGGTACTGATGATCTGTTTACTGTTTTAAAACAACATTATCTAAATCCAATGTTATAAAATAAAATAATAAAACATAATTTTGAAAAATAATATAATTTAAATATTATATTAACATGAAATTATTTTTAATGATGTTTTTAAAAATATGGTGATCATTTTAATGAAATGAAATTATTGGATCGGTGGGAAAATATTTCTTAATTTGATGATAATTATTTCTAATGTAGTTGTATTTTGTGAAAATGAATAGATATTTTAATTATAGAATAAATGAATGAAAAATATTATAAAAATATCAAAATAGGTTATACGATGTGAAATTAAATATTAAAATCTTGGAGAATATTTATATCTCATGAAAGTAGATTGAGTATTAAAAGACACTAGTATTTTATAAAAGAAATGAATCATATCATATGAAAAGAAATAGAATTAATTAATGTTATAATATTATTTGAAATAATATTCCATGATATTAAAATTTTTAGGTATTATATACTCTATAAATATAATTACTGGGTCATAATATCTAGGGATGCATCAATGAAGTCTGATTAAGACAACCCTGCTACTACAATTTTTTTAATAAAACCCATTAAAAGAGTGGAAGAATGAATTATGGGCAAAAATAACATGATTAAAGATAATAAAATATATAAATATATAATTTTTATTATTCTCACAATTGAAAATAAATTTGTTTTATAATATAACATGTATCTCATAGAAAGGTGTTTTGGGATTAAACCCATATGGTTTTAGTAATTTTTTAATCCAAATATATTGAAAACATTGAAATTATATTTTTCTATAAATACCATTCCTTAAATAATTTATTATTCAAAAATTAATTATTATGATGTATATATACCATATAAATGATATTTTTGTTTATAGCATTAAACATGTTTTAATTAATATAAATTGAGAATAAACAACACTTACATCATATATCCACACTTTTTACACATGAAGATAACATATTAAATAACTAATTTTAGTTAATAAGATATATAAAAATAATCCTTATTAATATATGTCTTATTTTTTATGTTCCATCTATTTTTATTATAACTAATTTTTAATATATTTTTCTCTTACATCTGTAAGTCTAGATTATACTATTAATTTCTTAATATCACATATGGTTTTCTACCCATGATCGAAGGTGATGTAAAATAATTCCATAATCTCCAAATTTGGGAAGTATTATTTCCATTTTTATCCAATTATAAAAATACTTATATAGATTCAAATCATCTCCCAAAAACATCTAAATTAATAAAATATACTTGATAAGTCCATTTAAGGAGGTTAAAGATAATATAACGGTTTATTAATTTCATTCCTTATATGTTGTTATATATTTTCATTATAGTGTGTTAATACTTTAAAAAATATTATTTTTTATATAGTAAATAATTTTTATTGTCATCAATTTTGGTTGTTCATGAATAAAATATGTCATTCATAGAGGTGTTTGCCTTCACACATGTGTGTCGACGTTTTATTTTCCTCAATAATCTTGGTGGAAACTATTAAATGTGAAATAAATTAATAAAATAAAAAATAAACATATTAATAATAATAATTATTCCATTACCTCAGTTACATATGCTACATGAGTGTTCAAGAATAATAAATGATCATATTAAATTTGGGTTGAATGTATTTCATTTCCTTAGGAAGATCCCCCATTGGGTAACTAATAAGGACTCTATAGCTTGGTATTTTTGTGGGACCAAATCTTCAAATGAGTGAAGAGGGTATTGAGAAAATAATATTGATTAATATTGGTTCATAAAAGTTTTCTTAAAGGTTCAATTAAGGTTGATGATGTGATCTCCAATTATAAGAGATAAAAGGGGCTCTTTTACAAAAACTCATTATTTTTACAAAATACGACACACTTATTCAAGGAAAATGCTCAGAAAATTTCCATAATGGTATTGGGAAATATATAAGTCTAGTTATATATCAATAACTCAATATTATATTGTTTTATCCCATTTCTACCAAAATTCATAATGTTTAAACCATTTTTATGTTAATATACCCTTAACTCAGTAACACCAATTCAACCACTAGAAATTATTTTTAATGGAAAAAAAGTAAAATAGTTTTTTCAATAACATAATAAGTATTTTCTAATTTTTTAGACCAATTATTAAAATTAAATATCACAGATTTCTAGAAATTATTTTTATTTATAGAAAATATGAGGCATAAAATATTGATTTTTAGATGAAACAAAATTGTAATTTAAGAAAAAGTTTTTTATAAGGATAAAATTATCAGTTTTATTAATTATATTAAAATTTTAATTTTAATTATTTTTTTTAAAATATGTAATGAACATTTATTTATTTATATAAGCTACTTTCCCATGTAAAAATTTTATAAAAATAAATAGTTGAAAACTAGTTTTAGTTAAAACGATAACTAAATTTTAAAAAAATGATCCATGGGTTTCCTATAACAATATATTATTATAAAATATTTATTATAAAATTATAAAATATATTTTATATGGAGAAAATTTTATCAAACATCAATCATTAAATAAATTCTTAAAAGCTATAGTACCAATAAAATCTGTATTTGTCAAATTATACCAAAAAAATTAATTATTTCTAAAAATTAGTAAAAAATAATCCTAATTTAATTTTAAAAATATTATCCAAAAAATATAATAGGTTTTATTATATTTAAAATGTATTATTGATTAAAATAATTATTTTTATATATTCCCCAAAAAATGTAATAAAGACTATTTTTTTTGAAAACACTAACTTTTGTTCTGAATTTTCAAATATGGGTTCTTATTAAATAAAAAATAAAAAATATATTATAAAAAATATATATAATTATAAATATCATTGATTACATTCAGATTAATTCTAATATTTTTATAATGTCATAACAATCATACTATTTATAAATCTAATTTATTCAATATCTAACTAAAAATAAACAATTTTTGAAAAACTCGAAAAATTAATCTTAAACTACTATTGAAATTATATATAATAAATTATTTTATTTTCTAAAATTCAATTCTTAATGAAATTTATTTTATCATTTAATTAAAAATATGCAAAATCATGATAATTGTTTTTAGCTTCTTAAAATACTATTTTATAATATTATCAATTTCAATAAAACAATAATAAGTAAATAAATAATCCAAAATATTATGAAATTCATCATTTAAAACAAATATACATAGTTTGAATTAATATAATATACAATACATAAATATATAGGTTCATAAACACAATAATGAATTAATTATATTTGTATTAAAATAATTATATATATAATTATATTTTGTAATTTGGTTACTCTTATTCATATATAATAACTCAATGGATAGGTTTTATTGTTGTAAACATATCAGAGTTTCATATTAGTTTGGATTTTTGTGTCACACCGGATATTGAAAATAATATTAACTTATTATATTTAAAATATCGGGTCATTATATTATACCAAAATAAATAAATCAGTTTCTCACAATACTAATTATTTCTAACTGATGTAAAAATAGTGGGCATTGTTAATATATTTTTATTTTATACATATCATTTAATGTTACATCTATCATAATACCATATGCTTGATCAACATTAAAATATTTTCTCAAGATACAATGATTATTTTTACCCTTATCATAAAGTCTCCATTTTATGCCCTTCCTAAAAACCCATATGTCTTCAAATCATAATACTAAAGTAAAAGAACATATTCTTATTAAAAAATATTTATTTCATTAATCATCATATTCTATTAAACAGTAGTTCATAATTTCATTCACTACTCAATATATATCATAATATCATAAATTAGCTAAACTTCATTAAAAATATAATAGATATCATATTAAAATAATATATTACAACAATATAAATAATATGAATGACTCTTTCTTATAATCTAATTAGAATTTTTACCTCAAAATCAGACATATATTAATCATAAGAGTTATATGTACCCCAATCATGAGTTCTTCAATAGTTATACCCTAAATATAATGTTGTTCTAAATAAGTTTCCCATGATGTTGATTCAATTTAGTATACGATTCAGACCCATTATGGTGTATATTGAAATAAAACCCCCTTATATATTTCACGTAAACCTTATAAAGTTATTTAATATAAAAAACATTTATCGATTAGAATCAATCACTATTGAAAATAACTATGATTATAAAAAAATAATTTCTATTGTGGTATAAAAATAACATTAATAATTAAGACTAAGATACTCACATATTCTATCATAATGAGGATATACTACTATTGTCATGTAATTTTGAAACCTCTATTATTCAGTTATAAGGCATAGTATGTTTTTTGAACATATATCTTTCTATACATTATCATCCTGATATAATTTCAACGAAATAATTAAACCTAAACTATTATGATAATATCCAAACAATTCAGATTATATCAATATGAAAGCTAAATAATAATATTTCATCTCTTGTGAAACTAAAATTTCATTTAATGATACATTCATTTAAACTAATGCATGCATATTAAATATTGTAACCTTTTTCATTATGTCAGAGTTACTTTATGTTTTTCTCTCTCATACATCAAAAGCTACTGATTTACATTAATTACAAAATAAATCCATCATTATGTCTTTATATATAGAACATTATTTATTAATCCACAAAACCTCCAACATCTTACTTCATGTTTTCAGTTAGTCCTCTTTGTCATGATCCTTATAATGTAAAATTTAATACCCAAACACCCTCATTAGTTTTATTACCCCCAGATACAACTATTAAAGATTACTTAGTAAAAATTCTAATATCTAAATAGGTATTTATTTTCTATGAAAACCACAGAAAAGATAGTTTGCAAAAAAAATTGGATGTTCTCATATACATAAGTTTATCCCTTAGACTTCTCCATAAGGTTTTCATTATGTGTATATCATCATAATCTGTAAGAAAAATAAACCATTACTATAATATAATGTATAGAGTATAAATCCTTAAACATACATTAATTCATGATATTTAAACTATTTTATATATTATAAAATCATAGGAACTAAATGACATGTTTCATTTGAAGATTAGATATATAAATACAGCATCATGAACCCAAAAACAATATATTCAATAAAAAAAGACATAATTATCCAAATTAACAAAAATCCAATAAAACAACACACGATAACCAAGGAAAAAACATACATGAAATTATGATCTATAAATTACATATAATACCAAGATAATTTTAGTTTTTAATAATAACATGCTCTATATATTTTTGAACACACAACCCCATGTAGTAAGAGAATTGAGATATATTATAAATGTATAATAATTTGAATGTTTATATTATTACCTATGAATTTAATTGGATGATATAAGTATTATTAACCACATAGAGAAATTTTCTTGTTCAATATTTTTTATTTATTCTTAGGATATAAGAATATACTTTTTAATGAAGTCATGTTATGATTTAGAAATCCATTTTATTCAAACAATTGTTATTATTATACTTTTTTTGAACATTATAATTAATTTATTATTAATTATTTAATTTTATATACTAAAATTAACATATTTTTTTAAATCATCATTTTAATTGTTACATATTCTGAAATTGCCGTTTTTATTAAACGATTAATTTTTTAGTGAGTAGTTGAAATATAGTTTTTTCAAATACTATTATATTTTCTCATTAAATAAATTATAGTAAAAGGACGATTGTATTTTATATTAATAATTAAATTAATATATTATATATTTGGTTTAAAATAATAAAATTAGTTCTATTCAGATTATAAATATTGAGGATTTTTATGTGAGTTAATTTTTATGAATAAAATACATTTTTTCTAAAATCATTTTTAATTGTGTATTTAAAATTTATATTAACTTCTATCTCTATACAATATAAGGAATTAATATTTAAAAAATAAAATATTTCTAATTAGTATGTTTAAATTTTATAAATGAGTGCATTTTATTTGAAGTCATATTAAATAGTAATGATGGTATATATTTTTCACTTCTATAAGGGTAAAATGGAAAAAGTAAGGAAAAAACAATGAGAAAAGGTATTTAAATTAACTAAAACGTGAATTTATTTCATTAAATGAGGTTAATTCTACAATATACACCCTAAATTTATATATTTTGAGTTTTGGAGAAATTTTCATCTAATAGTGACATTTCTATTATTTTTAGTAAATATTATTCTGAAATGTTACTCTCGGTATTTCAATTTATATTATATATTATCATAGAGATAATAAGATTATATCATTAATATAAAAAAATTATATTGATCATTATTAATTTATTTTGATTATGGTAACTTGTTTTTAATTTTATGTAATGATTTAATTAACATAAATAATTATCCAAAGATGACAAGGTGAATGTGTAAGTAGTAAATCAATCAATGTAAATGAATTTTAAAACATCAAATGTAAATAATTTTGGTTCAATTATTTTTCACATAAACGTTATGGTTAAAAATAATTTTTAATGTATGTTAAATGAGTTTATATTTTATTTAAATGCCTTTAATCTTGTAATAAAAGTCTATTTAAATGTATGTTATCAAAAATAAAATAATGTTATTTTATATTATATATTATATTATTTTAATATTTAATAATCAAAATGAAATTGTAAAATGGGGATGTGATATGTTTTATAATTTCCCCACCTTACAATTTTTGGTCCCGTATTTCCCTTGTATTTAAGAATATAACCCTTAGTGATTAAAAAATGTGTTACCATGTATAAGGAAAAAAAGATTAATGGGGGTGAAAATATAGTGATAATGCTTAAACTATATTAAGAACATTAATGCATCATATTGGATTAGGTAATTTTAATACTATATCTCAATTTATTCAAAAATTAAACCAATTTTTAATAACTTATATATGAATTTCACTTCAAAATATTTTAAATTTTTTAATAATTATTTGAGTTCCTCATCGCTCTATTATAAAGGGACACCACTTATCTCTTTTGTAAAATTTATTTTGAGGAAACTAGATAGACCATTAAATTACTAGTATTATTATCTGCTTTACAATCCCTAATTTGGATGTAGTATTCTTCCTAAAATACAATTTCTAGGGTCTCTATGATGTGATGCATAAAATGTATTACAAAGAAGAGGTATCCATCCAACCTTATCACTTTATGCTAATTTATTATTATTACACCTGTAAATAATATAAATTCAATATAAAATAAAGAATTTAATATTATTAATATATATAAATTTTATTATTATTATTTCACATCCCTCTTCCACTCTCTTTTCTAAAAGATGTTACCTTAAAGTGTCACTCATGCATGCATGTATAGTACCACCTCAATGTATCGATGAGATTCATTTAATATCACCTTAATTAATGGTTCGTTATGATAATGGATTTAATTATTATATATTATATAATTATTCTTTTGGGATAATGAGTTCTAATATACCTTCATATTATTCCATACTTTGGATAGAGATAATTTCGCTTTTCTGTATGTGTGGACTACCACCTCTATGTAGTAATGTGTTTTATTTTTAATTTTTCTATAAACGATAGGTATAAAGGATTATCATTATGATTATATATTATATAAATGATTTAATAATTAATAATTACAGGTAAATATTTTACCTTTATTTCATTCTAACCATGGAAAAGAGGAAACATCAATCTTGCATACATATTGAGAATCATCTCCTGGAAGTGATGTAATACATTTTTAATCACCAATTTATATGGAATTTTCATAAAGATTCATACCATGAATATTTATCATAGTCATGAAATGTTTTAAATTGTAGAGATTTCTAATCTACTGTCAATGTATTAGTAATGGGACAAATGAAAGAAAACATACATGAAAAAACAAATAAGATACCGCTCAGAATAGTGATTTTATTAATATATTGTTATCAAATGAGTGAGAAGATGTTATATGTAAATCATTTATTATATGAAATATATTATCATGGTTCTATAATATAGTTATAAGAAATATAAATTTATTACATATTATTCTTGAACACGTATAATGAAATTCCAAAGTTGAGGTTAGGGGATTTCTTCAATCAATTTTATTTTATTAAGACATATTCCATATTCCCCCAATTGCTTTTATAATTTAATTTATAAAATTATATAAATTTAATTGATTATTAAATTCATTATAATTAATGTAATATTAATTTTAATCTAATATTATAACATTAATGTGTTTTTATTTGGAGATTACCAATAAGGTAAGTGTTTATCATCTTAAATTGTATTATTTAGTTTATTAATTATATTATACAAATATTTTATTTTATGATGTGAATATAAATTTAACATGATGTTTTCTATCATGAAAACTAATAAATTAATGATTTCAAAATCTTAAGGAAAATTTAATCTTTCATTCGTATTATGGTATAAATGTTACCAAAGTGGTAACTAGTTTATGTTTCAATCTCATTTTAATGAGGATTGTATAAAGTCAAATTTATATTTTTGGATGTTATATGTTCCTTATATTATAAACACCAATTTATTTTTTCCAATCATCTAATTATTTTAAATAGTAACATGTTTTCCTTTCATTCTTATTACTTTAAATACTCAAGAGACCGAATGAATGTTTTTACGGAAACCAATCTATTTTTTACTATTTAGTCAAGAATATTTTTCTTCAATGTCTATGTTTTCAATAAACTATTTTCTTTAATGTTATCAAGGTTATTATATTATTGTTTTAATTTAAAATTATAGATAATTTCAATTCTATAAAAAAGATTCAAGGATATATTATTTTAATTTTAGGTATAAGATAATTTTTCTATTTATCGAAATTAATAAAGGAATATTATTTTAACATACATTGCTGGAAGGGAAATTCACACTATCATGCATGCTAGATGTATATAATATTAGTTTACAATTTCACAAGGTTCAATGGAATTAGAATTTTCTTCTGTATTTTGGAATCTTTAATATTTTAATTAATTTTTTCATGATAAAATGGTATGTTACTAAAAATATTTTTTAGTGATATTGTAAAGACATTTATTAACTCGGATAATATACAATGATGTTACATACGATTTACTAGGGATATAAGCAACTGATACCATCCTTATTTCTTCTCTAGATTCTTTTTTATTTTGATGGTGATATTTTTAAAAAATATCATTTATTATCCAAGGGATAGGCTATAACACCCATATATCTTCTGTTATGAATCTCCATAAATAAATATGGTAGTATACATTTCATCCAATAATAATCTTTAAGGAACTGTGATATACTATTAACTTTTAACATGACCATTGGAATTGTAATGTGATCATTAAGAATATTAAACTCAACACTAGAATAATAACCTCACTAATGAAAGTACAAATAAAATCTAATTATCTCATAAATGTATATATGAATTAATTATATCATGTAATAGTTAAATAGACATTTTAAAATTGAAAAATTAAGTGTTGGAATTTTTCTGAAATGCAAATACATATTAACAATTTAAAATTTTATATATTGATCTAAAAAATATATTTTCATAAAATACATTAATAGATTAATATTAAGTTGTATTTTAATTATTAGATAATTTTATTTAAACAACTTCTTACTAATATCAGTAATTATTAAACCTATCATTTGGTCATGATATTGTTGGGTTTCATTTAGGGTTTTTTCAAGAAAAAATTTGGATAAATTTATATTATTTTTTGGCTATACTAAACTGAAAGGCCGTTTTCCTAAACTATGTTCCCTACTTGTGCAAACCGTGAAAACCAAAAAAACGAGGGTTTACACCATTGTTGAACTATTTCATAAACTATTCACCGACTAACTAGAAACATGTACTCCTTTAGCAAGGGGCACATAGTTAGGGGGAATGGATTTCCTAACAATTTAGTTTTTCCCAGCTAATTGTGTGTATGATTGTTTAACCCAAAATACTATTTTTAAAATACAAAAAACTATTTTTTCGGTTCTTGAAGGGCTAGTATGAACCCATATCATTTTCTTCTTCCATATGGGTTCCCAATATCCGATTTTGGCCAATCTATTCCCATACAGAGGTAAATCAATGCTAGTTTAATGATGTTCAATATCATCTTGGTATGTTTTCTATTCACATTCACATTCTTGTGTCCTATTCGAGTTACTCCCTAGGGTTTATAGATATACATATTTTTGGAGATCTAATCTCCCCTATTACGGATCATTAATATTGATTTGATTATCACATCCTCATTGTCTATGTTCTTCATTGGTTTTTTGGATTAGAAATTTTCATTTTGCGAACCCATGATATTGAGGTAGAAGGATCCATTTATGATGGAAAATTCAATTAACCCTAAATTGGTTGATTTATAATCAATATTTTTATTTCAATTCAATTTCATGATTCAAATTAAACGTATTTATATAGTTTTTTTAAAAATCCAAATTCTAGTGAATTGGGGATTTGTTTTTTATTTTGAATGAAATTTGGAAAAAAATCCACAATTCAATTGAACAGGGGTGTGTCACGAAAGTGGGTGGAAATTGTTAAAATTAAAATTTTCAATTTAATTCTTGAAATTGAATTGTTGAATTTATTTGATGAGATATATGTCAAATTAGAATCAGATAAAATGGATTTATATGCTTTTGATAAAGTCATATTGATTTTATCTTGGAAAAGTCATGTTTTGATTAAAATCACATTTAATTGTATTTAAAATAAAATTTTATATTTTAAATAAAAGAATGAGATGATTTTTATTTTAAAAACATTAAATTTCCCATCACTAATTATTATAATATGAAATATAACTCTATGTATTTAGTGATTTATTAGTATAACCCTCATTTTATGATTTATAAACCAAAGAAAACATAGTGTCAAAGGTAACATCCCCTATGGGATGGTGATTACTTCTCTTTGAAAGAGGTTAGTGTAATATGTGTTCACACATATTTTCCGGATCACCATTGATTTTGTAAGGATATTGTATCCTGGAGAAATCATATATCTTGGATGAGGACTAAGATGATCATTATGAATTTTTGGATATATATATTCCTTTTCATGGAAATAGTTTTATACGTGCCACTTGAATTTATATAAATTTTTTATATAAAATTTATAATAGGAATTTTTTTAGAAATGATTCCGTAATTTTAAATAAAAATGAAGACTTATTTTAAATATTCTATTGAAATTCCATGTCTATTTATTTGAAATTTGATTATCTATTTTGTTAATTAAATGTTTTTATCTTATTAAGGAATCCAGGTTGATACCATTCTAGTATTTAACTCAAACCATACGTTTTTTGGGTCATTATATATTATCTCCTTCTAGGATTGAGAGTTGGAATAGAGTCACATGGTGGTATTTCTAGTTGATCATCCTTGTAATTAGATTATTTTTTTCAATGGGAATTAGTTGTTACCAAATTTTATGGTACACTAGAATTTCACATTGGACTGTTTATGTATGTTTATCTTTGGGTATATTTCTCCCTATATATTTTTTATAATCATACTAAATTGTTTTCATTTATTCTTTAATGATTGTTTAATATTGATTCCCAATTTTTTATTATATGATTACATATCCTATTTACTAACCAATGGGGATCTCAAATTCAACTCAGGATATTTCAAGTCTGGATCTATTATCATCTTACAAATTTTTTTTTTAAAAGTGAGACTTGGGAAGGTTTCCCAACCCATATCCCTGAAGAATTTATTCAAAAATTAATGAGTTACAAAGTAGTCTCAAGGTGTAATGAAGCTACACCAACAAGGAAAGGAACCAGATACATGGGGATAGGAAAAAGAATTTAAAACAGGTACCGATTCAAAAAAGAGGATCTGCATATCTTCAAGAATGTTCACCATTCATCCGTCTCCATTCCACCTCAATCATATAGGGAAGTAGAATCTAAACATCTCAACCAAGCAGCGAAGCCCTAAACTCCTGGTTATTAAACATTCTAGCAAAATAAAACCTCCAAATCCAGAAACTGAAGCAGATGACCATAGAAACAGAACAAACTCAAAACTAAATTAATGAGGCAGATCCAAATCAGCCTTAAACAGACAGAGCAGATGAGAGGACAGTCCAAAAAAAGAAATATACAGTATCACAAATGTAGAACCAGCCCAGGTAAGCATGCAATGCCAGGATTTTAGCCACAACCAGGAGTGTGCTTCACTAGAGGAGATGGAGGCATCCACCAAAAACAAGCCAGAGAAAACAACAACCGATGTAATCAGAAAGTCTCATAGAAGAAAAGAAGATTCAACAGCTTTCAAAACATGCAGGAAAGTGAAACTCTACACTCTGAAAAAGTAAAAAGTCATCTCCAGATTATAACTCTCAGCCAAAACAGAGGAGGAAGGAGAGGCCAATAACCATAAAAGCATGATACAAACCACTCCAGCAATAAAAACAACGAAATAGTGGCTTCACCCGAAAATAAAACAACACATCAAGAGAACTGAAACCGAAAGGAGTAAAATATTCCAGAATTAGGATGATTTGATACTCATCTTTGATTTTTCCTCTGCGATGGATCTTTTTATACTACGGTATTCAGCAGCTGAAATCTTCTTTTCTTGAAATTCTTGATGGGAAATTTCCTATTGCCTATCCATATACTGGGTCCACACTTGTATATCTCTAGTATGTGGTCATCTTATAGAGTTATGTATAATGTTATGTATTCTTATTAGGATTTAGAAGGTAATTTTTATTTAGTGCATGGAGATATCTCACTAGAGTGAACCTTCAGTCAATAGTGGTTGTTTGATTAATACATATTGAATATTAATTCTTGTATTATCCCATAAATTTATTTGGATAATATGAAATCCAAATAATGTGTTATTATTTGATGGGATTAATTTTACTTTTTTCTCTGTATTATTGTAAATATTATGTCTTCAATTTTTTTACGATGTTTGATAGAATAATACCTAAGAGAATACATGTGAGTCAGATCTAGGAGGATGTTGGTGATGAACCTTAGTTATAAGATCCTCTTATAGAACTTAGTCGAGTTGAGTTGATTGTGTGTACAATTCAAGACCTGTGACAGGCACTGGCAACGGTCCTTGTTTATTCTCTAGTTATGGAGCCTCATAGAAATTTATTCCCCATTCATTCTCAATAGTTCATTTTCTATAAGAAATTATTGTTTAAGTGAAACAATGGTCATCAAGATGACGAGGACTTGTTGATAAGGATTGAGACTTTTTTGAATTCTATGAGACACCTAATAAAAATAAGGAGATGTGTGACACCTCTGTAAAAGATGGATAGATCATGAGATTGTGGGACATAATGGTAATAATGAATAATAATAAGATCATAGAGTGGAATGACTTCAAGGATCGTTTCATTGACTAGTGAAATTCAGAGTTGATATTGTTGGCCAAAGGCTATAGGGTTTTCAAAACATGACTAGGATGAGCTGACTATGTCCAAATAAAAAAACTATTTTTCCAAGACACTATATTTTATACCTATGATAGTATCAAATGAGCTGATAAATATGATATTGTTTAAGGTGGGACTTCAATATCATATTCATTCTCTGAATTTGTTCCTGATTATACCTTCTAATGCTAATTTTTTTATAGCACATGGATGATAAAATTCAACTTGGATGGGGATGTTAGGGTTGATGGAGTCCCTTTTTATCCCAATAGTAGTTTTAATTTTTATAAGGGGTATAGGAATCAAGATGATTCTCAAGGTGGTTCTATAAATCCCTTTTTTATAGACATCATGAATTACCAGGAAGAGTCCCCCTAACATTTTATTAATGTGGAAATAATAGACATTGAAAGAGGTTTTTCTCAATGGCACCCAAGATATGTGTCTCTTATGGATGATCATGCCACTTGTTGAAGTTCATCCTTGTATTTTCCACTCTTTGTTGCGGAATTATATCATCATAAACTTATAAATATACAGAGAAATCATACGATTCATAGATAATGGGGTTCTAGAAAAAGGATCATAGAATGGTGATTCTTAATACTAAGGAAGGGTCTTCAGAGGAAGAATATACGAGTCTAGTGACTATGAATGATACCATGACTATAGAATCGTCATTATTGAATACTTAATTTGATACCAGTGCATCTCAATCATTAATTTCAACCCTTATTTTAAAATAATTAATCATTCTATAGATATTTAGACTTATGTAATGGATATTATTACACCCCTAATAGTATAGTGGGAATATGTTCTGTATAGTCCCACTTGTTCATTAACTTTATCTGATGTTGAGTATGATTGGGATTTTATGGATCTCCAAAAAAACATATCACCATCATTTTCAATAAGGATTTTACCATTTTCAATAATTCTTAGATTAATTTTTATCCTTGATGGGTCTCCTTCAAAACACCAGATGGGGTGTGTCATACCATTCAAGGAGAATGGGACATGATATTGTTTTGAGACATATCTTCTTATCCTTATTTGGGAAAAGTCATACCAGTTTTTTCTTTTGATTTGTAGTGGGAGTGATTTAGAATAGATCTCCCTCTATTGGTCATAATGTTTCCCAATTTCATTCTTTATAACATCTATTTTTTCCACAAGTAAGGGAGAAATATTTTTCTATTAATTTAGTAGTTTTTACTCTACTAGTATTTTTTCCATAATATATCATTAAACAAGATAAAATGAATGATTTTATGGCTCAATTGTATGATATTATTGATAAAGGATTTATACACCCATGTTTTTATCTTAGGTGGAATTGTATATCATTGAAATGAATGATAGTTGTTCAATTTTCCTATGTGTTGATTAATATAAACTCAATTGAGTTATGATAATGAACAATTATTCATTTCCATGAATTGATGACATGTATGAAATATTAATGTGCTGAATTAGTTCTCGATGATTGATCATTGATATAGTTACCATAATTTAATGATAAAATAATTAGCCATATTTTAAACATCCATTAAGAGTATGTATTACTATTATGAGTACCTTTTCAATTTATTTGGTTTCAGAAATGCTTAATTTTTTTTGTAGTTTTAATGAACATGATTTTAAAAGAGTATCTTGATATATTAAATATAATTTTTTTATATGAAATTATTGTTTACACTATTTTAGAAGGATCATGTTTATAATCTGATATCCATTCTTGAATTTTTTTTGAAACCATAAAATTTATGAAATGATATCAAAATGTGATTTTTGGATTTGGGAAGTGATGTTCATAGGAAATATTTTACAAAAATATGGTATTTAATTTTATTCTAAGAATGTGGAAAGTGTTATAACATGGGTATGACCACTATATTTTCAATATTTGATGTATATTGTGTATAGCTAGTTATTATCATTGGTTTTTTAAGGACTTATCAAATTTTGTTTCTGTAATAACTTGTATAACAAGGAAGGGAGTATAGTTTTGGCAAATGAGTTATTTTGAAATTATTTTGTTAAAATAAACTATCTTTTATCTACTGTGTCAGTGTGGATCTCTCCCAGAGGCTGGGTATGGCTATGTGGTATTCTCTAATGCATCAGGTTCAGGTTTGAGATGCATTCTTATACTGGTTGATCATGTTTTTTCATGTGGATCTCATCAGATTAGGGAACTAAAAAAGAATAATCTCATCCAGGATCTTGAACTAACAATTATGATGATGGTGATAAAAATTTGGCATCATTACCTTTTCATATAATGGTTTATAATGTATTTAAAACATGATATATTTATTTATATATATTATAAAAGATATTTGATTCTCCCCAAAAGGCATTGGGTGGAATACCTGTAATATTTTGACTTCTAAATCACCTATACCCTAGAGAAATGAAATTATTTCAAAGATGATTTGGGGATGAAAAATTAGAACCATCCTATAAAATGGTTATTGGAATAATGGGGAAGGATAGCATGTTTTCACATTTTTAGATTACAGTATGGGTTTATGGGATAAGGTTTCCATATATAGTGTTCATTTGTCATATTCTCTTCTCAATTTGTTTCATTAGGAACAATACCTTTAGGAGGAGTTCTATATCATTATATACTCGTTATGGTAAGACATCATACTAGACCACTCATTATCCACAAAAGGAAATCTATTATATTGGAATCAATTTGAAAAGAAATTAGCAGTACAGAATGTGATGATGGGATATTTCCATCAATCCCACTAGTAATTTCACCTTAGAACCAAGAATACGTTCTATGAATTTTGGAACAGAATTTGGTGTACATGTATGAGACGTGGAATTTTGGAATGTATCTCTCATTAATATGCATTAAAATAGGTCATGGATGAGCACTAGAAACCTTCATGTTTTCTTCATCCACTTCTGGTTTCTACCTGGAAAGGTGATGAGATCTCTATGGATTTTGTGGTTGGGTTTCCAATTACACACTAAATGAATATTGTGATATGGGTTCTTATAGATCTTCCAAAAATAAACTCGAATAAAAGTTTTTTATGGTACAACCCAAGTTGATGAGGTGATAAATCTCTATGTGAAATATATTATTTATTAGAAAAGAGTTAAATTTGTTATTGTCTCTGATTGGAATCCTTAGTGAACATATTGATTTTGTAAAGGACATCAGAGGGCATAAGGATCTAAGGTCCACTTGTGTATAGCATACCGTAATAAATCAGATGGCCGGATAGAACGAGCTATACAAATTCTATCTGAAAATACTCCACCTACATTCTTGACTTTGGTGGAGCTTGGGATGACCATATGGGTTAGGGTGAGTTTTCTTATAACAATAGTTACCAATCTATGATAATAATGGCTTCTTTTCTTTCCTTGAATGTCCAACCCTCTAAACCTATGTTATGATAGTCTGAGATTGGTCAATGTTCCTTGGTTGGACCTAGCATAATTCAATAGATGGTAATAAATATTAATTTGATTCTTCAAATAATGATGGATTCATATATCTAGTATTAATCATATGTTGATCATCATTGTAAACCATGTAATTTTTGGTTTTTGAACCCATGTTCTTGAATGCTTCACCCTGTATGGGTCATCGATAGCTTGGAAGGCAATGAAAGTTAATATTATCTTTTTGGGCCCTTTTTAGGTTATTGATAAGGTTGGTAAAGCGGATTATCATTAAACACATCCACCGTATACGATAATGATACAAAACATCTTCCATGTATCTATTCTATGAATCTATTCATATGATCAGTTTCTTGTTATATGATGAATACATCATTATGATGAACATGATTTATCCTTGAATAAGAATACAATTAGGAGTATTTATTCTAAAACAAATGTGTTTTGTGGTTGGATGATATTGTTGTATTTTTTCTATGGAATCATGGTTTTGATTCACATGATACTTGTGAGAGGGATGCAATAATTATAGGGCAGTGGCCCCATTATTTGATGTGGAAGCTTCAAAGATATAATTTTTAGAGTATAAAAATTTTAAGGTGGGGTAGTTTTAACAAAATTTTATTATTTTCATATATTATTAAACCCATCTTTGGATAATTTTTTAGGTTTTGATTATGTGTTTTTTGGGGAAAATTTTAAATGATTTACAGTATTTTTTGTTGTACATGAAAGGTGTAATATTTCCCCAAACTATGGCCCTGCGAGTCCAAACTATGAACACCTAAAAAGTGAGGGTTTTTATAGATAGTGGAAATTTTGAAAAACTTTTCACCCACCAAGGGAAAACCATGAACCCCTTGAGGAGGGGGTGCACTGTTTGGGTTCATAGTTTGTCTAATCGTGTGGCCCATCCCAGTTAACCATGGTTATGATATTTTATTAATCCAATAATTGAGTTTTAATATGTAGAAACACCATTTTTTTGGTCTCTGATGGTCCTGTGTGACCCTATAACATTTTGTTCATCTTTTTAGGATCCCAAAAAGAGATGTTAACCCCTCTACACCACTCCAGAAGTAGATCAATGCTATGATAATGGTGTTCAATATCTTATAAGATTATTTCCTCTTCCTGTTCCTTTATACCATTCCGTCATCAGTCATCTCTATGGTTTTATTAATCATTGTGTTATTGTAGGATCTTGTTTACACTTCTTCAGATCATGAATCTTGGTTTGATTATTAGATCCTAATTGTTTATGTTCTTCATTGGAATTTATTTATTATGTCTTTGTGTTTCATGATCCTATAATCATGAGTTAGGTGGATCCATTTATGATGAAAATTTTGATAGAACCTAAATTGGTTAATTTAAATTTTATTGTCTTATTTTAATTAAATTACTTGAATTTAATTAATTTTAATTGAATTAGATCCTTAATAATGGAAATTACAGTGAATATGTGATTTGTATTTGATGAGACATAAAATTGGAAATAACCCCCAATTCCATTATATTTGGGTATGTAGTGACATTGGTGGGAAAATTGTAAATTTAATTTTGGAATTTAATTTGGATAATTGAATTAGGAAATTTATTTTATGAAATTAACATAAAATTGGTATTTGATAAAATGTCCTAAAATGGTTTTGATAGACACCTAATGGTTTTATCATGGAAAAAGACATGTTTTTATGAAAACCCCATGTGCTGGTTTTCAAATGAAAATTACAATATATGAAATAGAATAAAGGTTTGAAATGAATTTATAATTGTTTTAAACTAAATTATAAATCACTTATTGTTATTATAACACATGAAATCCTTGGTAGTTATTGAGTTTTTGGGATATCTCTCTTTTTATTCTTTAAAAATTATAAAAAACCCAGTAGAGTAGTCAACACCCTCGATGGGATTGCGATGAGAATTAATTTATAAGATTCATAAGTCCATGTGTATACAAATATTTTCATGATATACATCAAGTGTGTCATGAATACAACCCATAGAACTATCTTAGCACTTGGAGGTTGACCATGTTGTTACATCATAATGTTTTAATATATATTCAATTTCTTATGTACTTTTTTACACATGCATTCTAAATTTACATAAACTTATTTATATAAATTGATTATTAAGGTTTTTTTATAAATTTTTTCTTCATTTGAGATGTAATGAATGATTTTTATAAAATATGATTTTAAAATTCCATGTCACTTTTTTTGAAATTGATATTTTTATTTGATTAATTAAATGTTATAATTATATTATAGAATACATGGTGAGACCCTTATTGGATATTATATCACAACCTATAAGTGAAATCACGTGTTTGAAGATTATCTCTATCTAGACTTGAGAAAGGGTAAAGCGCTCTATAGAGGTTGTTATAGTTGTTAATCAATGGAATTAGAGAGTTGTGTATTTTAGGATTTGGGTTATTTCTTATTTCTGGCACATTATTGTTTCACATTGTTCTATTAATGATTATTTGACTTCTAGTATAGTTATCATATTAGTGATTATATTGTATGCATACTGAACTGTTTCCCTTCCTTTAGTTAAGTTTATGTAAATGTTGTTCCCACTATCATATTATATGATTACATGTTCTAGTCACCAACATATGGGGATCAGGAACAATATTAGGTCCATGTATTGACCAGCCTAGTTACATGGTTACAAGAGTATTTGGTCTTGTTCCTGACATTTATGAGACCATAATTAAAATTTTAAAATGATGTAAAGTCAATTATAATATTAAAATTAATATTTTTGAATAAATGATTATTTTAATTAAAAAAATAAATGTATCATATTTTTAAAATTATTTTCATATAATGGAATCCAATTTATAAATCCACATGTAAATAAACCATTTGTATTTTATTATTTTATTTTACCATGATAGCTAAACTTTTGGAGAATAATGAAATATGGTCATTTTAGGTTTTTAACATTACAAGTTACATTACATAATTATTTAATAAATATTTATGTATTCATGAAATATTTATAACTCACTATTATTAGTTATTTTAGATATTAACAAAAATCAAAACTATTTATAATCATGAAAAAAATATACTAATTAACAAAATATTCAAAAAACACCCCTCTCCACAACTATCAGTACAACACCTTCTCCTACCTTCTTTATAATCCATAAAATTTGTCTAAATTAAAACCAATGAATTCCAAACCCTTATCCTCATTACCAAGACCTTATTGCCTTATTAAAATACCAAATACATATATCCTAATGATTTTCTTAAAGAGGTGATATTCAATTTGTAAAATCCTCATTGTTTCTATTTTAATTTATTTTCTTACTTGTCCTCTCCTCACCGATTATATTCAAAGTGGAATGGTAACCCTATTATCGTATATGTACTATAATTTTATTATTATAATAGAATATTTATCATTACATCTCTCAAGTTATTATTTGATTCTAATATTGAAAACATCAGTTGTGATGTATCAATTCAAATTCCATCATCGACCCCGAGATTTCAATTTCCATTACCGCCTACAAGGATAGTCATAATGTTATTATTATTGTTGAATAAAAATTTAAAGTACATATAATATGTTATTTAATGTTATAGAACCAACATATAACCATATTATTAAATAAACAAATACAATTTTATGTTGGTTTTAAGAACCAACAAAATTAATTAAATCATTTTTATCAACATTTTATATAATGAGTCATCGTCATAACATATAATAAAATAAAAAATGAGGTATTTTACAATTTATTTTTAAGGAATTATAATTAATATATCTTATTTAGATTTTTATACATTTGAAAAGAATTACCAAAATTATACAAAAGGGAACCACCTATAAAACAGTTACAAAAAAACTCCTGAAATAATAAAATTAAACATTATAACTTTTTGATATGGCCATAAATTTACATATTAAATTATAATAAGTCAAATATATTATAAAAATATTATAAATTATGTATTTAATTTATCTAAATCTATTTTCTCAGTCATTAGGTAAATGTGTGGAACAGATTCTGACATAAGGAAAAGAGTTCGTCTCAATCTCCAATTTATTGAGACTTACTTGGTATTATGCACCTAATAATTTTTAAGTGGATTATATACTAACAATATTAGATCATTTTAATATTAAATTATATTTATATTAAATATACATATTTTTTTTAATCATGGATATGATTTTTGATTTATATTTATACTGGTTTGTTTTCATAATTATTACATTGTTTTTATTTGATTAACATGGAAATATTTTTAATCCATATATTTTACTAAATATTGATATTAGTTGGCAAGGTAAATTTATATCATGAATAAAATCAATATTTCAATATTAATGGATTTATTAGGAAAATCACACATGGGTGAGGCCAAGTTATATATTTCCCCTTGATGCTTCTAATGGCCTCATGAAAAAAATAGTTAGCAACAAACTGTTCAAATTTATTTCCATGAAGAATAGGATGGGTTTATATCCCAATAATGAAATCATTTTGTGAAATTTATTCAAAATAGTTGTTCATGTGCTGGTATATAACATCTAATAATTAATATTTTATTTTATTTATTATTCCAAAAATTCTATTCATTATATTTTCACGATGAAAAAATATATCGATGCATTTTAATTCACAGTTTATTTATTTAATGGGATATGCTTTCCAATTTTTAGTATTTATTATTCATAACTTATTATTGATTAGTTTTTAAGTAAACCTTACTAAGAATTTGAGATATCAATTTTATATTTTCTCTCCTTGGTTTATGAAGATGAAATCCTTGAATAAGTTTCAAGGAATCATTTTATTTTCATATATTATGTTCTATATTTAATTACTAATGAAATAATGGAACCATATATGTATTTGGTTATTAGAATGTGATAAAATGATCAATCCTGTTTGATTTGATCTCTTGTATCAATGCCATTATTATAAAATAACAACTTAATTTGGGATACTAGGGTTGTGGTAGTTAAAGATGTTATCTTAGTAGTTTTAAAATAAATATTTGCAATAAGATGTTAAGTAAACATTGGAGTTATACTAATTTATTATATTGAATTTTGGATCAATAATCATGATGATTTTGAGATAACTCAGTGTATTCAATTATTTAGTGATGTTGACTAACGAATGAACGAGAATAAATACATAGGGAAAATATAGGGATCACCCTACTAATTAGGTGAATAATGTTGGGGTTGGAGAATATCAAATAATGAAAATTGTAGGATGGCATACCCAGATTATGATGAATTTCTATAATATATAGATGTTGGAACATTTCATATGGATGAAGGCCCCATATTTTATTGGGAATACTAATATAGAGGTATAAATGAAATATATAAATATTATTGAGAAGTTATTTCTAACATTGGAATGTGATCAAATGTAATATGTAGTACTAGCGATAAATTTCCTCAAGGGTGATACCAATCAATAGTGGTCGTTGATCTATAATAATATGGAGAAAGATGGATAAAATAAATAGTTTGCTCAAAATTTTAACAAATATTATTCACCAAATATTTACCTAGTGATAAATGAATTGAAATGAAGTGAATATTCTTTATCCTAAAGTAATAGGAAGAATGGTGTTTTGCAGATTATGAGCCTACCTCCACATGACTAGCTAGGTATTATAAATATTATAATTTTAATTCTAAAAACAAGATTGATCATTTCATCAAATACTTTATGCATTGTATCTAAATGGAACTCTCTTCTCAAAAATTTTCAACATATTATGAAGTAGTATTATTTTCAGTTACAATATAGAAGTACATATATATATCCTATATGATCAATGAATTCATGAGAATAATAGTTCATTAGAAATCCATGAAAAATATAAACCATAAATGAATAATAGTTGAATAATTACATTCACATTCTAAAAAAATTGTTTACAGAATACTATTGTGAAATTCTTTAGAAAAACAAGAGTATGATGTATGTTCAGAGAGAAGGTTCATTATGATAATAAATTCATGGGGGAGAATTATATTAATGATCATTAATTCATAAATAGCAACAATATTGGGAATTATTCAAATAATCATCAAAGGTTCCAATAGAATCTACCATTAAAGAGGTTAAGGGTATATGTACATGATTAAACTATCATTACAACTGTTGTAAATGTATCCAATGATGTGGTGGTATGTAAAATAATACTATCATAAAATTTATCAATTTCTTTCTTGGATTTTATATCATCACACTATTTTATATCTGCCGATTATTTAAATAAATTAGATATTTTTATTTTTATTTTTATAAGGGAGTAGTCAGTCAAAAATCCTAAAAGAGGACACATTGCACCAATGATGATTTAGGAAGTCGTCATTATTGTACATAAATGTTCTTTGATTGATAACCATATCAACATACTTATGGTTTAATTTTCTATAGTATTTATTATGTAACATGATTAAAAATCTTTAGTGAAATTTTATTATAAGAAGATATAAATTATGATTTTTGATGAAGATGTTGAATTCTTTGACTTTAATGAAAATATTTGATCATATGATTCTTATCAAGAACCATATTCAGAAACTCTAATAAATGAAATTCTTTGGAAGGAAGATAAAATAACATATAGGTATTAGTAAATTAATCTTCAAATTGAGGATGTGTCATTTGTACAATAATTCATTGATGTATTTCCTACTAAATATCCTAGGCACACTTAGAGTGTGAAATTCAGTTTACCATTGATTTATTCCCTAAATTAAGAATAACATAAACAAATCGTTATAGAATATCCAATGTGGTATTAGTAGACCTGAATAAAAAAATATAGCAGTTGAGTAATAATCTATTCATTTTATATAGTGTTTTCTCTATGGAGAGACATTATTACCTATTTTATGATGAATTATGGATCCATGATAATTTGTGTTGACTATAGGTAAATTAATGTATTTTAAATAAATAACTTGTATTAAGTACCTCATATTGATGTTTTATTTGATCAAATTCAATGATTATATTCATTATGATGATTGACCTTAATTTTGGAAATCAAAAATTATGAGTAAATAAGGGAGATATTCCAAAGACAACATTTTATATGTGTTATGGATATTAGGAGTTTAAATAATTCCATTTCATTTGAAAAATACTCCCTCTATTTTTCGGTTATGATGAAAATAATATTTAATGAATATATTGATGATTTTAATTGGGTATTTTTTTTTGATATTCTAGTATATTCTGAAATATATGAATAACAGGAGAATCACTTGTATACCATTCTATATTCTTTTAAAAGGAAAGAGTTTTATACTAAATTTAGCAATTGTGAAATCATGATTTAGAAAAATATATATTTTTGTCCATATTTTCTCTAATAATGGAATCATAGTTGAACTTATAAAAACAATGTAAATCCATGAATGGCTTATACCATTGATAATAACTGAAGTTTTTAGTTTCATAGAATATCCAGGTTATTATATTTTTTCCCTTATAAATTTTCCCTAATTGGAAAAACCCATAAACAAATAACACATGTGAGGAATTATGTTCATATGGGAAAAATAATTTTCAAATGGTTTTGAATAATTTTAGAGATGGTTTGTCAATTCTCCAATTTTTACTCTACCATTAGTAAATGATGGTTTTTTTAAATATAACGACGCATAAAAGAAACAAATAGATTTGTTCCTTATGAAAAATGATTAATTTATTGCATATGCATCATGGAAATTGAAGATTCATTATCAAAATGTTACATCTCTTGATCTTAAGTGGTAATCCATAATCATTTCACTATAGATATGAAGAAAAAAAATATATAATGAATATTTGAGATATATATATATATATATCACAAGAGTTTGAAATAATTAATTACATAATGAAAACTCAACATGAGGAAAATTTGACGGCTTAAGATTCTCAATGATCATTATTTCTCAGTAATATGCCTCCACAAAAAAATAAGCTGGAAGATGCATTAATAATAATTGATAATTTTGTTTTGACCCAAATAAGGATTCATAATGGTCCTATGCTAATGGATAAAGTAATGATGAATATGTGAATTGTTATAGAAGGGGAACCATCGCTCCTTTTTCTACTAATTGTGAAAAATATATATCAAAAAAATAAAATGATCTCAATTTGATGTTGAGAATTCTAAAAAGAAAATTAAATCGATTATGGATGGAATATATGATGAAATCAATTATGAGGACATAATTATTAAATATTAGAATTATTTATTTTTTCCATAATTACCTGATCTAAAAAAGGAATTATTATATGATTCTCATACATCTAAATTATTTATAAACATTTTTAGTACCAAGATGTAAACTGATATGATGAAACGTATCTACTAGGATAATATGAAGTGGGGAGTTATTGAATTTGTGACATGTTATCTAGTTTTTAAATCAAGTGAAGGATGAGATACGAAATCCTAGAAGATTCATCATACATTTACCTATTCCAATGTGAATGTGGGATGAAATTGTGATGGACTTAGTAATTATATTACCAAATTCTCCAAAAATATTTATATGATATTGTTAACTATTTATCATCATATGAAAGAATAAAAATTTCATTCAATATGATAATATTATCCTATTGAGAACCTATAAATACTCTACATTAATTTTGTGGTAAGACATCATTATTATCATCCATAGATTTTTTCTAAATTAGATTCCCATTTTACTTCAAAATTTCATATGTGTCTATAGAAGTATTTTTCTTTCGAACTTCTTTTGATTACTTCTTATCACCCTCAAACTGATGCATAATATGAATGTACTATTAAATTATTAGAGGATATGGTGACATCATTCTCACATGGCCTTCATTGTATGTGGGTTCAATATTTACCAATGGTATAGTTTTCTAACAAATAATAGTTTCAATTTTAGTATTTGAATAGTTCTATATGAAGCATTTTAAGGAAAGAGATGTCATTATACAACTTGTTGTGATGTTTTTAGTGTGGGGAAACATATAGGTCAATAAAATATTCAAGAGACAATGAAAATATTATAGAATATTCTGGCTCATGATAAAGCATCCCTGTGTATGAAAAATATTTATGCTGAAAACTGAAGAATGTATTTTGAATTTCAAGTGGGTGACCATGTCTTTCTAAATGTATCCCCATAGAAGGGTGTCATATGATTCTATAATATAGGTAAAATGATCCCCAAATACATTAATCTATTTGGTGTTCAATAATGAATTGGATCATTATCTCACTAATTAGAAATTCCACCAAGACTCTCTATATTTCATGATATGTTTAATGTATCATTGTTAAAATGGATCATGCAAGAGCCACCACATGTCCGTATTTATAAAGGAATAGAGTGGGAATGTGGTTTTCCTGACTATGAAGATCTTATCGAGAATCATGAAACTAAATAAGAATTATTTAATAATAAAAAGACTAGAATGGTAAATGTTCTTTAAAGAAACCATAAAATGGTATATCAATGTGGGAACATGAGGATATTTTGAAAAAGAAACTCCCTTATCTGATTAGAAGGAAATATTCCTAGAAATTTACAAAGTTGAAATTTTCAAATGAGGGAAAAATATAACACCTCATAATTTCATGGTATCTATATTCATGAATATAATTCATATTTTATGTTTCAAGTAACAACAATTTTAAAACCATTATGATTTACTATTAAATAACAAATTTTCCATTGGAATAGTAACATGAATCTTTGGAATAGTAAACTACTAAATAGAATAATATTCTCACCAATGAATGTATAAATAATGTATAGGAATATCATAAATGAAAAAAATGATATTTTTATATCATGGAATAAATAAATAGATTCTGAAAATTGATAAATTATGTTTTTTATATTTATTTGATATGTAAATGTTATTTTAAAATTTCCATAATTAATATAATGACATTAAAAAATATTATTACATTAAATTGATTCATAAGTTATATATTTTTATTATTATAATAATAAAATATATTGAGATCATAAGTAATATTTCAATGTGTTGTATTATCAGTTAGAATATTAATATCGACATTTTTCAAAGAAATGAGGATTTTAAATATAAATTAAATTTATCATATTTAGAATATAATTATCATAAAATGGAGTCATTTTTTTAAATCAACATGTTGAAATAATGGTTATATTTCTTCTTAGATATTTTAATGGAATAAGGAAATCTTTTAATAGTGAAATACATTAATATATAATATTTAACATTATTTTCAAAATACATAAATTTTTAGACATTTAATATGTAAAAATCCATTAGTTCAAAATATTATTCACTAGATAATATAATAATTTACAACACTAATCAATAATAATATTTTTGATCCAAATTAATAAACCAGCTAATAAAATAATAAAAAAACCACTCTTCCTTTATAAATACCACCCCACAACTCCCTTACGCCATCTAGGACATAAAATATGTCTAAATTATTATTAATTACGCTACCAATCCTCTTCCCCATAAACTAGAACATATGGTATTACTGAAATACAAATCCATGTGTCTTAAAGAGGTTTATATGGAGATGATATTCAAAAGGTAAAATCAACCTCGGTTATTTTTTATTTTTTTTTCATTTCATATCATATCCTCACCTATTCTATACAATTTGGAATTGTAAACATCATATCATGCATATAATATAATTTTATTCTTATAATGGAATACTTATCAAGAAATATATTCACTTATACTTTAATTTAAATATTAAAACATCATTTGTGATTTCTCAATTCACTAACTTCATGGGCGATAAGGTTTCAATTTCCATTACCACATTCATGGATGGGAGAAATACCATTATTATGTTAAAATTAAATTTTAATATAATTATTATATGTTATTTCATGTTTTAGAACCAGAATTTAAACTTAATATAAAATAAAATGATACAAATTCATGATGGACATAAAAACTGCCAAAATAAATTAAAAAACTTTCATCCACATTCAGTAAAATGATTCATCATTATACCATATCAAAAAAATAATATATCATATAATTCCATTACTTTAGGATAATTAATACTACTTAATTACAATTCTGATGATTTTATTCTAATTTAAACGATCCCACATAATGAAACATAAGGGAACCGACCGTAAAACTATTTATCAAATGCTTCCAAAACAATTAAATTAAAATTTATAACTCATAAAAAATTACATATGTGTACTATATAAAATTATAATAAGTCAAATCTAGCATTAATAGGTTCCAAATTAAGTAATTAATGAATGTAATTTTATTTAATATGATATTAATTATGAGTGTGGTATTCTTTTAGACCTAAGGTATGAGACTACATCTCAATCTTCATTTTATTAATACTTACATAGTACTATGCACCTAATCATTTTTTTGTTTTGTATCTACTAAAGAATTGAAAAAAATTTCATATTCCATTATATTTATCTTAAATTTCTATATGAATTGTGTCATTGAGAAGATTATTTTTCTGTGTCATATATAATTTTTTTGTATATGGTGTTTACATTGAATGTTATTTGATTAACTGAAAAATAATATTGAATCTGTATATTTTACACTATAAAGACAATCATAAATAAGGAATATTGATTTCAAAAATTAAATTTATAATTTTAAAATTTGAGGATTTTTTTTGGATATTCAGACACGGTTGGGACCAATTACATATAGCCCCTTGATGCGTCAAGATTTTACGTGACACAAAATATTTGGAAAAAAGAACATTATTTTTGTTTTGAATTAGAATCATATGTGTTTTTACCCCCATACATACACCATATTATGGGAGGTCTATATATTATTGGTTCATGGTCTATATAAATGAAATAAAAAAAATAATTCCCTTCATTCATTTTTTAGTTGTATCTATTCATGATATTTTCACAATGAAAAAATCTATGGATTAATTCCTATTATCTGTTTATTGATAAAATAGAATGTTATTTTTAGTTATACCATATTTAATATGCTTAAAATTTTAATAATTCATGTTTATGATGTATGTATCCCTTACAGATCATTTGAGATTACCCTTTTATTTTTTTCCTTCTCTTGTCTATGAAGTTGAAATATCTGAATAGGTGTGAAGGAAGTAGTTTATTTTTCATTATTTTTTGTCATTGTATTATTAGTAATGTAATAACAGATCCATGATGGAATCTAGTTCATTAATACTACTAAACTGATTGACCATTAGTGATTTGTTCTCATGTACATATTACATTGTGATAAAATAACCACTATCAATGGGCTACTGGGGTTGGGGAATTTAAAAAAGACATAATGACCAGATGAGTGTTCTATGATCTTGTGGAATATTTATAGATTGATTATGATTATATTAAAATAATGAATTTATATATATTACTCCAATTAATTGGGTAATTATTAATGTTTTGTGACCTCAAATATGACATGGGATGTTGCACAAATATATAATGAGGGTACACAGAATATTATCCTAAGTAGAATGATGGTACACATGATGATATCCCATTCTTGAAGTTGGTGCATGAGTGGTTATGCCAATACTAAAATGTGATAAAATAATTTTTTTGTATCCTTGACAAAATATTTAGATGATTAGGATTATTCAACACTTTGAACTGCATTTTTATGACATAATATTTTTCAAATGTTATTATCTCTTAGCCCATATTATTTGACCCCTTTATGATTCATGTCTTATAAATAACCATGATTTGGCCCATGAATCATGATTATTATCTTTTAATTAAGACAAAAATATTTTTAAAATTTAATATCATATTATCTTACTCTTAAGATCAATTTATTCTTAATTGATCAATGATATCTCCCTTGATTACCCTTACTGGGAATTTTAGCTCACACTATCTTATGGTTCTTCTTCCGAAGGGTATAATGAACTGTCTTCATTATAGTATATATAATAAGTGGTAAATGGGAAAAGATATTTTTTGGGGATAATGAGGATCCTCCATGAATTATGTGGATTATGTTTCTACTCTATAAAGGCACTAAACCATTAAAGTTATGGATTTGACATAATTGTAAATAATTTATATTCATCTAATAATATTTAATATTTATCTATGAAAATTGTACATATATATAGTTGTTATAAGAGAAGTTAATTTCTAATCTGTATAGATTTGTTTTAGAAAACTATTTATAAAACATTTTGGTTTAACATATGTATATGATAACATCCTAATACTTTTTATAATGGATAGGATATATGGTTTTATTAGAAACACATCCCTCTCTGGATAGTACAATTTTATTTGGTTTTGTTATAGATGAATCTAAGGGTTATAACAATAAAATAAGTTAGTTGATTATATCTAACCCCTATTTATTCTTCACGGTCAATGTGACCTTAAAATGAACCTCTTTTTACATTATAAATGGATATAATTGGATTAATTAAAAATTTCAATACAGTCCATTATAAGGGATTTGTGTAGAAATCCCATCCCCAAAATTCTATATTTGGGTTGTACTACCATTATACTATCATATGATACATGTCAATGCATTCTGAAGGAACCAAATTGTTTATTTTTTCAAGTAAACAAGATACATACTTCAGTCTTACTATACATTTTATTAAAAAAACTACAAAACAATTTTTTGAATTTAATAAAATTTTTCTATGTGACATATCTGTAAATATAATATATAATACACTTCATATATTCTTGATAAAGGATAAAAAAATATGGGTGTTCAAAAATTCTCTCTTATGGGTATGTTCTGTAAAAGCTATCATTAATAAATTAAACTACTCCACATCATATGGTAAATAAATAACCAAATAAATAATTTGAAAAACTATATAATGAAAAATTAGTGACTAAAGGTATATAACTAATGAAAAATTACATTTAAACAATATCATAATGAATAATCATTATATAATGTTAAATATATGATCAGACATGAAATTTTAATGATCTGATAATGCATAATAAATATATATTGGTAAATAAATAAAAACAAATGTCATTTTATAAATAAATATAAAAGGGAAATAATTTTGAGATGATGTCATAGTAGAATTATCATGGATATTAATAACTGAATTGTTGATGAATGAAATTCTTAACTATATGATTTCATGTTTCGTAGGAACATGAAACAATTACTATATTGATCTGTTCTCATGAAATGTCCAAACTGAAGGGTATAAACCCATTTAAAATTGCCTATCCAACTGATTAATCCCATGATACTTCTTATGAATCAAGGTTATATAATTAAATGGGCCTCATCCATTTCTTTAGGTCCAGATAATTCTTCATATATAGAATAATCAATTATATTTTTGAATTAATATTCCTCGACATGAAAAAACTTTATTGAGTAAATGATACAAATTTATCAATATTTATAAAGTAAATAAAATAATGCTAAAAGTAAAAAAAATTATAAAAACTGACATATGGTTTAAGAATTAATAATATACATGATATTTCATGTTTTCATTTATGGAATATTTAATGATTAATTATCATAGATATGTGAATATATCAAAGGTATGTAAATGAATTAAAAATAAAATAAGGATGTGAATTTCAATACTATTTGTTGTCAACATAATCATAAACTAAAAATAATAATAATTGTTTCATCAATATATAACCATTATACTAAATGTAAAGGGGTTTTTTCACTAATGAAAAGAAAAACCATTGAAAGATATTTAAAAAATATTTTAGGAAAATATCTTTTTCATTTTGAGAAAAAAAATTAAAAAAGCATTTTTTTGAAAAGCAGTTTTTTTAAAAACAAATATAAAGAGATAAAATGGGTGAGAATTTATTATATAAGTATTTTTTAATAGTTTAAAAACATTTTTTGAAAAAATTGTTTTTGTGGAAACACTAATCCGACCAAAGAGAAATGTGATGTTTGATTTTACCAAAACACTTTATCACTAAATTTATGTATCAAATAGTCGGAAGAAAGAGTGTTTACATGAAAATTTCAAGAATAATGAAAATATAAGAAAATTAAATGGTTTATTAAACATATATAAAATTATTTCAATAAATAGTAATTTAATAAGAATCTATATCGATGAGGATGAGATTGTAAAATAAAACCTTTCAATGATTATAATTTTGAAGAGATAATTCGTCAATGAATTTATTATGGGTAGTTATTATAAGTCTACATAAAAAAATAGAATAAAAAATGTGATAACTGATAGAAATTATAAAAAAATCATAAAATATCAATGATAATGAATCAGTAATCTAACCTAATGAAATGAAATTGAGTTATAAAATTCATTACCACTTGGGAAAATTAACTTCAAATCCTGTTATATTTAATAGATAAAATTTTAACTTCCAATATATAAAGATATAAATTATTCATGATATTAAATGTCAAACAACATTTAAGTACACCATATAAAAGAAAATAAGAGAATAGAATTAGAATATGCCACAATGAAAAAAAAATCAACTAAAACCATTTCCTTACAATTCATTTTGTTTTAAATGGATTCAATGAATATTTAGTGGTTTTAAAAATTAGATTAACATAAAAACTATATAAACAATTATAATATCATATATAATACTTTTATTAAATCACATCAATTGTATTTTAAATCTTTTTCATTATTTTTTATTGATTTACGAGTTAATTTTCTGGTTTTCTTATGTGATTCTTTTCATGAATGTTCTAATTAATAGAAATATTATATAGTTATATAATATCTAGAATAATAATCTTGAAATTATAATCATAACACTTATTTAATTACACTTATATATCATCCCTCTGGCATTGTGATGAAAAGAGTGCCACATCACTTCATGAAGACTGTATGATACACGTTCCTGAACAATGTTATCACCATTTCATTAGTGAAATTGAATTATAGAAAATTATATATATATATTATATATATATAATTTTTAATATGTAATTAATATAATAATTATTTAACATATAATAAATATAATCATTAAGTTTATATTTATCACCATCCGTGTGAATTATTAGTGAAGAATGAATCACATCACATCATGAGGTGGTAGGCCACCAAACACAAGAGTGGCATTAACACATCTCGTATGGAATGGAAGGTAACTAGATATATATGTTAAAATTAATAAAATTGTATAAAATTTCCATAAATATTATATATATCATATATAAAATGTGAATCCATCATCATTTACTCCTTATAAATGAGGTAATGAAAAAATGAACGATATAGCTTCATGAGGTTGTAGTCTTCTGCACACATGAACGATGCTTTCATAACCCACATGATTGATGTTTATATAGTTTTAGGTAATTCCATTAACATAAAAACATCTTAGTATCTTAAATATAATTAAATTATTATATTAAATTGTTATAATAGAAAATTATTGAGGCTGGGAAGGAATGTAGATAAAGGCATTTGTTGAAAAACATTACATCTTCATTGGATATCTTCTTTTAGATTGCACTCAACAATCCTAGGATGGATTTACACCCAAAATAAGTTTATTTATTTATTTTTTTAGGGTTTATGGGGATTTATTTTTGTAGGTTTCTTCCAAACCAATGTGTATTTATATTGTGAATAATGGCAGAGAGTTCATATCATTTTATAGTTTAAGAGGAGTTGTGTTCTCGTAAATATGAAAATATTTTCACTATTGGGAGGTATTACATAAATAATGTGGATCAAAAATTGAATTACGATGCATGGTATAGTGGATCTAGTTTATTAATACCTCCACCACATAAAAATAAATTCATTTTAAAAATGTTATACCAAAACTATTATGTTTCACTACTTTTACTATTTTGTATTTTCACTACGGTTAATATTTCTCAAATACATGTATTTTATACATTATGAAAAAATTTATAAGAAACATATTAAAAGAATTAGACCAAATTATTCAAAATATTAAATAAAAATTAAAAAATAAAATACACATTTTTTGTAATTTTTTAATCATAAGCACTTGTAACGTATAGACAAGCTGCTCTAACCTTAACTACACTAATATATTTTTGACTATTCAAGTGTCAATATATTTTTTATAGTATAAAAATATTTCCTCAATGTACCATATTTTATATTTAATGACATTTAAAAAACACTTGGCATAAGATACTATTTTAAAATTTTAAATCATTTAATAAAACATCATTTATTTTAAAATAACCTTATTTTCAATTTTGACACTATTTATTTTATTTTAATTTAATATAACAATATAATGATGGAATTTAAATATATTTGGTTCAATACTGATATAAAATTATATATTCATCTACAAAATTTATGGTAGTCAATAATTCATTCAATTTACCTCACTTTTAACAGTTTTGTATCAATTATTTTAGATAATTAGTGTCTATTTAATTTATGTAATGTCATTTATCTAGAATTTTCAGTAAAAACATAATTTATAAAATTTATATATATGTTATTATAATGAAAAAAACGAATTTTATTTATCCAAATAATATATATAACTACAAAATTTTGTTTTTACAAATCCCATTGATTTATTAATATTAAAAGTATAGAAGGTTCATTTCATTATTTTTAATTTAATAAATTTTAATATAGGTCTCCATTTATTAAATATATACATTTAGCTTATAAAATCGATAAATAATTAATAATGGTCAAAATATGTTCAGAAAATGGGTGTTCTATTTGTTGGTAGGTCATTTTAAACATTATGTTCTATGGTTAATAACTATGTAACCTCATTTTATCCTTCATCATAGTAACTAATTTTAACTTTTTTCACAAATATATTTTTTCAAAAATAATGTAGACTATATTATATAATATACTAAATTATTAATCCAAATATGGATTCCATTTTCCAAATTCAAATAATATAAGTAGTGTAATTTAATTTAAAATTAAACCCTTTGATGTTATCATAATGTGGTGTTTTATGTCACGACCCGCCTTCACGAAAAGGAGGAAAGAGTCAGCAGATTTCCAAGCCCTTCCTTTTTTAAGTTGAAGGAGAGATAATGACCCCTGAAACCCACCTTCTATAGGTCCGAGAGTGGTGACTAGCACCAAGGGTATGGAAATTACACACAAGTGGAAGGCATTACCCTTTTTTTATAGGATCGGGAGATAAGATGATGAAACCCAACAACACCAAAAGTAAAAGAAAAGTAAAGAAAAAAGTAAGACATTCCCACATGCATGTTCTAAAAGTAAAATTCACAGGGTACAAAAGTGACTACAAGGGTATGTACCAAAGAAAGAAAACCTCAACTGTGACTGCCCCAAAGATCCAAGAAAGTATGGTCCTGCTTGATCCTCGAAGTCCTCTTGGAAACCTGAATGCAGTTTTATATACGTAGGGTGAGAATACAAGTACACTCAGTAGGGAAAACCAAAGACTCTCGTGCACAAGTGGGGGAACGTACTAAAGTCCTGTGAGAAGCAGACAACCATTACAATGAAGGAGTTCACACATCCCACTCACCGGATACACTCACCAACTAATGAAAAACAAGTAATATATATAATAACTGCACATCGATGTTTCGGTACCCCGTGACACTTTCCCACTAGTTATTGAGACATCCTACGCATCGAACCAATCCTGCTATTCTCACCGCAGTCCCACTGCCACACCCGCCCGCACACACCTGGGCCACAACCGCACACAGTCCCACTGCCGAATCCCTCCCGCAAACACCTGGGCCACAGCTATCACACGTACCACTCCTGCAAACACCTTTGCTAGAACAACAACCACCACGCCCGAAGGCACCTAGGCTAGAAGATCCACTGCCACGCCCGAAGACACATGGGCCTCATCACGAAGATACTTGGGAAACTACCTAACTGCACACACCTGGGCCATAACCACGACACTACCCCACCCGAAGATTCTTGGGCTAATAATGGACCTCAGGCCATCACAGCCTGCTTGAAGGTACTTGGGCTATCTAGGAAATAGAGCAGAAAAGGAGGTAATTACCAGCCACTAAGATTAGTGTTGGAAAAAACACCCTCCCCCATGAAATGGGGGTGTTCGGTACTACATTATCAACATGGGTGGGGCGCGAATAAGAACAAACAACTACAAGTATATACATAGGTAACAAGAACTCACCCAAAATTAGGTTTTTCTTCAGATAGCCTACAGATCAAAACATCACTGAAGTCCGAGTCACGACTCTCTCCAACAAAACTCGTTTCTCCCATTCTTGTCTTCATGTTTAGTAATAATGTTAAATAAGTGCATGCACATACTTGGGAAACAAACACCATAAGCATAACCAAGGAAAGAATCCATCCAAACGTCAATTTAAACATTCACACCTGGTACTCTTGTAATGTTACAGCAACAAGTGGATTAGTGAGATCCCTCGAAGTACTAGAACCAAAGGAACCCTCGAGACACTACCTCGTGTCCCCAAAATTTTTTTCTCATCAATAGAGGATCCCACCTAAATTTGTGATATAAACATGGTAACCACCCTATATTAAAACTCACAACCACCGAATCCATATCAATAGGGGATACCATCCCCTCCCACATCTCTAGAAATCGGCCCAAAAAAAACCAAACCACTACCACCAACACAAATCAGGGCCATGCTGGTATTTTCAGATTTATATGATTTAACACACTCCATGATTTCTATTTCATGTGCTTTTACCGGGGGTTATCACAGAAGGGTTTATCCTGGTGCTTTCAATTCATTTTGCCAAGTGTACGTGATTAACTAATTTCCCTTTTTACAGCAAGAGATTACAACCACAAAGAAGTCATTTCAAACATCCCTAGGGTTCATTAGTGCAGAGAGAAAGACCACCAACGACCATGATTTCTAGTAGGTGTAAGCCCGCACAATTCAAAAAGATGATGATAACATAAAACAGCATCATCGATCACATCCCCCACCCTTATTTCATCATATAATCAGTTCATTATCTTTATTTAGGTCTGGTTTGACCAATTCTACACAATCAAAAGCACGCCCACCCCACATGATACACAAAAGAGAGAGACAAAGAAATTCCCTACTTGTTGATCAACGATGAATGATAAGGCCCGGCGAGGAACGTCATGGATAGCGATGAGGTTCTCCTGAATGAAAAGCTGCTCGTATCGATGAAGGGTACTATTAACACAGGGTGATCGAGAAAGCAAGAAACCACAGCTAACCCTTAGTTTATAAGAGCCATCGACGGTTGAGATAAGAACGCCAAACCGCATAAGGAGCAGGGGTCGTGGGTTTTCCACGCTTCCCCACACGTTATTAAAGGGGTCGGGTGGTTTATACCGATGCACACATCAGGTTAATTTATTAAATATTTAATTATAACATTTATGGTCAGTACCGGGCATTAAAACAATCATAAAGGGGGTCAAAGAAGGGTTTAAAACTCAATTTGTGCAAGTCATTGGAAAACCCCCGACAAAGTCGGGTGACACCGATCGGTCTCACCTATTGGTCTCCACGATCGGTCTCACAGATCGGTCATGCTGGTCGGTCTCACCGATCGGTCCCGCCGGTTGGTATCACCAATCGGTCCTGCCGATCGGTCGCGTCGAACGGTCTCACCGATCGGTCGCGCCGATCGGTCACCCCGATCGGTCGTGTTGAGATGCTACACCATTAGGATCTAGATTTTTTGAAAAGGAAAGGACCAAGAGAGTCTGGGTCATCACATCAGATACCTCTCAAACTATTCTCGACCTCGAGAATTTAAACTACCCAGAACGAAAGAGCGGGTTCGAACAACCACCTTGAAAGATACCTCTCAAGAGTGAACCTCATTGTTAACTAAGAACACTTTCCAGTCACGAACCAAGAAACATATCATGTCAAACTGCCCAGGCATGTGGGGGTTGGGGAGTGTCCTTCCCCATGTCAAGATATTATCCGCTTTGGGTGGCACTGACTCGCCCGCACGGGTTTAATCGCATCCACCTTAATGCGTCTTGATTAGGGGTTCGGTTCTCTCTTCCCTCATAGCCAGGACTTTTCACACACATTCAGTGGAAAAATAAAACTATAATTTCATAGCCAAGAAGGTAAAACGTCCTACCACAATAGCTATAACAACAACAAACAACTCAAAATGTATTTGGGTACTGGGCACGCATCTATTCTTCCCTCTCCCACATACTCTCCTCAAGCCTACCATATCTCCACAGCACACGAACCAAGGGAATGGTTCACCCACGAAGCACCTTTTCTTTTAAATCCTCAATCAACACTGGTCTCTCCACAAGAGTCACATCGTCCTCGATGTCCAACTATCCCCATCCGAGGACATGTGAATCTTCGTGCAGATACTGACGGATCTGGGACACGTGGAAGACATAATGTATCCCCAATAGTGGCGGCGGTAATGCTAGCTGATAGGCCACTTTCCTGACCCACCGTATCACTTTGAAGGGCCCGATGAACCTGTGAGAAAGCTTAATCCCCTTGCCAAACCTCCATTGTCCGCGCCGAGGGGAGAACCTTAAGAACACATGGTCTCCAACCTCAAATTACAAGGGCCTCATCCTGGTATCCGCATACGACTTCTGCCGGTCCTGGGCCGCCTTCATCCTTTCCCGTATGAGTTGAACCTTCTCCGTCGTGCTCTGCATCACCTCCAGGCCAAGGATTCCTGCCTCTCGTACTTCGGCCCAACACATAGGTGAACGGAATGGCCTCCCGTTCAAAGCTTAAAATGGGGCCATACCAATGGTAGATTGATATCTATTATTGTAGGTGAACTCTACCAGGGGAAAGTGTCGCACCCATGATACTCCTGAGTCCAGAACACATGCTCGCAGCATATCCTTCATGGTCTGGATGGTGCACTCTGTTTTTCCGTCTGTCTGGGGACGGAAAGCAGTGCTAAGGCGTAACTGTGTGCCAAAAGCATGCTGCAATCTTTTCCAGACCCGCGAGGTAAACCGTGCATCCCTGTCTGAGAATATAGACCTCAGAACTCCATGAAACCGCACCACCTCATCCACATAATTTCTTTTGAAAGCATCCATTGTACTCGACTCCCTGATTGCCAAAAAGTGGGCCGATTTGGTCAACCAGTCCACTCCCACCCAGATGGCGTCGTATGCCCCTTAGACCTTTGGAAGTCCTGTGATGAAATCCATCTAGATATCATCCCACTTCCACTCTGGGACATCTAGAGACTACAGTAGGCCGCTTGGAACGTGGGGTTCAACCTTCACTTGCCGACCCACTAAGCAGTTGGCCACAAACTCAGCCACTGCTCGCTTCACTCTAGGCCACCAAAACCGTCTCTTCAGTCCTTGGTACATATTGGAAACTCCTGGGTGTACCGCCAGAGGTGATTTGTGGAACACCCTGAGAACCTTTCCGCGCATCACTCCTGTAACAAAGAACCTTCCCTGGAAAAGCATCTGGTTCTGACAATCCTATGTCCATCCTTCTGGAGCATTGCCCTGGTCAACTCGGTCATGCATCACTTCTCACTCTGGGTCTCCCCAATGAGACTCCTCTACTTGTTGCAATAGAGATGACTGTACTGCCATCTGATATAGGAAACCTCTACCACCATCCATACTCGCATCTATGTGTAAGGTACCCAACTCCTCCATCGCCTTCCAGGTGTCCGCCGACTCTCGGACAGCATCCTTCTGCATCCTCTTGCTCAAGGTATCATCCACTACATTTCCATTTCCCTCAGTACAAGAGATCTCGAAGTCGTAATCCTGGAGGAACTCCACCCATCTTTGCTATCACAGGTTTAGGTCTCGCTATGAGAAGATATACCTCAAACTTTTGTGATCTGTGAAGACCACAAATCATTCTCCGATGAGGAAGTGCCACCATAACCTTAGTGCACAAATTACCGCTGAAAGCTCCAGGTCGTGGGTGGCGTAATTATACTCATGAGGCCATAGCTTCTTGGACCCATAAGAGATCACCCCTTGTTACTGCATCAACACACAACCCAGGACCTATCCTGAAGCATCGCAGAACACCTCATATGCCGCCCCTTCTTTTGGAAATGTCAACACTGGGGAACTGACCAACTTCTCCTTTAGATAGCTAAAGGATGACTCGCACTGCTCACTCCACACGAAAAAATGGTCTTTCTTGGTCAGGGCTGTCAAAGGGGATGGAACTCGGGAGAAGTTGGGTACGAACCTCCAATATTAACCCGCCAACCCGAGGAAACTACGGACCTTTGCCACATTATTGGGTGCTTCCCAAGAGACAACTGCCTCATCCTTTGATGGGTCCACCGCTACCCCCTGCTCGGACACCACGTGTCCAAGGAAGTGCACTTATCGTGTCCAGAACTTGCATTTTGAGAACTTCCCATAGAGATGATGATGTCGGAGGACCTCTAGAACCATCCTCAGGTGCTCTGCATGGTCATCCAATGATCTTGATTAGACCAGGATGTCGTCGATGAACACAACTACGAACCGATCTAGGTACTCCCGGAAGATGCATTTCATCAGCCCCATGAACACAGCCGGGGCGTTCGTAACACCGAAGGGCATGACTACGAACTCAAATTGTCTATATCTGCACATGAACACCATCTTCAGGATGTCTCCCTCCTTCACTCTCAGTTGGTGGTACCGAGACCGTAGGTCGACCTTCGAGAACCATCCTGCCCCTTTTAGCTGGTCGAAAAGATTGTCTATCCTCGGAAGAGGGTAGTGATTCTTGATCGTCACATGATTCAGCCTCCTATAGTCTATGCACAACCTGCGACCACCATCTTCCTTCATTGCGAAGAAGACTGGAGCACCCCACTGTGATGCACTCGGCCGAACATAACCCCTATTCATTAGATCATAAATCTAGATATGCAACTCCCATAGCTCAGAAGGTGCCATCTGGTAAGGAGACATTGAGATTGAAACGAGCACCAAGTTGCAGGTCTATCCCGAACTCGATATCCCGTCAAGGGGTAGAGTCGTTAGCTCCTCAAGAAAGACGTCCATAAAATCACAGACAACCTCTGGCACCTCCACCATCTCTGCATCTTCTGATTCCACTGACAGCTCAGCCAACAAGGAATGGAGGGGTTCCTCTCGCCTGTAGCCCATCGGACTGCTCCGCTCGCCGGTGAAGGTAACACGCTGGCCACCCATGTCAGAAAACACAACCCTTCCTCGGAAACAGTCGATGATGGCACACACAAAAAATAACTAGTCGTTGCCTATGATGACATCATATGGCTATATCTGTAGCAGAAGAAGTTCTATAACCAACTAATGTGGCCCTATCATCAGTCTGCATCCCCGAATATCAAACAACAAGTCGGTCAGACCTCTGACTGGTGTGCTCAACACCAGGGGCACTGGAAGTCTGTTCGAATCTAGGCCCAAGGAACGGGATAGACTGGGTGCAACAAAGGAGTGTGATGCTCCGGTATCGAACAAGACATAAGCAAGAGTGCTAAACAAACTGATCGTACCTCGAACAACCTCCAGACCTACTGAAATTGCTTCCTCCGCGGCGTGCAGCTATCTGTGCCTGGATCCTCTGCCCCTTAGCTATCGGCCACCTCCCCGACCAAACCCTGGTCGAGGTCCTTAAGGAAATCCCTGAGGTCGCCCCCTCCTCCTACGTCTGTCCTCGGAGGAGCGGGAGCTCGCTGTCCCTGCTGCTTCTACTGGAAATCCTTGGCTGGAAGCTGCTGCTGGGGCGGGTGATGGGGCTGTCCCCCACCGCCATACTGTACCCGGTCCGGGCACTGACTTTTGATATGTCCATGGATCCCGCAGATGAAGCATCGTGGCCCCAGGCCCGAAGTAAAAGGGCAAGGACCGGGGGACCGAAACTGAAACTGCTATAGCCTGTACCCTGCTGGTCAGAATCTGGAGGGTCCTGACGCTAGAGGCCTGGTGGTGACGACCTTCCCCTTCGATGGTCCCAGCTGGATCCCCTCTCATGACATGCCTCCTAGAGTGTGAATCCTATCCATAACTTAGGATTTTTCTGGACCTCCAAGTACGTCGGCAGTGTAAAGGGGGTAACAACATACTGGAGGGAGGGTTGGACCGCCTCTTCTAGATGTCTTGCCCGAGACTCCTTGTCGGGAAAGAGGTCCGGAGAAAAACGTAGGAGGTCTTTGAACTTGATTCCTCGCTCCCTCACTGACATACTCCCCTGTTGGAGGGAGAGTATCTCTTGTCTCTTTTCCACCTTCATCGTCGAGGAGAGGAATTATGCCCGGAACTCCTTCTCAAAATTATCCCATGGCACCTCATCCTCTCTCCTCTCCCCTAGGTAAAGCGTCCACCACTGACGCGCCGCTCCCCTCATTTGGGTGATGGCCATAGGAACCCAGTACTCGGTCAGGGCCCAAATCAGGCCGAAGGCTATCACTAGCTCCTCTAGCCAGCCTTTCGTCTTCATGTCAGAGGTGTTTTCGTCATAATTCTCGAGGGTCTGTCACTGGAAGGCTCGAAGAGTATTCTGCCACTCGTCGTCCTCTACCTCTCGATCATCTCTCTACTAATCGGCCAAAGTAGTCTCTGGGGCCTCAATTTCATGTACCACATGTGGTCACCTTCCAGGTGCCATAGCTGTAAGGTAAACAAGGAATGCCTAATCCCATGTAGTGCAGAATATTGCTCTTAAAAATTCTTGGACTTTTCCTTTATTCCTAATTCCCAAGACATCCCAGAAACACGAGAACACAAGTCATTATGATGCATGTACCTTTCCTAGGGTCTCTACCCTACAATCAGCGTGGCCTCACTTGGTCGTTAGGTAGGTCCGGAGTCCATGCATCAGATCACGGGGGGCCCTAAAATGCCATGTCCTAGCCGGTCATCCCTGGCCTAATTCATGAACCAAGGTCACCCAAAAATGTTGCCTTACCATCCCATGCAATCATCACTGTGCCCAACTCAAGACACCATCCTATCACTCAACCTACATCTGATACCATTCTGTCATGACCCGCCTTCACCAAAAATGAGGGAAGGTTTAGCAGGTTGCCAAGCCCTTCCTTTTTTAAGTTGAAGGAGAGATAATGACCCCCGAAACCCACCTTCTATAGGTCCCACAGTGGTGACTATCACCAAGGGTATGGAAATTACACACAAGTGGAAGGAAGTACCTTTTTTGTTTTATAGGATCAGGAGATAAGATGATTAAACCCAACAAAACCAAAAGTAAAAGAAAAGTAAAGCCAAAATTAAACCATTCCCACATGCATGTTCCAAATGTAAAAGCCACAGGGTACAAAAGTGCCTATAAGGGTAAGTACCAATGAAAGAAAACAGAAACTGCGACTGCCCCAATGATCCGAGCTAGTATGTTCTTGCGCGATCCACAAAGTCCTAATGGAAACTAGAAAGAAGTTTTAAATACGTAGGGTGAGCATATAAGTACACTTAGTTGGGAAAACCAAAGACTCACGTGCACATGTGGGAGAATGTACAAAAGTCCCGTGAGAGAAGACAACCATTACTATGAAGGAGTTCACCCATCCCACTCACCGACTACACTCACAAAGTAACGCAAACCAAGTAATATATATAATAAGAGCACATCGATGTTTGGGTACCCCACGCCACTTTTTCACTGGTTATTGAGACATCCTACACATTGAACTAATCCTGCCATTCTCACCGCAGTCCCACTGCCACACCAGCCCGCACACACCTAGGCCACAATCGCACGCAGTCCCACTGCCGAATCCTTCCCGCAAACACCTGCGCCACAACTATCACACGTACCACGCCTGTAAACACCTAGGCCAGAACAACCACCACCACGCCCGATGACACCTGGGCTAGAAGATCCACTGCCACGCCTGAAGACACCTTGGCCTCATCCCGAAGATATTTGGGAAACTACCTTCCTGCACACACCTGGGCCATAACCACCACACTACCCCGCCCGAAGATTTTTGGGCTAATAATGGACCTCAGGCCATCAAAGCCTGCCCGAAGGTACTTGGGCGATCCGGGAAAGGGAGCAGAAAAGGAGCTAATAACCAGCCACTAAGAATGGTGTTTGGAAAAACACCCTCCCCCCGGAAATGGGGGTGTTCAGAAATAAGTGCTCAACATGGGTGGGGTGTGAAAAAGAAACACAAAACTACAAGTATATACATAGGTAACAAGTACTCACCCAAAATTAGGTTTTTCTTCAAACATGTTATAGATCACAACATCACTCAAGTCTGAGTGATGACTCTCGCCAACAAAACTTCTTTGTCCCATTCTTGTCTTCATGTTCAGTAATAATGTTAAATATGTTCACGCACCTACTTGGGCAACTAACACCATAAGCATAACCAATGAAAAAATCCATCCAAACGTCAATTTAAAAATTCACACCCGGTTCTCTCGTAATGTTACAACAAAAAGGGGATATGTGAGATCCCTCGAAGTACTAGAACCAAAGGAACCCTCAAGACACTACCCCATGTCCCCCAAAATGGGTTCTCATCAACAGAGGATCCCACCCAAATTCGTGATATAAACAAGGTAACCACCCGGTCATAAAACTCACAACCACCGAATCCATATCAACAGGGTATCCCATCCCCTCCCACATCTCCAGAAATTGGCCCATAAAAGAAAAAAACCAAGCCACTACCACCAAAACAAAGAAAGACCATGCCGGTATTTTCATATTTATAAGATTTAACACAATGCATGATTTCAATTTCGTGGGCTTTAACCGGGGGTTATCACAGAAGGGTTGATCCTGATACTTTAAATTTATTTATCCAGGTGTACGTGATTAACCAATTGACCTTTTTATAGCAAGAGTTCAAAATCACAAACAGGTCATTCCAAACATCCCCAGGGGTTTATTAGTGAACAGAGAAAGACCACCAACGACCATGATTTTCAGTAGGCATAAGCCCACACAATTCAGAAAGATGATCATAACATAAAACAGCATCAACGATCACAACCCCCCCTTCTTTCTTCATATAACCAGTTCATAATCTTTATTTAGGGATGGTTTAACCAATTATATAGAATAAAAAGTACACCCACCCCACATGATACACAAAAGAAAGAGACGAAGAAATTCCTTACTTGTGGATCAACGATCTACGCTAAGGCCGGGGGAAAAACTTCACGGATAGTGATGCAGATCCCCTGAACGAAAAGCTGCTCATCTGGACGAAGGGTACTCTTAACACATGGTGATCGAGAAAAGAAAAAACCATGGCTAACCCTTAGTTTATAAGATCCATGGACGGTTGAGATAAGAATGCCAAACTGCGTAAGGAGCAGGGCTCGTGGGTTGACCACGCAGCCCCACACATTATTAAAGGCGTCAGGTGGTTTAAACCGATGCACACACTAGGTTAATTTTTTAAATATTTAATTATAACATTTATGGGCACTATCAGGCTTTAAAACAAGCTTAAAGGGGGTCAAAGAAGGGTTTAAAACTCAATTTTCACACGTCACTGGAAAACCCTCGACAATGCCGCGTGACGCAGATCGGTGGCGCCGATTGGTCTCACAGATCGGTCGCGCTGATCGGTCGCTCCGATACGCTACCCCTTTAGGATCCGAATTTTTGGCAAAGGAAAGGACTAAGAGAGTCTGGGTCATCACATTTTAATAATAAAATGTTACAATGTTTATAATGTTTTTATATAAATGATCAATATTAAAATCATTATAATGACCCACATCGTATAAATATATTTATAATTCAAAATTTTTTACTTCCAATCCAATTTAAATAATAATTTTAAAAAATAAATTACCTAAATTAAATGGTTGTTTTCAATAACAATCCAGTATTTTTCTCTATTTACAAAATGACAGTTCTCATAAAAATCATAAATAAAAACCCTAAGATAATTTTTGTATCAATTTAAAAAAAAATTAAATTTCTACATATATTTTAAAATGTGTTAATTTTTTTTGTTAAATTAGGTTTTCCAGGAATGAGTAAACCATCTATTAGAAAAATATTGTTTTTCCAAAGTTGTTTCATTTTTTTTAAATGGTTATAGATAAATTATTATTTTTTAAATATATATTTTAATATGATAGTTAATCATATTATTATCTTAAATTCCATTCTTTGTGATAACTACAATATTAAATAATAATAATATTATTATTTTATTTCCCTATAAAACTAATCTCTCTTGTAATAATATATTTCAAACAAACTCATTGGTTCATTTAATATAAGTTAAACATAGTTTTGTTTGTTACCTAAGATAAATGTAGAATTGCATGTAATGTGGTCTGTTGGATGTATTAAATTTATTTACAAGTAAATATATCATATTTTCTCTTGGTTTTACATTATCATCTAAGATAGGTTTTTATTATCACATATTCTATTAAATAAATTGATCGTCCATTAAAATTTTGGTTATTACACTCTCTACATAATAAATAAACTACATCCATGTAATTTAAACTTGATAGTGGTATTCAATGGTCAGATATTTTAAAATTATATTATTAAAACAACAATTTGTAATAAGGGCTGGTATAACATACTATTAAAAAAATAATATGGGAAGTATGTAGGTCTTATGGAAGAACACATAACTAGGTATCCATGTATGAGTATATTTGTAAAAATTGATGATATGTCATGAAAAAATATAAATAATTATAGGGAGTGATTGAGTTCATTGATCCCATTAATATTAATTATTTATAGGAATATAAAGCCTATAAGAAAAAAATATGTTCTTATTTAAAATATGAACTGATTCATCAAATAAACATTTAAAAGGGATACATTTTATTCGATATTTTTCCCAAATTTTCAGGAAATAATTCACACTCTAAAAATATAAGTAAATATAATTACATGATACATCTCTATTTCATTGGAATAATTTCATCCTTTTGTGGTTCATCAATAGATTTTAAATTAATCCCTTACTTTTAAAAATTAAAATCCAAATATGAATTAGTTTTCTTAAAGGAATACAATTTACTTTTAAATAAACTTTAGATCCACAATAGAGTGATTTTTTTTAAATATCATTAAGTATTTTTTTATAATAAATATTGTTAAAAGTATGTATAATATATAAAATTAATCCTCAAACCTCAAACGTAACACCACTACGTTATTATTAATATTTATTTTTAAATTTTTTAAACTAAAAACACATAAATATTAACTGGGAAATCATGTAGCCCATTGGTAGGTGTGAAACACTTATAGTCTTTATATCATGGGTTTATGACCCACTACCTTCTAGTTGTGATAGTTTTTCACCCATTATGTGGGTTTTTTTTTCTAAAAATATATTAATACAATTCTTTATAGATTATTTAAAAATAGTATTCACATCCTTGAAATAAATTTTTACACAAAATAACCAATATACTAATGTATTTAGATCAAATTAATTTTTTACAACATCTAAAAATATTATTTATCTTTTATTGTAATATATTTAAGGAACTAATTTTCCTGAATGGTTATGAATAAAATTCAACATATGCTAATAAAATGTAAATTCATTATTCCTAAAAAAATTCACTAAAACCTATATCTTCCCTATATTTTGAGAAATATACACTTAATCATTGTATTCATTCATCACAAAAAACCTAAAAAATAGGTGTTTATGAAATTGAACATATGATCAACATTAATCCCATTGACATGATGGGGTTCATAACTATTATGTTAATTAATACATATATTATTCTATAATTTAATACAATCAATATATATCTCAACATTCTGATAAAAATATCATTGGTAACATAGTTCTACCAAAATTAATCATCTGTTTTATTTAAACCTAAGTTATTCCATAGTTTATGGTTTAACCATGGTTATTTATAATCATCATAAATTCTAATAATTCAAGAGATATGAATATGTTTATGTTTCCTATTATTTATTATCCTAAATTCAGTTCCCATTGTATCTACTAGACATCCTTTGATACCAAAAGTTTGAACCTCGATCCCTGGATCCCGAATTCTGTGTTTTACTATGATTAAATTGGAATAAGATACTATAAAACATGTCCTTATGTACTGAATAGTTTATTAGTCCAGTTAAACTAGTTATATTATTTTTTTCATACGATTCATTTGAGTATATAAATTAGAACCTAATTTTTTGGAGAATAAAATTATTCTATCTAGAATATTCATAAGCATAAAATGAAGTACACTATATGAATTTTTTATAAATGAAATAAGAAATGTGTCCGCTAAAATTCAATGTATTGGGTATGTATAGCTAATGGTGTGATGAATCAATAATAATAATAAACATGAAAAGGTTAATAACTAAGAAAAAAATTTAATTTAAACAAGTAGAAAATAAAAAATCTAAATTTAAATTTAAATAAATGAGGACAAATTATATTAAATTTAATAGGTAATGAGTAATTGTAAAGACCCATAAATTCCAAGGAATTTTTTTTCTTAATTTTCTTTTCAATTTCACAAGACCGCAGTTACTGACAGCACCTGATTCCGAGGCCCGGTGTGCCCGGAATCATTTTCCGAAGTTTGGCTCAGGTACGTTCTGTGAACGGACGAGCGGGTTTTTCTAACTTTTGAACCAGTGCTCGGAATCGAATTCTGAGGGCACCGATGGAATCGCAGCACCGGTAATTTCTTAGAAACGCCTCTTCCGGAGTTGCGTTTGCTCTGGTGTGGTTTTTAATATATGGGTTTATAGTTAAGAAATAAAATAAATTGTTCGACAAACTTTATTTTATTTCATGTAAGCCGCTTGGAAGCCAGTTAAAGCAGCTTAATCTGAGTCGGTACGGATAGGGTGCTATCCAGAAATATCCTACCCTCTTGGTAGGATATTTGTGAGGTGGGGCCCGCACGAGCCCCACCGTTTCTTTTCCGCTAAGTAACGCACCCGCAAAAACCCGTTATTATGAAAGTCAACTAATGCGTTATCTTAATTTCTTAACGCACCAATTAATTGGGTGGTTTTCTTCGTTGAATTAATTGGGCGGTTTATTTCGTTGAATTAATTATACGAATTAATGGTTCGTTACTTATCTCTTTTTCGTTTCTTAACGGGTTTGAAATCCGTTGGTGTAGTAATAAAATAAGACCAACGCCACATCTTGAGGATTACACGTAGGGAGGCTTTTGACAGAACTCTTGTGCCTTCACCCTTCTTCGCGAAGAATGCAAAGAACGTGAAAGAACGTGAAGAACGCCGGCCTCCGACGAAGAACGCCGAACCGCGGAAATCGACTACGCGACGCCGTGTGCCGCGAAGCCGACGTTTCCTCTTCCGCGACGTTCTTCAGCGACGTTCCTTCATCTGCAACGAAATCTTCGATCATCTGTTTGAGGTAAGAGATTTCGGGTTTCTTTTTTTAAAACCCTTTTTGGTTTTTAACAACTCACAGATTTAATTATTAAAATTAAATCTGTTGTTCTTGAACCACAGAGTTCGTCGACGCGCACCGTATTCTGCGACGACGCGGCACACTTCTGCGATGACATGACGCCCTTCCGCGATGACGCGACGCCTTCCGCGACGCGACGATTGCCTCCTTCCACGGCGATCAAATCCGCGAATAACCCGCGTGCGACGACTTGACGAGGTAGGGATTGTTGTGAATAATTATTTTATATTCCCGTGAACGTTTCTTTAAAAATTAATGAACTGGATTCATATGAACAATTTTAATTTATTAAAATTGTTGTTTCATGTGTTCCATAATTCTCTCGTTGTTATTATTCTAACGCGGAGGGTGCGGGCCAAACGAACATGGCCCGACAACCCTCCGCCGTTCGTCGTGGTTGTGCGGATTTAGCGAGCGACGAAAAAATGTGACTCAAGGGCATTTTGATGATCCCATAGTGAAGAACGGAACCCGGGAGGGGAAACGGCGCAGACGGAAAGGAAAACGGACCACCGAAGCAACTCTGGTGGCCCGCGGAAGCTGCCGGTGGCGAGGGTCGCCGGCGCGGCGGCGCCCCGGTGCGCCGCCGGACAGGGCCGCCACGGCTGAATCCGCGACGGCGGCGGCTAGCGGAACCCCGGCCGCGCGGGTCTGGCTCACCCGCATGGGACACGGCGACATACCGCGTCCGCTGAATCACTGCGGCCCCACGCGGGGCCGCGACACCTCCAACCTACGGGGGCAGCACCCCGCGGCACCCGAGCTGCTCGGCCGTTCGGCTGAGCCGAGCCAGGCCGGTCCGACTGGGTGGGACCGGGTCGGGTCGACCCGATTCGGCCGACCCTGGGGGGGGGGGGGGGTCGGGCCGGGTCGGCTCGGGCCCAGACCCCGTCTTCGGACCATTTTTCGTCTTTTGCCCATAACTTTAGCTATGAGACTCCGAACGACACACCGGCAGCGGAAACATGATCCTTGGATCGAGACAGTCATTTAGGTATACCGCACTCAAGGTTTTGGATTACTTTGGTTTCGGCCGGGTTGGTTCGTACACGAAACCAACCGGGCCCTCGGAGCGGAAACGCTCATATCTTGAGCTACGGACGTCCGATTGACGTGCCGTCGACTTTGATGGATTCCTCTAAGGGAGATGGATCTTTGGGCTTACTCTGCTCGAGGTTTGGACATAGTTGGATTACGGTCGGGTTGGTTTTCACTTAAAAACCAACCGGACCCCCAGGACGAAAAAGCCAATAACTTCTAGACCGAGCGTTCGATTGACGCGCCATCTGTTGCGTTGCATTCCTGTTGACGATACGGATCTTTTGGCTTCCTCCGCCCGAGTTTTGGATGCAGTTGGGTTATAGCCGGGTTGGATTGTCCCTGAAATCCAACCGGGCCCCTGGAATGGAGAAAGATGATATCTTTCAGACCAGACGTCCGTTTGATGAACCGTCAGTGGCGTTGGTGATCACGTTGAGAAACGGTCCCTATGAGTATACCCTATGAGTGTTCGGGGTATATTTGAGTTATGACCGGGTTGGTTCGCACACGAAACCAACCGGGTCCCTGGGATGAAAAGGCTAGTAACTCACAGACCGGACGTCTGATTTACGCACCGTCTGTTGCGTTGAGACCCCTATGACGAGGAAGTCCTTTGAGATACTTCATCGTGGGACTTTGAGATACTTGGAGTATCGACCTGTAGCTCGTGGAGCGGACCCTCCCAGAGACGAGTGAGCGGAGTACGGAGACCGTGTAGACGACTGAGACCTGACGACTGGTTGACCGACTCGACATGGAGTGAGTCGACTAGCCCAGTGGACGGAGTGCCCGGTATTTGGTGGCAGACCCACGGCAGACAGAGTGCCTGGTAGTTGGCAGAAGACCCGCGGTACTCAACCGGAGGAGTACCTCTGTAGGTTATTAGGAAGAGCGCCCGGTATTTGGCGACAGACCCTCAGCAGACGGAGCGCCCGGTAGTTGGCCGCAGACCCGCGGTACTGGACAGGAGGAGTACTTCAGTAGTCTTAGGTTAGTGGGAATTACCTCGGAGTCATGACAGGACCACTGTACACTCCAGAGACGGAGCTCTTCAGCAGTTACGGTTTCGTTAATGAAAATCCTGGTTTGAGATGAATCTTTTGACCTTTGTGTTTACCTCATGATTGAGTTGGGTTACTTGATAACTTAGGTATATGTATGGGCATATACCTATGTAGAGGTTATATGTTGAGATCTTCTTTGTGGTTATCATTTTAGGTTTAGTGAGACCTTGAGGGTCTCGGGGTCCCTACTGAGTATCATTATACTCACCCCTGAACGGGCTATGCCCACACCTCGTTGTGTTGGTTGCAGACGACGGGCAGTGCTGACGGAGGCCGAGTGTTCGAGGACTGGACGGTACCTGGAGGTGGACTACACGAAGAGTCAGTACCTGGAGGTGGACTACACGACGAGTCAGTACCCGGAGGTGGACTACATGATGAGACGACACACAGAGGAGGTTGACGGGCGAGAGCGTGGAGGAGGCTATCTATACCTACCCTTCAGGTAGGATCCGTGGTGGATGACCAGGAGCTGCGCCATCTGTACCTACCCTTCAGGTAGGATCCGAGGAGGACGACCCAGGAGCCGCTTCCATCCTTCCAGCTGTTAGCTTTTCTATTGTACTTGTTCAGTTGTAGTTGTAATTTCTTTTGGGTTTGTATTCTGGCCTATTTACATTTCAGCACTTCTCATGTACTTAGTGTTTACATTTTCCGATTGCTTACTATGTGGTACTTGTTTTCTTTTATAAAGGCAATTCCTTCCCAGTTATCAGGATTTACGCCTTTGGTGCTAGTCGCCAGCCCCTGGCCTATGGAAGGCGGGCTTGGGGTAGTCACGGCATGGGTCCCGAGGATGGGTCGTGACAAATTGGTATCAGAGGAGTTCGGTTCTACCGCAGAACTTATAACTATGATGTTTCTTTCTGTGAAGAAATAGTTTTAAGAGTACCGAGTGTGGTTTTCAGTTCAGGGAGTCCAGTGTTGGTGCGGGTGGCTGAAGTATCCATAAAGCAGGACCCCGACAAATGATTTCCGACTTTGTGCACGAAAACACTTATTGCGTGTGTGTTTTGCAGAAGTTTTTAAATGTCATCTCAAACCAGGTCAGCTCTATAGGGATAATCTTTGACCGTGTCATGTTGTTTCTTTCAGGATGCCTCCCCATGGACGACCAGCTAGAGCCTCGAGAGTGGTACGTACTGACAACCCGCCAAGCGATGAGGCCTCAGTATAGGTCCCTATCCCAGTTGAGGCACCAGTGGTACTACTACCCATTGGGCCACCGATGCCACCAGCTCCAGCAGTAGAGGGTGCACGTCGCTTGAGCGCACTGCATGAGTTCTAGCGCCATAGGCCACCCAGGTTCCAGGGAGGGATGGACCCACAGGCGGTTGAGGATTGGCTGGAGGCTGTGGTGAGAGTCTTCAGGCTAGTGCGGACGCCGACAGATTTCTTGGTGATCCTTGCTGCCAGCCTTCTTCAGGAAGCAACAGGCAGATGGTGGAGCCTGATGGTTCAGATGCATGACGAGGTGACACTTATATGGGCAGACTTCGAGAGCCTATTCCGGGCAGAGTTTGTACTAGCCACCCTTCGAGCGGTGCGTATACAGGAGCTACTTCAGCTGCTGCAGGGCAGCATGTCAATGGCGCAGTACTCAGCGAGATTCACAGACCTCTCGCGCTACTCCACAGATATGGTACGGGACCCGTTCTTTAGGGTCCGAACCTTCGAGCAGGGGCTCAGTCGAGAGATTAGAGCTTTTGTTGTTTCTCACAGCATTCCGACGTAGACAGGGGTGTTGGAGAGATCCCTTATATTGGAGAGTTTCCTTGCTGAGTAGTCTCCAGCAGCAGGACCCCCCACTAGTCGGCTTGCGACAGAGTCTTTTGCAGTAGGTAGTAGACAGATGACGCAGAGGTCCAAGAGGACCAGACCTACTGATGGCCGACTGCACGACTCAGGTTCAGTTGTGCGGGGAAACTGGGGTGGAGTCAGAGCTAGACGTGCCGAGAGTGGACAGTGATACTCTTGCGGCGGAATTGGTCACATGGCACGTGACTGTCCAAACCACCATGCAGATGACCAGTAGTTAAATGAAGAACCTCCGAGGTAGAGGTAGAGGTTCGATCAGGGCGAACCGAAAGGAGCAGGCTGCCATGGCAGAGGAGCTGGTCGTGCAGCTGGAGGTGGACGACGCTTCAGGATGTTTCCACCACCAACACCAGGAGGCCCACCCCGACCGCAGGGGATAGGAGGACATGGGAGATCTCAACTTCAGGCAGCTAAGGCCTATGGTCATGGAGCTCCGGAAGAAGATAGACAGGAGAAGGACTAGCTTCCGACCTGGAGGCTATTAATCCTGTTGCTTCTAGTTTTGTTGATGTTTGTCTGTAGTTACTTTGTGTCTTTGTACTATGAGCTGCAATAATGATAAGACACTTATCTTGTAAAGTTTGCTTTCCTGTCCTTTTTGTTTGATTGATACTGAGTGGTCCCAGTTAAGACTGTTGACTTGACCCTCACTTTCGAGTTTTCTAATGAAGGATACCTAGTGACCACACACTGATGTCGATAGTGTGACTCGACCCTTGGAGGCGAGAGTGACAGTTGGATCAATGGTTTAAGTAATATTTTTTCTTTTAAGAAAAGTTTTAATTTCAAATTTTTTGTTTGTTAAATATATCAAACTCGAAGTGATCATATTGGAGAATTTTAAAATTCATATTTTGAAACATTTTTTAGTTATAAATGTATTTCTCAAAACCTTTCATCTCCATGATACCCTCCACAAAATGGTGTTATTTAATGAACAAATTGTATTCTTTAAGAAATAGCAAGAACCATGCTGAGTGAATACACATATGATAAGCATATCTTTGTTGAAGCTGTAATCACTTCATGTTACACTACAAATCAAGTTTTATCTACACCATTTCATAATAAAACACCTTATGAATTACGGAATAGATGAAAACCTAATTATTCATACATTATAGTAGTGGAATGAAATGTATTCATATTGAATACTAATGATATCCTGCATAAATTTTCACCAGAATCCAATGAATGAATCTTTTTATGTTATTCCATTACTTCTATGTCTTATAATTTTTCTAACAAAAACTCATATACTATTGAAGATATAGATCATATAAAAGTTTTTGAAACTGAACCGTTGGTTTTCAAACAACCCATAACTAAATCAATAGATGTTTTCTCACAAACTGATTATTAACCACTGTTTTAAAACTCTTTTGAAAAGGGAAATACTCAAGAAAATGTTTCTAAAATATTTACCCCAGAAGACCTTATTACATATATTGATGAACAAAGTTTACAAAACCCAAATCAATAGATTCTTAGGAATCATCCTAGTGATAATATTATTGGTGATGTAAATCAACCAAGAAGGACTATAAATTACTTAAGAATTGAAATAGATAAACATGTTTTCCATCCCAATTTGAACCTAAAGCCTCAAACAAGACCTTAGTTGATAACGATTGGATTATAGCAATGGAAGATGAGTTAAATTAACATGAATGTAATAATGTCTAAAACTTGGTTAAAATACCTAAATAAACAACTTTAATTAGAGTAAAATGGATTTTCTGAATCAAATGTGATGAAAATGGAGTCATTATAAGATATAAAGCTATAATTGATTCTAAATAATATAATCAATAAAAGTTAATAGACTATGAAGAATCCAAGGATACTGTAGATAAGATTGAATATGTTTTTATCCAATTTTAATTTTTGGCATTTTTTATCTTTATAGTATTTCAAATTGATGAAAATAGTGATTTCCTTAATGATTCTGTATAACAAGAAGTTTTCTTTGAAAAAACTCTTGGTTTTATAGACACAAAACAACCTTACAATGTTTTGACCTTACAAAATCATTGTATAACCTTAAAAAATACCCTAGAGCTTGGTATGGTTTTCAAACATGATTTCCTTAAATAAATTTTTTTTCTAATGTTACTGCAGATCCAAATCATTTCATAAAAAAGGAAAAGAAAATATTTTTATTCCTCAAATATTTGTTGAGGACATTATATTCAGATCAACATATCAATCCTTAACTGATTCTTTCTTAAATCTCATGAAATAATATTAGGAAATGAATATGATGGGTGATTTAGGATTCTTTTTTAGGTTTTTACATCCCTTAGAAACCAGAAGGAACATATACATCCCAACATAATAATATCAACGATTTATATTAAAGTTATTGATAAGAAAACACTAACAGTATAACCACTTTAATCGATAACTGAAATACACTTGATCTTAATGAAGTTGGGAAATTAGTAGATCAAACATATTCTAGAGGTATGATTGGATGTTTGTTATACTTAATAGTTAATCATCCAGAATTAATGTTTTTTGTAACATCCCTGGTAAATGAAGAATAAGTTATTTTTATATTTATTAATATTTGTGAATTAAATATTAATTTTATCTTAAAAGGGATGCTATGTTCGATAGCGTACCCGATACGCAACAACAGGGTTCTTTGGAATCTTACATTGCACACTAATAATATAATATTATTATTTTAAACGGTATTTAACTCCTAGATGTTGTATTGGCGAGTATGAACAAAAATAACTATAATATTATTATACATGTTTGTTAAATATATTTACATTTATCAAATAAAAGTTTGAGTCTTAGAAAGTGAATGAATCTAATTTTACACATAATTTTTATTAAAATGCCGATTTATCGCCTTTTAATGGCAAGCCCTCTTTAAATATAGTTTTGGTTACTTTAATACATTATAATTGACCAAATAAAATCCTTATTTAGAATGGTGACATCAAATTTTACTTTGGGTAAATTTTTAGTACTTTTCTGATAAAGTTTATTTTTTTAATGAATAGTGAAAAATATTGTATTTTAATTCAAAATTGATTTTTAATCTAATTTATTTATATTGATAGATTATATTTTTAATTGGATTTAAATTGTAATTAAAATATATTTTTATTTTTTAAACCAATTTTGGTCATTTGATATAATTTACCTTTGAAATTAGACATAAACAAGTATCAATCTTTTGATAGTTATTGTTTCTTAAAACACACTATTTGTTTTAACAGTGGGAATTAATTTTTAAATTAATTAATTCCAATTATATGTTTTGAATTTGGAAAAATAGACATCATTTTTGAATTCAGAATATCAAATATATCTTAGGCTGAATTTTTGGTATTTTTCTGAAAAACATCAATTTTTGATGAATAGTGACACCACTTAGTGGTAGTTAAAAAAACTGACTTTTTCATTTAAATGAAATTTTACCACTTCTGTGAATTCAATTTTAAAAATCTGACATACATGGTTTTTATCAAGAAGTAAAATTTTGTTCAATAAGATGAAAATAATTTTTAGTGAATAGTAACTTTTGACTTTTAATTACCGCGGTTAAAGGTAAATAGGGTAATTCAAGGTTAAAAGAATATTATAATCATTCCAAATTACCCTAAAAATTGTCCAAATATCATTGGCTGTGTCATTTACGACCATTAGCATCTTTGGGTCGATTTTGGGACTCCTTTAAGCCAGTTGGGTGTGATAATGACAATTTAAAATAATTAACTTAAAGAAAAGAAAAAAATGACAAAAGAAAATATCTTTTAGTAAATTAATTTTTAGAAGGGGTTATATAAAATATCTGTTCGACTATAAATATTCATTGGAAGGCTAATATTATTTCCTAAATCATGGTATATATTTTATAATTTTTGGACTTCAAATAAATTAAATTATTAATGAAACAATAATGATGTAGTATTTACCTCATTAATAGATGATATAATTAAATAAGATTATAATGATTAAAATATTATCCAAAACATGTCCAATTCAGATTGGATGATTTTATTTCGGTTATGATTCATCTTACCTTTGACCATAATGATTTTTGGGCCATTAGAAACCGAATATCATTATATTATAAAATAATATTTTCACTCTTTCTTAAAGAGCCCCTCCACTCACTTATAAAAATAGACCACTTTTATGCAATTCCTCACACCTCTCAAGCAATTTGGCTCATCCAAAATCTTCCCAATTAATATCCATACATCCATATCCTCCTCCTAGAAGCCTTACATTAGTTATAAGGAACTTAAGAAGTACTTTTGGTTTAATCCAAAGGAAGTTGCCTAAATTAAAGGTAACAGTTTCTCTGAAATTTTTTTCTTTTATTTTGCTTCTGCAACCCCTAAAATCCATTTATTTATTTTCTTTTGTAACAACACCAGTATCCTAAATATACTAGGATGTTGTTATTATGAGGATTCTAACTACACTTACACACACCTCCATCTAATGGATTAATAACATAATGTTTCTATGGATGGAAAACTAATGCCTCACGAAACGATGATTGTTCAATAACATCTTACCTCCTCTAATGGTGTCTATTATGATGGAACTGTATTTATATATGATATATATTATGTTTATGATTTCTCTATGCTTCTGTACTTCCCAATTATATCAAACCTTTATGGTTTCCATGGTGGGTAAATATGATAATCCTAGTTGAGGATGTGCGGACTACCGCCCCCTCAAAGTGATGTGACTCGTTAATGCCCTATGTGGGATGTTTAAAGGATAGAGTTAATGGTATTGTATATGATATTATACTGGAATTATAATATACCTATGTATCATTATGATTTAATTCTATTAAAATAAGAAATACAAATGAAAGTAGTGTTCATGCATACACACGACTTACCGTCTCCATGAACGGTGCATTTCATTTCGTACCTCCAAATGTTATGTACTATTATAAATACATGTACATTATGGATATATATGATATATATGACACCCAAATCTTGAATATCATTCTGGATATAATGAACTTTCTACCAAGTTAACAACATGTAATTATAAGAAGTCCATTTTTGACTCAAGTACCAATTATCGACAAAATGAACGTTATGAACTTAAAAGATTACATAATGATTATAACATGGTAATAAGTGATATGAAAGGAATAATAAACTTAAAAAAGGTTCTTAATCAAGTATAAAATAACTTTATTTTATTATTCAGGAGATTAAAGAAGGAGCGGGTCAAGTCGGACACGAGGTAAGGGACTTCGTCTCAATCTCCTTTCATTGAGGCATATTTAGTTTTATACACAACTTTATTTTAAATAGTGTATAAACCCCTTTTACTTTTACTTTTATATGAATGGAATATTTTTCTACAAAGCGTTTTACAAAACAACAAAAAGGAATGTTTCTTTTAACATATGCGGTGAAAACGACCTTTTCCGCTGCTGCGAGTGTTATTTGGTCTTTGGATTCCTCAACAAGACGTAATGTTTTTTTTGAAATAAATACCATATACTATTTAATGTATTTTGGTATTGAAAAGGGTTTTTATAATGGATATGTTATGTCAAAATATTTAAGTGATATATTGTGATCAATGTGTGGAAATGTTTTATTTCCATTATATTTGTTTTATGTCTTATGATTTTATAATGGTACTTGGACATTTGATTGGTGGTTATGTGATAAACCATATGACGGGTGGTGTCGTGAATACCAGGATGGGTGGTTACATTATAACCTCCAATGCATTGGGTATGGAAGTCGGCCATATGGCTATTCCATTAAGTGATATGTGTGAAAGTCGACCGTATGGTTATTACATTTAAATATGTTTATGTCCCAAGTTACCTTTATATGTTATGTGTTTTTATATTGGTTTTATAGTAATATTTTGGTTACAAACGGGTATGTATTGATCTTTTATTTAGTAAAGAGGTTTTACTAATTCGTAAAGGTGAAAAGTGTTACGTTGATAATGTATACATGGTTTACTTGTTGTTTTGAAAAACTAACGGTTTTCATTCTTTGTGCTTCCCTTACTATGCTTTTTATGCTCACCTCAAGTTTTTTTTGAAATGTTTTTCATAGGACTTAATGTGGAATAGTGTCAAGGATGAGATCAAGGGAATGCCATGCTATATAAAACATGAAACTAGACATGTTTCTTTTTAAGAATTTTTATTTTATGGAAACTTAGTAGAAGTGTCTACTTTGTATTCTTTTGAGATGTAATAGTTAAGATATAATTCTCTAAAACTCTAAACTGGAAAATATCCTCAATGGGAATTATTCATTTAATTCAATGTTAAGTATTGTTTAAGGCTAGGGCCTTATAGTTGGTAATAAAGGTCGGTTTAGACAACTTTAGGAGTTGGAAAATTGTTAAATTATAAATTAATTTATGGTATGATTGAAATGATATAGCATTTACAGATTACGATGTTGCTTCACCTAATGTATTTTAGTGTTAAGAATGGTTTTTCATAGATGAAACAGAGACGATTTTTTTGGGAAGTCATACTGAGGGAAATGACCTTCCAAATCAGTATCCTGAGATGGTCAGAATCATATCTAAACAGTTTGTTACAGTGATGGCTCAATTTACTCAGGTGATAAATGTTGGTTGTGTTTATTGATGATATTTTTGTGTTTTCTAAAAGTAAAGAGGATCATTAAAGTCATTTAAATATTATCTTGCAAACCTTAAAAGAAAAAAAACTCTATGGAAAATTCAGCAAGTGTGAGTTTTGGTTACAAAAAATTTCTTTTTTGGTCACATTGTTTCAAAAAATGGAATAACTGTTGATCCTGCAAAAACAAAGGTTTTCGAAGAATGGACAAGACCCAAAAATGTAACTGAGATTCGTAGCTTCATTGGTTTGGTAGGATATTATCGAAGGTTTGTTAGAAATTTTTCACGGTTATCTAGTCCAATGACTAAGATAACTTAGAAGGGTGTTAAGTTTATTTGGACAAAAGAATGTGATGATTATTTTCCGGAGTTGAAAAGAAGATTGGTGAATGCTCCAGTTTTGGAACTTCCTTCCAGGAATGGTGAGTTTTTTATCTATATAGATTCTTCATTGAAAGGACATGGTTACGTCCTAATGAAAAATGATCAGGTAATTGCTTATGCTTCACGTCAGTTGAAAACTCATGAGATAAATTACCCTACACATGATTTAGAATTAGCTGCTGTTTTTTCTCTTTAAAAATTTGGAGGCATAATTTTTATGGAGTCAAGTGTGAAATATATACCGATCACAAATGTTTAAAGTATATATTCACTCAGAAAGAATTTAACATGATAAATAGGAGATGGCTAGAAATAATCAAGGATTATGATTGTAAAATTCAATACCATCCGTGAAAAGAAAATAAAGTGGCTAATTCCTTGAGTCGAAGAAGTAATGCTATATTAACCATGCTACGTTTGGAATGAGATTCTTTGGTTTTTGATTTTATGAACTTTGTCATGGAAGTTGTTTGTGCAAGAAGTCCTTCTGTTTTGTTTCAGGTATCAGTGAAATCTTCTCTATCAGATAGAATCAAGGATGCACAGAAGCAAAACAGTGAGTTTCAGAAAAAGGTAGAGCTGGTTCAGAAGGGTAGGTTTCCCGAATTCAACATTGATAATGATTGTGTTTTGAGATTTAGGATGATATTGGGTGTGCCTTGTGATTCACAGTTAAAGAGAGAGTTGTTATGTGAATCTCATTGTTCTCCGTTTTCAGTTCATCCTGGCAGTACTAAGATGTAGAAGGATCTGCAGGAGTATTACTGGTGGGATGGAATGAAAAGAGATATTTCCGATTTTACTATGAAGTGTTTGACTTGTCACCAGGTTAAAGCCGAGCGGCTGTTACCGAAAGGGATGCTGCAGCCTTTACCAGTACCAGAGTGGAAATGGGAGAATATATCCATGGACTTCGTTGTAGGATTGCCGAAGACACCTCAAGGTAATAATGCAATCTAGGTTATTGTTGATCGCTTGGCTAAATATGCTCATTTATTTCCTATTTGAGATACTTTTTCCCTAGATCAACTTTCCCATTTGTATGTTAAAGAGATATTTAGGATTCATGGAGTTCCCCTCTCCATTGTATCTGATCATGATCCCTAGTTTACTTCTAACTTTTGGGAAGGCCTTCAGAGGTCATTGGGTACTGAATTAAATTTTAGTACAGTTTTTCATCCGAAATCGGATGGGGAGACAGAACGAAAAATTCATAACTTGGAGGATATGCTACGTGCTTGTTCGATGGATTATCAGGGATGTTGGGACCAACATCTTTATTTGGTTGAGTTTTCATATAATAATATTTTTCATTCTAGTATACAGCTGGCACCATTTGAGGATTTATATGGGAAGTGGTGTCGAACTCTAGGTTTTTGGGATGAAGTGGGTGAAAGGAAGTTGATGGGAACAGAATTGGTAGAAGAGATGGCAGAAAAGTTCAGTTGATTTAGAAAGACATGAGAACAGCTCAGAGCAGGAAGAAGAGTTATGCGGATAACTGGAAGAAGGATTTATCTTTCGAGGTAGGTGATCATGTTTTTCTCAAAGTTTCACCACAGAAAAGTGTGATGTGATTTGATAAGAAAGGAAAGCTGAGTCCAAGGTTCATTCGAACATATGAAATTCTGGAGAAAGTTGGATCAGTTGCATACCGAGTGGCTTTACCTCCATGTTTATCTCAGGTACACAATGTTTTTCATGTTTTGATGTTGAAAAAGTATATGCCAGATCCATCTCATGTTTTGAGCCCAAAGGTAGTTCAGTTGGAAGAGAATCTCTCTTATGAAAAACAACCAGCCCAGATTCTTGACCAAAGAGAGAAAGTGCTGCAAAATAAGGTAATTCACCAGGTAATGGTTTTTTGGAAAAACCATATGGTTGAAGAGGCAACATGAGAATCTGAAAATGCTATGACGGATAAATACCCCCACTTAGTTTGATAAGTGGATAAAATTGCGAGGACGCAATTTCCAAAAGGGGGGAAGGATGTAACATACCTGCTAAATGAAGAATAAGATATTTTTATATTTATTAATATTTGTGAATTAAATATAAATTTTAGCTTAAAAGGTTTTCTATGTTCGATAGCGTACCCAATACGCAACAACAGGTTTCTTTGGAGTCTTACGTTGCACACTAAAAATATAATATTATTATTTTAAATGGTATTTAACTCCTAGTCGTTATATTGGCGAGAATGAACAAAACTAACTACAATATTATTATACATATTTGTTAAATATATTTACATTTATCAAATAAAAGTTAGAGGCTTAAAAAGTGAATGAATCTAATTTTAAGCATAATTTTCATTAAAATGCCGATTTATAGCCTTTTAATGGTGAACCCTCTTTAAACATATTTTTTGTTAGTTTAATACATTATAATTGACCAAATAGAATTCTTCTTTAGAATGGGGACATCAAAATTTACTTTGGGTAAATTTTTGGTATTTTTCTGATAAAGTTCATTTTTTTAATGAATAGTGAAAAATATTGTATTTTAATTCAAAAGTGCTTTTTAATATAATTTATTTATATGGTTGGATTATCTTTTTAATTGGTTTTAAAGTGGAATTAAAACATATTTTAACTATTTAATCCAATGTTGGTCGTTGGATTTAATTTCACTTTGAAATTAGACATAAACAAGTGTCAATCTTTTGATAGTTATTGTTTCTTAAAATCACTATTTGTTTTAATAGCTGGGATTAATTTTTAAATTATTTAATGACACTTCTATGTTTTGAATTTGAAAATAAAGACATCATTTTTGAATTTGGAATATCAAATATAGCTTAGGTTGAATTTTTGTTATTTTTCTGAAAAATATCAATTTTTGATGAATAGTGACACCACTTAGTGGTAGTTAAAAAAACTGACTTTTTCATTTAAATGGAATTTTACCACTTATGTGATTGAATTTCAAAAATCCGACATACATGGTTGTTATCAAGAAGTAAAATGTGGTTCAACAAGATGAAAATAATTTTTAGTGAATTGTAACTTTTGACTTTTATTTACCGCAGTTAATGGTAAATTGGGTAATTCAAGGTTAAATGAATAATATAATCATTCAAAATTACCTTAACACTTGTCCAAATATTGTTTTTTGAGTCATTAACGACCATTATCCTCTTTGGGTAGATTTTGTGACCCCTTTAAGCCACTTGGGTGTGATAATGACAATTTAGAATAATTAACTTAAAAAAAGTCAAAAATGACAAAAGAAAATATCTTTTAGTAAATTAATTTTATAAAGGGGTTATATAAATTATCTGTTAGACTATAAATATTAATTGGAAAGATAAAAAGATTTCCTACATCATGGTATTTTTTTTGTAATGTTTAGACATCAAATAAATTAAATTATTTAGTACACAATAATGATGTTGTATTTACCTCATTAATAGATGATTTAATTAAATAAGATTATAATGATTAAAATATTATCCAAAACATTTCCAATTATTATTGGATGATTTTATTTCGGTTATGAGTCATCTTATCTTCTACCATAATGATTTTTGGACCACTAGAAACCGAATAAAATTATATTATAAAATAATATTTTCACTCTTTCCTAAAGATCCCATCCTCTCCCTTATAAAAAGAGACCACTTCTATGCAATTCCTCACACCTCTAAAGCCATTTGGCTGGTCCAAACTCTGCCCAATTAATCTCCCTACATCTCTATCCTCATCCTAGAAGCCTTACTTTAGGAATAAGGCACGTAATAAGTCCTTCTGGTTTAAACCAAAAGAAGTTTCCTAAATTAAAAGTAACAATTTCTCTTAAATTGTTTTCTTTAATTTTTCTCCTCCAACCCCTAAACTCTTTTTATTTCTTTTCTTTTGTAACAACACCATTATACTGAATATAGTAGGATGTTGTTATTATAAGTATTCTAACTACACTTACACACACCTTTATCTAATGGATGAAGAACATAATGTTTCTTGTGGACGGAAAACTAAAGCCTCACGAAACGATGATTGTTCAATTACATCTTACGGCCTCTCATGGTGGCCATTATGATAGAAATGTATTTATATATGATATATATTATATTTATGATTTCTTTATGCTTCTGAACTTCCCAATTATATCAAACCTTTATGGTTTCCATGGTGGGTAAATACGATAATCTCATTTGAGGAAGTGCGGACTACCGCCCCCTCAAAGTGATGTGACTCGTTAATGCCCTATGTGGGATGTATAAAGGATAGAGGTAATAATATTGTATATGATATTATAATGGAATTATAAGATACCAATGTATCATTATGTTTTAATTCCATTAAAATAATAAATAGAAATGAAATTAGCATTCATGCTTATGTACGGCTTACCGTCTCCATGAACGATGCATTTCATTTCGTACCTCCAAATGTTATATTCTATTATAAATAAATGTACATGATGGATATATATGATATATATGATACCCAAATCATGAATATCATTCTGTATATAATGAACCATTTACCATGTGAACAACATGTAATTATAAGAAGTCCATTTTTGACTCAAGTACCAAATATTGACAAAATGAACGTTATTAACTGAAATGATTACATAAAGATTATAACATGGTAATAAGTGATATAAAAGGAATAATAAAATTAAAAAAAGTTCTTAAGAAAGTATAAATTAACTTTAGTTTATTATTCAGGAGATTAAAGAAGGAACGGGTCAAGTCGGACATGAGGTAAGGGACTTTTTCTCAATCTCCTTTCATTGAGGCATATTTCATTTTATACACAACTTTCTTTTAAACGGTGTATAAACCCCTTTGAATTTTACTTTTTTACAAAATGAATCTTTTTCTACGAAGCGTTTTACAAAATGCAAAAAGGAATGATTCTTTTAACGTACGCAATGACAACAACCTTTTCCGCCGTCGCGAGTATTATTTTGTCTTTGTCTTCTTCAATAAGCCATAATGTTTTTTTTCAAATAAATACCATATACTATTTTATGTATTTTGGTATTGAAAAGGGTTTTTTATAATGTATTTGTCATTTCAATATATTTATGTGGTATATTGTGATCAATGTGTGGAAATGTTTTCTTTCCATTATATTTTCTTTATATCTTATGATTTTATAATGGTACTTGGATATTTGACGGGTGGTTACGTGATAAAACATATGACGGGTGGTGCTGTGAATACCAGGATGGGTGGTTACATTATAACCTCCAATGCATTGGGTATGGAAGTTGGCCGTATGTCTATTCCATTAAGTGATATGTGTGGAAGTCGACCGTATGGTTATTTCATTAATATATGTTTATGTCCCAAGTTACCTTTATATGTTATGTGTTCTTTATATGGGTTTTATGGTAATCTTTTGGTTACAAAAGGGTAAGTATTGATCTTTTATTCATTAAAGAGATTTTACTAATTCATAAAGGTAAAAAGTGTTACTTTGATAAAGTATACATGGTTTACTTGTTGTTTTGAAAAACTAATAGTTTTCATTCTTTGTGTTTCCCTTACTTAGCTTTTTATGCTCACCCCAAGTTTTTTTGAAATGTTTTTCACAAGACATAATGAGGAATATTGTCAAGGATGGGATCAAGGTAATGTCATGATATATAAAACATGGAACTAGAAATGTTTCTTTTTAAGAGATTTTATTTTATAGAAACTTAGTAGAAGTGTCTACTTTGTATTCTTTTGAGATGAAATAGTTAAGATCTAATTCTCTAAAACTCTAAACCTGAAAAGATCCTCAACGGGAATTATTCATTTAATTCAATGTTAAGTAATGTTTATGGTTGGGGCCTTATATTTTTAGTATGCTTATTTAAATGATATAAATATAATCCCAATGAATCACATTTAAAACAATTGAAAGTAATTTTTTTGTACTTTAAAGGAACTAAGAATTTAGGACAATTTTATTCTTCTAGAAATTATTTCTTTTTAAAAAGTATTTTAGATTCTGCATTGGGGGTTATAGAATGGATAGAAAAAGTACATCTGGAACATGAAATTTCTTACGATATTCATTAATTTCTTGGCCATGAAAAAAAAAACAACATTCTTAGCACTTTCCACTACTGAAGAAGAATCTATAGTAGGTGTATGTTTTGTGCTCAAGTGTTGTGGATTCAACACACACTCACTTACTATGGAATGAGTTTATCAAAAAAACAAATACTATGTGATAACACTGGTGAAATTAATCTTAGTAAAAACCCTTCATATCACTCCTGTTCAAAACACAGATAAATTAGGCATATTATTCTTAGAGATCACAAAAAAATGGTGATATTATTTTATAATTAATCATAATTCAAGAACAACAAGAATATATTTTTAGAAAATCACTATTTTCTGAAAGATTATAAAACATTAAACATAAACTATGAATGATCCCTATAATGTAATCATTAAAATCTATTTCTTGTTTAAAACCATCTCCTAATATTATGTTACACCATTTTCAGTAATGAGTATACATGTGTTTATCAGTTTTACTTTTTATCAGTTTCATTTTTTTTGGGTTTCATAATTATCGGTGTTTTTTTATCCATTTCATGGTTATCAGTTTCATATTTTTTCAGTATTAAAATATTTTATTGGTTTTATAATTCATATCAGTATCATATGATTTTTGATATTAAAATTGTGTATTTATAAAAACAATATACTGAAATCAACTAATCAAGCCGTGTACTCAAACATGTACTACTTCTAAAATCATATATTTTCAATTTTGTTTCATATTATTATAATTAAAATTATTTCTTTACTCTAGTAATCAGAATTTTTTTAATAATATATTATTTTAAATAATACATCATGAGTTTGTAGTCGTTCTCAACCATTGGATCTTATATGTCTAATCTTTTCAGTAAAATTTCATTTTCAAATAACCAGTCCCTACCCATCCCACATCAAACCCTCTGAATTTTCAAAAAAATTCTGATGCTCTTTAAATACAATGCAAGGTTCGTAATCATATTTTACCATAGTTTCTGTTATCATAAAAGTCCTCAGCTTTAGTAGTAAAGAAAAAACCTCAGGGTTAGAGATAATATTTAATGTCAGAGTCAACTACTTCATCTCCAAAGAAAAATTTACCATCTTCAATGAATTTTTGAGATTAAATCTTATTTTATCAAGATTTATATGATTCTTTTGATTCCCCGTGTAAAAGGATAATAAATTTTTAAGGGAGGGAATATCTTTGTATTGAATGACCAAATTCAAATAAAGATTTTGTGTTTTATGATGTATTGGTAAAATTAAATAAACGAATAGAGATAGATAATGGTCTCAAGATATCATTTATGATGTATGATAAGAAAAACACAACCTCAATTAAACTATCATCTTATATCCTAGGATTTCAGTCAGAGGGTGATTCCCTCTTTCCATCCAAAATATTACTAAAACTAGATGCGATTTTTGATAAATAGAAAGAAGTGGAATCTATTTTTGGGATTCATGATGATAAGTTAAAGGTTAGTCATCTATCAGTAGAAAAAAGTCTCACTTTCCTATGGATAAAAGGCTTTATAGTACCAAGAAAGGGTTATAAAAAACATTAAATGATTATGATGCCTATATTCTTGACTATCTGGTTAATAAGAGGAAGATCAATCTTAGGGTTTACATTTTCTTGACAATTAATAAACATAAATTTGGTTCTATAAAGTCTCAGCTGATCATGTTTCCCACAATCCATAGCATGTTTTTGAAAGAGTGTCTGAGTTTATGCAATGTCTTAGTTATGTTAAATAAAAAAACATCAAGTATCCCCTCATCCATAAGGTCATAATTAGAAGACTCATGTTACAATTCAATCCTAAATCCAAAATGTTTGAGAAAGATAAGAAAGTTTAGAATGGAATGAATGTAGCTGGATGGAGTGAAAAACCATCAATGACCTCCAAATAATCATCAAGAGAAATAATATTAGCTAAATATACAACTCCCTTATAAATAAAAGAAGAAAAAATCATTATCTGATGTTTTTGTTTCATTGTTGAGGACTATTAGTGAAGAAGGGAAATAAGGTGATCCTCTGTTTGGATTGGATCCTAATAAATCCCTAGAAGAGAAAATAATAACTCAAGAAATTTTGAAAGAAGAAGAAATAAATAATATAATGAAGATAATAAAGGATCAGTCAATTGAAATTGATATTATTCATAAGATTTTTTGGGAACCCAAGACAATAATTTTCATAACGAAACCAGCAGTTCAAACTGAATTGGATCCAATAGATAAAGGGAAATTAAAATTGGCATATGAAGAATTATATACACCATTTATTAATCAAAAAATTAATGAAGATTAAGAATAATAAGTACAACGTAATGAAAAATAAGATGTTTAATAGAATGAAGATGAAAAAAGATAAATCTATCAGTAAAATCACCATAAGATCCATATTTTATGTTTCAATCTCTCGATCCTTAATAATCCAAAGATGTTTCCCAAAGAGTTTCTTCCAAGAAAGTCATTCAGTTTTTAGATAAGGAATAAAAAGAATAATTTGACAAAAATAAAAGTCAACCAACTACTTTTGATAGCACATAAACTCATTTTTGAGATCTCTCATAACACAATGAAGATATGGATTCAGAAAAAACTATCACTATGAAAGGAATTCAATACAACGAATGAGCATTGAACAAATTTTGAAATGTTTTTAACTATATTTAAAAAAAATATATGCTATATATCATTTCAAACTATCATAATGAAATAATATATTATGTTTAGACTCTGATGGAAATAATTTTGAATCTTTAATCTGATTTAAGAATACTCTAAGAATGTGTTTTTTAGCACAACAATTCATTTAACATGGTTTTCTAGCGGTCGTATAACATTAACGATAATATAAAGTTACATGTGACCAAGATTTATTAAATTTTTTATAGGTTTAATCATCTAAATTCAATCTACCAAAATTTGGTCACTAATTTGACTAAAAAACTAGAAGTGTTTCAAGGACCGGGTACCTGAAAAAGCAATAGCATCTGAAGACCTGGAACATCATTTTTTGATATTATAGAATTGGTGAATTGAGCTTCTATTTCTATCAAATATGGTTTTAATCTTAGAAAGGAATATAGAGTTACAATGATGTATTAAAATTACCAGGAATCAAGGATCAATTCATATGAAGCAATCAATCAACATTATAAAGATAGTCTCCAAAATCGACAATGGATTGCAATAAAATGGGATTTGCATATGAAGGCTCTACAAGAACCTCTTGAAAATTTGATAGAGGATAGAATAAGTTTCAAGAACCAGATTTTTTATATGTTCAACCACTTGTGAAAGAAAAATTACAAAGATTGAATTATTGAACTCTTATTATAATAAAATATTATGTCATTCAAATTAATGTTAATTTTTTTGTACTTTATTACTCTATATTTTTTCATGAAATGAATGTTTTACCATATTCTAATTGAAAATCACATGCGAGAGAATAATTTGGAAAAGTTGAATTGGCATTATACAGAAGCTTTCATTTAAAAAGAAGGAAAAATGTAGTAGTACCTTGTTAAGGGGGAGAACTCACAAGAAAAATTAAATAGAATACCATCATTTGTGATACATTTATCCAAATATTGAATAATTTGTTTTCACTATTACTTTAAAAATAGTTACTAAACTCAGGGAATGATAAGTCATTATTTTTTGTTTTGTTTTGTGCTTTCCAAAAAGGGGGATATTGTTGAGTCTAAATATCTTTCGACTTTCCCATTCATATTTTTTTTGGAAATCACAAATTTTATTTATTAATTATAAATGTTGTTTCCATAATAAAAAGATATGTTTTTTCATCATAAACACAAATTTTGTTTCTCATCATAATCACATATGTATTTTTCATCGTAGTCACATAATGTTTTTTACAATTGTATCCATATATGTTTTTTATAACCATATTTATCCTAATCACGATATAAATCATCATCATGATATGCATAGTATTCATATTATGCACTGTATCCATGAATCATGACTGTATTATTCATATTATTAATGATATGCATCATATTCATATTATTAATCATAACCATGCATCTTAATAATGTTATGAATTATAATATTTTAATGCATCATAACCATGATAGGAATTGTATTCATATTATACATCGTAACCATGCATCGTAACCATGTTATGAAATGTATTCATGATATGCATTGTATTCATATTATGCGTTATAGCCATTCATTGTAACAATGTTATGCATTGTATTCATATTATGCATTGTAATCAAATAAAATATCCATGATACGAATCGTAACAAACTTATGTATTTTACTCATGTAATTCATAATACTCATATATCACTCCATTACCGAATACGTTTTTTTCATTATATTTCATCTTACACATTCATTAATACTTCTTTACATATTGTTTTCTAACTAAAAATTGTCGTCGAGTTAGTTATATACTAATCATAATGATATTGTGTATTATGTTTGATTTGACCACTATAATAATTGGTGTCATTGTCCATCTGAATTTTCGTGAGAAACTTGACGAATGTAGAAAATACGATCATAAAAACATGAGGAAAATAAATAAGAGGACTTTCAAAACAATGAGAAATACATTTTCATATTCCATGTTCTTGAGAGAGACCGTGTGACATCTCTCTTTCTTATTTCGAAAATACCTAATGATAAGTGACATGAACGGCTAGTTCTCAGTTCGTGTATTTCTATAAGTGATTTTTTTCTTTGTGTGATCGATCATTGTGATCATGATCAACTGATTTCAGGGATAGGGAGATGGTGTCACCGACATTTATTTTGAGGGATTTCATGTATTTAAAATACATAGGTTCCAATTACATTCTTAATCGAGGGCTTCCATGGATATGAAGACAGATATTCTATTCATCATATCGAGGGCTTACTCGGGTGGTTGTAAGATAGACCATTTATTCTAGGTGAATGGATACCCTAATATTTGGGATAAAAGAATTGTAACATATTTTATTTATCTATAGTTAAATTTAATAGAAAGGGAATCATTTGGTTCCCTATTTCTATTTATATTATTTTCTATTGTAAATGTTTTAATTAAGACACATTCATTACATATTTTTTAGAAGATTCTATAAACTATATGGTATAATCACTTACAGTTGTTTTACTCTGATCATTGTAATCAATACAAATAAATTTCTTTTTGATTACTTGTGGTATCATATTATATCATATCCACCAGATAAATGATCTTCTAGATCATATGTATTGTCTATGAATTGTATTATTTTAATATCTCTTAATAAACTATTATTCTTACAAGTTTAAAAACAATGTATTTGAACCTGAAATTCACCACCACCCCTCTCTTGTATTGTGCCATCTCATATTAGTTTACATCTATATTTAAATGAAACAATATAATTGACTACTATGTCATCTAAATATGATTAGTAATAATTTTTTATTATTATTTTTAGAGTTGTTTTGTAACACAAACTCGACATCAATAAAATATGTTATTTATAATTGTATATATGGGACCCTAAATTTTTACACACATTTTAAATATTTTTTATATTTCTTCGTAATGTTTTTGTATGTTATTTTTGATTATAATTTTGATTTACATTTACCATGATCAATTATATATTGAAGCATCACTCACCTACTCTTTGAATGGTCATTCAGTGTTCATGGAATGGAATATTTGGATGATTTCATTTGTAATAATATTTCCAAAGTAGTTTTATCATTAATATGAACTATTTTTTTCTAATGATAATTTGGAATACATATCATGCCTTGAAAAGAGTTGGATCATGTACCTATTTTGAGTAATGCTCATGTCGTATTATTACAAAATTTTATCAAAGCACTTCATTTTAATAATTGGTATATTGGATGTCTTTATAGATAGGATATGGGAGTGTGGATTTTAAGGATGGTGTGTATGATCAGGTTTTTAGCCAATACAATTAGCAGCACGCCTTTAGATTATAGGTATATAGAGAATTTGTGATTTAAATATTTTATCGGATTGTTTTCAATAATTTGGTAGGAAGTTTAGTATTGAGACTACCTATAAGGTCTGTGAATTTATGAATATTTGAGTTTGATATGTTTCTTTTATAGTTCAATTTTTCATTTTTGGGGTAATCAATATTAAGTCTGAAAATTGATTATATTTCCTAATGATTATTCATTATTCATTTTTGTTTAGTATTTGGCCTCTATAAATACATCATATCAATCCTCTAGAGGGAGTAGTGAATAGATTTCTACTGAAAATACATTTCTAGACTATGGTCTCAATGATTCAGGGTTTTGAACAATCCATACAATGAAAAATTGAGAAAACCACATCCCCACTCATACTAAATATGTAGTTTATCTCCTATAGAATGATTGATCTCAGAAATTCTTTTATCCTAATCACATATATGTATAATGTTTCAATTAACTTTTTGATTCTTATGATTGGATATAAAATATAAATGGTGTTTTATTTACTTACAACTCTGACATCTATTAGGGTTACATTTTTTCCCACTTTAATTTAAGTCCCCAATAATTAATTTTGCTCATTAATCATTCACAAATAGTTCAACAAAAACATTAAATGGACTGATATTAAGTACGTATTCAACTAGATGTTTTATCCCGACATGATGGAATTTTCCATGCATCGATAATTTATTTATCTCCAATAGAATGATAGAACAGTTATATAGTATATGAAATAGTTTTCTATGTATGTCATCTTATCACAAGAGCTAGTGTCAAATGAGAAATTGGTATCCTATATTTTTCAAATACATTTTTGGTATAAAAGTCCATTACAAGAATTTCTTTTATTGGTCTTCACCTATGTTGAAATTTTTTACAGTACCTTAATTATATATAATTATCTGGAAGGTTTGTCAATGATGAATTGTTAATCTCTTGTGATTTTCAATGTAGTAGTTGCCTTCATGATAGAAATGGTATGTTTTGTGATCTATTAAGGGAATATAGTGGTTTCTTAAATCACCAATTTAAATTTGAAGAACCAACATTTTCTCATGGAGTATCAAATCATTATTATCTGGTTAGATAGTTTAGGTAATTGAGGTCATCATTCCAGGATCCAATAAGGGAATTCTACATGTACAAATGTATGAAATATATATGGAATTTTATCAATGTTATTCCCTATCCTCAAAGTGGTATAGTCCCATCAGTAACTAAGGATCTCTAACATATTTATGTTCTCTAAGAAATTTGTTCCCCAACTATCATACCATGTAAAAGAAACTAGTCCATCTATTAGTTACGGGCGGTTATTATAAGGAAATAAAAATACTCTCAGACTTATGACTTGGTATGAGACTAGGTAATTACACAATGAATACCCATGTACAATAGATTCTAAATAATATATGATGAATATGAGATGTTTCACACTTATTGTGTCATACATGGATATTTCATAATTTAAAAATTTTCTACTCTTTAATTTATTTTTATCCATGCTATGGAATTATTGAATTTTTTATCTGATGTCATTCCATTTAGCATTGATATTTCAATACCCCTTGATGTGTGTTAGGATCAAAAATTATGAAATCCAACTTATTATATTATTATCTCAATTATTGTGTTTTCAAGATACATCCTCATTCTTGATATGGGTTCATTTAATCGCATTATATGGTTGTATTGTATGGTTTCTTCAAGTACCATGTGAATTTTCACCAATAGACGTGGACCGTCATTACTTTTTTTTGGGAATACCGCTATATTTCAAAATGATATGGATCCAATACCAATCCACATATGATCGAACCTTCTCAAGATAGGTAGTAAGGAATATTATTTAGCATCTATGTTGGAGGAAATAATTGAATAGAATGTAATATCTGACCTTAATCTTGTAATAATATAGTTAGTTGATTGTTTTATAAATGAATTATCTATTTTAAATTTATAAATATATGTCACTTTTTTACAGAATCATATCGAAAAAATATTATACATTCTATAAATTTTATCATATGGAACACATAGGTATAAAAGATTCAATGATATATATAGATGATCTTGAAAAAAATCATCCTCCCCCCAAGTATATCTCCTAGAAAAATATAGTTCACATTTCTACAAATTTGATTTGTTTCCCTACTGGGGTAATGATTAAGATATGATGAACTACATGATGATTAAGAATGACAACACATTTTCTAATATTAATTTCACATTTGACTAATTAAATAGGGAGTTGTGGTTCTAAAAAATCAATATTTATTCAAGTTACCATAAACTCTTAGATAAGTTATATGATGTTCCCAATATATAATTTAGTTGAAGGTATGGTTATTTTTATTACATCCTGATGTATTATTTGCTTCTAATTAAGAGATGATCTTTATAAGTATAATAAATTAGATAATCAACTAATACATTTATTCCACTATGGTGGAATTTTTGAATGAAATTATTATTTATCCCATGTTTTATGATATTAAAGGGAATCTTTTGAGCTTTTTCATGGGAAAATTTCACAATGAACACATTTATTATAAGATATTTGTGTTTACAATTTCGTTTGATGGATTGAACTAATCGAAAAATGTAGTATCAAAATAAGTTATATCAATCTATCCTGATAAGTATGATTTATTATATCTTCGGATGAAATTATTAATGCCTTTTAGATCACAAACTTTATTTGTATAATAGGATATTATTGGAGAATCATGATAAAATTCTCTTAATTGGACAATCTTTTGACTTATCTCCTCTTAAATTGGGCGATGTTTATAATTAACTATACATTTATTGCATCCTTTATTGAGATTAAGTAGTGGTTGAATATGTCTTATATTCTATAATTTCAAAAATCCAATCAATGATATATGGTGTACTGTGATGAATTTTGTTCATGAATGTGTCATGTGCATATCAATGGGGTTATGTTGTGGTGTTTTATCTCACTAACATTGAACACATGAAGTGAAAAACCCAACCCCTGATCTCAAACACATATTGGTTATGAATTTATTAATTTGTTAGTGACAGTATCTTTTTAATGGAATTTTCTAGTCTATTCTTATTATAAATGAATATGTTCAATATGTTCAAGGAATGTTATCCTTAGAAAAATTTGGATGGGTGAGTATCTCCAAGTGTTTGACATTGATAACACTTATACTATAGGAATGAAGAGTGTTTTAATTTATTATCATATTCCAAATATTTACACTCAAGTCCTGAGAGATTCCATAGAAGCATGTTCATTAATTTTTAATTTTTACCTAGATGCATTAAAATTTGAAATATGACAGTAAAGTGGTTCCCATTTATTTTTTCTGTTAATACCATCTATATTGGAAATCATATTCTATTTTTTCCGAGAGAGATGATGAGGTAGAGCCTATCAAACGTTTTATATATGGTGGTGAGACCATTGGAGACTATTCTCTATCTCCTGGTGGTATTTCTTATTTTTTAAAACATTAATGTTCTTCCAAAATCTATGAGAAATGAAATTATATAATATGGTAACCATTTTTAGTGGTATATCCACCATATTAAAACTCCAATTAATTATGATATAAAGATCCTATTCAAGTGTCTAGGAATGTGATGTGACATAACAGATTTTTTTGTGATATTAGAATGGACATCGAGTAAAATAAGAGTATCAAAATACCATAATCTTTCTACAACCTCATATTATACCAACAAAGATATGGGAATATATATTGATATAAATTATAATGGGTTACCTTGAACAAGTTTGGTAGAAATTTATATTTTAATATTATTGATATATTAACCAAATTAGACCACTTTATCACAAATAGATATAACCCTAATGAAGAAGAGCACATAAGTGTGTATGTTCAATAGGTCCTAAAGTTAATTAGTGGCCCTTATTCTATCACTGCATATAATGACCCATGAGTTTCCTCTATTTTTTCAAGGTTCTATATAAGGATTGGGACTATAGTTTTGATAAGAATGTCAAGTCATCTATATACTAAAATTTAGAAGGAGCAGGAGATCAAGATTATAGATGTTATTCTCTACCAATATATCTTATATTTTATTTATTATTAAGATATAAATATTATAATTTCTATGTTTTCATATAATATCATTTACCAGTTTTCAATTAGGATGGATCTATTCAAGGCTCATTGTGGTTGGTCTAATTTGTCACTCTTTTTTAGGATTCATATTGGAGAGACTTTATTGGTGGTGTCAACACTTGTGAACGAGATGGAGTCAAAGATTCAAATCATTTGGAATGGATTATAAACAACCCATGTTCTCGATATATTCTATGTTGACAATTATAATTTTCCCTTGGAGTCATCAATAAGTGACAAGGTATTTCTATATGTATCACCCTATTTATAAACCAAATTTTATGGGGTAAAAGAAAAGTTTCATTAAGATATAACAGACCATTTAATATCACAAGTTATGTTGGAATGTTTCTATATTGATTAGATATTCCACCGTAGTTAATATAGATTCTTATTTTTGTCATATTTCAGAGTTATCAAAATATTATTTCATTACATCTTACATGTGTAATTGGGAATAGGTTGATCAAAAAACTTATTTTCAATTACTAATTATCCTATTCATAATTTTGACTCCAAAATTATGGTTATATGATGGAATTTTATTTTTTTGGTTTGTGTTCAAGTGTAGTGTTGATACGATTCACATGATAAATATGATAAATAGTCTAATACGAGTGATAAAATGCCTCATCTACTAATGCATTATGCCTTATGATGAAATTATAATGAAAAAATGTAATATTGTGGGTATAATTATGATGCCCATGCTGTTATTTTTTATTTAAATAGAATTTTATTAAATCCTTTTATTTATATTTTTTTATTATCATTATCCTCGTATTTTATTCATAAAACCCATTATGATTTTTCAATTTTGTATCCTTAAAATTTTGAATCTATAGTTCGCTATGTCGTGACCTCTATCTCCCTGTTTTATGTCACCCCACAATTAAAGGGGTTGTGACATATCCTAGATAACTATTCCATGGATACCCCATATGTTTTTTAATTTAAATATATTAATAGATAATTATTCCTAATAAAACAAGGCTAGAATGTTTTTAATATAGATATTCTATTGGGAACCCAATATTCTTAAGGCAGACATTGGGTACCCTTATGCATTACAACCATGATAGGGCTATCATAAGGGATTATTCTCCATATCCCCCATAGATATAACATAGAGGATCAGTTATTTATTCCCTATTACCAAAACTAGGAGATTAGACCATGGGGACCTACATATTAGGTTCTCTATCCCACTACCTACTAGAGGTTCGCCATAGCACATCTATAGTACTACATCAATGTTGTTTTATGGAGATGGGAATCATTTCACATCATCTTGAGTTATGTTGTACTATTCCATTATTTAATTATAAAAATTATAAACACCTAATTATCAATGTACATATTTGAATTAATGTCTGAAATCCTTATTAATCTCCCACCCATAACCTCCACAGCACCCCAAAAATTAGATAATTTACCTCTTCCCTATTAGTTTCAATGTTGGGTGGAATTTACCTACATTTTTCAATGAATTTCCTAGTTTCTATCTCCCCTTTATTTATACTTACTTGTTCTTCCATCCATATTGGACTCTCTCTTTTCAATGTTTTTAGAGGACTAGGGTTTTGTTGGAAAAACATAATAATGTCTATTAGTGTTTATAGTTTTTTCATTCTCCAATAGGATCTATATGGTTATCTAAAGTGGATTCCCATCAAAAGATTGTGATTTCGACTAGTTTTAAAGGATTTAATGTTCTAATGGATGATTGTTTCATGTGACGACTATAATTTATAAAAATGTTATTCATTCAATGATTTAAAGAGGGTGATCTAAATTAATATAACTATTGTATTTTAGTTATAATGGTAGATTATATATAATATTAATGTTTTATATTGTTTCCCATTGTTATTATATGAATACATTTTTTAATGGAATTCATTAAATGTGCCAAATGTAAATGTATTTTGGCGAGTTAATGAAAATACCTTATTAATAGAATGTGATAACATTTCTATGGGTGAAGAAAATATAAACCTATGTATCTAAGGATAAAATACTAATGTTAATTATTCATGTTGTCTTATTCCATATTCACTTAATATATTTAACAAGAATAAAGGGATTGGTGTCATAGTCATCCATTACCAGCCCACTCTATTGATGAAAGTATACCATAGCGGTTTGTTGGATATTGTGTCGTGGGATGTGTTTCTCCATATCACTAGGACAAGGTACAAAATATTTAATGGTTTTTGCGAATAATTATATTGACCATTAATTCACGAGTTGAAATGAGCACATTAGTTTCATGAAACATTAAGCGACTATAGGATCTCAAATGATGCATGATTATGAAATGTTTATCTTCATTTAATTTATAATTCTTTCATAATTATTAATCAATATTACATTTTTTCATATATTTTAATGAGAAATCTAAATTTTTTATAATTTATATATTAATATCATTATATTATCTTTCATACAAGTGTTACTTATTATGAACATTTTGGGATACAATTTGTTTAGTGTTTCTCAGACCTTTTATACACTTAGTGGGTTTATATAGGAAATTAAATGATAGGTTTCGTTAATAATTAGGTGTCTTTTAAAATAAGCAGGCTCTCATATAAGGTGATCTAATTATGGTGATAGTAACATGGTATGTACAAGTATCTTATGTCACATTGGTACTAATGACCATCATTTTGGTTATTTTTGGATGGTTTATTTTGGATTGATATTTCCTAATCATCATCGATCACATATTAATTTAGTACATTTATATATGTGACTCTAGAATTTACATAAATTTTGGGATTCTGTATATAATTATTTATTATAGATTGATGTTTAATTTTTATTTCCATGTTTTGTTTATATTGAGAATTAACACTTATATACTGGGTATTTTCATTCAAGGTTATGGAATTTTCATGTCAGGTTCGTGGAATGGAACTATTTGATTATTACATTGGGATAAAATTCCCCACAGAGTGTTATGATTCCAATTAAATAGATACCATCCTGTGGGGATCATTAATACTATTATGAATTTTTCATGGGTTCTCTCAAATATCTTTTGTGACCTTGTACATGAGACCCTGTAGGTATCCATTTTATTAGACTATTGTGAGTGAGGATTTCGTTTATAGGAAACAGATAGTGGAGATGGTGATAGAGAAGGTCTCGATGATCCATAAGTGGATGAGGAAAAACCATAAGAGTGAAAAAAAATCATATGAATATTGATGTCATGTTCACTTGGTGTTCGATTACAGAGACCATGTTTTCTTGATGGTTTCCTAGAGAGAGGTATTCTATTGATTCTTACAAGGATTCATGCATTCCTTTGGGTCCAATCAGCCTTTTGATATCATATAGGGGTATGTGTGGTTTCAAACTTCATCACCATACTCCAATAGTTGGATTAGGATAATGGAATCTTCATTTGTGTTGTAGCTAAGTTGATACGTACATGATCCCATGCATGTCATTAACCGGTTTGATCATGGGATTGAGGCTAGATCCACTTTTTTGTAGCAGCTGGTGGTGATCAGAGATCAATAGAATAAAAACCTATATTGATGGGCCATTCCCATGGATTTCTGGTTGTCGTAAAACAGGAGTAATCAAGAGGATCCTAGAAGCGAGAGATCCAGATGCTCAGTATTCTAACCTTTTAACATAGTTTAGATTTTCAGGGATGAGAATCATGAAATTGTCAATATTTTAGTGACCATAATTTTACCTTTTAATAATTTTAAATATATCTTGAAATTTTTTATGATCCATGTGATGAAAAAATGATCAATTTTGAATTCGTTTGTCCCTAAAAAAATTATTAAATATTAATTATATTTTATATTATTCAATCACAGTATTCATGAAAATGGTGGAATAAAGAATGTATGTATTACTTGTAATGACCCCGATATTTATATAATACTACATTTTATTTTGTATTAATGTTTTTGAATATGATATTAACAATTTTTTCTATAGCGTATTCAAAATGAAATAAAAAGTTTCTCCGAAATCTTACTTTCCACAATACATTCAGTTATACTAAAAAATAATACAATAATATTAAGATTATTTTAAATTTTATTTAATGTGATTCCATTTAGAATGGAAGGAATAAATAGTATAAACTCTAATATGAAAGTATGGCTTACACTTGTTTAAATAATCATTAATTAGTCAACAAATTTTCTATAAATGAAAAAAAAATGAATAAAAAGGATGTGTTTTTGTAAAGACCTATTTATAAAGAGAATAATTTTGTTTATAAAATCAAATCACATTTTATGTATTTTAATTTAATAAATAATATATTTTATATATTCAATGAAATTTTTCAAAATCATCTTATTTGTTTTCTAGATATGATATAATTAAAAAATGATTATTTTGGATAAAAGAAGTATTTTTTTAAAAATTCTCTTTTACCACCTTTTGATAGGGAACCCTTTTTATATTTAATTATTGACACCATTGTATGTTATATTTTAAATAATAAACTTCTTCTATAGAATAATTACATCAAAATTTACATTGTATGAATTTTTTATATTTGTATAATAACTATCATGTTTTGACGAATAATAAAAATACACTAAATTTTAATTAAAAATTATTTTATCCATCAAGATAATTTATATGGTCAGATCATATTATAAGATGGGTGTAAATTATAAATGGAAAAAAATTATCAATTAATTTAATTATAGTTTTCGTAATTAATTTCACATTTTAATTGGACATATGCACATGTAATTATTATGGTAGTTTTTTCTTCTTTAAAACATGTTATTTGGTTTTAACAAGGATAATTAATTTTAAATTATTGCGTATAAATATATTCTTTGAATTAGAAAAAATTGAGTCTATATATGGAATAAGGATGTAAAAATTAGTTAAATAGTTAACTTTTAGTTTTGGACATTATGAATAGATAACTTTAGTAAAAAAATTATTTAACACGGTAAATGTGTAAATCATGTAAAAAGGGTATAAATAATATTGAAATAATATAAAACTACCCTAACATGTGTCAAAATTATATTGGATGATGTATTTAAAACCACTGTCATCCATGGCTCGATTGGGTGACCACATGGAACCACATGAATGTGATATCAACCTTTTATAATTTTTAATTTAAAGAAAAGAGAAGTATATAATAAACATGTATCATTTTCTAAAAAAATTATAATATGGGGTTATGTAACAGATCTATTTGACTATAAATAGTCAATATAATTCTATAATTATTTACTTCATCATGGTATTTTATTTATAATTTTTATAAGTAAAATAATTAATTTTAATAATGACACAATGATGATGCAGTGATTGGTTCATTAATAAAGGATTCAGAAAAATGATATACAAAATATTAAAATAAATTTAATTTGAATATTTTGAGGCCATCCATTATTTTCTTTGGATTATATTTACATATTATATTATATTTCATTCCTTTTTTGTAAAAAAATTATGTTTTTGTGACTTCTAAAAATATAAAATAGTATACAATGTCAAAATTGATGTAAATGTATTTTTTAAAACAAATACTATTTTATTAAATGATATATTGATCCAAAAAATCTATGATTCAGTCAACAGACTTATATAATGTTACTAATGTCATTAATGATCCACTTATGATTGTCTTGGCATTTTATTGTATATATTGTTACAATATATTATGAAAATATAAGAACACATGTTTAGAGTTAATGTTTTTATCCAAGGGTTATGGATAATTGATAAGGATAATATTGTGACCTAAACCTGCCTAAAACCCATTGGATAAGATTATATCAACCTGAAATAATCTTAACTTTTAAATAAACCAGTTTGGGATTATTTGAAAGTGAAAATATATTTAATAATAAAATAGCATTTCAAGACATTCCTTAAGTGCCCCACCTCCATCTTGTAATAGGACACCATATCTACCCACCTATATCACACCAATAAATCCCCTTGTATCATCCAAATCCTTCTAAAATAAGCTCCCAACATCTATCCTTTCTTCCTAGAAGCCTTACCATATGATGAAGGAAATTCAAGAGGTATTTTTTGATCAAATCAAAAGCAGGTACCTGATTTTAAAGTAATGTATTCTCTCATGTTCCAGGCCTTTATTTTCCATTTCCACTCCCAATGATCATCAAATTCATAAATTAAATAAAAAACAAGAATCCTAAATATACATGGATATTTTTATGAGACGTATTCGAACTAAACTTACAAACACCTTCATCTATTGGATAAGAACATGATGTTTTTGTATACGAAGAACTAATACCTCAAAAAATAGTAGTGAAGTTTAAAAAAAATGTTAATTGGAGAAGAATTATCATTTATTTTATTTATATTTTTAGGGTTTTTTTGATCCTTGAATTATGTGAAATTACATGATTTTACTTTTTGGGATGCAAAATACAAGGTATGAGACAATCTTTGATGTAAAAATATGTTATGTTTATTTCTGAGGAAGTTATCTATTTTTTAGAATGTTATAATAATGATATGGATTTATAAAATGTACAACACATCATGTACTGAATGGCTGTGGAAATCAAAAACACAATGAAATGGAGACAAGGGTGCATTGTATACCACTGGCCTACGTGAATTCCCTAGTTGGTATGACTTATTCTTTTTAGTTAAATTATTTTTTAGATAAATAATATGTTGATTTTGGGAACATATGATTTATCAAATAGTAATCCTTAGTATATGAAAATGAATTGTTTATTAATCAATAAAGGTTATTTGGAAAGTTGTTTTCTCTTTTGGGTCACTATATATATAAGGAAAATATAATACTTTTGGATTTCATTTATGGGGTAATGGTCAAATTTTATTTTGGATGATATATATATTTTGTGGACATAGGAAGATTTGGGTTATTAGTGGAAATGATTAACCTAATATATAAAATATTCCATTCGGTTAATTACTTTTCAGTGTGATAGTTTAATAGTAGTTGGTGTTATTTGGAGATTACTGTTATGATTTATCGTGGAATTCTATGTGATCAAATCCATCTAAATTTTGGGTTTCAATAATAGTTTGGATTATTTAGAATAATTTTAAGGAAAATTTTGTATTAATTGGAATTTTTTGAAATTTGGGTATTTTTTGTTGAATTTGTGAGATTAAGAGTATTATTTATTTTCATAAAAGATTATCCTTTTTGGGGATTATCTAATATCGTAAAAAACATTTTCATTTTGGTTAATGATTAAAGAGAGTAGAAATATATAGTTCATCTTTTGTGGATTTTTTTATTCTCTAGAAGTAGATTCTAGCAATTTTGGTGTGGCCAAGTCACCTTAAATAGTCATCTTTTGGAGAAAAGATGAGTTTGTGGTAGAAATTTATTAAAGGGTGAAACTGTACATGAAATAAAATTATATTTATTATGTTATTACTAAATATCATAAATAAATGCCTAATATTTATGAAAAATAACATAAAATAAAAAAATTATATTTACTTTTCCAATGGGGGAATCCAAAACTGATTAAACTATCACAAGATTTTGGTTTTCTAGTAGTTAACATTATCTTGATCATGTTTTGTAGAACTCTCCATAAGAAAAAAATTCATTGTTTTTCTTCCACATCCTTGTTATTTTACATGTAATCCTAGAATTTTTAATCTCAGGTGACCTTTCTACTTATCTATCTTTCTTTTAATGTTATTTTTTTAATATTTTTTGATGTGGGAATTTCAATGATGTTTCTGAGCCTAGTTTTAAAATTGTGAGGATGAAATTTCCAAAATAGGGGAATGATGTAACGACCCGGGTATTTATAGAATAATTTATATTCTTTTATACTAATATTTATTAATAATATCTTACTATTATTTTGAAAGGGATTATTTTTCCAATAGTATACTTTACATGCAACAACAGGTTTCTCTGAAATCTTACGTTTCACACAACATTGAGTTATAAAAAAAATAATTCAATAATATTATTATTATTTGAAATGGTAGTTAATTCCTAGCCATTGGAATGGAGTGAATAAATATTATCACCAGAATTATGAAAATATGGTTTAAAAATGTTTAAATAACGATTCATTTGTTACCAATTGTTTTAAAATTTGAAATAAAAACCAATTGAATATAAGGGATGTGCTTTTATGAAGACCTATTTAAAAGTAGAATAAATGTGTTGATAAAATCATATCACATTTTATAAATTATTATTTAATAAAAAATATATGTTATATATTCAATGAAATGTTTTAAAATCATCTTATATGTTATCTAGATATGATATAATAAAAAATACTATTATTCAGATAAAAGAAGTATTTTTCTAAAAATGTAGTTTTATGGAAATTTAATGGAGAACCATTTTAAAATTAACATTTTGATATAATTATATTTTATACTTGACAAAATAAACATCTTTATTAGAAACATAATAAAAAAATTTTACTTTGTATGAATTTTTGATATTTTTCTGATAAATATCATGTTTTGATGAATTGTAGAAATACGCTCAAATTTAATTGAAATTATGATTTTATAAGGAGATAATTTATTTATTTTATTAATATTATTTAATTGTTTTAAAGTATAAATGAAATATATTTTTATCGTCTAATCCAATGATGGTCCTTGGATATAATGTTACATTTTAATTGTACATAAACGCATGTCAATCTTTTGGGAGTTTTGACCTCTAAAAAATTAGTTTTTTGGTTTTGACAACTAAATTTAATTTCTACCAATTTTGTGTTCTAAATTCTGAAAAATGGATTACATATTTAGAATCATTAAGTCACAATTTTTTAAATATAAACCTTTTAGTTTTGGCCATTATGAATTATAACTTCAGTAATAATTTTTATATACTGGTGTAAAAGTGTGAATTTGGTAAATATGGGTAAAAATTTAATAATATTGTAAAATAAAATTACCCTAACACAGGTATAATTCTAATTTTATGATATATTTATTACTATGGGAACCCATGGATTAATTTTGGGACACCATGGATCCACATGGATGCAATAATGACCATTTAAAATTTTATTTTAAATAAAATATAAATATAACATTACCATATATCTTTTACTAAATCAATTTTAATAAAGGTTTACAGAACTGATATCTTTGACTATAAATCATCATTATTATAATAAAAATATTTCCCTTATCATTTTATTTTATTTATAAATATTATCTGCTAAATAAATTATTTTAATTATGTCACAATGATGATGCAGTGATTGCTTCATTAATAAAAGATTACAATAAATGATATTATAAATATTAATATAAATGTAATTTTAATATTTATATGTGATCCACCAATTTTATGGAAGATATTGACATTTAATATTTTAGTAAATTCCTCTATTAAGAAGGAATCAGGTTTTGATGACTTTTAAAAAATTACTTTATAGTGTCAAAATTGACATAAATGAGTATTTTAAAACAAAAATTATTTCATAAAATTATATACTAGTCTTAATAATGTAATATTCATCAATACGAGTTATATAATGTTACAAATTTCATTAAGGATCAATTTATGGATATATGGTAATTTTATTGTTAATATAGTTACCATATATTATGAAAAAAAACATAGTGAGTGTTACTGTTTTTAACTAAGGGTTATTGTTATAAGATAAGGTTAATTTTGTGACATATACTTGTCTAAATCCTACTATTTTAGATCATTTCCACTGAAAATCATTGTATCTTTGTAATTAAAGAGTTTGGGAACATTTGAAACCAAAAATAACTTTTATAATAAAATTACATTTCGAGACCATCCTAATGTGCCCCTCCTCCCTCTAATAAAATGACACCACCTATACCCATATATATCACAAATCTCATGACAGTTGGATTTTCAAAATTTTCCCAAAAAAGATACCAACATACCAATGTTCCTTTTAGAAGACCTACCTTAGGCATAAGGAAATTCAAGATTTCCTTTTGGCTCAAATCAAAAGAAGTTACCCGATTTATAGGTAACATCTTATCTCATGTTGTTTTCTATTATTTTACATATCCACTAAACATGATCTTATTATTATTTGATTACATAATAATAACATTATCCTTATAATACAAGGATGTTTTTATGAGAATGATTCAAACAGAACATACACACACCTCTGTCTAATGAATAGGATCATACTATTTCTGTGTACGGTGAACTACTGTCTCTGTAACGCCCCGACCCCAGTTACCCCGAGTCGGTGCATTATTACATAACATTGGCATGATCACAAGAAAGATCAATTCCCTAAAGACCGATTAGTTATGTAGCCTTGGAATAACTAGATACATTAATAACGTTTAACATTACATCATAAAAATGAAAACTACAACAACATAGTCTCCGTAGTCCACACTCTTATCCCCTCATACTATACCTATAGGTCATTCATAAATTACTTCTTCACATCCTGGGAAAAATAAAACATAGAAATGGGGTGCGCTCAAATGCCCAGTAAGGATAACAATATAGCGGAAACTTTCATAAATAAGAATAAACATTTAAGGCAACGTATAACTAAAACAAAAGCCTTTTAAACTTGTACATCAACATAGTATGGAAAAAATAAAATGAAATAATTCATTTTACTTATTAACATGGATATTCTACTAATCGAATAATCACATGCAATATCAATAACCACTTTCATAATGATGGAATGCAAAACTCCAGACTATCATAACCATATAGCCAATGCCTCGTTCCAATACTACAAATAAGATTTTTTCGAGGCCTTGTTCCAAGACACTAGTCTGTCTCATGAGACCTACCGATGCATCGAGGATCTATATCAGGCTCCACCTGTCACATATTAAGTCCAATGCATTCCTCATATGAACAGATTTAAACATAACATAAACATTTGTATTAAAACTAGCATACGAAATGTAAATAATTCATCCATAAACCATGAATGGTATAAAAATAACACATCCACAGTCAAACATATCAAAAAACCTTAAATAAAATATGAAAGTTTTTTATTATAATAAATCAACTTCAAATAAGCTTAAAATCCATCAAAGGATTTTGACATAGATGAAATCAAAATTTTTTTAGAGAAATATCTCTTTCTATTTTGAAATAATTTAAGAGTCATATATTTTTAAAATAAAAAATTTTCTTTGAAAATATTATTATAATCTTGTAAGGGAAGCTTTAACGATTTTATAATGGTGGAAAATAGCTGCACCCGCCGTATATGTTTAAAAAACATTCTTACCTTAATTCTGTCAAAAAGGTTAAAAAGAATCTTTTTTGGAAAATTACGGAAAGATTACTTTAAAAAAATCTAATAAAAAGTCAAAAAAATGGTATAAATTAATTTAACCCATATTCTTGTAAATTTTAAAAATGTTTTGAAATACATTTTTAAGAAAAAATGATGTGAATGATAAAGAAATCCCAGTAGATTATTACGTAGAAACAACTTCAGATAATGAAGATATTGCAAAATAAACCCTTACCTTGTACTTTTCCTTGGTTGAGGGTAGGTTAAACTCCTTTATAATGGTGAAATAATTGTTATTAAATTATAAAAGAATCATATATATTAATATTATATCATATATGATATTTTAACATTTCTTTTGTTAATAATATCATAGTATTATCTTTGTTTCGGGTGTTAACTTACTCGTTTTCTTTGATATGTTTTATTACATAAGCCATGTTTGTCATGGATAGGATGTATCATATTCATATCCATAAAGATATCATGTTCTTAAACATAATTTTTAAATCATCAAATGATAAATATACTTGAATGGATATGATGGAGAATGAATCTCATCGCGTTCGTGGAGACGGTAGTCCGTGCGTACGGATGAGCGACAATATCATTCTTTTGATATTAAAATAATATATAATTAGATGGTATATCATTTATAAAGAATCATTATCATGTAATATTTATTATTTACATGAATTACAAATCATTATTATACCCATCCAAATAATAATATATTGAATACCAATTACACCACGACGTGGAGACGGTAAGCCGTATGTACGCACGTATGGTGACATGTCATTCAAAGGATGGATATAATAGGGAATATGGTTGTACCATATTTATAATAATATTACAGTATATAGGAGATACTGGATTCATTATTTTAGAATGGGAATAACAAAGAATGAAGATGTGGAAGAAGAAAGAACTTGAAAAAGGGTGGTGAAATCATTACATCTTCTTCGGGTTCTTCCTTTTTATTTGATCAAAATGGATCCCTAGGTTGGCTTTCTGACTAAAGGATGGCCTCTAGGATGAATTGAAGGAAGTTGATAGAGTATTTGGGCCGGGGTTGGATGAACCAAAAGGCTTTTAAGGTGCGAATTAATGAGAAGGAGGAGTTCCCTTTTATAAGAGGGGTGAGGGGCACCTTTGGAAAAGCTAGAAATATTATTTTATAATAAATTCATATTCATTTGCTAATGGCTCCAAAGTGTATTATTTAAAATTTAAGGTAGGGATAGGTCGAAACCACTCAACCAATATGATTTAGATAGGTTTGGGTTACTATATTGACCTTATCTTTAAGGATTAACTCTTAGTTAATTAGTTTCACTTTTACAATGTCTCTTTGTATTTTTATATTATATGGTTAATAAACGTACTACATACATCCAAGAGACCAAAAAGTGGTCCATTAATGATAAAAATATCATGATATAATTATCTTGGCCAATACATAGATTTTTAGGAATTGAATATCAATTAATAATATAATATTTGTTTTAAAAACACTTTTAGGTCAATTTTGACACTATTTGGAAAATTGATTTTTTTGAAAATCATAAAAGAATGATTACATAGAAATAATTAAATTAAATCAATCCTAATATGTCATATTATCCTATACAATTAGTTTAATTCATTAAAAGTCTCAAATTATATTTATTTTGGTATTTATAATATCAATTATTTTAATTTTTCACTATTATGGTAGTTACTACGTCATCATTGTGTCATAAATAAAATAATTATTTAATGTCTAAAAATTATAAACAAAATATAATTATTTAGGAAATATTTTTATATTTCTAATTAATATATATAGTCAGAAATCCAAAATATATAACTCTTTGTAAAAATTGGTTTTCCAAAAGATATATGCTTTTGTCAATTTTGATTTTATTTTAACTTAATTAAAATAATGTGTCCCTATCACCTACAAGTGGCTCCATGGGGCCCCAAAATCGACTCAAAGATACCCATGGTCGGACATGTATCCACCAATAATTTTAGGACACGTCTTAGGGTAATTTATTATTATAATAATATTATTTTGGTAACCTTTATTTACCAGATTTACCCTTTAACTGTGGTAAATAAAATATTTACCGAAGTAATTATTCAAAATGTCTAAAAATAAAAGTTAAATATTTACACAATTTGGACATCCTGATTCTAAATATGGAATCCATTTTTCCAAATTCAAAACACATAAGTGGCAGAAATTAATTTAAAATTAAATCCCGTTGTAAAAAAAAGCGTGTTTTTAAGATATAATAACTATCAAAAGATTGGTACTTGTTTATGACCGCTTTAATTGTGAAATTATGTCCAATGGACAAAATTGTATTAAATGGTAAAAATTTATTCTAAATATACTTTAAACCACTCAAATTCATAATTTATCACTATTAATTTTATTGTTTAAAATAGTTCTTTTTAATTAAAATTTAGTAATTTTCACTATTCATCAAAATATTAAAGTTATTCAAAAAGTACCAAAATTTTACCTTAGGATAAATTCGATACTCCGAATCCAAAAATGAAGTCCATTTTGAGAGTTAAAATTGTTAAAATTTTAAAAAGTAGGTATTACTATTCATAACGGCTAGTTCGATCGGTTGTGGTGTGTGTTAGAACTCGAAGTTGTGTACAACACACGCTATTGCATTATTCAAAGGTTAACGTACCGTAGAAGCTTGGGGTGTTACATTCTCCCCTACTTCAAATAATTTCTTCCTTGAAATTTCTAGAATACTACCGCATGAAAAGACTCAGGTGGTTCTTCATCATAGCTTCCTCGGGTTCCCACATTGCCTCTTCCATCTTATGGTTTCTCCACAAGATTTTTACCAGACGAGTCATCCGATTTCTCAGTACTTGTTCTCTCGTATCAAGAATCTTGACGGTCTCTTCGCAATAAGACAGATCGGGTTTTAGTTCTAATTCCTCATAGGTGAGTACATGGATTGGGTCGGGCATGTATTTCCTCAAGAGAGATACGTGGAACACATCGTGAACTTTGGAGAGACTTGGCGGCATTGCCAATCGGTAAGCTACAACCCAAATTCGTTCTAGAATTTCGAAAGGTCCGATGTACCTGGGACTCAAATTACCATTCTCACCAAAACGTATGACTCCCTTCCATGGAGATACCTTCAGGAAAACATGATCACCGAATTGAAATTCCAAATCCTTCCTTCGATTATCGGCATAGCTCTTTTGCCTACTTTGAGCTGCTTTAATATGGTTTTGGATTACCTTCACTTTTTCCATAGTTTCCTCCACCAGTTCTGGGCCTACAAGTTTTCATTCACCAACGTCATCCCAACAGGTTGGTGAGCGACATCTCTTTCTGTATAACTCTTAATATGGTGCCATCTGAATACTCGAATGGAAGCTATTGTTATAGGAAAATTATACCAAAGGAAAATATTGATCCCACATACCCTGAAAGTCAAGTGAGAAGGATTCAACATGTCTTCCAAGGTTTGAATAGTTCGTTCTGATTGTCCATCTGTTTGAGGGTTGTAAGAAGTGCTCAAATGAAGTTCAATATCCAAGGCTTTCTGAAGACTTTTCCAGAATCATGAAGTAAAACGGGGATCACGATCGGAAACAATCGATAGGGGTACTCCATGAAGTCTCACAACTTCATCAATATATAGTCTTGCTAGACGTTCCAGTGGTAGATCTTCTCTTATAGAAAGAAAATGTGTTGACTTGGTAAGACAGTCAACAATAACCCATATTGCATCATTCCTTCTACGATTCTATGGTAGTCCCATGACATAGTCCATCGTGATATTATCCCATTTCGACTCACGTATGGGAAGAGGTTGAAATACTCCACCAGGCTGTTGCCTTCCTGCTTTTACTTGTTTACAAACCATATATCTTGACACAAAATCAGCAATCTCCCTCTTCATGTTGTCCCAATAAAAATGTTCCTTCAAATCCCTATCCATTTTGGTGCTCCCATGGTGTATAAAGAAATTGGAACTATGAGCATCATCCAACAATTCCCTTTTTAGATCAGGTATATCGGGAACACAATGTCTCTTCCCAAGTTTCAAAATTCTATCTTCATACACAAATTCTCTCAACCTCCCATCATTCACAGCTTTAATCTTTTTTTGAAATTTTTCATCATCGGTCTGATAAATCTTAATCCTTTCTAGTAAAGATGGTTTGGCAACCATTTGAAAAAGCATTGATGTTTTACCTTCCCTTGTTGTTCCCATGTCCATCTTCACTAGATCCATGAAAATTGGATCCCTTTCAATTCTCATATTGTTCAAAACTCCATGATCTTTTCTGCTCAAAGCATCTTCTACCTTTTTTTCCTTCCCCGAGTGGTAGTGTATCGTGTAATCATAATCTTTGAGTAATTCAATCCATCTCCTTTGCATCATGTTGAGTTCATTTTGGGAGAAAATATACATTAAACTCTTGTGATCAGTATAAATCTCACATTTTTCACCATAGAGGTAGTGCCTCCATATCTTCAAAGAAAAGATCACAGATGCTTAATCGAGATCATGAGTATGATAGTTTTGATCAAGAATTTTCAACTGTTGTGATGCATAGGCAATAACCCTATCATTCTACATAAGGACACAACCAAGTCCTTTCTTCGATGCATCACTATAAATAATGAACCCATCATTCCCCAGTGGTAGAGTCAATATAGGAGCGTTGACTAATATTCTCTTCTGTTCTTCGAAACATTCATCACACTCTTTTTTCCAAACAAATTTAACCCCTTTACAAGCGAGCATTGTTAATGGGTTAGGCAACCAGGCAAAATTCTGGACGAAACGTCGATAATAACCTGCTAAACCAATAAAACTACGTACTTCAGTTATACTCATCGGTGCTGGCCATTCTTGGATTGCCTTGGTCTTAGAAGGATCAACAGAGAATCCATATTTAGAGACAATATGGCCAAGAAAGGAAATCTCATGAAGCCAAAATTCACACTTGCTAAACTTCCCATGTAATACATGTCTTCTCAGAGTCTTCAGGATAATGCACAAGTGATTTTCATGATCCTCGTAGCATTTGGAGTATACCAAGATATCATCAATAAATAGCACCACAAATTAATCGAGATATTCCTTGAAAATTTATTCATCAGATAAATGAATATAGAGGGTTCATTAGTCAATCCAAAAGGCATTACTGTAAACTTGTAATGCCCGTACCTGGTTCGAAATGCTGTCTTCGGAATGTCTTCCTTCTTCACACACAACTGATGGTATCCAGATCGAAGGTCAATCATTGAAAATTATTGAGATCCATGTTGTTGGTCAAATAAATCATTAATGTGAGGTAGAGGTACTTGTTCACTATTGTTATAGCATTGATATCCCTGTAGTCCATACATAACCTCATAGATCCATTTTTCTTTTTAACAAAAAGAACAGGGGATACCCATGGAGAAACACTAGGGCAAATAAATCCCTTATCACTCTGTTCCTCTAGTTGTTTCTTTAGTTCAACTAATTCTACAGTGGCCATTCTATAAGGGTTCTTCGATATAGGCCTTGATCTAGGAATTAAATCAATAGAAAACTCAACTTATCGTTTTAGAAGATATCCAGGTAAATCTTCCAGAAACACATCTACATATTCATTCACAACAGGTACATCCTCTATTTGAAAATTCCATTACTCACCCACTTTAATTTCATCCTCTTCCTCCCCAATAATTGAATTTAGTTGAGCTACTGGGGGTGGATCTAGATAAGAATTAGGTGGGGACAATTCTGCTCTAAAGATAAGGTGTTCCTTATCATCATTATCAAAAATCGTAACCTCCTTCTTCTTAAAATGAATCTTTTCATCATGGTCTGAATGCCAATCCATGCCGAGGATTATGTCAAACTCAATCATAGTTATGACGATGAGATCAGTGGATAAAGAACATTTATGTGCTATAATGGGGACTGATTTAGAAAGATTTGATGCAACGATACTTCCCTTAGGAGTTTTAACTGAAAACTCCCTTGTTAAATCAAATTGGAAATATCTAATTTTCTTAGCAAACTGGGAAGATATGAAACAATGCGATGATCCAGAATCAAATAATGCATTTTCTAAACATGAGGAAACCATTAAATTACCTACCACCACGTCTTTCAGAGCTTCAACCTCAGCAGTAGTGATATCATAATCTTGTCCTTGATCCCTTGTCCTTTTCTAAGGTAATTTCCCCTGACGCTTAGGAAATTCATTTGCATAATGTCCCATCTCCCTGAAATTGTATCACTGAACATTGGTAGCTTCCTTCATCCCTTTACAATCACGAGCTTGGTGTCCTTTTTCACCACACTTGTAACAGACACCCATTCCCTTCAAGAAAGTACCAGGGTGTTTCTTCCCACATTTACCACATGATGGATATTCAAACATTCCATTCTTCCCATTATTTCCATTCCCATATTGAACATCAGATCTATTCCTCTCTTGCTTTTCTTTAAATTCATAAGACTTAGAGAATTCATTTTCTGTCTTGATAGCACATGAGACAATGTCTTCGTACAATGAGAAGGATTGTGAGACTAATGCTCGATAGAGAAATGGTTATAACCCATCAAAAAAATGATCAATCTTACTTCTTGGGTTATGTATATACTGTCCATCATACCTTTCAAACCTTGTCAAGTTATCCTTATACTTTGCGACATTCTCATCCTCCGTTTTTCTCAGACTCAGAAATTGAATTTCCATATCTATTCGATGGTCATGAGGAAAGTATTTTTCTAAAAACATATCTTTTAACTCCGTCCATTCTATATTTGATACTTCATCATCTTCCTTCATGTTTTGAATCAATGACCACCATTGATCTGCATCTCCAGTGAGGCGGTAAAGTTCTATGATAACTTTTTACCTTTCACTACTTCCCAAAGCCTAAAATATTTTCTCAAGGGAACTTATCCATTACTCAGCTACCAATGGATTTGTAGTCCCATTGAACGTTGGTGGTTGTTTCCTCATGAAGCGATCTAACATTGATCCTCCACGCTGTAGATCAGGGTGCTCCATATGGGTAAGGTTATTATTCATAACCAGAGTGAGTTGTCCCAGTATGGTGATTAGCTGATCGGCACCAGTTGTATCACTAGCTCCACTATAATTATCTTGAGTAGGAGGGGAATCCCTACATGGAGTGCGTGCATTGATACAGTTTCCATTTCTTCCACTAGGTTCCATTTCTAAACAGTGGCATAAAGTAGATCAGTTTATGAATCAAAATACATAATTTCATACTTATAAAACACTTAACATAAATTGAACTATTTATGGATATAATCCATAATAATAAAAATGTTTTCCTTGAGGAAGTATATACTCATAAACCTTTGATAATGATTTGTAATGAAAATGAGAGTTATCCTAAGAATATCCCCCAGGAGTGTCGTAACCAAGAGTGCATCAAGGCCCGTTGTCGGGCACCAGTTCCCGTTCGAGTCTAGCTCAAAGTGGTGTTTTCGGGTTTTACCCCTAGGTACATCTATGCAAGATCCGCCTCTTCCTGCTCGTATCTAGATAGGGATTTATTGCTCGGAAATCTCACAAAATGTCTACAATACCAAAATTCTAGGATGTTCTTCTATACTAATCCTCAATGTCCATCTTAGTTCTATGTGCTCTAATTAGAGTTTATCTAAATCTAGCATCCAAGGTTTGTACTAAAATTCGTCTGATACCAACTGTAATGCCCCGACCCCAGTTACCCAGATTCAGTGCATTATTACATAACATTGGCATGATCACATGAAAGATCATGTATCAAAAGACAGATTATTTTAGTAGCCTTGGAATAACTAGATACATTAATAAAGTTTAACATTACATCATAAAAATGAAAACTACAACAACATATTCTCTATAGTCCACACTCTTATCCCCTCATACTATCCCTACAGGTCATTCATAAATTACATCTTCACATCCTGGGAAAAATAAAACATAGAAAATGGGTGAGCTCAAATGCCCAGTAAGGATAACAATATAGCGGAAACATTCATAAATAAGAATAAACATTAAAGGCAATGTATAACTAAAAAAAATCCATTTAAACATTAACTTCAACATAGTATGACAAAAATAAAATGAAATAATTCCATTTACTTATTCACATAGTTATTCTACTAATCAAATAATCACATGCAATATCAGTATCCACTTTCATAATGATGGAATGAAAAATGCCAGACTATCATAACCACATAACCAAGGCCTCTTGCCTAGACTACAAATAAGATTTTGTCAAGGACTTGTGCCAAGACACTAGTTTGTCTCATGAGACCTACCGATGCATCGAGGAGCTATAGCGGGCTTCACCCGTCACATATTAAGTTCAATGCATTCCTCATATGAACAAGTTTAAACATAACATAAACATTCGTATTAAAACTAGCATAAGAAATGTAAATACTTCATCCATAAACTATGAATGGTATAAAAATAACACATCCACAGTCAAAAATATCACAAAACCTTAAATTCAATATGGAAGTTTTTTATCATAATAAATCAACTTCAAATAAGCTTAAAATCCATCAATGGATGTTGACATAGATGAAATCAAAACTCTTTTTAGAGAAATATCTCTTTCTATTTTGAAATCATTTAAGAGTCATATATTTATAAAAACAAAATTTGAAAATATTATTAAAATCGTGTAATGGAAGCTTTGATGATTTTATAACGACGGAAAATAGTCGCACCCGCCGTATAAGTTAAAAAACATTCTTACATTAATTCTTCCAAAAAGGTTAAAAAACACCTTATTTGGAAAATGACGGAATGATTCATTTATAAACTTCTTATAAAAATTCAAAAAAGGGTATAAATTACTTTAACCCATATTCTTGGAAATAGTAAAAATGTTTTTGAATACATTTTTAAGAAACATGGATGTGGCTGATAAAGAAATCCCAGTAGATTATTACGTATAAACAACCTCGAATAATGAAGAGATTGCGAAATAAACCCTTACAATGTACTTTTCATTGGTTGAGGGTAGGTTAACATCCTGTATAATGGTGAAATAATTGTTATTAAATTATACAAGAATCATATATATTAATATGATATCATATATGATCTTTTAACATTGCTTTGTTAATAATATCTTTGTATTATCGTCGTTTCGGGTGTTAATTTACTCATTTTATTTGATATGTTTTGTTACGTAAGCCATGTTTGTCATGGATAGGATGTATCTTATTCATATCCATAATGATATCAAGTCCTTAAACAATATCTTTAAATCATAAAATGATAATTATATTTCAATGGATACGATGGAGAATGAATCTCATCGCGTTCGTGGAGACGGTAGTCCGTACGTATGCACGAGCGACAATATCATTATTTTGATATTAAAATAATATATAATTGGATGGTATATCATATATAAAGATTTATTATAATTTTATATTTTTTATTTACATGAATTACAAATCATTATTATACCCATCCAAATAATAATATATTGAATAACAATTACACCACGACGTGGAGACGGTAAGCCGTACGTACGCACGTATGGTGACATGTCATTCAAAGGATGGATATAATACTGAATATGGTTGTACCATATTTATAATAATATTACAGTATATAGGATATAATGGATTCATTATTTTATAATGGGAATAACAAAGAAAAAAGAAATGGAAGAAGAAAGGAACTTGAAAAAAGGTGGTGAAATCATTACCACTTCTTCAGGTTCTTCCTTTTGATTTGATCAAAAGGGTTCCATAGGATTGCTTTCAGACAAAAGGAAGGACTCTAGGATGAAGTGAGGGAAGTTGAGAGAGTATTTGGGCAGGGTTTGGCCGAACCAAAAGTCTTTGAAGGTGTGAATTAAAGAGAAGGAGGAGGCCCTTTTATAAGAGGGGTGAGGGGTACCTTTGGAAAAGTTAGAAATATTATTTTATAATAAATTAATATTAGGTTTATAATGTCTCAAAAGTGGATTATTTAATGGTTAAGGTGGGTATAGGTCTAAAAACCGTCAACCAATAGGATTTAGATAGGTTTTGATTACTATATTAACCTTATCGTTAATTATTAACTCTTAGTTAATTAGTTTCGCTTTTACAATGTATCTTTGTATTTTTATATTATATGGTTAATAAACAAAATATATACATCCAAAAGGCACCCAAGTGGTCCATTAATGATACACCTATCATTATATAAGTCTCTTGGCCGTCCTTAGATTTTTAGGAATTTAATATCAATTAATAATATAGTTTTTTTTAAAAACTCTTTTATGTCAATTTTGACAGTATTTGGAAAATTGATTTTTGTGAAAATCATAAAAGAATTATTACTTCAAAAAAAATCAATTAACTCAATACAAATTTGTCATATTATCCTATAAAATTAGTTTAATTCATTAAAAGTCTCAAATTATATTTATTTGGGTATTTATAATATCAATTAATTTAATTGTTCACTATTATTGTAATTACCGTATCATCAATGTGTCATAAATAAATTAAATTATATAATGTCTAAAAATTATAAAATAAAATATCATTATGTAGGATATCTTTTTATATTTCTAATAAATATTTATAGTCGAAAATACAACATATATAACCCTTTGTAAAAACATGTTTTTTTAAAAGATATATGCTTTTGTCATTTTTGTATTTATTTTAATTTAATTACAATAACGTGTCCCTATCACCTACAAGTGGCTCCATGGGGTTCCAAAATCTACACAAATATGCCCATGGTCAGGCATGTATCCAACAATAATGGTAGCACACTTTTTAGGGTAATTTAGTATTATTATAATATTATTTGTTTAACCCTTATTTACCGGATTTACTCTTAAACCGTGGTAAATAAAATATTTACCGAAGTAATTATTCAAAATGTATAAAAATAATAGTTACCTGTTTACACAATTTGGACATCCTGATTCTAAATATGGAATCCAATTTTTCAAATTCAAAACACAGAAGTGGCAGAAATTATTTTAAAATTAATTCCCGCTGTAAAAAAAGCGTGTTTTTAAGATATAATAACTATCAAAAGATTGGTACTTTTTTATGTCTGATTTAATTGTGAAATTATGTCCAATGACCAACATTGTATTAAATGGTAAAAATATATTCTATATATACTTTAAAACCGCTCAAATTAATAATTTATCAATATTAATTATTTTGATTAAAAAAGTTGTTTTTAATTAAAATTTAGTAATTTTCTCTATTCATCAAAATATTAATGTTTTCCGAAAAGTTCCAAAATTTCACCTTAGGCAAAATTCGATACTCCGAATTCAAAAATGAAGTCCATTTTGAGTGATAAAATTTCTAAAATTTTAAAAAGTATGTATTACTATTCATAACGGCTAGTTTGATCGGTTGTGGTGTGTGTTAGAACTCGATGTTGCGTACAACACACGCTATTGCATTATTCAAAGGGAAACGTACTGTAGAAGCTTAGGGTGTTATAGTCTCACGAAAAGATGATTATTCAATTTTACTCTACCACCTCTCATGGTGAAAATTATAAAGGTAATTTATTAATATATGATATATATTATATTTATATTTTATCTATTATGATGTATTTTTCATTTATATTATACCAATTTTATTTCCATAATGTGTAAATATGATAATTTCCTTTGAGTAACTGAGGACCGCCACCACTTAAAAGTGATATGAATCATTCATTCCATTTATGGAACTTATAAAGGATATATTTAATGAAATTTTGTGACATATATAACATATATATTATAATATAATTATAATATACATATGTATCATTTACTATGGAAATGAAATGAATATAGTGTTTATGCATTCGTACGGTCTATTGTCTCGATTAACACTGCATTTCATTTATTATCTCCAAATGTTATGGACTATTATAAATATATATATACAGGATTTAAATACATATATAATATATATATTTGATATATAAATTATGAATAATATTTTGGTGATGATATGCTTTTGACTACATGGATAACTTACATAAAAGCATGTTCATTTTGGACTCAAGTAGAAAACTTCGACAAAATGACCGATATGAACTTAAATAATTATATAATATTTATAACATGATGATAAGTAATAAAAAATTAATAATGTACTATAAAATGAATCTGATGAAATTATAAATTAACCTATGTTTATTATTTTTTAATATATTGAATAAACGAGACAACTTAGACTCAAGGTACGGGAGTTCATCTCAATATCCTTTCACTGAGAATAGTTTTGGTAATATACATTTACTTCTTTTATATGGTGTATAATTATACCATTCTTAATTTAAATTAATTTAAAAAATTTAAAAAGTAATAATTTTTTTATGACGTGTTTCACTAAATGTAAAAGGGAGAGAATTTTTTTAATGTAAGCATTGAAAATTACCATTCTTCCACAGAGAGTATTATTAGATATTTGGCATCATTAATAATACATAATGTTTTTAAAAGGAAAATAATTACCATAAATTTTTCTACATTTTTTGGTACTGAAAATTTTGTTGATAAAATATTGATTATGTCAGATTATTGAAATGGTATATTGTTATTACAATGTGGAAATGTTATCTTTCTTGTATGCTTGTTTTATGTGTTATGAATATGTTATGGTTCTCGGGAATAATTTATCTATATGGGTGGTTCTGTGATGATCCATGGGCCGGTGAACTTGAGATGGATCTCTAATGCATTGGGTAACATGACAGAGGTAAATCATAATGTTTCTTTTAAGAGATTTTGGGAATATACTATGATGGGTATTCCAAATGTAACTCCTGATATAGATGTGCAAGATATAAAGTATGTATGTTATGGATGCCAGAAATTACCATTATGAATTATGATTTCTATGTGTTAATCCTAAATGATCTAATTATAAGAGGTATGAAAAGATAAGATATTTTATGATGGAAAAGTATTATTTCATTGATTTGTATGAATTCAAGGACTGATGATTTCATTCCTTATTTATATCTCTTAATCAACTTTTTATGCTCATCCCATGTTTTTTAAATTCATTTAATGGGATATTAGGAAGGGTAAGAGAAATGATGAATTCAATAGTATTTATATCAAGTTATGAAATATTATTTTATTTAAGGAATTTTATTATTATGAATAAATTGGATAGATTATAAGTGTCTACATTGTAATATATGAGATGTAATGCAACATTTATGGCCAAATTTCTCCAAAACTCAAAACCTGAAAAGATCCTCAAGGTGAATTATTGACATAACTCATGATTATATAATGTTCAAGGCTGGGGATTTATATTACCTTTGGAGGGCCCTAAAATTGGCTGATAAGGGATATTTGGATATAGTGTCCATTTAAGGATATGATTAAATTAAATTAATAGGTTATTTGAATAATTTATATTAAATGAAATAATATTACATAGACTTTAAATATGAAATTAAAGAAAATTTTTCATGTTTTCCACATAACCATGGGAGAGTTCAGAGGGTAATTCACCATAATTAATTGGAAGATCATTATTGGGTGAATATCAATAGATGGATCAAGGTAAATTTAAGTGAAATTAACGTAGAATAAATTTATCCTCTTAGTTGTAGAATCTTTCTACAACAATGATAAATCAAAATTGGTGTTGGACTCATTATTTGATAATTATTTTCCATATGGTTAAATAATTTATCATGATCAATTCATCTTCATTGAACATCATTGGATTTGAGACATTCCAATTCCTTTAAATCTAATCTATTTATTTATTTGATTAATCCTAATTGTGACCTATTTCACAACCCAAATATTCCCATTTTTTTTAACAAGAACTATTGTTTTATAAATTTGGAACCTTTATTTATTTTGTATTTCCCTCATCATTCATAATTTTCTTCTCTAATGGTCTATTGGGAATATAGATCGACATTTCCAGGTTTGATTGAGCATCATTAGATGCACAGATACATGAATGAGACATGGGTGGAAAACAAATCGTCAAATGTGTAATGGATCATGATCATTTTTGAATTTATGTTATTGCACCATGAATTTAAGGATCCAATGAGGCTATGTGATGTTTCTAGAGTGATGGTGGTATGTGTGATCTTCATGATATTGATAAGAATTATATTTACATCCCCCAAAGGTTCAAAAATGATTTTTGGTGATGATTACTAAAAATTTTGGGCAGCCTAAAGGCATGATTCAAATTAGATGTGTCAAATCTAGAATGATGGAGAATATCTAGTATTTCTACAAAAATTCCAATAACATGTCATGTATTTCGTAGAATAGACAGAGTGTATAATCTTGGTTGTGGAAGCTAGGGATTTTAGGTGAGTTATATATCACACGCCATGTGGGACCCCCACACACTGTGTTAAACAGTGCAAGAATCCCAGCGTGTAATCTAGGAGTACATGGGAATTGGAATGGTGAGTAAACCAACCGCTATATACAGACTTGAAAAAGAAACATAGACACATCCAAGAGCATGATTAGGGCCCGAGGTGGATGTGGACCACCATGTAGTCCACATACACAATATGTAAAACTGCATGTTATGTGTCCCATGTTCTAGTGAAGAAAAAATATAGGAATTAGAGTATTACCATGTGTCGTGTGGGTCCCCAAACAAGCATTGTAAATAAATTTAATGAAAAATTCAACATATCATGTCTCCCCCATTGAACATATATTTTTGAATGTAAGTTTTTTATACTGATTTTCATTGAATATAAAATGTGATGTTGTAATTTTTAGTTTCTTTTTAGATATGTACATGATCTTGAAAGTGTGACACTTCAATAGGTGAGATATGATGAATGTAGTGATTGGGTAGGATCATTAGATATGTAAATGTGGAACCCTCCTAATAGGACTTGGCATGGGTCCTTTATTTATCAATTTTTGTGGCACCCTTATATTGAACCAAGGCATGGTTTCTCTATCAATCAACCATATTGGTACTCTCATGTGGAGTATGGGAATGGGTCCCTAGAATATTTAGTGGACACCTCCTTCATTGTCATGGTATGGGTCCTCTATACACTAAAGTGTCACCATCATGTGTAGACTAGGAATGGGTCCTAGACCACTATAGTAGAACCCTTCTTCTAGAATATAACTGGGATCATATATCATCTATTAGAGGGGAAACCACTTAAAAAGTCAGGCTATGAGTCTATGGCCACTATATGGGAACCCTCATTCTAGAACAGCGCATGGGTTTTCTATCGATTACAAGAGTGTTACATTTTTTGATACAGGGCATGGGTCATCAATCTAGTATTAGAGTCAGAAACTGTAACACCCCTCGATTTTATGAGATTTATTATTTCTAATTTCTTTGATGTCTTTTATTATACACTACACAATGATTAGCCTGTACTCTATGCAACACCATATTCGCTTTCAATATACGAAACACTATTCTTGGCTCGTGTTACACAAAATATTATGTTCGTTTTGTGGAAATTATTCTACACAACATTAAGTATAGATTTTGTTTAGTTCATAAATGAAATAATTTTTTATTATGTAATACACAGCACCAATCATAGATTTCACTACACGCATTCCTGACTTGGCATGCATTACACGCAATCAAGACCTTCCTCGATAGCTTATGCAGTACACAATACTGAGTTTCACTAAATGATATATTATTATAATATTATTATAATTAGCCATTATGAATAGTAATACCCAATTTTTGAAATTTTATAAATTTCATCTTTAAAAATGGACTTCATTTTTGGGTTCAGAATATTGAAATTAGCCTAGGGTAAATTTTTGGTGTTTTTCTGAATATATTCAGTTTTTGATAAATATGGAAAACACTAGGTTACTATTTAAAACCGACTTTTTATTTAAATAATTATTTATTTTATTTAAATTTATTTTAGGCCAAAATTGTTACATAATACCTATATAAGTTAATTCTAATTCGTTGTAGTCATTTTATATTATTTTTAAATATATAAATATTTTATTAAAATTTTCACCGTCTTTTACCCACCTCCTAGAAGAATTTGTAGATTTACATAAAACTTAATTTTACCACTTCTGTAAATGGAATTTCGAAAATCTGAGAGAGACGGTTAATATCAAGGAGTAAAATGTGGTTCGATAAGATAAAAATAATTTTTGGTGAACAGTAGCTTTTTTACTTTTATTTATCACGGTTAAAAGTAAATAGGGTAATTAAGGGTAAAAATGATAACATTATTACCCTAACACATGTCCTAATTCTTTCAGATAAGTGTAATTATACCAAAATCAACCTGAGGAAAAAAATATTACCCTTTAGGTCCACTTGGATTAGATAAGGACATTTATTATTATTTTATTTTAAAAAGATTTTAAATAGTTAAAACCAATGTTCAATGAATAAAACATTTTTAATATAGAATTATACACAAGAAATATTCTCACATAAATATTTATAAGAAATATAAAAATATTTCCTACATAATGGTATTTTATTTATAATTTTTAGAAATTAAATAATTTAATTTATTTATGACACAATGATGATGTAGTAATTACATTATTAATGAAATATTAACATAATTGATATTATAAATACCCAAATAAATGTAATATGAGGATTTTTATGAATTACACTAATTTTATAGGTCAATATGAGATGTTACTGATTATTTAATTAACTTTTTTCGAACTAATCATGCTGTTATTATTTTCACAAAAATCAATTACCAATTCGTGTCAAAATGGACATAAAATAGTTTTCAAAACAAATATTATATTATTAATTGTTATTCTATTCCTAAAAATATAATTCTCTTCCAAATGACTTAGATAAAATTATATATATTAATAATTAACCACTTGAGTTTGTTTGTCTTGTCATCGTATTTTTATTAACCATATAGTGTACGAAAACGAAAAGACACAGTAAAAGTTAAATTATTTAACTTAGAGTTAAATCTAAATGATAAGGTTATAATAGTGACCTAAACATGTCTAAAAACTATTAGATGAGAGGATATAGACCCATCCTTACATTATCTTCGAAATAAATTAATTTGGAGCAATTATAAACCGAATATTACTTTATTATAAAATAATATTTTAAGTTTTTACTGAAATGCCCCTCTCCTCACTTATAAAAGGGAACCTCCTCCCTCTTCTCTTTATACAATTTTGAACCTTAATTCTCGTCCAAACCCTGCCCATTTCCCTTATCAACTTCCCTAAAAACATTTTAGAGGTTCTGGTCACCTCAAAAGACCAACTCTAGTGCCTTAAAAGGAATCTTAAAAGTGGTGCGTTGAAGAAGAGGTAATCTCTTCTAATGATTATTTCAGGTTTCTTTCCACTTCAACTTCTTATTCTTTATTTGTTTCATTATAAGGTAATAAAATCAGTGTAAATAATATACTTATATGTTATTATAAATATGAAACAACACAATTTCACCTTCTATCCATCCTTTGGAAAATGAAATCACCGCGGGTGTGTATGTACGGAATACCGTCTCCACGCCGTGGTGTAATCATTCTTTCCACCACCACCTAACTTGGATGGGTATAATGGTGTAAAGAATAACTATATATAGTTATTATAACATCATACTAATTCTGAGATTTTATATCATCCACTCAAATTCTATTCAATAATTATGGGAATGATATCATCACTTGTGCGTACGAACGGATTACCGTCTCCACGACGCGATGAGATTAATTCTCCATTTTACCATTCAAGAATCATTATAAAGTATATTTAATGAATAATAATGAAATATATTACATAATAAAGTTACTGTATTTATGTATATGTATATATATGTCATCTACTTACTTCTATTCAAGTTAATAAGGAAATGAAAAGATCGTTCATGCGTACGTACAACCTACCATCTCCATAAATGGTGTATTTCATTCATTTTATCGATCTATTATATATATTATATAATTAATATATTATATATATATATATATATCTTTTTTATATTCTGGATGTAATTAAATCATGATATAAGTAATTATATCAATAACAACAAGTCCAAACACGTATGATAAATAAAAGAATTTTACCCAAAACGCTGCTTTATCAATGAATTTACAAAAGAACGGGTAATATAAAGTCACAGGTGAACCATATATGATATCATAAAAATTAATATGATTATTTAATTAGTGAATGACATTATTTAAATCATTATACAAGAGGTTCAGATACGTTTGAAGCATATCAGACTTAAGGTAAGGGATAATTATTCCAATTTCTTTCTTATCCGAGATTGTTTCTTCGTAAGTATTTACTAGGGTTATTGTTATCATCCATGTACATGTTTTATAAAAGTGTTTTCATGTTTGTTTAATGTTCTTTTTACCCATTTTTGACATTTAACACATGTTATGAAAGGAATATTTATTTTGTTTACCATACGAGGAACTTTTTGACTTTTCTGTTAAAAGTACGAGGAGAATGTTTTTTTACTTATACGACATGAATAGATTTTTACAGTTTTATAACAACTTATTTCCATGATTATTACTCTACAAGATTTCATGATTATTTAAAAAAAATCCATTTCTTTTAAAATTTCATTTCATTTTTTGAAAAGAAAATGATTTTGATGAATAAAGGATATTTTCATCAAGAATTCATTTCAAGTGTTTTGTCCAAACTATTTTCTATCTAAGATGACATTATTTAGTATGATTATGTTTCAAGTATACTGTCTCTATTATTTACATGGTTTGATTTCTCTTATGATAAAATGATTTCCATTTATTCTATATGGATTATGTTATAATATAATGAAGTTTATGAAACCCATTTTATTCATTGGGTTATTATGAATGATGTATGTTTATTTTTTGGCACACGAAAGAATCATTTCATTATGAGATGGGTGGGACCTATATATCCATTCAATTCATTGGGGAAAGATTTATATCTCATGAGATAGACATGGATAGAATGGAATGTTAATATTGTTCAGTGATATAGGACTGGAATGAGGAGTTTACTCGATTTTGCATGGGACTTTGTCTTCTAAGATGGTCTTCGCAGCAATTCCTTGGGTACTATAGAAATCATATGATGTGCTTAATGGTTTTCAATAATTAACTGTTATATTCCAATGCTATTTTATCATGATTGATGTTCCTTTATGGTCTTCGCCTTACGTACTGCCGTGATTTATTTAACTTCCCATGATATTGATGTTTAAACTTTATGTTCATTTGTTGATGTTCAAATGTATATGGGTTGTTTTATTTTCTCCTTGCTTACCCTTACTGAGAATTTGAGCTCACCCTTTATATGTTTTCATTTCCCCAGGATATAAAGAATGGTTTTAGGTAAGAAAAAAGGGGACGATCTTTATGGGAGATGTTGAAGATATTTCACCAAGATTAAAAGATTATGTTCCATGTTTCCAAAGACACTAAACTATTGCGGTCCTTGTTGCCTATTTTTGTTATTTTTTTTGTATTCCGAAAAAGTAATGTAATTTCTATGTACGTCAAGATTCGGGTCACTATAGTTGGAATCAGAGGAAAGGATTAGTTAACCACTGGAAACTGGGATGCGAAAACTTTAGTGAGATCCCTAGAGATATTTATAAGGAATGCCTAGGGATGGCTCTAAGGTGACGTATATGTATAGGTTATAGTCCTATAATTACAGTAAAGATATTATAAATAAACCTAAGATGTTAGATATTGATGGTACTCCCCCTTTATTATGTTGTTTTCCATAGCATGATTTTTTCCTCTCACACTATTTTTTTGGGTTTTAGATGATGGCGGGAACCCAAAGGATCCGTGTAGAACAATATAATGGATAATTCAATGATTTTCCTTGTGAACAAACCAATGTTATATGATATGGAGTGAAATATCTTATTTCTATACGTACACAAGCTATGAATCATTATGTACGTCCAAATGAGCAGAGAGAAGGGAACTATATTCTATTGAGTCCTTCATGAGGAAACATCCCCCTTTTTCAGTGGGCATTTTGATCCACGTGATGCTGAACAATGGATCAGTACCATTGAAAAGATATTTTCAATACTTTTCTGTTTTGAGCATGATTTTTTTTTTGGATATTTACCGTTTAGATGGTGAAGCAGACCAATGGTGGAATCTAATTAAGAATACAAGGCCCTGAGATTAAATTGAATCCATGGAATGGGATGTGTTCAAGAACTAATTTTTCATTAAGTACTTTCCTCGTATTCTTCGAACAAAGATGAAAAAATATTTCCTTGATCTTAAGAAAAAGGATTATGAATCTGTTGGTATATATGAAAAGAATTTAGAAGGTATGCAAGGTATGCATCTGGATTTATCATCCAACCTGAAAGTAAAGTTGATCGATTCTTTAGTGGCATAAAACCAAGTCTTCAAAGGACATTAGCTATAAGAGACATCAGTAGCTATGAAGAAATTGTGCATTTTGAAATCAAGTTATAAATGGAAGTTTTGTTATATATCCATCTCATGGTTTTGACAAGAAACGAAAGATGGAGTTCAAGGAGAAATCTAAAAACAATGGTAAAAAGATGATGAATGTTTCTTTATGCTCAATGTGTGGAAAGACGCTTGTTGGAGATTGTCTAAAAGGTACTAGAAAATGTTTTATGTGTAGAAAAGAAGTTCATTAAGCAGTTGAGTGTCGATGTAATGGGAAAAAGGTAGATAATGATTTGAATAGAGAAAAGATTACAGAGAACTCTCCACCAACACTTCAATGATACAATTGCATGGAAATGGGGAATTATGCTAATCGATGCCCTAATCCAAGGGTTAATGATGATCACCGTGAGAAACCTCTTAAGACAAAGGACAAAGGGAAGTCACATGCGATCACTATTTGTGATTTTGTGTATAAAAATGATACTCTGGAATGATTAAGTGTTTATTTAATGTGATTTCAAAATAGTATCATAGAATCTCATTTATAGTGTCATGGAATTTTGGAATATCTATGTATTAGTTTTCAATAATTGTATGGTAACGGTAACCATGAAAAGTGATTGAAATATTTTTGGAAATAAGATGATATGAACATAATGAAGTGATAGAGAGAAAATGAAATGTTTGATAGTATTAATGATATCATATAAAGACAAAGTGATATCGTGGTTTGAGTATATAGAAATATTGGGATTTTGGAATGTGGAAATAGTTAACATTTGATAGCCTTTATGTTGTCACTAAGGTTCTATAATATTTCATGTTTCAAGAGAATACATGATTAATGTATTCACTTGATTGGAATGCGATCAAAAAGATATATCTTATGATATATATGGGACAATATATGGGGGATAAATGATGGTATTCACGTGCTTGTTGTGTGTCCTTTCCAGAAATCATTTTATTAATACAATGAGATTCGACAGATGTATTTTGTATAAGTCTAAAGATTGGAATATATTATATTGGACATCAGATAATATTGTTTAAGGCAATAACATTTTTCGATTTTATTTTTTAAATGTTATAATAGTGTAGATTTAGAAAAAGGAAAACCTACAGGATGGGAGAAAAACCATCGCATCGGACAAGGTTGTGGGAATCGAACCCACAACCGAAGTGCGATAGGTCTTTATTGCCTACCTCATGCCTACAAGAAGTCCCTAGTTAGTATAAATTAGTTTCAATTTATTATTTGGTATGATATACGAAGTATACGTCCATTTTAGAAAATATATATGATTAATCTCACCATAGTTGGACTTATGTATATTTAAAAAATTTTCTAACCTTTTATTTGAGATAGATAGAATGACCAACCATTCTATCACATGATCTCCTAACACTTCAAAAATGAAAAATTCAAATTCATTTCTTTAAGAGATGATTTTAAAATTACTCAACGCACGAGGAATGGTGAGATTGTACCAAAAAAAAGTAAGTATTTATTTTAATTCTAAAATTCTTCATCTTTAAGGAAATGATCTTGAAAACCAAAAATGTTGTCCAAGTGTCCTTATATCTGATGAATCAGATGGTACATTAAATCATAACAAATTTATGGATTTGTGATAGTTGGATTTTTCATAGCCATGTTCTCTACCACTCTCCATCAGAACGTGATGGATAGATTTTTATTCCATATCCATATTTCCACCTATGTTCTCCTATGTGGAAACCCAGTGATGAGTTAATCTGGGTACCCAATACATTTATTACATACTTTTTAAAATTATGATTTAGTATTTCTTTTTACGTTGTGGGTTTATATGAAAGAAACATTCAAGTAGTAAAGGATTTATAACCCTGATGAATTTTGAGGGCATAATTCATTTTAAGGGGGGTAGAATGTATCACCCCGAGATTTTATGAGATATATTATTTTTAATTTCTTTGATGTATTCTATTAAACCCTACTCCAATATTAGTTTTTACTATATGCAACACAGTATTAGATTTCAGTATATGCAACACTATTCTTGGCTCAGTTTACACACAATTTTAAGTTCGTTTTGTAGAAATTATTCCACGCAAAATTAAGTATAGATTTTGTTTAATGTATAATTGAAATAAGTTTTGATTAAGTTATATGACACACCAAATAGAGCTTTCACTACACCCATCCCTAAATTTTCTTGAATTATACGCAATCAAGACCTTCCTCGACAACATGTGTAGTACGCAATACTGAGTTTCACTAAACGAGATATTATTATAATATTATTATGAACTAGCCATTATTAATATTAATACCCACTTTTTGAAAATTTTTAAATTTTATCAATCAAAATGGACTTCATTTATGGATTCAGAATATCGAAATTAGCCTAGGGTGAATTTTTGATATTTTTCTGATAACATTCAATTTTTCATGAATAGTGAAAACACTGGGTTACTATTTAAAAACCGACATTTTATTTAAATAATTATTTATTTCATTTAAATTTATTTTTGGTCCAAATTGATACATAATACCTATATACATTCAATATAATTCATTGGAGTCATTTTATAATAATTTTAGATATATAAAAATTTTATTGAATTGTTCATATTCTTTTAACCACCTCCACGGAAAATTTGTAAATTTACATAAAACATAATTTTACCACTTATGTGAGTGGAATTTCCAAATTCCGAGAGACACGGTAAATATCAAGGATTAAAATGTATTTAAATAAGATAAAAATAATTTTTGGTGAAAAGTAACATTTTACTTTTATTTACCATGGTCAAAAGTACATAGGGTAATTAAACGTAAACATGATATTATTATTACCCTAACATGTGTCCTAATTCTATTGGAAAAGTTTAATTCGAAAAAAAAGAAACTTAGGAAGAAAATATTACCCTTTAGGTCCACTTGGATTAGATTATGACATTTATTATTATTTTACATAAACAAGAGTTAAAATAGTTAAAATCAAAGTGTAATAACAAAAAAAAATTTAATTTAGAATTATAAATAATATAAATTAGACTATAAATATTAATTATAAATCAAAAAATATTTCCAACATAACGTTATTTTATTTATAATTTTTAGACATTAAATAATTTAACATATTTATGACACAATGATGATGTAGTAATTACCTTATTAATGAAATATTATCATAATTGATATTATAAATACCCAAATAAATGTAATTTGAGACTTGTTATGAATTACAATAATTTTATAGGTTAATATGACATGTTAGTGATTATTTAATTAACTTTTTTAGAACTAATCATGCTGTTATTATTTTCACAAATATCAATTACCAAATAGTGTCAAAATTGACATAAAATAGTTTTTAAAACAAATATTATATTATTAATTGTTATTCTATTCCTAAAAATATTATTTTCTTCTAACTGACATAGATAAGGTTATATATATTAATAATGAACCACTTGGGGTTCGTTTGGCTTTTCATTGTAAGTTTATTAACCATATTGTGTAAGAAAACAAGAAGACACGGTAAAAGTTAAATTACTTAACATAGAGTTAAATCTAAATTATAAGGTTAAAATAGTAACCTAAACTTGTCCAAAACATATTGGTTGAGAGGATTTCGACCCATACCCATTTTATCTTCGAAATAAATCAATTTGGAACTATTATAAACCGAATATGACTTTATTAGAAAATAATATTTTAAGTTTTTCCTAAAATGCCCCTCTCCTCCCTTATAAAAGGGAACCTCCTCCCTCTTATCTTTAGACAATTTGGAACCTTAATGCACGTCCAAACCCTGAAAATTTCCCTTCTCAACTTTCCTAGAAACATTATTGAGGTTCTCGTCACCTCAAAAGACCAACTCTAGTGCCTTAAAAGGAATCTTAAAAGAGGTGCGTCAAAGAAGAGGTAATCTCTTCTACCGATTCTTTCAAGTTTTTTTCTTATTCAACTTCTTCTTCTTCAGTTGTTTAATTATAAATTAATAACATAAGTATCACTAATATACTTATATTTTATTATAATTATGAAACAACCCCATTTCACCTTCAATCTTTCCTATGAAAAATGAAATCACTGCACGTGCGTACGTACGAAATACCATCTCCATGCTGTGGTGTTATCTGTTTTTCCACCACCACATTACATGGATGGGTATAATGGCATAATGAATAACTATATATGGTTATTATAACATAATAATAATTCTTAGATATTATATCATCCACTCTAATTCCATTCAATAATTATGGGAATGATATCATCGCTCGTGCGTACGAACAGATTACCATCTCCTCGGCGCAATGAGATTCATTCTCCATGTTAAACATTCAAGAATTATTATAAAGTATATATATAATGAATAATAATTAAATATATGAAATAATAAAGATACTATATTTATGTATATATATATATATCATCTACATACTTCCATTCAATTCAATAAGGAAATTAAAACAGCGTTCATGCGTATGTATGACCTACCGTCTCCATGAACGGTATGTTTCATTCCATTTATCGATCTATTATATATATTATATTATGAATATATATTATATATAAATCTTCTTTTACATTATGGATGTAATTAAATAATTATATAAGTAATTATATCAATAACAACAAGTCCAAACACGTATGATAACTAAAACGATTTTACACAAAACGCTGCTTTAAAATGGAATTTACAAAAGAACGGGTAATATAATGTCATAGGTGAACGATATATGATATCATAACAGTGAATATGATTCTATAATAAGCCAATTAAATTATTTAAATCAATATACATAATTTTCAGATACATACAAAGCATATGAGACCTAAGTTAAGGGATAATTATTCCAATCTCGTTCTTATCTTAGATTGTTTATTCGTAAGTATTTACTAGGGTTATTGTTATCATCCATGTCCATGTTTTCTAAAAGTGTTTTCATGTATATTTGAAGTCCTTTTTACCCTTTTTTTACTTTTACCACATGTTATGAAAGGAATATTTCTTTTTTTACCATACGAGGAACTTTTTGACTTTTCCGTTAAAAGTACGGGATAATTTTTTTTAAATTATACGGCATGAACAGATTATTAATGTTTTATAAAAACATATTTTCATGAAGCTTACTCTAAAATATTTCACTATTATTATCAATAAAATCCTTTTCCTTTAAAATTTCATTTAATTTTGTGAAAATAAATTGACTTTGAATAAGAAATGATATTTTCCTCAAGATTTCATTACAAGTGTTTTTTCAAAACTATTTTCCATCTAAGATGAAATTATTTAGTATAATTATTTTTCAAGTATAATGTCTCTATTATTTACATGGTTTGATTTTTATTATGATGAAATGATATCCATTTATTTTCTAGGGATTATGTTATAATAGAATGTTTTTTATGAAACACATTTTATTCGTTGGGTTATTATGAATGGTGTAAGTTTATTTTGTGTAACATGAAAGAATTATTTAATTCTGAGATGGGTGGGACCTATATCTCCCTTAAATTAATTGGGTAAAGATTTATATATCATGATATAGACATGGATGGAATGGAACGTTAATCTGGTTCAGTGATATAGGACTGAAACGAGGAGTGAACTTGATTTAGTAAGGGACTTTGTCCACTAAGATGGTCTTGGATGCAATTACATGGCTACTATGGAAATCATATCATGTGATTAATGGTTTTAAACAATTAAATGTTTAATTCCCACGCTATGTTATCATTATTGATGTTCCTTTATGATCTATGCCTTACTTATTGCCAATATTTATTTAACAACTCAAAATTTTTATATTTAAACATTATGTTCATGTTTTGATGTTCAAATGTATATGGTTTGTTTTATTTTCTCCATGCATACCCTTACTGAGAATGTGAGCTCATACATTATATGTTTTCTTTCCCCTAGGATATAAATAAAGGTTTTAAGTAAGAAAAAAAAGGGATGATCTTTATGGGAGATGTTGAAGATATTTAACCAAGATTAAAAGATTATGATCAAAGTTTCCAAAGACACTAAACTATTATGGTACTTTGGTGTCTATTTTTGTTATATATTATGTATTTTGCAATATTATAGTAATTTCTATGTACGTCAAGATTCAGGTCTCTACAGACACTCCTTTGAAGTCATGGAATGGGTCATATTTATACCTATTGACAAACAAATCCCTATCATACCATGTAATGGTTCCATTACATAGATATCTTATCCCCTCGAGTGTGTGGATCACTGAAAAGGTGTTACTAAACATAGATTTTTATCTAAAATAAAGACATGTTTTCTTTTCAGAATCATTGATTAACATTTATGAAATGATGGAAGACTTTTTTACTAGGCTATACTGTGAGATGGATATCCCCTTTCTCTCTAATTTTGTTTTAATTTATGAAAATAAATTTATTTCTATATCCATGTTGTTGAACCTCAGTACTATTTTTTAATAGGTTGATCTATATATTCATTTTATTTCTCATACTAACCCCTCTTCAACATTTGAGGAATTTTATTGGGTATGTATATAATAAACCACGCATGGGATTTTATGGCACATGACATCTCTCATGCTAGGTTTATTTTCACGATTATTCATCTTTTTTTATTGTTCCCCTATTAATATTCATGGATATGGTTGGGTTCATGCATACAAGAACTTAGTAAAATGAATCCCATATTAGTTTTTCTATTTTTCTATTATTACCATCCCCTTTCCTTTTGTGGTGGGATTTTTGTAGTTGTGGATTGAGCCGAGTTGGATTATTTTTGTTGCATATGGAGTCTCCAACAACTTCATGTTAAATTCAAATATTTTATCACCAACTAAATGTGGGTTTTCCTAAACAATGACCGCTCTACCTACCCTTTCTAGTACAATTGAGATATATATCACCATCTACACAATTCATAAAAGATAATATTATTTATCGGATCCTACTAAATATTGATGTAGGAAAATTCAACCTGTGGAATCATATTTCCCAAATATCTAAAAAAATATATAATTCAACCTTTAAGTATATCATTTAGATCCAAGATATATCTCCCTTTCTCTATTAGTTTATCAGCCTAATGATATTAAGAAATGCTTAATTTAATCTAGGAACCCATCTCCTCATGAAGACTTCTTAAGATCATGGATGTAAACCTAAGATCCGTATTAGAAAAAATCACAGAGGGAACCAAATGATGTCTTCTAATATCTCAGATGTATGACTCTATAAGATTTTCCAATTTCTTCATTTCTTAGATAGAAAGGAAATTAGGTGATTTTATATTGTGGTAAATGATCTACCAAATTTTTATCTTTCGACTAGGTTTACATGGAAAACCAATGACAAATACAATTGAAATATTATCCCACTTCTATAATAGAATGGGTAAACAATATGAAAAACTAGATTGTCTCTAGGGTTACATAAAAAATCTGTAATAATTGAAACATCATGAGGCAAAACGCTCAATTGACCTCCTAATTTATATACACTTATAACATCTATTCCTGTCATGATTCATCTTGGAATCCTCATGGTTCATGGACCAAAATGATTGATGTCCACTATCCACAATCTCTTACCTCAAAAAAATCAAACTACCAACCTATCATGCAAATAAAATGCACTGTGGGGAGTCTGATTCCACTCATCCAAGGTTGGTATATAATAAAGGATTTTATCTAAACATTTTCACTCAGTGTATGTCATATTATTATGATGATATTTCCCATCAAAATATGAGTTATCTTTTATTCAAGCTTTTAACACAGTTCTATCATCATCTTTCACTTCCAATTTCATCTCTGCAAGAAAACTCATTAAGGACTACACATCAACTGATTACTTCATGAATTTAAAAGGTATTATTCTTCTCAATGAATATAAAACCATGTTACCTTTTCTAGAAATGTATGCAATATAAAAATTAGTGGTATGTGGATACTCTATAACGAATCTATATCTAATGATATGCCCCTTAGACTAAAAACATATTTTTGGATATTATTATTAAAATACACTATAAAATATTCTAAAAAGAGAGAGTGTCACCATGTTTTGCGGGAGGGAATAACTATAAAGAACTCAAGATCATGGGTTTGTTAGTTCTTCTCTTGAGGGAGTAATTATAAGGAGACATAAAAAACCATATTTCCCCCTATATCAAGATGCATCCCAAACCGAAAATTTAAGAATTCATAAAAACATTGTTACCTGAACCTAGTTCTGGAATAATCCTAACCATTACTGAGGTTCACTTCATATTCAGCTCTTCCAAACAACTCTTTTTTTCCATTCCATTCAAGAAAAAAAACATTACTTGTTAAAGATGTTAATTAAGATGGTATCTTGGATAAATCATGAACAAAGCATCATTAGATTCCATATAAAACCACGAATCGCATGATATCAAACAAATTTTGGGGATGATACAATGATATATTAGTTTATAGTTTGGTATGATCCACTAATACACACCTCTTATATAACATATTCTTTAGAATTTTTTTTTTTTGAATCAATAAAAAATCATTTGTAAATATTACTATATCGATGATGTTCCTTTAAGGATTTAAGAATGATATCCAAATTGTTCATATCCACCTCCTCGATCTTGGAGTAAACCTAAATATCATCACGGGAGAAAAATAAATGAGTCCCGGAACCGATGAAAGATATGGTTCATCAAATATAGAAAAAAGTTATAGATTAAGTGAGACCAAATAAAAATCAAAGAAAATCAAATATCCCATAATGGATCCCAAATGGGATCATATTTTTAAACTCTTATCCAAATATTAAATGGTGGTACCCAAAAAAAAGTTTGAACATTGAATACACCCATGTCCCTCAAATCTTATAAAAAATATTATCAATCCGATGAGAAGTTTATTTGTTATTAACATTCACTCGATTTAGCTGTTGATAATCTATATAATGTCTGATCCTCTTAAGATCATTATAAGGAAATATTTTTTTAGAATACCATGTTGACATAATAGGATCAATAAATTCCTTAACCTTTAAATTCACATGATAGAATCTAATTTCCAAAAAACTAAATAGGTTCTGCCTGATAATATTGAATATAAATCCACATCAAAGATGCAAGAATGTAAATAGTAAATGGACCGCTATAAATGTTGATAAAATATTTACATCTTCTATAATTTCCTTTATATGAAAGCACACTAACATAGAAATCAGAATAAAAAAAGGGAAAAAACATCAGGATGTAATTTTGACCACTAGAATTGGATTACACCATCTTGAGGAACAAAATCCAATCCTGATCTATAGTCCTACTCACCCAAAATAACTTGGGTGGACTTCGTCATAGGATAAAAATTTTACCTAGCTATGGAAATAGTTTATATAGACATTAACAATGATCGTATAATTCATTCCTTGTATGTGGTCGGGTATGTCAATATCAAGAAAAACAAAGTTACACCCCACGATGATACCAGTTATCATCACCCGACACATGGGACACATGAAACCTCATTAAAAATATATCCCAAAGGAATGGAAAGATTCAAAAAGAGTAGAATATTGTTTTAAAATAATACAAACATGTCAAAACCATGTTGTGAAATAAAATAATGTCTAGGAACTATATCAACAAAATCCATCACTATAGAAGATGAAATAATCTTTGAAGCTCATATTTTAGATGAAACGTTTTTTTAATTCACCTCGTTCATCATATTCAATATAAATCCACATGTTATCATCCATATGAACTTAAATCATTTACATATTATTTGACCCATCACCCTTGGAAGATTTAGTAAAAACTATCAAACTCTTGTTAGGATTGAATCATGCTACACTGATTAGGGATATACTTCCCTAAATTTTTTTTTGGAGACTAGATTGTACACAATGATGAAATTTTTTAGAGGCACCATTACTTCTATGATTGTTATATATATTCCTTTTGTGGTAATAACATAATATCTAAAACTATCGTAACTAACCTACTAAAACATGCATTGAATAACACTGACCACCCTTATGCTTCTAGTTAGATCCAGATTACATGCCATGTATAACAACCTCACCAACTAAACCTCACAAACAAATATCATTCCAACTATGTATTCCCACTAAAAATATTATTTTTTGACTACCTATAAGAAGGTATGATGTAACAAAATTCTACATCAAATTAATATCTTGCCTCAATACCATCTAAAAAATTTGATCATTTAGGTAACCATTAGTGAAGAGCTTCAGTGATAGATACAATGGATTATTAAAAAATGTAGAATTATCTATAATGATAATTCCCCATTCCCCAAGTTCATAAACACTAGGGTATTCACCACACATTACATCACATGTTAAAACTGAATACTTAATACATTATTAAAAAATGTCCTGGTTAGGTCCTCTTGAAACATAACATGTAAAATAATGCACCACAATATACATCCTAGTCCCTAGATCATTTACCTGGTTAAACCCACAATGGTTCCCTCGGTAGAGTCCATGATGTTGAAGATCCTATCTATCTACTGAAGACACTACTAAAATTTCCAGGGTTCGATGTCATCACATAAGTCATGTGGACTCTACTTAGTGAATTTAGATCCATGATAACTCGAATATCCACGGTTCTTGTCACCCAAAACTCCTAGATTTTGAATTTTAAATATTATGTCTATAATCAATGAAGGGTCCCCTAGATAAATAATGTGATAACCCTATCACATAGCTTCTTCTATAGAATTTGGATGTACAATTATCAGAGGCATTGTCTACTAAGCACATGGAAATTTCCATTAATCTGTAGAGAATATTACAATATTTTTGGATCAATATCAAGAATCCATGTATATGAATTAATGCATCATGAATATAAATCATTCATTAATTGAAAAAAAATGAAAAATAATTAATTAATTAATGACATGTTCATTCAAATAAAATCCACACATAGTTCAATCAAATTACCTAAAACTATAAGGATCAAACATGGAAAAATAATGTCCACCAATGGTCACTTGAGTTCAGACATAGAATTAATTTGGCATTAATCGCCCAACACCTACTAGCTCAATTCTGAAAATCAAGACTCTTATATACCAAAGATAAAGACCCAAAATATGGAAGAATTAACAAATATATGATCGAGAATCCCTAGGATACTATTTTATTACAAATAAATATAGTTCAAATATATAAGCCACCTCATGCATCCCATCATAGTGGTGGGGTCTAACAATTAAACAAAAATGAATATTTAGTATAACAAAAATGAGGCAACCAGCTTGAGGAAAACATAAAATAATTTGATACATTCTAGATCCAAAAACCCCAATACATAAATGTAAAACTATAAAAGTAAAACCAAATTAATTCCAAAAGATTTTACAGGAACAACTTTCACTCCCAAACCATCCCCAAATTAATTCTTAATAAAAAAATAGAATCTAGAATTCTATAATATGGTCTTACCATTACATGTCTCCTTTAATATAACATCTTCAACCTTCCAATACAATAATTAGGGTGTTATTAAAAAACCTAGTAGGATACCAACATAGATTTTATACATTGTATAATACCATGAATGCATCAATTCTAGCATTTAAAAAAATTTCTTTTAAAGCATAGAAACATTAAACACATTTGTAAATAATTTTACTTTTATTTATTTTAAAATAATTTCGTATTCATAATACATTAATATAGAAAATATACATGATAATATAGGAATATAAAACCATAAACCAAAGATAATAATATAGAAAAATATCCATGAAACAATTCATTACGTGAATCCGTGTTAGACAACATCATATGATAACATTTGAGAAACCATCCATGGAATAATCAATCATGTAATAAAGAAAAAATAATTGAGACAACCAGTCTATATTAGGCCCTACACTATTAGAATATGTAATAGAAAAAAATATCCAAAACAATGAATGTGTTGGAGCCAACCAATATTGATTCTTTTGACATTAAATCGATATCCACAATGTTACCCTTACTGGTACAACAAAAACTAGGGACACATATATCCAATTCCCAATGCATCCAAGTTTCCCAATGTGTCATTTTTTCCAAAATAAATTTCTAAATTGTATCCATAATTTTAAAAAAATTTAAATCTAACACAATTTATATTAGTTTCTGAAATCTATTTTTCAATACAAAACCACCATTCATGTATTTAATCAAGAACCTAGTGTGAAATCACCTATTTTAAGGGAAACACATTTAAAATATTTTATCATTACAAGAAATACATTGAATCCAAAAAAACAAACATTAAAGGATAACCAATTGTAATTTTATTATAAGGAAATCAATTATTATAATTAATGCTTTATATAGAAACATGTACATCAAAATAGAGGTGGAACAAACCACATTAAAAATGAAATATTTGGGCAGAAAAGATTACATCCCAATGATCCAAGATCCATAAGAAAGAACACCAATCTTCCATGAATCCCATTAAATTTTTCATCACATCCCAATTAGTATTCAAATAGACAATAAGAGAATATATCTATAATAAATCTACATTGAAGATGGAAAACCAAATAAATAAAGAAACATTCCTCGATGTGATATTGAATAGAAAAATTATTCCACATTGAATAAAAGGGAAGTGAAATTAAAATCAATATGGGATGATTAGGATGAGACAATGTGATTTTTGTTGGTGGTTGTGATTAAAAACAAAAAAAATATAGAAATGGTGAAATATCACTATTTAAATGTTTTAAATGTGTCACACTTTTTCATGGGATAGCCCACACTGTTAAATTAATTGTGTCCTTTAACCATGGAACCATACTATCCTTTTTATCCAAATTGGGAATTATTTTTACTATGTCTGCATGGTCAAACAAACCATATGACTAACCACGTTCCCCTAATTTACATTATATTTAAGGATGTGCAGTTTTTAATAAGGTCATCATGGTTTCCGAAAACCATGATCAAACTGTGTAACACCCCTAGAAAACACCAAACACACCCCATGGGTTATTTTTGATGTTAAAAGGTTCTAAAAACCATTGATAAAAATGCGAAAACCAAATTGGAATCTCATAGAGGAATACTACATAGCTGTCAGATTATTAAAATAATTATGCACCGTTACTGTGATCCTTAATAGTTTTATCTAAATAACATTTTTTCATCTTTTTATCTCATAAATATTTTTTGATTCAAAAAAAATACCCCAGATTATTTAAGTTTTACTTGTGATCTAGAGGGAATAACATGTCTACATCATATGGGAGAGATATATTATAAAGTAAAACCAATTTTTTGTCTACCAGTGTTTTTTATTTTATTTTTGTTTTGGGTCCACTTAATATTTTACTGCACACTCTTTATTCTGTGATTTGGGACTCTATATGAAAAGGCATTCCATTAACCTAGTCTTTTAAATTATTTTTAGAATATATATCATCCATTTTTATGTGTGTCATAGGAGTAGACATATGATAGGGCAGTATAGATCAAGTGCGGAGATTTTCATGCAACATATAGAGCCTTTTAATGTAATCCTTTGCATTAATTGGTTGTATTCTATTCATGAAGTTATCAACTAATTTCAAAGGAAGTTAATTTTTTCATATATGGAAGGCTAAAATGTAGATTTGGTTGGTGAATTAGGTTGTTTAAAGGGATTTAAACATGTAAAAAAATTCTCTACTTAATTATAAGATTATAATGGAAATAAATTGTCATTAGAACAAATGAGTCTCCATATTTGAATATTTTCTCATTTTTTTCCCGATGAGGTTGTAACAATACACTTAAATGTGTTATTGAGTATGGAATATAGTTTTATCAAGGAACAACATTGATTTTGATGGTACCATAATTTATGACACTCTATTAGTTATGGGAGATGGTAATTTAGATAAATGTTTGTTGTTAAATGCATTCATCTAACTGAGTGTGTCATTATGATATACTATAGTGTGGTTATTCAATATAGTGGATTGTAGTATGATGATATGTATATACTATAATAGGTTCAATCATGTGAATATATAAAATAGTTACCCTATTTTGAGTATTTATAAAACCATTGACCTATTGAGAGGATCTAAATCATTCTCTAGGATTGATTTTTAATTTCAATATACCTAAATGAGGGTGATAGAGGAAGATATCTTGAATACTGACTTTTATTGAATTTATGGGAACCTTTAGTTTATGTTGAAGATATATATTGTCACATACTCACCAATTATATTCAATGGTCTCTTGATCTCAATTTTCCATGACATTATGGACCATTTTTTAAAGTGTTCATATATAAAATTTTGATCCTATTATATTCATTATAGGAGTGTTTCAATCATCCTAGATCAATATTATAGGTTCTTCAACACCAATATAAATATGGGATTTTTATTTACTTAATTTAATGGACTCCAAAATTTCATTTTATTATGAATTATAAATTTTATTAAGGATTTTATTTTCCCCATAAATGATTAAAGTTACTGATTTAGTGGATTCACCAATGAATATGGAATAAGATGCTTGTTTACCCAGTACAATGGGATATTATTAGAGATTCATTTATATTTTTCTAGGAATTTCAGCCCCATTAACAACATTGACTATATGGGACCAATAATTGTTTCTATAATGATCAGTGTAAAGTTGTGTTAAACTATATGAAGGGGTGGTTTATCTATGCTCTGGTGATTCAATTTCAAAAAGGTGGGGTTATTTTTGAGGTTTTCTCTGATGATTCATTTGTATAATTTCAGAATGTCCTAATATAATGGAATTTTATGATCAATTATTCTTCTATGAAGATAGGTCCCCATTATAACAATTATTCCTCTAATGATATAGAGATTTTGGTTGTCATGTTTTTTAAATTTTTTTAATGAAATTAAATAATCATAGTAATATTTTTGATCCACACAGGTTATAACATATTGTTGTAAATATTTTCACAACAAGATCCATTTATGTGATAGTAGAGATAGATGGAGATTCATTTTGAATATGTCATTTTCATCTTATACACCTTGGGAATGAATAATTTCATGTCTTACATACTGAGTATAATGTAAGAATCTGGATCTATTTTCAGGTATGTCTTCCCTTTTTCTAGAGTTTTTAAGGAAAATAAATTTTCTAGAAATTTCAGAAGTACACGCTGTGTACTTTCTGAGTACATGCCATGTACTCTTCCTGGCTCGAAGCCATTTTCTGGCCATGTCCGGGCCACACACACGGTGTGTAAGGCAGAGGTGGAGTCCGGTTAATTCAGAGTATGGAAAATTGAAGTACACGCTATGTACTCAAGAAATACACACCGTGTACATTCTTTTTTTTCATTAAACGGACCAGGGTCGCGCCTAACCCCGAAAATAATCTTCATCTCAAGATTCCGTCTGCCCAGAAGTGACCGTACGGCCGAATCTTCTTCGAGCTCCCGCCCCGCCATCTGTTCTTCGATTTGAGCATCGTCGATTGTGTTGGAATCACATCGCTGAGTTTTCCTTCTGCTGTAGCATTGTTTCTTGATTCCTCCTCGTTTCCGCGTTATTTTGGGATGAATATTTTGTGTTTTTTCTCATATCTATGTTGTTCTCAGAGGAATATGTCATCGTGGTTCACGTATATCAAACTCCTCGGATCGAGGTAGGTGGTTTGTGCCTTTCTGTAGAAAGTTGATGGATATTATGTGCAAATTCCACCAATACCCGTGAACGGGGTATTGCGTGTTTCCTGTTTTGCCCCTGCTGTTTGCCTTCTTTTCTTGTTTTCTTTATTAGAGGTTATTGCTTGTGAGTATAGTAATTTTTATTGTGCTCAGGTTTCTTTTCCATGCTTGTTTTTCATATTGGGGGTTTTTTCAGTTGCCATGCCTAGTTGTAGGATAGTGGAAATCTTGTTTTGTTATTGCTGTTGAGCCATAAAATAATAGCCAAGTAGTTCTTGAGGTTTACTTGGATGATATACACGCGCTGAGCATGTTTAGTTGTACTCAGGACTGTGAGAACCTGAGTAGAAGACCAAAGGGAGAATTGATAGAAGGGATTCTACAGAGTGTCTTCTAATTATGATGCGAGACTATAGGGGGAATTGATGTTGAGTGCTTCCCCAGGGAGTCTGTATATCCTCAACTCGGTCCACATGGGGAATTGACATTGAGTGCTTCCCCAGAGATCCTTTAGCATGAAATAAGACTATAGGGGGAAATTATGGTGAGTGCTTCCCCAGAGAGTCTTCTTAGTTACGTAGCTGAACAAGAGGGGTGAGATTGTGTGTGCCTCCCAGAGGGTTGCCAGTACTATAGGTTGAACCATAGAGGTTAGGCTGTGAGAGCTGTCGAGAGGGATACCAGTTTTCTTCCTGTTGCTGACTGCTTAATTTTGTGTTATACTTGTTAGAACTGTGGATTCTAGCTACTTGTGCATTCTTGTTTAACACTTCTTCTTTATTTACTGCCATATATTCATTTGACTGTAAGGCATAAATATTGGGTGATTGCCTACTGGGATTGTATCTCACACCCTGTTTGGGCCATGCTTTTGGGCCCAAGAAGACTATGTTGCTGCAGGTATAGACAAGGGAAAGTTCCCTTCTACTTCAGGATCATGATTTCACCAGGAGCTGGGGAGAATGGCACCGAGCCGTGGCTCGCGATGCTGATGAGCTTACTTTTTTTTCTTTTTCACTTGGTTTCAGTTGTAATTCAGCACGTTGTAGTGTTTGTTGTTTTCCTTAGATACTTGTACCTTCTATATCATTGTCATCGTAGTTATATATCTACAATGCTTCCGATGTTTGGTTTCTGTTGTTATGCATGTTGTATATTGCATCCACTTAATATATTTTTTTCTTACCTTGTATGCCTTACCGAATGAGGGAATAGTCTCCCCACCGACTCAATAAGGCCCTCACTGCTAGTTGGCAGCCTCTGACATTCGGGGAAATGCGCTTGAGGTCATGTGGCATACCGGGTACGGGGCACCAGTGGAGGGGCTCCGAGTTCGGGTCATTACAAGGTGGTATCAGAGGGGTTCTTATCTCTTTCTTTACAGTTTGGAGACTTTAGCCAGGGATAGGATGGATTCGGTACTTGGAATTAAGCTGTGCTCGGGAGTAGCTAACCCATGTACAGGGAAAGGCCATACTACTTCGTTTATTGCGGTTTACTGGTTTTGAGATTTTATAGTTGAACTGATTTCACCAAGAGTGATTCACATGGATTGTGCTATTACTGTTTTGATATTGCGGTTCTAATTCTATCGCAACCCGATGAGAAGAGGGTATGTTGTCTCATGCATCATATAGACACTTGTAGGAATCACATGCCATGCATTCTTTCCATGCCATCTAGGGTGTATTAGCGATTGAATGCTATTGTGATAGACCTTGTGCAGATTATGCATGATGTTTTGATAGTTGCTTGATAGATGCTCTGTTGTTATGTTAGAAAACTGTTTTTTTCGTTTAAAGTGAACGCCAAATTTTGGTTCTTGAGGTGTTATGGGCCCTCACGGATCAGAATTTGGCGCTTTTCTCCTTGTTTTTAGTGTTTCTGGAATTCTGTGCAGTTTCTGAGCTACATCCCAGAAAAACCCAGAATACATGGTGTATACTTTTTGGATACACGCCGTGTAGTCTTCAGGCCATGTCACTAACCGTGTGAGCAGAAACACAGTGTCGTGAAGTAACTTTAGGAACACGTTGTGTATGGTATGTGCATGCCGTGTAGTTTCAGAGCTGTGTACCCAGTCGTGTCACTAACAACATGGGTCGGGGAGGATCGAGTAGAACATTTTGTGTCCATAGAGAACACGCCGTGTTGTCTTGTTCAGGTATCGGCCGTGTCATGAACAACATGGGCCAGCGTTACCTTCCTTTCCACATGTCGTGTTTGTGCGGAACACGCCGTGTAGTCTTGCCCAGGTACCCTGCCGTGTGACGAACAACACGGGAAGGTGTCGCCTTCACCTATACACGCCGTGTGTGTTCGGAACACGCCGTGTAAGGTCCAGCCGTGTAGACGGCCGTGTGCTCTACAACACGGGCCGCCAAAGCCTTGTATAGGACACGCCGTGTTTGTTTAGAACACACCATGTAGTCTCTGGTTATGTTGGACCGTATGGGTTAGCTGTGTAAAGAGACTCAGGTAGAGGATTAGTTTTCTTGTACATGCTGTGTATTGGTGTCAACGCGTCATGTAGTTTAAGGTGTTACACGACTTGTGGGGCAGGATTACATGCCCATGTCTGTAGCTTTAGAAGACACACCATGTAGTTTTTATACATGTCGTGTAGTCGGGTTTTGTAAACTTTTGTCTTTTTCTTCCCATGTTCCCTTTTTGTACCATTGTGTTCTCTGTCCTTGTTTTCCTGATCTAAGGTGTGCTTTTGATCTTTCAGAGCTATGCCTCCGCGACTTCCTCTGGTCGTACATCTGTCATCAGGCAGTGATCAGATGCTAGACATGGATGATCAGGTACTTCCTGTCGATCCCCCAGCCGAGCCATCCTTGGCACCGGTTGTTGTACTAGTTGCGGGCACTGATGCGCAGTTCAGGGAAGGTTTCATGAGGATGATGCAGACCTTCCAGGGGGCACCTCCTCCTGCCTCTTCTATGGCAGACTTGACGCGGGTCTTTCAGCAGCAACATCCTCCCACGTTCTCGGGGGAGGGAGGACCTCATGCTGCAGAGTCATGGCTGGAAGCCATGATGACTATCTTTGAGCATCTGGAGACACCTCCTGAGAGACGGGTCAAGCTCTCCACCCACATGCTCTGAGACTCCTCCATGAGGTGGTGGGACGTCATCTCACAAGAGGGTCAATAGTAGGCTATGACTTGGTAGGCGTTCAAGCGTGTGTTCTACGACTACATCTACCCGGAGACCCTGAGGGCCGATCGAGCCCGAGAGTTCATGTTCTTAGAGAAGGGTACTCTATATGTCATGGAGTATTCATCTCGTTTCAATAAGATGCAGAGTTTTACAACCCTTTGGGATGGGAGTGGGGTGTTATTGGCGATGGAGTTTGAGGATGGACGCAGGCGGGAGATCCGCTCACAAGTGAACATCCTTCAGCCGCCTTTCATTACTTCCATCATCAATCAGGCATTGATTTCAGAGCACAATCTAAGAGACTCTGGAGCTGCGAGCCAGGGCGGTTCTACTTCCAGAGTTAGCCATCCTTCAGATGACAGCAAGAAGCACCGTAGGGAGCCTACACGTGGTGATTCGAGGAAGCAAGATGCATCATCAGGCAGCCAGGTGACATGCTATCAGTGTGACCGGACAGGGCACACGAAGCCGCAGTGCCAGAGGGACCCCATGGAGTGCCGATCTTACGGCAAGATGTGTGACCTTCAGCGTTTCTGACAGGGTTTCTCACTAGCAGCTGGTGACCGGGGTTCTTCCATGACTCCCCGTTCAGGAGCAGCACCGCCAGTTTCTCACCAGTTGGGGAACTGGAGTTCTTCCAGCCGTTCAGGCTGAGGTGGAGGTCGAGGCCGTGGCAGTCAGCCCCCAGTTCCTCAGCACCAGTAGGGAGGTTCAGCCTAGAGTGGTCAGCAAGGGGCGCAGGGCTGCGGCACGGTCCAGTCTTTCACCATGGAGTAGACTTATCATGAGTAGGATCCCGACCATTCTATTGTTTGAGGTACGATATTAGTAGCCTCAGTTTTATCTTCAGCCCTTTTTGATACTGGTGATACGCATAGTTTTATCTCTGTTTCCATTGTAGAAATCCTTGTACTTTGCATCTTTTCTTCTGCCGACTCATTGACACTAGACACACCATTGGGAATGAGGACATATAGTGCACGCCAGTGTAGGGATTTCCCTATCGAGGTGGCATGGTATCACATCTTATGGGATCTCTATGTCCTAGAGATGACATGTTATGATGTCATCCTCGGCATGGACTGGTTGATTCCCTTCCAGGAAGTGGTTGACTGTTATCACCGGAGAGTCAGTTTCATTTCACCAGAGGGTGAATCTTTCTTTCATAGAGGTGAATGGGACGTTCGGGCGAGTCGGGCGGGACCCAAGCATCTTGGGCTAGGAGGGGTGACAGCCCAGATTTCTAGCATTTACCTGGATTATTAGGGGACTCCATAGTTTGAATATCCTCCAGTGGTGTATTGCTTTAGGGATGTCTTTCCAGAGGACTTTTCAGGTTTGCCTTCCAGAGTGTGAGGTAGAATTTTTTGTTGAGCTCATACCAGGAGCTGAACCGTTGTCCATTTCTCCCTATAGTATGGACACACCTGAGTTGCAGAAGCTCAAGAAACAGTTGGAGGGGCTACATGATATGGGTTTCATTTGATCCAGTACTTCTCCTTGGGGTTCGCCTGTTCTGTTTGCGAAGAAGGAAGACGGTACCCTTCGGCTTTGTGTGGATTATCGGAAGCTGAACCAGTTGATGGTTAAGAACCGATATCCCTTACCACAGATTGATGACATTTTCAATCAGCATCGAGGAGCCCGAGTGTTCTCGAAGATCGACTTGAGGTCCGATTATCATAAGTTGTGCATTAGACCATCAGATATACCTCTGAAAGCCTTCAGGAGCAGGTATGGTCTATACGAGTATACAGTCATGCCGTTCGGTCTCATGAACGCGCCTGCAATTTTCATTGCACTGATGAACGGAGTGATCCATCCTTACTTGGACTCCTTCATTTTGGTCTTCATGGATTATATGTTGGTGTACTATCACACTTGACACTACCATGCCACACATCTTGAGATCATTCTGAGTACACTGAGAGATCATCGTCTTTATTATAAACTCTCGAAGTGCCACTTTTTGATAGATCATATTCACTTCTTGGGTCACGTCATCTCCAAGGAAAGAGTATCTATGGACCCAGAGAAAGTGAGATCTGAAGTTTCCAGGGAGCAGAAGAAGAACATTTTTGAGGTACGAAGCTTCCTAGGGTTGGCTGGATACTACAGACGCTTCATTCCGGACTTTTCGTGCCTAGCAGCACCTTTGACAGGACTGACCAAGAAGGTGGTGAAGTTCTCATGGTCAGATTCTTGTGAGTCGGCCTTTCAGGAGTTGAAAGGGAGGTTGACTTCAGCACTGATACTAGTCTTTATGGAGCCAGGAAAGATCAATACTGTTTACTATGATGCTTCAGGTATCGGGAATGGAGATTTGCTTATGCAGGGAGATGGAGTCGTTGCATTCGGATCTCGGTAGTTGAGGCCACATGAAAGGAACTACCCTACGCATGATTTGGAGTTAGCTGCTATTGTTCATGCCTTTCACTGTTGGAGACACTATCTTCTGGGAGAATACATTGTGGTCCTCACTGACCACATGAGTCTCAAGTATATCTTCACTCAGCATGATCTGAATCTGAGGCTGTGCAGGTGGGTCGAGTATCTTTAGTCTTTTTATTTTGATCATGCCTATACACCGAGAAAGGGCAACACCGTGGATGATGCGTTGAGTAGGAGAAATCAAATTCAGGCAGTTCAGGAGGCCAGTAGTGAGTGGGAACTGATGTCTCTGTTCTCTGAGATGTATCTGGAGGTGCACGATAGACGAGGACAGACTTTTCTATCTTCTATAGCTGTTACCTCCACGCTACTTGATCGGGTACAGATGAGTCACCTATCAGACTCAGAAGGCTTAGTCCTGTGGGAGAGTGTGTTAGGAGAGGACCCTCTTCTTGGATGCACAGTGGGCGAGGATGAGATCTTGTGTTTCCAAGGACGCATATGGGTGCCAGTAGACATACGCGAGGAGCTGTTGCAGGATTTCCATTTCTCTATTTGGGAAGTTAATCCTGGCGTCACCAAGATGTATCAGGACCTTCATCACCAATACTGGTGGCCAGGTATGAAGAAGGATGTTTCTGGTTTTGTCATTAGATGTTCTACTTTTCAGTAGGTGAAAGCAGAGCATCAACAACTAGCAGGGATTTTACAGCAGTTACCCATTCTGGTGTGGAAGTGGAACGATGTTGCGATGGACTTCGTGACCAGGTTTTCGAGGTCTCCTCGGGGGAATGATGCTTTTTGGGTTGTCGTCGACAAGCTTATGAAGGTTGCTCACTTCTTTCCGATCAAGGAGATCATCAGTGTTGATGATCTGGGATGACCTTACATCAGAGAGATCATTCGTATGTATGGAGTTCAGTGCTCTATTGTTCCAGAAAGAGATGCGCTCTTTACCTCTGGGTTCTGGTAGGGACATCCGAAGGCCTTGGGTACACATGTACTTTTGAGTGAAGTATACCATCCCCAGACTGATGGCCATTCCGAGCGCACAATCTAGGTGCTTGAGGATATGCTCCGGGCTTGCATTCTAGGCTTTGGCAGTTCTTGGGAGAAGCATATCCTTTTGTTGGAGTTCACCTACAACAATAGTTTCCATGCGACCATACAAATGGCACCATACGAGGCTTTCAACAGTAGGCCATGCGGATCACCCTTATGCTAGATGGAGGCAGGAGAGGCAGCTTTTCTAGGACCTCGTCTTTTTCAGGAGACCTCAGAACAGATAGAGCTGATTTGAAAGAGGATGACTACAACACAGTCTGGACATAAGTCTTATACTGATCAGTGGAGATGACCTCTGAAGTTTGAGGTCGGTGATCAGGTTTTCCTGCGTGTCGCACGGAGGTTGGGACACAAGAGGATTCGGAGACAGGGTAAGCTTTCACTAAGGTACGTCGGTCCATTTGAGGTCTTGGAGAGAGTTGGGCCGGTCGCCTATTGGTTTCAGCTACCTCAGAGGTACCGGGCCATGCAAGACGTCTTCCACGTCTCTCAACTCCGGCGTTACTTTTTAGAACCATCTCACATCTTTCAGCCCAAGGAAGTCGAGCTTGAAGCAGATGCATCGTTCGAGGAGAATCCTATAAGGATTGTCAATCACAGTACGAAGGTTGTCCGCTGGTGGTCTGTTCCTTTGGTACGAGTGCTATGGAATCACGGGCGAGTACAGGACGAGACCTGGGAGAGGGAGACTGATGTACGATCGCAGTGGCCAGAGTTGTTCAGTGTTTCTCCTTCTCCTCCTCGTTAGGGAAATTCGGGGACAAATTTCTTTAAGGGGGGTTGTCTATAAGAACCTGGATCTCTTTCCAGGTATGTCTTACATTTTTCTGTATCTTTTAAGGAAAATAAATTTTCTAGAAATTTCAGATGTACACGCAGTGTACTTTCTGAGTACATGCCGTGTACTCTTCCCGGCTCGAAGCCGTGTGCTGGCCGTGTCTGGGCCACTCACACAGTGTGTAAGGCTGAGGTGGAGGTTGGTTAATTCGATGTACGGAAAATTGATGTACAAGTCGTGTACTCAAGAAGTACACACCGTGTACATTTTTTTCATTAAACGGACCAGGGTCACGCCTAGCCCCCAAAATCATCTTCTTCTCTAGATTTCGTCCGCCCAAAAGTGACCGTACGACCGAATCTTCTCCGAGCTCTTGCCCCGCCGTCCATTCTCCTATTTGAGCACAGTTGATTGCATTGGAATTGCATCAGTGGGTTCTTCCTTCTGATTTATCCTTGTTTCTTGATTCCTCCTCATTTCCATGTTATCATGGGATGAACTTTTTGTGTGTTTTCTCAGATCTACATTGTTCTACGAGGAATCTGTCGTTGTGGTTCACATATATCAAACTCCTCGGATCGAGGTAGGTGGTTTGTGCCTTTTTGTAGAATGTTGATGAATATTATGTGAAAATTGCACAAATACTCTTGAACTGGGTATTGCGTGTTTCCTGTTTTTCCCTGCTGTTTTCCTGCTTTGCATGATTTATTTAGTAGAGGTTATTTCTTGTGAGTAGAGTAATTTATATTGTGCTCAGGTTGCATTTACAGGCTTGTTTTTCCTGTTGGGCATTTTTCCAGTTGCCATGCCTAGTTGTAGGATAGCAGAACTGTTGTTTTGTTATTGTTGTTGATCCGTATAATGATATCCAAGTAGTTCATGCGGTTTACTTGGACGATATACACGCACTGAGCATGTTTAGTTGTACTCAGGACTGTGAGAACCTAGAGTAGCAGACCAAAGGGAGAATTGACAAAAGGGCATCTCCAGAGATTCTTTTAATTACGATGTGATACTATAGGGGGAATTTATGTTGAGTGCTTCCCCAGAGTGTCTGTAGATCCTCGACACGGGCCACTGGGGGAATTGATGTTGAGTGCTTCCCCAGAGATCTTTTAGCACGATACGGGACTATAGGGGGAATTGACGGTGAGTGCTTCCCTAGAGAGTCTGCATAGTTACGTAGCTGAACCAGAGGGGTGAGACTGTGTGTGCCTCCCATAGGGTTTCTAGTACAATAGGTTGAACCACAGGGGTTAAGCTGTGAGAGTTTCCTAGAGCGTTACCTGTTTTCTTCTTGTTGTCGACTACTTACTTGTGTGCTATACTTGTTAGAACTGTAGATTGTAGCTACTTATGCTTTCCTATTTACTGGTTCTTGTTTATTTACTGCCATGTATTCATTTGACTGTAAGGCATAAATCTTTGGATGATTGCCTATTGGGATTGTATCTCACACCCTATTTGGGCCATGATTTGTGCCCAAGAAGACTATGTTGCTGCATGTATAGACAAGGGAAAGCGCCCTTCTACTTCAGGATCTTGATTTCACCAGGAGCTGGGGAGCATGGTACCGAGTCGTGGCTCGCGATGCTGAGGAGATTACTTTGTTTTTCTTTTGCACTTGGTTTCAGTTGTACTTCATCACGTTGTTGTGTTTTTTTTCCTTAGATACCTGTACCTGCTGCATCATTTTCATCGTAGTTATATATCTATAGTGCTTCTGCTGTTTGGTTTCTGTTGTTATGCATGTTGTTTACTGCTTCCGCTGATTATTGTTGTTTTCTTACCTTTTATTCCTTACCGAATGAGGGCATAGTCTCCCCACTGACTCACCAAGGCCCTTGCTTCTAGTCGACAGCCTCTGGCATTTGGGGAAACGTGCTTGGGGTCATGTGGCGAACCGGGTATGGGGCAGCAGTGGAGGGGCTCCGGGTTCGGGTCGTTACATATAATGTCACAGAATGATGTTTTTTTAGATTTTATAGATATTTAGAGGGAAACAAAGGAGTTTATTTCCCTAAATCTATATGGATGATCTGTTGATGATGATGATTTTTAATATGATATTTAAATCTAATCAAATTTATTATTAGTAGGATTTCTTGTTGGGATATTCTTAGATAGAGTTTATGTGTTACCATGTTTTCCATGGTGAATATCATGAGGTATGGTCATAGGATTGTCATAAGTGGATGTTGTTTTATGGTAGGCTGTTCAATTTGGTATTGATGTAAGAAGGATGATATAAAGAGTTTAAAATCACACCATTAGTGGCTCACCTCAGATTATTTAATATGTATCATTGAATGAAGACATAATATTGGTGTCCTATGATGAAATTGGTGGTGGAAGTGTTTATGGATCGATATTAGGTTTTCTATTAGGTGAACGTTTAAAATATTATTCCTAGTGTTTTATTGATTCTATTAGATGGTCATGAGTGTATATTGGATGAAATATTGATTTAATTTATCATATTATTACCCCAATATCAATGGGTATATTATTTAACCTTGTTAATCATGGAGTGGATGATGAATTCCTATCACCTCCTTATGATCATCAAGTCAGACTCCATGAATGTTTTGGAATGTATGTATATTGATGTGTTTATTTGGATACATGGAATTCTGATGCCAATTTAATAGGATTGGTAATATGATTTTACCTCATAAGATTTTTAGGTATTACACCATGATTTTCTCACTTATATTCACCTCAGAATTTCCTTCAACTCCTAGATATATAGAAAGATAGAATAGTTCAACAAGAAAATTTATTAAATGTTTGTATAATTAAAACTATACTATAAATGATATTAGAAAAAATAATTCTTTTTTGAGCTTGCCTATAAAATCTACAACAACTCATCTATTAATATTTCCATATTTTAAGACTTTTATGGATGGTCCTATATTTCTTAATTGTGTTGGACTGTGCTTGGGGAGACATCATTCTCTGGTCCAGATTTGGTGTAGATCCTCTTAGATAATTTTGAGGAGGTTCATAAAAGGATATAAGTAGTTCACAACTATAAGATGTTTTAGGATGATAAAAAATAGGAGACCTTTTGAATTTTTTAATGGGGCATGTTTTTATGATGGTTTACCCTAATCAAGAGGATCAGTGATTAAATATGGAAAATAAGAATTATATATAGACTATTGGACACTTCATGGTGTTATAGAATGATGGAGAGCAATCGTAATGGTTGGAGCTTCCACCATTAATATACAGGATCTACTAAATATTCTACATGTCTCATACAATAGATAAATTTAGTATAGAACTGAATACAATGAATATGGTGATCATGATAGCGAGTAAAATAGTATGTTTATGAAGTTTCTTGTAGTGATCTAGGATCATCAAGAAAATATATTGTGTGGGAAAACCATTATTTTGTTCTAATGATCTAAAGGAAAGTGTCATAGTGGAGTGTACATAGGTGTTTGGAATACATATGTTTGCTATGTACTGATATTTATATTCAGTTTTACTTTCTACTTTTTTCATTAATAGTGTGATGCTTGAATATTGTTGTTTTTTGTTTAGTAAATTTTACCTTAATAATGTGATTTTTAAATCATCCAATATATAAATATGGTAATTTCAATTCCTATGAAAGTTGTTTTATATTAAAACACATTTTAAAATCATGCATGTGAGATAGTGCTTCCCAAATTGGATATTATCATGACATGGATGGTTGTTTTCCAAGATTTTGGTACTTAAGTAATTGTTTTTTAATAGTCATAGTATATGTTTCCAAAGGCTATGAGGTGTTCTGAATTGTGCTGTAGATTTTACCATGAAAATTTAGTTGAATTAGTTTTGAATTATTTATTTTATGTGTTTCACTTTTAATAATTTACATGATAGAAATCACATGGGATGGTTCATATGACTATTTTCTTGATTGTTTTTCTTAGGGTTTTAACTCTTGATGAAAATATTCATTTGAGAGGTATATTTTGAAATGTTTTTTTAATTTATTAACATTGATTGTTTTTCTATGTTTTGGGAAGGATATAGTTATTTTTAAATATTTTTCGATGGATTGAGGTTTTTTCAAGGCCTTTAATGGAGAACCATAGATTTTTAAATGACATCCAAGATGTATTTTTGGGTGTCTTATCTTGGGGACCAACCTTTGTTCCATGGGAAGCTTGGAAATTCATGTGGGTGGGTGTGGTGTTGGGTGTGTATTTTTTAGGGGGTTGATATCTTGGACATGACTAATAGGTAATTCGTGTCATAGACGTGGGTGTGGTGAGGATAAAGTCAAAATCTTTTTGGTTCTTGGGAATTCATTCTAGTAGTTAAAGAAGATGGAAGAAACGTCACGAGAGTACCATTACCCATTCAATATCATGGTTTCACTTAAATGACATTTTTAAAACAAGGGTGAAAATGGGATCTCTTATGAAGCATTCAGATAAAACATTTACCTTACCTACCACTAATCTTATGGATACACACTAATTCATAGTGGATCCCAAAAAAAATTACATATAGATCGGAGGCCAACTTCCCCCTTTCATTTATTTCCATACATTTTTTCAATTCCTCGCGTATACCTACATTTTTTTTGATTATTTACCTCTCAAGGTTTTTCACACACCCATTTTATGTTTAGATCATTGATCTTGGTTTACATTAGGCCATTCTACCTCTCTTGTCTCCTTTATTCCTTACACCTATTTACAATACATCATGGAATACATCATTATAGACATACCCTCTATATTGGGTTGTTTTTCTTGGAGTCTCATTGCACAAAGGATTATAGCATTGATCTTTTCAGTATTAGTGTTTTTCATTCCATGGTTGTTGTGCCTTTATCTTTGAATCTTTGATTGAGGTTTGTGATCCTTCACATTTATTCATTTATTTTAACGTGGGGTGGATTATAACTTTTTTAATTTGGATTAGTATTTGGAACCATCATTTAAAAGACAACTAATTGATAAAATTAGTATTAATGGGTATGTGTAAAAATACCATTGAATTTACTTATTCTTCTATTTTCCAAATACTCTTGAACATTTTATTTTTTCTCTTCTCAACATTAGGCTTATAATATGTTTTGTTAGGTATTTAGGGATTTTAAATTAATTAATCTCATTATTAATGTTTAATTAATACACCACACATGAAAATGGTTCTTAATGAACATATGGATAATAAATTGGTTACCTAATGGACCTCAGTTTCAATGAAAATTCCATCGAATATTATTGTGTTAATATTATAATATCCCATCATTTTATAGTCTATGATATATATGAAATGTTTTTTGTGGTAATGACGGGATTTAATTGATAAATGGAGTAGTACGAGTATGTGCTGGTTGGGATTTTTTGTGGTTGATATGTGAATTTTTTGAATTAACTTGACATCAATATACAGGTCCAGCTGATTTGAGGTGGTAGTTTCTTTTGTTTAGTAGGGTTGTTATTATTTCCATGGGGTGATAGAATGACATGTTGGTAAATAATCATAAATCATATGGGTTTCATGTCTAATGAACTCTTGAATCAAATTGTGTTTAATGTATACTATTATTAATTTTATATATGAAATATATAGGTCTCATAAATAAACACAATTGGCGATCTAGAAAATCAGTAATTACTTCTCTTGTAGAGAATATATGGAATATGCCTTGTGATTGTCACATTCTTGTGTAATGGAATTAATTTAAAAGATAAAGTGAATGTGGTCGAGTTTATGAGGATTTGTAGTGATGTTTTGATTTTTGATAGTACACTTGTTATGAACCCATATATTGGTATTCAATGTGTTCATACTATAAATTTTATTTTTCATTATGTTTTCAATATTCAACCCACCTTTATTGGGAAATAAATCATAAAACCAATATTTTTAAGTGATTGTGATTCCAAACATTCAAGATGGTGAGAACAGATGTATTTTTTCCATTTCTCCCAAAAAAATATACTACGAGATGTTTTTTTGCACTAACTATGATGTATTGTTGATTTCAAACACTTGTCTATGGATTGTTTATACGGATGAGGTGTTTCTTAGTAGGTATTTTAATTTTAGGAGGAGGAGACAAGGACTAATTATTTAATACTGATGATGCCCATGTAAATTATATATGGTAGTGCTTATGGGATGATGTTGATGTGATGACCAGTTTAATGCAGGGTAGATGGAATGATGTGTATTACCATGTGCCTTAGAGAAGAAATCTATGAATGGTATATGAGTTCTTGGATGTATAATTTTTGGGAGTGAGGGAGGAATATTGGTGGTAATGAAATGTTTGGATTCCTTAATACACATATTTTTTTTTTATTATACATGGATGACATATTTGGTGAGTGTGTCTTGGATAAGATAAAAATGGTTAGCTGGGAAGATTAGTTGCGTGTAGGTGCTGTTTTTCCACTACTGTATTATTATTTCCTATTAGAATGTGAATGAGATACTTTGGGTATAATCTTAATATTTATATATGTTATTTCTACCCAAAATAATATAAAAATAATTTTAAATTTTATTAGGGTAATGAATGTACTATTTATGACATTACTATCCCGTATATTAGTGTTTTTGTCGATATATGACCTTGAGAATATCATTTCAATACTTTTGAAAATACTCTTTGTATGATTTTATTTTACAAATGAGTAATTCAATGGATTAGGATTCCTATATTATGTACTACATGGAGTTTCTTGAGGGGTTATATCTAATCTTTTGATCCTACATCACAGATTGAGGGTAATGCCTTCCATGTATGCGATTTTATATACCCTCGATTCTAATCTCCATCTTAGGTCCTACAAAAAGTGATACTATGGGGTAGTTATCTATTTTATTAAATTTCTATAAAATAAGGTGTACCTTTGGGTAGATGGGATCATGATAGGATTAATATAACCCTATAAAAATTCTTGATTAGAGGACATGTACAAAAACATATTATGTTTTGGATGAAAACCATTATAATCTTGACTTGTAATTTTAATTCTAATTTCATTTTTAATTTTATTATTTATTTTTTTGTTATTACATGGGTAATTAATATAAATTTTTTATTAGACCTTTTATTTTAATGATTAATATTTTAAAATTATTATTATAAAAAAATTCTCCTTTTCATTTTTTTAATTTCTAAATATAAAATACCTCTCCTCAAATTTCAATCTTACATGGACCAAATATTTTTATTTTTGGACCAAGGTTGTGTTCATGTTGTATTTTTCCAATATATTCAATATGTATGATGTTTATGAAAAATGGATATTTTGTTTTTGGATGCACCTCATCAAAATGAGGAATTAGAATCGGCACATCTACATGATTCATTGAAAATGGCCAGCCGTATTTGAAATACTATTAAATTGAATCTATTGGAAATCATAGTAATTCCAGATTCCAAGTGGGTTTAGTAATGAAAATCTATTTTATAGTCTGCATGCAACTACATACTTGAAAATTTCTTGTTAATCTTGGACTTTTTGAAATAGTAATTATTCTATAAGACTTTTGATAAAAGCATTATAAATGATAACGAGAGAGACTAGTGCTTCCAAACATAATGAGGATTTATTTGAAATAAATATGATTCTGAAAAATGGGATGTGTCTGTACTGTCCAATGAATTTGATAAGATTATCTTAGGATCACAAAATTTTATAATGTGATTTAATTCAAGATTACAAGATAATTAATTTGAATATTGAAGAATATAATATGTATTTTGACTTTTGATCATCGGTGTAACAATAATCAGACATAGAAGGATGGATTTAATCAATGAAAGAATCATCGATATGAATATCATCAGTGTAACAATCATATAAGGATAGAATAATGATCTTACTGAATTCACTATAGACACTAGTCTGTCAGACGCAATATACCACAGACCCATCGTAATGAATTCTAACCCAGATATGTTTAGTAATGTTGTTTGTATATTTATGACAATGGATATAGATTTATATATGAGGAATAATTGAGGGAGTTTAAATTGTATTTTCACTATTTCAAGGGAATATGGTTAAAATAATTGTTTCTAAGGAAGTGGAGATGAATCATCGTATTGAAGTTCACAATTATTTACAAAGTAATGTAGAGAGTGACTTTTCTGATAAATGATTCCACAGATAAAATAATTATATGGAGAACTTCAGCAGAAGTGGATCTTTGGTCAGTGGAATTGAAGAAGAAAATAATAAAATTAATTAAATTTCTTATTGGTTTTCAAATAAATAATTTGGATAAGAATAATTTTAAAGTTTAAAAGAGTTTATTTTAATAGTGAGTCTTCTATTTTAAATATATCTCCATCGTAATGGATAATTATAAAGATGAGTTGGATTGGGTAATCAAATTAATAACTGTGTATAGACATGAAGAATTATGAGGTTTTGAGAATATTTTAGAAGATCTTGGAAATATTTTAAAGTGTCAAACACGAAATAGTTAAAAACAAAATGAGGGAGAAATATGAGATTTTTAATTTCACTAATCGGGGTGTAAAAGTAGTTTTCCTACCTTTTTTCATTATAGGGTGCCAATAATTTATATCATTGTACATTTGTATGGTGTTCAAAACCTGAGGTAATAATTTTTTCTGAGAGGGATGATATATTTTTTAGGTATTAATCATCTAAACAGAAATATTTTTTAGGTTGATGGTGAGTAAGTTCAATCGGAATGAGTCCATGAAAGTGGAATTCAATATGATCAATGAAGCAAGATCCATTGGATGATGTTTTATTGAATAAATTCCAACAGATTCATGCCATCAGACTGAAATTCATTAGATGAAGGTTCATCAGACTGTGTTCCATCGAAAAGAGTTAATGGGAGGTACTAACTGATATTTGACTCCACTTAAGAAGGATGTGAATGACTAGAATCATATCTGACTATATTTCAAACTATATCGTCAATTATACTAGACTTGTAGGACGAAACTAACATTTAATGAGGAAAATTTTTGGTCTGAGGTTGAAGATGAATTTTTAAGACCAATATTTTCTTTATTCAGTTGATAAAACTATTTCAGGTTTCATGTTGGTATTTTTGGATTGAGCATACTTATATAGAAAGTGAATAGTTTCTAATGTCTATCAGAAAAGAAGAATGAATGTGAAGCTTCTATCTATGGATATATATTTGTTTATGAAAGCCCTTTATTTTTTTGGGGTGTATAACTGATTTTGAAAAAGTTGATAATGGAGTGGATAGTTCGAGGGTATAACCAACTATAGTATAAAAGTTTTTACATGGACATTAGACTTGTTCAAAAGTTTTTCATTCTTATCTTAAAAATAAGATAATGAAATATTCTATATTGGTGGAACTATCCAACATGGAAATGAATAGTTCAATGTAATGAATGTTGTAAATATAAAGTGATGTATTATAATGAATTTTTTTTCATAAAAAAGTTGAGGTTGAGATGTTTTATTTTAGTTGATCATCAATCTAATTGATTTTTGACGTTATTAATCTTTACTAAATTATAGTAGGTAAAACATACTTGTAAAACAAAAACGGAACCACTAATTCAACCCCCTCCCTTGATTTTTTCTTATCTAACATGGGAAAAAATGTTTTTACTTCCAAGGTTGTCTATGCCAGATCCATCTTTGGAATATAGAATTAAAATTCAATTACTTATAAGGAGGTTTTTGTTTTAAATAGAATGAACAATAATATTTTAATGTATATAGGGATTCATAACTTACATCTCATGGTGATGATGTTATGGACGATAATACAGAAGAATTATCTCCTAATATTAAAATTAATCAACCTAATTTCTATGTATAAGAAAAATATTTATCTTATTTGAAGTGCTAAAAATTATTTAATCTCATCAAATATTTAAAATGAGATTCTAAGAGAAATGGAATTGGGAACATCCATAGGTATATTTGATATGTTGAAAAAAATTCATGAAGGAAATGCAAAGGTGAAGAAGAAAATGTTACAACTATTGTGGATAAAGTATAATGCACTGGAAATTACTCATTTTTATTTTGTTAGTTACATCATAACATAGATGAATGATATCATTATCCCCATAACATATATTGGTTAGATGATTAAAGACTCAACCATTGTTAGAGAATCTTAAAATTATTCATGTTACGTTTGATGGAAAAGTTTATTCTTTAAAATATAGAGATCCTGAAACATTAACTTTGGATCATCTACATAGTATTATTGTTACTTATGAATAGATAAGAGAAAATGTTATAAAATAGACATAAATATTTGATCAGGAATTATCATTAACATCATTATTAATAGGGGAAAAATATTAATAAATTATATAAGAATCAATTTATTTAAAATCATAGGATGAAGTTGCATATTTCAATACAATTTATGCCTTTATTTCTATGTAATTCAATAATGGAAAATAGAAAAGTAAAAATAAAATTATTTGGAATTGTGAAGGGAAGGAATAATTTTCACATAATTTTACTAGGAATAAATGTGAAGAGTTTGTGTCTAAGGAAGATGATGGTAAATCTTGTAATAAATTATTGAAGAAGCATAATGAAGGATCTCCTTTAAAAAATAGAAAATTTATCTAAGAAGAATAATGAAAGATTTTTAAAATAAAATTGGAAAATTTAATTGATCAAAATAATAATTACATGGGCACTGATAGTGATGATGATACTAATGATGTTGAATCTTATACATAAATGGAATAGATTCTCAAAATAAAATTGGAAAATTTAATTGATCAAAATAATAATTATTGAAAAATAAAAAGAATCATAATAATTATTTTTAAATAATAACATTTGAGAAGAATGAATGGATAAAGAAATAAAAGGAAAATATTATTGTTATTAGATCTCTATAATATGAAGAATGATGATATAGAAAGGAAACTGATAAAATTTGACAAAATGTCACCAAACAACGTGAACCTCAATAGGAAATAATATTCACTCATTGAATAAATAATTTATAATAGGTTGTTGATATATTAATCTAAAATGATGATAGATTTTTCGAAATCAATTTTGGATAAGAATGAAGAATAGATATTAAAAAAGAATCATTTCTCCCTAAAACATAACATGAGGTAAGAAAGATGTAAGAAACCTTCACTAAAACTATTGATGTTAAAATTGAGTTTTCTAAAGAAGATAAACTAAAATTTCTAAAAATGTATCTATGTATGAGAACATATTCAAAAATAAATATTCAAATTTTTTTGGGAAGTATCCTCCAGATCAATGTGGTCCATGTTTTTTTAATAAACATATAAAACAACCATGGTCTAAATTTTTTTAATATCAGACCAAACAATCATGATTATTAGGTTACTCTGGGTGTATTTTGGTTTTTGGTTTTATAACTAGTTTATGATGGTATAACAAGAGTTTACAAGGAAGCTGTTATGAATCAAGGGGGAGCTATCATTATAAAATAATAATATACCTTCTTAAAAATTATGGGGAACCTAAAAAACTAAACATAGAGATGAATAAATATTAGTTTTGTAAGAAAGGAGAGTCTATTATGAAAGTGGATAAAAATTCATATTGAACCTAAATATAAGGGGTTATTTCTAAGTCCTCTAGAAAATGATGAAATACTAATGATGTTATAAAAATAAAATGAATAATCTGAACCAAAGGAAAAAATGTTTTCTAAAAATTTGAGAAAAGTTGGTAAAAATATATCAATAGATTATGATTTAAAAATTTAGAAAGGATACTTGAGATGCGAGAAATAATCTAATGATACTAAAAGTCATTTAACAATCCTTTGATAAATAAAATAAGTACTTAAATATTTGTTACAAAATCACAATACAAAAAGAATTCAAAATTGGAAAAAAAAATTACATCCTTATCAAAAGTGTTTTTAGATAGAAAGAAACTTTGTAATAGGATTGAGAAGGATTATTAGAAGGATGGAAATAAATCCAATGAAAAATCCAAGAACAAAAATAACAAAAAAATGTATAGAGATGAATATAATTCTAAATTGTGTTTCAAAAAAACAAAAAATGGCTTCACCGTATTCCCAAAATATTTTTATTGGAATTAAAATATAGGGAATTGAAGGAGTTAAAATAAGAATGATTCAACTTGATTCCCTTACATTGTTTTCAAATTAAATTAATGAGGTTTAATAACACAAATTTTTGAATGTCATGTTTATACACCTGAAACTTTTCATAGGTTTTTTTACATGGTTTTGGGTAACATTTATCTTTAATAAATCCTTTGAAGGTATCCCAAACTAATGAAAATGTTCACATAAACATAAAAAATTTATTGCATGAAATTTGTGCAGTGGAAAACATTGGAAATCATGAATAATAACACTGATTTTCAACATTTGGATCTCCAATATAGTAATATATTTTTTAGTTAAAGGATATTTGTTAAATAACTCATGGGATAATTTATATCTCCTCGTGAATATTTTTATTATTTTTAGATGAAAAGTTCTATCCTTTAAAAATTAGACAATTTTCCAATAATTGAGAATACAAGACAGGATAGAACCATTGAAGTTTATTTTAAATATGTGGTATAGAATATGTTATGTGGTAGAGAACATAAATTTGGTATAGATAGTGAAAGGGGGATGAAAAGAATATAACGAGAAGATCAATTGAGAAAAATAAACAATTCAACATATTGATTTAAAGTTGATATAGACATAGTGTGCACTCAAAACAAACAAAAAATGGGAGATTATTCGACCTAGTTTGTGTTTAGCTTTTATTTGATTCCAATATGTTATATATTTTTGATCATGATAAAAGGTGGGGTTTTGGTTTTTGGACACACCTCATTGTAATGAGGAATCGAATTCATCCCATCTTTGTGAGTCATTGAAAACAATTTGTCATACTAGAATCATATTGACTCGAAGAAACTAGAAATTATATTGAGCCTGGAATGAATGTGTTGATAAAAATGAAAACATTCATTAGAGTATATATTTTTCAATATAACTATTGATGCATTTCTGATCATAGAGATCTGATAGATCATATGTATTCTATAAAACATGTTATGAAAGCCTTGTGAGTGATAGGGGAGAGACCGTTTATACCAATCATAATGAGGATCAGTTTGAATGAAATATGTTTCTAAAAAAGGAAAAGTTAAAATATTTACCAATAAAATTTTGATAATGATATTCTTATATCTAATGTTCTTAAATTCGTGAGGAGTTCATGATACCAAGATAATGTTTTTGGAATATAGGACAATACAATGAAAAGTATCCTAACTTCTGATAATCGGTGTGAGGATCACCATACATAGAAGGAAAAAGATCATCAGTGAAAGAATTATAGTTATGAAGATCATTGGTGTTAGGATATAAGAAGGCTGGAAGAATAATCTTTATAAATACACTTCTAAAACCGGTCCATCAAAATTGGTATGACATTGATCCATCATAATAAATTCTTACGCGGAATTGTTTTTTTTTAATATTATTGGTTTCATCAAGACATCAGTTATGAAGTAATTTATGATAGAAATTTTATAGAATTTGATTTTTATTTCTATTGAGTCGATCGAAAAATAAGTAAATCATTGTTTCTCAATAAGTGGTGGCGAGTCGTTATAGTAAAGATGAAAGAAATTAGCATAGTGAAGTAAGGGTCACCTTATCTGATACATGATATTCTTGATAAATTCATTAGACGTTGAAATTCATCCAATGTAGATCATTAGTTTGAGAAATTTTATGAATATAAGAAGTAACTTTATTTAATTTATGATCAATTTTAAATGTAGTCATTTGTATAAGAATAAATCCAGTGTTTACAAGAGGTCGTCATCATTGTTCGTCTTCAGTTGTGCATATGTCTCCATTATAATAGAGAATTGTAATGAATAATTTAAATGAAGAATAAAACTATGAATTCCATCTAAACCTTATAAATTATGAGGTATTTATATAATTTTAGATTCTACAATAAATATTGTGACTCGTTTAATAAGTCGATGATAAAGTCTAAATTGAGAGGGAAATTTTTTATTATGAATTTTTCGTAGTAGAAAGTAAAAATTGTTTTCCCCACATTTTCATTTTTCAATCCTATAAATGCTTAGCATATTACATTTTCATGTTCTGTGAATAATGAAGTAAAAGAATGCACCATGAGATATGAAATTTTTTTGGTATCGAGTCTCCAACCAAGAAATGTTATTTATGAAGAAGAAGTTCCATTAGAACGAGTCCATCAACGTGGATTTCAATACGATCAATGAAGAAAGTTCCCTCAAATGAAGATACATCAAATCCACTATAATATAGTGATCCCATTAGAGTGGAATTCATTATAGTAACTTTTATTGGATTGAGGACCATTGGATGGAGAAATTAGGAGATATTGATTGAGTTTTTATTGAGTTCTAGAATGAAGAGAACAAGGTGAATTGTATGAAAATGACCATTGGACCAGATTGATAATTAGAATGAATATGGATGATCAAGATAACTTTTATTGAGTAATATTTTAAAACTGATATATAAGAAGCTGTTTTAAGAAAAAAAAATTTCCTTTTAAATTTTTTAAATTATTAATGTGTGTATGCAGGATTGTTTGATTCAGCGAACATGTTAAGAAAATAAAGCCTTTCTGAAATAAATCATAAACGAAGAAGAAAAGAATATCTTTTAAATATAGACACATTAGTTATTGAAAAAGAATGACTTTTGAAGGTGTATTATAACTTCTTTTTGGAAATTGGAATCTATAAAGGATTTTTGTTGTGTGTAACAAACTATAATAGTGAGTTTATATTATGATTTTAGAATTGTTCACTACTCGTCCGATTGCAATACAAAAATAATATTGTTAAAAATTCATTGTTGGCGGTACAATCCAACATGTAATGGATCGGTAATTTGTACAAAACCATGTAAATATCATTTTTATCCTTATAATTATATTTTTCTATATGAAATTTTCGGTTGGGATGTTTTATTTTATAAAACCATAACCCTAAGAGGTTTTAGAGGGTAATTGATATTTCAAAAATAATTTATGGAATAATTTCCTATAAATTAAACTATAAAAACTGATTCGCCACCCCCTCCTCGATGATCTTGACCCTACATGGGAACTATAGGAATCATATCCATCCATGGTTTCAAAAAATTTATCATTTTTAATTAATGATCATAAAGGATGCATATAGCCTCTATGGCCCATGTTACTCTTGAATGTAAATTTAGTGGGAAATGCTATATTCATTTATGGATGATATTATAGTTAATAATGAAATTTAATGTCTTCATATCATGTAATCATTAGTTATCATGTTGATAAAATTATCCTACATAGTTATACACCCACCAAAATTGAGGAAAAATTTAATTTTCAATGACATTGCTTCGTTTGGGAATGATAAAAAATCCATAAATTGTATTCATAATGAAGAATAACACAATGAATTTTATCCCATTTCAATGATATGAACTACTCATTAAATTTATAGACTTCTTGAGGCCAAAAATTGTAACATCCTCACCCAGGGTGCCACACACTAATGCCTCGAGCTAGTTGGTCACATGCCGTTTAGAGTAATTGTATATACTTCAGAGGCTGCTGACTATCAGTGACAGTATAATATTGATCATAGGGATAATATACCAACATTATTAGAGTAATACATTATATGAAAAAAAATAAAAAAATGGATTAACCCATATCCATTCCAAAACAGTAATACATGATGATCCAAATAGGAATAAAATATTACAACCCATTGTAGAAGATTTGTCATTCCAAATACGTTTAAATTGTAAATATGAGAAAACCCAAAATTAACAATGAAAATGTAAACTACACCTCAATTTCTGACACCATTTCTAGTTCCCTCATCTATTCTCCCTTACATATCATCCATTTAACATAGGGTCATTTCCATTATATTTTCCTGAAACCAAAAAATCAATATGGGTAATGATCAGGAATCCCAAGTAGGGTGTGAGTAGAAATCAATATGACACCACCAAAAAGTGTACAAATTTACTCAGTTAATAAAAATGTATGTTGTCGTATACAAAATAATGTAAAATTATTATGTAAATTGATATCAGGTTTGTTATAATTTCAATTAACCACAAAACCCTCAGTTCATGAGGACACCCAAACTCTAAATACTAACTTCATCTCCTGACAAAGTCTGAATCATATAACATAATCAATTCAAAATTCATTTACTTTTACAATAAATCATGTGAAATTTGAACAATGGTCCAATTTAGACATATGTGAGTGAAACATTATTTTTTAACACCTCTTATGGATTTAGATCCTCATTCTATGTCCCACACCTCGATAATATCTTTGGGATTTTGAAGCAGCATTCCGTAGCCCATGATTAATTATCACTATAGGATTTTGATGCAGCAAACCATACCCAATACCCATTTATTATTTTATCACAATAATATTTTGATGTAGGAGACCATGTCCAACATATGTTTATCATTTTATAACTGTGGAATTTGGATGTATCATACCATGTCCCTCAAAGGTATATTAGATATTCCACATCAATCCGGGTTAATCAATGTTAACCCTCTTATCAAATTTTACTCCTTGATATTTAATTTTATTTATCAAAACATGTAATCTCAACACTCTAATCACAATTAAATATTATTACAAATCACCATTACTCCATTTATCAAAATTTAATCAAATATCCCATTAACCAATTAATGATAATCGAATATTCTCATATTTCCAGTATTCAATTAATTCATAATCATATTCAATGACTGATTACACTAACTCATTAATTAACCAAATCAACATTCAATTAATCCATACCTTCGTTAATCATAACAATCCATTAATTACTTCTACACATAATTTTTTCAATTCAATAATTGTGTATATTCCAATAATTAATATCCTAATTTTTTTATACAATTATATAATCCCAACATCCCAATAATTAATTCTCCAATTAATTAATCCACATTAATTTAGAAATTATAGAAATATATTAATTATGCAATTCCATTACCCCATTGATCTATAAATTCCAAAATTCCTTAAATAATTAATTAAACAAATTAATAAATACAATTTATGAAACTCATTTTCTAAACATTCAATATAAATTAAAAAATTACCTATTTTTCATTTAAAATATGACATTGGGATTTAAAAAATATAACACCTACCTCAAATCATTAATGATTGATTTCCAAAAAAATATCTAAATTGAAATAGAAATGTCAAACCCAATATTAAGAAAAAGATATCAAATCAAATACTTGAAAAAAATCCCACATATCATGATCTTTAAAACCTAGGAGTAGATCTATCACAAAAATAAAAGAAAATGCATTCAATGGATGGGGAGAGAATGGAAGAATGACGGGAATGGAATTGGGGTAAAATGATCTTGCATGGAGGTGTAAAAATATATGACCAGAGAATCAAATAATTACGATTTGGGGTTGGGATGGAAATAAATTGATCCTGAAGACTCTAAAAACGAGATAAATCATTTTGGTTTGAGATAGGGTCAATTTGGTGTTAATACCTGGGGGTCATGAATTTATAATATTAGTTTTGGGTTAATTAAAAATGAGTGCACTGTTTCCTAGGAAGGGGCACATAATTTTCCATAATATACACCTTAATTTTTTTCCTTTTATAAGGTCAAACAGTTACTCTTAAAAGGGTGGATGGTTTTAAAAACCAAGATCTATCCATTTAATTCATATCTACCTTGGGATGCACAATATTCTAGTGTTGGCTGAACTATTCATGAAAATCATGCACCAAATGTTAGTAGCCCAAAAAATCTCTAAAACTTATTATTTCTTTCAAAACACACCCAATATTAAAACACTAAAAATTTTATTCCTAAAAATTTATATGTTTTCCTGAATATGTGGTTGATACATCTACAAATAAGGAAAATATCGTACAATCTCCCCACCCAATAACAGATTATCCTCAAGCTATAATCCCATGAATCTTTATGATTTGATGGTGAAAATATCAGGACACTGAGCCTGTATATCCCTTCAATTTTCCCATGGTTTCTCCATCACATTTCCATGTTTCCCCAATATAGGATTTATCGACATGGGATTTCCCGAAAACACATTCTCATTATCATCTGAAGCATATTTCAGATTCTTCTCAAAAGATCCATCAGTATCATCTTCATCATCATCCACATAAATCCCTTAATTAGGCTCATTGTGATACCACCCATGTTATGTCATGAGAAAAAAATAATGCATACAACTTTACCTCTGTAAAAGATACAATAAGTATTCCACTAGCCAAATCCTATTCATATCCTCAAACGATCCAACAAACTAGGGTTCCCTCATTCCCTCTATATTGAATCCTATGGGGACCCAACCTAGGTGGATCCAAAGTAGTAGATGATCAATATTTTCAAATACTATGGACCCTCATTTTCAATATATATATATATATATATATATCTAATTTGTGTTGAATCAATCAGCTTCCAAATCTACTAAAACTACAATGAGGTTTCCTACATAGAACATCATCCAAATTGTTCTGACTCACTCTTCTACATCCTTCATATAGGTGATTTGAATATCCTTCCATAAAGAGTTTCATATGGTTTCATCTGTATATCTTCTCGATAAATGTTATTATAGGTGAGATACAGCACATCTATGTGATTTTCCAATGACCCACTAAATTATAGGACATATATCCATATCATATCCCTATGAACCTGAATAATATTCTCTTTATTCCCATTTTTCTTTGGGTGGGATGCAGTAAATAGTAAAACATGTGTACCCAATGCCTTTTCAAAGACCTTTAAGAAGTGAAAATTAAACCATGAGTCATTGTCTTAAATAATACATTGTAGGACTTCATGCCGATGGAAAATCTTTTGAATGTAAATTTCTACCAACTAATCCACTAATAATGTATCCAATTCTAGTAAGAAATGAGTTTTCATCTTTAAACATTCAACAATAACCCATGTAGTGAAATTTTCCCAATGAATTCTCAAGAGTCCCACCACAATGTCCATGGTATCATCTTCACACTTCCATTATGTAATAGGAAACACATGTAGTAATAATATAGGTTATTTATTCTTGGAATTTACCTATTAAAAAGTGTAGCATCATCTTATTAACCAGGTGATCTACTTTTTCATGCTCAAACACAAAAACAACTGCATAATTCATTGTAAATGCTTCACTCCTAGAAGCACCACCCACTGAAATGTATGAAATTTATGCATCAACTGCTCCAACATACTCGTAGGTACAACAACATAATTACTGATTTAGATTACATCAACCTCATATATATTCAAATCTCAAGGTTGATCCCCATGTTCAAGTCTTTACCTTATTTCCATACATTGTACATCCTTATACTGCATGCCTCTAATCCAGCATTAAAGTGTAGGCTCTACTAAAACTGAAATGAGATTCATATTCTTTGGACCCTCCATAACCACAACACATATCTCAACCATCATAACCATAATTATTCAATCAGAACTAGATTACTGAACTACATGGTTCTATGTTTTTTATCTTAATGCATTCACGAAACTATTTCCTTTCTGGGAAAATATGTTATATCAATATTTAATGATTTCATATACTCAACCCATCTCACTACCTTAGATTCATGTCTATCTATGAGAATATATACATTATTCATTTTGATCTCTATAAATAGTTAATTTTCAACCCAAAATATAATTCCACCAACACATCAAGGAATAAATAACTACTACTAGTTAAAGGTTGTGAATAGGGTTGTTTTTCCCATGTGGACTCAACATCCCAGAACCGTAAACCAAAAATAATTCCCCATATATCAACATTACTCCATGACTAATCCTAGAAGAATAAAAAAGAACCATACACTATTCACTTGGATAGAGTACGATCATGATTGGTCTCATTTTCAAATGCCTATGTAGCTTTTAGAATCTATTCTCACATCCTACAGTACATTAAAACATTAATCCCATTATAGGAAAAATAAATGGGTGATTCAAAGTGTTACAATTCATGAATTTACCACTATAAATATCCCAATAATCCCATATATATATGTATATTATAATATTTTTGGATTCATTCAAATAAAAATTATCTTAAACATTTAATGGGTACAGTTACACACCTTCCTCTGAGATGATGTGATCCAAGTTCTGTACTTGATCAATCCATAACTAACACATAGATATAATGGTGTGTATCCATGACCTCTAAATTTACTAAATTTGATACCAATATAGAGGGAATTATTGGAATGTGTCTTGGAATACACAATGTTTTCATGCACAATCACTACCACAAACTAATCAATGTATGGATTGAATTTTTTATCCATCGAGGAAATAAACATTTTTAGTGGTTTTGTTAGCCTGAACATCATCATGATAAACTCAAAAATTTCATACATTATTCTATAATTAGTCCTTATTATATATGGAGGTAAAAGTCTCCACTAATGATACCCTATTCACAATTATTTCTTGGAGAATAATGAAGCTCCCACAACTAGAAAATTGATCATTGATGGAGGTAGTGGATACTGGTTCATTACATTCATCTGGTTTAACATCCATTAATCAACACATAATATTAGAGTCACATAATCATTCATAGAAAATAAAACTGATAACATACAATGTGACGTACTCAGAAGAATAAAAACCTTATCCATTATCTAATTATGTCGAGTCTGGAATTATAGAAGCTCTTTTGGATCCACTATGTATGGAGGAATAAAATCAACATCATCAACTATCATTATCTTACTTATAAATTCCAAATATTTCTCAGGTCCTAGACCCGTGATGTATTCAAAAAAACATCCCAAAACCAATCAACAATGGGTGAAAATACATCCTACTTTACCACTATTTTATCTAATAAAACAATATAAACTTGAGCAGTAAGCTCCCAAAATTGCTGATGAATCAGTCCTATCTGTCATACCTTGATATCATATTCTCCATGGTATATATAATTATCACCCATAAAGGATATAAAATTCACTCTAATATGGTAACAATAAATGTGGGATCAATATGATACCATCCAGTCTATAACCATAATTTGTTTAAATGTTGAAATTTCAAGGATGTAAATATCCAATTGAAAATGGTACTCCCCAACATTGAGAGAACCCCCTTACACAAATATTTTTCCCTCGACCATACTAATAGTGGTGAATCTATAAGAAAAATCATACACATGAAGTCTCCCTCCAAAACCAAACAATCCACATTTTTTGATGAAATTATAGAAATAGAGGAAAGGTATCAAATAAGTCACTGGCTAGAATGGAATCTAAAAGACCAGTACCTCTAATTATTGATGCTCCAACCAAGTTATCCACCACTGTTGGCTTAAAAAAATGTAACTATCCTTGACCTTTTCCCTACGATTCTATCCCAATCCCTTAAGATAAACCATTATACTAGTATAGGTTCTTCTTCCCATAATCCCCTCGTTCGTTTCCTATGTTGTTATGGCTAGTAGAACAATAACATCTAAATTGGTACAGTGTGGTTGTCCCCATTTCCATACTCTGGTTCAATATAGAAGCTATATCATTACCCATATACAATGGGATCCTAAAAAACCTCTATATATTACCCATCATACTATATGCTCGACACTCTACCAATGGTCAGGGATATTTCCTACAAAATTGTCTCAGCCTACCGCACTAGTGATATGTCACTCGGGTAAGTTAATATATGACTGACCCTTTCATATGGACCCCCTTATTGATATCAACTTGGATAGAATTCATGTAATGAAAAATATGACTCTCAAAAGATGTTACCCTTTAAAATATATTTGAAACAACATATCCACCCTTGGATCCTTCCTTCAGGTTTCATTAAGATATCAGTGACTGGTCCACCACATCAAAAAAACATCTTTTAATTAAAGGTTTTAACTTGAGACATAATATAACATTTAAAGTCATCCTAGGAACACCTAAACATAGCTATCTCATATACTTTTGGAACTGTAGAAATGTATTTCATGTTAGTTAAGTGACCAGTATAGTCCATCTCATAAAAATTCTCAAGAGTCACCCGCATAAACTCATATTCTCTCTCCAGTCTCTTTGTCTCTACATTAAAGTGCCCTATGAACTTCTCAAAACAAATATTCCCTAGAATGCCTTCTAGATTCCCAGTACAAGACTAAATCTCCCACAAGTGCATCACTAATCTTCATAACATGTTTACATAGAACTCTAACAACTTCTAAGTTGGACTCTTCAAATGTCCATGTATAGTATAGATGGACTCAATCCTAATTTCATCATCCTATGGTCCACCCAATCCTGTGAAATTTAGGGTGTTAAACCTAAAACACTCATTACATGTCATAAATATACATCAAAACCTACTATGGGTCTCTCTTCCTAAACATCTTGAATCATGGAATGTTCCCAAGGATCTTCTATTCAGCTCCTTCACCCAGCACTATCGAAGCCCCAGGTACCACTACTAGTGAATCATTTCCATCTATAAACAATTTTCATCTTATCAACATGAATCTTCATAAAAATATATATGTATAATTCCAAAAATAAATCTTATGAAACACAACTCAACATGAAATTTTCTACATAGGAGGGATTCAAAACAATCCATAACATGTTATTCCCCTATTTTCCCCTACCACAATGTCAAAACTACGGCGCCAACAATACCCTTAACCATCCTACATATTGGTCACGGTTAGAAAATAGGAAAATAATTCCCATTAGTAACCATTTATTAAATTTTATCAACATTTAAAAATTGAACTTTTATATTACTAACCTTTATATTAAATTACACTAGAATGGAAAAACATTTCTTGTTCCACAACATACCCAAAAACTATTTTCATGTGCATTCTTAAAATGATGCATTCCACAAAATAATACTTAGTTACTATAATGATGAATGGATACTCAACTATAATTTCATTATGATCCCTATAAAAATAATGAAAAAAAGTCATAAAATATAATCACATTACATATGAAGTGAATCACCCTTGGTGAAACAACATCCAACTATAACAACACACAACATTAACCACCCTCCAAACCTATGTACTTTTGTTTCCCCTCATAGGTATGATAGATACTCCCATGCACTATATCATGTCTAATTCTAAACTCATAATAGTGGTTTAACAAGAATTCCGTAAACATTAAAACAAAATAAAATAAAATAAAACTATAATATTTTACCACTTTGTAATGTCCCAAACAGGGGGCACACATCGGTTCCCTGTGCCGATTATTCACATGAACTCACAAGCGCCTCCCTGTACTTCAATGGAATCTGACTAGTAGCAAGGGTCTAATATTGATTTGGGTACACTATACCCTAGGTATCTATGTAAAAAACTACCAAAAATAAAAAATAATTATTAATATAAAGATGAATCCCGTAACCAAACAAAACAAGTAATACATCATGACAAAAACATGAATACGATATTCAATGTAAAAGTAGTAGATAAGTCTTACTAAATACATGTCATGTTACAATATGAAAAAAACCAAAATAAATATAGACAATTAAAACACACAAGTAGGTTATGAATCCACATATGGTTCCCTTGCATATGCTCCATCCCATATCATCCATCGAAAATAGGGTCATTTCCCTTATAATGTCCTTTAACCATGAAATCAATTTATGTACTGATCTAGAATCCCAATTAGGGTGTGTGTAAAACATTTTAAGACACCATAAACGATATTTAAAATAATGTACAATAAATAATATTGTGTTTAGTTTTATAAAGAACAATGTATAATGCATAACTATAAAAATAACCTATTTTTTCCTTAAAAATATCCTTAAATATCCCCATGATCCTGAGGGCACCTGAACTCAAGTACATTCTTAGGGACATGTCAATGACTGAACCATATCACATAGTCAATTCATAATTCATTCCATTTACCATTATATCCAGGCCAATTGGAACAATAGTTTAAGGAGAACTCATGTTCATATAACTTCATGTTGAACACCCCATTATCATTCAGATCCTCATTCCTTATCCCACACCTCAATAACCACTATGGAATTTTTTTTGTAGTAGACTTGGTCCCACACTCATTTTCCACTATGAAAATTTGATAAATTATACCATGTTCCACAGACACTAATTTATTTATAACTTTGGGTAATTGAAGCTGCATACCATGACCTACATGTTTTTATTAATACATCACTATGGGATTTTGATGTAGTAGACTAGGTCCAAGATGTGTATATCACAAATATCACAATATCATATATATATAACATCAATCCTGGTTATTGATCATTAAAACAATTATCATATTTCCCATCTTCATTTTCCATTTCAATTATCAAAACATCTCATGGTCATTAGTTTATTCACATGTAAATAATATGAAAATTCACCATTATCCATTTATCATTATTTAATAAAAACCCATTACAGTTAATATAATTTTCTCATATTTAAAAAAATTAATTAATTCATAAAAATATTAACAGCCCAATTACACTGACTCATCAATTAACCAATTCAATATTAAATAAATCAATCAATTGAAAAATCATAACAATCCACTAATTAATTCAATATTTAATTTATCTAATTTATTTATTTCACATATTCTAGTAATTAACTCACCAATTAATTATTCTAATTCCACAATCTATATATCCCATTAATTAATTTAACAATTAAGTAATCAAAATTAATTCTATAATTAAAAATACATTAATGAATCAATTATATAACCCCTATAATCAATCAATTTCTATAATTCATTATTTAATAAATTAACTAAAATAATGCAACATAATTTAATAAATGTAATTTCTAAAGATTAAACAGAAATTAAACAACTACATGAACATAATTGAAATAAATACTTTAAGGATTTAATAATACACCTTATCAAATTTTGGAGGATATATCACCCAACATAATTTCCCCAATTTAAATGTAAAGGAAAAACCCATGATGAAGAAAAGGACATTGAATCAAATCCTATAAAAATGTTCAAAAGTATCATGATCCATCATTAATTGACATAGATATTAATACAACATTGAAATCAATACCATCAACTCATGGGTTAATAATGGAAGAAATATGGGAAAAGAATTGGTAAATGAAAATCTTACCATGAGTGGTTCATTTAATCCATTAGGGATTTGAATCATCGAGAATTGATTCCAGGATGGATTTGAATCCATATGAGAGCCTCCAAAAATTAGATAATAGTTTAGGATCAATATAATTTTTATTTAATTTTAATAATGATGGGTTGGGAAATTTGAAATTGAATTCCAACTATATTTTAAACCTTACATACAGATTTATATGTATGCGAGTACAGTATTCCAAACAGCGAACCATAACTATGTGGCTCTTCTAGAGGTGGAAATCTACTCATAAAATGATGCACATTTTCATAAACCATGATCCATATTTGAAATCCTTCACTTCTAGTGGTTTCAATGTTTTATTGGACTTGATGCATGGTTTGGGAAAACCATGGGCTGATTTTACACTACTGAAAACTTCTCTAAAACATCAAATTTCTCACTAACATAATCCCATGAAAAAACTGAAAAAATTTCCACTCAAAATAAGGGAATTGGTTACCTAAAAATTATAATGAGGAATCTATATAAATTTTTGTATTATTAATCAAATAAAGATACTAACAAAATCTTATATAGAATAATAATCATCTATAATAAATATTTTAAATAATTTTTCAGACATCCTGGTGAGTCTATTACTAGAATATTTACTCATTTTTATGAAATTTGTTTATTAAAAAAAAATCCATTTTTATGTTCATTATAAAGAAACTACTATTTATATGATTATATAAAATTTACATAGATCATGGGAACGTATGGTAATGTTTAATTAGAAATAAGAAGACAATAGGATCATGCTTCTTTAAGAACACATTGGGTCTCTCATAAATTGTGATACTACCGTGAAAAATAAATTTAAAAAATAAGTGATGTTTACAAATGTGAATAATACTATTTTATTTAAGGAAATTGAATATATCTCAATTTAAAATGATTTCAAAACTAGAATCATGGAACAAGGTATGAACAAGTTCATGAATATGAAAAAGAAGACATTCAATAATGAAAAATAGTATAAGAAACCTAGGAATTGGTGGAAACTCTCTATAAATAGAAAGAGAAGCGATTCATACAACTAGAGCACCACAATTTAAAAAATAATATGATATAAAATTAGGAAATAAATAAACCATTCAATGTATTAACATTTAGTAAATGAAATGAATTTATCCCCATAATAGACTCAATTGATGATAACTCTAAATGTATCATGGCCATAATTGATGAAGATTATAAGGTAAATTCAATTTCTTACAACTCTACTGGTTATTTAAGTAATTTAAATTTTGATGATATTAAATATTATAGAGATAAATTTAATGAAGGATTATATTAAATCACATCAAAATTAAAGGAACATAAAAAAGAAATATGATATTTTACTTAAAGGGAACAATAACCTCTAAAAAGAAAAGGATGATTCATCATTAAAATTAAGAGACACCATAAGTAATTAGATTAGAATTAATTATAAAAGAGATTATATATTCTCATTCTATTCTCACTAAAGGATTATAGAATAAAAAAAATATTTCTCCAAACATATTGTGAAAATCGTGTGGTGATTGGTTATTAAAATCAATCTAAACCTATAAAAATACGAATTTTTAAGATGATTTTCATAACATAAAATTTTAAATTATTTTGATAATACATGGAATTATATTTATTATTGTAATTGAAAAAATGTTAGATATCATGGATCCCAAGTGATACATCATTGTATTAATATTTCATCCTAAAAGTCTTATTCAGAATTAATATGGGTTTCGTACTCTATTTTATCTACCATTAGTTGAGCCAAAATTATTTTACTACCAAAATATTTAGTATTATGTTTATTGTATGAAACAATGTATCAATATAAAATTCCCAGGATCAACATGGTACATGGATATAAGGTTTTCAAAAAACTATTTCTCTAACAACTATGAGTTTATCCATCTTGAAAATCATAGAAAAGGCCATGTCACATTTTTTAAAAGTGAAGTAAGATTATTAGAATGAATAATATTTTTTAAATTATATAAATTCTAAATATTTTTTATAAGATAAATAATCAGAACACAATGTTCATAGTATTATATAACTTTATGTTAATTGTTTTAATGTTTCATTTAAAAATAATGTTTTCAGAATTTTTAATTACATTGGAAAAATATTATGTTTAGGCTCTGAATATCAATAAAATAGTTTTATCTATTTAAAATAAATTTCTTTCCAAATTGATAAATGGTTAAGTTAAAAGTATATTTAATCATAGATATGATATAGATACTATAGTAATTTGTGTGAAAACGCACATATTCCAAAATCAACAAATTCAACTAGTATGATATTTTCATAAATTGCATTTCAAAAATAACATTGTGTGTCTGCCTTCCCAACTTCATAATAAACTTATGTATTATTTAAATATATAAATGATATGTCCAACTAAAATAACCTTAATCTTTTTATAGGGATTTACTTGGTCTATACATATATTCTTGTATATGAGGTAAATATTACACATACTATTTTTTTAGGATTATAAAATATTTATGTGGGATTATCTCTTGACTCACTATAACGAGTCATGTAAAATATATATTAAATATTTCCAGAATGATGAAAATTAAAATGGTTATAGGATCATATCCTTTTGGATTTATCATGGGGGTGAGTCTGAAAATAAATATTTCGATTAACATTTTATTTTATAAGGTTATAATCCTTGAATTTACACATATAGTGCTACCAAATTAGACTATGTTGTCAAAAGGAAAAATGAAACTCTAAAAGAGATATTTGCTAATCTCATTAATAAATTCAGAATACATCACAATTTTTGGGTAGAGGTGGTTAATAACTCCTTTTTACCTTGAATTATTTTTTCTTCATTATCATATTTATGAAGACCTTAGGGGATAGTGCGAAATAAAATAACCTAAAATTGGTTTTTTCATGGTGTTGGGGTGTAAATTCATTATTATAAACTCCAAATAAAACATTGTAAAAAATTTTCAAATATCCAGTTAAGGTATTTTTATTTCAGAATCTACCTCAATTAAATATTACTAAATCATAAATAAAAGTATAGAGACCATAAAAGAAATTAATGAATTTAATTTTTTTGAGAAATTTTGCAAACCCCATCAATATATTGATGATGTTGAGGTTATACTAAAAAAATTTACCTCGAATAAACTAAAAAAATCTAATTAAATTTATTTTATGTGCGAACCATCATCATTGTGTTTACTCATGGTAATGTAATAGTTTCTGACCATCCCTTAAGAAATTTTACGTGTTGTTAATAAATCTTGTACTCATACAAGATAGTCAGTTTTATATAATTTAGTATATCTTGATTTTATTTCACTAATATAACCACAAAATAATTATGATGTTATTAATGAAGATATTATTTAAAATTATATTAAATAAAATATTAAATAATATAGAATGAAAAACCTTTTGACTGTAATTAGATGACCTTATGATCATCACATTATTTGACCCATATGGGTTTTTAGGAATATATTTTATGTGATTTGTAACAACCCTCCAAATAAATCTATACTCACAATTTAATTCTATAGTCATGAATAATTTTCTTATTTTAGAGATAAATTTTCAATTATCATGTGGTTTGAGACAATTAAAATATTATTAGCATTCATCAGCCACATAAATTTTATAATATTTCAAAAGGATATTAATGATTCATTCGAGAAAGTATCTATTACTTAAACATATTTTCATTGAAAAACTATCGGTTTAAATGACACAAATTATCCAATTTTTTATTTTATATATGAATCTATATATTTTTAAAAAGTCACAATAGTTATTGTAGGATTGGTCAACTAAATTCCACTGAGGAAATTATTTTAAAATTGGAAAAGATTATTTGAATTTGTTTTTTAATCATATATAAATAATTTATTAATATTTTTGGTTTATGATGATGATTTTATTTTTAATTCAAAAAAATAATAGCATATTACTATATTGTTATATTTGGTGGGAAAAGAATTTGAAATAAGTTTTAGGGGAGAATTAATATTATATCATGGTTTCCAAATATCTCAAGATATTCTTGGTTTTTTTAAAATAAATGGAAAATAAAATAAATATATTTCAAAATATTTTGGAATTGTTCCAAAAAAATAAATAAGTTCACCTGTTGGTTTTTCTTATATTGTAACATTGTATGAATTTGATAAAATTGTTGACAACATGCATTGTATAGGTTTGATTTGGAGTCTTCTTTACCTTTCTATAACCTAGATAAATATTTCATTTAGTATTTACATTTGTTATAATTTTCACAATATATCCAAAATAAATTAATTTAAAATAACCTAAAATAATTTCAAAATATTTAAATGGTTTTAAAATTAATTTTTTATATTATCTGAAATATAATTTATTTTAACTCCAAGAATTTCCAGATGATGATTTTGGTGGGTAAAGACTATATGGAAAAATTAAAAATGGTACATATCACTTAGTTTGAAAATATCTAGAATTTTAGAGTTTTAATAAGAAAAAATGTTTTTTATATATCGGGAGTATAATTTATAACATTATGGTGTTTTTGCGACCAAATTATTTGGATAAGACACTATCTAATAATATGGGATTATATTGGATCATGTCCCAATTAATTTTAACAATATTAGTGATATTAGTATTTTTTAGAAACATATTTAACACTCTCATACTATGAACATAGACCATAGGCAATACATTTTATGTTATCACATTTAAAATATAGATATCATGCTTTAATTCATAAGCATGGATCTACAATTAGAAGATATTTTCAATGAACCCCTCACTCAAAAAAATAGATTTTATTAAGGGGGATAGGAATAGAATTCGTTTTAACACTCTCATTTAAAAATTACAAGATTTAGGTCTTTTCAATTCCATTTTTATGAAAATGTTTTCTAAATTTTAAACCTCATCGTTAAATCTAATTATTCCTTTTTATGTTTATTAGTTCAATATTTTGTTGGATATTTTATGATTCCTTTTTTTATTTTTCTATTAATATGTTAATTATGTTCATATATCTTCTAAACGTACGGAAATAATAATTCCATTCAGATGGAGATACCCCATTTATTAAAATCATATGTCTTTATATAGATTTTTTTTATTTGAATATCTCTTTTGCCTTATGATTGGATATATATTAGTTATATATTCCTTTTTCAAGAATCATTTCTTATCCGTTACTTATATAACCATTATAATAAGATTCATTTAGAGAATTATTTTGGGGAAGAATGTTTTTTACCTTGTAAGAATGAGAAGGATTTAGTTTCTCTAATAGAGGAGAAATGCGTAAATTTTTTTGTTTCTTCATGAGTTTTAATTAAGAATATATTAAATTATTTCATTAAAATTTTTACTCATGATCCATTAAAATAATTTTTTTAGATATTATTTTCCTTTTAATATCTGTAGAATTCATTTTATTATCTTTTTTCGTATTTCCATATGAAATATTGAAATTTATTTACAATTCATCTTGTCTATATTTATTTTAATTTTAACATGTAATATGTCCTTTATATTTCCAATGTTATCCTTCACTTGTTCAATGTTTTATATCATTAATAATAAGAATATTATTATGTATGAATCATTTAGATGATTTAATTATGAAAATAATATTTTTTTAAATAATATTCTCATTTGATTATATTTTAGTTATTATGTTTTTTATGATTTTAGAATGTCAATCAGATGAAAGAGGGTTTAATAATGGCTTGGATGAGTATTTCAAATGTACCCACTATAAAACCAAACCAACATACTAAATTCACACCAGCAAAAAGATAAAAGAAAAGAATAAATTGAATTCCCCATATAGGTGCATCGACTACCCAATAGAATAGAATTGACTAGCTGGTATGGGTGATAGTGATAATTGGGAGTTTATCATACGACCATCCCACGCATGAAATTTAAATAGATTTCGTTTTCTCTAGATATCCCACAAAAAAGTATGTGGACCATATATTATGGGGAATTTCCATTGATTCAATATTTCCATTTATGGTTTCAAACACTATCTTGATTTACCTCTTAGTGGATCTATTGGTTTTCCAACTCTTATGACACTATCAAGGGACCGTATTAGATTATCCAATGGTTTCTTGGAAACTAAAAATTACTATTTTAGCACTCTGGAGATAATTTTTCCCACAAAATTACAAGACTTTTGTCACACCTATTTTTCTCTCTTTCCCTAAATTTCTATTCTTTTTTATGATATATTTGGACTGTATTGTAATGTGTCTAATAGTATACTTCAACCATTCTCTTCATCTTCTAAGTTGATCACTACCACAAATGTGATTGTTCACTTTTTTATTCATTATCCACTAAAATGAACGTGATATTTCGATATTCATGATTTCACAAAATTAATTAATAATTTGTATTTGATATCATTCACATTCCATGAAAAAGAAAGTTACTTTTTCGATTACCAATAAATAAAATTGGTTTATATAAACATCTCAAAACTCTTTGGGGTAGGGGACATAGGTAATAATATTTAATATTTGCCAATATCCTTTATCATTTTTCAATTTAATTTTAATTTTCACCTCATATTTTATTTCAATACCTTTTCCACTATTATTACTAATTTAATTCATTTATATTTTTATTTATGTCATTTTGTTTATTTCTATCTATTTTCTAATCACTACACTCAGTAATGTTTTTCTCTGAATTTTTATTAACATTTAATGGGAAAATAACCCAACCACTCTCTTTCCATCCTACTTGTAATGACATATATTAGAGTGTGGAAACATATATGATAGGCATCATTATCAATAAAATATTACAATTTATTTTGAAAAAAAATTAAAAATTATACAACGGTTTAATTTTTTTTAAATTTTCTATACAACAAAACAACATTACGTAATCTCCAAAATAAAATATATGTATCATATAGAATATCATTTTAAAAATTTCTAAATTTTAGACCCAGTATTATTAAGAAACATATAACTAAAATAAAAATAAATATAAAACTATATATATGATATTTTAATTTTTCTACGAATGTAGATAAACCCGTATGTATTGCATTTCATTGAAATAATTTGCTAGTATTTTATCATTTTTTTTATTTTTAGAATCATCCAAGCATATTACATACAAAAGGAGCTATCTTTATTTTTGTATATAATTTATAAAATTGTTATTAATTTTTAACTTTACTAACATTGTGATACCATTTCTCAAATCAAAATTAGAGAAAACCTTACATATCAATGATCAATATCCTTATATATTTTGGGTTGTTTGAAAAAAAATTCTTTTAAAGAAACCACTCTGTTAAAATTAACAATCTCACTGGGAATCAGCTAGTCTAACACTAATGAAAGTTTTCCAATCCATGCATACCTCTAATACGCTAGTGGTTTGTGAAAATCACCTGATATAAGAATCACAAAATATTGGATTCCTTTTCACATAAAAACATATAATAAACACAAATATCCCTTTTATAAAATAAAAAAATACACAGAAATAATATATGTAAATAGATATATATATATATATATATATATATATGAATAATTGAACTATATAAAATACATAGTTCAAACATAAAATACTTTCATAATGATTAATATTAAAATACCAGTGAAATAGTACATTTTAAAATTCTATAAACATGGTGAACTCTAAACCCATGAAATATATGCCTTTCTATGTGTACATATTGATTGATATCTGACAAAATTATCTACCTCCTCCATCATGACCCACTAATGTCCACCATACTTCACTAATATTTATTCGGAATAATATTTAAATAATAAATATTCCCTTCATTTAAACCAATAGCACCGTTGATACCTACACTGTCTTCGTAAACATAATTAGTTTTGGAATGAAGCACATATAGGGGTGAATTGAAAAATACTCCATAGAACACATAGAAACACTAACAAAATTAAATAAACAAGTCATCATGATGTATGAGATGCAAATTTAGCTTAAAGTAAGACAAGGAGTGGCCATTTTATGCTCTATCACTATAATAATTTATTATACATATAATATTTAGTCATATAAACTCCAAAACTTTATGGTGAAATATCATGATAATCTATGGAAGTATAGAAACCTAAAAATACCATAATGTTTGAATTTTATATCTATATTTTAGGTCAAATCATAAATACAAACAAGTTGTTTTTATAGAGTCAAATGTTTTTAATAATTTGATCTTCCAATTATTTATATACACTACTTCAAAAATAATAAATGTATATCCATATCCCCACTAAATTATTCAAGTCATTCTAGAAAGTGAAAAACCTTTGTTTTCATTGATAATAGAAAACTATTCTAGTATCTTATATAGTAATCCAAAACATTACTAAGGGGTGTCATGTAAGGAAGTAATAAACCCTAACATATTAGCACTCAAGAATAGGAAAACCCATATCCTATTAGAAAAACTATATAAGAGAAAAAAGCATCATTAATGGATAAGGATCAATCATGGGGGAAACTAGTTGTAGTCAATGAGTGAATCCCCATGAATTCCCATAGTCTAGTGGGTACCGACAATATAGATAATGGACTCTTACCTTGGGTATGTATGCGATAAATTGCTACCCCATACATGATGTCAGGGACCTATAATCGACCATAAACATGTTTATAGAGGATACCATCCTTGATAATTCGCCGATCACTATACCTGATATAAAATATTGGCCCTATAGGGAAAAATAAATATAACTATATTTATCAACTCATATCCCACCTATAACACCAAATATAAGTATATCATCACCTAATGAGTAGAAAAAATCTCATGATGGAAGTGATTTTCACAAAAATACATTTCCCTATCATTAATACATACCAATTTTACCAATGATTGAAATGAAACCTATATGTACCATGGGATAAAAATCATATAACACCATTATTGTAGTCTGGTAGTGTTTTTTCAACCATATGTCATGAATTATAAAACATTTAGAGCTTATGTAATAAGATACACATCATGTGCTACTATAGGGTTAGTTATTTCATATCATTTTAACTTGTTTTATGTGATAGTCAAAATACATGGCATGTCCCATAGGTGATATGGCTTTTGGAATCATTCGGTGTGTATGTCCAAGGACATCAAGTCATATAGCATCGATGTTTCAAGGGTTATGGTCCTACCCCACATGTTTTTGTGTCTAAATAGACTCGAGGTGATTAACTCCCAATACCCACCATACTAATTAACATAGTGTTATATCACTTTCACTATAGGAAAGACAACATGTAAAACTTTTATCACACTGAACACTTAGTCGACTGTTCTTGTGAAATATATATTAGTGCCCAAATTATATAGATCCTATAAAATGTGTATCTATCCCATTTTTTTTCTCCGATAAAGATAAAAAATTATATAAAACCCTCATCTAATGATATTACACCTTCAATGTTAGATATATATCCATACATCATAGGAAATGAGGTTTGACATAACATTACATGAATTATTAACACCAAAATAATTATTATCCATTTACGACCAGATATATAAACCTCCAATTTTTTTCCATCCATGATCATACATTCCCCAATCCTCGATGTCATTCACAAAACCATAAATAGTAGTCTCAAATTATTTTCCATCAACAATTTGATTTGAAGTTTCATTAAATATCCATGGAAAAAAATGGCCAAAATTGGAAATAAGAGTAATGTTGAAGAAAAAGGAGTAAATATTCGATTGATTCCAAACACATTATTTAGGTTATAATCCATTTTATTCTCAGTTACAATGGTGATGTTCAAAGAAAAATATCACAAAATCAATAATTATCAAGGCTAAAAGAAACTAAGAAGTATAAGGGAAAGATTTTGTAACATTATAATGAATAAAAAATCACCACATCCTAGAAATTTAATACAATGGAAAAATATAAAAAATAATAATTTCATACCTTGTGTTAGGATTTTTCATTGGGGAAAATCACTTTTACATCATATTATTATTTTCGATTCCTATACATTAAAATAATTTGGAACTCTAGACTCTCCAAAAGATCCCCCCACTCAAACCCTCCTCTATGATTATGTTAATAGCAAATGATCATAGATATTGAGGTTTAATAATATTATATTTTTTTATATATTTCAATTAAAAAATTATATAAGTATTCATTTTCTATAATTTATCTAATTAACTCATCATGTGAATTACCAAACACAACAATACCAATGATAATGAAGATTGTACCACCCCAAGGGTAATATTTCCTATTTAAATAAAACTAATATAAGTCATTTTACATTTGGGGCCTTGTTATTGTGAAAATATCCTGGATTCCCTAACTCATGTTAAAAAAATAAAAAAAACATATTTTCTTTTTGATATATTTTTATCATGGTATTTTAAATCCAAAAAAACAGGATGGATTAGTTAACCATTTCAAAAACACTAAATGATATATTATAACGATTCAGATAAAAAATACTGGTTTCTACAAACTTCCCATATGTTAAAATACTCATCCCCTAAAAAATCTTGTTATCAATAATAAATAAACCCCAAAAAACCTCATATAGAATAAAAAATTCCCCCACACCCAATCCCATCATCTTATGATGTATGATCTTTAATTGACCTTAGTAAAAAAACTACCCATTAAAGTAACATCCACTCTCATCACCAAATTTATTGATTCCTACTCTTCTTGAATAAATGACTTCATAGAGACACACATCTTCCCTATATGTGTTTTTAACCCATAACACCCAAAACCAGTCCTCATCCAACAGTTTCCCCAACACATATAATCAACCGAATGTATAAATTACTAATAAGAATCACATAATTGATTCTAAAAATGGAAATATATGGTGGATGTTATATTTCCCCATGATTATATAATGTTATTGATGGTTGTTTTATATAAAAAACCCATCAATAATGTAGTTAACTAATTAGTGAAATATAAAAAATCCAACTGATAATGTACTAGTATTAATGTATCATGATCCTCAAGACCCATATTGGATTTTACACCCTCCCTTATTTTCAAGGAACATGAACCAATTTCATTATCCAGTGGAACAAAATAAATATAGCATATAGTCTCAATCTCCACACAAACATTCACAAGAACATTCTATCCAAATCATCATCTCGAATCTGTTATTATCCACTAGCAGATACATTCTAGTTTTGTTTTCAATGAAATTCAATAAATCATATGTTGATCACATGGAGAACATTATCTCCTCATAAAACTATTCCATGAAACAATACTTCCCATCATCTTCCCAAATTCCACATAATTCTATGTGGTCATTCCTATCCGTTTTTAGGACACTTATTTTTAATCTCCTTACACCATGATAACAACCTAAAAACATGATAAACATGGATCCATAACCCCTAGTGATATCTTTTTCCACCACCGCATAGGAACATTTTCCATGTCATGGGTACACTCAAAAAAGGACTTAATAGACATCCAATAATATGGACTATTTTCCACTACGATGGTATTAAACTAGGATTTCTATTTCAGTATTTAATTTTAACCCCACGATATATGAACTATCATTCTAGGGACATGTTTTATATTCCCATTTTCTTTCTGAAAATTATTATTCTCGATCCTTCGAGAACATATTATCTGATGTGAAAACTAATGTGTTGATATAGGCATGAGCCTGTCATTAATATGGGATGAGTGTGGTGAGACTACCTTTTATTTATGGAGACAAATATCTTTATATCCATACATTAATCAACATATTTGGATTCAATATCTCATTTTCCTCCTCCATCTTCATGACACATTGTTATTTAATATGATTTTCAATCCCCATACCTGTTTTATTACACTAAAATACCATCACCCACTAAAACATCAACATATAAATTGAAAATTGTACACCATGAATCAAAAAATCATATTTCAAGTGGTTACTATGAATATGATACTTCTATAGAGTTACTAGAGAATACATATAAAACCTATTAATAAATTCTTTGAACCCATACGTCGAAAGATTCATTTAATAATAACACTAATAAGAACATAAAATCTATATCTAAAATGCATATCAATAGATACATGTGTCTCTTTCTAATAGAAAATAATTTGTCACACTTCTAAAACTTTTTTTCTTAGCTTTACATTCATTGGAATTTAATTATCATCCATTCAAAAATTTCAAATATCCATGAAGGTCCTATGATTGGTATTTGGAAACTACATATTTAGGTTTGGATCTACCCATCCTACCTGAGAGGAATCAAAAACACAACTAGGGATGGATCACAAATCAATATCCAAAATGTTCTTCCAAATTTAGAACTAGTATATGAAGAGAATTCTTTTCAAGGTTGGTTCAACTACATCTATTCTCCCCCCTAAAGGGATCTGATGAAAAACAACATCCTTTACTAAGGATAAACTAACCATAAATTACTCGTGCATATTTCATCTAATACAAGTTTTCTGAATATATATCATAAATCACAATTCAAAATGGATATATTTATTCCTAAAAATATTCTATTATTGTTAAAATTTTAACACATATCTGATCATTAGTACTCTATGCATAATCGGAACAAGGTAAAAGAGTAATCGTGTGTGTGGATTGATTATTCATATATATCTCACTACTCTCACATGATAATATATTCCACTGAAAAACGTAACAATTGGATCTTTTTCCTAAAAAAATATGCTCTTTAATCCCAATAGTATCTCCCAGATGGAGGTTTGTCCATAATACCACTATTTAAAGCATCAGGATGAACATAATCTTGGTTTTAAATATATGGTGCATCCCATCCATGAATACTCGATATAAATTTACATACCAGTGGTTTGTGGTGTATGTACTTTATAATAAATCACATCAATTACCAAAAAAATATAAATATCTAATATCTACATGAACCCATATGATCGAAATATACAACCCCAAACCACTTATATTAATAATCGTACGTGGTATTTGGGATCATTATATACTAAAATATGTCCATGAGGCACTATGATTGGTTTAAAAACTATAAGTAAAACTCTATCCATAAAAATGACTCAAAATCCATCCATTTTAGAATATTATTTTTATTATGTAATGAAAAAACTCATCTACTAATGGATTATTATGGCATATAGGAATATCAATGCAAGAATATTTATTGGGTCAGTAAGAGTCCAAAACAGATTGATATGTGAGTCTTAGACACAGTCAAAACCAATTTCATTCATGGATTATTCCATCCCCAAAATCCATAGACTCCAGTGTTATTGAAATTCAAACAACATATCCATTATATGGGTAGGGTCAACCAACTTAATAGAAACTACTACTCTCCCTATGATAAATTCTACTCTTAGAATATAGGGTATACAAATTTCCTTAGATAATGGGAAAATTATTTCTATCTGCCATGTATATGATGTAATACATCAACACTCTCATATTTTGAACAGATACATAACTATATTAATGGGCCCATTAAGAGTCCACCACAGAACATTAGCAGGATATAGATGATTATAAACATTTATTGAATATGATGAACCATATAAATATTACATCATATCAAATTGATATATAATTGTAAAGGAATGAGTCATTATAATGGAATATTATATTATTCATGTATCAACCTATATATTCTCAAGAATGATGTCCTATAGATCATATTTAAATAATAGGTTATCAATGTCAGAAAAAAGGTTCCATAAACCACTACACATATGTTGGCCTCCTTTTTATGATTATTGTACTCAATATTCCATTGATATCATATTCCAAAAATTTCAATTGATTCCCCACATGATTAGTATCCTCAAACATTATCACTAGTACTTTTGTATCATATAAGATTTTTTTAAGATTTTTTTTAAATTTTTTTTCTTTAAATAAATATATAATAGTTACATTCGTATTCTTAATAATTTTAACCATTAATATATATATATATATATATGACCAAAATTGTTATCATATATATATATATTGCATATATAACGGTGTTTTATTCATTTTTTCTTTCAAAAAATGGTATCTAGTATGATGGGTGATAGCCTATCATGTATGGTGAGGAAACATTGCTCAAACCTATTAACGAATTGAGAAAAGGAACCATTCCTAACACATTTATATGATCTATCTTTATTCAATATTACATCCTTTATATATATATATATATACATATGTCACTCTCCATGTTATTGTGATTTAAAAAAACTATATTAATTTTTTAATATTTAAAGTTTATCAGTGTTATTAAGTCATTTTTATCTTTTAGACAACAATATATGACACATGTTTTAAAATTAAAATATAACCATCAAATGTTATGTCACATATAATTTTATGTTAAACAAATGAGGAATTATTAAATATCATTTTTTAACTATGATAATATAATATCCTAAACATCAAATTACATCATAGTTAATTAAATTTCTATATTTAATTTATCTAAATAAATTTAAATATTAATTTAATAAACTAATTTATTTGAAAATGTTATGTGACATGTTTTATAATAAAAAAAATTATTTAGTATTTTGAAATTAATTTCCTCATATTTCACGACAAAAAAACAACAGTTTAGCACTAGTTATTTGGAGAGGGTTATACATACCCCCAAGAATTTATTTTCTATAATATTATAGGGATTCATATATAACCCCCACTGATCATCGTCCTTAAGGGGGGGGGGGGGGGGTTCACACCCCACACTACATTTTCTATAATTATTTTTTGATATTAAGTTTAATTTAAAAGATTGTTATGAACAAACTGCTGTTAATTTAATATTTAGTGGCACTATATATATATATTGTGCGATTTTGGATAGTTTATATATATAAATAAATATATAAATATATATATATATATATATATATGTATGTATGTATTTATAATTGTTTTAAAAAATACTTCAGGGGGATCAAATCCCACTACAATCACTAATCGCAAATTTAAAATTTTAGTGGTGGTTCACCCCCCCCCCAATTTAATAGAATATAAGGGGGTCAAACCCCACAATATTTTGTTTAAAAAATTTCGATAATATATATATATATATATCTAAAATGTAAAATATAAATGTATTTTAATACATTGTATGAATATATTATACAAATATATTTACATAAATATTTCATATTACAATATTTTATCAAATTTATTTGTGTAGATATATATAATTGAATATTTTGTTTATTAATATCTATTTATTTTAATTAAATAAATATTTCATATAATATTAATTATAAAATAAAACAATATATATATTATAGAAATATATACATAAATATAATATATTTAAAAACTGTTTCATATAAAAGACATTTTTGTTTTTATAATGTTTATTATAATAATAATATATTATACTGATATTCAAATTAATATGTAATATAGTACATACATACATACATACGCAAATAAATAAATAAATACATTATATATATATATAAATAATATATATATACAGATTATATATATACGCAATGAGATAATGATATATATATGTATATACATTACAATTTTACAAAAAATAAATATATAAATAAATATATAAATACATAATATATATATATATATGAATACATATATAATATATATAAATAAATATATTTAAATAAATTAATAAATTAATATTAATATAAAATTAACTATATATAATAAAATAATAAATAAATATATGTATACATAATATAACTATATATATAAATATAAATATGTGTATAGATATATTTTATATGTAAACTATATTTATATATAAACATAAAAAAATTATCTACATAGAAATATTTTTTTATTATAGGTATATAAATATTATTATTTTACATATATCATTAATAAATGAATATTTTATTATATAAATTGTATGTATTTTAAATATTATATAATATAAATATATTTAATTATATACATATATTAATAAATAATATTTATATTATTATGAATATAAATATATTTGGAAAATACATAATATATATTTGCATTCATATATATATATATATATATATATAATATCTAGGTAATATGTCAATATATAATATATAATATATATAATTTTATACATATAAATATTGAGTATAATATATATAAAAATAAAAAATATTTACTTGATATATATATATATATTTGTTGTATACATATAAATATGAAATATATAAATATATATTCATACAAATCAGCATGATATAATATATGTATATATATATATATATCTTTTTGTCCGGTATATATATTTCTATATGAATATATAGTATATTTGTATAATATATTATTATATAAATATATTACAAATATATATATATATAATAGAATATATATTTTATAATATATATTTTTATATATATAATATAACAAATAAATAAATTTATATATATTATATTTATATTTATATTTATATTCTCAAATAATATAATATTTATCCGTATTTCAATAATATATGTATTTGTACAATTAGTGTCCTTTCAAACAGTAATAAATTATAAATGAAATGTGATATGTATAGATACTAACTTGCATAATATATTGACTAAAATATTATCCATAGATGTGGTTTCTGCTCTTGGTTTTATCATAGAGGTTTTGGGATCATATCCTACTATATGCATGCACCAACGATGCAATGCCTTTTTCTAAGTTGTGGATAAAGAGTACTAGGTACTCACAGTCCCACATCAGAATAGATGTATTTCTTGACCTTGCTTAATAGTCAACGACATGCCCCATGACTACTAGTAGAGATTACTATGTCTGAACCCACTTCCCTCAACCACATACACTTCCCTATCAACTCCTGGTCCATGCTATGGAATGTGTGCTTTTTTGTGTGAAATAAAAGTTTCTAAGGCCACAACCCATCAATATGAATAGTCATTCATTTGGTTTACGATGGGTTGAGCAGCCAAAATGAATAGCTGGTGTAGTGGGATATGGGTGGGTTATGTCTTTCATTTGGGCTAAGCGTCCATTCTACATAGAGGTAGTGGGATATGGGTCATTCCGTGGTGATGTATTAAATAAAATAATTTAAAAAAATTAAGGCGAGTTAACAGCTCCTAAAATATGTTAAATGTGAGATCATGTTATAGGTGGTTTTCAAAGACCAGTATTTTTTTAGCCATTGAGATCCTCCCCAAATATAGTAAATTTAGATGAAATTTCCAAAACATCCACTCATATATAATTTCACGCTATATTTTGTAGATGTCGATTATATTGAGGTGTTATTATTTTTTTAGTATTTAGAATGAGATTGCACCCCCTCAAAATTTACCTCACCTTACATTATGTTATCAAAATCCGACTATAATAAATGTAGGCAGCCAATTTTGCGATGATTATGTGAAACATTCCCTGAAGTGTTTCTATGGGGTTATAACCCCCTCTAAATTATAAAAAACATCTTAAAATAACCCTATTTTTATTGTGGTTATAGCGTCTCATTATCATGTGTTTTTAATAACATATTAACAATGTAATTTTATTAAAATATAAATGTCCATCAATATATAATTGAAATAATATTGTATAAAAGTAATTAAATTAAAATTGTTCTCTTGATTATGTATTCAATATTGAAATTATATATTATTTAAAATGTTTAGGAACCTTTCCCTTTTTATTATTAAACAATGGAAGAATCATTTTTATTCTCAATAAAAGAAAATACCTTACATATTCTACAGGCCTTGGGTCACCGATAACACAATAAACTATCCCCATGGCCCTTGACCCATCAATATAAATAAATTCTTCAAAATACCAAGGTTCAATTAGCTCAAATATCACCCACCTGGAATAAAAAACATTCATGCATGCTTTCTCCTTAAAGGCCTGGCCATCTTTAGTATAGTTCCATGCACCACTGGACCTGAGGCTGCCACATGTGATCCCAACAGTCACCCCTAATCTCCAACCCACTTTTTTCACCCTTCGTAAGCCTTATTCACCAACACATTCAAAATAGAGTCCATCATCAATAACGCCCCCACATTATCCTCATGCATCATCGCATCAGCATCGCTCAATGCTACCCTCACATTCACGCTCCACTAGAGGTTTTCATCACCAAGATCACCTTCATGGCCCCTTACATATTCATATACATGAATAAACCTGATGATAGCCCTACCAAATGTGTTCAAACATGGGGAAGATAGTTCATTTACCCAAAATAAGGGATCCATGCTCTTTAACTAAAAATCAAACCAAAATTTTATTAGATACATAGAGGGAACTCAAAAATCTAGATTAAGGATCATATGATAAAACCTAAACTATATTTATAAATAAAAATAATATAAAAAATTAATATGTTTTAAAAGAATTAATAATTAACTGTTAACTAATTAAAAAACAATTATAAGTAAACAGATTTAAATATAATCACTGAACACAAATATAATTGTTTTAGTTATTAATAATTCTTTTATATTTACTATATAATATAATTTAATGTTTTATATTCCTATATTTTATAATTTTAATTTGAAAAAGGTAATATCAATTTTAAAATTCAATATATTTTAATAACAATATGTTGAGTTTTTTGTATTTTTCTAGTAAGGTTGTTTTTTTGGCGAATAGATAAAGATATTGTTTTACTAATATAATCAGAATTAAGACATCATCATGATATAATAATTCCTTGAATGTTAATGACACAGTTTTATAGAAGAAAAATTATATTAAAATTCATTTACATTGTTAATAAATAAAATAATGGTTTTATAAATCAATTATAATCATTTCACATCATTTTTAATAATTTTATCTAATAAATTAAATTTTCTATCATTTTATTAAGTGATGTAATAATAAAACGAAATTTCTTGACTGATTTGTCTTACTGTCGTATAACACTCTATTTTTTAATAATCCAATAGATTTATTGTTTAAAAATTATATATATAATTTTGGCATCATCTAAATTATTTTCTTAAAAATATGTTTATAAATGTATTATACTATGTTAGGAATAATTATAAACAAATTAATATTTAAAAAACATAGAAATACAAATAATTACTGAATTATGTATTTTTAATTTTAAAAATTAACATTATTGAAAAAATTCATACTGATTTTTTAGAGTAGAAAGGCGTTACCATCATAAAATTATTTCACCAACATAAATATTAAAATGGATAAATAGACGGTTAACTTAAGAGATAATTCCACAATTATCACTAAATAATGTGACAATTTTTATTATTGAGTATAAGTTGACCGTATATCACCTTATCTAAAAAATTTGGTTCATTTGGTTCCACTTTCCATTTAAAATGACATTATTTTATTTTGATTTTTTTATTTACAAACGTTTCAATCCTATCACTTATAAAGATATCTATATACCCCCTCAAATGTACACAAACATTTAAATCATTATCATGTAAAATATATACAAAAATAACATCCAAAATTCTTTATATATGCCTTATAAGTTCTGTTCTATCAAAAATAGAATCAAAATAAGTATTATGAAGAGATCCAAAGCTACATAACCAAGGAAGAGTTAATAATGTCATCATAGCGCTTTAATGTTTTCATTATTATTTCTAAACCATCAAATATTTTCTAAAAATAGAAATTAGAATCATTAGTATAATAAAATTTCTATTCTTTGATGTATCTATATCTTTCTAGTTCCTATCCATCCAATACAAAATGAAAAAATTTCTAAATCACACATGGAGACTATTGCCTCCTTGGAGAGAGATATTTCATTTATAATCTCCATCTCAAAAATACGGTTATAAAAAATTTACTTAATGAATAAATTTAATTTGTAAAATGTTATTATAATTATATAATGATAAATCATTATTTTTTAATTATCCTCCATCTAGTGAATATTAATAATGTCGCCTATGTGCATGGATCTTCTCCTGCCTCTATGAAAGCTGTATATTATTTCCAATCATCAAATTAAATTGATATTCCAGTAAAAAAATTAATGAATAAATACTATATTTATAAAATAAATTTGATTTTATAATTAAAATTCATCCATCCTAATAGAGAATATTAAAAATAAATATTTATAATGTATTTATCTATCTAAAAATGTTGACACTAAGACACTAAACATAAATTCAATCTATTTTTAACAAATAAATAAAATTTGATTTTTTTGCTAATTAGATGATGAATAATAGGTCTCTCTAAATTTTGTGTATAACTAAATTATTATATTACAACATTAACCATGACTAATAATCAAAATTAGTTTTGGGGTAATTGAGTAAATAACACCTAATAGCTGAGAAAAGAGAATATGGTATAATAAATGAGTTACAAAGAATAATACCTTGAACTCAAAAATAAAATATACAGATAAAATATATTGAAACTATTATTTAATAAACTCAGTTTTGTTATATATAATGTTTTGTGAATACATATTAGTTGGGGATTCCGGTGTGGGTCTCATTAAATCGATTATCATTCAATAAGTCACATATTATTCTCCTTGTCTATGGATTTATAGTTATTTTATTATTTTATTTTCAAATTATATATGGTGTTTTCTAATTATATCTTGAGAATTTAAATATTATCATTAGGATTTTACACTTAGATATATTTCATCCTTTTTAAAACAGTAATTATTTTATGTATAATTTTTTATATTTCTAAAGACACTTTTGTTATGTATTTAAGATTTTCTTCCTGCAAATGTTATAAATTATTAATAAGAAACCCTAATATGGGTTTAATCTATTGATAATTTAATTTTTATATGATTTTTTAAATAGAGAATTCTTTAACCTTTTTAATCATGTGGGTTCAAAAAAGGTATTTTAATGTAATACGAGAATTTTTTCAAATTTGATTTTTTATACTCCCCTAAACATTTATTATCCTTAATTTAATTTCATTTCTTGGCTGACATATTTTTAATTTTATGATAATTTTTTTCAATTTCCTATTGTTACATCTCTATAAATGGATTTAGAAATTTTTATATAAATTATTCTTACAAATATGTTATAAAATCCATAAGATAATACATTTTATAATTTATCTTGTCTTTTACTCACAACCTCAAAACATATCTCCTATGAATTAATGCTCATTGTAATGCTTTAAATGATTTTATACTACTTTTTAATTTTTTAATTGATCATTATAACTGATCTAATCATGATTTCATATAATTTTATACTATTTGTAAAATATATAAAACTCATTTTCCTTTTATTTGGTGTCTTCATAATAAGATGATTAATTATTATAATGTAGAATATATAATTATTTTATACAACTATGACATGGGTATGGCTCTTTATCTCACACCCTCCCCAGTGAATTTGAAAAACATTTATATCTCACGAGATAATGATGATATTTGAACATGATTGGGGTTTTTTGTAACATAAAGAATGAAATTGAATAGGTTTTCACAAATCAAAAGTATATCGACTGATTGGGTTTGTTCATAACCCAGTGAATGTGAATGAAGTTGATTTCTCAAAAAGTTATTAACATTTTAGTTAACATGATGAAGGGAAATTATTTCATTCCTATAGAACAACTAAAAATTAATTAGTTTAAATGTCGATATTCTGAATGATACGAAATGAAATGTGACAACCTATGGAAAAAAGGATATAAAAAAAAATTTCAAAAAATTAGGGAAAAATAATGGTTATATCTAATAAATTCTATTAATGAATAACATGATCATGAATTTACTGAAAGGGATCTTACTCAATACTCTAAAAAATCAAAATTTTCATTTTATATGTTGATACAAATTCTTTCATAACGTGCATGTTTTCTAGAAATTATTTCTCATGTGTTCAGACATTGGTTATTGAGTTGTCACAAAAAAACCTAGTGGTTCATTGACATCATACAATTCATAGAACTCTTCTTTGATCATGATTTCTGGGAAGAGAGTTCTTTCATGTCCAATTCTTCTTCCCTTTGTATAATTTGACTTGATAATTGGGCTATATCATATTTCTGTACATAGAAATTATGAATATTAATAAGATGATAAAATGTCAATTTATATCCCAAACCATCATGTTATGAAATATCAATGCAGTGATGATATCTAAAATATCAATTATAACATACATCAAGTCCATTATATGGGTGAAATTGTAACTTTTTATTAGTAAGTAATAATTAAAATTATGGGGATGAAATTAATTAAAGGTTTTATAATGATAAAACAAAACCTTTCCAAATTTATTTTTTATTTTTATTACTAAAATAAAAAATTAAAGTGTAAACTAGTATATTTATTAATATTATATATGAAATTATAGACATGTTTATCACTAATCACATTGATTGTGGCTATATGGCTCCAACCAAATTAGGATGTGTGGCATGAGGGAAACACGATCCACTAGAATTCTGTGGTCTTTATTCCATCTTAAAACTTTCATTTATTTACTTATATCTCGTTTACTATATTTATTAGAATTTTTTTAGACTACATTACCTTTATTAGTTTTATTTTAAAATTATCATGGTAATTATGTCCTTATATTATAATAGTTAGCAATTTATAAAACAAGTTCTCATAGTCACATATAGAAATTTAATGTTATGTCATAAAATAGTTTATTTTAAACACATGTTGAGTGGATAAATATATGTGTTGACAATTTATAATAATGTATCATGTACATTTAAATACATAACTATTTATGTAATTTTTATGTTTATTTCTATTCATTGTACATATTCTGTTATTCAAAAAATATATTTTATAAATTTATGTAATGTTTTATATAAGAAAATAGTGTTCTTTAATATTTAAAAATACAATTTCTATTATTTGTATCGTATTATTATAATAAAATTCATAAAAAAATTTATAATATAATTTTTAGAATATTAAAATATTTACAGTCATTGAATTTAAACCATAGTGCATAATGTGTGTTACAGTAAATAAAATTACCATTTATTTATATATACGATAATCTAATAAAATTTAAATATTTTTAATTTTTAAATAACTTACTATCAACAATTTAAAAATTACATTATGATAAAAAAAATATAACTGTAACTAATCCTAAAAAAATAAACAATTTTAGTTCTTAATAAATAGTATTTCTGTATATTATATAATTTCATATGGAAATTAAATTCCAAAATCAATGAATATGAATTTGGTAAAATGGATTTAAAATTTATATTAACAATATAAAAATTATATTATGTTTATTTTTTTTGTAATTTTTATAAAAAGATAGCTTTTACATGAATGGTGAAAAATTCATTTAATAAAAATATTATCAGTTTTAATATGTCATCATAATGAAAGAAAAAATAAATAGTTTATAAAACATTTTTAAAGAAAAAATATAATTTATAAGAGGGATATAAATAATTTAAAAATATTATTTTCCATTCATATATATAGTTTTAACATTTTGGAACATTAAAGGCTGTTTATTCTAAAGAAAAACTATTCTTGATATTTTCTTCAATTAATTCATCATAAGGATAAATTATTAATTGGATTGGTTTTAAATCCAAATAAATCATATAATCCCATTTATAAACCAATAAATATCATGAGAATATTTTCAATACCATATTTCATTGTAAAATCATTTTTATGATTAAATAAAATTTTCATAAAAAATATTGTTTTGAATCGTTATTTGTATACATATATGAAAATGATATATTTTACCTATTATATATTTAATTCACTAAATTTTATTTAAATTTATTAATTATAGTAATCATTATTATTTAATATGTTCAAATTAATTTTTTTTCATATAAATAATTTATCATGTACAAATGGTATCACCACGATAAATGTTAAATGGTTAAAAAATGAAGATTAAAAAATTTAAAAATACTGTAATTTTCCCTAACAAATTTCATTATTTCATTATATGACTTCATTTCATCCATCATACACTTTATCTTCAAAATTTTCCTTATTTTGTTCCACGTTTCCTGGAAAGTGACTTGGATTTATGTTATATTTATAGGTACTTTCAAAAATACCCCTCCCATAAAATATAAAATAATCCATTCATCTACCTCACATTTTCACATAATTATGTACATTATATTGAAAATAATTTAAAAAAAACTAAAAACCCCTTCTAGATGTTTTATATGTTTTCTGTCACAAAAACACCAACCTAATAAGGCTTATGGGGTGATATGAAAGAGGATATCTAAGGAAGAGATTATCTTAAAATGCTCCAACATCAATATTTTATTTATTCATTTAATTTCTCCAAAAATTATATATCCCTCCTAATATAATGTTATCATTATAATAAGTATACATATATGTAATTATTTTGGTTTAAAAACAATTTTATACTTTCCATCCATCTAATTGGAAATGAAAGTTTCGCTTATTAGTATCTGCGAACTACCACTTCTTGGAGGAGATGTATTTTAGTATTGAAAACATCCACACATGGATGATTAGAAATATATATAATGACTAAATAGAATATATATGAAATTGTTTTTAGTATATACATATGATCTTTAATTTAAATTTCTTATCTTCTATATATTTAATGATGAGAACACCACCCATGTGTACATGTTTACTACTGCCAAAAAAATTACAAAAATCAATTATCATAACCCTCATACATGATTGGATATATAAATACACATAATGAACAAATACGAAATTTATAATTTGAATATGATTATGATAATATTATTTTTCCATTATATTCCTAATATTAATAATTTATTTTTTATGAATTTTACTGCCTAAAATGACCATAGTAGAATAATTTTCTTAATTTGAATATATTTGTAATAACATGTTAAAATATAATTTTTATAAAAAAATTATAAACATATTGTATAACTTTAATTATGGTGATAATGAATCATTCTTGTAACTATTTTTACCACGATCAACACATGAAATAATTTTTTGAGAAATTTAATGATCAACCCCTAACAGGCGGGGATAAAAGAAACCATTTAATAATTTAGTTACATATAACATTAAATGAAACTATAAAATTAAATAAATAAATATATATATATATATAATTTTATTTTAATAAATATTTTAATAATTATTATTTGGTTATTTAGCAAGTTAGGAATATGAAATAAGTGAGTCGGGACTTAAGGTAAGTGTTTCATTGATATAAATATATTTCATTGGGTCATAAAATATTTTCAAATAATAAACTCTTCCTTGTTTTGGTTTTCCAAAAATTTAATTATAATTAATTTGTATTCTTCTTTTAATTGGAATAATTTATGTTTTATCACCAAAATTTCCTCTTTGTTCTATTTATTCATATTTAATATTTAATGTTGTTATGAATTATGTCAATATTTTTAACGGTATATTTAATCTTTATAAAAAATTTCATCATACAAAATATATCATTTAAAATATAAAACCCAATTAGGTTGAATCTTCTTGTTCCATTAGGTTTCCCTTTTTTTTGGAATTTTTTAATTGTATCCATTCTAAAGATGTGATTTTAATATTGTTATTTTAATTTAATAAAATAATTTTTTTTCATGCATTTATATTTGACTCCACATTTAATTTCATTAATTTAATTTATTTTCAATTTTTCCATGATTAGAATTTTTAAAAGATTTTGGATTAAAATTAGTTTTTTTACTCACCCAAATTGTTATTCAGAAATGAAATTGAAATTGTTTTGAATTTTTTTGAACATTGTTTATGAAAATAATTTGGTTGATTTGAATTCTATTTTACTATTTACCTCCAAAATATCTATAACTTGCGATGTAATGTTCATTATCAATTAGTAAATGTTATCCTAATCATTTTAGAATATTCTTTTTTTGGTGAAACCCAATCTAATTTTAATGCCATGTTATATGATACTATTCTTAAGTGATAGGATACCCATTTTTCATGGGTTTTTTAATGATTACATGATTGATTATTTCATATTTCAATACATAACTCTCTTTATTATTATATAATGGGTATGGTTTATTTCTCTCTCTAATGTAGTCTTAAATGTTTCATATATCATGAATAAATGGTGACACGTGAACATGATTTGGTTTTTTTCAAAACATTATGTTTGAGCATGATTAGGTTTTCTAAAATATTAATGCAATTGTATTCTTGGTTATTTCACAACATAATCTATCAAAATTATTAGTTTTGATCATAAATTTATTATTACATATTTTTAGAATTATTCCACATTTATATTTTCTTACACATTTCAATAATATATTTCCATGGTTTTGATTGTTTCCACATTTTTGTATTCCATGAAATATGTTCCATTTTCTAATAGTGTTATTATGAAATTACACAATATATGATGTTATATTATATGTAGTGATTATATATTGTGATTCATAGGTATTTTAGAAAAGGTTTCTCCCATGATTATTATTTTCTTACATGTTTGTGATATGAAAAGTTATTCTTTATTGATTAATTTACCATACTAATCATTTTCTCTAACACGTTTTTATATTTCCCTAGAAATTATATTTAATATTATATAAATATGGTAGGGTTTGTTTTTTTATTATGGGAGTTTTTTAGGAAATAAAGTGTCATATTTTTTATTATATCCTATATTAAAAAAATACCCATTTTGGTTATTCGGTTGTGAGATTACTTGTGATATAAAATGATGGAAATTATAAATATTATCAATAAACAATATTCCTCAAAAAATAATTTGATAGTGCTTAAATCAACTCTTGATTATGAACTCCTCAATATCAAACTCCATGTGGTGAATATTTAAAATGATAACAATAATCATAATAAAAAAACTCTAATCTCCCCCAAATCCAATATGTCTAACCATCATTCAACAAATTATTTCCTTTCGTTTAATCACCTAATACTCATGGTTATTGTCACCATAACATATGATGTGTAATTAATGTAATATCAAATATTTTTTTACCAATTTCTTTGTTCCATGTTGTGGCATCCTTCCACCATCGAACCCCCTATTTCTAGGATTGATTCATATCATCCTACAAAAGAATGTTTCACTTGTTTCATAAATGATCAATGGGGATTACATTCCCAAATATAGGATGGTGTCCTAGATCTCTATCATCATTTTATACATCATTCTTTTTATTATTATTTCCTTCCCTTCATTTTCATTAAAGGATCATACTTTTCCTAACAAATCATTCATCCTATTTTGTTTGATAGAAGATTTACTTAAATTACATGATCAAAAGTACAATGTGGTCTGGATTTTCATACCAACCTTGTTATTTCCTTCCATAATTTATCTAACTCTAAAGGTATTGATGTCAACATTGATGCTCTAAATTGAATTGATGATTATATACTACACTTTAGACATAATGTTTTTTCTCATATTTTTTTTGATCATGATCTTTCCCACCACCATTCAAGTCTCATTTTCTTCATGGAAAATAGAGAAGGGGGATTTAGCTTTCTTATTAGATATAATAATGTGGTTTATTTATAATCAATTTTTGGTATAAATGTTCAGTATAATTATAGTATATGGAATTTAAAGTGTTTTGAACCAGATGAGAAAGGGAATCGTCATTTTATTATCCATCCCTCTAAGGGAATGGAAGAACATGATATTAATATATCTATTATTTTTTCCTGTAAATATTCTGTTCAATTTTTTGAAGTCATTGTGCATTCCCATAGGTCAATGATAGATCATGCTCCCCTCACATGTATTTAATTGATCATAAAGCAAAATTTCCTCAGGTGATGTATTATTATCATGGTGTAGATCATGTCAAAAACATTTCTCCATCAATTACATACATTGTTATGGGTCTTCCTATTACATCCACACAAAAATTATGTTATACAGTTAATCATTTTTATATTAAAAAATATTACCATTTAATATCTATATGAGAATATTTATCCCCCTAGAATGTCTCATCCCATTATATTCATGAGGTGTTGAGAATTCATGGGGTCCCTCAGGAAATTGTTTATTACCATAAATTGAGGATAAATTTTATGTTCTGGAGGAACCGTTAAAATAAAATGAATATGTTGGTAAATCTAAGAACCTCCAATAATTCCTAAATCAATGATTAATGATATAGGACTAATAAAATACTATAGGAAATGTTTATGGTTGTCTCACATGATTTAAATGAATGTTAGAACCAACATTTTCGACTTGTTGAATTCCTTTATAATAATAGATTCTAGTGAACAATTAAAATATATGCATATGAAGAAATTTATGGGAATATGTTCATAAATTCAATGTTTCGGGATGAATTTGGATAGGTAAAAATATTAGACCAATACATTATAAAACTGTCCATAGAAATGATACAAGTGCTCTAGAGACATATCATGGAACTCATAGTTGACATGAAATTTTTTTCGAGAATAAACTGAGGAACTTAAAATTTATTTTTAGTTATGAGATTTTTTTATTGTATCACCTTGGAAAGGGTTCATAAGATATATAAAAAGGGGGAAACTAAGTATGAGGTACATTAGACCATTTTATATTCCATATCATTTTTGATACATTCAAAATTGTCTTTTTCTATATCCAAATATTTCAAATGTCCATAATTTCTCTTGTGTGTCAATGATATGGAAGTAAATGTTAGAATTGTAACATATACCTATAAAATGGTGTTGAATTTAAATATGATCACTAATATATAGAATAAATGATATATAATATCAATGAATGTAAACAAGTATTGATGAATCGAATTTCCATCTCATGAATGTATTGTGAATTAATCACACTTGTGATGAAAAAACATTGGATCTTAATTATGAAATGAAGGAAAAATACACTAACATGTATTGATGTTAACTGAAATACCAAGGGTGATATTTTTTCAATGGGGGGGGGGGGAATCTAGTGACCAAATTTATACATCAATAATTTATTTGAATTATATTTCTCCACAAAAACATATTTTATATTAAATTAAAATAACAAAAAATTATTATCACTTATCATTACACATATTGTGTTAATATTGTCTACTAAAACTAGGATGAGTAAAGTGATTAAAAGACCAACGAGTATTATAATAACTAAAATTAACTACATAGGCTTGAATTACCCCATGATGATCACTTAATTGATCACGTTGATAAAAATATAGAGTATCATTAGTAAAATGATAGAAATTATCAACAAATGTATTAAAAAATTTTAATGTGAAACAATGAATAGTGAAATGAGAATGATGTTTTATTTATAGGTACATATGGTCATTTTGAATAATGACTATAATTAAATATTACTAATGGAAATTAAGAAAATTATTCAAAAACATATGTTTTCAATAATTTTTTTCTGCTATGAGGACTTAGTAAAGAACCCATTATGATTTATTTATGATATCGATGGAAGAAACAAATTTAATTTAGAGACTATAAATATGATTAAATTATGAACAATTTTTTTTAAAAAAAATAATTAATATTTTTTAAATGAAAAATTATTTTCATGAACTAATTATATAAAACACTTTTAAAATAATAATATAGATTAAAAAAGTCATGTTTAATTTTTATAACTATTAGAAATATTATTATGTTATAAAAAATCTTCATAATCAAAGAATAATAATAATTTTTGTAAATGATAAAATAAAAAAGGATTTTTAATTTGATAAATCAAAAAAACATTATTTCATCACTTTTTCAAAACTATCTCTTTTTGAAATTATGATAATTTTATAAAAAATGGGATTGTTGGGTTAAATAGTAAAAATTTCATTTTTAGGAAATATAGTCACTATTATGATAGAATAATGTATTGATCATGAATTAAAAGTTATTAATATTTCTAATTTATTAATAACAATGTTACTTAAGTATATAATAAATAATTTTTTACATTTATTAACTAAATCATTGATTTTTTATATAATGATTCTCTCATTTAAAAAAATTATATTTATGTGTTCTATGTGTATCATAATAGAATTTATTTTTATCAATTTCATTGAATAAATAAACTAAAAATTATTTAATATTTGGAGTAATAATATCAGAAAAAATATGGTACATTTCTTTATTAAGAACCCCAAAATTTACAATGGTATGAACACACTACTATAGCTTGGGGAAATAAAATAAAATGATAAAACTAAAAGGTAATACAATAAGATAACTATAAATGACAAGATGAAACTTGTATTGAAGGATCTAAAGTCCTCAATGAACCATTTGAATATAAATTATCAACTAATTATTTAATAATAATTCCTTCCAGAAGCAGTTTTCTTAAAACCCATCTTACTATTATTTTATCTCTTTAAACCACCCATACCCAATTAAAAATATCTACACATTCTCTCATTAGTCTCTAATAAATGTTAGTTGTTCATGAATCCAATCTCAATATCCTTATCAAGTGCCTCTTCAAATTGGTTCTTTAATTCTACAAAGTCTCTCCCTATCTATAAGAATCATCTTGTACTGGAAATGTTTTCTTGCTATACTTTTCCAATTTAAGAACCTCTTTTCTAGAGGAAATTTTTTATAATTTTATTATACTTTAAAATATTTATAAACACCCCCATTACTGTATATCTATTTTATTTTTACTGATATACTTCATTTCACTACCATTATGCCCATTTAAAGGTCCCTCTTCAATAACCTTTATATTTTATAAACCATCCTTTAATTTTAAATTCTATATTTTCATGTCATTAATCCTCAATAGAATTATCCTTAACGGGTATCCATTTAAATCTATAATTCATTTTTTATTGTTCACATCAATGTATGAATTCAATATTACGTACTCATGGTTTCATAATGATTTGTACCTATAATCCTAAATCTATATGGCACAAATAATGATACACATTTGAAGGGTGCACCCATATAGCGCTCCAATTAATTGTGTATTGACATACTATTAAAATATGACATGTTCATGATACATTGAATGAATTATTCAGAATCATTTTTTAATACCATTGAAAAATCAAGAGTAATTTGTTTTACAACATATTAGTGATTAGTTATGGTTAAATTTCTATATATTCCACATGTTTATATTTCATCATCATGTCCATGATTTTCCTAATGATAATATGTTTTTATACTTACATTATTTCTTAAATTATTATATGCATATTCTTATATTTTTTCACGTTTCAGCTACTATGTTATCTTATATTTTTCACATTATTGTGATTTTTGAACACCCAATTCATTTGAATAATATCTTTATTTAATAATTTTTAGTGTGATGAACTATGATAGAATAAAAAATAAATAATTCAATAGAGTGGGAATGTACTTTATTTTCTATTTAGTGCATAATTTTTTTATTTAAACAATTTTCTTCGATTCAATGTAACTATACCCAATAAGATATTTTAGATTTATTTATTTAATATATTTTCAAGGTTGTATGCTTAAAATAATCTATATGAAAGCAGGGATCGATAGTTTGGAATCAAATGATGGTTTAGTTATATGTGGAAATAAGGATTAGATGATATTATTATGAACCTTAATTAGAAGTGTAATTATATAAAATCATCATGATGGTTAATGATGTATAAATATAGTGGTTTTTGGTTCATGAAACCCCTGTCTGAATACTAAAACAGGATATAGATCCAGAACAATTGTTCATATGGGTAATAACCCTGAAAAGAGAAAAATCGGTATCCAATCTATTATCACATAGTCAATGATAAAGAGATATATTTATACTCCATGTTATATACTACTAAGGAATAATATTTTTTTAGAATATGATTATTACTAACCTTAATGATTTACTATAATGGCGGATTAATTAATTATTTCTTAATTTAAAAAAGGATAATTTATACGTTCTTAAAATAGAATCATTGTAATGAAATTACAATTAAAATTTCCATTATAAATTATTATTAATAGTTCCTAATTAATAATTCTTATTTTTGTAATTTTTTTTTAAAAATGGTCTGACAAATAAGGGCACATGTGAACAACTGATGCAATGGGAATGTAATGATGAACCTCATAATACGATATATGTATGTTTATAAAATATCAAGGTTATATTGAAAAAACTATTCTATTATATAGAGAATTCGAGGAACCCTTAAATCAAAAAATAAATCATCTTTGTGGGATAAATTAAAATTAAATCATTCAATTTCCACCAACCAACATCCCATTGTGGACAATCTATCCCATTTTCATAAAATAATTTGATAATGGTATATAAAATATAGTTTATTACACTAATTATTGAGAAACAATTAACTCTTGGAATAAATACCTCAAATTTATAATCATATAAATGGTGGCACAAAATAAAAATATGAATATTAGGAATAAGATATATGTTATGAAGTAGTAAGAACTCAAAAAATCCATTTTCATTAATTATTTTCTTCCCTACATTGGAATATAATGGAAATTTAATTTAATGAGGTGATGTTAAAATAAATTAAATCTATAATATTTTATTAGATGAAATTTATAATTGATGGAAAACATGATTTAATTTTTTTCATAATATATAATGTTAAGATTGATCTATTCATTGGAGGTCTATGTAGTCATCTACTAAAATATTTTTCATTGTTCGACTTAATAAGAAATTCAGAAATAGTATGAGGATTTTCAGTAAGGATATGTAATTTTGAGATATAAAGTTGTCTAATAGAAATAATTATCAAATAGGAAGAAGGAAACAAATATTTGGGAAGAAAATTTACCATGAAAAATAATATACCGAACTATAAACTCTTTTCTGTGATAACTATGTTAATGGATCTTAAGGAACTATCTTCAAGGATGTTAGAAGATTTAAAAAATTTGAATTTCTACCATTTTCTAAGAAATTTTAATAGAGATATAAATAATCATCATCCCAATGATGATAAAAAAATATGATCGTATAAGGGGATCATGTAGTACAATTATTTATGTATGGATGCCTTCATCAATTTTCCAACTAGTGCCCAAATTGAATAATATATGAGAGAAAACACAATATTCCATAGTATGGGTTGGGAGATAAATACTTTTCCTTTCCTATCATGAAAAATGGAGTTGAGTTTCCAAGTGATGTTCTAGTAGGCACAATTTTTTTTCAACAAATTAATTCTATTAAAATATTGGATTCAATTTCAACGCATTCCATTATCTTTTTAAGTGTGATAAGAATATTGAATTGTTCCAAGAGATATTATGACTACTGTTACCAATTAAAATTACTAGAGGATCTATTGAGGTTACAATAGTATATAGGTATTTCCCTATAAACATTTAGGAGAATAATAACATCCCTAATATTATATTTATTTCTATTGTTAAATATTTCATAATTATATGGAAGGATCGACTCTCAATGTATTATTCCATGGTCAACTAAAGATGAAAGGAAATGTGAGTTGCCTTGGGGGGAATATAAATTTATTTATAAAAGATTGATATCTAGATCGATTTTTATTCATGAAGTACCTCATATATACAATATTTTATAAATTGTTATTGTTGACAGGGGATTAGTGAAAGTAAAAAATGATTAAAAAAATTACCCATTGTTCAAATAAACATTTTTTTATTTCCAGAGGAATAATTTTATCTTCTCCTAGAAATTGAAATATTATTCCCCATTAAAATCATACCGAGACACAAACATATATCATTGACCCCAAATGGAATGTCATTCCCAAAGCTATAAGACATAAAGAATAAATTATAGGGTCATTTGTAGAATTATTTTATTCATATATAAGTTTACCCTTTGGTATATCTTGTTTTCATTATGAATAATAAGTTTATAATAAAGAAAATATGCACTAAATACATAGAGTTTAGTAGGGTCACTCTAAATAAAAAATACCTTCTAGTAAGAATTGATTATCAGTATAGCCATATTCATGTAGCATACTTATTTTCTAACATTGATCTCCAATCCTATTAAAATAAATTAAGGGTTTAAAAATATCTGAAACATAACCTTTTTAAAAAGATATGGACATTAGTTGTTCATTTTCATACCATATATACTGACTAAGGCTCCTCTGATATTATAGGATTTGATGAAATTAATAATTATGTAATACCACGATAAATTTTTTGTGTTATCTAATGAAGATGATATTATATATTTCAAATTTCATAAAGAACATGAAAATCCCCAGAAAGTTATATAAAAACACTAATGACTGTGATGGACTATGGTAAATTATGTAAGATGGAGTTATGGTTGCAACAAGGAACAATATTGGGAAACATAATATCTTGATATGTAATATCTAACAATTCTACTATGACTAAAGAAATAGATTACTGTCCTTGTATGAAAAAAAACAACCAATATTCTAGGTTTCCATTGTTTAGCTATGTACTATAGAAATTTTATTAATTTATTATGACATATATCTAATCTACTAATGAATTTCACTCAAAAAGAATATATGTCTACCTACACAAATGATACTGGTGAATGTTTTCAGGAGTTGAGTAATCTAAGGGTTATTTCCCCTATATTATGTTTATCATATAATAGATAGTAATTTTTCATTAATTTTGATTCATTATTTAAATTACATGGATGTGTTCTCATGTATAATGACAATGTGATAACTATGAATCCTAAAATTTGAAGCATCATGAGAATATTAATCTTACACATGACAAGGATTTATGAGATATTTATTTCAAATAAATTACATAGAAATATTGTCTGTATAAATAAAAGTGTGATATATTCATAAAAAACATAGTATAAAGTATATATTCACATAAAAGGAACAAAACATGAGATAAATTTAATAATATAATCCTCATAAAAACAATGATTGTTCTATTAATTATCATCATAGATAATATAATGATATCATGAATCTATTGATAATGGAAGATTATAGAGATCTTATAGAGATTATGGCTGATGGAGATCTTTTGATCAAAGTTAAATATGGGAAGATAATCCATAACTAAAGGGGTATTCTCAATCTATTAACAAATAATTTCCTAACCTTTATTACTAGAGAGGATCGTTAAATCCTATGAGATGATCCTATTATAAAGTAGAAGATATAGATGATGAAAAATTAACATATCTTCATGTTTTTTATTAATAAAAAATGGACACTATGGTATATAACAATGCAATGTAACACATATATTCAGTATTTTAATAAAGAACTAATTGATTTAGTTATTATCCCTATCTTAATTCTCCATCCATGAATCACCAAAATATATAATGATATGTGTGATCATTATTACAGGGATAAAATTAAAATGGTGATTTCATAATATACTAAAAGCATTTGGTTTGATAGAAAGTGAATGCATACTATGATATTTTTTTTAGTTGTCATATAACTACTTTTAATACCATTATGGAAGTGGAAAACATTATAATGTACTTTGTTGTCCTTCCAATAATATCCAAGGGAAACAATTCCATACGGGTATTCATTGATGGATTAGAAAATGCTTCCATTGAAATTTCTATATGATAGTATTACTCACATTAGAATATTAATCATATATATATAATAAAAAATTCGTGAGAATTTATGGGGTCCCATGGTCAATTTTTTCTTACTGTGATAAAATGTTCACTTTTATAATATGGAGGAGAATTCATAAGGCTATACCTGTTGTCACGACCCGACCCAACGAGGCTCGAGCCGTGGCTCCCTAATCCCACCTCCAATAGGATATGGGATAGCATCTAGCGTCGAGTAGGATATCACACACATGGGAGGCATTAGCCTAAGTTACCTGTACACACACACCCACATACACCTTAATGAAACAGTGGAGAGATATATAAAACTGAAAAGAAAATGCATGCGTACAACTGTCCCACAACCAGAGTACAATAGAAGTACAAAAGGGAAAAATAGGGTCGACCAAAAGAAAACTACAAAAGTGTCCAACCTACTCATAGGGAGGGAAAACACTGCCAAAACACCAGCCGGTAAACTCCTCATCACAACTACGATTAACACCCAGGTCAAACTCGCTTACTAAGATCCGCCTACTTAGGGTACTCCTGGGACCCCGTCGAAAGGCCTGTGGTATGCACAAGACACAAACATGTGCAGGAAAAGCCCATGCAGGGGTGAGTATAACAATACTAAGTAGGCACCCCAAAAACAAAAAACAAAAAAGAGAAAATCAAAGGCAACAGTCCGCTCATCCCAGCCAGAGGGAACCCATACAATATAGAAACTCCACCTCATGACCATCATCAACTAAACAAAACTAGTCATCTCAAATTAGGTGTATGCCCAAACATATACGATGAACATCCAGATATACTTAGCTAATGCACCAAGCCAAATGAGGTACTGACCTCATCACCAGAAACTGTCCACAATAGAGGAAAGCACACTCCATGATCATTATCATCCAAGATGATACTGTTCTGAGAGATACACTCTTTCAGGTTTCTCACAAACCTCTCAGACGATCACCTGAGAGATCATGCTCATCGGATAACGTCACTGATGAAACCTTGCTGAAACAACAGAAACAAAAAACTCCTCAGATAGGGGATCACTTCCAGGGTCCGCGAGGGGATACCAGAACCCACACCGGTATATGAAGATCTTACAAATAGGGGATCACTCCCAGGGTCCTCTAGAGGGTACCATAACCCGATCTGGCATTCGTAGAACTCACAGGTAGGGGATCACACCTAGGACTTGCAGGGGGATACCACAACCTGGTCTAGCACTTAACAGAATCACATCACTCAGATAGAGGATCGCCACCCATATAATGGTGGTCCTGACGATACCAGAACCCTATCTGGTATAACTAGAGAAGTAGGGGATCCAACAGACAATGCTGAAACTCTAAGGAAACCACGCTCTGAGTAAGGAATCACATAACCAAGGATACTGAAATCCTACTACAATCCTCATGCTGAGTAGGGGATCATATTCCAATGATTCCAAAACCCTACTAAGAACATCCCACCATATAGGGGATCATATTCCTAATGATACCACAAACCCTACGAGGTTAACCTGCTAGATAGGGGATCACTGCCCATGGATAGGCAGTCACATCGATACCAAGAAACTGATATAGGGTAACGATGCTAGAAGATCTCACTCCCGGCCCACCAGAGGGATTCCACAACTCTAACATATTAAAAATCCCATCGAGGGGATCACAAGCCTAGACTAGGGTTGTGATGTCGCGCGAACCCTCGTAGGATTGAACAAAGGGAGTACCCTCAACCACTGTCGGTCCAACGTCGCTAACCTAAGAGACCCACCACAATTCCACCCCGCGCACCTCCAAGGCCGATACTAAGGCCACCATTATGATCCACATAGAAAAACACACAGGATGCACTGTTTACTCACCCAAAACGTTCAACTGGTGAAAAATGAACTATTCACCGTAGCCATCCCATGTGGGGCCCAAAAAAATGATCTCGGAACACATCAAGAGGATCATTCCATGACGATCCCCTCGGAAAAACACACGGAATTGACTACTTTCTCGTCCGAAATAGACACCCGGTGAAAAAGGGACTATTCACTATAGCCTGCTCGGGTGGGGCCCATGCCTCGATCCCGAAACACATTGAATGGATTGCCCCATTTTGATCCTCTCAGAAAAACACACAGGATCTACTATTCATCTGCAGATATCGGACTCCTGATGAGAATGTTTCGTTTCTCAAAAAACCCCAACACCCGGCCTCGTGGGGCCTGCACCCCAAACTCGGTCCCAACATCCAAAACCCCTAAGGAAATCTCCTCTGTATCATGAGGGTCTCAACATCACTAACGCCATGTCAATCGGACAATCCTGGTAGAGTACACAATGACCTAAAGTCGAGTAATAATAAAATATCATTACTTTATCCGTCGATTCAAGCTCTTGGACCACTATCCGGAACCATAATATTTCCAAACTCAAACCAAAAGGTTTGCCTCATATCCGGGGTCGTGTTGTCGTAGACGACATGCGAATATGACTCCCGGATGGCATGAAACGGGGGTTTTATAAACCCTTGTGTATGAAAAAGGGTCTGGACGTGCACGCCGCCACCATCCCACCCTGGCCGGTAGTCCTCCGTCGCGCGGTGCCCCGCACAGCCGTGCTCTGCTGCGCCCCGCCGTGAACCGCCATGGTTCCGTCGGCACTGGCGCCGCCCCGCCGGTGAACCTTCCAAGGACCGCCGGGGGCACCCCGGTGGTCCGTTTTGCAATCCGGAGATACCAACACAACCATCAAGACGCGATCTTCCCTTCTAAAACATCAAAACGAATCAATTTACAGAAAAAATGATCGGGGGATTAAAACTCATACCACCTACCTCGCAGGCGAAACGCCGAAGTTTTGGGTGCAGAACAACGCCGACGACGCACTGAAGCTCGATCTGCTGAAGATTTGGCACTGAAAATGGTCGATTCTGGATGGATTTGGTGACAAAATAGAGGAGGGAAGGGGTTTGTCATCCGATACACGTAAGAGGTGGCAGGGGAGGAGAATTTGGTTTTTTTATTTAAAAACCTTCATTTAAATTAACGCCCCGACCAGACCTCCCGGTGCGGAAGAAAATATTTCACCCCTGGGGTAAACAAACCATTATGAATGCAATGGCGGACTCATATTATTGATATGAGTCTCTATTACGATGTTATTTGAGCCGAAGCTCGTAAATAAACTTTTCCACTTATTTATAAAATGCCCCTGGTGGTGTTTTCCACACCAGGCTCGCGCCCACATTGTTTACACCTCTCCTAGGGTAAAAGGAATATTACAGATGCAACAGTGCCCTCAGATACCCATTCTGAGCTACTGTTTAGGATATATCACACCCTCCTCTACATGCCTAGTATTAAATTACATAATATTTTTATAAAATTAATTTCGGGCACACCGGGCCTTGGAATCGCACACCGTCTTCACTCCTAGCTCTGGAATTACTCATAGGAATATTCCAAAGTCTGACAGGGAAAAAACCCAAGTCTTTACACTTGTGGAGGTACATCTAATCTTATCATATCATTCCCAAATTGATAAGTACAATATGTGGAATATTTAATTGTTGTGAGACATGGTAAGGGATAGATCACATTATTTTCATTAGAGTATGAAGAAACATATTTAACTCATTGAATTTTCTTATATCATTAGTTTCTACCCATGTTTTCAAATGCCTCCATATGATGCACTTTATGGGAATATGTTTCAAACTCAATCATGTTGTAATGAATTTTGATATGGGAAACTATTTTAAATAGCCATTTTGAATGAGAATATGGATAATATATATGTGATCTTAGGGAATATCAAGGCTTCTATGAATCCAGATAAGTATTATGCCTAGAGTCGATGTAAAGAAATTGAATTCTGGGTTGAGGATAATGTGTTTCTCAATATATAACCATAGATAGGTGTCAGAAGTTTTCTAAATCATGGGAAACTGATTTGTAGTATATTAAACTATTTGATATTCTGGAGGGTGTGAGAGTCCTTCTATATCATCGATATTTACCTAAAAATCCTTCCAAAGTCAAAAATGTCTTCCATATGTCGATACCATGGATGTATATACTTGACCCATCACATACTCTTGATAGAAATGGTGTGGAATTGAATGTTAAAATTCAAATAAAGAAGACCAAATCCATATTAAAACTAAAATGTTATAATTGTTGTGGATTAGAATGAATTGACTCATGAAAGTATTTTGTATAAATCACAACATAAAAAAAGCCACCTGGGATCCTAAATAAGTGTTAAATAATAATCAACCACATTTTTTTGGATGTGAAATGAAATTTTATGTTTTGAATTTTATTATTGTTGAAATAATTAAAAAACTAGGCATAATCCCTATAATAATAAAATAATTTTTTTTTTCTAATGAATATTTTCTTATATTTTCAAAGATAAGAACAAGGAAAGACAATTAAATTTAACTATATATCTTGTGTTAATAAAGAATATTGTAACTAAAAATCATAATGGGATATAAATTTATATGAATTATAAAATCACTGAAAGAAATTCTATAGTATTGAATTCCCCTAGAAATATTGTTCTGAAAATGAAAGAAATAAAAAAATAATTAGATAAATGATGTATGTTATCAAAGAATGTTTTAGAACAACTCTATGAGATGTAGTGAATGATGATCTTAGAATGATGATCTATTTATATTGTAATAGGGTTGTTGAAAATTATGACCAATTGTTGATATGACAGATGGTCATAAATACCATTGGCCAATGTGGAAATTGTTTATTATTATTTTTGGTTATGAAGATATAATAAATTTATCATTGGGATTAATTTATGATACAAAATTAAGAAAAAATTGTATTTTTTTTAAACTGTAAATATGTTTAAATTTCATTAAAATTAATTTTTATGATATATTTATAGGTTATAAATAACAACAAATTTCATTAAATAATATTATAAAACACTTTTTAAATAAATAAATATAATAATGAGGTCCATTATAATTTTTTTAAGGGCTATAAATTTTAATATGTCATAAAAACAGTTAATTTTAAATATAAATGGGTTTTTATTTAAAATATAATGTTATAATATTTATATAATTATTACATAAAACAAATTTAATTTTTTAATAATAATATTAAAAGTATAATCGGATTAATTAATTGATTTTTTTTTGAAAAATATGATATTTATGGTAAGATGTAAAAATACCATTATTTAAAAGTACCATAACTCTAATGATATAGTAACGATAGCATTGTGACATCAAATGGAATAATAAAACAACCTAAAAAATTTAATTTTTAGAATTAAATAATATATAATTTGTTTCATTTATAAAAACATTATTAGAATTTTGGATCCAATATTTTATCATCTATAAAAAATAATGCATTATACATGTGTCATATTAAAATTAATTTTTATCACCCTTTGAAATTGAATCTTCTAAAGCGGGTTGAATATTTTGGAAAAAAAATTCCAAATTATTTAATAAATTAAAATTAAATTGTAGATGAAAATTAATTTACTATTTTAATTAAGAGTAACCCTAGTAACTATAAAATACTGTAAAAGGATATAAATAAAAAAATGGCATAAAATAACTAGAAAACACTACATTAAAATATTTTTTGTGTTATTTCATGCCTATAAAAAATATAAAATTAATTATCTAATTTTTTTGAAATTATGGCCACCCAAATTTTTTTTTCCTCAATAACAATTATTAATAATTTTATCCCACTAATACAATGATCCCCAAGTATTTATACCTACCCATTTTCCCAAAACACTCTACTCAAAAGAAATTGGTTCCATATAATATTTTAGTATGAACATTAGTATTCTCACCAAGGTGTTAATAAGGTTTTACGTAACCTATCTTTATACCCAATAATATTCCACTCGATTTATAGGTTATCATCCCCCACTTTTTTAAATGAAGTAATTTTTATTGTATAAGACTTCTGGTAATCCATTAATTATGTTGAAAATTTATTAAAAACCCACTTTTATTAAAAAAAATTAATTATAATGTAATAAATTCATTATATCTCATTAAAAACGTTTTGTGACCCCTTTTCTAGATTTTCTATGTTGTAGAAATCATCCCATAATTTTATAGGATATTTTTTAATGTAATTAATTCAGCATGAAATATTCCTTCACAACAATCCATTTTTATGTGTAATTAATTTTTTTGTGTACAAACATATATGTAATTGAAATTACTTACTCATTAATTCAGAATTATTTGTATTTATGATAATTGATTGGTGGGTCACACAAAATGTTAGACATGGTAATGGATTACATTGATTGGGCTATAATTCATTAGGCCAAGAATTTATCTATACAAATAAGATGCTCATTGTATATTATCATATTTCATTGGTTGGATTTTAGGACACCTTGGACAAGATCCTCAGTAATATGTTTTTTATAAACTTAGTGATGGTCCTTGGTGATATTTTTATGATTATCTTGTTTTTTTACTGTAGAAACATTTATATGTTATGACTCATGTTTTTAGGTCCACGTACCTTCATTTTACCTCATTTTCATGTGTATATTTTATTATATTATCATAAATGTTTCCCTATTATATTAAATTATTTTTTTTATCACTTATTAGTATTTATTCCCACAGATTAAATTTAATGAATATCACTACAAAATATCTTTTAGTGAGGTGATCTATGAAGGAATAATAAAAAATTCCTGATTGTTGAAAATTAGATTTTTTCCTCTTTTTTGTAATATATATGCCTTATTCTATAGTTCTACTTATAAGGATTTAATTTTAATTTTTTAATGTTATTTATAGAGTACTTTTTAAATGAATAATGTTTTAAATCATATAAAAAAGTGAGAGATGTATTATTTAAGACTCATTACACATTTGGTTGCTGGTCTAGAGTTATGCCATAATGTATTTATTCATACTCAAATGAGAATATTATTTGTGTAGAAACAGGTATAATGATTTATTGAGATTTTAAATTAAATAATTGAATAGATACCATAAATTAAATGTGATCTACTATCCCATGAGCATAATGTGGGTTTTTGGCTTGTAGATATTGGGATATAGGCCTCTATGTAATGTACGCCATTTATTGAGAAATTAAAATGGAATAAAATTGGTGACCCTATGAATTAAATGTCCTTTAATAATTATTTATGAGTTTTTATAGATTCATTTGGTGTACCCTAGATATAGAGGAATTGAAATAATTAATTAATTGATGAAATATAATTAAATGATTAATTTATGAAGCCTTTTTTAACAGATTTTAATGGATATCCTCCTAATAAAATGTTGAAATTGTGTATGTGAAATGATAAATGAATATTTAGGAATTTAATATATTCCTTATTTTATTAATATATTTATATACTTGGTAGACCAAATATTTGTTTCGATGGATATAGAATTTTCCATTATTATTATATATGGATGGGGGACTATGGATTTTCTTCCATATATCTAGAATTTAGAATTATTAATTTATATGGATTTGGGCCCTGTGAAATGTTTTTAAGGATCTAGAATTTTACATAATAATTATGTACAGATGGGAAACCTTGGACTTATATCTATGGATCTTGTTTTTTAAATTATTATAATATATAGTTGGGAGATATTGTAATTATTCCCTAGATTTTGTGTGGTAATTATTATACATTTTTATGAAATTATATCATTTTCCTAGGATCTTTCATGCCAATATATTTTCATATACATGATAATGATAATATGGAAAGGGAAATATGGCCTTAGCTAAAGTAGATATGGAAGTCCCAAGCTTCCACCCTTAACTGATATTTGAATGTTATCTTTTAATTTTATTGTTATGTAAAACTTTTTTTCTTTTCATGCACATCATTATACACTATAACTCAGAGTAGATAAACTTTAAAAACTATTGATGGTGGCCTACTTTGTTTTACACGCACCATTCGTATGAATTTCATTGGTAATTCATTAGAAATGATTTTGGAAGACTAGTATAACAAAAAATACCATGTGATAGATATGTGATATAGTGTAGCTGGAGGGGAGTATGTATTGTAGGACTGAGCATCGCCTCTTACCCATTTTGAGTTTATTTTTCTTATTTTAATTATTTTATTCGTTTTTATATATATAATGTAAAAGTATTTTTTATTTTATCATGGTTTTATGTTATAGAGTGTTTATAAGATGTCATTATATTTTATTGTCTTGAAAAGTGATCTACAATTTTATTCATATTTTAATAGTAATTTTAAATATGGGAAGAAATAATTTTCTAACCATAATTGATTTTCATAACCCTACCACTTGTTAAAATCCAATGAAAAATAACGAGGTACACTTGAGTCCATACATTGTCATAATTCAGTTACATATGAGTGAGCTATTTATAAGACATTGCATTGTATTTTATTAATTTGTATTTATCAGTAAATGTGGTAACCGACCTGAATATATGACATATTCCATTTCTCGAAAGATAGATTGAGGAATGTAATTACTATATTGAAAAAGTAACTACACCCTGAGTATGAGGAGGATATTGACGCGGTCATTTATAAAGGAAACTGATTCAATAATGTGTTCATATCACAAGGGGTAAAAACACCATGAATGATATAATCACAATGATTGATCATAGTCATCACCCCTATAGAATTAGAGACACTCAAATATATGTATCACAATGTGTGACAACTCAAATTCTGAAGAAAATATTATCAACATGTGTTTCATTAGAAATTTTAGGTGTACCTTATATACTCTATTTTTTTGAGTACTAATCTTGGAGATAGAAAAATTCATTCAAAAATAAAAAATTACACAACTTGTTCCCTGGGGAACTTGATGGGTATCCCATTCATAATAGTCTGGTCATGTTATATCTTTCACATCACTAGAATGGGTCTACCAACATATAATATGTAATGTGGTAAATTGAGTGTGTTATAAGAGGGAAACTCATCATTTACCACTATAGATAATTTCATGTGACGGTTAACAAATAAGATTTTTTCTAGAGGGATTATAGTGTCAAGAATCAATGATCTTACTTGGTGTCTACCATTGTGGAGGCTAATTCATCAGTCTTCATTATAACATGGAATGGTCTTGACCAATGAATCATGTGTGAAAAAATTTCTCATGGGTTTCTAATATATATACATATTATTTTTTTCTTCATTGGGTAATTTAGTTCATAACATTGGTGTACATTATGTTTTGTACTTGAATTTGACTAAAATCCAAATCACTGATTCCTATGAAATACATGACATGTGGATTTGTGAAACATGTCATGTGTTCATAACATAAATCCTAAATTATAAATCTTCCATAAAAATTGTCACCATTCTTGCCTCTTCCACATTGGAAATATAAAAATACACCCTATCGACGATATTACACCTCCATTGGTCAATTTTAATCCATCCATTACCAAAAATGAGGTTAAAAATCACTTCACAGAAAGAACGGAAACTCCATTCATCATTTTACTTCATAAGGTTACATAATGTTACCCTACAAATTTTACTTTGACTATAATTGATCTCAAATGTAGTTAACGTTCCTATTATGCTCAAAACCAATGATTTTAGGCCAATATATTTATCCATTAACATTATTTTCCAACAATCTGTAGCACCCACAGCCTTAGTGTCCCATATCTGAGGTATAAATTATTACATTAGCTTATGGTACAAGGAATCAAATCTTGATGGACTGAAATGTTTAGTATTCATGGAATGAGATTTTCATACATGATATTCATAATAATATTGAAAAAATAAAATAACAAATTTATTTTCCCTGATAAGACCATTATTACCCTGACTTTATCCCTTTAAATCTATCAAAAAACCTTCCTAGTATCATTGATAAAATAAAACATAAGAAATGGGTGACCTCAGATGTTCTGTATGGGTAAGCCTATAGTGTAAGAAATGGATAAATATGGAATAATCATTTTATAATGGAAATGAAATAAACAAATTCTATTTAGTCAATATCATGATCTAAATATGTAATAAATTAATTAGGTTCAAATAATTATGTATAACTAATCACATTAGATGAAAACATAACCAGGTATATTCTATGTAATTGAATAATAACAAGGAATATCAACAATTAGAACATAATGATACAATACATATTGATAGAAATATAACTGATAACATAGAGTCCTTATGCTAATACAACTAATACAATTAAGGATTTTACATGACATCTAATACCTTCAAGGATTGCTCTATGACATCTATAAAAATAGGTATGTCCTTAGAAAAAACCAAATCTAATTTGTCTCATGATACATACAAACACATCAGAGGGATGTATCATGTCATGACCACCACAAATAAATCCTATTTCATTCTTTACATGAAAGGGGAAGAATATAATAAACATAAACATTAATGTTGAAAAACTATCCAACTAAAATTTAATACTAACTCTAATCAATAAACACTATCCTAAGCCATTCAAATAAAAAGGTTGAATTGTTTGAAAATTTAATATCTACAGTTTAAATGATCAACCATCATCCAAATAAAATATAATAATTATATAATTATAATATATCCCATGTGGATCAGAATTATAATAAATTTTGTATGACATTGATGAATATATACATCATAAAAATATCATTAATATTTATTGATAAAAATATCTTTTTTATTTTTAAAATATTTTTTTTTAAAAAGTTCAGAAAACATAATAATAAACATTTTATTTGAAAATTACCATAGAAAAATATAAATAGGTTTAAAAAAATCTATTATCATGCAGACGGAAAATTATAAACATGTTGAGAATTTTAAAACAATGATTCCTTTAACATTTTTAGTAAAATACAAAAAAAAATTATTTTTTAAAATGCTATGATGAATTATTTAAAAACATTATAAACATTAAAAATGGTTAAAATTTTATTTAATAACTCATTTTAAAATGTTTAAAACGTTTATTATAACATTTTAGGGTAATATGGGTTTTGATGAAAAATTATTTCTTTCTAGAATGAAAAATAATATTGTACTTTCGAAAAAATGTTTCCCCAATCATTTTAAGTGCCAATGAGTGGGAAAAAGGTATTATTACATGAAAAAATTCATGAATAATAATATGTGAAGAAAAATTATTATTTTGTTATATTAATATCAACTAATTCCCGAATGTTATATGAAAACATAAACAATCATGATTAGAGATGAGATTATAAAATAAACCCTTAACACTATGGTAACTTTTGAATCATAATCCCCAAAAACAAATTAAATCAAAAGAAACATTAAATATCGTAATGTTTAAAGATATTCATGATACGACATATAAATGGGTTCTTATATAATCTATAAAATGAAATAAGTGGTGAATATGGCATATGTAACGTGGATGAAAATGTGAGACCAGAATGCCTCACCTGACGAATCCTTTTGGTTGAACATTATTTAACCTCCTATATAGTGGTTTTATACATGTTATTAACTTAAAAAATAACCATATTAAAATTCATAATTTCATATATGATCCTATTACAAAATCAAATTATTTATTTGTTAATTATCTTTCATTATTTTCATTTTTTATTGTGTTAGTTTCCTTTTATAATCAATCATGATTTTTCATTAATGTTATGGTACTTCAGAATGTTATATAGTTACATTATTTCTATAATAATAATAATGATGTAATTTAAATATTTATACACCATTTAAAATTCTACAATCAATCATAAAACATTCTTTTGAGAAATTTAGTTTGTTTCAATCATATAGATGATGGGATGTATGTATGCATGACTATAATTTATATTTTTCAAGGACCACTACAGAAAGATAATATGTAGAGGTTTATCTTTAAATTATGAGAATAATATCATAAATAAAATATTAATTATTTAAATAAAAAAATATATATTCTAGGTGGTGTGGTTATGAAAATAGTGTCACATCACATTGTGAAGGAAGTATTCCACACATAAACGAATGACGTTATCATCTTTCACTGAGTTAACTATTCGGAAATAAAAAGATAAATTGTAATTTATAAATGTTTAACATGTAATTAATATCATAATTATTTCATTTATATCACATGTTGTCATTAAATTTTACCTCATTACCTTTCATGAAATGTTTTATTGAAAGGAGAATAACATTGCTTCGTAAGGTGGTGGTCTTTCATTCACACAAGCGACATTATTGGATCTCATACGGATTGGAATGATAAAAATTTATATATAAAATAATAAATAATTATGTTATAAATATGTTATAAATATAATTTGCATAAATATTTTATATCTATTATCATACCAAATAATTAGACGTGTTAATGGAAAAATGAATAACATTGGTTCGCGATGTAGTAGTTTGTCGTAAAAAATAATGATTTCATAACCCATTTGATGTTAGTTTGAATGTTTGTATGACATTAAATTAACATAAATATAAATAATTATATTTTAAATACTGAGTTTATTATATAATCATGTATTAATAATAATTTATGTTGGTTTATATTGAAATAAAATAAAAATCCTTCATGATTAACATTACCTATTTTTTAGGTAACCATCTCAGGTTTAAACAAAAATTATTACAAAGTAAGATGTATCCCCAAAATAAGGCTTATTTAATTAGTGTATTTATTTTGGGATGTGATTTAGGAAGCTATTTTATACACTAAAATTCAATAATGGTGTGAAAAAGAGAAAAGAGGGGTCGCATATCATATGGTAGGTGAGTAACACATTTGTAATTTTTAAAGAGAAAAAGTCATACCCATGTTTTTCACAAGCTAAAGGGGTCTAAAATGGATAATTATATCGAATTATAAATGATAATTTCCCAATATCTGCATAAAAGATATTTTACACATGATTTTATGTCATTTCAAGCCATATAATATTAATCTAACCAAAAATAAATATATTTTTACCAAAATTGTAGTAAATAAATTTTACTATATCTAGAATTCAATTTTTTCAGAAATTAATATCACCCAATTATATTATATAAATTATTATGAATAAAAATATGGAATCCATTTTTCTGAATTTCATTCATATGTTTGGTATAATTTAATATAGAGATAATACCAAAGACATGATGACAATGCTGGTTTGCATTGAGAAAATGTTCAAATAATTAAATTGTTTTGACATAAAATATTAATATGAAAATTATTAAAATTCCCAAAATTTGACAAATATATATATAATATATAAACAATTAATTTTAAATCAATTTAAAATATATTTTATATTCAAAAATAATATAAATTAAAAGGCCATTTTCAATTACAAGTATATATTTTTCACTATTCATAAAAAATGTAACATTCTTACAGATAAAAAAATCACTCTTAGATAATTTCATATTTTTATTAAAAAAAGAAATTTTATTTTTTCAATATTTTTTATAAAATTGGTTAATATTAATTGTAAATTATGTTCACCATGAAATATTAATTCTCATTTAAAAATATACCGTTTTTTAGTAAAAAAATACTCTATCAAATCACTCATATATTATTTAAATCAATATATGACCATTTATTTTTTTATTCATTACATAAAAAATATAATTTTAATAATTAATTTATCTATATTAATACCCAAAAAATTCATCGAATGGTTATAATTTTATTATTTAAATAATTATATTTTAATTGTGTATTGTGTTTCATTCAAACCTGATGTTTCAGGCTTTGAAAGGTATCAAATAGATTTTATTTTTCTACTAATAAATTTATCATAATGTATCAAGATGTTATATTATTTTCAATGATTTTTTTTTCATTTTATATATGATATCAAACAATTTGTTCTTATTTTAATGACATGAGGTGTCACATCCTTCCCCTTAAATAAATTAATGTCCCATAATTAAACCCCACTTAATAAAAAGTTGTAATAAAAATCCCCTTGATAATAGATAATGGAAAAAATGTTGTTTGGAATAATAGATAAATATTGTTCTATATAGGTGAACATTGGATGAAAATAAATATATATACGTGGAAGAAAACAATAAATAATTATAGATAATTATACAATTGTTTGGAAAAAAACAATTTGAATGATCAATGGAAATTTAATTTCCTAAAATCATAAATATGTGAAGATATAAAATACTATAATTTCAACATAAATTAATGTATTATGATTATATTTTGTTTTAATACCCTTTTTATATAGTTATGTAATTACATTTACATCACGACTAATAATGTTTGAAAGTATAATTACATGATATATATCTATTTCATTGGCACTATTTCATTTTTTTCTTTTTCTTGGATCAATTCTCACGCCATTTCTAACTACAAGAAATGAATATTTGAGATGAAAATGTTCATCTTTATGTAATAAAATTGTATATTAATAGATCAGATGAACACTAAAATATTGACAATATATTTTAGAAAACATTGGAAACATTATTTTATAATTTTTATTAATAATTCCCAAATTTAAAATTGTTACATTCCCTAAATTTGTGAACAATGAGTCAAGACTAACTACCTAGGCTATATAACATGGTGGAAAAAATATCGTAACAAATTAGCTTTACTCGCTAATCCCATACATGGAATATCATGAACTATAACATTTCCTAATGCATTGGAGTGTTATCTGAGTGCACCCCTCATAACTTGTTCTTGATATATATGATACACATAAAAGAAATCAATCATATGCAATAATATAATTATTTTCATTGAAAAAAATGGGTTCTATAATTTTTTTTATATTATAACTAATGTAAATTTTCTAGTGAATCCATTTGGGAAATGATCATAAAGAATGTATTACCCTATCAATGGAGGTAGAATGGACTTTGTATATATATGATAAAATTTTACACATAATTTATAATCAATCCATAAGATTAAATTTTTTTTATTGATGAATAGATTAAAAATATTATTAAATAAAAAAACCATATCACATTTACAATCATAAAAGGATGACATCTTATATGGAAAATAATTCTGAATGAAAACATTGAAAATTACTCGATGAAAATAACCAATTCATTTTGAAATAAATTATTTAAAATTAAAAAAATTATCAAAAAAAATATTTTGTAACATACATTAATACATTAAAATTAATATTTTAATTATTTAGTGGTCATGATGGGGTAATTGTTTTTTCCATGCTGAATATATTAATAAGAAACATATTTATTTCAAATTTTTTTTAATAAAAGTAAAAATATTCCCTGTTCATAAAATTAAAAGAAGATTATTTAAAAATTATATTATAAAAACTATATTAATGTAAAAAATTAATTTATATAAATATATTACAACATTTTAATTTTTTTTGAAAAAATGGATTTGTAAGAAAAAAGAATTTTGATCGAAGATATAAATAATGATGGTTATTAATGAAAATAATTTCATAATAATTTTAACTAACAATGAGAGTAAAATGGTAATAGTTCATGAGAATTTTATGAATAAATAATGTATGTCAAATTAAATTATTTTATTCAGTTATTGATCATAATATTTAATCATATGAAATTTAATCATAAATAATAATGATAAATTGGGAGATTGTAAAAGTAACCATGACCACTTTGGTAACATTTTAATCATACATTCTATGATAGAAACAACATAAATTGAAATATTAAATAAAATGAATATAATTCGATTAATTACATTGAAAATAAAGAGTAATTATATACACTACACAAAATAACTAATTGGTGAATATGACAAACACATCTTAGAAGTAAATGTGAGAAGAAAACCACTTATACTGATTGTATAACTGATGTGATAGTTAACCAAAAGAAGTATTTTGTGTCTAAAATTTATATATACACAAAATCATGTTGAAATAAAATATAATGAAATCAAAATTTATTTCACACATAATCTTTTCATTATATAATAAATAAAGTAGTAATATAACCCAACGAATGAAATTGAGTTAAGAAACCCCTTACCTCATGTAACCCTTTAATTTATAATTATGTAACCTATAATATATTAATTTAAATAATAATATAAATATATCAAATAATAATATTAATTTTTTCTAATTTAAAATATAATCCTTTTATTATTTATTATTAACCATTTTTTAATAATCATTCATCATCACAATTATTTCAGTTGTAAATTTTATTTAATTTTTAAGAATGTACTGTCGTAAAAAAATCTGAATACTAAACATATGATATATTAACATAATATAAATAATTATGTTAATGTTATAAATATATATTTTTCATTAGATTATTCTTTTTAATAATACATTAATTTTTAAATTTTAGAAAGATTCACATTACTTTGTATAAACAGTATGACAAACGTACGGACATGAGATGTTATCATTTCGTAATTGGTTTAATGGGTAAGTATTTCAATAGTATTTCAATTTAATAGAAAAAAATATCATGACTTATAAATGAAATTTACTCATTATTTTTTCATTTATTACCTTCTATGTAGTGATTTAGTTAAAAATGAATTTCATCTCTTTGTGAGGCGGTAGTCTTCAATAAATATGAGCGACATTACAATATTCCCTATAAAATGGGAAGTAACAAGGTATTAATTACATTATAATTCTATAATTATAATTATATCATAAATATTGTATATAAATATAAAATAAATAATTATATCCATTCATGAGTTGTTTTGTTGTCAAATTAATTACATCAGTTTGTTATGTAAAAGTTTATTGTACACAAGATACATCATTTTATTTTCTATTTGTTGGGCTCAAAGATAGTTGTAGGTAATACCATTAATAAGAAACAATATCAATATAAGTAGGATAATAATGATTTTATTTAATAATGGTTTAATAATATTCAATTTAGGTAAAATAATAAATATAATAAAAAACTCAAATAAAATGTTACCTCTTCTTCAGAAAAATTCATTACATTTTCACCAATAACCTTTCTACAATAGCTTTCCAACCACAAAAATACATCGAGAATATGAATAGTGATTCAAGGAAGTTAACAATGTTGGTATTGTTAGAAATAAAAATAATTTTTTTGAGTGGAAATAATAGGTACGCGATGGACATCTATATGTGGGGGATTAGACACAATTTGATTTTTTTGAAAAGATAGAATTGCACCCATTTTTCGCATGAAACAAGCATTTTAATTGAATATTTTCAAACCTTATCATATAGGCGGTGTCATTGTGACTATAAAATTGTAATTATACGTGTTTTGGGTAGTTTTTAAGCTTTATCATTATAGTTTACCCCATGATAAACTCTTTTTACCATTACAGTTCCAAAGGGTTTTGAATGTTCTCACTATACATTAAGTTCAAGAATTATTTTGAAATATGTAGAAATTATAAATTGTTCTCATTCAATATAAGGAAACCACTTTAACAAATTAAACACATAAGAGTGGTTTAATATAAGTTATAATTAAACACATATAATTTTCGAAAACAATATTTCCAAGAAACTAATTAAACTATTTAACATGTTTTAATATAAGAATTAAAAATAAAATTAATTATAATGACCTAATATTTTTCAACAATCATATATATGAAAAAATATAACATTTAAAACCGTATTAAATTTCTTTGTTTTTAAATTATTTAAATGATAATGAACTTTTAAAAAAAGATTCACTACTGATCGTGAAATGAATTTTTTCAAAATAATCATAAAAAAATTAAACCAATGATAAATTTAATATGTTGATTTTAAAAATTTATTTAATTTTATAATATATATTTTCTAAATTTTGTAAAATTTAATATTAAATTATGTTCCCACTTTTATTCTAAACTACTTTTTAGTAAAATGATATTTTTGAGAAAACATTTATTTTTTTTAAATTTTTTTATTACATTTACAATCAATAAGTAATTTGGTTAAATTATTTTATACATTGGTAAAAAATATAACTTTTATAATTTATTTAGTCATATTTATTCTCGCCAACATAATAGATAGGTTTTGATGAACGAGATTAAAAAGTAGTATTTTAATATTTCATTATATTTCATTAAAACCAAGTGTAGCGTACATCACAAGTTATCAAGAAGATTAAATTTATTTGTAAATAAATATATCATAGACAATAAGTGTTTTACCTTCTCCTATAATATATTTTTTCCATTTCATATATACTATTTAATAATATAACCTTTTTTAAAATATAATACTCTTACATTTTACCCCCATAAATAAATTATGTCCTCATAATTTTCTCATGATCATTGAAATCAAGGGTTAGAAATCTTCCTTGTGGAAAACCCGAACCATAAAAAGGGACATTAAAACTTTACATTAGAAATAGGGAAAGCGATATATGAAATTCATCACAGTAATAGGATTTCTCATAGAAGAACATTGGTTACAAGTGATGATATGGACATGGAATTAAAGCGTAAATTATTATAGAGTGATAAAGATCATTGGTCATAAAAAATTGAATGGACAATGGAATGTTGAGATACTGAAAATAATAAATCTATGTTTATTTAATAGAATATTATATTCATTAGATATCAATCTAATATGATAAAATATTTGTTCTAACAAACTTTCCCAATTGTTTAGGACATCTTGTAATATCCATTTATATATGAAAATGTAATCACTTGATATCTTTCATTTTATTAAAAAAAAATTCATCGTATGGTTGTGCTTTAACCAAATTATACATCATCTGTTTATATGTTAAATTAAAATCCAATAAATTAATTTTTATGCATGAATAACTAAATTAGTCTTCTAACTAATCAGGTAATCCACAAAAAAGAACATGATCATCCTCTTATCATTAATAATACCAATATAGTCTGAAAATGTATTCCTATATAATTTATTTATATTTAATACCTCAACAAAAACTCAAAATGTTAAACATAATACTTTCCATATGTGTTTATAATCAAAACCCTTCTTGTTACTAAATGAAAATTATCTTTTTTTATTATCCAAAACACTTCTGATGAAAAAAGTGAGAAACCAAAAAATCCAACATTACAACCAATAAACACCATTAAAGTTGAAAACAAAAATCAATAATACAAGATCTTCCCATCCCAGTGACTGCATCTTGTTGAAAATCCTTCAACAACACATACCCTCTCAGCTAGTTGTCCCATACAGGATTGCACGGGCACAGAACTGATGGAAAATCCTTACCCTCTCAAATTTCTAAACTTGAATGGCATGCGAAGGTGAAACCTTCTTGCTCTAAACCTCATTTGAAGAAGATACAAGTAGTGATTTTGTTACAAACACACCAAAAGTTCACAACAGGCTTCAAACTTTTACAAAAAATAGAGACATATACATATAAGATCAACCCAAACTAGCAGCAGGCTCTAAACCAACACCAAAACATATTCCTTATATGCTCCTCCACTGAAGTTAAATCTAGAACCTAACACTAGAGAACTGAAGCCAAAAAAGGCATAATGAAAATTATTTCACACCAACATATTGTTAAATCAAAACCTCAAAAACCAAAACACCATCACATACACCTTCATCAATTCGTAAAACAACTCTTCCTTCACAAAACGTCATGAGAAATAAAATAATCTATAGTGAAATATACAGTTAAGCAGTAATCAGAATATTCCTCCAATAATAATCCTTCACTCTTGAAATAAAAACTCTGGTTCACACCATATAAACTGAAAAATACATAACAAGAACACCAGACAAAACACATAAACACCCAAATCCACCACACGAGAAGTAGCAACCACAATCCAAAATCCCAAAAAGAAGGCGACAAGAAAAGATCAATAAAACATCACAAAAGCTATGGCAACCCAAGTACTAAAACCAGATCCAAGTCTAATCGATGCCATACAACATGCCCTCAGAGACCACAATAGGCCACCCAACACACACCACCGAGACGAGATGCAACCCTCAGTCATGGGAGCTGGGTCTCAACCATTGCAGAATCATCACCCCGCTAGGAGAAGCCATATCCAGAGACGAGGGAATCAGGTGGGAGCAGGCCAGCAGCGATGAGAAATGACGAGACAGATGAACCCACGAGGTAATGATGCCGCTGCGAAAGAGAACCACCGTCACGGTCATGCTGAGCACACGTTAAAGTGGATAACCACTGACCTGAGGTGGAAGGAGGGAGGTGGAGATAGGGAAAAACCCTAGCGGGAAGCACCCCTTACGAGCTCATTCATTTATGTTACATATCACACAATATAATAGTATTCTTCCCAATTAATCCATCACATTAAAAATTGTTTATATATGTTTTATCTCAATAAAAATCTCTTAAAATATCATTCATCACCTCAAAATCCATTTATTTAAATCCTAAAAAGGTAAGTCTAAAATTTCGAACATATTATTAAATTTAAAAACTGAAACACATTAGGGTATCCATAAATATTAAGTAAAACTAACGTGAAGGCATATATGCTATAATAATTAATAAAATAATTAATTTTTTAGATATTTTTTAACAATCATAAAAATGGTAATTATAATTTAAAATCATAATTATTGAATCCGAATACATTAATACAATACCCCATTTACATAAATGATATGATATAATATAGGCCCTTCCTTGGACGTGAGGATAACCCTTATTAGTGAATTTACTCAAATAATTCAGATGTTCCCCACAATAATACATCAAATTACATAGTAATTCATTCCTATATGACCTCTATTTCCTCCTAAATAACATATTCTTATACATTTGAGATAGTATTATAAGTTTTTTATCACAACATCTTAAAATGTAGAAATATGAATCCTGTTTCTTCTATGCCAATTACTCTATAAGGAATTCATAAAAGTCCATCTGCCTAATTTTTAATTTGTTATGAATCTAATCGAAGTACACATTGGTAATCATATATCATGATAGTGGATTTGACATAATCATGACTTATTTTTCTCTTGTTGACATCTATTTTGGTTTCTCATAATAAATGATGTTTCTAGAACATTCAATATTAACACGATTTATCCTAGTTTTATCCATTCACTGAGAAAAAAATTCATAATATTATAAATAATACACCTAATGGAAAACTAAATAATCCTAAAAAAATCTTTATAATATTTCTAAATAATGAAACCATAATTTAAATAGAATACACTATAGGATTAATATATATTATTCATGGTCATCATAAATTTAAATCATTTATGATGGTTCTTAATGATTTTCTAAATATCCATAACATATCCCTATTGAGTTATAATATGGGTGTTAAGTAAATCCATTTTTTAGTATCAGGTAATTCTCAAGTCAAACTCAAAATTTTCTTTTAGTTGTTATTTCACCTATGTGCATATATTCCATAACCACATCTATATTTTGTATCCGTTTAGTGATTTAAATGCTCAAAAACCACAATCTATAAACAACCAAAAAATTTGTTTATAATTTCCGATACAAAGAATTATACTTTGGGGTTTCCCTATGTTTTTATATTGTATTTCTAATAGAAAATAAAACCTTTCCTAATATCCTATATATGATGGCCTAATCCTTTTACATATATTATTACATGATTTCTAAAGATAAATATCCATTAATAGAACACAATGATCATAATGGAAACATTTTTTATGAATAAAAAGTTCAAAATAAATCAATATGATACTAAAAAATGAGTTTTTTATTTTATTCTCCATATTAAGACATGAAATCCTTTCATGCTCCAAAACCGAATTTACTAATTTGAGGAATACATAGACAAATTGGATCAGCTAAAAGACATGTAAGGGAATATAAATTATGTGGAAACATAACATGTGATTCAAAATTATATCATGATATCATAATAATAAGAATAATGAGTTTTCACATAAGATCATAACATAAATAACATGGTATAAAAAGGTTCTGGTACCTTAGGATATGTGGATGAAAAAAATGACATAAACATGAGGGACCGCTAACTACATATGATATATCACATGACAGTAAAAGTTCCATGATGGATTATGGTTTCCCCTTAATACCATAAATGATGTATCATGAGACTATAAAATTACCCAATGCATTGAATTACTATCTAGATGTAGCTAAAATAAAATCATTATGGTCTATGGGAGAAAAATTAAGGAAATTATTTGTAAGTAATAATGTAATAATTAATTATGGAAATATAATGAGTTTCATAATCATGATTCATAACTTAATCAATGAAAATTTTATAATTAATGAATTTGAGAACTTATCAAAAGGAATGAATTACCCACATCAAGTAAGTGTTATGTTCCATGTATATATGTTACTGTGATATATATACATAATTTTGATGAAATCAATGAAGTAAAATGTTTCTATCACTGATTAAAATTTGGAAAACATTATTGATGAAAATAAAATGTTCACATTGATTAACATAAAAGGATGAAATCTTAGATAGAAAATAATTTCGAAAAATCACTTTTATCATTTCTTGAGGAAAATAAAATTTCTATGCAGAGAAAATTTATATTGAATCTAAAACGTTCTAAATAATTAAAGAATACATTTTTCCCTAAAAATAATTCTTGAAATTTTATATGGACAATTTTAAATATTGAGGGGTATAATATCAGAAGAGTTTAATTCATTTTGAATTTGTTAAAGAAGATAAGTATTTCTTTAACATTATTTTAAGAAAACTGAAAATGTGACTTTTTGGAAAATGAAATAAAGATTCCATTTAATTTTTTTATTAAAATTAATTAAGGGTAAAATTTCCTTTAAAAAATCATATTAATGAATTTTTTTAATTATATTTTGAAAACATAAATTTGTAATAAAATGGATTTTTGTGTGAGGGGGGAAATTAAGCTAGATTTTAATAAAACAAATCACAATCACATTAATGGTTCCTGACTATCACCTGATTTAGTCTCTGGTAGTCTATAAATAGCCTGAGGCCACCGTCTTCTTTCTTTGCAAACAAGACTGAAGCACCCCATTGTGACACACATGGTAAAATAGAACCCTTATTCATCTATTCAACAACTTGAATCCGTAACTCCCTCAACTCAGAAGGCTCCATCAAATAGGGAGCCATCAAAATCAAATGGTCAGTTGGTTGTAAGCCTATTCTGAACTCTATATAATGTCGAGGGGGTAGTGTCCCAACCACTTTAGTGATCAAATCCATGAATTCATTGAAAATACCCATAATATACTCCATCTATGATTTGGTCGAATCCACTGAAATCTTGGCAAAAAAAGTAAGGTTGTGCTCCAAAAGCTGCCATCCCACCTAGTAACCTCACTCTCCTATGAATGTTACACGTTGGCCACCCATATCTGAGAACATGACCCTTCTCCAGAAGCGACCAATAATGATGTGCACAGAAAATAGCCAGTTGATACCCCGGATGATATCGTAAGGCTTAATTTGCAGCAAAAATGAGGTCCCCACTAGATTGATGCGGCCCCAATATCAGTCTCCATCGTCTACAAACATCAAACAGGTAGTCTGACCTCTAATTGGCATACTCAGCACCTAGGTCATGAAGAGTCTCTTTATATATAGAACCAATAATAGGCTATACCGGGTTTGAAAAAGGAGTTTGAATCTCTTAAATAAAACAAAGCATGATCAAGAGTTCCAAACAAACCGATCGTACCTCTAATGACCTTTGGCCATGCAGGAATTACTTACTTTATTGAGTACAGCTTCCCACCCCTCACATTCCCTTCTCCTCACACCTCAAGATCCTTTAATATTGTCTAAATTATATCTAATTAATTTTCCTAATCATATTACCCATGACCGAGAGCTTTTGTTCTCAACAAAAGGAAAAACTAAACTTCTTTTATGGGGATTCTCATGGAGAAAATATTCTAGTGGTAAAATCATACAACATTCACTTTATTATTCATTCTATGTTAATCCATATTATTTACCCCTATATGATTTTTCATGATAACTATTATATGATATATATATATATATTATAATTTTATTTTTTTTAATGTAATATCAATCCTAAAATCCCTTTACAACTCCTTTTATTCTAAAAATGAAAATATTTTCTTTGAGGTGCCGATTCACCGCCTCTGTGGAAGGAATGTTTTAATTTTAAACAGTTTCCATCAATAGAAGTTATAAAACGATTATTAAGGTAAAATAATATTGAAACATGTATATTATATCTTTTACATGTTTTGAAACTAATATATACACATAATATTAAAAAATAAAACAATTCTAGTTCATGATGATTGAAAAACCACCCAAATATACTAATCATTTTTCATTAACCTTTTACCAATGAGTCATTCCCAATTCTTAAAACAAAATTACATATGTGAGAATTTAAAATTATGGAAGTATATTATTACCATATCATTTCACTTCATGATTTTTTTTCTTTTAGACTTGGAATTCCATAATTTATATCAAGGGAACCGATCATAAAATCAGGAAACAAATGCTTCTAGAATGATAAAATTGAATCTCACAACTCAATAAAGTCAATAAATTAAAAAAATACATTTAAAATAAATAAAATATATGTATAATTGGTTCTTAATTAATTAATTAATTAATCTAATTTGATTATATAGAACAGTTAGTGCAACTGTGGAAGACTCTCGTACATAAGGTAAGGGATTCTTTTCAAACCTCTATATTACATATGGATTACACTTTATCATTCATTGCACAATGTTATCTCTTCATTATTATTATTTAATTATTATAAATTATAATTAATTGTTCTAAAAATATTTATCAAAATCAATTAATACTTTTTTGTGAGGAAATACTTTTTTAAAGGTCCCCCTTTCAATTCCTCTCAATAAGAAAGCCCTATTAAAGAGAACAATGTTTTTTCATACCCATCATCAAGGAAACTATATAAAAGATTTTAATATGCAGTTGTTTTTATATTTTTATTCATTTCATCATGAAAAAATATTTTAGTTCATTTGTGGATTTATAAAAAAATTACTCTTTTTTTCGCTAAAGTCTTATTAATATTTTCCCTTAAACCACACGAAAGTGACTCATTTCTAAACCTTATTAAACACCCTATTTTTATCTTTTCAGTTAATTTGGAAATTATTTATCATGATATATACCTATTTTTACATTTCAATGTACATGTAAGATTTAAATACATTATTTATTGGACAACTTTACGATACGCCCATTGGTTATTCCTTATGATATTATTGTGAAACCCATTTCATTCCATGGGTAACCCTTATGTTCATTCCATATATTTAATACTTAATGTGAAACTAATTCTCATGAACATGTTATGATGTTTTCAACTATATAGTTCTCAAATGAATTGGGTAATTTGTAGTCTCATGTGATGTGGTGTATGATGTTAAAGAGTTAACTGAATCCATTATAGGACTATGTCCAACGTTTGATATAGTCTTTTTAGTTGGCCTTTATACATTTTTATATAATTATTTATGATTAGGAGACATTCCTATCATTACCTGATTACATGGTCCCATGCTTTTAAAATATAATACTTTATTTCATTATTCAAGTTCCTTTACTTTTAAGGTCGTCATGTTATCCCTATAACCCTTGTGTTATATTTTATTCATATGTTTATTCCTTTATTGGGATTTTTATCTAATCCGTATTGTCTATCTATTACCTAGCCTATGTCATGGATTTGTGAGAGATTAATGTAAGTTTGAATCACATTATGGATATTATATAAAATAGTGTTCTATTTTGGTTTCATGTTTTATAATTATGTACATGGTCCTCCAAATACGCTATACATTACAATCCATTTTTTATTATATATTTAATTTTTATTAAAGTCATGTTTCAATATGTATCAAAGGATGGGGTCGCTATAATTTCACATGAGTTACTTGTATTATTTAATTTTTTAATAAGGTATTTAGTCTCTTTGGAAAATCCTAGTTGACCTTCATCATTATTAAAAAATGGAAGATGCTCTCTTTGATAAGTGGGTCCTTAGAGAGATGGATAATAACATGATTTTGGTATGGAAAGATAGTGGGATGGTGGGTGATTCTTATTTAGTGTTGAATAGAGAATTCCCATGGGTTGAACCAGTGGGTTTTATAAGGCCTCACAGAGTCCTAAGGTTGGAAAATTTTGAGAAAAGAGACCAAGATACAAATGAAAACTCGCATGGTTTTTTTGGACACAAGAAATGTTATAGGGTTTGAGTAGATATTTATGGCGTTTTTCTTGAGAACCTATACGTATAAATATTTAAAATGTGGGAGGTTTTATATTCAATGCAGTTCGGTGTGACCTGGGGTTGGGATTCTATGTTAGGAATGTCATAGGTTCATAGATATAATCACTACCACAAAATAGGGAAAGGGAAGCACTGTCCATTAATGGAAAGAAATAGAAAGTGTTGATAAATGGTTGTGCCTTTATCAACACCATCTAGAAGCATCGATAAAGGTGTACCGTTTTTTGGCACTTTTTTAGCACTGTTAATGGTTTTTATTATTAATTTATGTAATATGATTATATTTATATTCAAAAATAATATTTATTTGAATACATTAAATAAGAAAACATTTATATTTAATATATATTTTTTAATAATTCAAAAATATATATGTAATTTTTCAATTGTAAAATATTTTTTTAGATTATAATTAAATATATATATATATATATATATAATTAAATAATTATAAGATTATAATAAATTGCATTAAATAATACATATATTAAAAAATATATACTATTTGTTGTTATAATTATTAATAAATAAATATATTTATATATATATTTCACCAATATATCATTTTAAATAAATATATAAGAATATAATTAAATTATTAAAATATTAATGTTATAAAATATGTTTTTTTCAGTGCTATAATTTTAGCACTGATAAATATCTATTTTATCATCGCTATAATTTTAGCGTTGATAAATTGGTACTTTATCATTGATTTTTTAGCACTGATAAAGGTCCATCTTTTTCAGCTCTAAAAAATCTCTAATAAATGTATGTTTTATCTGTGCATTGGTTTTAGAACTGATAAAACATACCATTATCAGCGCTTTTTCCCTAGCATTGATTATAGTTCCAATGGTTTTTATAAAAGAACCCTAATAGGTCCCTCCTCTCTCGCACCAATTCAAGCCTTTGCAGAGGCTTAACCTGACCCCTCCTCCTCCATGAACCATCCTTCATCTCCTCCTCCTCTTCTGTCGTCGCCTTCTCCTCCTACTCTGCTGTGATCGTCCTCCACCTCCTCTTCCGATGCTGCCACCACTACTGCTGCCTTCGCCGCCGCTGCCTCCCCCTTTGTTGCCTCCACCACAGCTGGGTCTGTCCTAATCCCTCCTCTGCCATGATTCATACTACTGGGTAACCCTTAATAGTTTATAAATACATATTGTGGCAAGCTTTAATAGTTTCCATTGAACGAAGAATCATCCAAATTGTTTATATGTATGTTCCATATTATAGAATAATGTTTAATTCTTGGAGGTTTTTAAGACTTATTATATAATATGTTATGTTCCAATTGTATAGAAAAATTCCCATGTGTCCTTAAAAGCATGAAAATATATTAAAAATTCAATATAAATACGATATAAAGGTTTTTAAATGTAAGTTTTACACCAATTTATTTCTAAATAATATATTTGGGGTGTGTAATGTTATTGATGTGTCTTATAGGGGTTGTTATATTTTTCAAGGCTGTGTTAACCTGAATGAGTTATATTTTAAACATTGAGATAAACATTCACTATAAAAAATGTTATTTTTTTGGATTTTTTTCCCATTTTGTTTTATAAAATTATATTGATAATATTGGTCATAAGAGTTGATTTAGATTATATTTTAAATCATTTTATTTGGATTCACACCCATAAAATGTTTTTTAGTTAATTTTGGGACTTTATGAGAAATGGTTTTTTATAAAATCTATATGATCAAATTATTCCCATTTTTTCTAATTAATGGGTGGTTCTCTATACATGTTTTTTTATTTTGATAGGGAAAGGTGATGTATCTTTTTAGAGAATTTGAGATTGGGTGAACATTTATTTATAAATGTATTCAGTTTGGATGATTCTTTATGCATAGAGTATTTTTATTTCTAACAACCTTGTTTGATGTCTTAGGACTCTTAGGAGACTATGTATTGATCTGAATAAGTGTAAACCATTGTATAAGATGATTATAAAATTTAGAGGGTGGCCCATTGGACCTAGTTAGATAATAGATTAGAGAGTGATCCTTATATCATGGAAGGTAAGGAGATAGAATCTTATGCCCCATGGTATTTGTGTTCTTTTAAGAAATTTATCCATCAACCATTTGATTGGGGGATGCCTTAGTGGGTACTAGTGATGGAATAACCAGCTAGTATTTGTTGTGTGAGATATATCAATGATTATTTTAAATCTTATATCATGTTATGTACATGGTATTTCTTGATAATCCAATAGAAAAAATTTATCATCTCTAAATAAACTTGTGACATCTCCCTTAGAACGCTTTTAGATATAGTACATGGAGTGGGGTTGGTAATAATGTAAGTGGAAATGATAATGTGGATTCTTTATGACCTTAAGCGTAGGTGAATCCACACATGGGGTGGTGTATGTTGGTTAATAAATATGAATAAAGATGTTTAGTGTTGATATATTGTTATCTATATGTCTTGAGATCGTCGTGATATATTTTTTAACTATATGATATGCTATTGATTGATACAGTTAGTGTGGTTTCTTAGGATATGTCATGTATTAGCTTCTAATTTAATAGTCTCATGCTCGATGATAGGTATCAATCATTTGCTAGCTAAAATCTAGGATGAGGCTTTTCTTTCCTACTTGTTCATTATTCTTTAATAGTTATTATATATATATATATATGATAAAATTGAGGCCTAGAGACCTTGGGATTGAAATGTAGAAATACTCCACCCAGGTGAACATTCTTCAAAAAAATTTAACGATTATATTTGGTTATACATCATGGGTAAATGTGGTTTTCCAAAAGAAAAAAATTATTTAAGTGGATTGGGTAGTGTTGAATGTTATATTGGTTATTCCTCTTTATGTACATCTATATATAGGTGAGTATATCCATGGGACCCAAATTATGTTAATGTTTTGGATCAGGTGGGAGGATGGAAATGTTATGCCCTCCATACTATTTTTTGGGGGTGGATGTTATTTCAGGAGGCATATAGTCACATCATAATTTATGATCATGATTTACTGGTTCTTCATAGGGGATTAGTGTTGCAGTGTATACCTTGTGGTAATTCAACAATGTGATATCATAGGTGAACTATTCAATGGACTCTTAGCCTACACCATAATGTACCCTATTCTTGAAATGAAAAGTGAATTTTTTATTCTTTTAATGATGTTCCCCTATTCCTCATTTTCCAATTGACCGCATCAATGAAACCCCTATTACCCCTAATTTGTCCCTCTAATAAATCATTTTTAGGATCCCTAATGGTCGTTTCATAGTGGATAGCCCACCCACCCCACCCCATTGACAGCCCCCCCGGTACCCCCTAACCCCACCCCACCTAGGCAACCCACCCCCTCCCTGGACAACCCACACCCCTACACCACACCCTTGAATTCCCCCTACCCCCTAGATAGGCCACCCCCTTCCCCTTTCATCCTTTTATGTTTTACTATATATTTTTTCCCTTTTCTCGTCAAGAACCCTTCCACACTACCCCACCCTCCCCCTCCTCTCCTATTGAGTGGTTCACCCTCACTCGGTGTGTGTTTCATCTTTCATAACTTGTATTAGAAAGACTAGGATAATTTTTATCTCTCTTAATCCTTATATATATTAGTCTCTACCTCCCAACCATATATTTAAATAGACATGGGTCAATTAAAATTGGAAATGTAATGATACGATCTAGGATAGTATCATAACAAATAACTGAACTGACATTCCACTAACCTAAGATGTGTTCATGATCACTACAGAATAACAAAAATCCCCTTGGAAAAAGTAAGAAATAATGTGGAATATTTTACCCCTAAATTAGAGTAAATTTAAAATGATATTTATCCTGAAAACATGACATTTCCAATTCATCAGTTGAACATCTGGGAAAATTGTAGAATCACAAAAAATAAATAAACATGAAGAAGATATTATTGATGAATAATAAAATCCCACTATTGAATAATAAAATTTATTAACCAACCATGTCTCATTCCTAAATCTCATAGCACCTATATTGGATAGGTATAATATATGATATATCATTTTATGTTTTCTTTTCAATTGGAAATATCCATTGTTGCTCCCCTCTCCTTTTCCATGAACGCACCCTTTACAAGAACTAAATGACTCGTTAGTGGTGATTTTTATACTCCAACTCATTGTCTTCCTCTTGATTTAATTTTATTACTATTTGATATTTATTCTAATAATGTGAAATATATGGGCTAAATTCCCCACTAAATATCATGTCCATTGGTGGTCATTGTTTGGACAATAAATGAATTGCATGTTGGTTAGTTCATGTTGGCAATTTGAATATAAAAATAGAAAATTTACATATACATGGCTAATGAACGAACTCCTCTAGATGATAAAACATCTGTGATAACCCCTGAATTATCAAACAGAATTGAATAAGGGAGGTTTTGTAAATTTTGAAATTGTTATTGTTTGGTTTGTATGGTGTTGTGATTGTGAGCACGATTGTGTGTTTGTATGGTGTTGAGGTTGGTTACATGATTGGTATTCCATTTTTTCCATGTTGTAGTTATTACACTATTGAATATCAATCCAAAAATTACCCATTTCAAAGTCACACCTACATTGTAACTAGTGTAATTGCATTGAATCCAAGAAACCCACTTCACTAGAGGACAATATGAGAATGTTTATGGACATCCTAGTAAAATAAACATAACAAAACACGTAATGAATCTTTATACCCACAAGAATACTATTTGACATCATACCATATATTAGTTTAGTACCATATTTCATGACTAGAAACGTTATGAAACAAGAGAAACACTGAAAAACTGGTTTATAATAATCCATATAGATCACATGTGGGATACGAAAACATTTTAGTGAAAGGGATTATCATAGCTTGTTGAATATCTTTGGGGTAATTATTTTGATAAATATTTATATTAATGTAACATCCTAACCCCAAAATCTTGGTGCCAGTGCATTATTTTAATAAATTGGCATGATTACGAGGAATCAAGTCCTGAAAGACGGATAAATTTACCATTCTTGGAAAATAGATTACATAAGTAAACGTTATATTACACATTCAAACATAAAACACAACATAAATAATCGAATTAAAATTCCATTATTCCCCTAGCTTAAGCATGTATATCAAACATAATACACTTCTTGGAATCTTGGGAAAACAAAACATAAGAAATGGGTGTGCTCAGATGCTCAGTATGGGTAAATAATTTAATGGAAGATGTAAACATATAAGGAATGATATTTAATAAACAAAAAAGCCTTTTAAACATAAAATTGAACATAATATGGAGAAAAAAAATCAAACATTACAATATAAACATGCACATGGATATTCTACTAGTCAAATAATCACATGGAATAATTAATTTCATAATGAGGGAGCGACTAACGCCGGACATCATTACCACATATTCAAGGCCTCGTACAAAGACTAAAAATTAAAATGTTGTTAAGGCCATGTTCCAAGACACTAGTTTGTCTCATTAGACCTACCGATTCATTGAGGGGCTATAGCGGGCCCCACCTGTCACTTACTAATCTACTAAATTCCTCATATGAAAATGTTGAAATAGAACATAAACATTCATATTAAAACTTACATATGAAATGTCAATACATCAACCATAAAAAATGAAGTGTATAAATATAGAACATCCATATTCAATCATATAATAAATCATTCGATACAATATGAAATATTTTATTATAATATATCATCCATAATAATGATTAATATCTAGTAATGAATGTTGACATTTTGGAAAATGAATAGTAAAAATTTTTCAGAGAAATATCCATTTTGAGAAATCATATAAAAGTAACCCTTTATTAAGGATGCTATTTAAAGGATATTTATGAATCAATGAGTCTCATACCACTTTGAAACATTTTATGGAATTACCATTTTAAATAAATCATGTCCATATAAATAAATCCTTAAAAACATTTTGAAAACATGCACATTAATTAGAAAACATTATATGACTAAATACATTGAACATTTTAAATGATGTTTATATTAAATAGTTCCTAAAAATAATTATATTGAAATGTATTTTATGAAACATGGACATGGATATTAAATATTTCCTAGAAAATATTTACACATAAACAATCTCGAATAATAATGAGATTGAGGAATTAACCCTTACCTTGAACTTTCCTTTAGTTGAGGGTATGTTTAACCTCTTGTATAATGGCCACACCATGTTATTAAATTATTAAATAAACATTTTAATATTTATGATATAATAATTGATTCATTTATATCTTTATACTAGTTATTTAATAATAATATCTATGATAATATAACATTTCGGGTAAGAATCACTTTATTTATCATACGTGTTTTAACTTGTTCTTCATGATGGTATAACTTATATCATGATTTAATTGATTCCAGAATATAAAATATTACATATCTATCATATATATTTTGATTTTAAGTATGTATAATATATTTATATATGAAATGTAAAACACCATTTACAGAGATTTTAGGTCGTACGTATGCATAAACATCGTTTCGGTTTTCATATCATATTGAACAGAAGTAAGTGAATGAGATAAATGTAAATAAATTAATATATATCTTTATATTTTCAGTAGTATTATTATTTCATATATTACATACTTATTAATATTATATATATGTATAATCATCATTGAATGGAAAACGTGAATCTCATTGGATCGTGGAGACTGTAATTCGTACGTACGCATGAGCAAGGATATCAATATGTTGATGGTGAAATATTATGTAATTGGATTATATATTATATATATATAGAATAAATAACATGTTATATTTATTTTTTACATCAATTATACTCATTATTATACCTATCCAAATAACGAAGTGTTGAATAACAAACTACACCACGACATTGAGAGAGTAAGTCGTACGTACACATGTATGGTGACTTTGTCATTCATAGGATGGATAGAAAAATGAATATGGTTGTACCCTATTTATAATGATATATTAGTATGTAGAAAGTACTTTAGTTATTATTTTATTATGTAAACAACAATGAAAGAGGATGTGGAAGAGGAAAATAACATTGAAAGAGGTGATTAAGTAATTACCTTTTATACGGGTTCTTCCATTTGATTTGATCAAAATGGTTTCATAAGTTGTAATCTGATCAATGTAAGTAATCTAGGAATACGTGGGGGTAGTTGGGAGCAGATTTTATCATGGTTTGGGTAAGACCAATGGCTTTGGAGGTGTTAATTTAAGAGAAGGGGAACTACTATTTTATAAGAGAGTTAATGGTTACTTTAGAAAAAGCTTGAAATATTAATTTATTATACAATAATATTCTGTTTATAATGACTACAAAAGGATTAAAGTTTAGTGTAAGGTGGGGATAGGTCAAAAAACGCTAAACCAATAGGTTTTTGATATGATTAGGTCACCATATTAAACTTATCTTTTAGAATTAACTCTATGTTAAATAGTTTAACTTTTACCATGTATTATTATATTATTATAATAAATGGTTAATAAACATACTAAAAAAATCCAAGAGAACCCCATGTGGTTAATTATTAATATATATATCCTTATCCAAGTCCATTGTCCTATCCTTATATTTTTAGAAACATTATATCAATTAATAATATAATATTAATTTTAAAAACACAATTATGAAAATTTTGACACTATTTAGTACTTTGTTTTTGTTAAAGTCATAACAAAGGTAGCACTTAAAAATAATTATTTAATAAACCCTAAAATGTCATATTAACCTAGAATATTTTTGGATGGAATCAAATGCCTCAATTCACATTTATTTTCATATTAATAATATAAATTAAATTAATATTTCATTGATAAAGTAATTACTGGGTCATCATTATGTCATAAAAAATTTATTTATTTAATATTTAAAAATTATAAATAAAATAATATTATGTAGGAAATCTTATTATATTTCTAATTAATATTAATAGACAAATTTATCTTATTTATAACCATATAATAAAAAGGTTTTGGTTATTAATCATTGAATTTATTACTTTTAACTCTTCATTAAATAAAATAATAATAAATGTTCTAATCAAATATAAGTAGACCAAAAGGGTCATATATTATTCCTAAAGTTGGTTTTTTTCGAAATACACAAATAAAATAAAATTAATACATGTTTTAGGGTAATTATAATATCATTTTTACCTTTAATTACAATATTGACTTTTAATAGTGGTAAATAAAATCCAAAATTTACTTTTCATTACAAATTATTTTCTTCTTATTGAACCCCATTTTACTTGTTCATTTCAATCGTGTCTCTTGGATTTTTGAAATTCAATTCAGAGAAGCAGTAAATTATGTTTTAAGAAAATGTGCCTAAAAGGTCTGTAAAAGACGTTAAAAAGTTCAATAAAATTTTATACATCAAATATTATTATAAATGAGTCTAATTAATTACACTGAAATTATAATTATATTATATTTCTACTTTGACATAAAATTAATTTAAATATTATAAATAATTATTTAAATAAAAAATCAGTTTTAAACAATAAAATAGTGTTTTTCACTATTCATAAAAATTGAACGTTTTTAGAAAATTTCCACAAATTCACCCTAATTTAATTTATATATTAAAAATTAAATAATTAATTCTAATTTACCAAATCAAAAACATATATGTTTCATTAATTAATTTAATTTCAATTCCCGTTGTCGAAACTAAAATTAGTGTTCTTGAAAAGTAAAAACATTCAAAAGATTGACATGTATTTATGTCAAATTTAAATGTGAAATTACATATAATGACATAAATTGTATTAAATAATAAAAATAAAATATATCTAAAATTCCAAATAATTCAAATATAAAATTTAACACTATAAATTATTTTGATTAAAAATGATTTTTTAAATCAAAATTTTACTATTTTTCACTATTTGTCAAAATATGAAAGCTATCACAAAAGAAATAAATATTTATCCAAAATACATTTTAATGATCTCTTTTCTAAATAAGAATTTAATTTCATTAAATTTAACATATTAATGTGTCATGTATTGGTTTTCAAAAATGGTTCCACATTAGGATGCGGTAAAATTACATTTTAAAGAAAATGCTTTTTCTATATGATAAAAACATGATTTTTTCATATATTATGTCTATAAAACACATAATATGTATTCTAAAATTATATTTAGTATATTAAATTCAAAATTCAGTTAATACTATTCACAACTGCTTATTTGAACGATTACATTCGTAAGCCGTGGCGCACTCAAACTCTTTGTTGTGTGTAGCGACAGTTGTTGAATTACATTAAAGAGATAACGTACTATGAAATATTGGGGTGTCACATTCTCCCATCCATAAATAAATTGTGTCCTTGTAAAATTAATTTTTTTTTAAAAAAATTAAATGTTAAAAATTGAAAAATACCTTTGTGGAAAACCCACATCAGAAATTGGGTTAATAAAACTTAGTCTAAATAAGAGGGAAAGGAAAATGAAATGGTCACCAAATATTATGATCTCTATAAGTATAACATTGGTGGAAATTAGGGGCACATAATTGAAGATAAAAAGTAAATATTTATATGGAGTTATTGAGTTCATCAATCACAAACAAGTGTAAAATTGAGGGCCTCAAAACCATCAATCCTTGATGATTTAAAATATCATCAATTCAAAAAAAAACATAAAGTATTAGGATAAAACATTTTTGGGTTTAATATTCCTTCCCTAATATTTGAGATTTTTTTATTCAATGAATATGAGGAAAAAAATATACATGACATTTAGAGTTTCATCCTTCACATAATTCCTACCACAGACTCATATTTCACTCCTAAATATAATAGAATTAAAAAATATTTTATTTATTCTAATCATACAGGGTTCCAAAAATAATGAATTAATAATCCATTTATTTGACTATCTTAAAAAAATACATTATACAAACCAAGACATCGCGTAGGCCAGTGGTAGGTGATGCACCCTTATCGCCCTTCGGTTGCGGGTTCAAGTAACATGGCCTTTCCAGACTTGACGGGTTGTCGCCTGAACTCCATGTTATCCTTTTTATAACAATACAAAAATAATATTAGGAATTATTTTAAACATATAAATAATATCTAATGTTAAGAATAATCAATTCCAACCATTATAATTATACAAAATACTTCTGTCCAAACTCACAGTACACAATTTATAAGGTAAACACAATGAAGATCTTTTTCACCACATAATAACATGTGAATAGCTTCATCAGGTATTCTTTTAAAACACAGTAATAGCCTGAATAACCATAAAACCTTATTTATTACATCCATACTCCCTTATTCTTTATTGAATACTGAATATTCCCCTTATATACAAAAATCTTGTAAACTCCATCAAAAATGGAATAAACAAACAATTAATTAGTTTTAATGTAGTAAAGAATATCTAATATAATTTTTAAAAATCCATCATATCATATTCTAAAATCATATCCTCAGTATCCGAACCCTATTATGTTTTATCTTTCCTTAAACAATTTATTTTACAAAAAGTATAAATTTTTATTGAATAAATTTTCATAGAACCATATAATACCAAATCCCCAATGAAATAGTAATGCATTACAATATTTATTTATTTCCTTAATTCATATAACATGTACATCATTGATAAAATACTCAAATGAAATAATTTATTAATATCATCACAATAACACAAGTCATTCCTCTTCATCTATCGTAGTATCATAACATGATTATCATCTAATAGCATCATTTTTTGTATACTCTAATGATTAAGACATTGATTCGCATAGTGTGCCAACTCATTTTAAATGAATAATTGTACATTTGAAACCTTCTTCATAACTTTGAAATCACATAAATGGTGTCATTTTTATCCACACTTATAACAAAGTAACATTCTCTTAAAACATTTACCAAGGTGATTCTTTCCACAGTTACCACAAATGGGATAATACTTCCTTCCCTAATTACCTTAATCAACCTTTCTCTCTACCATCCTTTTCTCCTCGGGCTTCATTTCAAAGATACAAGACTTAGATAATTATTTAATTATCATATTGACACAGGATACTATTTATTCATATGATGAGAATACATGGGAGACTATTTCACTTCTAAGTGTTTTCTTAAGACCCTGAAAGATATGATTCTTTTTACTCTTTGGATCATTCATATTGTTGGATTTATAATTACTTATACTAGGGTCTATTTCTAAATGAAAAAATACTCTATGTTACATCATATCATAATGTATAATCCAGAAACTAGAAAGATTCCCAACATTAATTGAATATCTAGTGTCATAATCATTAACATTGTTTCTTTTCAAACATTTTTACTCATAAATCATTCATAATGGTTTGAAAAAAATGTAAATTATACAAAGCATATCCCTCGAGAGTATCGTAACCAATAGTGTTGTAAGGCCCATTGTCATGTACCAGGATACCCTGAGTTATGTCTGAAACTCCTTGTCGATGTTTTCACTCCAAGGATCATCTAGGCTAGAGCTGCCTCTACCTGCTTGTATCCAGATAGGAATTTATTTCATTGAAAATTCAAAAATTATCTACATTACAAAAAATATAGGAAGTTCTTATATAATAATTCTCAATGTCTATCTTAGGGTAATGTTTCAAAATCAGAGTTTGCCTAAATCTATTTCCAATGTTGTTGCTAAATATGCATTGATACAAACTGTAATGACAGAACTCCAGAAGCCCATAGCCTATGACTTATTTTAATACATTATCATGATTACAAGGAATCATGTCCCAAAATTCAGATCAACTTATAAGTATTGAAAAATAGATTAAATACATGAACGTTACATTACACATTAAAACATAAGACACAACATAAATAATCTGTTGAGAACACCATTTTTATCCTAATATAACCCTCAATATCAAACATAATACACTTTTGGAATCATGGGAAAACAAAACATAAGAACGGGGTGAGCTCATATTCTCAATAATGGTTAATAATTTTGTTGAAGATATAACCACTTAAGGAAAGATGTGTAATAAAAACAAAATCCTTCTAAAAATAATCATGAATATAATATGGAGAAAATAAATAAAAAATTACCATATAAACATGTGCATGTATATTATACTATTCGAATAATCACATGTAATAATTAATTTCATAATGACGGAATGTCTAATGCCCGATATCATTACCTCATAGTCAAGGCCTCGTTCCAAGACTACAAATAATGTATTTTTCAAGGAATTATTCCAAGAAACTAGTTTTCATCATGAGACCTACTGATGCATCGAGGGTCTATAGCAGGCCCCACCTGTCACTTACAAATTCGACTACATTCCTCATATGAAAATGTTGAAACATAAGATAAACATTCACATTAAAAATAGCATACAATATGTTAATACTTCAACCATTAACCATGATGTGTATAAAAATATCGCATCTATAGTCTAACATATCATAACTCATTCAATACAATATAGAATATTTTATTATAATAAATCAACCCAAATCAAGAATAATATCTAGTAATGAATGTTGAAATTGATGAAAATGATCACTAAAACATTTTGAGAAAAATATTTTTTTTGTGAAATCATATAAAAGACACACATTTATAAAGTAATTTAAAATATAATTTTGAATAAAAGTGTCCCATACCACTTTCAAACTTTTGAAATGAATTAATATTTAAAAACAATCATGTCTATAAAAATTATCCCTTAAAACCATTTTAAAAACATGAAAATTAATGAGAACAATTTCGAAAAATAAATACATAAAACATTTAAAATGATGTTTACATAAATAGTACCTTGAAAGAATCATTTTTAAATGACCTTTCTGAAATATGGACATGAATAATAAATATTTCCCAGAAAATACTTACACATAAACAATCTTAGATAGTAATGAGATTGAGGAATTAATTCTTACCTTGTACATTCCGTTGGTCAAGGGTATATTTAACCTCATGTATAATGAACCTTGTATTTTATTAAATTATAAAATAATGATATCCATATTTATGATAACATACTTGATTCATTTATGTCTTTATACTATCTATTTAATAATAATTTCGATGTTAAAATAACATTTAGGTAATAATCGCTATCTTTATCATTTGTGTTTTAACATGTCCTTCTTGATCATATTATGTATATCTTGACTTAATTGATTCCAAAATATACAACATTTTTTATGTATAATATATATTCAAGAATATAAGTATGTATAATATATTTATATATGAAATGGAAAACACTGTTTATGTAGACTGTAGGTCGTATGTACGCATAAACGTTGTTTCCGTTTTCATATCGTGTTGAACGAAATTAATTAAATAAGATATATGTAAATATATATATATATATATATATATATATCCAATAGCATTATCAGACCATATATTACTTACATATTAATAATCTATTTATTTATAATCATCGTTGAATGTTGAACGTGCATCTCATCGCGTCGTGGAGACGGTAAGCCGTACGTACGCACAAGTGATTCTATAAATCTATTGATGGTGAAATTATAAGAAATTGGATGGTATATTATATATATAATCAATAACATGTTTTTTATATTATTTAAATTAATTATTCTCTTTATTATACCACATCCAAATAATGGATTGTTCAATAACAAACTACACCACGATGTGGAGACGGTAAGACGTATGTACATATGTATGGTGACTTTGTCATCCATAGGATGTATAAAATAATGAATATGGTTGTAACATATTTATAATAACATCTATTTATGTAGAAGGTAGTAGAGTTATTATTTTATTATGGAAACAACAAATAAAGTGGAATTGGATGAAGAAAAGAACATTGAAAGATGTGATGAAGTAATTAACTCTTCTTCAGGTTCCTCATATTGATTTGATCATAAGTGATACATAAGTTTGATTTTGATCTATGTTAGGAAATTAGGTTTTATTTGGGGAAGTTGTGAGAATATTTGATCAGGTTTTGGCTACGGAAAATGGCTTTGGAGTTGTGAAATTAAGAGAAGGTGAAGTACCCTTTTATAAGAGAGGTGAAGGTCACTTTAGGAAAAGCATGATATATTATATTATTATACAATGAAATTCGTTTTATAATGACTAAAAAAGAATTATTGTCAAAAATATTATGGAGAGGGGTATAAAACCTTTCAACCAATAGGTTTTATACAGGTTTAGGTCATCATATTAACATTATCATTTAGATTTAACTCCTAGTTAAACAGTTTAACTTTTTCCATGTATTATTGTATTATTATATAAATGGTTAATAAACATACTATAAAATGCCAATATAATCCCAAATGGTTCATTATTGATATATCTATCCTTATATAGGTCCCTTGGATTATCCTTTGATTTTTAAGAATATTATATCAATTAATAATATAGTATTTGTTTGAAAAACTCATTTATGTCAATTTTGACACTATATAGTATTTAGTTTTTCTTAAATTCATAGAAACATTATCACATTAAAAAAATTATTTAATAAACTCTAACATGTCATATTAACCTACAAAATTTGTGGATTGCACCAAAATCGTCAATTTACATTATTTTTCATATTTATAATATCAATTATTTTAATATTCCATTGATAATGGAATTAATACATCATCATTGTGTCTTGAAACCATTTAACTATTTAATATCTAAAAATTACAAATATAATACAATTATGTAGGAAATCATTTTATATTTCTAATTAATATTAATAGTCAAATTTATCTTATGTATAACTATGTATTAAAAATTGTTTAGTTAATAATCTTTTAAATTTTAACTTTCAACTCCACTTTAAATAAAATAATATTAAACATCCTAATATAATCCATGTGTACCAAATGGATCGTTTTCTAATCCTATAGTTTTTTTTGGTAGAAATTAACTTATCCAATAGAATTAGGAATTTTTTTAGGATAATTTGAATATCATTTTTACCTATAAATACCCAGTAAACTTTTAACCGTGGTAAATAAGTCAAATGTTACTATTCACCAAATATTATTTTCATCTTTTTGATCGACATTTTTTTACTGATGTCAATCGTGTCTCTTGGATTTTTTAAATTCAATTCCTAGTGTTGGTAAAATTGTGTTTTATGAAAAGTTGCAAATATATCTAGATGTTGGGTAAAAGACGTTAAAAAGTTTAAGAAAATTTTATACATTTCATTTTATTATAAAATTACTCCAATGAATTACATTGAACATATATAAGTATTATATATCTATTTATAATTAATATAAATTTATGTTAAATAATAAAATTAGTTATATTCAAAACCAGTTTTATACAATAATGTAGTTTTTTTATGTATTCATCAAAAATATAATGTTCTAGAAAAATACAAAAAATTTACCCTATGATATTTTTGATATTCCTAATTTAAAAATGATTTTATTTTACATAATTTAAAAAGTTGATTTTTCATTAATATTTTTAAAATTAATTCCTATTATCAAAACTAAAAATTAGGTTTTTAAAATGTAAAAAGTATCAAAACATTGAGATGTGTTTATGTAAAATTTATATGAAAAATTACTTATAATGACATACATTGGATTTAATGATAAAAAAATAATCTAATTATACTTCCAAAACATTGAAATTCATAATTTAACACTAAAAAATATTTCAATTAAAAAAGTTGTTTTCATTTAACAATTATTATCTTTTACTATTTATCAAAATATGAATGTTATCAGAAAAGTACCAAAACATTATCCAAGGTAAAGTTTTATGACCAAATTCTAAAGAAGAATTTAATTTCATTAATCTGAATATATAAATGTTTCAAATATTGGTTTAAGAAAATGGATTTCCATTAAGAGGTGGTAAAATTTCATTTTTTGAAAAATACATCTTTTATCTGAAAAAATGAATTTGTTCTTATATTATATCTATGAAACACATAATATTGATTCTAAAATTATATGGAGTATATAAAATTCATAATTTAGTTTATACTATTCATTATATTTTTTTGAAAAGACTAGTTTGGTCTGTAGTGGTGCTCTCGAACTTGGTGTCGCGTGTAGCTCAAGTTATTGAATTGCATTGAAGAGATATCGTACTATGAAATCATGGGGTGTTACAATTATTGTATCAAATATGATGAATATGAAAAAATTATGGACGAATGCCAATCAGTTGAAAAAAGAGTTTGAAGATGTCAAGAGAGAGTTTATCATGTTCGCAAAAGATCATGGGGTGTGACCCTTCTCAAATCATTTTTCTCTGTTCACGTTGTTGTTATTTAAGAAAACATTTTCCATATGAGTTGGAAGAACACCATATCTATCACAGAATATATTGAAGTTATACATGTTGGAATAAACATGGGGGAAAAAATGTTAGTAGTGTCTTTGATAACACGACATTTTATGGATCATATAATATGATTACAAGTATGACAACTGAAGATGATCATCTAGGGGATGTGATTTAAAATGTAACTGATGATGAAGATCATATTTAAGAAATTAAAAGGATAGTTGAATATTAACTTCATGATTTCCAAAAATTTATTGAGAAGTTAATGATTTTTTCAAAAACAACATTGTATACTGGTTTCACTAAACATACATCATTCTCAGTCATACTAAAGCTGTATAATTTGAAAGGTGGCAATATGTGGAGTAACACCAGTTTTAAGGAACTAATTGATATCTTGAATGAAATGCTTCTAAAATATAATGAGCTCCTGAGCGGAACAGACGGTGCTGAATGAATGCTACACTCAATGGGTATGATCTATAAAAGAATACATGCTTTCCATAATGACTGTATATTGTTTTTCAATGACCAAAAATTACATAAATAATTCCCAATGTGTGGTACTTCTCAATACAAGAAAGATGATTCCATTCCTATGAATGTTGTATGCTACTTTCCAATCATTCCAAGGTTTAGGAGCCCATATAGAATTGAGGAGACTAGAAGAAAATTAACATGGAATGCATATAAAAGATTTATATATTGGGACCTATTTCAACCTGTAAACTCTCCTCAGTGGAAGAAAATCGATCATGAGTATCCTGAATTTGGAAAAGAGATGAGAAACCTTCGTCTTTCTTAATCTACAGATTGGGGTAATCCTTTTCTTTTCAAAGCAGTATTCACAGCACAAGGATGGTTATGTTGGTAAATTATAACTTACCCCCATATTTATGCATAAAAAGAATGTACATCATGTTATCTATGCTTATATCATGACCAAAACAACTAGGTAATGATATTGATGTTTATTTGGCTCCATTGATCGTGGATTTGAAATTATTGTTCAATTGAGGTCTTATGTTGTATGATGATTACACAAATAAATTTTTTATTTTGAAATTCATGTTTTATGGTATGATATATGACTTTACTGTTTATGGAAATTTGTCAGGATATAACATTAAAGGATCTCAAGGTTGTCCCAATTGTGATCAAGGCACACAGTCAATTATGTTGAAAGAGTCATCAAAAACTCTGTTTCAAGGAAATTATAGATATATACCTTGATAGAAGAAGTAAGGATCTTGGACGACATCGTCCAACCTCTGTTTAGAAGACTGTATATCACCATCTCCACTAATAGGTGACCAATTATTTGAGAAATTAATCAATGTTGACACTATATTTAGTAAATAATTTTTGAAAAACCTTATGAAAACAGGTTTGAAAAAGAGATCATCTTTTTTTTGAATTACCATTATAGAATTATCTGTATGTAAAACATTTTCTTGATGATATGCATGTTGAAAAAAATGTATGTCATAGTTTCATTGGCACATTTCTAAATGATCCTAGAAAAACAAAGTATAGAATTAAGGCTAGATTGGACATGGTTTAGATGTGAATACGAGAAGAGTTGGCCCCCGTGAGGGGTGAAAAATAAACATTTATTACTCTTTCTATTAAAACTCTTTCCAATTAGGAGAGATATCAGTTTTTCAGCATCTTGAATGATGTAAAGGTTCTAGAAGTGTATTAATCAAATATCAATAACATAGTGTAAATTAGAGATTTTGAATTGAAGGGTTTGAAATCACATGACTGCCATTTTTTTATGAAAGATCTACTTCTTATAGATTTACATTAAATTTTTCCCAAGAATTTCCACCCTATATTAACTATGCTCTGTTTCTTCTTCAAAGCTATATGCAAGAAAGTTATAGACTCAAAAAAATTTCTTACTATGGTAAGTGAAATTTCCATCATATTATGGGAATGGAAATATTCTTCCCACTGACATTCTTTGATATGATGGTTCATAAGATGGTTCATTTCGTGAGTGAGATTTGACTATGTGGTCTTATATATTATATATGGGTATACCGCATTGAATGATATATGATGAATTTGAAAGGGTATGTTAAAAACGGAAGTCGGCTAGAGGGGTGTATTATGGAACAATATATTGTTGAGGAATCCATTGAATTTTGTACTGAATACCTATCTGGTCTTGGAAAAAATTAGACTACCAAAATATCATCACACTATGAGGCATTATGGTGAAAGAATTTCAGTAATAGAGGCTATCACAAACAATATTACCGACCAAGAGTATGCACACCTTTATATTTTTCATAACAGTTTTGACGTTGACCCATGTGTTCAAACTTACAAAGAAATTATTAGGATTTGAATATATCTAGGGATGAACAATAGATATCATATTAACATAATTTATAGTTTATAGGATGGTTTCAAGACCATATTTTTATGATGTTTGATGAAAATCCAGACTCACTTTAAGAATGACATCGATGTCTATCTGGAGAAGAATGTGTGTATGTATTATATTACAATTCATAAGAAATTAATGGTTATAAATTCTATATTAATGATCATGATGAAGGCAGTACCATGCAGAATAGTGGGTTTACACACATGGCTAAAGTGATTCATGTTTCTGGTGCTAATGATTGAAATCCAATTTATGTGAATATGTCATACTTTGGGATCATCAATCAAATATTGGATTTGAAATATACAAAATTTAATGTGCAGAGTTTTCAATACAAGTTGGATGGAAATAGGAGTGTTGTTAAAATAGATGAATTGGTGTTTGGGAAAGATGATTTCATTAAGGGGATAAAGTCAAACCATTTATAATGGCATCATATGTAGTAGATGTATTTTATGTACCAGACCCCCTAAAAAGAAACTTTTCATTTGTTTTGTTATCGACGAAAACAAATGAAGGGTTATATGAAAGTTAAAAAGAGGATATTACTTTCATATGGACTTCAAAATAATTTCGTAGTGGTGCCAATGTAGATGTAATTTATTATGTCATAATAGAACTCAATAAAGGGATTTATATAGTCGATAGAGGGGTCAATTCTCTTCATCCTTTAAAAAAATAGATCCATAATTAGGTTATCGGTTTATTTTAATATACATTGTATTACGTTATGTTATTATCTGTTGATTGTTGCTTTTATGAAATCAAAATTAAATGCTAAACCACTTCTACAGATAACGACTTCTGCACCTATGGATTCACCCAATCCCGAGGCACAATAGGTTTCCCATCCTGCTGTTGCTATTGGTCCTAGTTCAGAGAAATAATAGGTTTCTAAACCAATTACTGCTAGTCCTAGTGAAGAGCAACAACATGTTTATCAACTTGTTGCTGCTGATCCCAATGATGAGGAATATAATTATTATCAACATGTTGATGTTGGTCCCAATGCCGATGGTAGTGCTTTGGAGGAAAATAATGAGGATGCTTCTGAGTAAATAATAAGAAATGAAACCCTAATGGTGCAGAAAAAACAAGAGCACTGTAGTTTGAAAGTGACAGCCAAAATACTTTTGAAAAAATAAAAAGGCATCAATTTTGAAGAGGGATTGAATAAGTGAGGCCAACATATTAACCACCACAAATCCATCTTTAGAAGATACATTAGAATTATTAATTGGCAACACATCTCGATTGATGTACAATCGTGACACCATGTCTTCATCGGGCATAAGACATTAATGTTTGAAGAGATTACACTAACATTATGATATCATTTTTTATATTTATTAAAATAAAATAAAATAATAAAACACCGACTTACTCTTCACCATCCACTGGAGAGTACATTTATAATATATGCCACACACAAGGAATATATATTAAGAGTTTCATGAAGGACTTATAGAGGCTTATGCATAATTTTAATAAAATATTATCTTCAAGATGCTGAAGGGAAAATGAAGCCAGACCCACCTCCTCTTTAAACACACATTATATCCCACGGAGTGTGGGGTACATTTAGCAACCACTGTGTGGAGAATACTTTTCAAGTATGTTGTTTGTGGTAATATGTTGTTTGATGTATCATGTATTTATCACTTTGATTGACAATATTTTATTTATGAAACTGCAACTGAGTGCTGAAAATAAAAAACATGCAAAAAAACCCGAGTACCCCTACCCTAAAGTAAGGATTAGGTACAATTCACTTGAGAAAAAATAGTTGCTTCTTTTAAATTTACCATAATACATTTATGCGACATAAAAAAAACCATAACCATGTTACTCTATTTATATGTAGATTGATGAATCAAAATCGAAATCCATATCCATCCCATGCCATGAGAAATGAAAGGAGGCTCATGTAGATAAAGAAGGGATACAGATAGATGAAAACATACAAAAGGTGTGGGAAACATGTTTTTGTATGAAGTAATATAAATGTGATTTTATTTAAATTCTTATTACATAACAATGACTATTTATTTTCCTATATTTTCTATCTGACATATTCATAAGAATCAACAACACCCACACCAGATGCAGACATACATTCAGCGGCCTTGAAGGAACCAGAACTGTATGGCTGCATCAGAGGTGCTGGTTTGGGGGTGACACCCCAATCATATTTTCAGAAACAAAAACAAGCGGATGATCAAATTGAGGAAATAAAAAAGAAGCATGAAAATTTAGTGATATTTTCAAGACGAATTACAACACCAGAGAGTGATGATAGCAAGTTTGATGGGGGGAGGAAAATAGAAGAATCAACTTAACAAAAATATATTCATGAAGTTCCTTCCCCACCCCCACCAGCTTTGTGGTGATCCATTCCCCTAAAAAACCTGACATAGATGGGGTAATCAATGTTCTAATAATTGTTTTTGTGAAATGTGAATCACATAGACACTGAAAACATTCCTATACTAATATTATATAGGGTGAAAATGATTGTGATTTACATCTATCAACTCCCACATATCATTTTATAGAGAGTTCTATAGTGTTGAATATGTAGAACGACATGATACACAATAGACAACTTCTAACAAATCATGTCAGAGTGTTAATTAACATAGCTAATGAGAAGAATGTTGATATACATGTTCCAAATAATGATGATGAAATTCATATAGTGGAACAAGTTGTTGGAACATTCATCACATGGCCGTCAATTCATGTAAAAAACATGTCGACAAGGAGGTATCCATTTCCGATTTATTTTTCAAGCTTGCCCTTTAACATTTAATGAAAAATTGTCTAAACTGATGAATGATAATATTAAATGACAAAGAGAAGGGGTGAAACAAAATATCACCTCAAAACTATCTCAAGGATTAACCAACCGATTGAAATGGTCTACTGAGATCACCTTCATCCCACCCATTCTATATCCACAATTAGTATCATTGTATTCCCATGTGGATACAATGTTGATAGGTAGAAATACTCACACAATCGATTTTGAAAAAAATATGTATGGAGGGGAAAAATATGATTTCATTTGTACTAAAAATGTAAATAAAATCCTCAAGTATAAATGGCTAGGAAATTCATTTATAAATTTATACATGAGGTATGTTTTCATGATTTGATTTTACAAAATTTGATATACATTGATAATTATGACTAAATACAATTCATATTTTTCACAACCCTATATATGAAAAACAATTGAAGTTATTTCCCAATGAACAAAAAATTGGACTCGTTAGTCCTCACATCACCCCTTCCAAAGAAGAAATAGATTCAGATAATGAAGGTCCAATAATTCTATACCTAATCAAATCATTTGAAAAAAAAATTATGGATGATTGACTCGTTTTATACCAATGATGTAGGGGTAAAACTCTACAATTTAATTATATCAACTATATTTCTATTCCATTCATTACTTATTTCTTTTTGTGTTTTTAGGAAGCATTGGATGCTGATTTCAGTCAATATGGATACTCCAATGATTTATTTTCTGGATTCAATGAATGCATATGAAACAAACCGACCTTGCATGATGGTTTTTGTTAATTTGTAATAGACTAGATCCAACATTTTGAACCAATCATCTTGTTATATAATTTATATTATCTTTTAATGGTGATTCTATTATGATAGGGTTGTGTATCAATATCGTCTACTTCATGGAATGAATCCAGGGCCTAAGGAAAAGAATGCCTTCCAGATCTAAAACTAGAAAAGTGTCCCGGTATATATTATAACATTTCACTATCCAAACAGATATAAAAAATTACTTATTTTTCTCAATTTCACTTAAGTGTCCAAAAAAAGCGAAAATGAATGTGTTATGTTTCTAAATTTATCAGAGAGATCGTATTTCATCAACATACTAGTATCCCGGAAGAGGTATTTTAGAAAATAATTGGGTGTTTATTTAAAATACATTTTTATCCTTTTTGTATTTAAATATCTTCAGTACAACCATGGATGTCACAAAAACTCATATCCACAAGATGATATATATGTGTTTAAAAACAAATGGGCAGTATACTAGATATAATATTGTACAAAAATAGTATGAATTTGAATTCATACAACTTATGGAATCCTTATATGATCATAGATATCACCCTTGTTTACACTTTTTGAGCATATATGATCACACTTTATTATGTGTTATATCATTACGTTATCGATAATGGTTTTAGAAATTATTTTTATTTCTAGTAAAGCAAAACATAATGAGAGACTCTTATGAACAAGTTATTTATGTTTCAATCTTTCCAAAATAAGTATACTTAAAATATTATGGCATGGGTCATTTATATTCTGTATTTTGGTCATTGATGAAGTTGTTTCTTCTGATGTAGTGTGTTGGAAGAATATTGGTTGTGACGAACTAATACATTTAATAATAATAGTAATGGTTTGCATAGAATCATTAGTTTTGTTATTAGATTATATTTGGACCAAATAAACCATTAGGAAAGAAGTAATAGTAATGTTTTGATATAATATATCTATTTTATGGAAAAATTGTATAATGAAACGTTGAATTGATTTTCATTATTCCATGCAGGGTTAGTTTAATTTTGAAGAAATCTATTCATGGGACATGAATTTGTCAGAATAGTAGTGACGTTGTGTATTCCCAATCACAGAGGTAATGGGAAATGTATTTCACTAATGACTCTTTATTTCATACCTCTATTAGAACTCTTATGATTTTCTCTACTTCACATAAGCCTCTGTATGTGATCGTTTCACATAATATCCATTGTATGAATGCATCATGTGAACTGATCGTGTGATCTCACCACATGATCATATCACATAAACAAATCACATAATCAATTAAGTTAATTCACATGAACCATGATTTGTATATTCTAATATTTTTTAAATGGTCACATAATGCATCAGGGGTTATGTAGTCTATTAAATCTGTCAGGTTCATTAGATCATGTGATCCTATTATGGTTATTTTATAATAGGACTTTGAACAAGTCAGGAACATAATATGATATTTCTAATTAAACTTGTGGCCCTTTCATACTCAAGTACAATTTTAAAAAAATATCATCCATTTTAATAATTAATAAAAAATTTCACTTTCTTATGATACAAAAGAATTAATGAATTGAATTTGAGGAGGCTATAGTTCATTAGACTATAATAGTCGATAGTGTGTAATTCGACCAAATGCATAGTCATTCTACCCACTCATGAGTTTCTTAAAAGAACGATGCGAACCAATATTGTGGATTTTCAATTTTCTAATTAGTTTCCCTTATATATGGGTGGGGGTGTCTAGGAGGGAGGGTGTGTCTATGAGTGGGGGTGTCCATGAGTGGGGGGAGGTTTCCCAGAGGGAGGGGGTGTCCAGGAGGGAGGGAGTCTCTAGGTTTATGTGTGTGTGGGTGGGGGTGTCCAAGAAAGATGGGGTGTCCAAGAGGGAGGCAGTGTCCTTGGGATATCTATGAGTGAGGGTGTCCAAAAGGGAGGAGGTGTACAGTGGAATGTCTATGAGTGGGGTTTCTAGTGGGGAGGGTAGGGTGGGTCCATAAGGGAGGGGTTGTCCAGGAGAGAGAGGGTGTCCAGGCATGACGGTGGGAAGGGGTGTCCTGGAGCGGGGGGTGTCCATTATGGGAGGTAGGTTTCCAAGAGAGATGGGGTGTCCAGGATGAATGGGGTCTCTAGGTGGGTGGGGGGGTCCATAAAGGAGGGGGTGTCTAGGAGGGAGGGGGTGTTGAGGATGTGTCCAGGAGTGGGGGGTGTCCAAAAGGGAGGGGTGTCCAGCGGGGTTCATGAGTGGGGTGTCTAGGAGGGGAGGGATGGGGTGTGTCTAGACAAGAGGTGTGTTCATGTAGAGATCCATTCAATTCCATTCAATACTGATAATATATTATGGGTAGATCACTTATAGAGTATGGTGAAGTGGGTCTGTAGTGAGGCATCAAAAGATCCAACCAACCAAAACAATTCCATACCCATGTAAAGGCCCAGTAATTATATTCCAGTTCAATTGAAGGCCTAATATACTTATTTAATGTCATTAAGACCCAATATATGCATCATTTACCTTTCTCATATCAGATTTCTAAGAAACAGAATTTTTCTCTACACCAATGATATAGTAGAGGACATCTTCTCGAAAAATAATTGATGATATATGAGTTTGATGAAAGGAATCATTTCTGATCTAGAAAAGTTGTGAGGACTCTCTCAACAAAATAAATTTTGAACCCCAATCCTGAAATATTGATGAAATCTACGAAATTAAATGTTTTTACCAGAAAATGAATTCTAGAAGATGTATCCCTGCTAATTATATATATATATTTATCTATTATCTAAATTTCCATGGGATCTACGTCCAATGGTTGTGTCATAGGATATTTATGTTTCTTCTTTATGTATTTTGAAATTATATTTTTGTTAATGTTTTTTCAATTTTAATTCTTATTCCTCCAATATATTTTTTGTTTTATGTTTGTACTTGATTTGTTGAACGGTATCTCTTCAAAAATCATGAAATTAGAGTACTAATAAATGTTCTTAAATTCCCAAGGGAGGATAGTAATTACTCCAATCACTTTTTCTAATTTTGAATATCATATTCATTTGAGAGGAGGATGTAATGTTTATTCATGTTTGGATTGGAGACCAATAAATTTCTCTATTGTTCTTCATTTCTATTTATAACATCGTAAAATACAATATCTACCCCTAGTTCAAGCTCTCGTTATACACAATGCGATGGAGGAAGTTAGGTACCTAAGAAAAGATGATGGAGTTGGGTGGAGTTTGATTATTTTTCTATGGTTATGGACATATTAATATTCACAACCATGCTGGATTTGAAATTTAGTACACTTAAGATATTTTTAACGTTATATATTATTTTATAATTCATATTAGTGAATGATTGTGTATAAATAATTTTTATTCCCTTATGAAATAGATGATGATTATACAGTTGGATGAAAAAGGTTATTAATGGATATACACTCGATTCATGACTTTCATACAAACATAATTTTAGGATTGTATAATACTTTATTTTAGTTTTCTAATACATTATTTCAAGGGGGTTGGAGGGGGAGGGTGTTGTCCAAAGAAATGTAGGGGAGGCTGCAGGGGGAGTGTTTGGGGGAAGGGGGGTTGTCTCGGGAAAGGGAGGGGGCTGCTGGGGTATGGAGGTGGGGTTGTCCCGAGGGAGGTTGGGGGTTGCAGATGGAGTGGTGGGGAGGTGTTGTCTAGTGGTAGGGAGGGGGCTGTCCAGGGGGGTTGTCTCATGGAGGGGAGGGAGGGGGTCTGGATACTCAAACTAGTGAACTAGGATGGAGGTGTGTTCAGGAGGGAGGGTGTGTCCATGTGGGTGGGTGGGTTGGGGTATAGGAAGGAGGGGGTGTCCAGGAGTGGGGGTATCTAGGAGGGGAGGGAGAGCTATCCAGGGCGTGGGAAGGGGGATATACAAGGGGTGGGAAGGGGCATGTCTAGTGAAAGGGAGGGGGATTCAGGGGGTAGGAGGTTGCCTAGGATGAGGGAGGGGGCTGTAGGTGGAGTGGGGTTGTACAAGGGTTGGGAGGGGGCTGTCCAGGGGTAGGGGGTTTCTAGGACTGGGGGTTTCATGGAGGGGAGGGTTTATCTAGTGTTGTGAAGGGTGTTGTCCAAGGGGTGGGAAGGATATTTCTACGGAATGGGAGGGGGTTACAGGGGTGAGTAGGTTCTCTATAAGGAGGGAGTGGGTTTGTAGCTAGAGTTGTGGGGGGCTGTCCAAGGGTATGGAGGGGGATGTCTAGGGGTAGAGAGGGGGCAGTCCAGGAGGGTTTTCATGGGGATAAAAGAGAGGGGGGTCTAGCTAATCACACTAAAGAACTAAGAGATCAAGAGAAAAGTGAACTGGTGTGATCATGGCCTATAAAATTTTGTAGGTAGTCATCAAGACCTCTCTAAAACTAAGAAATAAATTCCATGCATACCTTCAACGAGACCATAGATATTTTATGGAGTCCTTGGACATGCATAAGTGGCCATGGTCCAAGATGGGTCGGACCCAATGTCTAATGCGGACGCGCTAGCGCTCATTCCCTTTGAAATGGAACGAGAGAGTACACACATAGAGGCTCTTATTATATGTAACTATTAGTTATATATGCTATCTTGGATGGTGTTAGCATTACGAAAATTTTATAATTTATTCTAAAATTGAATACTCTTATAAAATTGAATACTCCATCACGTATGTGTCAAATTGTAAAACCTATGGATATTTCTCCCATTTTTTATTGTCAATAATTGAACCCTTTTGGATTCCATATTGTTATGGAAATTTCATCCTCTTCTTTTCTCATCCATGTAATCATAAAAAATATATTTGTAATTCAATGAATCATATATATCCTCTTCTAAAATAATAGCTCAATCGAAGGAAATATGGACATAAAAAGGTTGTAACATGTAACAGTTGAAATTTTATCAATGTATTCATTCATATTAATGATTTATTTATTTCATTATTGTATTACTAACATAATATATGTTTTCTTATATATGTACAATTATTTCCTGAGTCCGATTGTTTGTTATGAAACTAATACCATGGACGATAATTCTAGAGAATGAAACATAGATGAAAAAAGGATGAAACATTAATGTTTTTAACTATTTGATGAATAATTGTAATTATAACCATATTAAAAATTATTTGAATCTTATATAGCAGTGTTTTTATTCTTAATGATTTTATGTAAATGTATATATCATTTTTTGAGAAAATCATGTGTGTGGTGTTTTGTTCTTCTATGCTTTATTTGTGTATATGTGTTGTTTTTGTTGTGTGTACAAGTGTTGTCTCAGGTGTACAAGTGTTGTGCAGTTTTTGGGTTTTCTCAAGTAACATTTCCTTTAACATCATTAATTATGTGCTGATAAATGTGTATTATATCAGTGCTCAAAATATCACTGAAAAAGGGGGACTTTATCAGCACTCAAAATAGTGCTGATAAAGATGGCCCTTTAATAGAACTAAAAAAGGGATGATAAAGGGGAACAATTAACATCATTTTTTAGCGGGGATCAATTTGACCCCTTATCAGTGCTATTTTGAGCACTGAATAAGGAGACCCCCTTTAATCATCATCATGAATAACAGTACTTTTCAAGAGATGTAAAATGTTTGTTTTAGCACTTTTAAAATCCTTATTTGTAGTAGCGAATGTGTGTATTATTTATTTATAGATTTTATTTATGTATAGGTATGATGATATTAGTGAGGTAAATAATATTTCGTTTTATATACTTCCATCTACTAGAGAGTTGGGTGGGAAACTTTGTGTAGCCCCGACGGTTGGGTAATAGGATTATCTTCTATGTTCTTCCTTTTATTTTATTTATTTTCTACAAATGATATATAATAGGGTTCTTCCCTCACACTATGTGAGTGTTTTAGGATATGCATTGTGATATGATTCATTGTATATGACCTTACAGTAACTCCTTCAGTTTCGTTGGATCCTTATTTTTTTTAAAAATTGCATTTGATTTCATCCATTTCATGCTACAATAATTTAATATTTTATTATACTCTAAAAAAATATGAGTTTCTACTACATGAAACACTAACTTCCCTTGTATTTCACACGACAATAAATATCTTTGAAGCATGATTTTATAATTATAATTATTTAAATGAGGCATTTCTAACAAAGTCATTAAAATTTGTAATGTGAATTGTAATAACAACATTTAAAAAATTATGTATAATTTTTATATATAAATAAGACATATTTAAAAAATATATAATTTTTGGTAGTCTTCGTATGTTAGAAAATAATTTATTCTGAAATGAAATAATTTTTATACCCTTCTGTGAATAAATAATAAAAATATTTTCTGAAAAATTATGAAAGAGAATATGATAAAATAAAAATAATTTTTAAATTCTTAATTTCAAAATTAGATTAGGGTAAATATTGAAATTTTTTCTAAAAAACTTCATTTTTTGATAAAGAGTGAAAAATACTGTATTTTAATTGAAAATTTATTTTTCATCTAATTTATTTATATTGATAAATTAAATTTTAATTTTTTTAGATGTTTAATTAAATCAATTTTACGTCAATTAATTCAATTTAGGTTAGTTGAAATAATTTATCATTGAAATTGGATGTAAAAACATTTTAAACATATAATCGTTTTGACATAAAATTTTGATTTCTCGACATGTCGGTTTGGATTAATTTTAAAATTAATTTATGCCTCTTCTTTGACTAGAATTTGGAAAATATATTAAATATTTGGAATAATAATAATTTATAATGTCAAAATAGGTCAAATTAGTTTTTCAAAAAAATATAATTTAAATTAATTTTAATTAATTATAGTGATATAGTTAAAAAAAGATTACATTGTGGTTAAACATTAACTAAAATGCCCAAATAACCGACACATAATTTAAAAAAAAATCTGTTTTAGGGAACTATTTTGGCCAATTACCCTCTTTGATAAAATTTGGATAATTAATGGTGACACATGTTGTAATATATACTTCTCCATAGTATTTTCTCTTTTATATTTACAAGAATAACACTCCTCCTCCACTATAAAATGGCACTCACTAAACTCACTTATTTATACCTATAATGAAATTTGTATTAGCCAATATATACTAGTATTTCCAAGTTACATACCTTTATTAATATCATAAATATTTATTTTGGAAGGAATCCAACCATGTAATCACTTAGCCACAAACCAAGAGGAGTTACCCAAAAAATTTGTAACATCCTTCCACAAGATCTTTTGTTTTATTTTATTTCTCCACCCCCAAAAATCATAGTATTCCCTGATTATATGGTAATATCAGTATTATGAATATTATAAGATGTTTTTATTTTAATTTCTCTACATACACACACACACACTTCCATCAAATGGGTAGTGATCTTATCGTTCATCTATAAGTCGGACTACCGCCTCACAAAATGTTGTCCCTCATTTTTCCATTAAAACATATAATGGTTGGTAATTGATATTAAAAAAAGTTTTAAGAGGATATATATGATATCTATGGCTAATTTATTCATAAAAAATTTATATAATAGTTAAATTTAGGCATTCCATTTTTTATAAATACTGGTACTTCGTTTGTCAATGTGTGGACTGTTTCCACCTCAAAGAGATGTGATTCATTCATACTTTACATGGAAAATATTAATGATGGGTTTAATAAAATTATAAATTAAATATTAAAAAATAATTATACTGGTATTATTTTATATATAAATATATATACATATATTTCATTTACTTTCATTCCATCAAGACTACCGTAAAATGTAAATAGTGTTCATGTGTATGTATATATTACCATCTCCATGAAAAGTGTATTTAATTTTATATTTAAAACATTTATATATTATTATAAGTATTTATATAATGAATATATATTGTATATAATAATTTTTTAAACTCAGTAATTTAATATTCATGATCTATGTATGATGATAAAAATAACAAGTTAAAACATATACAAAAAACAACTAGGATATTACACAAGGCGTAACATTAACCAATAATTATTAATAAAATATTATTATAAAGCCATAATAAAATAATATATGAAATTATAGCTAATAATAATTTTATTTTAAATATTTATAATAAAATTATATTTATTAAACTTTTATTTTTAACGATTACAGTGAGAGTAAATATATATGTTATGATATTTCTTATCTCACATTTATTTTTGTGAGATTTTTTCTTTATTCACCACTTGTTTATTTTATGTAGCGTATATACATCCGATGAATATATTATATTATTATTATACTTATAATTATGATTATTTACATATCAATTTTATTATATCTCTTTCATGGGTTTTATATTTCAAAAGATACAATATTTGTAGAGAATGTTTGTATCGATTTTCCTTCTTTAAGACACATTCCATGTTTTTCACCTGTATTCTTCTATAAAATTAATACACATACATTTGACTTGTCATATCATGAATATAATTATTTTGATGATATTTTATGCTTAATTTACTTTCAGTATTATACATGGGGAGTATTATTCAATGTTACCAAGTGATAAGAGTTTATTTACACAATCTCCTCAATTATCGAGATTTTTTATGAATACGCTTTTATTGATAAATTGTTGTGAACCATATATCAATAAAACTCATTTGTTTTATTATACTATGTTTATTCATGATATCATAATGTATTAGTACCATTTTACCAATCTTTGGTACATAAGCTAACAAAGAGAATATTTTTTAAGAGAATATTACCTCATTTATCTCTTTGGAAGGAAATATGGTATATTCAAGAAACCATTCATTCAAAATTGTTTTCAGAATAATTGATATTAAAATTATCTTTAAATACCATTTTCAATGAAAATAGATTTAAAATATCATTTTTATAGTTTTAAAATCTTCTATTATATGTTTTCAATGCTGTTATCTAAGAAAACTTTTTTAAAATGTTTTTTATGTTTTGAATAGAATTTTTCAATGTAATAATAATATTTTCCTTCAGATGATATTAAAATATTCTTTAATATTAAATTTTCCAAGGTTACATTTGTTTGTGTTACTCCATTCTTTTAAGGGAAATTATCTAAGGGTTTATTTCATATTCAATATCTTAAAGGTTATTGTTTTTATGGAATGATGTTTATGAAGCTCATTTTTTATTCACAGGTTATATGATTATTAAAACTATTTCATTTTATGGGATATGCTTTGAAAAATGATTATGAAACCAATCTATTTTTCACAAGTTATGAAATGATTACATGTTTATGATGCACGTTTCATTTCATGGTTTATGATATAATGAATTTATATGATCTAATGGAAAACAATTTTTTTATTTGAAAATGATATGGTAGGGGACAATATCACACTCCAATGCATTGGGTTATGATTTATATCTCATAATATAGAATTGGATGGAATGGGGAGTGAACTTGGTTCAATTAAAGACTTTTTTCTCTAGAGTGATCATGGGAGTGGACCTTGACTACTTAGATGGTCGTGGGAGTGAACTGTGACAACCATGATGTTATAGGTAGTGAACCCATTCTACTGAGACGGCCATGGCTATATGACAATACTACTATAGAAATAATTTAATATTCTTATGTGTTAGCCACAATTCCATTTCTTATTCCTGTGTTATTCTTTTAGGGATTATTCTATTGATTCCCTTATGATTAATGTATTATGAACTACCAATACTTATTCTATGACCAATTTTGATTATCCTTAATATATACGGTATGAGAATCTAGTGTTATTACCACATTCTCTTACCATAATTCTCATTTTAATTCTTACATAACTCTATTTCATACCCTTACTGAGCATCGGTGTTCACCCCTTTTTATGGGTGCTTTCTCTATGTTATGAAGATATGAATTATAGATGAGTTTTCTAAGAAGGGATATTTTAATATAGACTCCAATATGATATAATTTATCATGATTATTTACCTGTGTTTATGTTTCTAGTTTTCCAAATGCACTAAACAAACATGGAATTTGTTCATCTGTTTGTTTAATGTATTATGTATTCCTCAAAAAGTAACTATTGTTATTATATTAAAAATATAAATTAAATATACTCAGTATCATTGAATTTATTTTGTTATTCATTGGTTATAAGGATGAGAAAATAATACTGACAACCCAAATTACATGACTAAATAAGGGGTAAGGATGAGGAAAAATATACGATTATGTCCTATAATTATGGTGAAGGATAGAGAGAGTGGTATACTATAAATAACTTAGTGTCTAGATACTAAAAGTGAATGTGGGTTTGACTAAGATGTATATGGGCATAACAACCCTAAAAAACCCATATTGAGCTTGACTCAATCGAAAAAAGGTGCATGAAAATGGGTTGTGTTGCATACCTAGTTTAAGACTCCCTAGTAATATGCATTGGGACTTGAAAAAATATTCACAAACCATAAGGATGTATTTAAATATAATTTGGAAATGAAAATTTTGGGATAAACATAAGGTGTTATATATTAAAGAAGTTGTCATAATTAAGAAATATTATTAGTGGGTTTTCATGATGATGTAGTTCTCTATTATGATTTTACTTTCTTACACTGTTATTTTTGATTTTTCCCATGTATAGAACCGGATGAATGATCATTAATTTTGAGAGTGATGGATAATGAAATTATTGTTCCCCTATGAATATGAATTCTCTGGGAGTTCGAATGAAATTTTTTTCTATGCTCATCCAACATTATAAAACAATGAATTAATTTGGAGTTCCTTATGAGGAATGGAAGGAACAACATTTTGTTGAGTCCTTTTTGAGGAAACATCCACCATATTTTAGTGGGTATTATGATCCACTTATTGCTGAACAATGGATTAGTAACACATAAAATATATTCTATATTATCTTGTATTAGAATCATGGGAATTTTATTCTGGTTGTTTATCGGTTTGAAGCCAAATCAGACCATTTGTGGACTCTAATCAAGATTATGTGGCAACAAGATAAATTAAATACACGGTTTGGGAAAAGTTCAAGAACATTATTTTCAATAAGTACATTACAAATATTCTAAATATCAATATGGATAAAGTGTTCATTGAAATAAATGAATGAGATTATGAATATATTTGTACCTATGAGGCTAACTTCAAAAGACTTATGAGGTACACTTCTAGTATTACCATTCAACCCAAAGGTGATGTTGATACGATTTTCAGCAACTTAAATCCTTGTCTCAGAAGGGAGTTTCCCATTAAATACATTAGAGGATAAAAATATATTGTGCATAGTTAAATCATAGTTGAAATAGGGGATGATGCTATATATCAATCACGTGGTTTTGATAAGAAAATGAATATGGAGTTTAAAGGAAAATCAAAATATCATGAAGAGAATTAATATGATCGTTCTGTTATGCAACATGTGTGGAAAAAAGCATGGGGAAAATTTTCATAAGTGGTCTAATAATTTTTTTAAGTGTGTAAGGGAATGACATTGAGAATTATATTTATTATGTGATGGGAAGGAGTTAGATAATAATGTTAGTGGAGAGAAAGCTGCATAGAAAAAAACTCTCTGATTTTAGTGATGCAAGTTTATATAGAAAGTTCATTATGATAACTAGTTACCAAACTATAAGGTTAATGATTATTATTGATGTGATTATCCTATTTGGATTATTTAAAAACGATAAATATCTTTTGATAGTTATTTTAGATGTGAGATGAAATAACGATGTGGTGAAAGGTACACTTATCATGAACTCAAGAATTGTTAACATCCTATTGGATTCTATATATACCAACTCTTTCATATCTAAATAACTTTCTAAGGGAATTAATATTAATCCAAAATTATTAAATGTGGAATGACTTGTGAAAACCATTAATGGTATAAATATTTTATCTAATCTCTATGATTCCTCTATGGTTTATGTTTTTGACAATGTACTACATGTAAATATTTTCACTTTTCCTCTGTATGAATTTGATATCATCATAAAGATGTATTTTATTTCAATGCATAGAACAATCATATATTGTTGAGTATGGAAAGTTTAATTTGATATTTGAAACCAACATATGATCATCTATCAATATGATTATAAGTTTTAACTACCATGGAGATTACATCCAATTTATCAATATTAATTACCATTTAGAAAGGATGTAAATCGTAAATGTTTGGAGATAAAATCGACATTGATTATTTGACTATTTTTCAAGAATTTTTCGATACAGTTTAATATTTTTGAATCCTTACACCAAAACATGATTCTTAGTCCTCGATAGAGCTCATGAATGGTCCCATGAAAATTTCAAATAATCCCGATAGAATGGACCCTATTTTTTTGTAGGAATAAATAACTCTGAGAAAACAATGGTAAGGAATTCATTTATTCATGTGTGTCACCATGGGGTTTCCCATATATTTTCATGAAAAAGGAAGATGGTTCAATTAAAAAATACATTTATTATTTCCATTTGAATAATATTATAAATAAGTATATGTATCCTCTTCCCCATATTGATGAATTTTTTGATCAATTTTTAAGAGTTTATTACTTTTCCCATAATGATCATCATTTTAGATATCATCAATTTAGGGTAAATATGGAGGATATACCAAAAATATAATTACATACATGGTATAAACAAAATGAATATATAGTAATGCCTTTTGGTTATAATGATTTCCATGGTATCTGCATCAATTCTACTAAAAGTGTCTTTATAGATTACCTCAATAATTTTTTTGTAGTCTTTGTATATAATATTAATATTTATTAAATGAGAAATAAATTACATTAATACATTGTTATAATTGTACTAAATACCCTAATGAATGATATATTGTACGAAAAATTTACAAAGTGTCAATTTTGGCACTAAAAGTATTCATTTTAGGGTCATATAATATCAATAGAGGTTATATGATTAGTTCCATCCAAGAAGGAAACTATGGAATGTTTTCTTAGAAAACCTGTGGTCAATAAGATCCACATTTTTCATAGTTTAAAATGATATTATTGAATGATAGTTTAGAATTTTTCATGACTATCTAATCATTTGACCAAGTTAACATGGAAGGGTTCCAAGCTCTTCTAGAAAAATGATTGTGAGGATAATTTCATGTAACTAAAGAGAAAATTAGTTATCAAACCTATGAAAAAATTACCCTATAGTGGATATGGGGTTTTAATCAATATTTATCCATCTAATAGAGGATTGGGATGTGTTCTAATATCGAATAATGTGGTTATTTCCTATTCTTCAAGTCATTTAATAAATAATGATAAAAATTATCCAACTCATTATTTGTAGTTAGTAGTGGAAAATTGTATTAAAAAATTGGTGGAATTATATATTTGGAGAATGGATTGATATATATATATATATATAATGATCATAAATGTTTGAAATATATATTCACACATAAGGAGTTGAATGTGTGCTAGAGAAAATCGTTATAGTTAATAAATCATTGGTACATATCAATAAATTACCACCCATGGAATGTGAACATGGTGGATGATACTTTGATTCGAGAGGATCATTCTATCTTATCCATGATTAGGATTGTCCAGGAACCAATATTTCTAGATTTTATATGGAAGGATTCGGAAATCTTAATTGGAGGGGAAAAGTATTTTCTTTTACAATTTAATTTTGAAACCTCTATCCAAGTGACCATTGAAGAAGCACAAAAGGAAGATATATAGCCTAAAATGAAGTTTATAATTGTTCCCAAGTAAAACCTCGATCATTATTTAATGATCTGATTAAACAATTGAGTATGAGTTGCATCCATACTATATTTGAAGGAGGGGATTATAGAGGAATGTCATATCTCTTCATTCACTATTCATACATTAAGTATGAAGATGTAAATATACATTAAAGAATAATTATGCAGGGATTGAATGAATAGGGATATCATACAGTTCGTATATTAGTTCTCTATATTCCAAAAAGTTAATGTTCAATGAAAAATGTACAGAGGGACATTTCTTCCATTACCCATACATGAGTGAAAATGGGATAAAATCACTAAGTATTTTTTTCATTAGACTCCCAAAATCCTCTAGAGTGTTCAATTATATTTTTGTATTAATTTATTTCCTTACCAATTCATCACACTTAATTTCTACCAGATAATAAATTTTTATATATCAACATTTTCTTATATACATTAAGGAAGTTGTAAGGTTTCATGGAGTACCACATTCTATTGTATCTGATCGAATTAGAAGTTTTCCTCAATGATCTGGTGAATTATTCAACAAGAACATAATTTAGTATTTATTTTCTAGAACTATATATATTCCTCAAATGTTTTGTCAGTATGAATTAAATATTCAAACACACCAGGGAATGATGAGATCTTTTTCAATGGATTTAAACAGTGGTTTTGATCAACACCTTCCTCTTATTGATTTTTAATATAATAATATCTTATTCCCAGGAATTCCTATGTATCATTTTGAATCAATTTATGGATTAAAATGTAGATACCCAATATGATGGAATGAATTTAGATAAATAAATCCATTAGGACATAATATAGTTAAAGAAATGACAGAAAATATAGGGACCTAACCTTAAACATTATGTAATCTAGTAAATTATTTTAGAATTAACTTTTATACCTTCCCAACTAACATTTAAGATTAATGTTATAGTGAATTAGTGACTAAATAAAAAATATAATCCCACAAGAATACAAATGGGTTATTACAAAAAATTTATCCATTTCATTCATAATACTATATTATTTAATAAAACATGAAATTATTCCGTGAATAAATCTTCACAACATTTATCTTGGAATATCTTTTTCTCTTACCCATCCTTAATCCTAGTGAAAAAAAATTAAAAATAGAATGCGAAAATAAATCTCTGTACGTGACATAAAATAAAAGAACATGATAGTCCATGAATACTTATAAACATATGAATTTTTTTTAAAAAGATATAGCCTTGTGGTTCAACCATCACAGTTACACATGAAAATCCATTACATTCACCTTTTAACGTTATCATAATAAAATAATTTTAGTGAGATATAGGTCCCAAATGTAATCAAACAAATCCTTAAAAACTAAAATATTTACATTAAACATGAATACATGCATCATAAAACATTCCTTTTGAATAGAAATTTAATTGAGTATTTTTAATGAAAAGTCCCTTACCTCAGGTTCATCTTAAATGATGTGTGTCAAAACCAGATGTATAATAGGCTAAAAAGTCTTATAAATGAATAAAATATCCATATTCCAAATTATAATTCATTATATTATCATATTATAACATATTTCTGTAATTTTATTAATATTGTTTTTATATTTTCATTGTTTCTGGTGAGTTTATTTCATGGTTTACATGTTTCATTAATTATGAATTTAATTTTTTTAATGGAATAAATGATTAATAAGTGGAAATAAATTTTATTAATATGTTTCAACAATTTCAAATGATACTATAAATAATTTTTTAAATATGATTATGATTCATTAGATAAAACATTAATGAAAGTTATTTATTTTTGTTTAGAGGTTTTTATGACCATCGTGAAATTATATCATTTTATATAAAACAATTTTTATTTATTGGTTCTAGAATAATATATAGCATATAAAATGTATAATAAAATATTATTTAACATCAATAATGTTTCAATGAAAATATTTAAATGTGGTAGTGGAAAAATATCGTATATTTTCCACGATGGTGGTAAATCGACACATTAGGGATGATGTTATCATTTTTCGAATAAAAGTGAGAGAAAAAAGAGATTGATGATTAAAATATCCAAAATATGATTAAAATAATGTATATATATGATAATGAAGTTTTCATGACATATAGATAAGGTAATTTTATTAGAGAATAAGAAATGAAAATAAATACAAAAGAAAATAAAAGAAAATGAAATAATATTTTTCCTCTTGAGTTCATCTCATTGAGAACCTCTATAAGATACATGTTTTTGGACTTTTTCTGAGACCAATTGGTCTTTGAAGTGGGGATAGAGATTTGGATGGGAATTTAGTAGATATAAACAATATAAAATTCATTATATTGTTATGAGAAGAGGTGATATATATAGTGGAGGATAGGGGTGTTTTTTGATTAATTAATTCATTAGAATATTTTCATACCTCAAGAAAATGAATATTTTGAGAAACATCACTAAATATATAAAATTATTTAAAAATATTTATATATTTTGAGATTATATAATTGATACATCATTAATGTCTCAATAAATCAAGTATTTATCTTATATCATAGAATAATTTAATTCCCTATTCACAAAAAAAATAATTATATTTGAAAATTACAAAATAAATTCTTAAACATTTTTCAACATGAATAATTTTAAATTTAACTATATTTTTTGAAATTAATTTTTGAAATATTTGTAATTTAATTTTTAAATAAAACATTCATCTATTTGAAAAATACTAATTTGAAAACTATAACTATATTTTAAAATAGTGAAGAATTAACTAATGTCTCATAAAATTAAATTATAATAATAAGAAAACAATATTAATTTATGAATATATTTTATTAATATAAATTTTCTTTTAAATCGTTAATTTAATTTTAGAATTATAAATAAAAATTTATGTTTCTCAAAAATATCACCACATAATTTATCACTTTCAAAAAAACCTTATTTATTCCATGACATAAATATTTCACATTCTCACTTTTAAGAAACATAGTTTTTTTAAACATTCTAATGTGAGTTTAATATTATATTATTTTACATTACTTAGTTTGTATAAATATCACTTATTTTATTATAGATTAATTGTAACATCACAAGTAAGTAATAAATAATAGATATTTTTATCTATGTCAATTAATGATTAAGATAGTGTTTTAGAGGCTTAAAATGAAAATAAATACAATCTTGTGCATGGAATACACTAATATTCTTAAAATATTATTTTACTACGTTTTGATGGCAAACCCATTTAAAATAAATATTTTGACAATTTTATAAGCTATTTTTTGTCAAAATAAACTTATTATTTATGATTGGGACATCAAAATAAACTTTGTGTGAATTTTGGTATTTTTCCGATAAAGTTTATTTTTTTAATCAATAGTGAAAAATGTTGTATTTTAATTCAAAAAATATTTTTAATCTAATTTATTTATATGATTAGAATATATTATGAACTGGTTTTGAAGTGAAATTAGAATATATTTTTACAATTTTATCCAATGGTGGTCATTGGAATAAATTTCACTTTGAAATTGGACTTAAACTGATGTCAATCTTTTGATACTTATTGTATCATAACAACACGCATTTTGTCATGACAGTGGGAATTAATTATTAAATTAATTTATGTGACATATGTTATTTGAATTTTGTAAAATAGACATCATTTTTGAATTCAGAATATCAAATATAGATTAGGGTGAAGTTTTGGTTTTTTTCTGAAAAACTTCAATTTTTGATGAATAGTAAAACCACTAAGTGGTAGTTAAAGAAACCGTTTTTTCGTTTAAATGAAACTTTGCCACTTCTGTGATTTGATTTTCAAAAATCTTACATACATGGTTGTCATTAAGAAGTAAAATGTGGTTCAATGAGATTAAAATAATTTTTTGGTGAATAGTAACTTTTAAGTTCTTAATTGCGATTAGTGGTAATTAGTGTAGTTTAAGGTAAAAATAATGTTTTAATAATATGATATGAGCTTGACACTTGTCCTACCCTCATTGGATGTGTCATGGCCAACCAAGAAAATCCATGTGTCAACTTGGGGACCCCATGGAGCCACTTTGGTTGGGAAATGACATAAATAATTTTTTATTTAATGTTAAAGTAAAAATGACCCAAACATGATATCTTTTACTAAAACAATTTTTAAATGGGGTTATAAAAGTAAGATTTTTGATTATAAATATTAATTGGAAAGATTAAAAGATTTTCTACATCATAGTTTTATTTATAATTTTTAGACTTTAAATAAATTAAATTATTTATGACATCATGATGATGCAGCGATTACCTCATTAATAAAGGATTTAAATAAAATAAAATGACAATGTAAAATCTATAAACTACACAAGTACAAAAACTATTTGATGGGTGTATTTCTAACCCTTATCACCTTACCCTCTAATTATATCAATTTGGGACCTTTTTAATCCAAAACTCATTTTAAAATAATGTAACATTTCTTTACTTTCCAAGAGTGCCTCTCCTCTCCTCTTATAAAAGGCCCCCACCTCTACCTCCTTACCCACACTCCCAAAGCCTTTGTCTCGGCCAACCCCTGCCCATTTTGTCTCTACACTTCCCTCTCTTACTCCTTGAAGCCTCAATTTGGGCAGAAGTCTTCCCAAAGAAGCCTTTGACCTCAAATCTAAGTGAGTTACCCGATTTTGAGGTAATGTGTTCACTTGTCTTCTATTGTTTTATTTTTCTTCTCCAACCCCCTAAAATCTTTTTATTCGTTTCTTTTGTAACAACTCCAGTATATAAAATATACTAGGATGTTGTTATAATAAGAATTCGAGCTACACTTACACACACCTACATCTAATGGTTAAAGAAAATGTTGTTTCCGTGGATGGTGAATTTATGCCTCCCGAAACAATGATTGTTCAAAATTATCTTAACACCTTAAAAGGTGGCCATTAAGATGACACTATATTTATATATGATATATAATATGTTTAGGTTTTTTTAAGATTCTGTATTTTTCATTTTGGGCATACCATTATGGTTTCCATTATGGGTAAACGAGATATCTTCATTTAAGGAAGTGCGGACTACCGCCCCCTCAAAGTGATTTGATTCGTTAAATACCATATGTGGGACGTATAAAGGAAGGAACTATGATATTATATATGGTATTATACTAGAATTATAATATACCTTTATATCAATATGATTCCATTCTGTAAAATACGAAATAGAAATGAAAGTAGCGTTCATGCATACGTACAGCTTACCGTCTCCATGAACGGTGCATTTCATTTCATACCTCTAAATGATTATGTAATATTATAAATGCATGCATGTACTGGATATATATGACATATATGATATCTACATCATGAATACCATTCGGGATATAATGGATACATGAACAACTTGTAATTATAAAGGGCTTATTTTTGACTCAAGTACAAATGATCGTTAAATCGACCGTTATTAACTAAAATGATTACATAGTGTTCATGAAATGGAAATAAGTGATATAAAATGAATAATGAACTTAAAAAATGTTCTTAAACAAGTATAAATTAACTCAAGTTTAATATTCAGGAGATTAAAGAATGACCGAGTCAAGTCGGACCCGAGGTATGGGACTTCGTCTCAATCTCCATTCATTGAGGCATATTGTGTTTATACACAACCTTCTTTTATATGGTGTATATACTGTCCTTTGGAATATTATATCATGAATCAATTTATTCTCTTGATATTATAAAGTTCTTATTAAATCTTATTCCTCAATTATTGTATTCAAGTGTCTCTAATTTTGGTAAAAACCCTTTAACCAATATATCACTTTAAATGTTTTAATGATTTTTTATTATTAATATCCATGTTTTAAAAATGGTTTTAAGGATATATTTATATGGATATTAATGGTTTAAAATGTTAAAGGCTTCAAGGTGGTATGGGACACTTTGATTCAAAAATATCTTTATTAAATGTTTTAAATGGTTTTGAAAATGGTTTTTTAATGGATTCATTATTTCAATATACTAAAATGTTATATTGTGATTGAAATGTGGAAATGGTATGTTTCCTTTATGCATGTTTTATGTGATACGTTTATGTGAGGGTTCTCGGGCATTGTTATGAAAATGGGTGGTTCAGTGATAAACTAAGGGCGGGTGAGCCAGATATAGCTCTCCAATGCATTGGGTAACACGAAGGAGTAAAACGTTAAGGTTTCTCCGAAGAGATTTAGGGAATATACTGTGATGGGTATTTAAAACGTAACCAAGAGGGTTACTCCCTACGTAAGAATTTTATGAATGCCTCAAGTTACCTTTATGTCTTGTGATTTCTAGGATTTATTCATTATTTGATGAGTTATGTTAAAGTTCTTGTGTTTTATGTGTAAAGTATGATTTCATTCTTATGTATATATGTACCCATGTTTCCTTTACATATTTTTATATCCCTTACTGAGCTTTTTATGCTCATCCCAGGTTTTTTTAAATGTTTTTCACAGGTCAAGGGAAAGGTACATGATATGATGATAGTGTCAAGGAAGTGTCAAGAAAGAATCCACGTTTTATTTTAAATATGTTTCCATTGATGGGAAAGAAGAATACTATCTTTATGTAACCACTTTGTTTATATGTGGAATGTAATGCAACTTTTATGATCTAATTCTCTAAAACTCTAATCCCGAAAAGATCCTCAATGTGTAATCTTGTAATAACTCAAGATTAAGTAAGGTTTAAGGCTAGGGCCTTATAGTTGGTATCAGATGTCGGTTTAGATAACTTTAGGAGTTAGAATTCTATTAAATGATTATCCAAAAATAATTTTTTGATGGTCAAATTGAAGTGATATAGTATTTGAAGAATACCATGTTGCTTCATCTAAGACATGTTTGTTCAGAATGGTTTTCCGCAGAGGAAATAGGAAAGCAGAGCTAGGAAGGCATACAGAAGGAAATAAACTTCCGAATCAGCATCCTAAGATGGTCGGAATTGGAACTGAACAGTTTGTTGCAGTAATGGCGCAGTTGACTCAAGCGATAAATGGTGGAGGTATCCATGCACGAGATCAACCAGATCAACCGCAGAGGAACATGTTAGTGGTGGAACATTTCATGAGGCAATATCCCCCATCATTCATAGGATCATCTGACCTTGTGTTAGATGAAGGGTGGATTAAAGCACTAGAACAGATTTTTGATGTCATGGGGTGTTCAGAAAATCAAAAGGTTAGTCTTGCTATTTACTGTTTGGAGGGTGAGGCAGATCAGTGGTGGTCTATGGTTGAAAATATCAGAGACGCCGATGAGATTGATGCTCTTGATTGGGATGAATTCAAAGGTATGTTTCTTGAGAAGTATTTTCCTAAGGTTTTTCGACTTAGGATGGAAAAGCAATTATTGGAATTGAGGCAAGAGGAAGACTCAGTGGCTACCTATGAAGAAAGGTTCACTCGATTGGAAAGGTATGCTCCAAATTTTATCTGAGACCTTGATAGTAAAATCAATCGTTTTTACTCAGGATTAACGCCAACATATCAAAGGGAATTATCTTCTTGTGAGTTTAAAAGTTATGAAAAGCTTTTTCAATGTGCTGATAAGGTGGAAATGGAGTTTTCTGATGATCAAGTGTTCTATAACAATCAACATAAGAAGAGACTGAGGTGGTAGGAGAAAGGTAAGAATTCTTCAAAAAAATATGATGGTAAGAAATCTATGTTTCCAGTTTGTGATAAATGTGGTAAAAGGCATGCTGGGGAATGTCTTTTGAATTCTGGAATGTGCTACCGATGTGGTAAGATGGGACATAAGGCTCGTGATTGCACTGAAAAAGATCAACGTGAAGGTAAGAACAAATTTTATTTACAGTTAGTGAAACGTTATAAGTGCAATGAGATGGGTCACTATGTAAACGAGTGTCCAACAAAGAGCTTGAGTGATGGGAAGCAGTTAGACTACAAGAAAAAAAGGGGTGGTGAAATCCTTTGCAACTACTTCAGCAGATGTCGGGCCATCAAATGAAGTTGTATCAGGTACTTTGTTTGTTTTTTCAGATTATTCCAGTGTGTTGTTTGATTCAGGTTCTACACATTCTTTCATCTCTAAAAAAATTTCTAGTAAAATGGGAATACCATCTCAAGAAATGACTCCTTGACATTTGGTAAAAACACCTGGGGGAAATGTTGAGGCAAAAAGAATTTATAAGAATCTTCCTATCCTTTTCTGTGGAAAGAACCTACTTGAAAACCCTATTGTTCTACCTCTAGTAGAGTTTGATGTTATCCTGGATATGGATTGGCTCTCTATATACCATGCTAAGATTGACTATAGAGCTAAAGAAGTTTCTTTTCAGAAAGACTTTCAGATTGTGTACAATAATGAACCCTTACTGTTGATAACTTATCAAGAGGCCAAGAAACGTGTAAATGATGGAAATGAATGTTACCTTGCACACATCGCTGAAAATAAAGGAACTATTCAGATTAATGATGTGCCAGTGGTAAATGAGTATCCTGATGTTTTTCCTGATGAGTTGCCTGGAATAATACCAGATCGGGAAGTTGAGTTTACTGTTGACTTAGTTCCTGATGCTAAGCCAATTTCAAAACCCCCTTATCGAATGGCTCAAATTGAACTTTTAAAGTTGAAGGAGCAATTGTATGATTTATTAGAGAAATGTTTCATTCGACCTAGCACATCACCATGGGGTGATCCTATTTTATTTGTTAAAAATAAAGATGGTTCAATGAGACTTTTCATTGATTATAGAGCCTTGAATAACATCACTGTTAAGAAAAAATATCCTTTGCCTCATATCGATGATTTTTTTGGTCAGCTCCAGGGAGCTCAGTATTTTTCAAATATTGACTTGAGATCGGGGTACCATCAGCTGAAGGTAAAGGAAAAAGACGTTCCAAAGACAATGTTTCGTATAAGATATGGCCATTAGGAATTTGTAGTAATGCCTTTTGGGATAACCAATGCACCTACTGTATTCATGGACATAATGAATAGAATTTTCCCTGAGTTCTTGGATAAGGTTTTGGTGGTTTACATTAATGATATTTTGGTGTTTTCTAAAAGTAAAGAGGAGCATGAAAGGCATTTAAGGGTTATCTTGAAATCCTTAAAAGAAAATAAATTGTATGGGAAATTCAGAAAGTGTGAGTTTTGGTTGCAACAAATTTCTTTCCATGGTCACATTGTTTCTAAAGATGGATAACTGTTGATCCTGCAAAAACAAATGTTGTGGAAGACTAGCCAAGACCCACAAATGTAACTGAGATTCGTAGATTCCATGGTTTGGCAGGCTATTACCGAAGGTTTGTTAGAATTTTTTCTCGGTTTTCTAGTCCAATGACTAAGCTAACTTGGAAGGGTGTTAAGTTTATCTGGACAAAAGAATGTGATAGTTATTTTCAGGAATTGAAAAGATGATTGGTGAAAGCTCCAGTTTTGGCACTACCTTCCAGGAATGGGGAGTTTGTTATATACAATGATGCTTCATTGAAAGGACTTGGTTGCGTCCTAATACAGAATGATCAGGTAATTTCTTATGCTTCACGACAGTTGAAAACTAATGAGGTAAATTACCCTACACATGATTTGGAATTAGATGCTGTTATTTTCGCTTTAAAAATTTGAAGGCATAATTTGTATGGAGTAAAGTGTGAAATATATACTGATCACAAAAGTTTAATGTATATATTCACTCAGAAAGAGTTAAAAATGAGACAGAGGAGATGGTTGGAATTAATCGAGGATTATGATTGTACAATTCATTACCATCCGGGAAATGAAAATAATGTGGCTGATGCTTTGAGTCGAAAAAGTAATGCTTCATTAGCAATGTTGCGTTTGGAACGTGATCCTTTGGTTAAGGATTTTATGAACTTTGGCATAGAAGTTGTTGGTGCAGGAAGTTCTTTTGTTTTGTTTCAGGTATCAGTGAGATCATCTCTATCAGATAGAATCAAGCAAGCACAGAAGCAAGACAGCGAGTTGTAGAAAAAGGTAGAGCTGGTTCAGAAAGGTAAGTTTCCTGAATTCAACATTGATAATGATTGTGTTTTGAGATTTGGGAAGAGATTGTGTGTGCCTTGTGATTCACAGTTGAAGGGAGAGTTGTTATGTGAATCTCATAGTTCTCCGTTTTCAGTTCATCCTGGCAGTACTAAGATGTACAGAGATCTGCGGGAGTATTACTGGTGGGATGGAATGAAAAGAGATATTGCTGATTTTACTGTGAAGTGTTTGACATGTCAACAGGTTAAAGCAGAGTGGCAGTTACCGAAAGGGATGCTTCAGCCTTTACCATGGCCAGAGTGGAAATGGGAGAATATATCCATGGACTTTGTTGTGGTATTACCAAAGACATCTCGAGGTAATAATTCAATCTGGGTTATTGTTGATCGCTTGACTAAATCAGCTCATTTCCTTGCTATACGAGATACTTTTTCCCTAGATCATCTTTACAGTTTGTATATTAAAGATATAGTCAGGTTACATGGAGTTCCCCTCTCCATTGTATCTGACCGTGATCCCAGGTTCAATTATAACTTTTGGAAGGGCCTTCATAAGTCGTTGGGTACTGAATTAAATTTTAGTACAGCATTTCATCCTCAATCAGATGGGCAGTCGGAACGAACAATTCAGACCTTGGAGGATATGCTACGAGCTTGTTCGATGGATTATCAGGGAAGTTGGGACCAACATCTTTCATTGGTTGAATTTTCATATAATAACAGTTTTCATTCCAGTATACAGATGGAACCATTTGAGGCATTATATGGGAAGAAGTGTCGAACTCCACCTTTTTGGGATGAAGTGGGTGAAAGGAAGTTGATGGGACCAGAATTGGTAGAAGAGTTGGTAGAAAAAGTTTAGCTGATTTAGAAACACATGAGAACAGCTCAGAGTAGGCAGAAGAGTTATGCAGACAACAGGAGGAAGGATCTCTCTTTTGAGGTAGGTGATCATGTTTTTCTCAAAGTATCACCATGGAAAAGTGTGATGCGATTTGGTAAGAAAGGAAAGCCAAGTACTAGGTTCATTGGACCATATGAAATTCTGGAAAGAGTTGGATCATTTTCTTACCAAGTGGCTTTACCTTCGAGTTTATCTCAGGTACACAATGTTTTTCACATTTCGATGTTGAGAAAGTATATGCCAGATCCATCTCATGTTTTGAGTCCAGAGGTAGTTCTGCTAGAAGAAAAGATATATTATGAAGAACAACTGGTCCAGATTCTTAAACATAGGGAGAAAGTGTTACGAAAGAAGGTGATTAATCAGGTAAAGGTTTTGTGGAAAAACCACATGATGGAAGAGGCAACATGGGAATCTGAAAATGCAATGAGGGATAAGTACCCCCATTTATTCGATAAGTAAATAAATTGCGGGGATGAAATTTTCTAAAGGGGGGAAGGATGTAACATCCCAAGTAAGTAATGAATAATATATATTTTATCTATGTCTATTAATGATTATGATAGTGTTTTATAGGCCTAAAACGAAAATAAATACAATCTTATGCATGGAATACACTAATATTCTTAAAAGATTGTTTTACTGCGTTTTGATGGAAAAACCTTTTTAAATATATCTTTTGACAAGTTTATAAGCTATGTTTTTCAAAATAAACTTATTATTTATGATTGGGACATCAAAATATACTTTGTGTGAATTTTTGGTATTTTTCCGATAAAGTTTATTTTTTTAATGAATAGGGAAAAATGATGTATTTTAATTCAAAACCTCTTTTTAATGTAATTTATTTATATGATTAGAATATCTTTTGAATTGGTTTTGAAGTGAAATTAGAATATATTTTTACCATTTTATCCAATGGTGGTCATTGGAATCAATTTCACTATGAAATTTGACTTAAACTAGTGTCAATCTTTTGATACTTATTGTTTCATAAAAAAATGCTTTTTTTCATGACAGCGGGAATTAACTATTAAATTAATTAATGTGACTTATATGATTTTAATTTTGTGAAATAGAAATCATTTTTGAATTCAGAATATCAAATATAGCTTAGGCTGATGTTTTGGTTTTTTTCTGAAAAACTTCAATTTTTGATGAATAGTGAAACCACTAAGTGGTAGTTAAAGAAACTGATTTTTCGTTTAAATTAAACATTTCCACTTCTGTGATTTGATTTTCAAAAATCCGACATACGTGGTTGTCATTAATAAGTAAAGTGTGGTTCAATGAGATTAAAATAATTTTTTGGTGAATAGTATCTTTTAAGTTCTTAATTGCGATTAGTGGTAATTAGTGTAGTTTAAGGTAAAAATAATGTTTTAATAATATGAGATGAGCTTGACACATGTCCTACCCTCATTGGATGTGTCATGGCAGACCAAGAAAATCCATGGGTCAACTTGGGGACCCCATGGAGCCACTATGGTTGGGAAATGACATAAATAATTTTTTATTTAATGTTAAAGTAAAAATGACACAAACATGAGATGTTTTACTAAAAATATTTTTACATGGAGTTATACAAGTCATATTTTTGATTATAAATAGTCATTAGAAAGATAATAATATTTTCTACATCATATTATTTTTTTATAATTTTTAGACTTTAAATAAATAAAATTATTTATGACATCATGATGATGCAGCGATTACCTCTTTAATAAAGGATTTAAATAAAATGAAATGATAATGTAAAATATATGAACTAAACATGTCCAAAACCTATTTTATGGGTTGATTTCGAACCCTTATCACCATAACCTAGATTTATATCAATGTGGGTCCTTTTGAATCCGAAACTCAATTTAAAATAATGTAACATATCTTTACTTTCCAAGAGTGCCCCTCCTCTCCTCTTATAAAAGGCCCCCACCTCTACCTCCTTATTCACACTCCCCAAGCCTTTGGCTCGGCCATCCCCGGACCATTTTGTCTCTCCACTTCCCTCTATTACACCTTCAAGCCTCACTTTGGGCAGAAGTCTTCCCAAGTAAGCCTTTGAGCTCAAATCTAGGAGAGTTACCCAATTTTGAGGTAATGTGTTCACTTGTGTTCTTTTGTTTTATTTTGCTTTTCCAACCCCCTAAACTCTTTTTATTCATTTTTTTTGTAACAAATACAGTATAATTAATATAATAGGATATTGTGATATGAAGGATTCGAGCTACACTTACACACACCTACATCTAATGGTTAAAGAACATACTGTTTCCGTGGATGGTGAATTTATGCCTCCCGAAACGATGGTTGTTCAACATTCATTTAACACCTTCATAGGTGGAAATTAAGAAGAAAATATTTTTATATATCATATATAATATGTTTATGTTTTTCTTAAGATTCTGTATTTTTCATTTTGGGCATACCTTTATGGTTTCCATTATGGGTAAACGTGATATCTTCATTTAAGGAAGTGCGAACTACCGCCCCCTCAAAGTGATTTGATTCGTTAAATACCATATGTGGGACGTATAAAGGATGGAACTATGATAATATATATGGTATTATACTGGAATTATAATATACCTTTATATCATTATGATTCCATTCTGTAAAATACGAAATAGAAATGAAAGTGGCGTTCATGCGTACGTATGACTTACCGTCTCCATGAACGGTGCATTTCATTTCATACCTGTAAATGATTATGTAATATTATAAATGCATGCATTTACTGGATATATATGACATATATGATATCTACATCATGAATACCATTCTGGATATAATCGATACATGATCAACTTTTAATTATAAAGGGATTATTTTTTACTCAAGTACCAATGATCGTTAAAACGACCGTTATTAACTTAAATAATTACATAGTGGTCATGACATGGAAATAAGTGATATAAAAGGAATAATGAACTTTAAAAGGGATCTTAATCAAGTAGAAATTAACTGAAGATTATTATTCAAGAGATTAAAGAACGACCGAGTCAAGTCGGACGCGAGGTATGGGACTTCGTCTCAATCTCCTTTCATTGAGGCATATTTTGTTTTATACACAACCTTCTTTTATATGGTGTATATACTGTCCTTTGGAATATTATAGCATGAATCCATTTATTCTCATGATATTATAAAGTTCGGATTAAATGTTATTCCTCAATTATTGTATTCAAGTGTCTCTAATTTTGGAAAAAACACTCTTTAACCAAAATATCGCTTTAAATGTATTAATGATTTGTTCTTATTAATATCCATGTTTTCAAAATGGTTTTAAGGATTTATTTATATTGATATTAATGGTTTAAAATGTTAAAAGCTTCAAGGTGGTATGATACACTTTCATTCAAAAATCTATTTATTAAATGTTTTAAATGGTTTTGAAAATTGTTTTTTTAATGGATTCATTATTTCAATATACTAAAATGTTATATTGTGATTGAAATGTGGAAATGTTATGTTTCCTTTATGCATGTTTTATGTGATACGTTTATGTTATGGTTCTTGGGTATTGTTATGAAAACGGGTGGTTCCGTGATAAACTAAGGGTGGGTGAGCCAGATATAGCTCTCCAATGCATTGGGTAACGTGATGGAGTAAAACTTTAAGGTTTCTCCGAAGAGATTTAGGGAATATACTATGATGGGTATTCCAAATGTAACCAAGAGGGTTACTCCCTACGTAAGAATGTTATGAATGCCTCAAGTTACCTTTATGTCTTATTATTTCTATGATTTATTCATGATTTGATGAGGTATGTTAAAGTGCTTATGTTTTATGGGTAATGTATGATTTCATTCTTATGTATATATGTGCCCATGTTTCCATTAAATATTTGTATATCCCTTACTGAGCTTTTTATTCTCATCCCAAGTTTTTTTTTTGAAATGTTTTTCATAGGTCAATGGAAAGGTACATGATATGATGACAGTGTCAAGGAAGTGTCAAGAAAGAATCCATGTTTTATTTTAAATATGTTTCCATTGATGGGAAAGAAGAATACTATCTTTATGTAACCACTTTGTTTATATGTGGAATGTAATGCATGTTTTATGATCTAATTCTCTAAAACTCTAAACCCAACAAGATCCTCAATGTGTAATCTTGTAATAACTCAAGATTAAGTAAGGTTTAAGGCTGGGGCCTTATATTAATAATGAATTTTACTATTTAATTTCAAAATGAAAAAAAATTATATTTTTAGTACCTAGGTAGTTACATTCTTACAACCTTATAGAAATTTCATCCTCATAAATTTTATTAACTTGTTAATAAATTGAGGATACCATTCCATCATCAGAATTTTAGTTTCCCCTGTTGGTTCTTTAACCACGTGGTTTCTCTACAAAACCATGACCTGGTGATTTAACTTATGCCCCAAGACCTTCCCTATATAATCAATGATATGAATAGTTATCTCTTCATATGTAATGTTATATTCTAGTTGGACTACTTCTAGGTTGAAAACATGAGTTTAATCTAGCACGTACTTTCTCTACATGGAATCTTGAATAGAATTGTGTACCTGAGATAAACACTGAGTTGAGGCTAATCGTTTGGAAATTTGTCCAAATTTCTCCAGAACATGTAATGTTTCAATGAAATATATAAATAGCTTTACTTTATTACTGAAAGTCATCACACTATTCCAATTAGTAATTTGAAGGAAACATGATCAACTACCTAAAAATAAAATTCTTTCCTCCTATTATATATATAACATTTCTCCCCATTCTCGGATGTCCTCATGTTTTATTAGATCTTATTTACTTTCATAGCCACTTATTCTACTAATTTTAGTGCCATAAACATCGTTTCACTGACTTGCATCCGAAATGATGGAGTTTAACACCAATTTCTATATAATCAATCAAAACGTTTAATCCATCTTCATGAATGAAAACTATTAATTTAAGATAACTAAACATGAAAATGATGATTCTAACATCACCAGATATCCATTCAATAATTTTGTAAAATGTCTTAAAATTTGAAAATTGTTCGCTCAATCTATCCATCAGATTGATTAAGAATGGTTACGCTAAAATTTATTTTTATTCATAGTGATTTTTAAGGACATTACAAAATTTTGATGTGAAACTGGGATCATGGTCTGATGCAATAGAAAGAGGAACTCCATGTATTCTAAGAATCTATTTGAGGTAAAATCCAGAAAGCTGGCCTTAAGAATGACTGTCTCGAATAGAGGGTATATGTGCATATTTTTTATTTGTTCAAAAATAATAAAAGTTTCATTGTTACCTCTATAAGTCTTTGGTTCTCCAACATATAAGTACGTGTATATTTTTTCCCATTTCCACTAACAAACTGGAATGGATGAAGAATCCCCTTTGGTAGTTTATTATCTTCTTTAATGTGTTGCTAAGGCAAACATTTTATTGTAAAATTAGAAATATCTAATATCTTCCCATCCCACAATAAGTACTCCCAATGTTCTCTATACATCATAGTTTTCCAATGATGAATTTAAAAATGGTAAATTATAAGCATCACTTAGTAATTTTTTCTTCATATGCGAATCACATAGAGCACGTAAATTTTTTCCAAATCATGAGACATAAACTTTATCAATATTAAATTTAATAAATTTACTTTTCTTAACCAATTATACATTATAAATAACTTTTTTTCTTCATTTATTAATAACTTAATTCTATATATTGGAGAAAACTGTACTAGCACCTAAAATAGAACAGAATAATTTGATACAACTACAACTTCCAAGAAAATAATAATAAAATAGTAAATTAAGGGGTCATGTTCTAAATACAATGTGGTTAACGATGAATTATTTCTTCAAATAAATGCATATATCAAATTGTTTACATTTTATGGATGGTAATTGATTGTGCAATAAAAATATTTCATAATTTTAATTCATCATCTCTAACTCATTTTCAATTCCTTCTGAGTAAATATATAATTCAATATTTTATAGTCATTAGATATTTTGAATTTTGATACATATTAATTATGAGTCATGAATTTAAATAGAAAAAACATAGATTCTAATTTAAAATCATGCGTGGGATAAGTTATTTATCGATGTTTTTGTTTTCTTTAAGAATAAATAATTATTTTATCATTATAAATCAGAACACAACCAAGTCCTTTCATTAATGTATCACTATAGATGAAGAATTAAAATTTTGAGAAGGAATATCCAAAATTAGAGAATTAATAAATTTTATTTTTAGTCCCTAAAAATAAATATCACAGTATTCATTAAAAATAAATTTTACCCCTTTTCAGGTTAACATTTTTATGATATAATTAACCGGGAAATTTTTTTAATAACTTGTCGATAATAGCCTCTTAATCATTGAAAACTAATATTATCGGTAATCTTTGTAGTCTTATCCAATAAATACTAATTTTCTTGGTGAGATAAAGTGTTATTCCATCATTATTTATATTATTTCTAGGAAAAGGATTTTTTTTCTATAAAAAATCACATTTATTATATTTATCATCTAATTTTTTTTCATTACATGTTTTTAGGAAAATATTTTTAGGTTTTTAATGATCCTAATTAAAATTTTAAAACACTTGAATTTTATAAATAAAAAAAACAAAAAAACTTATCCAAATATTTAAGGAATAGTCTACTCATAAGATACATAAATACAGAAAAATAATTTAATAAAACAAATGGAATAACAATAAAATCATAATACATGTATCTAGTGTTGAATGCTATTTTTGGAATTTATTCATCATCACCTTTATATGATGGTACCCATATGAAAAGTCAATCATGGAAAAATATGATCTCCATAGAGATTGTGATACATTCCATTTTTGTGAGGAAATATATAATTATTCTTATGAGTAATGTTATTAAAATCTCTATAATCAATGTAAATTCTCATGGAATATTTTTTATTTTTTTTAAAAAATAATATTGAACCCGAAGATGAAGTGTTAGGATGAATGAAACGATTATCAAAAAACTCCTAATACATTTTAAACTCTATAAGTTCTACATGATCCATTGGATAAGGGGGTTTAGAAATTTCCTTGGTATCAAGAGCTATTTTAATTAACAATTCAAATTCATGATTTAGTATGAAACTAGTAAAAATCCGAATTAAAAACATTTCAATATTAATTTACCACTACCACATCATTTATCTAATCAATTCCCTTATTTTAATCAATATGTTCCAGATAACTTTCATTTCAATATTTTAATAGTTTATCATCTTCCAAATATTTAATAAATGGTATGGGTTGACTGTTGTATACAAAATGAATTGTTTTCCTCAAAACACTCATTTATATCTACAATTAGTCATAACATGGTAAATAAATAGTAAATCCATACCATGAATAACATAAAACTCCTTTTAGTGTAAAACAATACAGTTTGTTGGTAATGTCTATCCACAGACAATAGCTTGAAGACATTATAAATGCCTTTGTGAATTAATATTTTTCCCTTGTGTTTTACTATAAGTTTTAATTTTAGTTATTAATGTGAAATGTCAAATTTAGTAGAAAATTCATCATAAATAAAGGAATATTTAGACCCCATATCAAACAAGACATTAGAAAAATATGATTAAAGAAACAATGTACCAAATACCACTTCATTTGGTGGTCCAAAAACTACCAATGTAGTTAAAAAGAAATTAATTTCACTTTTCTTATTATATTATAGATATTTACCATCATTTATATCTTATTATGGGTATGTATGTTTATAATAACCCATATCACCACATTTAAGACACTTTATTTTTCTCTTCCTAGCATTAAATATACCAACACTAAGATCATTTTAATTCAATATTGAGCCATATGTCCAGAAACGCCACATGGAAAACACTTCCTGGATTTTTTATGGAAATCACTAGTGTGATTTTTACCACACATTACACAAACTAAAAACTAGACATTCCTACCATTATATTTTTTTGATTGATTTTTTCCCAATCTGTTCCATCTATAGATTTTTTTATTTTTGTTGATAATATACACATGATTATAAAAAAACCCCCATTTTTACCCTCTCACCATATTATATAGGATTCACATTACTATTTAAATCATGGGAGGTCGATTCCCTTATATATATTGGATTCAATCCTAAGTAAAAACTATTGATTTTTTACCATGATCTCGAATAATATTCATATAATGCATTTCTAAATGGGTGACGTTTACTTCATTCACTGCCACCAACTCTTGCTCTTTTTCATTCAATTCATCGAAATTATTTTACATCCTATGTTGATCCAACCTAGGAAAATATTTTTCAAACAAAATATTATTAAATTAATCCAATTCCAAGGAATTAATATCCTTTATATCGCTGATATTATAAATCATTGTCACCCACTAGTAATCATAACCTTAAAAACGATAAATACAAATACTAATATTTTCATTATATAAACACCTCATGTAATACACTATCCCTACTTACCCAGAGTTGGTGAATTAATACATAACATTGGAATGATCACTAAGAGATCAAGTCTCGAAAGACAATTAGTTTAGTTTCCATCTAAGTACTAGATACCTAAATATGTTTTACATTACATCGTGAAAAAAAGAAACAAGATTGTTTCCACTTTGAACACACTCATATACTTTGGCCTATCATGACAGGTATATCATATTATACGTTTTCACATTCTGGGCCAAAGATAATAGAATATAGGGGTGATCTCTGATGCTCTCTAAGGAAAACAATATATCACAAACTATCATAAATATGCATAGACATTTAAGACAATGTATAACAGTAAAATAAAATCCTTTTAAACATGAAATTAATCATAATATGGAAAAGATATATCAAATAATTCCATTTACTTATTGACATGGAAATTCTACTAGTCGAAAAATCACATGTAATATCAATAGATAATTTCATAATGATGGAATACATAATTCCAGACATCATAGACATATATTCAAGGCCTTATACTAAAAAAATACGATTTTTTCATGGCCTTGTGCAAAGACACTACATTGTCTCATGAGATCTACGGATGCATTGAAGAGCTATAGCAGACTCCACCAGTCGCTGATTAAGTCTAACGATTTCCTCATATGAAAAGGATGAAACATAACATAAACATTCCATTTAAACTAGCATACAAAATGTTAATAATTTAATTATAAATCATGAATGTTATAAAAATAAAACATAAACATTCAATAATATCACAAAAACTGGAGTATAATTTGGAAGGTATTATCATAATAAATCAACTTCATATAATTGTGAAATCCTTCAAAGGATGTTAACATAGTTGAAATTAAAACTATTTAAGAGATATATATGTTTCTATTTTGAAATAATTTAGAAGTCATGTAATTATAAAATAAATCATTTTATTTCAAAATATTCTTATAATCATGTGAGCGAAGCGTCGATGGGGTTATAATGGTAGAAAATAGCCTCACCCAATATATATGTTAATTTTTTCAATTTTTTGAAAGGGCCATAAAGTACCTTATTTGGAATGATATGGAATGATTTATATTAAAAAATAATATAAAATGTAAAAAGAGGGTATAAATGACTTTAACCCAAGTTCTAGTAAATATTGAAAATGTTTTTATATTCATTTTTAAGAAACCCAGAATTGGATGATAAAGAAGTCCAAGTAGATACTTATATATAAACAACCTCAGATAATAAAAAGACTGTCAAATTAACCCTTACCATGTAATTTTCCTTAGTCGAGCATAGGTTAACCAATTTTATAAAATTTAAATCATTTTTATTAAATTATAAAGGAACCACATTCAAAAATATGATGTCATATATGATCTTCTAATAATGTTGTGTTAATAATTTTGCAGTGGTATCATTATTTCAGGTGTTAACTGATTCATTTTCCTTTATATTTTTTGTTATGTATGTCTTGTTTGTTATGGATAAGATGTATCTGATTAATATCCATAATTATATTATGTTCTTAAAAATTATTTTTGATCTTATAATGAAAATTATTCTCAAAGGATTATGATGGGGAATTAATCTCATCGCGTTTGTGGAGATAGTAATCTGTACATACGCACGTGAGAAAATATCATTCTATTTATGGTAAAATCATATGTAATTGGATGGTAAATAATATATATAGAATCATTAACATGTTATATTTAATATTTATTTCAAATATACTCATTATTATACCCATAAAAATAATGAATAGTTTAATAACAAACTATACCACAAAGTGGAGATGGTAAGCCATATGTACACATGTATGGTGTCATCGTCATTCATAGGATAGATAGAATAATGAATATGGTTGTACCAAATTTATTATAACATCATAGTATGTAGATGTAACTTCCATTATTATTTTGGTATGGAAACAACAACGAAGGAGGAAGTGGACGAAAAAATGAACATTGAATGTGGTGATGAAATTATTACCTCTTATTCGGGTGATTTCTTTTGATTTGATTGAAATGGCTCAATAGGTTTTATTTATGATCAATTTAAGGACATTATGATTATGTGAGAGTAGTTTAGAGGATATTTTATCAGGTTTTGGCTAATATAAATGGCTTTGGAGGTGTGAAATTAAGAGAAGGGGAAGTTCCCTTTTATAAGAGAGGTGAGGGGCACTTTAGGAAAATCTTGAAATATCATTTTATTATAAAATAAAATTCGGTTTATAATGGCTCAAAAAAGAATTTATTTCTATGATAAGTTATTAATTTTCCAAGAACCTCCAAACTAGTAGGTTCTAGACAGGTTTAGGTCACTATATTAACCTTATCTTTTAGATTTAACTCTTAGTTAAATAGTTTATCTCTTACTATGTATTCTTGTATTATTATAATCAATGGATAATAAACATACAATAAAAAAATAGAGAACCCCAAGTGGTTCATTATTGAAATATATAACCATATTTATTTCATTTGAATGAACCTTAAATTTTTAGAATATAATATCAACTAATAACGTAGTATTTGTTATAAAACTTATTTATATCAATTTTGAAACTATTTGGTATTTGGTTTTTTTTGAAAGTCATCAAAACATTATTAATTTTAAAAAAAATATATTAAATCAAGCCTAACATGTTATATTTACCTATAAAATTATTTTAATGCATCAAAAGTCTAAATTTATAATTATTCAGTAATTTATAACATCAATTATATTAATCATTCATTACTAAGGTAATTATTGAGTCATCATTGTGTCATAAATAAATTTTATTATTTAATGTATAAAAATTATAAATAAAATACCATTAAGTATGAAATATTTTTATATTTATAATTAATATTTATAGTCTAATTTATCTTATTTATATCACTATATTAAAAATATTTTAGTTATGAAAAAAGGAATTTAACACTTTTAACTATTAATTAAAGAAAATAATAATAATTGTCCTAATCTATTACAATATGATAAAAAAGGAAAAAATTTTATTCATAAGCTTTATTTTGGTCTAGGAAAACTGATACAATATAATTAGAACAAGTGCTAGGGAAAATATAGTATCATTTTTACTTTTAATTACCCAATTTACTTTTAACTGTGGTAATTATAATTCAAAAGTTACTATTCACCAAAAAAATCATCCTAATGAATAAAAATTTACATATTGATGTCAACCGTCTCTCTCAGAGTTTGGAAATTCAATTTGTAGGAGTGGAATAATTATGTTTTAATACCAATTTTCAAATGTGCCTAAAAGGTGAGTAAAAGACGTTAAAATGTTCATTAAAATTTTATACAGCTAATTTTATTATAAAGTGACTCCAATGAATTAAATTGAACATATATAGGTTTTATGTATCTATTTTTACGTTAAATAAATTTAAATAAAATAAACAATTATTTAAATAAAAAGCAGGTTTTAAACAATAACGCGGTGTTTTTCACTATTCATATAAAATTTAATGTTTTCAGAAAAATACAAAAAATTCACCCTAAGCTAATTTTGATATTTTGAATACAAAAATTAAGTAAATTTTGAAAAGTTAAATTTAAAAATAATTAAATAAGTGGGTATAACTATTTATAATGGCTACTTTGATTGGTCGTGGTGTTCTAGAACTCTAAGTTGTGTATAGTGAATGCTATTTCATTATTCAAAGTGAAATGTACAGTGGAAGCTTGGGGTGTTACATGTATAGACCATTGCAAGAGATGACTGAATGATACAAGCTGGGTGGTCTCTATTGGGTTATGTTGACCGCATCATCACATCCTTATATGATGGTGTACGTACCAATTCATCATATTGCAGGGCAACGACAATCATATTTTGTTTCACCGGGTGATCTTTGTATATCAATCCATGAGTAACTCTTCATTATCTCGAGTAGAGGTTGATAATGAAATTTTATATGATAGGGATACTACACCATGTGACATTGGAAGGGAAAAAATATTTGTCTCCTTTACATACTTAGATTGGGATTTACTAATTTTATGGATCTCACCTTCTAGGATGACAAATCTCACATACTGATATCCTTTTAATGACTATTGTGTAGATTATTTTGGTGAAGGATCCATAATTGAATCACTTTGGGCTTCAGAGTTTGAGAAGAGAACTGGATTGAAAAAAAAACAAGGAACTTCTCAATGTTTTGTATTCAGCATAGATGGTTCACCCTTCATACTTTGGATGGTCCCTTAAGGTATGACCTTCTTCCGCATTAGGAGGACCTTCTCAATATTAGCTGATGGAAATGGGAGGACCTCCGATTTGATTTTTGAGATATAGAGAGGACCTCATAATCTGTTGTTGTTTAAGAGAGTATGATCTCTTCTTGGATTGTCGATGTAGTTGGGAGGTCCTCTACATTGTGTTCTAGGATCATGGGTAGGACTTATTTGATGGATTTAAGAGTTGGTTGTACCTTGTATCTAGTGATTAGAAGTGTGAGGAGGGCCCCCAAATTAATTTATCTAGAAATGGTGTCTGTAATCCACCAAGGATTTAGGTATGTATCATTTTTATGGATTTTTATGGGTTTAAAGTGCATTAAATGAGTTGGGATGAGGTTGGGAGTGTTGTTAATGGATATTAATAATATTGGAGGATTTTATATGGGTGCATAGTTTGAGCACAGTTAGGGGAAACTGTGTGGGTTCTCTAGGACACCTTGAAATGGGAGACATTTGGCTTTCCACAACCTACGCACGGTTTGAAAAAATGTGTGATGAAACTATGTGGACCCCTCCTCCCGAGATAGTGGTGTGTGCACGGTTAGCACCCAATTTTCTGAACCATTCAAACTAACCATGATACCAATTAAATGTTGTGTTTTTAAATAAATGATCCGTTGGGATTGACCTATTTCTCTCCAAATATTCTCTTACACGATTATCCCTCATTATTTTTAGTTATCAAGGTTTAGAGGTGCTCTCCCACTCATTTTGCTAGTGAATCAAAGGGGTTTCGTGGTGGTTTGAAGGTGGTTCTTCTAAAGTATGTCTCTTATCTTGGTTTCTCTTTGATTTACTCTAGATCTACTCTTCTCCATTTCTTGGTTTTATTGGTCCTCATCTGTTTCATGTATATCCAGGGTTTTTGATTCCTTGGTTATTGATTTTAATGATTTTTGATGATAGGTAAGGGGATCTAGAGTTGTTGTAGTGGAGCGTTTTCCCAGATTTTCGGTTGGGTTACTTATGGGTCAAAATTTTCAGAACCCTAATGTTTGGTGGCTTCTCTCTTGACTCCACTTTTCTATAACTTGAGGATTAGATATAATTAATTTTTTTGATCATAATTAATTGTTTTTTCGATGTGTGAAATTTGTTTGGAACCCCCTTGGTGATATTTTTGGTAATTTTAGGAATTAGAGGGTTATGGAGTGAAATTCTCTTGTTGTTGATTTTAAAATGGATATTTTAAAATGGGTTTCTGGGATTGAGTTGTAAAAATGGTTGATGGAAAAGGGATTTAAATAAGAAATTATTTTTGTTTTAATATATTTTGCCTTGGAAAATTATTATATTGTTGTTTCAATAAATGAGTGATTTATTAAAGTAGATTGACATGTGATATAAATGATTATTTTCATATTGTGTGGCCTTGGTGAGTTATATGATTTTTTATGGATTGTTTTAATGTTGTGTGGAGGTGGTAGGGAAGCACCACAAAAATAAGGGGATGGATAGTGGACGGAAGGTCCACCATTAAATGATATGTGGGTAGAAAGTACCACATTATGGAATGGGTGAATGGGTTAGAAAGAAGCTCTAACATTTTGGTTGTCTTTTTGTGCAATTCTTTACAAGATGGAAATTATTGTGCAAATTTTAAATGGTGAGATGACTTAATGAATAATTTTTTGGATTCCCTTAGGTTTCGTGGTTTCTTCTTGGGGTCTTTTTAAGGGTATGTTTTGCTTATGGTAATGGTTCAACTTCTAATTATTTTATATAAACTTATTTATATAAATTCTCTAATGGTTTTATCCTTGTGCAATGTGTAGGAATGTCATTTGGGTAAAACGTACTGAGTTTTAGTAATCATACCTTTATTTGGCACATTGGTGCCTTACAGATATCATATTTCGAGAAATAGGTAAAGGTAAATCATCTAATTGCTAGTGGCTCATGGTGAAGCTAATGAGATGTGTTCGTTATTGGAGCATTGAGCCTGTTTTAGAGTAGTTGATTGTTTCATGTTTTATTTTGGGCCTCTTATTTAGTCTTCTACATGGTACTCTGATATGGTTTATTGTGTTTGGTTGTATTTGGAATGTGGTTTTGTGATGAATTATCTAGTTGTATTTTGGTTTTTTATGGGTTTGGATATTTTATCGACATGCATCATATGGTTTGCTGTTAGTGGGTTGGTTGGTTATATATCAACAAAAAATTATTTCCCCACTTATTATCAATGGCCTCAACATTTATTTCTAGCCTTTTTCACCTTGGGAACATCGCTTATGGCCAATTAGCATTCCACCACCCTCTCATGCCAATGAGATGGGTTGGGATGTTATAAGTGGTATCAGTTTTTTTAGTTTTTAGCTTTCATGTGAGACATGTAGTTTGATCATTGTGTTGATAGTTGGTATTGGTGTTGACATTCGTTCATGGCCTATTCCTTGATTTGGGATAGTAGCGAGGTTTAATATTTTTGGAACATGGAATTTATAGCATAAAAATATGTAGCTAAACCATTTATGTTGAATATCATGTTTCTAAAAAATGGGTGGATAAGTGCTTGATGAAACTTATAGGCATTTGTAATCTCATTCTCATGGGTTTAACCAATAATTTGAGCATGACATAAATGATATAAATTAATTCCCACTAGAATTCATATTTCATTAGCATATAATGAATTTTGGTGTTATATGAATGTGTGGATTTTGAAAATTCTAAATTGGGTTCCTAAATGGAAGGATTTGAAAATGGAAACATTCGGTATTTTGAAAATGGGTTGATTTTCAAAACATGGTGGATTTTTCAAAATGGTGCAATATGAGAAATGTAAACTATGGAAAGCCTAATTGTTGTAGTTTTTATGTAATTGAATTTAAAAATTGTATACCCTTTCTTGTTAAGGGAGTAAGACTTATGGTTGTTTTTATCTTGATAGAAATGGCACCAGGTAGGCGTTGTAGAAACCATATGAAGGAAGATACTGAAAATGTTGTATCACCTTAGCCCCAGGTGTACCGAAAACTAGTGATGAGTATAGTGAAAGAATTCCATATAGTGGTAAGTGCGCATCAAGACGATGAACCTAGGCATATTGATCCTACAGTTCAGTTTCAAAGGTTGAATCCAAACATATTTTTGGGTGTTTTAGAGCCCGAGAGGGTGGAAGCATAGATGAATAGTATGAATAAAATATTTTTCTTTTCGGGAACACAAAAAAAGCTAAATGTGATGTTATCCATGTATATTTTGGATGATCTTTATCTTCAGTGGTGGGAGCTAGCAGTCCAAGCTGTGACGGACCAATGTGTGACATGAGAGGGGTTTGAGAAAGTGTTTAATAAAAAAAATTACCCTCTAATATTCAGAATTCATCATATATATAATTTCATCAGATTTATTAAAAGATTATGGTGGTGAATGAATATGCATCTATGTTTATTAACTTAGTGCAGTGTGCGCTTGAGGTGGCAAGTAGTACATCATTTAAGGCATGAATTTTTGAATTCAGGTTGAACTAAGAAATTGATTCATCGATAGCAGTGTTGTGTATATATGACTACATAGAAATGGAGATTCGAGCTATGGAGGATAAGTAGGATCTTGTGGGGAATACATGTGGAGGAGGCATGATGGAACCCACAGGGAATAGTGGGAACACAAACTCTAGGATTTAGTGGAAGAGGGACACTTTTTTCCAGGGTGGGAGTACAGTTCATAATCCAACAGTGGGATCACTAAATCTTCTTCCTTACCATATAGCGTGATGGGATGTTTTCAATGTGGTTATATGAGCCACATTCTGAGGGATTGTATGACACAACCTTGAGCATGTAAAAATTGTAATCATATGGGGAATATACAAAGTTATTGTCAGAAATCTCCAAGGTCGAGTGACTGTGACACTCATCAGGGCTTGTAGTGGTCTTATGCCTTAACGGGACGGGGGTAGCAGCATACCCCACAGTAGTAGAGTAAATTGGTTCATGGTGATTCTCAAACTACCACAACCCCCCATAAGGGTAATAAAGAGCATTGAATGGCAAGAAAGCATTTTTTTGGAGATGATCAGCCTATAGTGGATGATCAGTTGGGATCATCCACAGTGTGAGGTGTGGTTATTTTAAATTCCATGTTGACGCAAGATTTCATTGATATGAGTACTTCACATTCTTTTCATTATTCTCGTATCATTTATTTTTTGGGCCTAACGGTGTAAATTATGACTTCTGTTCTGAAACATTAAACTTGTCTTGGTAAAAGAGATTGTCGATATTTCTTTTTTAGAGCATGTTTTTTAGTTTTCAATGGCATAGAATTGGTGTGGGATTTTTCAGAGCATGAAATGGATGCTGATAATATAATCCTGGTAATGGATTGGATGGAAATTTTTATGGCCCACATCGATTACTATGCAAGAATGGTTATTTTGGGGGATAAGATGGCGTTATACATCTCATTAGAGGTGATAAGAGAGTAAATATGGGTGAAAAATATCTATTTTCACCAACGTTTGGAAAGATATCATATCAGTTAGAAGTATTGTTGTTGGAATAATTGGAATGTGTTGAGAATAATGTTCTTCCAGCAGTTTTGGATCAGTTTATGGATGTCATTCTGTATGAATTATAGGGGTTGCCACCTGTGATAAGTGAATGGAACCTTGAGGCTCTATGTTGATTATCATAGACATAATCAGGTTACAACAATGAACTGATATCCACTTACACACATTGATTATTTGTTTGAACAATTTTTGGGTGCTCAGGGGTTCTCTAAAATTGACTTGAGGTCAGAATATCAATAATTACTAGTGAGGAAGGAGGATATTACTAAAACTGTTTTCAGAAGTAGATATGACCATTATATGTATGTGGTTATTCCCATTGGTCAAACTAATGCACTATGGGTGTTCATGGAATTTATGAGTTATATATTTTAGAGATATCAATAATATTTTGTGATGGTATTTTTGGATGATATACTGGTGTATTTGAGAAAAAAGGATAGATCATGAGAAAAACATCATGATCGTGTTTGGGATCTTGCGGGATCATCGATTGCATTCAAAATTATCAATGTCTGACTTTTGGAACCAGGAGTATTGTTTTCTTGGCCATGTTATTTTCGAGAGGGGTGTTTTAGTTAATCCAGAATGAAAGAGGCTGTAATCTCATGGCAACCAGCAGAGATTTTTTTTGAGTTATGGAGCTTCCTTAGTCTAGCTGGTTTTTAACAATGTTTTGTTTGTGATTTTTCATGATTATAATCACCGATGGCATTTTTGAAAAAGAAAAATGTTCTATTTAAATTGGATGAGAAATTATAGAAATTTTTTAATGAGCTAAATGATATCCTTACATCTACAACAATCTAGGTTTTCCCGGAACCAAGGAAATGGTACGTAGTGTATTGTGATGCATCCAGATTAGGGTTGGTGTGTGTTCGCATGCAGTGGGATCATGTGTTTTCATAATGATCATGGCGGTTGAGGTTTTTTGATAAGTACAACCCATCACATGTTTTTGGAGTTGGAGTACTAGTTCAAGATTTAAAAATGTGGCATCATTATCTATTCGGTTTGAAATTTACAGTGTTTATGAATCATAAGAGCTTAAATAATATCTTCTCAAGAATAGATTTGAACATGATGTAGAGGAGATAGATATAATAACTCAATATGTTTGATTTTGACTTAATGTACACACTAAGTATGGGTAATTTGGTGTCAAATTCATTAAGTAAGAAAATTATATGCTCATGTGGTGAAACTAGCATCGAATCAGTGGTAGTTGATGCCTATCATAGCCAAAATGTAGTTGGAATGTGAGGACTAGGGTGATAGAGTGTTCTTATTTCCAATTTAATTAGATCCTGACTGGTTGGTTTGGTAATGTGGTACATGCATCAGATTTTGAGTGTATGGAAATGAGGTCGAAACTTAATGGTCTGTAGACCATTGAAAACTGGGAATTGAATGGGAATTCCGTCTTTTTTTTCAGAACCGGATGGTGGTACCAGTGGAATGTCAGGAAAAACTTATCTAGGAATATCATCATTCTAGGTTGGTTGTCTGTACTAGAATTCAGAAATTGTATAAGGCTTTGGAAGCACAGTTATGGTGGGCTGGTATGAAAACTGATGTTGCTGGGTTTTTTTAAGATGTGTGACTTGTCAGAAGTCAAGGCAAAGAATCAGCATCCAGAAAGCCTGATGCAGTCATTACCTATCACAGTATAGAAATGGGAGCAGATATCAATGTATTTTGTGATATTTCACCCATGAATTGTCTCTAAGAATGATTCTATATGGGTGATTGTGAATCTTTTCTCAAAGTCGTCCCAATAGATTCCAATTTGGGCATTTGATACAGTGGAGGATCTATCCAAAATCTATATCTAGGAGGTGGTAAAAAAGGTATGATGTTCGTGCATTGATTTTATCATATAGAGATCAGAGATTCACATCTCATTTCTAGAAATCTTGGCAGCAAGACCATAAAAATAGTTGATGATGAGCATGGCTTATCATCCATAGACAGACGACCAATCTGAGATGACGATACAATCCTTGGAGTATCTGTTGAGGCCTTGTGTGATGGTTTTTTTTGATTCATTAGAGGAGCAATTTCCATAGGTGTAGTTCTCCTATAATAAAAGGTTTCAAGATCCAATACAAATGGCTCTATTTGAGGCTTTGTATGGGTTTCCTTGTCGTTCTACACTATGTTTGTTGGAAATAGGTGAGACATTAATGATCGGAACATGACTTGTCCAAGAGACTATGGAGAAGATCATGTTGATCAAGAAGAGGATAGAGATATCTCAAAGTCATCAGAAATCATATAAGTACCATTGTCTATGATTATTTTCATTTGAGGTGGGTGATCATGTGTTTTTTGGAATATCTCCCATGTTGGGACATTGTTGGTTTGGGATTCATGGTAAGTTATCTCTAAGGAATATTGTGCCTTTTGAGATACTTGAGAAGATAAGAGAGGTGGATTATTGGTTGGATTTACCCACATTGTTTAGTACAGTGTATAATATGATCCATGTGTCACAGTTAAAAATGATTAAGTTGGATTATGACCCAGTGATTCATTGGGATCATGTTGAGTTAGAACAAGATTTTTCCTTGGTCAACTTGCCAGTGCATATTCTAGATAAGAAAGAGAAATCCTTTCATTGTAAAAGAATTGGTTTAGTTTGTGTTTTTTGGTATCATGGTCAGATTCAAGAGGAGACTTGGGATCAAGATAAAGATATGGCCGAGTAATGGCCCGATATCATTCGACAATCAGATCGATCTCTACATTAAGAAGATGAAAATTCCAATGGTGGGGAGAATTTAGCATCCCTGATTCTTGGTGTGTATCCTTTTTTATGAATTATAATATGATTAATGCACATGTGATGAGTTGCTAAGAGGATGGGAGAGTTTAGAATTGTATTGAATATGTTTGGAGGATTTTATAAGTGAGAACGGTTTGAGCATGGTTACGGGAAATCATGCAGGTTCTTTTGGAAACCGTGGAGGGAGAGATAGTAGGCTTTTTCACAGCCTGCACATAGTTTTCCAAACCATGCAAAGCATCCTTCATACCCCTCCTATCGAGATAGTGGTGTGCGTATGGTTAGCACATGGTTTTTCAAACCATGCGGCCACTTAAATATTGAGTTTTTAAATCCCGGATCCCACAGTCATGACCTATTTCTCTCTAACTCATCAAACACTCTAGCCTCACTCGGGAGTTTTGGTTCTCAATTCTTTTAGGTGCTCTCACGCTCATTTTGGAATTGAATCAAAGGGTTTTTATGGTGTTTTGAAGGCAGCCCTTCTCGGGTAAGGCTCTTCTCTTGGTGTCTCTTTGATTTCGTCAAGATATACTCTTCTCAATTTCTTTTTTTCTAGATCTACATATTTTCCATGTATATATAAGGTTTTTGTAGCCATGGATGTTTATTTTAAGGCTTTTGGATGATAGGGAATGTGATCTAGAGTGGTTTTCATGAAGAATTTTCTAGGATTTTGTGTGTGGTTTCTTGTGGGTTGAATTCACTAGAACCCTAAAGGTAGGTGGCTACACACTCAACTCCACATTTCAAGAATGTGATTCTAGGTTTCAATAAATTGTTAATGATTAGAATAAACTAATTTTTTATGTTTGAAATTGGTTTGAAATCCCATTGGTGATGTTTTTGTGGATTTTTGGAAAAGGTGGTTATGGGGTGAAATGATCTTGTTGTGGATTTTAAAATAGTTATTTTAAAATGGGTTTCTTGGATTGATTTCTAAAAATAGTGATTGAAAAGGTTTTTTCAATAAATATGTTGTTTTATTGAAATATTGTTTGGCATAGAAAATGATTAAATGGTAGTTTCAATAAATGGGTAATTTATTTATGTGGATTGGATTGTGAGGGAAATGAGTATTTTCATGTTGTGGGTCCTCTGTGGGTTATATGTTTGGTTATGGATTATTGGTACATTGTGTGGTAGTGGGTGGAAATCACCACTATAATAAGGTCATGGATAGTGGACGGAAGGGCCACCATTAATTTATAAGTGGGTGGGGAGTACCACTAGTGGGAATGGGAGAACAGTTTGGACGAAAGACATACTTATCACCCAAAATGTTTCATATACATACATTGTGAAAACAATACATTTCCATAAAATAGGGAAAACGTAAATAAAATATTTATGTACCAAGGGGAATTAAATACATAAAAATTATAACCTATGAATATAACAAATGATAGTTAATTCTCATGGATACCATACAATGTAACCCTAACAACTACCTAATGATGTAAACCTCATGGATACCTTGTGGTGTAACCATCGCATTTACACTTGGAATAGACATTACAGACATCATCTAACATAATCATAACCAATGATATTAAGGGAGATATATGTCGCACCCATCATCATAAATAATTTCTAATAAAAAGCATAATCATAAAACCTGTATACATTCATCATAAAATCATTCCATTTGAATTGAAATTTAATAAAGGATTTTTAAATGAATTTCCCCTACAATGGGTTCATCTTATATATAAATTTTAAAAACTCTTATATAATGGGTTAAAAAGTGTTACCAATATATTACAGGACCATATCACTATTTTTATTTCCATATATGATTTTATTATAACTGATTTACACCCATTTATTAATATTGTTTTTTTATTTTTAATATTTTTATTGAGTTAATTTTTTTTGTTTACATGGTGGGTTCATTCTGGATTTTCTTTTTGAATAGAAGAAAAACTAATGATGTGTCAAGAGATAGTATTAATAAGGTTCCAAAATATTAATTGATTCCATATATCATTATTTACATGATAATAGTATGATTTATTACATAAAACAATATTTGAAATTATTTAATTTATTCAGGCTATTTGTACGACCATCATGAATATATATCATTTTATTTCATAAAAGTTTTATATATTGGATCCAAAACATTATATAACTGATAAAATCCATAATTAAATATTTTTTAACATAATAATGGTTTTATGAATATCCTTGAAATCATTAATGGAAAATTAATATGTATCACCCCCGATGGCTGTAAACCAACCCATCACGGACGATGTTATAGTTTTTAGAATAAAAGGGAGGAGAGTAAAAGATTGATGATAAAATTTTCAATTAATATGATCCAATTCTATAATATATTCTATATAATATATTTTATTCCATTATGATAATGGGAGTTGAGGATGAATGAAGAAAAGATATGAAATTGATTGGAAAATTAAAGAAGATGAAAATTCCATTACAAAGTTCCTAAATGTGGTAATGATAGAATTGAAAAAACCATTACAAATTTCCATCGGTGTCACATTGACCTAGGTAGATGTCATTTGGAGAGATATAAATTATTAGAAGAGCTGTTGGATGAAGGGGGTTAATATTTAAGACTTAACGGAAACAATGTATAGCATGCAATAAAATATGGCACGAGAGATTGTTAAGGGGTTTTTTTGGGAGGGATTCAGGATGTATAGGTATGTACAGAGTTGGAGTGACTATACTTCAATAGTAATTAAATTTTTTAACTTATAATGCATTATGATTGGACTTTTTGAGGTTCTGGAGGAATACTCTCACTAGTTTATTCGATGTGGTGAGATAAACTATTGGATAGATAACTGAAGTATGAATTCATTGTTTTTCCAGACTACCTTGCTCCATGTTGGTCCTTCAAAGAAGCATCAGGGTACCTATATCTCATCCAGGAAACATTAAATAGAAATCCAAGAAATATTTTTGATAACATTTTTAAGAATTCAGAGATGGATAAATTTGTTCTTACGATGTCGAAATCTGGGTTTCTTAATGACACCACCATTCATGAATTTCTACATATTTGGAAAATGAATGGTGAATAGGCATTGACACTCTGGAGTAATTGGATTCCTTCATAGATAAATTTTCTTGTTTTTTTGAGTAAAATGGACCTTCTAATAGAGGGCATGATTCTTAAGAAAGGTATATATTTTACCTCTCGGTGCTAGTGTTGTGACATTCCATGGTAAGAGTCTAGCTGACTTGTTTTCATCAAGAGTGATATAACAGTAGGCTTATGAAGATAAACATAAAACATCATGAGTATTTATTATTGTAGTGAAACCAAGAATGAATATTTGTGTAATTCATTTCAAGGGACTGATGTGTTCAATGAGGAGATTAATGTGTAAAGCATGCTATTCTCGGTTGGTTGTTGGATCATTTGGGAAAGGCGGAATAATTCATTGGTGGAAATATCTTTTTTTATGTATATGTCCAAGGTGTATGACTGTTCCTTGGTGGATGAACTGGGGAGACTTCAAATTAGTGAGTATTCCTCACAATCCCTTCATAAAATGATTCCACATGTTATCATGGTAGAAAACAGGAATCACATTGTTACAAAAGGAATTAGGTTTGCTAGAATCCACCGGTAGTTGGGAAGAAACATAATGTGGGAGGCTCTCCTCCTAATAGTTTCATGGGAGTTGGATGTATTTTAATAAATTCTAATGGGTTAGTGTTTTTGGGTTTCAACACATAATATCGACCCATGAATTCTCTTGATTAATTGGAAAGATCACTACTTAGTTGTATAAAAATATACAAGTTCTAAAATTTTGTCTTTATGGAAGTAGAATATGACTCAAATAAGATTGTGGATAATATAGAAGGAGGTATGATGATACAATGGGAGATGAATTATATTATCATTATGGGAGGGAGCCTACTGGATCTTAGTGTTAAGGTTGATCACATGTGGAGTGAAGGAAATTTTGTGGTTAATATATTGGCGAGAAAATTGTGTTAGGGTGAAGCCTTATTGATTTATTTCAATATGGGATCTATTATGCATGAATGTAATGCTTTTTTTAGGAAGCATTCCTTTATTTTTCATTTTTACTCCCACCTTGGATCATATTTTCTCCATTTGGATGGAATAAGATTCTCAATTGTTATTCAATGGATATTATAACGGTATAAAAAATAAATTATGGCATCATAAAATTATATTATAATAAAATGATAACAAAATATTAATTTATGAATCTATTTTATGTTGTTAAATTTTCTTTTACATTAATATATTAATTATAGAAAATTTAAATAAATATTTTTGGATCACAAAAATTTCAACACTTAATTTATCACATTAAAAACGTTTATTTACATATTCAATGATATAAGTATTTAATATTTTAACTTTTAAGATAGATGAATTTTACATATATTTTCATATGTGTTGTCATTATTATATTTAAAAATATTCCTTAATATATATATAAATAAAACTTATTATATTATACGTTTATAATGAAATTTACTATTTAATTTTATAATGAAAAAATAATATTTTATAAGTCCTAGTGTCGATAATGAAAATGTTAGAACCATTTAACAACATATTAACATAGCTGAGAGTCGGAAATATACTGATGTCAATAACCATCATCGTGATATAGTAATTGATTTTGGTGACATGTTGTTTCTATGAATTTTTTCGTGGAAGAAGTTTACGAGATTTAGGAAGAAATGGAAATTGAGGAATATGTATATCAAACCCTTTAATATTCTTGATCATATCAAGACTGTATCATATTACAAGGAACTTCTTCATAATCTCTATGAATTCTATAATTTCTTCCATGTATCTATCCTGAGGAATTATATACCAAACCCTTCACATGTACTATACTCATATGCATACCAATGGTGTATGATCCTTCTTATCAGGAACAAAAACTTGGAATTATGGATAGTACAGATACTGTTTTACAAAAACAAGACAACACACCGAGACAATATTTTTATAGAAATCACATGTTATAAGAATCTATGTGGGATCCTAATAATATTATTAGGAAAATATTATTTTCATTTTTGTATCATAATTATGAATTTTTATGGATAAATTCATATTAGGCGGTAGAATGTGACACCACATGTTTTTTGGAACATTTTTTTCAAATAAATTAATTTTATATTATGTCTTGAATAATACAGTACAGAAAAGGAATCCTTTAATTATATTATACACTAAGAAAATATTGTTTGACATGCAACACTAACTTGTCATTAATTACACACCACATTGGGTTTCGAGAAAAAATAACTTTATTATTATAATTACATACAAGATAATATTATAAAAAATATATTAAACAATGTAATATTAATAATAATGACTAATTTTCAGATATTATTTATAATGGTTTTATATAAATGAGCCATATTGAAAATAAAAATATATAATTTTTATTAAAGTATTTTTCTGCTTACAAATACTACTTTTCTAAATGAACTTCATTTTATGTCCATCTTTGAACAATAATAAAATTAGTTTTAGAAAATTTTAGAAAAATGATTTTGTAAAATGAAACTCATTTTTGAATTAATAAATTTAAAATTTTCTTTGTTTGAATATTGTCATTTTTTTGTAAATTAATTGTATTTGATAAATAGTTAAAAATATATAATAATAATTCCACACATCGTTTACATATACGTTATATATATTATTAACATATATTAAAATTTAGATTTAAAGATTATTTATATATATTTTTATATAATTAATTCACTTTGGATCATTGAAACAAATTTTTAATTGAAATTGGATTTTAATAATTTTAATCATTTAAACATTTTTGCTTAAAACCCCGCAATCACAATATGTCTGTGGGATTAATTTACAATTATCTTCTGAAACATATAAGAATAGACTTTTGAAAAATGGATTCCATGTTTGGAATCCGAATAATTTATAATTTATAATAAGGTCAAATTAAATTATTTTAAAAAAATTAGTGAATGTAATTAAAATTAGTTACGACAATTAATTTAAAAACAATATTACTTAGTTTTTTAACATTAATATTAGTGAAAAAAAACCTAGAATCATTTATAAGAAATATTTAATGGTAATACATATAAAAATTACAATATTGGAGCTAAAAAGAACAATTATCGGTGTAATATTATGTAATGGAGACCTCTCAATAATGTTTACTTTTATATTTACAAGAATGGAGATTGTCCTCCACTATAAAAGGGAACTCAACCCAATCACAACTCCAATCCTATAAATCCATTTTTATAATCCATAATATTACCAAATCCCTTTAAAAAATATATACCTTCATCTTAGAATACTTTTTTGTAATAAATTCAACAATGAAGTCCATTCGGTGCTAACCATGAGCATTTGTCTAAAGAAGTGGTAACATCCTTCCACATGCTCTTTTTATTTAGTTTCATTATCCAGCTCATCTCTTTTTCTTATTCCATTATTATATAATAAGCTCATTATCTTAAATATAATAATATTTTTTATTAGGGTTTGATCATTTCCTATACACACTTTTATCAATTGGGTAATGAATATAATGTTCTTTTGTACGCAGACTAACTTCTCACAAAATGATGTCATTCATTTTTTCATTTACAACATATCATGGATGTTAATAACAATGTAAATAATATATTTAGATATTATATATTTTTAGATATATTTACAGTTATTTAACTTCTATATAATATATACCTTAGTACATTCGATTTTTTGTAAATATGAAAACATGGCTTCTGGACGTATGGACTACAACTTTTAAAAAGGGATGTGATTCATTCACACATTAAATGATTTTATTAAGGATGGGATTACTAAAACAATATGAAAAATATTACATAATAATCATAATGTAATTTATATATATGTATTTCATTTACTCCCTGGGATTCAAAATGACAATAAAATGGAAACAACATTCATGTGTATGTATAGCCTACCGTATCCATGATCGGTGTAAATCATTTTCTATTTCTCAATATTATAGATAATTATAAATATATATTTAATAAATATATATTATATTTATAACATGTTTCAAATTCATTGGATTTGTAAATCATGATATATGTAATATTATCAAGAATAATAAGTCAAAACATATATAAAAACAAAGTGGTATTGCCTGAAATATAAAATTATCATAAAATTGATAATAACTGGGTAATATAAAGTCATAATAAAATGATATATAGTGTTATATATAATTATATGGTTATATTGTATATTTATAATAATAAAATATTTATTACACATGACTTTTTAACGAGTTTGTTAAAAGTCACCAAAAAAGTTAAGGGCTTTCTCATCTCACTTTTATTTATCAGATATTTAAACATTTTTGCCACTTGATTTTTTTTGTATGTACTTCCCATGATTATAGTACATTATTAATATCATCAAATTTATTTTTATTTACATATCAATTTATTGATCGCTTCTTTATGGGTTTTATGATTCAAATGTTTCAAAATATGTAAAGTAATTTTGTCTCAATTTGACTTCTTTGAGACACATGTCATATTATCCACCTATATTCCTCTATGAGGTGTATACACTACCATTTAACATTTTATACCATAAATATCCTTCTTTTAATGAAATTTTAAGCTTCATTTATATCATTTTATTTCATAGTGATTATGATTCAATGTTACCAAGTTGTAAGAATTTATTGAAACAATATAATAAATTATTGAGATTATATATTATTATTCTTTCATTGTTGAAATATTATGATCCATGTTTGAAGAAGAATCATGTCTTTTCAACCTATAATTTAATTTTATATGTCTTTATTTATTACTACCATTTTCTAATATTGTTTAATTATGATAATTAAGATAATTTTTTAATTAAATCAGTCCCCTTTAATCTCTTCGGTGGGAAATAAATTTTATTGAAAACCCCATGTTTTCAAAAAAATTAGATCAAATTTTTTTCAAAATATATATTTTATGATAATTATCATGGGAAATGTATTATAAATAAATATTTTTTTGATTTTCAATGTTTCCTTTATATGTTTTCAAACCAATCTTCAAAGAAAAAGGCCTTCAAAAATGTTTTATGTTTTAAAAAACTTTTTTCAAACCATAAAAGATATTTTCCTCAACAATTGTTTTTAAAGGATATTTCCAAAAATAATTTCCCTCAAATATTATATATATTTCAGGTACACATTCCTTTTTTGGTAAATTATCTAATGGTTCCATTTATATTATCTCTATGGATGGTTTATGTTTTGATGGAATGATGTGTATGAAACACATTTCTTGTTCACATGTAATATGCTTATGAAACCAACATATTTTCATGTTTTATGGTTTGATGAAACGATTATGAATCCTTTCACTTTTCCATAGGTTATAATACAATTTCATATTTATGATAACCATTTCATTTCATGGGTTATGATATGACAAGTTTTTCGAGACAACTTTGTGTATGAAGATTGTAGTTATTGTCAACATTTGTCTATATCAGTAAAAATGAATGACTCCATAGTTAAAGGAGATTGGCTGATGTGCGGTTTCCTGGAGAATTATTATGAAATCATATCATTGAATTTCATACTTTGGATATTTTCTATGAAGTAATTCAGACGATTGTTGAACTGATAAGATGATCAAAGAACTTGTGTCAAATGTGACACATTGTTTACAATAATGAAGAATGGTTAAGTATCATCCATCTAAGGATTATTGAAGAAGAATGAGGATTTAAAGAAGACCATGAAATGCTTCACGGTTGCATGATAATCATTCAAGAGCTAACTTGAAGAAAAGAATCATATGATTTGAATGAAGTAGATGCTTCATGAATGCATGAGAACCATGCAAGATCTTACTTGAAGAAAAGAATCATATGATTATAATGAAGTAAAAAATGATGTCTAAAGAAGAAGAAGAGAGTGTGGAAGGGCTTGAAATTCTTAGAAGGCCATGAATTACACATTTGCTTGAAATCGGTTGATTGTTGCATTGCTCATAACGGTCCAAATACATGTATCAAAGGTGATACATTGTCTGCAATAATGAAGGTATTTGAAGAAGCTTAAATCCTCAACTTTTGGATGAATATAGATGATTAGAGTTCATAATAATTAACACTCCAAAAAAATTTAGGATTTTAAGTGAGGATGAATAAGTACGTTGGAATTCATATTCCAAAAAGAATGGAGAAAAATAGACGACGCATTGCTGATTTTTGTTTCAAAAATATCATATGTTTGGAGAACATGTGATGAAAGACTTATAAAGGATAGGGGGAATAAAGAAGTGTTTTTTGCAAAGGAAAGAAAGAAATTCAAAAGCGGCGTGCAAGTGTAGTTCACGAGTATAAGTGGTGTAATAGTTTATGTTGGGAACAAGTCATATTTCAAAATCATCATATCAAAATATGAAAAAGGATAGAATGTTTTGTGCTAGTAATGGATTGGAACACAAGTGATGGAGCAACACGCAAGTGATGGAGTGGGGCACAAGTGTATGTGGTGAACAAGTCAGCAAAATTCCTATAAATAGATGACCATCTTCTTCATTTTTTGAAGGCACAAAACATAAGAGAAAATTTGATCTCTGATCGCGCAAGTAGTATAATTGACGTGAAAGCTGATGTGGAATGCATGTTTAGGGTTATTTATAAGGCGCACAAGTAGGGTAGCACACATGTAGGGTGGTGCGCAAGTAGAGTGGTACACAGGTTGTCAGAGGCGCACAAGCGGGGAGGTGTGTTCAAAAAGTGTGTTGTGTATAAGACAAAGATGGCGCACAAGTTTGGAGTTGTCACAATAGTGGCGTGGAAGTAGTTAGTGGCACACAAGCAAGTGGCACGCTTACTAATCGGAGTGAAAGATGAGTGGTGTGCAAGCAGGTGTCATGGAAGCAGGGTGTCATGCAAATAAGGATTGGCGTACAAGCTAAAGAAGAAGAAGAAGAGCTTAGTGTAGATGGTTTTGCACTGAAAGAGAATGTGTGAAGAAGAGCATGTTTCAATATAGCTATTTGGTAGTTGAATAAGAAGAAGAAAAAGAGTGTGCATATTAAATGTTTGCTGCATAAAAATAAGTGAAGAAGAAGAAGAAGAACAGAGTATTCTAAACTAAAGGATGAAAATTATTCAGGGAAGTTTAATTCAGATGATGATATGTCAGAGGATCCTCAGTTTCTAAATAATCACATTGGTGTATGTGATTCTTGAAAAGAAGAGAGAAGAAGATTTAGTGGAGTCGGTTGTTGCACTAAGAAGAAGAAAGAATAAATTTAGTCTAGATTGTGTTGCACTAGAAAATAATGGAAGGAAAGAATGAAGAATTTCTTGCCTACTGCTTTGCAAGTAATCAAGTGAATGGAACTAAATAAGACTAAGAGCATAACATTCCTTTTGAAGAATGAATAAGACTGTCTCCATATGCAATATAAAGAACCAGCTGGAGGATGCAAGTTGGACTAGGTCATCACTAGTCCAAGGAAGATGATTGTTTCCCACCCCCTCTAAAGTGTTGGGACTCACACTGGCTAGATGATTTCTTTCCTAGCCACTCCACTGTAATTACATATCACATCATAGTGGGCAATCCATGCACTGGTCATATCAATTCATGGAAAGGATGTAGATACTCTTATTGAGTAGTAAACCTTGTAAAAATATTGCGTGAAATTTTTTACTGCTTTCTATTATTGCATGCGACAGGGAAAATATAATAAGAGAATCAAGATCCTAAAAGGTGAAGAGGTACAGGGATAAAATTTGGTATTCGTTTAAAAAGTCCCCAAAACTGATTCACCCCCCCCCCCCCTCGGTGTTAGGTATATCCCAAACTGGTCCTCACAATTGGTATCAGAGGGAAAGTTTCACCTCTATTGGATTCTCTATAGAAAAGTTATTCTATTTTGAAGACCTCAGTTTCTTTCTTGAGTTATTAATGAAGATAAATTTTAGTGAATATTATGTTATCTCTGAGCATAAGACTATATCAATAAAGACCCGGCCATAAACATTACTTATTATTTAATTAAATGAATAATTCACATTGAGGATCTTTTCAGGTTTATAGTTTTAGAGAATTAGGACAAAACTATTCCATCTCAAAGATTACAAAGTAGAAACATCAACACAGCTTCCATTTTTTCACAAAATAAAATCTCTTTAACAAAAGAGTCATGTCTAGTTCCTTGATTTAGACAGACTGACATTTCCTTGATCCCATCCTTGACCCTATTTAACTTAATGTCCTGTGAAAAACATTTAAAAAAAACTTGGGATGAGCATAAAAATATCAGTAAGGGATATAACAATACTGAAAGAAATCTTTAGTACATGTATACATAAGAATCAATGAAATCATACATTACTCATAAAACATAAGCACGTTAACATACCTCATGAAATCATAAGATTTATGAATAACTCATAGAAACCATAATACATAAAGGTAACTTTAGGAATTCATAACATTCTTACATAGCGAGTAACCCTCATGGTGACGTTTGGAATACCCATCACAGTATATTTCCTAAATCTCTTAGGATAACCTTAACATTTCACTCCTTCACCTTACCCAATGCATTAGAGAGCTATATCGGGCTCATCCACCCTTAGTTTATCATAGAACCACCTGTCTTCATAAATAATGACCAAGAACCATAACATAATTATAGAATATAACTTAAAATGAAGTAAAGACAACATTTCCACATTATAATAACCATAAAACATTTTAAGATATTTAAATAATGAATCCATTCTAAAAACCATATTCAAACCTATTTAAAACATTTAATAAAGAGATTTTTGAATCAAAGAGTCCCATACCACTTTGAATCTTTTAAAATTTTAAACCATTAATATCCATATAATTAATTCCTTATTTTTTTTTTGAAAACATGGATATTAAGGAAAATATTTGTAAGATTAAATCATTAAAACATTTAAAACGATATTTTAGTTAAAGGGGTTTTAACAAAATTGGAGACACTTGAAAACAATAATTGAGGAATAACATTTTATAATAACTTTATAATATCATGAGAATAAAGGGATTCATGATATAATATTTGAAAGAATAGTATATACACCATATAAGGGTAAATTGGTGCATAACAACAATGAAGTCTCAATAGAAATGTAAAATGAGATGAAATCCTTTATAAGGAAGGTATCATTAAATTAAGGACAAATCAATCTCATAATTATGTGTGAAAAATATAAATACACCTAATATAGGTGGATATTATGTGTAAAACAACTAGAGGTCATTCACACATATTCATAGGATGACATATTCAATAACTACAAGTTGAACCCAAAGAAATCAAAATTGGGTTAAGAAATTCCTTTGGTAAAATTCGACATCCTAACGGCATCACCTTAAAATTAATAAAATCATTTGATGAGGGATGAAATGGTATCTCATCACTTGGACATAAAATTTACATCAATAAGGATATAGAAGAACATATCCCGACATAATAAGATAACTTAAATAAGACTTTTTAAAAAGTGGAGGGTGAAAGGTTCCCTTACCGACTTGGGTAACTTTCAAAACGTACACCCCATGAATGAAGGACTGTAAAACAATGATGTAAATACTCATAAACGAAATTATATTATATAATGAGTATAATAATGGATATAACATACACCACTCAATGTAAATGGTGGAAAATGTATCATAAATCTCACGGGAATAAAAGAGAGTTAAAAACCCCTTACGAAACCTCGGCAGCCTAACGACGCAACTTAAAAATTTAAAAAATGGATTTATGAGATAAAATAGGGTCTCTCATAATATTAACATAAAAAATAAAGTAATAGAAATATATAAGAACATCCCCCAACATATGAAAGAGGAACATAAAAAGGGTGACATAAAAGAGAGTACTTAAAAAGAAAGGGAGAGTTTGGATCCCTTACCTTAAGTCTGACTTGTCTTGTTGATTTCATTATATTCCTGACTAATAAAATTTGGTAAATTTATAATTACTTAAGGTCCTCCATTAAGTATTATTATTAAGTTCATATCACATATTATAATGTTATAATAATTGTTTAGTAAGGTGAGTTCATATCAGACGTTTTTGTCGATGTTTGGTACATGAGTCAAAAATGAACATGTTTGAAAATGATTTTCCATGTATTTATAAGTACATAATCTCCATAATAGTATTAATTATTTAAATAGCAAATATATATAGTACATATTCATTTAATACTATTCCATAACATTTTGAGATAAATATAAATGAAATGCACCGTTCATTGAGACGGTAGGCCGTACGTACGCATGAACGCTACTTTCATTTCTTTGTCATATTAATGGAATTAAAAATAATTGAGGGATATATATATTATAATTCCAGTATAATATATATGTTTTATAGGTCACATAAGTTCATTAATTTCATTCTTTATACATTCCATGTATTCCATGAACGAGTCACGTCACTTGAGGGGGCGGCAATCCACACTTCCTCGTATGAAATTATCGCAATTGCACAACATGAAAAGCATAATGGTATGTTTTAAATATAAAATACAGAAGCATATAAGAAACATAAATACCATATATATATAATAAATAAAATAAAGTGACATCATAATGGCCACCATGAATGGTGTTATGAGAAGATTGAACAATCATCGTTTCGTGAGGCAGTAATTCGCCATCCACAGAAACAGTATGTTCTTTAACCATTAGACAGAGGATTGTGTAAGTGTATCTAGAATCCTTCACATAAAAACATACTAGTATATTTAATATACTGGTGTTGTTACAAATTAAAGGAATAAAAATAGTTTAGTGGTTTGGAGAAGAAAAATAAAACAAAAGGACACAAGTGAAGGCATTGCCATTAAATCGGGTAACTCCTCTTTGTTTGATCCAAAAGGGTTTCTTGAAGAGAATTCTTCCAAAGGTGAGGATTCAATGATGAAGAGAGGGATGTGGAGGGATGAAATGGGTAGGGTTCGGCCAAGCCAAAGTATTGAGAGGTGTGTGTCAGTTGGTAGAGGTGGGGGGCCTTTTATAAGAGAAGAGGATGGGTACTCTTGGAAAGTCATAAACTATTACTTTATTATAAAATACTTTTCGTATTTTAAAGTTCAGAAAATGATATATTTCGAGTATTATGTGATAAGGTTTCTAAATACACCCATCCAATAGGTTTTTGACAAGTTTAAGACTTATATTTCACCCTATCTTCTCATTTTATTAAAATCGTTCATTTCAGAGGTAATCATTGCATCATCACGGTGTCATAAATAAATAAATTTATTTAATGCCTAAATATTATAAAAAATATATCATGATGTAGGAAATCTCTTTATATTTATAATGAATATTTATAGTCAAAAATATTACTTGTATAACCCCATGTAAAAATCATTTTAGTAAAACAATACATGTTTGTGACATTTTAATTTAAACATTAAATAAAAAGTTATTAACGTCATTTTCCAACCAAAGTGGCTCCATGGGGTCCCAAAGTTGATCCATGGATTTTACTGGTCAGAAATTAATCATCCAATAATGGTAGGATATGTTTCATGTTCATTTCATATTATTATAACATTATCTTTACCTTAAATTACACTAATTACCTTTAATCGCGATTAATAAAACTTAAAAGTTACTATTCACCAAAAAAATTATTTTAATCTCATTTAACCACATTTTACATCCTAATGATAACCATGTATGTCTTATTTTTTAAAATAAAATAATAGAAGTGGTAAAGTATCATTTAAATGAAAAATCAGTTTGTTTAACTACTACATAGTGGTTTAACTATTCATCAAAAATTGATGTTTTTCAGAAAAATACCAAAAATTCACCCTATGATATATTTGATATTCTGAATTAAAAAATGATGTCTATTTTAAAAAATTCAAAATATATATGTTTCATTAATTAATTTAATAATTCATTCCTGTTGTCAAAACAAATAGCATGTTTTTAAGAAACAATATCTACTAAAAGATTGACACTAGTTTAAGTCCAATTTCAAAGTGAAATTAATTCCAATGACCTCCATTAGATTAAATGGCAAAAATATATTCTAAATAGACTTTAATATAAATTAAAAAGATAATCTATCCATATAAATAAATCATATTAAAAGGAGGATTTGAATTAAAATGTAACACTTTCACTAAAAATGATCTTTATCGGAAAAATAAAAAAAAATTACACAATGTAAATTTTGATGTCCAGATTCTAAAGAATGATTTTATTTTTTGAAATAAAAAATATTAAATTGTCAAAATTATATTTAAAAAGGGTTCTCCATTAAAAGGAGGTTAATCAAACTTTTAAAGAATATTAGATGATTTATGCTTAAAATTGGATTCATTTTCATTTTAAGCCTCTTACATTTATTGGATAAAAGTAAAAATATTTGGAAAACATATATAATAATTTTTTAGTTAGTTACGTTCATTCCCGCCATTACAAAAGATAGGCGTTAACTACCATTTAAAATAATATTATTTTATTATTAGAGTGTAACGTAAGATTTCAAAGAAACTCATTGTCGCGTATTGGGTACGCCATCGAGCATAGCGTTCCCTTTAAAGTAATATTAATATTTTATTCAAAAATATGGATAAATAAGAAATTTTCATTTTATTTATTTACATGGGGTGTTACATCCTTCCTCCCTTTTGGGAATTACGTCCTCAAAATTTTAAAATTGGGCTTGGAAACTTCATTGAAAATCCCACATCGGAACAAGAGTAAGTAAAACTATCACTTTAAAATAAAGAAAGAGAAGTACAAAGGTCACCCGAGTTAACCCATACTTGGATTCCATGTAGGAAAACAAGGAAATTTAGGAGAAAAAAAGGTTCATGTTCTGATGGAGAGTGATAGAAAACATGTTTAGGATAACGTTAACCACAAGAAAATCACAAAAATATGGTGGGTTAAATGGTATTTGATTCCCCAGTAGGAAAAATTAAAAGGCAACATTTTTTTAAGTTACTTTTCATTGAGGCATTTATTTATGAGCTTAAATAAAACATAAGGAAACATACTTACTTGTCATGTTGACATTCAACTTTTACTAGATTTCTTACATGAACTCTTATTTTCTCTAAAATTCGAGTATTTAGGATGACTTGTTCACGTTAAGAGAGCTATAATCAACTTCTAGAGAATCACCTAATCCAAAAAATCGAACTATATACTTCCCATGTCTTTAGACCATAACCAAAACTAATACGAAAATGGTTAGTATGATATCAGATAATAACCAAAAAGGATAATCCTTTATAAAAAAATCTATTCATAATCTCCAAAATTTGTCAATAAATACCCAAAGTTCGACAAAGACCATTCAATAAACATCTACCCATAAAATTCATCAAAGTAATCAAAACTAAGACTGAAACCCAAATATCTGATGTATTTAATCATGTAGTTTTCCAAGATAAACCTTAACATTTATCTACAAACAACACCAGTTACTCTTAATGTCTCATACAGAAAAGTAATTAACCTAATCACATATCCTCCATGATAGGTTAATAATTTCCATAGATAGCCCAAAATCAACTTATTCTAGATTCATAAGATCATGTAACTAAAAAGAATTAGTCAAACTAACCAGGGATTTCACATAGTCCAGTGGTAGGTGATAAATACCAGTCACAGTTTCGTTGTGGGTTCGATTCCCATAGCTTCGTCGGACGCGAAAGATTGTCACACGGTCTACGTTTTGTCCTTTTTCGAAAACTACACAATTCTTATAACATTCCCCAAAAAGCAATAAAATCATCAAAAATAACCATAACATAATTTAACCTCAATTTTATCTCATGTCATTCATAATCCTTCATAAAATATAGTAACCCATAATTACCTCAAAAGTAAGGATCATATAAACCATAATGGTTACCTTTATAATTATTACATGAACTTCCACGTCGAGTTGGTTCTCTCGTACATGATGCATTAGAGAACTCACCAAGGTTCAAGTGGTTTATCATGACTCTGGATAGTTGGTTTAGAATAACCACAAGATTTCTCAATGAATCCCCCATTTCATCTAGTCTTTTAATCATAGAACCACCATAGTTTCCTTCAAACCCATTGTCACTTTGGTGCCTGCCAGATCCATCCATTTACTAAAACCAATAAAAATGTAAGTGTGAGTATATAAAAAAAATAATTATGTTTTAATGAGGAAGATAAATACTAAGATATACTTACTCATTCAAGTTTTATATAAACTATGACTCTTTCTAAAATCCTAGCCATTATGGTAATGTAACTTATTCTTAAAGAATACCCTAACCTCTAAAGTCATCTAAACCGACCTCTAATACCAACTATAAAGACCCGACCTTAAACATTACTTATTATTGAATTAAATGAATAACTCACATTGAATATATTTTCTGGTTTAGAGTTTTAGAGAATTAGGACATAACTATAACATCTTAAAGATGAAAAAGTAGACACATCTACTCAGCTTCCATTTCTTCACAAAATAAAAACTCTTGAACAAAAGATTCATGTCTATTTCCTTGTTTTAGACAGCCGGACATTTCCTTGATCCCATCCTTGACCCTATTCAACTTTATGTCATGTGAAATAAATTTCAAAAAAAACATGGGATGAGCATAAAATGCTTAGTAAGGGTTATAACAATACGAAAAGAAATCACTAGTCCATGTATACATAAGAAACAATGAAATCATACGTAACTCATAAAACATAATCACGTTAGCATACCTCATGAAATCATAAGATTTATGAATAACTCATAGAAACCATAAGACATAAAGGTAACTTGAGGAATTCATAAAATTCTTACGTATGGAGTAACCCTCATGGTTACATTTGGAATACCCACCACAGTATATTCCCTAAATCGCTTTGGAGAAACCTCAGCGTTTAACTCCTTCGCATTACCCAATGCATTGGAGAGCTATATCAGGATCACCCGCCCTTAGTTTATCACGGAACCACCCGTCTTCATAAATAATTCCCATGAAACATAACATAATAATAGCACATAAATTAAGAATAAAGGAAAGACAACATTCCCACATTGCAATAACCATATAACATTTTATGATATTGAAATAATGAATCCATTCTAAAAACCATTTTCAAAACCATTTAAAACATTTAATAAAGAGATTTCTGAATCAAAGAGTCACATACCACTTTGAAGCTTTTAACATTTTAAACCATTAATATCCATATAATTAATTCCTTAAAAACATTTTGGAAACATGTATATTAATGAGAAATATTTGTAAGAATAAATAATTAAATCATTTAAAATGATATTTTAGTTAATGCATTTTTTAAAAAAATGGGAGACACTGGAATACAAGAATTGAGGAATAACATTTTATAAGAACTTTATAATATCATGAGAATAAATGGATTCATGATATAATATTCCAATGGACAGTATATACACCATATATGTGTGAATTGGTGCATAACAACAATGAAGTCTCAATAGAAATGTAAAATGAGATGAAAACCCTTATAAAAAGGTATCCTTAAATTAAGGAAAAATAAATCTCATAATTATGTTTGAAAAATATAAATATACCCAATATAAGTGGATATTATGTGTAAAACAACGAGAGGTCATTCACACATATTCATAGGATGACATATTCAATAACTACAAGTTGAACCCAAAGAAATCGAAATTGGGTTAAGAAGTTCCTTTGGTAAAATTCGACAACCTAACGACGTCACCTTAAAATTAATAAAATTATTTGATGATATATCATCACATGGAAATAAAATTTACATAAATAAGGATATAGAAGAACATATCCCAACATATGAAGATAACATATTGAAGTCTTTTTAAAAAGAGGATGGTGAAAGGTTCTCTAACCGACATGGATAACTTTCAAAACGTACACCCCTTGAAAGAAGGACTAGAAAAAAAATGATGTAAATACTCATAAACGAAATTATATTACAGAAAGAGTATAATAATGGACAGTACATAGACCAATAAAAGGAAATGGTGGAAAATGTAGCGTAAATCTCACGGGAATAAAAGAGAGTTGAAAAATCCCTTACGAAAATTCAGCAGCCAAACGACGCCACTTAAAACATCCAAAAAAAGATTTATGAGATAAAATAGGGTTTCTCATAATATTAGAAGAAATAATAATTTATGAGGAATATATAAGAACATCCCCCAATATAAGAAAGAGGATCTTAAAAAGGGTGACATAAAAGAGAGTACTTAAAAAGAAAGAGAGAGGTTGGATCCCCTACCTCATGTCCAACATGTCTTGTTCGTTTCTTTATATTCCTGAATATTAAAATTTGGTCAATTTTTAATTTATTATTTTCCTACTTTAAATATTGTTATTCAGTTCATATCACATATTATAATGTTATAATAATTGGTCAGTAATGTGAGTTCATATCAGACATTTGTGTTGATGTTTGTTACATTAGTAAAAAATGAACTTCTTCGAAAATGATTGTCCATTTAGTTATAAGTAAATCATATCCAGAAAAGTATTAATGATTTAAATGTCATATATATCCAGTAATATTGATTTTATACTATTCCATATCATTTGGAGATAAAAATAAATGAAATTCACTATTCATGGAGACGGTAGGCCGTACGTACGCACGAACGTTACTTTCATTTGTTGGTCATATTAGTGGAATTAAAAATAACTGAGATATATATATATATTAATTCCAGTATAATATATATGTTTTATAGGTCAAATAAGTTCATTAATTTCATTCTTTATTCATTCCATGTATTGCATGAACGAGTCACATCACTTGAGGGGGTGGTAATCCACACTTCCTCGTATGAAATTATCGTAATTGCACAACATGTAAAGCATAAAGTTATGTTTTAAATATAAAATACATAAGAATATAGGAATCATAAATACCATATATATCATATATAAAATACAGTGACATCATAATGTCCACCATGACAGGTGTTAAGAGAAGATTGAACAATCATCATTTCGTGAGGTAGTAATTCTCCATCCACAGAAACAGTATGTTCTTTAACCATTAGACGGAGGTGTGTGTATGTGTAGCTAGAATCCTTCACATAACAAAATACTAGTATATTGAAGATATAGTTATTTTTAAAAAATAACGGAATAAAAAGAGTTTAGGGGTTTGGAGAAGCAAAATAAAACAAAAGGACACAAGTGAAGACATTACCTTTAAATCGGGTAACTCTTATTGGTTTGAACCAAAAGGGTTTCATGAAGGGAATTATACCAAAGGAGGGGATTCAATGTTGATGAGATGGATGTGGATGGATTTAATGGGCATGGGTTGGCCGAGAAAAAGGCTTGAGAGGTGTGGGTATGGTGGTAGAGGTGGGTGACTTTTATAAGAGAAGAGGAGGGGCACTCTTGGAAAGTCATAAACTATTACTTTATTATAAAATGATTTTTGGATTTTAAAGGTCCCAAAAGGATATATTTAGAGGATAAGGTGATAAGGTATCTAAATCCACCCATCCAATATGTTTTTTACAAGTTTAAGACTTATATTTCACCCTATTTCTTCATTTTATTTAAATTGTTCATGTATGAGGTAATCACCGCATCATCACGAGGTCATAAATAAATTAACATATTTAATGTTTAAAAATTATAAAAAAATATAATGATGTAAAAAATAATTTTAATTTTCTAATTAATATTTATATTAAAAAATATGAGCTGTATAACTCTATGTAAAAATTGTTTTAGTAAAATAGTACATGTTTGTGACATTTTAATTTCAACTTTAAATAAAAAGTTATTAATGTCATTTTCCAACCAATGTGGCTCCATGGGGTCCCCAAGTTGACCCATGGATTGTCTTGGTTGGCCATGAATCATCCAATAATTGTAGGACATTTGTCAAGGTCATTTCATATTATTATAACATTAACATTACCTTAAATTACACTAATTACCTTTAATCGCGATTAATAAAACTTAAAAGTTACTATTCACCAAAGAATTATTGTAATCTCATTGAACCACATTTTATTTCTAATTACAACCATGTATGTCAGATTTTTGAAAATCAAATCACATAAGTGGTAAATTTTCATTTAAACGAAAAATCAGTTTTTTTAAGTACCACTTAGTGGTTTCACTATTCATAAAAAATTGATGTTTTTCAGAAAAATACAAAAAAATTACCCTAATCTATATTTGATATTCCAAATACAAAAAAATGTCTATTTAATAAAATTAAAAATATATAATTTTCATTAATTAATTTAAAAATTCATTCCCACTGTCAAAACAAATATCTGGTTTTTAAGAAACAATATCTATTAAAAGATTGACACTAGTTTAAGTCCAATTTCAAAGTGAAATTAATTACAATGAACTCCATTGGATTAAATGGTAAAAATATATTCTAAATACAATTTAATATCAATTAAAAAGACAATAAATTCATATAAATAAATCATAGTAAAAGGAGGTTTTGAATTAAAATGCATCATTTTCAATAAAAATGATCTTTATCAGAAAAATAACAAAAATTTACACAATGTAAATTTTGATGTCCAGATTATAAAGAAGGATTTTATTTTGTCAAATACAACATATAAAATTTTAAAAAATATATTTAAAAAGGGTTCTACATCAAAAGGCAGTTAATCAACCTTTTAAAGAATATTAGATGATTAATGCTTAAAATTGGAGTCATTTGAATTTTAAGCCTCTAACATTTATTGGATAAAAGTAAAAATATTTGAAAAACATATATAATCATTTTGTAGTTAGTTCCATTCATTCCCACCATTACAATGTATAGGCATTAACTACCATTTAAAATAATATTATTTTATTATTAGAGTGCAACGTAAGATTTCAAAGAAAATCATTGTTGCGTATTGGGTACACCATCGAGCATTGTGTTCCCTTTAATGTAATATTAATATTTTATTTACAAATATAGATATAAATGAAAATTTCATATTATTTATTTACCTGTGGTGTTACAATATCTACCAAGACCATGATGAATATGAAAAATAAGGAGAATAGAAAGATAAAGAAGAATTCCCTCATATCTGAAGAAGAGGATGCATCCGGTTCTCCATATCTGGCTGAAATTGAAGACACACAAAACTTGGAAGGTAATGAGAAGGTGTCTCAATCCCCCACCATGAACATGGAGCACCTTCCTACATCAACTAATCCAGAGGTATTTGTTATTACATATGGAAATTCTTCTCATGATGAAGATGCTAACACAAATGGTGATGATCAACCTACAACATCTCAAGAAATATCAGTTTATAGATTAAGGATGATTCATTATGGTATTTATGAATAAAGTACATCACTAGTTGGTGGAGTATTTTAATGTATGAAGGAAAATATCACTCAACTAGAAGAAGAAATTGATTTTTTGGAGAAGGGATTATAAGAAATAATTGTCGAATGTTTAAATCTCTCCAGACAGGTTGGATCCTTTGAAGCAGAAAAGAGGGGATTTAAAGTAAGTTATTCAAAGTGGTTCAATGGTTTTGAAGAGAAAGAGAGAGTCAATAAGACTCTAGAGGAGAAGATCCATGCACTTGAAATGATCTGAAAAAGAGAAATGATGTCAAGGAGATATATTTGGAAGAAAACTTCCAGAAGATCAATGAACATGACTCTTTGTTACATAACAAAGTAAATATGCATGAAGATAAATTTGAAAGATTAAATAATTCTTGTGAATAGAAGATTACAATGATTCAAGACCATAAAGTCATCCTCAATATGATATGTTTATAATTGGATGCTCATCTGAACAATCTTGAGATGACACATATTGAGTCTCTATAAAAGAAAGAAATTGTAGCTTCTAGAACTCAATGTTATCTAATATATTCAACTATAAAAATACATACAACATGTGATAAGAAGATCATGGATTCACTCATTGATCTATCACAAGTAGCTGATAAGAAGGTACCATCCATACCAACTTGTACTAATGTTTTGAAAATTGTTTCTACAAAAATTGTAGGTTGGATGAAAAATTATAAACAAGTATGTATGATGAAAAGTGAAGAGAATCCAACCACTATGGATAGGGTGGATAGGGAAAAGAGTGTGGAAGATAGATCCCAAGATAAATCCCACCATACCAAGAATAAGAATCAGAAACATTATAAAAAAGATAGCAAGAAATAAAGGTTTGTGGTTTAATGATGATTCTGTAATAAATTTGGGCATTGTGCACTGGACTATTGGTACAACCCCTTAAATGTAAAAGCACAGAGAAAGCCCATCTCAAGGGAGAGATATCCAGAGAAGAAGAAGAAACATCCACAGATCCAAAACCATTTGTATATTGCAAATATATTTGGAATGTAAGATAACATCTGTGTTGTATTTAATAAGAGTGGTCACATGAATGGTACATGATCATTTCAAATGGTACACAAAGCTAATGAGAAAATAAGATCACAAGAGCTAGTTGGGAATGAAAAATCATCCTTGGGATGAAATCCGAGGAATAATGTAAAAAAAATTCTCCAAAGAATATTTAAACAAGGAAAGTTGAGATTTCCTTGGATTCTAAATCTAGGAATGTGAAGGGTGGCGTATACAAAAGAATTACTAAAAATTAATCCACTCATAAGAAGCCATGTAGAAGATCAAATCATGTTCCCTCAGTCCCTAATGATATATTTGTGATTTTGCTAGAAGATTTGGAATGAATGAGGAAAATAAAAGATGCACAGTCTAAGGCTAGTACTAAAACCAAAAATAATTTTCTACATAAAGAAAAAGAAGTTCTGTGTGTGAGGTGCAACAAGGCTAGTCATACTGTCAGAAAGTGCTTTGAATTTATTCTATCACAAAAATAATTTCTAAAGAGGATGGAAGTTGCAACAGGATATTCAAGTTCATGGAATGGTCTTGAAGAAAGAATAATCACACACAATGATATAGAATAAGTTTTGAGATCAAAACAACCACATTCAAAATTAAATATCAAATGTGAAAGTGTGAGGATTGTATAAAATGGATCATCTTGGTTGAGAAAATCAACTTAACATTCCTGCTCACATTGAAGAAGCATGGAAGATCCACCTTATTCCATTAAATAGCTATGTATTGTATTTGTTATTATAATACAAGGAATTGAAGGTGAAGTAAGATCTCAGGGGGGGAACCTGGGATTCAGTGAGGATAAGTGTTCCCTTCAAGGGGAGACACATGAAAAATCTGTTAGATACATTATCTCAATCAGTATCAACATTACATGGTATAAAATTCCATTACTATTAAGATTGTCTGAAGATAATGTCATCGGAAAAAGAATGTTTTTAATTAATCTCTCATCCTTGGATACTGAAAATAAATATATTTTTAAAAAGGGGGATTAACTAGTTCAATCAGTGACATAAGAATAATGAAAGTGCCCCAAGGCCACTTATCCTGCTAATTACACAAGAATGTTTTTGATCCTTCTGTTGTGCAGGAATTTCAGGATTGATTATTTCCTATCACATTCAATATCTTCTTCCTGGAATGAAAGTGGAAAACCCTTGAAGACAGGTTGAGGAGATATCATCTCATGAGGTATCACGATCAGTTGATAATGGAGAGCTTTCTTTTATAAATCAAATACTCTTGTTTTCTATACCATGAATTTCTCAAGTAGACATACTGTGAAATGATTGATGGCACATTGCTTAAGTATGGAATGATACCCTCTCTACCATGAACATAGTATTTCTTGTCTATACGGGGGAGTGAAATGAAATGAATATCTAGGAAAGAGACAAAAGTAAAGGGGAGAGATAAGATTCTCATTTTGACATTGACACATTCATTTGTGAACACTTTAAGGTATTGACAATAAAATACAAAGGGGGAGATAGTTGGGACCACTTTGTGTATGAAGATTGTTTTTGTTTTCAATAGTTTTCAATATCGGTCAAAATAAAGAATTAATCTAAAGTTAATGTAGATTTACTGATGTTTAGATTCCTGTAGAATTGTTATGAAATCATATCATTAAATGAAATACATTGGAAATTCTCTATGAAGCAAATTAGACGATTTTTGAACTGATACTATGTTCAATGAACTTGTGTCAAAAGTTACACATTGTTTAAAATAATGAAGAATGGTGATTTATCATCCATCTAAGGATGATTGAATAAGAATGAGTATTTAATGAAGACCATGAAATGCTTCACGATTTCATGAGAACCATTCAAGATCTTACTTGAAGAATTGAATCATATGATTTTAATGAAGTAGATGATTCACGATTTCTTGAGAACCATGCAAGAGATTAGTTGAAGAAAAGAATCATATGATTTGAATGAAGTATATAATGATGGATGAAGAAGAATAGAGAGCGTGGAAGGTCTTGGAATTCTAGTAAAGTCATGAATTGCACATTTCCTTGAAATCAGATGATTATTTCACTATTCTTAAAGTTCCAAATACATGTATCAAAGGTGATACATTGTCTTCAAAATTGAAGGTATTTGAAGAAGCATAAAGCCTCCACATTTGGATGAAGAGAGATGATTCGAGTTCATTGGATTTAACACTCCAAGATGAATTGAGGATTTAATGTGAGGATAAAGAAGTACATTGGAATTTATATTCCAAAAATAATGGACAAAACCAGATGATGATTTTCATACTTGTATTTCAAAAATATCATAAGTTTGTAGAACGTGTCATGCAAGCCATAAAAAGGATTGGGGGAGTAAAGAAGTGTTTTTGGCAATGGAAAGAAAGCATGTCAAAAGAAGTCCAGAAGTGTAGTGTGCAGGTATAAGTGGCATGCAAATGTATGTTGCGCGCAATTCATATTTCAACATCATCATATCAAAATATGAAAAAGGAACGAAATTTTAACACTAGTGATGGAATGACGTGCAAGTGATGGAGTGGCACACAAGTGATGGAGCAGAGCTCAAGTGTTGGAGCGGTACGCAAGTGCAGGAGCGGTGCGCAAGCGTATTTGGTGCACAAGTCACCAAAATGCCTTTAAATAGATGACCATCCTGCTAATTTTTTGAAGGCTCAACACAAAAGGTAAAATTTGAGTTCTGGTCGTGCAAGTAGTAGAATTGACTTGTAAGATGAAGTGGCGTTCAAGTTGAGGGTTATTTATAAGGAACAGAAGTAGGGTGGCGTACAAATATGGTGGCGCAGAAGTATAGTGGTGCGCAAGTTGTCAGAGGCACACAAGCTGGGAGGTGTGTTCAATAATTGTGTTGTGTAAAAGCCAAAGGTTAAGCACAAGTTGTGAGTTGTTCACTATAGTGGTGTTCATGTAGTTAGTGGCGTTCAAGCCGGTGGTGTGCAAGATGAGTGGTGCGCATGAAGGTGGAATGCAATAATGCTATCGCGCAAGTAAGGAATGGTGTGAAAGCTAAATAATAAGAAGAGTATATCGATGCAGATGGGTTTTCAATGAAAGAGAACATGTGAAGAAGAGTAGGTTTCTTTGCCACTGGTTGTGCATTGAAGATGTAGAATACGAAGAAGAAGAGTGTGCAGCTTACAGGTTTTCTGCATAGAAATACGTAAAAAAGAATAAGAATAACTGAATATGCTCAACAGAAGGCTATAAATTATTCAGGGTAGTTTAATTCTTGATGATGATATGTGAGTGGATCCTCAGTGTTTGAATAATCACATTGGTGTATGTGATTCATTCCAAGAAGAGAGAAGAAGTTTTACTGCAGTAGGTTGTTTCACTAAGAGAAATAAAGAAGTCATTTAGTGCAGTTGGTGTTTCACTAGAAAAGAAGAGAATGAAAGAAGAATGAATTTCTTGCCTACTACTTTGCAAGTAATCAAGTGAAGAGCACTAAAGAAGACCAAGAGAAGAACCTACCTTTTTATGAAGGAAGAATACTGTCTCCATAGACATTATAAAGAACAATATAGAGGCTACATGTTGGACTAGGTCATCACCGGTCAAGGGAAGAGGATTGTTACCCAACCTGCTCTAATGTGTAGGGACTCACAGTGGCTAGAGGATTTATTTCTTAGCCACTATACTGTAATTACATAAAATGTCGTAGTGGAAAATCCAAACACTGGTCATATCCATGCATGGAAAGAACGTAGCTACTCTTATTGAGTGGTGAACCTTGTAAAAATATGGTGTGCATATTTTTACTGCTTTCAATTATTGCATTCATAGGGAAAAAGGATTAAGAGAATCATGATCCTAACAAGTCATTAGGTACAGGGATAAAATTTGGTATTGGATTAAAAGGTCCCCAAAACTGATTCACCCCCCCTCTCAGAGTTAGGTTTATCCCAAAATTATTTTCACATAGTGTTTATGATCTCATGGAAAACATATCTTTTATTTCATTATAAGATGTGGTGGAAGTATATCTTCATCCAATGAATTGGTAAAATATTTATATCTCTTGATGTGGAAATGGTTGGAATGTTTTGTGAACTTGGTTCAAGAGGGGAATTTTTCTGCTAATATGGTCTTGTTAGTGAACCTTGACTATTAATATAGGTATGGAAGTGAAACATGACTACAATGATGGTATGGGTGGTGAACAGAGGAAACTAATATACCCTTGTAAATAAGGCATTATTTCTATAGAATTAATTTTATATTCTTATGTGTCTACCAAAACACTATGACATATTCTTTAAGAATTCTTTAATGGATTATTATTTTTATTCCCTAATTATTCAGTCTTATAAACAAACCATATTTATTCCATGACTCATGTTTATGATCATTGATATGGAGGGTATTATTTTTAACTATTATGATCATGTTATCATACCCATATGCTCATATTTATTCTTACATATCTCCATTATTTACACTTATTGAACATACGATATCATCCCTTTTTATGTTTATTTTTCAAATGTTATGAAGATATGTATTATTTATTGTATATCTAAGAAGGTTTATAGTCATAAAGAACCTTGTGGGTGATAATAATAATCACTTATGTACCAATGTTTATGATCACATGTTTCGAACAGCATTAATCTAGTACATTGTTGAGGAATCTATTTGCGTAATGTCTTATGTCATCCACAAAAAAATATGTAATATTAATGTATAAAAATGTGGGTCTCTATACTTACCCTCGGTAGTGGATAATGTCAGTGATGTGCTATAGAACATTTCTCTTTGTGAGATGGTAGTGGTAATAATGTGATATATGACCCTATTATAAGTTAGGGGGATGTTATTAGGATATAATATATGATCATACCAAAATTTAGAGGGTAGTGGTCTGGTTATGATATGGATACCAACCATTACAGATAGGGTAGTAGAAATTATAATTCACCCCCTTTAGTGAGAGGTTGGTGGTATGATATATAACATTAGATGTGGTATGAAAACTCTCTTAGTGTTTTAGGATATTGATTTCTAAGGATATATGTGATGTGTCATGATTTCTTCCCCTACTTGAGAGGGTGGAATATGTGATGTGGTATGCCACGTGGTTCTAGTCTTTAACCTTAGTGGGAGCGTAGTAATATGGGATATGATTTTTGATCTGGACATTGTGCGAGACCATGCCAATTTGAGAGTGTATATGGGTGACTTGGTTACACAAATATACCCTAATCGATAGCATTGGGTTTAAGTAGGCATAATGAAAAAATAAATCTAATTCAGGTTTAGCTAATGAAGGTGTATTCATGAGGTCATGTGTCACACTATCTATATTGTAGTATAGAAACTTTTTCAATGCAATTAAAAATTGATATTAGATCATTATTTTATTTTATTTATTATTTTGGCTTATAAGTTGGTTGTTGGATGTCTCTGAAACATGTGGTATGCCTTATTCTTGGGTGAATTTAACCCATATATAATGAATGACCATTTTTTCAAGAATTAGATTTTAGTTCATTAATTTACACTGTTGAGAATGATATTATTATTCACTTCTGATGGTCTAGATGAATAGTTATATATGGTTTTACTCAAGGCTTGGGATGGGAAAGGATAGTGACGTCATTCATAATAATTGTAATGTACATATACCGATACATTTATGTAATTAAATATGGATTATTAATAATTAAAAAATAAGTGTAAAGTATATTTATAGTACTTTTTAAATGAACTTTTTTTATTAATGGATGGAATGGTCCTTTATTTACTAAACCAATAAAAATAACTTATTCAGTGCTTTCCCATGTTATTTATTGATGGAACCTTAATTTATTGGGACAATTGATTTCATTTTCATTGGTTTTTTATATTATTATCCATAAAACTGTGATCATGATAGAGAAAACCCATATTGTGTGTTTTTCGAGGATATGTTTCCTTGATATGGAATCTAAAAATTATAGATCATGTATGGTTATTTCCTATGATCTAGGTATTAGTTAATTATATTCCCTTGAGTGGTTAGAGAAGGTTGTTGTCATGGTAGTATGGGATGATGATGTGGGTCACTCAAGATTTAGTAGAGAGAAGCCAAATGCATAAAATTTATAGTCATTCTTGATGGTATGTTGATTATAAGTTGCTGAGTATGTGTATTTGGGGTATTATGATTGATTTATTTGAGGATAAAACTAATGTTATGAGTGTCGTGGTTAGAAAATCTGGTTCTATATTATCATTGATCATGGATGAATCAGGTGTTTAGTTTTCAATGTTTTTACATAAATGTCTTGGGAAATAGGGAATTATAACATCGTCATGAGGGGTAGGATTTTTATGTAGATTAGGTAGACGGTGGTTGTTTCGTAATTTCCCATGTAAAACTATATTAGAGTTTGGGTTTAAAATAGATCATCCTATTTTGTATTAGGTACTGTAATTCATCCTAAGGAATGTAGGTTTGTGTTTTAAGATGATGTTATATGATAAAATGAATGTTTGTGATGTTGATATGTTATGTATGTAGAGGTTCAAGGAATATAGAAATTTTTAATGGATGGTGGTTCGAGTAGACATGAATGAGTCATTTGATAATGGACAACAGTTGAGTGGAATGACATCTATGAGATATCCCTAGAAAAAAATTTCTCATAATATTTCATTTGTTATTAGAATAAATTAACTAAAAGATATTCCATTATTAGTAATAACTTAATAGCATCAATACATAAATTAATTAAACTCTCTTGGGTGAATTCATGATATAAGATATGGTTATGTACTATTTGGCCTCCCATTAAAATCCCTCCTGGTCATATAGTATTAAGAAATGCTCGTGATTATCAATGGTTAAATCCTTCATGTGTTAGTGGACTCCATTGGGAGGCAATAGTCATGTATAAGGTTGATTTTTAGTGTGTTTGGGTTTCTATTTGGACTACCATCAGTTGGTGATGTACTAAATGGAATGTCCTAGCTGAGGAAAGATGGGAATATGACACTGATTTTTGGTATCTTACTAATGAAATATTGTATAGCACTAGGTCTGATTGGATAAAGTGGGATATGATTTAGGGTATATTGTGATGATTAATCATTTGTTTCGTAGTCGTTGTTGGATGGGTTGATAGGCATGATTATATTAGTGATCAATGACAATAAGCAAGGGTAGATTAGATCAAGAGAATGTCTTTTCTATCATTTGAAATTATAAGACAAGAAGATGTGAATCATTGGTTGATGATGTAAGGATTTAATGAAAATGACATGCATGGGGGATATTTTTAAGGGATTTCAACGTTTTGTTTTGATAGTTTCAAAAAATATGATTGTATAGAAACATAAATTATAGGGAGATTTATACTAATACATAGGAATTGACCCACTTGTTAAGTGGGTGATGCCCAACTCCGTGATCATTGAATACTAGTTATTGAGGGGTACAATGATGAATAAAAAAATAGGATAGATGACAATTTATCCATTAATAGTTCTTGTATTGGGATAGTTTTGGTGGTCTGTCTATAATAATAGTTACCATCAACACTTTTTTAGATTGGTGGGTAATGGGTTTTGTTAAATGACCTTAGATGAGGTTGCAAGTTCCATGATTTCATTTGAATGGAGGTTCTAGGTTTCAGACGAAGTTCTAGTATCATGACTGTTATAGAAACCAAAATCTATATTGGGACATGTTATGATGTGATGTTTTTATGACATGGAAAATATTATTGACACACATGGTGTGTTTACTTTGATTTGGAGTCAAAGAATACTAATCTAGTATAAAGGAATTCTTCTATGAAATAATAACTAGAGAAGAGAACGATTGGATAATCTTATAAGTTGTGTATTGTTGACAATAAATAAATAATCATCACAATCACATAAGATAATTTTTGTCTTATGACATGATGGTAGATTTTAATATTGAAGGTTCTTGAAAACTTTTGGAGGTGTTTGGATGATTTTTGGATATTTTTTCCATTAAGATGATTTGATTCAAAAAAATTGACAATGTACCAAATATGAATGTCACTATGGGGAGATACATAGTGGTAAAATTATTTTAAACTAACATTTAAAGTAAATTTTACTTGATATATAAAATTTACACTTTTTCTGAGATTAAGTAGTTCAAAAAATTTGCCATGTCCTTATTTTGTAATATTAATTGTGATCATTAAATTGGGGTCACTATGGAACTGAGAAAAAAATTTAAAATATTTTTCACCTTAAAATTTATGATTCACTATATGTATAGAACAATGGATCTGGCTATTTGAAAATGTATCATATATATGGTTCCAACAATGATAAGAATATTGGGTCTAAATGATTATTACAGCCTAATATAAAAGGTTCACTCTTTGTTGAGTTGAAAGTGTGTTAAAATTGTAAAATTTATAGTATGTTTGGGTCATTCGTTGATTCACAGGAAGTCTTAAAATTTATAAACTTAGTGTATATAGATACTCGAATGTAAATTCTGATAATTACTTAGTATAAAGAATGAGATTTGTAAAATTATCAAATCATTGTGATATTTAGAGATCTATTTTTCAATATTTAAAGATATAATATTTTGTTAGTGTCAATGTATATTGGTACTCAAATATTTATTTTCATGGGTTACCAAATAAGTTAGGATATATCTAAATTTTTTGATGAATTGAAAATGATAATGTTGAAGCTATACTTTTATGTATTAAATATCATGAAGAGAAATCATGAAACATAAATTTGGAGGCTAAAGTACATTCCATTATGAAATTATCCCACCATGATAGTGTATACCAATAAGTGATGACAAGAATGGATGTTTCAGCATGAATATTATCACATTGAATTGATAGAATTAATATTCAAATATGTTAAGGAAGAACTAGTTCAACATGTTGAAAAATATATAGTTATTCATTGATAAAATAGATAGATCCAATGAATGAAGAAGTTGGATAAGTTGAGAAGTAGTTGAAGGTGGTTACTAATTTGAATTTTAAATTTTAAATTTGATCATGAAGTGTGAAAATAAGATTTGGATTTCTATGATATATCTAAACTATATTATTATGTGATTATTTGATAGATATAGGAAGAAAATGTGGAATAGAGTTCATAATGAACTGTGCACATAAAGAGATTTTCAATTTTATGAAGTGTTGTGTCCATATAAATACAAGTGTACTTTCTATAAAATAAATAGAATAAAAATAATATGAATAAGAATAAAAATAAGAACAAGAGTACAATAAGGGTTTTTTGAATCCATCACACTAGTATTTTATATTAAGGAAGTATAGTGCACACATGTTCTGAAATGTGAAAGAGTGTGGGTTCATCATACAATTTCATGGAGGTAATATAATTAGAGGAAAAGAATAATCACCACATTAATGAAGATAAATATAGTTGTGAAACATTATGGAATAATTTCTGGGAGACAACAATGTTTTGTTTTTATATCAAGAGTTCATGGATGTACACTACTCATTGTATCCACAAATTACATTTCACTATATGAGGTCGTCTCATGTGATTCAAGATCATTCCATGAGTTATCTACACATTTTTAGTGGTCAGCCTCTTATATGGGTGTTTCTTGTCTTTTTTCCAATTTGTGTGGGAATTTTATCATAAAGTTCATTAACTCTAACAAATCATGGATAACTAATTCATATGAAATAAAAAAAATTAAATATAACATTAGTCCCTAATCCACCAACCATTTTGAAAAATACATCATGCGTGCTTTTATCACAAATAGTATACGACAAATCGAATTTGCTTTCAAATAGTGATAATTTTTATCCTTTCTAGTATGAATGATATTATAAATATTTGAAATTTGAGTTTTCTTGTCTTTTCAAAACCAAAAACGTTTTCCATTATGGTTGAATATTCATTCTCTATATTTATTCTATTAACATGGAAACAATTAATTTGGTGAAAATTAATGGGATTTCTACATTCATTATGGATAATTATTAAATATATAAGAACCATATACTTCCAAATCATCTGTCAATCGATTTTGATGTTTTGTGTTTATTATAATTTATCTTTTTTCCTGGGGAAAAAGGTATTAGAATAATAAACGTATATTTGAATAATTTTTCAAATGATGATCATGGTTGAAATTACATCTTGTAATGTAATTTATAAAATTATTTTCACAAGGATAAATTGATCAATATTGAAAATAGAATTTGGGATAAATTGGAAAATATCAACGAATCTAATGTAACTGTAATGATAGATAAGATAAACATTTACTGATTGAGCTATGAATATATCCGATATAATAATTATGATATATTATCTATATGAATCTCTATGATAAATTATGTTGTCATCACCACCAAGGGGTTTGGAGATCACTTTTAGGATTATATTGTTATTGAGAAAATATTATGTATTTTATTTGATATGCTTAATGAAAAGGTTGTGTCACTTGGAGACTATGATCCAGGTAGACATCCATTGTATGATTTATATATAATTATTGATTTCTTATGAAATATGAAATTCAGGTGTCCCCAATAAAAATGTAATGTCGAAAAAAAAATTTCATTGATGTTTTGAATTAAGAGAAGAGTACAAAAGATTTAGTTTTAGAAATAGATGACTCAGATGAGGAGGAAGATGTAGAAATTTTATTTAAGAACATATTTAACTAATTTCCTGAATTTTAAAAATATATAAACGTTATTTTCATAGAAATATTTCACATAATTTTTTGAGTTAACATTTATTATAAATTATCAAATAAAATTACAAAATTTAAATAAAATTATGTTATTAATGAATTGATAGATAATCCAAGATTATCTTCAAAGAATAATATATTAAAATATTTATATAATTTGAAATGTAGATTTTATCAGAATTCATGAAGTTAAACATCTTATCTAATCATGAAGAGAGTGATAGTAGTGAAGGTGATGAAGAAGAAGAAACGTCTACTGAAGTTTGTGAATGGATTATATTTGAAAATATTAATGAACAATAATTCACTAATGATGAATGAAAATTTTATTTAAGAGAGAAAAATTAAAATGTAGTTAATTATAAAACATAAACACAAATAGTGTATCGTCAATTCCTCTCAACTATAAAATGATAAAACAGGTTTAAAGAAAGATGTTCATTTATCAAAAAACAATAATGATTATCAAATTAATGAATATTCATTATGAATATAAAAATAACATTTAAATTTTAAGTGGAATAAAATTTTAAATAAAAGATGAATAACCATGAAAATTTTCATTAAAATATATATAGGCTAAAAAGGAGTTAAAAAATAAAAATAATAAATAAAAATATAATGTAGGAAGTCTTAGGAAGCTCAAAATAGAATATTATGTAATCAGGGGAATTTTTAGAGAATTATTAAATTCAATAAGTCCAAAAAAATCAAATTATATTATTTAGAAAAATATTCAATGTGTTATTTAAAAGGATGATTCAAATACACAACAAATGAGTTTTAAATTTTTAAGAACGAACCCCAATTATTGTAAATCGTTCAAATTTTATAACATGAATTTGAATATAATAACAGTTATAAATATTGAATTCAAAAAGAAAAAAAAATTAATATAGTGAAAAAATTTATTTTATTTGTATATAAAAAATTTTGTTTATAAAACTGATTCAAAATTTATAGTCGAATGATGAAAGAATATTATGTGTTTATATCAAAAATGAATTTTGTTTTCATAGTAATAGTAGAATTTTATATACTTTGATAACATTGTGGATTCTTTCAGAACATGGAATTGATATTTTATTTTAATTATTAATATTACTATGATTATAGACATGTTTGTAGAAATATATTTCGGAGACTCATCCCACTCAAAGATGAAGAAATTTAATGTAATCATATAATTAAGAAGTGAATGTTTAGAATAAGTTCATTCTATTATATGAATTTTGTCGAAGATGTGACCATCTCAATCACATTTACAATGAATTTTAATCTATTTTAATAGACCAAATTTGTTTTTATTATAACAAATAAAAGTGATAGATGTATAAAGGGGAATGAATGAAGAAGTCATTGACCATTGAATTTGAAAACGAATGTATTAAAAAGGAATGTTTATATTTTTTGGATAGTTGATTCTCCCCTCATATTACTGGAGATCAAAATATATTCGGGGTGTTATTTAATTTCATAAAAAAATTATAGATTGATGGGAAAAGTTTGTATCTAAAAATTATTGGTTTTGGTTAGACAATCAATTGAGAAGATGAAAAATAACAAATTATTTATTTATAGGTTGGATCATAATTTATAATTCATGTCTAAAATCTGTGATGAATGTAATAAAGAGTTGCATAGAAGTAATGAAAATGTTTTTTAAATAGTTTTAAATATATATTTATTTTGGAAAATATTATGGGTTACATGAGGTAACTTATTTCAGGTTGGTGAAGTGTTGAAGAATAATATACCACACAATAATAACAAAAAAATTTTTGAGAATCTATTTGATATTACAAATTCTTAAGGGGGTGGAACGTTATTGGTACCAAAAAATGTGTCTAGTTATTTTATCTAAAGATGAATAGATCATATAGGAATATAATTGGAATGTTCATCTATTTTAAAACTACAATTAAATTGATCTCAAAAAGATTTTTATGTTTATAGAAAAAATAATAAAAAATCTTTTTAAATTTTAATGGATAATGTTAATATGAATATGAGTTATCCTTCTCTAAATATGATGATAAAGAAGAATATGGATGATCAATGTGTTGGTCAACCAAATATGGAGTTTTATATCATTTTATAGATATTTAATAATAAATATCACCCTTCACCCATAAATGGATATGGTATGATGATATCTTATCATCCATCACATGTTAACTAAAAATTTATTGTTAAATTTAGTGAATTAAAATATATTTACATGTATTCTTATTCCTATAATTTATTTATAAAGGGTGATAAAAGCATATAGTGGAAGAATCCAAAGATGTTTTTTAGATAATTTGGGGGATATATTATTTAGGAATATCATATATTTAGATGGAGTTTTTAAATGTTGAATGATATGAATTTATAATTGGATTATATGATTTTTTAATTTTTCTAGCATATTTGGTGAGAATGTATATAATAGCATATTAAACATATATTCAAAGAACATTTTTTTATGAATTGGAAGATGAATTACAAGTGGATGAAGACGTATGATAAATTTGATGTAATTAACTTTAATGAAAAAATAGATATTATTATATATAATAATTCCTCTCAAGTAGGTTTGGAATTATATAATGATGATTCTTTGTTATGTGTGTTGGTTTTGAATGGTAATTTATATACAATGGATTCCAAAAAATCTACAGGGTTAGATTGTTGAGACTAATATATATATTTGGACATTTTTATATTTGGTGTTTTTCTTACCTTAGGGATATTATTTTGACCCATGGGGAGTTTTCTGAGATCTAGAGTCTAATAATAATTCCTTATCATATGGGTGTTTTCCATGGAAAAAATAATTTGTAGAGATAATGAGTGGAAACATTTATTTTATCTATTTTCTATTCAATACATAAATCTTATTAAAGATCACATAATATATATTCTATCACTTGTACTGAGAATTTTTGGGGTTTTTGAGGAGTTCAAAATAATAATGGAGGTGTTTGGATAAGGTTTGGAAAGTTTTCATTTCGTTCATCTGTTGGTCTTAAATTTGTAAAAATCTTATATATAAAGGTCACACAAGAGTTATATTTATAGTCTACTAAACAATTGAGTCAAACATAAATATAACTCTAAAAAATATGTAATATTCTATGATGTGATTATAAAATGATTTCAAGAAAATTGGTTCTGAACTAATTAAGTAATATTAACTATGCTCGAATTTGATGGCCGTTTTGGTGCTGAGAATACTGGTGAAAATTTTTATTGATTCAATAATTATGTGTCACATTTTGTTGATCAAAATGGAGTTTTAAATTTAAAAAATTATATTATTTTTGGTTCAAAATATTCTTATTCAAATAGATATATAAATTTTATGAAGACCATTACATAAAGGACACATTATACTGTGTAGGATGGGTCTGAAAATTGGCAGTTTCACTATATGTTAGGGTAACTCTATACTGAGAAGATAGTTTTAAATTGTAAAATCCTTTTTCAATAAGGGAAATACAAAGGAAATGTGTAATTCTACTCAGTGGATTGAATGAGATTTGAGGAAAAAATGAGTTACTCTAATATATAAAGGTATTATTGTTAGGAGATAATGGTTAATATAGTATTTTAATGCCAATGAATAAGGGTACTCATATAGTGATACAAACAGGTTACCTGATAAGTTAGGGTAAATCATGATAATTAAAAAAATTGAATATGTTGATGGTGAATCATTTATTTTATTGATTAAATATAATAAATATTAATTGTGTTTTAAGTAGTTAGAGAATATGGGTCACATTAGGAAGATGATATCATGCAATTATTATTTAGTCATGGGAGAGTTGAAAAGAATGGTTGCATTGAGAAAATGGTTATCACTATTATAAAGAGTTGATTATTTTTTAAATTCATTAAGTAATAACTGGTTTGTCATAATCTAGCATAAATAGTTACCTTGAGAAGAGCTGGACAAATCCAATGGACGATGCTGTGTAACATTTGGAGAAGTATACAATGATTGTTACATGTTTGAATTTTTAATTTAAAATTCAAACATGAATACTTGAAAAGTGATTCTACTAGGTAATATATATTTTAATATGGATACAACATGGTTATATAATTGAGAGAGAGATAGGATGACTCTTCATAGGGATATTTTCCTAGAACTAGATGAAAGAGTGTGAGATTTTATGTGGAAATAAAGAGAAGATAACTTATTAATATTAATGTTTACATTATTATAATGATGATAAAGAGTGATCACTATGTTTTTCTGTAATAATTTCACCTATATTTTTTTGTTAATAATGGTTCGCACATTACAATAGAATGAAGAATTGTTATAGTACTGTACAATTTTTGGTAGACAATTTAATGAGTGAAAAAGTACAAACCCTACCTTGTATTAGAACACCAATATAGTAAATTGTCATGATACTCAACTAGAAAAATTATTTTTTGATTTTATAACATGATTTCATAGATATACCAATATTTTTGTATCCACCATTATGATTCTAATGAATCATTTTTTATTTTTCTATTCTGGATAATGGTAATGATTACCAAATCAATTTGATAAATTATCCTTGCGTATTAAGAGATCATTATTTTTTTTCCCTAAATTATTAAAAAATTCATTAAATAGTGTTCGAAATAATATATTATGATGGTTTATTTTATTAATAAATCTATACAGGGAAAGGAGAATATTGCTCACTTATTCACCCCCCCCCGCCAAGTGAATTAAAACCATTACATAGAAATAAATATGGGCCAAATTTAGTTATGGTAAAAATAGTGCATGAATACTATACAATACCTTATTTCATGTGATTGAGTAAGGAAAAACTTTTTTCCTCATAAATTTAATTTGGATGATGAATTATAAATTAGAGGCTTTGGTCTTGGACTTTGGGTGGGAAGTCTACGGGGCTATATTATGTGTCATTCTAGTGAATCTGTTACCAGTCAAAATTGAGAATGAATGGTAGAATCAGATATTGTATGATGGATCAGGGATTTCACAACATTTCTAAATGATCATAAAGGATGATAATCCCTATATTTTGTAATTTTAAATCAATGAATCACTATAGATTCAAAAATGACTGTAAATTATAACTTTTTAGCTATAACGAAGGAAAATTTGTCGAATTATTTTTTATATTAGATATCCATTGGTTGGGAAACACTAGGGGATGTTTTTACATGAGTTATTTGAGATAGGTGGGAGATTTGGGGGACTGGGATCAAAATCGACTCATAATTTATCTTAATACTGAATATATGATCAAGTACCCAATATTGGTTTTTTATGTTCCCTATTTATATCAAGGGTTTCAGGTTTTATTTATTTCACTTGTGTTTATCTGATTGTCCCAAACATAGTAAACTGTAGGAATGGGTTTCCTTTTAAATTTATTTGAAAAGAGGTATTTTAGATCACGTTGATCCCCCAAAAGGGGGATGGATACTCCATTGGTTAAAAGAATTAGCACGGGGGGTTAGATGCCTTTCCTTATCCTTCTTTTCATTTACTCCCACTGTTTTGTAATGGATCATGCAAATATTGTCACATTGAATCTGGAAAATTCATCTCTCTTTATCCTCTATTATTATTATTCCCACTTATCATCTCTATTTTTATATTGTTTATGATATTATTTAGATTTATATTAATTCATATAATAGTATAATCATTGTGATATGATCGTAAATTCTATTTTATTCTATTAAATATATCTAAATAGGGGATTTGTATTTTTTTCCCACTATTTAACATGAAATATTTTTTATGCTTAATTGTTTGTTGTTTCTATAATACTAAAAATTAATTATAACTCTATTAGAAATCGAGTGACTGAGAATTCAGATATTGGAGTTCTATGTTCCTGACATGAGATGATGGGATGATTTTTAGAAGGTTTTAGTCCTGAGAGACCCCTCAATGAGTTTTTAGAAATTATAACTCAATATATTTAATTAAATAATTTATTATAAATTTTCATAATTAATTTTTTATGTAATATATGTGAGTTAGTTTCTTAGGAGTGTGATGGGTATTATTCTGAGCTTTTATAATGATGGTGAGATTATAATGTAGATGGTAACTCAATTTTAATGGTAAGGAGTCCCATTGATAGTAATCTATATAAATTTTTACATGTGAAATGATAGTTTGTGCATAATTTTGGGTTCAAAAAAATATGAATGGTCGTGTAGATCTTGAATGGTTTCTAGCCTTCACATAATAATTATCATTGGTCTGATTTTGAACCATGTGATTTTTTATTTGGGATATTCCTAGAGGATACTCCACCAATGGATAATGAAATATATAATTTCATTAAGGACCTTAAAGGTGTCTTGTATCAAAGTATGTGTCATGTACAAAATGGGTTGATCCATGATCAATTAGTTGAGGGGAATCTAAGAGGATGGTCCATGGAGAGTGGAGTAGTTGGTGTACATCCATGGGAATTAATAGGGAATGCCTTTGGAAATACCCTAAGAATCATTTGAACTCCTCAGGTGAGGTCAAAGAAATGTTGGATACGAGAATCATAGTTGATGAAATCTATTAATACTGGGATCCATGTGTTTTTATATTATATAAGTGTTTAATAAAACTCCTTGGGTGTACCAAAGTGAAAAAAATATTCGTATAGAGATGGAAATGATAATTAGAGTTGTTTCCCATGATACGGAGGGATGAAAATGTGATTTGGGAAAGGAAAGATAGAGTTATTCTATGTGATACATCACTAGTATAGAATGGAGTATTTTCCAAGGTATTATGGGTAGGTTTAGATAATTCATGTGTGTTATAGTGTTGATAAGTTTTGATAAAGGAGAATGAGTGTCCAACAAGACAACTTGGTTTGTGTCTTGGAATGATACATGTTATAAAGAATGATGGGAAATGTTTGTTTGTTTCCCTAATATCCTATAGGGATGTGCAAGAACAATGTGACATGCTTGACGTGGAGTCTATCTAGGGGTGACCTACTGGATTGGACTGTAATTTGGGTAAGGTATAATGGCATAGGATTAGTCAAAAATTTTATACTTATGTATAAAACTGATAGATAAGGATGAATTGGTTGGTTGGGATGGTGATGTTAGATTTTATATGTTACCCTCTAGATGATGGTTAGCTAATTATGTGAGTTTACAAAGGTGGGGACTAGACTATACGATTTTCTTTAACTGTTTTTTTATTTACAATGTTACTATTTTTTATTTATTATTGTTACATAATATTTAGTTAGAGGTGGCAGTGTGACGTGAAATGATACACCACATAGGACCATACCCTAAGTGATAGGGTAGTGGTCCATTCATGGAAGAAGACATTATCCTGATTCCTAGGGTAGGGGTAAGGAAATTTTATATAACAATAGAAAGAGTAACATGGTAGTGGTTAGGTCATGGTACGTAAACATACACATAGTTTTAGGGTAGTGTTCATAATGTGATATAGGACCTTACCATATATGAGAGGTTAATTGTCAGGATGAGATATATAATCTTACAATGAGTGGGCAGGTAGTGGTTTGGATTTATGATTGGGCCATACCATGAGTGAGAGGGAAGTGGAAGTTATGATACTTCACCCCAATTAACATGGTGGAGGTATGATATATTTCACGAGACATGGTATGGGATCTAAACCTATATGATTGGGTGAAAATATGTTAGTTTCCACGGGATGATTCCTGAGACATTGTCCAAATTTAAATTATAGTGGTATATTATATTGTGGGACACTTGGTTCTAGATGACACATTGAGTTAGAGGGTGGTGGTATGTGACTATATTTGAGATCATGACTTTGTATAAGAACCTACATTTATTTAGAGGGTATTGGTTAATAATAAATTTAAGGACTCATCAATAATCAACAGTTATGTATTTTGGTTTGAAATAAAAGATTAATTTTTATCAAACAGTGGACATAGTATGTGAGGTCAGAGAATATAATTTTCTATTTAGAATATGGAGAAATAATTAATGGAAATATATATCATCCTAATTTTTTTCCCATTCTATAATTCACCATGTGTGATGAAACGTATGATGGGAACATTGTGGTTCTCTTCTAATTTTTATACACACACCCTACTGATTCACCAAAATGCATGTGTAAAATGTCAGTTTGGATTTCCGTTGATAGGTTGAACCAGTTATACAAGTGGAGGAGTAGTATTGATGTTGGGAGATTTGTTATTGGGGGGACCTATGTTTTATAATTTAGGTTCTTTATTTTTCTCTATTTATTTTTTATATGTTTATTGGTGGGTAATTATTATCAAATATTGAGCTTGGGTATCATTTATTTTATAGAATCTGGTTATTATTTTTAAAAATGGTTTTCAATAAATTATAATTACTTTTATTACATTGATGTTTTAAGTGACTTTTTTTATTATTCTATTTTTATATGTGATGATACCAATATTATAGTCTCCCCCATCTAGTATCTAACTATTTATTCTAGTCCTCATAGTCTGGCATATGGAGAGTCAAACCATATGTCATATAGTGCTCCCGTTAGAGTGTCATAAAATCTATTTGAGTTAATGGATTAAATTTTCCATAATATATGTCATATATCCATGTTTTTTTAAAAGATGTGTTAACACCATAATAATTGGTATTAATGTACGGTTTAACTATATTTATGGGTTTGGATGTTGGTGAAGAGACATGGGAAAACAATTTTGAGTTACTAAAGAGGTTTGTGTAGAGTTGAAACATTAATTTATCTTATTTTATCTTGAGATATATATTTTTATTAATTCATGAGAGTTGAAAAATTATTTCATCTAATTTTTATCTACTTTAGAATTTTTTTTCACAAAGGTATTGTTCTGAATAATGTAGGGTGATGAAATTAGATAATTCCCTTCCAAATCCAGAACAAAAAATTATTAGTTAAAGATGAGATATTTTTTTATTTTCAATCGACTTATTTCATTATAAATGATGGTACCAATTTATGGTAGTGATAAAATTGTATATAAATTGCTTTTTTAATAGTATAACTCATTATATAATAGTTTCTATGAACAGTTGTTGAAACCTTGCATCTTCTGATAGCCAAAGGATATAAATTTTTTTATGATAATGTATCTCGTGTTTATTATTTATATCAATATTTCAGTTATTATTTCAGTGTATCATCCTAAAGTTTATTATTATCAAAGGTTGTATTTGGTAATAATATTAAGAAGAATAATGATATTGATATAGTAGAGTGTTTTTTAATATATTTTCTTATCAAATTTTTTATAAGTTTTTTATTTAGAATGGAAATTTAAGTTCTGGAGATGAAGAAAGAAACAAGTGCACTAAAGTTTAACTTATGTAGAATATTTTATAATATTTTAAAGGAATAAATTTTATTTTTTTATACCATCAATATGAAACTAATATATTTTTAACATTTTGCAAAAAAAATTTATAAAGATAATTGTACACTCAATAATTACAATATTTGATTGAATTGTTTTATGAGATAAAAATGATGAAATAAAGTCAGGTTACTTTTATATATCATGTAAATAAAATATAATATGTGATCATTGTGGGACGTAATATGAAAACTGGAAAAACATTTTTGGTAAAAGAACATAATTTTAATAATAAAATAAATTCAGTGAAAAACATATATAGAGATTGTTATGAGGTTAATACAGTGAAATATGTATATTAAATTATGAAATATTTCACTTTATTTAAAAAAGTGATAGATAATTATTTTAATATTAAAATATGGTGATATAAAATCTTATAAAGTTATTGTATTGAAAAAAAATGTTTAAATTTTAATAAGATGGGTCATTATGCCACTATTTTTCTAAAGTTAAATATTAAAGAAGGAAATAAATATGATCATAAAAATTGTTGAAAAGGCATCTATTGAAACTAAAAGATAGATTGGTCCACCAAATAAATGGTTATAAGAAGATTATTTATTTACATACATTATGTTAATGTAATTTTTTGTTCTAGATCTATATATTTTTCAAGAACAATTAAAAATTAAATTTTCGAGGCAAGTGAGTTGGAAGAGTTTTTTATGATTAGGAAATATGAATCACCCACTATTGAGAAATTTGATAAAGGGTGGGATATTTAATGTGAAAGAGTTTTTTCAATTTTTGGAAAATGCATTGTTTTGTTTTCAACATATGAACATAATTTATCAATAAATCCAAAAATATTTAATATCAATTGATTCATGGTTTTTTTAATAGATTTGATTTTTTTAAAATCATATAAAATAATGAAAATATTTTTTGTATTATTAATATTCAATTTTTTAGAATTTATTTTTCTTAAAATAATATCACATTTCTATGGTAATGATTAAACCACAATTTTTGATAATTAATATCAGTTAATTCCAGAACTAAATGGTTTATGTCATGATTCAAGTCTGCATCTAGTTATTTTTAAATGGGAGTATCATGTCATTGAAATCCCATAATAATGGAAAAAATTTCATTGTGAGATCCAAAATTATGGTTCAATGGGGAAAATGAGAAAAATTTTCCACCAATATATTGATGGATTCAATTTATTATAGTGTTGTGCTATATATCATTCTACAATAAAACTCGTTGAGAATTTTTGTTGCATCCAAAAATAGTGGTTTGTTCAATGAAAGAAAATGATTATATTATAGAGATACTCATCATCTTGTAGTTATATTTTCAAGAGTTATTAGTTTTTATTCTTATTTTTTTTTATTTTTTTGAGAACCTTACACAAAATAATAATCATTTAAAAAATTAAGTGGTATTATAAAATTTTTATATTAAAAATACATTACCGAATCATTAGTCATTGGGTTATGAAGTGATTAAGGTGATCACACTGTATATAACCCTATCACATTGTGATTCCGTTGAAAATTAAAATATATATTTGTCTACTAATATGGATTTATTATAACTTCTATATCCTCTCTAACATGATACTTTATTTCCATCAATATTATACTAGGATTTATAAATGCTCTGGATAGATCAAATGGTAGAAAAATAAGTATAATTTTTTTAATATTAGTTACATTCTTCAATTATATTTTAAATTTTTATTTGGTAACAAATTGAAGAGATATTATTGTCATACAATGGTTGATAAATTTAAAATAATTAGTGAAATAATGAGATTGTGTAGTGGCTTCCATAGGGAATAGAAAATAAAATGAGGATGATTATGAAGAATAATATATTGAGTATGTAGCACAATAATAACTTAATTTAATTTTATTTTGGGTATAGACTATATTAATGTTATATTCTAGATTATATATCTTTTTTGAATTAAAGAAAAGTACATAAGATTGATGAAAAAATATTTATCATGATATCAATGATAATACTTAATTTTTTTATCCATCATGTGGAATCAAGTGGAATATTTGATCATAGGTGCTTCCAGATCATTCTATGTAAATGGATACTTTTTATATAGAATTTCATATTACAATATATTATTCCAATTTATTATTTTTAATAAATATTTTTTGTCTTTTCCAAATGACGTTTTCATTCACCTAAATATGTATTAATGGTTTTTATAGGAGAATCATAAATTTATGTAAATTCATTGATTTATCACCACTAGTGAATTATCACTATTTATGTGCGTCCTTTTCAAAATTCTTTTTTTCTGATAAATGTTATTGTGAGTAACCTGGAAATATTATCTAAAATAATATAGTTTGAAATTTTTTTAAAATATTATAGTGTTTTTATCGATGAAATTAGGCTATGTAGGATTCATATTACTATGGTATATGAAAAATACTTGAGAAAACTATCGAAGTACATATATTAATGATTGAGTTATCATTGGTATGTATTGGATTTTAGGATGTTATAAAAATATATATTTCAAAAAAATGTTATTTTAATATTTATAATGAGATTACATTTTTATTTATTTATGAATGAAATATAAGGGACAATATATCAATAACCTAAGAAATTAATATGTATAGAGATTAATGTAATATTTATCATGTCCTCAAAATAAAATAAAAAGTATAACAGAATAATATTTTTATTAGTAAATGAAAATGTCTATTTATTTAATAATGATGTGTGGGTATTATTATTGATCAATAGGTTGAATTCAAATATTCACATAGTTTCTAATGATAAGAAAAATTTTAAATTACCTAATCCAATGTATCTAATAGAGCTAATAGAGTTAAAAAAATAAATTTAAAATATTTTTGAAATGGGTTTAACTCATCCATGAATGTCACCATAGGGTTTGCTAGTTTTATTTAAAAAAATGTAACATTTTTTCAAGTGGTTCTTTATATATTATAAATTAATCAATATAATCTCTATTGTGAAAAAGTATCTATTACCATATATTTATGTTGTGATTGATTAACCTCTGGGTATCCTGTTACTTTTCATATATTGGCCTCGATGCAAAAAATTATTAATTGACGGTAAAATAGTAATATTTTATTATGAAAATGTTTCAAATATGGGTTGAGTGTTATTATTGTGAATATATTAAATTTGGGTTTATGAATTCATCAAAAATATTTTTTGGTTTTAAAATTAGAGAATTTAATGAATCTTGGGAAAAAAATATTGAAATTATTGATTATATTTTTATTTATTTTAATGGTTATGAGGGTCATAAAAATAATTTTATATTTTTTCTATAGATCATAATTTAATGTTTTGTATAGAAATTTTAGTAAATTCTAGTTTTCATTGGTGTAAATTTAATTCATTCGGTATGGTCTGACTAAAGGTGGTATAATAGAGGATCCTGGAAATGATGATGTTGTGGAATAATGATCAAGACTAACTAATATCACATAAATTCATAGTTTTTTGGAATTATAAAATTATAACTAATGGTTTTATGAAAATAATTATCTTCTAGAAAAACTATTAACCTTGTAGACCTGAAACTGAATTGAATTAATTTGAATAATGAATGTGAATAATGATATAAAAAATTAATAATCATTATTGATTAATAATCCATTATTATCATTTAATAAAAAATACAACATTTTTAATTTTTTTCATGCTTAATAATGGTTTATTTATTTTTCATTTAGTGAAAAATATTTGATGGAGGCTTGTGTTTTGCAGTAGATGAATCCCCATTAGTAAAATTATCCAACACATGACCTTGTGATTTAAGTGGTAACATTTTCCTTAAAATTGTTGAGTAATTATTTATATGAGAGGAAAAATAATATATATATATATGGATATTAAAAGATTTATGTATATATTCACTCAAAATGAATTGAATATAGGGAAAATGAGGTGGTTATAATTTCTAAAAGAATAAGATTTTATTATTACGTATCATATAAGTATACTAAAATAGATTTAAAATGATTTGATTAAACCATATAGTTCAATAATAACCATTAAAAATTTGTAGAATGATCTATTAATTAATAACATAATGAAATTTACATTGGAAATTTAGAAGGAAAAAACATATTATTATTTTACACATGTAATTATATAATCATAATTCTTGGATGGAAGAATGTGTTATCAGAAATAAGATCATCGATTTTAAAATAAATAAAATTAAAATTACAAGAATTTAATATTGATATAAAAGGTTCCAAAAATTATAATTATGTTATATTTTCTAAATGGTATTCTGCTGAAAAGGGAAATGTTTAATGATTCTAAGAACTCTAAAATTTTCATTAATCCAAGGAAAAAGAGATATACAAATATTTTTGGGAATATTTTCGATGATAAGTATTAAAGAATGATATTTATAATTTTATCATGAAAATGTTAAATTATATTTAGGTTAAAGAAAAAAAAATAATCCCAAAGGTATGTATCAACCGTGATCAATTCGAAACTATAAGTGGTAACATATATCCTTAGATATCATCATGATATTTCCAAATACATTATGGGATGTTATTCTTACATTAACACAATATATTTTAATATTATTGAAAACATTTTGAAATATAAAAGGCACAAACAATAAATAACACAAGAGGGTTGGACCCATTATGGAATTTTATTAATAGTATGGAAAAAACATGTTTTAGTAGTGGTTTAAACTGCCCCTAAGTGATTTAGGGAAATATCTAGAAATGTTCAAATATAGTTGTGTCCCTTATCAATTTAATCTAATTGATTCATTAAAAAATATATATCATGGATCTTATTTAGATATGGTTTTTATTTAATTTTTTTTTTAAATATTCTATAACATATATTCCTACACAAACCGACCAGCACTATAAAAATTTAAAAATATTTATAGTGTTGGATTTAGACCTCTTAAATCTAATTTATTTTTCTACGTCTCTACCTCTCCACTATGCCAATAATTTATTATTTTATGATACCTTAATATAAATATATATATATATATATATCCATATTTAATTAAATATATATATATATATTCGTAGATATAATTGAAATTATATATTAATAAGCCTAAATATTTATATATATAACTATTAATATATATAAATACATATAATAATAAATATAAATAACTGTATAGAAATATGTATATATATATATAAACATATAACTACATATAAATTTATTAATAAAAAAGATATAGTTAAATATATAAAAATATACTAATATTTATATATATTTATAGGAGTATATATATATGCATGTTTTCATGTATGTGGGTGTTTTTGTGTAAACAATTATGTTTATATATTAAAACACATTCATATATATATATATATATATAATTTTATAAATATGTACAAATATATACACAAATATATAAATATCTATTACTATATAGAAACATATTGAAAAATATAATTATAAACTCATATAAAAATGTAAAAATATTTACAAATATATATTAAGATATTTTCATATATATAGGTTTATATAATTATTCATTAATATATATAAATTCATTTAACTATATAATAACATAAAAAAATAAACATACAATTGTATAATTATCTATATTTATATTTTTATGTATTTATATATTTTTGTATTATCCTATTTAAAAATATTTACATATATATAGTTAGATATATAATAACATATATTTAGTTCATATAATTATATATATCAATATCAATTTATATATATTTATATACATAAATATATAAATATACACCTTTACGTATTTATATATTCATATATATTTATATATATTTCTATATACCTACATATGTATATATAATTATGTTTTTATATCTATTTATATATTTACATCCATTTGTAATATTATATCCTAAATGTATATAATTATATTTATATATTTATATATTTATATATTATTTCTAAAATATATTGTTAATATTAATTGTTTAATAGTAATTACAATATTGTTAGTTATATTTAAACAAAAATATTTAGTAATTAATAACATATATTTAATGGATAATAATTAATATTTATTATTACAACATTATTTAAATATCATAATTTATAATAAATATAATATATTAAATATCCAATATGAATAATTTTTTAAGTTTTTTTTTAATTTTTTTTAAAACATATATGTTATTTCTCATTTACTGTTTAATAATAAAAATTATATTAACTATTGATGTTTAGGTCGTGTTGGTTGATTGGGTAATAAAAAATAAAAATTTCAAAAAACTTAAAAAATAAATTAAAAATGAATTCTCAAATAAAAACACTGCAAACAAGATTCATGAAAGAAAAAATTTATTAAGTAATTCAGTTGTGGTTTGTTCTAAAAATACGTACATTTATTGATTTTTTTCTAATATTGAATTCAATAATATAATTGAAGCCTTTATCAATTCTGTTGAAAAATAGTGCTGAAATATTCTCTCCTATAGTGCAATTGTTTGACCATGTCTACTCATTTACTTTTTATTCATGATAATATATATTTGGATCAAATTTTGGGACTCTATCTTAAATAGTGAGAGAAACTACATGTACTTCCATTCTCCATTGAATTTTATGGTGATATAAGGTTCATATCTAATTTAAAGTAGGGGAATTGAAAATAATTAGGGGAAAAATTATGTTTTACTATAACTTTTTTCATTAGTATAATTTAAATGTCAATAATACAATTAATAAATATAAAATATGATTCATCTTATTAATAAAAAATAGAGGAGTTTGGAATTAACATCATTCTTTTATTTAATTTTCATATTATAACATTTTTTATTTCATTATAAATATAGAATCCTTTGAATAATTGTATAGATATTGGGGTCACACATTAAGTTCATGTTATACATTTGGGATGAGGATGGTCTTTGGACTTGAATTGTTAAATGAGATTTCTGAAAAGGAGAAATCGATTCAACATAATGTATTGGTATCTCAAATTAGAAAAATGTTTTATGCAACTTATAAAAAGGTTATTTTTAGAGATTGTTCAAAATTATTTCTAGTAAAATATCACTATGGAAAAGTGTGATGTGTTTTTTAAAGAAATTAAAATCACTCCAATCATTTATTAGACTATATGAGATTTTGGTGAATGCTGGATTTGTATATTATTGATTTTACTTCCCTCTAATTTTATCATAAGTTTATGATGTGTTTCCTGTTTTTTCTAATGAAATGTGTACCTCATTCATATCACATATTGAGCTATGATATAGTGAACTTACAATATAATATTTCTTTTAAGGAAACCCTAATTTAGGTTCATGACCATAGGGAGAACATAAAAAAAGTGTTTACTTGTTTGGTTAGTGTTTTATGGGATGATAAAATAGTTGAACAATAACATGTTGACTAGGAAAAGATATAATGGAAATGTACCCCACTTGTCTATAAGGGAGTACAAATTATGATGTCGTAATTTATTTATGAAGAAATATGTACTATCCAAATATTTAAAATAATTTATTATTTTGGGTAATTTTAATAAATATTTTACATACAAATATTTATCAAAATTATTTTTATAAAATATTTATTTAAAATTATATATATATATTTATTTAAAAAAAATATTTTACTGAAACATAATTTTTTATTATTTTCTATAATAAAATTATTTATTAAATAATTTATTAATGTGTATTTATATACATTTTATGGATTTGTAATAACATTTATTATTAATCATAAAATTTTTTATGGAACGGTAAAAATAAAAATGAGATATTTAATTTGAAATAAAAATTAAATATATTCTATTCAAAAAAATGAAAAATTATATTCTAATATGTTATACATTTTATTTCGAAAGTTAACTTCTAATAATTTTTTATTTTGTTAAAAAATATAATATAATATTTGTAATCATTATGTCAAGATTAAATTAAAATTATTTCAAATAAAATTATAAATAGTTGGTTTTGAAATTTAATACTAAAAGTGATGGATGGTGTTATTTTAATACAATATATCATTTTAAAAGTATATAAATGATACCATTACTCAACCAAATGCCTTTATATCTTTAAAAAAATTAATCTTCGAATTTATTTTTCAAATTATTCATCGTTATAATATGAGTGAAAAAGTAGAATTGATATTTTGTTTTAAATATATGTGTTCATATTCAAATTAAAATTTTGAATATATTTTTAATTGTTTAAATGGAATCTCATGGGTCCTTTATGAATGGTGTGGAACATGTTACAATAATTAATATATATATATATATATATATTACATTGATTTTTAAATTCAAAAGTTTTTTTTAAATTTGTTATATGTGGTGAAAATTATTTGAAAATAATTTTAAAATAGGTGTTTGAGTTCAAATACAATTACCAAACCTATGTTTATATTCATTTTCCTAAAATTTTAATGAATATTATTTTAACATACATATATATTTTTAGGTGATAATATTCTAAAACAACTCTATAAATATTATATAAATAATATAAATTAATTCACATTTGAACATAATTATCCATATGCTCATGAAACATTAACGCAGGGCTATGAAAACATAGAAACAAAATAGAAATAGATAAATAAGATTCAAAAATAATAATTTATCTACATGAATAAATAAGAATTATTTGTATGGTATAATGTAATTGTTATAACATAAATTCAAAAAAATCCAGAAATTTTTATACTGAAATTTAAGGGTTTATAGTGGAAAACTGTATAAACTCCCTAATTAATATGTTTCTTTCTCTTATTAAAAAATAATTTCATGAAATAATTTATATAATTTATTATCTTTTTTGAATCTCCAAGGTACAGTATTTTCACTTTTAACAATGTTCTAAATTTATTTCTAAACATAACTACATGATCAAATAATCGATTATTAATGATAATTTAAGGCATTATATACCTTACATTTAAATTTTGTCCTTATTTCTATTTTTCTATTTTACTAAGAATATAAAATATAAGGGAAATTAACGATGTCTAAAAATTGTATTTTAATCTACATATTTTAATTCATAAATGTTTTGATACACAAATAGTAACTATATTATACATAATTTTATTTTTTTTAATTTAATCTATAATATTATATTAATTTCTTCAATATTATTACTTTTTTTTATAAGAAATATCTATAATATAAATTTCAATTATGTATGGGGTCATAATATTCATTTAACTTTATATTAAATTTAGGTGGTGTCAAAAACATTCCCCATGATTGATATGTATTTGTTACATTATATAATCCTGGGTTGATTTAGTCTTGATATAGTTATTATAATAATTTTTTAATATTTTAGTGTTGTTAAATATAATAAACCAAATTCCCATTTTTATAAATAACCCTCTTTGGTTCACTATTATTTTTATATAAGTTCATGTTCAATATGGCTAAGTGGTATCACAATAATTGTGACATATACGTTCATATATGTTTAACAATTTGAATATAAAATTTTAAATATTTGAAATTTTTATTAAATATTACATTAATGAAAAAATTTAAAATTTTTGGAACTCATATTAGGAATATTAATATTATTTCATAAAAATTCTTTCTATTTTAATTTTCATCCTTTTTTTGATTACATGAAAATTCAAAAGGATGGAATTATTAACTTCCATGACAATGAAATATTAATATCTTTGACTATTTTTGACATAAAACATAAAATTTAGAATCAAATACAACATTAAATGTACTAAATAGATTATATATAATTTCATACTGATATTATTTTAATGTAAAAATAATGTATAACACATTATATGTTACTTATATATAGGAAAATTTTATGGAATCATCATAGATGGAAGGAAGGGATTTTCTTAATCTATTTAATTTATAAATTTGAAGTATTTATATTTCTCTTTCACTTAAATCCATCAATAATGTTATCAAATTATATATTTTCTCAACTTATAATATTTATTTAGTGATCAAAATTATATTTTTTCATTATTTTCATTGAATATTTTTTAACCCGTTGTTCTTATTTCATTATAATTTCTTCAGTTATATATGATTCAATAACTTAAGAGTTGAAAATAATGTTTATATGTGTTGTGTTCATGTTATGTATCTTTAAAATTAATGATGAAGATTTCTGGGCCTGACACAACCTAACCCAACATGACCCCACTTAGTTTGGTAGTTGTTCAAGTGTGTTACCCCAAGATCCACTCTATTAGACTAAGGGTTGGATACATGTTCCAATAAGTTATACACATTCATGATAGGACTTAACCTATATGAACATATAATAAATATATAATCTAAATAAACAATATACAAAAAAATCCTTATAGAATATACTAACATAATTGTAAAAGTAAGGACTCACATTAAAAACAGTCCAATATGCCACCACATAATAAAATATGAAGGAAAATATATGGTATATAATTACACGAAGAAAAATATTATTTTTATTGGGTAAAACACCTCCACATAGAGTAAACGTATGGGATGTGAATATACTCAATACGAACTCTGTCAAGAACCATCAACTACCACTATACACCAACTCATCAATCTATATTTTCTTCACCAGCTCCATATCTCCCATGGAAAATACTAAACAGTGAAATTTTCCGATAGAAAAAAAATTTGTTGGAATAAGATCAATATAGGAATAAATATACACATACCAAAATTGATTCCCTTAGAAAAACATGTAATAATAATAATTTAATGTTTGGAAAACCTTGCACTAATTGTGCACACACCACTGTCTCGAGTGGATGGGTCTGCACAGTTGGCCCACACAGTTCTTGAAAATGTGCACAAGCCCCATGAAGCCTATAATCTCCCCTAGAAATGATTCCTAGATAACGTCATGGTTTCCCCTAACTGTGCTCAATCTTTTCTCCCTTAGAAAAGCCTCCAAACTTATTCAAGACCATTAAAACACTCCCAACCTCATCTCAACTCAACCCATTCACTTGAAACACTTAAAAAGGATTTAAAAAAGATACATACATCAAATTGGGGGTTCTACAAACACCATATCATGATAAATAAATATGAAGGCCCTCATCACACTTCTACTCACCAAATAAGAGGTACAACCTGCCCTTAAAACTAACAAGGATGTCCTCCCCATATTCCCAAATCCCAAAGTAGAGGACCTCCCTACTACATCCGTAGTCTAAGAAAATCTCCTCCTCACTTCGACCACAACACATTCTAAAGTCCTCCCTATATCCAAAAAATTCAATGTGGAGGTCCTCCCCATGCCATCACCCAATAGTGATAAGGACCTTCTACTGTTGATAATGGTCACTACCATAAATAACCATCCAAGGTATGAAGTGTGAACCGTCTTTTCCGAATACAAAACATTGAAAAGATCCATGTTTTTTTCAATCTCGTTCTCTTGTCAAACTATGGATATGAATGTGATTCAATTATTGATCCTTCACCACAATAATATACATAATAGTCCAAAAAAGGAGAAAAGTATGTGAGATTTTTCATCCTAGAAGGTGAGATCAAAAAATTTCATAAATCCCATTTTTGTACATGAATATGGAGGATGATTTGGTTCCATTATAGTGTCACATTTTTTAGTTTCCCTATAATATGAAATTTTACTATATACCTCTAATCGAGATCATGAAGAGTTATTTATGGGTTGATATATGTAGAGCACCCAGTGAACCCAAATATTATTTCCACTTCCCTTGCTTATGAGGCATTGGTAAGTACCCCATCCTACAGGTATGTGATGATGTAGTGAACACCACACTATAGAGACAACCTATCTTGTAGCAATCAGTTAGATCGTGCAATGTTATATCGATGAAACACCACAAGTATCCATAGTATATTTCTCTTTTTTTAATGCAATAGTTTGCATTGTACGTAACATCGAGTTCTAACACCCCACAACCAATCAAAGTAGTCGTTATGAATATTAATACCCACTTATTATAATTTTATAAATTATATTAATCAAAAATGAATTCGTTTTTTGGATTTGGAATATCATAATTAGCTTAGGTTGAATTTTTGGAAATTTTCTAAAAACATTCAATTTTTTATGAATAGTGAAAACATTGTGTTATTGTTTAAAACCTATTTTTTATTTTTATAAATATTTATTTTAGGTCAAAATAGATACATAATACCTATATAAGTTCAATTTAATTCACTGGAGTCATATTACATTAAAATTATATGTATAAATTTTTATTGAACATTTTAACGTCTTTTACCCACCTTCTCGAAACATTTGCAAATTTGCGTAAAACCTAATTTTACCACTTCTGTGAATTGAATTTCAAAAAGTTTAGTGACACGATTGAAATCAGTAAGTAAAATTTGGTTCATTAGGATAAAAATAATTTTTTTTAATAGAAAACTTTGAATTTTATTTTCCATGGTTTAATTTCAATAGGGTACCTATAAAGATCAGGGATTAGGAGAACCTACCAATATTAAGTAAATATGGTATTTAAATGTAATATGATTTTATAATTACCCTTACACCGGTCCTAATTCTATTGGATAAGTTTTTATCAACCAAAATAAACATTATAAATAATATATGATCCTATTTTATTCACTTGGATTAGATTTGGACATTTATTATTATTTTATTAAAAGATGAGTTAAAAGTGTTAAATTCAAATTTTCTTATTAAAAATATTTTTACAATCAGGTTATAGATATGATAAATTATATTATAAATATTTATTATAAATCTAAAATTATTTCCTACGTATTGGTATTTTATTTTTAATATTTATACAATATATAATTAAATTTTTATATGACACAATGATGATGCAATAAATAACTTATTAATTAAGGATTAAAATAATTGATATTATAAATATCCAAATAAAAGTAAATTGACAATTTTGAGGCATTCCACTATTTTTTAAGGATAATATGACATTTTAGGACTTATATTAAGTATTTTTTCGATGTAATCATGTTTTTTTACCTTCACAAATACCAAATACTAAATAGAGTAAAAATTGACATAAAAGGGTTTTTAAATAAAATACTATAATATTAAATGATATAATAATCCAAAAAATCAATGGTTCATCCCCAATACTTATATATGGTTATAAATGTTAATAAATAACCATTTTGGGATCTTTTGGATTTTTATTTTATGTTTTATAACCACTTATTATAATAATAAAAGAATACATGGTAAAAGTTAAACTATTTAACTAATAGTTAAATATAAAAGATATGGTTAATATGGTGACCTAAACCTTCCTAAAAGATATTTTTTGACTGGATTTTGTCCCATCTCCAACTTATCCTCGAAATAAATCCTTTTGGAGTCATTATAAATCGAATATGAATTTATAATAAAATAATATTGCAAACTTTTACTAAAGTGCCCCTCACCTCTCTTATAAAATGGCACTTCCCCTTCTCATACATTCACACATCAAAATCCAATTGGATTGGGAAAAACCATCTCAAATATCCTCCCAAATACCCCCACATCCACCTAGAGGCATTAATTATATTAAAAAATCAAGCCTAAATATCCCTTTTGATCAAATCAAAATGGAGCACTATAAGAAGAGGTAATAATTTCATCATCTCTTTTAAATTTCTTTTCTTCTTCCACTTCCTAATTCATTATGGTTTCTATACCAAAATAAGAAATCCAATACCTTATACATACTATGATGTTATTATAAATATGGTAAAATTATAATTACTATTCTATCCATCCTATTATTGATAATGTCCCAATACATGTGTACGTAATGCTTACCGTCTCCACGTCGGGGTGTAGATTGTTATTCAACAATTCATTATTTGGATGGGTACAATTAAGATTATAATTTATTTAAATAATAAATATAAAAAGTTAATTATTCATTATATATGTTATAACATCCAATTACATACAGTTTTACCATTAATAGAATGATATTGCCGCTGGTACGTACGTTCATATTACCGTCTCCACTAACCTGATGAGATTCATTTCCCATCGTAACCATTCGAGAATAATTTCAATTTTATGATTAAAAATAATTTTTAGAAACTTAATATGATTTTGGAAATTAATCAAATCATCATATCCATAACAAACAAGACATACATAACAAAATACATAAAGGAAAACAAATCGGTTAACACCCGAAACAATGATACTACTGAATTATTTTTAACAACGTAATATTAGAAGATCATATATGATATCATATTTAATTATGTGGTTTTTTTATAATATAATATCAATGATTTAACTATTAGAAAGGAGGTTAACCTACCATATACTATGTAAGAGTACAAGGTAAGGTTTAATTTTATAATCTCTTTATCATCCGAGGTTGTTTATATGTAAGTATCTACTGTGACCTCTTTATCATCAACATCATTGTTTCTAAAAAATATAATTCCAATCATTTTTTATTATTTAATAGACTGTGGGTTAAAGTCATTTATACACTCTTTTTACTTTTTATAAAAATGTTTGGATTGATTATTTTCATCACTTTCCAAACAAGTTACTTTATGACCTTTTTGATAAATTTATGAAACAATGTTTTTTAACTTATACAATTGGTGCTTCTATTTTCCACCTTTATAACACCATTGAAGCATACCATACAATATTATAAGAATATTATGAAAAATAATGTTTTCGTTTATAATTATGTGAATTTTAAATGATTTAAGAATATAACAAGATATTTCTTTCAAATATTATTTCTTTCATCGATGATAACATCCTTTGATGGATTTTATACTTTTTTGATGTTGATTTATTATGATAAAATATTCTATATTTTATTAGAGGTTTAGTTATATTATTTATTGTGGATGATTTATTTTTAAACCATTCATTGTCTATGGTTTAAGTAATAACATTTCATATTCCAGTTTTAATACTAATTTTTATGTTGTGTTTCTACCTTTTCATATAAAGAATGCATTAGACTTAGTATGTGACGGGTATAGCCCACTATAGAACCTCGATGAATCAATAGGTCTAATGAGATAAACTAGTGTCTTGGTATAAGTCCTTGAAAAATATTATTTTTATTCTTGTCACATGGTGTTGAATCCGTGGCTATGTTTTCCGAAATTATGCATTCCATCATTATGAAATTTGCTACTGATATTACTTGAGATTTTTCGACTAGTAGAATATCCAAGTGAATAAGTAAATATAATTATTTCATTTTTCATTACCATATGATGCAGAATTTTATGTTTATAAGGAGCTTGTTTTATTCTTATACATTTCCATAATGTTAATTCATAATTTATGATTGTTTCTGTTATATTTTTGTCTTTACTGAGCATCTGAGCTCACCCCTTTCATACGTTTTCTTTTTCCCAAATGTGAAGATGTATATTATGATTAACTTGCAGGGATATACCAAAGTATATGAGTGTTTTAAAATGGTACACAATGTATTCTCATTTATTTCATAATTTTATATAAAACTTTTCTATGTATCTAGTACATCCAAGGCTACTAAACTAAATGGAAATTCAAGAAAAGATCTCTTGTAATCAGCCTAATGTTTTGTAATAATGAACTTATTATGGGTAACTAGGGTTGGGGAAATACTGTTGGTACCAAAGGATGTTTATATTAAACCATGGAAACTAGATTTAGAAAAACTCTTATTAGTGAACATTACACAAAGATAGAATTTGATCATTATTATAGAAAAACTTACTAGAATTTTGGAAACATATATATTTTTTTATTTTTATGAGAAATACATCCCTCTCTAGATAAAAGCTAGTAGAGGTGGCTATAGCATATATATACCAGGGAGTCAGAAGTCCAACAAGGAGTATCAAGTTTGACCCAATGTATCCTGATACACGACAACATGCCTTTCTGCACTCTTGGTTACGACACTCGTGAGGGATATTCATAGGATAATTCAAATTTTATTTACAGTCAATTATGAATAATTTAAGTATAAATACATTTTCAAAGAAATTTTTTTTATTCTGGATTATATGTATAAACTTATTAATCTATGTAATGTATTTTACTAGTTTGGAATTATTTTTTACAATTTATAAAATAATCTACTGTATGTAATTGTTTAGAAAGGGTTCATAGAAAATGAAATAGAAATTTTATCAATGCACATAATCCATGTAGTGATTTCCATCCTACTCAAGATAATTATGGTAGATCTGGTGATGAAACTAGTGCTGAACATATTATAACCATAATTGGACAACTCACTCAGGTTATGAACAATAACCATACCCATAGGGAGAACCTTGATCTACAACACAGAGGATCAATGTTAGACGGCTTCATGAGGAAAAAACCACCCATATTCCATGGGACTACAAATACATTTGTTGTTGAAATATCTATAAGTTCCTTAGAGAAAATATTTCATGCTTTAGGTAGTATCAAAAGGGAAAATTTGTTAATGCTAGTTTATCGTCTCACATGAGATGCAGATCAATGGTGGTCATTAATTAAAAACAAAAATGAAGATGAATAAGTATCAAATATTAAAGGGAGTGTGTCTAATGGTCTTTTCATAGAAAAATAATTTCATCATGAACATCGAGCGGATATGGAAAAAAAGTTTCTAAGTCTGTGGAAAAAGAGGATTACAATGTCATAAAGTATGAGGATAATTTTACATTGTTATGAAGGCATTATATAGATTATATACCTAAACCAAGGGGTAATATTGATAGATTCATTGATGGGATTAAACAATTTCTTCATCAACCATTAGTCTCACAATCCTTCTCATCGTACGAATATACTGTCTCATGTGCTATTAGGATAGAAAAGTAATTCTCTAAGTCTTAAGTAATTATAGAAAATCAAGAGAAGAAGAGATATATTGAACAATAAGGAAATAAAAATTAGGGGATGAAAGGAAGTGTTTAATTTCATTACTATAGTAAATGTAGGAAGATACTCCACGGTACTTGCCTGAAAGTGATGAGAGTCTGTTACACATGTGGTGAAAAAGGCCGCTGTGATCATGATTTCAAGTGAAAGAAAGAGGTTTAATTATTTAATGATACTATTATAAAAAAATGTAGCATTGTAAAAATTAATTTCCTAAGTCCCAAGGAAACTTACATTGGAAAAAGCCAAGGGAGAAAGGCCATGCATATGCAATCAGTACTGCTGAGTTTGAAGATCTGAATGGATTGGTGGGTTGTAATTTAATTGTTTCCTCAAATTTGTCCAATTATTTTTTTGATTCGGGATCATCACATTATTTTATATCTTCATAGTTTTCTAAGAAATGTAGATATTTACAATTTGATTTAAAAATTGATTTCTCAGTCAAAACTCATAAGGGAAGTATAATTGCAACAATGTTTTGTGAATCAGTTCCCATTAGGGATTATAAACGTTCATTATCTTCTGATCTTATCATTATACCTATGATTTAATATTATATAATCCTCTATATGTATTGTCTATCAGACCATGGTGTGAAAATTTTTATAAGAAGAAAGAGATTACAATTTTGGATGATGATAAGTAATACCTTATATTTATTGTTGAAACGGCCCCATCTAATTCCTAACTGGATCCACCTCCAATACCTCTACTAAATTCAATTACACGGGAAGAAGTGAATTAAATTACTATGGGTAAGGAAAAGAATGTTCAAATAGAGTGTGTACATATTGTGCAAGAATATTTTGATGTGTTTCCAGAGGATTTACCTAGACATCCTCTAGAATGAGAAATTGTGTTTTTTATTGATTTTATTCCAAGTTCAAGGACCATATTGAAGACCCTTTATAGAATTCCCACTGTGGAATTAGTGGGACTAAATATATAACTAGATAAATTGAGTAAAAATGATTTATTCACCCTAGTGTTTCTCTGTGGGGAGCCCCTATTCTTTTTGTTATGAGGATAGATTGATCTATGAGGTTGTGCATTGACTATAGGAGATCAATTCTATAAAAATGATGAAGTAGTAACCCCTACCTCACATTGATGATTTATTCAATCAAATTTATAGAGATCAATATTTTTCAATGATTGAACTTTATTCTGGATATCATTAGTTGTGTGTGAAGAAGGAAGGAATTCCAAAGACATCATTTCATAATAGTATGGGCATTTGGAGTTTACAGTTATGCCTTTTGGAATGACTATTCTGACCTCAATCTTCATGGATCTAATGAATAAATATTTCAAGGAATATCTTGATGAACTTATAGAGGTATTTATTGATGATATCTTGGTATATTATAAAATTTAATAAGATCATGAAATTCACTTGTGCACTATTCTAAAGACTCTTTGATGTAATGTATAATAAGGTATGTTTACCAAGGGTGAATTATGGCTTGAGGATACCTCTTTTCATGAATATATTGTCACTATGGATGAAATCTATATTTATAATTCAAATACAAAGGAAATAAAATAATTTCAATCACCTACAAGTATAAATGAGGTACATAGTTATATTGGTTTAGCTGGTTATTATCAGCGTTTCGTACAGAATTTTACCCAATTGCCTAACCCATTAACCAAGCTCACACGTAAAGCAGTTAAATTAGTTTAGACAATAAAGTGTGAATAATTTTTGAAATATTGAAGAAAAGATTAGTCAATGTTCTTATATTGAATCTACCATCGAGGAATGATGGGTTTGTTATTTATATCGATTCTTCATAGAAATTATTGGGTAGTGTCCTTTTGTATAATGATATAGTTAATACATGTGCATCACGACAGCTAAAAATTCATGAAAAAAAATATCCCTGTCATGATCTTGAGTTAGCTGCTGTAATATTTTCTTTTATGATATGGATACACTATGTCTATGGTGAAAATTTTGAGATATATATCGATCAAAAGTGTTTTAAGTATATTTTATCATAGAATGAACTCAACATGAGGTTGAGACAATGCCTTGAACTACTCAAATATTATGATTTCACTATAAAATACCTCACATTGAAGGAAAATAAGATGGAATATTCTTTGAGTAGAAATTGTCATGGAGATTTGAACAAGATGAGAGTTGAAAGGGATCTTATGTTCATTGATATAGTAAAGATGGATCTGAGAATAACCCTGGAAGGTGAAACATCAATAGTTTTTCAAATGGTTTCCAAACCATATATACTAGAATGTATAAAAATTTCTCAGACTGATGATGAGGAGTTTCAAAATTAAATTTATACTGTGAATGATTGGATATTGATTGACGTGGTATATGAAGATAGAATTTTAAAATTTTGAAGGTTTCTTTGTGTTCCAGACATACTTGATATAAAAATGAAATTGTTAGATGATGCTCATAGCTCCAATTTCCTTATACACTCGGGTAGCACTATGATGTATAGATATTTGAAGGAATATTTTTGGTGGGAAAAAATGGAGTGGAATTTTTATGATTATGTGTCAAGATGTATGGTTTGTCAAAAGCTGAAGGCTGGAAGAAAACATTCTAGAGGATTCACGAATCCTCTTCCCATACCTGAGTGGGAATGGGATGATATTATAATAGAATTTGTCATTGGACAACCAAGGACTCCTAGAAGGAATGATGCAATATGGGTCATTGTTGATTGTCATACCAAGTCAACACATTTTCGTGCTATAAGAGAAGATTTACCACTTGAATGTTTATAAAGATTTTTTATTAATGAATTTTTAAGAAATAATAGAGTACCTCTATTGATTGTTTCATATCATGATCCCTATTTTACATCAATATACTGGAAAAGTATTTAGAAGGGCATGGATACTGAACTTCGTTTGAGCACTGCTTTCCACCCTCAAACTCGTGGAAAATAAGAATGGACTATTCAAATAATAGAAGAAATGTTGAGATCCTACTCACTTGACTATAAACGTATGTGGGATTAATATTTATCTCACATAGAATATTTATTTAACAATAAATTTCATTCAAGTATTCAGATGGAAACATATAAAGCATTATATGGAAAGTGATATCGCACACCAACTTTTTGGGATGATGTTGGTGAAGGAAAACTCGTAGGCCATGAAAATTTTGAGGAAAGAAAGTAAAATGGAAAGATTATCCAATCCAACATCTAAGAATCTCAATGTAGTCAAAAGAGATATGCCAATAACTGAAGGAAGGATTTGGAATTTTAAGTAAGAGATCATGTTTTCTTGAAGGTATCTCCATGGATGGGTGTTGTATGATTCGATAAGAAGGGTAAATTAAGTCCCAACTATATCGTACATTTCAAAATTCTAGAATTAATTGGAGTTTTAGCTTACCGTTTGGAAATGCCTCCAATATCACCAATGTTCATGACATATTCCACATATCACTATTTAGAAAATTCATTCTTGAACCAAGGCATGTAATCACCTATGAAGAAACAAAAATGGAACCTAATCTATCTTATTGTGAAGAGCATGTCATGATTCATGATACTAGAGAACAAGTTTTGAGAAATCGGACGACTTGTCTGGTAAATGATTTTTGGAGAAGCCATAATATGTAAGAGGTGAAGTGGGAACCTGGGGGACTTATGATGAAGAAAAATTCAAATAATTTTATGCAGTAGTATTCTAGAAATTTTCAGGATGAAATTATTTGAAGCAGCGAAGATTGTAACACCCAAAGCTTCCACAGTATGTATCTATTTGAATAATGCAGTAGCTTGTATTGTACACAACTTCAAGTTCTAGTACACCACCACCAGTCAGAGAAGTCATTATGAATAGTAATACCATATTTTAGAAATTTTATAAATTTTAGTTTTTTTAAATAGACTTTATTTTTTGATTCGGAAAATCAAAATTACTAAAGGGTGAATTTTTGGTATTTTTCTGAAAACATTAAATTTTTATGAATAGTGAAAAACACTACGTTGTTGTTTAAAATATAAATGTTACTTAAATCATTATTTATTTTATTTAAATTATTTTTTCTAAAAATAGATACATAATACCTATATATGTTTAATTTTATTCATTACAGTCACTTTATTATAAAATTTGGTGTATAAAATTTTATTGAACATTTGTAGGTCTTTTACCCACCTTTTAGGAACATTTGAAAATTTGCATAAAATGTAATTTTATCGCTTCTGTGAATTGAATTTTAAAAATCCCAGAAACATGGATGACATCAGTATGTAGAACTTGGTTCATTAGGATGATAATAAATTTTGTTGAATAGTAAATTATGAATTTTATTTACAAAAGTTCAAAGTAAATAAGGTATTTAACAGTATAAATGATATTATAATTACACTAAACCATGTCCTAATTCTATATGATAATTTTTTTTTCGACCCAAATAATACATTGGAATAAAATATGATCCACTTTTATTTACCTGGATTAGATTTGGAAATTTATTATTTTTTTAAGAATAGTTAAAAGTATTAAATTTAGATTTTCATATCTAAAATATTTTTAATATAAGGTTATATAAAAGAAAAATTCATCAATAAATATTAATTAGAAATCAAAAAAAAATTCCTAGAAAATCCTTTTTTTATAATTTTAGACATTAATTAATTAAATATATATTAGACACAATGATGATGTAGTAATATACTAAATAATTAATGAGTAAAATAATAGATATTGTAAATATCTAAATTAGTGTAAATTGAGACTATTGATAAATTACACTAATATTCATGGTTAATATTTCATGTTAGGATTGACATAATTTATTTTTTCCTAATAATAAAGTATTTTTTACTTTCACAAAAAACAAATACTAAATAGTTTCAAAATTGACATAAATATATTTTTTAAAACTATATTATTAACTGAAATAATATTCCTAAAAATATCAGGTTCGGCCAAAGTAAAAAAGATAAGGTTTTATATGTAAATAATGAAACACTTGGGGTTATATTGTATTTATATAGTTTTTTTATTAACCATTTATTATAATAATAAAATAATACATGGTAATTGTTAAACTATTTATGTATGAGTTAAATTTAAAAGATTAGGTTAGTATGGTGCCATAAACCTATTTAAAACCTATTGGATGAATGATTTTACACCCAGACCCACCTTATATTAAAAATAAATCCTTTTTTATCCATTATAAACCTAATATTATTTTATTATAAAATAATATTTCAATCATTTCCTAATGTGCCACTCACCTCTCTTATAAAAGGCCACTTCCCCTTCTCTTAATTTCACACCTCCAATGACATTTGGATCAGCCATAACAAGCTCAAATATCCATCCAAACTCCCACACTTCAACCATGAGGCATTATAATGATCTGAAATCCAACCTATGGATCCCTTTTGATCAAATCAAAAGGAAGCACCAGAAGAACTGGTTATAATTTAATCACCTCTTTCAAAATATTTTTTTCTTCCACTTCCTCTTTCTTTGTTGTTTTCGTACCAAAATAATAACTCCATTACCTTATACATTCTATGATTTTTTTATAAATATGGTACAACCATATTCATTATTCTATCCATCCTATTAATGACAATGTCCCCATACGTGTGTACGTACAGCTTACCATCTCCATGTTCTGGTGTAGTTTGTTATTCAACACATCATTATTTGGATGGGTATAATAATGATTATATTTGAAGTAAATAATAAACAGAAAATGGTAGTGATTCTGTATATATGATATATCATCCAATTACATATGATTTTAACATCAATTGAATGATATCGCCGCTCGTGCGAATGTTCGGATTACTATCTCCACGAAGGCGATGAGATTCATTCTCCATCGCAACCATTGAAAAATAATATTCATTTTATGATTAAAAATAATTTTTAAGAACTGAATATCATTTAGGATATTATTAAAATAAATCATATCCATAAAAAACATGACTTACTTAACAAACCATATAAAGGAAAATGAATCAGTTAACACCCAAAACAGTTATACTACTGAAATATTATTAACAATGAAATATTAAAAGATCATATATGATATAATATTTATGTATGGGGATAATTTTTAGTTTAATAAAAATCATTTAACTATTATACATGAGGTTAACCTACCCTCGAATAAAGAAAATTAAAAGATTAGGGTTAATTTTACAATCTCTTTATTATCTGAGTTTGTTTAGATGTAAGTATCTACAAGGACCTCATTATCATCCACATTTGTGTTTCTTAAAAATTTATTTCAAAACATTTTTTCTCTTTATTATACTATGGGTTAAAGAAATTTTTAAACTTGTTTTATTTTTTATAAATTTTTTTGAAATATATCTTTCCATATTTTTTCAAACAATTAATTTTATAAACTTTTCGACCAATTAAGGAAATAATATTTTTTAAAATTATATAGTGGGTGCAGTTATTTTTTACCATTATAACACCTTCAATTCATCCCATAAAATCGTATAATAATGTTTTCAAAATAAAATTTTTGTTTTATAATTATGTGACTTTTAAATTATTTCAATTTTGAAAGAGATATTTCTTTCACATAATATTGATTTCATATATGTTAGCACCCTTTGATGGATTTTACACTTTTTTTAAGTAGATTTATTATGATAAAATCTTTAATATTGTAATGATGGTTTTTTGATATGTTTGACTATGGAAGTTTTTTTATACCATTCATAGAGTATGGTTATATTATTAACATTTTGTATTCTAGTTTCAAAATGAATTTTTGTGTTATATTTAAAACTTTTTATAAGAGAAATGCATCGGACATATTATGTGACGGGTGGAGCCTGCTATAGCTCCTCGCCACATCCGTAGGTACCATGGGAAATACTACTATCTTGGCACAAGGCCTTGACAAAATGTTATTTGTAGTATTGTAATAAGGCCTTTACTATGTGGCTATAATATCTGGCATTATGCATTCCATCACTACGAAATTATCAATCAATAATACATGTGATTATTCGATAAGTAAAATATACATGTGAATAAGTTAATGGAATTATTTGAGCTATCTTTTCCATATTAAGATGCATTTAATGTTTAAAAGGGTTTTGTTAAAGTCTTATACATTTCCCTAAATGTTAATGCTTATATAGGATAATTTCTAGTATACTGTTATCCTTACTGAGCATCTGAGATCACCACTTTTTTATCTTTTCATTTACCCAATATTTGATGAAGTGTTTTATAATTAACATGTAGGGATATGCTAAAGGATATGATTGATTTAAAAGGGGAAACAATTATGTTTCTATTATTTCATTATGTAATGAAAAACTTATGTATGTATCTAGTAAATTCAAGGCTACTAAAATAATAAGTTTTTCAAGACATGATATTGTGTGAGTATGCTAATATTATGTAATAACACATTGACTCTAGGTAACTAGGTTTGGTGCATTACAATCCCCTAGATATTCCACTTCCATAGTGATCCATATCCTTAACACCTCTAGCTTCCCAGTAATAACTAATCGGAGCTTGGGGAAACCATGTAATGATTCCCACCTCTGACCAAGGAACCATGTGGGGTACCCAACCATCCAACCCAATTTCTTTGTTTTTATAGATTAATGTAGATCCTAATATTGACAGTTTTAAGACCCTTACTCAAGAACAGATCATGTGCTTTTGATGGACTATATATGAGACTTTTCACATCTTTGACCTTCATTTGGTCTACCCAATGAATCGAGAACACACTAACAATGACATCCAGTAATGTTTCATAGTGGAGATAGAAACACTCCTGGTGGCTAACCAGACCCTTCATTTGAGATGTTTTTAATGATTCATAGTTCTATGTAGAATCATTGAAAAAGAATCAACACATGTTCAATTTCTTGTTTCATGATGGTACGATTCTCTCCACTTCATTCCTATCAAGTATATACCTGACAGTGATATTAAGGATACACTTGAGGGGTTTTTCTTGGTTAATACGGTGGATCTAGTATTACATATGGACGACTAAAATAGTGAGAGATCTGAAGGAGAGAACTATCCTTCTACGGTAGCGTGATATTAGTTGGTCCCCAACACAGGTGTTCCCAACTATGAATGTAGTCATGTACTCAACCTTATATAACCCTATGTACTATTTCTCATAGGTTGAAATACTAATAAATTCATCGAATAGGTTGGGACTTATAATACATATAATCTATCTAATGTCACTTAGATGATAGAGGTTGATCCTACCATGACAACCTCACAACATGCGATCACATGTCTGAATAGGATCTTTAATGAACTCCTTACAAAGTGTCACCTAGATTACGGTGATCCCCAGTAGGATCCTATTCCTCCTCTACATGGGAGATATGGTTATATGTAATTTCATCTCATTTATTTTACCCTAATTGATCCCGATTATTCTATGTATCCCAACATGATAGGCATCATATTTTTTGGATTGTGACCTTAGTATGTGTCACCCAATCTTCCTAAGAATTGGGAGAAACATACTTAGGACTTGTATTGAGCAACCTATAAATCATCTCTATATAAATCTCTATGATATTTCTACCCCCACATCATTTTTATAATAATATTATTTCTATGTTGTTATGGATTCCTCGTCACGATAGGAAACCCCTCCATGATGAGATGATCCCTCTCATAGCTCGCATTGATACCCTAGATCCATGACTTGTGGGAATCACACCTGATGGAATGTGGTATCTATCATGGATGTATGAAATACAATACCCCCCTAATTTTGGGAATACCACTTCATCGCCTCCATTGATATGGTCGCCCTGCTGCAACATCTATCCCACTTCATGTCAAGGTTTGTACACATATTGTGTACTCTAGAGATGCGGGTAGTATCCAAGCTCTAATTTTCATTAACAGATTGGAAGAGACTGTATTAATTTGGTATATAAAATTACTCATTGGGTCCATTTCTATTTTATAGGTCCTTTTTAGGAATTTTATTTACTTTAAATATTCCACTACGTTCAATAAAATTGATAGTAACCTCCTCAATTGTAAGAAACTAACATAAGATTTCATCGAAGACATTATCACCATGTGAAAGACATATTTAACTCTCTCTACATTCCACTAACTAAATAATAGTTGATAACGATGTGTGCGGGGTATTTCAATAGTGAACCATTTCTTAGAATGATCACTTGGAGATTCCTTGGAAGATTCTATGATTTATTTAAAAATGATCAATGCCAAGAGGATACCTTTCAACAAGAAAATCTAGAACCTCCATTCCCAACCCTATCTCTTTAAATTAGAGATACTATGTTGGAGAATACCATCATATTATAGATGGGGTCCCAGATTTCCTAAATTTGTTGTCTGTAGATCCTATCCATATAGATAAATGATTTGTTAAAAAAGATATACCTCTCCACATGATGAATTTTTAGGCTCCTCCTCAACAAACACAACCACCCATATGAGATAATTTCAATCTTTCACCTTTTCCACCTCTATCCCCTTATCAGTGAAATGTTACTAGAACTCCCTTTCTAGATAGATGAAGCCAGACCTACTCCTTTATGAAATCCATGGTTTCTATTAATTTCCAATGTTCCTTTGAATAGAGTATTTTGAATCTACCATACTGAATAAATCCCTATTAGGCCAACCTCACTGATAACCATGACCACTTCTCATACCAATTAATCCATAGACATACAATCAAGAAAAGATATGTGTTCAAGGACTGGCTCTATGATCTGGTGGACAATGGCGATTTTTTGTTGGGAAAATTCCTGGTGCAAGTGGAAAAAATATCCTCCAAGCACAATAGTGATAGTGAGGGTCCCGGTTAAAGGATGATGTTTTCCAACCATTGGAATAATATATATGATGATTGGTTAGATCACACTATAGTATCTCACAAACATGTAATTATTTAGGACACTTTGTTCATGCCTGAACCTACCCAATTGGTCACCCTGTCATTCCCCAACCATAGAATCCCAGAGACAGTGCATTATTTTAAAACATTGGCCTTTCCACAAGGAATAATGTCCTAAAGGACCGATCAGTTTAGCAGTCATGGAAAATATATTACATACATGAACATTACACTACACATTCTATCAATACAACACAACATAAATAATTTTTTGATAAAACCATTATTCCACTAGCATAACCCAATATATCAATCATAATACACTTCTTTTAATCCTATAAAAAAAATAAGAAAGTGGGGAGATCAGATGCTCAGTAAGGGTAAATAATTTAGCATAAGCATTAAACATTTAAAGAAATATGTGTAATAAAAAATATCCATTTAAACATTATCTTGGACATAATATGGAAAAAAATAAATCAAAAAATTCCCTTTACATATTCACATTGAAATTCTACTAGTCGAATGATCCCCTGTAATATCTATAGCTAATTCCATAATAATGAAATTCATAATTCCATACATCATAACCACATAGTCTAGGCCTTGTGCCAAGACTAAAAATAAAAATTATGTCCACGCCTTGTGCAAAGACACTAATTTGACTCATAATACCTACTTCTGAATTGAGGGGCTATTGCTATCCCCTCTCATTACTAACTATGTCCAATGTATTCTTAATATAAAAATTTTTAAACATAATATAAACATTTGTATAAAAACTACATTACGAAATGTCATAAATTTAACCATATATCGTGAATGTTATAAAAATATAATATCCACAAACTATAATATCACAAAAATAAATACAATATGGAAGATTGTGTCTTAATAAATAAACATCAAATAGGTATAAAATCCAACAAAGGATATTGGAATAGATGAAATCAATCCAAATACTATTTCGGTGAAATATCACACTCTATTTTGAAATCATTTAAAAGTAAATAAAACATTTATTTGGAATATATTCTTAAAACATTGTAATAAAACTTAAATGGTGATATTACTATGGAAAATAGATTCACCCTCTATATAAGTTAAAAAACATTCCTTCCTTAATTTGTCTAAAAGTTCATAATCTACCTTGTTTGGAAAAAGATGGAAAGATTCCATTCAAAACATTTTCTAAAAATTCAAACAAGGGTATAAATGAGATTAACCATAGTCTAGGAAATATAAAAAAAATTAAAATACATTTTTATGAAACACTTATGTGGATGGTAAAGAGATCATGTGGATACTTTCCTATAAACAATCTCGAATAATAAAGAGATTGTAAAATTAACCCTTACCTTGTACTTTCCTTTAGTCGAGGGAATGTTTAACCTCTGGAAAAATGAACATAGTAAGTTATTAAATTATAAAATAACCACATTAATATTTATGTTATCATTATTGATTAATTAATGTCTTTCTTACTACCCATTTAATAATAATTTCCATGTTAAAATGACATTTTGGGTAATAATCACATTCTTTATCGTACGTGTTTTGACTTGTTATTCATGATCGTGTCACATAGATCATGATTTACATACATATAGAATATAAATCATGATTTATATATCCTATATATTCATAATACTAATATTTATAATATATTTATATATATATATGAAATGAAAACACCATTCATTGAGACAGTATTACGTAGGTACACAAGAACGTTGTGTCTATTTTTTAATCGTATAGTATTGGAGTAAGTAATTGAAATATATTTTTATACATAAATATATATTATTATAGTAGAAATATTAATTCATATATATCATACATTATATATATATATATATATTAATAATTCTTTAATGGTGATTGTTGAAGATGAATCTCATCGCGTCGTGAAGACGGCAATCCATACGTACGCATGAGCGAAAATATCATTCTATTGATGGTGAAATAGTTTTTAATTGGATTTTAAATTACATATAAAGGATAATTAACATGTTATATTTATTATTTACATCAATTATACTTATTATTATACTCATTAAAATAATGAAGTGTCGAATAAAAACACACACCACGACGTGGAGACGGTAAACCGTATGTACGCATATATGAAGAATCTGTCATTCATGGGATAGTTAGAATAAAAAATATGGTTTTACCATATTTATAATCACATATAATTATTTATAAGGTACCACTGTATATATTTTATTTTTTAAATGTCAATGAATGTGGAAGTAGAAGAAGAAAAGGACTTTGAAAGAGTAGATGTAATAATTACCTCTTCTTCAGGTGCTTCCTTTTGGTTTGATCAAAATGGATCAATAAGTTGTATTTATGTTCAAAAAAAGGCCTCTATGTTGAAGTTAATTTTTTTAAGGATATTTTATCAGGGTTTGGATGTGAAAAAAATTCCTTTGGATATGTGAATTTGACAGAAGGGGAAGTAACCTTTTATAAGAGAGATGAGGGGCACATTAGGAAAAGATTGAAATATTATTTTTTTAAAATAATTTTAAGTTTCTAATTGATACTAATGGCTTTAGTTCGATTATAAGTTTTTAGGGGTCTAAAAACTCTCAAAAATATGTTTTATACACGTTATGTCACCTTATTAACCATATCTTTTTGATTTAAATCATAGATTAATAGTTTAACTTTTATAATTTCTTCAGGTATTCTTATATTACATGGTAAATAAACATAATATAAAATTCCAATCAAACATCAGGTTGTCAATAATTACATATATATAATTATATAAGTTCATTAGTTGAAAATTATATTTTTAGTACTATTATATAATTACATAAAATTGTATTGGTTTTAAAAAATCATCATTGTCAATTTTGACACTATTTAGTATTCAGTTTTTTGTGAAAGTCATCATAACTTTATTTATTAAAAAATACATTAAATAAATTATAACATTTCATATTCACCTAAAATTTTTTTTATGGAATCAATAAATTCAAATTATATTTATTTTAATATTTATAATATCATTTATTTGATTCTTTCATTAATAAGGAAAATATTACATCATTATTGTGTCACAAATAAATATAAATATTTTGTGTCTAAAATTATAAATAAAATATCATTATTTATTAAATATATTTATCTTTATAATGAAAAATTATAGTATAAAATATCACTTATATAAAACCTTATGAAAATTGTTTTACTAAATGATATATGTTTAGGCAACATTTTCCTTAATTTTCAATAAATTTTTATAAAGTGTCATTTTCACATACAAGTGGATTCATGAGGTCCCAAAATCTACCCAAGGTTTTCCATGGTCGCCCATTTTTCATCCAATATTGTTAATACACCTGTTAGGGTAATTTAATGTTATAATAATAATATAGTTTACCATTATTTAGAGGATTTTCCATTTAACCAAGGTAACTAAAATATTTACAGAAGTTACTATTCATAATGTCCAAAAATAAAAGTTACCTTTTTACGCAATATGGATATCCCAACTCCAAATATATAATCCATTTTACCAAATTATAATCACATATGTTGCAGAAATTAATTTAAAATTAATTCCCATGGTCACAACCAAAAAGTGGGTTTTAAGAAGTAAAAACTATCTAAACATTGACATGTGTTTATATGAAATTTTAATGTGAAATTAAATCCAAAAACTCAAATTATATTAAATTATATAAAAATAATCTAATTATACTTTCAATGAACTCAAATTTATAATTTAAAACTACAAATTATTTAAATTAAAAATCTTGTTTTTAATTAAAATTTAGTATTTTACACTATTCATCGAAATTTGAAAGTTATCAGAAAAGTACTAAAACATCACTCTAAGATAACTTTTATAATACAATATCAAAAATAATGTCTACTTTAAAAAATTCAAAACATTGATGTTTAATCAATTACTTTATAATTTATTTCTTTTGTCAAAACAAGAAAACATGTTTTTGAGAAGTAAAAACTATCAAAAGATTTATATGTATTTATGTCCTACTAAAATGTGAAATTACATCCAATGACAAAAATTGGATTAATTTATAAAAAAATATTATATAATTATTCATAAAAACCTTTCAAATATACAATTTTACACTATTAAATATTTTGATTAAAAATATTTGTTTAAAATTAAAATTTAGTATCTTTCAACTATTCATCAAAATATAAAAGTTTTTAGATGAAAACCAATAATATATCCAAACTAAATTATTTATTTTCTTGTTATAATGAAAATGTTTATTTTTTCAAGTTTAATATATTAAAATTTATAATATTGGATTTAAAAAGGGTTCTCCATTAAAAGGTGGTAAAATTTCATTTTTTGAAAAATACTTCTCTTATCTATAAAATTGAATTTGTTCCTATATTATGGCTAATAAACAAATAATATGGATTTAAATGTTATATTATGTATTCAAAATGTAGTCAATACTATTCATAACTGCATTTTTAATGACTAGTTTGGAAATTCATGGTGTGCTCCAAATCGGTGCTGTGTGTAGTACAATTTATTGTATTTCTTTAAAGAGATAATGTACTATGAAATATCGGATTCTACCCTCAGTTAATAAATCGTGCCCTATCAATTAGAAATTGTTCTTCAAAAATATAAAGTTGAATATAGAAAATACCTTTGTGGAAAACCCACATCAGAAATATGGTTAATTAAATTTATTCTCAATGAGACGAAAAAGGGAAATGAAAAATTCACCACCAAATTATGGTATTTAATAGATGAACATTGGTGGATATTAGAGACACATAAATGGAGGGAAACATAAATATTTATAGGGAGTGATTAATGACATCAATAAAAAACTATTGAATAATAAATGGAAAATTGAGGCCTCCAATCCATAGGTCTATGATGATTTAAAATATCATCAGTTCAATAATACATAAGGTACTAGGATAACACATTTTTTGTTTTAAGTTCCTTTCCATAATTTTTATGAATTAATTTCCTAATAGAATAAGAAAAAAAGATACTAATTAACAAGTAGAGTTCTATCATTTAACTAACTTCTACCACAAACTCATCATTCACTTTAAAAGATAATAGAACTAAAAAATATTCTATTATCGTATTAATATTGGGTTTCAAAAAAATGAATTTGTAATTCATATTTCATAAAATTTTAAAAAAACCACATTAAAAAACTATGACATGACATAGGCCAGTGGTAAGTGACGCACCCTTTTCACCTATCGGTTGCACGTTCTAGTCTCACAATTGTGATGGACGCGACGATTTATCCACCGAACTATGGGTTATCATTTTTTAAAAAATCCCAAAATAATCATAATAAATTTTTAGCCATAAATAATTGTATCCAATGTCCAACTTAATCAATTCCAACATTTTTACTTATCCAAAATACATCTGTCCAAACACTCAGTCTAAAATTTATAAGGAAGGTCACATAACATGCAAGTGAATACCTTTATCGTGTATTCTCATAAGACATGGTAATAAACTGAGTTTCCCTAAAACTATATTTCAATAGATATCTACTTATTTATTCGTACTTTTAAACATAGAATACTGGATATACTCTTTAAATCCAAAAATGTCGTAATCTCAAAAAATGATGGAATAAAAAGATAATTAATTTTTTCCATGGTAGTCAAGAATATCCAATATAATGTATTCAATTAAATCATCTCTTATTAAAAAACCCTTACCTTAGTATACGTACCATATAAGATTTTATCTTCCCCTCAACCATGTATTTTCCAAAAATGTTTAACATGAAACTGTGTCACTTTACTTGGTACCATAAAATCTCAAATTCTTAATGAAATAGTACTACAGTACAATAAATATTTATTTCCATAATTAATATGACAAGTACATCACTGATACAACACTCAAATGACATAATTAATCAATAAAAATATATGAAATCTAATTATTCATCTTCATGTGTGGTAGTATCATAACATTATTAATATCTAATAGCATCATTTGAGGTATACTATGATGATTGTGACATTGATTCACATAGTGTCCCAACTCCTTTCATATGAAGCATTGTACATTTGAAACCATTTTCATACCCTTATAATCAATTACATTGTTTCCTTTGGTCTATACTTATAAAAAACTCTCATTACCTTAAAAAAATACAAAGGTGATTCTTTCCATAGTTATCATATATTGGAAAATCTGGCTTTCCCTTCTTCCCTTTATCTATAGGTTTCTCTACCATCATCTTCTTGTCTTTCTTCCTTTCAAATACATAATACATAGATAATTAATTACTTATCTTATTAACGAATGATACAATTTATTCAAATGATTAGAATATTCTAGAGATTATTTCCCTTCTAAATGTTGGATTTAGACCATGAAAAATATGATCCTACTTACATTTTGGCTAATTCATATTGCTGGAGTTCCCATTCTATCTACTAGGAACCATTTATAAATGATTAAATACATCATGTTAGATCATATAATTATTTAGAATCCAAAAACAATAAAAATTCTCAACATTAATTGATGATTTTCACACTTCTAGTATCATAATCATAAAAATGGATTATTTGCTGACATATTTACTCATAAATCCTTCATAATGGTTCGTATAGAAAATTTGAATTATTCTATGAATATCCCCCTGGAGTGTCAACTAGGTGTGGAGGAAGGCCCATTTTGGTGTACCAGGATACCCCAGGTCATGCCCTAAACTCTTTGTCGGATCTTCCACTCATAGGTACATCTGTGCCAGAACCACTTCCACTTGTAGTATCCAAACATGGATGTATTTCTTGGAGAACCCAAATAATATCTACATCACCAATTTTTTTTTATTTTCTTCTATAGTAATCCTTAATATCTATCTTAGGGTAATGTTTTCTAAACATAGTTTATCTAAAACCAGTTTCCATGGTTTTGCTAAAATTTATCTGATACCAGCTGTAACGCCGCAACCCTAGTTACCCAGAGTCGCTGCATTGTTACATAACATCAGCATGATCACAAGGGATCAAATCACGAAATACCGATTAGTTTAGTATCCTTGGATGAACTAGACATATACTTATGTTTTATGTTACACTATAAAATAAAAAAACAACAATATTTTTCCCCTTTGAACACACTCATATCCCTTTATCCGGAAATCATATAAAAGTCACAGAATTTATAAATGATGAAATTTAAAATATTTTTTTGAATCAATGTGTCTTATTATACATTTAAACTTTTTAAATGGATTAAAATTTTAAAAAAATCTCATCCTTATAAAAAAATCCTTAAAATCATTTTGAAAATATACACATTAATTAAAATGATATAGAAAAATAAATCATTAAAAAATTTAAAATAGTGATATTTCTAAATATTCCATTCCACAGAGACATAAAATATTAATTTTTAAAACATTTTTAAGAAACATATATGTGTATGATAACGAGGTCCCAATATATACTTATGTATAAACAACCTCAGATAATGAAGAGATTGTAAAATTAACCTTTACCTTATACATTCCTTTAGTCGAGGGTACTTTTATCCTTCTATATAATGAAAATTGTATGTTATTAAATTATAAAAGAACCATATTAATGTATATGATATCTTACATGATTCATTAATGACTTTTTGCTACCCATTTAACAATAATTCTCGTGTTAAAATAACATTTCGGGTAATAATCACTTTATTTATCTTATGTGTTTTAAATTGTTATTCTTGATCGTATCACATAAGTCATGATTTAAATACTTAAAGAATGTAAATCGTTACTTATATATCATATATACTCATAATAAAATTATTTATAATAGTTATATATATGAAATGGAAACACCATTAATGGAGATGGTAGTCCGTATATACGCATTAGCGTTGTTTTCGTTTTCTAATCGTATAAAATGAAAGTAAGTAATAGACATATATTTATCTATAAAAATATATAATATTCCAATAGAAATATAATTTAATTTATATCTTACCTAATATATATATCTATATTATAAAAATTCTTGAATGGTGATCGTTGAAGATGAATCTCATCGCATCGTGGGGACGACAAGCCTTATGTACGCAGGAGCAAAAATATCAATCTATTTATTGTGAAGTAATATGTATTTGATGGTATATTTTATATAAAGAATCATTAAAATGTTATATTTATTATTTAAATCAATTATAATCATTATTATACACATCTAAATAATGAGATGTTGAATAAAAAACTACACCACGATGTGGAGACGATAAGCCGTACATACTCACATATAAAGACTTTTCATTCATAGGATGGATATAATAATTTATATTGTTATAACATATTTATTATAACATGTAACTATTTATAAGGTAATAGAGTTATTATTTTAGTATGGAAATGACAAATAAAGATTAATTCGAAGAAAAAAATAACTTTGATAGATGAGATGAAATAATTATCTCATCTTTGGGTGCTTCCTTTTGATTTTATCAAATGTTCTCCTTTGTTCATAATTTTGATCAATGTAAGGCCTCTAGGGTGAAGTTAAGGGAGTTGGGAGGATATTTTATCAGGGTTTGGATAGGAAAGATGGCTTTGGAAATGTGCATTTCAATGAAGTGGAAGGACCTTTTTATAAGAGAGGTTAGGGGTACATTAAGAAAAGATTGAAATATTATTATATTATAATCACATTTTTGGTTTATAATGGATCCAAATGGATTTATTTCGATTATAAGGTGGGTATGGGTAGATAAAAACTCAACCAATAGATTATACAAATATTTAGGTCTCCTTATTAACATTATATTTTATATTTAACTCTTAGTTAAGTTGTTTAACTTTTAGCATGTCTTCTTTTATTTTTATATTACATGGTTATTAAACATATTATAAAATCCCAACCAAACATTTTGTGGTTATTAATGACATGTATATAATCATATAAGTCCTTTTTATGAACCTTATATTTTTTGGAATATTATATATTTTAATAAAATATTATTGGTTTTGAAACCTCATTTATATTAATTTTGACACTATTTAGTATTTTGTTCTTGTGAAAGTCATACAAAATTTATTACTTTGAAAAAAATATATCAAATCAATACTAATGTGAATTATTTACCTAAAAAATCTTGTATGGAATCAAAACATCAAATTATATTTATTTTATAATTTATAATATCATATCTTTGATTCTTTCATTAATAAGGATAATACTCTATCATTATTGTGTCAAAAATAAATATATTTATATAATGTCTCGAAATTATAAATAAAATATCAGAATTTAGAAACAGGTTTTATAATTCTAATTACTATTTATAGTATAATATATCACAATATAAACCATTATAAAAATTCTTTTACTAAAAGATATATGTTTATGTTACATTTTCATTAACTTTAAATTAATTTTTATGCAGGGAAATTTTCACTTACAAGTGGCTCCATGGGCTCTTAAATTGACCCAAGGATACACATGGTCGAAAATGTATCATTCAATAAGGTTAGGACATTTTTTAGGGTAATTTAATATTATTTTAATTTTATAATTTAATCTTATTTACCGGATTTACCCTTTAACCATGGTAAATAAAATATTTACTAATGTTACTACTTCTAATGTTTAATAAAAAGTTTCATATTTACACAATTTTTAACCTTTGATTAAAAATATGGAATCTATTTTTCTAAATTAAAAACACATAAGTATCGTAAATTTATTTTATATAAATTCCTGTTATAAAACTAAAACTCGGGTTTTTAAGAAATAAAAACTATCAATATATTGACATGTGTTTATGTACAATTAAAATGTGAAATTACAAAAAATTACATAAATTAAATTAAATGATGGATTAATAATCTAATTATACTTTTATAGCACTATAATTTATAATTTAAGACTATAAATTATTTGGATAAAAAAGTTGTTTTCAATTAAAATTTTGTATTTTTACTATTTTTCAAAATATGACAGTTATCATAAAAGAACAAAAAAATCACCCTAAGATAATTTTTATATTAATAAATAAAAATTAATTCCTATTTTACCAAATGAAAAACATTGAAGTTGCATTAATTAATTCAAAATTAATTCCCATTGTCCAAACCAGAAAATAGTTTTCTGAGAACTAAAAAGTATCAAATGATTGATATGTATTTATAAGATATTTTATTGTGAAATTAGTTTTAATGAACAAAATTGTATTATATAATAAAAATATGATTTAATTATACTTCAGAACCATTCAAATTTATAATTTATCACTATAAAATATTTTTATTAAAAAAGTACTTTTCTATTAAAATTTAGTTTCAATCACTATTCATCAAAATACGAAAGTTATCATAAAATCACAAATAATTTATACAAACCATATTTTTATGTATTTCATAAAAATAAAAAGTTTATTTTGTAAAATTTAATATATAAAGGTTTCAAATATTGGATTTATAAATGGTTCTTCATTAAATGGTGGTAAAATATAATTTTATTCAAAATACTTATTTTATTTGAAAAATTGAGTTTGTTGTGATATTATGTCTATGAAACACATTATATGAATGTTAAAATTATATAGAGTATTCAAAATGAATTTAATAATATTCATAACATTTTTTAACGACTATTCTGGTATGTATGGGTGTGCTCGAACTCGGTGTTGCGTGTGGCTCAAGTTAATTAATTACTTTAAAGAGATAATGTACTATGAAATTTTTCTGTGTTAGACACAACTTATCCTACTACCACTTATGGATATACCTTATAGAATTCCATGTATCAGAATATTATAAAATGGGAATGTAAGGGAAAGACAATTCCCACACCAATGCCAAATCCATATCATACCCTTAGATAATTCATTACTCTAGAAATGGGAATCACACCTAGAGTCCATATAGAATTGTATGACTATACTGGGAGGATTGGGAGTATGACTCTGTGAATACCATTGAATTGGGGGACCCTTATATCATCCTCAAGGATTAATAATATTAGGTTAGCCATTCATGTTTTCCATGAAGACTCCATCGGAGATAGAGTTGATGATAGGAGAACCACTAGAATTAATAGTGTAATGCATCAATCAAGGTCATGGATACAACCAAAACCAGTAAAAAAGTGTTTTTTGGAGCTTAGTAGGAACATAAATTCCATTCCACTCTTCCAGATTCAACTCTACAACAAACAATGAGAACTGGTCATGAAAAATATCTTCATTCTCTTCATGATCGAATAAGTCAATATTAAAAAAATACTTTATCAGTAGAAAATCCACCAGTGGTAGTTCAAGGTTGTTTATCTTATGAGAAGTAAGACGTATCCAACACTAGAAAAAATCTAGTGGTTGATCTAGATGTTCTGATTTTTCTTCCCACCATAGAGCGACTCCCAGTAAGAAGGAATTTGTGCCCGACATGTATGTGTGAAATTAAAATGCAACTCACTCACATACTTGAAAAAAATCAATTTTCAAGGACCATCATCTGTCAAAAGAAATGTGTGAGGCCCTAGAATAATCCTTTAAAATAATCCTCTAATTTTAGATATTGATTGAATATATAGATAATTTAATTCTGATGAGGTTGTGAATTTATAATTCCAATACATAATTTATTTATCCAGAAAAGGGATCCATAAAACTAGGGAACATTCTCCCACTATACATCATAATCTTGTTCAATTTCATGGAATTAATTCCCTATATAGTTTCCACATGTTTTAAGGATCAATCCCATCCTAACCTAGACACTCAATAGGTTAGGACTCACTGAAACATTCTTGAACCCCTCAGACCATAAGATTCAGGGTTATGAAATAATGAGGTGAGACTGTGTGGAAAGATCCTTTTGAAGACCCATTTTAAAGGAATAATACTAGATTCTATATTAATTTATGACTCATTGGACACCACTTCCTGTGAAATTATGGGGAGTACTTGGATCCATTTTTATATAGAAGTTCCCTCTTCATATCCCCAATGCACCATTTACTTCATCAATGGATGAGTAGGTATAATCCATGGGGATGTGTGTCCCTTTGACTATTGTGAAGCCTATTATACAGATTCATACTATTAGAAGAGGAAGGGTATGTAGTTGTAGACCAATTAGGTTGACAACACCTCTATCAAATCCACCATGTAAATATATTTGGAGGATTTTTTCATCCTCCCAATTCTTAAGATAGAGGATATGACTCTATACTTTGGGATTTCATTAATCATTTTTATGAGGAAAGGGTTCCACATACCAAAGTACAAATAGTGTACGATTATTACCTCATACTCTTACATGGTTCAGTCTTCGGTGATACCAAAAACCAATACTCTTTCTAGTTATCAATATTTTCTCCCCAAGGTTATAGCTATTTTTCATTCCCACTTGATTTTCTGATCTCGGTTGAACATCCATAAGATTTTCCATCACCATTACATTGATATGAAGTGTGGACCCCATAGTAGAAGGCATAATGGAATTAGTAGAACCAACTCAGTTAGTATAGTTTCTACAAACCAGGAGTCTCTCAATGAGTATTCTACTTCCACCCAAGCTGGAACACCTCTAGAATCATTCATCTAATATTAATTGTCTCCTTTCAATAGTTCCTCTACCATAAATTGTAATGATGAATTATAAGACACTCTTCCTACATTTGATGACATATTATCAACCATTGTCGATGAGCTTGTTCAGGTGAACCTCTGTACCCAAAGAGATATTGGGCTAAGGATGATCAACACATCCATGCCTATAGAGGAATACAAGTAGTATGTGGACATCATAAATTAGAATTGTGATGTGTTTTTATGGAGATATGATGAAATTCCAGGAATGGATCTTTATTTTCTGTTCCACAATCTGGGTTTTCTAGTGATTCATCATGGGATCAATAAGACTAAAAAATATCTTCTCACAATACAATGTACAAAGACAATGTTGATAACATCATAAAATATAGATTCTTCACAGAAGTTGAGTACCCCATGTTTTTTTCTAACATTGTTCAATTCAAGAATATGAATTAGAAGATCAAATTAGGCATCAACTTTGGGTAGCTCATCTGCCACTATCTATTGGATTATTTTACACTTATAGTGATGGTGATGTTGTTCGATTCTAAAACTGGGATCCATGCTATCTCGTTCATGAATTGATGCTTTGGGTATAATCATATCTAGATGATCCCTAAATATGAGGATTCTACAACCTTAAGAGAATAATAAATTACTTTATCATAACAATTATGGCCTTTATGAATGAAAATTAAGGATCCACTTAATATAGATCCATGCACTGCATATTCAAAATGATCATCAAGATGATAGTGGAATTCTACATAGACAATTTAGTGGTAAAATCCTTCTAGAATAAAAACCATCTAGAAGACCATGACATGTTTTTTAGATTCCTTTTCTCTTGTTAGTTCACGATGAACCCCAAGAAATATGTATTTGGGGATACCTATAGGATGATTCTCATCTTAATAATCCAATACACATGCATCGAGATCAACCTAGAAAAAATAAAGGCCATCATCCAGATGCATCCTTTGAGAAACCACTGGGAGATTTCAGTCTTTCAATGCTACTTGGACTACATAAGCTGATTCATTTAAAATCTGGATAGAAAGTGTAAGCTATTATATAGAATCATGAGGAATGGTGTTTTCTACTAGTGGGTTAGACAGTGACAGACTGAAATTGAGAATACGAAGAAATATATGTTAGACACTACATGCTTAATGACAACTATCTTAGGGAATAATCTATTTCACTATGTGACCATGCTGGAATGACAATCATCTTCGCCAACCTTGCACAAGAGATACTTCTATAATCATTCTTGTGGAAAGAGATTTGCACCAATAATTATGATGAGTATCAACACCACATTACTACTCTCGATCTGGACCTTGGAATTTATGTTCCCAGCTTTCATGTGAAGGAAGACTCTATGATGGCCATCAAGAAAATCAATGGAGATTATATCATTAAAAAGAAATGTCCTGTTACATTACATTAGAACTCTCACTAGCTAATGTATCAGTTCCATTCTCATTTAGAGGTGAATCATGTTCCCCTATCATAGAATGGTCGAGATTCCACATTATCAAGCCTAGTCTCTTTTCACATTGAGCCTGTCTTGGATGATTTTCTAATTCATGTGGAACATCAAATATTAATCACTCCTATTTCCCTAGAAAATGATGAAACTGGGTAGCTAAACCACCTACCCACCCATTATTCCACTTCATGACCTCTAAAGCCTCTCACATTTGATAAACCCTCTTCATTTAAAAAACCATTCATCAATTATATCCATCATGACATTATCCCTCCAAATAGATACCAACATGACCAAATCTATCATCGTAAAACACAGTTCACCCCCTGGAGTGTCTCTAACCTCGTTTTGACTCTCTACAGGTGTGGGATTGATGGAATTATCCTCCAATACATTCAAGGATATGGTATTCACCAAATTATATTGGATGTTCATTTTGGGTCTGATAGTGCTCATCATGTTTTTATAATGCTCTTCCATCTGATTCAAAGACCGGGACACTTCTGGCACACAATGGTTTGAGAATGCATCGAGATCACTAAGATCATCCATGCATGTCCAATACATTCTATATTTGTGTATCGTCCACCATTTTCCCTCTATACAACCATGTATTCTTGGAGATTTGATGGTAAGGGACATAATATTGGGAGATTGTATCTAAAAATGATAGCTCGAAAATGTTGGTTTATTATATCTGTACTATATTTCATTTACAACTCAGAAGAAGAGATTTCAATTTAGGAAGTCAAGGAAAAATTCATTATTATATTCTTGAGCTCGAATATCATACATTGATTTGGATTCCCGTATACCATTCTCATTGATAATGACACAACATTCCGAGCGGTAAAGATGAGGAGGTTTTAATACATGTAAAAAATACATTCCATCCATTCATATAGCTCTTATATGTAGGAAAATGGAATTATTGATTCATTCAACTAGATCCCTTATGATGTTTTGTGGAATACGGTGTTCCAAAACATGAAGATTTTTCCAAAACAAATATCATCAAAACAAAATTTTATATCAAATAATGACAAAAAATTCCACCAATGTGACTCAACATTCTCTGGTATATGAAACTAAAGCAGTTCTGCCCATCGAGATCTTGTTTCCATTACACATAATAGCTGTCTATGACTAGATGTTTTCATAAACATGGACAAATTCCATCTAGCTAAGCTGGAATACTGCTATGAAAACATTCATTAGGACTTGATCAATCACTAGGAGAATGAAAATAAGATATCTATAGAATTAAACAATAAGTTCCACCATCTCTCCTTCCTACAGGTTGATATAGTGTTGTGTCTCATAAAATAGATGATACCTCAAATAAAGTCACCAATGTTGGATCCCAAGTGGTAATGACCTTATATTTTTCATAGGGTATTTCCCCAATCTCATGTCATTTATGATCACTATTTATGGAGAGAATTTCATTCCTCAAACCAATGAATGTTTTCTCAAGAAATACCCTTCATATAATGTTCCCTTTATCCCTATAACAGAAAATTAAATTATGTACATACCTCTCTCAGAATGTGTTATAAGGAATGGGTCTCTCATGCCCTCATATAAGTTACTATAACAAACATATCAATGTCGGTTGAGATTCTTACTAAAATAGTCTTAGTTGTATGACTTTAAAATTCATATCCTCAGTCCAAGAATCGTGAATTTAAATATTTGTGAGGGTCCTTCAAGGGAATATTTCATGCAGTGATGTGCCTCCTTCAGCCACATTCTTGTCAGATCTATCATGTTGGTGCAATAAAATGCTCCAATTCATTGTCCTCATCCCTTCGAGGTCTTGCCATTATGATCATAAAAATAATACCTTCCATATAGTCTATGTATCATTCCCTTAAACATATTAAATTATGTCCAATAATTGTGACCATAAACTATTTGTAACTCCAAATGTATAAGAATCACGAATTTAATGTGTGTGTAGGTATTCTTTGAGAGTGTGTTGTGTGGAATTAGGCCTCTTATGTCCTTGATCATATCGAGTAACAGCTTCCCCTCTACACACATCTCTCTTGGAATGCATTATACTCATTGACCCTACAACGTTATGTTAAATTTTCTTGTCATCATCCTAGAAATATGATTGTAAACTAAACATAACCACAATGTCTGCAGCCGAGAGGATATCTTCTTCAACATTGTTTAACTACCATTAAATCATTGAGAACTACATAAGGATTGCTTCTAGTCCACAAAAAATACATAGTGATGCATGGATTCGAAATCCTAGTCCAACCACCACAAAGTAGATTCCCCCTCTCTATATATGGGTCAAAAATTCATAATGTGATTTAATTCAATAACAATGTGGGGTTTTATTTCTATCCATATGTGATATTTAGTGACACCCAAATCATTAATCAATTTCACATTTAAATATATTTTCATTCATGTTGGATTATCTTTATCCTTACTACATGATATTAAATTGCATAGGACTCCAAAAATAATGTGTGGATTTATTTCTATCCTCATGGTACATGTAGAGACACTTTGAAATTTAATCATTTGGCTTAGTAGAAGATCACAGAATCCTTTTTTCCATTGGCCTATGATATGTCCAATAAACATTAATTTAATCTATATAAGAAATTTTTCTTCAGGTGTATTGTGTGGTGCTGGACCATCTTGGTCCTCATTAACATCGGGTTTCATAAAATCACTGTGCACTTGCATGCATTTTATAATTCCCCTATTTCAGTCCATGATCTATGAAACTAAAAATTATGTCAAAAGACCCCAATAGAAGACTATAAAATGTGACCTCACCTTCAACATGTTCATGATGCCTCATGAAAATCGTGGCATGATTTAATTAACTAACTAGAGATGATTGTCCATTAAATTTTTGGTCTCTCACCACTTTGTTCCTTAATATATATTTTTTTAATGATTCCCATATTCTTGGGATACATAGATTTTCCAGAAACTTTATCATTGGGACCTTCCATAGGATTATCAGTCATTTATCTCAATGGCCTTAGACCATTCCAAGAATTACAACATTAAATTATATGCTATCATGGGTCATAACACTATGAACATAATCTAAGACCATGTATTTCAAGATAAATGATTCTAAACTATCATCCTTGGTCAATTAAATGTGAAATTAAATTTCTTGAAAATCCCATAACAGAATATCATTATCGTGATACCTCCCCTTTCAAATATTCGATCCATTCGTGGTTTGGTTTTCAAACATATTTTAAATCTAGACTAACCCCCTAATGGATAAGTCTAGTTCTATATTTGGCTCACCACCCATCCTGGGCCAACACCCTAGTAGATATTTAGTTTGAAATTGTAGATTTGTTGTTATTGGACATGGTCAATAGTTGGTCATTCATTTTCTCACCACATTCTTTACTATATTGGTCATGATTCATATTTATCAATCATGGTCAAAAGTTGATCCTTACTCACCGGTCACCCATTTATCTATATCATGAATTTATTGACTTACCTTTTTTACACTCCCTTAATCATGTTTTGATTCCAAACCCTTGGATCATACCTATAAACTCCCATGTTAGAGGATCCCTAACACCATTCCTTATTTCCCACCACAATCATGGCTCACACAGGCTTAAGAATCTAGAATGGTGTGAACTGGCACAGTCAATAATACTATAGAAACTTTTGGTCCAAACTCTATGAACCTAAAATATGATCCTATAGTCAATGAAACATGACCTAAAACTAATAGACATGGACTATGTTGTATACATTAAACTATGTGGAATAACCCGATATCATAATGTCAAACTGTGTGATGCATCTTGATTAAATGACTTTAATATTAACAATGATTTTTCCTTACCATATAATGTTAAACTTTGTTTCCAACATCCTCATCTAATGACATAAAACTTCTAGTCTATCATAAACATTTCATGACATGAATCTTTAATAGCATGTATGACCCCTAGCTAAGGGGCCCTTTTCCTCAATTCTTGTCATTTAACACATTGTTCAAATTTTCTTTTATTGCTTTGAATCCGAGATGGTAATCCCAATGAAGATGACTTTAATATTTATCAATATCATTGTGCATATAATAATGAGATCTGATTCATTGAAGCATAATTCCATGAGTGTTGGAATCCATTCAAACATTCCATCACTCCATTCCCAAGCTTCGTATGCCCCTCATATGTACAGTCATCCTCGTCCAGGTCTGATGAACCGAGCTAAAAACATGGTTCCATCCTTTTTTGGATCATCTATCGTCTTTTGAAAATATTTTTGAAGACATAATATGAATTTTCAAGACATATTTTGTGTCTCGAACATGGTTAGCGGTCAAACCATGTTTTTTCCCTATTTCCGGCTAAAGGTATGGATTCTATGTTGCAAACACGGTTGAGAGTTATCCAATATCATCATTTCACTCTATCTATCACTATAGGAAATACAGCCTTTTGCGATGGGTTATTTGCGAGGGGATTAATTCTTCTCGCAAATAGTCCATCCCAGAAGTTATTTGTGATGGGGGGTTCAACCTGCCTCAAATAACATGTTTTTTGCGATGGTATTTGGGGTCCCGTGGAAAAAAGTAATGCACAGTTTGGCGTGGGATGCACGGTAATGCACGTGAAGGTTATTCGCGACGGGGGGATTCGCCCATTTCAAATAGTGTGTTTTCCAAAGGGTATTTGCGACGAGACACGTGGTGAATACTGGTGGTGGTAAATGGGTTTTTGAGATGGGATGTTGTCCCATCGCAAAAAGTGTGTCAGCATGTCACTTTTTGTGATGGGCTCCATCGCAAATACCCTTTCAACCACCGACAACAATTCACGTGGGAAAAGGTATTTGAAATAGACCCCATCACCAAAAAAACCTTTTGTGATGGTATTCCTTTCGCAAAAAGTCTCGTTGCTACTAATCTAACCTATATATACGCCCTCCGTTTTCATTCACATCCCCTCAATTTTTATTTCCACTCATTTTATAAACTCTATTTTTAGAGTGAAAATTTCATTGAGTTGGATATTTTTATGAAGAAGTTGTGAAGTCACTTACATCAATAGGAGATCATGTTTAATGGTATGTATATTTTATTTAATTTAGTATTTATTTCATTTTTAATCTTAATTTTAATTATTGTTGATTAGTTTTAATTAAATTATTTTTAAATTATTTTGTGTTCAGTAATTATTTGAACTAATAAATTGAAATTATTAATACTAATTCTTAATAAAAAGTAATAATTAATAATAAGTAATAATTAATAATTTTTAACAATAATTATTATTGTTTATAAATAAGTACATGTAATTGGTAATTAGTAGTTGTAAATTATAGTTATTAATAACAATTAACACTAAGTAGTAATAGTTATGTTTAAGTTGTAATAATTACAGGTAATTAGTAATGAATAGTAATAATTAGTAGTAAATAGAATAATAACTAATAAATAAGAATAATTACTAATAAATAGGAATAAATACTAATAAATAGGAATAATTACTAATAAATATGAATAATTAGTAATAAATAAGAATAATTATTAATAAATATGAATAATTAGTTATAAATAGGAATAATTAGGAATAATTAGAAAAAATTAGTAAAAATTAGGAATAATTTGTCAAAAATAGGAATAATTAGTAATAAATAGGAATAATTAGGAATAATTAAGTATAAATAAGAATAAATAAGAATAATTAGTAATAATTAATAATTGTTTGAAATAATTAGAAATTTTTAGAAATAATTATGAATAATTAAGAATAATTAAAAATAATTAAGAATAATTAGGAATAATTAAGAATAATTAGGAATAATTAGTAATAATTAGTAATAATTAAAAATAATTAGGAATAATTATGAATAATTAGAAAAAATTATGAATAATTAGTATTAATTATTATTAATTAGTAATAATTATTAATAATTTGTAATAAATAGGAATAATTTGTAATAAAAAGTAATAAATAGTAATAAATAGTAATAAATAATATGAAATAGTAATAAATAGTAATAATTAGTAATAATTACTAATAATTAGTAATAATTAGTAATAATTAGTAATAATTAGTAATAAATATTAATTAATAGTAATAAATAGTAATAAATAGCAATAAATATTAATAATCAGTAATAATTAGAAATAATTAGTAATAATTAGTAATAATTAGTATTAATTAGTATTAATTTGTAATAATTAGTAATACAAAGAAATAACTAGTAATATATAGAAATAATTAGGAATATTTAGTATTAAATAGTAATAAATCTGATATATATTGTATCACCCATAGGTAATGGTAATTTTTAAGAAGTAGTTGAAAATTTTTATCTTTTTTTCAGATAATGTTTTTATAATTTCAAATTATTCAAAAATAGTAATGATTCTATATTTTGTAGAAAAATATAGAACAAGGAAGTCGAAAAAAATCATTATTAGATGTATGCGTTTGGAAAAATCTGGAAGAAATCCAAACAGTTCTTGTTTAATTCCTGTATATATCGCGGGTGTTAAAGCTTCATTATCATTTTCATCATGAAAACCAGAATATGTTTCAAAAGGAATAATAATGTGTCCTTATAAAAAATGTGATCTGAGAACATTTGACACATTTGACAAGGTTGGGGGACATATCTTGCGGTTTGGTTTCAACCTAATTATGTTTTTTGGTATCAGCACGGTGAACACATTTCCAGAGAATATATTAATATCTTGATTCTGGATCTATCACGGTTTAAAAATTTAGTACATGATTTTGGAGGTCCATCTATTCAAAAAAATAAAACTCAAAATGATATTGATTTAACTCTGGAGTTGGAACCATCTAAATTTTATGAGTTTTTGAGGTCTACTGAGAATGAATTATATCATGGTTGTAAGATAAGAAAATTAGAATCGGTTGCAAAATTTATGGCTATTAAATCAGAAAATGCAATTTCAAAAAACTATTTTGATCAGATATTTTCTTTGGTTAAAACACTATTATGTAATGGAAATGTGTTTCTTGCTAATTATTATGAGACCAAGAGGTCATTTCGTAATCTGGAACTTAGTAATCGGAATATTCATGCATGTCCAAGTGATTTCATATTATATTCGGGTGAAAATGATTCATTGGATAGTTGTCCCTCATGTGGACAGTCCAGTTATAAAGAAGCTCAACTAGGGATGTCTGGATCGTTACCTATAAAACAGTTGAGATATTTCCCCCTTACACCTATGTTGTAGCATTTATTTATGTCTTAGAATACATCATCCATTATGCCATGGCTCAAAACCAAGATTTTAACTGATAAAAGCATGAATCATCTATCTGATGGTGATTTATGGAAATATTTTGACTATCTGCACCTTTATTTTTCATTAGGAGCGCGAAACATGTGATAGGGTATTTCTACTGATAGTTTTTGTCTGTTTGGTTCTTATAGTATTCAGTATTAATGTTTTTATGTCTTTATAACTCCGTACAATTTATCTCCATGGATGTTGATGAATGAGACCTATATCTTTTTGACCTTATAAATTACAGGACATCTGAAAATTAATATTTATGTTTATTTGAAACCATTGATTGAGGAGTTAAATTCATTGTAGAGTGATGGTGTTAGTACGAATTATGTTGATGCGAAAAAAAATTCATATTAAAAGCTACATTGATGTGGATGATTAGTGACGTTTAGTAATATTACATGTTATCTGGATGGAATATGCAAGGACCAAAATTATGTATTTACTGTATGAAAGAAAACAATTCCTTCATGCTCATCAATGGAAAAAACCATGCAATTTTGACTTACACCGTAGATTTCTTCTAACCGATCATCATTTTCAGAGGAAAAAATATCATTTCAAAAAAGGTACAATTGAAAGAGATAAAAATCCAAAAATGAACTCAGGTACAGAGATAAAATCAATTGTATTTTCATTACCTCCCATCAAATTTGGGCCAATAGTAAACCAATAGAAAATTCATGGCTTTGGGAAAGAATATAATTGGATAAAACCAAGCAATTTTTGGATCTTCAATATTTGTCTGATTTGTTGGTCTGCCGCATGTTGAATGTCATGCATATTGAGAAGAACTTTTTCGATAATTTATTTCATACTATTTTGGATACACAAGGTAAGAAAAAATATATTGTAAAGGCATGATTTGATATTTCCCAAATTTGGAGGCGACCAGAACTTGAACTATATGAAAATGTCATATTAGAGAGGTTAATGATGCCAAAATCATCATATAAACTATATAAATAGAATTACTTATTTTTTTGTCAGTGGATTTTAGATTTGAGACTTCGAGATGGATATTCTTTCAATTTGGCCAGATGTGCTTAGAATGGTTATATTACTAGATTAAAAAGTCATTATTGGCATGTTATAATGGAACGTCTTATGATGATTGGATTCAGAAGTTTTGGGAATTAAATTATTTGGGGTTGCATAATAGAAGTGTCATATTTTTTCGAGACATTTGTGCAGCTACAACAGACTATGATGCACAAAGCTTACTAGAAGAAGATGTTGATGTAATTATATGTGAACTGAAAAAAAATCTTTCTGCCAGCTTTCATTGAATCAATAAATTATCTAATATTATATTTTCAACTTGAAGATAAATGTGGAGGTCTAGTACAATATTTATGGATGCACCCATTTGAGAGATGCATGCACAAATTGATGAAAAACGTACGTAACAAATAATCAGTTTAAAACTAAATTGATAAAGCTAATTTTCAAGAGAAAATTTCTTTTTTCTGGTCTAATTATTTTTCAATCAAAATATCCCTCAAAACAAAATTAAATGGGAAAAAATGAGTAGAATGGTAATGATGAAATGGAAGTCTATTATCAATTTTTAATCAGCCAAATCTTGGCTTCAGTGGAGTTTATGAATGATGGATTTAAGACTATGAACATCACAAATCTCATACATTTGTTCTCCTCAAGTTTGAAGAAATGACATCATTTTTACTATGTCGGCTTCTATCCCTTATTCTATAATTTATGTTATAGTATGTAAACTAAATTTATTTTTAGGTTATATGATAATCATATCAAGAAAGAGATTCAAGAAATTACAGCACCTACCCTTGAAGAACACAGACAATAAAAATTCTAAATGGTTTCAAAAACTGGTAACATAAATTATTGATGGTTTAATATCAATTTTGTTTATTATTTATTACATTGATAATTTTTTTAAAAAATTTCAGGTGTCTCAACCTAATGATAAAATTGATAATTTACTTTGTATATTGAGTAACCCACCATCCAAAATGGTCAAATATTATAATGCATATGTGGTGAATGATTTTTCATTTCTTACATGTTCATATGGGGAATCAAAAAAACAATGAACAATGTAATTTTCTTGAGAGGATCGCATCACAAAGAAGCTGAAGTTTCCTTTTATGACATTCTGGATGAAATTATTGAGTTGTGTTATCTAGGAAAGAATTATATAATGATGTTTATATGTATATGGTTACATACTGAAAGAAGATTTCATATTCATCTGACTCATGGAATAATCGATATTAAATATAAAAGTATTGTTGATGTAGATGAATCATTTTGAATGGCTCAACTGGAACATCAAATTTATTAGGCAATGTACTATTCTACTTCAAGAGACATTAGTGACTGGTGAATCATAATCAAAATTAAATCTCAGGAAAATAAGTTTACTCAAACTGAATATATTTCCGCTGAAGTGGAAGGAATTGAAAATTTTAAAGAAACTGATCAAACTCCATCTTTTAAATGAAGAGATGTGAATATCGATGATGACACCCCACAATTATGGGTCGATGATGAAAAATATGTTAATGATGTTACAAATGAATTTGAAATGACAAGAGATGATGAAACCAAAAATCATATGAATATTGAAGATGCTGAGGAGAAGATGAAGACATAAAAATTGACAGCTATGGAGTATAGGATGAATATGGACATTGAAACAGTTAAATGCTGGTTATAATCATAAATAATATATATCTATATATAATAGATATTTTCAACTCTCTAATAACTACAATAATTTTGTATTTCAGATCGATCCTGATCTATTTCATGATTTTCTAGAGGATGGGGTACCTTTGGATGAGGGGGGTTTTGGATCATCTGACCCTCAGCCTATTGGAAGTTCAGGGGATACATGGAGGGGGTGCAGTCTTTTATGACTGATGATTCATGACCCTATCCTCAAGCGACGACCACGTCTTGGCTTCGATCCACGCACATGGAGGTATGGTAACCTGTATATTTAAGTTATAATTCCTTAATTTATTTTTATATATAAAAATTGTATGATTATTTATTCTTTTTTTATGTTATTGGGAATGTATATATTGGACACGAGAGCGATATCTTGTGAAATTATTTTTCTCATCGATGGATCACATGGGAATATATTCTCATTGATGGGCGGCTCAACATGTTCTTTTATTGGTCGGTACATAATAAATAATATTTAATTTGAATTTTATTTTATTAATAACATGATATAAAAAATTATTTGTATGATTGATGGTATCCCATCGATTATAGCATGTGTGATACTTTCCATGTGGCATGCATGTTGTCTATGTGTGACTGTTTCGGTCATTTTTTGCACAATTTTAGGATAATGACCATTAAGAAAGCAGGAGTGACAGAATTTGATGAGTCATGTAGAGCCCACTGACCAGAATACATTTCATCTAAAGTTTGAGATAGATTATGCTTAAAACGGTAGAGTGGTGGGTTTTAAAGGTGATCTTCAATTGGACGGCAGAACAAGGGGAGACAAGAGGTGACACATCGAGCTGGTAGCCGTACATTCAATATATATAGAGAGAATCTGGTAATTATCTATTTTAAATATTTTATATTTCATTAAATATAAATAGTTTATTTTATATTTCTGTAGGCAGTCAAGCAACCCGATATTATGGAGTATGACGTTTATCGGAGGATGTTCGGTGATCCAGCCATTAGTGAGATTAGAGGTGATCGCTAGTGTCATATTGTGGTTAGTATTTTTTTCCAGTTTTCCAATAACTTGAATATAATATTTTCACAATTTTAATTTCAAATTGGAATTGAAGGAGTCATAGGAGGCTGCGACCGCTCAGAAAAGACTAAGAGTTAGGGAATGATGAATGATCAGACCAGTGCCCACCATTTCGATGAGGCGGCATGGATACAGGCAACTCAGTATGTCTTTAAGATGGGCTGAGTAGTTGGTATCAGCACTCATTTGACTCCTAGTACATATTATGGTACTATTATGACATCGACGTCCAACTCAAGAGGAGCTCATGGAGAGGCATCATCTTCTTGCATCACAGTATCAGGAGCAGTTGTGAACTCAGACTAAGCTTATAGAGAGATTGCAGAAGCAACATGAATAGATACGTAAGTACCAACAACAGAAGCAGCATGAGAAGAAGATGCATTGATGACAGCAGTAGCAGAAACAACAACAACATCACGAGCATATGGAGTACATGCGTCGTTGGACTCGTAGTTTAGGGATGGATTTTCCTCCACCATCTCCTACAACTCCTCCACCTCCTCCTGAAGATGATCCCAGTGATTTTGTTATGTTAAAAACATTTGAATTCATAATTTGTTGTAATATGAACTATTTATAGTTTCTTCGTTTTATATTGATGCAAATATTGCATAATTTAATTTTTTAATTTTGAATATTTTTTTCTTTATTATTATTATTATTATATTTTTTAATATTTTTTTATTATAATACTAATAATAATTATCATATTTTATTCTTTTTTTATATTTTTTATAAAAATTAGGAATTTTTTATTTTTTTATTTTTTTATTATTTTAATAATATTAATATTAATATTTTATTAATCATAATTTTATTAAATATATTTTTTAGAGTTATATTTTTTAATGATTGTTTAATCTACTAATAATATTATATTTTATCTTTTTATTATTTTAATAATATTAATATAATTTCTTCACTAATCATAATTTTATTAAATATATTTTTTTATTATGTTCAGTATTTTTGATGGGACATATTGCAATTAGAGCACATCACAAATAATTTATATATAATTTTTTTATAATAGTTTTTGTGATAGGCCCATTGCATAATGTTTTTTATATAATGTATATTATCGGAGGCTTATTGGCGATGGAGAAGTTCACCATTGAAAACTGTATTGGGGATAGGCCCATCATAAAATGTTTGTTTATATATAATGTATATAATAGGAAACTTATTTGTGATGAAGAACTTTCCCCTCACAAATACAATTTTCTATGACGGGTCCGTTGTGAAAAATAATATTTCCGTCACTATTTTCTACAACGTTCTATTTGTGACAGGGCCCCGTCGCTAATGCCTATTTTCTAGAAGATCCCATCGCAAATAGCCCATCACAGATACCCTTAATTCCAGTAGTGTATGTTTCAAATAGTGGGAATCAAGATTCAAAATTCTCATTCACTTTTTCTCAAATAGATTCTAATGCCCCTACGATTACCCTATTTGTGCACCCACACATACAGGAAAAGTAGGTTGCGTGTTCTTATAAACCTTTTCTCCAGCCATAGCCTCTCTCATCCCAAACACCCTCATTATTTAGTAAAAAATAGTAGACCTTAGGTATTATATGATTTTCCAACACTTCCATATGAACTGAACAAATAAGTTGTTGTCATGTAGTTCTCACACATTGAATAACCCATGTGAGCTTAGGGATTAGTCATTGGTTGTTCCAAATGTATGATTGATGTTTTATAATTAAATAAAGACAAATAATGCATCCATTCTCACAAAACAATATTTCATTAAAGGAATATAAAATTATAGCAATAGAAAGGGACATCGACTTGTTAGATCCTCTAATGATTCCTAAAACAATTACCTCAATGGATCTTCCCATTAAAACGAGTGTCACTACTCGGTCATCATTTTTCATGTTGACTCTAGGTTCTATTACTGATACCAGATCTCTAATAATTCCTCATCAACCATCAAATAGAGATCATTAAACCTGGTTTCTGCCTTATGTAGCTCGACTAAGTGGTCATCCACAATACAAGACGCATGTATCATATTCTCCTTAGAATCCTCTAGTTGGGCCATTAGTTGGATATCGAACCTTAATTGAGTGTCAATGAATGAAAAACTCATGTCTATTTGTTATTTTATGAATTGGACCAAATTGATAGCCTTCAAAAGATTCCAAGTGTTTTTGGAATTCTCCTCGATTTAGGTTAAGTATGGATGTTGGATCCCCTCCGGTATCATTTTCGTAAGATATTAATGAATCATCATGTTGGGACCATGATAATCCCCCCCACCAACAGACATATTATGTAGACAGGGGTGAAGAAACCCCATATGACCCACTAGTTGTGGATCTAGGGTCTATTCAATGAAATATTTCATGTACATTCATGTGTGATTCCAGATTATGTGATTCTCTTTGGACACATTAGAATCAGTGTCATCTAGTTATTCAGGTTCAACAGGATCGTATTCTAAGAACACAACCAAGATTTCAGTGGTATTATCATCCTATTCTATCCTGTCAGACGGGATGGGATCACTTTCATGAGGTTGATCATCCTCACATAGTCCCACCTCAACAATTTTTTTCTATATTGGTACTGATTTCCCCACAAACAGGGGCGTCACTCGCAACCTCAACTAACTATTCAACCGAAGTCATGGCCTGGTCATCTCGAACTTCTAGATCCATATAGACCATCACCCCTATCCAGAAATAGAACCTGAATGTTCTGGCCATTTCTGATAGGAAATCACATGATACACCAAACATTATTAAAAAACAGGGCATGAAATATTTTTAAATGAACAGTGTGAATCTATGAAGATAGGGAAATTAAAAAACTCAAGCATCGACATATTAGTCTTCTGGGAATCCGGCATTGTAATACATGTTTGTAGACACCTATAAGTGACTTTGAACTTATGGGATTTTGGGGTGGTTGATCTAAATTTATCAACATGAGTCATCCCTATAGATACTTATACCATAGTCATAGGCCCTGATGTGTGCGCCTCGACATCAATTATTGTACCTCTTTCCCCATCAATATTGGTACATTTTGCAAGATCATACTGCATGAAATAGAATTCTGTTAATAAATCTAGATAACGTATGATGGAATTTTCAACATAAGAAAATTATTTAAATATTACTCTGATATGTTTTGATAATTCCCATATGGAGGTAATGATCTCACCACTCTTGGAGGTATCCCTTTATTTTCTTATTGTCCCTAAGATTTCTTTGATCCCTCCGACAAGGGAGTTTTAACTTCCAGCTCATCTACTGATAGTTGTGGAGGGGTATTCCAGTCTAGAAGCACACTTCCCATGTCAGTCATTAGACACACATATCCCTAGGAGTGTACTAAGTCAATCAGCTACATCATATACTAATTCCCCACTTCGTGGGATGCAATGAAACTATTCTTGGAATGAATAATCACGACAATGGGCATCTCACATTTTTTGATATTATCATACTACCCTTGAATGCCTAAGAACAATATGTAGATGTCCATGCATTCTAATCCTTTGGGAATGATGTCATTATTAGGAATGTTCACGCATCACAACTGCTTCCCAAGAACTTTTAGAAACAAACTACAGAAGCCCTTGGATGTTACCCCTTTCCCTTGGAGATCACATTTCTCTAGGGTCTACCTGCCAAGTATTATTGGTCATAGTACCTTCACATATCATCCTTCATTTACCCTTTCTTTTGTAGGATCATGAACTGATATTCCCACTACTACATCCCTCCATATCGGTCCACCTATGCAACCATGATTTTCACTAGATATGTCTCTACCTGGACCCACCAGTGGAGGGATCACTCCATCAGTAGACCCGATGGTTCTCTAACTTAGAATTACCCCTATATTTGTGGTTTCCCATGTCATCATGTTTTCGTGGACTAGTCCATACACAGAAGTGGATTCTATTAGATCATTCCTCACCTTCATATCTTCTCAAATGAACAAGAGCCATAATTTCCTCATCACTGAATGATATCACTCATGAAGAACCAACAAGTACACCTTTATGTTCAACCCTTACAGGCACCAAAATTGCCTCGCAACCCAGTGTAGGTTATATGGCTATAAATTAGATAACCACTATTACCTCACCTCAGAAGGCCAGGAGGAAATATCTATACTTCTCATTCCCTATGTCTCCATTAGTCACCACCACCATCATTAGAGGAAATGGGTTAAATATAAAGTGATCCACAATCCTAACCCCATTTATCACATCCATAAATCCCTTCTTGAATGTAACCCCCCATGACATTCATAATCACCAGATGGATGTTTTTTAGGAAGAGATAGGGTTGGATACTCATAACCCACCATGTGCACGACCACCCAACTATAAAATTAGTGTAATAGACCTCACACATGCATGAACATCTTCCTAGAGTTATGTTTCCAATTAAAATTGTGTTACTTTTCTAGAATTGGTGTTCCAAGATTGGCCCATAGCTTTTTCACCAGTAGATATACCATTATAAAGGTTCTCTTCCACACCCTAATGTGTGCATCCCTCAGTGGAAGCATCCATCCAAATATGAGTGTCGTGATGAATCCATCCAACATATCTATAGTTGGTGGCTCAAATGTGATGTTTTAACCCCAACAACTTCCATTGTTTCTCTTCCAATATATTCCAATAAGAGCACTCATTTCCCCTTTGGGCACCTCCCGGTTAGATGTGTTGCCTTTTTAGATGTTTCTCAGCTACCTCCTCCCCTTCAGCAGCTTCCTCTTCTAAGAAATTCCGAAAATAAATAAACCATTTTTTGAATTTGATATCCCTTGTCCCTATATTATTTTTGTCATTGCACTTCCCTAGATCTATAAGAAACTTATGTAAACACAATAGTAATTCCTGATCCACCCACACATTCTGTAAACAAAATAATTATCATGCATCACTCCAAAAATTGGGATTTTGTAGATTTGGTAACGGCCCCAAAGGCTGATTTTTACCTCCCCATGATGAAGATGAAATGTGTTTGTCCCTAGAGACAAACTTCTCAATAGCTTTGTCATTATCTCATGTGCCTGGTAAATAAGGAACTGAGAATCCCATATTTCTTTTTATAGGCCTACCGGTCTCATCTCCTGAACTCAGCACATAATGTCAATACAATATAGGCCACGATCCATTCATCTATGATGTTTTCACAATTTTCCATGTCCTATCTATAATTCCATAACTTTAATAGGTTCCCTAAACCCTAAAGATATTTTATTATTAAGGAAGATATTCCCCGTCCTATAGCTTCTCCCCATTGTATTATTGATGTGGTTATAAACACAGTGAGCTAGGATGGGTTTCTGATCCGTCTAGATATGTCCATCATTATCTTTAAGACACTTGTAATACCCATGTATGCCTCTGAAAAGTAAGAAAGTTAAACCTTACTAGTCATCATAATAATTAAATTATCTATCAAAAACAAATAAATACAATAGAATATTCTTGCAAAGTGGATAATCTTTACGAGCCTCCAACAGTAGCCCAAGAAGGGATTTCTGATTTATGGTTCATCAAGTGTATTACATGATCATTATGTTGTTCTATATGTTCTCTATTGGAGGATAATCTTCAAGGACATCCCATGTTGATTTTAAGAAGACATTAAATAATTAAGATATTCATTATTCAAATATTGGATCATAGTGGTATTTTTCACAGATCATTCATGGAAGAAGATTCATAGAGCTCAAGGTCTTGATGGCTAGTTCATGAAGAAGTCTTCACGGAGAATGAAAAATGATGTCTCGTTCACCATGTAAGCATTCATGGATCATTGGAATCAATGTCTGATTCGTAGTGAAGCGTTCGAAGAATAGGGATCACATAGGTCAGTATCATCACAAAAAGGAGTGGAAAAAGGTTTTATTCACATGATAATCATGATCCTTTGAGGGACCCTTCTCGGAATATTTATATTCATATAGTGAATGGTACTTCATGATAGACATCACACACATAGTCTTTATGAGTGAGAATAATGAATGAGAAACATGAAGGACCTTTAAAAAAGGGATTAATTTTTCTAAATTTTTTTATTCTCCCTTAAAATCCAACCTCCCATTTCATGTCATCTACCATTCTAAGGGAGGTATTTTTTGGTGCCTAAATACATTCAATGGGATTATTTGAGGAGGAAACTACTGGTTTGGAGGGAAACCAATCCAAAATGTCACAAAAATCACTCGTATGTGTCTTCATTGAAAATATATTTCTTGAAGACCTATTCCCCTCTACAAGTGCATGGTGCCCTAATGGAAGACATCGTGTGTCTAACAACACTCTTTGACTTCTCTATTTTTTAACAATGCTCTTCTTGAGTCGAACACATCCATGATATTTCACGAATCCAACATTTTGTATGTAAACAGCATCCCAGCATCATGAAACCCTTTTTCTGTAAATATCCTATCATTATTACTTTTTTGGATGGTTACCCAACCATTCGACATCCAAATTTCTCCCAATTCATGAAGAAACCAAAGAATCACGATCCAACTGAAATGGATTGTTATATATATCCATTCTTTTCAAAACACCATTTCTTTTGTTCTTAATTAACTCAACCTAATTTGGGGATTACTTATGTGAATTCATATTCCATTAATTTTGGAATAATTAAATTAGGTGAACATGATGATTCAAAAGCCATCCAACCATTATGAAGAACACTTTTTCTAGGCCAAGACATCAGCCTATAGAGGGGTCACATGGATCACAAATCCCATTCCCCTAAAAATCTTTTAACCTATGAGACGAAATTGAGATTCATGAATCTCTTCTCCACTAGTATATATTCTTCATGATTCATGTCTCCTTCACCTCTCCATGTTTCCACCCTTCAGTTGAAACCTCTTCATGAAGTTAAAGTTCCCAAAACTCATACACCCATCTAGGATTTGTTCAGTTTCTTATTAATTTCTATATATCCTAGGACGACATTTCATGTGGCCCACTCCACATCAATTGTAGCCCAATATTCCAATATAAGTCTTTATTTTACATATAGGTACATGAATCCATCATTATTTTTAGAATTGGGATGCTAACATGGACCTTGTGATTGACCACTCCTTCAAATCATTGAACCTAGTGTGACTAAAGTCATGCCCCTCCCATGTGGATGATTTGCGATTATGTAATACCATGTGATGAAGGGAGAGTCCCCAATGACTGATATACCTTAACTAAAACATCCTAGAATGACCTTCCTCAACATAATATGTTAAAATGTAGCTTATACTACTACAATGCACAAGGGGATCCCCACAAATGATCATTAAGCGATATCATCATGGGATAATAATTTTACCTCATCTAGTCTCCACACAAAATCCCCGCCCACTATGGATATTGTGCTCCATGTATGAGTCCTATTGGACAAGATCCTCCTCACATAGAATTAAATCCTCATCAGGTATCTTCCATGTGTAATCCCCAAAAAATATGTTGTTAGCTCATATTTTGTAACACGACCTTTAGGTATACTACTTCATATTATTTCTCACATCGAGCCTGTCTGATGTCGGATTAGAGGTCTGTAGTGACCACAAAAACCTACCTACACATCCATGGGATGCTCCCACGCATAATATCAAGCATGTCCTATATAATAGGAATCCATCATGTTGTAAGCCCCATCATGTCCCCTATTAAAGGATGCTTTTAGATATTTTCCCAAACCATTTTCACTACTTCATCGAGACACCTCCTCATATGTAAGAACCAACATCCAATTCTCAAACTACATTGTATTTGATTCCTAGACAACTAGGATACCTAAAAAGCCTTTATGATGTCCAAACACGAGATATCATCCCTTCAATTTATTCCATCTGCATCACTCAATACTTCATCTTCATCTATCCGGATTTTATTTTATATACCACATCTTAATAAGATCATGCCACCTGCCTGGGATACTTCTATGTGAAATCCCCATCCACATCATCATTCCTCTTAGTATCTCATCGAGAATCACCCATTCAGAATATCCACATTAAATCAAATAAAAAATCTTATATATAAGTGAAGATCTTATGCATAATATCTAAATAATTCTTTGATCTACGTGGGTTTTCACCCATGTATTCTAAACAATGTACATTGGACACCAATGTGAGGATTAATCCCAAAAAATAGTAGACCATAGTACCCCCCTCTTAGGGTCAAACCTCACATGAAAACCTTCAGGGGTGTTAAGATTAGCCTCCATGGTGTGAAATATTACCTTTATGGGACACACACCTCGAGTCCACCTCCAATGTCACAATGATCCTTGTATATTTTAAACTATCCAACTGCTCCCTCATAGGGGAACAACTATTTTATCAGCCTCCCTAGTGAATTTTGATTATCCCCCTTCCATCACAATAATTTGTTAAATACACGACCCAACAAAACATACATTTACATAATTATAAACATGTGATTCATAAGGTGAAATCATTTGATTTTATTCCTTTGGAATCAGATACTTTGTGACTAATATTGGATTCCATGGATTTTTCTCCCATAAATGCACTCCTATGAGAAATAATATAAGTGGATAATGTTAGAGCTTCTATACATACCAACAATAGAAAACATGAATAATCATTTGGCCAAAGGTTTCATCCCTCTAAATACCCATCGGAATGCCCAGACCAAAGTAGTTGAAGTAAGCACCATCCATAGGGAGATGGAATCAGGACTGAGTTTCATGAACAACTCTTAATCTAAGAAGGTGGAAAAAATAGGTGATGAATTCCAAGGAGGAATACCTATATGGATGGACCATCATCCCATCATCCTATTTCAATCAACATGTAGACATTCTCAATACATTTGATGAATTTCAATATCCTCTATAATGCAGGAATGTAAGGTAATAATGAATCTCCATCATTATGATGGAATGCTAGATGGTGCGCCCTAGGGAAATCGTCTGAAACATAAATACTTATTTAATTAAATGGTTCTCAAATTCAATGATGATATCTATTTCATCCCCAAAAAACTATTGATAATCCACCATAATATCTCCATGCATCCTCTCATCCACCATTATTCCTTCCCACCCATTTGAATCTATGTCAATAAATTTGGTGTCCCTCTATTGAACCATAATTGGATAAAAAGGATAATAATCAATGATGATAAAGGAGGAATGCTGGTTAGTGGGATATCTAAGAAAATAATATGAATTTAAATCAGTATATAATATAGAATATATATATGTGATGGGAAATTTCTTAATGATCAATGATGGTTCATTTATAAGAGTTTTAATGAACTTTTATATAAATTACCATCATAGAAAAAAAATTACTAGAAAAAAATTCTCCATTTATTTTTTTTCTTTGATTTGAATCTATTAATAATCGTAATTTTAAATAAATAAATTAATATCAATATGGTGGAATAATATCAAATTTAATATATTAAAATATTACATTAAATTTTTAATATTTTTTCTAGTTTTGGAGTTTTCACCATGGGAAATTATCAATTTAAATTTCCTGAAGTAATCTCATATAGAATAATTTATATAATTGGACTATATTTCATTTAATATAAAATAATTCAATTTTTTAATAGATAATTGATAAATTATAAGGAACGACGTATATTTATCAATAATTTCTTACCTCAATGGTCTAAATGTGGATTATTCAACATTCTACTTTGATCCTTTTGGATCATTATATCTACAAACACTAAATATGAAGAATATTCTAGGTAAAACCATCATTGGAAATGGTAAATCCCCTATAAAAACAATATTAATTGATATTGACAATTTATTCAAATAATAAAATTAAAAAACTATGTATTTAACAATTAGTAACCTAATATTTTTTAATTAATATACCAACACTATTGGACATAACTAATTCATCACCTTACATCAACTCCATTATTATGGAAATTATTGGTGTGTATGGATTTCCATTTGAAATTCCATTAATATTATGTTATAATTATTTCCCATGTGATATATAAATATTTAATAAATATTTAATTTCATAGAATGTAAAATTACTAAAAAAAATACCAATATTCCTCAAAATTTTGACAATGATTTTCCAAAATCATTGAGTCTAAAGAGATTTTTTAAGATGTTTGTTATGGTAAAAATACCATTGTTTCCTTTAAAAAGAACATTTTACATCCTTTTAAAAAAATGAAATAATATGTAAAATATGAAAAAAAATCTAAATCCTCCACACATTTAAATATTCATAATCTCTAAAAGGAGGTAACATGGGATACAACAACCAAAACCTCATCTGCCACCTTATATGATGAATAACCAATCCATTAACATGATTCATCTACCTTTGAGTTCTCATATCTATTTAATTTTAGGTTACAACCATTATAAAAGATATAATCTACCTAATTGGTTTATTAAAAAAATATTAGTTGGAAATATTCCATCCACTGACACTCATCTCTCTTCGGCGTACAAAAATCATGATCCATCACTGTCGACCACTAATAGATATCAATTGTGGGAAATTATACTCTCAAAAATTAAAGAGTAACCCATATATTTCAAAAAAATTTCATTAACTCGCATAATACACATTCATATGTTGATTTACATAATTATTATGTTTCATTTCCTCATGAACTCATTGAAAGATGCCCCTTAAGGTATCGTTCAATTAATGATTACAATTTGATATGACGTTCTCTCCAACATTTCTAATAATAAGATCCAAATAATCATTATATATAAGATTAATCTTTTATATTAAATTATAGGGAACCTCAAAGGCACCCTAATTATTCCATACTAGACACAATTTACACTAAAACTATCTCGATCAGGTTATAGTCAACCATTTCAAATGAAAATAATTATTATACAACACTATAGAACTGGATTTATCTATACCTAGGGATTTAAAATCTCTTATTAAAATTGTGGTTAAAGAACCCATTCAAATGCACTAAAAAATTGCTAAAATGGGGTCCTTTATTAGTGCTTTTAAAAAAGTGCATATAAACAGGGTCATTTATCTACTCTTATAAAAATGCATAGATAAAAGGGGGTTATAAGCATAGATAAAAACCACCATTATAAATTCTTGTTTAATAGCACTAATTAAGGGTATATTAACTAAAAATATTATATTTAAAAGAAAAGGATATATCAATATATAAATATATTTGTATTGATATAAATATAATATATATTTTTGAAATATGTTTAGATAAGGTAAATAGGCATTTACTGTTAATATAAAAGATAATTAGTGAAAATGGATTGTAAAATAAGTAAAAAAATATTTTCATTCAATAATTTTCAAATTATTATCGAGTAATAGTCATTAATAACAATTTGAATATAAATAATCTAAAAATTAACAACAAATCTAAAATATATTAAAAATGTTACACATATTCAAACAGCTATAACTATTGATCTGTGTGTCTGTTTCGGCTCTACCACATATCCAATCAAGACATTCTATGAATTCTACACCATGGTGACTTAGGGTAAACTCTTTGTCAAAATTTTCATGGTAAAAAATTCCAATAATTCCTCCAAAAAAAATTTACAGTTGGGGTAACCAAATTTTTTATCATTCGATGGATTTTCAGCCTAGTTTAAGGGGGTATATATCTCTTTTTAAGTAGGGAATAAATTTATACCTTGGTATTACATTCTTATTGATATTAAGGATTTTGAAATTTTATCATTTTTTCATAATGTACTATTATTTATAATCAAATATAAAATAGTATATACTTTTTTTATATATTCACAGTTAAATTGTAATTTTATAATAAATAATTAAATATAATTACATATAAAATGTATTTATTAACATATAAAAATATATATAAACATATATAAAAATATTTTCATAAAAAATGAAAAGAAACATATATATATATATATATATGTCATAAAATGTAAAACAAAATAGTATATGGGACCAAAAAAGTTGCTGGCCTATAAGATAAAGGTCTGAGGTTCGAAGCTCGCTGGAGGCAGGGTGTCCAGGGGAAGGTGGGATTATATAATGTGCTAATAAAGGGGTTGGGGAAGTGCTGATAAACGGAGGGGTGGGGGCACCCCTTATAAGGGTAGCTAGTGGTATGTGGAATTTTTATAAATATATATATACACTTTATCAGTGGGGTATTTATCTGCAAATTTTTTGGCACTGTTATAGGTGGCCTTTAACAAATCTAAAAAAGTTATATTAAAGAAATCATTAAACAATGATCTTTTTGACCCTATTATAGAGGGCCTTTAGAATTACTTTTATAGGGCAGATAAAAACATCATGATTTTTACCATGCTCAAGTTATCAGTGCTTTTTAGCATTGATATAGTCCAATTACAACATTGTTAAATCCCATTATTATTAGTGATAAAAAAAATCAAACACCATAAATTGATATTTAAAAATAATCGTTGATTCCTCATCTCACATGTATCCAATCTAGATAATATTTAAGAATTCAAATGACCACGCACTCTCAACTCCATCCCCTAGGATAACACATTCCAACATGACAGAATAAACAAAAAATATAAGACATATAACTACATAGAAATATGTATTTTATGATGACAATAAATAGATAGTTTAACCATCACCACTATGGTCACATAATCTACTAGGTTCCCTTATCTCAAGACCTAGTCACTACAACACCTATTTTGTGTTTTATGCAATAAAAATTATCTTACCTGTATGTGAGATGATTTAATCCTATACTTTTTTAAATTTTTTTAGAAAGACTACCATGGAATATATGTCAATTCAATTACAATAATAATAATAATAATTAGTAAATACCATATTATCTATTGTGTAGTGGAAAATTTCTACAATTTATGACCATTGTTCTCACTACCATACTGAGGAAAATTTCACATGCATATTCTCTATCCATTAAGTATATAATTTTGGCAATTAAATTAAACACTCTAATATAGGTAAATTAATTGATTTAATAACCATCCATGAAATAAAACTCCAAGGAAACCATCCACTACAAATATAGAAGTGATATATTTCTCAATCCATGAGAGTCTTCCCTAATTATAGTTCACCCTACAAAAAAACAAAAAATATCTCTTTCAAAAACTCCTAATTCATCGCAACTAAGGAATCAATTTGTAAATATTACCTTTAAAAATACCCTAATTTCATGATATATATTATATTTTTATTAAATACTAATGAAATTTAAAAATTGGTAGAATATATATAGATATTGATGATCACTATCAATAAAACTACCTATATTCAATAACAAAGGTGATTTTAAAAAGATGTTCTCAAGAACAAACCACTTTTTCCACCCCACTGATCAAAGGGGTAACACTGATTCTAATTAAAAACCATTATAACAGGTTTCCCAAAAGTGTCATAATCTCCCTAATCCAAACTAGGATATATAATAAATGATAGTTGTTATTTATTCATATCTGAAGGAGAACTCACGGTGGAAATCCATATACATGTACAATATTATTGGATCTACTCCTTTCCAAAATCCATGGGACATAAGGATACAATCAAATTAGTGAGTATTTAGTTGTAATATTATAAGGAACAACCCACTCATCAATAATGAGTTTTATAAACAACACCACGAGCTTATATTATCTAATTTTTTTAAATAAACACCACCTAAAAATAATATATAATACAACTACTATAAGAATGGTTTCATAGAATCGCATCCATATATGGTGGGACCCCACAAACATTCTGTCTCAATTGAGGGAGACACCATAATTTTTTTTGTTAAGGGAATAGGAATTACCCCCACTAGTATGAGCTTCTAACTAAAGAGGTCAGAGTAAGAACTCAATTGGACTTTCCATTTACTAAACAAAATTTCAATGGGAAAGGAATATATTACACCATTATTAATGAATTAATTTTTCTATCATGAATAAACAAGTTTTTCCTTGAAATTTTCACATCTATTCTTGAAAAAATCCTTCAATTGCATTAAATAATCAATAGTGTAATCTTATTGTAATCCCTTACGAGTAAGGAAATATATGGGTGGTAGTGGTGGGAATTGATGGAAACATCATCCACCCCTAAATTCTCTAGAACAACTTGTGCTTATAACATATTCCAGCACTACAGTGGACACAACTATTACTATAAGAATATTTATTAACAATATTTCATTCATTTTTGAATTTACCTTCATAGAAAAATATCGGGTAGCCTCAAGAAAGAACTATCAGGTTTCCTAAACAATGGATCTTAAATATTAGGAAATCCTCAACATTTCAATATATTCATGAAGGCTATAAAATATTTGGGAAATATACTATGAAATATCACATACCAAAAACTATCTCCAAATAAATCTTCAAAACCCCAATGTATAAATAAATTATCTCTAAATCTCACCCATGAAATACCTCATCCATAAATATTGTCAATATTTCATTCATAGCCATAAAATATTTAAGATTTCCTTATTTTATTTAGAATAAAACAAAACAAAAAATTAATGATATAATTTTAAAAACAATTTCTCAAAATCTAGATGTATCATTGATTAACTATCATGACTGTTGTTAAATATCAGGTAATAGATCATTGTACCATGAATGGGACTGGAAGTGATAACCACCATATGTCTAGTGAAACTTTAAGACAATTAGAAAGCCGGATTCAATGATATCAACCATTACTATGTCACCCAAGTATTAATATCACATCAAAATATAGGGTGATCATACATCTAAAATGACTATTTTAGAAATAAACCAATGGATAATATCATTCGTGGGAACTACCTACTACCCTATATGAAAGTAGGATCATTGAAAGGTGATGGATAATATCCCTCAACACATGAGGAAAATAATTTTCATATTTAGTGTCTTAATTGATATCTCATGAATCAACTGAACAACATTAATATGCTCATGAACTATCATCGATACATCATCACCCTTCCTATGAACGTGAGTCGGTTGACTGTGGGTAACATCCTTTATTTGATAGTTTAAACTAATTATTACTAGAGAATATCTGGGTGAAATAACACCACAAAAACATAGTAGATCATGCCTAGACAATATATTATGAATTTAGCAATTAAATAATATGATGAAAAAGTTACCTTAGTGTTTTGGGGTGAAAACACGGTAATTAGAGTCTCGGTGAAAGGATAAATTGGTTATTAAATAAACATTCTTTTCATTGTTATGATTAATTAGATTAATACACTATTTTCATCCCTCAAAAAGTACCAAACAAATCTTCATAATACATCTAAATCCTATCATCATCTCAATGAATTTAACAACTCTGGTATTATTTCAACATGACCTTACCCATAAGAACCCGAATTTGGTTAGTAGTCGATCGATTATTTCACCTAAATCTCACTTACAATAACCCAGGGGTTACTAAGTATCACCAATAAGGTGTATACTTAAATGGGATACATTAACATATAAAAATTTATAATATATATTCAATCTAAATACACTAGATATATCCAACCACAAATAATTTAATAAAAGTAACATAATTATATAAAAAATTCAGGAATATAACAAAAATTATCCAATAAAACACAACCTATAATAATAATAAGGTATATATTCAATATATAATATCATAAAGGAAAAATTAAATGTGATAAGGAAAAACAAAACCATACATCATGAATATTTTGGAGTTGAACACTGATAGAGAACAATCCTACTAAGATCTATCAAATTCCACTACAAATCAACTCTTTAATCTTCCCTATCTCTACTAGATCCACTTTCTCAAATTCCATAATGATAATATTGGTTGATAAAATATCAATATAAAAAAATGTGTGTGCATTAGGACCTTTAGGGTTGACTATTAACATACCAAGTAGGATTCCCCCAAAAAAGGGAGGGAATAATGAAACTTCTATGCAAAAAATATAATTTTATGGTAAACTGATAAATGAATCCCAAATAAAGATAGATATAATATAATCTCAAGAAATACATGGTTGGAAAGGAAATCCATGTCATCTTATTATATCCCATAGATTATTTTTATCTCACATACATGTGGAGATATATATTATTCCTAAAATCTTATAAAACCAAAAGTCAATAACCTAGTTTGAGTTCCATTACAGGACATGAACAAGGCATTATATATGAATCAAAAAAATATTTACATATGTAAATATATCTTCACTAACTATATAGGCCTCTCAGATAACATGTTAACTCATTACAATTGAATGAAAAACTATTCATCACTATTTGTAAGATCTTGACCATTTTTATTGATGTCTCAACTCATTTACTTGTACTTTTTTTGTTACTTTTTTATACATTTTTGAGTCCTGTCATGCATGTGTTAGTGTGAAATATAGAGGTTTATTTTAGTGTTTTAGGAAGTGCATCTTTGGTGCACAGTTTACCCAAAACGTACACCCTACCCTAGAAAAAATCCAATGCCTATATAGAGAGGGATTTAACACTTTGTTCTGGGTTTTTCAAATCACTTACCCCTCCGAAGAGGATAATGGTTCGGGTGCCTAGTTTGTAAACCCGTGTCCCCAAGGCAAAGAATCCATTTTCGTGGGATTTTAATCATCCAAAAATTTATTTTTAAATTCAAAAACCCCACAATTATTATCCTTAAACACGCTAAATTAGTATAAACAAATTTCATACATTTTTCAGAGTGTCCCAAATGAATTACAAGACATTTCTACCATTATTCATAAAGAATCTAATATCTTATTTTCAAATCTAATCATCTACCAAAAATTCATTTATTCCTAATTTAATTTACCACTCTCATCTCTCTTTACATATGATTAGGGAGTAGTTTCACTCTATTATAATGGGTTTGGATCTAGGTTTTGATATATCTAACTCCATATTATATTAGATCTAGGTTTTTGAACTAGATCTAATTCTTCACTATTCAATTTAGTGTTCATCCTCAATTTGTTGATTTCTATTGGTGAATTTATATAATGTCTATAGAGGTAGGTGGTCCTAATTTGAATTCCCATGGTATTGAATTTCAATTGTGTGTATTTTTTTGAAATTTCAATTGGCACATTAGAAAACTGAATCATGAAATTAATTAACAAATTGATAAATTAATTAAGGATATTATTTGATTATGAAATCCATGGCATATTGGGGTTATAGAATTGTTAAATTTAATGTGATTATGTGATAAGTAAATTATTAATAGATGGTATTGTTTGATATTGGGAATAAATGTATGTTTATCAGAACTGTTAAGGGTTAATGGATAATGTGAATAAATTATGACATATGGTTTAATGGTGAATTGTTCATGTTATTCCACTTGGATAATATAATAAATTATATTTTTTTGATAATTGTATTGTTATTACATTACGTGAATTATTTATTAGTTGGTTAATGTTGATTAAACCTGTTAAATGTGATATGTGTGATATATGTGATTAATTGAGAAATGGGATATGGGACACAGACTGATGTTTTAAAACCCCATGTGGTTCTATACATGACCTTATTGGCCAAAATGAATGAATGTAAATATTATTTTATGGGATATGGTCTAATTTTACAAATACACATGAGGTGTGGGACTAGCATTGATACTCAAAATAACCCTGGGGTTCAAAAAAACGTTCAACACCCATGTGATTTCTATTGGGATATGGTTCCAAGTAACAATGATATGAATTGAAATAAAATGGATAATGAAATCCAATGTTATAAGGAATTTTGAATCCCTTTTGATATGGTTCAGACTCTGTCATGGGCACAAGTTGGTGTTTGTGGTTTCATGTCATCATGATCTCAGTTCAATTATGTGGTAAATTAAAGAATGACTAAATCATCAAATTTTCATATTTAATCACATTTAATTTATACATTATACATATATATACATTTATATAGACTGGATATTGTTTTATACACCATTGGTGTTGGCCTATAGAGTTGTATCCACACCCTACTCAGTCTTCTTAATTGGTACATCATTAGACATAATGGCTACAGGAAAGGATAAGGGAAATAACCATATGTCAGATGGATGTGTTGGGATAGAAAATGTATTATCGAACTGGATATTGTTTCAGAAACCACTAGAGATTTTCTATGTGTCTTTATTTTGATTTCTTAAAAAAATTGATACATATATGTAATGAAATGTTTATTATTTTGGTTTGAGTATCATTTTCTATTCTGGTTCCTCATGAGATTCTGGTTTTACTGGTTATAGTTTGTCTCTAGTTTTTCTATAATGTCTTTTGATTATTGTTTTTTTATTTCCTTAGTTGTATTACTCTGATAAATAAGGTATAGTCTCCTCATGATTTTTATTTGACCATCACTACTAGTCATTAATCTATGGTGTATGATGAGACATGATTGAGGTCATATAACTTACCTGATCAAGGCCCTGATGTAAGAAACTTGGATTGAGACATTACAAAGTGTTTTGAGTGGGGATTATATATATATATATATATTTGGAAATGGTAGATAAGATAATAAATAGAGTCAGGCCATGTCCATGATCTCATGCATTAGAGTTATTAATCCATGTGTAGGGTAAAACCGAAGTACCAAGGGTGGGATTATTTTTTATTGCTATGTTTTTTGATAGTTTGATGTTATTTGACCTTGAGTGATGCACTTTTTGTGTGATGTGATTATAGTTTCTGAGAATTATTGATATTTAAAGTTTGTATTGATATAGAACAAGGGATGTTTATGCCTACATCATTCTAGGAACTCAATATTTATTGTGACATGCATCATTTTTAGTCATACATGGAAACTTATGTGTTGGTATGAGTTGGTTAAATGTTGGAATGTTTTCCTTGATAGTGTAATTTAAATGGGAATGGTTCCTAATATGGAACTGAAAATTTGGAAATGATAAAAATGTTTAAAATGGTTGTTAATAAAAAACATTAGTTTTGAATGTGTGTTACCCTATGTAAACCTTGATCACGGTGATGGATGGTTGAGTGTAGTGATAGAATATCAGTTTTGAAATTATGGAGTGTAGTAAGGGAATTAATTTGTGAGTTAATGTGAGTCCCTATAACAATGATTTGATAATGTTATGTAATGTGTAGTAAGTAACATGCTTGGTATTTTAGAGATATTACTCTATGATGAATCTTGTTTATAGGATTGTAGAATAAAATTAATAGAAATGATCCTCTAGAAGTGAAACATGAGGTCTTGATAGTGCCGAGTGAGGGATACTTTGAGAAGTTATGAGAGAACATTTATTGATTCAATTAGTTTATAGAAAAATACTTAGGAGGGTTGTGAAAATTATGTAAAAACTGATATGAGTGTTCCCGTTTCATTAAAAACATATTATTACAAGAGAGGGTGGACTTGAGGTAAATGAATTATTGATTTAATCTATCATGATCATTCTTGACCACATGTAGACTCCAATTGGGAAGATAGTGAAATTTGTTTCTTATATATTACTTTTCCAATATATTAATTTGGGAGAAATTCAGATATGTGATGGAGAACAAGACAATATGGAGTGGAAATACATTTAAGATATGTTCATGGATAAATTTTACCTATAATGGATCAGTACAGAGATGGAAACAAAGATTTTGAGTCTGAACTATAGGATCGTGTTCGTGAGGGGATATGTCAGTTTCATACTAATTTGTAGTAATTTGCTTAAAAATTAGTAGGATATAAATCATATGTAGAAAAACTATTTTTTGATGGAATTAAATGTGATATTATGTATTTGGTGAATATATTTTATTTAAAAAGATTTTAGAATTTTTTTATCAAGGTCTCGTTTTTGATAGGAACCAGAAGAAGGATTCTAATATAGGACAACTAATTTTTTCCTGATGGATAAGAGGTAAGAATTATGAGGGTTGGATGAATCTCTATGATAAATCCTGATAGGGTGATAGAAAAAAGTGGGGCTAGGGGGATGTTTCAGTTACTCAAAACCTTAATAGAATAATTTTCCACCAATTTGGTAGGTTGCATAACATTTGTAAACATTTTCCATGACCACTGGTTGAGTTCTATGATTGTGGAAGGGTGGGAAATCTATAGCAGTTCTATAGAAACTCTTGATAGACAGGTTAGTATGGAAGAACTAGGTAGAATCATGGTGTTGGAAAGGGTCTTTTACCCCATATCAATTTAGGGGTTGTATTTCTATTGGAAGTGGTGGTATAGGTAGGGGATGTGGTGCTTCTGGACAATATCATGTATATCACCAGAGTGGTACAACTCAAGGGACTCAGACAACATCACTATGAATATAGTCAGGATAGATTCATGTTGATTATCCTTCACCTATAGATAAATAGGTTTGACCATCAATAATTAGAGGTTGTAATCTTTTTCCTTATACAAATTCACGTTCCTTATTTGATATTGCTTCTTGTCAGTAATTTATATCATCATAGTATGTTAATGGTTTATGTTGGGTGGTGCAATATTTAAGATGGGTTATAATAATCAATACACCATTTGGGTTAAGGTTTGGAGATATCTTTATGTAAAAAGGGTTATCTTTTGAGGTTGGGGAGTATCATTTTCAATGGAATACCCAAATACCAGACTTTTCAGGATTTGAATTGATTTTGGTAACGGAATTGTTAGTGGTATATTGATCCCACCTTGATTAATACTGAATGATAGTCGATTATATGTATTTTAGGGTTGGAATTTATTCACACCATTAAGAGTGGGAAATCACGGTGGGTCATGCTGGGATAATTCATTAGTAACATGAGTAGCTCACCACACAGGTTTCAAGTCTGTTACTAAATGGTACGTTATTGAGTCATTGTGTCTTTACACAAATAGTGGTAGTGATCCATGATTTGTTTTATAAGGACATATTTAGGGGTCATCCTAAGAGTGATGTGGTGTTTAATATTTATAACATGCAAGGATATGATCTGGTTTCTATTCTATCTTACATATTAGAAGAAAAAAAGATTCAAGAGAATATGAATCAACCGAATTATTTTATTGGTAAGGGATTTATCTGACTGAGTATGTCACATTAGGGTTCTTCAGTCCTTTTTTAATATGGATAAAACACTTTGAACATCTGTTTTTATTACCAGATGTTGAATAGTATGATTGGAAAGAACCAATATCAATTTCCACATACTGATCACCAACATTTCTAGTTTAGTGAAGATATTGTTTTAATTATGATTGAATTGAAAATGTGGTATCTTTAGTTTAGATTATATACCTTTGATATACTATAAATAAATTTAAGAAGAAATTATGGGCTCAATGAGATCATTTTCATGTTTTTTGGGATAAAAAATGAACCATATGTGTTTATGTCTGTGATGAACAGAATATTCCACCCATACATGGATCCATTTTTGGTTGTTTTGGTAAATTAATTCATGGTTTACTAAAAGACACGTGATGATCATTCCAAACATCTTAACATCATTCTATGTATACAAGGAGAGTCTCAGTTATACAACATGCTATCTATATGCCAATTCTATATTAATTAGGTATATTTATTGGGTCACATCATCACATAAGAAGGTGTTTCAATGGATATATACATGGTTTAGGTAGTGTTTTATTGGGAGTATCCCAATAATGTCTTTTAAATTTATAGATTTGTGGGATTAGAGGGATACTATTGTAGTTTCTTCCAGGGCATTTCTCACATGGAAACACCACATTCATGTTGGACTAAGAAGGGAATAAATTTCAAATTGTCTAGATCATGGTATTAATCTTTCGATAATTTGATGAAGTCCTTGAATTCTGGTAGAATTTTAATCCTATTTGAGCTAGAGGAGGAGTATATAATATTTTTTATGCATCTCAGATAAATTTTGTAGAATTTCTAATGCAGGGAGAAGGATTTATGGTGTACGGATCATTGATGTTTAGGCCACAAGAATGGAATTACCATATGAACAACGTTGACATAGACGTAGTGGTATATTCCTTGAATTTTGGGAGGATTTATATTTTTGGATAAATTTTTAATTTGTATACTAATAAAAAGAGATTAAATTATATCTTTTCACACTGGGACATGAATCTTTGATAGTAGAGATGGGTTATATATAATCATCCATTTGATTCTGAGCTAGCATATACAATCTGAAAGGTAAATAGTATAGATGATTCTTTGTGGAAGAAAAATAATATTTAGGATGTTTAGGAGTCTATAACTGAGTGGAAGATGATGAACACACTAGTTTAGATTCATGTTGTGGTTCAAGTAGTCTAGAATTAGATGAATCTCATATCAATATCCATACATTATACACTTTTGGTCCAGATTTGGGAGTCACAGTTTGAGGATCCAGAATTTTTAACATTGATGGAAAACCATGAACATGGGAAATCACCTTCAAATTGGTCCATAGATGGGGATGATATAATCTATTTCAGGAATCAGGTTATTGTTCTTATGAGTATGTGGGAGGATATTATGCATGAATTTAATTCCTAGAAGTCATTGGTGCATCTTGATTTCACAAAAATTTAATGTGACCTACGTTGATAGTACTGGTGGTCAAGAAAGATAGAATGGATTTCAAGGTTCATGAAATAATGTTACACCTTTCAAAATCTGTAGGTTGAGAATCAACATCTTGGATTTTTTCTACCACCTTTAACCATTCCATAGTAAAAGTGAGATAACGTTACTAGGGATTTCGTTGTGGGTCTCTTGAGAATGTGATATAAGAATGATGATATTTGGTTGATTATGAATTTATTTAAAAAACTAGAATATATATTTCTTATAAGCGATATTTTGTAGTGGAATAGATGCGAGACATGTAAATTTAGAAGATATACATCTTCTATAGCTTTCACAGAGTATAGTTTCAAAACATAACTCATATTTCACATCGCTTATCTAGAAAGGCCTATAGAACATGCTTTTTATAGAGGGGTATCTGAGTACATCTTTCCACCCACATATATATGGGTTCTTGATGTTTACTAGACTATTTGTCGAGGTACACTAAGATCATGAATCTTGGACTTTTCTGGGTATTATGAGAAAAACCTAGCACATAATGAGTTTTTCTATAACTGCATTTATCATATGACTTTTATGATTGCACCATATGAGGCTCTTTATCATATGACTACCATATTTAATCTATGTGTGGTGGGTTAGGTGAGTCTGAGTTATTGGAATTGATTCTCATTCAGTAGATGTTGAAGAAGGATGATCTGAATGAAAATCACATGAATTTAGCGCAAATTATGAAGAATTATAATGTTGATAGATGTTGATAACCGCATGAGATTACAATTGGTTATCATATGTTCTATTGGAAGTCAACTGGATACTTTCATCGTAAGATACTGAGTTAGGGAATGTTGGTGCCCAAATTTTTAGAACATTTTCACATTGTGGAGAGGATTGCGCTGATGGGATACGAATTATCACTTACACAGAGGTATAGTTTTATTCGTGATTTTTGTCGTGTTCCAAAGCATTATTAGTATCACCCCAACTCTTCTCCTGTGATATATATTGATGATGTTGATATTGAGTTTGATGCTTCCCGTTAAGAGCATTTTATTTTTGTGTTGGATCATAGTGAAATTTTTTTTCAAGGAAATATTGTACCAGTAGTTCTGGTATGTTGTAAATGTGTAATTTTTATGTATAGAACATGGGAGATTAAGGTAGATATGCAAGAATTGTGGGCGAATTTTTTTTTACCTTCAATTATTATATATTATTGGGAGTACATATCAAGGATGAGTTGTTATAAGGTGGATAGATTATAAGATCACATACATTCTTGGTGATGTCTCAAGCTTTCATGAAAGTTATTTTTCCACGTTTTAGTTATAATTTGGATGAGACATGTCTTGGGTGTGTTTGTGTGAAATTTAGATGTTATGGAGGAGTTTTAGTGTTTAAAAATTTTCTGTATATTTTTACCAAACCATGCTGCCTTCCCCAAAAAATTATTCAACAAATTCAGAGAGGGATTGTAGGGTTGGAGAAAGGTTTTTAAAAGAGTGAACCCTATGAGGAGAAACCATGAAACCCTCTAAAGAGGAAAACGCATAGGCCACACTGTATTGAAAAACGTGTTCACCGTCTCAGGAAATAGTGCATGGAATATTTTAATCCTCTAAAAAAATATATTAAATTCCCAGACTTCCCATTTATTATTCCTAAACAACCAAGCTTTAGAAAAACCTATTTCATTAATTTTTTGAGGCTCTTAGATTAATTCCAAGGATTAACAACTTCAATTATTGATGAATCTAAGATCTAATTAAGGCATCTGCACCTCTCATAATATGTGATTTCTTTACAAGGTGATTTATATCTATCCTGTATATCTTTCACAATGAAGAGGATATTTCTTTCCTCCATTGGCATGGGTTTTTTATCTAGGGTTTTAATGATCTTAATCCTTTATATATTGGATTTACGTTTTGGATCTAAATTTAAATCTTTATAGTGCAGTTTAATGTTATTAATCAATTTGGGGATTTATATTGGTGAACATCCATCAAATATCATTAGGTAGTTGGTATAAATTGAAAATCCCATTGTCTTTAATTTCATCTGTGTATATCTGTTGTGGAATTTCAGTTTGCACATTTGAAAATTAAATCTTCAGTTAATTAATTAATTAAATAATTAATGGAATTATTTGATTATGAAATTGATGCGATATTGGGGTTATAGAATTTTTCAATTAAATGGGACTGTGTAATTGGTTAATTACTGACATATAGAGTTGTATTATACTGGGAATAAATTTATGTTTACCTTAACCATGAAGAGTTTGCTGGTTACGTGAATAAATATTGATCAATGCTTTAATCGAGAGTTTTTAATATTATTACATGTGATTAATGTAAATAATTATGTTTTTTTATAATTGAAATGATATATCAGGATGTGAATTGATTATTATATGGTTAATATTGATTATCCTTGTTAAATTTGATTTGTGTGATATATGTGATTGATTGAGAAATGGTGTGTGAGACAAGGAATGATTCCTGAAATACCCATGGGGTGTAAGACATGATAATCGTGACCCAAATTTATTCATGTAAATATTATTATATAGGATAGGGACTAATTATCCAAATACCCAAGAGGTATGAGACACTTACTGATTCTCTAATTTCCCATGGGGTGATAGACATTGTGTTTTATGCTGATGATCTTGTCATTAGACTAAGGTTCCAAGTAGTCAGGACAAAAATTTATATTTGATGGATAATGAAATCACATGTTATAAATAGTATTGAATCTGTTTTTGATATGATTTTGACTCAATCACAAGATGAATTAGGTACTGGTTCATTGGGTGTCACCATGAACCTTGGATAATTTTTTGGTTAATTAAATAATAATTGAATTGGTAAACTAATGATTTTATCACTATTACATTATTATTTATATAACTGCATAAACTATTATAAAGAAAATATTTTTTTGTAAAACATTAGTGTAAGCGTATATACTTCTACATAGGCTACCAGATTGGTACCTGAATAGACTTTATGGTTGCTGAATAGAATGAGGGAAAGATCCCTATGTTAGATGGCTATGAAGGATACAGAATGGTTGAGGGAACCAGAATAGGTTTCAAAACCCACCAGGGTGTTTCATGGTGTTTTTATTTTGTATTTTCATTATGAAACAAGACACATATTTTTCATGACATGTTTAAAATTTTTATTTCATTATTGTATACTATTTTTGTTCAACTTGTGATACGAGTTTTGTGTGTTATAGAGTTTTTATTGTTGTTCTCAATTTACATTCAGCTATTTTTTATATTTATGTTGTTTTATTACTCTAATAAACAGGGTATATTGTCCAAATAATTTATATTGGACCCTCACTACATGTTGGCAGCCTCTAGTATAAGAGGAGTTTCACTTGAGGTCATGTAACCAATTGGATTAGGGTATCGATTTGTGGTATCTACATCAGAATATTACACTATGTAATGTTTATTAATAAAGGGTTACTAGAACCTATGGATGGAAAACCCCACAGACTCTTATGAAGGAAAAAACCCATCCTTAATTAGTATAAATCCCAAAACATTGAATTAGTATCTCGTATGAGGCGTTACTAACTCTACTTAACTTATAGGGGATGAACATCTAGTTCAGATCAAATGAGGTACCATCCCTATGCTTGAATAGAGGAATCACACTCTATGGATAGATTCATGATCCTATGGGATGATAACATACTCTATATTACATATGGGGTACCCACACAATATTCTAACACTCATCAAGGGATACAAACCCTATATATCTTTTGATAATCTTAGACTTACATTAATGTTGTCTTTAAAATGTTAAGGGAAATAATCTACCATAAATTATTTGGTAATATTATCTACTTAAAATTTGATTTATACCAACTTTTTATTTATAAAAAATAGTCAAAATAGATTAAATCTAGGTATCATCTTCATTGATTTGAATAGTGTAAAGAAAACAAGCTCAATTATCCCAATACACAACATGAAACATTTTTTCTAGGATGTAAAATGGTTATATTTATGATATTCCATGAAATGACAAACTACAAATTGTATCTACATAGGTACATAGTGTATTGTAATTTTAGAAACCTTTTGTATACTTATAGCACTTGTACCCCTTTGAGGTTAACATATGAAATGTGTAATGTGGGGTGAAAGATGGTTGGATTATTTTGGTATCTTTTTATATAATTGTGCAACTAAAAAAAGACATGTTTTTAAATTAAATGGTAAATACTTTAGCCACATTGTATGTTTATCTTAATCATTGGCTTCGTGTATACATTACTACACATTATTGGACACTCTCATGAGATATATGTCCTACAATAAGGAATCAAATGTAGTGTAACATTGAATATATCATGGAAATCATAGTGTCAGATCCAATGTACTACACGATGTGTATCTTGGTTGATTAAAATGCATGAAAAAATAAATTACAAAACTGTAACATGTTCTCCTCTATGTTGACTACTATATACACCTCTAAAAATTGAATCGCTAGTTGTTTCCCCATGTAATAGTCCTGATATCTATTGAACCACATCCATCACATGACATCATATATCTTGTAATGTATTTTAATCTTCATTTATTGAAAAAACTCCCATTCATTTAATCCACAATATAATTCTATTTGAAAATATATTTCATCTATGTATCATTATCATTCTTCTATAGTCTCTCCCACACACCACCACTAATCCACCTTTGTTGATTCTTGGTATAGTTTGTCCAAAGATATGGGTAAATTAGTTAATAATAATTTCTTTCCTTAATTTTATTATTTCAAAGAAATTAATCCAACTTTACTTATTTGAGATATAAGTGTCACTACCTTACTAACACACTCCAAGGATCACAACAAACTAATGATAATGGGTGAATAAAATTCACTATTAAAACTGATTAATTAATCTACAGCATGAACAAAATTCACATGGAATCTTTCTATGAACTATAATAACTACCGTAGACACAAATGAGCATGGGTATTCTTGAACATGTATTATGGATAATCATAAATTTTCCTATTGATAATTCCCTAAACATGTTTTAATATTGTCTTGTACTTTAATTTGGTAAGGATTATACTTCTTCATTAGATGATTATATCCCAATAATATTATAGTGATCATTTACTTCATACCCAATTTAGAACAAGTCATACGACTTTATTCTTCACAAAATATTTTATCTCTTCTGGTTTCACCAAAAAACTATTTCTATTCTCTTATTCTTCTTCTACATTCTTTGTTTCATGTTTAATCTTCCTCTTATGTCTTCTTCATAAGGGAATACACTATATATAATCCTCTTCAATGTAAAATTATATATTATTGATAAAGTACACAACCATATAACATTATAATCATAAAAAGGGACTATTATCATAATTATTAAAAAAACTATTCTAATTTATATTTGGATTCTAAATTCAGATTAAAACGCTCAGTTTCCATTAACTACATTCAACATATATTCGCATATTCTCATTATTCTTCATTAAGAATTTTTTTTGTCTCGATGGACAACATGACAAATTATAGTGTCAAAAAAATCCTCATGAAATGGTATATAAGTTCCAATAACTATTTTCTTGTTTTGTTGAATGGAAAAAACTATCACAACATAATACAACTCTTCCCCTTTCTCTTGGTTCGTATGTTATATAATGAAACCATGAATCAAAACATGATAAATTTAATCACCTTTAATCAACCCAAATCCCAATCCACATGGATTCTCATCATAGTGTAACTTTATTGATATCATAGATCCTTGTATTTAATCATGGGTGGACAATAATATTCATATAATGGTCATTATTATCTACTACTTACATCATGAATTTAATTCATGATATTAAATCCTTAATCAAATTTAATTAATATAAAAACATTTAAGATACTTCTAAATTGGTCATAGTTTCCAAAATAAATCACATATAATTATGGTAATTTATTATTATTGTCTATAATAATATCATTGAAACTTCTATATATTAACATTTAATAAAATTCTTAAACTCTTCACAGGATTCGGTTTACTGTTACACATCACTAGAGTATGAATTATGAAATTGGAAAATGGATCAGTATTTTTAGTGGTTTAATGATTTCTGGAGTATGTATTTGTAGTTACATATATATACCAACAATTTACTATTATATATTTATAAAAATAATTTTCCATATTTTTTACTCTTTTCTCAGATTTAATTATACAAAATTTCATTCCTTAGAGTGATATTTATATTTAACATCCCCAACCAAGAATTCACTATAAAAGTGCACTAAACCAGGTCACTATATGACCTCATGTGTGCCGCCCCATACGTAAAAAGTTGAAGAGTATTATTGAGGGTGTAATAGATCATGTGGGGAGACTATACCCACTTTACTAGAGTAAGCCACAACAAATAACATATGAAATAAGGAAAAAATAAACAATAAACATGAAACATGAATTACTCGCCATTTCTCAAATAGGATACAAACTACTATCGAACAATAAATTTTACTTTTCATGATAACAGTGCTAATAGTGATGGGAAATCAAAAATAAAGACAAACAGTTGACTCCCCAAAGAATTTCTTAACTCCATGTCTGTATATCTATCCATGATCCCCCAATACAAATTTAACTACCTAGTATAGGTACATTTCACTTATATTGAACTAAAACTGTAAAATCTATCCAGATACCCAATGGTTGGTCGTGCATGGTGTGAGTACATCTTAGTAGTCCACTGCCAATAGTGCTTAAAAATTATCCATTCTAAAAAATAGTGCATATAATTACTAAATGAATGAAAAGATGAAAAAAATAAAACTCAGGATCCATTAGTTACCCATATTCACTTAATCCATTTTCATAAATTGTTCCACATTCATCGTGTGTTCCATATGTTTGGCATTTACATCATTTACCCAATAGCCCATGGTAGAGAATTTCTATGCATAAAAGAAAAAGTAATTTTCTCTATATCACTGGGGATAAATATTTCCTAAACAAATTAAAAAAACATACCATGAATAATTTTCCTTGTTAGTCATGTCAAATTCAATTCATTGTGGCATAGAGCCTCACTTCCCTTACCTATCCTATGCATTATTGGTTTGATGTTTAGATCCTCCGTCTAACCCAACATGTGCTTGTAGATCCTCTAGTCTAATACCCGAGTACTACCAAACCATGCTCACATAATTATTTTACCATTATAATGTATACCATTTTACACACCATATTAAAAAATACAAAAAACAAGTCACAAATCCTAAATCATTGAATAATAAATCGTAATGAATCCATTACCAAATGAATATTTACCATTTACAATTAATTTCTCATCTACCTGTTAAAAATATTCCAAACTCTCTTATATACCATATTATCAATCAAACACCATTAATATCAAATTTCTTTTTCATTTCATGTTATCCAATTAAACACCATACACATTTAAAATTCATTGAACATATAAACCATCATCATGCTCCAACCCATTTGTTCATTTAGCATTTACATTACACATCCCATTAAACAAAATCTCCTTTCTCACACCATATACCATTTATCATATTGAATAATTCCAATTCATTAAATAAAATAACACATTCACCAAATCACATGCGTTAACCCATCTAAACAGTCTAATTTACCTACCTTAACCTATTTTACCCATTTTTCATTCACATTACTTAGGAAATCAACCAATTTCCCTTTATAATGAATATCTCATTTAACCAATTAACATTAAACCAACCAACCATTTATTTCATGCTAATGACATGAAATAATCACTATTAATTCCTTTTTTTATTCAAAAAACATGTCAACAGATTTACCAAGGGCTTTAATTCAAGAAAAATCAAATATATGCATAACATTAAAATTTTCCAATGTTTAGGCATATTGGTGCAACCCATTGATCTCCCTATACTGATCTAATCATCATCAATAAATTTCATGGAGATCAATAGGGTTTATTTAATCTTTTATCCATTTAATCAATCATCACATAATAAATAGAAACATGTAGATGACCTACCTTGATTTTGAAGAGAATTGCACATTCAAACTCATTCTTTGAGTCAGATTGAATAAAAATTTTAATGGAAAAACTAAGATACACTCGAAAAAGTGTTTTGGGGGGATTTAAAAGAAGAAGAACAAAACCAAAAGCCCCAATCTGGAAAAGGAAATAAATGGAAGCATTAGAATCACCCAAAGCATAGATCTTAACCAAACAAAACTCTAAATGGACTAGAATGGAATGAAATTGATCCTTGGGATGCCTTGGTAGTTTTTGATCATCACTGTGGATATTTTAGGATAAATGGGGGAAGAAATCAGGTATAATACATAAAATAACAAGGGGTAAAATTGGTAAAATCCAAAATTTAATGGGGTTTATGGTTTGGGCACACTATTTTCTAAACTATGCAATAATAGTGTTCCTTCCTCTATCCAAGATGGATCATGGTCACATAATTTTCTAGTTAGCCCACATCGTCTAACAGACCATGCACCAACTATACATAATGCATCTTTATCAAACTGAATGCTTTGGATTTCCCCATTTATAGTTATATAACTCTTTCACCCTCTCAATGGATAGCAAGGTTTGGGTGCATGGTTACTTATAACAATTCCCCGACCATTATATATGAAAAGGATGGCTACTTTTCTTCTTTATTTTGTGTCTTGGGCCCCTAAAATGTCCCTAATTCTCCCTGTACACCTGGTAGAGATTTAATTAAGAAACATTAGGGGATTCGAAGAAAAATTTAAACAAAGACATACGTCCAATAATTTTAGGACCATACAACCTCCCCACCAAATAATGACACATCCTGAAGCCTCACTCCCAAACCTCACTGATCTTCATAGTTAATGATATTGGGACACTGAACCCACATATCCTAATCTCTGTCCCATGATTATTCTTGAAGGCTACCATGATTATATGGCAGTCACAAAAATTGAGACACATTTCTAAAAACGTCTTTATCAATGTGACCAACCGAGATAACTAGATTATCCTTAAATGATACATCAACCAGAAAAAACATCCTAAAAAATAACTCGATTGGGAAGCCTAAGAAACACTAGCTAAATCACAACTTAAAGAAACATCGCACACAACATCATACCATATGGGAGGATAAAATCACCCATCTTGGCATGAACCTCATCACATATCAAGGACCAAAACACATAGTGCCATTATACCACACTTTTATGACCCTAATGGTGACCCAAGCCTGTTACCAACTAGTAATAATACATGGTTTTCCCATGAAAATTTACCAACCTACATTATTCCAAAACATGAGACCTAACAGTCCAATTCCAAAACGAAACATCCCAAAACACACCCAATACACTAAAGGGACTCAATTGATCAAGATCTTATCCAATAATCATTGTTTAGGCAAAAACACTAGAATGGTACATTATCGATTCCATCCAACCTAAAACACCGGTCACATCATCGACCAACACCTTTCCCTTTATGGTTCTCCCCACCATGAAAGTTATCTTACCTAGACTATCTTTTAATAGTTAAAATATTTACTATTGGAAAATTCAATGTTAATCTCAACTCACATTCACAACATACATGATGTGTTTCCAAAATCATTTCATCTATAATTACATGACTCTACCCAAAATTGGAATCTGGCCTTACTGTAAAAAAATACATGCAATGGGAATGAATCCACCGCCCATTAAAGACTGGGAAAAAATTTACCTATCTCAATTTTTCCTTCATTTCTGAAATGAACATTCCATAAAACATCAAAATTTAAGATTCATTCATCATATCATGTTTTCTATTTTATTTTCATATCAGGCCATTCCTGATGACTTGTCAGAAAACACCCATTTGTCTATTGTTTATATATTATCCCCCAAATATTACCATAGAGACATATCATATATGGCTTACCACCGTCATTTGACGTAGCTATTGGGGCCATTCCCCAAACACTATTATAATATACAATCAAGAAATATTCTACCTTCCAAAATATCATCATTCTCCACCACACCCACCAACATTCATTACACAATAACTTACATTGTCCACAAATCAACTAAAGATTAAAAATATCTCACTCCAATCCGATTTTCAAACATCAAAACATAATATTCACCACCAAAACATTCACTAAAGGTTCTTTAAAAATAAAATCTTTCATCCCATGTTCCCATTAAAGGAGAAATATCCTTAGGTGAAACATCCCAGAAATGCTCAGATTCTCTATCGGTACTTCAGTACCTCACATGACCATGAATAACTAAAACCTAAAGAAACACTATGGTCACCCAATAACATATACCATAGTCTATGATCAGCCCTTTATGAAGTTATAGAATCCACCCTACATTGCAAAAAACGCTTTTCATGCCTTACAATGCCAATAAGTGACTCTAACATAGGATTCTAGAGTTCCATTTGGAACCATCCAATCCCAAAACCAACACTTGGCTCATTCAGCTATCACATTCAAGGATCGCCTAGCCTTTTCTAATGAACCCAATGTGCACCTCGTAGGTTTCTCATTAGTATCATGATGTCACCACATTGAATCTGTACTCTACCCCACACATCCATGACTAACTTATCAATCCCCGCCTAAGGAGTTTTATTTCCTTTTAATCCCTCAAGGATTTCCAACCACCACATCTCATGCATGGGTCATAATCACAAACCCAAAACATTGACATGGTCATCCAACTTTTCAGTGATCAACAAAAAAACATCACCTGATACTCGTTCCGAAAATCCCTGAATGTAACCCATGGAATTTGTTGACACCCGGTTCATCCCGAGGATGTCAATTGTATATGGTCGATGTTGTAAAACACACCATCCAACACAACATGTACTACCCCATTAGCTTAACCTCCACGATGTACCATATATACCCATAACACATTAAATTCTCTTGTAGTAGAGAAATATGATTCTTATCATACCTGGGATGATTTCATGGTGCTGGGAATGATATTCAATAACTAATAGTATGGTAATAATTTTCAGATAAACACCACCAAATTTTACCCATCACCGATGTATCATCCCACTATGGGGAACAATAACCTGCTGAAAGTCGTCGACTTCCCTTCCCAAACACATCTCATCATCTCTTAACCATTATTGTTTAGTTTTTATTTCCAAATAAGACTCACCAGATATCCATGAACCTCCTCTAGGGTGATGTGAATCAATATCTCGTTTGGCACTACTACCTCCAAACCACCTGAGTTCATCTGGAATACACCTGGAAGTTAAAAACTAAGACACAATGGTCCACCACAATAATCAAAACCTATTGTATATCATGTATCCATGATTCAAACATTAGTTTCATTGAAAACAAAAGGTTTTTTTCCCAAGCCATCAATTCACCAATACTAAATGGACATGTAACTTATCAACACGTGACCACATCTTGACCTCAACAAATCCCTCACGGTCTTTCACTTTTTAGAGTTCTCACACATAAACAGACATTAGATCTCACTATCTATACATCAGTAGAGCCTAGCCAAATGAACTCTTTATCTCCTAACCTTGCCTCTAGACCCATTATCCTCTTCAAACTGAAGGAATTATCAATATTTCACCTAATAACTAGACTATTCATATGAATAAGCCCAACTATGTTCCCACCCTCTCATTGGTCATCAAATTCCTAATGAAATAATCTAACCACAATTCAACAACACCTGTCTTGTCCAACATAAATCAGCATTGATTATTCCATTAATTTTCTTAAAAAAATGTGATATATCTATATGATAAAACCCTTCTAAAATAACCTTACAACCCATATCAAGAACTGATGTTCCCTTCTAAAATAACAAGGGAACAACCATCTGATATACTAAAACATTATGGTACACATTTTGAATCAATTACACCGCTGCATAATCTTCTATGATTCATATTCGAAGTCACCTCCAACACATGGATAAACTCTTATGAGGTAACCAATGATTTTTTCAATGACTATTAACTCATTTTCAATACTCAAGTTGCATCTCCCAAAACCATTGACCTTCCCCAGTTTTCCCTCTTGAAAAATCTACATGAACCCAAATCTAAAATATCCACATGTTCCTCAAACACCCCAGATCACTCCCAAAAGTCCATACACTCTCATGGTACATGATATAGGGTCAAATGATACAAAATTATCAATATAGGGTTAGGGATAAGAAGTCCCATGTCCCTCTCTCTAGGACAAATACATCCAAATACTAACAGGTCACCACACATGTGTGGCTATCCATCCCCTGTTCTAGAACATTACTTCAAATGAACTAAGAAAAAATGTAGTCAAGTTTACATGCCCAAAAAAACACAACCGCCACTAATTGTACTGAGAATGATGACATCAATTCCAAACCGTATGTAACCCGCTTGTTCACAACCCACATGGGTTACCACATATGTGTTATTAGAGGATACATATAAACCTGAAATCCAAATCTTAACTAAGGGTATAAAAGGAACTCCCTTACATTGAACACACGAAACTCTCTATGGCCTCCAAACTAAGGACCTCTCACATCCTAAACCATCCATACATAGGGTGTGTTCACACAACTAGGGGTACCCATCTCCCATGTCCCTTCATGATCCATCATACCTAATTAATAGAACTCAATTCCCCCCACTCCAAAAAAATTGAGGGTGTTTCAACTAAAACCATCTAGTAAAATCAACGATACATGGTATTTCCTTCATTGGGTCCCTACGCACAAACTAAATAAAAAACTCGATGTTCCTACGAAACTGATCTTCCCCTATGTTACCATGGATTAATGTGGTTTCTTTATCCAGTAATGGAGGATTATTATTGAGGATATCCTCACCCATCCCATTCACCCATATTTTCATTGGGGTGTCTCTTCATGATTCCGAGAACACATCTCATACACATTACATAATGCTTCAACAGTTTTCACAAAATAAGGCTCTCTTCTACCCATAAACATACTCATTTCGCATTCATTTCCAAAACAGTTATCACCACACTTTTACACTACCCTAAAACATCTATATTAGAGTCCATGAACAACATTGGTTAATTAGAAATTACATAATCATTTTAATTTCTACCATACACCCTTTTAATATATTTAACTATTACAGCATAAATCTTTCGTATGTAGAAATATTTCCATCTTTTTTACTTTTAACAACATGTTTATTAATGAATTTAAGACTCTTAATTAGGAACTAATCATTAACATTTTATTTTTGTTCCTCCAATTTAATAATTTTCATCATCTTAGTTAGGAAAATTTCTTATGATCATAACGAAACTAAAAATAATTTTACTATCCCATAACCAAAATGATTTTCCCTCCATTAGTGCATATCATAATGCATGCCACCTATATTTCTATGTGCCTATAATGATGATTTATGAACAATATCATTCCATATCAGACATGTGAAAAAATACCATAAAATAGTCAGATCACACAACAAGTTCATCACCCAATGGTGTAATATCATTCAACTATAACAACACACATTAAGAACAATAATTCCCCCCCCCCACTCAGTACTTGGGTATTCTCTCATATATGTGTTCGTTACTCAAATACACAAGATCATTTCCAAGTCCAAACATTGTATAATATACTACCTACCATTAAAAAATAGTAAGGCACAGAGATGAACCTCTACGATACCACATTGTAACGAGCCTAACCCAGGATCACTAAATTGGTGCCTCGACCTTGGTCACCACATGACCTCAGGCATGTTACCCATTATGCTAGAGGTTTCCAATGTGTAGTAATGATCTAATGGATCATGTTGGGATACTATACCGTTTTTATAATATTAATCCAAGGAAGATAACTTATGAAACAATAAAAAATTGATAAATAATAAAAAAATTCATTTCTTACCATTTGCAAAATAGGGTAAGAACCACAATCAAATAATAAATATGACATGTTATGAAAACAATGGTAATGGAGAAAGAAAACAAAAAATAACGATAAAAAGTTTAGTCCCAAAAGTGGTAAATGTCTCTAAATTTGGATCCTCATCCATGAACCTCCCATGCCCAAATCAACTCCCTAGTATAGATATTTTCCCCTTGTCCAAACCTGCAACCATGGAATCTACTCGTGTACATAATGGTGGCCCTAGTATAGTAAGGTTACAACATTGTATGCCACCACAAATTGTGTCTATAAAATATCCAATCAAAAAAAATAGTGGATGAATGTACTACATAAATGAAAAGGTGAACAAAAGACAACTCGGGTTCAATTAATTAACTGTGTCCACTTAAACAATTTTCATCATTTGTTCTAATTTCATCACTTATTACACGGGATTGAAATTTATATCATTTACCCAATGACCTATGTCAGTCAATTATTATGAATAAGTGAATAAGTCAAGATCCTTATATGACTGGGGATAAAAATTTAATAAAAAATTACAACATACTTACCTTGTAGTTGTAGTCTAAGTAGTCAAATCAAATGAGAATGTTATTGGAATAGAGTTATTGTCCCCATATCTAACGCACTCATTTTAGGGGTGGGGTTTTGAGACTTGTTCTAACATGACTCATTGGTGTAGAACCTCAAGTAATATACCCCCTTGCTACTGAGACATGTAAAAATGATTCTTTAACCATTTACCAATAATACCATTTCATAAACATACTCAAAATAGGTCATCATTCAAAAATCATTCAGCACACGCATTATATGACTCAATGGAATATTTTCCATTTATAAATCATTTATCATTAACCTATTAATGTTATGATAAATGATACCATATTCCATATAATCAATAAAATTCCATTAAAATAAATTCCATTAAAATAAATTCCATTTTCATTCCATGTTTACAAATTAATCAAGATTCACATTTCATATGCATTAAATGTGTACACTATCAGCAAGATCCAACACATCTTATCATTTAAAATGTAAATTTAATATACATTTAAACCCAAATCCATTACTCACATGATAATCCATTTAGCATATTAAACTATTCCCATTCATTAACTCATTTAACGCATTGACCAATTCACACACCTTAACCCATTTAAATATTATATTTACATATCTTATCATTATTTACCAAATTATAATTCACACGAATTAAAGGAACAACTAATTACCCTTAACCATAAATAAAAAATTTAACCCATTAACATTTAACCAACAAACCCCTTATGTCATTCTAATGAATAGACACAACTACCATTAGTAACTCTTTTTCAATCAACAAATTTTTCAAGGGATATAATTTAAAAAAATTGACCCTATTCTTAACATTACAATATTACCATGATTGAGAATATTTTGGGCACTTGATGGGTGACCCTAAATCAGTATCAAAATCTATATTACTTCCCTTAGGGACCATGAGGGTTTAAATTCATCATCTAGCCATATAATCCACCATCAATTACTTAGGGTATCAAAATCACACAAATAAAGGAAAAAACAATCATATATGCACAAATAAACATCACTACGATGAGATATAACTTATAGACCGCCTACCTCAACTCTAAAGACTACCAAATACTCCACCTTGAAATTCGACTCTGATTGAAATATCCTTTAAATACACAACCTAATATCAATTGGAAAAGCATTTTTTAGGGATTCATTAGAAGAAAAATCAAATCAAAATATATAATATGGAAAATTGAATAATGATAAGAGTTATGCTGACCTAAATATTCAATTCACACCCAAAATCATTCCAAATATCCGACAGTTGAAGGATATCTATTTGTAGGATGCCTTGGACATTTCGGTTCGTCACTAGGGGAGATGGAGGAGAAATGAGGGATAAAATCAGGTAGAACACTTAAAATAATAGGGTGAAAGATGGTAAATCCCACCATTAATGGGGTGCATGGTTTTTCTGCCCAATTTTCTCATTTATGCCCCAACCATTCACTTGCCTCTGTCTAATAGGTTTCAAGGTCTCACTATTACCTAGGAAGCCGGTACAGTTTGAAAAACTATTCTCCAACTGTATGGATTTCCATTATCCAAAAAAACATAGATTGGATTTCCACTTTTCAGGGTTTACTTTACCATGAACCCCTCCTCTAGTATATCAAGGTTTGGGTGCATGATTATTTATAGTTGTATTCCAACCATGAAACATGTATAGGATTACAACTTGTCTTCATTTTTTCATGTCCCAAACCCCCAAACCCCCCCTAAGGGCCCTTATAAACCTTGTATAAATTTAAATAAGAAACATTAGGGGATTCAAACCTAATTTTAAAAAAATATTTTCTTACACAATGTCCATGATCCTACATTATTTATCAGAAATGTTTCTTTTATTCATAAAATTAAATAACCAATTTACTAATATCCACTACTAAAACAGATAATACATAAATAAGGAAGTATCCAATACTTTTTTTATTTCACAATGAACTCTTCAGAGTTACCATTACAATACACATAATGATACTCTAACACATTCTGGAATTTTCATGAAATATAATGGTTTGTTAAAAGTTACCTATGCACATAGAGCTTGTTTAATATATCATACACAAGAAGTTTTCATAATTTAATTCCATATTATAGTCAACTATGAAAAACATAAAAATAACTTCAAACACCCAAAAAATCTATAAAAATATAGAAAAAACTTCATAACATTGGAATACACTTCTGCTCAAGCTCACCAAAATGTATCAATTGATTTTGTAAATGATTTATTTATTGAAAAAATAATAATTTAAAAGTTCCATATCCCATTATTATATTCTTATTCTTATTTTATATAATAAAAACAAATTCTAGAGGAAACATATTCATCTATATATACCAGTAAATTTAGGTCGATTCATATCCACGTTATCATCTCACGGAAATCTTCATGGGGTAGAAAATCTACTTTGGTGCTCCTGCTCAGCACGGTCGCGACATGTGGACTCATCCAGTGGAAACACTACTAGGGATATTCCATCCTAGAAAACCCCATTATTTTTTGGCCTCATCAGGACCCATAATTTTAGAGAGCAAGGCATTCACATGGAGGGGTAGTATTCATATAGTGTTTGAGTTTGGTATGATGCAGTCTTGGGGTCGCCAGTGCATTTGGCATCAACTCTGGGTGTGTTGGGAGGATCTAGTCTCTGTGTGTGTTTTTGAAGGTAGAGATGGGATATGTGGTTTGCTTGTGGAGAGATCTTATTCCAGAATTTTGGAGTTTGGTAGGTTGTCTTTTTAGGGATGGTTTGTTTATTTTTATCATTTTGGATAAATGAATTTGTTTGATATGTGAGGTTGTTTCGATTTCATATGTTGCTTATGGTGTCAGTGTCACTAGGTGTCCCATTCTTATTTTACATTGGGTTACCCATAAATGGTGGATCATAGGTTTGATGAGTTGAGTATCTCTCCTATGATGGCTTTGGTGATCTATATTTTATTATTTTCTATTATTCTGTGGACGTCAATAATGGAGGATCATTTGTAAAGGGTTGATGTGGTTTCTACGATGGATGTTTTTGGGTTTTATTTTCTAGCTGATATTGATGGATCTTTTTTTTCTAAATATTGATTTCTTGATTGGGAAGTAGAAGGTGGTGGAGAAACCTCTCTAGCTTAGGGAAGGAGAACTGGTACTATGAATGTTTTTAGTTTGATTTTGATGAATTTTTAATTTCATGGAATGTAGTTCATCGAGGTTTTTTCAATGTGGACTATAGTTTATACGTAATGGAATTTTAAACCATTTCATTTATAGGGCGTTGATGTATAATAGTTTTAGAGTAGTGAGTTTCACCTGGTTTTTGATTTTTGGATTTATATGTTTGTGATGGTATGAATTTTCCATTAGTACTAGCCCAGTGCATCTATGCACTGGATAGCATCCTAAGAAGCAATAAGAAATCGTAATTGGTCTTAATGGTTTTGATGCTCGGTAGGGGCCCTAATTTATAGTACTGAATGCATTGTTTTTGGCCTTGAACTGACTATGGTGGCCTTGTGTTTTTCTATTTTTTTCATGTTGGGTTCCTCCTCAACCCTTGAAAGAGGTCTTGTGATAATAAAAATCTATATTTTAGTCACATGACTGAACTCAATGTCATAAAAAATTATAAATAAAATCATATCATCCGTAAATAGATAGTTTAATCCACTCCATCATAGTTATTGTTACTACTTGACAAAAAGTAACAATTAACCACATTCCACATAAAAAATATGTTTGTTAAAAATTAATATTACATGTTCTTATAAAAATTCTCATCAAAATTATTTTAATAGATAAAAGCACAAAAATAAAACACCCAAATGTTGATTTCATTACATACCCATTTTAATAATTTCATATAATGGTATTCTATTACTAAATAAGATATGTCCCTAATTTGGTCATACACATGTCTTTGGATTTCCACCAATTAATTTTTCACCATTATTTTAAAAAAATTATGTTATTAAACATAAATAAAAACTTATTTTTTATTTATCCACCATTTAAGAAATAGGGAAAATAAAAAATGAGGAAGTAAACAAATTCAACAAACATTAACCATTCATGGATGATGGTTGGGAATTATTAAATACCCTCAAACGATGGGTGTTTAACTAAAAGGTTGACTCAAAACAACTTTGATAAACCATTTATTCTTGAAATATCATTCCTAATTGAGTTTATTTATCTTCTTCTTTAGATTTGTAATTTAAAATGCCCAATATTATTTATTCTTATTTCTCTTGAATTATTGTTTTTTAGAAATGGGATATTATATATCAGAAAGGGAATCACCATAATCTCAATTATTCCATAATAATTTTCTTCTATAGATCACATCTTCATCATTTTTATTAGTAATAATTATTTTACACCCATTCTAGAACCAACAATCATAATTGACTTCCTAATATTATTATTATTTTTATAAAAATGTAACATAAAATTATGTATTTAAAAACATAAAATAAATATCCTATACTATATTTTTCTCTCATTAAAACACACTAATAATTTAATTTTGTCACAATACATTCATTTTCCTAAAAACAAACTTAATTTCATTATTATCATATTGTTACTACAATATAATTAAAAAGTGTCTCAACCCATCAATAAATAATTTTTTCTTTAATTATAGCTTTTCCTCTCTATTTATTGTTTAAAAATTTTCAATTTTATTGAGTGAAATTCCATTATTAAAGGTCATAAATGTTTTCATAAACCTGTTTACATTTTTAAAGGTATTCAAATTACATATCATTCGAGATAAGAATAAATTATCCAAAATCTATAATTTTTTTATACTCTAGGAGAAGCATAAACAATCAAAGTATTCTTCATTTATATTTCATTTAAATTTAATGAGATTTGACTACTATAATTTATACTCTGTATAGTGGGTGGAATGGTAATACAATCATCATAAAAGTGACATAGTTGGTGACATATTCCATAAACATTTTCTAAATGTCAGAACATGTTCCCAAACTTCATTCTAGAATTTAATGAATTCTTCTAATTTTTTTTCATTTTAGTGTATTCATCCCCACTAAATTATTTTATACTATAACATTTGGAATCATGTTAATATTTTTTATTATACAAAAACTTCAGTTTATATGTTCCAAAAGACTCTAAAATTTATAATGTATCCATACAACTCATTCCTTCTTACAAAATAGCCTATTGTTCCAATGTTGGAACCTCCATTCATACCATTTTTGATAATAATACATTTAACTTTTCACTAAATCAATTATATGTTATAATCCCAAAACATTCTTCTTAATTATATACATTATTTTAGTCAATTTTTTAAATCACTATTTCTAGAAATTTATTTATTCAAAATTTGTGTACCAAGAATATCGAGATTTTTTAAAACCATACTTTTTCCATAAATCTTATTATTTTTCAATTGCTACCTTAAATTAGCATCTTCACCAAATAATATAAATTATTTATCCACCATTAAATGTTATATTTCGTGATCTACTAAAATTTCATTATTCTTTAGGATTTTACCATATTTTATAATATTCTTGTTGGGGAATTCGATAAAACCACGAGTAATGTTTTGAAGGATGGATTCATCAAAATAAAATTAATTTTTTACATAAAATAATGTTTATTATAAAACCTCATTATCCATATCATTTTCATTTTTTGATTATCGAATCAATATCCAATTTCTTCTATTATTCATGAAAAAATTAAACTTGCCTATTTTATTTTTTATCATTGATTATTTCTCATTATGTAATCATTCACTATTGAAATGACATTTCAATCCACTCCACAAAATCTGTTTCTATTTTTTTAATTGATATAAATTCATTTAAAAACATGTGAGTCCTAATATATCATGAAATATATTTGTATATCTTATTAATAATCATTATTGTTTCTTTAATTATTTGTGAATTCTCTTTTTACCATTTCAATTATTTTTCTTTTTACCATCATCAGAGTTTGATTATATATCTTTGTATTCCCTAATACGACCACTATATTCAATCATAAATAATATGTTTGTGTTCTTAAAATTATATAAATTATCACCTTTCCATTTGAGGAATAGATTTATTATATATTCTTTAAGGATCTTCTGATATTCTCATTTACATCACCACTAATATCAACTTTTAATAGATTTGGATATTTCATTGCAAAATGTATAATACCCCATTATCTAATACAATTCAAATTTAATTTTTCCAAAAAATATCCATTCTTTTTCAAAAGGTATTTCAAATGAGTGGAATGGTTTTTCCAAATATCATATCAACATATTAAACTAAATCCTAATTTTATTCCTTAGAAATAACTTTCATCATTGTATTATAATTATTCAATGATTTTAAGGAGATTTCTCAATCTAAATTGGTATTTTCCATTATAAAATTACACTTACACATTTAATAATAACTAATAATTCTAGAAATATCATTTAATGTAATTGGGGCTATATCATGGCCATTAAGAAAATAGAAAATTTAGTCATCTATATCAATCAAAATACATACTATCTTCTTACAAAACCTAGTATCCTACAACTTCTTAATAAAACAATTAATGGTAATAACATTTTTAATTATAATATTTAATAATTATTCCAATATTTCAAAATTATTTAGAATGAGATCTTTATATGCCAATCTATAATTTTTTTCTTTTAGTTAATTAATTGTTGATTTACTTTAGAATTATTTAATAATTTACGCCAAATATTTTTTTGAAGAATTTATCCTTTATAAATTGCTTCTACAAAATAGATAAATTTTTACATTCTTGGAATGATCATCATTCTCCATCGTCATTGTATTTTACATTTTCATAGAATTTTATTCAATTAGAGGAATAAAACCATCATTAGTGGCCTCTAATGCCTCTAGACTAACAAAAAAAATATGGCAACACTAATAATACTATATATAATGATTCTTCCCATTTTATGTAAGAATAACCTTGATTTTTATTTCATTTATTTTTTCTATATTTATAATATAAATCAATATCCCATGTCTTTAACCACAATTAGATTCTTTCTCAATTTAACTCAAACATTAACAAAAGTTCAACAAACTTTATAGAAGTAAACATAAATATTTTTCAATTCAGAAGGAACCTAGCTTTGATACCTATTATAGTGGTCCAAGGAATGGAATGATAACCGGGAGGGGTATCATGGATTATTAGTTCATTACTTTTATCATTTTATTTCATATGAAATGAACCTCTATCAAAATTTAGTGTGACTAATGTAACCTTATAAATCCCACACAATAATTAATGAAATAAAAAATAGACACTCCATGTACAAATTTTATGACATAAAAATTTTATCTAATATGTGATAGGATCTAGACCCACCAAACACCAGATAATTGACATGAATCAACATATTTTAGAAAAATGAGTTGGGAATATCCTTAAAAATAAATTATAATATAGTCGACCAAGTTTCCTCCTTAAAATTCACTCAACAAGTTCCATTATTGTATTATTTTTTTAGGAAAAGATTACTATTTTCATCATATGACTGTGTCATAATAATACTACTAATCTCTCACACTTATAAATTGTTTAAAATGTGTTTGATTTCATTCTTCATCACTATAAAATACAATTTTGATGATTATACATAAACTAGTGTGTTTTTTCTTATTTTATTCTGTTATTTCATAGTAATATGTAATAGATTATTATTCTTTATTTTTCATTTATGAATCACACTACTCATAGTCCTCTTCCACACTTCACTATATATCATTAATACAATAGAAAATTATCTACAATCTACACAAATAAAACAACTTGTTTTTTAATATTGAAGAGTAATTATAGCGAAATATACATATAAAAATTAGAAATTAAATTTTATTAAATAAATATTCATTAAATAATAATATGAATCATGATAAAACCAAAACGTTTTAGTGTTTCTATAATTTTTAATTTATAAATATTTCGATAAAAAAGATCAACATTGTCTCATAATTAGTTGTTTATAACTTGTAAACTTCTGAAACACGTCACACGTAAAACCTATCTTTATATCTTTAGGAAAATAAAAAAACGATATAATGGAATATCTCAGATACATGGTAAAGAAAATAAAGGGTTATATTAAAGATTATTAAATATAAACAAAGAATTAAGGTAATGAAACTTGAGTTTACATTTTAAAATAATATCCATAAATTATTAGATTGTAAACATGAGTCATGGAATAATGCACTAAATTTCATAGAACATGAACCATAATGTAATCAATGAACATAAATTATGAGATCATAACATTGGAATGCGACAGAAGATTTTGGAATACATAGAAGCATAAAAATATTATTCATATTCAGGTATCACTAACAATACTATCATAGTGGATTGGCTTTACTCCCCAATCCATAATATCCATATTCAAGGTTAAATCCCTTTATATTCATAGTGGACATAATCCGTTACTAAACTGGGTTCACTCCCTATATAATTCCTTACTTTTTTATGAGAGATCGGTATTTACCAAATAAATTGGAGGGATATATAATATTAGGAACTCCCTAAAAATAATAAAAATCCATCCATCTGGGTTCCATTATAATATAAAATATTCAACTCTTATCTAACCTTTTGAAAAGAAAATGGGTTTCATAAATATTTCCACAATTCATCAAATAATAACCTTTGGAAAATAAATGGGTTTCATAAACATTTCATCATAATAATTATAAACCATTAAGATATAGAATAATTGTATTATAATTTATAATATCCCAAGTAAATCATAACTAACATAATATGATTTTATCATTTATAAGGTATTTATTCAAAATATCTCTAGAATATTTGTAATGGAAAATACCCTTTTTATTTCTGTATCACATATTTAAAAAAAAATATATATAAAATACATAATAAAAACATTTAATTTTTATATGAACCATGAAATATTATAAAGGATGATTCAAATCATTGATTTTTCTCAATGGATTGGAATTTCATTCAGTGTGTGTAGATAAAAACAACAATTCATTTTAAATTTTAAATAAAAATGTTATAAGTACATCATTCAAAAAATGATCAGAAAATTTAAATTTACAAAAAATTTAGAAATTACATCATTTTTAAAAATTAATTTATCTAAACATAAGAGATCTTAAAATATATTCTTGAAAAAAATTTCTGAAAAATGAGAAATTTGAGAAAATTTATTTTTGAGTAAAGAGAAAATCATAGTCAGTTTTCCATAATCATGTTCATTCGGTATCTTCAGTAATTAATGAAAGAAAAAAAGAGAGTAAAAAATATATTATATATGAGTACCTAGAAGAGGAAAAAAATTATGATATTGTTGAGGGGTATATTTTTAAATTTCTTCATCATGAACATAATAACAAATAATCTCAATAAACAATAAAGTTCTGACATGTATCCCTTACTGTTATTTTGAAATAATTTTAAAGCACTCTAACAGTTTAAATTATAAATCAATTTTTTTAATTTAAAAATAAAATATTCAAAAAGATATAATATAATTGAGTATACAATTATAACAATTTAATAAAATTAATTAATAATTTCTTATTAAATTTTTTATTTTTGTCTTAACTCGTTTTTATGTATCTTTTAGATACATTGTTCTAATAATTAAACATTAATCATGATAAAATCATATACATAATTTTAATAAATATTAAAATATCATATATATTCATTATTTATATATTTAGAGTCATTCATACAATGTGATGATTGAAAAATGAATTTCACTCTTTATGGATATTGTAGGCCATTCAAATGCATGAACATGGTGTTCACCTTTCGACAGATGAAACAAAAGAAATGTATAAAAAATTAAAATCTAAATATTAAATATTATATCATTTATATATAATATATATCCATTAAATATATCCATATTACCATCCATATATGTATTACTCGAAAAACAAATCATATTATTTCATGGAGGTGGTTTTCGACATGTTCGCATGAGTGGCATTTGTTTTCAATAGATTTTAAGATTAGATGGTAGATATGACATTATAAATCCATATAAATAGTATACCATATATATAATTTATATAATTATTTTTATCATTATATTAACCATTTATTATATTTTATGACGTAAAATGAATTGTATTGATGCGTGGAAGTCGGTGTCCACATTTATGCCACAACGATACTCTCACTTAGCATTTGACAGAATAGATGAGGGATATTAGTGGATACATAATCATAATAAAATTTAATTTAATTTTCTATAATTAATTTATTATTTAATTATGAAAACTATAGATTTAATGATGTTATAATAAGAAAAAAAATTGAAATAGTTTGGGTAGGAATATTTCATCTTCTTTGGTGGGCCTCAATTAGATCCCCTTTTAAGGACCCCTGTAATGGTAATTTAAGAATATTATCACCTCTAAATAATATATAGGAGTGTTTAAAAGATAATTTTTTCAAGATTTGTCATAATATACGGTCCAAAGAGTGTAATTAAAAGAGGTAAAGGATTTTCTTTTATAAGGGAGGGAAATGACACACTTCTATTTACTAAAAATATTAAAATATATTTAAGTCATTCTCAATGAAAATGCGTCAAAATTGAAATATTTCAAAGTAAAAAATATTACAATCTAACAATTTCATCATAATAAGAATTTTTTTTAATTTTAAAACTTATTTCTTTGTTTAACACCTTCATTAACACATTTTAACCATAACAATTATTAATGTTTTTTCAATATTAAATAGATATAATTTTTCTTATATGTTGACATTTAGGTCATAAATATAGATGATGTGAACATTTAGGCCATTTATAATCCTAGTTTTTTTCTTTATTCATTCTTATGATTTGTATTTTATTTAATAATTTTTTTTAAAATAAAATAACATTAATTTCATCTTTGACTATATTCATTTAATTTGACATTATAGACATCGTGATCGTGGAAGAAATTGAATAAAAATACATCCCACCTCTCAAAAATGTTATAATTATAAAAAAAGTTCCTTGAAGATAATAATTCACCCTATTTATGATAATTTTAATTTATTTTAAATCATTTATTTTATTTTTAATTTAATAGAATGAATATTATGTCGGCATAGCTTAATCATTTACTATAATTAATAAGTTAAAGAATAGAATAAAAATTAAACGTAATGAAAATAATATTTCTTAAAATATGAAATTTATATTATAATATAAACACTTTTAACCATATGTAAAAAATAGGATATATTAAATTCATGGGAGGGACATTTTTTTTATTTTCAATACATAGAATAATATAAATATAATTATCAATTAAAATTTTTAATGAAATTACATATATTCTAAATTTGTATGAATATGTACAAATTTATTCAATTAAATTAAATAAGAAATTTTTTTGGGTTCACTTTGAGACCTTAAATTCTTGTTTTAACCTTGTTTTACTCACATTACCCTTAATAAGGTGACAAATGTATTCCATTTTTATTAATCATAATCACCGAAATAAAATTGAACTATTTTCCATATTGTTAAATTGTTATTCCAAATATGGTATCAATTTTTTCTGATTAAATATATATATGTGGTTAAAAATAATTTTAATATAAATGTAATATTTTTTATGAAGAACTCTTTTTAGATAAATGTGTTTTGAAGCATCCAAATATTGGTATATCAAAATCATTAATATAAACGTTTCAAATCGAGTTAATTAAATTATTTTAAATCGAATTGATAATATTTAACTTTTATAAAAAAAAATATACATTCAGACAGTTATGCTAAATTATATAATGAAAAAATAAAATTATTTGAAAAATATGTATTTTCACTATTCACTATAAAATCAATCATATATAAAAATCCCAAAATTTAACCCTATGTTGATTTTTATATTTTTTTCTTCACAAATTGTTTTCTTTTTAAATAATTCATTTTATTAATGTGTTATAAATTCATTATAATATTATTACAAAAATGTTAATAAAATCCATTTTTGAAGAAAACATATTTTTGAAACATAAAATTACAATACGAAAACTATACGACAAATTTTATTTTTTAAAAAAAATAAATTACTTAATTTTGAGGTGTTATATTATACTACATTAAATATATTTCACCCTAAAAATATTTATCTTAGTCAAAAAAATTAAAATTTGAAAACAAATTTTCTTTAAAACTCCGAAAATTTTAATGGGATAAAAAACCATCCTTTAAAAAGGGGATGTGTGAAACATAAATGATAGATAAATTTACAAAAATATGGTTATAAATTAAAGATAACTTTGGAGGGATGTTAAAATATAGGCATTGAGGATAAAACTAAAATTCAGGAAAAAAATAGATTTATAGAGAACATGGTCAAGAGAATGTTATTGACCAAGAAACCGTAAACCTGTGAGGGGTAAATTGTCCGTTAGTTCATTATAATGTTGATAAAAATATACTTTTTTTCAAGATCTTTTTTCTAGATTTGAGTGATAATTTTACTATTAATATACATTACATAAGACAATATAATTTCATGATTACATTAAATTTTATAAAAAAATAAAAATGTAGTTTCCCATCGATCAATTCAACTTCTATCAGATCCCTCAATCCATGAAACTAATATTTAAGATGAATTTTTCAGGATTTAAGAACTAAAATTATCATTCAAAATATAATATAATTTATAATTCAGTTTTTTTAAATATTTACCAAAACCAAAATGGTTTTGAAAATATATCAAATGTACAAAAATGAATAAATTTATATCTAAAACCTCATTAATAACAACTAGTGATTATCATAATCTATTATATAAATTTTTAACTTTAAGGATCCAATAAAATATTTTAGTCCAATTTCAAAACCAATAAATATATATGATTTTATCCAATATTTTTTTTCATGAAACCTATTTTAATTTATTCCTAGAAAATTAGATGTAGCTCATAATGTCACATAACAAACAAGAAAAAACATTATTGTTTTAAAAAATGCTAATAACCCCAAAACAACAATAAAATCAAATATTTTTCCAAAAAGTTACACAATCCTTATTTATAAAATATGACATAGTTTATTGAATATATAATATAAATCAAAACTATAATAAAAATCATCATATATGACCTAAATAACATTGTAATTAAATAACTCACCACTTTCATGGTTAAAAATATAATCTTATTTACTCTATAAATTTCAATCATATATTTATACTAACTACAATTATTAATTCAAAATTAGGAAAATATTATCGGATAACCATAGTTTTATCACGTGTTCTCTAAAAATATAACCTTAACACTAAACCACATTTCTAATTTCCTTGTACCGTTTAACATATGTTTTCAAATACCTAAATTAATTTTTTTTTGGAATATTCATTAGATATTTCATGATTAATATAACTAGAATATCATTTATATATCACTTCTAAACATAAATCATTAATACAAATACATTCAAATTAAAATCCTCTCACCTCAATTATTGGAATATAATAGGTACATCCTACTTCTAATACACAACCCTTATATTTGTGAATTAAATAGAGTAATTACCAATTTCCCCACATATAAGATATTACATTATTCAATAATATGTTTCCCTATAACTATTATTTTCATAAAATAAATTTGTTCCATTTCCATTTAATTATTCTACTAGTTCATACTTCCAATATTCGTAACATGTGGAAAAAATAAATTTCATTATAGTCATTACCACATGACCATTAATAAAAATTATTATTCATCATATTTGATTAATTAAGAAACTCATTAATAGTTATATTATAAATTATATAAAAGTTAATTAATTAGTCATAATTTAAGGGCCACCCTTTATAGCTTTTATTCTTTTAGTTTCTTATTAGAACAATCATTCCATTTTCCATCACATTCATCATTAACATCAATCCTTCAAGATATAGCCATTTTCTAAAACCAAAAACCATATTTTGAGGAATAATAATCATAGTGGCATATCATGAATATTAATTTTTAGAACTTTTCAATCATAAAACATTATTTCAAATATATAACACCTTAGGTTTAACCTTTCTCTTCTCTGGTTATCATCCATTAAAATATTTCAAAATGGTTCATAATGAAAATAATAATTTACCTAAGAATATCCCCAAAGGGTTTCAAACAAGGTGCGTAGTGAGGGAAAACTCATTATGTACTAAAAATATTATTGATATATATTCAACCAAATATTTTCAGGGATACTTCACCTAAATTTAACTTTTCTAAATCCATTTCTACTTGTAATATAAAAAACAATATGTTTTACTAGAAAAACCACACTCCTTTATTTTCCATAACAAAGGATGTTATCCTATACATAAGATTATTATAAGGCCTTTTACTAATGATTTATCTTCTTATTTTCCCAATGTAACTAAACCATACTCTGAAACCAACTAAAACAACCTATAATTATGTACATATATATTACATATCAATTGATTATATAATAATATTATCCAAACAAGAACCATAAATTTTTAGTGTCATTGGATTATATATATATATATAATTGTCTATAAATTATATACGTCATCTTCCACTTAGAGAATAATAAAAAAACCATTCATAGAAACACAATTCATAGAACCATTTTTTGTATCATAGGGTAAATAAAAAATATGAAAGGGTGCGATCAGATGCCCCATTATGGTAAAAAATGGAGAAATCAATGATCATTTAAGCATTAAATGATCATAATGGGCGTGAGAAAATTTTATTATCATTTTTAAAATCATACACAGTAATCCATATATAATAAACATAACAATGGAATAATATTTTGAAGTTCATAATATTTGAATCCTAAATAAATCAATGAAAATATTCCATGAGAGTGTAAAATTTTCATAAAACATATTATTTTTTCATATATATCATCATGGAAAATAATTTCCTCAATCAGGAATCACTTCTAACAATTCAATTATATGTTAGGTTCCCAACTCATACCATCGTATCTTTAGTCAGAGTTCACTCCTGAGACTATCATAGGTGAAAATTCCCTTACAAAACATGGTGAAGGACTTATACCAGTCATTCTTATCCCATGTAATATCCTTATTTAACTACTAAATTCTAGTACTATATAATTCTTAGATCACCCATCACATAATCATAATCCATCAATGTATCATATGATTATGAAATATTCATCACATATCATAACCTGTGAAAAGAATATAGGTTCCATAAACATATCCAAAATTCATTATTTCATCACTTATGGAATATAAATGGGCTTCCAAATTATTTCATTATCATAATCATAAGTCATCTAGTGAAATAATAAGGATATAATCCTTAGAACTGATCCCCAGTAATGAATAATTAACATCAACAGGTGTTATCATAAATGATGGATTTCATTAAAATATCTCTAGAATATTTATTGGGAAAAATACCCTTTGTAATTTGGAATCACTTCTTTAAAATATAAAAGAACCCAAAATTTTTTTAAAACATTTTCATTTTTATCCAATCATGTCATAAGGGAAATCAGTTAATTCCCTAAATGTGAAAACTATTCCATTCATATTTTTATTAAAAAGATTAAAAGTGCCTTGTTTAGAAAACAAAAACAAGATTTTATTTAATCCCTTATGTTAAAATTTTGACATGGTAAAATTGAATTTAATAGATTTTAATGTTATAGTAAAAACTATTCATTAAATTTTTTTTAATACCATTTGAATTTAAAATAATAACATTACATTTGACAATGTATGCAATATGAAAGATTTAGCCTAGAAGTGCTACAATGTACAATTATTTAAATGTTTTATTTATAGCTCAGTTTTTAAATTGAAAGTTATGAATATGATTAATTTATTTAGAAAATATATTTAAACATCTTAATTAATATAATTTTTTTATAATTGTATAGTGATTTGTTAGACTATATTTAAAAAATATATTTTATTCTTCAAATTATGTTTTCTTCAAAAGTGGTTTTCCTTGATTTTTATGAGAAACTTTAATAATTAATTCCTAAAGTATTTTTAAATTTATATAGTATAATTAACATCATTTGTATCATTATTATACTTGATTTTGGTATATGTACGTTTTTGGGCATAAAAATTATTTTTAAAAAACATTTTTCTTCTTTGTTTTATGAATTTTTATTAAAAATAATTTTTTCCACCTTAATTAATTTATCCATGAATGATGAATTATGTATTTATAATAAAAATATCTCAATTTTTAAGTTATTACCTTTTATTTTTGGATATTGGAAATACTTACTTTAATGATTTTGTTTCCATGGTAAATGGTAAAATTGATAATTTAGGTTAGAAAAAATATCATAAGGATAATTGATGAGCCTAAAAAATTATATAATTTTACAATTTCATTATATTACATTTATCATAATTTAAAAGTATGGTAAATATAATTTTCCCATTTAGGAAATATTTTTACTCTTTAGAGTATTTTATACAAAGATAACTCAAGAATGTCTTTCACTTTTTTTATTGTCTTTAAATTATAGAAGTTGGAATAAATAGAGGATATGTTTAGTTATAAATATTTCAATGAAATATAAATTTTTTTGACCATGTTAACTTGTTTTTAAATTTTATTGAATAATTATTTGTCTTAAACTCTAATGCAACACTGACACAATGTTAGTCCAAAGTTGCACAAAAATCAATAAAAATATTTTTAGAACTCTAAAAATGGTATTATTTGAGTTATTTTTTGTGATACATTTTTTTAAGATACATATGATATATTATAGATTTTTTTATTCATTTTATTCTTGTTACATTTTTCCTTGTTGTTTTAAAGGTACAATTAAATAAATACATCCATGATTAGAACTAATGTTATTTTATAATAAATAATATTTTAGTAAATGATTTAAAATTAATAAAAGTATCATATTCATCAAAATGATTGATATATGGTGTTAAAAATCATCCATTTTTCACTTATGTGTTATTTATCATTTTATATCGACATTAGTGACACTAAAATTGTATAAAAATTTAATATTTAGATAATTGTCAAAAGGATTAACAAGGGGTTAGGACTAAAAGATATTGCGAAAACACAACTAAAACATGTCCAAATTATATTATATATGTGATAGTAGACTCATAATCTTCATAAATTATAATTATTATTTTTATTTATCCAATTCTACAAGAGATATAATTTATATTAATTTAATACTTTATGAAATTCTATGAAAACCCCACCCATCTCTCATAAAAGGGATGATCTTCACTCCATTATTCAAACCACTTTGATCAATATAGATTATAAAGAAAATAAAAATTTCTCATAAAAAATTCTATATCTATATTTTATGTGTTTTTCTCATTAAAAAATATCAATACTATTTCCGTTAAAAATATATCTAAAACAAAATCTATTGTAGATGATGTAATCGTCTCTAGTGAGTACTTCATGTCTATATATTTTCTAAAAAAAAGTAATGTGTTGTAAACATACTATGATAAATAATACAGTATCATAAATATACTAATATATTATAATGGTTAGGTTGAAAGAATATTTTATATCTTTTCCATCTTATAAAAAGAAAAAATATCACACATATGTACATACAGCTTACTATCTCCACGTAGCAGTGTAATTCATTATCATTATCATTAAACATGGATTGTTCTAAGGATGAAAATATTGAATATATATGATATTTATGACATATATATTCGTCAATATTTATAATTTCATCTATAACTCTAATCCATTCAATCCGTTGGATAAATATAATGTGGCTCAATATCGTTGATCACCTATATGTGTGGACTACCACCTCCTAGAAGTAATGTGATTCATTTTTAATTTATGTTTTACATGGATGAAAATAAGAAAAAACATAAAGTATATATAATGTATATATTATTTAATAATTATTCAATTATGATTAATTATTTTTCATCTCAGTTTTTCTCTATCAATTGAAAAGTGAAAACAGTGTTCAAACGTATGTACGGGCTACAATCTTGATGAATTGTAAAAATAATTATAAATATATATATATCTTTCACACGTAACTCTAAATATCTAAATATTGAACTTAAAATATCATTACATATTTTGTAAAATGATTTTTATGATGGAAAAATGCAAAGGATGTTATGATCTAGACAATCAAATTAAAACATACATGAAAAAAGTAGTAAACACATATAATAATGATAATAATACATGATTATTAACAAACGAAAGATAAAATGAAATAAATGGATCATATATAATATTATAGTTATGAATGTGATTATTTTATATAATTATAATTAATATTTATTTATTATAGAGTATGTTATATGACCAATGTGTCAGGTTGGACCTGAGGTTTGGTATTTCATCACAATTTCCCCTCCATTGGGTTTTATTTTTTAATATGAAAAAATTCAATATTTTGAGGTTCACATACTACCCATTTGATATTTTTATGATAATTAATCATTACACATACCATTTCTCTTAAATATATTTATTATTCTATAATGGATTCGATTATATCCAAATTATTGTTACGATTTCTTATTATAGTGTCATACATTTATTGTAAATGTTTTTCTAGAAAATTATTGTCAAATATGTATTCTATTCTCAATAGAGATATTTATTATTAATGAATATTTTTAATATATTAAATCAGTCATTTTAAATAAGAGTAGTTCATTGGAAATTATGTGACTGGTGGGGCTTGGAATTATATAGCCCCTTGATGCACAAAAGGTACTGACAAGACAGATTGATAATTTGGCATTAAAATAGTTTTTGGTGTATGAAAACCAATTTCTTTAAATACCATAGAACAAGGCCTTGATAGTAAAGATACCATGAATTCTTAGATCATGGAATGAATTATTAAGAATTTTATTCATTAAAATTTTGTTTATTATTATATATTTGACTGCTATATTGATATTATTGTAACTTCCCAACCCAGCTCACCACTAAACTGGTCACCGGACCAGTCGCCACATTTCCTCAGAAGAATATCCATGTATTCTAGAGGCTTCCGACTAATAACGAGGGTCTATGGATATTTAGTGGATAGAATATACCCTCATATTAGAGTTCAATATTAGACAATGGAAATAAAAAAAGGAAGTAGTCTAATAAATGATAAAGTAGAGGAAGAAGGATTTTATAAATCTTGTACAAAAGAAATTCCCAACACCAATTACACATCATATGCATGCATGACATGCTAATGATAAAAAATGGAAAACATTGACCAAAACTGCATGTATAACATTCCAATACAAACATAAATATACAATGACTCAATTCCCCGATAGCGGTCTTCTCGAGCATCCTAAGATTCCACCCAGTCCTCTACTTCTATCTCCCAATTAAATGCGAACAGCACATTCCTGCAACCAAATAAAATATACTCGGATACCGCAATGAAATGGCAGCCCGAGTAGGGTGTGAGATATAAATCTCAGTATGTCGGGACCACCCATGTCTACCCCAAATCTAGATATTTAATAAATAATTTAAACTATGTAAAAGCATTTATAAATAAAGAAACCAGTACAATATAACTATATAACCATCTACCTACTTCATCCCTTAGTTGGAATCTGCAGTTGTATTATTCATTTTTCATTCATACATAATAGTTGTTACAAAATCATTTTCATTTATAGATTATTCAATCCTCATTAATCTACCTAATTATCATCATCTAACCTATGTCTGACATCCTATGTATTAGTCACTCCCCACATATGTCTCTAAAGATCATCTATGTAACAAATGTAAAGACCAAATACATGATTTTTCTTTGTCTTGGATAATTCATCATAAGATATTCAGTTTAATCATTGATATACTATACCCGACACTATCCCCTAAAAATAGAAATTTTCTCCTGGTTCCGTCCAGTAATAGTTATTCACCCAATTCATTTATATGTTTGATCGCTTTATCATATTAAATTCAGAAATCATAATGTCACAAATTCATTCATTAACCAATTAATAAATTTCATCTTGGACCAATTGGACCCACAATCCAATGTAAATTAATTGGTGTACAACATCATTTCTAGTACCCTCGTGAGTATTTGGAATTCCAATCCTTGTCTCACAGACCATGAGTATTTGGAGAATCATTCCATGTCCCATAAAAGAATATTTTCATGCAAGATGTGTATATAAAACCATTTCTAACACGAAGTGATTATTTTCAGCTTCAATCCTTGTCTCACAACCCGTTTATCATTCATACATATATATTTATCATTGGTGTAGAACACCATGTCTAGAACCTCGTGGGTATTTGGAGCCTCATTACTTGTCTCAAAACATATTTATCAATCATACATATATATTTACCATTTGTGTATAACACCATGTATCACACCCCAAAACCAACCATTAATTAATTCATAAATTAAATAATCCAATCCGTTATTTAATTAAAAAACTAATTTAAAACATACATCTCCCATAAAAATATTACACAATAAATTAACCATTGAACATATCAATAGTTAATAATTAATTATCAGTTATTTATTCTTATTTAAATATTCCAAATAATTAAAAACACAAAACTTATCCACTGATACAATGTTTCATCCAGGACTTTAACAATTAACACACACGTCGTAAACATCTCAAGTCAAACAAGCTGAACAAGGCCCACATATTTAGAAACCATCTCACATAGAATATCATATTTTTAAAACACTCCATCGTAATTAACATAAGGCATGGAAAATAAACACGAAACCAAATTTATTATTGTTAAACATTCATAATAATCAATTAAAATATCAATATTAAATTAATGCATGCAAATTAATTAATTCAACAATTAATTAATTAATTCACATATCTTAAACCAATTCATTAATTAATTAACCATTTATCATTTATCATTTAATAATTATTCCAACCATTAATTAATACCAATTTAACATTTATATTTTGAACATATCAAAATATCCTATATTCTCAATATTATGTAAATGCAACAATTTTTTTTTCTAACTCATGACTAGATAATTAATTCTTCAATTAATTACCCAATTACTAAACTATATACATTGAAATAATATATTTAATTAATCATATAACATCATCTTAATTTTTAATGCATGCTTAAAACCCACACATGTTGAATTCCTCATTTATATCATGTGGCGGCATCATTTAATAACATCAAAAAATGCCATGCATCGATATATGATATATTATCACCAACAAGAAGTCATATGAAAAGCCAAACCACAAAGATTCTGAAATGACATTTCTACTAACCATATGTTTATCATTATTCATCATTTAAATAAGATTTTGTAGTTCCAAAATCTAAGAAACTCATACTCTCTAATTATTTAGTGAAGGAAATAATTCATAAATAATGTGATAGATATTTGGGACTGTAACTCAGGATGTCACCATGTATATTCTGCTACACATTAATCTACATGGCAGCAACCAGTCTACAATTGGTCCGTAGTCGCATGTGCGCACACCATCACACACACACACACACACACACACACACACACATATATATATTTATGTTCGTGTTGTCTACATTGATAAAAAATCAATAAATTAAACTCGTACTCAGAATCAAAGTAATAATGAACAACCAGCCTCTAGCATTGCACTGTGGACTCATAAAAATTAACAAGTCTTAATATAACCGGTGGAAAACTAAGAATATATTCTAGAAGATTTCTTGATCCAATGACGGAAACAACTTTTGAGACCATCTACCTCGCCCTTTGCGGCGGATGCCAGATTATAGACTAATGGGTCTGGAGTCAACATTCGCACATCCTAAAAATAGAAGTACACAATGATTAGATTAAACCCAAACCTTAAGGTTTAAACCATGAAAAAACGGCAAGATAGATGAGTCAAATGTCCGAAGTGAATCAAGAGTTATAAAAATACGGACACACCTTGACAAGGTGGCTAAGATCCATGAATAGTCAAAGAGGAATCATTGAGCGCAAAGTGGATTCTGGTAGAGGGGGTGGTGCGCCTCTTTTTATGGCCTAGAGGGGGTTCACTTCATGGGAGTCGCACACTGCAAGAGCTTTTCCAAGTTGACACGCTACTTCATGTAGGGTCGCCCATGGGTTGGGCACTACTAGAGGTCCTAAGGAGGAGGTTCATACAGAAGAGGAGGTTGGAGATTCTTCTGTGTTGCACATAGAGGAGGAGAAACATGGGGGGGGGATCACGCAACTTGCAGTATGCGCCTCACCTTTTTATTTTTCCCCCATTAATTTATTCCAATTAATTGAATGTAGTAATTAAAATAATAATGCACATTTTTTATTATTATTATACACATTAAAAACGTAGCTAATACGTGAAAAACTCCCCATTAAATTAAATATCCATCTTTATTTATTATTCTCTTAATTAATTTATTGTAATTAAATATGAATCTCCCTATTGATCATTAAATTCATTTATCATTTATTTAACTAAAGAAACACAAAATAATTTTAATAAAATAATTATTGTTATTATATAAACATTCATTTATTTAAAAACCATACCCTTGATTAATTACAATATCATTAATATGATTAAAACTCCAACACATAGCCCCTAATTTAATCGACATAATAATAAAAAAAATTCTTTCATAAAAAATAATAATAATCTTATTATTATTATCTTTGAAACCATTGATAAACCCAACACCACTATTTAATAACACCTCTTCATTAAATTTGAAACTCCCCATTTTATTAAACATTTATTTGAGAAGCTCAAAATCTAATTTAAATTCTCATAATTGATCACACTTTTAACATGCAATTAAAAATTGAAAGAATCATAATCATTTATTACACCATAATAATAATAATTATAACATTATTTTTATTAGAACATTCTTCCATTTAATAATAAAAGATCCTTTAATTTTTATGAAACTCCTTATTTAATTAAAACGAATCTTCGATAAACCCCAAATCCACATTAATTTATTAAACCACCATTTAATTAATTCTTCATCACTCAATTAATTAAAAAAATACAATATTAATTATTATAATATTGTTATTATTATTGTTAAATCATTATTTTAATTAATCACACTCTCTAATTTAATCTTATTTAATTATAATAAATAATTTATTAATCAAGGTAAAAGGCATGGGTTGGACAACAATCATGCGTTGCATGTGAAAATCCATTAAAATGGAATTCTCCAAATTTGGTGCTCCTGAGGCTCATCAGGATACCCGTGAATATTTTAGTGTAAATACCCGAGTCCAAAAATGACACCTTTAGGTTTTCCAACAATCAAAATAAAATTTTAGAGCTCAGTTTAAAAACCAACCCATAAATAAACCAAAAAATACCAAATCCCTATTATTTTAACCTAGATTAAAATCACAGGACTTAACAATTATCCACGGATGCATTTTTTTCTCGTGGTGCTGATTAAATGGAATGTGTTTTCAATTATCTTACTTTCCATATTGACTATGCCTTATTTTTTATTGATTTAGTCCACATGAAAAAACCATAATGAGAATTGGATCTTGCAATTTTATTTGTTTTCTTTTTGCTTGGATATAAAAAATGATATTATGAATAATATCAAGGGTTTAGAAAAGTATTCACTCTTTGTATTTAATATTTACTTAGTTATATAGGAATAATTTATTTATATTTTTATTTTATGATACTAAAATTTTTGGTCCTTTTGGATGAGATTAATTATATCTAGTGAAAATGTAGTAAATATTATTCCATCTCTTTATTATAAGATTATGGATTATTATACTAGGTAGCAGAGGATGCTTAGTGAAAAAATTGGGAACTATATTTTAAATAAACATAACTAAATTTAAAATTATGATGTTCTATTATAGTATTTGAGGACACTGAACACTATATAGATTTTATTTTATGCCTCAATATTCCTGATGATTATGAGTTATCTCATTGTAAGATCCTATATTTTTTTGGAGTTATCATAATATTGATTTCATGTACTCTTTTTTTAAATATTGGGTACATTTAATTTGGGTTATAACATGGGATTTTTTTGGGTTAAATTTGAGAAAAATGGAAGAAAAGGGGGTGGTGTAGGGTTAGATCTTAGTTAGAGAAAATTGTGTGTCACATCCCAAAAAACAATGAACCCTCATATAGTGGTGAATCCCATGGATAGTACATAGTTTTAAAAATTTTACACCCATAAAAAGAAAAATGTTCACCCTAAATATAACTAACACATAAAGTGTGCACATTTACGAAAAATCATGCACCTCAGCCTAGGATACCGTGTTCTTAAATTAAAATAGCCTGATAATTATTTTAAAAGTTCCACAAACCCTTGGGACTCACCAATTTTTAACCCCACTCAACCCTAATCCCACTCACATTTTTGAATCTATTATGATGAATTCGAAGCCTTACTAGAATCCATTCATTGTAATCTGAATCCCAGATTGAAGATCTTCCCCTTTCCCAGTATGTGTCTTCCATATCGTTTATTATTTCATTCATCCTACCTTCCTCATTCATTCATGTTATGGATGTTATTCTATAATTATATAACTCCTGATAAAAAATTTTTATATATAAATATATGATTATAGAAGTATATCTATAATTATAGATATCTTGGTCGGTGAATCTTAATTTCGTGTTTAAGATCCAAGTCATATTTTCCTTATTATGATGCACAATTTTTCTGGATTTATGATGGACATTTCATCTTCAACAGATTGAGGTAGGTGATCTAATGTTCAATTCCCACAATCATGATTTTGGGTATATATATTCATGTTTTAGGATATCTAGATTTATTTAGAAATTCAATCCCTAAATTGATTTATTTTTTATCCAAATTTATTAATAGGTTTATGGAAGAAATTATTAATTAATTGGGGTGTTAATCATGGGATTAAGGGACAATATATTTTGATAATTAATTTGGTATTTAATTACGAGGTTTAAGGTAATCTAATTTAGATAATTAATTAGATTATTAATTATGAGATTTAGGGATTTTTTATTTAGATAATTAATCAGGGGACTAATTATGAGATGTTAACATAATTTGTTAGAGATAATTAATTGATGTATTACTTGTGTAATATCATGATATATATGTTGATATATATAATGGTTGATTAATTATGAGATAATATTGTCATGATTTAAGATGATTAATGATATATTAATTGTGGTAAATTGGGTTTATTGTGTTGTGGTAATTAATTGAATAATAAATTAGGTCATATTTTAATATTTGACTTGATATAATTAATTGATGAATTAATTAATTTCCTTAACATAACTAATTTCTTAGAAAATTAATTAATTTTAATTATGTGATAAAATAATTGATGAATTAGTAATTAAATTGACGAAGAATAATTAATTAATTAATTAATTAAGTTAAAATGAATGGGAAAATAATAATTTTATTTTGACAAGTATGAATGTAAAAATGGTAATCCACTTGTGAGAAATGGAATGGGAATGTGGTCATCCAATTGAAAATTAAGCATTATAAACTGGACTTTATAATTATGATTAAATGAATGGGAACATGAACATTATATTTTCATGTAATAAAGGTGACATTGTTTTCATATTTATGAAATTTTATATGGGTATTATGGGAAATTAACTGTCAATTAAAGAATAGTAATAAAGGTACACCATGATGTGGCCTCAAAAAAGAATACATCAAGACCCATCATGAGTTGAATTAGGTACTGATATATGATATCACCTTTAAATGCATTGATCTACGACATGAGTTAAATTAGGTATTAAAATATGATGGTACATGGGGAACAATTCAGGTTCTGGCAGGAGACAAAGCTAGTATTAAGGTATATATGTCATTTAGAACCCTGAAGTTAATGTGGTTAAATAAATAATAAATTAAAATGTGATAACTTTTTATTTATTCATTTTAATTTTTTATTTATAGAACTACAAACACTATTTTCTGACTTCATATTGTTTTATACAACATTTGAGGTTGCCTACAGAGTCATACTCACACACAACTCAGGCTTCCTGATTGGTACTCAAATAGAATTAATTTATCTTGGATTAGTTAAGGAAAAATGACCTATGTTAGATGACTAGTTTGGGATGAATCTCTAATGAGGGAACCAGACATGGTTCATGACCATTTTTGGTGCCATATATTTCTTTATTTTTAGTTTTCATATTAGACATGTAAATTATAATAGAATGTTTTCTATTTAAGTTGTTTATTTTATTTCCATATTTGTTTATCATATGATATAGGCATTGTCTATGGTTATTTATTTATTTTATTTTCTTTATAATTTCAAGTTGTTTTTTCTCTGATAAAAAGAGGGTATAGTCTCCCCATGAATGAATAATCAAACCCTCACTAATATTTGGCATCCTCTCGCGTGTATGGAGATGTTCCATATATAATGTGACAGACCGGAACAGGTCACAGATATGTAGATCATGGTTTGGGATGTTACAATATTGTATTATAGGCTCTATTTTTATTTTTTCTTATTTTTTCTTACTATTTGGTAGAGGTGGATTATATACATTGATGATTGGAGGCTTCATAATGAGCTTGTGTATGAGAGTTTTAGACCCATGTACTGGGGGAAACCCTGGTACTCATGGTGGCATTGTTGTTATTGTTGTTTTCTATTCTAGCTGAATAATATTTCATCATGAGAGGCACAATTTTTCTAGGATGTTAATTTTTTTTGAGATTTTCTATAAATTGACTTGTGGCCTGAAAATGCATGGGATTTCCCTCTCCATGCATGGTTATATTGACTTGTGATTGTTCTGCCACGTGCCTCATTTTCAGAATTCATAGGTAATGATTTCATGGGTAATTTGTTGAACATAAATTTATTTCATTGGTGATGAAATTAAAATTAAATTGGTTCCCAATAACAAATTAAGAAATATTAAATGTAAAAAATGAGAATAAATTGGTGTCTAAATATGAAAAATGATAAGAGAATTAGAATTTCCATGATAACCAATACCAAGTTGTAGGATTGTCAAGGGTAGTGATTACACATCATTTTGACCACATATATAGACTTTGATAAAAGTCATATTATTAATTTTTTTTACTTTTTTCTCTTCTGTAATGTGTTAATGTGGTGAATCATTTTTCTAAGATACATGTTTGTAATTGTAGACAATAGGCCTCTATGATGGTACATGTTGAGAGGATGACCATGTGGCATGTCTATGAATGATCCTATAGTGATAAAATTAGAGGCACCAATCATGATGGGTGAGGAAGCATGAGAGAAGTTCTAGAAAAACATCACTATCATTATGCAGTTCATGGAAGGAGACTGAGGATAGGTAAAAAAGATCATTTATGTCATGAATAGAGTGTTTGAGATGCAACAACCTATATATTTTACTAGGGATGGACGACCAAAAGGAGTTATGGACTGGGTTGATTCCATCGATAAGATACTTGACCATTAGGAGAAATATACTGAGAGGAGATTCAAGTTGGTTTCTTATATGATGCAAGGCTAAATGAATTTCTAATTGGGTGTTTAGGTGTAGACAATACATACCAATGATATTTTGTGGATGGAATTCTTTGATAGGTTTTGGATAACTTTTACCTATAAGAGTTCAGGTCGGATATAGTAGTGGAATTCATGTGGAAAGCTCATGAGAGCTTTTTTGTGATGGAATATGGTAGATTCTATAATGATATGCAGTGTTTTCCACTAGCTATGATAAGATATGAAAAAACTATGTAGAGACTCTTTTATAATGGGCCTAAGTGTGAAATTAATTCTCAAGTCATCCTATTTTGTTTAATGAAATTTGATGAGGTGGTGTATTCGACTCTGATAATGAAGGGGAACAAGAAGGAGGCATAATGTGCTGGATATTTAGTTAAGGTTGGATATTCAAGAGGCATGACTTTTGGGATATGGAAGCGGTGTTAGGATTATTTTAGTCAATGAAGTGGGATTATGGGTGGTTATGAAGGAAGTTCAGTTTCAAAAGAGCTTACTTGATTTCTTTCCTATTTGTCTGGTAATTATTTCCATTATCAATGAATATATAAGGCCCCAGCCTTAAACCTTACTTAATCATGAGTTATTACAAGATTAAACATTGAGGATATTTTCAGGTTTAGAGTTTTAGAGAATTAGATCATGAAACTTGCATTACATTCCACATTTAAACAAAGTGGTTACATAAAAGACAGTATTCATTCTTCCCATCACGGAAACATATTTAAAATATAACACGGATTCTTTCTTGAAACATCCTTGACACTATCATCACATCATGTACCTTTCCCTTGACCTGTGAGAAACATTTCAAAAACTTGGGATGAGCATAAAAAGCTTAGTAAGGGTTATAAAAAATATGGAAAGGAAACATGAGTTCATATATACATGAGAATGAAATCATACTTTACCCATAAAACATAGGCACTTTAACATGCCTCATCAAACCAAGAATAAATCATAGAAAACATAAGACATTAAGGTAACTTGAGGCATTCATAACATTCTTACGTAGGGAGTAACCCTCTTGGTTACGTTTGGAATACCCATCACAGTATATTCCCTAAATCTCTTCGGAGGAACCTTAACGTTTCACTCCTTCGCGTTACCCAATGCATTGGAGAGAAATATCGGGCTCACCCGCCCTTAGTTTATCACGGAGCCACCCGTTCTTCATAACAATGCCCATGAACCATAACATAATCGTATCACATAAACATGAATAAAGGAAACATAACATTTCCACATTTCAATCACAATATAACATTTTAGGATATTGAAATAATGAATCCATTCAAAAAAAAAACCATTTCCAAAACCATTTAAAACATTTAATAAAGAGATTTTTGAATCAAAGTGTCCCATACCACCTTGAAGCTTTTAACATTTTAAACCATTAATATCCATATAAATAAATCCTTAAAACCATTTTGAAAACATGGATATTAATAAGAACAAATAATTAAAACATTTAGAACGATATTTTGGTTAAAGGGGTTTTACCAAAATTAGAGACACTTGAATACAATAATCGAGGAATAACATTTAGTCATAACTTTATAATATCATGAGAATAAAAGGATTCATGATATAATACTCCAAAGGACAGTATATACACCATATAAGAGTGAATTGGTGCATAACAACAATGAACCCTCAATAGAAATGTCAAATGTGATGAAATCCCTTATAAAGAAGGTATCCTTAAATTAAGGACAAATAAATCTCAAAAATATGTGTGAAAAATATATATACACCCAATATAAGTGGATATTAAGTGTAAAACAATAAAAGGTCAATCACACATATTTAATGGATGACATATTCAATGACTACAAGTTGAACCCAAAGAAATCGAAATTGGGTTAAAAAGTTCCCTTGACAGCCTAACAGCATCACATGAAAAATGAGTTGATGAGAGATAAAAAGTGTATCTCATCACATGGACATAAAATTTACATCAATAAGGATGTATTAGAACATATCCCAACATAAAAATATGTAAATTAAAATACCCAATAAAATAAGTCTTTTAAAAAAAAGGAGGGTGAAAGGTTCCCTTACCGACTTGGGTATCTTTCAAAACATACACCCCATGAAAGAAAGACAATAGGTCATTGATGTAAATACTCATAAACGAAATTATATTACACAAAGAGTAGAATAATGGTCAGTACATACACCACTCAATGGAATTTGTGGCGAATGTAGCATAAATCTCACGGGAATAAAAGTGAGATGAAAATCCCTTACGAAAACTCGGCAGCCTAACGGCGCCACATAAAACTTCCAAAATGGATTGATGAGAGAGAATAGGGTCTCTCATCACATGAACATAAAAATTACAGTAAGTGTAATATAAAATATCATCCCAATAACAAGAAATATGAGCTTTAAAAGGAATTACATAAAAGTGTATACTTAAAAAGAAAGAGAGGAGTAGGATCCCTTACCTCGGGTCCGACTTGACACGATCGTTCCTTAATCTCCTGAATAATAAACTTGAGTTAATTTCTAATTCCTTAAGAACATTTTTCAAGTTCATTATTACTTCTATAACACTTATTACCATGTCATAAACATTATGTAATCATTTAAGTTAATAATATTTGTTTTGCCGATATTTGGTTCTTAAGTCGAAAGTGGACTTCTTACAATTACATGTTGTTCATGTGGCCAAATGTTTATTATATCCAGAATTGTATTCATTATGTAGATATCATATATTTAATATATATCCAGTACATTCATCCATTTATAACATTACATAATCATTTAGAGGTAAGAAATGAAATGCACCGTTCATGGAGACGGTAAGCCGTACGTACGCATGAACGCTACTTTCATTTCTATTTCGTATTTTATAGAATGGAATAATAATGATATAAAGGTATATTATAATTCCAGTATAATATAATATATAATATCATATTTCCATCCTTTATACATCCCACATATGGTATTTAACGAATCAAATCACTTTGAGGGGGCGGTAGTCCGCACTTCCTTAAATGAAGATATCGCGTATACCCATAATGGAAGCCATAAAGGTAAGACAAAAATGAAAAATAAAGAAGCATAAATAAAACATAAACATATTATATATCATATATAAAAATAGTGACATCATAATCGCCACCTTTGAATGTGTTAAATGAGTATTGAACAATCATCGTTTCGGGAGGCAGAATTTCACCATCCACGGAAACTGTATGTTCTTTAACCATTTGATGTAGTTTTGTGAGAGTGTAGCTAGAATAAATCTTATAAAAACATCCTAGTATATTGAAGATACTGGTGTTGTTACAAAAGAAGTAAATAAAAAGAGTTTAGGGGGTTGGAGAAGCAAGATAAAACAAATGAACATGAGAGAATGAATTACCTTTAAAAGTGTAACTCCTTTTGATTTGAGCCTAAAGGCTTCCTTTGAAAGGATTCTGCCCAAAGGGAATACTCTAAGATGAGGAGAGGGATGTGGAGAGAGTAAATGGGCAGTGGTTGGCCGAGCCAAAGGCTTTAGGAGTGTGTTAAATGAGGTAGAGGTGGGGCCTTTTATAAGAGGAGAGGAGGGGCACTTTTGGAAAGTAAAGAAATATTACTTTATTTGAAAATGTGTTTAGGTTTCAAAAGGTCCCACATTGATATAATTCTTGGATAAGGTGATAAGGCTTATAAATCCACTCATACAATAATTTTTGGACATGTGTAGTTCATAGATTTTACATTATCTTTCCATTTTATTTAAATCGTCAAATAATGATGTCATCGCTGCATCATTATTATGTCATAAATAATTTAATTTATGTAATGTATAAAAATTATAAAAAAACTACTATGATGTAGGAAATCTTTTTAGCTTTCCAATGAATATTTATAATTAAAATTATGACTTTTATAACCCCACTTAAAAATTGTTTTAGTAAAACATTTCATGTTTGTGTCAATTTTACTTTTACATTAAATAAAATGTTATTTATGTCATTTCCCAACCAAAGTGGATCAATGGGGTCCCCAAGTTGACCCATGTCTTGTATTGGTCGTCCATGATACAACCAATAGGTGTAGGACAAGTTTCATGGTGTTTTCACATTCTTATAATATCATTTTTACCTTAAACTACACTAATTACCTTTAATCGCGATTAAAAACTTAATAAGTTACTATTCACCAAAAAGTTATTTTAATCTCATTGAACCACATTTCACTTCTTAATGACAACCATGTATGTCGGATTTTTGAAAATCAAAACACAATGATGGAAAAATTTCATTTAAACGGAAAATCAGTTTTTATAAGTACCACTTAGTGGTTTCAATATTCATCAAAAATTGAAGTTTTTCAGAAAAATTCCAAAAATTCACCCTAAGCTATATTTGATATTCTGAATTCAAAAATGAAGTCCGTTTTACAAAGTCCAAAACATATAAGTCACATTAATTAATTTAATAATTAATTCCCGTTGTCATGACAAATAGCGTGTTTTATGAAACAATAAGTATCAAAAGATTGACACTAGTTTAAGTCTGATTTCAAAGTGAAATTGATTCCAACGACCACTATTGGATTTAATGGTAAAAATATTTTCTAATTTCAATTTAAAACCAATTCAAAATATAATCTAATCATATAAATAAATTAGATTAAAAAGTGGTTTTGAATTAAAATACAACATTTTACACTATTCATTAAAAACATGAACTTTATCGGAAAGAAACCAAAAATTTACAGAAAGTAAATTTTGATGTCCCGATTCTTAATAAGAGTTTTATTTGGACCAAAAGAATGTTTAAGAGTGAAAAAAACTATATTTAATGACGGTTCTCCATCAAAAGGTGATAAGTGAACCTTTAGTGAAAACTAGGGAATATATGCCTAAAATTGAATTCTTTCCGTATTTTAAGCCTTTATCTTTTATTGTACAAATGTAAAAATATTTAAGAACATATATAATCATATTTTAGTTATTTCTATCCATTCCTGCCATTACAACGACTACATGTTAACTACCATTTAAAATAATATAATTTTATTATTTGAGTGCAACGTAAGATTCCCAAGAAACTCGTTGTTGCGTGTTGGGTACGCCATCGAGCATAGCATACCCTTTAAAGTCATATTAATATTTTATTCACAAATATGGATAAATATGAAAATGTCATATTCCTTATTTACCTGGGGTGTTACAGAAAATATCCCAAATCACCATTGGAGTGTAAATTATATTGAATGATGGGTCATATAAAACAGATTTGTAGGACATAGTGACAAACTTTTATTGTTGGAGGATCTAGAAAAAAGGTAAACTGTGGGAATGGGATATTAAACACTTTATCGGAATGGAAATTGGAGTTATACTAGTTGAGGTGGATGGGGTATTTTATGTGGTGCTTTTTGGAATGAGAACACTTGCAGGGACCCAAAACATGACGTACATGGACATTACCTTACTTTAGCAGAATACTTAATACATAACAAAAACAGACACACAAAGACCGTAATAGTTTAGTGTCTTTGTAAACTTGGACCGTAATCTTCTAATCGTGGTGAAAGATCTTCAACATCTCCCATAAAGATCATTCCCTTTGTTTTCTAACCTAAAACCTTTCTTTAAATCCTGGGGAAAAGAAAACATAAAAAGTGTGAGCTCAAATGCTCTGTAAGGGTAATCATGGATAAAATAAAACATACTATATACATTTGAACTTAAAAACATGAACATAATGTTTAAACATCAAAAGCTTGAGAAATGACATAAAACATGGAAGTACGTAAGGCATAGATCATAAAGAAACATTAAGAATGACAAAATAGCATGGGAATAAAACATGCAATTGTGGAATCCATTAAGCACATGTAATGATTTCCATAGTAGCCAAGTAATTGCTACCAAGACCATCTTAGTGGACAAAGTCCCTTTCTAAATCGAGTTCACTCCTCGTTTTAGTCCTTTTTTACTGAACCGGTTTAACCTTCCGTTCCAGCCATGTCTATCTCATGAGATATAAATCTTTACCCAATGCATTGGAGGGAGATATAGGTCCCACAAATCTCATAATTAAATCATTCTTACTTGTGCCACAACATAAACATAAATCATTCATCATAGCCCAATGAATAAAATGGGTTTCATAAACACCATTCCATCATCACATAATCCATATAAAATAAATGGCCATCATTTCATTATAAGAAAAGTGAAACCATGTAAATCATAGAGACATTATACTTGAACCATACCCATATGAAATAATGTCCTCTTAGATGGAATGTGGTTTTGATAAAACACTTGAAATGAATTCTTTATGAAAATATGCTTTCTTCTTAAAAATCAATTTCTTTTCACAAAACATCATGAAATTTTAAAAGAAAAAGATTTTGTTTAAAATAGTTGTGAAATATTTTTAAGGAAGCTTAATGAAAATAAGGCTTTATAAAACCATAAAAAACTCATTCATGCTGTGTATGTTAAAAACATTCTTCTTGTACTTTTGTCAGAAAAGTTAAAAAAGTACCTCGTAGGGTAAAAAAAGAATGATTCCTTCCATACCATGGGGTAAAAGTCAAAATGGGTATAAAAGGACTTTAAAAATACATGAATACACTTTTATAAAACATGGACATGGATGATAGCAATAACCCCAGTAAATACTTACGAATAAGTAATCTCAGATAAAAATGAGATTTGCACAATTATCCCTTACCTTAGGTCCGATATGTTTCGTACGTATCTGAACCTCCTGTATAATGATTTAAATAATGTTATTGACTTATTAAAGAATCATATTAATTGTTATGATATCATATATGGTTCACTTATGACTTTATATTACCCTTTCTTTTGTAAATTCCATGTTAAAGAGCGTTTTGGGTAAAATCGTTTCATTCGTCGTCCGTGTTTTGACTTGTAATTTTTCATATGATTACATAGATCATGATTAATTACATCCATAATGTAAAACATGATTTATATATAATATATATTCAGAATATTCATATATGTAATAGACCGATAAATAGAAATAAATACACCGTTCATGGAGACGGTAGGTCGTACGTACGCTTGAACGTTGTTTTCGTTTCCTCATTGAATTGAATGGAAATAATCGGATGACATAAATATATATATATATATATATATACATAAATCCAGTATAATTATTATGTCATATATTTCATTATTACTTATTATATACATTTTATAATCATTTATGAATGGTTAATCATTGAGAATGAATCTCATCGCGTCGTGGAGACGATATTCCGTACGTACGCACGAGCGATGATATCATTCCCATGATCTTGGAATTTTATTGGAGTGTATTTATACTATTACAGAATCATTATAACTTTACAATAATCATATATAGTTATTATTTACACCATTATACCCATACAAGTATGGTGGTGGTGGAAAAATATATTACACCATGGCATGGAGACGGTATTCCGTACGTACGCACGCGCGGTGATTTTGTTTTCCGTAGGATGGATAGATGGTGAAATAGGGTTGTTTCATACTTATAATAACATATCCTAATATTAGTGATACTGATGTTATTACTTCATAATGAAACAACCTAAGAAGAGGAAGTGGAAGAAGAAATAAAGGTGAAAGAATCGGTAACGGAAATTACCTCTTCTTTGAAGCGCCTCTTTGAGACCTCCTCTTAGGGCACTAAAATTGGCCTTTCAAAAATACCAGGACCTATAGGATGTTTCTAGGGAAGTGGAGAAGATAATTGGGTAGGGTTTGGCTGATATTGAAGGCTCAATGTGGTGTGAGGAAGATAGGGAGGAGGAGCCCTTTTATAAGGGAGGAGAGGGGCACCTTTATAATTCTTAAAAATATTAATTTATAATAAATCTAACCCCACTTAAAAACCACCAAAAATGACTAATATTAGAATATTATATGATAGAGGGTTGCAATCTCATCAAGCAATCAAATTTAGACATGTTTGGATCTTATTTTAAACCTTATCATTTTGATTTATCCTTATTTATTCTATTTAGGTTTTGTTTGTGATAATAAAACTCTAAATTTTATATTATAACAAATAATTACTTATTTATTGTGAATTTTCCATAATTATTTAGTTAATAACATTATAGACCATATAAATTTAAATTTATAATTTTTAAATATTTTTGTGTTATTTAAACAATTTTATAATATGTTATTTTTATAAAATAACAATAGTGTCAATTTTAACAGTATTCATTTTTTTGAATTTAAATAAAATATATACAGACGATATATTCGAACTAAAAGCTTTAATATATTCATAAATGGTCATATATATCTATAAAATTAGTGGATAACATTAAATAATTCATATAATATTTATTTTATTATTTTTAAAACCATTTATTTGGTTTATCTCATAATAAAATAATTACTACATCATTTTTGTACAACTATTTAATATACTTATATGCTGCATAAAAATTAAAAATAAAATCCTATGATGAAGATAAATCTGTTAATTTTCACAATAATACTTTTACTTGAATTTATCATCTTAAAATCACAATAGGTAAATTGTAATATATATTAAATTATGAAGGTGACATCTTTGGCATCATTTAAAATAAAATAATATAAGTGTCATAATTTCTTTTATAAGACTCCAAATGGTCAAATATTCGACAATTGGATGATTATAGTTTAAATTTACATGACAAATAAGTTTTGGTCAGGGTTTTGTGCCTTTTATGGTCACTATTAGTTTAATAAAACTATATTCTTGATTTTTCACTAGATAAATAATTTCTTCATCACTATTGTGACACAATTAATGATAATTATTTAATCCCAAAAAAATTAAATAAATTATCATGATGTATATAATTTTGTTATCTTTATTTATACTATTAATTTTTGATGTTTCGTGAAGTTTATCACAAACATAAAATTATTATACTTATAGTATTTAAGAGAGTGACATGTTGTCACTTTCTTTGGTTTTAATAAGAATTAAATTATTTTCATGAATCAAAGTCTATTAAATTAATCTAATCCGACCCTTAGGTGATATGGGTCGACTTTTAGTCATCCAATTGGATTTTCCAAGAGTTAGGGTAATTTTATAACTTATATTTACCCTTAATTACCCGATTTACCTTTAACTATAGTAAATAAAATTTACCGTAGTTACTATTCACAATGACCAAAAATAAAAAGTAGCTTATTAACATAATTTGGACCCACTGATTCCAAATATGGAATACAATTTTTCAAATTCAATACACAAAAGTTTCATAAATTAAATTAAAATTAATCCCTTTGTTGAAAGAAAACCGAATTTTCTTTAAAACATTGCAAAAGATTGAATTGATTTAACCTACGAATTCAAGGTAAAATCAATGATAATGACATACATTATAGTAAATGGTAAAAATATATTCTATTTATACTTTAAAACCATTCAATGTTATAATTTAACCACATAAGATATTACGATTAAAAAAGTTTTTTTTAATTAAAATATAGCGCGTTTTTACTATTCATTAAAATATGAAAGACATCAGAATAAAATGAAAAATTTATCCAAAGTAAATTATTATTTATTGATTCCCAAGAATAATTTTATTTTGACATATGTAACTTATAAACATGTCAACAACTAGATTTAATGTGGGTGTGCCATCAAAAGGCGGCAAAACTGCATTTTTTTAAAAATACTTATTTTACCCGAAAAATTTATTTTCTGCTTATACCATGTTCTAAAAAGTGTGTAAGATGAATAATAATGTTATAAAATTCAAATTTTAGTTAATACTATTCATAACTGGTAGTTCATAATAATATTATAATAATATATCGTAGTTTAGTAAAACCCAGTATTGCGTATAACACACGATATCGAGGAAGGTCGTGATTGCGTCTAATGGAAGCCAAGTCAGGGTTGCGTGTTGTGAAAGAATCCTTCGTTGTTTTGTATAACAGAATCCAACCATATTTCATTTATACATTGAATATATATATATATACACTCAATGTTTCATAGAATAACTATTATCAAAATTGTGTGTAACACGATCCAAGAATAGTGTTGCGTATACAGCAAGCTAATACGGTGTTGCGTATAGTGCAAGGTAATCTTGGTGTAGCATACAACACAAGACATTAATGAAATTAAAAGAATATTTTTTATAAAATCTCGGGGTGTTACATTCTACCCCCCTTAAAATGAATTTCTCCCTCGAAATTCGTCGGGGTTATAAATGGTTTACTACTCAAAAGTTTGTTTAATAGAAACACACATCGTAAAAAGGAATACCAAAACATGGCTTTAAAAACTAAAGTATGAAATGTAACGGTTACGCAAATTAACTCATCACTAGGTTTCCACATATGAGGACATAGGTGAAAATATGGATATGGAAGAAAAATCAAACCATCAAGTTCTGATGGAGAGTGATAGAGAACATAGCTATGAAAAATCCAACAATCACTAAGCTATTGATTTGTGATGATCTAAGGTACCATATGATTCATCGGATATAAGGGAACTAGGACAACATTTTTGGTTTTCAAGATCATTTCCCTAAATTTGATAAATTAAAATTAATAATTGCATGATTTTGGTACAATCTTACTGTTTTTTGTGAATCGAACAATTTCCACTTCATACCTTAAAGAAATGAAGTTGAATTTGTTATTTGTGATGTGTTAGAAGATCATGTGATGGAATGATGGGTCATTCAATCTCTCTCAAACAAAAGGTTAGAAAAAGTTATAAGTCCATCTTATGGTTAGATTAATCGTATATGGTTCCAAAAATGAACTTATACTTCATATATCATACAACATAATAAAATAAAACAGGTTTCTACTAACCAAGGACTTCCTGTGGGCCAGTGGTGGGCGATAAAGGCCAGTCGCACTTTGGTTGTGGGTTCGATTCCCACAGCCTTGTCCGACGCGATGGGCTGTCGCCCGTCCTGCAGGTTTTCCTTTTTCTAAAGCTATATAACAATAACATCCCATAAATAATATCGAAAAAAGTTTTATCCTAACTTATGTCCAACATAATCCATTCAAATCTTTAGTCTTATCTAAAATACTTTGGTCCAAGCTCATAATATAAAGAAAATGATTACTTGAAATGTCACATAACAATCACGTGAATGCCATCATTTATCCCCCATATATCATATGATATATGTTGTTGGTCAAATTACAAACATGTGAATACCTTAATCATGTATTCTCTTGAAGAATGAATACCCATTAATTGATCCATAGTGAAAACATGAATGCAGTCAAAAGTTAACTCTTTCCACATACCAAAATCCAAAAAATTCTATATACTCAAACCATGATATAACCTTCTCCTTATGTCATTCATGAGCTCATTAATACGGTCAAACATTTCATTTTTTCATTTTCATTTTATTATGCGCATATCATCTTTTTTTCTAAAAACATCTCAATCAGATTCTATGGTTACTGGTACCATTGAAAAGCACAATAGACCAATACATAAATATTCCAATATTCCACGATACTATATAAAACATTATTTTGGAATCCCATTACATAAACACTTAATCATTCCACCACATCGTTGTCATATTCAACATCGCCAATAGTGATCGCTTGTGACTTCCAATTGTCTTTTGCCTTAAGTGGTTTCTCATGTCAATCATCACTAACCCTTGGATTAGGAAATTTATTAGCATAATGCCCCATTTCCTCGCACTTGAAGCATTGAAGTGTTGGTGGTGAGTTCTATGCAGTCTTTTCTTTATTCACATCATTAGAAACCCTTTTTCCATTACTTCGACACTCAGCTACTCGATGACCTTCTTTTCCACACTTAAAACATTTTCTAGTCCCTTTAAGACAATCTCCACCATGCTTCTTTCCACACATTGACCATAATGAAACATTCATCTTCATTTCACCATTATTCTATGATTTCTCCTTGAACTCCATCTTTCGTTTCTTGTCAAAACTATGTGATGGATAAGTAACACCAACATCCATTTCTACGTTGATAGCACAACGCGCAATTTCTTCATAGCTACTGAAGTCTCTTATAGCTAATTCCTTTCGAAGATTTGGTTTTAAGCCACTGAAGAATCGATCAACTTTACTTTCAGGTTGGATGATAAATCCAGATGCATACCTGGAAGGCCTTGTAAAATTCACATTGTATATACCAACAGATTCATCATCCTTTTGCTTTAGTTCAAGAAACTCCATCTCCATCTTTGTTCAAAGAATATGAGGGGAGTACTTATTGAAAAATAAGTTCTTGAACTCGTCCCATTCCATGGACTCAATTTCATCTATTGGCCTTGTATTCTTGACAAGATTCCACCATTGATCAGCTTCACCTTCCAAACAATATACTGCTAAGATGAATTTATCATGTTCAGAACATTGAGGAACTGAAAATATCTTTTCATTAGTACTGATCCATTGTTCAGAAACAAGTGGATCAGAAGACCCTCTGAAAGAAGGTGGACGTTGCTTCATGAAGGACTCAACAGAATATTGTTCCCTTATCTGCTCATTTGGAAGTCCAGAATGATTCATAGCTTGTGTAAGTATAGCAATACGATTTTTCACTCCATCTCCCATAACATTTTTTTGTTCAGGAAGACAATCATTACATTGATCAACACGGTTCCTTCAGGTTCCATCCATTGTCTAAAACCCAAAAAGAATAGTCTGAGAGGAAAAAATCACCCTAGGGAAAACAATATAATAAAGGGGGGGGGGGGGGGTACCATCAATATTTTACATCTTGGGTTACCGTAATTCTAGTACTATAACCTATACATAACCTTAGGGACATCCCTAGACATACCTTATAAATATCTCTATGGATCTTACTAATGATTTCGCATCCGAGTTTCCAAAGGTTGACTAAACTTTTTCTCTGATACCAACAGTAGAGACCCAAACCTTGACATACATGGAAATTACATTACGTTAGCGGAATACTTCATACATAACAAAAACAGACACACAAGGACCATAATAGTTTAGTGTCTTTGGATACTTGGAACGTAATCTTCTAATCATGGTGAAATATCTTCAACATCTCCCATAAAGACCGCTCCCTTTTTTTTCTCACCTAAAACCTTTCTTTATAACCTGGGGAAATGAAAATATAAAAAGGGTGAGCTCAAATGCTCAGTAAGGGTAAGCATGGATAAAATAAAACATACCATATACATTTGAACATAAAAACATGAACATAATGATTAAACATCAAAAGCTTGAGAAATGACATAAAACATGGAAGTACGTAAGGCATAGATCATAAAGAAACATTAAGAATGACAAAATAGCATGGGAATAAAACATGTAATTGTGGCATGCATTAATCACATGTAATGATTTCCATAGTATCCAATTCATTTCTGCCAAGACCATCTTAGTGGACAAAGTCCCTTTCTGAATCGAGTTCACTCCTCGTTTCAGTCCTGTTTTACTGAACCAGTTTTACCTGACGTTCCAGCCATGTCTATCTCATGAGATATAAATCTTTACCCAATGCATTAGAGGGAGATATATGTCCCACCCATCTAATAATGAAATCATTCTTACTTGTGCCACAACATAAACATAAATCATTCATCATAACCCAATGAATAAAATGGGTTTCATAAACATCATTCCATCATCACATAATCCATATAAAATAATTGGACATCATTTCATAAGAAGAAAAGTGAAACCATGTAAATCATAGAGACTTTATACTTGAACCATACACATATGAAAAAATGGCATCTTAGATGGAAAGTGGTTTTGATAAAACACTTGAAATGAATTCTTGAGGAAAATACCCTTCCTTCTTCAAAATCAATTTATTTTCACAAAATGTCATGAAATTTTAAATGAAAAAGATTTTGTTTAAAATAGTCATGAAATATTTTGAAGGAATCTTCATGAAAATAAGGATTTATAAAACCGTAAAAAAACTCGTTCGTGCCGTATAAGTTAAAAAACATTCTACTTGTACTTTTGTCGGAAAAGTTAAAAAAGTACCTCGTAGGGTAAACAAAAGAATGATTCCTTCCATACCATGGGGTAAAAGACAAAATGGGTATAAAAGGACTTTAAACATACATGAATATTCTTTTATAAAACATTGACATGGATGATAGCAAAAACCCTAGTAAATACTTACGAATAAGTAATCTCGGATAAAAATGAGATTTGCACAATTATCCCTTACCTTAGGTCCGATATGCTTCCTACGTATCTGAACCTCCTGTATAATGATCTAAATAATGTTGTTGACTTATTACAGAATCATATTAATTGTCATGATATCATACATGGTTCAATTATGACTTTATATTACTCGTTCTTTTGTAAATTCCATGTTAAAGAGTGTTTTGGGTAAAATCGTTTCATTCGTCGTCCGTGTTTTGACTTGTAATTATTCATATGATTACTTAGATCATGATTACTTACATACAGAATGTAAAACATGATTTAAATATAATATATATTCAGAATATGAATATATGTAATAGATCTATAAATGTAAAGAAATACAACATTCATAGAGACGGTAGGCCGTACGTACGCATTAACGTTGTTTTCGTTTCCTCATTGAATTGAATGGAATTAATTGGATGGCATATATATATATATATATATATATATATCCAGTATCATTATTATGTCATATATTTCATGATTACTTATTATATACACTTTATAATCATTTATGAATGGTTAATCATTGAGAATGAATCTCATCGCGTCGTGGAGACGGTATTCCGTACGTACGCACGAGCGATGATATCGTTCCCATGATCGTGGAATTTTATTGGAGTGTATGTATACTATTAAAGAATCATTATAAATTTAAAATAATCAAATATAGTTATTATTTACACCATTATACCCATCTAAGTAAGGTGGTGGTGGAAAATAGATTACACCACGGCGTGGAGATGGTATTCTGTACGTATGCACGCGCGGTGATTTCGTTTTCCGTAGGATGGATAGATGGTGAAATAGGGTTGTTTAATACTTATAATAACATATCAGTATATGAGTGATACTGATGTTATTACTTCATAATGAAACAACCTAAGAAGAAGAAGTGGATGAAGAAATAAAGGTGAAAGAATCGGTAACGGAAATTACCTCTTTTTTGAAGCGCCTCTTTGAGACCTCCACTTAGGTTACTAAAATTTGTCTTTGAAAAAGACCAGGACCTCTAGGATGTTTCTAGGGAAGTGTAGAAGAGAATTGGGCAGGGGTTGACCGAGTTTGAAGGCACAATGTGGTGTGAGTAAGAGAGGGAAGAGGTTCCCTTTTATAAGGGAGGAGAGGGGCACCTTTTGGAATTCTTAAAAATATTAATTTATAATAAATCTAACCCCACATAAAAACCTCCCAAAATGACCCATATTCGAATATTAGATGAGATAGGGTTGTAATATCATCAACAAATCAAATTTATACATGTTTGGATATTATTTTAAACCTTATCATTTTGATTTATCGTTATTTAATCTATTTAGGTTTATATGTTTTAATAAAATTCTAAATTTTAAATTATAACAAATAATTACTTATTTGTTGTGAATTTTCCATAATTGTTTAATTTATAACATTATAGACCATATAAATTTAAATTTATAATTTTTTAATATTTTTGTGATTTTTAAACAATTTTATAATATGTTATTTTTATAAAATAACAATAGTGTCAATTTTGACACTATTCATTTATTTGAATTTAAATAAAATATATACAGAAGATATGTTCGAAATAAAATCTTTAATAGAATAATAAACGGTCATATGTTTCTAGAATATTAGTTTAGAACACTAAATAGTTCATATAATATTTATTTTATTATTTTTAAACCCATTTATTTGGTTTAACTCTTAATAAAATAATTACTACAACTTTTTTGTAAAATTATTTAATATACATATATGCTGCATTAAAATTAAAAATAAAATCCTATGATGAAGATAAATCTATTAAATTTTACAATAATACTTTTACTCGAACTTATCATCTTAGAATCACAATAGTTAAATTGATATATTTATTAAATTATGAAGGTGACAACATTGGCATCATTTAAAATAAAATAATGTAAGTGTCATAATTGCTTTTATAAGACTCCAAATGGTCAAATATTCGACCATTGGATGATTATAGTTTAACTTTACATGACCAATAAGTTTTGGTTATGTTTTTGTGCCTTTTATGGTCACTATTAGTTTAATAAAAACTACATTCTTGATTTTTCACTAGATAAATAATTTCTGCATCACTATTGTGTCACAATTAATGATAATTATTTAATCCGAAAAAATTCTAAATAAATTCTCATGATGTATATAATTATGTCAGCTTTCTGTATAATATTAATTTTCGCAGTTTCATGAAGTTTATCACTAACTTAAAATTATTATACTTATAGTATTTAAGAGAGTGACATATTGCCACTTTCTTTGGTTTTAATAATAATTAAATTATATTAATGAAAAAAATTCTATTAAATGAATCTAATCCGACCTTTAGGTGATATGGGTCGACTTTTAGCCATCCAATAGGATTTTTCCAGGTGTTAGGTTAATTTTATAATCTTATATTTACCCTTAATTACCCGATTTACCTTTAACTATAGTAAATAAAATTTACCGTATTTACTATTCACAATGCCCAAAAATAAAATGTAGCTTATTAACATAATTTGGACTCACTGATTCCAAATATGGAATCCATTTTTCGAAATTAAATACACAAAAGGTGTAGAAATTAAACTAAAATAAATCTCGTTGTTGAAAGAAAATGGGTTTTCCTATAAAACATTGCAAAAGATTGAATTGATTTAACCTTCGAAATCAAGGTAAAATCAATGATAATGACATACATTATATTAAATGGTAAAAATATATTCTATTTCTACTTTAAAACCATTCAATATTATAATTTAACCACATAAGATATCACGATGAAAAAAGTTGTTTTTAATTAAAATATAGCGTGTTTTTACTATTCATTAAAATATGAAAGTCATCAGAATAAAATGAAAAATTTATCCAAAGTAAATTCTTATTTATTGATTCTGAATAATAATTTTATTTTGTCAAATGGAACTTATAAACATGTCAAAAACTATATTTAATTTGGGTGTTCCATCAAAAGGCGGCAAAACTGCATTTTTTGAAAAATACTTATTTTACACGAAAAATTTATTTTGTTCTTATACCGTGTTATAGAAAATGTGTAAGATGAATAATAATGTTATATAATTCAAAATTTAGTTAATAATATTTATAATGGCTAGTTCATAATAATATTATAATAATATATCGTTGTTTAGTAAAACCAGGTATTGCGTACAACACACGCTATCGAGGAAGGTCGCGATTACGTGTAATGCAAGCCAAGTCAGGGTTGTGTGTTGTGAAAGAATCCTTCATTGTTTCGTATAACATAATCCAACCATATTTCATTTTTACATTGAATATATATATATATATATATACTCAATGTTGCGTAGAATAACTATTATTAAAATTGTGTGTAACACGATCCAAGAATAGTGTTGTGTATACTGCAAGCTAATATGGTGTTGCGTATCGCGTAAGGTAATCTTGGTGTAGCATACAAGACACGAAATTAATTAAATTAAAAGAATATTTTTCATAAAATCTCGTGGTTTTACAACACATATCAGTAGATTGGTGCCTCTTAAAGGAGTTAGACGGCATCACAAGGAAGAGGGATATGATAACGTCATTTTCTGTACCCTAACACTATGGATAGAGAGACTAGACCATCGATAGTAAAAGTAACTATTATTGTATCTTTTACATTATCTTGTTCTTTATTTGATATCAATGCCTCTCAATTCTTTATATCTATTGTATCTTTTAGTGGTTTGATCATGGAGGAGGATTTTTTGAGAGATTTAAGGACTATTGATACACCATTGGTGGTATAGTCTAGAGAAATGTATCTATGAAAGGTATGTTCTCTAGAGGTTAGGAAGAATTATTTTCATTAGTATCTCTATAACCATGAACTGTGCGCCTTCGAATTAATATTTAGTATGGACTATCTTGTAACATACTGAGGCCACATAGATTGTTATTAGTGGAGTGTGGCTTTTGTGTCTCATAAGGGTGACAATTACATTCACCATGGGGAGTAATATATTTAGGTAGGCCGAGTAGGTCCAATTACTCATATATAGTGAGATATGATAACCCTGGTTTCTACTTTATTGTCGGATGATGAAGAAATAAAGCATGATATCATTACACTAGTGGTTCAATAATTTTGTGATGTGTTTATTAAAGATTTATTAGGGAATCCACCTGAGATATATGGGTAATTCACCATTGATATCATGTTTAGGTTTGAGCAGGTAACTAATTCGCCATATACAATGAAAATAATATAGCTTCAATATAAGAAAACATGGCTATAGGAGCTAGAGGATAATGGGTTTATGTGTTAGAGTATTTTTCCTTGGGGTTCACAAACATTTTTTGAATGGAAGGATCATAAAAACATACATTTTTAAATTGATTAATGGATGTTCAAAAAGATGAATATAATAATTTGGTATCATCTTCAATTTATCGATGATATTTTTGATCATTTAAAGGGGTATTGCTAGTTCTCGATGATCTACCCAAGATCAGGGTAACATCACCTGAGATTTTGGACTTCTGATACATCAAGGAAATATTTTTTAATCATATATAGAATAGATGTGTTTTTCATAATGTTTTTTGGATTGAAGAACCCACCAAAAGTGTTCATTCAATTTATGAAGATAATATTAAACCCATAACTTGAACAGTTTGTCGTAGTATTGATGGATGACATTTGGAGTACTCTAAGAAACATAAAAATCATATTTAGTGATGGTGTCTAGCTTTAGAAATAGAATAAGTACCCATATCCATTATAGGGATTTCACTACTAAGATAACCAAAATAGATGATGTTGGAACTAAGAGAATCGGGGTTCTATTTTGGAATATGATTTATGATATGAAAAAAAAATATCCATGTATGGAACAACCCCTTATTCAACTATATTATCTTCCTTTTTTGGATCACTATATGGAAAAAGAAATCTATTGGGGGAACTACTATTCCATTAGTAGATATGAAATGGATTAAATATCTCAAAAAGATAATATAATATTTGGGATGCAATAAAAGATAAATGATTATTGTATAAATTTATTATTTAAATGTAGATTCATATCAATAGTGGTAATTAATCCAGTTCACTAAATTAGGTGATGTAATTGAATTTATCACCTTAAAAAAATTTAAATTAATTTTAATTGTGAAATAAATTCCTTTAGAGTAGTACGATGATATGGAGGGCATGTTCTTTACAATAATCTTGGGGGAAAAAATAAATTGTTCTAGTGTATAAGGATTTCTATAATATTTTATCATGGCATGCCTCTAACTACATATGTAATCTTAAATTCATGATTAACCATTTATTTTATGGGATTCAGGAAATTAATTGAATAGAAATATTTTCCAAAATATATTCATCATTCCAATATATTGAATCAAGTACCATTAAAATAGGTAATAAATTTTCAAGATTCAATATCCTCTATGGAAATCAATAGAACAAGAAATATGTTGATCACCAAGAAATATAGAGCACAATAAAAAATTAGAATGGAATGAATAAATTAACATCATGTGAAAATTGTGAAAAGAAATATGCTAGAAAAAGATTAAGGGAATAAGTGTTTTTTACATTTGTGGAAATATGGGTCAGATGGCTAATGAATTTAAATAAAATAATTAAGACAGATTTATGTAGTTATTTAACTATAAAGATAAGGGGTATTATTGAAACTAGTGTCACAATTCCCAATTGAACATATTGCTAATAAATCTATGGGGTTTTGGTGAATTTGTCTAACTACTACAACCAAAAGTGGGATGATTAAAATTCACATTTATTTGGTTTTAAAAATAATATCAATAAAATTTTTGTTATTATAATCATAAAATTTATAAAGGTATTTCTATATTAGTCTTATTTAAGGATTTCAATAAATATTCTGAATTTTCCTGATAACCAAAAAGATAATTTAGTGGTAAGTTGATCTTTATGAAGAATATTAAAATGAAGAAAATATAACCCATAATATGTCAATGGTGTCGATTAAATGAAGTTTTATTCAAATAATGTGATGATTGAAATTAATGAAGTTGAAGGGATAAATTCATTGGGCTTGAATATAAATAGAGATTTGATTAAAAAAAGTTGATGAAAATTATTATATTTTTCATTTATGTGACATATAGAACAAGGATAATGTTAATGGTGATTATGTTTATTAGGTTATTTAATAATTTTAGTCATGTTTTTCGAATGTCACATTATAAAATGATTTTTTATTCCTATGGATCAATGTCTGATCAATTTATTTTGAGTTTTAAAATGTTTGATAATATTTTTGAGGAATTTTATGGTTAACTACTTATGGAATGGATTAAGTTGAAATTTGGATATTATTGATTAAAATTAATGTATGATTTATCATATTTGACACCCTATCATATGCATTTTATATTTTTTAAATATTTCAATGCATAATAAATGACTTATGGATATTATGATTCCATAATAGTGGTTTATGGATAAAAATTCTTCTAGAATATCCATTTACTAGACTAAGAGATAGATTGAAAATTGATCGAAGAAAAACCGAGTGATGAAATTATATATATATAATGGAAGGAAATTTATTAAGATTGTTTTGGAAAGGTATTAATTTAAATATTAAAATAAAAGATCAACATTATCAAAATGACCTTCAATTAAGAAAAGCTCTTTATTCACTTCTCTTACTAAGAAATAAATGGTCTTTTTACCAATTATATATTTATGGGTTTTAAAGGATAAAATCTCATGACCATGTTCCTTATCATTATCTATTAATCCTTGGGTGTTAATTATCTCGCCAATTTCCATATTTTCACTTCCCACTGAACTTATCCTATTTAAAAACCTAGTTTTATACTGAACTATGAAATTAATTTTCCCTATTTTTAATATGATGATTCATTAAAACTTTATATAATATAGTTTCTCAAATTTTAAACTGTTCATTAAATGTTTTCTGTTGAAATTAAGATAATACAATTTTTTAACATCGTAAAATATAAAAACATGAGAATTTATACATAAACCATTATGTTTGATGGTGTATGTGACATGAAACATTAATCTGAATAGAACCACAATATATTATTATTTAAATATTATCATTATATCATAGCCATTAAATTGGTGGGTATTAATAGGATTAACTTATTTATAAAATATATGTAAATTTACTACATAATATAATCTAATTGATAAATTATTAGTAAATGATCACAATGTTTTGAGTACATACATTTCACTCTACAAATATATGTTTTCATCAAACTATTATTTTATTAATTTTAATAATAAATAATAAATAATTTCTTCAACATTTATAAATTTAATTTATAAAATGTTTTTTTTAAATTATCATTTAATAATTATATTATGGTGAAATAATGGTATATTTGAGAAAATGATTGATTTTTCTATAAATAAGGAAAAATTCAGATATTTTTAATTCTATGATTTTCTTTTCATTATGATTTGAAATAGATATAAAATTAATTTATGTATTATTTAATTATATACTGTAAAATTAACTTCATTTCAATCTTTATTAAACCTAATTTTACTATAAGAACACTTTTTGGCATAAGATAGTTTTTTCAAAAAAATATGATATATTATGTTTTATGAAATTCTATTAAAAGTAGTTTATTCCACATAAATTTATTGAATATTTGAAAACTAATTCTATATTTCAAATCATGAGGTCTTGTTTTGTTGAATAGATACCTTTTATATTGGGAAACTATGAATAGTGACTTTTATAATGTTATCACCATGGTGAAGGGTAAATTAGATAATTTAGGTTAAATAATAGAACGATATGTACTATATAATGATCCAAACACTGTATGTATTTTTTTTTGGAATGGTTATATATCATCCATAATCATCAAAAAGATCAAATATATGGAATTTTTTACCATTTGACCTTGAATTTGACCCTTTATATTATTTAATAAAATGAAAACAAATAAATGTCTATCACGTTCTCTTATTATCACTAAATTTTTTATACAATGATAAAAATGATATATTATTTTCTAAATATTATTATGAAAAATAAATAATTTTTTACCCTGATTGGGATTTATTTATTATTTCTTATTAAGAAGTAATTTCTTTAATAAATTACAAAACACTAACATGGTGTTTATGTAAAAAGTAATAAAATCAATAAAATTATTTTAGAAAATCTAAAAATAATATTATTTGCGAATGTTATTGTGTAATGAGATTTTTTATACCATGATGGAATTTTTGCATTTTTTTGATTCATTTTATTCTAATTCCATTGTTTTGTTGTAGTTTTAATAGCCAAAAAAAATTAATTATTTCAAAACTAAAATTTATAATTTATTATAATAAATAATAATTTTATTAAATGAATTAAAATTCATAAAAATAGTTTTTTCTAAAAATTTTAGTAATTTCGACTTAAAAACAACCATGGTATTTTTATTTGGTATTTTATCTTTATAGTAACATTATTAACCCATAAATGGTATAAAGTTATAGTATTGTGGTAACTGTTAAAAGGGATAGTGGTTAATACTTAAACATAACGGTGAAAGCATAAAAAATTGAATGAAAAATATTGGATGTGATTAATTAAACTCATCATCATCATATAATGTAATTATAGAAACTTTTATCTATTTTTACATTGTGTATAATTTAAAATATTTTAATACATTAAGATATTCTATGAATTTTATGCCCCTCTATTATAAATTGGAACCCCTTCTCTAAATTTTTCACACAACATTGAGCCATCTAGATCAATAAAACCATTAACACTACTCTTAAAAAAATAATTATATATTTTCATTATATAGGTTCCTTCCAAAAATACATATTATTTGTTTATTAATAAGTGATCTGATTGATGTCTACCGAAGAAATTGTAATATTCAATATTTCGTCCTTTAAGTCTATTTCTTCTTCAAATTCATCTTAATTTGTTGTTCTAATACTTAGATAATAAATCCATTATAATAAATACACTAAGATGTCACTATGATTGTGGTAAAACCATATTATATATCTTTTCTATCCTACTAAAAGTGAAAACATTGATAGTGCGTATATTCGACTTACCTTCTCCTTATAGCATTGTAATTAATTTTTCATTACCAATTCACCTTTATTATTATACAGATGTAAATAATTTATATATATCTGATAATTATTAAATATATATTCCTATTAAATTATAATATCGTTTAATCCTTCTTAAATCATAATATGTTGGAAAACGATAATGTCACTTACACATATGTGTGGACTACCACTTCTATGGAGCGATGCGATCGGTTTTTCATTTATGATTTACATGAATGGTAATAAGGATTGATTCGTTATATATATATATATATATATATATATGATATAATAATTAATTTCTAATGATTCATTATATTCCCCATTTATTTTATTTCATCCATCATAAATTGAAAACAATGTTCATATGTACATATGGCCTACCATCACCAGGAATGGTGTAATTCATATTTTGTAAACTATGTCTCTAATAAATTACCCCTAATATGAAAATATTAAATATATAATATATTTAAATATTAAATACAATTCTAGACATGATGTAACAATGATAAATATTCATGGACTGAGACTATCGAATCAAAACATAATCAAAAATAATAATCAACACCTTAAATAAATATAATAATAAATTATTATTAACAAATAAGTGATAAGATTTTATAATTATATCATATATAATATATATATATATATTGTGTAATATATAAATACAAATTTTTTTAATTTTATTATTCCAGATTTTTAAAAACCTACAAGATAATTTAGACCTGAGGTAAGGGATTTCATGTAAAATTCCACTCCACTTAGGCATATATGGTAGTATACATCTATTTACGTTTATATGGTTTATATATTATCATTTTTATGTTTTTATGGAAATTATTTTTTCAAAAAACATTTCTCATTAATATTCATAATTTTTGTGTCGTGGATGTGATTATTTTCTAAATGCTACACCATTTCTACATATGAAGTTGTACTATAAATGTATGTGATTTACTGGGGACTTATAAAAAAACCTGAATTATTTACCCAATAGAGTTATTTAATGGATACAGAATATTTTTCATGAATTATTTTGATAAATTTATATATGATTAATTAATTATACATTAATTTTTTGGCGGGGCCCAAAATTATATTTCACCTCAAAGCATCAAAATTTCTCATGATACAATTAAATAAGATAGAATTGATAAGGTTTTTCTTTTATGCATACCCATAGTTTAAAATTGTCATAGTAAAAGGAATTAATTATATGTATACCATGATTTATGATATCATAGAATCCAATATTATGAATCTCGTTCAACAATAATTCAATTATTACTATCCAAGAGTTTATATCTTTGATATTATCCATGGATACATTTGTTTATCATGTTATTGATTAAATTGAATATGTTTTTTTTATTTACCCACCTATATTTATTATGCCTTATTTTCACATGATATATTCTATTATACATAACAATTACTTAAAATCTCATCTCACCCATTTAGGCTTTTTATTTTCCACATGATATGAATATGATATTTTGAATAATATAAAGGAAGGTAAAATGTTTTAATGCTATGTATTTTGTATTTCAAATATAATATGTAAGTTATATATATATCTTGTTATTCAAGAATACTGAACTATTTAGTGTTTTGGATGGTAATTTCTCATATCTAGATCCAATTTAATAAATAATAAACCCAAAATATGTTACAATTTTTGGGTTTTTATATTATTACAAAAAAATATATATTGAAGAAAATAGATTTTTTGGGTGAAGAAAAATATTAATTAAATATTCAATAAAATGTTTTTTGGGTCTCCTAGATACCAAATGATAAAAAATTGATAGAAACCAAGTAAAATCTTGAAATAACAATAGTATAAGAAAATTAATGAGATTATTTAGATTTATATCATAAAATATTATCATTGGAAACAAAATCATAAACAATCTAGATAAATTCTATTATTGAATCATAAATCCCTTACATCAAGTTTGACTTTCTTACAATGTGATATAACATATTTCATAATAAATTTAAATATATTATTATTCTATAATATAAAAATTTAAATATATATAATATCATATATATCCACTTATAACATTTAAACACCCATTTATTATCAATTTCTTATTATTTTTGTTGTTTTCATGTTTTAACTATTTGGGTTTTCATGAGAATTTTTGTATTATAGTTCATCTCCATGTACATTAATCATCCTTCCATCATCAGAAAAAATTTAATGACGATATAAATATCATTTATATTCCTTATATATGGATAGATAAATATAGAGTCACCCCTAAATGGTGGTGATAGAAAACTTAATTGCATCCATCATGGTGATGGTAGGATGCATATACATAAGAATGTTAGTTTCACTTTTCAATGGATAGAAGAAAAAATAATTTAAAATAAAACATAACCCTTCCATATTAATTATTATTTCACATATATCATATATATTAATTAAATATATTCTTATTACCATCCATGTTATGGGGAATCGAAAAATGATTTGCATTGCCGCATAGAGGTGGTAAACCATGTGGGCACACTAGAGATATTATCATTTTCCAATGGAAATGAAGGCAAGATCGTAGATAAAATATTAAAATTATATAAGAATAATTATATCATTAATGTCATTTAACAATATAAAACACATTATATTTACCTTGCATGGAATATTGGGGGTGAAAAATAAATTATATCACTATGTGGAGGCTATAGTCCACATGTACACACAAATAATACTTTATCATCCTTTTGGATGGAATATATGGTGTGTCACAAACCAGGATGGGTCTCCATCTGAACTGGCGCCCAAACTGGTCCGCGATATGGCCTGAAGAGTGTTCCTGATCTCCACGGACTGGAACAGGTGATCCGGTATCAAATAAAACATGAGGGAATGATTTACCCGAGTTAGAATTATAAAAAATAACCAATATTGAAACAAACCCCATATCTGAAAAATTAATGCAAACACACATTTCATATATTCCAAAATTTAAATTTTACAACTAAATAAATGTCAAAAATGGTAATGACCACATGGGAAACCAAAATGACACCAAAAACATTTGGGAAACAAGACAATCAACATTCTTAAGCCACAACCACCAAGGTCCACAACCAAGACCACTAGAAGACCAGACTACCAACCTCACACATCCTACATCAGCCTATAACAAAAAAACAATTCTTCACTCACCAAAAGTAGTATACAGGGTGTGATCCAATGACCATTATAATTCCACCCACGTAGGGATTTCATGCATTAAACATTAAATGAAAATTCAATTAGCGATCTTGTTGTTTTAAATAAATGCATTGATAAATTTAATAGAAATAACATTAAAATAGAACAATTTTGAATGAATGCAAAGTAAAATATACGGTAGTTTAAAAGAATTAAATTTTAATGACAACCACATACTTTTAAAAAAATTCCAACCCAACCTAATGTATGATGATGGTAAGTGAAATATAAATACTGAGCACTAGTCATGGGAACACCCCTATGCACTAGTCAGTTATGGGGCGCTAGGTAACTCCTATATCAGTGTAAAAGTAACCATGGAAAATATCCAATAACCTTCTCATACACGAAGCACTTGTAGAGAACATACCCAATAACATAGTGTTCCCCAATCATCATCATCATTGTTTAGTTTGTGTTGTAGGCTTCAATCTTTCTACGTGAAACTAAGTCCAAGCCACACAAGATCACTAGCATACTAGTCCTAGTCCGTGCACCGAGATACTTGGGTTTTCCTATTTTTCTCAATCATGTTTCACACTTCACAAAATACCATTTACACAAATTCTCAACCAACCAAACATTATGCATCACAAACCACCACATTCCTATCACAAACCCACTCTTGAAAACATATGCACACCGAAATATTTCTTAATTATGTTTTTTCACCCTTCAAATAATTCCACAAACCATAAGGACAGTTTATAAAAAAAATTATTAATGAACATCCCAATGCCATTTCATCCAATGTGCACATGAATCCCCATTTAAAAATTAGTTTCACAATAAAGCTAAATAAAAACACAATTCACAGTTTACACAAATTTTATCAAATCATTTACATAGTTTACAAAATTATACCAACTACCACAAAAATCTTGAACAAAAAAAAAACTCAATTTTATAAAAACAATGCCATTTTAACAATCAAAAACATGCTCAATAATGATATATAATACGTTTTCACATTATAAGAAATTTAACAAACCATTTGAGTAGTTCATAAAACATTATCAAATGATGCAATAAAATTTTACACTAAAAATACACTCTGTTTCTTTTAAAACACCACTTTAAAACCAAACACACAATATATTCACATTAAAGAATGATTTTCACCATTTCAACATTTTAATAAATCAATTGAACAAATTACAAACCTTCTGAAATGCATAGTTGGGTTTACGCCTAACATATAATAAATTTTAGAAGTAAAAATATATTTTAAAGCCTAACAAATTTTAAAACAGTTTAGAAACTACAAACGCACCCCACACATACTTTATAAAACGTACCAAAATAAATAAACAAGAAAATAATTTCATCAAATAATGATTAACCATAGAACTACCTATCTCAGATGAAAAATACTTCAAAATTTGGTTCGAAATTCATTTGTGTGGAAAACACACCACAAGAGAACCAAAGACGAACCCTAATCCATGAAATTAAAAAAATGAAAAATTAAGAACATAATTAACTCCCTAAGAGATGGAAACACCAAATACCCAATGAACCCACACAAAACCATAGATCTGTTGAAGGGATTTCCCAGAGGTATCGCACCCATAAATCGGAGGGCAGCATGGTCGTAATGAGGAGAGGGGGATATCGAAGGTCTATGCCGGATGGATAAGCAACGCAAGAGGAACATAAAGGGTTCCTAGATACTATGTGAGCCGACTGGATGGGAATAGGGGTGAGACATTGGGTCTTCGGGGATGGTCACGTAATAGCGCAAGTTGAGGAAGCCGGTGGACATCACGGGTTAGGGGATTGGTGGACGCCACAAACGTGTAGGTCGGTAGGGAGAGTGGCACGATCCATGAGAGGAGTGTGAGAGGTTTCAATAGGAAAAGGAAGAAAAGAGAAACAGGGGAGTGTATGTGTTGGCCATCCTATGGGAAAACCAAAATTAAAAAATAATAAAATAAAATAAAACAAAAATAGACTAATAATAATAATAATAATAATAATACACCTGAATAATAATATTATTATTATCATTAAAAACATTTTTTTTTAAATTATTGAAAAATCATTCTCATTTAATTTTTATTTTATTCCTCTGAAGAATTTATTTTATTTCATTATTTTTAATTCATTTTATATGGTTAATTGAACAATGGGTAGGTCACACGGCGGCACTGGCGGAGCCACACGACATCACAATTATTCTTCACTCATGCGTTGCATGCTGTCATGCCCCAAAAAAACCCAATTATCAAAAATAATAGCAAATTCAACCAATACTCAGCCCAAACCTCGACGGAAAATTATAAAGCCAAATAAAATATAATAAAAAACATATTAACTTAATTTAATATTAACAATGATAATAATTATTAAAATATTAATAAATAAATTAATTTCTATACTCTTAACTCCATTAATATTAAAAATATTCTCAAAATACAGTATTTTAATTAAAATAGTCCATTAAATATTACCACACTTATCATTTTTATTTTATTTTTATTATTTGATTCAATGAATTCTATTTATCTGCTTCGGACATGAATCAGGTCATGTGGTGAGCTGAGCAAGGTCTCACAGTGGCATGGGCAAGGGCATACAGATTCAAACCTGGTGTGCCAATGCATTCAAGGGAAAAAAATTAGTTTTTAAAAAATAACTCAAAAATTTAAGTTGGGATTCAACACAAACTACCTGAAGCTGATGAAATTAATAAAATAAATAAATTAAAAAAGGGAGGGTTTAAAAATTCTCCCCACCATAAATCATTCCTTCCCCAAAAAACCAAAACTAAGGTTGAAACTCAAAGTATAAAACTAAACCCCCTTTTGGTTCAAATAGGCTATCAACAAAAAACAAGATTAAATAAAAGGCTATTGCACATCACGAGCCAAACACCTTAAGAACTATTTATTGAAAACCCCACTGTTTGATGGTTGTGAACACACAATACCAAACCTCATCCAAGAAGAACTCTTATCGCCTCTCACCAAGCTATCTATAAGAATAGAGCCAAAAGGTAAACAGGGGAGGCCTAATGTGGCTCCCCATCATGAGAATACGACAAAAACTGGTTTATTTTCTAAGGAGTTTTAGTGAGCCCCCCAATGGGTATCACAACTATAGACAGTAACTAAAATACATGAACTAAGAGTCTTCTTATCACTGAACCAACACCCCACCAAAGGCTAGAGAGGGAAAGGCCCAAACATCGGGTGTTAAAACTATAAATGAATAAAAACCAACATCTCTACATCCCTAGATGAGTAAGATTCAAATTTGAGACCATTTCACCTGAACAGAACCCATATGGACCACTAAAATCAGTTTCATCTGGTGGGACTAAACCCTTCAGACTTTAAGGTAATGAGACGAACATACCTCCTCATATCCATAGTAAACCTCACTCACATAGACGAGTCTTGTGTAATAGAACATCTATATGAAAAAAGTTAAACTACTCTAACATTCAACACTGATGACTGAAATATAGTAAGGGTCTCAAACACTCTCTAGTTCCCTGACTATACGCAAACTTCACTCTGAGGCCTATGGCTGGAGCTCGGATGTTCGAAGTATCTCATGCCTCATAGTTAGCTATTGAATACTACCAAACAGAGCTTCTCCTATTTGTTCCATGTTCAACCATACCACTACTAAAACAACACAAATAGACACAACACACCCCGACATCCAACTACCCCCACACGGAACATTTACCAACATAAGGGTTTCGATGATTCACATGAATCACCTCTTAACCTTAACTAAGAAACTTAAGAAAATAATATGCATGACTAACACTCCCTTAAACTCCCCTCACATCTATAATCCCATTGGGAGATTATCGACATTGTTTTAAAAATGAGATTTGGGTTCATTACAAGAATTCATGAAAAGAGTACTTCAATCAAATGGATTGCCGACCAATGGTGAATTTCCTATGGATGCACTCCAACCACATGTTAATGATTTATGGGGGTGGGGGCGTGCACTGGTCAATAAAGCAAACCATGGAAAAAATCAAACTGGTCCAATGGTCAAGACATACAGGAATCAAACACGAAATGTGGAGAGGGATCCACTGAAAAGGCTTCACGAACTACTTTTCAAAAAAACCAGAAACCACAAGCTTTCTCACCAACTTAAAAAATTTATTCAAAATAAGTGCATAAATAAATAAAAAATGATTCTCAACTCAAATGCCTCACATCAAACACTTCAAAAACCAAAAGGCACAACACAAAACCACCTATTACAAAATAAATTTTACTTAAAAACCATATTTCCAAGAATTCAAAACTCAGAGTCAAGGAATGATGTAAGGGGTGACTAGTATCGGTGGGTGACTAAAACATATGGTTGGCGGCCATACGCCAATCATGACACCTCCATGGAGAGTATTTTATGACTACGTCCCCAGTTCCACATGACATTCAATACCCTACGATCTCACTGGGACCAATGACCCTACTCAATTTCCATTTCCCCTAATCAATATCAACCATAAAAAGCCATGACTTAGAAATACCTCATCTGGCCCTGGTATCTCGAGTCTAACTAAGAACTGTGCAGGACATGCACATTTCTTGTAGATATAATGTCGAGTTCCAACACCCTTAACATTGGTCTACCCTGACTCTATCGCAAAAGTACATTCCCCAAAAGAGAAAACATTCTTTGAAACAATTTTGTCATGAACCAGGTCGGGTCGCCAGGTGACTCGGCGCCCAACCCGGTCCATGACATGGCCCGAAGAGTGTTCCCAATCTCTACTAGATGGAACGAGTTCTCGGGTGTCAAATGAAACAAGAGGTAATGATTTACCCGATTTCAAATTATAAAAAATAACCAATATTGACACAGAACCATATCTGAATATTTTATCCAAACACACCTTTTATAAATTTCATAATTTTAATTTTAAAGCATAACAAATGTCAAAAATGGTATCGACCACAAGGGAAACCAAAATGACACAAAAAAACTAAGTGAAACAATAGGATCATTTTCCTCAATCCTCCACCACCATGATCCAAAACCAATACCACTACAACGCCAAAATGCTAACCTAACACATACTGCTATAGCGTTTAACAAAGAGACATCAAAATCTGCACACACCCAACTGTGTATGTTGGGTTTGAGCCAACACCCAGTAAGATTCCACCAAGGTATAGATTAAATGAATTAATCATTAAATGAAAAATCAATTTTCAAGATTGATTTTTATATGAATTTTAGGATAATTTTAATGAAAACAACATTAAAACAGAGCAATTTTGAATGAATGCAACTTAAAATATAAGACAGTTTAAAAGAATTTAATTTTAAAGACAAGGAACTTACTTTTATTTAAAAAACACACACCCCACCTATCATATACTGAGTTTAACTTCCAAATAAACATTGAGCACTAGTCATGGGAACACTCCTTGTCACTATTCAGTTCTGGGGACCTAGGTAGCTCGTATCTCAGTGTAAAATTAACAATGGAAAATAGACAACAACCTTCTCATGAACAAGAAACTAGTAGGGTACATACCCATAACCTAGCGGTCCCCAATCATCCTCATCATCATCATAGTTTTGTTAGTGTCGTAAGCATCAAACTTGAAACGTGAAACTGGGACCAAAACCCACAGGATCACTGGCCTACTAGTCCTAGTTCATCAACCTAGATACTCGGGTTTCCCTATTTGTGATCAATCGAGTTTGACATGTCACAAAATACCATTTACACAAATTCTCATCCAACAATACATCATTCATCACAAACCACCACTTTCCTAACACAAACCCACTCTTGAAAACATACAGACACTGAAATCTTTATCAAAAATGTTTTGGAACACGTCCAATAATACCACAGACCCTTAACACAATTTATAAAACCATTATAAATTAACACCCAAATTCCATTTCATATAATAGGAATCAGAAACCCCCTTTAAAAATGTGTTTCACAATAGTTATAAATCAAAACACAATTCGTAGCTTACACAACATTTACCAAATCATTTTCATTCTTTACAAAATGCCACCAAGTTCCACACAAAGGCTTACACACACAAAAACACTATTTTTTATAAAAAACAACCACTTTAACAATCAAACACATGCTTAATCATGATAATTATTTCTTTCTCACTATTCAAGTAATTTAACAACCCATTTTAGTAGTTTATAAAATGTTAACAAAAGGTGAAACAAAAATTAACAGTAAATATACATTCTATTTTATTTAAAACACCACTTAAAAACAAAACACACTATATATTCATGTTAAAATATGATATTCACCATTTATATATTTTAATAAATAATTTTCACAAATCAAAAACATTCTAAAATTCATAGTAGTGGTTTAATCCAAGTACATAATCAATTTCACAAGTAAAAATACATTTTTAAGACAAACGCATGTCAAAACTTTTAAGAAACCTCATACGCACCCCACACATAATTCATAAAATGTACCATATTAAACAAACAAGCATAGAGATTCATCAAACAATGGTTAAGAATAGAACCACCTCTCTCGGTTGAAGAGACCCACAAAATATGGTTTGAAATTCATTTGTGTGGAAAACACACCACAAGAGAACCAAAGGCGAACCCTAAGACATGAAATAGAACAAAAAATAAGAAATTAAGACCCTAATAGACCCCCTAAAAGATGGAATAACCAAATAACCAAAGAATCCAAAAAAACCGTAGATTTGTGAAATGGGTTACCTGGATGGGTTGTGCTCACAATGAGGTGGGAAGCAGGTTCGTGACAGGGAGAGGGGGATGTCAGCAGTCCATGCTGGAGGGACGACCAGCACAGGAGGCATGCATTGGGGTCTAGGAGGCTCTGTGAGCTGGATGGTTGGGTTCATGGTTGCGGCATCAGGTCTTCGAAAAATATTTCACGACAGTGCGAGGTGAGGAAGCTGATGGATAGCATGGGCAAGGGGACTGGTGGACGACGCGGGCGAGCAGGCTGGAAGGGGGTGCGGCGATATCCCGTAGAGGATAGGGGAGGTTTCAATGGAAAAAAGTCAAATGGGGGAGGGGAGGAATTTTCCACCCTAAGGGAAAACCCAAAATAAAAAATAAAAAATAAAAAAAAAACAAAAACAAAATACTGTTAGTTATAATTTTAATAATTATAATTAAAAAATAATAATATCACCAAGTAATAATATTATTAATATATTCATTAGAAACAGCATTTAATAAATTAGTAATAAATCTTATTCATTTTTTATTTTTATTTATTCACACATTTAATTTTAGTTTAATGTTATTAATTCATTTTATATGGTAAAATAAACAATGGGAGGGTCACACGGTGGCACTGGAAAAGCCGAATAGATTTTCTATTATGCTTCGACCATGCGTTTCATGCTTTCACTCACCAAAATAAAAACTTGTTTATCCACAATAAAACCAAAATCAACCAAAACATGACATGCACCTCGACAAAAAATTTCAAATCCAAACAAAATAAAATAAAATAAAGCATTATCCTAATTTAATATTAACAATGATAATAATTATTATAATATTAATATCTTAATTAGTTTTTATATTCTAAACACCAATAATAATAATATTATTCTCTGAAAATAATATTATAATTAAAATATTCCATTAAATTTTAATGTACTTTACATTTTTATTTTATTTTGATTTTTTATTCAAAAGATTCTATTTATCTTCCTTGAAAATATAGCTGGTCATGCGGTGTGATGGGTGAGATGAAGTGGTCACTTGGGAGAGGCCGTGCGACTTCGATCATGGTGCACCGAATTGAATCCATTGAAAAAAATTATTTTTTTAAATAAGAACTCAAAAAATTAAGTCGGGCTTCCACCCAAACAACCTGAAGCTGATGAAATTAATAAAATAAATCAATTTGAACACGGTGGGATTGACATGGTTGATATTGGAGTTAACATAATCATAATAATATTAAACATTTTTTATGATACATAATTTTATAATGATCGAAATATATTTTAAATTTTTTTAATAAATAAATTGAATGAGGGAGGATATGAAGATCACATATTATTTGGTGGGCCTCTTTATATATATTATTAAGGACCCTCGGAATTTAAATTCAAGAATAAAATTTCCTATAATGTAATTACCAAAATAATTATAAATTAAATTCCATTTTTTGGATGAATAAGTTCACTATCATGTAATCTAGTTATTGAAAAAACATGTACTATATTTTTTATTTTTGACAGTGGTACTCTATAAAATTGAAGACTTATATTCCCTATAATCAAGGATAATATAGTAATTTTATATTTAAAATTAGTATTAATATATTTTGTATTGAAATAATGTCCAACTGATAAATACAAAATAAGAAATGGTCTTCACCAATAGGATTGCACCCTATGAATCCCATTTATCAAATATTCTATGGTAGATAACATCACAGGGATTCCCCTTGACCAAGACCAAGACAAGAGTCAAAAATAAAAGAAAAATAAAAAAAAATATGAAAAATGTTAAAGATTTAAGAGATCATAGAAAAAACATGTTTGTCGAACTACCCAATAAAAATATCCCCATCCCACATATTACCCACAATGAATTCATTACTGTAATAAAGGGCTATGTATCTGGACCATAAAAGTATGTTTTTTTATAATTTATATTCAATAAATAATTAATTACATTTATCCTTATTTATTATTAATTTTAAGTGATAAAATCGGGCAGTCACATCTTTACCAGGGAAAGATGGTGGAATTTCTTTATCATTCTAGTGGAGACCGATGACCCGGTGTAGTACACAGGAGAAAGTGAAGTGGGGGCATCGTAGAAGAATGTGTGGATGACACTGGTGATGTTAGTAGGAATAAATGTTGATATTGGAACATCTGGATGAGGTTCTTTCGATGATGACACTATTAGAACAGATGGTAGGATGGAACACATACATGAATATCAGAGGAGGCGGATCAGACAAAGTCTCCAATGAAATAAAGGGATTATGAAATCAAGAACATCCCAACAGTTTAGTTCAAGATGGGGATCAGAGAAAAATACTCATTGATATTTGCAATGCTATCATAGTTTACTATCAAGAGTGTATGGCGTGTACAATCGGGACAAGGCACCGTGAATCTTTTCATAGAGCAATGATTGCTATGTAGGCTTTCATAGATTGAGAGTTTGTATAAAAAAATTAAAAACATTCCGGGTCAGTCTGCTTTGGTTATGTATTTCCTAGGACTTCAGTGGTCAGGTATTTAGATTATGTGCCTCTACTATTATGAGCCATGTAATGTCACCCCATTTCCATTAAAAAGGGGAAACATAATAGAAAATTAATAACATTTCGGCTTTGGGTATATAATTTAGATTAAAATAGATTTTAATATGATGAGACACAAATTTGAATTTTGTGAATTTTTTAATTTTAATAAAAAAAAACTTTTTCTAGAATTTCTAAATATTTTAAATAAATTATATTTTAATAAAATATTATAAATAAAAAATATTTACTATATATAATATGTAATATATTTTTTTTAGTCAAATATATTTTTTATATGTGTGAGAAAACAAATATAGTCAAAAAAATATATTTTGATAAATGAGGATTTATAGTTTATAACTAAAAATTATATAATATAAATAATTAATTTCATAAAATTAATAATATTTTTGAAATCAATATATCAAAATATTCTAATGGTGAATTTATCTTATTTTTCTGAGGTATTTCGGCTTTTTGGTAAAAAAAATATATAACATAATTAAACATTATATATGATGACATCATAAAAGACAAAAAGTGATTTAATAAATATTATCAGGAGTATCTAGAACTAGAATTATTTTTCCACTTTAAATAATGTTTTTATCAGGTTACTTGATTTATTTTATAAATCCTTAATTAATCCTCCAAAACCTATATTCTAAACACCAATAATAATAATATTATTCTCTGAAAATAATATTATAATTAAAATATTCCATTAAATTTTAATGAACTTTACATTTTAATTTTATTTTGATTTTTTATTCAAAAGATTCTATTTATCTTCCTTGAAAATATAGCTGGTCATGCGGTGTGATGGGTGAGATGAAGTGGTCACTTGGGAGAGGCCGTGCGACTTCGATCATGGTGCACCGAATTCAATCCATTGAAAAAAATTATTTTTTTAAATAAGAACTCAAAAAATTAAGTCGGGCTTCCACCCAAACAACCCGAAGCTGATGAAATTAATAAAATAAATTAATTTGAACACGGTGGGATTGACATGGTTGATATTGGAGTTAACATAATCATAATAATATTAAACATTTTTTATGATACATAATTTTATAATGATCGAAATATATTTTAAATTTTTTTAATAAATAAATTGAATGAGGGAGGATATGAAGATCACATATTATTTGGTGGGCCTCTTTATATATATTATTAAGGACCCTTGGAATTGAATTTCAAGAATAAAATATCCTATAATGTAATAACCAAAATAATTATAAATTAAATTTCATTTTTTGGATGAATAAGTTCACTATCATGTAATCTAGTTATTGAAAAAACATGTACTATATTTTGTATTTTTGACAGTGGTACTCTATAAAATTGAAGACTTATATTCCCTATAATCAATGATAATATAGTAATTTTATAGTTAAAATTAGTATTAATATATTTTGTATTTAAATAATGTCCAATTGATAAATACAAAATAAGAAATGGTCTTCACCAATAGGATTGCACCCTATGAATCCCATTTATCAAATATTCTATGGTAGATAACATCATAGGGATTCCCCTTGACCAAGCCCAAGACAAGAGTCAAAAATAAAAGAAAAATAACAAAAATTATGAAAAATGTTTAAGATTTAAGAGATCATAGAAAAAACATGTTTGTCGAACTACCCAATAAAAATATCCCCATCCCACATCTTACCCTCAATGAATTCATTACTGTAATAAAGGGCTATGTATCTGGACCATAAAAGTATGTTTTTTTATAATTTATATTCAATAAATAATTAATTACATTTATCCTTATTTATTATTAATTTTAAGTGATAAAATCGGGCAGGCACATCTTTACCAGGGAAAGATGGTGGAATTTCTTTATCATTCTAGTGGAGACCGATGACCCGGTGTAGTACACATGAGAAAGTGAAGTGGGTGCATCCTAGAAGAATGTGTGGATGACACTGGTGATGTTAGTAGGAATAAATGTTGATATTGGAACATCTGGAAGAGGTTTTTTCGATGATGACACTATTAGAACAGATGGTAGGATGGAACACATACATGAATATCAGAGGAGGCGGATCAGACAAAGTCTCCAATGAAATAAAGGGATTATTAAATCAAGAACATCCCAACAGTTTAGTTCAAGATGGGGATCAGAGAAAAATACTCATTGATATTTGCAATGCTATCATAGTTGACTATCAAGAGTGTATGGCGTGTACAATCGGGACTAGGCACCGTGAATCTTTTCGTAGAGCAATGATTGCTATGTAGGCTTTCATAGATTGAGAGTTTGTATAAAAAAATTAAAAACTTTCCGGGTCAGTCTGCTTTGGTTATGTATTTCCTAGGACTTCAGTGGTCAGGTATTTAGATTATGTGCCTCTACTATTATGAGCCATGTAATGTCACCCCATTTCCATTAAAAAGGGGAAACATAATAGAAAATTAATAACATTTCGGCTTTGGGTATATAATTTAGATTAAAATAGATTTTAATATGATGAAACACAAATTTGAATTTTGTGAATTTTTTAATTTTAATAAAAAAATACTTTTTCTAGAATTTCTAAATATTTTAAATAAATTATATTTTAATAAAATATTATAAATAAAAAATATTTACTATATATAATATGTAATATATTTTTTTTAGTCAAATATATTTTTTATATGGGTGAGAAAACAAATATAGTCAAAAAAATATATTTTGATAAATGAGGATTTATAGTTTATAACTAAAAATTATATAATATAAATAATTAATTTCATAAAATTAATAATATTTTTGAAATCAATATATCAAAATATTCTAATGGTGAATTTATCTTATTTTTCTGAGGGATTTCGGCTTTTTGGTAAAAAAAATAAATATAACATAATTAAACATTATATATGATGACATCATAAAAGACAAAAAGTGATTTAATAAATATTATAACGAGTATCTAGAACCATAATTATTTTTCCACTTTAAATAATGTTTTTATCAGGTTACTTGATTTATTTTATAAATCCTTAATTAATCCTCCAAAACCTATATTATATTTTACGATATTAAAATCAATTCTTTATAAACTTTACTCACTTCTTCATCACAAAAGGGAATAATTTTAATATTTTTAGATAGTATCCTTTAGAATATTTAAAATCAATCTTATTTAATTTAATCCATTGTTAAAAACTTTTTAAAGGTTTTTTTATTTTGATTACTTTATAATATTGAATCGAAAAACAATTTTTGGAAAATAATAACGAATTTTCCTATTTTTTACTCTATAGATCCACAAAACCACTCATTCATATTCACTAAAAACTAATGGATCAATAATTTATTCCATATTTCCATCTAAAGATCCCTCAAAATATTCCTCCTGCCCTTATGAAGATCCTCTTAAGGTTTTCAAAGAATTATCTCAATGTAAAGGCTCTTCTTCTTCTCTAATATATTCGTCAATCTCTTTATGTTAAGCCACTTTATTTAAAAAATTTCATGTTTATAAATGTTTTTATACATCCATATTAAATTTATTATTATTCCCATTTAAATATTGACCCAATTACATCTCAATAATCCCTTATATAAAACCTTATGGACAACAATTATGCCTCCTAAAATATATTCTGATTTCCAATGCCAATCTTTTTAATGATGAATCATTGTCTAAATTTCCATTAAAGTGTATTTAAATAGTATTAAATACCATTAATTTAATGTGTATTTTCATTTTTTTTAACTATAGCTCATAAATAATTGGTAAAAAATTGAATAAATACTTTTTTATGATGTATGATATCAATGTCACACTTATACATGTGTGTGATATAAAATTTACAGGTGGTACTACAAATATATATCCCTACAATACATTGGAAATTTTTTTATCTTATGTGATTAAATTTATAGTTCATTCGATGTTATCCTAAACACAACATGTCATGTTTTATTTTTTGTTATCCTTGACTTTGGTCTATGATTACATGTTTTTTTATTTCCAAATTCCTTTGTTTCCTTTAGGCTATCATGTTATATCACGTCTCGTTCTTAAATATTTTCTATCTCACCCCTCATATGATGCCTTGGTATTTTTTTGGCCTTAAATTTACTTCCCTAACTCTTTATATGATTTGGTTATTCCCATACCATGTTTTATAAATCACCTATTTCTTAGGTACATCTCCCTGATATCCCATGCAGTTTTAGAATAATGATGGAATATTATATAATGTAAAGCATCATTTTAATAATTTAATTTTATTTCTATATCATGTTATTATTATTTATATCTAATTTCCCAAAAATAACAATGCTTCACGATCATATGGGATAAAAAAATTTGTACCTTTATGTAATAAATCATGAAATAATGTGTTTTAACGATTCGAGTATTCATATATTGTATCAATGGGAGGTTTAGTTTTTATTTAGATAAGGATTAGAAAAAAATAGTGGAAATCATAGGGATAATACTAAACATTTTAAAACATCCTTAAATTTTGTTAATTTATATAGTTATTTATTATAATAAAATAATTATCCTTATTGAAACTAAAAGTCAATGTGGATCTATCATAGAATAACCTATGGGTAATAACCCCAAAAAATGGTGCATTAAGATACCTTAAACACTCATCTGATACAAGAAAAGGTACATACTATGCACATGTTTGGAAATTTCTAGTGGATATGATTTTTTAAATTCATAGGATCCTTACAAACAATTCTTAAGGGATCATAAATCCCTATAATATTTTTTTATTAAGATATAGATCATGTATAACATATATTGAATCCTAAAAATGTATATGTTAATGAATATGTGAAAATTATACATCATCCTTATAATGTTTATGGTTTCATATTTATTTCTTTCATATTCCAAAAAATTCTCCCATTATTTTGCCTTTATTTATAGTTAATTTCCCTAAATAGGAATTACGATGTCAATAACCATTGTGTGGGAAAATTTTATAAAGACCCAAATGAGATTTCCAACCAGATGAGAGAAGGAATCAATAATATCCTGAAAATACATTCTAAATTAAAAAAATTATAAATAAAATCCCAAATCAGGAATAATTACCAAATCCTCATAAGAAAGAGAATCTGGAAATTGATACCATTATGCGACTAAGGACTCTAACATTATGTGGGTATTTCAATACCTTAATCATTGAGAAATCTATTGACACCATTGAAAGTATCTTCTACGTCCTTCAATGATCTGATAAGGAGAAAGACATGATAGAAATTTATCATATAAAAGGTTAAGTTGATCAACAAGTGATATTGGTAAATATCAAGAATCGTGAAGAGGGGAATGACGAAATGGATTTTAATGAATTCCAAGAAATATTTTTCAGAAAATAATTATGTCACACTATCTATCTTAAAATTGATATGTATTTTCATATCCAATATGGAAATTATGAGAAAAAATTTGGTTTTATGAGGATAAATTCGAAAGTCATGCATGATATTCTTCCAGAATTTTCATTTCCCCTAAAATTAAAATTGAAGAATTATTTGGAGGGGTAATGCCAAATATATGAAAGGTGTTTTAAATTCAACACGTTGGTTACAATAAGAAAATTTTCATATGTTCCCGGAAAGATGATATAGTTTTTAGTGAATCATAGTGGTCTCTTGGGACTTAAGAGAATAAGAAAATATTATATTTTAATTCTAGAAGAGCGATGAAAAACACTCATGGGGGTAAAAATTCCATCACCCCATGCTTCTAAAGTGTGGGAAAAATCAACTATAAAATTACATGAAGGGGACAAGAAAAATATTTTGATACCAAACGGATGGTCACCAATATTGGTATTTATGAATTGATAAACACACCAATATTATGGAATAAAAGAATGATCTGGTCAACCCTCATCCTATCATCTTTAGTTTCAATTTCCATTAACATAGACACAATGAGAATCAATTCCCTATGAAAAGGGTTATTCATAATTACATATGACAAAAACCACCAAGGACTAGAGAGAAAGGGAGATTTTATACCGTCATAACTACTAAGGTGGATCTCAACAATGGATTGGTGATAGGTATGATATTTATACATTCAAGGATATTGAATGTACCATTTGAATCTAGTTAAATTCATTATTCGATATCAAAAATATTTAGTAGAACTATCCAAACACAACTAAAGAGTATGGAAATATGTTTATCATTAAAGATTGAAATTGGGCCAAATGTTACATCCTAGATATATATCTCATACCCAATCATAATTTGAAGGATTAGTATTACATGAAACAATGTGATACTCACTTTAGAAACATTTCATGCAATTCTATAGATGGATTGTCTTTCCTTAGTTCGATCCAACATAAATTGATGAGGGAGGAAAATAACCATTCATATCATAAATTATCTTCTGATTATATACAATTCCAAGGTGAGATGATTCTTATTTAGTATCATCATGTCACAAATGAATAATATTTACCTATTAGAAATGTTATTTTTCTAAAATGAATAGGACTATGGAATATATAATCCATGAATATTTTTCCATTGTGGGATAATTTCCTAATATAGTTCCTAAATTATTGTTTGGTCTTCCTACTAGTCAAGAGGTTGAGTTCTCAATCAATCATATAATCATATATATTCTAATATACAATAAAATCAAATATAATGATCATTTTCAACATGGTGAGCTTAAAAAATATTTATAGGATAAAATCATAAAGTGTTTATATACCCAAGTGTTTCACCATGGAATGCACTGGTCATAATCTTAAGGAGGATGGGTCTATGCACATCTACATTGATTATCATGGGATTAACAATATCATGATAAATAAAAATAATCCTCTTCCATGGATATAAGACATTTTTAGTCAACTATGTGGATCTCAATACTTATAAAAGTTGGATCTTTAGTTGTGATATTGTCAAGTAATGGTGAAGCATGTCTTACCGAAAATTACTTTTTATACAAGTTGTGAGTATGGTGAATTCATAGTGATTCCATTTAGACTGAATAATTCACTCATAAACATAATTTTCATAATTAATAGAGACTTTAGAGATTACCTTAGTAATTTTGTGATATACTTCATAGATGATGTACTTATATACTAAAAAATCATGTAAGAAACATGAGGACAATTTATAAACTACGCTAAAGAACTTGAAGAAAGAAAAATATTTAATAAAAGTACAATAAATGAGAGGTTTTATATTATAAGGTAAATTTAATAGTGAATGTTATCGAAAATAAATTTATATCTATGAACCATTTGAAAACAGACACAATTGAAGTATAGACCTTTCCAATATATGTGATGAAAATCTATTATTTCTTTGGATTATCCATATACTATCATCAATTTTTAAGAAATATCTCACATTTTTTAAGAAATAAAAACAAGATTACTCAGAAGAGAGTCATGTTTTTATTGGCTGATTAGTGCGAAGAAAATTTTAAAGGGATGATTAAGAGGCTACCCATAAAATTTTTCATACATTACCCAACATTGGGGAAAGATTTTTGATAAACAGTGATGCTCTAAAAAAATCAGTTGGGATGTGTACTCATGAAATATTTAAAATTGATAGACTATTCTTCCCAAAAATTAATTATCCAATATAATAACTACATAATACATGATCTAGAATTGGAATCAAGGATACTTATGTTGAAGACCTAGCGATATCAACTCCATGGTGAAAAGTGTTACATATATACAGATAATAAAATCCTCATGTATATGTATTCACACAAAATGAGATTAATGTGTTCTAAAGAAGTCAGTTCTATTTGATCGATGATAATGATTGTTCAATGCATTACTATAATGGGAAGGGATACAAATTGGAAGATTCTACAAGGATGGAGGACCTCAAAAAAAATCCATGATGTGGATTGTAAGGAATAAAATATTCTTGGTCATATTATCGATATAAATGGGAATTATAAAATGATATTTATCCAAACATTCTCAAATAATATCTCATCCATCCATTCTTTAAAGGATCATGGAGTCATAAGAAGATGATGAATTTTTATAGAAGTTGTTCGAGATGGTTCTAATAATTCACCATCATATTAAATCAGGAAAAAATGAAACCAAAATATATATAGACAATCAATGATGAGTCTAGGAGTTTTAAGTCAATGAAAAAGTAATCCTTCATATATCACTAGTGAATAAGGTCCTGAATATGAGGTATACGAGGAATATTAGTCCTATAAAAATTAAATTCACTTTTGAATGAATAAATTCCATACTAAGTGATCTTGTTATAGAAAAAATATTCACTACATTAGTTATTTTGAGAGTAATAGTATATTGGATTAAAAAAACAATAATGAATCATAACCATTAATGATATTGATATTGTAAAATGAACAATAATATTTATATTTTAGGTGTTCTTATAAAGTCTAATTAAAATAGACTGAATAAGTGATGACCTTGACTAGTAAGATCATACCCTATGAGGATCATTTATGAATGTTTCTAAGTGAGATAACATCACTAATATTTTCCAATAACTAATCCCTAAATCAGATTCAAAAAATATAGCATGATTGAAACCATTTGTAACATCCCGGATCCAAATTCCACTCAAAGGTTCCCCATACCCAATTGGTACCATAGCAATATGCACATCTCCATAAATTCCCGAGGCTACAGAATAGTAGTGAGAGCCTGAGGGTGATAGTGGGAAAACTATACCTTCATTATCATAGTGTAAAGTAATAGAAATAAAGGAAATCAATATCCAAAATCGTAATACCATGCAACATAAGTAAATAGTGGAATACTGAAATTTTAAATAACTAGGTGTCAAATCCTACAAATGATGATGCTTCATTTTACATGTCCTAGGAAAAAATCCAAAATATGTCACTCTGTATTAATATATGATATGAGAACCAAATATAAAAAATAGAATAAAGGAAATAAGATGTATCACAATCGTCATCATGGTCACATGCTCTCATACTTATAAACTCCATATCAAGTACCTATAGAAGGGCCCTTTCCCTTATCAACACTTGAAGCCATATAATCTATTTGGGCAAAAACATGACCCAGATAGGGTTTTAGATAGAATCCTAGTATGCATCCAACCATCATTTATGCCAATCTATCAGAAAATATATATAATATGCAGTGTACAATAAGGAAAATAGTATGATGTGAGATACACTGAAGAAAACAACCCTACAATAACTGGTTTCCATTTACATTAATTTCATGTCCATTAAATAATCAAATACATTGAATTATATAAGTCTCTAGATATGGAATAATCCTCGAATCTCCCATATAAAAGTAATAAAAACAGATGTATCATAAGAAAATATAAACAAAAAAGAGTGAATACTGAATCCAAACATGTTATTTATAGTTAAAAATTCATCATACGGCATTCCAAATCAATATTCATGTTATAACTTGAGCTCGTCCACTGAATTTTTTTTCTCACTACTTAGACCTAGTAATCTCTTTGAGTATATCCACAGAATTCAAAACTGAATCCATGGTTTTCCCAAGTTATATGTAAAAGTCAACTGATGAAATATAAAAAATTCAAATAGAAACCATCCATGGAATCCCTCAATAGATTCATGGTTCCCCTAGAAGTTAAGTATATCATATATGATCCCATCTACTACATATGTGTTGCGCTCACAGATTTAACATAATACCTTCATTAAGTCCATCCATGGAATTATAATCCAAATCCATGCTTCACCGATGGTATAAGGTAAAATAGTTATATGAGTGCCTCCATGGCCTTTTAACTTAATACAATTGGTTTCCCATTTCTATTTACCATTTAATAATTTAATATTTATTTGAACATTTCATATGGAATGAAAAGGTTAGAACCCATAAGAAACAAAAATAAATCACCACCAAAGGGTGTCTCAAGAAATGATCAACCTCATAAGGCTTGGAACTCCATATACTCACATGGGAACATTTTCCTTAAGAAGCAGAACATGTAAATTAATCGATTAAATAGATTTAACATTAATCATCACATTTTTTTAGGTTCCCATTTATAGAAAAACATTCAAAATGTTCTTAAACAAGCATAGACAAAAAAATGTTATGGGGAAAACCAATCATCCAATACCCTAAACAATTCAATTATAATATAATAACATAGTAATTTATTTACAATCTCAAGTTATTTTTAATTACCCAAGAAAGGGAAAGAAAGGCATGCCTTATAGGAATCCTAGTCCAAATGGCCATAAATGGCGATCTCATGAAACTCACCCATGCGGTGACCCTTAATCAAGTTATAAAACCTAAAAAATTATTTTAAACACATATTCAATTATCTAATCATCAAAATGTAACAACAAGGTTCAATTATTAAGAAAGGAGATGCCTCAAAAATGTGTGTGTGGTACTCCATTATATATAAACTATAAGGACCCAGCCTTAAACATTACTTATTATTGAATTAAATGAATAATTCACATTGAGGATATTTTTAGGTTTAGAGTATTAGAGAATTAGGAAATAACTATTACATCTCAAAGATTATAGAGTAGACACATCTACTCAGCTTCCTTTTTTTACAAAATAAAAACTCTTGAACAAAGGATTCATGTCTAGTTCCTTGTTTTAGACAGCCTGACATTTCCATGATCCCATCCTTGAACCTACTCAACATTATGTCCTGCAAAAAACATTTCAAAAAAAACATGGGATGAGCATGAAAAGCTCAGTAAGGGTTATAACAACACGGAAAGAAAACATTAGTCCATGTATACATAAGAATCAATGAAATCATATATTACTTATAAAACATAAACACGTTAACATACCTCATGAAATCATAATATTTATGAATAACTCATAGAAATAATAAGGCATAAATGTAACTTGAGGCATTCATAACATTATTACGTAGGGAGTAACCCTCATGGTTACGTTTGGAATAACCATCACAGTATATTCCCTAAATCTCTTCGGAGAAACCTTAGAGTTTAACCCCTTAGTGATAGTCAATGCATTGGAGAGCTATATCGGGCTCACCCTCCCTTAGTTTATCACGGAACCACCCATCTTCATAACAATGCCCAAGAACCATGACATAATCGTATCACATAAAACATGTATAATGAAAACATAACATTTCCACTTTTAAATCAAAAGATATCAATAAAACACATTGATATAAAAACATTATGAAACCCATTTTCAATTCCAAAATAAAAGAAGAGTAAAAAAGGGTATTTATTTTTCATTCAAAAAAATTTATGGCTTGTAGAGGAAGTCGAAACTCAAATAATGGTCACGGTGGTGGGGAAGTCGTTGTCGCCGCATATGTATGACAAGAAAAAAATTCTTTTTTGTCATTTAGTAATACACTTTGTATAAAAAGATTCCTTTTGAATAAACTAAAAGTCAAAGTGGATTATACACCGTATAAAAGAAATTTGTGTATAAAACAAAATATGCCTCAGTGAAAGGAGATTGGGATGATGTCCCTTACAAAGACGGTATCCTTGGATTAAGGATAAATCAATTACATAATTATGTCTGGAAAATGAATACACCAAATATAAGTGGATATTATGTGTAAAACCATCAGAGGACATTAACACATATTCATTGAACAACATATTCAAGGAGTACAAGTTTATCCCCAAGAATCAAAATTGGGTTAAGAAGTTCCGTTGCAAAAATTCGACAGCCTAACGTCACTTCAAAATTCAGAAAAAGAGTTGATGAGAGATAAAAAGGGTATCTCATCACTTGGACATAAAATTTACATAAATAATGATATAGAAGAACATATTCCAATATAATAGTATCTGAATTAAAAGACATAACAAAATAAGTCTTTAAAATGATGAGGGTGAAAGGTCCCCTTACTGAGTTGGGTAACATTCAAAACGTACACCCCATGGAAGAAGGGTCATACAATGAAGATATAAATACCCATAAATGAAATTATACTACACAAAGTGTATAATAATGGACAGTACATACACCACTCAAAATAAATAGTGGAAAACGTAGCATAGATGTCACGGGAATAAAAGTGAGATGAAAAATCTCTTACGAAAACTTGGCAGCCTAACGCCGCCACTTAAAACATCCAAAAATTGGATTTATGAGATCAAATAGGGCCTATAATAATATGAACATAAAAATTACAGTATGATGAATATAAAAGAACATCCCCAAACATAAGAAAGATGAGCTTAAATGAAATTACATAAAAGAGAGTACTTAAAAAGAAAGAGAGAGGTTGGATCTCTTACGAAAATTCGGGAGCCTAACAGCGCCACTCAAAACATCGAAAATGGATTGATGAGAGAAAATAGGGTCTCTCATCATATGAGCATAAAACATAAAGTAGGATTAATATAAAAGAACATACCAATCTTAAGAGAGATGAGCTTAAAATAAATGACATAAAAGAGTGTACTTAAAAAGAAAGAGAGGGGTAGGACCCCTTACATCGTGTCCGACATAACTTGATCGTTCTTTAATCTCCTGAATAATAAAATTTGGTCAATTTATAATTTCTTAAGGACTTAAATTAAAGCTAATTATTCAGTTAATATCACATATTATAATCTTATAATAATTGGTTAATAAAGTGAGTTCATATCAGAAATTTTTGTCGATGTTCGGTACATGAGTAAAAATCGAACTTGTTGGAAAAGAATTTTCCATGTAGTTATAGGTACACAATATCTAAAATAGTATTGATGTTTTAAATATCATATATACCCAGTATATATTCATTTTATACTATTCCATATCATTTGGAGAGAAAAAAATTAAAATCACCGTTCATGTAGACGGTAGGCCGTACGTACGCATGAACACTACTTTCATTTTTTTGTCATATTAATGGAATTAAAACAAAATGATATATATATATGTTATATTTCCATAATGATATCCATAATTTAGATGTAATATATTACATATATATTGATTATATATATATGTACTTATAATAGTACATAACATTTGGAGATAAGAAATGAAATGTACTGTTCATGGAGACAGTAAGTCGTACGTACGCATGAATGCTACTTTCATTTTTTTTGTATTAAATGGAATGAAATAATAATTATATAAAGGTATATTATAATTACAGTAGGATAAAATATGTAATACCATTAATTACATCCTTTATACGTCCCACATATGGCATTAACAAATCAAATCACTTTGAGGGGGCAGTAGTCCGCACTTCTTAAAATGAAGATATCGTGTTTACCCATAATGGAAACCATAAAGGTATGCCATAAATGAAAAATACAGAATCTTAAGGAAAACATAAACATATTATATATCATATATAAATATAGTTACATCTTAATGGCCACCTTTGAAGGTGTTAAAATAATATTGAACAATCATCGTTTCCCGAGGCAGTAATTCGCCATGCACAGAAACAATATGTTCTTTAACCATTAGACGGAGGTGTGTGAACGTTTAGCTCGAATAATTCATATAAAAACATCCTAGTATATTTAATATACTGGTTTTGTTACAAAAATAAGTAATAAAAATAGTTTTGGGGTTTGGATAAGCAAAATAAAACAAAAGAACCCAAGGGAAGACATTACCTTTAAATCGGGTAACTCTATTTGATTTGAGATCAAATGATTCCTTGGAAAGGATTATGCCCAATGTGAGGATTCAATGATGAAGATTGGGATTTTGAGAAATGAAATGGGCAGAGGTTGGCCGAGCCAAAGGCTTGAGAGGTGTGAGTAAGGTGGTAGATGTGGGGGCCTTTTATAAGAGGAGAGGAGGGGCACTCTTTGAAAGTTATAAAATATTACTTTATTATAAAATGATTTTCAAATTTAAAAGGACCCAAAAGGATATATTTAAAGGATAAGGTGATAAGGTTTCGATATCCACCCATCTAATAGGTTTGTGACAAGTTTAAGACTTATATTTCACCCTACCTTCTTATTTTATTTAAATCGTTCATTTATAAGGTAATCACTAAATCATCACGGTGTCATAAATAAATTAATTTATTTAATGTCTAAAAATTATAAAACAACTATCATGATGTAGGAAATCTTTTTATATTTCTAAATAATATTTATTTTCAAAGATATGACTTATATAACCCCATGAAAAAATTGTTTTAGTAAAACAACACATGTTTGTGACATTTTAAATTTAACTTTAAATATAAAGGTATTTATGTCATTTTCCAACCAAAGTGGATCCATGGGGTCCCCAAGATGACCCATGGATCATCTTGGTCTGCCATGACTCATCCAATGAGGTTAGGACATGTGTCTATGTCATTTCATATTATTAAAACATTATTTTTACCTTAAACTACACTAATTACCTTTAATTGCGATTAAAACTTAAAAGATAGTATTCACCAAAAAAAATATTTTAATCCCATTGAACCACATTTTACTTATTAATGAAAAAAATGTATGTCAGTTTTTTTAAATTAAAAACACAGAGGTGGTAAAATTTCATTTAAACAAAAAATCAGTTTTTAAGTACCACTTAGTGGTTTCACTATTCATCAAAAATTGATGTTTTCCAGAAAAATACCCAAAATTCACCCGAAGATATATTTGATATTACGAATTCAAAAATGATTTCTATTTTAAAAAATACAAAACATATAAGTTAAATAAATTAATTTAATAATTAATTCCTGTTGACATAGTAAATAGCGTGTTTTTATGAAACAATAAGTATCAAAAGATTGACACTAGTTTAAGTCCAATTTCAAGATGAAATTAATTCGAACAACCACTATTGGATGAAATGGTAAAAATATATTATAATTTCACCTTAAAACAAATTCAAAAGATAACATAATAATATAAATAAATTAGATTAAAAAGAGTTTATGAATTAAAATACAACATTTTTCACTATTCATTAACAAATGAACTTTATCTGAAAAAAACCAAACATTTACACGAAGTAAATTTTTAAGTACCAATTATAAAGAAGAATTTTATTTTTTCAAAGATAACACATAAAATTGTCAAAAAGTGGATTTAAAAGAGGTTCTCCATCAAAAGGTGGTTAATCGACCTTTTAAAAAATATTATAATGTTTACGCTTAAAATTGATTCAATCACATTTTTAATCCTCTAAAATTTATTGTAAAAAGTAAAAATATTTGACAAACATATATAATAATTTTTTAGTTATTTCTGTTCATTCCTGCCATTACAACTTCTAGGCGTTAACTAACATTTAAAATAATATTATTTTATTATTAGAGTGCAACGTAAGATTCCCAAGAAACTCATTGTTGCATATTGGGTACGCCATCGAGCATAGAATCCCCTTTAAAGAAATATTCACAAATATGGATAAATGTGAAAATGTCATATTCTTTATTTACCTGGGGTGTTACATACTTCCCCCCTTTTGGAAATTTCTCCCTCGCAATTTTAAAATTGGGCTTGGAAACATCCTTGAAAATTCCACATCGAAACTAGAGTCAGTAAAACAATCACATTAAAATAAAGAAAGAGAAGTACAATGGTCAACCGAGTTAACCCATACTAGGATTCCAAGTATGAAAATTTGGACATGGATGAAAAAAACAAAGGGTCATGTTCTGATGGAGAGTGATATTAAACATGTCTAGGAGAATGTTAACCATAAGAAAATCACAAACTTGTGATGGGTTAAACAATATTTGATTCCCCAGTAGGAAAATATAACAGACAACATTTTTGTTTTAATTTACTCTTCATTGAGGAATTTATTTTTGAGCTTAACTAAATAATAATGAAACAGACTTACTTTTCACGTAGACTTTCAACTTTTACTAGATTCTTAATCAAACTCATATTTTCTCCAAAAGATGAGTATTTAAGAAGACTTGTTCGCATTAAGAGTACTATAATCAACTTCTTGAGAATCACCTAATCCACAAAAGAGAAATATATATTTCCCATGTCTTTAGACAAAATCCAAAACCAAAATGGTTAGAATGAGATCAGATAATCCACAAAAGTATAATCCTTCAAAAAATATCTATTCTTAATCTCCAAAATTTGTCCAAAAAAAACCTAAAGTTCAACGAAGACCATTCGATAAAAAATTGCCCATAAAATTATTCAAAGTAAGCCAAACTAAGATTAAAACCCAAATATTTGAAGGATTTTAATCACATAGTCTTCTAAGGTACAAATTAACTTTTATCTCCAAATAACATTAATTTCTCTTAAATTCTCATATTGAAAAGTAATTAACCTAATCGCATATCCTCCATGATAGGTTAATCATTTCCATAGATAAACCAAAATAAACATACTCTTGATTCCTAAAATAATATAACTAAAAATAATTATTCAAACTATCAAGGGACTTCACGTAGTCCAGTGGTAGGTGATAAATACCAGTCGCACATTGGTTGTGGGTTCGATTCCCGCAGCTTTGTCCGACGTGACAGGTTGTCACACGGTCTGCGTGTTGACCTTTTTCCAAAACTATATAATTTTTAAAACATTCCCCAAAACAAGATAAAATCTTCAAAAATATTCATAACATATTTTAACCTCATTTTTATCTCATTCCTTTCAGTTTCCATCATAATATATAATAACCCATAATTACTTCAAAAGTAAGGATCATATAAACCCTAATGGTTACCTTTATAGTTATTACTTGAACTTCCACATCGATTGGTCATCTCATACATGATTCATTACAGAACATACCAAGGTACAAGTGGTTTATCATGACTCCTTGATAGTTGTTTTAGAACAATCACGCCTTTCCTCATTGAATCCCCCATTTCATCCAGTCTCATAATCAGAGAACCACCACAGTTTCATTTAATCCTATTGTCACTTTGGTGCATGATAGATCCATCCATTCACTAAATACAGAAATGTCAGTGTGAGTATATCAACAAAACCATCATGTAATAATGAGGAAGATAAACACTAAGATATACTTTCTCATTCACTTTATCTAAAACTAGGACTCATTCTGAAATCCTAACCATTACGGTAATGTCACTTATGCCTAGAGAATACCCTAACCTCTAAAGTTATCTAAACTGACCTCTGATACCAACTATAAGGACCCAGCCTTAAACATTACATATTATTTTATTATATGAATAATTCACATTGTGGATCTTTTCAAGTTCATAGTTCTAGAGAATTAGGACATAACTATTACATATCAAAGATTACAAAGTAGACACATCTACTCAGCATCCTTTTTTTCAGAAAATAAAAACTCTTGAACAAAGGATTCATGTCTAGTTCCTTGTTTTCGACAGCCTGACATTTCCTTGATCCCATCCTTGACCCCATTCAACTTTATGTACTACAAAAAACATTTCAAAAAAACTTGGTATGAGCATAAAAAGATCATTAAGGGTTTTAACAATACGGAAAGAAAACATTAGTCCATGTATACATAAGAATCAATGAAATCATACATTACTCATAAAACATAATCACTTTAACATACCTCATGAAATCATAATATTTATGAATAACTCATATAAATCATAAGACATAAAGGTAACTTGAGGCATTCATAACATTCTTACATAGGGAGTAACCCTCATGGTTACGTTTGGAATAACCATCACAGTATATTCCCTAAATATCTTAGGAGAAACCTTAGCGTTTAACCCCTTCGTGATACCCAATGCATTGGAGAGCTATATCGAGGTCACCCGCTCTTAGTTCATCACGGAACCACCCTTCTTCATAACAATTCCCAAGAACCATGACATAATCGTATCACATAAAACATGTATAAAGGAAACATAACATTAACACTTTTCAATCACAAGATATCAATAAACCACATTGATATAAAAACATTATGAAAACCATTTTCAACACAAAAATAAAATAAGAGTAAAACATGGTATTTATATTTCATTCAAAAAACGTTATGGCTTGTAGAGGAAGCCGAAAATCGAATAATGGTCACAGCAGTGGAGAAGTCGTTGTCGCCGCATATGAATGACAAGAAAAACATTCCTTTTTATCATTTAGTAAAACAATTTGTATAAAAATATTCCTTTTGAAGAAATGAAAAGTCAAAGGGGTTTATACACCGTATAAAAGAAATTTGTGTATAAAACAAAATGTACCTCAATGAAAGGAGATTGAGACGATGTCCCTTACAAAGACGATATCCTTGGATTAAGGATAAATCAATTACATAATTATGTGTGACAAATGAATACACCAAATATAAGAGGATATTAATTGTAAAACAATCAGAGGACATTCACACATATTTATAGAACAACATATTCAAGGAGTACAAGTTTGTCCAAAAGAATCAAAATTGGGTTAACAAGTTCCCTTGCAAAAATTCGACAGCCTAACGGCGTCACTTCAAAATTCCAAAAAAATAGTTGATGAGAGATAAAAAGGGTATCTCATCACTTGGACATAAAATTTACGTAAATAAGGATATATAAGAACATATCCCAACATAATAGTATGTGAATTAAAATACATAACAAAAGAAGTCTTTTAAAAAGAGGAGGGTGAAAGGTCCCCTTACCAAGTTGGGTAACATTCAAAACGTACACCCAATGGAAGAAGGGTCATACAATGAAGATGTAAATACCAATAAATGAAATTATAATACACAAAGTGTATAATAATGGGTATTAAATACACCACTCAAAGGAAATAGTGGCAAACGTAGCATAGATTTCACGAGAATAAATGTGAGATGAAAAATCCCTTACGAAAAATCGGCAGCCTAACGGCGCCACTTAAAACTTACAAAAATTGGATTTATTTAATCAAATAGGCCCTCTAATAATATGAACATAAAAATTAAAGTATGAGTAATATAAAATAAAATCCCCAAACATATTAAATATGAGCTTAAATGAAATGACATAAAAGAGAGTTCTTAAAAAGAAAGAGAGAGGTTGGATCTCTTAAGAAAATTCGGCAGCCTAACAGCGCCACTCAAAACTTCCAAAATGGATTGATGAGAGAAAATAGGGTCACTCATCATATGAACATAAAACGAACAGTAGGAGTAATATAAAATAACACCCCAATCATAATAAATATGAGCATATAAGGATTGACATAAAAGAGTGTACTTAAAAAGAAAGAGATGGGTAGGATCCCTTACCTCGGGTCCGACATGACTCGATCGTTCTTTAATCTCCTGAATAATAAAATTTGGTCAATTTATAATTTCATAAGGACCTAATTTTAATATTATTATTCATTTCATATAACATATTATAAGGTTATAATAATTTTTTAATAATGTGAGTTCATATCAGACGTTTTTGTCGATGTTCGGTACATGAGTAAAAATTGAAATTGTTGGAAAATAATTTTCCATGTAGTTATAGGTACATCATATCCAGAATAGTATTGATGTTTTAAATATCATATATATCCAGTATATATTCATTTTATACTATTCCATGTCATTTGTAGATAATAAAATTAAAAGCACCGTTCATGGAAACGATAGACTGTACGTACGCATGAACGCTACTTTCATTTTTTTGTCATATTAATGGAATTTAAACAAAATGAGAGATATATATATTATAATTCCAGAATTATATCCATCATTTTGATGTAATATATTAAATATATATACATTATATATATTTACTTATAATAGTACATAACATTTGGAGATAAGAAATGAAATGTACCGTTCATGGAGACGGTAAGCCGTACGTACGCATGAACGCTACTTTCATTTTTTTTATTCAATGGAATTAAATAGTAATTATATAAAGGTATATTATAATTACAGTATGATATCATATGTAATACCATTAATTACATCCTTTATACATCACATATATGGCATTAACGAATCAAATCACTTTGAGGGGGCGGTAGTCCGCACTTCCTAAAATGAAGATATCGCGTTTACCCATAATGGAAACCATAAAGGTATGCCATAAATGAAATATAAAGAAGCATAAGGAAAAAATAAACATATTATATATCATATATAAATATAGTGACATCTTAATGGCCACCATTGATGTTGTTAAAAGAATATTGAACAATCATCGTTTCGTGAGGCAGTAATTCTCCGTCCACAGAAACAATGTGTTCTTTAACCATTAAAAGGAGGTGTGTGAAAGTGTATCTAGAATAATCCTTATAAAAAATCCTAGTATATTCAATATACTGATTTTGTTACAAAAAAATGTAATAAAAATACTTTAGGGTTTTGGAGAAGAAAAAATAAAACAAAAGAACACAAGAGAAGACATTGCCTTTAAATCGGGTAACTCTCTTTGATTTAAGCTCAAAGGCTTCCTTGGAAAAAATTCGTCCCAAATTGAGGCTTCAATGATGAAGAGAGAGATGTGGAGAGTTGAAATGGGCAGGGTTTGGCCGAGCCAAAGGCTTGAGAGGTGTGAGTAAGGTGGTAGAGGTGGGGGCCTTTTATAAGAGGAGAGGAGGGGTACTCTTGGAATGTTATAAAATATTACTTTATTATAAAATGATTTTCGGTTTTAAAAGGTCCCAAAAGAATATATTTCTAGGATAAGGTGATAAGATTTCGAAATCCACCCATAAAATAGTTTTGTGACAAGTTTATGACTTATATTTCACCCTATATTCTAATTTTATTTAAATCGTTCATTTATGAGGTAATCACTACATCATCACAGTGTCATAAATAAATTAATTTATTTAATGTCTAAAAATTAGAAATAAAATATCATGATGTAGGAAATCATTTTAGATTTCTAATTAATATTTATAGTCAAAGATATTACTTATATAACCCCATGTAAAAATTGTTTTAGTAAAACGACACATGTTTGTGACATTTTAATTGTAACTTTAAATAAAAAGGTATTTATGTCATTTTCCAACCCAAGTGGCTTCATGGGGTCCCCAAAATGACCCCTGGATTGTCTTGATTGGACATGAATCATCCAATGAGGGTAGGACATGTGTCTAGGTCATTTAATATTGTTAAAACATTATTTTTACTTTAAACTAAACTAATTACCTCTAATCGTGATTAAAACTTAAAAGGTACTATTCACCAAAAAAATTATTTTAATCCCATTGAACCACATTTTACTTCTTAATGACAACCATGTATGTCGGATATTTGAAATTCAAAACACATAAGTGGTAAAATTTCATTTAAACAAAACATCAGTTTTTTAAGTACCACTCTGTGGTTTCACTATTCATAAAAAATTGAAGTTTTCCAGAAAAATACCAAAAATTCACCCTAAGCTATATTTGATATTCCAAATTAAAAAATGATTTATATTTTACAAAATTCGAAACATATAAGTTACATTAATTAATTTAATAATTAATTCCCTCTTTCATAGTAAATAGCATGTTTTTATGAAACAATAAGTATCAAAAGATTGACACTAGTTTAAGTCCAATTTCAAGATGAAATTAATTCCAACGACAACTATTAGATTAAATGGTAAAAATATATTCTAATTTAACTTTAAAAATAATTAAAAATATAATATTATCATATAAATAAATTATATTAAAAAGTGGTTTTGAATTAAAATACAACATTTTTCACTATTCATTAAAAAAATGAACTTTATCGGAAAAATACCAAAAATTTACACAAAGTAAACTTTGATGTCCCAATTCTAAAGAAGAAATTTATTTTTTCAAATATAACACATAAAATTTTCAAAAAGTGGATTTAAAAGAGTTTCTCCATCAAAAGGCAGTTAATCGACCTTTTAAAGAATATTAGAATGTTTACGCATAAAATTGGATTCATTCGCATTTTTAATCCTCTGAAATTTATTGTAAAAAGTAAAAATATTTGACAAACATATATAATCATATTTTAGTTATTTCGGTTCATTCCCACCATTACAACAGCTTGGCGTTAACTACCATTTAAAATAATATTATTTTATTATTAGAGTGCAATGTAAGATTCCCAAGAAACTCGTTGTAGTGTATTGGGTACGCCATCGAGCATAGCGTCCCCTTTAAAGTAATATTCGAAAATATGGATAAATGTGAAAATTTTGTATTCATTATTTACCTGGGGTGTTACATAAACAACTTAAAATTTTTCAAAATGCATGAGACCACCAACCTTATACTCATATAAATCTTGTCATCCAGCATCAGCCTCTAATTCATCCTAAAATTGTGTAGATCAAAAGGTTTCCAACTCATCTGACAACGTTAGAAATGATGTCTATAGGATGAATCGGTTGCCAAATCTACCTCGGGTCTTCTAGGTTCTGTATAAAAGAAACACCAGGTTCTTACACCATTTATGATATAATTTCAAACTCTTCAAGATCACTACCCAAACCATGTTTTCCAAACAACCCCATGAAATTTTCACCTTCATATAACCTACCCTAAGGGAATTCACCGGTGTAATAAAGGGTCATGTTTCTAGACCATAATATTAAAAATTTATATATTTTATTTTTAATAAAATTTATTCTTATGTTTATCCATATTTAACCTAACATTTTATATGATTAAATAATTAATTAGATAAAAAATATATTTTAATACGATAAAAATTTAATATTATTTTTGATAAATATATAGTTTCATCAAAAACACCCTTTTAAATAAATTTAAGAGTTTTTAAAATAATTTATTTTTTAATATAATATTATTATTAAACAAATTTATTAAATATAAATGTTAATATAAATTTATGAAATCAATATCAATTTTTATAAGGGTTAGAAAATTTTTATTGTATAAAAACTAGTTTTTTTTTCAACATGTGGTGATTTTTTATTTAAATGTGAAAATTATAGTATTTATAGAATAATTTTAATAAGTAATTATTATTTATGAAATCATCACTTCAAAGTTATGTGATTCCTAACTTTTCATAATTTTCCGAGACGATCGAATTTTTTAATAAAAATTGAATAGGGTATATTTATATCGTATATATTATGACATAATAGAAGCCCCAAAAGTGATTTAAAAATTCTATTATGAAAAATCTAAGAAACATTATATTCCCCTTTAATATAATATTTTTTTGTTATTTAGTTAATTTTATAAACACTTAATGAGTCCTATATAACCTATATTAGATTTTAAGGTTCCAAGATCAATACATTATAAACGAGACTCTATTATACATCACCAATGGAATTAATTTAAGAGTTCTATTATAAAACATATGAAATAATAAAATAACTCTTTTTTAGTAGAAACAATGGGAAAAATATTCATAAGGTTTTTTGTTTTGATTAATTTTTCCTCTAGAGTCAAAAAATAAAATAATAAGAATTAATAAAGAATTATACTCTATTTTTCAAAATCAACACGCAAAAACTCCAATTAATCAACACAAATAATTATTATAGAATAAATTTACATGGACTATAACTCTCAAGATTCCTTCCAATGTTCCATAATATCTTAAGAACCTCCTCCCATGATTTTTGAAGAATCCTCTCAATGAAAGTGATCTTCTCTATCTCTTTTTTATTCTTAAACGTTTTTATTTCATTCCTTTTGATTTAAAAATTTTAAATTTGGGATATGTTTTTACACATCCCAATTACTTTCTATATCATTTAAATCTAATTAGAATCCACTTTTTCTCTCATTAACTACTTCTATAAACCGTAATGTACACACATTATACTTCCAAAATTATATTGTGATTTTCCATCCAAATAATTTATGTATTGAATATTAGTCTCAATTTCCACTAAAGTGAATTAAAATAGGTTTACCTTCCATTAATATATTGATGATTTCAATTTATATATCCGAAAATACTTAATATTTAGGTTAAAATTGTTAAAATAAATCCCTATTTTTTATAATCTATGTGGAAAACTTATGCATCTAAATCATATGAAATTGACAAGTGGGATAAAAATTATATATCCCTCAAAAGATTTTTTTAATCTTTTTATCTCAATATATTTCACTCATGGTTAATGAGAAGTTATCCTAAACTCTATATGTTATATTGTCTTTGTGGTTATCCTTGACTTATGTCAATGATGTCATGTTTTTTGATGTTTCCATATCTATATGTTGACTTCATATTATCATTTTATATCATGACTCATTATTAAATATTATGATTATCACCTTTCTTATTTTTCCTTGATATGCCTCTTTTCTCACATGTACAACTTCATCTCATGTTATTTTTTGCTGATTCACTTATTGTTCTTTAAGTCTCACCCATTTCTTATGGATGTCCTCAGGTTATCACATGTAATTTTAAAAGAATGACAGAACTTTTTGGGCATGTTAGGAATGTTTTAAATAATATTTTGGAATTTATATTGAAAATTTTATTCTATATACCTAATTTATTGAATAAACTATGCTTCGTGATACATTGGGATTGTATAATGTGTAGCATTATCAAATAAATCCTTAAATAATGTGTATTAATGATATGTGGTTTAATATCTATTTCAGGGCTATTAAATTTTTTCATAAAATTAGATAAGGTTTAGGTGAGGTATATTGATCCAATTGGTATATTAAAAATATATATGTTGTGTCATTTTATAAGGGAGGAAGTTGACATAGTTGGAATTACTAAATATATTAAAATATAATTATGTATTTTTTAGAATAATAGCTTCAAATGTAAATATATTCAAGGGAAATGAGGTTAAAGTTGAAATATCACCATGCAATGAAATTTATATATGTTTTCATGTCATTTTGGACCATTTATTTTTCATTTAAACTCATCATTAACATATTATATCTTTAATTATGATAACCATTTTTATATATTAATGAGTTATAAATTTAATTTTATGATAGAAAATAGTACATAAATGGTCAAGGGGTGATATTTTCTACCATTTCGTATCCTAAATGTTCGAATAACGGTTTTTTATTATTTTGAAAAAATATAATAAAATATTATTTGACATTAAATATAACGAATTTCATTATTTGACTCTATTCATTTAATTTCAGTTTCAAGCCATTAATATGGTTGTGGAATTAAAATATAAACCTTTCACACTTATATAACATGTTATATTTAACTAATAAAATCATGGAACAAAATATTTAAGAAAAATATTATTACTTTTATTGTTTTAAAAATCATATAGTTAATTTTACAATTAATTGAATAAATATTATGTTAGTGTCTCATAAGCATTTAATGTAATTGTTAAATCGATAAAAATTAGAAAATTATATCGTGATTTGAAATTATTTTTTTTAAAATAATCAATCATAATTGAACATTTCCTATTTTTATCCTTTTGTAAAAATAATGGAGCCATTAATTTCAAAAAATGAAATTTTTTAATTTCTATTAATTAATATAATATAAATTACATTATTAAGGGAAAATGGAACCAAAATTAAAAATATATAAAATTTGGATATCTGTGGTCAAATATAATCAATTCAATGAAATAGTTATAGGTATGGGGAGCTTTTGGGACATTATATTCTAGTTTTAAACCGGTTTTACGCACTTTAATATTACCAATGTGAGACATATTTACAACATTTACTATTCACAATGATCAAAATAAAGTGGAGACATTTACCATATTTGAACCTAATGATTCCAAATATGGAACCAGTTTCTCAATATTTAATATCTATAAGTGGTGGATTTTTTTTAATACAAATTTGTAAAACTCAATGAAATTTTCTATTTTAAAAAATGTGTTTTTATTATAAAAGTTACCTTATATAAAAATCCTAATTATTTAAAATAAATTCATAATTATATAGATTATTATAAATAAAATGTATCGTATTTAATAGCAATAATAAATCAAATATATAATGGTACATTTGAACTTCTTTATTTAATGAAATGAAATGATAGTATTTGAAAAAATCTAAATTTTTATTATTCATTAAACATTAATCATTTCAGAAAAATCCAAATCATTCACCCTGTATTAAATTTAATATTATAAAATTTTAAATTATTATATTTTAATTAAATTAAATTACAAACTCTTCGTTATTTAATTATAATATATTTATATGATGTTGACATTTCATGCGCAATCTTTTGAGTATTTAAATCTTTAATTATCATCATTTATTTAATCATTCTTAATGATATTTCATTGTTTAATTCATTTATTATAGGGTGTAATGATGGTTCTTAAATGATAAAAACGATAAATTTGAATCAATATTTGTATCATAAAAAGATTTTCCTCAACATATGATTTCCATGGCATGATTTTAGGGCTCGGGATGGAAGAACCAAGAGAAATAGAGTAAAACACTATAGAAATTCCTCATTCATGTTTTGAATGGACTATTCATGAGGTTAATGTTTTGAGGAACATATTAAGTGAATATAAACCAGAAAATAATCTCCCATTGTAGGATATATAAAATTTATAATGTGAAATATAGTGTCCACTATGACACTTTCTATTCATATGCATAAATGATCGATTTTGATGTAGTTTATTAAGGGAATTGATTAAAATTTCCCATTAAACCTATTATTTTAACTCAAAATAAATTGATTGATGAGATTATAAAGAATTTAATCCTACCTTATAACCATTTATTCGAATAATTGGATGACCATGGATTGATTTTAGGTATCATTTATTCTAAGAACAAAGCCTAATCCAAGGTGTTCTATTGCTATGGAGTCCCTCACCAGTTCCTCTTTGGATTTTCATTTATGAATTTATTTTAATATATTCCACCACATCAATTATTCAATAATAACATGAGTTTGTAAATCCAAAAATATACTCTATCTGTAGAAAATGTGGAAGGGAGCTATGAATTGTATTTTTTATATTTTATTCAGGATTTTGGTTTTTGAAATAGGATATGAATTTCAATTTATTTCCATTTAAAATTTCATTATCATATAAAAAATGATTTGGAAATAATATTTTTGTTTTTGAAACTATTTAACCTAAATTAGGAATACTATAGAATGGTTTATGGAAATTATGATTTAAAATGGTGTTGAGATGAAATAATAATACCTTAAAATACCTGACCATGTGAAATATATAATTTCTTAGTTAATGAGGAGGTACCCAAACCGTAGATCAACATTCTATCAACACCAAAATCAATCATGACCAACAAATTTTATTTTATACACATTATCAACCAAACCAAAAATCTATACAACCCTAGCTAATTTCTCAGGTTGTTTTCAAAAGAAAAAATCTTTTTATTTCTTCTCCTTATTCAAAACACAATAATTATATTTATTTATAAAAAATTCTAAAATTTAATTGTACCATCTCATGGTTTAGATCTAGAACATTCCACATTCTATATTTTATTAGTTAAGCACGCATTTTGGAGTTTTTATAAATTATTAAATTTTCATATCCCTATATGAAATTAATTAAATCTCATGAACTATCAAAAATTTTATGTCGTTTTAGGGGATAATAACCAATTTAAAATAGGATTTCTCAATTTTATATTGATTATTTTGGCCTTTTAACTTTATCATTGGGGTTTTTGTGATGTTATTTCATATAATTAAAATTAATTAATGGATAAAACATTTGGGAAAAAGGTAAATACATCATTTAGGTTGATCTTGAGGTTCAATAAAACCTATAGAAGAAAAAAAAATTTATAACTATGGCTGAAACAGATCTATATCAATATGATAGAGAAATAAAACCAAGATATCATAGACTATGAGTGTTTCAAAAATAAAATAGACATGAAAATGGAAATGTTAAACCATGCATACCTATAAAATATATGGATGTCAATCACTTTGAGATCATGTTGAACATAGTGTAACTTTTGGACTACATCATAAACATCCAATCATCTAGGGATTTTTACTGATATTTATAATACCTTCAAATTTAATAACATTTTAATTGATTCTATAGGACTTCAAATTTTTAATTCTCTTTATGGGAGATTTATCATGAATGGATCCACATATTCCAAGAACATTACATCTCAACATGGGACGAGTTGGAAAGATGTATTCCTAAATGATTATGTATTCTCCATGAACTAATGGACATCCACATCGACATTCTAAATTTCAATAAATAGGAGGATAAGTCACTGTATAGAACATGGGAAAACATAAAATATATGGTTAGTCTATTCTTGTATCAATATATTGAGATATATCTATTAATTCATCATTTCCAAAAATATCTTACACAGGGAAACTAATCAATAATGGACACTACATCTAAAGTATCATTGATAAAGAAATCATCATAAGATTGATAAAAATTCTAGATGAGATAGAAATAATGGGCTTCTAATTGAAGATTAAAGTAACAAAGCATAAATTCACTGACATGGTAAATATCAATGATTTTATAGATTTGGACATGGATGCACTGAATTAAAACATATATATCATGATGGTCCAATAACTAAAACCCCATGGTATGTAATTTGAAGAATATAGTTACACTGATTATAATCATAATGATCGGTATCTGTGTTAGTGGATGTAATAAAAGAATGTTCAAGGGTACCTATAGAAATAACAAGGATTAAAATTGGTAACAAGGACCATCACTACAGATCCATGTCTAAAAAATGGAGGAGACCTATGTCAAATTCATGAATACGACTACAACATCCATAATGGAACATACCACGTACTCAAAAGTCTATGTTGAATCTATAAAAGAGATTAATTAAGATTCAATATATTTGAGTGCAACACTACGGAAGATGATATTCAATGTGGGAAAAAATGAAAAGAATCTTATATAGGGTCCACAAGGAAGTCTAATTTGACACCATGATGTAAACCCATGAGAAAAAAATAAGTCTGTAACCTTAATAAGTAGAAAAAATGAATGAAAAAACACACAATTTTACACTCTTAAGTGAATCCTTCGGTGTCACTTGGGCTGATGTTATTGAAGAGGAAGAAAATTTTAATTTAAACCAAAATTTCCTAGCTGAATTGGAAAATCTGTTTCTTGATACCATCAGACTCTCATATCAGGAACTGGAGATAGTAGTTATTGATACTTGTGAGAAGTTAACATGATCTAACTCTAACAAGGATGTCAGTAACCTAGGTAGGAGGGATAAAATTTCTCCACCTGTTCAACTAAAATGATTATCTTGTAGTGTTTCCACTGCACCTAGTCACAGAACATGATTATAGGGGGAAATCCTGTGCAAATAGAAGAGGATCATACCCTCTCAAATCTAGGAAACAGATTAACCAAGGACACCCCCTCATTTAAGACCTCTCTTACACTAGGGGTTGGAAATAAAAATAGTAACAAGAAAATGGAATATGATTCAAATAATAATTCTCATGTTTTCCTTCAAATTTAAAACTTCATAGGTTGTATTGTTAACATTAGAAATATGCCCCCGAATCAAACTATAGTTCATATGAATAAATAGCATGTTGTGATTACCACAATTAGTTCTAGTGATAGTGGCTCAAATGTTCTTAACTCCATTACTCCTGTAAAAGAATCAACAATATCTATGTAGGTTCTTATAAAAGATATTAGTCCCCCTATTTTCTCAATTATCACAGATAAAATCTGTCCAGTAGTGGAGTCACATTCAGAATTGGAATTTGCTAACACTACAGATGGAGATACACAGCCTGCTAACCTAAAGCAGATATAGGAATCCATGTATAAGATACCGGCTATAGAGGAATCAAGAAAAGATCATATGATTAAACACAACACTGGGCAGAGCAGTGCTTCTCACTGTTTGAACATAGAACATAGGTCAGTTGATCTTACTGCTAACAAAAAATGTATTCAAGATCTGTGCACCTTACCAGGTACCTGCATCACTTTTTTTCAGTAATTACATTGTATAAGAAATTCTTAGATGATGGTTATAATAAGGATATCGATATTTCATTGTCGTCATCTATTAATAATTACATCCAAGATAATTCCATTCAATCTATATCAGTAGGTGAAACCACTAACTTCTTATATCCTACTAAAAGAAAGAAAGAGTTTAATACAAGCCCTAATATGTCAAAAATTTGAGAAGATCAACTGGGTATAAAGGCTCGAATAGTAAGAAAAAAGGGTGATCTAACTCCAAAAAAAAATATAAATAAAGATTTTATATAGGAACTATCAAGGTTTTGCAAAATTTGAAACATTGATTATTTTTAAAAAAATGTATATCATTCAAAAGAATTTTATGTATTTCCATTGTTGAACCTAAAATAAACTTTTCCACTGATTTAGTTCATTTTTTCGTTTTGGATACACCATCATCGATGAATGTAAAAACAATACCAATTTTGATACTCTTTGGAATTTTTCTCATTCCTTTCTGTCAAATGTTAATGTTTTCCATATTAGTGATCAATGATTCACATGTGACGTTATTATAGACAACTACCATCTCTTTTTTTTATATACACCAAGAGTAAATATAAAGATAGGGGGATTATCTGGAATGTCCTCTCCTCTTTGAGCTCAAAAAATCATTCCCCCTAGACTATTGTGGGTGATTTAAATGGTATTCTTTCTACTTCCGAAAAAATATGACCTCTTCATTAAATTCTATCTATGAGGGATTTTAAGGATGCTATTGATTACTCCAATCTAATAGAAATATCTCTCCGAGGGGCCTAAAACACCTATTATCGAAATCATTACAATAGAGTGGTTGTAAGCAAACTGGATAGAGCCTTTACTAGTGACAATGATTTAGATATATGGGATACTATTTCCAGCACCACCCTACAAAAAATTCATTATTACCATCATCCTATCTTGGTCACTATTTCGTACAATTCGTTGAAACCTTCTCTTCCCTTCCGATTCTACAATTCTTGGTTCTCAAATCTTGAATGTAGTAATCTCGTCAACATTTTTAGGACCTCTACGCCTCAATCTGATGATGACTTTTCTTGCCCTCTTAAATTAAAATACCTCAAACAACAGCTCAAAATTTGGGGTAACATTAAAGAAAATAAATTGATAATGACATTATTTCTCATGAGAATGAGCTTCATCAAATTAAGAAAAATAACACCCACTCACACATTTCTTCCAATCACAATCAAGAAACTAACACCACTGTGAACCTCAATTCGCTTATCACCATCAAAGACACCATTCATAATCTATCTTTTAAAATAAAATGGATAATTAATTTTCATCATAATACCTAGTTCATTAATTATTTTCAAAGAGTTAGGAAAGGTAGTAGACCCCTTGCTACACTCAAATATGGAGATAACCTATTGGATAAAGATGAAGATAAGGTTAATTACATTGTATTCTACATTGAATATTTATTCAATTGTCTAAGAACGAACAAGGACCTCATTAATGATATCATTCCCGTAATTTTCGCTGATGTTGATAATAATTTTATCCTTGGTGTTCCTCTGGATCATGAATATAGAGACACCATCATTTGATTGAATTCTGACAGTGCCCCAGGTCCTGATGGTTTCAATAATGGCTTCTATAAAAAATATTGCGATATCATCTAAGCCGATGTTTGCATGATTGTTGAATATTTATTTGATAATGGATTTTTTAACTCATGTTTTAAATTCCCAATTCCTTAAATTGACTCTCAAAGTTGACAATGCTTCTGAAATTTATCTCTTTCATCATATAGCTCTCATTAACACTCTCTATAAAATTATCACCACACTGATTGCAAATAGACTCAACAATATTACCGATAAAATTATCTCATGTAACCAATTTGGATTTATCAAGGGTAAATCCATTGAATACTGTATTTTTCTTACCTCTTAATGCACGAACATGTTAAAAAAATAAAAAAAGATTCAGTAACATCGCCATTCTACTGGAAATTAGGAACTATTTCAACACAATGGATAAGTATTTCATCTTCAATGTTCTACATCATTTTCACTTCAATGACATATTCATCTATAGAATTAAAACCCTCTTCCATTCTGCTCACATTTCCATCATGATCAATGGATCTCTTAGTGGCTGCTTCAATTTCTCTAAAAGAGTCAGACATGGATATCCCATATCTGCAATTCTTTTTTCCATTGTAGTAGACTATTTAGGTCATATGCTCACTCTCCTAGTTGATGAAAACGAGATCAAACCTATTCATGCTTACAAAAATGTGAGTTCCCCACTCACCTCTTTTATGTAGAAGAAATCATTTTTTTTAAGGGTTATATATGAAACATCATAAATCTTAAATATTCTCTCACTCATTATGAGGAGGTCTCTGGTCAAGTAATTGGATGGCATAAATCCTTTATCTACTTTGGGAAAAACATTCCAAATGGTAGGAAAAATGGTATTATCAATGAGATTAACTAAAAAGAAGATATCATTCCCTTCAAATACCTTGGGGTTTCCATTTTCTAGAGGAGACACAAATATTGATACTTCTCAAACATTTTTGGTCAAATTATTGATCATCTATCCACTTGGAAAGGAAAAACTCTCCTTATGGAATATAGATTCTACCATCTCACGTCTGTCATTGTCTCCAAAATGGTCTACTCGATGATGGTCTATAATTGTCCAGATGGTCTCATAAAAAAATGTTCACATTTAAAATATTGTTTGGACAGGAAGCTCCATGGACAGAAAACATGTGTCTATTCATTGGTCTAATTTCTATAAACAATTAGACATGGGTGGTCTTGGCCTTAAAAACATTAAACTCTTTAATGAGGCTCTTTAAACCAAATTAACATGGAACCTGATTCACAATGACCCCCCTAGATTTATTTTGTCAAAGATAGGATCATAAATATATTGAATAGAGGAAACATGAATTACATGACTTCTTCTTTTTGGACCTCAATTAGGAACATGTATGACAATATTATTCCCAACTCCAGATGGATGGTCTCTAGAAACACTTCTATGAAATTCTGGTAGGATAATTGGACTACTGATCCTATTATCTCTTTGACCCCTGATAATATTTCTAATAACATCAACTGCACTATTAGTAATGTTCTTAATTATCACATTGATACCCCTCCTGAGAATATTTTTCAAATTATTGATTCTTATCACTTTTCTACATTGTATGATCTCTTGATTTGGGAACATTCTCATAATGGGATTCTAAATTCCAAAAAGTTCTATAAAAAATTGTTACATAACCCTGAAAATTACCATAATCGGATTAAATGTTTTGAAAACCCCTTGATTAAACCCTCAAGACTCACTATTAGTTTGGAGTCTCACTGACAATAGGGTTTCCACTGACTCTTGTCTTCAAATTTTTGGAATTCAGATCTATTCAAAATGTCTGTTTTCAATAAACATAGAGAAGATACTCATTAATTATTTCTATCATTCACTACTACCACTTCTCTTTGGAACTATATTTTTGATAGTTTTTGTTGCAGATGTCCATTTCATAACTCTATCGATTCTCAGCTTAATCATTGTGTTGATATGGATAAGTCACAACAAATTAGAAACTTGTTCCTTTCTGGGGTTGCAGATATTCTTCATTTGATTGGGTATGATATAAATATAATTCTTCACAATAATTTCTCACACAACATTTTTTCATGTAAAATGAGAATTCTGATCTCTATTCAAGAAGATGCATTGATTTAGAATTGAAAATTGCAACAACACTGTGGCAGACATTATGATCCTAAGATGTCTTCGAGTTGATGCTATTTTTATACAAGAGAAACACACTTTTAGGGTTTTATGGAGACCTCCAATTCTATGTTGGACTAAAATCAATGTGGATGGGGAATCTAAAGAAAATCTGGGACCCACTGGGTGTGGCCTCATCTTCAAAAATCATCTTGGTCACATTGTTGGGTGCTATTTTGGAGGTTGTTGTACTGCAACCTCTCTGGAAGCTGAAATGATGAGTTTGAATCATGCCATATCTTTCACTTTACACCGTGGCTGGAAACAATTGTGTATTTAATGTGATTTAACTACTGTACTGCAAGCCATTTGGAAGGGGGAGCTTCATCTATCTTGGTTGATTACTATGCGCTGGATGAATTGTCTCCACTCTCTCCAAGACGTCAACTAAATTGAAAATCATACCTATCAAGAAGAAAATATGGTGTTGATGCTTTTTCTAATAAAGGACTTGATCAGGTCATAACCTAGCTGGATGAGATCCCAGAAAACATGATTCTTTTTCATGTTAAATATTTTAATTTGATTCCATATTTTAGACCCATGTAACCTTTCTTTTTTAAAATAAAATTTCATTGGTCTTTTGACCTAATCTCCACCTTTCAAAAAAATAGAGTTATAAAATATTATTATGAAGACATTTCTAGGATACCATATTAATATTCATGTTTGTAAAATGTGGAGAAATATTCCTTAGAGCCGGTAGTAAACATTTATGTTTAAACCTTTACCAAGCGATGATGAATTTTTATGTAAAGAATGATAATGATATATAAGATTAAAATATACATATAGTGGATGATAAAAATTTAGTTACATAAATGTGTGAGGAGTTAAATATTTCAACATAGGAATTTTAAATGTATTTACTAATCAGAAGAAAATAAATCTATGAGTTGAAATCGAAGACATAAAAGGAAAATAAATTTGACCAGTTTTAAAGAGGGTTAGTATGTATGGCTAGTAAATGATCTTCACATTAGTTTTTTGGGATTAAGGAAACACTGGTGAATTAGAATAATGAATATTGAGAAATTTCTACTTGCAGGAAGGGTAAATATATTATTAGTGGAACGATAGGGTCCAAATATGTAGACATATCGTAAGTGAATCTATTTTTTGGATCAATACAAAGTGGAATACTTCCAATCTCTTATCAACTAAGCTAAAGAGGTAATTTTGAGCCATATTCATTTAAAAAACTTCAAATGGGAGGAAACAGAATGTTTTAATCATTTTTTATTTTTTATTATTATCCATAGTCAACCTCCAAAAATCCCTCTTAATTTCATGGAAAATGGATTCTATATTCACTTTATATATTCAATTTTTAGTTCCAAAACAAAATAAACATGAAATAATGAAATAGGAATAAAAAAAGAAGTTTCATATAAGAGATTCATGTTATTAGATACAGATTCATGTCAAGATACAATATAGATAGAACCTATATAACTTATATTTGAAATGATCAACAGAATTTAAGTATAAGCTAAAATTTATTATTTTATTTTACAACTATAATTTAAAAATTAATTTTACATATTTTAACTATGATTTTTTTCCTTTCAAAATATCACTCTTTAATAACATGTCTATTTGACATAATCTTCTTAGGATAAACACCGTGACATGATCTTAAAATTATTTTTCAATAAATTTGGATGAGAAAAATGAGATTATGAAAAAGTTGAGATAAAAAGGATAGTTATATTTGGTAATTTATTATTTAGGTATACTGGTTATTTTTTTAAAAGGGTGCTTTTATATGATTTTTCCAATATTAAAATTAAGATATTTTTGTGAATCAAAATTTTTATTCATATAAATTTCCATGATTGATTGTCCAGATAATTTATCTTCATTAGTGATATAATTTATGAAATGAATTTTTTCTATTATACTAATGATTATATTTCTAGTGTGAAAATCAGGAATTTATTCATTTAGAAATACAATGTCATTTTAACAAATATGTGATTATACAATTTCATATATAATATGATTGAGGAATATTTTGATTAGACCATTTCATAATACCCAAACATAAATTAAAACTCTTAAATAACATTGATTCTATTTATATCCTTATGGGTTAACCTCTATGATACAATGTTATTTTTTATCATTTCCTACCATACTAAAAATATTTTTCACAATTATCAAATATAAGTGTGGGTATAAGGACCCCGCCTTAAAACATTACATAATCTTGAATTAAATGAATAATTCACATTGAGGATCTTTTCAAGTATTGATTTTTTGTGAATTAGGACATAACTATTACATCTCAAAAGATTATAAAGTAGACACTCTTACTCAGTTTCCATTTTTTCATAAAATAAAAACTCTTTAAAAGAAACATGACTAGTTCCATGTTTTAGATAGCATGTCTTTCCTTGATCTCAGCCATGACCCCATTCACCTTTATGTCCTATGGAAAAAAATTCAAAATTCTTGGGATGAGCATAAAAAGATTAGTAAGGGATACACAATGAAGGAAAAGTTTTAGTTTTTCAAAACATCAAGTACATAATGAACACTTCATCATAAGTAATACATTTTACCTTTATGAAGTAGTAAATACTCTTCACTGAATAAAAGATCATTGCTTACCCTTTTGTAACCAAAATATCACCATAAAACCCATATAAAGAACACATAACATATAAATGTAACATGGGACATGAACATACATAAATGGAATAACCATACTATCAACTTCCACACATATCACTAAATGGAATAGACATACGGCTAGCTTCCATACCCAATGCATTGGAGGTTATAACGTAACCACACGTCCTTGTATTCACGACACCGCCCGTCATTTGGTTTATCACGTAACAACCCGCCAAATGTCCAAGTACCATCATAACACAAAAATATTGAAAATATAAACATTTCACTAATAATATTTCATTTGAAATCATAAGATGTAATTTCAAGATATTGAAATAATCATTCCATTTTCATAAATCATTTAAAAAGAGATTTTTGAATCAATGTGTCCCATACCACTTTGAAGCTTTAAATGGAATTATAATTTTAAAACATTAATATCCATATAAATGAATACTAAAAACAATTTTTAAAACAATTATATTAAATATAATGATTTAGAATAATAAATCTTTAAATCATTTAAAATGATATTTTAGTTAAAGAGTTTTTAACAAAATGAGAGACTCTTGATTGCAAATAATTGAGGAATAACATTTAATTTGAAAATTATAATATCATGAGAATATAGGGATTCATGATATAATATGAAAAAGGATAGTATATACACCATATAAGATTCAATTGGTGCATAACAAAAATGATGTCTCCGTGGAAATGTAAATTGAGGTGAAATCCCTTATAAAGATGATATCCTTAAATTAAGGATAAATCAATCACATAATTATGTGTAAAAAATATAAATAAACCCAATATAAGTGTATTTAAAGTGTAAAATAATTATAGGTCATTCACACATATTCATAGGATGATATATTCAAGAAGTACACTTTGAGCCCAATGAATTGAAATTTTGTTAAGAAGTTCCCTTGTAAAAATTTGACAGCCAAACAACATCACATTAAAATTAATAAAATTATTTGATGAGATAAAAAGGGTATCTCATTGCTTGGAAAAACAATTTACATAAATTAAGTTATAAAATAACATATTCCAACATAATAAGATCTAAATTAAAAGACATAACAGAAAGAAGTCTTTTAAAAAGAGGAGGGTGAAAGGTTCCCCTACCGATTTGGTAACTTACAAAACATACACCACATGAAAGAAGGATCATAAAATGATGATTTAAATACTAATAAATGAATGTATATTAAAAAAAGTGTACAATCATTGGTGATACTTACACCACACAAAATTAAATAGTGGCCAATATAGCATGAATCTCACAGGAATAAAAGTGAGATGAAAACCCCTTACTTCTTTATAATCAATCGAGTCGTATGACCAAAAGATAATAACCAAAAAATGAATCACATAATACCATGAATATAAAGAGAATAATGATAATATATATCAATGGTATTATACATTACACCACATGCAATAATTAAGTGGAGTACAATGGAAATCTCATGGGATTAAAAGTTAGATAAGAAAATCCCTTACCACATGTCTGACTTGACTCGATCGTATGTTCCTTGTTCTTCCTTAATGATAAACATAAGTTAATTTATACTTTATAAATAAAATTTTTCAAGTTTATTATTTCTATTATATCACTTATTACCATGTTATAAATATTATTTGATCATTTAAGTTAATAACGGTCGTTTTGTCGATATTTGGTACTTGAGTCAAAAGTGAACTACATTTATTCACAAGTTGTTCATGTAGTACAATATCCTTTATCTCTAGAATTATATTAATGATTTAGATATCATATATATCATATATATCATATATATCCTATATATATATATATATATTTATAACATCACATAACATTTGAAGGTAAGAGATGAAATGCACCGTTCATGGAGACGATAAGCCATACGTACGCATGAACGCTACTTTCATTACTATTTAATCTATAATGGAATTAAAACATTATGATATAAAGGTATATTATAATTCCAGTATAATATCATATATATATATATATTATCATTAACTCCATCCTTTATACATCCCACATATGGCATTAATGATTCAAATCACTTTGAGGGGGCAATAGTCTGCACTTCCTAAAATGAAATTATCGCGTATACCCATTATGGAAACCATAAAGGTATGGAATAAATAAAAAATACATAAGAATAAAGAAAAAATAAACAAAATATATATCATACATAAATACAGATACATCCTAATGGCCACCAAAAGAAGGGGTAAGAGATAATTGAACAATCATCGTTTCGTGAGGCAGTAGTTCGGCGTCCACAGAAACAGTATGTTCTTCACCCATTAGATGGAGGTGTGTGTAATTGTAGCTCAAATAATTCTCAAAAAACATCATATTATATTAATGATACCTATATTGTTACAAAATAAAGGAATAAAAAGAGTTAGGGGGTCGGAGGAGAAAAAAAACAAAAGAACATAAGAGAAGACATTACATTAAATAGGGTAACTACCCTTGGATTGAACCAAAAGGGTTTCTTGATGTTCTTTAGGGCTAAGATAAGGCTTCTAGGATAAATAGAGGGATATTGGGAGATTATTTGATTAGACGTTGGATGAGCCAAAGAGCTTTAGATGTGTGTTAAAGGGGTAGGAATTGGGGTCTTTTTATAAGGGAGGGGAGGGGCTCTTTTCGAATGATTGAAAATATTATTTTATTATATAAATATTTTCAGTTTCTAAACTTACAAAAATCATTAAAGTAAAATATATGGTGTCCCATGTTCAAAATAAAATCATCTAATAATAATTGGACTAGTGTTGGATATTAATTTAAATTTTATCTTTTTATTTATTTAAATCATTCTTTAATGATGTAAACACTAAATCAACATTGTGTCATAAATAATATTACTTATTTGATGTCTAAATATATTAAAAAAATTACCATGATGTAGGAAATGTTTTTAGCTTTCTAATTAATATTTATAGTCAAAATTATAACTTATATAAACTCATGTAAAACATGATTTAGTAAAACAATACATGTTTGTGACATTTTTTTAACATTAAATAAAAAGTTATTAATGTCAATATCATACAAAAGTGGCTCCATGGGGCCCCCAAATTGACCCATGGATGGTAGTGGTCGGCCAGTACTCATCCAATAATGTTAGTACATCTGTCAAGGTATTTTTATATTTTTATAAAATTATTTTAAACTTAAATTACCATAATTACCTTTAATCGTGGTAAATAAAACTCAAAAGTTACAATTTACCAAAAATTATTTTCATCCCATTGAACCAAATATTACTTAATAATGACAGCCATGTATGTTGGATTTTTTAAATTCAATGCATAGAAGTGGTTAAATTTCCTTTAAATGAAAAATTTAGTTTTTAACTACTACTGAGCGGTTTCACTATTTATCAAAAATTCATCTTTTTTCAGAAAAAAACCAAAAAGTCACCCTAAGATATGTTATATATTACAAATACAATAATGATTTCCATTTTACCAAATTAAAACATAGAAGTTTAATTAATAAATTTTTTTCATAAATACCCGTTGTCAAAACAAATATCTATCAAATGATTGACACTTGTTTATGTCCAATTTCAATATGAAATTAATTCCAATTACCACCGTTGGATTAAATGGTAAAAATATATTTTAATTACACTTTAAACCCAATTAACAAGATAATCTAAAAATATAAATAAATTATATTAAAAGGAGGGTTTGAATTAAAATACAGAATTTTCATTATTCATCAAAAAATAAACTTTATCAGAAAAATAATAAAAATTTACAAAAACTAAATTTTGATGTCCCAATTCTAAAGAAGGATTTTATTTTGTCAAATATAACATATAAAATTGAATAAAAATTAAATTTAAAAATGGTTCTCCATCAAAAGTTGGTTAATCAACCTTTTAAAGAATATTAGAATATTTATACTTAAAATTGGATTCATTCACATTTTAAGTCACTATTATTTATTGGGAAATTGTTAAAATATTTAACAAACATAAATAATCAATTTTTAATTATTTATGTTCATTCCCACCATTACAACGGCTAGGCGTTAACTACCATTTAAAATATTTTTATTATATTATTTTTGTGCAACATAAGACTTCAAAGAAACTTGTTGTTGTGTATTGGGTATTCCATCAAACATATCAGCCCATGTAAAGTAATATTAATATTTTATTCACAAATATTAATAAATATAAAAATTCCATATTTTTTATTTACCTGGTATTTTACATCCTTCCCCCTTTTCGAAATTGCGTCATCACAATTTTAAAATCGGTCTCAGAAACTTAATTGAATGCCCCACATCAGAAAAGGAGTCAATAAAACTACCACTTTAAAAGAAAGAAATAGAAGTAAAATGGTCACCTGTGATAACCCATACTAGGATCCCATGATAACATGGATATGAAGGAGAAACTAACGGTCAAGTTCTGATGCAGAGTGATAGAATACATGATTCGGAGAATGTAAACAATAAGAAAACCACAAAATTATGATGGGTTAAATGGTATTTGATTCCCCTATAAAAAATGATAACAGACAACGTTTTTGTTTTAAGTTACCTTTCATTGAGGAATTTATTTGGCAGCTTAACTAATACATAAGGAAACATACTTACTTGTCAAGTAGACGTTCATCTCTTACTAGATTTCTAACATAAACTCGTATTTTCTCCAAAAATTATTATTTAGGATGACTTTTTCACATTAAGAGTGCTATAATCAACTTATTATGAATAACCTAATCCACATAAGATGAAATATATATTTTCCATGTCTTTAGACCTTAACCAAAACCAAAATGGTTAGTACAAGATCATATAATCCCAAAAAGGGATAATCTTTTACAAAAAGAAAAACTACTCTTAATCTACAAAATGTGTCCAACAAAACCCAGGGATTATAAAAGACCATTCAATAAACAGTTTTCTATAAAATTCATCAAAGTAATCCAAACTATGATTTAAATGCAAATCTCCGATGAATTTAATCATATAGTCTTCCAAGATAAATCTTAACAGTTATCTCTAAATAACATCAGTTACTCTTAAAGTCTCATATTGAAAAGTAATTAATCTAATCACATATCCTCCCTGATAGGTTAATAATTTCCATAGATAACCATAAATCAACTTATTCGTAATTCATAAAATCATCTGACTAAAAATAATTTTTCAAACTAACTAGGGAACTCACGTAGCCTATTGGTAGGTGATAAATACCCATCACACATTGGTTGTGGGTTCAATTATTGCAGCTTCGTCCGACACAACGGGTTTTCACACGGTCTGCGTGTTTTCCCTTATAAAAAAATATATAATTTTATAACATTAGTAAAAAAGAGATAAATTCATCCAAAATAACAATAACATAATTTAACCACTAAGGTTATCTAATAACATTCATTTTCCATTCCAAAATGTATTAACCAGTAATTGCCTCAAATTCAAGGATCATATAAACCCAAATTGTTCTTTATAACTATATACACAAGAGAAAAGATAATTTTTCCTTGAATAAAATTTTCAAATATCATAAATCTGGGTTACACATACTATAACAAGTCTTCTAATGTAATCCCATCATCAAAAGATCCTTAATACTTTTAAGAATTTCAAAATTCTAAAATATAGAATAACTCTTGAATCCCTTATATGTTGACTTCAAACTCATTCAACATTCTTTATGATCCATTAACCATTCCTTTCAAACTTATTCTAAAATACATCTTTCATACAAACAAAATCATGAATCATATCCTGAGATTTCAATAATAGGAAAACATATGTTACGAAATAATTGATACCATTCATTGGCCATTGTCAGTTTCTTCATCCTCAATCGGAATAGAATTAGGTTTTGGAAAACAAATATTTTTACGATCCTAGTGATCAAATTCTCAAAACTTCTTTGTAGGACATTTGTTTTCATAATGACCATGAATACGACATTTAAAAAATTCAATTGATACCTCAGAAATAATATCTTCCCCTTCCCTAGAGTAAGCTAGATGCTTCCTTTTTCTAGGTCCGGTTCTTTCTTTATGACCTTCACTTCCACATCTATAACATCTTTCTGTCACTTTCAAACATTTTCCTAGGTGTATCATTCCACATCTTTGAAACATAAGTTTTTTTAACAAACATACCTTTATGATTATTACATGAACTTCCATAGGTATTTTTTTCTCGCATATATGATTCCTTATAAAAAACACTAAGGTTCTGTTGGTCAATCATGAATCCAGATAGTTTGTTGAGAAGAACCACAAGAGTTCTAATTGTAGCTAACATATCATTTCATTGCTCGTTTAGAAAACAATAACAGTTTTCCCCACATCCACTATTACTTTGGTGTCTACTAGATCAAGATATTTACTAAAACCAAAAAGGTCAGTGTGAGTATATAAATAAAATAATCATATAATACTAAGATATAATTATCCATGTTATCTTAAATTCATGCACTTCATCTAAAAAAGTGATGACTCTTTTTGAAATCCTAGCCATTATTGTAACACCCGAGAATTTTATGTTATTTAAATCATCAAAGGAATCTTTTTCTACACAACACTTTCTTGGCTTGCTTTACACAAAATCGCGACCTTCCTCGATAGCTTGCGTCGTACGCAATACCGAGTTTCACTAAACAACGATATGCTATTAAAATATTATTAAAACTAGCCGTTATGAATAGTAATAACCTCTTTTTTAAATTTTGTGAATTTTATTTTTCAAAATGGAATTCATTTTTGGATTCGGAATACCGAAATTAGCCTAGGGTGAAATTTTGGTATTTTTCTGAAAACTTTCACTTTGGATGAATAGTGAAACCACTAAGTAGTTGGTTAAAAACTGAATTTTGCATAAAACTTAATTTTACCGCTTCTGTGAATGGAATTTCGAAAATCCGACAGACACGGATGATATCAGTAAGTAAAATGTGGTTCAATGAGATAAAAATAATTTTTTGGTGAATAGTAACTTTTTACTTTTTTTACAGCGGTTAATAGTAAATAGGGTAACTAAGGGTGAATTTGATATTACTATTACCCTAACACATGTCCTAATTCTATTGGATAAGTTTAATTCGACCGAAAACAACATTATGAATATAATATGACCATTTAGGTCCACTTGGATTAGATTATGACATTTAATATTATTTTATTTAATGAATAGTTAAAATAGTTAAAATCAATGTTTAATAACTAAAACATTTTTAATATGGGGTTATACATAAGATAAATTCGACTATAAATATTCATTAGAAAGCTAAAACAATTTCCGACATAATAGTATTTTATTTGTAATTTTAAAAAATTAAATAATTGAATTTTTTTATGACACAATGATGATGCAGTGATTATCTTATTAATGAAATATTGACATAGTTGATCTTATAAACACCAAAATAAATGTAATTTGAGACTTTTTATGAATCCCACTAATTTTCTAGGTTATTATGAAATGTTAGTATTTATTTAATTAACTTGGTTCGAACTAATAATTCTTTTATGATTTTCACAAAAATCAATTACTAAATAGTGTCAAAATTGACATAAAACAGTTTTTAAAACAAATATTATATTATTAATTGTTCTTTTACTCCTAAAAATCTAAGGTTCGGCCAAATGACTTACATAAGGTTATATATATTAATTATAAACAACTTGGGGTTATTTTTTTTTCTTATAGTTAGTTTATTAACATTATAGTATAAGAACACAAGAAGACATGGTAAAAGTAAAATTATTTAACTTAATGTTAAATCTAAATGATAAGGTTAAAATAGGAACCTAAACTTGTATAAATTATATTGGATGAGAGTATTTCGACCCATCCCCACCTTAGCTTCGAAATATATCAATTTGGAGCTATTTAAAACCGAACTTGACTTTATAATAAAATAATAGTTTTAGTTTTCCCAAAGGTGCCCCTCTCCTCCCTTATAAAAGGACACCTCCTCCCTCTCTTCCTCACAGAACATTGAGCCTTCAAGCTTGGACAAACCCTGCCAAAATCTCTTCTCCACTTCCCTAGAAACATTCTAGAGGTTCTTTTCTTCCTCAGAGACCAATTTTAGTGCCCTAATAGGATGTCTCAAAGAGGCGCTTCAAAGAAGAGGTAATTTCTGTTACCAATTCTTTCACATTTATTTCTTCTTCCACTTCTTCTTCTTAGGTTGTTTCATTATCAAGTAATAACATAATTATCACTCATATAATGATATGTTATTATAATTATGAAACAATCATAATTCACCATCAATCCATCCTACGGAAAATCAAATCACCACGCATGCGTACGTACGGAATACCGTCTCCACGTCGTGGTGTAATCTATTTTTCCGCCAACACCTTACATGGATGGGTATTATGGTGTAAGGAATAACAATACATAGTTATTATAACATCATAATGATTCTGATATATTGTATCATCCACTACAATTCAATTCAATAATTAAGGAAATGATATCATCGCTCGGGCGTACGTACGGACTACCGTCTCCACGACGCGATGAGATTCATTCTCCATGTTAACCATTTAAGAATGATTATAAAGTATATATAAGCAATAATAATGAAATATATGACATGGTAAATCTACTGGATTTATGTATATATATATTTCATCTACTTACTTCCATTCAAGACAATGAGGAAAGGAAAACATCGTTCATGCGTACGTACGGACTACCGTCTCCATGAACGGTGTGTTTCATTTCATTTATCTACCTATTATATATATATATATATACTGAATATATATGATATATAAATCATATTTTATATTCTGGAAGTAAATCATGATATAAGTAATAATAATGTCAAGAACAAAAAGTCCAAACACCTATGATAAATGAAACAATTTTACCCAAAACGCTCTTTAACATGGAATTTACAAAAGAACGGGTAATATAAAGTCATAAGTGAACCATATATGATATCATAACAATTAATATGATTTTGTAATAAGTAAATGACATTATTTAAATCATTATACAGGAGTTTCAGACACTTACGAAGCAAATCGGACCTAAGGTAAGGGAAATATCACAATCTCATTTTTATCCAAGATTGTTTATACTTTGGTATTTACTGGGGTGTATTTTATCATCCACATCCATGTTTCTTCAATAAGTAATATTATTTCCATCCACCTACAATTGTTTAAATCCAATTTTAACCTTCAGTAAGATTTTAGTAAAAGATATGAAAGGAATCTTTTGTCGTTTTTCGTACGAGGTACATTTTTGACTTTTCCGAAAAAAGTACGAGAAGAATGTTTTTGTAACTTATATGGCATGAATGGATTTTTAAAACATTATTTCCAAGAATATTCTCTTACAAGTTTTCATGTTTATTTTTCATCAACTTCTTTTAGTTTAAAATTGTATGACATGTTATGAAAGGATAAATGTTTTTGAAGTAGAAAGGATATTTTCCACAAGAATGGAGTTCAAGAGTTTTATCAAAATTATTTTCCATCTAAGAAAATATAGGGTTCTGTTTCTATCCTTATTATGACATGGATTTGATTTTGTTGTGATGGAAATATTTGTATGAATTCCTTTATCTTATATGAATTGTTTTATGATGTCACGATGTTTAAGATTCCCATTTTTATTACATGGGTTATGTAATGATGTATGATTTATGATTTTTTGGCACACATAAGAATGGTATCATTATGTGATGGGTGGGACCTATATCTCCCTCCAATGCATTGGGTAAAGATTTTATATCTCATGATATAGATATGGCTGGAATGGTAGGTTAGACCGGTTCAGAGAAACAGGACTGAAACGAGGCTGACTCGGTTCAGAAAGGGACTTTTTCCACTAAGATAGTCTTGGCAATGAGTCTTGACTAATAAGAAATTATTCTCTATGATTATGTGTGTATGCCAAAAAGTTTAATGTTTTATGTTATGATTATTGTGATTACATTTCACTGCCATGAGTTATCCCACGTTATGAAATTATGATCTCTTTTACAGGTTAGGATTTCCAAAAGTTATGTGCTTATGTATATGATGTGATTGATATTTCTTTTGTTTACCCTTACTGAGCATTTGAGCTCACCCTTTGTATGTTTTCTTTCCCCAGGTCAAGAAGAAGGTTATTAAGTAGGATATGCCAAAAAGGGACCCTAGATATGATGAAATAAGTGGGAGGCAAAGTTGATGCTTTATGATCCAGTTGTTTATGTTTCCCAGTTTCTAAAGAAACTATACCTATACGGTCCTTTCGTGGTTTTGTTATATTTTGAAATAAGTATGCTTCAATTTTGAAGTATTGACAATGTATGTAATGTATGGGTCGTTATAGTTGGTGTCAGAGGAAAGGTATAGCCAACCTTTGGAAACTAGGATATGAAAGCCTTAGTAAGAACCCTAAGGATAAGTCTAAGCATAGAACACAATATTAGTGTTTTATAAATGGCCATGAATAACCTAGGATAAGACCTTAAGTGTGAAATTTTATTCTTGAGTATGTGGTTTTCCTATTATAATTAGAGTTTCTCACACTATTATTATTGGTTTTAGTCAATGGCTGGAACCCGAAGGAATCGTGTTAATGCGGAATGCGACGGGAAATGCAATGATTGTCCCCTTGAGCAACCAAACGTTATGGGAGCTAGAATGCAAAATCTTGTAGCCATTCTCACACAACTTTCTCAAGCTATGAATCATGCAGGACTTCCAAACGAGTGAAGGAAGGAGCAACATTCTATTGAATCCTTCATGAGGCAGCGTCCACCTTCTTTCAGTGGGTCTACTGATCCATTAGTTTCTGAACAATGTATTAGTACTACTGAAAAGATATTTTCAGTTCTTCAATGTTATGAACATGATAAAGTCATCCTAGCAGTGTATCGTTTGGAAGGAGATGCCGATCAATGGTAGAATCTTATTAAGAATCCGAGGCAAAGGGATGAAATTGAGTCCATGGAATGGGACGAGTTCAAGAACATATTTTTCAATAAGTACTTCCCTCGTATTCTCCGAACAAAGATGGAGAAAGAGTTTCTTGAAGTAAAGAAAAAGGATGATGAATCTGTTGGTACCTATGAAGCAAATTTTACAAGACTTGCAAGGTACTCTTCTGGTATTATTATCCAACCTGAGAGTAAGATCGATTGATTCTTTAGTGGCTTAAAACCAATTCTTTGAAGGGCGTTAGCTATAAGGGACTTCAACAGCTACAAGGAAATCGTTCGATGTGCTCTCAAAGTCGAGATGGAGATTGGAGTAACCCATCAGTCATATGGGTTTGATAAGAAGAGGAAAATGGAATTCAAAGGAAAATCTAAAGATCACACTGAAAAGAAGGTGAGCATTTCCTTATTCTCAAAGTGTGGAAAGAAACATGGATCGAGTTGTCTTAATGGGACATGTAAATGTTTCAAATGTGGAAAGGAAGGTCATCGGGCATTTGAATGCCGCGATGATGGGATGAATATGTCTAATGATGCAAACAAAGGAAGGGATACACAGAATGAACCTACTACACTTCAATGTTTCAAGTGCAAGGAGATGGGACATTATGCCAATAAATGCCCTAATCCAGGGGTTTATGATGATGGTCGACGTCAGAAAACTCTCAAGGCTAAAGACAAAGGAAAGTCACATGCAATTTCTATCAGCGATGTGGAGTACGATAACGATGTGGTGAAAGGTACACTTACCATCCACTCTAAAGTAGCAAATGTTTTATTTGATTCTAGATCCACCCACTCTATTATTTCTGAAGAATTTTCTAAGGGTATCACCGTATTACCTCAAAAATTAGATGTTGAGTTAGCTGTGACAACACCTAATGGCACAACAGTCGCATCAGAAGTTTATAATTCTTCTCCGATCGAAGTTTGTGGGAAAGTGCTTCCTGCAAATCTTGTGATCCTTCTTATAGTGGAATTTGATGTGAATCTTGGCATGGATTGGATTTCTTTATATGGATCTCATATCAATTGCCAAAGAAGGGAAGTCACATTTCATATTCCAGATCAATCTATGATTGTCTATCAATGCAAGGATGAACATAACCTTCCAGTGGAAATTTCTTCAATTTATGGGTCTTGATTCCACTAAATGAAGGTTATTTATCTCAAATGGTTGGTGAGAAACTCATGATTAAGAATATTCCCATTGTACGGGAGTTTGATGATGTCTTTCCGGAGGAATTACTGGGTCTTCCACCAAATCGTGAAGTTGAGTTTTCAATAGAACTCGTACCGGGTGCTTTGCCTATTTCAAAGACACCTTATAGAATGGCCCCAATTGAGTTGTAGGAATTGAAGAAGAAACTCCAAGAGAATCTTGATAAGGGATTCATACACCCTAGTGCGTCACCTTGGGGAGCACTTGTTCTATTTGTTAAGAAGAAAGATGGATCAATGAGAACCTGCATTGATTATCAGGAACTTAACAAGATCACTATCAAGAAAAAATATACTCTCCCACGCATTGATGACCTATTTGACCAACTACGCGGAGCTCAATACTTTTCCAAGATTGATCTTCATTCAGGGTATCATCAATTAAGGGTCAAAAGGGAGGATATACCAATGACGGCTTTCCGTACAAGGTATGGACACTATGAATTTATAGTGATGCCATTTGGTATTACTAATGCCCCTGCTATCTTCATGGATCTGATGAATAGAGTCCTTAGAGACTATCTTGATCAATTTGTGGTAGTATTTATAGACGATATTCTTGTCTATTCAAAGAGAAAGGAAGAACATGAAGATCACTTGAGAATTATATTGAAGACCCTGAGAAAGGAGAAGCTTTATGCCAAATTTTCCAAGTGTGAATTTTGGCTTCAAAAAGTTGCATTTTTGGGTCACATAATCTCAAAAGAGGGGATATCTGTGGATCCAGCAAAAACAGTGGTTATCGAAAGATGGTCGAGACCAACAACAGTAACTGAGATCCGATGTTTTCTTGGTTTGGCTGGATATTATCGACGTTTTGTGAAATATTTTTCATGATTATCTAATTCACTCACCAAGTTGACTCGGAAAGGAGTTAAGTTTGTCTAGACGGAAGAATGTGAAGAAAATTTCATGGAGTTGAAAAGATGGTTATCCAGTGCACCTGGGCTCACACTTCCTTGTAGTGGAGAAAGGTTTGTGATCTATAGTGATGCATCAAAGAAAGGATTAGGGAGTGTTCTTATGCAAAATGATATGGTGATAGCTTATGCCTCACGATAGTTAAAAATCTATGAGCAAAATTACCCAACACATTATTTGGAGTTAGCTGCGGTAATCATTGCATTAAAGATTTGGAGGCATTACCTTTATGGTGAAAGGTGTGATATTTATACTGATCATAAAAGTTTAAAGAATATTTTCACACAAAAAGAGTTGAATATGCGTCAATGAAGATAGTTGGAGCTGATTAAGGATTACGACTGCTCAATCCATTACCACCCTGGGAAAGCAAACAAGGTGGCAGATGCATTAAGTCGACAAGACCATGCTAGTTTATCCATGATGAGGATCACAAAAGATCCAATATTTATGGATTTACAAAGGATGGATCTTGGAATTATAATGGAAGGAGAAAAATCTTATCTTTCTCAAATGAATGTTCAACCATATATACATGTGAAGATTAAAGAGGCACAAAAAGAAGATGTCGATTTACAAAAGAAGGTGAGAAATGTTCCTAAGTTCAACCTTGGTTGTGATGGGAAAATAAAGTTCAGGAATCGGGTTTGTGTTCCTCCCATCCCCGAATTAAAGAAGGAGCTGCTGGATGAAGCTCATAGTTCTTCATTCTCTATTCATCCTGGATGCACGAAGATGTATAGGGACCTAAAAGTGTACTTCTGGTAGGATGGCATCAAAATATATGTTGCTGAATATGTCTCTCGATGCTTGGTTTGTCAACAAGTTAAAGCTGAGAGACAGAAGTCTAAGGGGATGTTACATCCATTACCCATACCCGAATGGAAAAGGGAAAACATTACTATGGACTTTGTCACAGGACTTCCTAAAACATCCAAAGGCAATAATGCTATTTGGGTCATAGTTGATCGTCTTACAAAGTCTGCACACTTCATTGCTATTAGAGAGGATTTCTCTCTGGATCAACTTCCCAGGATATATGTAAAGGAAGTGGTAAGATTGCATGGAGTACCACTTTCTATTATATCTGATCGGGATTCGAGATTTACCTCGAAGTTCTGGCGAAGTCTTCAGCATACTCTGGATACAGAGTTGAGTTTCAACACTGCTTATCATCCTTAGACAGACGGTCAGTCTGAAAGAACAATTCAAACCCTAGAATATATGTTGAGAGCTTGCTCTATGGATTTCAAAGGAGGTTGGGATCAACACCTACCTTGGGTGTAATATTCGTATAATAATAGCTTTCACTTCAGTATTCAGATGGCTCCTTATGAAGCTCTCTATGGAAAGAAATACCGGACTCCAACTTGCTGGGATGAAGTTGGGGAAAGAAAGCTATTAGGACCTGATCTCGTTGATGAAATGGAAGAAAAGGTCAGAACTATTCAACAACACATAAGAGCAGCTTAGAGTCGACATAAATGTTATGCCGATAGCCGAAAAAAATACCTAGAGTTTGAAGTGGGTGATAAAGTGTTCTTACGAATATCTCCTTGAAAGAGGGTAATGAGATTTGGAAAGAAGGGGAAGTTGAGCCCTAGATACATCGGTCCTTTCGAAATACTGGATCATGTTGGGAAGGTAGCTTACCGATTGGCGCTTCCACCGAATCTCTCTCATGTTCACGATTTGTTCCATGTATCTCTCCTGAGAAAGTACATACCTGATCCTTCACATGTACTCAGCTCAGAAGTTGTACCACTGGAGCAAGATCTTTCTTATGAAGAACAACCGATAGAGATTCTGGATCGTAGCGAAAAAGTCCTATGAAACAAGACCACTCGATTGGTGAAAGTTTTATCGAGGAACCACCAATTAGAAGAAGCTACATGGGAGCTTGAGGATATGATGAGGGAGAGGTATCCTCATCTGTTTGTTACAAAGTGACGAATTTCGAGGGAAAAATTCATTTTAAGGGGGGTAGAATGTAACACCCGAGACTTTTATGTTATATAAATCATCAAAGGAATCTTTTTCTACACAACACTTTCTTGGCTTTCTTTACACGAAATCGCGACCTTCCTCGATAGATTGCGTCGTACGCAATACCGAGTTTCACTAAACAACGATATGCTATTAAAATATTATTAAAAATAGCCGTTATGAATAGTAATAACCACTTTTTTTAAATTTTTTTAATTGTATTTTTCAAAATGGAATTCATTTTTGGATTCAGAATACCTAAATTAGCCTAGGGTGAAATTTTGGTATTTTTCTGAAAACTTTCAATTTTTGATGAATAGTGAAACCACTTAGTAGTAGGTTAAAAACTGAATTTTGCATAAAATATAATTTTACCGCTTCTGTGAATGAAATTTTGAAAATCCGACCGACACGGTTGATATCAGTAAGTAAAATTTGGTTCAATGAGATAAAAATAATTTTTTGGTGAATAGTAACTTTTTATTTTTTTTACCGGGGTTAATAGTAAATAGGGTAACTAAGGGTGAATATGATATTACTATTACCCTAACACATGTACTAATTCTATTGGATAAGTATAATTCGACAAAAAACAACCTTATGAATATAATATGACCATTTAGGTCCACTTGGATTAGATTATGACATTTAATATTATTTTATTTAATGAATAGTTAAAATAGTTTAAATCAATGTTTAATAACTAAAAAAATTTTAATATGGGGTTATACATAAGATAAATTCAACTATAAATATTCATTAGAAAGATAAAAATATTTCCTATATAATGGTATTTTATTTGTAATTTTTAAACATTAAATAATTTAATTTATTTATGACACAATGATGATGCCGTAATTATCTTATTAATGAAATTTTGACATAATTGATGTTATAAACACCAAAATAAATGTAATTTGAGACATTTTATGAATCCCACTAATTTTCTAAGTTAATATGACATGTTATTATTGATTTAATTAACTTTTTTCGAACTAATAATTCTGTTATGATTTTCACAAAAATCAATTACTAAATAGTGTCAAAATTGACATAAAATAGTTTTTAAAACAAATATTATATTATTAATTGTTATTTTACTCCTAACAAACTAAGGTTCGGCCAAATGACTTATATAAGGTTATATATATTAATAATAAACAACTTGGGGTTCGTTTGGCTGCTTATAGTAAGTTTATTAACATTATAGTATAAGAACACAAGAAGACATGGTAAAAGTAAAATTATTTAACTTAATGTTAAATCTAAATGATAAGGTTAAAATAGGAAACTAAACTTGTATAAATTATATTGGATGAGAGGATTTCGACCCATCCCCACCTTAGATTCTAAATATATCAATTTGGAGCTATTTAAAACCGAACTTGACTTTATAATAAAATAATAGGTTTAGTTATTCCAAAGGTGCCCCTCTCCTCCCTTATAAAAGGACACCTCCTCCCTCTCTTCCACACACAACTTTGAGCCTTCAAGCTCGGCCAACCCCTACCAAAATCTCTTCTCCACTTCCCTAGAAACATCCTAGAGGTTCTTGTATTCCTCAAAGACCAATTTTAGTTCCCTAAGAGGAGGTCTCAAAGAGGTGTTTCAAAGAAGAGTTAATTTTCATTACCAATTCTTTCACCTTTATTTCTTCTTCCACTTCTTCATCTTAGGTTGTTTCATTATGAAGTAACAACATCAGTATCACTCATATACTGATATGTTATTATAAGTATTAAACAATCCTAATTCACCATCTATCCATCCTACGGAAAACGAAATCACCGCGCGTGCGTACGTACGGAATACCGTCTCCACGTCGTGGTGTAATCTGTTTTTCCACCAACACCTTTCATGGATGGGTATTATGGTGTAAAGAATAACTATAAATAGTTATTATAAAATCATAATGATTCTGATATATTGTATCATCCACTCCAATTCAATTCAATAATTATGGAAATGATATCATCACTCGTGCGTACGTACGGACTACCGTCTCCACGACGCGATAAGATTCATTATCCATGTTAACCATTTAAGAATGATTATAAAGTATATATAAGCAATAATAATGAAATATATGACATGGTAAATCTACTGGATTTATGTATATATATATGTCATCTACTTACTTCCATTCAAGACAATGAGGAAAGGAAAACAGCGTTCATGCGTACGTACGGACTACCGTCTCCCTGAACGGTGTGTTTCATTACATTTGTATATCTATTATATATATATATACTGAATATATATGATATATAAATCATATTTTATATTCTGGAAGTAATTAAATCATGATATAAGTAATAATAATGTCAAGAACAACAAGTCCAAACACCTACGATAAATGAAACAATTTTACCCAAAACGCTCTTTAACATGGAATTTACAAAAGAACGGGTAATATAAAGTCATAAGTTAACCATATGTGATATCATAACAATGAATATGATTCTGTAATAAGTAAATGACATTATTTAAATCATTATACACGAGGTTCAGACACTTACTAAGCAAATTGGACCTAAGGTAAGGGAAATATCACAATCTCATTTTTATCTGAGATTGTTTACACTTTGGTATTTACTGGGGTGTATTTTATCATCCACATCCATGTTTCTTCAATATGTAATATTATTTCCATCCACCTAAAATTGTTTAAATCCAATTTTACCCTTCAGTGAGATTTTAGTAAAATATATGACAGGAATATTTTGTCGTTTTTCGTACGAGGTACTTTTTTGACTTTTCCGACAAAAGTACGAGAAGAATGTTTTTTTAACTTATACGGCATGAATGTATTTTTAAAACATTATTTCCAAGAAGCTTCCTTTACAAGTTTTCAAGTTTATTTTTAATCAAATTCTTTTAGTTTAAAATTGTATGACATGTTATGAAAGGATAAATTTTTTTGAAGTAGAAAGGATATTTTCCTCAAGAATGGAGTTCAAGAGTTTTATCAAAATTATTTTCCATCTAAGACAATATAGGGTTCTGTTTCTATCCCTATTATTACATGGATTTTATTTTGTTGTGATGGAAATATTTTTATGAATTCCTTTATCTTATATGAATTGTTTTATGATGTCACGATGTTTAAGATTCCCATTTTTATTACATGGGTTATGTAATGATGTATGATTTATGATTTTGTGGCACACATAAGAATGATATCATTATGAGATGGGTGGGACCTATATCTCCCTCCAATTCATTGTGTAAAGATTTTATATCACATGAGATAGACATGGCTGGAATGGTAGGTTATACCGGTTTAGTGAAACAGGACTGAAACGAGGGTGACTCGGTTCAGAAAGGGACTTTGTCCACTAAGATAGTTTTGGCAATGAGTCTTGACTAATAAGAAATGATTCTCTATCATTATGTGTGTATGCCACAAAGTTTAATGTTTTAAGTTATGATTATTGTGATTACATTTCACTTCCATGAGTTATCCCAGGTTATGAAATTATGATCACATTTACAGGTTAAGATTTCCAAAAGTTATGTACTTTTGTATATGATGTTATTGATATTTCTTTTGTTTATCCTTACTGAGAATTTGAGCTCACCCTTTGTATGTTTTCTTTCCCCAGGTCAGGAAGAAGGTTATTAAGTAGGATATGCCAAAAAGGGACCCTAGATATGATGAAATAAGTGGGACGAAAAGTTGATGCTTTATGAACTAGTTGTTTATGTTTCCCAGTTTCTAAAGACACTATACCTATACAGTCCTTTCGTGGTTTTGTTATATGTTGTAATAAGTATGCTTCAATTTTGAAGTATTAAAAATGTATGTAAAGTATGGGTCATTATAGTTATGTTAAAGTCACTTATGCATAAAGATTACCCTAACCTCTAAGGTTATCTAAACCTACCTCGGATACCAACTATAATGACCCCACCTTAAAACATTACATAATCATGAATTAAAAGAATAATTCACATTCAGGATCTCTTCAGGTTTACAGTTTTAGAGAATTAGTAGGCAACTATTGCATCCCAAAAGATTATAATGTAGAAAAATCTAATCAAATTCCATTTTTTCATAAAATAAAAACTCTTAAAAAGAAACATGACTAATTCCATGTTTTAGATAGCATGTCTTTCCTTGATACCATCCTTGACCCTATTAATCATTAAGTCCAATGGAAAAAATTTCAAAATACTTGGGATGAGCATAAAAATCTAAGTAAGGGATATATAAAGAAGGAAAACTATTAGTTTTCCAAAACAACAAGTAGATCATGACCACTTCATCATAAGTAATACTTTTCACCATTATGAAGAATTAAATACTCTTCACTGAATAAAATATCATTGCTTACCCTTTTGTAACCAAAATATCACCATAAAAACCATAGAAAGAACACATAACATATAAAGGTAACTTGGGACATAAACCTACATAATTAGAATAACCATATGGTCTACTTCCACACATATCACTAAATGGAATAGCCATATGGATGACTTCCACACCCAATGCATTGGATGTTATAAAATAACCACCCGTCCTGGTATTCACAGCACCACCCATCATTTGATTTATCACGAAACCACCCGTCAAATGTCCATTTACCATCATAACACATAAAATATTGAAAATATAAAAATTTCACTAATAAAAATTCATTTTAAACTAGAATAAGTAATTTCAAGATATTGAAATAATCATTCCATTTTCATAAACCATTTAAAAAGAGATTTTTGAATCAATGTGTCCCATACCACATTGAATAATTTAATGGAATTATAATTTTAAAACATTAATGTACATATAAATAAATACCCAAAACCATTTTTAAATCATGGACATTAAATATAAATATTTATAATAATAAATCTTTAAAACTTTTAAAATGATATTTTAGTTAAAGAGTTTTTATCAAAATGAGAGACTATTGATTAAAATTTTTTGAGGAATAACATTTAATAAGAACATTATAATATAATGGGAATATAGGGATTTAAGAAATAATATGACAAAGGATAGTATATACACCATATAAAATTGAATTGGTGCATAACAATGATGAAGTCTCAGTGGAAATGTAAATTGAGATGAAATCTCGTATATAGATGGTATCCTTAAGTTAAGGATAAATCAATCAAATAATATTTTGTGAAAATATAAATAAACCAAATATAAGTTTATTTCAAGTGTAAAAAAATTATAGGTCATTCACACATATTCATAGGATAACATATTCAAGAATTTCAAGTTCAACCCAAGTAATTGAAATTGGGTAAGAAGTTCCCTTGTAAAAAAATCGACAGCCAAATGGCGTCACATTAAAATTTTGAAAATCAGTTGATGAGATTAAAAGGGTATCTCATCACTTGGAATAAACATTTAAATTAATAAGGATATAGAATAACATATCAGAACAAAATAATATGTAAATTAAAAGATATAAAAAATAATGTCTTTTAAAAAGAGGACGGTGAAAGGATCCCTTACCGATTTGGTAACTTCCAAAACATACGCCACATGAAATAAGGATCATACAAAGAAGATGTAAATACTCATAAATGAAATTATATTACACAAAGTGAACATTCATGGGTGGTACATACACCACAAAAAATGAGACAGTGGCCAATATAGCATGAATCTCACTGGAATAAAAGTGAGATGAAAAACCCTTGCTTCATTGTAATCAATCGAGTTGTAAGACCAAAAGATAATAACCACAAAATGAATCACAAAATACCATGAATATTAAGAGAATAATGATAATATATATCAATGTAAGTATAAATTACACCACATGCAATAAATATGTGGCGAACAATGGAAATCTCTTGGGATTAAAAGTTAGATACGAAAATTCCTTACCACGTGTCTGACTTGACTCCCTCGTATGTTCCTTTTTCATCCTGAATGATAAAATTATGATACTTTATACTTGATTAATAACCTTTTAAAGTTTATTATTTCTTTGATATCACATATTACCATGTTATAAACATTATGTAATATTTTAAGTTAATAACGGTCGTTTTGTAGATATTTTGTACTTGAGTCAAAAGTGAACTTCTTATATTTACAAGTTGTTCATTAGTAAAATATATTTTATCTCCAGAATGATATTCATGATGTAGATATCATATATTTCATATATATCTAGTATATATATGTATTTATACCATTACATAACATTTGAAGGTAAGAAATGAAATGCACCGTTCATGGAGATGGTAAGCCGTACGTACGCATGAACACTACTTTCATTTCTACTTCGTATTTATTGGAATGAAAATATAATGATATAATGGTATATTATAATTCCAGTATAATATCATATATAATATCATTATCTCCATCCTTTATACATCTTACATATATCATTAATAATTCAAATCGCTTTGAGGGGGCGGTAGTCCGCATTTCCTAAAATGAAATTATCGCATTTACCCATTATGGAAACCATTAAGTTATGGAATAAATGAAAAATACATAAAAATAAGGAAAAAATAAACATAATATATAAGTTATATAAATACAGCGACATATTAATTGCCACCAAAAGAGGTGGTATGAGATAATTGAACGATCATCGTTTCGTGAGGCAGTAGTTCTCCGTCAACAGAAACAGTATGTTCTTCACCCCTTAGATGGAGGTGTGTGTAAGTGTAACTCTAATCCATCCCATGAAAACAACGTAGTATATTGAATATACTGGTTTTGTTACAAAATAAACAAATAAAAATATGTTAATGGGTTGGAGAAGAAAAATAAAACAAAAGAACATAAGTGAAGACATTACCATTAAATCGAGTAACTCCCCATGGTTTAAACTAAAAGGGTTTCTTGAAGTGATTTCTGCCTAAGGTAAGGCTTCTAGGATGAATAGTGGGATCTTGGGATATTATTTTAGTAGAGTTTGGTTGACCCAAATGGCTCAAGAAGTGTGATAAAGTGTTCGGAATTGGGGACTTTTTATAAGGGAGGGGAGGGGCTCTTTTGGAAATCTTGAACGTATTATTTTATTATATAATTATTTTCAGTTTCTAAAAATCCAAAAGTCATTAAAGTAGAATATAAGGTGTCCCATGTTTGAAATAAAATCATAAAATAATAATTTTACAAGTGTTGGATATTAGTATAATCTTTATATTCTTATTTATTTCAATCATTCATTAATGACGTAAACACTGCATCATCATTGTGTCATAAATAATTTTATTTATTTGATGTCTAAAAATTATAAAAAAATCTCCATGATGTAGGATATATTTTTATCTTTCTAATTAATATTTATAGTCAAAATTATAAATTATATAACCCCATGTAAAAAATGGTTTTAATAAAACAATACATGTTTGTGACATTTTTATTTTTTACTTTAAATAAAAAAGTTATTAATGTCATTATCATTCCCATGTGGCTCCAGGGGAACCCAAAAATGACACATGGATTGTCTTGGTCGTACATGACTCTTCAAATAATGTTAGAACATCTGTAAAGGTATTTTCATATTTTTATAATATTATTTTTACTTTAAGTTACCCGAATTACCATTAATCGTGGTTAATAAAACTCATAAGTTACTATTCATTAAAAATTATTTTCATCCCATTGAACCAAAATTTACTTACTAATGAGAACCATGTATGTAGGAATTTTTAAATTCAATTCACAGAAGCGGTAAAAATTCATTGAAATATAAAACTCAGTTTATCACTACTACTTAGTGGTTTCACTATTCATCAAAAAATGATGTTTTTTCAGCAAAATTCCAAAAATTCTCCCTAGGATATATGTGATATTTCAAATTAAAAAATGACTTCCATTTTACTAAATTTAAAACATATAATTATAATTAATTAATTTTATAATTAATTCCCACTGTTAAAAAAATAGCGTGTTTTTAAGAAACAATATCTATCAAAAGATTGGCACTTTTTTATGTCCAATATCAAAGTGAAATTAAATCCAATGACCACCATTGGATTAAATGGTAAAAATATATTTTAATTAAACTTTAAATCCAATTAAAAATATAATTTTACCATATAAATAAATTACATTAAAAGGAGGGTTTGAATTAAAATACATCATTTTCACTATTCATTAAAAAAAAGAACTTTATCAGAAAAATAACAAAAAATTACATAAAGTAAATTTTAATGTCCCTATTCTAAATAAGTATTTTATTTTTTCAAATATAAAATATAAAATTGAAAAAAAAGTATATTTAAAAAGGGTTCTCCATCAAAAGGTTGATAATCACCCTTTTAAATAAAATTATAATATTTATGCTTAAAATTGGATTAATTCTCATTTTAAGCCTCTATTATTTATTGGGTAATTGTTAAAATAATTAACAAACATTTATAATAATTTTTTAGTTAGTTATATTCAATCTTCCCATTACAACGGATAGGCGTTAACTACCATATAAAATAATATTATTATATTATTACTATGAAACGTAAGATTTCAAACAAACTCATTGTTGCGTATTGGGTATTCTTTCGAACATATCCTCCCCTTTAAAGTAATATTGATATTTTATTCACAAATATTAATAAATATGAAAATGTAATATTCTTTATTTACTTGGGACGTTACAAAGGGAGAAATGGTTCCATGGTGAAAAGGGAATTCATGTTGAAATGTAAACATGTGGTGATTCTTTAAAGGGAATCTATGATAGTATCATACTTTTAATAAATTTTACTCAATATCCACACTTCTGAAATAAATTTATATTGGACTTGTCTCATGAAATTAAAAAATCACAATTTCATGAATGGTGATTATATTATGCATATTAAAATAGTTTTGTCAAGAGGTCACTTAGAGTTGGGTATTGGATTTTAAATCATTACTGAGAATTATTTTTATAAACAATAGAAATAAAATAAAAAAAATATTACATAAGGGTGTTTTGATCATTGTAAAGCTTCTCATCATGAACCTATATTGAGTTACATGGATAAATGGATGATTTTTTATTTTATGTGAATATTTTTCATTGATATACTTATTTTCATTATCATTAAATGAAATATATTGAAAACCTCATTTTTAATATTTATTTTTCTTACATCATATACCTACCACCACTAAAGCCTCAATGACATTTGAACCTAATAATTGATCCCTAATTATTATTTGTTATTTTTCATGATGGGGTGTATAATTTTTATACGATGTAATACTGTTAAAAATATAATAATAAGAGTTTTTAGTAGAAACTCTATTTACATATCTACCTTGATGATGAGTGAAAATAACTAAAGTGAGGTAAATTTATAGTTACTTTCAAGTTGATAATGAATTCAAAATTTTAAATGGAATAATGAAGAAGTGTGATTAATTATAAGGATAAAATGTTAAATGCATTGTTTGAATGCATTTTGAAAATTTATGGGTACATGAATGGTACATATGTAATGCTAAAAAATTTAATTCTCTATTTTATGAACTGATTTTTTTTAATTCCATTTAACTAAAGGTAACATGAGATTTTGTTATAGTATGTTGAAATTTCATTCTTATGGAAAATCCTAAATTCATGTGTATGGGATTTTATGATGAAATTTGATGCATAAACTTTTAATTATTTAAAAATAAGATATTTTTCATTTAATTGATTATTTCAGTTCGTATTTATATGTTTGATTCAGTTATGGTAGGATATAGTGATGGTTTGTAAATTTTCAAAATGATTAAATTAGGTCATGATATTAATCGTGATAAGAAGTTCCTTCACATGGGATGTCCATAGTATAATTTAAAGGATCATAATTGAAGACGGAAGTTGAAGTTGAGATGAATGAATTGGAAATTCATCACTCAATTAATTAATAGACTATTCAAGAGGTGAAAGTAAAAACGTAACTAAGGATTTTAGGACATTACATGAAAAATATCACCTAGAGAAGGATCTTAAAACATCATGGTGTCACATATAGTGTCACCCCATGACACTTGATGGTAATACACCAAATCCTATGATAAGGTTTTACACTGCTATAGATCCCTTCACATGTTCGTCTCCTCATATTTATTTATTTATCTAATTTATTCTCTACCACCCTCTAACTCCCTAATTACTAGCTTTAGGGGGTAAATACTTATATTTTTTGGGTGATATATACAAAAGGGAGGGTTCATTAAATTTTATTTATTATAGTTTTCCCATGTTATGGGATGTCGCAATTTGATATCAATTTCACTTACTTTACTTTTCAAATTTCTTGATCTATTATATAAGAATTTATTTAAAAAATTTATTTTCACCTAATTTACCTAAATTATAGATGAACATTGAATATTTTAGGTTAATTATGTTTCAAACTGGTATCTATAAAATTCAGCTCATTAATAACCTAAAATAGATGACTGTGTAAATTAAATAATTTCTATGTCAGGTAGATAATACCATGTACAAGGATATCCCTTATCCAAATGATAAATATATAATGATCAACCAATTTAATTTCTAAATTCATCAACACCCAAACCAAAAATATGAAAAAACATAGAATGCTTTCTCTAACTATTTTTAAAACAATAAACTACTTTCATTATTCTCCTACTTCCAAAAAAGTTATTTCATTTTGTTTTTATATTTATTATAATATACTTTTATTATCTCATGTGTTGAACCATGAACATTACACTTTTAATTTTCAATTATTTAATCACTTATTTTTTATATATTTTTTTAAATTATTATATTTTTATAGAATTTTAGGAAATTAATGACTCTTTACTGGCTATAAGCACACAAAAATACAATAAACCCCATATTTAAGAAAAAATATTTTGGAAACAAATATAAAAATTGATTAATTTTTAATAATTATATGTAATTCATTAAATAATAAATTTTAATTAATTAAAATAGTTATCTATATATTTCATAATTTGGTTAATCCTATTCGTACTCACCAATTTAACATATATGTTATAATATATAGTTGTTCTATTAAACTCAATGTTGTGTGTAAAGAATGCTATCGAACACATAATATTATTTCATAAATGTACATTATAAAATATCATGGTGGTGTAGTAACATTCTAGGTGGACACTGGGATATATCAGGAAGTGATAATATTCCCCACTATATAAAAATTGGTTCTAATAACAAATTTATCCTTTTATGGTCTGAATAATTATTTCACAATCCCATACAACTATTCCTATTTATCCAGGTCTATATGATATTTAGTAAAACCATGCATCATAGTGAAATAAATTTAATCACTTTAAAATAATAGAAATCACAATTATTATGTCTTCACATCATGACATGACTTATTTTTAAATAAAATACCCATGGGTTTCATCATGGCATAATGATTATCTGCATGGTTTTTCTGTTAATCACTACCATAAAAATCTTGAATTCTCTATGTAATATTTAATTTAGAAAAAAATTATCATTTTAAAATTTATAACCCTCTATAACTTATACTAATTTCCAAGAAAAAATATTGTTGGAACACCATGATATTTTGTGAAACTTACTGTTAAAATACAGAGAAATATCCTTCTGACCTTCTAAAATGTAACACTTTTTCTATGTTTGGAACTCCTCACTAGCCCATGTTTATGTTTATTAGTTTTTGGAATGTATTTATGTATTATAAAAATCACTCATATGTTTGAGTAATTAGTTGATTTAAAAAGCATTTCTTCAAATTTACTCTCATGTACCAGCAAAGTACATTATGTACATAGTTAATTTTGAATATTTCAGCATATCATATCATATATAAATTTAAAAAAAAATCCATTTCCTCGTAAATAGATTTAAACATCAACAATTTTAATTCTATACATATATTATTTATCCATTTTTCTGACTTCCTCTACTTTAATGAATTACATAAATTGGTAAGGCTTGAGGACTTTGTTGAGTTACCAGTGATCTATTCATAGTTACCTTGTCATATATAGGGATGGTAAATCATATACATTTTATGTTTCTCTAAATTTTTAATACTCTGATCATAATTACTTATACACATGCGTCATAGATTCCATTATTTATAAATGCAATTTTCTAAATTTTTAACCAAATTCTGATCAGTAATAAAAACCATTAAAATCACTCCAAAAACCACCAAATCTCTTAAAACACTATATAACCATGGAATGGAAATAAGTAAAAGTCAAACTCTATGTAGAATTTTATTTTTAACATGTTTCTTAATTTATAAAAAAAGAAAACATTAGAACCATATCAACTTCTTCTTCTCAAATTCATTTTATCTAGGCAAAAAACCACATGTTAGATTAATAATTTATATCTCCATATCTTAGTAAACTCTTTGTGAGTATAAAAAACTAATTAATATCACCTTTTGATTATTAGGATCAATAATATACAAAAAAATTATATTGTAATTTACAATATTCTCACTTTTTTTCCTAATAAAATCCAAATCAACAATCAAGTATCCCGAAATCAAACTATAATTAGAGGACAAGGGTAAAAATTGAAAAAGATAATTGAGGAATGGTGGTTAGTGGGAATAAGAGATACCCAATATGAATTCACATCCATTCACATCAAATAATATATACATGAAATGATGAAGATCTTGATAATCAATTAATTAATGTTCATTGGAGGGTCAATGAACAACAACAAAACAATAATCATAATGAAAAATATTACTATAAAAAACCTCCATTAATAAATTATTTCATTCTTAGAAATAATTCAATGCATATTCCTAAATAAAAAAATACACCAATATTAATATTTAATAGGAATCCTGAAAAATATATATCCTCTCATTATATTAAATTTCTAATGACCATTGTATATTCATATTCATAATTGAAGAAATTTATCGATTAATATTTCATGAAATCATATTACATATATTGTTATCCATAATATAACTATATTGAATTTGATTTACTTTATTTAAACTGATTATATTAGAATAAAATAATTATGAGGTGTGATTAAAAATATATAAAATAAATGACCTAACATGATGACATATACCTCAATTATTTAGCATTCTTCTATGATCTGTATTTGCCTTCATTTCCTCCATAAAGAACAAAAAACCATTAAATAATATTCATGAAATAAATTTAATTTAAAATGAACGTTCCTCTATGAAAAATATATAAAATGATATTTATAAATTATTCCTTGATATTTATAAATTATTGCTTGGTTTAAATCCAATATTCCTCGTACAAAGGTGTATAACTAATTCCACACCATGTTCATTACCCACATAATACAAAAACAATTATGTAAAAAATAAAATTTAGTATTCAAATTAAGAGTTATTAAAAAATTCTCTTGAATTAAATTTTTTTATTTATAAATTTTTTAAAAAATATCATGAATATATTAAATCCTAAAATTGAACTAATATTACTCATGTGTAAAAATATAATTTTAAGATAAATTGAACCATGAAAAAATATTTATAAGTTTTTTTATTATGATAAAATTAGTATTTACCATTTTTAGAATAGATTATAATTCATAAAAAAGCGTGGTTATACAGGTTCATTAAACACCATGGTTGGTAATGGGATATAGCCTCTAATGTATTGGGTAAAGATTTATTCTTCATTGAAGTTGTGCTGGAATTTATAGAAAATCATATTCCATTATAGATGATTGTTAATAATTACGTTAGATATGAACATAATGTTATAGGTGATATTTATAATTGTTTTATTATATTTATACATTATTATAATTTTTCAATATCATTCTATTTGGATTCAATCCATATGATTAAAGATATTAATTTCATGACTGAATATATTTTTAAAAAAATTTCTACATAATTAATTTCATAATTTTTTATGTGTTTCCCTATACTAATGATTATATCCTATTATTTTACTCCTTAATAGGATTTATTTCTCATTATATATTTAATAATCATTTTTACTAGGTTTATAGATGAGTATAAAATATAGAAAATTTCAAATTTAATGTTATCATCATTAGTATTGGATGAATTCTATCGTTTATAGAACATAATTATGGAAAAAATGTACAATTATTTAGTGCATTTTGGATTTTATTTGGAATAATTATGTAAGGTATTTTCTGATTCTCTAAAATTGTAAATCTAAATTTCTTATAAATTTTAGTGTTATAATATTTGTGAAAAATATATGTTATAATGGGATGGTCATGTATGAACAATCACAATATGTATTTGATAAATTTCATAGAATAAATCACTTTTAAATTTTCCTTATCCATGAAATCTGACTCCAAATTTACATTATCCTCAAAACTAACATAATTTATTAATAATTTTTAAAGGTGAGTTATGTTTAAAACCTACGTATCAGTTCAGATAATAAATTTTTCTAAAATATAGAAAATGAAATAATATTTTATAAATATTTGTTTCTATATTAATTGAAAAAAATTTATTTATTCCTTATCCCTTTCAACTATATTTGTTAGTCATTATTTAATCTCTTCAATTTGTGGTTATTTTTACACTAGTAATGATCAGTATAGAATGACATCAATCAAACCAATTTCCTTTACATCCAAAAACAAAAACTCTATATGAAAGGTAAAATATATAATTATAAAAATTAATATTCAATGACTCTAGTGTATTATATAATAAATTTATCTTACAATATGGGTTCTACTATATTATTAACAATCCATCTATTCTCTGAATCAAAGACAATTATGAGTATAATGAGATTAATGAATTTTTTAATGTAAAATTGCAATATGTGTTCTTTCATTCCACTAAAATTAAATATTATTTTTATAATTCATAGATAATTTAAATTTCACATAATATTTCTTTGAATGAAAATATTAATTTTTGGTGGGAAGTATAGTAGAGTATTTTTCCAAAATGTATGGTTTTAAATTATATTTTTCAAATAGTTGTTTTACGAAGATATTTTTTCAAAAAATTTATAAAATATATATTAGTAAAAATTTATAAATGATATATAAGAATATTTTGAAATTAATTTCATTATTTTCTTACATATTTGTGTCTTTTCGATGAAATGGCATAAGTATTTGGTATTTATGAATTATTTCATTTGTGAATTGAACCCAATTGATTCTATTTTCCTCTTATATTTTCTTCATATATCTCCCACATCCCATAATACGTTATATTTTTAATTTTTTTTGAAAAATGTACTCCATTATTTAGCTATTTTTATCCTTAATAAATTTGTAGTTTCATTCACTAATAATATTTCTCCTTCATGTAGTGATTTTAAATTAACCTTCTTACTTATAAAATTATATGGTGTTAGGATATTTCCCATTTTCCTTGAAACTCATTTTATTTTTTGATTACTTAAAAAAAAATTAATAGATTATGTATGCATTATTGATAAATCCAAAAAAATATATAAAATGTTAAATCAATTCATGAAATTTTTGAATGATTACATTAAAAAAATTTCACCATCCTTATCTAATTTTACTTTAAATTATATAAATTATCCAAAATAAGTTTAGTTTCTTTATAATTATTTATTTAACATGATACTTATAATCCATATGTCCATTATTTATAATTCCTTATTTATGGCCATTTTCCTAGAAATGTACTCTTGTTGTTTTTTTAGTTTCTCCTAACTATGGTTGTTCTAGGCCACCAAGGTGGTGAGATTGACCATAAGAGTATATTATACGTATTTTAAGTAATAGATTTCTATTTAGGACCTCGGTTAATATACCTATAATTTTAATTTTATTTGGTTTTAGTAGTCATGTTTGGGGATTTTAGAAGTGTTGAATTCTCTTTAAAATGAAATACTGGATGTTGTGGAGCCTTTTTGGGACTTCTATTTCAACAAAATTTGATCCATCCTTCAGGAATTTTAAGCTTCTCATTTTCATATGGAGATGTCATTCTTCATTTATTTTCTTTTGAGTTACATGTTTGTGTTCAATGGTATGATACATGTTAATCTTTTATGTCCCAATAATCATAATGACCATGTTTAGGAAATGTGATTCTTGTGGTCTGTTGGGTTCTGTTCGGTAAATATGGGAGGTGGTTTGGTGTGTTGTGGAACTAGAAGGGGAAGTTCCATTAGTGGGTTTATAATACCTATATTTGAAAAGGTATATTCTTTAATCATTAGAGCTCCATTCTTAGGTTTCAGAGTGAGGTCGAATCATAGTAAGGAGATACTCACTGGTGTTAAAGGACTTGGATTAATCCATATCGTTAGAATAGATGATAAAAGTAGTTAAATCCTCCAGTATAGTCATTATTTTATTAATGGTTATGTTCTATGGAAAATGGTGTGGGAACCATGTTTCCACGTTGTGGCACAAATGGGAGTAAAATATTCCCTTCGTTGCGGAGAGGTGTATTTTTTTCATCATCTTAAAATCTTATAGGTTGTATCCCACTGAGTTTTTTTCCCTTATTATGGCCCTTGTGTTCCCCATCTATGAGAATCAATTGTAGAAAGGTACCATTTATACTAGTATGTGAAGTGTTGGTGGGTTATTAGTTGTCTCTTTCTGGTTCCATTAGAAGGTATCCTCTTTCCCCTCCCATTCTAGTTCGGATATATTGTTCTTGTGGGAAGGTTCTTGGGTACATTTAATCTCAATAGCTCTTATGGTCTGGAGACCTACTATGTAAATCTCTGAAATTCATGAGAATGAAGTAGTGTGAACATGTATCTAATGGGGGGGAGTTTTTATGGGCCTCCCCATGTTAGTATACTAGTTTATTCTTTGTTTTTTTCTCATGTGGTGGTTCATTTATAATAGTGGGGTGTCTGTTTGGTCCTCCCCATGACAGTAAATAGGTTTTGTTCATGGTATTGGTTTGTTGGGGGTTGGTTTCATATGGAACCACTAAATTGTATGTTATTCTCTTGAGTAGCTATTTGGATGGATGTTTTTCTGGAAGTTTTTATGGGTAAGGTTATAAATGTATCTGAGATATATTGTTTAATCATGTTCATCTATTCTTGTTGGATAGACTGAGTTCTTCTTGTTGATGTATATGGTGTTTATGTTTTTCGGTATTTGATTCATTATAATGGTTTTATATCCTCTGAACCGATCAACCAGAGATATTTAATCCTATAATAGTGGGTGTCTCTTAAAGGATAGCCAATTTGGTCTCCTAGTTCATTTTTTATCACTTCCTTTTTTGGTAGGGTTTTTATAATCCATTTAGTTTTCGTTTATTTATAATATCCTTTAGTTGTAAAGGAGTATTGGTTTTTTTTCCTTTGGTAAATTACTTGGGTTGGGTTTCTAGGAGCTAAAATAATTTTTTTGTGGAGAATTGTCACAAAGGAGTTTTTTAATTCATCTTTTGTCCTAGTTTGGGTTAGCTTTTTTGTTATTTCCTCAGGAATCATGTGTTATGGGTTAGAGTTTTTGGAGTATTTATTCAATCCCTTATTATCCTAAAATTATTCATTGGTTTCCCCATAGAGTTTTTGTGAAAATGATTGTTTTGGGGTGGGCGGGCTCAAGAAAACAGTTAATAGTAACCATGCGCCCAAGCACAGGTAACCATGCAGAAGCCCTTGGGGGAGAAAGTATCTTTAGTGTAGATACCACATGGTAATACGAACCATGCGGGTAGGCTTTGAATTTGATCTGTTTCTCGGTAGTAGCAGTCACACAATATCTTTACAGTTAGATAGACCACGAGGACTAACTATGTGTCCATTCCATATGTTTAAAAACTTTTCTCCCTGCCATATTTTTATACCCAAACTCACCCTTACTTACCATATTTTGGTTCATCCACCCAAAGAACCTCCTCCCTATCCATTTGGTCCTCTGTACCTTCATTTATTGTTGGTTTTTGGTGTAATTTAGCCTCTAAATCATCATATAAATCCTCTATCCCTTGGTTTCTCCCTTGTTTCTAGGGTCTTATTCTGGTTTCATGGGGTTACATCTCTCTCCCTTGGAAAAGGATCTGATTTGTAGTGTTATAACCTAAATTTTTTATTATATCATGATGTTTTAGGTCAGATCTGCTTTCCCTTGTGTTACGTTGAAGTGTGATTGAGTTTTCACATAAGATTCCATATGTTATTAGTCCTTTCAGGTTGGATACCTTTTCTTGTATTAATTAATGATAATATTTCATTTATTTCTTGATATTTTTTTATAGCAATTAATTATTAAATAGTTATGTTTCATTCATAAAATGATTTTTTCTTTTGAAATAATTTTTTTGATTAATCACATTTATCTAGTGATGTTGAATTTGTAGTTTTTTCACATAGAATGCTTCATAAATTTATTTGTTTTCATTTCCAAATTGTATATGTTTTTAAAAGGTAATTTTTTGGTTTTATAAATTCTTTTTTGATATAAAAATGGTTTTTGTGGTTTCCAATAATTATTTTCTAATTTGATTTTATTTTGAAAATGGATGTGGTATTGTTGTTTATAAAGGTTTTGATTTGTGAATGTCTCTTAGGGCCCGTTTGTATTTTTTATTAAAATTGATTCATTTGGAAAACCCCTTAAAGAGTAAGTCATTCCATTCAGGTTGATCGTGAGATGGGATTATCCTCAATATGAGACAACCCTTATGTAATAATTGAAATAAGGATATGAATAATCCTTTAGGTGATCGGGGTGGTGTTGTTTGTGTGATGTGTATGGTGGTATATGTATATGTCTTGTTATTTGGAATGTGTGGTACACCTCTTTGTGAATGTAACATTGAAATCTAGCATAGCTATGAGGATTTCGGAGAACTATTTCTACATTGTTAGTTCATGCACTGACTGGTAGACCATAGTAGGTATATGTTTAGGTTAGTTACTATGGGATTGGACCCCTATTTATGTCATGAGGTAATGTGGTAATTCAACTAGGAATTCTGGTTTCATCATGTGTGGAGTGCTATTGGGGATGTGTTTTAATGTATTAGTATGTTCTGGTTCTCCTCAATGTTCCTAGTTTTTCTTTTGTTCCTCTATTACTAGAACGGTCTATGTCGTTCCCCTCATTGTGTAGGATCATGCTCCATGTATTTTGTTCTGCTATTTTCATATGAAATGGATGGTCTGTGAATTTATCTGAAATGTTTTACAAGAATAATGATTTGAATTGAAAATAAATTTTCTAAACTTGTCCCCATTATGAAAAATGAACCCTTATTTTGATTCCCCTTTCACCTTTTCCCCTTGTTCCTTTTTTTTAATCATGAGGTAAATGAACAATTATTTTTTGTTTTAAAATGAAATATATGGGAAAATCTACATTTTTATACTTTATTTCAAAACTGTAAATCAATGTTTTTTCATATAAATAATTTTCATTGTGAATAAAATTATTCTGGGCCTACCTACTTAATTTTAACACTCATTCCTATAACCTTTTATTGTTTTTAGTTTTTGTTGCGGGATCCTATGTCGGTTCGATCTCCTTGGGCGGTTTTTGGTTTTGGATTAGAGGTTGCCCCAAGGGGTAAGATGAAGATGTCTTGGGTGTGAAGATCGGTTTATTTTTTCTGTTATTTTTTGTTTTATATTTTATTGAAATATATATGATGTAATGTTTGAAACCCTATATTTGGAAAGTTTTCTTTTTTCCTTTGTTCTGTTATTTTTGTTTTAAGTATTTTTATTTGGAATAATTATTTACTTTATCACTCTAATGATACCCATGGTTCTCTTCACAAACCCTGTTGGATCGACAATGACACTTGATCCTTTCCACATATCAACTCGGGTGACAAATTCAGGTTTTACCTGGGTTAGTTCATGATAGTGAATTTATAGCTACCATATTGAATATATGTGTTAATTATGAAATTTTTTTATCTACATAGTTTCCTCTAGCTATCGAGTCAACTAATGTTTTCCTTATATAATTACAACCTTTATAAAAAAATCACGCCAATAGATATATTCAAATTAGTTGTGTTGTTACTCCTTTTAATAATCTATGAATATTTTTCTAGCCTTATGAAAAGCCTCATGATCCTTTTGAAAAAGATTATAAATCCTTATTCCCATGTATAATATTCTTTGGGTAATATATAATCAAATGATTTATTCGTAATAGATATCCTTATAAAAATCAAATGGATTAAATTTTTATTAAAAAAATCCATTCATTTCTATCCATATAGTATTGAAATCATATTCAAAAAACACATCCTTTTAAAATCCATGTAATGGAATATCCTCAATAGTTTCTGAGAAATTTTAAATTACAATCAACCTAACTTGTTACGGAATCCAAGGAAATATTAGAAATTATTATAGATAATAGAGTTTTAATTAATAATTACTTACAATATGTGTCAATTTGACCCAATATTAATTTCGAAAACCTTTTGGCACTTGAAAATAACTGAGCTATGGTAATGAATTTTTTTCAATATGGCATATTAGATCTTTGAAATTTTAATTCCAATTACATTCACATTATATTTTTTACTATAAAAGATAAAAAATTTCATTATGAAATTTTTCTTTATTAAAACAATTTTCATCATATTTAGATATATTTTATTATATAATATAAACCATATGGGCATCCTAAAAGAAATATTAATTATTTAATTCATATTAAATTTTACACATGAAATGTTATTATATTTTATAATATAAAAAACATGTATAAGGGGATAATAAAAAATGTAAATAAAATAATTAGGATTTTAAATTCCAGTGTGTCATGTTCTCTTAAAAATACTATAGGACAGAACAACTATATAAAAAGTAAACAAACAATAAGAAAGAAGATGCAATTTTTATAAATTATGTTCATAAACATGATATAAAACAATAAAAATTATGAAATAATGATATAAAAGGTATTTATAGAAATTACAAATTAAATTTGACCATTGTAATAATAACCATGCCACTAGAATAGTAACATGTCCATTAGACTAATAATTGAAATATTTTATTAGTAACATGACTTTTGGAATAATGATATGACTAGCAACATTTTCCAAGAAAAAATTTTGTACATATAAATATAATAATTCCCAAAAATATATAAATAAATTAATAACACAAATTAAATATTGGATTATATTTTTAACTAGGTTTGTTTTAATTATTTTGTCAAAAAATTATTTATTATTATTAATGTATAAATAATAAAATTAAATTTCTGGAAAATTATTTTTAAGAAATGGATTAATTTTTTCAAATGATCACATTATAATTATAAATGTGTAATTTTTTTATTTTTCAGAAAGATATGACATTTTTAATGCATAGTAAAAATATAAATTCTCTAATGTGGTTTGTTTATTAAAAAATAATTTTTTTCAATGTTGAGCTAACAAATTATTGAATGAAAATATCAATGTAAAATATCATTATTATGAAAAATAATATATTTTAAAACCAAAGATAAATTTTATAACCTAAATATTAATATATAACATCAAAAAAAGAATTTACAACATTAAAAAACTATATTTGGTTTTTACTTTTTTGTATTATGTAAACTCATAATATTTTTTATGCAAGAGTTTATATTTATTTAAAACATGTATTTTTAGTGAAAAATTTTACATTGTCTCAAATAAAAATACTATTTCATGTCTTGGATGTGAAATAATATTCATTATTTATTTTATCTTCATATTCCCCTCCCCTTAAATTATTACTAACCTATCTAACATAATATAAAATCAATTCCAAAATTAATACTATTAACGATTTTTTGATAAAATACATCATATTAAGACATCTAGCATCCATAGAGATAGTCTAGTCTCACCCCACCCAATGATTCTAATGAATTAACGCCTTAATAATGGAGAAAGAATAATGTATTAAGTAAACATCATTACTCTTCCATTCAATTTTTCCTCTTTTACTCTTATTATATCACCTCTAATTCTATAGAAATCCAATTAACATAATAATTTTTTATATCAATATGATGTAAATTTTATTATGCTTGAGTATATTTGTTTTAAACTATATTTTTATTATATATATATAACTTTATCTCTCTCTTTGAAATCTTCTATTAATGGTTTGTTTAACCACCCATGAAGATGATGCCAATTATTTATTTTTCACCTGAATTATTGAAGGTTTTTTTTAAATTATATACTTATTTATAAATTATATTATGAAACTATATAATAATTATAAACAATTTACAACCTATATGATATCTCTATCCAATTTCTAACATTCCCATGTAATAGACTATTTATTCCCCTATGAGGATGATACCATTTCATTTTTTCACTAGTTTCAAAAAAATAGTGTATAATATGTATATTATATAAATATAAATGAATGTGTGTGTGTATTTTGAAGTTAATTTAATTTTAAATAGATAATTTAAAAATGGATAATCCTAATTGATCAAAATGAAAATAAAAAAAATGAAAATATCATACTTCAAATAATTTTTTTGTCAGGCCATTTTATAATTAGTGATATGTTATTAAATAAAATAAAATTATGTTACATAATAAATATAACACCAATAAATGTAATATAATTCACGATTAATGTTTCAATGAATATTTTAGTTTATACAAGATATGTAATCATGTGGGTAATAAAAATGACATAAGGTAAGGATAGATTCATTCTTTTTTCCTTTTTTGGGTATATGAATGTTTTTATTTCATTACGAATAATTCAGAATCGAGTCCAAGGATATTGAAAAATCATTATTTTCTAAACCATTAGTTGGCACATTTTATATTTTTTCTTATTCATTTTTGTATTTATAATATTTTCTTATTATTTCTAACCATAAATTCCCAATCTAATTTATTTACTTATACTTATGTAAACCAATATATATATTCATTAACATATTCCTTACAATATCACTATGAAACTCATTCACTTATCATGGAATTATTTCATGATTATGATTGATGTATTTTTCTTTTCTACGTGTCACACATGATGATGTGTATATAATGATGTAATGTGTAGGCTAAGATTTATACAACCCTCTATTACATTTGGGAAATTATATTATATCATGAACTCATTATCAATAGGCAGTATGCCTTAATCATTGTCCATAATGCCTTTAAAAAAAATTATGATGTAATCCCTTTCCATTTTGTTTTAATGTCTAAAATACTGTCCTTGATATATTATTTATCATTTATATATATGTTCCATATTCAATTTCACTTTAAATTACACATTTCTGCATATCATTTTGACTTTATTCTTATGATGTTATCATTATTATATTTCTCAGAAATGTACTAATATTTATTCATGTATCATGTTACTGTATCGTTAAAATGACTTATATACCCCCATGTTTATGATATTATACTTATGATGAGGTAATCATTATTATAACCACAAATTTATTCATGTTTTTTCATGTCTCATACTATATTTTATTTGGTTCTCCCACTACTTGTCATATTATCTCGCTATTTCATTGATTTATGTCTGTATAGGATTATATTTGGTAAATGATTTAAAAATTCATTTAATATGGATATATTGATGAAAATAATTAAGATATAAGTTATTATGTTTATTAATATTATATGAACATAATTTTGGAAGATAGTAAAACAATATCTTTTTGGATGTGTGTTATTATGTATACTTTTCTAAATAATGATTCTATAATCATGTAATTAATATATAAGTTGAAAACACTATAAACAAAAAAGGATTATTTAATTTTTAAATTAGTTTATATGGTAAAAATACATCCTATGTTCAAATTTTGAATCCCATACATTAAAACCATAACACTGGTTTACTCATACACATATATTATTTCTCTATGTTTTATTTCATTATGTATTTTCATAATATTTAGTATTTTATACATTGGTGTGGATTTTTAAAATCTTCAAAAAACCCCTTGTGATAGAAAAAAGTGACAATTATGCGAATTATAATCTTAAGGTTATGAAAATTGTTGTTCAAATCCTCATGAAGAAACATAAAGGACATGTCTGGGGTTATAAAAAATAACCTAATCTATGTGGAAGGTACAACTTCACCCAACAAGAAGAAATTATCCATTATGTAATTTATGTGATAACAAATACATTTAGTTTTTTTGAAATTCTGACACAATTATTATAGATCTGTATATAAACAACATGGAAAGAATTTTTTTCATCATTTTTATAAACAAGATAATGATATTTTAGATTTTTATGATTTATAATGTGATTTTTTCAAGAGATTCATATTATTAAGAAATTATTATCTACATGGTGAATGTAAATCAATTGAGTGGGATGAATTTTAAAAATATTATCATAAAAATTATTTTCCTCATTCCATTTATACATATATTTAAAGATAATTTATAAAACTCAATATAAAATACATTAAATATGTTGTAATATATGAGGTGAATATAAAAAGTATGGAATGTTATTCCAATAGTTTTTTATCAACTGTACAAGTAAAAAATAGATTTATTATTTATTTTTTTTAAAAATTAACTCTAAAAATAAAATGATCTCTAAAATTTGGGTAGGTATGAATAAATAGTTGATTTACTCTCAAAGTATAGATATATTTTAGATAATTTTTCAATGGACATGGAGACAAGAAAATAATAATGTAATTTAATCCTATTGGATCAATTGTAAAATAAATTACATGAAATAATGACCAACTATCTATATTTCAAATAACTGGAAAGTATAACTAGGGAAGCTACTTAGATGGAACAAGGAAATAAATCAGTTTCATAAAATGAATACATAATTCATGAGAGTGTATAAGGGGAATACAATTGAAAATTTATATAATAATTTAATAGAAGGATCTAATCAATGTACCAACCATGTCTCAATCCTTTAACTATAAAAATCATGGGAATGATATAATCTGTTTCAAAAAACTAACATTATTTATTAATAATAAACCTCAAAAAACACATAATTCCTAATATAAAGGATATTTTTGTTCCATAACAACAACTTAATAGGATAAAAATTTCATTGGTAAAATGTACACTTATTATCAACTCAATAATGGTGAAAATTTTATTTCATTCTAGATCAAACCATTACATCATATCTTATAACATTTCTATAAATATTTAATCACATCCTATATACCTTGATTTAGTTATATTAATTAAAATACCAAGTGGTGAAATTAACACCATCCTTTTTTTAATATTACCCAATTAGAATTTTTTTTAATTTTCATACAAAAAAACAATATAATTCCCTTAGTGAAGATTGAAATTTAACATTTAATAAGATGTATTACATTTTAAGATCATATATTAACATACAAAACAATATATCTATATCCATATACAAGAACATCCTATACTCATATATAAATGAATGGATAATTATGAATCTCTATTAAGAAAACATCAAAGTATTTTTGTCGATACACAACAAAATAATTCTCACATTAATATTAATAACTAATTTATTACCCTTGAATATATGCATAATATTATATTATATTATACTATATTATTTATGGATAATCATGGCCTTCCTTGAGATCATTATATAGAGTTTTAAATATAACGTAAACATGGTGTGAATCCTATATGAAATATCCCTAATAAAACAAACTAGATAGAAGTTTATGAATTAATGATGTAGTTATAAGAGTGATTTTTAATAGGGTTTATATTCCCTAGTGAATCACCTTGTTGTGCACTAGTACTCTTCATTAATAAGACGGGTGGGTTGGAAAAAAACCTTATATCGACTATAGAGGGTTTGAAAATATCACCATAAAGAATGAATATCCACTTCCATGAATTGATTATCAGATCAATCAAACCTCATGGAGCCTGATACTTCAAACAATTGGATCTTTATTTTCAAAATAATCAACTAAATGTGATTTAGGATAGTATTCAAAATATGTTTCTCATAAAAAATATAAACATATTTTTTTTATAGTGATTTTATTTGAAGTTACAATAGCCCTAAAAATAATTCATAATTCAATTAATTTAGTCTTTAGAGACTATCTCAATAATTTTATAGTGGGATTTTTTGATTATTTTTTCATAAAATACAAGAGAATAGAAAACCTATAAAAGTAATGAAAGGTTGTGTTGACTAATTTATTTTACTAGAATATTAATGTTAAATTCATAAAGTGTGACTTTTTGATACACCATGTCACATTCTCAGTTTATGTGGTCAAATGTGAAGTAATTTTCTTTGATCCTTTAATGAAAATGGCAATTGGGAAATATTGAAGACCAAATAGTTTTTAGAGATCCATTGTTTTACTAGATTTCTAGGGAATTATTGATTATTTTTGAGAAATTTTTAATGATTTACTATCCCACTAAATATGTTAACCAAGAAGATAGTAAAGTATATATATATAAAAGGAATGTGAAGAATGATATTACACGATCAAGTAGAGGTGAGTGACCACACATATACTGACATTTCCCTCAATTGGGAAAGGCTTTATAACATAAAATGATTCCTCAAAGAAGTTATGAGTATTAATTATCTTAAAATGATAATGTAATAGCCTATTACTCAAGAAAATTAATGACCCATTAATAAAATTACCCAAATCCTAATTATTAGTTCGTGTCTATAATAATTACATTTAATATATAGAGGTACATTATTTTTGGAGTGATGCACAACATATTTACTAACTAAAAAAGTATAATGTATCTATTTACATATATGTAGTTGAAAATTTCTAAATAATGGTGGCTAGAATTAATGAAGAATAGTGATAACTCTATTTCATACCATATAGGATAAATGAATAAGGTAATATATGTTATTAGTATAAAATAATTAGTTACCCTATCTATGATGTGGATTTAGAAAGACCTTATCATTTTGGATATAAATATGATGGATATGTTAGTCATAAATGTATAGAATAAATCCAAACATTCCAAATTGATTTCCTAACCATTTATCCATGGTCAAATCAAGGAGTCAAAAAATGGATGATTTATATCATCAAAATAATATTATTGACCATGGGATATAATATTATATAATTCAATATTAATAATGACTGATTCATTTAGTTTGAATGTAGACTCCATGTTTTTTTGTAAGAAGGAACTATTTTATAATTCACATACATCATATTAATCCATTAACCTCATATGTACTAATATATATTGAGATATTTGAAATTTCTTTTTTTGGGATAACAAGAAGAAGGACAAGATATATTACACCAAAAAATTATTATCATATCATAATGTTATGATAGAGTATCAAAAGTATAATAGGATTATGAAACAATTACCCACACAAGTGTGGAAAGGAGAGAACATTACAATATACTTTATCATGAATTTTTGAAGACATCCAAAAGAAAAAAAAATCATAGTGGTTATGGTAGATCAACAAACCAAGATTTCACACATGATAATCATAGATTATTATTTATTTCTCAATTTAATTTATACGATATATGTAAAGGATGTGGTGGGGAAATATAGAACACCCCTAAAATGGATAATGATTCAGTACTAGTAGTTTTTTTTTGGTTAATGAAAATTTGAATAGTACATACCAGTGTTCTGGGTTGTATGGTTTAGAGGTTTTTATAATTGTTAAGATGTTTTAAAAAAATAATGCATAAGAAAATTTTCATAATTCATATATATTAGAGAGTGTATTTTTGTTTTCATTTTTTTTTAAAAATAATGATGTATTAATCCACTAAAAAATATAGTCATTGTTTAATAGCTATTAAAACTTCCACAAATTAGTTACCATTATTTGAAGTAGATTAATGTTGAATGAGAAGTTGTTGTAAAAATACAAAATTATATATCCCTAGTACAAATATAAGTTAATTTTGTATAAACCAACATTTTTATATAGAGAGTGAGATGAAAAATATACAGAAAAAATATATAAATATTCAAAAATAGAATTTTATATAAATAAAAAATCAACTAGCCAATAATAACACACACACAGACACACACATGTTTGTATAATAAAAAACATAAATTTATGCCATAAATTTAGTTATATAATAATATCACTAAAATGGATTAAATCATCAGTCCTCATCATGAATACCTTCATATGAATAACAGTGTCTGTCTCTATCTTCTCTCCCTTCTTTTGGCTTCTGTATTATAATTTAATTTAAAATTACACATAATTTATCAAAATTTGTTCTTGAAGACACTTTTTATTATTAAATAAAGGAAGTACCTATTTCATTCTAGGTAGAGGGTAACACAATAAAAGGCCCATAATTCTATGGGGCCTTTTTCTATGGAAACCTATCCTATATCAAATTAGCAGTGTGCACAATTACATTTCCCAAAGGACCTTGTGAATGTCCTAAAGACCCACTCATTTGAAAAAAATATATATAATGTTAATAAATAAAAATAATAAACCTAAATTATTATAAAACTATTAAATTTAACTGATGAAATTATTAAAAAATCAATTCATTAATATTATGGACATTTTGGATCATCTTCTGTTATAATTCATCATGTATTCTTGTGTTCTATATTTTCTATCTTAACAATAAATTATTTATTATATTTTATCAGGAAAGGGTCACTAGAACTTATAATAAACTGTTATGTATTACATGACACATATGAACTTTAAATTACTAGAAATATAGATTTTATAGAACTAATCTTGTGCATATGATTAGGGTTGTGTTTTTTATGGGCATGAACAATAGATTTATTTAATGATACCATGTTGTAATATCTGAATTTTGAATCGCATAATTTCTTATTTTTACCAAAAAATGAAATATTTTGTAAATATAATTTAAAATAATTATTAAAAATATAAATGTAATATTTTTTAATCTAATTATATTATAGGATCATTAAAATTGAAAATATTATATTTGTGTGTGGACATCTAACCAACCTTCTAAATGAGGAACCTGCCACCCCAGCTCCATTTAAAAATAAAATGGGGAGATGCAAATATTTTAATATTTGAAAAAACATAATATATAACATTTAAATACAATAATTAATTAAAATAAAACCATAATTAAAATTATGATCTAAAAACTATTTAAATTATATGTGTTAGGGATGTCTTTTTATCACTTCTTGGTGTATTTTTCGTAGAAACAACTTGATATAAATAAGTTCTAATATAAAAAATTTATATCTTATCTTATAAAATGATATGAAGGTTATAATATGTTAAAAAATAACATAATATTCTAATTTATTTGAATATTTAAAAAAACCATTCACTTCTACAGAGGTACACTTTCAGGTACCGTATTATATATATATTAAAAAGCTAAGGTTGAATCGTGGAATTTATGCCATAATATCCATTTTAAATTATTCAATTTTATACCCAAATTTTTGAAGATCAATATTTTTCCAATAACATCAGGGATAATAAAATGGAATCACATCTAGAAAAGATAATATTTATTCAAATTATTAGGATTTTATTATATAAAAACACATAATTTAATCTCTCGTGATAACTTAATTAAAATTATATTTATTTTTTAATCAAAAACCTCATTCTTTTAAGATAATTTAATATTTCGCCCATCATAATATATAATGTTATAGAATGAATTACTATAATGAATTTGTACAAATATTTGATTTAATATAAACAAAAATACTTTATTGGGTCTCCAAAACTATCAAATGTTATAATTATATTCATAAAATTACAATTACAAACATTTGATCTATTAGTGTCTTCCTATTTAACATTATATATATATATATTTTCATTTAAAAAAATAAATTATTAATTTATAAAAATTCCAAATGTTTATTAAATCATAATTTATACATATAATAATAAATTCTAATACTCTCATGAGGTAATTCGAGTGACCACATTCCCCCTTAACACATGATGACTAGATTAAAAACCTGATGTCGTACAATCAGGATTTGATTGTGTAGATTTTTCTATAGCTTGTGTGATCGATTCTATTAAGAGTGAGATAGGTAGAATGCAATGTTTTATTATGGGGTAATGGAATTTTGAATATAGTATGTGAGTAATCAACTAGAAAATAAAACTATTTCTTGATCCTTATTCTACCATATATCATATATCAACTACTATCATTGAAATTTTTCTACTTTGAATTCCTATAATTAATTTTTTTTTTAAAAATTATAAAATATATCTAAAAATAATTTTAACGTAACAATTACTAAACTATAGAACTAATTCATTTAAATTAATATTAATCCATTAAAATATTCAAAATACTAAAAATAAATAATATAATAGAAAAGTTAATATAAAAATAAACATATAACTACATATACAATCATTTTCTCCTTGAATCATCATATGATTTTCATTCCCAACTAATACTTATTAAATTTAAACCCCCCTTATTTGAATAATATATTTAATATCATCATGTACAAACAAGGTAGGGTCTTATCACTGATGGAATTTAATATCACAAGTTAATTCTTCCACCTCATCACACGCATCATATAAGTAATTCTGTATCATGTATACCACTACACCCCACCCATCAACTACTAGATATCCAACAACATATACAGTTTTATTATAAATAAATGATATATAAATAATTCTATTCATCATCAGTAAAATCTATCAGAAAATATAATTACACTAAATTCGATTATAAGGTATCCCTTTTCATACCCCTGGTAAAATTATCCACTAGAATTTTAATAAAATAATATAAAAACACCCTTCATTTTTTTAGTCAATAATATTCATCAAATTTCTATAATATATTTGTTTTAGGAGTATAAATATACAACTATTATATTATTTAAAACCTTATTTCTAATAAATGGTATAATGTTTTCTACCTTTCACTACATAAGAATAACATTTTGTATCCTACATTAGAGATTTCGGAACCAAAAAAATCAAATGCTCTGACATTTTAGATAAAATTTTAATATTCATGATCGGTATTTATTTATATAAATTATTATAGTTAAAAAAATATATGACTAACTATTATATTTTAGTGATAGTATCTACTAACTTACAACATGTGTATGCTATTCTACATGCCCATTACTAATAATTATGTTATATACCTCTCAATCCATGTTCAAATTCTCATATATATATATATATATATTCATTTTATCATATTTTTTCTAATTAATATATATTCAATATCACTATATTATATATAATATCTATATGAATATAATAATTTCTTTTTTACATTGTAATATTTGAGATCCTCCCAATTTGTCGGCTAATGGTAGGAACGATTACATATTTATGATCAAAATTATATGGAGTCTTTATATAATGAACATTACCAACCCAATTATATAATATTATAATATCATTAATGTACCTAAAATAAAAGGTATCACACTCCTTATCTATGTATCCTTTATAATTAAGGAATCTTGGTTTTGATTTATTTTTCACATATGACTTGTAATGACTGAGCTTTATGTAAAAAATTAAATGAAATATAACTAAACATACAAGTAATGAATTTGAAAATATAATTTACTAAGGAATATAATAGTATGAAAAATATACCTATCGGTTGGATACATCCATTGATATTGTATCGGTATTTATAATTTCGTTTCCTCAATCAAATAAGTGGTCATCTTCATCTTGATAGTAAACAATTATTAGGGAGATATCATATTTATATGGAAAATTATATTAATAATTAATTCTTGAATATTCTCAATCTCACATTATTTTATAGTATTCATAAAAATAATTCTGAAGAATGTAAAAAACTCTATTACAATTAAATTTACCATTTTTGTTAATAATAAAAAAAATTCCATTTGTAATAACTACTATTTAAAGATTTGCAAATAATGAACATTCAATATATTTATGTGATCATAAAGTCAATATACCTAGAAATATATCCAAAATAGACATAGGTTACTTTCAAATTCTTTAATATTTGAATGAATATATATTTATTCTCATTTTTTATAAAAACTATTATTTTATGAGTTACATTAATTTCAATCCAAATATCAAAAATTATATTAATTAATTTAAATACCATGTAATCATTAATGTATTATATTTATTTCATATTCTCATTATGTAATTTGAAAATAAATATTTCATATACATTCTGTAAAATACATATTAAGTCAAAATTATTATGTAAAAAAATTAAATTTTGTGTATGGATGTTTTAAAAATATAGTATTTGTTTTTTCAGGGTTGTATTCCAATTTAAATTGGTGATTTACATCATCCTTTTTCCCAATTTTATTCAAATGTTATTACAACCCAATTTCTAATTTAATATTTACATAGTTTTCATATATTTTCAAAATTGTGATTAAGTGTAGTGGTGGTCTATAATAAATGGCTCCAATGAATTTTTAATTATTTAAATGATCTTCATAAGATACATCATGAAATTTAAAATCAATCAATAAGAATAGTTTTTTCACAATATGATAGTTATTCATTAATAAATTCAATGTAAGAAACATGAAAATCTAAACCAATTTAAGATTTCATGGAAAATAAGATGCTAGAGAAAAATATATCCTTCATAGTCGAAATTAGACCATCAAATATTTTTATAATTTTATATTAGATTCACAAAATGTTTCAAAACCATTGTTTCATTACTCTTGAAAATAATCAATTATAGGATGAATGTAAACATGGATTTCATTTATAGGAATCTTTTATATAATAATAATCATTGAAAGGATAATATATTTTTACTATATACACACAAATGGAGATTAATTTTATGGGAGAAAATAACCATACAAATGCTATAAATAGTACTCAAAGTCATAAATGGTTTGATTCAATTGGAAATCAATCCCATAAAAATGATACTATTATTAGAAAAATAAATCTAGACATAGTAAATAAAATATGTTCCATGATTTTAAATAAATTCTTTATCAGATGATTTTTTTTAATTAATATGGTATGCCACTCTATTTTCATGGTGGTTTTATATTACATGAATAATCACTAAAATCATCATTTTAATTGAGAGTAAAAAAAAACATAGTGTTATTTCTTTATTCATTTTTTTGTATATTGATCAGACATTCCATATTACTTGTTTACCACCATCTAGAAGTAAAATGTATTTTATACTCATTTCTAATCGAACCCTCTCCAAAATATGAAATATAATAATTGGGACATGGTTCTCTTCTTCCTTTTATCTTGGTTCTTCTACGATGTTTCCCCAAGTTCTTTCTCATGTATGGTGTACTATGGTTTGTTCTCGGGTCATTTCTCTCTTTTTGTTCCCAATAATAGAGTGATGGTTTTTACCCACTGCCTCTTGTGCACTCTAAACTCATGGCCATCTGCTACTTTTGAGGTTGGAATGGGAGCATCAGATTCAACGAGTTCTTGGGAATCGCAGTCTGGCAGTCGTGGATCCCCATGTATATAATTCTTCTATTAGGGTTTCACTCCCCACATTTACTCTTCACTTTATTTTTGTTCACATTTTTTCTTGGGTTTTATCCCCAGTTCTGTTTCATTATTTGATTCCTTCTCTAATGCTACGTTTAGTCAAATTTTTGGATGTTTTTTTGTTTTTGCTATCAGTTTGATCTGATGTGTTTTTTTCTGCTTGTTGGTTGCTTCGGTTGTTGATCGTCAGTGTAAAGGCTTCAGTGAGGTGGTGTGGAGACATATATAGCATATATGTATCTTTGGTGAATGTCAATGTGGTGATGATGTCGGCCTTTTTCGGCATCGATGGTTCTAGTATTTTCATTCCACTATTTCAACTTGTAATTATCTGTTTCATTCTATATTCTCGAACTAGGTTTCCCCCAATCTCTCAGAGGTGGAGCTATGCGGTGGAATTTTAGGATCATTGAGATATGAGTTTGTGTGGGAAACATTAGGAGAAATATGGTGATGATGGCTTCATCGACAATGGCAATGGGATATGAGTTTGAGCGGGAATCTTCTGAAGGATGATGGTGATGATTTATTTATCCATGATATAAATGATGAGTTCGGCTCTAGTGATCTGGATGATGATGATTGGTAGTGACACAACAGATGGTGATAGCCTGATACTGGATGGCTCGTGGCCCGATTATGACGTTGTTTTATATGTGTAATTTTTAAATTTTTTATTTCTGAGTGGTTCTTTGTTTTTTCAATTTTAATTTTAATTTTGAATTTGTAGTGGGAGATTATGAAGTTCTTGATTTTTTAATGGATTGGATTTGTTTTGGTTCATAATAACACATTAAAAGTGTCATTTTAAAATAAAAATATGGATTGTGTGTGTGTATTCATGTCAAAAAAGTCTCAATGATGTTAGATTTCTGCAATTCATGATGAAATAATTATAATACCTTGGACATTTATTTATTTTTTATTTTATATACATATATGATATGATGAAACATTAGTATAAAATAATGTTTTTAATTTTTAATAAATTCAATATATAGCTCATGATTTCCATTTTCAAATAATTCATAAAATTTATTTTACTACTCAGTATTTTTTCTATAGAAATAATTTTTACTCCATCAAGAAATTGATTAACCAATATGTCATAATCATGATATAATTGTGTTGAACTACTAGAAACATCATTTCTCCTATTAATATATGGACTAGACTCTACTGGTTAAACTAATATGTTTTTAAATTGATGATTTTTTCTTTAATATATGATATAATTATTTTCTAATATTTACATTTCCTTCATTGTAGTTAGGAAAGTATTTATTTATTACAAAAGTTGATATTTGGGAGTAAATAATTTGAAATATTCAATTATCAATACGTAAATCTATATACATATTTTGTTGGGAATCTCTTTAATTTCAAGTGTACCGAAACCTTATATTAATTAAAACAAATGTTGAAATTAAATTAGTAAATGTATATTTTATCCTTCCATATTTAGACTGATATAAAATTAAAAAAATTCCAAAAATTTCATGATAGGGAGATTTTTGTGAGCGTTTATATACAAAAATTGTAATAATCTAGAATGCAGTCCAGTGACTGACCATGGTTTTTTCACTATATAAGTAATGTTAAAAACTTTATATTTCTCACACCTTAATGATTATAGGGTTTTTTAATTTTTAATGTAATGAAATCTTGAAACACTATGAATGAGTTGTAAATTAAATAAATAAACAAAAAATTGAGAATAGAATTTTCCCTAAGGATAAATTATAGTGGAACCTTCATTATCAACTTATACTTTTCTAAACATACCTCATATAGAAATAAAAATCACTAACTATATACTCCCCTCCATCCATGTTATGAAACATAGTTCTCCATGGAAACATCCATAGTCCATAATGCTCCATCTCCCCCAAGTATTTGACCAGCCCCCTATATACCAAACTACATCATATGAAGGTAAGGAGAATATAAAGGTAGGATAATAGTTTATAAAATATGAATGAATAAATTTTATGGAATGGGGGAAAAAATAGGGAAACCTTTATCTAACTCTCAATGCACCGACTACCTCATCGGAGACGACAATAAAACATTATGTAATAAATAGTGAGGATTTGAGATCCCAATGACTCTACCCAAAGTACTAAGCCAAAAGTTAGTCTTATATTACCAAGAAATCGAGAAATCATAGAGGCCCAAAATAAGATACATATAGGCACAATAAATGAAATGAAAATGTGAAGTTTTAATTAAAAAAATGTTACACTGCTCGGTAAAGATATAAATGAAACATTCCTCAATTATGAGATGACTCACAATCCTAGTGATATCATTCTTCATTAAAAGGATCCAAACAATAATAAAATGTAAATAATCTCCAATTGTATATTCAAATTTTCCCATGTCACCATATTATAGGTGGTTCAAACATCCAGAATCTTCTTCACCTGCTTCACTAAAAGATTTCATGGTCTATAGTCCATTTTTGAATTAATATGTGCTATGTGGAAATATCTAATCATTCTTACCTAAGATGACAATGAAAATGAATATGTATTTTATTTTCATTCCAAGGATTCATGAAATAAGAATAAGTAGATTCATTTGGGATCAGTGAACCTAGTGATGTAACACTTGTAGATGTACTAAGTAATATCTCCTATACATCATCATACATAATTACATTAATTATTCAGCCAGGACATATACCATAGAATAACACCATATCCTTGATAATTTTATCCTTCAAAATCCCTCATGAAACATACCCTCACTTTTTTTTGAAGTGATCATGGTAGTGTTCATTACCTTCTTAATTTTATGTACCACTTTTGTGACCATAACATGACTAAGGAATCAATATTGTAAATCTAACATAGTGGCTATGTTCCACAACTCTGCCATTAAATAGTTGAGGAATGATGTTTATAATGTGCATGTTACCTTGACAAAGTGACTTGGAAACACAAATGACCTATGAAAAACTCAAATTATTACCCCTGAATGATTTGAATCTAGATTCATATGTTACCCTAACCTAATAAAATAGTTCATTAATAATTTTGGTTCCACCCTTACATATTCTCCATGATAAAACCTATGCAGGGGCTCCATCTAACTTACCCAAGGACCCAAATGACACCTACATAGGCTGGGGTTTCCCATTTTCCACTCCAAACAACACATAATGAAAACTAAATTTAAATGTTTTCTTATCATATTTAATTAAATATTTATTAAAAACATTTTAAAGAAAATATAAATACATTTAATAATTTTTACCTAGAACCAGATTAATTTATTACTTCTTTCATTAAATCAAAATATTGAAAATACAATTATAACCCATGATTTTAGACATTTATAAAATTACATCAATATATCAAAAAATTGACTAAATTTAATTAAGTAATTGGTATATAGATTATTTAGGGGTTAATTATCATGAACATATATAAAAATTATAAAAAATATTGTGTCTTATTAGTCCCCCACACATACACTGTTTTACACTAGAGTAATACAATGAATTCAATTTATAGAAGAATTATCCTAACAAAAGTATTTATCTTGCCTATGTTAAAACAAAAATATATTAATAAAATAATGATAAAAAATCATTATTTATACTTTTATTCCTCTAATATAATTTAATCCTACTATCCAACTTAAATCCAATAAAAGTTTCTTGTTGCAAAACTAAAAAAACAGGATTTTAGCGGAATTAAATCATTAACAGGAAGTGATTTCAATTTACACTCTCCCTTGATTACTTGTTCCTAGGTTACATTTTTTATATCAAACATACAACTCAAATGATATTTTTATTAGTTAATGTACACATTCTTTGTAAAGACCCGTAAAATTCAAGGGAAGTTTTTTTTCTTAATTTTCTTTCGGATTTTACAAGAACTTGGTTTCTGACAGCACTTGATTCCGAGCCCAGTGTGCCCAGAATTTCTACCCGAAGTTTAGCTCGGGTATGTTCAGTGAATGAACGAGCGGGTTTTTTTATCTTTTGAACCTGTTCTAGGAATCGAATTCTTAGGGCACCGATGGATTCACAGCGCCGATAATTGCTTAGGAACAGCTTTTCTGGAGTTGCGTTTACACAAGAAAAGTTGAAAAAAATTTATGGAAGGTAAAATAAAATTGGGCTTCAATTTTATTTTTGACTAAGTGGTTTAAAACTTTGGGTGGAAGTAGGGGGAAACCACCCAACTTCCCATGGGAGGATATGAGGGTGGTGGGGCCCTCAAGAACCCTACCCCTTCATCTTCCCTAACCTTCAATAACCCTTCATTTAATTTGAGAACATGAGTTAATTAATTGAGTGCATTAATTCAACTTTTGAATTTCAAACATAAGTTATGTTAATATAATAAGTGAGGTACTTATTTTATTTTGGATGGGACTTGTTGCTTGAGAGGTTTGGGAGAAATGCTAAGGGAGGCTTGAAGATCTTCATCTTCTTCATCAAAGAACACGAAGAATGAAAAAAACGTGAAGAACGCACCGATCTCCGACGAAGAACGCAGAATCCTCGGAGATCGACTACGCGACGTCGTGTACCTCGACGCCAACGACGCCTTCTTCCGCGAAGATTCTCTTTTCGCAACGCCTCCTTCCCCGATGGTTATTTCCACGACGAACCTTCGTTCAAGATACACTCGAGTTAGCGGTTTTATACGTTTCTTTACGTGAATTCCTTCCGTCATCTATCCTCATTCACTCGGACCTCTTGATATCGTTTAACGGGAGGGGTTCGGGCCGCACAAACACGGCCGAGCCTCCGCCCTTATTATTTTGTGTTGTTGTGGTTCAAAGGAAAGTGACGCAGTGCCGTCGCCCAGCGCGAGAACGAGTGGCAAGGATGCGCGGCGCCGTCGCGCCGCGCCAGAAAAACCCAAAGACACCGTGGCCGGAGCGGGGCCACGGCGGAGGGGCGCGATGCCGTCACACTGCGCCGGACGAACCAAGACCGCGGCCATAGGCCGTGGCGGAGCTGGGTCCGGCGGCCGGTTCCGGGACGCCGGCATCAGTGTAGGGGGACCGGCCAAAGCCATTCCCGTGGTGCATCAGCCGGACGGCCGGACAGAGGAAGTGTCGGGGGTTCGTAACCCCCGGCTGGCCGGACATGATTGGCCCCCCACATGGGGGCCGTGGATTACAAACGGGTGGGGGGAATCCCCCCCCCCCCCCCCCGTACCCCTGTCCGCTCGGCCGGAATGGCCGAGCCACCTGCCATGGCCAGCGCCAGCGCGCCGGGCCGCCAGGCCGGGCCGCGCTCAGGCCGGGATGGGCCGCGCCTAGGCCGGGCCACACCCAATTGGGCAGGACCCAGACCTAGGTCGGGTCGCCTCGGTTCAGGCTGAACCAGGGGGTACCGAGCTGGGTCGGACCGTGCCCGAACACCCTGATACCAAACCACTCATGGTATTTTACCCATAACATGCGCTGCGGACCTCCGATCGACGCACCGTCATCTGCTATGCGATCCCTGGATCGATACAGTCATTTTGGTATATTACACTCAAGGTTTCGGAGTACTTTGGGTTCGTCCGAATTGGTTGGTACACGAAACCAACCGGGCCCTCGGAGTGGAAATGCTTATAACATGAGCTCCGTACATCCGATTGACGTGTCGTCGACTTTGATGGATTCCTCTAAATGAGATGGAACTTTTGGCTTACTCCGCTCGAGGTTTGGATGCAGTTGGAGTACGGTCAGGTTGGTTTTGACTTAAAAATCAACCGGGCCCCTTGAAAGAAAAAATCCAATAACTCTCAGACCGGGCGTCCGATCGATGCGCCTTCTGTCGCATTGAGTTCCTGTGAACTATACAGAACATTTGGATACATCAACATAAGACTTTGTGTCAGTTGATGTATCATCCCCTCGGCTCGTGTAGCAGATCCTCCCGAACGATCTTGTTGTGTGCGAGAACCCTAGATCTGGCTGCGACTGCGACGACGATGACGACTGTGCATAAATCCTATGTGGATTCGACGGAGACGACTAAAACACTCAGAAATCTTAAGTGGATTAGTGCTACCGATCCTATGTGGGTCAGATCCTATGTGGTTCAGCGCTCAGCAGTCCTGTGTGGGCCAGCGCCTACAGATCCTATGTGGGTCTGATCCTATGTGGGTCATTGTGGGGGTTAGTTACCTATCGATCATGTGTCGGTCAGATTTTTTGTGGTTCATTGCGGGTGTTAGTACATATCGATCCTTTGTGGGTCCGAGGACTTATATGAATCAGTGGCTATATTTGATCATCTCTATCATCATACAAAGAAGTATACTTGTGTGATCTGTATCTTGACTTTCAATCCTTATCTTCAATATGATTGACTTGATATCCTGTGTGGATTGGGTTGTGGTTTCCTGTGTGTACTGGGTTTTAATTGAGCTCGAATGTTGGAGCCGAACTAGAATTGATGATTTAGGTATATGTATGGGAATATACCTATGTAGTTCCGGATGTTACTTCGTGTTTGTATCTTTCCTTTGTGGATTATCCTTTGTGGATTCTGGGAGACCTTCGGGGGTCTCGGGGTCCCTGCTGAGTAGCTTATACTCACCCTTGCATTGGCAATGCATGCACTACGTTGTGTTGGTTGCAGGTGACAGACAGCGCTGATCATGGTTGAGGCACGAGGAGCAGGTCAGTACCCGAAGGTGGATCACTGGGCGGGGTGTACTCGGAGCGGACGGCTGGACGCGAGGAGGTGTGGAGGCTATCTGTACCCACACATCATGTGGGACATCCAGTGGACAGCTTGAGGCTGCAACTTTACTTTTAATTGTTGTTTTCCCTTTCCAGTTGTACTTTACTTTCCGTTTGGGTTTGTATTCTGGCCCACTTACTTTTTCCACACTTACTGTTGTACCCAGTTTAATACTTAGTGTTTCCTTCTGTTTTCTTGATCTGTGGTGTTTGTTTACATTACAATGGAAATGACTTCCCTTTTTATCAGGAATTACACCTTGGTGCTAGTCGCCAGCCCCTGGCCTATGGAAGGTGGGCTTGGGGTAGTCACGACCCGGGCCCCGAGGATGGGTTGTGAAAAATTGGTACCAGAGGAGTTTGGTTCTACCGCAGAACTCAGGACTCTGATCTTTTTCTATGTGAAGCAATAATGTTAAGATTACTGAGTGTGGATATCAGTCCAGGGAGTCCAGTGTTGGTTCTGTGGCCGACGTATCCGTACACTAGGACCATGACTTCTGATTTCTGACTTAATGCACGAAAACATTGATTGCATGTGTGTTTCACGTTTTCTTGGTGATTACTTTGTTTCAGCTCACCAGGTATTCTATTTTACCATGGAGTACCTATTTATTTTCAGGATGGCCCCACGACGGCAGCCAGCTAGGGTTACAAGTGTTGTGTGTGACGACAACCCACCGAGCAACGAGGCCTCAGTATAAGGCCCTTTGCCAGCAGAGGTACTAACGGTACCTCTACCCGCCGAGCCACCGATGCTACCAGCCCCAGCCGCTGACGATGCATGTCGCCTTAGTGCACTGCACGAGTTTCAGCGTCAGTGACCACCCAGGTTCCGCGGGGAGATGGACCCTTAGGCAGCCGAGGATTGAATGGAGGTAGTTGTATGAGTTTTCAGGTTAGTGAGGACACCAGCAGACCTCATGGTGATCCTCGCAGCAAGCCTCCTGCACGCGACAGTAGGAAGACGGTGGAGCATGATGCTCCAAGAGCATGACGAGGCATCACTCCTCTAGAAGGACTTTGAGAGCCTCTTCCGCTTGGAGTTCGTCCCAGCCACCCTCCATGCGGTGCGTATCCAGCAGCTTCTACAGCTGCGGCAGGGATGCTTGACGGTCGTCCAGTACTCGGTGAGATTTACCAATATCTCACACTATTCGACGGACATGGTACATGACCCATTCATTCGGGCTTGGAAATTCGTGCAGGGAATGAGGCATGAGATCAGAACATCGCTGATCTCCCTCAGCATTCCGACACAGGCAGGGGTACTGGAGTGAGCCCTTCTCATCGAGAGCTTTCTTTCTGAGTCTACACCAGCAGCGTGACCTACCGCAGGGCGGCACATGGCAGAGTCTTCTATAGACGGCAGTAGATAGATGTCACAGAGGTCCAAGCGGACCAGGACATCAGGCGGACGACCTCAGGATACTGGCTCGGAGGTGCGGGGCACATGCATCAGAACCAGTCTTATGAGTGGAAGACAGTGCTATGCATGCGGCGGGCAGGGCCACATGGCTTGTGACTGCCCGACCCGCCATGAAGAGGAGTAGCAGACGGTTGAAGAACCACCTAGGAAGAGGCAGAGGTTCGACCATGGCAGTCCGCAGGGAGTAGGTGGACGAGGCCTAGGAGATGGTTGAATGGCAGGTGGTGGACGGCGTTTTGAGGCTCTACCACCACCACCACCAGGACGTCCACCCCGACCTCAGGGGAGATCACATCTTCAGGCAGCTGAAGCTTACGATCATGGAGCTCCGGAAGTGGGTGCACAAGTGTGGGACTAGCTCCAGGCATAGAGGTCTTTGCCCATAATTCCTCTAGATTCATAGTTTGAGTTCCCTTGTGTCCTTGTACTTTGAGTTGAAGTAATAAAAGACACTTGCAATGGTGAAGTTTTCTTTCTTGTCTTGTGTATGTTAATACTAAGAGGTGCCAGTTAAAAACTGTTAACTTGACCCTCAATTGCGAGATTCTTACTGGAGGAGACCCAGTAACCACACACTGATGCTGATAGTGTGACTCAACCCTTGGAGGCGAGAGTAACGGTTGGATCTCTTGATAGCAGCGTTGTGGCCTTACAGCGTCATCCATGGAATGAATTAATAGATCATGATGGGATTGACTGTATTAGGTAAGGAGCGTGGTTCATCCAAGGGATGAGACCAGATTTCTCTTTTCAGCAAAGGAGAAATCTTTGCAGCTTTGCAGAACGTTAAGGAAGAAGGGGAAACCCTTCGTGTGGTCAGACAGATGTCAGTAGAGCTTCCAGGAGCTGGGACAGAGATTGACCAGAGCGCCTATCTTGAGGTTACCGGAGGTGGGAGTAGGGTACGTTGTTTACTGCGATGCATTAGGGACTGGACTCGGATGTGTCCTGATGCATGAGTAGGCCTTGATCGCCTATGGATCACGTCAGTTGAGGCATCATGAGCAGAAATACGCTACCCATGACCTAGAGTTAGCAGCAGTGGTCTTCGCTCTGAAGATTTGGCGACACTATCTGATGGGTGAGCGATTTACATTCTATTCTGATCACCAAAGTCTCAGGTACATCTTATCATAGAAGGACCTGAACCCGAGACAGTGGCGATGGCTTGAGTTCCTCCTAGACTATGACTTTGAGATAGTCTATATTCCTGGAAAGGGGAACGTGGTAGTCGATGCTCTCAGTAGGAGGACGGGCATTCAGCTACATGGGGAGGCGACAGAACAACTTGCCGCTTTGCAGATATCATTCGTGGATAGAGATTGAGCAGCATTTCTTCAGTCACTCACAGTCACTACTCCACTACTACAGCAGGTCATAGAGGCACATCATGGAGACGCTGACTGTGAGACGTGACGTGTGCAGATATCCTCAGGACATGCACTGTGACAACCCTGCTTTTTATTACAACTTAAACATGCTTTATTACATAAAACTTCACTTGATACAAAAAATAAGATCGAGAGGTTTAGTGTCTTTGGGGCTTAGGATCATTACATAAAAACTTTAAACTTGAAATACAACATCCTTATTGAAAACTTCCTTTACATGACCACTACATTCTTTCGTACTTAGCATTGCATTGGATAACCTGAGGACATGCATAAGAAAAGGGTGAGCTATAAAGCCCAGTAAGGGAGTACATAATGAATAACATGAGGAGTACAATACATGTTAGGAAATAGGCATATCAATAGAGCATAAGAGAGACATGAACATAAAGGCATGATAAAGCATGATAATCATAACATGGAAATGTGGCAACAACACTTAACATTGAATTAGCATGAGCCAAGGCTCATTGCACATGGAGCATGAGTAAACCCTCATTGTACTTGAAGCACGAGTAAACCCTCGTTGCACTTGAATTAGCATGAGTAAACACTCATTGCACATGACGTATCATGATACTATACTTTACCCAATGCATTGGAGCGCTATCAGGGCGCACCCTTCTTAAACATTTCATTTCATGCATAAGTGTGCCACATGGATCATAAAACATGGATTCATAAAACATAATCATTTATTCCACGATAAAGGAATGTGGAATTCTTACATGAAACTTTATAATCAAAATGTAAATGTGCATAAAGGTGAATACCCTTGATGGAGAAATGGGCATGGTATTCACTACACAAAGACATTGTCTTAGAAAATCGGTGCGATTTCGGCAGCGTAACGGCGTGACATAAGAATTCATAAAAAAGGTTGATGAGAGAGAAAGGGGTTCCTCATCATATTTACATGTAATGGACAGTAAGAAGATCATGTATATACATGTCCCAACAATAGAAATGGAATTTAGATTCATGATACAAAAGTATTGCTTGAATGTAAAAGAAGAGAGAGAAGTTCCTTTCGGAATTTCGGCATAGTAACGGGTGTACATGGGAGGCATTTAATGAGAGGTAAAGGGGTCTCACATCATTCAAACAATAAGAGGGAAGTATGGGAGAGGTTATAAACCATACCTCAACATTCATAAATGAAATTAAAAGGGTAATACAACTTAAAGAAAATTGACAAAAATGAGAAAGGAAGAAAAACCCTTACTTGGAAGTGTGCTTCCAAAGGCTAGAGAGAGGCTTGTGAGAGGCTTCTTGGGAGCTTGGGGCACCTTGAGAGGATTCTAGAGTGAGTAGTCCAGAGGTTGGACGAACTTCAAGGGCTTTGGGTGAGGAGGAAGTGGGAGCTTGGGTGGGTTTATATAGGAAAGGTGAGAGAATTCTTTATTATTTAGGTTTGGGACCCCTTATATTAAAATAATCCAAACCACAAACCATACCATGGTATTTGCCCATGGTTTCTGGAAAAGGAAAGAGGAAAACAATATTTTACAAGTCCAAGGTCTGAACTTATTAAAAAATTAGGGTTGCTTATGTGGAGGTGAGTCACACTCCCATGGAAATTAATTTAAAAAGGCAAAGTGTTGAATAAGTCTTGAGGGCTCCATTAATGCTTTGAAAAGTGAGTCAAACAAACCCAAAACCTCATTATTTTAATGATAAAACATATATTGGCCGAACATAAGGATTATGGTATTTTATTACATCACCATTGGGTCATTATGATGTCATAAAACACATTATATATTTAAATGGTATTTAATTTTTACCCAAAAATTTGACTGTCTCAGAAAATTATGAAAAATTCACCGTTGGATAATATCGACGTTCTGATTCCAAAAATAATATTTATTTTATCTAAATAATTTTCTAAATATGTGAATTTTCACTTTTAAAATAATAACCGACATTTATAAAAAAATCACGGGTTTTGACAGAAGTGGCTTTCAAACCTTAATAAAAATTTTAATTGCATTCATAAAATTATGAGGTCATTTATATTTAATAAAAATTAATTTAATATTAATAATAATATTTTATTAAAATATTATTTAATTCAAAAATCCTTTAATTTAATAAAATATAATTCTTAATTAAATAATAACTAAAAACATCATTTGTACTTTAAAAACTAATTACAATGTATCAAAAATGACTAGAAATTATATTCATTATTATATACAAAAATAATGTACATGAACATGGTGCTACTTATTTGTTACATAACCCCTTAAAATAGCCGCATAAGACCTAAGGGTAAGGTGCGCGATGGTGACAGACTCTTGGGGCTGCTCGGATAACATCGCTCGAGTGGTAATCTCTATCAACTTCCATTTTTCTCTTAGACGATCACGTTCGAGCTTGACTTGATGAAGCTCAGCTTGGGCTTGGTCAAGGGAAAATCCCAAAGACACCACCTCCTTTCCGAGCTCCGACAAATGGGCTTCGTAAGGGGCAATTCTACTGGATGAGGCCATCGCTTCCTTTGTCTGAGTAGAAAATTGGTTCGTTAAAGCCTTATATTTAAACTACCCAGATGATCACTGTTCAACGACTATAAAAGTAACGGTCAAAAATCTTAACGTTAAACTAAAGGAGTTTACATCTTATAAAAACATAAAGAAACATTTAACTGGATCAAGAGGGATTTTCCATTAATGAAATTTTGGGTCGTTACAACATTCCCCCCTTAAGAAATTTCGCCCTCGAAATTTTCCTTTTTCCCACACTAAAACAAATGTGGGTAACTTAGCTTCATCATATCCTCCGACTCCCATGTTTCTTCTTCAAACTTGTGGTTTCTCCACAACACCTTGACGAGGGGCATTGTCTTATTTCGTAGAACTTTTTCTCTACGATCCAAGATCTTCACTGGTTGCTCCTCATAAGAAAGATCGTCTTCTAATTGTACCACCTCATAAGAGAGAACATGTGAAGGGTCTGGTATGTACTTCCTTAAGAGGGATACATGGAAGACATCATGCACCTTGGCCATAGTAGGTGGAAGTGCTAGTCGATAGGCCACAGCCCCAACACGATCAAGAATCTCGAAGGGGCCGATGTACCTTGGACTTAACTTCCCTTTCTTTCCAAACCTCATGACCTTCTTCCACGGAGATATGCGTAAAAACACCATGTCTCCGACTTTAAACTCAAGGTCTCGTCGATGATTATCTGCATAACTCTTCTGTCGACTTTGGGCTGCCTTGATATGCTGCTGAATGGTTTTTACCTTCTCCACCATTTCTTCGACCATTTCTGGTCCAAGCAGCTTACGTTCACCGACCTCATCCCAACATGCCGGTGTTCTACACTTTTTCCCATACAGGGCTTCATATGGTGCCATTTGGATGCTCGAGTGGAAACTATTATTATAAGAGAACTCAACTAGAGGAAGATGTTGATCACATCCTCCTTTAAAGTCCATTGAGCACGCTCTCAACATATCCTCAAGTGTTTGGATAGTCCGCTCGGATTGGCCATCAGTTTGAGGATGATAGGCCGTACTGAAGTTCAGTTCAGTATTCAGAGCATGTTGAAGACTCTTCCAAAACTTAGAGGTAAATCTTGGATCTCGGTCAGACACAATAGATAAAGGTACTCCATGCAACCGTACCACTTCCCTGATATATATCTGTGCCAGTTGATCCAAAGAGAAATCCTCTCGAATAGCAATGAAGTGTGCAGTCTTTGTAAGACGATCCACAATAACCCAGATTGCATTGTTGCTTTTGGGTGTCCTTGGAAGTCCGGTGACAAAGTCCATGGTGATGTTCTCCCATTTCCATTCTGGTATGGGCAATGGTTGCATCATTCCCTTAGACTTCTACCTCTCTGCCTTCACTTGCTGACACACCAGGCACTTTGATGTATATTCAGCGATCTCCTTCTTCATATTATCCCACCAATAGTTTTCTCGGAGATCTCGATACATCTTTGTGCTTCCTGGGTGAATAGAGAAATTTGAACTATGTGCATCATCCAAAAGTTCCTTCTTCAGCTCCGAACATGATGGGACACATAGTCTTTTCCCAAACCGCACAATTCCTTCTTCATTAACATTAAACTCTGAGGATTTTCCCTTTTTGATAGCTTCCAGTTTTTCTTGGATTCTCGCATCATCCTTTTGAGCATCCTTTAACCTTTCCAAAAGAGATGGTTGAGCAATCATTTGTGAAAGGATTGATGATGTTCCCTTCTTTATGATTCCCACGTCCATCTTCATCAAGTCTAAGAAGATTGGATCCTTCTCAATTCTCATCATTGATAGAATTGCTGGATCCTTTCTACTTAGGGCATCCGCCACCTTGTTCGCCTTCCCAGGGTGGTAATGTATTGAACAGTCATAATCCATTATGAGCTCTATCCATCTTCTCTGGCGCATATTAAGCTCTTTCTGTGTGAATATATATTTAAGACTCTTGTGGTCAGTATATATCTCACATTTCTCTCCATAGAGATAATGCCGCCAGATTTTCAAGGCAAAGATTACCGCCACCAACTCTAGATCATGTGTTGGATAGTTTCGCTCATGGATTTTCAACTGTCTTGAGGCATAGGATATCACTTTATCATTCTGCATCAGCACACATCCTAAGCCCTTCTTCGAAGCATCACTGAATACCACAAAAAGCTCCCCACTTGTGGGTAAAGTGAGCACAGGTGCAGTGATAAGCCTCCTTTTCAACTCCTTGAAGCTTTCTTCGCATTCATCACTCCAAGAAAACTTTACTCCCTTTCAAGTTAGCTTGGTAAGAGGGTTGGACAATCGTGAGAAGTTTCTCACAAATCGTCGATAATATCCAGCTAACCCCAAGAAGCTACGGATATCAGTTACCGATGTTGGCCTCGGCCATCCCTCAATTGCATCTGTTTTGGAGGGGTCCACATATATCCCATTGCTTGTGATGATATGGCCCAAGAATGAGACCTCCTTTAACCAGAACTCACACTTACTGTACTTGGCATAGAGCTTCTCCTTGCGCAAAGTCTCCAGTACAGTTCTTAAATGCTCCTCATGGTCCTCCTTGGTTTTGGATTATATTAGAATATCATCTATAAAGACTACCACAAATTTATCTAGGTAATCTCTAAAGACTCTATTCATCAAGTCCATGAATATTGTTGGAGCATTAGTGAGTCCAAAAGGCATTACTATGAATTCATAGTGCCCGTACCTTGTACGAAAAGCAGTCTTGGGGATATCTTCCTTCTTCACCCTTACTTGATAATATCCCGACCGCAAGTCGACCTTGGAGAAGTATTGTGCTCCACGCAGCTGATCAAACAAGTCATCGATTCTTGGGAGAGGATACTTGTTCTTTATCGTGATTTTTTTAAGTTCACGATAATCGATGAAAAGCCGCATTGACCCATCCTTCTTCTTGACGAAGAGGACTGGTGCACCCCATGGTGATGCACACATGGGCGTATAAACCCTTTATCCAGATTCTCCTGTAGTTGTTTCTTCAGTTCTTCAAGCTCAACCACAGCCATTCTATATGGAGTCTTGGATATTGGTAGCGCCCCAGGTATAAGTTCAATTGAGAACTCAACATCTCTTCTTGGAGGAAGACCAGGAAGTTCCTCGGGAAATACTTCAGCGAATTCCCTCACAATAGGCATTTCTTCAAGGGTGGTTTCTTCCTTGGACTCAATCATCTGAGCCAGATATGCGTGCTCATAAGGCAGTAATATCCATGCTTGAGATGATGGAGCTAAAGGAGATTCATCTTCCTCCTGACACTTGTAAAGAATCGGGGGTCGATTCTCCATATGGAGTGTGATTTCCCTCTCCCGACAATTTATGTTGGCTCTATATAAGGAAAGCCAATCCATGCCAAGAATTGCATCAAATTCCACCAAAGGGAGTATGACGAGGTTCTCCGGGAAATTCAATCCACATATTATAACAGGGGAGGACTTATACTCATGGGATGCAATGATTGCCCCATTTTCCGTACTCACCGACATCTTTACTTCCAGGATTTGTGGTGGTGCAGGGATTGTTCTACTAAACTTTTGAGATATAAAAGAATGCGTAGAACCTGAATCAAAAAGTACGTTCTCTATTCTTGAATGAATAACTAGCGTACCTGTCACCACTTCATTGTCGGGGTTCACTTCGGCAGAAGTGATGGCAAAAGCTCTTCCTTGCTGTCTTGGAGGTTGTTGATTGCCTCCGATAACCCATGGATTAGGGCACTGATTCACAAAATGACCCGGTTCTTTGCATTTGAAGCATTGAACAACGCGTTGAGGTTCTAACGGAGCGTTCCTCCCCTCCGTCGCAGCCGCGGGTCCTTCTTGCTGACAGTTAACAGCTAGGTGCCCTTCTCTTCCACACTTGAAGCATTTTCTTGTCCCCCTAAGGCAATTTCCAGGGTGCTTCTTTCCACACTTTTGGCAAGTGGGGTGCTGTAATTTCTTAGCGCCGTTGGATTTATCCATCGGACCACCAGCATTGAAGTCCACCTTCCGCTTCTTGTCCCCATGATACCCATGTGATTCTCCGATCTCCATTTCAACCTTGAGGGCACATCGGACAATTTCCTCATAGCTGTCGAAGTCACGGATCGCTAATGCTTTCCGCAAGCTAGGCTTCAGCCCACCAAAGAACCGGTCAACCTTGCATTCGGGGGTAACGACAAAGCCGGAAGCGTATCGTGCAAGCCTTGTGAAGTTTGCCTCGTACGCTCCCACAGATTCCTCATCTTTCTACTTGAGGGAAAGGAAGTCCCTTTCCATCTTAAGACGGAGGGTGCGTGGAAAATATTTATCGAAAAACATCTTCCGGAATAACTTCCATTCCAAAGCCTCGATCTCCTCCTCAGGCTTCGTATTTTTGATCAACGTCCACCATTGATCAGCTTCACCCTCCATACGATAAGCCGCCAGGAGAACCTTCTCTTTTTCAGAGCATTGGAGGATGGAGAATATCTTTTCAATGGAGTTGATCCATTGTTCAGCAATCGTGGGATCAGATGATCCACTAAAAGTAGGAGGCCTTTGTCTCATGAAGCTTTCAATAGCGACTTTTTCTTTCTTAGGGGGGGTCGAACGTTCCTCTTGACCAGTGTTTCTATTCAAAACTTGAGTTAGCTGAGAGAGAAGCGTGTAAAAGTTCTCGATTCCCGCTCCCATTGGATTGGGCATCTCATAAGTACAATCATCACACTGATCTTCACAACGGTTGTTAGCCCGAGTTCTCCTATTACCGGCCATTGGCTGGAATAAAAGGAAAGTTAGGGGTAACACATAGAGGGTAATACAAAGACAAAAGTTGATGACTTATAAATAAACCTTAATCTCTTTAACTAATGAGTCTATAGGATTCAATCCAGGATTTTCATGATCTTCCTTCTAACATATATTCTTAGGGGCATTTTCCCTTAATAAGGGTTCATACTAAGATTGTGAATTTATCAAAACATATCCCCCGGGAGTGTCGTAACCAAGAGTGCAGCAAGGCCCGTTGTCGTGCACCAGTTTCCGTTCGAGTCTAGCTCAAAGCGGTGTTTTCGGGTTTTACCCCTAGGATACATCTGTGCCAGAGCCGCCTCTACCTGCTTGTATCCAGACAGGGGTGTATTTGTTTGATAAACCACTTACTTAGTATTTACCAAAACTTAGGGATGTTTTTATTATGATTAGTCTTGTATCTAAGGCTTTACTAGGGTTTCCTAATCCCAAAAATAACTAAACCTATCCTCTGATACCAACTGTGACAACCCTGCTTTTTATTACAACTTAAACATGCTTTATTACATAAAACATCACTTGATACAACAAAGAAGATCGAGATGTTTAGTGTCTTTGGGGCTTAGGATCATTACATAAAAACTTTAAACTTGAAATACAACATCCTTATTGAAAACTTCCTTTACATGACCACTACATTCCTTCGTACTTAGCATTGCATGGGATAACCTGAGGACATGCATAAGAAAAGGGTGAGCTATAAAGCCCAGTAAGGGAGTACATAATGAATAACATGAGGAGTACAATACATGTTAGGAAATAGGCATATCAATAGAGCATAAGAGAGACATGAACATAAAGGCATGATAAAGCATGATAATCATAACATGGAAATGTGGCAACAACACTTAACATTGAATTAGCATGAGCCAAGGCTCATTGCACATGGAGCATGAGTAAACCCTCATTGCACTTGAAGCACGAGTAAACCCTCGTTGCACTTGAATTAGCATGATTAAACACTCATTGTACATGACGTATCATGATACTATACTTTACCCAATGCATTGGAGCGCTATCAGGGCGCACCCTTCTTAAACATTTCATTTCATGCATAAGTGTGCCACATGGATCATAAAACATGGATTCATAAAACATAATCATTTATTCCACGATAAAGGAATGTGGAATTAATACATGAAACTTTATAATCAAAATGTAAATGTGCATAAAGGTGAATACCCTTGATGGCGAAATGGGCATGGTATTCACTACACAAAGACATTGTCTTAGAAAATCGGTGCGATTTCGGCAGCGTAACGGCGTGACATAAGAATTCATAAAAAAGGTTGATGAGAGAGAAAGGGGTTCCTCATCATATTTACATTTAATTTACAGTAAGGAGATCATGTATATACATGTCCCAACAATAGAAATAGAATTTAGATTCATGATACAAAAGTATTGCTTGAATGTAAAAGAAGAGAGAGAAGTTCCTTTCGGAATTTCGGCATAGTAACGGGTGTACATGGGAGGCATTTAATGAGAGGTAAAGGGGTCTCCCATCATTCAAACAATAAGAGGGCAGTATGGGAGAGGTGAGAAACCATACCCCAACATTCATAAATGAAATTAAAAGGGCAATACAACTTAAAGAAAATTGACAAAAATGAGAAAGGAAGAAAAACCCTTACTTGGAAGTGTGCTTCCAAAGGCTAGAGAGAGGCTTGTGAGAGGCTTCTTGGGAGCTTGGGGCACCTTGAGAAGATTCTAGAGAGAGTAGGGCGGAGGTTGGACGAACTTCAAGGGCTTTGGGTGAGGATGAAGTGGGAGCTTGGGTGGGTTTATATAGGAAAGGTGAGAGAATTCTTTATTATTTAGGTTTGTGACCCCTTATATTAAAACAATCCAAACCACAAACCATCCCATGGTATTTGCCCATGGTTTCTGGAAAAGGAAAGAGGAAAACAATATTTTACAAGTCCAAGGTCCGAAATTATTAAAAAATTAGGGTTGCTTATGTGGAGGTGAGTCACACTCCCATGGAAATTAATTTAAAAAGGCAAAGTGTTGAATAAGTCTTGAGGGCTCCATTAATACTTTGAAAAGTGAGTCAAACAAACCCAAAACCTCATTATTTTAATGATAAAACATATATTGGCCGAACATAAGGATTATGGTATTTTATTACATCACCATTGGGTCATTATGATGTCATAAAACACATTATATATTTAAATGGTATTTAATTTTTACCCAAAAATTTGACTGTCTCAGAAAATTATGAAAAACTCACCGTTGGATAATATTGACATCCTGATTCCAAAAATAATATTTATTTTATCTAAATAATTTTCTAAATATGTGAATTTTCACTTTTAAAATAATAACCGACATTTATAAAAAAATCACGGGTTTTGACAGAAATGGCTTTCAAACCTTAATAAAAATTTTAATTGCATTCATAAAATTATGAGGTCATTTATATTTAATAAAAATTAATTTAATATTAATAATAATATTTTATTAAAATATTATTTAATTCAAAAATCCTTTAATTTAATAAAATATAATTCTTAATTAAATAATAACTAAAAACATCATTTGTACTTTAAAAACTAATTACAATGTATCAAAAATGACTAGAAATTATATTCATTATTATATACAAAAATAATGTACATGAACATGGTGCTACTTATTTGTTACATAACCCCTTAAAATAGCCGCATAAGACCTAAGGGTAAGGTGCGCGATGGTGACAGACTCTTGGGGCTGCTCGGATAACATCGCTCTAGTGGTAATCTCTATCAACTTCCATTTTTCTCGTAGACGATCACGTTCGAGCTTGACTTGATGAAGCTCAGCTTGGGCTTGGTCAAGGTCAAAGCCCAAAGACGCCACCTCCTTTCCGAGCTCCGACAAATGGGCTTCGTAAGGGGAAATTCTACTGGATGAGGCCATCGCTTCCTTTGTCTGAGTAGAAAATTGGTTCGTTAAAGCCTTATATTTAAACTACCCAGATGATCACTGTTCAACGGCTATAAAAGTAACGGTCACAAATCTTAACGTTAAACTAAAGGAGTTGACATCGTATAAAAACATAAAGAAACATTTAACTGGATCAAGAGGGATTTTCCATTAATGAAATTTTGGGTCGTTACATGCACCTAATGGTTTCTCTTTAGGAGGAGAGCAGGATGTCCTTATTAGAGGACGTACCTTGATACCAGTTGATTTACGGGAGGAGGTGTTGAGAGTGTTTAAAACGTACCCTTTGGCGGTACATCCTGGAGTGGCGAAGATGTATCAGGATCTCAGACGATAGCACTGGTGGCCGGGAATGAAGAAGGTTGTGGCAGAGTTCGTTTCTCAATATCTCACCTGCCAGCAGGTGAAGGTAGAGCACCAGGTACCAGAAGGCTTGGTGTAGCCCTTGGAGGTCCCAGAGTAGAAGTGGGATGACATATCTATGGAATACGTGACTGGACTTCCACACACTTCCAGAGGTCACGACTCCATTTGGGTGATTGTCGACTGACTCACCAAGTCGGCTTACTTCTTACACATCAGAGAGCAGGTCTCAATGGAAAGCTTGGGACGTCTCTACGTTCAAGAGATTTTCCGGCTTCATGGTGTTCCGTAATCTATCGTCTCTGATCGAGATGCTCGCTTTACTTCCCGGCTTTGGAAGGGGTTGTAGGAGGAATTCGGGATGCGGCTACGTCTGAGTACCTCCTTTCACCCTCAGACAGATGGTCAGACGGAGAGGACCATTCAGACACTCGAGGATATGCTTCGCGCATGTGTCCTCGACTTTGGTCGCAGTTGGGAGGACCACCTACACTCGGTGAAGTTCACATACAACAACACCTACCACTCCACCATCAGGATGGCACCATACGAGGCATTGTACGGCCGACCTTACATATCTCCTCTATGCTGGACAAACCCTGGGGTATCAGCACTTGTGGGAACAGAGATGGTCAAGGCCACGACAGAGAAGGTCCAGGTCATCCAGGAGAGAATGAGGATAGATCAGAGCCGGCAGAAGTCTTCTGCTGACAGGAGGCGGAGGCCACTCGAGTTCGAGTATGGCGACCACATATTCTTGCGGATCTCACCTCGACGTGGACTATGAAGATTTGGTCGTGGCAGCATGTTGTCTCCATGCTTCATCGGACCATTCCAGGTCCTCAGCAGGATTGGAGAGGTGGCTTATCACCTGGCTCTACCACTTCAGTTGCACCTGGTGCATGGCGTTTTCCACGTATCTTAGCTAAGAAGATACGTGCACGACCCGACGCATATCATTGTCCATGGGGAGCTGGACATAGATGATTGGGTGACTTTTGCAGAGGTTCCAGTGGAGATCGAGGATCGACAGGAGCGGGTTCTACGTGAACTGTTGATTCCTCTAGTGCGCATCAGATGGAAGCACGAGAACCTCCAGGAGAGCACTTAGGAGCGGGAGGCTCAGATGCGTGCTCAGTACCCACATTTGTTCCCCTAGTTTTTGATGTATATTTATGGGAATGTAAATCCCTGAGGTGGGAGTAATGTAATGACCCGTAAAATTCAAGTGAATTTTTTTTCTTAAATTTCTTTGCGATTTTACAAGAACACGGTTTTTGACTGTACTTGATTCTGAGGCCCAGTTTGCTCGGAATTTCTATCTGAAGTTTTGCTCGAGTACGTTAAGTGAACGAACGAGCGGGTTATTCAAACATTTGAACCGGTGCTCGGAATTGAATTTTGAGGGAACCTATGGATTCGCAGTGCCGGTAATTGCTTAGGAACACCTTTTCCAGAGTTACATTTACAAGAGAGAAGTTGTTAAAAATTTGTGGAAGGTAAAATAAAATTGAGCATTAATTTTATTTTTCACTAAGTGGTTTAAAGCTTTTGGTGGAAGTTGGTGGAAACCACCCAAATTCCCATGGGAGGTTATGAGGGCGGTGGGGCCCACACGAACCCCAACCCTTCATCTTCCCTAACTTTTCATAACCCTTAATTTAATTTGACAACTTCAATTAATTAATTGAGTAGATTAATTCAACTTTTGAATTTCAAACATAAGTTATGTTAATAAAATAAGTGAGGTACTTATTTTATTTTGGTTGGGACTTGTTACTTGAGAAGTTTGGGATAAAATCTAAGGTAGGATTGAAGATCTTCATCTTCTTCATCGAAGAACACGAAGAACATGAAGAATGCGAAGAACACACCGATCTCCGACGAAGAACGTCGAATCCTCAAAGATCAACTACGCGACGTCGTGTACCGCGATGCCAACGACGCCTTCTTCTGCGATGATTCTCTGTTCGTGACGCCTCATTTCACGATAGTTATTTCCGGGATGAACCTCCGTTCATGCTACGCTCAAGGTAGGGGTTTTATGCATTTATTTTCGTGATTTCCTTCCGTAATCTATCCTCGTTCAATTGGACCGCTTGCTACCGTTTAACGGGAGCTGACCGGACCACACAAACACGGCCGACCCTCCTCCCTTATTATTTTGTGTTGTGGCGGTTCAAAGGAAAGGGCCACAGTGCAGTCGCGCCGCGCCAGACGAACCAAGGCCATGGACATAGGCTGCGGAGGAATTGGGACCATTGGCCAGTTCTGGGCCACCGGCATCGGAGCAGGGGGACCGGCCAGCACCGATCCCATGGTGCATCAGTGGGCCAGCCAGAGCGGGCTGGCCAGACAGAGGAAGTGCTGGGGGTTCGTAACCCCCGGTTGGCCAGACATGAGCGCCCCCCCCCCCCCAAATGGGGGATGCAGATTACAAACGGGCGACGGGCAGCGCCCCCCCCCCCCCCTCCCGCACCCCTGTCCGCTCGGCCGAAACAGCCGAGCCAGCTGGACCTGGCCAGCGCTAGCGCGCCGGGCCGGGTCGGACCGGGCCCGAACCCCCTAATACTGAACCAGTCATGGTCTTTTGCCCATAACATGGGATGGACATCTCTGATCGATGCACCGTCAGCTAAAATGTTATACTTGGATCGAGCTGGTCGTTTTGTTATATTACACTAAAGGTTTCAGAGTACTTTGGGTTCGACCGAGTTGGTTCGTACACGAAACCAACCGGGCCCTCAGAGCGGAAACCCTTATAACCTGAGCTCCGAATGTCCGATTGATGTGTCGTTGACTTTGATGGATACCTATAAGTGAGACAGACCTTTTGGGTTACTCCTCTCGAGGTTTGGACGCAGTTGGAGTACGGTCGGGTAGGTTTTGACTTAAAAACCAACTGGGCCCCTGGAATGAAAAGGCCAATAACTCTCAGACCGGGCATCTGATCGACGCGCCGTCTGTCGCGTTGAGTTCCTGTGAACGATACAGAACTTTTGGATACATCAACTCCAGACTTTTTTTCAGTTGATGTATCAGCCCCTCGGCTCGTGGAGCAGATCCTCCCGAATGAGCTTTCTGTGTGTGGGAACCCTAGAGCTGGCTGCGACTGCGACGACGATGACGACTGTGCAGAAAACCTCCATGGATTCGATGGAGACGACTACAGAACTCAGCGATTTTACGTGGATCAGTGCTACCGATCCTGTTTGGGTCAGATCATGTGTGGGTCAGTGCTCAGCGGTCCTGTGTGGGCCAGCACCTACTGATCCTGTGTGGGTCTGATCCTGTGTGGGTTATTGCGGGGGTTAGTTACCTATCGATCCTATGTGGGTCAGATCCTTTGTGGGTCATTTTGGGGGTTAGTACCTATCTATCCTTTGTGGGTCTGATGGCTTAGATGAATTAGTGGCTATATCTGATCGTCTCTATCATCATACGAAGAAGTATACATGTGTGAGCTGTATCTTGAATTTAAATCCTTATCTTCAATATTATTGACTTGATATCGTGTGTGGATTACATTACGCTTTCCTCTGTGGATTGGGTTGTGGTTTCCTGTGTGGACTGGGTTTTACTTGAGCTCGGATGTTGGAGCCGAACGAGAATTGATGACTTAGGTATATGTATGGGCATATACCTAAGTAGTGTCGGATGTTACATCGTGTTTGTATCTTTCCTTTGTGGATTATCCTTTGTGGATTCTGGGAGACCTTCGGGGGTCTCGGGGTCCCTACTGGGTAGCTTATACTCACCCCTGCATGGGCTATGCCTGCACTACATTGTGTTGGTTGAAGACGATGGACAACGCTGATCATGGTTGAGGCACGAGGAGTACGTCAGTACCCGGAGGTGGATCACTGGGTGGGGCGTACTCGAAGCGGACGGCTGGACCCAAGGAGCTTTGGAGGCTATCTGTACCCACCCATCAGGTGGGACTTCCAGTGGATGGCTCGAGGCTGCGACTTTACTTTCAGTTGTTGTTCTCCCTTTCTAGTTGTACTTTACTTTCAGTTTGGGTTTGTATTATGGCCCACCTACTTTTTCTCCACTTACTATTTTACCTAGTTTTTTAGTTAGTGTTTACTTCAGCTTGCTTGCTCTGTGGTGTTTATTTACTTTACAAAGGAAATGTCTTCCCTTTTTATGTGGAATTACGCCTTGGTGCTAGTCGCCAGCCCCTGGCCTATAGAAGGCAGGTTTGGGGTAGTCACGACACGGGCCCTGAGGACGGGTCGTGACATTATTCATTAGGGTAAAATATTTACCATTCCTTATATAATATATATTTTATAACTATATTATTATTTAATTTTTCCAAAAATTGTATTTGGAATATTAATTTTTGGAATTATTGAATGAACTTATTACTCACAAACCTAGTACCTTAATAACTTCACTGTGGACAATTAATTATCAATTTTTCTAAATTTTCAAAGGATCTATATAATTATCTCTTGGGTTTTCTCCATATGGTTTTTTTCAAAAATTCAAAGTAATTTTAGGGATAAAATATTAGTTTGGTCATGTAATAATTTGAATTCCATATTGATATATTCAATAATACTAACTTACCTTGTGGAAAAATAGAATTTATTTGAAAATATTTATCAAATTTTATCATAAATCATGAAAATTTGGATAATTAATAGTCCATAAATATCTAAAGCCTATAAATAAATATTATACATGGAAGAATTGTAAAACACAAATAAATTATAGTATATTTATTTTAGACTAAATTTAATTTCTTTGATAACTTGTGATATATGCTACATTGAGTTTAAATTATTCATATTAATCTATTAAAATATTATTTTTTAAACATGCCCAATATAACCTAATAATTATGTTGTCTTGTATGAATATAACATACTAGTTTATAATAATATATGGTTTACACAGGTTCATTTTACTATTAATTAAGGATAAGAATGAAAATAATTTTAAAGAGAATAAATGTTTTTTAAAAAACTAGTTTTTTCAAAGAAATGTTTTTCATCAATTCTTGGGCACTTTTTCTAAAATTAATATTCCATATATTCTAAAAATTTATATGATGAAATTAAATTAGTTTTTCATATAATAATATCAAAAATAACTTATGTTGAAATTTTGGGTGTTTTTTTTAAAGTTTCATATTTCGAAGAATGGAAAAAAATACTAATTTTTATGAGAAACAATATTTTCCTTTAAATCATTAAAAGGTACCATTTTCTTTTAATATAATTTTGACAAGAAAATTAATTCATTTATAAATTTAAAATTCTATTTTATAAATTTTTGTAAATTTCTTATTGAATTTTCATATAAATTATTTTTAAACATATGAATGTTTTCCTTTTGAAAACCCATTTTTTCAACATCTTTATGGCTTTAATTTTAAATTGAATATGTCCAATAAAGTGAATTTAATTTAGGAAAATGGATCCAATATTTAAATTAATAATTATTTATATTATATATTATGGTCAAATTTATTTTTGACCATAATGAATAGTGAAACTAGTGACAAATTAATTATTGTGGTTAAGGTGAAAATGATTTTTTTCATAGGATAAATTTACAATATATATATATATATTAAAAACAACATAAGACATGTACAAACACAATTATATAGTGTTATTTAAAACTTATGAAAAATAATGTTTGTAAATGGATTATTTTTTATCCTTTTGGCAAGTAAAAACAGTGAGTACACCTTATTCTTTTCAACAATTCCATGTGCGTCCTCTCCCACACATATAGAAGGCCTCTCTCTCTCCTTTAAGTTATTCACACATGTTATACCCAATGAATCTACTAAAACCATTATAAATATCTCCCCAATATCCTTATAGACATTTTATTGAATATGGTCTTCCAAAAAGACCAACCCCACTTTCCTTTAATGGATATCAAAAGGATGTTTGTAAAACAAATGGAAATTGTCTTAAGATAGCTATATCATTTTATTTCTTCTTTTTCAGTCATAAATTAAGTATTAGAATTACAATATATTAATACCATTATATTTAATATAATAATATGTAATTACATTTATTTCACAAAATTTATCCATATTTGTCACCATCAAATGGGAAATGAAAAGATCGATCGAGTGTACAACAGACCAATTCCTCACGAATCGATGGAAATCACTCTCAATTTAAACATCCCAATATTATATATAATGATTTATTTGATGTATATGTATATTATTTTTGATATTATTATGATTATTTTAGTATAATATCACATATAACTTCTTAATTTTCATGTATTTTAAATTATTCTAATGTCTCTCATGTGTACGGTGGACTACCTCCTCACGAAATGCTGTAATTCATGTTTCACATATGATTTACATATAAAATAATACATTTTGGTCGGAGTAGGAAACCCATGAGTGGGGGGGGGGGGATTTAGATCCTATAAAAATTTCTATTGAAATTTTTATTTACAATATTTCCCATGTTAAAATAAAATTGTCCAGTTAATTAAGGTAGTATTATTATAATACCTTGGTTTCTCAGGTAGTTTCTCAGATGATTGATTAATTATTAGTTATTATAATATTAGATATAGATAATACTTTTAAAACTACCCTACTAAGGAAAAAAGGTGACAATATTATCCAAAACTAACTATCCAATTATATTTTATATTTCTGAAATAGAAGTTAAAATAGAGATATATTAAATTGGAAAACACAGAAGATAAAAGTAAGAGGTTTAGTCTCAAACAGAGACTTAGTCCTCTACACTAGGTGATCACCTTCCACCATGAAATCTGTAAAGATAATGATTTTGTTCCACACCCTAGATCAGGGTTAACACAATAGTACACAGACTGTCCATGTCACAATACCTCTACCACAATTCTACTTGGGAATAAAAACAACCAGGTCACACATGACCTCTTACATAGTTCTATGTGGGATGAAAGTGTATAAAAAGAAAATAGTTTCAGGATATCTAGTATCATCCAGTTTAGTGGAGGAGACAATGTATTGCATAGAAAGATTAAGACACTACTTCAATAAGTAATTAATTGGTTAAAAATATATCAATAAGAATTAGATAGTGTTTCTAAGGATTTCTGTGTTATAAAATTCAACTATGGACACTTTGGATGTAAATGATGTGGTGATTAAGTCCACTTCTACAAACAGACACCAAAATAGAGTGTCATGAAGCATTGTGTTCTATCTTCCATGAGGGTGATATGTTCTTATCCTTCAATTTAGTTAAATTCTTGTAAGATGTTGAAACATTGATGAACATTAGTTCACGGGTTCATAGCAAGTAGGAAGGAATAATTCCTTGTGTCTTCATCATTTATGTATGTTGCTAGTGGTAGGTCTTCTTGTATCGTGTTGTGTATGTGTGTCTACGTGTATCTCTTCCATTCATATTCTATCCTTCTTATATATCTTCAATCATGCAAAAAATATGCATCTTTTAGGAAGATGATGTATCTCATACTTCTGACAGCCTCATTTAAGATTTCTGTAAAAATAATTATATTAATCTGTCACATTAAAACATTGAAAATATGACTGTTATAAGTAATAATAAATAATAGAAATTTTAAATAGTCTATTATTGAGTCCTCTGTCAGTATATCCATCTTCCAGTTACTCATTTCATTAGTGTGTCAATCTGTCAGTCTATCCATGAATTGGTTACTCATTGCATCAGTGACACTTTTTAACTTTCAATGAGTTTTTTGCGTTGGTAGAACCATGCTTCGGTGGGTCATCTATGTTGGTAGGTCATTTTCACTGATGGTAGGTCATATCCATCGGTTGGTTATCGGCATCGGTTGGACATCTACATCTGTATTTCATTTACACCAATGGTAGGTTATCTATATCGGTAGGTCATCTATGTTGGTAGGACATCCACATCGGTACCTCATTTGAACAATTGGTATCTCATCTCTTCATTCGATGTTGGTCAGTTATACTTATAATACATTTTTTTGTGATGGAATACAATATAAATATTAATAAATGTGATAAATGTGTATGTCAACATAGATAACCATAATTATACATATGAAATTTAAAAAAACCATGATTGAAATTATTGTATTTGATTATTATGAATTGACATGATTTGTGATTATTAAAAACATTAATAATAGATAGTCTGTTTAACAGTATCTTATAGGACAACGATCTCCCCATTTTTTATGATCAGAAATCATGGAATTATTGAGTATAATCATTTTATATGGAATATAATCTTACATCTTAACATCTCTAAATGTTGATGACTATTCATGATATATAGATAATGTTCAGAACATAATGATAAGGTTTTGGGGTAAAATTAATAATAATGATATTATAGAAAAATAAAATATATAAGAGTAATGTCAATTTTAAAGTTAGAAATAATAATTCCTAAGTGTTCTCTTCCTTATGGGGTTATTATAATGTGTATGGGAGCTAAAATAGTTCTCCCCATTTGGTGTAAAATCCAAAAGGAAATAGGCAGAAAATAAATAAAAAGTATCAATGAAAATTTTACGAGTGAAACGAAAATGAAATTCTGTTAATCACTAAAGAACAGGGTGTTACAAGTCATTAAGAAAAAATTATCAAAAGTTATCCTAACAGCCATATCATAGAATTATCTAAACTATAGATAATGATTAAAAGGTTCCTCCCATTCTTAGAGAGATCAATAGAGGGTCCAATAGGTGGAGGTAAAGAAGCTGGAGGGTCTGGTGAAATATTCATAAGAGGTAGAATCATTCCTTATTGAACCTTATGTACAAGACTAGGTTGGCGTTGTGACAACACAACTGGTTGAATATGTTCTTGGATAACTGGGTGATTCTGAGTCATGGACTGAGCAACTAATATTCTATGAGTAGGTATTGAACCAATAGGTCCAAGAGATGTTTTAGTAGGCACTACAATCACCTCACTTTGTAAATGAAGGTATGACTTCAACAACATGATGAAATACTCAATGATTTCACGACCATACTTCATTATATTCTCAAATTCACCATTATTCTCTAGGAATTTTTCTAATAGAGGGGTGACAACCTTCATCTTTTGAACATGATCTTCTAAATCGTTTTTCACTAGAGGAAAAACAGGTTCTCTATCAAGTACATAATGAGACTTGTCAACTGATGTTTGGTAATGATTTTCGTGAAATAGTATTCCACCATTTCTGTGATATGAGCATTTTCAGTCTCAAAACTATTGGAATAGAGTCTAACCATATCATGAACATGATCACTTTTCTTCTCAATATTTTTATGTCTGAACAATCCATAAGCATCAAATAGATATTGAATATCCTCTTTAGAAATAATTTTTACTGCCAATATGTCCAATTTCTGAGAAGACTAACAAGATGAAGAAGGAATATATGTCAGAGATTAGGTATGAGTCTTCAAAATTATAAGAACAATGTCCACAAAAACTTTTTACTCCGAGGTCAATGTATTTATTAAAGAATAAAGTCAATTAATTTCTTTTCACAACATGTAAGCTCTTGTAACAATTGTCTCTGCAGTTGAAATTAGGTTGGCCAGAATCTCTTCTATCACTATATTTAAAACGTTAGATTCATCGGCCTCAATTATTCCAACTGTCTGAACTATAATATAAACCTCCTTCCATGATTTTCTCATTTCTACAATTTAGGATTCGAGAGAGTGTAATTCATCACTCAACATAGTGTTTTCTTATATAATTTTTTGAATCTCATGATCCATTTGTAGATTGATTAGATACACTCGTAACTGAAAAAATATTTTTTAAAACATTCCAAATCCTTTTTAGTGACCGAGTCGCTAGGAAGGGTCTCAACCACTAATTCTTTTCACTGGTTTCTCACAATCATCTTGAGGTCTTCTTGTTTTATATAAAAACGGAGGTACAATAATTTCCTAAGCTTTCACTTCATCATTAAATTCAGCACTTTCACTTACATCAATAACTACATAAGGAGGTTATTCCAACCATTCCTGATCCTCAGATTCAACAATTTCAAAATATCTAAATTGATCATCCTTATCAAGTTTATCAAAACATTCAATTATTTTATCATCATCATGTCTAGATACATTCACTTCATCTCTATATCCATCATAGTTTTCTTTATATTCTTCATATACACTACCACTTCAACTCTCATCATTTTAAATACATTATTCTTCTTCTTCATATCCACTAGAGATACATACATAATATACACTGCCTAAGCATTCTGTCTACCCATCTATATTGTCTTCATGTGTGGTATCATTAGATGATACAGAAAGTGGGGGACTATGAATTCAAAAATAAATACCATTGCAAGGTCTAGTGGATTTAGGATCACTCATATCATCAATAGGTATCCCTTGATCTATAACTAGAGTGGTAGGACCTTCTTCTTCCTTTTGAAGAGTAAACAAACTTCCTTATTTATTACCACACCAAGATCATCAATATTCTTGGGACTAGTTCGATAGTCAACTAAATTGAAGTTATCATAAATAGTATCTTCATATCTAACCCATTCTATCGTCCATGAGTTCTAATTGATTTTAATCCTATTACAAATATTTTTTCTAAGGAAGATCCCAATGAATTCAGATTTAACTTCTTCCCCCTCATTAACACAATCATTCTTGTTTAACATAGCTACGATAATCCTTGGATAAAATAAGGAATTGGTTTTGCGAGAAGGTTGAATAATTTCATTTATGTGCGAAACAATGTATCTACACAGATTTTTCCAAAACCCTTTTCTTATAAGATAAACCAAGAATACAAATTGATACTCTAGAGAGTAAAATTACACTCTCCTAGGATAGATATGATGCTGAATACACTTGAACTATATTATACACTCTCCACTTAACTCGGTACAAAAGGTTCTCATGTGCTAATCATTATTAGTAATCTCATTCAATGCTATATAAAAGTATAAAATATCACTCTCTAGTAGAGAACTATCCTGATAATCATCAAACACACCATCATAAAGTACTTTAAATCATTAAACCCATGGTCTTTATGAGAAAGAGATTATATTTATTTTAACTATGGACTTGACCCAGGGAACATGACTTCCTTCGAGTAGAAACTCCGCATTCATATAAAACCCATGAATAAGATTTGGGTAGAAATGTCTTTCATTAAACGAGAACCAATCTAGAGATTTCTGATCATATAGTACCTTGTGTATCAAAAACATTGTTTCACAAATCCATTCTTAAAGAACATCTTTTTCTGAAAAAACTAAATAATTCACTAGATCATGATGAACAGGTCTAGAAGATTTTCTTGATTCACCATTCTATTTCATAGTTATACAATACATGCCACCATCAAGATCTCATTTCTCACTCTTTACTACAGTAGTTTTGTATGGAGGTTAGAAGGTGAAAGGATGGGGGGGTCAAGAGGTAAACGGTAGAGAGAGTGTAGGGGTAAAGGAGTAGAACGGGTCGATTCATATTTATATCATTTAAGGATACTAAAATCACAAAAACATTAAATCGTGAACCAGGTTCAACAAAATCAATGAAACAATGTCATTTAGGTCAAAAAATAAAAAAAATAAAAAATTGATTCATCGATATCATCATGATAGATTTTGAATTATACTATTTTTTTCTGCTTGACAAGGCATCAGTGTCATCATGACAATGTATCGACCTAAAAAATTATCAGTGTCGGCATGACAACTATGTCAACATGACATAACTATCAGTGTAGGAATGAAAAAGCTATCAGTTTGACATTTCTAGTGTCATTATGACAGCTTCACATAAAATTTATCAATGTAATAGAAACATAAGTTCTTATAGACTGATCATTCCTAACTCATGTATGATGTAGCTGATTCTTTTAGTTTTCAATAGATTAGTGAAAATGTAAGCTACCTAATGTTTAGTTCCAATTATCTCTAATGTTATATCATCATTTTTTATAATGGTTTGTCAAAAAAAGATGCATTACATTATTCTATTTTGACCTAGAATGTGAAATAGTATTCTGAGAAATATTATTAGTACTTGTGTTATCACAATTTATAAAGACATGTCAAAATTGATATTCATAATAAGGTAGTGTGTGTTCCATCCACAAAATATATGCACAAAAACTATCAAAATTTATTTATTATGCTTTGGATGTAAATAATGCAACAAAATATTGTTTATTAATATATAATTAAATTAGAGACTTGGCCAAAAATTGACATGTGCTATAGGTTCTTGTTTAATCTAACTTACTTTCACAAAAATCATCATCTGAATAACTCACCAAATAAAAAGCTTATCCTCTCAGATAGAACAATCCTACGGTGGTTGTATGTTTAAGGTCTTTGAAAATACTTTTAACAAAAAGAATGTCGGAATCTTTAGATTTTTCATGAAAATGTTCACACATTCAAACACTAAATATAATATCAATCCTACTCAAAGTTAGGTAGAGTAAGTATCTAATCATTCCATTATAAGTGGTTTGATCAACCGATTGTCCATCTTAATCAAGGTACAACTTACATTTGGTACTCATTGGAGTGTCACTACTCTTAGTTCATTCAAATACAAATCTCTATAAATGATCTCTACTATAGTAACCTTGATTCAAAATAATACCATCTTTATTTTGAAATATTTGAAATCCATGAATGAATTTGGGTTATCCCATTAAACCCATTTCAAATACACTTTTCATCATCATTGAAAATTTAATACATAATGAAGTTTAATAATATGGAAAAATAATATCATCTAAAAAAAATTTTACTACTAAAATATCTCTGGATTTTCTTTTTATAAAGAGATATGGATCATCTATACCTTCTTTATATCCTTTTGAAATAAAAAAAAGTGTTGATCCTACAATAACAAGATTTTAGAGCTTTTATTAAACCATATAATGTTTTTGTTAATTTAAAAAAATTATTTGTAAAATGAGGGTTTTTTAAAACATGGTGGTTGTTCAAAAAAATGTCCTAAAAATATACACATTTAGGAATGAACTCTTGACATCCATTTTCAATTTTGTGAAATATATATCTGCAACATAGGCATGAAAGACTCTAATGGTGTCATGTCTAGCTATTGGTGAAAAGTTTTCCTCATATTCAATCCAATATTCTTGACTATAACCTTTTCCAACCAATATTTCTTTGATTCAAACAGTGTTACTGGCATCATTTACATTATTCTTAAACACCCATTCTGTTCCTATAGTCATGGTGTCTTCGGGTCTATCTACATGTTTTCATACATTGTTTCTTTCAAATTGATTTATCTCTTCTTGTATATTGGTCACCCAAAATTCATCATTGATATCATTATTGATGTTATTAGTTTCAAGATGTTATTGAAAAGATAGATGTTAAACCTGATTTCTGAGAGAATATGTAGTCAATTTTCCACTGTCTAAATCACCCACAATTGTATCTAAATGGCGATTCATGAGTGTTTTGATAGGTCTAGAAAATGATGGGCTTGTCACTTCATGTTCATCACCATTCCCAGGTTTATCATGAATAGAATCTAAAGAATTTCAAGAACATGAAATTTTAAAATATTTCATCAAAATCTTGTGTAAGGTTTTAGTATTGAATTCAATGATTTACATATCATCCAAAAGATCTTCTATATAGGTTTTTACTCATTTGGATATGTCACAAAAAACATTACATGTACAGATTTATCAACACATCTGGTTCTCTTATTGAAGACTATATATGCTTTACTATCAAATGAATAACCTTGGAAAATTCCTGCATCACACTTGGAAGAAAATTTGTTTATATTATCCTTAGTGTTAAGAATATTGACATTGCAACAAAAAACATTTATTTACTTAACCTTTGGTTTTCTATTATTTTACAACTCATAGGGAGTTGTTATAAAGATATTTATAATCAATAATTTTTTGATTATATAAAATGATGTATTGAAATCTTCTTCCCAAATGTATATAGAGAGGTCATACTCACTAAGAATGTTTTGGGAAATTTATTACATGGTTTTTTTCTTCATTATACAAATCCATATTTTTGGGGTTTCCTATGTGTAGAGAAGATATTAATATAGAAATTTTTTAAGAAAAAGGATTCAAACTCATGGGTTTCAAACACATGACCATTGTAAATTTATAGGGTTTTAATTTTATGACCACTATGATTTTTTACAGTCCTTGGATACTTGGTGAAATGAGAGTATGATTCACTTTTGTGAGCCAAGAAGAAGGTCCTAGTATATCTAGAGTAGTCATTTACAAGAACATACACATAGTGCTTCCTTCATATACATAGAAATATAGAAGGTCCAAAAAAGTCTGTGTGGACCAAATCAGAAGGTTGAGAAGTTGAAACTTCTTTATTTGGTTTGAAAGAGATGTTTTATTATTTACTCTTTTGACAAGGATTATAGAGTTTTTCATTTGGAAACACAATTTTAGTTATATATTTGACTAAGACTTTTCTTGTAAGAATTATAATTGAGTATACTTTTTTGTGTCCTTATATACAATTCCAAATCCAAGATTCTTTAGAAAAAGCACTCAGGCAAGAGATATTTTGGGAAATTAAATAATCTATGAAAACAGCATAAACATTTTCATTTCTAGGAGAAAAAATAATAACTTTTTTTAGAGTTAAAAATAATTCATGAATAATTTTTAAATTTAAAATCAAAAGCATCCTCAAATAACTAAGAAAAACTATTTATATTTTTTTTAACAATCAACCAAATTCACCTAAGAAATTATAACTGATTTTGAATTAACAATCTAGACAAGGGAAATGGTTTTAACTTTATAATTGTCACCAATGGGAACATACCCACCATCAATATTTATCAAGATTATAAATAATGTGTAATCTCTTATAATGTACCTTGAACATCAACTGTCCAACTACCATATGCATTTATATGACCTCTTCAAAAAAATTCCTATAAAAATGTCTAGACAAGAAATGATATTAGTACCCAGATTGGTTTGGTTCCAACAACAATAGTAATAAGTGCTTTCAGAACCCACATTTTTATAATGGATTTATTATAAGTAGTTTGAAATGTATTTTAGAAATTAATATTATTTGTTCAAGAAAAACATAAAACGTAGAATATTTTTTGTTCTATATCTTCAATGAAAAATCAGAACTAGACATAAAACAAGATTTTCCAAATTTTGATACAAAATTATTTCTTATCATATTCCTAATTCCTAGTTCGTATCTTATTTAAGTATTATAAATATGAGATACTAATTTACCAAGATTTTAAACTAGTATTTATTTTACAAATGAAAATATCTCTAGTTACTTTTTCAATTTCTCATTTGACAATTTATTTTCATTTTTGTAATGCCCCAACCCCAGTTACCCAGAGTCGGTGCATTATTATATAACATTGACATGATCACAAGAAAGATAAAGTCTCAAATGACTGATTAGTTTAGTATACTTGGAATAACTAGATAAATTAATAAAGTTCAACATTAAATCATAAAAATGAAAACTACAACAACATAGTCTCCATAATCCATACTCTTATCCCCTCATACTATCCCTGCAGGTCATTCATAAATTACTTATTCACATCCTAGGAAAAATAAAACATAGAAAAGGGGTGTGCTCAAATTCCCAGTAAGGATAACAATATAGCGGAAACGTTCATAAATAAGAATAAACATTTAAGGCAACGTATAAATAAAAAAAAGCCTTTTAAACTTGAAATTCAACATAGTATGGAAAAAATAAAATGAAATAATTCCATTTACTTATTGACATGGATATTCTACTAATTGAATAATCACATGAAATATCAATAACCACTTTCATAATGATGGAATGCATAATGCCAGACTATCATAACCACATAGCCAAGGCCTCGTGCTAAGACTACAAATAAGATTTTTTCAAGGCCTTGTGCCAAGACACTATTTGGTCTCATGAGACCTACCAATGCATCGAGGAGCTATAGCGGGCTCCACCCATCACATATTATGTCCAATGCATTCCTCATATGAATAGTTTTAAACATAACATAAACATTCGTAATAAAACTATCATACGAAATGTAAATACTTCATCCATAAACCATGAATGGTATAAAAATAACACATCCACAGTCAAACAAATAAAAAAACCTTAAATACAATATCGATGTTTTGTATCATAATAAATCAACTTCAAATAAGCTTAAAATCCATCAAAGTAAGTTGACATAGATGAAATCAAAACTATTTTTTGAGAAATATCTCTTTCTATTTTGAAATAATTAAAGAGTCATATATTTATAAAATAAAACATTTTATTTGAAAATATTTTTATAAGCTTGTAAGGTAAGCCTCGACGATTTTATAATGGATGAAAATAGCCGCACCTGCCGTATATGTTAAAAAAACATTCTTACCTTAATTCTGTCAGAAAGTTTAAAAATCACCTTGTTTAAAAAATGACGGAATGATTCCTTTATAAACCTCTTATAAAAAGTCAAACAAGGGTATAAATTATTTTAACCCATATTCTTGTAAATAGTAAAATTGTTTTGAAATAAATTTTTAAGAAACATGGATGTGGATGATAAAGAAATCCCTGTAGATTATTACGTATAAACAACCTCAGATAATGAAGATATTGCGAAATAAACCATTACCTTGTACTTTTCCTTGGTTGAGGGTAGTTTAACCTCATGTATAATGTTGAAATAATTGTTATTAAATTAGACAAGAATAATATATATTAATATGATATCATATATGATCTGTTAACATTGCTTTGTTAATAATATCGTAGAATTATCGTCGTTTCGGGTGTTCACTTACTCATTTTATTTGATATGTATTGTTATGTAAGACATGTTTTTCATGGATAGTATGTATCTTATTCATATCCAGAATGATATCAAGTCTATAAAAATTATTTTTAAATCATAAAATGATAATTATACTTGAATGGATACGATGGAGAATGAATCTCATCGCGTTCGTGGAGACGGTAGTCCGTATGTACGCACGAGCAACAATATCATTCTTTTGATATTAAAATAATATATAATTGGATGGTATATCATATATACAGAATCATTATCATGTTATATTTATTATTTACATGAATTATAAATCATTATTATACCCATCCAAATAATAGTATATTGAATAACAATTACACCACGATGTGCATACGGTAAGCCGTACGTACGCACGTATGTTGACATGTCATTCAAAGGATGGATATAATACTGAATATGGTTGTACCATGTATATAATAATATTACAGTATATAGGAGATACTGGATTAATTATTTTATAATTTGAATAACAAAGAAATAAGAAGTGGATGAATAAAGGAACTTGAAAAAGGGTGGTGAAATCATTACCTCTTCTTCGTGTTCTTCCTTTTGATTTGATCAAAATGGCTCATTAGGTTGGCTTTATGACTAAAGAAAGGACTTTAGGATGAATTGAGGTAAGTTGATAGTGTTTTTGGACAGGGTTGGGCCGAATAAAAAGGATTTTATGGTGTGAATTAATGAGAAGGATGAGTGACCTTTTATAATAGGGGTGATGGTGCCTTTGGAAAAACTAGAAATATTATTTTATAATAAATTCATATTTGGTTTCTAATGGCTAAAAAGTAGATTATTTAAAGGTTAAGGTGGGGATAGGTCTAAAACCACTCAACCAATAGGATTTAGATGGGTTTGGGTTACTAAATTAACCTAATATTTAAGTATTAACTCTTAGTTAATTAGATTCACTTTTACAATGTCTCTTTGTATTTTCATATTATACGGTTTATTAACAAACTATATACATCCAAGTGACCCCCAAGTGGTCCATTAATGATAAAACTATCATTATATAAGTCTCTTGGATGATCCTTATATTTTTAGGAATTTAATATCAATTAATAATATAATATTTGTTTAAAAAACTCTTTTATGTCAATTTTGACACTATTTGGAAAATTGATTTTTGTGAAAATCATAACAGAATGATTACTTCGAAAAAGTAAATTAAATCAATAATAATGTCATATTATCCTATAAAATTAGTTTAATTCATCAAAAGTCTCAAATTATATTTATTTGGGTATTTATAATATCAATTATTTTAATTTTTCACTATTATGGTAATTACAACATCATCATTGTGTCATAAATAAATTAAACTATTTAATGTCTAAAAATTATAAATAAAATATAATTATGTAGGAAATATGTTTATATTTATATTGAATATTTATTGTCTAAAATCCAACATATATAACCCTTTGTAAAAAAATTTTCTAAAAGATATATGCTTTTGTCATTTTTGCATTTATCTTAACTTAATTAAAATAATGTGTCCCTATCACCTACAAGTGGCTCCATGGGGTCCCATAATCGACCCAAAGATTCCCATGGTCGGAAATGTTTCCACCAATAATGTTAGGAGACGTTTTAGGGTAATTTCCTATTATTATAATATTATTTTTTTAACCCTTATTTACCGGATTTACCCTTTAACCGTGGTAAATAAAATATTTACCGAAATAATTATTCAAAATGTCTAAAAATAAAAGTTACCTATTTACACAATTTGGACATCAGGATTCCAAATATGGAATCCATTTATTCAAATTCAAAACACAGAAGTGGAAAAAATTAATTTAAAATTAATTACCGCTGTCAAAACAAAATGCGTGTTTTTAAGATATAATAACTATCAAAAGATTGGTACTTGATTATGTTCGGTTTAATTGTGAAATTATGTCCAATGACCAACATTGTATTAAATGGTAAAAATATATTCTAAATATACTTTAAAACCACTTGAATTCATAATTTATCACTATTAATTATTTTGATTATAAATGTTGTTTTTAATTAAAATTTAGTAATTTTCACTGTTCATCAAAATATTATAGTTATCCGAAAAGTACCAAAATTTCACCTTAGGCTAAATTCGATAATCCGAATCCAGAAATTAAGTCCATTATGACAGATAAAATTTATATAATTTTAAAAAGTATGTATTACTATTCATAACAGCTAGTTTGATCAGTTGTGGTGTGTGTTAGAACTTGATGTTGCGTACAACACACGATATTGCATTATTCAAAGGGAAACGTACCGTAGAAGCTTGGGGTGTTTCATTCTCCCCTCCTCAACTAATTTCATCCTCGAAATTTCTAGAATACTACCGCATGAAAAGACTCGGGTGGTTCTTCATCATAGGTTCCTCGGGTTCCCACGTGGCCTCTTCCATCTTATGGTTTCTCCACAAGATTTTTACCAGACAAGTTGTCCGGTTTCTTAGTACTTTTTAACTCGTATCAAGAATCTTGACGGGATCTTCGCAATAAGACAGATCGGGTTCCATTTCTAATTCCTCATAGGTTATTACATGCATTGGGTCAGGCATGTATTTCCTCAACAGAGATACGTGGAACACATCGTGATCTTTGGAGAGACTTCGCAGCATTGCCAATCGGTATGCTACATCCCCAATTTGTTATAGAATTTCGAAAGGTCCGATGTACCTAGGACTCAATTTAATTTTCTTACCAAAACATATTACTCCCTTCAATGGAGATACCTTCTGGAAAACATGATCACCAACTTGAAATTCCAAATCCTTCCTTCGATTATCGACATAGATCTTTTGCCTGCTTTGAGCTGCTTTGATATGGTTTTGGATTACCTTCACCTTTTCAATCGTTTCCTCCACCAGTTCTGGGCCTACAAGTTTTCTTTCACCAACGTCATCCCAAAAGGTTGGTGTGCGACATCTCTTTCCGTATAACGCTTCATATGGAGCCATTTGAATACTCGAATGGAAGATATTGTTATAGGAAAATTCTACCAGAGTTAAATATTGATCCCACATACCTTGAAAGTCATGTGATAAGGATCTCAACATGTCTTCCCAGGTTTGAATAGTTCATTCTGATTTTCCATCTGTTTGAGGGTGGTAGGTAGTGCTCAATTGAAGTTCAGTATCCAAAGATTTTTGAAGTCTTTTCCAATATCTTGATGTAAAACGAGGATCATGATCAGAAACAATCGATAGGGGTACTCCATGAAGTCTCACAACTTCATCAATATATAGTCTTTCTAGGCGTTCTAGTGGTAGATATTCTCTTATATCAAGAAAATGTGGTGACAAGGTAAGTCGATCAACAATAACCCATATTGCATCGTTCCTTCTAGGAGTCTTTGGTAGTCCAATGACAAATTCCATCATGATATTATCCCATTTCCACTCAGGTATGGGAAGAGGTTGCAATACTCCACCAGGTTGTTGCCTTCCAGCTTTCACTTGTTGACAAACCATTAATCTTGACACAAAATCAGCAATCTCCCTCTTCATGTTGTCCCACCAAAAATGTTCCTTAAAATATCTATACATTTTGGTGCTCCCAGGGTGTATAGAGAAATTGGAACTATGAGAATCATCCAGCAATTCCATTTTTTGATCAGGTATATCGGGAACACAAATTCTCTTCCCAAATTTCAAAATTCCATCTTCATACACAATGTCTCTCAATCTCCCATCATTCACAGCTTTAATATTCTTTTGAAATTCTTCATCATCGGTCTGAGAACTCTTAATCCTTTCTAGTAATGATGGTTTGGAAACCATTTGAAAAGGAATTGATGTTCCACCTTCGCTGGTTATTCCCATTCCATCTTCACTAGATCCATGAAAATTGGATCCCTTTAAATTCTCTTATTGTTCAAAACTCCATGATCTTTTCTACTCAAAGCATCTCCCACCTTGTTTTCCTTCCCCGAGTGGTAGTGTATCGTTCAATCATAATCCTTGAGTAATTCAAGCCATCTCCTTTAACACCTGTTGAGTTCTTTTTGTGAGAAAATATACTTCAAACTATTGTGATCAGTATAAATCTCACATTTCTCACCATAGAGGTAGTTCCTATATATCTTCAAAGAAAACATCACAATTGCTAACTTGAGATCATGAGTAGGATAGTTTTGTTCATGAATTTTCAACTGTCGTGATGCATAGGCAATAACCCTATAATTCTGCATAAGGACACAACCAAGTCCTTTCATTGATGCATCACAATAAATAACGAACCCATCATTCCCCAATGGTAGAGTCAATATCGGAGCATTGACTAACCTTATTTTCAGTTCTTCGAAACATTATTCCCACTCTTTTGTCCAAAAATATTTAACCCGTTTACATGTGAGCTTTGTTAATGGGTTAGCCAACAAGGCAAAATTCTGGACGAAACATCCATAATAACCTGCTAAACCAATAAAACTGCATACCTCAGTTATACTCGTCGGTGTTGGCCATTCATGGATTTCCTTGGTCTTAGAAGGATCATCAAAGATTCCATCTTTAGAGACAATATGTCCAAGAAAATAAATCTTATAAAGCCAAAATTCACACTTTCTAAACATCCCATATAATTCATGTCTTCTTAGAGTCTTCAGGACAATGCGCAAGTGATTTTCATGATCCTCATAGCTTTTAGAGTATACCAAGATATCCTCAATAAATACCACCACAAATTCCTCTAGATATTCCTTGAAAACTCTATTCATCAGATCCATGAATACAAAGGGTGAATTAGTCAATCCAAAAGGCATTACTGTAAACTCGTAATACCCATACCTGGTTCGAAATGTTGTCTTCAGAATGACTTCCTTATTCACACAAAACTGATGGTATCTAGATCAAAGGTCAATCTTTGAAATGTATTGAGATCCATACAGTTGGTCAAATAAATCATCAATATGAGGTAGGGAAACTTGTTCATTATTGTTATAACATTGATCTCCCTATAGTCGATACATAACCGCATAGATCCATCTTTCTTTTTAACAAAAAGAATAGGGTCTCCCCATGGAGAAACACTAGGGGGAATAAATCACTTATTACTCAGTTCCTCTAGTTGTTTCATTAGTTCAACTAATTCTACAGTGGCCATTCTATAAGGGGTCTCGATATAGGCCATGATCTAGGAGTTAAATCAATGGAAAACTTAACTTCTCGTTATAGAGGATGTCCAGGTAAATCTTCCAAGAACACATCTACATATTCATTCACAATAGGTACATCCTCTATTTGAAAATTCCTTTACTCACCCACTATAATTTCATCCTCTTCCTCCCCAATAATGGAATTTAGTTGAGCTACTGGAGGTGGATCTAGTTAAGAATTAGGCGGTGAAGATTCTGCTCTAAAGATAAGGTGTTCCTTATCATCATCATCATCAAAAATTGTAACCTCCTTATTCTTACAATAAATCTTCGCATCATGGTCTGAAATCCAATCCATACCGGGGATTATATCAATCTCAATCATAGGTATGACGATGAGATCAGCGGATAAAGAACATTTATGTTCTCTAATGGGGATTGATTCACAAAACATTGTTCCAATGATACATCCCTTTGGATTTTTAACAGACAACTCCCTAGTTAAATCAAATTGGAAATATCTAATTTTCTTAGAAAACTGGGAAGATATGAAACAATGCAATGATCTATAATAAAATAATGAATTTACTAAGCATGAGGATATCATTAAATTACCTGCCACCATATCTTTCGGAGCTTCTTCCTCAGCAGTAGTGATAGCATAAGCATGGCCTTGATCCCTTGGACTTTTCTGAGGTAAGTTCCCCTGACGCATAGGATATTCATTTGCATAATGTCCCATCTCCCTGAAATTGTATCACTAATCATTGGTAGCTTCCTTCTTCCCTTTGCAATCACGATCTTGGTAGCCTTTTTCACCACACTTGTAACAGACACCCATTCCCTTCAAGCAAGTACCAGGGTGTTTCTTCCCACATTTACCACCATATGGATATTCAACCTTTCCATTCTTCCCCTTATTTCCACTCCCAGTTTGATCAGTAGATCTTTTCTTCTCATGCTTTGCGTTAAATTCATAAGACTTAGAGAATTCCTTTTCTGTCTTGATAGCACATTAGACAATGTCTTCATACGATGAGAAGGATTGTGAGACTAATGCTAGATGAAGAAATGGTTTTAACCCATCAAATAAATGATCAATATTACTTCATTGGTTGCATATATAATCTCCAATATACCTTTATAACCTTGTAATGTTATCCTCAAACTTTTTGACATTCTCATCCTCCGTTTGTCTCAGACTCAGAAATTTCCTTTCCATATCTACTCGATGGTCACGGAGAATGTATTTTTCTAAAAACAGATCATTGAACTCCCTCCATTCCATATTTGATACTTCATCATCTTCCTTCATGTTTTGAATCAATGACCACCATTTATCAACATCTCCAGAGAGGCGGTAAACTACCATGATAACTTTTTCCCTTTCACTACTTCCCAAAGCCTGGAATATTTTCTCTAGGGAACTTATCCATTTCTCAGCTACCAATGGATTTGTACTCCCATTGAATGATGGTGGTATTTGCCTCATCAAGTGATCTAACATTGATCCTCCATGATGTGGATCCGGGTGCTCCATACGGGTAAGGTTATTATTCATAACCTGAGTTAGTTGTCCCAATCTGCTGATTAGCTGATCGGCACCAGTTGCATCACCAGCTCCACTATAATTATATTGAGAAGGAGGGAAATCCCTACATGGAATGCATGAATTGATACGGTTTCCATTTCGTCCACTAGGCGCCATTTCTAAACAATGGAATACACTAGATCAGTTTATGAATCAAAATACATAATTTCATACTTATAAAACCCTTAACATAAATTGAACTATTTATGGCTATAATTCATAATCATAAAAATGTTTTCTTTCAGGATGTATATACTCATAAACCCTTCATAATTATTTGTAAAGAAAATGAGAGTTATCCTAAGCATATCCCTCGGGAGTGTCATAAGAAAGAGTGCAGCAAGGGCCGTTGTCGTGCACCAGTTCCCGTTCGAGTCTATCTCAAAGCAATGTTTTCGGGTTTTACACCTAGGTACATCTATGCCAGAGCCACCATTACCAGCACGTATCCAGACAGGGATGTATTGCTCGGAAAACTCACAAAATCTCTACAATACCAAAATTTTAGAATGTTTTTCTATAATAATCCTCAAAGTCCATATTAGTTCTATATAATCTAATCAGAGTTTATCTAAATCTAGCTTCCAAGGTTTGTACTAAACTTCCTCTGATACCAACTGTAATGCCTCGACTATAGTTACCCGTAGTGGGTGCATTATTACATAACATTGGCATGATCACAAGAAAGATCAAGTCTCGAAAGACCGATTAGTTTAGTAGCCTTGGAATAACTAGATACATTAATAAAGTTTAACATTAAATCATAATAATGAAAACTACAACAACATAGTCTACATAGTCCACACTCTTATCCCCTCATACTATCTCTGCAGGTCATTCATAAATTACATCTTCATATCATGGGAAAAATAAATCATAGAAAAGGGGTGAGCTCAAATGCCCAGTAAGGATAACATTATAGCAGAAACTTTCATAAATAAGAATGAACATTTAGGGCAATGTATAACTAAAAAAAATCCTTATAAACTTGAAATTCCACATAGTATGGAAAAAATAAAATGAAATAATTACATTTAATTATTCACATGGATATTCTACTAATCAAATAATCACATGAAATATCAATAACAACTTTCATAATGATGGAATGCATAATGTCATACTATCATAACCACATAGCCAAGGCCTCGTGCCAAGACTACAAATAGTATTTTTTCAAGGCCTTGTTCCAGGACACTAGTTTGTCTCATGAGACCTACTAATGCATTGAGAAGCTATAACAGGCTCCACCCGTCACATATTAAGTCTAATGCATTCCTCATATCAAAAGGTTTAAACATAACATAAACATTGTTATTAAAACTAGCATACGAAATGTAAATACTTCATCCATAAACCATTAATGGTATAAAAATAACACATCCACAGTCAAACATATCACAAAACCATAAATACAGTATGGATGTATTGTATCATAATAAATCAACTTCAAATAATCTTAAAATCCATCAAAGGATGTTGACATAGATGAAATCAAAACTCTTTTTAGTGAAATATCTATTTCTATTTTGAAATAATTTAAGAGTCATATATCTATAAAATAAAACATTTTCTTTGAAAATATCATATAAGCTTGTAGGGGAAGCTTTGACAATTTTATAACGGCAGAAAATAGCCACACCCACCATATATGTTAAAATAAACATTCTTACCGTAATTCTGTCAAAAAGGTTAAAAAGAACCTTGTATGGAAAACAACAGAATGATTCCATTATAAACCTCTTATAAAAATTCAAACAAGGTTATAAATTACTTTAACCCATATTCGTGTAAATAGTAAAAAAATTTTGAAATACATTTTTAAGAAACATGGATGTGGATGATAATGAAATCCCAGTAGATTATTATGTATAAACAACCTCGGATAATGAAGTGATTGCGAAATAAACTCTTACCTTGTACTTTTCCTTGGTTGAGGGTAGGTTAACCTCCTGTATAATGATGAAATAATTATTATAAAATTATACAAGATTCATATATATTAATATGATATCATATATGATCTTTTAACATTGCTTTGTTAATAATATCTTAGTATTATCGTCGTTTCAGGTGTTAACTTTCTCGTTTTCTTTGATACGTTTTGTTACGTAAGCCATGTTTTTCATGGATAGGATATATCTTTTTCAAATAAATAATTATATCAAGTCCTTAAACATTATTTTTAAATAATAAAATGATAATTATACTTGAATGGATACGATGGAGAATGAATCTCATCGTGTTCGTGGAGACGGTAGTCCGTACTTACGCACGAGCGACAATATCATTCTTTTGATATTAAATTAATATATATTTGGATGGTATATCATATATATAGAATCATTATCATGTTATATTTATTATTTAAATGAATTAAAAATCATTATTATACCCATTCAAATAATAATATATTGAATAACTATTACACCACGATGTGGAGACGGTAAGCCGTACATACTCACGTATGGTGACATGTCATTCAAATGATGGATATAATACTGAATATGGTTGTACCATATTTATAATAATATTATAGTATATAGGAGATACTGGATTCATTATTTTAGAATGGTAATAACAACGAATGATGGAGTGGAATAGAAAGGAAATTGAAAAAGGGTGGTGAAATCATTACCTCTTCTTCGGGTTCTTCATTTTGATTTGATCAAAAGGGATTCTTAGGATGGCATTATAACTAAAGTAAGGCCTCTAGGATAAAGTGAGGGAAGTTGAGAGAGTATTCGGGCAGGGATTGGCCGAACAAAAAGGCTTTGAAGGTGTGAATTAATGAGAAGGAGGAGTGCCCTTTTATAAGAGGGGTGACGGGCACCTTTGGAAAAGATAGAAATATTATTTTATACTAAATTAATATTCGGTTTCTAATGGCTCCAAAGTAGATTATTTAAAGTTTAAGGTGGGGATAGGTCGAAAAATAATCAACCAATAGGATTTAAATGGGTTTGGGGTAGTATATTAACCTTATATTTATGTATTAACTCTTAGATAATTAGTTTCACTTTTACAATGTCTCTTTGTATTTTTATATTATATGGTTAATAAACTTACTATATAAATCCAATAGACCCCCAACTGGTCAATTAATTATACATATATCATGATATAAGTCTCTTGTCCTAACCTTATATTTTTAGTAATTTAATATCAATTAATAATATAATATTTGTTTTAAAAACTCTTTAATGTCAATTTTGACAATATATTGAAAATTGATTATTGTGAAAATCATAACAGAATTATTACTTCTAAAAAAGACAATTAAATCAATCCTAATATGTCATATTATCAAATAAAATTATACTAATTAATTAAAAGTCTCAAATTTTATTTATTTGGTTATTTATAATATCAATTAAATTAATTTTTCACTATAATGGTAATTACTGAATCATCATTGTGTCATAAATAAATTAAATAATTTAATTTCTAAAAATCATAAATAAAATATCATTATGTAGGAAATCTGTTTATATTTCTAATGAATATTTATTGTCAAAAATCCAACATATATAACCCTTTGTAAAAATTGTTTTTCTAAAAGATATATACTTTTGTCATTTTTGTATTTATTTTAACTTAATTAAAATAATGTGTCCATATCACGTACAACTAGCTCCATTGGGTCCCAAAATCAACCCAAAGATTTCCATGGTCATAAATGTATCCACAAATAATGTTAGGACACATTTTAGGGTAATTTAGTATTACTATAATATTATTTGTTTAACCTTTATTTACCGGATTTACCCTTTAACTATGGTAAATAAAATATTTACCGAAATAATTATTGAAAATGTATAAAAATAAAAGTTACCTATTCACACAATTTGGACATCCTGATTCCAAATATGGAGTCCATTTTTCTAAATTCAAAACACCGAAGTGGAAGAAATTAATTTAAAATTTATTCCCGCTGTCAAAAAAGCGTGTTTTTAAGATATAATAACTATCAAAAGATTGGTACTTGTTTATGTCCGGTTTAATTGTGAATTTATGTCCAATGACAAAAATTGTATTAAATGGTAAAACTATATTCTAAATATACTTTAAAACCACTCAAATTCATAATTTATCGCTATTAATTATTTTGATTAGAAAAGTTTTTTTTAATTAAAATTTATTAATTTTCTCTCTTCATCAAAATATTAAAGTTATCTGAAAAGTGCCAAAATTTTATCTTAGGCTAAATTCAATACTCAGAATCCAAAAATGATGTCCATTTTGAGAGATAAAATTTCTAAAATTTTAAAAATTAGATATTACTATTCATAACAGCTAGTTTGATCGGTTGTGGTGTGTGTTAGAACTCGATGTTGCGTACAACACACACTATTTCATTATTCAAAGGGAAACGTAATGTAGAAGCTTGGGGTGTTACAATTTTCATCTTATGTTGTTGAGAATTTTTCTATTTTTCTACAACTAGTTCATATTTATCAGTTGTAGTCAAATAATTTTTTTTCATTTAGATTTAGATTTATTTTTTAATTAATTATATGTGCCTTCTATGATTTTAAAATATTCAAAAATTTCCTCAATTTTCATATTTTAATAATCAATATCATCTATAGAATAATAGGAATTATGATCAGGAGAATTTAGTGTTACCTCAGATGTGTTTTTCATAAATCAAATATTTTCTTTGTTAGACATTTAATCCTGAAGGAATTGTGTGTCTCTTGATATGTACTCAAAAGAAGTCTATGTTTCCTTAATGGATTTTTAATAATTTTTTTCCTTATCATCATACATTTTTTTGTACTTTTTCTTGAGACAGTCAGCCATTACATGTCCCATTCTCTTATATTCATAACTAATTATTTCACTAGAAGTATAACCTTTCTTCCAATCATTATTCCAATGGAACTTGTGATCATAAATTCCTTACAAGTTGTGAATTATGATGAATTTATTATTTATATAAAATTCCTTAAACCTTTTGGTTATTTTATCTATCTCTTCATCTTTGGCTGTTGATGATTTTTTATCACATGATCTTCCAGTTCTGTCTTAAAATTTTTTTCTTCTGCTTGGAGGAAATAGATTTGAAAGAAAGAGAATTTATTTTGGGTTCATCATCCTTTTCTTTGTGTAATTTTCATTATTCCTCATAAATCATAAACATTTCTATCAGCTCATTTTCTGGAAATTCATTGATTTCACAGGATTCTCAAATTGATACAAAGGTTCCACTCCATCTATCTAGTAATAATCTTAGTATTCTCATTATTTACTCCTTGGTTGTAACATCCATTCCCAGAGAGATAATAGTATTAACAATTTCATTAAACCTGAGATACATGTTAGAAATAAGCTCATCATGATTCATATAAATGTTATCATATTTAATAGTATATTTGTTAAATCACATTTCATTAACTCTAAATGTTCCTTCATTTGAGACACATAATGTGTCCCAAATTTCATGTGATGTTTTACATGCTGAAATTATATTAAACACTTCATCTCTTAAAGAGTTTTATAAGGTATTCATGACATTGAAATTATTATTATAGGAAGGCTTAGTTGGGTTATCCCAAGTATTTATAATATTATAAAAAATCTTAAATTCCACTATAATTGAAGACCATATCTCAAAACCCATACTTTCCAAGAGAATTTACATTTTAATTCTACATTATTCCAAATTTGTTCCATTAATGAATATAGTTCTGTTGGTAGAAGCATTGTCCAATATGATATCCATGATAATGAATGAATAATTTAATGAACTATAAATTTAGACTAATATAAATTTAAGGATCATTAAAATATAACTAAAATCATAGTTGAAAATCAATTTAAAATATTTAAAATTAAGAAAAAAGAAACATGAAAACATACATTGATACAAAATATTGGTTGGTTTAGGTCGCTCAATAGGGGGTGAATTGTGTTACTAAAAAATTTATACTGAAGTGTTTATTGAAATGATACCCCAATATAAAATAAAACTATCCAGTTAATCAAGGTAGTAAAATTATAAGAGCATGACTATTCAAATAGTTCAACAGAAGATAGACTAATTCTCAGTTATAACCATATGAGATATTGATACAACTTTTGAAGTCACTCTAGTAAGGAGAAACAATTATAACTATTATGCATGACTCATTATCATTGTAAAATTTTGTTTTCCAAAATATAATTAAAATAGGGAAATTTTAATTTGAAAAACAAAATGGATAAAAACATGAGGTTCAGTCTCATGCATAGAATTCGTCCTCTTCACTTGGTGATCACATTCCACTAAGAAATATATAAATAAAATTATTTCAATCTACACCCTGTATCGGGCTTCATACAGTAGTAGATAGACTATCCAGGTCATAAGACGTCTACCATATATCAATGTGGGAAAAAACATCCAGGATACATAGGACCCCATGCATAGTTCTTCATGGGACAAACAAGTGTAAAAAGATAGTTGTTTGAGGATATATTGTGTTGACCATTTTAGTGTAGGAGACAGTGTGTGTTGCAAAGAATGAGGCAGACACTAAATGAAAAAGTAACTAAAAGGTATAGAAAAAATACAAATAAGAATTAGATAGAGTTTAGAAGGCCCTATATGTTAAATAGTTCAACTCTGGACTCTTTTGATGTAGTTGAAGTGAAGCTTGAGTCCTCTTATAGAAACAACCACTGGAACGTAGTGTCGTGAATCAATGTGTTCTATATTTTATGAGAGTAAGATATTTTTCTCCTTGCGTTTAGGTGGATGCTTCTAAACTGATGGAACATTGATGAATAGATGTTCTCTGGATCACAACATTCAGGAATAAAAAATTACTTGTGTGTTGTTCCATTCTGTAAGGTTCTTGTTGGAGGTCTTCTTGTATCTCGTTGTGTATGTGTGTCTTTGCATATATATTTCTTTCATAAAATATTCGTTTTATATATCTTCTATCAGCCAATAAATATGAACAATTTATGTTACATGATTTACCACATACTTTTGACATCCTCATTTATGATTTCAACAAAAAAATCATTAAATTAATTAGTTGTATTAAAAATCTAAAAATATGAGAGTAAGAAGTAATTTAATATAAAATAAATTTTAAATAGTATATCAGTGAGTCCTCTATCTCGGACTCATTTTGTCTGTGTGAAAATCCGTAATTTATTCCATGCATTGGTGACTCATTTCATTAGTGACCTATTTAAATTGTGAGTGAGTACTTGTCTCGGTAGCACCCCACATCGGTATGTCATTTGAACCAATGGTAGGCCATCCCATTAGTAGGTCATCTACGCCAATTAGTCATTTTCACTAATGGTAGGTCATCTCCTTAGATAGTTCATCTGTGTCGGTATTTCCTCTACATCATTAGGTAATTTTCCCTGATGTTTGGTCATCTTCATCGCTAGGTCATATGTGTTGGTTATTCATCTGTGTCAGTAACTCAGTTGAACTATCGATATCCCATCTCTTTTGTCGGTGTTGGCTTTTTATACATCGAAAATATTATTGTTTGGGCTGTCATAAAACATAAATACTAACATAATGGGAAAAATTCATATGTGATCATAGTTAACCATAATAATACATGTTTAATGTTAAAAAACATGATTGAAATGATTAAACAAGATTAATAAGAAATGACATGATTTGGGGTTATTAAAACCATTAATACTAGAGAGGGTGGACAATAGTCTCATATAGGACAAAAATATGTTTATAATTAATGAATATATGTGATATATGAGAAATTATATTTATTCATTAAAATCAATATAACACACACTGACTTACTATATCACCAATTAGGAAATGATTTTCTCACCAGTGCGTACGTATGTCTAACCATCTTATAAAAGCGATGCAATTGATTTTATATATCCAGTTTTCAAGAATGGTATTAAAAATGTATCTAATTAGTAAATATGTTATTTATAACATTATGGTTAATTTGTATATCATTTATCTAGATATGCCGAAAAATAAAAATGAATTTACTGGAAAAAAAATATTGGAGAAACATGGGAATTAACACTCTAAACAATGAAAATAATGAAATACTATTTACAAAAATGGGGTTAAATTTTATAAGACAATAATTTATTACATTAAAAATATGAATATAGTTATTTTATAAATAAATAACGTTCTTAATAAATTATGAAATATTTTTAATCATGTTGAACCTAAATTATTTGTGAGGTAATAGATTTCATCGCAATTACACTTCATTGAGACATGTATTATTATTGTGCACCTAATTTATTTTGTATGGTATAAATATTATCCCTTTTATAGCTAATACTATTAATATTTTATACATTATTTTATTTTATTTTTTTGTTTTTATTATTTCATCAAAGGGTATTTTTATGGAAATTTACCAAGTGGTAAGGCGTTTCATCTCAGTTTCTATTCATTGAGATATCTTTTATTCCTAAGTACCTAATTTATTTTATAAAGTGTAAATAATTCCCATTTTACATTTAATATCATTAATAATTCATAATTCATGGTATTTTATGTTTTAAATTTTATTATTTCATTCAAGGTTATTTTACTAGAATGTAACCAAGTCGTAAGGGGTTTCGACTCAATTTTCATTTCATTGAGACATAGTTGTTAATATATACATAATAAATGATTTATGTGGTGTATATAATAAAATTTTACATATTTTAGAAGAATAAATGTATATTGATTATTTCATGGTAAACACCATGATCACCCCTCATTTGTTGTTTAATTTTCTGACTGTAATCATTCTCTTGAGACAATCACATTCATGAGAACATTTTTCATTAGAAATTACACTTCTTTAATATAAAAATATTCTTTATATCATAGATATGAATATTTAATTAATCATATAGAATTTTTACATATATATTTTCATTTAATTTTATTTTATTTTTCGGGGGAAATGCTGATAAATTCGTATTATTTACATGATATGGATATTTAATGATAAGTCATATAATTCCTAAATTATATAAATTATTTGATATTTGAGAAATACTTTGGAATTTAAGTTATGGGTGGGGGATTGTAAAAAATATACACATCATGCATTGGTAGTATCATGAAGTGAATCATTAAGCTATAATTTAATGGGTTTTTACGAATAATTTTAAACTATCTTGCGAATGTTCCTCATATTAGGGGTATCATGATTTCTAAGACCCTGACATCGAAAAATTAATCATTTTCATTGAGAATTTAGTTATTATTATTAACCATTAGATTTTTTTTATTGATATAATCTATTTATGCATTACATTCTCTATTTATTAATTAAATATAATATGTGGTTAGTCATTTACCTTCCCATGTTGATTATGACTTATCTATTAATTATGGTCATGTTATTAATTAAATGGAATGTGTTCAGTTTTTTCCCTTTCCATATTGATTATTCCATAATTATTCATGATAAATTACATTATATGTATGCCTTTCTGAGCATTTTTTCTAAATGGTAGTTATTTGATTTTCCCAATGATATGAAGATGAATTAATAAAATGAGTTCAAAGATGCCAAGGGTTTTCCATTATAATGATTTCTATTTTCCCAAATTTAAAATGGGTGTCATGTATATATTTGGTTATTCAAGTCTACTGAATTCATTGATCTGTGGTGATGTGATACCTTGTATCCTGTTGCATTGTAATAAATTAGTTACTAGCTCGGTGATAATATATTTGGGGATGTAACAGTTGGTATAAAATGAATCTTAGTAGAATCCTTGGTAATAAGATTAAGGAAAACATTGATATGGAAGCATAATAATATAATTAAATTTCATGATAATTATAGAAGAACATCATATAGTATTTGTAATTTAGGGATTATGTGGTTATTCATAGCAATACATCAATGTTTGGGAACTACAAGTTGACAATGTTCTAGAGAATTTTTAACTAGGGGTAATAACTCTGAAAAGGCATGTTGGTAATGACCCGAAAATTACCCAGTACACATAAATGGGCCATAAAATGCACCATGTTTGATGCTCCTTGGGATATTTTTAGTATAATTCACATTTTATTAACAAACAATTATTAAAGATTTTGAAAATTAATATATACCCAAGGGAACCATGTTTAAGAGTCTATGATTAAAAAATTAATTATTTTTTTATTAAGGTTATGTGCTACACCTGATTTATAATTATGTGTTATGATTTAAAATTCATTATTTTTTGGTTTAATTAACTATATTCTATTTCTTATGAATTTTTTCTTCGAATAAATAATGTTATCAGTACTCATGGAAATGCTTGTTTTTTCTTAATGAGAACACCAATACATCTTGTATTGGAATTGAGTAGAATATGGATATGTTAGGAGAACTTAATCAAGTTATGAAAAATATCCATCTAGGAATGTTGCAACCCACTATTCCACAATGTGATTCTCCTATGTTGGATCACATCAAGGTACGAACAACCCCCATCTTTTTGTGGGACTAGTAATTTTTTTGTAGATCAGAAATAGATTAAGTTCCATGAAAGGATATTTCTATTTTTGGTACACAATAAAATGGAAAATTGTGTACATACAATATAATATCCTAATGTTAGTGATGCTTAATGGTGGTCCTTGATATAGTTTACTATGGTGGAAGAAAACATATAATTGTAATATCCTGACCTGGATCACCTCAAAGATGGTGGTCAAAATCATGTGTCGCATTGCCTCAAGTGCATCTCCCTGAATGCCAGAGGCTACCAACTAGTAGTGAGGGCCCTTTTTGTGTCTGGTGGGGAGACTATGCCCATATAGTTAACAAATGATATCACTACGGAGGTAAACAACAAAAAATAATAAGTAGTAGAAGCATATTAATAAATAAACTACAGTAGAATAAATGTAAAAAATTCAACTGAATAATTAAAACCAATTTAGGATACTCACAAAAGAGTGTCATGTCATGATATGAGTCTAAACAGAAAATATGGAGAATAGAACTCAAACGCATAGTAAAAAGAATAAAAGACACAAGCAGAAACTGCATCGTGAGCCTGACCAGATCCTCTACCACAGTCTCCATCCGAAGTAGTACTGAATAGTCAAGCATCAGAAGCCGCATGCTTTCCCTTGTCAATACGTGAGAGCATGTAATATACTCCGGTGTTGAAGATAAACGAGAAGGGTGTGAGATAAAATCCCAGTAGGCTGGAACCCATGGTGTACAAACCATTCCATTTTGTGAAAAAATAAAAATGTAGTGTGCCATTACATAACCATTTCAAATAAATTAATCACAGTGAAATGAAATAAATAATTCAGCCTTGGTCCCAAAAAGCACCCGTTCCGGGTCACCTTTTTTAACCTAAGCAGGTAGAATGAAAGGGTAACTATCACAAAAAATACCCGAACATGCATATATATATATATATATATATGTAACCCAGAAAGAAAGGTAAAACCAAGAAAAAGTATACCCCAATATTGTGCTTTAACATGGAGTTCTAGTCTAGTGTCAACCAGGATCTCTTCCACATATCATGAGAAATATCTCAATTATTAGTAGACTCAATTAGCGATAATATAAACCATAAGTGCATCATTATTTATGGTTTAAGTTGATAGTTACAGTTAGAGCTCGTCCTGGACGTATCGCTACATAACATCCGTCAATTTATCAAATTCCATCGATCCCATCCAAGGAAATATTTCGAAAGACCAAGTATCTCTGGAGATATGGATTAATCCTCAGTCTGTCCAGATCTCCAAAAAATGGGTTGAGTGTCATCTGGGAATTGGTTATCCATAGTTCCAACGGATCCATCCCGATTGGCCTTTATGGTATCAGTATCACTGAAAAGTATTAGAATGTCTGGGGAAGTCACAGTCCGAAAAATCCAAAGACACCGCCCCCTAGAATATAGAGGTAACCAATCAAGAATAGAGTATCTAATTATGGCCCATAATAGGGGACCCACCATATTTCCCAGCCATGAATTTGATTAATGTTTTCATAGTAGAATATATGACATAATCAGCATATAAGGTCGCAGCTTCAAAACTAACCAGATACAACCATGCATCACAAGGCATAAATTTAATATTACCCCACAACAACTTTCTAGTTAATATACATATCCTATCAAACTTAGGGGATAATGCATATTTAAATAATAAACAATTCATCAAAACAAGTTCCAATGATCCAACAATTGAAGTTCATGTTTGAGAAACTATTTATTTAATTTAATTACAATAAAAAGTAACTTCACAACACATGGAATTAATCAAACAATAAACATGGATAAGGGATGAATACAGCAATCATATCGGCATGCCCAAAGGGGTGTCCGATTTTGTTGAAATAATTCAAACTACTATTTATTTAATTTAAAAACAATAAAAATGGGTTGTGCAATACCTACAGTTAATTAAATTTACATCCTAGCTAATGGAAAAAATACACCGACTATGTAGTCACACCCAAGGGGGTGTCCGATTATTTTGCAACCATTAAAAAAAATTAATTTAAGATGATTAATTTGGAAACAATTAAATAGAACCATTAATGTAATTAAAATTGGTAAAATTTCACAAACCCGGTAGGCACCGACTAACAGCACAATGGTGCGTTTTTTATATATTGAAACGAAATGGATGGAAAGAGAGTAGTAAGCCTACCTGGTAGTCTTAGATGAATATACAATCATCGGTAGACATTGATTTGACTTAAAATAGATGAAAATGGTTGATTTCATAAACCCCCCAAAATAGCATAAGAATATTCCACGACGAATTGCGCAAATAATACTAAACGAAATCAAACAATTCCAATTGCACAACATTAGAATTTCACGATGGTTTACTACACATCTAACATGGAAGGAATTGGATGTTGAATAGAGTAGAAGAGGCCTTCTGAAGGGGTTACAGGTTGGTGTGACGAGATTGAGGGGTGCGACGTGATGAGTGGGAGAGGGAGAGAGTAGAGGAAAAAAGAAAAGAGAGAAAAGAAAGAAAAATAAAAGAAAAGAAAAATTAGAGAAAAATAAAAGATAATAATAAAAGTAAATAAAATAAATATACAAAATAAAACAATCTAATGGAAAATAAAATAATAAAAATAATTAAAAATGGGAATCCCTGATTTTAACTATTTTCATTTTTCCTATAGCCCCCTATTTTTTTATTTCAAAATTTATTTTTACCCTTCCTTTATTTCTTTTAAATATTATTTAAATCCCTTATTACACTTTTCAAATCCTTAATTAATTATTTTAAACCCAAACACCGCATCAAACCGCAACATGGCATTTTTCATGAAATGTATGTAATTGTTTAAATTAAATAAAAAGATGACTGAGACACACAGCAAGGTGCACATGAACGCGCCCCATGTTGCTTAATTAAATAGACTACAATAATGTAAAAATCGTATATACCTGATTAAGGTTGAGACGATACTACCTCCCCTCCTTCAGACAACTTGTCCACGATTTTCCCTTCTGAGGGTAGTGGAACATTTCCAGAGAAGTGTTCCGGCCACTGCACATGTACATCCGTCTCTCGCTTTGAGGTCTCGTCTTGAATTCATCTGTGATGCCACAACACCCAAACCAGTGGGACTGACTTTCCTCGGAGGACATTCATGCTACAATCAACAATACGGATCAGATGCTCAGTAAAGGATGCATCAACTTCATGCTCGATGCCATCAGGGTCAAAAGAATGAGACAGGTCTGGATGATATTGTCAAAGATGAGATACATGGAAATCATCTTTCATGGCATGGTATCTCTGAGGTACCAGTAACTGATAGGCTATCGTCCATGAAGACTACCAAAAATGAATCAAGATATGTATGAAAAACCTGGTCCATCGGGTCCATGAACACTATCGGCACATTTGTGAGGCCGAATGGCCTAACCAGATACTCGTACAATACATACCCGCTTTAGAATGATGTATGTGGTATGTTAGACAGAAGCACATTCACCTGGTGATATCCCGACCTCAAATCAGTCTTGTAGAAAATACTTTCTCCCCGAAGCTGTTAAAAGAGATCATCTATACGAGGCAATGGATATCAATTATTTACCATGAGTTGGTTGAGTTGGTTGAGTTGATGATAATGTATGCATAACCTTAGGTAACAGTATTCCTTCAAGGTAAAAATGACAAGTGAACCCCACGGTTATGTGAAAGGTCTGATGAAACTCTTAGCCTCAACATTTTTAAGTTTATTTTTGACTTCCTGTAGTTCTGTTGGTTCCATCCTTTAAGGAGAAATACACACTGGTGCCCCACCTGGCTTGAGCTCAATAGTTATCTCCACGTCTCTCATAGAAGGTAATCTAGGGAAATAATCTGGGGATACATCCCAAAAAAGATCCACCACTGGAGGGTATTCAACTAGTTCTTTTCCCTGATCGCTCATGAAGAGACTTGCCAACTGAGCGGTCACTCTGTCCAACCCTGCATATTTATGCTTAGCTCGGTCTGCCTATAGGTCCCATTCTCCTTTGTGAATATATGTGTCACCCTCAGTGGATGCAAAAGTCAACAGACGGTGATACAAATCTATTTGGGCATAGTATGGAGAAATCCAGTTCATACCAAGAATGACTTCAATGCCAGACATATCGTGGATATAGAAATTTTAAACAAAGTGGTACCCACCTATCTCGAGGGGGCACTCTTGGAACTTGTGTATGCCCTCTTTCCTGACCCCAAGAGGAGTGTCAAGAGACATTAAAGTATAGGATAAGAGAATAGTACCTCTAATTATAGATGGCCCTACACTCTACTCCTCTAGTGCTGATTTCATTGTATACAAGGGACCTAAGCCACAACCCTGATACACTAGCTGGATGGACTGAGCAGGTCTACTCTACTGATGCTAACCGTCTGGAACATGATTTCTTCAACCATGACCTCCACCATTTAATCATCCTGATCGACGAGTAGAAAAAGTACTTCTAGCCTAATATGGAGTCCTAGATCCCATACCTGATGGAGATGCAGGTGCGGATCATCTACCATTGGATAATGAAGAAAGGGAATGATAGAAACGCTGAAGGTGACCCATCCTTCCGCAATCTCGACACTCCTATGGATCTCTCGTGCACTATGGATTCTTGGGAACATTCCTACCGCACTGATAACATGTGTCAAAGATATGAATATTTTCTGGTTGGATAGGATTTCCACAACTTGCTCTTTCAAAATGGCATTTTCTGTTTCTAGAAGTGCCATCACACTATCTCAGAACTGCACCTTCCTGGCTCACTAGTTTTGATTCCTTGGCATTTTTCTCTAAGATCAAAGCCGGATTCTGGATCTATGTATTAGTTTTCAAATGGTAGACGTTATCCTATGAGCGGATAGTGTACTCAAGTCTGTCTTCAAAATGACTCACAGTAGTCTATGTGACGCCAGGCAGAGATGGGGAAAACATTGAAGTTTGGTGAAATGAGTAGAATACACTAACACTATCATAGAGCCCTGCTGAAGATGTAATAACTCCCATGCATGATCATATCTCATAGTCTGCTAAAAAAGTGATTGTAGAAGGCTTCTTGATAATTTGCCCAATATATAACATCACATTACATTTCCCGGAACTTTTCATGATTCTAAATACCTCTATTTTGGAGTAGTGAATTGAGGTGCGTTTCAGTGAACATTAAATGAAAACTAATGGACAGTGAGTAGTGCACGGTTCGTGCACGGTTTTACAAACCGTGCGACCAAACCGTGCAAACCATGCAGAACTGGACATAAGGGTCCACACGGTTTGTGCACAGTTTGACAGACCATGTGACCAAACCGTGCCAACCATGAAAACCTGGAATGTGGGTTCTTCACGTTTGGTTTACGGTTTTCCTGACCGTGCGCCACTGTCTCGGAAACTGTGCGGCAATATAAATGAGATCCTATAATGGTGGTCTCAAGCATTTTTTCCTCTAAGTGGATCGTTTTTCCTCTTATGTGGCCCTAACTCGGTATTTTTCTTCTCTAAAGGTCAAAGAGGGTCCTTCCATCTTTCTATAGGCTATCTGAAGGATTCTCATGGGAAATCAAAGCCGGATTCATGAGGTATGTGATTGTTCTTCTTCGATCTTGATCGGTTTCTTAGATCTACTTAGATCTACTTTTCCTATTTTCTCAGTTTCTTAGATCTACACTCGTTATGGGTATATCAAAGGCTATGAATGCCAAATATGATGACATTTGGTCTTGATCTTTCTAGGAGTAGAGATCTAAGGTGTGTTCTTGATGAAGCAACCTGGTTTTGTTGAGAATTCTTCAACCATTGTTGTTTTTATCAAAACCTTTGAGGTAGGTGGTTCCATCCCAACATTCCCAATTAATCATTTTTGTATTTATTGATTTATTTCAATTGATGATTTAAATTAAATTGGACAAATTTTCCTTCAATAAAATTGATAAAAATTCTATTCCAGTTAATCGAGGTATTTGAAATGGTTCTAGCATTAAAATTTAGAAAACCCCAATTCCATTGAATTGGGTGTGTTTATGGAATTTTGGTAATTTAAATTGATTACTTAAAATTTTAGATTTGATTGAAATTATGACAATTATATTGTTTAATTTAATAGTGGAAATAAATTGTGTGATGGTGAAATTAGTTTTTATTGGAATTCAAACTGGTGAAAATGGATTAAAATTATTTGATTGAAACACATTGGTTTTATCTTGTGAAAAAGGCATGTTTTTGAATAAAACCTATTTTGGTTTTAAATAAAAAGAATTTGGTAATTTTTAGATGGAAGAATGGGATTGATCATATTTTTAATCATTCTAAAATTAGTTCACCCATCATGTAAGAGTGCATGCAAGCCTTAGGTAGTTAGTGAGTTATTTTGATACACTCTACATTAAAAAAATGTTCTAAAACATAATTGTGGTAGGTCACATACCTAGCGGGTTGGTGACGAGTCTCCTTTGTCCAGTGTCATAGGGACGTGTGTATACACATTTTAATGAGTTCACATAGAGATTTTGGAATCCTATAACTAGTTAATACTGCCATACCTTTTGGCTGATGACCATACTGCTTGCTTGTTTATTTATATTTCAGAAATAAATGTATGCCAACACTTTTGAACTGCATTACATGCATGATAAATTTATATAAACTATTTTATATAAATTTTTTATTTAAGCCATTGTTTTATAAATATTCCATCATTTGTAAAATCATTGCGTAAAAATATTTCTTTCCATCATTTGAAAATGTATATCACATTTTTCAAAAATATGATTTTTAATTGCCAAACCTGTTTATTTAAAAATTTAAATCTTTTCCATGGATAATCTATATTTTCCATCAGTTATGGAATCTTTGGTGGTATCGTACTGGGCTTAGTCACACACCCTAATTTTTCCTTCAGGTGTTTTTAGACTTTCTTCTTCCAGGTTCGAGCGAAGGGAAAATATCTCTTGGAGGAGAATCCAGCTGGTGTGTTTTGGTCTTGGTGAGTTGTGTCCTTTGGGACCCTGGGGTTGTTTTTCCCATTTTAGTACTTGGGTTGTAGTACTTTGGGATTTTTATGACAATTTGTATTTTGGTACATTACTCAAGGTGGAGTTTCTTTTGTAAATCATACTGCTTTGTTTTCTATTGCTTCCTCATTCTTGTGGGAAAAATTGTTCGCACTTGTATGTTGTACGATGCCAGGTGCTAGTCGCCAACCCATTGGGATCGGGAATGACCTTCGGGCTATGTCAGGGTTGGATCTGTAATCAGGTTACAAGGGTACCTAGGATGGTTCGCGACAAAATGGTATCAGAGGCTAGGATAAGCATCATTACTTGATGACAGTATGCATGTTAGTATTCTTGTCGGGACATAGGAGTTTGTTGTGATTGAGTGCCTGGCCAGCTCTCACCGCAATGAACATTAAGTCACCAGGGGTGGTTATGGAAAGATGACTTGTGGATTAGTTCTACACTTTACCTATTTTGATTTCGATAGAGTGAAATCCAAATCAGGTATGTTCAACCAGTATGGATCAGATTTCCCTCGTTGTTATATACGAGCTTCATCTAATGTCTTCTTTATTTTCTGCTAATGTTGTGTATCATCATGCCTCTGATAAGATGTGTGAATCATATCCATGAAGGGGCTACTGTTGAACAGCTATGAGCGAATCCTCCAGTGGACCCGAGCCTAGTTGAGGTGATTGTGCACATTGTCCAAGCTCTTGGACAAGCACCACCACTAAATCCACATTCAGGCTCTAGCTGTAGAGCCTGGGGGTTCTCTTCAAATTTTTTCTCAATAGTTCTGTCACCAGAAACCACCAGTTTTCAAAAGCTCCACTGATCCTCAAAATTCTAAGGATTTATTTGGCGGGATAGACTTCTGTTTGAGTTCTTATAGACACCAGATGAGATCGTGGTGAAGTGTTCCACCTTTTGTATTAGAGGGACCATGTAAGATATGGTGGGACAAGATGGTGATGGTTGGGAAACATGAAGGATTGGAGTGGAAGGATATTAGGGTTCATTTAACCAACCAGTTCTATCCAGAATCAAATGTGTTGGCTAAGGTTGTGGAGTTTTTCAAGCTTTAGTAGACTAAAAAAACCGTGACTAAGTACTAAAATCAGTTTTTTGAGTTGGTACATTTTTCTCCTGAGATTGTATCTAATGTGAAGATGAAGGCTCGACGATTATTTTTGGAACTTCGATCAGATATCCATTCTCACGTTTTCTTACTAAATTTACACACATAAGTTGATGTGATGGATAGGGTGATGATGTTTGAGATGGACCTGTCAGGAAATTCATAGTTGAAGGAAGTTCATTTTCCTCCTAGTGGAAGTGTTGGTTCTTTTCAAGGAAAACAAAAGAGTGATGTTTCTCATGTTAGTACCCAACAACAGAGTAATTATAGACCTTTGGTAGCACCAGGAGGGGCTTCATTGACTTGGTATCAGTGTGGAAATCCAGGACATTCTATGAGGGTTTCCACTGAGGCACCCAAGAACTATAGCTCCTAAGGACGTTTAGGGAACTTATAGAGTTTATTCCTTCTCTTCTCTACATCACATAGAGAAACATGATCTTCAACACCTCCAAAAACTGTGGGGAAATCAAATTCTTAATTTACAAAACGGTTCCAGCCACAAGCATCTGGAACGAAGCCTCTTCACACAGTGGAAGAGTCGCCAGAGGTAGATGATACAGGTCCTGCAACTGTGAGAGGTACCATTATTATTGCTTCATCTTTAGTGACATCTCTTTTTGATACTATTGCATATCACTCTTTTATTTAAACCCATAGTTTTAATCTTCTTAATCTAACTATAAAGCTTTTACCTTGTGCGCTGGATATTACTACACCCCTTGGTACAAAGATAGAGAAGGGTCTTCATAGTCCTGCTTATTATGTCTTCTCTTTATCAGATGTTGATCATGCTTGGAGTTTTTTTGTTCTCGACATGAAATCTATTGACGTCATATTTGGGATGGATTAGATCATTGCCAATAAATTCTGGATCGATTGTTATCTTCGACGGGTCTACCTTACTACACCCAGTGGTGTGCCTCTTTTTTTTTCAAGGAGAATGGGACCAAATGTCAAGTAGAGAAGGACCCACTTATCCCGAGTTGGGGAAATCTATAATAGTGTTTTAATTTTATCTAGAGAGAGATCTAATGTGTGGTGATCTTCCTCCAGTCATCGCTGAGTTTCTTGATGTGTTTCCTTATGACATATATGGTTCTCCACTAGTAAGGGAGATTGTTTTTTCTATTGACTTAATTCCAGGTACTCAACTAGTTTCTATTCCATCGTACCAAATGGCTCTAGCTGAACTAAAAGAACTGAAGACTCAGTTATGTGATCATATTCAGAAAGGATTTGTACGCCCAAGTGTGTCACCTTTGGCATCACTAGTTCTCTTTGCAAAGAAGGCTGATGGTTCTTTTCGCTTATGTGTTTATTATCGAAATCCCTATAGGGTTACGATAATGAAAAAATATCCATTACCACGAATTCATGATTTGTTTGATAAATTGAAAGGGGAAAAGTGGTTTAATTAAATTGATCTTTGATTTGGTTACTATCAGTTGAGGATAATAGAATCTGACATTCATAAGACCGCTTTTCAGAGTAGGTATGGCCATTATGAGTACCTTTTTATTCCCTTCGGCCTGACAAATGCTCCTGCAGTTTTCATGGATTTGATGACCAAGGTTTTCCATGAGTATTTAGATATTTTTTTGGTAGTATTTATCGATGAAATTCTTGTCTAATACAAGTCTAAGGAGGATCATGTTCATCATCTGAGAATAGCTCGAAGTCTTCTAAGGAATCACCAACTTTATGCCAAGATTTACATGTGCGATTTCTGGATTTGAGAAGTGAAATAATTTGGAAATATCATTTCATAACAAGGAATAACAGTTGATCCTGAGAAGGTGAAGGCTGTTATAAATTGGGAACAACCACGCAATGTTTTTGAGATTCGGAACATCTTGGGCTTATAAAGATATCATCACCGATTTGTTAAAGACTTTTCAAATTTATCTTCTCCAATGACTGCTCAAACTCAATAGGGAAAGAAGTTTTCCTAGAATGATAAATGTTAGAGTTCTTTTGTTGAGCTAAAGAATCTTTTGACTATTATGTTGGTGTTAATTCTTCCTAAGGGTGGGATAGGTTATGTGGTCTTCTGTGATGCATTGGTTTCAGGTTTGGGATATGTCCTTATGAAAGGTAATCATGTTGTTTCCTATGGATCTCGTCAGCTTAAGCCTCATGAGAAGAACTATCCTACTCATAACCTTGAACATGTAGCTATAATGCATTCACTTAAGTGTTGGAGACATTACCATTATGGATAAAGGATTATTCTGTATTCACACCACAAGATATTGAGTTACATATTCTCTCAATAAGATTTGAATTTCTGCCAAAGGTGTTGGGTGGAGTACCTGAAATATTTAGACATTAATATTTATTATACCCCATGGAAAGGGAATGTAGTTGAAGATGCATTAAAAAGGAAACTTCCATCACATGATGTGAAAGAATCTTCATAATAGTTGAGTTTTATGGATCTTTTTGTTCAGTTGCATATTGGTGTTCAGTGGAAGGGGAATGAAATTTCATTAGCCAGTGTCCTGTTCACATATACTCTTCTTGACTTAATTCTTCAAGATCAACTATTGGATGATGAATTACATAGAATTAGAGACTCTATTTATGGTGGGGAGACTGAAACCCAGTGGTATTTCTCCAAAGAGGGTATTCTGTGTTATCTAAACCGTTACATGGTGCCGTTATCGACAAGGAAGGATGTGATAGAGGACTTCCATAACTCTTAGTGGGCTATGAACCCAGGAACCAAAATGATATTATATGATATGCATCAACAATTATGGTGGCCGGTTATGAGATGAGGCTTTTCTGAGTTTGTATTCCGTTGCAATACATGCAAGCAGGTGAAAGCTGAGCACCACAAACATTAGGGTTTTCATCAACCACATACAGTCCCTACATGGAAGTGGGATGAAATCAATTTGGACTTTATGGTTGGGTGGCCTCAAACCCAAAGGAAGAAGAACACGATATGGGTTGTGATCAACAGGCTGACAAAGTCAGCTCACTTTATTCATATTCGAGATACAACCAAAGTTGATGAGTTGGGAAATATCTTTGTGAATGCAATTGTCCATTTTCACAAAGTTTCGTCTGCTATAGTCTATGATATGGATCCTTGGTTTTCTTCTCACTTTTAGAGAGGCCTTTAGGAGGCACTGAAATATTAGGTCCGTTTGAGCACGGCCTACCATCCATAGTCTGATGGCCAGATAGAGAGAGCTATTCAGATCCTTGAGGATGTGCTCCATGCATGTGTTCCCGACTTTGGTGGGTTTGGGAGGATCATCTGGGGTTAGATGAGTTTTCTTATAACAATAGTTATCAGTCTGTGATCAAAATGGCTCCTTTTGGGGAATTGTATGTCCATCCTTATAAATCTACTTTATGTTGGTCAGAGATTGTTGAAAGATCCTTCCTAGGATTGAGTTTGGTCCAAGAGATGACAGCTAAGATCCAGTTGATTCATCAGAGAATGTTGACAGCATAGATTCATTACAAGTCTTATGTTGATCATCGCAATAAGACATTAGATGTCTCAGTTGGTGACCAAGTGTTCTTGAATGTTTCGACCTAATTAGGTCACTGATGGCTTGGGATTCAAGGGAAGCTTGATCCTCTTTTTGTGGGACCTTTTGAGTTTGTTGGTCATGTAGAAAAATATGTTTACTGACTAGCTCAACCACCATAGCTAATGTCAATACATAACGTGTTCCATGTATCACAGCTGCGGAAGTATCTATCAGATACATCTCCTATTTTGAGCTAGAGTGATCTTGAGATTGAACCAGATTTATCTGTGACTGAAAGACCAGCTAGGGTTGTTGATGTTGAGACCAAGGTACTTCGTGTGATAACAATACCTATGGTCTGTATACTATGGCAGCTCGGTTCCGATTCTCATGAGATGTGGGAAAGGGAGGCACTAATGAGAGAGCAGTGGCCTCATCATTTTGACGTGGAGGTTTCATCATAGGCATTCTGGGGACAAGAAAGATCTTATGGTGGGGATGTTGTAATATCAAGCTACATTTTTAGGAACTTTTGATGTCTCTAAGTACCTATGTTTTGGATTAGTGGTCTGGGGTACGTTTGGGTGGTATTTTAAGGAAAACTAATGGACAGTGAGTTGTGCACAGTTTGCACATGGTTTGACAAACCGTGCGACCAAACTGTGCCAACAATGCAGAACTGGACAGAGAGGATCGCACAGTTTGTGCATGGTTTGACAGACTGTGCAACCAAACCGTGCCAACCTTGCAAACCTGGATTGTGGGTTCCGCACAATTGGCACACAGTTTTCCTAACTATGCACCTCTATCTAAGAAACCATGCGGCCACTTAAACAAGATAGCATAAAGGTGGATCTCACATTTTTTCCACTATGTGGGTCATTTTATCTTCCTAAGAGGCCCTATCTCGGGATTTTTCTCCTCTTAAGGTCAAAGAGGGTTCTCCCATCTTTCTGGAGGTGATTCGAAGGCTTCTCTTGGTGAATCGAAGTCGGAGTCTTGAGGTATGTTATCATTATTCTTCATACATGATCAGTTTCTTAGATCTACATAGATCTACTTCTCGTTTTTTTCTTATTTTCTTATATTTATGCCCATTATGGGTAGATATATGTGTGTGGATGCCAAATATGATGATATTTGGTTATGATATTTCCAAGAGATGAGATCGAAGGTGGTTTCATAATGAAGCAACCCAGTTTTCTTTAGCATTCTTTGACCGTTGTGGTTTTCATCAAAACCTTTGAGGTATACGGTTCTGTCACGACTTTACAAATTGGTCATCCTTGTATTTCTTGATTTATTTTAATTATTTATTTAAATAAAATTGCTCAAATTTTCATTCAATTCAATTGATAAAAATTCAATTCCATTGAATCGAGGTATTTGAAATGTTTTTGGCATGAAAATTTGGAAAACACCCAATTCCATTGAATTGGGTGTGTTTATGGAAATTTTCTAATTTAAATTGTTTAATTTAAATTGTGGATTTGATGGAAATGATTTCAATTTAATTATTGAATTTAATTGTGAAAATAAATTGTGTGATTGTGGAATTAGTTTTTATTGGATTTCAAACTGGTGAAAATGGCTTAAAATGATTCGATGGAAACCCATTGGTTTTATCTTGTGAAAAAGGCATGTTTTTGAATAAAACCTATTTTGGTTTTAAATGGAATGAAATTGGAACTTTTGAAATAGAAGAATGGGATTGATCATATTTTTAAGCATTCCTAAAATAGTTTTCCCATCAAGTAAGAGAACATGAAATTGTTATGTAGTTAGTGAGTTATTTGGATACAATCTACGCTACGACAACGTTATAAAAAATACTTGCGGCTGGTCACATCCCCGATGGGTTGGTTATGAGTCTCCTTTGGCTAGTGTCAAAGGGATGTGTGTATACACATTTTACTAAGTTCACATAGAGAGTGTGGAATCCTATAATTGGTTAATACTATCGTACCATTTGGTAGATGACCATGGTGCTCACTTGTTTATTTATATTTGAGATATAAATGTATTCCAATACTTTTGAACTGATTTAAATTCCTGCTAAATTTATATAAATTTTTTTATAAATGTTTTACTTAATCAATTGTTTTAGAAATATTCCATCATTTATAAAATCATTGCTTAAAAATATTTATTTCCATCATTTGAAAATGAATAACATGTTTTGTTAAAATATGATTTTCAATTACCAAACCTGTTTATTTGAAAATTTAAAGCTTTTCATTGAATAATCTATATTTGGAATATGTTACAGAATCATTGGTGATATCCTACTGGGCTTAGGCTCACACCCTACTTTTTCCTTCGGGTGTTTGTATACTTTCTTCTTCCAGGTTCGAGCGACGGGAAAAGACCTCTTGGAAGAGAATCTAGCTGTTGAGTTTTTGTCTTCGTGAGTTGTGTCCATAGAGACCATGGGGTTTTTTCCCATTTTAGAACTTGGGATGTAGTACTTTGGGGTTTTTATACCACTTTTTATTCTGGTACATTACTCCCGGTGGAGTTTCTTTTATAATGCATACTGGTTTCTTTCTGTTGCTTCCGCATTATTGTGGCGAAAATCATTCCCACTTGTATGTTGTATGATGCCAGGTTCCTACTGCCGACCCATAGGGATTGGGAATCCCCTTCGGGCTATGTCAAGGTTGTCTCGGTTATCTGGTTACCAGGGTACCCAGTCTGGTTTTTGATATAAGCAATGTCCCTAGCCTGCTCATCCAGAGAAAAAATGTAGCACTAGTGTTTGGCGGTGTCACAAAGCATGTAGAATAAAATCTTGACCCTTCTCTATAAGGGTGTCTCATGGCGGTCAAAGATAGACTATACAGATTCTATCCATGATTCTGCAGCATGAGGGCTGCCACTCCCCAAGAAGGTGGGAGGGTGCTACTGTAGAAAGTAACGCGTAAGGTATGCCATAGATGGGGTAGGTCTGGGAATATTCTGAACCGAATACATAACCTAAGGAGAATATCCCTGAACTGAGTGTTAGGGTCCCTCAAAAGATCGACAAGAGGTAGTTCCACAGGAGGATCTATGTGAGGAACCACTGGTGGTTCAGGACCCACCATCTCTGGAATGCACTCACTTCCACTCTCTTGAGACACATCATGAAGACGTCGCGATGAAATTTTTCTATGACAGCCAATCACACTTATAGAAAAAGAGTAAAGAAGGTGAGAAAACAATTAGGGTGAAAAATAGGTTAGTACATAGTCTTCCTCTGAGCACAAAACAACAGACAACCCACCTCAAGAGCTCGGTTTCGATATAGAAGAGACAACTAAAAAGGATTACTAAATAGTTCTACAGACCACTCCTAGGATGAGTTAGGCTAACATAAAATAGACTAACACTACCATATATTCAATAAACCAACAATTCAAAATTTTACCACTTGGTATAACAGCACTCACATGAAACAGGAAAAATAACACTTAAAGTAGATATGGCATGGCAATAGGCATGGAATTTAAATCCTATAGTTCCTATCATGATACATGGGATGTTTTACCCCGTATCATTGGGAAGCAATGGTAAACCCATTATTTCAATAATTCCACCACAATAAGAACGCAATACACGTGAGTTGCCCAAGGTAAAATCATATCAATAGTAACTGTCATAATCTCTAACTGCAATCTCAACCCAAGAATTTGAGTTTTCTCTTGTACATTGGTCAGCTACGTCCTAGCACATAGTACATCCCAAATCCCTATATCCTAGTCTCCTATCTAACCCAAACAGTACAACAAAAGTAAAAACCTCCTATGATACAACTTTTTAACATCCCGACCCAGATCACCTTTAAGACGGTGGTCGGACATGTGTGTCACATAACTTCAAGCGCATATCCTCAAATTCCATAGTCTGCCGACTAGTAGCGAGGTCCCTTTTGTGTCTGTGGGGGAGACTATTCCCGCATAGGTAACCAATAATATCATAACAGAGGTAAAAATAACAAATAAATAGCAGTGGAAGCATGTGAATAAATAAAATATAGTAGAAGCAATAAAAATAAGCTAACTAAAAAATAAAAACCAAGTGACGAAACTCACAAAAGAGTGTCATGCCATTATATGAGTTTAAACTAAAATTACGGAAAACAGAACACAAACACACAATCAACTAAAAGAAAATAAACAAGTAGCAACTGAATCCCAGTCCTCTGCCCCATTCTCCATCATATGTAGTACAGAATAGTCAAGCATCTGAAGTTGCACGCTTCCCCTAGTCAATAACTATGAACATGTAATCTAATTGACTGTTGAAATTGCCTTAGTAGGGTGTGAGAATAAATCCTAGTAGGCCAGCACCCATGGAATCTAAACCTTTTCATTTTTTGTAAAAATAAAAATGCAGTGTTTCATTATATAACCATTACAAATAAATTAATTGTAGTGAAATAAAGTAAATAAGTCGACCTGGTTCCCAAACGACACATGTGCCTGGTCACCTACTTCACCCTAAGATGGTAGTCTGAAAGGGTACCTGTCAGTAGTAATTCATGAATACGAATATATATATATAACCCATAAAGTAAGTTAATACCAAGAAAAATTATACCCCAATCTTATGATTTAACTTCGGGTTCAAGTCAATTTTCAACCAGGAACACATCCACATATCAGGGGAAATATCTCAATTCTTAATAGAGTCAATTAAAAAATAACATAAACCTTATGTGAATCATTATTTAAGGTTCGATTTGAGAGTACGAGTCTGAGACCGTCCCGATGGTATTTCTACAGAACATCCGTCAATTATTCCAATGCCAATGAGCTCGTCTAATGCAATCGTTCGAAAGACCAAGTATCGCCCTAAGCATGGATTTACCCTGAGTCCATCCCGATCTCTTAAAGGTTCATTGAGTGTCATCCGAGGATGTCTAAGCCACATTGCCAACAGATCCATCCGGATGGGCTGTGTTGGAAGAGGTATCACTGAAAATTATTAGAAAGTCTGGGAAAATCATGGCCCAGCAAAGCCAACGACACCGCCCTTGGCACATAGAGTTAACCCATCAGGAATGGAGGATATAAGCATGGTCCTTAATATGGGACCCACCTCCTTTCCCCACCCTTAATTTAATTAATGTTTTCAGAGCGCCAAATATTACATAATCACCTTATAATGTCATAGCATAAAAACTAACCAGATACACTCTTGTATAAAAACACATAATTTTAAAAGTAAAACACAACATCTTGAAATTCAATATAAATATCACATCACCCTCAGTGGATAATTCATATTTAAATAATAAACAGTTTTGAAAATCAACTGCCAATTATCCAAAAATTGAATTTCATGTTCAAGAAACTATTTATTTTATTTTATTCTAATAAATAGTTGCTTCATAAAACATGGAATTAATCAAACAATAAACTCTGCTAATGGGAGAATACACCGATCATGTTGTCATGCCCAAATGGGTGTCCAACTTTTTAGGAATAATTCAAACAAATATTCATTTAAAACAAAAAATGGGGTTGCACAATACCCGCAGCTAATTAAATTAATAACCAGCTAATAGAAAAGTACGCCGACTATGTCAGCACACCCAAATGGGTATCCTATCTTTTTGAAACCAATCAAAAAATTAATTTAATATGTTTAAGGCTGTAACAATTAAACAGAACCACTAAATAAACTAAAATGGTTAAAATTTCAACAATCAGTAGGCACCGACTAACGGCACAACATTGCATTTTTATAAATTGAAACTAAAATGAGGGAAATCAAGTAGTAGCCCTACCTTGTATTCATATATGACTCTATGACCTACGATAGACTTTTATATAACCTAAAACAGATGAAAATGAAGATTTTTAGAAAAACCACAAAATAGGGTAAGAATATTCTACGACAAATTGTGGATAGAATACTCAAAGGAATCAAATGATTACACTTGAAAAACTTTAACCTTTCAATAAGTTTTACTAAGAACCTAATGAAAAAGAAATCAGACATCGAACGGAGGAGCAGCAGACTTCCGAAGGGGCTGCTAGTTGGTTTGATGGAATTGAGGAGTGCGAGGTGATTAGTAGGAGAGGGAGAGAGGAGACGAATAAATAAATGAGAGAAAAGAAAATAAAAGAAACGAAAAGAAAAATAAGAGAAATATAAAAGATAAGGAAAAAAAATAAATAAAATAAAAAGATAAAATAAAACAAAATAATGGAAAGAAAATTAATAAATATAATTAAAAATGGGAATCCCCCATTTTAATTACTTTCATTTTTCCTATAACCCGCTCTTTTTTTATATAATTTATTTTTACCTTTTATTGATATTGTTTAAGTCTTTTTAAAATCTCTTATTACCCTTTTATAATCCTTAATTAATTATTTAAAACCTGAACATCGCGCTAAAGCGTGCTGTGAAATTTTTCATGAAACGTCTGCAATTATTTAAATAAAATAAATGATGTCTGGGACCCACAGCGAGGTGCGCAGGCATGCACCCTGGGTCACTTAAATAATTACACTATAATATATTAAAAATGGTATGTACCTAATTAAGGCAGAGACATTACAATAATAGATATAATAGGGAGCTTTTAATGATAAAATATTTGACAAATATATCCCTTGTTAGCAATGAATAGATATAAATAGAGAGTTCTATATCATAATGAAAAAGAAAGAAGAGGATATAATGGAGCGTGATGATCTATTTACAGGAAATTCCATGTATTCTATGGATTACATTAGCAATACTGAATGCAATATATATTGTTTTATAAAAGAGAAAAAGAAAAATCTCCAAAGGGTACCAATCTCTCTATCTTTTTCATTATATGATAAAGTAGTTTTGTGAACCAGAAAAATTATGAAATAATTATCTAGATCCCAAATGTTCAAGGTAAATCCTGAAAATAATATATTAATTGAGAAAAAATAAAAAAGGAATATTTCAAAGAATAATAAGATAATGAATCAATTTACTTATTTTGAAAAATGTTGAATGAATAATCCTAGAAATGGATTTAATGGCATGGGGTCATATTACATGTGTGGTGATGAGGTTCATCTACCTGATGAATGTAATAGGAATAGAAAAAACAATGATCTATAGTGATTAAACTGTAATGAAATGGGTTATTATTCAAACCATTGTCCCAGTCATTATGGAAATATACCATAATAGTGTCTAAGGGGATACATCCAAGAGTATATGATCACTACAACTCATGTAAAAGATCCCAATGAAGTAGTGGAAGATAAATTAATCATAGCCTCCTATTTATCAAATTAATTTTTGATTATGTATTTTCACACTCTTTTATATCTTCTATGTTTTCAAACAAAATAAAAAAAGGATTTTAGAGGATATCCTATGCTAATGATCGTAATTGAGGTCTATAGTTTCATTATTATGAAAGGTTACTATTAGGGATTCATTTATAATTCTTCCTGATTGGCTGACTTGTTATCTAGGTTTACACCTAAAGGGATTATGTTTATAATAAAAAAGAAATGTGAATAATTTTTTGATGAATGGAATATATGATTGGCCAATAAAATGATTTTTACTCTACCATCTGAAAATTATGGTTTTTTGTAATATCCTTTTACCGAACTATCAGGCGAATCATTAAAAATTCCATGGATTTACTTTTCTTATTGTACATAGATGGCTCAGAACAAATTTCGATTATACTTATTTGTTAAAACATAGATTTTTTGTACTCTTATCTATAACCTGAATTTTTTATAGGTTACAGGGCGATTTCACACCCTTTAAATGGGGTACAGTCTATGTAAGGGTTGCTGGATGTAATTCATTAAAAGCATCATGCTGTGAAAGGTTACACATCATGAAGTGACCTTAAATATTATGTTTTAATAAAAGTTCATGATTTCAGAATGAGGTGACTATTTTTCTAGTGTAAGTGGGACCTTGGAGGTTACACATCGTGTTAATTGGTTAGATATCATGTAATGGCCCACATATTGTTTTTAATATAGGTGTATGGTTTTTTGTTACATTGTTTTTCCAGACTCTTCCTATCAACCTAGGGAAATTCATAGGTGATCTTGGGAGAGTCCTATAATTATTTAATTATCCGATTAGCATTCAATCATAATTTCAGTGACGGTACATCTATTGGGGTGGGTTATATTTTTACTTATTTCTTACCATTGATCTTGGTGGCCCCCTTGGATTGTGTTATAGGATCCATTGGTCTATGTTGGTGATTCCTCATGAATTATTTTACATCTATTTTAAATCTCGTTTTATAGGACATTACATTGTGGGTCATGCTGTGTCCGGAATTCATTCATGAGGAAGGTTAGTTTCCTCCTTTCCACCGCCACATTTTTTTCTAAATTAGATCAATCCTTTGATGGGGATTAGATTCTAGGGAATTCTTCATCGTCATTGGGATTTTATTATTGTTGGATCCTATTGTGGTCATGTGAGACCAAAGTATTGAGGTATGTGGTTCTATCTCTAGCCTATTTTGATGAATGTTGTTGTTTTTGTTTTATAAACTAATTTATACATATAATTGGCACGATTTATTTGTGTGTGTTGAAAATAGTGTTTTTAATGAGAAATGGGGTTTTCCATGTTTTTTGATATATGGAAAAGGGGTATTTTAAATGAATTTTATTAGGTTTTTGAAATGGTCTTGAAATAGTTATTAAAGAGTTGGATATATTTGTGAAAATGATCACATGGGTTACCTTTTGTACATAGGTGGATGGTATAGATTTAGGCCATAATCCTTTTTTTAATTATCAGGATGTTTGTTTATGGTGATTCACTCTATTTCATAGGTATATTATTATATTTGAATGGTATTGAATATTTGGGGGTTTTATTCATGTGGTATTCCTTTTCTCCCTAGGCTTATATAATTGTAACTGAATTAAACACTTCATTGTTTGTGGTATGGGTAGTCTTCTGTACTGACTTATAGTGTTCCTTGGTTCTAATTCCTATGATTCTATTTTTTGTTGTATTTTTTGTATTGGTTTGATATGCATGTGTTATGACTATGATAAACTATATGGTAAATGTGATTTTAAATAGATATAACTTATTTTGTTTTAGAGGTGTAAAAAGGGGGAATGTTTACAATGTTTTTTACAAAACTGATATACTTCTTATCATGTCATGTTTTATTTGAAATTATCATACATGAATTTTTATATAGTGAATTTATATGGAACACCAGCGTGGGATCCTATTGATCATGTTAGATCACACCATGCACACCACTTTGGTGGTGTGTAGATCTTTGTATGTATTCCATTATAGGGAAAAGAAAGGTGAAACAATTTGGTGGTGAGGTTTTATGTGTGCTGGGTAGGGTAGCTGGTGGTAATGTTGTGGGAGTTTGTCTGTTCCATTACATGTAGTAGGGGTTTCATTTTGGTCCTTTGTAGTTATACTTGTATTTTTGATTTTTAGCCACTTTTACAGTTGTCTTTTCTCTTCTATCTTCTTAAGGTTATGAAATATATTTATTATACTTAAACTGTGTCTTTATTTTTTGCCTATATATTTCATATGATTTTACATGGTGGTATAAATTGTTTCTTCTAGTTTTTTTTCATGTCCCATGTGCATTGTTGTCCGCCTGTGGGGATCAGTACCACTCATTGGGTATGTGAAGGATCATTCCGGGTTATAGTTCTGATGGAAACATGGGTTGGATCATTTAAAAATGGTATTAGAGGACACTTTCCTTCAAGAGCCATTGACTATGGAGGTCTGTTGTAAAGGAGATAATATTTTTGGGATGTTATATGTATGTTGCAATAAGTTCAGGTCTAGATCTTATCATGATGATACTCAAGTATGCATGGGATGTTAGGATACATGTCTCTAGTGTTGGGTTTTATTTTGAAACTCAGATTATACATATGGGTTTTCTGATTTAAAATGAGAATTTCATTTATGTATTATTATTATATTTATTTAGTTGTGCAATAATATGCCTTTGAAAAACAATCCATGAGTTATTTAGGGAGTTGCAGCAGATTCTCTATAAGGGAACCCACCATTTTCACATAATCTCATCGAGACTATTATACGGTAGTTCATTTTTTTGATTAGAATGTTTTATGAGTTTAGAATGTATTGTCTGTGGTACAACCAAAAGATAGATCAGAGGAAGATCAATGGTATAAATTCTTGTGTGAGAAACCACCATCCATTAAAGAAACACATTAAAATAAAAAGGCAGAGGATTGGATGGATATGATCGAACAAATGTTTTACATCCTAAGGACACCTAATAATATCAAGGATAAGTGTAAAGAATTCATGCTTGAGGTTCTTTATATGAGATGGTGGGATTATATGGTCCATGAAGGCTTCATCCTTATAGTGGAAGCATTAGGGTTGTGCATAGGATAAAAAATACATTTCAAGAGAATCTTAGGAGTGGTGGATGTGGGTCTCAATCATGAGACTCCTCAACATCATATTCTAAAGTTAGAACTATGCCTTTGACTGGATATTAGTGTGAAAAGGTCAGACACACAAGGAATACTTTTCATAAGCCCACAATGATGTACAACATTTGGGGCAGCATTGGTCTCTTACATAGCTTATGTTAGGCTATGACTATGCCTCATTATGGTCAGGGTTCGTCGACTCCATAGGCTTCTATTGTGCAGTCAGATGTTTCAATGACTATAGGGATCCATATATAGGCCTAAGGAGTTAAGCACTTTCAAACTATAGATGAGTTTCTAGAGAATATCAATGTTGGTATGAAAATAGTGAGAGACACTATCCTTATTGAATATTTAGTATCAACTACTTTATTTGATATGGGTACCTCCCAATAATTTATATCAACATTTTTGGTTGATATGCATAGACTTTAAATTTTAATTATGTCATTTTAGGGGACCTAGAGACACCTCTCAATAAGAAGATCAAGAAGTGGGGTTGCTGTCCTTATAATTCATTAACGGTAGATAATACAGTGTTTTTCTGTGATTTTACCATTCTTGATCTATATTTGATGGACATCATCATGGGTATAGATTGGATTGTGTATCATCGATATGAGGTTGATTTTTATTATTACTGTGTCCTATTTATTTCTACTGATGGGATATATCATGTACCAAGTGGAGTGGGACCCATGATGAGGACCTCTAGGGCCTTCCAATCTATAGCTCAAGAGTTTGATTAATTCTATTTCATTTTAGACCAATGATGTTTCTATTATTGTTGATCTTTCCCTTATTGTCCAAGAAATTCTATAAATATTCCCAGATGACTTATTTGGCCTTCCTCAAGAATGATAGGTAGAGTTTATGGTTTTTCTAGTTCTAGGTATGTATCTAGTATCGATACCTTCTTGTCCTATTGCACCAATGAAGATGAAAGATATCAAAATTAATTTGGATAACCTATTTGAAAATGGTATTTTTCTCCCTAAAATTTCACCATGGGTGGACCCTACAATCTTTTCCTAGAAGTAATATGGTTCAGTTCGATTATGTGTATCATATATAAAGTTGAACTGGGTAATTGTTAAGAACATATACCAATTGATGTCTGTATATGACTTATTTTATCAGTTATTAGTGTAAAAGTGGTTTTCAAATATTAATCTCCTTCTGAGTTATCACCAGATCATTGTACGAGAGTCTGATGTATTGAAGACATTTTTTAGGAGTAGTTAAGGACATTATGAATATCATGTGTTGCCTTTTGGTCTGAATAAAAAACCTATAGTTATTATTGATACAAAGAATTGGATATTCCATCAATATCTTAACACTATTTTTGTATTGTTCATGGTTGATATTTTGGTATATTCAAAATTTGAGCGTGTGCATGATCACCACATGAGTTTGGTTTTAGAAATTTTGATAAGTCGTCATTTGTATTAGAAGATTTAAAAATGTAGTTTATAGATTCATGAAGTGAATTTATTAGGGAACAAAATTTATGAACATGGCTGATAAATTGATGATTAGAATGTTAGGGATCTCACGTCTTGGAAGGAATCATTTAATTCCTTTGAGATTTAGAGATTCCTTGGTATTTTTAGATACTGTGTATGGTTTGAAAATGATTTCACTAAGATGGTATCACCTTAGACTATTCTTACTATGAAAACGGACAAAATCACATGGTATGTGAAGTTTCAATCTTATTTCGATGAACTGAAACAACTTCTAACATTAGATCATATTCTGACCTTACGTAATCTCAGTAAGGGTTATATTGTATTCTTTTAGGCTTAAAGTGTTGGTTTGGAATGCGTGCTTATACCATATCAGCATGTGGTATCTTATGGATCTTTTTGACTTTGACTACATTAAAATAACTACCCCAATAATAATTTAGCCTTGATGCTGTAATGAATGTGCTTAAATTTGGGAGGCACTTCCAATTTGGGGAATGGTTCATTGTCTTCTTTGATCATAAGAGTTAGTGTAAAATCATTTCACAGAAATAAATGAATATCAGTGCTAGATGAGTGGTATAATACCTCTATATAGTTGAATTTCATATCTTTTACACCCTAGGGAAGGTAAATTTCATTTCATATGCTCATTGAAGGAACATACCATTACATTCTATTTTAGAATCGAAGGGTGAGTGGAACCTTAGGTGTATATTTGGTCAGTTACACTTGGATGCGTAAGAGGATGTTTTAGTAATGGTTCAGAATAGTGTCCAGTAATCATCAGCTCTCCTAGAGTAATTTTTCATTATTAGTATTAGGATGATGAGTTTAGGTAATGTAGAGAAATACCTTATGAAGAATAGATTGTTTCTAGTTAGTCTCCCTCTTTAGACGATATACTCCACTTTGGGAATTTGTTTGTCATCACAGAATATGTGAGAATTTTATTTATATCCCTATGTGGTTCATCTATCCATGCACTAAATGGACATATTATGACATGAGAAAGTAATTCTAGTTTTAGGGTATGAAGTGAGAAATTGCAGAATATGTGTCCCATTGTAACACATGCTAATAGATAAAGGTAGAGCACTCACAATCCATTGGATTTCTACAACCTCTTCTAGTGTTAGTCTCGAAATGGGAGGAGGAATTCTTGAATTGTTCTTTTGTATTACCATGGGCACCATTAGGGATAGATTATATCTAAATATGCATTGATTGGTTAATGAAGTTTGAATATTTCATTCTGATGAAGGACACCATTGAGGCTGATGATCTAGGTATGTTGTCTGTAAAGAAGATTGTGAGGTTCCATGGAAGTACTTATTCCATTGGTTCAGATACAGATCCTAGGATTAACATGAGTTTATGGAGGTATCTCCAAGAGGAAATTGTAACTCTATTCAGTTTGAGCATAACATAATATCATTACAAAGATAGACGGATGGAGCACATGATTCAGATTCTGATGGATATGTTTTATGCTTATTTCATGGAAAATGGTGGATCATGGGATACCCATCTAGGAATGGTTGAGTTTGATTAAAAAAAATTTATTAGTCATAAATACGAATTGATCCCTTAATGGAGTTTTATATTCACCCATGAAGGTCAGCTCTTTGTTGGGAGGAGGTGGGTGAAGTGTCTTTAGTTGGACAATGTATGGTCCAAGAGACATCAGCAATGATTCAAAATTTATATTGACATCTGGTTATAAACTAAAGTCGAAATATATCATATAAATACCAGAAATGTCATCCTCTGGAGTTTTCTATTTATTACTAGGTTTTCTTGTATAATTCTCCCTTTCCGGTCACTATCGACTTGGAAAATAAGGAATGTCTGCTTTGAGATATGTTGGACGATTTGAGGTCACTAAGCAGCTCAGACAAGTTGGTTATCGGTTAGAATTTATACTTAATTTGATTTTGTTTATTGATGTTCTGTAAATATCTCAGCTGTAAATGTACCATTCTGATCCCAATAACCATTTATTTTGGATGAAATTGCTATAGGGCCATGTTTTGTTGTTTTGGAGAAACCAGTTGTGATCATTGAATCTCGAGTGAATGATTTGTGTGGGAATTCGATTCCTTTTTTCTAATTACTATGGTAATTGTGATCAGATTTTCATTAGACATGGAAACACGAGTTGATGATTAAGTAGTAGTGGACTCCACTTTTTCTAGGGAATACATCTTCTACATGACTTCCCCATGATGAAAATTATATATATTGGGGAGTTTATAACATCTCATTTCCTATCTATCAATTCTATATTTAAACTCATCATGGTTTTATGTTTCTCATTATCATTGAAGGGTTGAGAAGGAATTAAGAGGATAAATAATAAAGGAGACATATGTTTGTCGAATATTTGATTTAATGTTCTTTTTTTATAGGTTATATGGTGATATCATGTAGTGTAATAGGGTTACATGATGTTAAAGTGTTTTCGGATGCATGTCATGAATGAATTGATATTGAGAGATGTTGTATGATTGGAAGAGACCGTACATGTCATAAGTTATTAAAAATTTAGTATTTAGTCATAGGAGGAAGGTATTATAGTGTATGTGGGGTCTTTATGGTTAATCATTATGTAACCAGGTCACACAACATGTAACTGACCATGTGTTGTATTTAAAATAAGCATGTGTATTTTTTTCTTTTATTCTCCAAAATCTATTTCTCTCAATCCAGGAAAATTTCTCGTAAATTTTGGGAAGCTCCAATAATTATAGAACAATTTGATAAACGTTTTATCATTATTTTGATCATGGTGAATCTCTCTAGTTGAGTGATCTTTCTACTTCTTCATTGCCTTTGATCATGGTAGTTCTCATGGATTGTCTTATCTTATCAGTTGGTCTAAGTTGGTGTTTCTTCCTAACTTCTTCTATATCTGTTGTGGGATATCATTCTTGATTCCATTCATTTTTTGGTCATGGTTCATTGGGAGTACATTATTGAGGTTTGTGGGATTCCTCCTTTAAATAAACCCATTGTTTTCTAAATTAGAATAATCTTTTGGTGCGGATTGAATTCTAGGGCCTTTATCATCCTCCCTGGGATTTTATTACTGGAGGATCCTATTGCAGAAATGTATAGCCCTCGTTTTAAGGTAAGTAGTTCAATCGATTTCATATGTTGATGAACATTTTTGTTTCTTATTTATAATATGATTTATACATGGAATCCAAATTATTTATTTGTGCGTGTTGAAATGAGTTATTTATGAAAAAAATTATTATTCATTGTTTTTGAAAAATTGAATAAAGGGTGTCTTTAAAGAATTGAAATGGATTTGTAAATTGGTTATGAAATCATTTTCAATGCATTGGATTGAATTATGAAAATTAGTAACATGGGTTACCTTTTGTTCTTAGGTGGAAGGTTTATCATAAGGCCATCATCCATTCATTTTTAAGTACAAGGTGGGTTTTTAATGGGAATTTTCACTATTTCCTAGTCCTAATGTTATGGGTGACTGATGTTGACTTTGTTTATATAAGGTTTAATCATGGGGTTATCTTATGCTTCCTAGTCATGGGTCCTAGGAATCATATTGTGTTCATGATGGATTATTGTATGAGTTGTCTACTAGTCTAACATATAGTGATCCTTGGTGTTGATACATGTGATTCTATTTGGATTCATATATTTGTTACTTAGTCTGGATATTCGTGTTTATTAATGTGAAAAATGATATGGAAAAAGTTCTATGAATATTTATATACATACTTTTTAGATCAATGAGAAAGGTGAATGTTTACCTTACTTTCTACATAATTTATTTCTACTTATCATTCCATGTTTTATTTTGAATGAGAATCCAAGAATTTTTATACAGAAAATTTTTATAGAACACCTTGGTGGGATCTTATTGAGCCTGTTAGCTCACTCCCAGTTCAACTCTTTGGTGGTGCATATATTTTCGTACGTCTTCTATTATAGGAAAGGGAAATGTGATAAAGTTATGTGATGATGTTTTATGTAAGTAGGATGGGTAGCTGGTGGTGAGATGGTGGTCATTCATCCACTCCATTAAATGGAGTAGTTGTTTCAATTTGATACTTTACAATTGGACTTTACTTTTTTAGTTATAGCTACTTTTTGTGCTTTCTTGTTCCAATATTCCTCTCATAATTTTAGAATTTTCTGGAATTTTATTGTCTCCTTATTTTCTATTTGTATATATTACATGTGTTTGTATAGGTTTAGAGAAATAATTCCCTCTTGTTTGTTGTTCCACGCCTGGGTTCATTACTTCCGGTGCATGTGGATTAGGAACTCCATTCAAGTAAGTGGCAGATTGGGTTGGGTTCTAGTTCTAAAGGTTACCTAGCTCAATTTGTTATAGTTTTTATTATATATAAATGCATTAATGAATGTTATGTGATATGTCTTTGGGAAATTGGTGATTTTATTTCATATGAATCAATATAGAATAAGAATCATGAATAAAACTATCAATCCCATGATCTAGAGTTGGAATACATAATTTTTTCATTGAAGATATGGATATAGTATATCTATTGAAAAAGCTATGATATAAACATAGACCATATGATCCTAAGGAACATATTTTAATAAAAATATAATATCATGAATAAAAAAAATGATGTCTTATGCTACTCAAGGATTATGATTGTTCAATAAAAAACCTCATAAGGAAGAAGAATAAGGTATTTTATGCATTAAGAATGAAGAATCAAGGTGTACTGAACAAAATTATTATTGAGAGGTATCATATGACCATGAAACAAGTAAATATTAATATTGGAATTTTTAAGGGAACAAGGAATCACCCTTTTAAATTATTTTGAAACTAACATTATTGTAATAGATAAAAACATCTCAATATGATTATTAAAATATCACAAAAAATTAAAACTATGGTTGATCGAAATATGGAAAACATTTTTTCTGAATTTTGAATTCTGATGTGTGTAAATGGAATACATGTTCCTTATATATCTGATCTAAAAATATAGTTATTGGTTGATTCTCACAGATCAAATTTCTTTATAAACCCTATATTCACTATGATGAATTTGGATCTGAGGGTTCATTTTTAGTTGGAAGACACGAAGTATGAAATTGTTGATTATTTGTCCAGAGGTTTAGTTTTTCAAACAGTGAAATCTAAGAGAAATAATCCTACAAGTGTAAAGAAACCTATTTCTATTCCTATTTAAAAATGAGATGTCATTAATAGTGACATATGCATATTTCTATTAAATATTCCTTGAATTAATTGTGACATGTGAATTATTTTCTATCACCTAACCAAATCTTCACATATCCTTACTAGAAGAGAAGTTTTACCTCTAGATGAAATCACAAATATATATATTAATGTTGTTATAAGAATATATGGTCCACATATTTCAATTATATGTATTCTAGATCGTCATTTTACATCAAAATTCTTGGAGAGTTTTTAGAAGGCTCTTGATACTAAACATCTTTTTATCACCCCCATCTATTATCTAACTAATGGAAGGCCCAAAAGGACTACTCATAAATTGGAAAACATTTTTATGTAATTATTATATTACCTTAAAGGTATGAGGGATATGTATTTATATTTTTTATAGTTTTACGTTAATAATAGTTTTTATTCATGTATTAAAATGGTGATTTATAAAGAAATATATATCAAGAGACATGTTACTCAATCTTGTTTGGATAAAGTTGGTTAAAGAGAAATTGAATTCTCATAACTTGTTGAATATACAAAGAAGTTAAAGATAATTGAATTCTAGATAAAAGAATATCAATGTAGACTAATGTGTTACCCCAAAAATTGGTTTAAGGAGTTATAATTAGATATGGAAGATCATGTTTACATTGGTGTAACTCCAAGGAAGGTTGTCATAAGGTTCAGTAATAAGAGAAAGATAATACCTAGGGATATTAGAAACTTCAAAATTCTAGAAATAATTGGTGTTTTTGATTTTTGATAATAAATTCTACAAAGCCACTATAAATTTCATGATGTGGACCATATATATCTATTAAGGTAGAAAATTCTTGAAAAAATGTAGGTTCTCAGCATTGAAGTTGTAGAATTGGAAAATTGTATATCTTATCTTGAACAACCCATACATATTTTTGATACTAGAATGAATTTAATGGTGAATCTAATTATCAATTGGTAACCATACTTTTTTGAAATCATAATGTGAAGGATACAACATTGTACCCAGAGGACATTATAAAGAAGAAATATCCTTTTTTTAGAAGGTAATATCACCTAATATTTTGGGATGGATTTTTATAGGAGGGAAGAATTTAGCTCTCCAATAATTTACAATATATTCCATTTATATTATATTTATTTTTGTTGATATCATTAGTTATACGCAACACTGAGTTTAAGAAATACATAATACTCTATTAAAATATTATTATTAAAGTGTGACCATTATAACATATATGTTAAGTCATACGGTATGAATATGAATAAATAATTTTAAAAAATATATGTCTTATAAATTTTAATCTTTTACATTTAATTATATATAAAAAAAATTCCTTTAAATAAAAATAAAATGTTTTTTGAAATTTAATTTTTTCACATACATAATATTTATATGATAATGTGAAGACAATTTTTGAAATAATAATATATAAATTTAATTTGGTATTTATTTTGATATTTATGAAATGAATTATTTTTTGATTGATAGTCAAAAATTCTGATTTTTATTAAAATTTTCATTTTTATTAGAGCTTATAAAAGACCAATTTTATTTAAAATTATCCATTAAAGTGAAAAATTATTTTAATAATTTATAATTAATTCAAATTAGGTTATTTTAATAAAATTGATAATGAATTCTTATTTGAATACCATTTAATCTTACGAATGTTTTTCTTTGGAACCCTGTTTTTTCAACGCATTTGGGTGTTTAATTTTTAATTGGGATCTTCTAATTTTTAATATTAAATCATCTATAATGGATTACATATTTAGAATAAAAATAAATTATATTAAAAAATATATTGAACTTAATTTTTCAATATAATGAATTCTGAAAATATTAAAAATTAATTATTATAGCCAAGGTGAAAACTATTTTATCATGCAGTTAAACTAAAATGATAAAGGTTAAAAATGAACTAATAACTTTTCAAACCCTATTTTATATAAATTAGTATACTTTATTTTATTTAATACTAGATAATAGACCATTTGGGATCTTTTTTCATGTGATAAATATGGTTATACTTTATTTTTGCCAATCAATCAATGTGTGTCCTCTCCCAGAATCATAAAAGGTCACTCGCTCTTTTCACTTAGTCACACCTATCAAGCCCCTTAGCTCAAAAAAAAACCTAAAAAAACTAATTTTACACATTCCAGATCCCATTCTCTTTCCAAAATACTAGCCCTAGTGTCCTTAATGGGAGATGAAATTGATGTGTTTCTAACAGAAGGTAATTATATTAACAATGATCATTCATTTTCTTTGTTCTTCTCCACATTAAATTAAGTATTACCACTTCAAATATTATAAAACTAGTGTATCCAAAATATTTAATTTTTATTTTTTTGATGACATAATAATGATCCATGTCATACTCAATCAGTTGGGAAATGAAATTGTCGATCATGTGTACGACAATGTACTACCTCACGAACAGATTAAACAGATTTTCTATCAACACATATCTTGATGTTATTTTACTATGAATTTAAGATATTTATTTATAATATATAGGATATTAATATAATTATGTAATTATTATATCACATATACATTCTTACTTTCAATTCTTTTTAAAATATGATAGCATCATCATTGTACATCAGACTATTTCTTTGTGAATCGATGTGATTTGTTTCTCACTTGTGCTTTACATGTAATGTCATAAATCGGAATTTAATGGATAAATGTGATATATTTTAAAATATATTCATTATAGAGATTTAATATATCACCTAATAATTTACCCTTTCACCCATAAAATATATAATATTATCGCTCATGTGTGTATATGACTTATCATCTTTATGAAGCAATGTCATTCATTTTCTATATCAATATTAAATTAATGGTTTTAAAAATGTATCTCAATAGTATGTGTGATATTTATAAAAATATTATCATTCAATATATTTTTTATTTGTATCCAATAAAAAATAATCAAATCATTCATGAAAAACAAAAAGGAGAAGAGAAGGAGATTAACAATAAAAATAATGAAATAATATTTACAAACAAGTTGTAAAATATTAATTGAGGGTACTATATGATATTAAATATTTTAAAATGAGTATTCTATAAATTAATAATATTATTCAAAACATTATACATGGGGTTATGATTTTAATCTAAAAATATTCAAGAGGTAAGTGATTTTGACTCTATTTCCATTCATTGAATCGTACTTCATTATTTTGCACTTAATTTCATTAATATGGTGTATATACTACCCCTTTACATGTAATTTCATGAATCATTCATAATTAATGGTATTTTAGGCTTTAAACCTTTGGTATTTCATCCCAAGTTATTTGACATGAATTTTTCGAAGGGGTTGGATATTTCACTTCAATTTCTCTTTAATAAGATTTATTTTATAGTTGTCTTCCTGATTTATATTTTATTGTGTACATACTACCCATTTTATAATTAATTTCATGAATCATTAAAACTTTATGGGATTTTATCTTACTATTTTTTATATTTTAAACAAGGGTATTTAGATTTTATTTTACAAAGTGGTAAGGGATTTCGTCTCAATTTCCATTTCATTATGTCATGTTTTTTAATATGCATCTATTCAAATTTATTTAGTGTATATAATTATAATTTGATGTATTCAATTTGAATTAATATTAATTCATGTTTTTATAATAAAAACCCATATTCTAAATAATCTAATAGTAACATCTCATTTAATGATTAATTTTGCGATTGTTAAATTTCCCTTGAGACAATTACTTTCTTGAGCTCATTTTTCACTAGAAAATAAATTTATATTAAATGTTCACACAATTTATATCATGGATATGATAATTTTAAAAACCATTTACCATATTTACATAATTTATTACAATTTAATTTTATTTTATTATATAGGTATTTATTGATAAATTCTTAACATTTACACAATTCATATATTTGATGATAATAAATATTATTCAAGATTAAAATTTCATATTTCATTTATAATGAATTATTTGGACATATAGTGATGGGTGTTCCATGTTATAGGTATTCCCTTGAAGTAGTTATATTTTCATGAGTTAAATTAGTAATCTATCATTGCATTTGTTTTTACCAATAGTTTTAAATCTCTTGTGAAATATCATGATAGTATAAGTATCATGATGCCTGAAAACAGAACATCTAATAATTAATCATTTCCTCCATTATGAATTTAGTTATTATTTTTATCCATTATATTTTCAAACTCATATGTTCACTATATGCCTTTCATTTTCATTTTATTAATTAAATGTATGTTTTTTACTTATTTATCATTTCATAATGATTATATATTACCTAAACATGATAGTTAGGTTATTTATTAAATGTAATGTTTGTTCAGTTATTTAGCTTTCCATATTTATTATGCATTATGGATTAATTATATCACGTTTTTTATATTACCTATATGGAAAATTTGAGGACACCTATATTTTTTTCTTTTTTATAGGATCTGAAGACGAACTTATTGAATGAGTTCAATGATTCTAAAATTCTTCCATTACTATGATTTTTATTTTTTATTCCTAATGTAAAATTGGTATCATGTAGGTATTTGGTTCTATAGTTCTACTAAAATCATCAACCCTTGGTAATTTAATCTTTTTTATCTTCTGTTAACATAATAATGTTAACACTGCATCTAAGATATTGGATTTAGGTTCATTATATGAACCATATTGAAATTTAATTTTTATAGCCAAAAGACACATTAAAACTCCTACAATGGAAGTAGAAAATAGTAAGGATAAATATTTACTGATTATGTAATCATATCCAATAAATATTATAAAATAATTTGAATTGTTTTTGAATCCCATATACCAAACATATTTATTAATACTTATTGATATTCAATTAAAATTAATAAAAATATAGTGAATAATTATTTGTGAAAGGGTAAAAACTTCTTGGTGTTTGTTTTATCCAATGTTCCAGAGTTAAGCTCTTTACTAGGTGCTCTGTAAATAGTTGAGAAAATTTACAATATTTATTTACATGTTGGGATGATTATAAAAAAATAATTTAAAACATTATAATTTTATTAAATCATAGGAAATGAAAAATTGAATCTTTCTTTGACTCCAATGTTGGTACAAAGTTATTTCATCCCCTAGTATATAGTTTCATTTATTAACCCTAATCATAGTTCTTGTTTACATTGATAGAAACACCACATATTATTTTTAACAAATTTTTTGATATATAAAACTGTGTGGAGAACCCTAATAAAATAAAAAATGAAGCTAAATTTTGTTTCTTATTATAGTGTTGGTGAAGAGGATGAGGCTTCAATTCATGTCTCCAGACATATTATTCAAACTTCTTTTGAGTGTATTTATATATAATATTAAATAATTATTCATACATTTTATCTTCTTCACATTGCGAATCCCCTAATTATATTTATAGATCCATTATCCATTCAGTGGTGGTTGACTTACGTTCCTCAACATTATCAAGGGAAAACATTACTTATCCTACCCTATAAATTCAGAAAATGGGGAATTGGAGTTATTTTCATGGCATGATAAATTATTAAAAATATATTTCAATTAAGGTTATAATCTCTTTGGATGTTTATTCATGTGATATTTCTTATAAATGGTGCTTTGGGATTGATTTTATCAAGAGTGTGTGGTTGTTCATAAAATATTTCTTTAAAGACCAAAAACTACCCTATATTAAATTCATTCAAGGAATACTCAATCAATAATAAATATTAATTTTCAATGAATTAGGTTGTAGTTTTCAAATGAATTTTATAAAAATTAAAAACAACAGAGTTTTGAGATAAAATAACCACCTTCATTATTTCATCTAATATCATTTGATACTCAATGAGGTCAGCATGTACTATCTCATTAGTGTGTGGAAGGAAGAGAGTTTATAGTGTGGCCTCAACCATTATGATATATTCATTAATGGTTATATGGGTTATCTCTTTTCATTCCTTGAGTGATAATTGATAGAACTTCATGAATATTTCTGGTATCATGATGATCTCTATAGAAAATGTTTCTAGAATTGATAGTTTATGTTCTTATTTATGATCTTATAAGAAATATATAAATTTACCTAAATTGGGTTCTCTTATATATCTATATATATTCAGCACATGTAGAAAAAATTTCATCCTTGGAGGGTTTAATAGAAGACATCGTCATTTATTACCTTGAAAACACTGAAATAATTACAATATAAAAGAGAAAATATGAATTTTCATCCAAACTTATTAGAAAAGATCACTATTATGAAAAGGATATAATATTTATTTTATTAAAAATTTGGGAAAACAAGGAATATAATGTAGATCCTGATCACGGTCTTTTACATGATGATTTACTCTTGGTAATCACTATTTCTCAAACCATATTAATATTTTTGTGGTTTTTATTTTAAGGGTAATAAAATATAGATACATATTTTATGAGTATGAAATTTGATAAAAAAAATTAAGAATGGAAAAAAATAAACAATTATAAAGGTTATGTCCTCAATTTTACATTACAATGTATAAATTATTATATACCAATATTATCCCAAACATACCTCATAGAAAGATCAAAACCACTCACTGTCTACTCCACTAAATTTTAGTTATAGGAATTAGTGCACCTTGGATATGTAATTACCCAACCCTATAATCCTAGAGTTGGTGCATTATTTTAATAAATAGTCATGATTATAAGGAATCAAGTCCTGAAGGCCCGATCTATTTAGTAGTCTTTGAAAAAATATTACATACGTGAACGTTACATTTTAATTTCTATCATAAAACACATCATAATTAATCCTTTGATATTTTCATTATTACTTTAGCTTAATCCTGCGTAAAAATCATAATATAATTTTTGGGATCCGTGGAAAATAATACATAAAAAATGGGTGATCTCAGATGCACAGTAAGGATAAACAATAGAGTGGAAGATATCATAAATAATCGTATACTTTTATAGGAAGGTATAAAATTCAGACACAAGACCTTTAAAAATAATATTCATAATAATATGGAAAAGATAAATAAAATAATTCCATTTATTTATTCACATAGATATACTACTAGTGGAATAATCACATGCAACATTAATAACTAATCTCATAATGATGGAATGCATAATGTCATATATCATAACCAGAAATTCAAGGCCTCATTCTAAGACACTAAATATAATTATGTTCAAGGCCTTGTGTTATGACACTATTTTGTATCATGAGACCTACCGATGCATCGAGGATCTATAACATGCTCTACCATTCATTTTCTATGTCTAATGCATTCCTTAAATGAGAAGGATTAAACATAACATAAACATTCATATTAAAACAAGAATAAAAAATTTCAATACATTAACAAAAAACCCTGAATGGTATAAAAATAGAACATCCACAATCATAATAACATAACTCATTCTATATAGTATATAATATTGTATTATAATAAATCATATTAAATTAAGAATAACATTGAGTAATTTATTTTGACATAGTAAAAAAGTTTCCGTAAAACTCTTTGATATAAATATCCCTTTTTTCATGAAATCAATTAAAAGTCACAACATTTATTAAAGAAGTATTTAAAAAGTATATTTTGAATCAAAGTATTGATCTATATTAATAATTTTTAAATTAATTATCATTTTTAAATAATGATTTCAATATAAATAAATCCATAAAATCATTTTGAAAACATTGAAATTAATTAAAAAGTTTTAGAAAAATAAATCTCTAAAACATTTAAAATGTTGATATAGTTATATATAGAATTCCATAAATCCATAAAATATTCCTTTTGAAAACTTTTTTTAAATATGGACATGGATTATAAATATTTCCCAGTAAATACTTTCACATAAACAATCTCTGATAATAATAAGATTGACTAATTAACGCTTACCTTGTACATTTCTTTCGTCGACGGTACATTTAACCTCCTGTATAATGACCATAGAATGCTATTAAATTATACCATAAACATATTCATATTTATTATATAATAATTTATTCTTTTATGTATTTATACTACCTATTTAAAAATATTTTCTTTGTTAAAGTAACATTTTGCGTAATAATCGCTCTCTTTATCGTATGTGTTTTAACATGTTATTCTCAATCATATCACTTATATCATGATTTAATTTCTTCCAGAATATAAAAAATTATGTATAATATATATTCCTAATATAAATATGTATAATATATTTATATATGATATCTAAAACATTGTTCATGGAGATGGTAGGTCGTACGTAAGCATAAACGATGTTTCCATTTTCATATCGTATTGAAATGAAGTAAGTGAATGTGGTATATGTAAATAAACTCACACACACACAAGAATATATATATATATATATCCCATAACATTATTATTTGAAATATTACAAACATATTAATAATAAATATTTTTATAATCATTATTGAATGGTGAATGTGGAAATGAATCTCATTGTGTTTTGAAGACGGTAAGACATACGTAAACACGATCAACGATATCATTATATTAATGATGAAAATATTGGTAAATGGATGGTTTATTATTTAAAAATAATAATAATAATTTTATATTAATTATTTAGTCCAATTATACTCATTATTATACTCATCTAAAAAATGATGTCTTGAATAACAAACTACACCACGTCGTGGAGACGGTAAGCTGGATGTACGCACGTATGGTGACTTTGTCATTCATAGGATGGATAGAATAATGACTATTTTTTTAAAATATTTATAATAACATATATTTATGTATAAGGTAATTTAGTTATATTTTTTGTATTGAAACAACAGATAAAGAGTAAGTGGAATAAGAAATGAACTTTTAAAGAGGTGATGAAATAATTACCTCTTCTTCGGGATCTATATTTTTATTTGAACAAAAGAGCTCCTTAGGTTCTATTTATGATGAATGTGATGCCTATATGTTGAACTAAGGTTAGTTGGGGGAAGATTTTATTATGTTTTGGACGATCAAAATGTCATTGGATTTGTTAATTTGAGAGAAGGTGAAGTTCCCTTTTATAAGAGAGGTGAGGGGCACTTTAGGAAAAGCTTGCAATATTAATTTATTATAAAATAATTTTCGGTTTCTAATATCACCAAATGAATTTAATTCATGGAAAATGTAGGTATGGTTCTAAATCCTCTAAAACAAATGTTTTATACAAGTTTAGACTACCATATTAACCTTATTTTATTTATTTTACTCTTAGTTAAATAATATAACTTTTACCATGTATTCTTGTATTTCTATAATACATGGTTAGTATAGTTAGTATAAAATTCTAAGTGAACATCATGAGGTTAATTAATTACATAAATAACATTATATAATTTCTTTTTTCTAAATCATTGATTTTTAGATATATTATATAATTCAATTATATAGTATTTGTTTTAAAAAGTCATTTATGGAAATTTTAACACTATTTAGTATTTAGATTATGTGAAAGTCATAAAAACAAGATTACTTCAAAAAAATACATTGAATAAACCCTAACATGTCATATTCCATTATAAAATTAGTGTATGTCATAAAAAATTAAAATTAAAATTATTTTAATATTTATAACATCAATTGTTTTAATGTTTCATTAATATGCTGATTACTGCATCCTCACTGTTTAAAAAATAAATTGAACTATTTAATTTATAAAAATTATAAATAAAATACCATGATATAGGAAATAGTTTTATAATTCTAATGAATATTTATAGTTGAATTTATCTTATTCCTATCCATATATTAAAAATCTTTTATTTATTAAACAATAAATTTAACAATTTCAAATTTTCTATAATATAACCCAAATGGATAAAAAAATCTTATATTTGTCCTAAGAAATATTTCGGTCTACATAAACATATATAATAAAAATAGGACATGCATTGAGGTTATTTTATACTATGTACCTGTAATTACATTATTTACTTTTAACTGTGGTAAATAAAATTCAAAACGTACTATTAACCAAATATTATTTTCATCATATTGAACAAAATTTTACATGCTGATGTTGACTATTTTTCTAATATTTTTTAAATTCAATAAATATAAGCGATAAAATTACTTTTTATGAATATTTTCAAATGTGCCAAGAAAGTGGGTGAGTGTTCCTAGAAGGTAGGTAAAAAGATGTTAAAAAGGTCAATGAATTTTTATATCTTATTCAATTATAAAATGAATAAAATAAATTACATTGGGCTAATACTTGTATTGTGCATATATTATTAATTTAAGATAAATTTTAATTAAAAATACTTATTTAATTAAAAAATTCAGTTTTTATGTACTATGCACTATTATTCACTATTCATTAGTAATTGAATGTTTTCAGAAAAATACTAAAATTTCACCCTAAGATAATTTTGATTTTACAAATTCAAAAATGAAGTATATTTTACCAAAATCATTTTATATGAGTGTCTAAAATAATGATTTTTTATTTTTTATAAAATGACATAAAATGTAGTTCTTTTAAAAACAGTTTTTCTAAATATATAACTATTTTAACTAAACATATACATTACATTATAAAAATGACTTCTTTATGTTAAAACATAATAAATAATAACTAAAATTTATTTTTTACTATTGATATTACAATATTTAATTGGTAAATAAATATACCATTTAAATAATTATAAAACAAATGTATTGTTTCACAAAAACTCATTCTTGCGTATAATGCACGCCAATTCAGTGTTGCATGCAATATAAGCTATTAAATTACATTAAAGATATGAATTTCTATGAAATATTTGGTTGTTACCTTCTCCCCACATTCTATAAATTGTGTCCCCTCTATTTTAAATTGTTCCTTGAAAATAAAAATTTGAAAATAGAAAATACCATTGTGGAAAACCCACATCCGAAATTGGGTTAATAAAATTTAGTCTTAATAAGAGGGAAAGAAAAAAAAGAAAACGTGACCACAAAATTTGGATTTCGAATAGGATAACATTAGTAGAAATTAGAGACATATAATTTGAGGAATATGTAAATATTTATAGGGAGTGATTGTGGGTATCATTCACAAAAAAGTGAAAAATAAATGTAAAATTGAGGCCCTAAAAGCCACCAATCTATGATGACATAAAGTATTATCTATTCAAAAATACATTATGTATTAGGATAAAACTTTTTTTAAATAATTTTTTAGAAGTTGAGGAATTAATTTAATATTTGGATAAGATCTCATGAAAACGTACATGATTTCATCACCAGTCATAATCATAATCTCATCATTTTTTTGTGCTTAAATATATTTTGAATTCAACACTTACACATAGAAACACATGTTCACAAAAAATTTATTCTTGAAGCTCATTTTATTAATCATAAGGTCCAATAGTGTTCCCATAATTCTATAAATGTTACTAAAAACCAAATGGTTAGGTCAAAGTATTGAACAAATTAAACATTAAACTTATAAAAAATTCAAGTGTTCAATATACCCAATTCCAACCTATATATTAATCCAAAATACTTGTGTCTAATATCACAGTCCAAAAATTTATAAGGAAGTTAAACATTACATAATGAAGATCAACATGTTATTACCATCATGATGTATTTAATTAAAATATTGTAACAACATGAATTACCATAAATACTTGAATGAATATGTGTGTTCTTCATAATTCTTTTGATAAAACAGAAAATACTTAGTATAATATTCAAATCCATAAATGTTGTAAACTCCAAAAATGATGGAATATACAAATCATTAATCAGTTTCAAGGTAGTCAAGAATATCCAATATAATTTATCATAATCAATCATATCTTATTCCAAAATCACTACCTCAATATCAGAACCATATTCAGGTTTATCTTTCATTAAATCATGTATTTTTCGAAAGGGTTAACTGGCTATTGAGTAACCTTTCATAGAACAATATAATCTCAAATCCTCAATGAAATAGTTTTGTAGTGCAATCCATATTTTTTTTCCATTATTCATATGACCAGTACATCGTTGATACAACACTCAAATGACATAATTCTTTAATAACAACATAAAAATACTAGTCATTCCTCTTCATCAGTTGTAGTATCATAACTTCATTATTATCCAAGATCATCATTTGGAGAATACTATGATGAAATAGAAATTGATTTGTGTATTTTACCATCTCCTTTTAGATTAATCATTGTAAATTTCAAAACATTTTATTACCCTCACAATCAGGAATTGGGTGTCATTTTCTCCATACTTATAACATACTCACATTCCCTTCTAGAATTTAATTTGGTGATTCAATCTACAGTTATCACATGTGAGAAAATCCTTATTTCCCTTCATCCCACTATCCATTTTTTTGTCCATCATCTTCATTTCATGCAATCCTTTAAATCCATATGGCTTAAATAATTCTTTATATAACTTATTAAGACATGATATTATTTCTTCATATTATACAGATATGTGGGACACTATTCCCCATATAAATGTTGTCTTAAGACCATGATGGATATGATCATTCTTAATCATTAGATCATATGTATTGTGAGAGTTCACATTCTTTCTACTAGGCACCAATTTTAAATGATGACATACGCTAGGTTATATGATATCATAATGTATAATCCAACAACAATAAAAGTTATCAGTATTAATTAAAGATTTACACACATCTAGTCTCATGATAATAACATTGGTTTCTTTGGATATATATTCACTAATAAATCATTAAAAATGGTTTATAATGAAAATGGAAATTTTCCAAAGCGTATCCCCCAGGAGTTTCAAACCAAGTGCATAGTAAGGATCCATTGTTGGGTACCTGGATACCCTAGGTCAAACCCAAAACTCATTGTTAGAGTTTTCACTCCTATGTACATATGTTCAAGAACAACGTCCACTTGTAGTATCTAGAAATAGATGTATTTCATGGAGAACACACATAATATCTAAATTACCAAAATATTTGGATGCTCTAATACAATACACCTCAATATCTATCTTAGGGTAATGTGTCCTAATAATTGTTTATCTATATCTATTTTCAAGGTTGTTCCTAAACAACTTCTGATACCAACTATTACACCCCGACCCTAGATGCCCGGAACTGGTATAATATTTTAATAATTTGGCATGATTACAAGGAATCATGTCCCAAAGGACCAAAAAGTTTAGAAGTCATGGAAAATAGATTACACACAACAACATTACATTAAAATCTCAAAAATAAAACACAACATAAATAATCCGTTGAGGACACCATTATTCCCATAGCATAAATCAAAATATAAATCATAATATACTTTTTCGATTACTGGGAAAATAAAACATAATAAATGGGTGAGATTAGATGCTCAGTAAGAATAAACAATATATCAAAATCTATCATAAATAATCATAAAATTTTATAGCATGGAATAAAATTTAACACAAGCCATTTGAACATAAACATTAGAATAATATATAAAAGATAAAGAAACTAATGTCATTTACTTATTCACATTTGTATTCTACTAGTTGAATAATCACATGTCACATAAATAATAAATCTCATAATGATGGAATGTATAATTCCAGACAACTTAACCACAAATTCAAGGCCTCGTTCCAAGACCCTAAATATAAATTTTGTCAAGGTCTTATGGCAAGAAACTAGTTTGTATCATGAATCCTATCGACCCATCGGGGAGCTATAGTGGGCTAAACCAGTCCCTTACTATGTCCAATGCATTCCTCATATAAAAAAGGTGAAATATAGCATAAATGTTTGTATTAAAACCAACATATAAAATGTAAATACTTTAACCATAAATAATGAAAGGTATAAAAAATAGCACATCCATAGTCAAATATATCATAAATAATTCAATAAAGTATGGAATATTGTATTATAACAAATAAATCTAAATCATGAATAATATCTAGTAAAGGGTGTTCACATAGTTAAAATTTATCAGTAAAACACTTTGATAAAAAAAATCCCTTTTTAATGATATAATTTAAAAGTATAAAAATTTATAAAGGAAGTAATATAAAAGATATTTTTTAATCAAATTTTCTCATACCACTTTAAAACATTTGAATGTAATTAAAATTTTAAAATAATGATGTCAACACAAATAAATACTTATAATCATTTTGAAAACATGGACATTAATTAAAAGTATTTAGAAAAGTAAATCATTAAAAAAATTAAAATGGTGATATAGATAAATAAACCCTTACATAAAATATTAAAATATTCTTTCTGAAATCATTTTTATGAATTATATACGTGGATGGTAAATATGTCCTTGTAATGAATTACACATAAACAATCTCGGATAGGAAAGAGATTGATGAATTTACACTTACCTTGTACTTTCCTATGGTCGGGGGTATGTTTAACATCATGTATAATGAAGATACTACATTATTAAATTATAAATGACCACATTATTATTTATGATATCATACTTGATTCATTTATGGCTTTATACTACCCATTTGATAATAATTTCTATGTTAAAATAACATTTTCTCTAACAATCATTTTCATTATCATATGTGTTTTCACGTGTTATTCTTGATTGTATCACTTATATACTGATTTAATTTCCTCAAGAATATAAAAAATTATTTATGTTATATATATATTCAGAATATAAATATTTATAATAGATTGATATATGAAATGAAAAAAAACATTTATGTAGATGGTAGGCCGTATGTATGCATAAATGTCATTTCTGTTTTCATATCGTATTGAACGGATGTATGTGAATGAGATATATGTAAATAGACACGCAAACACACACAAAAAAAACACACACACACACACATATATATATTTACAATATAATTATTATTTCATATATTACATACTTATTAATATAATATATTTTTATAATCATCGTTTAATTGTGAACATGGAAATGAACCTCATCGCGTCGTGCGGATAGTAAACTGTACGTACTCACGAGAAATGATATCATTATATTGATAGTAAAATAGTATGTATATGGATGGTAAATGATATATACAGAATAATTAACATGTTATATTTATTATTTACATAAATTATACTCAATATTATACCAATTCAAATAATGAAGTGTTGAATAAAAAACTACACGACGACATGGAGATGGTAAGTTGTGCGTACACAAGTATAGTGACTTTTTCAATCATAAGTTGGATAGAATAATTAATATGGTTGTAATATATTTATAATACCATATCAGTGTTCAGAATGTACTAGATTTATTCTTTTGGTATGGAAACAACAATTAAATTAGAAGTGGAAGAAGAAAAAAACTTTGAAAGAGGTGTTGAAATAATTATGTCTTCTTCGGGTTCTTCCGTTTGATTTATAAACATGGCTACTTAGATTGGATTTATTATCAATGTATGGGTTATTGGTTTAAGTGAGGATTTCTTGGAAGATATTTTAAGAGGTTTTTTTCCATGAAAATTTTATTTGGAGGAGTTAATTTAAGAGAAGGTAAAGTACCTTTTTATAAGAGAGGTGAGGGGCACTTTAGGAAAATCTTGAAATATTAATTTATTATAAAATTCTTTTTGATATATTTTACCTACAAATGGATTTATTTCGAGGATAAGGTGGGTATGGGTTGAAATACATTCAACCAATAGGTTTTAGACAAGTTTAGGTTACCATATTAACCTTATCTGTTAGATTTAACTCTTAGATAAATAGTTTATCTTTTACCATGTCTTCTTGTATGTTTATATTACATGGTTAATATTGTACTACAAAATGAAAATAGAACCTGAAGTGGTTAACTAATAACATATATAACATGATATAAGTCCTTTCGTTTAATATTAGTAATTTAGGAATATTATATCATTTAATAATATAGTATTTGTTATAGAAACTCATTTATTTCAATTTTAATACTCTTTAGTATTTTGTTTTTGAGAAAGTCATAAAAACTTTATTACTTAAAAAATATACAATTAGTCATCTATAAAATGTAAAATTCACCTATAAAATTTATTTGTGGCACCAAAAGATTAAATTTAAATTTACTTTAATATTTATAACAACAATTATTTTAATCTTTCATTAATAAGGTAATTACTGAATTGTCATTGTTTCATAAATAAATTTATTTATTTAATATCTAAAAATTATAAATAAAATACCATGATGTGGGAAATATATTTATATTTATATTTAATATTTATTATCAAATTCATCTAATGTTCAACCCTATATTAAATTTTTTTAGTTATTAAACATTGAATTTAACGCATTTAACTATTCTTTAAATAAAATATAATGAATGTCCTAATCTAACCCAAATAGATGTAAATGAACTTATTTTTTCATAAGGTTTATTTTGGTCGAAATACACTTATCCAATAGAATTAATTCATTTTTTGAATTAATTTTAATATTATTTGTAACTTAATTACCTTATTTACATTTAATAGTGGTAAATAAAATTTAAAAGCTTTTATTCACCAAAAAAAATTCATCCTATTGAACAACATTTTAAATAATTATTCCAACCATATTTCTCATATTTTTTGAATTTAATTTATGGGGGTGGTAAAATTGTGTTTTTTGAAAATTTGAAAATGTGCCTAGAATGCAGGTAAATGTGCCTAAAAGGTGGGTAAAAAGATGTTAAAAAAGGTCAAAGAACTTTTATATCTAATTCAATTTGAAAATTACTTAAATTACATAAATTGGGATAATGTATGTATTATATATCTATTATGTCTATAAGATAAATTTTAATTTAAAATAATTATTTAAGTACAATGCCATTTTTATGTACTATGTTATATTTTTCACTATTCATAAAAAATTGAATGTTTTCAAAAAAATACCAATAATTCACCCAAAACTTATTTTGATATTCCAAATTCTAAAATGAAGTCTATTTTACCACAATAATTTTTTATGAGTGATTAAGATTAATTTAATTATTGTTCATAAATGAATATAATATGTTGTTCTTTTAAAAATATTTCTTCTAAATATATAAATATATTTAAAAAACATAAACACTTCATTATAAATATGTTTTCATTATGTGAAAAAATTATAAATAACTTTAAAAATATATTTTTTACTATTCATATTAAAATATTTAGTTGATAAATAAATATATCGATTAAATAATTATAATACTAATGTGTTGTTTCGTAGATACTCAATCTTGTATATAACATAAGACAAGTTGGTGCAACATGAAATATAATCTATAAAATTACATTAAATGGATAAATTATTATGAAATATTGGTGTGTTAGAGGAAACCTCCTTGGAAAAAATTATTCATCATATAAAAGTGATGGATATCACCCTATATAACAAACTCCATCATGTGAAGGGAATGAAAGAAGAAGAGAGGGGAAACATGTTATCATATTTGTAATGTCACAATCAAGAAAATGTATAATGGATGATTAAAACCACTTATCTACCTCTACACACACTCTATATGGAATCTGAGATGAGACGAAAACATTTTACATTGATGTTTTAGGATTTGAGTACCCTAGAAATATCTCCTAAGGACCAAGCCCCTTCTTAGTTTTCTCTAAACATGAAAATTAATGATTACATTGGCTGAGAAAAGGAAAATCGACTGAAAAATATTGAAATTAAAATTTTAATTTATTATTTAAAAAAGAATACACTACTCACTAAATAAATTCACTAAACTATCAAAAATAAAGCGGTGAATCCCCATCATAGTGATCTTATTATTATTTAACTGAATTTAATATAACTCCTAAATAAAAATAATCCTCCAAATTTATGTTCTGATTTGGTCAATATCCCTGGATTCTTGTTGGTTCCATATTTGTGTATCTGTAAAGACCCGGAAATTTCAAGGAAATTTATTTTTCTCTTAATTTTCATTTGGAATTTTACAAGAACGCAGTTTCTGAAGGCACCGGATTCCGAGGCCCGGTGTGCCCGGAATCATTTTGAACCGGTGCCCAGAATCGAATTCTGAGGGCACCGATGAAATCACAGCGTCGGTATTTTCTTAGAAACGCCTCTTCCGGAGCTGCGTTTGCTCGGGTGCGGTTTTTAATTTTCGGGCTTAAAGTTAAGAAATAAAATAATTGTTTGACAAACTTTATTTTATTTCACTTATGTCACTTGAAGCCACTTGAAATCCACTTAAACTGAGTTGAAACGGATAGGGTACTATCGAAAAATATCCTACCCTCTTGGTAGGATAATTGAGAGGTGGGGCCCGCACGAGCCCCGCCGTTTCTTTTCCGCTAAGTAACGCACCTGCGAAAACCTGTCATTATGAAAGTCAACAGACGCATTTTCATAAAATCTTAACGCACCATTTAATTGAGCAGTTTTATTCATAAATTAAATGGGAAGTTTCATTCGTTGAATTAATTCTGCGAATTAATGGGTCGTTAATTACCTCTTATTCGTTTGTTGGTGTAATAATAAAATAAGACCAACATGACATTTGGAGGATTACTCGTTGAGTGGATTTTGACAGATGTTCTTATGCCTTCACCCTTATTCGCGAAGAATGCGAAGAACGCGAAGAACGCGAAGAATGCTGGCCTCCGATGAAGAACGCCGAACCCGCGGAAATCAACGACGCGACGCCGTGTGCCGCGACGCCGACGTTTCCTCTCCTGCGATGTTCTTCTGCGACATTCCTTCCTCCGCGACAAAAACCATCGATCGTCCGTTGAGGTGAGGGTTTCAGTTTTCTTTTAAATTTTCCTTTGTGGTTTTTAATTCAGATGGATTTAATTATTATTAATTAAATATTTTTTTTCTTAAACCTCGGAGTTCGTCGACGCGACACCCTTCTGCAAAGACGCGACGCCGGATACCACGACGACGCGACGATCCCCAATTCCGTGAAGAACCCGCGAGCGATGACTTGACGAGGTAGGGATTTTTATTTTGGAAATACCCTTTTTTTTATATTCCCGTGAACGTTTCTTTAAAATTTATCAACTGGATTGATATGAACAATTTTATTTTATTAAAATTTTTGGTTCATGTGTTGAATATAATTCTCCCGTTGTTTTTATCTAATGCGGAGGGTGCGGGCCAAACAAACACGGCCCGACAAACCTCCACCGTTCTTCGTTGTTTTGCGAATTTTGAGGGCGACGGAAAATGGTGACGCAAGGACGTTTTGATGATCCCGCAGTGAAGAACGGGACCCGGGAGGAACAACGGTGGAGACGGCAAGGAAAACGGACCACCAGAGCAACTATGGTGGCCCGCGGAAGATGTCGGCGGCGCGAGTCGCCGGCGGCCAGGGGACCCGCGGCCGCGCGGGTCCAGCTCGCCCTCACGGCATGTGGCTGAAGCCGCGTCCGTTTGTCCAGCGCGGCCCCTTCGAGGGCCGCAGCATCTCCAAGCCGCGGGGGCGGCGCCCCGCGGCGTCCAGCTACTCGGCCGCTCGGCCGAGCCGAGCCAGGCCGGTCCGACCGGTCGGGCCACGCCCTGGCCGGGCCGGACAGGGTCCAGTCGGGGAGACCCGGTTCAGGTCGATCCAGTTCGACCGACCCAACGGGGGGGGGGGGGGGGGGGGTCGGGCCAGGTCGGCCCGGGCCCGGGCCCCCCATCTTCGGACCATTTTCGGTCAAATTTTTGTAACATGATCTACATGCCTCCGAACGACTCACCGTCAGCGGCAACGCGATCCTCGGATCGAGACGGTCGTTTCGGTATATCGCACTCAATGTTTCGGAATACTTTGAGTTCGGCCGGGTTGGTACGTACACGAAACCAACCGGGCCTTCGGAGCGGAAATGCTCATATCTTGAGCTACAGACATCCGATTGACGTTCTGTTAGCTTTGTTGAATTTCTCTAAGTGAGACGGATCTTTTGGCTCCCTCCGCCCGAGGTTTGGATGCAAGTGGAGTATGGTCGAGTTGATTTTTCCTTAAAAACCAAACGGGCCCCTGGGATGAAAAAGCCAATAACTCTCAGACCGGGCATCAGATTGACGTGCCGTCTGCGACATTGAGTTCCTGTTGGTGCTACGGAATTTTTGGATACATAAAATTCGGACTATGTGACAGTTGATGTATCAGCCTCTCGGCTCATGGAGCGGACCCTCCCGAGCGAGCTTGCTATGTGCTGGAACCCTGGTACTGGCTGCAACTTCGACGACGACGTCTGTGCAGAGATCCTCAGTGGACTGCGATGATGAAGACAGCTGGTCTTTTATCTTATGTGGGTCCTAGCTATGCTGGTATTGTATCCTATGTGGGTCCCATCTTAGATGATTCAATACTGGTCTTGTATCCTATGTGGGTCCCATTATAGATGAATCAATGAAGACAGCTGGTCTTGTATCCTATGTGGGTCCTAGCTGTGCTGGTCTCGTATCCTATGTGGGTCTCATCTTAGATGATTCAATACTGGTCTTGTATCCTATGTGGGTCCCAATATAGATGAATCAATGAAGACAGCTGGTCTTGAATCCTATGTGGGTCCTAGCTGTGCTGCTCTTGTATCCTATGTGGGTCCCAGCTTTGATGATTCAGTGCTGGTCTAGTATCCTATGTGGGTCCCAACATAAATGAATCAATGAAGACAGCTGGTCTTGTATCCTATGTGGGTCCCAACTTAGATGAATCAGTATCTATGTCTGATCATCTCTTTAACCATTTCGATAATGTATACCTGTGTGAGCTGAATCCTGTGTTACTCTCCTTGGTGGATTGTGCTGAACTATCCTGTGTGGATTTACTGTTTACTCTCCTTTGTGGATTGTGTTGTGCTATCATGTGTGGATTCCATTTGCTCTCCATTGTGGATTGTGTCATGCTATCCTGTGTGGATTTACATTTTTCACTCCTTTGTGGAGTGTGTTGTGATATCCTATGTGGATTTACGTTTTTCTCTCCTTTGTGGAGTGTGTTGTGCTATCCTGTGTGGATTTACGTTTTTCTCTCCTTTGTGGATTGTGTTGTGCTATCCTGTGTGGATTTACGTTTTCTTTCCTGTGTGGACTGGGTTTTTCTTGGGCTCGGATGTTGGAGCCGAATAGGGATTGATGACTTAGGTATATGTATGCGCATATACCTAAGCAGTGTCGGTTGTTACTTCGTGATTGTATCTTTCCATTGTGATTTATCCTTTTTGGATTTCGGGAGACCTTCGGGGGTCTCGTGGTCCCTACTTAGTAGCTTATACTCACCCCTGCATGGGCTATGCCCGCACTACGTTGTGTTGGTTGCAGACGACGGACAACGTTGATTGTGGTTCAGGCTTGCAGAGCAGGACGGTACCTGGAGGTGGACCACTGGGCGGGACGTACTCTGAGCGGACGGCGGGACCCGAGGATCAGTGGAGCTATCTGTACCCACCCTTCAGGTGGGATTTCTAGAGGACGGCCCGATGCTGCGGCATTTCTTTTCAGTTACTATTTTCCCCTTTCGGTTGTACTTTACATTTGGGCTTGTATTTCCGGCCCCCTTTACTTTCAGCACAGCTTGTTACAGTTTTTACTTAGTGTTTACTTTTCCTCTTTCTTACTCTGTGGTGCTAGTTTACTTTTCAAAGGCAATGCCATCCTTTTTTTTTGGTTTTAAGCCTTGGTTCTAGTCGCCAGCCCCTGGCCTATGGAAGCTGGGCTTGGGGTATTCATGGCACGGGCCCCGAGGACGGGTCGTGACAAATTGGTATCAGAGGAGTTCGGTTCTACCGAAGACTCTGATCTTTCTTCTATGTGAAGCAATAGTGTTTAGTGTATTGGGTGTGGTTATCAGTCCAGGGAGTCCAGTGTTGGTGTGGCGGCCGACGTATCCGTACACCATTTCCCTGACTTCAGATTTCCGAATTAATGCACGAAAACACTGATTGCATGTGTGTTCAAGTTTTCTTTGTGATTACTTGTGTCAGATCACCAGGTATACAGTTCTGACTGTGGCGCACCTGCTTCTTTTCAGGATGGCCCCACGATGGCAGCTAGCTAGGGTTCTGAGAGTGGAACGTGATGACAGCCCACCGAGCGATGATGCCTTGGTGCAGGGCTCCTTGTCAGCAGAGGCATCGACGATACCTTTACCCGCCGAGCCTCCGATGCTACCAGCCCCATCCGCTGATGATGCACGACACCATAGCGCACTGCACGAGTTTTAGCATCAGCGACCGCCCAGGTTCGGTGGGGAGACAGACCCCCAGGCAGCCGATGACTGGCTGGAGGCAGTCGTACGAGTTTTCAGGCTAGTGAGGACACCAGCAGACCTCATGGTGATCCTCGCAGCGAGCCTACTGCACGCAACAGTGGGTTGATGGTGGAGCTTGATTCTCCAGGTGCATGACGAGACATCTCTTCTCTGGAAGGACTTTGAGAGCATCTTCTGCTCTGAGTTCGTCTCAGCCACCCTCCGTGCGGTGCACATTCAGGAGATTCTTCAACTGCGGTAGGGCAGCTTGACAGTGGCCCAGTACTCAGCGAGATTTACTGATCTCTCGCGCTACTCCACAGATATGGTACGGGACCCGTTCTTTCGGGCCCAGACCATCGAGCAGGGACTGAGGCTTGAGATCGGGGAATCGATGATCTCCCTCAACATTCTGACTTAGGCAGAGGTGTTGGAGAGAGCCCTTCTAGTGGAGAGTTTTCTCGCCGAGCAGGCTCCAGTGACAGGGCCCTCCGCAGGACGGCCCGTAGCAGGGTCTTCTACAGCTGGCAGTAGACAGGTGACACAGAGGTTCAAACGGGCTAGACCATCAGATGGGCAGTCTCAGGATGAAGATTTGGTTGTGCGGGGCACCCGAAGGTGAGCTAGCTACACGAGGGGAAAGCATTTCTATGCATGCAGTGGGCGAGGTCACATGGCTCGAGACTGCCCGAATAGTCTTACAGATGAGCAGCAGGTGGTAGAGGGACCTCCCAGACAGAGGTTCGGCCACGGTGGTCCGCAGGGTGCAGGCGGATGAGGCAGAGGAGCTGGCCGAGTAGTCGATGGTGGGAGACACTTTGAGGTGTTTCCACCACCACCATCAGGAGGTCCACCCCGACTGCAGGAAGTTGGTGGACATGGGAGAGCTCAACTTCAGGTAGTTGAGGCCTTCGATCATGGAGCTCTGGGAACAAATGGACAGGAGCGGAACTAGTGGATACGTCCTTTGTACTTCTAGTTCCTTGTTTCTATTGTATAGCGTCTTTGTATTATGAGCTGCAATAATAAAAGACACATACATTTGTGATGTTTTCATTCCTGTCCCCTTTTGTGTTGTTACTAAGAGGTTCCAGTTTTGATTGTTGACTTGACCCTCACTTGTTACACATCTACTGGAGGAGACCCAGTTATCACACACTGATGCCGACAGTGTGACTCAACCCTTGGAGGCGTTAGTAACGGTTGGTTCTCTTGGTAGTAGCATCGAGGCCTTATGACGTCATCCTTGGTATGGATTTGTATCATCCATGTCAAGATTGACAGTATTAGGCAAAGAAAGTTGTTCATCCAGGGGATGAGACCAGATTTCTCATATCGGCAAAGAAGAAATCACAACATCTCTTGTAGGACCAGAGAATGTCCAGGTCATCCAGGAGTGGATGAGGATATCTTAGAGCCGACAGAAGACTTTTGTGATAGGAGGCAGAGGCCACTTGAGTTCGAGGATGGCGATCACGTCTTCTTGCGTGTCTCACCTCGATGTGGATTACAGAGATTTGGCCGAGGCAGCAAGTTGTCTCCACGCTGCATCAGACCCTTCCAGGTCCTTAACAGGATTGGCGAGGTGGCTTATCACCTGGCTCTACCAGCTCAGTTGCTTCGGGTGCACGACGTCATCCACGTATCTCATCCGAGGAGATACGTGCACGAACCGACGCAAATCTTTGACCATGGAGATCTCGTCTTTGATAATGGGACGACTTTTGCGGAGTTCCCAGTGGAGATCAAGGATCGACATGAGCAGGTCCTACGTGGATGATCGATTCCTCTAGTGCGCTTCAGATTGCTGCATGGGAACCTCCAGGAGAGCACTTTGGAGCGGGAGGCTCAGTTGCGTGCTCAGTCCCGCCATTGTATCCCTAAGTTTGTGGTGAAGCTTTACAGGGACGTAAATACCTGTGGTGGGAGTAATGTAAAGACCCGGAAATTTCAAGAAAATTTTTTCTCTCTTAATTTTCTTTGGAATTTTACAAGAACGCAGTTTCTGACGGCACCTGATTCCGTGGCCCGGTGTGCCCGGAATCATTTTCTGAAGTTTGGCTCGGGTACGTTCAGTGAACGGACGAGCGGGGTTTTCTAACTATTGAACCGGTGCACAGAATCGAATTCTGAGGGCACCGATGAAATCGCATCGCCGATATTTTCTTAGAAACGCCTCTTCTGGAGTTGCGTTTTCTTGGGTGTGGTTTTTAATTATCGGGCTTAATGTTAAGAAATAAAATAATTGTTCGAAAAACTTTATTTTATTTCACTTAAGACACTTGAAGCCACTTGAAATCCACTTGAACTGAGTTGAAATGGATAGGGTACTATCCAAAAATATCCTACCCTCTTGGTAGGATATTTGCGAGGTGGGGCCCGCACGAGCCCCGCCGTTTCTTTTCTGCTAAGTAACGCACCCGCGAAAACCCGTCATTATGAAAGTCAACTGACGCGTTTTCATAAAATCATAACGCACCATTTAATTGGGCGGTTTTATTCGTAAATTAAATGGGCAGTTTATTTCGTTGAATTAATTCTGTGAATTAATGGGTCGTTACTTACCTCTTATTCATTTGTTGGCCTAATAATAAAATAAGACCAACACGACATTTGGAGGATTACTCATTGAGAGGTTTTTGCCAGAGGTTCTTGTGCCTTCACCCTTCTTCGCGAAGAACGCGAAGAACGCGAAGAACCCGAAGAACGCCGACCTCCGATGAAGAACCCCGAACCCGGAGAAATCGAAGATGCGACGTCTTGTGCCGTGACGCTGACGTTTCCTCTCCCACGGCGTTCTTCTGCGATGTTCCTTCCTCCATGACAAAAACCTTCGATCATCCGTTGAGGTGATGGTTTCAGTTTTCTTTTAAATTTTCCTTTGTGGTTTGTAATTCAGAAGGATTTAATTATTATTAAATAAATATTTTTGTTCTTGAACCTCGGAGTTCGTCGACATGACACCCTTCCGCGACGACGCGACGCCGGATACCGCGACAACGTGACGATCCCCAATTCCGCGAAGAACCCGCGAGCGACGACTTGACGAGGTAGGGATTTTTATTTTGGAAACACCCCTTTTTTATATTCCCGTGAACGTTTCTTTAAAATTTATGAACCAGATTCATATGAACAATTTTATTTTATTAAAATTGTTGGTTCATGTGTTGAATATAATTCTCCCGTTGTTTTTATCTAACGCGGAGGGTGTGGGCCAAACGAACACGGCCCAACAACCCTCCGCCATTCTTCGTTGTTGTGCGAATTTGGCGGGTGACGGAAAATCGTGACATAAGGGCATTTTGATGATCCCGCAGTGGAGAACGGGACCCGGGAGGAACAACGGCGCAGATGGGAAGGAAAACGGACCACCAGAGCAACTCTGGTGGCCCACGGAAGCTATAGGCGGCGCACCGCCGTACGGGGCCGCCGGGGCTGATGCCGCGGCGGCAGCGGCCAGGGGACCCGCGGACGCACGGGTCCATCTCTCCCGCATGGGACTCGGCTGAAGCCACGTCCGTTTTTCCAGCGCGGCCCCTTCGAGGGTCGCGGCACCTCCAAGCCTCGGGGGCGGCGCACCGCGGTGTCCAGCTGCTCGGCCGCGCGGCCGGGCTGAGCTCGGCCGGTCTGACCTCCCGGGCCGGACTGGACCGGGTCGGTTCAATCCGGTTCGGCCAACCCACGGGGGGGGGGGGGGGGGGGGGGGGTCGGGCCGGGTAGGCCCGTGCCCGGACCCCCGTCTTCGGACCATTTTCGGTCAAATGCCCGTAACATGAGCTACGGGCCTCCGAACGACTCGCCGTCAGTGGCAACACGATCCTTGGATTGATACGGTCGTACGGTCGTTTCGGTATATCGCACTCAAGGTTTCAGAATACTTTGAGTTCGGCCGGGTTGGTTCGTACACGAAACCAACCGGGCCTTCGGAGCGGAAACGCTCATATCTTGAGCTACGAACATCCGATTGACGTGTCGTCAGCTATGTTGAATTCCTTTAAGTGAGACGGATCTTTTGGCTCCCTCCACATGAGGATTGGATGCAGGTGGAGTACGGTCGGGTTTGTTTTTCCTTAAAAACCAACCGGGCCCCTGGGACGAATAAGCCAATAACTCTCAGACCGGGCGTCCGATTGACGCGCCGTCTGCGACGTTGAGTTCCTATTGGGGATACAGAACTTTTGGATACATCAACTTCAGACTATGTTACAGTTGATGTATCAGCCTCTCGGCCCGTGGAGCAGACCCTCCCTCCCGAGCTTGCAGTGTGCGGGAACCCTAGTGCTGGCTGCGACTTTGACGACGACGTTTGTGCAGAGATCCTCATTGGACTGCGACGATGAAGACAACTGGTCTTGTATCCTATGTGGGTCCTAGCTGTGTTGGTCCTGTATCATATGTGGGTCCCAGCTTAGATGATTCAATACTGGTCTCGTATCCTATGTGGGTCCCAGTTTAGATGAATGAATGAAGACAGCTGGTCTTAAATCCTATGTGGGTCCTATCTGTGCTGGTCTTGTATCCTATGTGGGTCCCAGTATAGATGAATCAATGAAAACAGATGGTCGTGTATCCTATGTGGGTCATAGCTGTGCTGGTCTTGTATCCTATGTGGGTCCCAGCTTTGATGATTTAGTGCTGGTCTTTTATCATATGTGGGTCCCAGTATAAATGAATCAATGAAGACAGCTGGTCTTGTATCCTATGTGGGTCCCAGCTTAGATGATTCAGTATCTATGTCAGATCATCTCTTTCACCTTTTCGATGATGTATACCTGTGTGAGCTAAATCCTGTGTTACTCTCCTTTGTGGATTGTGCTGAACTATCCTGTGTGGATTTACTGTTTACTCTCCTTTGTGGATTGTGTTGTGTTATCCTGTGTGGATTCCGTTTTCTCTCCTTTGTGGATTGTGTAATGATATCCTGTGTGGAATTACGTTTTTCTCTCCTTTGTGGAGTGTGTTGTGTTATCCTATGTGGATTTATGTTTTTCTCTCCTTTGTGGAGTGTGTTGTGCTATCCTGTGTGGATTTACACTTTTCTCTCCTTTGTGGATTGTGTTGTGCTATCCTGTGTGGATTTACGTTTGCTTTCCTGTGTGGACTGGGTTTTGCTTGGGCTCGGATGTTGGAGCCGAACAGGGATTGATGACTTAGGTATATGTATGGGCATATACCTAAGCAGTTTCAGTTGTTACTTTGTGATTGTATCTTTCCGTTGTGGTTTATACTTTGTGGATTTCGGGAGACCTTCGGGGGTCTCGGGGTCCCTACTGAGTAGCTTATACTCACCCCTGCACGGGCTATGCCCGCACTACGTTGTGTTGGTTGCAGACGACAGACAACGTTGATTGTGGTTGAGGCTTACAGAGCAAGATGGTACCTGGAGGTAGACCACTGGGAGAGACGTACTCGGAGCGGACGGCGGGACCCGAGGAGCAGTGGAGCTATCTGTACCCACCCTTCAGGCGGGATTTCTAGAGGTCGCCCGACGCAACGGATTTTTTTTCAGTTACTGTTTTCCCCTTTCAGTTGTACTTTATAGTTGGGCTTGTATTTCTGGCCCCCTTTACTTTCAGCATAGCTTGTTATAGTTTTTACTTAGTGTTTACTTTTCCTCTTGCTTACTCTGTGGTGCTTGTTTACTTTTCAAAGGAAATACCTTCCCTTTTTTGGTTCTACGCCTTGGTGCTAGTTGCCAACCCCTGGCCTATGGAAGGCGGGCTTGGGGTAGTCACGACACGGGCCCCGAGGACGGGTCGTGACAGTATCTGTATCTCCAGCATCCACATAAGCAATCACGATCCTTGGTTACCTAATTTAATAGATGTGTTCCATGTTGTATAATACAATGCTTAATGCCCAATTATTCCATGTTTAACTAATGGGGATAATATTTCAATATAAAGGTTTCATACATTAAATCCACAGGAACGATATGGGATCAATGATCCATGTGATGTTTATATCAAGGAGGTACTAAATACTATCACTCAGACATCACTACACATCTCTTCATTTAGGATCCAATCCCAATAACCTCCTTGGTGTAACACCATATCGCTGGGAGTTTCATCCTTATAGCATCTCAAGTAATATTTCCTCACATGTGATTTTAATGATCGTAGTGGTGGTTATATTCTTGTGACCTTTACAAATAATTTTTTTGACCCTTATGAATTTGAGGGAATGTGAGTGTGAACATTATGTAGTGGATATCTATTGTGGATATACCTTTACATAGGTATATAATGAATATTACAGGACCCATGTTACATTGACATAGAACCTTAGAAGCATGGATGTCCTTTACATATGTCCCATTAGTACAATTACATGAGTTGTATATGGTCATAGATGTTATCAATATATTATTAAGGTGGTATTTGATGATTATATTTGTACACTTATGCATAATCCATGTTGACACATATATACAACCTCTACAACACATATTAAGTGGGAAAAATAAAACCTATACTATCCAAATTCTATATTAACCTATAAAAATTAAAAATATAATTTAAATAAGGCTTGTTCTATTCGATTAACAAATTATTCATGAAAACAAAAAACAAATTAAAAATATTAAAGAAATTTAAAACCATAACCATATTATTGTATGGATTCTTCAACTAAATAAAAAAATAAAAAAATAATTAAAAAATAGTATTTAATCCACTGGTAAAATTTAATTAATGTTTCAAAATGGTAACTAAAATTTATTAATTAACATGTTTTAGATTCATTAGGGGGTTAATTATCCTTAAATAAGATTAAAATTATTTTTTTATATTATCTCTCTTAACTCCTCTAAACTCTTAATATATTAAGGATTCATTCTAGGATATTTTATCCATGTATTCACCAATTCCAACAGTTTCAAAAACAAAATATAGTTATAAAATAATGTAGGCATAAAATAAAGTAATTTATTTTCAGAAAATTGAATATTTTATAAATATATATGTCCACATAGCTTGTTTATGTTTTCTGTGTCATATATAAATAAATAAAACACATTTAACAAAAATATTCCTTTTACAAATATGAAAGTAAATTCTCATATAAAAATACTATAATTTATAAAACATTATAAATATAATTTTAAAATTACTCTTGGGATATAAATTTTTAAAAAATAAATATACCATTTAATAAGTGAAATATTCATAGGATCTGTGAGCTAACTAATTCATTTATTTTTTATTATCATCATTTCAAATAAAATCTAGTAATACCAAAAAGAACAAGGGCTAAAGTCATGAATGAAGTTAAAATGTATATATAAATAAAAAATATAAAAAAAATATAAAATAATGTTTTTTATAAAAATATAAGTAAACATGGTGAATAAGAAATTGAGATAAAAATTTTGTTACATCTTCTTACCTCAAGTATAATTTGTTCTTTTTGATTGAAAAATATATTGATTTTTTTAAAAAAAATACATATAAACATATAATTTTCTCAATTTTGAAAAATAAAATTATTTTGTATAATTGAAATCAAGAATAATCTAAATGGTTTTAGAAGGGAATCAATATAATATTCAATAAAAGGTTTTAATAATTATTATTTTAACTAAGATGTAATCATTAAACAAGAATCTAAAGAACTAATTAGACTTGGTAGTATAAATATTTCGAAATATATTATTATTTAATGAATATCAAATATAGCATATCAAATGTATCAAATAAAAATTAAATACTGAAATAAAATATCATCAAAAGAAATATAAATAATAATATAAACTATTATATATATTTTTTTATTGAATAGTCATTATTTTTCATGAAAATTACATGCCATTTCCTTGTGTTTGTGTTTGTGTTTGTGGTAAAAAAATATTGTTTATTCATATTATACATCAGTTATTGACACATGCCTGTCATGGGGTGTGGATAAATATATAACCTATGTTAAAATTTATTATAGTGTATTAACTAGGTTTTATCTAGAGAGGAGTTCTCAACAATTGTGTTATTCACATAAAATTACAGGAAGAAGTGATGTTGTTTTTCAAATTGTTTGATATTTACAATACAAGGAAGAAACTAAATAAAGTAAATAAATTAAGGGAATGTTTAAAAATAAATATAAAAATTATGTGATTAAAATCAATGATACAATATTGTGATCATGTAAGTGTTAGTTTTCTAATTTTAATTCTATCACAGTTCAACCTACCCAATTCTCTTCTTCTATGTTGTTTAGAGTGAGAATCCAATGTCGTTTCTTCTCACTCCATTGGTAAAATGATAATGTGAGAATAAACCTTAATAAATATCATATTGGTATACTCTCCTTCCAATGTGTGATAGAGTGGTATTTAATACCCACAATTATCTTTGGCAATGCCCATTTGGGTATTGATTATCCCAAGCAATCAACAACATTCACTAATCCTCACACACGTATGAGGGATAACCAAGTACTTCACCACTATGTCCTAGTCTATTCAATCATATATAAACAAGATACTGGTAGAGGGATATATTGAAAATTGACCAAATAAAAATAAATAACAGAATATAAAATCAGATACAATCCTACATGATAATAAAAACTATTGTAATAAATTACAACAGAATCGTAGAAGAGAAAAAGAGATTTTAAAACATTATATACATGAACATAATAATTAAAAAGGGTAAATCTACCCCTATTAAATCACTAAGTAGATCAACCCCACCACTGTAAGGGTTACTGAGTTGAAGGGGGAAGAATAAGTCATTACAAAGCTAAGAATAACAAAAGAAAGAAAATCAAGAAAAAAAATTTTGATCCTCCAAAATTTTTCCTCCAGAAGATTGCCTCTGTTATGCCCACCAAAACTCCAAACCAAGACATGATAAATTCTTATAAGATGTGTGAAATTGAGTTTTATATCTATAATAAAAATATAAATGTCCTTTGACAACATGAAAGGATGATATGGCTTGATTAGTGAGGTGGACTTCTTCTAGCCTCCAAACACTATTTCACTCACTCCAATTGGATATGCCCAAATGATGCCTCGATAAGATTAATATTTTATTAAATTAAATATGAGTCAATCCTTGAAATTTCATTGAATAAACCATATATAATATCCTCATGTTAAAGTTTTTTAATGAGATATTGCATATTTAATGAAGGGGGTCCATTCTGCAGGCCAGACTAATATCTCTATTTGAATTTTTTGTTCCATTGGGTTTTGAATTCGGTCTTGGTCCAGAATACAACCATGAATACCACGATAAAATGAAGCATAAAAAATATTCACTTCAATTAGATCAATAATGTAATAGTTATGTCTGAGAAACAAAAGCACCCAAAAACTGCCAATTTTACAAAATTGCCCCATTTTCAAATTTAAGCCCATAATACACCAAAAACACATAAATAATGAAAATATAATCAAATTGAATAATTTGAATGGATTAAATCATTGAAAAAATATTAATAATGATAAAAATATTAACTCTATAAATTCCCCCACACTTATCACTTGGACTCCTTGAAAAGTAAGAATCAAAATAAAATAAAAAATAATTCAAAATGCATATCCATGGGATCTTCTAATTTGAAAACAAGAAACAAAATATATCATGCCTCCACAAAAATTATTACTTCCTGTTCTTAATTTCATATCATTTAATATATTTTCTCTTAATTTCTCCTCCCATTCACACAAAACACATAAGTTACCTAGATAATATCCCATTACAAAAATTTCAATTTTTTAGAAATCACTTTCTCATCAAAACTCTTACAAGGGTCACCATAGGCTTGATAAACTTGTACATCGATACTTGATGTGAGTCAAAGACATTTTTTTATCCTGATGACTTTCCTAGGTTGTTTTGTGGATTTATATTGGTAAAATTTACATGTGAAAATTCAAAGGTTCAATGTATATGGATTGGCACTTTTTGAAGAAAAATTGCATTAGTCTAATTTTTACACAATTATGGTCTCTTCTTCACACCCCTTAGTAGAAAATCAGCTCTGTGATAATGATATATCAAGGAATGTTCACACAGTTCATCATATATGTAGAAAACATTTAAATCTTCCCAAATATAATATTTCTTGAATTCTCTAGAAAAGGCACAACTTTCTTTCTCTATTAGAAGCCCCAAAAAGGGATCACTCCTCTTGTCATGAACGCTTCTAAAAAGGAAAATCTTATAGGAGAATGATTTTTTAGTATCAATATTATCTCTCCGACATTTTATTTTCCCCCAATGTATCCCCAGATAAGGTATCACAATACAAGCCATCTTCCCCACACTTAAGTTCAGCTGGATCATGCAATTTTCTTCAAGAGCAGGTTTGATAGGTAAAATTGGCTTGTAATGTGTCTATCCTAACAGGATTCTATTCATGGATTATATTGCAAACAAGGATAAAATTATCAAGTTAGGAAATTATAAAAAGTATGTCATTGAAAATGAGTCTTTAATACAAAATAAATTACATGATCACTTAAAACACATGTACCTCACACCGTCATGTTTTTATAGGAATAAATCAAATTATGGTTAAATTAAGCATTGTTTGGTTCTCTCAAGAAGGGAGGTGAATGTAACAAATATGATAATAATAGGTTCAAAATCCTCATAAAAATATTATTTTTAATATAAATACAGTGATATGTGGAATGGGATTCAAAAAATAGAGTAATTTTCATGAAATTACCAAAAAATCAAACTTGAAACAATATCATTTTCAGTATTCATTTAAACCCAGTTTCATGGAATAAATTACTTCTACCATGGAAAAGGGTTTTAAAAATGCCAAATATAATCATTTTTGCTCAAAATATTAAAACACACAAAATATTTTGAACACACACATATTTTAAAAAATAAAAATCCTAAACTATAAAGGTTCTCTCTCCCACTCATAAATGATGCAGTGTCTACAATGCATTAAAATGTAGTTATCATGTAAGAATATTTGAAATGGAATCAGAAATTTCATTAAAATAACAATGATAGGTACAACTAGATGGATTTTAATGATAAATAGGTTTGAGGAGTGTGAACTCCTCCATTGAATCTGATGGCATGGTGCCAAGGAATTTCATCAGCCTCTACCCTTTGACAGTGAATGGCTCCTTCTATGAATCCTTCACAACCGGAAAATCTCCAAACAGATATACACGAGTATCTAGAAATGGACCTTCCCATCTAGAATGATGTTTACCTAGCTTTAACTTGAGTCTTTAATTGAATTAAAACACATTGTCTTCAGTATGGAAGTCTTTTGGTTGGAACTATTTTTCAAAAGAAACTGTTTTTCTCTCTTTGTAAATCCTATAACATTCAAATGCTTCCATTCTAATTTCATCCAGCTCTAGTAACTAAAATATTTTCTCTTTCCTAGCACTTTCAAGATCTATATTCATCTTCTTCGCAGCCCAGTATGCCATCTGTTCCAATTCCAAAGGTAGGTGACAATTTATCCCATAAATCAGCCTATATAGACTCATTCCATTTGGTGTTTCTTAGGCTGTCCTGTGATCCCCTACTGTGTGTTCAAACCATTTTCTCAAGTCCTTCATATTTGTATTAACATTGTTTTCCAAAATTCCTTTTTATTCTAATTAGACAATTCATCTTTCCCATAAGTCTGTGGATGATAGGGAGTTGATGTTTTATGATTCACCCATACTTTTTTAACAAAGCCTCCATTACCGTATTTTAAACGTCAGTCCCTTGATCACTAATGATGGATATGAGAACTCCAAACCTACAAAATATGTTACCCATGACAAAATCACAAACAACTATAGCATCGTTAGTCTTGATGGCTTTTTCATCCACCGATTTGGAGACAATATCATCAAAAAGTATAATATAGGAATTTTCAAATCAAATTGGGAAAGGTACCATAAAATCTATTCCCTAAACGTCAAAAATTTCACAAAAATTAAGTGTCTTTTGGGGAATTTCTAGTCTCTTTGAAATATTTCCTACAAACTTACATTTTTGACATAGTTTTCCAAATTCATGAGAATCTTTGAAAAGTGTTGGACAATAATGTCCAGATTCTAAAACATTAATTGTTGTCTATTGAGGTCCAAAGTGGCCTACACAAGATAATATGTGACAAAACATAAAGACATAATCCGTTTCATTTTTACTCAAACATCATCTTTACATTTTTTCATTACAAATATTCCAAATAAATGGATCATCCCATATGTAATATCTATATTTTTCATTCAATTTGTGAATTTAGTGAGAATATTAATGATATGTGACCTACGATGATACCAAGGAATTGACCATGTTAGTATACCACGGTACTTCAACTTTAATTAGGTACAAATTCTCTCTTGTATGGTGATAATTTAATGGTTTAGTGTCTGGATTTTCAACTTCATCAGTGTGGGGTAGTCTAATTATGTGATCATCCACTTGGTTCTTAGATCCCTTTTTATCATTGTTTTCTATGTTTAACTCCTATAGTAATATCATCAATCTCACAAGAAATGTTTTTTCTTCATCCTTATTCATCAAGTACATAATATCCTCAATTATCTAATAAAGTACTACTTTATCTACTTGGTTTCAAGCATCCCAAAGTAGCTTAAATGGTTCTTCCCCATTGGGTGGCTTCATTACTAGTGGTTTAATCAATCTCTTTTTCAACTTATCAAAGGTTTACCTAAATGAACCATTGAATATGAAATAAACATATTTCAAAAGTAATCTAGAGAGAGGGATATAAATCTTACTGAAATCTTTGATAAACCTCTTGTAGAATCCTGTATATCCTAATAATGATTTAACACGTTTGACATTAGTTGGGTAATGAAAGTAATTATCACTTCAATTTTTCATTTATCAACTTCAATTCCTTTCTATGAAATTATATTTCCAATGACAATTCCTCTCTCAACCATAAAATTACCCTTTTCAAAATTCAAAACAGGGTTCTTTTCAATGCATGTTTTCAAAACTTTTTCGTGATTTTCCAAAAAATGGTCAAAAGAATTTTAAATAGCTACGAAATCATCCAACAAAACATCTAGGAAATCTTCATTGTGAACAGAAAATATACTTCCCATGTACCTCTGAAATGTACATGGAACATTAAATAATCCCAATGGTATCCTATGGTATGAAAAATAATCGAAAGGACAAGTAAAGATAGTTTTCTTTGGATCCTCGGGAGAAATACTTACCTAAAAATAACATGAAAATTCATCCCAGAAGAAATAATGAGTTCTCTATTACAATCTCTCTATCATCTATTCAATGAATTGTTTTGGGAAATGGTCTTTTCGAGTGACTTGATTCAACTTCCTTAAATCAATTAACACTCTCCAGCTATTATGAATTCTCCCATGGATTACTTCATTCATTTCATTCCACACAATGGTTATGCTTGTTTTCTTTGGGACTATATATATGGGGACAATACAATGTGAATATGTTATGGGATTGATGATCCCTCCTTTAAAAAATTCTCAATATCTTTTTCACAACCTCCATCAGGGTGGGGTTCGGCCTGCTTTAGGATTGTCTAGAAGGTTTGGAATCTCCCTGAAGAAAAAGTATATGTGATAAACTTTTTGGGTTTATTTTTGGGATATCACCTACACTCCCCCTATTTCATGGAAATTCTCTCTAAAAATCTCAATAAATAATTTTTCTTGAGTTTTAGATAGATTATTAGTAATTATTACTGGTAATTACACTCCCCCTTTTAGATAATCATATTTTTTATTAGTGGGGACTGGTTTTAATTCTACATCCAGGGGTTCCCAAGGGATGAAACTAACCTTATGTTCCCCACTTCCAAAGGATTGATATCCTACACCAAAAAAATCATATCATCTTCCTTATAATTCAAAAAATTATCATAGAAATACCATTTTACCTCTTCATCCAAAATAATATCAGAATATCTAGTGTTTTGGGAATACATATATTCAGTGATATTTTTAATGGAAAAATTATCTCTTAATAATAAGGATTCATGAAACATTATTGATTAATCAATTGGTTATGTACCAACTTCAAAGGAGAGTGTGAAGAGTGAATGATTATATGATTGGTGCCTCATGGATTCTAAAGTATTAAAGTGGGCAGTGTTGTCTCCCAACTCCATGGTATGTGTCCCTTCATGAACATTGATGATGGTTTTGGACATCTTCAATAAATTTTATCCCCAAAATTATGGTTGAGTGGGATGCGATACTATCATCTTCCATACTCAACACATAGAAGTCATCAAGGAATAAAAGATCTTTAACTTCTACAAAGACATCCTCCAGAACTCCTACTGGGATAATTGTGGATCTGTTTGCATGTTAGACCACCACTTATATGGGATTCAAGTTTCCTATATACAATGAAATATATATTGAGCGTTGAAATATATTAATTGATTCACCAAAATCACTAGAATAATTAGATAGTTTTAATTAAACAATGGTGTATAGAATAGAAAACATTCATGGACCATGAAATTTGATTGGTAATTATGGTGCGCGAAGGGCTGATACACTTAATCCTAAATTGAATATATCATTAAATTAAAATATCCTATTCTTGGTGAAAATATATTTCAAAAATTTAGCATAATTAGTAATTCTTTTGATTGATTTAAAAAGATGTATGTTTATTTCCACTTTCTAGAAGGTGTCCAAAACAAATTTCGCAGTGCTTATTGTTGCATCCTATTTGTTTCAATCATCCTTGATTAAATGGTGGGGGTATATCATTTTCTACCTTAGTTTCCTTTTAAATGGTCTTTCGAGTTTCTTATTCCTTGGTCTATCCTTATCATCCTCCTCTTTCTTGTCTTCTTCACGATGCATTTTCATGGAATTTTCATCATTTTAAACATCATTTTCTCCCAAATAAGGTATTTCTATTTTACGTTTAATTTTGTATGGTGGTTGTAATTATTTGGCACTTCTTGTAGTTATCATACTGAAATTATCATTTGGGGTTTGGGATTTTTGGGAAGGGAGTTCACCTAGATTTTTTGTTAGAAATTCCATGATACATTCACACTTGTTGAAAAAATATTTAATGGTGCCCTTCAACCACTCAAACTCAGATTTTTTATCTTGGAATTGAATTAATGTTTGGTCATGAGTAAATGGATGCTCACATGGTCTTTGGAAGTTGTTTTGTTTTTTGTAAAATTTTTTGATACACGACTTCTTTTGTTGAAATGGTGGTGGCTTCTGGAATTGATTCTGAAATGGTGGTTGTTTTTAAACTGGTATTGGTACAGGGGTCTACCTTGATTATTCTAATGTATAAATCTATATTCTACTTGGTTAGGATCTCTCCATCCTTTATTTTATTGGATCGCCTTGGATGAAATACTTTCTCACATGTTTCCATTTGTTGTAATTCGGAACACTGGTCAGTAAAATGATCAAGTGATGAGCATAAACCACTTACCTTAGCTGGGGATTACTTGTCACCAACATTCTTCAAGGCTATCTTCCTCACCATACTATTTATATCTTTAATTTCAGTTTATAGTGAGGATGAAAGATGAGAAGTGTGTACCTCATAACTACCTTTTGTTCCAATACCTCTTCTTCCAAACTACTCCTCAGTCTAGGAAATCTTCCCAATCAAGCCCTTGGCTTCTTTTGGTGACTTGTCAATCAATTCACCTCTAGATGATGAATTTTGAATGTTTATGTCATTTTATATTAGTCCACAATAGAATAAGACAAGTATTTCGTGTTCATCAATGGAATGATGTGGGCAACTGGCGCATATCTTCTTAAATATCTCCCAATACTCGTAAAGGTTTTCTCCAGTTGATTTTCATATGGCATAGATTTCCATCGGAATGGTTGTTCTTATAGATGTGGGGAAAATATTTTCATACAACATCTTACTAGGACATTCCATTCATGAACGTCTATTGATTTTAGGACATACAACCTTTCATTTGAAGCCCCATCGAATGAAAAAATAAATGCCTTCCACTTTACGTACTCCTCGACAACTCCATGTGGTCTGAATGTTAAGAAAACATGTGTGATCTCATTAATTTCTTCGTTTGTATTTTCACCTTCCAAACCATGAAACGTTGGAAGAAATGGAATCATTTTAGGTTTCATTTAAAAATCATTTAGTTAAACTGGCATAGAATTTTTATTATTTTCATTAAGGAACTCCGGATCAAAGAGGACTATAAGAGTTGGGTTTTTATTTTTATCCATGATGATAGGCTCAGAGTGAACACTTGAAGTTTCACATTATTTTTCAAGGGAAATTAACTCAAATTCAGATTGAAAATAATGGTTTCTATGTCGATTAAACATGGTTCCTTTAATTTTAGGATCTATGGGTAAATTATCAGTTTATGAGGTTATAGTCATGCAATTTTGAAGAGAAAAGATGAAAAAGAGAAAGGAATGAAAAAAAAGAAATGTTGGCGCTACCTCCTTAGCAAAGACTCAATGTTTTGATGCATTCCTATCATGGGGTATGGAAAAAATATATAAAATATGTTAAAATGTAATTTAGTGGGTTACCTAGGGTGACTCCCGAGAGGATTGATCAATAATAGTGTTTGTAACATAAAATTTTAGGAAGTAGTGATGATGTTTTTGAAATTTTTTGATTTTGAAAATAAAATAAAGAAACTAAGTAAAGTAAATAAATGAAGTGAAAGTTTCAAAATAAATTGAAATATGATGTGACTAAAATAAGTGATATAAAATAGTGATCTAATTAGGGTCAATTTTCCAATTGTAATTTTATCACAGTTCAACATACCCAATTCTCTTCTACTACGTCGTTAAGAGTGAGAATCCACAATTGTTTATTTTCACTCCCTTGGTCAAATAATAATGTGATAATAAACCTTAAAAACCTCATATTGGTCTAATATTTTTCCAATGTGTTATATTGTTGTATATAATACCCCCAATTATCTTAGGCAATTCTTAATCAGGTCTTGATTATCCCTAGAAATGGAGAACATTCACTACTCCTCACACACATACCAGTGATCACCAAGTACATCACCACTAATTACTAGTCTATTCCATCATATATAAACCTTATCCTAATATAGGGGGGTACTAATCATTGAACAAATAAAAATAAAAATCATTATCTAAAATTAGATACAGTTGAACATGATAATAAAAACTCATATCAGAAATTGAAAATGATTCGCAGAAGAGAAAAATAGATTTTAAAACATTAAGTACAAGAACTTAATGATTACAAAAGGGTAAACCTACCCCTCCCTTTTCAATAAAAAAATCTACCCCACCATGGTTAGGGTAACTGATTTGAAGGGGTAATAATATGTTAATACAAAGATAAGAAGAACAACAGAAAAGAAAGCACAAACAAAAAATTTGATCCTCCAGAATTTTTCCTTCAGATGTTTTCCTCTGGTTTTCCCACCAGAACTCCAAACCAAGCCATGTACCCTTCTTATATGATGTGTAAAAATAGGTGTTATTTATATAACCAAAATATAAATTCCTTTGGATAGTTGGAATGGAATATATGTCTTTCCTAGGGGGTTTAGCTTCTTCTGGCTGCCAAAAACTATTTCAGCCACTCCAATTGGACATGAACAAAATAAGCCTTGATGTGATTATTATTTTTTGAAAGATAATTGGAACCGTCCCTTGTATTTTATATGTTGAAACCAGATAAAATAACCTCAATTTAAAGTTATTTTAACTAAATATTTCAGATTTAATATAGTGATGTCCATTCTTCAATCTGAACTGATTTCTCCATTTGATTGATTTTTTATGTACCATTGGTTTTAGAATTGGGGTTTGGTTTAGAAGACAAAAATGAAGAACAAGAGCATATGAAGCCTAAACAAATATTCAATTCAACTATATCACTAATGTTATAGTTATTCTTGAAAAATAGTAGCTCTTAAAAACTGTTAATTTTACAGAATTACCCCATTTTCACATTTAAGCCCCAAATACCCCAAAAACACTTAAATGATGAAAATAAACTCAAATTGAATAATTTTGATGGATTAAATCATTGAAAAACATATTAATAATAATGAAAATATTAAATCTGTTGGTTATTGTAATCTATGATTTCGAATATACTAATTTCAAAGGATTTCTGGACTACTTAGACATATATTTCTATACATACATGCATATATAAGTACGAAAACATAAAAATAAAACATTTACCATTATAAATATAAGTTAATATTAATGTATAAAAAATAATCTATATTTACCCAAAAATGGATTATTACTAAAATAATAAAATGGATCTTGCTTTTTTGGATTCTCACTTATCTCTTGGAAGATTTTTTATCATCCAGAAACAAGAAAATCATTGGGAAAATGCGGAACTCCCTGATAATAATTGATATAAATACTATGATTGAACAGATTGGTTTCAGGGTTAAGAAATTTTATGCCTTGATTGATAGGGTCCCAAGAGAGCTGAAATCTTTTTTTATTTCTTCTATATTTCATGGTGATATTTCAAAAATCATCATAAACTAAAAAATATATTTACAGGTCATTTAGGAAACTAAAATTAAATATGATAGTTATTTTAGTGACCATTGATCATATTTGATTGATTTCTAAGTTTGACATATACATTATAGAGGAATATTCATCATGTCCTACAAATAGATTTGAACATGTCCATGGCCTATCACCAGTATATATATTTTTATTCAAAATGGGATATCCAAAAATATTATATACATGTATATATATTACTATATAATATTTAATGGTGGTTGAGATAAAAATATTCACTTGATGGAATTATCATATTACAATAGATTCCATTTAAGTATATAGATGGCCACATATTATGCACTATGTTAGAAGATATGATGACTTCCAATGTGCTGGTGGGATGTTTGTGAACTTCTGTTTATTGAACCCAAACATATTTATGAAATATCAAGGAATCGTTACGCCAATAAACAATACTATAAAATAGCACATATTTGGTAGAAGAATAATGTATAAAATTATCGAAGGGACCTTGAGTTTTTTATTTCAGATAAATCATTCCATTAAATATATCCCTAGAAGAAAATAATGAGATTTTAAAATAAGGAAGGGTAATATCTATGAACATTTCCCCCATGTGCTCAATGATTTGTTATGATTATTGTCATATCATATTTCACTTCCAAAATAACATGGATCAAATTTTCTCTAGTAAGGAATTTCATATTGGTCCCTAAAATGAACTAAATATTGAGGTGGTATAACTCGAGAATGAACTATTTTATGTGTAGATAATGGTAAAGATATTGTATCATAGATACATTGTTAAATGTGAGAAGACATATCACATTGTTAAATTACTTTAGTTAGTCCATATTTAAAATATTGCTACATGGGAGTAGAATAAGGAAATAAAACATGAGTATCCCTATATACTCTGGAATAAGGATAAAGGTCCATATTTTGAAGATAAAATTTATAAATTTTTTAAATATAACAACGCATACTTTCTTATTTTAAAGTTTCGTTCTCAAAACATTTTTTCTAAAATTGGATATATGGTATAATTTATAAAAAATCACATAAACCACATAATAAATACAATTTTTAATTTATTCCATCAATGTTTAAGATTAAATTTAATGGAAAAATATTGTCTCTAAATTAAAAAAATTCGATATTTCAATAAAATAATGTAAATAACACAACTAGTATTAGAAATTCTAGTGTAATGTGATCTCCTACAAATATCCCCAGTGGAAAATAGAAGTAAATAAAAAATAAAACTGTATAAATATGATTTTTATTTTATAAATTACATATATGACATAAGATAAATTTATGTGAATGTTGAATGTATGAAATAATTTGTATTATATAATTTGTAAAGGTAATATAACCATGGGAATATTAACCAAGCCGTTAGAATAGTTACATGATGGTTGTAATAAACACTTATCCAATAGAATTGTAACATAACCCTTAAAAACGTAAAATGGTTGGAAAGTAATATTTACCTTGAATATAATAATTAAAATAAGATATTAAAATTATATAAAATAAATATTCATATTATGTGGTTCAAATAAAGCCTAATAAAATATATTTAATAATGTTTTTAAAATTAAATTTCATGAAATTTAATTTTGGAGCTAATAATTATATATAATCTAATATTATAAAATTATTTTGATGAAATATTTTGATTCTACACATCATAATTAAAGAATTTTTTTATTTAAAAATTCTCTAAAAAATGTGAATTTTGTTGTTAATAGTAAAAATAATGGTTTTCAATAATGATGTTATTTAAAATGTAATATTTATATAATATGAAATAATAATCACTATATTGGAATGGTAATATAAAGTATTTTTAATAAGATAAATAATCCATTTAAAAATAGTAAATTTTATTTTAAAAACCAAAAAAGTAATTTCTCAAGTCTATAATGATATTTTTTATGTCAATTTTATAATATTGAATTATGTAATGTGTTAAATTTATTATGATATCATTAAATTATCTATTTTATAAGTATTTAAAAAATATAGATGTGTGATTTTTTGGTAATTTCTAAAAACATTATTATTTCGGTTAATAGTAAAAATACATTTTTTTCAAATACGATGTGTTTTATAGCATAATATCGATGTTATAACTACAATGTAAATTCTATAATTTCAAGATCAAAACAATGTATGATTAATAATAGAAATAATGTATATTGAAATATTTAATTTATTTTAAATTTGTAAATATTAGTTTAGAAGGTCTAAAAATTAATTTAATCCATTAAAAAACTATTATAATCTTTTTATTATTTAATTTTTAGAAGAAAAAATATTAGACACCAGCTTTTTCTAATGAGGATTTGATATGTTCTTTAATATTATTCCAGAGCTAGGCACGGATGCGACGTACGATTCCAAGGGCCAGGGTGGCCGGAATAAAATTTTATATTACGAACATATGGTCAAATAAAGATAAAAAACACTATAACTCTTAAATGATTCATCAGATCTGAAATTTAGGACATTGGTTGGTTCTACAATAGGGTGTTTCCCCTAAGAATGACACAAAGTATGTCGACACGGGGTGTTCAGACCCCTTTATCAATGGTGAAGGATTACTTTTAAGTGATATAATCAATTGACCCAATTAAGTAAATAAATGTAAATCCTTACCTTCTAAATAGGGGTTATAAATTATGTTTTTTATGGTTTCTTTAATAATCCTATTTTTTTAATATAGTATCAACTATCCCCTTTTCCTTCCCTCTCTTCTAAGAACAACATTATAGAATCACAATGAACCTTCAGACATAAGCTGATCGAGGTGCAATGAATCCTTACACCTCATTGATGAACACATACTTAATAAATCGTGTGAAACTAAATCTAGTTAGTACTCATTCTATGTGGGTTACTTAGTTAATTAGAATTTTATTATGTCGACTCACTTTCCTCCAACATGATCCTTTCGATTCTATCATTTCATGAGCCTGAGACCCAGTTTTCAATTCTATTTTGGTTATACTAGTAGGATTTGGACAACTATGATTGTTTGTCATAAAACTCTTGTCCAATGATTTGAAACCTTTTTTTTGAATTTCCCCAAAAATTTATTTTCATTCTTCCCTATGAAATTACTCCAAATCCTAGTTCTATGATTTCCTAGTGACTGAGCTTGATCGACAACTGGAATGATGCGAAATCGCATAAGATTTTCTAAGCATTAAAAGAATAATGTTCAAGTCATATATCCATTAACAACGTGGAATGAGGATGAAAAATCAGGTGGTTCCATAATAGTGTGAGGAGAAAAAAACATGTGGTAGCGCTCGAAAGATCCGGCCAAACACTCGGTATGGGCCAAGGCTGATTCATGGTGAACAGTGAATCAAATTGATGTTCTGCTGGTAGATAAAGTGATTTTAGATCCAATCCATGCAATGTTTTTCAACGAAAAAGGTTGATTCGATGTGACGACACTGTTTCATTATAGATATGGAGTTTCTGTGTGAAACCCAACTAAAAAGTGGGTTAAATGAATAACACACAGCGTGTATCCATCCCTATGCGGCGGAGAAAATGTTTGGAAAAAATTAGTGATAACATGGTGTGTTTTCCCTAGAAACAATATGTTTTACGTTTCTGTGTGAGGTGAACCATGTGGAAGAGAACACAACCATGTTTTGAGCACACAGACATAGGTTGGACACAAGAATAACATCTCTTATTTACCAACATGCCATGTAACAAAGTACACAGACACAGAGTCCGAGTTCACTGACCCAGACAACCGACACAACACGACCCCCAGATACACAAGGCATGATGTGTAGCCCCCATACACAGCATATTACCTTAAATTGGTTGGATCCCATGTCCGGCCAGAGACATGTCCAAGGGGGAGAAGTGAATCCACACACCATGTAAGTCCCCTAACACTCAATGTATTTATTTATCTCAACTATGAGATTGTCAAACATCATTATCTCTTTTGATTGGACACATATGCACAATTGTGATATTCATATCCTAAGTGGTTTTTCTCATAAAATGTGATGGTTCCCATAGATGAAACATTCAAGATACGATGATAATGTTCTTTGTTGGCATGCACAGAGACGACACCTGATGACGGTAGTGTAAAAATAGGATCAATAGAACTGTACTAGGATTACTCCCTAATCAGGCTAGATAGTAGTGTTCCTTGATGAAACATCCAGGATTATCCTTCAGCTGGGCTGGGTAGTGGCATTCCCCACCGATATTTCAGTTCATACCCTTTTGTGGGGTTGGGAGGTGTTATTTTCCTCAAAAAAAATTCTGGTCTTACCATACAGAAGGGCTTAGAAGTGGCGTTCCCTAATGATCCTACCCAGTATAACCTCAATCAGGGATAGTTAGTGGTGTTCCTCGATGATTACCAAATCAGGACCCCTGTCTGTTCAGTACAATGATAATATGAGGCTTGGCTTACCTAAAAAATAATTTTAATGAGGGGTTCTTTCCCCAAATAGATGCATCATAGTGATGTGACCCAAAATCGTATGGGAGAGTCAGTGCTTCCCAAAGAGGATAATAACAAGGTGTGGTGATTTTATCCCCTTTGAATTATGCCTCCATGGTAGTTATGATGAGGTGAAAGACATCAAAGAATGTTGTTACCACATAGATAATGGTTTCTCACTTTTCATGGGATATACTGTTAGATGAAGATCCCCTTACTCTCTCGTTTAGGTTTCATTGAATGGGCTTATCTATTATTGGGAGGAGCTTTACTCCTTATATTCAGTCTTGTTGCACCTTTTTTTTCTATTTCTTCTTGTTTTTTTATCTATTACCTCTCTCCCTTAAAATATTATAGGTGATATAATGGGTATGTATATACTTATCCAAGCATGGGCTTCACCCAACACGTGTTCTGTCTTTTGTAGGCGATGGACAGATCGATTGTGACTACAGAGCTGCTTCAGGATATGGGCTATGTGGAACATGTACGGTGGTCATGGATGGAATTCATGATATGAGATCTCTCAGTAGACCCTCTTTCCATTAGTTTTTAGGATGGATCTATTTATGGTTTGGGAGTGGTTTTCCCCTTTTTTACCCTGATGTTTTCACTATCGTACTTTGTACTATCTAAAGGTTCATGCATGATTATTTTACTTTATATATTTTTCATATTTTATTTTTTTTCCATCTGCACTTTTTCATTGTGTGGGTTTTCTGTGTTTGTGTATGTACATGTGTTTAGACATTGGCCTCCCCGAGATGTTATGCCTTCGGCGCTAGTTTCCAACCCCCGGACTATGGTGGCGGGCATGTGGTAGTTCCAGATCGAACCCAACCTGGGTCTGGTCATGAAAAAGTTGTTTCAGAGGACAGTCGTCCCTTTGGAAGTTGTTTGGAATATTCCATAAAAAGTATTGGTTGGTTTTAATATAATGTTTTCCACATGTCTCAAGAGTGTAACACAGTTTAGGGACCTCAATGGTGGTGTGGCTGCTGATGTATCCATTCACCAGGACCCAGATTACCCACTTGTCATCTCAGCATCCTTCGACACTTGTTGTTGGGAACAATGGTACACGAATCATATATTATTATAGTCTTTTAATTCCTCTCTTGATTAATATCCCATATACTTTGATTATATATATATATAGTCATATAGTGATAGAAATCCTTAACCTTCTTTAGGATGCCTCCACGATATCGACCAACAAGGATTCCCTCTACGATTTTTTATGATAACCTGATGATCGGTGATGACTTTGTTTGGGGCCCATCGTGAAACCCCTTCCCAAATGTGGACTAGTATAAAACCATATACCCATTGAAAATCCAATGGAACTAGCTGTAAAGGCTATGAACATGTGCCAACAGAGCGCACTTCATGTGTTTCAGCGATAGCGACCGCTGTGGCTTCGTGGAGAGCACGATCCTCAGGCAGTAGAAGACTGGCCAGAGGTGGTGGTGTGCATGTTCGTACTGGTGCAGACACCTATGGACCATATGATGACATTAGTATCCCACCTTAATCATGGTGCAGCTAGGAACTAGTGGAGAAATTTACTCAAACGCGTGATAAAGCAACGCTCACTTGGGAAGACTATTGTATCTCTTTCGTGAGGAGTACTACCCCTCTTATTTGTGCTTATTATAGATCCAAGATCTTCTAGAATTAAAATATGGTAGGATGGTGGTGTTAGATTATGAATCTAGGTTTACTGATATTATCTCCTACTCCATAGATATGGTATGAGACGGCTGCATTCTCTCAGGAATGTTTGAGAAGGGGCTCTGTATAGAAATCTAAGTCGGAGAAGTGTCCATGTGCATCCCCACCAATGATGGGGCTACTTGATCTAGGACTTCTAATAGAGATCATTTTGGAAGAGGGACACCAGATAGATGGAACTAGATGTTGGCATGACAAAGATGATTGTTCATCAGTAGTAGGTGGGTTCAAGATATCTCGTAATAAAAGACCCATCCTTGAGAAGACTCGAAGGCATGGTCGTGGAGGTTCGGGATAGCGCATAGACCATTGGAAGCATGGGGAGGGAAAATGATATAATTGTGATGGGTATGGTCACATGGACTAGGACTACCTGACCAGGAATACTAAGCATCCCAGGCAAGCAGCCGATATACCCTCACGACAGAGGTAGCGCCGTGACTATGGGTCTCCCATGCGGGGACATGGAGGCACCCAGGGAGGTGAAGTAGGAAGAGGAGAAAGTGGAGATACATGTGGGGGACATTGATACGAAGTACTCCCACCACCACCACCACCACTAAAAACCTAACATCAGACTCATAGAGTTGTCGCTCGGGGCCACAAATAGCTGTAGGCTATGGACATTCACAATCTTGGGGAACACTGGATGATTCGAGGTATGATTTGTTCTTAATCTACTCTTGACACAAAACTAGTAGATATAGTTCCTATCCACTTGTTTATTTATTAAATCATTCGTCTGGATCTAGAGCTCCCAATTGAGACACTATCACAATAGCTATAGCTTGAGGTTATTACAGTTAACACTTCCTCTGTATCATCCATCTATCGGCAGTGCATGATATTTCATAGAGGAGTTAACATCACACAGAACCTACTAGTCAACATGATGGACTCATACGATGTCATGATGGGAATGGATTACATTTCCTTGGTTCTAGAATAGATTGAATGTCACAGAAGCTTATTCAGAAACCTTTGTGCTAATGGGACGAAGTTCTCTTTTTTCAGTGAGAGAGACCTCATTACAAGACCAATGGGGACTGTGACCAAGAGGTCACAACATATAACCCATAATCTAGTGAGTTTGACCCTCGGATAAGTAGACTCTTCAGGTGTCTGGATACCATCATTTGTGGTGTATTATATTGATGACTTTTCCAAATACGTTCTGGGACAACCTCTAAGAATGGAGATGGATTATTATATTGACTTATAGCTAGGGACTCCCTCAATATTTTCCAAACTATATTGTATATCACCCACTTAGATTTGGGATATGATGTTGCAGTTACAGTAACTATGCAGGAAATGATTCATCAGACCTAGTGTGTCTCTGAGGGCGGCCCTAGTTTTGTTTGTAAAGAATGTAGATGGGAGCATACGACTCAATATAGATCGTCATCGCCTGAACTAGGCCACAAAAAAGAACAAGTCCTCATTTCTAAGGATCGATGGCCACATCAATTAGATGTGAGGTGAAATATTGTTCTCCAATATCAATCTCTGATCCAGCTACCCCTAGTTGTTTGTCCATGAGGCTTATATAATGAAGATGGTCTTTCAGTGTCACTATGGGAACTACAAGTTTCAAGTGATTCCCTTATGTGTGACAAATTCCCCCACAGCCTTCATAGATTTGATGAACCAGATCTTCAAGCCATACATGGATTATTTTTCATTTTTTTCATCGATGACGTACTCATCTACTCTAATATAAAGGAGGAACATACAGATCACTTGAGTAGGGTCCTCTATTTTCATTGAGAGCAGCATTTTTACATAAAGCTCTCAAAATTCTAGTTTTGGATATAGCAAGTAAACTTCCTTATACAAGAAATTTTTGAGTAGGTTTTACCATGGATCTGAAAAAGGTCGAGGTAGTGCCTTCTTGGTAACCACCCCCAGAATGAATCAAAGGTGGGAAGCATTCATAGCTTGGTAGGATACTATAGAGTAATTTTGGAATACTTCTCTCTAAATAAAACCTATTGAGACACCCAGACGCCAATGCAGAAGATTTTTTCCAAGTCTGAGTAGTGACGGAAGGCCTTTGGGTAGTTGGGAAAGAGACTGATGATCCCTTCTTTGCCGCTACCAAAGTAGGGGATTTATTTTGTGGTTTATTGCAATGCCTATAGATCTAGGCTCTATTTCATGTGGATTAATTGAGAGGAAGTTATCACATATGGGTAGAGACAATTGAGGCCCTATTAGAAGAATTATGTTACACATTATCTAGATCTAGTGGAAGTAGTCTTTTCTTTGAGGATGTGGTGAAACTACCTTCTGGGAGAGAACTTTATGGTATACTCAAACCACTGTAGTCTCTGGTACATCTTCACACTGAGATATCTAATCTAGAGACATAGATGTTTTTTATAATTACTACATGACGATGACTTTGAAATCATTTATACTTTAGGGAATGAAAACATTGTATTTGATTTTGTTAGTAGGAACTCACATTTTCAACTTCTGCGGGATGCTTTAGAGCAGTTGGCCTTCTTATAATTGGCCCTTGAAGAGCAGGAGGGTAGATTTTTCCTACAGTCAATGATGTTTACTTCTATGCTCCTCAAACATGTGAAGGAGTCTCAGTTTGGAAACATTGACTGTGAGGTTTATCGTGATCAAATATCCACAGGCGATGCACTTGAGGGATATTCTTAAGGAAAGAACCACGAGATCCTATTCCAGGGGCAGATTGTGGTTACAGTGTTAATTTGTGAGGATGGGATGTATTATTTCCACACTTCTACCTTTTTTGTACATCCTAGCTTGGGGAAAATGTATAGGGACCTTCAGTGATAGTTCTGGTAGTCCGACATGAGATGAAGTGTAGCTGAGTTTGTCTTCTAATTCCTTACTAGTCGGTAGGTGATGGCTATGTATCGAGTTTTGGAAGGTTTTTTGCATCCTCTTGGTATACCGTAATGGAAGTGAGATTGTATATCAATGGAATTTGTCAACGAACATCCACACACAATAGACATCCATGATTCCCCTGGGGTGGTAGTTGATCAGCACATGAAGTTGGCACACATCCTTTCCCTTAGGGATTAAACATTGGTGGGGAGTTATGGGGTTGTTGTACGTGCGATATATCATTTGAATTCATGGGGTACCCTCAATGATTGTATCTGATTGTGACACATGGTTTATGTCACTACTTATGAGTGGATTAAAGGAGGAATTTGATACCTAGCTATGGATGCGTACATCCATTCATCCCTAGATTGATGGGTAGACAAAGCATACAATCCAGGTGCTAGAGCACATGTTGAGAGCGTGTGTCCTAGATTTCGGTTGGAGTTGAGAGGATCACCATCCTTTGGTGGAGTTCACGTACAATAATATCTATCACTCCACTATCATCATGGAACCTTTTGAGGCCCTATATGGAAGACCCAGTAGGTTTCCATTATGATGGAATGAGATAGAGAATCCTCTCTCATGGACTCAGAGTTGGCGTAGGTGGCAACAGAGAAGGGGTGGGGCATTCATGAGCGGATTAAGGCAGCCCCGAGCAGATAGAGGTCCTACACAAACTACCATCATAGGCCATTGGATTTTGAGTTGGGTGACCATGACTTCTTGAGAGTCTCCCCACAATGTAGAATATAGATTTTTTTCCATGGAAGCAAGTTATCCCAAAAGTTAATTGGGTCGTTCAAGATAATGTGAGGGATTGAAAAGGTTACATACAGCCTCAACTAACCCCCACAGTTAGACCGGGTGGACGATATCTTCTACATGTCAATGCTAAGGAGATATGTTCCTGACCCCAAATATGATATCGACTAGGGAAAGATGAAAATTGGGGATGGAGCCACCATTTCATAGAACCTAGTGGGGATCGAGGACTGCCTGGAGTGGGCCCAACGAGGATGATCCATCCCATTGGTGCATGTTTTTTGGTTGCACAGGAATGTTCCAGAGACTTCCTGAAATGTGGCAGCCAGATGCGAGCTCAGTACCCTGAGTGGTTTTTTTACATTTTCATTATAGGGAAGAAAATCATGATGATGTAAATGATTTAGAGACTCTTTTTTGACTAATATGATTTGAAATATTTTTCAATATTATTCCCGTGTCGGGTGCTGAAGCGGTATGTAATTTTAAGGACCACAATGCCTAGAATAAAAGTTTCAGTTACGCACTCATACTCAAATAAATATAAAAGATGATAACTCTTAAAGGGTTGTTTGAATCAGAAATATGGGACCATAATTTATTCCAAAACGTTATGTTTTCCCGAAGAGTGATATTAAGTACGTTGGAACAAGGTGTTCAGACACCTCATTCATTGGTAGTGGATTTATTGTAAGTAATGTAATTACTTAAACAAATAATTTAAATAAAAGGAAATCATTAACATGAATTAGGGATTATAAATTCTGTTTATGAGAGATTCCCTCATAATCTTATTTTTTCAACGGAGTATCAACCCTCCCCTCTCTTCATCCTATCGTCGATGAACGACAATGTATAACAACGACGAACATTCATAATTATGCGCACCAAGGTGCACTGAATATTTACCCTTCATATACGAACACATTCTACATCAATTTCAGGAAACTAAATCTAGGATGGACTCATTATTTTTGTTTTAATCCTTGAATTAATATTTGAGAATTTTTAATCCCCTTCAATAGACTTGTTCCTTTGGATTCAAATATTTCATGAGCATAAATACAATTTTTCAATTCACTTTTGGTTGTTCTATCCTGATATTTAAAACTTTGATATTTTGTCCGAGAATTCGTGACCAATGATATAAACCCTTCTTTTGGTTCCCTTCCGCCAAAATATTTATGTTTTATTCACTATGGAATTCCCTAAAATCCTAGTTTGATGATTGTTGTCCAACCCTAGCTTGATCAGGCACCCAGAACGAGGAGGAATCGCATCGGATTCACTATGTAGTGACAAAATCTTGAGAGAGGCATGGATATATGAATGGAATTTCATGAGGGTGATGAATATAGAGGTTTCACTATGAGAAATGAGGAAAAAAATTGCAATAGTTCTAAGAAGTTCTTTTCGAACACTCAGTTTCAGCTGAGGATGATTTGCGAAGAACAATGAATCAGTTCAGTGTTCTTTAGCTAGATCTAATAATTTCGGAGCCCATCCAGGTAACGTTGAACATGGAGAAGGATAACTATAAGTGAAGTAATATTTTTGGCATATTTCATTAGTTTCTGTGAAAAAACATACTACATGCCATGTTAAACGAATAACACATGGTTTGTAGCCCTCCCGCAACTGTGGGGCTGGGGTTTCAAAAAAATTAGCTATGACATAGGGTATATTCCCTTGACACATAATGTTTTTCCATTCCATGTGATGAAAAACCAATGGAAAGGTATATGTCCATATTCCAAGAAAACATAAATGGGATAAAATCAAAAAAACATCTTGTGTTGACCAATACGCTTTGTATGAAAGTACAAAGAGATGCAGTTAGAGTACACGAACACAGCTAGACAACACAGCTCGACCCCTTGGTAAACAAAGAACATGGTGTAGTCCCCATAGATGAAATGTTACCCTACATGGGATGTGACCAATCTCAAGTCAGAGACATAGCCATTTGGTGAAGAGGGGACGCATGTCATGTGATTCCCCCAACATGCCATGTACTTCTTGACCTCAACAGAACAATCGTCAAACCTCTGCAAATCTTTTGTTTAAACTCGATGTTCGGACCGTGAGATTTCTATACTAATTTTCTTTCTACATAGAATTTTATGGTTCCCACATAAGTAGCTTTTCATATTCAGTTTTAATTTTTTCAGTTGGCACATGTAGAGATGACACCCAATGATGGCAGTGTAAAAATAGGGCCCCCACAGTAGTACCAGTCTTACCCATCAGCCGGACTGAGAAGTGGAACTCCCCGAGGACCATTCTGGGAAAACACTCCACCTGGGTTAGGAAGTGATATTTTATTATTATAGTTATGGGAACACCCTCATTTGTAGCTGGGATTTGGCATTTCCCCGATGACAATTTCTGGCTTACCCTATAGTAGGACATGGAAGTTGAATTCCTCGACGACTATGTTGAGTTTACCATCCAGCAGGGATGGTAAGTGGTGTTCCTTGATGACTACCAGAGAAAGACCATCTCATGTGTTGTATAGTGATACGGAGTGGTTTGGATTACTTAAGGAATCATGAAAAATATGGGTACTTTCCCCACTGATACACATCCTTGTGACGCGACCCAAAACAATGTGGGTGAGTCAGTGCCACCCAAAGTAGATAGTATCATGGTGTGGTTATTTGAGCCCCTTAGACTTATTTCTTATAAGAATTTATGATGTGTTTCATGAAATCGTAGATGGTTGTTACCTTGGAACCGATGACTACTCACTTTTCATTGGATGGGGTGTGATATATAGATCCCCATACTCTCTCATTTAGGTTTCTTTGAATGAGCATATCTATTATTATGAAGAGATATATTACATCCATTCACTCTTGTTGTACCTTGTTTTATCTAATTATTAATTTCATTATACCTCTTTCTTCTCACCCTTCACCATTTCGGGGTGTTCTACTGGGTATGTATATACTCACCCATGCATGGCAATCACCATGTAGATGTCATATCTTTTTCATAAGCCAGACAGATCGATCGTGACTGCAAGGTTGCATTGGGATATAGGTTGTGTGGACTTCATATAGAGGACATGGTTAGGATTCATGAACTGTGATCTCTCTTGAGAATCTTTAACTAGTTGTTTTTAGTTTGGACCTATTTCTGGTTTGGGTGTGGGTTCTTTTCCCTTTTTACCCTGTAGTTTTCACTACCGTACTTTGTTCCGTCTAGAGGTTCATGCATGATTACATTACTTTGTTGGAGTTAAATATCTTATTTCTTTTCCCTCTATGGTTATTCATTGAGTTGGTTGTGTGTGTGTATTGTTGTTTAGTCAAACACATCCCCCAATTTATATGCCTTCAGCACTAGTTTCCAACACCTGTCCAATAGAGGCACGCTTGGGATTGTTGTAGCTCAACCCAATATTAGGTAAGGTTGTGACATAATTTAAGTTGTGGAAGGGTCCAAAATTATTAAAAATATATATTTTTAATGGAATAATATTCATATTACCAAATTAAACAACTATTCTGAGACTTAGTATGCATGAAAATTTTTATTCCCTCTTTTAACCCAAAATATAGAACTTTTTAAACTATAAATATACCCTCTCACCATCACGAATATCCCATAAAATTTTTAACACATTTCTAAATTGTTTATCAATTCCCTTCACTTAAGAGGCCTAAGAGACTTATAGACAATTGGGTTACACCACACTCGAAGCCTCCCAGGCATTAGGACTGTAGCATATCAACATGTATATATTTTATTATTCTTCTATAGAGAATTGAAATAATTTATAACATTTATAATATATCTATACCAATTATAAATACATCTTGTCAAAAGTTTGTTTAGTTGTATATGAGTACATTTTCAATTCATTATTTATCAACACCAATATAGATGGTTAGTGTAATATATTAATGTAAATATAAATTTCATAATAACACTACATAATTATTTTAAAATATATGTAACTTATATATTATCTTTCTCCCACATTTGATATTCATCATTAACATTCTGTTTATGTAAGGACCTAGTGTTTATAGTTATATATTTTTCTTGAATAAATATGATGTAAACTATATATAGTATTGTATAAATGAAACACAATGAGAAACCACCAATGCTTTATTTTACTAATAGATATCATTCCATTATTCTGCTACTGAACCCCTAAAAATTAAAAACATTACAATCGGATAAAAAATATAAAATAGGAATAGTAAAATGGGAAAACTTGGATCCTTCCAATATTCTAGAATCATATACCCCACTAACAATGCATTAAAAAATAATACAACATTATTAAACAAATAAAAATATAATAAAATGAATATATGGATCATTTGGATAAATTTTAATGAATATTGATTGAAATAATTAATATTTATTTACATATAGTATTTTCCCAATAGAAACGTTATTTGATCCTTCGAATATAAAAGTAACCATTGGAATAATAACCTGGCCATTTAGAATATTAACATGAACATTGGGAATAATAATTTGACAAGAAAAAATAATATTAAATTTAAATAATACTTATAATGAATAATTTAATAAATTATAAATATATTAATATCATTAATTAAATATAAATTTTTAAAAATTTATAAAATATAAGAGTATTTTTAATAAAAAATATTATAATGTATTTCATAATAAAACTAATTTTAATTTTAAAATTAAAAATAAACTACGTTAGAATTTTCTTTCATAAAATTAATTTGATTTTTATAATCATAAAATATAAATTTTATATCGATGATTTGTTTTATTTTATGAAATACATAAAATTTTATTTTTATAGCCAAAATAGTATTTTTTTAAATACCACATTTTTTATGAAATAATGAATACGAAATAAAACCTTAATAAACCTTAAACTGGCTATTCAAGACCAAAATATATGTCATAATAAAAATGTTTCTTCTAAAAAATAATCTTCATTTCAAAACCTATAATGTATTTTCCATGTTCTAAAATATTATGTAATAATTAAAATAATTTTTGCAATTTTTTCACCATTATATTTGATTAAAGTAATAAATTATGATTATAAACTATTTAAAGTATTTAAATACTTATATTATATATATATATATTGTATACTATAAGGAATATCCCTATAATTTTTTTACCAAGGATATAGTATTTTCATTAATATTTTATCCTAAAATTCCTCTCTCTTCATGTATAAATACACCCTCTGGATTCCCTTAGAAATGCACTCCACCCTCACATTTGAAAGAAAAAATATGTTTCTAATTCCCCTAAATCACACCCTTAGAATAATTAAATAAAAAATAATGTCCAAAAATCAGAGGATTTTGGTATCATAAAAGATATTCAACTTTGATAAAAGAAATTATTTTTTCATCTATTTTTCATTTTACTCTTCTCTTCCCCCTTTTCAAAATTCCTTTCAATAGATAATCATAAAATATTATTTACAGAGAAAGTTAACATTATATTATTTTTGTTAGAAAACTGTAAACATTATATTCATGATGTATTTATATTTCATAATTTTATTTTTTTTCATTTAAAAATTGTCTTGTTAATAGTCAGTTTACCACCAATGAGGATGTTTCCTACACTTTTTTTTCACCACCATTATGGATGGTTATAAGAAATAATTTGTGTTAAATAAATATGAACATTTATATAATTTTTTTAAATAATTAATTTTACTTTTTTATAAATTATCATGAATCAAATAGTGAAATTGAAACAAAAAAGAATATTATTATGTAAAATATAATGTCCAAAAATTTCATCATTAACAATGGAAAATAAGAAACAAGATTCAATGAATATAATTGATAAATAGTTAAAAAAATTACCATATTTCACTTATATTTTCATGTTTTAATAAACCTTTTTTTCAATAAGGAGGCATAAAGTAGACCAAATTAAGCGGGATTTATGTTAAGGTGGTTCACAAACCCAAACATATTTTTTTTGTATTATCTCATATATCACTTATTTTTGTAATTATATTCTTATAATGATCGTAAATTAACATTAAAATATAATTTTCCTTAAATTTTCATCTATATAAATGTTTCTAACCTTTCAAAATGATCTCTAATACATCTAGAATGTTTTTCAAAAAGATGATAATTCCCAAACTATCTCATTGGATCCTATTTATTTGTTTCAAATCCACTCAAAATGATGATTTTTTATGCCAAAATATCATTTACCTTGTTTATATGGAACACCCAAAGGTTATTCGTGAAAGTAATATTTATAAATAATTTTTGAAACCCATCCCTTTTCTTGGATATATTCTATGACCTTTATTAGTATACATTCTAATTGGAAATCATGATTATTAGAATTTTATGATCAGATAGGTGGGCTTGGAATTCTATAGACCTCCAATGAATTGGTTAATGCAACATATCTAATTATAATATGTGTATTATGCCTGAATATGGATTTTTTTAGTTTTTTATTATTATTTTATGGTTTATACACATATTATATGTGTGAGCATGTTGTTATATTTTTTCGCAAAAATGTATTGTATTTGAAAACTCTATTATGATATTTTGTTATTATGTGCTTTCCAAATTCCATTCCATTATAAAATCATTCCATCATGGTTATAGTGATTATCATATGCTTATAATATGATGATTATTATTATTCTCACCCATGTACTTTTTATTAATGCCCCTTATTCCTCCCCTTAATGGGATTTTATCTCACCTTTGTTTTGATTTATATCCTCAGGTGCATATATGAACTAAATATAACATGAGGTAATTATAAGAGTCTTGAAGAAGAGATCAAATAATTTTTTATGTTTTATTATGTACATGTTATTTATGACCAAAATTTTCCTAAGATACTAAACCATTTAATTCTTGATTATATCATTACTATTTTTATCGTAAAAATGATTTAATAGTCATGTAAGAAAATTTCATATTTATATAGATTTTATCTGAGAAAAAGATTAGTTAATTTGGGAATTATTATTATAAAATGTTAGTAAAAACTATAAATATAAGTTTATGTATATCAAAGTATCCTAATTTTTAACTGTATAATATTGTGTGGTTTCTAGGTAATGAAATACATATATAGATACTACAAGTGGAAGGAGCTTTGGAATAGTTGTACCTTCGGTTACTAACCACGAAAATAGTGCATTGGGAATCGAATTGATCATTTCATTGTTCAAAAATAAAGGAATTATAGCAAACCAAGTTTGACACACTAGGGTGATATACTCAATTTAAACACAAAATATATACAAACCATTTAGAAGGTTAAATACATAAATTAATTATTCCTCTTAATGTTAGAAATGTATTAAATTAAGTGGTCCTAGAAGCATAATTTGAGGGAAAATGATGAACATAGAGGTCCCATAATATATGATATTAGAATTAATTTGTGCATAAGAATAAATTATATATTAATTTTGTTTTACCTAAAATCTGTTAAATCCTTTTCTCTTTTAAAAAATAAATGGAATCAAAAGATACATGATCTACAACCAGTTTAAGGGACAATACTCTAATATCTATAACAACAACCCAAATTCTACAACAGGTGTAGTTAAATAATATATGGTGTCAATTATCAATATTTATTAGGATAATAACAATAACCTTAATCCTAAAGACCATCCAACTTCACCCAAGTAATTGAAACTAGAGAATGATTCCCTTATGTTGAAACAACCATTGACGTTTATCATATCTTTTAATCTTCTTTTTACAGAATAGAGGATTAAAAAATAGAGATTATAATTTTTGTGATTTATTATTATGAGTAGAATAATAATTATTTGGAAACATATAATATATATATAGAGTCTCATCAATGGTGGGAGTTGATAAAAAATACTAATCCAATGTACGGAATTGAATAAATGGTGTGTGAAGATATTGATTAGTTATTTCAAAAAATATATTTCTATAAATATTTTTGAACCAAAATGTAGAGATAATTCAAATAGTTTAACCATAAGAAAGAATAATCTACCATGGATTATGAGTAAAAATTCATAATGGTTGTAATATATTTCATATCATTTTTCATAAAAAATGATAGAAAAATAGATAGATTCTTTAGTGGTTTGAAACTACACCTTTGAAAGAATATTGACATATGGGACTTTAAGAATTATAAAGCAGTAGTTGGATGTGATATCAATGTAGATATAGAGTTAAAATATTGGTATTGTGGTTATGGGAATAATAAATGAAATATAGATGTTCCATCTAGGGGTCAAATGACAATGGGGGAAAGATGATCCAACCACCCACATTTCAAAAAATTGGGAAGAATCGTCAAGGTAATTACCACATATGAATAAGGAAATCCTTCAAGTGTAAGAGGGAAATCCACCAAGATCATAAATACTAAGAAGACATGAAGAGTCCAACCATCATGATGGAATAATGTATAACACCATCCATAGTTCATATATTCAACTATAGGGATAAAGGTAACTATTTTGGCTAGTGAATTGAACCATAGGTCATAGAGGGTAATAGAAATCAATAAACACAGAGAAAGATGGATAAAGGGAATGATTATTTCATCATCACTGCCGAAGTGGAGTATAAAAAGGATTTTTTACAACATATAATAAGAATTCACACCAGATTAGGAAAAAAAATTTGATTCTATTTCAATTAATTAGGTTACATCCTGCAGGTTTTCTAGATCTGTTGAATAAAAATCATAATACATTATAGTAAAGATATCTATAAAACACCTACAGATATCTTCAATAAATCTCAGATTTAGGAAACTTTTTCTATTAGGGTTTGTGGAAAGATTCATCTTGTCAAACACATAATAATTCCCTTGGTGGAACATGATTCTCTACTAGGGATAGATTAGCGATTGATATACAGAGTTCACACCAATTATTGTGAAAAGAGAATTTGTTTATATATTTTTAACCATCATATTCTAATATAATAATTTAATGTAAGATCAGAAATATCCCTTATAAAATCCCTCAATTGTGTGGGTTATGATACCCATTGACGAAGAATACATTCCCAAATAGATGATTTGAATGAAAGAATCAACCTATAGTAAATTCCCATTGTGAGGGAATAAGCAAATGTATTTCCCAAATAGTAACATGGACATCCCCCAGCTCATGAAGGTGAGTTCTTAAAAAATCATACACATGAAGCCACACATATCTCCAAATACGCATATATGATTTCCCCATTCACACTAGAAGAGTTAAGTAAGTAGTTTCAAAGGAATTTTGATAAATGGTCTGTATGAAATATTTCAACTTCATAGGGTGAATACATGTTATTTTGTTAGAAAATGTATTGATCTGTGCCGTTTTGTATCGATTTCCTGGATTTCAACAAGATCACCATTAATAATTTCTATCTTCTTCTAGTAAACGAAGTCATATTCTATCAACTATGGGGAGATCAGTACTTCTCAAAGATGTATCTTCATTCTTTATATCTTTAAATAATGGTAAAGAATGAATATATTCATAAGATATCCTTCAATTCAATTTATGGACACTATGAGTTCATAGTGTTTCATATTGAACATAATAATTCCCCAATAATATTTATAGATATGATGAATATATACATTATAGACTACGTCCACAAATATTTGGTATTATTTATTGAATATATTCTAATTTATTACAAGATAAATTAGGAATATGAAGAGAATATAAGGATTATGTTATTGAAATTAATAATGGAAAAAATGAACGCCATATTTAAAAATGGTGACATTTCGATGTAGCATGTCACATTTTTAAGGCATGTGATCATGAGTCAGAGAATTTCTATGGAACCATTAATGACACAGGCAATTGAATACTGGAAAAAATACTAATGTGTCATGAAAATATATAGATTCATTAGATTAATTTAGGTACTAACAATGTTTGTTGATGAATTTCACATTATTATATAGATTTCTAACTGAGCTATCATGGAACGGGGTATGGTATGTTTGGGTTGAAGAATGCAATGAAGTATTTAATGGGCATAAAGAAAAGGCTAATTACTATGATTTTACTCATACATCCATCGAGCATGTAATGTTTTGTGACTTATATTAAGGATTTAAAGAAATAATTAGGTTTTGTAGTCATGCATAATGACAATATGATAGCTTGTATATAATGATAGTTGATGATCCACGAGTAGATGTATCTGATGCATGATCTAGAGTTGGTTGTTGTGATCTTCAAATTGATGATTTGGTGACACAGCCTATATGGTGAGATGTTCAGGATGTGTTCTATTTATCTATTTTGAGGAAGAACATACCCAATATCTCACATGTACTGAATCTGAAGGTGATATAATTGGAGAATTTTCACTCTTTGGAGGAGTATCTAGTGAAGATCATTGACCATAGAGACAAAGTTATATACCATAAGATAACTCACATTGTTGATGTAATCTGGTAGAACCCTAAATATGAATTGGTGATGTGGGAAATGGGGGAAATAATGAAATAGAAGTACCTAATATATCCTCCACCAAGAATATGAGTCAAAATGCAAGGGATGAAATTTATAAATGGTGGAATAACGTAACAACCCATAGTTTATAGTGATATATGTTTCATGAATTACTAATATTTATATTATATATGGTATACACATGAAACATTTAGGGAATCAAAAAAAATTTAATAGAGACCGTTAAATTACATAACAACAAAACAAGTTAAAATTAAAAACCTTACAATAGAAAAAATTAAAAAATAAGACTAATATAAAAGGGAAATTTTTATCCTTATTATCTACTAGAATCATCACCCCTTCATAAAACACTATAGAAACGAAATATAATACTATTGAATAAGTTAATATTATAGAAAATGAGATCCTAGAACGATTATAGGTATTATAGAAAATATTGGATGAAAAAAATAAAGTGGTGTTTCTAAAAGTTAGACGATTGTTGAAATAGTAATATAACTGTCGACATATCAATGTGAACATAGGAATAGTAGCCAAACTTTTAGGAATAATAATTTGGCCATTGCAAATAATTCACTTAAAAATAATAAAAAATAATATAAATAATATTTTAAATGATTAATTTATGAAATTATCGACATTATAATCCCATAAAATAATTATCAAGAATTAAATCTCAATGAAAATATATGTTCATTATTTAATAAATTATATTTAAATGTATTTCCTAAAAAATTAATATTAAATATTATAATTTCCAATGATAGAGAATTATATTTTATAAATTGAATTTCATATTTAGTGTTTGTTTGTTATAATTTTCGAAGGGTGCTTTTTTTCATTTTATGAAAAACATCAATATTCTCATAAATACTAAAAAACAATTTTTCAAATACCATAATTTTTACGACATTATGATGATGATATAAAGACATAATAAATCACAAACTGGTTATTTCAACCAAAAATATTTTTAATAATATAAAATCATCATTTGAAAACAATAATTTTAATATCTAAAACAAAAAACAATTTCTCAAAGTCTAAATAATAAATTATTCCATTAAATTATTATATTATTTTCCCCTTTCTATTTTTCTAAACTAATAAAATCAAATTATATAGTATTTTTTAGTTATAAATTTTTTTATTTAATTCATTTATATTTCAAAATTATAAAAATATCACTATATTCATGTTTTCGTTAAATATTTTATGTTATTCAATAATTTATCCTAGAAATACCAATCTCCTCAAACATAAAAATACAATATATACCCTTGGAAAACCAATCCAACAAATGCTAACAAATCCAAAGATCTTTTGAAATTACATCACTCAATTCACATAGAATACGTAGTAATATTCTCATGTAAACCAACTATATGAATAAAATGATATCAGTTGCATTAAATATTAGCAACGCTGAGAAAATAGTATGTTGTTATCAACTCTTTTCTCAATTTCCTCTTATCTTAAGCTTATTCCCAATTCCTCAAAAAAATTATTCAATGTTTAATTAATCACTATGTTAAAATTATATTAAAAATTTTAAACTAATATAAAATTTTTATTTAGGAATTATTTATATTTCACACTTTTCATTCTTATTTTGTGGACAATGTCCCATTAACAGTCAATTTACATTCAATGAGAAATTTTTCAACTCTATTATTATCACCACCCTTATGAGTGGTCATAATACATATTTTATGATATATATTTATATATTATGATTTTGGAATAAATTCAACTCATTTAATAATTACCTTGATCAAAATAATGAAATAAAAACAAAAGGTGATAATTTTAAGGAAAATATGATATCAAACATTTCATCTTTAAGAAAAGAAATTAAGAAATAAAGAAATTTATAATAATTGATAAATAGTGACATAAATTATCTTAATTTAATTATGTTTTCATGTATTAATAAACTTATTTTTATTTGTAAATATGAATTAAAGAGAATATATAATGAGGGATTTATGGTAAGGGGTTTTTAAATCGAAAAAACTCTTTTAGTTACCTCTAATCTCACATTTTTTTAGTATGGATATTCTTATAATGTTCCTAAAATTTACTGTCTTCGTCTTTTACCCATTATTTCCATGGATATACTTTTTATTATGATTTAAAATTATTTTTTGAGCCATTTAAAAATATTTTTCAAAAGGACATTAATTTTCAGAATATCACATTGACTCCTCTTCACTTGTATCTTATCCACTCATCTATTATAATGTTTTATACCAAAATATTATTTTAGTTTTAATTTAGAAACCACAATTTTTTATGATTTTATTACTTAATAATCGTATATTAAAACCATCCCTCTCAATGGGTTTATTTAATAACTACTATTCTTAAGTGGTCTATAAGGAAAGCATGATTATGAGAGTGTTATGATGTGTCTGGTGGGATCAGAATTATATATCCCTCTAATTCATTTGGTAATGTGATATTTCTCATGAAACTATATTTTTTTTGTGAAAATTACTTATTATTTAATCAAAATTATTATTCTATTATTTATCCTCATAAGTTATATGTGAACGTGAAGCTATATTTTTTCACAAATAAGTGTGGTATTTGACAAATATGTCATGATTATTCATTATTATAAATATGAAAGATTTCATACCTTTATAAAATGATTCCCTCGTGATTATGTGGATGATGTTATATTTATTATATGATTATTTTGATTATTCTAACCCATGTTTTATTTACTCATGTCCCTAATTCCTCCCCATTTGATGATTTTATATTAACCTTATTTTGATGTATATACTTAGGTAGAAATATGTTCTATGGAGGAAATGTGACCATTATAGGGATAATTTAGAAGTATTTAAATATATTTTTTATATTTTATTTTTTATATGTATTGTATGAGGTCAATTTTCCTAGGATAATAAACCTTTCAATCCAAGATTGTATCACTCTTATATTGATTATCTTATAAATTATGTAATAGTCATGTAAGTAAAATTTGGCTTACAATAGTTTAATTGCAATTAAAGACATTTAATTATTATTTATCACCTCCATCACAGATATTTAGTGTATCCTCTTTACTATATATATATTGTGTCTTTATTTTAAATTTTTTAATGTATTTGAATGTTTATATTTGAAATTTAACTAATATATAATTATCTACAATCAAAACCACAATAACTAACTAAAAATGTAATAATTCAAACAAATATGGTATCTCACTATTTTACCATCAATAACAAGTCAATAAAAAATTTATAATTATTATAATTGATTAATAGTAACATAAATATATGTATTATACTTATATAATAATATTTTAATTCATATTACTTGGTTATATTAGAGTGTCAAACATGATGAAATAAAATTTTTTCTAAGGTAATGGGACTCTCAAACTATATCACTTTTTATGGTATTATACTCATTATTCTCTTATATATACCCTATTGATATCCTAAATTTCAATTTCAAATATTTTTTGTCTAATTTATTTTATTTTTTTCTATATATATTCATATTTTTTATTTCATTGAGATGAATTCATAATCAACTCCAATAATTTTGATAAATTTGTTATTTTTAAAACCTCACATTGATTCTTCTAATATTATTTGTCCTTCTCTTCATGATATACACAAATTTATTTTTTGATTCAACCCAATAAAATCCAAAATAATTTATTCCATTATATTTTTGGGAAGATCAATTTTTAATAATTCGAATATGTTATACAAAATTATTATGATTTTAATTCTCTTCTCATGGGTCTATTTCATCATAATTTTTTATATATGTTTCTATTATTATTGAATAACTTATTTCGAAAATATTATTAAGTGATGAGTGGGTATTTAATTATCTAACCCTCTAATGAAATTATAAGAGAATATATCCAAATGAATCATTTTTTCAAGTCATGATACAGTTCTCTTTCCTGAAATGATATGAAAAGGAATAATGCATTTATTTGTTTTTATTTTTTGTGATCTCTTTATAATAAGTATTGACTTATTATATCTCATTGTTATAAATATTACACATCCAATGTATCCTTAAAATAAATTATATTAACTTTTTTATGATCTTAAGCTTGTTATGTGATAATTTTTATTATTCTCTCTCATGTTCTTATATGGGTTCATGAAACATGTTTGTTCCTCCCCTTACATAGCATTTTATCTCACCCATTATTTGATATATATCTATATGTTTCTACATGTATGAAGACTATTATGAAATCCTATATGAGATATGTCATAAATTTAATAAAAAATGATTAAAATGATATGTGTATTAATGTTATATAAGCTAAATTTTATAATATAATAGATCTATTGATTTTAGGATATTCATTTTTTTAATATTTTTATTAAAAATGATTTAATAATAATATTTGTGATGCATGGGTCACTATATTGTTTTTGTGTCTTTTATAGATTTTTTAAATCTGATGATATAATATCTCTATCTATAGTATCAATTAATTATATCCTAAACTCAATGATCCTCAGGGGCATATGTAAAATAAAAGAAATGTAAATATTAATAATTTATTAAAAAATTATATAAATAATTATAATCTTGTAATTAAATTATGAAATTATTTAGATATTTTTATCATTTCAATGGTTTTAGGAATATAAATTAATTTTTTAACACAACTTATATAAAAAAATGAGGTGAAAATTCTACATATTATTTTTTCAGTGTTAAATGATCCATTCTATAAGTGTATAAAATTTTTCTAAGCTATTAAATTGTGATATATGAATTCATTTAAATGTGGATGGGTTAAAACTATTACACTGATTCAATTATGTTAAATGAGGAAAGAAAATATTTTAATGGGGTTTGTGTGTGTTTGATTCATAAATTAGATCTAATTTTTTTCCATATTTTATGGGAATTATATTAAGTATGTGGTTGAGTCTGAAAGAAGGGAAAAATAACTAAGAGTTAAAAAAATATTAACGATTTGTGGGGAATTATATGCAGTAAGTTGAACTTCATAATGAATTTTAGTTTAATTGATCTATAATTATAGTGAAAACACTACCAATCCAAAAAAAAATATCCAAATAAAACTAAGAATATATTCCTTAGAGTATGTATCCATGTGAGGTTTGAATTAATATCATGAGTAGCGAATCAGTAAAATAAATAATTAAAATAATGATTATAAAAAACACAAATATAGATACAACTAAATAAAATAATTTTTTTAATTACATTTTCTTTATCAATTATAAAAAACATAGTCAGTCAAAATAAATTATAAAATTATGTGTAAGTGAAATAAAATAATCTTATCTGATTTATTAATTTTTTCTAAAGATACCCAATACATATAGAATCTTTTTCTAATTGGTATCTCTATATATCATATGATCCAATTCTGATCCTCTTATCACTATGTTACCTTTTTTCTATTTTTTCCTATAAAAAAAACTCCAACTCCTCCCCTTCCAATGATGTGTTCATATATGTCATGTTTTTAAGGATTCTCCCCACATATTCATCAATATATTTAGGATAATTTGATAGTCTATATTAATTCAATATTCACTACATTACCTATTATCTCAATCCAAATCATATATCCTTGAGTTATGTTCTATATATATAAGTAGTTGGTGGATTTCATGATCAGGTTATATTAAATTAATAAAATATTCTCCCAAATTCATTTCACCCATCAGTATCCTTAATTTCATATATGTTTCTTAAAAAATTATATTACATCATTATATAGTATTAATATGAGTCCTTAATAATTTTTAATAGATCATAGGGACCATTATTTGAGGAAAAATATGAATTTGTAAACCTATTTTCAATCCCATGTTATATATTAAATATTTTGCATATTGTAAAAATAAAAATCTTTTTTTCCAAATTATTGGTGATGATATATTCTAATCATAAATGGTGATAAAAATTATTCAAAATCATGAAAAATTATATCACCCAATTATAGTGAAAACATCCCAACAACCATATGATATCATTGAGTCATAGAACATTACATTCCATTATTTCTTAACCCACATTCACAAAAGTTTCGTGTCTTACCTTTCATATGAAATTATATGACACGATATTAATTTCCATCTAATTTTTTACAATGATATCTCCCCATAATTTTGACTAATATATAATTTTCTCCCTTCATATTTTTTGAAATTCTAATATAATATTCAATGATCCATATGTGGTCATTGTTTTCTAAAAATATATCATTGTGGTTATTTTTTTATTGGCGCTTTTAATATGTTGTGTTATAATCATAGTTTCAAAATAAACATATATGTTTTATTATAATACTCATTTTATAACTTTAAACAATATCTGTATTGATATCAGTATATTATAAATATTGATAGATTCATATTAGAAGAAATAAGTATACCCTTTGAAGAAAATTCTAATCACAGACCACACAAACTCTTTTTTTTCTACAATAATCACCAACTCCATAAAGCCTTTACCCTACTCATATTAATAGAATTAATATTTTGTCCCATTTTATATCATCAAACATTAGTTATTACCGCTGATAAGTCCATATCATTGGAAAAGACAAGTCTCATGGGTTTTTTTACATAACCTCATTCAAAAAATACATCATGTACTTTTTCATATATTATTATTTCATCTATGGAGATATTATTAAAAATGTTGATATATCAATATTATATCCTATAACATACATATTTCTTTTTTTATACTATTTTCACATACCAAAAATAAATGAATTGAAAAGGTTTAATCATATCACACAAGTTGATATGATGCAATCTCCTATAATAATTTCAATTTTATCCCATACGAAACATTATATTCTTACATTCATAAGATTGTATCTAAATGAATAATCCCTTATATTTTCAAATATCACCTCCAAAAAATTCAATGCTTCTCATTGGTATACAAAATAATTTTAACTTCCTCATCCTTATCTTAGCATAAAAATTATCATCTCATAATAATAAATTTTTTTATTTTTATTTAAACCATAAAGTAATAGTAATATTAAATTTATTCAAAATTGAAGATAAATCATAAAATAATTAAAAAATTACTTAAATTCTCAAAATTCCTAAAAATGTCATTAATACCAATATATTATTAAGGATAAAGGAATAAATGAATAATAATACTAAAAATATTATCCATAAAATATAGTAATGATATTATATGTGAAATTTATGGGATTCATTTGGGTAAATAATTTTAGATAATGTTTTACTCAACCATAATATTCATAGTTCAATGTGTTTCCTGGTATTTCATGTCCTGATAGAGTAAAGAATAATGATTTCTTGTCTACTAACGATGTACCAAGGGATTTGTTGAGGAAGAGTTGTATGTTGGTGTTTTAACACATAAACTATGGAGGGGATGATGTATAAATTGAGGATATATTTCATTATTTTTTTCATTTAAAGTTATATATTTATTTATTTTTGTTTCATTTTTTTTATTTAGTATATTTAATGTTTGGAATTATTTTTAATATAAGTTACAATTCATACTGTATTTTGGTTTTTATTTTACGAAAATTAATTCCAAAGCTACATGTATTTTAATCATTGAAAATAGTTATTAAATTATTGGAATTACTGACTGTTTTGAGACATTAAAACACCTTATCTCGTGTATCATGGAATTTATCTTTTCCAATGCATCAAAATTAAATTTAAAAGTCATTTGAAAAAAATTATATTCATGTGGCTTATAAATCCTCTAGATTTTATTGGATAATTATTTGAGCTATCATTGAGATAATTATTATTTGGAGAGTAGTTAGTATTCCATACATATTATAATGAAAAATACTATCTAACATGTTCTTATATTAAATTTTTAATATTACTGGTCAGTATGTACTAATGTTTTTATTAAATTGAAGAAAATTTTTATTAAATAGGGGAGTTTAAAAATTATTTTTAATTAAATGTTTATAACATTCATGAATAATTTATTTTATGAATATATTGATAATATGGTTATATAAATAGTTATATAAAAGTTTTTTATTCGTTATTATCTTATGGTCTTAAATTTTTTAGAAATATATTTCAAATTATTGTTCCTATTAATTTTGAGATTCATTGATTACTAAAATAAATTTTATGTAAATATTATATCATTTCAGTAAAATGGAAAAAATATTATTTTAAATTTGAACTATTTTTATTTATTTTAAAATTTATTTATTAGTATTTAATTTTATGATTTTTATTTGAAATAGGAACAAATGTATTCAAAAACATTAAATGAGTTAGAAAATTTTAATATATCTGTATTGTTTTCACATAAAATTTAGTGTTTTAGTGTGTCAGACTCATGTTATTAGAAAAGTTGGTTGGTTTCTTTTGTGAGTGTTAAGAAATTTTATTAAAATATTTATCCATGGATTTTGGGAATTAGTTGGTGTGTATTAAAATTGTGATATGTAAATTTAAATATATGTTAATTTTAGCAGTTTGAATACATTTAAAATAGGTATATCTTTATGTTAAAATCTTCATGAAGGTGTTCTATAGAGAGAATTATGAAAATATTGTGTCAATATATTGTTTTTAAATGAAGTATGATATACTAGTGAGTTTTTTTATTATCCTAAAAAGCATATAAAATGATATAGGGTGATAAAACCATGTACATTGGACTAAAATTTTTAGGTTCATGGATTTAAAAAAAAATTGAATCCAATGGAATTTATTTAATTTACTACTAATTTGTAAAAATTGTTTTAAAAAAATATATCATTTTTTAATTTTTTTTTTATGAATTTTAATTCCTAACATTTATATATATGTTATGGAAATTCTAGGGGATTTCGATATGCATATAAGAGTTTTTTAGTGAATAATAGAAGGTTAAAGACCTGGGAGGATATTTGATTCTTGAATTAATCCATGATATAGATATATACCATGAATTTATGATGGATGTTCCTTTTTTTGAAGTGTGATATAACTCTCTTATTATTAAAAATCATCATGAACTTGTGGAGTTTGTAGGTTAGATCCTTTGATTTCATATGAGGGATTTATTCAATAATATATAAGGATGTATCAATTTATATTTGGTCAAACATTATATTGTTTTTTGTTTTATAAAATATTTTATTAGGAGAGTCATGTATGAACGGGACCCAACTGATACCACTCCTAGTATTGTACTAACCATGTGTGATATAGGATGTTGGGAATCTATACCAATAAAATTTTTCCTATATTTTTAGATAATATATGAAGGGGAATGTGTTGTTATTTCATTATATGAAGATCATTGTCTTTGTAATTATTTAGATGGCATGTTGGCAGTATTTGAGATGTACAAAAATGATAATTTGTGATTAAATCGATGATATATAGATAGTTTTAATTGATAAATTTTTTTAGTTGGTGAATCATGATTGTGATTTATATTCTTCAATTTTCTTCATTTCTGAAAAAAATTAGTCATGGGACCAACAATCATAAATTATAAAATATTCCATTAATGTTAGTTTGATTGTATATTGGTTAAATTATTTTCCTTATTTAGTTTTACCTAGGAAATATTATTTGATAGGTATTAGGTTGTATCCTCTAGATAATTAAAATATATATTTAAATAAGTTTTTGTATAGGTGGAGTGAGTTTTTTTAATATATTGGCTTGTTTAGGGGGATGTGTGTGAAACATTGTAGAATTGTTGGTTTGTATTATATATGTATTATTTTTTTATACTAGTTTACTTATTAATTATTTTATATTTTTATTTTATTATGATTATATTCTATTTATGTGTTGAATTTCATTCCATAAAATCTGCCTCAAATATCAATTTTTATAAAAATTTCTTATGGTAGTTTAGGGTAGAGTGAATATCCAACTGAGTCATAAACCTCACATACGTCCCACACATGTGATAAATATTATGGTGTTCATTGGATGACATTGTATACTATGTACTTGAATTTGGAGACTTATAGATAGAGGTACGAACTCATTGAAATTAGCTTTAGGAAATTGAGGAATGAATAAGATATTTCTTATTTATATTGAAGTCCATTTTTTCCAGTGAACATATAAACCATATAGTATTGTTTATAATTTTTTATATATTGAGTAATTTCATATTTTTTATGTTTTCCTATTTTTCATGTAAATCTATCCGTTTTTGTTATGTTTTATATTGTGGATTTTGGAATTAATGTGTACCTATGTGTACTTTTATTTAAATATTTTAATTATTTTTAGTTTGTTAAATATATATGGTTAATTACAAATTTTTAGAGAAAAATTTATATGGACAATACCATTAGTTTTTTTAATATTTTATTACCCATGATGTTTTTCTTCAACTCCCTTTTTCCCTAGAGGTTGATATATGAGATTTCATGAATGAGGTATGTGATGTCATCAAGCCCAATTGATGTGAAATCATTCGAGGGTATTACAACATATGATCAACATATATCCAATAGATTTTACTTATAACTATAAATATATAATTAGGTGTTACATATGTATAAAAAATAGTTCAGTTTTTTCATTGGACATAAGAGTTATTGGTTCTATAAGAAAGGAAAATTTTTACACATTTTAATAAAATGTGAATTTTTTAATTTTATCGTTGAATTGGAGTTATTTTTATTCTATATGTCTATAATAATACCTATAACAAAAAAAAGTGTAATTGTTAATGTTTAAAACAACAACAAACATTTTAAATTGATATCATCGAGATAAAAACAAAAAAACGTTTCTAATAATTATAGGGATATATTTTTTGAATTATTTAATTATAAATAATTCAATATATGAAAAAATACATTTCTAGAAAGGAAGATAAAAAACCCATTTGAATGAAAATTAACAAACTAGTGATTTATTATCCAAAGTATATGATGATTTATATAAATCAATGAACCCATGGTCTTGGGGTGGATACAAGTTTTTTGTAACAATTATGAATTGTTTCTATAAATATAGTTATTTATGAAATAAAAGTTGGAAAAATATTAAATTTTAAATGAAATATGAACAATTAATTTATTATCTACTTTATAAAGTGGTATTATATAAAAACCCAATCATTTTTCTAAACCACAATATTCATATTTATCTAGACTATGTAATTTTGTTAGACTTGTTCTATTTGTGTTAATTCTACCAGACCATCATAAATTTCATTTGAGGTTATTCTTTTGGAAGAAACAAAAATTTCAGAGTAAATTACAATATATTTAGGGATATTAAAAGTTTATCATTTCATATATGTAATATAAGGTTATAAAATCCTAAAATTTTTGTAAATTAACTCCCAAATATTGACTTCACTAGGTTAAGGGGTAATGAATAATTTTTTTATATCCACTCAGGAAATGGGAGGGATTAACATAAAATATAAAATTTATTGAAAAAAATATAATTTTTAATATGATTTGATAATAATAAATAATAAAATATGAATAGATTATAAATCATGATATAAATAAATAATAACTATTATGTTATTATGAATATATAATCATTAATAATGAAATAAGGATTATACATGTAGGCCCCACTTATCTATATAATACAGTATGATGTAATAAAAACCATAAACACCATGTAAACAAATAAAGTCAAACATTTGAGATAAATAATCAAAAACTAAAAAACAAAAACCAATGTAGTCACCTTGATCAACACTATAATATTTCTAACAAAATCTCTCTAATTAGTCACCGGCATCCAAATACATTTAAATGTGCTCTCTACTGATCATCATGAAAATAGTAGTGGAAACATGTGGTGTGTAAAATTAGTCACTTTACTAATGTATTATATTGATTTGACACCCATAAAAACTATTTTCTACTTTAATAATCAATATGTAAATTATAAACAAAACAAAACACCACAAACAAATAACATCATTGTTCCCCAATAGTAATAGAATCAATACTATGTTAGTTCAGTATGTATAGTTTTAATATAAATGATTCATATGTATCACTAAAATAACACATACTATATAAAAATAAATTTTATTTAAATATATATATCTTATAGACTATAATAAAATAATAAAATATGGGCCCATATTAACCATGTCATGAAGGATACCACTAATAAATTGGGTAGTCAGCCCATGGGAAAATCTTGACCATTGATACAACAATAGCATTAATACTCATAACTCTTTACCCATATAGATATTCCAAAAATAATCTACCTTCTAAATAGATGATAGAAATCATACAAACCACATGAAAATGATAGACAAATAACATAATGTGTATGAATGAGTCTAATATAATAACACCTATTAGAAGTGTAGTTTAAAAAAGTACATATTATAAATAACATAAAATAATAATATCAAACCACACATACAAAATATAAGTCTCATGTTTTATGAATCAACCAAAATTCAACACAATTGGGTGTCAGATATGCACACTTTTGTCTAGTATACATTAAACCTATAGAGTTTGTTGAGAAAAGAATAAATACTTAGTGTATTATTTCCTACATACATCCTAAAATTATTATAGGGAAAGTGTGGAAGCACTTAAGTATATAATTATCTATATAAATTCTATATCAGTGTTTAAGAAGAATAATAGATACTTTGGTTTATAATCAACGGTATATAACCTAGGGATATAAGTGAGATTATGAGTAGAAAAATGAATTTGTTATCATTATAAAAACAATACTCAACTATGTTTCACCGAACACATAAAAAATAATGATTAATAATTATAACTAAAACCTCTCATCCCTAGATCAATTTATCTGTCACATGAAAATTCCAAATAACATCCATTATTTTTAATAACCATGAGTTTTAATTATAATATTCATATCAATATTTGCATCATAAGATCAATGTTTCATGATTATTATACATACACAACATCATTGATATAACCCCATATTGATGTAAAAAAATTTATGTATCATTTTCTAAAGTAATGAAATTATTTATATAACATATATGTCACTATTCCTTATTTTATAAAATGGAATTTATATCATCCATTAAAAATATCCCTCAACCATGTCATTATAGAAAACATACATCACATATTAGAAATTTAAAACATCCAAAAGTATTCATCTTCGTCTTGAGGTGGTCAAAGTCATTAGAATCATATACATGTAAATTAAAAAGGTATTTAATATTTAGTTCTTTAAATTTCATTCAAAAACCAAGAATTATTTCATAAATAGTTTCTATATATTTGTGAGAAGACAATGTTTATATTATAGGTAGTCCACATTACCAAGGAAATCATTTATTAAAATATTAGTGTGACGATAGATCAAAAAGCTTTCAAAATTTCTATTCAACAAAAATTAGTCAAATTATAATATTTATCATTCAAAAAATGTTCTAAATTGTTTTCAATTAGATCCAAGATGTCAAAAATTGATAAATAGTATTTTTTTATCTCAAATTAGACCCCCCATGCACCATCATGTTCTTATTAAGATCAAATACAATGTGGGTGTGCCATATTAACCCAAAACCTTCACCAAGAATGTATTGATTCATGATGAAACCAATAAAGTACTTTGATGTATGATCGGTTGGTCAAGAGTCAAGATCATCCGATGACATACACCTCCCACCACATCATGGAATCGAGAAATTATTGTCTAGTACATTGATTTAATGTCCAATATTGACATATGTCATGAACCATGCATGTGTTTCCTTCCTCAGTCTCATGGATAAAGATCCATGTAGATCAATATCCAATAAAATTATTTTATGACTATACACACACCTTGTATTCCTCCATAATGTTATAAAATGAGATTTCAAATGTCATTCCCTCAAGAATACAATCAATCGTAGAATTGTCTAAAATCCTAAATCATATTAGTGGCATATAAGAAGAACAATTTTCCACACATTAATAGGTGTGGCCAAAGTATAATAGAGATAATATATCTAGTGGACATAAAATATTTATATCATTTCTGTATTATAGTTAGAATAAAAAATATATCTTTCCAGAAATTAATCAAACAAAAAAAATTATATAGGATGTTTTTAACTCAATAAAAATTATCTCTTTAATAACTCTCAGTCCACATCTTGGACTATCTCATTCTTATTCTCATTGTACTCTTTAATTTATGATATTATTAATGATAAATTATTGGAAATATAAATCAATAATTGAAGAAGATTATAATAATTTATTAAAAATGGAATTAAAAATAAATATTATAATATATCAACAAATTTAATTAAATGTTTTTATATTATTTTAATTTTTTTTATTGAGACAAATGTTTAAAATAAAATAAATCCACTTGAATATTATGTTTTTAACATCATATCTTGTGAAATTTATTTTGGTAAAAGAACTCATGTCAAAGAATAACCTCAATTATTATTTAAAAATGATCAAATTATAATTTTATTTACTTCTTAATCTAGATGATATGATTATTAAAATAAGGGTGATGATAGAAGAATAAATAATAATTTTTATTATTAAATATAATATAGATCAAATAAGAAGAACATACCAATATTTCAAATAATTGTTTATATTAAATATATCATACTCATCCCTAGTAGAATCCTTTTTAATGACAGGACTAACAAAGACCATGTATGGGTAGCATTAAAATTAGTGTGACACATGAAGCCTACCTTCATTATTCTAGGGGAAATAGATAATATATATGTGGGCATAACACTAAAATGGGATTCCTTATCCTAAAATACCATTATTCACACAAAAAACATCTCTATGAAACTATGTAGATATTTAATAAATGAAGGGAACATTTAGAATGTAAATCATCCATGCAACTATCTCAAAGAAATACTTGAAATTACATCAGTGTAATAAAAATGAAGTAAAGGGGAAAAATAAACACGCGTCAATAAAGGATGTCCCGACCACAATAAAACTACAAAAAGGGATGAAACAAAGAGTCCTCATCAAAATAACTAAGGCCAACAATCGAACAAGGTCATCTCCTATAAGATCCAATATGAACCACTGAAACAAGGTCTCCTAAGGTCACCAAAAAATCTATCTATCTTATTTATAATCTAAAAAAATATAGGTAAAGCCCATTACTAGGTGAGTATATAAATACCTATAGGATACCCCTAAAACCAAAAAGGGAACAATAGAAATAAGAAATAGTCATATCATCTCATAAAGTGAGAGGGTATAGAAAACTGACATCATATATTTTGAAAATAAATCCAATAAAATAGAAAAAGGGGATTTCCAACTATAAAACCATCTAAAAATGATGATCCTTCGAATATCTCCCAAATATCCATTATTGATGACATGCACCATGAACAACATCAAATTAAATAGAGTGGTGGTTCCACACCTCCCCACTATGCAAAGTAGTCCATAGATCAAAATATATAATATAGGATCCCCTCACCTAATTATTGATGTTGGGGGATTAACACTCCACAGACGGATGATCCTCACCCTTATAAGTATGTAAGTGTTCTAATGCTACACCTATAAAGAGTTTATGGGACACATTCTATGGATTAATAGTGTGTATCAACTTGAAATCTCAATAATGATCAAACACAATAACCTCCATCATTCAAGAAGTACTAGAGTATGTTTCACACTCAAAACACCTAATTTCATATCTCTAATTTGAAATATATGGCCTCCATAAGTGGAAAATTTCTATGGATAATATACTCGCAGTCCAAAATCTGATTCCCAGAGAAGGACATACAAAAATTAGAAGTCCGACAGATAATTAAATAGAATTTATAGGGCATACACAACATGTATTGGATACCGTAGTTCTGGTACTATACTTCACATTGTTATTAAGTTCTGTGCTCTATGCATATGTACTCTTGTAATGACCATGTACCTGAACAAGTCTCATTACTCTTATCATGTATTTTCATATGTATTAGGTCTTTCTACTAGAAACTATGTATCCCCATGTACATATCCATTCATATCCCCATCTACCTATTGGGTATACTGTAATACATCAGCACTGGGACACACAATATTTTGTAAGATCACATGGCATGTGATATATAATTTTCACGAAACCCAATCTTCTACAACTAAGGGCTATATGGAATGCGCTCATCCAAACTAAACATCTTGTAACATGATATTTTCTATAATCATGTATTCTTCCTAAAATTTAACCAATTTTACATCCTCCTCCAATATAGCTATGAATATTATCTAGAAACACAAATCTAGGGTTCCCCAAACTCAAATCATCGTTAGTGGATTGATTCCATCCACTTAATTTTCATTCAGATCATCTGGGTCGCACCATGTCATTGAACTCCCAATATCAAGAATGTATAATACCTTATATTTTCTTTTATCCATGTATAATCTCAAATGATATTAAATCATGCATCAATCATACATCTAATATCATATTTAAACCCATGAAAATGATCTATTTCTCTATATACTGATTATGAAATGACTTGATTTTAGGTAATTGTTGAACTATCGACCAATAGAATTTCTAAGGATGAATAGAAAAATAATATAAGAATAAAATCATCGAACATAAATTTGAGGAACTGACCTCACCAATTGATAAGGTTATCATCAGTACATTATAATGAATTATTCTATGAAGAAAATATTCAAAACAATATCCATTTCAAATTATTGGAAGATAAAATAGTATATTAAAATCAATTATTAATGAATATGAATAAATTAAACCATGATTTATTAATAATTCAATCAAGTAAATACATGAAATATTATTCCCTACCATAGGAATGGATTGATCACTAATAAATAATGCATGTGGTGTTGCTGATGATCCCACTACATTCATTGGCTATCTCACAAATTCTCTTATTCTCTAATCAATGATCCATGTTCATTAGTCAGCAACCCAAATATTATCCTCCTCCTATCAAATATCCTTGTATTATATGGATATTATTAGTGGTTTTACATAATTTAATATAGTTTCAGTGTTAATAGTATATTGTTTCACCACTGGAAAGATGATCTTTCCCAACACTTCTATACCAACGGTTTGTAAAAACCGTTGGTATAGCTACCCTTTCCCAACAGTTCACCTAAACCGTTTGGAAAGGGTCTGTTTTGAGCCTCTTTCCCAACGGTTTACCAAAACCGTTGGGAAAGAGTGACCTTTCCCAACGGTTTTGGTGAACCGTTGGGAAAGGGTGTGGGAATTGAGACCTTTCCCAACGGTTCACCAAAACCGTTGGGAAAGGGTGTGAGAATTGAGCCTCTTTCCCAACGGTTTTGGTGAACCGTTGGGAAAGAGTGACCTTTCCCAACGGTTCACCAAAACCGTTGGGAAAGACCACCCACAAAATCAACCTTCGGCCTAAATGAATTCAACCCACTCTAACCTTTCCCAACGGTTTTCAAAACCGTTGGGATAGATTCTTTAATTTTTTTTCCAGATCTACTAATCGAGAACATTATATAAATTAAAATTTTAAATAATTATGATAATACTTATATATATTTATGAAATTATGTTTACAAAAGTGATGTTAGATTAGTGGTTAAGTCGTTCGATTATAAATGAGGGGTCCTGGGATCAAATCCCAGCGGATGTTTTATTTTTGGAATTTATATACCAACGGTTCCATTACCGTTGGTATAGATTTCTTATTACCTATACCAACGGTTTTGGAAACTGTTGTTATAGGTCTATACCAACGGTTTTTGGAAAACCGTTGGTATAGACCTATCCCAACGGCTTACTTGGCTACGGTTCTTCAAACCGTTGGTATAGGCTATACCAAAAGTTTGGAGGCCTATACCAACGGTTCCAAACCGTTGGTAAAGGTTAGTTTTCCAGTAGTGTTTATTGAATAAATTAAATAATTTACTTAACACACCTTCCAAGAGTCACTTTGAACTGAACATCCAATGGTGACCAACATTATCTCATGACTAGAGTAAACAATGCTTTTGAGAAACAAAAATGGTTTCAAATGTCCCATTTGAGGTATCAATCAATGGGAAAACAACTTATACCAAAAATTTATTTTTTTGAACATTAAAATATATTACTATTATAAATATATTAATTCTTGGGTCTGGAGTTACCCAAACACTACGTGGACTTTGAGAAAAAAATATTGTGATATATATTGAAAAATTGAAAGTATCAAACTACTAAAACTGATGTTGAGGAATTTTCCCTTCCTTCATGTATTTTCACCTTGAAATACACAATCTACACAAAAATATGGGGGGTACTATGCTTGAAATTTTCTCTCACATCCACAACTATAAAATATGGAAGCTATCATGCACTTGATCTAACTATGGGGTACGTCCAAGTGATATGAAACCTCTCCAACCCTAAGTAGTATATATATTTTCTAATTAAAACTCAATTATATAATACTTATCCATCCAAACATCTATAATCCTCATCATTGATAGGAACTTATGAAGATATACTATCACTGGTAAAACTCTAATGTCCAAAAATGTTAGTTTGTATTACATTTATTTTAGGTCTACGAGGCTCTCAAATGGTTGTAGATCACATAAACATTCTCTATCTTTTTTACAACAGATCTGGACCCATAAGAGACATATCGCCAATCTTAGTCGAGAATATGGGTAAACCATATGGTCTCCCATACAAATACATGAACAATTCAAAACCAAAATTGGAGTGATTCTTATTATTATAATAAAACTTCAACAATGTAATGTGATCTACCAAACATTGGTTGATTCCAAGACATAGGCTCTCAGAATATCCTCTAAAACATGGATGGTACACTCTGACTATTTGTTCTTATGGGGTGAAAACTATACTCATCCATAACAATGTATTGAATGAAACATTTTAACCTCTCGATGTCCATGATTTGAACCAAGCATCATGGTTTGATACTATAATCATCGATACCTCATGAAGCCAGATGATGTACTATACATACATCTTCCCCAAACGTTCAACCAATATCTACTCCATAATATCATTGAAAGTGTGCTAACGTGATAAGTGGGTGAACCATAAAATGTATAGAATTTTGGAAACATACTTTTCAGGTATTCCTCATCAAAATATCCAATGAAATTTCAACCAATATTATTTCTTGGATTATAAGAGGATGTGTTAGAAATTTTGTAACTTGATGTTCATCCTTTACCAACTAACATGTGAAAAACTAAGAGACTAACTTGATAGTTCTCAACCTCATTGCAGCCCATTGAATATACCAATTATGGTCATTGTTCTTATTTACCGCACACTAATGAACATTAAATGAAAATATATGAAACCCCCTCAACACATCCTCACACAATCTGACTAAAATCACCATTTATCCCTAGAAAAGGATGATCCTCTCCCCCTTTAAAAAATCGGATAATTTCATATCCTTAGGTTATCTAGTAATTTAAAAAGTAATAATTAACATCTACCAAATAATAATCTCTCACATAATAAATAATTAGTGGATAAATAATATCTACTAATGGAATGTTACACCTGTCTATTGCACTAGGGTCAACTACAATAAGACCAACCACTCTAACACCTCTTCCACCAAGTGAGAACAATATTTCATACTAATGAAATCTACCAAAATAATTAACATACCCATTGTTCATAATAAAATTATTCCATAATCATATATTGAATCTAACTAATACCTATATATTAGGTTGTCATCTATTTGGGTGAAGATTTACTTAAGACTCTAGTGGTGTGAGAAAATATAAAAATTCTCACAAAGAAGATAATTACTCTACCTCGTCAGTTGAAGACAACCACTTAAAATGGAAAATCATCGGTTAGGTAATTATTCTCATGTGGTATCAACTAAAATAAATCATAAGTCATCACTTACTAACTCTTAATGAACAAACTAACTATTCAAGATCAAAAGGATGTAAAAAACACCATGTAATCAATGCCCTCCCCAGAAAATCTCATCACAGAAACACTGGTAAACCTATTCCTTATCTTCTATGAGGAACTATGTCCCTAATTAGTCCAATTAATTGGATTACCTTTCCAAACCAAGTCATTTAGAAAGGATAATATTCTCTAATATTATTACATGATCCATTGGTAGCACCATGCCATTCCAAGAAAACTCTTCGCCTAAAAATTTCTCTGGGATGGTAACCAGGAAATTTGTAAATAAATATTCACCATATATATATAAATTCCATGTTCAAAATATTAATTCCATAATAATTGAATCTTGGGTATCTAAAACTGAAACTTTTATTGATTAAAATAAATCTGGTTCTCCCAGAGTATGTTTAAGTCCATCCCCAAATACTATACTTTCCTCATCATCGATGTAGTGTAAATGACAATTTCATTGATGATGGAAACTGAGAATCGGTCTAGGTATATCTAAATTGTCTAGTTTATAATTTACATGAACATGGTTTGGTAATTTTTCACATTGAAAGGAATAACAAGTAACATACAGTTTTTATAGTGAAATTAGAACAGCATATTCGAATATCATCTTCACGAACCATCAATTAATGGTAACCAAACACGATATAAATCATTTATAATCAACTATCACCTTTAAAATGGTCTAAATATTCATAAATCCTTGGTTTGGTGTAATTGTTCTTCATAATTACTTGATTCATGTGATTTTAGTCAAAACGAAGACTCGTGATCTAGTACACCTTTTTGGAAAATATAGCTAGTGCCACCTAGGTTGACACAGTAGATATGATAAAACATTTTTTATAATGGTATTCCAGTGGAACCCTGATCTCCATGATCATGGTGGGGGCATACGATTTGCCACATAATATTAGGTACAATCCTAGGGTAAAAGCTGATCCAAAAGTCAATCTCTCACATTGGATATAGACCAATAACATATTCATGAAATATATCCATAAAATCCTTCATTATCACTCGAATCTAGATACCTAAAGAGCTTGTTGCATCGTTGTCTAATCTCACTAGTTTATGGGTGATAGGTTCTAGGTTCATACTAGTGACCCCCACTCACTCAGTCATAGGATATACCTCCAATGAATGAGAATCTTTTCTCATATGTACATAGTTATCTAACATCCTGTGATGATAGTATATATAGAAACACATCATGTAAAACAATTATATACCTTGGATGGTGTCATATGGTTTCATCATGACAACCCAAATTTCCTTAAGAGACATCCTCTACTAAGTACTAACTTCCACTCTCGATAGGTGTGTGATATAGAAGAATTCACAATTATAAGATACTAAATATGTAGATTGTGGGATAATGAGTCAACTAAAAGATATTGATCCTACAATATTGATATGTATTTAATATAATGAATCACATATTTCTATAAAATAACTTGAGATAATGAATATAAGACATATATCGTACCTTCAATCATCTTAGGAGAATCATGATCATATCCATTCATATTCTATAGAAATCCACACCCTATATCTCCATCCCTCTGATCCTTTCATATTCGACCTAGTAGTTGCGGTGGGTGTAAATTAAAGCATATTTATCTGCTAATAAATCCTCTATATGAAGCTCAACCCACTGTTTTATTTTCAAGGCCTCTCTTGGGGCCACCCTGACCATGCCTTGGTGATCTCTTTTCATGAAATTTCTTTTTTTGTGGAGGAACATCCACTATGATTAAACTATATGTATCATTTGAGGTTGGTAAATTACGATCATTTCATCCCTCCTATCACAATAATATCATAATCCCACTATAGGGTAACCAATTCCTATCCCTGAACCCCCCATTTGAAATCCATGTGTTTGTGTCCAGACATAAATATGTCTCTTTCACTAAGACCATAAAATCTGAATCCTTCAAGATGTTGTAGGTAACTCATCCCCGTGATGACCTCTACCATCTATAGTCATATGTTATCCCGATGAAAGGATGTTCTATGTGACTAAGGTCTACACTATCACTACTTTATAAGTGGGAATACATATGAATACTATGATAGAATGGATTGCTCTGTGAAGGACGTATAAAAACTGACTTTACCAGAAGTATCCATCAAACACTATATCAAGAGAGTAACACATGAGGTTGTTAAAAACATGGGGAAATTATTAACTCACAAATCACCCAATGGAAACTATAGATTCTTCTGAATCTACATGGAGAAAAATATTGAAGGTCAACACTCATGGTGGAGCTACTATTAGATGTATTACGATGAGAATGTCACCTTTTTATGAGTCCAGATGATAAGACACTGCCAACACCCTACTACTCGAAGAAGAATCCAGTTACAAGTGAAACCATATGTTCAGTTCAGGACATTAAAATCATCAATACGTAGAGATCTACCTCCAACCATTCCTCTGATTCCTGAGGGTCCGTATTACCATTATTCTTATGTGGTCTCTATTGATGGAACTTAGATAATATGTTATTTCTTTGTGTATCCCCATACTAAACGTTTTGATCTATTTATTGCTAAATTAGTGGTGGAGCTTCCCAATACCCCCTCAATGGAAACATCTAATTAGTGGGTCCCTTAATTGAGGCCTCATCACTCAATTGATAATTTTCAAAATCCCATATTGGTATCCTTGTTGGTGGTCATAACATAGGGATCCTGAAATAGAGAAGACACAACATGGTAAGATGATCATATCTCATTAGTTTATTTGATATTGAAATGAATGTAAAAGTACCAAATCTTATATGAATCAGTCACTATTCATTCAAAAAAATGAAGTCCTCAGTATGTCATTTTTCTACAGGGTAGTTACAGACATAGTGTATAGATTTGTTGACCATTGAACAACCAATGAGTTTCCTAAACTAAGAAATTAACTCAATAAAAACTGAAATTGTTTCCCTAAGATCCCAAAAAACCACACAATAATTTCAACACCAAAAACAATCCCACGAAAACAACCTTTTAAATTACAATATCACTACCAAATCCACTAGAATCAAGAATGGGCAAGAAGTAAGTCAAGTGTGACACCCCATGCGTGCCTCCGATGGGTTGGGGGCTAGATGGATGTGTTTTGTATAATTAAAACTAAAATAGGTGCCCTTAAACTAATGTACTTGTACACACATACACAACCAACTCCATAAAATTTTGTATAGATTTTATAAAAGACTAAACCATCTACACTATAACTCGTACATGAAATAACCTCTAATAAATACATCAATGTATAGAAGTGTTAAACAAAGGACATAAAGGGGTAAAATGCATTCCCAAAAAAATAGGTCCCATTAAAAAAACTAGAAAAATGTCAATCTAAAGAGCTCCCAACTCACAATATCTATGGTTGACCATTGAACATGATCAGCTCCACTAAGGAAAAAATGCTCAACTAAAACCTTGTCCACTAAGGTAAAATCTAGTTTATCTATCATCTTCATAATAGAAAACAAGTGTTGGAAAATCCCATGTAAGGGTGATTATACAATACACAATAGGTTAAACCAATTTCAAAGTGGAATCAATAGAATGAACCAAAATTTAACTCAACACATAAAGAATGATTTTAAGGAAACCCAAAGTCAGATAGTCCCAAAAGAGACACTTGATAATTGAGAATGTTTGTCTTCATATCCATAGATATATAAGAATGATGAGTTATACTACAACTCCCAATGGTCCATATTTGAATTCCAACACTTAGCACAACCTCGTAAGAATTTTAATGGAGGACTTGAACCTCACCATTATACTCCCCAGTTGAGAGAGAACAATCTTTATAAGAGGAACTACTCCCCACTGAGATAAAATAAGGGGGATTACCAACACGTGGATAGAGTAATCACAACCTCTAGGGTATGGAGGTGTACCGGGACTACCTATGAAAAGAGTATGAGGTACCCACACCATAGTGTAATAGGAGAGTACCAACCTCACATCTCTCATATAAGAAATCCTAATCACTACCATCATATAAGAATTATTGAAGGTGGAATCATGATCATTACAAAATGTCTCATATCTCTCATTCCAAAATTAATATAACAATCACATTATATGTAGAAAAAATCTAAGGATATTCCACTAACATGTCCAAATCTAAGTCCCAATGAAGGAGACACATAAGTTAGAATTCCATAAGAAAAGTACATTCCATGTAAAGTCATACACGACATGTCTTGGCTACTGTGGCTCAACAAGTGTACTCCATCTCATTTCCATGTATTTTGGTTCATGGTCTTGTAATTTGGTTGTTCCCATGAACATGTTCTTGTTTTCATATTCTATTCACATTCATAACCATCAACTAGGTTGTCCCCATGTATACAGATCATTTACATCCACCTATTCATGTATTTACTTCTATACCCATTGGGTACATGATTATCTACTAGAACCGGGTCACATGAAATGTGGTAAGAACAAATAGCTTTTGATATTTAACATTCATGAAACCCAAGTAGCCTTAGTAAGGTGCTACACATCATGTGTTCATTCGAACTATACACTGTGTAGTTCAGGATTTTTCAAGTTTCCATAGTGTTTATGCGTTTCCGCCCCCAAGACATTCTCATTCTATCTAGCTATGAAGATCAACCAAACTCTTATATCTAATGTTAGAATACAAAAATAATATTTGTTGTCTAGATTCTAACCACCCTATTTTGATGTGGATCATCTCCATCACATTGAATAACTGAACTCTTAATCCTTCAAATGAAGATCACTTGATCCAGTCTATGGTCCATGACTAATCCTAAACCATACGACATCATTCCTCATCCATTCTTCGGATCCCAAATATAAATGCATTGAAATGATTTTTTTCACCAAATATCAATTTCAAAAAATTAGATTTTAGGTAATTCTCAAACAACCATTCAAATGAAATACCAATGATGAATGCATGAAGGATATGGGGAGAAAGTAACATAACAAAAACATTATGGAAAAACCTTTAACATTGTTTAAACTGTCCACAATCAGTTTATATAGAATCATTTAATGAAGGGAATATCAAAACATTATCCATTTCTAACTCAAGGATGATAGAAAAAAGTATCCTAAAATCAATTATTAATGAACAAAAAAATTATTCCATGATTTACAAGTAAATAAAGGGTATAAACAAATTAAATAACATTTCATTCCATAATAATGGATCAATAATTATTGAATAACGCATCTTCTTAGGGTGAAATTTGATGATATTGTTGTGTTCAATATCCATCTCATCATTTATCGTATTCATTAGTAATTGACCCATTTTATCTAGCCACCAATGCCAATTCTATCCTTATCCTCTCTAATATCTATTAGTTATGTATATAAATTTAAATATTTTCTATAATTTCATATAAATAGATATAAATTATGTATTATGATGTTAGATAAATTAATTAATTCATTTAATACACCCTCTATAGTAACCTTCTACTGAAATCCCAATAGTGAAAAACGTTATATAACGACTTGGTTAAGCCCTATGTTTTGAGAAATAAAATGTTTTCTTCTATTTCCAATTCATGAATATAATCAATACGGAATACATTTATTACAAATTGACGTGTGTGTGCGTGATTTAAAAAATATTTAAAAAATTATATATTAATTCTAGGGTTCTGTGATAGCCAAACATAGAGCTGACTCTAATGGAATATCAATATATATATAAATATAAGTATTTAAAGAATCAACATGATGAAACAGAATGTTTTACATCCTTTATATAGATATAATTACCTAAATCATGGTTTTATCATGAAATTAGATAAAATTATGTATTTATAGGGAAAAGTAAGATATAAGTTATCTTATTTATTTTATTTTAATTATATTAAAATTTTTACTAATTGAAAACTTTCCAACAATGTTAAATTGGTTACAAAAGTATTACGTAAATAAAAAACACCCTTTAGACACAATAATTAATTTTTTATCTCAATATAATTCACTATTAGGGTGAAATGTAAAACCCATACCTTTTCTTGTTGTGAAATCCCATACGTATATCATTTTTTAAAGACATCCTCTCATGCACAATAAAATGACTAAAAACTCTTTAAATAAATATAAAATTGAATGAATACATTAATATCAAAATAAATATCCAATAATGAGCATAATATATGTTATTCTCAAATAAATGTAAAAAAATCATTGAAAACCTTAGATTATATTACCACATAATATTTTTTAGACATCTCAAAGTGCTTATTTCAACTATGAAAATGCATAATTTCTTAAATACGGATATGAAATACTCTAATGAAATAAAACTAAATAAAGAATCTATGTATATGTTATTTCATTCTTAAAAAAGACTTGTCATGATATATTTATTCCTTGGTTATAACCTTTAATCCTCAAAAATTAAATAATTATAGAATATCCTTGTTTGTGTATCCTCTTCACTAACAAAACATTTCATTTAAAAAAAAAGAAAAAAACATCTATCAATTTATCAATCAATTACTGGAATGTTCTTACTATGAAAAGTATGGTCTTAATGTCTAATAAATAACTATTTATAATATCAAGATAAATTCAAGAATTGTAATTGGAAGCCAATATTTATGGTGTATCATACGGATTTATGACTTAATTTAGAAAAAAAATTATCGATTCACACTAGAAATATATCAATATTTTTGTACGAATCGTGCATGAAATAGAACATGTTATTACTATAAATTCAACTCCTGGCATTACTCTTATACCACTAACTATAATAGAACATGCACATTCATTTCTATCAACAAATGTTATTTCATGATGCATAACAACTAACATGTAACCCTTAGAAACAATGTCATTAGATGTGAATGTGGATGAATACATATATGATGATGTTTTATATTTCCACCACTGGTTAGTTATTAAGTACATAATTTGAATCATTTTCAACTTCACCCTACATAATATATTACCTCATATATTAATTTCCATTCATTGCATATTTAATAGATCCTAGTTATTGAATAATATAGAAATGGATAGATTGATTACACAATAAATATTTATTATGTAATTTTCATAGGTATATGAATGGTTAATGATAATAGCACTACAACACTGTAATCTTATCAATAGAAATTAAAAGGTTGACATAAAAAATTTATAGATCTTCTTAGATCAACCGTGAACAAAACAGATATGTAGTTATGGTATGAACACAAAAATTACTAAGTAATAATTTATATTTTCAAATCATATCATCATACACATCCCAATACCTCATATCCTATATCAACTATCAATAGAAGCAAGCACAAACTCATTATACCATCCAATAAAACTCACTAATGAAAAACATAAATGAACTACATTAAATTATAATAAATCCTTTTATTTTTAAATGTGATCCTTAATTAAAATAGATACATTTTATATATTATGTCTATTTATCCTTAATGAAACACGTAATACCCTTATCCTCACTTGTGTATTTCACATAAAAAGGTTGTAATTTGATATGATACTAGATAAATCACAATCCTTTATAGTTAAACTAATAAATTGATATTTATTGACAAATTTCAATGATAATCCATCTTACTAACATTGATGTAAGAAAATATTTAGAGTACCGTACTTTCATATGGAGATGATAAATGAAAAATCAGAAATAATTATTTCATCTATTATATCACCACATATTATTTTTACTATAATCAAATTTATATTTCATATTTAATCACACAATTAATTACTAATTATCTACTAATTAATTTATAAAGATAGTGATTTCATTACTATGAACCATGTAAAAACATAATAACACATTGAGTTCTATGAAACTAATTTAAAAAATTTATTAATTCATTAAATATCAATTCCATTTCATAATAACTCTAGGATGTTACTATAATTAAATCACATAAGATAAAATAATCTACTTTCCTCCTATCACAATCATTCTTCTCTACTAGTACTGTTGATCATATCAATACCTCCATCCTTTACAAATTCTATACACAGTCATTCTAATTTCAATATTAATCACCACTCTAGAATCTATGATATATAATATTTCCTTTATATCACCCTTTTTAAACCACTATAAACTCAAAAAATTAATTCTTTTTTAATTAAATTTTTCAATTTGATTCATCAATAGTCACAAATTATCTTGGCCAAGAAAATTTCACTCTTCTAAGGAAGCTAAAAATATGGAGGGCATGAAATTATAATAGAATTATAGCCCCACTAATCATTATTAAAAATGGTCCAATGTCTACCAATAATAAATACTAGAAAATAAATATTAGACAGTACTAAATATATATAGTTTTCTATTATTTTTCAATTACATGAAATAATGTAACAACTGTAAAATCTAAAGTGCCTATTACACAACAAAAAGAATCATATATCCCAACCACTTTCCATCAACCCCTACTACAACTATGTGGTATCTGAAAGGAAAAAGAATGTAATATATATTAAATAATCATACAATTTTATTAATTTATACTTCTATTAGTACTTATTAGTCATCATAAAGATCATTACACATCTTCTTATTTAAATCAAACAATTTTTCACCAAAGAGAATATTTTCTATATTAAACAATTTATATCTATAAAGTAAAATTTTCAAGGAAATAAATACTCTATATGAGACTATTATATTTAGGAAAACCATTATAATAAACATTGTCCACGTAAAACCCACTACATACCATCAGAATAACTCAAGTCCCTAAGTAGCATCAAATATTGACACATACCCAACATCTTTGCAACATTAGTTTATTCAACCTCTACGAAAATATATATATTTAAAATTTTCATATGTCATTATTCATAGTAATCTAACTAAAAACAATTGTTACCATAATTAAACCTATATGGAACAAAAATTAGTGTAAATTCACTGGTCTCAACCCTCTACATCACATTTCTATCCATATAGTTTTAAATTTCACATAAGTAATAAACTGAAAATTTTAATCAAACCATATCATGTATAAGAGTCACAAATAGAATATATAATTAAATTTACCAAACTAGTCAGAAGAAATTAGTATAACCACATAGTAGGGATACTATTTGTGTCTATTCCCATGAATTTTAAAAACACCTTCTTCTAAATTGAAATAAGACCTATGTCCCAACATAAAAATTTTTAATGTCAATAGAAACATTTTATTTAAAAAATATTGATATATGATGTGTTATAAAAATATCTATGATTTTCTCTCACTATATCTATGATAAAATATTTTTTTATTCATCTAAAAATATCTTTAAAACATTCAGACTATAATTTATAAGGTGTTATATGGATAAATATTTTAATTTAATCAATTTAATGTGTAAATATTAGTCTAAAAATAAATAATATCAATAAAACATATATAAAAATAACTGAAATCAACATGAACCATGTTCCATCCATATTTTACCCTATAAAAATTTATATGTTTTGAATTAGTAGAAAAACCGAGTCCATGAATATGAATGTATTTATTTACACACCCAATTAATGGGTTGACAAAACTGACTGGCTGGACTTTGTACATATACCAGATTTACATATCATTCAAACTAAAAATACATATGTTCCAGACATCATAATTTAAAATAATTATCGAACAACAGTCTATTATATCATGATCTATAGTTAAATTAAATTCCTAAACCAACTTTTATAATGTTATGGAAAATATTTTGTGATCATCTCTTACTAGAAAACCATCTTGGGATTTCAGTGAATTTGAGAGTGTCCCTTGAAACCCACATCATATAGGCCACTGTTTAACAACTAACATAGAGGGATGAAATAAAAAATAATTGGAATTACCCTCAATTATACAATAATACAAAAAAAATATAACCACTAATCATCTAAATTACAAGAATAAACAAACATCACACAATAATAATGAAGCCTAAACAACTCATTCAAGTTCAAGCCCCTAATATAAAATTCAAATATAAAACACATAGGAAATAAATCTAACTATATTACCAGCTTTAATATTGTAATCCTTATCCTGATAACCATACTCTCCTTGGAAACCTGAATATATATATATGTGTGTGTTAGAAAACTTGTATACTTTATAGAATCCTCTTCAATACCACTTTCGAAAATGTATAAGAAGTATAGTAATAACTCGTTGAATAAATAAGAGAACCAAAAAGCACATATAATAGGCTAACTATCTCCCAACCTCACTAAGGATCAGTCACCCAAAAACACATCCATTTATGATAACATAATATCAAAACAATATATGTCAATAAGGCACACTACTACCACTTCCCTACTACTTTTTTTCTCTCATTACCTAAATTTTTTTACATGTTTTCTAAAGAATTATACATAACTAAATATCCACATCATCATATCCAAAAACACATCATCATCACCACAAAATATCTCACACCAAATTACTCCACATACCCCATCCACAACCAGATTCATACCACATTGTGGTATCATGAAGGTGGAGGAAATAAACCTCATGCGATTATCCTACCAAGAATGACCACCCACCATATACCACATAATTTATCATAAAATTATCCAGACACACAAATAATATCTTACCATTTTCCATCATAGAAAATTCATAAATAATCAAGATATCACAGTTGATGCTACATCAAAAGGGAGAGTTTTGATGATGGAGTGGAAATCTATACATTCCATCTGAAACTCAAAATTTGGGGAAAAAACCCAGAACCCAAAATAATTGGGCATTAGTAAGGTAATATAACTAAGGAGGTTTGTGTATGAAATAACATATAAAATAAAATACTAATACTTGATATAATAATCATCTCCTAAATGGTTTACACCAAAACAACACCACCACACCTATAACAAAATATCCAAAACAACCATCCATAGTTTCCAACATATTCACATCATTTATCCATTTACAATTATACCATTTACCATCTATATTATATTCATTATACCTTTTAAATAAAAAAAATATTCTCTATCAATTATCCAAATAAATTCCAGCTATCACCAACCCACTTTAAAAACTAAAACATATTTTATAGCTAGTAGCTTATTTTATTTCATCCTACATCAATTACATATCTATTATTACCATCTCCAATCCATAACCACCAAGATACTATAGTATCATCCTTAAAAACACAAATATACAACGCATAAACATCCACACAACTCATGGACACATTAATAATAACAATTTATTTCCCATATAATATTCCAGACCATAACTTCCATATAACATAAAAACCCATCCACTCTGCCACAACCTCAAACATTTCCATCCATGAAAAATGTGGAAAAAAAAATCCTTACACCCATATCCCAACACACATCAAATAACAAAAACATCCATATCATACACAACTATGGCCATTTCAATACCAGAAACTCTAAAAATCTTGTAGTAAAGATACAACATCCAATTTTAAGAATAAAAACATCCACAAATCCACCTTTTACACATACATTCAAATTAATTCATCACTTATTCCAATAAAAACATCAGCATACATGTAAAATTTATACAACTAATTTATTTTCCATTATTAAATGTTTATCCTTTTATTAAACATGAATTAGTAATCTGTTCATTAAATTAACATGTTCATATCAATAATATTTAAATCTTATAAATATCATCAAACAACCCCTAATCACATGAAATATCATATAACCAATTAAATCACATGTGATTCACACCATACCCCTATAATTAACATTAATATAAATCATTATCTTCAATAATTCAAACCATATTATACACCCAATAAATGTAAGAGCATGATAATTCAATAGATGCATGCAATTAAAAGAGTGAATCCTTAAATACCCTACATCAATATGAATAATCAAGGGCAAACCATACGACATTATAGTAATAGGGAACAACTAATTTTCAAATTAAAAGTTATCACCTCAAGATCTAACCATGAATAACAAACATCCAACTGTACTAATATATATTCCACAACCAAATACACCTTTATATTATAATATAATACCCAACTTTTTTTAGACATAAGTATTCTAAATTTTAATAAGATAATTCAATACATTTCAAAAACACATTCATGAAGACCATAAATGATTATTTTATTTGGTGACTAGATATATAAAAATCTTATTTCATGGAATATCTTCCATATCACATACAAAAATATCTTCTCATACTATACAATTTATAGACATACCTTACTTAATTTTTTTTTCATGGCCTAGGGAAAGAAAACATAAGAAAAAAAGATATAAGATGATCAGTAAGGGTATAAATGGGGAAAAACTATATAAAATTAACATAAGAGTATGATAATGTGAGGATATAATTTAAAAACCATTCCCTATATTTCCTGTATTATAAACAAAACACATGGAAAAATCATGGAAGTTCATAGCACATGATTAATAACAGAATAAAAGAGCACGAGTTATGAGAACATAACATTAGAATAAGAAATAGTTTTTTAGAGTACCCATAATCATTAATAATCATATTACAAGGATACCATCAAATAAATTCATAATATTTTACACTTGTGTTAACCAGTCCTGTACTTCATTTGGTCTTGGGGTGACCTCACATGTACCCTCTATTGGGATTGGGATAGCATCCCATGTACCCTCTTTTTTAGTATTGAGATAACATCTCAGCTACCATCCTTTTTTATACACGGGAGTAACCACCCATTTACACTTATTTTTATATATATTGAAACAACTTATGTACCATTTTTCAATGTAACACCACGATCTTCCACGATACGCTTCTCTAGGAATAATACAATAACATGTGTTGTACGTAACTTCGATTTATAACACACCACAACCAATCAAACTAGCCGTTATGAGTAGTAATACCCAATTTTTAAAATTTTATAAATTTTATCTTTCAAAATGGACTTCATTTTTGGATTCAGAGTATCGAAATTAGCTTAGAGTGATTTTTGTTATTTGTCTGAAAACATTCAGTTTTTTATGAATATTAAAAGTACTAAATTTTAATTAAAAACAACTTTTTTAATCAAAATAATTTATAGTGAAAAATTACAAAATTGAGTAGTTTTATAGTATAATTAGATTATATTTTTACTATTTAATACAATGTCTGTCATTGGACATAATTTGACATTTAAACTGGAGATAAGAAAGTGTCAATCTTTTGATACTTATTATTTCTTAAAAACATGTTTTTTGTTTTGAAAATGGGAATTGATTTGATATTAATTTCTTCCACTTATGTGTTTTGAATTTATAAAAATGGATTCCATATTTATAATCCAGAAGTCCAATTTTTGTAAATAGGTAACTTTTAATTTTAGACATTTTGAATAATTACTTCGGTAAATATTTTATTTACCATGGTTAAAAGTATAATAATATTAAATTACCCAACACGTGTTATAACCCTATTCGATGATACATGTCTGACGATGGGCATCTTTGGGACGATTTTGGGACCCCATGGAGTCACTTTTACGTGATAATGACACTTTATATTAATTATGATAAAGTAAATACAAAATGACAAAAGCATATATCTTTTAGTAAAATAATTTTTACATATAGTTTTACATGTTATCCCTTCGACTATAAATATTAATTAGAAATATAAAAATATTTCCTACATAATGGTATTTTATTTTTAATTTTTAAAAATTTAATAATTAAATTTATTTATGACACAATGATGGTACAATATTTTTCATTATTAACTAAACAATCAAATAAATGGTATTATAAATGTTAAAATGAATATAATTTGAACGTTTTTATGGACTAAAGGAATTTTATAAGTTAATATGACATGTTAGTATTGATTAAATGAATTTATTTTTAATTAATAATGTTTTTAGGACTTTAAAAAAAATAAATTATTAAATAGTGTCAAAATTGACATAAAGGAGTTTTTAAAACAAATATTATATTATTAATTGATATTTTATTCCTAAAAATCTAGGGTTCATCCAAATGATTTATATAATGATATTTGTATCATTAATTAATGACTTGGGGTTCGATTGTAAGTATATTATAAGTACATTAACCATATAATATAAAACTACAAAGAGACATGGTAAATGTCAAACTATTTAACTAAGAGTTAAATCTAAAAGATAAAGTTAAGATAGTGACCCAGAACTATCTAAAACCAATTGGTTGATTGGTTTTATACCCATACCCACCTTATCATATGAATAATTCACTTTTATGAAATTAGAAAACGAAAATTATTTTATTATAAAATAATATTTCTAGCATTTCCTAAGGTGACCCTCACCCCTCTTATAAAAGAGAACTCCCACTTATCTCTAATTCACATTGTTAAAGCCTTTTGGATCGTCCAAACCCTACCCAAATACCATATAATATATCCTCCATTAATTCTAGAGTCCTTTATTTAGTCATAAATCCAACCTAAGGATCCCTTTTGATCAAATCAAAAGTAAGTACCCGAAGAAGAGTTAAATATTTTATCACCTCTTTCAAATTCTTTTCTTCTTCCACTTTCTTTTTATTTGTTGCTTCCACTATAAAATAATTAATCCAATATCCTATATATGCTGTGATGTTATTATGAAAATGTTAGAACCGAATTCATTATTCAATCCATCCTTTGAATGACATGTCACCATAATTTCGTACGTACGACTTACAGTCTCCACATCATGGTGTATTTGTTATTAAATACATTATTATTTGGATGGGTATAATAATAATGTGTAATTGATGTAAATAATAAATATAACATGATAATAATTCATTATATAACATATACTATACAATTATATATTATTTTAATATTAAAATAATGATATTGTCGTGCGTGCGTACGTACGGATTACCATCTCCACGAGCACGATCAGATTCATTCTCCATCGTATCCATTCAAGACTAATTTTCATTAGATGATTAAAAATAATGTTTAAAGACTTGATATCATTATTTATATGAATAAGATACATTCCATCTATAAAAAATATGACTCAAATAACAATGAATATAAAGGAAAACGAATCCGTTAACACCCAAAACAACGATAATACTAAGATATTATTAACAAAGAAATGTTAAAAGATAATATATGAAATCATATTAATATATATGATTCTTTTATAATTTAATAACATTTATTTCTCAATTATTCATTATTTTAACCTAACCTAGAACAGGGAAAATTTCAAGGTAAGGGTTAATTCTAAAATCTCTTCATTATCAGAGGTTGATTATATATTTTTGTCTACTGAGACCTCTTTATCATCCACATCCATGTTTCTTAAAAATGTATTTCAAAACATTATTACTATTTACTAGAGTATTGTTTAAGGACATTTAAACCCCTGGTTTACTTTTATAAGATTTTTATAAAGGAATCTTTCTGTCGTTTTCCAAACAAGGTCCTTTATAACCTTTTTGACAAAATTTAGGTAAGAATTTTTTTATGTTATATGGCGGGTGAGGCTATTTTCCGTCATTATAACATCGTCAATGCTTCCATTACAACATTATAAGAATATTTCCAATAATAAATGTTTTATTTTATAATTACATTAATTTTAAATTATTTCAAAAAAGAAGGAGGTATTTCTCTAAAATGGTTTTAATTTCATCTATGTCAACTTCCTTTTGATGGATTTTAAGATTGTTTGAAGTTGATTTATTATGATAAAAATCATCCATATTGTATTGAAGATATTGTGATTTTTTTTACTGTGGATGTATTATTCTTATACCATTCATGGTTTATAGATAATGTATTGACATTTCATATGCTAGTTTTAATACGAATGTTTATATTATTGTTAACCCTTTTCATATGGGGAATGCCTTGGACATAGTAAGTGACATGTGCAACCCAATATAGCTCCTCGATGCATTGACAGGTCTCATGAGACAAAATAGTGTCTTGGAACAAGGCCTTGAAAAAATATTATTTGTAGTCTTAGCACAAGGGCTTGACTATGCGGTTTTGAAAGTCTGGTATTATGCATTCCATCATTATGAAAGTGGATATTGCAATTGCATGTGATTATTAGACTACCAGAATATCTGTGTGAGTAAGTAAATGGAATTATTTGATTTTATCTTTTCTATAGTATGCTGATTTTCACGTTTAAAAGGCGTTTGATTTAGTCTTATACATTTTCATAAATACTTATGCTTATTTATGAAAGTTTACGCTATATTGTTATCCGTACTGAGCATTTGATCCCACCTCTTTCTATGTTTTATTTTTTTCTAGGATGCAAAGAAGTATTTTATGACTGACCTACAGGGATATTCTGAGGGGATATGTGTTTGGTATATGGAAACAATGTTGTTGTAGTTTTTCACATTATGATGTAATGTAACCCTTATGAATATATCAAGTACAACCAAGGATACTAAACTAATCAGCCTTTAGAGAATTGATCTTTTATGATCATGCAAATGTTATTTAATAATACACTGACTCTGGGTAATTGGGGTCAGGGTGTTACACCAACAGACTGTAATAAACTCCCATTGGCACTTATTTTATTGACATGGTATATCCTATCTAATAACCTATGAGATCAAAGAACATTAAATGTTATCCAATGCATTATAGGGAGAGATATGTCCCACCCATTTCAAAAACCATTAATTTTTATGATATAAGAACATAGAATATTCCTCATATCAGAACCAATGGAATAAAAAGGGCTTCATAAAAATTTCATCAAAGCATGCCCTGGGGAATAGTGATGGGATTCATAAACAACATTTCATCATAATCATAAAAATAATCTATTCAGATAAAGAATAAGGATTATGCCATTTGACCATATCTCCATTAAAAAAAATCAAAACCAATGGCTATTTTAATTGATGAATAGGGATTTTAAACAAAGATAATTAAAAAATTAGTGAGGAAAATAATCATTCCAATTTGAAAAGAATTCTTTAAAATATAAAATATTTTCCAAGAAATTATAAAAATTTCTTTTTGAAGACAGTTTTAGAAACATATAAAGGGATATTTTAAATATTTAGTTGAAATTAAGTTTTAAAATATTGTTCATGTTGTATATAATAAAACAATGTTTTCATTCACATTTTCAGAAAATATCAAAATTATCACATTAAGAAAATGACTAGAATATTACATTAAAACAATTTTTAAGAAAGGAAAACATGGGTAAAAATATATTTATAAAATACTTTTATAATATTAAAAATGTTCCCTACAGAAATTTAGAAAACATATACATGTAAGATAAAGGATTTTCAACTATAGAGAGAAATAAATTTAATTTTTCATAAGAATTTTATTTTGGTCTCTTCAGTTCTTGAGGAGATAAAAATGAAATGAAAACATTTATTATCTATAAATAACCCTATGATATGAAATGAAAAATGTTTTTAGAAATATATATCATAATATTCCATCCTCATGAACATAATTATCAACAATCTCAATATACAATGATTTTGTAACATAAAACATTTACCACTCAGGTTATGCTTGAATCGTAATCCCAATGAAAAATAAATTAAACTGAAGCATTAAATTTCATGAAAATAAGTTGAAACATATTATAAAATAATTGTGTTCTTTAAATTCACAGAATAATTGAATATAGGGGCAAAAAATAACAAATGTCCCAAAGAATACAATTTAATAGGATAAACCCATACCACCTATCTCAATATTATTTTTACACATTAAAACCACCATTATAATAAATATAGGTTTATATATATATATATATATATATTTAAGAACCATAATAATATTTATTATACCATCTATTAGTTACTTATAACAATTTATTACCCAGGTTTTAACAATTCCTTATGAAAATCATGATTCAATTAAAACTTATTTGTTGTTCATATAGGTTTTGGTTTATTTAATTTCAGTAATTTTACTTTTATCATAGTTAAATTATATAAATAATGGTAAACTTGATATAAATCACATATATATTTGTTATTTTTTTATTTATATTTATCCATAAAAGCTAAAAATTGAAAATAAATTACTCTATTCATAGAGATGGTATACAGTATGTATGCGTGAACAATGTTCCCATTTTCATGACTGATGGAATGAGAGAAAGGTAAACAAAATACATTTATAGAATAATTTTTAAGTAATAGATATCATGTATATTCATTAATTGTTTCTATATTACTATCCATTTTAAAATTAATTAAAAATGAACCATATCGCTTCATGGAGGTGGTATTCCACACGTACACACGAGCGAAGAAATAATTTTCCAATAAATTTGATGGTAAGTAGGTAAATATGATATTATAATTCATAGAGTATAAATATGTAATAAATATCATATATAAATATTAAATCCATAATTATCTATACCCATGAGAGGATGTTGTGGAAACCAAATTACAACAGTTCGTGGTGGGCTACTTTTTCGTACACATGATTGATGGTTTCATTTCACTTTTTATAGAGGACGATATGAATATTGGTTATGAAATAAACATATTAAAATATTAATTTATTTTATATACTTAATTTATCATATGCACAAATTTTTCAATTATTTAATGGGTCTGGAAGAATAAATGAAACAATAACGCTGAATTAGGAACGATACGTCTTCTTTGGACAACATCCTTATGTTAGCACCAAAATACTTCTTAGGTGGGATTCATAATGAAACTATGGAATATATGACATGGTTATAGAATTAATTATTATATTTAATCACTTTTCTAAACCAATATTATTTGTATGAGTGAAGAGGAGTTGATATTGGGTTTCTATTTATAATTGTGGGAGAGGACACAAATGTAATTTTTGAAAATAAAAAGTCAAACCCGTGTTTTAACCATTCCAAAAGTCCAAAAAAAAATTCATTCTAAATTTTTATATGATATGATGTATAAATATGTAATATAATATTAATTTCAAACGTTTATTTTTTATTTTAAAACTTATATTTGTAATTTTAACACCACGATAAACCTGTTTGAACTTTGACCACGGTTTTTAATGTTTATTGTTTTTACAATTCATTATGAAAAAAATATAAGTTAAAATTATTATATAATTATAATTTTGATTATTCAACATATTTAATATATTTTAGAAAACTCAATTTATAGAAGTGATATAATATAATTCCAAAATAAACTTCTAGAAGTGAGCAGTTTTCCAAATAAAAAATTTTCATTAATATATAAAATATTAATATAAAAATAATGTATTAAAATTATTATAATGACCTAAATTGGATTGATAAAAAAATAATTCAACCCATTTTACTTTTAAACCATTGTAAAAAAATCATACCTTTTTACATTATTTAATCCAAAATGTGGTTTTCAATAAATACAATTATTTATACTATTCATCACAAAAATTAAACGTTTCAAAAAAAATATCCAAATTCAGCATAAGATAATTTTTAAATGATGATTACAAAAGTTAGATTAATTTTTTAAAAGAAATTTTCTATAAGTGGAGTAAATTATTTATTTAATTTCATCCCAAAATTTAATAAATAATCATTTCTAAGAAAAAATATTATTTTTAAGCATATAAATACTTTACAAAAAATTCAGTATGTATTAAACAATATATTTTCATTATATAACATCAATACACTTAATTTTAAAACAAGTATTCTTATTCATACCACTATTTTTAATGGAATTTTTATAATAGTCATGTTAAAATAGTAATGTCAATAGTATATTGTGGCTCTTAAAAACATGGTCTTCCATTCAATGTTATCCATAAAAGAAATTAAATTTATTTAATCAAAATCATAAAATATTAGAGTGTCACATTCTACTCCCCAAAAAAATAATTGTACTCTTTAAATTATATTACTCTAATAAAAATAATTTTTGATACTTCTTCCTCATCCTACCCTCAGACACCCACTTAGCTTCCTCAAGATGGTGGTTTATCCATAAAACATTGACCAGGTGTCTGGTCCTTTTTCTTAGCACTCTATCTCTATTATATTGAATCTCCGGTGATTGTTCCTCATAATAAGTATCATGTTCCATTTTATGTTTTCATAGTTTATTACATGTGATGGAACATTTATTTAGATCCTTGGGATAGATACATTTAACACATAATTTACTTTAGAGAGGTCAAGTGGAAGTGTCGAATGATAATATGTTTCCCCTATTGGATGAAAAATATGGATGGGGCCAATGTTCATAGGTCACATGTTTTCATTATTCCCAATTCCCCTGACATTATTTAATGTATAAATTCATAAACAAAAACCTTCTGACAAACAAAAAACATCATATCACATAGTTGATTTTTAGTATATATTCATTGTCGACTCTAAGATACCTCGATTTACTAATGAATGGATTTAACATCCTCTATCACTTCAATAATTATCTTAGGTCCCAATAATTTCTTTATCCAACGTCACCACAATTCATTGGAGTTCTTCATGTACTTATATAGATGGACTCACAACAATCTATATAAATTATTTTGTGAAAAATACTATTGTGAGAAAACAATACTAGAGTATGGAGTTGATCCCATCCAACAATGAATTCCGTACAACAATATATAATAATATACTCTATAGTTGTAATTTTTATACTAGAAAGACCATATATCCTAGGACGACACATAGTTATGAAACATATCTTCGTATCTATGTCATGTTATAGACTTCTCTATAATATCAAGTTAATCCTTAGATCCTAATCGGATACAATAGAATATTTCACTCTATGAAACCGCACCACTTACTTAATGTATACATGTGAAAGATGATTCAAAGAGAAATATTATTTGATGATGATGAAGTGTGTTGACATTTAAAGGGGATTTACTAAAACCCATATATAATTGTTCAATTTAGATGTTTTTGAGAGTCAGATGAAGAATTTCATGAGATGTTTTCACGTTTACATTTTTTTATATGTAATGGTGGTAACATCCCATTAGAATTTTTTCTCTCTACCTTAAAATTTTGACATACCAAGAATCGAAATAAAAACTCTACAATATATCTATTCATGATTTCCCAGCAGAAGTAAACTTTTCTAATACATATATTGCATTTTACTTCCACAATAAATAAAGAATAATGAAACATGAGTTTCTCCTAGTACTTCAATCATCAAATCATGTATGAATGGAAGACAAACATTATTTAGGGTAGTTGGGGTTTGGATTAGTGGTAAGCACCACGTAATACTACATGAAAAATGGGGGTTCAAAACCCATCGGGAACATGTACTGTAGTTGTACTATAGAGGTACTATAGCAGCGGCAGTACTGTTGATCAGTGGATACTATATCAGCGGCAGGGCACTGTAGCGGCGGCGGAACTGTGCGGTACTGTAGTAGATGGGTTACTATTCAAAGAATGGGATTTGGGCCAAAAATTTGGGCCTACGGTCTATATAATGGGATATATTCCAATTGGGCCTTTGGGCTATGTAATGGGTCTCCCTCTACCTAGATAAAAGTTGTCTTTTCTTTGCTTTATTAATAAGAATGAGGCTCCGACCCCAACCTTTAAAAAAATATGGTTTAAAAACATTTTTTAGGAAACCTATCATTCAATAATATTCTTGTTTAAACTTATAAATTTTTCTATCAATATTCAATAGATCTATATCATCATTTAACAAGAATTTAATTATTACCTATATTGATGGTTAGAAACTCATTTAATAAAGATTATATTTCTCCCCTTCAAAATTATCAGACCAACCATTGAAAATCCAAAAATATTGGATATTTTTTTCCTCATCGTAAATATTTTCTATAATGATCCTTTCAACTTAAATCATTATTCACCCTATTTACTTTACCATGAAGGAAATGTATTGGGTACTCACAATATTTATTCAGTTTTAACTATCTTCTCTAGCACATATTTAACTTCATTTATATGAATATATTCTATAAACTATTATGATCAATATATATGTCACATATTAATCCACAAAGATATTTCCCCCATATCTTTAATGACAAAATTACCACATCTAACTCTATATCATTATATAAATTATTTTCTAATTATACTTTAATTTTCATGAAGCATAAACCATCAAAATATCATTTTGGTTGAGAATTCATCCAAATCCCTTCTTTAGTATGTCACTATAGATTAAAACCCCTTCCCCGCTATAAGAAAATGTAAGAAAAGGTGGATTAGAAGAAACTATCTTCAGATTCATGAAATATTTCTCAAATTTATCTACCCAAATGAATTTTTATCCCTTACAACTTAACGTGGTTAGTAGACTAAATGTTCATGATAAAATCCCCCTGGTGAATCTATAATACCCTACCAAACCATGAAAAAATGGATCTCGATTGATGTGTTAGTATGGTCCAATGTTTAATGTCCTACTTCTTTGATGGATCCACTAATATACCCTCTCATGAGATTATATGACTCAAAAATTAGAATTTTTATATCAGAAATTCACACTTTGAAAATTTTTCATCCAGGTTTTCCTTTCTCTGGGTCATCAGTTCAAATAACAAGTAATATTCATTATCTTAATTTCTATTTGAATAGTTAAGGATATTTAATATTAGGAATACCACAAACTGATCAAGGTAATATCTATAGACTATACGCAATATATCTATGACGATAGAATAGAAATTAGTGAAAAAAATGTCATCATTGTATACTCATAGTACCCATACCTTGTATGAAATTATAGTTTCAGTATATCCTCCTTGCTAACCCTTACATAATGATATCTAGACTAATGGTCAATTTTGGAAATTTATTGATCTCTACACATTTTTTCAAACATTTCATCAATACATGTTAGAGGATACAATTTCTCAATTGTGATCTGGTTTATCTCCAAATAATTAATTTTAAGTAACATTGATCCATATTTATTCATAAAAAAGAACATCTGGACCCCTAAGGTGACACACTTGGCATTAAAAACACCTTTTTAAGATTCTCCTAGAGTTTTTTCTTTAGGTCCTATAACATAATTGCAGTTATTCTATAGAGAGTCTTTCAAATAGGCATAAAACTAGGTATGAGTTCTATTAAGAACTCAAATTCACAATTCAGTGTACTACTATACAACTCTTTCAAAGAGAAATAAAAAATCTCCAGCACAATAGGCATATCATGGATGTTGAGTTTTTCTATAACTATATATGATAAACAGCCCTTTGGAATGGGAATCATGACTTATAAAATGGGTGAAATTTCAATTAGAAGTTTGAATTTATAATAACACAGATAGCTAATCATAGGTTGGTTCACATGATTTCTATTCCTTATAAATAATTTCATATTTATGTATATAAATATAATCCATGGATATGATATCATTAATTTAATATAGAAGAATAATAACACAATTTTCAAGAAATACATTCATAGAATGTTTTTTCAATATGTATCATAGGCTTGAGATACGAACATCCTATGATTAGACGTTTTCCTAGTAATTAGAAATATAATAATTGAGGATGGTAATTAATATTATAATATACATTTTAGGATATAAGGGGATTTATATAACTAATCTCAAATAATATACCTCATTATTTGAGTTTACCTATCACCACTCGAACATAAATGAATAGTCTTTAATCCCTTTATAAATCCAAGATTGTAAGAATAACCTTTAAGCATCATTAATCAGAGTGATTAATCAAACCGAACTCTACAAGAGATGTTTAAAAAATAACACCTTATTTATAATATATGAATCCTTATTATTAACCTATTTCATTCATGGTCTTCATCTATTCAAATCATTCAAGATTGTTTGTAAAGAGTTGTTGGATTTTAAAAGCATATCCCTTAAGGATTTTAAAACTAGGTGTGCTGTATGGTCTGTTATTTTACACCATGTGATGATCAAGTGAATTCCCAATTCACCCATTTTGATGTTATTACCCCATGGAACAACTATTCTATGTCTAAATCGACATGTAGTATCCCAATAAGGATGTAATTTTTATAAACAAATCAATCTATCCATCCCTAAAATTCTAGGATATTTTCATATACATAGACTTATCCTTATGTTTATCATTAGTGTTTTCTCATCCTTATTTCCAAAGGATAAATAAACATTTCATTTGATACCAACTACAATGACCCAATATTTTCATACATAAATATTACATATTTTTAAATAAAAATTCTTAAAATTTTACAAATAAATATCTAAGGAACATAATGTTGTAGTGTATTTGGGGAAAAGAAAAAAATATATAATTATTTCATATATGATATTCAACATATCCCAAAAATATCTTCCATCATAGAACACTTTATAGGCACACCCAACATAAAAACTTTCTTCATAATCAATGGAAATAAAATAGTATAAAGGGTATGATCAAATTCTTAGTAATGGTAAACATGGTGGTTATCAACATACCATGATTATAAGGTTATGAGAACATGAGAGTGAAATTTTAAAACCATACCATTCATATCATAGATCATAAACATGAGTTAAAGTAAATATATTTGTAGTCCATAAGACATGAATCATAAATGAATAAAGAAGAATGAGTCATAAGAATATATCATTTTCATAATACATATATTTTATTTGCATACACATAAGAATATAAAACCTTATATCTAAAATACAAACCATGATATTCATAACATGTTTTTCTTGTGCGAACCACTGAAGTACCTGCTTCAAGATTGTGGTAACCTCTTATGTACCCTCTTTTGGGATCTAGATGAACTCTCATGTACCCACTTTTTCAGACGTGGGAGAAACATTCAAATACCCTCCATTTTCAGGCTTGGGAGAACCTCTTATACACCATTATTTTTCAAGGATTGGATAACCATCCATATATACTACTTTTTTCGAGTTTTGGATAACATCCCATGTACGATTCTTTTCTATTATTGGGATAACCTCCCAAATACCCTTTGATATCATAGAAATATATTCATTTAATTATGAAATAAAATGAGATATAGGTCCCACCCATCATATAATTAATAAATTTGTGTTTCAAAATATCATAAAACATTCATCATATCAAAAAAATGAAAAAAATGTCTTCGTAAGAATTTCCACAATACATGACCCATTGGAAATAAATGTGTTTCATAATTAACGTATCATAATTTTCCTTAAAAAAATATCACAACTATCATATACATAATGTATCCATAGAATGAATATGGATAATTACCTTACAAAATATCCCCTATTAAAACACATGTAACACCAAAGGTTATTATCATTTCCAAATATAAATTCATTAAAAAGGTCTATAAAAATTTGTTTTATGAAATAAAATTCCAATTTTTAAATCATTTATTTACAATTAAAATTAAATTATATCATTATTAAATGTAACATTTACTTTTTAAATAAAAATATAAACTATAAAAATATCTTTATATCATTGAGTGGTCATGACGGAAAATAATAATGTTCATATCAAAAATGTTCAAACACGTATTCCATTTATATTATCAATAAATTTCAAAGGAACATCGCTTGGAAAATGATAAGATGATTCCTTTAAAAAAAAATTAAAAAAGAAAACATGGGTGAAAATTAATTTAATCATTATTTAGAGAATATTAAAATATTTCAATAAAACATTTTTAGAAAACATAGAGAAGGAAGAGAAAATATTCTTGACCAAAGATAAAAAGAGTGTTGATTTTATATTAAAACATTATTTTGTTCCCATCAGTTATTAAAGAGTGTAAAATAAAATAAAAATATTTATTCTATAAAAATGATTATAAGATAAGAAAATAGATTAGATTAGTGAGTAATATATAATAATATTTCATTATGAGAAATTTAATAGTAAAAATCTCAATAAACAATTATATTTTAACGTAAATCCAATATCGATTTGAAAAAATTTGAATCATAAGTACCATTAATGAATAAATTCAAATAAACCATTAAATATAATGTTTATATGTAAAACATGTAATAACATGTCCAAGAGGTTGTAAATACACTACATAAAATAATATTTATGTATAACATAACATATGTTCCGAAGATAATAATTTCAAATGATAAACCCTTACCTATAGTATCACCATTCATTGTACACATTTGAAGCTCATATATAATGCATATAGGTTTATTTTACATATATTCTTGTAATGTCCCAAAAATAAATTCCACTTAAGGTTCCCCAAGCCTGATTGGCCATATGGGATCAAAATCTTATCCCTAAATTCTAAAGGCCTCCGATAAGCATCAATGTCCTAGGTGTGTCAGTGGAGAGGCTATGTCCTCATTAACAATGTGTTTCACAATGGAAATAAAATAAGAGATTAGTAGTGGAAGAAATATATCAATAAGATTGTTAGAGTAACTATATTTTAATATATAATAAATCTAGAAGTAATATCGTATTTAGTTGATTGCGTTACATTCCATATGTCTCTAACAAACAGAAAAAAAGGTATACATGGAATGTGTACAATAATTTTAGAAAAAATTAAAAAATGCCAACAATTATACAGGTTAGAATCATGATCTTTGGATTTGTCCAATGACCCCCTACACTTAAGAAGCAATATGTATCATATATCTGGGATTTTCCCTTACCCATACCTCCAATCATATAGTCAGTTCGGGTACCCCATGGTATCACAAACAGTGCATGAGACATAATCCTAGTAGGCGACCACCCAAGGTAAAGTGCCATCCTGTAATTGAATATATAATAATATCAATATTCAAGAAGTAATAGAATATAAATATATACTAAATAGTGAACTCCATATAAGTTCTTTAACCCCATTTAGTAACTAATACATTTAATTAATTTAATTTTTATATTAAGACTCTGAATTAATAGTCCGACATGTGCATTTTATCCTGGTTTATTTAATTATTAATTGCAATTTAATTAATATGTCTTTAGACCTAGTGTGTATCCCAGTATCCTCCATGGGGATAATATCAATAGATTCCTAAACAGACCATCTCTGAGGATTAAGGAAAAGGATAAATAGAATAACATGTGTTATCTTGGAAGAAGAATCATATAAACCATTTCATTAATAATTAAATTCAGAAAATGTGACAATACATGGAATTCCTAAATGGGAATCCATATATATCTCTATGTTTGTCTTGAACAAGGAAATATACAAGCCCATCCTAGGCATTTATCATTTGAATCCTGATATCGCACTAGGTGTTGTCTAACAAAACTAACACATGAGTTTATCCTTGGTGTTCTAATCTAGGATGAAAAGTATCACCCATGGGGTATATGATCAACTACCCTCTTGAGTTCATACTTTTCAATCCACAATGAGTCTTAGTATCACTCCAAATAAAATTGTCATCCCTTATAATTTTTTCCTTGGAAATCCATGTAAAGAAACAAAGTGTCACTCAAGAATATAAAATGTAGAAGCTGATAGATTATGTCCATGGTGTTCACATATGAACTCTTGTGTCACCCAAGTTTTATAAGAAAACAATATAATTTAATTATATCTATTTAATCACCATGAACAATTAAATTCAATTCTCACCTCAAAGGTGGCTCAAGTCATGGCTAAGCTTAAAAGGCATAGTCTTTACTTTACTAACATAGCCCTTTAATTATAAAAAGAATATCATCATTAATCAAACAATACATTAAAATTTTATAGGATAATGGAATCCATACCATTTTAATTATAAAATCATTTTAAAATGTTTTTATAATTCAACCCAAATAACAATTCACAATTCAATTCGTTGATTTAATTTATCATTCACCTCACATGTAAAAGGGATGTAACGACCCGACTATTCAACAAGGAATATATCATTGTTAATTCATTTTTAATAATTTAATTAATCATGTTAAAGGTATGATATGGACTAGAGATGTCCCAAGGGGAATTTGGGGTTGGTTTGGAGCCCGATGGTTCGAAGAATGGGTTGCAGGTTGGGCCGCACGGTTAGTGTAAATTGTGCAGACCCAAGTGCATGGTTGTGTAGCCTGCTATATAAGGTTGAAAAGCCTTCTCTCATGGTATTGAACTATTTAGTAAACAATTATCATCAACTGTGAATCCTTGTAGACCATGGTAGGTCATTCATGTAATGCCCTGACCCCAGATACCTAGAGTGAGAGCTTTATTTTAATACATTGGCATGATTACAAATAATCAATTTCCGAAGTACCGATCAGTTTAGTTGTCATGGAAAATATATTACATAAATTAATGTTACATTACACATTCATACATAAAACAAAACATAAATAATCCATTGATAATTTCAATATTCCCCTAGCTTAACCCTTCATATCAATCATAAAACACATCTTGGAATCCTGGGGAAACAAAACATACGAAAGGGGTGACCTCAGATGCGCAGGAAGGGTAAATTATTTATCGGAAGCTATAAACATTTAAGGAAATATTTGTAATAAAAAAACAAAATTTTTAAACATGAACTTTAACATAATATGGAAAAAATAAATTAAACATTACCATGTAAAGATTCACAAGGATATTCTACTAGTCTAATAAACACATGTAATAACTAATTTCATAATAAGGGAATGCATAATGTCAGACATCATAACAACATATTCAAGGCCTCGTGCCATGATTAAAAATAAAAATGTTTTCAAGGGAATATGACAAGACAATAATTTTTCTCATGAGACCTACAAATGCATTGAGTGGCTATAGAGGGACCCACCCATCACTTTCTAAGTCCAATGCATTTCTCAAATAAAAATGTTGAAACATAACATATACATTAATATTAAAACTAGCATAATAAATCTCAATACATTAACCATAAACCATAAATGGTATAAAAATAGCACGTCCATAGTCAAACATATCAAAACTCATTCAATAAAATATGGAAGATTGTATTCTAATAAGTGAACCTCAATAAAAAATAATATTCAATAAAGGATGTTGACATAGTTAAAATTGATCAGTAAATCTCTTTGAGAGAAATATTCCTTTTTTGTGAAATCATTTAAAAATAACACATTTATAGAAGAGTTAATTTAAAATAGATTTAGAAATCAATGTTTCCCATACCACATAAACATTTAAAAGGAATTAACACTTTAAAAGAATCGGGTTCGTATAAATAACTCCATAAAATCATTTTGAAAATAAGGACATTAATAAAAAATATTTAGAAAAATTAATTATTAAACATTTAAAATGATGATCTTGATAAAGGGTACCTTCCAAATAACATTAATATATTACTTTTCAAATTATTTATATGCAACAGGGACATGGATTATTAATACGTTTCAATAAATACTTACAGATAAACAATGATGGATAATAATGAGATTGAGGAATTAAGCATTACCTTGTACTTTCTTTTAGTTTAGGGTGAGTTTAGCCTCCTGTATGATGACCATAGTAGGTAATTAAATTCAACCAGAAATATATTAATATTTAGGTTATCATATATCATTGATTTATTATTTTACACTACCCATTTTATAATAATTTCCATGTTAATGTAACATTTCATATAATAATCACTTTCATTGTCGTACGTGTTTTAACTTGTTATTCTAGATCGAATCAATTAGATCATAATTTACATAATTCCATAATAAAATAAAATATTTTTATATCATACATATTCAGAATATAAATCTGTATTATATATAGATAGATTAAATGGAAAACTCTATTTATAGAGATGGTTGGTCATACGTATGCATAAACGTTGTTTCCGTTTTCATATCATATTGAACAGATGTAATTAAATGAGGTAAATACATACATATATATATTTATATCTGGTATAATTTTTATGTCATATATTAAAAACTTATTAATAATATATATTTATATAATCATCATTTAATGGTGAATGTGTAAATGAATCTTATCGTGTCGTGGAGATGTTAATCCGTACGTAGGCAAGAGTGATGACATACTTATGTTGATGGTGAAATCGTATGAAATTGGTTGGTATATAATATATATATAGAATCATTTACATGTTATATTTATTATTTATATCAATTATACTCATTATTATTCCCAAAAAAATAATGAAGTGTTTAATAACAAAATACAACATGACATGGAGACGGTAAGTCGTACATACGCACGTATGGTGACTTTTTCATTCATAAGACGGATAGAGTAAAGAATATGGTTGTACCATATTTATAATAACATCACAACATGTAAAAGGTATGGGAGTTATTATTTTGGTAAGGAAACAACCAATAAAGAGGAAGTGGAAGATGAAATGAACAAGGAATGATGTGATGAAGTAATTACCTATTCTTCTGGTTATTCCTTTTGATTCGATCAAAAGGTATCCATAGGATGGATTTATGATAAATGTAAGGCCTGTTTTTTGAAGTGAGGGTAGTTTTCAGGATATTTTAACATGGTTTGGCTGAACGAGAAGGATTTGGATGTGTGAATTCAAGAGAATGGGATGTACCCTTTTATAGGAGATGTGAGGGGCACATTTGGAAAAGTATGAAATACAATATTAATATAAAATAATTTTATGTTTCTAATTTCCCGAAATGTATTTATTTTGAGGATAAATTGGGGATTAATCCTCTTAACTAATAGGTTATATAAATTTTTATTTAACCATATTAAACTTATCATTTAGATTTAACCCTTAGTTAAATAGTTTAACTTTAACCATGTCTTCTTGTATTCTTTCACTATATGGATAATAAACCTACTGTAAAATTCCTAGGGAACCTAAAGTGGTTATGTGATGAAATAAAAACATTATTTATTACTTTTTTCAGAATCATTTATTTTTAGGACTATTATATAATTTAATAAAATAGTATTTGTTTTAAAAACTCATTTATGTCAATTTTGACACTATTTAGTATTCAGTTTTTGTGAAATTCATAAAAACATGATTACATTGAAAAAAAATACATTGAATCATCCCTACCAAGTCATAATCCCTTATAAAATTTTTATAAGTCATAAAAACGCTTAAATTATATTTATTTTAAGATTTATAATATCTATTATTTGATTACTTCATTAATAATGAAAATTCTACATCATTATATTGTTATAAATATATATATTTATTTTATTTCTAAAAAAATATATATATAATACCATGATGTAATAAATCCTTTTGGATTTGTAATTATTATTTATAGAAAAAAATTTCACTTATATATCCCAATAAAGAAATTGTTTTACTAAAAGATATATGTTTATGTTGCATTTTCCTTGACTTTAAATTAATTTTTTATAAAGAGTCATTTTCACTAATAAGTTGATCCATGGGGTCCCAAAACTGACCCAAGGAATCCTAGTTTTGGAAATGTATCATCCAATAAGGTTGGGACATGTGTTAGGGTGATTTATTATTATAATAATATTATTTTTTACCCTTATTTACCAGATTACCCTTTAACCATGGAAAATAAAATATTTACTGAAGCTGTGATTCATAATTTCTAAAAAAAGTCACCTATTAATAAATTTTGAACCTCATGATTCCAAATATGGAATAAAGTTTTTAAAATTCAAAACACATAAGCTGCAGAAATTAATTTAAAATCATTTCCCATTGTCCAAACCAAAAAGCGTGTTTTATGAAGTAAAAACTATCAAATGATTTACACATTTTTATATAGAATTTAAATGTGAAATTACATCTAATGACCTAAATTATATTTAATGATAAAAATATTATCTAATTATAATTTAAAAACACTAAAATTTATAATTTATCACTATAATATTTTTCTATTAAAAAAGTTGTTTTTAATTAAAATTATGAATTTTTACTATTCATCAAAATATGCAAGTTATCAGAAATGTACCAAAATTTTACCCTAATAAATTTGTGATATTGAAAATTAAAAAATGATTTTTATTTCACTAAAAATAAATTTTTAGGAGTGTCTATAATTAATTTTATTATTGTTCACCAAAGGACTTAAAAGTAGTTCTTTTAAGAAAATAGTTTTTCAAAACATATAAATTTCATTATAAATAAGTTTTATTTATGTCCAAACATTATAAATAACATTTAAATTTTATTTTTTACTATTCATATTAAAACATATAATTTATAAATAAATATATCATTTAAATAAAAAATGTGTTGTTTCACAGAAACTAAATCTTGAATATAATTCAAGCCAAGTTGGAGTTACATGCAATATAAGCTATTTAATTTAAAGATTATTTTACGATGAAATATTGCAGTTATAAATTCTCCCATCCTTCAATAAACTGCATCCTGACAATTTAAAATTGTTCGTTGAAAATAAATGGTTGAAAATAGAAAATACATTTGTGGAAAACCCAAATTGAAAATTGGGTTAATAAAACATAGTCACAATAATAGGGAAAGGGAAATGAAAGATTTACCACCAAATTAGGATTTCGAATATGATAACATTTATTGCTATCATAGACACATAATATGAAGAAAACTGTAAATATTTATTGGGAATGATTGAGGTCATCAATCAAAAACAAGTGAACAATAAATGGAAAATTTAGGCCTTCAAATCCATACATCTATGATGATTTCAAATATCATCATTTCAACCAAACATAAGGTATTGTGATAACAAATTCTTGGTTTTAATATTTTTTCCCTAATGTTTAAGACTTAATTTATTCATAGAATAAGAAAAAAATGAATAATTGGAAATTTGAGTTCCTCCCATTAAATAATTTCTACAACAAACTCATCATTCACTCTAAAAGATAATAGAAAACAAAATTATTTTTAACCTAATTATATAGGGTTTCAAAACAAATTAATTTTTAATTCATATTTTATACCATTTAAAAAAAACTACATTATTAAAACATGGACATCATGTAGGTCTTTGGTAGGTGATGCACCATTGTCTCCCTTCAAATAAGGTTTTAAATGTCGTAGCCTTTCCAAACGCAATGAGTTGTCACCTGAAATCCAGGTTTTCCTTTTTATAAAAATCAAAAATAATGTTATAAAATGATTTAACCTTAAATAATAGTATCCAATTTCAAACATAATCAATTACAAACATTATAATTATCAGTAATACGTATGTCCAAACCCATAGTCCAAAATTTATAAGGAAGGTCACATAATATACATGTTACTACCTTCATTGTGTATTCTCTTAAGACATAAACAAAATTTCCAAAAAATCTTATTGAATACATTCATTATTCATTATTCATTATTTAAAACATATAATACTTGATATACACCTTAAATTCAAAAAAATTGAAAACTCCCAATAATGATGGTATTAACTAATTTTTAAGAAAACCATTAATTAGTTATAAGGTAGTCAATAATATCCAACATACATTATCCAACACAATAGTAGTGTCCCAGTTCTAGAAGCCTCCAAGAGGTGCCCCATTCCTGGTTGGTCACATGACCTCAAGTGCATTTCCTCGAATTCCTGAGGCTACCGACTAGCAACACGGGCATTGGGTGTGATAGTGGGGATACTATGACCTCATTGGTAGAGTAACACAACATAATTAAAACAGATAGCAATAACAGAAGAAGTAAAACATGCAATAGGTAAACAATGGAAGTAATACACAACTGGAGAACACACGCACAGACATAGATATATATATGATGCATGATACATATGTCTTGGAAAGTATCCACACAAGTCACAATGATGGAATACAATACTAAAAAAAGTACATTGGAAACCAAATAAAATGATCCACATCATCACAAGCCTCAACTTGGTCCCATGCTCCCCAGCTCCGCATCAATCAGGTACCTGAAGTAGAAGGGCGCTTACCCTTATCTATAACTGCAGTAATGTAATATATTTGGGCACAAAAGCATGACCCAAACAGGGTGTGAGACTAAATCCTAGTAGGAAACCACCCAAATATCTATGCCTAACTATCAGTGAATATATATGGCAGGCTTTAATCAAAAATGAAGTTGTAAACAAGGAATTACTGAAAAGTAAACAATCCTACAATTTCAAATCCATTCAATTATCAGATATCAAGTATATAACTGATCATAAGCAAGGAATCTTTTTAATGTACTCACATCCAAACCCATCCAGTCCAAGAAAAACAAACACAAGCACACCTCTGGGAAGTACACACAGTCTAACCCCTCTGGTTCACCTTTTTCACAAACAATCTGAGGAAGCACTCACCATCAATTCCTGATATAGTCTTGTATCAGTAACTAAAAGGTGATATGGGGAAGCACTCAGCATTAAATTCCCCATGTGGCATGCATCGAGGAACTACAGACACTCTGGGGAAGAACTTAAATACATTCATCCTATGGTCTCGCATCATAATAGTAAACAGACACTCATGAGAATCCCTCAATGTCTATTATCCCTATGGTCTAATACACCAGGTTCTCATAGCCCTGTGTAAGTCAATCGAGCAAAATGATATATAACAAACAAAGTATACCTCAATAACTACATGTCTAAACAGTCTACAACATAATAGCTTGTCAGATAAATAATATTTCTCTATCCTATTAGCACTTGGAATGGAATGCAAGCACCCTAACAGGCTAAGTAAGACCAAACAGTCATAACCAATACATGCATGGGAAATAAATCCATATCATATCAATTAACCCTATAAAAATTCAATTGAATTTTATTCAAGCATATAAAACATAGCCTGAAAATAACATGTTTAAAACCATAAATATGCAATACACCGATCAAGGGTATTGGGTACTTTTTTACATATAAATCAATGACTATCTACAGAAAGGAACAAACCACCTACCTCATCAATGTATAATCGATGTACTCCGAGGCAGGCCCTTGGATTTACCTATAACATGGTAGATCTACAAAAACATCTAAAATGTTCTATAGAAGATAACTAACGAGAGAATATATATCAGCTAATGAGGTTCATGAAGAAGAGATAACTCACTGATGAGATTACAATACAATAGATGAATTTTTATTCGAAGAACGGATGCCCAATCAGGGTCTCAGAGAAGGATCGACGAGGTATGGATGCTCTCGGTCGAAGAAGGAGAAGAAGAAGACGCTTCTTCCAATTAGACATGACCCCATCCAATTTATGATAAAAATTAGAGTACATAGCATGTACTATATAATTACACGCTGTGTATATTCCCTTACCGGCCCCCGTATAAGGTGGTATCTAGGTCACCACACATAGATGTGTTCTCGGTCGTTACATGGATATCACAAGACTACGTGCGGTGAAACAATACACACTATGTACTTCAAAGATTTCCAAAACTCCTCTTTTTTCTCAAAAAGACCAAAAAATGGAGAAACATACCTAAAAAGTAGATTTGAGTTCTTAAAAACATCTCCCCTTTAAGAAATTCATTTCAGAATTTCCCTAGCAAGGCGGAGTAATAGTGGAATCCTTGAAAATATCAACCCACTATGATTATACATTTGACTCCCTCTTTCAGGTCTCATTCTGTACTCACTCATGCTTCCGTAGCACTCATACCAGAGGAACATACCATCCACGAAGAAATTTCATACTTTGAAGAAAAAATCTGGATAGGATGCTCCTCAAACCAGGTGTCCTCCTCTAACTCACCCTCTTCAGGTTGAAAAACATGATATGGGTTTGCGAAGTAATGTCGATGATGAGAAACATGGAAGAAGTCATGCATATCCCAATACCTTTAAGGTAACTGTAACTGATAGGCAACTTACCCAACTCTCTCTTACACCTCAAACGGTCGGACGTACCATGGTGGAAGCTTACCCTGCCTCTTAATCCTCTTATGTCCCAAATTCGGTGTGAAACATCCGAAAACTTGATCTCCAACCTGAAACCCTAGAGGTCATCTCTTTTGATCACCATAAGACGTCTGTCGAGACCGTGTAGTGGCCACACTCTTCCGAATCACCTCTATCTTCTCTGTGGTCTCCTAGACAAGGCGAGGTCCCAACATAGTTTCCTCTCATGCCTCAAGCTATCATAAGAATGATCATCATGGCCTACCATTCAAATCCTCATAAGGTTCCATCTGAATAGTTTCTTTAAAACTACTATTGTTGGAGAACTCCACAAGATGTATGTTATTCTCCCACAAACCTCCAAAATCTAGGATGAATGCTCGAAGTAGGTCCTCAATCACCTGAATTGTATGCTCGGATTGGCCATCGATCTAGGGATGGTATGAAGTACTCATAAGTAGGTGTGTAACCAAATCCTTCGGTAATCCCTGCCAGACCTGATAAGTAAAATGAGCATCTCTGTCGGAAACAACGGAGTGTGGAACCCTAGTGAAATGTACAATCTAGCAGATATAGAACCTTCCCTGCTCATCAAAACTGATGGTCTCCTTGATCGGTAAGAAGTGAGAAACCTTTGTGATTCTATCAATGAAAACCCACACCGCATCATTCCCTTAAGGCGACCTCTGTAAACTTGTCAACAAATCCATCATGACATCATTCCACTTCCACTCGGGAATGAGTAACTACTGCAAAAGCCCTACTGGTCACTAAATCTTTGCATTCACTAGCTGATAGGTGGAACACCTCATGAAGAAACTAGCAATATATCTCATCAAACCTGGCCACCAATATTGATGGTTCAGTTCATGATACATCTTCATGACACCAGGATGAACTTCCAAAACTGAGGAATTAATTTCCCACATCAACTCATCACATATGTCCGATCGCACCCATACATGCCCTTGAAGATACAAGATCTCATACTCACCTATCTATCTAGAAATAGGGTCCTCTCCTGACACACTTTCCCATAGGACCAAGCCTTCCTAATCTTATAGCTACCTCATTCTCACTTGATCAAGTAGAGTCAAGGTAACTACTAAAGAATAAAGAAAAGTCTTCTACTTCCTGTCTTGCACCTCCAGATGCATCTCATAGAATAGAGCCATAAGATGACACTCACTTATAGCCTCCTAAACTGCATGTATCTGATTTCTCTTGCTCAACGAACTAGCCAAAATGTTTCACTTCATAGTTGTGTAGGAAAGCTCAAAGTCAAATGAATGATGGTACTCAACCCACCTTTATTATCTCAAATTTAGATAGAGATGATTACTAATATAATTGAGTCTTTTGTGGTCTGTGAAAACCACAAAATTCTCTCCAAGAAGATAATTCCTCCAACAACGTAAAGCATGAACAACTACAGCCAGTTCGATATTATGATTCAGGTAGTTATTCTCATGTGGCCTCAGCAAACAAAAATCATACTCAAAAACCCCTTCCCCTAGCATAAGCACTACTCTCATCCTGATAGATAATGCATCATATTAAACAGTATAGCTCATCCCCAACTCTGGAAATACTAGTATCGGTGATGAATCCAATCTCTAATTCATCTTTTTAAAGGATGACTCACATGATTCTGGCCATAAGAACCTTGAATGCTTCTTGGTTAGGTCTTTTAGTGGTACTGTTAAGCATGAAAAGTCCTGTATAAAATGTATGTTGTAACCAGACAACCCTAGAAATATCTGTACCTAAAATTCATTATTCGGTTGACCCAAGAAAACAACCACTCTCACTTTCTTTGGGACTACTGATACTCATGTATCTGAGAAAACATGACCCATGAAATGAATCTGGTCTATCCAAAAGTGGAATTTTGAGAGCTTACCATATAACTGATGCTATCTCAGTGCACTCAAAATGATCTCAAGATGTGTGGCATCTCCGTGTCGAGTGTGATAATACAACATGATATTTTCTAGGAATTCTAACACAAAAGAAACCATGTGAGGATGAAACAGTCGGTTTATCAGGTCCATGAAAATTGCAGGTGTTTTTGTGAGACCAAATGGCATAACCATAGAATTGTATAGGCCATACCAACTCCGAAAGGTTGTAATAGATACATCTGATGGTCTAACGCACAGCTGATGCTAACCGGATGTCAACTCAATCTTCGAGAACACCTAGGATCCTCATAGTTGATCAAATAGATCATCAATCCTCAGCAAGGCATATCAGTTCTTGATCATCGACTAGTTCAACTTCTGATAATCCACACAATGTTTGTGGGTATCGTCCGCCTTCTTCGCAAACATGACAGGTGAACCCCATGTAGAAGTACTAGGTCGGATGGAACCCTTTGCCTACAAATCCTACAACTTCCTCTTGAGCTCCTGTAACTCTAGTGTAGCCATACTATTGGGAAGAATGGAAATGGTTGTTGATCCTCGAACAAGTTCAATAGAAAAGTACACCTCTCACTCTAGAGGCAAACCTGAAATGTACTCTAGAAAGACATACCCGCAACGATCTGCCAATGGAAGAAATATCATCTGTGAAGTCCCATGGTCATACAGATATAGACTAAAAATCTGGGCTGTAACTCCTCCCACCCCATGATTCTCAGGTCCCACTCTGCTAGCCTAGACATCACATTCACCCATATGAAGAAAATACCCAACCTATGGTGATTTTAAATTTAGCCTACGTCGATAGAAATTGAAAATATTCTGAAAGGAAACTAACCAGTCCATTCTGAGAATGACATCATATCCTATCATCTCCAGGACATATAGGTCCCATAAGAAGTGAGACCCACTATCCTTGAAAGGAAACTCCTTCCAAATACGTGCACTAACCGTTCTTATTCCCAACGGAGTGTATGGTATAAATATATCAGTAGAATAAAAGATATCAAGTCCAAGAATATCAACAACAACAAAAGATATAAAACTATGTGAAGCCCGTATATTTAAAATAGTAGAAACCAAAAAATGAGGCAACTAGAATAGTACCTAAAACTATAGAGGGTCCAGGATCTTACTCTTATTGGGTCTTCTCCACAACAAAACATGGGCCTGCACCAAGGCCCTGTGACCCTTCCTGACCACCATGAGCTGATCCACCCTACAGTCCTTGAAATCCTGGAAGCTGGCTGCCACAGAAATGTCCTCCACCTTGTCCTGATAGGCTGAAAGAACTCTAGTTCACTAACTGATGAGAAACCTGAAGTGTTTACTCTAAACGTGGAGTCATAGAAGAACCCATGTCACAAGATATTGGTGAGAATAACTGACAAAATCACTAATTATGGCCTATATTTCTGCAATATCAGCACTCCAATGGATCTCTCGGGCAATGCAGCCTCGTATTCATGCTCTATCTACCATAATAACACACCACCTAGCAACTAGAAGAAGTTTCATTCTCTTAAGATCTATACACATAGACTTTTTGTGGTGCTTCATGTTATCAATAGGGGATACCATCTCCGGATCATAAGTCATCTGGTTCCAAAACTCTAGAATCCCTCATATTGTTCTCCATGATTAGTCCCTGGTTGAATATAGAGGTGATGGAAGTAACCTAACGATGTTCACCTATGATCGGATGACATGCCTGAAACCATCCCCAATCATTATTTCCAGATATAACTCATCACATCCTAGAATAGGCCTATTGCGCTGCAGCCCTATGAAATGATAATAGTACTCCATAACAAAAAAGAGTACCCTTCTCCAAACTCATGAACTCTCGGTCTCGATCATCCCTCAAGGTCTCTGGGTAGAATTAGTCATGTAAGGCACACTGGAACTCATCCCATTCCATAAACTGCTGGCGTCCCACCAATGAGATCACATCCCACCATATCTTAGTGGAGTCCCAAACATATATGTAGCAAGATTCGTCCTTATCTTTGGAGGCATCTCCAGATACTCAAAGATCATTAGGAAGACTTTTAGAACAGAATTTGCAGCCTGAATTTCACCTTCCCCTGAGAAAGTGGGAGGATCCTGCTACTGGAAGACCCATGTTAGTTCTTCCATAGAGGGGGAAAGATGCAGTAATCCTCAGAAGGTCTGTATAAACATTTTTAGGACCTCTTAGAAATGTACATTAGCACCTGTGTCTAGAATGACGGCTAGTGCCAAGACTGATAGAACTGGAGGATCTACTTGTAGTCCCTAATCATCCATATTTGGTGTCTGATCACATCCTTATAACTGGATGAAAACTAGAGGAAATCTCGGTGGCATGACTTTGCAAGGTCAAGTACACACCTTAGATCATGATTAACAAGGGTAGAAACATAGAATATTATTAAGGGAACAAGATAAATAAAGCATTCATGTTTTTCAAAACATGGATACAGAGAATTTATAATTACTAAATGGTGTGTTCCCTTAGGACTTCACATGGGCATGTACCTTTTCCAACCCTGATCATGTAACATGCCATACACACAACGTGTTTTCCTAACACACAACGTGTACTTGAATCCTCTTCCCCACCTGATTTATTCTTCACAGTTAAGGCACATAGTTCCCCTAAAACAAGACTACACAGTGTGATTGTTCCAAACACGGTGTGTACTAGAAGTACATAATCGAACCGTTTTGTTAGTCACACGTCCGGTTACACGGCTCACTCTACACAGTGTGTTTTTTCCAACCAATGTGTGTACTAGAAAGGTTTCACCGACCCTGTAGAGACCCGAAGCCTGGCGTACATTGACCTTACATTACATTTGCGGAATACTTAGTACATAATAAAAACACACACACAAGGATCGTATTAGTTTAGTGTCTTTGGAAACTCGGAACGTAATCTTCTAATCGTGGTGAAAGATCTTCAATATCTCCCATAAAGATCTTCCTTTTTTTTACCTAAAACCTTTCTTTATATCCTGGGGAAAAGAAAACATAAAAGGGTGAGCTCAAATGCTCAGTAAGGTTATACAAAAGAAAAATCAATCACATCATATTCATAAGAACATAACTTTTGGAAATCTTAACCTGCAAAAGAGAGCATAATTTCATAACATGGGATAAATCATGGCAGTGAAATGTAATCACAATAATCATAACATAAAACATGTAACTTTGTGGAATTCACACATAATAATAGAGAATCATTTCTTGTTAGTCAAGACTCATTGCCAAGACTATCTTAGTGGACAAAGTCCCTTTCTGAATCGAGTAACCCTCGTTTCAGTCCTGTTTCACTGAACCGGTATAACCTACCATTCCAGCCATGTCTATATCATGAGATATAAAATCTTTACCCAATGCATTGGAGGGAGATATAGGTCCCACCTATCTTATAATGAATCCTTTCTTATGTGTGCCACATAATCATAAATCATACATCATAGCGTAACCCATGTAATAAAAATGGGATTCTTAAACAACATGACATCATAAAACAATTCATATAAGATAAAAGAATTCATAAAAATATTTCCATCACAACATAATCAAATCCATGTAATAATAGGGATAAAAACATAACCCTTTTATTATCTTAGATGGAAAATAATTTTGATAAAATACTTGAACTTTATTCTTGAGGAAAATATCCTTTCTACTTCAAAAACACTTTTCCTTTTTAACATGTCATGCAATTTTAAACTAAAAGAGGTTGATTAAAAATAAACTTGAATACTTGTAAAGTAAGCTTCTTGGAAATAATGTTTTAGAAATCCATTCATGCCGTATAAGTTAAAAAAAACATTCTTCGTACTTTTGTCAGAAAAGTCAAAAAAATCACCTCGTATGAAAAAGCGACAAAAGATTCCTTTCATATTCTTTAATAAAAACTCACCGAAGGGTAAAAATGGATTTAAACAATTGTAGGTGGATGGAAATAATATTACATATTGATGAAACATGGATGTGGATGATAAAATACACCCCAGTAAATACTTACGAATAAACAATCTCGGATAAAAATGAGATTGTGATATTTCCCTTACCTTAGGTCTGATTTGCTTCGTAAGTGTCCGAACCTCCTGTATAATGATTTAAATAATGTCATTTACTTATTACAGAATCATATTCATTGTTATGATATCATATATGGTTCACTTATGAATTTATATTACCCGTTCTTTTGTAAATTCCATGATAAAGAGCGTTTTGGGTAAAATTGTTTCATTTGTCATCCGTGTTTTGACTTGTAATTATTCATATGATTACTTAGATCATGATTACTTAATTCCAGAACATAAAACATGATTTATATATATATATATATATATTCAGGATATACATATATATAATAAATTATTAACGGGAAAGAAATACACCGTTCATGGAGACGGTAGTCCGTACGTACGCATGAACGCTGTTTTCGTTTCCTTATTGAATTGAATGGAATTAAGTAGATGACATTCATATATATACACATAAATCCAGTATCATTGTTATGTAATATATTTAATTATTACTTATTATATATACTTTATAATCATTCATGAATGGTTTAAAGTGGAGAATGAATCTCATCGCGTCGTGGAGACGGTAGTCCGTACGTACGCACGAGCGATGATATCGTTCCCATGGTCGTGGAATTGTGTTGAAGTGTATGTAGACTATTTGAGTATCAATATCACTTTATAATAATCATATATAGTTACTCATTACACCATTATACCCATCCTATTAAGGTGGTGGTGGAAAATAGATTACACCATGGCGTGGAGACGGTATTCCGTACGTACGCACGCGCGGTGATTTCATTTTTTCTGTAGGATGGATAGAAGGTGGATTAGGGTTGTTTCATATTTATAATAACATATCAGTATGTAAGTAATACTGATGTTATTACTTTTTCATGAAATAACTAAAGAAGAAGAAGTTTAAGAAGAAAGAAATTGAAAAGATCGGTAATGGATATTACCTCTTCTTTGAAACGCCTCTTTGAATCCTCCACTTAGGGAACTAAAATTGGTCTTTGAAGAAGACTAGGACCTCTAGGATTATTATAGGGAAGTGGAGAAGGGATTTTTTCAGGGGTTGGCCGAGCTTGAGTGCTCAATTTGGTGTGAGGAGGAGGGGGAGGAGGTGCCCTTTTATAAGGGAGGAGAGGGGCACCTTAGGAATTCTTAAAAATATTAATTTATAATAAATCTAACCCTACATAAAAACCTCCAAAAATGACTCATATTCAAAGATTATATGAGATAGGGTTGTAATCTCATAAACCAATCAAATTTAGACATGTTTGGATCTTATTTTAAACCTTATCATTTTAATTTATCCTTATTTAATCTATTTAAGTTTATTTGTGGTAATAAAATTCTAAATTTTAAATTATAACAAATAATAACTTATTTGTTGTGATTTTTCCATAATTTTTTAATTTATAACATTATAGACCATATAAATATAAATTTATAATTTTTAAATATTTTTGTGATTTTGAAACAATTTTATAATATGTTATTTTTGTAAAATAACAATAGTGTCAATTTTGACACTATTCATTTATTTGAATTTAAATAAAATATATACAGAAGATATGTTCGAACTAAAAGCTTTAATATATTAATAAAAGGTCATATGTATCTATAAAATTATTGTATCACATTAAATAGTTCATATAATATTTATTTTATTATTTTTAAAACCATTTATTTGGTTTATCTCTTAATAAAATAATTACTACATCATTTTTGTATAATTATTTAATATACTTATTTGTTGTATAAAATTTAAAATAAAATTCTATGATGAAGATAAATATATTACCTTTCACAATAATACTTTTACTCGAATATATCATCTTAAAATAACAATATTTAAATTGTTATATTTATTAAATTATGAAGGTGACAACTTTGGCATCATTTAAAATAAAATAATATAAGTGTCATAATGGCTTTTATAAGGCTCCAAATGGTCAAATATTCGACCATTTGATGCTTATGGTTTACATTTACATGTCCAATAAGTTTTTGTTAGGTATTTGTGCATTTTATGGTCACTATTAGTTTTAAAAAAACATTATTCTTGATTTTTCACTAGATAAACAATTTCTGCATCACTATTGTGTCATAATTAATGATAGTTATTTAATCCCTAAAAATTATAAATAAATTTATATGATGTAGATAATTTCATTAGCTTTCTGTAGACTATTCATGTTCGAAGTTTCATGAAGTTTATCACTAAATTAAAATTAATATACTTATAAAATTTAAGAGAGTGACATGTTGTCACTTTCTTTGGTTTTAATAATAATTAAGTTATTTTCATGGAAAAATTTTCATTAAATGATTCTAATCTGAACCTTAGGTGATATGGGTCGACTTTTAGTCATCCAATAGGATTTTGAAATTTTTTAGGGTAATTTTAAAATATTATATTTACCCTTAATTACCCGATTTACCTTTAACTATGGTAAATAAAATTTACCGTAGTTACTATTCATAATTCCCAAAAATAAAAAGTAGCTTATTAACATACTTTGGACCCACTGATTCCAAATATGGAATCCATTTTTTAAAATTCCATACACAGAAGTTGCAGAAATTAAATTAAAATTAATCCCGTTGTCGAATAAAAACGGGTTTTTGTTTAAAACATTGCGAAAGATTGAATTGATTTAACCTACGAATTCAAGGTAAAATCAATGCTAATGACATACATTATATTAAATGGTAAAAATATATTCTATTTATACTTTAAAACCATTCAATATTATAATTTAACCACATAATATATTACGATGAAAAAAGTTGTTTTTAATTAAAATATAGCGTGTTTTTACTATTCATTAAAATGTGAAAGTTACCATAATAATATGAAAAATTTATCCAAAGTAAATTTTTATTTCTTGATTCCAAAGAAGAATTTTATTTTGTCAAATTGAACTTATAAACATGTCAAAAAATATATTTAAAGTGGGTGCGCCATCAAAAGGCGGCAAAACTGCATTTTTTTGAAAAATACTTATTTTACCCGAAAAATTTATTTTGTTCTTATACCATGTTCTAGAAATGTGTAAGATGAATAATAATGTTATAAAATTCAAAATTTAGTTAATACTATTCATAACGGCTAGTTCATGACAATATTATAATAATATAACATTGTTTATTAAAACCCGGTATTGTGTACAACACACGCTATCGAGGAAGGTCGCGATTGCGTGTAATGCAAGCCATGTCAGGGTTGCGTGTTGTGAAAGAATCCTTCATTGTTTCGTATAACAGAATCCAACCATATTTCATTTATACATTTAATATATATATATATATATACTCAATGTTGCGTAGAATAACTATTATCAAAATTGTGTGTAACACGGTCCAAGAATAGTGTTGCGTATACTGAAAGCTAATACGGTGTTGCGTATAGCGCAAGGTAATCTTGGTGTAGAATACAACATAAGACATTAATGAAATTAAAATAATATTTTTCATAAAATCTCAGGGTGTTACATTCTACCCCCCTTAAAATGAATTTCGCCCTCGAAATTCGTCGGGGTTATAAATGGTTTACTATTCGAAAGTTTCTTTAATAGAAACCCACATCGTAAATAGGAATACCAAAACTTGGCTTTAAAAACTAAAGTATGAAATGTAACGATTACCCAAATAAACTAATCACTGGGCTTCCACATAGGTGAAAATATGGATATGGAAGAGAAATCTAACCATCATGTTCTGATGGAGAGTGGTAGAGAACATGGCTATGGAAAATCCAGAAATCACAAAGCCATAAATTTGTGACGATCTAGGGTACCATCTGATACATCGGATATAAGGGCACTAGGACAACATTTTTGGTTTTCAATATCGTTTCCCTAAAGTTGAATAGTTTGAATTAGAATAAATACTTACTTTATTTTGGTATAATCTCACTGTTGTTCATGCCTTGAAAAAATTCCACTTCATCTCTTAAATAAATGAAGTTGAATTTTTTATTCGTGAAGTGTTAGCAGATCATGTGATAGAATGACGGGTCATTCCATCTGTCTCAAACAAAAGGTTACCAAAAATTATATACATAAGTCGATCTATAGGGAGATTAATCATATATGGTTCCTAAAATGGACTTATACTTCATATATCATACTTCTTAATATAATAAAACTAGTTTCTACTAAACAGGGACTTCCTGTAGGCCAGTGGTAGGCGATAAAGGCCAGTCGCACTTCGGTTGTGGGTTCGATTCCCACAGCCTTGTCTGAAGTGATGGGCTGTCGCCCGTCCTGCAGGTTGTCCTTTTTCTAAAACTACATTACTATAACATCACATAAATAATATCAAAAAAAAGTTCTATACTTAAACAATAATAACTTATGGTTAACATAATCCATTACAATCTTTAGGCTTATCTAAAATATTTCGGTCCAAGCTCATAGTATAAAGAAAATGATTACTTGAAATGTCGCCAACCAAGCATGTGAATACCATCATTTATCCCCCATATATCTTGTTGGTCACATTCCAATCATGTAAATACTTTAATGATGTATTCTCTTGAAAAAAATATGAATACCCATTAAACCTTAGTGAAAACATGAATGCTGTCAAAAGTTAACTCTTTCCACATAACAAAATCCAAAAATTCAATATACTCAAACCATGATATAACCTTCTCCTTATATCAGTCATGAGCTCATGAATACTATCAAACATTTTATTTTCTCCTTATCCCTTCATTATGCGCATATCATCTACATTCCAAAAATATCTGAATATCCTTTCATGGATACTGGTAACATTAATCAGACAACAATGTAACAATCCTTACATGTCTCTTTATTCCATAGTGCCATGAGATTACTTATACAACATTACACATGATAAACATGTAATCATTCCACTACATTCTTAAACCATTGACCGAGCTTCAACAATTCTTTCTTCTCACATATCATTTGTAGTCTCTTCATCATCATCCACATAAATACTTCCCATACAACCATACTAATTATCTTCATGAGACTTTCCCTTAGGGCATTGGTTTGCATAATGCCCGTACATTCCACATTTAAAACATTTAACCATTGTTGATGTCGTAGCAATACCATTATCCTCATCCATGTTGTTAACTGAACCTTTTCCTTTGCATTTACTTGCTTTGTGTCCTTCTTTTCCACACCCAAAGCATCTTCCAGTTCCTTTGAAACATTCTCCTTGATGCCTCTTCCCACATGATTTACATAGGGGAAATTGAACATTCTTTCTTCTATGATCATCATGAAACTCCATCTTTCTCTTATTAGCCGAGTCAATAAACTTACCAAATTTTACTTTATTGATCATATTATGAGATTGCTGATTCGGCATAATAATGATGTTTGGACTTCCAAAACCCATTTCATTATGAAGAATATCATTCCATTGTCCATCATATCCTCCATTATCGTGAATCATCTTGTTTCCATCCATTTTCTAAAACCCAAAAGAATAGTGTGAGAGGCAAAAATCATAATAAAGAGGGAGTAACTTCAATATCTAACATCTTAGGTTTAATTCTATGATCGTTAGCGTAATTCTAGTACTATAACCTATACGCATACTTAACCTTAGAGACATCCCTATACATACCTTAGAAATATCTCTAGGGATCTCACTAAAGTTCTCACATCCTAGTTTCCAAAGGTTGACTAAACCTTTCCTCTGATACCAACTGTAGAGACCCGAAGCCTGGCGTACATTGACCTTACATTACATTTGCGGAATACTTAGTACATAACAAAAACACACACACAAGGATCGTATTAGTTTAGTGTCTTTGGAAACTCGGAACGTAATCTTCTAATCGTGGTGAAAGATCTTCAATATCTCCCATAAAGATCTTCCTTTTTTTTACCTAAAACCTTTCTTTATATCCTGGGGAAAAGAAAACATAAAAGGGTGAGCTCAAATGCTCAGTAAGGTTATACAAAAGAAAAATCAATCACATCATATTCATAAGAACATAACTTTTGGAAATCTTAACCTGCAAAAGAGAGCATAATTTCATAACATGGGATAAATCATGGCAGTGAAATGTAATCACAATAATCATAACATAAAACATGGAACTTTGTGTAATTCACACATAATCATAGAGAATCATTTCTTGTTAGTCAAGACTCATTGCCAAGACTATCTTAGTGGACAAAGTCCCTTTCTGAATCGAGTAACCCTCGTTTCAGTCTTGTTTCACTGAACCGGTATAACCTACCATTCCAGCCATGTCTATCTCATGAGATATAAAATCTTTACCCAATACATTGGAGGTAGATATAGGTCCCACCCATCTTATAATGAATCCTTTCTTATGTGTGCCACATAATCATAAATCATACATCATAGCGTAACCCATGTAATAAAAATGGGATTCTTAAACAACATGACATCATAAAACAATTCATATAAGATAAAGGAATTCATAAAAATATTTCCATCACAACATAATCAAATCCATGTAATAATAGGGATAAAAACAGAACCCTTTTATTATCTTAGATGGAAAATAATTTTGATAAAATACTTGAACTTTATTCTTGAGGAAAATATCCTTTCTACTTCAAAAACACTTTTCCTTTCTTAACATGTCATGCAATTTTAAACTAAAAGAGGTTGATTAAAAATAAACTTGAATACTTGTAAAGTAAGATTCTTGGAAATAATGTTTTAGAAATCCATTCATGCCGTATAAGTTTAAAAAACATTCTTCGTACTTTTGTCGGAAAAGTCGAATAAATCACCTCGTACGAAAAAGCGACAAAAGATTCCTTTCATATTCTTTACTAAAAACTCACCGAAGGGTAAAAATGGATTTAAACAATTGTAGGTGGATGGAAATAATATTACATATTGATGAAACATGGATGTGGATGATAAAATACACCCCAGTAAATACTTACGAATAAACAATCTCGGATAAAAATGAGATTGTGATATTTCCCTTACCTTAGGTCCGATTTGCTTCGTAAGTGTCCGAACCTCCTGTATAATGATTTAAATAATGTCATTTACTTATTACAGAATCATATTCATTGTTATGATATCATATATGGTTCACTTATGAATTTATATTACCCGTTCTTTTGTAAATTCCATGATAAAGAGCGTTTTGGGTAAAATTGTTTCATTTGTCATCCGTGTTTTGACTTGTAATTATTCATATGATTACTTAGATCATGATTACTTAATTCCAGAACATAAAACATGATTTATATATATATATATATTCAGGATATACATATATATAATAAATTATTAACGGGAAAGAAATACACCGTTCATGGAGACGGTAGTCCGTACGTACGCATGAACGCTGTTTTCGTTTCCTTATTGAATTGAATGGAATTAAGTAGATGACATTCATATATATAAACATAAATCCAGTATCATTGTTATGTAATATATTTAATTATTACTTATTATATATACTTTATAATCATTCATGAATGGTTTAAAGTGGATAATGAATCTCATCGCGTCGTGGAGACGGTAGTCCGTACGTACGCACGAGCGATGATATCGTTCCCATGGTCGTGGAATTGTGTTGAAGTGTATGTAGACTATTTAAGTATCAATATCACTTTATAATAATCATATATAGTTACTCATTACACCATTATACCCATCCTATTAAGGTGGTGGTGGAAAATAGATTACACCATGGCGTGGAGACGGTATTCCGTACGTACGCACGTGCGGTGATTTCATTTTTTCTGTAGGATGGATAGAAGGTGGATTAGGGTTGTTTCATATTTATAATAACATATCAGTATGTAATTAATACTGATGTTATTACTTTTTCATGAAACAACTAAAGAAGAATAAGTTTAAGAAGAAAGAAATTGAAAAGATCGGTAATGGATATTATCTCTTCTTTGAAACGCCTCTTTGAATCCTCCACTTAGGGAACTAAAATTGGTCTTTGAAGAAGACCAGGACCTCTAGGATTATTCTAGGGAAGTGGAGAAGGGATTTTTTCAGGGGTTGGCCGAGCTTGAGTGCTCAATTTGGTGTGAGGAGGAGGGGGAGGAGGTGCCCTTTTATAAGGGAGGAGAGGGGCACCTTAGGAATTCTTAAAAATATTAATTTATAATAAATCTAACCCTACATAAAAACCTCAAAAAATGACTCATATTCGAATATTAGATGAGATAGGGTTGTAATCTCATCAACCAATCAAATTTAGACATATTTGGATCTTATTTTAAACCTTATCATTTTGATTTATCCTTATTTAATCTATTTAAGTTTATTTGTGGTAATAAAATTCTAAATTTTAAATTATAACAAATAATTACTTATTTGTTGTGAATTTTCCATAATTTTTTACTTTATAACATTATAGACCATATAAATATAAATTTATAATTTTTAAATATTTTTGTGATTTTTAAACAATTTTATAATATGTTATTTTTGTAAAATAACAATAGTGTCAATTTTGACACTATTCATTTATTTGAATTTAAATAAAATATATACAGAAGATATGTTCGAACTAAAAGATTTAATATATTTATAAAAGGTCATATGTATCTATAAAATTAGTGTATCACATTAAATAGTTCATATAATATTTATTTTATTATTTTTAAAACCATTTATTTGGTTTATCTCTTAATAAAATAATTACTACATCATTTTTGTATAATTATTTAATATACTTATTTGTTGTATAAAATTTAAAATAAAATTATATGATGAAGATAAATATATTACCTTTCACAATAATACTTTTACTCGAATATATCATCTTAAAATCACAATATTTAAATTGTTATATTTATTAAATTATGAAGGTGACAACTTTGGCATCATTTAAAATAAAATAATATAAGTGTCATAATCGCTTTTATAAGGATCCAAATGGTCAAATATTCGACCATTGGATGCTTATGGTTTACATTTACATGTCCAATAAGTTTTGGTTAGGTATTTGTGCATTTTATGGTCACTATTAGTTTTAAAAAACATTATTCTTGATTTTTCATTAGATAAACAATTTCTGCATCACTATTGTGTCATAATTAATGATAATTATTTAATCCCTAAAAATTATAAATAAATTTATATGATGTAGATAATTTCATTAGATTTCTGTAGACTATTCATGTTCGATGTTTCATGAAGTTTATCACTAAATTAAAATTAATATACTTATAAAATTTAAGAGAGTGACATGTTGTCACTTTCTTTGGTTTTAATAATAATTAAGTTATTTTCATGGAAAAATGTTCATTAAATGATTCTAATCTGACCCTTAGGTGATATGGGTCGACTTTTAGTCATCCAATAGGATTTTGACATTTTTTAGGGTAATTTTAAAATATTATATTTACCCTTAATTACCCGATTTACCTTTAACTATGGTAAATAAAATTTACCGTAGTTACTATTCATAATTCCCAAAAATAAAAAGTAGCTTATTAACATACTTTGGACCCACTGATTCCAAATATGGAATACATTTTTTAAAATTCTATACACAGAAGTTGCAGAAATTAAATTAAAATTAATCCCGTTGTCGAATAAAAACGGGTTTTTGTTTAAAACATTGCAAAAGATTGAATTGATTTAACCTACGAATTCAAGGTAAAATCAATGCTAATGACATAAATTATATTAAATGGTAAAAATATATTCTATTTATACTTTAAAACCATTCAATATTATAATTTAACCACATAAGATATTACGATGAAAAAAGTTGTTTTTAATTAAAATATAGCGTGTTTTTACTATTCATTAAAATGTGAAAGTTACCAGAATAATATGAAAAATTTATCCAAAGTAAATTTTCATTTCTTGATTCCAAAGAAGAATTTTATTTTGTCAAATTGAACTTATAAACATGTCAAAAAATAGATTTAAAGTGGGTGCACCATCAAAAGGCGGCAAAACTGCATTTTTTTGAAAAATACTTATTTTACCCGAAAAATTTATTTTGTTCTTATACCATGTTCTAGAAATGTGTAAGATGAATAATAATGCTATAAAATTCAAAATTTAGTTAATACTATTCATAAAGGCTAGTTCATGACAATATTATAATAATATAACATTGTTTATTAAAACCCGGTATTGTGTACAACACACGCTATCGAGGAAGGTCGCGATTGCGTGTAATGCAAGCCAAGTCAGGGTTGCGTGTTGTGAAAGAATCCTTCATTGTTTCGTATAACAGAATCCAACCATATTTCATGTATACATTTAATATATATATATATATATATATACTCAATGTTGCGTAGAATAACTATTATCAAAATTGTGTGTAACACGGTCCAAGAATAGTGTTGCGTATACTGCAAGCTAATACGGTGTTGCGTATAGTGCAAGGTAATCTTGGTGTAGAATACAACATAAGACATTAATGAAATTAAAATAATATTTTTCATAAAATCTCAGGGTGTTACAGACCCGTGCTGATTTCAACATGGCCAGATACATGGGTCACTCTACAGTGCATGTTCAAACATGACACAATGTGTATAACGTAAGATTTCATTCATCCATAACTTTAGTCACATGGGAGGACACAAGTTCTACACAACATAGTGTGTACAACCGGTACATGGCGCGTTCACCCAAAGATTTATCAACCTTATGTCACTGCTCACAATGTTAGTGACATTGTTAGAGACTACACGACGTGTACATATACTACATGACGTGTACCGAAGAAAAATAGTTTTTTCCTGAACAGACAAATAAATGGTTTGTATTCATCATTACATGTCGTGTATTTTGTGTTTTTCCAGAATGTAAGCCTCAGAAACAACTCTAGAACCCAGAAAAACACTGAAACTAACATTAAAACTCCCAAATCCAAACCATGAGGCCCCATACTCCCCTAAAATCAATGTTTGTCATCTCATACAGGTCATAAACAAGGATAACAGTTCAATGATCTCCTATATTCTAGTAAATGAGTTCCCAAAAGACCTCAAGAACCAATGTTTGGCATTCATTAAAACAAAAACTTACAAAATTAATACCTTATCAAAAATTAAGTATTATATAAAGAAATCTATCATAACAGCATATATAACTAAGACCACCTCTATCACAACAACATTAAATCACTAACGTACCATAAATAGAATGGATAAATGTCTGCCATGTGATATATATCAAGTGCCTAAATAAGGCATGAGATGGAATACCCTAATCTCATCTGTTGGAATCACCTGTTTTGATAATCCCAAATCATGCTTAAACATTAATTATGATGTATTAAACCTTTGCATTAATCTCATTATTCTATGCTTAAACGTATTTTATTCTAAACAGTTCATATTCTTACTCTCATAACTTTACTGTAACAGCTTACAGTAGTATTTACATAAGTTTGGTATTGTTAGCTAACAGTCAAAGTTTTCTTTTCAAAGTCACAGTTACAGTTAACTGTCACCTTAAGTTACTGTTGCAATAAGTTCACAGTTACAAGGATACAGTCGGAGACTAATACAAGCTTACAGTTACGAGTCTACTGCTATCTATGGTCAAAGCTCACAGACGAAGGTCACAGATACAAGAATTCTGTTCAAAGTTTTCTCTGCTCAAGTTCACAGTCGAACAAGTCTACAGTTGAAACAAGCTTACAGTCATAAGCCTACAGTCATAAGCCTACAGTCAAGGTTACAGTTAGACATCTTCTGTCGACTAAGTCTACTGATGATCGAAGTCTACAGTTGACAAAGGTTACAGTTCTACAAATTTGATGTTACAAGTCTACAGTTAGAAAGGCTACAGTTACATGGAGTAAAAGCTACCATTGCAAGCCTACAGACATCAAGCCCTTTGTTGAAGTCAGCAGTCAGTTGGAAGTCCACAGTTGGAAGACCACAGTTGAAGTCAACAGTGACATACATTCTCGACTCACTGTTTTAATTTCTTTATTTCCTATATTTAATCTATCTAACGGTCATATCATACATTTTGATGATTTGTCAAATATCTGATAAAGGTTGTCGGATGTCAGGAACCCGTACCTCGTACCTGCTGAAAAGAAATCTTTTCTGTCCCCTGTCGGGAGATAAATACGAGAAGACTACGCTGCCCAAAAAAAAGAAAAATGCGAATACGAATGCGAACCAGGGAAGTGCGTGGTTGACGAAATATACTAGAAGCAAAAGAAGATAAAAACGAGTTCCATCAAGAACACAGAGAAGCATATAGACAATCAAGTATACTCGAGAAGTGTTCTGTGCATACAAGAAGAATCCTGAAGAACTTCATCGACTACATTCTCACTACCTGTGAACCTGGAGCATACGACACTCTGTTTCTCAAACAGAAACGAGAAGAGGACTCAAACTCTCTTCTGATCGAATACAAGAGCTACACTGAGATCACCAGAACCACTTCTAAACTCTACATCTCTTGTTCTGTGATTTACTCTACATTTTGAGCAGTGTGTGTTATCTGCTGTATTAAACATACACACTGACTCCTGTACTTTCACTGGAGGATCTGTAAATCCTCAGCAAATCTTTTTGCATCCCATTTCCCACTGTGGATAGTGGTAGAGGTCTTGTGACCTGGACAGCTTGCTGCTGTTGTTTGTTTTCCCACGAAGAACTGTGGTAGAGGTCTTGTGACCTGGACAGTGTGTTCACTGTTGTTAACCCCGAACCAGGGTGTGGATCATTTTATATAAACTTTTGAGAGGACTAAGTCTCGGCTTGAGACTGAACCTCTTGGTTAACTCTCTGTGTTTATAGCTATACTCTATATCCATTCTCTACATATTTATTTCATATTCCGCTGCTATTACTTTGAAATATAATCTATCTTCAAAGTAACTTTGATAATTAAATTCGCAAGTGTTTATATTTGTTATAAATCAGTAAGTTAGTTTCAAAAGTTAATTTAATCATAAGATTACGTTAACTGAGAATTAATCAATCTTTGAGAAACTAATTGAACCATTATAATCTATATAAATTCACTACAGTTTAATTTGTTTTTGAAATTGGGGGATTTTAATAGAAATTGTTTTTAACAGAAATTTTAATTGGAACTCAATTCACCCCCCTCTTGAGTGTCCACTCCGACCAAAATTTGGTATCAGAGGATTGGATTTATCTCTGTTATACTTGCTCAAAGTTTTATTTTAACTCTCTGTTTTTAAACTGTGATTGTAGTTTTATCTAAAAGATCTTAAATTTCTGTTAGTTCTAAATTTTATCTCTTTAAAACATTTTCTAAAATTTCCTTATGGATAATAGACTAGAAGGTGCTGCTACTAACATGCCACCCTTCTTTAATGGTGTGAATTATGCCCAATGGAAGCTCAAAATGAAAATTCATTTGGAAAGTATGGGTTTTGATATTTGGACTGCTATAGAGTCTCAATACAAAATTCCAGAAACTGAAAGAATAACTTGGGATGAACCTACTAAAGTAGCTTACAATAATAATTGTAAGGCTGTGAATGCTCTCTACTGTGCTCTAGGAGATGAGGAATTCAATAGAATTTCTGCATGTAAAACTGCTTTTGAAATCTGGGACACCTTAGCTGTTTCTCATGAAGGAACAACTAATGTCAAGGAAATGCGGTTAAACACTTATACTATCAAATATGATAACTTTAAGATGAAAGCTGATGAACCTATTTCTGATATGTATCTCAGGTTTAATGAGATAGTCAACACAATGAGCTCACTCGGATAGATTGTTCCAGCAAAGGAGCAAATCATGAGATTATTGAGATGTCTGCCTGACAGATGGAGAGGCACATCCGTTTCAATTAGAGAATCCTGTGATATTGGAACTTTTCCTGTCAAGGAGTTAATTGGTAAGCTGATGATGTACGAAGAAGAGCTAAAGGTGAATAAAGAGGAAGATGAGGAACCAAAACGAAAATCTGTAGCTTTTAAGTCTACTGCATCAAAGAGCAAAGACAAGGAGAAAGTGCATATACCAACTGAAAGCTCATCTAGTGAAGACTTAGATTCTGACAGTGATGCGGAGATGGCACAAATAGCAAGGAGATTCAAGAAGTTCTATAGGAAGAAGAAGTTCTTCATAAAACCAAACTACAAGGGTAAGTATGATAGACAAGGTAAGTGGAAGAAAGATTGGAAGAAAACTGATAAAGAAGAAGACATAGTTTGCTATGAATGTAAAAGGAAAGGACACATCAAAGCTGACTGTCCTAAGTTAAAATTCAAGAAGAAATATAAGTACAAGGACAAGAATTATAGGAAAGCTATGAAGGCCACCTGGAGTGCTTCAGAATACAGCACAAGTGAATCAGAGTCCAGTGATTCTGAAATAAATCGTGCTAATATGTGTTTCATGACAAACACATCTGAGGTAACCTTAGACACTCCCACTTTAAACTCTTATTATTCTGAAGGTGAAGCAGAATCTGGTTCTGATTCTGAAAATATGTCTAAAGATGAATTGACTGAATACTGTAATATGCTGGAAGAAACGTGTAATGAACTAAAGGATAAATATAAGTCTTTAATGAAACAGCATGCTCTTACTGCAAGTGTCAAGTCTGCACTTGATTTAGAAAAAGAGAAAAATGTTCAATTATTAAAGGAGAATACAGAACTGAAACTATCTAATGAACAACTTAGAAAGGACTTAGAAACATTCACAAATGGAAAAGATACTCTAACCCAACTGCTAGGAAAGAAAGTTGCACCTAAGTATGCTACTGGATTGGGATACCAACCTGGACAAAGACAGTTTACTAAAACCCGATTTATTTCCAAGTCTGGAAAAAATCCTGCTAGTTCCAGTTTTGGAAATTCGTATGCCTCAACTGGTTATTTAAATAGTTGTCGATCAATTAAAGTATATCTCTCTAAATATGTTGCATCTATTAATTGTATGGGACCCATAAGACAAATCTGGGTACCTAAATCCTTGATTGCTAACATATCTGGACCCAAGAAAATCTGGGTACCAAAGTCATTTCTTGTCTAATCTGTTTTGTAGGAAATCTGTTTGAAAAGCAATTACAAGAAGGTATGGTACTTAGACAGTGGATGTTCAAGACACATGTCTGGGGACTATTCGTGCTTTAAAAGCTTAATAAAGGTTGATGGAGGATATGTCACTTTTGGTGATAACTCAAAAGGAAAAATCATCGGCTTAGACCAGATTGGTAACACTGACTCCGTATTAATTTCCAAAGTTTTATTTGTTGATGGACATAAGTACAACCTGCTTAGCATTTCTCAATTGTGTGATGATGGCTTTAATGTCAAGTTTGAAAACAATTCTTGTGATGTTTATAATTCCAAAAATGCTTTAATATTTTCTGCCTTAAGAAATGAAAATGTTTATGCTGTTGACTTAAACACTTTAGCTAAACATAATGTTACTTCCTTAAATGCTTTTCTTAAAGAGTCTTGGCTGTGGCATAGGAGATTAGGACACTGCAACATTCACTCACTTAGAAAACTCTCTAAGAAACACCTAGTTAGAGACCTACCTAAGCTTGAATTCCCAAATGACAAAGTGTGTAATCCCTGTCAAAAGGGAAAACAACACAAAGTTTCTTTTAAACCAAAGAAAGAAGTTTCAACTTCTCAACCACTTGAACTGGTTCACATGGATTTGTTTGGACCATCAAGAATTTCAAGTTTAAATGGGAAGCACTATGTTTATGTTCTTGTAGATGACTTTTCTAGATATACTTGGGTATATTTTCTAGCTCACAAAAGTGAAGCCTGCTCTTCCTTTATTAAATACTCTAAGTCTGTAGAAAATCTTAGTGGATTAAGATTAAGACCTTGAGGAGTGATCATGGCCGTGAGTTTGAGAATCGAGAATTTGAATCTTACTGCTCACACAATGGCTATTCTCATAACTTTTCTTCCCCTAGGACACCCCAACAGAATGGTGTAGTGGAAAGATAAAATCGAACCCTGCAAGAAATTGCTATAACTATGCTTAATGAATATGACCTGCCTGTTTACTTTTGGGCTGAAGCTGTAAATACAGCCTGCTATGTTATTAATAGAGTCTTGATTAGACCGATTCTTAAGAAAACCCCTTATGAGTTGTGGAATAATAGGAAGCCTAAGGTTAATTACTTTAGAGTTTTTGGTTGCAAAGTCTTTATTCTGAATACTAAAGATAATATTGATAAATTTGCTCCAAAAAGTGATGAAGGAATTTTCCTAGGTTACTCTATGTCTAGTAAAGCCTATAGAGTGTTCAATAAGAAAACCAAATGTGTGGAAGAATATGTTCACATCAAGTTTGATGAGACTGATCCACATGAGTCTAAAACTTATCTTGAAGATATTGAAGAAGACTTATCTGTTCTAGACCTAAATGACAAATCTAAAGAACCTGCAATAAAAACATCCAGTTCTGGACTTTTTCCAGAATCTTCCTCTGTGGAACCCGAACCTATAGATGAACCTGAAATCTCTAGTCCAACCTTTACCAAATAAACTAGGATTCTAAAGAATCATCCTTTAGATGCTGTTGTTGGTAATCTTGATAGAGGAACACAAACTAGAGCTTCTCTAAGAAATCAGGTTGAACATCAAGCTTTTCTTTCACAGCTTGAACCCAAAAATGTCAATGATGCTATCAGTGATGAATTCTGGGTAATGGCTATGCAAGAAGAACTAAATCAGTTTGAAAGAAACAAAGTTTGGGAATTAGTGGAAAGACCTAAAGACACTCTTACCATAGGCACTAAATGGGTGTTTAGAAACAAAGTTGATGAGTTTGGTAACATAATCAGAAACAAAGCTAGGTTGGTTGCACAAGGGTAGAGTCAGGAAGAAGGAATAGACTATGAGGAAACCTTTGCACCCATGGCTAGACTAGAGGCCATTAGGATATTACTTGCTTATGCTGCTCATCTGAATTTCAAACTATATCAAATGGATGTTAAAAGTGCTTTTCTAAATGGATATATAATTGAGGATGTATTTGTGGAACAACCTCCTGGTTTTACAAATCCCCATTTTTCTAATCATGTTTTTAAACTATCTAAAGCTTTATATGGTTTAAAGCAAGCTCCAAGAGCTTGGTATGATAGGCTCAGCTCTTTTCTTATTTCGAAAGGATTTACTAAAGGGATAGCTGATCCTACTCTTTTTATTAAATGGATTTCTAAAGATGTCTTAATAGTACAAATCTATGTGAATGATATTATTTTTGGATCTTCGAAAAATTCTTTATGTGTTGATTTTTCAAAAATAATGCAAAATGAGTTTGAAATGAGTTTAATGGGAGAACTCAAATTTTTCCTTGGATTTCAGATCTTTCAAAATAAAAATGGTATTATTTTGAACCAAAGTAAATATATTAAAGATCTTCTAAAACGTTTTTCTTTGGATGGCACCAAATGTAGTGACACACCTATGAGCACCACTTGCAAGTTGGACAGTGATGAAACTGGTGAACCAGTGGATCAAACCAATTACAGAGGTATGATAGGTAGTCTACTGTACCTTACTGCCAGTAGACCTGACATCATGTTCAGTGTATGCATGTGTGCTCGGTTTCAAGCCAATCCAAAAGAGTCTCATTTAACTGCTGTTAAAAGGATTTTAAAATATCTAAAACATACTCCCAATTTGGGATTATTTTATCCAAAAGGACAATCATTTGATTTATTAAGTTATTCTGATACTGATTTTTCTGGCTGCAAGTTAGATAGAAAGAGCACCTCTGGAACATGTCACATTTTAGGCAAGTCACTAGTATCTTGGTGTAGTAAGAAGCAGAATTATGTTGCATTGTCTACTGCCGAAGCTGAGTATATAGCTGCTGGTAGCTGTTGTGCACAAATCTTGTGGTTGAAACACACTTTACTAGACTATGGATATCAATTCAAACATGTCTCTATAAGGTGTGACAATACAAGTGCTATTAACATTTCAAAAAATCCAGTATCTCATGCTAGGACAAAACATATTGATGTGAGACATCACTTTCTGAGGGATCATTATCAAAAAGGTGATATCACTCTTGAGTTCATTGGCACTGAACATCAGTTAGCTGATATTTTTACAAAGCCTTTGAATTCTGAGAGATTAAGTTACATCAAACATGAGTTAGGTATGATTAATTATAGCACAGTTGAAACCTCACAGTTGAAACCTCACAGTTGAAACCTCACAGTTGAAACCTCACAGTTGAAACCTCACAGTTGAAACCTCAAAGTTGAAACCTCACAGTTGAAACCTCACAGTTGAAACCTCACAGTTGAAACCTCACAGTTGAAACCTCACAGTTGAAACCTCATAGTTGAAACCTCACAGTTAGACCTCACCGGTGTACCTCACTGTTACATCTCTCTGTAGGCTGTTTCGCTGTTTAATCTTATTTTATTTTTTCGGGAATTCGAACCGTTTCTTTTCTTTATTTTTTTTCTAAATCCCTAAATGATAAAATTGAGAAGATCGAACATATCTCAATCCACTCATCTCGACCCTTGCTCTCTCGAGTCCTAAACCCTAAACCTTCAACCGAACCTCGAAACCTCATTCAGTTCCAATGGCCAGAACAAAGCGACCCCCGACTGTCAACGAAGATGCACCAATGCCAAAGAGGACTCAAGTCGAATCCAGTGGCACCAGGAACGCCTCGATAAGACCTGTTAATCCACATCTGACTAAGAGAGAAATAGTTGCTGAGAAGGAGCTAAGTGAAGAGTGGATTTTATCGAGCAGATCATTAGTGCTGGCAGTGCTTAATGATCAAGGATGGACCGAATGCTTCGCAAACAATAATGGACCGTACTACCCGAAGCTGGTGAAGGAGTTCTATGAATATCTAAAGTTCGAGGAAGAGGATGATCAGCATAGACTGGTATCCAGAGTAAACGGTAATGAAGTCAGTTTTTCATCAGTTGAATGGGCTGCATGTTTAAGAGTTCCTCATGAGGGTATTTACAACTACTATTCTGGAGCGGCTCCTCCAAATAGTAGAATCTTTGATCATGAGACGGCTCTGGAAGAATTTACAGGTAATGGCACAGTAAGAAAGGTTATTGCTGCTGAAATGTGTGGAGAGGACAGGCTTCTGTTTAAGTTTATTCAGCATGTACTGAGTCCTAGAAGAGGAGATTTTGCAACTCTGAAGCATCAAGATATTTACCTGATGTACTTATTAAAACATGGAAGGAAGATCAACCTTTGTAGGTTGCTGATGGCTCAGATGGAGGACATGATAAAGGCAAGCTCAAAATCAAGTGCCTTGTTTCATGCTAAACTCATTTCAGTTATGTTGAAAGTGAAAGGTGCAGCTGGAAGTCAGGAAGAGTTGATAGTAGCAAAGAACAGTGTATGTATCTCGAAAGTAATCTGCAAATTCATGAAGATCAGTTGGAATCCCTGGAAGAAATCATGGGTGAATGATGAGGAGAGAATCTATGAGAATTTTAGCCCTTCTACTCATCCCTCTAGACCGAGAGATAGGAGAGATCCAGGCTTAAAGCCTGATGAGCCTGAACCTGTATACTCAGATGATGAACAGACTGCAGTAGTTGGTAACTCTGCAAGAGAGAACACCCCAATTGATGAAGGGAGTGATCCTGATACTACTCACAGTCCTGTCAGGACAGTGACGTTTGGAGCAGCAAGCCCTCCAAAAGAACTACCTAGTAGAGAACCTGTTCTAAGAGACAGTGAGACTGAGACTACAGAAGAAGAAGAAGAATCTCAATATTTTGTCAAGGACACCTCTGATGAAGGTGATACAGTCGAAGCAGAAGAGGCTGGAGCTTTAAATGAAAAATAAGAAACTGTTGCAGAAGAACTTAGTTTGAGCCCTCTGATAGGGTATACAGACAAGTCAGTGTCTGACCAGGAAGCAGGAGTGGTCTCTACTACTGTTGTCATGGAAGTGGTTGATGACCCAACAGAGAAGGAGGCTAACCTCACTGCTGAACCTACAGAGGAAGCAAGTATGGAACCTGCTAAAGCTACAGAAGAGAACTTAGAGTTACCCAGAGTTGAGAAGATAGTAGAAAGTGTTCAGGAAGGACCTCCAAGTGAGGGGGAGCGTGTTGGTTCAGTCTCTGTACTGTTTGATATAGAAGGATGGACCTCAGATCCAGGATACATGGTGCTAGGACTCAATTATGAGGATTCAGATGAGGAAAACCAACCACCAAGAAATCCAGTCATCCTACCTAACAGCTCTCCAGTATTAGAAACTGAAAGATTGGCCACCAAGGAAGACCTTGAATCCTTAAAGAATGAAATGAAGGAGACCATCAGACAGTCTGTTGCTGAATTGAAAACCAGTCTTTTTGATGAGCTAAAAAATGTGGAACAATCCTTAGAACTATCTCTAGGATGTGTTGTGGGAAGTCCAATCAAAGAAGTGATGGATGAAATGAAAGTGTGCCACACCCAAATTGAAAGCTGGACTGGAGCAGTAGTGGCCCTCAGACAATCAGTTGCTTCTTTAACTGCCCTGAGCAGTTCTCAGACACAAGTGGCTAGTGAGATTCGATACATCAAAGAAGTGGTCAAGCAGTTTGTGGAAGTATTTGAGGCTTTCAAGAAATCAGTAAAAGAACACTTTAGCAATCAGGATGCTGTCATTCAGAAAGTGATTGGAAATCTGACTCAGTCTTTCAAGGAGACAGTGGTATTCTCAGTCAAGTCCCTTCCTTCATCTAGCTCTCCTGTAGACCTTGAGCAGTTTAGAAGCCTGCTTAGAGAAGAGCTTACTCAGGCCCGTGCAAATGACACATCAGACCTACAGATCCTTGCTACTACAAGAGAAGTCAGTGGCTTTGTTCGTGAGCACCTGCAGGCTGCTACTGCTTCTCAGGAGGCCATCAAAAGTAAAGTGGATTATTACTTTGATCGGATTTTCACTAAGCATCAGTTGAACAATCACTTCAAGCTCATGCTCGAAACTATGAAGCTGCCTCCTGTAACTCAAGCCTTCAAAGAACAAGTTAGCAAGCTACGAGAATTGACCCCGGCTTTGGATAAATTCTTGGAAAACAAAGATGGCTTCTTATCTGCCATGGACAGAGGAGGAAACATCATAATGGATTTCAGGAATCTGCTCCTACCTTTTCTTCATGTGGACTGCACACCTGTTATAGTTCCTCCTGCCCTACCTGTCTCCAACCCCAGTGGTTCTTCCATAATGTCTCCTGCTGATGCCCTCAGAAGCCTTCGACCACTGATCCCTCAGCAAGCTACTCACTACAGGCCTTCAGGAGCCTCTGTTGCTGCCCCTCCAGACATTCCTGCTGCCATTCCTCAGCCTGTTGATCCTTCACCTCCTGCTCCATCTTCTTCCTCCAAAGGAAAAGATCCCTTACCTCCAGATGAAGAGGATTGAGTCTGTTTATGTTTTTTTTTGATAGGGATCATGTATTCACGTTTTGGGTCATGTATTGTACTCCTTATTAATACAATGTTTATTCTCTCTCTCTCTGTCTTTCTTTTTGTTAATCACAAAGGGGGAGAAATAAAGAGAAATAGATAGGGGGAGAACTGGGGAGAAATAGAAAACTCAAGGGAGAAATGAACCAATACAAAGAGGAGAAATCCTTGCGGATTATAACTAATTTTTTGTGCTCATATTGCTAATACTGTGTTTTTCACACTTCTCTCTGATACTTCTATATTTCATACTGACATAATTTGTGATTATCAAAAAGGGGGAGATTGTTGGAATCACCTGTTTTGATAATCCCAAATCATGCTTAAACATTAATTATGATGTATTAAACCTTTGCATTAATCTCATTATTCTATGCTTAAACGTATTTTATTCTAAACAGTTCATATTCTTACTCTCATAACTTTACTGTAACAGCTTACAGTAGTATTTACATAAGTTTGGTATTGTTAGCTAACAGTCAAAGTTTTCTTTTCAAAGTCACAGTTACAGTTAACTGTCACCTTAAGTTACTGTTGCAATAAGTTCACAGTTACAAGGATACAGTCGAAGACTAATACAAGCTTACAGTTACGAGTCTACTGCTATCTATGGTCAAAGCTCACAGACGAAGGTCACAGATACAAGACTTCTGTTCAAAGTTTTCTCTGCTCAAGTTCACAGTCGAACAAGTCTACAGTTGAAACAAGCTTACAGTCATAAGCCTAAAGTCATAAGCCTACAGTCAAGGTTACAGTTAGACAGCTTCTGTCGACTAAGTCTACTGATGATCGAAGTCTACAGTTGACAAAGGTTACAGTTCTACAAATTTGATGTTACAAGTCTACAGTTAGAAAGGCTACAATTACATGGAGTAAAAGCTACCATTGCAAGCCTACAGACAGCAAGCCCTTTGTTGAAGTCAGCAGTCAGTTGGAAGTCCACAGTTGGAAGACCACAGTTGAAGTCAACAGTGACATACATTCTCGACTCACTGTTTTAATTTCTTTATTTCCTACATTTAATCTATCTAACGGTCATATCATACATTTTGATGATTTGTCAAATATCTGATAAAGGTTGTCGGATGTCAGGAACCCGTACCTCGTACCTGCTGAAAAGAAATCTTTTCTGTCCCCTGTCGGGAGATAAATACGAGAAGACTACGCTGCCCAAAAAAAAGAGAAATGCGAATACGAATGCGAACCAGAGAAGTGCGTGGTGGACGAAATATACTAGAAGCAAAAGAAGATAAAAACGAGTTCCATCAAGAACATAGAGAAGCATATAGACAATCAAGTATACTCGAGAAGTGTTCTGTGCATACAAGAAGAATCCTGAAGAACTTCATCGACTACATTCTCACTACCTGTGAACCTGGAGCATACGACACTCTGTTTCTCAAACAGAAACGAGAAGAGGACTCAAACTCTCTTCTGATCGAATACAAGAGCTACACTGAGATCACCAGAACCACTTCTAAACTCTACATCTCTTGTTCTGTGATTTACTCTACATTTTGAGCAGTGTGTGTTATCTGCTGTATTAAACACACACACTGACTCCTGTACTTTCACTGGAGGATCTGTAAATCCTCAGCAAATCTTTTTGCATCCCATTTCCCACTGTGGATAGTGGTAGAGGTCTGGTGACCTGGACAGCTTGCTACTGTTGTTTGTTTTCCCATGAAGAATTGTGGTAGAGGTCTTTTGACCTGGACAGTGTGTTCACTGTTGTTAACCCCGATCCAGGGTGTGGATCATTTTATATAAACTTTTGAGAGGACTAAGTCTCGGCTTGAGACTGAACCTCTTGGTTAACTCTCTGTGTTTATAGCTATACTCTATATCCATTCTCTACATATTTATTTCATATTCCGCTGCTATTACTTTGAAATATAATCTATCTTCAAAGTTACTTTGATAATTAAATTCGCAAGTGTTTATATTTGTTATAAATCAGTAAGTTAGTTTCAAAAGTTAATTTAATCATAAGATTACGTTAACTGAGAATTAATCAATCTTTGAGAAACTAATTGAACCTTTATAATCTATATAAATTCACTACAGTTTAATTTGTTTTTGAAATTGGGGGATTTTAATAGAAATTGTTTTTAACAGAAATTTTAATTGGAACTCAATTCACCCCCCTCTTGAGTGTCCACTCCGACCAACATCATCGGTTTGAAATAAAAATAGAACCTCAATAATATCAAAAATAATATCACAAAACATTTGAATCACCCAACAGTGAAATCAAATGAACTGTAAAATTTTAAAACAGTAAAAATTGATTTAACAAGGTAGATTGGATTTTCCCTGTAAATGGGTTAGCTACTCTCGGGCATAGAATATTACCATGTACCAATTTCTTTATATCCCTAGCCATAGGCTCTAAATAGTAAGTCAAGAATAAATAATTCATCTGATACCACTTTGTAACATCCAGGTTCCTGATGCCGCCCAGAGGTGCCTCGTACCCTATTGGTCACATGGCCTCATGTGCATTTCCTCGAATACCAATGTCTTCCGACTATCAGCGAGGGCCTTGGGTGTGATAGTTGTAAAACTCTGGCCTCATAGGTAGAGTAACACAGCGGAAGTAAAATAGATATCAATAGAAAAAGTATTAAAACATGCAATAGTTAAACAATGAAAGTAATAAACCAATTGAGCTCCCACCCACCCACCCACCCACACACACATATATATATATATGATCCAAGATACATATGTCTAGGAAATAATCCAAAAAAGTCACAATGATGGAATATAATACTAAACCAAAGTGCAATAGAAAACTAATTAAATGATCTACAACAACTCGTGCCTCATATTAGTCCCATGCTCCCCAGCTCCACAACAATCACGTACATGAAGTAGAAGGGCGTTTGACCCTATCTATACCTATTGAAATATAATCTATTTGGGCTCAAAATCATGACACAAATGGGGTGTGAGACTAAATCCCAGTAGGGAAACACCCAAAGATATGTTCCTAATAGTCAGTGAATATATATTGTTGGCTATAATCAAAATGAAGTAGTAAACAAGGGAGTACTCAAAAGTAAATAATCATATAGTTTCAAATGCATTCAGTTATTAGATATCAATTAAGCAACTAATCATAAGTTAGGAACCCTTTGGGAATTACTCACAACCTAACCCCAATTTTCCATCCAAAACAAACACAAGTAAGCCTCTGGGATTTACACACAGTCTAACCCCTCTGGATTAGCTTTTTCACAAACTCTTTGAGGAAACACTCACTGTCAATTCCCCTTATAGTCTCATATTAGAAACTAAAAGGAGCTCTGGGGAAGCAATAAACATCCAATTTTACCTATGTCATTCTTCAAGGAACTAAAGACACTTTGAGGAAGCACTTACATCCATTCCCCTATGGTCTCCCATCATAACAATAAATAGACACTCTGGAAAATCCCTCAATGTCCATTCTCCCTATGGTCTACTACACCAGGTTCTCATGGTCCTGTGTAATTAAATCGAGCACATTGATATATAATGGCCAAAGTATAACTCAAGAACTAATTGGATAAAAAGTCCACAACATAAAAGCATGTTAAATAAATAATATTACTCCATCCTATCAGCACTAGGAATGGAATGGAAGGTGCCTATCGGGATAAGAAAAACCAAATGGTTATAAATAATACAAGCAAGGTAATGAAATCCATAGCATAGAAATTAACCCTATTCACATTCAATTGACCTATACTCAAGCATATATAACATATCAAGCAAATGATAGGTTTACAACCGTAAACACATGGTACCACAATCAAGGGTATTGGAATCTTTTGCACATATAACATAATGACTATCTACAGAAAGGCACAAAACAACTACCTCAACATTGTAAATCGATATAATCCAGTGTTGGCCCTTGGATTGACATAAAATGTGGTAGGTCTACAAAAAATTCTAAAACATTCAACTGGGGATAACTCATGAGAGAAGAGAAATCAGGAAACAAGGTTCAAGAAGAAGAGAGAACTCACTGATGTGATTCCAACTCAACCAATAGAGTTCGATTCGGAGAATGGATGTTCGATTGGGGGCTCAGGGAAGGATCATCATCGTTCTAACACTCTCAGTCAAAGAAGGCTCAGAAAAAGACACTTCTTCCAATTAGACGTGACCCTGGTCCGTTTAATGAAAAAAAGAACATGGCTTGTACTCTAGAAGTACACAACATGTACTTTCCCTTACCGGCCTCCACATAAGGTGGTCTCCATGTCACCAAACATGGCTGTGTGCTATGCGATTACATGGCCCACAAAAAGCAATGTGTTTAATGAGAGTATGCATCATGTACTTATATGTACATGACTTTTACTTCAAAAATTTAAAAAAACTCCTCTTTTTCATAAAAACACTAGAAAATAGGAAAAAAATGCATGAAAATAAGATATGGTTTCTTACATAAATAATCACTTATTCTAAAATCTTGACCATAGCCTCAGGACTATTTTTATGTTTTTTCTTTCGGTTAACCAAATAATATCCAAAATTTTAACATGTTATTGAGTCACTTTTCTTTATTTCACACAATCTAAAATCCTTAATGAAATAGTACTGCAGTACAATCCTTATATACTCTAAAATTATAATAATTTTTACATCATTAACACAATACTCAAATGATGCAATTATTTAATAACAACATAAGAACACCAATCATTTCTATTCATTTATAGTAGTATCATAACTTGATTATTATCTAATATCATTAGTTTGGGTATAATTTAATGATTGGAACATTGATTCGTATAGTTTCCCAACTATTTGAAGATGAAGCACTGTACATTTGAAACTTTTTCTTATCCTTGAAATCATGAACATTGTGTTATTTTGTACACTTATAACAAACTCCAATTCCCATAATTAATTTACCAAGGTTATTTATTCCATAGTTATCACACGTGGGAAAATAATTATTTCCCTTCTTCCCTTTATCAATATTTTTCTCTTCCATCCATTTCTTCTCTCGATTCCCTCCAAAGCCATATAACTAAAATAATTCTTTACTTATCTTATTAACACATATTTTATTTCCTAAAATGATGAGAATACATGGTAGGCTATTTCCCATTGACATGTTGTCTTATGACCTTGACAAATTTTGTCTTTCATACTCTTTGGATCATGTGTATTGACGGAGTTCTCCATACTTGTAATGTGCACCATTTCCAAATGATGAATTACACTATTTATGATCACATCATAATGTATAATCCAAAAACTATAAAAATTATCAACATTAATTGATGATTGTCACACATCTAGTCCCATAATCATAAAAATGGTTTCTTTGTTGACATATTAACTCATAAATCATTCATAATGGTTTGTAAATAAAATGTGAATTATCCTAAGCATATCCCCCAGGAGTTTCAAACCAGGTGTGCAGTATGGCCTATTGTCATGTACCATGATACTATGGGCCATGCCTGAAAATCCTTGTTAGCGTTTTCAATCCTAGGTACAACTATACAAGAACCACATCCACTTATAGTATCCAGACAGGGATGTATTTCTTGGAAAACTCACAAAATCTCTATATTACCAAAATTCTAGGAGATTATACTATACTAATCCTCAAAGTCTATCATAAGTTGATGTTTCCTAATCATAGTTTATCTAAATCTAGTTTCCATTCTTATTGCAAAAATTCCACTGATACCAACTGTAACACCTAGGCCCCAGTTACTTAGAGTAGTTTCATTATTTTAAAATTTTGGCATGATTACCTAGAGTTGTTTAATTATTTTAAGGCAAGATGTGTAATAAAAACAATAAACTTTTTATAATTAACATTAAAAAAATATAGAAAAAAATCAAACATTACCATGTAAACATGAACATGGATATTATAACAGTCAAATAATCACAATTAGCAACTGATTTCATAACGAGTGAATGCATAACTTTGAAAATCATAACCACATAGTCAAGGCCTCGTGCCAAAACTAAAAATAAAATTTTTTTCAAGGCCTTGTGAAAAGACACTAATGTGTCTCCTGAGACCTACTGATGCATCGAGGGTATATAACATGCCTCACCCATCACTTGCTAACTCCATTTCATTCCACATATGAAAATGTTGAAACATAACATAATCATTCCTATTAAAACTATCATATGAAATTTAAATACATTAACCATAAACCACGAATGGTATAAAAATATAACATTCATAGTCAAACATATCATAACTCATTAAAAACAATATATAAGATTTTATTATAATAAATCAACCTTAATCAGGAATAAAATCTATTAAAGGATGTTAACATAGTTTAAAATGATCAGTAAAACCGTTTTAGAGAAATAGCCCTTTTTCTTGAAATCTTTTTGAAGTCACACATTTATAAAGGAAGTAATTTAAAAGTTATTTGTGAATCAGTGTTTCTCATACCACATATAATATTTTTAATGGAATTAACATTTTTAAACAATAATGTCAATATAAATAAATTCATAAAATCATTTTGAAAACATGTACATTAATTAAATAGGTTATAAAAAATAAATCATTAAAATTTTTGAAATGATTATCTTGATAAAAAAAACCATCAAAAAAATTAAAATATTCATTTTGAAGTCATTTTTATGAAACGTGGACATTTATTATAAATATTTCCCAATTAATACTTACAAAAAAACAATCTCAGATAATAATTAGATTTAAGAATTAACACTTACCTTGTACATTCCTTTAGTGGAGGGTATGTTTAAACTCTAGTATAATTACCATTGAATGTTATTAAATTATTAAAGAAACATATTAATATTTATGATATCATATAAGATTCAATTATAACTCCACACCACCGATTTAATAATAATTTCCATGATAAAGTAACATTTAAAGTGATAATCGCTTTCCTTATTGTACGTGTTTTAACTTGGTATTCTTGATCGTATCACTTAGATCCAGATTTACAAACTTCTAGAACATAAAACATGATTTACATATCATACCTATTAAGAATATAAATATGTATAATATATAAATATATGAAATGGAAAACATAGTTCATGGAGACGGTAGGTCATACGTATACAAAAATGATGTTTTTGTTTTCATATCTTACTGAATGGAAGTAAGTGAATTAGATAAATACACACACACACACAAAAACACATATATATATATATCCAGTGGAATTATAATGTCACATATTACATACCTATTAATAACATATATTTTTATAATCAATGTTCAATGGTGAAAATGGAAATAAATCTCATCGCGGTGTGGAGATAGTAAGACATACATACACACGAGCGGTGACATCATTTTATTGATGGTGAAATAATATGTAATTGGATGTTATATTATATATACATAATCATTAACATGTTATATTTATTATTTACATTAACTATATTTATTATTATACCCATAAAAATAATGAAATGATGAATTACTAACTACACCATGATGTGGAGACGATAATCCGTACGTACACACGTATGATGACTTTTTCATTCATGGGATGGATAGAATAATAAATATAGATATAACACATTTATAATAAAGTCACAATATGTATAAGGTACTGGAGTAATTATTTTTTTAGGGAAACAACCATGAATGAATAAGTGGAAAAAGAAAAGAACGTTGAAATATGTGATGAAGTAATTACCTCTTATTTGGGTTCTTACTTTTTATTTGATCAAAATGGAAGCATAGGTTGGATTTATAATAAAATTAATGCCACTACGTGAAGTGAGTGTATTTTTGAGGATATCTTATAAGGGTATGGTCAAACCAAAGGGCTAATTAGGAGTGAATTTTAGAAAGGGGAAATACCTTTTTGTAGAAGTGGTGAGAGGCACTTTTGGAAATGCTAGAAATATTATTTTATTATAAAATAATTTTCTATTTATAATGCCTCCAAATTTATTTATTTTGAGAATAATGTTGGGTGGATAAATTATCACAATGAATAGGTTTTAGAAATGTTTAGGTTACCATATTAACCTTATCTTTTAGATTTAACCCTTAGTTAAATGGTTTATCTCTTACCATGTCTTCTTTTAATCGTACAATATAATGTTAATTAATATAATGTTAAATTACAAAAGAGCCTAAATTGGTTCATTAATGAAATATATAACATAGTTTATGTCCTATGGATGAACCCTAGATTTTTATGACTATTATATAATTTAACAAAATAGATAGTGTTTTTAAAAACTCATTTATGTCAATTTTACTCTAATTAGTATTTGGTTTTTTTGAATGTCATTTAAAATTTATTACTTAGATAAAATACATTGAATCAACTATAATATGTCATATTAACCTATAAATTTTTTTATGTCATCAAAAATTTCATATTATATTTGTTTCAATATTTATAATTTCTTTTATTTGATTTCATTGTTAATAATGAAAAATACAGCATCATTATTGTGTCATAAATAAATATATATATTTCATGCCTAAAAATTGTAAGTAAAATACCATGAAGTAGTAAATGATTTTATCTTCCTAATTAATATTTATAGTATAAAATATCACTTATATAACATCATATAAAAATTGTTTTACTAAAATATATATGTTTATGTTGCATTTTCCTTAACTTTATATTATTTTTTATAATGATTCATTTTAACTTACAAGTAGCTCCATGGGGTGATAAAATAGACCCAAGGATTACCATGGTTAGACATTATAAACCTATAGTGTTAAGACACATGTTAGGTTAATTTAGTATTATTATAATATTATTTTTTACCCTTATTAACCTTATCTACCCTTTAACCCTGGTAAATAAAATATTTTCTGATGTTAGTATTCATAATGTCTAAAAATAAAGGTTACCTATTTTTGCAATTTTCACCTCCTGATTCCAAATATGGAATCCATTTTTTCAAATTCTAAACCCAGAATTTGCAGAAAATAATTTAAAATTAATTCCCATTGTCAAATCCGAAAGTGGGTTTTTTCGAATAAAAAATAATCAAAAGATTAACACTTGTTTATGTATAATTTAAATGTTAAATTACATCAAATGAGCTAAATTTTATTAAAATATAAAAATAATTCTACAATTATACTTTAAAACCGATCAAATATATAATATAACACTATAAATTATTTCGAATGAAATTTTGTTTTTAAATAAAATTTAGCATTTTTCACTATTTATCAAAATATGAAGGGTGTCAAAAAATTACCAAATATTTAATATAATAGAATTTTGATATTATGAATTCAAAAATGAATTCTATTTTACAAAATTCAATTTTTAGGAGTGACTTGTATTAATTTTATTATAGTTCACAAAAGGACATATAAAGTAGTTATTTTAATAAAATAGTTTTTCAAAACATATACATTTCATTATAAATATGTTTTATTTAGGTGATAATTTTATGAATAGAATTCAAATTTTCATTGATAATATTCACTGTAAAATATTTAATTGATAAATAAATATATCATTTAAATATCTAATGTGTTGTTTCGCATAAACTCAATCTTGCATATAACGCAATCCATTTTGGTGTTATGTGCAATCTAAGCTATTTTATTTAAATAGAATTGTTCAATGAAATCATGGGGTGTTACACTTCATGCATGGGTTTCCCATGGTTTGGTAAATGGTGCACATAAACCATGTTAGCTCTATTTATTGGGACAAAGTTTCCCCCAACATAAAAATATCACCTATTTCTACATTCCCCCTTCCTCCAATGTACATAACATTGGGTTCCTCCACTATTGAGCTCAAATACTCGTCCTACTTGGATTCATTATATCTTCTACATCCAGTGTCTGATCCTTGATCTGTTGGATGTTCTGTAACTACAACGGTAGGGCTCTATAGTCTCTCTACTCAAGTCTCTTTTCTTCTTGAAATCTATTCCACTATTTTTTCGGCTCATATGCACTATTTTCAAGTTATTATAATGAAACACATATCTCTTCCAAACTAATTCAAATATGAGGTTGATATAAAGTATTTCTTTGTCTACTACCCTAAGGTAGGTTCTCACGTAGTTTTCCATTTGAGTTTTGGTCATTTTTTATTTAATCTAATTTTTTCATGGGCCATTGTTCGTCGAACATAAATACTGTGTTGGTTCGTTAATGTCTAAATAACACATAATCCTTTATATTGGTTAATTGTGTATTGGTTATTGTTTTAGATATCGCTATTTCTCTATATGGACACCCAAGGGGTGTACCAACCAAATTGGCCATTTTAGGAAAAGTTTTCAAATTTTTAAATTATGATTTATATTCCCCATCATATGTTTAAATTGTATTGAACATTGTATCACATGTATTTTTATAAACCCAAGAAACCCCATATAAGGCCCCAGCCTTAAACCTTACTTAATCTTGAGTTATTACAAGATTACACATTGAGGATCTTTTCAGGTTTAGAGTTTTAGAGAATTAGATCATGAAACTTGCATTACATTCCACATTTAAACAAAGTGGTTACATAAAAGACAGTATTCATTCTTCCCATCAACGGAAACATATTTAGAATATAACACGGATTCTTTCTTGACACATCCTTGACACTATCATCACATCATGTACCTTTCCCTTGACCTGTGAAAAACATTTCAAAAACTTGGGATGAGCATAAAAAGCTCAGTAAGGGTTATAAAAATATGGAAAGGAAACATGAGTTCATATATACATAAGAATGAAATCATACTTTACCCATAAAACATAGGCACTTCAACATACCTCATCAAACCATGAATAAATCATAGAAAACATAAGACATAAAGGTAACTTGAGGCATTCATAACATTCTTACGTGGGGAGTAACCCTCTTGGTTACGTTTGGAATACCCATCACAATATATTCCCTAAAATCTCTTCGGATAAACCTAAACGTTTCACTCCTTCATGTTACCCAATGCATTGGAGAGCTATAACGGGCTCACCTGCCCTTAGTTTATCACGGAACCACCCGTTTTCATAACAATGCCCAAGAACCATAACATAAATGTGTCACATAAAACATGCATAAAGGAAACATAACATTTTCACATTTCAATCACAATATAACATTTTAGTATATTGAAATATTGAATCCATTCAAAAAGAAACCATTTCTAAAACCATTTAAAACATTTAATAAAGAGATTTTTGAATCAAAGTGTCACATACCACCTTGAAGCTTAAAATTTTAAACCATTAATATCAATATAAATAAATCCTTAAAACCATTTTTAAAACATGGATATTAGTAAGAACAAATAATTAAAACATTTAAAACGATATTTTGGTTAAAGGGGTTTTACCAAAATTAGAGACACTTGAATACAATAATTGAGGAATAACATTTAGTCAGAACTTTATAATATCATGAGAATAAATGGATTCATGATATAATACTCCAAAGGACAGTATATACACCATATAAGAGTGAATTGGTGCATAACAACAATGAACCCTCAATAGAAATGTCAAATGTGATGAAATCCCTTGTAAAGAAGGTATCCTTAAATTAAGGACAAATAAATCTCAAAAATATGTGTGACAAATATAAATACACACAATATAAGTGGATATTAAGTGTAAAACAATAAAAGGTCATTCACACATATTCAATGGATGACATATTCAATGACTACATGTTGAACCCAAAGAAATCGAAATTGGGTTAAAAAGTTCCCTTGACAGCCTAACGGCATCACATCAAAATGAGTTGATGAGAGATAAAAAAGTGTATCTCATCACTTGGACATAAAATTTACATCAATAAGGATATATGAGAACATATCCCAACATAACAATATGCAAATTAAAAGGCCCAACAAAAAAAGTCTTTAAAAAAAAGGAGGGTGAAAGGTTCCCTTACCGACTTGGGTATCTTTCAAAACATAAACCCCATGAAAGAAGGACAATAGATCATTGATGTAAATACTCATAAACGAAATTATATTACACAAATAGTAGAATAATGGGTAGTACATACACCACTCAATGTAATTTGTGGCAAATGTAGCATAAATCTCACGGGAATAAAAGTGAGATAAAAAATCCCTCACGAAAACTCGGCAGCCTAACGGCGCCACATAAAACTTCCGAATATGGATTGATGAGATCAAATAGGGTATCTCATCACATAAAAATATAATTTACAACAAGAGGAATATAAAAGAACATCCCCCAACATTACAAAGAGGAGCTTAAAAGATGTGACATAAAGAAGAGTACTTAAAAAGAAAGAGACATGTTAGATCTCTTACAAAAGTTCGGCAGCCTAACGGCGCCACTCAAAACTTCCAAAATGGATTGATGAGATAGAATAGGGTCTCTCATCACATGAACATAATAAATACAGTAGGTTTAATATAAAATATCATCCCAATAACAAGAAATATGAGCTTTAAAAGGAATGACATAAAAGAGTGTACTTAAAAAGAAAGAGAGGAGTAAGATCCCTTACCTCGGGTCCAACATGACTCGATCGTTCCTTAATCTCCTGAATAATAAACTTGAGTTAATTTATACTTCCTTAAGAACCTTTTTCAAGTTCATTATTCCTTTTATATCACTTATTACCATGTTATAAACACTATGTAATCATTAAGTTAATAATGATTGTTTTGTCGATATTTGGTTCTTAAGTCGAAAGTAGACTTCTTACAATTACATGTTGTTCGTGTGGCCAAATGTTTATTATATCCAGTATTGTATTCATGATTTAGATATAATATATGTAATATCTATCCAGTACATGCATGCATTTATAAAATTACATAATCATTTAGAGGTAAGAAATGAAATACACCGTTCATGGAGACGGTAAGCCGTACGTACGCATGAACGCTACTTTCATTTCTATTTCGTATTTTATAGAATGGAATAATAATGATATAAAGTTATATTATAATTCAAATATAATATCATATATAATATCATAGTTCCATCCTTTATACATCCCACATATGGTATTTAACGAATCAAATCACTTTGAGGGGGCGGTAGTCCGCACTTCCTTAAGTGAAGATATCACGTTTACCCATAATGGAAACCATAAAGGTATGCCCAAAATGAAAAAAACAGAAGCTTAAGGAAAACATAAACATATTATATATCATATATAAAAATAGTGACATCATAATGGCCACCTTTGAAGGTGTTAGATGAGTATTGAACAATCATCATTTCGGGAGGCAGAATTTCGCCATCCACGGAAACCGTATGTTCTTTAACCATTTGATGTAGTTGTGTGAGAGTTTAGCTCGAATAAATATTATAACAACATCCTAGTATATTGAAGATACTAGTGTTGTTACAAAATAAATAAATAAAAAGAGTTTAGGGGGTTGGAAAAGGAAAATAAAACAAATGAACATGAGAGAATGAATTACCTTTAAAAGTGTAACTCCTTTTGATTTGAGCCTAAAGGCTTTATTTGAAAGGATTCTGCCCAAATGGAATCCTCTAGGATGAGTAGAGGGATGTGGAGTGAGTAAATGGGCAGGGGTTGGCCGAGCCAAAGGCTTGAGTAGTGTGTGAAATGAGGTAGAGGTGGGGGCCTTTTATAAGAGGAGAGGAGGGGCACTTTTGGAAAGTAAGAAATATTACTTTATTTGAAAATGTGTTTCGGTTTTAAAAGGTCCCACATTGATATAATTCGTGGATAAGGTGATAAGGGTTAGAAATCCACCCATCCAATAAGTTTTGGACATGTGTAGTTCATAGATTTTACATTATCTTTCCATTTTATTTAAATCGTCAAATAATGATGTCATCACTGCATCATTATTATGTCATAAATAATTTAATTTATTATAAAAAAATACTATGATGTAGGAAATTTTTTTATCTTTCCAATTACTATTTATAATCAAAATTTGGACTTGTTTAACCCTACTTAAAAACTGTTTTAGTAAAACAACTCTTGTTTTTGTCAATTTAATTTTAACATTAAATAAAAATATATTATTGTCATTTTCCAACTAAAGTGGCTCCATGGGGTCCCCAAGTTGGCCCATGGCTTGTCTTGGTCGGCCCTGACTCACCCAATAGGTGTAGGACAAGTGTCATGGGGTTTTCACATTCTTATAATATCATTTTTACCTTAAACTACAGTAATTACCACTAATCGCGATTAAAAACTTAATAAGTTACTATTCACCAAAAAATTATTTTTATCCCGTTGAACCACATTTTACTTCTTAATGACAACCATGTATGTCAGATTTTTGAAATTCAAAACACAAAGACGGCAAAATTCCATTTAAACGGAAAAATCAGTTTTTATAAGTACCACTTAGTGGTTTCACTATTCATCAAAAATTGAAGTTTTTTAGAAAAATCCCAAAAATTCACCCTAAGCTATATTTGATATTCTGAATTCAAAAATGAAGTCCGTTTTACAAAATTCAAAACATATAAGTCACATTAATTAATTTAATAATTAATTCCCGCTGTCATGACAAATAGCGTGTTTTTATGAAACAATGAGTATCAAAAGATTGACAGTATTTTAAGTCCGATTTCAAAGTGAAATTAATTCCAACGACCACTATTGGATTTAATGGTAAAAATATTTTCTAATTTCACTTTAAAAACAATTCAAAATATTATCTAATCATATAAATAAATTAGATTAAAAAGAGGTTTTGAATTAAAACACAACATTTTACACTATTCATTAAAAAATGAACTTTATCGGAAAAATACCAATAAATTACATAAAGTAAAATTTGATGTCCCGATTCTTAATAAGAGTTTTATTTGGTCCAAAATAATTGATAAGAGTGATCAAAACTATATTTAATGACGGTTCGTCATCAAAAGGCGACAAGTGAACCTTTAGGGAAAACTAGGGCATATACGCCTAAAATTGAATTCTTTCCGTATTTTAAGCCTTTATCTTTTATTGTATAAATGTAAAAACATTTAAAAACATATATAATCATATTTTAGTTATTTCTATCCATTCCCGCCATTACAACGGCTACATGTTAACTTCATTTAAAATAATATTATTTTATCATTAGAGTGCAACGTAAGATTCCCAAGAAACTCGTTGTTGCGTGTTGGGTACGCCATCAAGCATAGAGTCCCCTTTAAAGTCATACCAATATTTTATTCACAAATATGGATAAATATGAAAATGTCATATTCTTTATTTACCTGGGGTGTTACATCCTTCCCCCCTTTTGGGAATTGCGTCCTCGCAATTTTAAAATTGCGCATGGAAACATCCTTGAAAGTCCCACATCGGAACAAGAGTCGGTAAAACAACCACTTTAAAATAAAGGAAGATAAGTACAAAGTTCACCCGAGTTAACCCATATTAGGACTTCATGTAGGAAAACATGTACATGGAGGAGAAAACATAGGGTCATGTTCTGATGGAGAGTGATAGAAAACATGTTTAGGAGAAAGTTAACAATGAGAAAATCACAAACTTGTGATGGGTTAAACGGTGTTGGGTTCCCTAGTAGGATAAGTTAATAGACAACATTTTTGTTTTAAGTTACTTTTTATTGAGAAATTTATTCATAAGGAAACATAATCACTTATCATGTTGACTTTCAACTTTTACTAGATTCCTTAATCAAACTCATATTTTTTTCCAAAAGACGAGTATTTAGGGAGACTTGTTCGCATTAAGAGTACTATAATCAACTTCTAGAGAATCACCTAATCCATAAAAGAGAACTATATACTTCCCATTTCTTTAGGCTCTAACCAAAACCAAAACCAAAAGGTTAGTACAAGATCAGATAATCCAGAAAAGGATAACCCTTTATAAAAAGAAAATCTATTCTTAACCTCCAAAATTTGTCTAACAAAACCCAAAGTTCAACGAGGAACATTCTATAATCAATTTGTCCATAAAATTCTTCAAAGTAAACCAAACTAAGATTGTAACCCAAATATTTGAAGGATTTAGTCACATAGTCTTCCACGTTAAATCGTAACATTTATCTCCAAACAACATCAGTTTCTCCCTCCTAAAGTCTCGTATTGGAAAGTAATTAACCTAATCACATATCCTCTATGATAGGTTAATCATTTTCATAAATAACCCAAAATAAACTTACTCTTAATTCATAAAATCATATAACTAAAAAGAATCAGTCAAACTAACCAGGGACTTCACGTAGTCCAGTGGTAGGCGATAAATACCAGTCACACTTTGGTTGTGGGTTCGATTCCCGCAGCTTTGTCCGACGCGACGGGTTGTCACACGGTCTGCGTGTTGTCCTTTTTCCAAAACTATATAATTCTTAAAACATTCCCCAAAAGAGATAAAATCATCAAAAATGATCATAACATATTTTAACCTCAAGTTTATCTCATGCTTTTCATTTTCCAGCATATCATATAATAACCCATAATTACCTCAAAAGTAAGGATCATATAAACCCAAATGGTTCTTTATAACTATGTCCACAAAAGAAAAGATAACTATTACTTGAATAAAATTTGCCTATATTAAACATTAGGGTTACACATAATATAAAAAGTCTTCTAATGTAACCCCATCATCAAAAGAGACTTAATACTCTTAAGAATTTCACCATAACTCTTGAAGCCCATATATGTTGGCATCTTACTCATTCATCATTCTTCATGATCCATTATCCATTCCTTTCCAACATATTCCGAAATACCTCTTTCCTACAAACAAAATCATGAATCATATCCTAAGATTTCAAAATAGGAAAACAATAGTCATGAAATAGTACATACCTTTGATTGGTCATTGTCAGTTTCTTCATCCTCAATCAGAATGGAATTAGGTATTGGTAAACGAATATTGGTACGCTCTTGGTGATCCCATTCACGAAACTTCTTCATAGGACATGTGTTTGCATAATGACCATGCACACCACATTTAAAAAATTCAATTGATCCCTCAGAAAGAACTTCTTTCCCTTTCCTCGAGTCAACTGGATGCTTCCTTTTCCCATGGCAGGTTCTTGCTTTATGACCTTCATTTCCACATCTATAGCATATTTCTGTCCCTTTGAAACATTTTCCTTGGTGTTTCTTTCCACATCTTTAACACATAGGTTTTTGAACACACTTAACTTTATGATTTTTACCTGTACTTCCGTAGGGATTTGTTTCTTGCATATATGACGTCTTAGAGAAATCTCCATGGTTTAGGTGGTCAATCATGACTCCAGATAGTTGGTTGAGGATAATCACAAGAGTTTTCATTGCAGCTCCCATATCATTCCGTTTCTTGCTCAAAAAACTGTCACAGTTTCCTTCACATCCACTGTTACTTTGGTGCCTGCTATATCCAGCCATTTACTAAAACCAAAAAGGTCAGTGTGATTATATCAAAAAAACCATCATGTACTAATGAGTAAGATAAACACTAAGATATACTTACTCATTCACTTTATCTAAAACTAGGACTCTTTCTGAAATCCTAACCATTATGGTAATGCCACTTATGCTTAAAGAATACCCTAACCTCTAAAGTTATCTAAACCGACATCTGATACCAACTATAAGGCCCCAGCCATTAACCTTACATAATCTTGAGTTATTACAAGATTACACATTGAGGATCTTTTCAGGTTTAGAGTGTTAGAGAATTAGATCATGAAACTTGCATTACATTCCTCATTTAAACAAAGTGGTTACATAAAAGATAGTATTCATTCTTCCCATCAATGGAAACATATTTAGAATATAACACGGATTCTTTCTTGACACATCCTTGACACTATCATCACATCATGTACCATTCCCTTGACCTGTGAAAAACATTTCAAAAACTTGGGATGAGCATAAAAAGCTCAGTAAGGGTTATAATAATATGGAAAGGAAACATGATTTCATATATACATAAGAATGAAATCATACTTTACCCATAAAACATAGGCACTTCAACATACCTCATCAAACCATGAATAAATCATAGAAAACATAAGACATAAAGGTAACTTCAGGCATTCATAACATTCTTACGTGGGGAGTAACCCTCTTGGTTGCGTTTGGAATACCCATCACAGTATATTCCCTAAAATCTCTTCGGAGAAACCTTAACGTTTCACTCCTTCGCGTTACCCAATGCATTGGAGAGCTATAACGGGCTCACCCGCCCTTAGTTTATCACGGAACCACCCGTTTTCATAACAATGACCAAAAACCATAACATAAATGTGTCACATAAAACATGCATAAAGGAAACATAACATTTCCACATTTCAATCACAATATAACATTTTAGTATATTGAAATATTGAATCCATTCAAAAAGAAACCATTTCCAAAACCATTTAAAACATTTAATAAATAGATTTTTGAATCAAAGTGTCCCATACCTCCTTGAAGCTTAAAATTTTAAACCATTAATATCCATATAAATAAATCCTTAAAACCATTTTGAAAACATGGATATTAGTAAGAACAAATAATTAAAACATTTAAAACGATATTTTGGTTAAAGGAGTTTTACCAAAATTAGAGACACTTGAATACAATAATTGAGGAATAACATTTAGTCAGAACTTTATAATATCATGAGAATAAATGAATTCATTATATAATACTCCAAAGGACAGTATATACACCTATAAGAGTGAATTGGTGCATAACAACAATGAACCCTCAATAGAAATGTCAAATGTGATGAAATACCTTATAAAGAAGGTATCCTTAAATTAAGGACAAATCAATCTCAAAAATATGTGTGAAAAATATAAATACACACAGTATAAGTGGATATTAAGTGTAAAACAATAAAAGGTCATTCACACATATTCAATGGATGACATATTCAATGACTACATGTTGAACCCAAAGAAATCGAAATTGGGTTAAAAAGTTCCCTTGACAGCCTAACGGCATCACATCAAAATGAGTTGATGAGAGATAAAAAAGTGTATCTCATCACTTGGACATAAAATTTACATCAATAAGGATATATGAGAACATATCCCAACCTAACAATATGCAAATTAAAAGACCCAACAAAAAAAAGTCTTTTAAAAAAAGGAGGGTGAAAGGTTCCCTTACAGACTTGGGTATCTTTCAAAACATACACCCCATGAAAGAGGGAAAATAGATCATTGATGTAAATAATCATAAACGAAATTATATTAAACAAAGATTAGAATAATGGGTAGTACATACACCACTCAATGGAATTTGTGGCAAATGTAGCATAAATCTCACGGGAATAAAAGTGAGATGAAAAATCCCTCACGAAAACTCGGCAGCCTAACGGCGCCACATAAAACATCCGAATATGGATTGATGAGATCAAATATGGTATCTCATCGCATAACAATATAATGTACAACAATAGTAATATAAAATAACATCCCCCAACATTACAAAGAGGAGCTTAAAAGAAGTGACATAAAGGAGAGTACTTAAAAAGAAAGAGAGAAGTTAGATCTCTTACGAAAGTTCGGCAGCCTAACGGCGCCACTAAAAACTTCCAAAATGGATTGATGAGAGAGAATAGGGTCTCTCATCACATTAACATAAAAATTACAGTAGGTTTAATATAAAAGATCATCCCAATAACAAGAAAGATGAGCTTTAAAAGGAATGACATAAAAGAGTGTACTTAAAAAAAATAGAGGAGTAAGATCCCTTACCTTGGGTCCGACTTGACTCGATCCTTCTTTAATCTCCTGAATAATAAATTTGAGTTAATTTATAATTCCTTAAGAACCTTTTTCAAGTTAATTATTCCTTTTATATCACTTATTACCATGTTATAAACACTATGTAATCATTAAGTTAATAATGATTGTTTTGTCGATATTTGGTTCTTAAGTCGAAAGTAGACTTCTTACAATTACATGTTGTTCGTGTGGCCAAATGTTTATTATATCCAGTATTGTATTCATGATTTAGATATAATATATGGCATATCTATCCAGTACATGCATGCATTTATAAAATTACATAATCATTTAGAGGTAAGAAATGAAATGCACCGTTCATGGAGACGGTAAGCCGTACGTACGCATGAACGCTACTTTCATTTCTATTTCGTATTTTATAGAATGGAATAATAATGATATAAAGGTATATTATAATTCCATTATAATATAATATATAATATCATAGTTCCATCCTTTATACGTCCCACATAAGGTATTTAACGAATCAAATCACTTTGAGGGGGCGGTAGTCCGCACTTCCTTAAGTGAAGATATCGCGTTTACCCATAATGGAAACCATAATGGTATGCCCAAAATGAAAAAAACAGAAGTTTAAGGAAAACATAATCATATTATATATCATATATAAAAATAGTGACATCATAATGGCCACCTTTGAAGGTGTTAGATGAGTATTGAACAATCATCGTTTCGGGAGGCAGAATTTCGCTATCCACGGAAACCGTATGTTCTTTAACCATTTGATGTAGTTCTGTGAGAGTTTAGCTCGAATAAATATTATAACAACATCCTAGTATATTGAAGATACTGGTGTTTTTACAAAATAAATAAATAAAAAGAGTTTAGGGGGTTGGAGAAGCAAAATAAAACAAATTAACATGAGAGAATGAATTACCTTTAAAAGTGTAACTCCTTTTGATTTGATCCTAAAGGCTTTCTTTGAAAGGATTCTGCCCAAATGGAATCCTCTAGGATGAGTAGAGGGATGTGGAGAGAGTAAATGGGCAGGGGTTGGCAGAGCCAAAGGCTTGAGGAGTGTGTGAAATGAGGTAGAGGTGGGGGCCTTTTATAAGAGGAGAGGAGGGGCACTTTTGGAAAGTAAGAAATATTACTTTATTTGAAAATGTGTTTCGGTTTTAAAAGGTCCCACATTGATATAATTCGTGGATAAGGTGATAAGGGTTCGAAATCCACCCATCCAATAAGTTTTGGACATGTGTAGTTCATAGATGTTACATTATCTTTCCATTTTATTTAAATTGTCAAATAATGATGTCATCACTACATCATTATTATGTCATAAATAATTTAATTTATTATAAAAAAAATACTATGATGTAGGAAATTTTTTTATCTTTCCAATTACTATTTATAATCAAAATTTGGACTTGTTTAACCCTACTTAAAAACTGTTTTAGTAAAACAACTCTTGTTTGTGTCAATTTAATTTTAACATTAAATAAAAATATATTATTGTCATTTTCCAACTAAAGTGGCTCCATGGGGTCCCCAAGTTGGCCCATGGCTTTTCTTGGTCGGCCATGACTCACCCAATAGGTGTAGGACAAGTGTCATGGGGTTTTCACATTCTTATAATATCATTTTTACCTTAAACTACACTAATTACCACTAATCGCGATTAAAAACTTAATAAGTTACTATTCACCAAAAAATTATTTTTATCTCATTGAACCACATTTTACTTCTTAATGACAACCATGTATGTCAGATTTTTGAAATTCAAAACACAAAGATTGCAAAATTCTATTTAAACGGAAAAATCAGTTTTTATAAGTACCACTTAGTGGTTTCACTATTCATCAAAAATTGAAGTTTTTTAGAAAAATCCCAAAAATTCACCCTAAGCTATATTTGATATTCTGAATTCAAAAATGAATTCCATTTTAAAAAATTCAAAACATATAAGTCACATTAATTAATTTAATAATTAATTCCCGCTGTCATGACAAATAGCGTGTTTTTATGAAACAATAAGTATCAAAAGATTGACACTAGTTTAAGTCCGATTTCAAAGTGAAATTAATTCCAACGACCACTATTGGATTTAATGGTAAAAATATTTTCTAATTTCACTTTAAAACCAATTAAAAATATTATCTAATCATATAAATAAATTAGATTAAAAAGAGGTTTTGAATTAAAACACAACATTTTACACTATTCATTAAAAAATGAACTTTATCGGAAAAATACCAAAAAATTACACAAAGTAAAATTTGATGTCCCGATTCTTAATAAGAGTTTTATTTGGTCCAAAATAATGTATAAGAGTGATAAAAACTATATTTAATGACGGTTCATCATCAAAAGGAGACAAGTGAACCTTTAGGGAAAACTAGGGCATATACGCCTAAAATTGAATTCGTTCCGTATTTTAAGCCTTTATCTTTTATTGTATAAATGTAAAAACGTTTAAAAACATATATAATCAGATTTTAGTTATTTCTATCCATTCCCGCCATTACAACGGCTACATGTTAACTACCATTTAAAATAATATTATTTTATCATTAGAGTGCAACGTAAGATTCCCAAGAAACTCGTTGTTGCGTGTTGGGTACGCCATCGAGCATAGAGTCCCCTTTAAAGTCATATCAATATTTTATTCACAAATATGGATAAATATGAAAATGTCATATTCTTTATTTACCTAGGGTGTTACACCCCATGGGTGTTTCTAACACTTAGTCTTGGAATTAAGAAATTGACCATGTGGCTATTTGATATGACCTTTGTGAAGGCTTGAGCTATTGTAATCGATATTCCCATGTAAGGAAAAGTGAATGAGATGTCTTGAAAAAATTGGTTCACCTATAATGAATGGTTTCCCTTGAAATGATACAAATGGATTTACTTGTTTTGGATGGTTTAATCCATGCCTTAATCCTTTGAATTAGAATAATTTTTTAAATTGAAACGATGTAAGATGGGTTTCCCAAAAATTATATGCTTCGAATTATTATTCAATTTTCATGCTTGTGAGAATAAGAAATTTATGTATGGGAGGAATTCATACCCCATTCTATATTATGATTTGTAATGGTCGGAGGTAATATTACCCAATTATAGTTAAAAATTTAATGTCCCATATCTGGTTGCCACCCAATTTTCCCACAAGCTGGTTGGTCACAAAACCTCAAAAACATTTTCCCAAATGTCAGAGGCTACTGACTAGATTTGTGGGATAAGGTAATACATTTGGGAAACTATTCCATCATAGGTAGATTATACACAATGTAATATAAATATAAAACAAAATAAGAAGCGGAAATAACAAAATATTAAAAATTGTAAGTCTGAATTGAATGCATAAAAGACATTATATATATATATATATTGGATGCAGGGTATATGTATCTAAGAAAATACACAAATAAGTCACAATGGTTGAAATAAATATAGAATAAAAATTATTAAAGAAACAAGTAAACACCAGCATCATCACAAGCCTCAGCTTTGTCCCATGCTCTCTAGCTCCAATAGCAATCACGTACCAACTAAAGAAGGGTGATTTCCTTTATATGTACCTACAATCATATAATCTATTTAGGTCCAAAAGCACAACCCAAACAGGGTGTGATTCAAATCCTAGTAGGAACCCACCATAATATTTTGCGCTGAAATATTAGTGAATATATATAATAGTTAATATTCAAGAATGAATCAATCAACTCGGAAGTACTCAAAAGTAAAAAATAATAATGTTTTAAATTACATTCATTTAACATTTTATATTCATATGTCTAATCATGTATCCCCGGGATCGAGCCTTTTCTCTATATCCATCATGTAATGTAACCAAAATAGAGATTTCATATTTCCATATAAAAAATTAGGTAATAATGAATCCAATATTGTTCTTTGGTTTGGAAGACACTTCACAATCATTAAACTATTCACAAATGAACATCTAGGAAGGCTCACACATTCTTACCCTTATGGAATAACATACCAACAATTCATTAAATAATGACCCTCTAGAAAATTTATCTGAGTCTAACCCCTTTGGTCCCACATAGAATCAATTCCATAAATAACGAACCTCTAAAAGAGGACTCAAGGTATTACCACATTGGTCTAATAGCATCAGGGAAAATATAAACGAACACCTGGGAAAGATTTAATGGTCCAATACCCTTGGGTAAAAAATATACACCAAGGCTCTGATGGTCCTTTGTAAACAAAATGGAAGCCCCCTCAGTCTCCCTGGTCTAGGGCTCTCATGGTCCATTTGAAAAACAGTGCACATATAATATCATGAAGCTCAGGTAATCTAAAATTAATTCTTGTCTAAACATTCAGAATGCATATCACATGCATTTAATATAATCAAACAAACTCAATCCTAATCAAAAAAGGCATAGAAAACACAATATACCTCGTAGGAAACATAGAACAAATGGTCAAAATAATCAATCAAGGGGAAATTCACCCATTCGGTGTCCCTTAGACAAGGTATCTAACCTTACGCATAATTAAGAACCCTTTATCAATCAATAAAACCATATAGGGTAATAATATGGTTAAATTACATATCACAAAATATCAAAATTGTGGGCTTGCGATACTTTTAGAATACATAATCTAAAGATAAAAAATTAAAGTAATAGACCACCGACCTCGATGTCGTACGACCGATATACTTGAACGTCGACGCATGAGTAATCCTAGATCAGCATAGATCTACAAAATGGTGAAAAATCAAAACATTGAATAACTCACAAGAGAGGATGAACAATGAAGAAAGCAACTAGGGTTTTTGAGAACTCACTTGTGGGATTCCAACAATCCCGATGGTGTCTCAATCAGAGCCCAGATAGAGAATCAAGAGAGGATCAGAGTTCATCAGTTGTTTTGTAGCGCACTCGTACGATACATGGGGAGAAAAAGTGTTTCCAGACATGAGACGTGAACCTCTTCTGATATATAAACTACAAAAGACAACTATAGTACGTGTTCATTAAAACTACAAAACGTGTATAATCCTTAACTAGACCCCGACTTAAATGGGTCTACCTGGTCACCACATGAAAATGTACTCAGTAGTTATACGGTTAGTACACATTTGTGTGTGGATACTAGGTACAAGGCATGTACCTGGAAGTACATAGAGTGTACCCATAAAATTGACATTTCTTAATTTTTCATAAAAAATAATACAAAATCATGATTCATACTTGAAAAGAAGAACTAGGTTCTTAAAAACCTCCCCCTCAAAGTAATTCATACCAGAATTTACTTTCCAAGGGTGGTGAAGAAGAATATGCGAACTTCCTCATCCACTGCGATCGTACATCGTCCTCCCTCTCCCAAGTCTCATCCTACACTCTCATGTGATGCCATAGAACCCATACTAAAGGAATAGACCAGACAGAATGAACCTTCATTCTAGGATACAATTTACAAAATATGGTTCTCCTAGAATGATGCAACCACCTCCAACTCAAACTCATTTTGTTGAAGAACATGGGATAGGTTTGAAAATTAATGTCATTGCTAAGAAACATGAAATAATTCATTAATATCACAAAACCTATGAGGTAACTACAACTAATATGAAAACATTATGACTCTTTCCCAAACTTCAAATGACCTAACGTATCTTGGTGAATGTTTCCATTATCTTCTAATACTTTTACATCCCAACCTCAGGGTGACATGAAAAAAAACTGATCTCCAACCTCAAATGCCAGTGGTCATCACTGTAAATCAGCTTAAGATTTCTACCAATACTGTGTAGTATCCATCCTCTTATGAATAAACCCCACATGATCAGTGGTCTCCTAGACAAGATGAGGTCCTCGCATAGCTGCTTCTTTTTCCTCCATCCAACATTGAGGTGATATGAAATATAAGTCCCCAGCCTTAAACTTTACTTAATATTGAATTAATTGAATAATTCACATTGATATCTTTTCCGGTTTAGAGTTTTAGAGAATTAGGAAAAAACTATTACTTTTTCAGAATATTACAAAGTAGACACTTCTACATAGTTTCGTTTTTTTACAAAACATGAACTCTTGAAAAAAGAGTCATGTCTAGTTCCATGTTTAAGACAACATGAATTTTCCTTGATTCCATCCATGACCCTATTCCACATTACGTCCTGTCAAAAAAATTTCAAAAAAACTTGGGATGAGCATAAAAATCTCAGGAAGGGATACACAAAGAAGGAAAACTGTTAGTTTTTTCAAAACAACAAGTAAACCATGAATACATTATAAAAGTAATAATTTTTACCTTTATGAAGTAGTAAATACTCTTCAATAAATAAAAGATCAGTACATACCCTTTTGTAACCAAAATATTACCATAAACCCATATAAAAAACACATATCATATAAAGGTAACTTGGGACATAAACATACTTAAATAGAATGACCATACGAGCAACTTCCACACATATCACTAAATGGAATAGCCATACGACCGACTTCCATACCCAATTCATTGGAGGTTATAACGTAAAAACCCGCCCTAGTCTTCACGGCACCACCCGTCATATGGTTTATCACATAACCACCTGTCAAATGTCCAACTAAAATTATAATATCATAACACATAAAACAAATATAGTGGAATGAAAAAATTTCCACATTTCGATCACAATATATAACATAAATATATTGACCGGAAAAATCTATTATAAAATCTATTTTCAATACCAAAATACATAAATGATTATATGGTATTTATTTCATTTGAAAAACATTCCGGCTCTTTGAGGAATCCAAAGACCAAATAATACTCGTGGTGGCGGAAAAGGTCGTTGTCACCGCGTATGTTAAAATAAACATTAATTTTTTCCATTTAGTAAAAATCATCGTATAATAATAATCCCATTTAATGAAATAAAAATTCATGGGTGTTTTATACAGCGTATAAAAGAGAGTATTGTACAAAAACAAAATATTCCTCAATGAACGGAGATTGAGACGAAGTCCCTTACGTCGTGTCCGACTTGACTCGATCGCTCTTTAATCTCCTGAATAATAAACTAGTGTTAATTTCTAATTGTTTATGAACCTTTTTCAAGCTTATTATTCCTTTTATATCACTTATTTTCATTTTATAAACATTATGTAATCATTTATGTTCATAACGGTCACTTTGTCGATAATTGGTACTTAAGTCAAAAATGGACTTCTTATAATTACATGTTGTTCATGTGGTCAAAGGTTCATTATATCCAGAATGATATTAATTATTTTGATATCATATATATCATATATATCCAGCATATATATGTATTTATAATAGTACATAACATTTAGAGGTGATAAATGAAATGCACCGTTCATGGAGACGGTAAGTCGTACGTACGCATGAACGCTACTTTCATTTCTATTTCATATTTATTGGAATGAAATCATAATGATATAAAGGTATATTATAATTCCAGTATAATATTATATATAATATCATTAAATCCATCCTTTATACGTCCTACATATGTCATTAATAATTCAAATCACTTTGAGGGGGCGGCAGTCCAGACATCCTAAAAAGAAATTATCGCGTTTACCCATAATGGAATAATAAAGTTATGGGATAAATAAAAAATACAGAAGCATAATGAAAACATAAACATAATATATACCATATATAGAAACAATTTCATCATAATGGCCACCATTAGAGGTTTTAAAAGAATATTGAACAATCATCATTTCGTGAGGCAGAAATTCACCATCCATATAAATAGTATATTCATTAACTATTAGACGGAGGTGCGTGTAAGTGTAAATCAAATCCTTCTCATAACAACATCCTAGTATATTTTATATACTGGTTTTGTTAAAAAAATAATAAAAAGACTTTAGGGGGTTGGAGAATAAAAATAAAACAAAAGAACACAAGTGAAGACATTACCTTTAAATCGGGTAACTCCCTTTGGTTTTAACCAAAAGGGTTTCTTGAAGAGATTTCTGCATAAGGTAAGGCTTATAAGATGAGAATAGGGATGTGGAGAGATAAAATGAGAAGAGTTTGGTAGATCCAAAGGATTGAGTGGTGTGGGTAAAGGGGTCGAGGTGGGGCTTTTTATAAGAGGGAGGAGGGGCACTCTAGGAATTTCATAAAATGTTACTTTATTGTAAAATGATTTTGTGATTTTAAAGGTCCCAAAAGGATATATATATATAAGGGATATGGTGATAAGGGTTCTAAATACACCCATACAATATGTTTTTGAAAAGTTTAAGTCTTAGATTTTACCTTATCATTTCATTTTATTTAAATCGTTCATTAATGAGGTAATCGCTGCATCATCATGGAGTCATAAATAAATTTATTTATTTAATGTCTAAAAATTATAAAAAAAATATCATGATGTAGGAAATATTTTTATCTTGTTAATTAATATTTATAGTCAAAAATATTACTTGTATATCCCCATGTAATTTTTTTTAGTAAAACAACACATGTTTGTGACATTTTTATTTTAACTTTAAATAAAAAGTTATTAATGTTATTTTCTTACCCAAGTGGCTCCATGGGGCCCTCAAGTTGACCCATGGATTTTTTTGGTCATACATGACTCATCAAATAAGGGTAGGCCATGTGTCAATGTCATTTCATATTATTAAAACATTATTTTTACCATAAATTACACGAATTAACTCTAATCGCGATTAATAAAACATAAAAGTTACTATTCACCAAAAAATTATATTCATCCCATTGAACCATATTTTACATAATAATTACAACCATGTCTGTCGGATTTTTGAAATTCAATTCACAAAAGTGGTAAAGTTTCATTTAAACAAAAATTCAGTTTTTAATTACCACTTAATGGTTTCACTATTCATAAAAAATGGAAGTTTTTCAGAAAAATACCAAAAATTCACCCTAAGATATATTTTATTTTACAAATTACAAAATGATATATTTTAAAAAATTCAAAACATATAATTTTCTTTAATTAATTTAATAATTAATTACCATTGTCAAAACAAATTGCGTGTTTTTATGAAACAATATATATTAAAAGATTGACAGTAGTTTATGTCTAATTTCAAAGTGAGATTAATTTCCATGACCACCATTGGATTAAATAGTAAAAATATATTCTAATTTAACTTTAAAACCAATTAAATAGATAATCTAATCATATAAATAAATGATAATAAAAAGAGCTTTTGAGTTAAAATACAACATTTTTCAGTTATTCATTAAAAATGAACTTTATCGGAAAAAATAACAAAAACATACACAAAGTAAATATCGATGTGCTGATTCTAAAGAAGGATTTCATTTGGTCCAATAGAATGTATAATAGTGACCAATAATATTTTTAAGGAGGGTTCACCATCAAAAGGCGATAAATCGACCTTTTAGTGAATAATAGAGTATCTATGCCTGAAATTGAATTCTTTTCTTATTTTAAGCCTTTATCTTTTATTGGATAAATGTAAAAACATTTAACAAACATATATAAATATATTTTAGTTATTTCTATTCATTCGAACCAATACAATGGCTAGGTGTTAACTACCATTTAAAATAATATTATAATATTACTAGTGTGCAATATAAGATTTCAAAAAAACTCATTGTTGCATATCGAGTATGATATCGAACATAGTGACCCTTTAATGTAAAATTAGTATTTAATTCACAAATATTAATAAATATGAAAATGTTTTATTCTTTATTTACCTAGGATGTTACATACTTCCCCCCTTTTTGGAATTGCGTCCTTAGAATCTTATTCACTTATCAAAATAAGTGGGGGGATTTATCTCTCATTGCATTTTCAGATTCCCATGTTGCCTCTTCAACCATATGGTTTTTCCACAAAACCTTTACCTGGTGAATTAGCTTATTCTGCAACATTTTCTCTCTATGGTCAAGAATCTGGACTGGTTGTTCTTCATAAGAGATATTCTCTTCCAACTGAACTGCTTATGGTCTCAAAACATGAGATGGATCTGGCATATACTTTCTCAACATCGAAACATGAAAAAAAATTTGTACGTGAGATAAACTTGGAGGTAATGCCACTCGGTAAGCAACTGATCCAACTCTCTACAGAATTTCATATGGTCTAATGAACCATGAACATAGCTTTCCTTTCTTACCAAATCGCATCACTCTCCTCCGTGGTGAAATTTTGAGAAAAAAATGATCACGTACCTTTAAAGATAGATCCTTTCTCCGGTTATCCGCATAACTTTTCTCCCGATTCTGAGCTGTTCTCATGTGCTTCTGAATCAACTGATCTTTTTCTGCCATCTCTTCTACCAATTCTGGTCGCATCAGCTTCCTTTCCTCTACTTCATCCCAAAAAGTTGGAGTTCTACACCATTTACCGTATAATGCTTCAAACGGAGCCATCTGTATATTGGAATGAAAACAGTTATTATATGAAAATTCAACCAAAGAAAGATGTTGGTCCCAACATCCCTGATAATCCATCAATCAAGCATGTAGCATATCCTCAATGTTCTGAATTGTTCGTTTTGACTGCCCATCTGATTGAGAATGAAAATCTGTGCTAAAATTTAATTCAGTACCCAACGACATCTGAAGGCCTTTCCAAAAGATAGAGGCGAACCTGGGATCATGATCAGATAAAATGGATATGGTAAATCCATGCAACCTGACCATCTCTTTAACAAAAATCTGAGAAAGTTGGTCTAGAGACAAATTATCTCGAATAGGAAGGAAATGAGCAGATTTCGTCAATCGATCAACAATAACCCAGATTGTATTATTACCTCGAGATGTCTTCGGTAATCCCACAACAAATTCCATGGATATATTTTCCCATTTCCACTCTGGAACCGGTAATGAGTGAAGCATCCTTTTCGGTAAATACCGCTCAACTTTAACCTACTGACAAGTAAACACTTCACAGTAAAATTGGAAATATCTCTTTTCATTTTATCCCACCAGCAATACTCCCACAGATCTCTGTACATCTTAGTACTACTAGGATGAACTGAAAAGGGGAACTATGAGCCTCACATAACAACTCTTTCTTCAACTATGAATCACAAGGAACACATAATCTCTTACGAAACCTCAAAACACAATCATTATCAATATTAAATTCAGGAAACATACCGTTTTGAACCAGCTCTACCTTTTTCTGCAACCCACTGTCTTTCTTTTGCGCTTGCTTAATTCTGTCTGATAGAGATGATCTCACTGACACCTGAAACAAAACTGAAAAACATCCTGCACCAACAACTTCTATGCCAATGTTCATTGAATCCTTAATGAAAGGATCATGTTCCAAACTTAACATCATAAATGAATCATTAATTTTGGTACTCAAAGCTTCAACCACTTTATTTGTTTTCCCAGGATGGTAATGAATTGTACAATCATAATCATTGATTAATTCTAGTCATATCCTCTGTCTCATGTTAAATTCTTTCTGAGTGAATATATACTTTAATCATTTGTGATCAGTATATATTTCACACTTTACACCATACAAATGATGGCTCCAAATTTTTAAAGTGAAAACCACAACAGCTAATTCCAAATCATGTGTAGGGTAATTTACCTCATCATTTTTTAATTGATGTGATGAATAATCAATTACCTGATCATTCTTCATAAGGACACAACCAAGTCCCTTCAACGAAGAATCACTGTAGATAACAAAATCATCATTCCTGGAAGGTAGTGCCAAAATTGGAGCATTCACCAGTCTTATTTTCAATTCCTGAAAAAAAATCATCACATTCTTTTTCCCAGATGAACATAACACCTTTCCGAGTTACCTTAGTCATTGGACTAGGTAAACGTGAAATTTTTTAAAAAAACCACCAGTAATAACCATCCAAACCAAGAAAACGACGGATCTCGGTTATATTTGTGGGTGTTGGTCATTCTTCAACAACTTTTTTTATAGCAGGATCAACAGTTATGCCATTTTTTTAAACAATGTGACCGAGGAATGAAATTTTTTGTAACCAAAACTCACACTTTTTGAATTTTCCATACAATTTCTTTTTTTAAGCTTCTCAAGATAACCCTTAAATTACGTTCATTCTCCTCTTTACTTTTAGAAAACACCAAAATATCATCAATGAAAACAACCACAATCTTATCCAAGAACTCATGGAAAATTCTATTCATAAGGTCCATGAATACAGCAGGTGCATTGGATAACCCGAAAGGCATAACTAAAAATTCATAATGGTCATATCTAGTATGAAATGTTGTATTCAGAACATATGCTTCTTTTACTTTCAACTGATGGTTCCCCAACCTCAAGTAAATCTTCGAAAAATAATGAGCTCCCTAGAGCTGATCAAACAAAGCATCGATATGAGGCAAAGGATACTTATTATTAACAGTGATGTTATTCAATGCTCTATAATCAATGAAATTACTCATTGAACCATCAATATTTTTAGCAAACAATACAAGAGCACCCAATGGTGATGTGATAGGTTAAAAGGAAACCTTTATCTAATAACTACTAAAATTGCTTCTTTAACTGTAAAAGTTCAACTTGAGCCATTTGATAAGGGGGTTTTGAGATTGTATTAGAATCAGAAACTAAGTCAACAGTAAATTCAACTTCTGAATCATGAATAATACCAGGGAACTCATCAAGAAAATAATCAAGTTACTCATTTACCACTAAAACATAATTAATCTGAAAAGTTCCTTTTTTACACTACATGTGCAAGGTAACATTCATTTCTATCTTTTACTAGTTTCACAACTTCTGGATATGTTATCAAAATAAAGGGTTAATTCTTGTACACAAACAAAAAATATTTCTTAAAAGAACCCTCTTTAGCTCTGCAGTCAATCATAGCATGATAAACAGAAATCCAATCTATGCCCAAAATAAAATCAAACTATACTAGAGGCAAAACAATAAGGTTTTCAGGTAGATTCATTCCGCACACAAGGATAGGAAGGTTCTTATAATTTCTTGTTTGTATCAACGTTTCCTCTGGGTGTTTTTACCATAAGTTCAGGATTCATATCTTGAGTTGGAATTACCAATTTACTAGAAAACTTCTCAGAAATGAATGAATGTGTAGACCCTAAATCAAATAACACATTGGCATAATCTGAACAAACAAACAGTGTACCTGATACTACTTCATTTGATGGCCCTACATCTGCTAAAGTAGTTGCAAAGAATTTCACCACCCCTTTCTGCATGTAGTATGGCTGCTTTCCCCCAGTTGAGTTCTTCGCTAGACACTAATTTGAATAATGAACCATTTAATTACACTTAAAACATTTTACCAGTGGCTTTTCATTTCCTGATTGATCAGCTTCCTTACAGTTACGAGCAATATGACCAGACATACCATACTGAAGGCACTTTCCAGACATAGATAAACATTTTCCAGGATGCATTTTACCACACTTCTCACAGGATGGATATTTGGTTTTCTTACCTCTTGGATTCTTTGATGAATTATTTCCCTTTGCCTGCCAACTTGACCTCTTATTATGTTGTTTGTCAAAGATCACATGGTCATCGGCAAACTCCATTTCCACCTTCTCTGTACATCGAACACGTTTTTCATAACTTTTGAACTCACGAGAAGCTAAAGCCATTCGATACTTTGGTTTTAACCCTGAGTAAAAATTGTTGATTTTATTATCAAGATCTCGTGTGAAATTTGGATCATACCTTTCCAGTCAAGTGAACTTTTCTTCATAAGATGCCACCGAGTCATCCTCCTGCCTCAATTCGAGGAATTGTTTTTCCATCGTAAGACGAACCACCTTTGGAAAATATTTCTCAAGAGACATACCTTTGAATTCATCCTACTGAAGATCATCAATCTCATCACTATCCCTGATATTTTTCACCATCGACCACCACTGATCAGCTTCACCTTCAAAACGGTAAACAACAAGACTAACATTTTGATGTTCTGGTCACCCCATGACATCAAAAATCTTCTCCAGTGCTTTAATCCACCCTTCAACTAGCACAAGGTCAGATGATCCTCTGAATGATATGGGATGTTGCCTCATGAACTGTTCCACCACTAACATGTTCTTTTGCGGTTGATCTAGAAGATCTTGTGCATGGATACCACCACCATTTATAGCCTGAGTCAACCGTTCCATCACAGCAACAAACTCTTCAGTTCCGATTCCGACCATCTCAAGTTGATGATTTGGAAGGTGTCTTCCTCCTGATGTCGTCCCAACATATCTGTCTTGTTTCCTCTCTAGAAAACTATTCTGAACATAGAAATATCGTAGGAGAAGCAACATGGTAATCATTAAATGCAATATCATTTCAATCATACCATAAATTCATTTAGGGACATAAATTTAACAATTTTTTTTGTAACTCCTAAAGTTGTCTAAAATGACCTTTGATACCAACTATAAGGCCCCAACCTCAAACATTACTTAATATTGAATTCAATTAATAATTCACATTGAGGATCTTTTCAGGTTTAAGGTTTTAAATAATTAGGACATAACTAATACTTTTCAAAATATTACAAAGTAGAAACTTCTACATAGTTTCCATTTTTTCAAAACATGAACTCTTGAAAAAAATATTCATGTATAGTTACATGTTTAAGACAACATGAATTTTCCTTGATTCCATCCTTGACCCTATTCTACATTATGTCCTATGAAAAACATTTTAAAAAATTTGGGATGAGAATAAAAAGCTCAGTAAGGGAAACACAAAGAAGGAAAATTATTAGTTTTTCAAAACAACATGTAAACCATGAATACTTTATAAAATTATTACTTTTTGCCTTTATGAATTAGTAAATACTCTTCACTGAATAAAAGATCATTACATACCCTTTTGTAACAAAAAGATTAAAATAATACCATATAAATAACACATATCATATAAAGGTAACATGGGACATAAACATACTTAAATGGAATAACCATATGGTAAAATTCCACACATATCACTAAATGGAATAGCCATACGGCCAAATTCCATACCCAATGAATTGGTGGTTATAACATAACCACCCATCCTAGAATTCATGGCACCCCCTGTCATATGGTTTATCACATAACCCCCCGTAAAATATCCAAGTACCATTATAAAATCATAAGACATAAAACAAATATAATGGAAAGAAAAAATTTCTACATTTTGATCACAATATATCACATAAATATATTGACCTAAAAAATCCATTATAAAAACCATTTTCCATAAAAAAATACATAAAATAGTATATGGTATTTACTTCATTTTAAAAACATTACGGCTTGTTGAGGAAGCCAAAGAACAAATAATATTCGCAGCGGTGGAAAAGGTCGTTGTCACCGCGTATGCTAAAATACACATTCCATTTTGTCATTTATTAAAAATCATTGTATAAAAAGATTCCCTTTGAATGAAATGAAAATTCAAAAGGTTTTTATAGAGCGTATAAAAGAAATTCTTATGTTAGAACAAAATATACCTCAATGAAAGGAGATTGAGACAAAATCCCTTACCTCGTGTCCGACTTGACTCGATCGCTCATTAATCTCCATAATAATAAACTAGTGTTAAATTATACATTCTTAATAACCTTTTTCAAGCTAATTATTCCTTTTATATCACTTATTTCCATGTTATAGACATTATGTAATCATTTATGTTAATAATGGTCTCTTTGTTGATATTTGGTACTTATGTCAAAAATGGACTTCTTACAATTACATGTTGTTCATGTGGTCAAAGGATCATTATATCCAGAATGATATTAATGATTTCGATATCATATATATCATATATATCCAGTATATAAATGTATTTATAATATTACATAACAATTAGAGGTAATAAATTAAATGCACCGTTCATGGAGATGATAAGTCGTACGTACGAATGAACACTACTTTTATTTCTATTTCAGATTTAATGGAATGAAATAATAATGATATAAAGGTATATTATAATTCCAGTATAATATCATATATAATATCATTAACTCAATCCTTTATACTTCCCACATATGGCATTAATGATTCAAATCACTTTGAGGGGGCGGTAGTCCGCACTTCCTAAAATGAAATTATCACGTTTACCCATAATGGAAATCATAATGTTGTGCCATAAATGAAAAATACAGAAGCATAATGAAAACATAAACATAATATATATCATATATAGAAACATTTTCATCATAATGGCCACCATAAGAGGTGTCAATATAATATTGAACAATCATCGTTTCGTGAGGCAGCAATTTTCCATCCACAGAAACCGTATGCTCTTTAACCATTAGATGGAGGTGCGGTAAGTGTAAATGAAATCCTTCTCATAAAAAAATCCTAGTATATTTTATATACTGGTGTTTTTACAAAATAAAATAATAAAATGATTTTAGGGGGTCGGAGAAGAAAAATTAAATAAAATAACACAAGTGAAGACATCAACTTTAAATCGGGTAACTACCTTTGGTTTGAACTAAAAGGGATTATTGAAGAGCTTTCTGCCTAAGGTAAGGCTTCTATGATGAGTAGAGTGATGTGGAGAGATAAAATGAGCAGAGTTTGGTCGATCCAAAGTCTTGAGAGGTGTGGGTAAGGGGGTAGATATGGGGTCCATTTATAAGAGGGAGGAGGGGAACTCTTGGAATGTCATAAAATGTTACTTTATTATAAAATGATTTTCAGATTTTAAAGGTCCCAAAAGGATATATTTCTTGGATAAGGTGATAACAGTTCTAAATCCACACATCCCATAGGTTTTTGACTAGTTTATGTGTTATATTTTACCTTTTTTTTCATTTTATTTAAATCATTCATTAATGAGGTAATCGCTACATCATTATGGTGTCATAAATAAATTTATTTATTTAATGTATAAAAATTATAAAAAAAACTACTATGATGTATGAAATATTTTTATCTTTTTAATGAATATTTATAGTCAAAAATATTACTTGTATAACTCCATGTAAAAATTGTTTTGGTAAAACAATACATGTTTGTGACATTTTTATTTTACCTTTAAATAAAAAGTTATTAATTTCATTTTCTTACCCAAGTGGCTCCATGGGACCCCTATGTTGACCCATGAATTATCTCGGATGTCCATGACTCATCCAATAAGGGTAGGACAAAAAACATTATTTTTACCTTAAATTACACTAATTACCTCAAATCGCGATTAGTAAAACATAAAAGTTACGATTCACCAAAATATTATTTTCATCCCATTGAACCACATTTTACATACTAATGAAAACCATGTCTATCATTTTTTTGAAATTAAATTCAAAAAAGTGTTAAAGTTTCATTTAAATGAAAATCAGTTTTTAACTACCACTTAGTAGTTTCACTATTCATAAAAAATTGAATTTTTTTAGAAAAATACCAAATATCCACCCTAATCTCTATTTGATATTCCGAATTCAAAAATGATGTCTATTTTAAAAAATTCAAAACATATACTTTACATTAATTAATTTAATAATTATTTCCCATTGTCAAAACAAATATCGTGTTTTTATGAAACAATATATATCAAAAGATTGACACTAGTTTAAGTCTAATTTCAAAGTGAAATTAATTCCAATGACCACCATTGGATTAAATGGTAAAAATATATTCTAATTGAACATTAAATACAATTCAAATGATAATCTAATCATATAAATAAATTATATTAAAAAAAGGTTTTGAATTAAAATAAAACATTTTTCACTTATTCATTGAATATGAACTTTATCGGAAAAAATAACAAAAACATACACGAAGTAAATTTTGATTTCCCGATTTTAAATAAGGATTTAATTTGGTCCAATAGAATGTATAAGAGTGACCAAAACCATTTCAAGAAGGGTTCGCCATCAAAAGGAAATAAATCAACCTTTTAGTGATTATTAGAGTATCTATGCCTAAAATTGAATTCTTTTATTATTTTAATGCATTTATATTTTATTGGATAAATGTAAAAACATTTAACAAACATATATAATCATATTTTAGTTATTTCTATTCATTCCCGCCAATATAATTGCTACATGTTAACTACCATTTAAAATAATATTATTATATTACTAGTGTGCAACGTACGATTTCAAAGAAACTCATTTTTTCATATCGGGTATGCTATCGAACATAGAAACCCCTTTAAAGTAAAATTAATATTTAATGAGAAAATATAAATAAATATGAAAATGTTTTATTCTTTATTTACCTGGGATGTTATATTCATGTCCAAACATATAAATCCTCAAAATGGGTCATCTAAATCATTTCCAAAAAATGTTATTCTAGGTTAACTCAACCATGGGTATTTGTCTCTCCCAAGATCACCTTAAATCTTGGACTCATGCTCAAGGAATTTCCTCCAATAACAAAATCGAGCACTCAAAATTGCTATATATCTCGGGATGGTATGTTGTACTCAGAAAAACATATGTACCCAAGGCCCTTTGTTGTCCCTACTAGACATGAGAATTAAATCAGACATCCCTTTATGAAACGATAGAGTATAGAACCACATGTAAATATACAATCTATCAGATGTAAAAACCTCCAAGATCATCAAAACTGGACTTTCCTTAATCGGATGGAAATGTGTAACATTCATGAGCATGTATATAACAACCCAAACCACATCATTACTGCTTGGCGATAGGGTAAACCTATCACAAAATCCATCGCGTCATCATTCCACTTCCACTCTGGAATGGGTAACTATTGTAATAGACCAACCGGTCTCTGTTGCTCCTCCTTCACATACTTACAGGTGGAACACCTCATAACAAAACCATATTTATCCCTCTTCAATCCTAGCCACCAATATTGATGACATAGATCTCAATACATCTTGGTGATACCAGGATGAACTACCCATACTATGGCATGAAAATTTCGCTACTACTCTTTCTACAAGTCATCTCACTCCGATACGCACCCGTGAAAATTAAAAAACTCATCCTCGCCTACAGTCCAACTAAGAGTAGGGTCCTCACTTGACAGACTATCTCATAGGACTAAGCCTTTAGTGTTTGATAGATTCTTCATTCGTACTAAATCTAGAATATTATTGGTTACAACTATAGAAGAATTAAACAGAAGCTCTATTTTTCATGAACAATCATATGTATCTAAGAAAATACGTCCATATTCTACCAATCACATATGGCCTCTTAAACATCATGCATCTAAATCCTACTAGTCAACACATCACCCATTGTGTTTCCTTTTCTAAGCATGTAGGCAAGCTCAAATTCAAATGACTTAAGGTAATCAATCTATGTCTATTGTCTCAAATTTAGATATTGTTATATTAAGATATACTTGATTATTTTTTGGTCTCTATACTCTAAAAAACAATATAAAAAAAGATATTTCCTCCAACAGTGAACATAATGCAAAACTATAGCTGACTCGAGATCGTGCGTTGAGTAATTCTTCTCATTAGCCTCAACTTGTGAGACACATATGCAATGACTACTTCCTACTACATAGTGACTAATTAAATCCTGATACCAGATGCATCGCAGTAAAAGGTTTAACTCATCCCCTGTTTGGTAAAAATCAGTATCATTGCTAAATCCAACATCTCTTTCATCTCCTAAAAGACTGAATCGCTGGAATCAGTCATCAAGTAATTCACACCCTTCTTAGTTAGGCCCATCAGGGGAGCTGCATAGCATAAAAAGTCCAAAATAAATCATATGTGGTAATAATCCTTCCCCAAAAAACTATGTACCTCAATGAAATTATTCAGATGCTTCCATGAATCTATAGATCTCACCTTCTCTGGTTCTATTGATACTCCCATATCAGAGATAACTTGTCCCAAGAAGTTAATTTGATCCATCCAAAAGTTTCATTTTTTAAGCATAGAATATTACTGATGCTTTCTCAGTGTACTCAATATTATCTCAAGACGGATTGCAGGGTGATGTCTAGTGTGAGAGTACACCAAGATAGCATCCATGAAGACTAACACAAAAGGATCCGAGTAAGGATGGAACACCCAGTTCACCAGTTTGATGTGAAATGTTGGCGCATTTGTGAGACCAAATGACGTAAAAAAATACTCGTATAGAATGTACCTAATACGAATGGTTTTAAGAGGTATATATGATGGTCTAACACATAACTAATGATAAACAGATCTCAAGTAAATCTTTGAAAACACATGGTCTCCACATATCTGATTAAAAAGATCATCAATACTTGACATGGGATATCGATTCTAGACCATTAACTGGTTCAGCTTCCGATAATCCACACAATGTATGAGGGTATCGTCAGCATTATTAACAATTAGGACACAAGAACCCCATGGAGATGTACTGGGTTGGATGAAACCCTTTTCCTTCCACTTCTCTAACATTTTCTTGAGCTCCGTTTATACTAGAGTACTCATATTATAAAGAGTAATGGATTCCTTTGCTGCTCCAGGAACAAGCTCAACAGAGAAATCTGCCTCTCTCTCTGGAAGAATACCTAAAACATTGTCTGTAAAGACATCACTGAAATAATCCCCCATTGGAGGGAATTCCATCTGATAAGTCCCCTTTTCATCTAGATATAAACTAGATATATGGGATATAATTCCTCCCACCCCATGATTCTCTGGTCCGGATCTTTTATCCTAGACATTCAATTCTCCCTTATGTAGAAAAGATCTTCCCTAGGGTGATGTGAAACTCACCCTACAATGATAGTATTCCACAAGGGTCTGAAAAGAGATAAACTATTCAATTCAAAGAATAAAATCAATGATTGTCATCTCTATGACATTGATTTCCCACAAGATGTGAAACCCAATAACCTCAAGATGGAACGCCTAGAACTGACATACACTGGTCGTCCAAAGACACCATAGAGTCTCTAGTGTAATAACATCCTTAGGAGTAAATATACAGATCCCAAGGATCTTCACAAAGGAAACATATATAAAACTACAGAAATCCCAAGTATTAGAAAGAGAAAAATCTAAAACTCAGGCAACTAGAACTATACATCTAAATATAGACGGTTTGGGATCCTGCTCATGCTGGGTCTATTCCATCGCTAAAGTATGACATGTACCATGGCCCTATGACCCTGTATGGATACCCTGAGCTAATCCACCTTAATTTTTCTGAAATCCTATTGTCTGGATACCATGGGTGTGACCACATCCTATGCCTGAATGGCTTGAAAAACTCGAGTTCCCAGACCGATGAGAAACTGGTGGCCTCTCCCTTATACGTGGTGTCATAACATATAACCTCTCACTATCTATTGGTGAGAACATCCTAAAAAAATATAGAATACAACCCATATTTCCACAATATCACCACACAGACATGTACTCAGAGGTTACACAGTCAGTACGCAGCTGTGCATTGCTACTGGGTACACGACATGTACATGGAAGTACACGACATAAACTCAAAAAATACACATTTATTCCTTTTTCCTAAAAAATGACCCAAAATCAAGATCCATAGATTAAATTAAGATATGGTTTCTTATAGAATCCCCTATTAAATAAATTCATCCCTAAATTTCCCTTCCAAGGGTGGTGAATAATATTCTGCAAACAACCCAGGCCACTATGATTTCACATCAGCCTCCCTCTCCCATGTTTTGTCCTATAATTGCATGTGCTACCATAACAGTCATACTAGAGGAACAAACTGTCCACAAAGATCCTTCATGTTGTGATCCATAATACAAATAGGGTTCTCCTAGAAGGATGAATCCACCTCCAACTCAGGATCCTCCGGTGAAAAAATAGGAGACATGTTTGAAAAGTAACATCGTAGCTGAGAAACATGGAAGACGTCATGAATAGACTAGTACCAATAAGGTAACTCAAACTGATAGGCAACCAACCTAAATATTTCCAAAACTTCAAACATCCCAACTTATCTCATTGAAAGCATCCCATGTCTCCTAATCCTTATATGTACAAACCATGGGGTGACACACAGTAAAAAAATGATCTCTGACCTCAAACATCAGATGTCATCTAAGTCGAACAGAATATAATTTCTATCTAGACTATTAAGTATCCATACAATTTTAAATCATCTCTATATGTTTAGTGGCCTTTTGGAAAAGACGATGTCCCAGCATAGCTTCTCCTGCTACCTCCAACCAATATATGGGTGATCTGTATGGTCTACCATATAAATCCTCATAAGGATCCATCTGAATAATTACATTAAAATTGTTATTGTAAAAAACCTCCACCATGGGTATGTGTCTCTCAAATGATCCCCTAAAATCAAAGACCCATTCTTGAGGAATATCCTCCAAAACCAAAATCATGTGCTTGGACTGGCCATCTGTCTGGGGATAGTAAGCTATACTTGGAAGTACCTACGTACCAAAGGCCCTCTATAGTCTCTACCAGACATGAGAAATAAACCGGTCATCCCTATCTGAAATGATAAATTGTCGAACACCATGTAAATGAACAATCTATCAGATATAAAACCACCCAATATCATCAACATGGAAGGTTTCCTTAATCGGCAGGAAATGTGCCACTTTCATGGGCATATTGATAACAACCCGAAATTTCATCATTCCCTCAAGGAGACATTGATAAAACTATTCCAAAATCCACCGGGACATAATTAAACTTCCACATTGGAATGGGTAACTACTATAATAGCCCTTCCAGTCGATGGTTCTCCACCCTCATCTACTGACTGGTGGAACACCTTATAATAAATCCAGCTACATCACTCTTCATATCTAGACACCAATACTGGGGATGAAGATCTCGATACATCTTGGTGAAACCATGGTGAACGTACCATACCTTTTCCTGAAAATCTCATAAAATATCCCTGCATATTACTTCTGACACCCAATCACTCGCATGAAAATAAAAAATCTCATCCTCTCCAATGGTCAACCCAGGAGTAGGTTCCTCACCATAAACACTCCCTCATAAGAATATGCCTTTGGAAATTTGTATCTTTCTCATTCGCACAAGATCTAGAAGAGAAGAAGGTAATGTTGTCCCATGTTTTTCATGCACCTCCAAATGCTTCTCTGTAAATAGATCCATAATCTTCCAGTCACTTATGGCCTCCTGAACTTCCTGCATTTGAGTCATCTTTCTCAACGCGTCAACACTGCACTGACATTCCAAAGTATGTAGGAAAGCTCAATGTCAAAATATTGAAGTTAATTAACCTCCCTTCACTATATAAAATAAAAATATCATTTATTAAATATATAAATGAAGCTTTTTTGTTCTGTGTACACCACAAAACACTCTCCCAAAAGATAATGTCTCCAATAGTGCTAAGCATGAACAACTATAGCTACCTCGAGATCAAGTGTCAGGTAATTCCTCTCATGTGGACTCAACTACCAAGACCCATATTCAAATTCTCCTTCCCCAAGCATAAGTATGGCGTCGAACCACAAAATTGATGCATCATAGTAAATGGTGTAACTCTTGCTCGGTTCTGATAAAATCAGCATTGGTGCTGAAGTCAACCTCCCTTTCCACTCATGAAGGTATGAATCACACGAATTTGTCCACATGTACTTCACACCCTTGATTTTTAGTCCCTATCGTAGTTCTTTTATAAATGAGAAGTCCTAAATAAATAATTTTTATCAACCATCCTTCCCTAAAAAAATTTGTATGTCAAAGAAATTCTTCTGCTGCTCCTTTGATACTACATCTCTCACCTTCTCTGGGATTAATGATACTCCTCTCTTTGAGATGAAATGACCATAGAAGTGAATTTGATCCATCCAAAATTTTAATTTTTTGAGATTTACATATAACTTAAGATCACTCATTGTACTTAATATGATCTAAATATGGATGTCATTACCATGTTGAGAGTGATAGTGAACAAATATATCATTCATGAAGACATCCACAAAATAATCCTTGTATGGATGGAACACTTGGTTCATTAGTTCCATGAAAACTGATTGTGTGTTCAGGGGAATTAATGGCTTAACCAAATACTTGTATAGACTATACCTACCCTCAAAGATTATAATAGGAATATCTGAGGGTCTAACATGTAGGTGATGATAACATAATCTCAAGTCTATCATCAAGAACACCAAAGATCCACAAAGGTGATAAAAAATATTATCAATCTTCCAAAAGGGGTATCAATTAACGACAGTTAACTAATTAAGATTCCAATAATACACACATTGTATTAGGGTACTATCTATATTATACACAAAAGGGCAGGCGGACCCCAAGGAAAAGAATTAGGTTAGATGAAACCCATTTCCTACAACTCCTCTAACTAATTCCCTATATCATTCAATTCTGGTGTAGCCATCCCGTGAGAAGGAATGGATAGTCGTGACACTACTAGCACAAAAAAATAGAGAAATATACCTCTCTATATGGATTTTAACCGGAAAATCCATCTAGAAATACATATCTGAAATGATCCACCACTAGAGGAAAGTCCTTTTTAGAAGTCCCATGGTCATCCATATATAAACAAGTAATCAGGGATATAATTACTCCCAACCCAAGATTCCTTGGTGCGTGTCTAATATTTTATACATTCGATCCACCCTTGTGTTGGTAAGATCCTCCCTCTAGTGATGTGGAACTGACCCTTGCATTGATAACAGTCTACAAATGCCTAAAAAGATAAAAACCAGTACATTACATGAATGACATAGAAGAATTTCATATCTAATAAATAGAGGTCCCACAATAAGTGACACCAACCAAACTCAATAGGTAACTCCTTTCAATGACGTACACTAGCCTTCTTATGACCCAATGTAGTTTCTATCATCATAACATCATCAGAAGTAAAGATATAGATCCCAATGATCTCCCTAATATACACCGATATAAAATTATGTTAATCCCCTATATGAAGAAGAGATAAAGATAAAACTAAAAAAGTTGATTTATTACTCTTACCATAGAGGTTATGGAATATAGCTCCATCTAGGTTTTTTCCATTTCAAAATTGTGACATGTACTACAGACCTATGACCCTGCCCAGCTACCATGACTTGATCCACCATGATGTCACTGAAAACCTATTGTCTGGCTACCAACGCCACAACCACGACCTCAGCTTGAATGGCCCATTGAACTCCAATTCTCTAACGAATGAGAAACTATTGGATCTGCTCCTATATGTGGGTTCATAATAGATCCCCTCTCGCTAGCTGATGGTGAGAACATCCTACAAAAATGCATAAGATCATCCATATTTCTATAATATCACCACTCATCTAGGTCTATCATGCACTTCAGTCTCATATTCCCACTCCTCCAGCAATGGTATCACCTCACCTAGCCACTTGAAGATATTTCCCTACAATAGTAATCTCTGCACAAAGGCTCTCTATGTTTCATCCTACTATCAGTCGAAGGAGTACATGCCCTGGATGTTGAAACACCCTATATCAATACTCCAAATACCCTCAAAATTTTCTCATTAATCAGCTCCTAGTTTAATATAGTTGTAATTGAAATCAACCTGGAAACATTCACCTACGATAAGATGTTGTACCTGAGGACATCCTCAAATCGGGTTGCTCGTGATAACTCGTCACCCCCAGAACAACGGGGTAGTGCTAAATCATTGTAAAGTGATAATGGTAATCCATAACTAAAATATATCCCTTCTCCAAATGCATGGACTCTTGGTTCAATCCCCCCTCAACGTCTCAGGGTAGAGGTAATCATAGAAGGTCCTATAAAACACATCCCATGTCATATCCCATGGAAATCTAGCATTTAATATAACATCCCACCATCTCTTGGAGGAATCACATAGGATGTAAGTTTCATGCTTCCCCATCTTATTTAGATTCATCTCTATATAAACTATGATCTAAATCATGACCTCCAACCACGACTCTACAACAAGTGGTCCTCAATCCCTTGAAAATGTTGGAGGATGCTGTGGCTGGGACACCCATGTCAACTCTTCCATAGTCAGGGCTCGATGTGCTGCTCCCTATAAGTTCTTAATCATCCTAATAAATCCTTTATGGAATTGTGCATTAGAACCTATATCTGGTATAACACTTGGTTCCAAGAAGGGAACAATGGGAGGATCTACAGATATTCCAAGATCTACCATTTCTTGTGTCTGGTCGTCGCCTTGTACCTAGAGTACAACCGAAGGAAGTCTTTGTGGTGTGTATCTGCAAGGTAAAGTACACACCTCAGTTCAACATTATCAAAGATTCCAACATAAGAGTATTAAAATAGAACAAGAGATGAAAACCAATTAGCTTTTACAAAAGAGGGTTCCACATTTGGTAGAACCACTACACGACGAGTTCCCCTAATCCTTAACATGGGCATGTACCTATTCCATCCAGGTCATGCTAAACCCATACACATGTAGTGTTTGTCTTGAGACATAATGTGTAATGGAATATTCCCTCATTCCCAAGTAATTCTACATGAATAAAACTACATGGATCCTCCTAGTGAAGACTACATGAAGTGCACACTCTAGACATGGTGTGTACAAAAAAAGTTTCATTCACATGTGTCGTTAGTCACACGGCCATATATACTATCGATTATAGCATGGTGTGTACTCCCAGTACATGTTATTCCAAAAATTTACCAACCCAGTGTATCAACTCACACATTCAATCACACATTTAAAAACAACATGATGTGTACATAAGGTACATGATGTGTACATATGGTACACGATGTGTACATAAAAAAGTTATTTCCTCCAGAACATGAGAACTCATTTTTTGTGTTCATAACATCACAAACCGTGTTGTCTGGATTTTCTAAATATTAATCCTCTAAAGCTTCTCCAAAACCCTAGAATCATAATATTTTTCCAACAAATTCCATGTTACAATCGATAAGAACCAAAACTCCTTGAGAATAAAATTTTGGAATTCTTATTCATATCATATCATAACATAATTCAATTAATGTTCAATCATGATCTACCAAATTCTGAATTAAGAGGGACCATATTACCTTAGTAAAATAAATTGGCATCCATAACAATGAAAAATTACATATAATAATACCCTATCAAAATACTAGGTACTCTATCATGGCTTCTATCAAAACACCATTCATATCTAGCACAACATATATCACCACAACATGTAATTAGAAATTCACCCTATATGGCATGATGAGAATGTAAGACATGTGATATCAAGAAGGTTCTTATATGATGTAAGAGATTCCATACCCTTATCTCAACGGTTTTCAACAAAATAAAACCATAATTATATCAATACTAATAGTAAAAAACAAGTGTGTCACCCAACTATGAAATCAAATCAATTGTAATAGTTCAAAAATACAAAAATTACAATTCAATTCGAGGTAATTTGGACTTTCCCTATACATGGGGTAGCTACTCCTAGGAATAACTAATTACCAAACTCCATTTACTTCATATACCTTTCTAATGTCATTAAATAATATGATAAACCTGAAAAGAAAAACCCACTATCATACCCCTTTGTAACATCCAGGGTCTGGGTGCCACCAATATGTGCCCCAAACCCGGTTGGTCACATAACATCAAGCGTGTTTCCCCAAATTCTAGAGGCTACAAACTAGTTGGGAGGTATAAAGTAATACATTGGGGAAACTATTCTCTCTTTGGTAGAGTATACATAGTACAATCTAAATATAAAACAAAAGTGGAAGTTGTAATACCACAAAAGTGAATTGTAGAAGACTGAAGTGAATCCAAAATAACTCATAATATATATATATATATATATGATGCTTGGAATATGTATCTAATAAAAAAATCACCATCCCATAATTCAATACAGAAACCAATGTACATAAAAAACAAGTAAACTCCAATAGCATCGCAATCCTTATCTTAGTCCCATGCTCTCCAAATCCAATGGAAATCAAGTACCTAATGATGATGAGATCTTTACATTATCTATACCTGCAATTATATAATTGATTTGGGTGAAAAATCATGACCCAAATGAGGTGTCAGACGAATCCCAGTAGGCAAACACCTAAATATTTGTGCCTAACTGTCACTGAATATATATAACTGGTAACATGAATGAATGAAGCAATAAACAAGGAAGTACTAAAAAGTAAAAAATCCTGTAGTTTTCTATTACATTCATTTAACATTTATTATTCATCCATTGAACCATGTAACCCTGGAATCTGTCCTAGGATCTATATCCCTCATGTAATGTAACCGAAACAGATTTCTCATAAGTCCATCTAAACAATCAAGTAAGACAGAATCCAAGCTTCTTCTTTGGATTGAGATACGCGTCACAACCATTAAACTATTCACAAACAACCCTCTAGAAAGGCTCTCATAGTATAACCCCTTTGGTCCCACATAAAAACATTTCTATAAATAAAACCTCTATGGGAAATATCTCACAATTTATCCCCTTTCCCCACCATATAATAATTCAATAAATAAAAACCCTCTGGAAAAGATTTCACGGTCTAACCCCTTTGGGCTATCAAAATAAAGAAAAACATAAATGACCACATGTGAAAGATAACATAGTTTTATCCCCTCAAATAAAATATCTACACCAAGTCTCTCATAGTCTTATGTAAATAAACTAGAACCTCCCTTAATCTCCATGGAACAAGGCTCTCACAGTCCATTTGAAAAAAAGTGCACATATCATATTTAGAAACTCATGTAATCTAAAACTACTACGTCACAAAAAAATCACAATGAGAATCACATGAATTTTATATAATCAATAAAACTCCATCCAAATCAAACAAGGCATAGAAAATAATGTGTTCCTCATAGGAAACCTAGAAAAAATGGTCATAAACAATCAATCAAGGGGAAATTCACCCATAGGGTGTCCCTTAAAACAATGTAGCCAACCGTACAGATAAGAAACAACCCATTATCAAACAATAAAACCACTATAGGTAATAACAGGGTTAAATTCAAATTCATGAAATTCCAAAAATGTGGTCATTTTGAATATTTAGCATATATAATCCAAATAGAAACATCAAAAGGCACAAATCACCTAACTTGGTGTTGTACGATCGATATACTTGAACATATCCCCTTGAATCAACTTTTGTCATCGTAGACCTACAAAATAGTGAAAAACTCCCAACCATGAATAACTCACAAGAGAAGATGAATCGGGAAGTAAGGCTCTAGGGTTTTTTAGAACTCATCGATGGGATTTCAAGGAACATGATAGTGTCTCAATCAGAGCTCAGATATAGAATCAGGTGGGGTTTGGAGTTCTTCAGTCGTTTCGCAGTGCTAATGTATGAAAAATAGGGAGATGAATGTGTTTCCAGATGTGAGATGCGACCCCCATCTGATATATCGAATAAAAAAGAAAACTACATGACGAGTTATTTAAATATACACACCTTGTAGAAGCCTTAACTAGACCCCAACAAAAGCAGGTATGCTTGTTCACCACACAACCATGTACTCGGTCATTACACGGTGAGTACGTAGCCATGCATGACTACTGGGTACACAACATATACATGGAAGTACACGATGTGTACTAAAAAAATATCAATTTATTCTTTTCCCCCAAAATAACATGATATTAAGATTCATACATAAAAAGATGATCCAGGTTCATACCATATCCCTTATATATGTATAGATGGGAGGCATTCCTCCCTCATTCCAGTTATAATATCTACATTAATGGAAAGAATTATTACCCCATGGAAGTTATGATATACATGCATGGATGAGATGAATTCTTACCTTATTCCAGTGAAAACCTCTATATATATAAATATTAATGAATAAGAGGAATGGTTACCTCATTCCAGTTATTGTATATATATATATATTTTGAATTGTTCGGTGTTACTAGTCATGATTTGAAGCAAGTAGACACTCTAAGCGTCCTTTGGGAACATGAATAACATATTATTTATTTATTTAGTATTTTATAATTTATAGCTATTAGCTACACACTATTTACTTATGAGTGTCGACTCAGATTACACATAGACACCATTGGTGGTGGCCTACTGAGATGTCATCTCATTCTCAAGATGATTGTTTCTATGTACGTATGGATAGGGGAATGTACCATTCTTCTGGATATCGATTCTTACTATTTAGTTGGAACATAGGAGTAGAGGATTGAGCCTAGGATTGGGATGCTATTGAACAACTTCTGGATTTTATTCATTTTGGTACTTGTGTATTAGCGTGTATGCTTCCGGTTTTCTATTTCCATTATGTAATAACATGAAATACATTCATATATTTACTAGAAATTTCCTATTTAGCATTTGGATATGCTATTCATTTTTTTGGATTTCCAATGTATCTATTGGTGTTTCTTCTATTCATTGTATTTTTCAGACTGGTTATGCATCTACAACTGGTTATTTTTGTTGCATTTATTTTATACTCTAGAATGGGGGAAAAGTCTCCCCATTGTTCTAACTGGACACAACCACTGTTAGTCAGCATCCCCTAGCTTAAGGGATGACATGCCAGGGGTCATGTGTCAAACAGATCTTGGGGCATGTGTTAACTGGATGTTGGGTCTTGGACATTACAATGTGGTATTAGTGGGAGATCATTTCTGTCATTTCAATTTGGAGACAATATAAGGGAGATTATGATAACTTGTGATTTAGTCAGAAGTCATACTTTAGCATCACGAACCAATGTATGCGGTAATGTCCATGTTTCATGAATTATTATTCCCTATTTATGAATATTATAGTCGATAATATTTCACCACTGGGTGATTTGTATTTTTTTCAATGATATCTATATTAATGATATTGGAATTATGATTTATTTTTCTACATGATGAGATGAGGTGTTGATATTGGAACATGCATCACGATAGGCACAATATGAATATTCAATGCTTTTTTTCATGTCACGTTTAAATTTTTAGCAAGAATTTTATGTTTTATTTTTTTGATCCTTGTTATATATATATACCATTGAAGAGACATTTATTGTAATATTTTGATCAATTTATTTTATGATTTTAGTGGGTGCCAGTCTCTAAATCACATGGTACATGGTCCCTTATAGATCAAAAAATGGAATTCCAACAACCCCAACCATTAGAGAAATCATATAATAACATGGATCAGGGAAATTAAAATTAAAATGTCCTCTAATTGAGTTCCATATTTTGGTCTATAAGGTTTATATCCCCTTATGGGCCGAGAGAAGACATATCATTTCATTTAGAAAAATCAAATACCTTAAATTGTCTAATGAGTGTAGTTTCAAATTGGGAATGAATTTTAACTTGAGAACAACCACCTTGAACATTACTAATATAGAAACATGACCCAAATCTGGCCTTATTAATGGGCAGTTGGTGTTTCTCCTTTCTCATGTCCTGTTATGGTATGTTCTAGAATCTAGTCCTAGATTTTGAAGCAAGAAGAGATGCATGTTCATTCTTATAGGATATATTTAATAACTATCCTATTTTCTTAAAAGAAATATTCTAATTTAATTTTTTTCCCTTATCAGATGTTCATTTGGAATTGTATTTTTATGATTCCACAAAATCCTAATGTCACGTTCCCTAAAGGTTATTATGATCATGTTCCTCAAGTGGTGGCCATGATCTTCTATGGAATATTCCAATCTATCCACATGTGTCTCTTCCTCCTATGCCTAAACTCGGTGCATAAACCTAGTTTTCAGAGGGTTCCTTGTATATGATGCAAAATATAAAAGGCAGAGTGCGACCCGCCCATACCATGACAGATTTGACTCATGAGTTTTTGAAGTATCATCCTCTTACATTCTCAGGGGATGGAGGGAATTTTGTTCCATATTATTAGATTGAGCTGATCCTATGTATTTGAGAGCACCTGTAGACGCCTCCATAAAATATGGTCATGATAGATTCTTACATGTTAGGCTATTCAACCAAGAGGTGGTGGGATGTCATCACACAAGAATACCAGTATAGATATATGATCTGTGATGATTTTTAGACTGTCTTTTATGAATACTTCTTTCCCCATACACTAAGAGCGAACAAAGCTAAAGGGTCCTTGAATCTACAGTAGGATACCATTTTAGTTATGGATTACTGAACCCATTTCACTTATATTTATAATTTAACTTCTTTTCTAGAATCATATTATCGGATTTTTGTTAGGGGATTTGAGTATGGGTTGTGTTACGCCATCCGATCACAAGTCAATGTGTTCAAGCATAAAAAAGTTTCTGAGATCATCAATCTATAACTAATTATGGAATTGATACTAAGATATATTGAGGGTTCATTCCAGGGAGGGTTGGAACCTAAAGCTTACAGCTGGTCTTCATATAGGATAAGATAATGCTTTAGAGAATATTACCGAGGTACAAGTTGTCAGGATCCTTCAATGGGAAACTCTCCAATTCTTCATCAATGTGCGGTTCCACGACAATTCATGAGGAAGTGAAGACAAACATTGGTTGAGTGAAAAGAATATGTAAACTTGGGCCTTCTCCACCACTTTTGTAGGAAGTTTTTTATAGTGCCTCAGGAGTAGGGATCTGCACCTATTCAATCAATAGTGGGTTCACTATTTTGAAAATAGTCAGGAAGAAATAATACCATCAGTTTTTCAAGGAGAGGTGGTGGTCGAGGAAGAGGCAACCCGAATTATGAATCTTATTGTCAGTATGGAAGGCCTTCTAAAGGTAGATAGGCATAGACTTCGAGCCATAGATCTATTCATTTACATGTAGTCAAACCTACACCACAGGTGTAGAGTGTCAGACCATCTACATTAAAATGTACTATTCTAGTAGCCTCCAATTTAGTGTGTATTTTTTTTACATAGGAGCATATCACTTGTTCGTATATGAGAAAATCACTAAAACTATTGGCCTCAATTTTGAGTTCTATCATCGTGTAAGAATACTAGATACACGCTTAGGTATCCAGTCAGAGGGCCTTCACCTCCGCCAGAATTTCCCATTGAGATTGGTGGTTACATATTCGAATGGAACTAGTATATTCATGACATGAAATGTTTCTATATAATAATTGAGATGGATTAGTTAGTTCCCTATAGATACTGTATTGTATTCTATCATCATAGGCTGATCTTTACATCACTAGAGGGTGTTATGAACATGCATAATAGAGAATGGGACCTTGGTGACCCATGAGAATGAAGAGAGTAGTAGAGGTTAGGTAGTGTTACAGTGCAGGTTTCTAGACTCCACCTTGATGACCAAGGGTTACAAACCCGTGTCATTCTTCTAGTAGTAAATTATTTTCGTGATTTTTCTTCTGATTAATTATCTTGTATACCTCTAGTGTGAGAGGTAGAAATTACTATTGTTCTCATTTTAGGAGCATCAATTTTGACCATTCCTTCTTATAGGACATCACCAAAGGAGTTTCTTGAGCTCAGGAATAAGCTAGAGGATCTGTAGGTGAAATGATTTTTATGCTCCCACACTTACCCTTAGGCTTCAACTATCCAATTTTACATGAATTAAAATAGTACCCTTAGGATTTTTGTGGATTAACTCTGATTAAATCTTATAAAAATTAAGAACATGTATCCATTGCTAAGAATGGATGACCTCATTGACCAAATTCATGGGGAGACGTTGTTTTAAAATATAGATATGTAGTCGACCTATCATCTGGTGTGGGTTAGGAGATCGTACGTACCATGAACAACTTTTAGGAGCATGTATTGTCTATACATATATCTAGTTATTCCATTCTGGAAGACTAACACACCTACTATCTTCATGTCTCTTATGAACCATGTTTCAAAACCTTATCGATATTCATCTGTGGTTGTATTCGTAGATGATATCTCAGTATATTCTCTCTCTAGACATGACCATGAAACCCATATTAATATTATGATGAATACCCGATGGAAGAATCATCTTTATGCAATGATTAGTAAATTCCACTTCTGTATAAATAATGTACAATTCATGCGTCAAATCACCTCGGAATAAAGAGATTCTATTGACCTAGAGAATGTGAGATCTATAGTTTCTAGGGATATTTACAATATTTTTTTTATATTTATAGTAAATTATGGATTTATGGATATTATATATTCTTAATTTATTATTTATAATTCCTTTTAGTACCTCTTATAAGCTTGAAAATGAAGGGTGTGAAATATGAATGGTCAGAATCTTATGGAGAGACCTTTCAAGAGATGAAGTACAGAATAACATCAGCATTGATATTAATTCTAAAAAATCTAATAATGTCTTATACAGTTTAATATGACACAATCAGGTATTGGGATTGGAGTTTTACTAATGTAGGAAAATAGATTTATTGTGTATGGTTCTTATCATTTGAGGAATCACAATCATAATTACCCAACACACGACATTGAGATTCTTGTAGTTGATCAGGTCTTCTGTTGTTGGAGATATTATTTCCTAGGAGATTTTTTTTGTTTTAACAGACAATAAAATCATCAAATATATCGTCAATCAGGGGGGTATGAGTCTCGGGTAGCATAGGATGGTCAAGTATCTGTAATATTTTGATTGAAAAACGTTCCAACACTCTTGAGAAATTGAATTCATTAGCTGGTACTCTATGCCAGAAGACTCAGAAATAATAGGTTATAGAGTCTAATGATTAATGGGAATTTATGTCCATATTCTCAGATAATCACATTAAGGTTCAGGAGGATCATGGATAGACCATTCTATTAGCCTTAACGGTTACATCCTCTATTATAGAACAAGTTAGGCCAAGATAGTTGTCTTATACTGAAGGCCTTTTCCAATGAGAATGTGTTTCTGATGATGATACATATTTTTATTGGATATTTTATGGGGATGAAACTATTCTATTATGTGGACGTATATGGGTCCTAGAAAATATCATAGAGGAGTTGATGAGGTATTTTCATGCCTTTGCATGTGTGGTTCACCTTGGTGTTACAAAAATGTTTCGAGATCTACAAAGTCAATATTGGTGGAAAAATATGAAGCGAGAGATATTTGGTTTAATTATGTGTTGTTCCATCTGTTAGTAGGTGAAGGTGGAGCATCAGTGACTGATAAGGACTCTTCATCCACTGTCTCTTCTTGAGTGGAAATGGGATGATGTTTCGATAGAATTCATAACGGGTCTAAAAATATCACCTCATGGTAAGGACACAATGTGGGTTATCATTGATTGTTTTATAAAGGTGACAGACTTATTTCCTATGGGAGAAAACATTTATATAGACTAGAAGGGAAGAAAATACATCAAAGAGGTGGTACTTGTTCATGGAGAAGATCATTCTTTAATTGATGATAAACATACTCATTTTACATCAAGGTTCTAGAAGGGGTTATGGAATTCCATAAGAACGTAGGTACATTTGAATATGGCCTATCACCCATTTACTGGTGAAAAAAACTGAGTGTACAATACATGTGTTAGAGGATATTTTCCATGCTTCCACTCTTGACATTGGGGGTTCCTGGAAGAAACACAATCCCTTATTGATGTTAGATTATAATAAAAAAATTTATAATACCATAGATATGGATCCCTATGAATCCTTTTATGGTTGGACGTGTTTCTCACCTCTGTGCAGGCACCACTGTGAAATCGAGTTATAGCCACGGTCAAAAACCCTAGGTATAAGGGTCAAAACTATGTCTATAAGCTGTATTCATGGTTCCAGCTGGTGGTGGCATGTATTGGCATGGATATAGATAGATTCTATAGATATGGTTTTATTAGGCTCTACCCATAGTTGAAAACTATGGTTATAGCCCAATAGCTATCCACCATGGCAGTTGGGCAATATCCACAGTTTTCCACTATGGTTATAGCCCATGAAACCCATGGATGTAGCCCAAAAATAATGTGTGGCTGACAAGATTCGATCTATGTACCTATGCTATATACACTATTAAACTTTCCACTACACCACATATGCCTTTGGGTATATATATATATATATTATTAAAAATCATGTCTATATGTTATAAACCATGGCTATAACACTTCCCTCAATTTTTTCACAGGAAAATTTTTTTCCCATGCAAGTGCAGGAGACCTATATCCATGGCTTTGAGGAACCGTGGATATATAAATGAATAATACTCTATAGCCACAATTTTATACAAATTGAGGCTATACAACATGAAATCAATACTCTATAGCCATAGTTTTACCAAAACTGTGTATATAGCCCATGAAAAAAAACCAATAGCCCCCGTTTACCAAACATGTGGCTATAGCCCTTGGAAAAAGACCTTATAGACACTAGTTTACCAAAACCAAGGCTATAGACCTTGTAAAATGAACCTATATCCATGGTTTACCCAAACAGTATCTATAGGTCTCAAAAAAATATCTTATAGCTATAGTTTAGTGAAACGGTGGCTATAGCCTTCAAAAGTGTACCCTATAGCCATGAATTTATGTAAAAATGTAGCTATAGCCTTGGAATAAAAATATATAGACATTATTTTTGAAAATACTGCATATAAGATCATGGATATAGACCTATTTTCTAGTAGTGTGGCTAGTGGTAGGGGAAGCAACTAAGCTTGGGCCTTGTCTCGTGCAGGAAACTACATAACATGTCTAGCTGATCAAGAAACAAATGTTTATAGCTCAGTACATATAGTAATCTTATACCATCTTATACTGTAGATCTCTTTAGTTCGAGGTCAGAGACAAGTTTTTGTTGGAAGTCTCACTGAGGTCTGGGATTAAACGTAATCAAAAGCAGGGTAATCTTTTTTTGAGGATCATTGGAACCTTTGTGGTTGTGAAGTGGATCAGATCAATGGATTACTAGTTGATTCATCCTCTAAGATACTAGTCTATGCATGATTTTATTCATGCATCTTAGATTCAAAATTATTATCGATCAGCATATCACACATTTTATCGCAACGAGGTTGAGATAGATAAAAATTCTTCCTTTGAGGAGTACCCAATGCGTATTGTAGACCAAAACATGAAGAGACACCAAGGAATGTTTGTTCCTCTTGTATAAGTGTTATGGTATCACAGATGAGTTAACAATGAGGCCTAGGAATGTGAAGATGATGTACGATATTATTGTCCAAAAATATTTGGTGACATCACCTCATTACTCTTAGAATGGAATCTCGGGGACAAGTTTTTATAAGGAGGGGAGGTTGTAACGACCTGACTTTTGACCAAGGTATGGTTTTTTGATATTTCATTTTCAATCATTCCTTGAATCATGGTAAAGGCATGCTATGGACTCGAGAAGGCCCTAAGGGGAGTGCAGGGATAGTTTAGAGCCTAGAGGTATAGAGAAGGGGCTACAGGATGGGCCGTAGGGTTAGTGTAAACCATGCTAACCCAGTTGCACGACCGTGTGTCCTAGTGCATAATGTTTCATAGCCTTCACATATGGTTTATTCATGGTTTTGTAAATCGTGTGCATAAACAGAAAGATACCTATTTTTGGGGAAAATTTATTTTTCCCCCTCCCTCACATAAGAATCTATCACATTTCTCATATCCACTACCTCCAATGCACAATGATGTGGGTTTTGTTTCTGTTGTACTCAAACCCTCCTCCTCCTTATATTCATGATATCTCATTTATCTAGTCTCTAGTATTTTATCTTTTGGAATATCTAGAACTAAATTGGTATGTTTCTCTAGTATCTATTCTCATGTTTCTATTCTTATTTTCATTTATTGTGATATTTGGTTTTAGGATCATATGCCCTATTTTCATAGAATTGGACTGACACTTTGATATCATCAAACTGTCTTCGAATATGATGTTGATATCATGTAAGTCTTTGTTTATGACCCAATGGTATGAGGTCTTGTAGTTTTTCATTTTATTTTGGTCTATTTTATATTTAATTATGTTTTTTCTGGGAAATACTATACCGATCATCCAAATAGTGTAGAAAAATTTATGTATAAATGACTTTATATCATTGATATTGGTGAATTTTGTTTGGGTAAGGGGTTTAGAGATTGTGATTTCTCTATATGGACACCCAAGGGGTGTACTAGCCAAATTTTCGATTTAAGTCCTATTTTAAAAAGTGTAAAATTATATTCTATAATACATATCGTTAGTTTAAATTGAATTTACCCTTGTATATGTGTATTTTCATAATCCCATGACACCCCATGGGTGTTCGGACCACTTAGTCTTGGAATTTCCAAAATGACCATGTGACTATTTCATATGACCCCAGTAAAGGCTTGTTGTCTTTTAATCGGGTTTTCCATGTTAGGAAAAGTGAATGAGATGTGTTGATTATATTGGTTCACCTATAATGATTGGTTTCCCTTGAAATTAAACAAATAGATTGAATTGTATTGGATGGTTCAACCCAAGGCTTAAGTATATGCTTTGGATTGATGTTTTAAATTACAATAATTTAAGATAGTTTTCCCTAATGTTTTATTTTGTGAAGTATTATGAAATTTCCATGCTTGTGATATTATGAAACGTTTTCATGAGATGAAGTCATACCCCATGCTATATTATGATATATATGGGTGGGAGGCATTCTTTCCCTGCATCAGTGACAATTTCTATATATGTATGGGTGGGAGGCATGCTTACCAAACGCTAGTTATAATTTCTAAATGGGTGGGAGGCATTATTACCCAACACTAGTTATGATATACATATATATAAAAGAGGCATTCTTACCTCAGGCTTGTGAAAACCCCTATATATATAAACGAATGGATGAAAGGATTGCTTAAATCATGCAAGTGATAACCAATATATATATACATATATTGAATTATTCAAACATACTAGTTGTGAGATAAAGAAGGTAGACCCATTAGGTGTCCTTTGGGAACCTTAATGGGAGATTATTTATTTATTCATGAGTTCTTACTCTCTATCTATTACATACACATCATTTACTTATGTGAACCAGATCAGATTACACACAAACACTGTTGGTGGTGGCCTACTGAGATGTTATTTCACACCATAATCATGCAACCTATAGCACCCAAGATGACTATTTTCCTATAGGTATGGATATAGTTACGATCCACTATTATGGATATTTTTTATTTCTGTTTAGATGGAAATTATGAATAGTGGATCGAGCCTAGGTTGGGAATTCTATGTAGAAGCATCTGATTTTGTTTTAATTCTTGTAATTTGGTATTATTGTGTCATATTATTAATTTCTATTTCATTTTTTTACTGGCATTCTATTCATTCATAATGATATCATACAGTGCCTATGTGGATTTTGGCTATGCAATTCTGTTTTTCAGACTTCTTCTATATTTATTTGTTTTTCTTATGTTCATTGTGTTTTTTTCTATTTGGATATGCTTCCCCTATTGGTTATTTCAGTTTCATATGTTGTATACTTTTACATGGGGTTAAATTCTCCCTGTAGTTCTACCTTGAAAACATAATTGTTATTATTTAGCCTTATGCTTAAGGGGATATGCACCATGGGTCATGTGCCCAACTAGGATTGGTATACGGGTTAAGTGGTAGCTAGTTATGAGACATCACATGGGGTTAAAGGCAGGCCCTAAGGTATCAAAATTTACTAACCACACAAGGTGGTCCAATCAACTGAACACATTACAAAAGGGATTCTTTTAAATCATGGATCTTAAATATTTATCATTTATTAATGGGAAAAATTAATTTCATGGATATACCTCTCAATTTAGTTCATTGATTAAATTCCATTTCAAAGGATACACTCTGATAATTGGGCATAAAAAAACAACAACATATATATATACACACGCATAAATTCATGGAAAAGTAGAATACTGCCTAACATTGGTCAATAGAGGATAGCTCATCTACAACCAGCTCCAAATTCGAGTCGAATCAGGAGAAAAATTTAGATCATATGAAGAACATGAAAATAGGGAAAATTATATTGCACCTAAAAAGTGTAGTATATTCCAACAAGAATAAGAAAAGGAAAATAAGGAATCGAGATATCACAAATATGGTTCCAATGAGACAAAATTTCCTTGAACTTATGTATCGATATACATGATATCAAACTTCCTAGTATAGTCTCCAAAGTGGGACCTCCATTGTAATTTTTCTATCCAAGAGGAGAAATGAAACAATTAAGGTGAAATAGATTTAATTTGGGTAAACTAGGAAAATTCACAAAAAATAGGTAGAATATTTTTCCATCATGGTCGGACAAAACATGTGCCCACCATGAACCCATTTTTATAAGAAGGGGAACCCCATACAGTTTCTCACATAGTTTTACTAAGTTCCTGGAAACCATGAAAAATATGTTTTTTAAAATGGAATACCTTCTGAAAAGGGAGTGTACATCAAATCACAAGAGAGTATAACTGTTTATAGCCTTCCTCATTCTATTTTATCTTGGTTAGATGTAACAATGAGGTTTTCCTCTTATAGTTTCTATTAACCATGTGACAATCCATTTTAACACAAAATCTTGGTTCTGGGTTTCAAAAAAACCATGGAATCCCCCAATAGATCTATTACCTAAAAGGAAATTCATATTCGTCCATATGTAAAAATTTAATGTGAAAATTGATTGAATATAAAAGATAGGTATCTTAATAAAAAAACAGGTTCTGAAAAACACCCCCCATAAAGTAATTCATCCCTAAATTTCCCTCTCATGGGTGGTCAAAAATTTCTGAGAAAATATCTTACCACTATGATAAAAATTCAGAATCCAATTCATAGGTATAATCTTGTACTCGTACAAATAGCAGTATCACCTATACTAATGGAACTGTCTGGACTTGGATAGCATTCTTTCTATAATCCACAATATGTATAGGATACTCCTTAAAGCAAGTATCACACTATAAGTCTACCCCCTAATGATGGTAAGCTTGGGATGGGTCAAAATAATTTTTGTGCGGCAGAGATAAATGGAAGAAATTATGCATGGCCCTGTACATTTAAGGTAACTAAAACTAATAGGATATTGGACCAACTCTCTCTAAAATCTCGAACAGCCAAACATATCATTGTGAAATCTTACACTATCTGATTATCCATCTATATCCCAATCATGGTAAAAAACATAATAAATTTCGATCCCTAACATCAAAATATATAGGTCATATATAGTGGTTGACATTTGATTTAATTCATGAATTTATAGTATCCGTCTAATTATGAGTTAACTAAACCTGCTTTCTGGTCTCCTGAATAAGATGTGGTCCAAGCATAGCTTCCTCCCATACCTCAAACAAACATATGGGTGATCATAATTCCCTACATTACAATGCTTCATAATATTTCATATGAATAGTATCCTCAAATCTATTATTTTATTATATTTAAAAAGGAGGTATATGCCTATCCTAAGAGCTGATGAAATTTAGGATGAATTCTTGCAGCATATTTTAAATCACCTGAACTATTTTCACTAATTTTTCATCTTTTTGGTGGTGGTATGTTGTTCCCAGAAGAACCAATATACCTAATTCACTCTATATACCATTAGAGATCGATTAAGTAAACCTTGTGTCTCTATCTGAAATGATAGTATGTGGGACCCCATGAAGTCGTACTATCTCACAGATGTACAACCTCTTGTGGTCATTTAAAAAAAAGGTCTCTTTAATATGATGGAAATGATAAACCTTTTTGATCCTATCAATAGAAACCCATTTGGTTTCTTACTCCGAGGAAGCCTCAGTAAACCTTTCATGGATTCCATCACAATTTCATTCCATTTTCACTCAAGAATGGGCTATTGCGGTAAATGATTGGAAGGTCACTAGTGTTACAACTTCACCAACTGACATGTGGAACTTCTCATGAAAAAACATGCTACATGTCGTCTCATATCCAGACACAAATATTGGTGATGTAAATCCTGATAAATTCAGTATTTTCGTTTTGGGATTCCTATGAAAAAGTATATAAGGCTCACATCAGCTCCTCATGCATGTGTGAAAAGACCCATACAAGTCCACGTACTAGGTAATTTCAACCTCACACATGGTTCACCCATGAGGAGGTTTCTAACATTAAACACTCTCCCATAAGATTAGGATCTCTGAATTTGATAGGTTCCTCATCCACACTCTATCTAGAAGGGTATAGGTACCAACTACAGATTATAAGAATGTATCACCCTAACAATATTGTTCCACTAAGTGCATCTCAGAGAACATATACATAATATTCCACTAGCTTCTATAAAACCTAACTTTCTATATCTAATTCCTCCTACTCAGTGAATCAGCCATAACATTACCATTAACTAGAATATTGGTGACCACAATTTCAATAGAATTTAGATATTCAACCCCATTTTCAATATTTCATTTGAATTATGTTGTGTCAATATGTACCTGAGGATTTTTTGGTCCATGTACACCACAAAATTCTCCCCTAGTGAGTAATGTCTATAATAGTGAAATGCTTGAACAACTGAATCTAACTCATGGTCAGGAATCTTGTAGTTCCCCTTGTGTAGCCACAACTACTATGACCCATATACTAAGACTCAATCTAACTACATAAGTATTAATCCTAGATTGATACATGATGCATTAGGTTACATTGTGTAACTTCATCCTATCTCTAGAAAAAGAAGTATTGATACTGAATTCAGAAACAATTTTAGCCCTTGAAATATTGAATTTCAAAAATCTAACATCATGAATTTCACACCCTTCTTATTAAATCCCATGAGCGATTATTATAAAAGTGATATGTACTCTATGAAAATTTGGTAGTATCCAATTATCATCACAAAACACCATATCTGAAATATTTTTTTGGGATTATCCCATTGAACTGAAACTCTCAAATTCATTGGGTCAACTGATACTTCTGTCTCTATGAAAACATGACTCCAAAAGTGAAGTTAATCCCTCTATACGTGGTTCATTGTGAGCTTAGCATACAAATGATGCTCTCTCAGTGAATTCAATACGGTATCATGTTTTTTAGAGATGTTTCCATTATGAGAATACTTGAAAATATCATTCATGAATATTAAAAAAAGAAATTCCAATAAGGATGAAAACATTATTCATCAGCAATATGATGATTGCTTGTGTGTTTGTGAGATTTAACCACATAACAAAACACTCATATAAACCATACCTTATATGGAAGCATGTGTGAGGTATGTCGAATGGTATAACAAAGACCTGATTATAACCTAATCTCAATTCAATCATTGTTAAAACATAATATCCTCATATATAGTTGAGGATGTCATCTATTTGGGAAATATGATACTATTTCTTAACCATTAGATGATTCAATTTCTAATAATGCACACATTGCCTAAGGGTATAATCCACATTTTTATAAAAAATAACCATTGAACCCCACTGAGAAGTAGTGGGTAAAATAAAACCATTACTCTCTAAATTAAATAGTAGCCTATTGAGCTCATATATCATAGTATTAGAATCTCTATGGAGAAAAATAAACGAGGCTAGATCTCTCGGAACTAGCATGATATAGAACTCTACCAATATCACTACAGGTAGTCTTAAAATTTCATCTGAGAAAACATCCCTAAAATAACTAACCACTGTCGAAAAATATATCTTATGGTGTCCCTAATAATCTATATATAAACACGCAATTTAGGCTATCAGACCACACATCCCGTGATGCTTCAGTCCATCTCACTTCACTAAGAAATCCCATTGACCTTTATAAATGAACTCTCCACCCTCGTTTGATGTAAAGGACAACCTATGGTGGTAGAAGTCAATGAAGGAATGAAAGGGAACCAACCATTCTATCCGTATAATTATTTAAAAACATGTCATCTAGAAGACAAAGAGGTACCATATGAAGGGACACCCATAAATATCACGTGGACACTCCCTTAAATGATAAAACTCCTCCATTATAGTTCCCAATGGAGTGTAAATCATTATATGTCCATGACACCACTATACACTAAGCCAAATTTTCTCCAAGAGGATATAAATATGATGATTTTAGAAGACCGTCTATTAAAAATAGAAGGTGTTATGTATAGGTTACTATAATAGTACCTCTCATAGTAGAAAGCTCATGATTCTGATCCTCAGGTGTCGGTCTCACAGTGTATAACTGGCCTAATCCACGACCATGTTACAAAACCTCACTACCTTGATCAGATCCACTCTACTATCATCGTATTTTTGGGGTCTAACTACTATGGCCTTAACCACCTCCTTGGCCTGATCAACTAGTTTACTCCATCTCCCTACCTAATGAGAATCTTTTGACCTTGCTCATACTTGGGGACTTAGTGAAACCCCTCTCTCAGTAGCTTCCAATGGAAATCATATGCAAAATAACTTCATATGGACAATCTTGTTGAAGGATCATCACTTAAATGGGTCTCTTGGGAACTATTCCTCTCATATGGTTTGGTCTACTGCACTAGAAAACCCACACTTGAATTCTTGAGTTTGTGGTGTGACTGCTAATATCATCCTATATAATCTCTAGAAGAAGCTTCCTACTACCAGTCGATGTTGCCCCATATCTCAATGTCGAACAACCATGGATCGCACCTCCAGCCTCTCTTAGGTTATGAAATGTGATAAGAACCTCATTCATTATTCCAGAAATGTAAGTCATCTAAAATAAATTCACCTATGATTGGATGTTGTACATAAGACCATATTTGAATCTACCATATTTAGATAACTCATCACCTATCAAAATAGGTGCAAATAATTTTAAATATTTATAACAAGACTAATAATCCATAAATGATAATTCTCCCTACTTTAAATGCATTAACTCGTTGGTTCTATCATCCCTTAACATCCAAGGATATAATTATACATTGAAAATCATATGAATATTATTAAAGGAAATATCCTGATAAAAATCCATTAGAGTAATGAAATATCACCATTTGTTGGTGGAATCATGTATCATATATGTAGTAAATTTTAATCTCCTATCATGAGGTGTCGTGTGATGCCTGATGTTAGATAGAATGTCCTCTAGCCATGAATATATAGTATTTCTTCTTCCATACCTTGAAAAAGTGGGAAAATGGTGCTACTATAACTCACATGTAAACTCTTCCATATTCAGGGAAGGTATTATTTCTCAATGAATGGTTTACATGAATTTTATAAAGCGTTAATGGAACTATTCCTCAACACCTATGTTTATAAAAACTATGGGTTCCAAATATGGAATTATTGGAGGATCATAATCAAAGTTACTTTTTATTATTATAATGACAATAAAACCAGACAAACAAACAAACATACAAACATATTAAACAACCAGCCTAAGGAGGTCTGAAATATTGAAAACCAAGGGAATCCCCTATGATTAAATTGACCCCTTCGGGCTTCAAGGTGGAAAGATCATGAAAACAGATTGGGTTAGGACCAAGGAAATCCATAGATGCAAGGTGATCTACCAAATGGTTAGCCTCAAGCCAGGAGTGACTTATTTTGGTTCCATTATCAAGCATATATTTTCACTTTCTGATGATGTAGAGAAAGGAACATGGAGTAAAGAATATATCATTCAGCAAATTATAGAGAATTTTAGAATATATTTAAAACTATAATAGAACAATACCCTTCTGATGAAAAAGGTTAAACTTTATGAGCATGGACTTACCTTCGGCCTAGATAGAGGATCCATTTCCTAACTAGGAGGAGAAGTCTAGAAGAAACGAACCCCATGAGTCTCGAATAACCCCACCCCAGAAAAGGACACCCATAGAACAAGACCCATCTGTGTTGAGTTCAAGGCCCCAGTGGGGGGGATACCAGAAAACTCAAACACTACTATTTGTATTCACATTCAGTTGGGATCCATGTGAATTGGAAACCAACCAGCTAATGGAGGGTGCACCCCACAAATTATTGTGGAGATGAACCAGGTCAGTAAGGATGGATTTCATCCTGTTAACAATATACTTACCCGATGTGAGAGTCCCATAATATCTGGATTTATTTATATCTTACCAACCATGTTTTACTCATTACCTACACAAATATGTATCACACAATTGGTATAACCATCATAGATCTGATAAAAAAACATGAAATTCAGTAATGCATCCAATATGGAATGGCATAGTTCATATCTGGTGAATTCCTATAGGTGCCAAAAATTATGTGTCAGATGGAATACCACCATATCATCGGGTTACAAAAAAATAGATCCCACAATCATATAATCAATAATATAAAAATTCAAGTGCATCAACAAAAATTTGAAGAAAATCAATTTTATTTCCAAATACAAAAAATATTAATTTCAGCTAAGGAAATTTGTCCATTTCTTATATGTGGGGCAGCTACCCCCAATAAAATTTCATTACCGAATTCAAATTCCTTTTTATAACATTTTATTGTTTCCAATTATTAAATCAAAATTGAAAGTAAGGCTCTAATACATCTTTGTAACATATTGAAACTTGATTCCATAGATGGTTCCCCAATCTCAGTTGGCCACATGGCCTCAATAGAATTGCCCCAAAAACTAAAGGATGATGACTATAACTGACTGCCTATGTTTTTTAGTGGGGAGAATATGAACTCATTACGATAGTGTAGAACAATGAAAATAAAACAACTGATAAGTATTGGAAGAAGTAAATCAGACATATAAATAAATTAACATGAATATAATATACAATAAATCCAGAAGTAACCTCATATTCAAATGATGATGTTACATGTCATTTGTCTCATCAAAATACCAAAAAAAGTATACTTTTTTTGTCTATAACACTTGTAACAAAGGTAAATAATGGGAAGAAGTGATCCGATATAGTATTATGAGCCTCAACTTGGTCCTATCCTAACCGAATCCTAATATGAAATCGATAACATATATCATGTCACTTTCCCTTATCAATACATGTAATCATATAGTCTTTCAGAGTACCTTATGGTGGCTCGAACAAGGTGTGATACATCATACCATTAGGGAACCACCGAATGTCATGTGACATCCATTCAGTGGATACCTAAAAATATTATTGTGCATGTAGTAATAGAATGTAAATTATCTACTAAAAAGTAAACTCCCTATAAAGTACAGATTCCTATTTAATAACAAATCATATAATTAATTTCATTTTTAAATTATGTCTATCAATTAATAGTCTATCCAATGTATTTTATAAAGGTTCATTTAATTAGAAAACCTCATTTAATTAATAAGACATTGGACCAGGAATGTATCCCATCATACCCCATAGTGATATGATCAAAAGATGCCTAAATAGTCCATCTCTAAGTTGTATGGAAAATTTCGATTACAAGCAACTACTTTTTCTTGGTAGGCACATCATATAAACCAATCATCCATTATTCAATTCAAAACCTGAGATTTTCCTTTGAATTCCAAATTTGGAATTTAGGTATCACTCTAGGTGTATCTTGAACTAGGCACCTTACAAGACCATTCTAGGCATTCATCATTGTAATCATTCTATTTTTGTAGGTGTGGTGTAACAAAACTACCACTCAACTCAAGTATGTCTTTGGTGGTCCACAAATGTTACCCTTGTATCCCCCATGGAGTATATGATCAACTTCCATCTTGATTCCGCCCATGGATATCCATAAATAAATCAAGTATCACATGGAATAAATTAGTCATCCCCATGAGTTTTGACATAGAAATATTTATATGGAATCTATATTTCACCCATGAATAAGTAAGTTTGAAGCTGGTTCATTTTGTCAATGGAGTTTTTATATGAACCCATGTTCCACCCAATTCATATAATCAATTAATGTCATTTTTTTATATATAGTTTATCACCATAAACAATTCAGTTCTACATTCACTTCAATGGTGGATCATTTCATGTCTAACAATATAAATCTTATACTTTACTTTACTCACATAGGTATTTCATTATGAAAAGCTTCTCATGTTTAATCAACCAGTAAATGGAAAGTGTGAAGGGGAAATGAATCCAAACACTATTCTTTACAAAATCAATTTTAAATTGATTTTACAATTAAACTCACATCTAAATTTACAATTCAATTCATAAATTTAATTTATGATACACATCCCATTGAAAATGGGTAAAAGGAACACTCTAAGTTATCAAAGTTTTCTAGCCACCCATTTTTTTCCAATCAACTAAACACACATCCAATGGGGTGGTTCGAATTAACATTTTTTAATCACTTGAAAATTATTAATGGGCATAATTAATTTCATTGGCTATACCAATCCATAAAATTCATGGATTAAATTCCATTTCAAGTGATATTCTATCAGAATTGGGACTGGGTCACAATTACATATATATAAACACTTCGACATTCATGTAAAATCATGATATCATCTACCATAAAAATTTAGTATATATTTAGTCTAGTATAAGCTCCAAGTGCAACGAATATTTGGATAAAAATTAATAAACAAGTCCCTGAAAATAGTAAAAATTAGCATACACCAAAATCGCTCAATGGATACCAAGAACATTGAATAATGGATAAAAAGGAAATTATATCTCATTTATATTGATCCCATGAGAAAAATAGTCCTTGAATTTTTATCTAGATGGGGAAGATCTCCCATTTACTAGGATAGTAACTAAATAGGAATCCCAAAGGTGAATTTTCAATGTGGATGGAGAAATCAATATATTTGGTTAAAATAGATTTAAATAGGGTATATTAGAAAATTTACAAAAAAAAAGGGTCAATGTGTTTTGTTCAGACTAATGGATAAATCATGCACCATCTATGCACCCTTAGTTGTAGGTAGGGGCACCATGCATGGTTTCTCACACAGTTGAAAAACCCACATGAAAACTCTACAAAACATGTTTGTTAAAATTGTAGAAAGTATCACATGGGAGTGTGCCCCAAATAGTTTAGTTTTTAAAAATGTGCATAATATATCTTTTTTATGTCCAGAATAGAATGTTAATAATTAACCATGTTTCCTACATTTCATGGTTTTTAGTAATCATTCACCAAGAAAGTTTCTCCAAAAAAGTGTGACTGGGGCACAAAACAAGCCCTAGACACCCCTGATACCTCTACGACCTCAAAGGGCATTCATATTTTTCCATATTTAAACATTTAAAAAAATTAACATAAAGTAAAATATTTATACCTCAAGAAAGAAATGGGTTCTTAAAATTATAGAACTGTTATCATATATATCATACAATATATGATTAACTTATTCCCTTTTTTGTAAAACCCCAATATTCCACGGTATGTATCCCTTCGAATAATGCATTGGATGGAATTGTACACAACTTCGAGATTCAAACATACCGAGACCAATCAAAATAGTTGTTATGAATAGTAATTCCCACATTGATAAATTTAATAAATTTTATTTTTCAAAATGTACTTCATTTTTATAATTCGGAATATCGAAATTAGCTAATGGTGAGTTTTTGGTATTTTTCTGAAAACATTCAATTTTTTTGATAAATAGTGAAAACACTACGTTATTGGTTAAAACCGACATTTTATTTAAAAAATTATTTATTTTATTTAAATTTATTTTTAGGTCAAAATAGATACATAATACCTATATATGTTAAATTTAATTCATTGGAGTCATTTTATAATATATTTAGATATATAAAATGTTTACTTAGCTTTTACCATATTTTACCCACCACGAAGGAGCATTTGCAAATTTGAATAAAACATAATTTTACCAATCCTGTGAGTGGAATTTTAAAAATATGGGAGACACGATTAATATTAGAATGCATAATGTCATTCAATAAGATAAAAATACTTTTTGGTGAATAGTAACTTTTTACTATTACTTACCATGTGTAAAATTAAATAGGGTAATTAAGTGTAAAAATGACATCATAATTACCCTAACACATGTCCTGATTCTATTGGATAAGTATAATTTGTCAAACAACAACTTGAGGAATAAAATATGATCCTCTTTGGTCTACCTGGATTAAATTAGGTCATTTATTATTATTTTATTTAAAGAATAGTTAAATGAGTTAAATTCAATGTTTAATAACTAATCAACTTTTAATATAAGTTTATATATAATATATATTTGACTATAAAAAAATTATAAATAAAAAACTATTTCCTACAAAATTATATTTAATTTATAAATTTTAGAAATTATATAATTTAATTTATTAATGACACAATGATGATATAGTAATTACCCTATTAATGAAAGATTAAAATAATTGATATTATAAATATCTAAATAAATGTAGTGTGATACTTTTCATGAATTCCAATAACATTATAGTTTAATATGACATGTTAGTGTTGATTAAATAATTTTATTTCTAATTAATCATGATTTTACGATTTTCACAAATACCAAATACTAAATAGTGTCAAAATTGACATAATTGAGTTTTAAAAACAATGACTATAATATTAATTGATATAATATTCCTAAAAATTAATAGTTCATCCAAAGGACATAGAAAAGGTTATATATATTAATAATGAACCACATGGGATTCTCTTTGTTTTTTATAGTATGTTTATTAACCATATTATATAAAATACAAAGAGACATGGTAAATGTCAAACAATTTAACTAAGAGTTAAATATAAAAGATAAGGTTAATATGGTTACTTAAACCTGTATAAAACCTATTGGTTGAATGTTTTTCGACCCATACCAACCATATCCTATAAATAAATAATTTTATAGCCATTAGAAACCGAAAATATTTTTATTACAAAATAATATTTCTAGATTTTCAAAAAGTGAGATTCACCTCTCTTAAAAAGGGTATTCCCCTTTCCAAAATTTCACACCTCAAAAGCCATTTTTCTTGGAAGAAACATACCCAAAAATCCTCCCAAAAATCCTATCCTAATTCTAGTTGCCTTCCGTTGGTCATAAAACCTACCTATGTATCCATTTTGATCAAATCAAAAGAAAGAACCCGAAGAAGGGGTAAATATTTCATCACCTTTTTCATGTTCTTTTCTGACTCCACCACCTATTTCTTTGTAGTTTCCATTGTAAAATAATAACTCCAGTATGTTCTATATATTTTTATGTTATTATAAAAATTTTACAACCATATTCATTATTCTATCCATCATTTGAATGAAAAAGTTACCATACATTTGTACGTATGGCTTAGCGTCTCGACGTCGTGAAGCAGTTTGTTATTCAAACAAATCATTATTTGGATGGGTATAATAATGAGTATAAATGAATTAAATAATAAATATAACATTTTATTTATTCTTTATATATTATATACCATCCAATTACCTATGATTTCACCATTAATATAAGTATATTGTCGCTCCTTCGTACGTATGGATTAACACCTCCACGAACGCGATAAGATTCATTCCCCATCATAATCATTCAAGAATAATTTTAAACATATGATTAAAAATAATGTTTAAGAACTTACTATCTATCTTTATATGAATAAAATACATTCTATCCATTACAAACATGTCTTACATAATGGAGCATATAAAGGAAAACTGACCAGTTAACACCCAAAATGATGAAATTACTAAAATATTATTAACAAAGCTATATTAAGGGATCATATATGATACCATATTTATGTATATAGTTTTTTTATAAATTAATAACAATTTTTTAACTATTATACATGAGTTTAATGTTCCCTCGACCAAGGAAATGTACAATGTAAGGGTTAATTTAACAATATTTTTATTATCTGGGGTTGTTTTAACGTAAGTATCTACTAGGAACTCTTTATCAACTGTACCCATGTTTTCTTAAAAAATGTATTTCAAAACATTTTTACTATTTAATTGGAAATGGGTTGAATTAATTTATACCCTTATTTTACCTTATATGTTTTGAATGAATATTTTCCATCATTTTCCAAACAAGTTACTTTATGACCTTTTCGACAAAGTTAAGGTAAGAATGTTAATATTAACATATATGATGAGTACAGCTATTTTCCAACATTATAACATCAACGAAGATTACTTTAAAATATTATATGAATTATTTCAAAATAAATATTTTCTTTTTCAATTACATTACTATTGAATTATTTCAATATAGAAAGAGATATTTCTCTAAAAAAGTTTTGATTTCATCTATGTCAACATCCTTTTGATGGATTTTAATCTTGTTTGAAGTTGATTTATTATGATAAAAATCATCCATATTGTATTGAGGATATTGTAATTTGGTTTACTGTGGATGTATTATTCTTATACCATTCAGGGTTTAGGGAAAATTTATTGACATTTCGTATGCTAGTTTTAATACGAATGATTGTGTTATGTTTAAACATTTTCATATAAGGAATAAATTGGACATAGTATGTGATGGGTGGAGCCTGATATAGCTCCTCAATGCATCAGTAGGTCTCTCAAGACAAACTATTGTCTTGGCACAAGGCCTTCACAAAATCATATTTGTAGTCTTGGGACAAGGCCTTGACAATTTTGTTATGAATTCTTCCATTATGAATTCCATCTTTATGAATGTGGTTATTGATATTTCATGTGATTATTAAACTAGTATAATATCCTTGTGATTGAGTGAATGTAATTATTTGATTTTATCTTATCCATATTATGCTGATGTTTAAGTTTAAAAAACTTTTTTTTTCTCTTATACATTGCCTTAAATGTTCATACTTATTTATAAAAATATCCGCTATATTGTTATCCTTAAAGGGAATATGAGATCACACCGTTCTATGTTTTATTTTTTTTTATTATGTGATGAAGTATTTTATGGTTGACCTGAAGTATAGGCTATGTATATAAGGGTTATCAAAAGGAGACAAAATGTTATTGATACTTTTATTTCATTATGTAATTTAGAACATATGAATGCATCTAGTACTTCTAAGGCTTCTAAACTGATCGATCTTCCGATACATGATTTCTTGTATCATGACAATGTTATGTAATAATGCACCGACTTTGGGTAACTGGGGTTAGGGAATTACAGTTGGTATCATATAAAGTTGCGTACAAACCATGGAAACTATATTTAGAAAAACTCCCATTAGAGAACACTACCCTATGATAGACTTTGAGGATTAGTATAGAAGAACTACCTAGAATTATGGTACCATAGAGATTTTGGGATTTTTCTAAGAAATACATCCTTTTCTGAATACAAGCTAGTAGAGGTGGATTTGGCATAGACATACCTTGGGTTAAAACCTAAAAACACCACTTCGAACTAGACTTGAACAGGAACTGGTGTACGACAATGGGCCTTGCTACACTCTTAGTTACGACACTCCAAGGGGTTATGCTTAGGAAAATTCTCATTTTATTTACAAACAATTATGATGGGTTTATAGTATATAAATTCTCAAGGAAAATATTTTTATGATTCAGAATTATATCCAAAATCAATTCAATTTATGTTAACTGTTTTACATGTTTGGAATTATGTATTACGACTCATAAACTAACCTAGTGTATGCAACTGTTTAGAAATGGAACCAAGTGGAAGGAATGGAAACTGTATAAACTCATATATTCCATGTGAGGATTTCCCTCATAATCAATATAATTATAGTGTAGCTGGTGATACAACTGCTGTTGATTAGCTTATCACCATACTAGGAAAACTCACTCAGGTTATGAATAATAACCATAACCGTGTGGAGCACTCTGATCCACAACATGGTGGATCAATGTTAGACTGGTTCATGTGGAAAAAACCACCAACATTCAATGGGATTTCAATTACATTAGTATCCCAGCAATGGATAAGTTCCTTAGAGAATATATTTTGTGCTCTGGGAGTAGTGAAAGGAAAAAAAATTTCATGGTATTTTATTACCTCACGGGAGATATAGATAAATGGTGGTCATTGATTCAAAATATAATGGAATATGAAGAAGTATAAAACATGGAATAGAGGGTGTTTAATGATATTTTTTAGAAAAATTCTTTATTCGTGGACATTGAGTTGATATGGAAAGACAATTACTGAGTTTGAGGGAAAAGGAGGATGAGAATGTCGCAAAGTATGAGTCTATCTTTACATGGATAACAAAGAATGCTACAGATTATATATGTAACCCAAGGAGTAATATTTATTGATTCATTGATGAGGTAAAACCATTACTGGGGCGAGAATTAGTCTCACAATCCTACTTATCATATAAAGATGTTGTCCCATGTTCTATCAAGACATAAAAACAAATTCTCTAAGTCTTACGACATTAAAGCAATTCATGAGAGGAAGAGATATGTTGATCACTATAGAAATGGAAATAAGGGGAATAAGGGAAATTTTGAGTAACAATCCTATGGTTATGTGGGAAGAAACACCCTGGTACTGGCATTAAGTGAATGTGAGTATGATACAAGTGTGGTGAAAAAGGCCACCAAGCTTGTGATTATAGGGGGACGAAAGAGGTTGTAAATGAATGATAAAATTTTAGAGAAAAGGGTAATTATGAAAATGAATGTCATAAGCTCCTAGATAACTTAACTTATAAAAGTCCAAGGAATCATAGCCAAGTATATGAGATCACTACTTCTGAGGATGAAGCTCTGAAAGACATGGTGGCAGGTACTTTAATGGTTTCCTCATGTTTAGACAATTCATTATTTGATTCTGAATCATCAGATTATTTCATATCTTCCCTGTTTTCTAAAAAAAATTATATTTCCAATTTGATTTAATAAGGGAGTTGTCATTAAAAAATGTTAAGGGAAGTATCAATACAACAAATTTTTGTGAATCAGTTCCCATTAGGACATATAAATCATCTTTATCTGCTGATCTCATCATCATAACCATGTTTGAATTTGATATAATCCTTGGTATAGATTGGCTTTCAGACCATGATGTGAAAACATATTATAAGAAGAAGGAGGTTACAATTCTTGATGATGATATAGAGTACCTTATCTTTAGAGCAGAAACATCACCATATGATTGTTATCTATATCTAAACCCAGTAGCTCTACAAAATTCATTTATTGGTGAGGATGAGAATGAAATAATTATGGGTGAGGAAAAGAATGTTCATATAGAGTACATACCTATTGTGGGATTATATGTTGATGTGTTTCATAAAATTTACCTGGACATCCTTTGGAACGAGAAATTGTGTTTTCCATTGATTTAATTCCTTGTTCAAAGCTCATATCGAAAACCCCTTATAGAATGGCCACTATGGAATTAGTGGAACTAAAGAAACAACTAGAGGAATCAAGTAATAAAGGATTTATTCTTGATAGTGTTTCTCCATGAGGAGCCCTTATCTTTTTGTTATGAAAAAAGATGGATCTATGAGGTTTTTCATTAACTAGAGGGAGATCAATGTTATATAAATAAGGAATAAGTATCTCGTACCTCACATTGATGATTTATTATACCAACTTAATAGAGGTCAATATTTATCAAATATTGACTACTAATATGGATATCATCAGTTGTGTGTGAAGAATTAAGACATTCCGAAAGTAACATTTTGAACCAGGTAGGGGCATTATGAGTTTATAGTAATGCCTTTTGAATTGACTAATGAACCCTCTGTCTTCTTGGATCTAATGAATAGTGTATTCAAGGAATATATTTATGGATTTATAGTGGTGTTTATTGATGATATCTTAGTATACTCCGAAAGATACGAAGATCATCAAAATCACTTTCACATTATTCTAAAGACTCTAAGAAGAAATGAGTTACATGGGTTGTTTAGAAAGTGTGAATTCTGGCTTCAAGAGATTTGTTTTCTTGGACATATTGTCTCTGTGGATGGAATCACTATTGATCCTGGAAAGACCAAGGCAATCCATGAATGGCCAGAACCAATGAGTATAATTGAGGTACACAGTTTTATTGGTTTAACAGGTTATTATCAATCTTTGTCCATAATTTTATTTGATTGGCTAACCCATTAGCCAAGCTCACTCGTAATAGAGTTAAATTTGTTTGGACAAAAGTGTGTGAAAATGTTTTGAAAACTAAAGATAAGATTAGTTAATTATCTTATATTGAATATACTATCAGGGAATTATGGTTTTGTTATTTATAGTGATGCTTCCAAGAAAGAACTTGGTTGTGTCCTTATGTAGAGTGATAAAGTTATTTCCTATGCATCACGACAACTAACAATTCATGAGAAAAATTATCCCACTCATCATATTGAGTTAGCAGCTATAATATTTTCTATGAAAATATGGATACACTATCTCTATAGTGAAAAATGTGATATTTATAAAGATCATAAGTGTTTGAAGTATATTTTCTCACAAAAAGAACTAAAAATGAGTCAATAGAGATGGCCTGAACTACTCAAATATTATGATCACACAATACACTACCACCTGGGGTAGGAAAATAATGTGGAAAATGGTTTGAGTAGAAAGGATCATGGAGTTTTGAACAAGATGAGAGTTGAAAGGGATCTTATTTTCATGGATCTAATAAATATGGATATGGGAATAACCATGGAAGGTAAAACATCAATAATTTTTCAAATGGCTGATGAAAAATTATTACTAGAAAGGTTAAAAAGTTCTTAGATTGATGATGAGGAATCTCAAAAGAGTACTATAGCTATAAATGATTGGAGATTGAGTGACATCATATATGAAGATGGAATTTTGAAGTTTGGGAAGAGGCTTTGTGATCCTAACATACCTAATATAAAAAGGGAATTGTTGTATGATTATCATAGATCCAATTTCTCTATACACCCTAGGAGCACCAAGATGTATAGATATTTGTAGAAACATTTTTGGTGGGACAACATGAAGAGGGAGATTACTGATTTTGTGCCAGGATGTATGGCTTTTCAATAAGTGACAGCTCGAAGGGAACAACCTGGAAGAGTCATGCATCCTCTTCCCATACCTGAGTGTAAATGATATAATATTATGATGGAATTTGTCATGGGACTACCAATGAATCCCAGAAGGAATGATGAAATATGGGTCATTGTTGATCATCTTTCTAAGTCAGCAAATTTTTTTCTATAAGAGAAGATTTAACACTTGAACGTATGGCCAGACTATTTATTGATGAAGTTGTAAGACTTCATGGAGTACCCCTATCAATTTTTTTATAATTTTGATCCCTATTTTACATCAAGATTCTAGAAAATTCTTCAGAAGGCCCTGGATAATGAACATAATTTGAGCACTGCTTACCACCCTCAAACCGAGGTACAATCAGAACGAACTATTCAAACCTTATAAGACATGTTGAGATCTTTTTCACGTGACATTCAATGTATGTGGGATCAATATTTACCTCTGGTATAATTTTTCCATATTAATAGCTTACATTCATGTATTCATATGGCACCATATGAAGCGTTATATAGAAAGAGATGTTTTACAACAACTTGTTGGGATGATGTTGGTGAAAGAAAACTGTTAGGCACAAAACATGTTGAGGAAATGATTGAAAATTTTAAGGTTATCCAAAACCACATCAAATCATCTCAAAGTAGGCAATAGATCTATACCGATAACTGATGGAAGGATTTGGAATTTCAGGTAGGAGATCATGTTTTCTTGAATGTATCTCAATGGAAGGGTGTTATTCATTTTGGTATGAAGGGTAAATTGAGTCCCAGGTACATCAGACCTTTCGAAATTCTAGAATGAATTGGGGTTGTAGATTATCATTTGGCAATGCCTCCAAGACTCTCCAATGTTCAGGATGTGTTCCACGTATCACTATTGAGAAAATACATGCCTCGCCCAATGTATGTACTCACATACGAGGAAACAGAATTGGAACCTGATCTGTCTTATTATGAAGAGAATGTCAAAATTTTTGCTACAAGATAACAAGTGCTAGGAAACCAGACGACTCGTCTAGTAAAAGTTCTTTGAAGAAACCATAAGATGGAAGATGCATCGTGGGAACCCGAGGAACATAAGATGAAGAACCACCAAAATCATTTTGTGCGGTATTATTATAGAAATTTTGTGGATTATATTATATGAATTAGGGAAAAATGTCACACCCCACGCTTCCACAATATGTTTCCCTTTGAATAATTCAATAGCTTACATTGTTTGCAACATCGAGATTCTAACACATCGCGACCAATCAAACTTGTCATTATTAATAGTAATACCCACTTTTTCAAAATTTATAAATTTTATTTTTCAAAATTTATTTCTTTTTTGAATTATGGATATCGAAATTAGCTTAGGTTGAATTTTTTGTATTTTTTTAAACGTTAATTTTTTTATGAATATTGAAGTACACAACGTTATTGGTTAAAATCGAATTTTTATTTAAATTAATATTTATTTTATTTAATTTTATTTTCGGTTAAAATCGATATATAATACCTATATTAATTCAATGTAATCCATTAGAGCCATTTTATAATAAGTTTATATATATAAAAATTTAATTGATATTTTTACTGTCTTTTACCCACCTCCTAGAAGAATTTGAAAATTTGCAAAAAAGATAATTAAAATACTTCTTTGAGTTGAATTTCAAAAATCTGAGAGACATGGTTAATATCAGTAAGTAAAATGTCCTTTAATAAGATGAAAATAATTTTTGGTGAATAGTTACTTTTGACATTTATTTACGACGGTTAAAAGTAAATAGAATTAAGGGTTAAAATGATATCATAATTACCCTAAACCATGTCCTAATTTTATTGTATAAGTATAATTCGGCCAAGAAAAACCTTAGGAATAATATATGATCCTCTTTGGCCCACATAGATTAGATTACGACACTTATTATTATTTTATTTAAAGAAGAGTTTAAGGACATAAGTTCAATGTTTAATATCTAAACCATTTTTAATATAGGGATATACATAAGATAAATTAGACTATAAATATTAATTATAAAGATAAAAATATTTCCTACATAATTTAATTTTATTTATAATTTTTAGACATTAAATAATTTAATTTATTTATGACATAGTGATGATGTAGCAATTACTTTATTAATGAATTATTACAATAATTGATATTATAAATATCCAAATAAAAATAGTTTAAGAATTTTGATGAATTACACTAATTTTCAAGGTCAATATGACATGTTATAGTTGATTAAATTATTTTTTTTTGAAGTAATAATGTTTTTATTATTTTCAAAAAAACAAAATACTAAATAGTGTCAGAATTGACATAATTGAGTTTTTAAAACAAATACTATATTATTAATTGATATAATATTTCTAAAAATAAAATGTTCAGAAAGACTAATTAGATAAGGTTAAATACATGTATAATTAACCACTTTGTATTTTCTTGGTGTGTTATAGTATGTTCACTAAACATATAACATTAAAATACAAAGACACATGATAAATGCCAAACTATTTAACTAAGAGATAAATCTAAAAGATAAAGTTAATATGGTAACCTAAACCTATATAAAATCTATTGGTTGAGTTTTTTTAGACCCATACCCACTATAGAATCTAAATAAATAATTTTTCTGCCATTAGGAACCGAAAATGATTTTATTATAAAATAATATTTCAATTTTTTCCTAAAGTGACCCACACCTCTCTTATAAAAGGGTACTCCCCCTTATCTTAATTTCACTCCTCCAAAGCCATTTGGCTTGGCATACCCCTACCCATATTGCCTCCCATCTATACTCCCTTAATCATATACTCCTTACTTTGGTCATAAAGCCAACCTAAAAAGCCCTTTTGATCAAATCCAATGAAAGAAACTGAAGAAGAGGTTAATATTTCATCAAATCATTCATGTTCTTTTCACCATCCACTTCCTTGTTCTTTGTTGATTCCATTATAAAATAAAAAATCCAATATCACTTATATATTTTGATGTTTTTATAAAAATGGTACAACCATCTTCATTATTTTATCCATCATATTAATGACAATATCACCATACGTTCGTACGTACGGCTTACCGTCTCCACGTCGTGCTGTAGTTTGTTATTCAAAGACTTAATTATTTGGATGGGTATAATAATGAGTATAACTTATGTAAAGAATAAATATAATATGTTATTGATTATGTATATATGATATACCTTCCAATTACATATGATTTCACCATCAATATAATGATATTGTCGCTCGTACGTACGTACAGATTATATCTCCACGAACGCGATGAGATTCATTCCCAATAATAATATTTCAAGAATAATTTTCATTTTATGATTAACAATAATGATTAATAACATAATATAAATCATTATATGAATAAAATACACCATATCTATAACAATCATAGCTTACATAACAGATCAAATAAAGGAAAATGGATCAGTTAACACCTGAAACGATGATGTTACTAAAATGTTATTAACAAAGCAATATTAGAGGATCATATATGATATAATATTTATGTATATTGTTTTTCATATAATATAATAACAATGATTTAACTATTATTCAGGATTTTAACTTACAATCGGCCAAGGAAAAGTAAAAGTTAAGGGTTATTTTCACAATCTCTTTATTATCAGAGGTTGTTTTTACTTAATTATCTAATTGGACCTCTTTGTCATCCACATCCTTGTTTTCATAAAAAATGCATATTAAAACATTTTTAATATTTAATTGGAAATGGATTAATGTCATTTATACCCTTATTTGACCTTATATGTTTTTAAATGAATCATTTCTTCATCTTCCAAAGAAGGGACTTTATGACCATTTCGACAAAATTAAGATAAAATGTTTTTTTATTTTATATATCAAGTGAAGCTATTTTATGCCATTATAATATCATCGAAGATTCCCTTACAAGATTATAAGAATATTTTAAAAATAAATGTTTTTTATAATTATATTACTTTTAAATGATTTCAAAATAGAAAGAGATATTTCTCGAAAAATGATTTGATTTCATCTATGTCAACATCCTTTTGATAGATTTTAAGCTTGTTTAAAGTTGATTTATTATGATACAAATCTTCTATATTATATTGCAGGTTTTTTGATATTTTTTTCTATGGATGTCTTATTCTTATACCATTCATGGATAATAGATGATGTATTGGCATTTCATATTCTAGTTTTGATATGAATGTTTATGTTATGTTTAAACCTTTTCATATAAGGAATTTATTGGACTCAGTAAGTGACGGGCGGAACCCGCTATATCTATTTAATGCATCGGTAGGTCTCATGAGACAAACTAGTGTCTTGGAACAAGGCCTTGACAAACTCTTATTTGTAGTCTTGGAATAAGGCTTTGACTATGTGGTTATAAAGTCTATCATTATGAATTCCATCATTATGAAAGTGGCTATTGATTTTTCATGTGACTATTAGACAAGTATAATAAACATATGAATATGTAAATGGAATTATTCTATTTTAACTATTCCATATTATGATGATGTTTACATTTAAAAGGATTTTGTTTTAGTATTATACATTGCCTTAAATGTTTATGCATATTTATGAAAATTTCTGCTATATTGTTTTCCTTACTGAGAATCTGATCTCGCCCCTTTCTATGTTTTATTTTCTCCAAGATGTGAAGAATTAGTTTATGGTTGACCTTCAAGGATAGAAAATGGATATATGTGTTTTCAAAATGGGACAAAATGTTGTTGAATTTTTTATTTTATGATGTAATGTAAAACTTATGAATGTATCTACTACTTCCAAGGCTATTAAACTGATCGGTATTTCAGGACATGATTCCTTGTATCATGCCAACTTTATTTAATAATGCACTGACTCTGGGTATCTGGGGTCAGGATGATACACTTCTATTAATCACTTCTTAAAAATTATATGTTAAAATCATGTTTGGGTAATAAGTACATCACTTTTCATGTCTCTTTTGGTTTGGTATTTTCAGTCCCGTTACATTGATCTTGGTTATTTATTATCCATAAAATTAAACAATATTTCATTATCATATATATTCATTATATATTTGATTATATAAATCCATAAAATGTAGGGATAGAAAATTAATTACACCGGTCAGGGAGACTGTTGGTTGTACGTATGCATGAAGGTTGTTTCCATCATCATGACATATGGAACGAATTGAAGGGAAATAATATAACACCATTAAATAATATATTTTACATATATATAATATATCCTCATTAAATATATCCTTTTTTAAATCCACCAAAAATAAAATGAAAATTTAATCACATTGTTTCATTGAGGCAATAGTCCATATGTACGCACAAGCTATGTAATTTTTTCCAATGGATTGAATTTTGAAAAGTTATATGTTATATTATATTTCTTGGAGTATAAATATGTAATAAATATATTATATAAATATTAAATCCATTATTATATCTAGTTGTGAGAGGTGGTGATGGAAAATGAATTACATCAGCTCACGAGGAGATAATATGTTGTACACACAATCTATGTTTTTAGTTCCAACATGTTGGAGAAGTATATGGATATATGTTATTACACAATCATAGTAAAATATTAGTATAATGGAGATAATTATTTTATTTTAACATCATATATGAATAATATTTTGAGGAGGTGTAAGAATAAATGAAACAAAAACACTCAGTTAAGAACGATACCTCTTCTACGAACAACCTCCTTAGGTTTTCACCACAAGACTTCATAGGATGGATTAATAATAATAATAAGGCTTAAATGAAGTGTGGAGTTAATTATAGAATATATTTCATTAGGTATCGACAGAACCGAAATTATTTATTAGTGCGGTGAGAATAAGAGATGAGGTGCCCTTCTTTTAGTGGGGGAGATGACACACATGGAATTTTCAAAATGAATAACTTAAACCCATGTTTTAAAAATGAAACAGTGAAGAAAAATGGATAATTATTATATATTTTATGATTTAAGGTCTATGTATGTGTAGATAATATGAATTTGACATGTTTTTGGGTTATTTTAACTGATATTTTTTACTTTAATCCCAAGAAAAATTCAATTTATCCTTAACAACGATAAGTTATATTTACTTCTTGTACAATTAATTTTTTCCAATAATTATTTAAAAATTATTATATTACATTAATTATTCTAATTAAAAATAATGTATCCATTTTTATAAATTTATTTATCATAATTTATGAAATTTAATTTAAAATTAAACAAACATACACGATAAAAAATCTATTTTCTAATGAGAATATATTAAAAAGTAAAAGAAGTTTAAATATAAATATTAAGTATTAAATTTTTTATAATGTAATAAATTTGATAAATCATAATAAAATTTAATTAATTTTACTTTTATAAGATATAAAAAATATAACATTATACATGATTAAAATGAATTGATGGTTTTTTATAAAAACCATTATTATTTACAATTCATTAAAAAAATAATTTATGAAACAAAATCCCAATAAATCACCCTATGCTAATTTTGAAATGTTTATTAAAAAATTAAATTAAATTTTTCAAAAAATATTCTGAAATGGGATAATTTATTTTATTATTTTTTCACAAAAATTGAATGAAAGTATTGTTTTTAGAGAAATATTTTTTACAAATATAATGACTTTAGAAAAAAAAAATGTACTTATTTATCAATATATTTTATTATATAAAACCTTTATAAATAATTTTAAATTTCTTTTCACTATTCATTATTCTAGGTATAACATCTATGTTATAGTGGTCATGTATAAATAATAATATAAATAGTATATTGGGGTTTGTAAAAACTCGGTGTCACGTGTAACATAGTATGTCAATGAAATTTAATTTATTAGAAATAAGACATGTAATTAATTCATGGGGTATTACATAAAAAATATAATTATAAAGGAATGATGAATAAATAATGAAATAGAAGATGTAGGGTACCTTGATTTGAGATAAATCATTCCATTTATTCAGAAGGGCCAACCATTAAGACTGATGGTCGGAAGGCACAAAGAAGGGGCCAAATGTCAGATAGTGTCTGAAGGAAAAGAGTTAAAGAAGTTCCAAATATATTAATAAAATATTTATAGAGGAAAAACTGGCCTTAAACATGGATTGGTGACTTCAACTATGGTTGTGGTGACTCAGGAAAAACAAGATGTGAAACATCTAGTCCCCCAAATATTATATATACCCAATTCTCAAAATTTTTATTTTCTACATAAAAATAATAATGTCAATCACTATGGATTAAAATATTTTTTGGATATACTCCCTTTATATTTTTAACCATATAATGGGTAATTCCACATCCAATAAAGACCACCCTCTTTATTTCCCACAATCTTGCCCAACTCGACCATCACTCAACTCATCACCCATCATAGCCACCAAATTTCAATTTCAACCATCCTGATTGTCCATATTGAAATTCTCAAGACATCACACACAAGGTATCTACTACCATGATGTGATATATATACATCATTATTTAAATCGTAACTCCACTAGTAAATTAATAGGGGATACACTCTCTAAAATAGGATCCACTATTTTGTGGTGAACCTATATGGAAAGGTCACTCACCAAATAGGTGTTCTAGCCCTCGGTCGAAAAATTCTCTAAAACATCTAGCTAAATTTTACCACAACACTAAATTGAACACCACCATAGGACACACCCTATTCAATTTTTACCATAATATCCAAAAATCAAGTCTCATCATTTATAACCCCACCTTACTCCCTCTCAACTCTTCTAAATCCAAGAAGAATTCATGCAATGTTCTATGGAAGTTGATTCGTCAAATTAGATTCCACTAAAATAATTCTGTTCCCAAAAATAAAAACCCAAAAAATTAAATGAGAACCACCAAACCCATTAATCCCAAAGAGATACTCTTGAAATAGAGACAATACCATCACCAATCGAAAATTCATCACAGAAAATATTTAATATAAAAAGTTAGCATCAATCCAAACATCACATCCTAAAATGAAAATAATATTTAAAATATATTAGGGTTCTAAAAATATATCATAAAATCAATTTCCCATGTATATTCCTCTAACTCACTATGCCTACATAGAACACAAAATAAGGTAATGAAATACATGAGCAACACCTTCTCCCAATGATCATGAATCTAAACTAAAATCCGTATGAATTACTAGTTATCCTATAAATATTGACACTATATAAATTCCACGTTATCCTCTGTATCTTACTCTACCAGATCAGTGATATTGATGACTTCATGAATTAACTATTGATGTTTGAAAACCTGAAAAAATGTGGTTCTAGTCAAAAAAACATGGGTTAAACTAACTAATATCGATCCTCATCAATGTGATATAACTCTATAAAAAGACCAATGAACCTTTGTGAAATCATGCTATGATTTTCAACCCATTGTTTCACATGATAATGGAAAACCCTTAATAACACATAATCCCAAAACAAGAACTCTGATGTTTTCCTCCTTTGACATACATAATACTTATAATGGTCATGTTCGACCATTATTCATTATTGAATCATTTGAACCTTCTCATCCATGTTCTACATTATATCTAATCTGAATAATACTGCCACCCCATACTCAATCTTCTATAATAAATATCAGTTGGTATGCCTATACAATTCATTGATAGTATCCATACTAATGAAATATTGATATGTATTATTAAATGAAAACTAAATCAATGGTATTCCCTTCAACCATGATCCACCTAATTCTAAAAATACAGGCTTGTATAATATCCTTCATTATATTAATGTTCTTGACTATATGTTTGACCATCTAAGGATCCAAATCCATGTTAAAGTGTAGATTTGGTAAAAAAAATATAACTGGGGAATTCCATCAACTCATGAGATAAAATGAGGATGATGACCAGAGATGATAGTCTATGGCACCCCATGAAGCCTATCTATCTCATCCACATACCACCTCACTAGATCATCCATAACACTTGACTCTATAATTTCTTATAAATGGTATGGATTCATCAACTCATCCAAATTCACCCAAATATCATCAAATCCTCCTTGGGAACACAAAAAAACTTGCATTGAAATCAATTGAAATTATCTCTCACATCCACTAAAGGATATATAATGGATGAAAAAACCCTCATGAAAATGATTTATTATTTTCCTACCGAGAGACAAAACATCATGATATAAACTCCACGATATATAATTTCACCCACATCCTAAAAAACATACTACTGTGTGCCTAATAAATCTTGGAGGTATCAAGACACACCAATAATGTTGATCCAAGAAAATATCTCAAAACATTATCTGGCATCATAAATATAATAAAAACTTCCAACAAGAATAGAATTTTATGTTGATCTTCCTCTAACTATCCATCATAAAAACTACTATAAAAGACATGATCCAACATAAACTCTACCTCTATGTCTACCCATTGAGATTTCACCTAAAAAATAACAAAATAATTGTTTTCTGTTAGATGAATCCTCTATGAACAACATATTCTACATCAATATGAATCATTTAAGCTCCTTCATCACCATTCATATATATTTCCATCTTTTAATAACATAAAAGTAAATAGAATTTTACAAAAAAATATTATCTTTTAATGATTACTGTCTTTAAAAAAAGGTGTATAAAAGCTCAAAATTTAAAGTATTCTTCTATTTTCCATGAAATTATTATTCAAGGTTCATCCTATGTGAATTTATGGCATCACATAACCCAGTGACATATATTAATGGAAAGGGCGAGAAGAAGGTCCAGTAAGGGAAAACAACTGAGAGAGTTTACATGTGATCTTTAGAAATATTGATCAAAACATGAATAATATAAATATTTCATGAAAAAAGATAACATGAAGAATATCATAAATAATATAACATGAATCATAACTTGGAAATTTGGCTAAAACATTTAAGAGAGTCATTCATAATCATATCACCAATGTTTTTCATAGAGGTGTCATAAAAATTACCTTGTTTTTTCACCAAGGTATCATTAAACAATTCCACATAGACTATAATAAAGAATATTATAAATATCCTATGGAAAATAAATGAAATGAGTTTCATTTTGAAATCATGGTGTTTTAGAATGTTCTTAAAAAAGAAGATCCTTTTGTCATTTTAAACCCATGGAAAAGGAAGGTTGGTTTCATGTATGTTAATCCCAAAATTAAAATATATAAATTTTACTTCTATGTGAATAAACTGAGAGATTATAGTTAATTTGGAATTTATAATGAAAATAAAATAATTTCCTAATAAAAAGAGATTTATTTTTCAGACAAAAATCTGGAAACATAACATGTATGAAACACGGTTTTAGAAAACATTAAAAATATAGGGGACAAGGGTCTACCATTAATAAATAAATCTTAATATAGTAAAGGGATATAATAAAATGTACATAATAACATGATATGGAAATTTTAAGGACATGTCACATAAAAACCATAACATGGAAAGAGAAGAGAAGTTGAGAGTTCCCTTACATTTAATAGAGACTCCTAAAACTCAATAATCAAGATCATGGAACCATGAGGAAGACATGAGAATACTCCATGGGAGGAAATAATATCAGATATTTTTTGACGATGATATTGGAATAATTAAATAATAAGGAATGGGAGGGTATTTATTGAGAAAGTGAGGGATTTTTTAATTAATTTTCAAGGATACCTTAGTAGTGGTATTTAAAAAACTATGGGCATGCCTATTGTATTTTCCATTTGATATTGGTCAAATAAGAAACACATTCAGTTAATTTAAGGCATAAAACTATAACATCAATCTAATTTAATAATTACATCATTATGAAATATCTATGATTCCATTAAATATACCAAAAACACCAAATTTTTTGTCTACTATTCATCTAAAACTATATTATTTCATAAGAAACAAAAAAACCACCTTAACAATTTTCAGTGTGTGTAATTCATTGTTGAACTCAATTTTATGAATATAAATTTTATTTTAATTATAAATTTGTAAATAAAGATTTGTGTTATATAAATATACTTATACATAACTAATAATTTCTGAAACATTAATTTACTTGTACTGTGATATAATTATATCAATTTACCATTTAAGATGGATAATAATATTTATACATCCTTATGTGAGGTTACAATTCCATTTTTCATATTACTATTCAGAAGGGTAACATTATTATTCCCAAGGGTCAAGTTACTATTTACCAAAAAAATATGTTGATCTTATCAGACTCTAAATATCTTATAGATTGAAATCATTTATGTCTATTTTTTCAGAAATCATTTCAAACAATCCATTATTTAAAATATAATAATTATTTAAATGAAAAATAAGGTATTTTTACAATTAATAAAAAATATAAAACATCATTGAAAATACATAAAATCCACCATAGATTAATTTTGTCATTTGAAATTAAAAAATGATGTTTATCTTACCATAATAATTCTCTAAGTATGATAAATCTCTATAAATTACAATTTTTACCAGAAAAATAAATTTATCAAATTTGTCTCAATTTAATATATTTTGTCTAAGAAAAACATTTCATAAAATGTAAATGATGAAATAACAATTTCATTTAAATATAGGGATTACAATTTAAGTGATTATGGCCTTGAAACATAACCCCTCTTAACATCCACATACCACCTAATGTTAAGGTGTTTGATGGTGATAGACTCTTGGGGTGGATTGGAAAACATCACTCGAGTGGAAATCTTCAAAAACATTATCTTCTCCCATATTTGATTTTTTCAAGCTTAACATGTTGAAGCTCATCATGGGATTGGTCCAGATTAAAGCCTAGTGACGCTACCTCCTTAATAAGATCCAATAAATATAATTTTTTTGGTATGATTATATTGGATATTCCCATTGAATCTTCTTTCTTCATTAGTATTCCCTTTTTGTTTCTATTTATAATCAATAGTCGCAATGTTGAGTATAAAATCCAATGGTCATATTGACCAATGGTCATATAACATTTGAAACCCGATGATCACATTAAAATATACTTACATCATTAATTATGAAATATATATTTCTTTGAAATAATATAACACACATTTTTAGGAAACAAGTATCTTTTTAAATGTTTGGGTCATTACATTTTCCCACTTAATATGTTTTAACCCTGAAATTGCAACGTTTTCTCTCTATTGAGAACGGATGAGGGTACTTTTGTCTTATTATTTTCTCCAGTTCCCACATATCATCTTCATACATGCGGTTCTTCCATAACACTTTGATGAGGTGGGTAGTCTTATTGCATATAATCTTGTCCCAATGGTCTAAGCTCTCCACAAGATTCTTTTAATAATAGAAATCATGTTCTAGATTTACCAGCTCTTAATTCAGTAAATGTAAAGGGTCAGGTATGTACTTATTCAAGAGAGATTTGTGGAAAACACAATGAACTTGAGATATATTTGGTGGTGGTTCTAGAATATAGGACATTTTGTGTATGATATCAAGTAATTAATAGGGTCCAATGTACTTGGGGATAATATTTATTATCTTCCAAAATCACAAGACTCCTATTCATAGTTAAATTATTAAGGTATACATTGTCGTTGACAAAAAACTACAAGTCCAATTAATGGTTGTCATCATAGCTATTTTTCGGACTCTATGAATCCTTGATGTGTTGTGGGATGGCCCAAACTATTTATGTCATCATTGGAATAAGATCATTCCTATGAATCTTTATCTCATTAGCTTCATCCCAACAAGTAGGATTTATAAATTACTTCCCATATAGAACTTCACTGGGATCCATTTGAATACTCGAATGGAAGCTTTTTTGTATAAGAAATAAACTAATGGGATATGTTGATCCCATAAATATTTAAATTCTTTTGAGCATGTTCACAAAATGTCCTTGAGTGTCGTAATAGTCCTTTTAGATTGGTAATCAGTTTGAGGGTGGTAGGCTATACTGAAATTTAATCCTCTAGTGATATCATGTTAATCAATTTTCCAAAATCTTGATATGAATCTTGGATCATGATTAGATACAATATAAATTGGAACTCCATGAATCCTTACCACAATTTTCATGTATATCATGTAGATTTTCTCAAGAGAAGAATCATCCCAAATATAGGTAAAATGGGCAGTCTTGGTGAGATTGTCCATTATAACCTATATCACATTTTTTTCTTTGGATTTTTTCAGGATACTGGTGACAAAATACATAGTGATATTTTCTCAAATCCAAGTTGGTATGGGTAGTTCTTGTAACACTATTTTAGGAAGTTGCCACTATTTCTTCACTTGCTAACACAGCAGGAACCTTTTATTATAGTCCGAAATCTCCCTTTTCATGTTATCCCACCAATAATGATAGGAAGGCCCATAAATATTTTATTGCTTCTAGGATGTGTTATGAATTTAGAGCTATGATAATTATTATTCAGATCCATTTTTATTTCATGAATATATGAAACCATCTCCTTGTATGAAATATCATAACACCTTCTTTATCAATATTGAACTTAGTAAACATCCCATCAATGAATGCCTAAAACTTCCTCTACACCAAAGGATCATCCCTTTTATATTTCTAGATCATCATTAATAATTAAGGTTTATAAATCATTTGGGATAGGTTTGATGTTGTCACTTCCTTTACAATTTCTATTTTTTGTTTTACATGGTATTTTATCAATGTATCTCTTTGAATCCTCATCATTTCCAGTACATCAATGTATTTCCTACTGAACACATCAGTAATCTTTTTCCTCTTCTAGGATGATAATGAATTGAAAAATAATTGTCTATAAGAAGTTATAATCATCTCCTTTGTCTCATGAGAAATTCATTTTACATGGAAATATACTTAAAACATTTATGGTAACTATATATATCACATTTCTACACATAAATGTAGTGCCTCCATATCTTCAAAGGAAAAACTACTACATCCAGCCCCAATTCATGTGTTGGATACTTATTCTCCTGAGGACTCATTATCAAGATGCATAAGAAATCACCATATCATTTTTCATGAGGATGCACCCAATAACTTTCAGAGATACATTTCTAAAAATAATGACACTTATCTGATATTGGGTAGTGTTAACATGAGTATAGTAAACAATCTATTCTTCAGATCTTGGAAACATTACTCACACTCTTTTTTTCCAAATGAACGTAACACCTTTTCGAGTTATCTTGGTTAGTGGATTATAATGTTATGAAACAAATTCACAAACCTTCAATATTATACTTATAATACAAGGACATTATGAATCTACATTAAAATTTTATTATGAGAACACTCCTCTACAAACATTTTCATTGCAGGGTTAACTGAGATTCCTTCACTGGTTACAATTCATCCCATGAAAGAAAATTGTTTTATCCACAACTCACAATTTATGATCATTCTAAATAACCTCTCCATTGTAACACCCCAATATCTCATATTACGTTATCTCATTAAAGTAATTAAATATCTTGTGTTATACGCAACACCGAGTTCAACCGCAGCACAACATTGCCAAAATAGTCGTTCAAAAAGCAATTATAAAAATAATTAAATTTATTTGCAATATTATATACACTATATAATTTTTTCATTAATATTATGTGTTTATTAGACATAATATAAGACAAAAGTCATTTTTTCATATAAAAGAAGTATTTTTTTAAAGGAAATTTTACAGCCTTTTAATGGGGAACCCTTTTTAAATCCAATATTTGACACATTTATATATTCAATTTGAAAAAATAAACATCTTATTTTGAATCGGGACATAAAAATTTTGTTTAGATAAATTTTTGGTGTTTTTCGGATAACTTTGATATTTGGGTGAATAATGAAAATTACTAAATTTTAACTGAAAACAACATTTTTAATCAAAATACTTGATAGTGTTTAATTATAAATTAGAATGGTTTTGATGTATAATTAAATTATATTTTTATCATTTAATACAATGTTGGTCATTATAAATAATTTCACAGTTAAATTTGACATAAACACATGTCAATCTTTTGATAGTTTTTACTTTATTAAAAACACATTTTTTTTATATTGACAACGGGAATTAATATTAAATTTATAAATGAAACTTTTATGTTTTGAATTTTTTAAAATATAATTCATTTTTTAATTCGGAATATCTAAATTAGCTTTAGGTTATTTTTTTGGTATTTTTTTGAAAACATTCAATTTGTGATGAATAGTGAAAAACACTAAGTTATTGTATAAAACAGACTTTTTATTTAAATAATTATTTATTTTATTCAAATTTATTTTAGGTAATAATAGATACATAATACCTATATATGTTCAATGTAATTCAATGTAGTCATTTTATAATAATATTAGATAAATACAAATTTTATTGAACTTTTTACCGCCTTTTACCGACCTCCAAGGAGCATTTAAAAATTTGCATAAAACATAATTTTACAACTTCTGTGATTTGAATTTAATAAATCTGGGAGACACGGTTGATATTATAACGTAATATATGGTTCAATAAGATAAAAATAATATTTTATGAATAATAGTTTTAACTTTTATTTACAACGGTTAAAAGTAAATAGCATAATTAAAGTTAAAAATGAAATTATTATTACCCAAAAACAAGTCCAAATTCTATTTTATAAGTTTAATTTGACTAAAAACAACATTAGGAATAAAATATGACTCTATAGGTCCACTTTATTTAAATTAGGACGTTCATGATTATTTAATTTAAAGAAGAGTTAAGATTGTTAAATTCAAATTTTCATAACTAGAACATTTAAATACAGGGTTATACATAAGATAAATTCGACTATAAATAATCATTAGAAAGATAAAAATATTTCCTAAATAATGGTATTTTATTTATAATTTTTATACATTGATTAATATAATTTATTTATGAAACAATGATGATGATGTAATTACATTATAAATGAATGATTAAAATAATTGATATTATAAATATCCAAATAAATGTAATTTTAGATTTTTGATAAATTAATATTATTGTATAAATTAATATGACATGTTATGTTTCATTAGATAAATTTTTTTCAAAGTGATATGTTTGTTATGACTTTCACAAAAACCAAATACCAAATAGTGTCAAAATTGAAATAAATTAATTTTAAAAAAAAATACTATATTATTGGATGATATAATATTACTAAAAATCGAAGATTTTTTAAAAGGGATTAAATAATATTATATATGTCATCAATCAGCCACTTTAGGTTCTCTTGGATGTTTCTAGTAAGTTTATTAACCATATAGTGTAAGAATACAATAAGACACGGTAAAAGTTAAATTATTTAACATAGAGTTAAATCTAAAAGATAAGGTTAAAATGGTATCCTAAACTTGTATAAAACCTATTGGTTGAGAGGATTTAGACCCATAACCACTTTTAAATATAAATAAATCAATTTTAAGCCATTATAAAATAAATATTATTTTAATTTCAATCATTTCCTATGGTGCCCCTCACCCCTCTTATAAAAGGGCACTCCCACTTCTCTCAAATTTACACCATCAAAGACATTTGGCTCAAACAACCCTAAGAAAAATATACTCTCAAATATCCTCCATTCTTCTTAGAGGAATTACTTTGGTCAGAAAGCTATCATATGGATCCCTTTTGATCAAATCAAAAGGAAGAACCCGAAGAATAGGTAAATATTTCATTAACTCTTTCAAGTTCTTTTCTTCTTCCACTTCTTCTTTCATTCTTGTTTCAATTTTAAAACAATAACTCCAACATATTATATATACATTGATGTAATTATAAATATTTTACAACCATATTCATTATTCTATCCATCGTATGACTGACATGTCCCCACATTCGCATCCGTACGGCTTACCGTCTCCACGTTAAGGTGCAGTTGTTATTCAAAACATTATGATTTGGATGGGTATAATAATGATATATAATTGTTATAAATAATAAATTTAACATCTTAATGATTATGTGTATATGAAATATTATCAAATTATATATGATTTTAATATCAAAATAATGATATTTTCACTCGTGCATACGTACAGATTACTGTCTCCATGATGCGATGAGATACATTTCCATGTTCATCATTCAACGATGATTATAAAAATATATATTATTAATAAGTATGTAATATATGAAATAAGAATTCTAATGAAGATATATATATGTGTGTGTGTGTGTGTGCGCGTATATATGTACTTTCATATATATTATTCAGTTACCTTTGTTCAATACGATATGAAAACGGAAACAACATTTATGTGTATGTGTGGCCTACTGTCTCCATAAATGGTTCCTTACATTTCATATATTAATTTGTTATAAATATTTATATTCTAAATATATATGATATATAAATCAAGGATTATGTTCTGTAATCATTTAAAACATGATCTAAATTATACGATCAAGAATAACCAGATAAAACACATATGATAAAGAAAGTGATTATTATCAAAAATGTGAATTTAACATGGAAATCATTATTAAATGGGTATTAAAAATTCATAAATGAATCTGGTATGATATAATAAATATGAAAATGGTTCTGTTATAATTTAATAACATTCTATAGTCATTATACAGATGGTTAAACATACCCTCGACCAAAATAAAGTGCAAGGTAAGGGTTAATTTCTGAATCTCATTATTATTCGAGATTGTTTATGGGTATGTTTTTACTGAGACATATTTATTATCCATTTCCATGTTACATAAAAGAGGTTTCTATGGTATTATTTTAAAGGTCTCTTTTATTAAAACACCATTTTAAATGTTTTAAATATATATTTCTTTAAATCTTTCTCATTAATCTCCATGTTTTCCAAATGGGTTTTAAGGATTTATTTATATGGTCATGAATGTTTTAAAATTGATAATTACATTCAATAGTTTCAAAGTGGTATGAGACACTTTGATTCAAAAATGTCTTTAAATGTATTTTTTTAAAATTGTGTGACTTTTAAATGTTTTCCTGAAAACGAGATATTTCTCTCAAAGAGTTTTACAAATAATTTTCATATATGTCAACTTAATTTGATGAATTTTAAACTTGATTGATGTTGATTTATTATGATACAAATCTTCCATATTGTATTGATGGTTTTGTGATATTATTTACTGTGGATGTGTAATATTTATACCATTCCTGGTTTATGGTTAATGCATTGACATTTCGTATGCTAGTTCTAATATGAATGTTTATGTAATGTTTCAACCATTTCATATGAGGAATATATTGGACATAGTAAGTGCCAGGTGTAGCCCTTTATAGATCTTCTATGTATCGGTAGGTATCATGAGGCAATTATACATGGAATTGGCCAAGGCATTTCCCAATTTGATATATGGTTTTGGCTGAGGTCTTAATCATTTTTAGACATCATGGCCGAGGCCTTGAAAAAATGTTTCCGAATGCTTGGAAATATATATTCCCTCATTATGAAAATAATATTTATGGTTCATGTGGTTATTCGACTAGTAGAATAACCATGACTATGTTTTATTATGTAATTATTTACTGAGTTCATATTTCTCCCATAATGTGTTCATGTTTATTATTTTTAAAGCCATGTGTCTTCAATTATTCACCACGACAATTGTTTATGTTATCTTCTGCTAAATTATTTACCTTTACTAAGAATATGATATCAACCCTTTCTTAGGTTTTATTTTCCCAGGATCCCAAGAAATGTTTTATTTTTGAGATGGATGGTTAAGCTATGAGAAAAATTTCATTCTCAAAGGATTAGTTTTAAGTCAGAAAGTGTAATGTAAAATTCATGTATGTAATCTATTTTCCAAGGCTGATAAATTGATCAGTCTTTCAGGACATTATTCCTTGTAATAATGCCAATTTATTAAAATAATGAACTGACTATGGGAATATAGGGTCGGGGCATTACAGTTGGTATCAGAGGAAGTTTTGGGACAACCTTAGAAATAGATTTAGATAAACTCTAATTATATAACATTTCCCTATGATATTCATTGAGGATTAGTATAGAAGAACATCCTAGAATTTTGGTAATTTATAGATTTTGTGAGATTTCAAATCAATACATCACTGTATGGATACGAGTAGGTAGAGGTGGCTCAGGCAGAGATGTGTGTAGGGATAAAACCCAACAACACCGCTTTAAGCTAGACTCAAACGGGAACTGGAGAACAAAAATGGGCCTTGCTACACTATTGTTTATGACACACCCGGGGGATATGCATAGGATAATTCACATTTTCATTACAAGCCATTGTGAAGGATTTAGGGGTAAATACATCTTCAAAGAAAGCATTTTTATTATTATGAATTATATCCATAAATTTTTCAATTTATGTTAGGTATTTTACATGTCTGGAATTATTCATTGTGATTCATAAACTGGACTAGTGTATGCCATTATTTAGAAATGGTTACTAGTAGAAGGAATGAGAACTCCAGCAACACATATGATTCAAAGAATAAGAAGGATCATGTCGTTCATGTTATTAATCCAACATTTAGAAGGGATATTGTCTCCCATGTATTCTCAACATATGAAGAAATGATATCATGTGTTAATATGATAGGTAAATAATTATTTGAGTATTATGGATTTGAATGGAAGAAAGGGAAGAAAAGGATGGTAGAGATAAAGATGTATAAAGAGATGAGGGGAAAGGATTTTACAATATGTGATAAATGTGGAAAGAATGACCTTGGTAAATTCTTGAAGGGAATGTGAGTTTGTTATAAGTATGGAGAAAAAGGACACCATGTACGTGATTACAAGGGTATGAAAAAGGTTTTAAATGTAAAATGATTTATCTACAAGGCATTGTGACACTACACGAATCAATGTCCCAGTCATCACAATATAAACAAAATGATGCAATTGAATAATAATTAAGTTATGATACTACCTCAAATAAAGATGAATGACTAGTGTTATTATGTGGATATTATATTACTATTTCATTTGAGTGTTGTAAAAATAAAATACTGGATATATGAATTATGGAGATAAATAATGATTTTACTTCACTACTATTTTATTGAGGATTTGAGATTATATGGTTCTAAGACAAATGACTTAATAGTAAGATGCACTTTTTGGAAAATACATTGTTGAAGGAATGGTAATCCTTAAAATGGTCTTGATAATGAGGTACTAATTTTGGAATAAGAGATGGTTTTTTTAGATAAATTATTTTGGATATTATTGACTTCTTTGGAATAGATTAATAGTTTATTTATTTCATCATTGTTGAAATATTCAAAATTTTGGATATAAGGAACATATCCAGTATTCTATAAAGAATAGGGGAGCATGAATGTAAACAATAAGGTTTTATGGTAATTCAGTTTTTTACCATGTTTTAAAAGAATACATGATGAAGGTGTTTATTTTTTATTACATAGAAAAAAGGATCTTATATGTGTTTAAATTCCTTATAAATTTTGGACTGTTAGTTTGGATAAAAGTATTTTGGATAACTCTAACAGTTGGAATGGTTTAAGATTGAAATTTGATACAATTGTTAAGGTTATTTTTGGATTTTCATGAAAAGGACAACCCATAGGTCGCGCGACAACTAGTCGCGTCTGGCAAGGCCGGGAGACTTGAACCCACAACCGAAGGGCGACAAGGGTGAATCACCTGCCACTGGCCTACGTGATGTCCTATAATGTATAATGTAGTATCCTTTTTAGAAGGTCTGATAGGTGAATTATAAATTTATTATTTTTGGAACCTTATACGATTAGGTTAAATATAAATTTTTTTGAAATCATTTGAAGTGAAAGATGAGTTTGTGGTAGGAATTAGTTAAAGGATGTAAATCTATGTGCCAAGTATATATATATATATTCTCTCTTATTCTATGACTAGATTAATTATTAAAAATTAGTTAAGTGACTTCGTCTCAATCTTTTGTCATTGATGCATCCTTTGATTTCTAAACTACTTTATTTTATATGGTGTATAAAACCCTTTCACTTTTCATTTAAAAGAAAATCTTTTTCTACAAAGCATTTTTCTAAATGACAAAAAAGGAATTTTTTTATTGTAAGCCGGGACAAGGACCTTTCTTACACCACGAGTTTAATTTGATCTTTGGATTCCTTAACAAGACAAAAAAATTTCAAAAAAAAAATAAAATAAATACCATATACTCTTATTACATAATTTGGTATTGAAGATTGTTTTGATAATGGATTTGTTATGTCAATATATTTAAATGATATATTGTGATTGATGACCTCAAGCACTACCAATAAATATTTATGTTTTCTCTATAATTATGTATCTCTAATTTCCACTAATGTTCTCCTAACCGAGAACATAATTTGGTGGTAACTTTTTCACTTCCCTTTCCCTCTTATTAAGACTAAATATTATTAACCCAATTTTTTGATGTGGGTTTTCCACAAAGGAATGTATTTATTTTTAACCGTTTATTTTCAAAGAACAATTTCAAATTTTTAGGAATCAATTTATTTAAGGAGGGGATAATGTAACACCCCAATATCTCATAGTATGTTATCTCAATAAATTAATTTAATAGCTTGCACCACAAGTAATACCGAGTTCGAGCATACCACAACATTACCAAACTAGCCATTCAAAAAGCTGTTATAAAAACAATTAACTTCATTTTTAATCTTATATACTCTAAATAATATTAACATCCATATTATGTGATTCTTAGACCTAATATAATAAATAATTCTTTTTTTCAGATAAAAGAATTATTTTTTAAAAAATGAAATTTTGCCGCCTTTTAAAGGGGAACCTTTTTTAAAACAAAAATTATAAACCGTTATATATAAAATTTGAAAAAATAAACTTATTCTTTAAAATTGGGTCATAATAATTTAGTTTCGATAATTTTTTGGTGCTTTTCTGATTATTTTCATATTTGGGTGAATAGTGAAAATTACTAAATTTTAACTGATAAAAAAATTCTTTAATCAAAAAAATTTATAGTGTTGAATTATAAATTTGAATGGTTTGGAAGAATAATTAGATTATATTTTTTTTCATTTAATACAATTTTTGTCATTATAAGTAATTTCAAATTTAAATTTGATATAAACACATGTCAATCTTTTGATAATTTTTACTTTTTTAAAAACCCGTTCTTTGGGTTTCGATAACGAGAATTAATTTTAAATTAATAAATGAAAATTATATGTCTTGAATATGGTAAAATAGACCTCAGTTTTTAATTATGAATATCAAAATTATCCCAGAGTTAAATTTTGGTATTTTTCTGAAAACATTCAATTTTTGATGAATAGTTAAAAACACTGAGTTATTGTTTAAAACATAATTTTTATTTAAATAATTATTTATTTTATTATAATTTATTTTAGGTCAAAATAGATACATAATACCTATATATATGTTAAATTTAATTCATTTATTTCATTTTACAATAAGTTTAGATATATAATTCTTTTATTGAACTTTTTACTGTCTTTTACCCACCTCATAAGAAAATTTTCAATTTTGCATAAAACATAATTTTACCACTTCTGTGAATAGAATTTAAAAAATATAAGAGACATTATTGATATCATTAAGTAAAATTTGGTTCAATAAGGTAAAAATAATTTTTGGCGAATATTATCTTTTGACTTTTATTTACCACGGTTAAAATTAAACACAATAATTAAAGGTAAAAATGATATTATTATTAAACTAACACATGTCCTAATTATATTGGATAATTTTAATTCGACTAAGATAAACATTAGGAATAAAATATGACCCTTTTGGTCAAATTGGATTATATTAGGACCATTATTATTATTTAATTTAAAGACGAGTTAAAAGTGTTAAATTCATGTATTCATAACTAAAACATTTTAATATAAGGTTATACATAAGATAAATTTGAAGATAATTATACATTAGAAAGATAAAAATATTTCCTAAATAATTTTGTTATATTTATTTTTTTATACAATAAATAATTTAATTTATTTATGACACAATGATTATGTAGCAGTTACCTTATTAATTAATGATTAAAATAATCGATATTATAAATATCCAAATAAATGTAATTTTATATTTTTTATGAATTTCAATGATTTTTATGTTAATATAACATTTTAGGGTTGACTAGATATATATTTTTCGAATTTATATGGTTGTTACAATTTTCAAAAAAACAAAATACCAATTAGTGTAAAAATTGACATAAATTAATTGTTAAAAAATACTATATTATTGGTTGATATAATATTTTTAAAAATATAAGGTTTATAAAAAGGGCTTAAATAATATTATATATGTAATTAATTAATTACATTTGGTTATCTTGGATGTTTATAGTATGTTTATTGACTATATAGTGTAAGAATAAAAGATGACATGGTAAAAGTTAAATTATTTAACTAAGAGTTAAATTTAAAAGATAAGGTTAAAATGGTATCATAAACTTGTATAAAACCTATTGGTTGAGAGGATGTAGATCCATACCCACATTATCTTCTAAATAAATCAATTTAGAGCCATTATAAACTGAATATGATTTTATTATAAAATAATATTTGAATATTTTCCTAAGGTGCCCCCCCTCTTATAAAAGGGAACTCCCTCTTCTCTCAAATTCACACCTTCAATGACATTTGTCTAGGACAACCCTAGTCCAAATATTCTCTCAACTTTTATCACTTCATCCTAGAGGCCTACTATTGGTCATAAAGCTACCCTATAGATCCCTTTTGATCAAATGAAAAGGAAGAACCCAAAGAAGAGGTAAATATTTCATCATCTCTTTCAAGTTCATTTCTTCATCCACTTCATCTTTCCTTGTTGTTTCCATTGTAAAACAATAACTGCAGTATCTTCTATATACTGTGATGTTATTATAAATATGGTACAAACATATTCATTTTTCTATCCATCCTATGAATGACATGTCACCATATGTGTGTACATACGGCTTACCGTCTCCACGTAGTTGTGTAGTTGTTATTCTATACGTTATTATTTGGATGGGTATAATAATGATGTATAATTGATGTAAATAATAAATATAACATGTTAATGATTCTTTATATATGATATACCATCCAATTATATAGGATTTTAGTATCAAAAGAATGATATTTTTTCTCGTGCGTAAGTACGGATTACTGTCTCCACAACACGATGAGATTCATTTCCATGTTCACCATTCAATGATGATTATAAAAATATATATTATTAATAAGTATGTAATATATGAAATAATAATGCTAGTTGAGATATATATATATATATCTACGTATGAATGAATGTATTCATGTACTTACATATATCTTATTTACTTATTTCCAATCAATATGATATGAAAATGGAAAAAAGCGTTTATGCATACGTATGACCTACCGTATCCACAAATGGTGCCTTCCACTTCATATACAAATCTATGATAAATATTGATATTCTAAATATATATGATATATAAATCAGGTTTTATATTTTAGAATCATCTAAATCGTGTTCTAAATGATACGATCAAGAATAACAAGTTAAAACACATATGATAAAGAAAGAGATCATTACCCAAAATGTTAATTTAACATGGACATCATTATTAAATGTGTATTATAAAGTCATAAATGAATCATGTATGAAATAATAAATACGAACATGGTTCTGGTATAATTTAATAACATACAATGCTCATTATACAAGAGGTTAAACGTACCCTCTACCAAAGGAAAGTGGAAGGTAAGGGTTAATTCCTCAATCTCATTATTATTTGAGATTGTTTATGGGTATGTTTTTACTGGGAAATATTAATTATCTATGTCCATGTTTCATAAAAAAGTTTTCAATGGGATTATTTTAAGGGACTCTTTTATTAAAACATCATTATATATGTTTTTAATATTTATTCTTCTAAATCATTCTCATTAACGTCCATGTATTCAAAATGAGGTTTTAAGGATTTATTTATATGGACATGAATGTTTTTAAAATGTTAATTCCATTGAAATGTTTCTAAGTGGTATGGGAAAATTTGATTCAAAAATGTCTTTAAATGTATTCCTTTCTAAATTGTGTATCTTTTTAATGTTTTCATGAAAAAAGGAATATTTCTCTCAAAGAGTTTTACAAATAATTTTCATCTATGTACACATCCTTTGACAGATTTTAAACTTGTCTGAAGTTGATTTATTATGATACAAATCTTCCATATTGTATTGATGGTTTTGTGATATGTTTGACAATAGATGAAATATTTTATACCATTCATGGTTTATGATTAATTTATTGACATTGTGTATGCTAGTTCTAATATGAATGTTTATGTAATATTTCAAACCTTTCATATGTAGAATGTATTGGACATAGTAAGTGATGGGTGGAGCCCGCTATAGCTCCTCATTGCATCAGTTGGTCTCATGAGACAATTAGACGTGGAATTGTATAAGGCCTTTCCAATATTGATATATGGTTTTGGAAGAGGACTTAATCATTTTTAGACATCTTGGAAGAGGTCTTGACAAAATGTTTCCGAATTTATGGCATTATACATTCCCTCATTGTGAAAATAATATTGATTATTCATGTAGTTATTCAACTAGTAGAATACCCATGACTATGTTTTATTATGTCATTATTTACTCATCCCATATTTATACTATAAATTGTTCATGTTTATTATTTTTAAAGGTATGTGTTTTCAATTATTCACCATGCATATTGTTTATATTATCTCTCGGTAAATTATTTACCCTTACTGATCTTCTGAGCTCACCCATTTCTTATGTTTTATTTTCCTAGGATCCCATGAAGTGTTTTTTGTTTGAAATGCAGTGTTTAGCTAAGGGAACAATGGCATTCTCGAAGGATTATTTTTTTGTTGTATGTTAGAAAGTGTAATGTGACATTGATGTATGAAATATATTTTCCAAGACTACTAAATTGATTGGTATTTTGGTATTTTTTTTCTTGTAATCATGCCAATGTATTAAAATAATTCACCGACTCTAGGAATCTAGGGTCGAGGCATTATACCCATCCATAATGTTTGTAGTATTACCCTCAGATAATCCTTTTGCTCCTAATGACAGCTGGAATATATCATAATTTTATTAAAAAAACTACCAAAAATTTATCAAGGTTTTCCATAATTGAATTATCACAAATCATGGTTTTTGTAGTGCAACCCTTTATCAGTGTTTTTTAGAACTCTTAATGGGGCCCCCTTTATCAGTGATTTTTTTAGAAGCGCTGATATAGGTGGGTTTTATCGGCAGTTCATTCTATCATTGATAAAGTTTATATTTAATAAAAATTGCAATCCAAAAAAATAATTTATATATTTAATATAATATTTATATTTATATTTATATAATAATTATTTTTTAAATATGTTTTAGATCGATTTGATATGTGGTAGATGAAAAACGGACACCCGGAGTAGAAAATATTGTCGTTTGGAAGGCGTATGGCCCTTTTCATGCCTTGAAAATTTTTATAAGGTGTTATAGTGGTCACCGTAGTGTAGTTTTTGGCGTAAGCTTCCCTTTTATATGTGTTTGAGGCAAAAGAGACACCCAGAGCAGAAGTTATGGAAAAACAGACACCCAGAGCAAAACTTATGACCCTCTGGAAGGATTTTGGGCCTTTTTGGGACTTAAGGAATGTGACAAGAGGTTATAGTTGTCACCAAAGTGTATATTTTTCAAAATTATTAATTGGATTTGTGTTAGAGCTAAAACAGACACCTGGAGCAGAAGTTATTATCATTTGAAATTTAGCAACCCTCATAGAACCTAAAAACCTAAGAAACATGCAACACACTAAAATGAGAATAAGTTCTGCTCCGAGTGTCCATCTGAGAGCCATGACCGGTAAAATCAAAGCTCTTTAAAAGATTGATGACAATGTCCAATCCAAACCATGAAAAGATCAAAGAAAAATATGATATATTAGTTATACCACTCAAAAAAAAAACAAACTTCAAATGGTCATAACATTCTCTCCGGGTGTCTATTTAGGCTGTACAATATATCATATCCAAGGTAGAAAACGTTTCTATAGAAAATATTGAATTTATAGAAGTTACAATCCGTTTTGAGACCTTAAAAGTCTAAAAAACATCATAAGGCCTCCAAAATAGCGTTTCGGTGTCCGGTGCCTGGACAAATATTTCTTAAAACAGAAATAACTATCTATTCATGGGTTTGTTTAGACACCTCAACCAATTATATCATATATAAATTCATGAGATTCGGTTTTTACTAGTCATAGATTTGAAACAGACACCCGAATCATATGTTACACCAGTTTCAGTGATTCTACGGTTTGTTAGGTTTTTCACGCCCCCATTTCTAGCACTTTTGTATTGTCTGTTATTTTTTCAAATAGCGGTAACTTATGATATACCTTTCCCTTCCGCATCCACCACCTACAGAAGTAAATATAATTTTAATATCATTGATTTGACTATTCATCGAACTGGAATGGACACTCGGATAATAAGTTTTCGTCATTACGCTGAGTTTAGGGGTTATCTGAATTTCTGACTATATATACGGGTTTGGAGGATTTCTTTATTTTTACCCATATAATGTGTATGTATGTATATATGTATGTATGTATGTATGTATGCATGTATGTATGTATGTATGTATGTATATATATGTATTTGTGTGTCTTTATTGACAAACTGATATATGTTTTCTATATATTCTAAACATATGTATATACATATTAATATATAATATTTGTAAATATATATAATTATGTATAATTATACATATAGATGTTCATATAATATATCTGTTTGTGTGTGTGTTTGTGCTGTATATATGCATTTTTTTATTTATAAACACACATAAAAAGAATATATTATAAATTCAATTAAAACTGATCTTATAAGTATATATTAATATAAAAATAAATATATAAATATATAAATATAACCATATATATATATATATTAATATACAGATATACAATATATATTAATATACTGATATATAAAAATTAATATAACTATATATATATAAATTAAGATTAATATATATACATATATGCTTATATATATATATATATTAATATAACTATATATATATTAGTATAAATATATATTAATATAAATATATATATGTTAATATATATATATATATATATATATTAATATACACATAAATATAACGATATATATATAAAAATAAATAGATATTTTAATAAATGAAGAGAAAAACAATATGGTGGAGTGGTAAATGCTTAGGGTGCACAGGCAACATGTCTTGAGTTCAAATCCAGTGGGAGGCATGTCACGTATGTGGGTGGAATAGTAGTTGGCACTGTTAAAGGGGTGTGGGGGCACTGTTAAAGGGTGAAGGTGAAGGTGGATTCTGGAGGGTGTATGGTGTAGTGGTCAGGGTACTGTTAAAGGGGGGTGGAGGCGCTGTTGAAGTGTCCCCGAATTGAAAAATATATATTTTCTATTTTTTTAATGATTTTTAAACTGTTATGAGTGTTTTTTAGCACTCATAAAAGGGGCCTTTATCAGCGCTTTTGGAGCACGGATAAAGGGGATCCCTTTATATTATCGTTAATTAACAACACCTTTTAGTACTATTAATGCCCTTTTCAAGCACTGATAAAGGCCTTGATTGTAGTAGTGAGACTCGATTTATTAATTCTATTAATATAATAGGATCATTAGTCAACCCGAATGACATAACAAAAAACTCAGAATTCTCATATCTCAACCGGAAGGTAGTCTTTGGAATATCTTATTTATTCAAACTCAATTGATGATAACTTGATTAATGATCAATCATGGAGAATAATTGATCCCCATAAATCTTCTCAAATAAATCATCAATTCATTGATGAGGGTACTTTTCTTCACTATGATCATATAATGTTTACTATAATCAATGCATATCAGCATTGATCCGTCATTCTTCTTCACCAAAAGAATTGGTGCTTCCTACGGAGAAACACATTTCTAGATAAACCCCTTGTCCAATAGATTTGGGAGTTTCTTCTTTAATTCATGCATCCCCACAATTTCCATTCTATATGTGGTTTTTATATCATCTTGGAACAAGGCATGAGTTCAATGGAGAACTCTACCTATATTTCTAGGTGAGGTCTAGGTAACTCCTTATAAAATACATCAACATATTCCAGAATGATGGGGACAAAATCTATTGTTAAACATTAATTTCCTTCTTCAACTTCACCGATCATCTATATAGAAAAGGTTACGGGTAGTGCTTCTATACAAAACATAGATGAAGATATTAGTCCTCAGAAAACAACAATAGGTTCTCCATTCAAAACTATTTTTATTTACTTAATTTTGTATTTAATTTGAACATTATACTTTGAGAGCTAGTCCATCCCTAGTATAATATCAAATTCCAACATGGGAATGACTACTAGATTTTTTTATAATATTAGTCTAACAAAATTGAATACTATAGTTTCTAAACACTATTGATTCTTTGATAATACCACCACGTGTTAGACTGATAACTCTACATGTCGCTATTCAGGGATTGATTCAAAATATGTAAGAAATAATGGAATGCATAGAACCAAAATCAAACAATGTACATTCTATATTTGATAGAACAATATGAGTACCTTCTCTCACATCATTCAGAGCTTCAAATTCACATATCATGATAGAAAAATCACAAACATTCTACCTTGGCATGTACTGAGGTTTTTGGGGATTACCCTCCACAGCCCTCACATTTAGATAGTGATTGGAAAAGTGTTTTAGATATACAAACTAGAAACATTGGACATCCAGTAGGGAATTCACCATCTTACATTTTTCAATTTTGTTTAGAAGTTGAGGATTTACCTCAATATAAAAATTTTAAGTTATATGGATATCACTTCAACAATTATAAAACTTATCGCTCTCGAGTAGGCAATTACCTAAATTCGTCTTCCCATATTTATTACATGTGGAATGTTTCACCTGATTTCATCTTCCACCATGATCAAAGATTCTTCCCATGTTTGGATCTAGATATATCTTCTTTTATTTCTATATATGGGACCAAATGATCTCTCCAAACACCAATTCATTCATCATATCACTCCATAAAATCTCGAAAAAAAATTCATAGTCTCGATGGGCATGATTTTTCCACAGATGAGGACTTAGTCAACCAAAGAATCTGTCAACCATCCTATTAGGATCCCTGATAATGCTATTGGTATAATTGGATTGTATTATTATTTTTATCTCATAACTTCAAATAGATTTATTCTACTTCATTTACAGTTCATGTAATTCCTTCTTTATTTTCATTCTCATTGAACATGCAAACTACTTATTAAAGAAGATTCCCAAAAAATCTTCCTACACCAAATAATCAATCTCTCCTCCTTGCCTCTTGTTTTTAATTAGTTCCCACCACTGACCATGATCACCCTTTAAATGGTTCAAATCCACATAGAACATACATTTTTTAAAACAATGAATTATAGAAAAATATTTTTCTATAAAGCTTATCCACTATTTTAAAATCATGGGGTCAGTGTATCCATTGAATGTTGGTGGTCTTTGATGCAAATGGACTCAATAGAAATTTGATCCCTTTATGGGGAAACCTATATCTCATATTGATTCAAGTTATTTCTCCACAAATGAGTTATTTGATTCACCATTCTCATTAATAATTCTGTTTTGGATTCCATCGGAGGGCTGTCAGCACATGGTCTTTGGTGCTCACAATTAACTTGGTTTTTCATATTTCCTGCCATATTTTAAAGAATAGATACTTAGTGAGACTTTTTTGAATAATATTATAAATATAAATAAATTTAGTTTCTTAAAGAATCATGCTTAAATTTTTTATTCATTAACAATAATTAAATATTTATAAATTCTTCATAATAGTTCATATAAAATCTTATGATTAATGAATCATATTCTCCAAGAGTGTCAAACTAGGATTGTAACATGTCCTATTTTTGTTCACCAGTTCCCATTATAGTTTAGAAAAAAGTGGTGATTTTGGGGTTTTCCTCTAGATACATATTATTTTTAGCTACATGAACTTTTTCGTATCTAGATAGGGATTATTTTTTAAGAAACAACATACTTAATATTTCACCAAAATACCATGAATCTTTCAAATATTTAAACATTTCTCTAGGGTTATTCCTAAATTTTTCAAACGTGATTTCCAAGAATAACTAAACCATCCCTTTATACTTTTTAAGGCTTCATGTATTTTTATTACAAAACTGTACATAAGATTTTTCAAACATGTAATCTTTTAATGATTGTGTCTTGGAAAAAATTAACATAATACATGAAAATATAAAAACATTATCCTATTTAACATAAAAGTATAATTCAAGGTTTATACTAATAAAATTTATTTCCTCTCCTAGCCTAGTGATATACTCCAATTAAAAGCATGATAAGAAGGCACAACAAGGGAAAAGAAGTGAAATAGTATACATGTGATCTGAGAAATATTGACACGAACATGATGAAAATAAATACTTCATGAAAAAAGAACATTATGAATATAACAAATAAATGAACATGAATAATAACTTTTAATGTGGTAACATCATTTAATTGAGACATTAATAAGAATATGAGTAAGTTTTATCATTGAGGTGTCATAAGAATTACTGTGGTTATTCACCAAGGTATCCTAAAAATTTTCATCTATAGAGATTGAGTTATTTTCCAAATACATTGGAGTGATATCATGGAGAATACTTCATATATATTAATTAATTTGATCAAAATATATTAGAATAAAACATATCATAAATAACACAATGAGTATAAAAGAAGTGGGTTTCATTCCAAATCATGGTGTTTTAGAAAATGCTTAAAATAAGATTTTTTAGTCAATTTAAACACACAGAAAAGGATGGTGGGTTACATATATGTTGATACTATAATTAAAATAGATCATTTATAGTTATATGTAAATACCCCTATAAAAAATATAGTTTTGGGTATTCACAATGAAATTAAAATAATTTCTTTATAGAAATAGAAAATTTTAGATGAAAATATGGTAGAATACGAGGTATGAAACATAGTTTTAGAAAAAATTAAATTAGGAGGGGATAAAGGTATACCATTTATAAATGATACATAATTCATTATAAAGTTAGAATAAAATGTAAAAAATAACACCGTATGGAAATTTAAAATACATACAACCAAAATAAGAGAAAATGAAAGGAAAAGAGAAGTTGAGAGTTCCCTTACCTTGAATAGTAACTCCTAAAACACAATTATTGGGACCTTGGGGGATTAAGGACACCTTGGTAGGACTAAATGGGAGGTAAAAATATTAGATCATCATTTGGGATGGGTTTTTAATGATATTAAAAGATGTAATGGTTGGGTATTTATAGAAAATGTCAGGGAGTTGTTTATTAGTTTTTGAGGACACCACAGTAGTGGTATTTGCCAAACCATTGGACTTACCATGGTATTTTTCAATTGATTTGGCCAATTGGGACACATATTGAGATAATTTAATGAATAAGAGTCGAAAATGAATTTAAATTAATAGTTACATTATTATGTCATAGCTATGATGTCATTAAAAAAAAACTCAAAACTGTAAGTCTAGTATTAACCGAAAATTCAATTTTTTTAGAAAAAAAGTTAAAAAATTCAACCTAACAATTTTTGACCTTTTAAATTCAGAAATTACCTCCGTTTTTTTAAATGAATTGTATTTTATTTATAAATTTATAAATAAACATTTATTTTTTATAAAAATACTAATACTTAACAAATAATTTCGAAATCATTTATTAACTTATATAATGATATAATTATATCACATTACCTTTTAAGATTCCTAATTTATATTTAAAAATATTTAGGTAAGGTTAATATTCCATTGGCTATATTATTATTCATAAGGAAAAAGTACTATTCTATAGGTTCAATTTACTATTCACTAAAAAAATAATTTGATCATATCAGGATCTAAATATCTTATAGATCGCAATAGTGTATGTTTGTTTTTAAAAAATCATTTCATAGAATCCATTACTTAATGTATAATTACCATTTAAATGAAAAATACAGTATTTTTCAATATTCTTAAGAACTATGAATCTTCTAAGAAAAATAATAAAAACTCACTTTATATTAATTTTGACATTTGTAATTCAAAAATGATGTCTATTTTACCATAATAATTTTTTATGTATGAGAAATATCTAAAATTTAATATTTTTACTCATAAAATCATTTTATGAATTTTTTCTCAATAAAACATACATTTTATTATGAAAAAATACTCTTAAAAAATAAATGAAGAAATAAAGAATTTATTAAAAAAAGGGATTATTATTTAAATGACTAAGGCCTTGAAAATAAACAATTAATACACCCACATAAAAGCTAAGGATACAGTGTTTGATGGTGATAGACTCTTGGGGTGGAATAAATAAAATCGTCCGAGTGGTAATCTCCCATAACATGAACTTCTCCTATAGGAAATTTCGTTCAAGATAAACACGTTGAAGCTTGACATGGGATTGGTCCAAAGAAAAGCCTAGTGATGCTACCTCCTTCCCAATATCCAAAAAATGGGCTTCATATGGCACAATTCTACTATATGATTCTATTTACATTTCTTTCTGAATTAATCTTCCCTTTTCAAGTAAATTTATAAACAATAATAATAAAGATAAGTGTATAGTTTCCAATAGACATGTTGACCAATTTCCATATTCACCAATGGTTATATTCACCAAAATTTATATAACAGTTGAAACTAGATAGTCACATTCACTCCAAGAATCATGAGACCCTCAAACTATATCCCTTCACAACATTTGGATCAGCATGTTAGCCACTACATACCATTCCCATATAGTGTAGGAGATTTGAACATCATAGTCTTATAAGATATTCATATACCTAATTTGATATAGATTCTATTCATGATGAAATAATATATATCTCATCTTTTATGATCTTTGAAGAACACATACAATTAATTGATAATTTAATGTCCCCATAACATTATAAAAAACACTTCTATTTCCAACTGGATATCATGGGTAGAAAATATATGCACATGGTGATATTACTTCCAAGACATGTATGACATCACTTCCCTCAAATAAATCGTGAGTAAATAGAAAATGATATGGTATTTGTCCTAATAACCAAAAACACAACTCCCACATTAGGAAACCATATAATGGGAGCACAAATAAAAATACCCCCCAGGTAGTCAATACTTAACTAGAATTTATTTTCTATATGAATGATTAGTTTTTATGGGTCAGGGGTTTCAATGAGGATAATATCCAAGATAAATCAGATACAAATGTATGATAATATCCTTTATGATATATAAACATATCGAGCATTATAACATTCATGGTTTCTAGCCAATAAACAACCTCCATGGATATTAAGGAATTGACATTGAATCCCTGCTGAGGCACTAAATACCTTAGAAAAAATAACCTCACGTGTCAAAAATGTACAATTGGATAACATCCCATATAGATGTTGGTGTCAACGAACTTGTTAAATCACCCTTAATATGATTGTAAGGATATTTATTTTACATAAATTAAATATGAATTTTATTAATGAAAAAAATCTTGAATCGATTAGGGAACTCCTAAAAAATAGATTTTAGCAGTCCTATGAAAATTATTGGGGAATTCATGTCACTGAATAGAATAACGACGAACATAATGTCCCCATAATTACACATAAAATTAGTCTTCAAGAAATATTAATCCCTCACATTCATCTAATGATAATAGACCATAGGGGTTCCATTGAAAATCTATTAAATTCATTAAAATAATAAAAAAATAATCTATTTTTAGAAGGTGATAATATTTCATTACTATATCATTATTGTACCACCCCAATCTTCCCCAATACACTTCTTCTAAAATAATTTAAATAGCCTGCACTACACAAAACATCAATTTTGAGTGAAACATGACTAATCATTCAAAAATAATTTATGAATATTATTAACGAAATTTTCAATTTTAAATATTGAATATAATTTTAAAATTCAACTCACGTGTTTCTTATACATGGTATAATAAAGAAATCAATTTTTTGAATAAAATAATTAATTTTCAGAAAAAATATATTTTTACTTGTTTTTAAAAGGGAACCCATTTAAATCCAATATTGTAATCTCATATAGATTAAATTAGAGAAAATAAACCTCTTCTTTGGAAGAGGGACAAAAAAATTTAGTTTGGATTATTTTCGTTTGTTTATAGAATAACCATTATATTATAATGAAATGTGAAATACTACATTTTAATTCAAATCTGCCTTTTCATCTAATTTATGTATTTATTATATTATCATTTTAATTGGTTTTCAAGTAAAATAATAATTTTCATTTGTAGTTTAACATAATTTATGTCATTGTAATTATTATCACATTAAAATAGGATATAAACACTTTTCAATCATTTGATGATTTTTACTTTTATGAAAAATTATTGTCTCATTTTTTCAATGGAAATTAATTTTAAATTAATTAATAAATCTTCCAATTTTTAAATCATTAAAAATGGATACAATATTTCGAATTAGTGGGTCTAAATTATTTTAATAGTTTACATTTATTATTGGGGATTATAAATAGTAACTTTAGTAATTATTTTTATTACCATGGTTAAATGTAAATCGCGTAACTATATGTAAAAATAATATTATAAAATTTCATTAACACCTATAAAAATTCTATTGAATGAATAATTTAGACCATTATAATCTATGGTTCATAATTAAATCATTTAATGACCACTTTCCCATGAATATGATATTAATATTATTAAAATCAATGAATGTGACAGAATTCCACACTCTCATTTCATATATGTATATTAATTTTAATATATGGATTACAAGAAGGTAAACTCAAATATATGTAGTCTATTGAAAGATAGAATAATTTCCTACATCATGGACATTTATTTATAATTTTTAGAGATTAAATAATTACCATTAAAGATGACATAATAGTGATGTATATATTATTTTATTAATAGAAATATCAAATAAATTGTTTTAAAAATATTAAAAAATATATAATTTGAATTAATTAAGGTTATATACGATTTTTATAGGTGACTATGAAATTTTATTAGTATATCAAACGTTTTTTTTTCAAAATATTATTATTTGGTTTTTATTTGAAGTCAAATAAATGATTAGATTGAAAATTGGCATTATTGATATTTTATAAAAATAATGATTTATTAAATTAATTAAAAATCATAAAAAAATTTAAAAATTAAAAAGTGAGAATTTTAAGGACTACAATTTTAATAAGATTCTAATTATGGATAGTTTTTAGCACATAAGTAAATATTTATAACAATTTAATATATATAATATTATTAACATACTTAAAATTTAATAGATTACATAAAGATAAATCAAAATGATAATTTTTAAAATAAAAATAAAAAACATTAATAAGTTTTATTGGTTTAGTTGATGTATACCCATAATTATATTATATTCTAAATAATACACTTTGGATCCATTTGTATTTATAAATTAATTTCTATTAATAGTTTATTGTTTCCAAGGGTGCCCCTCCCCTCTCTTGTAAAAGGGGACTTCTCCTTCCCTGTATTTCACACCTATAAAGCCTTTTGGATCGGCCATACCCTGAAAATTTCCTCTCAAAACATTCCTGAATTCATCCTAGAGGCCATAGTTTGGGTAGAAATCCAACCTATGGAGTCCACTTTTGAAAACCAAAAGGAGATGCCCGAAAAATAGGTGCTTGTTTTATCACCTCATTCAAAGTTATTTTCTATTTCTACATCCTATTTTTATTCTTTTTCCATATTAAAGTAATAACTCTAAAATCATTAATATAATGAGTTGTATTTATAATCATTATACAACCATATTCTTCATTTTATTTATCATACAAAAAACATTATCGTCATGCGTACGTGCGTACAACATACCGTCTCCACGCCATGGTGTAATTTGTTATTCAACACTATTTTAGTTGGATGGATATTATGATGAGTATAATGGATATAAATAATGAATATAACATGATAATTATTATATATAGATAATATAAAATTCATTCCCATGTCATTATCCTTCAAGGAATTGATATCATCTCCTTTGCATACGGATAACCTACCGTCTCAACGATGTGGTGTGATTTATTCTCCACATTAACAATTACAGATTTAATATAAAATTTATATGATGAGTAAAAAAATAATTATGAATATAGTTTCATTTTTTACAATAATAAAATAAATCTTATGCATAAAAAACATGACTTACATAGTAAAACATGATTGGGAAAACGAAGCAGTTAACTCCCAAAATAATCGTAATATTGAAACACTAAAAACAAAATGATATAATATGATAATATATGATATCATAAATATGTAAATGTTTATTTTTTATTTTAATAACATAATTTTACAATTATAAATGAGGTTAAAAAACCCTCGACAAATGTAAAGTACACTGTAAGGGTTAATTTGATAATATCTTTGTTATCCATGATTTTTTATACGTAAGTATCTATTAGGACATTCTTGTCATCCATGACTATGTTTTATAAAATTAATTTCAATATATTATCTACATTTTTTTAATTCCATTTTACCCATGATTCAATTTTCATATAAAACATTTTATAAATGAATATTTTCTTCATTATCAAAATGAGGTACTTTATTACCTTTTCGTCAAATTAATGAAAGAATGTTTTTTAACATATATGCCAAAAGAGCCCATTTTATACCATTCTGATTACATAATATTATGATTCTTACCATTCATGTTTAGTAGTTTATTTTCAAGAGAAAAGTTTTATTTTATAATTTCTCATCTTTTAAATGATTTTAAAGTAAAAAAGGATATCTCTCTTAAAGTGTTTTAATATATTTATTTGAGTATTTTCATCTATTTCAACATCCATTGAAGGATTTTATACATGATTGAGGTTTATTTTTTATTATAAAATATTCAATATTGTATTGAAGGGTTTATGATATGCTTGACTATAGATGTGATATTTTTATATTATTCATGCTTTATGGTTAACATTTATTATGCTTGTTTGAATATGAATGTGTCTATTATGTTTCACCCTTTCCATATGAGGAATGAATTTGACATAGTATGTGAAAATTGGGGCCCACTATTTCCCATCGATGTGTCAGTAGGTTTCATGAGATGAAATTATTTGGTGAAAACCCCTTTTCATTTTTTTACAAGTAGTTTTAGATTGTTAGAAGGATAGATCATGACACAAATAAGATGGATTTCTTCCCATATACTTTAAATTTCATGAGGATATATCATGACCGTATCTATATTGAGGATATATTTTGATTGAGAAGATGTATGTAACTATGAATTCCCTCATTATGATATTAGTCATCAATATTCGATGTGATTATTTGACTAGTATAATAACCATGGATATGTATATTTAATATGGTATTATTTATTCTTACCATATTTTGATCAAGATTTTTTGTAATGGGTTTTTGTTTCAGTTAATCATATTTCCCTAAGGAGAATGATTTTTTAATTCATAATGGATTGTGTTGTATACTTACCCTTACTGAGTATCTAAGGACAGGAATTTCATAGGTTTTTTTCCAAGATTCCTTGAAGTGTATTAAGAATAATACGAAGGGTTAAGCTATGAGAATAATGGAATTATCAAAGGATTATATCTATGGTAATTTATGTTCTAAATTATAATGTAATATGAATGAAATCTATTTTCGAAGACTTTTAAACTGATCGATCCTTCCAGATTTAATTCTGCTTAATCGTGCTAATATATTAAATTATTGCAATAGCTCTGGGATATTAGGGTTGGGTCATTACAGTTGATATCAAAGGAAGTTGAGAAAAAACCTCATAAATAAAATTAGAAAACATAGATTAGGAATCATAACCATGATATAGACTTTGTGGATATGTATGCAGGAATATCCTATGTTTTTTAATGTAGATGTTATGTGTCTATTCATAGAAAATACATCCATGTATAGATATTAAATGTGGGTTTTGTTATGGCACATATATAACGATGAGTAATAACTCTAAAATGGTACTCCAAGATTGACTCAAGGTAACGTGGTACACGACAATAGGCCTAATAGTTCACATTTTTAAAAACCATTATGAAGGATTTAAAAGTAAACATGTCCCTAATTAAATTTTTTTTATGATTATGAGATTAGATAAGAATATAATATTCAATTTAGATTATATGTTTTACTAATTTGGATTTATGAATTATGAATAATCACCTATTCTATTGTATTACATTGTTTAGAAATCATGCATAGTAGAAGAAATGGAAATCATACTAGTGCATGTAATCCATGTAGGGATTTCCCTCCTAGGCAAGATAATGATTTTTGAGCAAGATCTGCAACTATTTTTGAACAAAATATAACCATATTAGGATAACTAACTCACTTTAAGAATAATAACCTTACTCGTATGGAGCGGGATGATTCACAACATAGAGGACCAAATATTAGACCACTTCATGAAACAACAACCTCAAACCTTAAATGGAACTACAAAGAACATTATAGGTGACCAATGGATATTATCCATAGAGAAAATATTTATTGCTATATGATGTAAAGAAAGTGAGAAAGTTGTCATGGTCATTTATCATCTCTCAGGAGATGCAGATCAATGGTGGTAACTAATTCAAAACACAAATAATGAAGAAGAAGTAGCAAATATGTAATAGAGGGAGTTTAATGAAATTTTCATTGAAAAATAATTTACTCGTGATGTATGAATGGATATAGAAATAAAATTCCTATGTTTGAGGTAGAAGGATGATGAGAACGTTGAAATGTTTGAAGCTATCTTCACCAGGATAAAAAAGTCATGCTACAAACTACATACGTAACCCATGAAGTAAGATTGATCAGTTCTTTGATGGGATAAAACCATTACTCCAATATGCACTGGTCTCAAAATATTTATTATTATAATATGATATAGTATAATACGTTATCTTGAATGAAATGGAATTATATAAGACATATGACTTTAAGGGAATGAAAGAGTATAATATAATGGAAGATCAAGTGACAGCTACCGGATATAAGGGAAAAATGATTTTCCCACTTGTGATATTTGTGGAAAAAATCACCCTAGGAAGTTCTTGAAAGGGTAATGTGTTTTTTATACGTGGACATAAAGGGGTCACCTAGAAAAATAATGAAAATTGTAGAAATAAAAGACTGATATTTAGTGTTTCAACAGTAGTGAAATACGGCACTATGAAAATAAATGGGCTAAGTGTCAAGGAAATAAAGCACATAAAATTCTATGGTATCAATGTCAAGATTATTCTACTACTATAGTAAAAACTAAATAATTAACATATTTCTATTTTTTGGGAATAAAGTGTTATGAATTTGAATATTTTATTAGATATGTACTAATTATAAGAATTATGGAGTACATATGGATTGTACAGCAGTATTATTTTATTAAGGATCTGAGATTGTATGTTACCATCTGAAGTTATAGTGTTGAATGTTAATTTTTTTTTCAAAATATATGTTTGAGGGAATGATAACCATTAATTTGTTTCTAATGCTGAGATAATGATGACGGAAAAATGAAATGATTGATTTGGATAAATTATATTGGATATTATTTACTATCTTTTAAATTATTAATGGTCTACTGTTTTCATCATTGTTGGAGATTAAAACAGTTATTTATTTACGGAGTATATCCAATATTCTTTTTTTATTATGTAATAAGGAATCATGAATATATTAAATAATAATTATGGAAATTTAGGTTATTACCATGTTTTAAGAGACTAAATGAAGAATGTATTGACATGTTTGGTATGTGACAAAAAGGGATCTGCATTATGTTTTGTTGATTTGATAAATTTAGTGACTTCACTTATAAATTTTTGGACTGTGAGTATAGAAATTAGTATTTTGGATAAGCCTAAAGGTTAGAATGTATTAATTTGAAAATTATATAGTATTTATTTATGTTAAAACATATCTTATGGTTATTTCTGTAATTTTATAATAATATAGTTTTAAGAAAAGGACAACCCATAGGTCGAGCGACAATATGATGCATCCGGAAAGGTTGTGATACATGAACATGAAATCGAAGGCAGATATGGGTGTGTCACCAACCATTGGGCTACCTGATGTTATGTTTTTAATAACACAGTTTTTTATGTTAATGGTATGACCGATGAATTATTAGTTCATTTTATGAACCCTATACGATTAAGAAAAATATAATATTTTTGAATGTCACTGTATTTTGGAGATAAAGATGAGATTTTTTGTTGAAAATAGTTAATGTAAGAAGCTAAACCTTAAAATTATGTATTCTTTCTTATCATCATAGTCTATGAATTAAATAAATTCTTCAATAATAGGGAAAGGATCAAAAAACCAAAAAATGTTTTCTTAGTACTTTATTTTGGGATGAATCAAATGGTCAAATGGATCATAAAATATTTATAACTTTATAGCTGTTAACATTATCCTGATAATGTTTTCTATCACTCTCCTTCAAAACATTATGGGTACATTTTCTTTCATTTCCCTTTTTTCCTACAGGTAACCCTAGTATGTGTTGCCTCGAGTGACTTTAGCACTTCCCTTTCTTTATTTAAAAATGATAGTCTCATTAATCAATTTTTCAATAATGGATTTAAATTAATATATTTTGAAATTCCAAACCCATTGCATTAAATACATTGTTTAAATTTCTAGGATGAAATTTATTATAGTAGGGTAGAATGTAACACCCCAAGCTTCAATGGTATGGTACTTTTTAAATAAGTCACATAGACTACACTACATGCAACACCATGTTTGAGAGCACTATGGCTATCCATTTAAAGAGAATTTATGAGTAATATTAACCAAATCTTGAAATTTATATATTTCATATAATTTTAATATTCATATCATGCATTTCTTAGAAATTATATAATAACAAATTTAATTTTTAAAAAACAAGGAGTATTTTTTAAAAAAATAACATTTTACAGACTTTTAATGGAGTACCCCTTTTAAATTTAGCAGTTGACACTTTAATGTAAAAAATTTGACAAAATAAACATCTTCTTTTTAGTTGGGAAATAAAAACATTATTTTTGATAAATGTTTGGCTTTTTTTTAACTTTCATATTTTAATTAATAGGAAAAAATAAAACATTTAATTCAAAACTTCTTTTTCATATAATTTATTTATATTGTTAGATTATAATTTAATTATTTTTAATGTATAATTACATTATATTTTTATCATTTAACATAATTTCGATCATTGGAATTATTTTCACATTAAAATTTGATATAAACACAATTAAATCTTTTGATGACTTTTTCTTAAAAAAACAATTTATTCATTTTGTCAACGAGAATTAATTTTAAATTAATTAAAAAATATTATGTGTTTTAAATCATGAAAATTTGATTCCATATTTGAAATTAGTGGGTCCATGTTAATTTAATGGGTTACATTAATTTTTTGGAATTTTGGATAGTAACTTTAGTAATTAATTTTATTACCATGGTTAAAGGTAAATTGGGTAATTAAGGGTAAAGATAATATTAATAAATTTTATTAACACCTATTTAAATCCTATTGGCTGAATAAATAAGACTCTTAACATCAATGGTAATAAATTTAATCAATTAATGGCCACATTACCATGAATATTTCATTATTATTATTAAATTCAATGAATGTAACAAAATGTAACACTCTCATTCTATATAAGCATATTAATTTTAATATATGGACAACCTGAATATAAAATCAACAGTACGTAGCATCCAAAAATATATCAAAATTAAATATAACAAATAAATTTATTTATATTTTTTATATATTAAATAATTATCATTAATGATGACATAATAGTGATGCGGAAATTATTTTATTAATATAAATATCAAATAAATAGTTATAAAAATATTAAAAGAAATTTAATATAAATTAATTAATGTTCTCCATAAATTTTCTAAGTGATTATTACATGTTATTAGTATATTAATTTTTTTATATTTGTCTTTTGTGTGGTTTTTATTTAAAATAAAATAAATGTATCGTTTCAAAATTGATACTATTGGAATTTTAGAAATATAACATTTTATTAAATTATTTATAAATCATGGAAATATGTAAAAATTTAAAAAATGAAAATTATAAGGACTAAAATGTCATAAAGTTTTCAATTATGGAAAAATGGCACTAGAGAATTATATATTTATTACCATTTAATATTTATAATATTATTACCATAATTAAAATTAAATAGATTAAATAAGGATAAATCGAAATGTTAAGGATTAAGATAAAAATAAAAACATGTATAAATTTTATTGGATGAGGGTATTTTTAATAATAATCATATTATCTTAGAAATAATTTACTTTATATCCATTCAAATTTTTAAATTAATTTATATTAATAATTTTTGTGTTTCCAAGGGTGCCCCTCCCCCCTCTAATAAAATGGAACTTCTTCTTCTCTTTAATTAACACCTTTAAAGATATTTTATTCTTCCAAAACCTGCCCATTACCTCTCCCAACATCTCTAAATTAATCCTAGAGGCCACACTATAAGCAAAAATGCATTCTTTGGATTTATTTTGGTTGATCTAAAAGGAGATAGTCGAAAAAGAGATAATTGTTTTATCACCTATTTCAATGTTCTTTTCTTCTTCTACTTCATATTTATATGCTGTATGAATATAAAAGTTGTAAATATAGTAACATCCAAATAAGGATACATTATTATAATCATGGGAAAACCATATTCTTCATTTTATCCACTATACAAAATTTAATATCATCATGCATGCGTACGTACGACTTACTATATACACACAGTGGTGTAATTTTTTATTCAACACCATTTTAATTGGATAAATATAATGAAGAGTATAATGGATATAAATAATGAATATAAAATAATAATTAATATTGGTGTCTAATATAACATCTAATTCCATATCATTTAACCCTCAAGGGAATGATAAAGTCGCTCATGCGTACGTACCACCAACAATATGAATGACACTATGGGATTCATTCTCTATGTTAAAAAATCAATAATGATTATAAAACTTATTTTAAGAGTAAAAATAATAGTTATGAACATAATGTTATCATTTAAATTAATAAAATTCAGCCAATTGATAAAAAACATGACTTACATGGTATAACAGGAATGGGAAAATGAAGCGGTTAGGTCCCAAAATTATTGTAATATTGAAACACTATTAACAAAATGAAATAATACGATCATATATGATATCATAAATATGAATATGGTTATGTTATAATTTAATAACATAATTTAACCATTATAAATGAGTTTAACACACCCTCAACTAATAGAATGTACAAGGTATGATTTAATTTCAAAAACTCTTTATTATCCGAGAATACTTATATGTAAATATCTACATGGACAATATTATCATCCATATCCTTATTTTAAAAAATGTATTTCATAATATTACCAATATATGTTTAAATAATTATTTACCCATGTTTTAATTTTTTTATAGAATATTTTTGAAATGAATCTTTAAGTTGTTTTCCAAACGAGGTACTTTATGTCATTTTCATAAAAAATTATGGAATGAATTTTTTTAACTTATACCATGAAAGAGACCATTTTACACCGATATGAATCCTTAAAATTTTGATTATTCTCTTATAAGATTACAAGTTTATTTTCAAAATAGATAATTTATTTTATATTTAAATAGATTTTAAATTATTTCAATGTAAAAAATGATATCCCTCTCAAAGTGTATTAAAAAATTTATTATAGTATTTTCATCTATTTAAAAATCCTTTTCTAGATTTGATTCATGATTGAGGTTGATTTATTATGATATAATATTTCATATTGTATTGAAGTATTTATGATATGTTTGACTGTGAATGTGCTATTTTTATACAATTCATGTTTTGTGATTAACATTTCGTATGGTAGTATTAATTTGAATTTTTATGTTATGTTTCACCCTTTTCATATGAGGAATAAATTGGACTTAGTATGTGATGGTATTGTCCAGTTATATCCCCTCGATGCATTAGTAGGTATCATGAGACAAAATTCATTGTTGAGAAACCATTAAGGTTTGTTTTCCAAGTAGTTTTAGATTGTTAGGATGATAGATCTTAACACAAATTTGATGGATTCTACCAACAGACGTAAAATATCACAAAGATAGATCATGATAATAGATATATTGATGACATATCATGATAGTTCAGATATATATAATTATTAATTACCTCCTTATGATGTAATATATGAATATTCCATGTGATTATATAACAAGAATAATATCTCTGGTTTTTCTTATTTGATATGGTATTATTTATTATTGCAATATTTAGATAAAAATTAAGTTTAAATGGATTTTGTTTCTGTTATACGTCTTGCCTTAGGTATTATGATTATTTAATTCATTATGGCTTCTATTATATGCTTACCCTTACTGAGCATCTGATCTCAACCCTTTATTATGTTTTATTTTCCCTGGATTCCAAGAATTATATTATAAATGATATGTAGGGTTAATCTAAGAGAATAATGGAATCCTAAAAGTATTATCTTTGGTGTATTTTATGTTTTTAATTTTATTGTAAAATGAATGTAATATATTTTCCAAGAATTATAATCTATTCAATTCTTTAGAATTTAATTCCTTGTAATCATTCCAATGTATTAAAATAATGCACCAGCACTTGGGTCTTGGGGTTGGGGCGTTACATGTATTCAACTTCTTATAGTCTATAAACAACCACATATAACCCTCTTCCTTTTTCGTAACAACACCGGATAACCACATGATTGTACACTGAGAAATATGAAACTCTTATACATCAAAACATCTATATGAATTGTAAAATATTATAGATTGAATGGTGTAAGATGATATAAAGACATCAAACTCAGAGATACACTAGTTAAAGACTATATCCTAAAATAGATATCTCATTAGGGGAGTAGCATCACACCTCTTTAGGAAAGTCATATTAAAAAAATTCAACAACTATAGTAACCTCCACTACATACTTATCCACTGATGTAAAAACCTGCAAATTGGTAATTTATGAATTTTATAAAATAATTTAATAATTTTTTAATATATCTAACGTGTCAATTTTGAAAAAGGATTAAATTATATAATTTTGGGTTTTTAATATCTCATAGAGATGTTTTTTGGCATGGATCAGGGCTTGAGATGTGTTTTTGATGATCAAGTAGATAAAAATGTGAGTCTAAGTGAACATGAAAGTGAATTTTATTGTAGTTACACCACCATGAGAAGGAATAGAACATGGTAGACCCCATGGTAGAGATTAAAATGACCCGAGAAGAGTGCGTAGAAAACTAGTATAATATTGGTTCCTTTAATATTATCATGTGGGAAATTAGTAGGGTGAGACTCATATTTTTTTTATTGTGGTGTTTGGGAAAAGGTTTAGAGGGAGGCTCTTTGATGTGTTTTTTGGTGTTTCAGCTCAACTAGAGACTCAGAATCGGGGTGTTGTAGAGGGTGTGGTTCCCCTGTTCGTAATGGGGATAGGGAATTATCATTGTGAAAGAATTATAGGGAACCATTTTTGGTTCTATGGTCATGCATTGGCAGAACACCGAGAGGAGTAAGAGACATATCCATTGTAGTCAGTTTGTTGAAAGTCCATGGGGGATTCCTAGAGGTGTAACATTTTTTGGTGAATCCTATGATATTTATATATTTCTAAAATTTATTGGAATAACAATATTTATAATCTATTAATTTAATGGTGTCTCCTCCCCCCACCACCATATATGGATATACTAAGGACTTTTTATCCCTTTTTAATTTTGATTACCACTTATCTTGGCGATATTTTATTGAATTTCATAAATATTTGAAGTGATTAACTCCTCATGATTCCTTCTTATATTCCTTCTGATTTATCTTATTTTTAGTTGTCTCCTGTTAGGGTTTCATTGACCATTCACCTAGAGCATTGTGTAATCTCCTTACTATGATGGTATATTTTCTCAAAAAATGAAAAGAAAATTGTAGGTTTATTAAATAAAAACATTTAATTTTGTTTCAATTTAGGTACAACATATAATGAATTTATTTGGAAAATTTAACTAAATTAAATTAAATTGTTTGTTTAATTAGTCTTAGTTATTATTTATTTTCCGTGAGAAGAAGTTTAGAGAATGAAACTGACATTTTGTGGGTAGATGGTATCTATTTCAATGATAATGGTCCAACTAGTGAGTTTTTGAAAGCTATTCATAATTGGTAAAACATTTTAAATTATTTATAATTAATTTAATTAGATATGTGTCATAGGTATAAGTGTTTTTCGGGATCAAAATGCGCCATTTTTTCTCATTGTTTCAGTGAGTAAGTAATGATAAATGATTTGTTAGGCATTATATCTAATTAAATAAACTATATAATGTTATAAATCAGTTTAATATTTAATTATAAATAATTTTTATCTGATTATTGAATTAGTATCTTGCCTAAGGTTCTTGGGAGTTGGGATGATCTTGAACTATACATGGATGAGCTTTAGCAGGAGTATTTTGGGTCATGGTTGAAAGAAATTCCTCTATATGAGGTAGGTGGTCCCTTGGGAAAACCTATGTGGTGAATATTTTTACATTATATTCACATGAAATGTTGCCTCACCAATATGGGTGATTGACCTATTTAAATTATATAAATTGTTTAATTGAAAATTGAATGCATATTAATTAATTGAATAATGTTTCAAGGGCCACGATTGACCATTGTAAATTGATTGATTCATAAATAATCTATGGTCTAGGGATTAATTATGTTTTTTTTACTTGAGATACATAATCTTTATATGGGTGTAAATGGAATAAGGTAACATGTGGAACTTTGGATAGATTATTTAATCCTTTTTATATATTATAGTACTATATTATGATGATTAGATTATAGAGAAAATGTGGGAAATTTATAGGTTACTTAAAATCTATTTAATGAATCTGATCAGTATGGGGTGAGTGTTACTTCCCCTTAACATACAAGTACCATGGTGGGATTCCATGGGTATATTATGTATACGGTGGGTGAGAGGACATGTATGGGATAACATTTATAATTTTGTAGATTTTGAGCCATCTGTCTTGTGTGGTGCATGTATAGCTTAGTCTAGGATAACAGTTAGGCCTTAGGATGATGATGATTATTTTTAGGGGTGTGATTCCCTTTGAGTGATGGGTGATGACTTGAGAGTTAAGATTGATATTAGGGATCCCATGTGATGTTCTTATACTTAATGATACCTAGTAATCCTTATTGGGATCCCCAGTGATACAAAGATCCCTAAGAGGGTGAATTTATTATTACATGGTGATGATTTTGGGTGTCACAATAGAACTATAACCATTTATGTGATTTTGATTTGGTTACAGTGTTCATGATAGGTCATGCGATCGAGAGGTTGACCATTATTATGTGAGATGGGTTGGAAAAATGGTCAACCCATGTTCACATATAATGTTATTTTATATTCATGAGATATGTACTTACTTCAAATCATTATAAACTTTGAAATATAGTGTATGGATATCCTGAGAGGTTACCCATGAATTGGAATTTTTTTTTGAGGTGATAGAATTCGTTGGAGACATCCAAGGACTTAAAAATTGTTCATATCAATTAATAATGTCATGGGATATTTCACTGGATTATGCTATGAATCATATACATTTAGAATTACATGGGTGATCCTAATTTATTCATCTAGGATTACTATCTATTTTTAATTCCTTGGGTAATACCCATGGATTCGACTATGATTTATATCTATTAAGAATGTCTTGGTAAATCACATTGTATTTTGTTTTATGCCTAATATTTTTAAATAAAAAGATCACCAACTATGGTTTGAATGTTGAGAATATAATTATATTATTTCTAGATAGGGAATGTCTCCCCACTTTGGTTATCTTAAATGTTCAAAGGCACTCTTGCACAAGATGAAGTTTGTATTATTGAACTTAGGTGTCATGTTAGAAACCATGTATCAATGGTGAATACATATTTCACAATCATAGTTTATTTAATGTTTGTTATTTTGATAATATCACATGTGCATAAATTATGTTTACATTTTATCTATAGGTCTCCATTGGTGGTTCCCTACTATTTTTGACTCACACCTCTCTTGGGAAGCCATAAAAATTGGGTACCCAATAATATTTTACTATCTGTTGATTTTGGTTGGAATGATTTTCATTATATTATGATTCACCATGATAGCTCAGAATATATTTAGAGATAGGATGGGTTGGGCCATGGGGATGATAGTAAATACTATTTAGTATTTAATTTAAGTTATTTAATTTGTATATGTTTATTCTTAATGGGTCTTTAGTTTTTGTATGAATTCATGACCATGAGTATTATGACATCCTATTGCATTTCATTTTCTTCTTTATTTTATTATTATTTATAAATGTTTTGTTTATTCTATGTAATCTAATGGATTATTGTTTACAAAATACTAGTTTTTTTCATTTTTGTGGTTTTTTTACCCTGATATGATTGTATATTTTTCCATTGTTAAATACATTCACCATTGATACAAGTCATAAGCCTCATTTATATAGTGGGGAGTACAAAAGCTTATGTGTATACCACTAATCTAGTAACTAGTTGAGTGTTATGGGGTGGAATTATATCATAATTTGGTATCATAGAATTTTTTTATTAGTCTTATTATTATAATATATAGACTAATGGTGATTTAAAAACATATTAGACATTTGTATGGACCTTAGAATGGTGAATCATGAACATCTTTTTTGAAGGAGAGTGTATCTTACAAGGGGAATGGAGTTTCTATTCTTGGAATCCAATTTTATAATTTCATAGTTTCATATAGAGATCTACTCATGAGTATTGGATTTATGATTTATTTGTTTTAGCACTTGTTTTTTTGGAAAGAGGGTAGTGTACACGAATCATTCTTGGAACATAAGAATCATAAGAATTATTCACTCTTATATATGATTAATATCACTAATTATGGGAGACACTACTTCAAATGTTTCAAAAATAACAAATATTTAGTTTTCTTATAAAACTATTTGGTTCCTATCAGGACCTTGCCTTCCGCAGGTCATCAACCTAGTAATATGATCCCATGGGTATCCTATAATACCTTTGTTGTCTTCCTAGAACATCAACGTATATTAATCACTAAGTTCACTTATCGAAAAAATGATTATCCCCAAAAGTCAACATTTTTTTATTTTAGTTTCATCTTTTCTAACAGACACACACCCTATGAATCATTCATGAATTTCACCCATCCTGACTACTACTCCAATCCAAACACACATAATTGTGGAGTTCTAATCAGGTAGGCTTCTAGATGGAATGGTTCTCCTTGTTGAAATTTGTAGTATAATATATAATTTTATATCTCACTTATTAGGGGTTTTATAGTCTCTATACCATAAAATCATAGTTCGCTTTTTGTTAACCCCACACACTAATCTGAAGTAGTTACACAACACTTCTGGCTAGGTATTGGATCAGATACCTTTTTTTAGGACCTGGCATGCCCAGGGCCATGAAATAGGTCATATAAACTAATTGGTATCATGTAATACCCCAGTGTATATCCCATTACACAAATGATATTACTCATTGGGGTCTCTAATCAGATTAATCATTGTACCCATAGACCAACACTTGTTCTTTCAATGTGTTTTACTCACTCTGACACACCATATGGAACTACCCATATGGTCACCCATCCTGATCACTACTCCAAAACAAGATTACATAACTGCGGAGTTATGATAATTTATTATCTTGAAAATAAAGTGCACCTTGTTGACCTGGGTAATAATATTTATCCTATTTATGTCTCACTTTTAAAGGGTATTATAGTTCCTTTCTACTAAGCTAAACCACTATATATTTGTTTTCTCATGATAGGTCATCTAGATCTCACAGTAAGACTCTGATTGATTATGTTTATACATTCTCACTATGTAATGGATTTATAGTGACCCTTTTTGTGTTGATAGAGTCATTTCATTCCACAGTTATCGACCCTTTGAAGGGGAATGAAAATAGGTTCAGTTAATTAATGGATCAAAAAAACATATCTGGTAATTTCCCATAGCACCTCCTGGTAGTATTCTACTTAACATTACCAAATGATTATGTTATAAATGATATAAAATGTCATAGAAATATTTATTTATATAATTTTTGATGATTCCTTAGTTCTCAAGAGTGTATTTTTATATATATGCCTGATGAGGATTAGTTCCCTAGTAGGCTAACGAAATGGCATATCATTCCTGATGGGTATACATGTATGAGAACCCTATATTGGGTGAATTGTTATATGGTTTTTTGAGTGACGATTGATAGAGAATAAAATATATAACCCATCAATGTGTTACCTGGTTTATAGGTCTGGTGGGAGAACCTTGTGGCTTTAGCATACATCTTAAGATAATAGTTCTTCAATTATTGGGATCATGATGCACTATGATATGAAAGGGAACCCCAATATAATGGTTATCCTAGGCTTGTAAGTTTTCATATATATGATAATCATGTGGGGATAATATTATTATGATAATAGTTCATGGTTGGTGCTACTTATTATATGGTTTAGGAATCTGTGATTCCTTAAATTTTTATGAACAAAGCACCTTGAGTGTTACCACCATGGTTATAATGATCTATTTTAGGTCTAGATAGAGAAGATTCATAGAACTAGTTACATTATTCATATTACCTCATGATATATAAAAATTCATCTTTGGTGGAAATAACATGGATGGATTTAGGGTAGGTTGGTGTTTGTGGTTTTGGAATAGTGTCAGGCTCAATTGGTTGAAATATAGTAGACCATAGAATAAGTGAATTCCCTAAATTAAAGAGTTGTGTAAATTCTTATTATAGATTGATGTAATTAACATGTGACATGCATGGTTTCTTAATTAATAATTTGGTATGCGTAGGGCTTATTATATGATCATGTGTGTGTTTGTGTGTGTATATATATATATACAATAGATTTTCAAGTTAGTTTCACTTATAATTTCACATAGAGATGGTTCTTTTAGGATGGTCTAATGTGGACATAATTTCATAAGGTTTTCATTAAAGATAAATGGGTATCTATTTGATGATATGAGTCAACAAATATTGATCAGGATCCATGTTATGATCAACCTATGAATGTTACATGATATCAATTTTTTAGAAGGTTTGTTAATGGAACCTTCAAAGTTTGTGATCAAGGAGAAATACAAGGAAATCCATATGGTGGGGAGTGCACTAAGGATATATATAGGTTGTGATGCTTATTAGTAAATTAAATTTATAAGGATTTATAGGGTGAAATAACCTAGTGATTCATGAGTGAATTGAGATCACATTTCATGTTGATTCTCATATATGATATGAATAGACACATTCAGTCATCACATGTGGTGATTGATGGAGCACGGTTCATGGAGTCATGACACTCGTATGGGTTTGGTCATGGGTTTGATGATTATTTTCATTGAATTTTTTATGTTCCATTAAGAAGCTGGTGAGAAGATGACCCAATTTCACATGTTTATATGGTGAATCAAATATTTGGGTTTCATATATATTTTTGGGTGAATTATATACATTGGTACTGGTCACAAATTTGTTATTGAAACAATAAAATGATTTTAATGATTCAAAATGTGTTTTATTCCAATATTTCACTATGATATTTAATTTGGTAGGATAGGGGTACAACCATGGATTTATATCAGGAGTCATGTTCCGACTTTGGTGTTGGTAAATGTATGTTTCAAAAATTATTACAGGAATTTAAACATCATGATGGTGTCGTTATATTTATTTCAAGTGGGTGCAGCTATGTCTTTTCAAGATTTTCTATAAAGTGTATAAGTAACAAGTGTTTTAAATTGAATTTATGTTGTGTTATATGAAAACTTCACCAATAAGGTCACCGAATCATTATAAATGTGTTTTAGTAGTTTTGATGTCCTTGATTCATGAATACTAATTTTAAAATATATATTTACAAAATATATTTATTATCTAATTATTTTTCAAAAATAATCACTATTTTAATTATTTTTCATTATGTTATATATATATTTTTTGAATAAAGGAAATATATATAATTTAGAGTGGTTTTTATATATGAAATGTGTGTGTTTTTATTAGTGAAGAATGAGGCCTAACATTTATCCAATGGGAACACCTTTGAACAAAAACACATGAAAATGAAGCATATATCAATATTGGCGTAGTTCGGTTCCAAGATAGTGTCAATATTTCCCAAGAGTAGTTTGGGAAACAAAGTGGTGTTGGGAAGGAGAGTCCAATATTGAACAACAACAAGGATACTATTCTAAGGGGATTATGTCACAAGATGATTTTTAAATGATAAATATCACATCCAGAAAATTTATGTGGGATGGTCAACATGAAGGAATTATAAAAAACATTAAAAATAGCAACTTTATCCTTTTTCCTTGAATCACCCACATCCTACAAAAATCACCACCTCCCACAACCTTGTGCTCAATATAATCACCACACTAGCCCATCGAGAACCTTATAAACACCATCTAAGGAACATGTTCTTTGTCCATTATTCTACTAATGTTCTTGAAACTATCATAGATAAAATATATAAGCTTGGTTAATCCATTGTGGGACCTCTATGATGAAAGAGACACCATGCTTGGGGATAATACATAAATATTGAGAACAGATGTATGATCATTCTGTGAATGATATCATCATGTTGTGTGTGTAAATATAGATACGTCATATATGTTATGATTCATTTAATCCATGAATTTAGTGGTTCTCACTATGATCATGAATGAAAATTTATTATGTTTGACATGTTTTTTATTTATTTCGTGAAAGGTATAGATTATGATATGGACATTTGAGCATGATAGGAGTTGTTTTTGAGGTTTCATTCACACTGAAAATGAAACTGATTCATGAAATGAATGTGTTAGTTGATGATATACAGTCTTATAAATCATGTATAATTCCATGAAGGATATTGGTAGTGTTATGAGTGTTGTGAAATGATATGTTTATAAATAAATACAATAATTTTGTACCATGAGATAAAATATTCATGTCACAGAGAATACATATCCATGAAAAATAGGTGAATTTTGGGACTAATTTTTCACAAGATGGTCATTTACGCTAAAACGTTGCATACTCACAAGCATATACAATTACCCTCTCCGTTATATTGTATATGATACATTTTTAGTGATCGATGAATATATCATGATGTTGATAGAAATAAAAAATATATAATGGTATATTTGAAAACTATAAAGATATAAATAAGGCTATATCATGATGGATTATATATAAAAATAAAGGAGGGTCAGTAGTGCAAAGGATCTGAGGATGAAGGGAGGGGGAGAGATTCCACTACTACTGGGGTGTTATCACTACTCCCATGTATAACATATGTATCTTTTAATCACTCTTCCCCCTCATTTATTGATTGAGATAGTAGAATTTATGTCATGTAAATTTATGGAAGGGTAATTTATATATTAAATGTATATATAAATTTAAAGGTTTTCATTTTGGATCTTTGTATTTATTATACATTTCTTAATATATACTTCACTATTATGAATGACCATTGTATATGAAGTAAGTGAACACATTTCATAATACATTTACTAGATTCTAGCCATCACCACAACCATTGGATTTGTTTTTATCTCTGTTTCAACAAGGAATAATGATACCTAATCATTGATTAAACTAAAGTAAATGTCCATGAGAATAGGGGAATTATATTTTTGGAAAGTTATTACCAAGATGAAGGGAGTTTGATAGACATTATTCCCAAAATTCAGGTTTGTAGATTCATCATTTTATGCCTGCATACATCGTAAGACTATAATCATTATTTGATATAACATTTTAATTTTATTAAACATCCAAATTAATCATCATTACCTTTTTCAATTTTCAGGTAGGGTTAGTTTCATTCATCATAGTTTAGGTCTTAATAATTAAGTTATTGTATTATCTACCTATTCCATTTGTGTTAAAACTTAGTGTCTTCAATCTTATACTAATTAAATATTTTTAGTGACTTGAAATGTTTAATTTAAATTCTAAAAATATTAAACCCATGAATAATTAATAATTATATATGGATTGGTCAAATTTTTGGCATTAATGTGAAGAAAATAATAAATAAATACGTTAGATTAATAGTTAAGACAATTATTTGCCGCCCTAATTTTTGTTTTACTGATTTTAATATAAAATTTTATTCATTATATTTTTTGTTTATATATTATTATTTGTATTTTTTCATGTTGTGTAAAGGGTATAAATCATCATGAAATGACATGGTAAATATCCCATTCAAATAATGGATCTATCAAAAAAATTATGAACACAAAGAAAATATACAAATAATTCAAGAGACACATGGACCACAACTATTCCTAAGAGATGATAAGTTACTCTATTACAGTCGAGATTTCTCTTGAATATAATTGTGTAACTAATTAAGAGGGATAGAAAATGAATTAGAAGAATATATAGAGTAAACCAAGGAGGAATCTCACATTGAGAAACAACTTCAAGAAACATCACAATGAGATGAACCTAAAGATGAATCAAGGGTAACTCTTCTTTTAAATCCATAAGTTAATCAGGAATTGAAATATTTTTGGAAAAATATTAAATTTTTATTTCTCAATGTAGTAAATAAAATAATATAAAACCTTAGTGAATATACTGTAGAATTGGTTAATCAAATATATTTATTAAACAAATCTAAGGTTTTCCACATTCTATTTTCATGCTCAAAATGAATCCATGCATAAATATAATGAGCAATAATAAAAAAAAATAAGAATATAAATCCAAAAAATAGAGGAGGGAACTAATGGGGATCTAAAAAAATATATTATATATGGTTTTGAATAGTTGTTGGGTGAATAATAAGATGAATAGAAATAAGTAATAGATACTGATATTGATGAGTATACATTAGGAGTTGATAAAGTAAAGTCATAAAAAGAATAGAAAGTGATGTTTTATCAATATTGTATAGTCATTGATCTAATTCTAAAAACATAAGATCTTACCACTATTGGTAACCCTCTATAATGTATGAAGTTATTTTAATGAGGAGTAGAAGAGGTGATACATTGGATGAGAACCAAATTTATAATTGGGTAATTCTTATATGGTAAGATTTATACAAAACTCCTATCACATGAGATAATGTTGTAATGTATAGTGAAAAGAACTTAAAAAGTTATTTTGGAATGAAACTACATTTCTTTCCATTTTATTATTTTTATGGCATTTTTTAGAATTATATTTTAATTTTATATTGAGAATTTAATTTGGTTGAGGTTTTCAATTACATTTTTTTTTATTAAAAACAATGTCATTGTATTTTACCTTGTTTTTTTTTATATATCCATGATGATGGAGAAAGAATGATTATGAATGAAAACTGAATATCTTCATATGGATAAAAGAGTATTTTTTTTAACTTTCCATTTCAATTCTTACAAAAAAATAAAATTTTAATAAAAAAATTAGTTTCAATTGAGTTTTCATGACATAAATTATATTTGCTCTACATTTCAAATATAAGATAAAAATTTAAGTATCAATTGATGCACCTGATTTGTGTATACATTTTCACATACTTTATTCAAAATAAAAACATGTTTTCAGCAATTACCTAATAATTAGGGAACAAATACTTTGATTTTGGTGAACTTGTTCATTTTCAGGAGATTTATGGAAAAATACACTAAACAGGGGAGACTGAGAAAAATTTACAAAAAAGACGGCATGTACCTATTTACATGTCTTGTATATCCAAACCCAGACACAGATTGACCAGGACAAGTACATGCCCACGTAATCAGAATCTAATACACGTTTTGTTCACACTTTACACATAGTGTAAATACTTTTAAAAGAATTTGGAGGATGAGATGATATCTACACACCCATGTGAACGAATGAAGGGAACACACCGTGTTTAACATATAAATGCAGTGTAGGAATTTCTAGAAGTGGTTGGTGGTTGAAAAATGAGACAACACGCCATATGTGGTGGCGCTAAATGTCATGTATAGCTAATTATGAGGCTGTTCCGTTTTCCAAGTCCAAGACGGCATGTTAGGCCTCCTACCGGTGTAGAAAACAAAGGCAAAAGTGTGTTGAAAAAAGTACACACTGTGTACTTTTGGCACACACCATGTAGTTATTTTTTTCTATAAAAGGAGGCATTGGCCTCCAGTTTGGGAGAGTGGTGTGTGGGGATAAATTGTGGAGAAAGGGTTGATGGACCGAAGGAGAGAGGCTCTTCCACTGTACTACAACCATTCTACCTTCCACCGAAGAATCACATCCACCTGAATGTTCTAAGAATGATCACATCAGGTATCAAGAGATTTGTGTTTATCCATTTCTATATGTGTAACTAAATACCCAATGAGTTGGGGTTGTAGTAGATGATGATTTTTAATTTTAATTAGATGTTATGAATGTGTTATTTACCTTTAATCTCTTCTTATTCTTCTAAAACCAGTTTTTATTATCACTAAAAATTTGGAACCAGACCAAGGGCATAATTTTCAGGGATTCCAAAAGAATAATAACAATGAATTATTTCAGGACAATTGGAAGTATTCTACGACTCAAAATGGACCAATGCAAATAAAGTACTATGAAACACTGACTACCGGACCAAGGATTTAGTTTCTTTAGCTTTAATACATATTTACCGGACCAAGGAAACATTATTACAAATTGAAACCCAGAGTGTTGGGTTATTATGAACAACACAAACTCATAAGAAATTTTATTTTCAAACAACTTCTCATTAATCCATAACCCCAATGCACGTCCCACATTCACTATATCAAAATCGATTTTTCCGTATTCACTTATATTTTATTAATTAATATTGTAAAGGAATCATAAAACCAATTGTTTTGTTTTTTCTAAACAATAACAATTTACTCTAAATTAAGAAAACTTAATTAAAACAAAAATACAAACTATGTTAAACAAGATAAAAATGACTTCGTATTCTCTATGTATCGACCAATTACTGGTGTTATACTTGTTAGGGTAAAAATAACATGGGACATCGATAATATACCTTCGGTGAAATGACTCACAAATTTTTTTGCGTTATTTCCCGAGAATAAAGAAAAGTTAATTTTGTTTTTTTTCATTTTGTTTGTGTCAAATTTTAGTGAAAAGAAATCATAAATTCCAAAAAATATCTTTTCTCATCTCATTTATTTTTATCATTATTTTTTCTCGTTTACGCTTGGTGTGTTTCATATCATGTAGGTCTTTAGGCGTATGAGCGTCTACGTCACACGTTCCCAGAATACTGAGTCGTCGGTGGTTTTCCCGATTGACCTAGAGATTTAACAGACACTCTTGAGGCGCCAACAAGAACATATGGAAGATCATAACCAAAACACTCCACTGGCATAGAATGAGGAAGGAAATCTAGATTTTGTCCATGGAACTGGACAATAGTTAGGTTTGGATGAAAACTGAGACTAGAATGCTCCACTTCATTTAGGGTATAGCCCGTAGCAGCTCCAAAAATTGCAACCGGAGAGGATGCCATTTTTCAACCAAGGCCAGGGGCCATACTACGCCCCTCAAGAATAAAAATACATGTCGGCCCTACTCCCTTAGTAGCCACCTCCATGCCATACTCTCATAAAGTATGACCTGCCATCTATCCTCTTAGCTAACACATGCATTGTATGTCTATCGGTGCAGACCCAACACTTAAAGATCAAGCCTGCAATCTTACAGCTGATCTAGAACACTGTTCAATTTTCTTGTTTTCATAGTGAGGATCCCAATTCCCATCTCTCCAATTTTATGAAGGTCTGCGACACGTTCCACTGCCATGGACTGTCTATAGACTATGTTTTTCTTCAACTCTTCCCCTTCTCTCAAAGGGGTAAGGAAAAATATTGGATTAATGGTTTTCCATATTGATCTTTCTGCACCTGGGAGGAGCTAGCCTAGGCATTCCTATCTAAATACTTTCCACCCTCAAAGATAGTGACTCTATGGAACAGAATCCATAACTTCTAGAAGAATGATGTTGTGTCACTGTACGAATCATGGGAGCGCTTCATGAAGATTTTCCGAAAATTCCAACATCACAGACTCCATCTTTGGATGCAAGTCCAAACCTTCTATGGAGGGATGAAAAAAAATACAAAGTCTATGGTGAATGCTTCCGTCGGATGTACAGTAATGAGGATATCCCACAAAGAGCTTTTTGAATTACTGGAAGACATGTCTGCCAACAGATTTGAGTGGAATTTCTAGTGGGGTACACATAAATGAGGTATTCATAACCTAGATGCAACTACTATGATTGATTCCCAGTTGAACGCTGTGTCCAAAACCATCAATGTGATCAATATAAAGGGTGTGTCTCATGTACATGCTGAAAACCATTTAGCATGTAGTGAATGTGGTGAAAGCCACATACTTGGAGAATTCCCAGGTTCTGTTGGAGGTCCTTCAACAAGCGAGGTGAGTTATGTTTCCCAGAACCAAGGGCCAAACCAATACCAGCCGTACTAGAACCTGGCATGGTGTGACCAATAGAACACAGGCTGGGGCCAACAACAGCAAAATCTTCATTCCCAGTGACCACCCACCTACAACCAACCTCCATATCAGAACTAGTACCAGAGGCAGCAACAACCCCAATAAGGATCTTATCAATAGCAAGGTTATCAGAACCCTTTCCCGCTGAAGCTATGAGTGCCACCACCTCCACCAGCTCAACAACCACCTCAGCAGGAGAACTTTTCAAGGATAAAAGATCTCATAAACAAATTTAAATATAATGTTGAGTCTAGGTTCCAATATTAGTAAGCTTCAATTCAAGGACTAGAAAACCAAATTGCTGGGTTGGAAAACCAACTCTTGAGAAGGAAACCCAGTACCCTACCAGGTAACACTGAAAAGAACCCGAGGGAGGAGGTCAATGCCATCACGCTATGAAGTGGAAGGGAGATACCATAGCAGAAACGAGCACATCCATGTATATCCACTCCCCCTGTTGATAAAGAAGGTACATACACAGAACACTCCTCATCCAAAATCCCACAGAAGGAGGCTTCACAGAATAAAGGGAAGGAGGTTGTCAAACCTTTTGAGCTTGACTTAACCTTCCCTGATATATTGAAGCAATGAAAGATGGACCACCAATTTACAAAATTCTTGGTCGTGTTTAAGAAGCTGCAAATAAATATACCTTTTATAGAGTCACGGACGCAGATGCCCACTTATACCAAATTCATTAAGGAAATCCTCTACAATAGAAGAATGATGGAAGATCTAGGAACCATTGCCCTAACCAAGGAGTGTTCTGCAGCCTTCCAACATTTGATTCCTCCCAAACTCCAGGATCCAGGTAGATTTACTATTCCATGTACTATTGGACCTTGTGAGTCTGGGATGGCCCTTTGTGACTTAGGGTCTAGTGTTAACCCCATGCCCCTCGGAGTTTTCAAAAATCTAGGGCTCAACGATTTGAAGCCTACCCGATTATCCATTCAACTTGCGAATTGATCCATCAAATATACAAATGGGCTACTGGAGGACATTTTGGTCAAGGTGGGTAGGTTGATCCTACCCCGTGTATTTTATCATCCTTGAAATGGAAGATAGCCAGGAGGCACCAATCATTTTGGGAAGTCCTTTCTTGGAAACAGGGAAAGCACTCATTGACATGCACCATGGGGAGCTAATTTTCTGTGTTGGAGACAAGAGAGTCCACTAAATTGTTCTCAAGGTTGTAAATCATGCATCATTGTATGATAATGAAGGATGTTATGCGATAACTACTGTGAATGGTCACTTAGTGGATTATCTGGTATGTTCTTTTATTTCTGATAACTTTAACATTCCAAACATTCCAGTTGAAGAAGATCTAGAGGAACTACAATTCCTAGTAGGCCAGGCCGACACAGTGGGAACATTGCCCAACATACAGCTTAGGTAAGATGAGGTAAGTAGGACGATCCAACGACCTAAAACAATGGTTCTTCCTGGGAGGAAACCCAGTTGATACATACCACGTACCACCAATATACATGTTGTTTACTTTTTTCCTTTCCATATATTTTATAACTATTATAAATATATAGTTTATCTAATAAATAATTAGGGATGATGCCGATGCAGTTGGTAAGGTCACTTGAGTTTATACGAGCTGTCACCGGTTCGAATCCTCCGGACCTACCTTCGGTACATGGTTCCTCGTTTTTCTCTACGTATATTCTTACACTACGTGTGTAGTATTTTTCATATATATATATATATATATATATATATATATGTATATTTATTTTCTTGTAAAAAAACCCATGGTGGGGATGGATCAGTTGTCCAAGATCGTAACCTGGTTCCAAAAAGAGACAAGTTCGAAGCCTAACAACCGCCCCATTTCCATCATCTCTCATTTTAATAAAACCACTAGTCATATCTTTGTATATACGTAATCTGCACCGTGTATTCCATCTAATAACTGAAAAGATTTTTCCCATAATGTAATTCATGCGGTTGATGTTGGAAGATTGGCAGAGTCACAGCCCTGGATCCAAAAGACTCAGGATCAAACTTGGCTAATATCCCTCCTTTATCCCTTTTTGTACAATTAAAAACCACACGTCATGTGTTTACTACTTTTTATGTAGTATATGATATATATATTAAATATATATATCTAATAAATAGGAGCAACAGTACAAAAATTTCTCCAGTGGTTGACGACTTCCATTCAGAATGGCTGATCGTCGGTTCGAACCTCACCCCAAGCACCGAAACAAATGTTGTAAATCTATTTTTCCAATTTTAAAACACATGACATGTATTTCTTGATAAATTACGTGAATAGTTTTATTTTGTAATTATGTTTATATATAAATTTTTACTATATTAATTATTAAAATTAATTATTATATAGATTACTATAATAATTGTATATATGTGTTTGTATGTATTTTTTTTTAAAATGGAATACATGACGTGTACCCTATTGTACAGGCCGTGTACATTGGTTATAAAATCCGCTAACCACCTGGCTTTAGGCCGTGTCACACAGCCCCCTCTCTCTCCCAGTTTCCTCCCCAGTACGCCACCCAACCTCCCCACTCTCGAATTTGCGGATTTTGGGAGTTTCTACTTCTGATTTCTGCTGCGTTTTGATCCTTGGTCTAGGTACGCACTTCTACACCCCCTATTTCAAGTTATTATAAGCGTTTTTTGTGGGTTCTAGATCAGATGACTGTTTGGATTCTATGATACATGGACATGATATGGAGAACACAAGACTTGTACATTTGTACACGGCCCGAGTATCATCTACACATGGCATCACACACCATTTTAATGAACAAGAAATGTCTATTCAGTACACTTCTTGTAGAAATTTTATTATGGCCAGCCCATGTGTAGCATTTCACACATCCATTTACCCTTTGTTCATGCACACAGCATGTGTTACTTGCACACGGCGTGTATTTTGTTGTTATAATTTCTGAAAAAGTGGCTGTGACTTTGACAATACACAACCAAGAAAACTTTACATCTACACGGTTTGTATGTTTGGTACACATCGTGTATCCTTTCTGAGTTTGTTACTTTATCCCTCAGCGTGTCTATCCAGAGAACACGGGATGGTATCCCTCTTTCATTACATGTCGTGTACTTTTTAATTTTCCATTTTTCACACATTTTATTATTTTCCTTTTTCATTACTTTTTATTTTGTTTGGTTTTTCTATTCTCTTTCAAGGTAAGGAAGACAGAGATTCTTCCCATGGGAAGCATCCCACCTCTGCCACTAACGGTGAGAGGCCAATTTATTATTGGATCCGACTTCGGGCTATGACACTACCAGATCTGGAATCTCCGGTCTATTACCTCCCTCTGTTGGCCATCCTTCCACCCCTCACTCCCTTAGCCAAGGATGGTCTGAGTAGCGCCACACCTCCACTCTCTTGCAACAAGACTCTGAGTACCATCATTCCTTCCCCACTAGCTTCCACTCCACCTGAGCTCCCCTCATTTGTAGATAGTCCCTCATCAACCACCCAATCTAGTGATCCTTTTTCTACCCCAGTCGATCCACCCCTAGAGCCGTCTCCCACTACAGTACCTCCACATGGGCTGAGACCTGCAGGTGTTCCCTACCCTTGCATTGTGTTCTCGATCACCGATTTGGCACACGATAGGGTCCGACGTTTCTCTCTCCACTTGATTATATTGAGCAGTCACTATCTGGATACCAACTTCCCACTATAGTTGGGCATCTGGGGAGTGTTTTAGGAACTTCTCAGGCACAATCCCCTACTCTTGATCTTCCAGGTCACTACTTCTATTATTCAGGATTTATTTTTAGAGTTTTCTGCTTCATACGAGTTTGACAGGGCCAAGTACAGGGAGATGACCGATGATGCAGTACCAGGGGTCTGGTTCTAGTTAGTCAGACGTCAATTTTCTCTAACTGTGACTGAGTTCGGACGAGGGTGTGGTTTCGATCCTCATCCTGTCACCCCACCCCATGTCTCTTCCAAGACCCGACTCGAGCGCTCTGACCTCATTGCTATGTGGCGGGACATTATTGGGCCTGACCACCGCTATACCCCTACCACCCAGAAGAGTACCCTTATTGCTGACCTTATCCTTCACTTCACCCACTGGTGCTTCAATTCCATTCATTTTCCCCACTGTGAGAATATGGGGGTGGTTAATAGTTGTGATATGGATATCCTTACCTGTGTCATCTGGCAGTACAACCTGGACCTCCCCTACCTTCTTGCCTCCTATTTCCATGACATGTTTACCGGCCGTCAGGGAAACCTAAACAGTGGGTTTTATGCCACCCGCCTTGACCACCACCTCATGGGATTTGAGCCTTCACTTCCTCATGACCGGTTAGGTTCCCCCCATTGGATGTACTATCTCATGATTATTCGCATGAGATTGGTCATGATTTAGTGGGGTGCCTACGTCCTTGCCCATGCATGACCCCACCCACCTGCTAACCCTCATGTCCCCACTAATGCACCTTCTCCTCCTTCCCCACCCCCTCCAGCTTCCCCACCCCATCCCCCTACATCTGAACTTCCTTCATCAATTTCACATATAGCCCCTTACCCCCACACCCACATTTGATCTCACTTATTCCCTCCGCCTAACTGTGATGGAGCATCACTTGGTCTGTCTTGATCTGCGTCAGGACTAATTGGAGCATATGTTGGGGCATCTTATTCAGAATCATGGTATTCCACTGCACCCACCTCCTTCCCCTGCTTCGGCTCATGTCCCTTCGCTTGCAACTCCACCACCCTTTACTGCACTGGCCATATATTCAGTTCTCTTATCCATTATGGGCTCAGCTTCTGCTACCACTACTGCCACTACTGCTACCAGTACAAGGAGTCATGCTATGCTTCCACTTCCGAGTATATCTCCTATGGATCCTACTTCTACAGCTTCTCTTACGGGTGAAAATTCTTAGCCTCTAGTTTCCATGGATCCCGCTCCATCTCATCTGGATGGTTTTGTAATGGATGATGTCTCTTCTTAGGCGACCCCCTGACTGGTTTTTGGACATATATTTTTCAATGCATATATTTATGATATCTTGTACCTGTGTTTCTTCTATATACTTGTAGTGTTCTTTTTTCCCCACTATCACAGGTACTCTGGCATGTTTTGGGCTGTACTATTACATCACCACCCATTTTTTTACACCTAGACACAAGGAGAGTGTTCTTTTTTACATTTTTTTCATTTCATTCATGGTTTACTTTTTTCTTTACTTCCCCTCATTCTAGTCCACTATTGTGTCCCCACATTCCCTTCTTCACTTTCGATCACTTGGTGGACCAAGTGTTGTATAATGTATGTGGGAGCGTCTCTCAACCTCCTTAGTCTTTTCCTTTATCATCATTCTATGAGACATCATTATTAGAAGATATATTTTAAAATGTGAAGACATTTTGTTTTAAAATATTTTTAAATAATAAAGTTGAAAGTGGGAAATTTTTAAAAATAGTTGTATGCTTATTTTGGTTCTTAAGTATTTTAAAATGATTTCAGATATAGATTAAATGAAAACCTGTAATCATTGGATAATTACATCGATTAGACTAATTAATTATATGCATGTCATGACCTGATTGACTCTATTTTTTTTTCCACACCTGAAAGGAATTCTAATCCCTTTGTCATTCAATTCCTAATACCCTCTTTCGTGATTGATTATTAGAATATACATAACTACATGAATTTTCAAGTTTTATGTGACTATTAGGTTCCGATGACAGCATAGATACCCCACCTTAACACGGTCATCGGGTCCTGGCCCACCATGTACCACCACTTGCCCCGTAGACACGTGGTCCCCACCATGGGTCCCATCCACGTGCCTAAACAGGTCATCATACTAATGATTGTCCCCACAGGCCAACACATATCCTTTCCAGTGTGTTTTTTCCTCACTCACACACACCCTGGAAAACTTCCCAGAAGGTCACCCATCCTAATCACTACTCTAGGTCAAGAACACTTAACTGTGGAGTTATAATCAGGCAGGCTCCCAAAAAGGAAGGTTCACCTTGTTTACATGAGTCATATCATTTTTTCATTTAACCCATTATCATTTGTGAATGTTACAATCACCCTCCCCTATTTAGAGCACAATGTCCTCATTTTGGGTCCTTCAACTCAACCCAGGCAGTTCACCACACTTAAGGTTGGGTTCCTCCTCTGATACCAAATACGTCATTTGGGTCCCAATGGCAGCACATATACCCCGCCATAACATGGTCGTCGGGTCCTGGCGCACCAGGTACCACTAGTTGCCCCGCAGACACGTGGGCCCCACTATAGGGCCCACCCACATGCCTAAATGGGTCATCTGACTAATGATTGTCCCCCCATGCCAACACATTTCTTTTCCAGTGTTCTTTTTCCTCACTAAAACAAACCCTGGGAAACTTCCCAGAAGGTCATCAATCCTGATCACTATTCCATGGCAAGCATGCTTAAATGTGGAGTTCTAATCAGACAGTTTCACAAAAAGGAAGGTTCACCTTTTTGACATAAGTCATATCATTTATTTATTTAACCCTTTATAATTTGGGGATGTTACAATAATAATATATTCTAATAGAGAATTCAGTTCTTTTTGTTCCGTTGGAGCCATTCAATAAGAGGTAATAGAAATCGGTTGAGTACCAGGCATTATGTCAATAGAAAAATAAACCTCTCTTACTGGTGGTAAACCAGATAAGTCATAAGGAAACACATATGGAAACTCATTGAAAACTGGAGGAATATCATTACACATTGAATCTATCTCTAGGTCAAAATAAAACACTGATATAACTTTCCCCAACTCTGGATAAGATGGTCTATCTCTGCTTGACCTTGGGTCCTATTCTCATTGAAAAACTAGAGGCACACCACTGGGTGTAGTATGGTAGACCCGTCGAAGATAACAATTGATCTGGGATTTATTGGAAATGAGTCAATCCATCACAAATATGATTTCAAAATATTTCATGTCGGGAACCAAAAAACTCCAAGTTTGAGGAGGATCATGTGCATCATCTGAGAATAGTTTTGAGTCTTTTAAGGAATCATAGACTTTATTCCAAGCTTTAAAAATGTGATTTCTAGATTTGGAAATTAAATTTCATGGGACATGTCATGTCAGAAAAACGAATTTTAGTTGATCCTGAGAAGGTGAAGGCTGTTATGACTTGGGAACAACCACAAAATGTTTTCAAGATTCAGTGCTTCTTGGGATTAGCAAGATATTATCGCTGATTTGTAAAAGAGTTTCATAGTTAGCTTCTCTAATGAATATTCTAACTCGAAAGGGAGTGATGTTTTCATGGAATGATAAATTTCAGTGTACTTTTGTTGAGATGAATCATCTTTTGACTACTACGCTGGTGTTAACTCTTCCTAAGGATGGGATTGGTTACATGGTCTTTTGTGATTCCTCGGGTTCAGGTTTGGGATGTGTCCCAATGAAAGGTAATCGTGTTGTTGCATATGGATCTCGTCAGCTTAAGCATCATGAGAAGAACTATCCTACCCATGACCTTGAACTTTTAGCTGATGCACACACTTAAGTGCTGGAGATATTACCTTTATAAGGAAAGGTTTACTGTGTATTCAGACCCTAAGAGATTGAGTTATATCTTCTCTCAAAAATATTTTAATCTCCACCAAAGGCGTTGGGTGGAGTACCTACAATCTTTCGACATTGAAATTGCATATACCTCGAGGAAATGGTATGTAGTTTCAGATGTATTAAGTAGGAAACATCCATCAGAGGATGTGAAATAATCTTCATAAGAGTGGAGTTTGATGGCTCTTTTTTCCCAGTTGCATATTGGAGTTTATGTGAAGGGGAATGAAGTTTCTTTAGACAATGTCCAGTTGAAATCTACACTTCTCGAGTTAATTCTTTAGGAACAAGAATTGGATGATGAATTCCATAGCATTAAGGACTCTCTTTATGGTCGGGAGACCGACACCCAATGGTCGTTCTCCAAAGAGGGTGTTCTTTGTTATCTAAACCGTTACATTGTACCATTATTGGAAAGGAAGGATGTGATGGGGGATTTCCATAGCTCTCAGTGGGTTGTGCACCTAGGAACCAAGAAGATGTTCTATGAAAAGAGGCAATAGTTTTGGTGGCCAAGTATGATATGAGACATTGCTGAGTTTGTATCTGGTTTCTATACATTCCAGCAGGTGAAAGCCGAGCACTAGAAACCTTTGGGATTTCTTCAACCACTTCCAGCCCCTACATGGAAGTGGGATAAATCTCTGGGGACTTTGGGGTTGGGTTACCCCAAACTGAGAGGAAGAATAATGATATATCGGTTGTGATCGACATGATGACCATGTCGGCTCACTTTATACCTATTCGAGATACAACCAAGGTTGAGGAGTTGGAAAATATCTATGTGAAAGAAATTTTTCGTTTTCACGGAGTTCCGTCTGCTATAGTCTCTGATGGGGATCCTCAGTTTACTTCTCGCTTTGGGAGAGGCCTTTAAAAGGCACTGGGATCTTAGGCCCATTTGAGCACGGCCTACCATCCACTATCAGATGTCCAGATAGAGAGAGCTATTCTGATCCTTGAGAATATGATCCACGTATGTGTTCTCAACTTTGGTGGGTTTTGGGATGATCATCTAGGGCTAGTTGAGTTTTCTTATAACAATTCTTATTATTATACGATCAAAATGGATCCTTTTGAGGAATTGTATGTCCATCCTTGTAAATCTCTTTTATGTTGGTTGAAGAGTGGTGAACGTTTCTTTGTAGGACCGAGTTTGTTCCAAGAGATGACATCTAAGATCCAGTTGATTCATTAGAGAATGTTGACATCACATAGATGGTACAAGTCTTATAATGATCGTCATTGTAGACCATTAGATTTCTCAGTTGGTGACTAGGTGTTCTTTAATGTTTCACCCTAATTAGTTCATCGACGCCTTCTGATGCAAGGAAAGATTTCTTCTTGTTTTGTGGGACCTTTTGAGGTTGTTGGTCAAGAATGGATTGTTGCTTACCCTCTAGCTCTACCACCACAGCTGACATCGATACATAACGTGTTCCAAGTATCGCAGCTACGAAAGTATCTCTCTGATACATCTCATGTTTTGAGAAGGAGTGATCTTGTGAGTGAACCAGATTTATCTGTGATTGAACGACCAGTCAGGGTTGTTGATTCTGAGACCAAGGTACTTCATGGGATAATGGTACATTTGGTCCTTGTACAATTGCAGCATGGTTCTTATTCTTATGAGACATGGGAAAGGGAGGCACTAATGAGAGAGCAGTGGCCTCATCTTTTTTGATGTGGAGGTTTCTTCATAGGCTTTCTGGGGACAGAATGATCTTATGGGGGGGAGGTAGTAACTTCACATTATGTTTTTAGATACATTTGATGTTTCTAAGTACCTCTGTTTTGGAATAGTGACTTTTGGTTTGTTTGGGTGACCATTTAAGGAAAACTAAAGGATTGTTAGTTGTGCATGGTTTACGCATGGTTTGAAAAACCATGCGACCAAACCATGCCAACCATGAAGAACTGGACATAGATGTCTGCACGGTTTGCGCATGGTTTGACAGACCGTGTGACCAAAACATGCCAACCTTGAAAACATGGATAGTGGGTTCCGCACGGTTGGTGCACGGTTTTCCTGACCATGCACCTCTGTCCAAGAAACCATGAAAGCGGTTCTTTTAATTCCTAAAATTCTACATAAAACCACCCGAACCCCCTAGACTTCCATATTTCTGACCTTCAATTAGGCTTGAAACATTATATGTGTTTCTAAATCCTCTTGGAGAGATTCCAAGGTGATCTGAACTTCTTTTTTTGAGATTAAAGGCTCTAATTGAAGATCTGATATCCTCCTGGTATGTGGATTTCAACCTTTTACTACTCCCGTTCATTCCTCTAACATTACTTGATCCTTTCATGGGATATTTACACCATTTTGTGTGGATTTAAACCAATTAGTTGAGATCTAGATCTATTATTGTGGATCTAGATCTAGTTTTACAAGGTCATGATGTCGTTGATCTTATTGTTTTTGGTTCTAATGATTTATATCCAGAACGTGATTGATGACGTTGTGCCGCTCGGTTTTTGTGGGTTTTCATTGGAGTAACTCCTGTCAATAAATAGAGGTAGGTGGTTCTGTCCCAACATTCCAAATTGATCATCCTTGTATTTCTTGATTTATTTCAATTTTTGATTTAAATTCAATTACTCAAATTTTCATTCAATTATATTTATAAAAATTCCATTCTAGTGAATCCAGGTATTTGAAATGGTTTTGGAATAAAAATTTGGAAAACCCCCAATTATATTGAATTGGGTGTGTTTATGAAAATTTTCTAATTTAAATTTTTTAATTTAAATTGTTGATTTGATGGAAATGATTTCAATTAAATTGTTGAATTTAATTGTGACAATAAATTGTGTAATGATGGAATTAGTTTCGATTGGATTTCAAACTGGTGAAAATGGATTAAAATGATTTGATAGAAACCGAAAGATTTTATCTTGTGGAAAGGCATTTTTTTTAATAAAACCTATTTTGTTTTTAAATGGAAAGGAATTGACATTTTTTAAATAGAAGTATGGGACTTATCGTATTTTAAGTAGTCTTAAAATAGTTTACCCATCATGTAAGAGCACATGAAAGCCTTAGGTAGTTAGTGAGTTATTTGGATACACTCTACGCTATGAAAAAATTATAAAACATACTTGCAGAAGGTAACATTCTCGATGGGTTGGTGAAGAGTGTCCTTTGAACAGTGTAATAGGGACATATGCATACACATTTTTCAAAGTTCACATAGAGAGTACAAAATCCTATAACTGGTTAATACTATCATACCTTTTGGAATATGACCACATTGGTCGTTTTTTTATTTATATTTGAGATATAAATGTATGCAAATAATTTTGAACTACTTTACATGCCTGATAAATTTATATAAACTATTTTATATGAATGCTTTACTTAAGACATTGTTTTAGAAATATTTCATCATTTGTAAAATCATTGCATAAAAATATTTATTTCTATCATTTGAAAATTTATAGCATGTTTTTTTAAATTATTATTTTGAATTTCCAATCCTGTTAATTTGAAAATTGAAAGCCCTTTTTGGATAATCTATATTTGGAATCTGTTACAGAATCATTGGTGATATTATACTGGGATTAGGCTTACACCCTACTTTTTCCTTTGTGTGTTTGTAGACATTCATCTTTCAGGTTCGAGAAATGGGAAGGGATATCTTGGTGGTGGATCCAGCTCTTGATCTTTGGTCTTGGTGTGTTGTGTCCTTAGGGACCTTGGGGATGTTTTTTCAATTTTTAGTACTTGGGTTGTAGTACTTTGTTCTTTTTATGCCTCTTTGTATTCTGGTATATTACTCCCAGTGGAGTTTCTTTTGGTAATGAATACTATATTGTTTCTTTTCGTCCACATTTTTTGTGGCAAAATCATTCCCACTTGCATGTTGTGTCATGCCTGGTGCTAGTCGCCAACACGTGGGGATCGGGAATTCCCTTTTCGCTATGTCAGGGCCGGCTTGATTAATCAGTTTACTAGGGTACCCATCTTGGTTTGTGACATTTGTTTTTCGAAACATGATGAGTTTTTAAATAACATTTAAATGGTAGAGGCGTTAGATTGTTTTAACCCCTTTATATTGAGACCTACCCTACATCTTATCTTTGTGAAACACCTAGGAACCATGAATAGCCTTTATAGGATGCCATATTATAAGCTTATTTCCCTTCCAAACCTAATTATTTTATGATTTTGCATTATTATTCATCTGAGCTCAAAATAAGGGATTGGAAACACATGGCATACATTCATGAATTGTAAAGAAATTAAGTATGGGGGAGAGATTCTTGATTATTTGGGGGAAAAGGGTTCAAAACCTCCATTTTTGGATGTTCTGAAAGGTTACCTTTGTTATTTAAAAAATGATACAAATAAAGGGACCTTATACTCACTTAATGGTTTGTAAACCCTACCTACGCATCTAAAGGATATTGTGGTGATAAGATTATTTGATAATGTTTTTTAAAGAGGATTTTATATTGAGCTTAACTTTGAATATCATGAGCTGTTATTTAAAAAATTTATCCACCTTTTACATTCTTTAGAGTTATTTTTCACATCATTACCTACCAACTTTTAGCCACAGAAACATCTGATCCTTATTGAAAATTCCTCCTGATTTCTGTAAATCAATTTTCTGAAGTAGAGAACTACATTTCTTGTAAACCTATAGATAGAGTGTATATATATTGATTGAGAAAAACATTTATTTAAAATTTCTTGAGTGTTGAAAATATTATTGGTGAGGTATATCATCAATTTTCTTACTTTTTTTTTGAATGGTTGAAACATGTCTTTAAAGAGGATGAAAGAATTTAACTAAATTATATATGAGGCAATATTAGAATATCTTCTGAATTGAAACTAATTTTTATATTTTCAAAATTTTCACTCATAAATTATTATTTACATTTATTATTTACTGAAGCCCTTCATTTTAAAATATAGTATATATTAATTAGATGTTGAGATATGCTTGAGGGAAATAAAATTACTATGTATGGGGGTGTTTGATGCACCATATTTGTGTATAAATTATCAAATTATTTATTGAAAATGAGAATATGTTTTCAGAAATTACCTACTACTTAGGGAACAAATACTTTGATTTTGGCGAACCTTTTCATTTTCAAGAGATTTATAGCCAAATACACAAAACGGAGGGGAGTGAGTGAAATTTACAAACTACACAGCATGTACCTATTTACACACCATGTACATCCATACTCAGAAGTAGATTGACCAGAAAAAGTACATGCCCAATTAATCAGAATATGGTTTACACCATCCACACATTACACACCATGTACATCCTTCATGAAGCATTTTGCAGATGAGAAGAATTCCACATGCCCATGTGGTCGACTGAAGGGAACACATTGTGTTTAATGTATACATGTCCTATAGAACATTCTAGAAGTGGATGGTTGCCGAAAAATGAGACTACACACCATGTATGGAGGAGCTACACGCCGTGTATATCTACCTACTAGGCAGCAGCATGTTCCAAGTCAAAGTTGGAATGTTAGGCACCCTAATTGTAGAAAAAACAAAGGAAAAATAATGTTGACAAAATTACATGCCATGTAGTTTTTCTACATGCCATGTATTTATTTTTTTCTATAAAAGGAGTCTTTGCCCTCTGGTTTGGGAGAGTGGTGTGTGGAGATAAATCATGGAGAAATGATTGAAGGACTAAAGGAGAGAGGGTCTTCCACCATACTATCACCATTCTATCATCCACTGAAGAATCACTTCCACCTCAATGTTCCATGAACGATTACATCAGGTATCAAGAGATTTGTGTGTATCATTTTCTATATGTGTAACTAAATTCCTAGTGTGTTGGGGTTGTGTAAGATGATGACTTTTAATTTAAATTTTATGTTATTAATGTGTTCGTTCCGTTTAATCTCATCTTATTCTTCTTAAAACACTTTTTATTATCACTGAAATTTATGAATCAAAACAAGGGAAGAATTTTTAGGGATTTTAAAAAAGAATAATGAAGAGTAATTTCATGACCATTAGAAGTATTCGTCAACTCAAAAGGGTCTAATTAAAATAAAGAATACTGAAACACTGACTACCAGACCAAAGAGTTAGTTTCTTCATCTCTAAATACATGTTTACCTGACCAAGGAAACATTATTAAAAATTGAGACACATAGGGTGGGGTTATTATGATCAACAAAACCTCATAAGGAATTTGATTTACTTAACAACATCTCATTAATCGATACCCCAAATGAATGTCTCTCTTTATCTATATCAAAATCAATTTTTCCGTATTTACTTTTATTCTATTATGTAATTTTTTAAAAGAAACTTAAAACCAATTGTCTTGTTTATCAAAACAACAACAATTGACACAAAATTCATAAAATTTAAGTAAAAAAATATACAAACTATGTTAAACAAGATAAAAATAACTTCTTGTTCCTTGTGGATCGACCCCTTTCTGGTGCTATACTTGTAAGCGTAAAAATAATTTGGGACACTGATAATATACCTTCGGTGAATTGACTCGCCAGTAATCCCTTGATATTTTGTTTTATGTTTCAATTTAAATAAACTTTAATTTTTAATATTGTGTAAGGATTACTAAAAAAAATCATAAGGGATATCTATTTAATGAATCGTGATTTTGGGAGGCTATTTCATGTATGTTAAATTCAAAAACATGTTTCATTGTCTGAATTTATGAAGTCCATATTGGTTTGGTTATTATTTCTTTTCATTCCAAGAGTGATTGAATTTAATAATATGTTATCACTACTATGAGTATTGTAGACATAATTTTCCTAATTTTATTGAAAATTTCATGAGATCAATATTAGGAATGTTAACCATTCAGAAATTTTGTTTCATTTTGTTGGCGTTTTGAATGTTTTATGTAACTTCTAAAGAGATTAATGAATATTTATAATTCCTTATAAATAAAACATACCTTTAACATTTATTCTTATTTAAGACCTTGTTTTACATGAATGAAATTATTATGGAAGATCCACATTACCAACCAATTATATTCGTCATATCCATACTCTTCGTGTTTTTATGTTATTCAATTAATTAACTGTGGAGAGCGGTTTTTGATGGTGCAAGGTGATATACATCATTTAAAGGAACAAGTGGGGCGCGATAATTATTTTTAGGTAAGGATTATTATTATTCATTATATTTTTTATACCCCTATTATAAAGAAAAATGGAAGTGGATAAAAGAAAAAATTAAAAAATCTAGGAGAAAATTGGCGTTATGTTCTGAGAAATTAATGAATCACACTTAGTTCAACCTATGATCATGCTATATATATTACAGTTATGGTTGTGAGAAGATAAAAATTGGTTATTTAAGTGTGCCAGATTTTTTATAATCAAAATTTTATAAAAAAAATTTGAATATAATAATTAGTTATTCATTCATTATTCTTCCATGTAGTTTGTGAGATTTAATTTGGGTTGGGAAGTGGGGGTCATGTTACGTTGAAGAGGATTATTTAGATTATATTATTATCATAAAAAATTCTAAAAAATTAGACTTCTTTCTTGAACATTAATGTTTTTCAAATCATTACCTACCTAATTTAAGCCCCATAGTCATTTAACCCTAATTTTTCACCCCTCATGATTAATTGTGACATTTTCATTACATAGTATAGATTTGACACACTTTTAAAGCTTATGGTAAGAATAATGTACATGAGGTATGATCATAAATACATTTAAAATTATACCAAGAGTGGTGGACTGGAAATAAATTTAAATGAGGTAAACTAAATGTTGGATTCCTTGTAGTAATAAAATGAGATATGTAAGTGGAAGATGTGAGGAGAAAACAAATTAAAAATTAGTAATGTAAAGTTCATATATAACTATGATTTCATAGAGAATTTAGAGCTGAATAGGTATCCCCTATGTGAATCTTAAAAAAATTATTCATTGATAATTATTTAATTTTATATCATTGATATTTAAATATTAATATCAAGATACATATTTATAATTTACGTGATGATTTATGATTGGGTAAAAGAATCATCAATGTGTGGCGGTCTTATTTCATGTATGAAAATTTTTATATTTAAGTTGAAAATTTATGTAGACTATTGAATATTCCTTCAATTAATAATTTCATTAATTATTCTATGGATAATAGATTTTTAAATAGAATTTTTGATATTTATATACAATTTAGAGGTGGGTTTGATATAAAAACATTATATGCCTTTATAGGTGAATAATATAGCCTAAAACATTTCACAATAAACTAGGACACACACATTGAAATTGGGGTCATATTTCATTCCTATAGTAGGTGGGATCTATAAATCTATCAGGAGGTTGAAATAGTGCCTAATGTGGGAAGGTTTTGGGTAGTTGACATCAGTACATGGAGTAACTAGATATAATACTCTGATTACCTTATGTAGTTGTAAGAATAAAAATGAGGATAATCCTGATCGAAGAATCGATATATAATAGTTTAAATCCATAATTTCACAAAACATAAAAATTTATAATCATTCAGACTATTCTATTATGTCACCCGCCTTAGACACAACTCAGTGTCACACACTTTATTGGATATATTGTCTTCACTATACAAAGATATCCAGAACCTCTAAGGACACCACCCAAGGAACACAAGCTTGACCCACTATTCTACAATGATGCACAAATCCATCTTGGATGAAATAAAAAATATAAATTGATCAAAATTAGATACTATGTTATGAAGGATACAACATTAATGGTGTAGCTATATAAAGATGGAGCACACAAAGATGCTTCTGTCATGAATGGTCTCTCTATGTCAAACATGTAAATAAAGAGAAATAATTTTTTTTACATTTTCATTCCAATATAGTCTTAGATAAAATTGTGATATTAGAGTAACAATGATGATTCATGGAATATTTTTCATTAGTTTCATGGAAGGTATACTTAGAAATGAGATAATGGGAGAAAGAGAGTATTTTATTATGTTTTTTCCCATTCCAAAAGAAACTTGTTAATATAACAAGAATGTGAGAAGAAGCGATATACTTTAATGAAACATGGATCAATATATATGGGATATTTGGTTGTGGTTTTACATTTGGGATCTAAACTATTTGATGATAATTAAATGTTTTTCATTATACAAGAAAAAGATTTCACATCAGAAAACATGAATGTCCAAGAAAAATTAGTGGAGTTAATGATTATTTAATGTTTTGGTAATCATTTCTACCATGAATATACATATTAAAAAATAGATACATTTATGGATAAACCTCCCTATTGAATTGTTTTTGATATATTTTAATAGTTTAATTATTGGAGTTTGTGGTTGATAAAATCATGGGGATATAAATTATCATAATGTTTAAGTGAATATATAGATATTATGATATATAGTTCGATGATGTCTATAAATTATGGTGGGTTGGCCAATGTAATGGATTTGAAGATTAAGGGAGGTTGAGAGGTGTTTATCCTTCTAAGAGGCCATTTTATCTAGTAGTTATTTATTTTGACGCTTTTTATTTTTCTATCCCATAATTGAAATAATGAGAGGGTTAAATTTATATCCTGGAAATGCAATGAATGGAAAATGATATATTTAAGGTATTTATAACTTTAATGGATTTCATGTTCTTTATTTGTATTGTTTATAATTTTTATGATCTCTCATTCACTTCTAGGTATGACCATTGTATTTGAACTAATGGATAACCTTTCTCAAAGCAATGAATCTATTGTAGCCTTCACCATGACCACTAGATTAGATATTATGTATGTTTAAACACTTGAATGTGAAACATAATATATATTAAATAAATGATATTATATAAGAATATATTTAATATATTCAATTAATGAATGTATTTTTCTGATTTATTAAATATAAATGAATTAATATATACATATATATATATAATATTTATTTACTAGGAATAGTTTTATTATCAGTTAAAACCCATTATGAATATTTTAATGGATTTATATTATTTCATTGAAAATATTTAATGAATTAAGAAGACAATATGAAATTCATATGATGTGAGGATCCTTAGGCTCTACATATATAAGAGGATGGTATCCTCTTCGGTTCGGTGTGATGAATTTTTTCTTTCTCTCATTCTGTTATTCATTGTCTTTGAAGAAAGTGCTACCACCACTTCAGAACTCTGGTATCCTCATAATTTGATCAAAAATCCATTAGCCAATCCCCCCCTTGGATGTAGGGTGATTTTATTGACTACTTTGTGATATTTAGCATGATTCGTCATTCACTAATGAATTTTAAGACTCTATTTTCATTCATTTTCTAGGTACTCTTTTTTGATGTTTTTTTTTCATGATTATTTCAAAAGATAGATTTGTATGTATTTGGGTTGTCTTCCATTACATATCGTGCTAACATGATTTTAGGAACCCCATCAGTAGTATCAAATGGTGGGATTATTTTATGAATTAATATTTTTATTTTTATTTTTGAAAATACAATTTTAAAAATTCTAAAACAATATATATTAATCCTATAATTAAATATGAAAAATTTATATTTAAAAATAAAATAAAAATATTATTTAATAATATATGTTACTAATTTTTATAAAATTGTTTACAAAATGGGAATAACATTAATAATCGTGGCCTAATAATTTTCAAATACGAAAATGTTCATATTTATTAATCATGTTTTGGAAAATAAATAAATTATTCAATTTAATTAATATAATTAAATTTCGAATTAAATTATTTGATTTAAAAAATTTATAAATATTTAAAATTATTTTTTTGAAATATTTATAAAAACATATTAAATTTTTTTATTAACTAATTAACTGAAATTTTTTATGGTTAATCGATAAATATTATTCAAATATAGGTGGTTCAAAAAAAATTATAAATCATAAAAATGTTATATTGGAAATATGTTATTTGATAAATGTTTGATAAATTAAATAATTAAAATATTAAAATTATTCACATAATATTTTATGAATCATTTATTAAAAAAATATAAATATTAATGGTTAATATTTAAATTACTTTTTAAAAAATTAAATGGAATTTTTATGATATAGAAATAAATGTTTTATTTAGATATATTAAATGTTGACTGTAGAATTATTTATAAATTAAAAAATATATGATATTTTAATTTTGTATAAATTCTTATAAATTGGTGTTGAATTATAAAATTTTTATAATCCATGAAATATCATATAAATTACTTTTTATATATAATAATATTGAGTTCACATTGAAATAAATATTAAATGGATATATGTTTGAAAACTTATTAAAAATTTATATTTATAATTTATTTATGATTTTTATCATAAATTTTTCATGTTTTGGAATATAAATTAACTATTTATTTATTTGTTAAATTCTATGGATATTCATATTTAGTTAATAATTAGTTAAATTCAAAAAATTTAAATGTATGGGGATTTAATTGTATTATATATAAGTCACCTAAATCATGGTTTAACGATTGATATGATCAAGGGTTAAATAATAACTAAATGTATGATATTTAGATTATGTAAAATTTTTACATAATAGATATTGAATTATAAATCATGTATAATTAGTATAATATCATATATTTAAAATGGAAATGATGTATAATGATAATAATGAAATTGATAATATTAAAAACTATATAAATATTTCATACTAAAAATTATGGAATGTCCAAAATGCAGATGATTACATTATAAAAGGTTATATAATTATCTTTAATTCATGAAATCATTCGTAAATATTTATCTCATGTTTAAATATTTAAATTTTTCATTAATTTAATATTTATTCCTTATTATATTCGTAATTATAATTTTTTTTAAATTATGAATGTATATAATTCTTGTTTTATATGATAAATTTATTATAGTAAAGATCCTTTCATATTATTCTATGTTTAATATCATAAAATTTTGTTGTCATCTACCTTGACCTCAAATTGGAATTGGAGTTATGAGGTGCACAATAATTTTGGGGAATAGTCTGTTAATATTAGTTGTTAGGGGTATTATTAATTGAATTCAATATTGATTAATTTATCCTGAGGATGAGGGGATTGGGGTCAGACAACTTACTTTTCTATAGGCATTACATAGAATGGAAAATGAATGTGGTTGGCTATTTGTCACTCTACGAAAACACATGTGGAGTTTTTCAATCTCATAGAAATCCAAGAATTTACATGAATTATTCATGTACCATATCGATATGATGAATTTATATTTGCAACACCCTAAGCTTCCATGATACGGTTCGCATTGATTAATACCGTAGTGTGTGTTTTACGCAACTTTTACTTCTAACACACGCCGCAACCAATCAAACTAGCCGTTATAAATAGTAATACCCACTTTTTGAAATTTTATAAATTTTATTGCTCAAAATGGACTTCATTTTTGGATTCAGAATATCATATTTAGCCTAGAGTGAAATTTTGGTACTTTTCAGATAAATTTTATATTTTGATGAATGGTGAAAATTACTAAACTTTAATTAAAAACAACTATTTTAATCAAAATAATTAATTGTGATAAATTATAAATTTGAGTAGTTTTAAAGTATATTTAGAATGAATTTTACCATTTAATACAATTTTGTTCATTGTACATACTTTCACAATTAAACCGGTAATAAACTAGTGTTAATCTTTTGATAGTTATTATTTCTTAAAAACATGATTTTTGTTTTGACAGCGGGAATTTATTTTAAATTAACTTCTGTCACTTCTGTGTTTTGAATTTGAAAAAATGGATTCCATATTTGGAATTAGGATTTCCAAATTCTGTAAATAGTTAACTTTTATTTTTAGACATTTTGAATAATTACTTTGGTAAATATTTTATTTACCATGGTTAAAGGATAAATCCCGTAAGTAAGGGTAAAAAAATAATATTATAATATTAATAAATTATCATAAAACATGTCCTAACCATATTGGTGGATAAATTTCCGACCATGGGCATCATTGAGTAGATTTTGGGATCTCATGGAGCCACTTGTAGGTGATAGGGACACTATATATTAATTATGTTAAAAGTAAATACAAAAATGACATAAGAATGTATCTTTTAGAAAAAAAAAATTTACATAGGATTATATATGTTATATTTCAGACTATAAATATTCATTAGAAATATAAAAATATTTCCTACATAATGGTATTTTATTTATAATTTTTAGACATTTAATAATTAATTTTATTTATGACACAATAATGATGCAGTATTTTCCTTATTAATGAAGGAATCAAACAATTGATATTATAAATATCAAAATAAATGTAATTTGAAACTTTTTATGAATTCCACTAATTTTATAGGTTAATATGACATATTAGGACAGGTTATATGAATTTTTTTCAAAGTAATAATGATTTTGGGAATTTATCAAAAACAAAATACCCAATAGTGTCAAAACTGACATAAAAGTGTTTTTAAAACAAATATTATATTATTAATTGACATTCATTTCTTAAAAATATAAGGATCGTCCAAGAGACTTATATAATGATAGGTGTATAATTAATAGACCACTTGGGGGTCTCTTGGATGTATATTGTATGTTTATTAACAATATAATATAAAAATAAAATGTGACATGATAAATGTCAATCTAATTAACTAAGAGTTAAAACAAAAAGATAAGGTTAATATAATGACAAAAACCTGTATTAAATCTATTGGTTGAGTTTTTTCAACCTAAATCCACCTTAATGTTTAAATAATCTTCTTTGTATCCATTATAAACTGATTATGAATTTATTATAAAATAATATTTCTAGCTTTTCCAAAGGTGTCGCTCACCCCTCTTATAAAAGGGCACTCCCCCTCCTCACTAATTCATAGCTTCAAAGCCTTTTGGATCGGCCAAACCCTGGACAAATAATCTCTAAAATTCCCTCACATCAACATAGAGGCCTTTTTTTGATCATAAATCCATCCAATGAAGCCCTTTTGATCAAATCAATAGGAAGAACCCGAAGAAGAGGTAATGTTTTCACCACCGTTTTTCAAGTTCCTTTCTTCTTCAACTTCTTAATTCTTTGTCATTCCCATTATAAAATAATAACTCTTGTATATTATACATACATAGATGTTATTATAAATATGTTACAACCATATTCAGTATTTTATCCATCTTTTGAATGACAAGACACTATACGTGCATACGTATGGCTTACCGTCTCCACATCATGGTGTAATTGTTATTCAAAACATTATTATTTGGATGGGTATAATAATGATGTTTAATTAATTTAAATAATAAATATAACATGAAAATGATTCTGTATATATTATATACTGTCCAATTATATATTATTTTAATATCAAAGGAATGTGATTAACGCTCGTGCGTACGTACGGACTACTGTCTCCACGAACGCGATGAGATTCATTCCATGTCATATCCATTCAAGTATAATTCTCATTTGATGATTAAAAATAAGGTTTAATAACTTGATATTATTCTGGATATGAATAAGATTCAACCGATCCATAAAAAACACGGATTATGTAATAGAACATATAAAATAAAATGAGTAAGTTAACACCCGAAACGATGATAATACTAAGATATTATTAAAAAAGAAATATTAAAAAATCATATATGATATCATATTAATGTATAAGATTCTTGTATAATTAAATAAAAATGTTTTCACTATTATACAAGAGGTTAACATCCCATCAATGAGGAAATGTACAAGGTAAGGTTTTATTTCACAATCTCTTCATTTTCCAAGGTTGTTTATACGTAATTATCTACTCGGACCTCTTTATCATCCACATCCATGTTTCTTAAAAATCTATTTCAAAACATTATTACTATTTTAAAGAATATGGGTTAAGGTTATTTATACCCTTTTTTGACTTTTTATAACATGTTTATAAAGGAATCTTTCTGTCGTTTTCTAAACAAGGTCATTTTTAACCTTTTCGACGGAATTAAGGTAAGAATGTCTTTTTTTAACTTATACGGCGGGTGTGGCTATTTTTCACCATTATAAAATCTTTGAAGCTTCCTGTACAAGATTATCAAAATATTTTCAAAGTAAAAGTTTTATTTTATAATTATGTTACTTTTAAATGATTAAAAAAAGAGATATTTCTCTCAAATAGTTTTGATTTCATCTATGTCAACATCCTTTGATGGATTTTAAGATTATTTGAAGTTTATTTATTATGATACAAAATGTCAATATTGTATTGATGGTTTTCTGATATGTTTGACTATGGATGTGTTATTTTAATACCATTCATGGTTTATGGAGAAAGTACTGACATTTCGTTTGCTAGTTTTAAGACGAATGTTATGTTATGTTTAAACCTGTTCATATGAGGAATGCATTGGACTTAATATGTGATGAGTGGAGCCCGATATAGATCCTTGATTCATCAGTAGGTATCATGAGACTAACTAGTGTCTTGGCATATGGCCTTGACAAAATCTTATTTGTAGTCTTGGCACGAGGCCTTCACTATGTGGTTATTATAGTCTGGCATTATGAATTCCATCATTATGAAAGTGGTTATTGGTATTGCATGTGATTAATCGACTAGTAGAATATCCATATGAATAAGTAAATGGAATTATTTCATTTTATTTTTTCCACATTATACTGAAGTTCATGTTTTAAAGGCTTTTGTATTAGTTATACACTGCCTTAAATGTTTACTCTTATTATTGAATTTTTCCGCTATATTCTTATCCTTACTAGGCATTTGAGCTCACTCCTTTCTATGTTTTATTTTTCCCAGGATGTGAAGAGGTATTTTATGAATGACCTGCTGGGATAGTATAAGGGGATATGAGTGTAGAGAGAATATTTTGTTGTATTTTTCACTTTATGATGTAATGTAATCTTTATGAATGTATCTAGTTATTCCAAGGCTACTAAAATAATCGGTCTTTCGAGATTTGATCTTTCATGTGATCATACCAATGTTATTTAATAATGCACCAACTCTGGGTAACTAGGGTCGGGGCGTTACAGTTGCTTTCAGAGGAAGTTTAGTACTAACCTTAGAAGCTAGATTTAGATAAACTCTGATTAGATCACATAGACCTAAGATGGACTTTTAGGATTAGTATAGAAGAACTTACTAGAATTTTGGTATTGTAGAGATTTTGTGAGTTTTCTGAGCAATAAATCCCTATTTTGATACGAGCAGGTAGAGGTGGCTCTGGCACACATGTACCTAGTGGTAAAACCCGAAAACACCGCTTTGAGCTAGACTTGAACGAGAATTGGTGCACGAAAACAGACCTTGCTACACTCTTGGTAACGACACTCCCAGGGGATATGCTTAGGATGATTCTCATTTTCGTTACGAACAATTTTGAAGGGTTTATGAGTATATACTTCCTTAAAAAACATTTTCATGAATATGGATTATATCCATAAATATTTCAATTTATGTTATGTGTTTTACAAGTATGGAATTATGTATTTTGATTCATAAACTGATCTTGTTTATTCCATTGTTTAGAAATGGCGCCTAGTGGAAGAAATGGAAATCATATCAGTGCACACTCTCCATGTAGGGATTTTCCTCTTGCTCAAGATAATTATAGTGGAGGTGGTGATGCAACTGGTGCAGATCAACTAATCACCATACTAGGACAACTCACTCGTGTTATGAATAATAACCTTACCCGTATGGAGCACTCTTATATACAACATGGAGGATCAATGTTAGATCACTTCATGAGGCAGAAACCACCGAAATTCAATGGGAGTACAAATCCATTAGTAGATGATCAATGGATAAGTTCCCTAGAGAAAATATTTCAGGCTTTGGGAAGTACTAAAAGGAAAAAATATTTCATGGTAGTTTATCACCTCAGTGGAGATGCTGATCAATGGTGGTCATTGATTCAAAACACGAAGGAAGATGACGAAGTATCAAATATGTAATGGAGGTAGTTCAAAGATCTGTTTTTAGAAAAATACTTTCCTCGTGACCATCGAGCAGATATGGAAATGCAATTTCTGAGTATGAGACAAAAGAAGGATGAGAATGCCACAAATTATGAGGATGACTTTACACTGTTAGCAAGGTATGCTGGAGATTATATACGTAACCCAAGAAGTGAGATTGATCATTTCTTTGATGGGTAAAACCCATTTCTTCGTCAAGAATTAGTGTCACAATCATACTCTTCATATGATGATATTGTCTCATGTGTTATCAAGACAGAAAAAGAATTCTCTACATCTTATGACATTAATGCAAAGCCAGAGAAGAAGACATCTGCTTATCACTCTGGGAATGGAAATAAGGGGAAGAATGGAAAAATTTGAATATCCATCCTATAGTAAATGTGGGAAGAAACACCTCAATAATTTCTTAAAAGGAATGGGATTCTGTTACAAGTGTGGTGAAAAAAGGCCACCAAGCTCGTGATTTCAAGGGGAAGAAGGAAGCTACCGATGTACAATGCTAAAATTGCAGGTAGATGGGACATTATGCAAATAAATGTTCTAAGCATCAGGGGAACTTACCTCAGAAAAGGCCAAGGGATCAAGTCCATGTTTATGCTATCACTACCGCTAAATTAGAAGCTCTGAAATATGTGGTGGAATGTAATTTAATGGTTTCCTCAAGTTTAGAAAATGCATTATCTGATTCTGGATCATTGCATTGTTTCATATATTCCCAGTTTTCTAAGAAAATTTGACATTTCCAATTTTATTTAACAAGGGAGTTGTCAGTTAAAACTCTTAAGGGTAGTATCATTGCAACAATGTTTTGTGAATCAGTCCCCATTGGATCACATAAATGTTCTTTATCCGCTGATCTCATCATCATACCTATGATTGAGTTTGATATATCCTCGATATGGATTTGATTTTGGACCATGATGCGAAGATTTATTGTAAGAAGAAGGAGGTTATGATTTTTGATGATGATGATAAAAAACACCTTATCTTTAGAGAAGAATCGTCACCACCTAATTCTTATCTAGATCCACCCCCAGTAGCTCAAATAAATTCAATTATTGGAGAGGAAGAGAATGAAATGATTGTGGGTGAGGAAAGGAATGTTCAAATAGTGGATATACCTATTGTGAAAGAATATGTAGATGTTTTTCTAGAAGATATACCTGGACATCCTCCAGAACTAGAAGTTGTGTTTTCCATTGATTTAATTCCTGGCTCAAGGCCTATATCGATGACCCCTTATAGAATGGCCACTGTGGAATTAGATGAACTAAAGAAATAAATATAGGAATTGAGTAATAAGGGATTTATTCTACTTTGTGTTTCTCTATGAGGATCCCCTGTTCTTTAAAAAAAAAGATGGATCTATGAGGTTATGTATCGACTACAGGGAGATCAATGCTATAACAATAAAGAAAAAGTATCCCCTACCTCGAATTGATGATTTATTTGACCAACTACATGGAGCTCAATACTTTTCAAATATTGACCTTCGTTTTGGATACCATCAGTTTTGTGTGAAGAAGGAATACATTCCGAAGACAGCATTTCAAACTAGGTACAGGCATTATGAGTTCACAGTAATGCCTTTTGGGCTGACTAATGCGCCCTCTGTATTCATGGATATAATGAATAGGGTTTTCATGTAATATCTAGATGAAATTTTGGTGGTATTTATTGATGATATCTTGGTATACTCCAAAATCTATGAAGATCATGAAGATCACTTGTGCATTATCCTAAAGACTCTAAGAAGACATGAATTATATGGGATGTTTAGTAAGTGTGAATTTTGGATTCAAGAGATTTTTTTTCTTGGCCATATTTTCTCTAAAGATGGAATCTTTGTTGATCCTTCTAAGACCAAGGAAATCCAAGAATGGCCTGCACCGATGAGTATAACTGAGGTACGCAGTTTTATTGGTTTAGCAGGTTATTATCGATGTTTCGTCCAGAATTTTGCCTAGATGGCTAACCCATTAACAAAGCTCACACGTAAAGGGGTTAAATTTATTTGGACAAAAGAGTGTGAAGAATGTTTCAAATAACTGAAGAGGATATTAGTCAATGCTCCTATTCTGACTCTACCATCGGGGAATGATGGGTTCGTTATTTATGGTGACGCATCGAAGAAAGGACTTGGTTGTGTCCTTATGCGGAATGATAGGGTTATTGCCTATGCATCACAACAGTTGAAAATTCATGAGCAAAACTATCCTACACATGATCTCAAGTTAGCAGTTGTGATCTTTGCTTTGAAGATATAGAGACACAACCTATGTGGTGAAAATGGGAGATTTATACTCATCACAAGAGTTTGAAGAATATTTTATCACAAAAAGAACTCAACATGAGGAAAAGGATATGGCTTGAATTAATCAAGGATTATGATTTCACGATACACTACCACCTATAGAAGGAATATATGGTGGGAAATGATTTGAGTAGAAAAGATAATGCAGTTTTGAACAAGATGAGAGTTAAAAGGGATCCAATTTTCATGGATCTAGTGAAGATGGACATGGGAATTAACATGGAAGGTGAAACATGAATAAATTTTCAAATAGTTTCTAAATAATCGTTACTAGAAAGGATAATGATTTCTCAGACCGATAACGAAGAATTTCAAAAGAAAATTAAAGATGTGAATGATGGGAGATTGAGTGACTCTGTGTATGAAGATGGAATTTTGAAATTTGGGAAGAGAATTTTTGTTCCCAATATACCTAAACTAAAAAGGGAATTGTTAGATGACTCTCATAGCTCCAATTTCTCTATACAACCTAGAACCACAAAATTGTATAGTGATTTGATGGAACATTTTTGGAGGGACAACATGAAGAGGGAGATTGCTGATTTTGTGTCAAGATGTCTGGTTTGTCAACAAGTGAAAGCTGGAAGGCAAGAGCCTGGAAGAGTCATGCAACCTCTTCCCATACCAGAGTGGAAATGGGATAATATTATGATGGATTTTTTCATGGGGATACCAATGACTCCTAGAAGGAATGATGAAATTTGGGTTATTGTTGATCGTCTTACCAAGTCAGCACATTATCATGCTATAAGTAAAGATCTACCACTGTAAAGTCTAGTAAGGCTATATATTAATGATGTTGTGAGACTTCATGGAGTACCCCTGTCGATTGATTCAGATTGTGATCCCTATTTTACTTCATGATTCTGGAAGAGTCTTCAGAAGTCCTTGGATTCTAAACTACGTTTGAGAACTGCCTACCACCCTCAAATAGATGGAAAATCAGAATGGACTATTCAACCCTTAGAAGACATGTTGAGATCTTTCTCACATGACTTTCAGGGTATGTGGGATCAATATTTACCTCTGGTGTAATATTCTTATAACAATAGCTTCCATTCATGTATTAGGATGGAACCATATGAAGATTTATACATAAAGAGATGTCGTACACCAACCTGTTGGGATGATGTTTGTGAAAGAAAACTCGTAGGTCCAGAAGTGGTGGAGGAAACAATGGAAAAGGTGAAGGTAATCCAAAACCACATCAAAGTAGCTCAATGTAGGCAGAAGAGCTATGCCGATAACCGAAGGAAGGATTTAGAATTTCAGGTTGGAGATCATGTTTTATTGAAGGTATCTCAATGGAAGGGAGTTATACGTTTTGGTAAGAAGGGTAAATTGAGTCCCAGGAACATCAGACCTTCCGAAATTCTAGAACGAATTGGGTCTGTAGCTTACCGTTTGGCGATGCTGCCAAATATCTCCAAAGATCACGATGTGTTCCATGTATCACTGTTAAGAAAATACATGCCTGACACAACCCATTTACTCACCTATGAGGAATTAGAACTGGAACCTGATCTCTATTATTACAAAGAGCCCTTTAGGATTCTTGATACCGGAGAACAAGTGCTGAGAAACCGTACGACTCGTTTGGTAAAAGTTCTATGGAGAAACCATAATATAGAAGAGGCAACATGGGATCCTGAGGAACTTATGATGAAGAAGCAACCAAGTCTTTTCATGCGGTAGTATTCTCGAAATTTCGGGGATGAAATTATTTGAAGGATGGGAGAATTTAACACCCCAAGCATCCACGGTACGTTTCTCATTGAATCATACATTAGCGTGTGTTGTATGCAACTTCGAGTTCTAACACACGCCGCAACCAATCAAACTAGCCGTTATGAATAGTAATACCCACTTTTTGAAATATTATAAATTTTATCTCTTAAAATGAACTTCATTTTTGGATTTGGAATATCAAATTTAGCATAGGGTGAAATTTTGGTACTTTTTGGATAACTTTTATATTTTGATGAATAGTGAAAATTACTAAATTTTAATTAAAAAAATTTCTTATTAAAATAATTAATAGTAATAAATTATGAATTTGAGTAGTCTTAAAGTATATTTAGAATATATTTTTACCATTTAATACAATTTTGGTCATGAGACATAATTTCACAATTAAACCGAACATAAACAAGTGTCAATATTTTGATAGTTATTATTTCTTAAAAACACGCTTTTTGTTTTGACAGCGGGAATTAATTTTAAATTAATTTCTACCACTATTGTGTTTTGAATTTGGAAAAATGGATTCCATATTTGGAATCAGGATTTCCAAAAAATTTTAAATAGGTAACTTTTATTTTTAAAAATTTTGAATAATTACTTCGGTAAATATTTTATTTACCATGGTTAAAGGGTAAATCCGGTAAATAAGGGTAAAACAAATAATATTATAATAATAATAAATTACCCTAAACGTGTCCGAACCTTATTTTTGGATACATTTCTAACCATGGACATCTTTGGGTTGATTTCAAGACCCCATGGAGCCACTTGTAGGTGATAGGGACAATTTATATTAATTATGTCAAAAGTATATACAAAAATGACATAAGAATATATCATTTAGAAAAACAATTTTTACATAGGGTTATATATGTAATATTTTCGACTATAAATATTAATTATAAAGCTAAAAATATTTCCTACATAATGGTATTTTATTTATAATTTATAAAAAATTTATAATTAAATTTATTTATGAAACAATAATGATGCAGTATTTTCATTATTAATGAAAGAATCAAATAATTTATATTATAAATAAAAAAATAAATGTAATTTGAATATTTTTATGAATGCCACAAATTTTATTGGTTAATATGACATATTATTACTGTCTATATGAATTTTTTTCGAAGTAATAATATTTTAGTGAATTTATCAAAAACAAAATACCCAATAGTCTCAAAATTGACATAAAAGAGTTTTTTAAAAAATATTATATTATTAATTGATATTCAATTCATAAAAATATACGGTTCAACCAAGAGACTTATATAATGATAGGGGTATCATTAATGGACAACACAAGGGTATCTTGGATGTATATGGTATGTTTATTAACTATATAATATAAAAATACAAAGTGACATGGTAAATGTCAATCTAATTAACTAAGAGTTAAAACTAAAACATAAGATTAATATAATGACAAAAAATAGTATAAAATGTATTGGTTGATTTGTTTGCTACCTATCCCCACTTTAACCGTAATATAATCTTCTTTTGTGTCATTATAAACTGAATATTAATTAATTATAAAATAATATTTATATCTTTTCCAAAGGTGCCGCTCACCCCTGTTAAAAAAGGGCAGTCCCCCTTCTCACTAATTCATACCTTCAAAGCCTTTTGGATTGGCCAAAACTGGCCCAAATAATCATTCAACATCCCTAAATTCAACTTATAGGCCTTAGTTTGATCATAAAGCCATCCAAAAGAGCCCTTTTGATCAAATCAAAAGGAAGAACCCGAAGAAGAGGTAATGTTATCACCACCCTTTTTCAAGTTCCTTTCTTCTTCAACTTATTCTTTTTTGTTATTTACATTCTAAAATAACAAATCCAGTATCTTATATATATTGAGATGTTATTATAACTATTGTACAACCATATTCAGTATTCTATCCATTCTTTGAAAGACCTGTCACCATATGTGTGTACGTACAGCTTACCGTCTCCATGTTGTGGTGCAATTGTTATTCAAAACATTATTATTTGAATGGGTATAATAGTAATGTTTAATTATTGTAAATAATAAATATAACATGATCATTATTCTTTATATATGATATACTATCCAATTATATATTATTTTAATATCAAAAAATGATATTTTTGCTCATGCGTACGTACGGACTACCGTCTCCATGAACGCGATGAGATTCATTCCCCATCATATACATTCAAGTATAATTATCATTTTATGATTAAAAATAATGTTTATGGACTTGATATCATTCTTTATATGAATAAGATACCACTTATCCATAACAAACATGACTTATGTAACAAAACATATAAAAGAAAACGAGTAAGTTAACACCCGAAATGACGATAATACTAAGATATTATTAACAAATCAATGTTAAAAGATCATATATTAAATCATATTAATGTATATGATTCATGTTTAATTTTATAACAATGCATTAACTATTATAAATGAGGCTAAAATACCATCAACTAAGGAGAAGTACAAGGTAAGGGTTCATTTCACAATCTCTTCATTTTCCGAGGTTGTTTATACGTAATTATCTACTGGGACCTCTTTATAATCCACATCCATGGTTCATAAAAATGTATTTCAAAACATTCTTACTATTTTACAGAATATGGGTTAAAGTTATTTATACCTTTTTTGACTTTTTATAAGATGTTTATAAAGGAATCGTTTCTTTGTTTTCCAAACAAGGACCTTTTTAACCTTTTTGATAGAATTAAGGTAAGATTGTCTTTTTTTAACTTATACGGTGGGTACGGATATATTATACCATTATAAAATATTATAAACTTACCTTAAAATATTATAAGAATATTTTCAATGTAAAAGTTTTATTTTATAATTATGTGACTTTTAAATGATTTAAAAAAGGGATGTTTATATCAAATAATTTTGATTTCATCTATGTCAACATCCTTTGATAAATTTTAAGCTTATTTGAAGTTTATTTATTATGATACAAAAATACCATATTTTATTTAAGGTTTTGTGATATGTTTGACTGTGGATGTGTTTTTTTATACCATTCATGGTTTATGGAGAAAGTATTGACATTTCATATGCTAGTTTTAAAATGAATGTTTATGTTATGTTTAAACCTTTTCATATGAGGAATGCATTGGACTTAATATGTGATTGCTGGAGCCCACTATAGCTCCTCGATGCATCGGTAGGTCACATGAGACAAACTAGTGTCTTGTCACAAGGCCTTGAAAAAATCTTAATTATAGTCTCGGAACGAGGCCTTCACTATGTGGTTATTATAGTCTGGCATTATGCATTCCATCATTATGAAAGTGGTTATTGATATTGAATGTGATTATTCGACTAGTAGAATATCCATCTGAATAAGTAAATGAAATTATTTCATTTTATTTTTTCCATATTATTCTGAAGTTCATGATTTAATGGATTTTGTTTTAGTTATACATTGCCTTAAATGTTTATTCTTTTTTATGAATGTTTCCACTATATTGTTATCCGTACTGGGTATTTGAGCTCACCCATTTTTTTGTTTTATTTTTCCGAGGATGCGAAGAAGTATTTTATGAATGACATGCAAGGATAGTATAAGGGTATATGAGTTTGGAGACAAGATTTTGTTTTAGTTTTCACTTTATGATGTAATGTAAACATTATGATTGTATCTAGTTATTCCAAGGCTACTAAACTAATTGGTCTTTCAAGATTTGATCTTTCTTGTGATCATGCCAATGCTATGTAATAATGTACCGACTCTGGGTAATTGGGGTTAGGGAATTACGATATTGGTATGAGTATGATTGAATTATGTTTTGGGTGATTAGCATAGACATGTGGGTTGTGTAAGGATTTTAACACTAATGTGTTGTGAACACATTAATTTTGACGATTGGAAAAGGTATTTCGAACACAAAATACTTATAATATTTTATGTAAAAAAGAAAATAAAACATGAAAACATAATAAATACATATTAGGTAATATTAATTAATTTAATATGTATATAATATATATTAAATTTAGGGGACTTAAAACTCCTCAGATACTAAGTGTGAGATTCCTTCCATTGAAATACTTATCAAGACATTGGTAATCCAATCAGGTAGTTTCAATCCTATTTTAGCTTCCCCTAAATTATCTTGTGTCGGCATAGAAAGAAATGTGTGACTATAGATTTTCATGTTCAAGATTATTATCCCTACATCGGGGGCCCCTAAATTCTCCATAGTTATATTGTTTTTTGTATTTTCTTTCAGTTACAAAAATCCCTAATAGTTTGGATACTAGAAGACTGTAGTTGATTATATCCTAATAATGGATTTGGATACATTGTTTTCCGATCAAAAATATTAGAGTCACCAATGTTTTTATTATGTTGATTCTATTCCTAAATAATTAACTATTGAGATAAATGCCAATGTAGACTCATTTCATTGTAAAATATGGATCTTGGATCACTAAATGGATCTAAATTAATTGGGTCATCAATTTTAGTGGGTGAAATTTCATTAAAAATAATAAATTAGAAATATATGAAACAATATTCTTTTTAGAAGAATTTATGTTGTTGGAGAATAAATAATAATAATAAATATAAACATTATATTAAACCTTTAAATTATATTCCTAAATTAATAAACTCATAGTACAGGTACCATAATAAAACTTTGTGAATAAGTGAAATATTAATTATGTTAGAATAGTTCCTTTATGTGTAACTTATAGTTATAAATGATTTTCATGTGAATCTAGGTAAATATGGCAGTATGGAATGATTCATTTATGATTATAAAAGCATATAATTTTCAATTCCCGTAAAGAATTATAGCTTCATATACTCAATATTAATAAATATTTCTATGATATTAAATATGACTCAATATTTTTTGAGAAGGAGTGATGAATTAATTTTATTAGACTATCTGAAATTACTTAAGGGTTTTGGGAACTCCCTATAATTTCTATTGTAGGTATTAATGTTATAAAAATTAATACATCGATTTTGTAGGGCATGTGATACTAAGGGTATATTTTTATAGTGTTGTATATATAAACGTGTTATATGTCAAAGGAATATGGGATTTAAATTTTATTTTACATTATAAAGATTAATATTATATTTACTACATAAAGGATTTTAATTTAATTTTTTTATCATGTTTTAATGAATATAAGTATAATATGAGTATATTCATCTTATTTCTCTTATATGATAATAGTAATGTTTGATGAAAAAGATTTTTTATGTGATTATTATATTTTTACCCATGATTTACGATACATTGGATTTTGATAATATGTATAGAGAAGAATATTTGGATAAATTTTTTTATCCAGGATAATTATTTTTATCTAAGGTAAAAGTGTTTATGTGGATAATTATTAAAATATTAGGTAATGTGTTCCCATTATCCATAGATGATATTTTTTAATAATGTAATATTTACAAAATGAAGTGTTTCAAATTCATAGAATACCATTTATAAAATAGAAATAATAGTTTATTTTATATACATTCATACAAAAATGAAATTACAGTTATTTCATAAAACAGAATGTACCTTGTGTGGGATCATAGAAAAACATTTTGAAGATACAAAAAAATCTAGTGGGAGTATGATTTGACTTATAGAAGTTTGAAGTTAACTAATAAATGATTTATGTAGATTTATATTAAGTGATTTTTACATTATATCCAAATGAGTAAGGATATGATACAATAATAAAAAAATTAAATAGTTAAATTTAGTAAATATCATTGTCATGAGAACATTTTTACAAAGTTAAATTCATTTGATTTTCCAAAATGGTATAGTAAATTATGGTAGATATAAATCTAAATGCTTTTATATGTTTACCAAAATGAAGTGAATATAAGTCATCATAAAAGAGTTTACTATATTCGGGATAAAAATTTATAGTTACATTTTCTAATAGTAACTACTGAACATCTCTATTCCATAAAGGCTTATACTATCCAATACACAATGTGTATCACTTGGTATCCTAAAAATAATTTGGGTGTGAAGGAAAAGAAAAATGAAAATCGTTATATTATTTACCTAAAAAAATTTATTTAAATTTATTCTAAAATAGAATACGATGTTCTTGTATTGTGATGATTTAAATAGTTAATTTATTCAAAAATTATTTCACAAATTATTTCGTGGAAAAGGTTCCATGTATGGTGATGTTGTACTTCATAATACTTCTAAATAGATAAAAAACATAATAACATTTTATGTTATGATGTTAATGAGTTTTAGTAAAAGTTGAAATAGTTGAGTAAAAGAAATATTATTCCAACGTATCACCATTATTAAAACTAGATTACTTTTTAAATGTTACTCACTAAGAGGTTAGTGGGAGTATATTATCAGATGTTCACATAGGGATGCGATAGGAATTACATTTGAATATAATGTTTAGAAAACAATTTATGTAGAAATAAAATGAATGTAATGAATAATTTCTTATGGGATTGTTTGTAATTATTGTAAACTTATCATGTATTTATAATAAAGGAAACTACCATTTGTCATTTATTCTTGTGCGTTGAAATTTATTTTACATGAATTTTTGAATGATAAATATCCCCTAAAAGTAAAAATATTTTGTTCCATAACTAATGATCATCATGTTGTATAATTTCATATTGTGATGTGTAAAGCTATCTTTAATATATTATTATATTTATTGAAAAGGGTTGTATATGATATATATTGGAATAGATTATTTTTGTAATGGTGGAGACTATCACATTGATAGATCCATTAATTTATATCTCATGGAATGTCATGTGGTTATAGATATACATAATGGTGTATGATTATTATCAAAACTTCTGACCAGGGTTTGGGAAGATACCTAGCATGAGAACATAAAGCATTGATACCCTACCTATGAAATTCATCATAGGTACTTAGATAGACAAGGGTGGTCTGTTGTTTTTTTTGATCATGTTATTTGTTTGACTTCCACCGATATGGTATTTTTCCACTTTAATGAGAATAAATTATATTTGGAGAATGATTTAATTTTACTGATAAATTTAAAGGAAAAGATTATTTTTTTCACTTGTGATGTGTTCAAATACGTGGATAAGTGAAATGTGATGTTCTTATCATATATATGAATTTTATGTGATTTAATAATCCACATGGTATGTTTTTTTAAGGATTAATGAAAATAATGAGAGGCTAATACTTGATTGGCATGTTCCATCTCCAGGGTTTTCTTCAATATCATTTATGAAGGGAATATATAAGATACATATGATGTATATGATACATATTTATCTATACATGTTCATATATATATATATATATGTAATTATTTTATGGAGATCAAACTATACCAATTAGTAACTTTAGTTTTACTGATGTTTCTCAAGAGGTTCTTGAATATATGAAGTTGTTATTAAATAGATGTTATTAATACTTCTAAGGCCCATAGGGCCAGATGGTTAAGTACATGGATGAGGATAAAATTTTGAACAGAGTTTTCATTTCAAAATAAAGAGTGTTTAATGAAAACACATATCTAAAAGAGTTTTGATGGATACACATTAAGTTGTAATGTCATCCATAAAGTCCTTATTATATTTTACTACAAATGATAAATATTTAAATGTTCACAAAAATTATATATATATAGATATATTATGATATTATATAAGTGTATATATAATACATGTATGTGGTGCATGTATTTTTATTTATGTGTTCAATATGAATGAGATAATAATTATATATGATAATTATTTTTTTCATACGAATATTTTCATTATCAATTACAAACCATTATGAAAATTTTAATGTCTATATATTAATTAATTGAAAAACCTCAATGAATTATCCCATCATTATAAAAGAAATATAATGTGAGGATCCTTAGGATTTTCCTAGATAAGAGGATGTATCCTTATATTGTGTTTGGAAAACACTCTCTTCTCACCTACATTTTACACCATCTAAGATGAATTCATTACCACCCCTTCAACATTTGAGTATCCTCATGAAATGTTCACATATTTATTGGTTGGGGTTACCCCTAAAATGTGGGGTTCTTTTGACTACTGCTTCATGATCTTTATCAAGTTTTCTCCTCCACCAAGGATGATGATGATTTATGTTGTTGGAATTTTCTATGTACTCTATTTTGAATTCTTATTTATGAATTTCATATTGATGATAGATCATAATATCTCTAGGTTGTATTCCACTACCCACGGTCATGAGATGGATTTTTTAAACCCATCATAAACATTGTTTCATATTACAAGATATCATTGTGAACTAAATAATGTGATCATTAGAAAAGGGGAACTCAGTTATTAGTGGGTGATTACACGAATCAAGGGAGTTTCATTGAATTAATTTTTATAAATCATATTTTATAATATCTAATTTAATGGATTAATACTTCTAATATGTAGAATTATAATTTCCTAGAATTTTTTCATTATTCATTCACCATTAAATTCATCATCATTATTCAAACTAATTTTCATGTAGTTTTATTCTCATTAATCATTGTTTATATCTTATGTATTAAGTTAGATAATTATCTACCTAGTGGTGTTGGATTTGAACTTATTTTATATGATATCATACTACATAGATTTATTTTTTTAATTTAAAATATATTTTTTTATATTATATGAAGATTTAGACCACTGGGAATTAATGATTCTATATATGGAGGTTACAGTGATTATTATTATAGGAATGGTATCCCATAGAATTTTTCCTTATGTATTGAAATTTTTGGTGGAGAGTGCCATAAGTCTGGAGATGTTTTGAATAATGAAAAAAGGAGTTTCTTGGAATTGATAATTTAATTAGATTGTTGTCTAAGGGAATTATTTATGGGGGAAATGGGGGATCAGTTTTTGATTAATAGTGCACCACATGTTTGTGGTGTGTAGTAAATGATTTATTTTAATTCTTTAAAGAAACCTAAAATTTTAAACAGGAATTTACATATGGTGTTGGTTAGGGTATTTTGGATAAATTACTTTCATGTATTCTTTTTTGATAATAAGTGTTATGATGGGGAGGATGTAAAACCCCTCCCTTTTCAACATTATGAATATCATATGAAAAAAGAATTTTTATTATAGTTAGGGGTAAATATTGAGAATCATGATTTTTTTGAGATTATAAGGATTTTTAACATCAAAAACAGGTTTTTTTATGCTTGGATCAAGGTCCATGATGTTTTTAAAGTGCTTTTGTGGTCAGGAAAATGATATCTGGTGAAACTACAACTGAATTTCACTGTAGGTGCACCACAATTGCGAGAAAAACAACATGGGGGACCCATTATTGGATATTCAAACAACTATTATATAGTATGTGGAGTAATATTTGATGGATATATGCTAGGATAGGGACCTAGGGGATTTTATAAGGGGGATACAACTATTTTTTTAGGAAATAATTCATGTAAATGGTTATTAGGGAGGCCCTTTGATGTACTATTGAGAATTTTCACTTAACCAGTGAATTGGTGTCTATGTATTGTGGAGTTTTTCATTACCTTTATGGTTGTGGAACTGGGGGATCATCCATATGATTTTTTTAGTAAAAGTACCCATTTCATGGAGTGTGGTGTGGTAGAAAACAATGATGTACATGGACTTCTCTATGGTGGTCGGCATGTCAGGGGTCCTCAGGGGTGTCTTAGAGGTCCACCACGATGTAGTTCATGCTTTGGTGTGCCTCTATTTTATAAAAAGAGGTAAAATACTTATCCCTCAATGCTTTTACACTCCTCTCCTTCTTCTCTTCTCCCACCCATGTAGTATAACTATGGAGGAGCTCTACCCCATCTTTTTTTGATTCCCCCTTAGTTTTGGGTAATTTTGATGGTTTTTGAGAATCAGAGGTGATTTCCTTCTCTTCCTTCCTCTAATAATTGTTATTGATTTCTCATAACATTTTTTATTCATATAGGGTTTCATTGACAATTCTACTAGATCATGGTGGAATTATACCTTTTTTATGAGACAATTTCTCGATGTAGCTTGAGGACATCCTGAGAAGATGAAAACATGTCTCTCATGTAATTCCTATTAATCTATGACTAAGAATGAATTTATTTACAATTATTTATTAAAATTAATTAAATTTAATATTTATTTTTTATTATTATTACACATTTAACCAAATTATGTATTTTTTGAATTCTATTATGGACCTTACGTGGATGGTTGGTTACCATTTAGGTAATATGAGGTTGACCTATGAGTTTTAGGAAACTGTGAACGGTTGGATAAAAGTATAAAATTAATCATAATTGATATAATTATTATAATTGGATGTGTTTCCTTAGTCTGAATGTGTGTTGGGAGTGGATTTTCCCCAATTTCTCAAGGTTTATCTAAGAAAGTTGTGCTTATAGAGTTTTTAGGAATTTTACCAATTGAAAATATATTCTGAAGGGATTTAAAACATTTACAGATGAATTTAATAATTATTTTTAATTTTTCTATAATTGAGTATTGTATGTGGGTCTTGTGTAAGGTTTTTAGGAGTTGGGATAAGCTCGTACAATTATTGGACATTATTGGTGAGATTCATCACACCATGGTTCAATGAAATGACACCATATAATGTAGGTGGTCTCTTTAGAATACCTAAATGTTTAATGATTCTCCTTTATAAACATTTTATATCTGATCTTGAAACTAGGGATCATTGGATATCAAAATTATATGAATTGTTAAATTTAAAATTTCATTCCAATCAATGTCCTGATTAAAGTGTCAAGGATGAAGTTGGACTCCTATAATTGGATTGAGGCCTCATTTTACAATAGATAAGGGATTTATTGTGATTGTATACCTTGTAATACAAGGATCCTAATTGTTTGTGAATGTACTAATTAAATATAGTGTGGGTTAGATTAAATGAATTAAACCCTTATAACAACAGTAGATATTGGATTAGGGTGATTGGAAATTGTATCATGTGAGAGAACCTTGAAGATTCCATAAATACTTCTATTTGAATGAGATTATTATAGGGTAAGGCTTCCTTCCCCCCTTCCCATGTGAGAACTCATGTGTGATTCCCTGATTAGATTATATATAGGCTAGGTGAGAGGATAGAACACGGATGAAATTCATAATGAGGTGGGATTTAAACCATTTCATTATTGAAATACATGGATGGATTTTATATGACGATAATAAGGCCTTGAGTGGATGATTATTCTATTAAGGTACATGATACCCTTTGAGTGATCGGTGATGACTCGTGAGGTGTGACTAGGTCCAAGGATCCCATTTGTGGTTTATACGATTGATGCAACATAGGGGACCCTAATGTATTCCCATTTAATATGATAGCACCTCATAGAGGTCATGTATGAATAGGTATTGATGATTGTGGGACTCAACATATAAAAAAAATTATTTGTGAGTGCTTGATATAGATTATGTGGCAATGATATGTTATGCACTCAAGATGTTAACCCTTGTTGTGTGAGATGGGTTATGATAATGGAAAACCCATTATATTATTTTTTGTGATGGGATATTTAAGTGGTATGTACTACCCTAAAAACCTTACAATTAAATCCCCTTTTATCTATATTCCATTAGTTGTTATATAGGATTCAAAATGTGTTCCTGATGTGATATAATTCAAAGAAGGCATCTTGGGATTCAGTTGATATGATTATCTATTTATAATTCATTCATGAATCCCCTTGGATTAGACTATGATTCTTAAATATCAATAGTTCCTTAGTAAGATCCCTTATATTCAACTACAATTCTTATCTATTTATAATTCCTTACAAAATACCATGATTTTTAGTTGTTATGAATATCTATTTAGAATGCCTTAGTTAATTTTCTTGGAATCGAATTTATTCGTGGTATTTTAAATGTGTAGGATCACCTCCTAGCATTAGGACATGGTCCCCAATATGATATGATTATGGGGTAGTACATGTAACCCTATTATGGTTATGTGACCTGTTCAGAGACATTGTAGTAGATCTTGAAGTATGTGAGGTCAACCCTATGTGTCACATTAAATCTCTATGATCAAAGGTGGTTACATATTTAAACATACACTATTTATTTACTATTGATTATTATAGTCAAATGACATGGGAATACACGTAGTTTATAGTATATGTACAAGACCCCATTGGTGTCTTCCAACTGAGTTTTACTCACAACCTACTCATGCGACTATAGAACACGGGTCCCTGATAGCATTCATTGTCATAGGTTTAGCTAGGGAAGAGGTTATGTGTAACATGATAGTGAAAGATATCATGGATGGTAATTCATTATGTGATGAGTATGTTATTGTGGATTTTAGTAAATCCTCTCTTATATTTTATTTATTTTATTGACATTTGACATGTTATCAGCTCAGTGGTAGAATATTCAGTATATGTTGGAATGACTTTGAGTTTGTATAATTTTCTTTTGCAATCCTTTTCCTTCAACATTAATATATGATAAATTCATGTATCATTTATTATGCTTGATTTTGTATATTTTCTTTAATTATGTATTATTTTTTGTAATTTGTTTTTTGTTTTCTACTCTAGTACTGGGGTATATTATCCTCATAGTACCTCCTTCGACGCCCTCTACTAGTTAGAAACCTCAATCGAACTATGAGGCATGCCTTTTGTCATTCACCAACCACCAGTTATAAAATTAGTTTAGTTATCTAGGGATGTTTCATATCCTATATGAACCTAACAATAACTCTATTAATCTGAAAAAAATACATTATGATCACCATTAACTCATTTAATGATCTCATTTCTCAATGAACGTCACTTGATTGTCTTCCACATCAATGAATAAAACCATCCTAATGAATATATTGAATAATTACATATATAATTCAAAAAATATATTTTATTAATGACATCATAGGTTTTCTTTTTTAAAATATAATATTTACAACTAATGGATTCTTTCAAAACATTAATTCACAGCCCCAACACAAACCCTAATAACTCGAACAACCCCTAAATGGTGAAGTCAACACTAGGGGAACTAAAATACTCACCATATTATGTCACACGGTATGGACCGAGGTGAGTTAAGTGTAGGAATGTGATTCTAAAGAATAAAAACTGAAACACACATGGTAGAATATATGAAAATGATACTTTGAACAACCATTAATTTATCTGGCGTTGAATCTTCTATGGTGTTTAATAGAGTAAACCCATATCCTATACAACAATAATTATTTTGGATACCAAATTCATGACCATTATCATCACTATTTACCTTAGAAAAATGAAAATCATGATTACGTTATCATTCTTCACTATATCCCCTCAGGGAAACAAATTATTAATGATCATTCTACTAATATTTCCTTCATGGAATATTATGTTGAGGCTAAAATGGAAACTGAACACTCACTCAAAACTCTCACTATGAAATGGCTGAGATATAAATCTGGTGATGACCATAACCTCTACTATAATATCTAATAGTCATAGATATATCATTGAATTCATAGGAATAGTTAACTTTATAGAATCAAGTGTATGACTATCAAGGACAACTCTTTAATGGTCAAAACCTCAAATTACATCAAATTCTAGATACTCCATCTGTATCCCAACTCTTACTGATTCTATAATGAATCCCCTATTGAAATGATATCATCTATAAATTTATAATCTCTATCACCTATGCATTCATCCGATCCTCTAAGTACATAGGAAAAAAATTGGGGTAACCACACACTTTATAACTAGGAACAGCCACTCCTCTAAACTTCCCACATTGGGATCATCATCAGGTAAATGATCAATAAGAAATAGGATAAGAACCTTAAACCTAATAATGAGCCCTTGTACACTCATTATACCTTTTTAGATAGTGATAAACTATTGCCTCTTCAAAACCAACATCATTAATTAATGGATCTACAAATAATAAAATTTCTAAAAATCATCACTTTAACACCTCATTCAATAAAATAAGAAAAAAATCTACCATTGGTGCGACACTCCTCACATCAGACTAATGACCATAGGAACATGATATGATTATCTATAATAGATCAAGAAGAAAGTGATATCTAGTTACAATAACCCGTGCTCCGTCTCAAAATTTTAGAATCCCATATCATAACTTTTCGTCCACTAATGTTGGAACTCACATAACTTCTTGCACAAAGAAACATCATCCTCAAGTGGTGAACCTGGATATAATCAACTAGGTCATCTTGATAAACCTCACCAACCCAAACCATATACAAATGGTAAAAATGGGGCACTTTTTATGAAATAAAATGACATCTTCAGCCTAATATAGGGAATTTATTTAATATCATTTATTCTAATTAATTTAAATTTCCACAAAAATGCCCTTGTTCAAATATAAGGGAATTTAAATTGGATTCATGTACCCCCCCCCCATGGACTAAATACTACAATCTGTATTATATCACATCAGATTATTGGTAAGACCATGGTATATGTTTCCAATTATAGGGGGTTATGATCTTGTATTGAATAACTGGTCTCCCTTGTCAAATCCCATGATATGTTCAAGTAACATGGTTTCCCTACAAAAACCATACAGTAATATCCAATGCTTAACTCCAGTATCATTTATAAGTCAAATCCATTTATATGATGTCACTCTTCCATTACCCCCTGATAACCCCTCCTAGGGATTTAGTTTGGACATGATTGGACCTCCAATCTAGTTTCCAATTGTTCATGGGTTAGTGACTATAATTGGGGAATAAATCACAAAATAAGATTAATTACCCTCATAAATACTAGTAATATATAAAAAATATAACCATAAATAAAAACCAAAATATTAATAAAACTTATATCATAAATATCAATGATGCATGAAATCTTTACATAGGTATAAGTATCCAATATGAAAGACTAAAATTAAATTACATGGTAGAAAATATTACCACATCTCATTGTTATAATCTATTAATATCAATCTTGATCACCATAACATTCCTAGAAACATGATAAAAAGATTTTTCTAGATACATGTGTTGTCTATGTGTATACTCAATAGGATTCGACTCAATACTTCATGTGAAAATGTAGAATAAGTATACTAGTGCTGTAACATCCCAAGTAAGTAATGAATAATATATATATTTTTATCTATGTTTATTTATGAATTAGATAGTGTTTTAGAGGCATAAAACGAGAATAAATCCAATCTTAAGTATGGAATACACTAATATTTTTAATAAATTGTTTTACTACCTTTTGATGGAAAACCATTTTTAAATAAATGTTTTGACAATTTTATAAGATATATTTTTCAAAATAAACTTATTATTTATTATTGGGACATTGATATTTACTTTGGATAAATTTTTGGTATTTTTCTGACAATGTTCATTTTTTAATGAATAGTGAAAAATACTGCATTTTCATATAATTTAATTATATGGATAAATTATATTTTTTTTGGTTTAATGTTTAAATAGAATATATTTTTACCATTTAATCCAATGTTGGTCATTGGGATTAATTTCACTTTGGAATTGGGCATAAATAAGTGCCAAACATTTCATAGATATTGTTTCTAAAAAACCCGCTATTTGTTTTGACAACGGGAATTATTTTTAAATTAATTATTGCAATTTCTGTGATTGGAATTTGGTAAAATTGATTAAATATTTGGAATCAAAAGGTCCAAATTATATAATCAAGACTCTTTTTTTGGACATAATGAATAGTAATGACGGTAATTATCTTTAATTTTCTTGATTAATTAGTAATCAGGTAGTTAAGGATAATAAAATAATGTCATAAAAATAAAAAATGACCCCAACATGTGTCCTAATGATTCTGTTTGTGTCAAGGCCGACCATGGGATGCCTTGTTCCAAACTTTGGGACCCCATGGAATCACTTTTGGGTGAAAGTGACACTTAATATTTTTATTTTTAAAGAAAGGAGAATATCTCTAAAGAATGTATCACCCGAGTAAAACATTTTTAATTTTGTATAAATAAATGATCTCTTAAACTATAAATAGTCCTTAGAAAGATAATAATATTTCCTACATCATAGTATTTGTTTTATAATTTTTATACATTATATAAATTAAATTATTTATGACATCATGAGGATGTAGTGATAACCTCATTAATGAACGATTTAAATAAAATGAAAAGATAATGTAAATTATAAGATTAAACTTGTCAAAGACATACTGGATGAGTATATTTCGAATCCTTATCACCTTGTCCTAGAAATATATCAATGTGGGACCTTTTAAATCAGAAACTCATTTTAAAATAAAGTAACATTTCTTGGATTTCCAAGAGTGCCCCTCCTCCCTCTTATAAAAGGCCTCCACCTCTACCTCCTTACCCACACCTCTCAAGCCATTGGATCAGCCAAGCTCTTCTCATTTCATCTTTCCACATCCCTCTATTGATCCTATAATCTTTACATTAGGCAGAAAGCTCTTCAAGAAAATGTTTTGATACAAACCAAGAGGAGTTACCTGATTGAAAGGTAAAGTCTTCTCTAATGTTCTTTTGTTTTATTTTGCTTCTCAAACCCCCTAAAATCTTTTTATTCATTTCATTTGTAACAAAACCAGTATGTTCAATATACTAGGATGTTTTTATAAGAATTATTCGAGCTAAAATTACACACACCTACATCTAATGGTTAAAGAGAAAACTGTTTCCATGGATGGTGAATTTCTGCCTCACGAAACGATGATTGTTCAATATTCTTATAACACCTTCAAAGGTGGCCATTAAGATGTCACTATATTTATATATGATATATAATATTTTTATGTTTTTTTTAATATTCTGTAATTTTCATTTATGGTATACCTTTATGGCATCCATTATGGGTAAATGCAATATCTTCATTTTAGGAAGTACGAACTATCACCCCCTCAATGTGATTTGATTCGTTAATGCCATATATGGGACATATAAAGGATGGATTTAATGATATTATACATGATATTATAATGGAATTATAATATACCTTTATATAATTATGATTATGTTCCATTAAATAGGAAATAGAAATGAGAGTAGCATTCATGCGTACGTACGGCTTACCGTCTCCATTATCAGTGCATTTCATTTCATACCTCTAAATGTTATGTAATATTATAAATGCATGTATATACTAGATATATATGATATATATGATATCTACATCATTATTATAATTCTGGATATAATTGATATTTTACCACATGAATAACATGTAATTATAAAGAGTTTATTTTTGACTCAAGTACCAATAATCGACAAAATGACCATTATTTAGTAAAATAATTACATAGTGTTAATAACATTGTAATAAGTGATATAAAAGGAATAATGAACTTGAAAAAGTTTCTTAAGAAAGTAGAAATTAACTCAAGTTTATTATTTAGGATGTTAAAGAACGATCGAGTCACGTTGGACCCGAGGTATGAGACTTCGTCTCAATCTCCTTTCATTGAGGCATATTTTGTTTTATACACAACATTGTTTTATATGGTGTATAAACCCCTTTTAGTTTTAGGTTTATTTAAAAGGAATCATTTTTATACGAATCATTTACTAAAAAACAAAAAGGAATGATTTTTTTGTCGTATGTATGCGGCGACAAAGACTTCTCTGCCGCCGTGACCATTATTTGAGCTTCGGCTTCCTCTACAAGCCATAACTTTTTTTAATGAAAAATAAATACTATGTTTTACTTTTCTTTTATTTTGGTATGGAAGATGGTTTTCATAATTTTTTTATATTAGTGTTTTGTATTGATATCTTGTGATTGAAAAGTGGAAATGTTATTTTTCCTTTATGCATGTTTTATGTGATACGATTATGTTATGGTTCTTGGGAATTGTTATGAAGACGGGTGGTTCAATAATAAACTAAGGGTAGTTGATACCTATATAGCTCTCCAATGCCTTGGGTAACGCGAAGGGGTAAGACGTTAAGGTTTCTATGAAGAGATTTAGGGAATATAATACGATAGGTATTCAAAACGTAACCATGAGGGTTACTCCCTACATAATAATTTTATGAATGCCTAAAGTTTCCTTTATGTCTTATGATTTCTATGATTTATTCATGATTTGATGAGGTATGTTAAAATTCTTATGTTTTATGAGTAAATTATGATTTCATACATGGACTGATATTTTCATTTCATACATTTATATCCCTTGCTGATTTTTTTATGCTCATCCCAAGTTTTTGACATGCTTTTCACAGGTCAAGGGAAAGGTACGTGATGTGATGATAGTGTCAAGGAAGTGTCAAGAAAGAATACATGTTTTATTTTAAATATGTTTCCATGGATGGTAAAAATGAGTACTATCTTTTATGTAACCACTTTGTTTTAATGTGGAATGTAATTCATTATTTATGATATATTTATCTAAAACTCTAAACCTGAAAAGATCCTCAACGTGTATTCTTGAAGCAACACAAGATTAATTAATGTTTAATGTTGGGGCCTTATAGTTGGTATCAGAGGTCGGTTTAGATAACTTTAGGAGTTATAATTCTATTAAATGATTATCAAAAAATATTTTCTTTTTTATGGTAAAATTGAAATGATATAGCATTTGAATATTACCATGTTGCTTCATCTAAGACATGTTTTTCCAGGATGGTTTTCCGCAGAGGAAACAATGAAGCAGTGGTAGGAAGGCATACAGAAGGAAATGAACTTCTGAATCAGCATCTTGAGATTGTCAGAATTTTAACCTAACAGTTTGTTGCAGTAATGGCGCAGTTGACTCAAGATATAAATGGTGGTGGTATCCTTTCATGAGATCATCCAGATCAACCACAGAGGAACATGTTAGTAGTAGAACATTTTATACGGAAACAACCCCCATAATTCAGAGGATCATATAACCCTGTTCTAGCTGAAGGGTGGATTAAAGCACTGGAGAATATTTTCGATGTCATGGGGTGTTCAGACAATCAAAAGGTTAGTATTGTAATTTACCATTTGGAGGGTGAAGCAGATCAGTGGTGGTCGATGGTTAAAAATATTAGGGACGTTGATGAGATTGATCCTCTCGACTGTGATGAATTCAAAGGTATGTTTCTTGAGAAGTATTTTCCTAATGCTTTTCGACTTAGAATGGAAAAACAATTCTTGTAATTGAGGCAAGAGGATGACTCGGTGGATGCTTATGAAGAGGGGTTCGCTCGATTGGCAAGGTATTCTCCAAATTTTATCCAAGGCCCTGATAGTAAAATCAATCGTTTTTACTCAGGATTAAAGCCAAAATATCAAAGGGCATTGGCTTCTCATGAGTTCAAAAGATATGGAAAGCTTGTTCGATGTGTAGAGAATATGGAAATGGAATTTTCCGATGATCAAGTGTTGTATAAAAACCAATAGGAAAAGAGAACAAGTTGGTAGGAGAAATGGAAGAATTATTCAAAAAGGTCTAATGGTAAGAATACTAAGTGTCCAGTTTGTGATAAATGTGTTAAAAGGTATGTTGGGGAATGTCTCTTAAATTCTGGAAAGTGCTATCGATATGTTTAGATGGGACATTTGGCACGTGATTTCACTGAAAAAGATCTAGGTTATGGTAAGACCAAATTTGATTTACAGTTAGTGAAATGTTTTAAGTGTAATGAGATGGGTCACTATGTAAATGAGTGTCTGACAAAGAGATCGAGTGATGGGAAGAAGTTAGAATACAAGCAAAAAGAGGTGGTGAAATCTTTTTCACCTACTTCATTAGATTTTGTGCCATCAAATGAAGTGGTATCAGGTACTTTGTTTTTTTTAAATTATTCCAGTGTGTTGTTTGATTTAGGGTCTACACATTCTTTCAACTTTAAAAAATTTTCTAGTAAAATGGGAATACCATCTCAAGAAAAGACTCCTGAGCTTGTGGTAAAAACACATGGGGTAAATATTAAGGGAAAAAAAATTTATAAGAATCTTACAATCCTTATCCGTGGAAACAACCTAATTGAAAACCTTGTTGTTTTACCTCTCAGAGAGTTTGATGTTATCCTGGGTATGAATTGGCTCTCTATTTACCACGCTAAGATTGACTGCAGTGCTAAAGAAGTTTCTTTTCAGAAAGACTGTCGGTTTGTGTACAAGAGTGAACCTTTACTATTGATAACATATCAAGAGGCCAAGAAACTTGTAAAATATGGAAATGAATGTTACTTTGCACATATTGTTGAAAACAAGGGAACTATTCTGATTAATTATGTGCCAGGGGTAAATGCGTATCCTTATGTTTTTCCTGATAAGTTTCCTGTAATAATACCAGATCGGGAAGTTGAGTTTATTGTTTACTTAGTTACTGATGCTAAGACAATTTCAAAACCCCCTTATTGAATGACACAAATTGAACTTTTAGAGTTGATGGAGCAATTGAATGATTTATTAGAGAATGTTTTAATACGACCTAGCACATCACCATGGGGTTCTCCTCTTTTATTTTTTAAAAAGAAATATGGTTCAATGAGACTCTACATTGATTATAGAGGCTTGAATAACATCACTATTAAGAAAAAATATCCCTTTGCTCATATCGATGATTTGTTTGATCAGCTCCAGGGAACTCAGTATTTTTCAAAGATTGACCTGAGATCGGGGAACCATCAGTTGCAGGTAAAGGAAGAAGATATTATGAATACCGTGTTTCATACAAGATATGACCATTATGAATTTGTAGTTGTGCCTTTCTGGGATAACCAATGCACCTGCTGTATTCATGGACCTTATGAATATAATTTTCCATGAGTTGTTGGATAAGTTTGTGGTTGTTTTCATTGATGATATTTTGGTGTTTTCTAAAAGTAAACAGAAGCATGAAAGACATTTAAGGGTTATTTTTCATACCTTAAAAGAAAATAAATTGTATGAAAAATTTATCAAGTGTGAGTTTTGGTTGCAACAAATTTCTCTCCTTGGTCACATTGTTTCTAAAGATGGGATAACTGTTGATCCTGCAAAAACAAAGGTTGTGGAAGAATGGCCAAGACCCATAAATGTAACCGAGATTCGTATTTTTCTTGGTTTGGCTGGATATTACCAAATGTTTTTTTAGAAATTTTTCACGGTTATCTAGTCAAATGAATAAGTGAACTCAGAGGGGTGTTAAGTTTATCTGGACAAAATAATGTGATGATTGTTTTCAGTAATTGAAAAGAAGATTGGTGAATGCTCTAGTTTTGGAACTACCTTCCAGGAATGGGGAGTTTGTTATCTATAGTGATGCTTCATTGAAAGGACATGGTTGCTTCCTAATGTAGAATGATTAGGTAATTTCTTATGCTTCTTGTCAGTTGAAAACTCATGAGGTAAATTACCCTAAACATGATTTGGAATTAACTGCTATTGTTTTCTCTTTAAAAATTTGGAGGCATCATTTGTATGGAGTAATTTGTGAAATATATACCGATCACAAATGTTTAAAATATATATTCTCTCAGAAAGAAAAGAAAATTTGACAGAGGAGATGGCTATAATTAATCAAGGATTATGATTTTACAATTCATTACTATTCGGGAAAAGAAAATAAAGTGGCTGATGCTTTGTGTCGAATAAGTAATGATTCATTAACAATGTTGCATTTGGAATGATATCTTTTGGTTAAGGATTTGATGAAATTTGGAATAGAAGTTGTTGGTGTAGGATGTCCTTCTGTTTTGTTTCAGGTATCAGTGAAATATTTTCTATCAGACAGAATTAACCAAGAACACAAGCAAGACAACGAGTTCCAGAAATAGGTAGAGCTGGTTCAGAAGGGTAAGTTACCTGAATTCAACAATGATAATGACTGTGTTTTGATATTTTGGAAGAGATTGTGTGTTCCTTGTGATTCATAGTTGAAGAGAGAGTTGTTATTTGAAGCTCATAGATCGCCGTTTTCAGTTCATCCAGGCAGTACTAAGATGTATATAGATCTTCAGGAGTATTACTGGTGGGATGGAATGAAAAGAGATATTGTTGATTTTAATGTGAAGTGTTTGACTTGTCAATAGGTAAAAGAAGAGCAGCAGTTACATAACGAGATGCTTCAACCTTTACCGGTACCAGAGTGGAAATGGGATAATATATCCATGGAATTCATTGTTGGATTGCTGAAGACACCTCAAGGTAATAATACAATCTGGGTTATTGTTTATCTCTTGGCTAAATATTCTCATTTCCTTGCTATACGAGATACTTTTTCCCTAGATCAACATTCCCGTTTGTATCTTAAAGAAATAGTCAGGTTACATGGAGTTCCTCTATCAATTTTATCTGATCGTGATACCAGGTTCACTTCTAACTTTTGGAAAGGCCTTCAGAAGTCGTTGGGTACCGAATTAAATTTTAGTATAGCTTTTCATCCTCAATCAGATGGGCAGTCAGAATGAATAATTAGGACTTTGGAAGATATGCTACGTGCATGTTCGATGTATTATCAGGGAAGTTGGGACCAACATCTTTCATTGGTTTAGTTTTCTTATAATAACAGTTTTCATTCCAGTATACAGATGGCTCAATTTGAGGCATTATATTGGAAGCGGTGTCTAACTCCAGCTTTTTGGGATGAAGTGGGTGAAAGGAAGTTGATGGGACCGAAATTGGTAGAAGAGTTGGTAGAAAAAGTTCAGCTGATACAGAAACACATGAGAACATTTCAGAGCAGGAAGAAGAGTTATGCAGACAACAGGAGGAAGGATCTCTCTTTTGAGGTATGTGATCAGGTTTTTCTCAATGTTTTACCATGGAAAAGTGTGATGCGATTTGGTTAGAAAGGAAAGCTGAGTCCAAGGTTCATTGGACCATATGAAATTCTGGAGATAATTGGATTAGTTTCACACCAAGTGTCTTTACCTCCGAGTTTATCTCAGGTAGATAATGTTTTTCATGTTTCAATTGTAAGGAAGTACATGCCAGATCCATCTCATGTTTTGAGTCCAGAGGTAGTTCAGCTCGAAGAGAATCTATCTTATGAGGAACAACTGGTCCAGATTATTGACTATTGGGAGAAAGTGTTATGGAATAAGGTGATTAATCAAGTAAAGGTTTTTTGGAAAAACCTCATGAGTGAAGAGGCAACATGGGAATCTGAAAATGCAATGAGGGCTAAATACCCCCACTTATTCAATAAGTAAATAAATTGTGGGGACACAATTTTCTAAAGTGGGGAAGGATGTAACATCCCGAGTAAGTAATGAAAAATATATATTCATATCTATGTCTATTTATGAATTTTACAGTGTTTTAGAGGCATAAAACGAGAATAAATCCAATCTTAAGCATAGAATACACTAATATTTTTAAAAGATTGTTTTACTACCTTTTGATGGAAAACAATTTTTAAATCAAACTTCTGACAATTTTATAGGCTCTATTTGTCAAAATAACCATATTATTTATTATTGTGACATTGAAATTTACTTTGGATAAATTTTTGGAATTTTTGTGAAAATGTTCATTTTTTAATGAATAGTGAAAAATACTGCATTTTACATCAAACCTGCATTTTCATCTCATTTAATTATATGGTTAGATTATATTTTTAATTTTTTTTAAAGTGTAAATGTAATATATTTTTACCATGTAATCCAATGGTGTTCATTGAGATTAATTTCACATTGTAATTGGGTATAAACAAGTGTCAAACATTTCATAGATATTGTTTCTAAAAAACCCGCTATTTGTTTTGACCACGGGAATTATTTTTAAATTAATTGTTGCAATTTCTGTGTTTGGGATTTGGTAAAAATGGATTAAATATTTGGAATAATAAGGTCCAAATTATGTAATCAAGACTCTTTTGTTTTTGGACATTATGAATAGTAACGAAATTAATTATCTTTAATTATCTTGATTAATTAGTAATCGGGTAGTTAAGGAAAATAAAATAATATCATAATAATAACAAATTACCCCAACATGTGTCCTAATGCTACTGGTTGTGTCATGGACAACCATGGGATACCTTTTCCCAAACTTTGGGACTCCCTGGAATCATTTTTGGGTGAAAGTGACACTATCTTTTTATTTTTAAAGAAAGAAGAATATCACTAAAGAATGTATCACCTCAGTAAAACATTTTTAATTTTGTATAAATAATTGATATCTTGCACAATAAATAATCATTTTAAAGATAAAATAATTTCCTACATCATATTATTTTTTTATAATTTTTATACATTATATAAATTAAATTATTTTTGACATCATAATGATGCAGTGATTACCTCATTAATGAACGATTTTAATAAAATGAAAAGATAATGTAACATATAAGACATACACTTTTCAAAGACCTATTGGATGAGTGAATTTCGAACCCTTATCACCTTATCCTCGAAATATATCAATTTGTGACCTTTTAAATCCGAAACTCATTTTAAAATAAAGTAACAGTTCTTGGATTTCCAAGAGTGCCCCTCCTCCCTCTTATAAAAGGCCCCCACCTCTACCTCCTTACCCACACCTCTCAAGACGTTGCCTTGGCCGAGCTCAGCTCCTTTCATCTCTCCACATCCCTATCTTCATTATATAAGCCTTACCTTAGGTAGAAACCTCTTCAAAAAAACCTTTTGGTAAAAACCAAGAGGAGTTACCTGATTTAAAGGTAAAGTCTTCTCTAATGTTCTTTTGTTTTATTTTTCTTCTCCAACCCCATAAACTCTTTTTATTCATTTCTTTTGTAACAAAACCAGTATGTTCAATATACTAGGATGTTTTTATATGAATTATTCGAGCTACACTTACACACACCTACATCTAATGGTTAAAGATCATACTGTTTCTATGGATGGAAAATTTCTACCTCAGGAAACGATGATTGTTCAATATTCTTAAAACACCTTCACATGTGGCCATTAAGATGTCACTATATTTATATATGATATATAATATATTTATGTTTTCATTATGATTCTGTAATTTTCATTTATGGCATATCTTTATGACTTCCATTATGGGTAAACGCGATCTCTTCATTTTAGGAAGTGCGGACTACCACCCACTCAAAGTGATTTGGTTCGTTAGTGCCATATATGGGAAATATAAAGGATGAATTTAATGATATTTTATATGATATTATACTGGAATTATAATATAACTTTATATAATTATGATTCAATTCCATTAAATATGGAATATAAATGAAAGTAGCGTTCATGTGTACGTACGACTTACCGTCTCCATGAATGGTGCATTTCATTTCTTACCTGTAAATGTTATGTAATATTATAAATGCATGTATATACTGGATATATATTATATATATGATATCTACATCATGAATATAATTCTGAATATAATGGATATTTTACCAAATGAACAAATTGTATTTATAAAGTGTTTATTTTTGGCTCAAGTACCAATGATAGAAAAAATGACCATTATTAACTTAAATAAGTACATAGTGTTCATAAAATAGTAAAAAGTGATATTAAATGAATAATGAAAATTAAAAAGTTTCTTAAAAAATTAGAAATTAACTCAAGTTTATTATTCAAGACGTTAAAGAACGATCGAGTCAAGTCGGACCCGAGGTATGGGACTTCGTCTCAATCTCTTTTCATTGAGGAATATTTTGTTTTATACACAAATTTAATTTATAGGGTGTATAAACCCCTTTGAATTTTGCGTTTATTCAAAAAAATCATTTTTATACGAAGAATTTACTAAATGACAGAAGGGAATGTTTTTCTTGTTGTACGTTTGCGGAGACAATGACTTCTCCGCCACCGTGACCATTATTTGAGCTTTAGCTTCTTCTACAATCCATAACTTTTTTTAATGAAAAAATACCATGTTTTACTTTTCATTTATTTTGTAATGGAAAATGGTTTTCATAATGTGTTGATATAAGTGTGTTGTATTGATATATTTTGATTGAAAAGTGGAAATGTTATGTTTTCTTTATGCATGTTTTATGTGATACGATTATGTTATGGTTCTTGGACATTGTTATGAAGACGGGTGGTTCCGTGATAAACTAAGGGCGGGTGATCCCGATATAGCTCTCCAATGCATTAGGTAACGTGAAGGGGTTAAACGTTAAGGTTTCTCTAATGTGATTTAGGGAATATACTATGATGGGTATTCCAAACGTAACCATGAGGGTGACTCCCTACGTAAGAATTTTATGAATGCCTCAAGTTACCTTTATGCCGTATGATTTCTATAATTTATTCATGATTTGATGAGGTATTTTAAAATTCTTATATTTTATGAGTAATGTATGATTTCATACATGGAATAATGTTTTCATTTCATACTTTTATATCCCTTACCGATCTTTTTATGCTCATACCATGTTTTTGAAATGTTTTTCACAAGTCAAGGGAAAGGTACATGATGTGATGATAGTGTCAAGGAAGTGTCAAGAAAGAATCCATGTTTTATTTTAAATATTTTTCCATTGATGGAAAAAATGAGTACTATATTTTATTTAACCACTTTGTTAAAATGTGGAATGTAATGAATGATTTATGATCTAATTATCTAAAACTCTAAACCTGAAAAGATCCTCAACTGGTATTTTTAAAGTAACACAAGATTAAGTAATGTTTAAGTCTAGGGCCTTATAAGTGCCTCAGTGAATAATCAATGGAAACAAAACACAACTATAACTGGTCAATTATCTCCCATTCTCACCAAAGATCACTCTCCCAATAAAACATCCATGTTTAATAATATAATATTAAAATAATATAAATTAATAAGGTAGCATGAAACCACATTCTGAAGTTGTTTTTCTCTCTCATTCCCCAGGGTAAAAGATTTAGTGGTCTCATTTCTTCTGTATAACCACATATGCACTCTTATGTCATAGTTATATTGACATCGTCAACATCACTATATACCGAATACTACATCATTCTATGTAAGACATCTGTAATAATAATCTCACCACATTTGGGTAATTAAAAATAACAAACAATAACATCATTCCCTTATCCTACCAAGGACAACCCCTACAATATTCCATATCCTCTATCACAACATAATCCCAACATATCAATACTTTCCTACCTATTTCTATCAAAACCTATAAAAAATACTTCAATACATGACAAACTATTCTTCTTTTGATGGAATAACAAGGAATATAGAGTATCCATCAATTTTTCCCTTAAAATCCTAAATATTTGGTAATAACATGTTACCAAATATCTTTGGGTGTTAGTTAGATCATATGAATCAGATGTAATCTGTATGAATCCCATATAAAATAGAAGTATAATATATCCTCATGTAATACCCAGATAAAGGTTTCACACCAAAATAACATTGGTAAACCCAACACAAAATATCCACAAAAACAATCCACAGTTTCCCATTTAATCACCTCATTTGACCATTTCTATATTTATTATTCACCAACTATATTGAATTTTATATGTCATTAAACGTTATATTTAATGATAAACCATTATTTATCTATCAAATTCATTAATTACAACCACCACTAATCATTCAAAATGGTTAAGATTTCATATTTAATATTATTTAATTTTATTATAGGCCACACCCATTACCTATATGTCATTTTCATCCACATTCCATAGACAACATGAAATAATAATTCTATATCTATAACAAAAAGAAATTATTTCCACAAACCTCTACACATAGCACTCCCAAAATCATTACAAAACATTCATTACCACATAACCATCCATACCACCACATCAATATCATATAATAACCCATCCACCCAGACACAACATCAACCATTTCCTACCATTCTAGCCATGGAAACCATCCATAACACTCATTACCCAATACACATCAAAGCACAAATTTAGCCACAACACCCACCACTCCGACAACACCAATCATATAAAAAACAACAAGCACAAAAGTAACATAAAACATATAGCGGGAAATTATTTTTTATTAGCATAATACACTTTTAATGGGTAAGGGGGAAAACCAACAGGAATTCATGGACATAAATACACCAAACTACGACCTAAAAACCAAAAAACCATAAAACATTAGTACAAGAAAACAATAAAAAATCATCCTTAGCATCAAAAATTGTTGCATCCATCTTCCACTATCTCTTCGCTGCTTGGTCAGATGTCCTGTGAATTACTAAATGGCCCTCGTAATGATGAAAAAAAATCATACCCTCTCAAATGTCCAAATTTCATAAGCTATGGGCAGGTGAATACTTTATACTCTATACCTCATCTGACACCACCCCTTGAAGAAGGTACTAATGCATCAGATCTTGAATGTAGGACGCAATACAAGATGAACCACCCCAAAAAAACAAAAAACTAGAAATAAACCACTCTGAAATGAAACAACAACAAATCCATCAACTCGAATGCCAAAATCATCACGAAACGACATGCTAGGTACACCTGCCTCGAGGCTCCCTTAAAAACTGCATCCACAAATGAACCACCCAAACAATCCAAACACTATATGATGTGATAGGCCAAGTCAACGCCTCCCAAGGCTAGAATACATAGAAACTAATACAATGGAACATCTCCAAAGAGGTTAACCATGCCTACCTAGTCCAGAAGTGCCACACATGGACTGAATTTGGGAAGATCAAAGCATGAAAAGAACATGTAACCTTGGCCCAAATGAGAAATCATAGTAGAAGCGAGAGTGGAACCCATGATGGACAAAGACAGGGCCACCCTGGAAATGTTAATGAAACAAATCAACTCAAATCCTACCACAACAACAAATGAACACACATGAACCACACCAAACCACCCAAAGCACCTGTCCATGTGAGCATAATGTGGTAGACCAGGATATTGACAACGTCATAGAAGAGTAGAACATGACCATATATCACCATAGAAGACCTGAAATCCACAACATAAGACCAAGGACCAGACCACCCTACTAACACATGACATAAGATGGAAAAAAACACTAAATTATTGGATGAATAAACCCTCTGTAGCACTAGAACAGACAAAACTACCCTTAGAAGGACCCCACAAACAGAGGTCCAGGAACCCACCAAAGAAGACCCATATCCCGACCACATCAAGACCTTTCCCCAAATAACTATCATTAAACCATGAAATATAATAATCAAAACCAAACAATCCTCACTTAATAACCTTAGGGAAGAAGGGAATCAAGGTGAAATATACAATAAACGAAAGATAGGTTTCATGGATAAAGATAAATAATTCCAATGAATTGTGAGTTTTAAACCTAAATGTTGTTGGTTGGATTGATCTAATACCGATCCTAAGGTTGGAAAGGGTTTAGAATAATATAGTAAAATTCAATACAAGGAAACTTGGACCCTTTTTATAAAGATTACATGGTGTCCCTTCACCGTAGAATAATGACATTAACAATGATAATTGGACCACTAGTAAAAAGAAAATACAAAACTCTATGTCCCTAAAATAGTACATATCCCCTTTTCTCAATAGATGTTTCGACCAGTAGAAAATATGCATAATAATCACTAGTGCTACATCCATAACATGGATAAATTTATTTCATTATTTCCAATATACCCCAATTAATTCAACATCATTGTGATACCACCCTCTCTATTCCCAAACCTTCTAGGAAACCTCACCATTCCCCAAATCATCACTCACTATAACCACAGAAATTATCCTAATATGCTTCCTAATTTCCCATTGTGAAATCAATGAGACATCATACTCAAGGTTTCAACTACCATGTCATGGTACGTCACACTCATTTGGAACAAGTACTCACCCAAGAACTTCCCAAAAACCAATCTCCCCAAAACGATATCCCCTACTACAAGGGGGTCCTATTTTGATATATTACTTAACAAAACTTACATTTCAAACCATATAATAACCAATTTATTGAAATATCAAACTCAACATTCCTAGAAAAACAAAATATCCTCCAACATGGGAGACAGTACACGATTATTTACCCCCAAAAATAAAAAATCAACTCTATACATTTTGAACACCTATTAATACTCTCTATATTTCATAAAAGTTGTGAAAACTCAATCTAATGGTTAAGGGAAACCCATTTATCCCAAAAAAGAATTTATTTTATGTACAAACATATAAAATAGAAGGAATTATATCTAAATTTTTCTTTCTTAATCTAATAATGAAAAATTATCCAATATGATATAAATAAATATTAATCATTACGGTAATATTAATATAAAATCATTAATAATAAAAAATACATCATAAAATTTGTTTACACATATCAAAAAAATATTCTATGAACCATAAAATCCATGTAATAAAATCATTTTGATCAAATGAGATAATATGAAACTAAAAAATCTAAAACCAATGTGAACACATTGATAATAAATCCAATATTCATTCAATCAATTCCTCTATCGATATCTAGTATCAATGAATATCTCACAATATCCCGTACTAGTTTATGTTAACAAAAGTGTGGAATTTTGAAAGTGTTTATACAATGTTTGGTAATAATACTCAGTATTATCAACACATACAATGATACAACCCCTATTAAAATATAGTGATTATTTTGATCATCAAAATGTAAATTTTATGAAATATTATATACTTAAAACATATATCGTCATTATTCTCTACCTACAATAGTAACACTACTATTTGTGATTAGTATGAAATAACATTAATATCAATGATTTATTCCATTTAATGGTTCCTTATATCTCACTGTAGAAAAATCCCCAAATAGTAATTTATTTATATTACTATAAAACTAACACACCATTACATCACAATAAGAAGGGCCCCCAAACACTACTTTTTGATAAAGGTAAATATGAACCCCAATTTTCAAACCATATGATAACCCTAATTTATAAAAAAATAACATGGATTTAATTGTTAAATGGAAATAATACTACCAAATTGCATTTATTATTATATTTTTGGAGAATTGATCTTTTAGATAAATTTCAGGAAAATTTGATGACATCAAAGATATAAAATGAAAATATTATATTATAATTACATATAATGTTTCTTGATTATTTTGGAATAATTGAGATGCATTTATTAATTAAATATTATCGTATAATTAATTTTCACAACAACATATATTTTTTAATAAATTAGCATTAATTAGCTAGAGAAGAATGAATTATTCTATGAATGACTAAAAAATAATTCATGATTTTTTTGATATTTTTTCTAAGAAAATATAGAACCTACCACACCATAATAAATAGAGAATAATAGATGAAATCCCAGTATATAAATAACACCACCTAGTTATAAAATTTATTATGTAATGTTTAATATAATGAAAAATTAAATGAAGGAGATCCATATAGAAAATAGGGGATCATATTTTATATTTGTTCATACTTACTAATATTACAAAAAAACATTGAATATTATACCATATGGTTGATAAACGTTTTCAAAATAATAGATAAGTAACGTTAAATGGAAAAAATATAATAATAATTTTATGAGATACAATCTTCATAGTATAATGAAAATATTTATACAATGATTTATTGGATAATATAAATTGTATATTATGTAAATTCATAGGAGACTGTTGATAATAGTACTATTTATGTGAGATACAAGATGATGTACACCTATGTATAGAAAGAATTGATCAATATTTTATTATAGTTGAATTTTTTTATTAATTCTCTTGAGAATCTAACTTTTTCTATTGTTCTTTATTATGATTTAAATTTCCATTGAGAAAAATTATTCATTTATGGTTGATTATTTTTTAATCATGATTGAGTAATTAACATAAGGAGTATTAAAGTAATACTATAAAAATGATACATTAATTAAATATTGTCTATAAATGTGATTTTTTTTTTATATTAGTAAATTATTGAAATCATATTTTATATTGTTATTTATTTATTATTTAAGAAAAGTATTTATAAAGGTAAAAAATATTGTAGATGAAATTTGATTATGAAAGTTTTATAAATACTTATTTTCCTAAATTTTTTTGGTTTTAATATATCTTAGTTTCAATATATTCTATTCCTAATAAAGAATTTAGATATTTGGGGTAATGTTGATTAAAATTGATTTTTTAGATATTAATTACTTCAAGAATCTTGAAAATAATTTATTCAATTCTATTGAAAATTTTATTAAATAATATTTTTAGAAATTTCATTCTCTATAATTAATAAAATAACTCGAATGTTTTTTAATATGTTATATATTTAAAATATTGTTTTCTCATATTTAAATTTAATAATTGAAAATTCAATAATTTGTAAGTATTTACAATTTCTGATTTTTGATGGTTCCAGTTTCCCTGATGATCAACATGATCGTAGAGATATAAAATAAATTGATTTTTAATTATTTCAAGATAAGAAATTATATCCTAATAATTTTATCACTATTAGTAATTAACTATTCCTAGTGTTTAGTTACAGTTTTTGATTCATTGAATGGGGGCCGCAAATAAACTGTAAAACATTATTTCGTTATAATATGTTTTTTATTGAGTCACTTATTTTATTTTTTTATTATTCAACATTCATTTCATTTTATAACTAGATAATCAAATAACATCATCCCAATACATGAATAAAAAATATACAATTAAAATAAAAAATAATAAACTTGAAAATTAACTCTTCACCAACACCTCAAAACTCCTTTAATGTTATCTCAATGATCTTGATCTTCAACTACCTGTGACTTAAGGTTCATTGGAACATTTATATAAATGAATGTATAAAAACACATGAATGAGATGTGAACATATACTGTGTAAGAAATATTTCTTGGTTTGATAGCCCCAATGTCCCCAAACATATTTTTAATTCTAATATAATAAAATATATATTGTAAAATTCATTTAATAATTTATTTATTCCAATTTACAACAATGTCAAAAAAAATTCATACAGTACTTCATTGGATAATAATTTACTATCTTTTTCTATTTTGGATATAAACTCAAAATTTCAATCATATTATATAATAGCCAAACAAATGGTTAAAATAGTAACTCTTACAAACAGATGGTATAATACCCATGTTGCTAAAATCACCGCATCTCCAAACTCATTGTGTATCTCAACAAAGCATAGCACATGACATATACTAAACCATAACAAATATTATAGTTATTTCAAATCCAAACTCGATTATTTAACTATAAATGATACAATACATATACTCTATGAAAAAATATGAATGTATCACATTATCAAATAATCACCATTTTAATCGAATCAAAATATTTGTTGAAAGATTACCAAACTTATCGTTGGATTTTGTTAACTCATGATATTATTTACCACTAAATATTCTTTTATCTATTTTATAATTTAATTAACACAGTTTACTCATATCAACTAATTTTCCCACTATTTAAATGTATTTACATAATTAATTTCTCAATTAAATCTCCCTTTATTTTTTAAATAAAAATATTTTGTTTACAAATAAATTATATTTATTTAATAAATTATATATCATAATTATGATATTATTATCCAAAATTATTAAAACAAATTATATAATTGTTTTCAGGCCAATTTATACCAAACCCCCCATAATTTTACAAATAATAATTAATCACTCTTACTGATTTCAAATAATAAAATTTATAATTAGAGTTACTCAATATTATATATTAATAATAAGAATTCATATTCCAATATCCCAGGCACATTTACCTCAAAAAATTTATCTATAAACCCTTTTCTCTAACAATAATATATAACAATACCATTATTTGACCCTATGAAAATAATCAGAAACACATTTATGAACAATTAAAAAATATTTCACATTGTAAAATTCAAAAACAAAATTCACATTTTAAATGAAAAAATTATCAATTTTATTTTTTAAATAAAAAAATATCAATTTTTATAAAATCACTTTATTTAAAAGAAACTATTCTTACCAATAAAACAATTATTATAGAAGAGAAATCATTTAATCCAATATTAATCACATATTTTTATGGAAAAAATATACCACACCTCTTATTCCAACATCTGGTAAGTCATCTTAAATATCATCAAAATGAGTTATCCATTTAATGATTATTTAAATTTTTCTAACTACTTGTTCAACCATCAATTTTTTTCAATTTCAATTAATCCACTCTCATTAAGTTTTAAAAATCGCATGTTTTTAAAATTAGTTTCTTAAGACACATGTAATATTAAGAATCATTAATAAAATTATATGATACCAAAATCATAATTATCAAAACATAACATGGTAGAAAATTTTACATAACACCCCTAAAACCCTCCATTTAAAATATTTGGATAATACTATTTACCTACTTTAACCACATACATGATTCAACCTTAGAAATTGATTTTTTTTTATTTTCAGAAATCCATTTCATGGGTAAGTGGGATCCTCAGATTAAAATGTATTTGAAACAAACTAGAATATATTTCAAAATTATAAACTAGAAAACAACAACATAAATTTGATATTAAAGAACTGCATCACATCACCTAGATATCGAGAAACTCAAGCTACGATCTCCTGTGAGCCTCACCCCCTAAGGACACCATTTCACAGGAATGATCTACCAGTGATCATAACCCCCATCCATCATAGAAACCACCCTCACTTTCGCCGGTTCTCCCTCATCATCAACAATCCTTAAAAAAATCACTGAAACAATAAATCACTTCACATCAAAAAATAACCATTAGCTAGATCCAAATGACGAAACTATAAAAACCTTAATAGAAAAACACAAAAAATACTACACAGAAACTATAATTGACAGATCATACTTTGAAATCACCAAATACAAATGAAACTATAATAGAAACCTAGATGAACAAGAAGAAGAAAAGACAATGCAAGACTCACCCAGTAGAACTCCATCGTCCATTCAACTAGTAAGTCCCAAAGCCTCATGGGAACAATCAAACAATACCTACAGGGTGGGAAGTAAAGGAATTGGAAGGTATAGTAGAGTTTGAGTAGACTGAGGCCCCAAAACCATGAAGGACCAACACCAAAATGATCAACCCTTCCAAAAATCCTCATCGATGGACCTTCACTAGAGAAATGAAACCCAAATCCCATTCCATAGATAAAAAAATCATAAAAGAACCACCATTATCACAAAAAAATGATTGATATTCTACTTAAAAGACCATCAACTGATCAAACAACAAATCTAAGAGCCTCCATGAAACCACTGTCACAGACATGCTCGGAGAGCAGCGAAGATACATTAAGATAGTACAGTGTTCGAATTAGACGTGGGTTCCACCAAAGAGACTCAAAATCTATAATACCACAAAATCTAGTTGTTTATCCTAGAACTAAGTGAAAATAACACCAATAAAGGATCGGGAGGGATGCAGAAGAAGTGAGGAATGGGTTAGATGAGAAAAAGTGTTGGGTATCCTCCAAATCACCTCCAGGGAAACCCAAGCTCGAGAAAGTTGATAGGGTGATGCCAGTAATAGGCCATTTTATATGATTAAATAATTTACATAAATTTATATAATTAACTATTAATTAATTGAATCATTATATGATGAATTAGTAATTACAAATATGAACATAACATCATGAAAAACACTATTTTTTAATCCACTAAATCATATGATATTTTTATCATAACATTTTGAAAAAAAACGTTAATTACCATCCAATGATATATTTTAAGATATAATTGGAAGAACTACTAGCATAATTTTAATGTTTTAATTCAAAAAAATATTATATTATTTAATTGTAATTATTATTAACACTATTTATTCCCTTTTAAAAAAATAATGATTGTTAATCACTAAATAAACATAAATTAATATTAGTATTTCAATACCACAAATATTAAATTTATATTTTCATAAACTGTGAATATTAATTAATCACGATTATTTTGTTAATCAAAAAAAATATTTAATATAAAATCACTTAAAAATAAATTTATAATAAAATTGTTCAATAAATTCATTTAATTAATTAGTAAAATATAATTAAATTAATTAAAATTTTAATTTATGTATAATTTCATTTCAAAAAATATTATTAATTTAAGAATGACATAAATTAACATACAAAATGTTAGTGAATTATAAACCAACAAAATTTTGAGACCACCTAACTCATATTATGTCAACAATCTGTACCAGGAATGGATGAGTAATTTCTCCTCTGTCATTAAATTCCAGGAATTCAACCAAAACTAAAATGAAAATGATAATTTAAAAATATTAGAAATGAAACCATAAAACCATTTATAAAAATTACAGGGTATATGATCTATACTTCGTAATGGTTCTACTGCATTCAAGATATAATTTGATGTGTCCATAAACCAATTATAATTTTCTAATGACATACTGGGAGATAATATAGAGAATTAATAAAAAAATATCATATTTTTATTCAAATGAATACAAATATTTTAAATTAATTAAAAAAAATTAACCAATATGTTAAATAAATCCCACTATTAAAATGGTATTAGGCACCACCAATGTAGTTCTAGTGGGTTCCCAATGGATTGTGGGGGCTCACTATGATTATAATGATGGATAAACAGCCCCATGTGGTCTCCTAGACTATTCCCCCTCTCTACGCTTACCATTAGAATCCTAGTGGAACTCATTATAGTATCAATGTCTTATTATACTAAATTTTCTATTCACTATAAATTTCAATATTTATAAACACTCTCCCACTTATCCCCCAACAAAAAATTCATCTTATTAAAACTATAATAATTCAAAAAAAGAATAAAAATTTATATTTCACATAATAAAACAATAATAGATACAAAGAATGAAGTGGAGATGGATTTAATGTTTCTAATTGGGAATGAGTTAAAGAAAATGGTTTATAATCATAAGAATGAGGTTGATCAAGTCAAATTGGTGAAGGAATTAATCATGTATGAACTAAATAAAGAAATCAAGGACTATAAGGATGAACCAATGAGTGAAAAAAACATCAATGAAACCCAATGTGTTTCCTTACTAGTATCCCCTTCCCTTAATAAAGATGATGCACCAAAGAAAGGTAGATACTCAATATAGTAAATTCGTATGAATTTTCAAAAAAAATTGCACAAACATTATATTCAATGATTAAATTACATAATTATTGATTTATGAAACCTAATTAAGGAACTTCTATCATAGAAGTTGAAAATAAAGGATAATTTTACCCTTTCATTTTGAAAAATTTTCCAATAGGTTTTCCAAGAATTCATTACAATAATTTTAATGCATATTCAAATTACCATAAAATCAAATGGAATCAAAGGATTAAATCAAAAGAACATTGACATACCCAGATAAAAAAATTTATTTCATTTATATATAGCATCCGATATATTGAATGCACTAAAAACTATTTAATGATGCGTGAAATATATTTCAAGGAATTTTGGTTGAAATTATATATGTATTTATGGATATATTCTTTATATAAGGACCAACATTCATGGTATGCCTCAAAAATATCAACATTATCTTGGAAATATATAAAGAGACCTTTCATGTATTGAATTTGGAACAACATTATTTTATGCTAAAACATGGAATAGTCATTAGAAAATACTTTTTTTTGAATGGAATGGATGTTTATTCCAAAAAAAATAGTGATTCATGAATTATCCTAACCCACTATAGTGATATATATGTATATATGAATATATTTGGGATATTTTTCCTTTACTTGATATTTATTACAAACACCACGAAAACACCTTTCTTTTAAAAAATATTTTGAAAATATAGCTAGTATTATCATTCAAAAAAAATTTAGGGGTTCATTTTAGATATTAAAGAAGAATCTATGCATATCTCCAATAATTTTCCATCTGAATTATGTGATATAATTTAAGTTAATTGGTGGTCAAATCATCTATGTTGTTGGATCAATGATTTAAAAAATTGAGCAACTTATTTTTCAGTGAATACATTATAAAAATTAATATAAAATGTCAGTACAATTCAATTACATCATAATGTAGATGCCAATACTTGTTGTTTTTTTTATTTTAAGAAGGTTCAAACCAATATTTCTGTATTAAAGTTAGCATTACAGACTGATCATGTTATGATAAATTACATTAATTTGGATCATTGACATAATAATATCATGGTTATGATTAGTGGAATAATATGTGATTGTTTTTTATATTATTAGTTTTTTATGATATTTTTATTTTGAATTTTGGAAGTGTATTAGAAAATATATAAATATAAAACTCTGCTATTTTTTGGGATTTATTTTTTTGAATAATTTGAATTTATTAGTGTCCCATGGTATACACTACACAAAGATAATCTCACACTAAATGAAAAATTTTATTAGCTTGTTGTATATGTAAAACAATGCTTGGTTTTTGTAGAACATAATGTTGACTTCCTTTGATATCTTATGTTTCATACAAAATTGAGATTTACCGATCAATAGTATATTATTAAAATATTATTATTTAATATAGTAAGATATAACATAGATGTTAAATTAGTGGTCATGAGTATCATTGACTAACATATAAACATATAAGTTTTATAATATAAATTCATTGGTAACCAATAAATGAGAAATGGAAATATAAATCAATTGATTATAAAGAAAATATTTTTATTTCTCTGCTCTCACAGTCATTTTGACATAATAAATTAAATAAATAATAATTATATAATTTCATTACTTAAATATATGTTTTATATATTCAATAAAATATATTTGGTATTCATCAAATATAATTTCTAATCATATGATAGGAACAAGCCAAATTTTACGCATAAAAACCTATTTTTTCAAAAGGGTAATTTTATTGCCTTATAATGGAGAATCCACTTTAAATTCAATTTTTTTGAAACTTATATATATTATATTTGACAAAATAATATATTTCATTGAAATAAAATTATTGAAATTTATTTTTTTTAATTTTTTATACTCTTCTTATCAGTTTCATGTTTTGTTGAATAGTAAAATATTCTATATTTCAATTGAAAACAACTTTTTTCATGAAAATAATTTATTACAAAAAATTATATTTTTAATAGATTTTTTTTCTAATTATATTAATTTTTAATCATCAAATATAATCTATGTCATTGGAATAAATTTAACCTATAATTTATATATATATATATATAAACGTTTTAATCTATTGCATGTTTAAACATTACTAACCTATTTCCCACCCTATCAATGTGAATAATATTAAATTAATTACTGAATCTTCCCTGAAATGAATTTTGAAAAATGGATTGCATATTTTTAATTAGAGGTTCCATAATTTTTTAAATAGGTTTCTTTTATTTTTGGTAATTTTGAATTGTAACATTTGTAAATTTTTATTTATCACGGTTAAGGATATATCAGGTAAATAAAGGCAAAAATAATGTTATACTATAATAATATTACCCTAAAAATTGTCTTAATTAAATTTCATTAGTTTATTTCCACCAAAATAAACCTTATTCTTAATTTTTTTTTATTTTCCATGCTAATTGGGTTGGAATATGATATTTATTATATTTTATTTGAAGATAAGTTAAAAATGTCGTACTTGTATTATTAATACATAAATAATTTTTCATATAGGGTTATATATAAGATAAATTAGAAAATAAATATTAATTTTATGTCTAATAAATTTATCTTCATCATGGTAATTTGTATTGAAGTTTTAGCTGATAAAAAATTTAATTAAAGGCATGTATAATGATGATGAAGTAATAGTTCAATTAATAGTAATATCAAATAAATTATATTAAAAATATTAATATAAATATAATATAAAGTAAATAATAAAATTAAAGAATAAAATATATATATTTTATATTTTAGTGTTATATTACATGTGTTTGGTCAAAGTTATCATGTTGTTAGGATATTTAAAAAATATATTGAATAGTATCGAAATTTACATAAAAGGTACATAATAAAATTATTAAATTATAAAAAAATACTAAAAATATATAATTCATAAAAATAACTATAATAAAGTTAAAAATGTCATCAATGATCCATTTATGGTTGTTTTGTAATTTTATAGTAACAATATTAACCCTGGAGTGTAAAAAAGAGATGTTGTCATGGTAAGAGTTCAAGGGTTTAGCTAAGGGTTAAATCCAAAAGATAAGGTTATTATTGTTACCTAAACATGTATAAAAATAATATTTTAAGATTATTTATAGCCATACTAGTATTATTTTATAAATAAATCACTTCAGAGTTATTATATATGTAATGTAAATTTATATAAATTTTATATTTTGAGTGTATCGAAGAGTTCCCTTCGACACTCTTATAAAAAGGGTCCCCATCATTCACTTCCTCACATCAATTTGGAAATTAACTCTTAGTAATCACTTATATATTTTAATTTAAAAATTATCTAATAACATTTTAGAGGTTCCGTTATTCCAAGAAAACCAACTATATTTCTCCTAAGAGGATATCTAGCAGGAGATCATCAAAGAAGAGGTAGTCTCCATTATGACTCTTTCAAAATTATTTCGTATTCTAATCCCTCTTCATGTGTTCATTACATTTAAGTGTAATAAATTCAGTATCATCTGTACTATTATATTTTATTCTTATTATGAAACAACCATATCTCATCTTTACTTCATCCTATGAATAATTAAAGTACCACCTGTGTGAGTACGTACAACATACCGTCTCCACGCCGTGATGTATTCTATTTTTCATCACTAATTTTTTCGGGTTGGAATAATTATTGATTTAATGGATAAAAAAAATAAATATAACATGATATTTATTTGGGGAAAAATTATATACCATCCACATCCGTACTTTTTCACAATTGAGGGAATGATATCATCGCTCATGCATGCGTGTGGCCTACTATCCCCATGACGCGATGAGATTAATATTCCATTCTAGCCATTTCAAGAATGATTATAGAAATTTATATAATGAATAATGTAATATATATATATATATATATATTCCATTTACATTCTTCCAGTTGGTATGACATGAAAATTGAAACAGTTTTCATGAGCACGTATGACTTACCGTCTACATGAATGGTGTATTCCATTTCATATATCAATAGTTTATATTTATATTTATAAACTAAATATATATGATATGTAAATCATGTTTTAGTTTTTTGATATATGTAAATCATGGTGAATGTAATATGGTCAATAATAAGAAGCCAAAAATGTAGGATAAACAATGCAGTTATTACCCGAAACATTTCATTATCTTTGAATTATTTGTAAACATGTAATATAAAGCCATAAATGAATAATATATGATATCATAAAAATATTATGATTATTTTATAAGATAATAATATGTTTAAAAATACAATAAAGCTGTTTGATATATGTACATATGGAATCATAAATATGGTAATGGGGTTTTTTCTCAACTTTACTTTTGTGAGACACATGCATCATACACTAATTACTCCGTGTATATACTACACTTAATATTTATTATGAGTATTATTATGAACATTATGTTATCATTATATCCATATAGTTTTATTTATATCATGGTACATATTATTAGACTGATTATAAAGGTATAACGTAATTTCATCTCTATTTTTATTTCTATGACATTCATACCGTATTTGAAACTCATTTATTTTGCGTGGTATAAATAATTACAATGAATTTATTATATGATTTTTATACATTAATTTATGGGTATCTAAATATCAATGTTTTGATCACTATTTTACGTTGTTTTACAGTTCAAATTTTATGAAATGATTATGTTAGTTCTGTGTCAATTTTCCTTCTTTAGGACACATGTTTTTAATGAACTTATGTTATTTTGAAAGATGTATATACACCATTTGAAATGTTATATCAGAAATATCATTGTTTTAATAATATTTTAACATTCCATTAATTTTATTATTTTATGGGTATTAAGATTAAAATGTTTCAAAGTGGTATGAGACACTTTGAAATGTTTACAGATAATTTTCTTCAAGAATCAATTTTCAAAGATATATTATGATCATTTCCATGGAAATGGATTTTAGAGAAATGTTTTGTGTTTTAATGTGTTTTTAGGGCATCCATTATATGTTATCAAATCTTTTTTCAAGGAAAAATAATATAAATTTTTATAAGATTCTTTCACATTCTTTTATGGAAAAAAGTTTCAAATTTTATTTCAATATTTCATTTCATGTTTTCATGCATCATTTATAAGTTTTTAAAAAGTGTTTTCAAAAGATTTTATGTTTCAAATTAAGTTTTTTCCAAAGAAGAAAAAAAAATTCCTCAAAAAATGTTTTAAATGATTTTTTCCTGATTATGTTATATTTTTTATATGTTTTTTCAAAATAAATGGTTTTAAAACATTTGTATTATTTTGGAATGTTTTTATTAAGGAAATGTCATGTTCCAAGTGATCTTTCAAAATTATTCCTCATATATGATAAAATAAATTATTATAGTACATGAATACCATTTTAATTATTATTGTGAATTTTTTCTGATTTATGGAACTATTTTTTAGAAAAAAAACTTTTTTTTACATTTATACTTTTAATGCAATGATTATGAAACCAGTATATTTTCCATAGGATATAATATGGTTACATGTTTTTGAAAACCATTTATTTTAATTGGTTATGATATTATTTTTTTATGATCGTGTGTCCCAAATATGAATGATTTCATTATTTGATTGGTGGGAACTATATCTCCCACCAATGTATTGGATAATGATTTATATCTCATTAGAGATACATAAGGGACATTCTCCACTAATATGGTTATTGGATTTAGTCGTGGCTACCAGGATGGAATGTGAAGTGAACCCCAGCTACCAAGATTTCCATGGTAGTCATTCATTGACTACCATAGAAATATTTATTATATTCTTATGTGTCTGCAACAATTCCAGGTTCTATTCATATCGTATTCTTTCATGTATCGTTATCTTTATTTCCATATTATTCATGTATTGTGAACTGTCTATATTTATTCCATAATCTTGATTATGGTATTTCATATATAGGGTATTATCTTCCAATTTTATGATCATATTGTTATACCCTTATGTTCATGATTATATTTACATTTATCCCCTATTTACCCTTACTGATAAACTGACCTCCCCCATTTTTATGTTTCTTTTCATAGAGGATATGAATATATGTATTATGTTTGATGTGTTTAAGAAGGTTTATCATGAAGAAGAACCTATTAGCTGATAATGTAGCTCACTTATGTACCAGTTTTTTATGTTTACATGATTCAAAGGTAGTAAACTATTACATTGTGTTTCTTATAACCAACTATTTATACTTTTATTACATTAAAATTTGATGTATTAAATATTAAATTAAACATCTTATTACAAATTTTTCACTATTCTTCATAACTTTAAGGTAATAATTTCATATAGTATTTTTACATTAATAAGTTCATAGTACTTCCTCATTTTTATGAGAACATTGAAGTGCTATGACAATATTCTTAATATAGTCTTGCAGTTGGATAACATACTATGATGGGTGTACATAGTTTATAGACTATTCGGTGTGAGTACTTGTAAGCAGATGAGGCTTCTTCTCATGAGGTTCACACTTGGTAATCTCCGTGATGAGAGATTATGATAACAGACCCATGAGTAGTAAATCTTCATGTTTTTTTGCCATCATATATTATTATTTTTGAGCATGTGTAATGCTCCATTGAATTTATCATTTTCATTAATTCATGTCACAACTAACGTACTTAGATTTTCTAATGAATACCATCACGCCATATGTTGGTATGATATAGAGTATGTTGGGTGCATCATGAATGACATGTTATTAATGGGTATGTAAAGGTATAATATTTCCCTTTATATATTTATGGATGTTTATTTATCATCCCTTTGATTGAAATATAACTATCTTCCTGAAATCCATGGTCATGCGGTGAAAACGAGTTTATTTCTACTAGTCAAAGAATGATGTCTCGAGCATATAGGTTGATGACATCGTTATGAAACCTTCTTGATGAGATATTATAAAAAAATATTATATTAAACAATGAGAGTTTTATGTGGTTTTCGTAATTGGGACATTTTGTTCTTTTCCTTTGATGCCCTAAACCGTTGCAAGACCAAAATCATGGATTTTAGAAAAGCCCGTGTAATGCCAAGGAGAAAGAATCCAAGGGGGTCACACACTAAGTATTTCTATTAGTATCAATTAAATTCTATTTTAATTTAAATAATGGAATAAATATTATTCTCGTGTCTGAGAAATAATTTTATTCAGGTTATATTAATCACATAAATAAAATAAATATTTATTCAATGGATTGTGAATAAAATTTATTTATTTATTCTATTAAATATTTAATAAATATTTATTTAGGAGAATAATATATTTATTCGGGTGTTCAATAAATGGAAGATGAGTTTTAATAGACCAAGACTTTGTCTGATGATAAAATAATTATTTATGAGCTGGAAAATATTATTTATCCATTTTTAAAATTTGTTGCACAAAAAAATAATATTACTATTATTATGTGGAATGATATTTAATTAATGGATATAATTATATTTAACGGTTGTTAAGAAATTAAATTTTGTAACTAAAATCACATATTTATAAATATAGGGATATGTTTATTGTGTAAATCATTAGAAACCAATTACATTATTGGTAATAGAGAATTTTTTTCCCAAAAAAAATCTATCTCGAATCCTCCTCTCTTTATCTCAAGAATGAGAATCCCAAGAGAGAATTTCTTCAAGACTGAAGAAAAAGCGATCTCTAATGAACAAAATAAGACATTAAATTGACCACGCTAGTACCCAATTAATGTGTGGTGTTTCACAGACCATTGGGGCATGTGTGGATCACTTCTGAAGGTATTATTCCATTATAACCTCACAAACACAACCAATGAAATCCATAAGGGCCTTTTCGTATGATCAACAATCATCTTTGAAGAAAGATCATAAGCCATGGTGTTTATATCTTCTGATATTAAATAATTTAATTATAAATTTTACATAAAAGATCATCACTCTTGGTTTCCAGAATCAATTATTAAAATAAATTTTAATATATCTCTATCTACTGCAGCGCCTCTACTGCACCTGAAACCAACAAGGGATATCAAAGAGACCACATTTAAATTTATAATTATTTATTTTATGGTTCATTTATGTAAAATAATAGTTATATTTTCATTTCATGTTTTTTATTCTTTAATCCTATTTGAATCACCATGTTATCAAAATATTAATCATGTTTGTTCAGTGTTTAATTTTATTATATATTTTATAAAAATGGAGAATGACTATAGATTCCATTGGGAAGTGACAAATATTTGGACATTAAAGCTAAGATAGACATTGTATGGATAGAAAAAACATTGTATACCCATGTGCATTGTATCTAGATGTAGTGTGAAATTAAAAACACATAGGAATTTTATTGCACATTGTGTTTTGACCAGGCGAACATGACAAATGGTATGTGGATACATGGTGTGTAGCTAGCATGTACACCTCGTGTAGTTTTTTCAAGTTATAATTTCAATTCCCCATGTGTGTGACACAGATATATGGAAATCTAGGTACACAATGTGTAGCTGGATGAACATGACATGTATTCTTCTATTAATGTACAAAATTAAAATTATATTAAATGTGAAAAATTTCAGCATTAAAAACTTATTTAATTTATTCGAACACCATTGTGTTCTTGAAAATTTAATAATGATTTTAAATTATTTCAAACTCTCAATTAATTTACTATAAAAAATATATAATTAATGGTTCTATTATTTATTTTCCATGACTTCCAAATTGAGGGGTATCTCCAATTAGGTTTGGATGATCGATAAGATGAAAGGGGACTAATTAATTAATTTATTAATTAATATAAGTATGTTCATATTAATAATAATTAGTTAATAATGAAATGAATTTTATATGGTTTCATTTTCAACATTAGTTTCATATATGATTGATCATGATCTTTACCAAGTCATATGTGTGTGATGAAATTTATTTTATTAAATTTATTTCATTTTTCAATTATTAAATATAAAATTAGAAGATGTAAAATGAGTCATCCCTCCCTCCATTGTTATGTAGTACCTTCATGTCCAAGTATATTTATGTAATTCTCTTTAACAAATCCTTTGGTTCCCCTCACTTGCGTGTGAGTAATAAATATTTTCAATTAATGGATCATGCCAAGGAATGTGGATATAGTTCAAGATTAATCTATAATGGATCCAACGTGGTGATAAACAGTTTTACATGTGGAATGTTGTAGCTCATTACATGTTTATAATATGGAGTAATTTTACCAACCTCATATGTTGATTTGATGTCCGCTCATTAAATTGACTATAAAATAATATCATGATTGGGTCATTTGAAATTTTTTTAGTCTAATTCATTAATTTTTTTTCCTTGATGCAATACATTGATGAAATAAATAAATTAATATAAAAAGATAAAATTTATATAAAATTGATTGTGATTTAATTTTTTACCAAACATGGTTAATTAATTAATTAAACATCTACATAATTATTAAGAAGACATGTAAATAATAGAACAAGATAAAAATTTAAATAACAATAAAACAAAATCCCTCAATCAAATATTATGTCAAACTAATCCTTTCCTTATTTAATTTGGATCAAACTAAATAAAACTATCTGTTTCACTAACCATTTTTCGGACACTTACTTTTATAAGGGGATTAATTATGAAGGTTTTGGGTTAAATTTACCATTTTACATTAGCAAGAGTAATAATTTCTAGACATGGTGTAATTTGGAGGAAATAATTGAGAAAAACAATGTTATTATTTTTGGATTCGGGAGTCCACTCAATGGATGAAAGAGATGCATGCTCGTAGTTCTCATAGAATTACCTACCTAAATAAATCAAAATAGCTTGGAAACCCTAATTGGGATTTTGAAAAGGGGAATATAGATCCATAACATTAGAATTCAAAATCAACTATACTTTCCAAGTTCAATGACGAGGGATAATGGGACTTGATAAAATAGTGAAATATTTAATAAAATCAACGAATTTATTATTTCAAACAAAATTTGTAGTCATGAAAAGTAAAAATAATCTGCTATTTTAATTATAGAATAAAATGCCAATCTCATAATCCACATTTTCCCTACATTCAATGTTGGATACATAATATATTTTCACAAGAAGTATCATCAAGAGTGGTTTAGATACATTCTGATTGTTTTATATCATGAAATGATATCTAGTGTTCTATAATCCTCAATAAGTGATCTTCCAACTCAAGTGGTGAGTGATGAAGTGTTCATAGTCTAAAAAAATAATAATGATGCAATAAACATTCAATGTTTAATGCTCTAATCTATTTCTAGTGAACATATGATGTCTCATGAAAACATTATTGTGTATAAAATGCTTGATCACCTCTATGGTCTTCACTAGGATAGATCTATTTTTGATTGGTTTGATATTTCCAAGGTTCTATTTCTGAGTAATCATAGAGAGGGTTACCCAAATGGGCCTCACGTAGTCCAGACCATTGGCTATATTGAGTGCCTTGAGGATCTCTGGTTTAATCTCCTTGAATAACTTGGTACCGATCACATTTTGGCATCACTCCCTCAATTATTACCCATTTTTTTGTGAATTTTAATGTAAATAACATTGATAATTATATACTAGATATTCTTATCCTCCTTCACCAATTATATTAAAATATTAATCATTAAAATACTTCTATCCTTATAGTGAACAAATTGAAAGGTAAATAAAATCTATTTAAGAGAAAAGATTATTCATGACCTTCCAAGAAGAATATTTTAAAAGGGGAAGAATGAAAATTGGATGTTGTCTATTTCTCATGTGGAGACAAGGTCCACTGGGAAAAATATTACACTCAACAAAAGAAGTAAGGGGAAGCTTCAGGTGTGTTTATTATCATGTGAAATTTATCAATTACTGAAAATTGGGTATTAGATACTGCTTTTGGTTCTCACATTTTAATTCAAAAATAGGAATCAGGTAGATTCAAAAAAAATTACTGAGGAGAGGTAGGTCTACAAGAGGACAACAAAGCTAAACATTCTATTGTAGCTATCTGAGACTACCACATTAGATTTATGATAAAAATTAACTTGGTTTTAAAAGGGTTTTATTATGTGCCTCTTCTTACAAAAAACATTATCTCTATATCCATACTAGATACATATGGATTTTTTTTTAAAATAAATGTTGCTTATTTTTTAAGGATTGAATTTTTTATGTTAGACAGATTTACATAATGGTTTTGTGAGTTGGATTACATGAACATGTAATGGAAATCGATGATGAAGTTAATTATCAGGAATTCTACCACAACCAACTTTTTTATCACTCACTAGGTTATGTATATGAAAAATGATGGAAAAAATTACATTAAGATGTATATTTAGATTCTATTGAACTAAAACCAGTTGGTGTATATAATACATGTTTACATGTTAAAATGGGAAAATCCCCATTTAGTGGGAATGATGAAAGGTTTAAAGATATTATTGAATTAGTACATACTGATGTGTGTCAAACATTTCCTATAGAAGAATGGGGTGTGTACACATACTTCATAACTTTTACACATGTTTTTAGTATATATGGATATATTTACATAATGAGCTATAAGTATAATTATTTGGATAAATTCATGGAATACATGAATGAAGTGGAGAACCATCTTGTTAGGAAGATTAGGAAACTTTTCTCTGACCATAGTAGAGAATATCTTATTCAAAAAAAATTATTACATAAAATAGTATGAGATCCTATACCGACTCACTCCTCCTTACACACCATAGTAGAATAGTTTACGATAAAGGAGGAACCGGACCTTGATGGACATGGTGAGATCAATAATGAGTCATGAGAGTCATCCATTATCCATTTGGGGATATGAATTTCAAACAGCATTAGACAACCAAAACCAAGTACCAAATTAATTGATAAATTTTATTCCGTAACAATTTTGGAGTGGATGAAAACCATGTTATAGAATACACATGTTTAGGGATGAAAAGTTTTTTAAGGCCTTTCAGGTAACAAAATTTCACCAAGATGAAAAATGTGTACCTTAATCAGATACCTCAAAGAAACAAGGGGATAACACCTATATGACCCCTTGAACAAAAAATATATAATGGAATGACACTCCATATTCTTTATGAGGAATAAAACATCAAAATGGCTAGTGGGAGTGAGATAAAAATCAGTGAATTTGAATCTGAAGGCACATAAGAGTTGGTATAAGATCAAATTCCATAAATCTCTATGGAAGAACAAATTGTTTGAGAGACACGAGAACTGTTTAGGAGTACAATAGACCTTAGATGACCATAAAATTATAGTTTTCTAGTTATCCAAGATGGTGAATCATTATTAGTTGTTAATAATAATCCTCTAATATAAAAAGAAGTAGTATGTGCCACAAGTGTTTCCATGTGTCAAGAATCCATGAATTCTAAAATGAATTCAATGTACCAAAACCAAGTATGGATTTTCGTAGAACCTCTAATGGATGCAATGAATGTTGGTTGTAAATGGGTATTCAAGAATATATTGGAAATGTAAGGAAAAATCAATACCAATAAGGATGACTAGTTGAAATAGTGCTAAAACAGTGTCATGGAATTTACTACGATGAAACATTTCACCAGTTTCAATGATAAAATCCATCATAATTCTAATTTCCATTATAGCGTACCATGACTATGAGATTTGGACAATGTTTCTCAAAACATAATTCCTTAATTGTAACTTTATAGAATATTTATACATGGAACAATCCAAAGTGTTTGTGATTCCAAAGGTTTCCAATAATATTTCAAAGTTTCAAAAATAGATTTATTGATTAAATTAGTCATCTAGGTCATAGAACATTTATTTTCATGAATCTATAATGGAATTTGTTTTTATAAAGAATGAATGTGACCCTTGTGTCTATAAATGGTTTAGTGGGAGTGCATTCATTTTCATCATAGTATATGTTGATGACATCTTACTTATTAGAAATGAAATACCAGTCTTATATTCAGTTACGACACGGTAGAATAAATGAATTTCCATGAATGAATAAGGTGAGGTAGTATATATTCATGGGATCAAGATCCATCATGATTGATCCAAGTTATTTCTCAGACTATATCAAAGTTCATACATTAACAAAATACTTTATAGATTCATTATGGATGAATCCAAGAGGGTATTGTTTCCTGCATTACATGGTATTCATCTTTCTAATAAAATGTGTTCTCAAACCCATGAGAAAAAAAATATAATGGCAAGGAATCCATACACATCAGTGATTGGGTTAGTTATGTATGTTTTTATATATACTATTCAAAATGTTTCCTACATATTATGTGTGGTAAGAAGATATCATGATAATCTAAGTGACCTCCATTGGATGGTAATAATGAATATTTTTATGTATCTAAGGCATACTAAGGATATATTCATAGTTTATGATAGAGATGAAGAACTCCACATTAGAGGATATAAAAATTCTAGTTTCAAAACTGATTAAGATGACATAAAGTCACAAACATGACACATATTTACTTTGAATGGAGGTGTTGTGAGATGGAAGAGCTCAAAGCAGGGTCTGTTTGCAGATTCTATAGCAATGTATGAGTATATTGAAGCTTTTTGAGGTAGCTAAAGAAGATGTTTTTATGAAAAATTTCATCCAAGATCATGATGTGGTAACTAGGTGTAATGATCCCATCACACTATATTATGAAAATACAGTAACGGTGGCTCTATCAAATGATAAAAGGTCACATCAGAGGATGAAGAACATAATTTAGATGTATCATCTCTTGAGGGATTTTTCATGGAGAGTTGAGGTTGTAGTGAGTGGTATTTCCATGGAAGTCAATGTGTGGGACCCCTTGAATAAAGTATTGACTAATCAGAAAGATGATTATCATGTGAGTTCTAGTGAACTGAAATTCGTAAGTAGTTGACTCTTGTTGAACTGGGAGTTTTTAGAGTTTTTTTTCGTAGAATGATCTACTTGTACATTGATTACGTAAATATATGATGAATAAAATATTTAATTAAACATCTTATAGCATATTTTTAATTATTCTTTATGACTCTTTTGTAATAATGTCATAGAGTATTTATCACATTGATAAGGTCATAGTAGTTCCCATCTATTATGAGTACCTTTATGTTCTATGAAAATATTCTGAATATAGTTATACAGTAGGATAACATACAATGATGGGACACATATTATATAGAAATTTTGGTGTGAGTAATCATAATCAGATGATACTTATTCTCATGTAGTTGTCACTTCGATATCTCTAAGATGGGAGATTATGATAACAGCCCTGCCAGTGAAATTTTCTCATGTTTTAGTTTCATCTAATATTCGTATATGTGAGCATGTGTAATGGTCCATATTCATTAATATTATCATTAATGTATTTCATTAGTTGAGCACTTAGATTTTCTGAGGAAAACATACTTGCCACGTGTTGGTGGGAAGTAGGGTGTGGTGGGTGTGTCATGAATCAAATGTTTCTAATGGATAATTCAATGTAGGATTTGTTCCATAACATCTTTATAGAATTTGATATCTCATCCCATTGATTGAAATAGAACTGTCACCCTAAACTCGATGATCATGATGTAAAAACAAGTTTATTTATTATTGTCAAAGAATGATGTATCGAGCATATAGGTTGATGAAACCATCATGAAACTTTCTTGATGAGATGTTTTGACAATGGGATTATATAAAATAGTGAGCATTCATTTTTGGTTATCATAATTGTGACTTGAATTCCATTCTCTTGGGTTCCTTGACTCATTTCTAGACACTAGTCTAGGACTTTTAGTAAGCCCACCTAATGCCAACATGAAATAATCCTAGAGGTCCCCACACAAAGTGTTTATATTGATTTCTATTATATTATATTTGAATTTAATTAATGGAATAAATATTATTCTCAAGAAAAGGGAAAATTTTTATTCAAGATATATTGAAAACATAAATTAAATAAATATTTATTATAATTGGAATTTGAATAAAATATTTTCATTTATTTTATTGAATATTTCATAAATATTTATTTAGGTTTTTAATAAATACAATAAAATTTTTAATGGACCCGGACTCTGTCCAATGATAAAATAACTATTTATGATCTGGTAAATATTATTTATCCATTTTTTCTCAAGTCGGTCAACCAAAAAATCATAATATTGTTAATATTGTGTGTAATGAGATTTAATTAATGGTTATACTTATATTTAATAGTAGTTATGGAAATGAAATGTTTAACTAAAGTCCCAACTATATGAATAGATGACTATGTATATTTTGTAAAGAATTTTTTAATCAATTTCAGGTTTGGAAATAGAGAATTATTGCGCACAAAAAATTATCTCTCAACTCTTCCCCACTACCTCTAAATAATCTGAAACCAAACAGTAAATTTATCAAAATCAAAGAATGAGTGATCCAGAATGAACGATGGATGAAATGTGATTCACCGTGCTAGCACTCAAAGAATGAGTGGCATTGCTCATAGACCATTGGAACATGTTTGGATCACCAATAAAGGGATTCTACCATTGGATACTCAAAAGAACACTGAATGAATTCCATAAGGACCTTTTCGGATGATCAAAAATCATAAATGAAGAAATTTCCTAAGCCTAAGTATTTATTTCTTCAAATATTAAATAAATTAATTATAAATTTGACATGAAATATCCTCACTCTTAGTTTTATGAAATTATTATTAAATTAAATTTTAATACATTTCCCTCCACCACAATGAATTCGTAGTGTCCGAAACCAACATATACTATTATGGTCTTTGGGAGTGTTTTTGTGTGATGTATTAATTATTCCACATAAGTGATGTGATTTATATGTATGAAAATAAATATTATCATTAGTTTGTGTTAGAGAAAAATTTTAGTTAAAATTGGAAAATTTTAAAAAACAAGAGTTTGCAAGATCCATAAGGATATTTCTATAGTTTTGTATACGGGTGCCTCTATGAATAATTCTAAGGATGTACTAATTTTTTGGAAAATGTCATAGTGTTTTGGTAAAGGATAGAGTGAGTGGTTTCCTAGAATTAAATATATGCCTAGATACTACTAGCAGATGTTTCTCTAGAATATATGTACCTAGGTCTAACAACTCTAACAAGATGCATCAGGTTTGATTCAAGTGTAACTAGTACATGACAATGTGACTTTGTACATACTTTTTTTTGACACTACTAGGTTATAAGATTCGGGAATTCACTAAATTTTAATGAATCATCACGAGGTATTTAAAAATAAGTTTTCTATGAATACCCTATAATAATCCTATGGTATCATAGATTAAAGAAGGTGTTGTAATTTAGACATATTATTAGTAATTTTTATGATTATGTTGTTTTTCACCATGATAATTTATTATCAAATTATTATTTTTCGTTTTAGTCAATTGCGGGAACCAGAAGAATATTGGTTAACATTAAAGGTGATGAAAATTTTTCTGATGAGTAGTCAAATGAGAAGATCATTGGAGAAAAATATATTTTTATCATGTTGAATCATATTTCATTGTATATGATTTACTATATTAGCTTTGATGATATTAAAAACAACTCGAATAAGAGGAATATGGATATTTATAAATCTCTAATTGTTAAGGAATATAGAAGAACGAATATTTGATTTTCTACATGTTATGAAGAAGGGATGAATAACCTTGAATAATACCTCAAATTATGTGTAATATGTTATCTTTTTAGGAAAAAGGGTCATAGAGTGATGAATATTTATAGATTTCAATGATTCATCTGCGGAGAACACAAGAATTAACAAACTCAATTCCCTAACCTAAAAATTTACTTCTAAACTAAAGAAGGACTTATTCCATGCCAATAATTTATGTGGAAGGATTTAAGTATTTAGGTATTTTTATTTCATAATTATAAATGTTGAGCTATATAAGTAATTTTCAGTTTATGTTTTATCTAAGGATTTACAATAATATGTCGAATGGTTCTGACAGAATCCGAATGGGATTTTATGAATGTTGATATTTGTATTAATGTTAGGTAACCCTTAATTTATTATAAATGTTAAGATAATGATTTTTTGATAAATATATGTTGGGTTTTATTAATTGGATGATAATAGTTTCCTTGTAAATAATTAATGATTTCTTGAAAAGTGGGTTAAACTATCGTGAATGATGTTTCTAACTTTTTTACCCAAAAAAAATTTCCAATATACATTGGAATAAGGAATCATTCATTTTTTTCAATAAGGATCTATGGTAATTCAGATTATAAACATGTTTTAAGAGAATATAAGATGATGTTGTTCACATGTTCAGAATGTGACAACCAATAAATACTCTACAATATATGGGGGATGTGTTTTATGCACATTTTGTGACTTAATTTTAAATGTTTCTAATTTTAATCATTACAAAGGGTTATAATGTTAAACATTGATTCAATTTTTATGTTAAATTTTGTGATATTAACATATTATCTTACCACATGAGTGTTTATTCATATTGAATATCCTATTCAAAGAAATGTTCTTACATAATAAATGATGAAATATGTGATGGAATATTATGGATCTCATGATCTACTAATGCCTCACCAATTAAAAATTCACCTTCATTTCATGGAAAATTATTGAAGTGGAAAGTGATTAAGGAACAATGAAATTTTTTGTTTTTCTTTATAAATGTGGTGAAATAACATAAATTTTTATTCACATAAAAATTCTTCAACTCTTGGTAATGGATATTGAAATAAAAAATGAAATCCGAGTTCTATAGTTTTTTATGAATCAGATGGTCCCTCAGGTCATCACAAATTCATTTCCTTGTTATTATTAACTGTCTCCTAAACAGATTCTATATCACTCTCAATCAAAATATGATAGTTATATTTCTCATCTATGTCCATTATTTCACTTACTACCTATGTTCTCCTGTGTAGAAAAACATTTATAAGTTACTCTGGGTAACTATTAATTTTCCAGCCTTCCCATTTTAAAATGATGTTTTTTGATTTTTATGATGTGGGTTTATATGAAATAAACCTTAAAGTATTAAACCATTAATAACCTAGATGAATCTCAATGATGACATTAATTTTTAGGTGGGGGTATAATGTAACTCCCTTGAATTTTTATGAGATTGAATTTTTTAATAATTTGATTTCATTGATGACTTGTGTTGTACACTACAACAAGTTTATCTTATTCTACATGAAAAACCAAATTATATTGAGGAATATGCAACACTATGCATTTCTAGAGTTAGACACAATGTTGAGTTTCTTAAATACATTTCATTTCATGCAAAACTGAGCTTTACTGAAAAATATTATATAATCAATATATTCTTATTTAATACTATATGATATAACATAGCCATTTAATTATAATTTATGAATATTATTAAATATTTAAGGAAAATATATGTTTTATAATATAAATTCATTTGATAATAATTAATTATAAATGAAAATATACACAAATTGATTATAAAGGAATTATTTTTATTTTTATTCTCTCAAAGTAATTTTGCCCCAATAAATTAATTAAATTATAATTATTGAATGATATTATTGAAATAAAAATTTTATATATTCAATCAATTAATTTTTATATTCATCCAACAACTTTTATAAACACAATATAAGAACACGCCCAATTTTACACATAAAAAAATATTTCTCAAAAGGGTTATGTTTTCTACTTTTAATAGAGAAACCATTTTAATTAATTTTTTTGACAAATTCATATATCACATTGGAAAATATAAGCTTATTATTTGAAATATTGATATAAAAATAATCTTACGTTTAATTTTTGGTATTTTTTTAGATAAGTTTCTTATTTTGATTAATAGTAAAAAATATAAAATTTTAATTGAAAATAATTGTTTTAATCGAAATATATTATAGCGTTAAATTATATTTTAAATTGGTTTAATGTGAAATTAAATTATGTTTTTTAGTTCAATAAAATTTAGGTCATTGTAATATATTTTACATTGAATTTAGACAAAAACTTGTTTCAATATTTTGCATTTTTAAACTTTAATAACATGTTTTTCCACCATCATCACCGAGATTAATTTGTAATTAATTATTGAAACTTATGTGTTTTGATTTTTGAAAAATGGGTTAAATATTTTTAATCATAGGGTCCAAATTATGTAAATAGTTTCTTTTTGTGTACAATATGAATAGTAATTTTAGTAAATTTTTATTTTCCCTTGTTAAGGGTAAATCAGATAATTAAAGGTAAAAATAATATTATAATATTACAAAGTTATCCTAAAACATATCCTAATTTTACTTTATATGTTTATTAAGTCCAAAATAAAAATTACTGTGAAATTATAACCATTTTAATCCACTTGGGTGATAATAAGTCATTTATTATATTTTATTTAAAGATAAGTTCAAAATATCATACTCATATTTTTAATAAGTGAATAATTTTTAATATAGGGTTATACAGAAGATAAATTGGACTATAAATATTCATTTTAAATCTAATAAATTTATATTCAACATTATAATTTATTTTTAATTTTTTAATAAGAATAATTTAATTAAAGTATTTTATAATGATGATGCGGTAATTGTTAAATTAATTGGAATATCAAATAAATTATATTAAAAATGTGAAAATAAATATAATTTTACATAATTTATTATATAAACTAAATATATATATTTGTTTTATATGTAAGTGTTATATTATAATTATTTGGTCTAATTTATCATATTTTTACGATACTTTTTAAAAGACAAATATTTAATAGTATCAAAATTTACATAATTCATACTTTAAAAAAATAATTTAATAAATTATTTGAACATAATGACAGTACATAATTAAAAAAAATATAATATGTTTAAACGTTTCATCGATGATCCATCTGGGGTTCTTTTGGAATATTATAGAATCTATATTAACCATGGAGTGTAAAAAACCGAGTAGTCAGGATAATATTTAAAGGGTTTATCAAGAGGATAAAGGGAAAATATAAGGTTATTATTGTAACAAAAATTTCTTAAAATAATTTGAGAAGATTATTTCAATTCATATTCATATTATCATCCAAATAATTCAATTTTGATCTATTTTAATTATAATATAAAATTATATTAATTTAATATCTTGAGATTTTCTGATACTGCCCCAATCATCTCTTATAAATAGGAACCCCCTTACTCACATCCTCACATCACATTGATCCTTAAATATCATCCATCCCCAGCCCATTTACCCAAAAAAACTCATCTGTAATATTATAGATATTCTGTTCTTCTCAAAATAGCAACTATAGTGTCCATATGAGGAGATCTAGAGGGAGGTCATCTAAGAAGACGTAATCCCTTTACTGACTCTTTCAAATTTATTTCTTCTTCTACTTACACATAATGTGTTGATTATATAATAAAGTCATAAATATAGTATTAAATGTATTATTATATTCTGTTATTACTATGGGACAACCGTATTCAACCTTTTATTCATCCTATGAAAAATAAAAGAACCAAAACTGTGTATGCAAGACTTATCATCTCCACAACAGCGGTGTAATATATTTTTCATCACTATTTTTTCAATGGGTATAATTATGAATTTAATGGATATAAATAATAAATAATAAATTATATTGATTCTTTAATAGAATATATACCATCCACTTCCTTACTTTTTCTCAATTAAGGGAATGATATCCTCTCACGTACATGCGTACGGTCTACCATCTCCACAACATGATGAGATTCATCTTCCATGATAACCATTTAAATAATGATTATATAAATGTATATAAGAAATAATTCAATAATATATATATTTATATTTATTTATTTAATTTACCGTGTTCCATTTAGTATGATAAGAATACCGATATTTCATTCATGCGTATGTAAGGTTGAACATCTCCATGAACAAGGAATTCCATTTATTATATCTATATTATATATATATATATAATATAGGATACATAAATCATTTTTTAAATTATTTATTTAGTTAGATTATGTTTTATGTAATAGGATCTGGAATACCATGTGAAAACATGTATGATAAACAAATCAATTAATACCTCAAACATTTCTTTAATTTGAAAATTATAACAAATTGGTTATATTAATTCATAAATGAATCATATATGAAATAAGGAATATTATTATGATTATATTATAAGATAATAATATTTTTAATAACAATATAAATGATTATTGGAGATGAATGAACGGAATTATACACAAGGTAAGGGATTTTTTTCTCAACTTTACTTATGGGAGACACATGCCTCATACACTATTTTCGTGGTGTATATACTATCAATGAAAGTATTTTATTATTATTATTATTATTATTGTATGATTATATCCAAATAGTTCTCTTTATTTCATGGTACATATGATTCGACTGATTATAAATTTAAAAGAGAATTTCCACTGACATTTTATTTATGTGGGATACATGTATTATTCACCGCTAATTTATTTCATGTGGTATACATACTGAACATGAATGTATTCTATGATTATTTAGATAATTTATGGATATTTACATACCTTTTTTATGATATCTATTTCATTTGGTTTTATGGTTCAAAATTTACCAAAAGATTAAGGTAGTTTAGTGTCAATTTGTCTTATTTGTGACACATGTTGTGTTACACACCTATGTTCTTTTACAATGTGTATATAATACCATTTGACTTTTTGTATCATTAAATTCCATCTTTTCATGATATTTTATGTTTTTTGTAATTTTATTATTTTGTGGGGATTCAAATGTTTGAAAGTGGAATGGGACAATTTAAAATTTTTATAGATTTGTTTAATTAAGAAATGTTTTCAAAAGATCACATAAGATCATTTTCTAGGAAAAGGATTTTAAAGAAATTTTTTATATTTTAAATTATTTTTAATGTATTAATCTATATTTTCTAAAATATTTTTTCAAGTAAATAGTATTTAAATATTATTTTATGCTTCCATTATAAGTTTTTAGTGAAAATGTTTTTCAAAATTTTTACAATATTTCATTACAATTTTTTATGCATCCATTATATGTTTTGGAAAAGGGTGTTCAAAAGGTAATTTGTTTTAAAAAAATCAATAGATAAAAGATATTTTCCTGAATAAATTTTTTAAAATATATTTTCGTGATTCCTTTGTATGTTTTCAAAGTGGTTTAAATGTAAATAGTTTTGAATGTTTTTTATGTTCTAAAAAGTGATTGTTTAGGAAATGTCATGTTCCAGGTGATCCTTCAAAATATTTACCCATATAGGATGACATATATTGTTATTGTTAATGAATATGGTTCATATTATTAGTATGAATGGTTTATTTTTTAATGGAATTGTATTTAAGAACCCCTCTTCATATTATATGCTATTATTTTGTTGAAATTATTATGATACTTATATATTTTCCTATGGTTACGATATGATTACATGTTTATGAGACCCATTAAATTTCAGTTGATATTATATGATTATTTATTATATAGTGTAAAATGTATGTATTATTTTATTATGAGATGTTTGGGACCTATAACTCCCTCCAATGCATTGGGTAATGATTTATATCTAATGATATAGACAGAACAGACATTAATTTCTAAGATGGTGGGAGGTGAATCAGGACTACCAAGGTGGTATGGGAAGTGAACCCATGATACCCATATAAGCATGGAAGTGATGACTCAAATACCATGTAAATAATTATTATAGTATTGTATGTCTTCCCTAATTCCATGTTTTATTCATATGTCACGCTTTCATGGCTCATGTTCATTATTTCCTTATTATTCATGTCTTATAAACTATTAATATTTATTCCATGATATTGTTTATGATATTTGATATGTTGGGTATGATATTATAATATCATGATCATGTTATTATACCCTTATGCTCGTGATTATGTTTACATATCTCCCTTGTTTACTCATACCGAGAATCTTATCTCACCCCTTATTATGTTTCCTTTCACCTTGGTTAGGAGGATACGTATTATGTTTGATGTGTATAGAAAGAGTTCTATTCAAGAAGAACCTAGTGTGAGATATTATTGCTAACTTATATACTAGGGTTACAGTTTCCATGTTTCCAAATGAACTATAATACTACGGTCGATGTGCATGTGTATTTCCTAATGTATTAAGTATTCCAAAAAGGGATGTAATGTCTATGTATGAAAAGTATGGGTAAATATAATAATAATTAACTATATATTTAAATCTAATATAGTGCACAAAATAATTCCATATGAATTATAATTTCACATGGATTTAGTATCACCACATCATGCATCATATCTTTAGACAATAAAAGGAGAAAATCATTTTTTGTAAGATCCATTATTTATCCAGATGTGTGGATATTTATAATTTTTATTTAATTACATTATTTTGACCTAATATGGATTCATAATGAGGTCAAGGTAATTTTGGGGTGTCAGGGGATTTTTTCGAGCCCAAATCCTAAATTTTGGGGAATGATAGTTAGGACACAGTATTGTTAGAAAAAATGTTACCTAAGCTATATAGTTAGTAGTAACAATGTGTGGTTCTATAGATAGTACACAATGGTCAACAGTTATTCCTAACCATGAACCCATGGCCGCATGCCCATCCATGCCCCCCTAATATTTTTATTTTAGGAAAACCCCATAGTAGTCACACTGTTTGTCTAATTTTTCTACATGATCGTGTGAGGGGTGAGTCGGGGAAGAGTATTGTTGAAGGGTTTGTGTATCGATTTCCAAAATAATTGCAAGAGCTATGATGATTCACTATTAAGACTGTGATAAGTGCACTATTGGAATAGAATCTGGGAAACCAAGCAGCCAAACCCTACAATTTAGTTAAAATATAGGAAATGGTCATTTTCACTGTAAATTTTCTTATGAAATAAAATCTATTTTCCTCCTCCTTCCAATGGATAACCATGATTTTTGGGAGCTCTCATCAAAAATCAAATCATTGGATTGGCTCCCAATTCTCTATCTAGACATGAAAGAGAACAATATTCATCTCATTTGATCTACACTGGTGAATTATATATTTCTATTGTATCATTACTAGTTTTCCATCATATTTATGGAGTTAGTTTTTTGTATGGAAATATGACATATTTCTTGGCTAATCACTTATTCTTTCAATAAACAATTCAATCCATCTTGCTTTAGGAGCCAATATTGGATGGGTGTTATACCACAAGTATACAGTAGGTTTTCACCACCTTTATATCTATGTTTGGTATTTTATATGTGTTGTTTTCATTATTCTAGATGCTGGAATTTTTTACGTTTCCCATTAAATTAAATGAATGCCTGAATTAAATTTTTTGGGATCAGATTAGGTTTACCACTAGTTCTATTATATGGTCAGAGGTCATTTAGTTAAAGGTATACCACATGTGAGGTGTATTTATGTATTTTTCATATATTATACCACACCATTGTGTGTGTGTGAGCTCGCCACTAGATTTGTGGGCCTTTTTGAATTGAATTAGAAATATATGAATAAATTAAGAGATGGGTTATACCTTCTTTGAAATGTAACACATGATATTTTAAGGGTTAATCATTAAATGGGATCGATGAAATTAGGGTATATGAATGATAGTGAAGTGAGTTGATAAATTGATAATGGTATTAGATGTCTTGGAAATTTATACTCCATGAATCCAAATTCCATTGGATTCCATGAAAATTTCTACTCCATGGATCTCCATTATGGTACTAGATGTTGAGGGAATTTTTAATCCATGGATCCTGATTCCATATGATTCCATAGAAATTTATACTCCAAGGACCTTGATTATTGTAGTGTATTTCATTGGAATTTTTCATCCATGGATCCCAATTCCATAATATTCCATGGATAATTATACTCCATAAAACCATATTGATTATGGTAATATATGCATGGGAAATTTCTAATACGAGGATCTTGATTCCATCAGATGATAAAGGCTTTTTTACTCCTTAGATTGATATTTCTTCAAATTCCTCAGACAAGATCCTTAGATTCATCCTAAATCATAACTGAGTTTCCACTGAGATTATCCATGGACTTGATATGGATGACAAGGCCACTTATATATAGAATCCATCCCTTTAATTCCTGAAACATAATTTCACAAAATAATCCAATATGGATTATTATCATGTTATATTTATATATATCCCTGGTTTGGATATTCGGTTATAGTAGTTAGACTAGATATAATTTCACCTGCTTATTTGTTGTTTATAGGGATCCATGTTTGGAAGCACATGATCACATATGATTTTGATGCTTCAATTTTATTAATATTTTTTGTTTGATATATTTAAATCTAAATCGTTATTTATACACATAATTTACATGTTATAGACACCATTGGAGGTTCCCTACCTAGTCTTATCTCACAACCTGTTTTGTTCATCATTTTGTAACCATTCAGTATTCATGGATGTGAGTAGGGATCTGGGTAAAGAACCCACATTATGATTTCTGATTGGATTCTTTCTTAGGAATATAAGAGAAAATTATCATTCTAATCTCATGTAGATATCTCGAGATATTTCCTTTTTGATCTTTTTCTACTCTTGATACATGTATTATATTTCATGCACATTACCTTTTATTTCCTACCATTTTTATAGAGACCAAACATGATCATCATATTGTACATGAAACTAATTTGGGATTTATTATTATTATAGTATTTTTCACGCTAACCATATATCTATGATTGATATTATTATTCTTATGATTTATTACATGTGATATTTTTTCTTTTCTCTAATCATGAGGTTATAGTCTCACCTCATCACCACCATAGACCCACACTGGTATTCAGTATACATTTTATATGGGGAGGTCTTGTTGAGGATATGTTAACTACCATCATAGGGAACCATTTATTAGATCCTTTTTCAGAATGTTACAAAGTGGTATCAGAGAAATTTCTATTCAAGATTTTCTATTTTGAGACAGTAGAAAAGATATTAGGATTCTTTGGAATTTAGTAATGAGTTATGTTGGGTAGTAGATAACCCCAATATAGGGAGATTTCAATGTTCGTAAAACATGAAATGTTTTTCTTTATTTTTCTTATTATAGTTGGATTCATTCTACCATTGTGTGTGTCACACTTTACATTTTATGTTCATTATGATTATATAATTTATTATCGCCTTATTAGATGAAGGTATTCCTAATCAAGAATTATATTAAACACCTTAGAGGATCCACATTCCATGTACATTCCATTCCAAATAGGATGAATTGGTTGAAATAATGATAGTTATTATGTTTTCATTGTGTTATGGAGTTTTTATCAGTTAACAATTCTTTTAGGAATATTGGAAAATGAAAAATTGTACTTAGTGTGCCTATAATAACCTAATTTTTTTCATGAATAGAATACGATAGACACCCTACGAAACCAATTAAGGCAATTTAGTCAAGGACCATTGGTCTCATGTCCTAGAATGTGTTACAGTCGATATTAAATCTATTACACCCTTAGTTTTATAAGGTCTATGGCCCCTTATTGATTGGATGTGGGGATTTGTTTGGTTCAACCACTTAAATATGATTGTAAACTAAAGTGAATTTAAGTGAAATAAAATTTCTAAAATGTATATTTCATCATTAAATGGAGTTTGAAATATATATTTATATCCCATATACTGGGAATCATGTTGTAAAATAGAGAACATGACCTTGACACAACATTATATTGGACACTAGGCAGTGTCTCTAGTGTTTTATATAGTCATTTTTATTTCCAAATCCTTGATTTTAGAGTATGCATAGAGGTGTGGATTAATTTTAAAAAGGAATGGACCTTTCCTATGATTTTATATATGTTACTTAGTCACAACTAATTTCTTTTTTTAGGTAGGTTTTTTGGAATTGAAGACACATGTCAACACGACGACCTCCAGTCATGCTCTAGGATGATGGAAATGATTATAATCAAGAGGTGGTGGGACCTGAGCTATCAGTGGGTCCTAAAGTAGTGCCTCATGTGGCACAAGCAGTGATATTGAACATGGTTTGGGATTCCTAGTTTTGTGAGTATTTATTACACTTTATGTTGACAATTCAGGGATCCCTACAACCTACCTCATCTATGGAATTGTTGACGCACCTGTTCCAATAGTAGAATCCTATCACATTATTAAGGGATGGTCGACCACATGCTAATGAGTTGTATCTAGATAATATATTTTATATCATTGAGTATATAGAGTAACCTCCTATGATTAGAGTGAATCTCACAACATATATACATTGGAGAGAATCTAAGTGTTGTTATGTTATTTTTAACCAAGATGATATGATTTAGGATATGTTTTGGAGGGATATAAAATCCATCTTTTATGATTACTTATTTCATGAGACTCTAATGGCAGATCAGGATGATTATTTTCTACATATAGAGTAGGTAATAGTCATTTTTATGGAGTATTTGGAATGCTTCAAAGAGATATATAGTTTTTCATATATTTATCTTTTTTATCAGTCTTTATGGGAGATTCCCTTTGAAGAAGTTCTTAAGAATTATGTTTCATCATAGGTAAACTTCTTTTTATTGACTAATATTACATTGATAGTGAATAAGGAACATATTAATGAATGGAACCTAAGGGAATATAGTGGTGAAAAGTAGGATAATTCAGCTTCTTTGACTAGTAGTTCAGTGAAAACTAGTAGGAAGCATCATTTTGAGGATTCTTGGGAGGGGAGTACTAGTCAGGCAATTAGTGATGGTATTTTTTCCTTCATTCATCAGTGAGGGAGATAGGGAAATATCTGGAGTCAATGAGATAGACACTTAATATAGTGATGTGTGTTTAGAGTGATGGTCAATGTATAAAAATTTTGCAGAACCTTCATTATAGAAGTCAGTGGAAGGGGGTCGACTCTAAATATTGGTTCTAGAGTGATATTGATATCTCTACATTAGGCTGGGAACTGGAGTATTTTCGGTCATTAAAGATAAGGTGGTGTACATGGATGTGTATCCAGGAACCAGTGTTATAGTGATAGTTGAGTGGGCCTAAACCAGGTAGTGAGGTTGTTTCATAAGGTCATGGTTGGGAAAGATATATTTTGTATAGCCTAAACCTACAGAGTAGAGTATGAAGATAAATATGCTGAGATGCATGATCTTAGCCACCTCTACTCTAGTATCATCCCTTTTCGATATAGGTGATTCCCATAAATTCATATATATAGCCATTGTGGAGGGAAATAGAATCATTTTCCAATTTTTTGATGGTGTTTTGTTAATGGATATTTTTTTAATGATTATAAAAGAGGGTGTATGCCAATTCAAGTACTTCCCCCATTATATTGGTGGGTTCCACATCATATTGGAACTTTTTCCCTCAAGATGAAATGTTATGATGTCATACTCGAGATATATTGGCTAGATTTTTATCATGACCATGTCATCTATAATCGTATAAGGGTGACCTTCACATCCCCAAAGGGTGGAGTTTGTATTCACATTGTAAATAGGCTATTTAGGTGACCTAATTTGGATCTGAGCATCTTAGTATGGGAGAGATAATATCGAATATTTTTAGTTTGTATCTATATAAACATGGAATTAATTGCAAATAATTCATTATTATGGTTGATTATTTATGGGGAATTTTTCTAGATAAATCTACTGGTTTAGCTTCTAATAGATATGTAGATTTATCTATGGAGCTACTGTTAGGTGGTACACCTATATCCACTTCTTCCTACAGAATAGCTACTATACAGATATAAGAGTATAAGAGGTAGCTAGCATACGTGGAAGAAAAAGGTTTTATACGACCCATTATTCCACTATGGTGTTCATTGGCCCTTTTTATGAAAAGGTCATATATAATGCCTATTCTATCAATGTATTAACAAAATTTCAACCATATTATGGTTAGAAACTGGTATCCCCTGGTAGAGATAGAAGATGTATTTTAGCATCTCCTGGGAGATTAGGTTTTCTCAAATATTGATTTGAGGTCCGGATATCACCATGTATGTGTTCAACATGTAGACATAACCTGCATATTTTTTCATAGTAGTTACAGTATTCATGAGTATTTGGTCATACCATTCAGACACATGAATTCACTAGTAGGTTTCATGGTGCCGATGAACGTAATTTTTTGTCGTTATCTGTAATAATTTTTGGTGGTATTCATGGAAAATGTAATTGGGTATTCCCAAAATTGACCCATCGATTACAAAAATTTTGAGTTAATTATGGATACTAGAGAGAGAGTCAGTTATATGATAATATCACTAAGTTACACTTTTTATGGATAAGATTCACTTCTAGAGTCATATTATATTGGATATATAACTATAATTTGACCTATGAATGTTGGAGTGGTAGTTTCTTAAGAGTCTCCCAAGAAAGACTTTGATAGATGAAGATTCTTGAGGATAAATAGATATTACAATAGTTGCATACATGAATTTTCATTCTCATAAAACCAGTTATAGTATTGAATAAGAAGGGTTTGATGTTTTTATGGATAGATACCAATGATAAATCCTTTTAAGAGTTAAAATAGATATGAAATTCATTACTAGTATTGATTCTACTAGATCTGGGTAAGAGTAACATTGTGTATTCTGATGCATCAAGTATCGGCCATGAAGAAAATTTGATGTAGGAGGATCATGGTGTGTTGTACGGGTCTTGTTAGTAATCTCCACATTATGGTAAATACCTAACACATGATCTCAAGTTATCTATTGTTCAACATTCCATGTGTGGTTGTAGGCATTATTTTATGAGATAGTGTTTTGTAGTATAAAAGAACCACAAAACCCTCAAGTAAATATTTAAACATAATGACATGAATCTAAGGAAAATTAAGGTTGGATTAATACCTATCATGTTTCAACTTCAAGAATTCCATCATTCCCAGAAATGGAAGTGCGGGTATCAATGCACTAAACATGAGGACTCTAATCCGGCGCTTTAGGAAGCTAGAATCGAGTTTAATATAAAGCCTTTTTTCATATATTTACATGGATGTGTAGGTTGGTGAAGTCAATAATTTTCTCTCATCCATAGTAATGACTTCCACTATTTTGGATAGAGTTAGAATGAGATATTTATTAGATTCATAGGGCCTTGTCCTACAGGTGAGTGTGACTGTTGATGACCCTCCTCTTAGATATACCATGGATGAGGACTAAATTATGTGTATTCATGGTTGAATTTGGTTTCTAGTAGGCTTGTGTGAGGATATTATTTCAGTGTTTCATGCCTTATATTGGGAATTACATCATGAAATTACCAAAATGTATTTTGATTTATGCCGCTAGTACTGGTTGTTTTGGATGAAATTAGATATGGAAAATTTTTTCATGAGGTGTTCCACTGATAAGAATGTGAATGAAGAACACTAGTGACTAGGTAAGATTCTATAGTTGACACCCATTCTAGGTGGAAATAGAAAGGTTTTGTGTAGTAATTTAAAACTAGGATTTTGAGTTCACCTCAATGTGTTGATGTTTTCTGGGTTGTTGTGGATAGGTTCATGAAGGTCCCCCATTTCTCAAATATCAATGAGACCTTATCAATATATGACCTTGGTAGGAATTATATCCATTAGATATTTCTCCTTCATGTTGTTACTCATACCATTATTTCAGACAGGGAAACCCAGTTTACATCTGTATTTTTTCAAGGCGTAAACAGGGTGTTGGTAACATAGGTGTTTTGAAGCATAACATACCTCTCTTAGAATAATATCCAGTCATAGTGATGAATACATGTTCTAGAGGACATGATTAGAACATGTGTCTTGGAATTTCGGGGTACATGGGAGAGGCATATACCACCAATTTAGTTCACCTACAACAATATCTATCATTTCACTATAAAGATGGTTGCTGATAAGGAACTTAATATAGGTCATTAAAATAAACTATGTTATTTTTAGTAGTAGGAGAGATTCCACTTCATGAGATGTTTCTCATTCAATAAGCTTCCTTACTAGTACAAATAATTCAAAAATCGATGTCTATGGCACAATATATAATGAAATCCTACATTAATCACTGTTGACAACCTTTGGAGATTAAGGTCAAGGATATAGTCTCCTTTCTTTTAGGAAGGGAAACATATTATTTAAAAGATATCGTAATATTTTACTGTGATATGTCATGACATTTTATATTGTTGAGAGATTCTGGGTAGTGGCCTTTCAGTTCCATTTAACATAGTGGTACTAATCCATGAATGACGTCTTCTATGAATCTCAACTATGTCGTTATCATTTAGACCCATATCTCACTCTGCACCCATATCTGGTTGATTAAAAATTAGATGCATCCTATAAAGAGCATCCTATACGTATTGTTGATATGATAATAGAGGCTCCCCAAGGACATTTCGTTTCACAAGAATAGGTGTTAAGCAAAAACAATCATTAATGGGATGATCAAGGGGATCTTGGGGTCAATGTACATGCCTAGTGTCATGACACATTTTTAGGAAATTCTAGACCACCCTTGGAAGAAATATTCAGGTTAATTTTTTAAGGAGGTAATATTATAGGATGATATGTTTTATTGAGGTATGGATCATTTTAATTTCCATTTAAATTCTTGTTTTTTGACCCAATATAGATGACTAATGAGGTCATGGGAGTTTTGGGGGTGTATGGGTCTTGTTCAGAACCTGGAGCCAAACTTTTGAATAAATCATTTAGGCATCAGGGTTAGTCTAAGTGGTTCCAACTAGGCCACATGGTTAGTAGTAATAGTGTAGGGTTGGATAGAGAAAATAAAAAGGCATATTATTCACATTAATTATATGCCTCGGGTTGTACCCCCATGCATGGACACTTATAATTTTTATAAAATGAGTACTATACTATTGGAACATGGTTTTATTAACCATCTAACATGAATATGAGTAGGGTGAGATAGTATAGTGTCTTATGGAATGGTTTAAACTTCAGTTTTCAAACCATTCCCTTGAACCGTTTGGATTCCCTATTAAGCCATCAAGGGGAGCATGGTAGGTGCAAGGTTTGGAAAACCATGTAGCCAAACCAAACAACCTTATAAAAATTTGGAAAATGGCTATGTTTCCCAAAAAAATTATTATAACATAAAATCTATTTTCTTAATCCATTCAGTGGACAACCATAATTTCCTTTGATCTCCCTTTGAAGATCAAATTCTAGTCTTAGCTCCCCATTCCAGATTTAGACTAGGAATAGAGAAACATTCATCTCACATGATTCATGTTGGTTTGTTCTATATTTCAATGGTTCCCTTATTTTTTTGGATTTGTATCAATGGATTTATTTTAGTGGAGGATAATATGTCCTATTTCTATGATAAACATTTTTTTCCATTTTATACTATTTTAGCATGAGTTAGGTTCTAATTCGAGATGATTGTTCTACCATGCATATATGATAGGTGTTTTATAACTATTTATAAACGTTTGTTGTATTAGGAATTATTTCAATTTTACCTCATGTTGGACTTTATAGGGTTGCCACTAAAATTGAACGAATGTCTTGATTTAATTGGTTGGGAGTAGATTAGGTTTCCCAATAGTTCCATTATACGTTCAGTGTTAATTCCACTAAACATGGGCCACCATTGATGTGTATTTATGTATCATGCCTATGTTACACCACCTTGTTGGGTGTGTTTGTGATTTACAATTACTTTGGGATCCTTCTTTAATTTATTGATTATTAAATGAATAAATTGGAGATGGATTATGCCTCCATTGAAATGTGATTAAAGAAGTTTTAATTGATAATTGTTAAATGAGATAGATTAAATAATGGAATATGAATGATAAGTAAATGGGATAATTAATTGATAATGGTAGTGAATTTCTAGGAAATTTCTACTCCTAAGATCCTGATTCCATTGGATCACATATAAATTTATACTCCATTTATCTTAATTATAGTAGTGGATGTTTTGGAAATTTTTACTCCTCAAATATTGGTTTTATAGGAATTCATGGAAATTTATACTCCATTGATGCATATTTATTATAGTAGTTGCTGATTCAGACATCTTTACTCCTAGGATCTTGTTTCCATTGGATGGCAGCGGATTTTTTACTATTTGGATCCAGTTTTCTTAGAACAACATGGACGAGGTCCTTGAATTCCACCCAAGTCATAACTGAGCATACATCGATATGCGCTATATACTTGATGAGGATGACTTGGTCACTTATTCCTTTTATACATGCCTTTTATTACAAACAATTAACTACATGTACTATTCCGCAGTGTATTATTATCTTGTTTTATAAATAGCCTTGGGGAGTGTCTTTGATTATAGTTGTTAAACTGGATTGTATTTCACTATTTTTATTATTCATTGGGATCTGGGTTTTTATAGACAAGGTCACATAATATTTTTATGAATAACATTTATTACTATTATATGTGTGATATAGTACACAATGCTCCATTGTTCATACACATAGTGGAAAAGTTATAGACATCGTTGGTGCTGGCCTACTAAGAGCTATCTCACACCCTGTTTTGGCCATCATTTGGTACACATACAAACTTCGTGGATATATGTTGGTATCGAGGAAAGAAAAAACTTTATGATGATTGATTATATCATTTCATATAATTTGGGTATAATAATAATGAGTTATGAACATGATGATAGCTAGAGATATTTACTTACTGTTATTTTATACTTTTGATACATGTATTTTACAGGATGCATGTTTCCATGCATTTCTTTACATTTTGTATAGAGACCTGACATGATCATCATATTGTACATGAATCTTCTTTGATATTTATTATTATTAGAGTCATTTATATGTTTTTATTCTATATCTAATTAATATTATTCTTCTACTTATTTTTTACTTGAAATGTCATTAACTTGCTCTGATTATGATGGTAATGTCTCAACTCTTCACCAAATTAGACCGTCACTACAAGTCATAAACCTTGGGAATATGGGGAAGCATGGTTGAGGCCTTATGACCCTCTTTCTCGGGGAATCGTCCTGTAGATCCCTAGCCAGGGCATTATAATTTTGAGCATTATAATCCCCTATTTTCAGTATTTTATACCTTGAATTTATCAATATATTTTTATATTGATCTTACCTTTACAAATTTTATTTACAATTATTATTTGAGTATTTATGTGTAATTAAATTATATAAAAAGAATAAAACAATAATAGGTTCATATAAATTTGAATTCATTCAATGGAGCTGATGAATTGGGCTAAGTGACTAAATTGAAAACCAATGATATATTTAGTGTCATCCTAATATAGAATAAACCCAATACATCCATTTTTAAAATTATTTCAATTATGTTAATAATTTATTATAATGATAATGGACTTTAGAAATCCAATGCTGTGAGAAAACACATGGGTATTGTATAATAAATTTTATATATGTTACACCTACAAAAATATTTTATTATATTGTTTTTTAGACAAATTATCTGTGGATTGAATGATAGTAGAGTGAACCTTGGTTTTAGGTTTAATTCATTTCCCATATTTTATGTTATAAAACTCTTTATATTTTTTTTAAAACAACTATTTTTTGTATTTAAAGAATCATCCATAGTGGTTTGGGGGCCACATAGGTATTTAACAGGATCATGGGGGGATAATGAATACAAACTAAAATATATACTGTAACCAGATAGCCAATTGTATACAAACAACTATCCATTAGTCTTCTTATAGGATTTCAAAGGCACTTGAAACCCACCCTCAAAGTGGTGGGTTTTGTAATATTCTCTAAAAGTGGAAAAAATGTCCCTTTTATCCCTTTCACCCTGAATATATTAACTCAATCCATGGTCTCTTTTAGTCCAATAGAAGTAATAGGAAATACATTGTATCTCCTCTTGGGTTTCTAGGTGACACTCCTTCAATACTCCTCAAATTTTACATTTTTCATCTTGTCAGATGGCTCTTCGTAAGTTTAACTCTCTGCTACCATTGAATATTTTTTTTTACATTCCATCAAAATATCTCTCAACTTTTTAAATGTAAATAATATATTTTAAGTATTTTTGTATGGTGCCTTATTTAAAAGATATTTTCTCAATAGAAAGTTGTTACATAATAGGTAAAACTATTCAGTCATATGGTAGGTGTTCAAATTATTTTCCTATAATATCTCCAGAGTGTATTTTTTTTCTAGATTATGTGGCCATTCAAAATGAATGGATGCTTTAAAAAAAATTAATTACTTTTTGGATATATTATGGTGTCTTAGAACTCAATTAGCCTTTGTAAATAATGTTGTATTTGTCATTCCATTTTATTACACTTTTAAGAGGGATATTTATTATTATAACTTAGTAGTTGGTGAACTGATTGGGGAAAATTAGGGATTCCCTAGGTAGTGCATTAAATCAAATAGGATTATGGGTTCCTTAGTGTAACCCCTATTACATGGTCATTATTATATCCTTTGCACCATACAAATAATATGTGAATAGAACCAGATGAGTATTTTAGATTCTTTTAATAAATTGGCTATATGTGAATCTTGAATAATGTGTAAATGAAATTCATAAAATTTATTATGATTTGGACTAACTTAATGTAATTATCTAGATTCTTCATAATTTTTTTGATGTGGAATTCGTTGAATAATCTTAATATTTCATTAGGTGGATTATTTGAATGAATTGTTTTGAATACATGCTCAAATTACATAAAGTATAAATTTTTGGAATTCCTTGAGTGATCCATTATATTTTACTTATATCCATTATCATGGATTCTATGGGGTGGATCCCCCTTGTATATGGGTAATTTATTGACTTATTTAATTCCATATTAATATCATATATTATTTAGGGTTACCATTATTGAATGTCTTGGGATGATCTATACAGATTTGGATGAATTTTTATTATTGTGGACAGACTCAGGTCTGAGCTTTGGATTCCAACCAAGTCATGCCTCTAAATGTCAATGATGTTACCGTTACTTCAATTTATAAAGATGAATTTTTCTTTATAATTAAAATATGGAAATACACCAATGATAAATGTATATTTTCAAAAGTACATGATTATTGTTACCTCAGTGTTATTCCTTGGAACAAGGTTGATCTATGGTACCTCTTCTATGTTTCAGTACCAACTTTGGAAAAAGTATGTATGGTCAACACGAGTTGTCTCTGTGAGACCCAAGTCTCCACATGGTTCAATTTATTAACATAGATTATTAATATTCTTATAATTTCACTTATTTGTTAAACATTTTTATATTTAAAAATTAAAAAGTAGATTTTTTAGACACCATTAATGGTGGAAAACTAAGTTGTACTCAAAATTATTATAGGAAACTATTTGTTACCTGGGAATATTTCATGGATGTTTGTTAGGAGAGAAAACCACCTTTTTTTATACTTAATGGTATGAAATGGATAGAGTTGGGAACAAGGATCTAAGATAGATCTTGGGACTTCTAGGACCTTGTGGTATTTTTAGGACTTTTTCATTTTGTTTACTTCTCATTTTTTATACTCAGTGGAATTATATGCATGTCTTCCTATTCTATATATGGAATCACTTTGGTATTTGATGGGCTGTGACTTGGTACTTTATAACCTCCTATTTTTGTCTAGATTGATGTTTATGGTATGTATTTTATTTCAATTGAGTGGGACTCTAACAAAAAGGTATATCCTCCCCACCATACCATCTATAGACTATCACTTCTTGTTAGCATCATGTGGAATACATGGAGGTGAACTTAATATCTTATAAAACAACATTTTGGGGAACCAGTTCACTAGAATTCGGTTTATGGTGTTATAAACAAGTCTCAAATGAGTATTCATTTTTGATTTACTATTTAGGCCTGGTAGAAAAAATAATATGATGTCTCAAGACTTTGTAATGAGTCTATGTTAGGGAGTTGATAAACCACATATGAAAGAAATTACAAGTGGCATGTGAAGGGAATTGTTGTTCTTGGAATTCATTATGGTAGTAGATTATTTTTACATTAAGTGAGGAATTTTCTTCATGAGGTTATAGTTTTTGGAGTTTTCACACTTGGTGAACTATGTAATGATGTAATGTGTCATCCATCATTCTCAGTGGGTTGGTATTTATATTCCATTTTCATTATTTCTATTATTAATTTCCTTCATTTATTTTTTGTTATATCGATTAGTTATTTAATGTGTCCTCATTAACCATAATAGTGTTTTCCTGTATAATTTGAAGGCATCAATTTATCTAACCGAAATTTAAATAACTAAAGTATTAAAATTGTGACCTCTTTACATTGAATCATTATTAGTATTAGTTTAATAAAGATCCCATCACAACTGAAAGATAGTTTTTCTATATAATGTTTTTTGGAACTTTGTATAACGACATCATTATGATAGACTTGAAAAAATTATGGGAATCATAATATACAAAAGATAATGCATCTTATCATATGTGACACATGGATAAAATTAAATGATGGTATAGTTTAAAAAAATTCTATAAAGAATCTTAATAGGTTTTTTCCCTCATAAATTGTCATCGGAATATTATTTGACCATGACATGTGTCATGAGATGAGAAAATAACATAACCATTTGATTCCTATGTGTAGTGAGGAAACCTAAAATATTAATTAATGGGATTCCAAGTATATGTGACTTTAACCTAGTTAGGGTAGATGGGGCTAGTGATAAAACATGTTTTTCGAGTTTAAAAGCCAATATTAGATTATTTTCTTTAAATTATGATACCAATAATTTTATTAGTAATATGTTCTGAGACGTTCCTTTGGAATTTAATGTTAATAACCCTTTATCTACTTCTAGAAAAATTCTATTTGGGAACTAGTGAATATACCACCATGGATTAGAGGCCTAATAAACATGTGGCACAGAGATAAGGTATGTACACATAGCATTAATAGAGTTTACTTTATGTGATTTAGTCTAGGGAGAGGAATTCACCTCAGTCTATTTATATGATTTCTGAGTTTCTCAAGGAGTTTTAGTTGTAGTAACAACTAACATTCCCTTGGGAAGGTGGTCCCCAAATAGCTAATAAATTTCTTGGGGATATATATACTATCTTGGAGCATCTTGATAGACCCCCTGAGATTAGGGTGAAGCATGTCACATATAATCATTGAGACTAGGCTAGGTGATGGTGAGATATTTTGATTATAGTTTATCAATACATGGGAATGATATATAAGGTTTTACCAACTAGTTTCTTGACCTATTTATCACCAAGACAATATGGTTTGAAAGGTATAGATATTTCAGCCACTTAGAGTAGGGGATTTTATATGTTATAGAGTATAATTATTTATTTATTTATTTTTTTTAATTTTCTGTATCTATTGATAGTTATTAGATGGATAGAAACGAGATAGTTGAGATTGGACTTCCAAAATAGATAATTACTTAGGTGAACATCTTATTCTTTGCTAGAGTATTATATATGGGGAATTAGACTTTCATACCTAGGGGAATCAATGTGTGGCATATAGTCCAGGGTGGGATGTACCAATTAGCAGATGATCATCTTGTGGGAGGATGAACTATTTTGATTGGTCGTAATAGTGTAGTAGGGATATAGTATGTTGAGGGATATTTTCATTTTATTTCCTTAGTGAGGTAAGGTCAGGGATTATAATTCTCACTATGAAAAACCACCAAAGTGTCAGTATTATAGGAGGATGGATCATATTCAGAGTATTTGTGAAAAGATGTCACAGAAACCCATAGATAGATATTTTGGGCCAGTTCATGATCATAGATCTTGATCATCTACTCTACATCAGGTATGGGGATATAGTTAGACTAAAGTTACAGGGTGAGTTAGATGATGTGGCATGTAGATTGTGATTCATTCATGCCAATAGTTTAGTACAACATCAAGGAATTAGGATGGGATGTAGGTTCAAGGTTCTTGGTAGATACTTGTAGTAAAAACTACTCTTATGGATTATAATGTTTTACCTTCCACCATGAGAGTTATGATATATGTATATTTGACCTTATATTATGTTTTATTTGACATAGGTTATTCAGAATAGTTTTTTCTACTTAGTTGATACATGTTCTAGGTTTGTGTACAAAGAATATATATGGGAATATATCTATAAATTCATTGTTATGAGTTTGATATGAAGATGTTTTTCATTGCAGGGAGTGTGTTCTTGAGATTGTAAGTTACCAATTACTAGGAGACTTTTTCCTGATATCTATGACCGGGTTTTTCCTAATTATTACAATGTATTTGTTATATCCATCTAGAGATTATATAGATTAATACCACAAAAACGATTCCTTTTTTCCAACTGATGGTTGGAGTTATGTTAAAAAGTGAGAGTGGGACCTGCATGTTGTCCTAATAGATATTAATCAAAAAAATCTAGGTGGGACTTCAACATAAATTTTCACATTTTTTCAAGATGATAGCGGGAAGAATCCATCATTTTACCATCAACTATTGGACCAATTGTTTTATTTTTTTTGATATGTATTCTTGGTATTTCTTCCCAAGAGGGAGTTGGAGTGAACCATTGAGAACATATTAAGAAATGATACTATTTGAACATTTTTAAATAAGACAGGCCATGTAGATACTTTGAGTTGAATAATTAGTTTGAGTAATTAGATACCAAGGGGTTTATCCCCCTAGTACAACTCCTTTGGGTTATCCTATACTCCTTTATGAAAATATTGATGATACCATGTGAATGATTTTTTGTTATTGAAATCCCAATTAGGTGACCATTAAGAACAAATATTCACTACCACATATTGATGTCATTTTTAATGAGCTTAATGGTTCTAAGATATTATCAAAGATCAACATGTGATTAGGTTATCATGATGTGGGGGTGATGTCCTATAATATACCACATACATATTTTCCAAGTAGGTAAGGCATATATGAGTACTTAGTCATGTCGTTTAGATTAAAGAACAATCCATCAGTGTTTATGATCTTCGTGAATAGTGTTTTCCATCCATTATATGAATATTTTGTGGTTTTTTTTGTAAATGATATTCTTGTGTATTCAATGATGATAGAGAATAATGTAAAACACATGAATATTTTTTCGGTACTCTATAGCATAATTAGATGTATTCCAAGATCGTAATGTGTCATTTTTGTATTGATGAGAAACACTTCAGAGAGTATATAATATCATATATGGTAGTTTATATCGACACTGAATATGTGATAGTTTTTTTCTAGGAGAAGCCCAATAATTGATTTTATCTTTGGATGTTCATAGGATTAGTGGTCTATAACAAAATTTTTACATAGGGGTATTTATATTTGACACTTCCACTAATAGGGAATAATGAAAAGTGGTGAAGTTTGTTTGGTCAGAATCTATTGAGAATACCTTCACGTAGTTGTTATGGATATTTACCATAACATTGATCCTAATCTTTCCAGATCCATGAATAGAGCATTTTTTGTATTTTTTTTTCCTCAAATATTATTTTGAGTAGAGTTCTAATATAGGTGTATCGAGTCATTGTCTATGGGTCTTGGGAATTAATGCATCATGAATATGATTACACTATAATTGATCTAGAGTTATAAATAGTAGTTCACAAATTAAAATGTCTATGTTACTATCTCATGGGAGAAAGTTTCACAGTTTATAAGTTCTATAAGATTTTGAAATACATAATCACTCACCATGTCTTAAACCATCATTGGTGATGGTGGGTCAAGTACCTCCATTATTTTAAAATTTAGTTGGCCTATATACTAGAGTAGAGAAATATAGTTCTTGATTCTTGGAGTTAGTATAGAAATCCACAGGTAGTTCTAGAATAGATTAGTGAGTGGAATTTGATAATTATTTTTCTAATTCATATGAATTTACAGGAGGACCAGGTTTGGGTAGTTGTTTATTTTTTTTATTATTGGTGCCTTCTCTTTGGTGTCAAATTAATTTTAGAAATATTTTAGATCGATGTTTATTATATTTTATATATTTCTTTGATGTCAGGAAGATACTGCTACTATGGAATATAGATATGGATGACATTACCCATGTTTAGGGTATTTTTTTCTAACATCGTCATAGAGGTGATGATGATGTAATCTCATAATTTTTTGTGGAAATACACTATAGATAAATGAAATTTTATGATGATTGATGTCATCTATATTGGGGTTTAGCAATTAAGAAGAAGATAGTGGGTTTTATAACAAAGTGATTTACCATCCAAAAGGTGAAGGTTGAGAATAAGTGTCCCATTATACTCCAAAATTCTCATCCCATTTCAAATTTAAAATGGGACAATGTAACCATGGACATCATTATGGGATTACCAAATACGCCCTTGGGGAATGATTTAGTATGTGTCATCATGGATTGGTTGATGAAAGACACCAATTTTTTGCTGATCCAAGATACCTTTATGGTGGATTGGCCAGGAAAGTCATACATTTCAGAGATCATGATAATTTATATGATTTCAATTAAATTTGTTTTAAATAATTCTGAATACACATCCTAGTTCTATAAATATTTTCATAAATAATTGGGAACGTGGGTTATTTAGAGTAAATTCTACCACTCTCAAACAAATATATATTCTGAGAGGACTATTTAGGTGTTAGAGGTCATGTTTAGGGAATATTCCATAGATTTTGTTTTTTCTTTAGTGAACCACATAGAGCTTGTAAAATTTTCCAATAATAATAGTTATCAAGGAACAATTCAGATAGAACATTATAATGATTTTTATGGGTGTTATGTCATTATCCTTTCTGTAAGCTATAGGCAGGTCAGGCTATGATAGTTGTGTTGATTCTCATTTTGGAAAAATTGATGAAGTTTTAGTTGATTAGAATGTAGATGGATAGATATAAATCATATTTTTTCTCAATATTATTGACCTCTATGTTAAATCTTTATATTTGAATATGGGTACTATGGAATCTTGGGAAGATTTAGGAAGAAAAATAGTACTATATATCTGAAATTTGGGCATACTTTCTAGACATGTTTATTGAAGACTGTAATGTCACTTGATGGTTCAGATTTAGGATGATATATCATGATGTGGCTATATTGTAAGACACCTCCCTTATTTTTATGTACATACCCCATTAGTTTTTTTTATAACACCACTTTTTTGTCTTTAAATAAGTATAAAATGGGGTCTATGGATTCATATAGATGTTTTGGAGTCTTGGGGGAGCCTTTGGAATGTGGCCTCAAAAATTCTGTTCCCCAATATATCTCATGTTTTTTTGACATTCTTGTAGAGACATTGGAAGTCCAACAACTAGCTGATGATACCCACCATTATGTTTAAGGGTTATATAGTATTTTTAGGTGGAAATAATTTATTTTAATCCTTTTACCCCCCATATTATTAACATGATCCTTGGTCTCATTTAGATAAATAATAGTCGTGTGGAATACCTCCTCTCCTCTATTGGGTTTTTGGATGCGCCTCCTTTAATATACCATATATTTTTATTTTTATTTTCACCTTATATGTTACTTGGATAGTCTAATACATCACTACCATGAAAAATTTATTTCTCACATTTCATCTAAATCACTCCAACCATTTCTAATGTAAATTCCTTTTTCTTGGATTTTTTATGGTTTCTCTATTTTGATCATTTTCACCCAAACTAAATGTTGATACTTGACAATAAGTACTACTATCACAAAATATGGATGGAAAAATTAATTTCCCTTAAATTCACACAATGTTATTTCATTTCTAGATTGTGTAGTTAGGTGGGATCATCAAAAACATGACCTAAACAATAATTAAATGGTTTTCATACAATAGTAATGTCTTGAAACTACCATGGACATAAGAAAACATGTTATATTTGGAATACCATCATTAAAACTTTTAAATATGAGAGATATTATTGAATTAGGGGAATGGGTGAATTGATTAGAGTATTTTTGGTCTACTCTTGTTAATATAATAACTTAATTTGTATTTTTGGTTTTGTAGGATGGCCCTTAGGACCCAGTAATGATTATGAACTTTATAAGCTTAAATGATAGTGTTAATTACAAAAAAAATTGGGATCTTGGATTATTTTTCTAAAATTGGTTATATTTGAAAAATGAATAAATAGGTTCAAATAAATTATTAGAATTGAATGTGAGTATAAAATACCTAATAGTACTTCTATAGATTCACCATTAATTTTTTAGATATGGAATTACATGGAAGAACCTAGTATCTATGTTTGGGAATCATGTGAATGATAGGGTATGACATAACTCTTGGATTCATTGATGACCAAATTGATGTAAATTCTGGATTGATCTTGTGGATTCAACGTAGATTCATTATCATGAATTATATGGGTTTCCACCACCTTGGATTCGTGTAATATATTCAAATATTGAATTACACGTTTTAAAATCATGGATTTTTAATGGGTACCCTTTTTGAATTTCTTGGGATAATATCCTAGGATTCTATTTGATTTTTATTGGGATGGTATACCTTGGGTGTGGCAATTCTATTATAATCAATCAATGACTCTTAATGTTTGGGATGATTCTTTGAGTTAATGACAGAAAATAGAATTTTCTTAGGAATTTCTCTTTGGGAATGTCTAGATGAGCCATATAGATTCCCTAATGAAATTGGTTATGGGATCCTTGGTGATGTTCATCATAACCACATTTTTTTATTATATATACTCTATGTTTAGTTTCTAGAATTGGTTTTATCCATTATACCTGAGGCTCAAATATGTTACATTTATTTCAATAGATTATTATTATTATTACAACTTAAGTTATTTGTTACACCATTATTATTTAAACCTATAAACTATATTTATATTACACCACATTGTTGGTTTCAAACTATGTTGTAATCACAAGGAAAATTACCCTAATACTAATTATTGATGGTATTCAATGGATGGAGCATGGAGTTAGGATTGGTTCTAGATCTCGAGAATTATGGGTTTTTTGGTCTTTTGGGTTCTTTTTTTTAACATCTAGTCTTACTATACTAGAAATGTAATGACCCGAAATTTTTTAAAGATATTTTCATTATGAATAATATTTTCATACATATTGTAGAATATTATACATGTTAAAACTAAATATAAACCAAAAAAATTATCTCATTGACAATGATCATTAAATTAGTCATCTTTTATACAAATTAAAATCCCCAATATTAAAACTATACAAAATTTATAAATAATAAAAGCTAAAATTGGAAAATAAGGATCAACCCACTCTATTAGAATTATCATCCCAACATCAAATTATGTATAAAATGGAAAATATTACTAATCCAATCCACATTTTATGATATTATAATATAACATAGGAGAAAAATTGTAGAGAATTTTGTTGTTAAATAATGATGTGGTATTTTTATAGTATAAGGGAAAATGTGATTGTTAGTATTCGAGTGTTTATGATCATTGGTCAAATATAACCATTTGTCAATATAACCATTTTTCATTTTTAACACTAGAAAATATACCCATTAGTTATAATTTTAACATTATATTTATTTTTTATATGCAGTAATGAAAAAATATATTTGATAGATAAAGGATAATGAATGTCCTCAACTAGTAAAGTCATGCCTTTTGAAGCTGATTCATCAGAACATGGGTGGGAGGTATAATCCTTAGGGTATACCATTTACAAAGCCAAATCCATTATTCATATAGTGATGTTTTAATTAAATCAACTTTGGGAGAAGTCTATATATGTGGATATTACCAATTGGTCAATGTTATTTGAGCCACCCCATGAAACTACCACCATCACAAACCTTACTTGTAGGGAATATGGGGGTGTAATAAGTGGTTTTGGGTTCATACCTAAGTTACCTAAAGATTAATTTCCTTTTAATAAAAAAAAATATTTATTCCATCAATTATTTTAAGAATATTCATTCTTAGTAAAATATAATTTTAATTTACATAAATTTCATAAATTTATTAATGGAAACAAACAAAACATATTTATATTTTTCGTGAAAAGATAACCATTTTTAAAATATATCAAGCTTTCCTATGTAATATTTTTTAAAAATAAATAGTAGTTTAAAAAACAAATATTTAAATATAAATGATAAAATAATTTTGTAATGGACTAGGAATTTTTTTATAAGTGCTATAAATTTTATTGTGCCTTAAAAACTACTATATTTATATAAACAATGAATTTAATATTTTAAAGTTAAATATCTCATATTTATAGAATTATTATGGAAAATAATTATATTTGAAATCAATACTTTTAAATCAGGTAAGGGTTTCTAAAATACATTATATTTTCATGCGTAGTAAAAAATACAGCTGTGGGTTTTCAATATATTTTATAACTTCATATTTATGTCACAATGATTAAATAATTAATTTAACAAAACAAACATCCTAAAACATATTATTTTTATTAATAATAATTATTTTAATAGATTTTAATTAGTTTGAAAAACTATAAGTGACATTCAAAAGTCTTAAAATGAATATTTGATTTTCAAAATCATTAATTTTTGGAATCATTATTTTTCCATGACAATCGACGAATTTAAATTGAATTTCTATTTTATTTGAATAAAATATTATAAATTGTAACACAAAAGTTCAAAACCACAAGAATAATCTATGGGTAATTCAATGCTGTTTTATTTTCCAATACCTTGATTTACAAGACATATATTTGTGACTTATTAAACAATTGATACGCTTTTTATATAAATTACCACATATTTCACCCTTTACATTCACTCCAAATCCATCCACCATGATGTTATGGTTTTTTCCCTCCCAATGATCCCCCTAGGTTTCTTCAACCCCCCATGGTGTTATCCTCATTTTTTCGGAAATATTCATCCATGTAAGAGAAATATCATCTTCTCTTTCCATTCGAGTTCCCGGTTTATGTGGTATTTCAAGAAATTTATAAAATTATTTCATTTTTACACATACAATTATCCCATTACATTAATAATATACTTTCATCAATGTGATAGCCTTATCCCCTCTAATTTTACCCTTTTTTAAAAATAGTTATACATGTATGCTGCAGAATTTACATCCCAAATTTCCATTATTTTACATGGGAAATTATATTTAACATTTTGTTTTAATACCCAAACAACATTTATTTTCTATGGGTATTCAATTTTATTTTAAAATTACTTTTTATTCAAGTATTTGCATATATGAAAGCCAAGTTTCTTTCTGTGGGTCAAAATTAATGTAATTATAATATGTTTAAGATATTTTTAATTCCACGATTTTGATAATTACCCCATTATTTATTCTCCATATGCTATTAATAAAATTATTTATTATTACTTATGTGGATCACATTAAATTAATACATGGGAATTGTGTTCAAATTTATTACTTCAAAGCATTGGGTAATGAATTTAATCTCTAGATATGACATGCTTTACGATACCTTGTTAAATAATCATAGAGATTTTAATTTATAACACATTGGTGATAAACCATAGAAATATGATTATGAATGTCCCATCTAAATGATCTATCCATATTAACATTTTATGATTAAGGTTTATATTTATATTATATGCCTCTTATTCATTACTTGATTTTATGCATCGTGTTATTTTGTAAATATACCATGATCACATTCTATATATATCTCTTTCTTATTTCTTTATTGGTATTTAGGATTTGTCATTTACTTTGAATTTTTTCCATTGGATGTGAGATGAAGTAAATGTAACTTAGGTTGAATCCTTGAATATGTATTTTATGTTCTTATTAGAATAATGTTTTATGTTTTGATGTATTTTTTGTCTTATTTCCAAGAAACTAAACTTTAAAAGATACCCTATTTGTACTATCTATTGAAAAGTTTAACAATAAAAAGGAAGGATTATATAGTTTGTATCAATGGATTATTTATTTTTTAATGGAAAATAGGACATGAAGAATTTAGTATGATGCTTAAGGACAAGTATATATATAAGAAAGAATCTTGGTAATTTGGTATGTATTAAGTATGATTTTTCCAAAAAAAATGAATCATTGACTCGATACTACAAGTGGAGGTGTATTTAGAAAAAATATAGCTTGGTATAACAATAAGAAAACCAGTTTGAACTAGACTCAAAAGGAAACTCGTGCACGAAAACGGGCATTCTTTCAAAGCTGGTTTGAAACACTCATGGTATATGATTGGATAATCATAATATTTTTATAAACCATTCTAACACACACACACATATATATATATATATATATAATTTAATTTTTATTAGGGAATATTAATAACATATTTAAACATTATTTTTTGAGACATAAATTTCCTTTAGAATTATAATTTTTATAAAATTAGCCCATTTTTTCACTAAATATTGCCTCTTTTAAAAACATGGCAGTAAATAGGAGGCACCACATAAATGATGAGTGTTGTGGAAGAATAAATAATATCATTATGAGTAAATCTATAATAGAAAACATCAAGAGGATTTTGAATCAACTAATTTGAGTTATTAACAATAACTTGAATCAAGTAATGAGACTTGATTCACTATAAAGGGAACAACTCTATATTGATCCCTTTATACATCAATTACCACATTATTTCTATGGATCAAACTACCCATTGATTATTGAAAAATGTAATTGTTCTATTGAAGATATAATTTCTATATTTCATTTTTTAGAACAACAGAAAGCAACCTTGGAAGTATACCACTTGTAATGAGAACCTAATTGTTGGTGGAAACTGATTAAACACATGAATCCAAGAAGGGATATCAACGATATAGACTGGGAAGATATTAGGGGAATATTTTTCAATAAATATTCACCTCATTCTATGTGAATAAAATGGATAAATAATTCCTAGAATTGATGTAAAAAAATGAATGGGTTTTAATCTATGAGATGAACAGTATAACACTTTCATGAAAAACCATTAGATTTTTACAGATCTTAAAAAAAAATTGGTAAATTATTCCTTGTATTTAGACCCTATATGGAGAGGAATATAAAAATTTAGACTATGAAATTTATATGGAGATGGTGTAGAGTTCAATAAAGGATTAGTTATAGTTTGGAGAGATGTATGGGTCGAAAATATAGAATAAAAAGAAGAGAAAAATGGATCCAAACTCGGGGAAGAGTGTTTTCGAGGAAGATGAGGAAAGATGGTGAATCTTCCCACATACAATAAATTTTGGAAGAAGCATTCAGAAAAATAATTCCTAGGATTTGGAAGGCTATAAAAATGTAGAGGATATGGTAATATAGCTCAGAACTATATGGGTGAGTTGAAGTCTCGACTTCTCAATACTAACAATAGCGGAATGATAGCGCATGCCCAATATAAATTTCGATTCTTCAAGTGTGGATATCTTGGGTACTTTTCCAATCAACTTCCAAATCAAAAGATAATAGAGGTAAACCACCACAATCATTATTATAAGATAAGAGAGAAATTTTGATCCTTTTTTATCACAATGGATAAAGAAGAGGCTCTGAATGATGTGGTGGTAGGTGCACTCATTATTCCCTCAAAGCTATAAAGTACTTAAACTCAGACAATCACGATTGATGATAAGATTGTGAAATAAACACATATCAATTATTAATAAGTATGTTTATATTCCTCATGAATGAAAAATAATTTAAAAAAAGTTAAATATCATTAGAATAAAAATATTCACGGTATAATATGTCAATAAGGCGTTATAAACACCTCATAAAATAATATAGTTTTATTACATCAAAATTTGTCTCACTGAAAGAAAATCGAAATGAATTACTATAAAATGATAAAATTAGTGAACTATGAATTAATAAAATAAATATATTTATTATATTCACTATAAATCCCTATAGATCAATTATAAATTCATCATATGATAATATATTAATGTAATAATTAATAAAATATATGTTTAATGCAATAAATGGAAATTGAGTTAAGAAATATCATACCTTATATCCAATTCCACATGTACATTATTTATAATCCTAAATTATAAACATAGGATATGTATTTACTTTATTGAGAAAATTTTCTCATGTTTATTATTACTTTTATATATATTATTGGCATATTATAAAAATTACATAATTATTTATGTTCACATAATATATTTTAACAGTATTCAGTACATGAGTCCAAAATGAGACTGGTATGGTGTCTATAGTCAAAGTGGTGATTATTCCATCATAACTAGAATAATAGTCATGGAATAATGATAAGCTAAAATCATATTTTCATTTTACTAGAATTTGAAAAATTATTTTCAATGAATTATATGAAGATACCCTTGGTATATATTGATTTTTTCTAGAATTGGGCTCCAATGATTAAGTCGGGAAAATTTAGAAAAAATAGAGAAATTTCCTATTAATCATCATGAAACATCCTTACACTATATGTAGTAGAGTTTCACAGCATGATTCAAGTCATGAACAAAGTTATAATGTGCATCATGAACAATTCAACCAACGAATCGATTACACGATGTGAGTTTCCAATACTCATTGTGAACCCTTTGAATGGAATTCTTTCTCCTACGATAAAGCATAGAAGAGGATACACATCATGTGTCTCTGATACATTATGTTAAAGAATTAAAATCATTAAATATCAAGTGAGATAAACATGATATATGCATAGATTCAAAATTTGCAGAGGAAACTAGGGATCAACATTACATGACCGGAATCATAATTACATGTCATGTAATATTTTTCATATATATAAAGCATCAGTGAATCAAGTTTCAAGAGGTCCAGAGTAGAAATCCTCTACTCTTTTCATTCTTGTCTTGTTATCTTCTACTTCATATTCCCTAAACATGAAATTTATAAGTCTATTTTTATTGTTTTACTTTAATACATGCATTGTAGATCAAATTCAAGGGATTTGTTCAATCCATTTGCATCACCAATGCAGTTTCTCTCATTTTTCATTTCATGTATCAAGACATGAAAAAATGTTGGAATGATTTATATAATCCAAATTTCAATTAAGAAGTTAATTTAATTGTGTTTTATTCCATATCTACATTGCTTAATCCTAGAAACATGTTCACCAAATTCGGTTTTCTTAAACAATTTCATGTTTTTTACTTTTTGAACTCGATATTACTTACATGTTAAGAATAATTTCGATTCCTCATTTATCTCAATTCAATATTAAAGTGAGTGGCTAAACTACTGAGGGTAGGTATCAAAAGTAGGGTTAATTGAACATAATAAATATTTAATTCCCATATTGGTATCCTTTTGTATTAGTAATCAAGATAAATAAAAATTGTCTTTTCCATTCATTCGAGAATCCATAACCACTGTACATTCAAATGAAGGACCCTATCCTATTTTTAGTACATTATTCTATGAAAAATATCCTAAAATACTTTCTACAATTTATGCAAACCATAATGAATATAGTTTGTCACTATTTCTAGATCAAGCAATAATTACCTCTTAGGTAGAACTAGTTGATCTGACCATATTCAACTAGAGAACATCACTTGCTTCATAGATTAATCCATAGAATCCTTATATTGTTGAATTGAGATCATATTTTTTATAGAACACCAAAATAAATCTAAATCTCTTACTTATTTATTAATTTAATCCTCAACTCCATATAAATAGTTTTCCCAAATAAAATCTACTTGTCAAGACTCATAACCTAAAGGATTCCAAGACAATGGTTACTATTTCTATCCATTTCCCTATGTAGTTGACCCAAGAATATCTTTATAATACATATTAGTTGAAAGTGATGTTTGGGAAAAATAAATTCTAATCTGAATGAAACCCGTGAAAATTAATAGTTTCATAATTGTGTGTCAAATATTAGAGTCATTGTTGAGGAAATAAGGATGTGCTCCACACAAACAACCATTTTGGTTATTCCTAAAATTACCTCTCACTCATCCTATTTCCCTCTTCTTTTCATTCAAATATTCCACTATATCCCAGCTCTTGTGGCATAGTTCATTCATCAAGGAACTTCAAATTGTTTGGGGAGCCTTGAAGCCCAATAACAGTTAGCCTTCAATCCCAAAACTGAATAGTATTTATGGGTACGCCGCCTTTCAAACATGGCCAACCCAAATAATTGAGCAACACCAATCATCATCAATTCTCTTATAGAATCTCATACTATTGAAATGAAACCCAAAATAATTTTCATGATCCATAACATGGGCCACTTCAGTGACCTTCAGAGTGAAGACCCCAATGAGAAAATATCAAACTTCATTGAAGTATGTGATACCATTTTCTATTATGGAGATTCATTAGATGATATTAGACATCATGTATTTACCTTATCTCTAGGAGACCATGATCTGGATTGGCTCAATATTCAAGCTCCTAGGTCAATCAGAACTTGGTCTGATCCTTAATAAAGTTTCTAGATAAATACATTCCACCAATATGGACTTGGAAACTGTAGATGGACATTCAAAACATTACTCCTATTGACATAGAGTCTAGATGGGAATATTGGGACATATTAAAGGAACTGATGATAAAATTCATGCACCATGTACTAGATTTGTGTATTTAACTCCAGAATTCTACCATGGTCTCCAACTAGTTGCACACATAGTTATCGATGATGCAGCCCATGAAAAACATGTGTTCAAAACACCTGAATGCATAAGGTCTAATTTGTATAAAGTATCTCATAATGACAACATATGGTAGAGTGATCATGGTCCACCTAAGAGTTGTAGATGAATATACCAGACTTTGAGCACAAGTCAAAGTGCTCTAAAAGTATCTACATTCATCCAGGTACCTGCTACATCACCCCCATATGCTCCTATAATAGAGATACAATCAAGTGAAATCCATGGTGTCCCTTAGTTACACCAATACTTCAAGGTAGTATTTTAATAATAACCTCTTTATTGTAACTACATTAGTTAAAATCTATAGAATCCACCATTCCTATAGAATCAACACCAATATTTTCAAAAGAGTCTCACTCAAGATCCCCCTCAAAACAACAACGGATATTATCAATAGAGAAATTTTCACACACAATTTAATAATAATGTACCAATAGGGTACCCATCCATTAACCTGACGCCAAGATCACAATAACTAGAACAACAATAACCATTACCTTGGTAAGAACAACAATAGTTTTAATCAGCTCAACAAATACCTCAACATCAAACTACTAATATCCAATATAACATAGATATCCTCCAAGATACATTTATTAAAAAATAATACATGTGAACAAATACTCAAGAAAAAGAGATGTAAAACCAATGAGCTTCCCTACATAATCATGAAGTTCATATGGGTCAGATCTCAAATACTATTTCAGATAGATTACCAGGTACCCTACCCAGTAATATAGAGACATACCCAAGGGAATAAGCTATGGCTGTTGTGCTGAGACGTGGAAAAATTTAGTATTTTCAAAAATTAGGTGTATTAAATGAAATAAAAATTGGAGAACCTAAGAATTATTAACTAGTAGAAGAAGAAAAGGTTGATTGCACTTCAGAAGTAATACCCCAAGAGGTATCACTAGCCAAAAACACCTAAACACATAAAGATCCTAAATAGCCAATATATGTTTCTCCCCCACCTTAAAAGCCACATATTCTTATATATATAAATACAAGACAGATATGAGGCATGTTACAAGAAGTTATTATAAATGTTCAAGATATTGCATATCAACATACCCATTGCAGAGTTTATTGCTTAGATGTCAGTTTATGCCAAATTCCTAAAACATTCATTGAAAAAAATGGAAGATCATGGGGTCATCTCATTGAACGAATAAAGTTATCCTATTTTTCATCTGAAAATAACACCAAATATGATACAACACAAAACATTTCAATCCCACATGCTTTGTGGAGTGTATAATTGGAAGAGATTTGTGCGATCTTGAAGCAAGTATCAACCTAATTCCAAAGTTTGTATTTCTGAAGTTGGGAATTCAATAACTCAAATGAACCATAGTATCACTACAACTTGTAGTACAGTTAGTAAAATATTCTTCAGGAGTTCTAGATTAAGTGGTAGTAAAATTAGGAAAATTTATCTTTCCAGCATACGTACTGGTTTTTGACATTGACGAAGAAGGTGACAGCTACATCATTCATGGAACACAATACCTTGAAACAAGATAGGCTCTAATAGACATAAACCAAGGGTGAATAATATTTTAATTCAGAGTTGAAGAGGTGGTATTCGACCTCCTTAAAGCTTCTAAACAATTAGATGATGCATGTAATTGAAATGTCAACTCTATTACCCACTAAATAAATGATTACATGTCCATAGAAGAAGAGAGTGAGAAATAACTCCCAGATATATATGAATATTATTATTTTGAGGATGTTATCTTCAATGACACTCTCACAAGGGATACTTTACCACCTTTAAAACTCTCAATTATACAATCACGGACACTGGAATTGAAGCCTCTACCAAGTACTCTTAAGTATTCATACATAGGATCTTTAACCTGTTTGTCAATAATCATTAACACTACCCTATCTCTCTCATAAGAGAAAAAATTAGTTGATGTCTTGAAAAAAAACTTGTAGTCAATTTCATAGGGAGTGGATAACATTAAAGGAACCATTCTTACTATATACACAAATAAAATTTTTCTTGAAGAGGATTCAAAAGCCAAATTCCATCCTCAAAGGTGGATCACACCACTAATGATAAATTTATTAAAATAGAAGTACTAAAATATACAGATGTCAGAATTATTTTTTCAATATCTTCTATTTAGTGGGTGAGCCCTTCATAAATAGTTCACAATAAGGGTTACCTCACAGTGGATTGAAATGATGAAAATTATTTGATCTCAACATGCACCATCAATGGATTGCGATTTTTTATGGATTAAAAAATCATAAATGTGGCAACATAGAAAGATCATATTCCTTTTCCATTTATAGATAAATTATTGGAAAGAATATCTAAACATTAATTATTTTGTTTTCCTGAAAGATATTTAGGATAAAAATAGATTGAATTTGATCCTGTAGATTACTCAAAAACAACATTCACATGTCCATTTGGAATATTCACATACTAGGTCATTTCATTTGGATTGTTAAATGCACCATCAACATTTAAAATGTGAATGATGCACAATTTCATTGATATAGAAGAGGAATTCTTATAAATCTTTATGGAAAACTTTTCATTTAATAGAAGATATTTCTATGCCTACTTATAAAATATTTAGTTAGTCCTGCAACTCTTTGAAGAGAAATGACTAGTTTTGAGTTGGTAAAAATGTCAATTTATGATTCAGGGTGGTCTATTCATTGGAAAAAAATTTCCAAAGATATCATAATAATTGTTCTATGAAATATATAATTCATCAGTGATCTACCTAATCTTTCGATATTTAATGGTGTAAGGATCTTTTTAGGCCTTTTTGGATTCTACAGGTGATCTGTGAATGACTTTTAAAGATTTCCCTACCATCTGACACAAATTATTTCAAATTAATTTCCATTTAAATTTACTAAAAATTGTCAGTATTCATTCAATACATTAAATAATATCTTGATATCATCCCTTGTAATCATTTCACCTAATAGGGACAAAGAATTTTAACTGATGTGTGACACCAACAAATTTGATGTTTACGCTATTTTAGGTCAATAAATTGGTTACATCTTCACTCGTATATCCTATACCATCCACACATGGAATGAATCTCAAGTAAACTGTAGAAATATGGAGAAAAAAATATTTATAGCTTTATATTTCCCTGAAATGTTCTATTATTATTTATTCTTTTCAAAAGTCATTGTGCACACTTATCATACTACCCTAAAGTGTTTAATGAACAAAAAGAATTCCAAGCCAAGGGGGATAAGGTAGATCATGGGACACTAAAAATTAGATTATATCATCAAATATACAAAGGTCACAAAAAATGTCATCAATGCTAATCAATCCTAACTTTCTCTTCCACTCATCAAGGAAGACGACCATATCAACATCGAAGTCGATTTTCCTAAGGAAACCCTTTCAGCATTATGGTACACCATATTTTTCTGAAAATTTTAATTATCTTAGCACTAGAATATTAATCCCAGACCTCTCCTACCATCAAAATAATATATTTTTAGATAAATTTGTGCACTACAACTGGGATGAACAACTACTGTTCGAGCATTGGACTGATGGCTTGTTGTGATGATGCATTCCTAAAAAAGAAATCACAAATTTGGTAGAAATGTATCATATGCCACAAACCGGAGGTCATCATGGACTCGAGAACCCTGTATCAATGATTCTACAAAGTTTAATTTTCTAGACCAAGCTACACTAAGAAGCAAGGGAATTCTATCAAGGCTATGATAGGTTCCAGCAATCTAAGTCATTTGGGAAAATAAATGAAATGCCTCAAAACACAATCATGGATGTTGAAATCTTTGGTGTTTTTCAGTATTGACTTTATATGACCATTTCCCAATTAACATGGAAATCCCGACATTCTTTTCAGCATTGACTACACTTCAAAATGGGCAGAAACTAGAACCACATCACATGACATAGAAAGTTTTTTAATGAATTTCCAAAAAAAGAAGGTGTCGACAAAACATTCATTTCTGGGATTACTCATTAATGATCAAGGAACACATTTTACCAAAATGGATGTTAAAGGATTACTAAAAAATATAGAATCCCCTATAACACAAGAATACCCTACCAGTTCAAAAACAAGTGGGAAAATTGAATTGTCAAATAGACAGTTCAAAAAAATCTTGGAAAATATTGTAAACATAAGTTGAAGTGACTAGAATTTGAACCATTATGATGGACTATGGGTTTACCACACTACATTAAAAACAATCATTGGTACAACACCTTTTAGACTTATTTTTTGGAAATGGTATCATCTCATATTTGATCTAGTGCATTGCTCATACTAGGAAATTGAGAAGATTATTTTTTATTCTAAAAAACTAGAGAATATCACATGGTAAAGATGAATATATTTGAATAAATAAGAAATTATTATTATGGTAATGATAAAATATACAATAAATGAGCTATGAAATGTCATGATCAACCCTTTGCAAGACGCATATTTTCCTCAAGAAACAAGGTCCTCTTATTTAATTCTATATTGAAATTATTCCCTAGAATCCTATAATATAGATAGTCTGTACATTTCAAATTCATTCATGTTTTCCCATATGGGACCATTGAAATTTAGGAGGATGGTGGACCACCATTTAATGTTAATGGTCAAATATAAAAAATCATCCATGAACCCATCCATGAAGGTTGTTTCCTCATCTTGATGTTTATATAACCCTTCAGGGAGTCAATATCAAAATGATAAAGTAAGCACTAACTAGGAGTCAAACAAGGGTAGTTCATCTTATATTAGATAAAATTTGAATAGAATTAGGAAATAATATTATATGCTGGGAGATAAAGGCTAGGGTTCATAAAAAACTTGAAAAAAATTTCAATTAAACATCGTTTAACCCAATTACAGGAGGTGTACCTTTTCGACCAAAAATTATATAAAACATCGAATTACATGAAATGAAAAATAGTTATACATTGCGTACTACCTAAGAAATGTTCTTTAAAAAACCCAAGTCAAGAACCTAGGCATCACCACTCGATGCCCCTCCTCTCTATCTTCTTTCATCACCGTTCCATCATATTCTCCCAACCAGTCAGGCACCCCCTTTACTCCATTCATACTCTTGGTTTAGAGTTGACAAAGATGATATTCACTTCATATTAATAAATGGAATTGGACTATGAAAATAAACATACAATGAATCATCCTCAAGGCGGTCCACCTTCCACACCCTCACCACCTCAGGAAGCATATCCCCTACCTCTCATGGTAGCATGTGATTCCCTTTCTACTTAGGATGAATCCTTGACTAGCTCTGATGACTAGTTCAGGAATGAAAACCCCCATTTTCACCCATTTTGTGATTCTCTAACCTGAAGCACCACATCACACTCAAATGATTACAGGAGAATCCCATGAGTACAAACAGAACCCTCGACATACCCATTCTTGCCTGCCTAAACATCAGTAAGGAGATCATAGAGCTCCTCGATTGACTCTATATCTCTTGCATTATTGAGGTATGTGAGGAAACATATAGAATTATTTTTTGGGAGTTTTATTCTATATATGAGTTATTAGTGGAAAACCTACTATTTAATCTATGTGTTCGACTGCATGAGCTCTCATTATTCAAATTTGGCATAGACCTGAGCATCTGCATAGATGATTTTTCTATGTCATTGATTTTTTATGCTTCTTCTTGAGTCTCTCTTGTCTAATTCAAGTAAACTATGTATGATGATTTCACGAGATACTCAAATAGTGCATGACCCCTGGACCATAAGTCCACTCAACTGCGCAGCCCATCCTGTCGGATAGTTCATAGATATTTGGCACATGCCTGGTTTCATTGGGAAGAGTCTTGTGGGAGCGTGATTCAGGTCTATGTACTCATTTTGGAAGCATCCATGGGAGGCCCAGCTATCAACATGACTTCCCAATTCACCAATTACTATTGGGAACATGCACACAGTACTAGAGGTGCATTGATGGGTGGATCCTTAATCACCCACCTGGACCGCCATCTCGATGTTTTTTATATTGTCATCCATTCACATCCATTAGACAAAAAAGACCATTGATTTTATAATGCTAGAAAAGATAAAATATTGGTGAGGGATGATTCAACTTACCAATGGGCACAAGGCATACATGAGGTAGTCTCTTCTACGCTAGAGGCACCTCCACCAGACCCTGCACCTGATTAACCCACCAATTCACCTCCCACCCATATCCATACATCATCAACTACCACAAACACTACTGCTCCTCCCAACCATCTCACCCAGCTATATCTCTAGGAAATGTAGTTATGCATCCTGGAGAACATATGATGGATCTCTACCCATATACACCTAACCTTTACATATAATTCCAATTTTACTACCCCACCACCACCCTTTTCTCCCTTATACGATCAGACACCACCAGCACCTACCGAACCCTCCACTTCTACCACACTAGCACAACCCACAGCTCACACTGACATTCCCTCATAGCTCTCTAACACTGCTTCCCTATAAAAGTACATCATCGAGCATGACCAACAGGGAAAGGGGATGATCACTTCACTATCCACATAGGTTTATTATGTTGATCTAGCTATCACACTCACTTATCAACTTATGATCATCACCTCTCCACCACATACCTTAGCCCATCATCCCAACACCATTACTCTACCCTCTATAGTCGATCCACCAACCCCTGTTGCAAAAAAAATGCCATTGATCCAAATAGAAATCTCTCTCTACCACCACTAACAGATCACATGTGGACTATGAAGAATATTTTTTATTCTATTAGCTTAACATAGTTGGCTATGTTGCTTATTTTTTCTTTATAATTTTTTATTAGGGTTTTATTTTTTCTTGTTTTATATTATGTATCCCAACATTTTATACTATTAAACATATTTATATATGGGAACTCATTTTTTTCACATTAATTGGTTTAATTATCATATCATTGAGTTTTATAATATACTTGTATAACTCCTCTATTTTGAATAAGATTTTTGATGAACTGGTTCCACCATATTTTCTAGTAAAATGAGTTAGTCAGTATGTGGCAGAGATCAAATGTCAACATCAAGAACTCTCGCTGATGATTCATGCATAGAAGACACCAATATGAGCTACGATACCCTTCTTTCCACATATAATTGAGGCTAACAATGATCCTAAATTCTTCAATCCTATTTAAAGAACCCCCGATTTGGAAGACACTTCCACTAGTAGTTGTAGATTCAAGAGGATAAATTGAGCTAATGGACCACACTATCTAATAATTTGATCCATCCGTCTAACTGGTGATGTTTTTTGTTAGCGCTTTATGAGAGGAAACCCATATGTTAACTTTTTTATACCTCATAGTTATCATTTTTATCATGAGTCATATTTCTCTTACTTGAAATATATCTTCTACATTTAAATAAATTCAATTTCATTACTATTCATACTGTGCACCTACATGTATTTCTAATATCAAAATTTTTAAAACTTGTAGACTAATTTTTTATCTAATATAGGATATTTTTTTAGGAAATTTTTTAGGTATCCTAAAAAACAATCAAGACACCCATGTACCACCATGGTATAAAACTTCTTACATAGAGCTCTTGATTACCTCAAAAATAAATTTTCCAATTACTGTTTCATTTTTTAAGATTAATTTTCCAAAACACTCCCACTATACTTCTATGGACAGTGTAGACATTGTCTCCTTATATGTGTGGAACTTTTTTTCATATCATGAACTTTGGATAAAAATGAATAGTAATTGTTATCATCTGTCAATGTTACTTTTTTCAAATTGAGATAATTAATTTAACCTTAAAATCATTCTATCCATTTAAATAAAAAGAAAATTTAGGTTGTAAATTTTTAGACTTCCATTTTCTATATCTATTTAGATTTATAGAATGATTTTTAGGCCATTTGATTTAATTAAAATTCAACATTTTTAAAATTATGGTTAATTAACTTATTACTTGGATTTATACCCATAGTGATCATTTTTTTTATTCTCATTCCCAAGAGGTAACTAAGAGTATAAAAAAATATTCTTTCCTGATCATATATATATAGTGATAACTAGGAAATGTAATCATATTAAAGATTATATTGAGATCTCATTGAGGCTATGATGAAACAAATACTATTTAGAATTATGGGGGGAATCATTATTATGATACGTTTTTTGGATACCCACCTTACATTTTTTTCATCCTTAAACCTGTAGTTTCCATTAATGACCTTATAGGATGTACCTATTCGAATCCAATTGTCCCTTGCTACAATTATCTTTGTGTAATGAGTGAATTTACATTAATCAAGTGTGGGGGAAGCATTATCCAACATGGGATGATTATACTGTTGATATTTATTGTGTTTCTCAAAATACCTTTTGGTTGTGATCTATGGATACTTTGTAGCATTTCACATCTATCTTGTTTCTTTGAAAAATACAAAAGGAGAGGAAAAATGACATGGGTTATGTATTATGAAGGTCACAAATCCCCATTTCCATACTGATGAATCCCCTAAAAGATCATATATTGTTTGGGGAGGGATGTGACATCTTAACATTATATAGAATACAAAAAATAAAAAAAACTAAAGAAAAATTATGAAATATGATACCATTTTTTCACTAAATTCACATAAACATGGATATAACTGTAGTTATTAGGTGTGTAAACATTTTTATATTTAGGGGAACAATGTTATTACATTTACACAACATTCATGAATTATACACAAGAGCCTACCCTCCTTTTTAGCTTGATTTTTTTCTTTTTTGCTACCTTCCCATAGCCTCAGAGTCATTAGAACCTAATTGAGGAATACCACATGATTTATGTTTTATTATTTATTAAAAAAATAATATGATATAACCAATGAAAGAATGTGGTTAGGTATCACAACCTATCCTAGAGGGTCCTCTTCCATGACTACCCATGCCTGCCTCTAATAGGCCAAGGGAAAGCGACTAGAACCGAGTAGGCATATCTCAAAAAAGGTGGGAATTTTCTAAAGTGTATGTACACACGCAAACATCTCTAAGGCCAAAATGTAGAAATGTAAAAACCTTAAGTAAAAAGTCATTAAAATACTAAGACACCAACCCCATAGTATGACAGAAAGAAAACATGAATGTAAATCGGGCCAGAATACAACCCCAAAAAAACAAAGAATATTTCAAGTGAATGCATAAGTTACAAAAACTCATCCATAGAAAACAATACATGAAGTGTTGTTTTAGGATAGAATCCTGATTTATTAGGATAAAACATGTTTTTATGATCCCTATATGCATCACCTAGTCCTGGTCTACATAGAACTATGTGAAATCATTGATCCTATTCACAAGACATGACACGTGAGGGAAAAGCGTGTGCAGGGGGTGTAAAAAAATACTCAGCAGGAATCCCTGGAACTAAAATGGAAATACCACTAAGAAATACATGACGTATACATAAAAGGAAACACATGAATTACACCACAAATGAAACACATGATGAACCCCACAAAGGAAACACATGAATTACATCATAAAGGAAACACACAACATGCACCATAAAGGAAACACATGAAGTACAGTCCACTCACACATGTATAATACTAAAGTAATAAGAGAATGATTTTTAGTTGTAGTACATAGATATCCACATTATCATGACACAACGGTTTATGATGGTTCATAGTTCGACGATGGTGCCCGAAGTGTCGACGGCCACCAGATCATCGATGTCGCCTGAAGCGTCGATGGTTCCTAGAGCATCGATGATGCCCAAAGCATCATTGGGGCCTGTAGCGTCGATCGTTCATGGATCATCGATAGAACAAAAATTTCCAATGGATCATGGAGCATCAATGGTGCATGGAAAATCAATAGGTCATGCTTCCCTCAATTCACATAGTTACCAAGTTAGATCCAACCATAGGATTCCGCTCGTAGCGCACTTGTATAGGGAGAACCTGCTCCCCAAGCCATTAGGTCAAAAAAAATCCACAAAATATCTCATAAATTATATAAAAATGACCTTCTCATCGAAAAGATTTTAATTTTGAAAACATCAAATAAAATGGACAGAGGATTTGAATGTTATCGTTGTTTTTCTAAAAACGTACAAATTGGGTCAGATCGAACCTACCAGAGCAAACCCGACCCATTCTGACCAACATCACTAGACATGTTTCATCCAAAAACAACTTGAAAAGGATTGGTAGAGCCCAAACCAGCTTATAGCATTGGGATTCTTGGGCTACTGGGACGAGCCCACTAGGTCGGTGGAGCGGCCCGACACATCTAGTTTGGCCCGCCTTATGCGGGCTGGTTTGTGGGTGTCAGATGCAGCCAACCCTATCTATGTCACTTGAGTCAACAATAATACATTACTCATTCACATGGCCGACCCACCTATTCCACCAAGTCCCACGACCTCACTACCGTCATAGGATCCCTCTGACGTGGCTCCAAGCCATGTCCTGGTTCGCTATCGTGGGTTCCTTCTAGGGCACCTGGTCACCTCCCATAGCCCAAAGTGATGCAGGATACCTCAAAATTGGTCATTCCTGGACCGTGTCCAACTACCATCATCGACCCCCTACAAATGCCCCATATTTTCATGCTTCCACTAGCTTGGCCGCCTTCTCGGCAACTACATCCTCCACCATTAGCCTCCCCACCAGTGTCCTCACCCATTCGACATACCATCCTCTTAGTTTAGCACCACTACACCTAAACCGGTTGGATCCTTCACCTCTAGACACTACCTCCTTGTGATTATGCCTCCTTTTCCTGTCATTTCACATCCATGGTTCCATCACAGGATTGGTTTTCAATAAATATTTCACATAGTGTTTCAAAAGGGAAGGGAGAAGGTTACGAACACATGAATAATACATCAATTTGAGGGGGTGGAGTCTGAAAGAACATGAATACCCAAATAATTGATATTGACCTCGTTCAAGTTGGCCTTAATCCGTTAATGATACCAGAATAATGAAGGAAAAATGAACACATGAATCTAATCCCCAATCAAAACGTACAAGAATAAAAATCATCCCATAAGAGATCAAACTACAGATCAACCTGTTCGTTGGATGGTCTGCATGCATCATTAGATATAAGAAATAGAAATGAAATCACCAATATAATCAACATTCTACCTCATGGTTGGATCATTAATAGATGAAAAACGGAGATTTTTGTCATCACATATCCTCGATCCTTTAACATTCTTCATCATTCGTCGGAGAGGTTGATGTCTTTATGCCTTATAATAATTTTGGGGGATACAGAGATAACCATGGACTCTTGATAGAAGGACTTAATTAAAATAAAATTAACACAATGTCAAATAAAATATTTTTATAAAATATTTTTATTATGGTTTCCACCAAAAACTAATATTAATCTTGGACCTTTTCCAACTGAGTTTAGTCCCCACATAAGGTAAATTCAATTCTCTATACATAATGGTGACCTCATAGTTTTTATTCGGGTACCTATTTATATATTATTCCACTTTTTCAGGAAAATTGCTCATGCTCTCTATTAAAAAGTAACATTTTCCAACAAACATCCTCAAGAACACAAGGCCTCATTATCATATGACTTATTAGTGCATGGTCCCATAATTTTCCCAGTTAATTAATAAAAATAAAATATGAGAAAATCAGAGTCGTTATATTCTCTCATCCTTAGGAATTTACATCCTCTAAATCGAAAACAAGGTCTACTCATCAAAAAAATGTGGGTATTGAGCACAAATCGGAGCCTCTCACTCCTAAGTGCTCTCTTAGAGATTCCCTTGCTGCCAAAAAACACACACTATAGGAATCAAACACCCAAAAATGATCTTCACCTATCAATCATCGATCTCCACTGGGAACTCTACAAAATTAACCCCATTTTCAATGTACATCTCGCCTTAATCAATGATGTGCAATGGATAATTCATTTACCTCCTTATATGTGATACCTGGAAGACATCATGCACCTGGTGAAACTAATATGGTAAATCTAGGTAGTATTCCACCTTCCTAACTCTACTCAAAATCGAAAAAGGGATAATCTATCTCAGAGAAAACAAATCACATGGCCAAATCTATGCAATCTGCATCGATGTGATAACTAAAGGAACACATGGTCTCCTTCATCAAACTCCAAGGGCCTCTGTCTGTAGTTATAATATGACTTCTTCCAGCTCTGGGTAGTTTTAATTCGCTTCTAGATGATCTTCACCTTCTCTATGATAGCCCGCAAAAGTCTCTATACCCATGAGTTCAGACTCTACTATGTAAGTCCAAAAATGATCTGACCTACATTGTCATCCATATAGGGCTGAAAAAAAATTTCATTCCAATGTTAGAGTGTTATAATTTTTTTTACTCAAACTCCATCAGTGGTAGGTGATCCTCCCAACTACAAAAAAATTATAGGATGCAAGCACGTAGCATGACCTAAATAAATTTGATGGTCCTCTCTGTCTAGCCATCCGTATGGGAATGAAATCCCATTCTCAATTGAAATGGAGTCCCAAATGACTCTTGTAATCCCTTAAACAACCAGTATGTGAAATGATCATCATGATATGATATAGTCATTAATGTAACTTCGTGAAGATGAACTATCTCATACACATAGAGTAATACCAGGATCTCTACTAAACTCTAATCACTGATCAGTAAGAAGTGGGATGACTTGGTGAGTCATCCAATGATGACCAATAAGGAATCATGTCTCTTATATGTGTGTGGTAATCCCATCATGATGTCCTTCGATATGCCATCCCACATCCACTCGTGTCACCTCATGTGGTTGGGTTAAGCCTGCTGAAACCTAATGCTTAGCCTTCACTTACTGAAAAGTGAGGAATCGATAAACAAACTATACCACATACTTCTTCATCCCCAACCACTAAAACTAATGTTGGAGGTCATTGTACATCATCACCACAACCTAATGTACCATAAATGGGGATTTTTGGGACTCCATTTGAACCTCATCCTGTAATGTCTCTTGTACCATAGTGCACCCTAATAAAATAAAAATGTTCTCCCCACCTTTCTAATATCAATATGGGGCATTCCCCATGGAAAATTGAGCACAATGGGTCTTCAAATTGATATCCACATGTTATACCTCTCTGAATCACTATAAGAGTGGAAGGGTGACTACCATCGAATGGAAGTAAGATTGTCCATCACAATCCATAAAGGATATCTATAACATATCTAACTTTCTTAACCCCTCACTCAACAACTGCAAGATGGATATCCTACTTATAGCATCAGCCACTACGTTACACTTCACAAGAGTATTGACAATCTCAAATTCATAGTCCATGAGGAACTCTAGCTATCTTATCTTTCTCATATTTAGATATTTATAGGAGAATATATTCTTGTAACTCTTATGGTTAAGGTAGATGAAAAACTACTCGCCCATTAGGTAGGGTCACCACATATTTAAAGTTAGGACTACCACTACATGCTCAATATCATGGGTCATGTAGTTCTGCTCATGCTGCCTCAACTGGCGTGGACCATAGGTAATCACTACATTCCCAACATTAGGAAACAACCAAGGTTGGTCTCTAATTATTCGTATAACACTACATACCTGATTCCCTCCTCTATTAGTCTAAAAAATGGTGCTCTTGTAAACCTCTTCCTTAGCTGTAAAAATAACTAATGACTCATATCTATCCATTCAAAAGGCTACCACTTCAATGTTAAAGTCATCATGGGTGTGGCTACTCTAGCAAGGTCTGGTACAAACAATCAATAGTACCCATCCAAATATAAGAAACTCCGAAACTCAGTAATAATCGTTGGTGGATCCCAATAAAGAACCACTTAAATCTTCATTAGATCCGTTATAACACTAGACTCTGAAATGATGTGTCCTAGAAAGTGAACCACTCAAATACAAAAGTAAAGCTTCTAGATCTTCCAATAATTTTGGTGCTCTCGGAGTGTGTCTAAGACCATCCTCATGTGTATTTCATGCTCCTCCTCAGTTTCCGAGTATACTAGGATGTCATCAATGAATACAATGAAGAAACATTCTACATAAAACTAGAATATTCTGTACATGAGTCCCATAAACACTTCTAGAGCGTTCATTACACAAACATTCATCATCAGGTACATGTAGCAGTCATAATGATATATGAAGTTTGTATTTGGTACATCATTGCCATGTGCATATGGCTGGTGAAATCCAGATATGATGTCTATCTTCAAGAACAACCTCACTAGAATCATTTGATTGAATAGGTATTCATCCCCATTAGTGGATAATTATTTTGAATGGTCACCTGGTTTAGTAACTGGAATTCCACATAAATTCCCAAGCTCTCGTCTTCCTTCTTGGAAAACAAAACTAGGGTCTCCCAGGGTGAAACATTGGGTCAGATGAAGCACTTTCTCTTCAATTCTCCTAGTTTTACCCTAAAATAAAAAAGCTCTATGGGAGACATCTTATATGTAGGTTTATATATTGGTTTCTTCTCAGGGTATAGGTTAATGTAGAATTCTACCTTCCTACAGAGAGGTAATCTAGGGACATCCTCAAGAAATAATTCCACATTCACTACCACCACTATATGAAATTGATAACTCATATCATATTCCATACTACGAGTGAGGCTATCAAACTAGAGAGTAATTTTATAAACCCTCTTATGAGTATGTATTTATTAAATTACATGTGTATAATTTTCAATAACAAAGGAAACTCAGGTCCCAACTTCACAGACACATTGCACCCTATGCCAAAAATAGTCAATCTCAGTATGAACTTTAGATAACCATTACATACCAGGAATGAAGTCGTAAGGCCTCGACGCTACCACCATGAGACCCCAAACGAAAAAATTCTTCCCCTAGAGTAAGGAAACACTATTATAACCGTGTAATCATCAAATATCCCCCGTAGGAGTCTCTAAGAGAAGGGATCAAGTCAGTGGTTCCACTAGAATATAGAAGTCTCGAACAAGGGTCATGGTGAAAAAATAGTAACTAGAACATGTGTCTATCAAAACCTCAGGTGGGGAAGAAAAGATATAAATCATACCTCTAATCATTCGTGGAGAAAAAGGTTCATAAAACATTATCGCATAAAGTTGGCCTCATCCCCGTATACCATCTCCTTGGGTCGGTGGTAGACCACCTGGGGGTGGTGGTGGAAGCATTTCAAACATCTTACCACCACGTACTACTCTACCAACTCCTATTCCATGCATTTTTTCCTGTATACCACTCTGCTCCTTCCTTCTCCCCTGCCTCTGTGGCCCCTCAGTCGTCTACTGATCATGTGAATGGTGAGTATGGAAATCACGATCAATATGTACCCATCCAAAACCCAAGTAACAAAGCATATCATTCAGGTAAACATATCTACCCAAGGACCCTTTCACCACAGATCCTATATCCCAGGGTCATACCCCCAGAATTCATGAACCTTTGGGGTCCCTACATCAACATCGAATTGCTATCACTGAAGACTCAACAACCAATTATCGACTGGTATCTCACACTACAAGAATCCGCTCCACCAGAAATCTCTCCACTAACAGGGCTCGCTTCAGTACCCTAGTATATGAAAGGGTTGTAATGGATATCATGGATTCCATTATATCCCTATGTAACCCATTATCATAGGTATAGGCCCTGAATAATGGGTCCCTCAACATATCCCTTGAGTAGCGAGAAATATCCTTAATTGTCATCAAGTAATTTTCTACTGTCTGACTGCCTTGATACAGATGAAGGAGATCCTATATGAACCCTCCTTATAATGTCTCATGAAATAACTCATCCCTAAATATTTACTAAATTTATACCCATCATAGATTCATATCATCATTAGTCTGGATCACTAAGCTCCACCATCACCCAGCTAAGCCCAGAATAAAGCTTGCAGCTAGAACTTTCATCTGGACAGAAGGTGTCATCAAAAGGTGGAAGACACATGTAACTACCCTTAAAAATCCTTAACTACAAGGGGGTATAGATCACACCTAGAACATGGAGGTTTATACCTCTATAACTCATTAATTAAAGTCATCCTATGTGAATCCACTACCGGTAGTGCTGGTAGTAACTACTGCTCTCCATATGGGGGTTTCACTAGAACACCACCTAGAGGTGCTATCTCAAGTACTGGTCCATGTACTGAAGCCTCATTATATGGTGGACCATCCTCAAGGTTGTGCAATAGAATCCTTTCTAGATAGTATTGTTTAGGTATCATGAAATAGATCAAGATGTAACACAATCAATAGAGTATACATGGTGAGCTGAATCAAGAAGGACATGAGAACACACGCAAAATTATATATGATGCATCTTCCATTTATTTTACCTATAACTAGTGTTTTAATGTACCTTGTCTAAATGTAGAATTCATATTCATAGTGTATGGATACATCATCCACCACACCAACAATAGAGTCCCTAGTCTGACATCCAATCTCGAAACACTTAACAAAATTTCACCAAACCAATCTCATAGACTCTTGGTTCTTGAGGTAGAAAAAACCTACTCGGATACCACTGTATCATAGCCCATAGCATAGGGACCCATGACATGACTACCCTAAGCCCGATTTTTATAGGAAAAGTGCTGGAAACTAGCACCGAGAAGGGATATCACACAAATGGGTGTCATTTTCTTAAGTTCATGTACACACGCACACATCTCCAAGGAAAAAAATGCTCAAATGTAAAAACAATAAGTAAAAAGTGCATGAAGGTAATAGGATACCAACCACAGAGTATGATAGTATGAAAATTGGAATGTATGAAGGGATAGAATATAATCCCACCAAAAGAAAGAGTATATCAAGTGAATGCACAAGTTCTCAAAACTCGCCTGTAGAAAATCCTACCTGAAGGGTAGGTGTAGGACAACTACCTAAAGTCTAAGGAGTACAACCCATCTTTCTGAAATCATTAATCACGTCCTAATCATGGTCTACCTAGAATTTTATCAAATCTTCGATCATCAACACAAGACATGACACATGCGAGAAAATTATGTATAGGGGTGAGAAGAAAAATATTCAGTAGCACACCCTGAAACCACAAATTAAATACCAAAAAAAATACATGATTTATACCAAAGAGGAAACACATGAAGTACACCACAATGGAAACACAATAAGTACACTAAAAAAGAAAAACACAATGTACAACCTAAAGAAAACACATGAAGTACAACACAAAGGAAACACATCAAGTAAAATAAGCTCACACATGTATAATTCTAAATCATGAAGAAAATTATTTTCAGTTGTAATCCACATATCACCCAATTTTAATGACACAATGAGTTTTGTAGTTGCACGAACTATTTATGGTGCATAGAGCATCAATAGCGCACAGAGTGTCGACGGTGCCTAGAGCGTCGATGGATCCAAGAGCATCGATGGAACACAGAGAATCTATGGCACATGGAGATTTTATGAATCATTGATCTTCGATGGAGTATTAAGAATTGATGGGTTACTAATCATTCAATTAATGTAGTGATGAAGTCACAATGATCCATAAGATTCTACTCGTAGGGAGCTTGTAATTGGATAACCTACTCATCTAGAAATTTGGTCAAACCAAACATCCAAAAAATCTCACTTAGTGTATAAAAAATGTACCTCCTTGTCACAAGGGTTCCAATGCCACAAAAAACTTTTAAAATGGACATACAGTTTGAATGATGCAACTAGTTTTCTAAAAATGATCGACCCGAGTACGTTCTGACCAACCGAACATGGACCAAACTGGTCCAACCAACCTATGCAAACCTAGATCAGTCTATAGGGCCCAACCTGAGATTTCCATAAAGAACCAACTAGGTTTGTCCGACCCGAATCATCCTGGTTTTCCCCAGATCAAACCGGCTTGGCCCGCAGGGCCTGCTCGACCCGGCCCACTGGACTAGCTCTAATCATCTTGTTTGGTTCATTGCATGTGGTTCAGTTTGTGGGCCCCAGATGTGGCCAACCCTGGATGTATCCATCTAGTCAGTGGGGAGTCCTTACACATTTCAAATGGAATGTCGGGCTCCTCCTCCTAGTCCCACGGCCTCACCGCCGGCACGGGATCCCTCCGACGGGGCTCAGAGCTATATCATGGTTCACCATCATGGCCCCCTAGTCACTACCTGAAGCCCCCTATGACATAGGATCCTTCTAAAATATTCCCTCTAGGACCGCGTCCTTTTGCATATATAGGCCTCCCTAATGGCAGCCCATCATGTTGTTCTCTACTAGGACTATATTCCCCTTCATTCCCACTACTGCCTCTGCACATAGTGTCCTCACCCTACCGACATGTTGTCTTCCACGACCTACACTGCCCCACCGGAACTAGCCATTGTTTCCAAATCCTTCCCCTGAAGCCTTTCAATATCAGCACACCTCTGATGTGTCATCACAAGATCAGTTATCGATTTAGATTTTGTATAGTGTTTTAAAAGGGCAGGTAGAAGGTGAAGAATTCATGAAGAAAATGAGAGATTTAGGGGGGTGTTTTAAAGCATATGAATACCCAAATAATAGATCGTGTTCCTATCATGTTAGCCTTGATCCTATCATTTTTGTGAACCACGATGGAAAAATAAACACAAATATCTAATCCCCAATTTAACCCCCAGACATAACACCTATCCCGCATGCAATCAAAATGCAGAACAACATGTTCATTGGTTACTTTTCATCCATCATTGGATATAAGAAGGGGAAAGTAAATCCCTAGGAGTATCAACATCCTACCACATGGTTGGATTGATCATTGACGAATAGTAGAGTTTTGTGTCTTCTTTGATCCTCAATCCATCGACGTTCTTCGTTGTTCATCGAACAGGTTCCTATTTCCTTATCTCATAGACATTTCTAGGTTGGTGGTGATAACCCTAGATTCCAGACAATAAGAAATAATTTAAAGAATCCAATGCAGTGTTAAATAAAATATCATTATTAAATTTTTTAATGACATTTACTTCTAAAAACTAACTTTCACCATTGACTCATACCGGCCGAGGTTAGGCCCTACCTAAGGTAAAGTCACTTCTCTAAATGCAAGGGTGCCCTAATATTTCAGATCCAGACACCTGTTTTGGAGTTATTACACTTTTTAATAATCCTCCTCCAACTCACTATTAAAAACATAACATTTTGTAAAAAAAAATTCAAGAACACCAGACCTCTTAATCATATGTCATCTCAGCGCCTGATCTTATAATTTTTCCAATTAATTTATAAAAATATAATTAGGGAAAATATAATTCATTACATTAGGAACATGTACTCAGTGTATGATCGTAACTCTAGTTTCATTTTACCCTAAGTTATGAGAGAAAATTAATTATGTGGTAAATTGAAAATGGGTATTGAATTTAAGGAATATGTAATATTTTGTAATTACACGATTATTAATTTGTTCAATGAATTGATCTATGAGGCATGGATTATTTTTTATGTCGGGACGATTCTAAAGAAATAGGTCTTCTACATACACATAGTTGTATTTTCTAGGACATAATTAATATTTCTTTCGTTAAAAATTGAATACCTTTTTTTCAAATCCATATTGAGACCTTTTTTCTTAATTAAAAAAATTGTTCATGTGTGGGTGAGTTTGATAAGCTGAAATCTTATATAAATTTTACTATCATTTTAATAATATTTTTTAATGATTTATAAGATAATTCACATTTTATGTGTATATTCTCTGAAGAATAAGGATTCCTATTTTTAAATAGAGAAAATGAAGAAAAGGAGAAAAAATTCCTATATCATGTCATGAAACCTTGTTACATGATTTGTAGCATTGTTTAACAGTATGCGGGAAGTCATGAAGCAAGACATGATGTTCATCGTGAACACTACAAGTGGAGAATATATCTGATGATGTGAGTTTCCAATAAATCTCATGAACCCTTTCAAAAAAATTCCCACACTTAGGATAAATCATATAGGAGGATTCTCATCATGATTCACAGATACATGAAGTTCAAGGAGTCAAATCATCAAATATTGGAAGACATACATGCGAGAAATATGTTGGTTCAAAATACGTAGAGGAAAATGCACATAATCATTACATGATTTGAATACCAATTACATGTTATGTAACATTTCTCTTATATATATAGTAGTACAGAACTATATTTCAATTACTCCAGAGAAGACATACTTTATTCTTTTCATTCATCTCTTGTTCTCTTTTACTTCCTTGACCATAAAATCAAAATTTCATAGACTCCATTTTTTTACTTTTATACATGAATTGTGGAAAAAATTCAATAGAATTGTTCATTAAATTTTCAACACCAACATATCTTTTCTTATTTTTGATTTGAGTAGTAAACCACGATGACCCATTGGTGTGATTTTTCTCATCATTATTTCAATAAAAAGGATTACTGAATTGGGTTTGATTCAAGATGTAAAATAATTAATTTTTGTTTCATTTTATGACCCATCTTAGAGGTGCCCATTCCATGACTACCCAATGCTGGCCTCTAATAGGACAGGGGATTGTGACTGGAACTGAGTAGACATATCCCAAAAATGGGAGGCATTACCCTAATGAACTTGTATCCGTACACAAACCTCCACGCCAACAACGATAAAATATATAAAAACTAAGTAAATAATGAATCAAAACCACTATATCCCCCAACTAGATTAAAAAAGTAAATTTACTGGAATGTAAATAGGGCCAGAATACAATCCCACCAAAATGATTCTGTAAACAATTCCAACTAAACAAGGTGATCTGTTGCCCACAACATCCCAGTATATGAATGTGAATGCACAAGTTACTAAAACTAATCTATATAAATCCCTAACTAATCCAAAAAGAATGAAATGGTACTGGGACTACTTTATAAAGTCATAGGGTCACACCTCGTCTTTCCGAACTCACAAAGAACTACCTAGGCCTGGTACACCTAGGACTTCGTCAAAGGGTTAACCTTCTTCACAAGACACAACACGTGTTGGAAAAGAATGTGTAGGGGTGACTATAAAAATACTCATTAGGAAACCTCAGAACCAAAAAAGTAAATACATTTAAAAAAAATTACCCAAATTAAATACTAGATATATCCACACAGGTATATGACATCAACACATATAAATGAATATGCATATATACACAATCCATGACATTAGGTCTGGAGGTAATCCCCAACCAATTACCGGCCACATGGTTCTTCTTGAAGCATGCTCATTCTGGTAGAACTCACTCCTCAAGCCATGATATAATCAAAGAAACCCACTAAGAGGTCTAGATCATTTAGGTCCCACCCAAATTATCTAATTGGTCATAGATGATAAGGACACACATATATAGGGTCTTACCTATAGAATTACACTAAGTCAATTTAGATCAATCTTCAACGTAGATAATCCTTCTAGAAGAATACAACTTACCCTAGTAATTCATCTCCTAACATAGGGGATCCCATCCAAATAATACCATTAACCCTACTAATGTGGCACACTAGATGGAGGACCAACTCCCTACTCTTGGAGGTTATGTTGATTCCAAAAAACATCACTAGTGGCGATATATCATTTCTCTAGTTCTAATGAGGGATACCATAACTCTACCTGGGACTCAGCCTCTATAGGAGACTATAATCCAGTAATGTTAATGTAATGATAGACCGAGTCCTTGAAAAAAGGACCAAGGGAACCTCTGTCAAACTATACATCTCTATCTAAAATCTCGCCACATTATCTCAGAAGGACCATATCATCTCGAGGGTTCCAACATGGATGATAGTTCATCTATTCGATGCTCCGTTTAGAAGTTATTGTGTTCCGATGATTTAGAAGGGGGGTTACTAGGCATGTAGACCGAATCATGGTCGGTCTACCAAAGGTGGAGGTCGACCACCTAGACCAGCCACCCCACTACTACCAAGGAATACAGTCATGGTAGACAATGCCCCCTAGTTGATGTGACAGTACGGCAGCTGGATCGATCATGTCACATGGCGAACTTCCACAGTCGACCATGTCCTAGCTCTATCCTGATCACCTCATGTTGGACCTAGGTCTGACCCATTTGGCCAGACCCAGGCCATTTCATTTGGCCCGACCACATTGATCTTGGCACGCTCTTCTCGGGATACCCAGTTCTTCCCACTCCGCCTGGGCACCTCCATTCTGTGCGCTTGGCCTGCTCGACTCAACCCTCCTAGCCCAGTCTTACCCCACTTCCCAAGGCCCAATTTTTTTGTTGTGGTCCACTTTTACCAGCCCCACTGGCTCCCACACATCCACCCACTGCATTCCACACTATCGATGTCCTATCTACCTCTAATGACCACCACCTACAATAGTTTCAATTTCGTCGCCTTGCCAAACTACCACATCTATCCCACACCGGTTTTCCCTTACTGGGACCACAAATCCACCTTCGTCACTCATATTTCGAAACATTTGAAGATCCTCACTCCTTAGTTCATGATTTAATATACCTAACCTCCTTTTTTGTGATTCCTCTAATCTAGGGGTCTGATTGTTTTCAAATACACCCTGAAAGTCAAACAATGGACATGGGGATCCAACAGTGATGAATGCAAAGAATGAGGAATAAGGAAAGCACAATGAATTACCATGGAATAAACATCAGCCTTTTTAATGTTGTTCTGAATTCATTCACATTATATCAAAGAATGAAGTAGTATCTAAAACAAACTCCTGTTAATAAACCCCACAATTATCAACTACCTGCAATGATTGAGATGAAGATTCACATATTCTTGGATTGGCATGTGTTCATTGTGGAAACCATGAATGGGGAAGGATCACAGAGAAATAACCTCCCTAAATCAATTCAGATCAGTTTTTTATGAAGGATCATTGCGTTATCTTTGTTTTTAACAAGATTCATTCAAATCAGTTGTGCATTGATCAATAATCTACTATCGGTTTTCATTTTTCAAGAGAGTTATTCTTCATATATCATATGTATTCTTGTAATATTGTGATAACCCTAAATTATAGACAAATTATTATTAAAATGAAATGTCATTTCATAGATTAAAAATAGATTTTTTTATTAAATTATTTTGTCCCGCTTACTTCCTACGACAACCATTTCATATTTGAAATAAAATGACAAATTTTATGTTTTTCTAGGGTAACTCTGTCATTATGATTTCAATAGTGACCTCATATTTCTGATCTGGGAACCTGTTCAAGTGTTATATCACTTTTTCATGAAGTTTATTCATGTGTTCTATTAGAATGTTTTACATATTTCCGATAACTATTGTGTGAAGCTGGGCCTCAGAATCACAATTCATCTCAATGCCTGGTCTCGAAATAAATCTACCTAATTTATAATAAAAATACCTGAAAAAATATGAGACATTACATTCTCACCACTTTAGGGATTTACACCACAGGAAGATTAAAAAATGGGTTATTCAAACAGAGAAGGTAACTAAATACAAACCTAAGCCTCCCAATCCCATGTTCTATTCTAGATATTCTTGATCTCACACTGACCACGCAATTAAATAATCGAACCCCAATGAATAATCCTCTCATGTCGATCCTTGATCTCCACTAGATACTCACCCAATGTTTCTTTATCCTTGATGTCTATCTCACCCCCTTCAATGATGTCCCGTGGGTCATTCACATACCTCCTCAACCGTGACACGTGTAAGATGTCATCTTCCTACTCTAACTATAGAGGTAAATCCAAGTGGTATGTCATCTCTCCAACTCTACAAACTACCAGGAAAGTTCCTATGAACCTTGTATATAGCTTGTTTCCACAACCAAATCTCCATAATCTGCATCACGGTGGTACCCAAAGAAACACATGGTCTCCTTACTTAAACTCTTAAGTCATCTCTTTCCCATCGACATTAGAATTACATCAGATCTACACAATATTTATCTACTCTTTGATGATCTTCACCTCCTCTATAGTATCTCATACCATCTCTGATCCCATGAGTACTAACTCAGCTGGGTCAGTCCACTGAAGTGCCGACCAGTATGGTCACCTGTAGAGGACCTTGTATGGTGTCACACTAATGGTGGAGTGACAAATATTGTTGTATGAAAACTCCCCCATTGTTAGGTGATCCTCCAAACTATGTCCAAACTCCATCAATTATTCCCATAGCATGCCGTTCAGAATGTGAATGGTATACTTCGTCTGGTCGTTCGTCTATGGATGAAATGTTGTTATATAGCATAACTGAGTCCCAAACAACTCATGCAATCCCTTCCACAACCAAGATATAAAGTGAGCATTGTGATATAAAACTATAATTGATGGAACTCCGTGTAGTTGAACTATCTCTTGCATGTAGATGTGTCTCTAGATCTCTACTATAATTTGCTTTGAGATAGATAGGAATTGGGTTAACATAGTGAGTCAGTTAATGATCACCCAATGGACATTGTGTCCCCAATAAGTAGGTGGTAAACCCATCACAAAGTACATCAATATCCCATCCCACTTCAATTCCAGTACCATAAGGGGTTGGTCCAAACAGGCTCGAACCTGGTGCTCATGCTTCACTTGCTGATAAGTGAGGAATCAGGGGATGAAAATTGAAACTCCCTTCTTAATCATTGGCCACAAAATAGATGTATAAGGTCTTGGAACATATTTTTTCCACTAGGATGTGCTACCAAAGGGGATCTGTGAAACTCCATCAGAAGAACCTCCTACAATTCCAGTGGTACCACTATGAACCCTATGAATGAACAACATGATACCCACTATTTGAATGTCCATTAAGAGCATTCCCTATGAATAAATGATCATGTAGGATCTCATATTCAGTATATTCAATTTGTGACTCTCCAAATCACTATAAGATTTGATGGGTGAAAAGCATCAAATGTAGGTAAAATTCACCATCTTCATACATAATGGATAACTACAATGGGGTTTTCTACTCTAACACCTCACTCAACAAATATGAACTAGATATTCCATATAAAGCATCTGCCACTATGTTTCCCTTACTACGATTATTGAAAATCTAAAAGTCATAGTCCTTGAGAAACACTACCCATCACCTTTCTCTCATGTTCAGATCCATCTGAGATAAGATATACTAGACCCTCTTGTGATCATATTAGGTGATATAAAACTCTCCTATCGGGTAGTGTTTCTTCATATTTAGTGAAAAGACTACCTATTCCAACTAAATATCATTGGTCACAAAATTTTTCTTTTGAAGTCTAAAATACATGATCCATAGGAAATCACTACTTTGCCCTACATCAAGACACAACCAAGCCCAGTCCCTAATGCATCACATAACACCACATACTCAACGTCTTACTTTAGTAATCTCCAGATGGGAGTGCTCATCAACCTCTACCTCATCTCTTGAAAACCCTCATTGCACTTTTCCATCCACATGAAAGGTTGTCCATATCATGTTAAACTTGTCAAATATTCATCCACTCTATATAATAAATGTACAAAACTCCGGTTGTACCATGAAAAACTAAGGAAACATATGACATCAGTAACACTCTTGGGTGGCTCCCAAGAAAGCAATGCCTCAATCATCATTTCATCTACTACAAATCTTTCCTTTGAAATTACTTGTCCTGGAAAATGGACCACTTGAATTTATAATTGAAACATAGAGAGATTCCCATAAATATGGTGCTCCCATAGTTTTCTTAGGACTATCCATGAGTAAACTGGGATCTCATTAATGAATACAACAATTAAATAGTATGAGTAATGTTGAATGATCGTGTGAATGAGTCACATGGACACTGCTGGGGTGTTTGTCACACCAAAAGGAATAAAAAATTATTCATAGTTTTTGTAAAAGCACTTGATATTTTTCATTAGTATAACATCATCTCGTACTTGAAATTAGTGATAGGACAATATGAGGTCAATCATTGGGAACCATCATGTCCCATTAAATAGATCAAATAGGTCATCAATCCTCTTTACTTGTTACTTTTTCTTCATAATCTCCATGTTCATGCACCAGAAGTCCACACATAACCTCAATCATCAGTCTTTATTCTTGAAAAAAAAACTTGGTCTACCCATGGTGAAACGCTAGGTCTCACAATTCCCTTCTTTTACATTTCATCCAAATATACCCGCATCTCACAATGCTCTGTGAGAGTCGTTTGATATGTAGGTGTATATATTGGTGTTGTAATGTGGTATAGATAATTGTATATGATTATCTCCCTACATGGAGGTAAATGAGAAACATCTTCATGGAAGACGTGCTCATACTCCTACACCATTGTAAGAAATAGAGTACTCATTTCATTCACTAAATCATGGGTGAGGTTGGCTGAATGATTAGTAATCGGATACACCCACATAAGTGTGAGTCTATCATACACTTCATGAATTTCCTTTTCACCAAAAAAAGAAAATTGGGTAACATCACTATAGAAACACCAAACTCTTTTCCTAAAATATTCATTCTGATCATGAACTATGGATAACTAGTACCTACTCAGAATGACATCATAAGGACTTGATGCCACTACCAAGATATTCCAACTGAAAATCTCACCACGAAAAGTCAGGTCACATATTCGGCACCAGTGTATGATTTTCAAATCTTCTCACGTAAGAGTCTCAAATCCTAAGGGTTGAGTCAATAGTTCAAATAGAATCCTTGTGTCCCAAACCAAGATCATAGAATTAAAGGAATGACTGAAACCAATGTCTATGAAAATTGCAACTAAGGATTAGAAGAAAAAAATCAAACCTATAATCATCCCTGGAGCACATAGGTCATAATCCTCCATCGCATGCAGCTAGCATCATCCCTATCAATTAGCTCCCTGAGCCTAGTTTGAACCCCCCTTGAGGTTGCAGTTGTAAGGGTTCGAACCTCCAACCACCTCCAATTTTCATGTATTCTCCTCAGTAAAATCTTCTGCCTTACGGACCACCATAATCATGTATATTCATCTGCCTCGGTAGTCCCTCAACCATCCCAAAATCAGTTGTATGATAGGTTGGAAAATATATTACAAGATATCCCTAACCACTATATGTGTAACAAACTCTCTCTCTGGTATGAATCGAGCTGCCCAAGGAGCTCTTCATCGCTGAACCTGAGTCCTAGGGTCTTCTCCTAAAGTCTGTGTCCCACTTGGGTCCCTATAGATTTTGTTATCTACCTAATACCGAGGTCTCAACAACATGATGCCCACTACTATATCCCAATATGAGTGCCAGATTTACCTAAAAACACTCCATTAGAAGGGATTTCTCTAGTACCCTAGCATAAGTAGTAATGAAAATGGATTCAAAAAATTCCCTGATGTTCCACTATATACCATGATCAAAGGTCTAATACATTAAGAAATATCCTTGTACCATGTCCACGGAGTATCATGAATGACCAGTAAACATTATTGAATACTCTTCCATTTTCATATTCCCCTGTTGAATATGCAGAATATCCTATATATGAACTGATCTCAATGTGGGTGGAAATAAATCTTCCCAGAAGAGAAGTTAAAATACTGTCTAGGATAGAGTAGTATCATCATGATACTTTTCCACCATGCTCCACCATAACTCCACGGAGCCCTGAAAAGGACTCACAGTGGGGACTGTGATATGGTCGTCATCAGTACTCATAATGCGGAAAACATCAGGGACTGTCTCTTTCTAATCCTCCTCCGACAGGGGGACTGGCTCACTCTAAAACCTGGGAGGTCACTTCCACTATTACTCAAGAAACACACTGAGCCTACATGCATCCTCATCTACTAGTGTTGGTAGTATCTACTGCTTAGTGGGTGGTGGTATAGCTGGTAAATCACCAAGAGGTGTAATCTCTTGTACAATCCCCTGTAACAATGCCTCATTACTAGGCATTTCATCCTCATAATCACACAGTGGAATCCTAACATGATGTCTATATGGAGGAATCCTAAAATAAAACAATAGGAACCATGATAAATAGAGTATATCAGGAGAGATGACTGAATAAGGGCATTAGAAACACAACCATTCTAATATGATGCATGTACCAGTATTTGTCCCTTAAACTAGTGTTTTCATGTACTGAGATCGAAAGTAGGAAATCAGAGTCCTTGTGTGTATGGATATATCGGTTATTTCACCAACACTAGAGTCTCTTTCAGAAAAGACAATGTTGAAGAGCGTAACAATGTTTCCCCAAACCAATATCACAGACTCCCAATCCTAATGTAGAACCGACCTCCTCCATTTATACCACTCTCTCATGACCCATCACAGTGGGGCCCATGTCATGACTACCCCAAACCTGTCTCTAATAGGCCAGTGTTTGGTGACTATAACCAAGATGTAATATCCCACAAATGAGAGGTATTATCCCAAATTACATGTACGCACACACAAACCTCCATGCTACAAATGATGAAATATAAAAACACAAAGTAAATAAAATAATTCAATCCACTATGTCCCACAACCAAAGTAAAACAGTAAAAGAACTAGAAAGTAAACAAGTAAAAAACATCCCCCCAAAAATATTTTGTAAACAATTCCAATAAAACATGGTGATGTGTATCCCACGTCATCTCATTCTCTAAAAATGAATGGAAAAATTCATTAAACTCATCTGTAGAAACCCCTTTCTGGTCCATTTTAAATGAAATGACATTGGGACTACTATATAAAGAATAAAGAGAACACCTCATCTATCTAGAAATTATAAGCACCGCCTAGCCCTTGTCTAGCTATTACTCTATCAAAGGGTCAATCATATATACAAGTCACAACACATACAGAAAAATCCCATGCATGGGTGAGTATAATATTACTCAACAGTACACCTCAAAATCACAATATAAATACCACAAAGTAAATACCACAAATAAAATACTAGTTAGATCCACATAGGTATATGTCAACAACATATATAACAATAATATCTAGATATACTTAGTCTAATATACATTGTCTAGAGGTTAGCCACAACTAATTACTTTCCATATGATTCTACTCGAAGAACGCTTGTTTCGGGAGAACTCACTCCCCTAACCATGATATAATCGTAGACAATCATTAAGAGGTCCAGCTCATTTGGGACCCTCCGAAAGATTTCACATTGGTCATGAAAGACTATGATACATAGAGAGGGGATTTTCCCTAGATAATACCACTATCCCAATTTGTATCATCATGCAATATAATGGATCATTCCTAGATAATACCACTAACCCAACTGATTGTTCTCATTATATAGGGGATCATTCCTATAAAATACCACTAACCTTACTAATGCGGCCTTCTAGATGGAGTACCAATGTCGTTCTCTCATAGGTTACATAGATTCAAGAAAACTCCACTAGCGGTGATAGATGATCGCTCTAGTCCTATAGAGGGTTACGATAACTCTATCTGGCACTCAGCCTCTAGAGGGTACTATAATCCAGTAATGGGGATGTAATGTCTTACTAAAGCCTCAAGGTACGAACCAAGAAAAACCATCCAAACTAGTACTATTCCAACACTAATCTCACAAAATTATATCAAAAGTACTGTCTCATCACTAGGTTCCAAACGCCAAATAATTCTTGTCGATTAGATGTTTAGTTTAAAAGTCATAGAGTTTTGACATTTTAGAAGGGGGTCACTAGGATGGTGGATAGACTCACATTCAGGCCACTTAAAATGGCAGTAAACCCCCTAGACCTGCCACCCCTCAGCACCCATGGTAGATAGTGGCTGTCGACAACACCCTCAGCTACTACGGCCATGCACCAGCTAGATCGATTGTGTCTTGCGATCATCCACCATGTTCGATTGTGGCCCGAGTCTGACTCAGTTTCCTGAGCTCTGACCTATTAAGCCTTACCCACCTGGCCCGATCCACTCAGCCCAAACAAGACAACTTTGAGCAGCTCGTTGCCCTATGCCCAAACTGATTTCACCTGGCACACTCTGCCCGAGATACTCTATTCGGCCAACTCGGTCTGGGCTGCTCCGCTCGACCCACCTGACCTACTTGGCTAGGCCCTCTGTTCTCGGTTGCACCCTGCAATCTGCATCTGATACAGCCGCTACCACCACATCTAATTTCCATCAAACACTACAATATTCCACATTCTAAATTTTTGTTCACCGCACTCCACATCAATGAATTCACTTCTACCTCTGATCACCGCCGCCTCAGATCTCCGACGATGCCACTATCTCACCAGAAAATCACATCGGACCCACGTTGGTGGTCCCTGCTGTGAACTATCCCACTAGCTTTGATTCCCAGATTACAAAACAACCGTAGATCCTTACTACTCATGTCACGACATACACATACATGGCCTCCGTTGTCTCGTTTCTTCCAATCCATGGGTCTGATCGTGTTTGGATCCACCCTCCAAGTCGAGTCACTGACATGGGGGTCCAATGATGATGAATGTGAAGAATGGGGCATAAGAAAAGAACTAGAATTGCCCAAGGAATAAACATTGTCCTTTTTCGGGTTGACCTCAATTTTTTCTAGTTAGACAGTTGAATGAAAAAGAATATTAAAAAACTCTAGTTAATAAAGCCTGAAATTATCACCATCCTACAATGATCGAACCATGGATAAATCTGATTAGTGTGGATCTTATGAATAGGGAATGATAAAAAGGAAATAAATTCCATACCTCGATTATGATCAGTCACTAAGGAAGGATTATTATGTCATCGGTGGGGGCATTGAAATTCCTTCAAATCATGTTTGCATTGATCATCGATCCACACAATATCACCATTTTTCGAGATAGCTCTTATCTATGTCTCAGGTGAATTCTAGGGTTATGGTGATAAACATGAATTCTTGAAAAATGTGTATTAAAGGAAAATGTTTCTATGTCGATTAAAATAAATTTTGATTAAATTAATATAAACATGATACATCCCATGACAACCTTTTCGTATTTTACTTGTTCCTAATAAAGTTAAGTTCTACCTAGCGTAAACCACTATTCTAAGATTAATATATCCCTTTGATTTTTTATCCGAGAACCCGTTTAATAGTTAATTAACTTTTTCTGGAAAACTCTTTGTGGATACTATTAAAATATTAATATTTTTCAAACAATTGTTTCAAGAAAATCCGGCCTCATAATTACATACTATTGGAGTTCCTTGTCTAGAAATCAATCTACATAAATTCTAAAAAATTACATTGAATAATACAAGATGTTATATTTGATGTTTATTAAAATTTGATAGCTTAAATCATTTCATTTTTGTTAAATATTTATACTCGATCATTATTAGAATGTTAAGAATGATTTCAATTTAATTTTTATCTACGTTCAATCCTACCATGAGTGGATAAACCACCTTTGGTAGGGATCCAAAGTATGAGATTTGAAACTCAATAAATCATTAATTATCAACTTGTTAACCTTAATGGTTAGTAATCAGGGTAAATAAAATTTTTATATTTTATTCATTCAAGTATCCCTGATCATGGTACATTTGAATGAAGGACCCTATCCTGGTTGGAGTAGATTAGTCTATGTCTAATATCATAAAATAATTTCTTCATTTGAAGCTAAGATTTATGCATCTTGGTTTTCACTATCTCGAGATCAATGAATAGTTACCTCTTAAGTAAAAATAGATGATTTCACCCTAGTCAACCAGAGACCTCAAATTTCATTATAACCTAAACATTAGGATCCTCTCATGTTATAATTGAGATCATCTTTTCTACAAAACTCCAAAATTGATCATTATCACATACTTATTCCTAAATTAAAACATTATAATTATAGAAATATTTTTCCCCGACTAAATAAAACCAGGATTAATTCGTCCCCAAAAGTTTCCAAGCCATAAGTTTTTATTTCTATCCATTTTCCCCATGTGATAGACCACAAACTATATCTATAATACATATCAGTAGCAATTGAATTTTGGGAAACAATCAAATATAATTTGATCATAGCCTGTGAAAATTAAATAACACGGGAGATGATGTAACATTATTATCTTTTTTATAAATCAATAATACTTAAAAATACATCTAGAAAGTATTTATATGAAAAATTAACCATGATGAAATTATGGATATGGTTTGACATACGTACGTATGAGTAATGTTTCCATTTTTCAATGATCATTTTGGATTGTAGGTAAGTATTATTATATAAATCATGAATGATCATAGTATCATATATATATATATCATATTAATTATTTTAATATACTTATATATAACATCAATGTGAGGTGGTGTTGAGAAATGAGTCACATTGCTTTCTGGAGGTGGTGGTCCATATGTACACACAAATGCCAGTATAATAATTCTCTTCATTGAAAGGTAGGAAAATAAATTATATATTATATTTTATGAATGGTAAATATTTCATTAATATAATATATAAACATTAATTAAATAATTATAATTGTGATGATAGGTGGTGATGGATAAAAAATTATATTGTTTCGTGAGGTGGTAGTATATCGTACATACAAACAATTAATTCTTTTCCTATTTGAAGGAATTGGAGATGGATATAGACCATGAAACTAACATAATAAAATATCTATATATATTATACTTTTTTTATTATTTTATCGTGTTTCAATAATATTTTTTGGGATCTAGAAGAATAAACCAAATAGAAACAGTTGATTAAAAATGATACATCTTCTTTAGACAATATCTTTTTATTAACACATTAATACCACTAATGTTGATTATATGACTAAAATAAGGAATATAGAAAAGTTTAGTGACTATAAGATTAATTTTATGATGTTATTGGATGATATTATAATGGTTTTAAGTGTTAATAAATGAGAAGAATTTGTTCCCTCTTATAAGATAGGGGCGGGGCACTCGAGGAATTTCCCAAAATATTAAATTAATATATATTAATTTTCTATTAAAAAATAAATCAAAGTGAGTGATATTTAATATAAGATGAAAATTTATTGAATTAATCTAAAAAAATTATATATGTTTTTACTATATTTATACACTTACCTTTTTTGTTTTACCCTTATTTAATTATATTATCTCTTACCATGAAAACCTATATTTTTTAATTTTCAATGATAATATTGTGAAAATAAAATGTCAAAAGACAAATAAATGAATCATGAATTAAATTTTAAACAATAACACAATAATTATACCAAATATATGTTTTTTTAATTTTATTTCTTTTAATAAAATATTGTTTACTATAAAATCTTCATAATATTCATTTTAAGATATATACATTTCATTGACATTAATTAGATCACTAAAACTAGATAACATCAAACAAAATACATCCTTAATATGTCAAGGTAATCAATACAAATAATTTATGCAATTAATTTTATCAAATTATATTTATTTTATAATTTTTATTTTATTTTATTTTATTTTTCCATTAATTAAATAACTACTTTATCATCAATATGAAATTATTTGATAAAAATATTTCATCATTAAAAAATATTAATATATTACCATGATGTCGATAAATAATTTATATTTCCAGAAATATTTATATTCGAAGATATATTATGGAAAACACAATATTAAAAATGTTATAGTTATTATAATCAAGAATGTGACATATTTATCCATTCATTAACTAAAATATTATAAACATCATAATAACATTAAAATTACAATAAATTTTCATATAGCCAAAACATGAATGATTACGAATGAATATTATTCTTACAATAATTTATTTTAATTTTATGGGTCACACTATTGTCCTTATAATATTATTTTTTTCTAAAGATACCCAATTCACCCTTTATTGTGGTAACAAAAAATATCAAGGTTACTATGAAATTGGAAATAATTAAAATGGGATTGTATAATTACGTTAAAAATTATGAATATAAATATAGAATAAATTCTTCAATATTCAAAACATAGGGGTTTCATAGTTTAATTTAAAATTAAACATGAAAAACTCAATGTAAAATTGTGTTTCATAAAAATTCCATTTTAAATATAAAATTTATAATACTAAATTCAAATATAAAACTTTTTAAAAACATTAATTATTATATTTTGAATAAATTTTAAATAATAAATATTCTTAACTAATCCAAAATATAATTTTTCCATGTAAACACCAAAAAATAGAATGTTTAATAAATAATGGTATTTTCACTATTCATTGAAAAATCTAACATTTCAAACAAATTTAAAAATTTCACTATATTAATGTTTTGATATATTGATTTCAAAAATATATTTCCTTATATCAAATATAATTTCATAAATCTCCATAAAATGATTATAAAATTATGTATAAATAATTTTTGATGAAAATGAATTATGTGATTATTTTCTTATCATTTACCAATAAATATATATTGCATAGGAAGTTTATATATACTTTATAAATAAATTTTTCTTATTCATACCTATGAATATAATGTCTAGGTTATAAAGATTATATATAATATTTGACTATTTATTTAATCACTATTTTTCATATCTTCTACACATTTAGACATAGTTATTCCACCAAAAATCACACGATATAACAAATTTCAATAATAATCTTATGAACCTTTTCCTAAAAAATTATTTTTTAAATGTTGTAATCACATGGAAAATTTTATGGAAAACATTAAAGATTGAGTTAATATATCTTGTTTTCTACATTGATCATGGATCACATAGACTTTGAGATAATTGATTTAGAAAATAATTCATTAAAAAGTGTTCTTTCATTCTCTAAAAAATATCAATGTTTTTATTCAAAGAAACATAAGAAAATTAGAGAAGAATAAAATTTTTAGAGAATGTTCCTCCAGCATCCCAAGAAATATCCAAATTGGGATTCAAATTTTTCTCATTAATGGGGGAGAAATTTTTTCCATAACTTAAGTTCTTGGAAGAAGTATATTTTTAATTTTTTGGTAATAAGGTGGGAAATCTCATTGAATTTAAAAATATTTTGTATTGAAGAACAAAATCTAAAGGGGATAATAAATTTCTTATCGGATGAAAATTTTTATGTATCATGTTTATTTTCAACATTTTTTTATAATGTTAATGGGGAATTTAATGTTTAAGGTTCTAATGTTAAAAGTTACTAAAAAACACTAAATAGTACCAAAATATATTTTTATGTAATTTTTTTTATTTTTTGCATCATTTTTAAGGAATCTTTTTCAAAGATGACATCATTGCATATTATAACTGACCTTAAAATGTATTTTTTATGCATTTTCACATATTCTTTTTAATGTGACAATAAAAACATATTTTTCCAGATGGTTTTTAGAAAACCTATGTCAAAATGGAATCTTTGACATCAGTTTTAAAAATTGTCATGAGATATCTTATTTAAAGTGGTTTTCTTATAATCTGTATTAAAGATCATTTTTACATCGGTGTTTAAAAAATAACTAGATTATAAAAAATAACTATATTTTTTTGAGTTTGTACAATATTACATATAGTTCATTTTCATAATAAATAAGAAAAAATATTGTTCCAAAGGATAAATTACATATGTTACACTAATAGAGTTGAAATAAATAAGGATAATTCAATAATATAATGATAATAATCAACATATGCTTATTAGAATAATGATTTATCCACACATTTAATATAAAATATTGATAAAAATTACATATCACAGTAACTGTATAAAATCTTGAAAAAAACATGAAACATTGACTTAATTTTAAAATTTGTAAAAGTCTTTGTCTATATATGTTTATTCCAATGAAAGATCTCATAAGGCCACCCAAGATTCATATTAGAAAAAATTTTATAATCTGATGGAATATTTTTAGTTATACCATGATCCGAAGAAATATTATTAATTATAAGATCAAAAGTAATCATCAACTATATATCAATTAAGAAAAGTAATTATAAAAACATTAAATCATAAAAATATAATTACAAACACCATGATGAGATCGTTGAAAGAAGTATTTGTGTATTGATAGAGAATATAAAATGAGTTGATTCAATGTAATGATTATTATAAAAATACATTATTTTAAATTAATATATGTGTATCATGAAAATTTATAAAATATATGGTAATGGAAAATGTGGTATCATAAATATTAAGTATAAATTGAACATTTTGATTTTATGCTATAAAAAAATTCAATTTTTTATTAGAGAGATATTATATTTTAACTTTCACATCCATTTTGTGATAATCATTAGGGAAATATAGCTTTTAACAACTTTTATATTAAAATTGACCTTAATATTTTCATTTTTTACATCGGTTTTATAGTAACCGAGGAGAAAAAAAAGCTTTTAACAAAATGTTTTTCCGGAACTGACGTTAAAAGAAACAATTTATATTAGTTTTTCATTAAACCAATGATAATAATTTTGACCATGTTTTAGTTTATTTCCCAACTCTCAAATTTAATCATATTTCATATCAAAATGTAGTTACATATCAAAATTTATGGCCATTATAAGATGGATTTCTCTAAAACATTTCATAGAGATGTTAAACTTCTGACGTCAATGAGTTTTAATCTGTAACTCCATTTTAGCTCTATGGCCAGCCCAATCGAAGCTTAGAAAAAAGATCTAAAATTTGGTCATTATTATTAATGATGGTTTTTAAAAAAAAACATTTTTCAAAAACTTACATTTAAAATTGGTTCCATAATAAAATGGATGTTAAAATATTATATGAGGACTTTTAACTTCGATTCAACTTGATATGATGTTGAACGTCGGATTTTTATATCAATTACTAAATAAAAGAAGTTAAACTTATTCCATTATTTCTTTAAAATTTTCTTCTAGAAAAAATTTTATACGTTAGATTTTGAAATCAATTATTAAATAACCAATATTAAAAGTCCTCATGGAATTATTTTAATGTTGCTCTTGATGAAAAGATATTCAAATGTCAACGTTAAAGACCATTTTTCTACAAGTGAATGCGTATGTTAAAGGTAAATGATCCAAAAGAAATTTTTTATAATAGTGATGGTTCCACATATAGAATAATGTTTTTATGATGAAATATCAGTATCTATGATATTTTCAGCTGCGAATATGTGTACTAGTAGATAAATAGGTTGAAGAGGTTTGCTGAATTAAGAACGAAGGTAAATCCATTATAAGTACAACGGTGAATTAGTATTTACTGTATAATCATAGTAATATTTTTAAATGAATTATACCAATGTTTCTTAATTATTTATATATAAAGGTTTAGAAACATTACTACATAGTTGCTAAAAAGGATAATAAAGATCCCATATTAAGTAAAATGATATTTTGATGATCTTATATTTTCTATTTTCATGAATATTATTATTATCTCTGGTTAATTAAATAAGGGATGAAAATGGTTTTCAACCTCATGGAAATTTATTAGGGATACAGAATACATATTACTAAATTGATGAGATTGGATAGATATATAGTTGTGTGAATATTGCATCACAACAATATGAATACATTAATATAATGTTTGAGAAAAGTGTTGTAAAAAGTTCATGTTATAGTTTAAATAATTATACATTTATAAAAAATAGATGATGTTACTGAAGAAATTATTTTAAAATTTTGAATTTATTTAGTCCATAAGAGTTTTCAAAAAGATGATAATTCCAAATTTTGATCTATGTGGTTTGATTTTCTGGTGTAAAAATGTTTATACTATGATGTGTTGAAGATTCCAATATTGATCGAACAAAAATGGTTGAAGTAAAATGATGTGAATCTACTGGATAGAAAATTTTCATTCTGGTTTTCCAAATATAAAGATTTCATTCAATATATACAATGATCGAGGTAAAAAATCAATTGAGTATACTGATGCCATTATTTTAGGTTCCATCGGACAAAGATTTTTTGTTACAATGATGTTTTCTCTCTATGTGAAGAATATTTACAACATATATTTAAAAATTTCATTGGGTGGAATGGTTATGAGATAGATTATATAGTTACTATCAAATTGATGTTGTGAATAATTTGTGTGCCTCATATGATGTTCCATCAGACTATTATCTATAAAGTCCTACCACTCATTGGAATATGATGTTAAATGATCAAACATAGTGGTTGACTAATGAAGCCAAAAGTATGAGTTTTTAAGTCAATAGAATCAGTAGCCTAACCATCAGATATATTTAATCACATGCTTTCCATATATATATGTCATAGTTTAGTAGGTTAATATTCATTACATAATATAAAAATCCTAGGTAAAATCAAATAGTTCTAGTATATTTGGAAACATAAATACATGAACAACTGGTTCCTAAGTAAACTATATCATCTCCCCCTGAGTTATTCAAAACTATCACCCATCTTATATATATCAAACATAGAAACATTATTTATAACCTAGGGAAAGGATAGTTAAAACAGGATGATCTCAGATGATCAGTAAGGGTAAACAGGGGATATATCAACATAACATGAGAATAATTTTATGAGAACATGGGAATAACATTTGAAAATCATACCTCCAAAACATAGATCATAAACATAAATAATAAAATAAATATTTGATGTTTATAATACAATACCCATAACTAAATCAAATCATGTAATCCATGAGATGTTAAAATTGGTATAAGACATATATTTGTGGAATACACATAAGTACATAAATTAATTTCTCTAATATTAAAGGTTTAATTATAATACTATCATAGTGGGATGGGTTTAATCCCCAAACAATCCTAGTAGTCAAGGTTCACTCCCAATACCATCATAGTGTAGAGAGTCCCTCAATGAATGTAGTTCCCTCTCTATTCCTACCCTTTGTATCTCATGACATATCCATTTTTATCCAATGCATTGGAGGGATATATAATTCTATGAAAACTCTTCATATAATTAAATTCATCATGATTTCTTCCAAAAGATCATAAAACCTTCACTATATCATAAACTATAAAAAATAAATGGGTTTAACATTTCATCATTTAATAACCAATGGAAAAGAAACTGTTTTCATAATAATTTTTTCTTGGAATAACTCATGGAAAAGAAACTATTTTTATAATCATTTCATCAATCCATCATAGGAGAACCCCTAGAAAATGAATGGGATTCCTATGTTTCTTGCCATAATAATCATTAAAATATAGATAAATAAAATTTATCATATCATTAGAACATATCCCCAGTAAATTATAAGTAACATCTAGGGTTTTCATTCATTAATGAATGGAAGCACAATAAAAATATTAATAATTTTTTTTTCAGTAAAATATACTTTACATTTATGACACACCACACAAATATAAATAAGTGGTGAATATGACTTTTTTCCCATGAAAATTTAAGTGAGATCAATATCCATTACCTCAAGTTTCTAATTAAATCATACATTTTATAACCTCATTTATAATAAATATATTTTTATTATGCATATATAAAGAACCATATTTATATATATAATTACATATATGATTTATTTATAAGAATTTATCACTCATTCATTAATAGTTCTTTATTAAAATCATTATTTCAGGTGATAATTGTTTCTGTTTTCACAAATGTTTTGGTTCGGTAGTATTGGACTTGTATTTTTATTATAGTTTTATTACCTGTAGAATGTTATTTATTATATAAATTACAAATATATAAATTTTATTCATATTTATAGTCATCAATAAATTCTAAAAATATGAAAATTAATTACACAGTTCTTGGAGATGGTAAGTTATATGTACTCATAAATGATGATTCCATTTTTTAAGGAATAAAATGAAATAAATTTAAATAATAATTCACTATTTAAAAATATTTTTTATATAATATATATAATACATATTTTTAAAATTTATACTTATTTCCAACCATTTAAAAATAAAATTAAAGACGTATCACATTGCGTTGTGGAGCTAGTAGTCCACATGTACACGTTATAGACATTATAGTTTTTCAACGGAATAGAATGTGGGAATTTTGATGTAATATTATAATTCAAGAAGTATAATTTTCTCATGAATATCATATATAAAATTTAAATCCCTTATTATATATATCCCTGAGAGGCGAAAATGGAAAACAAATTATAACAGTTTTGTTTAGCATTTGATGAAGGAGGATATTGATATGTATTATTCCATTAAACAATAAAATACCATTATATTGAATAAAATAGTGTTTTATTTAATCAAATTTTAAGATTTTATGGAGTATTTGGAAGAAGAAATAAAAGAAAAATTTTTGGTTTAAAATTGTACATGTTCTTTGTAGAACCACTTTAGGTTTTTACCTAACGCCTTTATATGATTTTTTATGATTAATACAATAAATATAGGTCATTTTTATGGATTTATTAATGTTTTTTGGTATGTATTTTTGAATTTTAAGAATTATTATTAAGAAAGATATGTGGTGCCCTTTTATAATTCAGTTGAGTGGCAAACATGTATTTCTTCAATGTTTTAAAATAATTGGATGTCACTTTCTTGGTCACAAGGATAAAAATGGACCATTAGAGAAACATATATGATACATGTTTTAAATTTGTATATAAAATAGAAGTTATACACGTTTTTTTGTCATTATTGATCTAATAATTTTAGTTAACTCCATAGAAAAGTTGTTTTAACCTTAAGTGTAGTAAATAATTTTTATTTTTTAACCAATTTTTTTGAAAAAAAATTATGTTAACCTTATTAAAAAATATTAATTATTTTTATTAAAAATATGTATTATATTTTACCAAATTTAATTCACATAATTGTAAGAATTTAACTAAATATTAAACCTGTAGGCGTGAAGAAAAATATAGTTTTTAAAAGAAAATGTTTTTTTAAGTGAAAAGTGCATTAATATAACAAAACGACATAAAACTGGTTAAATTTTACTAAATTATATTAATAATAATATAAATGAACTAATATCAATTTTAAAACAAAATTAATCCTTTTTTATTCTTTAATATTTTAGTAAAATTCTATAATTTATTAATAGTCATCGAAAAATTAAACATTTTAGAAAATTCTAAAAATTCACTCTAGGACAATTTTTACAATTTTTAAAAAAATGTATGTAATTTTCTAAAAAAATTATATAATTATATAATTTTAATTTTAAAATAACTTCTCAAAATAAAATGAAATAATTTTTAGAAAAAAAATTTGTTTAGGAATCAAACTAGATTTATTATAATATCATACCTTAGAAATATATTATATGAATGATAAAAACATTATTGAATACATAATTTAAATACATCATTTTGAAAATTCACCAATATTTATAAATTAAATTTTTTAAAAAATAATGATGCATTAAATTTTTTTTAAATGTTTATTTTTCATTAAAATTATTTTCATTTTCATTTATAATCTACTGATGAAAATGTGTTTATTTATAACTTTGTAAACCATATATTTTTTTAATAATTTATTTAGTAATATTAATATACTTTAATTTAACAACATGTTTATACCCCCTTAAAATTAATTTCTCCCTTTAAATTTTATCAATCCAATGAAAACAACTAAGGGTGCTTATGCATCATCATATCCTTAGTTTCTCATCTAGCTTCTTCAAATTGCTGCTTTCATGACAAAACATTGATCAGTTGAGTTGTCATGGTTCATAGAACTTTCTCTCTATGATCCCAAGTCACCATAAATTGTTACTCATAATAAATATCTTATTTATTAGTATTTCATATGAGATCATTACATGTGAAGGATCATGTATGTAATTCCTTAAGAGAGATATGTAAAAAATAATGTGAATTAGAGAGAGGTTCATTGAATGTGCCAATAATGAATCTATTGTCCCTACTCAATTAAGAATCTCAAAGGGGAAAATATACATACGGTTCATCATTATTTTTTTCAAAAATCTCATAACCATCTTCCATAGAGAAATTTTCAAAAATACTTTATCACCAACATCAGACTCTATATCACACTGATGATTGTCAGTATAACTTTTCTATCGACTTTGTGCTAACCTTATTAATTTATTAATGTATATATCCTTATCTATAATATCTTTATCTTTTATAGGTAACCATATCCATCTTTTTCTAACTTTACCCAAAAATATTTTTTTTACCCATCTTTCCATATAATGGTTTTTAAGGATCCATCTTAATGCTCGAGTGAATGATATTATTCTTTGAAAAATCGACTAGAGGAGCTTGTTGATACCAATCACCTTTAAATACCATAGAAAAATATATTATCATATCTTATAAGGTTTTAATAGTTCTCTTATACTGTACATGTGTCTAAGGATTGTAATTTTTACTAAAACATTACTCTGTAATGAGATCCTTTAGAATAATTATCTAGAACTACATAAAAATCCTCAGATTCCGATCAAATATAATATAATTTGGTACTCTATGAATCCTTAACACATAAATAAAGTATATATTTGTATTTTTTTCTTGAGATAAGTATTCTATTATTTGTAATAATTGTTTTGACTTTTTATGGTGTTAGACTACAACTACAATAGAATAGTTTCATTTATAGGTTTTAGGGATTGTGGAAATGAAATCAACACTGATTTTTTCTCATTTATATTATGATATAATAAATTGATATAACATCACTTTATAATTTAGTCTCTTATCCTTAAATTTATAACATACTATGTACCATGATATATACATAGCAATAACACCCTTAATGTTTCACAATAGGAATACTCTATTGGATTTCTATACATCTTCATACGTCCCAAATGGATAGATAATTAAATCCAATGATCCTCATACAATATTTCCTTATTTAAATATTATATTTATGGAATTAATACACATTTCATGAACCATGTCATTTCATAATAATCATTTTTAAACTCAAGAACATTTCTGATCTTCGTCTACAAAACAATGTGTTCCTTCAATGCCTCTTCAATCATCACATGGATAGTTGGATGAACACAAATTTCCTAAAGATAGGATTTTCCAAATTTATTTATTGTTTATAAATCAGTAATTTTCAAATCCAAAAAAATTATCTTTTTTGATCCTCATGATATTTAGGTTAGTATTATCCTTTCTAATAAAAGAACCATCCAAATTTTTCTCTTTACTAGCATAGTAATTTTTTGAAAATTCATAATATTTAATATGTTACAGCTAAATTTTATAGTACATATTCAACTCCATCTATTTGAATATATAATTTAATCTTTTTTTATCACAATTTAGGTCACGCATTTCATCATAATTATAATTCCTCCATATCCTTAATGAAATAATTATTAAAACTAACTCTGATTCATGAGTTTGAATTTTTTTTTCTCATGAACCATCAATATTCTTTTGTTATAAGCTATAAGTATATCATTATGCCTGATATCACATCCCAATTGCTTATTTGATGAATTTTTATAGATTATAAACCCTTATGTAATGTATGAATTAGTTTAATAACAAAATATCTCTCCGCTTCCATAAACATTTAATCACATTCATTAGTTGAAATGAACTTGGATCCCTTCTTGGTTTACTATATACGCGGATCATAATTTCATGGGAAATTATCCATAATTAATAAATAATATCTAAAAAAGACAATGAAACTATAGATCTCAATCATAATGGTAAGTATAGGAAATTATTAAATAACATCAATATTTTATGGATCCACATATAAACCCTTGATTGAGATTATAAGAACAAAAAATGAATCTTTTTTCTGAAAAAAATCACACTTTGTAAATTTCACATACAACTTCCCTTTCTTTTGGTTCTTGATTATAATCCTGAAGTATTCATTTTACCCTTCATTTCTCTTTAAATACATTATAATATAATTTATAAAGACTAAAAAAATCCGAAAGGTAATCTATAATGAAATTATTTATTAAATTCATAAAGATTAAAATGGAATTAGTAAGACCATATGACATAAGTACATACTCATAGTGTTCATACCTTATACATAATCTCTTCATGGGTATATCCTCATTCATAACCATAATTTGATGAGATCCAGAAAAAAGGTAAATCTTGGAAAATTATCAAGCTTCATGTAGTTGTTCAAACAAGTCAACAAAACATGTTGAAGCATATTTTTTATTGATTGTAATCTTGTTCAGTGGCCGATAGTCCATGTAGAGTCATAACTATCCATATTTATTCATAAAAAAATAACAAGTGCACCCCAATACGACAGACTTATATGAATAAACTTCATTTAAATATTATTCGATAGTTTATTCTTCAATTGTCTCAACTCAATTGAGTCCATCATATAGGGAGTCCACGGAATAGGTGTAGCACCGGGTATGAGTTCTATTGAAAACTCAACTTCAAAATTTGGTGGAAGACTAGAAAACTTTTCTAGGATGATATAAAAAACTCCCACACAATAGGAATATCATATATGTTGAGTTTCTACACAACCATATGAGATAAAAAACCCTTTTGAATAGGAATTAAGACCCCGAAATTGAGGTAAATTTCATCATATGTTCATATTTATTATCAAACTGATATCAGATCATAAGATTGTTCAGAATATCTATCATGAAGTACCTTCAGTATAAATTGATGTGGGATTTATATAAATAAATCCCTTACATTAATAAGATAAAATCAAATTCAACCATTTTAAGTATAATAATAATTTCAAGAAGGATAATATGAAAAACTTTAGTAGGATAAGAATCATATACTTGAGATTCAATCATCACAACATTATGGGTTTTAACATCAAGTTAAAACCCTAATGATTGATTACATGTGTTAAAATTCCATGATACATTTAATTATATAAAATAATTCATAAAACTAAGATGCAATATGGTAAATTTAAACATTCCTATTAACACATCAATTTCATCATTATTTTATCATTAGTTTGGAAAATAAAAAATGACTAATTTGACAATCATAAACCATTAATCATAAAAAAACACTCATATGATGACTAAATCATGAAACCTTCATTTCAACCTAGGAAACCGTTGATTTAAACAAAGTCATATAAATTAATAATTTATTAAAATATTTAATGATTATTCATACTTAATTTTTTAAATTTCAAAACATATTCAGTAGGATTGTCAAAACAGTTGTGCAGAAAGGCCCATTTTTATGCACCAGGTAATGATTGAGTCAAATTAAAATGATCAATTTTTGTTGTTGTTATCCTTCGGTTCACCTATTCTACAGACACATCCAATAATAGTATCTATATAGGGATGTAGTTTCTTAGAAACCACTCTTTTTATCTTCACCAAAATTCTATGATATTTTCCTCATATTTGAATTGTCCCTCGGTTTCTCACTAAATTTTACTTATCCTAGTTTATAGATGTTAAATAAACATTACTATAATACCAAATATTTGTGTTTCATTGATTATATACATATATATCACATCATAATAAATTAATATTTATTACTTGACATAAAAATCCATGTCATAATCTTATAGTTCTAATATCTTTGGAAATCAGATACATAGACAACATGTTTATAAGTGTACTACATTATCTCCAACTAAATTATTCACTGTTATAACCCATATTAGACATATCAAACATAATTCCTTTATTTATAATCTAGGTAAATGAAGAATAATAAATGGTGAGTGTACAATCTCATTAAGGCTAAACAAGTGAGTCACTATCAAAAAACATCTGATTTATGATAGGTTTTTAGAGGGGGTTGTGCACAATCCCCTCTAAATTCGTTTTGTATATAAATTTAAGGGGTTATGATCATCCCCCATAATAATAAAATTTATAGGGGGTCTCATCCCCTATTATTATTTTTCATATTCGTTTCAATATTTTGTCAAATTTTAGGGTATTTATGTCAAAACTACCACTAATTTTGTAATTACTAATGCTATATATTCTGTTTTATTTTATAGTATATGTATATATAATACACATTTGGGTTTTAAAGGCTATATATATACATAATAGATTTTTTAAAATGAAATTACAAGGGTCTAAAACCCCCTCAAATTTTAGTAATCAAACCTGGTTCATGAACAACCTTTAATGCTTATGATTATAGGGGGTTTTAAACCCCCTCTAAATTTTGAAATTAGTGGGATTTTTGAGATCCTTATAAACTATGAAATAAGAAGGGGTTTTTAACCCGTCAAATATTTTACATTATATGGGTTTCATGAACTATTTTTAACCTCTTAAATTATAGGGGGTTTTAAACCCCCTATAATTTATTACATTAGATGGGGTTTTGAACCCCCTCAAATTTTATAAATTAAGGGGTGTTCATGAACCATCACCAATCCCTTTGATGGGAGGGGGTTCATGAACAACCACCAATAACTTATATTAGAGCGGGTTTAACCCCCTCTAATTGTTTTTCAAAATAAATCTCATATAAATTCTAATTTTATAATATCTGTGTGTGTGTGTGTGTGCATGTATGTGTATATATATTATATATTAACACATTATATAATTATTTTTAATTACATTATAAACACACTCACACAGACACACACATATATATATTTACAATATATAAAATCGTTAAATACTTAATTATAAATACAAAATAAATGCATACATAAATAAATATTGGTGTGCATAATATAAATATAATGATAAATATTTTTATTCAAATATATAAAATATATACATGGTCTTATAAATACTATAAATATATTAAATACAATCATAATATACATATATTTGTTTAAATTCATTTGTATTGTATATTTATGTCTAAATACATTTATATTATATTATGTATGTATATATATATATATAAAATAGATAAAATTTAATATAAATATATATATATATATATATATTATAAATATTTCATTATAAATAAATTTATGTTTATTATATCTATTTTTGTATATCATATAAATTCTATGTTAACATATAATATATATATATATATATATTATATTTATATTATTTATTTCTAGTTATAGGAATGTATTTAATTTTTTGTATATATATATATGAATACATGATTCAATATAAATGTATATAATTACATACATAAATTTGTAAGATAAATGTATTTAATATAATATAAATCGTAAAATAAAAGTATAGTATTTATAAAACCAACATTTAATTCATTATGGTTTAAAACATATGTTAATGATAATAATAATAATTAATAATTTTTTATAACACACACACACACACATAAATAAGTATATAAAAATCATTATATATATTTTTTATATCTATAAAAATTATATAAATTAATAAATACATGAACACATAAATTTTTATAATTATATGTATAAATATATATTATAAATGTAAATATAATTATTTACATATATTATATATACACAGATATATATTTATATATATATATAATATTATATTTTTATATTTCTATAAATATATATATATATATATAATATCATATTTTTCTCTATATAAAAAAATAAATTTCAATATGTATAATAAATAATAGAAACATTAGCATTGTTGAATAGGTGGGTAGATTGAAACACGAGGAGTTTTGTTCTAAACCTACAAGAGGCATTTTTCTTTGAACTGGGAAGGATAGTTTTGGTGCGTGTATGGGGTGTCGTTATGGAGTGTGTGCATGGTGGGGGAGGTTTTCTGGGGTGTTTTTTGTTGTTAGGGGTTCTTGGGTGGGTTTTTCGGTGAAAATGGGGGTTTCATTCAGGGGTTCTAGGTGGTTCTACAATGGGCAACATGGTGGGTTTTCTAGGGGATCTAGGGTGGGTTGTCCCGTGGAAATGGGGAGGTTGTCAAGGGGTCCGGGGTGTGTTGTCCCATGGACAACGTGGGGTTGTTAGGGGGTCATAGTTGGGTTGTCCAGTTGACATGGGGGTGCTGCTGAGGGTGTCCTGGTGGGTTTTCCCTTGTAAATGGTGATGTTGTCATGGGTGTAAGAATATAAAATAAAATAATACAGGGAAAATTACGGGGCGGTTTTCAGATAACCATATCTAAAACTTATGATGGATTATCAATTAGTTGTGGTTCTAACCATCCCTAATTTATCTATATAATATAATTTAAGATAGTTTTAGAGGGTTTATTACCCCCCTCTAAATCAAACTCTACTAAATTTAGTATCAGTACACCATCAGTTCATCAAACCCACCCCTAACAACATAGTGATGACACGTTAGTGTTTTTTATCCATATTCGCTGCTAATGTGTTTAGAGGCGATTAAAAACCCACATAAACATAAGAATCACAACCTATAACTAGGGAATTTTTTATAGTGATGTATCAATATAACACGATCATAAGGGTATTATAACATGGGAATAAAATTATAAATTAAAACACTATATATCATGGATTATAAATTTGAGTCAAGAAATAAATCATGATAATTTCTGAGAACAGAATCATAGATAAATCAAAAAAATAATTTTTGATATCATGAAATTTTCATAAGACAAGTATTTTTACAATATACATAATCATAGAAAATTATTTCCATGGTAGTAAAGTCACTTTTTCAAAAACTATGATAGTGTAATGGGTTCACTCCTAAAATTATCATAGTTTCTAGGTTCATTACCATGAAAATCATAGTGGGTAGGGTGCCATTCAAAAAAAATTCACTATCTATTTCATTCACATATATCTCATGATATATCCTCCTTTACCTAATTCATTGAGGTGATATATAATTATGGTCTCACCTATCACATAATTAAAATCATATAGATGTGGACCAAAATATCACAAATCATTCATCATATTATAACTCATGAAAATGAAATGGGTTTTAATATCATTTCATTACACTATAACCGATGGAAAAGAAATGGTATTCCTAAACATTTCATCATGGAATAACACATGGAAAATAAATGGGTTTTATAATCAATTCATCAATTCATCTTACCATAACCCATGTAAAATGAAAGGGTTCGATAAAAATCTTTCCACCATAACCATAAATCATCTAGATATATTATAAGGACGATATAATTAGATCATATCCATAGTAAATCATAATAAACATCTATGTTTATCATCTTAAAATAATAGAAATTATATAAAAATATCGTTGAAACATTCATCAAGAAAATATATTTTCCATTTTGCAATTACAAATTTAAAATATAAAAATTTCACAAATATTAATGACAATATTTTATTTAAATGTAATAATGGATAATTTTATATTAAACTTCATTATATGAATCATTGATTAGTGTGTAAAATTCGATACATTTCATATATGTTAAATTAAAACACTTATTAAAATATTTTTTTAAAAAGGTTAGAAAGTATCTCATTCAAAAAATGACAACAATATTACAATAAACTAGTTTTATGAAAATTAAAAAGTGGTTAAATTATACAATAAACAATATTTTGAGAATATTAGAATCATTCATGAAAATATTTGTAGAAAATATAGATATGGAGGAGAAATGATTTTCAACCGAAGAGAGAAATAAAGTAAATTTATCTTTAAAAATATTATATCATTATATTGAGTAATTAAATAATGAAATAAAAAATTGATGAATTTTTTTTCAATAAATAAATATATTAGAATAAAATTCATTTGTATATTTAGAGATATATCATAACATTTCATCATCAAAATCATAATCATAATCAATCTTGAGAAATAATGAGATTTTATCATAAAACCCAAAACACTTTGGTATCTTTTGAATCCTAAGACACATGATATAAAGAACCTTAAAAAGATTTTTATATCTCATGATTTCCATGATATTAATCAAAAGTTAAATTCATGGGATGAATATACACTACATAAAGAACAAGTTGTAATATGACATGTGTTTTATGGAAATAAAAGTGAGACAAAAATATCTAACCTCAAGCCATGACATCCTTCATACATGTCATAAAATATAGTATAATAAATATATGTTTATTATAAATATATTCCATAACCATAAAAATTTATATAAAACCAAATATGATTTACTTGTAATGTTTTATCAACAGTTCAAAAATAATTATTTATTAAAATCAATATTTCCTTTTTTAATTGCTATGTTTTTCATCATTGTTTTGGTTCAGTAGTTTTGATCCTTGTATTTGTAGTATGATTAAATAATATATATTATGTTATTAATGATATAAATATTATATATATTAATTATATAAATATTTCTATTCATCTATATAAATTATATATGGAAAAGTGAGGAACACCGTTCATGGAGATGGTATGTCATATGTCGGCATGAACAATGTTTCAATATTTTGAAAGGGGATAAAGAAGGGTAAATTATAATTTAAATTTCAAGAATAATTTTTACAACATATAATATATATTTATATTTATATATTTGTTAAATATTTCATTATTTTCATCCATATCAAAATAAAGTGATATACATATTAAATCAGTTCGTTGAGGTGGTATACCAAACGTACACATGAGAAACATTATCATTTTTCAAAAGATTATAAGGTAAGAAGGTAGATGTTATTTTAAAACTAAATAAGTATAATTATGTCATATATATAATATATATACTTTAAATACATCATTATATAAATTTTTGATATGCGGTGATGAGAAAATAATTATATCGGTTTGTGAGGCAATAGTTTATCTTACGCATGATCGACGATTTTGTTTACTAATTGGTGCAGGAGGTGGTGGATATAAGTTATTACATTAAAATAAAAAACACAATTTTTTATAATATAATGGTGTTTTAATTTCAATATATTTGAATAATATTTTAAGGATTTGGATGAATAAATAAAACTAAAATTAATGGTAAAAAATTGTACCTCTTCTTTAGAAAACTTCCCTAGTTTTATACCTAACGCCTTCCTAAGATGGTTTCATGATAAAAATAAATCTAGTTCATGGTTATGGATTTAAGGAATGGATTCTGTCTGTTATTTTCCTAGAGAAAATTATTTTAAAGAGTTTATAGGATACGAGTGGGGTTCCCTTTAATAATTGAGGAGAGATGAGTACTTGTGATGTTTAATAGATTCACAATACTTTCATGACACTTTATAAGTCAAAAGAAACCAAAATAGATCATTCTATAACATTTAATGAGTTTATGCATAAATATAGACATAATATATTAATTAGAATCGTTTTAATGTCATTTTATCCCTTTTATTTTTAGATTACCACCAGATAAACTAGTTTTTACCAGAACTATTGTAATTAATTTTAACTAATTCTACTGTTTATTATAAAGAAAATTAATTTAATGTTATTAAATAATAATAATTTTTATAATTAACATATATAATCCATTTTACTATATTCAATCCATATAAGTGGTATAATTTCATTTAAAATTATACTAAGACATGCAATGATAAATGCGTGTTTTGAATGAAAATTTTGTCCTATGTGAAAAACGTTTGTATATAAAAATTCATCATTATATTGATTAAAATGTCATAATTTGTATTACTAACAAAATATTTAAACTAATTTTAATTTCAAAATATTTTTAAAATAAAATGTATCTTTTTTAATTCACTTACTAAATACACTTTTAAATAAAAATCATTAATTTTTCACCATTCATCAAAAATTAAACTTTTTAGAAAATTTTCCAAAATGAAATCTTGGATAATTTTGAAATTTTATTTGAAAAAATATGTTCATTTTTAAAAAATATTTTATAAAGATAAACAAATAATTTGAAAATAACTATGAAATGTGTGATGAAACCGCTTTTAGGAAAATACAGATTTTGAGCAAAACAGTAGATTTATTATTATCCCAAGACTAGAAAAAATATTAGAGGTATAATAATAATTTTTATTTAATATAAAATATAGAGAATTTATATTAAGATAATTTGATAATATTGATTAATATTATTTTTTTAGGATAAATACATAACGAGTGTTGAAAAATATTTTTTTTAGAAAACCATTTCTTTTAATTTGAAATGATTTTTATTTTCATTTTTAATCAATTATTAATTAATGAATTTATTTAATAAATTTGTAAACCATATAATTTAAATAATTTAGTTATTACTATTCATAAATTCAAATGGCTAGGTTATAACTACCACCCTAAATAATAAAATTTTAATCGTATATTATAGTTCATTAAACTTAGTATTTTGTGTAACAAAATCTATCAAAAAAATTAATTTATTTGGAAAAATATATTTCATAAAATCTTGGGGAGTTAAGGTATATATGGGAACATGATATAGAAATAAAATTTCAAAAGATAGATGATTCTATAAAGATATAATAGTTTATTTTTTTAACTGAGTATAAAGATTTAGTTGTGGAAGGTTAAAAAAATAGAGATATAATAACTCATCGGATAGATGAATACTGATGAAAATTTGTGAGACAATCAGATAGAAGAAACATGTGATGTTTATAAGATGAATTTATTGATATTATCATGAATATATTTTATAATTATATAATTGGAGGATTGGAATTTTATTGATCAAACATTTACAAATCCCATATCTAGTAGAGTTGTTTCATATAGATTGAACATTAAATCTTATCAATGGTGAAAAATATGATGATCATATATTAAACATATATTGTCTCGTCATATGGATACATGAACGAAATATTATTAGAATAATATTTTTTAATGCATTGGAAAAAAAAGGTATGGTAAGAGCTTATATAAAAGATGTGTATAGTTTATTGAAATAAATAAATCATTTGAATAAAATCTTGAGTCCATTTGATATAGATGCATGAGGGCACTAAATAGAAAATATCTTAGAAGAGGAATTGTGAAAAAAATTAATCAGTAATGTTATTAGGAGATTTACATAATACATAGTAAATTATAATGATAATTAGGATGTTAATGTTGTTCTATAAATGTTTTTTATCTTTCCAATGTTATAGAAGTTTAATCAATTTCCATAATATCTTGTTTAAGGAATTTCGAAGCAATATTTTTTTCTTCAATTTTTTAAGAATATTGATGAATGTTTTACACTATCATAGAGGTGGTCGATGAATATGATATGATTAAGAAATTCTATATTTGAATTTTGGTTCAGCTAGAAAATACATTTGACTTTACACCATTTGTCCCTCTTGAGAACATATGTTTGGACCACTATGTCAAATACCCTGAGGGGGTAGAGAATCAAGGTATGCCATATTAAAACTACTACCCCATCCGATCATGTTATATCATTAAACCAAATAGACTTCTATCTTTCTCTATTATAAATATATAAGCAAAAATGAAATCATGCACAAGACACAATAATTTTTACTTGGTTCACCCTCACTAGGTTATGTCCAAGAAGCATACAGTGGAGATGTACCGATATACCAAATTCATTAAATAAAACTACAAATTACATGGATCAGGATAATAATTATATGCCCAGGATCACCACCTTTTCATGATTTAGGGTCTCCACACTGCATTTTCAAAGGTCACTCCCTATTTCTCTTTCTCTGACTCACTGCTGGTAGGAATGATTTTTGTCTTCCTCTTCCTTTCCCACTGCTCTTGGATGGGATCCAATCAAATTTTAAGGACTTTTAGATCCATTAATTTTCATGAAATAACACATCCTCAGCTATAGGTGGATTCTATAGTGAATTATTGTTTTTACCAATAGATGAATTCCTCTTTTCCATGTACTATTAGGTTTTCGAAAATTGCGTTCGCAAACTATTTTTGAGCTTTTTTAGGCTTCCATGAGTCCACTATGAACCACAAATCATATTCAATGAACTAAGTAGTTGGTATGCTTCATAAATCACCTTTCCCATTGAACAACCCCCAAATCCTCTACCATGTACCCCATCCATGTACCATCATTGAGAACCTCTTCTCTGTACCATCTCTGCATACCGCTTTCGTGTACCACTTCTACGTATCACTTTGATATACCACTTCCTCTTCAGCGAAATTCTTTCTTTTATGAGATTCATTTTCAGTGGACCACCTTCTCACTATGTGGACTAAAATTCTCTATATGAACACTTTACCATAATCACTTAACTGAAATTCTTCACCATTTGTGGAATCCACTTTAAAACCCTATTTCAGACTTCGTAGAATTTCCAGAGCAAAGGTGTTTTCTTAAGAAAAATTTTCTTCCTAATGAGGGGATTATAGATCCTTATATAGGAAAACATATCTAAAGATCCTATAATCTGAGATATTCCAAATCATTAATGTGGTACTACCATCACCACATACTAATACTTCCATGAACTATTTCCCTATATGGCCTATGTATGGTCTTTCATCCTTCATGGCGGCCCAAATCACCATCTCGTTTTCTCTAACAAAACCCTTTGCAGTTTCTCAAATCACCACCTCATTTTAATTAATTACGAGCCATCCCACACACTGCAAACCTCCGGAATACTCCATTCCTTCATTGTGAACCATTTTCTCCTCGAAAAATTTTCTTCTACTTGGTATGCTTGCCATGTTCTGTGGTTCCCTTCCTTTGCCTATTTCCTTTTACATTGCATGTACCAACATTCAGTGTCCACGAAAAATATGTTATGGTCTAAATATTGTTCAATCCTATGTGAAAATACTTAATTTTTTAAAATTATACTCATACATTTGTGGCTCAAAATTTTTGCAGACATTGGGAAACTACGCTACCTTAAACACCTAGTTCAGTAAACACCAACGATGCTTATTCATGGTCATTCAACATTGTCTAAAAAACACCTACACACCCAAAACATACCTATTAGACACCTTGAGGGATTTTTTACAACAACTTTAATAAGTTAATTTCATAAAACTCACATTAAAACTATTATTATGGGGAAAGGGGTGGATTTTTCAACATTTCAAATCAGGTTGAGTCCTCAACCAAGGTAAATTTTGATTAAAGAATATGTACACTATAAAATGGTGTATAGATAATAGTTACTGGATAGAGGTTCTTTTTATAAGAACCATATATAGGATTTATAGTCATAGGGTTAATAAAAATAGATCATTGATTAGAGGAATTGAAAAGAGGCCCTATGTGTTAAGGTGAAATATTTAAAGTTAAATGTTTTTGAGGCATACTAGATTGGGGCATATCAAATAGAGATTGAGGTTCATCAGATAGAGGTGTATGAAATGCAGATTGAGGTGAATTAAATGGGATTTAGTAAAATTTCCAATACTGATATAGACAGATTCTAATTTTATTTGCCTCATTATATTCACTTGAAATATAATTGAAAGAATACATGGACCAATGGGAGTCTCCCTGGTAAGGATGTAGGTTCTCACACAGAGGTCGATCCATATAAAATTACCAATATGATATTTTATTTACATCATCTTCATAATATAAGGGTAAAGTAATGTGTCCAATTTTCTAAATATCTACAAAACATAACCGATATAACAAGGTAGACCAACAAAAAGAAAGAGAGAGTTTAAATTGAATATCATTACTAAACGTTGGTCACCCCAAATTCCCCCACCCCACCCTATGGTGATTATACGATCAACTAGGGAATATCACAAAGGTTTTTGTTTTTATTTATCTTTTCAACCAAACCAAAAAGGTAGTGTGTATTTTGTTAGCAATCCATTAAAACGGTTGAGTGTAAATGGGTTTGGACTCCCCTAGAAAAGTCTATTTGTTAAGGTGATCCACACCTCTCAAGGATTAGATTTCTAGTAATGTGTTGATTGTGAATTGATTATAAACCAATATAAAAATATTTTTTTTATTTATCTATATGATTTCACACCCTCTAAATTTGAATAATGTTGTTTTCCACCCGTCAAAACCTCTATAAATGAAAATATGTTGGAAAAAATTTCTCCAAAAACAAAGAGGTCAGTGTATACTCGATTCAATGGATATTATTTCTATATGAGGTATAAATTTAAATCAAGGATATGGATGTCTTTTGAGATCAAATAGTTGAACATATATTAATTACTATATTTTATTTTATATTTATATATCATGTGGTTGAGATAAGTGATGAATTTATAGATTAATGCATGTTTATATGGGAATTAAAAGTGTGGCTATAATTTGTGGATATCTCACATTCACTAATATTTATTATGATATAACTATAATTATACTACCAGCAATGGAAAGGGTTATTACATTAAGAATAAAATTATTTTTAGGAGGATATTCTATTTTTAAAGTAATGAAATGATTGGTAAATGCACTGAAGTGTTCTTGAATCTGAAGTAGAATGTGTGATAGAATTTTTTTCATTCTTCTATAATATAAGGAAATCATATCATGAATTGAGTAATATAAAAAATATTTCAAATTATATTATTTTTTCCAACACCTTACCATGATACATGGAATTATATGCTATATGTTTATCAATACTAATTAATTTAATATATAAGAAAAATGGACAATTTATCAAAACTATCTATTATGAATGTTGAGGTATTCTATGTTTTAGTAATCAAATTCATGACACCCATTTCCAAATACCTTTAGAAATATAAACATCCTATAATGTGTGATTAATAATTCAAAATAGGATATATTAAAATCCAATCCAAAAAAACAATAAATTTTTTAATTTTTTTTATAAAAAACAATATTTTTTCGTGTTTCTATGTTTCTAGGATTTTAATCAGCGATCATATAACCCACTTCAAATCTAATTTTTTTAAAACACAATTGGTGAAATATAGAGTATGAAAAAACACAACCAATATCCAACACCTTCAAATAAGTAAACAAGTTAAAGTGTTAAACCATTAAATTAATTATTTTTTAGATAATAACATCATTGTTACCTAGAATAATTGGTTAAGAAACATTATTGTTCTCTATGGGATTGTATAATAACCCACAAAACACTATTGTGTAGGTGTTCATTCCATTTAATGTATGTGAATCCCTAAAAAGTTCTAGTGTATTTTTTCCACAAGTATAATAAATTTATCAAAAATTTTAATTAGAGAAAATTTAATTCCATGAAAAAAAATATTAAATATTGTTTATCAAGATGATATCAAAGTTGAATTTTATAAAATTTCATAATTTAATAAAATAAAAACAAAGAGGAATAGATAAAACATTAATATAAATTAGATTCCCCCAAAATATTTTTTACTTTTCATTAATTACTATTTAATGTAGTTTATAAAGAATCTCAAGTCACAGTGATCGGTTTTTTAGAATTTTTTATGTTACACGAATAGTGTAGTAGAGGTCTAGGGGAATTTGTAGAAACCATTGACGGTTAATGTATAGTGCCTATACAATAGAATTAAACTTTCTCATGACCAGTGAATATTTTAATCATGTTTTTATTAAAAAATAATGACCTGATTTTTAGACCTTAAATAAAGTGTTTACTAGGAGGAATCATATATATATCCTTTTTTTTCATTATTATAATTTATTTTTATAAAATCATGTAATAATTTTAGGTTTATTTAATCATTTTTAGTGAATCCTCATTTTTTATTTAAACCTTCAAATAAATCCATTTAAATCTCCAATAGTATATTAGAAATGTTTTTGTAAAAAGATGATAGAATTTTATAATTGGTGATTGAGGAAAATGAGTTGTTTTTGGAGGTTTCAAAAAATCATGACATAATTAATTATAGTAATTACTTGATTATATTTTCTCAAATTCAAGAAATGAAGTTACAACTAGAGAAAAAAACTAATTTTAGTGATCGTAGGAGATTGATAGTATATAGACTGTGTTTTTTTAAGAAATTTTGGGTTACATTACATTTTAATGTATGGTCCACAATAATCAGTTAAAGCCAATGAAGACCATTATTTTCTTATACATGAGAATATTATTTCCCTCAAAAAATTAAATTCTCAAATATGATCACCAAATCCCCTTACATTACAAGATGGCATAGTAAATGAGTGAAACTATTCAAATACTAATAATAATTTTAGGTTTTGATGAAAATATGAAAAAAAGAATCAAACCATACCGAATGAAATTATGGCCATTATGACATGATGAAATCACTATCAGTGCTTACCTGAATTATCCAAAATGGAAAACAAAGATATAAAATTACATGGAAATGAGGAATCATTGAGGAACATCTATATACAATTTTTTAATAATTCTCATAACATACCAAGGATTTAACCATGGAAAATATATATTATATTGTAACTGAATTTTAGGTTCAGATAATGATAAAACCCTAAATAAAAATCATGTCATGGAATTTATATTGTGATGTGACTTTCTAGTAATATTTTTTTTAAACTCAAGGTATAATTTTTTTAATCAGATGATAATGTATAGGAATACATTTTAATGCTGTGAATAAATATAAAATATATGTTAAAATATTAGATTTCTTCGTTAACTATTCAAGAAAAATAAACTATACTCTTATTTTTAATAACCAGTCACTTTATTCCATAAAAACATGCATGGTAACCCTTACTAGCTAGCAATTTTTTAATGTAATCCATTTAATACACTGATTAACTCAAAATCATTTCCCCATATTTTAACCACCATATAATTCTCTTTTTTATTGAATAGGAACCCCCTTTTTTCACTATACTCTTTCACCCATTAAAACATTCCCATCAACATCACAAACCATTATACTAGACTAATAAATGATAAAAATAAATACTCTATTCCACCCAAAAGTGTAAACCTACTGTGATACAACGACCACTTCCATTTCCTATAAAATAATTAGAAAAATTGACAAAACCAAGCCTCAATCCTCAACATAAGTTTGTTGTTCACTAATCATGACCCAAAACTACCCAAACATATATCCAATTATCTCACATTCCATATCCAATATAGATATGAATAAAATATGCACCAAATTATTCCATGGATTTAAAACAAATTTATACATGGAGTTTCTATGAAATATAGTGTTTAAATTATTGGAAGTCAACAAATTTGTGGATGTATCAATCTTGACCAATAATATGATGGATGATAAAACATTTGAGTTATATAAGTAATTTTATATATAGAACATTATCAATTCAAGATGAGGATTACTAGTAGATAACTATGGAATTACAATAAACTTTTAAGTTTGATCACAAAGACCTAAAGTTTCATTTGGGTATGAAATATTGGAATAATAATTTATAAATATTTGGTATGGTCCTTGGTGTATATAGATATTTTTTTGAATACAATAACTTATTTACAATTATTCATAAATGTATGAAGATATTTCATTTTTACAAAATGGTATACCTTCAAAAATAACCCTACTATTTCTCATGAACAATTTAATAATAAAATTACTTACATGAAAAGAAAGACACTTAAAATATTTCATAGAGTAGCTAATAATTATTTGATAATAAAGGGAGATATCCATAGTAGTGTAGGCCAGTTCAAAGCCATTATTATATAAGATACCATTAAATAGACACCCTTGAACAAGGATAAACAGTTCACAAATTACATTTTGTAATTTATAAACTAATAAAATGTGTTACATCATGGGAATAAACATTTCCAATTTCTTGGATACCTATATTGATGTTTTTGAGCCCCCATTTCCACTTAAATATCTTGGTAATATGTATTTTTTTATATTTGTTTCTCTAAATTACATGATTTCTTCATAAAAATGAAATATTTATTTTTGGTGTGAAATTTTTACCAATGATGAGAATAAGATAATGAGGGAAATTCCCCTGACACATTTCTCCCCACCCCATACCAACAATAAAACCAAACCTATGTCATCCAGTTACCCTTAATTCCCCCCCAATCACAAATACCATGAATATAATATTAATAAATATTTCTTAATCTAAAAATTATAAATATCAAATAAGATACATGAAAAAATGGGCATTATATTTGATCTAATACATATACCACCTTATACCACGACTTATAGCCCATCGTCATTCCAATACCATAACCAATAAATAATGAGGTTATCCAATGTTAGACCCACTACTAATTTATTAGAAAAAACTCAAGACACCATGTATTTAGAACCCATTTCCTCCCATAAGTTCACTATAAGTATCGGTAACACACCACTTTTTCTCATTTTATGTAAGTTTTAATATTTTTTATTTTTTAAAAAATATGAAGAAGAAAAAATATTTCACCAAGTCAGAAAATCAAAGGCATGGTCATAGAGACCATACATATTATCCATACGTTGTTATTTTCATAAGTTATGGATCTGTATAGCCTAATTTGTTGGTTTTTTATCCATGTTTACTAACATGAAACCCATTAAACTCCCTCTAAATCGTTACTTTCAATGTTTAGAATTTCTGAGAAAATACAAAATTGATTTATGGATTATTATAATTTTAGTTTTTGGTCATTTTATATTGTTATAAATTATGGATTAAATATTTTGGTTTATGATTTCTTCAATTTATGTGATATTATGAGTTTCTTATACTCTATATTATTACAATCATAATCATCATAATCATCATCATCATTATCATTGTAATCATTATCATTAGAAGTATTATTGTTTTCACAAAAACATCTAAATAATTCCAAATTATATCTGACATGAGTTATGGTGATAATTTAGTTGGATTAATGAATTGTTGTAATGGTAACTCCTTTGTTTAAATAGATTGAATGACCGTGGGTATGATTTAAATTATGTAAATGGATAAATATAAAACATAAAATAATAGAATTTCTAAATTATATATTTTTTAAACAATGTTAGTGATACTAAATTCTATGCTAATTTTTTTTTATTATTACTAATTTATTATTATTTTCATTAAAAAATTTTTATAAAAGTGAAAATTATTATTTTTTCTTTATAATTTTATCTAAGTGTCATTATATGGGTGGTGGAACCATATTTCAAAAGATTTTAGAGATTTATTCTCTCATAACCTCCATTGATGTTTTAACTAAGTGTGAAATGTTATTTATTCCTCTTTATTTATTTTATTCTCCTTATCATCCTCCACTATGTTATTAAATAATAAAATACACTCATCTAGAGTGTATGAGTGGTTGGTGTTTCATTACATGAGGGATAAATAACCAAAAATCATAAAATTTTTACCATATTTCATTATATTTGTCTCTCAAATGTTGTTCACACTTTGCTAAGATTTTTTTCTATTTCTACAAAAATCATCAGTGAGTATTTTAACTTTTCATTCTATAATAAATTATTTGATTTTTTTATTTTTTTGACTATAATTTATTTCCAATGATTCTATAGTATATTAATAATTTTATTATTATTATTACAAATTCTAAAATTATTCTAAATCCTTAAAGGTAGGTGGTTATATAATAATTTTTTATATTGGATTACTATAGATGCAAAGATGTTTTAAAGTGTATTTAAATTATAGTATAACAAAAATGTAATATATCCAATGAAATTTTTATGATTATTGCACTATTCATTCTTGAATATAATTTCTTGAAAATAATATTTTCCATTAAAATGTGTAAAATTATACATTTATATTATTTTTCACCCAAGGTATTTGATATAATTTCAAGTATGTATTTAGCATGGAATAAATGATTTTATTTTCCTATAATGATTTATTATGTATTTTAATGATATAATATCATGATTTTATTTATATTTTCATTATATAATAGATTATGCGTCTTGATGGAATGTTAGTTCAAATTATGAAATGATTTGATTGATTTTAAATAGTGGGACGTAGTATTTATTTTAATTAATAGATTTCATGGTTTTATAATTTATTCTATAAATTTAATACATTATTATCTATAAAATAAAATCATATATTAATTTCTACACCCAAATTCTTATATATATATTTTATAGTATAAAGTTTTATTAATTATATTATTAAGAAATGATAAATAATTTTATATCAAACGGTTTGTTTCATTAAAGGGTGTTTTGAGGTGGGTAGTGTTATTTTATAAAATGTTATTTTCAAATGATTTATGAATATCATTTTAGAAAACATCATGGGAATCCTTGGAGAAATGAGAGTGAATTTAGTAATATGTAAACTTTCTAGTTAAGATTATACACTACATATCGTCACCCCTAGTAAACATTACACATATTATTTAGTTAGATAGTTTATTTTCACATTCTAGAGATTTCCATTTGTGATATTCCGGGTAATTTTTTATTCCTTTCTTAATATTTTCGTTTCCACCAATTGTGGATTATTCAATTACTAGAAAAATACATATAATTAGATACATGGATACAAGGAGCCTAGATTTCATTCCATGACTCCCAGGGTTGTTATCCAAGAATTCATGATGATATGATAATATTTTTTTCACTTTATTATTATTATCGTTATATATTTAACATAGAAGGTTTTAAATTAAAACATGAGAAACTCACATTGATTTTAGAGAAAGGAAAAAAATTCTTTCTTTGATCATCAATACATAATAATTTTTTTTAATTATTTACTTTCATGCTACCATTTATTATTTTTATTTTAAAATAATATTTATAGAATCTTGGAGGTATCCTATAAGGATTTATAATGACTCCTTAGATGTACATATTTAAAGTACATTTATATTATTCTTCTTGGCCAATATTAAATACATGATATAATTTTGTATTATTTAGGATTATATAATTTGAAATATTATGGATCAATGGAGGTGGTGTTATATGATGATGTTGATGCTTCATATGCAGTTAGTAGTGTATTTCATTCATGTTTGGTCTTACTTATTCAAAATATTGAATTTAATTTTATATTTTTTCTTTATTTCATGTATCCTGGAATATAATTAATAAGAAAATAGATGATGGTTTGTACTATTTTAGTTTTTTTGGATATAGTGGACATCAACAATTTTTTATTTAAATTTCATGTTTAATAAAAAATCTAGATGCACCAAGAATTATTTTAAAAAGAAATCATTTATTTATATATTTTTATATAAAATGGTTTAAGTGTTCACATTTTTATATTGAGACCCCCAACACATATGCCAAACATAGATGATTATGAACATACCTTAGGTTTGGGGCATTCTAATTTGTGTATGATGGATTGATTTCAATGATAACATGTTACATTTTCTTATCCAATTTTTAGGAAAACATGAAATAATTTTAAGAGGATAATTAAAATATTGTTTATAATTAGAGAAATTCCAATGGAAAATTCGGGAAATTCATAAAATAGGTCCCTTTATTAAATTGAAAATGTGATAGAAATATTACCAATCCATCTAGGATAACCTCATACAAAGGGAGGCCCTTATACCTATTTTAGGCCATGATAATCCAATGATTGTGACTATAGTGATATAATTAAACCGACATATAGCACCATTAGCAACCAAAAAAACATTACATACCATTTAACTTTCCATATAGCTTCCCCCGCCAAACGAGGTTATTTAACAAGATGCCCCAACATTGGAAAAAAATTAAACATTCACTAGACTCACCCTGATCAATATTTCCTTAACATAATTGACGCTAAATATTAAACTTTTTAGAAGAATTTTCTTTCAAACATCTGATGGCCATGGTATATATTAAAGAAAGAGATGGATGATTTTATATAGAATTTATTTATGTTTATTGAGACATAATTTATTTTCTATTAAAATATTATTATTATATGTTTTTTGTAATTTCAATATTATCCCCATGTAGTTATAAGAATTTTTTGTTTATTATCAATTATTTTTTGTATTACCTTTTTGGAAAACATGAAAATGATATAAATATTGATAAAAATTTTTTTTTTGTTTTAGATACATCACATTAACATTTCACAACTAATAAAATTTTATAGTATAGAATTTTAATGATGAATTTTATTAGATTCAAATGTTTCATTATTTTTTAAAAGACTACATGGAAAAGTTTCTTTCTTTAACCAAAAGATAAGTGGAAATAATCATTATTAATAAATGAATAATATTTTATTTATTTTTATTATTTTTTATCTTCTAATTTTCCTATGTTAATTGAATATATTTTTTCTCTTTTACATTAGATAAAAATTACAGATAATATTTAATGAAAAAATATAATAGGTATATTTATAACCTAATATTTTATTTTATTTCTCTGAGGATATATTATAATTAATTACTTTGGATATATGTTTTTCCTTTTTTAACAATTTTAATCCATATGAGAATGAATTTAATATATATGGGTTAACATTTCAAAACTATATTATTGTTTCAATTCATAGTTTATGCTTTAAATTGACTAATGATATTATTTTATCATATCATCATTAATTCATTTAAATTTACATTGAATAATTTATATTATTATTACTAATTCTATGGGATATTTACCAATATCTAATTTCACATTCAACAAAATAATTTTAAACTACGTTGATGTATTCTTTATAATATACCTTTTTTAGAAAAACATTTTACATTCAAACTACTATAATATTCCATTAATTTCACTGTTTGAACAACAAGATTAAAATTCACATTATGATGAATGATTCCCTCATTTTTTATCCCATAGATAAATGATATAACCATTGAGTTATTCTATTATTTAATCTCTTAGAAACCATAGAAAACCATTTAGTAGATACACATTAATGGACAAAATTTCATTTCCAACCCTAATCAGGGACCTTTGTAAGATTATAAATAAAATAAATTTGGGGGGTTCTTATTTCAGTTATTTTATTTGGGAAAAAGAATAATAAAAATTGATAACAAAAAACAACTTCATTAGTTTTGGGAAAAATATCTACATGTTATTTTTCATTAACCATTGTTATAATCCCAATATAAATAGAGAGAAAAATGTAACAAATTTAAGGAAATTATTCTATTTTATTCATTTATTTTATTTATGAGACTATGAGATGAAAATAAGAGGAAAATGAGTTTATATGGATGATTATTTTAAAAATGGTATTAAATGTGAGATGAATTTTCATTGATATTGAACATTATATAATGAAATATTTTGAACAGTTAACACTCCATGTTAAATCTTTTTGAATGTTATGATCAATACCTACCAACCCTTTATCCTAGAGATAACTTATTGATTGTTCTTAATATTAGTGTGATTTTGTCTTTAAAATTTAATATAGAAATACACTGAAATTATATGATTGGAATTCATATACATGAATTGATCATAACCATATTTAAATTATTATTGAGTGATGATTTAAATGCTTTCTATAAAGTTATATTTTATATGATTATTAATGATAAAGAAATAGTGGAATATATGATTGAAAGGGAAGAGGTATATTGGATTGGAGACATGTATGATGTTTTATTATGTACTATAATTTTTATATACTATTATTATTTTGAAATTTTGTGATATAATTTTACATATATAAGCATGATGAACTAGAATATTCACTAGTAAAATATGTTTTACCCATCACTAGATATTGAGGTTTTTCTTGTGGATAATAAAAAGATCAAAGGTTGGTTAATTTGAGAACCATATTTTGTTAATATATTTTTATCAAAAAAAATTCTTATTAAAATAAATTAAAACTCCCTTAATTATTAGATTTCATTGAGCTTTGGTTGAATGGGGATATTGGATACATTTGGAGATGTTTGGACATCATTTAACATTAAAATAAAAAATAACTCAAAAATTACTTTAATTATACCCTGATTATTTTAGATGTATACCTTTTAATTTTATAGAATATTTTATAGTGTAATTCATGGTAATTATACTAAAAATATTGAATTTATATAAACATTGAATATTTTTAGAAAAACCCATTACTCTATAAAAAGTTAAAAACATTGCCATTAATTTCAGGTGGGATTAAACAAAAAGAAACAGAAGAACCAACCACACTACAATGATGAGGGAATAATTGAAATGTATGTAGTGAATAAATAATGAAATAATTCCACATCCATTACATTATAATATATAAAGATAAATAAATATTCAAAAGATGGAGAACAATGAGTAATATAAGGGATAATTTTATATGTTTTTTAGATTTAAATAGATTGTGTCATATCAAATAATATCACATCACAATGTGGGATATTCATATTTGAAAAACAAGGGATAATGGATTAATGAATTTTGGAAGAGAAAATATAGGAAATTATAAGAAGTATGAATATTATAACATTGTGTGTAATGTAATGGATGCTTATGGGATGAATTTTGGGTCTAACAATAACCTAGACATTTGTATTCAACCCTATTGAGGAGTTTGAGGAATTAAAGTAGTTAGGGATTAAAATTTTGAGATTATGGTCCATTTTTAGGGAATTTTACTCTGAAGACATATGTCGTGAGGTATCTGGTGGTCTAGAATCGGGCACCCAGTGGAAGTACTCATTGATGGGGAAGACCAAAGAGGGCCACTGAGTGGTTGGTGACCCAAGGGAAATCACCTAGTGAGGTATTGGTTACCTAGTAGTTATATAACAGATACTTAGTGTGCTCTATTAAGGTTTTTTTTTAAAAAAATTGACAACTAAAATAATTTATTAATGAAATTATTAGCTTAGGGGTTACTATAATTTCTACACATACATTTTTCTCAACACTATTTCACCTCTATCTCGTTTATTTATACTCTAATTATCAGATTTATTTTATTATTTACTATTTGTTCATTCTATTAGTCTGTTGGGATATTTTTGGGTAACACTAATAATCCTCCAATACCAAATCAATATTTCTCTCAACATTTCTTTATTCTCACAGGATATTAAAAATTTTAATCCTTATGATATTTTTTTAGATTTACTACAATTATAGATGAATATCCTAACTACCATTGATGAGTGGGATCATTTTGAGTCTAGTTAGGTGATTCCATGTTAATTATATTATTTATATTATTCCATTCACTATGTTAGTTTTGGGAATATTCAATATTTTTATGAAATTCATAATAGGAACGATTAGGGTCATCATGCCTCAAGTGGGGGTTTTAATGGTTTTCTAGTGTGGAAAGGTAAGACAATAGTTTTAATGATGATGAAAAATGTCTTTTTTAGGGTAAAAAAACCAAATACTTGGTTGATATGTTGTTTTTTGATCACTCGTAATAATTTTGATTTCTATATCTAGATGGAAATGTTTTTCACTGGTATAATTTGAGGAGATATTATTCATCAATAATAGTAAATACTAAGGTTCATCGATTATTTAGTCGAGGGATATTGGTAATTTATCTCAATATTGGGGATGAGACCATTAGGGTTGAGTACACCCATGGTGAATTGGTCATTAGATTCGTGGAATGATCTTATATAAAAGTTGTGACATTAGGTTTTGATGTTGATCACATGACATATAAAATTATATTCTATAGATGTTTCCATGAGGGTTGTGTGTATATTTTTGTCACAATTTGGGGGATATATTATTCCCATATGGGGTTTTCTATAAGGGGTAATTATTAAGATATTTTAATAGTTGATAGATTGGTTGTTGGTTTTTTTATGGTTATTGGTTTCCCTTTAGACATTTTTGATAGATTAGAATGACTGAAGGGGATCTGTGATGATATCATACACTAAGTAGTAATGGATTTTATCAGGATCTTGTAAGACTCTCTATATGTTTATACTATAATAGAAACATTTCAATCAATAATTGTATGAATTAGGTAGGTTTATAATCTATTGTTATTGGGCATTAAGAGGAGAGAGATTTACTTATTATCATTTTTGTTTTACCCATAAATTGTACATGTCATGAACCCATATATGCTTCGATATTATTTAAGGACACTTCATGGAAGAAAAATAATTTTATACTCACACACATGTAGAATTGATTTCTCACGACACATGAAATGGTATGGTCCCTTCAATCTATGTATAGTGTGATGGATATATGGTGCATGCATATGTGGAATGTTGATATTTTTTAAATGTGATTCCATTTTATAGTATCAGAATATTCTTCAATTTTTTCTTATATTAGACTATGTTTAATATGACCATCTCATTGGAGTTTCTTTTTTTAGGTGTGAGTCCTGTGACATTGAAGTCTTTCATTTTAATATTTCATGTTTGCTGTTGTTTTTTACGGTCAAATGATTATATAAATTCAATATTTGGATATTATATTGTGTTGATTTGTATTATTTTTTATTGATGTTTATACGAGAGGGTATATTCTCCCAAATATCAGATATAGACCCTCAATATAATTTAGAAGCCTCTAGAATATGTGTAGTTTCAAATGAGGTTACGTGGAACCATATAGATCACATCCCTTTTAGATGAAAATGTTGAGGAATGTTACAAAGTGGTATTAGAGCCATGTTTTATTTTTGATATTTGAATATGGTCGTTAGAGTAATATAATGGGCTAAACATTAAAATGGAAAATATATTATTTTGTATCAAACTTATATGAATGGTTTTCTCCTATTACTAGGGTTTGGGATATGAAATTTTATTTTCTAAATTACGGTTTGGAGATTTATGAAATAGGTGTGAATTTCATGGTCATTTAGGTAATAATTTAACTATTGTCCTATAGAGGCATGGGTCATGTGTCAATGAAGCATTTAAAAAATATAGAACTCACATGGAATGTATTTTCTTCTTTTAATTTTATTATCTAATACTAAAACATTGTCTAGTTGTTTAAATTTCTAATAATAACCTAAATATTATTTTCCTCCATAGTTTATAGGTTACATTATACTCAACTAAACACGGATCTTTGATTTATAATATCATTATGTCTATTGATCCTATGTGTTCTTGTCGATGGGTGTGTTACAGGACCCTAGGATGGGTATGTGAGGTTATAAGGTTTGATAGTTAGTATCCTAGATATGTATATTGATGTTTATGGGATTGTGGGATATATATTATGTTAAAACATTATCAATTTATTATATCTAAATAATGGTCCATGTATTGAGCATATAATTTGGTTTTTATAGTGATTCCACCTAGGCATGTAGATTTTCGTCCCCTTGGTGGTGAATATAATCATGTGAAAAATTAAGAGGATCTAGGAAAGCCAATCTGGAAAATTGAGTTGGTATAACATTATGATTATTAGCTTAAAGTGATAATAGAATTAGTTTTATAGTGTATTAACTAGTTAACTCTAGTAGATGAGTCAAAAATTTCATATCTAACTAAAGTGTTTTTGTATCACCACACACTATTATTATAGGGAGTGGAGGATCCTAGGTACCCAATTATTGAATATAGTCAGTTCAAAATTTGTTAATGATATTACAATGCCACTAAGGAAGATGGTGAAATTTTTTATGTATATACTCAAAGGAATAGAATAATTCCAGTGACATATAAAGGTGGAAACTAGTAAATATGAGGGGTTTTCTTCCAAATACTTTTTTCTGAATTTATAAAAGAACATATTTCATGTTATGTTGGGAACATGTTAATCTTATGAGTTTATATATTTGGTGTATGGGAGATCTCAATCATATACCATGTTTTTATGTTCATGAATATATCACGTTTCATGCTATAATTACGTGGATATTATATATCCAAGGTGAAATTATTTGTGGATGTTATTCGAACTGTTATCAGAGTATAGATAAAAAATTTGATACTAATATTATTTTCAAAATAATTGAACCATGAATTGATAGAAACTTGAAATTCTTTTTATGAAAGTGTAACTATACTGAACTAAACATTTGTTAGGGTGGGAAGTGGATCTTAAGGTAGTTGAAGTGGGGGTATGAGAATCATATCCAAGAAGTCATTATAAAAAACCAACATTACATATTTTAGTGGGTAATATTATATATGTTTTTAGAGTAGGATTCTAGGACGCATTCAGGATCATATTGACTGACATCCCAAGGAGTATAAAAATTGAATGTTGATAGGATATTTTCTAAAGTTCCAGCATACATTCTTATTGTCAACCAGTGATTGTGGATCTAATTAGTCCTAGGATTCTAAGGCAGTATTAGATTCCTTGTAGGTCAATAGTAGTTTGGGTTTATTTGTGCACACTGTTCATTGTAGAGAGTCATGTTATCATTGATAAGGGTAATGTTTGACCAATTGATTGACCACATAAAAATATAAATTTTCTAGAGTTTGGGGTTTGGGGTCATTTTATACAATTGAGATAACGTTTCATAATTAGGTTGGAGAAACTTTAAAGGGAAGAGTTACAAAATTATTAAGTCTGTTTTAATTTATTTATATAGGAATGATACATTATGTATAGTATATATAGAGAACCTTAGAGTGGATGATCAAGGATCAGGCAATGATTATGATGCATGGTGATGGTTTGTATATTGAACTGTATGTGTGGGTTTGGAGAAGATGATTGGGTATGATATTATCATCATTTCATGTAGATTTTCATTGTTGTGATGAGGTTGGTTATTCTTATAGTGGGGAGTATACAAAGATACGATATGTATTTTTAAGCCTATTAGTTGTTGTGATGGGTAATTGATGGATATGTGATGAAACATTTCAATTTTTTAAGGGTGTTATTAATTTGACGTTTTGTTTATAGTTGATACTGGTTAGTGTTATAGTCAAATATATATTTGGGAATACCTATTCTGTATTGGGGATGTTGTAACAACATTGATGCTTATCTGTGGAATTTTAGATCTAAATATGACATAACCATGTGTATTGGGGAATATTTTTGTATATTGAGGTGTTGGTGAAGATCACATGTTATTTTTCAAGGATATGGTCCCAATTAAAAAATATGTCATTAATGACTGATCTCACAGGTTAACCGATGGTCTGTTACTAGGTACAAGGTAAAAGAATAAAGGGAGGAGGAATCCCCTAGATAGACACTAGGTGGTCAGTGACCATAATATGGTACTCGATGTGGGATAATGTACCTAATATATTAAAACATGGAACCCAATATCATCTATGTGTTTTTGAAAATAAAAATTAAATTTATTTATTTATTACCAAAAATATTTAACAATGGTTCACCTTAAATTATCTCCTAGATAGCTACCCAGCCCTCCTTTAGTCCTCCCTCGTTTTTCCTTCCTATATGTCCTGTATTTCCTTTATTCCAAGATAGATCATCATGTATTCAATATTATGGGATCTCTATAGGTAATTTTAATCATCCTCATCGGTATAATTTTTTTTCCCCTATCCATTTCTTCGTTCTTCAATTGATATCACAAATTTTATGTCTTATGCTAAATTTCTCAATTCATTTTAAATAGATCATAATTGTTTGACAATATTATATTTGTGGGGTCCTACTAAGTAAATTTTGGGGGTTCTTAGTTACATTAAATGTTTATGTATTTTCTCACACTATATGATTTGTAGGAGTGGGTGGAGTATTTGAGTGATTGGGAACATAGGTGAATTTGTACTTCTTGGTTCACAAGGTTATATTATGTACCATCTACTGCTAGATTCAGAGTTTATGGGTTTATATATGATGAATATGAGTTTTTTGAGGGTTTAAGGAAAATTTTATTTTTTGAAAATTTATTCTTCTGGATTCTTGTAATCCTTATAATACATATATGTATTTAGTGATATGGATCACCAACATGATGTGGGGTTATGCAACAATTTGTGTCTCTATGTATATTTGTAAATTAATTAATTTTTTGTCCTTTTGTAATTATTAATTTTTTAGTCTTTTGATTTTAAATTTTAAAAGTTGTTTTTCCTATGTATGATTTTTTAACACCCACCTCATAGTTAAACTAACCATGAAGATAACACTTTTGTGAGTTTAATTTGTTTCATTGTTTAATAGGAAATTTCTTGTGAGAAACATATGGTAACTTCTTCATATTAGGTTTTTTAGTTCATTGTTAACATTTTTTAGCTCACATAATTAGTACATGGTCTGTGGTGAACTAAGTGAGGCCTATGAGTAATCGATAGGGGTAACTTTACGTGGGGGTTTTCTCCTACACAACATCTTCATGGTTATGGTAAACCATGTGGAAATAATTTAAGTAATTATATTGTATTAATAGAGTAAATCACATGGTTGTCACATGGTTTTCCAAACCATATGGTAAAAAAAAGTAGGATTACCAATTTATTAATTTTTTTTGTTTTCTTTTTTTTCTTTTTTTCATATTATAGGGTTTTTCAACCATCTTTATATTCCCCTATCCCAACTAAGGCTAGAGAACACAATAGTGTACCTATCTATCCCCTAAATTTTATTTACAAGATTATCTACCTTTTTTGTGTTTATTTTCAATAGCAAACCCTACATCCCCTAGTTTCTTCTTCCTTCGTACACCACTTACCTTAACTATTTAGTTTCACTCTCTCTAGTGAATCCTAGCAGAATATAGGGGTATATTATAGGTTTTAGGTAGCTCAATCGTGTTTATTTTTATTTTTAAGGATATAAGAATATCTTTTATGTCTATTTGGAGCATTTTCTATTGTAATTGATTCTTTTTAGCCAGATTATCATCGAACCAAGGTAGGTGTTTTTGTGTGTTTGTATAAATTTCATTAGAATTTAGTTATTGATATTTATGAAATTTTATTTGTTAATTTATTCATATTTTTAATAGAAAAAATATATTTCACAAATTTTTTTAGTTGATTCTTATATTTTCATAATGATTTTTTCAAGGAGTTTAATTTATGAATTTTTAACTACATTCCATGTTCCTTTCAAACAGTTTTAATGGTTTTATTAGATGAAAATGATTTTTAGGAACAATTATTTGACCTTTATCTGTCACAAAATGAATAAATGTGTTTCCCTTAAAAAGATTCAATAGAAAAACAAACTTTTATCCCCTTTTTTGTTTAAAATAAAAAAGAGTCAGATTTTCAAAATGGATTTTTAAATTTTTCACTGTATTGGTCTTAAATATATGCATGAAATGGAATTTCAAATAACAAAAATTTTCATAGCATGCTGAGATGGAATATTAATGAGTCATAATTTGAATTATTAAATAAGATAACTTTGGTGTGCATATGAGAACCCATTTAATCCCCTCATTGATATAGATTATATCCTTCAGGAAATGATTTTTATTTAATTATAATATGAATGATATGATTTGTGTTATTTATTATGGTGGATTTGGAGGTGATGTGATATAAATTTCCTTCATTTATATATTTCATGATTTATTACTCACATCATATTGTTGAATTTATGGTAATCTTGGGTATCTTAGTGATTAATTGAGAGATGGTTATGATTTTCCCCATTGAGAAAGACTAGTTCCTCTAAACGATTAATGTTTATAGGAGAGTTCCACTAGTGATTCTAAGATAGAGAATCTGATTGGTAATAGAATAATAATGCGTCAATAGTCTGGGATATTATTCAACCCATGCACATACAAATTCTCTTCAGGGGTTTATTAGTAAATTTCTATTATATTATATTATTTTCTATAAGAAACATCTATTTTATGTTACCTAAGTCAATTGACATGCATGACACCATCACATCCTTCTAAAACTTCTCTACATTAATTTTATTTTGATATAGTACCTTGCTACATTATTTTTTTATCCTACTATATCGGATTATTTTGTAAAATTTATTCCAAAAGTGTATTCAAAATTAAATATCTAAAGTGTATTAAAATATAAAGATTAAATGAATGTTTTTATAAAATAATCTGAGGATAAAGAAATGGTTTTCTAATAAATTATTTTAATTTCAATGTGAATGAAAAAGTATTTTTCCATTTATAAATGGATGTGACGTTAAATCTTATATACATATGTATAAAAACATGTGTTTTACAATTTATTTAAAACTAAAGTAAATGAAATGCATTTCTTATGTAAATTTCAGGATCTCTTATGTGGGATTTTAGTTATATCGATTTTGATCACACCATGATACATCATTCACTATCTACAACTCATATGACTTATTTTAGGTTTCTTTTCCTTGACTTCTTCTTTGTATTATGGTAGTTTAGTGATGGTTGGGTTGGGATATAAAGAGTCACGAAGGGTCACATGGAGACACTTGGTAATAGTTTGGGAAATTATTTTTTATAGTTTAATTAATATGTATTGGCCTTTATAGCCTATCTTCATTTGGATGGTTGTATTATGATATTTTTTTATCTTTTGGTTTATGGTGCATTTTATTTTATGCCAAATTCACTGATTGCATGTTTTATTATTGTTATATTTGTCATTTATCGGGGGTGAAATAATTCCCAATGGATATGATTTAAAACCCTATCACTAATTTCAAGACTGTGGTGATCAGGAACGCAACTAAATTATTTCATAGGATGGATTGAGGTCAGGTCATGGGGAGACCCATATTGTTTTATGAAAAATGGAATCAATGCACTCTCTTATTATTTTGGATAACTCTATGTAGTTTGAAGACTAGGATTTTCATCTCGACCTAGGTGCAGTGTCTGTAAGGGTACATAACTAACTCTTATTTTCAATGATCCTCACATTTCCATTAGTCTTTGGTATTTGATTATTTATATTCAGCCAAATTTTTTATTTCCTTACTAGAATGATATTTTTCAGATATTTTGAACCCCATTGAATTAATTGGTGATTTTGAGGGTCTTATCATGTTTCAGAGTAGAAAGTTGTAAATGAACTAGGGATTCATGATTATATGACATCGATTTCTAAAAAATGTGGATCCCATGATGAATCCTTCTAAAAACATAACATATCATGTTTCATGTTTGGCACGTGGTTTTATATCACCTGCAACCAAACCATGAACATTTTTGTTTCTTCATTGAATGATTTATTTTTTATCCCTTTCATTCTAAAATTATTTTAATGGTGTGTTTCTTTGGTGTGATGGTAATTTAGGGACACTTATTTTTGAAAATATTATTATTATTTGTGTTTTTAATTGAGTTTTATGTTTGGTTTATTGGATTTTTTATTGAAAATTAGTTTTATATGATCGGAATATTGTTTTTATCATATAAATTGGTTTTTTAGTTTGAGTTTCATTAGATGATTTTAGTGGTGTTTTTTTTCTAATGGGTTTAATGGACTTGTTTTTTGTTGAAAAAGGTGTTTTAGTTTCTAAATTATGTTTTTTACAATGTTTATGAAATGTTTTTAAAATTTTTAGATGTTTTAAAATTTATTCATTAATGTTTTTTCAAAAATAATGAATTTTAAAATGGAATTTCGAAACTGTTTTAGAAAAAATTGGGGATGATTCCCATGGATTACTTTAGAAGATAATGGTTTTAAAATTAATTAAAATGTTTTTCGTTATGAGAGTATATTTTTGGAATTTTTTAATTTTATAATGAATAATTCATAGGATTTTTAAGATAATAAATGGGTTATTTTTCAAAATTTAAATCAGAATAAATTTTTCCAAGCGTACTTTTTTTAGGAATGAGTGTTTTGAAAAGGTGAAATTTTTTGTATTGTGATTTCTTTATTGATTGGTCAGCTTGGTTTTTGCCTTTGGATATGGAAATTTTGGATTTATTCTTTGAAAATGAGAATTTATGTTCATGTTTTTTATTATTTGATAAATTTCACCCATAAATATTTTCTTGAAATTTAGGTATTTTAACCGTAGGAATTATCATTATGAGGTCTCTTTTATTTTTTTTTGATTTAAACTTTTCCTAGTTCATGAATCTTCCCAAACACAAATTAAATTGGTGGATATTTGTATCATTTTCTCACTAATAGATTTTATATTAGATTCTTCCTTCAACATATATTGATATAATTTTTTTTGGTAGTTGATCAGTTGATAAAAGTCTAGTTTTCCTCTTGGTGAGTTTGGATTCGGGGATATCCATGGTAGTGAATTCTAGTTGATGTTTTTTTTGGTAATGTTGTCTTTCTTTCGGTGTTTTTTTCTTCTAGGAAACATAATTGTGGGTTTTCATTGAGGATTTATTTTCCTTTTTTAAATGGTGGAATTTTTTGTCTTATATGTGTTTCGTCATTCTGGGATTATTTCTTTTGTGGTTTTGGTGTGATTTTGGTGAGTTTGTTTTTGACTTTGAATTCATGATTTTTTAGTCTAGAGTAACCTTTATATTAGATATTGGGAAAATAGTATGAAGGTTTCCGTCAATTTATTGATAACATGATGGTTCTATATTTGGTTGTTTCACTATAAGATGGTGTTTGGAGTTCAAGGCTATATTTTACCCATCACATTACTATTAATTGAGGTCTAAACACTTTGTTGTTTCTTATTGAGGCATAGGTTCAATTTATTATTTTAATTCTTTATGGATGACATGAATTTTTTATCTTAGTGATGATTTTAATTTTTTTTGTTGAGTTCCCTTTTGTTTTTTTCTTTATGAGTTAAAACATGTTCCTTGGGTAATTCATGGGTAATACATAGAGATGTAAATTCATGGTTAATGCTTTAGTTATATAGTGGGTATCTCAATTTGTCACCAATATGGTTTAATTATAAATAGTGGGGAGACCTATTATTGGTCTTCATACCCTTTTTCTCTCATACGTGGTTATCATAGTTTCATTGTTATTATTTTCGATTAGTGGGAATTTCCTGAAAATGATCTGATGGTTTAGATAAGTTTCATGTGTTTGATACTCTCTTCCCTTAGGTTTCATTTCGTTCTTCCCCACCCAAACCAACTCATTTCACTGGGTGTTTTTAAAGAATGTATTCCTATAATTTTACTCTTACAATGTAATTTATGGGGGAAGAAAGTGGAATGTTTAGGATATTTTAACACCCAATTTCCCTATAGATATTTCTATATTGATTAATTTTAGGGCCATTTTAAATTTTAGATGTATTGAGATTTAGATTTATATTTTTTAGATTTTTTAATTATGTTCATTGTTTCCTCAGTGTATGAAAAACCATATGGATGAACTGTACATGATTTTCCTTGATTGAAATGTTTTGTGTGCATAATTGAGTAAAATGTAACACCTTGAAACATTAAAATATTAACATCATATTCAATTTCACATTTGAGACACAACACTAAGATTATAATGGAATATAACATCTAAAGTCATAATGATATACTTAAAATTTTAAGAAAATCAATCTATTCTATATTTTAAATGAACTCAATAATGAGTTAGATTTCATTACACATAACAATGAACTTATTTGATGGCTTGTGTTACATGCAAGACAGAGTTTTATAAAATATTGTTAAAATTCTTATTTTAAATGGAAATTATCTCCTAGAATTTAATTTGGAGATTATAAATGGGCTTGAATAGCTTATGAAAATATAATTTTTAATACATTGGGTAAAAAATAATTATAAATTAATATAAAAACTAATTTAATATAAAGAAAATGTTTTATGAAAAAAATATTTTTATGTTATAATAGATTTTTATATTAATAAATTAAATTATTTACTATTAGTGGATGATATTAATGAAATTTAAATATTATATATTTAATAAAATATTTTTTCCATTTATCCAATATATTTGATAGGAATAAGATAAAAATGAATGAAATTTTATTCATAAAAAGTTATACTATTGTAATGGGAACTTTACAGCCTTTTAATGGAGAACATATTTTAAAAATAAATTTCATAACATTTTTAAATTTTATATGATAAAATGAATATAATTTTTGAAATTATAATTTAAATATTATCTTGTTGTGAATTTTTTATATTTTTCTAAAAAGTGTCATTTTGAATGAATAGTGAAAAGTACTGAATTTTAATTAAAATTTGACTTTTAATCTAAATAATTTATAATGTTAAATTATATTTTGAATTGGTTTTAAAAAATATATTTCAATTATACTCCAAATAAAAAAAATTATGTAATTTTAATTAATATAATATTGAAATTTTATATAAAATCATTGCAAACTTTTGAACATACTCACATTAAAAACTTGTTTTCTCAACCAATCTATGAGATTAATTTTAAATTAATTTTCCCACTTCTATAGTTGGAATTTGAAAGAATGGATTGTATATTTAAAAATATAATAATTAAAAATTCCTAATAATTAAAACATAATATTTGACCAAATTGACTTGTAAAAAAATTAAAATTATTTATAGAGAATAAGGTAAAAAACATGTTTACTTATTGGTTAATAATTAAATATAAGGTCTAAAATGACACACCTACTTATCGAACGCCAGTTTTATAGACATGTTTCCACTATTTACACATTATTATCTATGTTTATGAGTATTTTTAATATTACTCCATGAATTTGACCTATATTTTAGGTTAAGTAAAGAGAATGATTAACAAGGAACCAATAATTCATTTCATATTTGAAAATATTTTGGGTATGGAAAACCAACATTTTTTGGATAAAAATACTATTTTGAAGAATAATTGAGTTTTTTCAAAATAATAATTTATCTATAATGTTTTTTGATGAATTATTTACTAAAAATGCTTAATAAACCACAACAAAGTATTTATTTAATTAATAACTAACTAAAATAAATTATACTTAAAATGTTAAAAGTAAAGTAAATTGATTGAATTATTCTCTTCTATTAATTGTTTTTCATTAATACATCATGTTTTATTTATTTTAACTTAATATATTTAAATTCAATCATTTTTTTGATATTTTTTAGTTCAAATTAAATAATTAATGTCATAATTGACTTTAATGTTATTTTATATGTGATATTTGATTAAATAATTTAAAATTACTAAGAATTATATATTTTTCTATGTGATTTATAAATAATAACAAATATAAAATATTTTTTTAATGTTCCAAATTATCTTTTATAATGAACACATTAAACCTTAAATAGTAAAAACAATGTTAGCACGGTTATGGATAAGGAATTAATTTTGTGCATTACATAGGATTCTATTAAAATTAATTTCCAAAACACATGGGACTTTTTCTATAAATTATGTATACTATTTAGAATCATTAGGTCTAAATTATCATATATTTCTCATTTTATCATTGTCTTATTGATTAAATTTCCTAGGTTATAATGTTGGTTACCTTAATACAAAACCAAAATTATAAATGTTCGGATACCTATATGTTAAGAAACAAAATTATAAAATAGACTTATTTTTGTTTGATGGAGAAATTTATAGACTAAATAATCCAACATATACATTATTAATAAATTTTAGAGCCACATGAGGTATGGAAGACCTCCCAATAGTGAATAATTTTGAGTATTTACAAGAATGTCACTCCTCCTAAACTATAAATGGGCAATCACACACCCCCATTATTCACACATATAAATACATTTTTATGTTCAAAACCTGAGAAAAATAGTTACAAAAATACATACCCTCATCTTATAATCCTAGGTTTTGGAATAGATAATTCCTTTTATGGTTTTAGTGAAAACCTTAAGAGGATGTCTGAAGAAGAGGTAATGTTCTTCTAAAAGAATTTACATTTTATTTCCTTCTCGACCCTATTAAATTTATATTATAACAATATGATATAATAACCTATGTATATTGCATATAATGATATATTTTTATGATAATGTTAGGACCAACAACTTCACAAACTTCCATCAAATTGGTAAAGAAATCATTGTTCGTTTGAACTAATGACTACTTCTTTTTTAACCAATGTCATTCATTTTGACATTAAAACATTTCAATGTTGATAATAATGAAGGATTTATATTTTTATATGATATATTTGATATATAAGATTTTATTATTATTCTAGAATTATTATATTACACATACCTTTATTCTTTCAATTTTTCATAATACGATATAGTCGCTCATGTGTACAGCGGACTACCACCTCACGAATTGATGTGTTACATTCACACTTTACATGGAATGAGTTATACCTAATGTGTCTATAAATTAACTTCTTTATTTATTTTTATGTTTGTACATTGCTTGGGTATTTTTTGGGTTATTTTGAAATTGTTTTTGGGAGGTTTGGAATCTTTTCTAAGGGTGCACAGTTTGACCATAGTTTTTAGAAACCATACAGCAACCTCAGGTACCTGTGTATCCTAATAAAGTGGTCTCCTGCACATTTGGATCATGGTTTGTCTAACTATTCATGGAAATTGTGCATTGAACGCTTGTGGATAGTATCAGAAGCATAGTTAATGCATTATTTTTATAACCATGTGAGTTAACCATGTGGGGCATTAAAAATGGTGTTTTCAAAAACTAGGTCACGCAAGATTAACCGTAAACACCCCGTTTCTTCCCTCATACAAACCCAATTTTGGATTTCTACTTATTAGGGGTTGGATATGCTCTCACACTCATCATGGAAGTGAATATAATGTTTTCTTAGTTGTTTGATGGTGGTTCTTCTTCAGCTGAACACACTTAGGGAGATCTTTTAGAGATTTCACCAAGATTGTTGTTGAAGTTGATTGTTGGAAAATATTTCAGAAACCCTAAGGTTTGTGGCTTCTCCATAAACACAATATTATATTAAATTAGGTATTTAATTTAAAATTAAAATTTTTTTCTTGAATTTTATGATGTTTGTGATGTGAGAAGCTTGTTTGACACCCATTTTCTGATGTTTTGTGGATTTGAAAAAAAAGGGTTATTATTGTGTAATGTGCATGATGATGTATTTTAAAATGATAATTTTAAAATAATTTTCATGGAAGATTTTTGGGAAATGGTTGGAGAAAAAATAAATCAATAAAAGGGTCATTTTATTGAAATGATATTTGGCATGGATGTAGTTTTAGGGCGTTTTCAAAAAATATGGATTCTATTGAAATAATTATGGCTTGTGTGGGAGTTATTTGATTATTTTAAGGTTTTTATTGGTTTGGAAATTTTAGTGTGTCTTGGTTTTAAACATGTATTTTTGAATGTGAATTTAGAAATTTTTATTGACATGGTTTCTTGATTAAGCGGTTAAGAAAATGTTGGGGGTGGATAATAGTCATGAAGTAACTCCATCATGTGGTCACGAACTACCGCTATAAAAAGGTGATGGGTTTTGGATGTGATGTTCCACCATCAATGAACACTGAAATTGTGTTCTTGGATTGGGTATATGGTTTTGTTTTGTGTGTGTCTAGAAAAGATTATTTTGGTTATGCCCTTGTGTGTTGTAAATTTGGGTAAATTTTTGTTTGGTTCCATTCTTTTGGATGGTGTTAATTTTGGCACATGTTATTTGATATGGATTTTTTTGGATTGATTAAATTTTTTTGAATTATTTTAGGGTTCTATATAAACTCTTTTATATAAAATTTTCTAACATTTTTATCCTAGTGGTGTCTATAAGAAAGTCATTTGGGGAAAACCTACTATGTATTATTACTCACCCATTCTTTTTCACTTTTTTTATTTTTAGATGTTATATTCTAGGACACAGGTAAGGGAAAATAATTTCAATTCTTGAGTCATGAATAATGAGGTTTTGGAGGTCTTGTGGTTCTTGGAGCATGGATATGGGCGTGATGATATAGAGTTATGTTGTATCATATTTGGGTTTTTGTTTTTAGTCTTCTTCTGGGTACATTGATTTTGTATTATTATGGTTCATTTGTGTTGATATTTTGGGTATTGTTGTATTTTGTACCATCATTTACTTGAATCATGTATTGTGTTTTATTACGGATTTTTTGGATGGTTACTTTCATATAAAGTTAAAATATTTCCCAAATATTTCTTAAATCCCTAGACAATTATTATTAGCCTTTGGAAACTTGGGAACATCTCTTAAGGTCAAGTACCATTTTATCACCTTATCAGTATAATGATAAATTGTTGGATGCTACAATGTGTATCAACATATTTTTGTTCCTTGAGTTTCAAGTGAAATAAATTTTATTCATTCCATTGGCATTGACTTCTAGTCTTGGATTTTCTACTCATTATTTGGTAATTCCATGAGTTGGGATGGTAGGAAGGGGTAGGATTTTTCATATATGATATGTATATCCTAAAAGAATGCAGCTAACCTTTTTATGTTTAACATCATGTTATTAGTGATTTGGTTACATACGTGTTTTAGACACAATTATCGGAGCGTGATCTCATTGTCATGGGTGTAGCCAATTAGATTAGCATGTCACGCATGGTATAAATGAATTCCCTATAGGATTGAATTTTTCTTTATGAATAATGATTTATGTATTGGTTTCAATGAATATTTTTTTGGAAAAAATTTGGAAATTGTTTTTCAAAAGTGTGATTTAGAAAAAAAGAATCTTTGTGATATTTTTAAAATGGTTCTATTTTCAAAAAGTTGTCAATTTTTCCAAAATGGTTGAAAATTGAATAATATAAATTATGGAAAGCATAGTTGTGATTGTTTAAATATAAGAGAATTTGAAATTATAATCCTTCAGTTTCTTGGGAGTGATAGTTATGGTGATTCTTTTGTTGATGAAAATGGCATGAGGTAGACGTTTTAGAGACCAGCTATGGGATGCTATTGAAAATTTGTGTTCACTTGAGACCAGGGTGAACCAGAAGCTACTATAGAGAATAGTGAAATCTTTTCAATATGGAAAATATAGGAATATAAGGGAATATGTGAGGTATGTGGATCACTCGATTAAGTTTCAAAAGTAGAACACACACATTTTATCGGGGTGATTTGGAATCTAAGAGGCTGGAAGAATGGATAAATATAATGAATTGAATATTTGATTTCCTAGGAATATAAGAAAAATTAAATGTAAAGTTGTAAATGTACAAATTGGAATATATTACATGTTAGTTGTAGGAGTTATCAGTTTTGGATGGAATTGACCAAGGTATAACATTGGAGGGTCTTGAAATTTTTTTTAACAAGAAATTTTAACCTCACATGTTCAAGATTCAACAAATAGAGAATTTAAAAATCATAAATAAATATAACATGTTGGTAATGGATTATGTTGAAAAATTTATGAATTTGGTCTAGAATTCACTCAAGATTGCGGCTATTTCATCTTTGAAGGTGTGCATCTTTGAATCAGGATTGAGGAATGAAATTTGATAAAACAAATTGAGGTGTTATGTATAAGTGATTATATGAAAATGGTGAAAATATTAATAGTGACTAAAAAGGACATCTTAGGGGATATGATCAGAGGAATAATGTTGATACCCACAAGAAATAGTGGTAACAATAATGTGAGGAGCAAGTGGAAGATGGACACTTATTTATATAGTGGGAGTGTGGCTCTGAATCTGACAAAAGGATCAGTGAACATTTATACAAATCCTCAGACCAAGGAAGGATGCTTTTATATTGGATATCTAAAACATATGAATAATGACATAATAAAAAAACCATTATCATATACTATTTAAAAACATATGGGTCATATCTAGCTCTATTTTCATAGCTCTCTGAGGTTAGGTTCTTCATGACACTCCATAGGGGTTGCAGGCATCATATACCTCGATAGGATGGGGGAAGCAACACTCCTGTCATCATAAAAGAATAATTATCTTTGGTGATTCTTAGAAAACTATGACCCATCAATATGGAAAGTTTCAACATGTGACCAAAGAGAATATTGTGGCCAATAATTAGTTGTTTGGAGATGAACAATTTATTGGGTACAATCAGTCGGGACCATCCACAATTAGAGGTATGATTGTTTTGAATGTTACATTTATTCAAGTGTTGTTTTATATGGGTTAATCTTATTCTTCCATTCATTCTCAAGTCATTTATTCATTAGGTGTAAGTGCAGAAATGATTTCTTCTTTTCAAAAACTTCAAACACCCCTAGTTGAAAAAGAGTATCGATCATTCCTATGTAGATCATGTTGTTAATTTGTGGATGGGTATTAGTTTTTGTGAAGTTCTCAGTTACTGATATGGTTTTGTATGACATAATCCTTGGTCTGGATTGTATGATGATGTTTAAGGACAACATTTAATATAATACATGAATGGTTATTTTCATGATGGAGGATAGAGCTTACCATGTTTTAGGGAATAAATAAGAGATAGGGTGTGTGAAATAAATTTGATTCCACAAGTGGTTAGGTTCATCTAATATTATTTAGAGGCTTATTAGTTGGCATTGAACAAAAATTTTGAGAAAAAGAAGCTATTTGGATGTGGTCTGTTATTTTGTAGATTACTTTCCCATATAATTCTTAGGGTTTCCACATATAATATAAGTGGAGTTTTTGAATGATCTCTTTCTGGGGACCAGTCCTACCTCACATCCATTTTATCAGTTGGTATCAAAAGAATTGATGGAAATGAAAGTGTAGTTATAGGATTTGGAAAATAAAAAATTCATTTGGCCTTGAATGTACCCATGGTAAGTGTCGTACTAGCATAAAAATGTGGTTTGAATTTTTTGGTTATGTTTTCACAATCGTAATCTTAACCAAGTAATGATAAAAACCAATATCCACTCCCACACAATGGTATCCTATTTTATCAATTTATGGGAGATCAGTGGTTCTCAAAATTTGATTTTTAATCATGATATCATCAATTGCAGGTTTGGATGGAGGATATTCGAAAAATAGCCTTTAAGAGTAGATTTGGCCATTATGAGTATTTAGTTATTCCCTTCGGTCTTACGGATTCACTATAAGTATTGATGTAATTAATGAATCAGATATTTTAGAGGTATATGGATTCATTGTTGGTGGTGTTTATTGATGTTATACCAGTGTATTCAAGTACATGGGTGGAGCATTAGAAACTCTTAGCAGTAGTGTTTGTAATTTTGAGAGACCATCATTTATATTCATAATTATCAAAGTAAAACTTTTTAAAACAATAGGTATGTTTTTTGGTATATGTTATTTCTATACAGGGTGTTTTAGTTGATTTTGAAAAAATACAGGCCATTATATCATGGAAACTACTGAAGAATTATTTTGAGATATGGAGCTTTCTTGGCCTATTTAGGGATTATCGATGTGTTTTTTATGACTTCTCATGATTGGGTTTGCTGATGAAATCTTGGATAAGAAAAAAATATTCCCTTTAAATGGAATGATCAAGGAAATAAATCCATTTTAGAACATAAGTATCATCTTACATCATCACCAATAATGATTTTTCCAAATCTAGAAAAATGGTATATGGTGTATTACGATGCATCGGGATAAGAGTTGGGGTCTTTTCTCATGAAATGGGATCACGATTTTGGGTATGGATCACAAGAGTTGAGGTTTCAAGAGAATAACTACCCAACACATTATTTGGAGTTAGAGGTGGTGGTTAATGCTTTGAAAACATTATGTCACTATCTCTTGGGAGATAAATTCAATATGTATACCAATAATGAGAGCTTGAAGAATATTTTATCACATTTATATTTGAATCTATGATAGAGGATATGGATAGAGTGTCTATAAATGTTAGAGTTTGATTTGATCTCTAGATCTTGTAATTGAAATTCCATGGTAGATGAATTAAGTATGAATTTATATGCTCAGGTGGAAAAATAGGAATCAGATCAGTGGTAGTTGATGTTGTCATAGATGACATGCAATTGAAATGTGACAAACATGGTGATTTAGTGGTCTTATTCCCCATTTTTTGGTTCTTTACTTGTTTGAATTGGTCAAAGAGGCACATATATACGATTCAGAGTGTGTGGCTTTGGGTTGAAATTAAGTGGTTAGGAGACCATTGAGGGTAGGATATTAGATGTGAATTCAATATTGTGTTTTCTAAATTGGATGGTTGTATCAAAGGATCTTCAATAAAAGATCCTCAATTCTTATTCTCATTCCAAATGGATTGTTCATCCCAGAATTTAGAACATGTATAGGGCATTAAAAGCACATTTTTGGTGGGTTGGTTTAAAAAGGAAAGTGGTCGAGTTTGTTTCGAGATGATTTACTTAACATTAAGTTAAAGAAAAGAATTAGTGGCCCACATACATGTTGCGATATTTACCTATCCCAGCATGTAAGTGGGATCATATAGATATATAATTTTTTTTAGGTCTCCCATGAATGGTCAGGAACCACAATTGCATATGAGTGATAGTGGATCAACTAACAAAGTCGACTCATTTCTTCCTTATTCTTGAATCTCATATGGTGGATGATATGTCCAAAATATATATCCATGAGTAGGTAAAGAGAAATGGTATACCATATTAAATTGTATAAAATATATATCTAAGTTTCACATCTTGTTTTTGGAAATCTTTGTCGAGAGTCCTTGGAACTCAGTTGGTGATGAGTACATTATATCATCATTAGAAGGATGTTGAATCAGAGAGAAGAATACGGAAAATGGAATACATATTTAGAGCTTGTGTTATTAATTTTGGTGGCTCATGGGAGGAGAAAAAATTTTGTTTGAGTTATCCTATAATAACAGTTATCAGGCCTTCATACACATGGCTTTGTTTGAGGAATTTTATGAGCATCTATGTCATTCTCCACTTTGTTTGGTGGTTATAGGAGAATCATCGTTAGTTCATCTGAACCTTGTCTAAGAGATAACAATGAATATTACGATAATATGAGAGATATATCAAAGTCTTCAGATGTTATATGTAGACCATCGTTGATTGTTTATGTAATTAGGGGTGGGTTATCATGTGTTCTTGAGAATCTATCTTAGGTTGGGACATCATTTGTTTGGGAAGAAGGGTAATTTATCTCAAAGGTATATTTGGTATTTTGAGATTTGTGAGTCGGTTAGAGAGGTTTCATATTGGTTGGGTTTTCCCCCACATTTTATTACAGTTAATAATGTCATTCATGTTTCACAATTGGAAAATTATAAACCAGATAATGACCATGTGTTTTTGGATAATGTTAAGCTGGGGTCGTAAGCTTCTTTATTTCATGTACATGTTCGTATTGTGGAAATAAAAGATAATTTATTACATGGTAAAACTATAGGTATATTATTTTTTTTGGAAACATATTCGGATTCAGGAGGATACTTGTGAGTGGGAGAAATAGATAGTTGAGAAATGGCACAAGTTCTTTCAGCAAAGTAATGGTTCTCTATATTCTGAGTACAGAAATTCCAATGGTGGGATAATTTAGTACCCTTGGTTTGAGTTATTTAACCTTTTCATGTCTGTTTATGTATATAATTCAGTTTGGTAATGTTTGGGAGAGTTTGGAAGGGGTTTTCAATGGTTTGGATTCTTTTCTAAGGGCAGGCATTTTTAGAACGGTTAGGGAAACCATGGAACAATCCTAGGTAACCGTGCCTCTTGAGATAGTGGGATCACGCATGGTTGTAACATGGTTTGTATTATCATGCAAGGAAACCATGTGGGTCACCCTTCGTAAAATTAGTAGTCACAAAGTTAGTGAAAGGTTTCTCTAATCATTTGTGGCATTAAAAAATGGGGTTTTAAAAATTGTGATCACTCGTGATTAACCCTCAAAACTCCATTTCATCTCCCATATGATTCAAATTAATTATTTATTCCTATTATGGGTTATAGAGGCTCCCCCATTCATTTTTTTAGATAATCTAATGGTTTTTTTGTTTTTTAAAGTTTTTTCTTCTCTATTAAAGAGATCTGAGGCAATGTTGTGGAGATTTCAGTCAGGTTGGTGTTATGGTTGTGTTTTGGTCGATTTCACATAAACCCTAAGGTAGGTGGATTCTATCTCCACTCAATATGAATGAATTAAAAGGATTTTATATCAAATTATTGGTTTTTCCTTGAAATTGATAATTTTTGTGGTGTATGAGATTGTTTGACACCCATTTTTTGATGGTTTTGGATTTTGGAAAAATGGTTTATTATTGTGTAACGTGCTTGATATTGGATTTTAAAATGATAATTTTAAAATGTTTATCATGGAATATTTTTGGATAATGGTTTGAGAAAATGGTTTTCAATAAAAGGTTTGTTTTATTTAAAGGATATTTTGTATGAATGAGGTTTAAGTTCATTTTCAATAAATTTGGATTATATTGAAATGATTGTGGCTTGTGTTGGAGTTGTTGATTTTCATAAGGGATTGTTTAGTATGGAAATTATTGTGTAGATTTTTTTAGACATGTATTGTTTACTGTGATTTTAAAAAATTTGATTTGAATTATTTATTTATGAAAAGGATAAGAAAGGGTTGGTGGGGATGGATCATGGTTTTGAAGTACCACCATTAAGTGGTCATTAAGTACCACTATAAAAATAGATGGGTTTTGGATGTGGTTTTCCACTAATAGTGAACAATGAGATCATTTGGTTGTTTTTTAGATATTGTTGTGTTCTTTGTGTGGCCACACAATATGATTTGGGTTATTCCCTTGTGTGTTTGAAATTTTTGTAATGATGTGTTTGGTTTCTTTCCTTTTAATAGTGTGGATTAGGGATCATGCGATTTGAGAATGGTTTTTTTGGTTTGCTTTCATTTTTTCAATTATTTAATGGGTTTTTATGACTTTTTTATATTAATTTTCATAACATGTTTTATCCTACTACAGTTTGTAGGGAAGTAATTTGGGAAAAACCATCTGGGTATTATTACTGACCCCCTGATTTTGAACTTTGGTGATTTTTCAAATGTTGTATTCTGAGGCATAAGTATGGTTAAGGCATCTCACTTCATGAGTGGTGCATCGTGATGATTTTGTGGAATTTAATTTCTTGGAACATAGATATGGGAGTGGATATATAGAGTTATGTTGTAGAATACTTGGGTTTTAATGTCTAGTCTTCCATTTGGTACTCTAAATCTGGATTGTTGTGGTTTGGTAGTACTGGTCATTTGGATATTTTTGTATTGTGTAACATTATTTACATACATCAGGTAGTGGAATTTATTAAGGAACATTTGGATGGTAACCTTACTCTAAATGGAAAATAGTTCCCCAATACTTTTTGAATCCATTTGAATTTTTTGGAATCCTTTGGAACCTTGAGAACATCGCTTATGGTCGAGTGGCATTCTATTGCAGTCTCAAGACAATGAGAAGGGTTGTGATATTAAAAAATGTATTAATGATGTTTTTAAAAAAAATTATGTTATATATATGAACAAAATAAGATATTATATTGATAATATTTATATATAAATATTTATAATTATTTTACTTTTCAGTCATTCAATATGGCAAGAAAATAGAAATAGTGTTCATGCGTACATTCGACGTACTGTCTCCATTAATAGTGTATCTCATTTCCTATAACAAAAATTTTATGGATTACTCTAAATAGATATATAGTGAATATATATTCTATTTAAATAATGGTATACATTATGGTGATTGTGAACTATTTATCAATGTAATATGGAAACAAAAAATAAAAGTCAAAATGTACTAAAAAACATGGAAATTAACACCGGAAACAATAAAAATAATGAATGATTATTAATGAATTTGTGAATACATGTTATCCAAATATAATATATGATATCATTAATATTAATATGGTTATTTTATAATTTAAAAACATGTTTAAAACGAAAAATCAGTGGTTATATGATGTTCCACCAAATTTAAGTATAATTTAAGGGACTTCTTAACTCAATTTCCAATCGTTGGGTTAAACCTTGACTTCACTGATTATGTTAGGAAATATAAACTTTGTAATAAATTTTTATTATCATATTATTTATTTCAATTTTTACTATTTTTATTATAAAAGGATATACAAAATCAATTCATTTATTAATTCTCACTTCAGTGATTTGATCAATTTAGGGTTTTGTTTCGTAAATTCATTTTAATTGATATTATTTATTTTAAAAATAAATTGATGAAAATTACATTATAATTTCCAAATAATCACTTATTTTTTTATCTTAAGGATATTAATGAACCCTTTCATCTAACAATACTTTTTTTCCACTATTTGGTACTTAAAATGTTCAAAAATGTTATCTATAAAACATTAATTCATTTTTGACTTCGGTCAGAAACACGTTTTCCTCCAAAACCATGATTCTAAAATGTTTTAAAAAATGTTTTTAAATTATCATAATGATTTATTAAATTAACATTCACCCATTTTCAATTCTTAGGAAAATAAAAGTAATATTTAGGTCATTTTCAAAACAATGTAGATTTTCCTTTTACCTAAAACCTGAAAGAAATATATTTTTATTGTTTACAGCATTAATGGAATTTTTAGAAATCATGAAAATTCAAATATTTTCAAGAATATATTATAATTTTAAAAATTTATTTTCAAATAAAATTATTTTCAAATAATTTTAACAAATATTAGTAATTAAAATTGATTTTCAAATTTGAGGATTTTTAAAATTTTTTCCAAATTTAAAATTATATTTTCCACAAAAATGTTTTTAAGTATATTTTAGGTTATTTAAATTAATAAATGACAATAACCATTAATTATTACCCTAAGGGTATATATTTTATTAATATTATCCCTAATATTTATATTGATAGTTAATTCTCACTTGGACCAAGTAAAGATTTGACATCGAATTCCTTGATTTATTTTTGTTGGAGTTAATTTTAATATGAACTATTAACTTTAATATGGGAATTAAATTTTTCCCAAAATGTAAATTTTATTCATAAAGGACACATTTTTCCTGAATTATATACTATATTTACATTTATTATTATTTATTAACTAGTAAAATATTGATAAATATATATCCATTACTCCATATGGATATTTCATTAGTTACATTGTTTATCAGTTAAATCGACTATTCAATATATGAAAAATTATTTTAATAGGTATGGGATGGTTGGGTGACCATTTAAATAAATACCATTGATACATAGATAGTATCATAATATTAAATTAGTTGGAAAAAAACTTCGTGATTGTAATAAATCATGTACTAAACTATCTTGTGAATGGTCTTGATAGTAGTATGTTTCAAACTGTCTTGTGAATGGTCTTAATGGTATAGGATTCATGTACGTTGGAAACATTCTTTTTTATATTTAATAATTTATTAAATTTATGATTATGTTTTTAATATCCATGATATTTTAACTATTTAAAAATATATAGATTCATTTCATTCTCAATTATTGATATATGGCATGTGTTTTAAGTTATCTGCCTTTCTATAAAGATTCTGAATTATATTACCATGACAGTCAAGTTATCTAAATTTAATTCCCTTTCACTAATTTATCATTATATATAGATTATGATTATTAATTCATGATTACTTACACTATACATAACCCTTTATAAGAATTTTATCTCACCCAAATATTATTTTCTTTCCCCATGATTCAATAAAGAGTGTTATGTTTGATATGTAGGGATATGCCAGATGGAATAAAGTTATTCTTGAAAAATATTATGCTGTAATTTTTTTAGTAAATTTTAATAAGGGACTCATTTATTTATATAGTTTACCAAGAGTAATAAACTATTCAATCCTTCAAGATAAAATTCCATGTATTTCATTCTAATATAATTGTAGTAATAAATGGCTCAAGGATTCTACGGTCAAGGTTATTATATTTGATATCAAAGGACGTTTAGTAATATCAATGGGAATTAAATTTTGGAAGCCATTGATTTGGTAACTTAATCATGTTATATATTTTTACGATTAATATAATATTTCAACATAAGATTTTTGAAATATAGAGATTATGGGGTGAGAGTCTACCAAGATGAATGAAAATTTGGGAAAAAATTATAGAAACAATATGATTCAGTGGAAAATTAATTGAGTAATAATTATCATAATTTTAAACATATTTATATCCTTTATGGTTAATGCGGTCTTTAATGACATCGTAATCATAGTCAAATAACATTATTAAACATTGAAAAAAAATTGGTTGTGTTGAAAACCTTTGTAAACAGGTTGTTAAGTGATTAATTTTATTTCATGGATGTCCAATATATTTTTGGAATTTATAGGTATTATAATAATATAGTTTATAGAATGGGAAACACTCCAGAAGGGTGAAAACACCCCATATATACAACGATTGTTGGGCTTGAACCCATGATCATAGGATAATATAGGTTACATTCCTACCTCTAGACTATGTGATGTCCTAGTTATTGTGCTGTTTATTTTAGCTAAATGATATTACAAATAAATATTAATGATGAACCATTAGTATTAATTTTTATGTTTATAGATTAATTTTCTAACCATTTTGATTTTAAAAAAAAATTATAGATAGATATAAAGGGTAACATCCTGCACCTCCTCATTGGCTTGAGTCGGTGTTGAATTACTACTTGTCTTTATGCGACATCCCCAAGACCCCAAAGGCTAGAAATAAATTCCAGCATCTTTAATTCAACTGGGGGTGAGTTTACCTTATAAAAATAAAAAATCTTACCAAAAACAATATATAATAATAACCAGTATATGTGGGATTATATTAATATACACAATTAAAATTTAATAAAAATACAAATAAAGTGTCATTGTGGAAGAATACTAATCATCAAATTACAAAGAGGAAGACGAAACCAACAAACTCAAATACTCCAAGACATAACTCCACATCTCCCAATATTCTCCGTTATCCAACTCCAAAATACATCCCCGATATCATGAATCACAACTAAGGAAATGTGATACCTTTTTTACCAGTATCTTGATAGAAAATATATTCAAAAACACCAACATGAAAAAATATGGATGAGTAATGAAACTCAATAGGCTTTCCTCAAGTGACATTCCTACTCATTCCAATAGGACAGAACAATTTCACACATCTATATAATAAATTATATAAAACAATTTAAAATAGTTTTATCATAATATAAACCAAATTCTATATCAAAAATGTAGGGTAAAAAACTAAGAAATTATTTAAACCATTTGACATTAATTTTTGGCATATACATTCCATGATTCACACACAAACATGAACATGCATGATTTAGTGATAGTTCCATACTCATGAGTGGTTTCTAATCCATCCATTATGTCACAAAAATGTTTCCAATATCCTTGTTCCCTAATTAAAATGTCCCCTAATCTAGGGTCACATCCATTGGTATCCCAATTATATACACCCTATATTTAGGGTCACGTCGAAAGCCTAAGCTCACAGAATCCCATGTATGCCAAAACCATTTCGAATCAACCATTTCAATACATTTTAATAAAAATGTTATTTTATTGAAAACATTTCAAATATACCATTTATATAAGTCCAATAATGTAATATTTTGAAATTCAACATTTTTACATCAAGAAAACATATAAATTTACACAACCGATTTCCAAAAATCGAAAAATCAATAAACCAACACTAAAGAAGTATTTTAACATAATTTTCACAAAAATATTACTATAAAATTAAACAAATTTAATCAATTTGAAACTAGACCTTCATGTTTTAATAAGAGGATTTGAGATTGAAATCACCTACCTTATAAATTATGGAAGAAATAAATAATGACAATAAATCTCCAACAAATCTCGGTTGAATCTCTAAAAAAATTCCTTATATCTCTTTCCTTGACATCAACACGACCATGTCTCATAATTATTAGAATAAAAAATAATATATTTATATCCAATATACTATATATAGTATTATGAGATAATTAAGGACTGTATATCTAATAAAAACTACCACAAACCAAGACATACCTAGAGAATCATGCATCAACGCTCTTTGAAAAGACATCAATTCACTTCTGCTTTGGAGGGGAGAGACTCTATAGCCTTTTGGTGGAACAAAAACATACATAGGAATAAAATTAATGGAAAATGGAGGCTTAGAGATGAAAATGAGTGAGATCCACTTTTTTTTATCTATCTTTAAACCATGCATGGTTAGTCACACAGTTATGAAAACTGCATACTAACCATGTGCTGGCATATTCTTCAATAAGTACCTCACATGGTTGCCTCACAATGGTAATAAAAATTGTGCGTGAACCATGTAGAATTCCTACTTCCCACATTTCATGGTTTCCCCTCGGTGGGTTTGTGGTTTCGCCAAACTATGTGCCTAACCGTATGCCTACTAATAATCCCTTATTTCACCATGCATGGTTTCATGTCAGAGTTGAAAGGATTAGACTAGCCATTCTAAAACTATGAACCTTTATAAAATCCCAAATAAATTTCAATTGTCTTCCAAAACCATAAAAACATCACCAAAACTCTTTACAAACTAAAAATTGTAAATAAAGTGTTACTAACTTAAAACTGGGGGTTCTACATTCTCCCCACTAAATTCCCTATTCATCCATATAAAGTAGAAAACAACTATTATTCTAAAATAGATCATTCCCTTCCTCGATTATATATTTCTCTTATTCCCAATTCATTTTCATGAATCAAATTAGGTTTCTAAAAAACCTACACTAGATCGATTCTTTTCCCATACAAAATATTCTCTTCCATATCCATAATCTGCATCAACTCCTACACAAATAAAGCATTAATCTCCAGGTTAATGTGATCTCACCAAATCATATGTTCAAGATGATGGAAATACTCTTTCAACAATGATATATGAAACATATTATGCATTTCACTGAACCTTGGGGTTAAATTCAATCAATATTCTACCTCCCTAACTTATTCAAGTATCTCAAAGGGGACTATGTATCAAATAGATAAAATTTATTTCTTCCCAAAACAATGATCCCCAATCCTTGGAGGGATTGTCCAGAAAACATGATCACCCACCTCAAATTCCAATAGCCATCAATTATGTTCCACACACAAGTTCTAATTACTATGATCTTTCTCCATCAATTTCTTGATCAACTAAATCTTATTTAATGTCTCTTGGACAAGTCTTGACCCAACCAGTTATGTCTCCCTTTTTCCACACAATTATGTGAAAAATAATAAGGATACTGATATAATTATTCAAAATATTCATTTGTATCATGGTATGATAATTTTTGTTCTATGATAACTCCAGTAATAGTTTGTGATCTTCCCATGATGCATCAAAATCCATTACACAAGTCTTCAGCATGTCTTCCAATGTTTTTATCATAATTTTAGATTTTCTATCGGTCTGGGTTTGATACACCATACTCATTATCAAATGAGTATCAAGGACGTGCTATAAGGATTTACAAAAATGATACAAGAGCCCTAAATCTATTCCTGGAACTATTTAAACTAGTATTCCATCCCATTTTACCAATTCTTGGATATAGATTTTTAGCAAGTCCTCCATCATATGAGATTTATGAATAAGGATGAAGTGAGATGACATTGTGAGTCTATCCACAATAACCCATTCAAATTTTTTTTAGAATCATTCATTGGAGACCTGTTAAAAAATTATGTCTATCTATTCCAATTAAAAAATAGGAGGAGGAAAATATTAAAAAATACTTATTAGTCACTGGTGTTATGCCTTAACCTGTTGATGAGTTAAGCATCTCAAAACAAACTCAGCCACCCTTATTTTTATACCAACTGACCAAAACATTGCTTTAAATGACTTAAACGTCTTCCATATTCTAGGATGAAAATAAAAAATTTATTGGTGGAAATCATAAAGAAGTTGTTCATGAAAAGATATAGGTATAACCATCTGATTTTGAAAAAACAAAACCAAACTCACATCCACCCTTCATCCCTCAATGGTATCCAAATAATTGAGTTTTTACCTCATAGAAACACATTATAAAGCGGAAGTCTATTCCTTTTTAACTATTACAACCAAATTGGGAACTAAAGAAACTGGAAAAAAACTACAACATCAGCATAGTATTCATATTCCAATTTCACGTATACTATCACCGACATCATATGCCGCTGATCTGAAACCTCTGTTGAAAACTGAGCATATGAAATTATTCTTAATGGATCTACAATCAAATTTTATTACCCAGTGTATACAAAAATTCAAATTCAAACATTTGGATATATTTCATCCATATTATTTGTCTCATATTCAAATTCCTTTGTGTGAAAATATGTGTCCAGCTATTATGATCCATAAACACCATAAATTTCTCACCAAAGAGGTAATGAAGACAATTTTTCAAATCATGGACTATGATTGATAACTAAAATTATTTTTATGTGTAGTTATTCTCCTGAAACCATAAATATTTTGAGCTACAAGATACAACATGATCTACCTGCATGAGAACACATCCCAACAATGACCCAGAAGCGTCACAATACACCATGTACCCTTTTACTGATTGTAGAAAAATCAGGATTGGTGCTTATGTAAGGAAGACTATCAACTATTGAAAATACTTATGGAATTCCTTATTCTATTGGAAAGGAGCATTATTACTTATTAAAGTAATAATTGGTTAATCTAGTCATGAAAACGCGTGAACAAAGCGTTGGTAACAACCAGTTATACATGGGAAACTACATAACTCAAAAACATTATTTGGTGGTTTCCAAGAGATAAGAGATTCAATATTTTATAGATCCATCAAAACACTTATTTATTAGATTATATGACCTTTTAAATGTATATCATGTATTCAAATGACATACATTGATAATATCTCATACGACCATTGAACCCTTAAGATCCCCAACATTGCTTCCAAGTGTTTCTCACGATTATCCCTTCTCCATGAAAATGTAAGTATTTCATCGCAAAACAACACCACCAAAGAATCCAGGTACATCTGAAATATCTAATACATTAGTTCTATTATGACAACTGTTTCATTCAAAAGTCAAAAATGACTTACCAGATACTCATAAGGGACATATCTGCAAATGAATTTTTTTTGGAGTATCCTTCTTCTGAACTCACAATTGGTGATATCCTACTAATAAGTTAATATTATAGAACCACTAGAAACCCATTAATTTATCTAATAGGTTATCAATAAATGGAATTTTATATTAATTATTTATTGTATCTTTTTGAGATTATGATTATCGATACACAATCAATGAGTCTCATCCAACATTTTGAAAAATAACACTAGTGTTGCCAACAAAGATGTGTTAGGACGAATGAACCTTTTTCTATACGGCTCCTAAAAATTCACATTCAGTTCCATTAATTATATTAGTTACATTCAGTATGATGGGAAGGAAATTGTACTAGTCCACAAAATAAGATAAATCATAAATCCATTTATATTGTTGGTGGAAACACTTATAAAATTTTAGGAAATTCATCCTCAAACAATTCAACCACTAATAGAGAAATACTATTATTGATATATTCCATCGATTCCAAAGTTAATGATTTCAACTAGTATGATTTCATTCTAACTAATGGTTAAAAAATGCATGTTGCAACTTCATTTACTATCTTGTAACCTCTAAAGAGATGATTGATGCCATCCTTTGCCATAAAACATACCATCCGTGTATTACAATTCTTGTTATCTTGATCATAGTCAACCAATCCATACTTATGATTATCTCCAAGTCATACTTCTAAAACATAAAGAAATCCCATATAAGCTCCCCTACATCAATATTTATATATCATGATTTACACATAAAGGATGTAAATTCTCATTAACCAAGAGGAGTTTCATGTTTTAAAATAGAAGGCGTCATCTCAACAGTTATACCCAGCAAATCAACAGCACAAGAACCAATAATTGTAATTGATGCACTCATATCAATAAAATCTTTTATTAATATATAATTCAAAATAATTGTACCTCTCACTATCGATGGTCCAGATAGATCTTCTATAATCACCTACTCAGATCCAAATAACTGCATACTCACTACAATTTGTCCTTTATTTCCCTATTGAGATTTCCCTTTCTTGGGATTCATGGTATTCCTAGAATCACCTCAGATAAATATGTTCTACGGATGAGGTTGATTCTTCTCTACTCATCTGATTGAATCATATGACATCTATGACATTGGCGAATTGTCTAAAACACCTATACTAGTAGAACTCTGACAATAGCCCTGAAGATGACCCATCTGGTGGAAATTTTTGCATGATCTAGATGGATTCATAAACTCACACTTAATGTGGTCAAAATAATAACACTATAAACATACAGATTTACTATTGGGACCTAGGGGAAGATTTGTTGATCAATCTGTCTAATTTAGAGTCAAACTACTACCTTTTAAATATGTGTCCCTATTCTTGTTTATCCTATCATTAGAGTAATCACCATTTCCCATAGGTATCAACATGATCCCTCCAAACATAGATCCTGAGATGTCCCATTATACCACAGTAATAGTTTTAACCATATGTGTATAATTCGTTATACAGATCATTGAAATAGTTTAAATATTTTTCTTCCTCATCCCCAATTCAATAATGTGTTCCTTCAAGGACACACAAGAAGAAACATACAGTGAAATGTAGTGCAAATTAATAAATTTATACACATAATTTGTCACCTAGTGGTCATCCTATTTCAGGATGAATAATCTCATCATTCTTGCAATCCAAAACATGTGAGGATAGAATTTTTTGATAAAAAAATATTCAAATTAATCCCCTAAAATGCCTCAATAAATTTTAGCATGAACCTATAAATCCAAACATTAGTGTGGAAGGTCAGAAAACATATACATTTCCGAATCTACTTTCAAATCTACTGGTGTGTGAAGGAAATCATATATTTGATTCAATTTTTTCTGCCACACCTCTAGGATCTCTAGTTTAGAATCACCCTAAAAGATGGTAAATTCTATTTTTTTAACTAAACAGAGTGATCCACACGCCTTGGTTAATCCTTTTGGTTTCCTCTATCCACAACCTTAAAATCTTGTATAATACTTTCAACTAGCTATTGGTTATCCTGTGGCTTAGGTGCAATCACATTTTCAGAAACATCCTCTAGTTGGTTCGTTCTAGGCATACTAGTTTCTATTTTCTAAAACAAATTAAGTTCCATATTTCTCCCCTTTAGTAACTGAAGTCCAAACAATTTAAAATTCTACCACATCATAAATATCATTGAATTTAATTCCAAAATCCAACAAATTTCATGTTTCAACCAGTTTTTTAAAAGTTCACCAATTTTTTGTAAAGCAACCCATTTTCAAAATACCCATATCAGGAATTTTCAAAAATCTCACATTTGAAAACAATTCCAATATTTTTCAAAAAAATACACATTTCACTAAATCATTACTCGGAATGAAATATTTTGTCCTTGTTAGAATCTATTTTGATAATGTATGTCATGCTCATCTCATTATCTAAACCCATGAAAATGAGATTCCAAAACCTATAATTGTGTGAAAAACATATATTTACCAAAATACTTGGTAACATGAATTTTAGGATAAAAATGTTAGCTATATATTTTTATGATATACATTTTATGTCATGAAAAATCCTACTACTATCTACCATACCAACTCAAGGACATACCAGAATGATTGTCAATAGAAAACTGACAAACTCCTACCATTTGTCCCAAATGATATTAGAACCGAACAAGAATGATAACAATTGTAAGTCAGAGACCCAACATGCTTATACTATTAGTAAAATATTTCCCCTCCTCGTTGTCTTCATTTGAGGTGAAATTGAAACTTGTACTTAAGAGACATCCCCATGATGCCGAAGGATGGAAATAAATACTAAGGGAATCAATTAAAATGGGGGATGATTTTCCATTTTAGAAATAAAAAAACCCAAAAATCACACCATAAAAAAATAACCACCATATAATGTATGATAACAATGTATACAAATCAACGTAAAACAAATAAAACTATAATCAGGGTACCATATAAGAATAAAACTAATAATCAATGTTCAAAGTAAAAAATAAAACCAAAAAATGCAAATAATCCAAGAGAAAACTCCACAACTCCCAATATTCTCCATTATCAACTCCAAAAAACAACCTACATTTTAAAATGAACCACTAACAAAATTTGTTACCTTTCTATTACATGTATCCTCATAAAAAATGTCAGCAAAAGCCCAAACATTCTAAATTATGGGTTAGTAATGAAACTTAGTAGGCTTTCCCCAAATAACGTTCATACCCATGCAACTATGATAGAATTGGTTATTTCATTCAATAAAATGAATTTACAGAAAATGATTTGAAATAGTTTATATCAGTGTATAAAAAAATTACACATCAATATAGTTACCACATAAAACTACCAAACAATTCTTTGAACCATTTCACATTCCTTTTTTCCATACCCATTCCATGATTCACACACACATGCATGCTTTAGTGACTGTTCTATACTCATGAGTGTTTTCTCATCTATCCAACAAGTTATCAAATATATTCCAATATTCTTGTTCCCTAATGAAAAATTCCCCTTATCCATGGTCACATCCCTTGGTGCACCAATGTTACACGGAACTTATTCAGGGTCACGTTGAATGAATGAACTCGCACAAAGACATTTATACCAAAACCATTTCAAATAAACCATTTCAATATATTTCAATAAAATTATTACCTTATTTCAAATAATTCAGAAACACATTTATATAAATCCATAAAATCAATATTTTAAAATCAATAACAAAAAATCATAAAAATAATGAACTTTTCACAGCTTATTTCCAAAAATCCAAGATCCATCACTAAAGAAAGTTTATACCATTATTCAAATATAAATTTCAAAAATAATTATGAAATTTATCCCATTTTAAACTAAGACTTAATGTTATTATAGTAGGAGTCTAGAGTGAAACCAACTACTTCATAAATTATGGGAAAATGAATAACGACACTAATTCATCAACAAAGCTGAGTTGAATCTCCAACCCCCTCTAGATCTCAATAACTAACATAATCGCAACCACATCTCATTGTTATTTTAATATAAATCATATATTTATCCTGAAAAGACTAGATCTATTATTTTGAGAGAGGTTTGGAAAGTATATCTATGTTAAAAATATAAAAACAAATACTTACCAAGGGAATAGGTCTTCAAACCACTAAGAAAAGCCTTCAAATCACATCTGGTTTAGAGGGGAAAGACAACACAGCCTTTGGGAGAAATAAAACACGTCTTATGGTATAAATTATTGAAAAGGGTGAGGATTAGAGGTGAAAATGAGTTAGATCCACTTTTTAGGGATCTTACTTTTAAATTTTTCATTGGTATTTACATAGTTAGGCAGACCATGTGCTAACCAAATACCAAACTCTACCTCAATTAGCACCTCAAATAGTGTAACATCCTAATTTTCTTACAATAATAATAAATCCCTCTTTTGATAAATTATTAATATCATATGTTGAAAATTTTATTTATCCATAAAAAAAATATGGAAATTTGTTAAACACAACACGAAAGGGTAAAAAAGGACCAGTTAAAACTCTATAATATTCCATTAAATATTTTTTGTGTTAGACATAGAGTTAGTGTGAGTTTCAAAGGCCATCAAAGCCTTAGTAACGGAAAAATAAAATATTATTTATATTATTTCTAAAATGGAAGATTTATTTAAAATAATTAAGTATATCCCAAATTGTGCATCGTATGAGAAATATGAGACAATTGATAGGTCTGTGACATAATTTTTACTCTTGGTGGGGTATAACACTAATATGTGTTGGATGTCTTGCTCATGAAAATAACCATTTTAATTTTTATTAAAATTTCAATCCATTTTTTGGATTAGTTATTAATCAATATATAACAAATGGTGTGTCATATGATAAAATCAAAACCATCATTGGTTTAAAAATGAGTTGTTTACCCTTAGAAGGGTATAATATTCAAAGGCATCACGTGTTTGGATTCCCTGCTCACAAGATAATGTTTTATAATGAAATTAGTATATTAAATTATTGAAAGTAATTTTATATCCCACAAATTTCACATTGCATAGAAATTTGGACACCACAATTTTTTGGATTGGGGAGTTCACCCTAGGGGTATAATATTTTATGCACAATTTTCCCTTTAATCACTTTATAATTTAGTTTTTTTAAATTATTTGATAACAGAATAAAATAATATTTTTAGTTTAATTTGTTAAATTAATATAAGGTGGGGGTACACTATTCATGTGTCTTCCCTACCACGAATCACACCCCCTTTCACCATGGTATCCATAGGGATGTTCACAAAATCATCAACCCAGTATGTTTCTACTGCATTAAAAAATGAGAAGGCAATATTGAGTGATAATAAATAACTCAACCATGTTTTTCGGGTGGATTCTTGTTTGGAAATAGGTGACTAATATTCAACATGGAGATGTAATTTTGGTTTATATTTTCCAAGCCTCAGGCATCTATGTACCCCTATATTAACCCCATAACCCAACTGGTATTATCACCAAAACTCATTGTCTGATTTCTGGAACCAATCAACCAAGAATCTAATTTCACCAAAAACTATCCCCCCCCTTATCACCTCCCAACAAAGAACACCCCACTTGGTGTGTTCTCTTCTTTTTTATTTTACTTTTAATTATTTAATAATACTCTCCCTTTCTTCTCATTCCATGAGTTTTATAAAAATGGTTAAATTAATTTGAAATGTTAATTGCAATTAATTCAAACAAAAATCAAATTATAATTTATTATAAATTATCAAGGGGTACTTTTTTGTGGATTATAAAAAGAGAATTTTGAAAAAAAATTATAAAAATTTATTTAACAAAAACAATAACATAATTTAATGATAAAATAATTAAATGATAATAAAATTTTTTTATAGAAGATTAATTTATAAAAATTATTTAGGGGATAAAACATTGAATAATATCATGAAATTTATAATGAATTTCTCAACGATGATTTTTCTGAAAGTATGACATGAAAATTATAAAAGTTAATTACATGAAATCATTAATGATAATTGTCAAAAAAAAATTATCAAGTGATGTTTATGTTTATTTATTAAGGGATAATTTAAATTATTTAATGGAAATTTAATTTATCAGTGTAAACATTATATTTAGAATTTGGAAATAATAATTATCACCACTTTTTAATTATATATGAATGATAATTATCATCTCATATCTTTTTTAAAAAACAATTAACAATTTAATTTACCAATACACATGATAAAATTAAATGTGATGATTTATCATTTCATGTGATGTTTTAGAAATGATAAAATGATTATTTAGTTTGTTAGGATGTGTGATAAAAATAAATTTAAAGTAATTATTTATCATTTCATTTTACTATAAAACGATTAATTTGTTTATCAAAATTTATCTTCGCATCGGAAAAAATTAGTAATAATTTGAGAATTATTCAAGAGATATTTAATTATCCCTTGTTATTCTTTATTTCGTGAAATAAAAAAGTATTATATGATTCTAGGAAAATATTATATATACCACGAGCACCAACATTCCAATAGTTTGATACATTGATGTATCAACCCTATGTGAGAAAAAATATGAGAGGTTTTACAACTATCAAGGTATGAAGTTCCTTAACCTTTTGGGATTGTTTAAAAATAATTTTTGTTAATATGATTATGGACAGACATTTTTAATGACCATACTAGATGGTGAATAAATGTGAGTATGTGTGTAGCCTAAGAAACTCTATATTACACTTGATCCAATGAGTACATGTAGCTATTTATTCACATTACTGTGTGATTACATGTACATTATGTGCTACTTTAATCATGATGATATGTTATTTTTGAATTTATATATATATAGTCATGCCATGTATACATTGTGGTTTTTATCTTGGATCCAAGATTGGTGGACCATCAAATTTCATTATCCTTTTGAGTAGGAATCTACATGACTAATTATGAGGGTCTGATGCATGGGTTAAGATCATGATTATACCTAGTGGATTCCATGTAGTGGACCACCACGACTTGTGTTATCCCTTGGAGTAGGGAAGCACATGACAGACAATGAGGGTCTAATATATAAGGAATGTACATGATTTTTCCTTGGTAATCATTCAATGAAGAGGGTGGATAATTAGCTCTTGGTCCCTAATAAGTTACACGACAGTTTTTTTTAATTACTAAAGGACACTAATTAGCTCTCAGTCCACAGTATGTCAACTCAACAATCAAGGATAGATGATAAGCCCTTGTTTCCATTGCACACCTAGATTTAAAATCTTCTCGATGACCATTGATACTATGACACAAGAAGATGATGAAAGACATGATTCATTAGCCTATTGGGTAATCATTGATTCATCATAAAAATTGGTTATCCATTCGGCATAGAGCAGAGGTAGGTACGATCAAGGGTTGTGTCATCTTGGTTAGAGAAAAACCATTATATTTTGGATTTTGTGTTTAGTTCAATTTATTTATTATGAAATACCCTTGTATTTTTTATCACATCAAGTTTAGGATGCATTGGTGGTGTCCTTCTGAGTCTTTTACTAACACCCAACCGAGGAATTTCAGTGTGCTTGTGGATTTCGTGACCATAGATATAGTTAAGGGTAAGGGACCAATGGAAGAAAACTAATTAGTGGAGCGTGGATCAGAAGTGGACCAGGACATGCATTGGGGAATTCAATAGATTATTATTTATTTACCTTCTGGTATTCTTCCTACTGCTTACATGGGTTTTCTTTCCACTTTGGGGGACATTACATTATATATGTGTCATATTTAAATTTATGAATTTTACTCTGATTAATTATATTGTTGTTTTTTATTATTGATCTTATGACTAGATATAGATGGTATAGTCTCCCCAAATATCCACTGGATACCCTCGCTACTTGTCAAGAGCCCCTTGTGTATACAGAGAACCGCATGACTACATGATGCATTCCATCTTGGACCCAGTGAATTGGGTCAGATTGATACAAAATGGTATTAGAGGATCAGGTTCTCACTAACATTTTTTCATCTCTTTACATGGGGTTGGAATAGTTTAGGAGGGAACTTGGACAGTTGGGACTTGGGTGGGATAAACTATGACAGTGTATGGACACCACTACATAGTGGACTTCCAAGTTACCATTAAATGGTAAAATTTGGTTTTCTTTACAGTTTATTAAATTCACCTTAGGTGAAGCACATGATATTATATATGATTTATTAGATTGGAATTGTGATCATTCATCATGAGTAGGAATGTTGGTTAACTTTCTGTATATATACCTGTTGTTGTGATGAATAGTAGTTCATTAAATAAATGTATTGATTTGTGTTATCTATTCGAGATAGTTTCTCTTTATGATATATATGAGTGTGTGTGTGTTTTATTGTTGTGTGATATATATTTTTTTGGCATTAATTAGTTGGAGATAGCATGTTTTTGGGTCAGTATATATATGATTAATGTGACTAATGTGTAGGGACAAAAACATAGGTTAGTGCTAGAAGGGGTAAACCTTGGGTTAATGGTGGAATCCTATGAAAAAACTTATTTGACCTTATTTACTGATTAGGGTTTATCCTAATATATGTGTTTCTAAATTGTTTCCTTCATGTTACATAAGAATTCACCTTGATGTAGATTATGGATATACTTGGAATGTACTCTAAAAAACTTCTACAAAGGAAGAGGTTTCAATATTGCTATTGTATGCGTAGGAGAATACATTTGATCCTTCTACCTCACTTTCTCTATGGTATGGGTGGTTGGGACACATCAACCAAAAGTACTTCACATGGCGTATGTCCTAGCCATAAGATTTCAGAACTATGGTCGAATATGAAATTATTCACAACTCCATTATTCATCATCCTTCCAGATCATCAGAGGATCTCAGGATAATGAATAATGGGTTTTGTTATTATTGAGAATCATAAACCTTGTAAAGACTCTTAAGGAATGACATGTTAAGCTTATATTGAGATCATGTTGGGATTGAATCAATTTCAACACCAAATATCATAATGTACCAACTATTTTGATGGAGTGCAAGGTTCAAATGGAAGACTTGGATAAAAAAATCCAATTATATCACAATGGGGTTCACCTATTTTTTTCCAAGAAGTGAGATTATAGTGTTCAGCTATGCGTTAATTATTATAAAACAGAACAAGGTGATGGTAATAATTTAATATCCACATCATAAGGTCAATGATCTTTTAAATTATATATGAGGATTTTTGGGTTATCCAAGATTGATCATTAATTGAACTATCGCTGTTTGTGGGTTAGAGAAGAGGATATTTTGAAAAACTTATTTAGGAGAAAATATGGATTTTATGAGTACATGATGATATTTTTTGGACTCAAAAATACACTAGAGATGTTAATGGACCTCCTGAACAAGATCTTCTATCCATACTTGGGCTATTTTATTGTAGTGTTCGTTGATGTTATACTCCTCTACTCACTAACACCAGAGAACCATGATAGACACCTATTGAATTTATTATGTTTTCTTCTAGAACCTAGGATTTATGAAATGTTGTCGAAATGTGACTTCTAGATTGAAGAGGTAAATTTATTTGGACAAGTGGTGTAAAAGACTGGAATATCAGAAAACCCAGAGGAGGATGATGTAGTAATGCCTTGGAAGGATCCACAATTTTTTTGGGATAATGATATTTATGAGATGTGTAAGATATTATAGGAAGTTTATCTAGAACATATCAAAACTATCAACACCTATGTCAATAATGAAAATAAGGGAGTGATGTTACAATGGTCAGATCAGTGTGAAGTATCTTTTATTGAGCTAAATTTAATGTTGACGAAAACTCTAGTACTGACACTCCATAAGTCTGGGATTGGTTATAAAGTGTACTATGATGCATCTGACATTATTATAGGGGAAGTGTTTATGTAAAAAGATGAGGTAGTTTTATATGGGTCTCTTCAACTATGGACCCATGAGAAGAACTACACTATATGTGACATAGAGATGGCAGTTGTGGTCCATGCACTAAAATGTTTGATACATTATTTCGTTGGTGAGACATTTACCTTTTATGCAGACCACAAGATCATTTTCAATATCTTCAAAAATAGGGACCTAAATCTAATCTAGAGGTGTTGGGTTTAGTATCTACATATGGATATTTTTTTGAGATTTAATTAGAACTCTACATTTATGTGTCTGTGGACGATAGTAGTACAAAGATGTGGTACTCCTGGGAAGATCTTGTGTTGAACCCTTAGGTTTGATCACAGTATCATTAAATCACCATAAGTTATTTAAAATCTTCTGGTTTTGTCTCTGGATGACATACCTATCATAAGTTGTAGGTTTAGTACCATCTTTATGATTAATTGTTGAAACCCCTCTCAACACCTATGTAGAATTGGGAGGAATTCTTGATAGGCTTGGTGATAGGGTGACCTAGATCCCAAGAAGTAATGAGATGGTTTAGGTGATTTTTGATTGGTTAAACAAATGCTACTCAGATCTACCCAATATGAGAGACTCACTCAGCGAACAAACTAGGAAATATTTATATAGCAGATAACGTGCACCTTCATGAAGTCCCTTTGATCATTCCTTAATATAGATATACATGCCTTACATTCTTCTTTTGAATTGTCTTTTGAAAATCCATAAAGTCTCTGCTGAGTTTGAATAAGGTATAACATCCTTAGACTAATGGATAGTCTGAGTGGACCATTTTCATATTAGAGGATATGATTCAAAAATTTCTTCGAGACCTTGTTGGGAAATGGGATGATCACCTAAACTTGATTGAGTTTTTATAAAATAACAATTATCATGATTCAATTCATATGAAACATTATGAGTCTCTTTATTAGTGGTGATTTCTCTCATTTGTCTATTGGAATGACGCAGGTGAGGTAGTGGTTGTTGCCCCCAGTGTTGTTTATGATTCTTCCAAGAGAGTGAAAATGATATGGAAGAGATTGATCGTTGCTCAGAGTAGATAGAGATCTCATGCTGACCGTAAGAGGACACCCTTAGTGTTGCAGGAGGAGACCTAGTTTTCTTGTGAGTGAATCTCCTATTAGGGCACAAATATCTGACAAAGATGGGAAATCTTGCACCACATTTTGAAAGAACCTTTTATGTCACAGAATAGATAGGGATAGTGGAATATCTTCTAGACCTCCCTTTACTCTATAGTGTTATGGGAAACATTTTCCATGTGTCACAACATTAGAGGTATTTACCTAATCTGATGTATGTAATTAATTATATGGACATTGAGCTAGAGGATGACTCATCTTACGAGGACTGTTCGATAGGGATCATGTACTAAAGATAGAAGGTGTTATGAGGAATGATTGAACCATCATTCTGGGTTTAGGGGCATCATAGATAGATCTTGAAAGAGACATGGTGACATGAGTTTGAAGATTGAGATTAGTGGCCTGTTTTGATCGAGAAAGAGCACTATAGATGCTTTTCAAGGATGAGAATTCGATATAGGGGGATAATTATAACATACTTTTTTTCATAAAATAACAATAAATTTATATTTTGATAAATTATTAATAACATAGGTTAAAAAATTGCTTATCTGAAAAAATTTACAAAATATGTTAAACACATCACAAAAGGGTAAAAACCCTAATTAACACTCTTGAATTTTAAATTGAATATTTTGAGAGTTAAACACTAAGTCAGAGAAAGTTTTCAAGGCCCTAAAAGCCCCAACAAAGCCCCAAAAAAGCCAAAATAAGAATATAAAATACATTATTTTCAGAACAAAAAATTTATTCTACATAGTTAAGTATGTCACAAATGGTGTGTCCAATGAAAAATCTGAGACCAGGATTATTTCCAAGATGTGTAGTTTACTCTAGAAAAAATATAGCATTTTTAAGCATTAGATGTTTGGATATCTCACATGGAAAAATTACCATTTTAATATTTAATTAAATTTTAATCCATTTTTTGGAATATTAAATAATGTATATCTCTCAAATGGTGTGTTCCATAATAAAACTATGACCATTGTTGGGTCTTTAATGTAGTTTTTATCCTATTAAGTGTATAATAATCCACCATGGTAGGAATTTGTATTCCATTCCCACAATATGATGTTTTTAAATAAAATGTTTAATATATTATATTATTTAAAATAATTTTTTATTTGACTAAGGGGGCATTGTATGGAAATTTTGACACATCCATTATGTCTGAAATATGGATTTTACAATATGGAGGTATAATGATTTATGAGAAATTGAGCCTTTATTGACCTAGAAACTTAATTTTTTTAAATTAATTGAGAATAGAAGAAAACCAAATTTTAAATTTAATTTATTATGTGAAAAAATGTGGCCACACACAATTCATGCATCTCCCCCCCCCCCCACACACACATTGCACTCCCTTTCACCCTGAGAGCTATAGGAACATACCAAAAAGAATTAAATATGTCCGTTTCAATAGTGTTAAAAATTTAAAACTCATTAATAAGTGATAATAAATGAATACATTTTGTTTTTCGGGTGGATTCTAGTTAAGAAACAGTTGATTAATTTCAATGTAGTAATGGAATTTAGGGATATATTTTCAAACCCTCACATGTTAGAATACACCTATATAAACCCTACACCCCAACCATTATAACCATAATAACTCATTGTCTGATTTTTGGAGAAAACAACCAATAATTAGATTCCACTAAGCGACCTCCACACCCCTTACGGTCTCTCTACGTAGTGCGCCCCACTTAGTGCATTTTCCTATGTTATAATTACTTAATTAAACTCTCACTTTATTCTAATTCCATTTATTTTGTAAAAAGATTTTAAATAAATTAGAAACGTTAATTGAAATTAACTCAAACAAAAATCACATGATAATTTATTATAAATTATAAAAGGTTATTTTTATTTGGTTTATCAAAAGTTACTTTTGAAATAAATTATCAAATTTCATTTATCAAAAAAATATATCAATAGTTAATGATAAAATCATTAAATGTTAATTGAAATGTTTTATAGAGTAATAAGTTATCAAAGTTATTAATTGGGTAAAACATTTAATTATTTCGAGCAATGTATAAAGCATTGTACAATGATAATATTTCTTAAACTATGCCATAAAAATTATAAAAGATAAATACATTAAATTATCAATGATAATTATTAGAAAAAAAATTATCAATAGATGGTAATATTGTTTAATCATAGGATAATTTAATTTATTTAATGTAAATTTAATTTATCAGTATAAGTGAAAAATTTAAAATTTTGAAATCATGATTATCAAATCATTTTTTAATTATCCAATAAATTTATTTTTCATCACATTTAATTTTTAAAAATGATAAATTAATAATTTAATTTATCCGCACACATCATAAAATTAAAACTGATGATTTATCATTTCATGTGACATTTTAGAAATGATAAAAAAATTATTTAATTTATCATATTGCAAGATAAAATTAAATTAAAAGTCATTATTTATCATTTCAAGTGAATTTTATAATGGTAATGTGATAATTAAAATTTATCATCACATGCGATAAATATTATGATAATTTGAGAATTATTGAAGGAAGATAATGAATAATCAAATGTGATATTTTTCATTCATTGAAATAAAAATATATTTTACAATTCTAGGAAAACCATTGACATACCTCAAGTACTTATGTTCCAAAATCATCAGAATTTTTCGTATCACCCGGACCTCAAAAATATGATGAGAGATTCTCGAATTGTTTAGTTAGGAAGTTTCTCACCCTTTTGGGATTTTTTACAAATGATTTCATAAATATGATTATGCATAGACATGTTCAGTGACCATTATATATAGTGAATCCATGTGGGGATGTTTTTAGCCATAGAAACTCTATATTACTATTGATTCCTTGAGTACATGTAGTTATTTATTCACATTACAGTGTTGTTATGTATACATTATGTGTTACATTCCTCATGATGTTTTTTCATTCTTTAATATATATATATATATATCCTTCCATTCCATGTATACCTTGTGGTTTTTTTCTTAGATCCAAGAAAGTTAGACCTTCAACTTGCATTATCATTTAGTGGAGGGATACACATGACTGAATAATAGGGTATGATGCATGGGGTAGGCACATGACATTGCCTAGGGGGTTATATATAGTGGACTATCATGAATTATTTTATCTCTTAGAAGAGGGATGTTCATGACTGGCGTTGAGGGTTGAAAATATGAGTAAGGTACCTCATGATTCCTTGGGATACACTTAATGAATAGGCGATGTTGATTAGCTCTCAGTACACAGTATGTTCCACTATGGTGTTCTTTTATGACTAAGGGATGGTAATTAGCTTTCTGTCCTCTGTACGTCAACTCAACAATTAAGGGAAGCAGATTAGCTCTTGTTTCCCTTTCACACAAAAAGTAAATATCTTCATGTAGAACATTGAAAATGTGTCACATGAAGAATATGAAAAACAAGATTCATTTTCCTAGTATCTAATCATTGATTCACCCGACACCTTGTTAATACATCCGACATAGAGGCTAATTAGGTAAGGTCGGGGGTTGTGGAAACTTAGTTATTTCACAACCACTCAGATTTGGATTGTGGGTTTACTTATATTTATTTAGTATGTAATACAGAAGGATTTTTATCACATTAGGTTTAGGATTCATTGGTGGGGTCCTATTGAGTCTTATACTCACACCATAGTTAGGAATTTCAGTTTACTTGTAGATTATGTGACCAATGGTCTATTAAAGGGTAAGTGTTATGTGGATAATAGATGGTTGGTGGATCATGTAGAATAAGCTGATCGAAACAGGAACCAGAGAACACCATGAATGATTTTTTACTTAATTTTTTTCTTTCTTTCTACTTATTTCTTGGTTTTTCTTGACACTTTGTGGGCTGTTAAATTTTAGGTATGTCATTTTTATATTTCAACATTTTAATCTAATTATTTATATTTTGTTGTAAATTATTCATTCTATTAATCGATAAAGAGGGTATATTATCCCCAGAGTTCCACTTGAGACCCTTACTCTTAGTCAGTAACCTCTTGTGTATAGGGAGGTGTGCATGATCCCATGTAGGATTCCATATCAGACCTAGCTATTCAGATCAAAATGTTACACTTGATTTTCAAGAATTTTTAGACTAATTATTCCCCAAATGTATCGATTTACTCTTACCCACATTGCACGGTTTCTTCTGGTTGGCTGGATATTTTGGCTAAACTGGGCGCCTTACCATAAACCTACTCAAAAGCCCATATTTCACCTTGCATGGTTTCTTTTAGGAGTTGTATAGTTTCCACTATCTGTGATAAAACCATGAACTTTTAAAAAAGACAAAAAAACATTTCAAAAGTCTTCCAAACCCTCCCAAACATCAGCCAAACACTTTTCTTAGTTACAAATCATAATTAAATGGTCATTACATTAAACTATAGGGCTAAATAATTACTTTTTTGTTGATCTTACGGTCTATTAAAAGTAAATTTTAGTACAAAATGCATTGAAAAATTAATTTTGGGATATTTTTTTCTTAAAGTATGGGATAAATTGGGAACTGATTAAAGCACAAAAAAATGGAAAAAAATATAGAAGTATAACAATTTTGTATAATTACATATATTATTAGTTATTAAAAGAATTACTCAACATTAGGAAAAATGCTCCAGAATCAAAAATTATTTTCCTAATACATTCATTTTTGATAAAATAGTGGTATTTTAAATCTTAAAATATTTATGGTTTTAGGGCCCTCAAATTTCCATTTGTCATTCACTTATTTTTTACCAATTTTTTAAGTCGCTCTCTATAAATATTTAGTATTTTCATCCATTCCGGTATCTTCTCTTGCCACCAATTTTCTCCAACTTAGAAACCATGATATGTGTTATTCAAGATGACTTTCATACTTCATATTCAATTTTATTATGAGGATTTTTTATTAATGTTATTATGATGTGGTATTTTTAAAATGGTATTTTTTAAATGTAAAACCCATTAATACAAATATCATGTTTAAGTTGTAAGGATACAAAATATTTTGTTGTGGATAATATAACATCCTAGAATTTTAAAATATGAACATCATATTCAATTGTGTATTTGATAGAGAACACATTGTGTAAAAATTAATATAACATCCCAATAATATATGGTCTATTTCCTCTTTTAATTAAATTAAATAAATTCTATATATTTCAATGAACATAATATTGAGATATATTTCATTACATGTAATAATGGCATTCTTCGATGTCTTTTGTTAGACATAACAACAAGTTTTACTGAACACTATTAAAAATATTATTTAAAATGAAAATTATATGTATATAATTAAATTTTTAGTTATAAATAGTATTCACTAACTGTTGAAAATAGAGGGTTTAATTCATTGGTTACTAATTAATTATAAGTGAATATACAAACCAACTGATTGTAAAAGAAATGTTTTGATAAAAAACTATTATTATGTTTAAGAGGTGATTTATCATAATAAATCAAATTATATACTGATATTGAAATATTATAGAGAAATTTATATATTATATATATACTATTTTTTTCATTCATCCAATATATTTGAAAGGTATAAGATAAGAAAAAATCAAATTTACCACATAAAAAACACTTTTTCTAGAGGTGGTTTCAACCCCATTTAATGGCATACTTTTTTTAAAACTAAATTTTAACAATTAGATAAATTTAATTTGAAAAAATAAAATTAAAATTTTAAATATTAATTTCAAAATCATCTTAGGGTAAATTTTTTTAATTTTTGAAGAAGTTTTATTTTAAATGAATAGTGAAAAATAAAGAATTTTACCTAAAGAATGATATTTCATTTAAATAATTTACAATATAAAATGATATTTATTTTTATTTTTAAAATTAAAATTGTTAAATTATAAATTTATTTATCCAATTTAGGTTATTTGAATCAATTTGGTTTTTTTATATAAACAGTGTAAACATTTGAACATTTTTACTTTCAAAACTCGTTTTCTCATCCTTCCTGCATGATAAATTTTAAATTAATTTTTCCATATATATGATTTTAATTTTAAAAATTGGATTACATATCTAGAATCATAATAATATAAAATTCTCAATAATACTAACTAATTTTTTTATCAAATTTATTAATCAGACAATTAAACTTAATTACTATTATTATGATAAAAACCAGTTTTCATAATGGTTAAACATTAAATATAAGGTTAAAAATGACCTACCAACTTTCCTAAAACTCATTTTCTTGAAATATTTCAACCCTAATGAATTATGGTCTATTTGTATGAGTTATTAGGGTATTATTCCATGAAAATGACCAATATAATATGTTATGTAAGGAAAAAAACAAACAAGAACCTTTATTTCCTTTAATACTTATAAAGCATTAGGATTGGGATAAAACAAAAATGTTTCAGTTATACATATTATTCTGAAGAATAAATGTTTTTTTCTTATAATAATTTATCTTAAATTTTTAGAGGTGAATTTGTTAAATAAATTTTTAATAAATGAGAACACATTAATTATTTATTTAATAATTAGATAAATTAAATGATACTTAAAATAATAAAACAAAATTAAATTGAATGAATTATGGTATTTAGATAAATTTTTAGTTTAGTATATCAACTTACAAATGTTTTAACTTATCATATTCCAATTAAAAAATATCTTTAAAATTGATGCTAATGTTATTTTATAATGAATGATATTTTATTAAATGAATTAAAATTAATAAAAAGAATATTCTTATAAGATGTTTATAAATGTGAATAAATATAAAATATTCTCAATTAGTGGATTATTAGATCGTTATGATGTACTAATTATCACCAAAATAGTAACAACTGTTTTAGTGTGGTTAGGGTTAAGACAATGTTTTTTCGTGTCACCTATGCTTCTCTTAAAATTAATTTAATTCACATATGAGATTTTTATTTTACAATATATATTTAATATTTTAAATAATTGTGAATAAATTATATAATAATTATCACTTTAATTTAGTTTTAAATTATAAATTACCTAGGTTGTATTTTAGTTACCTTAATAAAAACAGAAATGGAAAAAATAGGGAGCCTTAAGAATTTGAGGAACAAAATTATAAAAATAAACTTATTATTTGGTGGTTTTTATGACCAAATAAACCATATCCGTCATTATTATTCAATTTTTTATCCATAATGGTAATGGGATACCTCCAAACAGTGAACACTTTTATGTATTTACAATAATATCACTCATCCTCACCAATAAATAGGTACTCGCTCTCCCCCCTTCTACACATATACCAACCCATTGAACAAATAAATAATCAACATCCATATCATTATACTAGTGTCCTTATTTTTGGAATAACAAAAAATTTTCAAGGTTTCAGTGTAAAACTAATAAGGGTTCCTGAAGAAGATGCAATGTTCTTCTAAAACTATATCTATTTTTGTCCATCTCAATCTTCTTCAAATTAAATTATATCAAGATTATATAATATCTTTAGTATATTAAATATATTTTTTTAATGATAATTTTTGATACCTGAAACCTCAAACACTTCAATAAAATTACTTAATAATTCTTTATTCTTATGTACGGTGGACTACCGCCACACAAATCAATGTCGTTTGTTTTTTCATTACCCCCATTAAAGGATTGAAATAATGATATATTTTTTGTTTATATATGATATATATGATATGTATGATATTATTTTTCATATTTTATTTTTATATCACACATAACTTCATGCTTTCCATTTTTTGGTGATACGATTTCATCACCCTTGTGTACGGCGGACTAATACCTCATGAATAAATTTGTTTTGCTCATGCTTTACATAGAATTTATTATGGATGGTATTAATAAAAATATGTATTATATATGAAATAAAAATTATATTATAATGATATTATATATATATATATATCCTTTACATTTCTTTCTTACAATGCTACAAGAAAATGGAAACAAGGTTCATGCGTTCGAATGACCAACCGTCTCCATAAACGGTGTATTTCATTTCCTATCACCAAATTTTATAGAATACACTAAATTGTATATATTCAATTTAATTTTTTTAAAAATTATTGGGATAATGAAATCAGGATCAAATTAATAATAACAAAGAAATTTACATTCAAATCATACTAAAAAACATGGCAATTAACACAAAAAATAATTGAAATAATGAAATATTATTAACAAATGGGTGATAATATGTTATAAAAAGATCATATATAATATAATAAATATTAATAATGTTATTTTATAAGTTAATAACACGTTTAAAACCACTATACATGAGTATAAATCATGTTCAACTAAAATGAAGCATAATTTAAGGGATTTCTTAACTCAATTTACACTCATTAGGTTAAACATTTACTCCATTTATTGTGTCGTACTAATATTATTCATGTAGTGATTTTTTATTATATTATCTTTTACTTACATTTTTTATATATTTATTTACAATATATACACATAATTGATTCATTTATTAATTTTAATCTCAATAATATTATCATTTTAAGGGTTTATTCCAAAATTGTATTCTAATATAGATTGTTTATTTTTTAATATATGATGATAGAAATGACATGTATATTTCCTGAGACACAAATAATTTTCCTTCTATTATAGTTATTAATGAACCATTTCATTTAATAGTACCAATTTTTCCACTCTTTGGTACTTAAATTTTTTTTTAAACTCTTTTTAAGAAAACTCAACTTTTTTTCTCTCTTTGGCGAGAAATATGTTTTCCTCTAAAACCATGTTCTAAAATAATGTTCTCAAATATGTTTAAACTTATAAAAATTATTTATTAAAGTATTTTTCACCCATTTTTACTCCTTATTAAAAATTTAAAAGGAAAATTTATTTAATTTTCAAAAAATAACTCGTTTTTATTTTATTGAAAATGTGAATGAAAAAATTGTTTTATCATGTACGCAATGAATGGAATTTCTAGTCATCATGAAAAATAAATTGTTTTTAAGGTTATTTTATAAGCTTCAAAAGTTATTTTAAAAGATAATTATTTTCAATGTGGTTTCTGGAATATTATTTTATCAAAGAGATTTTCAAATAAATGTATTTTTTAAAAAAACTAAAAAATAAAATGATATTTTCCTAAAAAATGTTTTTATGAATATTTTATTTTATTTAAATTTACCAATTTCAAAAATCGATTATTCTTATACCAATTTTATTATATTTTATTTATATTATCTTTAATATATTTCTCAATGGTTTATTCTCACATTAGGCAATAAAACTATTAACATTCAATTCCCTAATTGATTTTGGTTGTTATTAACATTACATTGGATAATTTAATTTCCTATGGACATTAACATTTCCCATAAATTTTAATATTATTTATCATGGATATAGTTATTTCCTAATCCATATACCACTTTATCAAATGGTATTTAATTTTACAGTTATTTATTAACTATAAAATATTGATATATTTGTATCCTTTATTCAATATGGATATTTGATAAGGCACATTTTTTATGATTTAAATCGATTATTTGATATATGAAAATTATTTAGATAGGTATGATACAGGTTAGGTTAATTTTATAGAAAGACCATAAATTCATTAGGACTCTCATGAGAAAAAAAATCTCTTTGAAAAAAACCATTTTCATTTGTAAAAAAGAATGTTCTAAAATGTATTGGGACCTGTATTGAGAGTAGTGTTTTTTATTCCATCTTGTGAAAGGTCCTAGTGATAAAATTATCACATACTTGGGAAACATGAATTCCAATATTTATGAGTTTTCATCATTCAATATCCAATTATTATTATCTATGATATCATTACTATGAAAAACATCTATTGATGAATTTAAATCTCAGTTGGGGATTATAGGTCATCTGTTTTCAGTTATTTACCTTTCCATGTCAATTCATCATTATCTTACTATTATATATTTGTAATTATAATGGAATGTGTTTTTAGATTTATTCATTTACGAACGGATTATTCTTATTTATTCATGACAACTTATGATGGACTTAAGCCTTGCAAATATCTAGAGATCGCCGTTATTTTATTTCCTTTCCCCAGGATTCCATAACGAGTACATTATTTGATATGTAGGGATATTATAAAAGGAATAATGTTATTATTGAAAAAACATGGTAATTTATATATTCAATTTTATTTCAAGACCCATGTTTGAATCTAGTTTACCAATACAAAAACCTATTTGATCCTTCAAGATGAGATTCCATTTATTTATGCCAATGTAATGGTATAATGAACCACATTCTAGATTCTAGGATTGGGTTAACTATATCAAAACCTTGTTCTTACCCTTAATCTATAGGTTTTTTTAATTAATTTTTAACAAGAATACTTAACATAGATGGTTATTAAATGTTTTTGGGTGAACTGTGAGAGGCCTCGGTGTAAGCGCATGAGCTATCATTATATGGGGGTTATCGGGTAGATGAATTTTATATAGTTAAGAAAAACCATGTCGAAACTGTGTGAGAAATTATATACTCTTTATAGATTTAATATCATGGTTGGTACATGGTTAGGAAAACCGTGTATACAAACTATTTAGGTTTCATAGTTCATTAAAAATTCGAGTTACCATTTTATCCCTTGATTGAATTTAATGGGTTTCCACCCCTACTTATTTTCACCTCTCTGATCTACGTCTAGGGAATACATGAGTGTATATTTACATCGATTTCAATAGATTTATAAGGTTATCCTCCTTCATTTAATGTGAATTCGACATGGTATAACCCATATTTCTCCTTGTTTCATCTTCCTTTTTTCCTCCCTTTCCCATTAATCTTTGGTTTTTCTCCCTCTTAGAATCCATAGGGGGTTGGTTTTCTTGTTTTGGGTGGTTTCATCATGCGGTCATTCATTTTTGAGTATTAAGGAATATATTATATGGATTTTTTTGAGAATTAATCATCATTGGATAATGTTTTTTATTGATCTTCATTTAATAATGGTATGTTTTTTATGTGTTTCCTTGAATTTTCATTTAAATTGGTGTCATATGATTTTTAATTATTTATTTTTCATGTTATGAAAAGTGTTAATAGAAAAAATGAAATTCATAGTTTTTTTGATTTTATTATACACATGGAATAAATTTTATTTCATTGGGATTTATAACACCGAAATTTTTTGTTTAAAATAATATTATTTTTGATATAATTATTTAAATGCAACACCAAGTTTACACAAACCATGATATACTATTAAATTATTATTATTTAAATTTGAAAATAATAACACATTTAATGTATTTGTGGTTATTTATATGTTTAAATGAATTATTAAATATAGTTATAATTATCCAAATAAATAAAAATTATACATTAATTCTTATGAAAAAGAACAATTTTTTTTATCAAATTCATTTTATGCCACAAAAAATACTTCAAAAAAATAGAACCAGTTTTGAGGGTGGAAATTTGAATTCATTTCAACCAACTTTATAATTTTTATATTATAAAATAAACATAATTTTTGAAATCATCATATCAATATTATCTTAGGATGATATTTTGGTAATTTTATAAATGAATTTTTTAGGGAATAATGAAAAATATATATTTTTCAGATACTGTCATTTATTTTTGTTATATAAAATAATATAAATATATTAATATATATTTTATTTGATCCTAATTTGAAATATGATTCATTTTGTTTATAATAATTTAAATAAATTTATTTTAATCAGTAATATTCATGATTTTTATATAAGATAATTTTTATGCTAAAAAATTGATTTTACTAAAAAATGTTCTTCATTTTGTTTTATATATTTATATTGAAATTTATTCCTTCCAATTATATAGTTGTAATATTGAAAAATGGATATCATATTTAAAATAGATAAGTTAAATTTGTTTATTTAGAACCCCTTTGTTTTCTGTCAATATAAATAGTAATTGTGATAAATATTTTTTGCCTTACGAAGGGTAAAATAATTAAAATGGGGAAAAACTATGAGATATGGTCTCCAAATCGACCCAAAACATTTATTTATTTCATTTTATGAGATAAATTATAACATATACATCCTAAATTATTAAATATATGATTTGGGTGACATTTTCTTTTGATAATGACTTTTATATTATTTTAAGTAATAAAAATACCAAAATGTCACTCTCGTGATTTTAATTTCTCTAACATGTTAACATAAGGAAATAATATTTTTTGGATAAACATAATTATTTATTTGGAACATTTTGAAAATATTATTTATTATGATAAATTTTATAAAAAATGTAATGGTATAACTATGTTAAATGTTTTCCGAACGCAGAAACAATGTGTGTGAAAATTGATGTAAATGATTTTAAAAACATAAAAAGTAATATTTATTTGTTGATTTGTAATTTCAAACTAATTTTATGGTTAGTAATAATTTATAACTGATTTTTATGGAGGTTATATTCTAATTACATATCTACCTTGATGTTTTTAATGTCAAAATATGTGAATAGTTCTTATAATGACTTTAATGGTATTTAATGTAAAATAATATATTATTAAATGATTTAAAATAATAAAAATATTTAAACATCAATATGGGAAGAGATATGGTATAAAATTTCATCCCTTAACCATTTTAGTGAGAATTTGTCACTTATAAGTAAATTTATAATGCTTTATGATTGAAAAATGTGTTATCGTGGTTAAGGATTAAAAAAGGGTTAAGAGGTGGGTTAAACTAAATATATAATGGTTAAAATGGCATAAAACATGTACAAATATTTTATGAGATTTTTTGGATATTATATCATATCTAATTTTGAGTACAATTTGGATCCAATTTTCCTTGAATATGACATTATAATATTTTATAGTTTGGAAAAATTACAGAAGTTCTACATCCCTCTCTTATAAAAGGACACCCCTATTTTCTTTTATTTACATAAAATTGATCCAAATATCATGAAAAACCCCTAAATAATTATTCTATAAATATACCTTTAAATTAACTATAGGTTTTCTTCAAAAAATTACATTCCAAGGATTCTTATGAAGGGATCCAAAGGAGGTCTAACAAAGAAGAGGTAATTGTTTTACCTGATCAATATCAATTAATTTCTTCTTATGACAACAATAAATCTATTTTATAAATAATAAAATGATAAATTATGTATCCTAAATGTAAAAATCTTTCATTATAAATATACATCGACCATTTTTCCCTTCTTTTCATCAAAGGGGAAATTAATTTATTATTTATCTGTACATGTGGACTGCCACATCCCCGTAGAGTTATGATTCATTTTTAGTTACTATAATTCATTAATGGTAACAATGATGAATTAAGTGTGTATATATAATTTATGAGATAATTATTCTTATTTAATTATATGATCTTATTTACCTTCTCACTCCTCTATGCGTTTGAAAACGATAATGTTATTTGAGCTTATGTGTGGAATACCACCTCCACAAAGCGATAATATTTATTTTTCATTTTTTTCATTACATGGTAGGTAATAATGATATATTTAATTAATATACATGATATATATTATATAATAATTATTCTATAATTCTGATTTATTATTTACCTTTCTTTTTTACCAACCAACGAAATGTGGAAGTGTCACTTGTTTGTTCGTATGAATTATAATCTCCACAATGAGATGTAATTCATTTTTTATCCCTAATATATATGATTAAATACAATATTATATTATATAAATAAATATGATAATTATATAACTATATAGTTTCTATATATGATTTAACAATGACCATTGTGCAAGTACAGGAACCATCAAACTAAAACATACATAAAAAAAGGACCAGTTTTCACCTAAATGATCATTTTAATGAAAAAAAATGTTAATAACATGATAATTAAAAATTATAAAATATTGATACATATCCTACTTTATGTATTAATATGGTTCTAAGATAAATTTATAATAAATTTTTATTTATTATAATTTTATTTTAAACACATATAATGTAGGATGAGACATGAGGTAAGGGTTATTCATAGACATGTTTGATGTCTTGAATCTATTTATATTATGCAGAGTATAAACTTATTACATGAAATAATATATCATTATTACTTTTTAATTAATTTTATTAAATCTAAAATTCATATTTATTCATCAATATGTTTTTATAGTTACTAAAGTGGTATGAGTTTATCATAACATATTTTATTTTTTGGAACATGTGTTATATTATATACATGTATTCTTTTATGATGTGTATATACTAAGACTTTGATATTTATTACAATTAATACCAATATTTTCATGGTATTTAAATTTTCATTTAAATTTATTTCTACTATTGTGGTTATGATTCAAATTTTACCGAAATGATAATGGATTTATGTTTTAATCAAAATTTAATGAAGATTATTTATTCTTGAATTCCCTTTAGGAAAATTATATTAACCTTATAGGATAAAACACTTTTATTTTCTATATTATATTTACTTAAGTAATTTTGATGTTATATAATCACTTTTAACTCTTTGGTAATCAAAATGGTTTAATAATTATCCTAATAAGATAAGACAGTATTTCTCCTATTGCACTTAGAAAATCGATTTCCTCTATATCAATACTTAATAAAAACAATTCAAGCATTTTTTTCACTATTCATAAATGATTATTTAAATTAAAGTTTACACATATTTTAATTTTTACAAAAAGGTTTAAAAATAATCATCTTGTCATTTTTATACCTTGTATTCTTTACTGAACGAGTGAATCAAATCATTAATCTAACTATTACAAAATGAATGGAGTTTCCCATTATCAAGACCACTAAATTCTCTAAATATTAATTGAAAAGTTTTAATTGTTATTATAAAAAATTAATCCTTAATTTTTTGTAATAATTTTTAATTTAAACGAGTGATTTAAAAATGAAATGGGTATTTTCATAATGAAATATTATAATGATATTTTAAATAATGTTTTCATCTATGATTACATACTTTGATTTTAATTTTAATTTATTAGGGATACGATCCAATGATATCAACCTTACTATTTATATATATATGTTTTATAACTATAATGATGATATATTTATGAACCCATTTTATTTACCAAGGATTATTCTATGATGAGGTGAAGAAATTTTTGTAAAACATGTTCCCTTTCAAGATGTTTTGATAGGATGATATGATGATACGGTGAACATTTTATGATCCTATAGAACTAATATGTTTGGTTTTAATTAGTTTATAGTTGGGACTGATATTATATATACCTAAAATTAATTGGTTAAAGATGGATATCTCATGAGATAATAAAAAATATATTAGGAAATGAACCCAATTCAGTAATGGACTACACCCACTATGATATTTTTGAGAGTGAACATTGACTAAATATGTGATGGAATGATAGTGAACTCAATCCCCTATGATATTATTGGAATTAATACATAACTAGGGAAATAATTTTAAGTGCTTTTGTTTTTACCAACAATGTTATGTATCATTCTTAGGGTATGTTATCATTTTTCGGGAATGATTATCGAAGATTCCACTAACTTATGAATATTGTCTTCTAATATGACAATGCCTTATGTTATGACTTATTATTAATGATCTTTTATTGATGAACTATTTTAGTTATAGTTTATGATCATTTTCTCATACATTTATTCTTATATTATTCTTACTTATGATCATTGATTTATATCTCTTATTTTAACCCCTATTGAGCATCTATGATCACCATTTATTGTGCTTCCTTTCAGAAGGTTATAAAGAAAGTTAATCTTTTATTGATTAACTATTTTAGTTATAATTTATGATTATTTTATCATACATTTATTCTTATATTATTCTTCCTTAAGATCATTGATTTATATCTCTTATTTTAACCCCTGTTGAGCATCTAAGATCACCATTTATTGTGTTTTCTTTCATAAGGTTATGAAGAAATTTATTATGTTGGGAATGTATAAGAATATTACAATGTGAAATATAATTGTGAGATATTTTGAGGATATTTTATAAAATAATATTTTTATGTATCAAGTCTCCATTGAAATTGAACTGTTATAGTTGTGGCATTAATCATAATGTTATTTAATTAATTTTCATCTAAAATGATGTAATATCAATGTATGAAATGTGTAGGTTGCAATAGTTGTTATCAGAGATTAATTAATTTAATTTTAGACATTATGATTAAACAGAATTAGTGATGAACCTTATGATAATACTAAGTAAATGATAATATCCTATGTTATGGTAAATTAATGAGGGTTGTTATCCAAGAAAATGAATCCATTTATAGATATAGAAATGTGGATGTTGTAGTGGTATAGAATCAAATAGAGGTAACAATTATAAATATAATGGATTGGGTATTAGATCGATAATAATTGATTCAGGATGAGTGGGATTAATATTTCACACCTGGATGAATACTATGGGGGATATTATTGGGTTAATTAACAGTTTCTTTATGTGACATTATGATAAATAAGGTGATAAAAGCTATGGAAACCAATGACATGTCATAGTGATTTGGGATAAACCTACAGTTTCATGCGTTGAAAAGTATATAGTTTCTCATAAATTTAAAGGAATAAATACCTATTTTAGATTTAATTTGATGTTAGTTTTAGATGATTGAGAATATTTTGGAATATATTTATGGGAATAAAATAATTTTCTTTAATATGAATTTTACTAAAAACTATATCTGAGGAGTAATTATTTAATATTTGTTGGAAATAAGTTTTCAATTATTGATAACCATTAGGGTTAATATTATAGTTGTTGTTGAGGTAATTCTGATTAATTAAGATAAGAGTTATTAAATTTTGGGAACTTATTTGTTTCATATATATAACTAAGGAATTAAAAATAGAATATGTTACTAAGTGATTAATTTTATTTTTCATTATGTAAAGTATATTATAAATATAATATGATTAGTTAAACACAATTTATGGATTAATGTTTCAGTTAATTTATCGATTCATACATAAGTTTATGTTGTTTTACTATGATTTTTGTTATTTTGGGAAATAATTTGAATATTTTATGAGAATATATGACTACAATTTTCTTGTTTTTGGAATGTGACATTATGATAAAACTTATGTTTATTAAATATTAATGTTATGTATAATATTGGAAAAAATGTGATATTATATTTTTTTTCTAGATATTGAATTTGGATATAAAAAAATTGGAGGAATATTAAGGTTATATATTTATATAATGGTTTATGTTTATATCATGTATTATTATGGTGGTTTTGAAGATCAATTTATCATTTTATTATATGATTATTTTCCATATTAGATAAAATTTGATGACTATTTTTGTTTTTGTAAATATCTAGAGATATAAGGAATGACTTATTCATCTTCTATAGATCTTATGATTTGTTAAACGTTAATTCAAGTGATTTAGACCTGAAAGATTCTTCTTGAATATTCATTTCTCATAGTAATATATAAAATATAAACTAATCAAATCCCAACAAAGGAATGAAATAGTGATTATAAAATGGAAAGATATCATGTAAGTTAATTTTTTCATGTTCTCTATCTTAATTGGATAATAATACCTAAAAATTAGAGAATTTAATGAAATAAAAAATTATTCTTTTACCTAAATTTCTAATGAATTGATAATCTTTTCACCCCTCACTGATTTTTTTATTCTCGTTATATATTTTCCCATGACCATGTTTTCCATCATTCTATATTAGTATTTGAGCATTATTTTTCTCTTTCATGTATATATTTTAAATTAATACCAATCATTTATTTCTCTGAGAACCTTATTATGTGTTATTTATGGTAACATTTATATAGAGACTCAATCTTTTACACATATTATTACATTTTTTTTAACATAAACATCTAATAAGCCCAACCCAAAGATCATGGGGCCTAATGTCTATGAATTACTAGGTTCATAATACATCTAAAAGAAATTAAAATAGGAAATCCTTATTTTATTCTCCATAATGAGATTATAAATCCCTTTTTTCTCCTAAAACGTCACAAGATTACATGGAAGATACATAAATGAAATTTTTGAGCTAAAACACCCAGTAAGGTAACACACATTAGAAGGAATCATAAGATGTGTGTCAAAAGTATAACATTATATTATAATAGATAAGGCTCGTGAGTAATCACACTAAAGCATAACATAAAACACATGGTATCATAAAATAATGGTAACAGAGGAAATTTGGTAGCAACATACAACATGATATAAACATGTGTCATGGATAACTACAGAGATAATATCACATGGAGGACAAAGCCCCATAATATATTACATTCAATCCCTACTCCTATACATAAGGTCTCGTGGGGAAGAAGAATTTCCCAATACATATAATGGGTGCACCTATCATGAATGTTTATGATTTATGAGTTATATAAAAATATATCCAATCATAAGGTATAAATATAATAATTACCCATGGAAATAAAATGTGTTGCATAATCCTTAAACAAATCATAATCAAATGATATTTCATGATGAATGAAATTGAGAACTAAAAAAAAGGAATTTATTACCCTATAAAAAGAATTTATCATTTCATAGGTATATATTTTATAGATACATATATAAAATTAAAAAACCATTTATAACATCAATTTTTTTCATGAATGATGAAAATGTTTTTAAAATATTGGATTGAATATGTCTTAAGGAAAATACCCTTTTCACATTGAAATAAATTCTTTAATATCTATAAATTTAAAAAATATCATAGAACACATTTTATTTTAAAATAACCATATAAAATTAAAAATTAAAACTCTAATTAATCAGTGTTCATGGAGGTACAAAATTCTGTTCATTTTATATAAGTTAAAAGAAATCATTCCTTTCTCACTTTTGACAAATGTAAAAAATGTACTATATTAGGAAAATTATAGAAAGATTCCTATAAAAAAATTTTGATAAATTTTCAAACATGGATTAATATTTCAATAATAAATCAATATATAAAATAAAAAAATTCATATATTTTATCTAAAATATTGATATAGAAGAAAATAATTTCTGACCGAAGAAGTAATAATGTTGTATTTCTTTAAAAATACATTTTCAATCACTACAATAAACAAAGAGTGGTAAATTGTAATATTAAATTAAAATATTAATAATAAATATAGGATAATAAAATGAAATTGTTTTATTATACAATCCTTGAAAAAAATTCAATTTAAATTCAATCATAAACAATCCTGATTGAAATGAGATAAAAGAAAAAACCTTTACTGCTTTGGTAAATTTTGAATCATAACCCCCATGAAATAAATAACATAAATTGCAAAATTAAATGAAATGAATATAAATATATTAATGATATAAAATATAAAATAGTTAGAATATACACCTCATTAATATAAATATGTGCATTTAATCAAATATATCTCAATTGAGAGAAATGTGCGAGTAAATCTATTAAAATGATCATATGATTGATGTGAAGGTTAACCGATGAATTTTTTGTGGGTATAAAATATAAATACACATAAAAGAATTATTAATAAAATATAAAATAATAAAAACTATGTATACACATAAAAATATAATATCAAAGACAATGGTGATGTATTGTTACCTAAAGGAAAAAAATTGTGTTATGAAATTCCCTAACACTTCGTAAATTTCCATTAAAATAACCTACGATGAAGAAATTAAAAATAAAAATAAAAATATCAATAATTAATAAGTATTTATTATATTTATGGTAAAATTTTCATTATATACAACATATAAAAACATGTGTGTCAAATAAAGAGGTTTTCATACAAAAATCCTTACCACAAGTCCATACTTTTTTGGTATTTCCTTTTACTCATGTATTATAAACATATATTAATTATTAATTTATTAAGATAATTTTATATTTTTAATCCAATTTACATAAACCATTAACTTTATTTATTTAAATAACATATTTAATTACTTAGTCAATTGTGTCTATGTCTAGTGTTTTGAGGGTGATCAGATCATAATTTCAAAAAATAATCGGTGTGTTTTCCATGTTTAAAGGGTCTGTTGTACCATAATCTCCATAATATTATTTATTAAGTAATAATAATTTTTATATATCATAATTTTTTTAAAAAATACCAGGAAATATGTTTATGAAAAATGAACTATGTTACAATCATTGAGACTATAGGTCGTTTGTATATATGAGTAACATTTCCTTTTTTCAATGTTCATAATGGAAAAAAATTTAGTGTTAGTTTATATTTATAAAATAATAATTGTATCATAAATATTATATTAATTCTTTAAATTCACTTATATATACCATCTATATAATATATTATGGAAAACAAATCACATCGCTTCGTGGAAGTGGTAAGCTACACGTACGCACGAACAAAGTTAAAATTTTTCTATGAATAGATAGATATTAAAATATAATATATATTTATTTTAAAAAATTATAAATTTTTAATTAATAATATATATATATATATATATATTAAATCCATCATCATAAATTAATAATAGAGGTAAATATGGAAAATTAATTACATCAGTTCACGGGGTGGTAGTCTGTCGTACACAGAAAATATGGTCTTGTTTCACATTTGAAGGAATATACGATGCTTGTAAGTTATTAAATTAACATAATAACATATCAGTATATTTTTTATAGTCATTATATTATCTAATCGTGTTTTAAAAATATTATTAAGAGGTGCTAGAATAATAAAACCCTTATTTAGAAATGATACATCTTCCTTAGACCACCTCTTAAGGATTATTATTAAATCCATTCAATATTGGTTTTATAATGAAAATAAATAATCTATAAAGTGTAGGTGGGAGTAGTTAAAGAATTTTATAACGTGTTTCAAGGCATTTTATGTGTTTAAATGAGATAAGAGGAGGTAAATTTTTATAAGTTATAAGTTGTGGCATATTTTAAATACCCCTAAATATTCAATAATGGGAAGTCACAATCAAGCCAAGTCCCTCCAAAATTGATAAAGAATAAACAATATGGACATGATTTTTGAGAAAAATATCCATTATTTAAAATAAACCATGTTTTAATCCTTTTATTCCATTCAAGTCTATGGTTACTCAGTTTTACTATTCTAATTTTTCACCATTGTAACTAGTTTTCTTATAATTTCTAATATTCATTTTGAAAAAAATTTAAGTTTCCATTATCAACTAATATTAATTATAAATATACTAAATATTGTGTCAATTTTATAAAATTGAAATATATTAATTGGAAGGACTCAATTTAAAATTAGACTTGAAAAATGTGTGGAAATATTCTTTTTCAATAAATATATTTTTCAAGAAATAGATGAACTTATATTAACTCTTTGAATAAAAATTTTCATTATATGAGTTTAAAATAATATTAAAATAATTATAATATATTAATTTTATTTAAATATTTCCATAATAGGGGTTTTTTAATTAATTAAAATTTTATATCATTACGTACATAAAATAGTTTGAAAAAAATACGTCTTTAAAAATAAAAATATGATTATAAAAAATCTAGAAAGCTGGTCGTTAAAAAATATTTAGATTAATTTAAATTAAACAATTAATATTTCAAATTAACACCAAAACCAAAATATAATGTAACTTTTAAATTTTTTTATTTATTAAAAATAAATGAAATTAATAGAAAATTTGGTAATTTTCACTATTCCATGAAAAATAAATAATTTTAGAAAAATCCCAAATTTTCATGCTAAGTAAATTTTAATATTTTTATTTAAAAAATTATGTTAATTTTATAAAATAATATTTCAAAAAATTTCATAAATTTATTTCTATATTTTCTCTTAACAAAAAGTTTTTTTGAAGAAAATAAACATTATCAAAATGTCTTCATTAAAATTAAGTTCTTATTTCCTAAGTGTTTATCAATACATTTATATTTATTATTATTTATATGTATATTTCATAAATTATATAATGAAATTAATATGATATCTTTTAATATATATGTTTTACCAACCATATTTAATTTCTAATACTTTATGGTTCATTTTGGATTGGTGTTTCATATAATATATGTGATCTAAAAAAGTTTTATTTTTAAAAAAATATTAGGGTATTAAATTATTCCACATTTAATAAATTTCATCCTTTATATTTGAACTACATACAAGTAATCAATATTTTTTAATATTAAAATACTTTTAATGAAATCCCACATCTTAAAAATGGTTAATAAAACTTCTTCTTAATAAAAGAGATAGGGATGTATTAAGGTCATCTAAAAAAACACATAAATAGGATTCCAAGTCAGAAAAAATTAGTTTGGAATGAAAATATAGACATTGAATAAATGTATAATGTGAAAATAGATTTTTATAGTGACATACATCATTGATCAGAAGAAATTGAATGATCAATATAAAGTTTAAAACCACAAAAACATTAATATGTGATGAGAAGGCCATAAATTCATCTAAAATGAGTTTAATTTGGTAACATATTAATTTAAAGATCCCTTTTCTAGAGTTTATAAATTCACCTAAAATATATATTATGAAAATATGTAAATATAATTAATTTATATCTTTTTATTTTATATGAAAAATTCCATCCTTTGGTAATGTTTTAACCGATTTCTAATTCATCTCTTACTCCATGGAATTAATATCCAATAAGATTTTTTTGTAACTAAATAACTACAAATAATATTTAAGAAATCATGGCATCCATAAAATAATTATTATTTATTCCTCCTATCATTAAATATTAACCAAAATAGAAATTATTACCACAAGGATAGATAATAACAATAATGTATCATCATTTATATGAATAAATAATAGATTTAATATTAAAATTACCACAAAAGACTGTAATTAAAATATTTTATAGATAAATAACCCTAAATTCCTAATAACCTCAACATAAAAAAATTAATTATGTGCCTCCCAACTAATATTTAATGTCAAATCACATGTTAGACAAAAAATATATATACATTAATCCCATAAATAATTTTATAAAATATCATTAGTCCCTTAAAATCATTAGAATCCAACACGATTGGATCAAATAATATGTTTCCCAAGTTCAAATTATTATTTATCTAATGATTAATTTAAATAAAAATAATTTCATACAAACTATGACATCACAAAAAACTTGTCTTAAGTGTTTCACCCTTGTCACCCATCGGTTGTGGGTTCAAGCCCTATGACATTGAATGATATGATGTGTTTTCTACATTCATGCATGTTTTCCTTTTTCTAACACTATATTAATATAATTATAAAAAACATTCCCGAATATTTGATAAAAATCATCAAAATAATATTAATCATAAAATCTATTTTAAACTACTGATTTATTTTATACAGCTAATTGTTTCAATAAAAATAAAATAATTTTATTTGAATTTTATAATATTAACATCAAATATAAGATAAACCAAAATTATTTCCAATACCATTTATCTTATTTCCATAAAATATAGAATAATAATTCCTAAAATAACTATTTTCTTACAAAAACCCATACTAAAATATAGTGTTATATTACAATAAATATCTCCCAAAATTCACTTAATCATCTAAGAATTCCATAATATAAAAACACAAAAAGTATATTTATGCCCTAAAACAAATGATCAAACATAAACATATCATCCTAAGTCAATTTGGGTTTATCCTAGGCCATCCATGATAATCATTAATTTAAATCCATTAACATGTTTTGTAAATCGTCTAAGAATTTCCAAAACATATACCAGAGAGTGTAAAAAATGGGGTGTAGCAAGGCATATTGTCATACAGGAGGTGACGAATGATTCAATAAACAATGGACCGTTTTTTAAATTATTACCCCTAGGTAAATATATTCCAAACAGAAATCCTCATTTATTATCTAGATAGGGTTGTGATTTATTATAACCCACTTGATATATTATTCAACAAAAATCTATGATATTTTTTATAGGTCTATTCATATCCATAATATTATCCCAAGAGTTATCACTAAATTTTTCTAGTCCAAATCAACAAAAAAATATAAATTTCCCAAATAAAAACTATTGTGCCTCAATACTTTTACACATATTATTTCTAAATTTTTAACATAAACATAAAATAGGAATAGCCCAAATATTATTATCCCTAGTGTCTTGGTATGATGACATTCATAACATATCTAAAGGAAATTAAACATGAAATCCTTATTTTATTCTATATAATGATATCCTAAATAAATTTTATATCATACTACTATAGGGGATAACATTGAGAATACTTAAAATCAATGGTTGAGAAAAAAATACTAGTAAGGGGATAAACATGATAAATAAATATATTGTGTTATTCAAATTTCTATCATGATATCATAAAAGAGAAGGATCATGAGTAATCACATGAATGCCTAACATTCAAAAAAATTTTGAAATAATATCATGGTGACATGGAAAATTTAGAATAAATATACAATGATACATAAACATGATTCCTGGATAAATTTATTGAAAATATAACTTTGTGGAAAAAGTCCCATAACGGATTAGGTTTCCTCCCTAATCCCATACATAATGTCCGCTGAGTCAAAAGATTTAACCAATTCATTCAAGCCCTATCTAGAAACACCCTTCCTAACATGTTCATGATTTTTGTTTTGTAAAAAATGAATTCAATTATATGTTGTAAACATAGTAATTACCCATGGGAAGAAAATGGGTCACATAATCTTTCCTCATATTATAATTAAATGAAATTTCATAATATAGGTATTTTTTAAATTATTTTAATTCAGGTATTAGCTAATTTATTTAAGGTATAATGATTGAGTTATTTATATGTAAGTGATATATATATAATGTAAAATAAATTCACAACCTAAATTGCTATTATCATTGATGAAATTTATTTAAAAGATCAGATGTAATATTTATTGATGAAAACACCATTTTCACTTTAAAATATCATCTTTAAAATATAAAAATATTCAAAATGTTATAGAAATTTTTTATTTGAAAACAAACATGGGAATTATTAAATGAATATTAATATTACTAAGTGGTAATGATATTAGTAAATTTCATTCTTATTGTATAAGTTACAAGAAAACATTCCTTTCACAATTTTGTAAAAAGTGAAAAAGTACCACGATTAGAAAATGATAGAAAGATTCATTTTAAAATATATTTTAAAAATATATATTTTGTAAAAAAACACATTAGTAAATCATTTTATAAGAAAAATATTCTCTTTAAAGCATTTTATAGAAAATATGGATAATGAAAAAGCTAATTTTTTACCAGTAAGAAAAATATTGTTGGCTTTATATAATACGAATTTTCATTTTTTTAATAACGAAAAGAGATTAAAATGGTACCATTACTTGAAATTTTAATGAATATCCTAAGTTTAAAAAAACAAAACTTTTCTATTAGACAATTATCAAATAATTTACTTTATTTTAATTTCAAACATAATCTATCCAAATTTAAATGAGATTGAAGCCTAACCCCTTACCGTTTTGGTAAATTTTCAATCATAAATCTAATGAAATAAATAACATAAATTGAAAAATTAAAACATGAATATAAATTTTTTCATGATATATCATATAAAAAAATTTATATTAACTTATTAAATATAAATTGGTTCATAATACCAAATATGTCTCCATGGAAATGAAATTGGGAGGAAATCTCGTTCATTTATCATACCATTAAAGTAGGTAATAGTAAACGAGTTAAAAACATGTGTAAAATTAAATTCAACATAAAAAATTTTATATATAAAATAAAATAATCATTATTAATTAAACATAGAATCTTAGAATAACAAATTCAATAAAGAATTAATAAAACCCAATGAAATGAAATTGCGTTCTGAATTGTTTTACCAGTTAGTAACATTAAAGTTAAATCCCATTTGATGAAATGATTTAAAAAACACAGAATAAAATTAATTATTAAGGATTAATTTTTATCATTTAAAAGTTTATGTATATACATAATATAAAAGAAACCAATGAATAACATTAATATTTTACTCAATGAATGAAATTTGACACTAAATCCATTACGAATGAAGAAACGTCTAATTAAATAACCATAATAAGGGGATAGAAAATTATTTTTAAGTTAGAATAAAATTAATTATAATACAAAAACATAAAAAATATTCTATTTTATGTATATACACATTTTAAAATAAATTAAGAGAATAAAAGTATATGCGTCTCAAAGATGGATGTTTTGAGATAAAACCCTTTACCTCTAGTCTAGACCTATCGTGTATGCCCTTTATCTTATTTATGATAAAATTTTATAATTTTTTTTATTAGTAGAATTTTAATTTTTTAATCCCTTATACTTAAAATAATAAATTATTTTATTTTAATGAAATTTTTAATTACTTAATCAGTTATTCGTACATCAGTTTCTTTGAGGATACTCAGTTCATAATTTCCAAATGGCATCAATGTGTTTATCATGTTCAAAGGGGTAAAGGTTAAATAATATTAATAATAATAATAATAATGAAATAATTATCATTTTTAAAAATAAATTATTATTTTAAAACCAACAATGAAATATGCTTATAAAAAATGAATATTGTTACAATCATGGAGATGCTTGCTCGTATGTACGCATGTGTAACATTTCTATTTTTCAAAGATCAAGATGGAAAGAAGATAAGTTTAATTTAATCATTAAATAAGTATAAAAATATCATAATTATCATTTTATTTATTTCAATTCAATTATATATACCATCTATGTGATGCGGTACAAAAAAACAAACCACATCACTTTGTGGAGGTGGTAATCCAATCATATGCACAAATGATATTATCATTTTTCAATGAATGGAAATGTAATAAAATAAATTATATATTATTACTTTTAATTATAAATATTTTACTAATAACTTATATATATATATATATATTAAATCCATAATAATAAATATCCATTAGAGTTAATTATTTAAAACAAATTATATCATTTCATGAGGCGGTAGTCCACCATACACATGAACAATTTCCTTTTTCACATTTTTTGGAATTGTAGATGGATGTAGGTTATTCCATTAACATAATAACATATCATTATATTCTAGATACTTATTATATTATATTATCATGTTTTAGTATCATTTTAAGGTAGTGTAAGAAGAAACAAAATAAAAATGCTAAGCTATGAATAAGACCTCTTCCTCAGACCACTTTATTAGTGTTATACCCCAATCCATCAATGATTGGATATATAAACAAACCAATACATAAAGGATGAAGGTATGAAATTATGTAATATATTTTGGTTGTCATTTTTTAATTAATGTTATTTTAATGTGTGGAAAATGATAGGACATCAGGTTCCCTTTTTTATGTGATAATGAGAGGAATTTTCATAAATACCGAAAAATATATAATAATGGGATTCCACTCTCAATAAAAGTTACTAAAATATTATAAATAATTTATTTTATGGTTGATATGTTCTATCCAAACCACCAAATTTCATATTAAACATTCTTCAAACATAATATTCTATTTACGTCTAAGGTTACTTAATTTTACCTTCTTTATTGTTCACCATAGTAATAAGTTTTTTTAATGTTTATAATAATCATTATGATTAAACATTAAGTTGAAATTATTAAATAATAGTAATTATATTTATCAAAAATACGTAATTTAGTTTGTCAAACCCAAATCATATAATTTTTTTAATTTAATTTAAAATTAAACATACAAAAAATGTCGAAAAAATGACCGTTTAAGAAATGATTTTTTGATGAAATAGAGGCTATTATATTAACTATATGACTATAAATGATAATTATAATAATTAAAATTAATATAAATATATTTATAATATATTATTTTCAAATAAATAATTTATTAAAAACAATTTTATCTAATTAAAATGGATAAACTTTATGCACATAAAATAATTTTTAGAAAACTGTATTATTAAAGAAAAAAGATAAACTTATACCAAAATCATGAAATTTATTGATTAAAAATAATTTCATTAGATTATTATAAATCATATTTATTATATTTCACTTTAAAAATATATCCATAATATAATTTATTTTTTAGGTTTCTAGATTTAATGAAAAAAAATAAAGTGGTTGAAAAATAAATAATTTTCAATATCCACTAAGAAATCAATCATTTTAAAAAAAATCCAAAAAATACACCCTATGTAAAATTTTATTTCCTGATTTTATTTTTCTAAAATTTTATTTTATAAAATTTATATTATTTTAAGATACAAATTGGAATATTTTCTCTCAATAATCAATAAAAATTAATTTCGAAAAAAAATTATCTTTTAAATTGTCTTCATTAAAAATTGAGTGCTTATTTATAAAGAAAATTTTAATACATTTATATTGAATAATAACATTATAAATATTTCATAAATTATATAACACTATTAATACCCTACAATTTAAAAACTGTGTTATATAATTTATGTTTAAATTGTAATATTTCATTGTTCATTTTAGGCTTTGTGTTGTGTCTCATATATTCTATCGAACAAAATTTCTTTTTTTACATATCATGGTGTTACATTCTCCGCCGAAATAAATTTAGTCCTTCCTATTTAAACATGATTTAAGTAATAAATCTTTTTTTATCAATATAAATTTTTTGAAACCCCAAATTAGACAAAGTGTTAATAATACTTAATAATTATTAGAGAGAAATTGATGTTCTAAGGTAATCTAGAATAACACATAACTAGGTTTCTATATAGAAAACCATTATTGGGAATTAAAAATAAAGAAATGTAAAATATTAATTCTAAATTAATGATTTATAGTGATAGAGATCATTGATCTCAATAATTTGAATGATCATGATATTGTTAACAACTATAAAAACATTAATATATGATGAAAAGACCATCATTTCAACAGAAATTGTTATAATAAGGTTATATTTTTTAAGATCATTTTCCTAGAATGGGGGAATTCATTTCTTTTATAGAAAGAATTATATGTAAATTTAAAAACATGATATATTTCTATTTATTGTGCACACTTTCATACTTTTGTTATGCCCTGATCTATTTCTACTTAATCTATTACTCCGAGGAATAAATATCCCATTAGAATTTTGTATTCCTGAAATAATAAAATTTATTTCTAATGTATAATATAATCCATAGAATAATAATATATTGTTTCTATTTTATTTAAATGTTAACCAGATTGAATTTTTTACCATAATCTATGATAATAATAAAAATGTATAAACCTTCATATGATGAAATAATTCATTTTACTTCATAATTTTTACATAAATTCCAACTTCAAATATTTCCACAAACAAATAACCCTACATACTGAATAAAATCAACATAAAAAAATTAATTGTGTTCTTCCCAAAAAATATTTAATCTTAAATATCATGTTATACTCAAGGTTTTCATATACCTCAATCTAATGAATCATTTCCATGAATTTTTGTAATCACCACAGAATTCAGAAAATCTAAAAAAATTGATCCTATAATATTTTTCCCAAATTAAATCTTATATTTATCTACAAAAGAGTTTATGTAAAAACAATTTCATACTTACCAAGACATCACATTGTTTGGTGGAAGGCATAGCTCCCTTATAAACCATCAATTTTAGGTTCAAGCCATAAGACATTTTCAAATACAATGAATTTTCACCCTACAAGTCGGTTGTGCTTTTCAAAATTAGATTTTAACATAATTCATATATTATTTATAAATATATTATTAAAAGCATCTTAATATCATTAATCAAAAAATCTATTTTTAACCACTACGGTTTTCTATACAGCTCATTTTCCCACAAAATAAAATAATATCAACCAAATTTTATTACATTAACATCAAATAATTGAAAAACCCTAAAGGTTACAATTTTTATTAACTAATTTTAACTTAATATAAATTCATTATTCCTCAAATAACTCTTTTTTTACAAAAAATCATACAAAACCCAAGGGCAATGTAACCTTAAATGTATCCCAAAATACTTTAAATCATCTTAGACTTCCATAACATAAAACCTAAAAATAGTTATTTATTACTTTAGAATTCTAATCAAATATTGACTTATCATCCCAATAAACCATTCGTTTATCCTATTTCATCCATAATTATCATCTATTCAAGTTCTTCATGATGGTTTTTAAAGAGTCTGGGAATTTCTAAAGAATATCTAATGAGAGAATCCAACCAGGTGTTGTGTAAGGCCCATTATCACACATGAGGTGAATATTGATTAAAATCCCAATGCTAAATTTTTACAGTTATTACCCCTAGGTACATTTTTTCTGTAGTAATATCCACTTTCATTATCCAAACATGGATATATTTTTTTAGGAACAACTTGATCTGTAATTCACCAAAATTACATAATAACTTTTCTTTACTTAGTCTTATACTAATGCTTATCCCTAGGGTTCTCACTAAATTAATTGTTTATTAGTACCAAGAAATAACTATAATTGACTATGAGATTAACTATCGTGACCAAATCCTTTTAAACATATTATTACAGTATTTTTAACATAATCATCCAATAAACACAACCCAATGATCATAAGGCCTAGTGTGTTTGGAAGAATAGGACCATAATACATAAAAAGGAAATTAAAACATGAAACAATTTTTTTATTCTTCATAATGTACTCATGAATCCATTTTAGATACTAATACTACAATGAATAACTTGAGGAATACATAAAATAAAAGGGTGATCCAATATTCTATATAAGGGAATAAGAATAATAAGAAAACATAATGTGTAAGTGAAAGGTATAAAATTATTTTATAAAAGAGATGTATCATGATTAATCACATGAAATCATAAAATATATAAAACATATAATAATATCATGGGTTAAGATAGTAAATTTGGAAAAACAAATAGAAAGTCATTAAACAAGTCAAGGCTAACTGCCTAGACAGTATCACATGGTGGAAGAAGTCCCCAAATTTATTAGTTTTACTATCTAATCCCATAAATAATATATCATTAGATAAATGATTTACCAATTTAGTTGGAGTTATATTTTGTCTCACCCATCATAACATGTTTATGATTTCTGATTTTAATAAAAATTGTTAATCATAATGCATAAACATAATAATTAGCCATGTAAAGAGAATTGGTTGCATAATATTTCCATATATCGTAATCAATGGAAATATCATAATGATTGAATTTGAGAAATTAAAATAAGTATGGTATTACCCCCATAAAATGAAGGGATAATGAGCTAGGTATCTTTTTTACATACACTTGTACAATTTATTAAAAATGTATAACATCAATGTTTATCTTCGTTAATGAAAATTTCATTAAAATATCACATGGAATATTTATTTAGGTATATAACCTTTTCAATTCGAAATTACATATTTTCAAAATAAAAATATCAAAAGTATTATTGAATTTTCTTTTATTGAAACCCGTAAAATTTTAATGGATGCTTTTAATTAATGATCAGTCACGAGAATGGGAAATATCATTCATGTCGTATTAGTTAAAAGAAAAAATTATTTTCACACTTTTCTAAAAATTCATAAAGTACCATGTTCAAAAAATGAAAAAAAATTCCTTCTAAACCACTTTTTATATATTGAAACATGGTCAAAAAATATATTTAATAAATATTTTGAGAAGATAAAAAATAATCTTTAGTTTTTTACAAAGTATTCATATAGATGAAAAATAATTTTTGATCAAAAAAAGAAAAAAAATTGATTTTCATAAAAATAATGTCTCACTAATTTTATGAAACAAAGAGATAAAAATGGGAATGATACATAATAAGTTCATGAATAACCAGAGTATAATAAAATTAAATTGTTTAATTATAAAATGATCAAATAATTTTCTTTAATTAAAATTCATGTATAAAAAATCCATGTTAAAATGAGATTGAAGCATAAAATATTCCCACTTTGGTAAATTTTGAATCATAACCCCAATGAATGAAATACCTTAAATTGAAACATTTTATAACATAAATAAAAATATATTAATTATATTATATCTCATGGGGAAAGTAGATACACCTCATAAAAATAAATAGGATCATAATATTAAATATGTCTTAATGGAGAGGAAATTGAGACAAAATCTCTTACAAATATAATACTATTGAAGTGGGTATTAATCAATTAGTTGATTATATGTATAAAATTAAAATACACATAAAAGAAGTATAAATAAAAAATCATATTATAAAATTCATTACACGCATAATCATAGGATATCAAATACAATCGATAAGTAATATAATCCAATGAAAATAAATTGAGATATAATATTCTTTAACACTTGATAACTTTAATGTGAAATATCAATTAATGAAATAATTCAAATTTAATGTTAAAATACCATAAATTATAAAGAATTCATTATAATACACGATAAATGGGTTTTATATAAACAATATAAAATAAATTGGTTTGTAATATTAAAATATGTTTTAGTGAATGGAAATTGAGATGAAGTCCCATATAGTTTAATAAATGTCATAATAAAAAGATTTTTGAAAGGGTGTGATCATAAATTTCAATATAACACACTATAAAAATAATAATACATGATTTTAGATATTCAATTTTCAATATATAAAACTATTAAAATAAATTTGTTCTATAAAATAAATATTTGTCTCAAATAAAGATGTTTTGAGACAAAAACCCTTACCTTGAGTCCAGACTTGTTGTTTATATCCTTTATCTTCTGTATAATAAAAATAAATAAATTATTTATTACTAATAAAATTTTATAGTAAAAATACCTTATTCATAAAAAAATTATTTCATTTATATTAATAACATATTTATTTACATAATGAGTTCTTTCCATATCGGGTGTTTTGAGTATGCTCAGTTCAAAATTTAAAAACGACATCGTTGTGTTGATTGTGGTCAATAGAATCATTTTTACACCATATTTATAATAATAATTAAAAAATAATTATCATTTCTATAAATAAATAAAAAAATTAAATCCAACCATTAAACATGTTTATGAAAAATGAACTATGTTACAATATCAGAGACAGTAGACCATACATACTCATTAGTAACATTTCCATTTTTGAATGATCATAGTGGAAAAAATTTAACTGTTATTTTATCCTTCCATAAATATAATTATATTATATATATCATATTTTTTCATTAAAAAAACTTATATATACCATCCATTTTATTCGTTAAGGAAAAAAGAATCCCATCACCTCAAGGATTTTGTAATCCACACGTACACACGGACAACATTATCAGTTTTCTATGAATGTAAAATTAAGAAATATAGGATTTATTACATTTAAATAATGATAAATATTAAACTAATATAATATATTTACATTACAACATCATTATAAACATCTATGATAGGATATGATGGAAAAACATTTACATTACTCTGTGTGGAAGTGGTCCAGTATACACAGGATTGAAGGTTTTATTTCCCATTTGACGGAAGAAGAGATGGATGTAGGTTATTACATTAACATCATAACATATAAGTATATTTTATATAGTTATTATATTATATTACCATGGTTTAAAAAAAATTTAATGATGTTAAATAATAAACAAAACCAAAACACTCTGTTTGGAACAATACCTCGTCCTTTGACTGCATATTTAGGATTATACCTAAATCCCTTATAGATTTGATTTATGATCAAACCAATGTGTCACGGAAATTTTTAAGGAATTACAGAAGGTATTATGGTACGTTGTGAATAAATAAAATGTATTTTTAATTGTGTAAAATAGATGAAATTAGGTTCCATTTTATAAATGAAAGGGAGTGGTACATTTTGAAATACAAAAAACTATTCAATAATGGTATGTCACTCTCAAGAAAAGTGCCTCTAAAATTAAAAAAATAATAAATGGTGGGGTTTATATTTTCTATACACACCTCAATCATTAAAAATTAAATAGTTCTTAAAAAATTATTCCACTTACCTCTATGGTTACTCAGTTTTACCATTTCAGTTTTTCACCACGATAACATGTTTTTTTACTATTTTTTATATTCATTATGACATAAAATTAATTTTACCTTAGTAACCAATAATAATAATGTTGATTAAATTCATTGTCTCTATTTTATAAAATTAAAATATCATAATTAATAGAATTTAATTTGAAATTAGACTAATAAAAAGTGTCAAAATGGTTTTTTATGAAATTTTTTTTTTCAAGCCATATATGATCTTTTATTAACTATATGACTAGAATTCATCATTAAATAAATTTAAATTAATATAAATATGTGCATAATATATGAATTTAATTTAATCATTCTCTCACTAGGGTATATTTTATTAAATTAAAATGGGAAATTTTTATGCACTTAAACTAGATTGTAGAAAAACTATTTTTAAAACATACAAAATTTTTTCCATAATCACGAAAAATGATGATTAAAAAGAAATTAATTATATTATTATAGATAATTTGGTTCTAATTAAAATTTAATACCATGTAAAAATGATATAAATTTTATATTACTGGATTTAATTAAATGAAATGATAGTATTTGGAAAATCTGTAATTTTCTTTATTCACTGAACAATCAATCATTTTTGGAAACTCCCAAATAATAAAACTAAGAAAATATTTATGTGATATTTCCAAAAAATATTTTAATTTTATAAAATACCTTTTCTAAAAGATTAAGAAATGAATTTATAAATTTTCACAAAAAATAAATAAAATTTATTTTTGAAGAAAATGTTTTTTAAACATTTATTCATTCAAAATTGTGTGCTTAATTTGTATGAATTTATAAATAATTTTTCATTGATTCGATCATTTATATATATTTTATAAACTAATTAATACTATGAATACCATAAGATTTAAAATTTATATTATATAAGTCATATTTATATAGTAATGCTTTATTGTTTATTTGGGATTGATGTTTCATGTCTTATACTCAATCAAACAATTTTTTAAAATCTCAAGGTGTTTCGCATTAGGTTTCTTACTTACCTTTTTCAAAGTATATTCTGTTATCCCTATGAAAAATGTGAGTTTTCAATAAATTTATCTAAAAAAATGAACATTTGATGACCAAGATAAAATTTCATGGGAAAAAATTTATTTAATCGGGAGAATTTAACACCTTTAAATTTTTGTTTAAAAGAATATGAAACTTGATTACCTATTTTACACACATCATCGATTTTAGCTAAACCTCGATATACTATTAAAATATTTTTTTTATTGTGATAATTATAACCTAGTTTTTTAATTGGAGGGTATGAATATGAGTAACCACATTATGAAATTTATTTACAATGGTTCTAATTAATTTAAATTTATTAATTAATTATTAATAAATAAGGGCTTAATTTTCACTACATTCATTTTATGCATTAAAATATATATTTTTACCATAACATTTTTTATTAAATTATCTGTATATAAATTTTAATTTAATTCTATCAATTTTAAAAATTAAATTTTTTTACATGACCATGATTTTTTAAATCATCATATCAAAATTTACGTGAGATTCAATTTTGGGTTTTTTTAGGAATTAATTATTTTTTATTGAATAGTGAAAATATTGAATTTTCAAATTATATCATTTATTTTTCATTAAATAATGTAATTTAATAAGACCATTATATTTTGGATTTATAATTATAGTGGAGTATGATACATTGGATTTATTATAATATTGTTGATACCATTTGAATTAGAAATAAATATAATTTTAATATATATTAATTTTTATGCGTAAAAACACATTTTTCTAAAACTCATTCTTTATTATCATTGACACATTTATAATAAAAATATTTATGCCAGTTATAAATATTTAACATTAAAAATTTTATAACATATTTGACATTATTATTTTCTAATGTGATAAAAAGGACCTTTTTATTTTTTTCGTTGTGAATACAAACCGTGGAAAATATTAATCACCTCAGTAAGGATAAAACTAGTAAAATGGGGTTAAAATTATGATATAAGGTCCCAAAATTAACCCATAACTTTGCTATATCTCCTTTAATGATATAAATTCAACCATATGAATCTTAATTTTTAAAATATGTAATTTGCATTCCATTTTCCTTTGATAATGACATTAATATTATTTCATGTAATGAAAATTAAAAAATATCCTCCTCTTGTTTTTAAATTTAATTATATGTTCATAGAGGGATAAAAAGATGTTATAAAAAATATAAAATCATAATTTGAATATGATTAATTTAATTTTATTGGGATAAATTATATTAAATTTTTATTAATTTTATAATTTCCTTAAATTCTTATACAATGCTGATATAGTTAATATACTGGGAGTAAAAAATAAAAGAAAAGGATTTTAAAAACGTCAAAAGTAAAAAAAAATATTTTGAATTAATTATGGTGTAAGGGGAATTTATGGTTAAAAATAATTTTTAATGGATTATTAAAGTTTTTATATTGAATTTCTATACCAATCTTAGCGTCCTTACTTTCAAAATGCGTGAATTGGACTTAAAATGACATTATTGGTTTTATATATTTTTTATTATATTATTAAATAATTTAAAAATCATAATAATAATGAAATATGAAAAGGTGGTGGTATATAGTCTAAAATTTCATTCATTTACCATTTTTGGTCCAATTTTTGACAAAAAAGTATGTTTATAACCCTTAATGATTGAAATAAATTTACAATGGTTAAGTATAAAGAGGGTTAAGGAGGGATAAAAAAAATATATAAGGGTTAAAATAACATAAAAAATTAATTAAAAATATGTTCCTAGTTTATTTAAATAACATATCATCTTTAATTTCATTTTTAATAAAATTGAAAAAAAAATTAATGAATTATACTTTATAATATTTTTCAGTTTTGAAAAATTATAAATGTTTCATTTCCCTCCTATATAAAATAACACCCCTTGTTTATGTTATTTACTTCACTTTAAGCCACTTATCTCAAAAAGTACAATTCATTTATCTTATAAACTTCCCTACATAAGAAATGATGGACATTTTCTTCTTAAAATACTATTCTAAGTGTTCTTAAAAAGAAATTTAAAGGATGATTACCAAAGAAGAGGTAATCACCTTAACTATTTTAATTTATTTCCACATCTACCACATATAAATTTATCATATTAATAAAAAAATAACTTGATTATCCTAAATAAAATTTAATTTTATTATTCAAATTTAACCACTGATTCCACCTCTTTTCCATTGAATGGGAAATGAAATTATTATTCATGTGTATATGTAGACTACCACCTCCATGTAGTGATATGATTCATTTTCAAGAACAATAATTCATGGATGGTTATTCTGATGAATTTAATATTTATATATGATATTTATGAGATAATTTTGGTTTTATAATTAATATAACTTATCTACCTTTTTAATTATTCATCCATTCCAAAATGATAATCCCTCTCTCCCTATGTGTGGACAAATAGCTCCATTATGTAATGTAATTCATTTTTAATTTATGATTTAAATTGAATGTAATAATGAAATATTTAATGAATATATATGATATATATTATATTATAATTATTCTATAGCAATGAATTATTTTTTTATATTTTTTTTGTTTCAACCATTGGAGAGTGTAAACATCCATCGTGTGTATGTACATATTATCATCTTTTCGAAGTGATGGAATTCATTAGTCAACAAATATTTATATGAATAATAATAAAATTTTTTATGGTGAAAAAATATGGAAATTATTTCATGATTACTTTTATATATATGATGAAACAATGACCATGGTGCAAGTATCAGAACCATCAAACCAAAACAAGCATGGAAAACAGACCAGGTTTCACCTGAATATTCATTTTAATGAAGAAATTGTTATTTCAAAGGATAGTTGATAATTATAAATCAAGAATAAATATAAAATTATATATTAATATTATTCAATGATATTTTTATTATTTACCTAATATTATTATATAGGATTTTTGAATACATACATAGTTGGAAGATACTTAATGTAAGGTTTCTTCGTCTCAATACTGTTTCATTAAGACAAGTTTGATGTTATACCCCTATTTATTTTTTAGGAGTATAAATTGGTAAATTGACATGGTATATCAAGAATAAATCTTATTTCATGGTATATGAAGTTAAAATTCAATTTAATTCAACCAAGGAGGTTTGGTTTGAATGTTACCAAAGTGGTACGAGTTTATCTTCTCAAATTGTCTTCTTTGGGAAATATAATATCTTATACACCTATATTATTTTATGAGGTGTATATAATACCTGTTTCATATTTTTCTAGCATTAATAGCCTTATTTTTATGGTATTTAATGTTTCATTTGAAGTTATTCTACTTGTACGAGTTATGATGTAAAAGTTACCTATGTGGTATGGGATTTAGGCTTCAATCCCATTTTAATCGATATTATTTATGTTTAAATTTTCATTGAGAAACATATATGATTATTACATGATAAAATCATTCCATTTGTGTTATATTCAGGTTATTTATGTATGTTTTATGTTTTAGTATAATTTTCTTATATTTGGTAATCAAAATTTTTCAGAAATGTTTTCAAGAAAAGTCAACATTATGTCTCCTTTTTCAGTTGGAAAAGATTCTTCTACTATGTCAATGTTTTCTAAAATATTTCCAAGAATGTTTTTTAATAAAATTAAATAATATTTTAAAAATTATTTTTCCCATGCATTAAATTTTCTATAAATATTTATAAATAATTTTTTTATCATTTTCAGAACATAGTAATTAATACACAAGGATTGAACAAAACTCTTGTTTTTTAAATGATGGAATGAATAGATTTTCCCTCCAGTATGATCTCTCAATGATTTGAAGATTAATTTACTTTTTTCCATGGTTATATTTAATTAAAATTAATTCTTAAATATTTTTTAATGTTTGTTAATTTAAATAAGTGATATCTAAATGAAAATTTTATTCTCCTTATGAAATTTTCCAATGGTCTTTTGATGGACTTTTTCATTTATGATAACATAATTTGATGTTAATTATTAATTAATGGGGATATAAAATAATAACACATTAATTAATAATTATATGGGTGGATTATTATTATTATTATTATTATATTTTTATGATTCCTTTTTATTTTATATGGGTTATACTATGATGGGATGATTAAATGTTTATGAAGATTGTTTCTTTTCCACCAGGTTTGATATAGTAACCTCATGAATGTTTTATGATCATGTGGAACATATATAAGTAGTTTTCTGATTATGTATCATGTGGGAGAATAATCTTATATCCCTCCAATGAATTGGGTAAATATGGATATCTCATGAAATAATAAGAACTAGAATTGGGAGTGAACCAAGTTAAGCAAGGGACTTTATCCACTATTATAGTCTTGGGAGTGAATGTTAACTATATATATAATGGAAGGGAGAATGAACCCAATACACTATAATAGACTTTGAATTTAGGTTTGACTAAAAAATGACATTAAATGCGTATTTTTATGACAAGAACATATGTCATATGTTTATGATATTTTATCAGGGATCATGTTTTATTATGGATGATTCCACACACTTATGACTTATATATTTTGTAATGAAAAATCATTATGCCATGATTTATTAATAATGATCATTGAATGATTGGGTATTATTATTGTAAGTTAGGAATCTTGTTATCATACCCTAATTATTATCTTATTCTTTCTTATGATCATTTATTGATATCTATTGTGCTTACCCCTAGTGAGAATCTGAGCTCATAATTTCTTATATGACATTTCCATAGGTTATGAAGAAATATATTAGGCAGTGTATTTATAAGATGTGAAAATTATGAGAATATATTTTTGGAATATGTTTAATATCATTCATAAAATAATATGATTAAGTATAAAGTCTCAAAATACACTATATATTTATATTTATGTAATAGATGATAATTTTTTGTAATGAATACTCATCTAAATTGATGTAATATAAATCTATGAAAATGTTTGGCCTCCATAGGTTTGATTTATTAAATTTTATTTTGAATTTAATGTATTTTAAAATGGTTTAAATGGTATGTATTATAGGAAATATATATTTTAATAAATGGTATTGGACCTTATCTAGGTCAGACATTGAGTGGAATGTGATTTCATAGATTTTATTCAGTAGAATAAAATTTTTTGATCTCTTTTTTAGCTCAAAAATGGGTTTCTTAATCATTTCCAATGTTTTTATTTTAAGGTGTTGTTTAAAATGTAATTTCAAATGATAATAATTATTTATTTACTAATCAAGAATTTTATTGACGCTCATTGGTCACTTTTAATTTTGATTATATTGGTGTGAATATGAGACCCCCTTAAATCCCTATATTAATATAGATAACTTCCTTGGGTAATTTTTTATAAAAAATAGTTAGGTGAATAACATGATTAAGGATCTTTATTCTGATGGCGTTAGATGTGATGTGAGATTTATAATATACTTCTATATATGGCTTGTTTGACAAATCAAATCATATTACTAATTTATGGGTGTGCTGTGAATCTTATGTAGGGATTGAGAGATGGTTTTTTCTATCAATAATGATATAAAATAGATTTAATACAATATTAGAGTATATTTGGGAGTTCTGTCTATGATTCCAGATTAGAGTATATGATTTATTGTATACAAGGAATACATCGATTGGTGGGAAGATGATTTTACCCAAGTCTGTACAGGATCACCTCCTATTTTTTTGGGATTATCCATGATACATTATGATAATCCCTAGGTAATGATTATTTTGTTATTCTATATTTATTGATATGTATAAACCAATAGCCTCTTTATACTAGTTTTTTTTATTCATTTCCTTTTGATATGGTTCCTTGGTGATTAATTTTGTAAACTACATATATAGTATTTTTTTAAAAGTTATTCCAAAAGTATTTTGAAAATAAATATTTATAAATTAATTATAAAGGTTTAATTTTAAAATATATTCTAAAAAAATATTCTTAGGCTTGAGAAATGGTTTTTTAAGTGATTTTTTTTCATTTGAAAGATAAATTAATGGATGTTTCTAGGATAAAATGGATGTGATGTAAGATTTTATGTACATGTGTTTGAATGAAATAATTTCTATATTACAATTATAACAATTAGAAATGAAATTAATTTTGTTAGAAAATTTCATGAACAGCTTTGTGGGATCCTACTAATATCATTTTTCCTCAAACACTACATTTACCATTCGGTGTATGAATCTCGTATGTATTTTGGTATATGCTTTGTATGTGACTTCCTCATCATATTTGGGTAGTTTTTCATAGTTGGATTAAGATATAGAGAGTGTGAATGGTTCACATAGAGACTGATGGTATTTGTTGGGTATTTTCTACATCCTTTTAACGAATTTTATTTATGCATCGTCCTATATGGACTAGTTTTCCATTAGTTCTTCATGTGATACGGCTTTAATTTATTGTTCAGTTGAAGTTATATCTTATTGTTTACATTTTATAATATAATTGGATGGTTTATTTTAAATTTATTTATTGGGTTTTTAGTGATAAATAGTTCTCAATAGTTATTTTTTGAGACACTGTAACTTGTTTCTTGACTGGGGTAATTGGGAATGTCCACAGGTGTGTCATAGTCCGACTTGAGTGGCCAGTTCAATGGTGGACCAGGTTAGTTCCTGAATGGTGAAATTGTTCACTGATGATGATGGGGAATAAGGTTAAAATATTAAATGGATGTAGGATACTGAAAATGTTACTCTCTGTTGGGTTTGAGTTCATTATGGTTATCGGCCCAAAGGGTGACTTGGTCACTAGAATGGTGGTTGGATCGTTTATATATGTGGAAAAATAATTTGTTAATGTTGATCACAAGATCTATATAGGGATACACCATAGATGTTTCCAACGTGTTAGTGTATTAATTTTTATCATCATTTAGCATGAATGAACTCACCTTATATTGGTTTTCATTAAAGATAATGAGAAAAAAATTATAAAGGATAATTTATTTTTCATGGTTATGATGATAGTTATTATGTTACCTTTTCGAATTTCTAATGGATTAGTACATTAGATTGGGATGGGTGGTGATATATTCCACTAAGTGTTAATAAAATTTGTCGAGTATTATATAATCCTCTATTTTTGTTCAAACTATAATAGTATCATCACATTTCGGTTCTAGATAAATATATTGATCCATTTATTCATTGATTATAAAACATGGTGTAAATCTTGGATTGTTGATGATAATTTTAGTTTTACTCATACATTTTAAATTTCATTACCATATATATTATTTGATATTATCTTGGGACATCATTAGAGGTTTCCTATTGATTTTATACCCACAAATTACACAATATCCTAGGTGTGCATGAATCTTATGTGGGTCTAGACATAGACAAGGGAAATATCTCACTGATTGGTGCATAGTGACATATAGATGAATTGGATTTACATGTGTGATGTCAATGATATTATTTTGATGTAGGGATGCATGGAGACGTTCATATAATATCATAGTCATTTCTAGTAATTTCAATATTTTAGACCATACAATATATGATCATCCCATGAGTAATTGTTTTTATATCTATATGACCCATGTGACATCATTTTAGTTTATTTTGGTATATCATTTGTGTTATTATTTATATATGATAGGATCATAAATTTATATTCATATTCTAATATTATAATATATTGAATTTTTATCATTTTTTATTACATTTTCTATTATGGATACTTATACATTGGTTACAGTCCTACCATAGTCAATTATATACCCTATTATCTAATCAAATACCTATAGAATATGGGAAGGTGTGCCTAAGGTCATGTGGTTCCACCGGGCTCGAAGGTGTTTATACTGACTAGGTTGAGAGATGTTAAATAATGACTAGATCTACCCTATGATTTATTTTATAATTTAAAGTTGTTTGATAGAGATATTTGAATCATTGAATCTTTCAGATGGATCTAATATTATGATAACACGAGTGTGTAATAATTGGATTGAGATTTTATGAAATAATTTTTTTTCTTTGATTCTATTTATCAACATTATTCAGCTAATCTTATTTCTTATAATTTTTAATTATTTTGAGATGAATTTTTCATTGATGGTTTATTTTCAATCAATCATAAGGGATGAGTAACTTTATATTATGTTAAATAAAAACTAAATTGGTCAATACATAATTGAAAATAAAATATATTTTTTTATTGCTTTTTTATTTCACCCTCGTCCTCAAATTAATTTGTTTATCTTTTTCTCAATTGATTATTTTAGAAAAGTGTTCATAGAGGTGAAAGAACAATATGGTAATGTTTAATTTTTTTTAATAATGTATTCTAGATACTCTCGTTTCTTATAATATTAATATTTAATGAATAGAGGTTTTAGAATTTTTCATTAATCATAATGATTTAAAAGTGATATTATTTTAATACATAGTAGACCCACCTAAGAAGGTGGGATAAATCAAGTGTGGACCAATTTTACTAAAAACAAAATTATACATTTTACTTTAGATTCATTTTTTTTCCTCTGTAACCTATTAGGATGTGAATAAATCTCTTTAAATTTTCCTAATCAAATATCGATATGCTATGTAGATGATGAAAGTAAAAATGACACAAGTTTTTTTACAAAGTCTGGACCTAGTACGGGTATCATAAGCCTTATCACGTCAACTTATATTGACTCATTGGTTATACACTATAATTTAATAACCATTCATAATGTTTGTATTGGTATCATCTTAAAACCTTGTTTAGATAATACTACCCATATATAGTCACCATATTACCTAGGTAAAAAATCTCCACTATATCATGAAAGTGAAGGGGTATTTCTAGAGATTCCATAGCCACTAACACCCAAAGGTTATCCTATTACATACTAATTATGAATTATATCATTTATTAACTAAGTGACACTAAAAAAACAATAATATACGTTCTTCCTCACTACATATAAAATTGACTCCCTAAATTACATCAATATCATCTCATAAAACTCTACCTCTAGAAAACTATTGATTTACCAGTACTTTTTTAATATGATTAGTGTCCTGTCAAACCCACTTATTTGAGTCCTAATAGGTTTCAAAGTATCTAAGCACACTCTTTTATTTTTCTTTACTACATCATGTAGTGGATTTTTTCTCTTTAAATTTTAGAGCTTAAGTTCTCTCATATTCTTAGTTATCCCTCTTGTAAAACCACAATAACAATGGATATTTATTATTATTTGTAATATATTCTAGATATATTAATACTCACATCCATATGAAGCTAAATTATATTTATTTTACCTTTTTAAAATATCAGAAATGGCATTTTCATAAGACAATGTAGCTTACATTGTAAAATCACTTTGAAATAATACTCAGTTTACTTTCCAATGAATTCATGTGTGCTGATTTTTCCTCTCAAGGATTATTTATAAATTAACAAAAGTAAATGATTCTCATTTATGAAACATATCTATACAAAATAACCCTTTATTTTTCACTATGGTTGGTTTCTTCTAAAAATGATCCAAAAAATACAAACTTCACATATCACTATAAGTGTATATAATTTACATTGAAAATCATTTATTATACTATGTTGAACTCACCTCATTTTTCTTAAACTTCTCCTTGTTTTGAAAATTATAAAATTTTAATCTATGATAATATTAAACAATAAAAAAATATCAGATCAAAATGATATCAACTATGATAAATAGCATCTCCAACTATGAAGGTTATTAATCTACATTATTCTTGAAATCCCAATTAAATAATTTTTAGCATAAAGAAATACATGTAGTGAAACACTACATTGATCATTACAAACAAATCTAATATCATGGAATAAATAATCTCCAAGGTGTTTTTAACTCAAAACTGTAGAATAATTATCATCGTATCTTATTCTCATTTTTTAATAATTATAGAAACCCCATTTTAGATTTTTATTTTATTTTCCACTTCATCAAATGAAGATCATGTTTTCATTTTTCTCAAGCATTGATAAAACACTAATTTGGGTTTCCATAATGGTTATAACATGATCAAATAGTCCATAAACCATCGAAAATGATTTAGTATTTATAAAATTAAAAATATGGAAATGGTATTTTTCATCTAACCGAACTTCCAAAAAATATATAAGTATTGTTATCTTACAATTTGGGTTTAAAATACGTATACATGAAATAAAAAATTACGAAGGCTTATGTTCAAGTTTAGTACTTCATTTCCATACAACAACTTTCTCAAAAAAAATTCTAGGTTTTGAAAAATTATGATTAGCCAAATAAGTACACTGGGAACATCAGAGTCTTATATTCAAGAAATATTATAATGGATAATTCCTCTCATTATTTTAAAGAAAAAATATGGTGAAGACCTATGATCAAGACTTAAATTGTAGATTGATATATTATTATCATTCCTTTTTAGTTTTTATCATATATGAAAATGTTTAGATATGCATCCTTATGATAGGAAAAGACTTATTTTCATGACATGAATCCTTACATTTGGAGTAGATTCTTTTGATTAGTAAGAAAAACATTACACTCAATATTTTACCATTTACAAGGAAGTAAAAATCCTAATTTTTTCAGTTAGATTATAAAAGTCCTTTTATTTCTTCAATTAATTCTACAAAATATTTTAATAATATAATAAATCCCTCTAATAAATATTATAATTATTAAAATAATTGTAATATTCATCTATCTCAGTTCTAATGTGTTGTAGTATATAAAACAATGTGTGCCATGTATTTTAATGAACATATCTTATAAGTTAGGTGAAGAATCTCTTTAATCAATCTTATCTTATATTTTCTCACTTAAATCCTTAACCATGAGTGTATAAACACTTTCTTTATAGCATCCAACTTTCTTCTTAATCCTCAAATGGGTTCTACTTTGGGTACCAATGACCTCTAGTGTTTTTCTTTTTATTTATTTCTCTTGGAAATGATTCATATTGAATGTTTAGAGGCACAAGTATTCACCCAAGAAATTTTCTTTGAATTATTATGCTGATAAAATAAATTTAAAACTAATTAAATCAAACACTACCTTTTGGAAATTTAATTTTAGACATTGTGTTTATTGTAAATTCATATAAACCCAAAAATAAAATTATGGTCGATGTAATGTTTCTGCACAGAATTTACACCAAATGAAATAAGAATGAAACATATTCTATTCCTTTTTGACAGTGCAGGGTTTATTATTACAATCCATTCTCTTATTAAATTTATAATACCACCTGAAATACTATCTCATACTATTTAAAATACAAGGGGAATTTGTTCATCTAATTCATATCCATTTTAAAATACCACTGGGTGGATTTCACCAACAAATATCCTCTAGAAATAATTTTTATCTACCATTTACAAGTTAATAATTCTAGACAGAATCTGTTATTACAATTATTAAGTGAATGTATGAATTTAATAATGTTGTAACATCATATGATATATTACTTGGTGTCAAAATTCTCTTATAAATGTATCATAAAAAATAAACTCTATGTCTATTTTGGAAACATCATTGTAGAATACCATATATATATATATATTTTATTTGAAATAAAATCTATCCACATATATACATGTGAAACTAGTTTTTTCATTAACATTTTCAATACAACACATAAATTTTTTCAAGAAATTACATGAGAATTAATTCACTTAAACAAATATTTAAAAATATTTAAAGTTGTAGGTCTTACCCAAATGGTTAGATAAACACTTCCATATGATAAATTTAATATATAAATGTTAATACAATAGTTTTAGAATCAAATAATACCTCTTCCATAAAATTTTAAAGGATATATTGAGATTTTAATATTAAAAAAAATATAAATCTCTAGTAGATTCTTAAATTTTTAGATCTCCCCATATAGGGATAATCTCTAAACATTTTCAAATTAAATGTACCTCATGTAGAGACCATAAAAAAATATACAGCATGGTTGGATCATCCATAATATCATTATATTGATCACTAGAACTGAGATTGATTAAAAAATATAGAAAATCCTTTTAATTTAGTTCTAAAGTGTTTATACCTCTTTATTCATATTTCACCCATCACTTTCTATATATGATCACCATTGGGAAGCATGATCTTATATTATTTTATATATTCTTTCCAAGTTTTTATTATATTCCCAACTCTATAAAATATATCACTTTATTTCGTTTCATATTACTCTAGATTTCTAGTCAACTCCAACTAATATAACGTTATGATTAGAATATCAACAGGATCTTGAAATTATATTTATTTTTGTTTATTTGTCTTATTTACATAAAATGTTTTTAAATATGATATAAAAATTGATTTCTCTTTTTGTTTCATCAGTCTAGTTACGATAGATATACTTTAGATAGCTATGTTTCTAACATGGACATAAAAATTCATAATTTTTTTCTTTTACCTTATTAAGATTCCTTTCATACACTACAAAATGAATGAAAAAAACCATACCAATTTATTAATCCCTTTTATGAATTAGTTTACTTTTTCTAGAATTATGCCATTCAATTTTACATTAATAAACATCTTGTAATTATTCATAGTGTGTCTTATATTACCATTATAAACCCACTTCTTCTGTATAGGTTTTAAATCCTGATTTCCTTTTTTCATGGCCTTCTAGGGAGTATTTATCTTCACTAATTTCTTCTTATTATCACCCAATGTTGATATATCTTCTTACATAAAGTTCATCTCATATTTTAAAGATTATCTCTTTTTATTATTTTCTATATGAAACCTTAAAGTATTATTCTAGAATCTATAATAATAATGACCATTAATTCTGCATATCTCATAGAATTACTACAGAGATTCATATTTATTCTTTAAAAACAAATTCTATCATTTTTAGAGGTTTTATTCATTCCAGTAGGTTTATTTATTTTTATAGATTTGATCTGAATATCCATAGGAATTTTTGATCTTGTTTTTATTGAATTTTTTATTTATTAATATATGGATCTATGTTCAAATCTCTAGAAACACCAAAAACTTATAATTAACCTTGTTTGTCTCTCTTTAGGTGTAGGATTTCAAGAAAAAATCACTATTTCATGGGATGAACCCCACAATTTTTCAAATATTTTTTGGGTTAAGTTCCCATTAGACATGGCCATGTCTATCCTTAATATTTTCGTGCTTATCAAAAAAATGAACTTAAATATTTATATTGATTTTTCTTATTCTACACTTCCACAAAATCTTATTTTAGTTTCATCAACATTATCTGTATATTGGGTTAATTTTTCTATGGTCATGTGGAGGATGATTCTCCACCTAATCCAAAATTATCTTTGATACCATTTTGAGTATGCATTGAGGTAAGGATAAAATATGAGGAATTTTTGGAATAACAATTTTTCATAATAGATTAATATGTTCAAGATTTTTATGCATCCAAATTTTTCAGTTTCATTTTCAACTCTAGATATTTCAGGTTGATAACTTTCTTCACATCTTTCACTAATCGGACACCATCTTCACAATAATTATTCATGTTATGAAATTAATCCTAATGTATTTACCATATATATTGTATATAATTTTCATGATCTTTTAATCATTCTGAGTTAGTTCCCTCCTAAGTAGATTAAACATATATGAAGACTCTATAAAGCTTTGTTAATTCATGGACCACCTACTTGACAAAATATTAAAAAACATATTTCCCATAAAAATATTTTTAATTTAATCATTAAATAAGAATAATATTTCCTTCCAAATTTTGAAATATTCATATTTATAATTTACAAGTATTGTGAGAATGATGTAATAAATTAATTTGTTAGTCAATGTCACTTACATTTCATCTTCCTCTTCTTCTACAGATAGTTTTTATCAATCAGTCCCTTAATGTTGGAAAACAAATATAGAAAAACTTATTTGGGAAAAATTTTAATGTAATTCATAATGTGATAATAAAACACTCTATGTGTCACATTAAATATATATTCTTCACAATGTGATCTATATTCAAAATATGAGAGAAAATAAATAAATTTTTATAGTGGGTGCTCACCATTACGACTACTTATAACTAATGTTTTTTATTTTTTTGTATTCAGTGACTTCATTAAATTTATAGAGTATTTATTTTTTATAATGATGAATATGATTTTTATGACTTCAAAATCATCATTGATAGGTATATAGATTTATCCTTCAATTTGAGGCAATTCTACAAGCGTCTGAAATATTTAATTCATATATTCCATAACATCAATTGTTAATCAGTGGTAACCAATGTCTTAATATAAGTGTTTGAACTTATAGATGATCAAAATAGATATAACGCATTCTTATAAAAAAAGTAAGATTCCCATAGGAATATATATACAAACAAGAGAGGGAAGGTAAATCAGGTATGTGATGATTTTACCAAAATCAATATTTTTTTTTCATAAGCCCCATTTGGTTTTTAGCTAACCTTGCCTACTAGGATATAAATGAAAATATTTAAATTTTCCCTACCAAACAACTATATTAAGTATATATGGTAAAATTAAAAGATATCCCAAATATTTTGACAATGATTGGCCCTTATGTAGGTAACTTATTTCTTATCATGTAAACTATATTTGAGTCATACATTCTCCACAGTAATTGAATCACTGATTAAAATATGTGTTTAGGGATTATCCTAAACATTTTTCACACAATACTGCACATATTTTGTAGCCATATTATAAAATTAATATACCTATACTTTATGATTCAAGTGATGGAGTTATTATACTGCTTCCATTGTCTTCTGATCCTACTCGTTCTCTTCTTCAAAATTTATTTTGAAGTAGATCATCTTTATAAACTGAGTGAAACTACATAAAAAATATCATATTTGATTCCTCAACATAGATAACATTATTAGATTAATATTTATTCAAACCCATCTCATAAGGCTCAGCCTATCGAAATTTACCCCAATCCAATTTCTTCTGAAACCTTTCACATGCTACACAAACTCACCTCTTTGAGACCCATAGGGTTACACAAGCATGTAACTCCCTCATATTCACGTTATAAATTAATAAATGTAGAGGATTATTATACTTCTTCTTCAAGATCTTTATCACTATTGGATTCTTCTTTATCTCAAATATGGTCATAATACTATTAGGTGATTCGTCTACTTTTCGTCTCAAATCAAACTCCTCAAAAACTCAGGCATTAGAGGATAAATTAAATGCATTCTATCATTAATTAATATCATAAATTATCTATTGATAATAAAAAATGGTTTATTATGAAAACTTATCATAATATAATACCAATTTTAGGATTCAATTAATTCCAATGCATTGATTTTTCATCTCAAAAAGTATTTTGTAAAAACCACTAATAAATTATTCTAATTTGTGAAATATTCCAGAATAAAACAATCATTTATTCTTCTCCAAGAAAAATTCTTCTTCTAAAATTCATGCAAAAATCACACTTTTTATTTCTCCACACCTGTATAAAAAGCACATAGTATATCACTTAATATATGGTTTCAAACTCATCTCATTGTTTCTCAAACAAATCAACCTTAGAAAATTCATAGATTTCAATCTCAGTTACCCATTAACACTTGAACAACATCAAATCAAAATGATATAGGGTATGAAAAATATAATCTTGAGATTTAATGGTTATTCATATAAAATATTCTTGAAAACATAATTAATTCATTTTTAACATCAAGAAATACATCCTGTGTAATTATCCATCAATCTTATCAAAATAATATTGGATATTTGATTAAATAATCTCCATGATGCCTGAAGCTCAAAATTATAGCATAAGAATCTTCTTAATTATATTTACTCTTAATTAAATTATTATTGAAACTACATTTTCCATTTTTTTCCATTTTTTCAGATGAAAATTTTATTTTCATTATTCTCATGCTCAGAGAGCACACTAATCAAGGTGTTTATGATATTTATATTATAATCATACATTTTGTTAATTATCATAAATTATTTCATCTTCATAAAATAAAAAATAAATTTTTTTTTTTCATTCATTAGAACATTAAAATTTTCATGAAGTATTAAAATATTACATTGGGGACTTTAAAGGTATATGTTTTTAAATCCTTATGATAGATACTTATGTTCTACTTCCGGTACTTTATTTTCATCCTAGATCTTCCAAAAAAATTTACTATGTGTGGAATGTTTATGATAAAAAAATATTTATCCTAGTAACATCATATTCATATGTTCTTCATGTACTATGATGGAGAAATTTTCATAGTATTCCAAATAAAGACTCTTTGAAGCCTTTTGATCACAAATTACATTTAATAATTATGTATTATGATTGTGACTTCATCAATACTTAGAAAAAATTAAATATTTTTGATCGATAATTATAATTGGAAATGTATTACATTCATAACTTTATTTCTTATGTTCCAAGTGATGTATAACAATTATTAAAGAAATACTTAAACTTAATACATAGCCATTTTTTCTAAACTCTAAAGTCCTTATATATATGTAGCATTAAAAATACTTTTCATTACTTCAAAAGCTGTTACAACCTCATCAAATCATCTTATAACTCCTTTAAAAAATATTAGAATTGATAAAATAATTTCAATCTCCTTCCATCATTGATATAATTTCTTGTAATATAAAAAACTATTTCTATATTAAATCTATCGAAATATCTTATATCCCTAGTGATACTCATATTCAATCAATCTTAAATATCATTGATCACATAAAACATCAACAAGAAGTATATAAACACTACCTATATAGTGACAAACATGGTTATTTCTCCTCATATGGGTTCTCCTTTTTGTATTAAGGACATTTATTCTTCTTCTCTTCCATTTATTCATCATGGAATAATCTCCAATTTCATGGGTGGATTCTCACTAATTCATCTGAGACCCCTTTTTTACATTATAACATTGATAAAAAAATATAAGAAAACCTTACATTTTGGAACAATATAATGGATGAGGGTAATATTAAATGAAATTTATATAATGGATTTCATTTACATGAGGAGTATTTCAACTTACTATTCTTATATTATTCTAAATTAATGAGATTATATTTTTAGAAAATCCATCCTTCAAAATTAATTTACTATCTTTTTATTAATTAAAGTGATAGTTGATGAGTTTTGATTTGTTATTATTATTATTTTAAATTTGAAATTAATGATTCAATAATATATCATTAGATATAATTTCGTATTTTTTATTGTTATAGTTTATTTAATTATTAAAATTTTACTTAAAGCATATTTATTCCATTATATTCTAGTTTTTTATGATTGTATAGAAAAAATATATTTACTTTACTATAATTTATAATTTTTGATGTCTAATTTCTAGTTAATATACATCAAAATAACCCTCCACCGGTCCAAATATAAATCACACTATCCCATCCTTAATGGATATTGGAACTCATTTTCATCACATCTAGATGTTATTCATTTAAGTTAGTGTATCTCCACTGGTCATCATAAATAATACTCATAATAAGAGTTTTGATAACACACATAGTAATAGAAAATAAAATAAAATAATGATATTATATCACACAACCCCATCAAAAATCTAATTCTCAATGAGTCTCCCAATATGAACCACTATTATGTGTCATATTTTAACCTCTATGACTAAATTTAATTGGACCCAAAGATATGGGTGAAAAAAGAATAAATACTCAACATATCATTTTCCACCAAATATACATGGATTTTATTAGAGAATGTGTCTAATCACTGATTTGACTCATTATTGAGCTCAAACCCAATTTAGTGTGTGAGAACAACAATAGGCACTCATGTGTATCATCAAATAACTCTAACATAATAGTATTAGTGAGAATAAGAAAATATAAAAGGATGTTTTATCACTATTAAAGCTAACAACTTATTGATTAATATCACAAAAAAAAAGAATGAGTAAACATAATAAGTCACACTACCGATCCCATTATCAATATATCAATCACATGGACATTAATAATAATAACCATGAGTTATCGAAGAATCCTATATGATTTTCAGGTCTTTAAACATATCAAAGTCCATTGATTGTTTAGTTTCATGTATATAATTATACTAGAAAAATGAATTCATTATAATATTAACATCTATATCTACATCGTAATATTATTTATACATCATTGTAAGATAGCTACAACATTGGTGAGAGAATCGAATATTGTTATTAAATGTTTTATCTGTCATTTTATTGAGAAACCCACTTGTTTTTATAATACTAATGTAATCATCCCACCTTGAAATTAAAATGTATATATATCATCAATGATAAGTATCAGTAGCTCATTTCATTAGATGAAATACGTACAATTCCCTATAATTTAGTAGTATCATATTGTATTCCTTATTATATCGAGTTATTCAAAGTTGTTAAATTTGTATATATGTAATATCAACAGCTATTTGATGATTAATTCTCTTATTTTCTATTAATAATCAATCATCGTGTGATAAATAGTAAATTTCATCATTATGAGAAGTCACGTTCAACAATATAGTAATTTTATATCATCAATGGAAGTATTAAATAAAATTTCAGAAAGGGTATAGTTCGATAAAATCTAATAATTCCTATTTCAAATAAATTAATACAATTAAAATAAATAACTATGAAAAAAAATCCCAATAAATTATCTCATTATGACCATGAAATATAAGGATGAAAAAATTATTTTTTAGTTCTCAAATTATATCACCATATTCCCCCATGAACCTCTTCATCCCTAAAACCATTATGGTCTTCAACAACGCACCCTTATATATATCCATACGTGTTCCAAGTCATGCTAGCCCCTAAAAAATCATCATTTGATGAATTGATAAATAAATAAAATATTTCATCACACTCGTCATGTTGTATTGTGTTATTTAATAATGGTTGTCTAATTTTTGAATTGTAAAAAATAGAATCTATAACCCCCCCACCCCACCCTCTTAAATTATATGGTTATGTGTTCATGTAGATTGTTAAAAAATTTAATGATCAAATAAATACACATTTCATGAATTGAACACGTAAAGAGAGGATCCATTTGGAATTTCCTTATCATTATAATAAATAATTTGATTCTATATGAGCCTCCATAAGAATACTACTATAAATTCTCCACCATTCACCATGATCTTCCAAATTTTATCCAAAAAATAGAGAGTTTAATTCTATAATGGCCACCAAATTTACATAAAATGTTCATCTAATTTCATGGATCATAGAAATATATATTTTTCTCCATGAATCAAATAATACATCCATGAAAGGTTTCAGGGAGAAGGCAATTCATGAAAAAATCACTCTTTAATAACTATAAATTTCATGAATCATCTGAAATAACCCATAAAATGCTTTGAACAAAAATATATCAAGACCTGGAGGGAATTCTCGATCCCTATGGGATGGTGACTAAAACCCAAGAAACATACAAAAACCTGAAGAAATGATTTTCTAAACTGTAAAAACCTACAAGAAATACAAGTAGTGAAATGTTTTATGAAATGAAATATTACATTATTATAAACCAATAGTGGTAGCTATACAACTAGGTAAACAATCCAAAACCATGGTACATGTCTATGAACAAAACAAATGGAAACGCAAACTAATAATAGTTACATTGTTTGATATGTGGGTAACTTCCCACTATATCACCACTAGCTACCCATTTCCAGCTGGCTCAAAACCCTACCACCTCACTACAACAACTTTATATTTTCTAAATTTGACAATACGAATTCTATACACCCTCGAGGGAGAGTGTAGGGTGTAGTAAAATTAATCCCAATAGGATCCCACCCAATTGATCCATAGAAATTATGTGTCAAATAATAATTTTACACTCAATGTATAAAAAACATGTTTTGATAAAATAGTTTTCACACTAATGTCAGAATAATGTAAAATAGATTTCCTCTTTTCATAGTACTATTGTATATTCCATATAAAAATGAAAAATAAAATTTTAAAATGAAATGTATGTCACATTGTTCTACATTTTCCCATATCAAAACCAAATACATAGAATGAAATTCACAATAAACATCACTCTTGGATAACATAGGTCTGTACTATCTAGGTCTCTTGTACCTCAGTAATCAAGCAAACATACATTAAACTAAACATCTCTTAATAGAAAAAGGTTCTAGGAAAAAGATAAACTCCCCATTGATGGACCCATCATAGTGTCATAGAATCATGTCCCTTGAACAGAAACACCTAGAGAATAGAGGAACACACTATTGTTGAACCCGCTATGTAAATAAAGGAACGACCTAATATTAAGAAGCCCTCCATGGTTCCCAAGGCACCCATGATTTGTGGACGTCAAAATGTTTCAAACAAATTTTATAATTTCAAAAAAAAATTCCAAACAACTATATTTCTTTCAAAAACATTATTTCAAAACCAGTTCCATAAAATTTTTCATAGTGATTTCAAACACACATTCATTAAAAAATTTAAGGGATCATCTTTATTATATAAAAATACATTTATTAAAACATATCAATAATATTAAGGTTAATCCCAATGATTATTTAGGAAAAAATTTATAAAACCACAGAATGTTCATTTGACTGAGAAATTCTAAACACCATTTATTATTCCTTAAACACTAACGAAAACACCTTAAAATAATAAAAACCCATTCCATATAGGAAGTATAGAACTCACCTCAAGGTGGGATGTGACAACATCCCCAAACATACTACTTTTTTCCCTATAAAGTCGCATTAATGAATGAAGATCTAAAAAGAGATGATGTTATTTCTCCATCAATGAAAACTCACAGTCCCAAGATTTATGAGAATATGATTTGTGCCTCCATATCACTTTAACCAAAGTAATATAATTTCCCGTAAAAATATCCATATAAGAATAAATTATTCCCCTTTGTTTCTCCACAACATATATGTTTGGATCTAACTCAACATCCACCCAATTTAAAACATGGTAATGATATAGATGTTACTTCTAGAGCTGAGATATCGTGAAGACATCATGGATACCTATCAACTGAGCTACTAACACCAAATGATAATCTACTGTCCTAATAATCTCATTGATCTTGAATGTTCTAAAATAGCTCAGAACCAATATCCCCTTCCTACCATGTCTATAGTGACCCAACTAAGGTAAAACATTCAAGTATACCGGGTCCCCAATAGAAAATTGCAAAGGATGTCATTAATGATCCGTATAAGATTTATATCGAATTCAATTTGTAACCAGTCACTATTGTATAACCATAATTTTTCCCATCCTCTATTGAACAACACTTCATCCCATGTGAGAGGTTTCATTATATTCTAACCAACAATGAGGTGACCTTCATGGGTGAAAAAAATACATGAAAGTTGTCATTATGATAAATTACATATAAAAATTATTATAGAAAAAATAAATAAACTACTCCCATATAGTTTTCCTATGATCCTCTAAAGTCCATGAAATGGGAATATAGATTATCCTACCAAATCATAATAACACACATCATATAACCATATATTTCTAGTTGAGAAGTCATATTCAATCTGATCTCATTCCCCATCACCTATTAGTGACCATTCTAGAACTATGAAGTAAACCAGATATATCTATTACATATGATAGAACCCCAAGAAACTTTATAGCATTATATATGTAAAATAACCCAAAAAATTCATCCTTTGTAGTGTCCCTAATCAAAATAAAATGATCCATGTTTTTAAATGATCAATCACCACAAATATTGAATTCCTTCCTTAGGGAGTTTTTAGTAATAAAATAATGAATTTAGTGGATACCTCATCCCATTTTCATTCCATCACTAAAATAAGTTGATGAAAACCAGAATGATTAAGGTATCCTATATTATTCTAATGACCATTGTAACAACAATAAACATAATTAGTAATTTATCACATCATACCCGACCACCACATATTCCATCTCATATAATTATAAATCTTCATAGATCCTAGATGAAAAAACCATAATGAAATATAATAATAATAAATTACCATATTTATAATGGATAAAGGGATTATGAATGGATTCCAAGGGTGAATAATTCCATTAAAGGGAAGAGAATACACTTGAGTAGTATACCATCCATATAAAGATTCTATAATTCCTCTGTAATCTTTATCATGTTTCTACTCCTATAGAATAAACTCATGGAGAGATGATGTAAACTAAACACTGGTTAAAACCATACCTGAATCATCCTACCACAAATCCATATAAAAGTAATAAAAAATTTCCCATAAAATTTCACTCCCCTTTTTTCATTCAGAATGGCCTTAGAAGAAAAATTTCAAACTAAGAGAATTATTGGAAACTTTCCCCTTACCAAGGTTTTAGGTGATGTCAAATTCAAATGTATAGAGGTACTCATCCCATCAACAACGACTAAGTTTTGTGTTATACTAGGAGAATATATAACTTCTATTTTTGTGACTAAAATAGACTCTAAACCTCTCCTCAAAAAGGTAGTTTAAAAAATAAGAGAATACAAAAAAATATAGAGTTCTAAATCATGAGAGGGATAATTCTTCTCATGTGGTAGAAGATAACAAGATTTGTACACCATAATATGATCATTATATGTAATAAAATATCTTAGTCCATCACCAAAAGAAATATAATAAATAGTATATCCCTTACTATGTTCATATAATATCCGAATAATAATAGATATTAGACATCATTTCAACTCCTTGAAAGAGGCTTACACATAGAATACCATGATACATATCCACTTTTATGGAATGATTACTCAAAGTTGATTCCAAATTCCAGAAAAATTTAATGAACCACTATTAATACGCTACTATTCTTAGGATTTTTTATATCTTAAATATATTCTATGGTTCTTCCCATGATTAGATAGACTACAAAGTTTCAACATCAATGAAGAGGCCATGTTCTAAAATCATGTTCCTAAAGAACATAACCTCTCAGATACATAAATTTCATTTTGATAACTTCTCATAAAGGTGGTTACTCCTCATGATTCCCAAAAATAAATTCAGATGGTGCTCATCCTCTAGCTCATTTTTGAATAAACTAGGATGTCAACCATGAATATCAAGGCCAATTTATGAAGATACTAATATAATATATAGTTCATAAAATATATAAACACTATAGGTGTTTTATTTATTCGAAAATGCATCATGATATTTCTATAGTGATCATACCTACTCATAATAGTGGTATTTAGGATATTGGACTCCTTAACATGGATCTAATTATAATGTAGCTAAAGATCAATTTTTGAAAACCACTTTTCCGCTTTTTATTGGTTAAACATGTCATCCACCCAAGGAAATGGATACTTATTCTTAATTGGTATATGATTTAACCTCTTATAATCTATTTTTATCAGATGAGAACCATCAACCTTTATGGATGAAAGACCAATTATTGCCTATGGTGATCCATTAGAAAAAACAAATACATTCTCTAACATTCCATCCAACTAGATCATAAGCTCTTTGAACTCATCTAGGTCCATACAAAAAGATTTTATAAAAATCACCTTTGTAATAGGAACCAGTTCAATGGAGAACTCTACCTCTATTTTTTGAGGAAGACTAGAGAATCCTTTTAGGAAAACCTCTGTAAAATCCTGAAAACTGAGGGGATATAAACACAGGAATAGATATCATTGGAATCAACTATATCATCAAGAACGTTTTTTATAGGATTTGATTGAGAAGGTCTTAGATGCATAAACATCATATATCATGATCCTAAAACAATAATATAAACAATTAATGCATATTATATCATTCAATATTGGCTCATTGAAGAATAATCCAGTCCATCTTGATAATGACATTGAAAATACCTGGATTGAAAACCAAAAATTCCTAGACGAAATCAAAATCGGTTTTAAAATAAGACATTAAGAAAAATGAAACCCATATTCTTTCATCTTTCCATGATGGGTAACCAACTCTAAAAAAATACATGAGCTCTGTTGTAGTATTCAAAACATCGACAAAATTGGAATATATAAAATATTGTGAGGAACCAGCATCAAATAATGCAGTTTCTATGGAAGATAAAACAGTGAAGGTAACTCTCTCTATAGGTGGACCTGTATAAACATTATATGAAAGTTTCACCATTGCCTGAAACTAATTCACTATAGTGGCTTGTGGCTGGATCCCTTTTTTATTTTATGCTTTTGAATATTATATAGTTCCCATTGGAAAATATTATCCATAACCATAACAAGTAACATATATATTCTATCTGAATCTCTATTGATGACCTTGTTGACCACATATATATCAGTTCTTCTAAAGTTTCGGATAATATCATCAGGTTTTCCCTACCATTACACATTTTTAGTATGTCAAGGGTTCACTATTAGCTACTATGGATGGAGTATAAAGAGATTCCTAGTGAGTCTATCACCTCTATGGCTATCATTCAACTTCCTTTTCTTCCCAGGTGTTCAATTTAAATTATGACAAGGTGGATGGGAAAACCCAATCAATCCTAAATAACATGCTAAATCATTCTCTTCCATTGTAGCCATATAATTATTTATACATAAGTGGTGAGCTTCATCATTTAAAAATGATATCAGACATTGGAACACAATACTTGCAGATATTTTGTAAGCTTTCAACTTGATATTCATCACCACCTTAGTAGAAAACAAACAAAATCTGAAAAAGTTATACTATAAATTTTTACAGAACAATGACTCTACTGAAAAGAAACAAACTCTAGAAACTTTCCAATCATTAAGGATTTTAGGAATTACTAAAGAAATAAAATGATATATGTATCCTTCCACTCTAATAAAATGTTTCAAATCACATAAACCATAGATTCTATCCACTTATTTCTAATACCTTCAAGCATACATGTTACACACATTAGTTGGATATATTCAGGTGTCTATAGAAATTCAATGACATAATCAATTTTGTTTATCCTATCCTTTACCTTCTGGGCTTCATTATCACTATTAAAACAAGGTGAATTCAAGAATAATAACACTTAATCATGATCTGTTTCTCCTCAATCACATGGTTTCACCTCTTTAGTTTGGATTTGAATAGGAATCACATTCTGATTCACCATATGAACATCCCACATAACATCCTGAATGATCTTATAATCAATACAAGGATTCACATGGGGAGAATTTATCACTACACACTCTAAATAATCCCTAGAAGATGCCTCGATGGAATTTTTCAATATACAAAAAATCTAATGAATCTATTAGATGAAAAAACATTTTCTTTTTATACTAAATGAATATTAGTAGAAACAATGATCAATATCAAACCTCAATACAAGAGACAAATAATCCAACATCATATAGTGATTTAAGGATTGTTACTATAATAGATGGCTAGGAATTTTCACGCAACATACCAATTAAGTCCTGGAAATACTATATTTTTCCTACAAATATCCTAATACAAGGACACATGAGGATAAACATTTGCCTTTGATAGCAAATTTTCACAAACTCTCCTAGAAAAACCATCAATGTGTGCTATGATTTGGACTATATAAAGACCCAAAGGGCATTCTCAATCTCCATGGGATGGAGAAAAGCTCCTAGTTACCAAAAAATAACCCAATGGAATAATTTTCCCAGCCTAAAAAAATCCCATCATACATGTAGTGAATGATAATATGAAATGAAATATTTCCCAATGATAAAGTGATAGTGATAGTGATACCACTATTCAAACAATCCAATTCCAGGGTACATTTCCAATAAAAATCCTATAGAAACCCAACCTACCAATAGTTTCTTTTTTTGGTATGTGGGAAATATCCCACTATCTTTTTGACATCTATAGACAAATTTACTGATAAATTGTCGGTCAGGTGGTCCATAAAGCCTCATGTGTGCATTCTCATATTCCAATGGCTACAAACTAGTAGATAAAATGAATGGTGTTACATTGGGGAACGAATATCCTCTTTATCAGTTGAAACAAAATAGGAATTAATACAACTAGGTATAGAAAGGTAGTACTTAAAAAATATATAAGTAGAAAATGAACTATATAGAAATGGTGTCAGGGTGTCAAAAAAATATATGCCAATCATAGCATGACAGAAATCATATAAAAAATAAAAGGATATGAAAAAGAAATAAATCAAAAAAATATAATGATCTATGAATCTCTTGTCCTAGCTCAGTCATCTGATCCTATACTCCAAACCTATGACCGAAATTATGTATTCATAGCATGGTGCTTTCCTTTTTCATTTCCCATATCCTTAAAATCTACTAGGGTACCACATGGAGAACTAAATAGGGTGTGGGTAAATCATGGTATGTCACCTTAAATATTGTATAATCAAAATATATTTTGAGAATATTAAATATAATAGAATAAATATATAATAATTTAAAGTGGTAATTAAGAGAACCCTTGTCGAGTCGGGTAACCAGGTGGGATGTTTGACCAACCCTTCCTGATTCAGCCAAAAAAAATATTTCTGGTCATGTAACCATACTAATTGGTGATGGGAAGAAAGAAATATATCCAAAGAATCCCAGAATAATAAATAGTAAGGAATCAATTGAAATGGTCCAATAATTCTCACACAGTTCACCTATTTCGAATCTATGAGAGACCAATGGAATTATTAATTTTTAGGGTTTATATCAAACATATGGTGAACCATATGTGATGTTTAACACTTCATTTTTAATGTACAATACAAGGAATAATCCCTTTAGAGTATACTATAATAATTTATAACCCATCCAAGGAAAATTATCCTTTCAATTTTGTGGTGGTCTTGATTTCAATACAAGGGGATGACCCCATTGTGTTCCTTTTCTAATTAAATCAACATAAAACAAGGATATCCTTTTGAGTGTCCGGGATTTTCTAGATTTTATGATAAATCTGTGATGACTATCCATAGATTCCAGGGGAGTCACACATTGATCAGATATAATATGGGTTTGCAACATTTCATTCATATCTACCAATTAGGTGGCATCCTATGTGTTTTCTCAAGGAATTATAAGAGTGAATATAAGGATTTCTCAAGTAATTCCACACCTTAAATGGTGTGATAATGTTTTATAATTTAGTAAAAAATTGATCCATCGGATTAAGTTAGATGTTCCAAGTAAATATTAATTTCATGTTTTTATCATAATTAAATCACAATCTTGAAATCATTTTATATGATTATCCATGAGATACCCACATCATTTCACAATTTAATTAGTTCATTCCACTCATAATTACATAATTATTAGGTTTTTTGGGCTCTATAATTTATCTAAGATACATAATTATGTTAAAAATATTTCAATTTACATTATATAAACCCATAGGACCCTCTCATAAATTTCATATTTTAATTGTCAGGCCAAACACAACCTAAGTTATAGTTTTGTTTCATAAATTATAAATCAGGGTTCTCTTAAATGAAAATAAAAACACACCATGGGGGGTATTTTTGTTAAGTTTAAAGTATATTTACCTAAGGGGTCACTTGAGTTGATGTTTTCCACTAAGAATTGTATTTAGAATGCTCATAATACATATATTCTAGTTATTGTGTGAATAATTGAGGGAATTGAAATTATATAGACATTAATCTATAATACTAGAGTATATCATAATGAAACATTTTACATAAAGGGAAATAGTGTTATGGGAAATAATGTATACCACCTACCTATGGAACATGTAATACTTTTTGTCCTATATTCACCTCAAATTTGAGTAGGAATCAGATAAAATAAAGAGCCTAAAATAACCCATGAAAAGATGGGATTTTTATTAAATATGGTGATAGAGATTTATATGGAAACAAATAAAAATAAATTATTGTAAAGGAGTTATATACATATCAATATCAATCCAACATGATATATGGAAATGAATAAAAATATCATATGATGGAAATCCACCAACATTATAGGATTGGAGGAGAGGAATCCTATATAGGATTTGTTGTGCACAAATTAGGAGAGAAAATATGAATTTAACATACAATTTTGGAAGATAAAAATGTTAAATTAACTAATTTTTAAAATTTTCTCATGCTTTTGACACATGTCTGGCCAATCCACGATCCCATCATACAAACCACGCAATTTGGAATCCCATACCACACATGCTTATGGGCATAATTTGTAAAACATTTCAATAACTATGGGTGACAACTCTACAATAAAATAAATTCCCTCAAATAGTTTACATCCCCCATCACACAATTTTACAAATTCTTCTCCTCCCATTTTATAGCAATACATATAAATTGTTTAGTTAACACAAACCATTTTCTAATCGTTCACCCTACTCTATGCTCCCAATAACCAAACTAGTGAGCCCAAACATTCCCAAATGCTTCTGGAACCTTCTGTAAATTATTATAAACTTATATTAAGTTAATATTAAGGTAATTAGAACAAAAAACTAAAGTATTTCATACCTAAAAACGTTTTGGGTCTTAATACATCCCTTACTAATACAATTAATCTTTGAGTCATACCTCTGAGGGTTGTTGAGCTACATCATAAAATAAAGTATTCCATTGAGCATATATATTGGAATCATATTCACAAGTCTCATTCTAAATGTGTTCATGGTTCCATAACACCTAAACAAAAGGAAATATTATTACTTGATGATTCATTATTCTATTATTGATGACACAAATTTGATACTCCGAAAATAAAACATCATCCTCCAATACAAATTCCTCGTAATCAAGAACCTCATTTTTCTTGATATAAAAAATGGGGGACCTGACATATAAAGAATATATCATTAATGGAATTGTACCACTAAGGAAGATATAATTTATTAGATTGCATCATAACGCTTTATAAAATATTAAATATCTTGACAAATCTATGTTCCATTTTTCCTTGACTTTGAATTTGTTAAGGACGTTATCGAGGAGAAACACGCATAAAGAATGGATCAATCAGCTCAGACTCCATAAGATTGTGATTTCAATCAACATATGACTTCTTCCTATATTGAGACATTTACATATGCTTCCAAATTAGTTTCACTTTCTCTGATGTCTCTTGAATGAAACATTGTCCCCGTAACGCTACCTCTCCTTCCTCTAACGAGCACAATGGTGAATAAAGTGGACTACCATATATGGCCTCATAAAGATCCATCTAAGATTTCAATTAAAACATAATATTTTATGATAGAATAGAAATATGAAGGTTTTAATCCCATGAGTCTCTAAAATCTATTGTACATGAATGAAGCATTTCCTCTAGTACATTTATAGTCTTTCTGGAATATCCACTACTGGAAATACACTATTTCCTAATGGTTCAGAACCGTTGGGAAAGCCCCTGAAACCGTTGGGAAAGGTTTTCCCAGTGGTTCTTAGAACCGTTGGGAAGTAAGCCGTTGGGAAAAGTTTTCCCAACGGTTTACTGGCAACCGTTGCAATAGAGCCATAAAATTTACCCTACCCCAACGGTTTGGTTTCCCAACGGTTCTCCCAAACCGTTGGGAAAACCAAATACCATGGAACATTTTCCCAACGGTTGGAACCGTTGGGAAAGACATGCTAAAAACTTATATGCCAACGGTTTGAAACCGTTGGCATACCTATGCTGCAAATTGCAGCACCCTGCAATTTGCACAGCCCCTGTCCCCTGTCCATCACCACCAGTCATCAGGCCTCATTTTCACCTCATTTTCACCTCATTTTCACCTCATTTTCACCTAATTTTCACCTCATTTTCGATCCAACTATTGTACCAGTAATAAAATAAAACATACATATTCAATTACGAACAAATTCATACACATTTAACATATAATGGATCCTGAAACTATACAAATCCATAATTAAATTACAATTCATAAACATACATAATTCATATAGAATTCAATTTAAAATTTAGATGACAATTATACGTGGAATCTGAAATTCAATTCATAATATGATCGGTTTTTTCTATACAATATATTTTTACCTCAAATGATGTCCATTTTAAACAAAATACATACACCTGAAGTGATACCGGCCACACCGCACCTCAGATTGAGGCGGGGTTAACTCGTACACGTCACATTTGACTCATGGATCGTTGTGCTAAAGTATCGACAGAATCCTAATGCGTTTGGTCGGTTTTCCGTATGCCAGTTGATGTTTTTCACTTAAAATGGCGTCCTTTTGAAACAAATGACGGACACTATGAGTGGTGCCGACCACACTGCGTCTCCAATTGAGGCGGGGTTGATTCGTACACGTCACATATGACTCATGGATCGTTCTCCTAAAGTTTAAATGGAAACCGAATGCGTTTGGTCGGTTTTCCGTATGTACTTAAAATGTTGTCCATTTTAAACAAAAGAGTGACACTTAGACTCATCCCGACCACACCGCGACTCAGATTCATCCCGGGTTGGCTCGTACATGTCACATATGACCCATGGATCATTGTGATAAATTATCAAAAGATTCCGAATGCGTTTGGTCGGTTTTGCGTATGCCAGTTGTTCTTTCCATTTATAATCATGTCCATTTTAAACAAAAGAGACATAGTTAGAGCGGTGTCGGCCACACCACATCTCAGATTAAGACGGGGTTGACTTTTACACGTCACATAGGACCCATGGATCGTTGTGCTAAAGTATCGATAGAATCCGAATGCGTTTGGTCGGTCTTCCGTATGTCAGTTGATGTTTTTCACTTAAAATGACGTCCTTTTGAAACAAAAGATGGACACTTTGAGTGGTGTCAGCCGCACCGCATGTCGGATTGAGGCGGGATGATTCGTACACGTCACATAGGACCCATGGATCGTTCTCCTAAAGTTACAATGGAAACCGAATGCGTTTGGTCGGTTTTCCGTATGTACTTAAAATGGTGTACATTTTAAACAAAAGAGAGCCATTTAGACTGATCCCGGTCACACCGCGACTCGGATTGACCCGGGTTCGCTCGTACACGTCACATATGACCCATGGATCGTTGTGATAAATTATCAAAAGATTCTGAATGCGTTTGGTCGGTTTTGCGTATGCCAGTTGTTCTTTTCACTTATAATCCTGTCCATTTTAAACAAAAGACACAGTTAGAGCGGTGTCGGCCACACCGCGGCTCGGATTGAGGCGGGGATGATTCGTACACGTCACATATGACTCATGGATCGTTCTCCTAAAGTTTCAATGGAAACCGAATGCGTTTGGTCGGTTTTCCGTATGTACTTAAAATGGTGTCCATTTTAAACAAAAGAGAGCCACTTAGACTGATCTCGGCCACACCGCGACTCGGATTGAACCCGGGTTGCCTCGTACAGGTCACATATGACCCATGGATTGTTGTGATAAATGATCAAAAGATTCGGAATGCGTTTTGTCGGTTCTGCATATGCCAGTTGTTCTTTTTCACTTATAATCATGCCCATTTTAAACAGAAGAGACATAGTTAGAGCGGTGTCGGCCACACCGCGTCTCGGATTGAGACGGGGATGATTGGTACACGTCACATATGACCCATGGATCATTCTCCTAATGTTTCAATGGAAACCGAATGCGTTTGGTCGGTTTTGCGTATGCTAGTTCTTTTCACTTATAATCCTACCCATTTTAAACAAAACAGACACAGTTAGAGCAGTGTTGACCACACCGCGCCTCGGATTGTGGCGGGGATGATTCGTACACCTCACATATGACCCATGAATCGTTCTCCTAAAGTTTCAATGGAAACCGAATGCGTTTGGTCGGTTTTCCGTATGTACTTAAAATGATGTCCATTTTAAACAAAAGAGAGCCACTTAGACTGATCTCGGCCACACCGCGACTCGGATTGAGCCCGAGTGGGCTCTTATATGTCACATATGACTGATGGATGTTGGGTCGGAGGTGATGGAAAGAGGGGGGGTGAATTGCCTTTTTAAAATTAATTAACAATTTAAAACAAATTTAAATGCAGCGGAAAGTAAAATTGAAAGACACAATTGATAACGGAGTTCGGCTTTAAACTCAAGCCTACGTCTCCGCTCCCAACTCAACCGTTAGGAGGTTTATACGACCGCTTGCTTTTTAATGGTTATAGCAAGAAACCCACTAGCCGTTTTAAGGTAGGCTAGATCACCTTCTTACAGCTTGCTTTTTTATTATGGTTGTAGCAAGAAACCCAAATTGAAAGAAGGAAGAAAAAGGGTGGTTTGTTTTAATACAAACCCAATTAAGAACTAAACAATTGAAGTAAATAATTTAGAACAAACTAGAGGAAGCCTTGAGCGCCAAGAGGTGAGTGTAGTTGATGTAGAGGCAGCCCAAGCTTCAAGGATGGCAATTGGATCTCAAGTAGCCTTTGAGAATTGTCGTAGGAGCCTCAAATGATTAAAATAGCTTTGGTATGCTTCGGTATATGATCGGTAGTGTTCCCGGCATCCATGGACGTCTATTTATAGGAGAAATGCTCCCAAATACTTCAAAATAGCCGTTGGAGGGCTTTCGGAGCCGTTGGGGATCAAGTGGGCCAGCCTGGTCAGTTTGACTGAGAACACCGGCTGGCCGGTGCTGATCCACCGGCTGGCCGGTGCACCAGACAGAAGCAAGGGATTTCTGTCTGGCTCCACCGGCGGCCGGTGCTGAGCCACCGGCTGGCCGGTGGTCAGGCACCGGCCGGCCGGTGGTCGGGACAGAAGGTATGCCATTCTGTCTGGGCCCACCGGTTGGCCGGTGGCCAGACACCGGCTGACCGGTGGCACCTGGCAGAGGGCAAGGCCTTCTGCCTGGTCCACCGGCTGGCCGATGGGCTGGATCCGGCTGGCCGGTGACCTTACCGGCTGGCCGGTGGTCTCACACCGGCTGGCCGGTGGACTTAAACAGTCCATTTTGAATTCTTCTTGGGCCAGCTTCTAGGAACCCTATTTCCTATCATCAAAAACACTTGAAAACAAGTTAGAATACAATTAGAGTGATTGTGATCATTAAAATCCAAGAGAGAGGGGTGAAACAATGGATCGTTGTGATAAATTATCAACAGATTCAGAATGCGTTTGGTCGGTTTTGCGTTTGGTCGGTTTTGCGTATCCTGTCCATTTTAAACAAAAGATAGACAGTTAGAACGGTGTCGGTCACACCGCACCTCGGATTGAGGCAGGATTGACTCGTACACGTCACATACGACCCATGGATCCTTGTGCTAAAGTGTCGACACAGTCCGAATGCCTTTGGTCGGTTTTTCCTATGTCACTTGATGATTTTCACTTAAAATGACGTCTTTTTGAAACAAAAGACCGACACTTTTTGAGTGGTGTCGGCCACACCGCGTCTCTGATTGTGGCGGGGTTGATTCGTACACGTCAAATATGACCCATGGATCGTTCTCCTAAAGTTTCAACGGAAACCGAATCCGTTTGGTCGTTTTTCCGTATGTACTTAAAATGGTGTACATTTTAAACAAAAGAGAGCCACTTAAACTTATCCCGGACACACCGCGACTCGGAATCATCCCGGGTTGGCTCGTACACGTCACATATGACCCATGGATTGTTGGGATAAATTATCAACAGATTCGGAATGCGTTTGGTCGGTTTTCCGTAAGCCAGTTGATGCTTTTCACTTAAAATGACGTCCTTTTGAAACAAAAGACGGACACTTTGAGTGGTGTCGGCCACACCGCGTCTCCGGATTGAGCTGAAACCACCGTGAAACATTCTAATTATTATTCGTGACGTGTACGCGCAGACGACACGTCAATCGGACGTGCGGTATGCGCGGTACGGCTCAATATTAGTGTTTTAAGTGATGCGCGCGCTTCGTAAACGCGCGTGAGGGGGGTCCAAACTGGCCGAACGATGTCGGAATGGCCTGAAATCAGACGACAAATACGGGTGAGTGATTTCTGAAGTGGTCGAGCAGACGGCACGTCAATCGGACTTGTCGTGTGCCCGCGGTGACCGACAACGCAGTTATGGTGTCATAAACGGCCAGAACGGGCGTCCAAGAATGAGGGGGGTTGTCCAGGGAGTTCTCAAACACACAACCACTAAAAGACAACAACATCCATAAAAACAGACAATATATAAAAATAATTCAACTCCAATACTATACTACGAGTCTAGATAAAACCAACAACTAGAATAGATTAAACATCAAATCTCAAGTCAAAAATGTAACGGATCAATATGTCCTACATCAGCATCACCATCTCCATCATCATCATCATCATCGCCCTCGTCATCGTCCTCCTCATCGTCATCACCCTCCACAACGCCTTCCTCCTCGCCTTCTCCCTCCTCCTCGCCCTCCTCATCTCCCTCCTCTTCCGCATCAGACTGCTCGCCATCATCATCTTCAAGCTCGACATCGGCCTGACCACCACTGGAACTGCCACCTGGTGCACCATATATAGAATGTATCGACGACATGTATTCATCAATCGCTGGGCTGGCCTCTGCTGGAAGTGTTGGACGTAGAACTTCAATAAATTTCATAAATGCACTGTTTGCCCTTGCAGACTATTCTGCCGTCTCTGTGGCCCTTTTCTCGGCCTGTTCTGCCTGTGCCCTAACTTGCTGCAGCTCGGTGGCACTAAAACTCGTACCTGAGGCAGGCCAATACCTCGTCGGGGCTATCCTAGGTTGGCAGCGTACTCTGCCAGAATGATCATCTCCCAACACCTGATGTAAGTGATCAGATGGCCCAAAATTGTCTGCTTCTTGGGCATCGAGGGCCTCTAAAGCATCCTGTTACAAATATAAATATATTGTTAAGTTACGAAATAGATATTAAAATATAAAATCAACAGATTAAAACTTACAATCTTCTGCTGAGTCGCTTCGTTGACAGCATGTCCATCCTTTTTTCGTCTACTCGAGCAAAACAGTTTTGCTCGAGGCACACGTCCTTCAATATTTTGTACTTGCCTCTACAATGACATTGAAAACAAAATTTATATAAAGACTTCAGCAAATAATTAAATAATTGAGGAAAAAAAAAGAAAATGTAAGTCGTAAAGAAAAGTTATAAACAATTGTCATACCTGCTGCCTCTCATGATCCGGCATCGTCGTGCGTCCTAGTGTATGGAGGTATTTTTTTGCATCAATGTTTTTTTTATTTTTTCAGATGATTCCTAAATAAAATTCGATAATGCAAAGGATAATATTAATGCAAAACTTGAAAGTTATTATTTAAATACCTCAAATGTAATTCATACCTTAAATTGGGTACTCGTCCAATGAATAATCATCTGACGATACTGCTCTATAGGACAATCATCCACGACTGGTACCGCCTCTAACTCAGTACCAACTCTAGCACGCCAGCCAATATACAGCTCATGCTTGTAGGCTCTCCAAAGCTCGCCTAAATCCTTTAGACGTTCCATTCGTGCACCCTCACCATCAGGAAAATTAAATCGAAGCTGAAATGAAAATATTAATTTATATAAATACAAAAAAAATTCATGGCATTAAATACAACAGATTTTTTTACCCATATCTCTGCCCAAGCTCTATCTTTGACCTCATGTGGCAAATGTCTCCACGACAGCGGGCTGACGGGAATGATGTCGGAGTATTTGGCAAGCGTCGCCATAAAACTCCGACATTGCTGCCCTGTTTTCTCAACCATCTGATTGTCTTCATTATATTCCACCATAACCTGTGTGCGACGGTTCCACACCGAACGCATGCGTGTACGGCCCCGCCCCCGCCTCCTTTCAGTAGATGTATCTGTCATGAAAGAAAAACAAATATTTTATCAAAACATGTTATAATGAAAATAAATATTACTATAAAAATTTGATAGGGTTTTATAAATATACCTGTGCTAGTCTGATCAATGAGTGGCGCCGGATCCACAGAACCTGATGGAACACCCTCTGGTGGAACAGGAGTCGAAGACGATGGAATATAAAAGCTCGGAGAGACAGAAGTAGAAGGAAAAGAAGATGGAACAACTTTATGACCTGATGCTGACTGAGGAGTGGGAATCATCATGGGATGTGAAAATGATGGGGCAGAAGATGCAGAAGGTAGCGAAAACATGGGAGGTCTAAATATCCCGTGTGTCCCTAACGACACACCGGGATCAGAATGTGGGAAGGCTGAAATGTCAGTGGGAGGGGCAGGGTCTAGTCGGGCACGCGCAGCTCTATGTCCACCTCTGGTACGAACCCTCCTCGTACCACCGGCCTGAGTACTCGGACCAGTACTAGGCTCCTCGTCGAATAACTGTCGACGTAATGGTGGATCCTACAAAAAAGTTTACAAAAAAAATTAATCACATGACATTATATATTCTGTAAATATATATATATATATATTTGAAATAAAGTACTCACTGTAGGAACTAATGGTGGAATGCCCATCTCCTCCATCCGACGATTGTTCTCCGCCATTTTTTTTCTTCGTCTCTCTTCAATTGGCTTCATTTCCTGCATTGGAAAACAAATATGTAATTAATTAGAAAAAGAAAATTAATGTGTAAACCAAAAAACTAAATATATGAGGGAATGAGGGGATTCATTGGTAATTTAGATATCAATTGTTTTAGAAGAACTTGAATGAATTTAACAAAACATACAAGTTTTAATGTTCACCAAGTTAGAAATATTGTTTGATTTGGTTTGAATACAGTTCAATTCCAAATTAGAAAATGCAATTCAAATAAAACAGCAACCAATAAACATTGAAAATTCACATAACGGTCAAGTCAGCTAAAACATATTTGTGATCAATACTAAATAAATATGAATATTACCAACCTTAACAACCCAACTCGAGGTAAACCAAAAGAATTGAGAACATGGATGAATGATTCTATATATTTCCAACCACAACTTCAGGTTCACAATCAACTCTGACAATTGAGCTATTGGAGTCATCAAAAGAAATAAATGGATTGGTTCCAATGGAAATAGGGACAGTGTCAATTCCATCATCAGCATCATCAAAAATATGTCTTGTAATTACTTCAACTACGACACCAAATTCAGGTTGAAGTTGATCTTTGACATAAAAAACTTGTTTAGCCATTGATGCCAACACATATGGTTCTTCGGTTGCAAGAGTGCGGGTCATATTAATTACTCGAAATCCACAATCATCAATAAATGTGCCATGTCTCGTCATCGAATCAAACCAATGGAATTTCATCATTGTGACTCGTCCATGAGAGTAATAATCCAATATTATTATTTTCTCAACGACTCCATAATAACCCACATTTTCAAGTCGCGGTCTACTATCTGATGCGCTGGCATAACAATCTGTTGTGGCAGTAACCATAATACCATCATGTTGTGTTCTCATGTTTTTGGCTCGTTCAGTGACAATAAATCTGTACCCATTGATAACAATTGATTTACAGTCACGAACCACGGTATTAGGACCAAAAGCCAAAGCTCTTATTTCCTCAGAGACAGAGTCAGCAGACAAACTCAATACCTGCAATATAAATGACAGTTAAACTTAAGTAAATATTGAAATAATTAATTTAAACAGTAATATTTTTACCTTCAATTTTAACCAAGCAGAAAACTCTTTGCTATGCAAAGTCTCTCTCCTTCTCAAAGATAAAGAACGATGCTTCCTATTTATCATTGTTTTATGTTCCCTGTAGATAAAAAAATATGAATAGTTTAACAGATATATATGTAAGATATACATATTCAATTTTGTTACCTGATATAGTCATCGAACAAATCACAGTTGAACAAAACTGTGCGATGTGCCATCTCCCGCTCTTCATGGATTAATGTCTTCAATGTATATGATCCAGGAATTCCTCCTGTTTGAGGAAGTGATGGAAAACTGGGTTCAATTTGCTCATATTGTTCTTATTTATTTCTCATTGGTCTGTTCATTCTTGTAGTAAGATCAGACAAATACATTGAACAGAAATCCATACATTCTTGAGCTAAGTAACTGTTCACGATAGAACCTTCGGGATGATTCTTGTTTCGAACATAAGACTTTAATGTGAACATATTTCTTTCAGTTGGATACATCCAACGAAAAGAAACAGGTCCTCCGAGAAGTATTTCAGTTGGAATATGGACAGTCAGATGCAGCATGCATGTGAAAAATGATGGGGGAAATATTTTCTCCAACTCACACAAAATTAATGGGGCATCTGTCAACATTTTTTGCAAGAAAGACTTGGACAACTTCTTAGCACAAAGATCTCTAAACAAATGGCACAACCGAATAACACCCACCCTTACATTATTGGACAAAAGATGACGGATTGCTATTGGAAGCAACTCATGTAGTAGAACGTGATAATCATGAGTCTTCAAAGATTTTAGCTTCAACTCTCTTCTGTTGACCCGTTTAGATATGTTGCTTGAATAGCCATCAGGAACTCTAATAGTCTCTAATACTTCCAAAAATTGTTTTTTTCAGTAGGTGTCATCACATAAGAAGCACATGGAAGTTGCCATTTATTTTCACTGATACGCACAGGATGCAATTCTGGTCTGATGCCCCAATCCACCAAGTCACGTCGAGATCGTAAATCATCTTTTGTCTTCCCCTTGACATTTAGAAGAACTGAAAGCAACATTTCACATATATTCTTTTCAATATGCATTACGTCTAAGCAATGACGTAGCAAATTGGTTGACCAATAAGGCAAATCAAAAAAGATACTCCTCTTCCTCCAATTGTAACAGGTTTCTGTGGAAACATTCTTTCTCTTTCCAGATTTCATTTGACCCTTCCCGAACGAAAAACTGAAATCTTTCAATTCATTAAGCACATCAGTTCCAGACATACGCTGAGGTGGATCATCGGTCTCTATAGTATTATCAAATCTTCGACGATTCATTCTATATGGATGATCCTTTGGCAAAAATCGTCGATGTCCCATAAAACTGAAACTACAACGATGTTTCAGTCTTCTGGATCGTGTATTCTTCATACAAACTGGACATGACAGTTTCCCCTTCGTGCTCCATCCAGACATCATTGCATAAGCCGGAAAATCATTGATTGTCCACATAAGCGCAGCGCGCATCTGAAATATGTCTTTCGAACATGCATCGTATGTGCGCACACCCACATCCCAAAGAAGCTTCAACTCTTTTATTAAAGGTTGCATGTATACATCAATATCAATGCCAGGATCAGAAGGACCAGATATGAGTATACTCATGAAAGTGAAAGGTTTTTTCATACACAACCATGGGGGAAGATTATAAATGTGTATAAAAACTGGCCATGTGTTGTGCGAAGTAAGCATCTTCCCAAACGGATTAAAACCGTCGCATGAAAGACCCAGCATCACATTACGCACGTCAGCTGCAAAATCAGGATGTCGAGCATCAAATCTCTTCCATGCAAATCCATCTGCAGGATGAACCAACTCATCATCAGTCTTCTTTCTCTCGGTATCATGCCATCTCATTTTTATTGATATGTCATCAGACATAAAAAGATTCTGGAGTCTAGGGATCAATGGAAAGTGCCACATTACTTTCTGTGGAACGCGGGATGGTGTTCCATCAGATTTTGACTTCCAGCGGGATGTGCCACATTTTATACAATCATTTCGTTCAGCGGTTTCCTCCCAGAATAAACTGCAATCTTTCGGGCAAGCATGAATTTTGTTTCTTGAAAATCCAAGTTCCTCAACTAACTTCCATGCCATATAGTGGTTTGAGGGAATATCTGCATCATCTGGAAGTAAATCCTTCAAGAGGGTAAGAATGTAATCGATTGTTGTATTAGAAATCCCATACATAGTTTTCCCATGAAATAATCGGATTAAAAATTCCAGCTTTTTCATTTTATCGCATTGCCGATATACTGGAGTCGTGGCAGCATCATTCAATTTTTTCACCCTATCAATATCATCATTTTCACTAGATGCATCAGCTTTCCTCATATCAAAGTCTTCTTGAGTCGAAATCCTTTATTTTTCATGATGACGAATAAACGGAAACCGATCATCTAACAAATTCTCCATTCCAGTCTTTTCATTTCGATCATCACCAATTTGAGATTTCGTTTTCTCCCCATTGTGATACAACAGAAAGTAGTTTTCTTGAAACCCATTTTTGGTTATGTGGTAGCTGACTTCTTCACGGCTCAACAAAGGTCTACCAACACAATTGGAACATGGGCAGTGTATGCGACCACTATCTGAAGCATTGTGAAATGCAAAATCTATAAAGCTCTCCAAATTGTTTTGAAAATCATCTGAGATCCGATCGGTTTCATACATCCAACTTCTTTCCATTCTGTAAAAAGAATTTATATAAGTCATTTTGTCATACACAATTCAATAGGCATTAACTATAATAGAATATACATTTAAGTAAACGATAAAGGAAGAAAATAATCAAGGTATCAACTACACATGTCAAAAAAACATACAAATGTGTTATTGAAAAAATGTAAAACCAACAAGAACTTAATGTGTTATATCACATAACAGCATGACTCATCCCATAACCATATTAGTAGGGTATCATGAACATGAATAACATCAACCTTGTTCCATCCTCCTACCCTACATGACCCCAACCACATGCCACATCTTATTATAGCCTTATCACATCACACCTCACCGAAAAACACTAGGGAAATCATAGTACATCTCACCTGAAGACACATGGACAATCACATCGCATCTTGCCTAAAAACACATGGTCAATCACTTTTGAAGGAAGAGTAGGGAAGACATGGTAGCTATCCAAACATATAACCACCATCCTAGATATTAGGAAAAATACCCATAACTCAAAACCTCTGATCGTTGGTAAGTTTATCCAACTCTGGTTGGGAATGTGTAGAAATAACATAAAAATACATGATATATAGATAGCACAAAATACTCAACCTATGGGTTCACATTAACTACATAATCACACACTTCCCTACTACCATAAAACACATAAACCACACCACCACCACACAAGACGCATATCATTGGAATATAATTCTACATTCAATAAGTCTATCTATGGAATTATCATAAGAATCCATGTATCAATTGGAATATAATTCTACATTCAATAAGTCTATCTATGGAATTATCATAAGAATCCATGTATCAATTGGAATATAATTATACATTCAATAAGTCTATCTATGGAATCCCTCCCTTGGATCCATGTATCACCCATGGCTTAATCAATATTCAAAGAAATGAGTCTATCCGTGGAATTCCACTGTGAATCCATTTATCACATAAAGCGTATAAGTTAATAGAAACAAGATTATATACCTGGCATCCTAATAGAATCCATGTATCACTATTTACTATTAATCATTTAATGAATTCCATTTCATTTAAACAATTCATTAAACATACCAAGGTCAAAAACTAAGGTATTTAATACAACTCACCTCAAAATGGCGACTCAATCAAATAATAACCTGAAAAGAATGAAGCTTCATTTACTCATGTTGTAATGACAAGATAATGAGATTCCCTTGCTTAATCAATCAATTCCATATCATGGTCTCAACATAACTCATAATGGCTAGCAATTCAATGAAAATTCAAGCACTCACATGGGAATTTTTAATAGAACACTCCTAACAAGACTATAGTGATATCACATGCATTAGTTATAATATATCTAACATGGTAACATAAAATATAAGATAAATTCAATCCAATTTCATAGATTCATAGCATAGTCTCTACTTTACTCACATTGGCAAGGCAATACAATTAAAACATGTGTTAAAAAATAATTGGCATTCATGTGTTAAAAGGGGAATGCAAACCATAAAATACCCTTAATTAATTTAATTTACAATTCAATTCAGAAATCGAACAATCAATTCGATTTATATAACCTTTCACAAATGACATCCCATGTTCAAGGGGTAAAATCCAAAAAGGAATTTTCAAGAAAACTCACCCTTAGGCTGGTCCGGCCGGCAGTAGCACCAAAATCACCCAAACTGATGGGAAAAATGAAAATAGGTTTAAATACTATCCAAACATTTGAATACATTTTCAGTTAAGAAGAATAATAACCTGAATAAGAGCTGGAAAATTGAAGGCCGGCGGTACCTCCAAAATCGCCTAAATCCGCTGCTGCTCCCGTTTTAGGGTTGTGTATCGCGAATTGGGGAGAGAACAGGCGGCTGGGAATTTGGGGAGGACCTTTGCCAACGGTTCTTAAAAACCGTTGGCATATGTCTATCTATCCCAACGGTTCTACAGAACCGTTGGGATAAACCTGCTAAAACCTCATCTATGCCAACGGTTCATGAGAACCGTTGGTAAAAAACCATCTATCCCAATGGTTCTCATGAACCGTTGGGAAAAAGCTCCCTGGAAACCTCTATGCCAACGGTTCTAATGAACCGTTGGTAAAAACCTCCTTCCCCAACGGTTTCGAAGAACCGTTGGTATCTAACCGTGGGGAAAGGCCAGCATTCCAGTAGTGATCCTTTAGTTTGTGGTTAATAAGTTGTAATCAAGAGTGCCTATGAAAAAATATCATTGTGTAACTCAAACTAATACTGTAATATAAAATGGGAATATGTGTCTGATACAATGTTTCATGGAATCCCTTACAAACATATGACCTCTTGGGCATATAATCTCCCAAGATGGTCTACTGAGATGGTCTCCCAAATAGAAAATAATTGTCCAATATTAGTTAGCCGATCCACAATCACCCATACAGTGTAACTCCCATGGGGTGACTTTGGTAAACCCATCATGAAGTACATATTGAAATAATTTCACTTCCATTCCAAGATTTTTAATGTCTATAATAGTTTAATATTCCACTGGTGTTCTACTTTCACCAGCTAAAAGGTGGAACACTATATGAAACAGAATCCTTTTTTTCTTTATTAATACATAGCCACCAGTACTGGAGATACAAATCATTATATATATTTTTTATTCTTGTGTGTACTACCCACATTTAAGTATGATATTCTAGCATCAGTTCTAGAAACATTTTTTAGGTACCCATATATGCCAATGGACATTCAAGAACTCATCCTCATCAATAACCCAACTAGGTGGCAGATCCTCACACTAAATATTGTCCATCATGCACAATACTTTAGGATTATAATGATTCTTCCTCGTTATTTGATTCATAATTCATGGAAGCAAAAATAAATTCATGATGATGGGTTTTCCTATATAATCCTAAAAATTAAGGTGAATTTAATTAAACAAAGTCTTATGATTCCATTCACTACTACCTTCCTAAACCACTTGAGTGTGAGTCTTTCATCTACAATCATCAGAAAAAGTATTAACATATCCTAGTTTATATTAAATATCTAAGTCAAAATAATAAATATATTCAACCCACCTCTACATCTAGAGGTTGATTTCCCATTGATAAAAAATATACATGAGGCTCTTATAGTCTATGTATACCCAGAACTACTCCCCCCCTGAGGAAATGTCTCTAGTAATACAGAACATTAACAAAAAAAATTAACTCAAGGTGATACATTGGGTAGTTATTCTCATGAGGCCTCAACTATTGAGATCAATATATCATGAATCTCTCTCTATTTGGACTAGTATATATCACATCCTGGTTTATGACGTGTCACAAAAACAACTGTATACCCATTTTTTGGATCATGAAAAAATCAGGATATGTCTTAAGGTTAGTTTTCCATTTTACTCTAAAAAAATATTTGTAGAATAATCAAACAATATAAATCTCACACATTTGTTTGGAGAGACTTTTTAGAACACAAAAATGCGATAAAAATTTTAAATGAATCTATTATCATAGACAAATAATCCTAAGAATCTGTAAATATAAATAATATTCTTGGGTTACTCCCAATAAACAAATACTCTTGCCTTCTCCAGATCAATCGATATCCCTAATTTTGATATTATGGGACCTATGAAGTGAATTGTATTGATAAAAAAACTAAAATTCAAGTGGTTTTAATAAATTCAATTCCCTTTAATAGTAGTCAAAATTACTTCTAAGTGTCACACGTGCTCCTCCTATTACAAGGAGAACAACAAGATTTCATTGAAAAAAGGCCACAATTGAATCTAGATACGGCTGTAAAACCCAATTCCATAAATCCTTAAAGATACGCTATGTGTTTTTTAAATAAAATAACATTACCAAATATTAATATAATACATACCTACTTTGAAATGATGTGTGTTTGATGTATGAGGTCCTAACTCTCACTCGATGATATCTAGATTTCAAATCAATCTTTGATAAGAACCTATCTCCATGGATCTAGTCAAATAGATCATTTAGACGAAAAGTTTGTACTATTTTTTAGTAATAATCCAATACAACCACCATTAATTAATGAATAAACACAATGCACCATCCCCCTTAATGTAAAATAGTACCGGTGAACCCAAATAATTGTAATCAGTCAAATAATCCTTATGGATTCTAGGTCCTCCAACTGCCTCTTGTGTTCTTAGATCTTAGTATGATCTATCCAATATGGAGGAATGGGTATTTATTATTCTCTAGGAATATGATAAATAGAAAATTAAACATATCTATCCTGATGTATCCAAGAAAAATAATCATGGAATACATCCATGAAATTGTCCAAAACCAGAGGAACGATATCCATACACACTACATGGTCATCTAGTTAGAGACCAAAAATCTGGTATAACACTCTTCCTAGATGATGTTTATTATTCGTAGTATGACATTTATAAAAATCCTTATCTCCCTTGTTAATATATTTACTACCTTCACAAGAGAATAAATACATCCATCTATGATAAAAATCAATATGTTCTTGAAATTATCTCATCCTATATATCTTAAGAATTAGATCTAATCCTATCAACTCAAGGAAGAGAATGTTCAATAGAAATTGGTATCCAAAAATCTTGAGGGGACACTCTTTGAAACTATGAATGATATATGAATGTATTATTAAGGATGTGTCAAGGTATATTACCCCATATAGGTATTCTCTCACTAATATTAGGATTTCCATCAATGTAATGAAAATGAATGACTGTTGAATTCTTGTGTCAAATAAGGAAGATACTATAGTCCACGCCACTAAGATTTTACCTGACACGATATATGTAATGGAAATATTCTCTACAAGTGTAGGATACACTATATGTAACTAACTATATTTTTCTACCTTATCAACAACCTTAACTTGTAGTGTAGCTCTTCTCTTCTATCATTATATATCCTAGGTCTACCCTCCTCATCCTTCACAACCTCCTCAGCCTGAATGTGTAATATTAATCTGGATTCATTCATATAATTGTGGCATAGATCCCAAACTAGAAATATGAACTAGTAAAAATTACCTATCACTAATAAATGGGGTAAACTTCCAAAATAACTTCTAGATATTACCCAGTGTAACACAAGATCGACACTCTACTGATTCCATGTCATAGTGAGACTTCATGTGACCCTTCCTACCGCACTGAGTACATCCTATAGAACTTGAAATATCCACACCCTTGATTCCAGTACCCCTTTGATAATTCTTATGGTGATGCTTCCTACCACTTTTTGATCCACTTCATTTCCTATCTACATAACTACCCTAACTAGAACATTTTACTTCTCTAATATTTCTCTTAGATAAAAGGGTCTAGATTATAATTTCTAGATAGTGGCTAGCTAAAATATTTTCACCTATGATAAAATACTATAGCTGAGTACATACTCAAGAAGTCTCACCCTATATATATAATCAACCACAATTGTGGTTGTGAAGTTATAGAGATTAGTGAATTGTGTTGATTAATCCATCATGAACATAGTACTCTGCACCTAGTACATGAATTAAGTAGCTTTAATATCCCTCAATGAATTTAGTGAAATATCATTAAAGAAACTATCTTGGAATTCCCTCAAAGAATTACCATGTGTTTATCTTACTATGTAAGAACATCTCAACAATTCTAGGAAAATCCAAGAATCATATAGTCTATAATTGTTACCCTCCTACCAGTTGAAATTTTCAAATGCTCAAATATTGTATGCATATCCTCTAACAAAGACTATGCAACCTAGGGGAAACCATACCCTAAAAAATTATTTGGATGTTTCTGTTAGAACTCTCGAGTCAACACTTACATGCTTAGACTAGACCATGGATCCTTCTTAACGAAGTGTACAAGTCATATAACACTCTATAAAATTTGAGCATTAGTGCTCAGTCCATGCATGATAAGTGATACAATAGAGGGTTCCACATGGGGCACTATTGGTGTTTTAGGTCCCATTACCTTAGGATAATGATTGTTTTGACCTTTCTAGTTCTTTACCCAAGGTCAGCGTGGAGGTATGTATCTACAATTCTGAAAAAACACCTCGGAACACAACACTACAGTAGATTTCATCACATATAGGCAAAGTAATAATATGATCAAGTCTACACAACCAAAGATAGCCTAAATTCATTAAAATATTTAATTTAGGAGACTACCCTAACCATAAATACCCATTCTTAGAGTTAGGTTGTATGGTAATATTTAAATTCTTTACCATAATTGTTTATTTATACAGGTTTCCAATTTCATGTTATAGAGGTAAGACCTCATTATGTTTCAATGGTAAAATCATTTTACTATAACCAGTATTCATTTTGAAAAATTTATGAGTTAGAATTTAACAAGTATACAAATGATGGTCCAGTTATATGGGTTTAAAACACCAATTTATAGAGGTATACACCTTATAAGTTGTAATTAGAACAATATTTAACTGTTAGAAGTTTTATTTATATGCTTTTTAAACCATGGTTTTAAGTTTTTCACTATATAAATTTTGGTTAAATAAAATTTCATCAGCAATCTATGTGTGAAAATTCCATTTAGGTTGATGTAGACACTTTAAGAATCCAAAATTTTTCCAATTAATGTTTGAAATCACAAGCATGGAAACTTTTGTATATAATGTAGGAAATAAGAAATACAAGAAATGAAATATGCATGGAATGGAATATGAATGTCATATAAATCCCTACTTTCCTATTATGATGCATGATATAATTCTCCCCTTTCATACCAGGATAAGGATGGATTCTTATAACCGATAATATCATATAAAATGTGCATCAACCAAATGGTAACATAATACAAATGTAATAAGGAAATTCCATAACAACAAGTCCCTTCCATGAAAACATGGACTCTCCCCAGTACGTAGTTTAGATACACTAATGAACAAGGTTATTTTCATTTTTTCACACTTCCATTCCTCCTTTCTACCTATCAGAAAATAGTAAGTCAAAGGTAACAAACTGCTTTGATACCACTATTTGATTTCCCAATCCCAGTTCACTGATAAATAACTGGTCCATTTAGCCATAAGTCCTCAACCACACCTTTCCATATGAAAGAGGTTGTCAACTAGTATCAAGGGTATATGATGGTATAGTGGGGAGGGTATACCTCATCTATCAGAGGGAAACACATAAGAAATAAAGACAACACAGTCCAATCAGTTAGTAAGTAAAATAGATATTTGTAGATTGACAACATTATATACAGATGATGTCATTTTAGTTATAAATAAAAGTCATGTGTATCATGGTATAATTAATACAAGAAGTAACAGGTTGTGAAAAAGGAAAAAAAATACTAAAAAATACTAAAATAAATGATCATCAAAATTCCTATCTCAATCCTCTTCTCGCATGCACTCTACCAAAGATAGAAATCATGTTTTCGCATCATGGATCATTTTTTTGACCTCTCATGTATCCATGAAATAAACCCATGTACCAGGATGTGTAAAAAATAGTGTTTATGTAAAACATGGTAGTCCACTAAAAATGTTTTCTAATACAAATCCACTTTAAAAATATAAAAATTAATAGTTATTAGATATAATATTTTAAAATAGAAATTAAGAAACAATTTCTTATATCAGTTGATTTGTGAGATTTTCGATCAACCATTCCTACATTAGACTAATCTAAATGTCTCTGATCATGTGAGACTTTTAATTGGTCATGGGTCTCAATGAATATATCCACAGAATCCATAGATAAGTTACAATCACACAAAACTCACTTGTTTTTAATCCATGTGAGATCCATGTCACTATTAATTTTTTTGTTTCTAGATACAACATGAGGTGATCAATATGTGATGATTAAAACATGGTTTTTTTGGGGTTGAATTCATGGGGTGAAAACATTGAATTATTCTCCTAAGAGTTTCTAAATGAACCAAGTAAAACTATACATTAATTTTGGTGAATGAATCTATTTGAATCTAAAGGGATATCCAAATGCGTTCCTTGTTTATGTAAATAAAGATAAACCCCAGAGATCATATCGAGCATCCTAGTCTTCAGAAGTTTCAGATGAATATTTGATGACTAGTTGTGTATTTCCTAAGAGTGAGACACTTACTAGATCCATGATGGGTAAAATAAATATATTAACATCAATCAATCTGGTGGTATCCTATTATTTTTCTTAAAAAATTCCATGAGAGAATCCAAGGCTTTCTCGAGACATGACTCATATTTGATGGTGTGGTCATGTTTTAAAATATAGTACCATTGAATCCATGGTATTATGTTATAAGTTCCTTTTAAATATTCATTTCAAGTATTTAATTATAATTAAATCACAAACTTGAAAAAATAGACCAATATTTTATATGATATACCCACATAATTTAACTATTTAATTAATCAATTCCTCTTATAATTATATACCAATTATGCTGCCCTAAATATTGAATTCATCTAAGACAAAAATTATCTTAACCATATTTTATATTAACCAAGACATACCAAATGGACCCTATAATAAATTCCCACTTTTATGTTACACTCCAATCACGTCCTAAGGGGAAGTTTGGTCACAAAAAAGATTAATTGTGGTTTTCCTAAATATTTAGACGAACATAGCCTAAGAGATGTTTTAGTTACTTTTAAAGAATGGATTTCTAGGGTGTTAGGATAGAAACTTCCTAAAAAGTGGTTTGGGATGAAGTCTTCAACCACCAATGGTTTTTGGGAGGCTCTTAATACATCTACGTAACTCTATTAGGTGAAAATTGAAGTAATATAAATTCTAGGGTCAACACCCAAAAACATATGGAAGACTCGTCATCTTAAATTAGCCTCGGATTTGAGCTAGAATGAATGAAATCAGAGAACTAGAAAAAATACCTAGAAATATTTTACATAAAATACCTAGGACAAAAAATAGCTTAGATCCAAGTGTGGTCCATCCTGTTTTACAGATAAATTCCAAACACCGCTTATTAATCCATTTTCACTATCCAACATACCCTGAACATAGATGGAACCATCCCAAAGTTAAAAAATTGAACATACCATAGGTTAGAATGTGGAACTCAATTCATAACATCGATCATAATATTCATAGTCTTAAAGGATTTTTTTCTAACTTTCCTAAAGTGATATATGATTTCAAATAAAAATCATCACATTGACAAGTTTACCTTTATTATATACAAAATGATATAAAATATCCCTCTAAAATATTTATAAAACATTTACATATAATTTAAATATTTTATAAAATAAGAATAATTTCTTTTCAAGGAATTCATATATATAAATCCCAATGAATTTGAGTGTTTCACCTATGAATGATACAGGTAATTTGGGGATCATCTAACTAATTTTGAATAGTAACCTCAATCCATAGGTTGTCTTGGATTCATTCTAATGGAATTATTTTATTTACTATATAAACTTTATGATATGATAAACATATTTCATGATATAGATTATAAGAGACAGGATACAATATTTAATAAGAATGTTGATTATTAAAATAAAGAAGGTTTGATCAAAGGTCTATATAATTTTTTATGTTGAATTATTGATCATTTCAAAAACTCATTCATATCTGGTGGATTATACTATATAGAAATCAAAATTTAGATCAATTTATTGTTAATTATTTCTCTAAAATATGTATTTATAGTAAAATTATATGTTTAAAATTAATTTTATTTATTCTTTAAAAGCCATTATTGACTGATTATTTTCTAATGATACTATGAGATCTAAAAAATATCATCAAAATATAGACTCTTTATTCTAGACACAATAAAAATATATTTTCTCAATATGACACTAAATTAAAGAAGAAATTATAAATTTACCATTTTCATTGGCTCATATGAAAATACCATATATTTTCTTGCAAAATCTCAATTGTTAAATAAAAAATAGAAAGAGTTTTATGCAGACATAGAGAGTGATATATAACATATCACATGATTGAAAATTAACGAGAATGATCCCTTATGAACAATGTCGAGTGTTAATTATAAATAATTAACAGGGGAGACTAAAAACTCACCACAAATTAAAGTAAAACAGAGTGGTACACATTTAAATATATTTGTTTTGAAACATAAAAAATAGAACAGGGAATATAAGTAAAGTACTAGAAAATAATTGAAATTTAAAAAAGAAATCCATTACCTCATTTCATAACTCAATTCATATGACAACGTACATCCTAAAAAATATTATATTAATTAATTAATTGTTTTAAAAACATTTTTTTATTTAAAATGTTTTATTTCTTTTAATTAATTTATTATTTTTTATTATTTTTTTCGAAGAATAATTTTTCGTACAATGATCATTTTATGGTAATTCAGTGAACTATTCTAAAACTTCATTGATGTAATAATATAATAAAATGGTCACTATATAATGATTATATAATTTCAATAATATTTTTTATATATTTAATATCATTGTAGATGTAGGTGAGTTTGATATTTTAGTATATAGTTGTAATTCCATGATTTTTCCTTAGTAATCATCTTTTAAATAGTTAAAATTACATTGATTGTATACATTGAACATTATTATTATCATTAATATTTTATAATTAGAAAATAATGATTATGAAGTTAATTGATTATAAATTTTATTTTAAACCATCAAATTAATTTCTAAAATTTCATTAAAGTTATAAGAAAAAATAAATACTATCACTTACATGGGAACCGTAAGACAACCATGAGTGTGGTATATTTTTTAAAAGAATTTAAAATAAGAGTTAACTAAAAAATATTTGGGTTATAAAAAAATTATTTTATCATTAATATTCTATTTTTCTTTTTCATTTGAATATTAATCATATTATATAAATAAGTAAAAGAATAATTTGAATAAAAAGACACAAATTAAGAAAACTATATTTTCAATGTGATTAAATTAGAAATATTTCATAAATAATATATATAAACGATGATAATACCATGAATATAAAGTCATTTAATTATATTCAAATGGTATTTAAATGAGTTTGTATCAAAGGAATCTCAAATAGTGAATTACATGAAATAAATAATTAAATTTTATTTTTAAATAGAAACAGCTTATAAAAAATAGTTTGATTAACTGAAATGGGTCATAAAACGTCAATAATAGATTAAAATGACATTAATACCATGGTAAAACTACCATGGAATAAAAATTATTAGATTATTAAGGTGGTTTTTGGGAAAAAGTGTCTCAAATATGAATGGACAAGAGTCTTTGAAATTATAACATGATCATTGAGATACCTCCTTCGGTGGGAGAATACAACTTTGGGAAAGGATTTCGGTCATTCCATTAGCTTCAATAAATTTTAATGGGATTTTAGATAGGTGCTTGGTTATATATTTTTCAAAGGAAATACTTTTGGAATTGGGAGAAATAGTGGATTTAGGGTATTTATATAGCCAAGGAGGAGGGGTATTTTATATTAAATTGGAAATTATTTTCTTATTTAAAACAATGAATATGCATAGTTTTGATTAAAACATAATTTATTAGTCTATGATTAAACAGAGTAGGTTTATTTTGCATTAAAACATACCCAAAATCAAATGGAATCATATAAAGAAATACTTTATGGTAAACATTAAAAAATATTTTTTTATTATATTAAAATATAACTTAGTCTTCTAAATTTCAAATATAGATTTATAAATTCCACTTAATATTTATAAATGAAATAATATAATCCTTAAATAATATTTATTTCAATAATTTTTTTATAAAATCAAAATCCATAATTATATTAGGATGTTGTCATGAAACTTATGGTATCCGTAAAAAATGTTTTAACTATTTACCCAATAAATCATCTTTTTTGGAAAAATACCAAAAAACTCACCCAAAGATGATTTTAATATTTTAATTTTCAAAAATTAAGCCCATTTTATCAAATTAAAATTTTAAATTTTAGATATGTGACTATAAAATTAAATTACATAACACATGGAAATCAATTTTAGACAATGCAAAGAGTAATTATTTTGTAATGAGGGATTACATTTTTTATATTATTTAATAATTATTATATGTTGATAATTAATTATTTATAAATTTAAAACAAATAATTTTAAAAATATATCTTCTATTGAAGAGAAAATTATCTTTTAAAAAATATTAAGGAAAACACTTTTGGTGTAATAAACTTTATACACTATATTGAAATTCTTTATTAGTGACCATTTTACTTTTCAGAAAAATACATTAAAAATAGTAAAAAAACTATATTATAATAATATAACATTCATTTGAGTAGTTTAATTTTCAGCTAAAAATAAAAATTATTTAAAATGTTATTTTATTATAAATCATGATATTTAATGTTTCAAAAGCTAATTTTCTTAAAATAAATTATACATAAAATATGGTAACAATTATTTTACAATTAAATGAACTATTATTTAAATTACTAATAAATTATAAAATATCAGTTTAGTGTAAAAAGTATAGTTAACCATATATTTTATCATATGATTTACATAAAATGATAATACATCCAAAATTTATATGTTATAATTTTGTGACTATAAAAACTTGTATAATATATTGTTAGAAATTAGATCACAATAACCCAATTAAAATTAAAATTATTATATAAAAATATATTAATAAAATTAATTTAGTTATAAAACAAAACAATATGAGAGAAATGAATTATGAACACAGTAAAAATTATTTTATAAAAAAATTAATGAAATATTTAAAAAATTACATTATTATTGAATTGAAGTTTGAGTAAAAGAACATTTTCAAATATAAATATAAATTATAATATAATATCATGAAATATAATTCATGTAACATTAAAATTTGAAATTTTAGAGTAATAATCTATGAAATTAGTTATTGAAAATCTAAGATGCACATTCCACCGCTTAATGAAATTTCATCCACATAATTTTATTTATCCTTTAATAGTTATTAATGTTCTCTCTAATTTTCATGAACCAGAATATTTATTCATATAGTTATCTTAATAATTAAATATGGTAAGATTATAATATGAATCTAAATTAATGAATGGGAAATGTTAAATCTATATGGGAAAATAATTTATAATTAACCTAGAGCTCTAGAAATAATGGTTATTTGTCTAAGGATTTATAGCCAAATATTATCAATCCTATTTCGACAACAAAATCCTACTCTAATATAATTTCAACTGAAGTGCCTAAAACCTATAATTATAGATCTGGTGTTATGCATACATATTATTTCACATAACATAAAATTTAAAGCCACTCCATGAACCAAAAGTTATGTGTCTTTGGGAACTATGTACTTATACATATTAACTCAAGATATACAGTCCATTTATTCCATAAAAAATCAAAAAATGACACTCCCCTATATATATTTATATATATATATTCTTGGGAAAATGGGAAAATATAAGAAACAATTGATCTTAATTACTCAGTAAAGTTTTAAACATTGACAATTATAAAATAGATCATAAATAATTGTTATACATGATCATGTGAGAAATCACATGAATAAGAAAATAATATCATGAAAATATATAAACTAATATTACAATCATTTATCATGGATTAAATATGTTTTTGGATATCCTGAAATAATATCATATATCATAGTACAAAGATTTTAAATTATATTAAAATAATTCTCAATCATGGGAACATAGATTAAAAATGTGGCACATGCTTAAACATAGTAAAAAATGATTTCTATCAAGTCTTACTATTAATACAATTATAACATTATTCATAAATATAACCACGTCATTCCTTTTATTAAGATAATGTATAATGATAAATATTTCATACCAACATATAAAATTGAGGAAAATTTTATATTCCTCCAGTTCATGCATAAGATTACAAATAATGATAAAAAATAATTTAAATGAATACTATATAGATCGCATGATACATAAATATTTAGCCAATGAATTATACGGATATATAATTTCTACTCCACCCATCATCATTATGATATATCTATATAAAAATATACCACATTATTATGAAAACAATCATAAATCCATAAAAATAAAATCAGGATTAACCCATAGAAAAAAATGACCATCCGCTAAAATTAATTGTCCATCTAGAAAATACCCTAAAATAAAAATAATAAATCATAAATAATTTAAATTCTATAGAATAAAAGATATACAGTTCATTCAATAATTTCGTAGTCAATTGAATTTATGTGTATCTAGGTGAATGGCCTTAAATTAAAAGAATTAAGTACATAGTTTTTACAAAGTAAAGGAATTTTGATGAACATAATTTGTTGGCCTTCCTGAATATAACAAACGAAAATGATAGTGGTGAATCACTCCTATCATAAATATTTTATTCCCGCTACACCACCAACACATAGTAACTCATATAATAAAAAATTGTTATAATTTGACATAGAATCAATTATTTAAAAATATATAATTCATGAAAATAGAATATAATAAATGGTTAAATTGGTGAATGGTAATTGATTCTTTAAATAGATGAAAAATATTTCACCAGAAGATTATAAATTATATAATCTTAAAGAAAAAATTTGCTTCGTTTTTACAAAATTTTGATGTAAATAAAAAAACATCACTTTTAAATAAGGAAATAAATGTAAAATTTAATTTTGATAAAAACTATTTCTAAAAATAATAATGATTAGTATTTATAAAATAAATTATAACTTGGTATACTAATACTAGTAATAATATATAGTAAAATGGAAGGGAAATATCGAAAATTCTTTTCATAACATTTGTTTAAATTTATGTAAAACATATAAATGAGTCCCTTTCAAAAAAAATCCATAAATTAATAAATATTATTCTAATACATAGTTTTAATAATAATATTTCTCTATAATGAATCCTTTAAAATAAATAGTGAAAAATATGAAGAAACATAGAGAGGAAGGTGGTATTTAAAACATTTCCATTATAAAGATTACATGGATTTACACAAACAAATAATAGAAAGGGAAACATCAAGGCATGAATACACTCAAAAATATCTCAAATATATTTGGATATATTGAATCAATGGGGGATGAGATATTTCAGAGAAATATCCAAATACTTATAAGAAATTGGGAACTTCAGATGTGGATCTAGGGAGGATTGATAATTATAAGGAGTAAACACTGATTTGATCATGAGAGCATGAATAGAAGAAACTATAATTCTTTCAAGGGGATAAGTACTCTTTTTATTGGATCCAAAAAGACCATGAAGTTCTTGGAATTCGTTTAGAACCTAAAATTTGTAGAATAAAAAAATTATGGTGTTTCAGACCTAATAAATGAATCCCTGTTAGATCTGACTCGATGCCACCAGATACCCGATACCCACTATGGGGTAGTTGGTGTCCTATCTAGAGGCATATGCTGCTGGATGACCTACACCTTCTGGATAGTACACTTATACTATATAGTTTTTGGACTAAAACTTTTTTTAAACTATTATAACTTCACCGTAAACTAGTTAGTTGGACTAAACCAACTAGTTGGTGGTACTAATGCACGTTTGGGTTGCTATCATCATGGAACTAGCTGGACTGTTCCCTGCACCATCTAACCAGTATAGCCTTCACTTCTACATATTCTAGTGGTACATATCATGATTACTTCTAACACCTCTTATAGATCTTATAATATGTTTCTAACACACTCAATATAAAAAAACTAATACTTGATAAAATTGATAATTTTAAAAATAATCGTGATTTTCTATGATCATGATTATGAAAATACCATGAGATACATAGGTATTACAAATGGGGGTAGCAGGTTTGTTACACAATGTTCCACCTATCTGTGGGTGATAAATGAGAATTAAAGACATGAAGTATCTTCTAATCTATTTACCAATCCTATGTGTCAATGGGATAATATGATAATGTATTTTGTGATGAGGCTATCGAGGTTTCCACATGAAAGAAATATAGTATGGGTTTTTGTTAATTGGTTCACAAATGTTACAAAATTCTTAATAATTGTGGAGGATTAATATATTGACGAGATAAGAATGTTTTAAATTTTTGAGATAGTAAGGAAACTGGGTGTTCATAAACATATCATTTCAAATTGAGATTGCTAATTCACATATCAGTTCTGGTCGGTACTACATAAGGCATTTTATACTTAGGTAAATTTGAGAACAATACATTGTCCTAAAACCACTAATTTGTCTTAGTGTAAAATATAGATTTTGGAGTATATGTTTCTGGAATGTGTCATGAATTTTTATAGTTAATGGGAGACTCTTATCACCATATTATATTACTCATTTAATAATATTTATTAGAAATATATTTATATGGCACCATTTAAGGCCTTATATTGAACGTTATGATGATCACCTCATTGCTGGTTATTATATGACTAATTATTATATCAGATACTTTAGAGAATATCCAAATAATATGGATGTAATTATATATTGTGCAGATTATTCTGTGTTTTTTTAAAAACTAGATATTATTTCATATAAATTTTGAGGTGGGAAATTTGGATTCTTGATGGTGGAACCATGATTAGGACATCACTATATTCAGAGGATGGGGAAGTTAGTACCAAGGTATTTGGTTCCCTTATAGGATTTTAAGATGAACAATATTATAGCTTACTAATTAGTGATTCCTTGAATATTTTTTGTTATGAATGATATATTCCATGTGTCACAACTTATAAGATACCACATTGATCCTTCTCATTTGATCAGTGTTGAAAATGTCAACATGGACGTTGATGTGTCATTCATAAAATGACCCATTTGTATTGTTGAGTAAAGTGAAAATATCCTACACAAGAAAATGGTGCCTATAGTATGTATTCAGTTATATTATAGAAATTCATAGTGTGTACTTTGTGAGGGGGAGGTTTATATAAAAGTGAAGTGGCCAGTGTTATTTACCAATAGTGCTTAGTGACACACTTTGGAGATAAACTACTATATAACAGAGAGTTTGTAACACCATGTTTTTTAGATTCATATTCAATTTAATATTGTCCGAAATGAATGAATTTTATCTTATATTGGATGTGAAATTGGTTTTAGGTGGCCTTTAAATGTGTTTAAATGAATCTGATAAATGTTGTAAATCTACGTAGGATAATATTTTTTATCCAAATCCTAGTGCATGAGATTTATATTTTTGGTGTCTAAGAAAAAGTCTATATCCCTAGGAAACATAGATAATTTCCTCCTTTGGGTGGGGTAGTTAGGGTTGAAATGAGACCCTAGTATCCTCTTATAGTTTCACTGAAATTTCACCATATTACTGGTGGGGACCTAGTCACTTCTTATAAAATATTAATTAATTAATTTGGATTCTTTAAATTGTTATTAAAATTAGATTGTCTCTCATTTATTTATAGTATTTGTGTTCATCCCCCTACTCTATTATAAATATTATTTCATTAATCTAATATGGATCACCTCTATCTAAGCACCAATATATTTTTTTTGATCCCATAGGTTCATTATGAGTTGTTCTAACACACCACTTTCCTTCATTTCTGGTTTCTATCAATTTATCAGTGTTTTATAATAATGATGTCCTAATTTGGGCGAGGTTATGGAGTTTATGAGTTCTTACACTTGATATTTATTCATTATATTAAATCACAAGGGAATTATACTATGGTTATATTATAGGTGATCCCTAAACATTCACATTGGTCTATAAATTTTTTCATGTAGTGTGTGATATTTGGCCTCGCCGCTCATGTTTGATTAACCTAAAAATATTATTTCTTGTTCCCGTTTACATAATATGAGTAGTTTAAGGATTTATAGAGACGTAATATACCCCCGAATTATTATGATTTGGTACCATGGTGGTCTAGATCCAACTGCTTGATATAAATTGGGTTAATATCTATTCTCGGGTCCCAAGGACGCATTCCATGAGTTATATTTATACTCAGTAAATAATTTTAGGATATGATTAACCTCATTGAATAAAATATGTGTACTAACAATGTGATATTGTTGTTGTACAACTCTTAATGAGAACAGATACTATTATATAGACACTTTTAGATTTATTGAACGGTTTAAGGGGTACCTGACCCACTTGATTAATTTAAATGGTTTCTAAGGGAATATACCATGGGTAAGACCTAATGAGAGGGTTGGTATATGGAGAATATGTGATTATTTATAATTTTATAAGGGATATTATGAGCAAACATATATTATTTATTAAATATTATTAGGTGGTAAGCCTTATAATATTAATATATGGGGTCAAAAAACATAATTTTTGACCCTAATGTAGGCCAAGGTCAACTTTCCTAGGGTAATATTACTATTATGATATCGATCAAGATGTTGTTGAGTTGAGATAATTATAGACTAAGGCCTCCCTTTCCAAACTTATTTTTATTTATATGAGTTGTGGGAAAGATGCCCGAGGGATTATATCATTATAAATATGGGTTTCCCCATTATTCTTATTATTATATTAGGGGTTCATATTTACATGGGAAGATACTATATAAACTGGGGATTCCTTTCCCCATTTTTATTGTATTAATGTTTAGTGATTGAGATATTGTGAGTTGAGATCATTATAACAATCACTTTCATTCTCATTAGTCTTATATTTTATTTATCTTATGTTAAGATACCTGAGGGCCAATATAATATAGGTAGTGGTAGTCTTTTACTTTGATAGTATATCATAATTTTTTGGATAATTTTATTATGTTATATGAACACTAGTTACATGGGGTTGCCTATCTCAATTTTTTGGGGTTGTAATGTTTTTTAGATTATATTTTCTAATACTGATATTGATATAAGAATTGGTTTATCTATCCTACTATCCTTACATTATTATATTTTGTGATCAAGAAAATCTATAGGCTGAGGACCTTAAATTAATGAGAACATACCACCCCCCCCCCCCTTAACGTTATGGTTCAATGTGATATTCTCAAATAAACCCTTACACATGCTAAAAAAAGTATGGTCTTGTCCTAGATGGCTAGTTGAGAACTCAATAGTGTGGAATTATTTATGGTTATAATCAATATTTATTATTATGGAATATCACGTTGAACATGTGCTTATATATCTTGGATTTACATAAGTACATCATTGGTAGTAACCTATGAAATTATACTCACACCCAACTCAGGAACTGTGGTAACCAAGAAGATAACATTTTTAATGATCCAATTAATGTAAAGATGATGTGACCCAAGCTAAACATATTTATATTTTATATATTATTCATAATTTAAACCTTATATTTCATGAATAATCATACCATAACAAAACCTAAATCATTTCTATCTTCATAGATAGTATATGTAATCATAATATTACACATTATTGTTTCAAAATCCCCCATAAACATCTCTACATTAAACATCAATCTATTCATATTTATGCATATAATTTCTTAGGGATGTGGGAAACAAAAGGAGTGGGATCAAATAATAAATAAGGAAAAAATTATCATTGATTCATAAATGGTTATAAAAATTATAATGTGTCACTACATTAGAGTAAAATAAATATATGATTAAAAATTATTAAATCATAATAGATAATCATAGGAAATGATAAAACATTGTAGATTGTGTAATGAGAACATAAGATAATGAAATAACTACCATAAGAGAATAAAACATATTCCACGGTCTGGAATCAATAAATTATAGTTTGACATAAAATTAAGAATAGGAAATCATAACATTTTTAACAAATCTAAATATAATCATTTCCATAAAAAATTCATTAACAAAGCTACATAAAAATCATGCCCAGACAGAATGTAATGAACAAAGCTAAAATAGGATCATGTCCATGCAATATTTTTATCTAATGAGATATAAATCTTTAACCAATTCATTTGAGGTATATACAGGAATAAACCCTTCATATAATGATAAACCATACTTATGTATTCCATAAGAACATAAACTTATCCTTCATTTATTTATTTAATAATTAACTTGTATAAAATAAATTAACATCGTGATAATATCCTCAAAAAATTCTCATAAGACATCAAAAAAAGTAGGTGGATGGTATCATAAGACCCAACCCCCATTAAATAATAATAAAATTTAATTATATTTATATGGTTGAAAATTAATTTTATAAAAGAACTAAAAATATTCATTGATTATGGGAATAAATATAATGTTTTATGTTGAATTTTAAATAAATCACAGAATCATGTAAAAATAAGTTTATTTAAAAATCCAATTAAACAGGGACTGAAATATTTATAATTAATAAAAGTCATTATCATGGGAAAATCTAGTCTATTGAAAAATGTTAAAAACATTCTCTTCACACCATTATAAAGATAATCAGAAATGAACTGTAAAAAATAGGTTAAAAAGATTACTTTGTAAACAATTGTAATGAAATTAAAAAATAGATGAAAATGATATTAATTAATAGATGAAATCTAAATAAGAATGTTATTGCAATAGTATGAATAATATGGATATGTAGGATACATTATTGGATAAAAGAATTCAAAACCATTAAAACAATATCTTCAAAGATACCATGTGCATAATTTAAAATGAAAACCTCATTTAAACAAGTAACAACAGAAAGATATTTAAATAAATTGATTATATTTATATTTATCATATAATATGTTAAATAGGTATTATATAAACCATATGAATAAAAATAGATGTATAACTTGAAACATGTCTCAAAAAAGTAAATTTGAGATAAGAGACCCTTATCGTGGACTTCTTCTTATAGAGCATGCTCTAAAATACATATAAATTAAATTTATGTTTATTAAAAATCTATAATTGAGACATATTTAATTTCATTTACAAGATATAATTCACTTATGATTTTTTGTTTCTTATTTACTAAAAAATAATTTTTGAAATCAATATATTTGTTTTAAATATTAAGTTTTTCATGCATGTTTTGATTCATTAGTTGAGATCCTTTCACATTTTTAATAGTTTAATTATATATATATTGTTAATTCAGTTTTATTGTAAATTTTTGAAATATTTTTAAATTATAATGGTTATTTCATAGAACTTGTGTTGTTGCTTTTTAGTGAAGGCTAAATAATATCATTTTTAAAACATTTGATTCCAAAAAATAACAATTGATTTTATTATTGAATAAAAATATGTATATAACCACTAAATAAAAATTAAAACATGTTAATATAATTATTTTTTAATACTATTACCATTATAAAACTTCCCATAATTATTACTAACATAAATTTTTCTACATCGTTCATGTATGTGGTAAGGCCAACCCAAACAGGTTCGTGATATAATGATAAGGTGAGTTTGAACATGGTATTTCATAATGATAATATGTATTTTAAATAGTAATAATGACTTAAAAAATATTTATATAAATTAATATACATGATTTAATAATATTTTTATGAATAGAATGAAGAATAAAAATCAAAAATATGATTTTTATTACATTGAGATCTTAAATATCGTATTGAAGAACCTCAGTGAAAAGTAATATTTAATACATATTATAGGGAACATAATATAAATACTGTGGGAGATTATTATTAGGGATGGAAAACGGGTAGATTACTATGATGGGTTATAATTTTTTTGACATTTGAAGGGTGGGGTTGAGATCCGTTTAAAATTGAGATTAGTTGAATTTTTTTAAATATATTTTTGATTAAAATAAATGTGGAGTCATTCTCAATGAAAGTATGTCCAAACTTTAAAAAAATATAGGATAAGGGTTAGTTCGATCAAGACCTCATCCACTCATTTCAAGATAATAATTTCTAATATTTTAGGGCATTAACCCTTAATTTAACAATTTTAACGTGTTTTAGCCTTTATCAAGGTGACTAAATTTTAACAAAATTAATTATTTTAGTTAATAAAAATAAAATTGACCTTATTGAATAATTATAAAATTATTATTAAAAATTTTAAAACAATTCAATGGGATTCAATTTTTATAGTTGGTAACAATTAAATTTAATAAATGTACTCTAAATGTAATAAATATATTTTTTTGAAAAATCTATTTTTTAGTATAATAATGATTTTTCACCAAATTCATGTATATTATTGATTAAATTAATATTTATAGGTTTATAATTTATAAATAAGAGTTTTTCTTTCGAATATACCAAAAACTAAATGGATCGTTATGAATATGCAATTAATGGAAAAAGGACTAAAATATTTTTTAATTATAATGAAATATGACATAGGTTCCAAAAAATCAAGCATGGTTTTATAAATAAAACATCATATTTTAAAATTATTTATTTTAATTTTTAAATACATATTTGGTTTATAGGATAGATATATAGATGTCTAATTCTTGTTTATATCAAGATGATGTCATACAATTTGTGATATTTGTAAAAAATATTTTCACTATTCACTTAAAATCAATTTTTTCTTGAAAAACCCCAAAATTTTATCTTAAGAGGGTTTTGAAATTTTTAATAAAAAATGAATCTAATTTTATCATATTAAAATAATGGAAATGATAAAAAATTTATAATAAGAACATATAATATGGGGAAAAAATCTTAAGAAAAAAATTTTTAAGCATAGAATAGATTAAAATACCTATCAATGAAAATAATAATTTATTAAATCAATAATTAATTGTTTATATCATCCTATATTCAGCTTAAAATACCATAAATACCTCAATATAATATCTAAGGGTATGATATGCATTGGTACATTCATGGGTTGTTGTTCAGCTATCATGGATCTCGTAATGATTTACATGATCTTGAACTTCTCTCACATGTGATTTCACTCAATATATAACTTTTAAGTTCATATTAGGATTAGTTTTGGATAACCATAGTTATTCTACTTAATATACATGTTCAAAAAATATCCTTGTAAGAAACACTAATTGTGTTTTATATTCATACAATTGATTTCATAATATAGTTACTTCTATTTCTACACATTAACTCAACAACTATAATATAACTATCATATTTAACAATATTAAAATATACCAAGGTTTGGTGTTATTTTCCTATGTTTGTGACATAATCTATCTAAAAAAATTATTTTAAAAATATATATACTAAAATATTTCATTTTTTTTCTACCTCCTTAAAAATAAATTTTTCCTCAATAATAAATTACTTAGAAAAAATATGTGATGGTATTTTTATCTCATTACAACCTCAGGTTACAAAGTAGCTTCATAAAAAATTATATTTTGACTAAAATAGTTTGTCTAAATGGGTGTTCATGTTCTACAATAGTTTCTTTCTTCAGTCTTGGATCTCCACTAGGTGTTTTTCTAAAGTGAGATCATTTTCCAATTTCATATCATACATGTTTATTACACATGATGGATCTGGTAAATTCTTACTGAAAATTCATACATGGAACACATGTACATGTGAGAGATATGGGCACATTTTTAGGTGATAAGTTAAATTCTTGAAAAGATCAAGAATATCAAAGGGATTGATGTACCTATGGCCCATACTTCCTCTAATTCTCAAATATCATAACATTTTTTTAAAAAGATGTCTATAGGAACTCTTTTTAACCAACATTAATATATATAACTCATCTTTGATTATCTCCATAAAAATTTTATTTACATTTTACATCCTAAATATTTTATTCAAATTGATTTAACCTTCTCTATCAAATTCTTGGACAATATTAGTTCCCAAAAACTGAATTTCCTTGATTTTATCCTAGTATGATAGAGTTCTATATATTTTCCCATATAAAGCCTCATATAGTTTCTTTGGTATTATGGAGTGGAAACTATTATTATATAAAAACATGATCAGTTGAATTTATTTATCCTAACTTCCTTTTAAGTATATTTAAAAGGATCTTAGAATATTGACCAATGCTTGAATAGTCCTTTAAGATTGACCATAGATTTGATGTTGAAAGTTCATGTTAATGTTTATCTCTATATCAAGTTATTTTTGAATAATCGTCTGAAATTTTAATGTTAAACTTGTATCTCAATAAGATACAATTAAAATTGATACACCATGAAATCCCACCACTTCCTTTATGTATAACTTGGAATGTTGATGAGGTGATAAAATCTCTCAGATATAATCAAAGTGTGCCAACTTTTTGAGTCAATACACCACTACCCAAATTATATCAATCCATTTAAGTGTGATTGGGATACCAAAAATGCAATAAAAGATGACGTTTCTCTACTTCCATATTGGTATAGGTGATCGTTACATCATCTTTTTAAATTTATAACATTTAGAATTTACATATTAATATAGAAAGAAATATGAAACATACTCTACAATATCTCTCATCATGTTATCCCACAATAACTGTTACATAAGATCTCTATACATATTCATGCTTCCTAGATGAAAATAAAAATATGAGTTATGTGCATCATTAAAAATTTCCTTCTTTAATTATAGTTTTATTGGTACACATATCAGGGTTTCAAAAAAAATAATTCTATATTTATCATGGTTTAAATCTGTAATATTTCTACCTTTTTCCATGGAACCATATCATCTTTATGAGAATATTTAATCATTATATACAAGGATGTTTGATATATAATTATGGAGAGTTAATATTTCATCTCATACTTCAAGATTTCAATATCGATGTTATGAATATATATAATGATTGGGTCCTTTTAAATCCATGTCAATGATTGGGTAGCATGATACATTTTATTGGGAGAATCTTCCACCTTATTTACCATCTCAGGATGGTCATGTATTGATAAGTCATAATCATTGATCAATTATAACCATATCCTTGGGAATAGGTTCAAATCTATCTATTTGAATATATACTTTAAGCTCTTATGATCAGTATATATATCAAACAATTCACTAATGGTATAATACCAAAAAATTAATGATGCAATGATAACTACATCCATATATGGATCGTTTTGTAGGTTACATTTATCATAGGCCTTTAATAGACATGAGAAATAAGTTATTAGTGTATCATTTTTCATGAGGATTCGTTATCTGGCCCTCCTTGATGCATCACTATATATTACAAACAACTCACCAATGTCGGGTAATGTATTTGCATGTGCAGTGACCAATATCTTGTTAATGTTCATAAATATTTCTTTATATTACTCTATCCATATGAATTTTACTCCATTTATCATTAAGATGGTTATTGGATTTTATATCCATGAGAAATTACTCACGGATCATTAGTAGTATTTGGTCGACTAAAAAAACTATGGATCTTGGTTATTGTGGTTTATCGGTTACATTGCTCAATAACTACCATCTTTTAAGTGTCTTAAAATATTATTTTACTTTTGAATATATAACCCATGAATGATTTTTTCTACAAATATAATTTACAATTTCTATATTTTTCATACATTTTTTCCTTTCTAATGTTCTTCTATACAACCATTAATTGATGATATCCAACTCAAAGGTCATTCTTAACGAATTATTTATCCTCACTTTGTTGATAAAATAGGTCATAAATATGGGATATAGGATAATTTTTAATTGATATTGTTAATATCAGGATAATCAATGCAAATATGTATTGATTTTTCCTTATTCATAGTAAACAGGATCGGTGCACCATATATTGAATCACTATGTATTATAAAAACCTTTTTCTATATTCTCTTAAATTTTCATCTTTAATTCATAAAATTACATGAGATCCTTCTAATAATGACTCTTTTTAATAACCATAGATCATGATATTAGATTGTTTGAAAACCCAAAATCATATATTTGGGGAAGACAAGGTATTTCCTCAAGAAATACCTCGATATACTCATGTATTATTAGAGTATATCAAACATTGAGATTCTTCCTGAATATTTTAGACAATAGTTTCGCTTTAAAATTTATTATAACATATTATATACAATTTAATTCCAAATTGCGCTAAAAATAATCATTTCATCTTTATTTAACAAATATATGATTTGGCATTAAAAATGTGGCGTTATTATCTTGGTAATTGAGACAAACTGTATATAGGTAGAGATAAATCATGCCAAATATCATATCAAATTACACTAAGGGGGTAAAAACTATATTTTTAGAATATATTTTCCCATAAATCATAATGAAGTAATATTCTAAACATTAGATTTAATAAATAAACCAGTATGTGTTTTAATTGATAGTTAAATTTCAAATATTTATATTGGTGAGTCAAAATTCATAGAAACATTACATGATATAAAAGAATGACTATAATTATTATAAATGTAAAGCCCCAAACTTCCACAGTACGCTTCCCTTTGAATAATATAGTAGCGTGTGTTGTACGCAACTTCGAGTTCGAACACACACCGCAACCAATCAAACTAGTCGTTATGAATAGTAATACCCAATTTTTGAAATTTTAAAAATTTTATCTCTCAAAATGGACTTCATTTTTAGATTCGGAATATCTATTTTAGCCTAGGGTGAAATTTTGGTACTTTTCGGATAACTTTTATATTTTCATAAATAGTGAAAATTACTAAATTTTAATTGAAAACAACTTTTCTAATCAAATTAATTAATGGTGATAAATTGTGAATTTGGGTAGTTTTAAATTATATTTAGAATATAATTTTACCATTTAATACAATTTTGGTCATTGGACATAATTTCACAATTAAACCAGACATAAACAAGTGTCAATCTTTTGATAGTTATTATTTCTTAAAAACATGCTTTTTGTTTTGACAGTGGAAATTAATTTTAAATTAATTTCTGTCACTTCTTTTACTTGAATTGGGAAAAATGGATTCAATATTTAGAATCAGTATTTCCAAATTATGTAAATAGGTAAATTTTATTTTTATACATTTTGTATAATTACTTCGGTAAATATTTTATTTACCTTGGTTAAAGGGTAAATCCGGTAAATAAGCGTAAACAAATTATATTATAATAAAAATAAATTACCCTAAAACGTGTCCTAACCTTATTGGTGGATACATTTCTGACCATGGGAATATTTGGGTCGATTTTGGGACCCCTTGGAGCCACTTGTAGGTTATAGGGACACTTTATATTAATTATGTTAAAAGTAAATACAAAAATGACATAAGCATATATCTTTCAGAAAAACAATTTTTACATAAGGTTATATATGATATATTTTAGACTATAAATATTCATTATATATATAAAATTATTTCCTACATAATGGTATTTTATTTAAAAATTTTAGACATTTAATAATTAAATTTATTTATGACACAATAATGATGCAGTATTTTCCTTATTAATGAAAGATTCAAATAATTGATATTATAAATATCAAAATAAAAGTAATTTGAATATTTCCATAAAATAAACTAATTTTCTAGTTTAATGTGACATATTTTTACTATTTATATGAATTTGGATTGAAGTAATAATGATGTTGTGAATTTATCAAAAACAAAATACCCAATAGTGTCAAAATTGACATAAAATAGTTTTTTAAAAAAATATTACATTATTAAGTTTAATTGAATTCCTAAAAATATAAGGTTCGGCCAAGATACTTATATCATGATATTTGTATCATTAATGGACAACTTGGGGGGTCTCTTAGATGTATATGTTAAGTGTATAACTATATAATATAAAAATACAAAGTGACATGGTAAATGTCAATCTAATTAACTAAGAGTTAAAACTAAATGATAAGGTTAATATAATGACCAAAACCTATATAAAATATATTGGTTGAGTGGTTTTATACCTCTCCCCACCATAAACTTTTAATAATCCACTTTATATCCACTTGAAACTGAATATGAATTTATTATAAAATAATATTTCTAGCTTTTCCAAAGGATCCCCTCACCCCTCTTTAAAAAGGGCACTCCCCCTTCTCACTAATTAATACCTTCAAAGCCTTTTGGTTCGGCCAAACCCTGCCCAAATACTCTCTAAACATCCCTCACTTCAACCTAGAGGCCTTATTTTTATCAGAAGGTCATTCTATGGAGCCCTTTTGATCAAATCAAAAGGAAGAACCCGAAAAAGAGGTAATGTTTTCACCGCCACTTTTCAAGTTCCTTTCTTCTTCAACTTCTTCTTTCATTGTCATTCCCATTAAAAAATAATAACTCCAGTATCTTATATATAATGAGATGTTATTATAAATATGGTACAACCATTTTCAGTATTCCATCCATCCTTTGAATGACATGTCACCATACGTGCATACATACTGATTACCGTCTCCACGTCGTGGTGTAATTGTTATTTAAAACATTATTATTTGGATGGGTATAATAATGATGTGTAATTCATGTAAATAATAAATATCACATGATAATGATTCTTTATATATGATATAATATCCAATTATGTATTATTTTAATATCAAAACAATGATATTGTCGCTCGTGCGTACGTACGGACTTCCGTCGCCATAAATGTGATGAGATTCATTCCCCATCGTATCCATTCAAGTATAATTCTCATTTGATGATTAAAAATAATTTTTAACAACTTGATATCATTATTGATATGAATAATATAAAACCTATCCATAAAAAACAGGGCTTATGTTACAAAACATATAAAATAAAACGAGTAAGTTAACACTCGAAACGACAAAATACTAAGATATTATTAACAAAACAATGTTAAAAGATGATACAATATATCATATTAATGTATATGATTCTTGTATAATTTAATAATAACGTTTTAACTATTATACAGAAGTTTAACATACCATCGACTAAGGAAAAGTACAAGGTAAGGGTTTATTTCACAATCTCTTCATTTTCCGAGGTTGTCTATACGTAATTATCTACTAGGACCTCTTTATCATCCACATCCATGATTCTTAAAAATGTATTTCAAATTTTTTTTAATATTTTACAGAATATGGGTTAAAGTCATTTTACCCTTGTTTGAATTTTTATAAGAAGTTTATAAAGGAAACTTTCCGTCGTTTTCCAAACAAGGTCCTTTTTTACCTTTTCGACAGAATTAAGGTAAGAATGTCTTTTTTTTAACTTATACGGTGGGTGCGGCTATTTTCCACCATTATAAAATCTTCGATGCCTACCTTACAAGCTAATAAAGATATTTTCAATGTAAAATTTTTATTTTAAAATTATGTTACTTTTAAATGATTTAAAAAAGACGTATTTCTCTCAAATAGATTTGATTTCATCTATGTCAACATCCTTTGATGGATTTTAAGATTATTTGAAGTTCATTTATTATGATACAAAACATCCATATTGTATTGAAGGTTTTGTGATATGTTAGACTATGGATGTGTTATTTTTATACCATTCATGGTTTATGGAGAAAGTATTGACATTTCGTATGCTAGTTTTAATACGGATGTTTATGTTATGTTTAAACCTGTTCATATGAGGAATGAATTGGTCAAAATATGTGATGGGTGGAGCCCGAAATAGCTCCTCGGTGCATTGGTAGGTCTCATGAGAAAAACTAGTGTCTTGGCACAAGGCCTTGACAAAATCTTATTTGAAGTCTTGACATGAGGTCTTGAATATGTGGTTATGATAGTCTGGAATTATGCATTCCATCATTATGAAAGTGGTTATTCATATTTCATGTGATTATTCGACGAGTATAATATCCATGTGAATAAGTAAATGGAATTACTTCATTTTATTTTTGCCAATTATGCTGAAGTTCAAGTTTAAAATGCTTTTTTTTGTTATACATTGCATTAAATGTTTATTCTTATTTATGAAAGTTTCCACTATATTGTTATCCTTACTGAGAATTTGAGCTCACCCCTTTCTATGTTTTATTTTTCCCAGTATGTGAAGATGTATTTTATGAATTACCTTTAGGGATAGTATAAGGGGACATGAGTGTGGGGACAAAATGTTGCGGTAGTTTTCACTTTTTTTGTAATTTGAACTTTATGAATGTATCTAGTTATTCCAAGGCTACTAAACTAATCGGTCTTTCGAGATTTGATCTTTCTTGTGATCATGCCAATGTAATTTAATAATTCAAAGACTCTGGGTAACTAGGGTTAGGGCGTTACAGTTGGTATCAGAGGAAGTTTAGTACAAACCTTGGAAGCTAGATTTAGATAAACTCGGATTAGAGCACATAGACCTAAGATGGACTTTGAGGATTAGTATAGAAGAACTTCCTAGAATTTTGGGATTGTAGAGATTTTGTGAGTTTTCAAAGCAATACATCCATGTCTGGATACGAGCAGCTAGAGGCAGCTCTGGCACAGATGTACCTAGGGGTAAAACCCGAAAACACTGCTTTGAGCTAGACTCGAATGGGAACTGGTGCACGACAAAGGGCCTTGCTGCACTCTTGGTTACGACACTCCCAGAGGATATTCTTAGGATAATTCCCATTTTCTTTACAAAAAATTATTATGTGTTTATGAGTATATACTTCCTCCAAGAAAACTTTTTTCTGATTGTGGATTATATCCATAAATAGTTCAATTTATGTTAACTGTTTTACAAGTATGGAATTATGTATTTGGATTCATAAACTGATCTAGTTTATGCCATTGTTTAGAAATAGAACCTAGTGGAAGAAATGGAAATTCTATCAATGCACGCACTCCATGTAGGTATTTCCCTCCTTCTCAAGATAATTATAGTGAAGCTGGTGATGCAACTAATGCGGATCAACTAATCACCATACTGGGACAACTCACTCAGGTTATGAATAATAACCTTACCCGTATGGAGCACCCTGATCCACAGCATGGAGGATCATGTCAGATCGCTTCATGAGGTAGAAACCATGAACATTAAATTGTAGTATTAATCCATTAGTAGCTGAGAAATGGATAAGTTCACTAGAAAAAATATTTCAGGCTTTGGGGAGTACTGAAAGGGAAAAAGTTGTCATGGCAGTTTATCGCCTCACTGGTGATGCTGATCAATGGTGGTCATTGATTTAGTACATGAAGGAAGATGATGAAGTATCAAATCTGGAATGGAGGGAGTTCAAAGATCTGTTTTCAGAAAAATACTTTCCTCGTGACCATCGAGTAGATATGGAAATGAAATTTTGAGTCTGAGACAAAAGGAGGATGAGAATGCCCCAAATTATGAGGATAACGTTACAAGGATAGCAAGGTATGCTAGAGATTATATATGTAACCCAAGAAGTAATATTGATCATTACATTTATTTCATAAAACCATTTCTTCATTGGCCATTAGTGTCACAATCCTTCTCATCGTACGAAGATATTGTCACATGTGCTTTCATGACAGAAAAATAATTCTCTAAGTCTTCTAAATTGAAAGAAAAGAAAGAGAAGAAGAGATATGTTGATCACTCTGGGAATGGAAATAAGTTGAAGAATGGAAAAGTTTAATTTCCATCCTACATTAAATGTGGGAAGAAACACCCCGGTACTTGCTTAAAAAGAATGGGAGTCGGTTACAAGTGTGGTGAAAAAGGCCACCAAGATCATGATTTCAAGGGGAAGAAGGAAGCTACCAATGTCTAATTCTACAATTACAGTGAGATGGGACATTATGAAAATAAATTCCCTATGCGTCCAGGAAGCTTACCTCAGAAAATTCCAAGGGATCAAGGCCAAGGTTATGTTATCACTGCTGCTGAAGTAGAAGCTCCGAAAGATGTGGTGGTCGGTAATTTATTGATTTCCTCATGTTCAGAAAATGCATTATTTGATTCTGGATCATCGCATTGTTTTATATATTCCCAATTTGCTAAGAAAATTAGATATTTCTAATTTTATTTAATAAGGGAGTTGTCAGTTAAGACTCCTAAGGGAAGTATCATTGCAGCAATGTTTTATGAATTAGTCCCCATTAGAGCACCTAAATGTTATTTATCCTCTAATCTAATCGTCAAACCTATGATTGAGTTTGTTATAATCCTTGGTATGGATTGGCTTTCAGACCATGATGCGATTATTTATTGTAAGAAGAATGTGGTTATGATTTTTGATGATGATGATAAGGAACACCTTATCATTAGAGCATAATCGTCACCACCTAATTCTTATCTAGATCCAAGCCTAGTATGTCACTTACATAGCTTATTTTAAATTTATTTTTCTTTTAATTTCCATTAATGCTTTGTTTGGTGTGGTTTCCAATGTTTTTATGGAGAATAGGTGAGTTTTCATGAATTAGGCCAAACCTTGAGCCCAATTCCAGATTTAAAAATAATTTTTTTTCTTTTATAACTTATTCATTTTTTAATATTTTTCACTCATTACAACTCCTAAATGTCATACCCTGGTATATTAACACCACAATTAAAATTTGAAGCCTTTGGAAATCCATAACCAAGTTGTATATGGGTTTTATTTAAGGGATTGGGTCTGCCCGAAAGCCCAATTCCAGTTTTAAAAATAAATTTTGATTAATTATTAACTTATTAATTTTTAAGGATGTTTCGGTGATTCCAATCCCCAAACACGCCCCTTGAACCCATAAGCACGTCCAATATCCTCCCACCCTCTTTTCATCTCATTTTCATCGATATTTAGGTCGAAAATTATGAAGAACTCAAATTTCGGGCAGATTTATAAAGGTAATTTGTTTCCTTCATAACTCCTTCGATTGTTACTCTTTTTCCCCCATTCAAATTCCTAAATGATCTACCTATTATTTTTCGAACCTCCCTTGAAGGTTTGAGTATTTTCGAAATCAGCTGCTTGTATTTTGGGGGGCGATTTCTAAAAAGATATTTTAATTATGTTGTTCTCCTCCTTTCTTCTTTCAATTTGTTTAGGGTTACATCCAATTTACTTAGGGTTTATTCCATTATCATTGAGATTACTTATGTCCAAGAAGTAGGGTTTAAAAATTAAGGTCTTATCTTGTGTTTTATGGTCTGAAATTCTAGTTTTAGGTCTGGTTTACCTTCCTTGAGGTGCGGTGGTGGTGCGTTTGAGTTTTCGCACAAAGGATTCAAGGGTTTCCTTGGTTTTGGTAGGTGATTCCATTGTGTATGAAATCTTTGTGAATTGGCTACTGTTTTTATGGTATTTTCATGCTTATTAAATTTTATTATTTCTGAAAAATATAGTTTTAGTGGTGTTTGTATTTAAAATGAATCCTAAAGGCCAATTTCATGTGAAATTGGGGGTTTTTCATAGAAATGTTTTATTAGTTTAATTGGGGCTACCCTAAAAGTAACTAGTTGATTTTACTGAACTATAATAGAGATAAAAATACTGTTTTTAATGATTTTACCTTGTGTTTGTTACTGAAAAATCTGGTTTTAATGGTGTTTGTGAACCACATGAAATTCTAAGAGTTGTGTTGTGTAAAAATGGAGACTTTGCAATGATGTCGTTTCTTGAACCATATGGGTTTTCCCTAAAAACGATTTTGTGTTTTCACTGAAATGTAGTAGGATTCCCTTTATGTTTTGGATGCTTAAATATGTGCACATAGTATGCAAGTGAGGTCTATAAGGAGTTTTGTGTCCGAAACACTACGAGATTTTGAGGAATTGTTTTATGAAAAATCTAAGTGTTTTGTTGCATGTTTTAAGTGGTATAAAATGTGATAGCTACTGTATTGGTTGTGTTTGAACAGTAATGGTGTTTTATATGAAAATTTATTTATGATGCATGCTGGAATTGGTTGAGCACAAAAGGGGAAGCCCGGGTACCTAGGTGGGGCGGATTTGTACTAGTACGGCTAGTGGACCGGATGGGTTTTGTCCCTGTTTCACTTAGCATTTGGATAATGACAACTCTAACTAAACTATGTGGATGATTATTGGGGACAACTAGGTTATGGGTATGTTCTCTACTAGTGGCTCGTGCACGAGAAAGTATTTTTCTATGGTTACTTTACACCGAGGTACGAGGTACATAGGGCCCAAGACAACCTAGTGCCTAGGGGTGTTCCCAATGTTGTTGCTCATTGGATTTGTAGTATCTACCCATGTATTAGGGTGTGTTTGGATGTAAATTACAGTATCTAACATTTCTATTTTAATTTGTAAATATTCTGAAAATTTTTTATTTAAAACTATTTTCAATTAGAGGTTTCATTTCTTGAAATTTTAACACTACTTTTCCTTGCGTTTCAAAACTACTTGATTTTTCGCATTGTATTTCTTAATATTTGGAATCATTGGGTGGTATCCTTCTGGGATTAGGCTCACACCCTACTTACACCCCTTGGGTGTAAGTAGACTTGGTTATGTTTGATTCAGGTAAAGGAAAGGCTAAGGGTGATGGCGGTTCATCGTGTTAGTTCCCATCCTTGGTGCGGAGTTGTGGAGATAGCTTGGGGGCGATGACCCCTAGTCGTGTGGAGTCCTTGGGGCTGTCTTGATTCTATAATTATTTTTATTTTGACCACTTGTATTATCTTTAAACCAATGTACTCAGTTATGATTTTTACTTAACTCTTGTTTGGCTCAAAAATTTCAGATTTATATTATGGATTGTTTTTAATGTTTTATGCTTTCATACTCAGGTAAATCATTCCCAAACCTAAATTAATGTTACCCAGGCACTTGTGCCAGCCCGTGGGGATAGGGAACGCCCTTCGGGTCATGTCACAGGCTGGGTTTGGTGCCGGTTTTGGCGGTGACCAGATTCGGTTCGTGACAAAATGGTATCAGAGGAGGTTCTCTCCTTGGTTCATGTTATTTGGGGAAGAGTCCACATAGTTTGGAGCTAGGATTTTTTTTGGGACTTGAAATTTCAGTCATGGGTAGTGTGCATGGCTATCACACCTCATGAAGGGATTCAAGTAACCATGGGAATTATGGATTTATCTATGTCTTTTGGTTTTATTGGTCTGATGATGATTAGGGGAAATGAAAAGAGAGTTGGGTTAATGGTCTCAGTAAGCTCACAGGGCCTGGCAAGCCATGTAGAGCTAGGGATATTCCCTAGAACACTCTTTGTGACAGTGAAGTGATTGGAATATGGCCGCCAACCATATGTCCAAGTTACCCACTAAAACTAGTTTCCCCTCACATTGTCTTGTGTTCTTTAGTTTTGAAATCTTGGAACTTTGGTTTTAAACTGGCTTGGTTTTAAGAAGTGTAAAGTTTTTGTCAAATGATTTAAAAATAAATATGGAATTTTTTGATTTATGAAATGGTGGAACTAAATTTTTAGAATTTTTTTGAAATGGAAAATAGTATGCTTACACCTCTTTTGAAAGCCGGAACCGTATTGAAGTTTGTTTTCAAAAGTGTTTTGGATTAAATTAAGTGTTCTAGAATTTTTTTGTGGGGGTTGAAGATGGATTTTGGTTTTGGTGACTACTGAATAAAAAAAATTATGAACTTTTAGAACCTTATCTTGAAATGAGAAGAGTTGAGTTCTTAATTTAATGGAGTTTTATGAAATGCTGTTTTTTATGAAATTAGAAGTGTTTTGAAATGGGTTGAAATGTTTTGAAATGATTGTGAAAGGAATGAATATGCTTTTTTATTGAATTATGGATTCGTATCTAAATGGTTGTGTCCTTATGAAATGTTTTTCAAGATGTGAATTGGGATTTTGATCTCATTGTTAGCAGTTTTGAGAAAAAGGTTGGGTTGGTTGACCATTTTGTTTTTGAAAAGTGGAAGGAATTTTTGTTTTACCCTTTGGTATTTCCATGAGTGACCACATGAACGGGGTTATATGGGATTATGGATGGTCGATGGCATGACTGGATGAGTGCTGGGAGGGATATGAGGAGGGTTCCCGGTGTGGCACAAAAACATGCATGTGTGAGGCCCATGGGGTACCATTGGTGGATACGCTTACTGCTAAACCATTTGTTTTAAAATAATTGGTTTTAAAGAAAAACATGATGTCTAGATGAATAGTTTGGAATGGTTTGTATTATGGGTTTTTGAAAATGTTGATGTTGTGGGAGGTTTTGAGTTCAATAACCCCTTCTGTTTGAACTTTGTTTTGGGTTTGTGTTTGGTCGGTAAGCTGTGTTGCAGGGATGGTTAGTGGTCTCTTTTGAATTTTTTTTGGGATGCCTTTACGGTGGTTCCCTTCATGTGTTTGGATCTGGTTTGTGGCATGTTTTGACCAATGGACCAGCTTGGTTGGGTCCTTGGGTTCTCTCATTGGATAAGGTACGCCCCCATTAAGGGTTAATGCACAACTGAAGTGAAACCCGTTTTGTTTTTCCATTGGAAAAATCCTCCAGTTGGTCAATATAAAGAACCTTTTATCGAACTGTTTTTTTATTGAGTCAACACCCATTCATTTCTCTGATTTTTGGATCCTCTTGTAGTGGGATAGTGCTTGTGGAAGGTTGAAAGAGACCTTAGTTTCTTAAGTTTCCCGATTCATCAAAGGTGGGAGTGTTCTTTCGATGTTAGTACGGATGAGTGTCTTGATGGTGTCTAAGAGGGCCTCTGGGTTCTTTATAGTTTCTTTGATGAAAGAGTTATTATTAAACCACCAATTTTGAGATTTCGGTCATGATAGGATATTGTGTCCACTTTTTGGACTTATCTGTTGTTTAGGGACATTGAATATGGTCCCGTTCCATGTATTTTTTCTATCAATCGCAAGGGTCATGTTCGGTGACACATTGTGATGTTTTGTGCTCTTTTGACCATAAAGGTGAAGGTCACACAATCCTCTAAGGTTCTATGTTATGTTGGGATTATGTCTCCCTTGGGAAAAACCTCAAATCCTCTATCTTAGAGGAAGGTGTTTATACGTGTCTTTCCCTTCTATTGCTTCTCACCTAAAGAAACAAGGATCACCTTCCTTTTCGGGAGCCTGTCTGATTAGAACTCCATAGTTAAGCATGCTTGGCCTGGAGTAGTGATCAGGATGGGGGACCTTCTGGGAAGTTTCTCAGGGTGTGTGTGAGTGAGGACAAAGCACACTGGAAAGGACAAGTGTTGGCCTGTGGGGACTGTCATTAGTCAGATGACCCGTTCAGGCATGTGGGTGGACCCTGGGGTGGGCCCCATGTGTCTGCGGGGCAACCGAGGGTACCAAGTTGGCCAGGACCTGACGGCCATGTTAAGGCGGGGTGGCTGTGCTGTCACTGGGACCCGGTTGTCACATTTGGTATCAGAGCAGGAACCCAGCCTTAGGTGCGTGGTGCACTGCCTAGGTTGAGATATAGGGCTCAGAACGAGGGCGTTGTGCACTAAAGGGGGGGTTATTGTAACATCCCCAAATGATAAAGGGTTAAATGACTAAATGATATGACTCATGTCAACAAGGTGAGATGTGTGTGCATCTTTTGATCCCTTGTTTCAATGAAATGTATGGTTTTGGTAAAGTGGGTTATGGAGTTTGTTATATCTTGATAAACCCATCGGGGTATGCGTTGTAGTTTTTTGTGGCACCGAAAGAAGAATTTCCACATAGGGGTTTCAACAGCCTAACTACGTGGCCGAAGATGCTTCAATATTTTGAGCTCCAGCCATAGGTCCCAGAGAGAAGCTGGCGCATAGTCAGGGGAAACACCAGTGTTGTTTAAACCCTTTTACAATTTCATATCCTCAGTGTGAAAGATAGAAAGTGTTTAAACCTATGGTTTCATCATCTTCCTTTTGTTGTTCTCGTTCGGTGGAAATAGGTAGGGGGCCTTGTACCCATGTCATCGCCTAATGTATTTCCCTCCCACGTTGGTTACCATTGAGTCATTAGAGAATGGTTGGAAATTTGGCTAGAAAGTTTGAGCACACATTTTGTGTACAATTAGTAGTGACAGTGTGCTAGGAATCCACGTGGAAAGAATGATCAGCATAGTTAGTGAACAGTTTCCCAAACCGTGCAGACTGACCCGGCACCCTTCCCAAATCTTAAAAAAATGGGTCTTTCTGTGTCGGCCCATGATGGTCAGTTAAGATGGTTGTTTTTTTTGTGGTGGGAAGACCCACTGTGGGTATCATGTATATTATTTTGTAAATTTCAAATTTATTTATACCCCTTGTACTAGGGAGTCTGTTTGGGCCTCCCCCTATTAATGTCTTGATTCTGTCTCGGAAAAAAAATTAAGTTGTCTGTTATGGTGGAGAGCCCATTTGTGTCTCTTCATATGAGTAAATCATATTTTTCCTTGGTTTTGTATGGGAAGTAGGTATTATAATTTGGAGATATCTAACTGCCTACATCTTACTTTGGTAAACATTGATATTGGAGAGTGACCAATGGTTTAGTTATAGTAGGGCAAGTGTAACCTTGTTCGATGTTGTTGTTTATTTGGGTAAATTGATTGAGTATTGTTCATATTGTGTTTGAGGAGTTTTCATTTGGGATAAAGCATGAATGTGCTTAATAATTTCAGAAAAGTGGTGTATGTTTTGGCTGTGATAGTATTCCTTCCTTCATTGATCACTGGAGGTGTTATGGACTTTGGGGGAGAAACTTGGCAAGAGAGTACCTCTTGGTTTCACAGTTGAGTTTGGTTGTTGATTTGGCCTTACTGTGACTTTCTGTGGCGGAAATTTTTCATGGTGGGGAGAATTGTCACATACATAGCTTATTTTAAATTTATTTTTATTTTAATTTCCATTAATGCTTTGTTTGTGGGGGTTTCAAAAGTTTTTATGAAGAATAGGTGAGTTTTCATGAATTGGGCCAAACCGTGAGCCCAATTCCAGATTTAAAAATAATTTTTTTTTCTTTTATAACATATTCATTTTTTAATATTTTTCACTCATTCCAACTCCTAAATGTCCTACCCTGATATATTAACTCCAAAATTAAAATTTGGAGTCTTTGTAATTCCATAACCAAGGTGTATATGGGGTTTATTTAAGGGATTGGGCCTGCCCGAAAGGTCAATTCCAGTTTTAAAAATAAATTTTGATTAATTAATAACCTGTTCATTTTTAAGGATTTTTTGGTGATTCCAAGCCCCAAACACGCCCCTTGAACCCAGAAGCGCGTCCAATATCCTTCCACCCTCTTTTCAGCTCATTTGAATCGCTATGTAGGTAGAAAATTATGAAGAACTCAAATTTCGGGCAGATTTATAAAGGTAATTTGTTTCCTTCATAACTCCTTCGATTCTTACTCTTTTTCCCCCATTAAAATTCCTAAATGATCTACCTATTATTTTTAGAACCTCCCTTGAAGGTTTGAGTATTTTCGAAATCAGCTACTGGTATTTTGGGGGGCGATTTCTCCAAGATATTTTAAGTATGTTGTTCTCCTCCTTTCTTCTTTCAATTTGTTTAGGGTTACATCCAATTTACTTAGGGTTTCTTCCATTATCATTGAGGTTACTTATGTCCAAGAAGTAGGGTTTAAAAATTATGGTTTTATCTTGTGTTTTATGATCTGAAATTCTGGTTTTAGGTCTGGTTTACCTTCCTTGAGGTGCGGTGGTGGTGCATTTGAGTTTTCGCACAAAGGATTCAAGGGTTTCCTTGGTTTTGGTAGGTGATTCCATTTTGTATGAAATCTTTGTGAAATGGCTACTGTTTTTATGGTATTTTCATGCTTATTCAATTTTATTATTTCTGAAAAATATTGTTTTAGTGTTGTTTGTATTTAAAATGAATCCTAAATGCCAATTTCATGTGAAATTGGGGGTTTTTCATAGAAATGTTTTATTAGTTTAATTGGGGCTACCCTAAAAGTAACTAGTTGATTTTATTGAACTATAATAAGGATAAAAATACTGTTTTTAATGATTGTACCTTGTGTTTGTTACTGAAAAATCTGGTTTTAATGGTGTTTGTGAACCACATGAAATTCTAAGAGTTGTGTTGTGTAAAAATGGAGACTTTGCAATGATGTCGTTTCTTGAACCATATGGGTTTGCCCTAAAAATGATTTTGTGTTTTCACTGAAATGTAGTAGGATTCCCTTTATGTTTTGGATGCTTAAATATGTGCACATAGTCTGCATGTGAGGTCTATAAGTAGTTTAGTGTCCGAAACACTACGAGATTTTGAGGAATTGTTTTATGAAAAATCTAAGTGTTTTATTGCATGTTTTAAGTGGTATAAAATGTGATAGCTACTGTATTGGTTGTGTTTGACCATTAATGGTGTTTTATATGAAAATTTATTTATGATGCATGCTGGAATTGATTGAGCACAAAAGGGGAAGCCTGGGTACCTAGGTGGGGCGGATTTGTACTAGTACGGCTAGTGGACCGGATGGGTTTTGTCCCTGTTTTACTTAGCATTTGGATAATGACAAATCTAACTAAACTATGTGGATTATTATTGGGGAACAATAGGTTATGGGTATGTTCTCTACTAGTGGCTCGTGCACAAGAAAAGATTTTTCTATGGTTACTTTACACCGAGGTACGAGGTACATAGGGCCCAAGACAACCTAGTGCCTAAGGGTGTTCCCAATGTTGTTTCTCATTGGATTTGTAGTATCTACCCATGTCTTAGGGTGTGTTTGGATGTAAATTACAGTATCTAACATTTCTATTTTAATGTGTTAATATTCTGAAAATTTTGGATTGAAAACTATTTTCAATTAGAGGTTTCATTTCTTGAAATTTTAACACTACTTTTCCTTGCGTTTGAAAACTACTTGCTTTTTCTCATTGTATTTCTTAATAATTGGAATCATTGGGTGGTATCCTACTAGGCTTAGGCTCACACCCTACTTACACCCCTTGGGTGTAAGTAGACTTGGTTATGTTTGATTCAGGTAAAGGAAAGGCTAAGGGTGATGGCGGTTCATCGTGTTAGTTCCCATCCTTGGTGCGGAGTTGTGGGGATAGCTTGGGGGCGATGACCCCTAGTCGTGTGGAGTCCTTGGGGTTGTCTTGATGCTATAATTATTTTTATTTTGACCACTTGTATTATCTTTAAACCAATGTACTCAGTTCTGGTTTTTACTTAACTCTTGTTTGGCTCAAAAATTTCAGATTTATATTATGGATTGTTTTTAATGTTTTATGCTTTCATACTCGGGTAAATCGTTCCCAAACCTAAATTAATGATACCCAGGCACTTTTTCCAGCCCGTGGGGATAGGGAACGCCCTTCGGGTCATGTTACAGGCTGGTTTTGGTGCCGGTTTTGGCGGTGACCAGATTCGGTTCGTGACATAGTAGCTCAACTAAATTCAATTATTGGGGAGGAATAGAATGAAACTATTGTGGGTGAGGAAAGGAATGTTATAATAGAGTATGTACCTATAGTGAAAGAATATGTAGATGTGTTTTGGAAGATTTACCTAGACATCCTTCAGAACGAGAAGTTGAGTTTTACATTGATTTAATTCCTGGATTAAGGCCTATATCAAAGACCCCATATAGAATGGCCACTGTGGAATTAGTTTAACTAAAAAAACAACTAGAGGAATTGAGTAATAAGGGATTTATTCACCCTAGTGTTTCTCCATGGAGAGCCCCTGTTCTTTTTGTTAAAAAGAAATATGGATCTATGAGGTTATGTATCGAATACAGGGAGATCAGTGTTATAACAATAAAGAACATGTATCCCCTACCTTGCATTGATGATGTATTTTACCAACTGCATAGAGCTAAATACTTTTCAAATATTGTCATTTGGTCTAGATACCCTCAGTTGTGTGTGAAGAAGGAATACATTCTGAAGACAACATTTCAAACCAGGTACGTGCATTACGAGTTTATAGTAATGCCTTTTGGGCTGACTAATGCGCCCTCTATATTCATGGATCTAATGAATATAGTATTCAAGGAATATGTAGATTAATTTATGGTGGTATTTATTGATTATATCTTGGTATAATAAAAAATCTATGAAGATCATGAAAATCACTTGTGCATTATCCTGAAGACTCTGAGAAGACATGAATTATATTGGAAGTTTAGTAAAGTGAATTCTGGCTTTAGGAGATTTTTTTATTGGCCATATTTTCTCTAAATATGGAATCTCTGTTGATCCTTCTAAGACCAAGGAAATCCATGAATGGCCTACACCAATGAGTATAACTGAGGTACACAGTTTTATTGGTTTAGCAGGTTATTATCGACGTTTCGTCCAGAATTTTTCCCGGTTGGCTAGCCCATTAACAAAGCTCACATGTAAAGGGGTTAAATTTTTTTGGACAAAAGAGTGTAAAGAATATTTCGAAGAACTGAAGGGAATATTAGTCAATGCTCTTATATTGACTCTATCATCATGGAATGATGGTTTCGTTATTTATAGTGATGCATCAATGAAAGGACTTGGTTGTGTCCTTAATCATAATGGTAGAGTTATTTCTTATGCATCAAAATAGTTGAAAGTTCATTAGAAAAACTATCCTACTCTTGATCTCGACTTAGCAGAAGTGATCTTTGCTTTGAAGATATGCAGACACTACCTCTATGGTGAAAAATGTGAGATTTATAATAATCATAAGAATTTGAAGTATATTATATCACAAAAATAACTCAACATGAGACAAAGGAGATGCCTTGAATTACTCAAGGATTATGATAGCATGATACACTACCACCATGGGAAGGAAAATAAGGGGTCAGATGCTTTGAGTAGAAAGGATCATGGTGTTTTTTAACAAGATGAGAGTTGAAAGGGATCCAATTTTCATGGATCTATTGAAGATGGACATGGGAATTACCATGGAAGGTGAAACATCGATACTTTTTCAAATGGTTTCCAAACCAACTTTACTAGAAAGGATAAAGAGTTATCATACTGATAATGAAGAATTTCAAAAGAATATTAAAGTTGTGAATGATGGGAGATTGAGTGACTTTCTGTATGAAGATGGAATTTTGAAATTTGGGAAGAGACATTGTGTTCATAATACACCTGAACTAAAAATGGAATTTTTAGATTATTCACATAGTTCCAATTTCTCTATACACCCTGGGAGCACCAAAATGTATAGAGATTTGAAAGAACATTTTTGGTGGGAAACATGAAGAGGGAGATTACTGATTTTGTGTCAAGATTTATGGTTTTTCAATAAGTGAAAGTTGGAAGGAAACAGGCTATAGGAGTCATGCAACCTCTTCCCATACCAGAGTGGAAATGGGATAATATTACGATGGACTTTTTCATGGGGCTACCAAAGACTCCTAGAAGGAATGATGAAATATGTGTTATTGTAGATTGTCTTACCAAGTCAACACATTTTCTTGTTATAAGAGAAAATCTACCACTAAAACGTCTAGCAAGACTATATATTAATGAAGTTGTGAGACATCATGCAGTACCCCTATCGATTGTTTTGGATTGTGATCCTCGTTTTACATCAAGATTATGGAAGAGTCTTTATAAGGCCTTGGATACTGAACATCGTTTGAGCACTGCCTACCACCATCAAACAAATGGACAATCAGAACGGAATATTAAAACATTAGAAGACATGTTGAGATCATTCTCACTTGACTTTCAAGGTATGTGGGATCAATATTTTCCTCTGGTAAAATTTTCCTATAACAATAGCTTCCATTCATGTTTTCATATGGCACCATATGAAGTGTTATATGGAAAGAGATATCGCACACCAACCTGTTGGGATGACGTTGGTGAATGAAAACTCATAGGTCCAGAACTGGTGGAGGAAACGATGGAAAAGGTGAAGGTAATCCAAAACCACATCAAAGTAGCTCAAAAAAGGCAGAAGAGCTATGCTGATAACCGAAGGAAGGATTTGGAATTTCCGGTAGGAGATCATGTTTTCTTGAAGATATCTCCATGGAATGGAGTTATACGTTTCGGTAAGAAGGTTAAATTGAGTCCCAGGTACATCAGACCTTTCAAAATTCTTGAACGAATTGGGTCTGTAGCATACCGTTTGGCAATGCCGCCAAATCTCTCCAAAGTTCACGATGTGTTCCACGTATCACTGTTAAGAAAATACATGTCTAACCCAACACATGTACTCACCTTTGAGGAATTATAACTGGAACCTGATCAGTCTTATTGTGAAGAGCCCGTTAGATTCATGATACCAGAGAACAAGTGCTGAGAAACCAGACGACTCATCTGGTAAATGTGCTATGGAGAAACCATAAGATAGAAGAGGCAATGTGGGAACCCGAGGAACTTATGATGAAGAACCACCCAAGTCTTTTCATGTGGTAGTATTCTAAAAATTTTGAGGACGAAATTATTTGAAGGAGGGGAGAATGTTACACGAAAATCATCCACGGTACTCTTCTCTTTGAATAATACAGTATTGTGTGTTGTACGCAACTTCAAGTTCTAACACACGCCGCAACCAATAAAACTAGCCATTATGAATAGTAATACCCACTTTTTGAAATTTCATAAATTTTATATCTCAAAATGGACTTCATTTTTGGATTTGGAATATCGAATTTTACCTAGGGTGAAATTTTTGTACTTTTCGGATAACTTTTATATTTTGATGAATAGTGAAAATTACTATATTTTAATTAAAAACATCTTTTTTAATCAAAATAATTAATAGTTATAAATTATGAATTTGATTAGTTTTAATATATATTTATAATATATTTTTCCCATTTAATACAATTTTGGTCATTGGACATAAGTTTCCAATTAAACAGGACACAAACAAGTGTAAATCTTTTGATAGTTATTTTTTTAAACACGCTTTTTGTTTGGACAGTGGGATTTAATTTCAAATTAATTTCTACCTATTTTGTGTTCTGAATTTGTAAAAATGGATTCAATATTTGGAATCAGGATATCTAAATTTTTTAAATATGTATCTTTTAGTTTTAGACATTATGAATAATTACTTCGGTAAATATTTTATTTACCATCGTTAAAGGGTAATCCGGTAAATAAGGGTAAAAAATAATATTATAATAATATTAAATTACCCTAAAACATGTCCTAAACTTATTGGTGGATAAATTTCCGACCATGGGAATATTTGGGTCGATTTTGGGACCCCATGGAGCCACTTGTAGGTGATAGGGACACTTTATATTCATTATGTTAAAAGTAAATAAAAAAAATTACATAAGCATATATATTTTAGAAAAAAAAGTTTTACATAGGGATATATATGTTATATTTTCGACTCTAAATATTAATTAGAAAGATAAAAATATTTCCTACATAATGGTATTTTATTTATAATTTTTATAAATTTAATAATTAAATTTTTCTATGAAACAATAATGATTCATTATTTTCCTTATTAATGAGAGAATCAAATAATTGATATTATAAATATTAAAATAAATGTAATTTGAATATTTTTATGAACTACATTAATTTTATAGGTTAATATAAAATATTATTACTGGTTATATGAATTTGTATCAAAAGTAATAATATTGTTGTGAATTTGTCAAAAACAAAATACCATATAGTTTCAAAATTGACATAAAAGTGTTTTTAAAATAAATATTATATTATTAATTGATATTCAATTCTTAAAAATCTAAGGATCGGCAAATAGAATTATATCATGATAGGTGTATCATTAATGGACCACTTGGGAGTCTCTTGGATGTATATGGTATGTTTATTAACTATATAATATAAAAATTCAAAGTGACATTGTAAATGTCAATCTAATTAACTAAAGGTTAAAAATAAAAGATAAGGTTAATGTAATGACCAAAACCTATATAAACTAGATTTTTTGAGTGGCTTTAGACCTATCCTCACCTTAACCTTTAAATAATATACTTTCGAGCCATTATAAACCTAATATGAATTTATGATAATATAATATTTCTAGCTTTTCCAATGGTGCCTCTCACCCCTCTTATAAACGGGCACTCCCCCTTCTCACTAATTCATACATTAAAAGCCTTTATTTCGGCCAAACCCTACCCAAATGCTCTCTCAAATTCACTCAATTCATCCTAGAGGCCTTATTAAGATTTTAAAGCCTTCTTATGGAGCCCTTTTGATCAAATTAAAAGGAAGAACCTGAAAAAGAGGTAATGTTTTCACCACCCTTTTTAAAGTTCCTTTCTTCTTCAACATATTCTTTCTTTTTTATTACCATTATAAAACAATAACTCCAATATCTTATATATACTGAGATGTTATTATAAATATGGTAAAATCATATTCAGTATTATATCCATCCTTTGAATGACAGGTCACCATACGTGCGTACGTACGGCTTACCGTCTCCACGTCGTGGTGTAATTGTTATTCAAAACATTATTATTTGGATGGGTATAATAATGATTTGTAATTCATGTAAATGATAAATATAACATGATAATGAATCTGTATATATGATATAATATCCAATTATATCTTATTTTAAAATCAAAAAAATGATATTGTCGCTCGTGCGTACGTACAGACTATTGTCACCACGAACGCGATGAGATTTATTCCCCATCATATCCATTCAAGTATTATTATCATTTGATGATTAAAAATAATGTTTAAGGAATTGATATCATTCTTGATAGTAATAAGATTCATCCTATCCATAAAAAAATGTCTAATGTAACAAAACATATAAAATAAAACCAGTAAGTTAACACCCTAAACGACGATAATACTATGATATTATTAACAAAACAATGTTAAAAGATCATATATGATATCATATTTATGTATATGATTCTTTTATAATTTAATAACAATTTTTTAACTATTATACACAATGTTAACATACCATCGACTAAGGAAAAGTACAAGGTAAGGGTTTATTTTACAATCTCTTCATTTTCTGAGGTTGTTTATACGTAATTATCTACTGGGACCTCTTTATCATCCACATCCATGTTTCCTAAAAATGTATTTCAAAACATTATTAATATTTTACAAAATATGTTTTAATGTCATTTATACCCTTTTTTGACTTTTTATAATAATTTTATTAAGGAATCTTTCCGTCGTTTTCTAAACAAGGTCCTTTTTAACCTTTTCGACAGAATTAAGGTAAGAATTTCTTTTTTTAACTTATACGGCTGGTGCGGCTATTTTCCGCCGTTATAAAATCTTCAAATCTTCCCTTAAAAGCATATAAGAATATATTCAAAGGAAAAGTTTTATTTTATAAATATGTGACTTTTAAATGATTTAAAAAAAGATATATTTCTGTCAAATAGTTTTGATTTCATCTATGTCAACATCCTTTGATGGATTTTAAGCTTATTTGAGGTTTATTTATTATGATACAAAACTTACATATTGTATTGAATGTTTTGTGATATGTTTGACTGTGGATGTGTTATTTTTATACCATTCATGGTTTATGGAGAAAGTATTGAAATTTTGTATCCTAGTTTTAATACAAATGTTTAAGTTATATTTAAACCTGTTCATATGAGGAATGCATTGTACATAATATGTGATGGGTGGAGCCCGCTATATCTCCTCTATGTATTAGTAGGTCTAATGAGACAAACTAGTGTCTTGGCACAAGGCCTTGACAAAATATTATTTGTAGTCTTGACAAGAGGTCCTGACTATGTGGTTATGATAGTCTGACATTATGCATTTCATCATTATGAAAGGGGTTATTGATATTCCAAGTGATTATTAGACTAGTAGAATATCCATGAGAATAAGTTAATGGAATTATTTAAATTTATTATTTATATATTATGCTGAAGTTCTAGTTTAAAAGGCTTTTGTTTTAGTAATACATTGCATTAAATGTTTATTATTATTTATGAAAATTTCCGCTATATTGTTATCCTTACTGGGCATTTGAGCTCACCCCTTTCTATGTTTTGTTGTTCCCATGATGTGAAGAAGTATTTTATGAATGACCTACATGGATAATATAAGGGGATGAGTGTGGAGACAATATGTTTTTGTAGTTTTCACTTTATGATGTAATTTAAACTTTAGGAATGTATCTAGTTATTCCGAGGATACTAAACTAATCGGTCTTTCGAGATTTGATCGTTCTTGTGATCACGCCAATGTTATGTAATAATTCACTGACTATGGGTAACTGGGGTTGGGGCGTTACAATAAAATAAAACATAAATAGGTTTTTAGTGGTTAGTTTGTATACCATCTCCACTTAATTATCATAATCAACATCATTAGTAGTGATTTCATAGACTCTTATTTATTCCATTAGTATTCGAGGATATTTTTTATTATTTTTATCATTTTTCCTTAGAATAGGGAATTTATTTTCATAATTACAAAAATACTTTCATTGTAAGCATTGAATTTCTTATCGTTCATTATATGGGGCCTTATTTTTATTTTTTTAATTAACTATATTATTCTTATTTATTAAGTATTTATGATCTCAATTGATAACCCTTCAACACATAAATCATTATCATGTTCCTTTTGATAAAGTTCTTGGTTTCTTCCTTTAACATTTTTTACATATGATTGGTTAGTATTTCGTTCCCCCATGAGAATTATCATTTGATTTTCCAAAAAACAAAATTTTCTTTTTATTTTCTCCAAATCCATGGGAATTATGAGAATATCTAATTTTCATTTCTACGTTATGTTTACATCAAACTATTTCTTCTTATATAAAAAGTCTTTTTATAGACTTCATTTTAGTCCATTAAAGAATCGATTAATCTTTATTTCTAATATAGAAATTAAATAGGATGCATGACTTGTATATCTCATGAATTTTTCCTCATAGGTGCTAATGGATTCATTCGCCTTTTATTTAAACATTAAGAAATATCTCTAAATTTCATGTAAAAAGTTTTGGGAAAATATTTTTGATAAATATTTTCTTTATCTTTTCCCATTCCATAAATATATTTTTTTATCATATACTTAATTAGGTTACACTATTGGTCATCCTCATATTATATTTGATAAAAATATAAAATATCCTTCTTATGGTTTGTGCACTTGAGAATGAGAAATATATTTTCCATCACATTGATCCATTTCTTAAAAATTAGTGGATTGGGAGACCTACTAAAGGAGGGTGTTCATTTTATCATGAAATACTCAATATTGACGTAATAATTTTTCATTTTATATCAAAACATTAATCTTGTTATTATTAATTGCTTGAGATAATTGAGTAGGAATTTCCTTATGCTTTTTTACTTTATCTCAAATCTGATTTTGTTTGTTGGGGGAATGGTCACCACATTATCCTATTCACCCATTATTAACTTTGTTTCTCATATTATGATTCATTTAATAATTTATAAATATGTATATGTTATTAATAAAAAATAATATCATAAAATAATAAAGGTGACCAACTTTATAAATTTGAATAGTATATCTTGTGTCATAATCATCATATTAAATATTTTTTTCAATATCTCCCAAAATCATCTCTATATAAAACTTCTTTCTACACATAATATTTAAAAGAAATATTATGGAAGTGGGAAAAAAGTGTGATATTAAAACTCAGTAAGGGAAAAATTATCATCAAATAATAAATGGTTAGATTATAATCACATGAGATGAAATGATCATGGGATAAATATTTGATTTATAAGAATCATTAAATCATAAGGCATAATCATAAGAAATTATATAACATAATCAATTATGTCATGATATCATAGGATCATGAAAGGACCACCATATAATCATAAAAAATATCATATTGATTGGAATTAAAACATTAGAGTTTCAAATTAATAGTATCATTGTAAATCATAACATTATACACAAAGATAAATAAAATAATGTCTAGACACAAATTTGTGAACAAAACAAAAATAAAATATTGTATACGCAAAATATTTTTATCGCATGAGATATAAAAACATAAAAATGATTTAGACAGAAATATATACAGCTTTTCCCATAACATAATAAAAAATAATACTTATATATTCCATGAGAACATAATTTCATTCATCATTTATTCATATCTTAATTGATGCATGGAAATGAAATAGTTTTTATGAAAATTTCTTCAAAGAAACATCATAATCCATATAGAGAAAGAAGTTATATGGTGACATAAATCCATATCCCCATTTAATAATAACAATAATAAAATTATTATAACAAATATGAAAAAAAAACTATTTTAAAAATCATTACAATTATGCTTTTAAAAATATAAATAAATATCATATTCATTATGTAAATTTTAAAAAACTAAAAATTCATAAAACAATTTGAATATGATTTTTTAAATACCCTAATACATGGAAAGAGAGCCAGATAATGAATAACATTCATGATTTTGGGAATATATAGTATACAGGTAAATATTAAAAACAAATCTTTTCACACAATTTTAAAGAATGTTTGAAATTACATATACAAAAATCATTAAGAAATTTAATTTTAAAATATTATAATGAAATTTAAATATATATGAAAAATAAATTAAATATTTTTTGAAAATAAAGATGTATATTATTGAAATATTATAAATAATATGGTTACAGTTGAAAATGAGTACAGTAAAATACATCAATGTCTCTAAACAGTGATTTTTAAGAAATACTTTAAAAATTTTAAAAACAAAAAAAAACCTTTAAAGAAATAAAAATTTAAGGAACATAATATTAAATGAGAATAAATAGAATAATTATATAATATGTCAAATAGGTAGTATATACACCATCTAAATGAAAATAGGTTCAAAATTGAAACTCGTAAAGAAGGAAATTTGAGATGAGAAACCGTTACATTAGAGTTTTTCAATTTATATGCCATCTAATTTCACTGTATATTTAATTTAGGTTTATTATAAATCTATAAAATATCTATATTAATATTTATATTAGTAGGTACCATTCACTTATAATTTATATATACCAATTTAGTAATAAGTTTTTGTTAAAATCAATATTTAGTTTTAACTATTCTATTTTCCATGAATGTTCAAATTGAATGATTCTAGTTCTTATACATTGGTTATGGTTTCATCTTCTATAGACCTTTTATGATGGTTTAGATTATGTTTTTCATATATTTCATAATTCCGATGTTTATTTCATGGAAATTATGGGAACAATTTTCATGGGAATCATAAAATATTGTTTTTATATTTCAAATCAATAAAAATAATAGATTTTATTCGTAAATAAAAAATATGTATATAACTATTTTAGAATATTGAAAAAAACATAAATTTATTAATTATTTATAATAATAAAATTATCTAACATTCCATAATAATTCATAACATAAATATTGTAATATCTTTCATGTAAGTTGTAAAACTAACACAAAAAAGAGTGTGTTATAATGAAAGAATGATTAAGAAAATATTATTTCATAATTATATTATCACATTTATATGAGATTAATTATTTAAAAAAATTATGAAATAATTACATAATATTTAATAATATTTGGATGACAAATATGTAGGATAAGATTCAAGAAAAATATATCACATACATTGTGGGATAGAATCTCCTCGCGATGGACCTCTTGGAAAAGAGAGGTTCAATACTTCTTCTAGGGTCCTGAAACTAAATAAAATGGGTAATTATTTTTAGGGATATGAAAATTGAATATTAATAGGGGTATTTCAATTTTTGTGAATTTGAAGCGATTGTGGAGTACTTTTTTATAATTGAGAGGAGTAAATGTTTTGTAAAAGAAATATTATAGAAATAAAGTTGAAGACGTTCTAACGGTAAGTCCAATGTTTTTTAAAAAATTGGATTTGTGGTAATTTTAAGGACAATAATAACCTCATACACTCATTTATATATAATATATTTGGATGTTTTAAGGATTTAATCTGTTTTAAATACTTTTATCTTATTTTAGCAATTAACAGGGTGACATAATTCTACCATGGTAACATATTTTTATGAACACAAATAAAATAGAAATTATTACATAATATTAAAACTATTATTATAAAATCTAAAAATCATTTAAAAAAAATTAAAATTCTATAGGTGTTTAAAATTAATTTCAATAAAAGTAGGTTAATGCAAACAAAATAGTTTTTAGAAAAATTCTCTTTCAAGCATAAAAATTAATTTACACTAAAATCGTCTACATTATTTATTCATAGGATGTTTATTATATTATGTATAAATAACTACTTTTTTACCTTAAAATAAATTAAAACCAACATTTATCATTATGGGGACATAATTTGAGGAAAAAAACCAAAATTATTTTTATAAGAATAAAGTATAACCTTGGTTTCAAAAAATCAAGCATGGGTTTTCAAAGTCAACATAATATTTATAAATGATTTAACATAATCAAAAATAAATATTTTACTAATATGATGGTCTTATAAATTTTTAAATCATGTTTCTATCTTGGTGTTTTCATAAATGTAACAGTATTTGTAAAAACAGTATATTCTCTATTCACTTAATAATCAACTTTTTCAGTACAATCAAACAATAATTTCCCAAAGATAATTTTTAAATTATAAATCCAAAATGATGTTCATTTTATAAAATTAAAATTTATAAATTTATAAATTTAAATATAATATAATAGTACAAAATGGGGATAAATTAGAAAATTATTTTTAAACATAAAATTAATCAAAATACTTTCAATGAAAATATTAATTTATTTAATTTAAAATTTCTTTTGGGTATCATCTTATATTATCCTCAAAAAATTTCTAAATACCTCCAGTTGATATATAGTTGTATGATATGCACTGGTGGAAGTCACATGGGGTAGTTTTTCAATCATGGATCTCATATTAATTTTTATGAACTTGAACTTCAAACATATGAAAATTTTCTCAAGTCATAATTAATAAATTTAAACTTGGTCTTGGTCTAGGAAAACCCTAGTGATACCTCTTCCTTTCCAAGATTTAGAAAATGAGCCTCATGAGGAAAAATTCATCCAATTGATACAATTTCAATAGATTTCAAAATGAAGTTACATTAATTTATACCTGTTAATTCAATAACCATAATAAAATTTCTATATTTAATATGTATAAAATATTCCATGGTTTGGTATTAGTTTTATGTTTATAGTTAAATAATATATCCAACAATATTTATTTAAGAAATATATGTACTAAATTCATAGTTTGTTACAATTTCATTTTGAAAATAGTGATTGATGTGCTTTAGAGAATGGGTTGGTTCTAGAAGAGATTATTGGGTAAGGAATCAAGTCTAGTATAAATAATACTCTTATATTATTATAAATAAGACTATTTTGTATATTAATATCCCATTAGATGTATTTTTTATATCTATATTCTTTATTTTAAATTATAAAAATCCATCTTGTCATATAATGTGAGTTTTATTGACTTTTAATTGGGATTGTTTTATAATGTATACCTCTATACTCTTTTTTAATTCTGTTTTTTATTATATAGTATTATATTTGGGACTTATAGTTATCTATACCAGATAGGTTATAGTCTTACCATGCTATATATAGTCCCTCACATCTATTCAAAATCCTCTAGAATATGAGGATACACGTTTGAGGGTTGTGACATTTCATTTTATTGAGGGTAGAGGTGAACTAGGTCGATGATTCTATAAAGTGGCATCAAATATTAGTTTTCCTTTTTTTACAATTTGACATATGGTATAAAAACATATTATGTGGTCATCATTTGATATATAACATATATCTAAGAGAAGTTATCCTTTGTATTAGGAAGTCCTAGGTTACTAGGGATAATATTGTTATTCTTTTGTATTAAATGTTATAATTAAACGTTTTTAAGAATATTTTGTCTAATTAAATGATTTATGACCTTTATATTGGACTACTTAGAATGTTTTGTGTGTTTATGCTTTATATTCATCATATGGGTTTCACAAAACTTATTTTCTCTTGATTTTGGTAGAGCACATTGATTATGATATAGGGTCTAGTTTTGTAATGTTTCAATAAAAACATATATAGTGTTTCCCTATATAAAATTATAGATGCATTCTACATAACTGAGATTTTATTTTTATTGTGTAATTACTATTTTTTAAGTTATTATGTGAATCCAATATATATCTTTTTTTATTGCCTAAGAGTTGGTAGAAGGGTCTAAGGAGAGTTAATGTATTATTTGGGACCCTTTTATATACGATGAATATATAGTAGAGTAGGTTTTTATTCGAGTTACTACTTATCCAATCTATAATATCATGAACAATAATAGAAGTGTTTAGTTTTATGTGTTTGGAAGTCTAGATACATGAAATTATTGAAAACACATGTTTAGTTCCATGATTAAGGAGATGACATTACCCCACAATTGTTGAGGTAGATCCCCTAGTTAATCAAATACCTCATATTAATCAAAAGCATTGAGTGATTATGCTTCATGTTAAAAATTCTATCAGTCTAGAAGTTATAAAATTGTTATCTTCAATGTTATATTTCACTTGATCATTCATGATGAAGAATCTATATTTATTTACTAGATATGTTAGAACTCAATCTTCTAATAATTGGATTGAGTCCATATTGATTTTAATTAATAATTTCGAGACATTCTTTGAGAGGTAGTGAAGATTTTTGTGTATATTCCTTATGAACCAGTGAAGCACTAGTGAGATTTATAATTATATGAAGAATATTATGTGAGGTTATACTATAGGTAATTTCAATCTCATTTCATTGATCTTTTTATTCCTGAGAGCTAAGAGCCAATAGGTCTCAATAGTTTATGCATCTGGTTCTTGAGATCATATCAACGATGGACTATGTTACTAATTTTAAAATGTTTATTTGATTTTCACACTCATGGGGGAGTGACGATACCATCATCATTCTTTATTTTGAGGTTGGTTTGAGACATGTTATTTATTCTAATGTGAATAATGTTTTACTAATGTATTTTTTTGGGAAAATGAACCAGGGACACGTTATTAAGAGAAACCATGTCGAGGGTAGGAATTTAGGTAAATATAACCCTTATGCTTAGTCTAGGAGTGGATATTTTTTTATATGTAATTATTTATTGATTATTTCCATCAGAGTAGTGATAATAAATCTAATTCTATCATTGAATCATCATCTTCCAAGTATGCAAGGAATCCCCCTACTTTTTATTAGTGCAATGGAGTGGTGCATACTAGACTGAAATGTCAGTTAATGCTTGTAGAGTGTTGGTCAAATAATAATATGGGTCATCGAAAAAAAAATCATATCTTTTTTTTGAATTATAATATTCATTCTTATGTTTAGTCTTAAGGATAGGTAGAAAAATCTCGTGCATTATTATAGGGTTTTTATTTGAGTTCTTCCAACCATTCATAGTTAAGAGGTGGTTATATCGAGCCTATGAGATTATTTGAGATATTTAAAGTTCTTCATATATTTTTGGGCCTCAAGTTGATGGTTTTTAATTATTATTAATGAATACTAAACCATATCTCATATATTTGTCTTTGAAGATGGATTAAATAAAATTAATATTTCACTAATATGAAGTGGAAAACATTAATTTGTTGAATTTTACTCTAATACATAATTTATATTCAATATCACTTATAATAAGGTTTTTAAATTGGTATGATAAAAGATGAAAATTATAAATCTGAAAGAATGTGATTTGAATGAAAAATGGGATTTGTTTATGGTAATAATATTTGGAGGGGAGGATTTGGATAAGACTTCGAGAATACATAATATTTACTTTGAGTTTGAGTATAAAAATGGAAAAGCATATTATTTAGAAGAAGATAAAAATATGGGTAAGATGTTATTTCCTAAGGAAGAAAAAATATTGATAAATCCATCATTTAACGACACCTATTTTTTCATGAATTACTTTTGGATATTATATGAATTATTTTTCGGAGGTATGCGATGAGACGACATGAGATATTGAGACCCAGATTTCCTAGAATTATTTTATGAAAATATTTAATATATTATAATCATGCACATGTTGTTTTCTAGAAAAAAATATAAATAACTCTTGAATAGGGAACCAAATAAGAAATACGAGGGTACTATTGAGTTCATAATGTGGTTTTTATCCAAGGTGGGGCATAACTATTTTCAGTGTCAGATATTTGTAAAACAATTATGGGTGAAAATTAATAATAAAAACTAATAATTTGGCTTAATTTATTTAATTTGAAGAAGTGAAAAAATGACTCTATTTAAACACTATTATGACCAATTTTCAAGGTTATCAACATAACCCTATAAATTTGAGAGGATCTGATAGATAGATAATTATAGGAGATCTTGGAGAACGACAATGGATCGAGATATAGTCTAGGATTGTTGCACCATCAATGTTCATGGATCTCACCATCGATGGAAATGTAGGACTATTCCTCATTAGTAATCAATCCAAACACACAGTAGGATATTTTATTTGTGATATTTCATCCCATTATTTTATCATATTCGAACATGTATCAATTCCATGAACTATAATTGATTTTTGTATAGACGGTGGATTTCATTTATGTATTTATTTCATTCGTTTATTATTTCCTCTTTGATTGTCTCAATCAATGATAGGGAATCGAGGTTTAATTATCAAAGGTCAAGGTTTGTTCCTCACATCATAGGGATTATGGATTTTTTCCCTCATTCTACACATGTTCATCCTAGGAATTTTCATTGGCTCGTTGATTGAAATTTAGCTAGTATTTGATCAATACACAATAATTATTCAGTATAACATATCAATACTATAGGTGTGTTTCAAAATCTAGTTGTAAAAATAAAAGGGGATGATCATAGGTGTACATTAATAGACTTTAAGTTCCCATTCATATAGGTTTCAATGGTTTATTTATTTGATTAATATGTGGGATTTTCCTGAGTGAATTGAAAGCCTGAAATCCCAATCTCTAGCATTGAAACTGATATCTAACTATTAATATAAAATCTTAGGCAAGGGTCTCAGCAACTATGATGCATAGGATGATGTGTAATAGATCCTGATGGTTCTTTAAAATGTTGAGTTACACGACATGAAATCCAAAATTACACACCATGTGCCCCCTGTACAGTGTTATAGTTTCTTCATATAGTTAAATATCACATGTCATGTGACCTATTTCACATTTTGTGTGATCATTGTTAGTTTCATGATGTGTATCTTGGTGGATACACAAGAATTGGTAGGCCATGTACACAAACACGACCTGGTGTATATAGGCATGACCAAAGGTACATGGGTTAGTACATTGGCATGACCTGTAGTCAATGGGAAAGGAAAGGTGACATGGGAATGGTATCTAATATTTACTAAATTTCAAGTGAGCCAACACCACAGGAGAATACCATGGGTTGTATGGACACAACGTATACCCCCAATACAAAGTGTTTATTCCCTTCAAGGATGTATTGAGTGCTTTTTTCATCATTTTTGACTAGTATCGGTAGAGTATGTTCCCTTGATCCATCCCCATGAGATTATAGTACATAATTACATACACATATCAGGATTATGATCCCTTCTTGAGGATGATTCTTGGATAGATATTGTGGAATCACTCTTTGAGACTGGAGTTTGATCCTCCATCATTTGATTACCTATGTGGGTTTTCTGTAATTGGTTGGACCGCATTGAGAATTGGATTAATCCTCCATATTCTATCTATTTTATTAGGTTTCGCGGTATATTCAGAGTATGATCCCATATATAGTAGGTTATTCAATTTTGGTTTTCTGGTGTCCAACAGCAGTCCTGGGTATGATCCCTTATTTATGTATCAGGGTATTTTGAGACCAGTGATCTTTATTGGTTGGGTCCCAATGATCAAGGCCACATAGATGAGTGTATATATTGATGGTAAGGATCATGGATTGGAATCTCCCAGAATGATAATTGCTTCAGGAAGTATCTAGTTGATGGTAGTTTCATAGGGACCTCCAGAAGGTGTGATGTCCATCCTAAATATATTTGGCTTTTCCTTATTATACATTGATTTTAATATATATTTTATAGACTTAATATTCTTAATGTTTTATATTGAGTTTCTTTGGGTTGTTCTACTATGTATGTTTATAATCACCTCAACCTGGAATCTTCCAAAACGTGTATTATCATATAAAAATGACACCCTATTTGATCATATAATAGGAGAGGAGAAAGTGGGGGGAATATATCTTGAACTTGATAGACCTATGAGTTTTCTAGGTGCCTTCATTTTATCATATTCCTCTACCTTGGAAAAAATTGGAATCTCTACATTTTTTTGTTGGAATTGTATTTCGACCCTTTTTCATTGAGTACATTACTATCATACTCTAATTGTGGGATCATACATGCATGCATGAATTGGTATTAGTTGTTTTACATTTTAGAATATTTATGATTGTTTATGTGTTCATGTTTATAGGTAAATTATGCTAATTCATCCCATGTGTGGGATATGCCAATGCAGTGCTACTCACCAGTTGATGGCCTATTGGATCCAATCTTGGTGTAGTTGTGGTTCGGTCCCTATTGGGACGAGTTGTGATAGATTGGTCTTAGAGTAGTCAGATATACCATAAGAATGGATTCTAGGATATTAGTTGGGGGAAACAATATTATGTTTTGGAGTTTGTATTTTAGGCCAGGGACAGCAGTTTTGGGGAAGCTTCTGACATATTGATACATCATAACTCTAATAATATACTTTTTGGACTCGTTTCATGTAGATATTGGGTTTGGAAAAACATTGGTACACGCATCATATAATAATGGTTTGTGGTTTCCATTTACTACTTGAGTCATCTCCACATATATACTCTTTAACCTTGGGACATATTTCTTATTTTAGGATGCCTCAATGAAGATAGAAATCTAGGATTCCACCATGATCACGAGGATGATTTATCATGTGATGAGGCTTTGGTATAGGTGCATGTACCAGAGATATAACTTTTGATTTTTTAACATGTCATACCATCCTCAATTGAAAAATATATAGCATTGGTAGTGGTAGTAAAACATTCACGCATGATGAGTGTGATTAATGATTTCTAGAGGCAATGATCTCCTAGGTTTCGGGGTGATCTAGCCCCCCTAAGGACTGAAGAATTTCAATATGAAATCACACATGTTTTCCACCTCATGGGGATGCTTGAAAATTAGATGGAGGTCCTCAAATTGAGCCTTCCTTAGGTATCTTCTTAGTGATGGTGGAGTTTAGTTACTCAATCACAAGATGATATAGATATCACTTAGTAATACGTCAAGAACCTATTCATGGAGGTGTTTTATCAAGCCATATTGAAATTACTAATCATACAAGAGCTTCTACATCTACAGCAGGTAAACATGTTTGTGGAGATGTATTCAGTGAGGTCTACTAATATCTTCAAAAAACTCTGTGGATATGGTACAAGGTTAATTCATTACATCATGGACCTTTTAGAAGGTATTATTCTAGGATATAAAGTCTTTAGGTAAATCTCTCTAAATTCCCACATATGATGTTGTTCTTGATCAGGCTATAGTGGTGGAGAGAATTTTGGTAGTGAATTTGCTGATAGTGGGTGTTGGTAGGGAGCACCTAGTAGCTGAGACCTCATTAGTGGGTAGTCAATGGAAGTCAAAGGGATCTAGGCATGCCTGATTCTATAGAAGATGATCCCAATTCAAATGATTAGTGGTCCATATATCTCATGATGTATCATCTTATCTTATGCAGTAGCGGTGATTCTCTTGTGATGGTTGGGTTCATTTGGAATAAGATTTTCTATCCCATAATAATATTGATCGGGATCAGGTCGGCGGACCATCGAGGCAGAGACATAGGCATGAACATGGTGTTCTGTGGGTTGGGAGACATGGAAGAGGGGATGGTAGGGTATCATAAAGTGGTTGAATGTTTGACATATTACCCCAAACACCCCCATTCAGTCAATGCGAGGCTCAGGGAGATGGTGGTCTGGGAAAAATCCTACAACATGCTATGTAGGCCTATGAATCTGAGGCTCCATGGATAATACAAGCTATGACCTATGTCTTTTAAACACTCTAAATAATATTAATAGACCTTGGTGTGAGTCATTTCTTTCTTTCCAATTATCTATTTCGAGACATAGATATTTCATTTGAGCCTTTGGATGGACCCTTATACATGGATACCCTGACAAGATGTGACTCAATGATTGCACACTTTTTATGATAGTGTGATATGATTCTTGGATGTGATAGTTTTGTATGGGATCTCTTTTTGGAATAGATGAGGCCCGAGTAAGTAATCATAGGTATGGAATGGTTATCCACAGATCATTCCCATATTGACTCTTTGAGTTAGAGGATGTTGTGTTTCCATAGTGATGGGAGGTTTTTTTCCTTTGTGATGGAAAAGGAAACATTGTTAGAGAAGTATGGTCTTGTTAATAGGATAGTGACACATATAAAATTTGATGTTATGGGATACTAGTTCCATACGGTGGTGGAGGAGTATGTGGATGTCTTTATTGAGGACATTTCAGGCTTACCTACCCACCAATATCTAGACAAATTCATTTAATTAAACCCTAATATGAACCAAATATTTTCACTAGCATATCAGACGTCTCTCATAGAGCTACATGAGATGTGGGTGTGGTTAAAGGGCTTGTACATTAAGGGATTTGTGAAACATGATGTTTCAACCAATTCAGCCCATGTGATGTTCACCAAAAAGGCGGATAGGAGCATGATATTATGTGTGAGTTTATGGTTCTAGAAACATATTACTATGAAGAACAAATATCAACTATTGAGGAATGATAATATATTTTTTTAGTTGATAGTACTGAGATGGTTCTCAAATATTGAACTTATATCAGGCTCTCACCAGTTTTGAGTACAGGATGAGGATATATTGAGATAGCATTTAGATGTCATTATGGTCACTATGAGTAATTTGTGATTCCCTTTAATGTGAAAAACTCCCAAGATGTATTCATGGGACTCATGAACTACATCCCTCATACATTATTCGATCAGTTTGTGGTGTTCATCAGTAAAGATATCCAAGTGCACTCAATATGTTAGGAGGGGAACATGAGACACATAAGGATGGTTCTGGACACCCATTGAGGGAACCGTCTTGATAGGAATCTCTCATATAGTCAATTTTAGATTATAGTAGTGCACCTCCTCTAACACGTCTTCACATAGGTAAGAGTGGTAGTGGACTTGGTGAAGTTGAGGAAATGATACGTTGGGAGCCACCAATGAGTGTTACGAATGTGTGGAGTTTCTTTAGGCAATAAGGTTACTAATGTAGTTTTTTACCTGATTTTTCTTGAGTGTATGAACCCTTGAAATCCTTGAACTAGATTTATAATCCGTTAATGTGGATGGAAAGCTTCCACCAATGCTTTCAGGTGTTGAGCCATAGGTTAATGAGAACTCCCATAATGAGATTTATGGAGGAGGGTGTTGAGTATGTATTGTTTTGTGTGGCATTATGGATTGGGCTTGGTTGTGTTCTGATGTAGAGGCAGGAATTGATTTCCTACTTTTGAAATCATTTGAGACCACCTGTTCATAAATAAATGTCCCAATATCTTCAGTTAGTGGTGGTGGTATTCACACTGAGGATATTTAGATTGTACCTGATGGGTGATTGGTTCATCATCTAATATAATCACAAGAGTCACATGTATGTCTTCTCATAGATGGATCATAACATGAGCTAGAGTATTTTGATAGCTATTCTCCCGGACTATGTCTTTGAGGCTATCTATACTCTTGAGAAGGGGAACATGGTGGACGATTCTCTTAGTAAGATATTTTGTTCTTAGTTTTGACCAAAGATTTAGAGTGTTTTGTCTCATTGTAGTTTTCCTTACAAGAAAATTATTGTGTTTATATATTCAGTTGATAGTTTTTACCCCAATTATTTTATAGTGTGTCAGGGATTCTCGTAATTGAGAAGCTGAATATGAAACTTTTTATCCTATGGTATCCACTAAATAGGATCTTGATGGATATTACAAAGGTGAAGATCATGTAATCCTTTTCAATGGATAAATAATGTTACCATTTAAGTTGTGGTATGTGGAAATGTAGAAGTTTCATACACCTCCTTTGGTGGTATATCCATATGTGGAAAATATATATCAGGACCTCCAGCATCAGTTTTTAGGGACATGAAGGAAGCATTGTGTTTCAGTGATTATCTCCCCATACCTCGCCTTTCAGAAAGTGAAGGATAAGAACTAGGTTCCAATGGGTTTATCTCCACCCCTAAAGGTGCTAAAGTTAATGTAGGATGCGATATCCAGGGACATTTTGATAGGGTTTCCAGGAATTTATAGGGTACACGATTCCATTTGGTTGAATATAGACCCACTCACCAAGTCATACCACTTTCTAAACATTTGTAAATAGTGTTTAGTAGACATATTAGGATTTATTAATGTATATATGATCTTTTGGATCCATATATTTTCCGTGATGATCCTTTCAAACCATGAAACTCATTTCATGTTGCAATTAGGGAGAGGATATCAGGAGGTCTTTGGACTCTATTTCATCTGAAAATACTATTTCAACCACAGTATAATGGCCAAAATATGTAAACTATTTAGATATTAGAGGATATGTAGTGGGATTACATGTTAGACTTTGTTTGTAGTTGTGAGGATCATCTACCCTTGGTGGATTTTGTGTGCAACAATAGTTACCATCCACCATTGGTATGGAACTATTCAAGGATGTATATGGGAAACCCTATAGTCCAACAATTTATTAAACTAATCTATGTATTTCATCACTCATTGGACCATCGATGTTGTGATTGATTATAGAGATGTACAAATTATCCAGGACTGGATGAGGAGTTGACCAAGCAATCAGATGTCTTATGTGGACAGATGATGGGGACCTATAGGGTTCTTTGAGGGAGGCTGTTTGTTCCTAAGGGTCTCACCTCAATGAGAATTGTAATGATTTTCCAAATGGGGAATGTTATCTCTATGATTAATTGGACCTTTTATATAATTTTTAGATTTGGAGAGGTGGTATACCACTTATCTCTACTACCCTAGTTGGATTGGGTGCAGGAGCTACACCATAGGTCATACCTAAGTAGGTACGCGGACGAACTGTCATATGTTATCGACTAGGGTGAGATATATATCAAGTATGGAGCTACCATTCTTGAGTTCCTAGTATAAATTGAGGATCATTAGGAGTGGTTCATTCATATTTGATCAATTCCCCTTGTACATGAACGGTGGTAGCTTGATATTCTTTAAGAGAGAACTTGGGAGTGGGATACCTAGATGAGAGCCCAATACCCTCATATTTGTGAGTCAGTGTTTCTATTTTCAGGATAAAAATTTCTATGGTGGGAAGAATTTAATTACTTTGATTTTTTTCATGTATTACTTTTAGATATTATATATATATATATATTGAGAACTAGGAATTATGACGACATGAGATTACGAGACTCAGTGTGCCCGGAATTAATTTTTTGAAATATATTAAATATATTAAAATCACATGCATTCATATCCCATGAAAAATTGGAATAAATCTTTAATTGGCCTCAAATCCAAAATATATGGGAACTATTGATTTTAGAATGAGGGTTTTACCCAAGGCATGACATAACCTTTTTCGATATCGAGCATTTATGAAAAAAATATCTTGGATACAAAATTAATAAAATATATTTATTTATTTATTTATTTTTTGCTTATTTTATTTAAAAAAGTGACATAAATCCATTATTTAAATGCTTTCATGTAAAAAATTCACATTTATCCACATAACCCTACAAATTTTAGAGGATTCGTTGGAGAGTGAATTAGAGTAGATGATGGAGAATGAAAATGGATTGAGATCGGATCCAGGTTCATTGCACCATTAGTGTTCATGGATGTATCCTTCAATGGAAATGTAGGACCATTAATTATTAAAAATTTATACAAACTGTATATAGGAAACTATATTTTTTATACTTTAACCCATTCTTTTATTCCGATCAAACTTCGATCAATACCATGAACTATAATCGATTCGCTCATCAATGGTAAAAATAATTAATGGATGTATTTTTTTTATAACCTATTCAATTGTATAAATTAAATTTATTAAGGATGAAAAAAATGTCTAAGGTTCATTACTCACATTTTATAGCTTATGGATTTTTCCCCCCATTCTTCACACATACATCGTGGGAATTTTAATGGAACCAAAATTTGAAGATTACCTGGTATTGGAACATTGTGCAACCATTCTTCAATTAAAAAGATCAATACTGTGGTTGAGATTTTTTATCAAGGGTTTTATTGAGGTGTTATGATAATAGAGGATGATCGGAGGAAGATTATAATGGTTTTATGATTCCCATTCATCTAGGATTCGATGGTAAGGATACAGATGATGCAAGTTGGAATTTCCTAATCAGATTAAATAACTAGAATGCTGGTATCCAATGATGGACGTGATGGATGACCCCAAATCTACAATCCTCAATGAGGGTGGTGATTATGGTGATTCATAGGATGACATAGAAGAGATACCAATGTATCTGGAAAATGTCGATTTACAAGGCGCGTAATTCGGGATTAGACATCATGTGGGACCCCCATTGTACAGTGCTAGGGTTCCCACAAAGAGTTAAATATCAAATTTAATGTGACCAATAGAACATGTCACCTGAAATATGTTGATATCTCAGCAAGTTTATAGAAATATACACATTCATAGGTAGGCCAAATACATGAACACAACTAGGTGTAAGTGGGAATGGCTTTGTGTACATGAGTTGGTACATAGCCATGGCCAATGGTACGTGGGCATGACCCGGAATCATGATCAGTGTTTCTAGTGATCCATACATATCATGTACTATTTATACACACCATTTATATGGATATTTAATTTCTGTGTGATACATCACAACACAGGTAGTCCATGGGTTGGATATACATGTTATATACCCTATTACTCATAGTGAATTTGCTTTGAGGGTGTTTGGAGCTCTTAGTTTCATCAGTATTGACTAGTATTGGTTGACTGTGTTCCCTTGTTCCATCACCCCAAGGGTAAAATTAGCTATTACATCCAAATATTAGGATTTTGATCCCATTTGGAGGATGAGTCTATGATAGAATTTGTAGCAACCCTCCATGAGGTTGGGGTGTGATACATTGTCATTTAATAACTTGGCCGGGGTTCGTGTAATTAGAATGACCTCCTTGATCATGGTGTTAATAATCCATCTAGACGTTCAATTTAGTGGGGTTCATGATATTTTTGAAGTATGATCCCCTACATTCTTGGGTGATCTATTATGGGTTTTTGGTGTACCTCAGTGGTATTCGGTGTGTTCCCCTATCTTATTGTTGGGTTTTTTTACCATTGAGCTTTATTGGGTGCGGACTAATGATCGCGGCCTCTTATATGAGTTTCTATGATGATGTTATGTCTCTTGGAGTGGATTATCTACAAATAAGTATTACTTTAAGTTGTATCATGTGGATGGAAGTTTGGTTGTGACAACCTGGAGGTGTTTTGTCCTTTCGGAGTATATCTGGGTTATTCATACTATAAATTGATTTATATTTAATTTTTATGAGGTAAATATTATTGATTCTTTTTTTTTGAGTATTTTCAGGGTGTCTTATAGGGTATTTTTATACTCACCCCTGGATGGGTTTGGATCACACGTGTTGTGTCTTATGAAAATGATGTCTCATTCGACGGTGTCACAGGAGGACGATGAGTGGGTGGATCGTTTCAAGAGATTGAGAGAATAAGGTGTTTTATGGGTGGTTTTACATTATTATAGTCCTCTTATTGGAGTAGGTTGGACTCTCTCCAATTTTTCATTAGGATTGTATTTTTCTATTTTCAGTTTTAGTACATTACTGGAATACTTAAATTATGGGATCATATATGTATACAGGCATTCTTATCAGTTGTTTTAAATTTCATAAATTTTTACAGATGGATATGTGTACATGTGTATAAGAACATTATGCTAATTCTTCTCATGTGTGACATATACCTACTCAGCACTAGTCACAAACCCCTTCTCTATTAGATGCAGCCTTGGGGTAGTCACGGTCTGGTCCCCATTGGGTCGGGTCATGAAACATCATATTATATAAATATATTTCTTTCAGAAGATGATAATTGAATTTTTAAAAGTATAAGATCATATGTTTTTATGTAATATGTAATTTGTAATTCACAAATAATGCATAAGAACTTTTGTGGCACTTAAGGTGTTGAAGAGGCACACATAATATGTTTTTTACGATCAGTTCATTTGTGTAGAAAAACGAAACATCATATATGATACATAATATTTTTATCATCATACATATTGAATTTATTTTGATACATATTAAACCTGGCCACCAATTTATAATACGTAATATATTTCATTTATCCCAAATATTTTTTCTTTTAGAGTAAACATGGGGATTGTAAAATTCTAGTGAATTATATTATAATTATTATTTATATAAATTTAAGGAGGAAATAATATTTTAATAATATGATAATTAATCATTCCATTCATGTATTAAAAATCATTAATGGATTCTGTTATTCACGTAGTTATGAAGGAAGATAGTGCACGCTATGGAGGAGTCTGTTGCATCGTGAAAGATAGAAGAAGTTATAGTAAATTTATTCAATAAAGAAATAACCTGTATAATTGAACCATGATGACCAACAAAACATTTAAAAGAATTAATAATAAGAAAAATTAATAAGATAATTGAGAAATGAGTTGAAAGGTAGTTATTTTCCAACTATTGATCTTTAAATTTGAATTCAAAATATAGAAAATCAATGCAATAGGATAAGATAATATTTTTTATGATATAAAAATATTTAATTATGGAATAAAAAAATATGTATACATATATAATCAAAGATAGTGAAATTAGGATAAACAATAAGATACATGTCACTACAAAAGTTGAAGAAGAAGAGAGATGAAAAACAAAGCACTGTAAAATTGAATGATTTTTTATAAGGTTGAAGAATCTAATGGTGTTAAAAAACATTCCTATATTTTTTTATTCTTGTGGATGAACTTTTAATATATGGTAAATTATGTTTTATATTATTTCAGGTATTAATTTTTTTTAATTCACTTGTTAAAACTAGTATATTATTTGATCTCATGTGAATCTAGATCATTCTAAGAAATCAAATTTTCATTTAGATTATAGATTCACTTAAAATATATTATAACTATTACGATAGTGTTTTTGTGTGTGTAATATTGATGAAATTAATTAAATTTAACAAGTAATGAATAATGTTTCAATAAGAAACCAAAAAATAATAATTGAAATCATTGATTCACCCCCCACATAGATATTTCTCACTAATATTGAGAGTGTCTTAATGTGGTATAATATCCACGAATTCCTTTGAATAAAATTTGTTGTATTAATTTTAGAGAGGAAGTATTCTTTTATGTTTATAGAATTGGTATATACTTTCTATTGTTAATATGGACAACGATAATTTATTGAACATCAATGGGATTCTAACTTTTTATAGTAAATATTATCACATGTGTAATTATAGGAGTCTACCCTTTTTAATCTATTAGTTTGGTTGTATTGAATGATGAAAATGATGGATTTACACTTTGATATGAAGGTTTTCATGAAAACATATAATAGAAAGAAACTAGTGAATAATATGAATTCTTTGAATTTTATTTTTTTATCTCTTCCAAATAAAAATTTTTATTTGTTAATTGAATCAAGATAGAAACATTAATATGAGATAAAATATAAAATAACATCATAAGAAATAAAAAGGTTGAAGTGGGAAAAACTATAGGTTTGGAGGATAAATTATAAACACAAAAACCAAGATAGAAGATAAATGGCGGTTCAATTATTTAAAAGTTAAATGAAATGTTGAGTGTAGTTAGAGTACATAATAATTTTTGAGAATATTTCATGCATTATTCAATATAGGTTTGATGAAAAATATTTAACTTATAAATAAAATGATAGTGTATATATCTTTAATATTATATACCAAACATTCTTAATGTAAACATGAGTTCAAAGGTAATATAATTAAAAAATAAGGGTAAGAATGAAAATGAAATTTCTATTAAATCCTTTAAACAATAACAGTGTATGAAGGAAGTTCTTATATAATAAGGATATTTTTTATGAATATGCATATATTGAAGTGAATTTTAAAAAACTCATGTCAATCATCTCTAAAAGATTGTGAAGAGGAAAATACAACATTATGGGGAAAATTCCACTAATGTGCTCCAAATATAGATACAACGTAAACTTCATAAAAAATTATCTAAATTTAAAATAATATGTTAGTGAAGTTGAGGTTGAAAATACAAGGAGATTCTTCCAGAAGAAAGTAATAAAACATGATAAATCAAACTTTTATTCAAAATTAATGTGTAATAATTTCTATAAATACAAAAATAAGAATTTCATTTCAAATAATAATTACTATGAGTGTAATTATAATGAATAGGAATTTTAAAATAACATTGATAATGATAAAGAAAATACTAATTTATAAATTAAATGAGGAAGGATTCAGAAGTGATGAAAGTTGTAATTCTTATAGTTCTGAAGAAATACAAATGGTGTTTCAATTGAAGTTATAAATAAATGAGCGTATTAATAATATAAAAAAGTTGTTCTGGAGAGAAAAAATTAAATAAATTAATAATTTTTGAAGAAATATTTCTTCTATTATTTTGATGAAGAATTAAGGTTACTGAAAGATATTTAATAATTAAATATATTTTTATATGAGAGGAAAACATTGAAAGATGAGATGGAAAATAAATTCAATGTGAATTATAAGTAACATGATATAATCTAATTGAATTTTATCAATTTAGAAAAATAATTGGACAAGTTTAAATTCTTCTTTTAGAATTTTGGTCAGTAGTGTTGTGAAAATTCAAAGAAAAAGATTTAGAAATGTGTTAAATATTCCTAAAACATTGAGTATCACATATAACAAAAAATATCACAATAAATATTTGAGATATATATTGAAGGTTTTGTTATAAAGTCTAAGTTGAAGACACAAGTAAATAAAACCAAGTTTGTTGCAAAACAAGGTAATTATCAAAAATCCTGAAATTCTATGAACAGTGGCTTAAAGGAAAAAAATGACATAAATAGTGATTTGGAGAAGGATAAAAATAATTATAAATTATTTAATAATATTTTAGGATTCAACCAAAATATTTTACCAAAAAGACCCAATATTAATGGCCAAATATAGAATAAGTGCTAGTGTCTTCATCTGAACAGTAATCTATTTACATGGGGAAGTATGGCTTGTATGGATATGATTTCAAACTGTGAAGGATTTGCGGACTTGGTATGGAATTTTATTAATTAAAAATGATTTTATTATCCTAAAAGTATTAAAAGTAAGTGTTTTAGGGGGATTTAATTCACTCATTCAAGAAAAATACAAAATAAACCAAGAAAATCTAGACTGAATAATGAAAATAAATTTCCATTATTGCAAGTAGTTTTTGGAATATGTAACTATTAATGTTGCTTTTATAAGGATAATCTCACCGTTATACATGCATTGTTGAGTATGAATTATAATACTCTATATTTATAGGAGAAGAGTGAAAAAGAAAATAAAAATTATTTTTTATTCATTTTCAATTTATGCTTCTAAAAAAATGTCCACGAATTCTAGATAGTTGATGTTTTTACCCCTGAATAGATATTTGAATCTATTGAAAGATGTTGAAAATTTCCAGGGAGGATCAATGACCATTATAAATGATGGTTCACTTAAAATAAATCAAGATGCTTGAGATGTGATTCGAAAAATGATGTTGATGTCTAAGAACACTTTATATATTAATGAGAAGAAACAATCTATTTGGTGTTTCTCAGCTATGTGATGAAGATAATAAATTAGTATTCAAGAAATATGGGTTCTTATTTAAGAGTAAAAATGATGGATGAATTTTGAAAAGTGGAAGGTTAACAAGTGGAAACTTTTTTTATGTTGGTGATCCTCATCATTCATGCTACATAATCATGAATGATGAAAATAAATTATGACATTGAATACATGGTCATATTAGAAACAAATATGAGTAAATTACATGGGGAGATAATTTTCTTGATGTTTCTCTTATGTATATTGGGATAAATTTAATTTTATATATATGTAAAAAAATATAATATTATTAAATTTTTACAAAATTTATTTGAGATTAAAACATCTCATCCATTGCAGCTTATCCACTAAGAAATTTATATACCTAAGAGAAAATAATAAAATATATATAAATACAGTTATTTTATTTCTTTTATTAATGAATTTACTCATATCACTTGTATTATTTATACAAATAATTAATTAGAGGCTCTAAAATTTTTAATGACTTTTATAAGTAGTGTTTAAAAAGAGTTTATTTTCATCTAAATAAAGATTTGAAAAATAATGGTGTAGAATATTCTAGTAGAAGGTTTTATTCTTATCATTAAAATTATGGTATTCACTATGATCTCAATTCTTAATTAACACCACCAAAAAATGGTCTTTATAATTGTATGAATATAATTTTGGTAGATATGGTTTATACTATGTTTATTTATCAGGATTCTTCTTATTATTTTTAGGTATAGACAATTAGTATAGAATTTAACATTGAAAATCATTATTTGTATAAACAATTAAGATGTTCCACTGTATAATATGTATTATAATAAGTTCTTTGTTTTTAAATCATTGAGGATTTTTTAGAGCCCATTCCGATAGAATGTAAGGCGAGAAAATTTAGGGAATTTTGAGACAAAATGGTTTATGGAAATTTCCTTATTTATCTCTAAAAATAGATGGGGATTCCATTTTTAAAATTAAAATACAAATAATATTGTGTATACTACTGATATAAAGTTTTTGAAACACTAAAATATATTTCACATTAAAAATATCATTCCAGAAGTGATATTGATGAATCATTTTTTGTTGAGAATTAGGAAGAAGTTTTTGGGAATAATGTTAGGGAAGAAGTAGTGTAGGATGATGTAGATGATTCATCTATTTCAAGTGACAAAGAAAAACATTTTCAATTTCATCCAAGGATACGAAACTCTGTATTAGTCTAAAATAGTATTTCATTAAAGGGACAACATGATCAAACAAAAATAACATTGAAGACATCAACACATACCTCACTATTTTTATATGTTGATCCAATAGTTGTTAATTAATAATTGAATAATAATGAGTGGTTTTATGATAATGATGCATAATTATTTTAGATTGAGAAGAATAAGACCTATGATTTTGGACAAATGACTAAAAACCGAAGTTTCATTAGAAAACATGTGTCTGTTTTGAAACATGATGAATGAAAATGTGAATTTGTAAGAAATAATTCATGACTTATGTGCAAAGGGTACTCAAAAGTTGAAGGAATTTATTTTGATGAAACATATATACTGCTTTCTAGACTAGAAACTATTATAATATTTATTTTTATTACATCATGAGGTAAATACATGATATTCTAAATGAATTTCATATCTTCCTTACTCAATAGAGAGTCGAAATAAGAATTATATATTGATAAGTCATGTTTTTTCATGATTGGTAAAGATGAATGTTATGTTTTCAATTTAAAAACTACACTATATGGGTTAAAACAATCCCCAAGAGTATATTATTCCATGTTTGTTACATATTTGAAGTGTTTTATGTTTGTGAAAGGAATATTGGATAATAATATCAAAACTATAGGTGATTATAAGGTATCCCCTATTATTCTTGTTTATATAGATGATATCATTTTCTCATGAAATGAAGGAGACTATACTGATTTTTATTTGGTGAAGAATAAGTTGACGAAATATCCATGATTGGAGAAATGTGATAATATTGTGTTTAAAAATTTATCAACAAGAATATCACATATATATTTTTAATGGAAATTATGCTCATTGAGTTTTAATTATGTTTTTCATTAAGTATTAAAAAAAATTACACATATTTCTGTGGGAACCAAATTGTCTAAATATGATAAATAGGAATACTTTAGCAGTATGGAATTTTGTAATCTTATTTGAAGTCTAATTTATTTTAAATCGTTAATGATGGATATTTTATATGTTATTAATTAATATGATTCTAATATTAATGTGCAAAAGGTGTCTAATTTTATGGCTGGAAAAAGAATTCTCAGATAAATCATGGGAATAGTAGACTAGAGACAAAAATGTGATTGTACTAGAAATATTAATCTATTTGGGTATATATATGTATATTAGACCCGAAATATAGATGATATATGGTTAATATATAGGGGAGTTTTTGTGTGAGTGAAATGTGTTTATGTTTGAACAAAAATAATCTATATGTCCTTGAGTGCTACAAAAAATATGTATTCCTAAAACTAAAGATATAAACCAATTGAAGTAGATGAGGAAATAGTTGTAAGTGCGTAGTTTAATGTTTTACTATCTACACATTTTATCCTTAGTTTTTAAAATCACAACACATTAGTAAAAAAGATCTTTTACTAGAATTATATTTTCATATTATTTTAATATGTTTTTTAGAGAACATTTTATTCATCCAAATGAATAGATATTTCTAAAATGATATTATAACCATTCCAAATTAGTCTCATCCAATAGAAAGACTAAAGTCTAGTCCATTAGACTGACCAAAGCCCAATCCATCAGATTGAACAATGTCCATTCCATCAGATTGATCTATGTTCTTTTAATAATAATGAAAAAATATAGTCTGTTAGTATGACAAAATATAATCTATTTGTATGAAAAAATCGAGTCTATCAATGTTGAAAAATATATCTTATCGGTGTGAATAAATTTAGTATATCATAGTGAATGAGTATAGTCCATTAGGATGACATTTGTTACTCCATTGGAATATTAAAGTTTATAATCATAGTCCAAATTATTTCTACCAGATAGAATACATTTTTACAATATTTTAATATTTCTACCTGAGTAAAATCATATGAAGATGTATTTTCTAAGCAGTCAAGATGAATATCATTTGAGGTTGTTGCAACCAACATCGAGAATCATGGAAATATAACATTTTAATGAGTTTCCATAAATATAGGTCCATTAAATGAGATGGGTGTTAATGCATTTTTGTGAAATAAATCATTATGAATACTTATCTAACATAACAATTTGTTACTTTTTCATTATAATATTTCAAAGAGTTTTTTTAAGGAATCCATGTTGGGATTTTAAATTCCTTAAAAGTTTTTTGTATTTGTATTCTATGGATAAAATGGATTTTAATAAAGGGATTCGGGGAGAGGAAGATGGATGATTTGGATATAGCTGATTAAGGGATTCCAAGGATATCAAGAAAGTGTTTATTATCATAGTTTAGATCAAGGGATTTCATGCTAAACAAATATATATTTTATAGTAAGGTTAAAGACCATTGATACATAAATTTATGTTTTATTAACTTCTTTAACTCTTAATGTTAAGAAGAAGAAAAAATTGATTATAAATTTAGTAATTCATTATTACATTCACTTTTATGTTTACTTTTACAATTTATAAAAGCAATATTTTTTCACTATATAGTGTTTTAAGAACGTTTATTTTAGTAAAATTTTGTATAATTTGATTTACTATACATGCTCTAAGTCCATTACATGTTAAATTGATTATTAGACAAAAATTGAGTCTATTATAAGTTACTATGTTCAATGGACACAATCTGAATCTGATGAACTATAATAAAGTGAATTGGGTTTTAATCAATTTAAAATTTTATGCCAAAATTCACCCCACCACTCTTGTAGCCATTCCAACCCTTAAAATCCAATAATTGGCATCATCACAGGTTCTAATTCTTTACAACCTTGTTTTAAATTTTCTTATTTTAAGAATGTTTTTAATTTTTTTTATAAACTATTATTACACTAATGTTTCTATTGTATAATGTATTTTCTTATAATATGCCAGTTTAAATAATTGGAACAATCACTCCCTAACCACATACGCTCTTTTATTTTATTCTTCTCATGGTCTCACATCGTTTGGACAAAATTTTGGTTTGGGGTCCCAGTTTTATATCTTCAAGTTTTTATAATATTGATGGGTTTTGAATGGGTGTGCAGGCACCACACGGTTGGCGGTAATCATGTGGTCAGCCAGGGTGCCATTACAATTTTCTACTACATAAAATAATAAGAGTATATGAGAATAAAATAGGTAAATGTTTAATACATAATAATAGTAATACTATTCTGAAAATGACAATACTTTTCACGACCAACCTTCTCCAAGATGAGGGAAAGGGACAACAAACTACCAGACACCTCATTCTTCAAGATAAAGGAGAGATAATGACCCTCGATTCCCGCCTTCATCAATCCCCATATTGGTGACAAGAACTAAGGGTATAGAATCTCAAACATGAAAAATAGAAGGAATGACCCTTTTATAGAACATGATTGGGATATAAGATGGTAAATCCACAAAAACTCCAAATACTAAAAGTAAGAGTAAATCCAAAATCCTTTCCCACATGGATTTTCAATTGAAAATATGATAAAAAGTAAAACAAAAACTCCAAATTAAGGTACCAAAAGCAAAGAAACTAGGAAGAGACAACAACTAATTCTGACACCTGAGCTAGTAATGTCTAGCATGATCCTCAAAGTAATCATGGAAACCAGAAAATAGTTTTATATATGTATGGTGAGCTTACAAGTATATTCAGTGGGGAATCTAAATCTAACTAAGCACAAGTGCGGGAAGCATACTAACATCCTTATGAGAAAACAATAGAACCTCAAAACACCTACCAAAGAGTACTAACCAACCTAGCTTCACTAGGGCACGCTCACCAAATAACACAAGTCATGTATAGTAACAGTATAAGAACAACGACAATTGGGTGCCCCACACCACTTTCCAACAAGTTAATTGGTCATCCCTAATAGCTGATGACTTGATGCTAAAAATATTCCCATATGTAGTCCTACTTCCACAACATGTCCCCCTATACACCTGAGCCTCAAACCACATAAAATTATTACCATGGACACTTGGGCCATAGAAACCATGCCTCTCTTCCGAAGACACCTAGCCCTTAACCCAAAGACACTTGGGAAAACAACCTTGGCCCATAAAAACCTAGGCCTCTCATATATAACTAACACTTGCCCAATGGTTCTTGGACAATGTTAATACTCAAGCCATTTTAGCCTTCCTAGATATGCTTGAGCGGTATGAACCTGAAAGTGAGTGAAAGGTAGAAAGATAGTTACCAACCATACATCCTCCCATCATGATGTCTTGAAAGAGAGCCTTCCCCAATAAATGGGGTTGTTTATAACATGATGATCAACAAGGGTGGGGTGCATTTAGAAATCAAAAGTAACTATAATTTATATACATATTTTTAATTAAAAACTAAATCTAACCAATGGTTTTCAAAACAAAAACCAGTACCACTTTTTTTCTACCCCTATATGAACAACCACACAATAACTATAGACAAAGCATGACACAATCCCTATTTATTGAACCACATTCCATTAATTTATTTAAGGTATTCACTATAATCTATAACATTGCTGTCGGGAAACATTTAGCAGTGACCATTTGAAAAACAACAAGAAAAACCAAAATGTAGTCCCACTACACAGCAACACAAAACTACATTTTTGATCCACTTCACAAACCCCCATTCTTCCTAGACACTTTTTCAGCCATTAACAACTTTCATTATTTAAAATTATATCACACAATACTTCTCTAACTACCCAACATTACATACCCACATCCCAAACAATGTTCATATGGAGTCCCACTGCATAAAAAGTTCATAACCACACCGCAATCCCACTGCCCAACGTTGCTCCATTCCCACAACACAAACAAAGGATGTCTCACTACAATAAATTACATCCATTACAGAATCAATCCGTGTCTCAAACTAGGATACCAAAACACCCCATGTACCACCCAATATATTATGCCCACAAAACACAATCTAGAACACACAGAACACCACCACATCTATCAAGACAAGTGTATTCATGTTTTTGAAAGAGGGGTTCTTTAATTCCACTTTAATACAATTGGGGATATCACACAATAGGATTGATCATGTGGCATAAATTTATTTATAAAAATACATTTGATTAATTATATTTAATGATACATTAATTTATTCAAGAATCTCAACAAAATAGAACATCACTAGTGCACAAGCAAAGGCCAAAAATAGCTAAGATTTTTAAAAGGAAAACAACCACAACAACCATAATATAATAAAATATAACAAATAAAATTGGAAATCAACATCAATCCACTCCCTGCCCATTATTTTATTTTCCCATGTTATCATTTGATCATATTCAATTTTTATTTATTTTCTGTTTTAAGAAAAATATTTAGATGTTCCTCACAAGGATTCATTAGTATACACACCATGCATGATGCATGATTAAAGAGAGAAAAAATGAAATCCATGTATAGGTGATCAAAGGATTGATGTTACATATTACACCATGAACAGTGGATCGTGTGAGTGGTAAGAAACTCTATGAAAGATGAGCAGGAGGGCTCTAGCACAGACACACAACTCTTCTAGGGAGAAAGTCTCTAGAAGAACCATGGGGAAATAGAAAACATACAAGGAAGGGATGATAAGACATTAAATATATAATTAATATCCTTTAAAACACCCATGGAAGGCTTGAAACTCAGTTTAAGTCAAATAAGACATTATAGGGGCGAAACTAGTAAAACACGGTAAACTGAACAAAAAGGGTGAGACGCCATTTGGTATTCCACCATTTTGTTATGGCACCATCACGGTGCCACCTTTGTGGTGCCACCATTTTGGTGTGGAACGTCATGGTCCCACCATTACAGTGCTGACTTCACAGTGACTCCCTTTTTATGTCACATCGTTACGATGCCACTTCCATATTGTGCCACAATTATGGTGCCACCGTTTTGGTGTGCTATAGTTTTGGTGCCACCATTTCGGTGTGCTATCGTTTCAGTGCAACTATTTTGGTGAAACTGTTTGGTGTATATCATTTTTTTTGAAACCATTGAAACAAAATCATTGCGACCCCCAAGAAAACAAGAAGCAATGGATTTAAACAATGGAAAGTCCCAAGTAAATCCATGTTATTCCATCAGATACCTATCAAGATATTATGTTCTCTAAGAATTTAAAACTAATCCAGAGGAAGAGGGGTCCGAAAAAACACCCTGTAGATACCTCTTAGGGACAAACCACATTGAATTTTTTAAAAACTAATGTTAAAACCTCAAAAACTGAGAACACATCCTTGACATCTACCTTCTAACAATGGGGAAAAAATACGGCTCCACTACTCATAAGTAACCTCACAACTCCAAAGGTAAAACTATCCAAAAAATGTATTTGGGAGATCCTTCTATGAGGTCAAGATACTATCCTTCATGGGGCATCACTTGCTCGCCCATACGGGTTTAATCACATTTTCATTAATTCATATTGATTTGGGATTAGGTCGTCCCTTCCCTACACATTTGGACTTTTCACACACATATCCAAGGAAACAACTCATCTCATAACAAAGAAGGTCAAGAATTACATCACAAGAAAATAACAAAAGTAAAACACAATAGAAAAGCACAAAATGTCTTTGGGTCATAGTCATGTAACTATGACTCCCGTTCACATGAAATCTCCTCAAGGCCACCATGCCTCTAGATCACATGAACCAAATTAATGGTACGTACACGACGTACCTTCTAGTCATGATCCACTATTCTTACAGTTTTTTCCACGAACATCATGTCGTTATCGACATCCAACTCCCCCACCCCATTTAATTAGTTGGGATTCACGGTGTAGATATCACTAGAGTTGATAGACATGGAAGATGTAGTGGATCCTCTCTAACTGGTGTGGCAATGATAACTAATATGCCACCTTTCCAACTAGTCACAACACCTATAAATGGTCTGATGAACCTTCAAGAAAGCATGCTTCCTCTTTGAAACCTGTAATTCCCACATTGGGGAGAAAAAATCAAGTAAATGTGGTCCCCAACATCGAACTCCAAATTCCTCCTCGTATGATTGGTATACAACTTATGCTGGTCATGTTCTGCCTTCATCCTCTCACACATGGACTGAACCTTTTCTCTCATACTCTTCACCACCTCTGGGCCAAGAAAACCAGTCTCACTAACCACTATCTATCACATGGGTGAAAGACACAGTCATTTGTACAAGTATTAGAATGGAGAAATGCCAATAGTATAGTGAGAGCTATTATTGTAAGAAAACCCTACCAGATTCAAGTGTCATACCCACAATCCTCCAAAGTCTGCAACACAGGCTCGCAGCATATCCTCCAACGTTTGGATGGTCCTCTCTATCTTCCCATCCATAAGAGGGTGGAAAATATTACTAAAGAATAACCGGGTGCCAAAATAATGATGTATTCCCTTATAGACTTGATAGGTAAACCATGTTTCCCCATCCGAAATGATGAAACATTGAACTCCATGTAGTCGTACAACTTCACCTACTTATCTCTACGCTACGGCACCCATTGTGTTCGACTCCCAGATCGCCAGGAAGTGATCGGATTTTGTCAATCAATCCACCCATACCCAGATATCATCACAACCACCCAGATCCATGGGTAGTCCAATGAAAAAATCCATTGATATGTCATCCCACTTCCACTCAAAAACATATAATGGCTGAAATAGAACACCATGAACATGGTGCTCATCCTTCACTAACTAACACACTTGGAAATTTTCCCCAAACTCTACTAATGACTCCATTATCCCAGGCAACAAAAACGGGTCCCTCAGTGGTTGGTACATCATGGAAACATCTAGTGTACCGAAAGGGGTTATATATAGAACTCATGGAGAAGTCCCTTGTGCATTTCCACTGGGACAAACAGATTCCCATGAAACAACATTTGATTCTGACTATCCTCCTACCATACATCCAAATCATCACCTTGGTCAAAACAATCGCACATCACTTTAGCCTCTGAGTCTCCCTATTGAGACTCCTCCACTTGCTAAATCTAGTAATACTTCAGTTTTATCTGAAACATACATCCTCCACCACTTTCCTCCCTAGCATCTAGGTGCAATGAAACCAACTCCTACATTGCCTTCCAAGAATCTATGGATTCTCGAACCACCTCCTTTTGTGTCTTCCTACTCAAATTATTAGCCACCACTTTCCCCTTTAATATGGTGTAAGATATCTCAAAGTCATAGTCTTGTAGAAACATTATCCACATATGTTATTGCAATTTTAGGTCTCGTAGGGTGAATATATACCTTTAGCTCTTGTGATCTGTGAAGGCCACAAAGCATTCCCCAATGTGGTAATTCCACCATTACTTCATCAAGAAAACAATAACTTGAAGCTATGGGTTATGGGTTGCATAGTTTGGTTCATGAGTACATAACTGCATAGACCCATAAGAAATTACCCCATGTTGTTTCATTAGCACACACTTGAATACTAGATCGAAAGATTCATAGAACACCTCGAACAACAACTCTTCCTATAGAAATCTGAGCACTAGATCGAAGACTAACATCCCTTTCTAACAGTTTAAGTCTCCATGACACTTCTCACTCTACACAAAGGACTAGCCTTTTCTAGTCAATGCTGTCAATAATTATGAAAATTGGGAGAAGTAAAGTACGAACCTTTGGTAATATCCTACCAAACATAGGAAATAATGAACCATTTCTGCATTATTGGGTTCTTCCCAAGAAACAACCGCTTTGACCTTTGATGGGTCCTCTTCTATCCCTTGATGGGACACCAAATATCTATGGAAGGTCACCTCTCATGTATAAAACTTGCACATTGATAACTTTCCATAGATCTAGTGGTGTTAGAGAACCTCAAAGACATTCCCCAAATGCTTGGCATGCTTCTTCTCTGACCATAAGTAGATCAGGTTGTCGTCAATGAACATGATGATGAAACGGTCCAGGTACTCACCAAAAAAAGTTCATGGGACCCATGAACAAAGTTGGTGAATTCATAACATGGAAAGACATGACCACGAACTCAATGTGTCTATACATGCACCTAAAATCATTCTTCAGGATGTCACCCTCATTCACCCTCAACTGGTGATATCCAGACCGTAGATCGATCTTAGAGAACAAACAAGATCCCTTCAACTTGTCGAAAAGGACTTTGATCCTCAGAAGGGGTTAATGGTTCTTGTTCTTCAACTAATTCAGTCTCTAGTAGTCTATACAATGTCATAAAATATTGTCTATCTTATTTACGAATAAGACTGGACCACCCCACAACAACACACATGGATGAATAAAACCCTTCTTCATCTGGTCATCAACCTTAATTTGTGACTCCCACAGCTCATAATGTGTCATTTGATAGGGATCCATTGAAATTTTTCGGGCATCGGGCTTTAAGTCTATCCTAAACTCAATGTCATTTAAAGGGGGAGGATTCAAAACCTCCTCTAATAAGATGTCCAAAAACTCTCTGAAAACTCTGGGAACATCCCTCATATCTATGTATGATGATTCCACTAACAGCTCAACTAACAAGAAACGAAGAGGCTCTAAATGTGAACTGCTCACCAGACAACCCTTCTCAATAATGAAAGCCACATGCTGGCCAACCACATCTAAAAATGCGACTCTAATCTGAAATTAGTCGATAATTGTGTACATAGAAAATAACTAGTAAATTATCAGGATGGCATCCTATGGATGCATCTATAGTAGAAGAAGTTCCCCACTAGACTGATGTGGCCCCAACATTAGTCTACATCCATGACAATAATCAGGAAAACTGAACTGGACTCCAACTGGTGTACTCAATATTGGGGACATGGAACATTTCTCTATTTCTACACCTAGATCATGGGAAAGACTAGGTGGAATAAAGGAGTGTGAATCTTGTGAATAAAAAAATAACAGACAAGGATACTAAATAGACTGATCATACCTTGAGCAACCTATGGCCCTACTAGAACTGTTTCCACTGTTACGTGCAACTTCCCATGACCAAATCCTATGCCATTCGGTTATCTATTTCCCCCAAACCAACACCCTATTCAAGGACCCTAAGGAGAACCATGAGTTTTTCTTCCTCCTACACTATCTTATCTCAGTGGAGTGGGTTCCCTCTTCCCCAATAGCTGGATAGGCCTGACTGGAAACTACTACTGATAAGGTGGTTTCTGAACCTACTCACCCCCACCGTACTGAGTTAAAACTGGGAATTGGTTAAAAAGATGTCCACAACCTCCATATACAATTAACCATGATCCCAAACCCATGAGTAAAGGTCAAGGATGAGGATATTAGAACTGGAACCATTGAGGCCTACTCCCGATTGACTGAAACCTAGAAGGCCCTGTCACTGTTGACCTGCTATTGTCTGCCTTCCCCTTCAACGAACATGACTCTCTCCCATATCATGTACACCATTATAATATTTCCTCATCTATACTAAATAGTCCTTCTTCTAAACATATATGTATTTTGGTAGAGTATAGGGAGTGATGAAATCCCGACGAGAATGTTTTAGTGCCTCCTCCAAACATCTCGTCTGTGACTCTCCATCCAAAAAGAGATGTGGAGAAAAGCATAAGAGATCATTTAACTTGATCCCCAGTTCCTTCACCGACATAATCCCCTACTATAGGGATATAATCTCCTATTTATTATCATCCTTCATCATGGAAGAAAGGAATTCCTCCTGGAACCCCTTCTCAATGTCATCCAATGAGACATCGGTGTCCTTCCTCTTACTATGGTAATGCCTCCACCACTGACGCACCGCTCCACAAATCTGGCTCACTAACAGAGGATCCCAGTACATTTTAGGATCCTAGATCAAGATAAAACTAATTACAAGATCCTCAAACCAACTCTCTATCTCCATGTTTGAGACTTTTCCCTCATACTTTTTGAAAATATGTCGCTAGAAGGCACAAAGTGTCTTTTGCCACTGGGCATCCACCTCTTCTTGATAGGTCCTCCACTGATCAACCACGTCAATCTTCTCAGCCTCAACTACTCATACATCATGTGGGAAAGATCCAGGTTCTATAGATGAATAGGAAACAAGGAACTCCTAATCCTGAGTAGTATGGAAATTTCTTTTTAATTTCATTTTTACTCATTATTTTTATTTAATTTTGTGAAATTCCCAAATAAAAAAAGAACACAAGTCATCAAGATGCATGTACCATTACTAGGGTATTTACCCCACAAACAGTGTGGACTCACATGGTAATTTAGAAGTCCTAGATTCCTTGCATCAGATCACTAAGGCCCCTAAAATCATATGTCCTAGCCAGTCTTCTCTAGCACGTTTCACTCACCATGGTCAGCTATCATTATTTCCCAAAATCCCATGCAATTCTCACAGTGAAAGACTCTGAACTGTATCATATCCCTCAATAACCCAACCTACACTTTGATACCATTTTTTCACAACCATCCATCTCTAATACGGGTGAAGGGATAGAAAACTACCAGACCCTACCATCTTCAACATGATGGAGAGATAATAACCCCCCCGAGTCCAACCTTAAATAGAGATAGAGTGGAAACTAGCACCAAGGGTGTTAAAATCACAAAAATTAAAGGAGTTACCCTTTTTATAGAACAGTAATGAGAGATAAGATGGTAAATCCAAAGCAACTCCAAATACTAAAAGTAAGAGTAAATCCAAAATCCATTCCTAAATACATGTTCAAAAGTAAATATGATACAATGTAAAACAAAAAATCTAATATAAGGTACCAAAAGAAAATAAAATTGGAAGATACATCAACTAATCCTGATGCATGAGCTAGTAATGTCTTGCAAGGTCCTCAAAGTCCCCTTGGAAAACTAAACAATTTTTTATATATGTAGAGTGACAATATAGGTATACTCAGTTGGGAAACTAAATCTAACCATGAAAAAGCGGGTGAAACATACTAATATCTTTTTGATAAAATTGTAAAACCACAAAGAATATACCAATGATTATTAACCATATCATACTCACCAAGTCATACTCACCAAATAACACAAGTTAAGTAAAGTAATAGTATAAGAACATCGACATTTGGGTACCCCACACCACATTCCAACTAGTTAACTACTCATCATTAATGGCTAACTTCTTGATTTTACCACTCTTCCCATACATATTCCCATTACTAAAACCTACCTGCACTCACCTGGGCCTCGAACTACACACAATTCCACCGACATATACCTGGAATGTAATAACGACGCATCTTTTTCGAAGACATGTGGGCCTCATCCCAAAGACACTTGGGAAAACAACCGTGGACCGTAAACACCTAGGCCTCTAATCCGTAACAAACCCTTAACCAAAGGATCTTGGTTGATGGGAAACCTCAAGACATTACAACCTTCCCAAATACACTCGAGTAGTAAAAACTAGGAATAGGTTTCAAGGAAGAAATTCAATAACAAACCATCCATCCTCCTAATGGGATGTTGGGAAAGAAACCCTCTCCCATGAAATGGGGGTGTTCAGAACATGGTTCTTAACAAGGGTGGGTTGAATATAGAAATAACAAGGAATCAAAATTTCTATCATTATAGGTAATCAAACACTAAACCAAACATATGGTTTCAATCAAACATACAAACCCACCAGTACAACTTTTCCTTCTAGCCCTATATGCCCAACCACACAATAGATATTGCCAAAGAATAATCCATCCCATTTTTATTTAACCACATGACATTCATTAATTTAAGGGATTCAATTTAATCTATTCTAGAACAACCATGAAACTATCGGCCATAAGAATTTAAAAAACAAAAAGAAAAAACAAAATACAGTCCCACTTCACAACAACACAAAACAAGATTTACTGTCCCATGCACAAACCCCCATTCTTCCAAAACACCTATTCAGCCATTTCCAATTATCATTATTCAAAATTATACCACACAATTCTTCTGTCACGACCTAACCCTGCATCCCCACTACCCAAACAATCCCCAGATTCCATCCCACTTCATAAAAAGTTCATAACCACACCACAGTCCCACTGCCCAACGTCACTCTACAACCATAACACAAACAATGGAAGTCCCAATACCTAAAATTCCATCCAATCCACAATCAATCAGTTTCTAAAAATGGGATTCCAATGAACCCCTTGTACAGACCCACATACTAAGACAAAAAAACAAATTGGAACACATAACACACCACCACATCCATCAGGCCAAGCGTTTTTAGGTTTTAGAAAGAGGAGTTCTTGAATTCAACTTTTTTACAACTAGGGTGATCTCACAATAGGTGTTATCCTAGGGAATACATTTATATAACAATGTATACAAGATTTTTTAGATTTCATGATATCTTCATTTATTAAAGATTCTCAAAAAAACAAAACGTCATTAGTGTACAAGAAAAGACCACAAACAGTCATGATTTTTAGAATGAATACAACAACAATAACCATACCAGAATCAAATATAATAAATAAAATAGGTGTTCAACATAAAAAAACTCTGTCAGGAAGCAGGACGAGTCGCCATCCGACCCGGCACCCGACCCAGTCTGCGACATGGCCCGAAGGGAGTTCACGATCCCCACAGGCTGGCACAAGTGCCCGGGTATCAATGCTAACACATGGGAACGACTTTACCCGAAATAAAAGAAAGAAAAACAACTAACCAGATAAATAAACTGAAATTAGAAATAGACAACCAAACGTGACTTTAAACTATGAAAGGTTTAAAGTCTAAAATTCGAACCAATAACTAAAAAGAAAAGATGACAGCGGAAACTAAAACCCATACTCAAACCTCTCGACAAAAGAGAGGCCACATCAGCACCACTCTTCCTGAAAATACCAACTGCCACCTAAACCACCATCACCCTTCCCCACTGGATTTCCTTTTACCATTTCTAGGGGAACCATTCAAATGCAACAATGTCAAATTTCATACCCGATGACTCAGACAACTCAATGAAACCAAAACTCTGTTCAACTCCCCTTGCATTTGTCATCCCGCTGTGAGAGGATGCAAATATTTCTAAAAAGGAGAGGTGGGTTCAATTCTTGAATTCAAAAAGGAGAGTCCTTTGATCAACTAGAGTGTCGGTCAACGACGAATTACCCATAGTTGTACTTCAATCACATGTCAACGCTTTATGGGGCCTAAACTTGTCAAGAAAGAAAACCATCGATCTAACCAAACTGGTCCAACGGCCAAGACATACCACAAACGAACACCAAACGTGCAGGGGGAACCACTACAAGGGCTCCCCGATGTACCTTTCAAAATAATTAAATAGCTACATGCTTTCATACCAAGTTACAAATAAAAATTCAAACTCAAGACACAAATTAATCAAAAAGGAATCTCAACCCAAAATGTCTCACATCCAACATGTCAAAAATCACAAGGACACACTATGAAATCACCGGTTACTAAAATGCCAATATTTTTTTATTTAACAAAACATTTTGAAAATAAGCCAAGCTAGTGGGTTTCACAAACACCAATGTTGTCCCATGAGCCTCGCACATGCATGTTCTTGTGCCGCACCGGCACCCACCTCATGTCCATTCTAGACACTCATCAGCTCGTGCCATTAACCCTTTCTCTTTCCATATACACTCATGCATGTGGTTGCCCATGAGAACACCAAGGATAAAAACCAAAGATTTCCATTTCTTCAAAACCAAAAAATCCACCCCACACTTTCCAAGCCTTTCCCATAATTTTATTTATAAAGAGATTTATTTCAAAACATTTTCAAAGACCAAATAATTTTTACTTAAAAGCTATATTCTCACAATTCTAAAACAAATAGACGAGAAGCAGAGTAGGAGGAAACTAGGGTCAGCAGGTGATTGGAACATATGGTTGGCGGCCATACGTCGATCACGCCACGGGCCACGGAGAGTATTTTAGGACAGTGTCTATGGCTCCTCAAGGATTTCCAAACCCTGCGATCCCACTAAGACCACTGACCCTACTCCCTTTTCATTTCCCCAAGACAAGATTAACCACAAGAACCAAAGGCTCAGATAAACCTCAACTTACGTTGGTAACTCGATTCCCGCCACGAGGTGTGTTAGACGAGAACCTTACTAGTAATCAGAAATTCAAGTTCTGACACCCTTAACATTTCTATGCACTTACTCTATCTCAAAATAACACGACCCAAGAGAGAAAACCTTGCCCTCTGATACCATTTTTTCAAGAACCAGTTCGGGTCGGGCGTTGGGTCAGATGGAAACTCGGCCTGGTTCGTGACACACTCATTTCCCATTATTTTATTAACGTATGTTATCTTTTGATCATATTCAATTATTATTTATTTCTCATTTTTTGTGATGTATATAGATATTTCTTACAACAAAGCATTAGTATACCCACCCCGCATAATGCAAAATTAAAGAGAAAAAAATAATCCCATACTTGGATGTTACATAGATTGAAGTTACTCCATTTCCCAAGAATTGGGGATCATAGAAGAAGCCCGAAACTAAAAGAAAGCTGAGCAAGAGGGATCTATTACAGGTGGACAAATCATCTAGAAAGGAACGATCTATAATAACCATGTGGAAATGGGAAACACAATAGAAAGGGAAGATCCCAGCTTTAAAGATCCAGATCCAATATTAAAGGTATAATATTTTCCAAAAGTCATTAACATCGAATCATGGTAAAGATCACGCGGTTTGGGTATCTCAAATCCCCCAGGACAATAGAATAATAATGGTATAATTAATATTCTTTTAAATGCTCTTAAAAATTCCCAATGAAGTCTTGGAACTCAGTTTATGTCAAATAAGATGTTCAAGGGGTCAAACAAGGAAAACTTGGGAGACTAAAAAAGAACTAAAAGTGTGAGACACTATTTCTTTTGCTACCGTTTTAGTGTGGATCCATCATGGTGATACTATTTCGGTGTGTCCCCATCACAGCGTCTCCATTGTGGTGCCACTGTTTCAGTGTGGGAATGTCATAGTGCCACTATTTCAGTGCGTCACCATCACTGTTTCAACACTTTGGTGTCACATAGTTATGGTACCACCTTCATTGTGTGCAATCATTATGTTGGGATCATTTCGGTGGGTTATTGTTTTGGTTACACCATTTATGTGAAACTTTTTTGTGAATGGGATTATTTTTGGCAGCCCCTAAAACAAAATCATTATGACCCCCATTAACACCACAAGCATTGAATTTTCAAAAAATAAAATACCTAGGGAAATTCATGCCATTAAAAAATTATTATTATTAAGATAATTATTAATATTTTTTACATTATTATTTTAACTGTCTTTAAAAAAATGTTTCTTGGAGGTGTGTGTCGGGCCCGACTAGAGATTTTATACTTTTGATGATAAGACATCATTTTCACCTAACAATACCTGGCACAAGAGCAAGGCATGGTCAATGTTGTGTGGATTCTCCACACCACCGTGTGGCCTACTCAGTGTAAAATTTTTTAATTAACTAATCAAAATTATTGTTAATGTGAACGCTAAAATAATTGACAAAAATAAAAATTATTTTAACATTCCATTTAACTGTAGAATTGATTAATTAATTAAGTGACCATGCACTGAGTTTTATTATTTTTCTAATAATAATAATAATATTATTATTATTATTATTATTATTATTGAGATTATTATAATTATTATTGTTAATATTTTAATTAGTCTAATAATATTAAAAAAAATCATAATTGAAAAATTATTAAAATGTTGTTATTATTATTATTATCAGTATTTTTATTATTATTTTTGGATGGTTTAGGATTTTTAGGATTTTTTTAATTTTACTTTAATTTTATTTTATTTTATTTTTTACCCTCAGTCTCTCTTCCTCCCTCTAACATTGGATCACCCAATAGCTTGCCCTCCCCCCTTTGTATAGCTTTTCAATGCTACCTCCAAGACCTACCTGTAGCCAACTCTTCATCTTCCTCCACTTTTGGTAGGTTGGTCGCCGATCCTCCTCATGTTCACCATCCATTTTCACACCACCTCTTTGAATCCATAACTCAGCCACATGCCTCCTCCCCCCTCTATCGTAGCCCCCCTGCACAGATCTTCCCTCTCGGCCCGATTTTTCAGCGTGGTGCACCCCCGGCAGCCTTCCCTTACGCTCGACCATCCTCCCAAAACACCCACTATAGGTGTTTTCCTCTTTAATTGTTCATTCTTCCAATTTTTAAATTTGAGGTTAGGGTTTTAGGTTTTGGTTTCACTAATATTGATTCAATTGAATTGGTACCTTTAGGGTCTAATTCTATCATTTGAGATGCGGTTGGCATGCGATGGATTTTTCACACCAAATTTGTGAAATTTTTCTACACCGAGGAAGGTGGTTTCATGCCCAAAAATTATTAAATGATTTAATTAGTTTATTTAATTATGTTTTACATGTTCTATGTTAAAATATGGTGATGAAAAATATTTTTTATAAATTTTTTTATGTGCGTGTGTGATGAAATTTCATTTTCTTTTAAAAATGGTTGTGAATTTTGTTGGGTCTTGATGTGGTAATTTTGATATGTGTTCAATTAATTGTTTATGTTGATTAAATAATTTTTTAACCATTAATTGTTAAATTGATACATTCCCTAACATCTTTCCATCAATTTAATATGATTTTTTAAGATTACAAATGCATTCATTGGATTAATTATGTGGTTTGTATGGTGTTTTAAAATGATTGGTGTGTTTTTAAGTCAGAAAAAAAATTAAAAGAATAAATGACTATGTATTTTGGTGTGGTTTGGTGTTATATTTTTCAAATAGGTTTTTAAGGTTTTTTGGTAGTTGATAATTACATTTTCAAGGTCATTTTTGTTTTGTATGTTTAAATTGGGATTTCTAAGGGAAAACAAATCATTTTGGGCATGATAGCTTTGTTTTCCATTTAGTGTATAAATTTCTAAATGATTGAAAGGAGAAAATATTATTTTACAAATATCTTATTGTATGATTGGTTTCATGAAGGGGATTGGGACATTGTTTTGGTTTGGTTTGTATTGGTTTTTTTCTTTTGATATGAAATGGAAATTCGGTATTTTGTAAGTGATGGAAAATGTATTTTAAAGGGGATTTTACATGGTGTGTTAAAATGGAAATTGGGTTCCTTACAAAAAAATGGTGATTTAATTGTACTAGTTTCCATTTTTGTGAATGTAGTGGTGTGGTGTGTGTTCATTTGAACATTAACTCAAGAATAAGGGAAACCCCGGGTATTTAGGCGGGTGGACTAGGACTAGTACACTAGATGATATAGAAGTGGTTCATCGAGGTTTATTCTAGCAGGATTGATGCTACAACACTAACTAAATAGTTTTGATGATTTGATATAGGTAGGTTATGGGTGTGTTACCTAAAAGTGTATCATTCATGAGAATGTATATCGTTGTGATTTATATGCCACATTTACACCGAGGTACAATGTGTCTACGGTCCCATTTGTGATAGCTACCTTAGGGGATTTACACATGGTTCTCTACTATTCCTGACGTGGTTCCTTCAGTTGGCATACGAAGGACCACTTGAGTTTGTGTGTTTTCTTTATGAATTTCATCTTCCACTTTAAATTTGTTTTTTAAATGGTGTTTTCTTTCTTCAAGGTTTACTTTTTAATTTTTAGCTTGTAATTGTTTTCTTTAAAAGTGTTTTAAAAATAAGTATTTTGAATAAGCATGTTAAATTATCTCTTTGATGTTGTTGAATGGAATATTTTTATTGGGTGTCGTCCTACTGGGCTCTTGGATCACACCATACATACACCTTTGGGTGTATGTAGATATTGTTCATTTTGTATTCATGGTCTAGGCATCGAGACTAGTGATGATGGTCTGGGTAGTTAGTGGTTTATCTCATGCAGGTTGGTGTTCGTTGCTAGGGGATGTGGCACCTCATTTCACACAGAGTTTTTAGATGGAGTTATAGTTTTTCAATTTTTGTTGTTTTTTTTGGGTTTTTGTTTAAATTTGTAAACATTAAATATGATCATTGTTTAGGGGCCTATTTGGTTGTCTGATTTAGTTAAAATTTATTTATCGGGATAGTTTTTTGTGTTTATTATTTCAGGTAAATAATTTCCTAACATTAAATTTTTATAACCCAACACATGTGCCAGCCTGTAGGGATCAGGAACACCCTTCGGGCCATTTTGTTGCCTGGGATGGGCATCAATTAGATGGGGACCCGATTTGGTTCATGATAAAATTGTATACGGGAATTTTGAGCTCTTTGGGATATGTTATTATTTTCTATGAGTCATGTTGGAAGGAGATTAAGACTATTGGAACTCATGAGTTAGGTGGAGGAATAGCATCATGAAATCTTTCTCACACTGATCCTCGAGTCACCATGGGTAATCTGGGATTTGAGTCTTTTATCTTGGGTTGGATTTGATTGAGGGATGATAATAGAGGCGAATCGGGTTATGTTGTGGCCTCACATGGGATGTGGACCAATGTGGAGTCCCGGTGTCTGGTTTAAGTTCCTCATAGTGTCATGCCTTACTTGAGGAATGGCTCACCACCATGTCTTTGGGTTAGGCATAGACATTAATTCCTCATTCATATAGTCAGTTGTTGGTTGTGTTTTTTGGATTTTGGTTGATGTGAGTGTTTTTTGTAATTGAAAGTGTTCTTATAAATTGAAAATGGTTTTGGAATGGGAGTTCCTTCCTCAAATTATTTTTAAATGGGTAAAGTTTTTTTTTAATGAGGAAGTGTTTCGAGTTGGAAAATTTTGTATGTGTCTGGATTTGATAATTAAAAGGTATTTTTGGACCTCATAATTATTTATGGAGGGTCACATGTGTGTGGTTATGTACGGGGAGTATGTGGGGGAACTTTCCCATGGATGATGTGAGTGGTATTGGATAATCGCACATGAAACGGTTAATAAGATCCCATGGTTGAGTTCTAAAATTTAAAGAGGAATGGTCTTTTAAAAAAGGGGATGTGAATATTAGGAACTAGTATTGGTTTAAAATAAGGGTTCCAGTATTTTGAAAGTGATTTCAAAATGTGGAAATTTTGATAATTAATATGAAATGGGATTTTTTTAAAGAGTGTTTTTTGTTTTGTTTGATTTATTTGGCATATAAGTTTGTTTTTTTTGGATCAGGGTGTTTTCTTTTGATTGTGTTTTGGGATTGATGTTAGTTTTAGATTTTATTTTTCTTGTTCGTTAGGATGTGCCATCTAGAAAGTTCCACATGGTTGCAAATCATTCATGCTCGATTTCTAGTTCATTTCAAGTGTTGCCTGTTTATCAATGTAATCGATGTCTGGTAGAGGTAGTTGTGTGGTTCTTGGGGATAGAGTGTGTCTTTGGGTTGTAGGTAACTCTTGAGGGTGTTATGGTTTGTACCATCTCATGTTTATTTGAGGGTATAGTTATGGGAAAGTAAATTTGGGGTGTATCACCATCTATGAATTTTGGGTGTGGTTAATGGTGTTTGGATCTCATGAAGGTTATCCATCTGGTAGTGAGTGCCTGTAAAAGGAACATGATTGTATGAAGCTATCCTAGTTGGTTTTGACATCTACTTTATCAGACCATATTTTTATGTGCGATCATTATAGCCATCCCAGGCACTCTAAGTTATCACGTCGCATCCCTCTGACTTTCTACTCTTATTATAGAAGTTCAGGTCACAGGAGGATTCTAGTGAATAACTATGAGGTTGGAGATACTTCAGCCATCAAGGCCCCAACAATAGGTCTCAGGGTAAATCTCTATCATAGTAAGGAGTTTGGGGAGGTGGTTTGGAACCTCAGCCTGGGGAACTTTTTCACCCATGGTATGGAAATATTCAATGTTTTCTTGTTCTATTATTTTCATTTTGGTAAACTCATTCTTGTTTTATTGGAGTTATGTGCTCATTCTACTGAAATACAAGTGGATTTATCTACTCCAAATGTGGCTTTTCAATCATTGTTTTTCCTTGAGGGGTTTTGGGCCCATGAATTTACAAACCCATTTTGATTTTGGGTTTAGTTTCAACTAGGTTTGTTGGGGGACTCTTAGTTTTTTTAAATTAATAAGCAGTGTTTTAGGGCCCTTTCTTAGTTTTGTAACCTATCTGTGGGCCTTCCATCTAGTGTATTCTAGTTTTCTAGTGGAATACTCCATCCCATAATCAAGGTGTTCTGGTTTTCCATGTAATGTTTTTAATCCAGGTGGTGGGGTTTTTCTATTAGCATTGAGAAATTTGGTTGAGATCGGACTAGGAATTCCCTATTATCTGGTTATGATGAGGTTTTTTATTTGGTTTGTGTGAGAGGTGTTGAGTAGATTTTTCATCCTTAGGTTGTGGGATAATTTCATAGAAATCATTCCATTTAAATCTATAGCATGTCGTTCGGTCTATGTGGAGAAACTTAATGAGTTCGGTATGGGAGTTCTCATGCCCCCCCCCATGAGGTGGTGTGTTCGGGTTTCAAGGTTTATGTGTTAGTGGAATTCATGTGGTGGGTAGAACTCTATGTGTTCCCCCATTGTTCTCCAACTATGGTTTCTTTTCAAATTGGTCAGAGGTGACATGTGTTGGGAATGGACACATTGAGGTTCTCAGTTTCCTTTGGTTGTGTCTTGGAACGACCTCAAGTTACATTAACTCTTGGATTAGTGACATTCCAGGGGAATAATGTTTATTTCGTAAGGATAATTTTCACACCATGACCTCAGACCATCTTTTATTTTATTCTTCTCATAGTCTGGCATTGTTTAAAAAAAAGTATGGGTCGGGGTACTGGTATGAAATTTTTTACATTTTATAATATTGAAGGATTTCAGACTGGTTTATAGGTGAAACACGATTGGAAGTAACCATGCACTCATTCCGGGGAACCATTCGGTTGACCACTTCTTAAAATAATAATATATTGTTATAATAAAATAGGTAAATGTTTAAAACATAATAATATTAATACTATTGTGTAAATAATAATATTTTTATTTTTAAGATAATATTAAATAATTTTTAATTTATACTTTTACCTAGATTTAAAAAAAATTAGTTGAGGTGTGGGCAGGCCTAACATGAGTTTCTACACATTTAGTAATAAGTAAGAGTTTTCAATTGATAATTTCAGGCACTGGCACAGGGAATGGTCGAAGCCGGGTTGCTTCGCGAGACCACTATGTGGCCTGCCCTGTGCGCAGTTAGTTTTATTAGTTAAACAAATGGATAGTTAATGTGAACATTAAAATAAATGAGAAAAATAAAAATTATTTAATGTTGTTTTAATAATATTATTATTTTTATTATTATTAAGATTAATTATATTTGTATTTTTAATATTTTAATTAGGAAATTAATATTAAAAATAATTGTCATAATTGTAAAATATTAACATATTATTATTATTATTATCAGTAATTTTTATTATTTTTTTAGTATGGTTTTTTATTTTTAGGGTTTGGTTCTTTTATTTTAAATTTCATTTATTTTTATTTTATTTTCTCTTTTTACCGCATTCTCTCTTTATCCCCCTCCCAACACATTATGCTACATCTCTCCCTCTCCCCTTTTTATCATGTTGCAGTACTACCTCTAAACATTACTTGCAGCCAATGCTTTTTCCTCCTCCTCTTTCAGTAGGTCGGTTGGTGCTCCTCCTCTCATCCAGAAATCACAGGCACACCACCTCCATGCATCTAGACCCCCCCCCGATCATTCTTCTCATCCATATTTTCCAAAGTGGAACACCTCTACTATCCCTCGATTACGCTCGACCAACCTCCTGCAACCCCCACAACAGGGGCATTCCTCTTAGATTTTTTTTCATCCAATTATTATATTTTTGATTAGTATTTTAGGTTGTGGTTGGTGAAATTATGATGAAATTGATTTGTTACCTTTTTTTACATTCTAATTGTGTCTTTTGAGGTGCAGTGGGCATGCCATGGATTTTGTGCACCAACTTTGTGATGTTTTCCAACACCAAGGAAGATGGGTCCATGACCTAACATTATTATATGGTTTAATTTGTTTATTTAAATATTTTTTTCATGTACTATTGTTAAATTAGATGATGGTACATGTTTTTTATAAATGTTTCGACATCTATGTGTGATAAAATTTTGTTTTATTTTTGAAATAGTTGTGTCATTGATTTGGGTCTTGATGTGGTAATTCATAGAAGTGTTTAATTAATTATTTAATGACTAATTGTTTATTGGTTATATTACCTTACATCTTTAGATGAATTTAATGTGTTTTTTGAAGCTTATAATTGTGTTATATTGATTAATTATGTGGTGTTGAAATGATTTGTGTGATTATAGGTTAGAAAATAATTTTTATCAATGGAAATGGCTATATCATTTTGTGTGTTTTGGTTTTATTTTTCTCAAATGGGTTTTAATGGTTTTTAGGAAGGTAAGAAATATATTTTTAAGGTAATTTGTGGTGTCTATGTTTAAATGGGGATTTCTATTGAAAAACATATCATTTTGGAAATGTTATCTTTGTTATGATTTTTTTTTTTAAATTGTGAAATGTTTTAAAGGAGAATATATTGTTTTAAAATAGTTTAATGTATGGTTGGTTTCATGAAGGGTATTGGCCGATTATTTTGGGTTGGATTTTATGGGTTGTTTTCATGTGATATAAAAGGGAAATTTGGTATTTTTTAAGTGATGGTAAAAGTATTTGAAAGGGTATTTTCCATGGTGTGTTAAAATGTAATGTCGGTTGTTTGTAAATAAGGGTGATTTCTTTGAATTTTTTTTTCTTTCTGTGAATGTAGTGGTGTGGTGTGTGTGCATGTGAACATTAACTAGAGCACAAGGGAAACCCCCAGTATCAAGGTGGGTGGGCTAGGGCCAGTACTCTAGATGATACAAAAGTGGTTCGTCATGATTTCTTCTAGAAGTATTGACGTTACAACACTAAATAAGTAGTTTTGATGATTAGAGACCACTAGGTTATGGGTTTGTTCCCTACGAGTGTCTTATGAATGAGAAAATTGATCATTTTGATTCCTATGCCACGTTTACACTGAGGATTGATGTCTTCAGGGTCCCATTTCTGCTAGCTACCATAGGATATTTACACACTGTACTCTGATATTCATGAAGTGGGGCCTTCCATGGGAATATGAAGGACCAATTGAGTGTGTTTGTATTTTATTTATGAATTTTCTATTCCACAATAAAGTAATGTTTGTCAAAGTTTTTCTTTTTATTCAAGGTTTTCTTTATAATTTTTATCCTGTAAATGTTTTCCTTAAAAAATTTCAAAAGAAAGAGTTTGAATAATCATGTTAAATTATCTCTTTGATGTTGTAGAATGTAATATTATTATTGGGTGTCATCCTACTGGTATATTGTTTCACACCCAACATACACTATTGTGTGTATGTAAATATTGTCTCTTTTTTATTCTAGGTTGAGGAATTGGGCCTAGCATTGATGGTCTAGGTTGTTAGTGGTTTCTCTCATGGAAGTGGGTGTTAGTATATTGAAGATGTGGCTCCACATGTCACATGTATTTTTGATTTGGAGTTATAGTTTTTCTATTATTGTCATTTATTTTGGTTTTTGGTTTATGTTGTAAACTATAAATCTGATCATAGTTTAAGGCCCTGTTCGGTTTTCTTTTTTAGTTTAAATTTATTTATCTTGTTAGATTTTTTGTGTTTAATATTTCAGATAAATAATTTTTTGACTTTACATTTTGATTCATGGGATATTGTTCTAACCGGTGGTGATAAAGAACACCATTTGGTCCTTACCACAGACCAGTTCGGGCATTGATCTGATAGTGACATGACTTTCTTCATGATAGTTACACTTGAAAATATAAATACTACCATACCATCAATTTTTATAGTTTTTTCTATGAATATTGGAGAGATAGAGAGAATGAATATATTTTTTATTAATATTGTTGTTGATAATTTCATTATGTTTACTAGTAATTACAAGATTCCTAATATGGATGTTTCTGATTTTAAAATAAAATATAATTTAGAGTATTAGTTGAATTATTGAGTAATGAATACTCAGTTTTGTTCTATGAAATGAAAAAATACTATCTAATATCTTCTTTTGAAGCTACTAATAGTATTTGTAATTAATTAGAAGTTACACACTTTTGAACTTTTAAAGTTATTGAGACTAGGAGAACAATGCTTCGAGCTAAATATCAAAAAATTTATTTTCTACTTGGTGAATTTGTTTCAATGATGTGTTAAATATTTCTGACAATTGTTAATAGACATAAATATCATAGTGAAAAAGATCTTATAGATGAAATTTTTGTTGAAAATATTATTGAGATAATTCACAATGAATGGGAATCCAAAAGAGCAGATTAGAATTATAAGAGAAGGATTACAAATCGATCTTTAGATTATTTTTATTAGCACTATCATACAATATGAGGGTAGATTAAAAATATATCCTAAAATGATGAAAAATGGTGGAATTAAATTTTCTAAAACATCAATTGTTTTTATTGAAGTTCATTTGGCCGAGAAGGTTTAAAATATTTGAATAAAAATAAATTTCAAGTTAAAATATATAGTAGTTCATATGAATAAATTAAAAATGGGCTTTCTCTATTATCCTAGAGGATGGACAGAATAGTTGTGGAAAATGATATTTGATATAACTATGAAAATATTCTTATAGATATATGTGATAAGAAATATTCGTATGATGTTATTTTCTATGAATAAAATATGGCTTGTCATATAAGGCCTTACTATCTATAGTTGAAAAGAAAATAAAAGAATGATATAAATTTTAAAATTAATTCTATGAAATATTGTAAGCATGAGAATAATAAATTTCTAAAACCATTAGATATATAGTGTGCTTGTATTATATATACTTCATCATAAATTTTTGATAGTTGAAGTAATGATAAAAATAGTATCATATTCTATACTAACAATTTTAAGATCAATAATTTCTTCATAGAAAAGGTAACTATGAAATATCTAAAAAATGTGACATTAAATAAAAATTATCTTGATAATGATAATGATAACAATTCTAGATCATATGATGAGGAATATTATTCATTAGAATAAAATATTTCCCTATCTAGTTTTAATTATGTATCAACATTTGAAAAGTTATTAGAAAATTAGAATTGTAGTATTACTAAAAAACATTATATTTATCAGGAAAAAAAATTGAAGAAATACTCAATAAATCATAATCTTACTAGTGAGATATAAAAACATTTTAATGATTTATAAAAATTGAATTTTGAGAGAAATAAATAGTATATGGAATTAGAATTATACAATTTCAATAAAACTAATTTCTCTAATAAAGTAGAAAAAACATAATTCAGGTATAACTTCAGGTTGAGGATAAAAATTTAGTAGTGAAACTAAATCCAAAAATATATGGTTTGAAGAGGCTTTTATCATTGTTTACTAATGGTATGAAAAAAATTTATTATATGATTAAATAGATAATTCCTCATAATTATGTATCTGGATTGGGTATTACTAACAAGAAACAAAATTTTTAAAATATTTACTTTATTATGAATAGTAGTCCATTTTGAAAAAATAACAAACTGGTGGATATTGGATAAACAACAGTTTTTAAAAAATTATATAATAATTAGGATTTTATAAAGCATATTTCTCAAAATAATTTACATTTTATCAACATAGTAATGTTGAAAAAATGTAGATTCCATAAATGTTTATTTTTATTAATACCAAACCCAAGACGGTTTGGGATTCTAAAAGCTAATATTTTTGTTTTGAAGAAAATATTAGTTGTACCAAAAAAAATATGGTACATGGAAAGTGGTTGTTTCAAACATATGGTTGGAAATAAAGATTTATTTATGAAATTATCAAAATGAAAGCTATAAATGTAAAGATTGGTGATAATGTTCAAGGAGAAATTATCAGAATGGGTAATGTTGTTATAATTGGAAAAGATTTAATTTTAATTATTTTATTGGTGAGAGGTATTAAGAACAACCTTATTAGAATAATTCAATTATGTAATGAGGTATATCTTCTGAAATCCAGGAATGATAAATATATTATTTATAGTTAAAAAGGTTAATTTATTATTTCTTCCAATCAGTATGAGAATGTTTATTCACAAAACATATAAGACCTTAGTGAAATGGAAGATCAATCTTGGTTATAGAATATAATATTAGGACCCTATAATGTTATAACATTATCTAAACATTCTATGAAACGATTAATCAAATATCTATTAGAACAAATGTTTGGTACTTGAAAATCTTATAAGCCTTATCAATTTGGAGAGAAAAATAAGTCAAATTTTAAATATATTAGTGATGTTTCAACTTTTTATACTTTATAGTTAGTGAACGTGGACTTATTTGGTCTTATAAATACTTGAATATTTGTGGTAAGTAATATGTATATGTTTTCATTTATGATTAAACTAGATATATATGCATCTATTTCATAGAAAATATTTTTAAAGCCTTTTCCTATTTTAAAAAATTTGAAACCGAGGTTAAAATGATAAAAATATCTACTTGATAACTATTTTTAGGGATCATGGTGGAGAATTTTTTAATTATGACATTGAATGTTTTTTTAGTAAAAAGTGTATAATACAAAATTTTTTGGCCCCTATAACTCTATATGAAAATGGTGTAGTTAAAAGGAAAAATATAAATCATCATGAGATTGCAAGACCCATATTGATAGAATACTCAGTTACTAAACATTTTTAGACTAAATTAGTATAAGGACCTGACTTTGAACATTACAAAATCTTGAATTAAGTTAATAATTCACATTGAAGATTGTTTTAGGTTTAGAGAATTAGATAATTTGTTTATAACTTATACATGACAACTTGAATATTACATGTAGACACATATACTAAGTATCCATATTTTTATAACATAAAAATTATTAAAAAATAAACATGTCTATTTCTATGTTTTAGATAACATGTCCTTTCTTGTATCCCATCCATGACCCAATTCATCTTTATGTCATGTGAAAAACATTTCAAAAACATGGGATGAGAATAAAAAAGAACAGTAAGGTATATAAATTAATGAAATAAAACATTAGAGTGTGAATACATACAAACAAAAATAATCATAATTTTCAACCATAAAACATAATATCTTTAGCATACCTCACAAAATAATAACATTTATGAATAACATATAGAAATATTAAATCATAAATGTAACTTGTTCCATCAATATCATTCTTAAATAGTAGCTATCACAGCTACATATGGATTTATATTTAGAATACATGTCATAGTATATTCCAAAAAAACTCATTTGAGAAACATTATCATTTACCTACGTCATGTTACCCAATGCATTTTAGAGCTATATCGGGCTCTCCCACGCTAGGTTTATCACGGAACAACCCATATACGTAATCAATTTCTAATTACCATAACATATTCATAACACATAATACAAGAATAAAATAATGATAACATTTCCAAATTACAATCAACATATTTCATTTCAAGATATTGAAATAATCAATCTTTATCAAACCATTTTTAAAAAAAATTTAAACATTTAATAAAGATATTTTAAATCAAAGTGTCCCACACCATTTTGAATATTTTGAATGAAATTTTATTTTTAAAACATTAGTTTCCATATAAATAAATCCTTAAAACCATTTTTAAAAACATGGAAATTAATGAGAATGATTTAAAATAATAAATATTTAAAACATTTAAAATGATATTTTAGTTAAATAATTCCTAAAAAATTGAAAGACGCTTGAATAAAAATAGTTGAGGAATAACATTAATCAAAGATAATAATATCTTGAGAATATGTAGATTCTATTTATAATATGTAAAAGGGAATTATATACAAAATATAAAAGTGAATTACTGTATAACAACAAACAAGTCTCAATGGAATGTAAATTGAGACAAAGTCCCTTGCAAAAATCATATCCCTAGATTAAAGACAAATCAATGTAATAATTATGTGTGAAAAATAATAATACAACCAATATATGTAGATATTATGTTTAAAACAATAATAGAGAAGTAACAAAAATTCATAGCATGACATAATCCAAAAGTAGAAGTTTAACCCAAATAATTCAAAATGGGTTAAGAAGTTCTCTTACAGAAATTCCACTTCCTAACGTCATCACATAAAAATTCATAAAATGAGTTGATGAGGTAGAAAAAGTTCTCTCCTCACATATAAATAAAATGTACAGAAATAATTATATATAACAACATATCACGACATAAGAAAATGGAAATTTAAAGACATAACATAAATAAAGTCTGCCAAAAAGAGGACGGTGAATGGTTCTCTTCCCGGTTTGGTAACATACAAAACATACACCAAATTAAAGAAGGATCATAAAATGATGATTTAAATACCCATAAATTAAATTATATTACAAAAGTAACAAAATCATTGTAAGTACATACACCACAAAAAAACATTGCAAATATAGCTTGAATCTCACAGGAAAAAAGTGAGATGAAAACCCCTTACCATGTGTCTGACTTGTCTTGTTCATTATTTATCACCCTAAATAATAAACATAAGTTAATTATAAATAATTCATAAAAATTTTCAGGTTTATTATTCCTTCTATATCACTTATTACCTTGCTATAATAATCACACAATTATTCAAGTTCATATCAGTCTTTTTGTCGATGTTTGGTACTTGAGTCAAAAATTAACTTGTTATAATTAAAAAAATTCCATGTGGTAAAACATCCATTATCTACATAATAATATTAGTTATTTTCATATCATATATATCATTTATATCTAGTATATTTTATTAATAATTGTCCATGTCATTTGGATATAATAAATGAAATGCACCATTCATGGAGACGGTAAACTGTACGTACCCATGAACGCTACTTTCATTTCATTTTTTTCATTTTAAAGGAATGAAAACCAAATTATACATAGATATATTATTACTCCATTATAATATCGTATTTTATATATGTTTCATAAGTTCATAAACACCATCCTTAATACATTTCATGTATGGTATTAACGAGTCATATCACTTTGAGGGGGTTGTAGTTCGCACTCCCTCAAATGAAATTATCGTAATTACCCATTATGGAAACTATAAAGGTATTAAATAAATGAAAAATAAATAAAAATGTAGACCATATAAATATAATATATATCACATATAAATACAGTTTCATGTTAGTGGCCACCATAAGAGGTGGTTGGAGAAGAGTGAAAAATCATTGTTTCGTGAGGCAGTAGTTCACAGTCCACTTAAACAGTGTGATTGTATCCATTAGATGGAGGTGTTTGGATGTGTAGTTAGAATAATTATCATAAAAACAACCTAAAATATTTAGGGTACTGGTTTTTTATGTAAACACATAATAATATGAGAGTATGGAGTGAAGAAGTAAAGTAAAATCCCTTTGATATGAAACAAAAGGATTTATAGAAGTGCCTTATGCCTAAGGAAAGACTTCTAAGAGAAATAGAGTGATGTTGGGGGCATATTATTATAGGTTTTGGTCTAGACAAGGAGCTTGAGAGGTGTGTTTAACAATTTATTGGTGGTGTCCTTTTATAAGAGGGATGAGGGGATCTTTAGGAAAGTTTGAATGTATTATTTTATTATAAAATGATTTTCGATTTCAAAAGGTCCAAAACTTATTTTATTCGAATATAATATGCATATATGTCAAAATAAAATCATCAGATAATAATTGGATAGTTTTTGGTTATTTATTAATCCATATATTTTTTATTTTACCCTTTTTTACTCATATTTAACATTTACCATGTCTTCTTGTATATTCCTACTATATGGTTAGTATATTTAAAATAAAATGGAAAATGACCCAAAATTGATCCTTAATTACATTTTCAACATATTATATGTTATTCAGTAGAATATTTTAGTTTTAAGACAATATTATCATTTAATAATATATTAATTGAATTAAAAACTCATCTATGTCAATTTTATACAATTCATATCGTGACTTTTTTTTAAAATCCAATCCAACTTGATTATTTGGAAAAAAAAACTTTATTAATTCAAATATAACAAAAAATATTAATCTATAAAATTATTGGATGGAATAAAAAAGTTCAAAATACATTTATATTAATATTTATAATATCATTTATTTGAATCCATTAATAATGAAGAAATTACTAAATCGCCATTGTGTCATGATTAAATTTATTTATTTAATGTCAAAAAATTATAAATAAAATACCATGATGTAGGAAATAATTTATATTTTCAATGAATATTTATATTCTAAGAGATCACTTATATAACCTCATATAAAAATTGATAAAGTAAAAAGACTTATGTTTATGATATTTTTATTTTTACTTTAAATAAAACATTATTAATGTCATTATCTTACCCAAGGGTCTTTCAAAGGCCAAAAGAATCACCCAAGGATTTTTTCGGTCAGCCATTACTCATAAAATAAGATTATTTCAAGTGTTAAGGTAATTTTAGTTTATTATAATATTATTTTTACATTGAATTACTCTATTTACCTTTAACCACGGTAAATAAAAATCAAAAGATACTATTCACCAAAAAATATTTTCATCCCATTGAACCAAATTTTACTTATTGATGAAAAAAAATGTTTATCAAATTTTTGAAATTGATTTCATAGATGTTGTAAAATTACATTTAAATGAAAATTCCTATTTTTAATTATTATGTAGTGTTTTACACTATTCATAAAAAATTTAACATTTTTAGACAAATACCAAAAAATCACCCAAAGAAAATTTTTATATTCCGAATTCAAAATTTATTTCTATTTTACCAAATTCAAAACATATATCTTCCGTTAATTAATTTTAAATTAATTTTTATTGTCAAAACCAAAAAGCGTGTTTTTATGAAATAATAACTATCAAAAGATTAACACTTGTTTATGTCCAATTTCAAAGTGATATTACTTCTAATGACTAAAATTGGATTAAATGGTAAAAAATGTAATAAAATTACACTTTGAAACCAACAAAAAAGATAATATGTTTACATATATAAGTTAGATTAAAAGTCAATTTTGAATTAAAATGCAGTATTTTTAACTATTCATTAAAAAATGAACTTCATCACATAAATACAAAAATTTCATCCAAAGTAAATTTTGAAGTCCCAATTCTAAATAAGAATTTAATTTTGTAAAATAGAACATATGAAATTAACAAAAACTATATTTAAAAAGGGTTCTCCATCAAAATGTGGTAAATCATCCATCTAAAGAATAGAAGAGTATTTATGTATAAAATTGAATTCATTCACATTTTAAGCCTCTACCTCTTATTGGATAAATATAAAATAATTTATCAAACAAGTGTAATTGGTTTGTAGTTAGTTATATTAATTCACGCTAATACAACGGCTTTGCATTAACTACCATTTAAAATAATATTATTATTATATTATTTTTTGATATATCTCAAGGTTGTGGGAAACGTAAGATTTCCAAGAAAACTGTGTTTGCGTGTTGAGTACACTATCATACATAGAATCCCCTTTAAAGTAAAATTAATATTAAATTTACAATTTTTAATAAATATGAAATTTTCATATTCTTTATTTACCTAGGATGTTACAAGTAGTTAGTACTACCTATTATACTATAAGTCATGTTTTAATAATAACTTCTATTAATAAAACTCAGTATGAGTTATGGATTTGTTGAAAACCAAAACATTCTTACTTATAAGTTTTTGGATACAATGTATTCATTCTAAATTCTAAAAAAAAATTACATAAGTTTTCTAAAAAATCCATTGAATGAATAGTTTTAGGTTATTCTATTACTAGTAATGAAAATAGATACATTAATAAAAACACATGTATTATTGAGGAAATAGTACATGTTAAATTTGATTAATCTAGTCCTCTTGTTTTCAAACAACCTAAACCCACATCTTTATATGTTCATTCAAAGAATAATTTTCAAACTATGTTGGAATGTTCTTATTATGATAGAAAAACTAATTAATCTGTTTCTAAAGTTCTAACTCAAGAATAATTTAAAGAGATTGTTGATGAATTGAATTTTGTAAACCTAAGGAATCAGTTGATCCCTAATAACTAACCTAGTGATAATATCATAGGTGATTGAGATTAACCTATTTGAATAAGAATTTTCTTAAGAAATAAAGTTTAACATTTTGAATTTTTATAAAAATTAGAACCTCAATCCTCTAATGAATATTTAAGTTATAAATATTGGATAAATTATATATAATATGGAATCATTAAATTTGAAGGGAATCAAGTTTAAACGTTGGATGAATGACCTAAATATACTTCTATTATAGGTTTTAAAGGTGTTTTTTAATAAGTATGATGAAAATGTAATTATAGTTATAAATAAACCAAGACTTATTACTAACGGATATAATCAACAAGAGGGGATAGATTATAAATAATCTTAGGTTTCAATAAAATGACTAGAATATATTCATATTATTCTATAATATGAAACTTTTTTTAATATAGAAATATTTCAAATGGATATTTAGTGTGCATTTCAAACTAGATATGTTTTGGATGATTTTTATGTAGATCAACCCTTAGGATTTCATAACGTAAAATATCTGAAACATGTATTTAAACATATTAAGGAACTTTATAGAGTCAAAAAATACCTTATATCCTTGTATGAAAGAATAACTAGAATTTTTTTAAAACATAACTTTGTTTATGGGAGAAAAGGATTCAACACTCTCCATAAAAGAAGCTTCTAAAAATATCATCATTGTTTAAATTTATGTCAATGAAATTATATTAGGTTCAACTCAAAAATATTTAAAATATTATTTATGGATCTTATGAAACCTATGTTTGAAATGAGAATGGTGGGATAATATAATTATTTTCAGGGATTTCAAATTGCACAATAACTAGATAGAGATTTTGTATATCTACATAATTATAAAAAATATCATATTAATAAATTTTGATATAACAATACTAAAAGTATTAATACATATATAAGAACCTATATAAATTATATATTTTGGAATCTAGGAACCCATTTGAAAAAAATACCATTAGATGAATTGTTTTAAATTTACTATAGTTAACATTTAGCCATCTAGATTTAATTTTTTTTATTCTTGTCGACAAGATATCACGATAATAAAAAAGAGTATCATTTTAAATCTGTAAAATTAAATTTTCATTATCATATGGGAAATATGTATTTAGGTTTATTTAAACCTTCTAAAAATGGGTTTTAACTACAGATATTCTCAAATTCTGAATCTCGCGGGTATAAAATGTATAAAATAGTACTTATAGGACTTTTTATTTATTTAGTGAAGCTTTAGTGTCTTTTTATTGTAAGAAACTAAACTTAGTAGAGCTTTAAACTACTAACCCTGAATATATGGAAGATGAATGTTGTTGTTATTAAGTGTTGTGGATGTAACACACACTCACTAACAATGGAATGTGTTTTAGTAAAACTCATACTTTATAGGATAACACATGTTCCATTTCTTTAAGTGAACCCCCAACACATCACTCATGGGAAATGTACATAGATATAAAACACCATTTCCTTTGATATAACACAAAAATATATATAATATTTTAAAATTACTTAAAAATGAAACAAAACATGTTAATATCATTATTAAACCCCTTAGTTCCAGTAAATTTGAATACATTAAATAGAATATAGGAATCATCAACCCTAATTAATTATTAATATCTAATTATTATTACCAATATATTTATATTAATGAACTTGTTTCCATTGCAGAGGGGGTAAATATGTTGTGTTTTTAATAAAAATTATTTTTTAAAAAAATTGTTTTAAAAAAACTTTAGTTTGTCAAGAAAATCCAGATTTACTAAACCATTATTTTTTAGAAAAATATATGGTTTTACTAAAAATATATTTTGTTTTAATAAATTATTCAATTTTTTTAAAAACCATGATCTTATTAAAAAATTTAGTTTTTCTAAAAACCTAAAAATAACAATTATTGGAATAAATTTCTCACAGAAAGTTATATCTTTACTCTAAAGGGTAGTATCAAATCTTTAATATTTTTTATCTTTTGATATTTTTTTCGGTTGTTGTTTATATTTTGTTCTATGGTTTATTTTTTTAATAAAAATTAAAATTAAAATTATCAAAAAAATTATTTCGGATATAATTTTTCATAAATTCATTAAGTGTATATAAAATCTATTTCAATCATCTTAGGATAATTCTTGATCATTATATCAAATATAAGATTGAATCTGACCCTCAGATCAGTGGGATTTGATTCCTCACCCTGCCGTATAAATATATGAGTGGGTTACCACATCCCACCTCAGTCTCTTATATTTTTTATGACTATCATCTCTATTATTATTATTCAGTATACTTTTTTCCCAATAATATGATGCATTTTTATTCTTCTTCTGATCATCTCTTCTGAGTCACTTAAGTTTATGAAAAAATTATAATCCTAAAGATATTTCAAATAAAAAATCTTTCAATAAAATATTAATAAAAAAGAAACGGTATGATAGTACTTACTCTTTATTATAAGAGATAATAATATTTTAAGGCTCAGAAACTATTTGTCTTGAGAAGGAAAATTTGTTTCTTTATTAACAAACTATATTTAAATAATTTTATTCTTCAGTTGAGTTTATCAAGGAAGATGATTTGGATTTTATTACCATTAATATTTTTTGGGCCTTATGAATTAAATATTTAACAAGTTTTAACAAATTTTGAAGTTCTATTTATTGAAGAATAATTTCATGTAACTCATATGGGTCTAGATAATTTAGGGATTTTTGAAAATTTTAAGGTTAAATACTCTTTATTTTTAACTAACATAAATTTTAGAGAGTTTTTTCATTTGAATCAAGATGCAAGAGTTGTTGCGTTGTGGATGTAGGGACACTTAATAATGATAAATTGTGATAAAGATACCCTAAAAGTTCTAAATTTATTCACATTGGATTTATTAATGAATATGTGGAAGATAAATATGGTCAAGTATATTTACCTATCAATTTATGCAATTAAGAAATGTGTAATAATGTTGAGAATTCTCCACATCCCTTGTTTTATCAATACGATGTTGACAAGCTTCATGTTTCTGGTGAAAATAATGAATCACGATGTAGTGATAACGAAAAATATTTCACTGATAAGTGAGGATACTATTTCATTAAAGAAATATATTTTTTTTGAATTTAAAATGTTTTTTGAAAAATAGGACAAGGTATCGTCTGATTTATAAGTTCAACATTTGAAATAAAAAGTTCATGAAAAGATAAAAAATGTTTCTTTACCCCCTAGACTGAAGAAAGAAGTAAAATCCATTCATGATTAAGTGTATCATGATTTGATGAAATATAAGGTAGTGTAGAATTTGGGATATTTATAGTTTTATTTAGATAATTCGGAATATTTTTATTTGAAATAAAAAATAAAATATTTTTTAAACTATAATGAGAATAGTATAAAACTAAAGTAGATTTTTAATGAATATAAAGTATTATAATGATTATTGAGTGGAATTAAATATTCTCCTATAAATATCCATTCTATATAATATGAAGAAGAAAGGTTTCTCTCAATTTCACATATTCTAGTTGTTCAACCTATTCCTCCTTCAAAATTTGATTTTTTTGAAAAATATTCATCCATAACAAGAATTTTTTGGAACTTATAATGTTCTAGTTATAGTTAAATAATGGAAAGGAAATGTTTATCAGGGTAAAAAGGTTGTTTCAGAAAACATTCTCATGATTAAAAAACTGGGGATAATCTTAGAAAATTTATTTAAGAAGTCATGAAAAGTTTTATAGATAGTTATAATAAGTTTTGTAATAATTATCAAAGGAAATATATTTTCTAGAGTCAAAATGATAATAAGAAAACTCTAAATAAACATATTCGTTTAGTAATCAATCCTAATAGGATGTCAATTTAGTAGTTTAGTAGAAATAATAATGTTCCAAAAAGGTAATTGAAAAACAAATAATCTGATAATGTTGAGATAGAGAGAAATATTTATTTTATTGAAGCATCATATGTAGAAAAATATATAAATTAGGATAATGAGAAACTATCTATTGGACCATTAAACAGAAATTTTTCCTAATGTTTCATCAGATTTAGAAGACTCAGAAGTTACACATTCTAATTAGATAATGTAATCAAGATTATATTATTTATATGAGTCGTTGAATAAACTAGTTTATATTATTTTATACCTTCCAAATATTAAATCATGATGAAAACACATGTATAAGAGGTTAAATTTTTTAGAGAAATTAGTCTATATAAATAAATTAGTTGAGAATATAGTGTAGAATGGGGTAGATTTAAATTCATTTAATGTTGAATCCAATTCTAAATGAAGAATATTAAATAATACTATTAGATGGTTGAAAGACACCAAGAGGGATATGAGTGTTCATGATGAACAAATAGAAGTGTCTAAGAATACTTCATTAGAGATTTTTGACTCCATTTAAAAATTTCCTTCTAATGTTGATGAGAATATTGAGTAATTTGAGCGCTAAAAATGTTTATCATAATCAAAAGATGAATAAATTTACGAACATAAGTATAAGAAAAAGTCAATCAAAGAAGAATTTTGTAAGTTTAATGTTGAGAACACTGAGAACATGTTTGTTAAAAAAGGATTTTATATATTGAAGAAATAAGTAAGAATGTTATAATTTCTTCAAGGATGACTTGAAAATTTTTATAGAGTGATATCATTAGTAGAGAAAAACCAGGAAGAGTTCAATAAAATAAAATTCATCAATAATAACATAAAAAATAAATAATTATTTTTTCCTCTCTAAACTCTTATTGATGTTGTTATATTAAAACAATTTTTTGAAAGAATTTTTTTTATCAAATGATCTTCCATATACATGCTTGAATGAATGTATCCCAGTTTTGGTTAGATAAATCTTCTTTCTATAATTTTTTTTGTACGAATGTTTATCATTCAAAATTTGTTCCATAGTATTTTTATCCCTAATATTTGAGTTACTTTCTATATCTTATATGCATTTTAAATAATCACAAATAGGGATAAGTATTTGGATAATTAATTTTGGGAGAAGTATTTGGAGTAATTATTGATTGCAGGAGAAGGGAATTTATCAATGAATATTTTTTCAATAAGTTATCTTACATTAATCTAATAAAAAAAAATTTAACAAACAGGTAATCATAAATAAAGTGGATGATAAAAAAGATAAAGGAATAAGTGTTTTTAAATAAAAAAATATTGAATGTTTTTAAAATTTATTATTTTTTATCATTAAGTTTTGTGTTTTTTTATTTTTAAAAGGGAGGGTATTGTTGAATCCAATGTTTTACTTTATAGACATTCTATCTTTATTTGGAAAATATTAATAGATTATTTTAAAATATTTTTTACTAAATTTATATTTCATTATTCACTCATTTGTTTTCAGAAAAAAAATATTCTAGAAGATGAATAAATATTTGTAAACTAGTAATATAAACTTTTAATATTAATTTGATTCATCGAACTGACTAAATTCTAGTTCATCGTATTGAACAATGTCCAATCCATCATACTGAAATAAGTCCATTCAATTGGATTGATCTAAGATCTATCCATAAAAATGAAAAAATATAGTATATCATTATAAAAAATATATACATTATTGGTATGAATGAATCGAGTATATTGATGTGAAAAAATATAGTCTATTAGTGTGACTGAATTTAAGCTATCACAGTGAAAGAGTTTAATCCATCAGACTGACATGTTTTATTATATAATAATAATAATTATTATAATCAGTTAAGAATTATGTCTATTAGAAAAAATTCATTTGTAAATCATTTAATGGTGCTAATGGAATTATATCAGATGAAGATGTATTTTCTATGTTTTCCAGCTAAATATCATCTGATTCCAATATAAATAACATCATGAATCATGAAAATATGTACATAAGATGAGTTCTTATATATAGAGGTGAATTTGAGGAGCTTGATGTCGATGCATATTTCATACTCAGTCCTTCTAAATATTTATCTTCTTTAATAACTCGTTACATTATCTTTTTAATCATTTAAATATATTTTGTTTTAAGGAATTCATATAAGGATTTTAAATTATTAAAAACGTTTTTTCATTTGTATATTGTGTCTAATTTGGGCTTTGATCAAGGTATTCTTTGGATAGGAAGTTGGTCAATTCTGATCGAGCTGATCAAGGGCTTCTTTTGATATGAAGACAGAGCTTATTCCAATCTTTTATATCGATGAATTACTTACTAAAGAATGACAGACCTTATATCTAGGTTGAGAAACATGGATACTTAAACTTAGATATTATTAACATCCTTAACACTTATGGATAAATATTACAAAACATTTTATAAAACATTAGAAATTCGTTCTAACTTTTACTTTAATATTTTCTTTTACTTCTTTCTATAATTCATATTTTTGTACTGTGAAATTTATTAAGAAAGATTATTTTAGTAAAAAATTTTATACATTGATTTATGGGATGTAATATATGTCCATTAAAATTTTCTCGGATCATCAAAATAAGATTGAGTCTATTACAAGTCACTCTATTCATCCTACACAATCAGAGTCTAATAAAATGTAAGAACTTTTTTTGTGTTTTAATTAGTTTAACATTTTAATCTAAAAAACCCACCCCTCTTTCTTTTAAAAATTATAACTCTTACTATCCAATAGGAATATCTCACGGTGTAAACAAATATTCCACTACTTGTGGGTTGTGATAATAAATTTTTATCAGTTTATCAAAAAATCATGCTCAATATTCAATATCAATATACAATGATAATAAATATTAGTTCATCAAAGATCTCAAGAAGAAAAAAATTGATGTTCAAATTTATTACAAAAAATACATAAATATAATATATTTTCCCTAAACCATTACCAAAATATATATTTCAAAAGTTGACATTGATGATAGGAGTTAAAACATAATCCAATCATGGAAAAGTTATGGTGACTACAACCCCTCTATCAATTATTATTTAGATGTTTTTTTGAAAGGGGAGAAAGATAATAAAAAATAATTTTATTTATTCCTATATATATTTACAAATGGTGTATCTAAAGGGAGTGAAAAATATATTTTATAGAATACATTGATATGTGTTTTTTCAATAGAGGATAAATATCTTATTTAGGGGGGCATGAATATAGAGAGTGTTATTAAAACAGTAAATATATAATATTAACATTTGGGTGTATGATTTTTTTAATTAACAATTATAATAATTTTGGTGATTGTGGATATCAGAAATTATTTTAAACATGTTATATGATGTGGTAGTTAATTTTGATTTGATTAAATGATGATCGCAAGTGGTTAAAACAGATAATGTTTTCCCCAATTGGTTAAATAACCAAATAAGGGGGTGAATCTTGGTTGGATTAAGAAAAAATCCTCTTTTGGTCTTGTTTCATCGTTAAAAAAACACTCTTCCTTATTCTTCCCATAATAACATAAAAATTGAAATAAAGCATGAAAGTGAATAATAACAATTTTACATGGTTCAATCTAATCAAACTAATATTAGTAGAATACAAAAGAGATGTGTTGATGTAGTAGAATCCACTAAAGTATACTATTATTAAAAATTTTAGAGCTGACTCACAAACCCATATGGTTTAAAACCATTCAAACATGAGAACACACTACCCTATCAACTAAATCTAACTGCTCCTAAAAAATATTATTCCATTATTCAGAATAAATTAATATTTGGTTAACACATATTTGAGTGTGTCAGGAAGCTCTGTTTTCACCCGAGAGATGAAATATAATTTACCACATATTTTTTTCGTAATGGAAAACTCTTCCATGATCCCGATCTAATAGAAAACTGTACCTATACATACTTACTAGGAAAACAATTCACACTCTCTAGGTGGTGCACTATTTATCATGCACCACATGGGTTGAATACCATTCATGATTTGCATCCTCTACATATCTATTAGAAAAATTTCCTCTTAAGAGAGATTTGTGTGTGATCGATATATATGAGAAGCTTCCATTGATAACTATTATGTAGAACATTAGTATAAAATACCTCCTCTTTATATTATCTACATAGACAACCTTCATAGTGTATTTAATGCTATAAATTCTTTCACTATGGTCTTTACCATTTAGTCCTCCTTCTAATTTTGTTTAATTTTCCTGTGATAATCCCCTACGATATTTTTTCACTCTACCAAATTATGAGACTAATGGGTCTTTATATAGGGAAAGAGAACCTATACAACATGCTAATCCTAAAAATATTGTTCATTTATACATGAAGCTCCATTAGTATAGTCCCACTATCACCATCCACCAATAAATTCCTACCTTACAACCACACATGAACCATGAGGCCTTGCAAACATCCTTTTCATATTTTTCAATCTTGAAATTCTTATGTGAATGTCCCCTACCACACACTAACATCCATGAGATTCCTTTACAAAATCTCCTTATATAGGACCCCTCCTTGATAACATAACCATTGAGAAGCCTCATGAACTACCACTCTGCCTCTTATGATGCATCATTAATGTAATTAATTGTACACCTACTTAATAATTGAAAATAATTCCTTTTCCATTTTCAATGAAAACACCAAACATTGATTACCCCAAAAAACCAACGCCACAAAATTGGAATCATTATAGATCAACGTAATTATTTGTACTCATACTAAACCAATAAACATATTCAAACATTGTCTATAGATATCATAAATAATCACAACCATCCAAAAAAATTGAAACATCACCTTGAGGTATTTTTACCTAAAAATATCCCCCATTGGTTTTATTGAAAATACTTCAATGAAATGTAATCCACTTTAACCCTTTTGTTATGACTTTATTAACAAAATATGCACACTTTTTTCTTTATTCACCATACACAGTTTGAAAAATTAAATTCATATATAATATTTACTCATCACATACTCTAAATGCAGATGATCCCCACTCAATGGGAGAAAAAAAAGTAACATGAAATGGTTACGAATGAATTAGTTCATTCTCAATGCCTCTTGTAAAATATTTCTCTACACAAAAAATCATAAAAGATGATACCAATTGGTGATGTCTCTTGATACTAAATTAACCAAAAGAGTGTATCCCATGATAATACAGATTCTTCAACTATACATGGTTAAAATATTTCATCACAATCCCAAAGAAAATATTTTATGATATGTTGAAAATTATAGAATAAATTCAATATTTCTTTATTTATCAACACTTCCATTGATTCTTGGGAACCCAAGATTCATCATAGAACAACTCTCCCTCTACCAATAACATTTCCACCTTTATGAACAAGACTTTTCTCACATTGTAAACAAATGAAAAGGTCACTCCTTTGCAGTATGTAGTAAGGAAAAGAATATATATTCACATGGAAGGAAAAAGAACATACGTTAGGGAGAGGGGGTTCCATATCCACATTTTTCAAGTGTGTGGAGTTGATTTAACTCCAATATCTAGTCAATACCTCTCAAAATATTCCATATATAATGAGTTTTTCATAATGTCTAAGACTTAAAGTTTTGTAGGTATATACTCCAACTTCACTAGATCAGGTTCAACTTTCTCCTATATAAAGTGATATTTTATTTCAATGTACATCATCCATAAGTTATGTATAGGATTTTATATATGATTTAGAGTGCATGAGTTAGCCAAATTATTCTGATTATATACTTCTGTACAACTCTGATGTCTTCAAGTATCTACTTAATACCCAATAATTTCCTAGAATCTTGAGTGGATGCAATATATTTTTCTTATGAAATGATTATAGAAGTAAATTAATGTATATTTCTTCCCCAATAAATGAAAAATAAACCAAGATATAATGAACCTTATAATGTATATTTTTTTGATCTACTAAACAATCCCTATCATCTTCTGTATATCCCAATAACTCATGTTTTTATATCACATTATAAGACAATCTGAAATCCATCGTTCCATTGATATACCATTGTATCCTATTTACAAAAATTGATATAATGATACTTTAAAAATATAAAATACAATAATGATTAATTCAACTACTAAAAATAACAATATTTCAATGATTTTTAGATATTCCATGATATTGAACACTTTTATTTCATCATCTTTTGATATCAACATCTAGGTAGCAGCCACAGTCATTATCTCCTTCTAATTTTTCATCTAAAATCTTATTAAAACATCCTTGGAATATTTATATTGAGAGATAAATGTAACTCTCCTACATTTTATAACCTATAGACTAGGGGTAAACAGTATTTCTCGGATCATCATCATTTCTTACTCATGATTTGTAAATATTTAAGTTGTTTTCATTGTGGTTTGTCTACTACACCATAAATTATATCATCTACATATACCATAAACAAAATCCATTGATCACTCTAATTATTAAACTAGATATTTGAATCAAATCAACTGTATTAAAAATCATGATTCTTCACTTATTTATCCATTCTTGAATACCTTGTTCCTAGTGTATAATTTATCTTCTAAAGAGACATATTTAACTCGAGAACATTTTTCTCAACTAAATGGATATGAAAACCACATGTTTGATTAATGTAAACCTCTTATTTTATAACTGTATTTAGAAATGATGATTTTATGTCCATATATAAAACCTTCCATTTCATTTTCACTATAATGGATAAGAATAGATTAATATTCTCCATCCTTGCTACAAGTTCAAATAATTCATCTATATTGATACCCATTATCTATGAGTAACCCTTACACATGGGTCTTTCTTTATTACAAATCGTTATGTAATATTCATTCAATTTTTATAGAAAACCCATTTAGTTTAATAATACCTTGGAACACAATTAAATGGAGGGTTGAATTAGTGTGTCAAATTTTTCTTAAAATGATAAAATCTTGTCCCCACATTAGTTGGAAACTGTTAAACCTATATCATTGAATAATTCAACAACCAAACACCCATTTTAAATAGTAGAAACACAACATAGTAGTTTCAATTGGTTCACAACTACGAGCTAGTCTAATGAGAATAAGATGATAGTGTTTCAGTCATACCTATATTCATTAAGATTCACTATATATTGTGTATTAAAATTGTTCAGACATGATCACATTGTTTAGGGAACAATACCTTTACAAGAGTTTCAGGTATAGGACACATCCTCCATGGTTTAGGGCACAATACCTTTACAAGAGTTCAGACATGATCACATGGTTTAGGGCACAATACCTTTACATGAGTTTTAGGTGAAGTATTTCTCTATTTATTGACTTAAATTCCACATCAATATATTGGTATCATAAGTCTTTGTCCATGATTAGTATGAGACTCTTCTTATACCATAGTCCTAAATCGATTCTCTTGAATTAAATGTTCACTAAAAAAGGATGTTCTAATCCTTCTAATCGAGAAACTCTTCACATCCACGTAACTTTTTTACTTTTTCACAATAATTTATTTTTCATGAAACATTGGTTTTGTCGAGGAACTCTAGAATTATGGAAAAATCATCTTTTAATGAATCATGTTTGGTCATTATGGGCACTATTTAAATTTTTCATACAAATATACTTCACACAACGCTTTTGAATATTAGAGGCTCAAAATATTCATCAAGAGAGATTCCACAAATAAAGGAGGTATACTCCTATTTGTATCCACATTTGAACCTTTGTGTAACTGCCTTTTATGACTTTCACTATGTTCACAACTTTACATGGTCACTAAAATTTAATGATTCGTTGTCACATTTTTTTTTTTGAAATTAATTTCCTTCATGAAACATTAATTCTATTTCATTAGTGCATGCAACAATTGTTGTGTTGTGCAAATACAACTTTCATCATCTTTTATAAATCTCATGAAATACCTTCCATTGCCATATTTTGATGTGATGGCCCAGAATATTCCCAAAACCACCACTCTAGATGCCTCATTTACCCTGTCATGAAATTATTTTATTTACATGACAATATTTTTCTTTTCTAAAAAAATTTTCTTTGTCCTATAAATTTTGGATATATGAATTTGAAAAAAACTAGGAAACCACACCACATATGAAACTAAAGACACCTGCACTGTAATATCACTTGGGTTGAAAAATCCTTGATCAAATCAGTGTGTATTGAATAAAAAACATAAAATACATTATGTTTCCACCTGTTAAAACCAATTGTTTAAATAATATATCCCTTTGGGTTTTTTGAAAATCTACTAAGGATTTCAATAAATCGCCATCCTTGAATAGAAATGTGGTAGGGGAAATAACTCATATATCCCTTTAAATAAATGTGATGAAATATTAGTGTATAAAACAACACTATCTAGAGATAATTTCATTCCTTTTTAGACTACCAACCTATCCTGCAATCCTTTATAATCATGTCATGCAATTCAATCCTACAATCCTATATTCCGACTAATTTCACCATTATTCCCCTTTTTAAAAAATCCCATGAAAATTTATTTGTCCCTTGGTTCTCAAAAAAACATAGATCATATCTCCCCTAGAGAAATTCATCACATCCATAAGCATATTAGAATAGTTACACAAATGGATAGAGGGGTATGTTGTATTGTCCTTAGGAAATGGGAGTTGGTCAAACACTGAGGTTCAACCAACTTTTCTCAAACATAGGTTATTAAAAAAGACTAATAATGATGTCATCCACTTAATCATTATTTATAACATTATCCATTTTAATAACACCTTGATTAACTTTTTATTTGATGGAGTGACATCTGATTTCAATATGTTTGGTATGAGAGTGATGAACCAGATTTTTTATGTTCTCAATTGTTCTCTTTCTTTCACAGTGTATCAACATTGGTTATTTCACCTAATCCCCAATATCAAAATAGATGATCAAATACCTTTTTCACATAGATATACAATTCTTTATCCATTCTAAGAGAAGTAATTTTTTGTTTCTTTCCCAACTAGTCCAAACATTTGATTCCAATGAAGAATGCACACCCACTTATGGAATTTCAATATTAAACATCTCCAGCCCAGTTAGCATCAGAAAATGATGGAAATTTATTATAAATTCTTATATAAAATAATATTTTTAATCTAATAGTACCTTGAATATACATCATTATTATTGTAACTTCTAAAAAATGTTATTCCTTTAGGTTTATTTGGAAGAGATCTATTAAACAAGTCTCTAAGATGATATCTAGTCATGCTATATTCAAATATAATGAGTTTCAAATGAACCACCTATATAAGGTGGGATCCACATATTTTATATCCTTGTGATTTCCTAGTTTTTTACCGATCAAATTTGACATTATTTTTGATTCATGCTTGTTTAATTTCATTTGAATATCTGTTGCATACTTTTCCAATGAAATGCAGTTGTTATATTAATTTTGATTCAGTTTCATTCCAAATAATAATGTTAGTTCACCAATCATTCATATTTAAAATTTTTATTTCATATAACTAGAAAATTATTTAACTAATCGATGTCTACTTTATGTAAATATAAATATCATCTGCATACATGAGAATCATAAATTAATCTACCTAAGAATTATTCATAAAGAGATTATGGTCGACACCCCATCTTTTAAATTTTAGATTCATCACATAAGTAGCCAATAAAATATACCAAGAATTTTCTATGTATACTTGACAAAAAAGAGACTTATTTAATCTACACACCTTTTTTCAACCTTTCCAATTTTAAATCCAACTGGTTGTTCACAATAGACTTATTTTTAAATAACAACATTTAAGAATACTTTTTTGAAATCCATATGATAAAATTTATACCCTATTTGAAGTTCCATGAATATGAAGGTTCTAATTATCTCTAGTCAGGATTTTAGAGAAAGTGTTTTATCAATATCAATTCCTTTAATCTACACATATCCCTTACACACCCAGTGTGCCTTGTTTCTAATCAAATTTCCTAGCTCATCAAATTTATTTTTAAATACCTACTTTCTTCCAATCACATTGTAGTTTTATTTTCTATTAACTATATCCTATGTCTATTTTTTATCAATATAATTAATTTTTTCATTTATGGAATTAACCTATGATTCCCCCTTTTAAAATTCATCAAACAAGATTGGTTTTATAATCAATGTAAAATAAGAGTATGCCTCATTCATCATTTTCCTTATCTGTGTGGGTTTAGTACAATCACCTATGATGTTTTATTAATCAACATATGTTCTTTTATTTATCATATTAGGTTCTCATATAGTATCTTTTTATATGGTTTCCTCTTTAGATTCTACTATGGAATCAACAACATTTTTAGTGCCCTAGATGTTGGGAATGTATTTCAAAATTATTTTATTTAAATATCTCCCTTTTCTAATTTATTCTTCATCTCCAATCATACCAATTTATAAGATTCTCAAGTTATTCATAGTTTTATCCTCAATGATCTTGACATCGTTTCTCTTCACAATATTTCTAAGATGATTATTTTCATATTTATAGTATTTAGTATTCATTAAATATCCAAGTAATATTCTCACATTCACAACATCAGCTATATTTTCTTGATCACACTTAAGATTGGGAATTTCAATAATATCCTTGATCTTTTATAATTATTTCATTTTCATTTAATTAATTTTAACCAACATTCAGTGAAACAAGTTTTTTACCTCTTCAATTGTTATGAAAAAATTATTTTCTTTAATGTATACTTAGTATAAATTACCATTTTTCTCCAACTATTCATGAGAGAAATACTTATCATGACTTTGATGGTGCACCCTTTCTGACTGAATGCCACTACAAATCTTGAGTCACCTGACGACTCAAACTCAAAATATAGTGATGAAATCCATCCGTATCTTTTACTTTTAATTTCATTATCTTATCTTTTTCTACTTTTTTATTTTTACTATCTTTGACCTTTAAGGAGCCAACTTTATTTAATCTCATTATTCAATGAAACATGTTCATTACATTTTTCTAAAAAATTGTACTTCCTATAATGCTGGATGAAAATATTCTATCTAGAATCTAGGTGTTACAATTCTTTTTAGTTTTAAGAGTGATCTCTACCAGGCCATCTTTCTCAATATTCTTCTTTAATTTCTATAAGATACCTGATTGAGTGTGGGCATAATATTTCCTTGCTAATCTGATTTCAACATGCATGGTTGAATCATACTCATATTATTTTTATAAAGGAGAGTACTTATTTTCAAAGTTAATTTTTCTTAGTTGAATAGTTCAGACTTTTCTCATAGTAATGTTTTAATGGTTTTTCCATTCTTTTACCTATAATGAATATCTTTATGGAAAATGTTATAATAGGTAAAAAGATATCCATGGAAATTATTTCTTCTAAATGATGAAGGATATATTCCCACTCCCATTTTTGACTTTTAGGTTCTTCCTCATTCAAATATATCCTTTAATATTCAAAATAATAAATTGTATCGCCCAAAAATCCACCTAATTGACATTTTATAAGAGAACATATCCTATTACATCCATTCCACCACATGCCCCTTTATTTTATATGGGTTTCTGATCGAAGATCATATATTAATAATAAAGGATTATTTTTATTTCTCTTATCAATTTGGTTGGATTCTATCTCTATTAGGACATCTGGTTCTTTTGTGATATATCAACTGTTCTGCTTCCCTTTGTTTTGGCTCATCCTATTTCTATCCTTTGATGTTTTTGGATTATAGCCAATTCCACTTCTTACTGTAAATTTATATCTTTGATTATTCAATTATTTCTCTACTCTTTCAGAACAACATTTAACTATTTCAAAAATCTATACAACTAAAAACATTCCAAATGTTAATTTCTTCTTTCTTTCCCCCAATTTTGATTTACATTCCAGTACACTTCTTAAGGAAACAACTTCTTCTTCAAGTCCCTCAACTATCATATCTTTTTTATCCAATCTCGATGTATAGTAATTAATATCTTTTATCATATCTTCAATCCTTATTTTAATCCACACAACCTATTTTGATATTTCTAGATTTATATAAATTTCTTATACCTAACATAGAATTAGATCAATATCTACTTCAATATTATACACAAACTCTGATGACTCCATCGATAAATTTACAATATTTATGTTTTTATTTCATTGAATTTCAATCTCATCAAAACACCTCCAAGTTCTTGCATTAGATCAAAAACATTATCTCACTGATTTTCTTTCTCCTTTGTAGGTTCTACCTTTTCAACTATTTCCATCATATAATCTTCATCACCTGATTTAAAATCTACTTATACATCCTCTAAAAATATTTATCATCTGATTCCAATTTTTAAACAAAGCTCTTCCTTTATAATTTTTTCACTGATTTGAAGTCTCTATTTTATCGGAACGTCCTTTGATTACTCTCTATGATTTATGCTTCAATTTTTAGATCATCTAATTTACTTTATCACCTAATAGAAATGTTCATTACTTTACCACACAAAAAACAAGCCGAATGATTCTTCCTTTAAAATCTCCATTTTATTCTCTTGAATTTTTAGGAGAAAATATAAAGGATTTCATCATCCAAATCTTCTCCATCATCACTAAATTTATCAATGACATTTTTTTCATTGGATTGGGATGATATTTCCTTTCTTAATAATATTTTTTCTTCTTCTAGTTTGACTCTCATTTATTAAGCCACCGTGATCTTTATAAAATCATCAATATAAATCATAAACAGTTTTTTTCTTCAAGGGACATCACTTATGGATTGTACATATGTGGAATCCTTCTCATGTTTTTATTCAGAATGCCAATATCCTTTATTTATTCCGAATGTCCTCAACATTCATCAACAAATTTAATAATGGGATTAAATAATCTATATTCATTTTTATTTAGATGATTTTTCAAATCATCAAACTGATTTTGAAAAACCTGATATTTGGCCTCTATAACTTTGCCATCGCCTTCATATATATTTATTGTTTTATCTCACATGTACTTACAAAGTAGTGAAACTCATAAAATTAAAATATATTTGAATATATTGTTTTTTGGTAAGAAAATCCTGAGTTTTTTCATTTATAATAATAATTTTCCTGCTTTTTTTAGTCCTCAAAAGACAGCATGCATCACTGACCTCAATCCCTTGAGGTTTGGAAAAGATAAATTCTATCCCAAGAGATCATAGATTAAATCTCGTTATATTCTTACCAATTTGGATATTTATTCAATAAAAAATTATAAATCCACTACAATATATAGAATTCTCCATAAAACAATATATAGGACATATTTAACACTGACAGCCTTCCTCTGCTACCACTTCAATACCGTATAACACCCTGAGATGGAATGGGTGAATCACGGTGTCAATATTTTATTCAAATGTGATGAATATTAACCCCATGTTTGTAGGAACTTTTTAAACATGTGTGATGGAATAATTCAATTATTAAAAACCCATTTGCATAAATAGAAATAAAACACGTCAATTTTACATGGTTCATCACTAACTGCTAGCTTAAGGAGTATACACCAAAAGTGTGATGGTAATACATAAATCTAGAAAGATTTAGTAGATATTTTGGATTAAAAATTATCAGCCATAGGTACTCCATTCCAAGAACACAAAATTTTAGGGATATCACACTACCTATATTAGGTCACTTCGGTCAAATCCCCTTTGGTCACTACTTTGTGTAAATTCATTCTTAGTTCATCGACTTGATGGTCCCATCAATTGATTGGGAACATAGGTCTTTGTTACCAATTATAATGAGACTCTACGTAAACTATATTCCTAACTAGATGCTCTTCAATGTGAAAATATGTCTAAAACTCTCTATTAAAGAAACTATTTTTCATTCCTGTAGTTTTATTTTTTTTTCACACATCACCTTATTTTTCATGTAACATTGGTTTTTTCACAATACACTAAATTTTTCAAAAACCCTTAGTTTTAGTAATCTCACTTAGTCTTTGTGAACACATGTTAAATTAATTTATCAACTATAATTCATGAAAATTTATTTTGAAGAAGAGGTTATATATCTTTTTTGAGAGGGTTTCTATAAATGAAGTAGGTAACTACCCATTTTTTACGCAGTTGAACCTTTGTGCCACTACCTAGAATGACTTCAACTATGGGCACAAATTTCCATGGGAACTCAAATTTAATGATTTTATGTCACCTTTAGATCAAATATCATTACATTTATGAAAATTTACTTATATTTCACTAGATTTATCAACACTTGTAGTGTCTCTAACTCCGACTTTTGTAAAGTCTCAAAAAATTTATCAAACTCTAGCCTTTACCATATTTTGATTTGATGGAAAACAATCGTCCCTTTATTGAAACTCTATAATCCCTTTTTATCCTTTTACATAACTATTGTATTTACATAACAATATTTTAATTTTCCAAAAACAACATTCTCTATACTCTAAATATTGGACCTAGGAATTTGGAAAACACTGTAGAACGATGACACCTTCAACATTGATGCCACCTACACCATAAGATCAGTGGTCTTGAGAACCCCTTGATCAACCCAATATGTATTAATAATAAACAAAAAATATAAAAAAAATTTATCTATGATTAACATTTTTTCCAATATTTCATTATGATGTTATCCTCTATCAACCTCAAAACAATCTCCCATGTTTTATTCGTCTCAATTTGGATAAGCTCTTCAATCATAACCTGAACCCAATTCTCATCTACAAAATCTTCTTCAAAACATTTTGGATATACCTATGATAGGAAGTATGATTACTATAGAGATTTTGTTATCATCATTTTTTCTCATGTTTTCTGATCCCTGATGATATTATACCTTCTGATTGTTGGCTCGACTCTTCCACTTTTTTGTATATACAGATTTAAACACATATTTCTCATCATCAGTACCACCTTCTAAATTATCATTTCCACTTGTTCTCCAATTGATCAACATTAATTCTCCTCACTCTCAGAAAAAAACATCTCATTAGTTTGTGTATGATTATGCTTATTATACACTATTGTGGATTCACTAATTTTTAAAATAATTAATTTTCCCTTATTGAATCATTTATATGAATTTATTTATCCTAAGTTACAAAGTAATATCCATTTATATCCATGGGATTAAAAATTATTGTTTTTTATTTTATTGATAATGAAATATTTTCTTTGAAAGATTCAAAATTATTTTTATGGAAACTTCTTCCCATACCATTTCATATGTGGGGTCTACTCTTCTATTAGACATAATAAAAATATATTAAAAATATTGACTGGTGTCAGGGCTTCATCTTAGAAAACATCTCTAGTGGATACTTTTCAAAAAGAATATTTCTGGATATTTTTTATTATTATCTAGTTTCCCCTATAAGGTACACTATTTTTATATAGTCCTCATAACTGAAAATTGGTTCATTATCCCATTATTATAAAGATAATTTTTTGAATGACTGTTTGTAAACACCATTCCATTATCTGTTATTTATTTTATAATTTTCTATCTATGTATCTTTTCATTTCCCCACCAATAACATTTTATGTATCAAAAAACCTTATACTAGTTAGTGATGAAAACAATCCAATACATCCTATTATGATCATAAATGAAAATAAAATAGAATCTATTCCTATAATAATATCATTTTGATATGGGTCCACACACATTAATATTCACAAATTCACAAACTCTTGTTGCATTTTTCTATTTTCCCTTTTATGTATTTAAAGTAAGGTTTCTTCTATGATAGGAATCATACTTTTGTGTAAGTTCAGAATATATCTTTTTTTATCTTGAGCTCCATCAATATTCACTATATCTTCTAATCATGGCTAGATAAAACGGTAAATTTATATTTTTCTCCAATGATAAAATAATTATTTAACATTGTGTGCTTCATATTAGTAATAATTAATCAATACTTTCCCTTGATAGTACATATATTTTTGATAAAAATTATTTCATGTCTCAATTCACAAGTTTGGATGATATTTTTTATGTTGATTCTAATACATTCTATTTCCAGGATATCCCTATGTCTCATATCTTTTCCCCCAAATTTGTCTCTCCATGAGATTATAATTTTTAGGCCCTTATAATTTCCAAATACGATGAATCCTTCAATTTATTTCTTAACATCAGTGATAATATACTTATTTCTCATCATATAATAAGAGAATCTATTGTCAAGTATCTGTACACTAGCATGATATATATAATTTTGGACAATCTCTGCAATTACTTCATACTCAGATATTTATTTGTAATCCTTGTCATTCCATTCACACCTTCTATTTATTGACATGTTTAGTATTATTTAGAGTATGACGGTACATCTAATTCTTACCAAGCTGTAATTAGATTTTTAATTTTCATATTACTTGATAATTCCTTGATCTTTTGTATAAAACCACTTTAACTCTACATAAACATATTCCTCTATATTTTTAATGTGAAATATTTGGACATATGTTAAATTCTCTATACAATAAACAGTGATTATAAAATGGATTTATAAAATATTGAACTATTTTTGTATTTCATGGATGTACTTATGACCATCATTACCATTTAGATAGGGAATAGTCATTTTGTGAATTTATCATCTGTATGAAAACAATAAAACCCAATATGAGTTCTATCGCTGGGTATATTTAACATATCATTTATTATCCATTATGTTATTAGAGTATTTCTATATTGATTCATACTCATTTAAACCTTTATCTGTGGAGTGGTTTTTTGTTGATGGGAATCAACTATAATTTATTTCTATTTACAATCATTCCTCATATTAGCTGTTTCATTTTGATATATTTTTTTCTTCTCCTATAAACCATTTTCCAATTTTTTTGGTCCTCCTTTCTCCACTTTCACTTTCTTATCGCATGTAGAATATATTTTCTTGATGGAATACCAAGAGTCAAGAGACTCTCCTGATATTCTACTTTTTATAATAGGATAATAATTACCTCCTCAATCTCATCAATTCTTTTGAATAGATATTTCGTTATCTTAGTCAAGCCATTAATTTCCTTATATTTATCCTCAAATTTTACCTTTTAATCAAAAACCTTCTCTATGTTTTCTAACTATGCATATTTTATAATTTCAATTTATTTCCTCATATAAAAAAACTCTTCGTTTAATATTTATTAAATAGAAGCCTCTATTTTAACCTAGAGATCAACTACTCCTTCTTTTTCTCTTTCAAATTTGTCACTCTATTCCCTTATAAGAGAGTTACCCAAAACACCCACCATAGAAATTTAAATTTTTCATTACATTAATTAATTTGTTTTAACTCATTTTATTTTGAACCCATATTTTCTCATGAAATAATTTTATTATTCTATAATAAAATGTTATTATACCTTCTCTAACCTTTCATGTTAAACAAGGAATTATTCATGGAAAATTCATAATCCTCATAATTTTCTTGAATGTTCTTGAGACACGTCATTACATGGTTTATAATCATTCCATTTCAAAAGTATGGGATTGAAGTCTTTCTTATTATTGTTCCTTTCCCCCTTTTTAGATTTGAGGAAAGGAATAACAAGAATTCATCCACTTATTCATATTCTTATATATCCTCTACAATGATCTTATTTTTGTCCTTGAATGAAACCTCATTGAATTTATCTAATTCTAAATCCTCATTATCTTCATTTATCATCATTTATATAACAAAATTATTATGAAAAATTTCTAATTCCAACTCTTTTGGATCTTTTTCCTTGAGAATATATACCATTTGATTACACTATTGAGGAAATACATTCATGATAAGATTGAAAATATACACATCATTGAAGGATTATTCGAGACTGAGTATGTACTCAACAATAACATTTACCCAATAAAAGAACACATAAAAAATTTAATTTCGGATTATCCTCAATTTTTTATACTTATTATACTAAACCAATATATTGTATTAATAGACTTTTGAATCATTTCTTTAGATTTTTATATATTTTTTCACATTTCTTTCATGTATTTACATAACACTAAAATTTTATAGATTATATTTTATAAATAACCTTTTAATGTAATGATTCCTCTAGAATTAACATCTACTTATCTTAAGTATATATCTAATAAATCCTCATTATCCATAATAACCATCTCCCATGAATGGTTGTTATATACACATCTATTCAGAAAAATTGGAAGTAGTGGTACATCTCATTCTTATATAATTGAAAGTTGTTTCCCATAAAGATCATAATTCTTATATGATTGATTGTTGTAATAACATACACTAAGTTAGATTCACTGAAATTTACATTTTTCATTGATACCAATTTTTTTCACTATCTTAAATACCCTAAGAAGATGGTGAATTAGGGTAGGATGAATTAAAAAATCCCATATTGATCTTGTTTTATAATTAAAAAAAACTATATTTTCTCTTCTTCCCACAAAATATATAAAATAAAATGAAATCCTGAAATTAAAACATCAATTATACATGTTTCACCCTTACCTAGCCAATCCATAGAGCATTAAAAGGCGGTGTGTTGATATAAAATAATCCAAAAAAGTCAACTACTATTACAATGTTCATAGCAGACTCATATTCCCCCAAGGACTAAAACTATTCACACTTTATAACACACTTATATCTTATCTACATTGAATTGATTTCTCCTCTAGATGATTCTTATATTTTTCTGAATCAATTTATATTTTTCACACACATATCTGAGTGGTCCTTGAATCTATATTTTCACTTGAGGGATAAAATCCAATTTTCTATATAGTGTTTTCTTCATTTAAAATTCTTTCATGAACTTGATTTCCTCGTGAACTAAAACTTTACATAGTTACTAGATAGGCACCATACACTCTCTTAGTGATAAATGATTCACCACACACATATCTGGAATAAAACACATTATGAGTTATTTCCTCTCTGCATATCCTTTGCAAACTGCCTCTTCTGTGAAAATCCTTTGTGAACTACATATATGAGTTTCATCCTCTATGAACCTCCTATATATACCATATATGAACACAAAATCCTCCACATAATCTATGTGTAAAACCTTTTCCATAGATTTATCACATGAACTCACTTCATTTTGGGATTTACTCTGTTGGATTCCTTCCAAATTGGAAAAACATTTCAGTGATGGTCCTCAATGATAATTTTTATTATACTAATAAACATGATTCAAGTACAATTATATATGAAAAATAAAACCTCATTAACTTTATAATCATAAAATTATTGTTCACATCATCATGAAAGTCCTTTTCTGTACTCTCACCATCATGGTATACCCTCAATTATCAACTTAGGACCCTGCACATACAATGTTGTCCTGAAAACTTATTTTATTTATTTTTATTCCTAGAGCATCCTAATTAAATATCCACTTATATAAACTAAATTACATGATCTTCCTTCATATTATTTACTAACACACGACTTCTTTGTGATTAAATACCCATTGGGAAGTCTCATGAACTATTTCCCTACCTAAAATGTGGCTTCATGCATGTATCATCTTGTCCAATAACTTAAGATGTGAAAAATATACCTTCTCCATTTTCAGGGTAACCATCAATCATAGATTACCCCAAAAAACCTTACATATAATTATTTTAAAAACTATGGAAAAAATACACCTTCTATAATTCTTCTCAGTAAATAAACATGTGGGAACATTGTCAACTGACAAAGTGAACAAACACAACTAATCTAAAAAATGAAAAATTACCTTGGGGTATTTTTTTCCCAATAGTTGATATGAATAGAGTTTTAATTTGGTATGAAGAGGACCAAGAGCTATAAATAAGACAATTTAATTCACTATTTATAAATAGAATGATATTATTATTCAATTATTTTATTTCTTAAACCTATTTTCGTCAAATATGCATAGACGTTTTGATTAATGATTCATTTATAAATATAGTCAGTTTTAAATGATTTATGTTCCTTGTATTAAAAAAAGGGGTGTATTTTTATCCAAATATATTTTTTAGGTGATTTTTATCACTTGAGAGATAATTGTGACTCAATTGGATGTTTTTGGGATCTGGTATTGAAAACAATCCCTTTATTTTAAGGTATTTTTCTAGGGAAAATTAATAACGAAAAAGAATATTTGGAGAAGATAGAGTTAATAGGTCGAATTTATTTTATTTTATTATAAATATATAAATCATATTCAAAAATAATTTAAAATTATTTTTTTGAAGTGGGGTAAATGTATTTGAGATGTTTAAATATGTTTTTATGTGATTTGGATGAAATATACAAGTTTCTAAAGGTAATAAAATATGAAGATGAATATTTGCATAAGTATTTCAGAATAAATAATATATTCTCTAGGTTGGAGTTCAATAATAGAAAAAATTGACGCATAAGAATATCAAAACCAGTCTCCAGTTGTTCATTCGTGAGGAGTAGAAAAATGTGGATATTTACATCATGTTGTGTAAAAACAAAATTTATTTGGTACAGGAGTTAATAATGGAAGTATAATATATACAAGATCATATTATGACAAGTAATATGTTCTCAAATGTTCACAAAGAATTATTAATAATGTTGGTGATGCATAAGATGTCTAAGTTGCATACATAATATTTTTCAAAGATAAGTATTGTTTTTTAGAAAAGGGAAAAATCTTGCATAATATATAATATTTTAATACTCATACATATTATGTTTATTTTGATATGTAATAATATTGGTCTCTCTCTTATAATATATAATAATTTTTACATGGGAAAATTTTTTATTTCTTTGAGAGTTTTTAGGAATTTTATAAATTTCAAGGGAAATATTTTATAATTATTAATTCCAATAATTTAATCACAGTTTTTAATTTTAATTATACAATGTTTAAATTTTGAATAAAAGTAATAAACCTCACAATAGAAGTATTTTATTCATTTAGTGATGAATATTGATAGTTCATGCCATGGATGAGTATGTTGTTTCTTAAAATAGATAATCCATTCGGAAAAAATTAATCGTTAATTCTACAAATTTATAATTTTATCATGATGACCAGGAATAGATTAAAAGGAAGGAAAAAAGTGGTAAGAGTGATAGAAGTTGAAATAGTAATTGAATAGAAGTTATTTATCTACATTTATAATTTTAAATTCAAATTTTTAAATTAAAAATCGCTTCTTGAGAAGAGATAATATTTATAGTGTTGTTAGAATATTGAATAATTCATATGAAACATAGGATAAATACATAAATTATTTAAGATAGTGATATGAAGTTAAAGAATAATATATTTTTTATGAACAAGTAGTAGTAGAGTAATAATTATAAATAGCACAATGAAAACTCAGCATTAGTCTTATCTAGATAAAGAGTCTCATGTTGTTAAAAACTGTTCTTATATCTTTTTATTTGTGCAAGAGAACTCTAAAAAGTAAAAAAAACAATTTCTGTAATGAAATTTCATGGTTAAATCTTACTCATTTGTAATACACATGATGAAACTAGTGGAAATCATTAAATTAGGATAATCTAGATCATGATAAGGATTATCCTTCTCATTTTGATAGTTAAACCCTGTAAAATATGACGTTCCTACTATTGTTGTGTGTTTGTGTGTGTGACTTTGATCATATTAATTAACTTTAATAAGTGATGATGTAAATTTGAATAATAAAATTAAAAATAAATTGAAATAGTGTATTCACTTTGACCAAATCATTATGATTTATTAGTGATCTTGAGGGTATTTCTAGTTTATTTTTCTCTAAGTCAGACGATCTACAATAGTGGTGCATCAAAGGGTAAAATATTATCTAGATGAAATTAAAAAGGATTAGGATTAATCCAATTTCATGTTATCAAGTTAGAACATGAGGATCATGGTAAGGGGCCTTCAACAATTCATGTTATGATTTTAGTTTCATCTTCCCATGATTCTATTTTATTTGATATGGGTGAATCATAATAGTTTTTATATACCAAATTTATAATTATATGGAGATAGTTATAGATTATTTTTATGGGGTTTTATATATAAATATTCCCTTAAGGGTCTGATTTGAGGGTAATTGAAGATATCCAAAGTGTTTCTCCATTTTCAGTACATATATGATTCTTGGGGACTTATTCAAATTAGAGAGGTGTATTTTTGTTGGGATAGATTATATGGATTTTTCTAAATGATAACAAGCACACATAAACTATTATCAATTATGGAGGTCATTTATGTCTTCTATCGGTGATTAGTATACCCATATCAAAGAGTAGGATTTGTAATCAGGTCATTTATGACCTAACAATGTGTAGATTGGGAGGATTTCATCGTAGTTTTCCAGTGTTGTTATAGATGATGATCTGACATGGTATATAGTTTTTCCTCCTTTTATGTACAAAATATAGAAAATCTAACCTATGTGTTTCTCATTTTTTTCACTCAAGATGGAATTTTTGTTCACGATCATGATTATTATAGTCATTGAGGCAATTTCTATTTCTCCTTATAGGATGTAAACCTTAAAGTGAATAAGGTTTATCTAGAGTACATTGAGGAAATTTTATTTATTCACCCATGAATTTCCCCTTTGTAAAATCTAGTTTTGGTTTACCAATAAGGTCGATGGTTCATTTCACTTATGTGTGGACTAGTAGAGAATCAACAAGGTGATTTTAAATAGCGTGTATCATATTACATGTATCGATGAACAATTAAAAAATTTATGGGGATCCATGTGGATCTCTAAGATTTAATTGAGGTTAAGTTGTCATCATATGTGTGTGAGTAATTCTAATATTCTTTATACAACAATCCATAGTATGCATGGATAGTATATGTTTCATGTGATGTTTCTTGGTTCGATGAATACACTGTTAGTTTTGATATACCAAATTAATTAGGAATTTCCTACATATTTATATTCCTTATGGTTTCTTTAATCAGTGATATTATATTGTAAACTCATACATGAGAATATAATGATCATCATTTTGAGACAATATTGATTACACTAAGAGATCACAAGTTATACATCAAGATTTTAAAGAATCATTTTTAAATCCATGAGGTTTTATTTTTAGCATATGTGATATCATAGGATGGTATATCAGTGAGCCATAAGAGGTTCAAGGTTGTGATTTCTTGAGAGTGAACAATGAATTTCACTGAGATATGAGTCTTTTTAGGACTGGTAAGCTATTATAGGATATCCAATAAAGACTTATCCTAATTCTAAACACCAATGAAGGCCCTAGAAAAGAACGATGTTTTTTGGGTAGTATTATTATTATGATATATCCTTCTTGGAGATAAAGGGAAGGTTAAAATATAGACTAATTATCACATTACCCAATCTAGGTAAGGAGTATAACCTATATTTTGACGCATCAACCTTATGATTTTAAGATTTTATTGATATAGGATAGGTGATTTTTTACCATGGATCTCAAGTTTTTATTTTTAATGAGTGTAATTATTGAAATCATTTTTAATAGATGGTGGTAGTAGTGCATGTAATAAGATATTAACCGCACTACTTTTTTGTGAGAGGTTCATTGTGTATTCAAATAATAAGATCTCTAGGTAAATCATTTTCTCGGTCTGACCTAAACGTTCGATAAAGAATGTGGGTTGACTACTGGTATTCATTTGAGTTTAAAATGGAATATACCCATATGAATTTTAATTTCATCACTAATTATCCAAGTAACAAGACATGGGTATTGGTATTCTGATAGGCTGGTATTGAATAAATGTATGTGATGCTTTTCACCAAGATTAATCTCAATGATTTGGAGTGTTAGAGTTGGGAGAGTATAATATCCCTGTATATTATATCTTCACTCCTCAATAGATTGAAGGAGAACCATTTATTTAACTATAAATGAATGATTTTAAGGTATACTATATATGGTGGGGATCCACCACCAAATTGGCCCCAGAATGATAATGATATTTTATATGTTACTGTTTATGTTGTGGTCCCTATGATCATGAATTAGAGGTTGGTGTAGGATTCACATTCCATGATATTGGTTATTTACACATGGATTAGTAATATTTTATATTAAATCAATTGGTATTATTCATGTCCTTATATAATGAGGTATTTAGACAATTTTTTTACTAAATGCATTAGCTCCCAGCTGGTGACAGATGAGCATTAGAGACTCACATGAACACTTTATCCATTACCTATTCCCAATTGGAAATGAGATGATGCGATGATGGATTTTGTGATGTGGAATCAAAATTATCTTCATACAAGTGATGTGGAATGATTTTTTAAAAATTTGATGATCAATTTATTGAATTTCCTACCAATTAGGGAATGCCAGTCTATTTTCAAGGAAGGTAGGTTATACATTTGGGAGATAGTATGACTACAAGGTGTGACTCAGCGTATTATTTCATATAAGGATACATGATTAAAATCTAGATTTTCATAGAGGTTATAGAAGGTTCATGATAATAAAGTTCATTTTATCAAATAATACCATCCTTATACTAATAGAAATACAGAGCATAACAACTTGACTTTAAAGGATATATTTTAGACATGTGTCGTAGATTTTGTTGGGTCCTAGGATAGTCATATAATGTTATCCTGGTTCACTTACAATAATAAATGTCAGGAATATATCTATATGTAACCTTTAAAATACATATATGGAAAGACAATTCAATTACATATATACTAGTTAGAAGTATTAAAGTTAATAATTTTTTGACAAAGTATTGTTTAGGAAAAATGGAGCATATTTAGTTGATCTAGAGGTGGTTAATGACTGTACAAAGTTGGATGCATTCTTGTGAATACCAAAGATTTTTTCAAATCAAGTTTGAGTTATGTGACCATGTATTTTTAAGGGAGTCACCTTGATTATTATACCTCCATATTCATAGGTTGATTAAGCATACACCTAGGTATATGGGTCCCATTAAGGTTTTCAAAATTACTGGTTACATCGATTATCAATTACTTCTTTGTTATTGTTTTCATTATATGTATAATTTATTGCATGTGACTAGGATTAGGAGGAACCATCCTTATAATTCATATGTGATTAAAATCAAGGAAATAGTGATAAATTATTATGTATCATTTGAGTAATAACCAATTTTATTGCAGACCATAGTGAAAAGATCATATGTGTGATTATATTACCTCTCCTACACATTCATAGGAAATATAGGAATATCCACAAGGAGACTTTGGTGCGAGAGACAGATATGCGACTGAAAAAGCTAGATCTATTACTATGTGACACTTGATGATGTTCCTAAGGGATAAGGAACTATATGGTGGGGATATTTTTACACCCCACATGATTCCATGGTATATATTTGATTTCATTTTTTTTCAAACAAAAAATATTTTTACCTATTTTGTTTTTGAAATGGAATGAAAGAGGTATGTAATCATGTTTCAATGAAATGGTCAAGCAGTAAAAATCCATTAAAGAATATATTTTCCACATAAATCCCTATTGGGGGAACTAGAATTATAGTGTCTAAGAAATAGGATACTTCATCTACCATCAAGGGCCTATTAGCATTGTATTAGTTCCCCTATAGCCCATCAATATTTTTGTGGAGTTACACAAGTGATATGGTGGGTAACCAGTCCCTTTTGAAAAGATAATAATAATAATTTAAATTGATCATATTGATATTAAAATAATATACTTTATCAATTCTCTCTAATTGTATTCTATATGAATCTTCTCTCTTCACCCCTTCGTTCTTACACTATAAGATATTTCACCTATATAATATCTCTGATCTGAGTTTAATCATTCCCTTATGTTCTCTATGAATAATTTAATAATTATATATAATTATTCCCTTTGTTTTTATTATTTTATTCAATTTCTTTCGCCCATTATTCCTAGATTTAGGAGGATAAATTCTATAATATCTTCAATACGATCCTAATTTATCAAGTTAAATCATTAAAGAAGCCTCCTATATCAATTAATAAGGTGTTAAAAAATAATTAACAATATCTTGTATATTTTTTCATATGTGGTGGGTGGTCCATAAAAAATATTGTTATATTTGTGGGTCTTCCTCTTAGATGGTGTGTGAGGAGCGATCTAGTCAAACTAGTTAGATCTCTCACTCGGCTAGCTCATCCACATGGACAATAAAGTTAGACACACTATGTAATGTCCTATTTACATGACTAATATATATAGTAAATGGGTGGGTGAACATGGAACTCCATTCACTGTATTGAAACATGTATAGAACCCCCCCCCCCCCCCACTGCCACACCACATGGAATTCATAGTGCCTTTGTTGGGTCTTTTTATGAAATTTTACTTGTTTAGATTTTGATAAAGTATATATCATATCCTAAATGATTCTGATATATATAATGACGGTTTAATCCTTTGGTCCTTCCAAATCTGTTTTCAATTCAATATGGGTAGATAATGTTCTTTTTTTCTATAGGCATGTGAAGGGGTTTAGGTGAGATAATAAAAGAAAAAACAGGGTTTGGAAATCTCTCAGAAATGTATTGATGATGGGAAATAGTTCCCCTATATATTTCACATAGTTTGTTACTCCTCCACATACTGGAGGAATGTTTCCATTAATTCAACCACTAGGTCTATACTCCCTTGGTTACAAATAGACATGGGTCCCCCATGTGACTAAGGGAGTAAAGTTACTCCCCCACTTAAGAGGCATGGGTCGTTCATCTAAGGGGTTATTATTCACTCAAATGACTTAATTTAATAAATGGTGTGTGGATTATCCCTAGGGTAGGTTCCCCTTTGAAAAATGTTCCTAAATTTGTGAGCACAATCCCCTCACTATAATTTCTAAAAGGTGATATGGGTTTTGCGAAGCAATATTTTATGGATTCCTCAAGTTTCTTGTAATTTTTTTTGTAGCTCAGATGTAAAGATATGGGCATCCATATATCCCTATTTTTATTTCATTTAAGAATATTTGGGGCATTTTCAAATCATTCTATTTTATTATTGGTTATGAGATAGAATATATTGTATTTACTCTTATTTTATAGTTTCAAGGTATCCTAGTTGGTATTTTTATACTCATCGGTGTAATGGAATTTGACCCACACATATAATTTCTTATATAGAAGGGGTAAAGTTCAATGTTGACAATAGTAAACATGGAATTCTTGTGGAGGGTTCTTATTGGTGCATCGAAGTGATGGTTATAGTCACTATTCATGAAGGGAGATGTTGCATCAAGTATTTTCAATTATTTAGGTTGGTATTTACTTTGGATATTGATATTATGTTTATTCTTTTCTTTTTATAGTATTTAATTAGTCAAATTATGTGGATTCTTATCATGTTTCGCCTATATTTGGTGTTATAGTTGTTTTTATTTCTATTTTAACATTATTTTATTTATAACATCACGAATTTAGTAACCTAATGATGGTGTTTATTTTACTACATTAGCATGTGTACAAGGGACCACATCCAGAATGACAAAATATTTTAATATTCTTGGGAGAACATATACATACATGATTGTCCCATTTCATTTTAATATATGAAGTATAATATAATAATTATTGTGAATTTATTTTATTCTAGTAAATCCCTGATTTAATTCATAGATCCATTATTTATATCATGTGGGATAGAAAACCTAATAAATAGTGGGATAATATTATTAGGAATGAAACTTCTTTGAAATAAGATATCAATAAATAAATAAAACATTAACAATATGGCCAAGATAATCAATAATCAAGTATTCCATATAAATAATACCATAACAAGGGACTAAATCCATGGATAATATTACAACATAAATAATAATATGAATAATAAAAACAAGTTTCACAATGATAGAATGTATAATATTAGACATCATAATCGTACCACAAGGTCTTATGCCAAGACAACATATGAAAATAGATAAGGTGTATTCCAAATACCAAAACATGTTTTCCTCATGAGGCTTATCGATTCATTGAAGGGTTTTGGAGGCCTTCATCTATGAATTACTATATCCAATTCACTCATCATATGAATGGTCTAAAAAATATTTCACATATAAATTCATAATGAAAAAACTATCATAAAATTTTAAATAATTTTCCAAATAAATAAATATAACAAAATTATAATACATATAGTGTAATATGTCAAACACTAACAAGAGATTGCATCCACTATAAATATTGGTAATCATGAAATAATATTGATTTAGATCAATATACATTAAAAGATCACTAAAATTTTGTTAAGGAAAATACCCTATTTATATTTAAAATCACTGATCTAAAAATTTTCCAAATATAAATGGGAAGAATTTATTTGAAAAGTACATTGTAAAATTGAAAAGTATTTTCCAAATCATTGAGATTTCATGATGATGGAAAAAAAATTTCATGTTGTAGAAGTTAAAAATTCAATATTTTCACACTTTTGTAAAAAAAGAAAAAAGTAACTCATTTGAAAAATGAAAAGAATATTCCTTTTCAAACCATTATTTAAAAATAAAAAAAAATTATAAAAAATAATTTATAAATTATTTTATAATATTTAGAATATTATTTAAAACATTTAATAGAAAATATTTACATTTAAGAAAACATTCCCGACTAAGTAAAAAATAAAAACATGGTTTTCCTTGAAATAATAGTTCTATATATTGAGTACACAATGAAAAAAATGAAATGAAATGTTTTAATTAAAATAAATAACTATATCAAAAGAAAATAAATTGTGTTTAGGATAGAAAGATCAAATAATTCTCTCAAGGGAGACATAAACATAATCAATCTCGAATAATGATGAGATTATAAAATAAACCCTTACCCTGGGTCCAACATTCCATGTATGTTATTTATATTCATGAATAATAAAATTATGTTAATTATTTAACTATTTAATAAAATTTATCAATTTTATTATCCGTTTTATTTTATTTATTACCATATTATATTCAATTACATAATTAATTATGTTTACGTCGAATGTTTTGATGATATTCTATTCATATGTCCCAAATGGAATCAGTAAGTTAACACTGGTAAAATATTTCATTCTTCTATAATATCATTAATAATAATCATGAAATAATTTTAATTTTTATATATAAATTTTAATTTTCAAATATATAAATAAATATGGTTATGAAAAATGAGATGCATTGCATTCATAGAGATGGTAGGTCTGACGCACGCATTAGAAACATTTCCATTTTTCAATTATCTTTGTGGAAAGAAGTTAGGTTTTATTTTAACATTAAAAATGATAATTATACCATAAATACCTTATTATTTCCTTATAAACATATATATACCATCCATGTGATTCGTTGGTGAAAACCGAATCAGATTGCTTCGTGGAAGTGGTAATCAACACATATGCACGAATGACTTTATCATTTTTCAATGAATGGAAAGGTAAAATGATATATGATATATTAATTTTCCATAATGATAATGATTTTATAAATAGAATATATATATATATATATACATTAAATAAATCATTATAATCATCCATGATGTGGTTATGGAAAATTAATTACATCAGTTCATGAGGCGGTAGTCCACTATACACAAGAATAACATTTTTGTTTCCCATCTGATGGAATATTAGATGGATATATAATATTCTAATAAAATAAAAACATATTATTATATATATAATATATTTTTGTTATAATTTCATCAGGTTTTAAGAATATTTTAAGGATGTGGAAGAAGAAATAAAATGAAATCACATGGTTAAGAACAATACATCTTCCTCGGACAACCTCTTTAGGTTTATACCTAAAGCTTTCCTATAATGGTTTTCTAATGAAACCAGGGAATCTATGTCTTGGGGATGTATTTAAGTATGGTATTTGGGAAGTTACAATCCCAAATGGAAGGTTATTTAAGTTCTTATATAAGAATAGAGTGGGTTTCCTTTTATAAGTTGGGGAGAGGACACACTTGAAATTTTAAAAAAGAATAAAATCTATTAATGTACTAATTGCGATCAATGGAACCAAAATTAACAATTCCTAAATATTTTATAGGATAATGTATTAATATGGGAATAAAATATAAATTATACAAATATTTGGTCATATTAACTATTACCTCACTATTTTAACCGCTCAGTAAATTGATTTTATCGTTAAAATTAGCAATTGTTTTTTACTATTTTTACTATTAATTAGGGAAAAAATTAGTTGTACATATTAACTAATGATACTTATTATGAATAAAATATTTAATCTATTTTATAAAATTTTACTCATAGAATTTTTTGAATTTAAATTAAATTTAAAGATTAAAAAAACGAACAAAATAGTTTTTCAAAAAAAAATGATTTTTAGGAATATAATTGTTTTTATTCAAGAATAAAATATAAAAATAATTACAAATTCAATAATTGGATTATTATAAATTTTATTTAAAAATTTTTTATTTTAATATTTTTAAAACCAAATGAAACATTGAAAATTCTGGAAATAAAAATAAATATTTTTTTACTTTTAATTGAAAAATAAACTTTTTTTAGAATTTTCTCAGAAATTTTTCCAAAGATAATTTTTACATGATGAATTAAAAAACTAAAGATAATTTGTAAAATTAAAATTATAACAAATGGGAATCAGTATTTTAAAAAATCGAATAATTCAATAGAATACAATTTGGATAAAAATAAATATTTCTCTTTTTGGATAAAAAAATACCTATTATTCTTAAGAAGAATATAACACTATAATATGTAATTAATTAATATGAAAATTATTTATTCTAAGATTAACTATGTTAATAAATTATTCTATTCCATAAAAAAATTCCCAAATTTTCATGAAAATTAATTTCTAAACAAATGAGGGTGGTTAATCTTCATTACATCTTCAGGTTCACATGTCACCACTTATATCTTTTGATTTCTCCAAAGTACCTTTTCTAGATGAGTTGTTGGATTATTAAAAGTTTTTTATCCAATTTCCTAAATCTATATATTATCTTCATAGTATGTTAAATCAAGTTCCAATTCTTTGTCTTCATAGGTGAGAAGATGTATTGGATTTGGAAAGTACTTCCAAAACAAAGAGATATAAAACACATTAGGTACTTTAGGGAGGATTGGTTGAATTTATAATTATTAATCCATAGATCCAAATATTTTAATAATTTTAAATGGTTTAATATATCTATAGCTCATTTTTTTACTTCATATAAATCCTTATAACACCCTTCTATGGATATTCTTTTAAGAAAACATGATCTCCGACATAAAATTCCAAATCACTCCTTCAGTTATCTACATAAATCATTTGACTTCTTTGAGCTGTTTTTATATGAGTCTAAATAGTCTTAAACATTTTTTTTGTATCCTCAATAATTTTTGGGTAAGATTACTTTCCCTAACTTCATCACAATAAGTTGGATTGTGGCATATCTTTTCATATAATGATTCACACGACATCATTTCAATATATAAATTGAATCTATTGTTATATGATAAATATAAAAACATTAAATAATAATACCACATACCATAGAATTCAATTGAGGATGATCTAAAAAATAAATTCAAGGTTGTAATAGTCCATTAATACTACCTATCAGATTGAGGGTGATAGGCAGTTCACGAGTGAAGATCAATATCAAGAGCCTTCTAAAGAATTTATGAGAATTATGATGTAAATCAGGGATAGTGATTAGTATAAAATTAAATATTGTGTACCATGAAGTATTAAAAATTAATTAATATATATTCTTTCTATGTTATCCAGAGGTAAATATTCTATTATATCATGGAAATGTGCATATTTGGTATGTAGATCACTAATAACCCATATTGTATCATTCTTTCTAATATTATTTGGTAATATAAAGATAATTTCCATACTAATGTCATCCTATTTACACAGAGGAATAGGTATAGGTTTCATGAATCCTATATGATGTTTTCTATTGTCCTTCATATATTGAAAAAAAACATATTGACAAATAAATATAAATTCCCATATATATGTTTTCTCACAAATAATGTGTCATAAAATCTATATACATCTTTGTTATATAATGTCATATAGGTAAATTGGAGCTATGAGATTAATCAAATAATTCCCTTTTTTCTCACATTTATATAGAACACATAGAATCTTTTGAAATTTTGAAATTATATCTTTATTTATAAGGTCTTCTAAATTACCACAATTCACTTATTCAGTTTTATTTTTGATGACTCTCATCATCAAGATAAGAACTCTTTATCTTTTCCAATAAATATGGTTTATAAATCATTTGAAAAGGGAGTGTTGGTTATACTTCATTAAAACTACTATATATATCTTAAATAATTTCATGAACATAGGATCCTTTTTAATAATTATTTTGGTTAGGAGTCCATGATCGTTCCAGGTCAATGCATCTATGCCTTATTTTCCATCCTTGGGTGTTAGTGTATTGAGAAATCATAATCCTTGAGTAGATGGAGTCCTAACCTTTTTCTTATGTTGAGCTATTTATTTGAAAATATATATTTATAACTCTTTTGAAACGTATATATCTCTTATTTTTCACCATAGAGATAATGTCTCCATATCCTGAATGTCAAGAATATAGATTCTTACTCAAGATCATGTATTGAATAGTTTTTTCATGATTATTTAACTATCTTGATACATTGGAAATAAATTTATCATTATGTATAACGACACAACTATGTATCTTATTTGAAACATTACTATATATCACAAATCCATCATTTACCAATGGTAGATTAAAGATCAGACCATTCACTAACCTCCTTATTAATTCGTTAGACATGATTTTTTATTCCTCTATCTATAGGAAATAAAATGAATTATGTGAAATATTGGTTAGTGGGTTAGCCAATCGGGAAAATTTTTAAACAAATCACTAATAATAACCTTCCAAATTTATGAAACAACATACCAAGGTTATATTCATTAGTGTAAGCCATTATTTTTCATCCTTTTACTTTATTTGATCAACTAAGATTCTATACCTAGATAAAATATATCCAAGACAATAAACTTATGGAAGATAAATTTAATACTTTCTTAATTTCCCATACAACTCCTTTTCTCTAGGAATCTAAATAATGATCTACAAGTGATTCTCATTTTCCATATATATTTAAATTACACAAACATTTCATCAATAAATACCACAAAAAAATTATCATGATATTCTTTGAATACTCCACTCATTGTATCCATGAAAACATATGGTTCATTAGTCAATTGAAGTTTTAGTACTATAAATTCATAATTTTCATACATCATATGAAATGTTTTCTTGAGAATATATTCCTTTTTTACCCTCAATAGATTATACCCATAATGAAGGCCAATGATTGAAAAATATTTATCTCTGAAAATTTAGTCGAACAAGTAATCAATGTGAGGTAGAAGATACTTTTTATTTATTCAAATATCATTCATTTCCATATAATTAATGCATAGACTCATATATCCATATTTATTCTTAATGAAAACAACATGGGATACCCAAAGTGAAACATTAGGTAATATAAATCCCTTTTTCCATAACTCCTATATTTTTTTCTTAAAATATATTATTTCTATTGTGGTCATTCTATAAGAAGGAATTAATATAGTTCATACATCAATGAATAATTAAACAGAAAATAAAAAATCACGTTTTGGTGGATATCTTAGTAATTCCTTTGGAAATATATCAATGAATTCTTGTAAAATATAAATATTCTTAGTTTTAAGATTACACATGCCATTTTTATATTTTTTTCTACTCTTCTTCACTAATAATTTCATTCATAAGAGCTATTGCAGGTGGATTTAGATATGAATTAATTGATTTGATCTTTCCTTTAAAGATAAGGAATTATACATCCTCATCATGAGTTTTAATTTCATTCTATATCTAATAAATTTGTACATTATATTTTAATAATAAATCTATACCAAGGATTATATAAAATTTTACAATATATATAAGCATAATTATAAAAACAAGGCACATTTATGTGTAATAATGGGAACTGACTTACACATCCTTATTATAGTGAGACTTACACAATTATTCTTGAATGAAAATTACGTTATTAATATTCTAGTTAAATATAATTTTTTTTGAAAACATGGAACATATAAAAGGTTATTAAAATTTACAATCAAATAAAGCCTTAAATAAATTTGAGGCTATGATTAAAGTACCTACCACCATATCTTTAATAACATCCACCATAGTTGTAGTTATTACATAATATTATTTATTATCCTTTGGTATTTTCTTAGTAAAATTCACTTTAATTCATTATATATCCATTCACCTAATGATCGATCTACTTAAAGTTGAATCATTTAACATTTTTAGCTTCTTTCTTTCCCTTGAAATCATGATCCTGAGGCACATTCTCTCCAAAATTTACGTAGACACTCATTCCCAAAAAATCAGTTTCCCTGGTGTTTCTTTATAAATTTAGTTCAAGTTAAAAAATTTGCCCTTATCTTATTCCATTTTTTTACATTTTATTTTTTAGAGTACTCAACTACCATTTTCAAAACCTACATTCCTTTAGGGTCATAATACCTGGATAATTCTTTCCTTGACTTGATAGCATATGATATTGTGTCTTTATACGGTGATAGGGATTGGGAAACTATTTCCATTAAAATTTATGGCTTTATAATGCTAAATAAATTTTAAATATTACTCTTTATAATATATACATAGTCCACATAATTCCATGATAACCTTGTAAATATAGATTCACACATAGAAACATTTTATTATTCCTTTTGTCTTAGACTCAAGTATTTTCTCTCCATATTAACTAATTTTTTATGAGAAGAATATATTTTCAACTAAAAATACCTTAAAAACATTACACTCTAATTTTTTATTTACTCATTATCTTTAGTGTTTTGAATCGGTGGTCGTTATTGATCCATTTCCTCATGAGATGATAAATTATTAGAATAACCTTCTCCCTTTCATTACTTCCCAAAGAAAGAAATATATTCTCTATGGAACTTATCCATTCCTTAGTTACAAATATTTTAGTAGTCTCATTGAATGATGGAGGTTTATATTGAATGAAATATTCCTAAATTATTGTACCACATAGCATCTTAGTACACTAATTTATACAGGCAAGGTTATTTTTCATAACCTGAGTCAGCTTCCCCAATATAGTTATAAATTTTTTATCTTCATCTATAGGTACAACATTACCTTGATTTTATTTAATATAAAATAAATCACTAAATTTATTATATGTATTATATTGTATCAATTCCTTTTGTTAAGTCCCATTTTTAAACAATAACATTCACTACATTAGATCATAACATTATGAAACATGTTGCATAATTTTGAAACATGTGAAACACTTAATGTAACTTGAATATTTATTCATAGATAATATTAGAATCATAATATTATTTACATTTGTAATATATTTTATATTTTCATATAATTCATAATGTTTTATAAATAAAATGTGAATTAATCCAAGTATATAATCAGGATGTATCAAACCTGGTGTACTGCAAGGGAACACGCACCTTACACTAGAATGATATACATGATATACTTAACCAACAAATTTTGGGTTATTACCCATAGATTAATCTATTACAAAACCATGTCCCCTTGTAGTAACCAAACAGGGATGTATTTCTAGGAAAACCACATAATCATCACCTTAACAATTTTTTAGGATGTTATCATATACATAGGATTATCCCCAGACTCTATCAAAGGATTATGTTCAATAATCTATGTTTTCTTAAATATATATCCTAAAATTTCTGATAAACTTTATTTGATACCAAATTTAACACCCTATCTCATGTAACGCCTAGATAGTGATTATTTTACTATATTTGACCATGTATAATGGATTCCATCCTGAATGACCAAATAGTTTAATAGTCTTGGGAGAGTATATATATACATGATTTTTATGTTTAATTTGAATATGTGAAATATAATATAATAATTCTTATGATAAAATAATTATTTCTTATAGTAAATCATATATTTCATTAAAATATCCCTTATTCATATCCAGGGGAAAGGAAAACATAATAAATTGTGAGATCATATGCTCGAAAAATGAAATTTTATAATAGAATCTATTATAAAATAAAAAATATGAATAATATAGAAGGGATAATCATTAATAAAATATAACATATAACTAATATCATAAAAATGGGACTATATTCATGGATACCATAACAACATAAATAATCACTTGGATAATAAAAACTATTTTCATAATGATAGAATTAATAATGTTGGGCATCAAAATATTACTACCAATGTCGTGTTCCTAGAAAACATATATAAACGAGTAAGTAATTTTCTGAATTCCCATACTGTTTTTTATAATGATACCTACCAAATCATAAAGGGGTATAGAGGACCCATCCCATTACATACTATGTATTATGGAGTCATCATGTGAAAGGGGTGAAACATATTCAATTTAAAAAATCATATTGAAAATTGAGAATAAAAATGTTTATATTTATTAAAATAAATAAATATAACATAACTAAGAAATTTATAGAAATTTTGAGAATATTATTAAGATATTTAATCCCGTTTAATTCATTATGTTCACTAAATAATATTGACATAAATAAAAATATGTTAAAATATCATTGGAAAATTTATTTAGGAAAATAACATTTTCACATTGAAATTACTTATCTAAAAATTCCCAATTATTAAGAAAAAAATATATAAGAAGAGAAACTTTTAAATATTTAAGGATTATTTAAATAATTGACTGGTTATAATGGAGGTAAATTCTAATCATGTGTATAAGTTAAAAACCCATCAATTCACACTTTTCTAAAAAAAATAAAAATAATATATCATTTGTAAAATGATTATAAGATAAATTTTAAACCATTTTAAAAAAATAAAACATTGGTAAAAAATTTCATAATAAATTATTGGATAATAGTAAAATTATTATTTAAAATATTTTAAGGAAATTATGGAATGGAATAAAATATTCCTGACTGGGTAGAAAAAGAAAGTCACCTTTCCTTAAAAACATTAATTCGGTATCTTGAGTATTAAATAGAGGAAAATGTAATGAAAACTAATAATATTTATAAATAATAATATTAGTATAAAATATATTGGTATTAATATATAAATATCATATAATTATCCTAATGGAGGCTTAAATACAAACAATCTTGAAGAACAATGAGATTATGAAATAAACCCTTACCTCCAGTCTGAATTCCCATGTATGTTGTTTATATTAAAAAACATTAAAATTATTTTAATTATTTAATTTCATAATAAACATTATTAAATTTATTATTCTATTTATTTTATTCACTTCCATGTTATATTTAATTAATTAATAAACACAGTATACATATGATATTTTGACGATATTTGGTTCATATGTCTATAATGACTTTAGTAGGATGAATATAGTAAATGTGATTATTGTTCCATAATATATATAATAATAATAATTATTTAATTTTTCTTTTTATAGATAAATAATACTTTTAAAACCAATATATAAATGTGGTTATGAATAATTAACAATGTTACAATCATGGAGATGTTTGGTTATATATAAGCAAGAGTAACATTTCCATTTTTCTACGATCATGAGGTAAAGAATGGAATTATTATTTTAACTTTATAAAAATATAATTATATAATAAATATCATATTATTATTTTAAATAAATTTATATATACCAATAACATGATGTGATGGTAATAAAATGAATCATATCTCTTGATGAAGGTGGTAATCCACATGTACAAATGAACGACGTTATCATTTTTAAATAAATGGAAATGTAAAAATATATATGATATATTAATTTTTAAGAAAGATAAGAATTTAATATATATATATATATATCAAATCCAAAATTATAACCATTTGTGAGAGGCAGTAATAGAAAATGAATTACATCGATTCGTGAGGTTGTACCCTGCCGTACATATGATTGACAATTTTGTTTGTCGTTTGATAGAAAGGGGGATGTATATAAGTTATTCTATTAATGTAATAAAATATATGTATCTGGAAGATACTCGGGTTATTATTTTCTCATGGTTGAATAATATATTAATATTGTTAAAGAATAAATAAAATGAAACTACATGGTTAAGAAAAACACATCTTCTTCAAAAAACCTCTTTTGGTTTCTACCAAAAGATTTCATACGCGGGTTTTCTAATAAAAAAGTAATCCAAGCCCATGTAAATTTATTTTAGAAAGGTATTTTAAAATTTATTGTCCAAGCCTAAATTATCTTGAAGTGTGGAGAGGTTAAAATAAGGTTAGTTCTTTCATAAGTGGGGGAGAGGACACACTTAGAATTTATAAAAAGAATAAACCATATTAACGAATTAATAACGAAAAACATATCAAAATGGACCATTTCAAAATATAACATGAGATAGGGATAAAAAATGTCCAAAAAATAAATTAAACAATATTTATGTTATTTTATCCCATATCTCATTTGTTTTACCCCCTATAATCTGGTTTTAAAATTAACTGTGGTAACATATATTTACTTGTTTTACTATTCATTGTGACAAAAAATTAAGTTACCATTACTAAGTAATATTAATTATTCTTATTCTAAATATGAAATTCATATTATCAAATTAAATTCATATAATTGTTATAATTTAATTTAATTTTAAATCTCTACGACTCGACGAAAAATGATAATTTGGAAAAATGTCTTTTAAGTATAAAAATGTTTTTAAACAAAAATAAAGTATCAATTTTATTACAAAGACAAAAAAATGTATTATAAATAATATAATTAAACAAATTTTTCTATTAAACCATTTTAAAATAAATTTTAGTTTTTTAAATTCTTGAAAAAACATACAATTTTCAATAAAAAGTAGTATTTTATTGTTACTCATTAAAAAATCAAATATTTAGAAAATTCTCGAAAATTAATTGTAAGATAATTTTGACATGATAAATTAAAAATTAAGTACATTTTTTATTATTAAAAAAATATAATTTGGATATAAATATTTTAAATAATACTAGATATTGAATGAAATTCCAGTTTGGATGGAAATAAAGATTTTTCATTTTAATATAAAAATTACCTATTATTCATAAAATGAATATGATTCTATAAAATTTAATTAATGGATTTGAAAATGATTTATTATAACATTACCATGGTTTTTCCATTATCTATGGATTTGTGTCGTTATGTAAATGTAAGATAATTTAGAGCCATGCATATGTATGATATTCCTTCTTGGTGCTAGTGACTATCGCTTGGTCTATTGGACATGAGATTGTGGTGGAACAATCATCTTACTAAGCACATAGGCACGGTCTTAGTGGATTTATTCAATTAGTAATTTTTTTCGCTTAGCTAAAATCAGACCAATAAATCTTATGAGACTTTGGAAATACCATGATAAATCATATAATGTCTAGGAAAATCTAACATTGATATTTTATGGTCATTAATGGAGTTTTAGATAAAAATGAAAAAAGTATAAGTTATGGGGGTGCAATGGAACCACCATACATACCTACCTAACCAAATTATGTAATGAAATAAATTTTTCTATATGTGTAAACAAATCCTCAATAAAGGATTGTACATCGAAATAATTTCTCGACATATAATGAGATGGTTAATAAAGGATCATTAATCATATGGAAAGATCATAACATAAATCATGCCACACTGGGGATATCAAAACATTTTGATAAAGGTCTATATATGCCTATTTATGGGAGGGATAACCTTAGATTAGGGGATTCAGATCTCATCCAACTCACATTAAATCTATCATAATCATCCATATATATGTTGGGAGAAGTTAATATGAAAAAATGAGATGTACAGTGTGAGATACACAATAGAGAATAATATGTTTCTCTCTATTTTAATTAAAATTTTCTTCCTTGAATTTTGTACTGTGATGGAGGATATAATCGACTTATAATAAATTTATATTATATGTTGTCTTGTCTGGGAATATTATAGGTGGTGAACGTGATGTATTTACTCTTGTGTTTTAATATTAATTAAAACTATGATTTTTATTTTTAATACTCTTTTTATTAATAATTTAACTAATTAATCACTCGTTAATAGATATTGAGGTGAGATTGATGAAGTGAAAATGGAATCCCAAACCATGCATTAGAGTTTTTATCAATTCATCCTAATACATGAGAGTGTGGGGAATGAAATCAAAACTTAATTAAAAAAATTCAATGAATCACTACTCATAAGAGACAACTGTAACCTTATAAGGACTATTGACCTTATAAGTAATCCAGTTGATATACAAATAGATAATTTTAATCAATTTATGATATAGATAACTGTATTTTTATTATAAATTCCCAAGATATGAATCATGATGTTAAATACTACCTAGATTACCCAACTCACCCATTAATTCATAGGTTCTCCAGGTTCAATTATTCCAAGAGAAAACTCAGATTCACAATTCCATGGTTATATATAACACAAAAAATGCATTAAATATTATCAGGTTACATTAAAAAGCCAATATTCCATTGTATTTTCATTATTTACACATATAAAAATTAGTAGAGTGACTGATATCTAATCTATGTAGAGAATGAACATGTTGAATAATATGAGTATATTTTATCTCACACTACATAAATTACATAAGGACTGAAGTAGCACTATTCATGGGGGTAATCATTGTTGAACAACTAATTTAAATTCATTAAACTCCTATAATAATAAAAAATAAATAAATTATTAAATATACATAATTTTATAATACAATGTTTGATTTATTACAATTCATTTTCTTGTATATTAATTGGTTTTTTAGATATATGGTTTGATATTAAAGGATAGCATTATAGGATCAAGTCCAAAACTATTAAATTCACTGAATAGAAAATAGATTGCCATAATTACAAAAGTGAGGGAACCATAGTTTTAAAACATTTCAATGAAAATTATTGATTGTCTTTTACATATTTTAAGGTAGATTCAAATACCTTATGTGCGAGGGAATAAATTATATACCATATTTTTACAAAATGATATAAATAATTACATGAAGCACCACCACTTAGAATATTTACCAACCATAATTATTATTAAATCAATGGATGTTTACATGTTCATTGAAGATTTTATTAAAATTGTTAAATATATTAATATTAATGGATGGACATATGATAAATAAAGATTGAAATAATTTAAAAATTTCTTATATGTGTGTGAAAGTAACTGGACACATCCTTAGGAGGACTCATTTAATTCTTGAGAGTATATTTAAATCGTATTCTTGAGGGTATTTTATCAAACCCAATGAAATATATACTTAAAGAGAATGATTGTTAATTTTGATCAATGATATTATGAGAAATTTCAAAAAAAAATGGAGAGGCTCAACGATTACTACCAATAGTTCCCAAATCACTAATTCCCAAATTATTATTTATGAAATTAATTTATCATTGACTAAATCCAATGGAATATTCTCTTCTTGTCACTATAGCTGATGGATATTATAGAGGAAATAATGGTGAAGTGTTTATAAAATTTTCAATACGTTATCAATAAATTCCTAATAAAATGAAATTATAGGATGAATAGTTCTGAGTAATGAATTTAATTAAACTAATTATGTGAATTTAAATTTTTGTAATCATCAAAAAACTATCACTAAATATAATTTCAAGGACATAAAGAAATTTCTATGTTGTTACTATTGGATTTTTTGGAACAAATCAAATAATTTCATGAACATTTTTATACTACCAGTGTATTTATCTTATAAAATATAATTAAATGTGTACATGGGGAGTTATATGAAATATTCTATGAGAATTGATCCATTATTCATTGCATGAAATTCTAGTTTAAAGGATCGTTTAAACTCATCTAGGAGTGGGAAATATGAAATCCATCAAGGCTTAATTTATTGATTTCTTGAAAAATGTCAATAGATATATCAATAAGTATATGTGGACATTAAACATAATTTTATGCAAAAAAAATTAAATAAAATTATTTTGGAGAATCATTTTGAAATTTCAGTTAAAATATCAAGGAATGAACAATGAATTGAAAGATTATTCCAATACACTAAATCTTATATCCAAACCATTCATGATAAATTTTCTATAATATATTCATGGATTAATCAATTATCCCCGAATACATAGCCATGTATCCAAAACATTGAAGTTGAAGTAGGGTAGTTGGATAGAAACTATAATGAGTGGGATTTCAAAGAGATTATGATCAATGCCGAATTCAGACTAATAGAGTGTGTTGTGGAAAAAAACAAAGATAGGCATGGATATTGAGGAATTGAATCCAAAAAAGTTATAAAATGATCCATTTATTTATAAAGAATCTACTACACCTTCATATTTAGAAAAACTATCCACTAAAAGAGAATTTTGGAAAGAGGAATAATCCAGAATTAAGGGGAAAAGTGGAGTGAATGAAAAAACATTAATGATGATGAGATAGAAAATAAGGATAACCTATACCATTACTAGAATTAAATATTGAAATAAAATAAAATTGGTCTATCATATATATAGAATATTACACAAAGAAGATAATTGTTTTTATATATGTTAAAAAACCATGGATTTCATAATATTTCTTCAAGGTTAACATCATAAACTATACTAAGATGTGTGAAAAAATGTAAAGTCTTATTATGAGATTTATTATAAATTAATGATATTTAAATTAAAGATATATTAGAAGAGTGTAAAGGATAAATACATGTGGAGTAATTACTGAAAATCAATATCCAAAATATATGTGAATGAATTTGATAAACTAAATGAATAAATGAAATTATAGTGGAAGAGCTTCTTGTATTCCCACTAAGAAAATCCCTACAACCTAAGGACTATGGATAAAAAGGTTATAAAAGTAGTCAAGTTAATGAATTAAAAACAACAAGTTATGGTAGGTAACCAGAGTCAATGATTTTATAATTTGATTTTATTGTTCTTTATCAGATAATTCATCCCTGAATTTCCAAATTATTGAGCCACATCTTGAAATAATGGACAATAGAGGATGAAATAAACAACTTTGGGGAAGATAATTCAATAACACATTGAATATTAAATTTAGGCACGATATCCTCTTAAAATGTTTCATTAGTATCCATATTTTCTTTTATTATTTTAATCATTTAATGATCCATCAATGAGATATTAGTGGGAATATTTATACTTAAGTGTGGGGGTGTGAATTTCAATCATCGAGTGATAAATGTATATGATGTTATTTGGGTGTTTTTTATCCAATGATAACATATAAGGGACTGATTTATTAAAAATATGCTAATATTTATTATTTTTTACATTTTTTAAACTATATTATAATTTTTTAAGGATTTTGGTACAATATGAAAATTATAAAACTGATTACATGAAATATTTTCCCAATTCAATATCCCAAACGATAACAAATTCAAAAAAAATTACATCTTCTTAAAATACCCCCATGATTGATATACTCATCAATAAATTTATGAACTAGAAAATTTTTTCCACTAACTAAACTTTTTTTAAATTTATATTTGTGTCAAAATGATAAAGGTAAATTTTGATTGGTAATCCATTATTTGAACTCTATTGAGACCACACTTCCAAATTTATTATTATAGACTATAGAACCCCAATTATAGCCTTATATGAAATTACATTTCATTTTTAAAATCCCTACCTACCATTTAATTGGTTGAATTTTAGGAATATAGTTGAGAAAATATATGGGGGAAATTATTCATAATCAATAATAAATATCTCACATATTAGAAAGGGAGTTGGGTGGAATTTTTATAAGTCAATAATAATATTTCACACTATCATTTTCAATTCCATGAATAATATATTTCACTAAAAAATCAAAAATAAGGGAAGTGGAAACCCATGATGAAAATAAATGAGATTTATGAGGGATAGGAGATAAATAATCCAAACCATAAACAATGATTTATTGTTATTTTTAATGGGTTACTAAGGGAATAATTGTGAATAGGAATAAATTGCAAGGAAAATGGGAGATATGACTTCAGTGTGTGTTCAACTATTTATCCTGAAGTTTTTCCAACAAGAGAATAACATCTTTGAGACACCCTCTAGATCACAGGTACATCTAATTTTGATCGATATCTATTGTTTGGTTTGTTTTTTGGGTTCTTATTTTACTTTGGTTGGAAATGGGGGTTTCTTGTGGGGGGACATATGAGGCACATGATTAGTGAACAATTTTCCTAATCATGAAACTAACAATTTTAGAGTGTTCTAGGTTAGAAAAATGAACTTTTAAATACTTTGATCATAGTTTTTTAATCCATTCCTAGCTCAAGGGTAATCATACAGCCTTTCTTGGGAGATATAGTAGCTCCCACATAGCTGGAATACAACTTTCTGAACTGTCTAGTCAAACCATATAGTCTATAAAACTCCTTAAAATGTGCCCTTTTAGAATTTGCCCCAAATTATATTTAAGTATTTTGGCCATCATTTCCTCCACCCATCATGCACATCCCATTTCATTGGTGTAGAAGCTTCCTTCTCTCCATATTTGGTTGATTCCCCATGGATCCAAGGTGGTTTTTCTTGAGGAAATTCACTTTATTCATTGTTTATTCATTATTTATCTTTTTTCATGATTGATCATCCATTTTTATGGAAGTGTGTAACCATAGATGGTTTGGGTGCCCAGACGTAGGTTTTTTAATGTGGTGGTTGGGTTTTTTTCTTACATATTAGGTTTTTAGGGAATTATTCTACTTATTCTAAGTGGTTTTGTCAAAGGAAATTATATTGGAACTCATTCCTTGGTAGGGTTTTCTATTTGTTGGTATTTTTTATGTATTTCCTTTGAATTATGAATCACCTTATGTTTATATTTCCCAAATTTCGATTTGATTGATTTGTGGTTGATGTGTTTCCCATGTTTGATATGATTTATCGTTTGGTTGGGAAATTTGATGCTTTAAAGAGGGTTATTCACATAGGTATGTATTTTTTGAACATCAACTGTTTGATAAAATAGCTTAAATAGGTTTTACTATTTCAAATGAAATTCTAAAATATTTTTAGAAATGATTTTACCGTATTAGAAAGTGTTTTATAAAATGGTAATGTTTTCCTATGAAATTATGTTGTGAATGGTTTTTCATTTATATAACTTTATTGTGATTATTATGGTTTGTATTAGTACATAGGTTGAGTGGGGTGTGAGATAAAGTGAATAACCTTAGTGATTTCTGTTTTTAACAATTTTTTTGTATTTTTTGAAAAATAATATTTTGTAAAAGATTTTTTTCGAAAAATAGGTTTAATTTTCAGAATGTTAAACCCACAAAAAAAGGGGAGAATTTTTTTTTAGAAATTTGTTTTCCAGACACATTTTATTGGACTATATAGCTACAGTTTTAGAATATTTCATAAATTTAGAGTTTTGGATTCGACACACCAACAGTCTCAGATTAATCGACATAAATTCAAGATTCATAATAATCAGTCTTAGTTATATATAGTCATAATTTCCTGGAATGAATTTCAGGATTTTAATGTATAGATTGAATGAAGAAAGTGATGTTAGGGTTTAGAATGTTCTTAAAAATTTTAACCTTATGTCAGACAATGATTATCCAATCTTAAAGTTCTCATAAATCATTAAAACACTCATGATAAAATATTTTGAATAATTTTAGGAATTATAAAGATTTTATTGGTTCAAATGATCATGAAAAAGTTGGCATAAAATCCAGAAGAACCAAACAAAAAAATTTCAGAATTCTTAATGAGTTCTAACTGATGAGGATTAAAGAATTTCAATGTTATAAAGTGGATTTTCCATCGTAATAAAAATTTATAACACAATGAGTTTTTATGGAACATTTTTTTAATAAATTAAATTTTTATTTATTTCGTGCTAATAAATAAGTGAAATATTCCTTTAATATGGAATATACTTGGTATAAATTACATGTAACAATGACTTGGCATACAAAACACACAACAATGACTTGGCGTATGTTACATAGAACACCGATGTTTTTACGAACCATCATATTATTTTTATAATTATTTAAATGAGATGATTGTAAACTAGTCATTAAAATTAGTAATATGAATAGTAATAATTACATTTAAAAAAATTTCAAAATATTTTTATATAAATAAAAAATATTCATAATGAATGATATAATTTTTGTTAAAGTCCTTGTGTGTTTAAACATATTTTTTTCTTGAATAAACTACTTTTAATGTCCTTCTGTGAAAAATAATGAAATTAAATTTAGACATACATAGAAATTTAATTTTATACAATAAACCTCATTTATTAATTAATAAATTTTAAATTATCTTTGGGTTAATTTTTTGGATTTTTCTAAGAAACATTATTTTTTTGATGAACAGTGAAAATACTATATTTTAATTCAAAACTGCTTTTCCATCTAATTTATTTGTAAGTAAAAATTATATTTTAATATTTTTGAATGTTAAATTAGATATTATATTTATAATTTTTTTCCAATTTGGTAAATTGGAACCAATTTAATGTTGAAATTGAATATAAAAACATACAAAACTTTTGATATTTTTTACTTTGAAATCCCACATTGTCAACCCGATAGGGAGATCATTTCTAAATTAATTTATGGAACTTATATTTTAGAATATCAGAAAAATAGATTCTATATTTGGAATAATAAAAAATTATAAGATCTAATATGGTTAAATTATTTTTTCAGAAAAAAAAATATTTGTGAATGAAATTAAAATTAATTATATCGATTAAGGGAAAACTAAGATTAACAAAGAACTAATCAGTAAATGTAGAACCCAAAAAAGACTGAGAAACATGCCCAAACCCATTGTTATGTACATATTTAGACAATATAATCACTTTTCTGGACTATTGGATCCACTTTCAATATGAAAAACATGGGTGTAATTCTCTCTTCAAAAATTTACACGAGTGTCACTCCCCCTCCACTATAAAAAAAGAACCTTTCCTACCAATTCATTACACCTATCGTTCCCATTTTCTCACCCAAACACTAATAAAATAATCTTAAAACTTCCCTACATTCCTCCTTGAATCCTCCATTTTTGTGGAAAATCTTCCAAGGAAGTGTTTTGGCACGAACCTGTAGGATCGAAATAGTGATGTAGATGCTCAATATACAAGAGGGGGGGTGAATTGTATACTTTAAAATTTTCTTTGAAACCTTTAAAGTTAGTTAAGAATAACTATATTTTCCTTAAGTAAAGGAAAAGGCTAAGTTTAACAAAGTTAAACTAAGAAAATTCACAACACCTCTTAACACTGAATGCAAACAAGGAAAGAGATTCCGAATGAGGGTTCCAGAAATATGGTTCCGGAAATTGAATCTCAAAAAATGATTACAATATGAGATTCTACCATAAAGTGTATAGAATCTAAATGAAACAGAGTACAAGTAAGGAAGTATAATAAAGTAATACTTTCCTTATATTACAAAATGCAGCGGAATAGAAACAAGTAGTAGAACTACTAGTAACAAGATATAATTCTTTTAACCCAAAGAGAACGGTATCCAACAACCTTGGATAAAGGTCCCTTGATTTATACTTTCAAGCAAGTCTGTCTTACCCACACCAGGGTAAGCCCTCGATACGAAGATCGGAGTCTCTATCTTGCTATCCCCGCAAGCCCTCAACTTCAAGGTAGTTGGCAACCTCTGTCTTCCTCAGCAAGAAAGACCTCGAACTTTAAGGTAGTCGGCAACCTCTGGCTTCCTATCCCCGGAATCCCTCAAATGTAATCACCAACATTCGGAGTCGCACGATGCTTTGAGAGTTAATAATAGCGTCTCTCTCTAGAAATCACTTCAACAGCATGTATGCACAAAACCATGTTGTTCATCTGTCATCAGTTATCAGCTGCCAGCAGCACCGAGCTCTTTCAAATTAACTCCTATTTATAGGTAAGGTTGGCTCCTTCTCCAACGGTCATATTTTCCTTAAATATCGGAGGGACCTGTACACGTGTCACTTAGACAACGGTTAGTTTATAACAAAACAGACGACATCGTTTTATAACAAAACAAGTGTAATAGAATGTACGACATCGTTTTAAACTCTAACATAAAAGTTCGGAATGAAAACTTCGGAGTGAAGGTTCGGAGTGTAAAGAACAATAGTAAAGAGTAGACAAATTTTATAAGTGTAAGCAATATAAAAGTTCGGAGTCAAAAAAAGATATTTTTCAGAGTCTGAATTAATTCAGAGTGTATAAAATAAAGATACTCAAATTCTGTTTAATAGGTGAATTCGGAATTAGAATTCAGAATAGGAATTCATCATTAGAAATCGGAATGAGAATTCGTCATCATAATTCGTAATGAGAATTCGTCATCAGAATTCGTAATAAGAATTCATCATCATAATTCATAATGAGAATTCTTCATCAAAATTCGTATTGGGAATTCAGAATGAGATTTCTTCATTAGAATTCGTAATAGGAATTCGTCATCAGAATTCGTAATGAGAATTCATCAACAGAATTCGTAATGAGAAATCTTTTTCAGAATTCGTAATGGGAATTCAGAATGAGATTTCTTCATTAGAATTCTTAACGAGAATTCTTCTTCAGAATTTGTATCCTGAATCTGGAATAGAACTTAGTCAGAGATCATATCCGGAATTCGGAATGAAACTTCCTTATAGTTCTTATCCAGAATTCGAATCCTAAAACAGAATGCTTTATATCAAAGTTTCAACAATTCTGAGAAAATGAATCCGAATCTCATACTTATGAAAAATATGGATGAAAATATGATAAGGATAATTTTTCTTATAAAAGAGATTTTCCTTATAAAAGAAATTTTCCTTAAGAAAGAAATTTTTCTTATAAAATCAATTTTCCTTAAGAAAGCAATTTTTCTTATAAAAGAAATTTTCCTTAAGATAAGGTGTTTGTGATTTTCAAAACAAGAAGGAATGGAAAAGTCATAAGGAAAACCTTATTGACTCAACAATCTCCCCCTTTTTGGAAAGCACAAACATCCTTACGAAAAATAAATTCTAAGAAGAAAGAAAAACATTAAGGCTTATCTCCCTTTGCTTTAAGGATGTTGATGAATATGACTAACTCCCCCTTAGGCTTCGAAACTCTAAGGATCATATTCAGATTTCCGGAGTGATAGATAAGAATGTCTTCTTTAATGAAAAAGCTCCCCCTTAAACAAACTCTTATTAGAGATTTTCTTTTTCTTAAGGATCTTTTCCTTCTCCCCCTTTGTGATTTTCAAAAAGAATTGGAGGGAATGGAAAAAAAATAACAAAGTACCTGAAATATTAGTAATGACAACAAAAGAAATGACAAGCACAATTTTCATTAAATTTGAAATTTCATCAACAAAAAGAATACAACAAAAAGATCGGATTTGGTTATTTCGGATCTTTTTCCTTCGAGATGAGCCCCTTTAGAATAGTCTTGATCTTCTTCAGGTCTTTATGATCTTCTTCAGCTTTCTTCTCTAAGACAACTATTCTTACAGAATGAGCTTCAATTTTTTCTTCCTAGGATTTCAGCTTTTCTTCCTGAGCTTTGATTTTCTCTTCCTGAGCCTTCATCCTTTCTTCAAAATCGATCCGATGATCCCTTTCAAATTTCTAGTTTTGAGAAATGGAATTGAGCTTCCCATTCATATCTCTCACTTCTTGAATCCGGAAGTTCTTTTCTTCTGTTAGCTTCTCTTCAAAGGATGCAGTTAACTCATTTATTTTCTTGTCCTCGGTCTCAAAGGAATCTTTAAAATTGTCTTGAAACTCATCTAGAAACCTCATCTCTTCCACAGTCTTCTTCGACCAGTTTTTCATCCTCTTGCAAGATCTTCTATGAGCTTCGTAACCTACAAAAAACATTTTGAACTGAGCCTCTATTTCAACACACTTGTCCATAACCATAGATACGAAGTCAATTTTCTGATTTAAATCATGTTGGAGCATTTGGCATCTTGAATCAATACTAGAGAAGGTCGGAATGGTTCCCACCAACTTTTTTAAGGATAAACAACAAAGTCATGCCCCAACTAGGATGACTCCGAATCCAAAACTTTGCTTGGAGAAATTTATTCTTCAACAAGTTAAAGATTTCTCTTTGAAGAGCTACTAACTTCCTTCCTCTTCTTCACTTCTGAGCTTGGAGTATCAGCAAGAAATTTTTTTCCCTTGTCTTTTTCCGGAATTGAATCCTATTCCGGAGTTATCTTCTCACTATAAGAAACTTGAACAACATTATCTTCTTCATCAGCGACTTCCTGAACACGAACCCCTACGATTTCTTTCTGAGCAACATCATGTAAAATATGTTATTCTTCTCCATGATAATAAACTTCTTCTTCTCCTTTCTCTTCTTCTATTGCTGGAGTAACTAGCTTCGAAGATTCTGCTTTAGAAGTTCGGAGTGATAAGTGTTCCGAAGGTGACCCCTTTTAATCATCTACTTGTTTCAGCACATCTCCGGTTTCACCACTTCCTTCAGTACCCCCTTCTACTTGTTCCACTTGTTCAACTTGCTCTACTTCCTCAGTATTCTTAGCAACAGCTTCTTCCGGAGCAACTAAATTTCTTCCTGGAGTCTCAGGTAGAGATTCCAAGGAGAAAGATCTCGGAACTGGAATAGTTGCTGAAACCATTTCATTGAATTTCAACAAAGCCTGAGCTACCTCAGCCTCAGACATCTTCTTATTGAGCTTCTTTTGCTTTTCTTGTTTTTCAAGCTCATCAGCAGTTTTCTCCTTCAAGTCCATAGCCTCCGCAGGGTCCAATCCGAACTGCAGATCCCCTTCTTTCCTTTTCTCTTTATCAGCTATCCACTTTGTAACAACCTCATCAGGATAGGCTTTCTTTTTATTAGGCTTAGGAGGCGCGGAATGGACTTCCTTAGACTTAAGATTCTCTTCTTGTACTTCCACTTCTTTCAGCTTTCTCTTCCTTACTGGCTTAGATGATTCCGGTTCAACAGCTTTTGGAGCCGCTTCTTCTTGACTTGGAAAATCGAAAAACTCACTTGTTTCCTTGTTGAAAGACACATCCATCCTCTTCAGAGTACCATCGCTGACCAGCATGATCTTGAAAACTCTTGGCTTAGATTTGAAAGCCTCCTTGATAGACTCAAGGCACCGAAAAATCAACTTGGAGAGGATTGCTGGATAGATAATAATCTGAGCTCTCAGATTTCCTTTCTTCAAATTTTCAATAGTAAGAAGAATGTGCTTCATCAAGGTAAACTTCCTTAGATTTATCAGGAAATCTAAGATATAGATCTCACTTTTCTTCAAGATATCTTTATCACCTTTCCTCGGTACGATAAGTCCTTGCACCCATAACTCCAGAATCTAGAAATTTGTAGATAGACTTGCAATCTTTGGAGCCTTGTCATCAGCCAGTCCGAGAGTTTCTAAGGCTTTTTCCTTGTCGAAGCTATCCTTAGAGTCTGGAAACACATGTGAAATAAACTTGGCTTCTCCTTCATAAGACAGCCCTACCAAGCTTGCAGCCTTGGTGTGAGAAAGCTTGTAAGTCTTTCCATAAGACTTAAAAGAGAACTTCTCCCTATTATCTTCCTTAAAGAAAGAAACTGACTCATAAAACTCGACAAGTAAGTCTGAATATACTTCATCTTGGTTCCCGGTTTTTGACACCGCAACATCTTCCCAGCCATTCAACTTAATATTCTTTGAAATAAGAGAATCGTAGTTGCTAAAGAAATCTGGATGGACTAACCTTTCTCTGTAAACTAACCATTGCGAAATAGGCTTAGTGGATGACATTTCTTGAGATGCTAACTCCGCAGACATTCGGATTTGAAGTCCTTTGAGAAGTTCGTAATGGATAAGACTGAAATTCGGAACGGCCTTAAATCAGAGAGACAGAGATTAGGGACGCGAGAGCTTGAGAATGATGTGGGACGAGTATTTGGGTCCCCTTTATATAGGCAACGAGATGACGGTTCACTTTCCATAGTTGATCTAACGGTTAGAATAAGCTGCGATCAGATCTGACGGTTGAAAGCTTGAATCCGATCTTTTTGAGGTTTTTATTAAAACAAAGAGTTAAGAAAACTATAATCCGAAAACATAGTACAAGAAAATGCCAGCAAGTAAAATATGACTACGAAAACTTGAGTAAGGTAATCATACCTTTCGGATTGGCTTAGGGGATTATTCGTAATGGCAGATTTCGCAAAAATTTTATTATGAAAAATAAACTTAGTATGAGTAACTCATTACGGAAAACTCAGTACGAAAAACAAACTTAAGACAAAAAACAGTACGAAGAACTTAGTACGAAAAATACTTTACGAAAAATTTGGTATGAAAATTCCTTTATGAAACTTTAAGTACGAAATTTTCATTCCGGAAATTTTCAATACGAACACTTCCATTCCAGAAGTATTCTGTACGAGAATGTCCATTTTGGAAAATTTTAGTTCCAGAAGTTTCATTCTGGAAATCTTCGTTCCGAAAAGTTTGAAAACAAATTTTGAAAAACATTGTTAAACAAACAATCAAATGTACTCCCCCTATGAAAAGGAGTTAATTACTGTAAGGAGGCTTTTTCAACAGAAAGTTAATTAAGAAAGATTACCTTACGGTTATCATTCCTAACTTCTGTTTAATATATTCAAATCTATCAGAAGGCAAAGATTTTGTGAAAATATCTGCAAGTTGATCTTGCGTTCCGATAAACTGAAGAATAATATCTCATTTGAGTGTGTGATCTCTAAGAAAGTGATGCCTAATATCTATGTGTTTTTCACGGGAGTGATGTGCAGGGTTATTACTGAGGGCAATGGCACTTGTGTTATCACACAAAATTTGAGTTTTAGTAAAACTCAAGCCATAGTCTGTGAGTGTGTGTTGCATCCACAACACTTGTGCACAACAACTTCCAGCTGCTATATATTCAGCTTCAGTAGTGGAGAGTGCTACAGAATGTTGCTTCTTGCAGGACCAAGAAAATAAAGAATCTCCTAAGAAATGACAAGTTCTGGATGTACTTTTTATATCCATTCTACATCCACCAAAGTCAGCATCAGAAAAACTTTTTAGAACAAAATCATTTCCAGAAGTATAAAATAATCCTAGATCCATGGTTCCCTTAAGGTAGCGAAAAATTCTTTTTTACTGCCTTTAAGTGAGATTCCTTAGGATTGGATTGATATCTTGCACATAAGCATACTGAAAACATTAAGTCTGGTCGACTAGCTGTTAGGTAAAGTAGACTTCCTATCATACCTCTAAAAGATATTTGATCTACCGGTTTCCCAGCTTCATCAAGATCTAAAGAGTTTGAGGTACCAATGGGAGTACTTATACTCTTAGTGTTGTCATAACCATACTTTTTAAGAAGATCTTTAATATACTTATGTTGAGATATGTTTGTTCCTTCTGGTTTTTGAGATATTTGAAAACCAAGGAAAAATGTTAACTCACCCATCATACTCATTTCAAACTTAGATTTCATTAGACTAGCAAAAGAGTCAGTCAAATATTGCTGAGTTGAACCAAATATAATGTCATCAACATAAATTTGAACAATCAAAACGTTTTTCTTATCATTCTTTATAAAAAGGGTTGGATCTGCATTTCCCTTAACATAGTTATTTTGAAGCAAAAATCCAGTAAGTCTATCATACCATGCTCATGGGGCTTGTTTAAGGCCATACAAAGATTTGGTAAGTCTAAAAACCTGATCAGGATGTTTTGTATCTTTAAATCCAGGAGGTTGTTCAACAAAAACTTCCTCTTGAACATAATCGTTAAGAAAAGAACATTTCACATCCATTTGGAAAAGTTTGAAATTAAAGAATGCTGCAAAGGCAAGTAGAATACGGATAGATTCAAGTCTAGCTACTGGAGCATAGGTTTCTTCATAGTCTATTCCTTCTTGCTGATTATAGCCTTTAGCAACAAGTCTAGCTTTATTTCTAATAGTGACTCCATTTTCATCACATTTATTTCTGAAAACCCCTTTTACTCCAATAATAGAAGTTTCCTTAGGTCTTTCAACCAAGGTCCGGACTTTATTCCTTTCAAATTCATTTAGTTCATTTTGCATTGCTTTGATCCAATCATCATCACCTAAAGCTTCATCAGTGCTTTTAGGTTCTAATTGGGAAAGAAATGCTAGATGTTCTACTTCATTTCTTAAGGAACTTCTAGTCCTTACAGGTTGGTTTACATCACCAATGATACTATCACTGGGATGATTCTTAAGAAACACCTGATTTGGGTTTTGTAAAACCTGTTCATCAACATAGGGTAGAATGTATTCTGGGGTAAATGTTTCAGAAGTATCTTCTAGAACAATTTCCTTATCAGAAGGTTCTTCTATCAAAGGTTGACAATCAGTTTTTGAAAACACATCCGAAGATGTTAATTGAGATGGTTAAAAAACAAAAGGATCTGACTCATCAAATTTTACATGTACTGTTTCCTCAACAGTACAAGTATTTTTTATTAAGAACTCTATAAGCCTTAGAAGTTGTGGAATATCCTAAGAAAATTCCTTCATCAGACTTTGGTGCGAATTTATGTAAGTTGTCTTTAGTATTCAAAATGAATACTTTGCAACCAAAAACCTTGAAGTAGGACAGTCTTGGTTTTTTACCATTTTATAACTCATAAGGAGATTTATTAAGAAAAGGTCTAATCAAAACTCGATTTATAGTATAGAAAGCAGTACTTACAGCTTCATCCCAGAAATTTCTAGAAATAGAATATTCACTCAACATGGTTCTAGTTACTTCTTGAAGAATTCTATTTCTTCTTTCAACTACACCATTCTGTTGAGGAGTTCTAGGTGCGGAAAAATTGTGATTAATACCTTTCTTACTACAAAAAGTTTCAAAATCAGAATTTTGAAATTCTCCTCCATGATCACTATGAATAGTTTTCAATGGAAGTTTTTTCTCATTTTTAACTTGAGCTCTAAAACTTTTGAAATAAGAAAAAGCTTCAGATTTCTTTGCTAGAAAATAGACCCAAGTAAATCTAGTCTAATCATCAACTAGAACAAACACATAGTATTTTCCTCCAATACTTCCAGTTTGTGTTGGACCAAATAGATCCATGTGCACTAACTGTAACGCATCGGTTGTTGAGACTTCACTGATTGACTTAAAACTAGATTTATGTTGCTTGCCATATTGACAAGGATCACAATATTTAGAAGAATCAAATCTATGCTCTGGTAGATCCTTAAGTAGTTTCTTCTTAGAGAGTTTACATAGGTTTTTAATATTACAGTGTCCTAATCTTCTATGCCATAACCAAGAATGATCTTCCATTGTGCTTAGGCAAGGTAAATCTTGGCTCCTGAGGTCTTCTAGGTTCAAGGTGTAGACATTCTCTTGCCTATTTGCTGAGAGAATAAATTCTTCCTTGGAATTGTGAACTAAACACTTATCATTCCTAAAATTCACAAGGTATCCTTCATCACATAACTGACTTATGCTAATGAGGTTGTGCTTAAGACCCTTAACAAAAAGAACATTTGAAATCAAGGTTTTACCTAAAACCACAATATTACCAATACCAACAATCTCTCCCTTAGTATTGTCTCTGAAAGTTACCTTTCCTCCTTTCGTTTTGATAATCTTTTCAAAAAAGCTTTTGTTACCAGTCATGTGCCGGGAACATCCACTATCCATGTACCATGTATTGTTGCTGGTACATTCTTTATTTTCATGAAATCAAGAAGAAAATTGGACTTTTGGAATCCAAACTTGTTTGGATCCGAGATTTCCAGACAATAAAATTTTATGTACCCACATCTTCTTGGAAATGTAAGCTTTGTGAAATCCTAGAGATTGGGTTTTGTTTAAGGAAGAATTCCTTGCCCAGTGACCACCACATTGACACTTGGTACAAAATGGGGCACTTTGAGGAACAAAATAATTGTTACTGAAAATATGTTTTGCATGGGTATAACCAAATCTGGATTTATTTCTTAAAGGTCGTATTTGGGAATACATCTTATCAAAATTTTCTTTACCATGGGTAAATTTTGATAAACACTTCTTTAAGGAAAAAATTTCAGACTTGAGTTTTACAACCATGTTTTTATCCTCAAAATCATTAGTTGTTGAACTAGAGTTAGGCTCGAAAAAAATTTTCTTAGAAATTACTTTTTCTAATTCTTTAGAAAGTTTGTTCTTCTCAGAACTTACTTCCTCAATATTTTTTGAAATATTTTCAAAATCAGCATTTTTCTTATCAAGATCTTTAGAAAGATCTGATATCTCTTTTGTAAGAATAGAATTCCTAGAGTTTTCCTTATCAAGTTTCTTATTGAGTTTGGAATTCTCAATCTCAAGAAGTTCAGCAAACCTAGAGACTTCTTCATAAGTCTGTAAAGTATTTTCCTCATCAGAAGATGATTCTTCATCAGAAGAGTTATAATACTTACTATCATTAGAGTTTAAAGAAACATTTGTCAATGATTCAGTATTTCATACCTTAGCCATAAGACAATGATTATCAATAGTTAATCTAGATATAAGACCAAGATTCTTCTATCCTGAAGATTCATAATCAGAAGATTCATCTGAAGAGTCACCACCACTGGCACTCCAGGTGTCATTAGCTTTCAAGACCTTCTTAGCTTTGGCTTTATAATACTTCTTCCTAGTCCTGTTTGAATGTCTTTCCTTCCTTTCTTTCTTTTTTAGCATAGGTCAATCTGGTCTAATATTTCCAGCTCTCTGGCATTCATAACAAGTAACTTCTCCATATTTCTTATCTTTCCTGTCCTTCTTCTTATACTTAGATTGAAAATTTCTCTGGCCAGCTATCTTGTTCATCCTTCGAGCAAGATTTTCTAATTCATTTTCTGAGACTTCACTCTCACTATATTCTGATTGGAAAATAACTTTCTTAGACTTGGATCTGGTTATTCTCTCAGGAGTCTTAGCTTTCATCTGATTTGAAGTTGTAGTAAAAGCAACAGTACCATTTCCATTCTTCTTCTTGATGTTTTCATCATCTCTTTTCATTCTTGTTTCATGTTGTAGAAGAGTTCCAAAAAGCTCATCAAGAGTAATTTGAGTTACCTTCCTGTTCTCATCTATAGCTGTTCTCTTGGATTCCCACTCATTGGGCATAATATCAATTATCTTGTCGACAAGAGCTTCATCATCTAAACCTTTCTCTCCCATAGATTGTAGACTGTTGACGATAGTCATAAATCTTTGTTGAACTTTACAGATAGGTTCTCCATAAGGAAAATTGAAGCCATGATATTCAGCTCTAAGCATAGCTCTTCTTGTCTCAATCACTTTAGAAGACCCAAAATGTGTAACCTCTAACTTCTTCCATATACAATTAGATGCTTCACAAGAAAAAATTTGGCTATATATATTTCTGGTCATTGAACATAGTAAAGTGTTGCGTAACTTATAGTTGAGTTGATATTCTTGCTTTTCCTGGTTAGTAAAAGTTCTGACTTCCTTGTCAGGAATTTTATAATCACCAGTAAGCATAACAAAGTTGTCTACTCCAGTATTGATAACAAAAGTCTTCATACGATCTCTCCAGTATTCATAGTCATTACCATCAAATATTGGTGGTCTTGTAGGATTCAGATTGTTAATATATCCAACATTAATTCCTGCCATACTTAATATAACTTTTCACACAAACTTGTTAGTAGCAAAGAATCGTAATAACAATGTTCGGAATGAGAAAAGTTCAGAATAGGAAAAATTTCGGAATGACAAAGTTCGGAAGGATAAAGTGAGCAAGAAAAACTTATTCGTGAGTATAAGTATTTCAGAGACCTGCTCTGATACCAAATGTAAGATTGGTATAGAGTAAGAGGTTTCCAACCTCTAATACCAATTGTAGGATCTAAATAGTGATGTAGATGCTCAATATACAAGAGGGGGGTGAATTGTATACTTTAAAAATTTCTTTGAAACCTTTAGAGTTAGTTAAGATTAACTATGTTTTCCATAAGTAAAGGAAAAGGCTAAGTTTAAAAAAGTTAAACTAAGAAAATTCACAACACCTCTTAACACTGAATTCAAACAAGGAAAGAGATTCCGAATGAGGGTTCTGGAAATATGGTTCCAGAAATTGAATCTTAACAAATGATTACAATATTAGATTCTACCTTAAAGCGTATAGAATCTAAATGAAACAGAGTACAAGTAAAGGAGTATAAGAAAGTTATACTTTCCTTGTATTACAAAATGCAGCAGAATAGAAACAAGTAGTAGAAGAACTAGTAATAAGATATAAGTCTTTTAACCCAACGAGAAGGGTATCCAACAACCTTGGATAAAGGTCCCTTAATTTATACTTTCAAGAAAGTCTGTCTTAACCACACCAGGGTAAGCCCTCGATACGAAGATCGGAGTCTCTGTCTTGCTATCCCCGCAAGCCCTCAACTTCAAGGTATTTGGCAACCTCTGTCTTCCTCAGCAAGAAAGCCCTCGAACTTTAAGGTAGTCAGCAACCTCTGTCTTCCTATCCTGGGAAGCCCTCGAATGTAATCACCAACATTCGGAGTCGCACGAAGCTTTGAGAGTTAATAAGAGCCTCTCTCTCTAGAAATCACTTCAACAGCATGTATGCACAAAACCAAGTTGTTCATCTGTCATCAGTTATCAGCTGCCAGCTGCACCGAGCTCTTTTAAATGAGCTCATATTTATAGGTAAGGTTGGCTCCTTCTCCAACGATCATATTTTCCTTAAAGATCGGAGGGACCTGTACACGTGTCACTTAGACAACGGTTAGTTTATAACAAAACAGACGACATCGTTTTATAACAAAACAAGTGTAACAGAATGTACGACATCGTTTTAAACTCTAACATAAAAGTTCGGAATGAAAACTTCGGAGTGAAGGTTCGGAGTGTAATGAACAATAGTAAAGAGTAGACAAATTTTAGAAGTGTAAGCAATATAAAAGTTCGGAGTCAAACAAATATATTTTTCAGAGTCTGAATTAATTCAGAGTGTATAAAATAAAGATACTCAAATTCTGTTTAATAGGTGAATTCGGAATTAGAATTCGGAATAGGAATTCGTCATCAGAAATCGGAATGAGAATTCGTCATCATAATTCGTATTGAGAATTCGTCATCAGAATTCGTAATAAGAATTCGTCATCATAATTCATAATGAGAATTCTTCATCAGAATTCGTAATGGGAATTCGGAATGAGATTTCTTCATTAGAATTCGTAATGAGAATTCTTCATCAGAATTCGTAATGAGAATTCGTCAACAGAATTCGTAATGAGAATTCTTTTTCAGAATTCGTAATGGGAATTCGGAATGAGATTTCTTCATTAGAATTCGTAATGAGAATTCTTCTTCAGAATTCGTATCCTGAATCTGGAATAGAACTTCGTCAGAGTTCATATCCGGAATTCGGAATAAAACATCCTTATAGTTCTTATCCAGAATTCGAATCCTAAAACAGAATGATTTATATCAAAGTTTCAATGATTCTGAGAAAATGAATCTGAATCTCATACTTAAGAAAAATATGGATGAAAATATGATAAAGATAATTTTTCTTATAAAAGCGATTTTCCTTATAAAAGAAATTTTCCTTAAGAAAGCAATTTTTCTTATAAAAGCAATTTTCCTTAAGAAAGCAATTTTTCTCATAAAAGAAATTTTCCTTAAGATAAGGTGTTTGTGATTTCCAAAACAAGAAGGAATGGAAAAGTCATAAGGAAAACCTTATTGACTCAATAGAACCAAAAGGAGTACCCTGATTAAATTGTAACGTCTTCTCTCAAGTCCCTTCTTTTATTTTCCTTGTCCACCCCCTTCACAATATTATTTCTATGATTGTATAAAAAATAGTATCTTATATATAATAATATGTTTTATTATAATGTCTAAACAAATACTTACACACACCACCATCTAATGGGTAACGAACATACTGTTTATGTGTATGGTGAACTACCACCTCACTAAATAATGACTGTTCAATTTTCCTTACTGCCTCCCATGGTGGAAATTATGATGGAAACATTTTTTATATATGTTATATATTATATTTATTATTTCATTAACATTCTGTATTCCATTTACAACATGTATACTTTTATATTCCATTTGCTGTAAATACGATAATTTTGTTTGAGGAAATGTGGACTACCGCCCCCTCAAAGTGATGTGATTCATCCACAGACAACACGGAACGTATTAAGGATGGGTTTAGTAAACATATTTTATATACATAACAATATAAGAATAATTTAAGAATATTATTTACATATATACACATAGATCATTTTGTTTCTTTCTTTCAATACAAAAAATAAATGGAAACAACTTTCATCTGTACGTATGGCTTACCGTCTCCATGAACGGTGTATTCCATTCCATAATTATATATTATATATATTATTATAATACACATATACTAAATATAAATTATATTTATATCATTTTTGAAATTTTTTAGTCATGATATATGTTAAAGGACCAAAGATAAAAAAAATTAAGACACATGTGAAGAAAAAAAGCGGATATTATCTGAAATGAAACGTTAACATAGGATGTTAACAAGCAGGTAATATAAGGATGTAATAAAACCATATATAGTATTAGATATAATAATATGTTTCTTAAAAGGATTTATAATAAATATATATTTATTATATAGGTTGTTTTAATGAATACAACGAGATTCAATACACATGGTAAGGGGATTACATCTCACTTTTTTATTTCTGTGAGATACATGCTATGTTCACCACTCTTTCCTTTTGTGTGGTATATGTACTAACCAAGATTGTATTTTATTTAAATTATAATTATTATTTTTGAAATAACCATATTATTATATTTATTTCATTGGGGTTTAATCTTCAAAAGTAACCAAATCAATAATATAGTCTTTTCTCAATTTTCTTTCTTTGAAACTCATCTTTTATTATACACCTAAATTCTATTTCGAGGTGTATATAATTAAATTTTACATGTTATATCATGTATTTAATTGATTTAATGATATTATAAGATTCATGTAACATCCATTTCTTACATGGAGAGTATGATCCTAAGTATCCATGTTATAAGAGTTTATTGAGACAATCTCATCACTTTTCAATATTGTTTATTTTTATGCTTCCTTTGATGAAATCATATGATCCATATCTCATGAAAACTCATGATTTTCCATCTAAAATTTTTATTCAAGATATATCAATGTATTAGTACCATTTTTTCAATCTTTTCCACTGAAGATAATGTTATTAAGTAAAATATGACCGCCTCTCTCTCTGGTTGGAAATCTATTTTATTCAAAAAAAAAATTTTAAATGTTTTCAATAGATATTTGAAGCCCATTTTCAAGGAAAAAAGTATTTTAATAGAATTTTATGTTTTTCAATGATTCCATTATATTTTCAAAGAATTTGTTTTATGTTTTTATCTTTTAAAAAGAGTTTTTCAAAAAAGAATTGTATTTTCTTCAAGATATGTTTTTTAAAATATCTTTCAAAATTATTTCCCATCTTAGATAACATCTATTAGTGTTACTAATTCATTTCTTGGGAAATTATTCAATGTTTCCATTTATATTATTTCCTTGGATGGATTATGTTTAATGGAATGATGTTTATAAAACTCATTTCTCTTTAACAGGTTATATGCTTTTGAAACTTGCTTCTTTAAACGGGTTATGCTTTTGATGAAATAATTATGAAACCAATATCTTTTCCCACAAGTTATTACATGATTACTCTTTTGTGATACACATTTCCTTTCATGGGTTATGATATAATTATTTATGATATTGTGGATCATGTATATATGATTTCGTTATGAGATTGGAGGGACCTATATCTGCCTCCAATGCATTGGGTAAAGATTTATATATCATGAGATAGACTAAGATAGTCTTGGGAATGAACCATGACTTCTGAGATGGTCGTGGGAGTGAACCATAACTATCAATATGGTATGAGGTGTAAACTCATGCTATTAATATGGTCAGGGGAGTGAGCCATGACTACCAAGATAGCATAGGGAATGAACCCATACTACCAAGATGGTCTTCAAAGTGATTCCTTGGATACTATTGAAATCATATTATATGATTTTGTGTCTACCAAAATTACCTGTTTTATTCCTATGTTATGATTTCATGGATTATGTTCTTTATTTCCTTATGATTCATGTTTTACGAACTACCAATCTTTATGCCATGATTTGTGTTGATAATCTTTGATTTATAGAGAATAATCCATTATTTTCTTGATCATGTTCTCCTACCACTACCTGAATATAGTGTTTTAGCAGCGGTTTTTAGCGGCATTTTTAAAAACTGCTGCTGATATTTTTTAAAAAAAAATTATAACTATTAAAAAATAATCATAAAAAATATAAAATTGATTTTCATGATGTTTTTTTTAAACCGCTGCAATCAAAACCACAGAAAAATTGAAGAAAAAAATTAACAATTTATATATTAATTAATTATTTTTTATTTATCATTTAATCTCAAAAATAGTTTATTATTAATAATTTTAATTGATTATAATGTGATAATTAATAAATTTTTACTATTATTAGTAAGTAATATCGTGAAACTTAAAAATTCTACAAAAACCAGAAAATGAGACTTCAGCATCAAACGTCCATAACATCTGATCTAGAATTCCATTTTAGATCTAAAACTAGTCAAATCAAAGATTATGAAATGATATAAAAGCAAATGAGATTTAAATAATGTTATAATCAAAGGTAAAATATATATTCAAATTTCAAAAAGGTAGAAAATCAAACTCCAACTTCAAATGAGCATAACATTTAATCTGAGTGTCTGTTTGGACTCTACCACGTATCAAATCAAATTCTACGATAGTGTCTACAACATTTAGGTTTGGTACCATCTCTTCACATGATGTACCCTTTTTTATTACACAATAATGGCCTAAAAGTCCTCTGAAACATAGGTTTTGGTTGCCGACCCTGATTTCATAAAATTCAAACAGTTAAAACTTTCGATCGAGGTGTCTGTTCAGCACGTACCACATATCATATCGAATCTCGTTTAATGATATTCGATTTCACTGGTTGTGACATTGAAAAAGGAGTCCCTGATCAGATTTTATTGTCATTTAAGTGTTTTTAGTGTTTTTTGAGGTTCTTAACGTTTTATGATTTATATATATATTTATTTATTTATTCTCATTTATTATTTATTTATTTATTTACTTAATTTTTATTAATTTTTTATTTATTTATTTATTTATTTATTATTTATTATTTATTATTTATTTATCTATTTTTTGATCTATTTATCTATTTATTTATTTATTTATTTATTTATCTATTTATTTATTTCTTTATTTATTTTTTGATTATTTTGTTATTTTGTTTTTATGTGCACATTAATTACTAATCTCTTTTTCAATTATTAATAAATTAATTATTATTTATTTATTATTGTTTTATGATTCATTTATATTCTATTTATTTTTTATTTTTTGTATTAAATATTTTTAAATTATTTATTATTTTTCATTTTTCATTTTTCATTTTTAAATTATAAATTTAAATTTAGAATTATTATTTATTATTTATTATTTTTCAATTATAATTATAAGTTATTATTAATTATTCATTTTTATTTTTTATTTTTCTAATTTTTAATTATAATTTATTATAATTCATTGTCAATTATTTATTAGTTATTATTTATTTTTTATTTTTTATTTTTATTTATTATTATCTATTTATCTATTTATTAATTTATTCTTTATTCTATATTCTTTATTCTATATTCTTTATTCTTTATTTATATTCTTTATTATTTATTCTTTATTTTTTATTATTTATTATTTATTCTTTACTATTTATTATTTATTGTTTATTAATTTATTTTTAATTTATTAAATATTCATTTTTTAAATTTTTATTATTAATTTATTATTTATTAATGTATTTATTTATTTACTCAATATTAATTATTAATTATATATTTATTATATATTTATTAATTATTTATTAATTAATCATTATTTATTTATTAATAAATTACTAATAATTTATTAATTATTTATAAATTTTAAATTATTAATTTTCATTTCTTAATTCTTAATTCTTAATGATCAATTATAATTTTCTTGTTATTCTTAATTATTTTTTATGTATTGGTTTTTATTTATTATTTGTCATTTTTTATATTTTTTCATGTTTTTTTATTTTTTTTTATTTATTATAGATTTATTTATTATTTATTTATTTATATATTTCTATATTTATTTTTTCATTTACTATTCATTTATTATATATTATTTATTATTTATTATTTATTATTTATTATTTAAGATTTATTATTTATTATTTATTATTTATTATTTATTATTTATTATTTTAATGTTAATTTATTAAATAATTAATTATTTATTATTTGTTTATTATTTATCTATTGATTTATTTAATATTTTTTTTAGTTTTTTTATTATTAACATGTTGTTATTAAATTATTAAATAATTATTTATATTATATTCATTATATATTCAGTATATATTTATTATTTTATTATTCAGAGTTTATTATTTATTATTTATTATTTATTTTTTATTGTAAATTATTTATTATTTATTATTTATTATCTTTTATTTATTAATTTACTATCACTTAATTATTTATTTATCATATAATGATTTATTTTTTAATTAATTTATTATTTATACATTACTTATATAATATATGTTATGTGTTATATATTATATAATATATGATATATCTTATATCTTATATCTTATAAGTTATATATTATATCTTATATCTTATATATTATACCTTATATCTTATATCTTAAATATTATATCTTATATCTTATATCTTATATCTTATATCTTATATATTATATCTTATTGTTTATTTTTTATTTTTTAGTTGTTATTTTTTATTTATTATTTACTACTTATTATATCTCATATGTTATATAATATATATTATATGTTATATATTATATCTTATATATTAAATCTTATATATTATCTGTTATCTATTATCTATTATCTATTATGTGTTATCTATTATCTATTATCTATTATCTATTATCTATTATCTATTATCTATTATCTATTATCTATTATCTATTACGTATTATTTAATATATTTTATATTTTATATATTATTTATTATTTATTATTTATTATTTATTATTAAAAATTTAATATTCAATATTTCTTATTTGCTTTTTATTATTTACTATTTATTATTTACTATTTATTATTTACTATTTATTAATTTATATTTTCAGTTTTTTATTTACCATTTATTTCCATATTATATATATTTTTATTTATTATTCATTTATATTCTATTTATTAATTAATAATTTTTAATTATTGATTACTAAATGTTAACAATTACTTATTAATTATTAATTACTGATTATTTATTATTAATTATTGATTAATTATTATTGATTAATCATTTTTGATTGATAATTATTTAGTGTGTATCTTTTTGTTTTGTATTATTTGTTTTTTAAAATTAATATATATATATATATATATATTTATATAAGTATATTAAATTTGATTTATTGACCACATGAAAAGCATGTTGGAGTGGTAAAGACTTTAGAGAATAACCAAGAGGTAAGGGGTTCAAATCTCACCCCATGAAGAATTTCTATATATGGCGTGGGAATGTGCACAGACATGGGCTTGTGTATGGACAAGGGCATGAGCATGGAAATAATAAATAATAAATAATAAATAATAAATAATAAATAATAAATAAATTATAATTAATTAATTAATTAATTAATTAATGATTCAAATAGATAAAAAAATTATGAAAATAAATATTATTTATTTATTTAATTAATTAATTAATTACAAAGATAGATAAATATATAATAAATAAAGAAATAAATTATGAAAATAACAAATAATTATTTATTTATTATTTATGAAAATGAAATACAAATGAATAAATAATGATTTAGGGACGGTTTAAACAACCACTAAAAAACCGTTGCTAAATCATTCTGGGATGGTTTTAAAAATCCACCGTTAATTGGATGTCGATACATGATTTAGTGTTGGTTTTCTAAAACCATCGCAGAATGATTTAGCGGTGATTTAAACCGCTGCTAAATGCTAATTATGATATTCTGTACCTTTATGCTCATGATTATGCTTATATGTCTCCCTTATTTACCCTTACTATGCATCTAAGATCACCCCATTTTATGATTCATTTCCCCCATGTTATGAATATAGGTATTATGTTTGATTTGTCTAAGAAGGGTGTTAGTCGTGAAGATCCATGTGGGAGATAATATAGCTCACATGTGTAACAGTGTATGTGCTTCCATGTTTTCAAAGGCTTTAGACTAGTACGGTCTTTTTTGCATATGTTTTTGTAATGTTTTATGTATTCTGAAAAAGTTATGTAATGTTAATATATGTCAAGATTGGATCAGTATAGAATTCCATCATAATAAGAATTCCATCCTTATGAGGATTCCATCAGACTAACTCTGAGAAAAAATGATAATCAGACTAACTCTAATAAGGAAATCCAATTGGAAAGACTCTGAGAAAGAAATATAATCAAATTGACTCTAAGAAGGAAAGTAAATCGGACTGGCTCTGAGAATGAAAGTCGATCAGACTAACTCTGGAGAGGAAATTCAATTTTGAATATGATTATTAAGCTCCATCATAACGAGATAAGGAAGTTCTGTCATAATGAGAAGAAAACTATAGTTGGATCATAATGAGTATGAGGAAGTTAATCAGACTGAAGATGAAGAAGTTAACCAGACTAATGTTGAGAAATTTATATTGACCTATAGAAATTTTTGTATGTTCAAGGAGAATTATTTCATTGAAATTCTTGAGATGGTTTGAAGTAGTCTAAGTTGATGTTTAAATGTGAGTGATTTATTTATATTTTATGTTTGAGTAATTAGGGAAAAAATTTAGTTTCCCACCTTTTCTATTATAAGTTTTTTATAAATATAAGAATATTACATTCATACTTTGTAAATATTTTACTATAGAAAAAAATTGGTAGTGGTGTATAATTCATGTCAAAGTTATCTTTATAGACAAATATCTCGTTAGAATATCAGACAACATAATGTTTTCTTACCTGACTGAGGAAGATCGGACTCAGGAAGCTCAATTGAGTTGCTAAGCAAAGTTTAAGAAGTGGATTTTGAGAAATGGTTTCATCGTAATGAGTCATTCATAATGAGACAATTAGATTGAGGCAATCAAACCTAGGTTTCTTGAATAGAGGTTCTCGTTAGAGTAATTTGGAGAAAAAAATTTATTATCTTTCCTTTTGTGGCTCAAATTTTTTGAAAGAAAACATTGTAAACTGGCGAGAGTCAGTATAATAATTTTTTTCAAAATATAGCGTCTAACGTGAGTTGGAACATGTTTAATTATCTTCTTCATAATAGTGAATTTCCATAGACCCATATGAGTGGATATATAAGTGATATAGGTTTTCATATTGAGGATGAACCTTGAAAATATCGTGTTCTATGCCTCTTTTCCTGCTTTTTCATGCATGCATATTTACTAAAATGTAATAAGTATAAAAACGTTAATAGGTTTCAGGGGTTATGTTTTAAAATTATTAAAACTTATAAAAGTAAACAACTAATTCACCCCCCCTCTTAGTTTTTGTTTAATGCTTTGTAAATTAAATTTTCATTAGATCTAAGGGTCCCTTGTTGAATCGTTATCATGGATAATCTCAATTCTGTCAATAGTAGAGGAATTATTACATTTTATAGAAAACATTATGGATAGAAAAAATTGGATTATTTATTATCTCATATCTCTTGGCCTAGAAGTTTTTAATGATGCTATAATTGGTTTTCCACCTATAGAGAAAGATACTCCTATGAATTTTTGGGATAATAGAAATATAGAAGTTGATGGAATGACTAGAAATTGTTTCCATATTCCGTTATTAGAAAATTTTTATATGAAGTTGATGTGTCACAAAACATCAAATAGTATGTGTGAGAATCAGGAATGTATATTGGAATTGAATAGTAATGTGAAGGAATAAAACCTACAAATATATTATAGTAAGTATGATGACCTAAGAAGGAGATGTGAGAGTTTCTCTCTCTATGTCATCAGCGCTTAGGGTTTCATTCTGCGTTTCTTTCTTCAGATGACTACTTCAATCCTACGGATTTGTTCATTAGTCCATCCAAGAAGGTTGATACATGCATTGGTTTGAAGTCAAATCCATGTTAGTTTTATCAAACGAATGTGTTACAGTTTAGAGGTTCTAATCACTTTTTAACTGGTTGTCAAAGTAACGCTTCTGCCTCTAATAATCGGATCTCGCAAAATGGTGTGAGAGATGTAGTCTAAGAAAATACACAGTATTTCCAAGAGCATATTGATTCTTGTATGAATTCCATGATTTCCTGTTTAAGCTCGCAGATGAATGTCTCGTCGAATCATGATGATATTCAGAATCACCTTAATAAATTTGGGGCTTCGTTGAATGGAAGCTAGAATCGATCAGTATAATCTTTTACCATCTTACTTTCTATTCAAATGATATGAAAATGAGATCCTTAAGTCGAGGGTTTATCAATATTAAGCTAGGTAATCTTAGGTTTCAGAATTGGGATCCTTGGTTTGATCCGTTTCGAGCCAAGAATATTATAGCACAATCATGGATTCTCATCAAAGGTTTGAACTAGGTATTTTGGCATCCAAGTATTCTCTGGGATGTAGCACTGGGAATAGGAACTCCAATTAAGCTTGATAAAGAAACTAGGATAGTTCATTATGGCCATTTTTCTCGCATTCTACTTGAGTTTGATATGTCATTGCTTCTTGTTGAGACAATGCTTTTCATTGCTGTTGATTTTAAATTTGAACATGATATTGAATTCAAGAATGTTCTCGATTTCTGTTTAAACTGCTCTACTATTGGACATGTTCAAGCTAACTGTAATAGGGGTTTATGTTGATCCAAATGTAAACGTTTTGGGGATCTTACTGAAAGATGTAAACTTAAATTGTCATCTGTTTCTGCTCCACCAATGTTTATGAGGAACGTCCTCCCATATAGTGGAAAGGATAATTCATCTATTATAAGGCCCCAGCCTTAAACATTAATTAATCTTGATTTACTTCAAGAATACATGTTGAGGATCTTTTTAGGTTTAGAGTTTTAGAGAATTAGATTATAAAACATTCATTACATTCCACATTTAAAAAAAGTGGTTACATAAAAGATAGTACTCATTTTTCCCATCAACGGAAACATATTTAAAATAAAACATGGATTCTTTATTGACACTTACTTGACACTATCATCACATCATGTACCTTTCCCTTAACCTATGAAAAACATTTCAAAAACTTGGGATGAGCATAAAAATCTCAGTGAGGGATATAATCGTATGGAATGGAAACATTAGTCAATGTATGAAATCATACTTTACTCATAAAACATAATCACATTATCATACTTCATCAAATCATGAGTAAATCATAGAAATCATAAGACATATAGGTAACTTGAGGCATTCATAACATTCTCACGTAGGGGGTAACCCTCATGGTTACGTTTGGAATACCCATCATAGTATATTCCATAAATTTATTCGGAGAAACCTTAACGTTTAACTCCTTCGCGTTACCCAATGCATTAGAGAGCTATATCAGGCTCGCCCACCCTTAGGTTATCACAAAACCACCCGTCTTCATAACAATTCCCAAGAACTATAACATACTCATATTACATAAAACATGCGTAAAGGAAATAAACATATCCACTTTTCAATCACAAGATATCAATACAACACATTGATATAAAAACATTATGAAAACCATTTTCAATACCAAAATAAAAGAAAAGTAAAACATGGTATTTATTTTTTATTCAAAAAAAGTTATGGCTTGTATAGGAAGCCGAAACTCAAATAATGGTCATGGCGGTGTAGAAGTCGTTGTCGCCACATACGTACAACAAATAAACATTCCCTTTTGTCGTTTAGTAAACGCTTCGTCTAAAAATATTTCTTTTCAATAAACGTAAAAGTCAAAGGGGTTTATAAACCGTATAAAAGAAAGTTGTGTATAAAACGTAATATGCCTCAATGAAAGGAGATTGAGATGAAGTCCCTTACCTCGTATCTGACATGACTTGATCGTTCTTTAATCTCCTGAATAATAAACTTGAGTTAATCTCTACGTTCTTAAGAACAGTTTTCAAGTTCATTATTCCTTTTATATCACTTATTACCATGTCCTGAACACTACGTAATTATTTAAGTTAATAACTATTGTTTTAATGATCATTGGTACTTGAGTCAAAAATAAACTCTTTATAATTACAAGTTTCTCATGTATCCATTATATCGAGAGTTATATTCATGATGTAGATATATATATCATATATATCCAGTATATACATGCATTTATAATATTAAATAACATTTAAATGTAATAAATGAAATGCACCGTTCATGGAGACGGTAAGACGTACGTACGCATGAACGCTACCTTCATTTCAATTTTGTATTTTATGGACTGGAATAATAATGACATAAAGGTATATTATAATTCCAGTATAATTTCATATATAATATCATTAACTCAATCCTTTATACTTCCTACATATGGCATTAAAGAATCAAATCACTTTGACGGGGCGGTATTCCGCACTTCCTAAAATGAAGATATCACGTATACACATAATGGAACCCGTAACGATATTCCATAAATGAAAAATACAGGAGATTCATGAAAAGATAAATATATTATATATCATATATAAATATAGTGTCATCTTAATAGCCACCTTTTAAGGTTTAGAAGAATATTGAACAATCATCGTTTTCTGAGGCAGAAATTCGACATCCACGTAAACAGTATGCTCTTTAACCCTTAGATGAAGGTGTGTGTAAGTGTATCTCGAAACCGTCATATAAAAACATACTAGTATATTTAATATACTGGTGTTCTTATAAAAGAAATGAATAAAAAGAGTTTAGGGGGTTGGAGAAGCAAAATAAAACAAAATAACACAAATGAAGACATTACCTTAAAATCGGGTAACTCCCTTTGGTTTGAACCAAAAGGGTTTTTTGAATAGCGTCCTGCCTAAGGTAAGGCTTTTGGTATGAGGAGATAGATATGGAGGGACAAAATGAGCAGAGATTGGCCGAGCCAAAGGCTTGAGATGTGTGTGTAAGGAGGTAGAGGTGGGGACCTTTTATAAGAGGAGAGGAGGGGCACTCTTTAAAAGTTAAGAAATGATACATTATTTTAAAAAGAGTTTCAGATTTAAAAGGTCCCACATTGATATAGTTCTAGTATAAGGTGATAAGGGTTCTAAATATACTCATAAAATAGGTATTTGACAAGTGTAAGTCTTAGATTTTACATTATCTTTTCATTTTATTTTAATCGTTAATTAATGAGGTAATCGCTGCATCATCATGATGTCGTAAATAATTTAATTTATTTAATGTATAAAAATTATAAAAAATACTATAATTTAGTAAATCTTTTTATCTTTCCAATGAATATTTATAGTCCAATATATAATTTATGTAGACAAAATTAAAAATGTTTTACTCAGGTGATACATTCATTGTTATATTTAACTTTCTTTAAAAAATAAAAAGATAAAAAGTCATTATCACACAATAGTGATTCCATGGGGTCCCCAAGTTTGGCAAAAGGAATACCATGGTCGGACATGACACAAACAGTAGTATTAGGAAACATGTTGGTGTCATTTATTATTATTATGATATTATTTTATTATCCTTAACTACCTGATTACTAATTAATCAAGATAATTAACGATAATTATCGTCATTACTATTCACAAAGTCTGAAAACAAAAGAGTCTTGATTACATAATTTGGACCTTCTAATTCCAAATATGTAATCCATTTTACCAAATTACAAACACATAAATTTCAATAATTAATTTAAAAATAATTCCCGTTGTCAAAACAGATAGCCGGTTTTTTTGAAACAATATCTATAAAAAGTTTGGCATTTGTTTGTGCCCAATTCCAAAGTGAAATTAATTATAATGACCAACATTGGATTTAATGGTAAAAATATATTCTATTTACACTTTAAAACCAATTAAAAATATAATCTATCCATATAATTATATTAGATGAAAAAACAGTTTTGATGTAAAATGCAGTATTTTTCACTATTCATTAAAAATGAACATTGTCAGAAAAATACCAAAAATTAACCCAAGGTAAATTTCAATGTCCCAATAATAAATAATAAGTTTAATTTTACAAAAAAAGATTATAAAATTTTCAAAATATAGATTTAAAAATGGTTTCCATCAAAAGTCAGTAAAACAATCTTTTAAAAATATTAGTATATTCCATGCTTAAGATTGGATTTATTCTCGTTTTAAGCCTAAAAACACTCTCTAATTCATAAATAGGCATAGATAAGAATATCTATTATTCATTACTTGATTTGGATGTTACATACTTCCCCCATTTATAGAATTTCGTCCCCGCAATTTATTTACTTATCGAATTAGTGGGGGTATTTAGCCCTCATTGCATTTTCAGATTCTCATGTTGTCTCTTCACTCATGTGGTTTTTCAACAAAACCTTTACTTTATGAATCACCTTATTCCGCAACACTTTTTCCCTGTCGTCAAGAATCTAGACCAGTTTTCCTCATAAGATAGATTCTCTTCTAGCTGAAATACCTCTGGACTCAAAACATGAGATGGATATGGCATTTACTTCCTTAATATTCAAACATGAAAAACATTGCGTACCTGAGATAAACTCGGAGGTAAATCCACTAGGTAGGAAACTGATCCAACTCTCTCCAGAATTTCATATGGTCTAATGAACCTTGGAATCAGCTTTACTTTCTTACTAAATCGCATCACACTTTTCCATGGTAAGACTTTGAGGAAGACATGATCACCTACCTCAAAAGAGAGATCCTTCCTCCTGTGGTCTGCATAACTCTTATGTCTGCTCTGAGCTGTTATCATGTGTTTCTGTATCAGCTGAAATTTTTCTGCCAAATCTTCTACCAATTTTGGTCCCATCAACGTCCTTTAACCTACGTCATCCCAAAAACCCGGAGTTTGACAGCGCTTCCCATATAATGCCTCAAATGGTGCCATCTGTATACTGGAATGAAAACTGTTATTATAAGAAAACTCAACCAAAGAAAGATGTTGGTCCCAACATCCCTGAAAATCCATTGAACAAGAACATATCATATCCTCCAATGTCTGAATTGTTCGTTCTGACTACCCTTCTGATTGAGGATGAAAAGTTGTACCAAAATTTAATTTAGTAGCCAACGACTTCTGAAGGCCTTTACAAAAGCTAGAAGTGAACCTAGGATCACGGTCAGATACAATGGATAGGATCTCCATGTAACCTGACTATCTCTTTATGATACAAACAAGAAAGTTGATATAGGGAAAAATTATCTCGTATAGCAAGGAAATGAGCATATTTAGTCAAGCGATCAACAATAACCCAGATTACATTATTACCTCGAGGTGTCTTCGGCAATCCCAAAATGAAGTCCATGGATATATTATCCCATTTCCACTCTGGTATAGGTAAAGGCTGAAGAATCCCATTTGGTTATTGCTGCTCTGCTTTAACCTATTGAAAAGTCAAACACTTCACAATAAATTCAACAATATCTCTTTTCATTCCATCCCACCAGTAGTACTCCTAAAGATCTCTATACATCTTAGTACTGCCTGGATGAACTGAAACCGGATAACTATGAGCTTCAAATAACAACTCTCTCTTCAACTGTGAATCACAAGGCACACACAATCTCTTCTCATATATCAAAACACAATCATTATCAATGTTGAATTCAGGCAACATACCCTTCTGAACCAGCACTACCTTTTTCTGCAACTCACTGTCTTACTCCTATGCTTGCTTGATTCTGTCTGATAGAGAAGATTTCACTAATACCTAAAACAAAACAAGAGGACATCCTGCACCAACAACTTCTATTCCAAATTTCATCAAATCCTTAACCAAAGGATCGCGTTCCAAAGGCAACATTGTTAATGAAGCATTACTTTTTTGACACAAAGCATCAGCCACTTTATTTTCTTTTCCCTGATGGTAATGAATTGTACAATCATAATACATGATTAATTCTAGTCATATTCTATGTCTCATGTTCAATTCATTCTGAGTGAATATATACATTATACTTTTGAGATCGGTATATATTTCACACTTTACTCCATACAAATGATGCCTCCAAATTTTTAAAGCGAAAAGAACAGTAGCTTATTCCAAATCATGTGTAGGGTAATTTACCTCATGTGTTTTCAATTGTCGTAAAGCATAAGCAATTACCTGGTCATTCTGCATTAGGAAGCATCCAAGACCATTCAATGAAGAATCACTATAGATAACAAAACCCCCCATTCCTGGAAGGTAGTGCCAAAACTGGAGCATTCATCCATCTTCTTTTCAATTCCTGAAAACAATCATCACATTCTTTTGTCCTGATAAACTTAACACCCTTTTGAGTTAGCTTAGTCATTGGACTAGATAACCATGAAAAATTTCTAACAAACCTTCAGTAATATCCTACCAAACCAAGAAAACTACAAATCTCAGTTACATTTGTGGGTCTTGGCCATTCTTCAACAACCTTTGTTTTGGCAGGATCAACAGTTATCCCATCATTAGAATCAATGTGACCAAGGAAAGAAATTTGTTTCAACCAAAACTCACACTTTCTGAATTTCCCATACAATTTTTTTATTTTAAGGTTTGTAAAATAACACTTAAATGTTTTTCATGCTCCTCTTTACTTTTAGAAAACACAAAAATATCATCAATGAAAACAATCACAAACTTATCCAAGAACTCATGGAAAATTCTATTCATAAGGTCCATGAATACATCAGGTGCATTGGTTATCCCAAAATGCATTACTAAAAATTCATAAAGGCCATATCTTGTACGAAACACGGTCTTCAGAATATCTGCTTCCTTTACCTTCAACTGATGGTACCCCGATCTCAGGTCAATCTTTGAAAAAAACTGAGCTCCCTGGAGCTGATCAAACAAATCATCAATATGAGTCCAAGGATATTTGTTCTTAATAGTGATGTTATTCAAGGCTCTATAATCAATGAAAAGTCTCATTGAACCATCTTTCTTTTTAAAAAATATAATAGGAGCACCCCATGGTGATGTGCTAGGTCGAATGAAACCTTTCTCTAATAAATCTCGCAGTTGCTCCTTCAACTCTAAAAATTCAGTTTGAGCCATTCAATAAAGGTGTTTTGAAATTGGCTTAGCATCAGGAACTAAGTCAACAGTAAACTCAACTTCTCGATATGGTATTATTCTAGGAAACTCATCAGGAAAAACATCAGGATACTCATTGACCACTGGCACATCATTAATCTGAATAGTTCCCTTTTTTCAACGATATGTGAAAGGTAACATTCATTTCCATCTTTTACAAGTTTCTCAGCCTCTTGATATGTTATCAAAACTAAGGGTTCATTCTTGTACAAAAACTGAAAGACTTTCTCAAAAGATACTTCTTTACCTCTACATTCAATCTTATCATGGTAAATAGATATCCAATCCATACCCAGGATAACATAAAACTCTACTATAGTTAAAACAATAAGGATTGCAAGAAGGTTTTTTCCACGGATAAGGATAGGAAGATTCTTATAAATTATGTTTGCCTCAACATTTCCCCCAGGTGTTTTTACCACAAGTTCAGGAGTCATTTCTTGAGATGGTATTCCCATTTTAGTAGAAAAGTTTTTAGAGATGAAAGAATGTGTAGACCCCGAATCAAACAACACACTGTCATAATCTGAAAAAACAAACAAAGTACCTGATACAACTTCATTTGATGGCCTGACATCTGCTAAAGTAGTTGCAAAGGATTTCACCACCCCTTTCTGCATGTAGTCTAAATTCATCCCATCACTCGATCTCTTTTTCAGATAATCATTTTCATAGTGACCCATCTCATTGCACTTAAAACATTTCACTAACTATAAATCAAATTTGGTCTTACCATCACCCTGATCTTTTTCAGTGAAATCACGAGCCTTATGTCCCATCTTACCATATCGGTAGCACTTTCCATAATTTAGAAGACATTCCACAGCATTCCTTTTACCACATTTATCACAAACTAGATACTTATTTTTCTTACCGTCAGACCATTTTGAATAATTCTTTCCTTTCTCCTGCCACCTCGGTATCTTCTTCTGCTGGTTGTTATAGAACACTTGATCATTGGAAAACATCATTTCCACCTTCTCAGCATATCAAAAAATCTTTTCATAACTCTTGAACTCGTGAGAAGCTAAATCCCTTCGATATTTTGGATTTAATCCTGAGTAAAAACGATTGATTTTACTATCATGCTCTCGGATAAAATTTGGAGCATACCTTGCCAATCCAGTGAAACTTTCTTCATAGGAAGCCACTGAGTCTTCCTATTGCCTCAATTCCAGGAATTGTTTTTCCATCCTAAGTCGAACATCCTTAGGAAAATACTTCTCAAGAAACATACCTTTGAATTCATCCCAGTCGAGATCATCAATCTCATCAGCGTCCCTAATATTTTTAACCATCGACCACCACTGATCTGCTTCCCCCTCCAAACGGTAAATAGCAAGACTAACCTTTTGATTGTCTGAACACCCCATGAAATCAAAAATATTCTCCAGTGCTTTAATCCACCCTTCAGCTAGGACAGGGTCAGATGATCCTCTGAATGATGGGGGATGTTGCCTCATGAAATGTTCCACCACTAACATATTCCACTGCGGTTGATCTGGCTGATCTCGTGCACGGATACCGCCACCATTTATCGCTTGAGTCAGCTATGCCATTACGGGAACAAACTATTCTGTTCCAATTCTGACCATCTCTTGATGCTGATTCGGAAGGTTATTTCCTTCAGTATTCCTTCCTAGCACTACTTCCATGTTTCCACTGTGGAAAACCTTTCTGAAAAAACAAGTCTTAGATGAAGCAACATGGTAATCTTCAAATGATATATCATTACAATTTGACCATAAAAAATATTTTTGGATAATAATTTAATAGAATTATAACCCCTCAAGTTATTTAAACCTCCCTCTGATACCAACTATAAATCCCCACCCTTAAACATTACTTAATATTGAGTTACATCAAGAATACACGTTGAGGATCTTTTCAGGTTTAGAGTTTTAGAGCATTATATCATAAATCATGCATTACATTCCACATTTAATCAAAGTTGTTATATAAAAGATAGTACTCATTTTTTCCATCAAAGGAAACATATTTAAAATAAAACAAGGATTCTTTTTTGACACTTCCTTGACACTATCATCACATCATGTACCTTTCCCTTGACCTTTGAAAAACATTTCAAAAACTTGGGATGAGCATAAAAAGCTCAGTAAGGGATATAAAAGTACGAAATGACAACATTAGTCCATGTATGAGATCAATCATTACTCATAAATCATAATCACTTTAATATACCTCATCAAATCATGAGTAAATCATAGAAATCATAAGACATAAAGGCAACTTGAGGCATTCATAACATTCTTACGTAGGGAGTAACCCTCACGGTTACGTTTGGAATACCCATCACAGTATATTCCCTAAATAGCTTCAGAGAAACCTTAACGTTTAACTCCTTCACATTACCCAATGCATTGCAGAGCTATATCGGGCTCACCCACCCTTAGGTTATCACGGAACCACCTATCTTCATAACAATGCCCAAGAACCATAACATAATTGTATCACATAAAACATGCGTAAAGAAAACCTAAAATTTATACTTCTCAATCACAAGATATGAATACAAAACATTGATATAAAAACATCATGAAAACCATTTCCAATACCAAACTAAATGAAAAGTAAAACATTTTATTTATTTTTCATTCAAAAAAAGTATGGCTTGTAGGGGAAGCTGAAACTCAAATAATGGTCACGACGGTGGAGAAGTCATTATCGCCGCATAAGTATGACAAAAAAACATTCCATTATGTTGTTTAGTAAATGATTCATATAAAAATATTCCTTTCGAAAAAACGTAAAAGTCAAAGGGTTTTATACACCGAATAAAAGAAAGTTGTGTATAAAACGTAATATGCCTCAATAAAAGGAGATTGAGACAAAGTCCCTTACCTCGTATCCGACTTGACTCGATCGTTCTTTAATCTCCTAAATAATAAAATTTAGTTAATTTCATCATGCTTAAGAACCTTTCTCAAGTTCATTATTCCTTCTATATCACTGATTACCATGTCATGAACACTATGTAATTATTTAAGTTAATAACGGTCGTTTTAACGATCATTGGTACTTGAGTCAAAAATAAAATCTTTATAATTACAAGTTGTTCATGTATCAATTATATCCAGAGTTATATTCATGATGTAGATATATATATCATATATATCCAGTATATACATGCATTTATAATATTACATAAAACTTAGAGGTAAGAAATGAAATGCACAGTTCATGGAGACGGTAAGCCGTACGTACGCATGAATGATACTTTCATTTCTATTTCATATTTTATGGAATGGAATCATAATTACATAAAGGTATATTATAATTAAAGTATAATGTCATATATAATATCATTAACTCCATCCTTTATACGTCCCACATATGGCATTAAAGAATCAAATCACTTTGAGGGGGCGGTAGTCCGCACTTCCTAAAATGAAGACATCACGTATACCAATAATGGAAGCCATAAAGGTATGCCATTAATGAAGAATATAGAAGATTAAGGAAAAAATATACATATTATATATCATATATAAATATAGTGTCATCTTAATGGCCACCTTTTAAGGTGTTAGAAGAATATTGAACAATCATTGTTTTGTGAGGCAGAAATTCACCATCCACGGAAACAGTATGCTCTTTAACCATTAGATGAAGTTGTATTTAAGTGTAGCAAGAAACCTTCTTATAAAAACATCCTAGTATATTTAAGATAATTTTTTTGTTACAAAAGAAATTAATAAAAATATTTTATGGGGTTGGAGAATCAAAATAAAACAGAAGAACACAAATGAAGACATTACCTTAAAATCGGGTAACTCCCTTTGGTTTGAACCAAAAGGGTTTCTTGAAGAGCTTCCTGCATAAGGTAAGGCCTCTAGGATGAGGATAGGGATTTGGAGAGACAAAAAGAGCAGATATTGGCCGAGTCAAAGGCTTTAGAGGTTTGGGTAAGGAGGTAGAGGTGGGGGCCATTTATAATAGGAGAGGAGGGGCAATCTTAGAAAGTTCAGAAATGTTACATTATTTTAAAAAGCGTTTCGGATTTAAAAGGACCCAATTTGATATATTTCTAGGATAAAGTGATAAGGGTTCTAAATATAATCATCCAATAGGTCTTTTACAAGTTTAATTCTTATATTTTAAATTATCTTTTCATTTTATTTAAATCGTTAAGTAATGAGGTAATCGCTGCATCATCATGATATCATAAATATATTAATTCATTTAATGTCTAAAAATTATAAAAAAAATACTATAATGGTGGAAATATTTTTATCTTTCCAATGACTACTTATAGTCCAATATATCATTTATTTATACTAAATTAAAATTTTTTTACTCAGGTGATACATTCTTTGTTATATTTAACTTTCTTTAAAAAATAAAAAGATAAAAAGTCATTATCACAGAAAAGTGATTCCATGGGGTCCCCAAGTTTGGAACAAGGAATACCATGGTCGTCCATGACACAACCAGTACTATTAGGACACATGTTGGTGTCATTTTTTTTTTATTATGATATTATTTTATTATCCTTACTACCCGATTACTAATTTATCAAGATAATTAACGATAATTACCGTCGTTACTATTCACAAAGTCCTAAAAAAAGAATCTTGATTAAATAATTTGGACCTTCTGATTCCAAATATTTAATCGATTTTACCAAATTCCAAAACACAGAAATTGCAATAAATAATTTAAAAAAATTCCCGTTGTCAAAACATATAGCGGGTTTTTTTGAAACAATATCTACGAAAAGTTTGGCATTTGTTTTTTCCCAATTCCAATGTGAAATTAATTATAATGACCAAAATTGGATTACATGGTAAAAATATATTCTATTTAAACTTTAAAACCAATTAAAAATATAATATAACTATATAATTATATTAGATGAAAAAATAGTTTTAATGTAAAATGTAGTATTTTTCACTATTCATTAAAAATTGAACATTGTCAGAAAAATACCAAAAATTAACCCAAGGTAAATTTCAATTCCCCAATAATAAATAATAAGTTTATTTTTACAAATAGAGATTATCAATTTGTCAATAGATATATTTAAAAATCGTTTTCCATCAAAAGGCAGTAAAACAATCTTTTAAAAACATTAGTGTATTCCATGCTTAAGATTGGATTTATTCTCGTTTTAAGCCTCTAAAACCCTACCTAATTAATAAATAGACATAGATAAGAATATATATTATTCATTACTTACTTGGTATGTTACATCTATCCCTGATGGGGTGAAGGTTTCAGCTTCAATCATCAGGGAAGATGTTGTGCAAGGTAATGGGAATGGGGGGGGGGGGGCTCTGTCATTTACTGATGTCGTGGATGGTAAAAAAATGGAATATCTCTGGATGGTTAGATATGTGGAGGTATGATGCCTGATCCTATGGGTAATGGTGCACCTCCTCATCACACTTCTAAAAATGGGGAAACCTCCAATTGGGGTGATATATCTAATGAGGATATTGACATGGATGATTCTGTTATTTTGGAAGAACATTTTACACTAAGGAAAAATTCAATGGCAGTTCCATGAATTCTTGTCTTGGTGGGCATGATTCTCATGGAATGGATCAATTTGATCACTCAGTTTCATAGCACTATGTGCAAATTTATGACTGTTGTTGTGTGCACAATAGGCGGTCCTTGTGACTCTCCTACAGTTGAGCACATAGTAGAGACTTCTTCTGCTGATATATTTTTGCCTTGGTAGAATAATTCTATGAAATTTGTTACCCATGTGACAGCCCCATTAGAGGGTACTTCTGTGAGCGCCTTGGTTCTACCTCCTACAGCAGATCATGGACCTTCTTCCCCTATAAATGTTGAACCTATACTATAACTTTCTCATAAAGTGTCTTTGTATGTTCTGTCTTCCAATATAGTGGTGTCTCCTACCACTACTATTGTGAAATAAAACTTCTTTATGGTTCATGAATCGATTAACTCTCCGGAGTTTGACTCGTTGTTTATGGAGTGAAACGAAAGGACTACCTCTTGACTAAAAAATACTATTTATGATGCATCCTCTCCTTTTTTATCTCAACATGTTGGCGATCCGGTTGGACAACTACATGGGGAGGATATTTTGGATGCTGCTGCTCAAGACATGACTGGCGAGAATAATGGAGTCACTCATGATGATGTGGGTAATGGCAGATTTAGAATCAATGGTGAAGAGGGCATCGATCAAGGAGGTGTGGTGGTTACCGAGGAAGAGGTGGCAGGATCCGAGGTTCTTTCTGAATGCATGCATATGGAGAAATCCTCTGTTGAACATGCTCAAGATGGTGGTACACGGCAGACCCCTAAACAGTGGAAAAGGGGAAGACATCCAAGAGGTAGAGGTGGATTGTGTGGAAGGGGTTGTGAAAGGAAAGGGTAACCTCGGTATATGTATATTGTGTTTGTGGGGTTACTCCCTCTTCTACCCTTATTTATCCCTTGTGTATTGTTTACTCTTTTATAAAAATTCTCGAAGGCTATGGAGCTTATCCATGGTCTACTGTTTTCAGTATCAAGACATAAAAATGATTTATGAATAATCTATTGATGAATACTTCACCAAATTAAATTAATTTTTTTGCAACATCAGAGGTTTTGGAGATGTCATGGATGATTCTAAAATTTTGACCAAACTCATGAGAAACTTTTTAGATATGTTTGATTCTAAAATATCATGTTCAAAAGATAGGGATGATTTATCTCTGGAAGTATTAAATAAATTTTGGTCTCTTATGAAATAAAAAAATCTCCATTTTTCAAAAATAATATGAAAGATGAAGTGGATTTTAATGATATGATAAAGATGAAAATTCAGGATATTGAAGACATAGATCCTTGTGATTAAGAAAATAAAGATGATGAAGAGTTCAATGGTAAAATTACCTCTCTTATATCTAAGAACTATCATATATGAATAGGAATGTATGGAGGTAAACTTAATCACAATTCATTTAGTTGTGGAGGAATGGGACCCATTTCAATAAATTTCCCCATGAAAAAAGTTGGAGAATATTGAGATGATTCTGATGAAAAAAACTCAATGTAAGAAGTAGAAAAAAAAGTTATAAATAATAAAAGTCTTCCAAAACATAAATTAATAAGTTCATAAGAGGCAAAAGGTTTATTTTGAGTAAGAAAGATGAATCAGAATCAAATGATAACAATTTTTCAGAATATTATATTTTATAAAAAATTAGAACATTCATTGAAGAAGTTGAGAAAACAAAAGATTCCTAGAATAATGAAGAAGGTGGTGAAGAATATTATAAAGAGTATCAGCTCTAAACAGAACATGTTGTATTTCTTAAGAAAATTATAACTCTCAAAATTGAAATTAGAGTATGAATAACTATTTTCAAGAAGTTTCTAAAGGAATAAAATATGTTGTCAAGAAGGATGAAAAACATCCAGGGGATCATAAGTTACAATTTAAAAATTAAAAAATAGGGAAAGATAGTTGATGATATTAGAATGAAAGTTGAAGCTAAGGAAGAGTATGTCCATAAGTTTCATTATAAACATCTATAGTCCAAAAATACCTTAATAAATATGAATTAAAACTTTAAAAAATCTTCAAAAATAAATTTTTAGATTTCTAAAGTTGAATAGAGATCTCAAATCAATAATTAGGTCAAATCCTCACCCACTAAAAATAACGTTTCATTTGGTTTTTCTAACATTTCTAGTTTCAAAATAAGTTTTGGGAAATCTTGGGTGGAAGAGGGATGTGAAAGACCAATTTTATCTTTAAAATATGAAAACATTATCAGGAGGAAATATGGTATACATCCAAATATTTTTAGTGTAATAAGAAGTTATCAACCTCCATAAAGTTTGTACAGAGAAATATTATACTTCAATAGAAAATAAATATTTTATAGTTTCTATTGGAGTTATGGAATCTATGGGAAAAGGTCTTATAATTGATATAAAAGTTATCAATTCCCAAAAGATGGTTTGAATTGAGTGGATTAAATAAAGAAATTAGAATGAGTAACTTTCCAAATAGATAGAAAACTAGAAAATAAAAATCTCAAGAGGTTATAAAATTTCCAAAACAAAATCAATTTTAATGTAAGGAAGGAGTTTTTGGAAGATTTTATCAGGATGTTCATCATGAAAAAGGATGTACGACACTTCTTTTAGATCCAGTTTCATATGGGAGAAAAAAAAGGAAGATGGAAAGGGGAAAGTTGAGGAATTAGATTTTGTTGTTGAGACTACCTTGAATGTATGTAAGGAAGAAATAACCATAGATACAAGATCATGGTTGTTATTTACACACGATAGGTGATTTAAAAGATGTGAAGCATTCTTAAAATCATGCTTGAGGTTTTTTTACCATTTGAAATGACATTTCCTAAAAAATAAGAGGAATCAGAATAGTTGTGATTGAAGAAGAAAATACGAAATCTAAGAATGTTTTATTTGCTGATGGGATAAAAAATTACTTACTTAGTTTAAGTCATCCTTTTGATGATAGAAAAAAAGTTGTCTCAGTAAATTTTATTTTGTTATAAACAATGGGAATGATCTAAAAGTTATCACAAAAGTAGAAAGAACCATTGGAATCTCTTCCGAATAATAGAATTTAACAACTCTTATTACTTAAGTATTGAAGATGAGGATAAGTTGTGGTGCCAAATACATTCCCACATTGGGAAGTTTAATAATAAAAAACATTCTAAGAAAAATTTCCATTAATTTTTATATAACATAAAATAATAGAGGAATATTTAAATGTTACCTTTCAAAAAGGGGTATGACTAATAAAAGTCATAAGAAAGTTGATATTCAGTCTACCAGACCTCTTGCTCTTGTTAATTATGATTTATGTGGGCCAATGAGGAATCAGTAAACAATAGTATATTTATAATTTATCACTTTTTATCAATTATTTCACTCGTATGACCCACATTATGTTTATGAAACACAAGTCAGAGGCTCTGGTAATGTTTTTTTTTTCAGAAAAGAAGTTGAGAAAGAAATGTGGGTTTATATAAAAAAGATGATGATGGATAATGGCATCGAATTCAAAAGAAATACTTTCGAAACTTATATAATAAATCATGGTATCAATCATTAGTACAGTTCTCCATTCACTCAATAAAAAATTAGATTATCATAAAGAAAGAATGGATGTTTGTTGAAAATATGGAGAATTATGAAAGCAGAATGCAAACTTTCAAAGTTATACTAGATAGAAGTGGTTAGTATTATTGAACATATTCCAAATAGATTTTTGTTGTGAACAAAATCCAATATTACATATTATGAAATGTGGTATAATAAAAAATAATCGTTGTATAAATTTAATGTTACTATTAGTCCATGATTACTTAAAATCAAAAAATCAAATCTGGGAAAGTTTGATAAAAAATTTTTTGGAAGGAACATTTATGGGTTTCTCAACAAATGGTTGTAGTTAAAAAATTTGTAAATTATTTTACTGAAGTTGGTGGAATCATATGATATTAATGTTTTTGATAATCCAACTTATTTTACAAAAGTAGTTATGAATGTTGAGGATGAAAAATTGAATGTTTCCAATGAAACTACATGTGAGAAAATTAGTGTGCATGACGATTTGAATGAATCATGTGATGAGTAAAGTGAAGTTTGGGGACAAAGTTTTAAATATCTTATGTTACAAAAACATGTTGAGACAAAAAAATATTTTAGGGAATAAAAAGCCTCTGGTTCAGACTATATGAGAGTTGAGATTAAAGAATCAAACTTCACTCATCTCAAAAGCTGAACCAGAATCATTTTCAGAAGCAATTGAAAACAAAGAATGGGTGAATTAATTGAATGAAGAGTTGGGTCAAATTGAGGAAAATGAAAATTTGGAACTTTTTCCAGGATCAAAAGGTAAAAATGTTATCATAAAAAATGGGTTTATAGAAACAAGTTGATTGAATGTGGAGAATTTTCACGAAACAAAGATGGGTTTTTCGTAAATTATATGCGCAGGTGGGACGTGTGTATTTTTATGATACATTTTCCCCTATTGAAAGATTCAAAACTATTAGAATGCTTTTAGTAGTAGATTCTATCCCGAATTAAAATAATTATCACATGGAAATAAATTCAGAATTTATTAATGGAGAAATTTAGGATTATGTTTACATTGAAAAATGCACATGATCATCAACCTAGTTGGTAGGGACTCTTCAAGTGCATCCATGAGACCCATGATCAAATCAGGATAGAGGATTATTTCAAGGGTACTATAGTAATATCGTAGAATTTACTGTAGAAGGTACTGTTTGGAACTATAGCAGATAGAATTATATGAGAAATGTTTTGACTCTAGAACTATAATTTTAATTGTTTTTGTGGATGATATAATTATTTTGGGGGATAAATAGGATGTTTTTAAAACAATTACTCATGAAATTAAAATAAACAATGAGATTTAAATTTTATGATAATTAACATTATTACTTGGTTTTAGAGATAAAAAAAGAAAAATATGTTTTCTTAACTCAATAAAAGTGCATCAATATATTGTTACAAGAGTTTTTCATGGATGAATAAAAGTAAGTTTCTACTCCTATATCAGTAGGGATAAAGTTGACTAAAGAAGGGTATGAAAAAAGTGTGAATTAGAAATACTTTTGAAATATTATAGGATGTCTACATTACATTGCATTCTTAAATAATGATATTTTTTGTGTTGGGACTTTTTGTTACATTTATCAAAGTAATTATAATGAATAAAATATTTTTTTTGTGAAGAGAATATTTAGATTTGTCAAAGGTATAACTCCACATTAGTTTTTATAAAAAAATAAATTGTGAGATGTAGTTTCATGGCCATACTATTGTCAATTAGACTAAATATTTTAATTATATAAAATCAACCTTAGGAGGATCATTTTTCTTCGATGAATATTGTGTAATTTAGAAAAGTATTAAACAAAGTTCAGTAACATTGAGCACAGTATAATAAAGATATGTTGCAGCTACTCGATCTTGTACTCAAATATTGAGGATGAAATTTTATCTATAAGATTTTAAAGTAAAACTTTTTAAACCATTCATGATGTTTTTTTATAATCATAGTGAAATTTATTTTCCTTAAAATATTATCCATCATCCAACATCAAAACACATTGATATAAAGTTTTAATTTATAAAATACAAATTTGTTGTGGGAGATGGTTTTCTGGAATATATCTAAGTGAAGTATCAAATTGATGATATCTTCATAAATCCAATTACAAGAGAATGTTTTTTTATTTAAGGATACAACTCCATGTTCATCCTCCTCCAACAACTTACTAAATATCATAAGCAAGTCCCCCGCTATTATTTATATTATTATGATGGAGGTAGAGATAAAGTAGAAACTTTTTACTCTATAAAAAGTTTTTACTTATATTTTTTATGAATAAGAAGTTGTTGTTATAAGATACTGTGGGAGAGGAAAAAAATTGAGAGTAAAAGAAAAGTGAGAAAATATAAAATTGAAGGGGTTTTATCATAACATGGACACAAAAAAATTTTATCACTGAGTGATATTATTAATTAAAAAAATTTAATTTATTAAGTAGTGTGGTGTTAGGATACTCTCTTTTAAGAAATACTATATTTTGATAAATTTTTTAAAACATTGAGTTTCTTGAAATCTTGAGTTGTGAGAAATGCATGAGAGTTGAAAAAGATGTCAAATGTGTTGTCAACAAATCCAAAGGCGGATATTGAAGAACCATTATAATGATTTTTTTTAAAAAATATTTTGTATTTTTTAAAAAATATTACTTTGTTAAAGAATGTTTTTGAAAAATGGGTGAAGTTTGTTCACTGTTCGAACCCAAACATAATGAGAGTGAAATATTTTGTTATTAGAACGTTTTTTCAAATTCATAGTATCGAATTTAGCAATATCAATTATAGAAGTCATAAAAAATTTAATTTTTTTTACCAGACACACCATCATTATCAGATTCATCGACTGAAATCAAGATTCATCAGACTCAATGTTAGTTATGAAGTTATAAGTTCCTATGAATGAATGTCAAAATGTCGTTGAATATGTCAAATGATGAAAGTGATGTTAGGAGTTTGAAAGTTATTAAAATTTCTATCCTTATGTTAGAATATGATTTTACAATATTAAGGTTCTCGTAAAACATGAAAACTCACATGATAAAATATTTTATAGAAATAAAAGGATCATAAATATTATATCAGTTCCAGAGATCAAGAACAATTTTTCATCAAATCCAAAAATACCAGAAATAGATTTTTTCAGAAGTATGAATGAGTTATAGCAGATAAAATTTGAAAATTATAGAATTTTCTTGGGTGGAGTTTCCATCTTCATGAAAATTAAATCATAATGATATTTCCATTTTAATGTGAATTCCATTATTATGAGGATCCCATTAGATTAAATTTGAGAAGGAAATATAATCAGAAAAACTCCGAGGAGGAAAGTCAATCAGACTGACTCTAATAAGGAAAGATAATAGAATGATTATGTGGAATAAATTTGATCAAACTGACTCTCAGAAACAAATTCAATCATACTAACTATAATGAGGAATGTTAATTTATAATAAGATGAAAAACCTCCATCATAACGATCCGAGGAAGTTCCATCGTAATGAGAAGAGGAAGAGAGTCAGGATATAATGAAGATGAAGAAGTTAATCAGACTGAAGCTAAGGAAGTTATTATGGATAAAGATGATGAATTTATATGGGACTGGAGAAAATTTATTATAATCAGGAACACTATTTTTGGATAACACATATAATGTTTTAAGAGGTCAACGTTTAAGTTTATATGTGAGTAATGTTTTGAGATTTTAAATTTGAGTAAGAGGGAAAAGATTTTCAGTTTACCACCATTTCTATTATGAGAAACCTATAATTAGAAGCATAGTAAATTCATACATTTTAAATTTTTTACAAGAGAGGAAAAGGATGAGAACTTTATAATTCATGTAAAATATATCTTTCTAGATGGAGATCTTGTTAGAATGTTCGAAAGCTAAAAATTTTATTATCGGACTGAGGAAGATCAGACCAAGGAAGATTGGACTGAGTAAATGATCAATTTTTGAGAAGTCAACATTGAGAAATTGGTTCGTTGTAATGATTTCATCATAATAATATAATTAGACTAAGGAAATCGAACACAAGGTCATCAGACTGAGGTTCATGATAGAGTTTTGTGGAGAAAATGTTTTTGTGATCTTTTATTTTGCGGCTCAAAAGATTACATAAATAAACTTTGAAAACATACGGGGGTCAATATAATCATTTATATTATGAGATAGAAGGTGTATAATGGGATTTGGAACAAGTTGTATTCACTTACTCATAATAATAAATTTCCATAAACCCATTGGAGTGGCTATGTCAAGGGAGTAGGATCTCACACTAAGGATAGACATTGTAAATCCGATGCACATTATTTTCTTTCCTACTTTTTCATGCATGAGTATTTACTAATAGATTATAAGGATATGAAAATTAATAGGTTGCAAGGGTTATGTTTTAAAATTGTTGATACTTATTGATGTTAATAATTTATTAATCAACCACCACACCTTCTTAGTTGTTATTTAATCCTTTGGAACCTCATAGGGGTTGTCTAAGGGACTATGAGATCATTTGGGGAGGAAGGATGTGAGGGATTATATTGCTTCCAGGGGACCATGAGAGCCTTCGGGTATGATTATTATGATAGATACCATTGGTTTCCAAGGGACTATGATAAGATTTTTGTAAGAATACTATTAGATATTACATCTTCTACCAATAGAAAATGCGAGCTCTTAGAGTTGGGTATTGGAAAGATTATGAGAACTTCCACATTTCATAGTGTCTAGCTTAATTTATTTATACTCACTCACATTATACCCATATGGTTGGATCCCTAAGAGAACATACTTATGTCTGGTCGGTGTGAATGCATGATGCATTTCATTAGTGTTTTGTTTGATGGAATGAGATATTTTTTGTCCATTTTTCTTCATTGATTATGTGATGATTATGATGTCAATCATGACCTTACTATACTTTGTTGGTTTTATTGATAATTTTTTTTCATATAAAAATGTTTTTTATCCATGTTGAGAAATCATTTTTGAAACATGTTTTATTTGAACTTGGAAAACAAATGGATTTAAAAGGCCTGTTTAAAATGATAATTTTTTCAAATTTTTTTAGCTTTGAAAAGTGTTTTCAAAATATTTTATTGGTTTGCATGATTAAAATAATTATATAGATTCATGGAGGTATCATAATGGGATTTTTTTCCTTAAACACTATATATTCCTTTATGAATATGTATACTATTTTTGCAAGAAATAGGAAATGGAAAGATCACCATTTATCTTGATGGATCTTCTTTGTTATGGTTGTCTATTTTTGTATTTTTGGAGATGTGTTCTCAGGAGGATTGGATCATGTGGAGTTTTTTTAGGATTCAATATTCAGTAGATGTATTTATAGGAAATCTTTGGCCTTATTCCTATTCATTTTAGTTTGGGTTTTTGTTTGAGATACCATTTATATTTTTCCTGTTATGGTCTCTTACGAATATGATTTTTTCATTGGTTTCGGTATATACTATTCATTAAAATGTTACTCTAGATATTGTATTTTATGAAATTGACTCAGATGATATTGGTTTGTTCATCCCAATTTATGTGTGGTTCATTTCATTTTACCATGGTAAATCATTCCAAATAGATTTTTTGTTATGCTCACTGCTTGTCACCATCTCATAGAAATTAGGAATGTGCTTCGAGCCATGTGATTGGCCGACTATGCTGATGGGTCAGGGTTTCCCAGGTCATTTAATTAAAAATGGTATCAGGGGATGGTTTTTTTGTTTAAGGTCTAGTGGATGACTACTTCTTGGACCATCCGGACTCAAAGTGTCGGAGCGGGGGGAGTGCCTAGAAAAATCATCTCTATGTCGAACCTTGAGTTACCATGGGTGGTCAAAGATGATGTTTATGTTTTAAGCATATTTATTTGTTAATTTGATATTATTTTTAGGTATTTTTGAAATTTTTTTGAGTTTTGAGGGGATCCAAAGGGTCATTTTGAGTTTTTTGGTGAAATAGGGTGGTCTAGAGGAGGGGAAGGACCAAGGAACATGATTAGTAGCAACTATGTGTAGCTCGTGCATCCTTTTCTACCAACTCCGATGATACTAGAATGGTTGGAACATGGTTATACTAACTATTCATCCATAATATACTCAGTGGGAAGTACATTAAATTTTTTATGGTTTATCTTCTTTCTTTTTACATCGATTGATATATTTTAGGTATGAATTGTTCTTGAAATATCTTATGTCATATTTTTTATAGATTAATCCTCCCAAAAAACATCATCTAGGCATATAGAGGGTTCGGTGGAGGATACCCCACCTTTGAACCCTCTTCTTGATCTTCATTTGGTCATGTTGTTGATTCATATTAATCAGGCCATGGGTTATGTGGGTGGTTGTGAGAAAAAATGTACGGTGGACCATGCTCAAGAGTTCAAAACATATAATCCACTGTTGTTTCATGGAGACGAAGGACCCAATGATCTTGAGAAGTTGTTGGATCATATCAAGTGGATATTTTAGTTTCTGGGGACCCATATGATCTCAATTTAGGGCTTATCCATTTATGTTTTGGAAGGGGCGATAGTATGTGGTGGGAGTCAACGGTGCTTTTGAGTATTCATGGCGATCTCACCTGGACCACCTTCAAGGTGGATTTCATTTGGAGGTTCTACCTGGAGACATTGAGGGAATTGAAGGCATGTGAGTTTTTGAAGTTGAAGAAATGGGATCATTCGGTGATTGAATATTTCTCCCATTGTACTAAGTATGTACACATCTCTATGGATCTACTCGTGAATTATTACCTTGGGGAGCTTCATTTTGAGTTGTTCTTGGGGATAGATATAAGATATATTGTTTTTTCTATCTATCTACTGAATAATTCATAGGTAGTTTATAAGGTGTCTATGGAAGAGGTATATTTTCCAATAAATACATGACTTAGTGGTTTCCTTTCAGTGGGCGGATATCAAATATCTTCCTCTGTAAGGAAATGAAATTGGGATTCACCTCATCGGGGTGGTGGAAAGAGTGTTTAGTAGTTTTTAGAAAAAAAATATTGTAGATTTTAGGAGGAAAATCTTGTTGTTTACTATAACTGTATGAAATATAAACAAAAGAGGCCAAACTGACTAGATACTTCAAGGAAGTTACACCAATGTGAAAATTTGGGGAATATTTAATGCTTATATTAGTTTTCTTCTTAGGGAAGAGTTATAGGCTCCATGTTCTCAAAGTGTTCTCATGTGATATTTGATACTACCAATAGTAGAGGATCATGCCTTTAGTGTAAGTAGGATTATCACTAGGTGAATAAGGAAGTACGCCAATGTCATGTCATCTTCATGTTGTATAGGTTATACCAGAGGACTCTGATACTTGGTTGGACACCATGAGAGAATGGTGTTTAATACTTCTTATATAAAATCAGTTTTATTTGTTATTAGTGCATCCTATTATTTTGTTTCTCTAAATATTGTTGATACCTTGGGTAAGTGAATAGATTTAATATCCTGTTTGATGTATTTATTAACCCTATTGGGTATAATGAAGGAGAAAGGTTTCATGTTCCTGGAGTGTCATGTTCAATATGTTGATGTGGAAGTCCTCTAGGATTTTCTCATTTCTGACCTAGACATTTTTTACCTCTCTATTAGTATAGATTAGTTGATCAGCTTCAAGGATATTCTTGATGGTTATCATCATAGGGCCTAGTTTCTTACATCCTATGGGATCACTCACATATTTCAATGTTATTGGATTCGAGCTTAGGGAGGTAAGGAATGCATGATTCATAATTAGGGTTGATTTTGTGCAAGCTATCCATGTTTTTTCTTGATGCTTCTAAAAATATTTAGGTGAGTGGAATTATTTTAGACATGGATAGGTACACACATGTGTTTCTAGAATATTTTTAAGGATTTAAAACCGAATTAAAGGTCATGTATACTATCAATATACTCCCCAGGATGAGCCTGGTTTCCTTTCTATATTACCCGATTGCTTTAGTTGAGATTAAAGAGTTAAAATTTTATCTATATGGTATTGAGAAAAATAGATTTATCCATCCCAACATGTCACTATGGGATTATCCAATTCTATTTTTTTAGAATGATGATGTAAGTCTCTGACTTTTCATATACCACCATAAGCATAACATGGTGAACGTGAACAATAAATATCCACCCCCAAAAATTGATGATCTCTTTGATCAGCTCAGAGTATCCAGTTGGTTTTCAAAGATTTACCTGAGATCTGGGTTCCACCAGTTGAGGGTTTGGGAAGAGGATGAACCAAATAAATCATTTTGAATCTTCTATGGGAATTTTGATGATTTTGTTTTCCCTTTTTTTTACCAATTCTCTTATAGTCTTTATGGAACTGGGGAATTCGATATTTCATTTCGTTGTCGAGTCCTTTGTGGTGGAATTTATAGATGAAATCTTGGTGAATTATAAGACATATGAGGACCATCCAAACTATATAGGAGTTTTTTAGGATACTTTAATGGAGAACCATATATATTCCAATGTATATAAGTTATAATTTTGGATAGATTAATTGAGGATTTTGGCCCATAATATTTTCAAGGTATTATTTTTTGTGGATCTGGATAATGTTTAAGTAGTCCTGTCTTGGGAGAATCCTAATAATATGTTTGATATATACATATTTTTGTTATTGGATGGGTACTATAGAGATTTTTTCTAGGTGTTATCTAGGATACCTTCCCCTTGATATCCTTAACTAGGGAAGGGATGAAGTTTGAGTGGAATGAAAATTTACCCAGTGCTTTTGAGCATTTATAGAATCATCTAAAATCTTCCCCGGTTCTGGTTATTCTTAAGCCTTGGATAGATTATGTTGTTGTTTTTATGCTTCTAGTGAGGGTTTGGGATGCGTGCTGATGTATGGTGATTATGTGGCATCCTATAAATTGTTTATGTTTTTCATGCATGAGTAGAATCATCCCAACCATGGCTTGGGATTAGCATACATTATGCATGTGTTAAAGACGTGACGACACTTCCTCTTTGGTTATAGTTTTATAGTTTATTCTAATCATAAAATTCAAATGTAAATTTTCACCTATAGGGGATTAAAACTTAGTAATATACACTTGTTATAATATCTTCATATATTTTATTTTCATATTTATTATTTTCCTGGGAATAGAAACAAGGTCACTAATGCTTTCATAAAGATACCACGAATGGAGGTTGTTCAAGAGTCGGTGAATTAATGGGGTCTAATGAGTCCATTTGATGATTTATGTCTATAGGTATTGGGGAATAGAGAGTTTTCATTCTTTAAAATTGTGTGGGTCATGAAATCTCTCATCAATTGGGTTAGGATTAATGAGGTTTCTGCCCTCATGTTCCTATAGATTGGAAATGCTTTAAATGGTGTGGAAACCATGGGAGATTGGTCTTGGTCTTCCAATGGTTCTATGAGGTTCTATAAATGGTTGGTAGTTCTTTTTTATTTATGAAAATGGTGATACAGGAGGTGCATATTTCAAGTTAGGTCATTCACCATGGGTAAAACAAGATATTTTTTACACTAAGAGGTCATTATTGGTGGTCCAAGATGATGTTTTATATTATTGATTTCATTTCTAGATTCTTGACCTATAAAAGGATGAAATCTGAGAACCATAGACAAGATGGGTTTTTCTAGCCACATATCATTATAATTTGTAAGTAGGATGAGATCGTAATGAATTTTTTGATCGATTTACCTCATACGTTGAGTTAGATTGATTCCATGTGGTTTTTTATCAATCATTTTGAGAAATAATACAACTTTATTTTCATTATGGATTCAATGAGGGTAAGGGACCTTAGACACCTGTATGTTTGAGAGGTAGTTTAGCTCCATGGATTTCCCTCAAAAATAGCTTCAAAATTGGATTACTATTTTACTTACTAATATTAAATGGTACTCCATGAATCATTAGGAACACATATGAGATTAATCACTACATATCAATCAAAACTTCTAGTTAGTCTGAGCGGACCATCCATATTCTCGAGGATATGTTGTGAGTGTTTGTGCTTGATTTTAGTGGTTCGTGGGAGAGTCACCTACCATTGAATGAGTTATCTTATAATAAAATTTATCATTACTCTAATATAATATCCCCATTTTATATATTATATGGATTGTTTTTCAAATCATTGTTGTGTTGGGTTATAGTGGGTGAGCGTTCCTTGGTTGGATTGAGTCTCATCCAGGAGACGATGGTGATAGTTCAGCTAATTCAAAAATAGTAAGAAGCATCTATGTGTCACCAAAAGTTGTATTTCAATCAAATTCTTCACGGATTTTATTTTTAAGTTGGTGATAATATTTCTATTTGTGTATCACTTTGATTGGGTTATTTTTTCTTGTAAAAATTTGGTAAATTTAGTGTTGTATTCTATTGGTTTATTTTTAATTATTAAGAATATTGGGAAGGTAGCATGTTAGTTTGAGTTTCTAGAGTGGGTTTACGATATCCACAATTTCCTTCATGTTTCCCAGTTGAAGAGATAACATCATGACCCATCTCTTGTTCTACAGTGGGAAAATTTTGAGATTGAGCCTAATACCACCATCGTAGTATTGCTTGTTTGTGTTTTGGATTATCAGAACAAGGTTCTTTGTGGTGGTTCAATCTCACTAGTTCGTGTGCTCTGGAAGTGTGGTGGAAATATCCAGAAGACATGGGAGAATGTATCTTTGGTGAGGAAGTAGTGTCCTCAATTATTTTCTTCCAATGTTTCTTAATGACTTTTTGGGGGAAGAAAGTGGCATGGAATGGAGTTTGTGACAGCAGCTCGTTCACTATTACATATTATTTTGAAATTTTTTATCATTTGGGTCGTTATTTGGGTCCTCAGGTGGTATGGGCTAAAAATGAGAGTTTTGGGGAATATTATACATGTTTTATAGTTGTCGCATGGTTTATCTAACAATATGGATAATTGTGTGAGGGTTTTGTCTGATGGGACAATGAACATTAGAATAGTTTTTCAAATAGTGGAAAGGATGAGTTCAACCATACAACCTATTTTAAGACATAAAATAGCTCTTACATTGCTCATAAAGGTGTTTCCTAACCATGTGGCCAAACCATTCATCCTATCCATTTCATTAAAAGTGTCCGTTTACGATTTTCCCTATTAGTTATTATGGATTTTGGCCATCATGTATTCATACTATCGTGTTTAGACCCTATCATTGGTGTAGAATCTTCTTCTTCTCCCTCTTTAGTATATTCTCCTTGTATCCAAGGTGGTTTGTCTTGAGTTAATCCCCTTACATCATGGTTTCTTCATCATTTTCCCCATCTCAAGCTTGTTATTCTATTTTCATGGAATTATGTTACCATAGATGGTGGGGGTGGATGAACATAGTCTCTTAAGGATGATTTTGGTTTTTTTCATGTTTATATGGTGTGTGAGGCCATCTCCTACATATATTTGTTGGTTTTTGGAAAAGGAAACAATATTGGAACCAATTCATAGGTGAGTGTTTCTATTTAAGGGTTCTTTCCCTGGATTTCTTTTTAATTATGATTCATCTTTGGTTTTTATTCCCCAAATTTCAATTTGACTGATTTATTTTTTATTTTTATCCAATTTTATATATTATTTATGTTTTGGTTGGAAAATTTAGGTGTTTAAAAAAGGGTTTTCAAATGGGTGTGTCTTTTTTATACACCAAGTTTTTTTAAAAATGGATCTAATAAGTTATATGGTTTCAAATGGATTCCTAAAATCATTTTTGATTTTTATTTCCCTTGTGGGAAGTTTTATTTAAAATTGTCATGTTTTATTATGAAATTGGATTTTGAAATGGTTCTTTATGTATGTAAGATTCTTTTGATTATGTTGGAATAGAGTAGAATAGGGGTTATCATTGTTGTGAGTGAGGGGTTTTCTGCGTATGATCCTTTAGAGAGGAAGATGGTGAGATCTTCCATTGTTTCCAAGAGACTATGAGAGATTTTGGGTAGGCTGACCATGATATAATCCATTGGTTTCCAACGGATCATGAGAGACTTTGAACATGAAGACCATGATAGATTCCATTTTTTACGGAGAGACCATGAGAGTTCTTATATTTATGCCTGAGTAAGATTTTGAAAACATTAACTTTTCTTAGTTGGATAGAATACTTCATTTTGAATCACTCGCATTAACTTCTTAAGGTTGGATACCATGGAACAGTTACACATTTTGTGTTGATTTTTATGCCAGATTCATTCCTTTAGTTCTATGTTTGAGGTGATAAGATATGTTGTGCTTATTTTCATTCATTAATTATATAATGATTATGATATAATGTTTTCCCTTACAATGCTTTGTTTGGTATATTGAGCATATTATGTCATATGTACTAGTTTATTTATTTGATCCATATTAAGAAATGTTTTGGAAAGAATTCCTAATTTTAAGTGGAAAACCAAATGGATTTCAAATGTTTCTTTAATAGTGAAAATTTTTCAAAGTGGTTCAGTTTCAAAATGTGTTTTAAAACTATTTTATTAGTTTTCATGGGTAAAATACTTAAATAGATTCATGGTGGTATCCTACTGGTATTTTTTCCTCGCATCCTATATATTCATTTTGATGTATGTAGACTATGTTTTGGAGGATATAGGTAAATTCAAGATAATTGTGTTCATGGGTGGCTCTTCTTAATTATTGTCATACATCATTGTGTTGGTGGAGACACAACCCCATAGATCTTGGTTTTTGTGGAGTTGTTTTGGATTTTCTATCAGTCAGATATTGTATAGGCCTTATTTGGACTTGTTCAAATTATTTTGTGTTTTGGTATTGATTTGATAAACCATGTAAACTTGTCCAATTATGTCGTGTTATGTATATGATGTTTTCATTGATTATGGTATTTTATTTTCATTGTTGTGTTACTCTAGATAATTTATTTTATGCTAATGAATTGGATGATATTAGTGAGTTGGTCACATTTTATATATGATTCTTTCCATTTTACTATGGGTGAAACTATTTTAATGATATCATTGGTAATTCCTAGTGCTTGTTTCCATCACGTGGTGATTGGGAATGTGCTTCAATCCATGTGGTGGGATGGTATTGGTGATGGGTCGGGCCGAACCAAGTTGGTTTGTTATAGTCATCATTTAATTATTTATTATAAAATTTCATTCACCCACCATAAACACTAGAATAACTTTTTATGTCATTGATATAGGCATAAATCATGATTATACATTGCAATGATCGGGAGAATAAATAACAAGATGGTGACTGTTGTAAAATTTAGAGTGGAGAAAATTGTTTCTAAAACCCATAATGAGTGGAGAGGGAATAAATACAAAAAGGTAAGTATAAGTGATCATGGGTGGTTATAAGGAGTGGAGAAAACTAAAATTTAAAAGGAGTTACATTTTAGAATATATCATAATATTGGTTATGATGTATTGGAAAAGAAACATGTAGTGGTTGATGTTTTCAACATTGATTTTATGAAATTTTTATTCATTCATTAGAGTGTAGGATGATATGTGTTGAGGAGTGATATATAAAATTTTGAACATAAAATTAAATCAATTTACATTGGGATTTCACCCTCATGCTTGATAAATTTGGGTCATTTATTTTAAAAGTGAAATCATTGAATATTTTATGATGAAAATGGGATATAATTTATTTTTTGCCTACTGTATTGAGTAACAGTTTCATGGATTTTTTAAATATATTTCAACGGTTTAGCTTTCATTTTAATTTTTTTTAGTGAATTACATAAAAATGGAAGACCAACTATAAATTATTTGGTCTAAAACTAGTTTGGTAGCATAAGAATATCTTATAGTTATGTAAGATTAACTGAAAATTTTAAGGAGTTTAGTAATAATAAAATATATAAATATAAGAGTATTGAAGCCTAAAAATAATCTGCCTAAGATATTCTACATTTTCTAAAAATTTAAAGAGTAAGGGACCAATGTAATATTAAAAGGGAATTCAGATGGACCGTGTAAGTTTAAAATGATACAATATAAAATTAACTAATATATATATGATTAAATCAAACATATAATATTAAATAAAAGGTTTTTAAATTAATTCAAATCATCCCATTAATACTTAGAACACTTTAAAAAAACCTGACATATATTGAAAATATAAGACCAAAGATAGAGCTTGAGAAGTTAATGATATATCTTGAGATATACATGGAAGAAATTATAGCTATATGTGACTACTGGAACTATAAAACATATATTCCTAACAAAATTAGTTAATGATAAAATAGTTGGTTCAGGTGGAAACTGGTCCTAGATAAAGGGTTGGGTCCTATAATAAATTTTAAACATTCAAGTAATTGAGTATCAAAGATCCACTATCCACATGGAAGGATACTCAAATACTCATTCCATATGGAAGAGATATAATCATTCCAATGAGAAAGGTTGTTTGATTTCAATTTGTAGAAGAGTATGTAACTAAAATATTGGATCTAAATAGAGGATATGAATTATAACCCATTCAATAAACATTTATTCACAATCATCCATATATCAATTATGAGTAGGATCTATAAATAAAATGAGAATATGAGGTTGAGAAACACGATTGAAGAAAATTGATTTCTCTATTTTTGTATATTATTTTATAAAATGATATGGATTAGCTAATAATATTATAGGGGATAGTGGGGATATAGTTACACATTTATTTCATTGTTAATTGAAACATGTATCTCCCTTATTCATGATAGTTTTCTTAATTATTTAAATAATTGGACTCTTGTTAATAAATGAAAGGGTTAGGGAGATAGAGTAGGAGTGTAATACCAAACAATGCATTATAGTTTTTTATCCTTGTATCCTAAAGAATGTGAGTTTAAGGAACACAAATGTAACCTAATGAAAAAAAGTATAAATAAATTCTTATAATGAATTATCAGAATCATATGGTAACTTGTGACCTTATGATTAATCCCTGGGATATATTCATAGGAATTTTTAATGAATTTATGATGTTTCTAACTGCATTTATACTATATATTAACTTGACATACAACCAAATTTTAACTACTACCAAGATTATCCCACTGATCCCTTATTGAATAATCACTCTATTTTTGACGATTATTATTTCCAACACTAATCCACACTTCCAAAAAAATTAAAAAATTAAAAAATAGTAATTATCATGATACATAAACAATCCCCGATTCCATTTTATTTTAATTCATTATACATAATTAATTAAGTTGAGTGGAAAATATCTTATCCCTAGAGAGATGACTTGTTTATTACTAGAAAATAATCTTTAATAAACATATAGGAATGAATAAGAATTTTTTCACATGTACTTTACAAATAATATGACCATTTTTATGATATATTCAGGTTGGAATAATTATAAACTCATAAAAATATATGTAGTTTTCTTTTGGAAAAAAAATATAGAACTTGCTATCTTGATTAATCAATGTTGAATACACCATTGGTAAAATATTATGTTTTAATCTTTGGTATACAAATTTTTATAATATATAGTTGTCTAATACCAATTATAAACAACTATTCTTATATATGAAAAATTATATTGTAATTTCCATATTATGTTATAACATAAAATAAGCTAGATAGGGGCTGGTTGAGTATGTTGTTAATCATTAAAATAAATTTTCTTATATAATAAGATATCTTTATTCCCTTGTGATGTATATAAAATATAGTCATTGAATTGAGTGAGATCATCAAAATTATTTATCATGTATAATTGGGTGACATGTGTTGTATTCATCAATATGGATGAATGACACGTGATGTGATTATATATTTTAGTTGGTATAAAATCAAGAATAAAGATTTATACACTATAGTATTTACATGTTACACATACCATGAATATACTCTATGTGAGGAACAAATAGATTATGTTTGTATACATGTTTTTTTATATATTTTACACAAAAATCCTAATAAATTGAGTAGAATTAATGGCTTGTAAGATATATATATTTTCTTATGGTTATTGATTATGGAGGTGACCATCTAGAAAACCCTAACCAAGATTAATACTTATAAAGATAAATAACATCATTACCCAAAACCTCTGTGACACTCAAAAACCATTCTTGGGTTGTTTTTATGGGTGATTTTGAATAAGTAACCCAAATAAGATTTTACTTGAGAAATAAGGTTAATCATCAAACCTACTTGTCCAAAATTAATCCAAAGAATGTTATTGATGTTATTAGTGATGAAAACATAGTGATTTACATGAAAAATAGTTTAACCAATTTAAAAGGACAAAATCCTTAAAGATAGTTTAGAGACCCAATGATTATGAAACTATTGGAACTAAGTGAGTGTTTAGGAACAAGTTACATTGGATTGATGTATTGGTTAGACTTATTATTACATTAGTTTTAAAAGGTTATAGTTAAGAGGAAATTTATAACATCCTGGACCATCTCACAATGAATGCTAACTCGATAGTTGGTTCCACAAAACCTCAATTATACCTACAGATATTCCAGAGGCTTTTGACTTGTAGGAGGTATAAGGTAGATTTTTATGGAGGTTATAGCCCCATATCAAAGTGTGAAGTCACATTTAAATCACCATGATTCATACACATTGGAGAATGTAGAAAATATAAATAAAATAAACATGATATAATAAGTAAAATTCTTACATAAAGGAATACAAGTCTAATATCCCACAGAACTGATCACATAAAAAGAAAATAAAAACAAATTAAACAAAAGGGATCAACTATTACTCTAATCCATACATCATCCCAAAATGTTGAAGCCTTTATAGTAGGTTTACTCGATCATTTAATCTTGGACCTCATCCTAACCTAAACCTGTAATAATTGTGAGTCTTCTCTGGTACCCAAGTGCAATGGAATCCTGTTAAATTTAGGATTACATAACTTAGTAGGTCACCACCAAATCATTCTCATACTAACAAAATATACAATAAATTGTGAATGTGACATTATAAGAATAAAAAAATCTTCTAAAAATAAATAAAATAAAAATAAAACAATTCATGCCTTATTCAGTATTATACTGCCTTTGAGAACATCACATGGAGTGTTCCAAACCTTGTACAATATTCCATACCATTGTTGATACATAGTTATTTATCCATGAAAAACAATACATTATTCAGATAGTTTCTGTATTTTTATGAGAACATATTGATTATTGTCCCTCCTAATGTAATAGACATAGGATTCCCAGATATATAAATCTGTTTCATGGATCTCCCCTATGAGAGTTTTCCAGGACAAGGAATAAGAATGAAAGTAATAAGGAACACCCCTATGGGAGTTTCTCAAATAGTAGTAATATGGACCTCACCTATGGTGGTTTTATCCTATAGTAATATCATAGACATCCCCTATATGAGTTTCCTCATGAAATTAAAAATAGCCACTTCCCCATGGGTGTTTTCCGTTTCATAAAAAACACCCTAATAGTGTATTCCATCATAAAAAAAACCACCCCAAGATCTATCTATAAACTAGTCATAGAAATAAAGGAAATAGTGCTTAGTTGAATGTATACACCTACCATCACAACCAAAATCCCATCAGTTCACAAAACATGATTTAGAGAAATCATTCCCATGAGATGGAATATATCACATCCCAAAACCCAAGTTAAAATCAAGGCTTAATACACAGAACAAGGAGGGTACACCTTATATAAAATACACATAAGAGATGGAATAAAGCTATTTTATATCTTAAGGGTCTCTCATGTTCGGTTACTCACTCAAACCATGGTCATGTTATATCCCACTTGGGCCATCAGTACCAAATCATCACCTGCCTCTAAAGGTAAGGTCCAAAGGCACCAATAATAGGGCCTCTAAACTAAATTTCATTTCATTTTATTTAATTTCATCCATGTCAATAGGACTCAACATCCGAGGGTATTCAAATGTAGATACCTAGACCATCGATGGCAGAGGCATAAGGTCTGTGCATAAGGAATAATGTGGCTTTGGAACTTTGTTCTATTCTAAATATAAAAATTCAATTACAAATTAATTAATCATTGAACAATATAAATTAAATAGAAAAATATCCTCATTTAAGTGGCCACAGGCCTATTTTTTCATAAACATTTAATAAAACCCATAAGGCTAATATGAGATCCACCTACCTCATTTCGATATTTTCCATTTTTATTTTCATGGGATTGAAGTTTTTCCAAGGCCCATCCAGCCTTGTCCTGGATTGTATTACCATCCATATCCTCAAGAATATAATGATTGTTCCTTTCTTAACCAAAGATATTTCAACTACCCCCCCCCCCCCAAAACACCTAAATCCAAACAGATCCAAATCCCTTACCTATACCACTAACAATTACATAAATTAATATAATTTAAGATAAAAATAATTAGAAATTCAGCATAGTTACATAACTCAATAAAATATAAAATAGAAACATGAAAACAATGTCTCAAGATGTCCTTATTCTAGGAACAACGAAAAACTAATCACACTCTTATAATTCCACAATGAATTAGTGGAATCAACATTAAAACCCCAGCCATAGATAAAATAAAATAAATAGTATGAATGAGGATGAAGGAAGAACGTAGTAGGAATGAATTATACCTACAATATCGACAAAAAACATCCGAGAAACACCAAAAATTCCTGAGGATTTTAATGATGGAAGAGGGGAACTGAACACTTATCCATGCGATAATTGTGAGAGGAAGAGGAGGAATTGCCCCACTAAAAATTAAAGGGGTGTAAATTTACCAATTTTAAAAGCCATCAGCAAGCTGATACTGGTCCACCAACTAGTGGATAATTATATAAACCTATAGGGATACTATCAGTAGCTACCGGTTAACTACTTTATTCAACTATATGGGTAGTGTCTTACAGTAGAAAAGGTTTTTTTGCAACCACTAGCTATCCAAATAACTTTCTACACCCAAGGATAAAGAATACACCCTAGCCATTCCTAGGTTTCTCCCAAGCTTGTTTGATAATTCTATGGCCTCATTTATCATCTAAAAACATTATTTTGAAGTGCCTAAACTCTTAAAATTAGATTCTGAATCAATCTATAAAAAACTAATCCTTCTACAAAACATAAAAATTCAAAAAAAATTCTTTGAATTTTAAACAATCATATGACTATGGGGTATTAATATCTCCACACTATAACACTTCTCACCAATAATAGGTCTCTGTGAGAATTATATCAAAGGTATAAACCTAATATAGTCATAAATTATGAGCTAAACGATCTCATTTCATCCATGAAATCCAAAAAATGCTTCTCAATAAAAACTCTAAAAAAAGATATAGAGATACCCTAACCAAATTTAACACCCACACATATCATCAAATCACCAATACATTACTATCACATGCCCATATAGCCCTTGACATAATGATATATTCATACAATTGATCATCCAGCATGTGGTTCTCTCTACAATAGAATCTAACTAAAAGAGGACAATTCCAAGATCCAGTGCTTCCAACCATTGGAATTTCTTACCAAAACATAATTCTTTTAGTCCACAAAATATTCCCATGTATGTTCATACTTGAATTCCTGTGAAACTCCATGGTTGAATTTCCAACCACTTAAAACAGTCTATTATTCCCTACCACACCACGAGTGATGATGCACCTCTGAATCAACAATTTTGGATCTTATGGATTCATTATAAGCCAGGAAACAATGAAAAAACTCCACCCAACATCATGCATGAACTCTCCTGTGGACATCCCTATAGAATCAAAATCAAATTGGATTCATTTTCTCACCAACTTTCTATTTCCAAAAAATACCATCTAACAACTAGCCTCATTAACCCATGTCTCCTTAACATGAGGTTTATATTAATTATAATTGAAACCAAACATCTCTCCATAACATCATATTTTTCATCACACTACAGAACCAAATTCTTGATCACCAAGGCCCACACCCTATCTATTACCATACATAATGATTGATGTGGCATAGATTGATCATAACTGACGGCTAACAAGAAACATAAATTCCATCCATTCTTGACTCATGTCACATTTTCCATGAAACCCATTAAAAATTCACATTATAATGAGGGTCACATCCTCAAATCACTCTATCACTCAACCTCATTGGATTTTATCATAATCAAATTCATGTCTCCCATCCTAAGCTACACTCATCCAATGTAAACCCCTAACACAACATCTCCCTAAAAATACATGTCAAGGCCCACCCTATGATTGATTATCCCAAATCACCCAATTCATTTCCCATATATCTTCTATAATGGAGGGAGATTTCAAATTCTCATCATCAAACCTCAATCACACATGCCAGAAAACATTTCATCGATCCTATCAGTCCTTAGATCGTACATGGTCATCACTGATTTTGATTTCAATAGGTTCCATGTGTAATAATATGTGTTACCATGATCTCATATTAAAATGAATGTGTTTTTTTAATAAAATCATTGAGGCTTAAAATTATTAAAAATAGGGTTACAAGAGTTCTAAGAAGGAAAATTTACTTCTATCACATTGAATTATTGGAATAAACACCCATGGTATGTATTAATAATGATTTAATGTGCTTTTAGATACCCCTTTGTTTGCAAGACATTCATCACATTGGTTTTTTCACAATATATGGGTGTGAAGATGTAGTTCATTAAAGAAAGAGTTCCCAATAAGTTTCTCCATTTGGTAGTGAGATTCCCAGAAAGATGAATCCAACCCTTTTTAACTACATGAACAATTGTAGTTAAATCACTTTCAAACCATAAAAAGTAATAGTTTCATTGTCACGAAATTTCTACTAATTTAATGAGTCCCATCATTTCTGCTTCATGTGATGTGGCATGGCCACATGTACCATGTTCACCCTCTAAAAAATCACAATTGTGATCTATAAAAGAAATAACATAGCCAGTAGGTCCTGGGATTTCCCTTGAGGCTCCATCCATATTTTATTTTATCAAACCTGGAAAATGGGTGTAACCATAAGACTTCAGTGGTTCCAAGTTTGAAAATGAATGAGTGTATTCTCTAGCACCATCCGAATTTATAAATTTGACCCATTTTCCTGTGAGTTACATTCCATCACAACAAGGCATCTGCGCCTAAACACTAACCCTATTAATCAGTATGTCGATATTATCTAGTTAGGATTACCCTTCACTCTCCACATCAATATTTTGAAATTCAAATGTTCCAAGATCAACCACAAGTTTAATTACAATCTAAAATCACTCTAAATACATGATCATCATCTTGTACCCTCTCCACACTATTAAAGTGATTCCAAATTTATCAAGGCCATGCCCCCGAATGGTCCTTCCCTTCAAATAATGTATTAATACCATGGAAATATAAGTTCCTCCAATCCCATCGATCTCAAAACAAAGGTGAAATTATCATTAAATCCCAAAGTGTAAAAATTTTATTTTTACCTCTACAACATTTACCAACTATTGATAACCTCTGTAATGGGTTACTCTTGATCTTATATGTCACTAAATCCCTGATGTCCAAGTCAAATCCAAGGGTCTCTAGTTCCTCTCACCTAGAAAAAAATATAGAATAATATAATTAATAAACTATTAGATTCCAATTGAGCTCCCATCACAGTTATAAACTAGAATACAATGTTATAAATGCATATAAAAGGGTCTCACATTAACATGTAATGGGGATCACATGAAAAAAATATCATCCCATCAGGCCCTGATCCCCACTAAACATCACCTACAGTACTACCCCCTAAGGATCACAACTCTTTAGTCAACACTTCGATATCCAATAGTATCATCCTGGATAATCAGTATAAATGAAAAATTCAAATACTAGATAATTAAATACATTTCCATTCCACGATGTTTTGGAAAAAATATAAGATCTTTTTATTATAACATTAAATAAATGAACCTAAATAAAAATACCGAGCAGGGGGTTTTTCATTAAGGAAGCATGTTCCTTAATGACCTACTAACATTACACCATCTATGCACATGGAAAATGTTATTTTAATCATTATTGAGTATATCAACATAGATGCAGATGATATGTTATTAGAAGTACATTTACATACATATCAATTCAGTTGAGTATAATTCCACCATGTTATTATATGTTAAAATTACATATTAATATTTGTTGAACCTTAAATAGCCGGTCCACTATTTTCAGAGACATTAATAATATATTAACAAGACTATATTTCATGTGAATCCATGCATGATAATAATAATTCCTATATATTACCCTTTCTTCCACATTCTAAGAGCCAATATATAATAATTCATAATCCTGAAACACCATTTGTGTCATATCAGGTGAAATAAATCAACTATAACATCACAAATCTAGAACATAAATCCTATCCCTGGAGACATGGACTTCATATAGGAACATGTGTTCTTGATGAACCTACCTGATATCCATAATATGCTCTGAGAAATTCTTATATATACTGGATACCATATCCCAAATAGTAAGAAAAAATAAAGAGGAGTTTTTATTCCCCTTTCTAACCTCCCGATCTGGATCACTATGAATGGTAACTACACCATTGGATCTATGTGACCTCATGCAAACCTCCCTATATTATAGATGCTTTCATCTACTAACGGGGGTCTAAGGAATTACTACGGCGAGTCGATACCATTTTATCAGAGCGTTTAATCATAGGTAAATCACTAAGAATCTTTCACATTACAGTATGTATAAAATATAAATAAATCGAACCTGATTTTATTAGAAAAATTCTAGAATAAAGACGTACAAGACTAATCCCCCACTTGGATGATCAAAAAAGTAGATAAGACAAATAAATAAAGTACAGGAGCTCTATTACCACATTGATCCATACCTCATCCAAAACTCATCACACTTTCAAAGCAGTTCCACTCGATCAAGAAATCCTAAGTCTCAGACCAGCCTAAACTGGTAACTATTGAGATTATTCTCAAGTACCCCAAGTGAAATGGTGGTCCAAGTAGAGTATAAGAACATAACACAATAAGGAACCACCTATGTGGTCCCATACTATATATAAATTCAAATAAATGTTCATGTAAAATGATCTAAATAATAAATAAACTATCTAAAATAGATTAAAAAAATAACCAAATATACCCAGTTCGGATAGTGTTGAACTGTCTTTGAGAACATCGAGTTGATTGTTCCAACCCATGTACGATTTCCCTGCCATTTCCAATCCTTAGGTCCATGACTCTAATTAACCATAGCTTCTTAGGATAGTTTTAGATTGTCTATAGGAATATTGTGATGATTTTCCTTCCCAGTATAATAGACCATGGTCTCCCCATTATACAAATAAGTATCATTGAATTCCCCTATTGGAGTTTTCTCAGCCAATACAATGGCCTATTAGTAACACATACCTCCCTTATGAGAGTTTTCTCAACCAATAGAAACATGTACCTATCTTATAATAGTTTTTTCTTCAAATAGTAGCACTAACTTACCCTATGGGAGTTTTTCATCTTATTAAATAAAACCACCACCATGTGGGAATTATACATTTCATAACAAAACCTCCCAATGAAAATAAACCATAATAAATAAATAAAACACCCTCTCCTAAGGATTTTTTCCAAATTTCACATAGAAATTACTCTTTTTTTTTTGAATTCCAACACCCTCCATAACTACCCAAAGCCCATAAATTTATAAAACATTACCTAGAGGAATCATCCTAGGAGGGGGAATAGTGCCCATCCCAAAACCAAAGAAAAAATAAAGGCACTGAAACATAATACAACCAATGCATACCTCATTGAAATCCCACTAAATATGTGGCATAAATATTATCTTAAACTCAATGGTCACTCAAGGTTGGTCACTCACCCAACATAAGGTCATGGAACAACCCACCAGGGACAACTTTCACTCTCTCATCAAATTCCTCCAAAATGAAGGTCTAAAGGCCCCTACACTATAGACTCCAAAATAAAGTTTATTTTATATTATTTTATTTCACACCTCTTAAAGGGTATCAATTCCATAGTTTAGTCATCATTCTAGGTATCGACCATTGATGGTTGAGTCATAATTCTAGTAAAAAAGGCCTAATGTGGCCTTGGTAGTGTTCAATTCTGGCCATTCCAATTTAATTATAAATTAATTAATCATTTAACTATTTTAATTAAGCATAAAAAGACCCTCAGTGACATTACTACATATTCCATACATCATAAATGAAATTCATAATATCTATAGGGCATGTATTATGACCACATACCTCATTTTATTCTTTTCCCTTTTATTTCCAAGGGATGACATCTAATATGAAGGCATTTCCAACCTCATCTAGGATTTTCCAACCATCCTAAGAAATATGTGTTTAACATTTTCTACTTCCTCGAGAAATGGTTTTTCATCCACTACCAATCCCAAATTGAGATAAATCCCCAACCTACTATTCCAAAAAATACCAAAATTTAGTTAATTTTTTCTAAAAAACTTGAAAAACTCACCATGAAAACATATCATTACAAAACAAAAAAAGAGGCATGTGAATTGTATCCCAGTATATCCTCCTCCTAGGAAGATTAAAATCCTAATTATTCTTAGGTAATCCCACAATGGTCAAGTGGAATCGACATTAAAACCCTAGATGGAGATAAAATAAAATAAGTGGCATGAAGGACAAAGAAGAACAGATGAAGGAGAAATAGATCATACCTAAAATTTATGCTAAAATCACCTAAAACTCCTAATGTAATTGGGTTTTGAAGGTGGGAGAGAGGATATGGCCCCTGGCCGTGTGACCATATGAGAAGAAGATGAGGATTTAATCATATTAAAAATTGTTGGGAAAATGTAAATTTAATTCCTTTAAAGGAAACTGGATAGAATATACTAGTCCACCTTCCATCTAGTGGTTATAGAATCCTATAGGGATGAAATATTTATCCATTGGTTGGTTGGTTTTTACCACTAATAGGATGGGACCTGTTGTAGCAGAGTTTGTTTGCATCTACTAGATGGTCGATGGTTTGTTCTATCATCCACCATGGCCCCTTATAAGGCCCTCTATAGCTCCCATGACTCCTATTAATCCTAATTTATCATCCAAAAACATTTTTTGAGGTCCCTAAACTCTTTTAAATTGATTATGAATCATGAACATAAAAAAATCATCTATAAACCTAAAAATTCAAAAACCACATTGAATTTCAAACACATTTATGGACATTAGGTATTATAAAAGAATCTATTATGAGGAAACAATTTATATATTAGTTTTATATGGTGTAATTAGAGTAATATTTACATATAAATGTAATTATAATTTTTTTAATTTTTAAATAGATGTAAATATTTCCTTTTAAAATAGATTTTAATATTCTTCTGTTGAAAACCCTCTTGATTTCAATATTAAAAAATCAAAAATAAATTAAATTATTTAATGCGTAATATGGATAAAAATGGTATTCTAGATTATTATAGGATATATTCAAAAACTTTGTTTTAAAAATGACTTTATCGATGTCCAAGTTGATATTATCCTTTTAGAAAAATAATTTTTAAAGATATTGTTTAAAAAAATTTATATTGATGATATAATTTTATGAATATACGAGAAACTCTATCAGCTATAGTTCTTAAAATATTTTTTTAAATGAATAGGAAATACCACAAATTATTAAATAATAATACTTTCTTAGATTTTATATTTATTATAATAAAACAAATTAATATTTTAAATCAAATATGAGATGTATTCTATCCATACTGAGAGGGGATGAATCTAATTCATGAAATAATTGTCAATTCATTTTCCCATGAACCACTGTAAATGTTAAGATGAATGTATATCTTGTTTAATTATTAACTCAAACATGTCACATATAGTTAAATAATAAAGAATATAATCACATGATATTTTAACATGTTTCACCTCTTTGGTGGTTTACAATGTCTATTCTATGATTAATGAAATTAAAGTAACAAATATATCACTATTATCATAAATTGATTTAATGCATGGGAAATTATCATCCCTGATCCACTAAATTTATTTTAATCGTAAAATAGGATCATACCTTATTATAATGAAAATCTCACCACTATTTTACAAGAAACCATCTTATTTAAAATTAACATCAAGATCATAATGAATAAGAACTTCACATGAGTTCTCAATGAAAAAAAATGTATATGAAAAGGATCTCCTTTGGGTAACTAGATTATAGTAGTAGTAACCAAGTAATTTAATCTTCTTTAGAGGTTAATTATCTCAAATATAGTCTTCTCAAAAGCCATCAATTATTCAAAAAAATTATTTACTCTCTCACCCTCTCATAAAAATTCAATGCACCAATACATTAGTAATTCCATGACTTCAACTCATCATTCTTACTTCTCAAAATATAAATATATTATTGATATTTATTCTATAATTTGAATTTTTATAAATATCAGAATAATGATATCATAAAATTATACTTTTTAATCAGTCGTTGATTTATCCAGAAAACATTGATTTTGTTAACATAAATACATTTAATAAAAAAATTACCATTGACAAGAAGATATGTAAAAATATATATGCGTATTTATTCATTCATAAATCATTCTCAAATTTCGTCTTAAAATTCTCTATAATTTCAAACAAAATTTTTTCATGATATCTATGTGTTAAATACTAAAAAAGGGTCATGTGTTTTTCTTGAAAATAAATATTCCATTAAATATATATAATACAATCCAAATAATATTTATAAAATCTCTTCATTTAAGGATTATCTACCCCATTTCATCAATTCCAAATAGCATTTTTAAATTTTCATGAAATCTCCATAGAATATGATATAATGTAAAAGTAGTTCAATATATCATCATTTTGAAAAAACAGTATCATAAATAGTGATATTTTATAATTTTAATGAAGTAAAATTAGATTGTCATTTTTTTGAACTATATAGTTTATTCTTCTCATCCATAGTCTCTTCATATATTTTCATGGTTTACTTTTTTCATTACCTTCATCATAATTTTATTAATGTTCAATTGAATTTTTATATACGGTTAACATTAATCCTTTTATGGACACTTTCATTATTCTATTTGGTTTACTATGAATTATTTTTTTATCACTCAATTTATTATATATGGTTTACTCTAAATAATTTATGGTCACTTTAGTTGTTCCACATAGTCGACCATAACTAATGACGTTCCGAAATTGTAATTTTTTGAACTAAACACTCAACAGTTATAGAGTACTTCCAAATCAATTCCAAACCATAAAACACTCAAGAAATATATTATTAGTTTTTATAAACTTATTTCTAATTCATGTAACTAATCACACTAAAATAAGTGAAATTGGTCAATTTTTCCTATTATTTCTTCCTTACCTCATTAATAACATGATTTATCATTATACTAACTATTCATAAAACCCTTTAATTATTATATTTAACCATTAAATTATAGTCATCCATTAACATAATTCTAGACAAATATCATAAAACTTATCACTTACACGTATTTAGCTTCCACATATACAAAATCTGTTCCATTATTTCCTAGATTCCCCCTATGATTTTAAAACATATGTGTCCTTCAATTTCTCTCTTCTTGACTTATATAGGCCTGTTCAAAATTACATATCCATTTTAATTTAATATTTTTATATTCACATATCTTAAACTTATTATTTACTTCATTTATCGTTCTCTATTCACTTGGCCACTATCAAGACCCTTATTCGAGATCTAAAGAATTCATGTTCAATGTACCCATTTAGTTGTTCTCCCTTTCTCCATTGATAACATGTTATATTTATAAATTTTTTTCTCACATTGAAAGCCAAAATATATAAACAATATACCACCATGCCACATTGGGAATCTCCCCATTTTTATATACATTCTCTATTCATGCATATGATCATTGTATATTATGACATAAAATATAAAACCATGGAATAAAATTAATAATTACAATCCAATTCACTGTCAGTAGTACTTCATGATGTAACTATAGATTATAGAAATAGATGTTATGATTGACCATTTTTCAACATCTTCTTATTCTATTTTAACCTAATATTCTTTATTTTTCATTAGTTAATTTTATTTTATTTCTAACTTCATTATCAGAGAAAAAATATCCCCCATAAATATTTCAAATAAAAAATATATATTGATAGTGAATATAGAACTCTAAACTAGTCGATTATTGGTACTAATAATATCCCGGTTTAGGTTGGTTTTTAATACTAAATCAAAATTCAAAGTTAATATATTCTCATCTATTTTATTTTAACTATATTATATCCTTACTTTAGGTTTTAAAAATACTTATTATAACATCTCACTCTTAGACCATTGTCTTGGGAATAATAAGGGGTTCCACTAACCTTAGGTGGTGGCCCTATGTCACTAATGGTTGGAAATAAATATCAATAATATAAAATTGGAGAAAATAAGCATTAAAAACAACATGAAACTAAAAAAATGACAATACATTATATGACACATGAAGGAAACCAAAAACAACTCAATATCCAAAACAACATAACAATATTTGAGTATAAAAATAAAAAAAAACAAAATAAAAAAACAACAAATATAATGGAATGAAAGACACTAGGCCCCAAGGTGGAATAACTCCAGACACCATAATCAATATTCTATATTATTCTACCATCATCCATGACTGGCATATAATGATACTCTGCTAGAGAAATATGAAATGTTCTCCTTACTCGTGTTATAAAAAAATATCATCTCTAATGATTTCCATTATAGAAGAATTGAAAAACAATCTAGGTAGATATGGGATAATTGTTCCTTCCCATTATTCACTAGATTAAACAAACCAATATCTTTTGGAATCATCTCTCTATAAAAGGGAATTTTCAATAATTATTAGAGGATATTTATGGGTTCCACTATCTCAAAACCCCCTACTCGCACAGTTAGGCCGCATGGTTTGGAGAGTCATACACTAACCAGGTGGAATACCTATGTCTGATATGAAACTGTTATCATGGGAACATGTATGGTTTCACATAACTATGAACCAAATATGAACCTCATTTTCGACTATCATAATATTCTTCATAGTTACCTACGTAATCTTCACTATTTCCCCAAACTATGTAGGATCTATGAAACCTCTCAAACACTTCTATAACCTATCAAAATCTACCATAAGGTCTCTAAGACTAAGCCCAACCAAAAAAATATTGTAAAAATAAAATATTGAAAAAAACCTCAAATAACGGGTGTTTAATTCTCCCCATAATTGGGATTTGTTTCCTTAGAAGTTTGTTGAGTGTTGTTATTTTCTAAGAGCATCATCCATTACACCAGCATAAGTCCCCTGGTTCCCACATCTCCTCTTGAACACGAACATGCTGCCATAATATCCACACTAAATGAATACATGAAATAGATTCTCTCATATGTCAATAATATGTTTCAGTTCATGGATAAATGAAGCATCTATGTCAATATCAACATGATCTCATCAAATATCATGGTTAAGGTTAGACTGGTGCTTCTTTAGTTGAGAGACATGAAACACATTATAAACCTAACTGGACCTTAGTGGTAAATCCAATTGATAATACACATCACCAATCCATTAAATTATTTTAATATATTAATATAACAATTATAATACATACCTTTTTATCTAGATGAAAATTCCCTTCCCTTATAGAGACTATTAAGAAAACATGGTCCGTAATGAAAATGATAAATCTCACAATGATGATTTGTATAATATTTATGATGAATCATGTATATTTATATTATTTTTATGATCATATAAAACATATCTCTCATCTTAAGTTCCATGATAGTTCTAATTAATGACATATCACCTTTATCTACCCAATAAAGTGGATAATGTCAGGAGAAACCATATAATTATTTAAATTAAGATATATGTAGCATGTCCTAATAGATGTTATTATATGATAACCCTACTAAAAGTAAATGATCCTCTCATGAGACACTAATATTCATAACATAATCTCTTACCATGTATTACAATGTCTATATCATCGGTTTTGGTTTCCCATCCATTTGAGGATTATGTTTCATGCTCGTAGTTAATTGAGTTCCAATGGATTGTTGTAAGGAATTCCAATACTAAGAGGTAAACCTCTGTTCTCAGTAATATATGATCAAAATAAGTACACCATGAAACATTTATACAATTGGGATATAAATATGTTCCAGTTCATATACTATATTGTATTCATGAAATGGAATTAAGTAGGTTGGCCTTTTGAGTTAGCATACAATTACACAGATGTAATCATGCCTCTGAATTGTTCTAGATAAACTCGTGACAAATTCTACAGTGATATTATCTCCACTTCATATTGGTATAGGTATTTAATGAAACATACTAGATAGTATTTGATATTAATCATTAATGTATATACATGTGAGGAATTTTGAAACATATTTTATGACTCTTCATTTCATACCTGAGCACTAAAATTTTTTCCTTAGTATCTTTTACATATTTTGATTTTTTAGATGAATATATAATTTTTTATGGTGAAAAGAAGAAATAATTAAACAATAATAAGATTGAGGAGTCACTGTATGATTTTTAAAATGAAACACCAAGTTCACATCTTTCATCCATCTATAAATATTCTCCCCAACATTGATTTTGGACCATATAGTTAGAAACTAAAGGTCAGATATTTGGGCATCCTTAACTTACCCAACAAAATATAGAACAATAGATACCAAAATGAAAACTATAAAGTATCATTCTCAGCATAATCTAGATGCATATCTATAATAAATTTCATCTACTACCATTGATAAAAAGATTATTTATCCAACTGCTAATATAAATTTCATCTTAGAGAATCACCCTAGAAATTTCATTTACCCAAGGTATAAAATTTTTCAATGTTGAGAATTGGAATATATTTCATCCATATTCATTTCCTTAGGTTCAAATATATTTTTAAAAAATGTGTTTTAATATTTTATTATTAGTAGACCTAGTAAAATTTTCCCAAAAGAGATAATGATACTATGTTTTGAAAGAATGTATTACCACTGCTAGTTCCATATCATGAATCCTATAATTGTTTCATGTACACACAATTTTCATGATCTGTAACCTATGAAGTGATATATATTCATAATAACACAGACCAAACCAGGTCCATATACATCGCATTATACCATATAATCCTTCTTTGGTTCTGTTAAGGTGAGGATAAGTGTCGAAGTGAGCTTAGATTTATTCCACTTAAAGGATTTCTAATAGTTTTAACTACATTGGAATGGAATATCTTTCTACTTCAAATATTTATCTAGATAGGAAAGTTGTGAATTTTTTTGGATAAATCTATTTTAATAAATTACTGATCTAAGAAATATATTTATCTCAAATATATTCTTGTGAATTTTTAAAGAGATAAAATATTCTATCCTTTTAGGATCTATTGATAGATATTTCTCAGAAATCACATGCCCATGGAAGCATACTTTATGTATCTAGATGTTACACATGGATTATTCATCATGAATCTGGTGTTCCTATACAGAGCGCAATACTAACTCTACTTATTTTTCAAAGTCACTATTAGTTTGAGTATATACTAGAATCTCTTTAAAATATACCCAAAAAAGGAGTCTAGGTACCTCTGAAAGATTCAATTAATCAATGCCATGAAAACATTTGGTGCATTCATGAGACCAAAGTGCATAACAAGGTATTTCTAATGACCATAATGAAACCTAAAATCTATCTTTGAGATGTCCTCCCTCTTAAATAGAAGTTATGATACCCTGATCATAAATCAATTTTATAGAACCATTTTTTCCCTTCAATTGATAAGGAATATCGTCAATTCATGTTAAAGGATACAAAATCTTTATCAAAACCAAATTTTTTTATGATAATTAATGAAAATGTGAAGAGAACTATAATCCTTTTTCACAAAGAGAACCAAATAATCCCAATGTGACGTACCAGATCATATGAAACATTTAATTCTAAAATCGTCCAAATTTCCTTTAAATATCCTCAATTATATTGGTTCTAGATTATAATATTCAATTTAAATAGGATTGTTTTCCAGTAATGGCTTAATCAAAAAAAAAATCCTCCTTTTTTGGTGGAAATACATAAATTGTTTTAGGGGAAACATTCAGATGTTGATCTATAATTACTTTAAAATCTATTTTCTTGATTTTATCAATATTTTATAAAGTTACATATATTATATGATAAGAGATATTCTCAACCATTAGTTCCAAATGTTTTTCTCTATAGGCATTTAAATCCCAATAACCGTCAAAGATATGTACAATTCTATCAGATAATGTAAAATTTATTTTTCAAGCATAGTAATAGATTTTTGATATAAAATCAGACAACCAATCCATTTCAAAAATTAGATTAAATTTTTTCATCTTAAAATCAAGAAATCCAAAAAACACTTATCCTCATTAATACTTAGAGAAAAACTATGCACTTAAATCCTTTATACTCCCATTGAATTAGAGGTGTTTAGATGAACATGAGACGAGGAATTATTTCTAGATGAAACTCCCATTATATTTATGACATGTGACGTAATAAAATAATGGGTTTTTATTTTATTAGACAAATTTTCATAAGAGTTGACTTTAAAAGATAATTATTAAGATAATGTCCATGGTTTATTATTTGTCAAAAATAGTGGCACTTATAACATGGTGATGTACAATACCTTTTACTATGTTATAATGACCGACATTAAAAATAATCAAGTACAGTGCTATAACATAGTGTAAAAGAGATAGATCTAATAAATTGGTTCTATTTTTTCATTTTCCCTTAAGATTAGGTTTAACATTTCTAATTATTTCTAGGATTGGAGTTCCCACTTCTACACATATAGGTCAAAGTTATCCCACAACCATTGGTTTCCATGGTGTATTTTTCAACCATAGTATCTCTATTAAACATCTCAATATAACCATTAAGATAGAAGATGACTACTTTAGAGTGAATTTATAGTCATAGTCCTACTTCAATGATATGTGCTTTCAGGTACTCTCTAGAGGTGACCTCTAGGGAAAATAAATCTAACTTCATGATATTATTTTCATACTCCATGATAGATATATATTATTTCCTAATAGTAAAAAAATATATCATTATTTTTATTTTGAAGAAATATGGGTAGAATTGTTTATTAAAAAATTCTTCAAACCCTTATTGACAAAGGTCCTAGAACTACATGATAATAGATAGTTAGTGGTGGTTTATTCACAACAGTTTTAGTAACAGATGCAATATAAATCCATTTTAAATATATATAATATCATGTAGGTTTAATGAAACCTCCATGAAATTTTTTATGGTTTCAATTATCATTGGTTTTAATTAAACCACTGAAGAATTTCAAAAAAACTTAATCCCTCCCCATCCCCCACCCCCTCTGTACAGCCCCAACCACCCCCACCCCCACCTCTCCCATCCTTATCTCTTTTCCGCGGTAGATACCTCGAGCACATGACCCCCTTTCCTCACACCCATCCTCCTATCCTTAGCCGAAACCTCGATCCTGCAACCCATAATCCCCGTGACCCCCCCCCCCCATGTTGACCCTCACATACATCCCCCACTAACCTCCTCCAAATCCCTCACTGGTGATATGAACACCCCAAGTGGACCTCCCCCTCCAACCTCCTCCATGGCCCTCTCTGATGAAGAGAACCCCCCCCCCCCTTTATAACCCCTCTCTAGTCAGCTTGCTAGTGACAAGACCCCCCCCCCCCCCACACACACAAACACACAACCCTCCCCCTCCAACCTCTTCTCTAACTAACACTCTTTTGATGAGAACCCCCCCCCCCCCTTACCTCATATCTTGCTAGATCATGGGTTATGGGAACCCCCCCCCCCCCCCCCCTTCGACCTCCTCTCTGGTCACCTCACTGGCAATATGAACCCCCCACCCCCACCCTCGTGGCCCTCTATCCCCCCTCAACCCATCTAGGTTCCCCTATTTAACGTAGAAGTTGTAATAAAGTGGTATCATTACATTTATGAAATATATTATATCCGGTAATGTTTTTTATCCTTATCTATATCTATTTTCTGGATATATATGTGTCATTGTATTCTATAATTATTTTGGAATGCATAAATTTGTAAAAAAATGGTTTCATATGTATTAATGGTTCTTGATGATTATGTGTTGTGTATTTTTATATCTAATCAACTATAAGTTATTATTGGAAAATGTTGTTTATATATTTTTTCATTCATGGTTTTATTCATCATCCCCTATCCTATTTTATCTAGGATTGGTCTAGAACAGTCAGCACACCACCAGCCTAAGAGTGGAACCAGTGAGATTAGTTTCATTCTAATTGCATCAGATAGGTGTGATAGTAACAAGTATATATAGATCACATACTTTATTTTTAATTACTTCATTAAATAACATTTCTTGATAGATATATCTAATTTGTAGCTACTAAAATTTATGTACTTTTTAATATAATAATTTCTGAACAATCATATGATTATATGTTTATTATCAATGATTATATGATTAAATATAATTATTAATATTGGAATAATAGTAAATATGGACATTCGAATTGAAAATTTATATTACATTAACTATATCACGTATCTATTATATGATATAATATAGGACTCTGATAAATACCCTAAGATTCAGTTATTATTATAATGTTGTATTCGATATATATAATATTCAAATAATATATTAAAATATAATAGTAATTTATACTATATGATTCGCCCATTTTTTTGACTATTTATTAGTTTCAAACAATTAATAAATACCTTTAATGATTCTTGGTTATACATAACAACTCTATTAGAAGCAATCAAAACTCAAATAAAATGGTTTACAAAAAACATTCATTTTTTGAAAAAAAAACTTTTCCAATTATTTTTAATAAATTTTTTACAACATATATTTGTAACAATATGGTGCTTAATAATTCAAAATGAAAGAAATCTGAGATCTAAAAAATTATAGGATCCTAGCTGATCAGAATCTCGGTGAACACCACCACTACTGTCATCTTCTGTGGATGCTAGTGATTTTGGTGTACACTATAAATCTAGTAAGACAGCCATTTCCATAGATTTCATTGGTATCCCACTACTTGATTCAGCTCTAGTGATGGTTTAGTTTGTCACCCCTCTATCTAGGGGATACTGGAATGTTACTGTTACATATATGTATTCCATTTTTCAAATAAATGTTAGATTTTATTAATTGTTTAATGAATTTTTCAAACATATAAGGCAACCATAGAGGGGATACAAATATGAACATGGTATGGGCCTGAATGAATTCAAGACTATCTTCAATTTTATGAGATTATGGTTCTTACTAGTGACGATGTGGGAATCTAAGGGTAGATTATTAGGAAGCTTTCTTGTGAGACAGTGATCTTTCCCATTAATTATAATGATTGGAGGCATATTTATATATCCTGTAAAAATGATGTCTTTGATACTAAAGTAAATGTAATATTAATTTAATATTCCTTGAAAACTAATTTAAAGGACACGAGTAAAAAAATTCATATACTGATAATGTATTTTGTTTATTATTTCTTGATGTTTTCATTTTGATGTACCTAAATCTATTTCTACCCACGGACTTTGAAAAAATTTGGTAAAGAAATAGAGGGATCTCAAATAGGTATTATGGCATCAGTTTAATGACAGTTCTCTGAGCTCACAAAAAAATGTATGAGAATGTTCCTAAAGGCATTTATCATGAGAAATGGAATCTCTTTATCGATGTCAATAGAGATGAATATCTTGAGGTAATTACATATTTTATATAATCTTAATAACATAAACAAAAAAATTATAAATTTTATTAATGTTTCAATTTTTTGTAGTAATTATCAAAAATAATTGTGAATCGAGAGAAGAAAATCATTCCTCGCATTATTGGGTCTCAAAGTGTTTCTATAAAACTAACAATTTTGGATGGTATTTTTTTCAATATTGTCTGTATCATATTATTTCAACTCATGGTTTTTTCTAACTTGTTTACATTTTTTTATAAATGATAATCAATTAGGTCACATTGTTGTCTGAATAGAGATTTGGTTTAATGTTCATAGGAAATCAGATGGTGGTTTTGTAAATGATCCTACCAAAGACATTAGAGCATGTACTTTCAATTACCTTTTCATATTATTCCATTCCCATTAATATGTAATAATAAAAAAATATATTATAAAAACTAACAATCCTTGAAACCAATTTAATGACGTTAGATATATGGATCAAACAATGTCAATTTGGATTCATTTGATACATCTAGCCGACATCAATTAATTGGGTGTAAGGATTGTTTGTTATTATAATATAATCACAAACAATATGTTTTTATTTTTTAAAAATAACAATAAATACTAATGAAAATTTATAAATTAGTTATCATTATAGACTTCATATATTTTAAAAAATCATTGTTAATATTTTTGTATTAATATGTTAAAGATAATGAAGTAAATAATGTTAACCCTTCTCAATTAGCATCGGTTTCCAAAAATGATGTATTTGGAATATTTTTAGGGAAGTACCATCCGAAACATGTACAAGGGATGGGTTCTGGGCCTACTCCTTCAGTTTTCTTTAGTAGGGAAGAGTCATATGTTACTGCTACACCGAGTGGGGGTTCTAGTAACACTGTTGATCATGAATCAAAAATAGAAATTATTAAATTTAATGAAAAAGTGCAAGAAAATTATCATTATAGGAAAACACAAAATTAGTGGCAGTCAAAAATAGATAATGATTTAGTTTCTTTATTTTAGTGGATGTCTGAAAAAATCCCCAAAGAAATTTTCATTCTTATAGCTCATACCAATGTAGAAAATTATAAATTAAATAGATCATTAAAACATTTGTAAAGAACACATTCAAAATCCATAATCTCTATAACTGTAAATTATGATAACTCTCACTAAAATAATTGTTTTATATATTTAGTAATGGTTATGAATAACCACTTCTAAATAATTTAGAAATGGTTATATTAACTTTTCCCATGTTTTTTTGTTTTTTTGTTAAAAAAACTATCGCTAATTGAATAAAAACTCATCGATGAGTACCAAAAGAATAACTGAAAAAAACTAAAACTCAATTATAAAAATATATTACTAAATTATTATTGAACATGAAATACATGGTCATTTAGAAAGTAAAATTCTATTTATTAAATCAAATTCATGAATCAAAATATATAAAATAACAAATTTACATTTTAGTAATTAATTAAACTGATATTAGAAAAAGTGCTAAATTATTAATTTTATTAATAATAATATATTTATTATATTTATTATTTTCAAAAAATGTTTTTAATGATTACAAAATTTGTCATATGAAAATAGCCACATATTGATTTGGTAAATATAGGAATCAATTCCACAAAAATCCGAGTTACGGTTTTATTATGATGACAGTAAATACGTTTTTAGTGTTTTAAAACACTAAAATTCATGTTTAATGAAAAAACCGTAAAAAAGATCTCATATTGATCAGATGTCATGGTACATCCCCCATTTAATTATTTTTGACTTGTAAAATAAAACAACACATCCATTCAATATGTGGTGTGCTCTAAATGACTCGATGAGAAGTTGTAAAATACATTAAAGTCTTAAAAAAATGTGTCCGGGGTTAAAACAAAGAAAATTTTGTCATATTTTCTTGAGATAATGTTAAAATTCCCATATATTTAATTTTGAAATATAGTAAATAACGAAACTTTTTTCTGAATTTCTGTTTTCCTGTTATGGTTGAAAACACGTTTTTAGAATTTTAAAGCCCAAAAACAGGTGTGGAATGGTTAAAACTATCCAAATGACATCATATTCTCCAAAAATCAATGGAAAATCACATTATATTTAATTTTTAAATGTAGGAACTTACGACATGTCATTCCAAATGATGATTTTTTGTTATGTCCATAAACACGTTTTTAGTATTTTGAAGCTGTAAAATATTGGTGGAATAGTAAAAACCAAGAAAATGATTTCATATTTTCCTTAAAGTAGGGGGAATATACCATTTATTTAATTTTGAAATTTACTAAATAACAGAACATATTCTTGAATGATGGTTTTACCATCATGACCATAAATTCATGTTTAGTGTTTAAAATCACTAAAACATGTGTGGATTGGTAAAAATAAGGAATGTTTTTCATTATTGACATAAAATCATGGTAAAATGACTATAGATTTAATTTTCAAATATAGAAACTTACAACATGTCATTCTGAATGACGGTTTTCTAGTTATGGTCATAAACACATTTTTAGTGATTTAAAGCACTAAAACATATGTGGAATGGTCAAAAATAGAGAAAAGATGTCATATTGTCCTTAAATCAGGAAACAAATCACTCTGCATGTTGAGTCGAAAGTCCTCTTTTTACTTTTATGACTTGTTTTTTAAATTACAAATCTATTCATATAAGTTTTATTGTACTGACTTTGTCAATTGTACAGACTCTGTCAATCGTAATGACAATACCAATCATACTGACTCTATCAATCATACTGACCTTGTCAGTCGTACTAACCCTGTCAATCGTACTGACACTGTCAATCATAATGGCGCTGTCAATCATACTAACTCTGTCAATCATACTGACCCTGTCAATCATACTGACTATGTCAATCGTACGGACTCTGTCAATTGTACAAATTCTGTCAATTGTACTGTCTTATGTGCATCATAGTCACTTTTCATCATTTCATTACATTACACTGAGCAATACTAATAGTACTCATATTTTATTTTTATCACATGATTGTTTTTATCCGTTATCAACACATGTTTTATATCAATCATACTCATGATTATCATTTTCATATATCTTTTGTTTTAACCAAAAATATGTCGTAGAGTTAGTTATAAACTAATCCAAATGAGCTCGTGTTTTCTGTTTCAATATAACCATTATAATTCCAGGTGTCCAAGTCCCTCTGGGTTTTCTTGAGAAATATGACCGTTGGAGGAAATATGGTTGTTGTAACCTGAGGACTATAAATAGAAGGTCATTTGAAGCTATGAAGTACAACTGGGAGACTTTGATCATTCTATGCTACTATCAGGTTCTAGAGAGAGACGTTGTGACTTTTCTGTTGCTTCGTGTGAAATCCTTGAGATTACAAAACGTCAACGGCTTGTTCTTAGTTTTTGTATTTCATTAAGGGCTTTGATTTTCATTATATGACCGATCAGGTGATAATGATCGAGGGCAGCTGAGGATAGGCAGACAGGGGTACTGATCATCGTATCCAGGGGTTTCAAGTGTTTGAAAGACAGAGGTGTCGATTACCTACAAAATTGAGGGCTTGTGGGGATATCAAGACAAACGTTCCAATCATCGTATTGAGGGCTTTCGGGGATAGCAAGACAGATGTACCGATCATCATATCAAGGGCTTACCAAGGTAGTGGTAAGACAGACCTCTTATCCTAGGTGAAAGGACACCCTTTTCTTTGGGATAAAATAATTGTATTACTTTTACATTTCCGCTACTATTTGTTTTAGAAAGGGAATTGTATGGTTTCCTTTCTTCTTTTCATATACATTTGTAATTGCTTCAATTACAATTATTCTATTAAATATTGTATCAATGGATTCTATATGCTTTATGGTAGAATCATTCACTATTGTATTACTTTGATTATTGTATTCATTTCGAATATAATTGATTTACACAACTCAAAGTTTTACATTATATCATACCTTTGTATTCAATACAATTGTGGTTAATTGTATGTGTTGTGAATTATATTAGTTTAAGTTCATTTAAATTAATTTTCTTTTGTTTTTAAACACAATGTTTTTAAACCTACAATTCACCCCTCCCCCCCCCCCCTCTTGTATTGTTCTATCTAATATACATATACATCTATATATGGACCCAACAATTGGTATCAGAGTAGGTTTCCACTGATTTGTATTAATTTTTATATTTGTTTTAATTTCTGTTACAAAAAATTACTGTACTAACGTGTGGAGTGGAAAAGATTTTGTTCTGTTAGATGGCAGGGATGAATATTGGATCAATTTAAAATCTAAATCCAACTAGACCATCTATATTTGGTGGGAATGATTATGAGTACTAGAGATATCGAATGAAGAAAGTTGTTATGAATACTAGTGTAGAAAATTTTATTATTCTTATTGGAGGTTACAAAATTCCTGACAAAGAAGTCAGTGCTTTCACCAATCCATAAAATCAATAATATCAACTGAATTACAAGGTACGCAATACTTTTCTATGTTCTATGACCCGGAATATATATAGCCAGATATCATCTTGTGAAGCAGCAACTTGTATTTGGAAGAAATTGGAAGTCACACATTTTGGTACATCCAATGTTATAGAAACACGAAGAGCAATGCTTTGAGCAGAGTATCAGGTATTTATTTTTCCTTATAGAGAGCCGGTATGTAAAGTGAAACAAAGATTCATGAAAATAGTCAACAATTTAAAATCTATGGGAGAAAAATTCCTTGATGATGAAGCTCTTGTAGACAAAATTATTGATATAATGCCAAATGAATGAGAGTCAAAAAGGACAGCTATTGATGAAAATAGAAAAGTATCTTAGATTAGTCTTGATGAACTCTTTGGAACTCTTCTATAGCGTGAGACAAGAATGAAGAGAGATGTTTATTTCAATAAGAAGAAAAATAGAAATGGGAGTGTATCTTTTACTAATATGTCTAAAGATAAAACACCTGAAAGGATAACAAGATCCAAAGCTAAGAAAGTTGTTTTATCAGAATCAAGTGATTGTGATCATTCAGATAATGAGTAAGCCAATCTTGCTCGAAGGATGAACAAGATTGTGGGAATGAAAGACTTCAAATATATATTCAAAAATAAATATAGGAAGTATTGAAAGATTCATAGGTAACATGCTATTAATGCAAGAAATTAGGTCATATAAGACCTGATTTTACTTTACCGAAGAGAAAATATAGAAATGAGAAACTTTCTGAAAGAAATAAGAAAAAGTATTACAAGGAAATGAAAAAGAAAGCCTTGAAGGAAAATGATACTTGGAGTGCAAGAATAGGTGATTCCTCAGATGATTCTTTAGACTTTGAATCTTTTTGAAAAAGGAATATTTAACTTATAGCTATAACACTAATTGAAATTCATTATTTCATGGCTAAGGTACAAAATGCTAAAGCTATTACAAATGTTTCCTTAAATGAAAATTATTTTGATAATAAATATTATGAATCTTTGAATGATGAATCTTCATCGTCAGATGATATTACATTACCTTCTTATAAAGAATTATCTGGGTTTGCTAAACTACTTGAGAATGAAAATTCTAAACTCAAGAAAAATCTTGATAAGGAAAAATCATGGATTTATATTTTAACTAAAGAAGTATTAGATCATTCTAATGATCTTGATATGAAAACTTCTAATTTTGAATTTATTTTAAAAACCCTTGAGAAAGTCAATTCGGATAAAGATAAACTTTCTAAGGATCCTGAAAATGCATATTCTATGAAAAAAAATTTCGAGCCTAACTCTAGTTCAAAATCAATCGTCATGGAAGATAAAAACATAGTTTTAAAACTAAAGTCAGCGATTTTATCCTTGAAAAAATGTTTATAAAACATTACCTATGGCAATGAAAACTTTGATAAAATCTAATCTCAAATTCGACCTTTGAGGAATCATTCGGGTATGGGTTATACTCTTTCGAAACTGGTTTTTAGTAATAACTATTTTATTCTTAAAATTACCCCATTGTACTAATTGTCAATGTGGTGGACACTGGAAAAGAGATTGTTCTCTTAATAGAACTCAGTCTTTATGATTTCATAAAGCTCATTTTTCAAAAAAAAAAGTTGGCTTCCTAAAACTCTTTTATCTAACCCTTATGAATCTAAACAAGTTTGGATTCTGAAAAACTAATTGTATCTTTTTCAGGAAAATAAAAAGTTTACCGTCAGGAACATTTGGTAAATGGATATTGGTTGTTACCGACCCATGACCGAAAACAAAGATTTCTTTGAAAAGATTATCGAAAAAAAGGTGAAAAAGATTCCTTTGCAGATAATTCTCAAGGAAATATTGTTGGAATAGGTAATATTGTTTTTCTTGTAAAATTTCTTATTTCAAATGTATTGTTTGTCAAAGGTCTTAATAACAATCTCATCAGCATAAGTCGGTTATGTGATGAAGGATACCTTGTGAATTTTAGAAATGATAAATTCTTTATACACAATTCCAAGGATGAATTCATTTTATCTGCCCATAGGCAAGAGAATGTATACACTATTAACATAGAAGAACGTAGGAGCCAAAATTTACCTTTCTTAAGTGAAATAAAAGACCAATCATGGCTATGGAATAGAAGACTAAGACATTTTAACCTAAGAAACCATTGTAAACTTTAAAAGAAAATACTTGTAAAGGGATTATCAGATCAATGATATGATTATTCAAAGGTCTTTGATCCTTGTCATTTTGGAAAGCAACATAAAACTAGCATTAAATCGATCAATGAAGTTTCAACTACCAATTCATTACATGTAGGGCACATGGATCTTTTTGTCCCCTCCCAAACTGGATGCATTGGAGGAAAATACTATGTATTTTTTTTAGTTGATGACTTTACTCGATTTATATGGGTCTATTTTCTAACAAAGAAATCTGAAGCCTCTTTCTATTTCAAAATTTTTAGAGCCCAAGTTAAAAATGCGAAAAACTTACCATTGATAATTATCCATAGTGATCATGGTGGTGAATTTGAAAATTCAGATTTTGAAACTTTTTTTAGTAAGAATGGTATTACTTATAATTTTTCAACACCAAGAACTTCTCAGAAAAATGGTGTTGTTGAAAGAAGAAATCACATTCTTCAGTAAATGACAAGAACCATGTTGAGTGAATACTCAATTACTATGAATTTTTGGGATGAATCTATTAGTACTGCTTATTAGACTATAAATCTTGTTTTAACAAGACCTTTTCTTAATAATACACCTTATGAATTGTGGACTGTCCGAAAACCTAAATTTTCGTACTTCAATGTTTTTGGATGAAAGGTATTCATTCTGAATAATAAAGAGAATATACACAAATTCGCACCAAAATATGATGAAGGAATCATTCTAGGATATTCTACAACTTCTAAGGATTATAGAGTTTTTAATAAAAATATGTTTACTGTTGAAGAAACATTGGATGTTAAATTTGATGAAACTATTCCTTTTTTTCAAACAACCCCAACCTATATCTTCGGATGTGTTTTCAAAAACTGGTCATCAACCTTTATTAGAAGATCCTTATGATAAGTAAAATGTTCTAGAAAGTTTTCCATAAACTTTTAACCCAGAATAATTTCTACCATGCGTTGATGAACAGGTTTTACAAAATCCAAATCAATTGCTTCTTAGGAATCATCCCATTGATAACATCATTGGAGATGTAAATCAACCTATAAGGACCATAAATTCCTTGAGAAATTAAATAGAGCATCTTTCCTTTATTTCCCAATTTGAACCTAAAAGTCCAAGTGAGGCCTTAGGTGATGAATATTGGATTAAAGTAATGAAAGATGAACTAAATGAGTTCAAAAGGAATCAAGACTAGACTTTATTTGAAAGACTTATAAAACAACTATAATTGGTTTAAAATGGGTAATCAGAAATAAATGTGATGAAAATGGAATCATTATAAGAAATAATGCAATACTTGTTGCTATGGTCTATTATCAAGAAGAGGGAATAGACTATGAAGAAACATATTCTCTGGTAGCTAGACTTGAATCTATTCGTATTCTATTAGCCATTGCAGCATTCTTTAATTTCAAATTATTTAAAATGGATTGTAAATGTTCTTTTCTAAATGTTTTTGATCAAGAAGAAGTGTTTGTTGAACAACCCCTTGGTTTTATAGATTAAAAATATCCTAATCATGTTTTTAAACTTACCAAAGCTTTGTATGGACTTAAACAAGCCCCTAGAGCATGGTATGATAGACTGACAAGATTTCTTTTACAAAATAATTATACAAAAGGTACAGCATATGCAAATATTTTTATAAAAATGTAAAATAAAAATTATTTGATTGTTCAAATTTATGTTGATGACATCATATTTGGATCAACTCATTTGTCTTTAACTGATTCATTTGCAAATTTAATAAAATATGAGTTTGAAATGAGTATGATGGGTGAGTTAACATTATTTTTAGGTTTTCAAATTTCACAAAAACTAGAAATAACATATATGTCTCAACATAAGAATATCAAAGACTTACTCAAAAAGTATGGTTACAATAATACTGAAAGTATTATCACTTCAATTGGTACCTCAAATACACTTGATCTTGATGAAACTGAGAAACTAGTAGATCAAACAACTTTTAGAGGTATGATAGGAAGCTTGTTATACATGATAGCTAGTCGAAAAAACATAATATTTTCCATATGCTTATGTGAAAAATACCAATCTAATCCAAAAGAGTCTCATTTAAAAGTTGTGAAAATAATCTTTCGGTATTTAAAAGCGACTTTGGATTTAGGTCTCTTCTATTCTTATTGAAATTATTTTGTTTTAAAATGTTTTTCAGATGCTGTCTTTGGAGGTTGTAAAATGGATAGAAAGAGTACTTCTAGAACATTTAATTTCTTAGCAGATTCCTTGGTTTCTTGGTCATGCAAGAAACAACACTCAGTTGCACTTTCCACTCCTGAAGCTGAATATGTAGTAGCTGGAAGTTGTTGTGCTCAAGTGTTGTGGATACAACACACACTCACTGACTATAGTTTGAGATTTTCCAAAACTCAAATTCTATGTGATAATACTAGTGCAGTAGCTCTTAGTAAAATCCCAGCACATCACTCTCCTACTAAACACATATATATTAGGAATTACTTTCTTAGGGGTCACACACTAAAAGGAGATATTATTTTACAATTCATCGGAATGCAATAACAACTTGCTGGCATTTTTACAAAACCTTTACCTTCTGATAGATTTGAGTTTATAAAACAGAATCTAGGAATGATTATATTAAAATAATAATTCATATCTACTTCATGTTTTACACTTCTCCTTACAATAAAAATAATTCCTCTTAAAAAGGGGGAGAACATTTTACATAATGTGTTTCTTATTTTTTTATGATCATTATTTTTTTATTCTTTTGGTTTGTTATTTTGTATTTCTATTTATCATCTTGGCTGTTTAGTTATAATTTTTTACCTTCTATTTGTTATCTTGTTTGTCTAAATTAATGTATTGATTTTCATTCCATTGGCTTGACAACCTATGGTAAAAACATTGTTTTCCATCAACTTGACAACGTATGGTAATGTCTTTTTTTCCACCGGCTTAACAAACCTATGGTAATGAATTCTTTTCCATCGGATTAACAACCTATGGTAATGACTTTGTTTTCCATCATCTTGACAACCTGTGGTAATGACTTTGTTTTCCTTCGGCTTGACAACCTCTAGTAATGAATTTGTTTTCCATCATCTTGTCTACTTATGGTAACAACTTTGTTTTCCATCGGCTTCACAACCTATGGTAATGACTATGTTTTCCATCGGTCTGACAACCTATGGTAATCACTTTGTTTTCCATTGATCTAACAACCTATGGTAATGAATTTTTTTTCATCAGTCTAACAACCTATGGAAATGAATTTGTTTTCCATCGGTCTGACGACCTATGGTAATGACTTTGTTTTCCATCAGTTTGAAAACCTATGGTAATGACTTTGTTTTCGATCTGTCTGACAACCTTGTTAATGACTTTGTTTTCCATCGGTCTGACAACCTATGGTAATAACTTTTTTTCCATCAGTCTGACAACCTATGGTAATGAATTTGTTTTCCATTGGTCTGAAAACCTATGGTAATGACTTTGTTTTCCATCAGTTTGACAATATATGGTAATGACTTTTTTTCCATCGGACTGACAACCTATGGTAATGACTTTGTTTTCCATAGACTTGACAACCTATGGTAATGAATTTGTTTTCCATCGGCTTCAAATCCTATGGTAATGACTTTGTTTTCCATCATCTTGGAAACCTATAGTAATAACTTTGTTTTCCATCGGCTTGACAACCTATGGTAATGAATTTGTTTTCCATCGGTTTCATAACCGATCATATTATTTTTCCTCAAAATTATGTTTTTTTGCTATTTTTTTATACTATGTTAATACTATTAAACCAACGATTTCCTTAGAATCTCTGGTAGGTACATTCTTTCTCTATTTGTTTTTTTTTTGTTTCTTGTTTGTTTTAAAAAAACTTTTTTTAATCCCTACCATGGATTTTTTTCTTCTAATCTCATCTATATAAGATCAACAGTCATCCCTTTTTTTCCTATAAATAGACCCCCTCCCCAAACCCACACTGGTTTTTCATCTTTCTTGGCAAAGCTCTGCCTTCATTTTTTAAGAGTTCATACGATATTCCATTTGCTGCATCTATATGTCTCATTCTTCTACCCACACTCTTGATGAAATATCTTCAAAAAAGTTTTCATAGAAAGACTTCTTCATATAAATTTTAGTTTCTCGGGACTTCTTTGATATGTATGATTCAACAATCAGAATGACTATCTTGTTTCAAGGCTGGGAACATCTATGTGTTGAAAAAACTGTATATCAAGATCTGATTATTGTTGAAGAAGTTAGTCAATTATAAAAAATTGTGTCTTTTGACACAAATATGATGATCAACTCTGTTGTGTATGATAGAAAATTTTCTATGTCTGTGAAATAAGTAGCCCACATTCTAAATGTTTCAATAGAAGGTTATTCATTTTATCCATATCATAAACTACCAGTGGAAGTTGGTACGTTTAATAAAGAAAGTGTTGAAAAGTTGTTATTTCTTATCAATGAAGAGAAGAGAAAAGTAGATAATATATCTCTAGATAACAGGTTCGTGGTGCTTTGGATGCAAGGATTTCTTATCCCAAGGAAAAGGGATAGAGAAACTCTTAAGGTTTCTGATATCTTTATGTTAGACTATCTTGTAAACATGAGAAAGGTAAATCTCATTGAATACGTCTTCAAATCAATCAAGAATGTCAAGTTAGGAGCAATTAAGTCTCATTTTATTATGTATCCCTCTATTCATAAAAAATTAATTCTTGAAAGCTTGAAGTTTTGTAATATTCCTTTGAAAAGGAAATTGAAAGAGCTAAAGCCTTCTTGGATAAGTAATAATACTTTGAATAAGTTGTATGTTTTTTTGATGAGAAGTCAAAGAGTTTTTTTAAATATGTAGAAGTTTAATAGGCGAAAAATCAATCAGCACCTATGCCGATCAAAGATAGTCCAATTGTTTTTCCACTCAAAAGTCAGATATGCAAACTAGTTTCAAGCCAAATAAGAAACCTAAATACAGCAAGGATGTTGTGTCCAGGTGGAGGAAAGATAGAGAACAAAGAAAAAAAGTTGATCCTAAGTTCGGTCTTGATCAATCTGAAGCTTTTTCTAAGAGGATAAGTGTAAAGGACACTGTTCAAAATGAATGGAAGAAGAAGACTCTTTTGAAAAGGAAAGATCAAGAAATTCATGTTTCTAAAGTCATGAAAATGGTTGAGGAGGATAGTGCTAAACTAATGGAAGAAGCGCATCAAGAACCTATCGTACAGAGTCTTCCAAAAAAAGGGAAACACGTTTTGGAAGATGTTTAGGAAGTTGAAGAAGAGTAAGTATATTTTCTTTTGGAATTTCTTCAAAGTTATAAAATGATTAGAGAGGAATCTTTTCAAAATAAAAGTGAAGGCATTCAATAAACCCCTCATGTCAATCAAGTACCAGTCGAATCTCTTGAAACCCCTTTAGAAAGACTTCCTTCTCAAGTTAAACAAGGTGATTAATCTTCTCATACTGAAAAATTAATTGTTATTAGTGACAAAGTGGAAGAAGAAATAAAGTAGAATGAAAAAGAAAAAGGAAAAAACCAGTTGAAGACTCAAGCCAATCAAATGAACTGGATTTGTACGATGAGGATACTGATTCATAACACACAATTTCTCTCAAGAAGTGTGATTAAATTGTTCATGTTTTGAGAAGGATTAGAAGACAATTCCTTATTTTCCTATACTTGACGGGAAAATTGATTTCTTAACTGAAAATAAAAATAAGAATTTTGGTTCTGTAAGAGAACTGAGAAAGAGATTTTTCTCAATTGAAGCCGATTTCAAATTTTTATCTGAAAGTTTGGCTGCTCATAAGAAGGCTTGCAATAGAATGACTAAGTGGTCATACAAAATAGAAAGCTCAGTGAATGATCATGAAGTATCTATTAAATACATGAGAAGGATTTCAAATTATCTCACTATTTCTTCAAATATGCATGACAAAGAAAATATTAAAAGGCTGAATCAGATGTCAAAAACTCATGGAGCCAATTTTACTTCAATAAAAGAACTACAAGAGATAATGAATACTTTTCAGATATAGTTTTTGAAGATTTTACCTTTCAAAGATGAAATAGGATTGATGAAGAAGAAAAATTTCATGTTATCCAAAGACAATAAGAATTTGAAAGACGGAATTGATACTCTTAAAGAAGTAATCTAAATTCAAGAAGAAACTATCAGGAATCAATATCATCTTTTAACCGATCAAGAATAGCTTCTCAAATCCCAGGGTGATTCTATCTCCGAAGACAAGAAAAAAAATCAAAAAGATGAAAGTTGTTCTTCATGAGCTGATCAATAAAGGAAAGGAAAGAGAAAACAAATGAGTGTTGTTGTATCTTTCTTCATTAATTTCTAGAATTATATAGACTTTTATTATCTCAATGAGATTTATGTTATCTTTTCCATTGCCTTTAATTTCTTTTCTCTAACTTTTTCAGGAAACGCAAGATTACCCCATTATTTTTGTAAATCACAAAAGTGGAGAATGTTTTAATGGGGAGAAAGTATTATAAGGGGAAGAATTTTTTAAACAAATATGTATAAATCAAGGAATATTTACGAATACAATCCTAAAGAATGTACATACTTAAGGGGGAGTTATTTTTATTATATTTCATATTCAGAAGAGTTTTCAATAACTCAAGGGGAGATAAGTATTTTTTGTTTTTACTTTATGTTTTTTGATTTCCAAAAAGGGGGTTATTTTTTAGTCAGAAGTCATATTTTAACTTTTATGTCTTGTTTTGGAAATCACAAATCTATTCATATATTTTTTATTGTACTGACTTTGTCAATCGTACTGACATTTTCAATCGTACTGACCTTGTCCCTCGTATTGACTCTATTAATCTTACTGACCCTGTCAATCGTATTGACTCTGTCAATCGTATTGACGATGTCAATCGTACGGACTCTGTCAATTGTATTGACCCTGTCAATCATACCCACTCTTTCAATCATACCGAATCTGTCAATAGTACTGACTCTATCAATCGTACTGAACTATGTTCATCATAGTCACTATGCATCATTTCATTACATTATACTAAGGAATAATAATAGTACTCATATTTTATTTTTATCACATGATTGTTTTTATCCTTTATAAACACATGTTTTAAATCAATCATACTCATGATTATGATTTTAAAATATCTTTTCTTTTAACAAAAATGATGTCATAGAGTTTGTTATAAACTAATCAAAATGATGTCGTGTTATCTGTTTCATTATGACCGTTATAATGCCAGGTGTCCAAGTCCCTCCGTGTTTTCCATAAAAATATGAATGTTCAAGGAAATATTACCATTGGAACCTGAGGCCTATAAATATAAGGTCATTTGAAGATGTGAAGTACAACTGAGTGAATTTGATTATTCTATGCTACTATCAGGTTCTAGAGAGAGACATTGTGACTTCTCTCTTACTTCGTGTGAAATCCTTGAGATTACAAAACGTGAACGTCCTGTTCTTAGTTTTTTTATTTCATTAAGTGCTTTGATTTTATTTATATGAATTATTAGGTGATAATGATTGAGGGATGTTGAGGATAAGAAGATGGTGGTACTGATCATCATATTGAGGGCTTTTAAGTTTTTGAAAGACAGAGGTGTTGATTACCTGCAAAATCGAGGGCTTGCGGGGATAGCAAGACAGACGTTCCAATAATCGTATTAAGGGATTGCAGGGATAGAAAGACCGACGTACCGATCGTTCTATCGATGTATTACCAAGGTGGTGGTAAGACATACCTCTTATCCTAGGTGAAAGGATACCCTTCTCTTTGGGATAAAAGAATTTTAATACTTTTACATTTACGTTGCAGTTTGTTTTAGAAAGGGAATTGTGTTTTTTCCTTTCTTATTTTCATATTAATTTTTAATTGTTTCAAATACAATTATTCTATTACATATTTTATCAATAGATTCTATACGCTTTATGGTAGAATCCCTCACAATCGTATTACTAAAATTATTGTATTTATTTTGAATACAATTTCTTTACACTACTCATAGTATTACATCATATCATACCTTTGTATTTAATACAATTGTGGTTAATTGTATGTATTGTGAATTGTATTAGTTTAAGTTCATTTAAACTAAGTTTCTTATGTGTTTAAACACAATTTTTTTAAACCTGCAATTCACCCCCCCTATTGTATTGTTCCATCTAATATACATATATATCTATATATCGATCCAATAGTACGTTTAATTTTTAAATGAATAAATTGACGTCATGTCATTCAGAATGAAATTTTTTCCATTATGGTGGTAATTTAATTTTTAGTGTTTTATAACAGTAAACCATCCATGGAATTGTAAAAACCAGACAAAAGATATCAGGATATATTTAAATTAGAGTTAAATGACCTGAGATTTAATTTTGAAATATAGGAACTAATAACTCGTCATTCTGAATTATGGTTTTCTTTTTATGGTCATAAATTTATTTTTAGTGTTTTAAAACACTAAAACGTGCATGGAATGGTAAAAAATGAAAACTATGCCAGATTATCATGAAATCATGTTAAAATGAAATTAGATTTAATTTTGAAATGTAGGAACTGATGTCTTGTCATTCAGAATGATAGTTTTCCCATTATAGTCATAATCATTTTTTTAGTGATTTAAAACACTAAAACATGCTTGGAGCGGCCAAATCCATTTTAATGATTCTATATTTTCCATAAATTAGGATAAAAAGATCACATATTTAATTATAAAATGTAGGAACTGACAACACATCATTTTGAATAAAAAATTTCCTATTATGATTGTAACATTTTTTGGTGTTTTAAACAACGAAAATGTGCATGAAACAGTTAAAACCATAAAAAAGATTACATATTATCCAAAAATCATGGAGGAATGACCATATATTTAATTTCAAAATGTATGAACCAACGATATTTCATTTTGAATAATAGTTTTCTCATTATGTATATAAACATGTTCTTAGGGTTTAAAATCATTAATACATGTGTGGAATAGTCAAAACTAGACAAACGACACTAGATTGTCCTGAAATTGGGGTACAACCATCATAGATATAATTATGAATTGTATGAACAAGAACATCATTCCAAACGATGGTTTAGCCGTTATGGCCGTAAACACATTTTTAGTGTTTTAAAACACTGAAACATGTGTAGAATAGTCAAAACATGAAAATGATTTCAGATTATCCATAAATAAGGTAGGAAAAATCATATATTTAATTTTGAATTGTAATAACTTTAAGAATATAATTTTGAATTATGAATTCCCTGTTATCTTCATAAAGCTGTTTTTTGTGGTTTAAAACTCTAAAACATGTGTGGATCAGAAAAAACCAAAAAAATACATATAATATTCTTGAAATTAGGGTCCGATTATAGTATATTTATTTTTGAATTTTCAGAAATGACAGCACATCACTCGAAAGGAAAATTTTCCCATTATGTTTTTAAACGTGTTTTTAGTGTTTTAAAGCACTAAAACGTGCGTGGAATAGTAAAAACCAGAAAAATGATGAAAGATTATTCTGAAATTTGGGGACACCCACCATAGATTTAATTTTTAAATTTAGGAACCAGTTAGACATCATTTTGAATGATGATTTTTCAGTTATCTCCATAAACATGTTTTTAGTGTTTTATAACACTAAAATGTGTGTGGAATAGTCAAAATAAGAAAAATGATGCCACATTGTCCTAAAATCAGGGTAATCCCACTATAGATTTAATTTAGAAATTTAGGAATTGAAAACAGATCATTTATAATGACAGGTTTCTCGTTATGGTTGTAAACACTTTTTCAGTGTTTTAAAACACTAAAATGTGAATGGAATGGTAAAAACAAGGAAAATAATGCCGAATTGTCTTGAAATCAATGAAAAACCCATAGATTTAATTTTGAAATGTTTTAACTGAGGACATGTAATTTTGAATGACAGTTTACCCGTTAAATATCTTTTTATTATTTTAATGCACTAAAACGTGCATGGAATGGTAAAAACCAAACAAACGACTCCTAATTGTCCTGAAATCAAAGGAAAATACATTAGATTTAATTGTAAAATTTAGGAAATTATAGAACATTATTCTGAATGATGGTTTTCTTTTTATGGATGTAAATGCATTTTTAGGGTATTAAATTACTAAAACATGTGTGGTATGGAAAAAATAATAAAACGATGTTGGATTGTCCTGAAATCAAAGGGAAATGACCGTATATTTAATTTTTACAAGTGGGAACTAATGAAACATAATTCCAAATGATGGTTTTACTGTTATGTATGTAAACACATTGTTAGTATTTTTAAACAAAAACACGTTCATGGAACAGTCAAAACCATGAAACTGATGTCAAATTTTCCTAATGTAATGATCCAACATCTGTAGATATAATTTTGAAATGTTGGAACCGATGTAACATCATTCTAAATGACAGTTTTATCATTATGATTTTAAAATAATTTTTATTGTTTTAAACCGCTAAAACATGTGTGTAATGGTAAAAAACATGAAAACAACGTCTGATATTCCAAAAATTCGGTCAAAACAACCGTATATTTAATTATGAAATTTTGGAACAGATGGAACATCATTTCAAATGATATTTTCCCCTTTATAGCCTTAAATAAATTTTTACTCTTCTAAGTCACTAAAACGCGCATGGATTAGTCAAAAATCAGAAAAATGACATTAGATTATCTTGAATTCAAGGGACTACCACCATAGATTTAATTTTAAATTTTAGAAAATGACGGAACATCATTATGAATGATAGTTTTCCTGTTATGGATGTAAACTCACATTGAGTGGGTTAAACAACTAAAAATGCATGGAACAGTCAAAACCATGAAAAATGATGTTATATTGTCCTGAAATTAGGGGAAAACCACCATAGATTTTATTTTGAAATTCAGGAACTCATGACACATCATTATGAATGATGGTTTTCCTATTATGGTCGTAACCGTATTTTTATTGTTTTAAAACACAAAAACATGCATGGAATGGTCAAATCCATAAAATGACCTCCGATTGATATTCAATCATGTACAATTTCAAATTAGTTATTATTGATATATGGGACATGATTTGATATCAAAATATTTAAAAAATTATTAAATAAATATCAAGTATAATTCACATCGCTTTAAAAATTAATTAGAATATTTACTTATCCATTTTCAATTTCAAGTGTTCAATCTTATCTTAAATAGGTATGTTTAAATTTTCAAAGGGTATTTCATTATATATTATTTTTATGTTAAAATTAATTATTTTTTATTAAAAAAAATCATGTGTAGCATTCTGAATATATGTTGTGAGTATTTTCTTTCACATTTCATTTCTTAAATGTTTTAGTTTTCATTATAGGTGGTAAATTTCGGTAGTAGGCAGTAGGTTGACCGTTATGATCTAAGACATTCTTTAAAAGGTACTCATAATGGTTCTTATTTTCTATGTCATGTTAATGTTTTATCAACTATTCGACTGCAATTCTAATTTATTATGTGTAGTTTTAATTTTTGTTTACTTTTTGGTTTTAGATGATGAGATGATATGAACGGTTTCAGTTGATGACATGATGTGGAGGTAAATAGATGTGGTGGAGGTCATGACAAGGATTTATATTGATATTTTGTTATTGACTGATATATTTTATATATATATATTTATGAATGTATAGATTAATTAATATTAAGGTTATAATGAAGTTATATTTGTATATGATTGTGGATTTCTGATGGGTTTATCAAATATTTATGTTTTAGTTTATAATATTACATTTTATATATATATAGTTTTTATTAATTTAAAAAAAACAAATCTGATTTTGTGGCGGTTTTATGTATACACCACTAAATAAATTATATAAAAAATGTTTACCAGCATTTATGTGTAACCACTGCTAATAGGTTCCACAGTTTTTTCCTGTATTTTATTTATATCTCCCCTATATATTTTTAAAATAAATAAACCACCTATAAATAAATAGGTAATCATAGATAAATTCATCCAAAAATACTCTTAACAAAACCACCAAGAAATAATTAAAACCATCTCTAAATGACTAGAGATAGTGCAATATGTAGTGGTTAAATCTGTCACTGGATCATGAAAAAAACACTTCTAATTAACCTTTTGTAGTGTATTATTGTTTAGTTTGAACAACTATATCCCACAATTTCTTCACAAGGTGTATAAAAATTTATAACACTATATTTACCATAATATTTTTCAATGTTGCTAAATAATTGAATATTCTCATAATCTAACCAAGTCATGCCTCTACATACCCTAGTCTTGAATTCCCCATAAAATATTTATATATTCTACTTTTAAAATTACAATGATGGATTTTCATGGCATGGTTTCTAAATATAATTTCCCGTATCAATATATTGGAAGGATTGAACTATACACTTGATAATTTATTGATTAACCTATAGTTCATATTTGAAAACATTTTTACTCATGTCCTCATGTTTATTTCTCAGTATTTATATAGGTTTTATCTCTCTATAACCATATACAGTTTCCAATTAATCACTACATTACAGTGAAACTAAAGGCTTTGAATATTTTAAATCATAACAAATAAAATTATCATAAAATGATTTCAATAGTCATAAATACAACATGGATGATTTTTTCCAAGTGGGATTTTTTTTAAAAATGGATAATACTCTAACTCATTGGTATTTTATAATACATATAAATGTGTGTATGAACACCTTTTATACTATAACTTCTCTAGTAACATGAGTTTTAGCATAAATAGGTTATTTACATCTTTTTATGCTCTATATTTCGAATTATAATACATTTTATCTATAAAAATATAATCTTGGTATATGGATGGGATCAGAGGGATACCATTTTTATCATCTAACTCTTATCTCATTCTCTTGGGAAGAGGTGGAGGTTCTACTGACCTTAGATGACTTCCCAAGGACACCAAAGTGGAGCAATAAATTACATGGGATTTACCAAAAAATAGGGGGAATTTTCCCTTAAACAAACAACATAAAGTAAAAAACAATGATGAGATATAATATTGTGCATGAAGGTAACAAAAAAAATATCCAAAACAACTGAACAATAAAAGTGTAATAATAGAATCAAAACAAAAGATAAAAACCACCAATACAAATACATGAAAGATGCTTGGAACCAAGGTGGAACCACTCTATACACCAAGACTCATTCAACTTATAATATCCACTTCCCATTATCCATGATCAAAATATCATTATTATCATCTAGATAAATATAAGATATTAACCTTATCATTGAAATGACAAATAGAATCGTAAATGGTTTCAATTCTAGAATAATCTCACAATGATCTTGGTAGATCTGTGTTCCTTTTTTCTTACATTAACTCCATAGATCTAATGCACCCAGATTCATTGGAATTAACTTTAGAATAATTATAATCACCAAAAAATCCTAGAAGATTCATTTGGTTTGAGAGAATATGACAATAGAGGAGGAATTCATGTTTTATGGTAGTTTTTAGTTTTAAAATCTAATTTATAGAATTAATTAATCATGTAACAAGGTTTATGAAACCATATGCTAACCATATGAGAACCACTATCTTAAAACTACTAGTTAACATATATTATTTTTATTATTTTTGAAGTCATGCACAAACTATGAAAAAATGTATCTATCCCATGTCACACGGTTAATAGGATAATCTACATGGTTTCCCTTAACCATTGCTTATTTGTGTGCCTCCTTCTAGACTCTCTTGTGATTTCACATGGTTAAATGGGGAAACTATATGGTTTTCTTTAACCTTATGCCTATAGGGAAACCTATTGGAAACTTATAAATCATTAAAAAATCACCTAGAAACTTCCTAAGGATAATCCCAACCAAACTGTAATTTAAAATCGCATAAAATAGTAGGAAATACCTCAAATTATGGTTATTATAATTATCTTACTGATTTATAATGAATAAAAAAATATTTCTAGTTAGAGAGAAGTTAATAAACTCTAACATTACTCGAACTATCTAAATATATAAAATTAGAGTGATCAATTAATTTCTCAAAAAAATTTATGATTGAAATAATATTATCATCACTTATCTATCATGACAATTAATAATCAATTTTTCCCTTAAATTCAAAATTGATTCATTTAAAAAGTGGTAAACATAATAGTCAAGACTTCATATGTTCATATTGAAACTAGTTAAATATTTCAACACCTTTAAGATTCTCCCCTTCAAAAATAACTCTTTTATGCGCCCATAAAATTTAAATTTTCTCCCATTTACTGATGAATATTTCCTAATTATCCGCTTTATATTGTGAGGTGTGATTTTCTCAACCCCCCGCCCCCCCAACACACACACTAATAGGTAATTTAACGGACAATGATTTCACTGTATATTCTTCTTAAAAAATATAGTAAATAGTGTGTCTCACACATTATACCATAATAAAATGAAAAAATCTTGATATAATTTGTATATTAGATATACACATTATAACATATTCATTAAATTAGTTTAAAAAATTAATGTAACCATATTCAAAATTCATTAATGAAAGTAAGCAGAAATAGAATCTTGAAGAAAAATTCTTCCTTATGAATCCCATCTTTTGATGCTTATAAGTGAGGTAACATTAATAGGATTTTCCCTAGAGTAGGACTAATATGAACATGAACAATAATGGTTTGAGAAAAATAGTTTACTGGATAATTTTAATCCCATGGAGATATCCATAAGATCATTGCCAGCTAAATCGTCGCCTGAAACTGAAGCCAAAGCATAGTTGATTCTTAGATCATATGAAGAGATAATAAAAGGATATATTATAATAAATTATTGTTATTATTTCCACATGTAAAATAATTATATGTATATTATATCATGAATTTTTATATTTTTTAGAAAACATTTTTGAAAAATTCATTTTATGTTTAAAAAAAGTAATTTATAAAAATTTTCATTTTATTTTATTATGATTGAATAAAAAAAGGTTTATTGATTTTATAATAAATAATTTAAAAAAATATTAATTATTATTATATTATAAAAAATAATAGATAATATATTGAAAGTCATTTTTCTATAAAAACAGGTTTTTGCTATATTTAATGTTTTTAAATAATATTAAAATTTATAATTTTTTGGATGTGAGTTTTAAAAAGGTAAATTCTTTTTTTTATCTTGGAAATATTAAATTAATATTTATTTTTGTTATTTTTCTAGAAATATTTATTTTTATATGAATAGTGAAAAATATAATTTTTACAAATAACGAATATTTTATGAAATTATTATTATATAAGTATGAATTATAAATTCATGAAAAAAAATTCCAAGACAAAATATTTTTTATAATTTAATTTATAATTTTAAAAACATTATTTTGAATTTAGAAACTCATATTTTACATTTTAAAAATTGCTTTCAATTTTTTAAAACAGATATTTTTAATACATTATACATTTAGTATTTTAAAATTAATTTTTCTAACCTTTAGAAAATTAATATAAAAAATATTATTTAAAATTTGGAATCATTATGTCCAAATTATGAAATAATGACCAATTTATTTTCAATAATAAATGATAAATTACATTGTTATAAAGTTGTTATCTCGTTAAAGATAAAAATGGGTAAAAAGGGGTTAACCAAGACGGAAATACCACAAACAAGTTTAAAACATGTGCTGGAATCGGTGTGTGTGGAATTTATTAACCATATACCCTCTCCTATTCATTATTTTCCAATTTTGGATATACTTTTCTTTAGATTTACCTCCCATTATTAAGAGGTTTTGGGAACATACATAAATGTTGTCCCTTTTCACTTATATAAGGGGAACCCCTATCTTCACTTCCTATCACATGAAAACACACTTAGTTCAGCCCAAACTCTACCCAAAATTACCCTAAATATTTCTAAAAACATTCAAGATGTTCCTATCTAATAAAAATTCTAGACAAAAAATGCTTCTCCCCTTTTGTAAAAGAGATAATCCAAGAAGTTGGGTATAAATTTCTAACTGCTCCGTTCTTATTTTTATTTACTTATATACACTTATTCTACCTAAAATTAAGTTATACTATATTAAAATGATATGATCAGTATAATTATTATACAATTATTTAATTATAATGATGGTATAATCACTAACCACATTTCTCCTTTCTATTAAGAAAAAATTCATTGTTTGTACATTGTGCGGACTACCGCCCCCATGACGCAACGTGTTTCATTTCCCTTCCCCACCTTAAAATAATGGTAAAAAATAGGGGATTTTATATATAAGTATTATATTTAGGAAATATTTTAGATTTTTAAATTATAAATCATATTAATCCTTTTCTCCATTCTATGGAAAATGAAATCACCATCCACGTGTATGTGTGGACTACCGCATTCATGGAATGATTGATTTTTATTTTTATTTTCATCGTTGCCTTAAATAAATGGTCTTGAGAATGGGTTTAAAGTATAAATATAATTTTTTTCAAATTTTTAGTTTTATTTAAATATAAATTAGAAAACCTATTAACAATATGATCAAAAAAAGACTATTATAAATTCAATTGTTCAAAAAGAGTGATCTAAGAGAAAAAAATATTCTTTATACTATTACATAACTTTATATGGGTTATTTGTTTCACATAATAATATAAAATTATTATATATCAGATAAATTAAAACTAAATAAGATAATTATTCTTCTAGAATAATTAAATTACAACTTAATCACTTCTTAATAATCCATTAATAATGGTATGTTCTTATTTGGGTCGGTTGAACCACCTACTTGAACAATTATATCAATTTATATCACATATGACATTAGGAATATGAATTTTGGTAATATTTGATATAAAAAATTAAATAATAATAATTATTATTATTATTGTAGTGTTAATATAAAAATTTAACTCATTATTTTAAAACTAACATTTATTCACTATTAATCATTAAAACATGTTAATCACCAAATTCATATTTACATATCATAATCCAAAATCCCATAGAATGAAATTTTAATATAGTTATTAATTAATAAAAATTATAGTACCCTATGATATTTGGTAATGATTAATTTTTGGATAATAATTAATAACAAAACCACTATTATAAAACTAGTTCAAAATGATTATGATTGCTCACACCTAATATTAAAAATAAATCATAAATAAATAATATAAATATATAGAATAATTATAAATTAAGTTTATAAATGGTTATATATATGAAAAACATTCTGAAATTGGTGATTAAGATAGTTTTTTTCATACAGGAGGTTAGACTGCATTCCGAAAATGTGATAATAGTGTTAAGGGTTCTTTGTCTGAAATTTATTTTAATGAGATATATTTTTTAATGTGCACCATGATACCTTTGATATGATGTGATATATTACTAATAAATATATTTTACCATGTAGATAGGTTATTAATATTGATATCATTTAATTTCATTAAATAATCGTTGATTCCAAAGATATCAATGTTAGAAGAGGTTTTGATTAAAATGTTTCTTAAACCATAAGAGTTTAAATTTCAAACATTAATTTCAATGAAAATTTCTTTATAAATATAATTAATATGGGGAATATTTATTCTTTATAAAAAACACCATTATTTTCATTAGATATTTAGGGGTTTTTATAAGTACCCTCAAAATTTCATTCCCACGTAACTCATATTTTACCTAAACGGTTTCTTATAAGTGAAAATAACCCTATATCTTCTTCTTAGTCATGAACCTCCCATTTTCTATATTAGTATTCATTTAATTAATTTTCATGTTTCCTTATCTATGATTTAATACTGGATTAATATCATTTTCTAATACATTACCTTCTTTAAAAAGTTTTATAGAATCTTCAATGTTTTTCATATGGGTATTTTTTCTTAAAATGTGAAAAGCCTTTCCTTTTAACATTTACATGTGAAAATATCATTTCACTATGTTTTTCATTTTATATAAATATTTCTCTCTATGATTTTGTGGTTTCAAAATAAATTATTTTTCTCCCATTTTCATTAAATATTTCTTTTAAAATTATTTCAAAATATTAAGAGTGTTTCTTTTTTCAAGGAGGTTTTTCAAAATCCTAAGAAATTTTTTTTCATCTAAATCAATATTTTTAAACATATATTATAGTTGATCAAGGATATTTTTTAAATAATATCATCATCCTTATTTTTATATATGGATTATGTAATGTCCTTCACTTTTGGAGAAATAATTCATCACTTCCTTTACCCTTCCTAGTAATTTTTGGTGTATAACTGTAATTTTTCATCTAATTCATTTCCTCTATGAGTGACCTTTTTTATTTCTTTTATTAATGTTAGTTAACCTATATTTCATATTTTGATTGATGGGTAAAATTATTTCATTTATTTTATACCCTTTTTCTATACTATGTCAAAACCATATGTTTTATTATCTTAATTGAATGGAATTTACCTATAATGTTACATGATGTCATTGGATACCAATTTATTTTGCTTGGTTTTACCATGTTATTTTATTAAATAAATTATTAATTATTTAATTATGGTAATCCATTTGAAAATAATATGAAACTAATTTTTATTCAATAGGGTTTTAATAATGTGCTGAATGAAACCCATTTTCTTTCCATGGGTTATATTTTATATAAAAGTTTAATGAAATTAATTTGAATGTTTTATGAAACACACTTTATTTATAGGGGTTATTTATAATATGATCAGTGAATTATTCTTTTGTGTCAATCATAACTATGGATGATTATGGGTGGGTTTATATATCACCTTCTAATACATTGGTTAAATTTTAATATCTCAGGAGATAAGTTTTCACAAGTAAATTTTATTTTCTCATAATTTTGGGAACTGCTACTATGGATCATTAAAATGTTTCCCTATAGTATTGTTGTTTCATATTTTAAAGATATTATGTGGTCTTATTCTTGTTATCATTACTATGTTATGATATCATTTCTCATTTTTATTAACTCGTGTTTCTACACTTTTTTGATTTGTGTCTTATATTAATCCAATCATTATGCTATGATTTATGATACATGCTTTATTGGTTATAATATTCTTATATTATATGATTATATGCATATGATCATTTTATTCTCACTTATGATATTTTTTTAATGCTAGTGTTTACCCTTGTTGAACATCTATGTTCACCCATATCTTATGTCTTTATTTCCTTATGTTATGCAGATATAAAACATAATAAGTGTATAGAATATTTTCATATTTAAGAATTTATGGGAGATGTGAATGATTCATTATGGATTAATTATTTTTCATTTATAATAGGAAAATTTCCATTTGATACAATGAACATGGGAATATTCATTTAATGTTTTATCCTGGTTCTCTAACACTCTAAACCTAATGGATATTGGGAACATATTGTAGGGAAATTTTTTCTTTAAGTTATGTGGATGAAACAGTCACATTTTGGGATGTTATAGTTGATATCATAGTAGGGTTTAGATAAATCTGGATATTAGGGTGATATCATTTGAGGATAAATTGGGAGGTACAAATTCCATCAACGGTTGAAAATTTAAGGCTTATTATAATTACAATGGTAGTGAAAACCCTTTAGGTATGTTGATGTAATATTACGAGGATTTGGTTGAGATAAATTTGATGAAAATAAATGGTATAAGTCTAAGGTATAAGTCTAATTATAGTTTAAATTCCTAAAATTTTGGTAAATTATAGATTTTGTGGTTTTATAAGAAATCAAAACCTTATATGAATACTTTTTCTGATGAAAACCATTTTCACCCAAATGGTTTATTGAAAGGGGTTGAATTGTGTGCAATCACTGATGTTAGGTACAGTGTATTCAGATAGCCTATGATTTTTTTCATGGATCCTAATTTTTCTAATAGAAATCATATCAAGGAATACATATAGATCTACGTTCCAAAGGTAGGAATTCATTGGGGAACTTGCACAATGACACTTAAGAACTCGTATTTGTTGAGAGGATGAGGATTTAGTCTCATAACACCCTTTTGGGGGGGTTATTTTCTATTATGGGACTCTCTTATAGATTTAGGATAAGTTCACGAATCCTCTGTTCGTTCCCAAGTATGCATACGTGGATTAACTTGAGGTAATGATCAATTTTGACTACGTCTGGTTTCGAAATCATATTTATTTATCCAAGGTTCTTCATTGATAGGTGTAACTGTATGTATCTGAGGTTCCCCATCAATGGTACCATTTTATTGATGGATTAAGGATTCCTTAGTCATTTTATTATGATTATATTGTTTTAAAGCCATGTGGTGTAGTTCTCTAGAGGTTATATTCATCTAGGGGGGATAAGAGTTGGTTCGATGTCAGTATCAAACCCATAAAGATAGAATTATTATGTATACTTATGAGAGGAGTTAGAACCCACGTAGTTTGGTTATTCTTAACAGGACATTCCACCTTTTAAGATCCTGTTAGTAGGACCAAACCATGTCGTTTAATTTCATGTGGTAAGGATTCCCAGGTGAAAGGTGTTTAGTCGACGATGGTGAAGGACTTATGCTAAGGTGTCCCAAGGGACCTAGAAGAGATGAGATATCCTAGAAATATATGACCCTACAGAGAATGTGCTCTGAAGAACATTATAATGGATTTGGGTTTCAGGTTTGGACCTCAATGAGGCTTCATATGTATCTTATTTACTTGGGAATAAAATCCCATGTAGTTCATCATGTTGGGTATTGCACCTTATTGGATGCCCAAATGAGCTTGTGGTAGGGGCATACACATGGGAGAAACCCAATTTAATAGAGGTTAGGGATTTAATCTATATAGAAGTCCCATTAAGTTGACATGATTGGGAATTATTCTATATAAGAGGCCCATTTGAATGGAGATTGTGGCTTACAGCTGCGGATAAAAACCATTTGGATTTTGGATCACAGGGATTTCATGATTTTTTCTCTTCTATAAGCCCATGTATCTGTTTCTCGATGTGAGAAACAAGAGGATGAAGTGGATATGAAAATCCCATGATTCAATCTATTCACTAATGGATGAGATGTTGAATCCCAAAGGGATATGGAGAGGGATTTATGTATACATGTTCCCTCATTTATTTTAGTAACTGGGATACTCACATATGGTGATCCATACGACTATGCCCTGGGATTATGTGAAGAGGATAAAAAGTGCTAAATTCCATAATAAAGTCAAGGGGATTTCTCAAGGAGGGATTCCCTAAAATCCGTTTAGGGGGATCTCATTCCCAGACGAAGGGAAAGGAAAGTGTAATCCTTGCTCATCCTACCCAGAATGGGGAGGCTTGTCTGATTAACTCATGGTAATAACCCTTATTACCATAATAATGTAAGCCTAAAATCAATATGAGGGTCCACCTTTTTGTGGAGGTTACACACATGTCTCTACTTACCATGGTTATGTAGACCTGAGATGATGTTCTGATGTGTCTAATGATCTGATCATACTTGTTAGGTGGATTTGGAAGAGGCCTTAGCCTAATGTTGTTGGACTGGTTTGTAGAAGGAGAATAAGGGACCTAATGATATAATGGAAGTGAGTGATAGGAGATACAATGTAGAACTCCCTAGGATTACCCATTCTGTATAAAATATTCTCAGGCAGTATGGGGTTCCCTCCATATAGAATGTTTCTAAACGAGTGAGGGTACCATCTGCATAGCATTGTACTATGCAGAACTGGGTTATGCCCGCATAATGGGTTGCTACACGGGGCTAGGTTTTCTCTTCATAGTGTGTTGCTATGTAGGGATGAGTTCCTATCATTTATTACATTGCTACATGGGGTAGGGTTCTGCCTATATAGCATTTTTCTATGTGGGGTTCTTAACCGAAAAGGGTTCATCCGTTTATTCCGTGAGAAATGGTGCCCGCAAAGTGGGTTTTAAGTTTGTGGATAAATATATGATTTATTATTTACTTCTTACTATTATGCATTATTTTTTCACCAACTACGAATTAACAGATCTCACATAATTTATCTTGGGGAATCCTCTTTTTTTTATCTCCTTCAACTCTCTTCGGTTTGGTCTTCTGGTTGGTCCCCCTCGGGGTATTTTTATAGAACGGAGAGACTAGATACTAGAATTTATAGTCCTCCATGGTGGGGGACAAGCATTCTTTTCTTGTAGCATAATAGGATGCCTCATCTAATTAATAATTTTGTTCATGGGGGAAGATATTTTTGAGGGAATAAATCATCATCTATCCCCATAAAATATTGTTCTTTAATTCATGGGAACTAACAATCCATCTCATCCCATAAACTATTTTGTTCATGGGTATTTTCATTTTTAGGGGAATAAATCACCACATGTCCCCATAAACTACTTCATTTTTGTTTACAGGTACTAGAGGTACCATCATATTCTGTGAACTGTTTCATTCATAGGTTCTTTTCGAAGTGACAGAACACCATGGAAAATGTCATTCTGTGGAGCGATTTTCACATTGTAGAATCGAAAATCCTTTTGAAAATTATTTTTTAACTATTCAGATTTGTTCTTATTAGTTGTAAAATTATTGGAATTATATTTTTATTGTGTGTGGAATTTCTAGGAGAATAAAAATCCCCCCTCATCAAATTAGGTTCCAATCGGGGGAAGAGAAGTTTATTACAATGTAGAAAGAGATCCTAATTTGAACCAGTTTGTGTTACAGAAGTGGACCCAAAAGAGGGGCTCATGCCAATAAACATGGGGCCAACTAATGTGCCTTATACTATATTTTTCTGCAAATTTAGATCTCTCATATACACTGGATCGACCAATGCTTCTACGAAATATCTATTTTGTAGCCGGCTTTTCCACAAAATAAAATTCATCACCCATGAATGGTAATTTTGACTTCCTCAAAGAAATAAAATAATTCATAGAGGGAATTTACAAGGGGATGATTCATCACTAATAAATGATTCATGGTCTATAATTTTGTGGGTCGGTGGTTTGTAGGCCAGGGCTTCATGAACTGCTGGTTCACAAGATAGCACTTTATGAACTATTGGTTCACGAGGCTTCATACTTTGCCACTTTTTAAAAAAACAATTTCATTAATTATAGATTGGATATACACAATAGGATTGACCATTCACTGGTTTCTTCTACAGCTTATCATGTTTCTCTCTCGGTTGCTGATGAATGGAGGAATGATATGATCGATTCTATTTAAAATAATTCTAAAATCATCATCAACCCATTTCATAAACTCATGGTGGGACTCCTTAGTTTAGTTCAAAGGTTGTATCTGGTCTCGAGTAGGCTGTCCTTTTATGGATTTATCCTATCATCCAATTTTTCAATTCTAGAACCTCTCCTAAAAAATAAACATTCTTCCTGGAAAATTAAAAATAATAATATTCCCCAAGACAACATCTCGATGAAGGGGTTCTCATTTGAGTAACCCATGTTGTTGGGTCACTTATTAATTACACTCCTTAGTCCCTAGAGGAAACTGTGTATGTTACAAATGAAAACATTCATTACTACCATATCTTTGCATGGAAGGCAACTACAAACACGAAATTGGGTAGGTTATCAAAATGATACCTTCACACTAGGGGATCATTCATCTTGAACTAGGGGTGGAATTTTTAGTTCTATTAAAAATGTTAGGAATTTAAAACATAGCTAAACGATGTGGGTATATATGAGATGGTCTGGGTATCACAGACATACTCTAATCATATTCAATAAATTATCCTACAAATACTTAGTAGGTGGAGCCCAGACACCAACACCTTCCACTTGGTTCATGGGGAGTTTAGGATCTATCTTTGGTATATCCATTTGATTTTGAGTTTTCCCATCAATAGTGATATGTATGATGAGTTTATTCTTCCCCTTTTATCTAGAACTGATGCAAAGAATACCCCCTATTTCTTAGAAAATCATTGATAAAGCAGAAGTCCTATTAAAGGGTTATCCTCTCCCAAATAAAGATGTCCTATTTTTATATTGGTGTAACACCTTTTCTATGTTAAGTGGCCAGGATACTCACACACAGCATTTGGGAACTTTCTTAATTAATGATACTCGAAGGAAAATTGGTTCATATTGGTCTATGCTTGATGAGGGTTCGTTCAATCAGTGGGGCTAGAAGATCATATCTAATGATAGTAGGTAGTTACAAATGGAAGCCATTCTTGCCGTGTTTCTGAGAGGCTGACTACTATTGATGTGTGATTCTAGTGTCAGGGTCAGAGTCACGACTTTTATAATAGTGTCTAGATTTTCCACTGGCTAGAAAAATAACCTAGATGTCCCATTTCTGGTAAAGAATTACAACTTTTTGGGATGGATTAGTGAGGGGAGGCCACCATACCAACCGGTGGGTCCCTTATTGTAACACCCGAGACATTTATGTTATTTAAATCATCAAAGGAATCTTTTTCTACCGAACACTTGCTTGGCTTTCTTTACACGAAATCGCGACCTTCCTCGATAGCTTGCGTCGTACGCAATACCGAGTTTCACTAAACAACGTTATGCTATTAAAATATTATTAAAACTAGCCATTATGAATAGTAATAACCACTTTTTGAAATTTTGTGAATTTTATTTTTTAAAATGGAATTCATTTTTGGATTCGGAATACCGAAATTAGCCTAGGGTGAAATTTTGGTATTTTTCTGAAAACTTTCAATTTTTGATGAATAGTGAAACCACTAAGTAGTAGGTTAAAAACTGAATTTTGCATAAAACTTAATTTTACCGCTTCTGTGAATGGAATTTCGAAAATCCGACAGATAGGGTTGATATCAGTAAGTAAAATGTGGTTCAATGAGATAAAAATCATTTTTTGGTGAATAGTAACTTTTTACTTTTTTTACCGCGGTTAATAGTAAATAGGGCAACTAAGGGTGAATATGATATTACTATTACCCTAACACATGTCCTAATTCTATTGGATAAGTGTAATTCGACCAAAAACAACCTTATGAATATAATATGACCATTTAGGTCCACTTGGATTAGATTATGACATTTAATATTATTTTATTTAATGAATAGTTAAAATAGTTAAAATCAAAGTTTAATAACTAAAACATATTTAATATGGAGTTATACATAAGATAAATTCGACTATAAATATTCATTAGAAAGCTAACAATATTTCCTACATAATGGTATTTTATTTGTAATTTTTAAACATTAAATAATTTAATTATGACACAATGATGATGTAGTAATTATCTTATTAATGAAATATTGACATAATTGATGTTATAAACACCAAAATAAATTTAATTTGAGACTTTTTATGAATCCCACTAATTTTCTAGGTTAATATGACATGTTATTATTGATTTAATTGACTTGGTTCGAACTAATAATTCTGTAATGATTTTCAAAAAAATCAATTACTAAATAGTGTCAAAATTGACATAAAATAGTTTTTAAAACAAATATTATATTATTAATTGTTATTTTATTCCTAAAAATCTAAGGATCAGCCAAATGACTTAGATAAGGTTATATATATTAATAATAAACAACTTGGGGTTCGTTTGGCTACTTATAGTAAGTTTATTAACATTATAGTATAAGAACACAAGAAGACATGGTAAAAGTAAAATTATTTAACTTAATGTTAAATATAAATGATAAGGTTAAAATAGAAACCTAAACTTGTCTAAATTATATTTTATGAGAGGATTTCGACCCATACCCACCTTAGCATTGAAATATATCAATTTGGAGCTATTTAAAACCGAACATGACTTTATAATAAAATAATAGTTTTAGTTATTCCAAAGGTGCCCCTCTCCTCCCTTATAAAAGGACACCTCCTCCCTCTCTTCCTCACACAACATTGAGCCTTCAAGCTCGGCCAACCCCTGACAAAATCTCTTCTTCACTTCCCTATAAACATCCTATAGGTTCTGTTCTTCCTCAGAGACAAATTTTCGTTCCCTAAGAGGAGGTCTCAAAGAGGTGCTTCAAAGAAGAGGTAATTTCTGTTACCAATTCTTTCACCTTTATTTCTTCTTCCACTTCTTCTTCTTAGGTTGTTTCATTATGAAGTAATAACATAAGTATCACTCATATACTGATATGTTATTATAAGTATGAAACAATCCTAATTCCCCATCTATCCATCCTACGGAAAATGAAATCACCGCGCGTGCGTACGTACGGAATACCGTCTCCACGCCGTGGTGTAATCTGTTTTTCCACCAACACCTTACATGGATGGGTATTATGGTGTAAAGAATAACTATACATAGTTATTATAACATCATAATGATTCTGATATATTGTATTATCCACTCCAATTCAATTCAATAATTATGGAAATGATATCATCACTCGTGCGTACGTACGGACTACCGTCTCCACGACGCGATGAGATTCATTCTCCATGTTAACCATTTAAGAATGATTATAAAGTATATATAAGAAATAATAATGAAATATATGAAATGGTAAATCTAATGGATTTATGTATATATATATGTCATCTACTTACTTCCATTCAAGACAATGCGGAAAGGAAAACAGCATTCATGCGTACGTACGGACTACCGTCTCCATGAACGGTGTGTTTCATTTCATTTATCTATCTATTATATATATATATATACTTAATATATATTATATATAAATCATAATTTTATATTCTGGAAGTAATTAAATCATGATATAAGTAATAATAATGTCAAGAACAACAAGTCCAAACACCTACGATAAATGAAACAATTTTACCCAAAACGCTCTTTAACATGGAATTTACAAAAGAACGGGTAATATAAAGTCATAAGTGAACCATATATGATATCATAACAATGAATATGTTTCTGTAATAAGTAAATGACATTATTTAAATCATTATACAGGAGTTTCAGACACTTACGAAGCAAATCGGACCTAAGGTAAGGGAAATATCACAATCTCATTTTTATCCGAGATTGTTTATACTTTGGTATTTACTGGGGTGTATTTTATCATCCACATCCATGTTTCTTCAATATGTAATATTATTTCCATCCACCTACAATTGTTTCAATCCAATTTTACCCTTCAGTGGGACTTTATTAAAATATATGAAAGGAATCTTTTGTCGTTTTTCGTACGAGGCACTTTTTTGACTTTTCCGACAAAAGTACGAGAAGAATGTTTTTTTAACTTATACGGAATGAATGGATTTTTAAAACATTATTTCAAAGAAGCTTCCATTACAAGTTTTCAAGTTTATTTTTAATAAACTTCTTTTAGTTTAAAATTGTATGACATGTTATGAAAGGATAAATGTTTTTGAAGTAGAAAGGATATTTTCCTCAAGAATGGAGTTCAAGAGTTTTATCGAAATTATTTTCCATCTAAGACAATATAGGGTTCTGTTTCTATCCCTATTATTACATGTATTTGATTTTGTTGTGATGGAAATATTTTTATGAATTCCTTTATCTTATATGAATTGTTTTATGATGTCACGATGTTTAAGATTCCCATTTTTATTACATGGGTTATGTAATGATGTATGATTTATGATTTTGTGGCACACATAAGAATGGTATCATTATGAGATGGGTGGGACCTATATATCCCTCCAATGCATTGGGTAAAGATTTTATATCTCATGAGATAGACATGGCTGGAATGGTAGGTTATACCGGTTCAGTGAAACAGGACTGAAACAAGGGTGAATCGGTTCAGAAAGGGACTTTGTCCACTAAGATAGTCTTGGAAATGAGTCTTGACTAATAAGAAATGATTCTCTATGATTATGTGTGTATGCCACAAAGTTTAATATTTTAAGTTATGATTATTGTGATTACATTTCACTTCCATGAGTTATCCCAGGTTATGAAATTATGATCTCTTTTACAGGTTAAGATTTCCAAAAGTTATGTGCTTATATATATGATTTGATTGATATTTCTTTTGTTTACCCTTACTGAGCATTTGAGCTCACCCTTTGTATGTTTTCTTTCCCCAGGTCAGGAAGAAGTTTATTAAGTAGGATATGCCAAAAAGGGTCCCTAGATATGATGAAATAAGTGGGAGGCAAAGTTGATGCTTTATGAACCAGTTGTTTATGTTTCCCAATTTCTAAAGACACGATACCTATACGGTCCTTTCGTGGTTTTGTTATATGTTGTAATAATTATGCTTCAATTTTTAAGTATTAACAATGTATGTAAAGTATGGGTCGTTATAGTTGGTATCAGAGGAAAGGTATAGCCAACCTTTGGAAACTAGGATGTGAAAGCCTTAGTAAGAACCCTAAGGATAAGTCTAAGCATAGAACACAATATTAGTGTTTTATAAATGGCCATGAATAACCTAGTATAAGCCCTTTAGTGTGAAATTTTATTCTTGAGTATGTGGTTTTCCTATTATAATTAGTGTTGCTCACACTATTCTTCTTGGTTTTAGTCAATGGATGGAACCCGAAGGAATCGTGTTAATGTGGAATGCGACGGGAAATGCATGATTGTCCCCCTGAGCAACCAAACGTTATGGGAGCTGGAATGAAAAATCTTGTAGCCATGCTCACACAACTTTCTCAAGCTATGAATCATGCAGGACTTCCAAACAAGCAAAGGAATGAGCAACATTCTATTAAATCCTTCATGAGGCAGCGTCCACCTTCATTCAGTGGGTCTAATGATCCATTAGTTTCTAAACAATGGATTAGTACTACTGAAAATATACTTTCAGTTCATCAATTTTCTGAACATGATAAAGTCATCCTAGCAGTGTATCGTTTGGAAGGAGATGTTGATCAATGGTGGAATCTTATTAAGAATACGAGGCAAAGGGATGAAATTGAGTCCATGGAATGGGACGAGTTCAAGAACTTATTTTTCAATAAGTACTTCCCTTGTATTCTCCGAACAAAGATGGAGAAAGAGTTTCTTGAACTAAAGAAAAAGGATGATGAATCTGTTGGTACCTATGAAGCAAATTTTACAAGACTTGCAAGGTACGCTTCTGGTATTATTATCCAACCTGAGAGTAAGATCGATCGATTCTTTAGTGGCTTAAAACCAAGTCTTCGAATGGCGTTAGCTATAAGGTACTTCAATAGCTACGAGGAAATAGTTCGATGTGCTCTCAAAGTCGAGATGGAGATTGGAGTAACCCATCAGTCATATGGGTTTGATAAGAAGAGGAAAATGGAATTCAAAGAAAAATCTAAAGAGCACACTGAAAAGAAGATGAGCTTTCCCTTATGCTCAAAGTGTGGAAGGAAACATGGAGGGAGTTGTCTTAAAGGGACAAGTAAATGTTTCAAATGTGGAAAGGAAGGTCATCGGGCATTTGAATGCCGCGATGATGGGAAGAAGATGTCTAATGATGCAAACAAAGGAAGGGATACACAGAATGAACCTACTACACTTCAATGTTTCAAGTGCAAGGAGATGGGGCATTATGCCAATAAATGCCCTAATCTAAGGGTTGATGATGATGGTCGACGTCAACAAACTCTCAAGGCTAAAGACAAAGGAAAGTCACATGCAATTTCTATCAGCGATGTGGAGTACGATAACGATGTGGTGAAAGGTACACTTACCATCCAATCTAAAGTAGCAAATGTTTTATTTGATTCTGGATCCACCCACTCTTTTATTTCTGAAGAATTATCTAAGGGTATCACCGTATTACCTCAACAATTAGATGTTGAGTTAGCTGTGACAACACCTAATGGCACAACAGTCGCATCAAAAGTTTATAATTCTTCTCTGATCGAAGTTTGTGGGAAAGTGCTTCCTGCAAATCTTGTGATCCTTCCTATAGTGGAATTTGATGTGATTCTTGGCATGGATTGGATTTCTTTATATGGAGCTCATATCAATTTCCAAAGAAGGGAAGTCACATTTCATATTCCAGATCAATCTATGATCGTCTATCAATGCAAGGATGAACATAACTATCCAGTGGAAATTTCTTCTATCTTATGGGTCTTGATTCCACTAAATTAAGGTTATTTATCTCAAATGGTTGGTGAGAAACTCACGATTAAGAATATGCCCATTGTACGGGAGTTTGATGATGTCTTTCTGGAGGAATTACCGGGTCTTCCACTAAATCGTGAAGTTGAGTTTTCAATAGAACTCGTACCGGGTGCTTTGCCTATTTCAAAGACACCTTATAGAATGGCCCCAATTGAGTTTCAGGAATTGAAGAAGCAACTCCAAGAGAATCTTGATAAGGGATTCATACGCCCTAGTGCGTCACCTTGGGGAGCACCTATTCTATTTGTTAAGAAGAAAGATGGATCAATGAGACTCTGCATTGATTATCGAGAACTTAACAAGATCACTATCAAGAACAAATATCCTCTCCCATGCATTGATGACCTATTTGACCAACTACGCGGAGCTCAATACTTTTCCAAGATTTATCTTCGTTCAGGGTATCATCAATTAAGGGTCAAAAGGGGGGATATACCAAAGACGGCTTTCCGTACAAGGTATGGACACTATGAATTTATAGTGATTCCATTTGGTCTTACTAATGCCCCTGCTATCGTCATGGATCTGATGAATAGAGTCTTTAGAGACTATCTTGATCAATTTGTGGTAGTCTTTATAGATGATATTCTTGTCTATTCAAAGACCAAGGAAGAACATGAAGATCACTTGAGAATTATATTGAAGACCCTGATAAAGGAGAAGCTTTATGCAAAATTTACCAAGTGTGAATTTTGGCTTCAAAAATTTTCATTTTTGGTTCACGTAATCTCAAAATAGGGGATATCTGTAGATCCAGCAGAAACAGAGGTTATTGAAATATGGTCGAGACCAACAACAGTAACTGAGATCCGAAGTTTTCTTGGTTTGGCTGGATATTATTGAAGTTTTGTGAAAGATTTTTCACGATTATCTAATCCACTCACCAAGTTGACTCAGAAAGGAGTTAAGTTTGTCTGGACGGAAGAATGTGAAGAAAATTTTAAGGAGTTGAAAAGAAGGTTATCCAGTGCACCTGTGCTCACACTTCCTTGTAGTGGAGAAAGGTTTGTGGTCTATAGTGATGCATCCAAGAAGGGATTACGGTGTGTTCTTATGCAAAATGATATGGTGATAGCTTATGCCTCACGATAGTTGAAAATCCATGAGCAAAATTACCCAACACATGATTTGGAGTTATCTTGGGTAATCTTTGCATTAAAGATTTGGAGGCATTACCTTTATGGTGAAAGGTGTGATATTTATACTGATCATAAAAGTTTAAAGTATATTTTCACACAAACGGAGCTGAATATGGGTCAAAGAAGATGGTTGGAGCTGATTAAGGATTATGACTGCTCAATCCATTACCACCCTGGGAAAGCAACCAAGGTGTCAGTTGCATTAAGTCGACAAGACCATGCTAGTTTATCCATGATGAGGATCACAAAAGATCCAATATTTATGGATTTACAAAGGATGGATCTTGGAATTATAATGGAAGGGGAAAAATCTTATCTTTCTCAAATGAATGTTCAACCATCTATACATGTGAAGATTAAAGAGGCACAAAAAGAAGATTTCGAGTTACAAAAGAAGGTGAGAAATGTTCCTGAGTTCAACCTTGATTGTGATGGGATAATAAATTTTAGGAATCAGGTTTGTGTTCCTACCATCCCCGAATTAAAGAAGGAGCTGCTGGATGAAGCTCATAGTTCTTCATTCTCTATTCATCCTAGAAGCATGAAGATGTATAGGGACCTGAAAGAGTACTTCTGGTGGGATGGCATGAAAAGAGATGTTGCTTAATATGTCTCTCGATGCTTGGTTTTTAAACAAGTTAAAGCTGGGAGATAGAAGTCTAAGGGGATGTTACAACCATTACCCATACCCGAATGGAAATGGGAAAACATTACTATGGACTTTGTCATAGGACTTCCTAAAACATCCAAAGGCAATAATGCTATCTGGGTCATAGTTGATCGTCTTACAAAGTCTGCACACTTCATTGCTATTAGAGAGGATTTCTCTCTGAATCAGATTCCCAGGATATATGTAAAGGAAGTGGTAAGATTGCATGGAGTACCACTTTCTATTATATCTGATCGGGATCCGAGATTTACCTCGATGTTCTGGCGAAGTCTTCAGCATACTCTGGATACAGAGTTGAGTTTTATCACTGCTTATCATCCTCAAACAGACGGTCAGTCTGAAAGAACAATTCAAACCCTAGAAGATATGTTGAGAGCATTCTATATGGATTTCAATGGAGGTTGGGATCAACACCTACCTTTGGTGGAATTTTCTTATAATAATAGCTTTCATTGTAGTATTCAGATGGCTCCTTATGAAGCTCTCTATGGAAAGAAATGCAGGACTCCAACTTGCTGGGATGAAGTTGGGGAAAGAAAGCTATTAGGACCTGATCTCGTTGATGAAATGGTAGAAAAGGTCATATCTATTCAACAACACATAAGAGCAGCTCAGAGTCGACAGAAAAGTTTTTCCAACAGCCGAAGAAAAGACCTAGAGTTTGAAGTGGGTGATAAAGTGTTCTTACGAATATCTCCCTGGAAGAGGGTTATGAGATTTAGAAAGAAGGGGAAGTTGAGCCCTAGATATATCGGTCCTTTCAAAATACTGGATCTTGTTGGGGAGGTATCTTACCGATTGGCGCTTCCACCGAATCTCTCTCAAGTTCACGATGTGTTCCATGTATCTCTCTTGAGAAAGTACATACCTGATCCTTCACATGTACTCATCTCAGAAGTTGTACCGCTGGAGCAAGATCTTTCTTATGAAGAACAACCGATAGAGATTCTGGATCGTAGCTAAAAAGTCCTACAAAACAAGACCACTCGATTGGTGAAAGTTTTATGGAGGAACCACCAATTAGAAGAAGCTACATGGGAGCTTGAGGATATGATGAGGGAGAGGTATCCTCATCTTTTTGTTACAAAGTGACGAATTTCGAGGGCGAAATTCATTTTAAGGGGGGTAGAATGTAACACCCGAGACATTTATGTTATTTAAATCATCAAAGGAATCTTTTTCTACACAAAACTTTCTTAGCTTTCTTTACATGAATTCACGACCTTCCTTGATAGCTTGCATCGTACGCAATACCGAGTTTCACTAAACAACGATATGCTATTAAAATATTATTAAAACTAGCCGTTATGAATAGTAATAGCCACTTTTTGAAATTTTGGGAATTTTATTTTTCAAAATGGAATTCATTTTTGGATTCGGAATACCGAAATTAGCCTAGGGTGAAATTTTGGTATTTTTCTGAAAACATTCAATTTTTGATGAATAGTGAAACCACTAAGTAGTAGGTTAAAAACTGAATTTTGCATAAAACTTAATTTTACCACTTCAGTGAATGGAATTTTGAAAATCCGACATACACGGTTGATATCAGTAAGTAAAATGTGGTTCAATGAGATAAACATAATTTTTTTGTGAATAGTAACTTTTTACTTTTTTTACCGCGGTTAATAGTAAATAGGGTAACTAAGGGTGAATATGATATTACTATTACCCTAACACATGTCCTAATTCTATTGGATAAGTGTAATTCGACCAAAAACAACCTTATGAATATAATATGACCATTTATGTCCACTTGGATTTGATTATGACATTTAATATTATTTTATTTAATGAATGGTTAAAATAGTTAAAATCAAAGTTTAATGACTAAAACATTTTTAATATGGGGTAATACATAAGATAAATTAGACTATAAATATTCATTAGAAATATAAAAAGATTTCCTACATAATGGTATTTTATTTGTAATTTTTAAACATTAAATAATTTAATTATGACACAATGATGATGCAGTAATTATCTTATTAATGAAATATTGACATAATTGATGTTATAAACACCAAAATAAATGTAATTTGAGACTTTTTATGAATCCCACTAATTTTATAGGTTAATAAGACATGTTAGTATTGATTTAATTAACTTGGTTTGAACTAATAATTCTGTTATGATTTTCAAAAAAATCAATTACTAAATAGTGTCAAAATTGACAGAAAATAGTTTTTAAAACAAATATTATATTATTAATTGTTATTTTATTCCTAAAAATCTAAGGTTAGGCCAACTGACTTATATAAGGTTATATATATTAATAATAAACAACTTGGGGTTCGTTTGGCTGCTTATAGTAAGTTTATTAACATTATAGTATAAGAACACAAGAAGACATGGTAAAAGTAAAATTATTTAACTTAATGTTAAATCTAAATAATAAGGTTAAAATAGGAACCTAAACTTGCCTAAATTATATTGGATGAGAGGATTTCGACCCATCCCCACCTTAGCTTCGAAATATATCAATTTGGAGCTATTTAAAACCGAACCTGACTTTATAATAAAATAATAGTTTTAGTTATTCCAAAGGTGCCCCTCTCCTCCCTTATAAAAGGACACCTCCTCCCTCTCTTCCTCACACAACTTTGAGCTTTCAAGCTCGTCCAATCCCTGCCAAAATCTCTTCTCCACTTCCCTAGAAACATCCTAGAGGTTCTGTTCTTCCTCAAAGACCAATTTTAGTGCCCTAAGAGGAGGTCTCAAAGAGGCGCTTCAAAGAAGAGGTAATTTCCGTTACCAATTCGTTCACCTTTATTTCTTCTTCCACTTCTTCTTCTTAGGTTGTTTCATTATGAAGTAATAACATCAGTATCACTCATATACTGATATGTTATTATAAGTATGAAACAATCCTAATTCACCATCTATCCATCCTATGGAAAATGAAATCACCGCGCGTGCGTACGTACGGAATACCGTCTCCACGCCGTGGTGTAATCTGTTTTTCCACCAACACCTTACATGGTTGGGTATTATGGTGTAATGAATAACTATACATAGTTATTATAACATCATAATGATTCTTATATATTGTATCATCCACTCCAATTCAATTCAATAATTATGGAAATGATATCATCGCTCGTGCATACGTACGTACTACCGTCTCCACGACGCGATTAGATTCATTCTCCATGTTAACCATTTAAGAATGATTATAAAGTATATATAAGAAATAATAATGAAATATATGAAATTTTAAATCTACTGGATTTATGTATATATATATGTAATCTACTTACTTCCATTCAAGACAGTGAGGAAAGTAAAACAGCGTTAATGCGTACGTACGGACTACCGTCTCCATGAACGGTGTGTTTCATTTCATTTATCTATCTATTATATATATATATATATATATATATACTGAATATATATGATATATAAATAATATTTTATATTCTGGAAGTAAGTAAATCATGATATAAGTAATAATAATTTCAAAAACAACAAGTCCAAACACCTACAATAAATGAAACAATTTTACCCAAAACGCTCTTTAACATGGAATTTACAAAAGAATGGGTAATATAAAGTCATAAGTGAACCATATATGATATCATAACAATGAATATGATTCTGTAATAAGTAAATGACATTATTTAAATCATTATACAGGAGGTTCCGACACTTATGAAGCAAATCGGACCTAAGGTAACGGAAATATCACAATCTCATTTTTATCCAAGATTGTTTATACTTTGGTATTTACTGGGGTGTATTTTATCATCCACATCCATGTTTCTTCAATATGTAATATTATTTCCATCCACCTAAAATTTTTTAAATCCAATTTTACCCTTCAGTGAGATTTTAGTAAAAGATATGAAAGGAATCTTTTGTCGTTTTTCGTACGAGGTACTTTTTTGAGTTTTCCGACAAAAGTACGAGAAAAATGTTTTTTTTAACATATACGGCATGAATGGATTTTGAAAACATTATTTCCAAGAAGCTTACTTTACAAGTTTTAATGTTAATTTTTAATCAACTTCTTTTAGTTTAAAATTGTATGACATGTTATGAAAGGATAAATGTTTTTGAAGTAGAAAGGATATTTTTTTCAAGAATGGAGTTCAAGAGTTTTATCAAAATTATTTTCCATCTAAGACAATATAGGGTTCTGTTTCTATCCCTATTATTACATGGATTTGATTTTTTTGTGATGGAAATATTTTTATGAATTCCTTTATCTTATATGAATTTTTTTATGATGTCACGATGTTTAAAATTCCCATTTTTATTACATGGGTTATGTAATGATGTATGATTTATGATTTTGTGGCACATATAAGAATGGTATCATTATGAGATGGGTGGGACCTATATCTCCCTCCAATGCATTGGGTAAAGATTTTATATCTCATGAGATAGACATGGCTGGAATGGTAGGTTATACCGGTTTAGTGAAACAGGACTGAAACGAGGGTGACTCTGTTTAGAAAGAGACTTTGTCCACTAAGATAGTCTTGTCAATGAGTCTTGCCTAATAAGAAATGATTCTCTATGATTATGTGTGTATTCCACAAAGTTTAATGTTTTACGTTATGATTATTGTGATTACATTTCACTTCCATGAGTTATCCCATGTTATGAAATTATGATCTCTTTTACAGGTTAAGATTTATAAAATTTATGTGCTTATGTATATGATGTGATTGATATTTATTTTTTTTACCCTTACTGAGCATTTGAGCTCACCCTTTGTATGTTTTCTTTCCCCATGTCAGGAATAAGGTTATTAAGTAGGATATGCCAAAAAGGGACCCTAGATATGATGAAATAAGTGGGAGGCGAAGTTGATTCTTTATGAACTAGTTGTTTATGTTTCCCAGTTTCTAAAGACACTATACCTATACGGTCCTTTCGTGGTTTTGTTATATGTTGTAATATGTATGCTTCAATTTTGAAGTATTAACAATGTATGTTAAGTATGGGTCGTTATACTTATAGGTTCTCTTGGGTTGTGTGACATATCATTTTGGAGGATACATATACATCACCACTCAACAGAACTCGAAATCTACCATCCAACTATATCTCCAAAGAATAATTGGATTAATTCCACCAGTCTAGAGTGAGTAAGAAATGACAGATTAGCTTAACTACCTTGATCATTTTACCTATGATCCAAACACCCCATCTTTTGGTACATTGGTAAATAATGGATCTAAATACTTTTCTATGTGAGGAGATATTATCTTCATAAGGGAAGGAATTTTGGTTTCTGTGAGAGGTACACACCCTATAGATTTACAAATCAATTCAACTACATCAAAATGTAGAGTCCTCCGAATATTAATAGTGCATGATAGGAGAATCACAAAAAAATAGCTTGGAATCTCAGTATGATGTTCACTCAGGAGGAAACCTAATGTCGAATTGGGCTTTCACCATCTGTGGTTTTCCACCCTATACTTACCAAATCTTATACTGATTCCTGGAACATATCACCCCATAAAGATCAAATAGAAAGACTATTTCTATTTATCAAATTCCAAAAAGTTCTAGATGACCGAGGGAAATAAAAGAGAATAGTCAATAATTCTTGTCCTGGGAAGAATCTAAGGAAATACCAATTTTTTAACCCCTATAAAAAAAATTAGAGCTTGGGGTTCATCTCCCATTGTTGATAGGGCTTCCTCTCAAATTAAATAATTCATCCCTCCTGAATTTGTTTTTCCAACATCCAAGAAATATTGGGATTCTATAAGGTTTTCTAGTTTGGATTTCACTTTTTTCTGCTTTATACAAGAGAAATATGTTTCACTAACTGGGTATGGATACTTATTGGTGACTAGCACTATATCTTATGACGACAACCCTAAGACAGAGGGTTCTTATCTTCAAGAGCATGTTGACTCAATCCATTCCATGCATAACTAACAAAAATATTCTTGTTGACTTCCTACCATAGTGAGGTCTATTGTTAATGAATATAGTGAGGATAATATTCATGCCTCAGGGGCTGTCGATGAGGTCGATCCTCCTACCACAACTGGGGTTGGTTAAATTTTACTTTCTCATATGAGTTCTCACAAGCGCTCATCCCAAGAGGGTTCCAAGGTGGCTGGGGTGCCCAAAAATAGATTGCGACTACTGAAACCTACCTTACTTCCTATAGTGGACCCTCTAAAATTAACCAGTCCCATCACTATCTCCTTCCAAGAGGTTTGGAAAGCATGGGATATGTTGAGAGCAAGAACATCTAGTGAAGATATTTGGGAAAAAATCCAGTAATATCCCCTTGAGCTTGTGGGGTTTCAATTGGTCATTTCTCTCATTTTGATCTCTACTCATGAATATCCTTAAGAGGTGGATATATATTTGGAATAAATGGAAACTTTTCTCTACTCATTCAAGGGAATACCATATTGATCTAACCGAGTTGAGAAGATGGAGACAATTATGATGGGGTAATATGATACCAATGAAGAGATAATTTGTACCAAATTGTTTTATTCTTATCATTGTGGGCTTAAAACCAAAATCTTGGTACTTTTAGTAGATGGGGAGATTTAGGAAATTTCCACTTACTTAGAGTATGCCCCAAGGGTCACCATCACTAGGGATAATATCCCTTCAAATGTGGGAACTTTTAGAGAATTATCTCTTGAGGAAACATAGCATATGGATGGGGTTTTTAAAACCCCTATAGGAGAATTCCCACTCCTAGTCCCATCTGATGTCTTCTATAGGGAATCCCCACTATGGCATTCCACAAAGCATCGATATGTATCATAGCATTTGATGTGTCTAAATTTAGAGATAACATTTGGATATTCAATTTATTTATTTATTTTTCATTGTATGTGTCTTCATCTGTCGGATAATCACCATTCACATGAGTTGTTGTAGGTCCGGAAATTAACATGGTAGAAATCACCCAGGGTTCTATATCCCCTTTTTCTTTGGAGAAAAATGTGACAACATCGGTGGTGATAGATGAAAAAGATAGGGAATCTCATCCAATTGAGTTCATTGGGTGGATCCCAAGCCCCTGGGGGCATCTCCTCATGATCTAATGACCTATGTCTCAGTATAGGGAAAGAATTTAGTGGTCAATGCTTCAGCTAAGCATATTGATCAAACCTCTATATAAATTAATATGATGACCATAGAAATTGTAGTTGAACATGATAGCGTTCTCAGGCCAATTCATATTGTTGGGGGATCCCAAGACCAAGGTGGTCAACCCTTCCTGATAAAATGAATTCTTCCCCAGTATAATGGGTTTCTTTATGGGTTTATATTTTTATTGAGAATACTCATATTTTCCATATGTGGAGCATTGACAACGATTTGTGGGTGATTCATGATCGAGGAGAATTGTAATTATCTTTCAACCATAATTTTTTGGTGATTATTCTTGCAAGCACAATATCAGTGAGTGACCTTCTGGATATCATAACCTGACCAGGCATGAGCGAGTACCACATGTGTCTTTGGAAGAACACAAATTTATCTTTTAGACTATGTATATAGAATCCATTATGCTAGGTGATGATGAAACAATGGTTTCTAGGGATGTCGATGTCCAGGAATGTGAACTTTAGTTCTACACCCTTCCAATTGTTACCTTTTCTTTCGAGGTTTAGGTGTTAAATATTTTAATCTTTTAATTATATAAATACAACCATGAGTTTCTATGATTTCAGTTGATATTTCAATATCTCCACTAACTGATACTAAAAGGGATGTATCTACATCCGAATCAATCATTTATTAGGTTGATGAATCAATTCCCTATTTGTGGGACACATTTGTGGATATATTCCACTATCTAAGAGAGATTCTGAGTCTGACCAACAGGGTCTGGATGATGTTTACGTGTCTTGTTAGAAAATAAGGAAGGAAATCTACATGCTTATTTATGATACATCCCCCCTATAAATATTCCTACATAACTAGCCAAATTACATCACCTATTTTCATATATTTGGTATTGGTGGTTTGATTATCATGTCGTTTATGACATTGTGAAATAGAGGATTTCTTTCTTGGAGAAGACTAGAATGACCCATTATCTCATTTTAAAAAGAGATTACATGAATCATCCTTCCATAAACATGTATATAATTCTTGATTAAGTTTTTGAGCATGATGGTCCGGTCTTGAGGTGGTAAGGAAAACTTATAGTGAAAAGGAACTCAACGGAGAGGCTTTTCCAAGAGGAGGATGAGCTTTGTTAGGAACTAGAAAGGATTAAAGAAGAACTATCTCACACTGAGTTAGATATTAATGAAGTAAAATGGTTAGTAAAGGATGAAGAAAGGGAAGGATTGGATTTCGATGAGAAGGTCGAGGCAATGCGGGGTGGTGTAGATGCTGAAACAGAAACCCTTCAAGAGCCCCATTGAGCCATAATAGACCTGGACCAAGCACTGATCCAACATTCTAAATCTACTAAGGAGGAAATGAAATAACAATTTACTACCCATATGGGGAGACTTCAGGTTGCTTTTTATCCTAATATCTCATTCTATAAATAAATGAAAACTTGTTTTCCCCTCTTAGACTTATCCTTTATATTATCATGAAATTTCCATATAATTACCAATTGAAACATGTTTTGAAAGTTACTTTATCAGATGAGTTGAATTTCTTTGTCACTAGACATCAATTTGAATTAATATCTTGTATAATAAAATTTACATAATTATGTAATGTATTAATTTTTTCCTGAGCTGAGGGACTCAGTGAGCGTAGTTTTGACTGTAGTTAGGGTTACAACAAAATCCTACAAACTTTGTTCCTTTTCTATTATTTCCCTAATATTTCCCTAATTTCATTGTGGTGAAAGACTAGTAGGTGTATATTAAATTGTTCTTAGGCCTCCATTTACAGGTTTTCAAACTAATAAGTTTTGTGTCTTTTTTTTTTTGCTCAATTTTTTCCTAAACCATAAAAATCATAGGTATAACAAGATGGTACTCAACTTTTACCCAGGAGCCCCTTGTAAAATTTCCTCCTGATGAGTTTTGTGGGTCTTTTCATGGGAATTTTAGATTCTTGCAAACCAAACTAATATCACTGATATTTTAGGTCATACAGATTAGACCATGCATTTTAGGGAAAGATCCTAAATAGGACTTATCATCCGAGAATGTCCCAATGTTTTCCAGACATGAATGAGGGATGTTTCCTGACCATGGTCTTGTGATTTCTGAATCTAAGGCATGACATAGAGAAATTTAGCAAGGATTAACCATATGGATGTTTTATAACATGATTTATTTTGGGCATACAGTGGTTGTAAGAGTCTCTCACGTGGAAGAATTTACCTTTGGTTGATAGGAAATTTTTGTGGGCTACATTAGCAGATCCAATTGGGGCGTATTGTGAATATTTAAAACAAGGTGTCTTTTGGAAACTATCCCTCCACTTACAATGGACTAATAATTTTATGAAAATTCTAATTTCTCAAGACCACAAAGGATGGCATGTCATGGGAATCATCTCTGAAAATGAATAGGGCATATGTATCGATACCGTCCATGAATGAGAAACCACTTATACATGAATTTGGATTGGGTAAATGTGGTTTGGAGAAATATTTATTTTAATTTCGTCCATCTAAGAAATTGACCATGTTTTTTGATTTCTTATGGAAAGAACGCTGATGGGATAAAATTTAAGATCATTTAACTTTTATTGATGGATAAATCTTTTCCCTTTTCTTGGTAATTTGTTCAAGAATGCTTCTTCATCCCTAGGAATGAAGGGAGAGGTTGTAAAATATATTGTAGGGATTTTTGAATCCTTATAGTGATGTGGGATGAAAAATATAATTGGGGAATACAGTGATAGATAAATCCTCTCTTAAAGATGAATTTTCCTTTGGTTGATAGGCCATTTTATGGTCAACTTATATAAGGCCAACTGGTGTATATTATGTATAGTCAAAAAAATGAGTCCTCAGGACACTGGACCTTCATTTTCGATAACTAGGGTTTTTAATGGGGATTTAAAACTTTTTATACATAGGTTTAGTTTGTGAAAAGAGAGTGTATGAACATTAAAGGGGGGTTTCTTGTCAAAACATCCAAGGAATGGGTAGAAACTTTTTTCTAGCACATGTTTGATCCATGCATAGGAATGATTTTTCATTATGATAAGCCCTGATATATAAGGTTTGGGCATGACTACATATCTCATTAGAACAAGAATCATGCCATATGTAGTTCTTGGAAGGTTCCCCATATAGGTGAGTCATATGCATAGGGAATGGGATATTTTTTTTAATATTACCTTATGAATTTGGTGAGGCACATATTAGTCCCCCCCCCCCTTTATATAGATTGAGCTCATGAATATGAGAGTGGGGTAATTTGTTTTTGTGGCTATAATACAATATAAAATATGTGTGTCATTACTTATCTCGTTAAAGTGAGAATCGGAAATTACGTATTTTTTATAGGGTTCCCTATGTAAGTCAATCCCATTCATAAGGAAGGGGAACTTGTATCTTTTTTGTGGATAAACCCATGATTTCACATTTGGGTGTCACTATGTATTCTATAATTTAAGGAATCTATCTACATGTAGTTCAAGGTATCATGAAGTTTAGTTTCGTGTGACTATAAAATCTCTCGTGCAGTTTAACATCATACGATGAGGACGACATGTGGTTTTGTTGTTTAAGATCATGTGTCTAGGAACATTTTGTCATAAAATGATGTGTAAAGTGTGTTTCATTAGGGTAGGATGTTTCAACATTCCCCGAACGTGATTTGGAAAGAAATTGTAATCTATAACTCCAAGGATTCTGAGAATAGGAGAAATGATATGGGGAAAACATTCATTGGGGATTATGAAGATATAAGATGTTGCTCCTGAGGATGAATTTTTCATTATTTGGTAGTCTTTTTTGTGGGATATATATGCAGATCCAACTGGGGATTATTGAGCATAGTAAAACAAAGGTGTCCTCAGAACAATGAACCTCTATTTCCGATGGGCTATGGAATATTTTAAAGATCCAAAACTGCTCAGGGCACAGAGTATATTGAATGGAAGTAATTATTTCGGGCACATAAGAAACATTCATACTAAAACTAGCCTTATATTTTGACATTCCCTACACCTATCTAACTCATAAATATGGGGGTCATTTTGTTTTCCTTGATATATCCCTGAATGAGGAACCCAAACATGAGATCTTCTACATAGATATGCATTTTTAAATATAATATGGAATTTTTTTTCTTTTTGTATCTCATGGATGTGACTTGGAAATGGGGACTATGCATCACTCATATCTCATCAAAATAAGTATAAATCCAAACTTATTTTTTGAGGAAGCGTGCAGTTTCATGTCACACAATAATGACTTAGGTTCCCCAACCAGAAGAAGAAATATTGTGCATGGATCCATGATTAATGATCCAGGTGTCACTATATATCCTGAAATAGTCGAAATAAATCCATTCATAGTTCTATAAATCATGTGCAGTTTTTCACCATGCTGTAAGGATGTTTTCATTATAGTTTAACTTCATGTGGTAAAGAAAATTGGTGTTCATTTTATTGCCTTTCTACCTAGACAATGACAACCCTAATCTAGACTAACACACCTTGATCGTGTGGGGAATCCCCTAATAAAACTCATAAGCCTATGTGAACTATGTTCAATGTGAGAAACAAGTGGTGGAAAGGCTTTATTCCATCACATAAGGGAGATAAAATTAAGGATAAGATCATTTTGTACTTTTGGTGGGTAGACTAGGATGTAAAATCCATGCATCGCTACGTATCTCATCCAAAAAAGAATCAATCCAAACATAGTTCTCAAAAAGGGTTCCCTATATAGATTGGACATGTACATATTAAGGAGGATATTTTTATTCTTTGTTGTGGATGGACCTATGATTTTAGATTTGGGAATCAGTATGTATATTGGGTGAATAGGAATCAATACACACATGGTTCTCAGGCCCTGTGCAGTTTACCATCATGCGGTGAGGATAGAGGTAAACAAATCATGAAATTTGGGTCTTTTTGTGGCTGGACCCAAGTATGGAAATCTGGGCGTTGCTACATATCCTACATGGATAGGAATATAACCCCATGTGGTTTTTGTAACACCCCAAGATTTTATGAAAAATATTCTTTTTAATTTCATTAATGTCTTGTGTTGTATGCTACACCAAAAGGAACTTGCACAACACGCATCCTTGACATGCCTTGCATTACACGTAATCGCGACCTTCCTAGATAGCGTGTGTAGTACGCAATACCGAGTTTCACTAAACAACGATATGCTATTAAAATATTATTAAAACTAGCCGTTGTTAATAGTAATAACCACTTTTTGAAATTTTGTAAATTTTTTTTTTTCAAAATGGAATTCATTTTTGGATTCGGAATATCGAAATTAGATTAGGGTGAAATTTTGGTACTTTTTGGATAACTTTCATTTTCTGATGAATAGTGAAAATTACTAAATTTTAATTAAAAACAACCTTTTTAATCGAAATAATTAATAGTGATAAATTATTAATTTGAGTGGTTTTAAAGTATATTTAGAATATATTTTTACAATTTAATACAATGTTGGTCATTGGATGTAATTTCACATTTAAACCAGACATAAACAAGTGTCAATCTTTTGATAGTTATTATCTCTTAAGAACGCGCTATTTGTTTTGACGACGGGAATTAATTTTTAAATTAATTAATACAACTTATATGTTTTTAATTTGGTAAAATATACATCATTTTTGAGTTCATAATATCAAATATATCTTAGGCCTAATTTTTGGTATTTTTCTAGAAACTTTCATTTTTTGATGAATAGTGAAACCACTAAGCGGTAGTTAAAAAATTGAATTTTTCATAAAACTTAATTTTACCTCTTCTCTGAGTGGAATTTCAAAAATCCGAGAGACATGGTTAATATCATGGACTAAAATTTGGTTCAATGAGATGAAAATAATTTTTGGTGAATAGTAACTTTTTAGTTTTATTTACCACGGTTAAATGTAAATAGGATAATTAAGGGTAAAAATGATATTATTATTACCCTAAGACATGTCCTAATTCTATTGGATAAGTTTAATTCGACCAAAAATTACCTTAGGAATAAAATATGACCACTTAGGCCCACTTGGATTAGATTAGGACATTTATTATTAATTTATTTAGAGAAGGGTTAAAATAGTTAAAATCAAAGTTTAATAAGTAGATAATTTTTAATATAGGGTTATACACAAGATAAATTCGACTATAAATATTCATTAAAAATATAAAAATATTTCCTCAATAATGGTATTTTATTTATAATTTTTAGACATTAAATAATTTAATTTATTTATGACACAACGATGATGCAGTAATTATCTTATTAATGAAATATTGACATAATTGATGTTATAAATAGACAAATAAATTAAATTTGAGACTTTTTATGAATTACAATAATTTTATAGGTTAATATGACATGTTAGTATTTATTTAAGTAACTCTTCTCGAACTAATCATTCTGTTATGATTTTCACAAAAATCAATTACTAAATAGTGTCAAAATTGACATAAAATAGTTTTTTTTTAAAAATATTATATTATTAATTGTTATTTTTTTCCTAAAAATCTATGGTTCGGCCAAATTACTTATATAAGGTTATATATATTAATAATAAACAACTTGTGGTTCATTTGTCTTGTTATAGTACGTTTATTAACCTTATAGTGTAAGAACACAAAAAAACACGGTAAAAGTAAAATTATCTAACTTAATGTTAAATCTAAATGATTAGGTTGAAATAGGAACCTAAACTTGTCTAAATTTTATTGGATGAGAGGATTTAGACCCAACCCCACCTTAGCTTCTAAATAAATCAATTTGGAGCTATTTAAAACCGAATTTGGCTTTATAATAAAATAATATTTTTAGATTTTCCAAAGGTGCCCCTCTCCTCCCTTATAAAAGGGCACCTCCTCCCTCTCTTCCTCACACCACATTGAGCCTTCAAGCTCGGCCAACCCATGAAATATTCTATACTCCCCTTCCATAGAAACATCCTAGAGGTCCTGGTCTTCTTCAAAGACCAATTTATTGCCCTAAGAGGATGACTCAAAGAGACGCTTCAAAGAAGAGGTAATGTCCGTTACCGATTCTTTCAACTTTATTTCTTCTTCCACTTATTCTTCTTTGGTTGTTTCATTATGAAGTAATAAAATCAGTATCACTCATATAGTGATATTTTATTATATGTATGGAACAAACCTATTTCACCATCTATCCATCCTACGGAAAATGAATTCACCACGCGTGCGTACGTACGGAATACCGTCTCCACGTCGTGGTGTAATCTATTTTCCATCACCACCTTACTTGGATAGGTATAATGGTTCAAATAAATAACTATATATGATTATTGTAAAGTGATATTGATTCTGAAATATTATACCTACACTCTAATACAATTCCACGATCTTGGGAATGATATCATCGCTCGTGCGTACATACAGACTACCGTCTCCACGACGTGATGAGATTCACTCTCCATGTTAACCATTCCTGAATGATTATAAAGTATATATAATGAATAATAATGAAATTTATGACATAGTAATGACACTGGATTAATGTATATATATATATATATGTATTTCATTTACGTAATTTCATTCAATTCAAAAGGGAAACGAAAACAGCGTTCATGCGTACGTACGGCCTACCGTCTCCATGAACGGTGTATTTCATTCCATTAATCGATCTATAATATATATGTATATGATTAATATATATTATATATAAATCATGTTTTACATTATTTAATTATGTAAATAAGGATATAAGTAATAATATCAAGAACGACAAGTCGAAATACATACGATAAATAAAATGATTTTACCCAAAATGCTTCTTTAACATGGAATTTACAAAAGAACGGTTAATATAAAGTCATAAGTGAAACATATATGATATCATAACAATTAATATGATTCTGTAATAAGTCAATGACATTATTTAAATCATTATACAGGAGGTTCGGATACGTATGAAGTATATCGGACCTAAGGTAAGGGATAATTTTGCAAATCTCATTTTTATCTGAGATTTCTTATTCGTAAGTATTTACTGGGGTTTTTTCTATCATCCATCTCCATGTTTTATAAAAGTGTTTTCATGTATGTTTAAAGTCCTTTTTATCCATTTTTTGACTTTTACTAAATGCTATGTAAGGAATCATTCTTTTGTTTACCATACGAGGTACTTTTTGACTTTTCCGACAAAAGTACGAGGAGAATGTTATTTTTAACTTATACGGTGTGAACGGATTTTTACGGTTTCATAATGCCTCATTTTCATGAATATTACTCTACAATATTTTATGACTATTTTCATCAAAATACTTTTCTTTTAAAATTGCATGGAATTTTGTGAAAAGAATAAGATTTTAAAGAAGAACGGATATTTTCCTCAAGAATTCATTTCAAGTGTTTTATAAAAATCATTTTCCATATAAGATGGAATTATTTCATATGTGTATGTTTCAAGTATAATGTCTCCATGATTTACATGGTTTCACTTTTCTTATGATGAAATATCCATTTGTTTTATATGGATTATGTGATGATTTGATGATGTTTATAAAACCCATTTTATTCTTTGGGTTATGATGAATGATTGATGTATATTTTGTGGCACAAGTAAGAGTGATTTCAATATGATATTGGTGGGACCTATATCTCCCTCCAATGCATTGGGTAAATATTTTATATCTCATGAGATAGACATGGATGGAACGGTAAGTTAATCCGGTTCAGTGTTACAGGACTGAAACGACGAGTGAACTCGATTCAGAATGAGACTTTGTCCACTAAGATGGTCTTGGAAGCAATGCCTTGGATACTATGGAAATCATTACATGTGCTTAATGGATTCCACAATTACATGTTCTATTACCATGATATTTTATCATGGTTTATGTTCCATTATGATCTATGCCTTATGTACTTCCATGTTTTATGTTGTTGCTCAAGATTTTGATGTTTAAACATTATGTTCATGTTTTTATGTTCAAATGTATATGGTATGTCTTATTTTATCCATGCTTACCCTTACTGAGCCTTTGAGCTCACCCTTTTTATGTTTTATTTTCCCCCAGGATCAAAAGAAAGGTTTTAGGTAAGGAAACAAAAAGTGGAAGATCTTTATGGGAGATGTTGAAGATCTTTCACCGCGATTAGAAGATTACGTTCCATGTTTCCAAAGACACTAATCTATTATGGTCCTTGTGTGTCTATTTTTTGTTATGTATTAAGTATTCCGCAAAAGTAATGTAATGTACATGTACGTCAGGCTTCGGGTCTCTACAGTTGGTATCAGAGGAAAGGTTTAGTCAACCTTTGGATACTAGGATGCGAGAAAATTAGTGAGATCGCTAGAGATATTTCTAAGGTATGTCTAGGGATGTCCCTAAGGTTAAGTATACGTATAGGATATAGTCCTAGAACTATGGTAACGATCTTAGAATTTAACCTATGATGTTAGATATTGAAGGTACTCCCCCTTTATTATGTTGTTTTCCCTAGCATGATTTTTTCCTCTCACACTATTCTTTTTGGATTTTAGATGATGGCTGGAACCCGAAGGAACCGTGTTGATCAATGTAATGGAAAATGCAATGATTGTACTCCTGAACAAACAAATGTTATGGGAGATGGAGTGGAAAATCTTATTTCTATACTTACACAAGCTATGAATCATTCTGGACTTCCAAATGAGCAGATAAGGGAACAATATTCTATTGATTCCTTCATGAGGAAACGTCCACCTTCTTTCAGTGGGTCCTCTGGTCCACTTGTTGTTGAACAATGGACCAGTACTACTGAAAAGATATTTTCAGTTATTCAGTTTTCTGAACATGATAATGTCATCTTACCAGTGTATCGTTTGGAAGGTGGTGCTGATCAATGGTGGAATATTATCAAGAATATGAGGCCAAGATACGAAATTGAGTCCATGGAATGGGACGAGTTCAAGAACTTATTTTTCAATAAGTACATCCCTCGTATTCTTCGAACAATGATGGAGAAGGAGTTTCTTGAACTAAAGCAAAAGGATGATGAATCTGTTGGTATATATGAAGCTAATTTTACAAGGCATGCAAGGTATTCATCTAGATTTATCATCCAACCCAAAAGTAAAGTTGATTAATTCTTCAGTGGATTAAAACCAAATCTTCGAAGGGCATTAGCTATAAGAGACTTCAGTAGCTAGGAATAAATTGTGCGTTGTGCTATCAAGGTAGAAAAGGAAGTTGGTTTTACTTATCCATCTCATAGTTTTGACAAGAAACAAAAGATGGAGTTCAAGGAGAAATCTCAAAATAATGGTGAAAAGAAGATGAATGTTTCCTAATTCTCAAAGTGTGGAAAGACGCATGGTGGATATTGTCTTAAAGGGACTAGAAAATTTTTTAAGTGTGGAAAAGAAGGTCATCAAGAAGCTAAGTGTCAAAGTAATGAAAAATAGGGTTTCTAATGATATGAATAAAGAAAATACTGCAGATAACACACCACCAACACTTCAATGCTTCAAGTTCAAGGAAATAGGGAATTATGCTAATAAATTCCCTAATACAAGGGTTAGTGATGATCGACATGAGCAACCACTTAAGGAAAAGGACAAAGGGAAGTCACATGCGATCACTATTGGCGATGTTGAATATGACAAAGATGTGGTGGAATGATTAAGTGTTTATGTAATGGGATTCCAAAATAAAGTTGTATATAGTATCGTGGAATAATGGAATATTTATGTATTGGTCTATTGTGGTTTTCAAGGGTACCAGTAACCATGGAAAGTGATTGAGATATTTTTGGAAAAAAAGATGATATGCGCATAATGAAGGGAAAATGAGAAAATGAAATGTTTGACAGTATTCATGAGATCATGATTGATATAGGGACTAAGTGATATCATGGTTTGAGTATATAGAATTTTGAGGATTTTGGTATGTGGAAAGAGTTAACTTTTAACAGCACTCATGTTTTCAGTAAGGTTTAATGGGTATTCATTTTTTTTCAAGAGAATACATGATTAAGGCCTTCGAATGTTTGGAATGTGACCAAGAAGACATATCTCATGATATATGGGGTTCAACAATGGTATTAACATGCTAGTTGTATGAACTATTTGGTAATTGTTTTCACTATAATATGAGATTAGAAAATATTATTTTGGATAATCCTAAAGATTAGAATGGATTATGTTGGACATAAGTTAGTATTGTTTAAGGATAGAAGTTTTTCCGATATTATTTATGGGATGTTATAGTAATGTAGTTTTAGAAAAAGGAAAACCTTCAGGATGGGCGACAGCCCATCGCGTCGGACAAGGCTGTGGGAATCGATCCCACAACCGAAGTGCGACTGGCCTTTATCGCCTACCACTGGCCTACAGGAAGTCCCTGTTTAGTAGAAACTAGTTTTATTATATTAAGCAGTATGATATAAACAGTATAAGTCCATTTTAGGAACCATATACGATTAATCTCACTATAGATAGACTTATGTATTTTTTTCTAACTTTTCTAACCATTTGTTTGAGACAGATGGAATGAACCATCATTCTATCACATGATCTACTAAAACATCATGAATGACAAATTCAACTTCATTTATGTCACGACCCCCTCCCACCAAAGATTCCCCTCTTGATCTGGCAATGGTGAAAGGAAGATAATGACCCCCGAGTCCCGCCTCCAGTAGGCCCCGAGTTGGCGACTAGCACCAAGGGTATGAGTTTTCACATATATGGGAGGCATTACCCTTTTTATTATTCTGGATTGGGAAATAGGACAAGTCAACCACAAAAAAGGGAAAATAACAAGTGTATATAAATAAATCCAAACCAATACCACATGCATGTTTAAACAATTTTTATAACAAGGTACAAGTACAAGGAAGCTCAAAAGTACAATGCCAAAGAAAACAAGAGAACAACAGCTGCAACAACTCCAACTGCCCGACTAGTAGGGTCCCGCATGGCCCTGGTAGTCCTCCTGGAAACCTGAAAGTAAACGTAGGGTGAGAATACAAGTATACTCAGTAGGGAAACCTAAAGCTCTCGTGCACAAGTGGGGAGACACCCTAAGGTCCCGTGAGAAAACAGAAGAACCAGAAACTAACAAGGAAAAACTATCCACCCAGCCTCACTGGTCACACTCACCAAGTAACACAAACAAGTTTAGTATATATATAGAACAAAAGTATTGGGTACCCCGCACCATTTCCCATATAATTAGATGTTGCTCTTCCTAACGGAAAACGTCCTGACGCTACCACACTCTTCCCGCCCGCACACACCTGGGCCAAACCACGCATCCCGCCCGCACACACCTGGGCCTCACATCCACGCATCTCGCCCGCACACACCTGTGCCACAACCACTAACCCGCCCGCAGACACCTGGGCCTCATCCCGAAGGTTCTTGGGAACGGTAAGCCTGCCCGAAGAGTCTTGGGCTAAAGGTCGCCTCAATCCATCACAGCCTCTGAGACCTACCCGAAGAGTCTTGGGTGTAAGGTCACCTCAAGCCATCATAGCCTATGGAAGAAGGAGCAGGAAGGAGCTAGTAACTAAGGGGGAACACCCTCTCCCATAAAATGGGAGTGTTCGGCACTAGGTTCTTGACATGGGTGTGGTGAGACCAAACACAAAGATACAATTATATATATACATATACCAAACACACAGCCCAACCTATGGCTTCTTAAAAAGAGAAACTGAGCATGTGCCTCGGCACTGCTACCACGAAGCATGCATCAACAACCAAACAATCATCCCCCAACCCCATTTAGGTTTTCGTGTTTTAAACAATGGTTTAACAAATTATTGCTACTGGGAAACTATCATCCAGAAAAAACCTTTCACAAACATATCCCTGCCATCCACAACCAAGGTTAGGTAAAACGCAAGCGACCACATGCGATTTCATTTACAAAAGATTATCACAACCATACAACATTCCATCATTCATTTATTTCAAAGTTCCACACATAAAACCCTTTCCACACACAAAACATTTCCGCATTTGAAAACACCTTTTACTTCAAAACACATTTCATAATCAAAACACTTTTGATAAATAAATGCATTTTCCACAAACCAACCAAACCACCAACATGTTCTTTATTCCAACATTGTTCAACCCGGGTGATCACACAAGGTTTTCATTCTCATTTAATCAGCCAGTCTTTAAGTGCTTATCCATTTTCCATGTTTTAACAGAACCAACCACAAAAAATTAATATATCAATTGTGCACGCAAAGTCCACCAACGGCCTTGATTTTCAGTAGGCAAAGGCCTTTCAATCCAAAATCACAATCAGAAGATAAAGAAACTGGAAGGCAATAGAAACAGCACAAAACCCCAAACCCTTCTTTATCCGGTTATTATTTTTATTTAAAGTTCAACTGCATCCCATGGAACAAAAGAAAAATATCCCACCCCGCATGTTGCACCAAAAAGAGAGACGAAGGTAAACCCCTACCTCAAAAGGTTCCGATCACGTCGCTTCCGACGACGTCCTTCGGTGTCCTCCGCCTTCGCCAAACCCGACAAACGCCTCCTAGGATGGAAGCTGGAGAAGGAAGGCCAGAAGGAAATTTGACAAGTCCGGGCTTAGAAGCTTCGTCTCATCGCTACGATCCTGTGGCCGCTGACGGATCGTAATTCGGAGCTCGGACAAAGAAGTTAGAGGAGGAAGACTTCTTGATCAACCAAGAGTGTCGTCGTGCGAAGAAGAAGCGATTGGTCTAGAAATAATCTGCGACCCTTTCATATATAGCATACGAATAGGTAAAATTGTATGCCCCGTGTATTGATGAATACACGGTGTGACTGTACACCCGTTACGTGTTTTGACTGGTCAATACACGACACGTCTCGCGGTTTCCACGCGTTTTAAAAAAACGTTAATTTTATTAATATGTGTGTTTCATTGACCCGAGACATAACTCATAAAAAGGTATCCATCACTGGTCTTGAAATGACCTTCTTAATTATAGGATTACACTGCCGCTGACGGTTCGTCATTCCGACACCATATGAAGAAGTTATAGACTTTTTAAGTTTTGATCACCCAAAATAATAATATTATTATTTTATTATTATAATAATAATTTAATATTTTGATCAAAAGGGCTTGTGGCGTGAATCTCTCCCCTTACCCCATGCGCACTCCCTTATTTTATTATTGTATTGCTATTTTAATATATTAAATCAACATTATATAAAATATATGATATATTAAATCAAATTATATAAAAAAATGATTTATACAAGGGAAAGGGGGCATTCACGCCTCCCCTCCCCATCTCATGCGCCTCCCCATAAATTTATTATAATTTATTAAATAAAACCATTTTCCTTTTAATTGTATTATTATATTTATTATACGATCAATGTTATTAATTTCATAATTCAATTTTGGGAGAACCTATGCACAACCATTCCATGCGACTCAAAACCATTTCATTTAATTGAATTAAATGACAAAACAAAATTAATATAACATACATATTCAACCCCATTTTAATACATTTAATTTTATTAACCTCTCACATATAATTTTACGCCATCATTGTTATTTATTGTTCTTCAATAACAATAACATTTCATCAACTTATTTTATTAACTCACCGACGTTATTGTTTTTAATAACAAGAAGATTTACGCTCGTCGCATTGACCACGTTAAACCACCCTGTTGGATATCTGAATCCAACCATGCCATGTCAATGTCGCGTAACATCCATCAATTTAATTATTTTAATTCTATTTATTTTTATTTCACACTGATTAAATTGAAACCACATTTATTAAATAAAAACCATTCAATTTCATAAACCCAATATAACGAACACACCTTTAATTTTTGAACGCACCACCGTGCTTCCACTTGCATGTTCATTTAATTGTTTGCAATAAATACCATGATTCATTTCATCAATTTCTCATTATTATTAATATTATGAATAATATTAATAACACAACAACCATATTTATTATTCAAATTTAATTTCCACAATTACTCAATTAATATAAAAAAACTGCATGTTTCATTTATCAACGTCTAATGGATCACACACCTTCCCACTTCACATCATTAATAATAATAACACCAATTAAATCATTTTATCATGATTACTCTTTTTAGTTTAATTAATCACACAATTTATGTCATCATCATTATTATTGACATATTTTTACGTTACCATCAGTATTAAAATTATCATTATAACGCGCGTCGTGTTGACCACATCGATTTCAACAAAGGAATGGACCGGAGGGGTCCGGTCCATTACATCAGATACCTCTTAAAACATTATCATCCTCGAGAATTAAAAACCAATCAAGAAAAAGAATGGATCCAAACAACCACTCTGCAAGATACCTCTTAGGGCTCTTGTCATAACAAGAAACAACCGACAACTCTAATTATGTGAGTTAGTAATTCCCTCTCCTATGTCGAGATATTATCCGCTTTAGGGGGACTGACTCGCCTGCACGGGTTTAATCGCATCTGCATTAATGCGTCTCGATTAAGGACTGGGCCTTCCCACTTCCATATATTAGGTTTTTTTTCCAACTTACACTGCACCCAACAACGTACAACCCACACACTGCCCGGACACATGGCTTGAGGAATTCCTTCTCCCATGTTGAGATATTATTTGCTTTAGGCGTCACTGACTCGCCTTCACTAGATAAATCGCATCCACATTAATGCGTCTCGATTAGGGATTAGGTCTTCCCCTCCACATGATAGGGCTCTTCACATACATTTAATGAAAAGCGGGAAACAACATAGCATTAAAAACTCACAAAAACAAGGTCCAGACCCAGAGAATGAGCAAAAGAGTTCCAACAATGGAGTGTAATGCTCCCAACAAAACATAAAGGAGATCATTCAAGAAAACCCAAACACATCTCTATCGATCCCTGGTCCTTCTAGAGATGCTGCCTCTGATGCATGTAACTATCCTCACTGAGCTCCTCTGCCTCTCTGTTGACGTCCTCCTCCTCGACCACGTCTCGATTGGGATCCTTGAGGAACTCCTTGTGGCTGGCCACCACCTGCTCCATCTCCCCTCAAAGGGACTGGAGCCTGTTGCTGCTGGAAGGGTCTTGTCGGTGACTGGTGCTGCTGAGGAGGGCGTTGAACCTATCCATCTCCACCGTGCTGAGCTCTGGTCGGGCACTGACTCCGGACGTGCCCGAAACCTCCACAAGAAAAACACTTCAGTCCAGGACTCGAGAAGGAAGGACGAGGGCCTGAAGACCTGAACTGGAACCGCTGGGGCCTGCTCCCCACTGGCGTGTACCTGGAAGGTCCGGTCGCAGGAGGTCTGCTACTGACTGCCTTCCCCTTTGACGGACCCGCCTGGATCCCTTCTCGGGGTGCACCTCCCTGCAAGTGCATCCTCTCTACAACTTCCGCCTTCTTCTGTACGGATAAGTATGTCGAAAGGGTGAAGGGGGTCACAACATACTAGAGCGATGGACGAAGCACCTCTTCCAAACGTCTCGCCCGAGACTCTTCATCCGGAAAGAGTTCCGGAGCAAAGCGTAGGAGATTCTTGAACTTAATTCCCAACTCTCGAACCGTCATACTCCCCTGCTGAAGGGAGAGCAACTCCTGACGCTTTTCCTCCTTGATCAAAGAAGAAAGGAATTCCTCTCGGAACTCCTTTTCGAAGTCATCCCATGGAATCTCTGCCTCCTTCCTCTCCTCGAGGTAGAGAATCCACCATTGGCGCGCCGCGCCTCTCAGCTGACTGACCGCTAGGGGGACCCAATACTCCTTCAGAGCACGAATCAAGGTAAAAGCGATCCCTAACTCTTCAATCCACCCCTCCGTCTCCAGGTCCGAAGTACTTCCCTCGTACTTCTTGAGAGTCTGACGCTGGAAAGAACGGAGGGTCTTCTGCCACTGGCTGTCTTCCTCCTCTCGATCGATCCTCAGTTGATCGATTGCCTGAACCTGCTGGGCCTCGGCCGCCTGAGCCACCTGGGAACGCCGTCCAGGTGCCATAGCTGTACGGTAAACATGGAAAACCTAAGCCCGAGTAGTAAGAAGATTTCTCAAGGGTTCATTTTATCATTTTACTTTATTCCCAGAACGCCCCAAATCAAGTAAAACACAAAAATGATGATGCATGTACCTTTCCTAGGGTTTCTACCCTAAAATCAATGTAGCCTCACTTGATTCTTCGGTAGGCTCAGAGTCCTTGCATCGGATCATGGGGGGACCTAAAATCCCATGTCCTAGCCGGTCTTCCCTGGCCTATGTCACACACCAAGATCAGCTAACACTGTTTCCCTACCATCCCATGCAATCCTCACTGTGCCTAACTCCAAACTCCATCCTATCTCTCAACCATTGCCTCTGATACCATTCTGTCACGACCCCCTCCCACCAAAGATGCCCCTCCTGATCTGGCAATGGTGAAAGGAAGATAATGACCCCCCGAGTCCCGCCTCCAGTAGGCCACGGGTTGGCGACTAGCACCAAGGGTATGAGTTTTCACAAATATGGGAGGCATTACCCTTTTTATTATTTTGGATCGGGAAATAGGACAAGTCAACCACCAAAAAGGGAAAAGAACAAGTGTATATAAATAAACCCAAACCAAGCCCACATGCATGTTTAAACAATTTTTATAACAAGGTACAAGTACAAGGAATCTCAAAAGTACAATGCCAAAGAAAACAAGAGAACAACAACTGCAACAACTCCAACTGCCCGACTAGTAGGGTCCCGCACGGCCCTGGTAGTCCTCCTGGAAACCTGAAAGTAAACGTAGGTTGATCATACAAGTATACTCAGTAGGGAAACCTAAAGCTCTCATGCACAAGTGGGGAGACACCCTAAGGTCCCGTGAGAAAACAGATGAACCAGAAACTAACAAGGAAAAACTATCCACCCAGCCTCACTGGTCACACTCACCAAGTAACACAAACAAGTTTAGTATATATATAGAACAAAAGTATTGGGTACCATGCACCATTTCCCACTTAATTAGATGCTGCTCTTCCTAACGGAAAACGTCCTGACGCTACCACACTCTTCCCGCCCGCACACACCTGTGCCAAACCACGCATCCCACCCGCACACACCTGGGCCTCACAACCACGCATCTCGCCCGCACACACCTGGGCCACAACCACTAACCCGCCCGCAGACACCTGGGCCTCATCCCGAAGGTTCTTGGGAACGGTAAGCCTGCCCGAAGAGTCTTGGGCTAAAGGTCACCTCAAGCCATCACAGCCTCCGAGACCTACCCGAAGAGTCTTGGGTGTAAGTTCACCTCAAGCCATCATATCATATGGAAGAAGGAGCAGGAAGGAGCTAGTAACTAAGGGGGAACACCCTCTCCCATAAAATGGGAGTGTTCGGCACTAGGTGCTTGACATGGGTGTGGTGTGACAAAACACAAAGATACAATTATATATATACATATACCAATCACACAGCCCAACCTATGGCTTCTTAAAAAGAGAAACTGAGCATGTGCCTCGGCACTGCTACCACGAAGCGTGCATCAACAACCAAAAAATCATCCCCCAACCCCATTTAGGTTTTCATGTTTCATGCAATGGTTTAACAAATTATTACTACTGGGCAACTATCATCCAGAAAAAACCTTTCACAAACATATCCCTGCCATCCACAACCATGGTTAGGTAAAACGCAAGCGACCACATGCCATTTCATTTACAAAAGATTATCACAACCATACAACATTCCATCATTCATTTATTTCAAAGTTCCACACATAAAACCCTTTCCACACACAAAACATTTCCGCATTTCAAAACACCTTTTACTTCAAAACACATTTCATAATCAAAACACTTTTCATAAATAAAGGCATTTTCCACAAACCAACCAAACCACCAACATGTTCATTATTCCAACTTTGTTCAACCCGGGTGATCACACAAGGTTTTCATTCTCATTTAATCAGCCAGTCTTTACGTGCTTATCCATTTTCCATGTTTTAAAAAAACCAACCACAAACAATTCAGATATCAATTGTGCACGCAAAGGCCACCAACGGCCTTGATTTTCAGTAGGCAAAGGCCATTCAATCCAAAATCACAATCAGAAGATAAAGAAACTGGAAGGCAATAGAAACAGCACAAAACCCCAAACCCTTCTTTATCCGGTTATTATCTTTATTTAAAGTTCAACTGCATCCCATGGAACAAAAGAAAAATATCCCACCCCGCATGTTGCACTAAAAAGAGAGACGAAGGTAAACCCCTGCCTCAAAAGGTCCCGATCACGTCGCTTCTGACGACGTCCTTCGGTGTCCTCCGCCTTCGCCAAACCCGACAAACGCCTCCTAGGATGGAAGCTGGAGAAGGAAGGCCGGAAGGAAAGGTGACAAGTCCGGGATTAGAAGCTTCTTCTCATCGCTACGATCCTGTGGCCGCTGACGGATCGTAATTCGGAGCTCGGACAAAGAAGTTAGAGGAGGAAGACTTCTTGATCAACCATGAGTTTCGTCGTGCGAAGAAGAAGCGATTGGTCTGGAAATAATCCACGACCCTTTCTTATATAGCCTACGAATAGGTAAAACAGTATGAAGCGTGTATTGATGAATACATGGTGTGACTGTACACCCGTTACGTGTTTTGACTGGTCAACACACGACACATCACGCGGTTTCCACGCGTTTTCAAAAAACGTTAATTTTATTAATATGTGTGTTCCGTTGACCCGAGACATAACTCATAAAAAGGTATCCATCACTGGTCTTAAAATGACTGTCTTAATTACAGGATTACACTGCCGCTGACGGTTCGTCATTCCGACACCTTATGAAGAAGTTATAGACTTTTTAAGTTTTGATCACCCAAAATAATAATAATATTATTTTATTATTATTATAATAATTTAATATTTTGATCAAAAGGGCTTGTGGCGTGAATCTCTCCCCTTACCCCATGCGCACTCCCTTATTTTATTATTGTATTACTATTTTAATATATTAAATCAACATTATATAAAATATATGATATATTAAATCAAATTATATAAAAAAATGATTTATACAAGGGAAAGGGGGAATTCACGCCTCCCCTCCCCATCTCATGCGCCTCCCCATAAATTTATTATAATTTATTAAATAAACCATTTTCCTTTTAATTGTATTATTATATTTATTATACGATCAAAGTTATTAATTTCATAATTCAATTTTGGGAGAACCTATGCACAACCATTCCATGCGACTCAAAACCATTTCATTTAATTGAATTAAATGACAAAACAAAATTAATATAACATACATATTCAACCCCATTTTAATAGATTTAATTTTATTAACCTATCACATATAGTTTTACGCCATCATTGTTATTTATTGTTCTTCAATAACAATAACATTTCATCAACTTATTTTATTAACTCACCGACGTTATTGATTTTAATAAGAAGAAGATTTATGCTCGTCGCATTGACCACGTTAAACCACCCTGTTGGATATCTGAATACAACCATGCCATGTCAATGTCACGTAACATCCATCAATTTAATTATTTTAAATCTATTTATTTTTATTTCACACTGATTTAATTGAAACCACATTTATTAAATAAAAACCATTCAATTTCATAAACCCAATATAACGAACTCACCTTTAATTTTTGAACGCACCACCGTGCTTCCACTTGCATGTTCATTTAATTGTTTGCAATAAATACCATGACTCATTTCATCAATTTCTCATTATTATTAATATTATGAATAATATTAATAACACAACAGCCATATTTATTATTCAAATTTAATTTCAACAATTACTCAATTAATAAAAAAAACTGCATGTTTCATTTATCAACGTCTAATGGATCACACACCTTCCCACTTCACATCATTAATAATAATAACACCAATTAAATCATTTTATCATGATTACTCTTTTTAGTTTAATTAATCACACAATTTATGTCATCATCATTATTATTAACATATTTTTACGTTATCATCAGTATTAAAATTATCATTATAACGCGCGTCGTGTTGACCACATCGATTTCAACAAAGGAATGGACCGGAGGGGTCCGGTCCATTACAATTTATTTAAGAGATGAAGTGGAAATTGTTTGAATAACGACCAATGGTGAGACTATACCAAAATCACGAAAGTATTTCTTCTAATTCCAATTTCATCAACTTTAGGGAAATGATCTTGAAAACCAAAAATGTTGTCCTAGTGCTCTTATATCTGATGAACCAGATGGTACCTTAGATCATCACAAATTTATGGCTTTGTGATTGTTGGCTTTTCCATAGCCATTTTCTCTACCACTCTCCATCAGAACATGATGGTTAGATTTCTCTTTCATATCCATAATTTCACCTATGTGGAAACCCAGTGATTAGTTTATTTGGGTAACCGTTACGTTTCAAACTTTTGTTTTTAAAGATTGGTTTTGGTATTCCTTTTTGACGATGTGGGATTCTATTAAAGAAACATTCGAGTGGTAAACCATTTATAACCCCGACGAATTTCGAGGGAGAAATTCATTTTAAGGGGGGTAGAATGTAACACCCCGAGATTTTATGAAAAATATTCTTTTTAATTTCATTAATGTCTTGTGTTGTATGCTACACCAAAAGGAGCTTGCACAACACGCATCGTTGACTTGTTTTGCATTACACGCAATCACGACCTTCCTCGATAACATGTGTAGTACGCAATACCGACTTTCACTAAACAAAGATATGCTATTAAAATATTATTAAAACTAGCTGTTGTGAATAGTAATAACCACTTTTCAAAATTTAGTAAAATTTTATTTTTCAAAATGGACTTCATTTTTGGATTCAAAATATCGAAATTAGATTAGGGTGAAATTTTGGTACTTTTTGGATAACTTTCATTTTCTGATGAATAGTTAAAATTACTAAATTTTAATTAAAAACAACCTTTTTAATCGAAATAATTAATAGTGATAAATTATTAATTTGAGTGGTTTTAAAATATATTTAGAATATATTTTTACAATTTAATACAATGTTGGTCATTGGATGTAATTTCACATTTAAACCAGACATAAACAAGTGTCAATCTTTTGATAGTTATTATCTCTTCAGAACACGCTATTTTTTTTGACGTCGGGAATTAATTTTTAAATTAATTAATGCAACTGATATGTTTTGAATTTGGTAAAATAGACATAATTTTTGAGTCCATAATATCAAATATAGCTTAGGCCTAATTTTTGGTATTTTTCTGGAAACATTCATTTTTTGATTAATAGTGAAACCACTAAGTGGTAGTTAAAAAATTGAATTTTTCATAAAACTTAATTTTACCGCTTCTCTGAGTGGAATTTAGAAAATCCAAGAGACACGGTTAATATCAAGGACTAAAATGTGGTTCAATGAGATGAAAATAATTTTTGGTGAATAGTAACTTTTTATTTTCATTTACCACGGTTAAAAGTAAATAGGATAATTAAGGGTACAAATGATATTATTATTACCCTAAAACATGTCCTAATTCTATTGGATAAGTTTAATTCGACGAAAAATAACCTTAGGAATAAAATATGACCATTTAGGCCCACTTAGATTATATTAGGACATTTATTATTAATTTATTTAAAGAAGGGTTAAAATAGTTAAAATCAAAGTTTAATAAGTAGATAATTTTTAATATAGGGTTATACATAAGATAAATTCGACTATAAATATTCATTAGAAATATAAAAATATTTCCTAAATAATGGTATTTTATTTGTAATTTTTATACATTAAATAATTTAATTTATTTATGACACAACGATGATGTAGTAATTATCTTATTAATTAAATATTGACATAATTGATGTTATAAATACCCAAATAAATGTAATTTCAGACTTTTTATGAATTCCACTAATTTTATAGGTTAATATGAAATGTTAGTATTGATTTAAGTAACTTTTTTAGAACTAATAATTCTGTTATGATTTTCACAAAAATCAATTACTAAATAGTGTCAAAATTGACATAAAATAGTTTTTTTAAAAATATTATATTATTATTTGTAATTTTATTCCTAAAAATATAAGGTTCGGAAAAATGACTTAGATAAGATTATATATATTAATAATAAATAACTTGGTGTTCGTTTGTCTTGTTAGAGTAAGTTTATTAACCTTATAGTGTAAGAACACAAAAAGACACGTTAAAAGTAAAATTATCTAACTTAATGTTTAATCTAAATTATAAGGTTAAAATAGGAACCTAAACTTGTCTTAATTCTATTGAATGAGAGGATTTAGACCCATACCCACCTTATATTCTAAATAAATCAATTTGGAGCTATTTAAAATCGATTTTGTCTTTATAATAAAATAATATTTTTAGTTTTTCCAAAGGTGCCCCTCTCCTCCCTTATAAAAGGGAACCTCCTCCCTCTCTTCCTCACACCACTTTGAGCCTTCATGCTTGGACAAACCCAGACAAATTATCTTATACCCTTCCCTAGAAACATCCTAGAGGTCCTGGTCTTCTTCAAAGACCACTTTTAGTGCCCTAAGAGGAGGACTCAAAGACGCACTTCAAAGAAGAGGTAATGTCCGTTACAGATTCTTTCAACTTTATTTCTTCTTCCACTTCTTCTTCTTAGGTTGTTTCATTATGAAGTAATAACATCAGTATCACTCATGAACTGATATGTTATTATAAGTATGAAACAACCCTATTTAACCATCTATCCATCCTACGGAAAATGAAATCACCACGCGTGCGTACGTACGGAATACCGTCTCCACGCTGTGGTGTAATCTATTTTCCATCACCACCTTACATGGATGGGTATAATGGTTCAAATAAATAACTATATATTATTATTGTAAAGTGATATTGATTTTGAAATAGTATGCATACACTCCAATACAATTCCACGATCTTGGGAATGATATCATCGCTTGTGCGTACGTACGGACTACCGTCTCCACGACGTGATGAGATTCACTCTCCATGTTAACCATTCATGAATGATTATAAAGTATATATAATGAAGAATAATGAAATATATGACATAATAATGATACTTTTTTTATGTATATATATATATGTATGTCATGTACTTAATTCCATTCAATTCAAAAGGGAAACGAAAACAGCTTTCATGCGTACGTACGGCCTACCGTCTCCATGAACGGTGTATTTCATTCCTTTTATCGATCTATAATATATATGTATATGATGAATATATATTATATATAAATCATTTTTTACATTCAGTAATTATGTAAATCAGGATATAAGTAATAATATCAAGAACGACAAGTCGAAACACATACGATAAATAAAATGATTTTACCCAAAACGCTGCTTTAACATGGAATTTATAAAAGAATGGGTAATATAAAGTCATAAGTGAAACATATATGATATCATAACAATGAATATGATTATGTAATAAGTCAATGACATTATTTAAATCATTATAAAGGAGCTTCGGATACGTACGAAGCATATCGGACCTAAGGTAAGGGATAATTTTGAAAATCTCATTTTTATCCGAGATTGCTTATTCGTAAGTATTTATTGGGTTATTTATATCATCCATGTCCATGTTTTATAAAAGTGTTTTCATGTATCTTTAAAGACCTTTTTACCCATTTTTGACTTTTACTACATGGTATGTAAGGAATCTTTCTTTTGTTTACCATACGAGGTACTTTTTGACTTTTCCGAAAAAAGTACGAGGAGAATGTTATTTCTTACTTATACGGCGTGAACGGATTTTTACGGTTTTATAATGCCTCATTTTAATGAATATTACTCTACAATATTTTATTACTATTTTCATCAAAATACTTTTCTTTTAAAATTTCATGGAATTTTTTGAAAAGAAAATGATTTTGAACAAGAACGGATATTTTCCTCAAGAATTCATTTCAAGTGTTTTATAAAAATCATTTTCCATATAAGATGAAATTATTTCATATGTGTATGTTTCAAGTATAATGTCTCCATGATTTACATGGTTTCACTTTTCTTATGATGAAATATCCATTTGTTTTATATGGATTATGTGATTATTGGATGATGTTTATAAAACCCATTTTATTCTTTGGGTTATGATGAATGATTGATGTTTATTTTGTGGCACAAGTAAGAATTATTTCAATATGAGATGGGTGGGACCTATATCTCCATCCAATTCATTGGGTAAAGATTTTATATCTCATGAGATAGACATGGCTGGAACGGTAAGTTAATCTGGTTCAGTGTTACAGGACTGAAATGAGGAGTGAAATCGATTTAGAATGGGACTTTGTCCACTAAGATGGTCTTGGAAGCAATGCCTTGGCTACTATGGAAATCATTACATGTACTTAATGGATGCCACAATTACATGTTCTATTCCCATGCTATTTTATCATGGTTTATGTTCAATTATGATCTATGCCTTATGTACTTCCATGTTTTATGTCGTTGCTCAAGATTTTGATGTTTAAACATTATGTTCATGTTTTCAAGTTCAAATGTATATGGTATGTTTTATTTTTTCCATGATTACCCTTACCGAGAATTTTAGCTCACCCTTTTAATGTTTTATTTTCCCCCAGGATCAAAAGAATGGTTTTAGGTAAGGAAACAAAAAGTGGAAGATCTTTATGGGATATGTTGAAGATCTTTCACCACGATTAGATGATTATGTTCCAGGTTTCCAAAGACACTAAACTATTACGGTCCTTGTGTGTATGTTTTTGTTATGTATTAAGTATTCCGAAAAAGTAATGTAATGTCTATGTACGTCAGGCTTCGGGTCTCTACATTTTTGAACAGGAACCCTCTACATAGGTATAACCCATAAGCAGGGGGATTTTTCATGTATTTCACGTTTGGGCCCAAGACATGTGTTTTGGATGTCACTATATATCTCATCAGAGTTAGAATATAGCCACACATAGTTCATGATTATCTTCACTATACAGACCTAACTCATTCATAAGGAGAGGTAATGTTTCTCAATATAGTCCTATAAATATGACCTATAATAGAGTCCCCATAATTGATTCAATGTGTATACAGGGGATGTGGGATTTCATATATTTCATGGATGGGCCTGAGACATAGCGTCCATAAGTCACTATGTATCTTATAAAAATAAGAATCAATCCACATGTAGTTTTATTTGGAATGTTCCAAACATAGGCCTGGCCCATATGTATGGAGGGAGGCATTTTGTGGCTGGACTAGGATGTTAATCCAGGACACCCTATGTATCCTGTTTGAATAGAAATAATATTGTATTTAGATCATAAAAATAGCATGGTAGATTACCAATGGTGATGGAGATGTTCTCTTGGGTGAGAAGATTATGGTGTTGTTCATTTTAAAATAATATAGTGAGCATATTGGTGTTATGCAGTTTATTTTCTAGTGGAATGAGTGATGTACCATGTAGTTTAAAGTCCAATGAACAGGATGAAGATCTTGTAGATATGGGAAGGATTATTTTATAAACCATCTAGAAACATAATTCCAACGTGAAAAGAGGCCATGAGGACAACGGCTGGTATGAAATTCATTCCATGGCTGGAAGGCAATTTGTGACTGGTCCCTACATGAGAGGTCTAGGCATCCCTACATATTTATTTCTGTGGGAATCAATCCTCACATATTTTTGGATGAAGATACCCCCAATGTTGATCTAACTCTCATGTAGTGTATAGGGTAATATTGTCTTTCTCCCAAAGATATATATCTCATGAAATGAGAATCTTCAAATAAAACAAGAATTCTTTTGTAGTTTAACATCATATGTTGAGGATGTTAACTCCTAATTTAATTTCATAGAGTTTGGAATAAGGGGTGTGCACTCTGAAAATGGATATGTTTAATGTAGTAGCATAACAAAACTAACATGATTGAGGGAAAAAATGACCACAAACCACATATTCATTTTTTAGGAGGCTTGTATATAGTTTTAAGTCATGATTATTAGACTTGGGTTTCCAGTTTAAGGTCATGGAGTTCGGACCAATCGAAGGAGACTTCCCCAAAATGGTTGTACATGGTGCGGTTGAGTAACAAACCTAATGTTAATGAGGCAATAACATGACCAATTCCATAACACATGTAAAGACCCGCAAATTTCAAGGAAATTTTTTTCTTAATTTTCTTTGGAATTTTACAAGAGCGCAGCTTCAGACGGCACCTGATTCCGAGGCCCGGTGTGCCCGGAATCAATTTCCGAAGTTTGGCTCGGGTACGTTCAGTGAACGGACGAGCGGGTTTTTCTATCTTTTGAACCGGTGCCCGGAATCAAATTCTGAGGGCACCGATGAAATCGCAGCGCCGGTATTTGCTTAGAAACGCCTCTTCCGGAGTTGCGTTTGCTCAGACGTGGTTTTTAAATTTTGCGGCTTTAAGTCAGAATAAAATAAAGTTTGTGCGACAACTTTATTTTATTTCACTTAAGCTGCTTGGAAGCCACTTGAAGTCACTTAAAGGCGGCTTGAACTGAGTTGAACTGGATAGGATGCTATCCAGAAATATCCTACCCCCTTGGTAGGATATTTGTGAGGTGGGGCCCGCACGAGCCCCGCCGTTTCATTCGCTAAGTAACGCACCCGCGAAAACCCGTCAAAGTAACTGAAAAGTCAACCGACGCGTTTTCTTTAATTCTTAACAGACCATTTAATTGGGCGGTTTATTTCGTGAATTAAATGGACTGTTTCTTCGTGAATTAAATGGGTCGTTTCTTTCGTTGAATTAATTCAACGAATTGATGGATCGTTTCTTAACCGGTTTCGTGTTGGCATGTTTATAAAATAAGACCAACATAAAAATCCTTGGAAAGGATTTGAGAGAATCTTCGTTCCTCCACCCTCTCCGCGAAGAACGCGAAGAACGCGAAGAACGCGAAGAACGCGAAGAACGCCGAACCCGGAAGTCGACGACGCTTTCGCCCGAGACGTTCTTCCGATCTCCGATCTCCGATCACCGACCATTCGAGGTGAGTGATTTCGGATTTCCTCTCAAGTTCTTTTCTTTGGTTTTAAACGAAACACAGATTTAAATATTAATAATTTAAATCTGTTGTTCTTGATTTGTTGAGCTCGCCGGCTCAACGCCGGTTTCCGCGACGACGCGACACCTTCCCGCGACGACGCGACGATCGATCTCTTCCGCGACGATCTCTTCCGCGAAGAACGCCCGCGCTCGACGATCATCAAGGTAGGGATTTGATTGTGATTCTTTTTCCCGTGATTATTCTTTTTAAATAAAGAACCCGATCGAAACAATTTTTAATTTATTTAAAAATTGTTGTTGATTATTCCTCCCGTGATTTATGGCTAACGCGGAGGGTGCGGGTCTAACGAACAAGACCCGGCAACCCTCCGCCGATCTTTTTTTTTTTGGTTGTGCGGATTTGGCGGACGTCGACAAACCGTGCGGCAAGGGCAATTTGTTGGCTCCGCAGTGAAGATCGTCCCCCGGGAGGAGCATCGGCGCAGACGGGAAAGAAAACGGGCCACCGGAGCATCTCCGGCGGCCCGCGGAAGGAGGCGGCGGCGCGGGTCGCCGGCGCGGCGGCGCCGGCGACCGGAGGCGGCGGCGCCAGGCGCGCCGCCGTGGAAACCTTCCGCCGCGGCTGAAGCCGCGGCGGCGGCGGCAGCCGGTTCCGCGGCCGCGCGGAACCGGGACGGACGCGGCGGCCCGGCCGCGTCCGCGAGACAAGCGGCCCCCCGCGGGGCCGCGGTTTCCCTCAAGCCGCGGGTTCAACCCGCGGCGGCGGCGGCTCTTCGGCCGCGCGGCCGAAGACCGAGCCGGCCGGTCCGGTCGGCCGGGCCGCGCCCAGGCCGGACCGGACCCGGCCGAGCCGGTTCGGGCCGGGTCGGGCCGACCCGGTTCGGGCCGACCCGGTTCGGCCGACCCCAGGGGGGGTTCGGGCCGGGTCGCCCCGGGCCCAGAACCCCCGTTTCGGGCCCTCTTCGTTCTTTCGCCCATATCTTGGGCCTGGGACCTCCGATTGACGAACCGTCAGCGGCTACGCGATCCTTGGATCGAGACGGTCGTTTCGGTTTATTATACTCAAGGTTTCGGAAGACTTTGGGTTCGGCCGGGTTGGTTCGTACACGAAGCCAACCGGGCCCTCGGAGCGGAAACGCTCATAACATGAGCTACGGACGTCCGAACGACGTACCGTCAGCTGTGGTGGTTTCCTCTAAGTGAGACGGAACTTTTGGCATACTCCGCCCGAGGATCGGATACAGGCGGAGTACGGTCGGGTTGGTTTTGCCCTAAAAACCAACCGGGCCCCTGGGACGAAAATGCCAATAACTCTCAGACCGGGCGTCCGATTGACGCGCCGTCTGTCGCGTTGAGATCCTGTTGTCGATACGGAACTTTTGGATACATCAACTTCGGACTACGTGTCAGTTGATGTATCAGCCCCTCGGCTCGTGGAGCGGACCCTCCTAAACGAGCTCGCTACGTGCGGGAACCCTAGCGCTGGCTGTGGCTTCGACGACAGAGCAGAGATCCTCCGTGGACTGCGACGACGGCAGAGCAGAGATCCTTCGTGGACTGCGGCGACGACTGTGCAGAGATCCTCAGTGGACTGCGTCGACTACTGCACTCAGCGATCCTACGTGGAAGAGTGCTACCGAACCTGTGTGAGCTGAATCTTCTTTTTACCTTGAGCGGTGGAGCGCTTGGGTGTAGCGGCGGACCCGTGGTACTTGACAGTGGTGGTGCGCTTGGATGCAGCAGCAGACCCTTGGCGGTGGAGCGCTTGGTTGTAGCGGCGGACCCGCGATACTCTACGGAGTGTGTGCGCTTGGTTGTAGCGACAGACCCGCGACGGTGGAGACGTGCGTGCAGAGTACGGAGACCGTGTAGATGACTGAGACCTGACGACTGCTTGACCGACTCGACTTGGAGTGAGTCGACTAGCCCAGTGGACGGAGCGCCCAGTAGTTGGCAGCAGACCCACGGCGGACGGAGCGCCTGGTAGTTGGCGGCAGACCCGCGGTACTCGACAGGAGGAGTACCTCAGTAGGCTATCTGGGTGAGCGCCCGGTATTTGGCAGCAGACCCTCAGCGGACGGAGCGCCCGGTAGTTGGCAGCAGACCCGCGGTACTCGACAGGAGGAGTACTTCAGCAGTCTTAGGTTAGTGAGCAGTACCTCGGAGTCGTGACAGGACCACTGTACACTTCAGAGATGGGGCTCTTCAACACTTACGGTTTCGATAATGAAAATCCTGGTTGAGCTGAATCTTATGTTACTCTCCTTTGTGGTTTGTGTTGAACTATCCTATGTGGATTTACTGTTACTCTCCTTTGTGGACTGTGTTGAACTATCCTATGTGGATTTACTGTTTACTCTCCTTGTGGATTTGAGTCTTGCTTTCCTTTGTGGATTGAGTTGTTCTTGAGCTCGTGAGCAGAGCTAGAATTGGGACTTAGGTATATGTATGGGCATATACCTAAGTCGAGTCAGATGTTACTTCGTGATTGCATCTTTCTTTTGTGCTATATCCTTTGTGGATTTCGGGAGACCTTCGGGGGTCTCGGGGTCCTTACTGAGTAGTTGTACTCACCCCTGCACGGGCTATGCCCGCACTTCGTGGTGTTGGTTGCAGACGACGGACAGCGCTGATCGCGGTTGGGGCGTGGAGCAGGACGGTACCTGGAGGTGGACCACTGGACGGGACGTGCTCAGAGCGGACGTGGGGCCCGAGGAGCTTGGAGGCTATCTGTACCCACCCTTCAGGTGGGATTGCCAGTGGACGACACGAGGCCGCCGTCTTTTCTTCAGTTGCTGTACTTTACTTTTCAGTTGTACTTTACAGTTGGGCTTGTATTTCCGGCCCCTTTACCTTTCTGCACCTTACTTTCCGCTTGCTGACTCTGTGTGGTTGTTACTTATAAAGGCAATGCCTTCCCTGTTTACTGGGATTTTACGCCTTGGTGCTAGTCGCCAGCCCCTGGCCTATGGAAGGCGGGCTTGGGGTAGTCACGGCACGGGCCCCGAGGACGGGTCGTGACAAATTGGTATCAGAGGTGGTCGGTTCTACCGCAAACTCTGATCATCCTTTCTTTCTATGTGAAGCAATAGTGTTTAGTGTATTGAGTGTGGTTATCAGTTCAGGGAGCCCAGTGTTGGTGCGGCGGCCGACGTATCCGTACACCAGGACCCTGACTCCTGATTTCCGACTTAATGCATGAAAACATTGATTGCGTGTGTGTTTCAAGTTTTCCTTGTGATTACTTGTGTCAGCTCACCGGGTATACTGATCTGCTTTATGAAAGTCTCAAGTTTCCTTGTGATTACTTGTGCCAGCTCACCAGGTGTACTGTTCTGACTGTGGTGCTCTTGTTCTCCTTTTCAGGATGGCCCCGCGACGACAGCCAGCTAGGGTTCCGAGTGTAGGGCGCGACGGCAGCCCACCGAGCGATGAGGCCTCGGTGCAGGGCCCTTTTCCAGCAGTGGCACCGGCGGCAGCTTTACCCGCCGAGCCACCGATGCTGCCAGTACCAGACGCTGACGATGCACGTCGCCTCAGGGCACTGCATGAGTTTCAGAGCCAGCGACCGCCCAGGTTTCGCGGTGAGGCGGACCCCCAGGCCGCCGAGGACTGGCTAGAGGCGGTGGTACGGATCTTCAGGCTAGTGAGGACACCAGCGGATCTCATGGTGATTCTCGCGGCGAGCCTCCTGCAGGCGGCGGCAGGACGATGGTGGAGCTTGATGCTCCAGGTGCACGATGAGGCATCTCTTCTTTGGACGGACTTTGAGAGCCTCTTCCGCTCGGAGTTCGTCCCAGCCACCCTTCGTGCGGTGCGTATCCAGGAGCTTCTACAGCTGCGGCAGGGCAGCATGACGGTCGCTCAGTACGCGGCGAGGTTCACCGACCTTTCTCGGTACTCGACAGACATGGTACGGGACCCCTTCTTCCGGGCCCGGACCTTCGAGCAGGGTTTGAGACACGAGATCAGGGCATCGCTGATCTCCCTCAGCATACCGACTCAGACAGGAGTACTAGAGCGGGCCCTTCTGATCGAGAGCTTCCTTGCTGAGTCTACACCAGCACAGAGACCCACCGCAGGGCGGCACGTAGCGGAGTCTTCGGTGGCAGGTAGCCGACAGATGACTCAGGGTTCCAGGCAGACCAGACCTACCAGTGGCCGACTGCACGACTCAGGCTCAGTTGTGCGGGGAAGCCGGGGTGGAGTCAGAGCCAGGCGTGCCGAGAGTGGGCAGTGCTACTCCTGTGGCGGAATTGGTCACATGGCTCGTGACTGCCCGACCCGCCATGCGGGGGAGCAGCAAACGGTTGAGGAACCACCTAGGCAGAGGCAGAGGTTCGACCGTGGCGGTCTGCAGGGAGGAGACGGACGAGGTAGAGGAGCTGGCCGAGCAGCAGGTGGTGGACGACGCTTTGAGGCTCTACCACCACCACCACCAGGAGGTCCACCCCGACCGCAGGGGAGAGCTCAGCTTCAGGCAGTCGAGGCCTTCGATCATGGAGCCCTGGGAGCTGATGGACAGGAGCAGAACTAGTGGATACATCCTTTGTACTTCTGGTTCCTTGTTTCTTTTGTGTAGCGTCTTGTAATATGAGCTGCAATAATAAAAGATGCATACCTTTGTGATATTTTCGTTCCTGTCCTCTTTCGTGATGTTACTAGGAGATTCCAGTTTTGGCTGTTGACTTGACCCTCACTTGTGAGACATCTACTGGAGGAGACCCAGTTACCACACACTGATGCCGACAGTGTGACTCAACCCTTGGAGGCGAGAGTAACAGTTGAATCTCTTAGTAGTAGCGTCGAGGCCTTACGACGTCATCCTTGGTATGGATTAGTATCATCCATGTTAGGATTGACTGTTTTAGGCAAAGAATGTGGTTCATCCAGGGGATGAGACCAGATTTCTCTTTTCGGCAAAGAAGAAATCTTGCAGCTCTTGTGGGACCTGTGATGGTCCAGGCCACGACAAGAAGATCCAGATCATCCAGGAGAGGATGAGGACAGCTCAGAGCCGGCAGAAGTCATATGCTGACAAGAGGCGGAGGCCACTGGAGTTCGAGGATGGCGACCACGTCTTTTTGCGTGTCTCACCTCGACGTGGTTTACGGAGATTTGGCCGAGGCGGCAAGTTGTCTCCACGCTTCATCGGGCCTTTCCAGGTCCTCAGCAGGATAGGAGAGGTGGCTTATCGCCTGGCTCTACCACCTCAGTTGCATCGGGTACACGACGTCTTCCACGTGTCTCAGCTGAGGAGATACGTGCACGACCCGACGCACATCATCGACTTTGGGGAGCTGGACGTGGACGATGGGGTGACTTTTGCGGAGGTCCCAGTGGAGATCGAGGATCGACAGGAGCGGGTCCTACGTGGGCGGTCGATTCCTCTTGTGCGCGTCTGATGGCAGCACGGGAACCTCCAGGAGAGCACTTGGGAGCGGGAGGCTCAGATGCGTGCTCAGTACCCCCATTTGTTCCCCTAGTTTTTGATGTATCTTTACGGGGACGTAAAGCCCTGAGGTGGGAGTAATGTAAAGACCCGCAAATTTCAAGGAAATTTTTTTCTTAATTTTCTTTGGAATTTTACAAGAGCGCAGCTTCAGACGGCACCTGATTCCGAGGCCCGGTGTGCCCGGAATCAATTTCCGAAGTTTGGCTCGGGTACGTTCAGTGAACGGACGAGCGGGTTTTTCTATCTTTTGAACCGGTGCCCGGAATCAAATTCTGAGGGCACCGATGAAATCGCAGCGCCGGTATTTGCTTAGAAACGCCTCTTCCGGAGTTGCGTTTGCTCAGACGTGGTTTTTAAATTTTGCGGCTTTAAGTCAGAATAAAATAAAGTTTGTGCGACAACTTTATTTTATTTCACTTAAGCTGCTTGGAAGCCACTTGAAGTCACTTAAAGGCGGCTTGAACTGAGTTGAACTGGATAGGATGCTATCCAGAAATATCCTACCCCCTTGGTAGGATATTTGTGAGGTGGGGCCCGCACGAGCCCCGCCGTTTCATTCGCTAAGTAACGCACCCGCGAAAACCCGTCAAAGTAACTGAAAAGTCAACCGACGCGTTTTCTTTAATTCTTAACAGACCATTTAATTGGGCGGTTTATTTCGTGAATTAAATGGACTGTTTCTTCGTGAATTAAATGGGTCGTTTCTTTCGTTGAATTAATTCAACGAATTGATGGATCGTTTCTTAACCGGTTTCGTGTTGGCATGTTTATAAAATAAGACCAACATAAAAATCCTTGGAAAGGATTTGAGAGAATCTTCGTTCCTCCACCCTCTCCGCGAAGAACGCGAAGAACGCGAAGAACGCGAAGAACGCGAAGAACGCCGAACCCGGAAGTCGACGACGCTTTCGCCCGAGACGTTCTTCCGATCTCCGATCTCCGATCACCGACCATTCGAGGTGAGTGATTTCGGATTTCCTCTCAAGTTCTTTTCTTTGGTTTTAAACGAAACACAGATTTAAATATTAATAATTTAAATCTGTTGTTCTTGATTTGTTGAGCTCGCCGGCTCAACGCCGGTTTCCGCGACGACGCGACACCTTCCCGCGACGACGCGACGATCGATCTCTTCCGCGACGATCTCTTCCGCGAAGAACGCCCGCGCTCGACGATCATCAAGGTAGGGATTTGATTGTGATTCTTTTTCCCGTGATTATTCTTTTTAAATAAAGAACCCGATCGAAACAATTTTTAATTTATTTAAAAATTGTTGTTGATTATTCCTCCCGTGATTTATGGCTAACGCGGAGGGTGCGGGTCTAACGAACAAGACCCGGCAACCCTCCGCCGATCTTTTTTTTTTTGGTTGTGCGGATTTGGCGGACGTCGACAAACCGTGCGGCAAGGGCAATTTGTTGGCTCCGCAGTGAAGATCGTCCCCCGGGAGGAGCATCGGCGCAGACGGGAAAGAAAACGGGCCACCGGAGCATCTCCGGCGGCCCGCGGAAGGAGGCGGCGGCGCGGGTCGCCGGCGCGGCGGCGCCGGCGACCGGAGGCGGCGGCGCCAGGCGCGCCGCCGTGGAAACCTTCCGCCGCGGCTGAAGCCGCGGCGGCGGCGGCAGCCGGTTCCGCGGCCGCGCGGAACCGGGACGGACGCGGCGGCCCGGCCGCGTCCGCGAGACAAGCGGCCCCCCGCGGGGCCGCGGTTTCCCTCAAGCCGCGGGTTCAACCCGCGGCGGCGGCGGCTCTTCGGCCGCGCGGCCGAAGACCGAGCCGGCCGGTCCGGTCGGCCGGGCCGCGCCCAGGCCGGACCGGACCCGGCCGAGCCGGTTCGGGCCGGGTCGGGCCGACCCGGTTCGGGCCGACCCGGTTCGGCCGACCCCAGGGGGGGTTCGGGCCGGGTCGCCCCGGGCCCAGAACCCCCGTTTCGGGCCCTCTTCGTTCTTTCGCCCATATCTTGGGCCTGGGACCTCCGATTGACGAACCGTCAGCGGCTACGCGATCCTTGGATCGAGACGGTCGTTTCGGTTTATTATACTCAAGGTTTCGGAAGACTTTGGGTTCGGCCGGGTTGGTTCGTACACGAAGCCAACCGGGCCCTCGGAGCGGAAACGCTCATAACATGAGCTACGGACGTCCGAACGACGTACCGTCAGCTGTGGTGGTTTCCTCTAAGTGAGACGGAACTTTTGGCATACTCCGCCCGAGGATCGGATACAGGCGGAGTACGGTCGGGTTGGTTTTGCCCTAAAAACCAACCGGGCCCCTGGGACGAAAATGCCAATAACTCTCAGACCGGGCGTCCGATTGACGCGCCGTCTGTCGCGTTGAGATCCTGTTGTCGATACGGAACTTTTGGATACATCAACTTCGGACTACGTGTCAGTTGATGTATCAGCCCCTCGGCTCGTGGAGCGGACCCTCCTAAACGAGCTCGCTACGTGCGGGAACCCTAGCGCTGGCTGTGGCTTCGACGACAGAGCAGAGATCCTCCGTGGACTGCGACGACGGCAGAGCAGAGATCCTTCGTGGACTGCGGCGACGACTGTGCAGAGATCCTCAGTGGACTGCGTCGACTACTGCACTCAGCGATCCTACGTGGAAGAGTGCTACCGAACCTGTGTGAGCTGAATCTTCTTTTTACCTTGAGCGGTGGAGCGCTTGGGTGTAGCGGCGGACCCGTGGTACTTGACAGTGGTGGTGCGCTTGGATGCAGCAGCAGACCCTTGGCGGTGGAGCGCTTGGTTGTAGCGGCGGACCCGCGATACTCTACGGAGTGTGTGCGCTTGGTTGTAGCGACAGACCCGCGACGGTGGAGACGTGCGTGCAGAGTACGGAGACCGTGTAGATGACTGAGACCTGACGACTGCTTGACCGACTCGACTTGGAGTGAGTCGACTAGCCCAGTGGACGGAGCGCCCAGTAGTTGGCAGCAGACCCACGGCGGACGGAGCGCCTGGTAGTTGGCGGCAGACCCGCGGTACTCGACAGGAGGAGTACCTCAGTAGGCTATCTGGGTGAGCGCCCGGTATTTGGCAGCAGACCCTCAGCGGACGGAGCGCCCGGTAGTTGGCAGCAGACCCGCGGTACTCGACAGGAGGAGTACTTCAGCAGTCTTAGGTTAGTGAGCAGTACCTCGGAGTCGTGACAGGACCACTGTACACTTCAGAGATGGGGCTCTTCAACACTTACGGTTTCGATAATGAAAATCCTGGTTGAGCTGAATCTTATGTTACTCTCCTTTGTGGTTTGTGTTGAACTATCCTATGTGGATTTACTGTTACTCTCCTTTGTGGACTGTGTTGAACTATCCTATGTGGATTTACTGTTTACTCTCCTTGTGGATTTGAGTCTTGCTTTCCTTTGTGGATTGAGTTGTTCTTGAGCTCGTGAGCAGAGCTAGAATTGGGACTTAGGTATATGTATGGGCATATACCTAAGTCGAGTCAGATGTTACTTCGTGATTGCATCTTTCTTTTGTGCTATATCCTTTGTGGATTTCGGGAGACCTTCGGGGGTCTCGGGGTCCTTACTGAGTAGTTGTACTCACCCCTGCACGGGCTATGCCCGCACTTCGTGGTGTTGGTTGCAGACGACGGACAGCGCTGATCGCGGTTGGGGCGTGGAGCAGGACGGTACCTGGAGGTGGACCACTGGACGGGACGTGCTCAGAGCGGACGTGGGGCCCGAGGAGCTTGGAGGCTATCTGTACCCACCCTTCAGGTGGGATTGCCAGTGGACGACACGAGGCCGCCGTCTTTTCTTCAGTTGCTGTACTTTACTTTTCAGTTGTACTTTACAGTTGGGCTTGTATTTCCGGCCCCTTTACCTTTCTGCACCTTACTTTCCGCTTGCTGACTCTGTGTGGTTGTTACTTATAAAGGCAATGCCTTCCCTGTTTACTGGGATTTTACGCCTTGGTGCTAGTCGCCAGCCCCTGGCCTATGGAAGGCGGGCTTGGGGTAGTCACGGCACGGGCCCCGAGGACGGGTCGTGACAACACACTTTCCTAATAAATCTCATGCATAGTTTAGAGTCATGATGCTTAGACTATGATTCCTATTTTAAAGTCATAGAGTTCAAACCCTTGCAAATATTTTAATGTCATGTCGCAATGACTGAATGAAAAAAAAATAATGTCATGTTCCTAGGACATAAATACATAGTTTATCATCATATGGTGTATATGATGATGAGTGTGTAGTTTAACACAATGCAACTAGGATGCAGGTGTTATGCAGTTTATCGTCATGTGGTCGAGATCCTAGTATACTCCTTGTAAGGTCTTGCAGAAAGGACCACCAATTCAACGATGTTTAACATAGTGTAACTAAAATGAATTACCATGTATTTTAACATCATGCGATCAGGTTTATTTTCCATGTAGTTTAACATTGTGTGGTTAGGACAAAGGTCTTGTGGTAACATGAAATACCTATTCAGGAACCTTGCATTGGTGGGATTCAGGGTAAGTCATTCATCCATAAAAATCAAAGAATAAGATCCATTAGAGTAAAATTTGTGTATGTCATAGGGTCCCTCATAATTTAAATCCAATATTGGTGGTTTTATTCTGAGTATCATTGGAGTCCTGAATACCAACAACATCTATCCCTCGAGGAATAACCGGAGGTGAAATTCATTGTTAAAGGCTCATGAAATCTAGTTTTGGTGGACCTCAAAATGGTTAAAGGTATGAAATATCTTATCATTAAATATCTCTAATACATCCAAACATTTTTGGGTTACTCAACTATGGATAGATGATCACAGATGGTGACACAATGTGAGGGAAATTGAACTTCAATGGGAAGGACCACCAATAACCCATATATTAATGAGTATGGGGTAACTTGTGTGGCAGTGTGAGTCATAGTTTGATAATCCAATAAGGCATGTAGGATAATATATATCCAATACATTTTATACTTATCTACCCTATTTTATAGTATATTTCATAGGTTCTTGTTGATGGCTTCCACCTATCTATTAGTCACTACATGGTAACAGGATAAATGGTTGGACTTGACATCATACTAATCATATTGTTTCTAAAATTCATCATATTAGAAATATGTTAAATTTTACGTCATTATTTTATGAGGGACACTAAATATAGTGATTATTTTTTCTCTCATTAAGCAAAAAACATTCCTTTCCCTGAATTATTTGAGGGGTATGTCTTCTTCCCACTTTGAAAAGAAATAGGTTTCTACGAGAATGTACATGAACTGCTTGTTTATAGTGGGAGGATATAGTATCACGATGTATATTACACATATGGAAAATGGTTAGGAGTATTTGGATATTTGAAGAAAATTTTGGAGTTGGTGAATTATGTTTTCATAAACATGGAAGGAATGTAAATTTTTGGTGAATTTAATGCAGTCCTCCATCATAATGGGCTAGTAATACCCAAGACATCTGATTTGATAAGAAATCATGGATTCTAATATGTGGGCTCCTCAGGATCTTGTGTTCACTTCCTTTATGATAGAACTTGTTTCTTCTCTATAGATACACCTGTTAAATACACCATCAAGCCTCTTCTTATAGAGGACCTTTTTCTGATTCATGTCATCATATAGAATAAAGTTAGTTGATGATAATTAGATTTAATCTTTCCTAGATATGTCCATTGGGAGCTCTCCCTTTTGAAGGTAGTCTACAATGGGTTTCATCCAGTCGGTGGTATGACTTTATGGTTTGGGTATGTGGCTAATCTCTTAAATCTCTTCCATGTTAGTTTGAATGATATGTGAGACTATCCGATGATGCACAATACTTCTAACTATTTCATCCTGGCCTGGATATACTAGAGTTGTGGCTATATTCTCCAATATGTTGTCTTTGGGATTCTGAAAAAATGGGACATGAGTCAATGTTGGACCCAAATGGAATTCCTTAATTAGTCCTTGGATGTGGTTCTGTAGGGGTATTACCTCTTCCATTTTTAAAGCATAATCTTCATTAACCTTTTTTGATGACCATTTCTGAATCAAATTTAACATTAAAGTGTTTTAATTGTACCGAATTTTCCATCTCTATCCCTACAATGAGATCTTAATATTTTGTTTCATTGTTCATGCACCCCTCGGGCAGTAGGAAGGAGTGAGGCAGGATTTCCTTTGTTGGAGATATGAGTATGACTCCTAGTCCCACTTTTTTGAGTTTGGGGTCTTTCATCCTCCTTCCACTCATGATTCTAGATGCACCATAAAAATTCATATCCCATATCTAGGGTCCTCTTAAATAGAGAAAATGTATTCATTGGGTATATTAGTGTCCAGTGAATTCATTTATACTGAGTGGTTCTCTACAAAAAAAATCTACTAATACCTATCCTTTGACTATTTTTTTAGGAAAAAAAACTTAATGTAAAACTATTGTAGGGTGATGGACCATTGAGATAAATGTATTTTCAACATTAGATGGCTGAGAATGTATTTAACTAGCTTTATAAAAGAGACCAAACAAACGACATGTTTCTGCAAGTAGACCATTAATGGGTTGCATGGTAGAACCCATCCACATCTCTATCCCATCCTTCACCTTTCGTCACCCGAGCAGTGGGTATGGTTAGCCCACCAATAGGATAAACCCATACGGACCAACAAAATGTTGGATCTTCCCATCCTTAAAAAAATATAGATCATCCAATATTTATTCCACCACCTTGATAGTCTTCACCAATCCCCTATCATCAATGTTCATAAGGATAGATTTCTAAAGCTTTTTCTCAAGTTCTTGGCCACGCTCGAGCTATCCATCAACAATTTGTCTTTACAAATAGGCTTTTGACCCCATGATCTCAACCTCCGAGAGTTTGGAATTGGGATTAGTATTTATTCTTCCAAATTCAACATCTCCCCTTTCTTTCTCACTCTTTATCTCGATCCTCGAATGTCATATTCCACATGATTCTAGAGGAAGACTTCTCAGGACCATGAAGGTGTCTACGATCCACAAACTATGAAGTCCACCTAGCTACCAACTGCTAAACATCATATCCTTTATCTATCCTTAATACATGATGTATCAATCATGTAGAGGCCCACATTATTGTAAGCCAAATGTAAGTCCTCATACTCACTTCTGTTATGGTAATTCTATCCATCAACATTGTGTCTCAGTTTTCCTATTATTTCAGAGAACTTGTGATGTGGACTCAATGAATTCCGACGGGTGGATCCTTCATCACCCACATTTCTAGAAATCATGGAATTTTAGATGATTCCCTTCCCCAAATATCCCTAGGTCTGATGAAGTTGATCAAATTCATTCACCAAAAAAATGGGGTTGTTGAGGAAGGATGCTGGCATATACTAATGGGTGATGAGATACATTGAGGGAGTTAACAAGGTTCCCAAAAACCTTGCTGTCGACCTAGACCCTTCTCCTTTCACCTCAATCTCATCCCATACCTACACCAACACCATTCCCCAACACATTACCACACCCATTTCATCCCCATATGCCACCCATATCCCATTTCTATCTTCCACTTCCTTTCCCACACCATCATCCACCCTATCCTTCCCAACCAATCTCTGGATCACACGCCAATATCTTTTGGTGAACCTGCATCAGATAATCCACCACCTAGAAATCTCATTAATGGAATGGACATTTTTTCCCATCCCTACCTCCCCAACATCACCTTTAAACTCTCATCCCCCACAACTGGTAGGCCTTTCATACTCTAACATTCCATCACTACCACTACCCAGACTGATCATCCCTTTGAGTTGATATACTCTACTATTAGGTGGGAGTATTTAGAAGAATAGGTCTAGATGGGAAAGGTCCTGACACTTCCACAATGCAGTAAGGTTCTATTCATTGAACCGACTTTCAGAAACATGGCCACCATTAGGATTGGTACATCACCTCCACCTTCCACCATGATAGCTTTCAGCACAACAACACATTCAATGGACATGAATGATCCTTTGTTAGTCTCCATTAAGTTAATTGATAAGGAAGGCCATATAAAGGTACCCACAATTTAGGAAGGTTATTTTGATGTAGAAGCTACTGAGAGTTCCCCTAATTCATAGTTTTCCTTGTACCCCTCCCTTGTTGTTTTACTATGCGTGGGTGACATTTTTTTTACTACTTGTATTCCATTACACACTAATGTATCATTTATTCATTTATTCATGGGATACAAAATTTTTATTCACTACTAGTTTTCTTATTTTCATTTCATTACTATATTACATTATCCATGATTAGATCTTCTACCTCATCCATTGTCATTGATGTTCCTGTTCCACCGCCATCTACCCTCCTAGTTCAAATGACTTAGCATACGGCTAACACTAAGCACCAGCTTGAGGACCTATTAATGAAGATCCATGTTCAGTAGAGATCACCACCATAGTAATAACATATTCCATTTTAAACACAAGATATTCCTTCTTAGTATGCTCTTGAGGAGGTTAATCCCGCCAAGCATCCACATGAGCTGGATGACATAGCCACCCATTCCTATAGGATGAAGCAAACTTCTGAGAAAATTGACAACTTTGATTGATTAATTTGTCCATATGACTATATGAAAACATAATATTTAGTGATTTATTGGTGGCCACCAATATTGTATTTATTTCTATATTTTTTTTCTATACTTATTATTTTTTTCTTTTAGTTTATTTTTTTTCATATTACACTTTGAACATCACTGTACCAACATATCAGCATGTATTTGAGCTATTTTTCATTACAGTTCATTTTTAAACCTTCCCATTTCACAAAATTCATCATGTTTAGACCCTTTGTAATAATGTTTTATCTAATGTAGGTTTTCAATTTCTAAAAAAATATGCAGGTCTTCTAATTTGAAATCATCATCCACAATGTTTTCCCATGGCATGACACCCATACAGAGAGCTATGGATTGCCTAAATTAAATTTATAGTTTCCATTTAATTTTATCTATAATATATCAATGATATCTCCCCCATAATTATTTCTAGGAAATTGTGGACACTGTCTCATTTTAATTATAAGGGATTATTTTTTGAGATGTATTGTTAATACACTTGGATTATTTCATTTTTTCACTATCCAAGGATGCATTTTTTCTAGAATCATGCTTTAAACCTGAAAAATATTTAATCCCATTTAAATAAAATAAAAAGTTGGGTTTGGAAATTTTTAAATCCATGTTTTTCTCTTATTTATATTTTTAGCATTATTATTGAGTCTGGTAATTTAATTTATATTCAAAATTCTTTAAATTGTGTTTGATTGAATTATTACTTGATTTTATACCCTAAGTGATTTCTAGTTATTTTTTGTCTGATCCCATTCCTGATAATATTTTGGACCCATGATTTCATATTATTTTATTAGTATATTTATTTAAAGACACCTATGGAACGTAAACATATAATAACTTGAATTGAGATATTATTGAGGCTATGATTGAACAAATACACTTTTAATGGGATTAAGGAAATTTTGTGAGCCAATTTTTCTTGATTCCAACATTACATTTTCTCTTTTTAATATGATAGTATTCATGAATAACCTTTTTAGTATGGGTTAATTTCTAGATGATTATCCCTTCCTACCCTACTCTTGGTATTGTGTATGATTATCCTTTGAACAAGTGGGGGAAATTTTCAGCTGATTGATATGGAATGTGGATATTGAGGAGATGTATTGTAAAAGTTTTACCAGAATGATATGATATGATCCATGATTACTCTTGGCATTTTAGGCATACCCTATTCCCCTAAAAATATTATATAAAAATCAAATGAACGAGGAATATTTTTGGTTATGTATTAGGAAGGTAAAAAATCACCATGACCAGACTGATGAATCCTATGATGGATCATATGTGGTTGGGGGATGGATGTGAGGTATGGCCTAAATATGAATTTTCAAAAAAAAAAGAAAATAATAAAATAAAAAGAAAAGAACAAGGTAACTTTTTTGTACATACTTGATATACTCATGGGTCTATTTGAGCTACATTGAGAATGGATATATTTTGATCTTAGAGAAGTATCTTAATTGAGTTTTGACATTTATCATGCATTATAATTTATATATTACCCTATTTTAACCTTATTTTTTTACTTTCTTCCCACCTTCCCTCAGCCGCAAATTCATTTGAATCCTCTTTGATAAAGCCCTCATGATAAATTTTTTTATTTACGAAGTGAATATGATATAACAAATGAATTCCTATGGTTAGGAACATTTATTCTAGGTATGATCGTAACTTTAGGTACATTTTACCTAGTTTTATGTGAGAAAATTAATTACGAGATGAATTTAAAAATGGGTATATAATTTTAAGAATATATATGAAATGGTGATTCAAGGAATGAAGAATGTGGATAAAGAACTAAACTATGAGGCATGAATGATTTTTCCTATAGGATTTATTATGGAGGACTTCATTTTTCTTCTTACACATAGTTTAATTTTCTTGGCTGTAATACATGTTTGTTATTTAAAAAATGGTTTTTTGGAATCCATGATGAGATGATTTTTTCTTGTGTATAATAAATTATCCAAGAGTTTAGAATTTGATAAGATGGATTTGAATATTTATATTGGAGTCATTTTTATTAATTTTTTTTCTTGTTTTATTTAATAATGCACTAGGTTTGTTTTGATTTTTTTTAAAAAAAATGGTATCCAATAACTAAAAGGAAAAGGTATAAAAAATATACAAAACTAGATTTAACTTGTTATGAAACACATTAATGATGTGTATGAATCATTCACAAACTATATGTAAAAGATATCAAAATTCAGGAAGAATTTACTAGTCATTATTAGAATAAATTACATGAATCTTAAATACACATCATGTAAGATTCGATTTCCACTTACTTTTTAATGATCTAGTCATGAAAGAGAAGCATGTCATGAGTCCCCAATATATTTCATGAAACGAGCCGTATATTTAAATACTGAATATCTTAGTCATAAATGTTGTTCGATACAAGATACAAATAGAAATTTTTTTATCAATAATACAAGATGTGAGAAAGTTACAGATCATGTAAATTATCGTCTAGTTATATTCAAATTGTAGATAGTCACGTATAGATTAATGGGAATCCATTTTATTCTCATTCTACCTCATTTTTCATTCTTTATTTCTATTCCAAATAAAATTTAAAGAATTAATTTTATTTTAATTTTCTACAAGTTTCTTTAATCATTCTATAATTGTTCTTAAGATTTATCATATGTATTTTTGGTTTCAATCTTTTTCTATTATATTTCAATTTGAAAGTGGAAACACACTATGTTCGTGCTTGATTTCCCTTTCAAGTAAGTGTTTTATTTATTAATCAATTTTTTATTACAACCTTATTGATTCTTGATCCCACAATTGTGAACTAATATTTTTAAACTATTTTATTAATATACCAAACATTTCAATGAATTTTTCTCTAAATTATAATAATACCATCATGAGAAGCTAAACCTCTTAGGGTAAGGGTCGTGAGTAAGGGTTCTTCTAAATTTAATGAATCTCTAAAATGGAGTTTTTAACCCTAATTCTAGTAATTGTATTAAAAAATAACTATTTATTCAATTATGTTTTGAAACCCAAACCATGGGGAATTTAAATGAATGAACCTAGCCTGATTGGATTGGAGCAGGCTATGATCATTATCTTGTGACACTTTCTACCATAGAAGCTAAGCTTAATGCATCTGTTTTTTATCTATATCTAGATCAATAAATAGATTCATATTGGATAGATATAGTTGGTTTATCCATAATCAACTAATTATCTATGCCCCACTTCATAGAATAATCCCTATGATTTTCCCAGGTTTGGACCAATAATATCCTTTTTACCTGAACCCTAAAGTTGACCCTAATACCTATATTATTCTTGAATCTTAAACCAATATCAGTATCTTTAACAGAATCCCAAACCCAAATAAACTCATGAGGAATCCTATATAAAGTTTTCAAAGTCACTGGTTCCCTATTTTCTATTCTTTTCCCTTGGGTTCGACCCTGTACTACCACTCTATTACGCCATTGTTGAAAATGTAGTTTGGGATAAAAAAATAACAATCTAATAGAATCCCAAGAAAGTAAAACAACTTATAAGGGAAAATCACACCTCAGTACTCAAGATATAATAAAGGGACCACCCTTCCATGCCCAAAGTTTATCTTATCATCCATGATCAACATAGAGGAGGTAAATCTCTGATGCAGGTCAATACGGGAGAAAGGAAGGAAGGAAACATGAGCAGAGTGTCTCGGTGACCTGTTGGTGTGGGGTAGATACTACGAGATTATTTTGGTGTATTATGATGTATTATTAATTACTAATCAGTGGTTAATCACACTCATAAATCAATGTGGTATTAATACCTTTTATAAAAATATGGATATCAATAGCAAAATGAGTGTTTCACAAGGTGTTTTAGCATAGTTCTTTATCGATTGAAAATGGAGAGCAATGGAATTTTGTGGATTTATTTATGGTTTAATTATATATTTAAAGACAAATATGAATCCAAATAGGTATATCCACATCGTATTGAATTTTCATTGGGTGTTTCAACTAAAATATTTACCTCTATGAAATATTTATCCTATCTATGTCGTAGAGCTGGTCGTGGTGAATGTTTGGGAATCCAAAAAGGAAGAGAACACACTATGGTCTATTTTTAGTATCTTTTTTTAAAAAAAAATTTTACCCATTTATTTATGAAATAAGGAAACATATTGGAGTTAGAAATGGGGAGCTACATATCATAGAATAACCCTTGGTGTGAAGAAAAATTATCAATTCAAATTAGCTTATGGTGTACACACCAAAGTGTTTGTAATTTTTTAGAATGGATTCCAAGAAGTTTATAAATTTTAGACTAAAATTGTGTCCAACACATAGTGGTTCATTTCATGGTATGGTAAATTATTCTAAAATAACAAACAACATGTCCTGTATATAAGATAAGAAGTAATAGTTTGAAGAAGTATCCTTGTTTTGAATGGATATATTGATGTGGATTTGTTGTTGACACAATATCATATCACACTTGATCTCTAAAGTCATATAACCTCATAAATGGTGACAAAGAGGTTCAATATTATCCAATATATTTTAAGGAATTGGTATAAGTTGAAGGAACATTAAATAAAGTTGGTATTTTTTATATGAATTTGAAATTAAAATTTCACTGAGAATTTTATTCTCATGTGCAAGATATAGACACATAGTTGAGATAAAGGAGGTAATGTGAGAGTATGGATATGCACTAAAAAGGATACTTATACACTATATAGGGAACAGAAAAAATATATTAAATTATTGAATAAACTTTTAGTATCAATGACAATTGAGAATAGATCCAACACTTTTATTCATTTGAAGAAGTTTTGTGTGTTGAAGAAAAATAACAGATAATAAAACTAGTTTAGTTTGTGTAAACTAAAGAAGAATAGTAATTGATGAGAAGAATATGTTTTGTAGATTTATTTTCACAAGAATAAGTATTATTTTTATACAAGAAATGTATCTCTCATTTTGATTATTTGAGGTGGAAAAGGAAGGTGTCTGCTACTATGAATAAAAAAATAATAAGAAGAATAATTGTTTTGATGTTGTTGTTAAAGTAAGATAATAGGAAGAATAATACAAAAATATCACATTAAAAACATTTCATAGTCAATATTGGTGAATTATTTCTTATTATTACCAAACTCTATTGTAAACTATCAAGATGGTAGTGTAAATACCTAGTATGAAGTTGAAAAATTGTTATTTTCACCAAGAACTATTGGAAGAATATAGTGCAACACATGTTCATGGATAAACCCTTTTTTGTAGTCGAAAGTTAATTAGAGTGGGTAGTTAAATCTTGGAGAAATTCATATCAATCCGGGGACTATATTTCTCATGTTGAAAGGTGAACATTGTAAAAATATATTGGGATTAATGGGTGGGTGTGTTCAGGAGTAATTCACAAAAGAGTGAAAGTAAGAGGAGTGAACAAAAGAACCATTTAACTTAATAACTGAAAGAGGAAAAAAATAAAATTTATAAATAGTATAAAGTGTTATAAAGGTCACCAACACTGATCCCCCCCAATAGTATTGAATATGTCACTAACCAGTCCCCTCAATTGGTATCGGAGCCCAATCACCTCTAATAAGATTCCCTATTTTTGAACTTGTTCTCTTTTGAATATTTGATGTACTATTTATGAATTTATAATGAAGTGAAATTTTGGTTATGTTTTTTCTATTCCATATTAATGTTATATCTCTATCAAAATTAGGATGAATAGGAGAATGATAGAGAAGAGGATATATAAGAATATAACACTCTTTCTATAAAATTATAAGAGGTAGTTTATTCATTTAATTAAATTAAAAAAATATAGATCTAATCTAGATAGAGAATAAATTTTGGTTTGGTCTACCATTAAGTAAATACATAGGTATTTTACCATAAAAATATCAATAAATTAAATTGAAGTTGAGGTATATAAAAATTATTTCCCAAACAGTCCTTTATAAGATACAAGCAAAAGTGGGAGTGATGTAATATCAATAAATGATTATGATTATGCATTATATAATATGCTAAATTGTGATCCCAATGAATTAGTCTCTATTATCAATGGGATTATTGAAATCATTTAGGATGAAATAACTCAACTTGATCAAGAGTCTATGATTATGCAGAAATATATAAAAGATAAATTTCATATATGTAAAAAATTCCTAAAATAGATTAGAGTCAGTAAAGGAATCAATTTTTATCATAAAGAGATATGTTCTAAGTTTAAAAATTAATGTATCAAATAAGTTCAATATAAGGATATTATGAAAAATCCTCTTCAAAAGAAGTTCCATGCATTTAAAGAAAATTTTAAAAATAGAAATTATTTCAATATTATACATTTGGATTTTAAATTCAAGAGAATCATGGATATTGATACATTTCATTAAAGAAAAATTCAAAAATCATGATGGAGAAGTTGGAATAATGAAGAAACATTGTGAATATAGAATAGAATTAATTGAATGTTAGAATAATTCTCTCAATATATAGTATATAGAATTGAATGTAAAAGTGGTTAATCTAAAAATGACACATATCGAGTCTCCACAATCGAAGATGAATGAATCCAATATCACATAATACTATAAAAATTATTATAATAAGTGAGAGGAGTGAATTTTTTTCTAAATAAAATTTATTATTGAAATAATGTGGAAGTCATTGTAAAGTCCAAATCAGAAAAAAAGGATACGTAATAATTTGGAGGCCAATAATAACCTTATACACTCATTTAAATATAAGAAATTTTGGATATTTTGAGGCCTTAATATTTTTTAAACACTTTTACCTTATTTTTGCAATTACAGAGGTGACATAATATTACCATGGTAACATATTTTCATGACAAAAAATAAAATGAAAATTATTACCTAATATGATAATTATTATTACAAATTTTAAAAACATTTAAAAAAAATTAAAATTCTATAGGTGTTTGAAATTAATATTAGTAAAAGTATGCTTAATGAAACCAAAACAGTTTTTAGAAAACTTCCCTTTCAATCATAAAAATGAATTTGCACCAAAATTATGTATAGTATTGATTCTCATGATATTTTTTATATTATAATTAAAAAATTAGTTTTTTAATTGAAAATAAATCAAAACCCAAATTGATCATTGTGAATACTTAATTAAAGTAAAAGGACTAAAAAATTATAATAATAAATTATAACCTAGGCTTCAAAAAGTCAAGAACAGGTTTTCAAATTCAATATAATATTTTTTTAATGATTTAACATACTCATAAATGAATATTTTACTGATCTTATGGTTTCATAAATTTTTAAATCATATTTATATCGTGGTGATGTCATAAAAGTTACATTATTTTGAAAAACTGTATATTCTCTATTAACATAAAAATCATCTTTTTTAGTAAAATCCATGAAAATCACCCTAAGAGAATTTTTAAATTATGAATCAAAAAATGAAGTTCATTTTATCAAATTAATATTTATAAATTTAAAAAATTAATTTTAATATAAGAATAAAAAATGTGGAAAAAAATTAGAAGAAGTATTTTTAGACATAAAATGAATCAAAATACTCAACAAAAAAATAATAATTAATTAAATTAAAAATTATTTCCCTTTATTTTCATATATTATACTTAAATGATTTATAAATACATCCACATGATATATAGTTGTAATATGTGCATTGGTGGAAGTCAAGGGAGGTGGTTCCTTTACCATGGATCTCATAGTAATTTCCATGAGCTTGAACTTCTCACATGTGAAATTTTACTCATGTCATATATATTAAATATAAACTTGGGATTGGTCTAAGAAAAACCATGTGATACCACCTCCTTTTAAAGATTGAACAAATTAGCTTCATATGAAAAAATTATTCCTTTTAATCCCATTTCTATAGATTTCGAAATGCAGCTACTTCTATTTATTATGGTTAATTCAATAACTATAATAAAATTACCATATATAATATATATATATATAATATATCATGGTTTGGTATTAGTTATATGTTGAGTGTGAAAGAATATATCAAACAATCACTACTACAAAAACGGGCAAGGGAAGCGCCACCTTATATCAGCACTAAGAAAAACCGCTGATAAACAAACCCTGTATCAGTGCTAAAATTTTAGTGCTGATAAAGGGATTCTTTATCAGTGATGTTCTAGAACTGATATAGGGAGTCCTGATCAGCACTAGAAAAGATCTGACAAAGAAACCCTGATTCAGCCCTAAAATTTTTGCACTGATATAAGGTAACCTTTATCATTGCTTAACAAGCGCTGATAAAAAGACCCTTTATCAGTGCTAGAAAAGCACTGATAAAGAATCCTTGAATCATCACTAAAATGATAGTGCTAAAACATGATGTATTTATCAGCACTTTTTTAGTGCTGATAAAGATGACAATTACCAGTGCTAAAAAATTGCTGATAAAGGATACCTTTATCATTGCTAAAATTTTAGCACTGATACAGGTAGTCATTATCAGAACTTTGTTAGCGCTGATAAAACCATAGTCCATTTTTTATAAAGTTGGTCGCATAGTACCCTCATTTAATCGCGACCTAAAGCTCTTGCGGTACCCAAACCCGGTGACTCCCCTCTGTCGCCCGCTGAGTTCGCTCTGCCGGACCTTCGCCGCCTTCATGCTTCTTGTTGTCGGACCTCCGCCGCCAGCTGAGCTTCCCATTTCCAGACCTCTTCCACCCTTGAGTTTCACTTTTTCGGACCTCCGCCGCCCGCTGAGCTTCACGTTGCCGGACCCCCGCCACCCTCGACTTTCTCTTTGTCGGACCTTCGCCGCCCGCAACTCCCTTGAGCTTCATTGACGGACCTCCGCCACCTATTGTGCTTTTCCTTGCCGGACCTCCTTTTAAGGAATGTTTTCCAAATCATATTTTAATATTGTTCTCCTCTCCCATCACACTTAACCAAATGTTGATTTTTCATGATAGATTTAATGGATATTTGAGATTATGATGGTTATAGGATACATGATTCATCCTTTTCTTCTTCATGTTTGTCTCTAGGGTAATGCCCCCTGTCGAAGCTCAAGTATAGTCCAACTTCTTCTAATGGTTCTAGAACTATTATTCTATAAATCATATCACACTATTAAAACATTGTTAATTGGGGTTTTGGGATGTGAGTCTTGCCCATCAATGGCGTTCTAGTGGATTTTTTGTTGAATTATTTCATCCCTAGGTTTCATTTCCTCTGGTGGTGATAATTCTGCTTCATCGTAGATTCATGAGTGTTCTTCCTACATATTGTGATGGGGTTCTTGGGGGTGATCATCCAATATGTTTATATTAATCCTAAGGTATCACCTTTTTTCTAATGACTATGGTGGGTTTTAGGTGATTTGGTATTTGTTTATTCTATATCCTAGAAACCATTCAATTTGGTGGTGGTATGGCTGGATCTGTTATATAAATTCCTCCAACAATCACCTTTATGAGAAGGTGTGGTTTGAATTATAGAATATATTTTCTTTGATTTAATTATATAATTAGGTTATGTTGTCTTGTAAATGGGTTATGAGGTTCCTAAGGTGATGAATTCTAGTTTGTTATCTTGTTAGTGAAGTTGTTGATGATGATGTTGATCAGGAACATCACGGTGTAGGTATCAAGGCACGAGTATCATCGTGATTTGAGGCATGATTTAATAGCATATTTTAGTATGAAATTTGAATTTAATGGTGTTTTATGGAGTATTTTTTATAAATTCACATACTATTTGAACATATGTGGCTATGACATATTTATTTTTTCTTTTATCATTACTCTATTATTCTTGGATTTTCTATTAGTATAGTTTTTTTTACTGTAAATAAAAAAGTAGAATCATTGGGAAATGTTTGACATGGGTTGATTTTATTTAAAAGGGATGGTTTATTCATGTAAAATATCTCTTTAGAAATCTAGTATTGGTGGAATGATTGATATGCTCATCATCAATGGCGGTCAATGAGTTTAAAAAATCAGAGTGAAGTTTATGAAAAATTTAAGGTCCTTCACACTTGGATTCCAGTTTGATTAGATTCCTCCTAGGTATCAATGATCCCCTTAGATCCAACACCATGTCACCATAAAGTAAGGAATGAAGTATAAACTTTTTCGTTAAGGACAACACCACCCGGTTCTGATGCATTTCTAGGTCATCCAATGCTTAAACCCTATTTTCTTTGAGGGGTTCCCCCTTCTTTCCTTCATGTTATCTAAGTGACTTTTTCTGGCAGTTCACTTGTATGGCATGATGCCCAGACCACAAAGATTTCTATCTTGGCCACCCCTACCTCCATATCTGTCCTTCTCCCTAGCTGAGGTTACTGACTGCTTCTCTGTAGTGGCCAGGCCCCTTCCTAGCAGTGTTTGTTCTGTCTCCCTTGGCACTGAGCCGTTCATCCACCTCCAAATACTTATTTATCCAGAGATAACTCCCTCAACAGCCCCAAAGATTCATTACCCATCGTTCCCCTTCCACTTTGTATCCTCATATCCCACTCATATGAATCTTACCAACCAGAAGGGATTATGAACATGTTCAAAATCAAGGGACCTCAATGAGAGACCATCCTCCCACTTCAATAAGGTGAATAGCTCTAGATCCAACACCAGAGCCTTGTCCTACCCATCATTATTATCTTCATATTCAATTATCATGGTCTTAGTGCCCATGTTAAATCAGACTTCCTCACTATAGAAATCAAAAACCATAATTTCATTGTTGTTGTTGTCAAATAACATAAAAACCCTATAATAATCTTAGAATTCTCCTAAGAGATTCAGTTGCATGGAATTATACACTTTGACCCCTCCAACAGACACAAATGGGTATTTTGGAATAATAAATATGTTTTTGAGACTGTTCAAGATTGAAATCAATTCATCACTACCAAGGTGTCCAACGATGACACCTCTTTCCTTATGACTTTTGTTTTGGGAAGTTATGACCCCCTTCAAAGGGAATCTCTATTGAGTGAACAAGATACCTTTGATCCCAGCCACCATTCATTGTTTGTTGGGGGTAACATTAATGTCATTTCCAACCCAATGGAAAGTAAAGGTAGAAGCCCATTTAAGAGGAAGGCCATCATGGAGTTAGTTTAGTTCATGGCTGGGAAGGGCCTCATTGATCTCAGCTTATCATGAGACAGTTTCACCTAGTGAAATAACTGTAGGGGCCATCCCCACTTGTGGAGTCTAATGGATAGGTGTCTAGCCAACATTAAAGCCACTAACCTATTATCAAATACCATGTTTTTTCATCTTGATTGTGGTATTTGGATTCCCTCCCCCTCTTGGTTTCCATTTCTTCTTGGCATGATCATCATGAACGGATTCACTTCCACCAGAAGTGGGTTAACATCCTAGGGTACCAGGACATGATTTATGAAATATAGAATGAACCCTTGTAGGAGTATCGGGCCACCTTTAACCGCAGTGACCTGACCTCGAACCTCGATAGGTCTGTGTTCGCCCCTTCCTCCTCAGGAACCTTCACCACCTCGGACTATTGTCACATATGTTCTCCTTCAGAGTATCCTAATATATGGAATGATACCTTTGGTGTATTGGATTATTAACACCGGTTTGAGATTTATGTGTGACTATATACATATTATATTTTCTTATTATTTCTTACACACCACCACTTGAGTCGAGTAACCTGGTTGAAATCCATATTGGTACTTTGGTTTTGATGTGGATATGTTTTTTTATGTTTTTGTGACATGTGTATGTGTGGATATATGGCTATTTATGCATTATGATATTGAATGTAGAGAAGACACCTAGGATTGGTAGATTTATCATTCTTGATTATTCTTGTGTTTGGTCTGGGGTGATTTGAGGAAACTATAATGAATCTAAAGTAATTATATTTAATGAAGATGAATAAATACTAATGGTTAGGCTCTATTAATCTATATTTTTATAAGGAAGTGGTTCTCTTATACTATATTAGGATGTCTTGATTTGTGTACTTGAACCATAAATACTAATATTTAAGATTCAAATAGGATGAAGATGAATAAATATTGGGTGGATGCTAATCTTTTGACAATAGAGTATGAGAAAAGTGTGAAAGAGTTCATCAAGTTTTCAAAGGATCACACAAAGGAACCTTCCCAAATCCTTTATCTGTGTTTTCATTGTTGTTATTATAGACTACTTACTCCGGAGGAGTTGGAAGAACATTTGATATGTCACGGAATAGATCGGAGTTACAAATGTTGGAATAAACACGGATAAAAATAGAATATAGCTACTGTATGGGATAAAACTGTGTTTTATGGATCATCAGATATGAATACAAATATGGATAATGAAGAAGACCGTATGGAGGATGAGATTACAGATGTCAATGATGATGAAGATCATATTGAGGAAATGACAAAACAATTGAAGATCAACTCCATGTTTTCCCAAAATTGTTTGAGAAGTTAAAGAGTTGTGCAAAGACGCCATTGTATACTGGTTTCACCAAGTATACAGCATTGTTAGCTGTACTGAAGTTATATAAATTGAAAGTAGGCAATGGATGGAGTGATGTCAGTTTTACCGAACTACTTTTTCTCTTGAATGACATGCTCCCAGAAGTTAATGAGCTCCCAAGATGGACATATGAAGCTAGATGAATTCTACGCTCGATGGGTTTGATTTCTGAAAGAATACATGCCTGTCTGAAAGACTGTATATCGTTTCGCAAGGGGAAAATCACTTACAGAATGACCAAAGTGTGCTGATTCTTGATACAAGAAAGATAAATACAATACTTTGAATGATTTATGGTACTTTCCAATCATTACAAGGTTTATGCGTCTATATGTAAGTGAAGAAAATTCAAGACAATTGTCGTGGCATGAAGATAAAAGAAATAATGATGGGAAATTATGTCATCCGGCTGACTCTCCTCAATGGAAGAAAATCGATCATGATTATCCTGAATTTGGAAAAGAGACGATAAACCTTCATCTTGCATTATCTATAGATGGAGTGATTCCTTTTGGTTTTCAAACCATCACTCATCCGGCCGACTCTCCTCAAATGGTCTCTCTTTGGTTTAAAATGAACACAATTTTAAGTGAAAACAACAACTGGCCTATAGAAACTTGACCAAATGAATTCGGATTGTGTTGATCTTTTATAATAATTTTCCACAGGTACTTTATGACGTGTATGAGTCAACCCCACCTCAATCTGAGGCATGGTGTGTCTGGTAGCACTCTAAGAGTCTCTCTTTGGTTTAAAATGGACACAATTTTAGTGAAAGAAATAACTGACCTACGGAAATCCAACTAAACACATTCTGATTGCCTTTATCTTTTATAAGAATGATCCAAGGGTCCTTGGTGACGTGTACGGGTAAGCCCCGCCTCAATATGAGGCATGGTGTGGCCGGTACCACTCAAAGGGTCTCTATTTTGATTAAAATGTACACAATTTTAAGTGAAAACAACAACTGACATACATAAATTCGACCAAACGCATTCGTATTGTGTAGGTCCTTTATTAGAACAATCCAATGGTCATTTTTGACGTGTAAAAGTCATCCCCGCCTCAATCTAAGGCATGTTGTGGCCGGTATAACTCAAAGGGTCTCTCTTTGGTTCAAAATGGACACAATTTTAAGTGAAAACAACACCTGGCGTACAGAAATCTGACCAAACGCATTTGGATTGTGTTGATCCTTTAGGAGAACAATCCACGGGTCCTTTTTGACGTGTACGAGTTAACCGTGCCTCAATATGAGGCATGGTCTACCCGCTATCACTCAAAGGGTCTCTCTTTTGTTTAAAATGGACACAATTTTAATTGAAAACAACAACTAATCAATGAAAATATGACAAAAAACATTCGGATTTCCTTGTTCTTTTATAAGAATGATAAAATTTTCCTTGTTGATGTGTAAAAGTCAACCCCACCTCAATCTGAGGAATAGTGTGGCCGGTACCACTCAAAGGGTCTCTATTTTGTTTAAAATGTATACAATTTTATGTGAAAACTACAACTGACTTACGGAAATTCAACCAAATGCTTTCAGATTGTGTTGATCCATTAGTAGAATGATACAAGGGTCCTTTGTGACATGTATGAGTCATCCTCGCCTCAATATGAGGCACGGTGTGGCTGGTATCACTCAAAGGGTCTCTCTTTGGTTTAAAATGGACAAAATTTTAAGTTAAAACAACAACTGACATACGGAAATCTGACCAAACGAATTTGGATTGTGTTGATCATTTATAAGAACGATACACGGGTACTTTGTGATGTTTATGAGTCAACTCCGCTTCAATCCAAGGCACAGTGTGCCCACTATCACTCAAAGGGTCTCTCTTTGGTTTAAAATGGACACAATTTTATGTGAAAACAACAACTGACCTATGAAAATCTGACCAAATGCATTCAGATTGCCTCGATATTTTATAATAAAAATACAGGGGTCCTTAGTGACATGTATGAGTCAACCCCGCCTCCATCCGAGCCACATTGTGGCTTGTACCACTCAAAGGGTCTCTATTTTGTTTAAAATGTACACAATTTTATGTGAAAACAACAACTGACCTACAGAAATCTGACCAAACCCATTCGTATTGTGTTGATCCTTTAGGAGAACGATCCAGGGGTCCTTTTTGATGGGTACGATTCATCCCCTCCTCAATCCGAGGCATGTTGTGTCTGGTATCACTTAAAGGGTCTCTATTTTGTTTAAAATGGACACAATCTTAAGTGAAAACAACAACTAACCTATGGAAATCCAACCAACGCATTCAGATTGTGTTGATACTTTAGGAGAACAATCCATGGGTCCTTTATGACATGTACGATTCAACTCCACCTCAATCTACGGCACTGTGTGGCCGATATCGTTCAAAGGGTCTCCATTTTGTATAAAATGGACACAATTATAAGTGAAAACAACAACTGATCTACAGAAATCTGACCAAACCCATTCAGATTGTGTTGATCCTTTAAGAGAACAATACACGGGTCCTTTTTGACATGTACGAGTCAACCCCACCAACCCCCTGGACCGCACCCACCCCCTGGACACCAACCCACCCCCTAGACAACCCCCACCCCTATGGACACCCCCACCCCCTGTAAAGCCCCCCGATACCCTGGACACCAGCCCACCCCCTGGAAATCCCCTCGAACACCCCCATCCCCCCGGAACCCCCCCCCCCATGGACAGCCACCCCAAACCCTTGAATAGCCCCCCAACCCCCTAAATTATGAATTGAATTCATTATATACTTAATTAACTTATGAATTATGTGTTAACGGTGTACGTGTATACATGTTGTATGGGTATACTTGGTCTAATTAGCTTATGATTTATGTGTTAATTTTTTATGGGTATACTTGCTCTAATTAGCTTATTGAGATGCTGAATTGTTTTGTAGGTGTGCGGGTGTACTGCTGCATATTTCTTCGTAGCAGCAGTAAGGGCATTTATCAGTGCTAAAAAAGCACTGATAAAATCCACCTTTATCAGCACTAAAGAATCCCTGATAAAGGATCATTTTTCAGTGCTAAAAGAGCGCTGACAAAACACGCATTTATCAGTGCTCTTTTAGCATTGATAAAGGTTTGTTTTATCAGTTCTAAAAAATCCCTGATAAAGGGTTCATTTATGAGAGATTTTTTAGCACTGATAAAAGCTACATTTATCAGCGCTAAAAAAGCGCTGATAAAGGGTACCTCCCTTTATCAACGCTGAGCTTTACAATGCTTTTTTAGTGATGATAAAGCCCATTTTGAGCACTGATAAAAACTATTTTTGTAGTAGTGAATATTTATTTAAGAAATATATGTACTAAATTCATGGTTTGTTACATATGTACCATCTAACTAGTGATGGTTGTGATTTAGAGAATGGGTTGATTCTAGAAGGCAGTATTGGGTAAAGAATGAAGTCTAGTTTAATGAATAATATTATATTCTATTAATTTGAACTATGTTGTATATGAATGTCCTATTAGAATTATTTTTTAGATCTATATTCCTTATTTTATAATATAGAAATCCATCTTATTATATAATTTGAGTTTTATTTACTTATATTTGGGATTTAGTTATAATGAATACCTTTATACTCTTTGATATTATGGTGGCGGTTATATATAATTTTCATTGGGAATTATTTTTATCTATACTATGTAGGTTATATTTTTACCATGCTATATATAGACCATCATATATTTTCAGAAACCTCTAGAATATGGGGATTCACGCTTGAGGTTTTTGACATTTCATTTTTGTGATGGTAGAAGTGAACTAGGGAGATGATGACATAAACAGTATCAAAACATTACTTTACATTTTTATTACTATTTGATATGTGGTATAAAAAAAATATTATGTGGTCATCATCTGATATATACCTTATATCTAAGATAATTTATCCCATGTATTTGGATTGTCCAGGTTACTATGGACGAGATTGTTGTTCTCATTATTCAATGTTATGATTTCTTGTTTTTAGGAATATGATGTCTGATTAAATAATTTATGAACTTTATCATGGCCTACGTAGAAAGATATTTGTGTTCATGATTCGTATTAATCATATATGTTTCATAAGACTTATGTTTCCTAGCTTTTGGTAGAGTACCTTGATTATTATATAGGGTCTAGTTATGTCATGTTTCAATAACAACTGATATAGTGTCTCCCTATATAACTTGATAGATGCATTCGATTTAACTAAGATTTTATTTTGATTATGTAACTACTATTTTTTAATTGATTATATGAATTCAATATATTTCTTGTTTTCTCCCTAAGATTGGGTTGTAGGGGTTAAAGATAGTTAATTTATTATTTGGGACTATTTTATATAGGATGTATATATTGCAGAGCAGGATGTTATTCTTGTTACTACTTATCAAATCTATGATATCTAGAACTATAATTGATTTGTTCAGAGCTATCTGTTTGGAATTATAGTGACATGAAACTATGTAAAACATATGTTTAGTTCCATGAGTAATGGTATACCATTCCCTAGAAATTGTTGAGCTAGATCCCCTAGTTTATCCAATACCTCATATTAATCAAAAGCATTGAGAGATTATGACTGAATTTAAAAAGTCTATGGGTATATAAGTTATAAAATCGGTATCTTCAATGTTAGATTTAACTTTATTTTTCCTTTTGTATCATTAATATTTATTTACTAGATAAGGTTTAACTTAACCTTGTAAGAATTGGATTGATTGCATAGAGATTTTATGTAATCATTTAGAGACACTCTCTGATAGGCAGGTGATGCTTTTTGTGTATATGCATTGAGGACCAGTGAAGCACTAATGGGATGCCTATGTATAGAAATATTATCATGTGAAGTTATCCTATGGGAAATTTCAATCTCATTTCATTGAAATTTTTATTCATTATAGATTAGAGCCAATAGGGATCAAGAGTTAATTCATCTAGTTCATGGGATCATATCAACGATGGACTATGTTACTAATTTTACAATGTTTCATTGATTTTCACCTTCATTGGTGAGTGACGAGACCATCAAAGTCCTTTATTTTGAGGTTAGTTTGAGACATGTGATTTAGTCTCATTTGAACAACTTTTTATAGATCTATTTTTTAGAGACAATGAACCGAGGCCACGTTACTAAGAGAAACCTAGTTGAGGGTATGCCTTTAGGTAAATATAACACTTATGCTCAGTCTGTGAGTGGGTCTATTTGTAGATGTAAGATGTTTTTTATTATTTTCATCAAATTAGTGGTAATAAATATAATTATATCGTTTAATCATCTTCTTCCATGTATGGGGGGACTCCCCCTACTTTTTATCAGTGTGGTAGAGTGGTTCATGCTAGACTACAATGTCAATGAGTGCTTGTAGACTGTCGATCTTAAAATTATATGGGGCATCAAAAAATATTTTTTTGTAGATTTTATTTGAATTATATTATCCATTGTTAGGTTTGGTCTTAAGGATATGTATCTAAATCCCGTGCTTTGTTATAGGGTAATAGTTTGAGTTCTTCAAGTCAGTCAGGTTAAAGAGGTGGTTATATTGATCCTAAGAGATTATTGGGGAGATTTCAAGTTCTTGGGATATTTTTGAGACTCATGTTGAAATTTTTTTATCTATAATTGAATAATAATAATAAACCATATTTTAGGTATTTTTATTATTATTATGGATTAAATGAAAATAATATTTGAATAATTTGAAATGGAGATTTTTAATTAGTTGGATTTTTCTCTAATACATAAATTATATTCTAACTCACTTACAATAAGGATTTTAATGTGATATGAAAGAAGATGAAAATTTTAAATCTATATGGATTTGATTTGAAAAAAAATATGGGATTTGTTGATGGTATGAATGTTTTGAAATGATTATTAGGGTAAGACTTTAAGAAAAAATAATATGTTCTTTGAGTCGGAGTGTAAAAATGGAAAAGGGTATTATTTATAAGAAGATCAAAAATATGTGTAAGATGTTACTTAATAAGGAAGAAAAAATATAGCTAAATCCTTCTTTTAATGGCACTAATTTTTTCATGAATTACATTTGGATATTATATGTATTATTTTTCAGAGCTATGTGGTGAGACAACAAGAGATTTTGAGACCTAGTGTGCCAAATATTATTATATTTAAATATTAAATATATTAGAATCACGCACACACAATTTTCTAGAAATATTTGAATAACTCTTGAATAGGGGACCATATTAGAAATAATAGGGTACCATTTAGTTCATAATGTGGTTTTTATCCAAGAGTTACATAACCTTTATCGACATTAGGCTTTTGAAAAAAATTGTTGTTGTGGAATTCATAAAAAAAATTAATAAATTGGTTTAATTTATTTTAATAGACAAATTGACCAAAATCCTCTATTTAAACACTATTATGAACAATTTTCAAGGTTCACCACATAAACCTATAAATTTGAGAGGATCTTTAAAGATATAATTATTGGATATCTTGGATAAAGAGAACAGATCGAGATCAGATCAAGGATCGTTTCACCATCAGAGTTCATAGATCTCACCATCGATGGAAATGTAGGATCATTACTCATCATTAATCAGTCTAAACTCAAGCTAGGATATTTTATTTTTGATACTTCATTCCATTATTTTATCCAAGTCAAACATGGATTAATTCTATGAACAATAATTGATTTATTTATAGACAGTGGATTTAATTGATGGATTTATTTTGTTCACTGTTTATTCCCTCTTAGATAGTCTAAATCTACAACAACGAATCAAGAATAAATGAACAAAGGTCAAGGTTCATTCCTCACATCTTAGGGATTATGGATTTCTCCACCCATTCTTCACATTTTCATCACAGAAATTTTCTTTGGCTCATTATTGGACATTTACCTAGTATTTTATCATTACACAACCATTATTCAGAATAACAAATCAATACCACAAGTGTGGTTCCTAATCTAGGTGTAACAATGAATGAGGATGATCATATGTGGACAGTAATATACGTGAAGTTCCCATTAATCTCGGTTTCAATGGTGAGGGTATGTAATGAATAAGTGGGATTTTACCAAGTGGATTCAATGCTTGAAATCCCAGTCTACAGCATTGGAAGTGATAGCTGACCCTATATATGAAATCAATAGTGAGGGTCTCAGCAAAGATGATGCATATGATGACGTGCAAGAGATCACGATGGATCTGTAAAATGTCAAGTTACATGATATGAAATCCAAAATTAAATACCATGTGGGACCCCCTGTATGGTGTTAGAGTTTCCACATATAGTTAAATATCTCATAATGTGTGGCCTATATCACATTTTGTGTGATCTATGTTAGTGGATCAGTGTATATCTTAGAGGATACACAAGCATAGGTAGGCCATGTACGTAGGCATGACCTAGTGTATATGGTCATGAATAGGTGTACATGGGTTGGTACATGGGCATGAACTATAGTAAATTGGAAGGACTAGGAGATGTGGAATGGTTATCTAGTTTTCACTACATGTCGTGTGCTCCCAAAACCACACAAGAAGACCAGGGGTTGGATGGAAAAATCGTATACCCCTAATATAGAGTGTGTATTCCCTTTGAGGGTGTTTGGGGATCTTTGTATCTTCAGTTTGTACTAGTATCAGTTTACTGTGTTACTTTTATCCATTCCCATGAGTTTATAGTATATAATTACATACGCATATCAGGATTATGATCCCCTCTCAAGGATGATTCTCGGATAGAGTTTTTGGCATCCCTCTATGAGACTAGAGTGTGATCCTGTATCATTTTATACCCAATGTGGGGTTTGTGTAATTGGTGTGAACTCATTGAGCATAGAATTTATCCTCCATATATCAAGTTATTTTAGTATTTTTCACGGTATCTTCAGAGTATGATCCCCTACATAGTAGGTTAATCCATATTGGGTTTGTGGTGTCCCCCAGTGGTCCTGGGTGCGATCCCCTATTTGCATATCAGGATATTTTGAGACCATTGATATTTATTGGGTGGGAACCAATTATCATGACCTCTTTGATGAGTATATCTATTGACGGAATGGATCATGCAATGGATTCTCTTAGAATAAGAAGTTTTTCAAGAAGTATCTAGTCACTGGCACTTTGGTAGTGACCTCTGGGAGGTACAATGTCCTTCCTAAGTATATTTGGTTTTTTCCTATTATACATTGATTTTGATATCTTTTTTATTATATTAATATTCATAATGTTTCATCTTGAGAGTTTTCATGGTGTTCTACTGGGTATTTTCATAATCACCCATACCTGGAATCTTCCAGAATGTGTCTTGTCTTATACTGATGATGACCCATTTGATGATATCATAGGAGTGTGGGAAGTGGTTGGCATATATCTTGATCTCGATATACCTATGCATTTTCCAGGTGGTTTCATTTGATCATAATCCTATACCTTGGACAAAATTAGTATCTATGCATTTTTTGGTTGGAATTTTATTTGGAACCTTTTTTCTCTTAGTACATTACGATCATACTCTAATTGTGAGATCATACATGAATTCATGAATTGGTATTAGTTTTTATAAATTTCAACATTTTTTATTGTAGATGTGATCATGTTTATTGTTGAATTAGCCTAATGCCTCTCATGTGTGGGATATTCCAACTCAGTGCTAGTTACCAGCCCCTGGCCTATTGCAGGCAGTTTTGGGGTAGTCGCGGTTCGGTCCCTGTTAGGATGAGTTGTGATAGAGTGGTCTTAGAGTAGTAAGATATACCATAGCAATATAGTCTATGATATTATTTGTGGGAAATAGTTTTATGTTTTTGAGTTTGGTTTTCATGCATGGGACACCAGTGTGGCAGAAGCAGCTAACATATTGACACACCATAACTCTGATCACCTACTTTTTGACTTGGTACATGTAGATATTGGGTTCAGGGAAAATATTGGTGCACACATAATATATTAATTGGTTGTGGTTTCCATGTACTAATTTAGTCATCTCCCCATATATACTCTTTAACCTTGGTACGTTTTTCTTATTTAAGGATGCCTCCATGATGATAACTATAAAAGATTCCACCATATGATCATGAAGATGATTTATTGAGTGATGAGGCTTTGATATAGGTTAATCTATGAAATATAGAACCTCTAAGTGGTTTACATGTTATACCACCACCCATTGAGAGACAGATAGCATTGGTAGTGATAGTATAGGATTAACGCATGATAAGTGTGCTACATGATTTCTTAAGGAAGTGACCTCCAAGGTTTCAGGGTGATCTAGACCCCCCGATGACTGAGGAATTTCTATAGAAAGTCACTTGAGTTTCCACCTCATGAGGATACCTACAAATTAGATAGAGGTCCCTATAGTCAGTCTTCTTTAGGGATCTTCTGGGGGATAGTGGAGTTTAGTGACTCAATTATAAGATGATATAGATATCTCTTAGTAATACATCAAGCACCTATTTAGTGACTATATTTATCAATCCATGTTACAATAAGTGTTAATAAAAGATATTTTTCATCTACAGTAGGGAATATTTACTATGGATAATTATTCCATGAGTTTTACTAATATCTTGTAATACTCCATGGTTATGGTGAAAGATCCATTATTCAAAGAATGGACATTTCAGAAGGGATTACATAAGTATATCTATTCATTAGTGATATCTCTCTACATTCCCACATATGATGGGGTTATTGATCAGGCCATTGTGGTGGAGAGCTTCCTGGTAGAGCAGCCGCCGATAGTGGGTGCTGGTAGTGAGAACCTAGTAGCTGAGACTTTAGTTATGGGTAGTCAATGAAATTCACAGGGATCTGGGCATGCCATATTCTTTATGAGATGATCCCTTGAAAAATGATTAGTGGTACATTTCTCTCATGATGTATCAAATTAGCTGAGGTTGAGGTAGTGTTTCACATGTGATGGTTGAGGACATCTGGAATGGGATTTTCTATCCGATCATACTATTGATCGATAGCTACTTGAGGGACCACTAAGGAAAATATATAGGCATGGACATGGTGTTCTGTAGGTTGGGAGACATTTAAGAGGGCATGGTAGGGTAATAGTAGGTGGTCGAGTGTTTTACATATTACAACAACCATCCCCATTTGGTAAATTCCATGTTCGGGGAGCTGGTGGTCAGGGACAAGGATAGCTACAGGCTATGTAAGCCTATGACTTTGAGGCTCTATGGATGATACAAGATACGATCTATTTCTTTCTGGAACTAGCTACAATATTAATAGATAGGTTTGATTGATTTATTTCTTTCCAATTATCTGTTTTGAGACATATAGATTTTAGTTGAGCCTTTGGATAGAACCTTATACTTGGAGACCCCAATAGGATGTGACATAATGATTGAACACTTTTGATGATATTGTGATCCGATTCTTGGAGGTGATAGTTTTGTATGGGATCTCTTTTTGGAATATATGAGTCCCCATGAATTACTATTAGGTATGGACTGATTATCCACAGATCATGCCCATATTGAATATTTAAGTTAGAAGATGTGATGATTCCATAATTATGAGATTTGGTTTTCATTTCTGAGTGAAAAGGAAACATTTACAAAGAATTATGGGCTTGGGAATAGTAGATAAAAACCTAGATAATTGGATAATATGTGATACCAGATCCTCCCAATAGAGGAGGAGTATGAGGATGTCTTTGTTGAAGACATTTCAGGCATACCCCCCCTAATATATAGACTTATTCATTTAATTACACCCTATAATGAACCTAATATTTTTACAATCATATCAGATTGATCTTGTCGAGCTAATTGAGATGATGATGTGGTTGGATGGATTATAGGAGAGGGGATTTGTGATACATGGTCTTTCCACCTGGTCATCCACCGTGTTGTTCTCCAAAAAGGCGGATATGATCTTGAGGTTATATGTGGATTTATGGTTATTGAAACAGATGAATATGTAGAATAAATATCCATTAATGAGTAACGAAAGCATCGATGATTATTTGATAGGAATGAGATGGTTCTTGAATATTGACCTCAGATCTGGCTATCACCAGTTGTGAGTATGGGGTGAGGATATACTGAAGATAGCATTTATTTGTCATTATATTTTCTATGAGTAATTTGTGATGCCCTTAGGCATAAATTACACCCATTTAGTATTCATGAGACTCATGAACTAGATCCTCCAACCTTTCATTGATCAGTTTGTGGTGGTCTTCATTAACAATATCCTAGTGTAATTTATGTCTGAGGATGAGAACTTGGGACACTTTAGGATGGTTTTGGACACACATTGAGGGATCCAACTTTATAGGAATCTCTCAAAGAGCCAATTTTTGATTTGAGAGGTCCACCACATATGAAACATCTTCTCATAGGTAGGGGTGGTAGTGGAATAAGTGAATTTTGAAGAAAGTATAGCTTCGGAGCCACCTAAGAGTGTTACCAATGCATGTAGTTTCTTTAGGAATGAAGGGTACTAATAAAGGTTTTTACCTGATTTATCTATAGTGTGGGAACACTTGAAATATTTGACCTAAAATTAGAATATGTTTATGTTGATGGAATGTTTCCATTAAATCTTTTTGACGTTTAGACATATGATAATGAGGACTCCCATAATGAGATTTCAATAAGAGGCTGTTGAGTACATAGTGTTCTACAAGGCATCATGGACTGGGCTTTGTTGTGTTCTGATGTAGAGGAAATCATCGATTTCCTATTTTTCACATCATTTGAGACCACATGTGCATAACTACGTGACCTCAGATCTTGAGTTAGAAGTTGCAGTCTTTGCACTAAGGATTTGGAGATAATACCTGATGTGTGAGTGGTTTATCATCTACTATAATCACAAGAGTATCAATTATGTCTTCTATTAAATATATTTTAACATGAGATAGAGGATTTTTATATCTCTTCTCCTAGACTATGCCTTTGAGACTGTATATACTCTAGAGAAGAAAAACATGGTGGAAGTTGCTCTTAGTAAAAGATCTTATTCATAGTTGTTGTGAAAGGATTTAGAGTAGTTAGTCTCATTGTTGTTGTCCTTACTGGAAAATTATTGGACTTCATATATTCAATCAATGGTTTTTACCCCACCACTTTAACAATGTGTCTAGAATTCTCAAAATAGAGAATTTGGCTGCGACACTTCGCACACTGAAGTAACCACTAAACATGCTGTTGTTGGATATTAAGAAGGTGGATAACATTTTATACTTTTCAATGGATGGATGATGTTACCATTTAATTTGTGGTAGTAGGTGATGTATAAGCTTTATAAACCACCTTTGGTGGTACATCTATATGTAGAAAATATGTACTAGGACCTCCGACATCAGTTTTCATGGCCATTAAAGAAGCTTGGTGTTTCTGAGGTTGTCTCTCTATGCCTCACCTTTTAGAAAGTGAAGTATGAGCACTAGGTTCCAATGGATTTAGCTAAACCCCTAGAGGTTCTATAGTGAAAGTAGGATGATATATCCATGGAATTCTTAATAGGGTTTCCATGATTGTCCAGGGTACATGATTCCATATGGTTGATTATAGAACATATCACCATGTCATCCCACTTCCTAAACATTTGGAAATAGATTTCATTAGAGATATTGGGGTTCTTTTATGTGTAGAATATAGTATGGATCCATTTAATTCCCTTGATGATCATTTCAAACCATGAAACTCATATCATGTCACAATTATGGAGACGATATCAGGAGTCCATTAGGACTCTATTTCATTAGAGAATAGTGTTTCATCTTTAGGCTAATGGCCAAACTAGGAAAACTATTAAGATCTTAGAGGATATGTAGTAGGATTGCATGTTAGACTTTGGATATAGTTGTGAGGATCATCTACCCTTGGTGTATTGTGTGTTCAACGATAGTTACCATCCCACCATTAGTATGGAACCATTCAAATCCATTTATGGGTGACGCTATAGTCCAACAATTTATTTGACAGATCTAGGTGAGTCCACACTCAGGGGTCCATAGTTCGTATGAGTGACTATATAGATGTGCATATTATCTAGGAGTGGATGAAGACTACATAGAGCCATCAAAATTCTTATCAGGACTGATGAAAGGGATCTATAGGGTTCAGTGAGGGAGACTGGGTGTTCCTAAGGGTATCACCTCAATGTGGTTTGAAAATATTTTTATAATGGGGAAATTTATTTCTAATATCCTGTGGCCCTTTTAGATAATGAGTAAAGTTGGTGAGGTGGTATACCACTTATCTTTACCACCAATATTTGATCGGGTGCATGAGGTCCTCCACATGTTGTAGCTAAGTAGGTACATGCATGAACTATCACGCGTTATCAACTAGGGTGAGATGTAAATCGAGGATGGAGCTACAATTCTTGAGTTCCCAATAGAAATTGAGGATTAGTAGGAGTTAATCCTTCATTTTTGATAAATTCACCTAGTGCATGTCTGATGGAATCATGAGAATCTTTATGAGATAACCTGGGACCGGGATACCTAGATGAGATCCTAGTACCCACATCTTTTTGAGAAGGCATTAGAAAAAAAATATAATGTGGTAAGAATGTAACGACTAATATTTTTCCATGTATTACTTTTAGATATTATATATATTATTTTCAGATCTAGGCACTAAGACCACATTAGATTATGAGACTCAGTGTGCCCAAAAGTAATTATTGAAATATATTAAATATACTAATATCACATGAATTCATATTCCATGAAAAAGTGGAAAAATCCCAAATGGGTATCAGATTCAAAATCTATGGGAACTGTTGATTTTAGAATGTGGGTTTTACCCAACTCATGACATAACCTTTGTCAGCATTGATCATTTATGAAAAATCTATCACGGATAGAGAATTAATAAAATAAATTTATTTATTTAGTTTATTTAACAAAGTGACCTAACTCCACTATTTAAATATTTTTATGTAAAATTTTTAGTGTTAGGATGACAACCCAAAACATTTTAGAGGAGTCATTGGAGAGTGAATTAGTGGAGGTCTGGGTGAAGGAAATTGGATCGAGATCAGATCAAGGATCATTGCACCATTAGAGTTCATAGATCTATAAATAAATGGAAATTTAGGACCGCCATTATCAAAAATTGATACAAACTCTAGGTAAGAAACTTGATTTGTCATATTTTAACCTATTCTTTTATCCCGATCGAACTCAGATCAATTCCTCGAACTAGAATTGATTCGTGCATCGATGGTATATATAATTGATGGATGTTTTTTTATTATCTATTGAATTTGATAAAATATGAAAATGGATTAAATATTAATATAGAAAGTATGAGGTTCATTCCTCACATTTTATAGCTTATGGATATCTCCCCCCATTCATGACACGTTCATCATGTGAAATTTCTTTGGCCCGTGGTTCTAAGTTTACCAATTATTTGAATGTTTTAAAACCATTATTCAGTGAAACAGATCAATACCATAGTTGAGATTTGTTATCAAGGGTTTTATTGAGGTGTGATGATAATATAGGATGATTGGAAGAATATCATAACTGTTTTATAATTCCCATTCATCTCAGATTTGATGGTGCAACTATGGACGATGTGTGTGGATTTCCTGATCGGATTCAAATCCTGGAATCCAGATCTCTAATGATGGGAGTGATGGATGACCCCATATATAAAATCTACAATTAGGGTGGCGGTGATGGTGATTCATAAGATGATGTAGAAGAGATCCCAGTGTATCTGGAAAATGTTAGATTATAAGGCGTATAATTCGAAATTACACATTATGTGGGACCCCCATTGTACAGTGATTAGGTATCAACAAAGAGTGAAACATCACATTGCATGTGACCTATATCACATATCATCTTACCTATTTTGATATTTCTGCGTGTTTCTATAAAGATACATTTTCATAGGTATGCCATGTACAGAAACACAACTAGCTATAAATGGGAACTACTTGGTGTACATGAGTTGTTACATGGGAATGGCCAATGGTACACATGAATGTCCAGGAAACATGATCGGTGTTTCTAGAAATCTTTACATGTCATTGACTATTAGTAACCATTGTGTATATGAGGATTCACATTATGTGTGAGACACTATGACACAGGCAGGCCAGGGGTTGGTTATACATGTTGTGTACCCCCAGTACTCGCAATGTATTCCCTTTGATGGTGTTTGTATCTCATAGTTTCATAAGAATATAGTAGTATTGGTTGAGTGTGTTCCCTTGTTTCATATACTCAAGGGTATAATTATGTATTACATCCAAATATTAGGATTGTGATCCCCTCTAAAGGATGAGTCTTATATAGAATTTGTTGCACCACTCCATGAGACTGGGGTCTAATCCTCTATCATTCTATACCCTAGGTGGGGTTTGTGGAATTATCATGACCTCCTTGATCAGGGTGTTTATAATACATATAGATGTTCATTTTAGTAGGGTTCATGGTATTTTCAAAGTATGATCCCCTACATTGTGGGGTGATCCATATTGGGTTGTTGGTTTACCCCAATGGTCCTCGGTGTGATCCCCTATCTGATTGTTGGGTTTTTTTAGACCATTGGACTTTATTGGGCAAGGCCCAATGATCGTGACCTCTTTTTTGAGAGTCTATGATGATGTAATGGCTCATGGAGTGGATTCTATCCAAATGAGTAATAATTAAAGTAGTATCATGTCACTGGTAGTTTAGTTGTGACAACCTAGAGGTGTGGTGTCCTTCCTGAGTATATTTGGGTTATTCATACTATAAATTGATTTATATATCATTTTTATGGTGTAAATATTATTGATTATTTATTTTTAGTGTTTTTAGGGTGTCCTACAGTTCATTTTTATACTCACCCCTACATGGGATCAGCTCACACATGTCGTGTATTATGAAAATTATTGACCATTTGACAATGTCATGGGAGAACATAGAGTGGTTGGATCATATCTTGAGCTTGAGAGACTAAGGTATATTATGGGTGGTTTCATTTTATTATAGTCCTTGGCCTTGGAGTATGTTGTACACTCTCTAGTTTTTCATTGGGATTGTATTTTTTCCTTTTTAATTTTAGTACATTACGTGAATACTATGATTGTGGGGTCATAGATGTATGCATGCGTTGGTATCAGTTGTGTTACATTTAAAAAAATATTACACATGTATATGTGTACATTTATATAGGTACGTTAGGCTAATTCCTCCCATGTGTGAGATATTCTTATCTAGTACTGTTCTCCAAACCCTTCCCTATTGGCGGTATACATGGGGTAGTCACGGTCCGAACCCCATTGGGTTGGGTCACAACACATCATATTACATACATATATAAGATTTTTTTCAAAAGATGATACTTTAATTTTTATAAGTATTAGCCCATATTGTTTATGTAATATGTTATCAAGAATTCACAAATCATGCATAAGAATATTAGTGATAGGTAAGATGTTGAAACGGCACATATAATATGTTTTTGAGGATCAATGCATTTATGTAGAAAAATTAAACATCATATAGGATACATGAAAATTTTATCATCATACTTATTAAATTAATTTTGATACATAATAATCTTGGCCTCTCATTTTTAATACATAATAAATTTTATTTATCCCAAAATATGATTTATTTTATAGTAAACATGGGGTTTGAAAATTTATATGGAATTATATTATAATTATTATTTATATAAATTTAAAGGTAAAATAATATATTAATCATATGGAAATTAATATATCGATGCATGGATTAAAACTCACAAATGGAGTCTTTGATTCAAGCAGCGATGATGGAAGATAGTTTTCACTATGAAGGAGTATGTAGCATCATGAAAGAGAGAAGAATTTTTATAAAATATATTCAATAAAGCTTTAACCTGTATAGTTGAACTGTGATGACTAACAATAGATTTAAAAGAATTAATAATAAGATATATTTATAAGATAATTTGAAGAAGAAGTTCAAAGGTAGTTATTTTCCTACTTTTGAACGTTAAATTTGAATTCAAAATATGGAAAATTGATGCATGTGGATAAGATAATTTTTTTAGTGGTGTGAAATTATTTAATTATGGAATTAAAAAATATATATGTATATATATATTATCGAATAAATGGAAATTATGATAAATAATAAGATACGTGTCTCTAAAAAAGTAGAATAATAAAGGGAAGAAGAATAAAATCACTAGAAATATGAAAGAATTTTTGTAAGGTTGAAGACTCTCATGGTTTTAAAAAACATTCCTATAACACTTATTAGTGTGGGTGAACTTTTCATATTTTGGAAATTATGTATTACATGATTTCAAGTATAAATCTTGTTTGTTTGTAATCCACATGATAAAACTAGTATAATATATGGTCTCAAGTGAATATAGATCATTCTAGTGAGTGAAATTATCATTTGTAGAGGTGATCCATTTAAAATATTTTATACCTACTATGATAGTGTGTTGGTGTGTGTATTAGTGATCGCATTTTTTAAATTTATTATGTAATGAATATTGTTTCAATAAGAATCCTAAAAAGTAATTGAATTCATTAATTCACCACCACATCATGATTTCTAACTAACATTGGGAGTATTTTCAAGTTGTATAATATCCACGATTTCTTTTAAATACAATCAGTTGTTTGAGTTTTAGAGGTGAAGTGTTATTTTATACTTATAGAGTTGGTACTGCCTTTCTATTGTAAATATAGAAAAACATAATTTAGTGAACATCAGGGGGATTCCAACATTTAATAGCCAATAATCATACATATGTAAATATTGAATACTTGCCTACTTATAATCTATTAGTTTCAATGTTTTGAATGATGAAAATGAAGCATTTACTCCTTGATCTGAATGTTTTTCAAGAAAACATCTAATAAAAAGAACCTAGTGAATAATAAGAATTCTAGGAATTCCATTACGTTATCTCTTACAAAGAAATAATTTCTATGTATTAATGTAATCAATATATAAACATCTATATAAGATAAACTCGAAAATAACTTTAATGGAAATAAATAGGTGATGAGGGAAAAACTATAGGTTTGGTGGATAATGTATAAATACTTAAAAAAGGATGGAAGAGAAATGATGGATCAATTATTCAAAAGGGTAAATGAAATATCGAGTGTAGTTAAAATATATAATAATATTTGAGACTATTTCATGCATTATTCCATATCGGTTTGATATAAAATTATTACCTCGTGAATAAAATTATTATGGTGTATATCATTAATATTATATAACCAACATTATTAATGTAAATAAGATTTGGAAGGGTAGTGACTTAAAAAATAAGAGTAAGGATAAAAATGAAATTTCTATTAAATAATTTAAATAATAAGAGTGTAAGAAAGAAGTGATTGTATAATAAGGATATTCTTATGAAAAACCATATATGGAAGATAATTTTGACAAACTCGTGTCATTTATATCTAGAAGTTTGAGAAGAGTAAAATGTAACTTTAAAGGGAAAATTAAACTAAAGTGTTCCAATTATATATACATTGGAAATTTCATAAAAAATTATCCAAATTCAAAATAATAAGTCAGTGAATATAAGGATGAAAATACAAAAAGATTCTTCTAGAAGAAAGTGATAAAATTTTATAAATCAAATTTTTATTCAAAAGTAATTTTTTATAATTTCTCTAAATACAAAAAAATAAATTTCATTTAAAATTTTAATGACTATGATGTTAATTATAATGAATAGTTAGTTGAAACATCTAGTGATAATGATGAAAAACTATTATTTTCTAAATTAAATGATGAAGGATTCACAAGTGTTCAATGTATTAATTCTTAGAGTGATGAATAAATGAAAATAGAGTTTCAATTGAATTAACAAATAAATAAGTATGTTAAAAATATCTAAAAGTTATAGTAGTAGATAAAAAATTAAATAATGTTAATCAATTTTGAATAAATAATGAATCTATTAATATTCAAGAGAATTAAGGTTACTGAAAGAGATTGATAAAGTAATGAAATTTTTAAATGAGAAAAAAAATTCAAAAATTGAGATTGAAAATAAATTCAATGTGATGGATAATTAAAATGATAGAGTCAAATAATTGGACAAGTGTAAATTTAACTTTTAGACTTTTTTTCAATAATTATGTGAAAATTCAAATAAACATTCATAGAAATTTGTTATATATTTAAAAAAAATGAGGCTCAAGTATAACAACTATGATAACAATAGATTTTTGAGAAAAATATTTAATGTTTTGGTTGAAATTCTATGTTGAGGAAACAAGTAAATAAGACCATGTTTGGTGCAAAATAAGTTATCTCTAAAAAATCTTGAAATTATAGGAACACTCGATTAAAAGAAAAAATGACATAAATGGTGATTTGGAAAAGGATTATAAAATAATACAGTAAGGAATAATATGTTATGAGTCTACCCAAAAAAATTACAAAAAGGATCCATTATTAATGGAAAAAATATAGAATAAGTGTTGGTGTCTACATCTGGATAGTAATAGATTTACATAGGGATGTATTCTTTGTATGGATACTATTAGCATTGTGGAGGCTTTAAGAACCTGGTAAGGAATTTTTTAATTAAGAATATTTTTTATAATTCTAAAATCTTTTTAAGGAAATGTTTTAGGGGGAATTAATCCAATAGAACAAGAAAAATAGAAAAGAAACCAGGGAAATCTGGACTGAATATTGAAAATATATTTCAATCATTACAATTAGTTTTTGGAAAATGTGGCTAGTAGGGTTACCTTTATATGGATAATATCACCATTATAGCTTAATAGTTGAGTATTAATTTTAATACATGGGAGTTATAGAAGAAGAATCAAAAAGTATAGAAACAAGATTTTGATAATTAATTTTCAATTTAAGCTTCAAAAAAATATCCAATAATTATAGATAGTTGATGTTTTCACCCATTAATAGAGATTTTAATCTCATAAAAGATGTTGAAAATTTCAAGGTATGTTCAATGACCTTTATAAATTGTCGGTCACATAAAATAAAATGATATGGTTCATAAGTGATTATAAAATAATGGTTTAAGTCAAAGAAAACTTTATATTATGATGGGATGATACACAATCTATTAAGTGTTTCTTAGCTACGTGATGAAGGTAATAAAGTAGTCATAAAGAAATATGGGTTCTTATTTAAGGTTATAAATGATGGATGACTATTCAAAAGATGATGGTGAACAAGGGGAAACTTTTTTTAAGTTGGTGAGGCTATGCAATCATGCTACGTAATATTTAATGAATAAAATAAATTGTGACATTAAAAACATGATCAACATAGAAAAAAATATGATTAATATTACATGAGGAGATAATTTTCAAGATATTCCTCTTTTGAATAGAGGGATAAATTGGATGTAATCTATATGTCAATAATATAATATTAATAAATATTTACATAATAAATTTTATATTACAACAACTCATCCACTGGAGCTTATCCACTCATAAATTTGTTGGCCTAAGATAATTTAATAAAAAAATAAAAATAAGAATTTTATTTCAATTATTAATTACATTACTCATATACCTTTTATTATGTATATGAATCATAAATCAGAGGCTCTAAAAATGTGCATGAGTTTTATAAGTAGTTTTTAAAATGAGTTTACTTTCATCTTAATGAAGATTCAAAAAGTAATGGTGTATACTATCCTAGTAGAAGATTTTATTCTTATCTTGAGAATCAAGGTATTCACTGGGAACTCAATGCATCATTCACACCACAAAAAATGGTGTTTCTAATGGTATGAATAGAATTTTGGTAGAGATGGTTCATACCAATTCATTGAGCATGATATTCTTATTATTTTTAGAAATAGACAATTATTGTGGAAATTAACATTTAAAATCATTATTTTTATAAAAAACTCAGATATGCCACTGTATAATATGTGTTATAATAATTACCTAGATTTTAAATATTTGAGGGTTTTCTAGAGCTCGTTCTTATTCAATGTAAGAGGATAAAATCTTTTGAATTTTGATAAAAATGGATTTATGGAATCTTTATTGTTTATTCCTAAAAATGGATGAGGATTCCATTGTTAAATTAATAATACAAGGAATATTTTGTGTACTACTGATATAATGGTTTTGAAACACTCAAATATATTTCACATTAAGAAGAACATTCTAGAGGTGATAATGATGAATCATTTTCTTCTGAGATGTAGGAAGAAGTTTTTGGAAATAATGTTAGTTAAGAATTTATACAACATGAATTAGATAATTCATATATTTCTAGTGATAAGTAAAACTTTTGTTATATCATCCATGGCTAAGAAAAAAGATATTTTCCTAAAATATTATTTGATTAAAGGGAGAGTTGGATCAAACTAGAATAACTTTGAAGATAGTAACACATGCCTCACTATTTATATATGTTGAGCCAAGAGATGTTAATGAATAATTAAATAATAAAGAGTGGGTTGAAGGTACAGATGAATAATTATATTAGATTAAGAAGAATGAGAGATATAATTTTGTACCCGTGACTAAAAACAAGAGTGTTATTAGAAAAAGTGTATTTTTTAAAACAGTATTAATGAAAATGAAAATTCATAAGAAAAAATTCATGACTTCTGTGCAAAGGGTACTCACAAGTTGAATGAATTTATTTTGATGAAACATTTACACTGGTTTCTAGAATAGAAACTACTAGAATATTTCTTGTTATTACATCTTGAAGTAAATAAAATATATTCCAAATCGATTTCATGTCTTCAATACTCAATAGAGAGTCATAAGATGAATTATATATTAAGAAATTCAGTTGTATCTTGAGGGTTAAAGGTGAAAGTTATGTTTTGAATTTAACAAATACACTATATGGGTTAAAACAATCCTCAAGAGCATGTTATTCGTTGTTAGTTAACTATTTGAAGTGGTTGATGATCAAGAAAGGAATAGTGGATAAAAATATCCACATTAAAGATAATAATAAAGTATCACTTATTGTTCTTGTTTAAATTTATTATTTCATTTTTTCTGGAAATGAAGGAGCCTATAAAGAGTTTGATTTGGAGAGGAAAAAGTTGTTGAAATGTCCATGATTGGAGAAATGTGATATTTTTGTGTTTAAAAATTTCTCAATAAGAATATCCCTTATTTAATTATAAAAAATGTATGCTCCTGTAATTTTAAAGATTTTTTTTTATGTTGTATCTAAAACCAATTTCTACGCATATTTTAGTTAGAACAAAATTTTCTAAAGATAATAAACATGAATAATTTTACCCAAGGGAATTTAGGTATCTTATTAAAAGTCTACTTTATTTTAAATCATCAATGTTGTATATATTATATGTTATTACTTTATATGGTAGGAATCAAATTGTGATAAAGGAGTCTCATTTCGTAGATGGAAAAATAACTCTCAGATAAATCAGGGGAACAAAAGACTATGGACTGATATATGATAGAAGTGGAAATTTTAATCTATTTTTGTATAGATATGTAGATTGGACCAGAAATATAGATGATATAAGGTTAATATCAATGCGAGTTTAATTTTTTTGTAAAATGTGTGTATGTTGGAACAAAAAAATTCCTATGTCCTTAAGTACTACTAAGGAAAAAAATATTCCTAAAACTCAAGATAAAAACAAATTTATGTGGATGGGGACATAGTTGGAAGTGTTGAGTTCAAAGTTTTACTTTCTACACATTTTATCCATAGTTTTTTAAGTCACAACACATTATTTAAAAACATGTTTTATAAACTTTATAATTCCCTAGTATTTAGTATGTTTTTATAGAAATCATTTTACTCTACCGAAAGAATAGATCTATCAAAAATGATTACATAAAATTTTCATATTAGTCTGATCCATTAGACAGACTAAGGTTTAGTCCTTTAGACTGAACAAAGTCCTATCCATCAGATTGAACAAAGTCTAGTCCATGAGATTGATTTATTTTTTTTCCATCATAATGAAAAAATATAGTTTATTGGTATGGAAAAATATATTCTATCGGTATGAATAAATCAATTATATCTATGTTGAAAAATATAGTCTATCAGTAGGACTAAATTTATAATATCATAATGACTGAGTTCAGTCTATCAAGGTGAAATTTTTTACTCCATTGTAATATTAATATCTATAATCATAGTCATAATTATTTCTACCAGATAGAATAAATTTGTACAACATTGTAATGGTTATACCTTAATATAATCTGATAAAGATGTATTTTCTATGTTTTCAAGATGAATATCATCCGAGTAAGTTGAAACCCACTTCGAGAATCAAGAATATATGACCTTTGATGGAGTTTCCATAAATAGTTGTACATTCGAGGAGTTGGTTGTTAATGTATTTTTTCAAAATCAATATGTCTGAAGGTTTCTCTATCGTAACCACTCATTAATTTTTATTTATAATCTTTTCAGAGAGTTTTTGTTTTAAGGAATCCATGTGAGCATTTTAAATTCCTTAAAAAAATTATATTTGAAATATATGGGTAATATGGATTTTAATTGAGGGATCTCAGGGATAGGAATATGGATGACTCAGATCTAGATGATTATGGAATTCCAATGATATGATGATTTTTTTGATTATGATATTTTAGATCCAGGAATTTCTTTTTGAAGAAAGATAGATCTTTTGGTAAGGTTGAAAACCATAGATACCTAAAGTTATTTTTTATTAACATTTTTAACTCTTAAGGTTAAATAGAATAAAAATTTTAATAAAAATTTTGTAATTCATTATTACTTTTACTTTTAGATTTACATTTACTCTTTATAAAAGTTATATTTTCCCACTGTGTAGTTTATTAAGAAAATTTATTTTAGTAAACTTTTTTATAATTTTATTTACTAGACATGCTCTAAGTCTGTTACATGTTACTCTGATCATTGGACACAAATTGAGTCCGTTAAATTTACTATGTTAATTAGACATAATCTGAATCTAATAAACTACAATAAAGGTGTTTGGGTTTTAATTAGTTTAAAATTATAAGCTAAAATTCAACCCCACCCCACTTGAAGCCATTATAACTCTTACGATCCAACAATTGTAATCATAGTAGGTTGTACTTCTTTACTTCCAGATTTTTAATTGTGTTCTTTTATGAAATATTTTTATCTTTTTTTATAAATTGTTATTACACTAATGTTTCTTTTGTATAATGATTTTTTTATCTAAGATTCCAGTTTTGAAAATTGGTACTATCACACCCCGACCTCAGGTACTCTTTTATTATATTATTCTCCTGGTCTCGTATCATTTGGAAAAAAGTTTAGTTTGGGGTCCTGATTTAAAATTTTGATGTTTTATAATATTGAAGGATTTCAAACCAGTGTACAGGCACCATACAGTTGGTGGTAATCATGCAGTCATCCTAGGTGCACTTTCAGTTTCCCTCTTTTTAAAATAATAAGATTTTATGAGAATAAAATAGGTAAATATTTAAAAAAATAATAGTAATAATATTATGTAAATAATAAAAATTTTCATGGCCCGCCTTTTTTAAGATGAGGGAAGGGACAGCTGACTCCTAGTCCCTTCCTTCTTCAAGATGATGGAGATATAATGGCCCCCTGAGTCTCGCATTCAATAGGCCTTAGAGTGGCTACTAGCACCAAGGGTATAGAATCTCAAACATTAAAAATATAAGGCATTACCCTTTTTATAGAACAATATTGGGTGATAAGATAGTAAATCCATAACAACTCAAAATACTGAAAGTAAGAGTAAATCCAAAATCCATTCCCACATGCATGTTAAAAAGTAAATATAATACAAAGTACAATGAAAAAACAAAATTGAAATACCAAAATAAAATAAACTAGGTACTAAAAACATCCAATCCCGACTTCTGATCTAGTAAAGTCCAGAATGGTCCTCGAAGTCCTCCTAGAAACCTCAAAGAAGTTTTATATATGTAGGGTAAGAATACAAGTATAATCATTATAGAAACTAAATATAGTTGTGCAAAATTGGAGAAAACATACTAATTTCTGTGTGAGAAAACTATATAACCTCATAGAACCTCCCAAGTTGTACTTACCAACCAAGCCATACCAAGGCACTCTCGCCAAATAACATAAGTCAAGTAAAGTAGTAGTATAATCACGTCAACATTTGGGTTCCTCGCACCACTTTCCAATTGGTTAACTTCTCATCCCTAACAGCTAACATCTTGACGCTACCACTATTCACGTATGTAGTCCCACTGCCACAACCTGCCCCCACACACCTGGGCCTCAAACTGCACACAATCCTGCACACATACACCTAGTCCGCAACAACCACACCTCTCACCTGAAGACACCAGGGCCTCATCTTGAAGACACGTGGGAAAACAACCATATCATGTAAACACCTAGGCCTCTCATGCACAACAAACTCTTTCTTGAAGTATTTTGGACTCTATTAAGCCTCGTTCTATTAAAGTCTATTGGGATATGTTCAATTATTAAAAACCCAAAAGAGGGTACGAGGAAAAAGTTAGTAACTAGCCATCCGTCCTCCCATCGGGATGTTGGGAAAGACACCCTCCCCCATGAACTCGGGGTGTTCAGCACGTGGTTCTCAACAATGGTGGGGTGAATATATAAATTATGAGAATCTAATATTTATATACACATTAGTAATCAAACAGACAACCCAACCTACGGTTTCAAGAAAACAAACACACAAACCCACCAATACCACTTTTGATGGTACCCCTATATACACAACCACACAACAACCACTTAAAATGCATAACCAAACCTCTTTTTATTTAACCAAATTGCATTCATTTATTTAATGGATTCAATTTAATCTATTCTAAAACAACCAGGAAACTACCAACCATAACCAAATCATAGTCAACAAGAAAAACCAAACTGTAATCCCACTGCACAACAACACAAAACCAGAGTTACAGTCCAGTACACAAACCCCCATTCTTCCTAGACACCTGTTCAACCATTACCAACTATAATTATTAAAATTTATTCCACAAAATCCTTCTCTCATGACCCATACCTACATCCCCACTTCCCAAACAATCCCCAGATGCAATCCCACTGCATAACAAGTTCATAACCACATCACAGTCCCAATTCCCAACGGCACTCTCTTTCCACATCACAAAAAAAGGAAGTCCCACTTCCTACAAGTATATCCATTCCACAATCAATCAGTCTCTCAAACTAGGATACCAACACACCCCTTGTACCACCCCACATACTAATCCCAAAAAAATTAAATAAGAACCCAAAGCACACCACCACATCTTTCAAGCAAAGTTTATTTAGGTTTTAGCATGAGGGGTTCTTCAATTCCACATTAATACAACTGGGGTGATCACACAATAGGTTTGATTCTGGGGAATCTATTTATAGAACAATGTATATGTGATTAAGAATATTTCATGATACATTTATTTATTCAAGAATCTCAACAAAATAGAACATTACTAGTGTGAAATAAAATACCACCAGTGTCCATGATTTTCAGAAGTCATACAACCATTAAAACCATAAAAGAATCAAAGATAATAATTAATACAAGCTATCAACATCAATCCTTTCCCTTACCGTTATTTTATATACCCATGTTATCTTTTGATCATATTCACTTCTTATTTATTTATCATTTTAAGAAAAGTATCTAGATGTTTAATAAAAGGAATCATTAGTATAACCACCTCACATGATACACAATTTATGAGAGGAAAAAATAAACCCATACTTGGGAAATATAAGGATCAAAGTTCCTTATTGCACCAATAATAGGGGATCATGCAGGCAGTAGAAAACTCCAAGAAATCTATGCAGGAGGGCTCTAGAACAGGTGCCCAACTCATCTAGGGAGGAAGGCTCTAAGCGCACCAAGGGGAAATATAAAACACATGAGGAAGGGAAGATTATGTCTTTGAAGAGAAAAATCATATATTAAAGGAAGAATGGTTTCTAAATTTCATTAACATGGGATTATGGAAAAGATCATGTGGTTTGGGTATCTCAAATCCCTCAGTATGTTAGGACATTAAATATTTAATAAATATCCTTTGAATATCCCTTAAAAACTCTCATGTAAATCTTGAATCATTGTTTTTTCAAATAATATGTTAGAGGGGAGAAATTGAGAAAACTAGGGAAACTAGAAAAAAACAAAGGGTGAGACACTATTTGGTGTGCCACTATTTCAGTGTGTCACCTTCACGGTGCCACTGTTGCAGTTCTACCCTTTCAGTGTGGCACGATCATGGTGCCACCATTTTTATGCAACCGTTTCTGTGTGTCAATGCCATGGTGCCTCCATTTTGGTGCCTCACCATTATGGTGCCACCATTTCTATGTTTCTTTTTTATGGTTCCACCATTTTGGTGTCACGCTATTATAGTGTCACCATTTTAGTGTCACACTATTATGGTGCCACTATTTTGGTGTCATGTCATTACAGTTCCACCGTCACAATGGGCCCCCATTACAGTACCACTATTTTGGTGTTCTACTATTTTCGTGCCACTTTTATGATGCCGCCATTTTAGTGTGCTATCATTTCAGTGCCACCATTTTGGTGAACCCATTTGGTGAACATGATTTTTTTTGAAACCCTCGAAACAAAACCACTACGACCCCAAAGAACACCACAAGCACTGTATTTTCACAATGGAAAAGACTAGGGAAACATAGGTGATTACATCAAATACCTCTCAATATAATCTTGTCCCTATTAATTCATAACAAACCTAGATGAAGAAAATTTTTAACAACTACCCAATAGATAACTCTTTGGGACAAACCACCTTGCATTCTTTGATATCTAGAGAGAAAACCTAAATATCTGAGGAAACCTCCATGGAATCTATATCTTGAAAAACTAGGAAACCACTAAGGTTCTATTTCCCCCAAGAAATCACAAAACTCCAAAGGTCTCACTGTCCAGACACATGGATTAAAAAGCTTCTTCCTCAGTGTCAAGATAGTATCATTCTTTGGGCAGAACTGACTCAACCACATGGGTTTATCCATATCCGAATTAATGTATATTTATTAGGGATCAGTTCTTCCCTTCCCCACAGGTCATGACATTTCACACACATACCCAAGGAAACAACTCCTCTCATTGCAAAAAAGGTCAAGAATTACATCAGAAGAAAAGAAAAAAATAAAAACACAAGGAAAAACACCAAACTACTCTGGGTACTAGGAACACATTTATTCCACACATTACAAAGTACACTCCTCAAGGGAACTATGCCTATAGATAACATAAACTAAAGGAATGGTCCATCCATGAAGCATCTTCCCCTCACAATCCTCGATTCTTACTATTTGTTCTGCGAACGTCGTTTCATTCTTGATATCCAACTCCCACCAGTCAATGACATGGGAGTCATCATGTAGATATCGATGGAGATGGGAGACATGGAAGACGTCATGGATCCCCTCCAACTGTGGTGGAAAAGCGAGCTGATATGCCACCTCTTCAACTCATCCCAACACCTCAAAAGGTCCAATGAACCTAGGAGAAAGATTTATTCCGCTTCCAAACCTCCACTTCACACATTGAGGGGAAAACTTCAAGAAAACAGGGTCCGTATCCTCTACCTCCAAAGGACTCCTCCTATGATCAGAATATGAATTCTTCCCATCCTTAGTCACCTTCAACCTCTCAAACATGAGCTTAAAATTCTTTATCTTCCTCTACAACACCTCTAGGCCAAGAACGCATGTCTCCCCAACATCTATCCAACACACAGGAGAAACACATAGTCTTACATATAATTATCTGAAGGGTTTCATTCCAATGGAAGAGTTATAGATATTATTGTAAGAAAACACTACTAGAGTCAAGTGTAGTACTCAGGATCCTCCAAAGATGTAGCATATCCTCTAAAGTCTAGATGGTCCACTCTGTCTGCACATCCATCTGAGGATGGAAAGTAGTGTTAAGGAATAACTGGGTTCCCAAATAATGATGTAGTCCCTTCTAGAATCGTGATCTAAACCGTGTGTCTCATTCCCAGAATATGAATCTTGTAACTCCATGAGGCCACACCACTTCACCTATGTACCTATGTTCTGTGTAATCCACTACGCTTGACTCCTTGATCTCTAAAAAGTGGGCTGATTTCACCAATCGATACACCAATACCCAGATATCATAACAGCCTCCCTAATCCCTAGGTAGTCCTGTGATGAAATCCATTGAGATTTCATCCCACTTCCACTAGAGAATGTCTAGGGGATGCAACAGAACATCGAGAACATGGTTCTCATCCTTCACCTGCTAACACACTAAGCGCGTTTCCACTATCTCAACCAATTACTACTTTACCTCGACCCCCCAAAACAGTTCCCTCATGCATTAGTACATCTTGGGAACTCCTGGGTGTATAGATAGTGGTGAGATATGGAACTCACGGAGAAGTCCCCCATGCATTTCCAATGGGACAAACAGATTCTCACAGAACTGCTTCTGATTCTGACCATCCTCCAACCATCCTTCCAAAGCATCACCCTAGTCAACATGATCACACATCACTTCACCCATTGAGTCTCCCCATTGAGACTCCTCCGCCTGCCGCATCAAGGAATATTTCACTGTCATCTGGAACTTACAACATCTGCCACTTTCCTCCCCAACATCTACGCATAACACGAACAACTCCTCCATTTCCTGCCCAGTATTTGGGGATTCCAAAACCACCTCCTTCTACGACTTCCTTCTCAAAGAATTTGTCCCCCACATTCCCCTTTCTTAATGTGTAATAGATATCTATGTCATAGTCTTGGAGAAAATTCCTCCACCTCTGATGCTACTAGTTCATGTCTCGCTGGGAGAATATATACCTCAAGATCTTGTGATCCGTGATGGCCAAAAAGCATTCCCTAATGAGGTAATGCTACCATAACTTCATCTCAAACTCAATCTCTACAATCTCCAGGTCATGGGTGCAATAGTTATGTTCATGAGGACAAAACTGCCTAGACCCATAATAGATTACTCCTCGATTATACATCCTCACTCACCCAAAGCCCCGACCAGAAGCATCAGAGAACACCTTCAACAACCCTCCTTTTTCTAGGAACCTATGAACTGGAGCACTAAATAACTTCCTATTTAGATAGATGAAAGTTTCATGACACTTCTCACTCCACACAATGGCCTGGATTTTTTTTTTTCAAAGCTATCAACGACGCTGCAACTCAAGAGAAGTCAAGTATGAAACTTTGGTAATAGCTTTCCTAACCCACGAAACTATAAACCTCCAACACATTTTTGGGTGTTGCCTAAGAAAAAACAAATTCTACCTTTGAATAGTCCACTTTTATCCCTTGCTGGGACACTAAATGTCCAAGGAATGTGCACCTCTCATGCTCAGAACTTTCACTTGGACAACATTCCGTAGATTTGGTGGTGTCAAAGTACCTCCAAGATAGTCCCCAGATTCTCAAAATTATCCTCTTTTAAACTTACGTATATCAAAATTTCTTCAATGAACACGACGATGAACTTGTCTAGGTAATCGTGGAAAAAATACTTTAAGAGCCCCATGAAAACATTTGGTGCATTCGTAACGTCGAACGACATCACCGTGGACTCAAACTGCTCATACTTGCACCTGAAAGCAGCCTTTAGGGTGTCACAATTCTTCACCCTCAACTGATGATATCCAGAACATAGATCAATGTTAGAGAACCAACCTGGTCCCTTCAATTGGTCGAAAAGGTCTTCGAACCTTGGAAGGGGGAAACTATTCTTGACTGTAACTTGATTAAGTATCTAGTAGTATATGCATAGTATTTGTTCATCATTTGTATTCTTCACGAACAAGACTAGAGAATCACACGACAACACAAATGGTACGATAAAACCCTTTCATCATTAGGTCATAAACCTAAATTTGCAACTCTCACAACTCAGAAGGAGTCATCTGGTCGGGTCCCATTGAAATCGGACATCCATCAGGCTACAAGTCTATCCCGAACTCAACGTCACATCGAAGGGATTTATTCAAAACCTCCTCTAGGAAAAATTCTATAAACTCTATGACAACACGTGGAACCTACATCATATATTCTTCCATTGATTCAATTGACAGCTCACCTAACAAGGAAATAAGAGGCTCCACATGTTGGTTTCCCACCTAACAACATCGCTCACCAATAAAATCCATGACCTGGTCACCCACATCTGAGAATGGAAGTCTTCTCTAAAATATGTAGATAATAGAGTGCATATAAAACAACCAGTAGAGGCATAGAATTAAATCGTATGGTTTCATATTTTGGACAAGAAGATCCCCATTGGACTAATGTGGCCCCAACATCAGTCTACATCCCCGAAAAACATCAAGAAAATTGATCTAACCAAAAATTGGCGTACTCAACAATAGGAAAATGGAATTTATATCTTTTTCTATACCAAGATAATGGGATATATTGGGTGAAATATAAGACTATTAAGAACCTCAATCAAACAAATCACACGCAAGGGTACTAAACAGACTGATCAAACCTCAAACGACCTCTGAGCCTACTGGAACTGCTGCCTCTATGGTGTGAAACTACCCATGCCCAACTCTTCTGCCCCTAAACATTATAATGCCTCCCAGACCATGCCCCGGTCGAATTATTTGAGGATAAACTTGAGGTTTTCCTCCTCCGCAGCCATCTTCCCTTAGTGGAGAGGGAGCATGCTACCCCTGCATGATGGAAAGGCCTGACTCGAAACAACTAACAATGAGGTGGGAACTGAACCTACCCACTCTCAACATACTGTGTTCGAACTGGGAACTAGTTTAGAATATTCCCATAGCCTCCATAGACAAAGAACCTTGGTCCCAATCCCATGAGGAACGGGTGAGGACTAGGAGATCCGCACTGAAACTGCTGAGGCCAGCTCCCTACTAGCCGATACCTGGAAGGCCCTGACATTAGAGACCTACGACTGACTACCTTCCCCTTTAATGAACTCAGTTGGATCCCCTGCTATGGTAAACCTCACTACAAGTGCATCTTCTCTACTACATAGGCCTTCTTCTAAACTTATAAGTATGTCGGAAAAGTAAAGGGTTTGATGGCATAATGAAGAGAAAGTCGAAGTTCCTCCTCCAAACGTCTCACACGAGACTCCTCATCTGAAAAGAGATATGGATCAATAAGATACTTGAACTTGATCCCTAGTCCCCCCACTAACATACTCCCCTGCTATAGAGAGAGAATCTCTTACCTATTCTCTACCTTCATCATGGAAGAAATGAATTCTTCCCAAAACTCCTTCTCAAAGTCAACCAATGAGACATCAGTATTCTTCCTCTCCCCATGGTAAATTGTCCACCACTTATGTACTTATCCTCACATATGGATCACTAACATAGGAACCTGGTACTCTATTGGAGCCTGGATGAAGCTAAAATTTATTTCCAGCTATTTGATCCAACTCTACATCTCTTTGTCAGAGACGCCACCCACGTACTTTCCCAAAGTCTGCAGCTAGAAGGCATGAATCATCCTCTGACACTGGCCATCCTCTTCCTCTCAATTGGTCCTCCACTAATCAACCTTGTAAAATTTTTGTGCCTCAACATCTTGTACCATAGGAGGGAAACATTTGGGTTCTATAGTTGAAAAGTTAACAAGTAACTCCTAACCCCGGGTAGTACTGAAATTTCCTTTTAAATTCATTTTAACTCATTGTTTTTATTAGATTTCCCAAAACTCCCAACTCAAACAAGAAAACAAGTCATCGTGATCCATGTTCCTTTCCTTGGGTATCTACCCCATAATCAGTGTAGCCTCACATGGTCGTTCAGTGGGTCTAGAGTCATTGCATTAGATCACCTGGGGCCCTAAAATCTTATGTCCTAGCTGGTCTTCCCTATCCTATTTCACACACCAAGGTCATCTATCATTGTTTCCCTACCATCCCTTGAATGTATCACTATACCAAACTCTGAACTCCATACTATCCCTCAAGAACCCAAAATCCCCACTGATACCATTTTTTCACGACATGCCTTATCCAATATGAGGGATGGGACAACAAACTTCCAGACCCTTCCATCTTCAACATGAAGGATAGATAATGATGCCCGAAGTCTATGCTTTAATAGGCCCCAGAGTTGAGACTTTCACCAAGGTTATATAATCCCACATAAAAAATGGAATTCATTACCATTTTTATAGAACAAGATTGGGGGATAAGAGGGTAAATCATATACAACTCCAAATAATAAATTAATAGTAAATACAAAATCCATTCCCACATGCATGTTCAAAATTAAATCTAATATAAAGTACAACAACAAAAATTCAAACTAGCGTACCAAAGGAAAAGAAACTAGGAAGTGAAAAAAACTAATCCTGATGCACAATATAGTAATGTAACACCCCAGGGTTTTCTAAAAATAAATTGAAATTCATGAAACTTTGTTTTAAATAGATAATTATAACTAGACTTTAAACATAATTTTACTACTTCTTTGTTTTGAATTTTGAAAAATGGTCATCTACAATTATGATCAGTATGTTATTTGGAGTCTGATGAAACCAACTTGTTTTTTTAATATTAACACACCCTTATAAATAATAATATTAATAGTAATATGACCATAATGAATGTTAAATTTTATTATTATTTTATTTTCTAATGGATTTTAGATAATGACATCCTGGTTAATTTTTCAATGTGATATAAAAGTAGTTATAGAATTAAAATTGTTAATTTTTGAATTAAGTATAATTTTATTTAAAATTTAAATAAATAATATTTATAATTTTTTTTTTAAAAAATGGAGTTAATTTTTTAATTCTAATAGTCAAAACATGGTAAGGGTAATGTTTTGGGATTTTTTTGAAACAATTAATTTTTTGGTGAATAGTAAAAATACAGTTTTGAGTTTCACTGTGTTTAATGACATCATTAATGATGTAATAATGATTTAATAAATATGGTTTAATTATGTACAGTAAAATAAGATATGAGGTGTCCCGAATGTCTAATACCATGGTCACATACAATGGTCAAGCCCATAGTTTTTCAAATACCACTAATGAGATGTCCCTAGAAAATTATTAAATATTCCATCATTTTTTCTATAAATACCAACACATTTCATCATTAATTTCATTTAAAATTCCTCATCAAAGAATATATGGACTTATTACCACCCTAGTATTCCTACCAAGGTTTCCTCAATCCCCCATGGTCTCAACCTTAATTTTCTAGGAGTTACTCTACAAGGTAAGAAAATTCTCATCTTCTTTCATTTTCCATTCACGATCTCTTTTATGTGGTATAGATTTCAAGAATCCATAACATGTTCTTATTTTCATCTTATTATTTCTCTATTATTTATTACGATTCATTTATGGGTTGGTGACCCTTTTCCCCTCTTTTTTCCTTGTTTTCTAAAACTATGTTTCATAGTCATTAGGCTGCTGAATTTTTGTGAGAGATTTCTCAACTATTCTTTTATGTTGAGTTACATTATTTTCTTATTATTTCCTCATATCTTCTTCACCAAGAGGAATGAAATCAGAAGAAATCATTTATATTATGTATTTTCTCATGTTTAGGGAAAATCCATCATCATTTTTCTTCTCCACTCCCACTCATTCAATGAATAAAAACATTGTCTCTGATGTGTCTTATTACCGACATCATGGACGATGTTATTTCAATTTGCTTTAATTATTTAATGTCTTATAATGATATAGTATTTATGGTTGAACCAGAATATAATATATTTATTATGTATCATCCATGGTTCTGTAATTCCTTTTTACACAAGGTTTAAATTTATTTAACAAAATGATATCTTCATGATAAAAAAATTACCAAAATAACTTAAATAAATATCATAAATGTTTTAACTTATGAATCATCCTCATGTAAGAATTAAAAAAGATAAATGGCGAAATTTATTATTTTATAAATATTTAAATACCATTCCAATCCAATTCAGTAGTTTCACTTCCAATTGAGAATAACAGCCATCATGAACCAATCATAGAAATCATGTAAAGAACTCACCCAAAAACAATGCAGGGAACAAAATACTAACAATTAAAGGGTGAAATTATGTAATGAAATGATCATATAAGGTATTATAAAGCTGTATATTATTATTTAAGATATTAATAACACTATTTTATTTATTATACAGATGTTTTAAAAGAGTTGGATGTTAGACAATCCTGAGGTAACAGAATTCTTCACCCGATTTCCATTTTTGGGTTAACCTTCTACTTCATTATTTATGTGGTTTTAAAATTGATTGTGTTATGGGTTTTGTTTCTATTATGTTAAATTATGTATTTTTGAATTATATATACATATTCCATACACTTTATTAATTTTCTATTCAATTATATGATTTATGTAAGGTGTTTCTCTTTTAAATTCCTCTTTTAATATTCTATTTTACGAAATTTCAAAGGAAATGTTTCTATGAAATTATTCATGTTGTATGATTGTGTTATGGTTCTTGGGAATTTTTTATGATTAATGGTGGTACCTATATTTCCCTCTAATTTAGTGGTTATTTTTAAATTGTAGTTTGGTCGTTTGGTTACTCTAAGTATAACTCTGATGGTTAGACAAATTATAAGGTAGCCATGAGGGTTACAAATTATAAGGTAGTTGTGAGGGTTACTATATTATATAAGTATTTAACCAATATACTTTTATGGTTATATTTATGTTCTTAGGTTTTTTTGTATCTAGTATAAAGCTCATGTTTCACCAATTAAGTATATATGGGTAAGAAGTTTTTCTTTTGAAAATGATTTTATATGTTACTAGTGTTCATGGACTAATGTGTTCTTCCCATATTTTTATATCCCTTACTGAGTTTTTGTGTTCATCCCATGTTTTTAAATTATTTTCACAGGTTATAAAGATGTGTAAGTTAACGAAGGAGTCCATCTTAAATGTTTGAAGATTAGTTAAAGAAATCATGTTTTGAGCTTTAATGTTTTATATTTTGCCAAAAATGGAAACTCTTTTTAGTAATATCTTCTTGTATGAATGTGGAATGTTATGTATGTATGGTATCCAAATTATCTAAAACTCTAAACTCAAAAATATCATCAATATTTAATAATATATATACTTGACTAAAATTTGAGATTATGTAGCTTTATAAGGTCAGGTCCTTATAGTTGGTATAAGAGGATGTTTTAAATAACATTAAAGGTTAATATAATGTTAATATATTACCATAAATGTTTGTTTACTCTATTGTAAATTTTAAATGATATATCATTTAAACATTAAAATGTTACTTCATCTAAGATATGTTTCTTCAGAATGGTTTTCCGTAGAAGAAACAGGGAAGATGAGAAACTGTTGAAAGATGGAAAAGAAATTTATCTTGATCAGATTGTTGAAAAAAAGGGAACAGTTCAGATTATTGATGTCCTAGTGTTAAATGAATACCTTTATGTTTTTTCTAATGAGTTACCTGGTGTCATACCTACTCATTAATTCGAATTCACAATTTACTTGCTTCCTAATGCTAAGAAAATTTCAAAACCCCTATATCGTATGGCTCAAATAGAACTTCTTGAATTCAAAAATTATTTGCAGGATTTTCTTGATAAAGGCTTCATTCATCCTAGCTCATCACCATAGGGAGATCCTGTTTTGTTCATTAAAAATAAATATTATTCCATGAGACTTTGTGTTGATTACAGATATTTGAATAACATCAATGTTAAAAACAAGTATCCTTTTCCTCACATCGAAGACTTGTTTGATTGTATCTTGGGAGCTTAGTACTTTTAAAAGATTTACTTGAGATTAGGATACCATAAACTGATGGTGAAGAAGGATGAAATCCTGAAAACAGCCTTTTGTACTAGATATGGGCATTATGAATTTTTTGTTATGTCATTTAGGTTAACTAATGCACCTGCTGTATTCATGGATCTTATGAATAGAATGTATCATGAGTTCTTGTATAAGTTTTTGGTTGTGTTTATTGGTTAAATTCAGGTATTTTATAAGAGTAAATAAGAGCATGAAATACATCTAATGGTTGTTTTACAAACCTTAAAGTAATATAAACTCTAAGGAAAATTCAGAATGTGTAATTTTTGGTTACAATAGATTTCTTTTCCTAGTACCATTGTAAATAAGAATGGAATAACAGTTGATACTACCTAAACAAGAGTGGTTGGTAAATATAAAAGACCCACAAATGTTATAGAGATTCTTAGTTTTATCGTATTAGTAGTTTATTACCGACAGTTTGTTAAAAACTTTTCACAGTAATATAGCCTGCTAACCAAGTTAACAAGAAAAAGAGGTTATATTTATTTGGATAGAAGAATGTTATGTTTTGTTTTAGGAACTAAAGAAGAGATTGGTGAATGTTCTAGTTTTGGTGTGGCCTTCCCGAAATGGTGTGTTTTTTCATCTACAGTGATGCTTCATTGAAGGGACATGGTTGTGTTCTAATACATATTGATCTGGTATTTTCATATGCTTCAAAACCACTAAAATATCATGAGTTAAATTATCCCATGCATGATTTGGAATTGGAAGCGGTGGGTTTTGCTTTGAAAATTGGGAGTCATCATTTATATGGAGCCAAATCAAAAATATGTACTGATCATAAAAGTATGAAGTATATATTTACTCAGAATGAATCAATCATGAGGCAGAGAAGATGGATTGAACTGATAAAAGATTATGATTGCATGATTAATTACCATTCAGGAAAATAAAACAAAGTAGTGGATGGATTGAGTCTAAAACATCATGCATCATTAACCATGTTACATTTGGAACATGATCCCTTCATTAACGATTTGATGAATTTTGGATTAGAAGTTTTTGGTGCAGGGAATACCTCTATTTTGTTTCAGGTTTCAGTACAGCCCTCGTTATGAGAGAAAATTATGTAAGAGTAGAAGGAAGACCATGAGATATCGAAAAAGGTTGTATTGGAAAAATGGGTAAGTTTTTATACATTAACCCTGATAAAGTTTGTGTTTTAAGATTTGGAAAATGGTTGTGAGTGCCTTGTGATTCTCAATTGAGGAAATATTTGTTGTGTGAAGCTCATAGTTCTCCATTTTCAGTTCATCCTGGAAGTAATGAGATGTACAGATACATTCGAGAGTATTACTTGTGGGATGGAATGAAAGGGTATATTAAATATTTTACCATTAAATTCTTAACATGTCAATAGGTTAAAGCTGAGTGATAGTTACGGAAGTGGATTATTTAGCCTTTTCCAGTTCCAAAGTGTAAATGCGAGAATATATCCATGTACTTTGTGGTGGCACTACCTAAGACATCATGGGGTAACAATGCGATTTGGGTTATTGTGGATCGGCTAACAAAATATGCACATTTTCTTTATATTCAAGATACAATGTCTTTGGATCAGCTTTCTCGACTGTACCTCAAGGAGATTTTCAGGTTACGTGGAGTTCCACTTTCCATTATATTTGACTAGGATCCAAGGTTCACTTCAAACTTTTGGAAGGGACTACAGAAGTCGTTGGGCACAGAATTAAATTTTAGTAAAACATTTCATCCTCAATTAGATGAGCAGTCAGAACAAACGATTCAGAAATAGGAGGATATGCTTCGAGCTTATTCAATAGTCTACCAGAGAGGTTGGGATCAACATCTCTCTTTAGTTGATTTTTTTTATAATAACAGTTTTCATTCTAGTATATAGATGGTACCTTTTGAGGCTTCAAATGTGAAGCGGTGTCGAACTCCAGTGTTTTGGGATGAAGTCGTTGAATGAATGTTGATGGGTCCGTAATTAGTTGAATAAGAGGCTGATAAAGTGAATGTGATCCAGCAGCATATGAGGATAGCTCTGAGAAGGCAGAAAAGTTATGAAGATAACAGAACAAAAGACTTCTCTTTTGAAGTAGGTGAACATGTTTTCCTTGAAATCTCTCATTGGAAAAGTGTGATGCATTTTGGTAAAAAAATGAAGCTAAGTATGCGGTTCATTGTTCCCTTTAAAATCCTAGAGAAAGTTAGACCAGTTGCATACCCATTAGCTTTGCCTCTGATTTTGGCTCCGGTACCCAATGTTTTGCATGTTTTGATGTTGAGGAAGTATGTGGCAGATTTGACTCATGTTATGAGCCTAGAAGCAGTTCAGCTAGAAGATAACCTGTCTAATGAAGAGAAACTAGTTCAGTTTATTGATAGAAGGGAACATGTATTTCATAATAAGGTAATTCACTAGGTAAATGTTTTTTGGATAAACCACATGGTATAGGAAGCAACATGGGATCCTAAAAATGATATGAGGGAAAGGTACCCTCACATGTTTAATAAGTAAATAAAATTATGAGAATGTAATTTATAGAAGGTGGGGAGAATGTAACACCATAGGGTTTTCAAAAAATAAATGGAAATGAATGATTTTGTTTTTAAATATATAATTATAACAAGACTTTAAACCAAATTTTACTACGTCTATGTTTTGTATTTTTAAAAATGATCAACTACACTTGTGATCAGTAAGTTATTTAGAGTCTGATTATACTAAATTATTTTTTTGGTGAATATTAATATACACTTTTAAATATTAATATGACCCTAATGAGTAGTAAATTGTATGATTATTTTATTTTCATATGTATTTAATATAATGATATCTTGGTTAATTTTTCAACGTGATATAAAAGTAGTTATAGAATTAAAATAGTTAGTTTTTGAATTAAATATGATTTTATTTAAAAATTAAATTAATAAAATTTATAAAAAAAATTCGAAAAATGGAGTTTATTTTTGAATTCTACATGTCGAAAAATGGTATGGGTAAATGTTTGGGATTTTTCTGAAACAGTTAATTTTTCAATGAATAGTAAAAATACAGTTTTGAGTTTCGGTGTGTTTAATGACTGCATTAATCATGTAATAATGATGTAACAAATCTGGTATAATTATGTATAGTGAAATAAGTTGGGTGGTGTCCCATGTGGCTAAAACCATGGGAATGCCCAAGGTTTTTCAAATACCACTAATGAGGTTTCCCCTGAAAATTATTTGACATTCCCTTACTTTTACTATAAATATCAACCCATTTTATCATTAAATTCATTCCAAATTCCTCATCAATAACGATATGGCCTAATTACCTCCCCAGTAGTCCTCCCAAGGTTTCATCAAGCCCCCAATGTCCCAACCATCATGTTCTAGGTGTTACTCTTCAAGGTAAGAAAATTCTCATCTTCTTTCTTTTTTCATTCAGGCTCTCTTTTTTGTGGTATAGAATTCATGAATCCTTACCAAGTATTTATTTTCATATTATTCATGCATTATTATTTATTATGATTCATTTATGTATGGCTGAACCTTCTCCCCTCTTTTTTTACTCTTTTCTAAAACTATGTTGCTTAGCCGTTAGGCCGCCGATTTTTTGTAAGGGATTTCTCAACTCTTCTTTTATGTTGAGTTCATTTATTTTCTTATTCATTACCCATATCCTTTTTCCAAAGAGGAATAAAAGATCTATAAATCATGTATGTTCTGTATGCTCTCACTTTCATGTAAAATTCATCATCATTATTCTTATCCACTCCCAATCATTTAGGGAATAAAAACATTGTCCGTGATGTGTTGAATTACCGACACTGTGGACGATGTGATTTCAATTTTATTTAATTATTTAAAGTATGGTAATGAAACCATATTTATGGTTGAACTAGGTTATAATATAATTATTATGTCTTATTAATATTTTTTTAATTCTTTTTTACTCATGGATTTATTTTATGAAACAAAATGAGATATTTACGATCAAAGAATCACTAAAATAACAAAAAAAATACCATTAATGTTTTAACTTATGAATAATCCTCATGTAAGAATTAAAAAGGATATATAGTATAATTTATGGTTCTGGATATATATAAATACCATTTCATATCAATTTTAGAGTTTCAATTCCAATTGACAAGAAAAACCATCATGAACCAATCATGGAAATTGTGTAAAACTCACCCAAAAACAGTGCAAGGAACAAAATACTAACAATTAAAGGGAGAAATGATGTAATTAAATGATCATATAAAGTATTATAAAGATTTAAATGATTATATAAGATATTAATAACAATATTTTAACAATTATACTATAGTTTTAAATGAGTTTTATGTAATATAAACTCGAGGTAAGGGAAATCTTAACCTGATTTCCATTCTTTTGGTTAACCATATACTTTGTTATTTATGTGGTATTAAAATTTATTTCATGATAGGGTTTGATTATATTTTGTTTAATTATATCTATTTATAGTGTATATAATTATTCCATCTACTATATTAAGTCTTGCATCAGTTGTATTACTTATGTAAGGGGCTTCTCATTTAAAATCCTCTTCTAAAATTCTGTTTTACGAAATTTCCAAGGAAATTTTTTTTATGTAATTATTCATGTTTAATGACTGTTTTATGGTTCATAAGAATTTTTTATGATGAAGGGTGGGACCTATATTCCCTCAAATTCATTGGGTATGTGTACATTGGAGGCCATCCATATGGTTACTCCAGGTGTAAGTGTGATGGTTATATAAATTGTAAGGTAGCCATGAGGGTTACAAATTATAAGGTGGTCGTGAGGGTTACAATATTATATAAGTAATGCTCCAAGATACCCTTATGGTTATATTTATGTTCTTCTATTTTGTGTGGATATTGATTAAATCTCATGTTTCACAAAGTAAGTATATATGGGTGACAAGTATGTCTTTTTAAAATGATTTCATAGGTTACAAGTGTTCAAAAACCAATGAGTTCTTTCCTTTATTTTATATCCCTTACCAATATTTTGTGCTCATCCAAATTTTTTAAATGATTTTCACTGGTTATAAGGACATCTATGACGAATAAATAATCAATGTTAAATGTTTGAAGATTATTCAAATAAATCATGTTTTATTCTTTAATGTTTTATGTTTTGAAAATAATGTAAGCTGTTTTTAGTAGTATCCTCTTGTATGAATGTGGAATGATATGTATGTAAGGTATCCTAATTCTCTAAATCTATAAACTAAAAAAGATATTAAATATGTAATAATGTATATTATTTACTAAAATTTATGATTAAGTAATGTTATAATGTCGGGTCCTTAAAATTATAGTCCAACACAGTCCTCAAAGTCCTCCTAGAAACCTGAAAACATTTTATATACATAGGGTGAGGATACAAGTATACTAAGTAAGGAAAATAAATCTAATTATGAAAAGGTGGTGTAAATATACTTATATCCTCATGTGAAAATATTAGAACCTCAAAGAACATACCAGGGAGTACTAATCAACCCAGACTCACCAAGGCACACTCACCAAATAATGAAAGGCAAGTAAAGTAGTTGTATAAGAACATCAACATTTGGGTACCCCACACCACTTTCTCACTGGTTAACTTCTCATCCCTAACAGATAATGTATTGATGCTACCACTCTTCCCATATGAATTCACACTTCCACAACCTACCCACACACACCTGGGCCTCAAACAACACACAATCCCTCTTGCAGACACTTGGGCCACAACAACCACAACTCTCGCCCGAAGACACCTGAGCCTCATCCTAAATACACATGGGAAAACCACCCTCACCCTTAAAAACCTAGGCCTCTCATCTACAAAAAAACCATTTCCTGATGGATCTTGCAATATGGTAAGACACAAGTCATTACAGTATACCCGGATTATCTCGAGCGGTAATAATATGGAAGAGGGTTCGGGGATGGAAGTCAATAACTAGCCACCCATCCTCCCATCGGGATGTTGGGAAAGACACCCTCCCCCATGGAATGGGGATGTTTGGAACATGGATCTGAATAATGGAGGGGTTTGAATAAAACTCACAAGTAACTAAAATTTATATACATATAGGTAATCAAACACAAAACCCAACTTATGTCTTCAAACAAACAAACAAACAAACCCACCAGTACCACTTTATCGGCTAGCCCAATATGCACAATGACACAATAGAAATTGATAAAGTATAACACATCCCCTTTTTATTTAAATACATACCATTCATTTATTTAAGGGATTCGGTTTAATTTATTCCAGTATAATCGGGAAACTAATAGCCATAACCATATCAAAGACTTCTAGAAAAACCAAACTACAGTCCCACCACAAAGCTGCACAAAACGATATTAACAGTCCACTACACATACCCTCATTCTTTCTATACAACTTTCCAGCCATTTCCAACATTCATTGTTCAAAATTATACCACACAATCCTTCTATCACAACCTAGCCCAACATCCCCACTGCCAAAAAAATCCCTAGATGCATTCACATTGCATAAAATGTTCATAAGCACACCACAGTCCCACTACCCAACATCGCTTTGCATCCACAACACAAACAATGGTAGTCCCATTGCCTAAAATACCATCCATTCAACAATCAACCATTCTCTTATACCTGGATACCAACACGCCCCCTATACCACCCCATATACTATCCCAAAAAACCTAAACCAGAACACACAACACACCACCACATCATCATGCCAACCGTATTCAGGTTTTAGAAAGAGGGTTTCTTTAATTCCACTTTAATACAATTGGGGTGTTCACACAATAGGTTTTATCCTATGGAATCCATTTATTTAAGTAATTATATGTAATTAAGAATATTTCATGTTACATTCATTTATTCAAGCATCTCAACCAAACAGAACATCAACATTGCCCAAGAAAAGACCACCAATATCCATGATTTTCAGAAGTCATACAGCCATGAAAACCAAAAAAGATTCAAATATAACAAATAAAAAACATGCGATCAACATCAAACCAATAACTGCTCATTATTTTAGTTACCCATTTTATCTTTTGACCGTATTAAATTCTTATTTATTTCTTGTTTTAACAAATTTTTTTAGCGGTTACTCATAAGGAATCATTAGTATACCCAACCTTCATGATGATCAATTAATGAGAGGTAAATGAAATACCTACATAGATAATCAAAGGATCGAAGTTCCTTCTTGCACCAAGAACAGGGGATCACACAAGCAACAGAAAACTACAAGAAAGGTGAGTAGGAGGGATATAGAACAGGCACACAACTCATCTAGGGATGAAGGATCTAGGCTCACCAAGGGGAAATATAAAACACGCTTGGAATGGAAGATCCTATCATTGAAGAGAAAGATCCTATATTAAAGTATAAACAGTTTCTAAAATTAATTAACATGGGATATTGGTCCAGATAATGCTATTTAAGTATCTCAAATCTTTCAGGACATTAGTACATTAATGTTATAATTAATATCCTTGAAACATCCTTAAAATTTCTCAAGGAAGGCCGGAAAATCGGTTTACATCAAATAAGACGTTAGAGGGGATAAACCTGAAAATCTTGGGAAACTAGAAAAAAATGGTGAGACACCTTTTGGTGTGCCACCATTTCAGTGTTCCACCATTGTAGTTCCACCCTTTCAGTGTGTCACTGTCATGGTTCCACTGTTACGGTGCTACAGTTTCGGTGTGGCAACGTTAAAGTTCCACCATTACGGTGCCACCATTTTTGTGTGGAACCATCATGGTGCCAACATCATGGTGCCACAGTTTTGGTGTCGCACCGTTATGGTGCCACTATTTCGGGGTGCTACTATGTCAGTGCGACCATTTTAGTGAAACCATTTGGTGAACGATATTTTTTTAACCCTTGAAACAAAACCACTATGACCCCAAGAACCCCATAAGCACTGAATTTTCAACATGGAAAGGCCAGGGGAAATCTAGATCATTAGAATATTATTATTATAAATAGAATTGTTAATAATTTTTATTTTATAATTTTACCTGGCTATAAAAAAATGTTTCTTTGAGGTGCAGGTTGGGCCCGACTTGAGTTTTTGTGCTTTTGGTGATAAGAGAGCGTTTTCGGTTGATAGTGTCTGGGGCACATGTAGGGAACAAGTGAAGCTGTATGGATTCTCGAGACCACCATGTGGCCTACCCAGTGTGTGATAAGTTAATTAATTTTTCAAATGTACATTTAAAGTGAATTCTAAAAGAATTGATAAAAATAAAAATTATTTTAGTATTTTTTTAATAATATTATTATTACTAATATTAAGATAATTATATTTTTATTGTTAATATTTTAATTAATATATTAATATTAAAAAACCATAATTATAAAATTATTAACATATCGTTATTATTATCATTATTTCTATTATTTTTTTAGGTTGGTTTAGGTTTTTTAGTTTTTTTTCATTCTTTTTATTTTCTTTTCTTTTTTCCCTTCATTCTCTCTTCCCCCCCCCCCCACATTTAATCACCCTAAAAATCAACCTCCCCCCTTTGTATTGTGTTGCAGCACCACCTCCAAACCCTACCTTCGGCCTGTACTTCTTCCTCCTCCTCCTCCTCTGGTAGATCGGTCATTGCTCTTCCTTGTGTCCAGCAACCAGAAGCGCACCACCTCTTTGCATCCCACACTCAGTTGTGTGCCTCCTTCCCCCTCCGCCACCCCCCACTGATCATACCTCTCACCATATTTTTTAGCACAACACACCTCTAGCATCCCTCCTTTACGCTCGGGTAGCCTCCCACAACGCCCACTATAGTTGTGTTCGTCTTCGATTGTTCGTTCTTCCATTTGGTAGATTTGCGGTTAGGGTTTTAGGTTGTGGTTGGTCCAATTTTGATGCAATGGATTTGGTACCCTGTTTTTAGTGTCTAATTCTATTTTTTGGGGTGTGGTTGGCATACAATGTATTTTTCACACTATATTTGTGATGTTTCCTACACCAAGGTATGTGGTTCCATTCCCTTAGTTTCTTAGATGATTTAATTTGATTATTTAATTATGTTTTACAATTTCTATGGTTAAATTGTGTGATTTGAAATGTTTTTTATATATTTTTTGATCTGTGTGTGTGATGAAATTGTGTTTTATTTTAGAAATGGTTGTTTCATTCATTCGAATCATGATGTGGTAATTATTAAATGTTATTATTTAATTATTTAAGGTGTTTAATTAACTTTTTAACCATTAATTGTTTAATGGTTCCATGTCCTAACATATTTAGATGAATTTAATATGTTTTTTTAACTTATAAATTCGTTCTTTGGATTAATTATGTGGTATGTATGTTGTTTTGAAATTATTTCGGTGTTTATAGGTTAGAAATGAATTTTTAACAAAGGAAATGGCTATGTCTTTATGTGTGGTTTGGGGTCATGATTCTAAAATGGGTTTTAAAGGGTTTTTAGAAGGTGAGAATTACATTTTTAAGGGAATTTGAGGTTTTAATATTTAAATGGGGATTTCCAAGGGAAAATGGATCGTTTTGGGCATTTTATTTTTTTATGCATTTGGTGTATAATTTTTGAAAAGTTTGAAATATGAAAAGTATATTTTAAAAATAGTTTCAATTATGACTAGTTTCATGAAGGGTCTTAGACCATTGTTTTGGTTTGTTTGTATGGGTTGTTTTCTTGAGATATAAAAAGTAAATTTGTGTTTGTTAAGTGATGGAAAAAGTATTTGATATGGCCTTTTCCATGGTGTGTTGAAAAGGAAAGTGGGTTGTTTGTAAAGAAGGATGATTTCATTGAAATTGTTTTCCTTTTTGTGAATGTATTGGTGTGGTGTGTGTTCATGTGAACTTTAACTCAAGGCCAAGGGAAACCCTAGGTATCTAGGTGGTTGGACTAGGACTAGTACGCTAGGTCATACTGAAGGGGTTTATCCTGGCTTATTTTAGCATGATTGATGCTACAACACTAACTAAGTAGTTGTGATGATTAAATACCACAATGTTATGGGTGTGTTCACTTCTAGTGTATTTTTCATCAGAATGTAGATCGTTGTGATTTCTATGATGACTAAAAATTAATTTTTTTTATGTGAAAATTTTTTTAAGGAAAAGTGAGAAACCATAGAATTCAACCATGAGAACAAGAGATCGCAAAATTATTGAAACATAACTTAATCCTATTAGATGATTCCTCCCTAAAGATATTCCAAGAGATAGAGTGAACTTGTGTATCTGGATTGTCAAAAATGATGTCTTCAAAGTGATCCACCAGCTTGTCCCAAGTTTGAAAGTACTCCTTTTTACTTATCATCCCTTCATTAAAATCCATTATCAGTATAAGGTCATGTTTGTCAATCCCAAAGGTCTGCTCACTATTGATAGCCACGTGATGTGTCCTACACATCATCTTGTCTACCATAGTGGATTTACCCATTGTGCTCTACTATTCATGACATGGTGCCTTCTATCGACATACGAAGGACCACTTGAGTGTGTGTGTGTGTGTGTTCATTATGAATTTTCTATTCCACATTAATGTAGTTTTTTAATGGTTTTTTTCATGGATTCCTTTTTAATTTTTATCTTGTAAATGTTTTCCTTAAAAGTGTTTTAAAATAAAGTGTTTTAATAAGCATGTTAAATTATATCTTTGATATTGTGGCGTGGAATATTTTTATTTTGTGGCATCCTACTGGGCTCTTGGATCACACCCTACATACACATTTGGATGTATATAGTCTTTTTTCATTTTTTATTCAATATCAAGGAATCATGCCTAGTGATGATGTTCTGGGTTGTTAGTGGTTTCTCTCATGCAGGTTGGTGTTGGTGGATTAGGGATGTGGCTCCTCACTTTTCAGGGAGGTTTGAGATGGAGTTTTGGTTTTTCTATTATTGTTTCTTTTGGTTTTTTGGTTCAAGTTGTATACATTAAATCTGATAATATTTTAAGGGATTATTTGGTTGTCTACTTTAGTTTAAATTTATTTATCTTGTTATTTGTTTTGTGTTTATTATTTCATGTAAATCATTCACTATATTTACATTTTGATACTCGGGCACTTGTGCCAGCCCGTGGGGATTGGGAATACCCTTCGGGCCATGACGTGGACTAGGATGGGTGTCAATTGGATGGAGACCTGGTTTGGTTCATGATAAAATGGTCTGAGAGTAGGTTAATCTCCTTGGGTTATGTTATTTTTTGGGATGATTCGGGTAGGAAAGAGATTATGACTATCGGGACACATGAGGTAGGTACGATAATAACATCATGAACTTTGGCTCACACTGATCCTTGAGTCACCAGGGGTATTTTGGGATTTTAGCCTTTTTTCCATGGGTTGTTTTGGATTGATGGATGATAATGGAGGTGAATCGGGTTATGTTGCAGCATCACATGGGGTGGTGACCCATGTGATGTCCTAGTTCCCGGTTCAAGGTCCTCTTAGTTTCATGCCTTACATGGGGCATGGCTCACCACCATGTCACTAGGTTAGGAAAAGACACTAATTATGCATTCTGATAGTCAGTTGTTAGTTGTGTTTTGTTATTATTTTAGTATATGAGAGATTGTGTTGAAGTGGAAGGTATAATTTTAAAGTGAAAATGGTTTTGGAATGGGATTGTTTTTCTCAAATGATTTTAAATAGGTAAAGTGGGTTTTTAAAGAGGATGTATTTTGAGTTGGATAATTTGGTAAGTATTTGTATTTGATAAGGAAAAGGGAAATCTTGACATTTGAATTATTTATATAGGGTCACATGTGTGTGGGTATGTACGGGGAGTTAATGAGGGCACATTCCCTTGGATGATGTGAGTAGGGTTGGATGAACACACATGTGACGGTTCATAAGATACCATGGGTGAGTTATTTAATTTAAAGGGGGATGGTACTTTAAAAGGGGGAAATGAATTTTTAAAACTATATTTGTTTTAAAAGTAGGGATCTTGTATTTTTAAAGTTGTTTGAAAATGTAGCTATTTTGAAAATTAATATAAAATGGGATCTGTGAAAAAAAAAATTTGCTTATGTTTGATTTTTTATGGCTTCTGAGTCAGATTTTTGAGGTTTTGGTGTTTTCTTTTGAATGTGTTTTGGTATTGATGTTGGTTTCCAGTTGTGTTTTTCTTATTGTTCAGTAATTTCCCTCTAGAGAGTTCCCCAAGGTTTCAAATGAGTAATTACTGATTCTTGTTTCTTTTCAAGTGTTGCATATTTATCAAAGTAATCGATGTTTGTTAGAGGCAGTTGTGTGGTTCATGGAGATAGAGTGTGTCTTTGGGTTATGGGGACCTCCTAAGGGTGTTAGGGTTCATACCATCTCAATTTTATTTGAGGGTCCAATTCTAGGATAGTAAAGATGGGATGTCTCTCCATCGTTGAAGTTTGGGGTGTGGTTAATGGTGGCCGGCTCTCGCAAAGGCACTCCATCTAGTAGGGAGTGCATGCCAAAGTAACATGTCTACCAGAAGATATCCTGGTAAGATCTGACATCTAGTTTGTAAGACCATCTTCTGATGTGTCATCGGTATAGCCAGCTTGGACATTCTAAGTTGTCATGTCGCATCCCTCCAAAGTTCTACTATCATTATGTCTGTTCGGGTCACCAGGGGGTGCTAGTTCCTAACTGTGAAGAAAGACATGCTTCAACCATCAAGTCCCTAGCCATATTTCTTATGGTGAATCTCACGTAGAGTTAAGAGTTTCCAGGTGGTGTGTGGAACCTCATCCTATGGTACTTTTTCAGCTTTGGGATGGAAATATCCAATGTTTTCTTATTCTATTCTTGTTTTCATTTTAAGTTCAATCTTGTTCTGGTAGAGTGATGAGATCACTCTACCACAATCCAAGAACCCTTATCTACTCCAAATGTGGCTTTAAAATCATTTTCAATCCTTTAGGGGTGTTGGTCTTGTGAATGTATAAACCCATTTTGGTTTTGGGTTTATATTCAACTAGGTTCACTATGGAGATATTTGGTTTTTTGAAATTAATGGGAAATATTTTGGGGCCCTTTCTTAGTTTGGGAGCCTCTCCGTGGGATTTTCTTCTAGTGTAATCTATTTTTCTTGGGGATTCCTCCATCCCAATGTCTCAGTGTTCTATTTGTCCCCATAATGTTTTTAATCTTTGTGGTGGAGTAGTTCTATTAGCATTGGGAAAGTGGGTTGACTTCTGGTTAGGAATTCCCTAGTATCTAGTAATGGTGAGGATTTTCATTTGGTCATTGTGGGAGGTGTTGAGTTAATTTATCATCCTTGGGTTTTTGTGTCCTTTTTTAGATAGTTTTCCATTTAAATCCATGGCATATTGTTCGGTCCATTTTGATAAATTGAATGAGTTCGGTTTGGGAGTTCCCGTGTTACCACCCCTGGGGGTGGTGTGTTCTGGATTCTAGGTTTCTGTGTTAGTGGAATTATTATGGTGGGTAGAACCACCTCGGGTTATCCCCTCATTCTTCTAATTTGGTTTCTTCTTGAATTTATCGGGTTTAACATGTGTTGGGAATTGTCACCCCAAGTTTCTTGATTTATTTTGGTTGTGTCTGGGCACATACTCGAGTTACGTTAATTTTTGTCTTGGTGAATTTCTGGGCGCATAAAGTGTCCATGGTGAGGATAATAGTCATACCCCAACCTCAGATTCTCTTTTATTTTATTCTTATCATAGTCTTCCATCATTTGGAAAAAAAATTTGTTTGGGGTCCTGATTTTAAATTTTTGAAGTTTTATAATATTTATGGGTTTCGTACTAGTGCATGGGCACCGCACAGTTGGTGGTAACTACACGGTCGGCCTGAGTGTCCTTTTGGTTTTTCACTTCTTAAAATAATAAGATTTTATGAGAATAAAATAGGAAAATGTTTGAAACATTATAATAGTAATAATATTTTATAAATAATAATTTTATTATTATTAAGAGTATTGTAAATAATTTTTATTTTATAATTTTATATGTAAATAAAAAAATGTTTTGGTGAGGTGCGGGCCGAACCCAACTTTAGTTTGTGTGAATTTTCTAATTAGAATGAATTTTCACTTGACAATATCCAGGACATGTGCAGGGCACAATTGAAACTGTGTAGCTTCGTAAGACTAATGTACAGCCTACTCGGTGAACATTTAGTTAATTAATTGACCAAATCGATAGTTAAAGTGAACACTAAATTAAATGAAAAAATTAAAATTATTTTAGTTTTGTTTTAATAATAGTATATAATATTAAGATTATTATTAATATTATTATTTCTATTAATATTTTAAATATCATATTAATATTAATAAAATTGTCATAATTTTATAATTATTAATATATTATTATTATTGTTGTTATTGTTGTTGTTTTTGTTTGGTTTAGGATTTTTAGGTTTTATTTATTATTATTATTATTTTCTTTTCTCTTTTCCCCCCACATTCTATCTTCCTACCCCTATCAACACATTATGCTATAGCTCAACCTCCCCCCTTTGTATCATGCTGCAGCACCGCCTCCAAACCCTACCCACAGGAAGCGCTTCTTCCTCCTCATCCTCCTTCGGTAGGTCGGCCAGTGCTCCTCCCCACATTCAGAAACTAGTGGCACACCACCTCCTTACATCCAAAACTCATCCATGTGCTTCCTCCCCTCCTCATCCACAACCCCCCCCCCCCCCCCTCACGTTCCGATCTTCCCTCTTAGTCAGATTTTTCAGTGTAGTCCACCTCCAGCATCCCTCCCTTATTCTTGGCTAACCTCCCACAATCCCCATTATAGATGTGTTTCTCTTAGATGTTTTGTTCTTCTAATTGCAATATTTTCTATTAGGGTTTTAGGTTTTCATTTGACCAATTTTTATGCAATTGTTTTGATACCATGTTTTTAGGGTCTAATTATGTCATTTGAGGTGCGGTTGGCATGTGATGGATTTTGGCCATCAACTTTGTGAATTTTTCCTGAATCGAGTTAGGTGGTTCCATGCCTTAACATTCTTACATGATTTAATTTTTCTTTTTAATTATTTTTTAAATGTTATATGGTTAACTTGGGTGATGTGAAATGTGTTTTATAAATGTTTTGGCATGCATGTGTGATGAAATTGTGTTTTATATAGTAAATGGTTGTGTCTTTCATTTGGGTCCTTTTTGGTAATTATTAAAAGTGTTTAATTAATTTTTTGTGGATTTTAAATAATTTTTTAACCATTATTTTTTAATGGATCTGTTCCCTAATATCTTTATATGAATTTAATTTTCTTTATAATCTTATAAATTTATTCTTCGGATTAATTATGTGGTGTGTATGGTGTTTTGAAATGTTTTCTATGTTTATAGGTTAGAAATAAATTTTTAACAAAGGAAATTGCGAAGTCTTTGTGTTTTTTTTGGTGTAATGTATCTCAAATAAGGTTTAAAGGTTGTTTGGAAGGTACGAATTATATTTTTAAGGGAATTCAAGGTGTGTACGTTTAAATGGGGTTTTACAAGGGAAAACAGATCATTTTGGTCATTTTTATCTTTGTTATTAATTTTTTTTATAAATTGTGAAATGTTAGAAAAGAGAAAATATTATTTTAAAAAGTCTTTAAAGTATGATTTGTTTCATAAAGGGGCTTGGCCCATTGTTTTGGGTTGGTTTGTATGGGTTTTTTTCATGTGTTATAAAAAGGAAATTTGATATTTTGTAAGTGATATAATAAGTATATGAAAGGGGATTTTCCATGGTGTGTTAAAATTGAAAGTGGGTTGTTTGTAAATATAGGTGATTTCATTTTTTTTGTCTTTGCGTGAATTTAGTGGTGTGGTGTTTGTGCATGTGAAATTTAACTCAAGTACTAGGGAAACCACATGTATCAATGTTAGTGGACTAGTACTAGTATGCTAGAAAATATGAAATTGGTTCATCCCAGTTTCTTCTAGCAGGATAGACACTACAACACTAACTATGCAGTTCTGATGATTAGACACCACGAGGTTATGGGTTTTTCCCTTCTAGTGGCTCATTCATGAGAACTTAGATAATTGTGGATCTTATTCTATATTTATGTTGAGGTATGATGTTTCTAGGGTCCCATTTGTGATATATACCTTTTAATATATACCCATGGTGCTCTATAATTCTTGATGTAGTTTCTTCCATCAGTATATGGAGGAACACTTGTGTGTGTGTGTGTGTTATTTATGAATTTTCAATTCCACTTTAATGTAGTTTTTGTGTAATGGTTTTTTTCATCATGGGTTCCTTTTAAATTTTTAGCATGTAAATGTTTTCCTTAAAAGTGTTTTAAAAAAAAGAGTTTGAATAAGCATGTTATATTATCTCTTTGATATTGTGTCATGAAATATTTTTATTTGGTGGTATCCTACTAGGATCTTGTTTCACACCATACATACACCGTTGGGTGTATTTATATATTGTTCCTTGTATATTTTAGTTTGAGGCATTAGGCATAGCGATGATGGTATGTGTTGTTAGTGGTTTTCCTCTTGCAGGTTGGTGTTGGTAGCTTGGGGATGTGGCTCCTCATGTCACATAGAGGTTTGACTTAGAGTTGTGTTTTTTCTATTAATGTCATTCATTTTTAGTTTTTAGTTCATGTTGTAAGCTTTAAATCTGATCCTAGTTTAAGGGCATGTTTGGTTGTCTATTTTAGTTTAAATTTATTTATCTTGTTAGGTGTTTTGTGTTTATTATTTCGGGTAAATCATTCCATAACACTAAATTTTTATACTCAAGCACTTGTTCTAGACCGTGGGGATCGGTAACACCCTTCAATCCTTACTACTGACAGGTTCATGCGTTGATTGGATGGAAATATGATTTGGTTCATGACAGGTACACTTGAAAATACAAATACAAGCATACCGTCAAATTTTTATGGTGTTGTGAATGAATATTAGAGACAGAAAATTAATAATTTTATTATTAAAACTGTATTTGATAATTATATTATGTTGACTGGGAATTACAAGATTCTTGAGAAAGATGTTTCTTTTTATAAAATCCTATATAATTTATAGTAACAGTTGAATGATAGTGTAATAAATTCTCTATTATGTTCTATGAAAAGAATAAAATACTATCTGATATCTTTTTATGAAGCTGCTAATAGTATTTAGAAAAAATTGGAAGTTACACACTTTGGAACTTCTAATGTTATTGAGACTAGGAGAGCTATGCTTCGAGTTGACTATCAAAAATTTGATTTTCTACTTGGTGAATTTGTTTCAAAGATGCATCAAATATTTTTGACAATTATGAATAGTCTTCAATCTCTTAGTGAGAAATATCTTATAGGTGAAATTTTAGTTGAAAATATTATTGAGATAATTCCTAATGAATGAGAATCCAAAAGAACATATTTTGATGATATGAGAAGGATTGCATATCTAACTTTGGATGATTTTGATTGGTACTCTCATACAATATGTGGGAAAATTAAAAATATATTACAAAATGAAGAAAAAAATGGTGGAATTAGTTTTTCTAAAACTTAAAATGTTTTTAATGAATTTCATTTAGAATAGAAGGTTTAAAATTATTTTTAGAAAAATAAATTTCTAGTTAAAATAGATTATTGTTCATATGAATATAGTCAAAATGAACTTCCTCTATTATCCTAGAGCATGAACAAAATAGTTTGGGAAAATGATTTCTGGTATAACTATAAAAATATTCATAGAGATAGAAATTATAAAAACGATTCTTATGATATAATTTTCTATGAATAAAAAAGGCTGTTTATATAAGACCTGGATATCTGATGTTAAAAAGAAAATAAAAGACTGATATAAATTTTGAATGTAATTCTTAGTAATATTATAATCACGAGAATAAGAAATTTCTAAAAGCTTTAGATATATAGATTGATAGTAGTATATATAGTTCATCATAATGTTTTTATAGTGGAGTTAAAGATAAAAATAATTTCAAATTCTATACTAACATTCTGAAGATCAATAATCCTTTCATGGAAAAGGTAACTACTGAATCTCTAGAAAATCACAATTTAAATGAAAATTATCAGGATAGTGATAATGATAATAATTGTAGATCATATGATGAGGAATATTATTCATAAAAATAAAATATATCACTATCTAGTTTTGAATAAGGGTGTAGATTTGAAAAGCGTTTTGAAAATTATAATTGTATAATTACTAAAAACATTATATTTCCCAGGAAAAACTATTGAATGAATACATGGGAACTTAATAATCTTACTAGTAATATATAAAATAATTTTTAGGAGTTATAAAATTTCAATTTTGAGAAAATAGATTTTCTAGGTAACTATAATGGGGTAATTTAAATAAAATTAATTTCTCTAATGAATTAGAAAAACTTAATTAATGTACAACTTCAGGTTAAGGATAATAATTTAGTAGTGAAACTAAATCCAAAAATATATTGTTTGAAAAGGTTTTTTTCATTGTTTACTAATGGTAAGGAAAATTTTGATAGGATGTATAAATAGATAAGACCTCATAGTTATGTATCTAGAATGGTATTTAGTAACAAGACAATGATTTTTCAAAATAATTACTTTATTATGAATAGTAGTCCATTTTGAAAAAAAAAATTGGAGGACATTTGAGAAATAAATGTTCATTAAAAATAATATAATTATTAAGATATTGTAAATCTTATTTCTCAAAATAATTAACATCTCTCAATGTTGTAAAGTCGAAAAAATGTAGATTCCAAAAATATTTCTCTCTATAATACTGGACCCAAGAATGTTTGGGGTTCGAAAAGATAATATTGTTTAAAGACAGTAATAATTGTACCAAAAAACATATTTTACATGGATAGTGTTTGTTCAAAACATATGTCTAGGAATAAATATTTCATTATGAAATTATAAAAAATAAAGATGTAAAACTTACATTTGGTTACAATGTTCAAGGAGAAATTATCAGAATATATAATATCTTTTTTATTGGAAAAGGTTTAATTTTGATTGTTTTAATTGTTTTAGGTATTAAGAACAACCTTATTAGTATAATTCAATTATTTAATTTGGGATATCTTGTGAAATACAGGAATGATAAATATACTATTTATAGTTCGAAGGATGAATTTTTTATTTCTTCCAATCTGTATGAGAATGTTTATGCACTTAACATATAATACCTTTTGATCCAATATCTACCATGACTTTGTGAAATAGAAGATCAATATTGGATATGGAATATAATATTATGACTCTATAATGATATAAAATTATTTGACCTTTTTAAGAAGGATTAGTTAAAGATCTAATAGACCATAAGTTTGATACTTAAAAATATTGTGATCCTTGTCAATTTGGAGAGCAACATATGTCAATTTTTAAATATATTAGTTAATTATCAACTTTTTATTCTTATAGTTTGTGCACATGAACTTATTTGGTCTTATAAATAATGGAATATCACTGTAAAGTAATATTTATATGTTTTAGTTGATGATTACACAAGATATACATGTGTCTACTTTCTAGAAAGTATTTCTATAGTATTTTTCTATTTTAGAATTTTTTTAACCAAAGTTAAAATGAAAAAAATCTATCCTTGATAACTATTCATATTGATCATGGTGGAAAATTTTTAAATAATTATTCTAAAAGTCTTTTTAGTAAAAATGGTATAATACATAATTTTTTGGTACCTAGAACTCTATAGAAAAATGGTGGAGTTGAAAGGAAAAATAGAATTCATCAAGAGATTACAAGAACCATTATGAGTGAATACTCAGTTGCTAAACAATTTTGGACAAATATAGTTAGTACAACCTATTATACTTTAAATAATGTTTTAATAAGAACATTTATTAATAAAACTAATTATGGGTTATGGATCATATGAAACCCAAAAAATTCTTACTTCAATATTTTTTGATAAAAAGTATACATTCTAAATACTAAATATAATTTACATAATTTTTATCCAAAATCAATTTAATGACTAGTTTTAGGTTATTATATAACTAGTAATTCATATATAGAGTTTAATAAAAAAACAAGTATTTTTTAGGAGATAGTACATGTTAAATTTGATGAAACTTATCCTTTTTTTTAAAAAAACCTAAACACACACATTTATAAGTTCACTCAAATAATAATTTTCAACCAATGTTTGAGAGTTCTTATCATTATAGATAACTGATTAATATGTTTCTAAAGTTCTAACTCAAGAATAATTTCAATATATTTTTAAATAACAGAATTTTATAAACCTAAGGAATCAGTTAATCCTTAATAATTATCTAAGTGATGATATCATTGGTGATGGAGATTAACCTATGAGAACTATACATTTCTTAAGAAATAAAATTGATCATTGTGAATGTTTATCACAATATGAACCTCAAACCTCTTATGAATCATTAAGTAATGAATATTGGATAAAATATATATAATATAACCTCAATAAATTTGAAAGGATTCAAGTTTGGAATTTGGTTGAATGAACTGAATATAATTTTATAGTAGGTGTAAAATGGGTTTTTTTAATACATATGATGAAAATGTAATTATAGTTAGAAATAAACCAAGACTTATTACTGAAGGAAGTAATCAATAATAGGGGATAGATTCTAAATAATCTTATGTTTTGATATAAATACTTGAATCTATTTATATTATTCTATAATATGAAATATTTTTTAATTTAAAACTATTTCAAATGGATATAATGTGTTCATTTCATAATATATATGTATAAGAGGAAGTTTATTTAGAACAACCCCGAGGTTTTGAAAATGTAAAAAATCTAAAACCTTTATTCAAGCATATTAAGGCACTTTATGGACTCAAAAAATCCCCAAGATCCTTTTATGGAATACTAACTAAAATTTTGAAAAAATATAACTTGTTAAGGGAGAATAGTATCCAAAACTCTTCAAAAAAGAAGTTGCTAAAAATATTAGCATTTTTAAAATTTATATCGCTGAAATTATATTTGGTTTAACCAAAAAGTCTTTAACATATTTTTTTTCATCTTATTAAACCTGAATTTGAAATGATCATGGTGGGAGAAGTTAATTATTTTCTATGATTTGAAATTCATAAAAAACAGATGGAACTTTTACACATCTACATAATTATAAACAAGATCCTATTAATAAATTTGGATAGAAAAACAATAAAAGTATTAATACTCCTATAGAAACCTATATACATTATATATTTAGGAATCTAGAAAACCATTTGATCAAAATATCTGCATATGAATGGTTTGAAGTTTACAATATTTAACATTTATCCATATAGATTTAATGTTTTTAGGATTCTTGTCTACAAGATATCACGAAATTTAAAAAGAGGCTCATTTTAAAGATGTAAAATGAATTTTTCATTGCCTTAAGGGAACTATAAATTTAGGATTATTTTACTCTTCTAGAAATGATTTTGTACTAGAAATTTTTTCATATTCCGACTCTTGTGCATATAAAATGGTTAAAATAGTACTTATATAACTTTTCATTTCCTAAGATAATCTTTACTGTCTTCGTCTTGTAAAAAATTAAACTCAATAGAACTTTCCACTACTAAAGCTGAATATGTGGAAGTTGGAAGTTTTAGGTCTTATGTTATGTAGATGTAACACACACTCGCAAACAATATAATGAGTTTTAGTCAAGGTCCTATTTTTTGCGATATCACATGTTCCATTTCTTTAAGTGAAACCACATCACATCACTCATGTGTAATGTACATAAATATAAAAAAACCATTTTCTTTAGGATCACCCACAAAAAGGATATATTATTTTATAATACATTAAAATGAAAGAGAAACTTGCTAATATTTTTATTAAACCCCTTAGTTCTGATAGATTTGAATATGTTAAATAGAAGATATGAATGATCAAAACAAACTAATTATTCTTATCTACGTCATATTACCAATATTTTTATATTAATGAACTCATTTTCAAAGGGGGGTAAATATATTGTGTTTTTATAAAACATTAATTTTTTTTAAATAATATTTAAAAAACATTAGTTTTTCAAAAAATCATGATTTAATAAAAAATTACTTTTTAAAAAAAATGTATTTACTAAAAATATAATTGGTTTTACAAAATTATTCCAATTTTTTAAAAACATTGGTTTTAAAAAAAATATTTTGTTTCTCAAGAATTATAAGAAAAATAACTAATTGACTGAATTTCTAGCAGAAAGTTATATCTTCAATCCAAAGGGTAGTCCATAATCTTTAATTTTTTATATTTTTGAAATATTTTTTATGATGTTGTTTATATTTTGTTATGTTGTTTATTTTTTTACAAAACATCAAATTTAATTTTGTAGAAAATTTTACATCTGATATTATTTTTTAAAAAGTTATTAAATGTTTATAAAATCTATTTCAATCAAATAAAGGAAATTATTGATCATTAGATACAATATAAGATTGAATATTATCCTTAGCTCTGTGGAATTTGAATCATCTCCTTGAGCTATAAATATATGAGTGGGTTACCGCACCCCACATCAGTTTCTCAGACTTTTTATGACTCTTGTCTCTCATATTACTAGACAGTCTAATTTTTTCTGATTCATCTGATCCATTTTTTTATTCATCTAGTCAACTCTTCTAAGTCACATCAGTTTATAATAAATGTATACCCCTAAAGATATTGTAAATCGATAAGCTTTCAACAAAAATTTAATAAAAAATAAATGTTGTGATAATACTGTCTCTTTATTCTCAAAGATAATAATATTTTAGGGCTCAAAAAAAGTTTGTGTTGAGAAGGAAGATTTTTATCTTCACTAACAAACTATAGTTAAATAATTTTATTCTTCAATTGATTTTATCATGGAAGATGGTTTGGATGTTATTACCTTTAATCTGTTTGATGTTCCTTAAAAGTAAAATATTTAACAAGTTTTAAAACTTTTTGAATCGATGTTTGTTGATGAAGCATTTCATGTAACTCATAAACTTATAAATAATTTAAGGAGTTTTGAAAAGGTTAATGTTAAATCCTCTTTATTTATAACTAACAAGAATGTTAGAATTTTTTATCATTTGAATCTAGATTCAAGAGTTGCGTTATGGATGCAGGGACACTTAACACTGAGCAAATTTGATAATGATACCCTAATGGTTCTAGATGTCTTCCACATGGATTTATTAATGAATTTTAGTAAGATAAATATGGTCAGGTATGTTTTCCCATCAATTAAAGAAATTAGGAAAACTGTAATGAAGTTTAGAATTCACCTATTCTCATTTTTTTATTAATAAGATGTTGATAAACATCATGATTGTGGTGAAAATAAAGAATCAAGATTTTGTGATGATGGAAAAGGCTTCATTGTTAAGTGAGGAAACAATTTAAATAATGAAATTTTTTTGTAATTAAAAAGGTTTGTTGAAAAATCGGACAAGGTGTCATCTGATGTAGAAGTTCGACAGTTGAAACAAAAAGTTCATGAAAATAGAGAAAATTTTTCTTCACCCCTAGACTGAAGTAAAAGTAAAATCCATTCATGATAAGGTTTTTCAAGGGTTAATAAAAAATATAGAAGAGTATAATTTTGGAGATTCAGAATTTGGTTTAGATAAGGCTGAATCCTTATCTTTGAAATAAAAAATAAAATATGTTTTAAAATATAAAGAGAAGAAGATAAAACAAATGTATTAATTTAATGAATCAGATACAGTATAGTGATTATTGAATGGAGTATAATATTGTCACGGAAGTATAAATTCTATATAATAATAAAGAGAAAGGTTTCTCTCAATTTTACCTCTTTTAGTAGTTCTACCTATTCCTCCTTCAAAAGTAGTTTTTTTGAAAAATATTCTTCCAAAACTAGAAATAGTTGGAACAACTCATATTCTAGTTGTAGTTGAAAAATGGAAAGGAAAAGTTGATTAGGATGAAATTTTTATTTTGGAAAAAGTTTTAAAGGTTAGAAAATTGTGTATAATATTATAAAATCTAATTTAAGAAGTTATAAAAAGTTTTCTGGACAATTAGAATAATAGTTGGAATAATAATCTAGAGAAATATTTTTAGAAGAGTCAAAAGAATAATAAGAAGGAGAAATTTCTAAATAAACACAATCCTTTAGTAATAAATTATAAAATGATGTAAAGTTAGTAGTTTAAAATAATGATTAATGTTCAAAAGATATAATAAATCCATGTGGAAGAAATATTGATTTGATTGACCAATGTCCAGTCTATCATATTTACCTAATTCCATTCCATCAAATTGATATGAGATCTATCCACCATAATTAAAAAATTCAATGTATGGTTATGAAAAAATTTATTCTATTGTTAGGAATAATTCTAGTATATCGATGTGATAAAATATAGTCATCTGTATTACTGAATTTGGTCTATCACAGTGTCAGAGTTTAATCCATTAGACTGAAATGTTTTATTCTATCAGAATAATAATGTTTAAATCACATTAAAAAAATTTCTATTAGAAAAAATACATTTATAAATCATTGTAATGGTGTTATTGGAATGACATTGGATGAAGATGTATTTTATATGTTTTCAAGACAAATATCATATGAGTCTACTGCAACTAACTTCAAGAATCATGAAAATATGAACATCAAATGAATTCCTATATATTGAGGTGAATTTGAGGAGCTTGGTGTAGATTCATTTTTCAGACTCAATCCTTCTAAATATTTATCTTCTGTAATAACTCGTTATTTTATCTTTTTAAAATTGTAGAGGTATTTTGTATTAAGGAATCTGTATGAGTATTGTAAATTATTTAAAACATTTTTTCATTTGTATATTATGTCCAATATTAGTTTTTATTTTGGGACTCTAGGGATAGGAAGATGGTTGATTCCTATATATCTGATCAAGGGATTATGGTGATATGAAGACAATTCCTATTACAATATTTTAGATCAATGGATTTCTTACTGAGAAATGACAGATCGTATGGCTTGGTTGAAAACCATAGATACCTAAACATAGGCTTTATTGACTTTTTTAACTCTTATGGATGAAGATTAGTATACCTTTTATAAAGCTTTAGTAATTCATTCTTACATTTACATTAATATTTTCTTTTAATTATTTCTATATGTTATATTTTTGTACAATTAAATTTATTATGAAAGTTTATTTTAGTAAAATTTTGTATAAATTTATATATGGTATGTAATATATGTCCATTAGAAGTTTCTCTTATCATCAAAAAAAACTGAGTCTATTACAAGTTACTCTATTCATGAGACACAATTTAATTCTGATAAATAATAATAAATAGGTTTGGGTTTTAATTAGTTTAATGTTTTATGATAAAATACCAATGTAATGTCCCAAACCTAGATGCCACCCGAAACGGTTCCCCAGGCCCAATTGGTCATAAGGATTCAAGTGCATCTCCCCAAATGCCAGAGGCATCTGACTAGTAGTGAGGGCCTAGGTGAGTCAGTGGGGAGACTATTTCCTCATTACTAGAGTATCAAATCAGATGTCAAAAACATGCAATAGAGGAAGTGAATAAATAAGAAGACACATGAAAGTAAGACAAGAATAAATATACATATCAATAACAATAAGTGTCTCATATAAAAAATGATGCATATGGTACAAGTATCTAGAAAACATCCAGAATAGTACATAGCAATACAGTACAATACAAGTATACCAAAAGAACAAGAGACCAAAATGATATCCCATCACTGAAAGCCTCATCTTGGTCCTATGATCCCCTACTCTAAAGCCAAAATCAATAACCTATACTAGGGTGATTTCCCCTATCATCACCTGAAACCATATAATCTATTTGGGTCACTAAGGAGGCCCAAATTGGGTATGAGATAAATATCCCAGTAGGAAATCATCCAATACTATGCAGTTTTAACAGTAATTATAAAAAATTGATATAAAGTGTAATCAACAAAGAAGTAAGTGTGTATTCATATGGCATAAGTATACTGGAATTAGTAAAACCCAATATCCCTCAAGTATACCTGCAAAACAGAGTCATATCCTAACTAGGAAGCTATAACCAAGTAAACAAGAAAGCCACACAACCACGCTGTACATCCATCTGTATCCTATAATCCATATCCACACTATATAGGGAAGTCAAGTATCCCACGACCACATCGTATAGTGATGTATAAACCACAACTGACCAAGGAATCCAAGTAATTAATTATAGACCACGGAGGGTCAGATCCAAGTAGCATTTCCATGGAATCTCATCGAGTCCCATGGGCATCCCTGGTTGAAACTGGGTTAGGCACTAGTTGGGGTCCTAGGAGCATGGAAAAAACACGTCCTATGCAAGACCATTCAAGCCATATCCATGAGGTAGCAAGGCCCAATGAATCCAATAGAATCAAGACCCAAGGGAAAGATTCATCCTAAGGTGTCCACAACCGCATTACAGATCCATGGATAGTAGTCCAAGGAATATATCAAACCATTCATTCAAGCATTAATCATTCAAATTAACCATTTATAACCATGTAAGTAAATCACAAGAACACCCCATGGGTGACCTTGAAATGATTAACGGGTGGTTAAAACAGGGATAAATAGGTTAAACACAAAAGGAACACCCCATGGGTGACCTTGAAATGAGTAACGAGTGTCACCTCACCTAAACGTGACCTATGGTCAACCTCACTAGGTCCATCTACAAAAACTAAAAGCTACTCTCTAAAAAACAAGACCACACCAGAAAGTCTGACAGATGGAATAATGGATGAACTCCCGTTAAACAATAAGAAATTCCAAAAGATAATATACACCACCTACCTTGCCTCGGTAGTAGACAGATCGTACAATATCAAGTCTTGATTTGTCCTAGTTTAGAAGATATCTAGAGAATGGATGAAGAAATAAATATTATGGAATATGATCCTAAATCAAAATAGCACAGTCTTTTTTTCAAAGAATCAAGAACGAAAAAAATGAATTGGTGACTTACCGTTGTGGATCTGTAGAGATTATCAGTGATCAAAACAGAAGTCAGATGGAAGAACATGATCAAATCCTATCTTAGGCACCAAAGGGAGAGATTTGGGAGACCTAATTTTTGTTGGAGAAGAAAAACCTATTGGGTTTAAAAATAAAAATAATTTTAATTTAATTTAAAAAAACACAAAGAAGGTTCGTACGGTTTACCTACACAGTTTTGCAAACCGTACAAAAACCATGTAAACCTATCTGTGTAAGAGGGTAACTTCTCATAGTTACCCTTAATGGTTTGACTAACCATCTGCAAGATGTGTGAAAGATCACATCCCAAAACCTACACTTTTCAGACCTCTCATGTGGTTTGGACTAACCATGCGCAAACCATGTGCCAAGTCATTTTCAGCCGAAAACTTGGTTTCTGCCTCCGAACATGCACTAGACACCTCCAAAACACCCAATATCAAGTTAAACACTCACATAAGGTCACAATAAGGAATTTAAACCAAAAATATATGAATATATACCTCATATGAAAACCCGGGTTATTACAATCTTCTCCCCTACTAGTAATTTGTCCCCAAGTTGCTCTCTAAAGGGTGGTCAAGATTTGTTTGAAAAAAAAATCTAGACACTAAGCATGTACGTCTGTCTACCTCTCCCAAGTCTCATCCTATAAACATATATTCTTCCACAGGACCCATATTAGAGGAATTGACTTTCCTCGAAGAACCTATGTGCTCCTTTCAATGATACGAATCAGATACTCCTCCAAGGATGCATCAACATGAAGCTCAACCTCCTGGGGCTGAAAATGTGATATGGGTTTGAGTGATAGCGGTGTAGCTGAAAAACATGCAGGACATCATGTATGGATCTGTACCTCTAAGGTAGAATAAACTGATAGGCAACCACCCTAACTCCCTCCAAAATCTAAAATGGCCTAAAATATCTTGGTTAATATTTACCTTGTCTCTTGATATATCTATGTACCAACCTTGGTGAAACACGTTGGAAAACATGATCCCCTACCTTTAACTCTAGAGGCCATCTATGGAAATCGGCGTAAGATTTCTAGAGAGACTGTGCAGTAGCCATCCGCTTATTAATCAACTAGACCTTCTCAGAATTCTCCTGCACGAGACGCGGTCCAAGTAATGTTGTCACTCCTGCCTCTAGCTATCATAAAGAATAATGACATGGACTTCCATATAACGCCTTGTAGGGTTCCATTTGTATCTAAACCTATTAATTATTATTGTAGGCGAACTCAACCAGGGAAATGTTACTCTCCCAAGAGCCCCCAAAATCTAGGATGCATGCTCGCAGCATGTCCTCTAGCACCTATATCGTATACTCTGATTGACTATCAGTCTGAAGGTTGTATGTTGTCCTCAGAAGCACCTGAGTACCTAGCGCCCTATGAAAACTCTTCTAGAAATGAGACATAAAGTGTGCATCCCTATATGAAACAATATTTCATGGGACCCCATGAAATCTTACCACCTCTCAGATGTACAACTTCCCAAGATCATCAACATTGACTGTCTCCTTGATCAGAATAAAGTGTGTGGCCTTCGTAAACCTGTTAACAATAACGCACAAAGTATCATTACCTTGAGGAGATATCGACAAACCTATCACAAAATCCATCACGACTTCATCCGATTTCCACTCCGATATAGGTAACTACTATAAATTCCCACCTGGTCCCTGATGTTCTACCTTCACCTAAAAACAGGTGGAGCACCTAATAACAAAACCAGCTACCTCTATCTTCATTGCCATCCACCAGTACTAACGTCACAAGTCATGATACATCTTGGTAACCCTAGGATTCACATCCCAAGTTAAAGAATGAAACTCTACGTCATCTCATCATGTATATCTATTGGAACGCAGACATGTCCATCGCAGGATCTCATCATCACCTACCGTCCAATAAGGAGGAGGGTCCTCACCTACCATACCTTCCCATAGAAATATTCCTTCTAAATAGGATAGTTTCCTCACCCTAACTCTCTCCACTATGGTAGAGGTAATTTCTGATGATGAAATAAAAGTATTCCACTATCTGTCATGCACCTCTAGATGCATCTTAGAGAACAACCGCATAAGATTCCACTTGTTATTGGCCTACTACACTGCTTGTATATGAGTCCTCCTACTCAGTGAACTGGCCACTACATTTCCCTTTCCATGCATATAGGTATGATCCAAGTCAATGAATTTTAGGTAATCCACCAACATTCACTACCTCAAATTCAAATCATGCTGCATAAATATTTACTTCAGGATTTTGTGATCTATGCACACCACAAAATTCTCTCCTAGTAAATTGTTCCTCTAACATCACAATGAATGAACAATTACTGCTAAGTCGAGATCGTACGTAGGGTAATTTTTCTCATAAGGCCTCAACTACCAAGACCTGTATGCCATGACTTAATCTCACTGCATCAAATCTTCCCCCAGCCCAATACCTGAAGTGTCACAATACACTATGTAGCTCTTGCCCTGCCCGGGTAGTATCAGGACTGGTGCTAATTTAAACTTCTCTTTTAACTCTTGAAAGTCTATGTCACAAGATTATTCCCATACAAACTTCTCACCCTTCTTAGTCAAGCCTGTCAACAGTGCTGCTAAGCATGATAAGTCCATTATAAAACTCTTGTAGTATCTAGGTATCCCCAAGAAACTCTATTTATCAAAAACATTCCTGGGATGCTCCCAGTAAACTATATATCTCACCATATCTAGGTCCACTGACACTCCTGTCACTGAGATAATGTGATCTAGGAGGTTAATCTAATCCATCAAAAAGAGGAACTTTGTGATCTTATCATAAAACTGAATCGCCTTTAGTGTATTCAAAATGATCTCAAGATAGTTGGCATGGTCATGTAAATTGTAAGAATACACCAAGATATTTTCCACAAAAACCACAACAAAAGAATCCACATATGGATGGAACACTCAGTTAATCAGCACCCTGAAAACTATAAGATCCTTGGTGAGACTAAACGGCATAACCAAATATTTGTATAACCCATACCTAGTGCGAAAGGTTATACGGGGTATTTCTGCATGTCTAACACACACATGGTGATATCCTAACCTTAATTCGGTCTTTCATAACACTCAAGATCCTCAAAATCTGATTAAGTAGGTCATCTATATGTGGTATGGTATGATAGTTTTTAACTTTCATCTGGTTCAGTTTTTAATAATAAACACATAGCCTAAGAGTTTCATCTACCTTTTTTGGAAAAAAGGACTGGTGAACCCCACTGAGAATTACTAGGTCTGATAAACCCCTTCTCCTATAAATCATCATGTTGCCTATTGAGCTCATGAAACTTCATCATATCCATCTTGTAAGAAGTAATGGATACTATAGAAACTCTTGGCACATGATTGATGGAGAACTCCATATATCTCTCGGGAGGTGACCAAGAAAATAATTGGGAATTATGTCTCTAAAGTGCTCAACCACTAGATAAAAGTCTTCCCAACTAATTCCCTGATCATCCAGAAAAAAATTAGCAATATGGGCTATCATCCTTCCTAGCCCGAAATTCTTGGGTCCATCTCTGCTCACCTGAACATCCAATTCACCCTTTTGAATAAACACGTCACCCTTTGGTGATGTGAAAGTAACCCTCCGATGATATCAATCAACGTACCCTTAATAAGCGATGAGATAGTCCATTCGGTGAATGACATAAAACCCTTTCATCTCAAGGACATAAAGATCTCAGATGAAGTGAAACTCTCTGAAGTTAAGTCGAAACTCCTTACACCGGCACACATCACCCATTCCAACTCCCAATTGTGTGTATAGAATCAAAAATTCCTCAGAAAGTAAAACCACAGGCCCAATTCTTTGTACCACATGTGTAGTCATAAATATGTGAGAGGCACCTATATCGAAAATAATAGATAGAATAGTAGAAGCTACTAAGATAGTACCTCTCACTGTATACAGTTTAGGATCCTGCTCCTGTTGGGTCTCTCGCACTGCATAAGTCTGGCATGTACCACGACCCTATGACCCTTCTTGGCTGCCATGTGATGATCCACCCTACTGTCTCTAAGAACATGGTGTATGGCTACCATGAACATGACCACCATTTCATAGGCCTAACCGGCCTGCACTGCTCCAGCTCCCATCCAAATGTGGAGTCGAAGAACCTGATCCTGAACTTGATGTTGGAGTTGACCACTAACACTTGCAACTTGAGGGAATGTCATGTGAAATCACTAAATGTGCCCCATCCTACTTCAAGCTCAGAGCTCGACTGGGTAATGGTTATACTTATTTTTAAGTGGCCTCACCTACCACACTGATGTAGAAACACCAAGATGCATGTACCCATAGCCTGACTAGAACTCACATCATGGGAATCCTCAAAATGGTTATTCATGCCTGAAGATGTATATCCACTGGGGTGAAAAATAGCACTCCCATGTTCTGTACCCCCAGCTTCCCTCTGGTTTGGCTCTATAATTAGTGATTGATTCACAATATTACTGATAGATGGAAACCTATACATGTTGACTTGATATCTAATAGAATGTTTGAGGTTTTCCTCAAAGTTCCTCTCCCTCAAAAGCTCATCAGTAATATACATCGGCACAAAATGTTGCATCTCTATAAATCATGATGAGTATTCCATAACTGTCATCGCACCCTGCTCTAGATGCATAAACTCACTACCCCTCTCTGCTTGCAGATTCGTGTGGTAAAATTATTCATAGAAGTGGGTTTGTAATTCATCCTAACCCAAATTCTGTAGCCCATTAGCCTACTCAAAACGTCTTACCAGCACTTTTCCGCTCTACATAGCATATAAGTCGCAATCTTGACCCTACTCTCTCGAGGCGTCTCCAGATTATAAAAAATTTCAAACATGGTCTCTAGTCACATATTTGTAGTCTGTGGTATACCATCCCCCAAACAAAATTGAAGGATGCTACTGCTAGAACACCCGTGTCAGCTCATCCTTTGACATGGTTGGCTACGATGCTCCCTAGAAAGTCTTCATATAGGGAAAGAAACCCTCACAGAACTGTACCTTATCACCTATGTTCTGAACAGCCTTAGGTTCCATAGCTATAACTATCAGAGGATCAGGAGGTATCATGTGGCCCACCATCTCGGAAGATTGTTCATATCCTCCATCATGGTGTACCACTTGAGGACATCGTGGTGCCATGTCTCAACAATTCCAAAAACACACCTCAGAAAAGAGAAACATCAAAGCACAAATCTCAAAAGTGTAGGAAAGGTAAAACCCCTCCTAGTAACCAAGTCAACCCATAGCTTTCTCCTAAATCGAGGAATGTATAAAGGGTAGCCAATGAACCACTAGAAACTATGACTCTCACCTACTCAAAATTTAGGTCTAGGTAAAGTCTCTTTTTCATTAATGTTTCCATTTTCTATTAACATTATATTATTTAGTAAATACCACCAAGTGTTTTCCAATTCATAAATCCAGGAGGTCCCATAACACCTCATGAAATAAAAACATGGTTCCCATTCAAATTATATATGTAACAAGTTCATTTGAGAATTTTCATTCCACTAGTGTGTCATTTCACAATTCATAAGTTCCCATACATCTTATGGATTGAAATATGAAGTCACACCTTTATGTACTACAGCCAACTAACAAAATAGTATGCATATCTATCACATAAACTATCACAATAGCATGAAATATCTAATGCATCCTAGATGTTGTGGCATAATGCATGGTATGTGATTCTAACAAGCGTTTATATGATGCATGCGATGGAACACCATCATCTCATTGGGTTGCAACTAAATTTGAACCCAAAATAGAATCAATAGTAATATAAGAAATGAAGTGCATCACCCAATGATGAAATAAAACAACTGTAATAGTCAAAATCCAAAAAATCAGAATTTAATTCAAGGTAATTTGTCGTTTCCCTATACGTGGGGTAGCAACTCTCGGGCATAGTTTATATAAAAACTCCATTTCATTCCTATCACTTTCTAATGTCTCCAAAAAATATGTCAACCATAAAATAAAAATCACTTTGATACCACTTTGCAACATCTTGAACCCGAATGCCACCCAAAATGGTTCTTTGAGACTGGTTGGTCACAAGGCCTCAAGCGCATCTCCCCAAACGGTAGAGGATGCTGAATAGAATCATGGGCTTAGGTGAGTTAGTGGAGAGAAAATTCCATCATTACTATCATATCACAACTGAAGTCAAAAACATGCGATAGAGGAATAGAATAAATATGTAGATAATGGAATGTAAGGAAAGAAGGAATATACATATCAATAATAAGAACTGTCTCATATACAAAATGATGCACATGGTACAAGTATCTATAAAGAATCTAGAACAATACACAGAAATAAAGTACAATGAAAGTATCCAAAAAGAATAAAAGACCAAAACTATATCCTAGAATTTCAATCCTTATATTGGTATTGTGCTCCCCTACTCCAAAGCCACAATCAACAACATGTACTTGGGAATTTTCCCATGTCATCACCTTTAACCATATAATATTTTTGGGTCCCCTAGGAGGCCAAAATAAGGTGTGAGATAAACATTCCCATAGGCAACCACCCATGTCTATACAATTCTAACAGCAATTACACTAATGTTATAGCAAGTGTAAACAACTAAGAAGTAAGTGTGTATTCCCATGGCATAAATCTAATGGAATACATAAAACCCAATAGCCCTCAAGGATACCTGTAAAAGAGAGTCAACTCCTAAAAAATCAACTATAACCAAGTAAACAAATATATTTACATGGACATTCCATTAATCCATCTTTATCCAATAATCCCTAGCCATGTTGTATATGGAATTCATGTTTCCCAAGACTATGCTATATAGTGAAGTGTAGACCACAAGGGTTGGATCTAAGGTGTCAGTATACCAAGGCATCCAAGTAATTAATTCTATACCACAAAGGGCCAAATACAATGAGCATGTCCAAGTAATCCCATTAAGTCCCATGGGAATTCTTGGGGGAAACTTGGTTAGGCACTGGTTAGGGTCTTAAGAGCATGGCAATAGAAAGTCCTACATGAACCCAAGAAAGCCAGACTTGAGGAACCCCCACAAAATCAAGACACAAGGGCAGAGTCAACCCATGCCATCCACTACCACATTCTATATCCAAGAAGACCAGTCTAAGGAATCTATCAAACCCTTCATTCAAGAATTCAGTGATTCAATCATTCAAATTAAATATTCATAACCATGTGAGTATACCCACTCGCATCAACAAGAAAGATCCATAAGTATACCCACTCATGCAACCATATATCAAAATAATATGGGCCTACAGTCCCATATAATTCATTTAACATTCCATTAGTCATTTCATATAGGTATAACCGCCCATATTATCTATTTAACATTCCAAAATATCAAAATATTTAAGGCAAAACATGATATTCATTAATCAAGGAGGAAGTACATATCTTAAATAGGCTATGCAAGCTATCAATGCAACTAAGGGATCCATCTAACAAGGAAAGAACAATAACATTCCCATTAGGTTGTTAAAACAGGCATAAATAGGTTAAACCTAAAAAGGCTCACCCCATGGGTGACCTTGAAATAAGAAACAGGTTCCATCACACCTAAACAAAACCTATGGTCAACCTCACTAGGACCAACTACTGCTACTTAATGCTAGTCACTCAAAAACGAGACCTCTCTAGAAAGTCCAAAGGATGGAATAATGGTCGAATTCTCGTAAAACACCATGAAATGCTGAAATAAAGTAAGACCACCAAACATTCCTCGGTGGTATATAGATTATTCAGTATCAAGTCCTGATTCTTCCTAGTTTGGAAGAAATATTAAGAATGTTCGAAGAATGGAATATTAGGGCATATGGGACTAAATAATAATAGCATAGTCGGTGTTCCAAAGAATCAGGAATGACTAAAATTTAGTACTTACCATTGCAGATCTGTAGACACGATCGACGATCAAAATAGAAGTCAGATGGCAGAATAAGTTCAAAGCCTATCTTGGTCGCCAAAGGGAGAGCTAATGGACACCTCTAGTGCGTGGGATAAGAAGACCCTATTGCGTTTGAAAATAAAAATAATTTTAATTTAATATTTAAAAAAACACACAGCAGTGTCGCACGGTTTACCCTAATGGTTTCCCACACTATGCGGAACTCGTGTGCACCTCTCGGTCTGAGAGGGGTATTTTTCATGGTTACCCCACATGGTTTAACTAACAATGAACAAGCTATGTGAAAGTTCTCTTCCCAAAACTGTACTTTTCATACATCTTGTACGGTTTGGACTGTCTTTGTGCAGACCATGCGCAAACCATGCGTCATGGTATTTTCATCCCAAAACATGGTTCTGGCCTCCAAACAGGCCCCAGACACCTCCAAAACACCCATGATCATGTTAAAAAATCACATATTCCCATAAAAAGTCATTTAAACTGAAATGGAAAGAATATGTACCTCATACAAAACCCACGATTCTTACACCACCCCCCCTTCTTATAGGCATTATAACTCTTACGATTCAATAGGATGATCTCATGGTGTAAATAAATATCCCACTACTTGTGGGTTATGATACTAATTTTTTTTTAATTTATCAAGAAATCATGTTCAACAATTAATATCAAAGTACAATGATAATAAATATTAGTTCATCAAAGAGCTTGAGAAGAAATATATTGTTGTCGGAATTTATATAAAAAATACATAAATAGAATATGTTTTCACTAAACCACTACCAAAATATACATTTCAAAAGTTGACATTGATGATGGGAGTTTAAACTTATTCCACTAATGGCTAAGGTATAATGATTACATCCCCTCTCTCAATTATTCATTGGATGTTTTTTTAAGGAGAGAAATATTATAAAAGTATTTTTTAATTCCTTTGTATATTTGAAAATGGTATATTCAAAGGGAGAGAAAAATATATTATATATAATCAATTTATAATTGTTTTACCTACTAAGGATATATCTATTATTTAGGGGGAATGTATATCGATATATTTATTAAAACACTAAATCTATAAGAATATCATGTGTGTGTATGTTTTTTTTATTTAACAATTCTAATAGTTTTTGTGAGCGTGTTTATTGGAAATTATTTTATACATGTTATAGGAAGTGGAAGGTAATTTATACTTTATTCAAAGATGATATCAATTGGCGAAAATGGAAAATAATGTCCCCAATAGGTTAAATAACCTTAGAAGGGGGGTGAATCTAGGTTGGAAAAATAAAAAACTCCCCTATTCATCTTGTTTTATCATTAAAAAACACTCTTCCTTAGTCTTCCCATAGTAACATATAAATTGAAATGAAATAATGCAAGTGAAACATAGAAGTATTACTTGGTTAAGTATAATCAGAAAAATCTATGGAGAATACAATGGAGATGTGTTGATGTAGGAGAATCTATTGAAGCACATTTATATTGCAATTTTTTGGATCTTACTCGCAAATCATTATGGTTTAAAACCATTCACACATAATAACACTTTACTATATCAACTAAATTGAACTTCTCTAAAATAATATTGTTAAATTATTCTGAATCAATTATTATTTGGTGCATTCATATTTGAGTGTGTCATGACGATCTGTTTTCACAATGGAGAGGAAATATAATTTACCATATATTTTTTTTCATCAGGGAAAATTATTTCATGAGCATGATCTCATCATGAACTATACCTATACATACTTACTTGTAAAACACTTCAAACTCTTTTCATGACACACTGTTCATTATGCACCACCTGGGTGGAATACCATTCATGATCTGCATCCTCCAAATATCTCTTATAAAAATTGCCTCCTACAAGATATGTCATTGTGAACCAGATATATGAGAATCTTCCTATCATACCTCTTATGATGAACATTGGCATAAAAGTACCTCTTATTCATACTACCTACACATAAAACCTTCATAGAGTATTTACAACAATAAATTACATCGCTATGGGATTTACCATTCAGGCCTCCGTCTAACCCTGTATAATTTTTCAGCGATGATCCCCTAAGATAAATTTTCACTCTACCAAATTAATTGATTAATGGGTCCTTATATAGGGAAATAAAACCTATAAAACATGATAATAATTAAAATATTGTTCATTTATACATGAATATTGTTTAGTGTAGTCTCAACTTCACTATCCACCAAAAATTACCACCTTACAACCATGCACTAACCATGAGGCCCTACAAACTTCCTTTCCATCTTTTCCTATCATGAACATCCTAAGTGAATATCCCTTACCGCATGCTAACTTCCATGAGATTCCTTCAAAAAATCACCTTATGGGGTACTCCTCCTTGGTCACATACCCATTGGGACGTCTCATGAACTACCACTCTACCTCTTATGTTGCATCACTAATGTAATTCACAGTACACCTACTTAAGACATGAACAATATTAATTTTCCATTTTCAATGCAACCACCAAACATAGATTACCCAAAAAAACAAATCCCATAAAATTTGAAAACATTAGAGAACAAAATCACCTTCCATTCTCCTACTCAACCAATAATCATAATGAAACTTTGTCAGTTGAAATTATCAATAAACACGACCAACCAAAATACATTGAATCATCACCTTGAGATATTTTTACATAAAAAAATCTCCCATTGGTTTTATTGAAAATACTTCAAAACCATTAATCCACTTTAACCCTTATTTATATGTTTATTGACAAAACATGAACACTTTATTCTTTAATCACCATACACACTTCGAGACTTAATATTGAGATCTAATATTTACCCAACACATACTCTAAACACACATGATCCATTATCAAAGGGAGAAACAACTTTGACATGAAAATCATATCATTTAATAACATCATTATCATTACAAATTGTCAAATATTTCTTGATACCAAATATCTTGAATGATGATACCAATTGGTGTTGTCTATTGATACTAAATTAACTCAAAGACTGTATCCTATGATAATACATCTTCCTCAACTATACATGGTAAAAATATTTCATCACAAACCAAAATGAAACATTTTATGATATGTTGACATTAAAAGACTAACTTTGACATTGTTATATTTATCAACACTCCCCTTATTTCTTAGTTTCCCCTGATTAATTATAGAACAAATATCACTCTATCAATAACTTTTAATCCTTTATGAATAGGAATTTTCTCGCTTTGTAAACAAACAAAAAGATCCCTCCTCTATAGTTTGTAGTGTGGAAAAGAAAATATATCAACATGGAGGTAAAAACATCATACCTTAGGTATTGGGGGTTCCATATCCCATTTTTCAAGTGTGTGGAGTTGAATATACTCCAATATCTAGTCGATACCTCTCCAAGTATTCCCTATATAATGAGTTTTTTCTAATGTCTATAACCTGAAGTTCTGTAGGTATATACTCCAACTCCACTAGAATATGCTAAACTTTCTCTATTTTAAAGTGATATTCTATTTCAATGTACATCATACTTGAGTGATGGATAAGATTTTTTATATGATTAATAGTACTTGAATTAGCCAAATGATTATGATTATTGACATCTCTACAACCCCCTTGGCTTCAAGTATCTTTTTCATACACAATAAATTCAAAGAATTTTAAGTGAATGCAGAATATTCATCTCATGAAATGCTTAGAGAAGTACATTATGGTTTCATTATTCCCCAATAAATGAAAAATATACCTTGATATAATGCACCTTTTAATGTATTTTTTTAATCTATTAAACCATACCTATCGGCATCTGTATATCCCAATAAATCATGTTTTTATCTCACATTATATGACAATTTGAAATTAATTGTGAATTTGATATACCATTGTATACTCTTTACTATAATGGACATATTGATACTTGAAATATAGAAAATACAATACTAATTAATTTCACTACTAAAAATAAAAAGCTCTCAATGATTTTTATATATTCAATGATTTTGAATACTTTTTTTCATTTTCTTTTGACAACTTCTCCTAGGTAGTTGTCGGATCCATTATATCCTTGTAAATTTTCATCCCAAATATTATTAAAACATAATTTTCATATTTATATTGGGAGATAAATTTAACGTTTCTTCCTTTTATAACATATAGACCAGGGAAAAATAGTAGTTCTCTGATCATCAAAATTTTTAACTCATGATTTATAATTTTTTTAAGCTATTTAATTATGCTTCTTCTACTAAACCAATGATTATATCATCTACATATACCATAACCGTAATCATTTGATCACTCTAACTAATAAAATAAAATTTTAATCAAATCCACTCTATTAGAAATCATGATTTTTCAGGTATTGATAAATTCTTGAATACAATGTTCTTAGTGTCTAATTTATCCTATAAAGAGCCTTTTTTAACTCGGAAAAAGTGTTCTCAACATCATGGATAAGAAAACTACATGTTTGTTTGATGTACACCTCTTCTTCAATAACTCTATTTTGAAATGATGATTTTATGTCCATCTAGAAATCCTTTAATTTCATTTACACTGTAATGGATAAGAATAGTCTAATAATATCCATCCTTGATATAGGTTCAAAAACTTCATCAATATAAATACTATTTATCTATGAGTAACCATTTCACATGAGTCTTTATTTGTTACAAATAATTATATCATGTTCATTCAACTTCTTATATAAAACTCATATAGTCTTATAATACCCTAGAACACACTGAATGGGGAGGGGTGAATCAGGGTGTCAAATTTTTCTTTAAAAGAGACAGATCGTATCCCCACATTAGTAGTAACTTGTTAAACCTATCTCATGGAATCATTCAAATATGAAAACACCAAAATGAAAAAATAGAAACACAACATAGCAGTTTCACTTGGTTCACAGCTATGGGTAATTCTAAAAAGAATAGGCCGATAGGGTTTTAGTCACACTTAATTCCCTAATATTCACTATATATTGTGTATTAAGATTGTTCACACATGATCACTTGGTTCCAGGAACAATTCCTTTATAAGATTTTCAAGGATAGGACACTTCCTCCATCATATCACTATCATCGAATCTCCCTTTCTCACTGCTTTAGGTGAAGTATTTCTATATTTATTGACATGAAGGACACGTCACTATATTGAGAACATAATAATTTTTTCATGATTAGAATGAGACTCTTCTTGCACCATAGTCCTAAATCGATTCTCTTGAATTCACTGTTTAGTCAAAAATAATTTTCAAAACCTACTATTTGAAAAACTCTTTCACACCCACATAACTTTTGTTCTTTCACACAACACCTTATTTTTTTAAGAAACATTTCTTTTTCCAAGAAACTCTTGAATTCATGAAAGACATTATTTTAGAAAATCCAGCTTGGTTTTTATAGACACAATTTAAATTTTTCATGAAAATATACTTCACCCAACTTTTTAGAAAAGAAAAGGATCTGAATATTCATTGATAGATCTTCCCCAAATGAAGAAGGTGGACTCCTATTTATAGACACATATAAACCTTTGTGTAACTACCATTAATGACTTTTATTGCATTCAAAACACTCCATGGTCACTAAAATTTAATGATTTGATGTCACATTTAGTGTGAAACTCATTAACTTCATGAAATATTACCACTATTTCAATGGTTCATGAAACACATATTATGTTGCACAAATCCAACTTTCATGAACTTTTTGAATTTTCATGAAACCCCTTACTTTACCATATTTTGATGTGATAGCCCTGAATCTTCCCTTACCCACCACTCTAGAAACCTCTTTTACCCTATTATAAAACTATTTTATTGACATGACTATATTTACTTTTCCAAAAAAAATCTCCATCCTCTAAATTTTAGATCCAAGAATTTGGAGAATACTATGAAACAATACCACCTACGAAACTAAAGCCACCTACACTATATGATCACTTGGGTTGAAAAATTGTTGATTAGATTAGTATTGATTGAACAAAAAAAGAAAATACAATCTATTTCCCGTTGTTAATACCCTTGGTTCCAATAATCTTTCCCTTTGGGTTTTTTGGAAATATGCTAAGAAATTCAATAAATCACTAGCATTGAAGAAAAATGTGATATGAGGAAAATAACACATATGTCACTCTAAATCTATGTGATAAAATATTAGTGTATAAAAAAAAGACTTTCCAGAGAGAATTTTGTGCCTTGATAGACTACAAACATATCCTAAAATCCTTTATAATCTTGTCCTGAAATCTAGTCCTGCAAACATACATTCCAATTAATTTCACCATTTTCCCCCATTTTAAATAAACCCAACAAAATGTATTTGTCCCTTAGTTTTCAAAAAAACCTAGATCTTATCTCCCCCATAGACCTTCATCACATCCATAATCATATTAAAATAGTTTAAACAAATGGAGAGAAGGGTAAATTGTATCCTCCTTATGAAATGGGAGGTGGTTGAACACTGAGTTTCAACCAATTTTTCTCAAACATTGGTGATTCCATAGGACTAGTCATGATGTCAACCAATAAATCATTAGTTCGAACATTATCCATTTTAATCACACCTTGATTAATATTTTCTTTTATGGAGTGACATTTGATTCCAATTTGTTTGGTATGAGAGTGATGAACCATATTTTTTAATCTCAACTATCCTCTTGTTTTCATACCGTATCCACATCGTCTATTTCTTTTAATCACCGATATCACAATAGATGAGTGAATTCCTTTTTCACATAGATATACTATATTTTATCCATAATAAGAGAAGTAATTTATTGTTTCATTCCCAACCAGTCCACACATTTGTTTCTAATAAAGAATGCACCCCCACATGTGCTATTTCAATCTACCACATCTCCAACGCAGTCAGTATCAGAAAATGTTGATAATTCATTATACCTTCCTACATCAAATTATATTCCAAATCTAAGAGTACCTTGAATATACCGCATGATTATTTTAACTATAAAAAAATCTTCTTCCTTTGGATTAATTGGGAGGCGAGCCACTTAACAAGTTGAAAAGACGATATCTAGTCAAGTTATAATCAAATATAATTAGATTACAATAAACCTATTGTATATGGTGGGATCAACATATTTCCCATTCTCATGATTTCCTAGTTTTTTACCAACCATAATCAGAGCTGAAATTGGTTTTGAGTCATGTTTGATGAATTCCTTTAGAATATCTCTTGCATACAATTCCAATGAAATTATGTTTTAGTATTTCTTTAGAATAACTTTTAGCCCCAAAATTTTTCTGAGTTCACTAATCACTGATATTTAAAATTATGATATCAAGTGACTATAAAATTATTCAACTATTCCTTATCGACTTTCCTTAAATATAATATCATCCAAATACACAAGAATAATAAATTGATCTCTCTGAGAATTATTCCCATAGAGATTATGGTCGATACCCCCTCTTTTGAATTTTAGCTTCATCACACAAGTATCCAATCAAGAATACCAAGAATACGGTATCTATATTTTACCATAAGAGCCTTATTTATCTAAATACCATTGTTTCTTTATTTCTAATTAGAAATCGCATTGGTTATTCAATGTAGACCTATTCTTCAAGAACAACATTTAAGAATACCACTTTGAAGTCCTTATGATAAACTTTATACCCTATTCTAATTTCCATAGCTAGGACGGTCCTAATAGACTCTAGTAATGCTTTTTCAGAAATTGTTTCATCAACATCAATGCCTTTAGTCTACACATATCCCTTACACACCAAATGGGCCTTGTTTTTTATCACATTTCCAAGCTCATAAAATTTATTTTTAAATATACACTTTGTTACAATTGCATTTTTGTTTTATTTTATCTTAACAATATCCCAAGTCTATTTTTTCAATATAATCCATTTATTCATTCATTGAATTAACCTATGATTCCTCATTTTCTACTTCTTCAAATGATGATGGTTTTATAATCAATATAAGAGAATAGTCCACTTTATTAACAATTTTCCTTGTATGTGTGGGTGTAGTCTAATCCCTAATGATGTTTCACTGATCAACTTATGCTCTTTTATTTCTCCTATTAGGTTATGGTATAGTTTCTTCATAAATGGATTCCTCTTCAGATTCTACTTCTGAATAATAATCATTTTTAGTGCCCTGAATATTGGGAAATTCTTCCACACTTTTTGAATTTGAATCTCTCCCTTTAATAATTTCTTCTTCATCTCTAATCATATAAAAATATAAGACCCTAAAGTTATTAATATATTTATCCTCAATGATCTTGAAATCATTTCTCTCCACAATATATCTAAGATTATTGTTATGGAATTTATAGGGTTTACTCTTCATTGAATATCAAAGGATTATTCCTACATCCGTAGGATCACATCTCTTTTCTTGGTCACAATTTATATTGGGAATTTCAATAGTATCATTTATATTGGATATGTTTTCCATCCTCATTTGATTAATTTTAACGAACCTCTAATGCTGCATGTTTTTTTCCTCTTCATTGTTAAGAAACAATTGTTTTCTTTAATGTCTGCCTGATATAAATTACCATTTTATCTCAAACCATTCATGAGAGAATTACATATCATTCCTTTCATTGTGAACCATTTATAATTAAATGTCACTACCAATACTAAGTCACATATCTGACTCACACTTTGGATATTGGGATGAAATCCATCCAGGTAGTGTACTTTTTTTCATTAGATTATCATTTTATAATTTTTATTTCCTCTACCTTTGATCTTTAAGGAATCATCATTATTGAATCTCATTATTACATTAAAAATTTCCTTAAAATTTTTCAAAAAAAAATTATTTATTGTCACGTGGGATGAAAATATGATATAAAGAATCCAGGTATTACATTTCATTGTAGCTCTGAGAGTGATCTTTACCAGGCTGTGTTTCTCAATCTTCTTCTTTAATTTCCATGAGATACTTGATTGAGTGGAGGCATAATATTTACTCACTAATATGATTTCCAAATGCATGGTTGAATCATACTCATATTCTTCTTTAAAAGGAGAATACTTATTTCCAAAGTTAAATATTATTATTTGAATATTATTGACTTGTCTTAAAATTATGTTGTTATGGTTTCTGGCAATCCTTTACCTATAATTAATATATGTTTGGCCAATGTTATAATGGTGAAAAAATCTCCATAGAAATTATTTCTTCTATATAATGAAGGATATGGTCCCCTTCCATTTTTTAACTTCCTGGTGCTTCCCTAATAAGATATATCCTTTTATATTCACAATAATCCATTTTATGGCCTAGAAATCCATCTAATTAACATTTCATAAGAGGAAATGTCCTCTTACATCCATTCCTCCATATTCCCCATTATTTTATATGGGTATCTAATCGAAGATCATATATGAATAATCGAAGATTATTTTTAGTTATATTCTATATTATGTTCAATTTTATCTCTATTAGGACATCAAGTGCCTTTGTGATATGTCCAACCTTCTACTTCTCTTTATTTTGGATCATCTAGTTTCTAGTCTTTAATGTTTTTGTATCATATCCAATTCCACTTTAACCCATAAATTTATATCTTTGATCATTCATGGATTTATCTACTCCATTAGAACCACATATAACTTTTTCCAAAATCTCTACAACTAAAAACCTTCCAAACATTAATTTCTTAATTATTTCCCTCAATTTTGATTCAGTTTCCATTACAATCTTTAAATAAAAAACTTATTCTTCAAGTAACTAAATTATATTATCATTTTCATCCGATATATATGTATATTCATTGATAACTTTTTTTGGATCTTCAATCCTTATTTTAAACTTTACAACCTCTTCTGAGATTTATAGAGTTATAAAATTTTATTCTACCTCTCCTAGTATTCAATAAATATCTACTTCTAGATGATCCACATAATTTGATGACTCTTTTAATAAATTTCCAATATTTATGTTTTTATTTATTTTATTTTAAATCTCATCAACATCACCTTCAAGTTCATAAATTAGATCGAAAACATTATCGGACTGATTTTCTTTCTCATTCATAGGTTCTACATTTTCAAAAATAGCCATCATGGAATCTTTAGCATCTGATTTAAACTCTGGTTATACATCCTCTAAAAATAATTTATCATCTTATTCCTATTTAAAAACAAATCTTTTCCTCTATAATTTCTTTCTTGATTTTAAGTCTCTATTTTTTGGGAACCTCCTTTGACGCCTCTCTATGATTTATGCTTAACTTTCTATATCATCTAATTTCATTGACCACTGAATAGAAATGTTCCTTACTTTACCACACTGAAAACAAGACAAATTATGCTTCCCTTAAAATCTCCATTTTTTTTCATGAATTGTAAGGAAAAAATAGAAATTATTTTATCATCCACATAATCTCCATCAACAATAACTTTTTCAATGTCAATTTTTTCATTAGATTTGTATTTCATTTCCTTTATTACTCGGATTTTTATTTCTTCTGGTTTGACTCTAATTTCTTAGTCCACCATACTACTTAGAAAATCATCAATAGAAAGCTTAAATAGTTCTCTTTCCTCAAGGGATAACACTTTTGTATTATACATATGTGGAAGTTGTCTCATGATTTTATTCACAATGTTAATATCCTTGATTAATCCCCAAAGTCCCCAAATTTTTTAAACAAATTTAGTAATGGGATTAAAGAAACTATCTTTATTATTATTTAGATGTATTTTCAAATCATCAAAATGATTGTGAAAAACATGATGTTTGGACTCCTTCACTTTTTTTATAGCCATCATATATATTTCATGGTTTCTCCCACATGGATTTGGAAGTAATGAAACTCATAAAATTCAAATATATTTGATCATATAGTGTTCTAGTATGATAATATTGAGCTTTAGCATCTACATCAAGAATTTTTCAGTCTGTTTTAGTCATCGAAAGACATCTTACATCACTGACCTAAATCATTTGAACATTGGCATAATGAAATTATATCCCAAGAGATTGTGGATTATATATCATTATATTCATTAAAATTTGGATAATTCTTCCATAAAAAGTATTAATCCCCTACCATATATATATAATTATTCATAAAAACAAAATAGATGACATATTTAACACCTACAACCTTCCTCTTCTACAACTTCAATACCCTATAACACACTGAGAGGGGAGGGGTGAATCATAGTGTAAAAATTTTCATCAAATGAGATGAATCTTTTCCTCGTGTTCATAGGAAATTGTTAAACCTGTGTGATGGAATCATGAAATTTTCATACACCCATATACAGAAATAGCAAAACCACACATCAATTTTACTTGGTTCATCACCAAGGGCTAGCCTAAAGAGAATACACCAACAGTGTATCATTGATAGCTAAATATACTAATCATTACAATATATTTTTGATAAAAATTTTCAGGCACAATAACTCCATTTCATACACATAGAATTTAGGGATATCACAATACCTCCATCAGGTCACTTCTATCAAATACTCCTTGCTCACTTCTTTTGGTAAATTCATTCTCAGTTAGTCAAATTGAAGGTCCATAAATATATTAGGAACATAAGTCTCTTCTATTAATTATAAAGATTCCCTAATTGCACTATATTCTTAACTATATGATCTTAAATTCAAATATATATTTAAGAATTTATATTCATTCAACTATTTCACATCCGTGCAACTTTTTTTCTTTCACATAGCACCTTATTTTTCACGCAATAGTATTTTGGTCACGCTACTCTAAATTTTTCACAATTCCTTAGTTTCAAGTTTCTCATTTAGTATTTATAGACCCAAGTTAAATTATTTTTTCAACTATACATTATGAAAATATATTTGGAAGAAGAGGTTATGGATCTTAGTTGAGAGGGTTTCTATGAATGATTTAGGAAACTACCTATTTATAGACGAAGTTGGCCCCTTGTGAAACTAACTTGTGAGACTTCTACTGGGTGCACAACATTGCATGGGAACTAAGATTTAAAGATTTTATGTCACATTTAGCATGAAAATCATTACATTTATCAAAATTTTCCTCCTTTTCATTAGCATGAGCAACAATTGTTGTGTCACGCAACTCTGATGTTTGTGAGGTTTCAAAATTTCCATGAAACTCTAGTCTTCACCATATTTTGATTTGATGGCCCTGAATATTCCATTTCATGAAACTCTATAAGCCTATTTTACCCTTTCACATAACTATTATATTTACAAAAAAATATTTCCTTTTCCCAAAACATCTTTCTCCATACTCCAAATTTTGGGCCGAGGGATTTAGAAAACACTGCAGAATGATTCCACCTTCATCATTGAAGCCACCTACAACATAAGATCACTTTCATTGAAAACCCCTTGATCAACCCTTTGTGTATTAACAATAAACACAAAATAGAATCTGTTTTTATCTATGAAAACATTGGTTTCAAAATTTCATAATGATGTTATCCTCTATCAGCCTCAAAACAATCTACAATATTTGATTATTCACAGTTTGGACAAGCTCTTCAATCATCACCTGAACCCAATTCTCATCTCTAACATCTTATTAAAAACATTTTGGATCTACCTATGATATGAAGTATGTATACCATAGAAATTTTATTACCATCATTTTTACTCATGTTTTCTGATCAGTAATGATATTATACCTTTTAATTTTTGGCTCAACTTATTCATTTATATGTATATACATGTTTAAATTCATCATTCCCATCATCATAATCATATTCTAAATTATCATTTTCCACTTTTTCTCAACTTGATAAAAATTACATATAATCACTCTCAACAAAAAAACTTCTCACAGTGTTATTGATGATTATGATTAGTATACACTATAGTGACATCACTGCTTTTTAAAACCAATAATTTCCACATATTGAGGTATTAATATGATTTTTGTCTATGAATTTACCAAGTAATATCCCTTTATATCCATGGGATTAAAAGTTAATTTTTTTCTTTTATTGATTATGAAACATTTTCTTTCAACGATTAAAAAAATATGTCAAAATCTTATCATACCATAGCATATATGGGGTCTAATATTCTCATAGATATAATAAAAATCTATTAAAAATATTGACTTCTCTCAGGACTGTTTCCTTAGAAAACATCTCTAGTGGGTATTTTTTAAAAAGAATCTTTCAGGATATTTTTTTTATTATCTAGTTTCTCTTATAAAGCAAACTGTTTTTTATTTATTTCTCACAACTAACACTTTATTCCTCATACCATTATTCTAATGATAATTTTTTATGATTGTAGTAAAATCCATTCCATTTTTTTTAATTAATTTCATAATTTTATATATAATAATTATTTCATTGCCCCACCAATATCATTTTATGCATCTAAACACCAAATACTTGTGATTTATGAACACAATCCAAGACATTCTATTATGATCATTAATGAAAAGAAAATATAATCTCTTACCATAAAAATCTATTTTTGATATGGGTCCACACACATTAATATACACCAGTTCACCAACTTTTGTTTAATTTTTCTCTTTTCCATTGTATGTGTTTCAAGTAATGTTTCTTTTTTTAAAGGAATCATACTTGTGTGTAAGTTCACAATATATCATTTTGAGAACTTGATCCCCATCACATTTCACTAGATCTACTTATATTGTCTATATAAAATGGAAAAGTTATATTTTTTTCTAATTATAAGATAATGATTTAACATTGCATGCTTCATATTCAAAATAATTAAACTATCATTTCCCTTGATAGTACTTAAATTTTTCGTAAACATTATTTCATGTCTTAATTCACATAGTGGGATGACACCTTTTATATTGTGCCTAATACATTCAGTAACCAGGATATCTCTTTGTCTCATATATTTTCCCCCAAATGTTTCTTTACTGGAGCCAATAATTTTTAGTCCTTCATCATTTCCAAATACAATGACACCTTCCTTATCATTATTAAAATTTGTGATAATATACCTATTTACCATCATATAATAATTGAATCTATTGTTAAGGATCTATACACCAGTATGATATAAATATTTTTGGACAATATCTGCAATTACTTCCTACTCAGATCTTTATTTTTTATCCTTGTCCTTGCTGTCACACCTACTATTGACAAAAATGTTTGGTCTTCTTTAGATTATGACGGTACAACTTCTTATTTCCAAGGTTTCATTAAATTTTTTATTTTCATCTCACTTGATAATTCCTTGATCTTCTATGTACAACCACTTTGGATCTGCATCAGAATATTCTTCTATATTTTTAATGATAAATATTTTGACATATGTTAAATCATCTATTCCATAAATAGTGATCATCAAAAGGATTCAAAAAATATAGAAATATGTTTTTATTTATTTAATGTACTTATGACCTTTGGTACCATTTGGATAGGGAATAGTCATTTTTTGAATGTACTATCTTTATGACAACAATAAACCCAATATGAGTTGGATAAATGTGTTTCTTTAATATATAATTGGTAACCCCTTAGGTTATTTGAGTATTTTTATTTTGATTCATACTCATATCAAACTTTAACTTCGGAGTGGGTTCTTGTGGACTGGAATCAACTAAAATTTATTTCTATTTGCAATTATTCCCTATATTAGCTATGTAATTTTGTTATATTTATTTTTTCTCCAAGAAACCCTTTACCTATTTTTCTGGAACTCTATGTTCTACTTTCAATTTTTTTATCGCATATAGAATTTATTTTCTTGATTTCATTGCAAGAGTCAAGTGTATACTTCATCTTCTACTTTTCATCAGAGAACAATAATTACCTCATTAATCTCTTCAATGCTTTTGAAAAGATATTTCATTATCTTAGTCAAGCCATTAATAACCCATGTTGTTTTCCAAAATTTGACCATTTACTCAATAAACTTCTATAGGTTTTATATCTATTCATATTTGATAATATAAATTTCTTCCTTCATATCAAAACCATCATTTTTTACTCCAGCATATAGATTTTGAAATAATGAATAACTCTATTTTCCTTATTTGTTTTATCTCACCATGAATCAATTTATTAAATTGAATCCTCTATTTTAACCTTTAGATCAACTCTTCCTTCCATTTCTCCTTCAAATTTTCACTCTATTACCTATTATGGGAGTTACCCAAAAAAAACCATAGCAATTTCATTGTGTTCATTATTTTCATTAATTTATTCTAACTAAATTTATTCTGAACACCTATTTTCTTGGGAAATAATTTTCTTGTTCTTGAAAAAAAAATATTCTAAGATATTTTCTATCCTTTCACATTCACTAAGGAATTCAATATGGGAATTTTATCATCCTCACCATTTTCATGAATTTTATTGGGACACATAATTACCTTGTTTTTAACCTTTCCATGTCAATAGTTTGGGATTGAAACCTTCCATATTATCTTTTCTTTTACCCTTTATAGATTTGCAGAAAAAATGACATAAATTCATCCACATCTTCATATTCTTATACATCATCTATGGTGAACTTATTTATTTCATTGAATGACACATCCTTATATTTCTCCTATTTTGAATCCTCATTATCAACATTTTTAATCTTGTATATGAAAAAATTAATATTAAAATTATCAAATTCCATCTCCTTTGTATCTTCTTCATTGAGAATATATACCTTTAGATTAAACTGGGTTTGAAATCCTTCCAGTAAAAACATGAAAATCTTCACATTATTGCAGGTTTTTTGAGACCATATGTGTACTGTACAATAACATTTACTTAATCAAATAACACATCAAAAAATTCATTTTTTTGTATCCTAAATTCTTTATAATTATTCTAATAAACCCATAGATTGTATTAATATACTTTTAAATCAACTTCGTAGATGTTTATAAGTTTTCCCCTTATTTATTGAGAGGATTTACATGAAAAAAACTTTTTATACATTATATTTGATAAATATCCCCCTAAATTAATGATTCCTCTAGAATCAAAATCTACTTCACTTTAGTATATAAGTAATAAATCCTTACTATCCATAATAACCAATATCACATGAATGGTTGTTGTATACACATCCATTTAAAAAGATTAGAAGTTTTGAGACATAAAATTATTATATAATTGAAAATTGTTTCCATCAAATATTAGAATTCCAATGTGATTGAATATTGTAATAACTTTTACTAAGGTAGATTCACTAACATTAAACAATATCATGGATACCAATGTTTTCCCCACTAGGTTAAATACCCTAAGTGGAAAATAAAATTGGGTGGGATGAATTAAAAAACCCCTATTGATCTTTTTTAATAATTAAAAAAAACTATTCTCTCTTATTGCCACAAAAATATATAAAATAAAATGATATCATGAGATAAACACATCAATCATACTTGGTTCAACCTAACCTGGATAGTCCAAGGAGCATTAAAAGGCGGCGTGTTGATGTACTATAATCCAATAAAGTTCACTACTATTACAATGTTCATAAAATAATCATTTAACCTACTCGTTAAAAACTATTCACACTTTAAAAAGAAATTAAATATCAACAAATTTTAATTCACTTATCCTCTATATTATTCTTATATTTTTTTGAATCAATTTATATTTTTTACACACTTATATGAGTGTGCCATGAATCTCTATTTTCACCTAAGGGATAAAATCCACATTTCGTTGTAGTGTTTTCTTCTGGTAAAATTCTTTCATAAACTTTATATCCTTATGAACTAAACCATTAAACACTTAATACATAGGCACCATACACTCTCTTAGTGACAAACTATTCACTGCACACCTCTCTAGAATAAAACACTTTACAAGTTTTTTCCTCTCTATATCTCCTATGTAAACTGCCTCTGCTGTAAAAATAATATGTGAACTACCTATATGAGTTTCTTCCTATATATACCTCCAATATATACCACCTATGAAAACTACCTATTACACATACTCTTTATGTATAAAACCTTTTCCACGGATTTGTCACATGAACTCAATTCATTGTGGGCTTTACTGTGTTGGACTCCTTCCAAATTGGAAAATTTCATTAGTGATGATACTCCAAGATAATTTTTACTCTACTAATAAACATAATTTTAGTTCCATTATATATAAAAAATAAACCCTGCATAACCCTATAATCATAAAATTATTATTCACACCATCATGAAACTTTATTTTTGTAACCTCACTATCATGGTCCACCCTCAATTTTCAACTTATGACTACGCATTGACAATACTTCCCCGAAAACATGCTTCTTTTATTTTCATGCCAAAAACATCCTAATTAAATATCCAATTCCATGAAATAACTTCCATGATCTTCTTTCATGGTATTTCCTACCACATTACTCATCTATGAGTGTATACATATTGAGTAGTCTCACTAACTATCATCATTCCACCTATAGGGCTTCATGCACATATCACGTAGTCCACTTAATTACCATGTGAAAAATCAACATTATATGTTTTTAGGGCAACCATAAAACTTATATTACCCCAAAAAACCATACTCGTATATTTTTCAAGCACTAGGGAACAACTACACATTCCATAATTCTTCCAAACAAATAAATAAGTTAGAACTTTCTCAACTTACATTGTTAAAATACACAACCAATATAAAAACAATAAAAAATTACATTTGTGTATCTTTCCCAATAGATAATATGAATTGACTATTAATTTGGTATCAAGAGGACCAAGAGCTATAAATAAGACAAATGCAAGTCACTATTTATAGATATTATGATATTATTATTCAATTTTCTTATTTCTTACATTGAATTTCCTCATACATGCTTAAAATTATTGATTAATGAATCATTTATAAGTATAGTTGGTTTTTAATGATATATGTTCCTTGGTTTCCAAAAAAATAAAAAAAAGTATATTTTTATCCAAATATATGTTTTAGGATATTTTTAGTTCTTGAAATAATATTTTGACTCAATTTGATGATTTTTTTATCTGGTATTGAAAATTAATCCCTTACTTTTAAGGTATTTTTTAGGGATAATTTTATAAAGAAAAAAGAATATATGGATAAGATGCAGTTAATAAGTTTCATTTTTTTATTTTCTTATGAATATATAAATCATATTCAAAATCATTTAGAATATGGTTTTTGAAGTGATCTAAATGTAATTGATATGTGTAAATGTGTTTGAAAGTGATTTGGATGAAATATGGAAGTTGTTAAAGGTAATAAAATATGTATATGAGTATTTGGATAATTATTTCAGATTAAATAATATATTCTCTAGGTTGGTGTTGAATAATGTAAGAAATAATGCATAAGAAGATCAGAACTGGTCTTCAGATGTTATTTCCCGAGGAACAAAAAATGTGGATATTTCCATCATCTTATGTAAATACATAATTTGTACCTTATAGGAGTTTATAATGGAATTATACTACGTACAAGATCATTTTTTTGTATGTAATATGTTCTATAAAGTTCACAAATAATTCACAAGAGTATTGGTGATTCATAATTTGCTGAAGTTTCATACATAATTTTTTTTGAAGATCAATGTTGTTTTTCAGCAAATTGATAGATCATGTATAATATATAATATTTTTATATTAATATATATTAATTTCATTATGATATGTAATAATATTTTTCTATTGGGTATAATATATAAGAATTTTATCTTGAGAAAAAAACTCTTTGAGAGTCCATATGGATTTTAGAAATTTCATGGGAATTATTTTATAATTATTAATTCCAATAATTGATGGAAATTTTCAAATTTTGATGAGACAATTTTGAATTTGGCCATGCAAGGGATAATCCTAAAAATTGAAATTTCTTATTGAAGTAGTGATGAATAAATATAGTTCATTCCATGGAATAGTATGTTGTTTGGAAAAAGAGACAATACAAAAGGAAAAAATTGATTGGTCATTCTAAAAATTTATAATTTTTATCACGATGACCTGGATTCTTTTTAAAGGAAGGAAAACGTTTTAGGAGTAATAAAAGTTGAATTAGTAATTAAAAACAATTTTATTTATCTACATTTAGAATTTGAAATTCAAATTTTGAAAATGAAAAATTACTTCTCTAAAGAAGATGATATTTATAGTGTTGTGAGAATATTGAATAATTGATATGAAAAAAAGGTTAAATACATAAATTATTGAAGTTAGTTAAATAAAGATAAAGGAGAATATATTTTCTTATGAATAATTAGTAGAATAATTATAATAATAATAAATAGCATAGTGAAAACCCAATAGTAGTAGTATTTAGTGAAAAACTCTCACATTGTTAAAAAAATCATTTCAATATCTTTTTATTAGTGTAGGAGCACTCTAAAAAGACAAAACAAATTATATATAATGAATTTTCATGGGTAAATCTTACTCATTTATAATCCACATGATTAAACTAGTGTGAACATTAAATTAGGAGAATCTATATCATGCCAAGGATAATCCTTCTCATTTTGATAGGTAAACCATGTAAAATATGATTCACCTACAAAGATTTTGTGTTTTTGTGTGTGAATTTTATCATATTAATTAAATTTACAAGTGATGATGTTAATTTTAAGAATAAAATTATAAATAAACTGAAATCATGTATTCACTTTTACCAAATCTCAATGATTTATTGTTGGTCATGTGGGTATTTATAGTTTTTTGTTATTAAGGTTACTAGATCTACTATAGTGGGGCCTCATAGGGTAAAAATTATCTAGAGGAAAACCAAGAGGATTAGGATGAATCTAATTTCATGTTATCAAGTTAACACATGATGATCATAGTAAGGGGCCTTTGAAAATTCATGCTGTGATTTTAGTTTCATCCTCCCTAGATTCTATTTTATTTTATACTGGTGTGTCATAATCACTTTTATATACCAAATTTATAAAGTATCTGGAGATTATTATAAATTATTTTTATGGGGTTTTTTATATTAGTATTCCCATAATGGTCTGATTTGAGGGTATCTAAAGATATCTAAAGTGTGCTTCCATTATCAGTAGATATAGTATTCTCGAGAACTTATTAAAATTAGAGATGTATAGTTTTGTTGTGATATTTTATGTGGATTTTTTAAAACAATAACATGAAAAAGTAAACTATTATCAATGATGGGTGTAATTTATTTCATATATAGGTGATTATTAAACCCATATCAAAAATTAGTATTTGATGTCATTTTTTTTGTCCTAACCGTGGGTAGATTGGGAGGATTTCATCCTAGTTTTCTAGTGTTGTTATACATGATGAGGTGACATGGTATATAGTTTCCCTCCTTTTATTGAACAGTTATAGGATATATAACCAAAGTACTTATTGAGGTTTTCACTCAATGTAAAATTTTAGTTCATGATCAGGATTATTCTTGGCATGAAGAAAATATTTATTTCTCCTTATAGGATGTAAATATTAAAGAGAATATGGTTTATCTAGAGGAATTTGAGGTAATTAGATTTATTCACCCTTTAATTCTCCCTTTTGAAACTCTTTTTTTTTACCAGTAAGATAGATGGTTCATTTCAGTTATGCATGGATTACTTGAGAGTGAACTATGTGATTTTAAATAATGTATATCATATTCCTGGTATTTATTACTAATTAAAAAAGTTATGGGGATCCAAGTGGTTCTCTAAGATTGACATGAGGTTAAGTTTTCATCATATGTGTGTGAGTCCTTATGATATTCTTTATACAACATTCAATAATATGCATTGATAATATGTGTTTCATATATATTTTTTTGGTTTGATGAATACACTGATAGTGTTTATATTGTACTCTCATACATGGGAATATAATGTTCATAATTTTTTAGAAAATATTGATTACACTAAGTGATCACAAGTTATACATCATGCTTTTAAAGTATCATTTTTGGATCCATGAGGTTTTATTCTTATCATTTGTGATATCATAGTATGGTATATCAGTGGGCCATAAGAGTTTCAAGTTTGTGCTTTCATGAGAGTTAATAGATAATTTCACTGAGATATGTGTCTATTTAGGACTACTAAGCTATTATAGGAGATACATTCAAGAATTCTCATAATTATAAACACCAATGAAGGACCTATAAAATATGAGGGAATGTTTTGAGTAGTTTTATTCCTCTAAGATAGCATTCAAGGAGATAAAGGAAAGTTTTAAATCTATACTATTCATCACCATTCCCAATCTAGGTAAGGAGTATAACCTATATTATGATGCATCAATCATATGCTTTAAGATTTTATTGATATAGGATAGGTGATTTTTCCCATATATATCAATAGTTAATTTTTCATGAGTGTAATTATCTAAATAATTTTAAATAGTTGGTTGTAGTATTGCATGTACTAAGGTATTAACCTCGCTACGTTTTTGTGAGAGGTTCTTGGTGTATAAAAATAATAAAATCCTCGGGTAAATATTTTCTGGGTATGACCTCAACCTTCTATAAAGAATGTGGGTTGATTACTTATATTCCTTTGAGATTAAAATGTAATATACCCATATGAATTAGAATTGATTTATTAATTGTCTATGTAAGAAGAAATGGGTATTATTATTCTAAGAGGCCAGTATGGAGTGGAAGTATATGAGGATTTTCACCAAGATGCATATTAATGTTTAAGAGTGTCGAGGTAGGGAGACTATAATATCCTGGTATATTATATCTTCACTCCTCAAGAGAGTGAAGGAGATCCATTATTTTACTCTAAATGAAGGATTATATAGTATTGTATATATGGTTGGAATCCACCACCAAATTGTTCCCAGAATGATAATGAAATTATATATGTTAGAGTTTATTTTGTGGTCTCTATGATCATGAATGATGAGTTGGTTTAGGATTCAAATGCCTTGATATTCGTTATTTACACAAGGCTTAATAATATTTACCATGAAATCAATTGGTATTATTGGTGTCCTTATATGAAAATGTATGTACCAAGTTTTTTTACAATATGCATCAGTTGTCAGTGGGTGAAGGATGGGAATCGGATACTCGTATAACCTCTTCATCCATTACCTATTCCCAAGTAGAAATGAGATGATGTGATGATGAATTTTTTGATGGGTCATGATAATTATCCTCATACAACTAATGTGGTGTGGTTTATTATTAATCAGTTGATGAAGGTCATGAATTTACAACCAATTAGGGAAACCCAGTCTATTTTCTAGAAAGGAAGGTTATACATCTGGGAGATAGTATGACTGCATGGTGTGCCTCAGGGTATGATTTTAGATGAGAATAACTGATTAACATCTAGATTCCAATAGGGGTTATAAAAGGTTCTTAATACTCATGTTCATTTTATCATTGAATTCCATCATTATACTGATGGAAATCATGAGCATACTAACTAGGCTTTAAAGGATATATTGTAGTCATGTGAAATAGATTTTTTTGGTTCATGGGATATTCATATCATGTTATCCTATTTCACTTACAAAAATAGATGTCTGTAATATACCAATATGTAACCTTTAAAATACTTATATGGAAAGAAAATTCAATCACCTATGAAATATTTATAAGTTTATAAGTTAATAATTATTTTACTAAGTATTTTTTAGGAAAGATGGAGCGTATTTAGTTGATCTAGTGGTGGTTAGTGACTGTACAAAGTTGGAAGCATTCATGTGAAAACCCAAGATTTTTTCCTCTCATGTTTGAGTTATGTGACCATTTTTTTAAAGGGTATCACCTTGATTCGTAAACCTCTATATCCAAAGGTTAATGAAGCAAAAACCTAGGTATATGGGTCCCATTTAGGTTTTCCAAATGACTGGTTACATGGATTATCAATTAATAATTTTTATATTTTTTATTATATGTTTAATGTATTCCACGCTGATAGGATTATAAGGAACTAACCTAATAATTATAATATGTTCGAAATCGAGGAAATAGAGATAAATACTTATGTATCATTTGATTAAAAACCATCATTTACAGTGTACCAGAGTGAAAGATCATATATGTGAATATAGTAGCTCTAGTACACATTCAATGGAAATATAAGAATATTCAGAAGGAGACATGGGAGTGAGGGAAAGATATGAAACTACATTAGCTCGATCTATTCACTGGTGAAACATGATGAAGTACCCCTGGGATAAGGTATTATATGGTGGGTATATTGTTACACCCCACGTGTTTCCAAGGTATGTATTTGATTTTTTTTCAAAAAATGCATATTTTGAACATTTTTTCAAAATAGAATTAAATAGGCATATAATCAAGTTTTAATGAAATGATCAAGCAGTACAAATCTCTTAAAGATTATTTTTTACATATAAATCCCTATAGGGGGACTATAATTCTAGTTTTAATAAATAGGCAACGTCTTCTACCATCAAGGATCTATGGGAATTGTATTTGTACCCTAGTAGCCCACCAATATTTTTGTGGAGTTACACTAGTGTTCTGATGGGGAACTACTCAGTTCTTAAAAAAATAATTTAAATTGATTGTATTACTATTAAAATAAGATTCTTTCTCTTTTCTACCTAATTGTAGTGTGAATGAACCTTCTCTCTTCACCTCTTTATTCTTCCAATCATTGATATTTCTCCTCTATTTTATATTTGATATGATTTTCATCAATTTCATAAGATCTCCATGAATAAATATAAAAATAATCTTTCATTTCTTCTTGGTTTTTATTATTTTATTCAGTTTCTTCCACCCATTATTCCCAGATTTGGGAGGGATAAATTCTACAATTTCTTTAATATGAGCCTAATCCATCAATTTAAATCAAGCAGGAAGTCTCATAAATCTATAACAAAGGTGGTCAATAATAATTACCTATAGATTATACATTTTTTCATGTGAGGTGGTTCGTCCCAAAACACTCTTATTATACTGGTTGGTCTTCCTCCCAGATAGCTTATGAGGAGCGAGCTAGTCCAACTAGTTTTCTCCCTCACAAGGCTAGCTCAGCAACATGGACAAGGAAGGTGGACAACCAAGGTCATCTTCTAATTACTTGACTAATGGATATGGTTCACGGGTGGGTGGATATGGAAATTCATTCCAAGTATTGAACCATGTATATCACCACCCCTCCCCCCTCACTGCCACACCATGTCGTGCCTTTTTTGGGTGTTTTATAAATTTTATGTTTTTTGATTTTGTTAAAGTAAATATCATATCATAAATGTTTCCCAAATATAACATGATGGTTTAATCCTTTGGGACATCCTAATTTGTTTTCAATTCAATATGGTAGACAATTTTCTTTTGTTCTATAAGGCATGTGACTGGGTTTGGGTGAGATAATAAAATAAAACATGAGGATTAGAAATCTCTTATAAATTTATTGATTATGGGAAATATTTCCCCTAAATATTTCACATATTTTTTTACTCTCCCACATAATCGAGGCATGTTTCCTTTAATTCAAGCACCAGGTCGGTACTCCCTTGTTTACAACTAGACATGGGTCCCCCATGTGACTAATGGAGTTAAGAAACTTTACCAAAAATGAGGCATGGGTCCTTCATCTAAGGGGTTAATATTCACTAAAATGACTTAATCTACTTGATGACGTGTGTTTTATCACTAGGGTAGGTACTACATTGACCAATGATCATAAATTAGTGAGGCACAATCCCATCACTATAGATTCTAAAAGGTGATGTGGGTTTTGTGAAGCTATATTTTTTTGCTTCCTCAAGTTTCTTGTAATGTTTTATTTTTATGTATCTAGGATGTAAATATTGTAGATTCCATATATCCTTATTTTTCTATCATTTATGAATATTTGATTCATTTTCACATCAATGTCCTTTAGTATGGGTTATGAGCTGGCATATATTGTATTTACTCTTATTTTATAATTTCATGGTATCCTACTGAGTTTTCTTATACTCCCCACTATAATGGAATTTCACCCACACATATAGTTTCATATATAGAAGATGTGAATTTCAATGTTGACAGCAGTAAACATGGAATTAGTGGGGGTGGGTTTTTAGTAGTGCGGGGAGGTGATAGTTATAGTAACTATTCATGAAAGGTGATATGGCATCAAGTATTTCTCCTAATTGTTTTTATTCTAGGTTGTTATTTACTTTGGATATTGGTATTATGTTTATCCTTGAATTTTTATAGTATTTAATTAGTCATATTATATGTATGATTATCATGTCTCACCTGTATTTAGTGTTATAGTTGGTTTTTTTTAGTGTAGCATTATTTTATTTACAACACCCTGAATCTAGTCACTTAAAGGTAGTGTTTATTTTACTACATTAGAACGAGTACAAGGGATCGCATCTTGGATAACAAAATAGTTTAATATTCTTGGGAAAATAGATATATACATGATTTTCACATATCATTTGAGTAGATGAAATATAATATAAGAATTTTTGTGATGACATTTTTATTTCTTCTAGTAAATCAATAATTTCATTCAAAGATACCTTATTCAAATCATGTAAAATAGAAAAAATAATAAATGGTTAGCTTAGATTAATAGTAAGGTAAATTTTATGATAGAATATATCATAAAATAAATAAAACATTAATAAGATGGACAAGATAATAAATAATGACATATTTTATCTAAAAAATACAATAAAAATTGGAATAAATAAATGGATAATATTACAACATAAATAATAATAATAATAACAATAACTAGTTTCACAATGATAGAATATATAATTTCAAACATCATAATATTACTGCAAGGCCTCGTTCCATGAAAATATATGTAAATAGGAATGTTTTATTCCAAATACCCAAACTATTGTGTCTCATGAGACCTATCGATGCATTCAAGGGCTATGAAAGCCCTAAACTATCACTTACTAAGTCCAATTCACTCACCATATGAAAGGAGTGAAAAATGCCTCACATAAAAATCCATATGGAAAACTTGCATACAAAATTTTAATAATTTTCCCAATAAATAAATATAATAAAATCATAATCCATATAGAGTAATATGTCAAATAGTAACAAGAGATTACAACCCCAATAAATCATGGTAATAATGAAATAATATTGATGCAGATTAAAATACTTTGAAATATCACTAAATATTTTTGGATGAAAATACCCTTCTCAATTTGAAATCACTTATCTAAAAATATCCCAAATATTAATGAAAAATATTATTTGAAAATTACCATGTAAACTTGTATAGGGAGATTCAAAGCATTGAGCAGTCTTGATGATGGAATATTATGTTCATGTTGTAGAAGTTAAAAAAAACAATACTTACACACTCTTGTAAAAAAACAAAAAATTACATCATTTAGAAAATGAAAAGAATATTCCTTTTAAACCGTTTTTAAAAAATAAATAACTTGGTTAAAAAATTACATAATAAACTAATGTATAATATTAATAATATTATTTAAAACATTTAATTTAAATTATATACATTGAATAAAACATTCCCAACAGAGTATAAAGACAAAGTTGGTTTTCTATAAAAACCTAGTTCTCTATATTGAGTAATTAAAGAAAAAAATGAAATCAAAACTTGTAATTAATAGAAATAACTTCATGATAATAAAATATATTGGTTTTAAGATAGAATTATCAAATAATTCTTCCAATGGGGACTTAAACCTAAACAATCCTGAATAATGATGTGATTATAAAATAAACCCTTAACTCATATAATACTTTCCATGTACGTTATTCATCCTCATGAATAATAAAATTATGTAAATTGTTTAACTATTTAATAAAATATCTCAATTTTATTATTCTTTTTATTTTATTCATTACCATATTATATTTAATTACTTAATTAATTAAGTTCACATCGAACGTTTTGAGGATATTCGATTCATAAGTCCATAATGACTTTAGTAGGTTGACTATGGAAAAATAGGTCATTATACCAAAATATACATAATAATAATAATTAAATAATTATAATTTTATACATAAATTATAATTTTAGATTAAATTAATAAATATGGTTATGAAAAATAAACTATATTGCAACCATGGAGATGGTAGGTCATGCGTATCCATGAGTACCATTTCCATTTTTCAACAATCCTGGTGGAAAGAAGATAAGTATTATTTTAACATTAAAAAATGATAATTATATCATAAATATCATATTATTTCTTTAAAAAACTTATATATACCATCCTTGTGATTCGTTGGTGAAAAACAAATCACATCTCTTCGTGGAAGTTGTAATCAACATGTACGCACGAACGACGTTGTCATATTTCAATGAATGGAAAGGTAAAATGATATATGATATATTAATTTTCTATAATGATAAATATATTATTAATAATATATATATATATATATATATATTAAATCCATAATTATAATCATCCGTGATTGGGTTATGGAAAATTAATTACATCGGTTTATGAGGCGGTAGTCCACTATACACATGAATGACGGTCTTGTTTCCCATTTGATGGAAGATGAGATAGATAAATATTATTCCATTAAAATAACAACATATTAGTATATATAATATATTTTTTTATAATTTCATCATGTTTTAATAATATTTTAAGTAGGTGGAAGAATTAATAAAATGAAAATGCATGGTTAATAATTGTACCTCTTCTTTGGACAACCTCTTTAGGTTTATACCTAAAGCCATCTACGGATGGTTTTCTGATGAAACCAAGGAATCTCTGTCCTCATTATGTATTTTAGTATGGTATTTAGTAAGTTACTTCCCCAAACTAAAGGTTATTGAAGTTATTATATAAGAATTTATTGGGTTTCCTTTTATAAGTAGGGAGAAGACACACTCAAAATTTTTAAAAATAAAAAAATCTATTAATGTACTAATCAAGAAAAATTGAACCAAAATAGACCACTCTTAAATATTTTATAAAATAAGGAATAAATATGGACATAAAATATAAATTAGAAATTTTTTTGGTCATATTAACCATTATCACACCATTTTAAATCCTCGGTAAATTAATTTTACAATTAACATTAGTAACAGTTTTTTACATTATGGAAAAAAATAATTTGAAATTATTACATAATGTTAATTATTGTGATTAAAAATATATAATCCATTTTATAAAATTAAATTCATATAAGTTTTATAATTTAATTTAAATTTAATCTTGCAAAACCTGATGAAAACGGTTTTCCAAAAAAAATACTTTTAAGCTTATAAATACTTTTATACCAAATTAAAATATAAAATTAATTACAAATTTAATAATTGGATTACTAAAAATATAATTTAAAAAAGTTTTCTTTTAGAAATCTTAAAACAAAATGTAACATTGAAAATTCTTGAAATAAAAAATATTTTTTAATAAAAAGAAATATCTTTTTACGTTTCAATGAAAACTAAACCTTTTTGGAATATTCTCAGAAAATCATCATAAGATACATTTTACATGATGAATTAGAAAAATGAATTTTATTTTTAAATTTAAAATTATATTGTTTTGGAGTCAATATTTTAAACAAAACCATCAAGAGAATACAATTTGAATAGAAATAAATATTTTTTCTTTTGACTAAAAAAATTACCTATTATTATTATAATTAAAATAACTCTATAAAATATAATTAATGAGTATGAAAATGATTTATTATAACATTAAATTTCTTGATACATTATTCCAATCTAATAATAAAATTTCCTCAAAATTTTAATGAATTATAATTTCTAAACAAATGAGGGTGGTTCATCTTTATAACATCCTCAGGTTCCCTCATCACCTCTTCTATTTTTTGATTTCTCCCAAGTACCTTTTCTTGATGAGTCATTGGATTATTCAACATTTTCTATCCATTTTCCTAAATCTGTATAGTATCTTCATATTAAGATAAATTAGGTTCAATTTCAATTTCTTTATAGGTGATATTATTAATTGGGTCTGGAAATAACTTCCAAAACAAATAGATATAAACCACATTATGTACTTTAGAGAGGCTTGGTGGAATTTCCAATTAGTAATCCATAGATCCAATTATTTCCATAATTTTAAAAGGTTAAATGTACCTACAGCTCATTTTTTTCTTTCAACAAAAACCTTATAACACCCTTCCATGGATATACATTAAAGAAAACATGATCTCCCACATAAAATTCCAAATCATTCCTTCAGTTATATTCATAACCCATTTGTATGCTTTGAGCTATTTTAATATGATTCTGAATAGTCTTTACCATTTTTTTTATATCCTCAATAATTTTTGGTACTATAAGATTCCTTTAACTAACTTCATCCCAATAATTTTATTGTGGCATCTCATTCCATATAATGATTCATACAACACAATATGAATACATAAATTGAATCTATTGTAATATGAAAAATATAAATAATATAAATAATAATACCACTTACCATAAAATTCAAGTATTATTGATCTAAACATTAAATTAAATTCTTGAATATTCCTTTCATACTACTTCTCAGTTTGAGGATGACATGAAATGCTCAAGTGAATATTGATATCAAGATATTTCTGAAGAATTGTTAAGAATTTTGATGTAAATCATGGATAGTGATTAGAAAAAATTGAATTTAGTGTACCATGAAGTCTTAAAAATTCATTAATATATTCATTAAATGTTATAAATATGTAAACATTCTATTATATAGTGGAAATGTGCATATTTTGTATGGTGATCAATAATAACTTATATTGTGTCATTATTTTTATGACTGTTTGGTAATCTAGTGGAAATGTCCATAGTAATACCATCCAATTTCCACATAAGAGTATGTATAGGTTTCATTAATCATATATGATAATTTCTATTGGCCTTCAAATATTAAAAAAACATATGGCCACAAAAATATAAATTCCATATTTTATATTATCCCACCAAAAAGTTTCCATAAAATCTCTATACATCATGGTTCTACCATGGTGTATATAGAAATTTGATCTATGATATTAATCTAATAATTCCATTTTCTTCTCAAGTATAGATAGGATGCATATAATCCTTCCAATTTTTTAAATTCCATCGTAATTTATCAGGTCATCCAAATTACCATCATTCACATCTTCAATTTTATTTTGATTATTCTCATCATTTGGATAAGAACATTATATTTTTTATAATAAATATGGTTTTTAAGTCTTTTGAAAAAAAGAATGATGGTTATGCTTCATTAATAATTCCCATATCTATTTTTACTAATTCCATGAACATAAAATCCTTGTTAATCATCATTTTTTTTGGGAATCCATGATCATTCTAGCTCAATTAATCTCAACCATATTTTCCTTCCTTGGGTGTTAGTGTATTGAGAAATCATAATCCTTGAGTTGCTTGAGTCATCACCTTTTCCTTGGGTTGAGATATATTTGAAAATATATATTTCAAACTTTTTTAATCTATATATATGTCTCATTTTATACCATATAAATAATGTTGTCATGTCTTGAAAGTAAAGAATTATGGATTCCAACTCAATATCATGGATTGGATAGTTTTTTTTCATGATTATTTAATTTTCTTGATACATGGGAAATAAATTTATCATTATTTATAAGGAAAAAATTGTGTCACTTATTTGAAAAATTACTTATATCAAAAATCAATCATTTATGAATGATATATTCAAGATCATACCATTCAATGACTTCCTCATTAATTATTCAGACATTAATTTTTATTCTTCTGTCCGTAAGAAATTAACCCCTTTATGTGTAATCTTGGTTAATGGGTTATCCAACCAAGAAATTTTTTGAAATAATCCTCAAAAATAACCTTCCAAACAAATTAAACTCTATACCACAGTTATATCCATTGGTGTAGGCCATTATTTTACTTCCATTTACTTTATAGGATCAGCTAAGATTCCATCCCAAGATACAATATATCCATGAAAATAAACTTTTAGAAGCTAAAAGTAACACTTTCTAAATTTCCCATACAACTCATTTTCTCTAAGAATCTCAATAATGATATGAAATTCATTCTCAAATTCCTCATAGATTTTAAATTACACCAACATTTCATCAATAAATACCACAACAAAATTATTAAGATATTCCTTGAATACTCCATTCATTATATCCATAAAAAAAGGGTTCATTAGTAAATCCAAATTTCATTACTATGAATACATAAATTTCATACCTCATATGAAATTTTGTCTTTGGAATATCTTACTTCTTTACCCTCAATAGATTATACCCATAACAAAGTCCATTCTTTGAAAAATATTGAGCACTGAAATTTTGATCGAACAAGTCATAAATGTGAGGTAGAGGATAAATATTATTTATAGTAATATTATTCATTCCCCTATAATCAATGAAAAGACTCATATATACATATTTCTTCTTAATGAAAAATAAAATGGGATCCCCAAAGTTAAATATTATGGAATATAAATCCCTTTTCACACAACTCCTGTAGTTTTTTCTTCAAATCTATTAATTCTATAGTGGCCATTCTACATGAAAGAATTGATATAGGTCTTGAACTATGGAATAAATAATTCGAAAACACAACATCATTTTCACGTGGATATCTAGGTAATTCCTTTGTAAATACATAAATGAATTCTTTTACAATATAAATACATTCAATTTGAAGATTACACTTCACATATATAGATTGTGTCTACTCTTTTTCCCCAAAATTCTCATTCATAAAAGCTACTGGGGGCAGATTTAAATATGAATTAGGTGATTTAGTATCCCCTCTAAATATATGGAATTATACATCCTCATAAAGAGTTTTAATTTCTTTCACTTTCAAATAAATTAGTACATTATATTTTTTAAATAAATCCATATGAAGGATTATAAAAAATTCATCCATGGATATAATAATAAATAAAAAAATAAGGCACATTTATGTGTCATAATGGGAACTCACTGACACATCCTTGTTGTAGTGAGACTTCCACTATGATTTTTCAATGAAAATTACCTTATTAATATTCTAGGGAAAAATGAAATTTTATTTGAAAACATGGAAGATATAAAATATTATCAAGATCTATAATAAAATAAAGTATTAAATAAATTTTAAGCTATGATTAAAGTACCTACCAACACATCTTTAGAAACTTCCCCCTTAGTTATAGTGATTACATAATCTTATCCTTGATCCCTTGGTATTTTATTATTAAAAGTACCTTAATGCCTATAATATCCATTCACATAATACCCCATCTTCTTATACTTGAATCATTGAACACTACTAGCTTATTTCTTTCCATTAAAATCATTATCTTGATTCCCTTTATCTGTATGATTGTAGTAGACTCTCATTCCAAAAAATCATGTTCCATGGTGTTTCTTTCCAAATTTATTACAATTTGAAAATTTTACCCATCTAATATTCACTTTTTTCATATTTCCTTTTCCAAAGTACTCAGCTCCCATTTTCTTAACCTACATTCCTTTAGAGTAATAATAATGTTATAATTCATTATCTTGCTTGATAACACAAGATAATGTGTCCTTGTATGATGAGAGGGTTCGGAAAACTATTTCCCTTCAAATTAATGTCTTTATAATACTAAATAAATGGTTAATACTACTCTTTAGATTACATACATAGTCCATATACTTATTTTATAACCTTGTAAAGTGGGATTCATACATAGATACATTTTAATCTTCCTTTTTTATTATAAATGAGTATTTTATCTCTATATCCCCTAATTTCCCATGAGTAAAATATATTTTCCAACAATGGTACCTTAAAAACTTTCCACTCTATTTTTTTATTTACACGTTATCCTTAGTGTTTTGAATCGATGGTCACCCTTGATCTATATCCTTGTGAGATGATAAAAAATTAGAATAACATTCTCCATTTTTTTATTTCCTAAAGAAATAAATATATTCTCAAATGAAATTTTCCATTGCTCAGTTACAAATTTTTTAGAAGTCCCATTAAACAATAGAGTTTTATGATGCATAAAATAGTCATAAATTATTATACCACATAGCGGCTTAGTAGGGTTTATTAGAAACTGAATAAGGATAATATTAATTATTAATATATAAAATATCCATGTTATTTATTATTTATAAACACCATTTTAGTTCATTTTACACTTTGAACATTGAATCCCATTATGTTTGTAATTCCCTCTTAAAATATACTATTGCATGGTACATTTGTGAACACATCCTAAAATACAAAATGGTCTTCATTTTATTTTCATATTTAATTTTTAGGTTTCTCAATACATTGGTTATAATTCATACTTTTGGAGTACTTGAATATTCATATTGGAAGACAACCAAAGATGGCCTTGAACAAACAACATTCTAGGTGAATTGAACTAAAGAGAATCCCAATAAAACTACTGTATTAGCCAAGATCCAATCCCAATGATTCTTAAATTTTAACTTAAGAAAGAGGAAATAATTTTAACCATTTAATCCAATAGTGACAATAGATAATTCAGATTTTTTAATTGAGTTTCCGGCGGCCTAAGTTGGAGATAAAATTCTGGGCCAGATTCATTGGCCTAGAAAAATAGATGACCATTTCAATAATATAACTCAATCCAAAATTTTATTTGGGATGAGATTTTACATTAGGTTATAAGACATCAAAAGATCAATTTATACTTCAATATACCACTATAATTATGCCATCTAGAATGTCATTTAGATGCTTCTATTCGATGAATGCAAGTTGGCTTCCACTTCGGGTCTATAGTGGAAAATTCTAAGTTTCACAAGATTTCCACCACCCTAAGCCTACCATAATCAAGTGATATGACTTTAACTATTGGAGGCTCGACACAAGGCTCCAAAAATTACTATTTATGGTAGTGGTGTAATGGATTTAAGGATCTTGTGTGCTTTGTTTAGTTGTAATGTTATGCTGCAAATTTGTTTCCTTGAGTTTGTCTTTCTCTTGTAAGTTCTTCAATTCACCTTAGTTTCTTAATAAAATTTCTTCTTATACTCTTATTTTGTTCTTTTTAATATAATTTTTATACTTTTGGTTCAAGGAGTGAATTTATTCACACCATATCTTGTGAAATTATCACACAATGGTGGAGTGATCGCTATTTCATTGTCTTTTTTTTACTTCTCCAACTCCTCCCTAATGAGTCTACTTTCTACTTCCATTGAAACCAATGAATCAATAGAGAGATAACACACTTTTGTGTTTATACAAATGAGTATCAAGGGGATTGATTGGATGTTATTTCTAACTCCATTAATTTGTAATCACTTTTTTAAATTGAGAATTTGGTTTTAATTTCATTAAACTTCTTTGTCCCTGTTGAATTTTAGGCCACACACTTCAAGTGAAAATACAAACTTTTTCATTGAAGTGATCAAAACATTGATCCTTCAAGTGTATAGGTGATTAGTATTAAAGTGTGTAGTTATTAAACCAGTAAGTTATGATGTTGTTTCATCTTCTTAAATGAACCCATATCAAATATAAGAAATTTAAATTAGTTGAAAATGGAATGCATCAAATCCACCCAAAGTGATAATGTAGGATAAAATAATTTGTTTAAATTTAATTCACTTAAGTCTCTTAGATTTCACCTAAAACTATCAAAAATCATCCCAAGTTGGCCACTTCATAGCCAAAAATAGTCCATAGAATGTATGCGTTTATAGGTTTCTTCTTAGGACTATAAGGATTTGACAACCCCAGCTAAACTAAAAGTGACCTATTAAACCTAAAATCTTCGGTAAATTTGGGCAAGACCAAGGTGACTCCAAATGGGAAAGGTTATTGGCCATAACCTGAACTAGCTGCCCCAATATAATTATAATTTTTTCATCTCCATGTGTAGGAACAAATCTATATTCATTTTAATTCCCATGAGATAAATAACAACATTGATTAAAATTATTATACAGTATCCATTCCTATTGTTAGGTTCCATTTTTAAACCAAAACATACCCTATATTAGGTTATAACATTCTAAAACATGTTGCATAATTTTTAAACTTGTGAAACACTTGATGTAACTTGAAAATTTGTTCATAGATAATATTAGAATCATAATCTTACTAACATTGGTAATATATTTAATATTTTTAAGTAATTAATAATGTTTTATAAAGAAAATATTAATCAATCCAAGTATATACTCAGGATGTATCAAACCAGGTGCACTGTAAGGGGAAAACTCACCTCACACTAGAATGATATCCAATATATACTTGACCACCTAATTTTGGGTTATTACCCCTAGATTCATCAATTCCAAAACCATGTCCACTTTTAATAACCAAATAGATATGTGTTTCTAGGAAAACCACATAATCTCTAACTTAAAAACACTTTAGGATGTTATCATATGCACAAGATTATCCTCAAATTTAGTTATAGGTTTATGTTCCCTCATCTGTGTTTTCCTAAATCTATCTCTAAATATTTTTAATAAACATCATTTGATACCAACTATAACATCCCAACTTAGGTAAACCATATCTAGTAGTTATTTTACTACATTTGAGTAAGTGCAATGGATTGAATCCCAAATGACCAAATAGTTTAATAGTCTCGAGAGAGTATATATATACATGATTCTTATGTTTCATTTTAATAAATGAAATATAATATAATAATTCATTTGACAACATTATTATTTATTATAGTAAATCCAATATTTCATTAAAAGATCCATTCTTCATATTCCAGGGAAAGGAAAACATAATAAAGGGTAAGATCAAATGCTCAAAAAGGTAAAGTGTATAATAGAATCTATTATAAAATAAAAAATATGAATAATTTCGAAGAGATAATCAATAATAAAATATAACATATAATAATATCATAAAAAGGGGAATATGTTCATGGATCACATAACTACATAAATAATCACATGGTTAATAATAACTATTTTCATAATGATATAATTCATAATATTGGGCATCAAAATATTAATATCAATGCCTTATGCCGAGAAAAAATATGTAAAAAAATTAATTCAAACTCTAAATTCCCAAACTAGTTTGTATCATGATACCTTCCAATTCGTCAAGGGGTATATAGTACCCATGACATCACATACTAAGTCCAATGCATTCATTGTGTAAAAGGGGTGAAACATATTTAAAGTAACATTCATATTGAAAATTGAGATTAAAAAATGTTAATATTTTATAAAAATAAATAAATGTAACATATTAATTAGAAATATAAAGAAATATAGAGAATATTATGAAGATATTGAATCCCTATTAAATAATAATATTCACTGAACAATATTAATGTAAATTAAAATAATTTAAAACATCACTGGAAGGTTTCTTTAGGAAAATAACCATTTTACTTTGAAATTACTTATCTAAAAATACCCAAATATTAAGAAAAAAAGTTTATTTGGAAATAAACTGGTAAATATTAAATTATCCTTTAAATCATTTAGTTTCATATTAGAGGGATATTCTGATCATCTGTATATGTTAAAAAAATCTATTCAAAAAAAATTAAAAATTAAAAATAATATCTCATTTGTAAAATGATATGAAGATTATATTAAACCATTTAAAAAAAATAAAAAATTTGGAAAAACATTTTATAATAAATTAATGGATAATAGTATAATTATTATTTAAAACATTTTAAGGAAAATATGGAATGGAAGAAAACATTCCTGACTGGGTAGAAAAACAATCTCATTTTTCCTTAAAAACATTAGTTCAGTATCTTGAGTACTTAAATAGAGTAAAATGTAATAAAAACTTGTAATATTTATAAATAATCATAGTAGTATAAAATATATTGGGTTTAATATAGAAATATAATATAATTCTACCAATGGAGGATTAAACCAAAACAATCTTGAATAATAATGAGATTGTGAAATAAACCTTTACCTCATGTTTGAATTCCCATGTGTGTTCTTTATCTTCCAAAATAAAAAACTTATTTTAATTATTTAATTTATTAATAAAATTTATTAAGTTTATTATTCCATTTATTTTATTCATTACCATTTTATATTTAATTATTTAATAAACTAATTTCACATCTTATGTTTTGATGATATTTGGTTCATATGTCCATAATGACTTTGGTAGGTTGATTATAGTAAAAGTTATTACTGTTACATCCTCTGTATAATAATAATAATGAAATAATTTTCATTTTTGTAGATAAATTACACATTTAAAACCAATAAATAAATTTGGTTATGAATAATTAATAATGTTACAATCATGGAGACAGTAGGTTGTACCTAAACATGAGTAACATTTCCATTTTTCAATGATCCTGATTGAATGATTTTAAGTATTATTTTATAGTTATTAAAATTTAATTATATCATAAATGAGATATTATTAATTTAAATAAAATTATATATACTAATCACGTGATGTTTTGGTAAAAAAATGAATCACATCGCCTTGTGGATGTGGTAGTACACACGTGCACATGAATGACGTTCACATTTTTAAATGAATGGAAATGTAAGAACATATATGATATATTAATTTTTTAAAATGATAAATAAGAAATGAATATAATATATATAAATATATCTGTGTCTATGTATATATATAATAAATCTATTTTTATAACCATCTGTGAGTGGCGATGATGGAAAATGAATTACATCGGTTCATGAGGTTGTAGCCCTTCGTACATATGAATGATGATTTTTTTCCCATTTGAAGTAAGGGAAGATGAATATAGGTTACTCCATTAACATAATAAAATATTTTTATATTTAATATAAATGATTTATTAATTTTTTAATAGTTTATTATTAATTGAATATTGTTAAAGATGAAATAAAATAAAAACTCATGGTTAATAACTACACCTCTTCTTCAGAAACCCTCTTTTGGTTTACACCGAAATCCTTTCTAGGAAGGTTTTATAATAAAAACAGTAATGAAATTCCATGTTAATTTATGTAAGAAAGGTACTTGAAATTTTATTTTCTAGAACAAAATTAACTTGAATTGTAGATAGGATAAAATTCGGTCTGTTTTTTTATAATTGGGGGAGAGGAAACTTAGAATTTCTAAAAAGAGTTAAATAAATTAATTAATTACTCATGAAAATAGCTCAAAATGGGCCATTTCCAAATATTAGATGATATAGGGATAAAATATTTCCAAAAAATGTAAATTAAAAAAATATGTAATTTTATCCCTTATCTCATTTGTTTTACCCACTGTAATATGTTTTTAATATTAATTGTGGTGACATATTTTTACATTTTTTACTATTCATTATGACCAAAAATTAAGTTACAATTATTACCTAATATTAATTAGTCTTATTAAAAATATGTAAACCATATTATCAAATTATATTCATAGAATTATTATAATTTAATTTAATGTTAAACTCGTAAGACTAGATTAAAACAATATCTCGGAAAAATGTATTTTATGTATAAAAATGTTTTAAAAAAATTAAAGCATAAAATTCATTACAACGAAAAAAATAAATTATTAATAATATAATTAAACAATTTTTCCTTTTAAAAAATTTTAGAACAAAATTTAATTTTTTTAATTCTTGAAACAAACATATAGTTTTCAATAAAAAGTAGTACTTTTTTACTACTTATTGAGAAATCAAATTTTTTATAAAATTCTCAAAAATTAATCCTAAGATAATTTAGACCTGATAAATTTAAAATTAATTTCATTTTTTAAAATTAAAATTATATAATTTGGATATCAATATTTCAAATAAAACCATATAATGCATGAAAATCCAATTTGGATGGAAATAATGTTGTATCTTTTTGACTGAAAAATTACGTAATATTCATTTATGAATATAACTCTATAAAATGTAATTAATGAAAATAAAAATGTTTTATTATAAAATTACCCAGTTTTTTTCATTATCTATAGAGATATGTGGTTATGTACTAATTATATAATCTAGAGCCACACATACATAAGATATTTCTTCATGGTGCAAGTCACTAGCCCTTGGTCTATTGAACATGGGCTAATGGTGGAACACTTATCTTACTACCAACATAGGCATGGTCCTTGTGGATTTATTCAATTAATATGTTTTTCACTTATCTAAAATCATTCAAATAAATCTTATAAGACTTTGGAAATAACATGTTAAATAATATAAAATATAGTAAAATCTAATATGGATCTTTGATGGTCGTTAATGGAGTTTTAGATACACATGAAAAAATTATAAGTTTTGGGGTCCCAATGGAACCACTACACATACCATCTTAAACAAATAAGGTAATGAAATAAAGTTTTTCTATGTGTTATTTGGTCCTGAATATTGGTTTTTGAACTAAAATAACCGCTTGACATATAATTAGCTGGTAATTGAAGATTTATTAATCCTATGGAAAGATCCTAGAATAAATCATAACACATTTAGGAGATCTAAACATTTTAATAAAGGTCGATAGATTCCTATTTATGGGAGGGAGAATGAGATATGGGGATTTAGATCTCATCCCATTCACTTGAAATCCATCATAATTGTCACGAACCGAATCTGGTTGCCATAAAAACCGGCACCAAACCTAGCCTGTGACATGACCCGAAGGGCGTTCCCTATCCCCACTGGCTGGCACAAGTGCCCGAGGTATCATTAATTTAGGTTTGGGAACGATTTACCCAAGTATGAAAGCATACAACATTAAAAACAAACCATAATATAAATCTGAAATTTTGGAGCCAAACAAGACTTAAGTAAAAAACCAGAACTGAATACATTGGTTTAAACATAATACAAGTGGTCCAAATAAAAATAATTATAGCATCAAGACATCCCCAAGGACTCCACATGACTAGGGGTCATCGCCCCCAAGTTGTCTCCACAACTCCGCACCAAGGATGGGAACTAACACCATGAACCGCCATCACCCTTAGCCTTTCCTTTACTTGAATCAAACATAACCATGTATACTTACACCCAAGGGGTTTAATTAGGGTGTGATCCTAAGCCCAATAGGATACCACCCAATGATTCCATTGAGTAATTAATACAATGTGAAAAAGAAAGCAGTTTTCAAACGCAAGGAAAAGTAGTGTTAAAATTTCAAGAAATGAAACCTCCAATTGAAAATAGTTTTCAATCAAAAAATTTCAGAATATTAACATATTAAAATAGAGATTTTATATACTATAATTTACTTCCAAACACACCCTAAGACATGGGTATATACTACAAATCCAATGAGCAACAACATTGGGAACACTTCTAGGCACTATGTTGTCTTGGGCCCTACGTACCCCGTACCTCGGTGTAAAGTAACCATAGAAAAATTCATTCTCATTCATGAGCCACAAGTAGGGAACATACCCATAACCTATTGGTCCCTGATAATCATCCACATAGTTTAGTTATAGTTTTCGTTATCCAAATTCTAAGTGAAATAGGGACAAAACCCATCTGGTCCACTAGCTGTGCTAGTACAAATCCGCCCCACCTTGGTACTCGGGCTTCCCCTTTTGTGCTCAATCAATTTCATCATGCAACATAAATCAATTTTCATATAAAACACCATTACTGGTCAAACACAACCAATATAGTATCTATCACATTTTTTACCACATAAAACACGCAACAAAACATTTAGATTTTTCATAAAACAATTCCTCAAAATCTCATAGTGTTCCGGACACAATACTCCTTATAAATCTCACTTGCATACTATGTGCACATTTTTAAGTTTCCAAAACAGAAAGGTCAGCCTACAAAATTTCAGTTAAAACACAAAAACATTTTTAGGGCAGCCCCATATGGTTCAAGAAAAGACATCATTGCAAAATCTCCATTTTTACACAACACAACTCTTAGAATTTCATGTGGTTCACAAACACAATTAAAACTAGATTTTTCAGCAAAAAACACAAGGGATAATCATTGAAAACAGTACTTTTATCCCTATTATATTTCAAAAAAATCAACTAATTACTTATATGGTAGCCCCAATTAAACTAATAAAACATTTCTATGAAGAAACACCCAATTTCACATGAAATTTGCATTTAGGATTTCATTTTAAATAAAAACACCACTAAAACTATTTTTTTCCACAATAATAAAATTAAATAAGCATGAAAATACCATAAAAACAGTATCCAATTCACAAAGATTTCATACACAATGGAATCACCTACCAAAACCAAGGAAACCCTTGAATCCTTTGTGTGAAAACTCAAACGCACCACCGCCGCACCTCAAGGAAGGTAAACCAGACTTAAAACTAGAAATTCAATCCATGAAACACAATATAAAATCCTAATTTTTAAACCCTACTTTCTGTACATTAGTAACCTCAATGATAAGGTAAGAAACCCTATGTACATTGGATGTAACCCTAAACAAATTGAAAGAAGAAAGAAGGAGAACAACTTACTTAAAATATCTTGTATAAATCGCCCCCAAAAATATCAGTATCTTATTTTAAAAATACTCATTACGTTAAGGGAGGTTCGAATAAGGATAAGGTGATCATTTAGGAATTTTAATGGGGGAAAAGAGTAAAATTTGAGAGAGTTATCAAGGAATGAACTTACCTCTTCAAATCTGGACGATTTGAGAAAGCCTATTAAGTTTGGCACAAAATCTCGATTAATCAGAGCTCCAAAGAGGGGGGAGAGATAATGGTCGCTCGGCTGGGTTCAGTAGTCTTTGTATCCACTTGTATTCACTAAAAAATACCAAAAATTGAATATGTTATAACATAATCAAGATTTATTTTTAAAACAAGAATTGGGATTTCGGGCAGGCCCAACCCCTTAGATAAAAACCCAACTAAACCATGGTTATGGATTTCTAAAAGCTCCAAATTACCTTGGTGGTGTTAATAGGTTATGGGAGGTCAAGTATAAATTTTAATGGATGAAAAATGTTGAAAAATGAAAAAGTTATAAAAAATACAAAATTTATTTTTTAATCTGAAATTGGGCTCACGGTTTTTCTCAATTCATGAATACTCGTCTATTCCTCCCTAAAACCTAGGGAAACCCCCAAAACAAAGCAAGGATATAAATTAAATGAAAAATAAATTTAAAATATGTATTTTATGTGACAATTATCTCCACCATAAAGCATTCCGCCCCCGGAATGCCATAACAACACCAGATGCAAAAGCAAAGCCCAAACGATAGACCAAGACAGACTTCCTTGCCACGTTTTCACCCACCTCAAAAAGGACGAACATCTCCAGTTGATAAAACAAAGGAAGATAATACTCTCACCAACCAAAAATAACCCCACTTACATAAAATTATGAAACACATTCAAAACACATCCCAAAACAAAACACCTCAAACACTACAAGATGACGCTCAAGCAATCCACTTGAAACGAACAATGAACTCGAATAACGCTACCACAACAATACGTAAACAAAACCATTGGGTGTTCTCCAACCCCAAATTTACCCAAGTAAAAAATTTGTGGATAGATAGACATGAACGATACTACCTCCTACCTAGAATACACCAAGGAGAAAACTGAGTCACTAGTACGGGGTGACCCAATCTGGACATCCCACCACTTGGGACAACTCAATTTCTAAGATAGAATAAGGATAACAATTGGGGAAGAAAAAAACGGTCTCCCCATAATAAGGGTTACACTAACATTATTCCTTTTCCAAGAGAACATACATGATACCCATGATGGGTCTCCCCACCATAATAACGAACACAACTTTACTTAAGACAAAATCAAGACACTAACACGGGGCCTGGAACGGACTTCCCATCATTAGGGGTAGATTAATATCAGAATTCTTCCAATGAAACTTACATGAGACCCATTGTGGGTATACCACAAACAAAACCCAACCATATTAACTAAATTGTATAAGAAAACAACAACAAAACAACAGAATTTTAAGGATCTGGCCTGGCCGCACGGTTGGTTCACAAAATTTGGGAAACTGTGAGTTAATTGTGCGGATCATTCTGCCCAAAGAGTAATCTTCACAAAGTTTCCTTGGCAGAGGATCATGGTCGTGCAAAGACTATGCGGTAGCTACTGTCTCTTATCACATGGTCCCCTGGGTTGGTACACGGTTACTGCTGACCACCCACAAACTATGCACATCAACCTGCCCAACCCAAATTTTAAACTTTTCTCTAAAAACACAAGGAAACCCAAAGGGGAAAAAATCAACTCAGGGTATGACATGGGAACAAGGTACTCACACCTTTTTCCACCAAATGTGAGAAATTGGAACAAGACGATGACCCCAGAGGTTTAAACTGTTCCTATCTTTCATATTGAGGATATGACTTTGACCAAAAGTTTGAACGACTCTAGGATTTACCCTAACTACGCACCAGCTTCTCTCTGAGGCCTATGGCTGGAGCTCAATGGATTGAAGCATCTTTGGCCTCTTAGTTAGGATTTGGAAACCCCTAAACTAAAAATATTCTTACAGTGCCAAAAACAATTATACTGTAATCTCAGATGGTCTCATTGAGACATGACACACTTCAAACCCGCTTTTCCCCAACCCATCATTTTACCAAAACAATAACTTAGAGGATGCACACACATCGCCCTTTTTTTCTTCAGATTCTAAACAGGTGAATGAAAGAACATATAGAAACACATTCCCCTAGAAGAAAGGATTTAGAATTTCCTATAGGGATACACACATCCAACAAAATAGTGACTCTCAAAAGATTGCACAATCTTCACCCTTATAGTCAAGTGAACACATGACATCGCAAGGCATAACCAAACATGACCATTGTGGATAAAAGAAAACACAAGAAGAGGGACCTTGTACTGAGTCCCAAACAGCACCTGATTCTAGAAAGTGTCCATAATAGCCACTCGTGGCCAGATCTTGCACACTGGTGGCCTAACATGAACTCTTACTTCAATGAGACTGACGAAAGACCCAGGGGCCCTTTAAGAAATCATTCTACACTGACAACCCTGAACATAATTGACCTTAGAAAACTTAAGAAACATAAGAATCTAAGGTCTATTTCAACCTCCCACAAACACTCTCCCACTATAGGGGGATCCACATAATTGAAAAAGAAGAGGGGTAAACACAATCTCCAAACCTCAAGAATAAAGTCCTTATGTGGATCAACTGGAGGATCATCCAACAGTGAATCACCATAGGCCAAACATGGATCACACATTAACACTTTATGGGGGTGTACCCTAGCCTACAGCAAAACCCAAGGACCCAACCAATCTTGTTATTTGGTCACAACAGACCACAAACCTGAACCGAACACATGAGGGAAGCCACCACATTGGCCTCCCAAACATTTCCCCAAAAGAAACCACTCACCAACACTTCATTCCAACTTATCAATGAAACAACAAACCAAAACATCGTTCAAACAATATGGATTATTGAACATGAAACATCCCACAATAATAATCCCGAAAACACATAATACATACCTCCCAACCATAAATTATCAAAACACAACAATTTCCTTCAAACACATTATTTAAAAAAACAGTGTTGGTGGGTTGCGCATTTACCAATGGTATCTCATGAGACTCACACATTCATGTTTACATGCCACACTGGGAACCCACCTCATATCCATTCATATTCCCAAATAAACCTATGCATGTGGTTGCCCTTGAGAGCACCAATTACCAAAAATCAATCCTTTCCTCTTTTTAAAATCAAAACTTTTAACCACACTTTCCCTTTCTCAAAAACAATAACCATAATATCAAAACCCAATTTTTCATCTCACAACCCAATTTAGAAAAGAATCCATAATTCAATAAAAGCACATATTCATGCCTTTCACAATCATTTCGAAACATTTCAACCCATTTCAAAACACTTCTAATTTCATGAAAAACTCCATTTCATAAATCTCCATTTAATTAAGAAATCAACTCTTCTCATTTCAAGACAAGGTTCCAAAAGTTCACAATTTTTTTTTCAGTAGTAACCAAACCCAAAATCCATCTTCAACCCCCACACAAAAATTCTAGAACACGTAATTCAATCCAAAACACTTTTCCATAGTTTAAAAAAAATCCACTAGAAACATATTTTCAAAACCCCAATTAACATTGTTCATACTTTCAAAAGAGGTGTAAACACATTATTTGCCCTTTTAAAATAATTCTGAAATTTTATTTCTAGGCATTAAAACCCATTTTCACTTTACTAGAAAATAACTTCACAAAAAGTCACACTCCATAAAGTGAAGTCATTTTTTTTTCTTAAAAAAACCAAGTTTCCAAGATTCCAAAACAAAGAGACACAAGACAATGTGAGAGGAAACTAGTTTCGGTGGATGACTTGGACATATGGTTGGCAGACATCTTCCAATAACATCGCCATCACAGAGAGTATTCTAGGGAAATATCCACGGTTCCACATGGCTTGACAGGCCCTGCGAGCTCACTGAGATTATTCGCCCAACTCTCTTTTCATTTCCCATAGTCATCATTAAACAAAGAAAACCAAAGGACTCAGATAAATCCACACTTCCCATGGTGACTTGAATCCCATCATGAGTTGTGCTGGAAAGGCACACTACCCGTGACTGAAATTTCACGTCCCAAAAATCCTAGATCCAGATTATCCTGACTCTTCCCCAAATAACATGACCCAAGGAGCGAACCTCCTTTGATACCATTTTGTCACAAACTGAATCTGGTCGCCACAAAAACTGGCACCAAACCCAGACCATGACATGCCCTGAAGGGCGTTCCCTATTCCTACAGGCTGGCACAAGTGCATGGGTATAATTAATTTAGGTTTGGGAATGATTTACCCAAGTATGAAAGCATAAAACATTAAAAACAAACCATAATATAAATCTGAAATTTTTGAGCCAAACAAGACGTAAGTAAAAAACCAGAACTGAATACATTGGTTTAAAGATAACACAAGTGGTCCAAATAAAAATAATTATAGCATCAAGACATCCCCAAGGACTCCACACGACTAGGGGTCATCGCCCCCAAGCTATCTCCACTACCCCGCACTAAGGATGGGAACTAACACCCTGAACCACCATCACCCTTAGCCTTTCCATTACCTGAATCAAACATAACCAAGTCTACTTACACCCAAAGGGTGTAAGTAGGGTGTGAGCCTAAGACCAATAGGATACCACCCAATTATTCCAAGGAGTAATAAATACAATGTGAAAAAGCAAGCAGTTTTCAAACGCAAGGAAAAGTAGTGTTAAAATTTCAAGAAATGAAACCTCCAATTGAAAATATTTTTCAATCCAAAATTTTCAGAATATTAACACATTAAAATCGAAATGTCATATACTGTAATTTACTTCAAAAAACACCGTAATACATGGGTAAATATTACAAATCCAATGAGCAACAACATTGCGAACACCCCTAAGCACTAGGTTGTCTTGGGCCCTATGTACCTCGTACCTCGGTGTAAAGTAACCATAGAAAAATTCATTCTCATGCACGATCCACTAGTAGGGAACATACCGATAACCTAGTGGTCCCCAATAATCATCCACATAGTTTAGTTAGAGTTGTTGTTATCCAAATTCTAAGTGAAACAGGGACAAAACCCATCCGGTCCACTTGTCGTACTAGTACAAATCCGCCCCACCTAGGTACCTGGGCTTCCCCTTTTGTGCTCAATCAATTTCAGAATGAAACATTAATCAATTTTCATATAAAACACCATCAATAGTCAAACAAAAACAATACAGTATCTATCAAATTTTATACCACTTAAAACACGCAACAAAACACTTAGATTTTTTATAAAACAATTTCTCAAAATCTTGTAGTGTTTCGGACACAAAACTCCTTATAAACCTCACTTGCATACTATGTGCACATTTTTATGTTTCCTAAACAGAAAGGGTAGCCCACTAAATTTCAGTGAAAACACAAAATCATTTTTAGGGCTGGCCCATATGGTTCAAGAAACGACATCATTTCAAAATCTCCATTTTTACACAACACAACTCTTATAATTTCATGTGGTTCACAAACAACATTAAAACCAGATTTTGTAGCAACAAACACAAGGGATAATCATTAAAAACAGTATTTTTATCCCTATTATATTTCAATAAAATCAACTAATTACTTATATGGTAGCCCCAATTAAACTAATAAAACATTTCTATGAAGAAACCCCCAATTTCACATGAAATTGGAATTTAGGATTCATTTCAAATAAAAACACCACTAAAACTATTTCTTCAGCAATAATAAAATTAAATAAGCATGAAAATACCATAAAAATAGTAGCCAATTCACAAATATTTCATACACAATGGAATCACCTACCAAAACCAAGGAAACCCTTGAAGCTTTTGTGCGAAAACTCAAATGCACCATCGTTGCACCTCAAGGAAGGTAAACCAGACCTAAAACCAGAATTTCAGACCATGAAACACAATATAAAACCCTAGTTTTTAAACCCTACTTTATGGACATTAGTAAACTCAATTATAAGGGAAGAAACACTAAGTAAATTGGATGTAACCATAAACAAATTGAAAAAAGAAAGAAAGAGAACAACTTACTTAAAATATCTTGTAGAAATCGCCCCCAAAAATACCAATATGTAATTTTAAAAATACTCAAACCTTCAAGGGAGGTTAAAAAAAGGATAAAAAGATCATTTAGGAATTTTAATGGGGGAAAAATAGTAAAAATTGATAGAGTTATGAAGGAATGAACTTACCTCTTCAAATCTGGACGATTTGAGGAAGCCTATGAAGTTCGGCACCAAATCACGATTAACCAGAGCTCCAAAGAGGGGGGGGATAGAATGGTCGTGTGGTTGGGTTCAGTGGTCTTGGGATCCACTTGGAATCACCAAAAATTCCTAAAAATATAATATACTATCACATAATCAAAATTTATTTTTAAAATAGGAATTGGAATTTCAGGCAGGCCCAACCCCTTAGATAAAAACCCAAATAAACCCTGGTTATGGATTTCTAAAAGCTCCAAATTACCTTGGTGGTGTTAATAGATTAGGGGAGGTAAAGTAGGAATTTTAATGGATGAAAAATGTTGAAAAATGAAAAGGTTATAAAATATAAAAAAAAAAATTTTTAGTCTAAAATTGGGCTCACGGTTTGGCCCAATTCATGAATACTCATCTATTCCTCCCTAAAACCTAGGGAAACCCCCAAAACAAAGCAAGGATGTAAATTAAATGAAAAATACCATTAAAATATGTCTTGTATGTGATAATTATCCCCACCATAAATCATTCCTCCCCTAGAATGCCACAACAACACCAGATGCAAAAGAAAAGCCCAAACGATAGACCAAGACAGACTTCCTTTCCACGTTTTCACCCACTTCAAAAAGGACGAACATCTCCAGTTGATCAAACAAAGGGAGTTTAATACTCTTACCAACCAAAAATAATACCACTTACATAAAATTATGAAACACATTCAAAACACATCCCAAATGAAACACCTCAAACACTACAAGACGACGCTCAAGAAATCCACTTGAAATGAACAACGAACTCGAATAACGCTACCACAACATTATGTAAACAAAACCATTGGGTGTACTATAACCCCAATTTTACCCAAGTAACAAATTTGTGGATAGATAGACTTCAACGATACTACCTCCTACCTAGAATACACTAAGGAGAAAACTGAGTCCCTAGAACGGGGTGACCCAATCTGGACATCCCACCACTAGGGACAACTCAATTTCGAAGACAGAATAAGGATAACAATTGGGAAGGAAACGAACGGTCTCCCCATCATAAGGGTTACACTAACATTATTCCTTTTCCAAGAGAACTTAAATGATACCCATGATGGGTCTCCCCCCCATAATAAGGAACACAACCTTCCTTAAGACAAAATCAAGACACTAACAGCGGGCCTCGAACGGACTTCCCAACATTAGGGGTAGATTAATATCAGAATTCTTCCAATGAAACTTTAATGAGTCCCATTGTGGGTATACCCCAAAAAAACCCAACCATCTTACCTAAATAGTATGGGATAACAACAAAAAAACATAATTTTAAGGAGTTGGCATTGCCGCACGGTTGGTTCACACGGTTTGGGAAACCATGAGTTAACTGTGCGGATCATTCTGTCCAAAGAGGAAACATCACACAGTTTCCTTGGCCAATGATCATGGATATGTAGAGACCATGTGGTAGCTACTGTCTCTTATCACACGGTCCCTTGGGTTGGCACATGGTTACTGCTAACTGCGCACAAACAATGCACTTCAACCTGCCTAACCCAAATTTTAAACTTTTCTCCAAAAAGACAAGGGAACCCAAAGGGGAAAAATCAACTCAGGGTATGTCATGGGAACAAGGTACTCACACCTTTTTCCACCAAATGTGAGAAATAGGAACAAGACGATGACACCAGAGGTTTAAACTATTCCTATCTTTCATATTGAGGATATGACTTTGACCAAAAGTTTGAACGACTCTAGGATTTCCCCTAACTACACGCCATCTTCTCTCCGAGGCCTATGGCTGGAGCTCAATGGATTGAAGCATCTTTGGCCTCGCAGTTAGGATTTGGAAACCCCTAAACTAAACATATTATTATAGTTCCAAAAAAAATTATACTGTAATCTCAGATGGTCTCATTGAGACATGACACACTTCAAACCCGCTTTTCCCCAACCCATCATTTTACCAAAACAAGAACTTAGAGGATGCACACACATCGCCCTTTTTTTCATCAGATGCTAAACAGCCTAATGAAAGGACATATAGAAACACATTCCTCTAGAACATAGGATTTAGAATTTACTATAGGGAGACACACATCCAAAAAAATAGTGACTCTCATAAGATTGCACAATCATTTCCCTTATAGTCAAGTGAACACATGACATCGTAAGGCATCACCAAACATGACCATTGTGGATAAAAGAAAACACAAGGAGAGGGACCTTTAACTGAGTCCCAAACAGAAAATGATTCCAGTAAGTGTCCATAATAGACACTTTTGGCTAGATCTTTCACACTGGTGGCCTAACATGAAATCTTGCTTCAATGAGACTGACCAAAGACCCAGAGGCCCTTTCAGACATCATTCTACCCGGACAACCCTGAACTTAATTTACCTTAGACAACTTAGGAAACATAAGAAACTAAGGTCTATTTCAACCTCCCACAAATACTCTCTCACTATAGGGGGCTCCATATAATTGAAAAAGAAGAGGGGAAAACACAATCTCCAAACCTCAAGAATAAAGTCCTTATGTTGATCAATTGGAGGATCATCCAACGGTGAATCACCATAGTCCAAACATGAATCATACATTAACACTATATGGCGGCATACCCTAGCCTACAGGAAAACCCAAGGACCCAACCAATCTGGTTATTTTGTCATAATAGACCACAAACCTGAACCGAACACATGAGGGAAGCCACCACATTGGCCTCCCAAACTTTTCCTCAAAAGAAACCACTGACCAACACTTCATTCTAACTTATCAATGAAACAACAAACCAAAACATCGTTCAAACAAGAGGGGTTATTGAACTCGAAACATCCCACAATAACAATCCCGAAAACACATAATCCATACCTCCCAACCATAAATTATCAAAACACAACACTTTCCTTCAAAAACATTATTTAAAAAAACAGTGTTGGTGGGTTGCGTGTTTACCAATGGTATCTCATGAGACTAACACATGCATGTTTACTTGCCAAACTGGGAACCCACCTCATATCCATCCATATTCTCAAATAAACCTATGCATGTGGTCACCCTTGAGAGCACCAATTACCAAAAATCAATCCTTTCCTCTTTTTAAAATCAAAACTTTTAACCACACATTCCCTTCCTCAAAAACAATAACCATAATATCAAAACCCAATTTTTCATCTCATAAACCTATTTAGAAAATAATAAATAATTCAATAAAATCACATATTCATGCCTTTCACAATCATTTAAAAACATTTCAACCCATTTCAAAACACTTCTAATTTCATAAAAAACACCATTTCATAAATCTGCATTTAATTAAGAACTCAACTCTTCTCATTTCAAGACAAGGTTCTAAAAGTTCATAATTTTTTTTGGTCAGTAGTAACCAAACCCAAAATCCATCTTCAACCCCCACACAAAAATTCTAGAACACTTAATTCAATCCAAAACACATTTCCACGGTTTGAAAAAAAAATCCACTAGAAACATATTTTCAAAACCCAAATTACCATACTTCATACTTTCAAAAGCGGTGTAAACACATAATTTACCATTTTAAAACAATTCTGAAATTTCATTTATAGGCATTAAAAAAATAAAACCATTTTCACTTTACTAGAAAATAACTTCACAAAAATTCACACTCCTTAAAGTGAAGTCTTTTTTTTCTTAAAAAAACCAAGTTTCCAAGATTCCAAAACAAAGAGACATAAGACAATGTGAGAGGAAACTAATTTTGGTGGGTGACTTAGACATATGGTTGGAAGACCTATTCCAATCACTTCTCCATCACAGAGATTATTATAGGGAAATATCCACGGCTCCACATGGCTTTCCAGGCCTTGTGAGCTCACTAAGATTATTCTGCCAACTCTCTTTTCATTTCCCATAGTCATCATTAAACCAAGAAAACCAAAGGACTCAGATAAATCCATACTTCCCATGGTGACTTGAATCCCGTCATTCGGTGTTCTGTCCAGGCACACTACCCATGAATGAAATTTCTAGTCCCAAAAATCCTAGCTCCAGACTATCCTGACTCTTCCCCAAATAACATGACCCAAGGAGCAAACCTCCTTTGATACTATTTTGTCACGAACCGAATCTGGTCGCCACCAAAACCGGCACCAAACCCAGCCCGTGACATGACCCAAAGGGCGTTCCCTATCCTCACGGGCTGGCACAAGTGCCTGGGTATCATTAATTTAGGTTTGGGAATGATTTACCCGAGTATGAAAGAATAAAACATTAAAAACAAACCATAATATAAATCAGAAATTTTTGATCCAAACAAGACATAAGTGAAAACCATAATTGAATACATTGGTTTAAAGATAATACAAGTGGTCTAAATCAAAATATTTATAGCATCAAGACATCCCCATGGACTCCACATGATTAGGGCTCATCGCCCCCAAGCTGTCTCCATAACTCCGCACCAAGGATGGGAACTAACACCCTGAACCGCCATCACCCTTAGCCTTTCCTTTTCCTGAATCAAAGATAACCAAGTCTACTTACACCCTAGGGGTGTAAGTAGGGTTTGAGACTAATCCCAATAAGATACCACCCAATTATTCCAAGGAGTAATAAATACAATGTGAAAAAGCAAGCAGTTTTCAAATGCAAGGAAAAGTAGTGTTAAAATTTCAAGAAATGAAACCTCCATTTGAAAATAGTTTTCAATCCAAAATTTTCAGAATATTAACACATTAAAATAGAAATGTTATATACTATAATTTAATTCCAAACACACCCTAAGACATGGGTAAATACTAAAAATCCAATGAGCAACAACATTGGGAACACCCCTAGGCACTATGTTGTCTTGGGCCCTATGTATTTTATACCTCGATGTAAAATAACCATAGAAAAATTCATTCTCGTGCACGATCCACTAGTAGGGAACATACCCATAACCTAGTGGTACCAAATAATCATCCACATAGTTTAGTTAGAGTTGTCTTTATCCAAATTCTAGGTGAAACATGGACAAAACACATCCGGTCCACTAGCCGTACTAGTACAAATCTGCCCCACCTAGGTACCTGGGATTCCCCTTTTGTGCTCAATCAATTGCAGCATGCAACATAAATCAATTTTAATATAAAACACTATTACTGTTAAAAAAACAAATACATTATCTATCACATTTTAAACCACTTAAAACACGCAACAAAACACTTAGATTGTTCATAAAATAATTCCTCAAAATCCTGTAGTGTTTCGGACACAAAATTCCTTATAACTCTCACTTGCATACTATGTGTAGATTTTTAAGTTTCCAAAATAGAAAGGGCAGCTTACTAAATTTCATTGAAAACACAAAATCATTTTTAGGGAAGCCCCATATGGTTCAAGAAACGACATCATTGCAAAATCTCCATTTTTACACAACACAACTCTTAGAATTTCATGTTGTTCACAAACACCATTAAAACCATATTTTTCAGCAACAAACACAAGGTATAATCATTAAAAACAGTATTTTTATCCCTATTATAGTTCAATAAAATCAACTAATTACTTATAGGGTATTCCTAATTAAACTAATAAAACATTTCTATGAAGAAACCCCCAATTTCACATGAAATTGGCATTTGGGATTCATTTTAAATACAAACACCACTAAAAATATTTCTTTCAGCAATAATAAAATTAAATAAGCATGAAATTACCATAAAAATACTATCCAACTCACAAATATTTCATACACAGTGGAATCACCTACCAAAACCAAGGAAACCCTTGAATCCTTTGTGCAAAAACTCAAACGCACCACCGCTGCACCTCAAGGAAGGTAAATCAGACCTAAAACCAGTATTTTAGACCATGAAACACAATATAAAACCCTAATTTTTAAACCCTACTTTCTGGACATTAGGAACCTCATTGATAAGGGAAGAAACCCTAAGTACATTGGATGTAACCCTAAAAAAATTTAAATAAGAAAGAAGGAGAACAACTTACTTAAATATCTTGTAGAAATCGCCCGCAAAAATACCAGTATCTGATTTTAAAAATACTCAAACCTTCAAGGATGGTTTGAACAAGGATAAGGAGATAATTTAAGAATTTTAATGGGGGAAAAGAGTAAAAATTGAGAGAGTTATGAAGGAATGACCTTACCTCTTCAAATCTGCACGATTTGAGGAAGCCTATGAAGTTTGGCACCAAATCGTGATTAACCAGAGCTCCAAAGAGGGGGGAGAGAGAATGGGCACGTGGTTGGGTTCAGTGGTCTTGGGCGCCACATAGAATCACAGAAAAAGCCCAAAAATTGAATAAGTTATAACATAATCAAAATTTATTTTTAAAACGGGAATTGGGCTTTCAGGCAGGCCCAACCCCTTAGATAAAAACCCAAATAAACCCTGGTTATGGATTTATAAAAGCTCCAAAATACCCTGATGATGTTAATAGGTTAGGGGAGGTCAAGTAAGAATTTTAATGGATGAAAAATGTTGAAAGTTGAAAAAGTTATAAAAGATACAAAATTTATTTCTTAATCTGAAATTGGGATCACGGTTTGGCCAAATTCATGAATACTCATCTATTCCTCCCTAAAACCTAGGGAAAACCCCAAAACAAATCAAGGATGTAAATTAAATGAAAAATACCTTTAAAATATGTCTTTTATTTGACAATAATAATCCATATATATTGTGGGAGGGGGGTACTATAGAAAAATGGATAAGTTGAGGGTGAGATAAATAATAAAAAATAATATATTTCTCTCTATTTTTATTTAAATTTTTTCCCTTGAATATTTTTCTATGATGGAGAATGTAATTGATTTATTATAATTTTATATTTTAAGTAGTCTTGTATGGGAATGTTATATGTGGCGAAGGTGATGTATTTACTATTATGTTGTATTATTAATTAAAACCAGGATTTTTATTTTTCATACTCTTGTTCCTAATAATTTAACAAATTAATCATTGGTTAATATATATTTATGTGATATATAAGAAGAGAAAATGGAATCCCAAACCATACATTAGAGTTTTTTCACTATATCCTAATAAATGAGAGTATGGGGGATGAAATCAAAACATAACCTCAAGAATTTAATGAATCACTACTCATAATAGAAAACTGCAACCTTATGGGGACTATTGACCTTATGAGTAATCCATTTGATATACTAATAGATAAGTTTAATAGATTTATGATATAGTTAACTGTATTTATATTATAAATTCCCATGATATGAATCATTATATTTAATACTACCCAGATTACCTAACTCACCACTTATTCAATAATCACTCCATGTTCAATTATTCCAAGTGAAAACTCAAATTCACAATTCCATGGTTATATATAACAAAAAACGCATTAATTATTGTAATGATACATTCCAAAACCCATATTCCTTTGTATTTTCATTATCTATACATAGAAAATTTAGTATAGTGACAAATATCTGATCCATGTAGAGAATGACCATGTTGAATAAAATGAGTATTTTTTAGCTCACACTACAGAAATTCCACAATAAATAAATTAGCATTATTCTTGGGATAGTCTTGGTTGAACCACTAATTTTCATTCCTTAACCTCCTAAAATCAGAAAAAAATAATTAATTAAATAAATATACACAATTACATAATACACAATTTGATTTATTACAATTCATTTGTTGGTATATTCATTGGTTATTTAGATATATGGTTTGATATTGATGGATAACATCATAAGATCAAGTTCATAACTATTAATATTGTAGAATAAAAAAATTTATGATAAATCCAAAAGTGATCGCACCACAGTTTCAAAAACAATTAATTTAAAATGTTGATTATCTTTTAATTATATTATCATACTTATGAATTCCTTAAGTGGGAGGGAATCCATTCTATACCATATTTCCACACAATGATAGAAATAATTAGTTGAAGCACTGTCACTTGGAATATTTACCAACCATCATAAGTGTTCAATCTAAGGACGTTTACATTTTCATTGAGGATTTTATTAAAATAGTTAAATATGTTAATATTGATGGATGGACATAAGATAAATTAAGTTTGAAATAATTTAACTATTTCTCAAATGTGTATGAAAGGAACTAGATACATTAATAGGAGGACTCATTTTATTGTTGGGAGTATATTAAAAATGTATTCCTGAGGTTATTTCATCAAATTCATAGAAATATATACATAAAGGGTAATATTTTTAATTTTTTCAAAGATATTATGTGAAATTTAATAAAAATGAGTGAGGCTCGAAACTTACTACCAATAGTTCCCACATCACTAATAACCAAATTTATATTTATTAAATTATTTAATGATGGACTCAATCTAATGGAATAAACTCTTATTGTCACAACAGCTGATGGATATTATAGCTACCAAAATTCTGAAGTGTATAAACAAATTTTCAATTTGTTATTAATAAATTCCCAACAAAATTAAATTATAAGATGAATAGTTGTGAGTATTTAAGTGAATTAAACTAATTGTGTGAATTCATATTTGTGTACTATTGAAAAATATTCACTAAGTATAATTTCGGAGACATAAAGAAATTTAAATGTTGTTACTATTTGATTTTATGAAACAATTCAAATAATTTCATGAATTGTTTTTTTCTAATAGTTTCCTTATCATATAAAATATAATTCAATGAGTACATGGGTATTTATAAGAAAAAATATATTATAAGTAATCCATTCTTCAGTGAAGCATTTATAGTTTTAGGGATCATCCTAACTCATCTATGAGAGAAAAATATAACTTCAATCAAGACTTAATTTATAGATTTATTGAAAAATATAAATCAAGCAATCAATAAGTATTAAAAAATGAGATTCATGTATGTGGAAATTAATATTTATTTGATGAAAATAAATAAAATAAAATTATTTTTAGAATCATTATGAAATTTGACTTAAACTATCAAGGAATAAAGAATGAATGGAAATATAATTCCAAAAAACTCAATCATATATCCAACCCATTCAAGATTAATTTTCTAGAATATAGTCACATATTAATAAATGATCTCAGAATACATATTCATGTATCCAAAACTTTGAAGTTGAATTATAGTATTTGGATAGAAAATATAGTTAGTGGGATTAAAGATTGATTCCGATCACTACTAAATTCAGACTAATAGACTGTGTTGTGGAAATAAATATAAATATAGGCAAGGATATTTAGGAAGGGAATCCAAAAAAAGATATAAAATTATCCATTTATTACAAAATAATCAACTACACCTTTATATATATAATAACTAGCCACAAAAAGAGAATTTGAGACAAAAAAGTATTCATGAGTTAAGGGGAAAAGTGGAATGAATGAAAAAAATTATTGATGATGAGCTATAAAATAAGGATAATCTATACCATTAATAGAAATTGATATTGAAATAAACTAAATTGGGTCAATGATACCTATATAAGAACAATAAAGAGATAACTTTTTTACCATGGTTAAAAAACCAAGTATTAGAGAATATTTCCTCAAGGTTAACATCATATACTATACTAATATGTGTGAAAAAAGGTAAAGGCTTATTCTGGGATTTCTTATCAAGTAATGATGTTGAGATTGAATATGGATTAGAAGAGTTTAAAGGATATATTCTTGTGGAGGAATTAAAAAAACAGATATCAAAAAATATTTGAATGACTTGGATACACTAAACAAATTAATTAAATTATTGTGGAAGAGCTGCTAGGATTCCCACTAAGAAACTCCAAACTACCTATGGACTATGGATAGACAAGAGAAGAAATAAGTCAATTTAATGAATTAAAAAATCATTTTTTGCAGATAACCCAAATAAATGATTTTATTTTTTTTTCTTTATCAAATAATTCATCCTTGAATTTCCAAATCGTTGAGCCACATCATGAATTAATGGATAGTAGGGAATGAATTCAACAAATTTTGGAGATGATAATTCAAGAAATCATTGAAGATTCATTTTAGGAATTATATCATCCTAAATTGTGTCATTGTAATCCATATTTTAGTTTATTACTTTAATAATTTCATGATCCATCAATGATATAGTAGTGGGAATAATAATACTCAAGTATGGGGCTGGGAATTTTAATCTTCCTATAGGCGAGATATATAATGTTATTTCCGTTTTTTATATAATGATAACATATAACGGACTAATTTAGTAAATATATCCGAACATATATGATTTTAAACATTTTTTAAACTATATTATAGTTTTTTAAGGATTCTAGTGAAAATTAAGAAAATCCATTTCGGGAAATATTTTTCAAATTCAATAACCCACACATTTGAGGATTCAAAACATTTTTACATATTATTAAAATACCCTCATGATTTATATACTGAATAATGACATTATGAACTCAATTATTTTTTCCACAAACTAAACTTTTTAAAAATTAAGATTTTTGTCAAAATTATCAAGGTAAATTTTGATTGGTAATCCATTATTTGAACTAAATTTAGGCTACACTTATAAATTTATCATTATAGCCTATACAAACCCATGTATACCCTTATATGAAATTACATTTCATGTTTAAAATCCCTACCTACTCATTTATTGGTTAAATTTCTTGAATATAGTTAAGAAAATATATAGGTGAAATTGTTCATAATCATTAAGAAATAATTTACATATTTGAAAGGGTGTTGGGTGGAATTGTTCTAAATCAAAAATAATATTTCACACTATCATTTCTAATTCCATTAATTCTATATGTCTCTAAAAATTAAAAAAATAAGAGAAGTGAAATCCCATAATGAAAATAAATGTGATTAACTATGGAGAGGAGATAAATAATCAAAACCATAAACAATGTTCAATTGGGATTCTTAATGAGGAACATAGGGAATTAGTGTACATGGGAAGAAATTTCAAGGAAAGTTGGAGAGATTACTTTAGTTAGTGTTCGTCTATTTATTCTAATGTTTTCCCAACAAGAGCTTAACATCCTTGAGACACCCTTTAGATTATAGGTACATCTAATTTTGATCAATATTTACTATTTGGTTTGGTTTTTGGGTTCTTATTTTCCTTTGATCAGAAATGGGAGCTTTTTTGTGGGGGACATATGAGGCGTATGATTGGGGCATGGTTTTTCTAACTATGAAGATAACAATTTGAGTGTGTTTTAGGTTATAAATATGATATTTTATAGGGTTTGATCATAGTTTTTTCTAACCATTCCGGGATCAAGGGAAATGTTTCATCCTTTTTTGGGAGATATAGTAGCTCCCACATAGTTGGAACAGAGTTTTCTGAACTATCTAGTGAAACCATGTAGTCTGAACAACTCATTAAAATGTGTCCTTTTAGAATTTCTCCCAAATTATTTTTATAGATTTTGGCACTCATTGCCTCCTCACATCATGCACATCCACTTTTCTTAGTGTGAAATCTTCCTGATATCCTTATTTAGCGGATTTGCCTTGGATCCAAGGTGGTTTTTCTTGAGAAAATCCCCTTTATTCATGGTTTCTTCATCAGTTCCCCTTTCTCCTAATTTCTCATCCATTTTCATGGAAGTGTGTAACCCTAGATGGTGGGGATGTCGAAACCTAGTTTTTCTTCTGTGGGATTTGAGTTTTTTTCTTATGTATTAGGTTTTTGGGGAATTATCCTACATATTCTAGGTGGTTTCTGTCAAAATAAATGAGATTTGAACTAATTAATATGTAGGGGTCTCTATTTGTTGGTATTTTTTATGGATTTCCATTGAATTATGAATCACCTTAGGTTTATATTTATCAAATTTTCATTTGATTGATTTTTGGTTGATTATTTTCCCATGTTTGATATGCTTTATGGTTTGGTTGGAAAATTTTAGTGTTTAGAGAGGGTTTTTCAAATGGGTGTATCTTGTTTGTATAGAAATTGTTTGATAAAATGGCTCAAAGAGGTTTTATGGTTTCAAATGAATTTCTAAAATAGTTTTAGAAATAATATTACCTTATAAGAAGGTGTTTTTAAAAATGGGAATGTTGGCCTATGAAATTAGGTTGTGAATGGTTTTCATGTATGCAACTTGATTGTTATTATGTTGTTATGGAGTAGCACATGGGTTGATTGGGGTGTGAGATAGAGTGGAGAACCTTTTCGTTGTTTTGTTTTTAAAAAAGTTTTGTATTTTTTTAAAACTAATCTTTTATATAAGTATTTTTTTTGAAAAACAGTAAATCTATAGTGAATGTTCAAACCCAAAAACAAAGGGGGAAAAGTTTTGTTTTTAAAAAGTTTTTTATATACACAAAGTATTGGACTAAGTAGAAACAGTTGTAGAAGATGTCCTAAAGTTAAAGTTGTTGATCAGACACACCATCAGTCTCTGATTAATCAACATGAAGTTAAAGATTCTTCAGAATCAGTGTCGATTATAAATTTATAAGTTCCTAAGAATGAAATTCATAATGTTTATGATTATGTTGAATGAATAATTTGATGCTAGAGTTTATAAAGTTCATAAACTTTTTATCATTAAGTTATATGATGATTTTTAAATATTAAAGTTCTAATAAATCATTAAAACTCTCATGATAAAATATTTTAATGAAATTGAGGAATTTCAAAGATTTTATTGGTTCTAAAGATCAAGAAAAAGATTTCATCAGATCCATAAGTATCAAACAATTTTTTTTCATAATTCTTAATGAGTTATAGCTGATGGGATTTGAATAATTTAAAAGTTCCAAAGTGGAGTTTCCATCCTAATAAGAATTTGTTACACCATTAGTTTTTATGGACCATTTTTTAATAAATTAAATTTTTATTTATTTCTTAAGATGAAATTTGTCAAATATTCATTTCACAAAGAACAGAATTGGTGTACATTACACGTAACAATGACTTGGAATATATAAAATGCAACAACGACTTGGAGCACATTACATACAACATCGATGTTTCTAAGAAACAACATTTTATTGTTATAATTATTTAAATGAGATTATTATAACCTAGTCATTGAAATTAGTAGTATTAATAGTAATAAATACATTTAAAATATTTTTATAATTTATTTATATAAATAAAAAATATTTATAATGAAAGACATAGTTTTTTTAAGTTCTTATATGTTTAATAATATCATTTTCTCAAATAAACTAATTCTAATGTACTTATGTGAAAAATAATAAAAATAATTTTATAAATATTTTGAAATTTAATTTGATAAAATAAAATTTATTTTTTAATTTATAATTTTCAAATTATCTTAGCGTGAATTTTGTTTTATTTTTTTGAGAAACTTCATTTTTTGATGAATAATGAAAATACCGATTTTTAATTCAAAACTACTTTTTAATATAATTTATTTGAAAGGATAAATTATATTTTAAATTGTTTTGAATGTTTAATTAGATAATATTTTTATATATTATTCCAATTTGGTTAATTATATCCAATTTCACATTGAAATTGAATATAAAAACATAGCAAACTTTTGATCTTTTTTTACTATACAACCCCACATTGTCTACCCGACTGGTGGAATAATTTTAAATTATTTTATGCCACATATGTGTTTGTAATTTTTTTAAAATGTATTCTATATATGGAATAATAATAAATTATAATTTATAAAAAGGTTAATGTATTTTTTGAACAAAAATATTAGTGAATATAATTAAAATTAATTACATCGATTAAGGTAAAATTAAGCTTAACTAAACACTAAACCTTATATTTAAGGACCAAAAGACCTAAAACCTTGTGAAAAACCAATTTTCAGGCCATATGTAGACCTTATAATTAATTTACATGACTATTGTATCCACTTACAACATGAAAAACATGGTTGTAATTCTCTCTTCCAAAATTTACAAGAGTGTCACTCCTCCTCCACTATAAAAGAGATCATTTCCTCCCAATTCCTTACACCTATCAATCCCATTTTCATACCCAAAATATACTAAAATAATCTCCCAAATTCCATCCCTTCCTCCTTGAAACCTTCCTTTTTTAAGAAAGTCTTCCAAGGAATCCTTTTGGCATAAACCAAAAGGAGTTACCAGATTAAATGGTAACATCTTCTCTCAAGTCCTTTTATTTTTCTTATCCACCCCTCCACTCTCTTTATTCCATTAAAATATAAAAAATATATTATCTTAAATATAATATTATTTTTATGATAATTTTTAAATATACATTTACACACACCTCCATCTAATGGGTAATAAAATTACTATTTATGTGTACGACAAACTACCGCCTAACTAAACAATGATTGTTAAATTATCTTTACCACCTATCATGGTGGAAATTATCATGAAAATATTATTTATATAAATCATATATTATATTAATTATTTATTTAACCTTATTTATTCATTTTACAACAAATATATTTTTACTTTCCATTTTATGTAAATACGATAATTTAATTTGAGGAAGTGTGGACTACCACCCCCTCAAAGCGATGTGATTCGTTCACACACTACATTGAATGTATTAAAAATGGGTTTTGTGAACCTATATGATCTATATAACATTATAATTATAATTTAGTGATATTATTTACATATATACACACAGTTCATTTTCATTCTTTCGTTCAATATAGAAATAAAAAACAGAAATAATGTTCATGCGTATGTACGACTTATCATCTCCCTGAACGGTTTATTAAATTTCTTAATTATATATTATATATACTATTATTATACAAATATACATAATATAAATTATATTTATATCATTTTTATATTATTTAACCATGATATAAGTAAAAAATATTCAAGATATAACAAATTAAGACACATGCGAAGAACAAAGAATATATTATCTGAAGTGAAACATTATCATAGGATAGTTAACAAGCGGGTAATATATGTTTATAATAAAACCATATATGGTATTATATATAATAATATAGTTATTTAAAATATTTATAATAAATTTATATTTATTATACAGGTGGTTTTAATAGGTATAATGAGAGTCAAGACACAATATAAGGGGATTTCATATCACTTTTTATTTCTGTGAGATACATGATATGTTCACCAATCTTTCCTTTTTTGTGGTATATGTACTGAAATAAGTTTTATTATATTTATATTATAATTAAATTTATGGGTATTAACATATCCATTTTTTGTTATTTCTTTCATGGGGTTTAATCGTCAAAAGTTACCAAATCGGTAATATAGTTGTTTCTCAATTTTCCTTCTTGGAGACTCATGTTTTGTTATGCAACTAAATTCTATTTTTGAAGAGTATATAATTCCATTTTACATGTTATATCATGAATTTAATTTATTTTATGATATTTAAGATTCATTTAATTCCCATTTCTTACATGGTGAGTATGATCCAAAGTTACCATGTTATAAGAGTTTATTGAGAAACTCTCATCGCTTTTCGAGACTGTTTATGTTTATGATTTCTTTGATGAAATATTATGATCATTATCTCAAGAAAACTCATGAGAGTCCTTGTAATTTATTTATTCAATATATATCAATGTATTAGTACCATTTTTCCACAATTTGGTACTTAATAAAATGTTTTTATGTAAAATATTAGTGTCTCTATTTCTAGTTATAAATATATTGTATTAAAAACTATGTTTTGAAAATTGTTTTCAAAAGATATCTGATGCCCATTTTCAAGGAAAATGGATTTAAAAAAATTATGGTTTTTGATGCTTCATTTATATTTTCAATGAAAAAATTTTCAAAATGTTTTTTTTAAGGAGTCTTTCAATGAAGAAGGGATATTTTCATCAATAAATTATTTTAAAACATCTTTGAAATTTATTTCCCATCTAAGATAACATCTGTTGTTGTTAATCATTATTTTCTAGGGAAATTACTCAATATTTCTATTTGTATTATTTATTTGGATGGATTATGTTTAATGGAATTATTTTTATGAAATATGTTTCTCTTTTACAGGTTATATTCTTTTGAAACCTGATTATTTTCACAGGTTATGCTTTTTATGAAATAATTATGGAACCAATATATTTTCCCAAAGGGTATTATATGATTAAGTTTTTATAATACACATTTAATTTAATGGGTTATGATTTAATTATTTATGATTTTTTGGAACATGTATGTATGATTTCATTATGAGATTGGTGGGATCTATATCTCCCTCTAATGAATTGGGTAAATAAGATAGACTAAGATAGTCTAGGGAATGAACCTTGACAACAATGATGGCCATGGGAGTGAACCATGACAACTAAGATGGTATGTGGAGTGAACTTATGCTATTAATATAGTCATGGGAGTGATCCATGACTACAAAAAATATTATGGGGAATGAACTCATACTTCGAAGATGTTCTTGGTAGAGATGCCTTGGATACTATGTAAATTATCTTATATGATTATGTATCTGCCATAATTCCATGTTTTATTACTATGTTATGATTTCAGGGCTTATGTTCATTATTTCCTTATGATTTATGTCTTATGAACTTCCAACCATTATGCCAAGATTAATGTTTATAATCTTTGATTTTTAGTGTATGATCTTCTAGTTTCTTGATTATGTTCTCATAACACTATTGGGGAACCATTTTTTTGTAACACCCTGGATCTGGAAACCACTCAACTGGTACCCTGTACCTAGTTGGCCACACAGACAAAGCACATTTCCCAAATTATAAAGGTTGTCGACTAGAAGTGATGGATTAGGGTGTGATTGTGGGAAAACTATTCCCTCATTGGCAGAGTGTAACACAATGGAATAAATAATAATAATATCAGAATCAGTAAACAACATGAAACTGAAGTAACCAAAGAAAGAATCAAAGATAAAGATAACCAGAAGGCATGTAATATCAAAATCATGTAGCATGTCACGTTTTCAAAAACAAATCAGGTAAAATAGGATACAGTAAAATCAAGTACAAAACAATTCCAAATAATGGTAACACAAAATTAAACTCAGCGTCATCGCAAGCCTTGGCTTGGTCCTATGCTATTTTGTTCCTAAGCAGTAATCAAGTACCTGTATAAGGGATCATGACCCTATCGACACCTACAAAAATATATTCTGTTTGGGCCCAAATATATGACCCAAATAGAGTGTGAGAAATAAGTTTCATAAGGAAACCATCTAAGGTCAGTTTCAATCAGTCAGTGAGTGCATGCAGTAGAAGTGTACACATGAAAAATAGTAAAATAGGAATTAAAAAAAATTAAACAATCCTAAAAGTGTTGGAATTAATTTATAAAGTTCAATGTGTTCATTAGAAACTCAATTACCTAATATATTCAAGTATCTGAATTATTCATAATCGTAACATTCCCCGAAGAAAAGTAATCACAATAAAAGTCTTACAAGACTTTCTAAACAGGTATGTGAAGACTAAATCCAAGCTTTTACTTTGGCTTGGCAGACATGTCACAATTTATTCCATTTCATTGTTTAATTATAACCTGAGTCTTTTCTTGAGAATCTTGAGTTGGAATTCAAGTATCACTTCAGGTGAAATTCTACCAACGTCACATGAGTCCATTCATAGTGGTACTACATGGGAGCACCGAGTGTCACTCTAGACATTGGTATAATTTAATATCAGTTTAGTTCATCCTTGGTGGTCCTACTATAGAGCCTAAGTCTCACTAATGACATATAAATCAAACACCTCTCAAGTTCGGCCATGGCATTCTAAGTTGAACCCATATGTCACCCAAGGTGTAGTATAAGATCATGTCTATTTAGTCCATCCTCGACGGTCCTAATCGGGATCCCAAGTGTTAATAATGACATATAAATCAAGAGCCTCTTGTGTCTATCCATGGTGTTCTAATCTGAACCCCGGTGTCACCCAAGGTGCAAGGTAAAATTTTCATATGAGTTTGTTCCTAGTGTTCCAAGCTGAAACTATGTATCACCCAATGGTATTTACCATTTAATCTTTAAAATTCAATAAAACATTTCACTTGCTTAATCAAGCCAAAAACACATCATAAGAAAAAGGGTAAAAGACAATACCAATCCATAATCAAAAACATTACAATTATATCGCAATTGATAGTCTATTTAACAACTAAGTTAATTTGAAACAATCCTAAAAAAGGAACGAAAGAATTCCCATTGACATCTTTGGACAACACATCTAAACAATATTTATTTGAGGGGAATACACCTGAGGGGTAGACCTTAATCAGACAACAAATTCAAACATGCTTTAATTCATTGAATTAATTACCAGAACAACATTAGGTAATAACAAGGATTAATTTTCTTTTAAGGTGACACCCTAAACATGGGTTCATGGAACAATGGAACATAAAAACATCTCGAAAATTAATGATAGGAACAAGAACACCTACCTCATCATAGTATGACTCTCCTTGTCTAGCCTCGATTTCCAATTCATGATAGAATGGTAGAGATCTACAAAACAAGGATATTCAGTCAACCTTAAATAACTCCGCCAAGAAAAAAACACCAAGAACATATCATGATGAATTGAGAACTGGCGGGGACGAGTCCAATGGATTCGAAAATGTAAAAATTGTCTTCTGGATGCTGAAATGGGAGAATAATGTAATTTCTGTGAGGCTTGTTCATCCACCTGACAACCCTTCTGTCCAAATGAAAGAATAACGAGGCTACTGCCCATTTTAAGTGAAAAAAAATAAATGGTTTTTAATCCCACATACATGACCTATATATCATTTAACTATTCATTTGGCAGTTTAATTTCACTGACTTACTTTCCAGGACATGCGGACATGACTACACGGCATATACTATGAAGTACATTGTGTGTAGTTTTTTCTCTCTTCCTTGTCGAAATGACTACCCTCCATGTATTCCCCATCACACACATCCATCCTACATGGAATATATGTAGAAGTACATGACATGTAATCCTAAGTCAGGCCATGGGACATTATGATTCCCGTACTTGTCTAATTTTCCTTTGTTTTCTTAAAAACAACTCAAAGAAAAAAGAAGAAAAGAAATAGTACATCCAATTAAGAAACAAGTTCTTAAAAACGTTTCCCTTAAATAAATTCATCCCCAAATATTCCTTCCAATGGTGGTGAAGAAATATACTAGAATAACTCTAGACAGTGAGTACATACATCAACCTCCCTCTCTCAAGTCTCATCTTGTACTCAACTATATTTCCATAGCACTCATTTGAGAGAAACTAACCATCCTTAGAGAACATTTGTGATCCTGTCAACTTTATGAATTAGATTCTCCTGAAAGGATATATCAACCTAAGGCTCATCCACCTCGAGCTGAAAAAAATGATTCGGGTCTGAGTGATAGCGGCTTAGCCGAGATACATGGAACACGTCATGTATGGCTCAATACCTCTGAGGTAACTATAACTGATAGGAAACCAGACCAACTCTCTCTATAATCTCAAACGGACCAACTTATCTCAATGAAAACATACCCTTCCTCCTAATCCTCTTGGGTCCCAACCTTGGTGTGATGCGTTGGAAAACATGATCCCCATCCTCGAACTCCAAAGTTTGTCTATGGTGATTGGTGTATGATTTCTGATGATACTGCACAGTATCCATCCACTTTTGAATCAATTTAACCTACTTAGTGGTATCCTAGAAAAGACGAGGTCCCAATATAGGTGTCTCTCTTACCTTCATCCAATAGAGGGTTCATCGGCATGGTCTACCATAAAAAGCCGCATATGGTTCCATTTGAATAGTATCCTGGAATATATTTTTATCAGAGAACTTAATAAGGGGTATGTTTCTCTCCCAAGAACCCCCAAAATCTAGGATGCATGCCCGAAGCATGTCCTATAGCAGCATAATAATGTGATCTAATTCGCTATTTGTCTAGTGGTGGTATGTTGTGATCAAAAGAACATGAGTGCCTAAATACCTCTATAGCCCTTTCTAGAAATAAGAAGTAAACCGGTAATCCCTATATAAAATGATAGAATGAGGGACCCCATGCAATTTTACAATCTCATCGATGTACAATCTTCCATGTTCATCAACACTGAAGGTTTCCGTGATCATATGAAATTTGAAACTTTTGTGAGTCTGTCAACAATAAACTATATGGAATCCTTTCCTTAGTAAGACCTCAGTAAACATGTCACAAAATGTATTGCAGCATCATTCCATTTCCACTCTAGAATGGGTAACTGCTATAAAAGTCCTACTGGTCTTTGGTGTTTCTCCTTCACATGATGATAGGTGGAGCACCTCATGAAAAAACCATCTATGTCTCTCTTCATATATGTCCACCAATACTAACGATGTAAATCCTAATACATCTTGGTGACAATAGGATGAACTGCCCATATAGAGGCATGAAAATCCCACATCATCTCTTCATGTATGTCCACTAGAACCCAAACATGTCTATGGATATGCAGGATCACATCCTCGCCTACTGTCCAACTAAGAGTAGTGTCTTCTCCAACTACACTCTCCTATAGAAATAGGACTTTAGGATCTGATAGATGCCTCATTCACACTCGATCTAGTAGAGTATATGTAACAGTTATAGAATAATGAAACATCTTCACATGTTTTTCATGAACCTCCAAATGTATATCATAGAACAAATACATAAACTTCCACTCACCATAGGCCTCCTACACTGCATGTATTTGAGTCCTCCTAATCAGTGAATTAGCTACTACATTGGCTTTTACTGGAATATAGGCAAGCTGAAAATCAAAGGACTGAAGGTATTCCACCCACCTTCACTGTCTCAAATTAATATCAGACTGATTAAATATTTACTTTAGACTTTTGTGGCCCGTGTACACCGCTAAATGCTACCCTAATAATTAATGTCTCCAATAGTGTAAGGAATGAACAACCACATCTAACTCCAATTCGTATATAGGGTAATTCCCCTCATGTGGCCTCAACTATCGAGACCCATATAAAACAACTTGACCCCCTGCATAAGAAATTCACCTATCCAAATACCCGATGTATTATAGTATATAGTTTAACTCTCACCCATATATGGTAATACCAGTATTGACGCCGAATTCAAAGACCCCTTCAATGCATATAATGAGGTCTCACAAGAATCTGACCACACAAAATTCACACTCTTCTTAGTCTAGCTTTTCAGTGGTGCTTCTAAGTGTGAGAAGTCCTATATAAAACGCGTGTAGTAACCAGCTAGTCACAAGAAACACTACACCTCAAAAATGTTCTTGGGATACTCCCAAGTAACTACTACTCTCACCGTATGTTCGTCCACTGATACTCCTATCTCCGAGATGATGTGACCTCGGAAGTGAATCCAATCCATCAAAAAGTTTAATTTTGTTTTATTAGCATATAATTTATTCTCTCCTAGTGTATTCAAGATGATCTCAAGGTGTTTTTCATTGTCATTTCGATTTTGAGAATACACCAAGATTCCATCCCCAAAAACAGCCACAAAAAATCTAGGTAAGGATGGAACCCTCAGTTCATCTATGCCATGAAAACTACTAGCACGTTCATGAGTCCAAAAGGCACAAAAAAGTACTCATATAGACCATACCTACTATGAAATTTTGTATAAGGGATTTTTTCTAGTAAAAAACATACTTGGTGGTATCCTAACCTTAAGTCAATGTTTGAGAACCCTCGATCTCCTCGAAGCTGATCAAACAGGTCATCAATCCTTGGTAAGGGATATCGGTTCTTAAACGTCAACTTGTTCATCTTTAGATAAACCATTCATAGCCAAATGGTACCATTTTCCTTTTTTGTTAAAATGACCAGTGAACCACAAGGATAAGTACTGGGTCTGATGAAACCCTTAGCTTCCAGATATTCCAACTGCCTATTCATCTCTTGCAACTCCATCATAGCCATCCTGTAAGGAGGAATGGATACCGATGTAGCACCTAGCACTTGCTCAATAGTGAAATCCACATCTCATACTAGAGGTAAGCCTGATAAGTTATCTGGGAAAAATCCCTAAAATGATCAACCATTGGAGGGAAGTATGCTCGACATTTTCCTTGGTAATCCAGATATAAACATGAAATATGGGATGTCATCCTGCCCAACCCATGATTCTTAGGTCCATCTCAGCTCTCCCAGACATCCCATTTGACCTTTTGTATGAAAGACCATCTCTATTGATGTGAAACTCACCCTGCGACCATAGTAGTCAACAAAGTCATGAAAAAGGCTAACTAGTCCATTTCGAGTATGAAATAAAAACTTGTCATCTCCAATACATAAAGATCCCAAAAGAAGTGACACCCACCAACCTCAAGTGGACACTCCTTACACTGACGCACACTTGTCTTTATTATTCCTAATAGAGTGTTTAGCATCACAATGTAGTCAAAAGAAAAAAGACATATCCCAAAGATCTCTATAATGGAAACTGATATGAAACTATGAGAAGAAAATGTATTGAAAAGTGTAGAAGATAATACATAGGTGATTAGAATTGTACCTATGATAGTAGAAGGTCAAGGATCCTGATTCTGTTGGGTCTTTTGCACAACATATGTCTAGGTTGTACTACATCCCTAAGACACTACTTAGCTACCTAGAGCTGATTCACCCTAATATTGATGAGATCTTGGGGTCTGGCTACCATGTACATGACCACCACCTCAACCTGAACACCCTGAAGTACTGTAATTACCGATCTAAGGAGAAGTTATAGACCCTGCTCCTAAAAGTGAAGTTGGTGAAAAACCCATCTCCCTAGACACAGGTGGAAATGTCCTACAGAATCGTTTTAAATGGCCCATCCTACTGTATGATTGTCACTCAACTGGGTTCTTCATGAACTATGGCCATGTATGCCCTTACCTACTGCACTGGTATCACCCACATGATTACAGGAAGAAAGGTTTAGACTAGTACTCTCACTGCAAGAGAACTCTAGATGATGCTTCTTCTTGTCGGTTGAGACATTACCAAAAATTAGTGCCAACCCTCCCTAGGTCACACCACTATCTTCCAAAAGATTTTTCTCGATGATCATAGCCTGGTTCATGATAGAAAATACTGATGGAAACTTTAATATATTCACTTATGAGTGGATGTTGAACCTGAGACCATCCTTAAACCATTTAGCTTTTGATGCATCATCACCCATTAGAATAGGTTAAAAATGATGATGCTTAGTAAACTGGGAATAATTGTCCATAAATGACAGTCTTCCTTACTCTAAGTGCATGAAATCCTAGGATCAGTTGGCCCGCACTATCATAGGAAAATAATAATCATAGAAGGCTGCCTGAAATACATCACATGTCGTATCTTGATGATGCCTTACCTGAGTGATAACATCCCACCATATCTTTTCAGAATCACACAACATATATTTCATGAGCTTGACCCTCCTCTCAAGAGGCGTCTCCATGTTCTCAAAGATAGAAATCATGGCCCCCATCCATGATTCTGTAGCTTGTGGTCTGGCATCCCCTGATAAAGTAGGCAGATGTTGTGGCTGGAACACTCATGTTAGCTCTGGCATTGACGTGGCAGGTTACGGTGCTCCCTAAATTTTTTTTATGAACCTCATAAATCCTTCAATGAATTGTGTATCTACACCTTCATCGAGTATAATAGTTGGTTCCACAACTGGCACATCTAGAGGATCCATTGATATCCCATGGCCTACCACCTCTAGTGTATGATCATCTCTACTTTCCTGCCATACAGCTTATGGTCATCATGGTGGCATACATCTTCATAGTCAAGCACATATCTCAGTACAAGCTTATTGTCATGGTTTTCCGTTCAAGAGTTCCAAAAAGAAATAGGAAAAGAATCTCAAAAAAATTTTAAAAAATGAAGAATACTCAGCATGTAACCTTTAGCTCTTACATGGTCATGCTCTACCGTCAGCTTGGTCATGTATCAACCCCAGGTACACAACATGTTTCACACACACACGACATGTACACAGGTTTATCGCCCCTCTACATGTACTCCCACATGGCTAGGTCCACACAGGTTCTATCTGGGTAGGCTACACGATGTGTACCAAAAGGACATGGCTTGTTCGGATAAAAACACAGCATCCCATGTTTCCTCTCACACAACCAGTTACATGGTCTGATATTAAACGGTGTGCACATATGTTACATTGATTATACATCTTAAAAAATAGAACACCATCCCCCCCCCCCCCCCGAACAGGAAGAACATACTGTGTGTTAGATTAAATTACACACCGTGACCACTGGATTTTTCAAGATAGGAACTCCAAATTTCCCCGAAACCCCATGTTCTGTAAAAAAACAGTGGGATGCCAAATTTAAATTCATAAGGGACCATACTCCCCATGAATCAAAGTTTGTAACCCAAGAATAACATAACTACACAATTTTATATGAAAGGCTGAATCATGAACCACCAAATTAGGACCCAATAGGGCCCATACACTGTAGAGATCATGGTTTGGCATCCATTCAATTAGAACCATATTATGTACCAATAAACTTATCACAATTTCTGACATATCTATCAATATACTATAAAAAACATGCATCTCAAGCACGGAATCTATCACAACAACATTAAATATGTAATTCTTTCTAAATGGAATGGAAAGTATGCAAGGCATGTGATTTCTAACAACTTCTTATATGATGCATGAGATGGAATACCATCATCTCATTAGGTTGAAACAAAATAGAACCACAATAATATCAATAATAACATCACAAAACAAGTGTGTCACCCAATGGTGAAATCTAATCATCTGTAATAGCTCAAAATCCAAAAGCACGATTTAATTCGAGGCAATTTGGATTTTCCCAGTACATAGGGTAGCTACTCCCAAGCAGAGCTAATTACCAAATTCCATATCATTTATATCCCTTTATAATGTATCCAATTAGTAAATAAAAATAGAAAATAACCCCTCTGATACCACTTTGGAATGTCTTAAATCCTGAAGCCACTCAACTGCTTCCCCATACTCGATTGGCCACATGGCCTCAAGAGCAATTCCCTAAACGCCAGAGGATGCCGACTAGCAGTGAGGGCCTAGAATTTGATAGTGGGGAAACTATGCCCTCATTAGAATATTATAACACAAAGTAATAAATAATAAAAATAGTGGAAGAAGTAAATAGCATGCAACTAAAGTAACCAATGGAAGACTGAAAGATAAAGATAACCATAAGGAATGTAAAATCAAAATGATGCAGCAGGTCACATGTTCTAAGAAAACAGTGAAAACATGATACACTTGAATCAATTACAATACAGCACAAAATTAATATTACACAAAATGAAACTCAGTAGCATCACCAGTCTTGGCTCCATCCCATGCTCTCCTTCTCCTAAGCAGCAATCAAGTACTTGTAAAAGGGAACTTTCCCCTGTCAACATCTGCAGCAATATAGTCAGTTTAGGCCCAAAAATATGTCCCAAATAGGGTGTGAGAAATAAATTTAGTATTAAACCACCTATGTATGGTGCTAATCTATCAGTGACTATATGAAGTAGTATTGTACAGAGGAAAAGTAGTAAACTAGGAATTACTCAAAAGTAAACAATCCTAAAAGTACTTGCATTAATGTATGAAGTTCAATGTGTTTGTTAGCAATTTAATTACTAGAGATATTCATGTATCATAATTTTTCCTAATTCTAACATTCCCCATAGAAAAGTAAGCACAAAATAAGTCTTAGAAGACCTTATAAACAAGTGAAGAATGAATCCAAGATTTTTCTTTTCCTTGGAAGACATGTCACAATTAATTCCATTCCATTATTTAATTATAACCTAAGTCAGTTCTTGAGAATCCTAAGTTTTAATTCAAGTATCACATCACGTGAAATTCTATTAACATCACGCGAGTCCATTCTTAGTGGTTTTACATGGGAGCCCTGAGTCTCACTCTAAATGTTAGAATAATTTAATGGTAGTTTAGTTCATCCCCGACGGTCCTACTAGAGAGACCAAGTGTCACTAATGACATATAAATCAAACATCTATCAAGTCCATTCATGGAATTTTATGATGAACCCATGTGTCACCCAAGGTGTAGTATAAGATCATATCAATTTAGTCTATCCTCAGTAGTTCTACTCAGGAGCCCAAGTGTCACTAACGACATATAAATCAAGAGCTTCTTGAGTGTATCCATGGAATTCTAAGTTGAACCCATGTGTCACCAAAAGTGCAAGGTAAAATAGCCATATGAGTATGTTCATGGCATTTTAAGATGAACTCGTATATCACCCAATTCTATTTACCTTTTAATCCTTAAAATTAAATAAAAAATTCTACCTACATAAACAATCTAAACCACAACATGGGGAAAATGGGAAAACACAATCCCAATCCATAATCAAAACCAATATAATTATATCACAACTGCCAGTCCATTTAATAACCATGTTCATTTTAAACAACCGTAAAAAAATAACTAAGGCATTCCCATAGACATATTTGGCCAACATGACTAAACAATATTAATTCGTGGGGAACGCACTCGTGGGGTGTCCCTTAATCAGACAAAAAAGCCAAACATGATTTAATTATAAGAATTAATTACCATAACAATATTAGGAAATGAAAAGGATCAATTTCCTTTTAAGGTGACACCCTAAATATGGGAGTGTGGCACAACATCACATATAAACATATCGACAATTAACAAGAGGCACAAGACTGCCTACCTCGTCGTAGTGTGACTCTCCTCATCTAGCCTCAAATTACCATTCAAGCTAGAATGGTAGAGATATATGAAACAAGGATATTTACTCATCCTTAAATAACATAGTGGAGAAACAAAATCACCAACAATAGCTCAAGAGGAATCTAACACTCACTGATAGGACTTCAACAGATCTGACGGTATTCGAATCGGCTTTCAGATGATGAAGTGAGAGAAGAAAGTAATCCTGATGCTGCTTGTTCATCCACTCAGGGACCCTTCTATCCAAATGGCAGAAGAACGAGGCTACTTCCCCTTTTAAGAGAAAAACAAAAAATACATTGTGTGTATGCCCATATATATAGCATGTATATCATTAAACTATTTATTTGGTGACTGAATCTCATTGATTTACTTTCCATGACCTACCGACATGACTACACAACGTGTACTAGGAAGTACATGTCTTGTAGTTGGTTTCATTCCTCTCTTACTTCCTGAAATGACTACACATCATGTATTCCCCATCATACACATCCATCCTACATAGCATGTATATAGAAGTACATGACATTTAACCCTATGTCTGGCCGTGGGACAGTACGATTCTAGTACTTGTCTAGTTTTCCTCCATTTTCTTAAAAGAAACTCAAAGGAACAAGTAGAAAAGAAATTATACCTCCAAGTAAGAACAGGGTTCTTACTGTTTTAGTGATGGTTTTTTCACAGTGGATTTTTAGCATCACTTTTAAAAACCGCTGCTAATTTTTCTAAAAATATTTTTTTAACAATTTTTAAAAAATCCAAAAAAAATTACAATTGTCTTTAGCAGAGGTTTTAATTTTAAAAAAACCACCATGAACAAAACCAACATAAAATTAAAGAATCAAAATTAAAAAATTATATAATAATTCATTATTATTTTTATTTATTATTTAAACTCAAAAATAGTTCTTTATTTAAAATATTAATTAATTATAATTTGTTAATTAATAAATATTTATATATATTAGTTAATAATAATATGAAACTTAAAACAAATCTTCAAAAACCTAAAAACCAGAATTCGACATCAAAAGACCGTAACATTAGATTTTGGAGTCCATTTCAACTCCAAAAATAGTCAAATAAAATATTATTAAATGATCTAAAACCAAGTGAGATTTAAATCATGTCATAATCAACAGAAAAAATATTCAAATTTCAAAAGGGTCAAAAATCGAACACGTACTTCAAACAATCATAAATTATAATCTGGGTGTCTTTTTTGACTCTACCACATATCAAATCGAATCATGCGATAATCTATACACCATTTAGGTTGGGTACCAACAATTCATGTGTTGTACCCATTTTTATTCCACCAAAAATGCCCAGAAGACCTCTGAAACATATATTTTAGTTGCTAACCCTGATTTCGTAAAATTCAAATGGTTATAACTTTCAATCCTGGTGTCTTTTTTGCCTGTATGACATATCATATCGAATCTCATTTAAAGATCATTGATTTGACTGGTTTTTGAAATGAAAAAGGATCCACGAATTAGATTTTATGGTCATTTCAATGTTTTTTGGGATTTTAGAGGTTCTTATTGTTTTATGATTAATTTATTTTTTATTTATTTTTTTTATTTATTTATTTATTTAATATTTATTTTTAATTAATTAATTTCATAAATGCTTATTTAATTAATTAATAATCTTTTATTCATTATTGATTATTGATTATTTATTATTTCTTCATTTACTTATCTATTTGTTGATTGATTGATTGATTTATTGATTTCTTTACTATTTAATATTTATTTATTAGTTATTATGTAGTCATTAATTATTAATTTCTTTTTAATTTAGAAATTAATTATTATTTAATTATTATTAGTTTATTATTCATTTATTGTTTAAATATTATTTATTTATTTATTTATTATTAATTTTTTATAATTTGTCATTAAATTTTTATTAATTATTTATTAATTATTTATTAATTACTAAAAATTAAAAATTAAAAATTAAAAGTTAAATATTAATTAAGAATTAAGAATTTTTAATTATTAATTATCAATTATTCATTAGTTATTAGTTATTATTTATTATTTATTTATCTCTTTATTTTTTTATTTTTTTATTTTTTTATTCCTTATTATTTATACTTTATTCTATATTCTTTACACTTTATTCATTATTATTTATTATTTAATAATTTATTCTTAATTTATTATATATCTATTTCTAATTAGTTTATTAATATTTTGTTATTTATTTGTTTATGTATTTATTTATTTACTATTCAGTATTTATTAATTAATTATTAATTATTTATAAATTTCTAAAAATTAATTTTTAATTTTTAATGGTCAATTATAATTTTTTAGTTATTAATAATTATTTTTCATTTTTTTTTATTTTTTTTTATTTTTTTTATTTTTATTTTTTTTTATTTTATTATTTTTCAATATTTATTAGTGATTTATTTATTATTTATTTATTTATTCATGTATTTATTTCTTTTTTTATTCACTTATTCAATCATTGATTATTTATTATTTATTATTTATTATTTATTATTTATTATTTATTATTTATTATTTATTATTTATTATTTATTATTTATTATTTATTATTTATTATTTATTATTTATTATTCATTGTTTATTATTTAATAATTTTTTTTTAATTTTTTGTTTATTTATTGTTATTAGTTTATTATTCATTTATTTTTTATTTTATTTTTTATTTTTTATTCATTTTTTTGCTATTATTTTTTTACTATTGAATTATTAATTACTTATTTATATTGTATTCATTTTATATTCATCATATCCCGTGGGGGCTGGGTGTGTTGGTTCAAGGCAGTGGCGTCCTGTCCCCATGGTTCCAGGTTCGAGAACTCGCAAAGGCAACGCCCACTATATGCCAGCGATCCTCTCGTCCCCTCAACTCCGCATGGAACTAGCCCAAGCCCAATGGATGGCCACCTTTGTCCTAGCTGGGGACGTGCGACACAGGGTGGGGAAGGCCTCCTCAATACCCTGTAAACCGAAAAACACGTTTGACTCTACAAGATGAGGGGCTCTCTCGTGCAAGCTCCTGGTGGCGATTCTCTAACCCTACGACGATGATGATCGTCGCGACCCCTCCTCCCATGAAGGAGGGGGGTCTATGTCTCCTAATCATGTTTCTGGATCTATGAAATTGAGTAATCATGATCTATTTCAATCCTCGTCTGATGTGGGTTTCTTTTTTGAAATCCAAGTTGCTCCGAAGGTCCCCGGCTGCATCTCAGGTCAGCCTGTTGTTCCGATTACAGTGTAGGAGTTCTCGGAAGCATCGTCGTTACTCTCCATGGCTCTGATTGTGAGATTTGTGGAGTGGCATCCACTTGTGGAGGATTTTGACAAGGCCGTCAATGTACATTGGGGTTTGAAGCATCGTGTGCTGGTAGGTATTTTGGGGCCGCGACAATTTCTCATTATCTTTGCTGATGAAGAAGACTTGGGTAGGGCTTGGTCTCGAAATAAGAAATTGTTCTCGAGTTCCTATTTCCATCTTCTTCGGGGGTCTTTCGATGCTCATATGAATCGTGACTCACCCAATTTGGTGATATGGATCCAACATCATGTTCTCCCCCTTCCGTTCTAGAACCTTGGGTTGCTGAGATCAATTGGAAGCTCTCTTGGGCGGTTCATATGTAGTGATCAAAGGGAGACATCGATGACGCATCCGATGACTGCGGGAATCTGTATTGAAATCGATCTTTCAAGAGTTCAACTGTAGATTGTCTGGATTGTTGTTGAAAATGAATACAGGTTTTCTCAGTCTATTTTTTATGAATCTTGGACTCCCTTCTGTTCCTGTTGTCACAAAAAGGGTCACGATGAGTCTGGTTATTGCAAGAAGGTTGGGGTGTCTGACCTGTTGAGCTTCCAGATGTGGAAATTGTTGTCCCTTCGATAGGTGGTGAGGCTACCACAGGTGATAAGAAAAGGGGCGATCAGACCACTTCATCTGTTTAGGCATCTTAGGCCTCAGTTGGCCCTGATGTTGGTCCCACTTTTGGATGTAGCAAGTCACCGAGGATTATTTGCAAGGATGGGTTTAGGGGAGTTGAAAGTGTAGAATTTGATGGTCTTGTAGGTGTTTCAGCTAATAAAAAGCAGGTAGGGGTGATGACTCCTGAACAGAGGGTCACTTAAATATTCAATAGGTTGAGACATGACTTGGCAGGCCCTGCAGGAGCTACTGAAATTGCAGGGGTTGCATAGAATGGTGGTGTTCTACAAGTTTGGATGAATGATGGCTTGGAAAATTGCAGTGTAGTGGTAGTGAGTGATGGGGTTAATGCTGGTATGGTCCAGGATATTGATGCAAATCTGAAAGAGGTGGAAGCTGAACTAGATCTGAATAAGGAAGTGGGGGATCAGCAGGCTGGAAGTAATGACCAGGCTATTAGCAGCCGGGTTGAGGGGGTGAAACTGATGGCAGTGGAGAAAACATGACTTGTAGTGCAGGATGGCTCCGCTGTGGGGTCTTCAGAGGGATGTGTTGAGAAAAGTGGATGGAATAAAGATGATGGAGGGGTCCTCATTACAATTTCTATAAGCAATTGTTTTCAGGGTTTGGGACAAGAGGATGGAGAGGTGACTAACCCAGGAAATTCTGGTGCCAATGCTGAGAATGGATCTCAAGTGGCTACTGATGAAAATGAAGAAAGGAGGATGGTGTTGTATGAAGATCATGAAATAGTTTAATAGCCGCAATGCTTAGCATTAATTGATACTAACGCTCAAATTCAGCAGAATTAGTCAGCATATTATAAAAATGTGGTTATTCCTAGGAAATGGGGGGAGGTCTCTGAGAGTGATAAAGAAAATAATGGTGGATTGTTGAGGGCCTCGTATAGAAACATTGTTTAGGGGGAAGGTTTAGAACCAGGAGGTGAGGACTGCCTCACCATGAAGGCGGACGAGGAAGGATTACTTCACTTTTCCAAAGCTGATGTCCATGAGGTCATCGACAACAGAGGGAGGTGAGGAAGGTCTAAGTAAAGGTATGCAATCCCCTAATGCATTTATTTATTTGGAGCGGTTAAATTTGAGGAGGAAGTACGCCAAAGTCATGAAGCATTATGAAATCTCGGAATGGGAATCATCCACTGCAAAGGAAGATTTATATCATGGGTGTGGTGACGGGTATGGTTCTGATGGGTTCTAGTTGTTTTTTTTGGGCTGGTGTTCTTCTATACTGAACTTTTCTTTTATTTAATAAATGGTCAGGGTTGTCCTCTAACTGACTTTCTGGGTATATTCATTATATATTTCTTATTTTTTATTCATGGTTTATTATTTATTATCTACTATTTACTATTTACTAATTATTATTTATTATTTATTATTTATTATTTATTAAGGCCTCTGGTGACATGTTCTGCTCCACTAATGAGCGGGTTGTACTTTCTACTCCTATTGTTGCCTTGGTTTGTGATGTTACCTCAGGTTCCCAAACCCCTCAAAAAGTGTCTTTGACACATTCAGTTTCTATTTCGGCTCCATTACAAGAGCCTTCGAATGCAGGTACATATGGTTATAATACTGTGAATCAAAACTACATCACTACGATGGACTCCATCAATTCACGAGAAATTGATATGTTATATAGGGAGATCAGGAGTCAAAATGTAAAGAAAATTTGTCTCCTACAATTACTGATGAATCTGGATCCAATCAGGTTCATTCTAAAGACATCCAGAAGGGGCAACCCTCCAATGACCATGTTCAGATTGGTGGGGTGCTGATTGAATATGTCTAAGGAGATGGTATAGCTTCAGTGACTGATCAATGTGTGGATCACAATGATGATGCAATTTATGATGTGAGGGATATTTCTGATTCAGGTGGTGCTTGGCAGACCCCTAAATAGTAGCAAAGGGGAAGACATCCAAGAGGTAGAGATGGATTTCATGGACGGGGTCATGGAAGGAAATGCTAACTTTGGTATCTGTATCTTGTGTTTGCGGGGTTACCCCCCCCCCCTTCTACCCTTAACTATCCTTTGTGTATTGTTTATTCTCTTTTATAAAAATTTTCTAAGACCATGGAGCTTATCCATGGTATGCTGTTTGGTTATTATATATAATATATAATATATTATCTATTATCTATTATCTATTATCTATTATCTATTATCTATTATCTATTATGTATTATATATTATCTATTGTCTATTATCTATTGTCTATTGTCTATTATCTATTATCTATTATATATTATCTATTATATATTATATATTATATATTATATATTATATATTATATATTATATATTATATATTATATATTGTTTAGTATTTATTATTTAGTATTTACAATTTACTATTTACTATTTATTATTTACTATTTTTATTTACCATATATTTCCACATTATATATTTCTTTATTTATTATTCATTTATATTTTATTTATTAATTTTTGATTTTTAATTTTTAATTACAAAATATTAATTATTCATTATTCATTATTCATTATCAGTTATTAATTACTGATTATTGTTTTTTTCATTATTGATTAATTATTATTGATTAATCATTGTTGATTGATAATCATTTACTGTGTATCTATTTGTTATGTATTATTTTTTTTCTAATTAATAAATATATATAAGCATATTAAATTCAATTTATTGACCACATGAAGAGTTTTTTGGAGTGGTAAAGTCTTTAGAGAATCAGTGAGAGGTAAGGGGTTCAAATCTCACCCATCACATTATATTTATATATAGTAGGGGCTTATGCATGGACATGGGCATGAGCATAGAAATAATAAATAATAAATAATAAATAATATATAAATTATGAAAATAAATAAATTAATTAATTAATCATTTAATAAAATATTTAATTAATTAATTATGAAAATAAAAAATAAAAAATAAAAAACGATTCAGCGATGGTTTAAACAGAAACTAAAAAACCGTTGTTATAACATTTTATGACGGTTTTGAAAAACTGCCACTAATTGATTGTTGACGCATGATTTAATGGTGGTTTTCCAGAACCATCGTAGAATTTTTTTAGCGGTGGTTTAAACCACCGCTAAATGAAAATTTTGACATAGTTTACCTTTATGCTCAGGATTATGCTTACATGTCTACCTTATTTACCCTTATTGAGCATATGAGAGCACCTCTTTTTATGTTTCCTTTCCACCTGGTTTTGAAAATAGTTATTGTGTTTGATGTTTCTAGGAAGTGTGGTAGTCGTGAAGATCTTAATGAGAGATAATAGAGCTCACTTACGTACCAGTGTTATGTTTCCATTTTTCCATAGGCACTAGACTAGTACGCTCTTTATGGATGTGTTTGTGTAATGTTTTATGTATTCGACAAAAGTTATGTACTTTTAGTCTGTGTTAATACTGGATCACTATAGAATTACATCATAATAATAATTCCATCCTTATGAGGGTTCCATCAGATAGACTCTGTGAAGAAATAATAATCAGACTGACTCTGAGAAGGAAATCCAATTGGACAGACTCTAAGAAGAAAAGATAATCAGACCGACTATGAGGAAGAAATTAAATCAGACTGGATTTGAGAAGGAATGTCAATCAGACTAAATCTGGTGAGGAAATTTAAGTCAAAATAAATTCGTAAGCTTCACCATAACGATATGAGGAAGTTATGTCGTAATGAGAAAAGGATGATAGTTACATCCTAATGAAGTTGAGAAAGTTAATCTTACTGAAGAAGAGGAAGTTAACTGGAATTATGTTGAGGAATTTATATTGAACTGAAGAAAATATATTATGTTCAAGGATAATTTTTTCAGTTAAATCTAGAGAAGGTTTGAAGCAGTCAAAGTTGAAGTTTAAATTTGAGTGATTTTTAGAGATTATAAATTTGAGTAATCGGGAAAAAAAATTTAGTTTCCTACCTTTTCTATTTTTATTTTCCCATAAATATAATCATATTACATTCATACATTGTAAAATTTTTACAATGGATTAAAAATTTTAGTGTTATAGAATTCATGTCAATACTATCTTTCAGGATAGAGATCTCATAATAATATCATACAGCTTAATGTTTTTTATCTGAATAAGGAAGATTGGACTCAGGAAGATCAAATTGAGTGGGTATGAACTGTTTGAGAATTGGATTTTGAGAAATGGGTTCATCATAATGAGTCAGTCATAATGATAAAATCATATTGAGGAAATTGAACCTAGGGTCATCAAACTGAGGTTCCAGGTAGAGTTTTTGGAGAATTTGTTTTATTATATTTTCTTTTGTGGCTCAAATTGTTTGTAAGAAAACATTGTAAATTGATGAAAGTCATCATAATAATTCCAATGAGATGATATTTTCTAACATGAGTTGGAACAATTTTTATTAACATCTTCATAATATTGAATTTCCATAGACCTGCATTAGTGGCAATAGAAAGGATGTAGATTCTCACATTGAGGCTGAACCTTGAAAATCTTGTGTGCTTTTCCTATTTTCCTACCTTTTCATGAATGCTTATTTACTAAAATATGATAAGTATATAAACTTTAATAGATTATAGGGGTTATAGTTTTAAAATTATTTAAACATATAAAAGTGAACATAAAATTCAACCCCACCCCCTCAGTTGTTAATTAATCCTTTCAAAATTCAATTGGAATCAGATCCAAGGGTCCCTTATTTAATTCTTATCATGGATATTCTCAATTTTTTCAACAATATAATAATTCCTACATTTTGTGTAAAAAATATTAAGGATATAAAAAATGGATTATTTGGTATATCTTATCTCTTATCCTAGAAGTTGTTGATACTGCTGTAATTGGTTTTCAACCTATTCAGAAAGATTCTCCTATAAAATTTTCTGATAAGAGAAATATAAAAGTTTATGGAAAGACTAGAAATTCATTCCTTACTCCTTTAATGGAAATCTTTTATATCAAGTTGATGTGGATAAAAACATTAAATAGTATATGGGAAAAGCTGTAATGTATATTCGAAGTGAATAATAATGCGAAGGAAGAAAACCTACAAATATGGAATAGAATGTATGAAGACATAAGAATGAGATATGAATAATCCATTGATGAATACTTCACCAAATTAAATGAAATTTTTTGCAACATGAGTGGTTTTGGGGATGTATTGGATGATTTTAAAATTGTGAAGAAACTCATGATAAACATTCTTGATATGTAAGATTCTAAAATTTCCACTTCAGAAGATAAGGATGATTTATCTCTTGATGAATTTCATAAATTTAAGTTTCTTATGAAAATAATAAATCTACAATATTCAAAAATAATATGAAAGATGAAGTGTATTTTAATGATATATGAAAGATGAAAATTCAGGATATTGAAGATGTAGATCCTTGTGATTCTAAATATAAAGAGGATGATGAGTTGATTGAAAAAAATAATTTCTCTTATATCTAAGAACTATCAAATAGGTAGAGGAATGTATGGAGGTAAAATCCTTCTCAAATATTTTGATTATTTTGGAATGGGACACTTTTCTATAAACAGACCCAAGAAAGAAGTTGGTGAATATTGAGATTATTCTGATAAAAAATATCAATGTAAGAAGTAGAAAAAAAATTATAAATAAGAGAATTCATCCAAAAAATATAATAACAAGTTCATATAAGACATTAGTATGTTTAGAAATAAATTTTAATTACACTCAACTGATAACAATTCTTCGTAAGATTAAATTTCAGAAAAAATCAGAACCATCATTAAAAAAGTTGAGAAAAAAAAGATTCCTCAGATAATGAAGAATATGGTGACGAATGTTATAGAGAGTACCGACTCAAAATAGAACTTATTTCATCTCTTGAGAAAAATAGAACTCTCAAGAAATAAATCAGAGTAATGTATAACTGTTGTGAATAAATTTCTAAATGAATAATTTTTGTCATCAAGTTGGAGGAAGAATATATTCAGGGGGTCTTAAGTTACAAATTAAGATTTAATGAATATGGAATGATAGTTGATGATCTCAATAAAAAATTGGAATATAAGGAAGAATAAGTTAATAAATTTCAACATAAACATCTTGAGTCCGAATATACCTTAATAAATATGAATGAAATCTTTAAAAAAGCATCAAGAATAAATTTTGAGATTTATAAAGTTGATGAGAGATCTCAAATTAGGAATTAGGTGAAATCCTCACCCACAAAAAATAATGTTTCATCTAATTTTTATGACATTTAATGTTCCAAAAAATGTGTTGGAAAATATTGTGTGTAAAAAAGGATGCGAAAACACTTTTTGATCTATGAAATATGAAAACTCACTCCGGAGGTAAGATTTTCAACATCCAAATATTTTTAGTGCAATAAGAAATTATCAGCCTCAACAATGTTTATACAAAGAAATATAATACTTCAAAATAAAATCAATATTTGATAGTTTCTATTATTGTTATGTAATTTATGGGAATATGTCTTATAATTTTTATAAAAAAATATCAATTCCTATAATAAGGTTTGAATAGTGTGGAAGAAGTAAGGAAAGTAGAATGAGTTACATTTCTAAAAAATAGAACACTGGAAAAGGAAAATCCCAAGATTTTAGAAATTTTCCAAAAAAATCAATTTGAATGTATAGAAAAATTTTGTGGAAAATGTTATCGGGATGGTCATCATTCTGAAATATGTATGAAAATCATTCTAGAAATAGTTTTTTTTGGGAGAAAATAAAAAGGAATATGGAAAAAAATAAATTTTCGGAATGATATTTTGTTGCTGAGACTACCTTGAAAGTAATTAAAAAGGAAAAAAACCATTGATACGTGATACTAGTTGTTATTTAGACATGATATGTGATTTAAAAATCTTGAAACGTGTATAAAACCGTTCTAGAGGTGTGGTTTCTTTTGGGAATGATAGTTTCTTATAAATTAGAGGAATCAAAACAGCTAAGATTGAAGAAGAAAAGATGAAATCTAAGGAAGTTTTATTTGCTGATGGGATGACACATAACTTCCGTAGTGTAGGTCAACTTTTATATGATTGAAAAGAAGTTTTCTTTAGAAAATATTCTTTTGTTATCAACAGTGTAAAAGATAGAAAAGTTATCAGAAAGGAGAAAGAACCAGTGGGATCTCTTCCGCATAGTATAATTTAATAACTCATGTTACTTAAGTATTAAATATGATAATAAGGTGTGGTACCAAATACATTCCCACATTGGGATATTTAATAAAACAAACATTTTAAATTTTTTGTTGCATTAAATTATCTATAATTTAAAATAAGAGATGAAGACTTCACTATTACTTTTAAAAAATGGGGATGACTAATAAAAGTCATAAGAAAGTTGATATTCAGTCTACGAAGCCTATTTATCTTATTAGTTAGGATTTTTATGGGACAATGAGGCATGAATCAACAAAATAATATTTATAATTTATCACTTTTATCAATGATTTCACTCAAATGAACCACATCATATTTAAGAAACACAAGTTAGAGGCTATGGGAATGTTTTGGATTTTTAAAAAACAAGTTGAGAAATAAATGGGGGTCTATATAAAGAAGATGATGAAAAATAATGGTACTGTATTTAAAAGAAATAATTTTGAAACTTATCTAAGAAATCATGGTATCAAACATTAGTAAAGTTTCCTTACACTCCATAACAAAATAGAGTATCAGAAATAAAGAAAAGAATTTTGGTGGAAATGGGAAGAAGTATAAAATCAGAATACAAACATTCAATGTTCTACTAGAGAGAAGTTGATTTTACTATTTTATATATTCTATACATATGATTTTTGAGACCAGAATCCAACATTACTTATTATGAATTGTGTTGTAACAAAAAACCTTCACTTAATAACTTCAATTTTTTTAAGACCATGTTTACATAAAATAAAAAATTTAGATCTGTGAAGGTTTGATGAGAAAGATGAGGAATGAACATTTATGGGTTGCTCAAAAAATAGAAGAAGATAATAATTTTGGAAAAAAAATTTACAAATTTTGGTGGACACATATGATATTAATGTTTTTGATAATCCAACTTCTTTAACAAAATTTGTTGGGAATATTGAGGAAGAAAAATTGAAAGTTTCCAATGAAACTGCAAGTGAGAAAAGTAATGTGCATGAAGATTTAGATTAATTATGTGATGAGGAAATATAATTTGGGAGAAAAACATTTAAATTTATTAACATATAAAAACATGTTGAGACCGAAATTATTTTGGGGAATCAGAAGCCTCTGGTTTAGACCATAAGAAATTAGATATTAAAAAATCAAACTTCACTCATATTGAAAGTTGATCTAGAATCATTTTCAGAAGCTATTAAAAAAATAATGGGTGAATTATATGAATGAATAGTTAAATCAAATTGAGGAAAATGAAATGTGGGAACTTGTTCCATGTTCAAAAGGTAAGAATGTTTTTAGAAAAAATGGGTTTATAGAAATAAGTTGATTGAACATAGAGAAGTTTCATAAAACAAAGATAAGTTTTTCTTAGAGGCTATGCATAGGTGGAAGGTGTGTATTTTGATGATACTTTTTCCCCTATTGAAAGATTTGAAACTATTAAAATGTTTCTAGTAGTGTATGCTCACCTGAATTACAATGTTAATTATATGGACATGAATTCATCATTTCTCAATGGAGAAATTGAACAATAAGTTTACATTGAAAAACACATATGAGCATCAGCCTTGTTGGTGGGGATTCATCAAGTGCATATATAAGACCCAGGATCAAATCCATGTGGTGGAATATTTCCAAGGTTTTATAGCAGTATCATAGTAGGTAATGTAGAAGATACTATTTAGAACTGTAGCATATGGAACTATTCATCTGTTTCAGCCTTTGGTCCATCGGTTTGGTCCTCGAGTCCATCAGGACATTAGGTCACCCAGACCTTAAGGATAGTAAGGCTCTAGGACCACCTTAAGGACACTAGGTCACCTCTAAGCCTTTAGGACACCTAAATACCTTCAATATTCCTCAAGGACTTAGAGACACATGCTGTGAAAAAAGTACCAGAAATACTCTGTAAGTAGAAAGCTCCAGATGAGGATTTAGAGAAGTCATATTCATCATATTATAGCTAACGAATTTGGAGGAATGTGAGGGTAAGGAAATTTCCATGGATACTTAGCCTGTGCATCTCTGCACATGAAAAATAGTCTAATATCCTTACAAAGGTGGAGTGATGACATCATAATGTAGATGTTTGGGAGGGGTAGTTCCAAGTAGTTATAATCTGGGATGAATTCCTCTAAGATCTTTTGGTCATGTAATATCACAAAGCATATGGACCATGTAAGGGTTCCCCTTAAACCCTTAAAAAGTGTATTATAAAAAATGAATAAAAATATAAGGCCTTTGTTCCATTCAGGACATTTTACATTAAAAACCCTTGTAGGTTTCTACTTTATGTGAAAGAAAAAAAGTTTGTGGATTGAATATACCATTGTATGGGAACAAACAAGATCCACATTCATGGAATTCTATGCCGGAAAATTGTATGAGAATGTTTAATTTTTATAAAGTAAAAGTTGATAGAAACTTATATGTGAAATATATTGACTCTAGAAACAATAATTGTAATTGTTTATGTGGATGATATCATTTTTTTGGGGTAGATAAGATGTTTTTAATACATTTACTAATGAAATGAAAAGGAACATTTAGTTGTCATGTTTGGATAATTAACATTTTTTCTTGGTTTAAGAGTTAAAAAAAATTAAAAAAAATTCTTATCGTAGTTAAAGTATGTCAGGGGATTGTTTAAAAGTTTTTACATGTAATAATCCATATAAGTTTCTACGCCTATATCAGTAGTGATGAAGTTGATTAAAGATGGGTATGAAAAAAGTGTGAATGATAAATAATTTTGGATGATTATAGGATTTCTACTTTACCTTACGTCCTCAAGGCATCATATTTTTTGTGTTGTGACTTTTTATGCCAAGTAAAAAAGTAATTCAAATGAATAAAATATGATTTCAGCAAATATAATTTTTAGATATTTTAAGTGAAAACATCACATTAGATATTATAAAAAATAAATTGTGAGATGAAGGTTCATGGTCATACTAATTACAATTAGACCAAATATTTTAATGATAGAAAATCAACCGTAGGAGGAACATTTTTCTTGGGTGAATATTGTTTAATTTGGAAAAGTAATAACAAATTTCAATAACTATTAGCACAGTAGATTCATGATATGTTTCAGGTACTCAATCTTGTACTCAAATGTTGTGGATGAAATTTCAGCTGTATGATTTGAATGTAAAATTTTCTAAACCATTAAAGATACTTTGTGATAATTAGAGTGAAATTTTCCTTTCTAAAAATACTATCCAACATTAAAGATCAAAACACATTGATATAAAGTTTCACTTTATAATATAAAAAGTTGTTGTTGAAGTTGTTTTTCAGGAATATATCATAGTGGAGTATCAAATTATTGATATATTATTAAAGGTAATGATAAAAGAAAGGTTTTTTGAGTTAATTCTACAACCTCATGTTCATCATCCACTAATGACTTACTAAATAACATAAGGAAGTTCCTCACCATTATTTATATTATTTTTCAGGTGGGGGAGATAATGTATAAAATTGTTACTCTATAAGAAGTTTCTACACATCGTTTTTATGAATATGTTGTTTTGGTTATTAGATAATGGAGGAGAGTAAAGGAAAATTTAGATTAAATGAAAAGTTAGCAATGATGAAAGTGAGGGGGAGTCTATTTTAACATGGTCGCAAAATTTTCTTATCAATGAGGGATGGAATTCATTAAAAAAATATTAATTTATCTAGTAGTGTGGTGTTAGGATACTCTCTTTTGAGAAAGTTTATATTTTTAAAAATGTTTAAAACATTGAGTTGTTTCAAAACATGAGTAGTGAAAAATTATTTAGAGTTGAAAAGGTTGTTAATGATTGTTGTCAGAAAATTCAAAGGGGGATATTAAAGAACCTTTGTGATGTTTTTTTATGTTTTTTATTTTTTGAAAATTAATATTTTGGAAAAGAATGTTTTTGAAGAACAGGTGCAGGTTGATGAATGTTCTAACCCAAACACAATGTGGGAGAAGAGTTTTGTGTTTTATAAAGTATTACTCCAAACACATAGTATCAAACTAAGAAATATCAGTCACAGAAGTCATCAAAAATTTAATGTTTTTAATCAGACACACCATCAGTATCAGATTCATCGACATGAAGTTCAATATTAATATGACTCTATGTTGGTAATAAAGTCGTAAGTTTCTATGAATTAAATTCAAATTTCTTTTAAAGAGGTTAAATGAAGAAACTGATGTTAGGCGATAGAAAGTTATTGAACATTCTATCCTTAAGTCAGATGATAATTTTCCAATTTTAATGTTCTCATAAATCATGAAAACTCCAATGATAAAATATTTTGATTAAATTGAAGGATCATAAAGATTATATTGGTTCCAAAGATCTAGAAAAAGATTACATCAAATCGAGAAGTAGCGTACATAGGAGTTTTCAGAAGCCTGAATGAGTTTTTGTTGATGAGGTTTGAAAATTTAAAAATTTTCAAGGTGAAGTTTCCATTGTAATGAAAATTAAAACATAATGATAATTCCATCTTATTGATAATTCCATCATTATGAGGATCCCAGTTTATTATCTTTGAGAAGGAAATGCAATCAGACTAACTCTAAAGAGGAATGATAATCCACTAAATATGTGGAGGAAAGTCAATCAAACTAACACTGAGAAGGACTGTCAATTAGACTAACTATAATAAGGAAATTAAATTCATAATAACATGAGGAAGATCCATCCTAAAGAGTTTTGGAAGTTCCATCGTAATGAGAATAGGAAGATATTCAAATCATAATGAAACTGAGGAAGTTAATCAGACATAAGCAAAGGAAGTTAATCAGACTGAAGCTGGGGAATTTATATGGGACTGAAGAGAAGTTATTTTGTTCAAGAAGACTATTCTTGGATAATCTTGATAATTTTTCAAGAGATCAAAGATTAATTTTAAATTTGAGTAATTTTTTAAGATTTTATGTTTGAGTAAGCAGAAATGTTTTTTAGTTACCCACCCATGCTATTCTAAGTTTCCAATAAATAGAAGCACAATACATTCATACATTATAAATTTTTTACAATGGAGTAAAAGGATGATCACAACATAATTCATATAAGATTTATCTTTCTAGATATAGATCTCATTAGAATAGTATAAAGTCTAATTTTTTCTTATCGGACTAAAGAAGATCTGACTGAGGAAGATCTGATTGAGCAGCTAAGAAAATTTTTAGAAGTGAACTTTGAGAAATGGGTTCATTTTAATGAGTCCATAATAATGATAAAATTAGACTAAGGAAATCGAACCCAAGGTCATAAAACTGAGGTTCCAGATATAGTTTTTTAGAGATAATTTTTTTGTTATAGTTTCTTCTGTGGATCAGATTTTTGTAAGAAAACATTATAAACTTATGAGGGTTAATATAATAATTCTTATTAGGAGATAGAAGGTGTCTAATGGGATTTGTAACAAGTTTTATTCACTTTTTCCTAATAGTAAATTTCTATAGATCCATAGGAGTGGATATGGAAAGGATGTTGGTTCTCATACTAAAGCTAGACCTTGTAAATCTCATGTTTTTTACATTATTTTATTCTTTTTCATGCATGAGTATTTACTAAAATATTTTAAAGATGTGATCTTTAGTAGGTTTTAGGGGTTAAGTTTCAAAATTATTGAATCTTATGGGAGTTAATAATTGATTCAACCTCCCCCCCCCCCTTCTCAGTTGTTATTCAATCCTTTGGATCTTCATAGGGGTTGTCTAAGGGACTATGAGAGCCTTTGGGGAGGATGACTATGAGAGAATATATTGTTTCCATGGGACCATGAGAGCCTTTGGGTATGATTATTATTAGATATTCCATTTGGTTTCAAAGGGACTATGAGGGGATTTGGGTAGGAATACAATGAGATATTCCATTTTCTACCAAGAGACCATGAGATCTCTTAGAGTTTGGCATGTAGAAGATAATGAGAGCTTCCACTTTGCTTAGTAGCTAGTATAATTTATTTAGACTCACTCAGATAAGTCCCATATTGTTAGTTACCTAAGAGAAATTACTCATGTTAGGTTGTTTTGAATGCATGATGCATTTCTTTAGTGCCTTGTTTGATGGGATAAGATATGTTATGGACATTGTTATTCATTTAATATATGATGATGACGATGATGAAAATCATGAACTTACTATATGTTGTTGGGTTTATTGAGAATGTTTTTCCATATGAATTTGTTTTATCCATATTGAGAAATAATTTTTGAAACATGTTTTATTTGAAATTGAAAATCAAATGGATTTAAAAGGCTTGTTTTAAAGGATATTTTCTTCAAATTGGATTAGTTTTGAAAAGTGTTTTCAAAATGTTTTATTTGTTTTAATGGTTAAAATAATTATATAGATTCATGGAGGTATCCAACATAGATTTTTGTCTCACATCCTATATATTTCTTTGTAAATATAAAGACTATCTTTTTAGGAAGTAGGTAAAGGAAATTTAACCATTTACCTTGGTGGATATTCTTTGTTATCTTTGTCTGTTGTTGTATTGCTGGGGATGTGGTTTCTCAAGGATTGGATCATGTGGAGTTTTTTTAGGGTTTTTTATCCATCAGATGTGTGTATATAGGACATTTTTTTCACATTACCATTCTTTTGAGTTTGGTTATTTGTTTGAGATACCATGTATATTTTTCTAGTTATGATACCTTAAGTATATAATGTTTTCACTGATTGTGGTATCTACTATTCAGAACTTTGTTACTATAGATATTGTATTTTATGACATTGACTCACATCATATTGGTTTGTTCATCCCAGTTTATGTATGGGTCATTCTATTTTACCATGGTAAAAACCATTCCCAAAATATTTTTGGTTATTCTCAGTGCTTATCATGAGCTCGTAAAAATCAGGAATGTACTTTGAGCCATGTGGCGGGAAGGATCATCTAATGGTTCATGTTAACCCAAGTTAGTTAATTAAAAATGGTATCAAAGAAAGGTTTTGTTATTTTTTGACTAGTGGATCACTATTTCTAGGACCATCAAGAATTAGGGTGTAGGAGAGGGGGTGCCTAGAAAACTCATCTCCATGTCAAACATTGAGTTACCATGGGTGGTCTAGGATGGTGTATGTGTTTTAAGCATGGTTATGTGTTACTTTGATAATATTTTGAGGTATTTCGGTATCCTTTTTTAGTTCTAGGGTGATCCCAAGGGTCATTTTTTAAATTTTGGGGTGAAATAGGGAGGTTTTTAGGAGGCACATGATTAAGGAATATGGTTATTAGTAACTATGTGTAGCTCATGTAGCCTTGTCTACCAACTCCGATGACACTAGAATGGTTTGACATGGTTATCCTAACTGTGTGACCAGACTATGCTCAGTGGGAAATATTTGAAATTTTTTATTTTTTTTCTCCTTTCTTTTTACATTTATTTATATGTTTTGGGTTTGAATTTTTCTTAAATTATCTTATGTCATATGTTTTATAGATGATTCCTCCCAAAAAACCTCATATAGGCATAGAAAGGGTGTTGTGGAGAATACCCCACCTATGAACCCTCTTATTAATCTATCTTTGGTTGAGTTGTTTATTCATATGATTAAATTCTTGGGTTATGTGGGTGGTTGAGAGAGGACATGGATGGTGGACTAAGTTCCAGAGTTTAGAAGGTAGAATCCACCAGTGTTTCATGGATTCAAAGGACCCAATGATCTTGAGAAGTTTGTGGATCATATTGATTCAATATTTGAGTTTATAAGGACCCCTAAGACCTTAGTAGAGGGCTTATAAATGTATATGTTGGAAGGTCCGGGTATGATGTGTTTTGAGTAAATGGTGCTTTTGAGAAGTCATGACGATCTCACCTTCACTACTTTCAAGGAGGCAGTGAATTGAAGGTTCTACCCAGAGACATTGAGGGAACTGAAGGCATGTGAGTTCTTGAAGTTGGATAAAGGGAATCATTCAATGATTGAATATTTTTACCATTATACTAAGTAGGTACATATATCTATGGATCTCCTAATGAATTATTACCTTGTGGGTCATGATTTTTAGATGTTATTGAGGATATATATTAGATCTATTCTTATTCTTCTCTATCTACTGACTTATTCATTGGTAGTTTATAAGTTGGATATGAAAGAGGTATATTTTACTAGGAAGATAGGTCTCAGTGGTTTCCTTTCAGTGGGTTGCTATCATATCTCTTCATCTGTAAATAATTGAAAGTGGGATGCACATCATCAGGGTGGTGACCAGAGTGTGTAGTAGTTTTCAGATGTGGATCTGGTGGTGTTTTTGGGGAAAATCTTGTTTTTCCTATCATTACATATAAAATTAAAACAATAGTCCTAACTACCCATATTCTTCAATAAAATACCACCAGTGTGGAAATTTAGGTAATATGTATTGCTTATATCAGTTTTTTCATGGGGGAGAGGTGTAGGCTACATGCTCTCGAAGGGTTCTCCAAGGATGTATGATGCTACTAATAGCAGAGGATATTTCCTTAGTGGTAAGGATAATTATAACTAGGGGAAAAGGCTCAAATTATACTTAATTCATTTCATCTTCATATAGTATAGGTTATACCAGTGGACTCAGATTCTTGGTTGGACACCTTGAGAGGTATGGTGTTTATTGCTTCTTCTATAAGATTGGGTTAATTTGATATTAGTGCATCCTATTATTTTGTTTCACTAAAGATGATTAATTTCATGGGTATGATAATAGAGTTTATTTCGTTTTTTATGGATTTATTACCCCTATAGGTTAAGAATAAGGAGAAAGGATTCCAGTTCCAGGAGTGTCATGTTTTATTTATTAATGTGGAAGTCTTCTATTATTTTCTCATGTTGGATCTAGAAATTTTTACCTCTCCATTAGTATGGATTAATTTATCATATTCAATTATATTCTTGAATTTTAATCTCATAGTTCCTTGTTTCTTACTCCTTATAGGAGCACTCACATCTTTCAATGTGGTTGTATTTGAGCTTCGGGAGGGAAGGAATGGATTATTCATTATTAGGTATGATTTTGTGCAAGATATCCAGGTTTTTCTTGATGCTTTTGAGAAGAGTTTGGTGGGTGGACTTATTTTAGTCATGGATAAGTACCCAGATGTGTTTCTAGATGTTTTTTAATGATTCCAACCCAAAGAGAGGTCAATTTTACTATCAATATACTCCCTAGGATTATCCTAGTTTCCTTTCAATCTTACCAGATGGCTTTGGCTGTGATTAAAGAGTTGAAATATTAGATATATGGTATTGAGGAAAATGGATTTATCCATTCCAACATGTCACTATTGACTTCTCCAATTCTATTTTTAAATAAGGTCGACAGAAGCCTCTAAATTTTCATATACTACCATTTGCATAACTGGGTGATCATGTAGAATAAATACCCACTACCAAAAATCGATGATCTCTTTGATCAATTCAGATGATCATGTTTTTTTTCAAAGATTTACTTGAGATCCAAGAAACACCAGTTGAGGGTTTAGGAAGAGGATGCTATAAATATATCCTTTCAAAGATGGTATGGGAAATTTCATTATTTGTGTTTCTAATTTTTTTCTTACCAATTATCCTATAGTTTTTATGGAATTGAGGAAATGGATATTCCATTTCTTTTTGGAATCCTTTGTGGTCGCATTTATAGATGACATCTTGGTGTATTCCAAGACTTATGAGGACCATCCAAACCGTATTAGAGTTGTTTTGGGTATTTTGAGGGTGCACCATATATATTCCAAGTTGTATAATTTATAATTTTGGATACATTTAGTGAGGCTTTTGGGCCATAATATTTTCAAGGTAAGATTTTTTTGTGGATCCAGATAAATTTCATGTATTAATTTCATAGTACAATCATGTGAATATGTCCAATATCTGCATATTTTTTGGACTGGATGGGTATTATATACATTTCATCTAGATTTTCTCTAGTCTACATTCCCCCAAGAGAGCCTTAACTAGGGAAGGGATGATGTTTGAGTGGGATGAAAATTTTCATAGTGCTTTTGATCAGTTGTAAACTCATTTGAAATATGCACCAGTTCTAATTCTTCTTAAGACTAGGATAGATTATGTTGTGTTTCTCTATGCTTTTGGTGTGGGGTTGGGATGCATGTTGATGTAGGGTGACTATGTGGAATCCTATATATTGTGGAATTTATGCCCACATGAGTAGAATTATCCTAACCATGGATTGGAATTAACAGTCATTATGTATGCATTGAAGACCTTACGACACTGCCTCTTTGGGGATTGTTTTATAGTTTATTCTGATCATAAAATCCTAATGTACATTTTCACCTATAAAAGATTAAACCATAGGCAGATAAACATGGTATAATATCTTCATACATTTTATTTTGATATTTAGTATATGCCAGGGAAGGGAAACATGGTCATTGATGCTTTGAAGAGGATGAATCCAATGTAGGTTCTTCAGGTGTTAGTGAATTAATGGGGTCTAATGAGTCTATTTGATGATTCATGTCTAAAGGAGTAGGAGGATATAGGGTTTTCATTATTGACAACTGTGTGGTTCATACCCTCTCTCATCGATTGGGTTAGGAGGAAGAAGGTTTCTTCATTAAGTTCTAACATATTAGAAATGGTTTAAATGGTGGGGAGACCTTGGGTGATTGTTCTAGGTCTCCCAATGGTTCTCTACTTTTCTAAAATTGGGTTTTAGTTCCTTTATTATTTAGGTAATAGGTGATACATGTCATGACCCATCCTCGAGTCCCGTTCCATGACTACCCCAAGCCCTCCTTCCATAGGCCTGGGGCGGGAAACTAGCACCAAAGGCGTAAATCCCTAAGCTGGGAAGGAATTGCCTTTAAAAAAGTAAACAAACACAACAGAGTACGCCATAGGAAGTAAACACTAAGTAAAACTGAATACAAAAGAGTGTGTTGGAAAGTAAATGGGCTAGTATACAAACCCAACTGTACTACAAGTTCAAGTAAAAAGGGACAAAATTCTGAAAGTAAAGAGCCGCTCTGGGATTTTCCTCCGGGGTTCGTACATGAAGGGTAGGTACAGATAGCCACCTCAGCACTCAAGTCCATCAGTCTCCTCTATGTACTGACTCGTCGCAAGGTCCAGCTCCAGGTACCATCCATTCGTGGTGCTCTCAGCCTCCGTCAGCACTATCCGTCGTCTACATCCAACACAATGAGGTGTGGGCATAGCCTGTGAAGGGGTGAGCATAACGATACTTAGTAGGGACCCCGATACCCGAAAGGTCTCACAATATCCACTAAAGATAAGAATAAGAATAAAGATACAATCACGAAGTATCAACCAACACTAATTAGGTATATGCCCATACATATACCCAAGTTACCAATCTCAGTTCGGCTTCAACTCTCGATCCCAAGCACAAATCAATTCCGCAAAGGAAGTAAAGTCAATCACCACGATGATAATGGTTGAAAGACATGACTCAGATCACACAGGTATGCCACAAAAGTATAGAGATATAGATGATCAGATGTAGCCATTGGATCATCTAAGCTGTTGGACCCACATAGGATTCAGGACTACCTAAGCTGTCTGACCGACACAGGATACTGGACCAGCTATCTCATCTAAGCTGTCGGACCCACACAGGATATAGGACCAGCTATAATTAATCTGAGCTTTCAGAACCACACAAGATACAAGAACTAGAGTTAAAACTGTTGAACCCACATAGGATTCTGGTACAGTAGTCATCGTCGTCGAACCCATGGAGGATTCCAGGACAGTAGTTGTCGTAGTCGCAACCAGCTCTAGGGATCCTGCACACAACACGCTCGATTCTGGTAGGGTCCGCTCCTCGAGCAAAGGGGTCGATACACCAACTATCACGATGTCCTGAGTTAATGTATCCCGAAGTTTCGTCTCATAAAATTAAACCCAACGTGACAGATGGCTCTTCAATCGGACGCCCGGTCTGAGAGTTATTGGTTTTTCTGCTTACAGGGGCCCAGTTGGATTTACGCTCGATCCAAACCCGGCCATTTTCCAAATTCATCCCAAACTCACTTAGAGTATTGAAAAAGTACTGCCTCATCACAAGGGTCCCAGTTCCGTAGATGGCGCGTCGTTCGGTTGCGCGGTCTTGAAGATATTCGCATTTAAGCGAAGTCGGGCTCAGCCCGTCAAGCCCAGTGGGCTGTGGCGGGTTGGCACGACCTGGTTCGACGGGTCTGACCCGGCTGGGGGTCTTCCCGGCCCAGTTTGGTGAGTCCGACCTAGAAGGGGGTCCATCCTGGCCTGGTGGGGCGCGGCCCACCCACGGACCCGGCCCATGTAGCGGGCCAGATTGGCTCACCCGGCGGTGCCAAGCGGCGCTGCCCTCCTCTGCTCATCCGGTCGTAGCCGACCAGTTCTATCAGATGTTAGTGGCTCGCTGGCTAGGCCATGGTTCTTCCCACACTGCGCCACATTTCTTCATCCCAACCGATAGGTAGCCAACCAGTTCGCCGGTCAAGAGGCCCGTGATTGCGGGTCGCGTCTCCTCCGCGTGGCCCTAGCGGGCACCGCGACCTCCTAGCCCAACCGGCCGTAGCCGGCCGGTTCTTCTCCAGCTGAGTGGCCCGTGATTGCGGGCCACGATCCTCCTCCACGCGGCGCCTTTGGGCGCCGCGGTCTTCCTGTGGGCCAACCGGTCGTCCCGCTGCCCGGCTCCGCAGTGGTCGGCTCGGCTGATCGCCTCCGAACCATCACCATAGCATGACGGTGCCACAGACCTGCTACACTTTGCGTGGTGTGTTGGCACCGCCCCACTTCCACCTCTGAAATTAATCACCATAAGCCAACGGAGGGACATCGCGCCATTTTTTTTCAGCTCTCACCCTCTAGGTTAAATGATAACAATTTTCCACTGTCGAACAAGGTAAACGTCGAAGAGCATGGATATAATTAAAGTAATCACATCACCTACCTTGTTTAGAAGTTCATTCATTGACAATGGAATTTATCCGTTGACGTAGGGGTGCGTCTGAGGAGGAAGCATCATTATTGGTGATTTTCTTTGTGGACGACATTTATTTCTTTGACACGGACGGAGGTCGTTAGAGAAGTTCTTCGTGTTCTTCATGGGAAGAATACTTTATTCCAATTCTCCAAAGCTTCTCCAAGGTATAATCGCCATCCAACGTAAAATAATAGGCCCCCTATTATTTTAATTTTGGCATGCCATTCAAAATAAATCAAACACTCAAATTAATTAATGAAGACATTAATTATTTGTGTTGGCACAATTAAGGAGAGGGAGGTGGAGATGCTCCACCATAATGTGGGAGTTCAAAAGTTAAGAAACGGTTCAAGGAGTTAAAGTGGATTTGAAGGGTTAGATGCACGTGTGGACCCCACCACATAATATCCTCCCGTGGGAGGTTATGTGAGAGTGGGCCCCACCTCCAACATTCCTTTGGAGAAATTAACCACCACCTAAATAAATAAAAATATGTCACTTATATTTTTATCTAATATATTTAGGAACCCCAAAATTAACTTCCACTCTCGACCAAACGCAACTGTGGTAGAGGTCTCCTTAAGCGAATATCAGCACTGAAAGTTAGTCGATGTCATCAGATTTCAATTCTGAGCACCTGTTCAAAAGAGAGAAAAACTCGCACGTGTGTTTACTGACTGTGCCCAAATAAAACATCAGAAATTGTTTCCGGGCACACCGGTCCTCGGAATCAGGCACCATTAGAAACTGAAGACTCATAAAATTCCAAAGAATTTAAGAAAAAAAATTTACTTGAAATTTCCTCGTCTTTACATTACCCCCACCTCAGATCTTTGCATCCCCGTAAAGCTACAAGACACACTAGGGAAACAAATGGGGGTACTGAGCATTCATCTGAGCCTCTAACTCCCATGTGCTCTCCTGGAGGTTCCCGTACTGCCAGTGAACGTGCACCAGAGGAATCGACCATTCATCCAGGACCCTCTCCTATTGATCCTTAGTCTCCACTGGAACCTCCATGAATGTCACCCCGTCATCAATGTCCTGCTCCCCATGGTCGATGATGTGGGACAAGTCGTGCACATCTCTCCTCAGCTGAGATATGTGGAAGACGCCGTGCACCCGGTGCAACTAAGGTGTAAGGGTCAGGTGGTAAGCCACCTCTCCTACTCTGCTGGGTACCTGTAATGTCCTCATAAATCACAGAGATAACTTTCTACCTCGACCAAATATCCATAGACCTCGTCAAGGTGAGACTTGTAGGAAGACGTGGTCTCCATCCTCGAACTCCAGTGGTCTCTGTCTCCTTTCAGCGTAGGACTTCTGTCTACTCTGTGCAGTCTTCATCTGCTCCTAGATGATCTACACCTTCTCCATTGTAGCTTGAAGCATCTCTGGTCCTACAAGTGCTAACTCCCCAGGGCCAGTCCAGTAAAGAGGTGATCTGCAAGTTTGGTCGTACAGTGCCTCGTAAGGTTCCATCCCGATGATGGAGTGGTAACTATTGTTGTACGGAAACTCCACCAAGGGTAAGTGATTATCTAAGCTACGACTAAAGTCTAAGACACATGCATAGAGCATGTCCTCGAGAGTCTGAATGGTTCTCTCAGTCTGACAATCCGTCTGAGGATGGAAGGCGGTGCTCAAGCGAAGTTGCATCCCAAAAGCCTCCTGTAACACCTTCCATAGCCGGGAAGTGAAACGAGCATCTCGATCAGAGATGATAGTCGATGTCCCACCATGAAATTGTACGATCTCATGAACTTAAATGTGTCTCGAGATCTCTACTGAGCCCTGATCTCTGATCGGTAAGAAGTGAGCTGACTTGGTGAGTCGGTCTACGATCACCCAGATATAGTCGTGTCCTCTAGATGTACGTGGAATTAACGTTACAAAATCCATGGATATCTCTTCCCACTTCTACTTTGGAACCTATAAGTGCTTAACCAAGAATGCTAGAACCTAGTTCTCTGCCTTCACTTTCTGACAAGTGAGTCATCGAGAGACAAAATATGCTACTACTTTCTTCACACCTGGCCACCAGTGCTATCGTCTGAGGTCCTGATACATCTTCTCCACTCCTGGATGTACCGCTAGTGGGGAAGTGTGGAACACCCTCAAAATATCCTCCTAGAGTGAAACGGGTACCATGGTACGTCCTCTGAAGGGGATTCAGTTCTCCCCACCTTCAAAAAACCCATCAGGTGAAAGCCCTGAGGATATCTGAGCACGTCGCGTCTCGCATTCAACGCCCCCACAATGTGACTCTCTGACTCGCTGAAGAAGTAGAGGAGTGACTTTAGAAGGGCTTCTCCATCTCTATCCACAATGGATATCTACAACACGGCCAGCTGCTTGGTCTCCTCTCCTAGTAGCTGAATTCCTAATCTCCTGCTAAGAGCATCTGCTACAACGTTCCCCTTCCCAGGAGTATAGACTATCTCTAAGTCATAGTCCTGGAGGAACTCAAGCCATCATCGCTATCTCAGGTTCAGGTCCTTCTATGAGAAGATGTACCTGAGACTATGGTGGTCATATTAGACTGTAAATTGATCACCCATCAGATAGTGTCGCCACATCTTCAATGTGAACACCACTGCTGCGAACTCCAGGTCATGGGTAGCGTATTTCTGCTCGTGCTGTCTCAACTGTCATGAACCATACATGATCACTGCTCTCTCCTGCATCAGGACACACCCTAGTCCAGTCTATGATTTGTCATAGTAAACTACGTACCCTAAGCTGTCCTCCGGTAGCCTCAAGATGGGGGCACTGGTTAATATCTTCCTCATCTCTTAAAATCTCGGTTGGCATCTCTCTAACCACACGAAGGGTTTCCCCTTATTCTTCAATGCTGAAAGAGGTTCTACAACTCTAGATATGTCTGGCACAAATCATAGAAAATACCCAGCCAATCCTTGAAAACTCCAATCCTCCGTCACACTCCTGGGTGGCTCCCAAGAAATTACGGCCTCGATCTTTGCTGGATCCACTACAACTCCAGCCTCCGAGATGACGTGTCCCAGAAAGTGAACCTCTAGAATCCATAACTAGCACTTCGAGAGATTACCATAAATTTGGTGCTCTCGGAGTGTGTCCAATACTACCTACAAATGGTAGGCGTGCTCCTCCTCAGTAGTCGAGTAAATCAGTATGTCTTCGATGAATACTACGACAAATCAATCAAGGTAAGGTTGGGAGATCTTGTTCATGAGACTCATGACCACTGCTGGAGCATTGGTTACGCCGATGGTCATAACCAAAAAATTGAATTGGCCATACCGACACCTACAGGCTGTCCTCTGTACATCCTCATCTCGAACTCTGTGATGATGATAGCCTGACCTGAGGTCTATCTTTGAGAACCATCGTGCTCCCTTGAGATGATCAAAGAGGTCGTTAATCCTCAAGAGTGGGCACTTCTTCTTCATGGTCACCTGATTCAGGTGACGGTAGTCGAAACACAATCACAATCTCACATCCTCCTTCTTGGCGAACAAAATCGGTGATGGCTAGGGTGAAACACTGGGTCATATAAATCTCTTCCCCTACAGGTCATCTAGTTGTACCCGCAGCTCACAAAGCTCGGCGGGAGCCATCTGATATGATGGAGTAGATATCAGTGTTGTCCTGGGGTACAGGTCAATGTAGAAGTCTACCTCTCTTTGAGGAGGTAGTCTTGGAACATCATCAGGAAAAACACTTGCGTGATGATCCACCAAAACAGGAAAACTCGGACAACACACATCAACAGCTCCGAGGATGAGACTAGCCAACTGATGTGTAATCGGCTGCCCCCTTCTTTGTGTAAGTTCATACTGCACTGCTAAGGCTCCCTTCTCACCGGTGAAGGTGAACCTCGTCCCATCCGTTCGGATACACCTCACTTTGCAACTAATGCAGTCAATCTAAGCATGAACTGTGGATAACCAGTCCATACCCAAGATGACATCATAAGGTCTCGACACCACTACAAGAACAACCCAGCTGAAGCTCTCACCTCCTAGAGTAAGCTCACACTACCAGCACCAGTGCGTAATTGTCTAATCTACTCCTGTAAGAGTCTCATTCCATTAAGATCAAGCCAATAGCTCCGTTGGAATCTCCAAGCTCCGAACGAGGGCAGCGGCAATAAAAGAATGACTCGCACCTGTGTCTATATGTACCGCAGCAAGGGTGGAGTAGACACAGATAGTACCTAGAATAATCTCAGGTGCAACATGGTCATAGGCCTCAACTTCCTGGAGCTAAGTCCACCTTTTTCCGCCAGCTTCCTATGGTCGGGGTGGACCTCCTAGTGGTGGTGATGGTGGTAGAACCTCGAAATATCGTCCACCACCCACTGCTCTGCCAGCTCCTCTTCCACGTCCGCCAGATCCTGGCGGACCGCCATGTTTGAACCTCTTCCTCTGCCTGGGAGGTCCCTGTACTGTCTGCTGCTCATCTACATGGTGGGTCGGGCAATCACGAGCCATGTGGCCATGCCCGCCGCATGCAGAGCACTGCCTACTCATCGTATAGTTTACTCTGTCTTGTGTGCCCCGCACAACCGAACCTGTATCCTGGGATCTCCCACCTGATGTCCTGGTCCACATGGACCTCTATGACATATTTCTAATGTCATATGTAGAAGACTCCACTACGTGTCGCCCTGTGGTGGGTCTCGCTACTGGTGATAGCTCAACGAGAAAACTCCCCACTAGAAGGGCTCGCTCCAGCACCCCTGCCTGCGTCAGAATGCTGAGGGGAATCATCGAAGCCCTGATCTCATGCTTGTGTCCCTGCTCGAAGGTCCGGGCCCTGAAGAAAGGGTCTCATACCATATCCATGGAGTAGCGTGAGAGGTCAGTGAACCTCTCTGAGTACTGAGCTACCATCATACTGCCCTGCTGTAGATGAAATAACTCCTGAATCTACACCGCACGAAGGGTGCCTGGAACAAAATTTGAGCGATAGAGACTCTCGAAGTCTATCCAGAGTAATGATACCTCTTCATTCACCTGGATCATCAGGATCCACCATCTGCCTGCAGCTTCATGCAGGAGACTCGCAGTAAGGATCCCCATAAGGTCAGCCGATGTCTCTACCAATCTAAAAACTCTCACGACAGCCTCCACGCAATCCTCAACAGCTTGTGGGTCCATCTCTCCCTAGAACCTGGGCAACCTCTAGTGCTAGAACTCGTGAAATGCACTCAGGTGGTGTTCACTCTCAGCTTCTGGAGCTGGTGGTATCGGTGGCCAACCGGGAAGTGGTACCTCTTATACCTCCATTGTGATGGGGCCCTGTACCAAGGCATCGTCGCTCGGTGGGCTTCCATCTCATACGTAACTCGGAGCCCTAGTTGGAGGCCTTTTTGGGGCCATCCTGAAAAGAAACAAGTGCACCACAGTCAAAACAATATACCTGGTGAGATGACACAAAGTAGTCACCAAGAAAACTTTTTAAAGGAAACACACATGCAATCTGTGTTTTCATGCACTGGGTCGGAGATCAGAAGTCAGAGTCCTAGTGTATGGATAGGTCGGCCGCCACACTAACACCGGCTTACCTAATCTGATAAACACAACAAAAATACTTAACACTATTGTTATTAAGAGAATCAGAGTCTATGTTCTGCGGTAGAACCGACTCCTCTGATACCAATTCGTCACAACCCGTCCTCGGGGCCCATACCGTGTGATTAGTCACTGAAAGTGGATAATATTAATTGTTAATATCTTTATATTCATTGTTCCAAAGTCTATAAACATTGTTTTTAGTGCATTACATAAATATAACTTCATTTCTCATCAAAAATGCAATTCCCGTTTAAAATTCAAATTTGGGTCCAATCATTCATTTGTTTGTTGACAATATTATATTCATTTTCTGAATTTGAAATTTTTTTATATTATTTATCACTTTGTTTGGAACATTTTATCTTTTAGGTCCGATGGATGAATCTCAAAGGAAGATGGAGAATTTTGCGCCTGAAGGCAGAAACTTGCTGGAAAAAGCATAATGGGCCTAAGGCCCATCAAACAAATGTGGGGCCCAGATACCAAGCCCAATGAAGTTCAAATTTATACAGTAGAAAGATAAAAATATGAGGATAATTTTATTCAACTGTGGATGGAGCAAATTCGGATGTTTTCATGATGATAAAGGGATCTGAAGTTGAGAATTAAATGGTGGACCTGACATTAATGCACAGAAATCAGTCCCACCATTTCGACCATAACATCCAAACCACTGAGCCAAATTTCCTAAATTTTTTAAAGATCATAGAGGACAGATGGAAGAAGATATTTTATCTTCTACAACCCCTCCGGATTCGGCCTTATTCAATTACAAATTCACACGTCAACATGGTGGACGAATTTGGACAGTTTTCCGGGTCAAATTCGAAACGTCAATTTCTTTTTGATTATTCACCCTCATTTTGACTCTATTAATTGATGGGGGGTGAATTGATTGTGGGGGGTGGACCTAAGTCTCCTAATATTCCTATATAAGGAGATGGTGGTGAAGGTAATTATCATCTAACATTTTTCTTTGAATCCATGTTTTTCTTTCATCCATTGTATTTCTTTCAATTGTAATTTTCTGCTTTCAATTTGTAATCGCATCGTTAAGTTTTCCCATGTAAGTTTTTCTTTCACATTTATTATTTTAATAAAATTTCTTCTTCTTCATCACTTTTTATTTTCCTTTTCTTCACACGTTGATACCGTTGAATCATGGTGTGAAATTATTCACACCAGCACTTGTGATTTCAATCACACAACGGTGGAGTGTTCGTTCTTTTAATAATTTTCTTCATCATCAATTCTGCCCCCATAAGTCTACATCCCGCTTCCATTGGTATAATAGCATCAATGGAGGGCTAAACTATTAAGGGTTGATCCAAGGGAGTAGCAAGGTCATGGATTGAATTTTATTTCATGTACTTAATTTTTAAATCTATTCGTTATTTTAGGATTTCCATTTGATGAGTTACATTCTTTCTCATATTTTCCAACTTTAATGATGACACATTTTGAGTGCTAGTACGATCTATTTCCTTTGAGTACTCATTACAGTGATCCTCAAAGTGAATTGGTGATTGGACTTGGAATTGTGTAGGGATTAAATTGGTTAATGATTTGAAAGAATTATCTCATTATTTGGATATGTCTTGAATTAATGACATGAAATTTTCTAAGAAAAGAAATTCATCCAATCCACCCCAAGAAAAACCCTAAGATCAACCCACCATCAATAATTGTTTATGTTGGTCGTAGTGGATACTCAAGAGGGGGGGTGAATTGAGATCCAATTAAAATTTCTATTAAAAACAATTTCTATTAAAATCCCCCAATTTCAAAAACAAATTAAACTGTAGTGAATTTATACAGATTATAAAGGTTCAATTAGTTTCTCGAAGATTGATTAGTTCTCAGTTAACTTAATCTTATGATTAAATTAACTTTTGAAACTAACTTACTGGTTTACAATAAATATAAACACTTGCGAGTTTAACTATAAAAGTAGCTTTGAAAATAAATTATATTTCAAAGTAATAGTAGCGGAATATGAAATAAATATATATAGTATGGATATAAACTTTAACTAAAAACACAGAGGAGTTAACCAAGAGGTTCAGTCTCAATCCAAGACTTATTCCACTCAAAAGTTCATAAAGATGATCCACACCCTGGATTGGGGATCAACAGTTTACAACTATCCAGGTCCAAGACCTCTACCACTGTTATTCGTGGGAAACAAAATAACAGCAACCAGCTGTCCAGGTCACACACGACCTCTACCACTATCCACAGTGGGAAATGAAGTATAAAAAGGTTTGTTGAGGATTTAAAGATCCTCCAGTTAGAGTACAGGAGTCATTGTGTGTGTATAATATAGCAGATAACACACACTGCTCAAAATGTAGAATAAATGAATCACAGAGCAGAGAAGTAGAGTTTAGACATGGCTCTGGTGATTTCAGTGCAGCTCTGGACTCTTTTGTATTTGATAAGAAGTAATTTTGAGTCCTCTTCTCGTTTTGTTTGAGAAGCAGAGTGTCGTATGCTTCAGGTTCACAGGCAGTGAGATGTAGTCGATGAAGTTCTTCAATGTTCTTTTGTATGCACATAACTCTTCTTGAGTAGGCTTGATTGTGTATGAAGTTTTGTGTAATCTATTGATATCTATCTACTATTCTTTTTTTGTTTCTTCCTCCTCTTTCTTCTTGTATATCTAGTGTGTTCTCTTATATCTTTCTTCTTCTTCTGTTTTCTTCTTCTGAGTTCTTCCAGCAGCAGAGTCTTCTTGTATTTATCTCACATGCTTTGGAAGACAGAAAAGGTTTCCTTTCCGTAGGTACGAGGTACGGTTTCCTGACATCCGACAACCTTTATTAATTAATTGACAGAGCATTAAAATATACCTGATATGACCGTTGGTTAGATTAAATATAAATAAAGATAAAGAAATTCAAATAGATGTTTATGACTATCGATGAGTTCAAGTGATCGGTAGGTCATCAGCATCAGCATTTGTGGCTAGACATCGGTGTGTCCTGACCGGTGACTCAGATGATTAGCATCAGTGTGTCATTTGATCGGTGACTCATTTGCATCGGTGTATCATTCGATCAGCATCGGTGAGTCATTTGATCGATGACTCATTTGCATCGGTGTATCATTCGATCAGCATCGGTGACTCAGATTGATCAGCATCGGTGAGTCAGATTGATCAGCATCGGTGAGTCAGATTGATCTGCATCGGTGAGTCATATAGATCAGCATCGGTGAGTCAGATTGATCAGCATCGGTGAGTCAGATTGATCAGCATCGGTGAGTCATATTGATCAGCATCGTGGAGTCATATTGATCAGCATCGTTGAGTCAGATTGATCAGCATCGGTGAGTCAGATTGATCAGCATCGGTGAGTCTGATTGATCAGCATCAGTGAGTCATATTGATCACCATCGCTGTATCATTCGATCAGCATCGGTGACTCAATTGCATCGGTGCGACCGTTGTCCTCTGATATGGATCGGTGCGACCGTTGTCTGATATTGGATCGGTGCGAACGTTGTCTGATATTGGATCAGTGCGACCGTTGTCTGATATTGGATCGGTGCAACCGTTGTCTTATATTGGATCGGTGCGACCGTTGTCTGATATTGGATCGGTGCGACCGTTGTCTTGATATTGGATTGGTGCGACCGTTGTCTGTTTGATCCAGAAGTCTTCCCAAATACTTGTAAATCATTAAAAACATAGATAAAAAAACATGATAACAGATTCACTAATAGATTGTTATTAAGTTTATGAGAAATCCAACCGGATTAAATAATAGCGATTTGTGATTATTAAAACAACAATCATAGGAATAAATTCAGCAATCTTCCAGAGGGCTCAACAGTCTCCCCCTTTTTGATAATCACAAATCATAAAAAAAATCAATAATAAAAACATAATGAGATATAAATCTCCCCCTGAAATTAAATCTCCCTCATAGATATTAATCTCCCCCTTAGAGATTGATCTCCCCCATATATATACATCCTTCTACCCCATATATATACATCCTTCTCCCCCTTTGTGATAATCAAAAATAAGGGAAAACATACAAATAAGAGAGTAAAAAAAGAAGGCAACATAGAGAATAGAGAGAGAGAGAAAAATATTTTATAAAGTACAGAAGAGTACAACCAACACATAGATCACCCTATCAAAAACAATACACAGATATTTCTGGGGATACAAAGGGGATTTTCCTTTTTCATTGGGATCAATAGAGGGTATGTTGGAAGACTTGGAGGCAGGCTGTACTGGGCGAATCTGAAGGGGTGGTAGGACAACTCTGGCAGGTGTAGGAGAAGGTGCTACGGAGGTTTGTTGTTGAGTATCAGCAGTAGCTGGTTGAGAAGACGTCTGAGGAACTGGTCGTAGTTGGGAGAGTGCCTGAGAAACAGAGAGATGATTTGGAGCTACATCAGAGGCAGGGAGAGGGTCAGCAGTAGGAAGCACAATGGCAGTGGCTTAGGCATTCAGATAAGGCTTCAAAATATTTATGAAATTCTGAATAAGTTCTGCACCATACTGCATAGCCTTTTCGAAATCATCTTTGTTCTCCATGACTGTGCCAAAGTAGGAGTAAAATCTTGCAACTGACAAACTTGAGCCTTGAAAGCTTGAGTGACTGGAGGTAGTTTCAGATTCTCTGCCAACACCTTGAAAATTGCAGCCATCTCATGCTTTGTATAAATCTTTGAAAAGTAATGATCAACCTTTTCCTTGATCTCTTTCAGAGCCTTTTTGGCATCTGCTAAATATATGGTTGCCATTTCATGACTGTGAGAATAGTGCTCCTTCATTTTCTTTAAATAATCCAGATCAAGAACTTGTCTAACAGCTGCTAACTCATCATGCACAACCTCCCTTAGAGCCTCTAGCTCATAGGTAGTGATTTTGGTTACTTTGGCAGTACTAGATTTGCTAACTATTTGAGTTATCTCAGCTTTCAATCTTCTCAAATCAGACTTGTTGAGATGTTCAATTAAATTCCTCAAAACTTCCATCATTCCAGAGATGGTTGATCTAAATTAGCTTGATAAAGATACTAAGACAGTGTGGAGATCCCTCATAGTCTTGTTCATAGAGGCTATGTGCCTTCCAATAAGCTCACCAGTATTGGCCAGGTCTGGCTTCACAGCATTCGATACTCTTTGTGAGAAAGCGTCCAACGATGCTTCAGAAACTTGCAGAGAAACTTGAGTAAGGGCATTTGAAATTTCTTCTCTGACTGTATCTCTCACAGCAGCCAGCAATTCAGTCTTAAACTTATCAAAATCAGCTTGAGAGATTGCAGAACCAGACAGATGAACATCTGTAGAATCAACAACAGGAGCAGATCTTGCTTCACTTGGGAGGGTTTTCTTCATAACTGCAGTAGATTCTAACATTTCCTCTTCTTCTTCAGAGTAGTCTAAGCCCAAAACAGCAAAACCAGGATAGTCATCCCAAACAGCAGCACACAAGGTATATTTCGGTTTCCCATAACTTGTTGTTCCACTGATTTCTGGTGATTCTTTCTTTCCAGAGGCATCTGTTTCTAGTACTGTTTGATGTGTTTCCGTTGGAGGTACAACAAGACCATCTACAGGTCGGTTAACACCATCATCATCAACAACAACACTTTGTTGTGGTTCTATTGAAGGTTCAGCCAGACCATCTACAGGTCGGTTAACACCATCATCATTATTACCATCACCATCATCATCACCATCTCCATCATCATCATCACCACCTTTCTCATTATCACTCTTCTCAGAGTCTTCACTGGTAGAAACTTCAGTGTCAGTACCTTCTTCATCACCAAGAATTGGTTCAGATTCAGGTAAGGCCAAAGGTGGACTAGCATGTCCAAAATCTATTCTTTTCTTTGGACTCACTGTATCAGGATCACTCCTATCATCAGGAGGTGACACACTTCCATCTTCTGTCTCGGATTATTCCATTATTTGACCTTTGGTAGCTTCATTTCTTTCATCCTCTTCCTCATCATCAGAATAAACTGGTTCCTCATTTGCGTTCAAACCAGGGTCTCTCAAAACCTTAGGCCTCTTTCCATGATTTGTGGGATTGTAGGCTTCATACAGTTTGTCTTCATCAGCAACCCAACACTTCTTCCATGGATTCCAATTGATTTTCATCCTCTTGAAGATCTCTTTGTTGAGACAGAAAGGATGATCTGTTTCAGCTACTTCATCATCTTCATCAACACATTCTAGATTCTTGAGCATGGTAGAGATCATCTTGGAGTAAAATAAGGAAGTGGCTTTCTTGGACGGTTTTACCATTCCAGCTATTTGCACCATCACATATCTACACAAATTGATCTTCTCATGGGTTTTCAGAAGAAACAACAGGAAAACATCCTGGTACTTTACAGCAGCAAAATCTCCTCTCCTAGGGCAAAGTTGGTGCTGAATAAACTTGAAAAGAAGTCTGCATTCACCATCCAACTCTGAGGATGTGATTCTCCTCGACTCTTTGTTTCCAGTCAGAAGCTCTAGAGCTAATTTATAAGAGAAGTAATCAGTGATTGGAGGAATATTCCCAACATAATCCTCATACCGACCCTCATGGGGTACATTTAAGCACTCTACCCACTATTTAGATGAAAAGGATATTTTCTTTCCTTTTACTTCAGAAGACATCCGGGCAGCCTCCACACCATCTAGAGTGATTTTCAGATTCATATAAAACTCATGTAACAGCTTCGGGTAGTCTACTAGTGAGTTGTCTGAAAACCAATCTGTCCATCCTTGTGATTCAAGAACTTGCAGCAACAGTGACTTACTTGATAAAAGCCAGGCAGAACTGACTTCTCTTTCTCCATCAACAATCCGAGTTTCCAGGTTCGGATTTATTTATCGTTGAGAGGTACTAATCGACTCGCCTCGAGAATGCTTTAGAGGTACATGACTGTCTGATCCTTTGCTCGGTCTCTTTTTCTTAGCCATTCGATGATTTTGGGGAAAGAAGGAGTTCGAAGGTTCGAGGTAGAGGAGAAGAGAAGTTAAAGGGTTCGGCAGGAAATGAAAGGTAAAAGGTTTAGGGAAGAGAAATAGTCGCGTATCATTTATTTTATCATTTAGGGTTCCCATAAAAAGGATAAATGAAATTAATTAATTAATTACAACATAATAAAAAGTAATACAACGAAACGGTTTGACAGACCGGTGTGACAGATCGGTTTCACTGATCGGTTTCACAGATCGGTTTTACAGATCGGTTTCACAGATCAGTTTCACATATCAGTTTCACAAATCAGTTTTACAGATCAGTTTCACAGATCAGTTTTACAGATCGGTTTCACAGATCGGTTTTACAGATCGGTTTCACAGATCATTTTTACAGATCGGTTTCACATATCAGTTTTACAGATCGGTTTCACAGATCGATCATACACAAATCTTGTTTAATAAACTTCATTCTTTCATAGAATAAAGTCTTTTAAAGATATCAGCTAATTGATGTTCAGAGTTAATAAATTTTATAGAGATATCACCTTTATGATAATAATCTCTTAGAAAGTGATGTCTGACATCAATGTGCTTAGTCCTAGAGTGAGACACAGGGTTCTTAGATATGTTAATTGCACTAGTATTGTCATAGTTAATTGAAACATGTTTAAAATCAAATCCATAGTCCAATAAAGTGTGTTTCATCCACAGAATCTGTGCACAGAAACTACCAGCAGTGATGTATTCTGCTTCAGTAGTAGATAATGCAACTGAGTTCTGTTTCTTACTACACCATGATACTAGAGATTTTCCAAGTAAGTGACATGTTCCAGATGTGCTTTTCCTATATAACTTGCAACCAGCAAAGTCAGCAACTGAATAACTAGTTAGGTCAAATGATTGTCCTTTTGGATAAAACAAACCTAAATTTACAGTATAATTAAGATATTAAAAAATCCTTTTAACAGCCACTAAGTGTGACTCTTTAGGATTAGCTTGAAATATAGCACACATACACACACTAAACATAATATCTGGTCGACTAGCAGTAAGATAAAGCAAGCTCCCAATCATACCTTTGTAATTGGTTTCATCAACTGGTTTCCCAGTTTCATCAATATCCAATTTGCAGGTAGTACTCATGGGTATATCACTTTCCTTAATACTATCCAAACCAAAACGTTTTAACAAATCCTTAGTATATTTACTTTGATTTAGAATAATTCCATCTTTAGTTTGAAAGATTTGAAATCCAAGAAAGTACTTAATCTCTCTCATTAAGCTCATTTCAAATTCATTTTGCATAACCTTTGAAAATCAGTACATAAAGAATTTTTAGAAGATCCAAAAATAATATCATCAACATAGATTTGTACTATTAAAACATCTTTTGAAAACATTTTTATAAATAGAGTGGGATTAGCTATTCCTTTTGTAAATCCTTTTGAAATAAGAAAGTTTGAAACTCTTTCATACCAAGCTCTTGGAGCTTGTTTTAAACCATATAAGGCTTTAGAAAGTTTAAAAACATGATTTTGAAAATGAGGATTTGTGAAACCAGGTGGTTGTTCTACAAAAACATCTTCATCAATAAAACCATTTAAAAAATAACTTTTCACATTCATTTGATATAACTTGAAATTCAGATGTGATGCATAAGAAAGTAAGATCCTAATTGCCTCTAATCTGGCTACAGGGGTAAAGGTTTCCTCATAGTCAATTCCTTCTTCTTGATTGTAACCTTGTGCAACTAGCCTAGCTTTGTTTCTAATGATGTTTCCAGATTCATCTACTTTGTTTCTAAACACCCATTTTGTGCCTATGGTTATAGTGTCCTTAGGTCTTTCTACTAATTTCCAGACTTTGTTTCTTTCAAATTGATTTAGTTCTTCTTGCATAACTATTACCCAAAATCCATCATTGATGGCATCATTGATGTGTGTAGGTTCTAGCTGTGATAAGAAGGCTTGATGTTCAAACTGATTTCTAAGAGAAGCTCTAGTCTGTGTCCCTCTATCAAGATCTCCTACAACAGTATCTAAGGGATGATTCCTCAGAATCCTAGTTGATCTAGAAAAGGTAGGACTTGAGATTTCAGGTTCATCTATAGGTTGAGGTTCAACAGAAGCAGGGTCTAGAGAATTTCCAGAGCTAGATGTTTTAACTTCAGGTCCACTGTTTTTATCATTATGGTTCAAACCAGAGAGATCATCTTCAAGATTTTCAAAAGAGGTCTTAGGTTCATGTGGATCAGTTTCATCAAATTTGATATGAACAGATTCTTCCACGCATTTGGTTCTTTTATTGAAAACTCTATAGGCTTTACTAGAAGTAGAGTAACCTAGGAAAATTCCTTCATCATTCTTGGATGAAAACTTTTCATGATTATCTTTAGTATTAAGAATAAAGACTTTGCAACCAAAAACTTTGAAGTAGTTAACTTTAGGTTTCCTATGGTTCCATAACTCATAAGGGGTCCTCTTATGAACAGGTCTAATCAAGACTCTATTAATAACATAGCAAGCGGTATTGACAGCTTCACCCCAAAAATAAATAGGTAGGTCATACTCATTGAGAATAGTCCTAGAAATTTCTTGCAGGGTTTTATTCCTTCTTTCTACTACACCATTCTGTTGAGGTGTCCTAGGGGCAGAGAAGTTGTGACTATAGCCACTGTGTGAGCAGTAAGATTCAAACTCATGATTTTCAAACTCACGGCCATGATCACTTCTCAAGGTCTTAATCTTAAGTCCACTAAGGTTCTCTACAGACTTGGAATATTTAACAAAGTAAGAACAAGCTTCACTTTTTTGAGCTAGAAAATATACCCAAGTATATCTAGAAAAGTCATCTACAAGAACATAGACATAGTTCTTCCCATTTAAACTAGAAACTCTAGAAGGTCCAAATAAATCCATGTGAACCAACTCGAGAGGTTGAGAAGTTGACACTTCTTTCTTTGATTTGAAAGAAACTTTATGTTGCTTTCCCTTTTGAAAGGGATTACAAATTTTTTCTGCTGGAAATTCAAGTTTGGGTAGGTCTCTTACTAAGTTCTTCCTAGAAAGTTTTCTAAGTGAATGCACATTTCAGTGTCCTAATTTTCTGTGCCAAATCCAAGACTCTTTTTGAAAATCATTTAAACAAATAATGTTTTTTTAGCTAAGGAATTTAAGTCAACAGCATAAACATTTTCATTTCTTAAAGAAGAAAACACTAAAGCATTTTTAGAATTAAAAACATTGCAAGAATCATGTTCAAATTTAACATAAAAACCATCATCACATAACTGAGAGCTACTTAATAAATTATATTTAAGGCCATCCACAAATAAAACTTTAGAAATCAATACTGAGTTAGTGTTACCAATCTGTCCTAACCCGATGATTTTACCTTTATAATTGTCACCAAAGGTAACAAAACCTCCATCAACTCTGAATAAGATTTTAAAGCATGAAAAGTCTCCTGACATATGTCTTGAACATCCACTGTCTAAGTACCAGGTCTTTCTACAGGATCTCTTTAAGCAGGTTTCCTACAAAACATATTTAAACAGGAAATGATTTTGGTACCCAGATTTTCTTAGGTCCAGATAGGTTATCCAATAATACTTTAGGTACCCATATTTGTCTAATGGGTCTTATATAATTTGTAGAATCACCATACATTGAAAGATAAACCTTATTAGATCCATAACTATGAATATAACTGGTTGAGGCATATGAAGTTCCAGAGCTAGTTACATTTTGTCCAGATTTAGGAATAAATCTATTCTTGGTCAACTGTCTCTGTCCAGGTTTGTAACCTATTCCAGTAGTGTATTTTGGTGAAACTTTTTTTCCTAGAATTTGAGTTAGAGTTTCCTTACCATTGGTAAATTTCTCTAAATCATTTCTGAGTTTCTCATTAGATAATTTCCATTCAGTGTTCTCCTTTAAAAGTTGAGCATTTTTCTCTTTTTCAATAGTGAGTTCAGTTTCAACTGTAGTGGTGAGAGCATGTTGTTTCTTTAATGATTTGTATTTATCCTTAAGTTCATTGCACGTCTCTTCTAACATATCACAATATTCAAACAATTCAGATTTAGACATGTTATCACATTCAGAATCATCTCCAGAATAATATGAATTAGAAGTAGGAGTTTCTGAGGACACCTCAGAAGTGTTTGTCAAGAAACACATGTTTTCCTTATTTCTGTGTTCTGTTTCAGAAACTTCAGATTCACTAGAACTGTACTCAGAAGCACTCCAAGTAGCCTTCATGGCCTTTTTTAACTTATTGTCCTTGTATTCATACTTCTTCCTGTATTTCAGCTTTGGAAAGTCAGCTTTTATGTGTCCTTTCCTTTTACACTCATAACAGACAACTTCATCTGATTTATCAGATTTCTTCCAGCCATTTTCCAATGTCCCTTGTTACCATACTTACCTTTGTAGTTTGACTTTCTGAAAAACTTCTTCTTCCTATAAAACTTTTTAAATCTTCTGGTAATGTGAGCCATCTCAGCATCACTGTCAGAGTCTCTCTCACTATCTTCACAGCTTGAGCTTTCGTTTATAGCTTGAAGTGTTTCCTTATCCTTGTTCTTTGAGTTTATAGTTTTTAAGGCAACAGACTTTCTTCTAGGTTCATCGTCTTCTTCTTTATTCACCTTGAGTTTCTCTTCATACATCATCAGTTTTCCAATCAGTTCTTTGACTGGCAGTTCTCGAATGTGACACGATTCTCTAATGGAGACAGAGGTTCCTCTCCATCTTTCAGGTAGACATCTCAAAATTCTCATGATTTGTTCCTTTGCTAGAACATCCTTTCCTAGAGAGGTCATTTTGTTGACAATTTCATTGAACCTAAGATACATATCAGAAATGGGTTCATCAGGCTTCATTTTAAAATTATCATACTTAATAGTATAGGTATTCAATATCTTTTCCTTAACATTTGTTGTTCCTTCATGAGAAACAGCTAAGGTATCCCAAATTTCATATGCAGTTTTACAAGAAGAAATTCTATTAATTTATTCATCTCCTAGAGCACAGTACAGGGCATTCATTGATTTACAATTATTATTGTAAGCAGTCTTTGTAGGTTCAACCCAAGTAGATCTAGCAGTAATGGGAATTTTATATTCAGATTCAATAGCAGTCCAAATATCAAAACCTATGCTTTAAAGATGAATTTTCATTTTGAGTTTCCACTGAGCATAGTTGTTTCCATTGAAAAAAGGTGGCCGGTTAGTAGCAGCACCCTCAAGTCTATTATCCATGATATCACAAAAAGAATTTTAAAGAGATAAAAATTTAGAACTAACAGAAATTTTAAGAACTTTAAAATACAACTAAAATCACAGTTGAAAAAGCAGAGTACTTTAGAAAATATTTTCCAACCTCTGATACCAAATGTTGGTCGGAGTGGATACTCAAGAGGGGGTGAATTGAGATCCAAATTAAAATTTCTGTTAAAAACAATTTCTTTTAAAATCCCCCAATTTCAAAAACAAATTAAACTGTAGTGAATTTATATAGATTATAAAGGTTCAATTAGTTTCTCAAAGATTGATTAGTTCTCAGTTAACTTAATCTTATGATTAAATTAACTTTTGAAACTAACTTACTGGTTTACAATAAATATAAACACTTGCGAGTTTAACTATCAAAGTAGCTTTGAAAATAAATTATATTTCAAATTAATAGCAGCGGAATATGAAATAAATATATATAGTATGGATATAAACATTAACTAAAAACACAGAGGAGTTAACCAAGAGGTTCAGTCTCAAGCCAAGAATTAGTCCTCTCAAAAGTTTATAAAGATGATCCACACCCTGGATCTGGGTTCAACAGTTTACAACTGTCCAAGTCCAAGACCTCTACCACTGTTATTCGTGGGAAACAAAACAACAGCAACCAACTGTCCAGGTCACACACAACCTCTACCACTATCCACAGTGGGAAATGAAGTAAAAAAAGGTTTGCTGAGGATTTACAGATCCTCCAGTTAGAGTACAGGAGTCAGTGTGTGTGTTTAATAGAGCAGATAACACACACTGCTCAAAATGTAGAATAAATGAATCACAGAGCAGAGAAGTAGAGTTTAGAAATGGCTCTGGTGATCTCAGTGAAGCTCTGGACTCTTTTGGATTTTTTCAGAAGTAATTCTGAGTCCTCTTCTCATTTTGTTTGAGAAGCAGAGTGTCGTATGCTTCAGGTTCACAGGCAGTGATATGTAGTCAATTAAGTTCTTCAATGTTCTTTTGTATGCACAGAACTCTTCTTGAGTAGGCTTGATTGTGTATGAGGTTCTGTGTAATCTCTTGATATCTATCTTCTATTCTTTTTTTGGTTCTTCCTCCTCTTTCTTCTTGTATATCTCATGTGTTCTCTTATGTCTTTCATCTTCTTCTGTTTTCTTCTTCTGAGTTCTTCCAGCAGTAGAGTCTTCTTGTATTTATGTCACGTGCTTCGGAAGACAGAAAAGGTTTCCTTTCTGTAGGTACGAGGTACGGTTTCCTGAAATCCGACAACCTTTATTAATTAATTGATAGAGCATTAAAATATACCTGATATGACCGTTGGTTAGATTAAATAAAAATAAAGATAAAGAAATTCAAACAGATGTTTATGACTATCGATGAGTTCAAGTGATCGGTAGGTCATCAACATCAGCATTAGTGGCTAGACATCGGTGTGTCCTGACCGGTGACTCAGATGATTAGTATCAGTGTGTCATTTGATCGGTGACTCATTTTCATCGTTGTATCATTCGATCAGCATCGGTGAGTCATTTGATCGGTGACTCATTTGCATCGGTGTATCATTCGATCAGCATCGGTGACTCAGATTGATCAGCATCGGTGAGTCAGATTGATCAACATCGGTGAGTTAGATTGATCATCATCGGTGAGTCATATTGATCAGCTTCGGTGAGTCAGATTGATCAGCATCGGTGAGTTAGATTGATCAGCATCGGTGAGTCATATTGATCAGCATCGGTGAGTCATATTGATCAGCATCGGTGAGTCAGATTGATCAGCATCGGTGAGTCATATTGATCAGCATCGGTGAGTCAGATTGATCAGCATCGGTGAGTCAGATTGATCAGCATCGATGTGTCATTCGATTAGCATCGGTGACTCATTTGCATCGGTGCGACCGTTGTCCTCTGATATGAATCGGTGCGACCATTGTCTGATATTGGATCGGTGTGACCGTTGTTTGATATTGGATCAGTGCAACCATTGTCTGATATTGGATCGGTGCGACCATTGTCTGATATTGGATCGGTGCGACCGTTGTCTGATATTGGATCGGTGCGACCGTTGTCTTGATATTGGATCGGTGCGACCGTTGTCTTGATATTGGATCGGTACGACCGTTGTCTTGATATTGGATCGGTGTGACCGTTGTCTGTTTGATCTAGAAGACTTCCAAAATACTTGTAAATCAATAAAAACATAGATAAAAAACATGATAACAGATTCACTAATAGATTGTGATTAAGTTTATGAGAAATACAACCGGATTAAATAATAGCGATTTGTGATTATTAAAACAACAATCATAGGAATGAATTCAGCAATCTTCCAGAGGGCTCAACAGTTTAGTTCACATACATTTTATTATATGATTTTTAAACTATATCTTTAGTTATCCAATAAAAATATACCTCAAAGTTGTCCACTTCATAGCCAATCCATCAACAAATCATAGTGTCTCAAGGTTTCTTCTTCGGTCCATGTGGATTCGATCCCTACTTTTACTTCAACGACCGCTTTTACCAGTAGGGTAAATTTGGGCGTAACCAAATTTTGGCGCCGTTTCCGGGGACCCAAGTAAGTTTTCCTAGACACCCACCTTCTATTCTCACCTAACTTCTCTTTTCTCACCTATATTTCTCTTTTCTTTTCCCCATTCTATTTTCGTGTGCCCAAAAAAATCCAAATCCAAATTTCATTCAAATACAATGGAGTATCATCAACAATATCCCTTCACAAACTCAAGATTCAATCAGTTTAAAAATCCACATTGGGAATCACCAACCTTTTTTAATCAACCTTTGAATGAATACCACACACCCGATAACATGAACAAAATTTGTAATGATGAATTTTTAAAAGATCAATTTCCATACCTATCAAGAATGTTTGAAAAGATGAATAATGAGGAATTACATGATGTCCAAATATCAATCAATCCTAATCCTGAAATTTTTTTTCAAAAATTGTGTGAACAAATTGAAAAAATGAATTCAGAGGTATCAAGTTTTAGACTAGAACTACAAAACATTAAAACTTGTGTGGACCCCATTCCCACTCAAACCATCCCTTCCTCAATATTTATAGAAGAATCTTGTAACACACAAACCCCTCATCCATTTATTGAAGAACCAACCTTAGGATTTGGGATAATTGGAGAGGATCGTGGAGTTTTTAAAGGGTCTTTAAATCAAGAGGAAATTGATTTTTTGGATTGAAAAGAGGAAAATTTGACATCATGGATTGAGTTTCCTGAATATAACTCCATTAATAAATTTTCAGAAGCACCAATCATTGAACCACTAGGAGAAATCAGAAAAATTGAGTCTATACCCATTCCTGACATTCAACTGGACAATTTTCAGGAGGAATCACAATTTCAAAATGAACATATTATTTCTAAAGAAGAAAGTTATTTTTCAAATTTCCAATATTTTTTAGGAAAATTAAATCAACCCAACCTCAAAATTAAGAACCTTTCATCCCCACTAAATTATCCATTTATAGAGTACAAACAAGACCTTTCAGTTTTCATTCATCCATATCATGAAATCAATAATGTAGCAATGATCCTTGGTGTCTTAGGCAAGACTATAGAAACAACTCGATCAACCATTTTATATATTCCTTGTATTTTACCAATAATTGTAGAAAATAGGATTTCATACGAAACATATTTCAAAAAAAAATTCAATCTAAATCTTGTTGAAGTGGAGAAAGATGGGTTAATTAAAATTTTTAAAGTTGGAATTGGATAAGTTGGGGGGTACAAGTCGAGCCAACGACGTTAAAAAAAAGCGCTGCATGGGAGGCAACCCATGGTTTTCATGTTTCCAATCATTTTGAATCATTTTATTTTTCATATAATAAATTACCATAAACTGTTGACCTGTTCTTCTTTTATGAGTAAGGATGGGTATGAAAGTGGAGTGCCATATTCATCCGTGTCACATGGTGTGATCTCTGAGTAATACCTTACCCAGAAAATATAAAGAAGACAATGTATCATCAGTTTATTTTGTTTTGTTTTATTTTTATGTTTTTATAGGTTAAAAAAAATAAAATGACATTTCATAAGCCATAAGGAAAATCCATTCACCACCATCCAAGCCACTGAGACTCAAATCCAGGATTGAAGGGAGACTACGGCATGCGCTATCATCATCAACCACCAGGTGACTTCATTCCATGATTTTCATTTTAAATTTCTTCTTTGAACTCCACTCCTACCCCCTTATAACTTTTCTTTTCTTTAAACACTGGGGACAGTGTTATTCTAAGTTGGGGGGGATAAAAAATGATTTTTTTTTTCAATAAGAACATGCATGAAAAAAATCCATTAACCATAAACATGATAAACACACATTGAAAACTCTAAAATTGGATATCAAATAAATTTGTCATGCCTTGATTCTGATTTTAATGCAATTTTAAGTTCATGATCATAGTTTTTGGAAAGTGCGGTTGTCCGATGTGATTTTTCAATGTTTAAAATTTCATCCTCTTAATAAAAATTCCACAATGCACGTCTACTGGATCGTGGGTGTAAATTTGAGTTCTTGGGTCCCTTTCATTATAGAATAGGGTTCTAGGGTCACTTTTAGTTTAATTTTAGTATCCAAAAACAATAACAAAAACAAAAAAAACAAAAAAAAAACAAAAAAACAAAAAAAAACAAAAAAAAATTGAAAAAATAATGACCACATAGAGCAATGTTTTGTCCAAATGTGTGGCATCCGGCACTTGGGGATCATGACTCCATAGTTGTGTTGCCAAGAGTTAGGTTTTATATCTCTATTATAGAGCATGAAATTGACAAAATGCGTGGCGTCCGACACTTGGGGATCGTGACTCCATAGTTTTCTTGCCCAGAGTTAGTCTTTTCATATCTATTGTGGTTAAAAAAATCAAAAAAAATCAAAAAAAAATTAAAAAAAATGGATACTCATCTTAATGTTTAATGTGATTCCCACCTAGAGCTTCCATTTTTCCCCTTGAACAATAAAATGGGCCCCATATATTTTATGATGCACAACACTTTATCATGCTTAATTGGAATTGGATGAAATGTGGCAACGAATTTGAACAAAAGAATGGGCTTGGGCTTGGGATATGCTTATGGACCTAGCTTTTTTTAATAATTTTGATGGGTTTTCATAATTTTTTTGGTATTAGATATTTGGGTGAGAAATGTGTACTAAAATATTTTTGGAAAAGGGGATTTGAATTTCATATTTGTAACTTATTTTGCTCGGGACTAGAAAAACTCAAGTTGGGGGTGTGATTAGTCACTGAAAGTGGATAATATTAATTGTTAATATCTTTATATTCATTTTTCCAAAGTCCATAAACATTGTTTTTAGTGCATTACATAAATAGAACTTCATTTCTCATCAAAAATGCAATTCATGTTTAAAATGAAAATTTGGGCCCAATCATTCATTTGTTTGTTGACAATATTATATTTTTTTTATGAATTTTAAATTTTGTTATATTATTTATAACTTTGTTTGGAATATTTTATCTTTTAGGTCCGATGGATTAATCCCAACGGAAGATGGATAATTTTGCGCCTGAAGGCAGAAACTTGCTGGAAAAAGCATAAAGAGCCTAAGGCCCATCAAACAAATGTGGGGCCCAGATACCAAGCCCAATGAAGCTCAAATTTATACATCAGAAATATAAAAATATGAGGATCATTTTATTCACCTGTGTCCGGAGCTAATTCTGATGTTTTCATGATGATAAAGGGATCTGAAGTTGATATTTAAATGGTGGACCCGACATTAATGCACAGAAATCCGTCCCACCATTTCGACCATAACATCCAAACGGCTGAGTCAAATTTCCTGAATGTTTTACAGATCATAGAGGACATATGGAAGAAGATATTTATCTTCTACAACCCCTCCAGATTAGGCCTTATTCAATTACAAATTCACACGTCAATATGGTGGAAAAATCTGGACAGTTTTTCGGGTCAAATTCGAAACGTCAATTTCTTTTTGATTATTCACCCTCGTCTTGACTCTATTAATTGATGGGGGGGGGGTTGAATTGATTGTGGGGGGTGTACCTAAGTCTCCTAATATGCCTATAAAAGGAGATGGTGGTGAATGTAATTATCATCTAACATTTTTCTTTGAATCCATGTTTTTCTTTCATCCATTGTATTTCTTTCAATTGTAATTTTCTGCTTTCAATTTGTAATCGCATCGTTATGTTTTCCCATGTAAGTTTTTCTTTAACGTTTATTATTTTAATAAAATTTCTTCTTATTCTTCACTTTTTATTTTCCTTTTCTTCACACATTGATACCATTGAATCATAGTGTGAAATTATTCACACCAGCACTTGTGATTTCAATCACACAACGGTGGAGTGTTCGTTCTTTTAATAATTTTCTTCTTCTTCAATTCCACTCCCATAAGTCTACATCCCGCTTCCATTGGTATAGTAGAATCAATGAAGGGATAACCTCATAAGGGTTGATCCAAGGGAGTAGCAAGGTCATGGATTGAATGTTATTTCATGTACTTTATATTAAAATCTATTCGTTATTTTAGGATTTCCATTTGATGAGTTACATTCTTTCTCATCTTTGACAACTTTAATGATGACACATTTTGAGTGCTAGTACGATCTATTTCCTTTGAGTACTCATTAAAGTGATCCTCAAAGTGAATTGGTGATTGGCCTTGGAATTGTGTAGGGATTAAATTGGTGAATGATTTGAAAATATTATCTCATTATTTGGATATGTCTTGAATTAATGACATGAAATTTTCTAAGAAAATAAATTCATCCAATCCACCCCAAGAAAAACCCTAAGATCAACCCACCATCAATAATTGTTTAGTTCACATAATTTTTATTATATGATTTTTAAACTATATCTTTAGTTATCCAATTAAAATATACCTCAAAGTTGGCCACTTCATAGCCAATCCATCAACAAATCATAGTGTCTCAAGGTTTCTTCTTCAGTCCCTGTGGATTCGATCCCTACTTGTACTTCAACGACTGCTTTTACCAGTAGGGTAAATTTGGGCGTAACCACCGTGACTACCCCATGCCCACCTTCCATAGGCCATGGGCTGGAAACTAGAACCAAAGGCATAAATCCATATGCTGGGAAGGTATTGCCTTTATAAAAGTAAACTAACACAATAGAGTATGCAACAGGAAGTAAACACTAAGTAAAAATGAATAAAAAGAGTGTGATGGAAAGTAAATGGGTCAATATACAAACCCAACTAAACAACAAGTACAAGTAAAAAGGTAAAAATAGGTGAAAGTAAAGAGCAGCTCCTGGATCGTCCCCCGGGGTTCCTACCTGAAGGGTAGGTACTAATGGCCACCTCAGCACTCATGTACGTCAGTCTCCTCCGTGTGCTGACTCGTCGTAAGGTCCACCTCTGGGTATCGTCTAGTTGTGGCACTCTCGGCCTCCATTAGCACTATCTGTTTCCGCATCCAACACAAAAAGGTGTGGGCATAGCTCATGATGTGGTGAGTATAAAGATACTTAGTAGGGACCTTAAGACCTGAAATGTCTCACAATATCCACTAAAGATAAGAAAAAGAATAAAGATACAATCACAAAGTATTAACCAAACCTACTTTGGTATATGCCCATACATATACCCAAGTTACCAATCTCATTTCGGCTCCAACTCTCGAGCCCAAACACAAACCAATTATACAAAGGAAGTAAAGTCAATCACCATGATGATAATGGTTGAACGACATGACTCATCTCACACAGGTATGCCACAAAAGTAGAGAGACATAGATGATCAGATGTAGCCACTAGATCAACTTTGTTGTCGGACCCACACAAGATTTAGGACAAGCTAAGCTGTCAGACCCACACAGGATATAGGACCAGCTATCTCATCTTAGCTGTCGAACCCACATAGAATACAGGACCAGCTATAATTCATCTGAGTTGTCAGACCCACACATGATACAGACCAGATATCTCATCTAAGCTATCGGACCCACACAGGATACGTGAACAGCTATTCTATCAGACCCAAATAGGATACAAGAACAGAATTCATAACTATCGAACCCACACAATATTTTGGTCCAGTATCCTTTATCCTCAAACCCACAGAGGATTCCAGTACAGTAGTCGTCGTAGTCGTAGCCAGCTCTAGGGTTCCCGCACACACCACACTCGATTCTGGGAGGGTCTTCTCCTCGAGCAAAGGGGTTGATACATAAACTATCATGATGTCCTGAGTTGATTTATCCCAAATTTTTTTCTCATTAAAATAATCCCAACGCAATAGATGGTGCGTCAATCGGACGCCAGGCCTGAGAGTTATTGGATTTTCCGTTCCAGGGGCCAGGTTGGATTTACGCTCGATCCAAACCCATCCATTTTCCAAAGTCGCCCAAAACTCACATAGAGTGTCTCAAAAGGACCGCCTCGTCGCAAGGGTCCTAGTGCCGTATACGGCGCGTCGTTCGGACGCAGAGTCTTGAAGATTTTCGCACTTAAGAAAAGTCGGTCCTGGCCCGTCATGCCCAGTGGGCTGTGGCTGGTCGGCCCGACCTGGTTCGGCGGGTCTGACCTGGTTGAGGGTCGGCCCGACCCATTTTGGCATGTCCAACCCAGCTGGGGGGGTCGGCCTGGCCTGGTGTGGTGCGTCCCACCCGTGGACCCAGCGAACGTTGCGGGCCGGTTCAGCTCGCCTGGCGGCGCCAAGAGGCGCCACCCTACTATGCCTGGTTGGGTGTAGCCTGCGGGTTCTTTCTGGCGTGAGCGGTTGACTGTGTGGGCCATGGTTCTTCCAACGGGGCACCAAGCGGTGTCGTGGTTCTTTAGACAGGCTGGCAGGTGGCCGACCGGTTCACCTGCCGAGCGGCACGCGGTTGCGGGCCGCATCTCCTCCGCGCGACACCAGTGGGCGCCGCGACCTCCCAGCCTGGATGGCCATAGCTGGCTGATTCTTCTCTATCCTGGCAGGTATGAGGCTGGCTAGTTCTTCTACGGCCGACCAGCCCACGGTTGCGGGCCGCGGTCCTCTTCCATGCTGTGCCTTCGGGGGCCACGGTCTTCCAGCGGGCCGCCCGGCCGGTCGTCCCGCTCCCTGGCTCCACAGAAGTCGGCTCTGTCGGTCACCTCTACACCATCACCGTAGCGTGGCGACGCCGCTGACCTGCTACACTTTGCGTGGTGAGACGACGCCGCGCCCCCTCCGCCTCTAACATTAATCAACATAAACCAACGGAGGGATGTCGGTCCATGTTTGTTCATCTCGTACCCTCTGCGTTAAATGATAACAATTGGCCACCGTCTAACAAGGTAAACATCGAAGAGAGTGGATATAATTAAAGTAATCAAATCACCCTAACTTGTTTTGAAGTCCGTTCATTGAATATGCCGTCAATCTGTTGACGTCGGGGTGCATCCAAGGAGGAAGCTTCATTGTTGGCGACATTCTTTGCAGATGGAATTTATTTCTTTAACTCTGATAGAGGTTGTTGGAGAAGTTCTATGTGTTATTCATGGGAAGAATAATTTCTTCCAATTCTCCAAAGCTTCCCCAAGGTATAATCGCCGACCAACATAAAATAATAGGCCCCCTATTATTTTAATGTTGGCATGCCATTCAAAATAAATCCAACACTAAAATTACTTAATAAAGAATTTAATTAATTGTGTTTGCAGAATTAAGGAGAGGGAGGTGTAGGGGCTCTACCATAATGGGGAGTTCAAAAGTTAAGAGGGGGTTCAAAGAGATAAAGGGGAGTTGAAGGGTTAGATGAATGTGTGGTCCCCACCACATATAATCCTCCCATGGGAGGTTATGTGTGAGTGGGCCCCACCTCCAACATCCCTTTGGAGAAATTAACCACCAGCTAAATAAATAAAAATATATCACTCATATTATTATCTAATTTATTTTGAAACCCCAAAATTAACTTCCTCTCTCGACCAAAGGAAACTGTGGTAGAGGTCTCCTTAAGCGAATATCGGCGCTGCGAGTTCATCAGTGTCCTCAGATTTCAATTCCGAACACCAGTTCCAAATATAGAATAACCCGCACGTACGTTTATTGAACGTACTTGAAAAAAAACTATAGAAATTGATTCTGGGAACACCGGGCCTCAGAATCAGGGGCCATTAGAAATTGCGTACTGGTAAAATTCCAAAGAATTTAAGAAAAAAAATTACTTGAAATATCTGGGTATTTACATTACCCCCACCTCAAGGATTTACATCCCCGTAAAGCTACAACACACACTAGGGAAATAAATGGGGGTACTGAGCACGCATATGGTCTCCCAATCCCATGTGCTCTCTTGGAGGTTCCTGTGCTGCTAGTGAACGTGCACAAAAGGAATCGACTGTCCATGAAGGACCCTCTCATGTCGATCCTCAATATCCACTGGAACCTCTGTGAAAGTCTCCCCATCATCGATGTCCAGCTACCCATGGTCGATGATGTGGAAAGGGTCATGCACGTATCTTCTCAACTGAGATACATGGAAGACGTCGTGCACCCGGTGCAACTGAGGTGGAAGGGCCAGGCGGTAAGCCACCTCGCCTACTCTGATGAGGACCTGGAATGGCCCGATAAATCGCAGAGATAACTTGCCGCCTTGGACAATTCTTCATAGACCTCGTCAAGATGAGACCCATAGGAAAATGTGGTCTCCATCCTCGAACTCTCGTGGTGTCCATCTCCTATCACCATTAGACTTCTGTCTCCTCTGTGCATTATTCATCCACTCCTGGATGATCTACACCTTCTCTATTGTATCATGCAGCATCTCTAGTCCTACAAGTGCTGACTCCCTAGGGTCAGTCTAGCATAGAGGTGATCTACAAGGTCGGCCGTACAATGCCTCGTAAGGTGCCATCCCAATGGTGGAGTGGTATCTATTGTTGAACACAAACTCCACCAAGGGTAAGTGATCCTCCCAACTACGACCAAAGTTGAGGACACATGCACAAAGCATGTCCTCGAGAGTCTGAATGGTCCGCTCAATCTGACCATCTGTCTGAGTATGGAAGGAGGTGCTCAAGCGAAGCTACATCCCAAAATCCTCCTATAACCTCTTCCATAGCAGGGAATCGAAACGAGAATCTCGATCAGAGATGATAGTCAATGGAACACCATGAAGCCGTATGATCTCTTGAAGGTAGAGGCATCCTAAGCTCTCTACTGAGCCCTGCTCCTTGATCGGTAGGAAGTGATCCGACATGGTGAGTCATTCTATGATCACCCAGATAGAGTCGTGTCCTCTATATGTACATGGAAGTCCTGTCACGAAATCCATGGATATCTTATCCCACTTCCACTCTGGAACCTCTAAGGGATGAACCAAGCCTACTGGAACTTGTTGCTCCACCTTCACTTACTGACAAGTGAGGCATCGAGAGAAAAACTCTACTACTGCCTTCTTCATACCTGGCCACCAGTGCTGTCGTCTAAGGTCCTGATACATCCTCGCCACTCATGGATGTACCTCTAGTGAGGAAGTCTGGAACTCCCTCAACACCTCCTCATGTAGTGCAACTGGTACCATGGTACGTCCTCTAAAGAGTATGACGTACTCCCCACCTTTATAAAACCCATCAGGTGCCTGCCCTGAGGATATTTGAGCACGTCGCATCTCACAGTCAACATCTCCACGTTGTGCCTCTCTGACCCACTGAAGAAGTAGAGGAGTGACTGTGAGAGACTGTAGGAAGGATTCTAGATCTCTATACACAAAGGATATCTACAACGTTTCCAGCTACTTTGTCGCCTCTCCTAGAAGCAGAATTCCTAATATCCTACTGAGAGCATCTACTACAAAATTCCTCTTCTGAGGAGTATAGACTATCTCGAAGTCATAGTCTTGGAGGAACTCAAGCCATCTTCGATGTCTCAGGTTCAGGTCCTTCTGTGAGAAGGTGTACCTGAGACTCTGGTGGTCAGAGTAGACTGTAAAACACTCGCCCATCGGATAGTATCACCACGTCTTCATGGAAAAGACCACTACTGCAAACTCCAGGTCATGGGTGGCGTAGTTCTTCTCATGTTGTCTCAACTTTCGTGAACCATACGTGATCACTACTCTCTCCTGCATCAGGAAACACCCAAGTATGTTCCCTAATGCGTTGTAGTAAACTACGTACCCTACGCCCTCCTCCAGTAGCCTCAAGATGGGGGCACTGGTCAATCTCTACCTCAGATCCTGAAAGCTCTGCTGGCATCTCTCTAACCACACGAAGGGTTTCCCCTTATTCATCAATTCTGAAAGTGGTGTTGCAACTCTGGAGAAGTTTGGAACAAATCTTCGATAGTACCAATCCAATCCTAGAAAACTCTGAACTTCTGTCACACTCCTAGGTGGCTCCCAAGAAAGTACTGCCTCGATCTTCACTGGATCCACTACAACTCCAGCCTCCAAGATGACGTGTACCAGAATGCAAACCTTTCAAATTCAGAACTGGAACTTTGAGAGATTACAATAAATCTGGTTCTCTCAGAGTGTGTCTAGTACTACCCACAAATGGTATGCGTGCTCCTCCTCAGCAGTCGAGTAAATCAGTATGTCGTCGATGAAGACTATGACAAGGAAATCGAGGTAAGGCTGGGAGATCCTATTAATGAGACTCATGAACACTACTGGAGTGTTGGTTATGCCGAAGGACATAACCAAGAACTCATAGTGTCCATACAAACACCTAAATTCCATCTCTTTCACATCCTCGTCTCAAACTCTGAGCTGTTGATAACCTGACCTGAGGTCTATCTTCGAGAACCATCGTTCTCCCTTGAGTTGTCCAAGGGGTCATCAATCCTCGGTAGTGGGTACTTATTCTTCATGATCACCTGATTCAGGCGACGGTAGTCGACACACAGTCACAAGCTCTCATCCTCCATCTTGGCAAACTAAATCGGTGATGTCCAAGGTGAAACACTGGGTCAGATAAATCCCTTCCCCTGCAAGTCCTCCAGCTATACCCGCAGCTCAAAAAGCTTGGTGAGAGCCATCCGATATGCTGGAGTAGATATCGGTGTTGTCCCGGGGTACAGGTCAATGTAGAAGTCTACCTCTCTGTGAGGAGGTAGTCTTTGAATGACGTCAGGAAAAACATCCGCGTACTGATCCACCCCAACAAGAAAACTCGGACTCCTCACATCAACCACTCCGAGGATGAGACTAGCTAACAAATGTGTGATCGGCAGCCTCCTCTTCTGTGTAAGTCCATCCTACACTGCTAAGGATCCCTTCTCACTGGTGAAGGTGAACCTGGTCCCATCCATGAGGATACACCACACTTTGCGCCTAATACAGTCAATCTGACCATGAACTGTGGATAACCAGTCCATACCCAAGATGACGTATTAAGGCCTCGACGTCGCTACAAGAAGATACCAGCCGAAGCTCTCACCTCCAAGAGTAAGTTAACACTTCCAGAACCAGTGCGTAATCATCGAGTCTGCTCCGGTAGGTGTCTCTAGCGATAAGTATTGAGCCAACGGCTCTGTCGGAATCTCCGATCTCAGAATGAGGGTGTCGGAAATAAAAGAATGACTCACACCTATGTCTATATGTACCGCAACAAGGGAGGAGTAGACACAGATAGTACCTCGAATCATCTCATTTGCGACGTGGTCGTAGGACTCAAATGCTTGAAGATGAGCCCACCTTTTTTCGCTAGCTCTTTGTGGTCGGGGTGGACCTCCTGGTGGTGGTGGTGGTAGATCCCCGAAACGTCGTCCACCACCCGTTGCTCGGCCAACTCCTCTGCCACATCCACCTGCTCCCAGTGGACCACCACAGTAGAACCTATGCCTCTACCTGGGAGGTCACACTACTGTCTGTTGCTTATCTTCATGGCGGGTCGGGCAGTCACGAGCCATGTGGCCCTTCCCGCCGCATGCATAGAACTGCATGCTCCTCGTATAGCTGACTCTGTCTTGTGTGCCCCATACAACCGAACCTGTATCCTGGGATCGCCCACCTAATGGCCTGGTCTTCTTGGACCTCTACGACATCTGTCTACTTCTGGCTGCAGAAGACTCCTCTACGTGTCGTCCTGTGGTGGGTCTCGCTACTGGTGACTGCTCAACGAGAAAAACTCTCCACTAGAAGGGCTCGCTCCAGCACCACTGCCTACGTCAGAATGCGGAGGGGAATCATCGAATCCCTGATATCATGCCTGAGACCCTACTCGAAGGTTCGGGCCCTGAAGAATGGGTCCCATACCATATCGGTGGAGTAGAGTGAGAGGTCCGTGAACCTCGCTGAGTATTGAGCTACTATCATACTCCTCTGCTGCAGATGACGTAACTCCTGAATCTGCACCGCACAAAGGGTGGATGGAACAAAATTTGAGAGAAAGAGACTCTCGAAGTTTGTCTAGAGTAATGATGTCTTGTCATTCACTTGGAGAATCAAGCTCCACCATCCGCCTTTCGTTATATGCAGAAGTCTTGCGGCAAGGATCACCATAAGGTTGGCTAGTGTCCCTACCAATCTGAAAACTCTCACGACAGCCTCCATCTAATCCTCAGCTTCTTGTAGGTTCGTCTCTCCCAAAAACCTTGGAGGCCTCTAGTGATGGAACTCGTGCAACACAATCAGGTGGCGTTCACTCTCTTCCACTGGAGATGGTGGTATCGGTGGCCCAGTTGATAGTGGTACCATTGGTACCTTCGCTGTGATGGGGCCATGTACTGAGGCCTTGTTGCCTGGTAGGATACCATCTCATACGTAACTCAGAACCGTAACTGGTTGCCTTCGTGGGGACATCTTGAAAATAAATAGATGAAGGATGGTCAAAATAGTATACCTGGTGAGCTGAAACAGAGTAATCACAAAGAAAACCTTTCAAAGGAAATACACACGCAATCAGTGTTTTCATACACTAGGTCGGAGATTAGAAGTCAAAGTCCAAGTGTATGGATATGTCGTCCGCCGCACTAACACCGGTTTCCCTAATCTGATAACCACACCCAAACCACATAACACTATTGCTGTTAAAAGAATCAGAGTCCAAGTTATGCGGTAGAACTGACTCCTCTGATACCAATTTTTCACGACCCGCCCTTGGGGTCCGTGTCATGACTACCCCAACCCCGCCTTCCATAGACCAGGGGCTGGAAACTAGCACCAAAGGCGTAAATCCCTAAGTTGGGAAGGCATTGCCTTTATAAAAGTAAACAAATGCAATAGAGTACGCAACAGGAAGTAAACACTAAGTAAAACTGAATACAAAAGAGTGTGCTGGAAAGTAAATGGGCCAGTATACAAACCCAATTGAACAACAAGTACAAGTAAAAAGGGACAAACATATGAAAGTGAAGACCATATCCTGGATTGTCCTCCGGGGTTCCTACCTGAATGGTAGGTATAAATGGCCACCTCAGCACTCACTTCTGTCAGTCTCCTACATGTGCCGACTCGTCGCAAGGTCCACCTCAGGGTGTCGTCCAATCGTGGCACTCTTGGCCTTCGTCAGAGCTGTCCGTCATCCGCATCCAACACAATGAGGTTCGGGAATAGCCCATGTAGGGGTGAGTATAATGATACTCAGTGTGGACCCCGAGACCCGCATGGTCTCACAATATCCACTAAGGATAAGAAAAATAAGAAAGATATAATCATGAAGTATCAACCAACCCTACTTAGGTATATGTACAGACATATACCCAAGTTACCAATCTCATTCCAGCTCCAAATCTCTAGCCCAACCACAAACCAATTCCAAAAAGGAAGTAAAGTCAATCACCATGATGATAATGGTTGAAATACATGACTCATGTCCCACTGGTATGCCACAAAAGTAGAGAGATATTGATGATCAAATGTAGCCACTGGATCATCTAAGCTATCAGACCCACACAGGATTCTGGACCAGCTATGTTGTCGGACCCACACAGGATAGAGGACCAGCTATCTCATCTAAGTTGTCAGACCCACACAGGATACAGGAAAAGATATAATTCATCTGAGCTGTCGGACCCACATAGGATATAGGCCGGCTATCTCATCTAAGCTGTCAGACCCACACAGGATACATGACCAGCTATTCTATCAGACCCACATAGTATATAGGAAAAGAAGTCAGAACTGTCAAACCCACACAGGATTCCGGTACAGTAGTCATCGTCGTCGAACCCATAGAGGATTCCAGTAAAATAGTTGTCGCAGTTTCAGCCAACTCTAGGGTTCCCGCACACACCACGCTCGATTCTGGGAGGGTCCACTCCTCGACCAAAGGGGTCGATACATCAAATATCACGATGTCCTGAGTTGATGTATCCAGAAGTTCCTTCTTATTAAAAGAAACCCAACGTGATAGACGATGCGTCAATCGGACGACCGGTCAGAGAGTTATTAGCTTTTCCATTCCAGGGGCCTGGTTGGATTTACGCTCGATCCAAACCATGAAATTTTACAAAGTCATCCAAAACTCACTTAGATTATTGCAAAAGGACCACCACATTGCAAGGGTCTAAGTTTCGTAGACAACGTATCATTCGGACGCGCGGTCTTGAAGATATTCACATTTAAGTGAAGTCAGGCCTGGCCCGTCAAGCCCGGTGGGCTGTGGTGGGTCGGCCTGACCTGGATCAGCAGGTCTGATCTGGCTGAGGGTCGGTCCATCCCGGTTTGGCGGGTCCAACCCGGCTGGGGGGTTGGCCCGGCCCGGTGGTGCGCCGCACACCCGCAGACCCGACCCGCGTTGCTAGTTGGTTCGGCTCGCTCGGCGGTGCCAAGTGGCACCATCCTCCTCTACCCGGCCGGCCGTAGCCGGCCGATTCGCCCACCGAGCGGCCCGCAGTTGCAGGCCCCATCTCCTCCATGCGGTGCCAGTGGGTTCCACAACCTCCCAGCACGGCCAGCCGTAACCGGTCGGTTCTTCTCTGGCCTGAACGACATGAGGTCGGCCGGTTCTTCTATGGTCGTGCAGCCCGCAGTTTCGAGCCACGGTCCTCTTCCACGCGGTTCCTTCGAGCACCGCGGTCTTCCAGCGAGTCGGCCGGTCGACCGGCTAGTCGGCCAACTGGTCATCCCACTGCCCGGCTCCACGGCGGCCGGCTTGTCCAGTCGCCTCCACACCTTCACTACAGCATGACGGCACTGCGGACCTGCTACACTTTGCACGACACGATGGTGTCGTTCCACCTCTGCCTCCGATGCTAATCAACATGAACCAACGGAGGGACATCAGGTCGTGTTTTTTCGGTTCGCGCCCTCCACGTTAAATGATAACAATTGGACACCGTTGAACAAGGTAAACATCTAAGAGAATGGATATAATTAAAGTAATCAAATCCCCCTACCTTGTTTTGAAGTGAATTCGTTGATGATGGTGTCAATCCATTGACGTTGGGGTGCATCTGATGAGGAACTGTCATTGTTGGAGATGTTCATTGCGGACAACGTTTATTTCATTAATGGGGATGGAGGTCGTTGGAGAATTTCTTCGTGTTCTTCGTGGGAAGAATACTTTATTCCAATTCTCCAAAGCTTCCCCAAGGTATAATCTCCAACTAACGAAAAATAATAGGCCCCCTATTATTTTAATGTTGGCATGCCATTCAAAATAAATCAAACACTCAAATTAATTAATAAAGACTATAATTAATTGTGTTGGCACAATTAAGGAGAGGGAGGTGGAGAGGCTCCACCATGATGTGGGAGTTCAAAATTTAAGAGGGAGTTCAAGGAGTTAAAGGGGGGTTGAAGGTTTAGATGCACATGTGGTCCCTACCACATAATATCCTCCCATGGGAGGTTATGTGGGAGTGGGACCCACCTCCAAATTCCCTATGGAGAAATTAACCACCACCTAAATAAATAAAAATATTTCACTCATAATTTTATCTAATTTATTTAGGAACCCCAAAATTAACTTCCTCTCTCGACCAAACGCAACTACGGTATAGGTCTCCTTAAGCGAATATCGGCGGTGCGAGTTCATCGGTGTCCTCAGATTTCAATTCCGAGCACTAGTTCAAAAGATAGAAAAACCTGAACGTACGTTTACTGAATATACCAGAACAAAACTTCAGAAATTGATTCCGGGCACACCGGGCCTCAGAATTAGGCGCCGTCAGAAACTGCGGACTCATAAAATTCCAAAGAATTTAAGAATGAAAAATTCCTTGAAATTTATGGGTCTTTAAAATAAAGGAGTTGCATATCTCAAGTTGGGTTATTCACCCTAGGTAAAACAAGATATTTTATACCATGAGATGTCATTATTGGTGGCCCAGGATGAGATTTTCTATTATTTATTTCATTTCTTGATTCTTGACCTCCAAGAGGAACCAAGATGAGTACGAGAGATCACATGGGTTTTTTATCCACTTCTCATTATAGTGTGGATGTATGATGAGATGTTAATGAATTTTGTGATTTATTTACCTCATACACTTTATTTTCATTAGGGAATCGATGAGGGTAAAGGACCTCAAACACCTGTATGTTTGAGAGGTAGTTTAGCTCCATGGAGTTCCCATAGTGATAGTTTTAAATAGGGATTCCTATTTTACTTACTAATATTGAAAGGTACTCCATGAATCTTTTGGAACCCATATTATATTGATCACCACTTATCATTCACAAATGGGTATTTAGTCTGAGCGGACCATCCAGATTCTCGAGGATATGTTTCAAGTGTGTGTGCTTGATTTTGGAGGTTTGTGGGAGAGGAACCTTCCATTGAATGAGTTTTATTATAATAAAATTTATCATTCCTCTAACATAATATCCACATTTTATATATTATATGGATGGTTTTTCAAATACATATTTTGTTGGTTTCAAGTGGGTGAGCATCCCTTTGTTGGATCGAGTCTCATCTAGGACACTATAGAGACAGTTCAGCTGAGTCAAAAATAGTTAGAAACATCTAAGTGTCACCAGAAGTTTAATGTCAATCATCATCATCACTGATTAGAGTTTCAATTTGGTGATCGTATGTTCCTTCGTGTATCAATTTTATTTGGTTATTGTTTCTTGGGAAAATAGGTTAATTTAATGTTGTTTTATATCGGTTAATTTTTTATTATGAAGCATATTGGGAAGGAATAAAATTTTTTGAAGTATCCACAGTGGTTGTAATATATTCACAACATATTTCATGTTTTCTAATTGAATATATACCATCATGACCAGTCTCATGTTCTAGAGTGAGAACATTTGTGGCTTAATCCTAATACCACCATCGTAGAACTGCTTGGTCATGTTTTATAATATCATAATAGGGTTATTTGTGGTAGTTCAATCTCATTAGTTAGTGTGCTCTGGAAGAGTGGTTTAAATAGTCACAAGACATGGGAGTATGTTTCTTTGGTGAGGAATCAGTGGCCTCAATTATTTTATTCCTAGGGCTCTTAAGGACTTTTTGGGTGAAGAAAGTGACATGGTATGGAGTTTGTAACACCCACTAGGTCACTGGTATATCTAATTTTGATATTTATTTATCATTTGGTTTGGTTTTGGGGTTCTCAAGTGATGGGGGTTTGAAATGGGAGTTTTGGGGAATAATAGACTAGGTTCACAGTTGTTGATGGGTTATCTAACCTTGTGGATAACTGTGTGAGGGTATTGTTGGATGGGATAGCGAACTTTAGCAAATTTTTTCAACTAGTGGACAACTTGATGGTAACCATGGAGCCTGTTTTAGAAGATAAAATATCTCATTCATTTCTAGCTCATGGGTTTCCTAACCATGCGGCCAAACCATGCATCCTATCTATATCATTAAAAGTGACCTTTTACTATTTTCCCTATTAATTTTTAATGATTTTGTCCCTCATTTATTCATACCATTGTTTTTATACCCTCTCCTTGGTGAAGAATCTTATTCTTCTCCCTCTTTAGTGGATTCTCCTTGGATCCAAGGTGCTTTGTCTTGAGGTAAGCCCCTTACTTCATGGTTTCTTATTCCTTTCCCCCTTATCATGCTTATTCTTCTATTTTCACGGAATTATGTTACCTTAGATGGTGGGGTGGATAAAGATAGGGTTTTATGGATTATTTTTGTTGTTTTCATGTTTATAAGGTGTGTGAGGCCTTCTCCTACATAATTTTAATGGTTTTCAACAAAGGAAACAATATTGGATCCAATTCCAAGGTGAGTGTCTATATTTAAGGGTGTTTCCAAGACTTTCATTTGAATTATGATTCACCTTCATTTTTTATTTCTCAAAATTCAATTTGATTGATTTGTTTTTTATTTTTATCCCATTTTTTATATGATTTATGGCTTGTTTGGGAAATTTATGTGTCTAAAGAAGCATTTCCAAATGGGTTTGGCTTTTTTATACACCATGTTTTTTTTTGTAATTAATCTAATAGGATTTATGGTTTTAAATGGATTCCTAAAACCATTATAGATTTTTTTTTACCTTGTGTGAAGTTTTCTATAAAATGGTAATGTTCTTTAATAAAATTGGATTTTGAAATAGTTCATTATGTTTGTAACTTTCTTGTGTATATTGTGGAATGTAGTAGCACATGGGTTAACCGTGGTGTGAGTGAGGGGTTATCTAAGGGACCTTGAGATCCTTCAGGGAGGAAGATAGTGAGATCTACCATTTTTTCCAATTAACTATGAGAGATTTTGGGTAGGATGACCATGAGAGAATCCATTGGTTTACAAGGAATTATGAGAGACATTGGGCATGAAGACCATAAGAGATTCAATTTTTTACTGAGTGACCATGAGATTTCTTGGAGTTGTTCTTGAGGAAGACTATGAAAACATTAAATTTTCTTAGTTGGAGATCATACTTCACATGGAATCACTCATATTATATTATTATGGTTGGATACTATGGTACAATTACACATTATGGGTTACATTATATTCTATATTCATTCCTGTAGTTCTATGCTTGAGGTGATAAGATATGTTGTGCTCATTTTCATTCATTGATTATATGATGATTATGATGTCATGCATTCCCTTATTATGATTTTTTGGGTATATTGAGAATTTCGTTTCATATGTACTTGTTTATTTATTTGATCTATATTGAGAAATATTTTGGAAAATATTAATTATTATAAACTGAAAACAAAATGGATTTAAATGGTTTTTTTAAGAGTGAATTTTTTTGAAAGTGGTTTAGTTTCGAAAAGTGTTTTCAAACTACTTTATTGGTTTTCATGGGTAAAATACTAAAATATATTCATGGTGGTATCATACTAGGATTTTTGTGTCACACCCTATATATTCCTTTGGGTGTATATAGAATATGTTTTGGAGGATATAGGTAAATTTAATAGAACCATGTTCAAGGGTGGATCTTCTTGATTATCTTCATCTTTCATTGTGTTAGTGGAGACATGATCCCACAAGGCTTGGATTGTGTGGAGTTGTTTTTGTACTTGTTTCCATTATTTTGAGTTTTGGTATTAATTTGAGATACCTTGTAGACTTGTCATGTTATGGAATTTTATGTATATGATGTTGTTATTCATTATGGTATATGATTTTAATTATTTTGTTACTCTAGATATTGTATTTTTATACTGTTCACTTGGACGATATTGGTGTGTTAATCTCATTTGATGTATGATTATATACATTTTACCATGGGTGAAACTATTCCAAAGGGATCATTGGTTATGCATGGTGTCTTTCACCAACACGTGGTGATCGGGAACATGCTTAAATCCATGTGGCAGGATGGCTCAGGTGATGGGTTGGGTCAAACCAAAATTTTTTTTATAGTCATCATTTAATTATTTATTATATCACTTCATTCACCCACCATCAACACTAGAATAAAATTTTAAGTCATTGATATTGGAATAAATCTTGATTCAATATTTTAAAGATTGATATAATCTTTAAAAAAATGTCGACTCTTTCATGATTTATAGTGGAGAGAAATGTTTCTAAAACCCATAATGAGTGAAGAGGGAATAAACACAAAAAGGAGGGTATAAGTGAACATGGGTGGTCATAAGTAGTGGAGGAAACTATAATTGAAAAGGAATAAGATTTTATAATAAATCATAAAATTCGTTATGAAGTATTTGAAATGAAACATGTAGTGGTTGATGTTTTGAACATTGATTTGATCAAAATATTTTTTTTCTTAGAGTGTAGGATGATAAGTGTGGGGGAGTGATTACTAAAATTTTGAGCATAAAATTCAATAGATTTACATTGGGATTTCACCCTCATGATTTATAAATTTGGGTCATTTATTTTATAATAGGAATCATTAAATATTTTATGATGAAAATTGGATATCATGTATTTTTAGCCTCATGTATTGTGTAATGGTTTCTGGGATTTTTTTAATATATTTCAATGGTTGAGATTTTATTTTCAATTGTTTTTAGTGAAGGATATAAAGAGGGAATACCAACTATGAAATATTTGTTAGAAAAATAGTTGGGTATCATAATAATAACATCGAGTTATATAAGATTAACTAAAAATTTCAAGGAGTTGTGTAATAATAAAATATAGAAATATAAGATTATTCAAGCCTATAAAAAATCTACATGAGATATTCTACATTTTCTAATAATTAAAATAGTAAGGAACCAATGTAATATTAAAAGGGAATTGGGCTGGACTGTGTAAGATTAAAATGATCATATATAAAACTAACTAATATATATATATATATGATTTAATCAATAATATAATTGTAAATATAAGGTTTTTAAGTTAGTTAAAATCATCCCAGGCATACTCATAACACTTCAAAAATACCATGATATATAATGAAAGTACAAGTAAGGCCCAAGATAGTGCTTCAGAAGTCAATGATATATCTTGAGATATACATGGAAGACATTATAGCTATGTGTGACTAATGGAACCATAATACAAATATACCAATGAAAATTAGTTAATGAAATAATAGTTGTTTTAGGTGGATGTCAGTTCTGGATAATGGGTTGGGCCCTAAAATAAATGAAAAACATTTAAAGAATTGATTATCAAAGATCCACAATCCACATGGAAATATACTCACAAAAATCATGCTATATGGAAGAGATATAATCATTCTAATGAAAAATGTTTCTTGATTTAAATTTTTAAAAGATTAACGAAAAGATTGGTTCAAAATAAGGGATGTGAATCATATCCCATTCACCATCCTTTCATTCAAAATCATTCATATATCAATTAGGATTAGGAGCTATAAATAAAAGAAGAATATGAGGTTGACTAACATGATAGAAAAAAAAATTCATTTCTCTATATTTTTATATTATTTTATAATAAGATAACTCTTTGCTCAGAATAGTATAGGCGGTGGTGGGTATGTAGTTAGCCATGTATTGAATTTTTAATTAAAACTCAGGTCTATCTCATTCATGATATTTTTATCAATTCTTTAAATGAATGGTATATTGTTAATAGATATTAGGGTGAGGGTGATAGACTAATAGTGTAATACCAAACCATGAATTGGATTTTTTGATAATTTTATCCTAAAGAATGAGAGTTCAAGGGACAAAATAGTAACTTAATGAAAAAAAGATAAAATAAATTATTATAATGTATTATCAGAACCTTATGGTAACTCGTGACCTTATGATTAATCCCTTGGATATATTGATATAAGTGTTTAAAAAATTTATTATTTTTATAACAAAACATATAGTATAATTAATCTGATATAAAACATAATTTTAACTACTTCCGATATTATCCCAGGGATCCGTTATTTAAAAAGAACTCTGAGTTTTGATGTTCCTATTTCGAACACAAATCCACACTTAAAAAAAATATAAAACATTAAAAAAATTATTTATTATCATGATACATAAAAAACCCTCCAATTCCTTTTTATTTTTATTATTTTTACATAATTAATTAAGTTGATTGGCCAATATCCTATACCTATAGAGATGACATGGTTATTACTAGAAACTATTCTTTAATAATCATGTTGAATGGAATAAAAATTTTGTAACTTTCAATTTACAAATAATATAACCATTTTTGATGATATATTGAAGTTAGAATGATTATAAACTCATAAAAATATGTGTCGTTAACTTTTGGATGAAAATAGAGAACTTATTATCTCGATTAATCAATGTTAAATACACCATAGGGAAAATATTATGTTTGTGTCTTTTGTATACTCATTTTTATAATACATAGTTGTCTTATACCAATTATAAACAAGGATTCTTATATATGAACCATTATATTGTAATTCTCATCTTATGTTATTCCAAAAATAAGCTAGATAGGGGTGGTTGAGTATGTTGTTAATCATTAAAATAAATTTTTTTATATAATAAGATATCTTTATTCCATTGTGATGTGTATAACATATAGACCTTAAATTGAGTGAGATCATGAAAATTCTTTCTCATGACTAAGTGGGTGACAAGTGATGTATTCATCAACATGGATGAATGAAACATGATGTGATTATATATTTAGGTTGGTCTAAAATCAAGAATAAATATTTATATACTAGGATTTACATGTTTTACATACCATGAATATACTCTTTGTGATGAACAAATAGATTATTTTTGTATACATGTTTTTGATTAATTTTACACAAAAATCATTATAACTTGAGTAAAATTGATGGTTTGTAAGATATATGTCTTTTATTATAGTTATGGATTATGGAGGCGACCAACCAGTAAACCCTAACTAAGATGACTATTTATAGAAATAAATGATTTCATTAAAAAAACCTCTCTGACACTCAAAAACCTTTCTTTTAATGTTTTTATTGGTGATTTTGAAGAAGTGACCCAAATAAGATTTTACTTGAGAAATAAGGTTAAACATAAAACATACTTGTCACAAATTAAACAAAAAAACATTATTGATGTTATTAGTGATGAAATCATTTTTGATTTATATGAAATAATAGTTTAACCAATTTAATAGGAACAAATCCATAGAGATATTTAAGTGACCCAATGATTGTTGAACTATTGGAACTAAGTGAGTGTTTAGGAACAAGATATATTGAATTGGTGTTTTTGTTAGATTTATGATTATACTAATTTCAAAAGGCTGTAGTTAAGAGAAAATTTGTAACATCCTGGACTATCTCACAATGAATGGTAACTAGACTATTAGTTTCACATAACCTCAATTGTGCCTTCCCATATTCCAAAAGCTTTAGACTTGTAGTTGGGTTCTAAGGTAGAATAATATGGAGGTTATACCCCCATATGAGAGTGTAAATTAATAGTTAAATCACCAAGATTCATGCACATTGGAGTATTTAGAGAATATAGATAAAATAAACATGATCTAATAAGTAAAATTATGACATAAAGGAATATAATACTAATATCCCACAGAACTGATCACATAAAAAGAAAAGATTAATAAATAAAATACAAGGGATCAACTATGACTATAAGACATACCTCACTCCAAAATCCAAAAGCCTTTATAGTAGTCTCACTCGATCATTTAATCTCAAACATCATCCTAAACTAAACTTTTCATAAGTGAGAGTATTCTCTAGTACCCAAGTACAATGGTGTCCTGATAAATGTGTGAGTACATAACATAGTAGGGAACCACCAACTCATTCTCATACTAACAAAAAATAAAATTAAATGTTCATTTGACATGATAATAATAAAAAATAAACTACTACAAATTAATAAATTAAAAAAGACAATGCATGCTTTATCTAATATTAAACTGTCTCTGAGAATGTCACATGAAGTGTGCCAACCCATGTACCGTATTATATACCATTGCTATCCTTAGGTCTTGGTCCATGATTAACAGTACTTTCTTTATTCATTGTCAGTATTTTTATGAGAATATATCGATCATTGTTCCTACCAATGTAATAGACTCGAGTCTACCGGATATACAAATAAGTTCCATGGATCTCCCATATGATAGTTTTCTAAACCAAGGAATAAGTCTATAAGTAACACATACCTCCCCTATGGGAGTTTTCTCAACCATTAGTAAAAAGGACCTCACCTACCGGGGTTTTCTCATATAGTAGTAACATGAAAATCCCCTAAGGGAGTTTTCTCAACCAATTAAAAATAGCCACTTCCTGATGGGTGTTTTACATTTCATAAAAAACACCCTAATAGTGTATACCATAATAAACACAAAAACCCTTAACCCAAGATATTGTTCAAAAATACTCATAAAAATAATGAAAATAGAGGTCAGTTGAATGTATACACCTACCATCACTACCAAAATCCCATTTGTTCACAAAAAATGCCTCAGAGACATCATTCCTATGAGATGGAATTGATCCTATCCCAAAATCCAAGTTCAAATAAATGAATGAATACATAGACCAATTTGGTTATACCTTATAAAAATACACAAAATGGATGGAATAAATCTCTTCTATAACTCCATGGTCATTCATGTTTGGTTACTCACTCCAACCATGGTCATGTTATGACCCACTATGGCCATCAGAACTAAATCATCTCCTTCATACAAAATTAAGGTCCAAAGGCACAATAATAGGGCCTATAAACTAAATTTCATTTCATTTTATTTAATTTCAACCAAGTCAATGGGACTCAACATCCTAGGGTAGTAAAAAGTAGAGACCACAACCATCGATGTAAGAGGCATAAGGATAGTGCATAAGATATAATGTGTCTTTGGAACTTTGTTCTATTCTAAATATAAAAATTCTATTACAAATTAATTAATCATTGAAAAATTTAAATTCAATAGGAAAATATCCTCTGTGCATTGACCACATGTCTATTTTATCCTAAAAAAGTGCATTAAACCCATAAGGCTAATATGAGATCCACCTACCCCATTTATATATTTTACTATTTTATTTTCATGGTATTGAAGTTGTTTCCAATGACCATCCATCCTCATCCTACCTTGTATAACCATCCATATCCCCAAGAATCTAATGATTGTTTTTTACCTGACCAACAATATTTCAACTACCCCCAGAAAACATATAAATCCAAACTAATTAAAATTCCTTACCTTTGACACTAAACATTACATAAATTAATTTAATTTAAGCTACAAATAATGAGAAAATTACCATAGTTATATACCTCACAAAAATAGAAAATAGAAACCTAAGGACAATATCTCAAGATTTCCTCATTCTAGGAACAATGAAAAACCTATCACACTCTTCTAATTCAACCATGTTCTAGTGGAATCGACATTAAAACCCTAGCCATAGATAAAATAAAATAAAAATTATTAATGGGGAAGAAGAAAGAATGAAGGAGGAATGGATTGTAACTTTAATCTTCACTGAAAACATTGAAAAAACAGCACAAATTCATTAGGATTATAATGTTGGGGGAGGGGAGATTTCCCCCTAGACATGAGAGAAATGTGAGAGGAAGAGAAGAGATTTCCCCACTAAAAATTCATGGGGGGATGTAAATTTTCCCATTTTAAAAGCCATCACCTAGCTGATACTAGTTCACCAGCTAGTCTATGATTATAGAAACCTATAGAGATACAATCATTTGTCTCCAGTTAACTACTTTATTCTACTAGGTGGGTAGTGTCTCATAGTAGAAAAGGTTTTTTTCACCCACTGGCTAGCCAATCAATTTCTACATCCAAGGATACATAATCCACCCTGGCCATTCCTAGGTCTCTCCCAAGATCCGAGGAGACTTATCTAGACTCATTACTCATCCAAAAAACATACTTTTGAGGTGCCTAAATTCTTAAAATTTGATCCCAATTCCTTCTATGAAAAATGAACCATCTAACAAACATAAAAATTCAAAAACAAATACCTTGAATTTTAAACCATCATATGGACGTGGGGTATTAATATCTCCCCACTATGACACTTCTCATCACCAATAAGTCTCACTGAGAATTCTAAAAAAGGTATTAACCTAATATAGTCAACAATTATGAGCTAAATGATCACATTTCATACATGAACTCCCAAAACTGTTCTCAATAGAAACTCTAAACACAAGATATAGAGCCACCCTTACCTGATCCAACACCCATACTTATCATAAAATCAACAATACATTACTATCCCATGATTTTATATCCCAATACATGATTATATAATCATCCAACTGATCATTCATCTTGTGGTTCACTCCACTATAGAATCTAACTAAAATAGGACAATTCCAAGCTTTGGTACCTCCAAAAATTGGAATTTCCTACCAAAACATAATTCTATCATCCCACCAAATATGCCCATAGATTTTCATAATTGACTTCATATGAAACTCCATGGTTGAATCACCAACCAATCAAAACAATATTTTCTTCGCAAACACACCATGAGTGATGATGTACCTCTGATTCAACAGATATAGATCATATAGATTCATTATAAGCCTGAATATGATGTAAAAATCCACCCAATATCATGTCTGAACTCACCTATGGAGTTCTATACAGAATCCAAATCAACTTGGATTCAATTTATCACCAAATTCTTATTTACAAAAAATATATCATTTAACCACAAGTCTCATTCACCCATATCTCATTAACATTAGGTTCATATTAACCATAATTCAAACCATGCTTCTATTCATGAGATCATCATTTTCATCACACTACTAAACCAAATTATCGATCACCATGGACCACACCCTATTTATCATTGAACATATTGAATGATTTGTCATAGATTTATTATAATCGAGTGATAACAAGAAACATCAATTCAATAAATTCCTGACTCATGTCCCATTTTCCATGACACCCATCAAAATTTCACTTTATAATGAGGGTCACATCCTCAAACCACTATATATCTCTACCTCATCAGATTTGATCATATTCAGATGCATGTCTCTCATCTTGAGCTACACTCATCCAATGTCAACCCCTAACACCACATCTCAATAAAAATAAATGTCAACGCCCAACCTTGGGTTGACTATCCCATAACACCTGATTCAGTTCCCGTGTATCTTCCATAATAGAGGGACATTTCAAATTCTCTTCATCAAACCTCAAGCACCCAAGCCAGTAAAATTTTCATCAAACCTATCAGTCCTAAAATCGCACATGGTCATCCCTGATTTCAATTTCAATAAGTTCAATGTGTATTAATATGTGTTACCTTTATCTCATCTGAAAATTAATGAGTTTATTCTCTAGTACCTTCTAAATTTAGAAACCTAATTCATGCTCTTATGAGTTAAATTCCATCACAACTAGGAATGTGCACCTAAACACTAACCATGTTAATCAGTATGTCTGTATTATCTAATTAGGATTACCCTTCACTCTCCACTTCAATGTTGGTTAATTCACTTGTGAAAAGGTCAACCACAAGTTTAACTACAATATAAAATCAATCCAAAAACATTATCATCATCGTGTACCCTCACCACCCTATTAAAGTGATTCAAAAGTTATCATGTTAAAGCACCCAAATGGTTCTAACCTTCAAAGAATGTGTTGATACCATGAAAAACTATGTTCCTAAAATCCCATGGATCTAGAACCATAGGTCAAATTATTATAAAACCCCAATGTATAAAAATTCCATTTACACCTCTACAGCAATAACCAACTAGTGATAACCACTATAATGGGTTAATCTTGATTGTATATGTCACTAAATCACTGATGTATGATTCTAATACAACGGTCTCTAGTTCCTATAACCTAGCCCAAAATTCTAGAGTAATATAATTCAAAAAATATTGGATTCCAAGTGAACTCCCATCACATTTATAACCTAGAATCCAATGTTCTAAATGCATATAAAAGGTTCTCAAATACACATATAATGGTGATCACATGAAAAAAAAATATCATCCCATTAATCCCTGATCCCCACTAAGCATCCCATAAAGTACTAAGCCCTTGAGTATTACCACTCTTTGGTCAACACTTCCATATCCAATTGTATCATCCTAGAAAATTTGTATTAAAGAAAACTAAAACTGCTAGCTCAATTAAATACATTTCCATTCTAGGATATATGAGAAAAAATATTATAGGTTTTAATTAGAACTTTAAATAAATGAACCAAAATAAAAACACCCACTAGGGCTTTTCCACTATATATTCACGTGACTTAATGACCTTCTAAGATCATTGAACCACCTATGCACATGGAAAATGTTATTTTCATCGGTATTGAGTATACCACCATAGATACCAATGACCTGTTACTAGATGTATATTTACATATATATCAGATTATTTGACTATAATTACACTAAGTAATTATATAGTAAAATGTAATATGAAGATTTGTTGACACCTTAAAAAGCTGGTCCCCTATTTTCAGTGACATAAATCACACATTAACAAGACTATATCTCATATGAATCCCTATGTTCTAATAATAATTCATACATATTTTCCTTTACTCCATGTTATAAGAGGAAAAATCTACGAAATCATAAACCTAAAAAACCATGTGTGTCATATGAGGTGAAATAAATCAACTATAACATCACAAATCTAGAACATCAATCCCATCCCTAGATTCCTGGACTTCCTGTTGGAATGCGTGTTCATGATGCACTAGCCTAGTATCCATCATAGGCTCAAAAAAATTCTTATATCTACTAGATACCATATCCCAAATAGTAAGAGAAAAGAATGAGAAGTTGTGATTCCACTTTCTAACATCATGATCTAGATCACTATTCATGGTAACAAAATTAGGGGATCCATGTGACCTCATGCAAACCTCCCCATATTACAGAGGCTTCCGACTAGCAGTGGGGGTCTATGGTAGTACTATGGTGAGTTGATAGCCTTTTATTAGAGTGTTAAATCATAGGTAAATCACTAAGATTCAGTCACATTATAGTATTTATAAAATATAAATAAACTAGAAATTCATTGGTAAGAAAAATTATAACTAAAATTCACACAAGACCAATATCGTACTAGGATGATAAAAAAAGAGACAAGACAAAGAAATAAAATAAAAGAGCTCCACTACCACTATGGTCTATACCTCATCCAAAACTCCTAACACAATCCAAGATGTTCCACTTGATCATGCAATCCTAAGTCTCAGACCAGCCTAAACTGTTAACGAGTGATATTATTCTTAAGTACACCAAGTGCAATGGTGGTCCATATAGAGTATGTGAATAAAACAAAACAAGGAACCACTGATGTGGTCATATACTAAACAGAAACGAAATGAAATATTCAGGTGACATGATCAAAATAATAAATAAACTATGGAAAAATAGATAAAATAAATAACTACCAATACCTAATTTGGATAGTGTTGAACTTTATTTGAGAAAATCATGTAGATTGTTCCAACCCATGTATGATATTCCATATCATTTTCAATCCTTAGGTCCATGAACCTGATGAACCATAACTTCTTTGACTAGTTTTAGGGTGTATCTAGGCATGTTGTGATGATTTTTCTTCCCAGTATAATTAACCTTGGTCTCCCCAATATACAAATAAGTATCATAGAATTACATTATTAGAGTTTTCTCAGTCAAAGAATAAGACTATAAGTAACACAGGCCTCCCCTATGGGAGTTTTCTAAACCAATAGAAACATGTACCTCGCTTATGATAGTTTTTCCATCTAATAGTAACATTAACCTCCCCTATGGGAGTTTTTTCATCTTATTAAATACAATCCCCACCCTGTGGGAATTTTCTATTTCATAAAAAAACCTCTCAAAGGAAATATACCATCCTAAATAAATAAAACACCCTACCCACCAAGGGATTTTCCAAACTGAACATATAAATTAATCAAAAAACCGTTTTCTGAATTTTTACACCCTCCATCACTACCCACAACCCATCGATTTACAAAACATGCCTCAGAGGCATCATCCCAAGAGATGGCATAGAGCCCATCCCAAAACCAATGAAAAAATAAAGTCACTTACACATAGTACAACCAATGCATAACTCATAGTAATCCCACTAAAGAGGTGGCATAAATATTTTCTTAAACTCAAGGGTCCCTCAAGGTTGGTCACTCTCCCAACACATGGTCATACAACAGCCCACTAGGGATAACTATGACTATATCATCACCTTCCTCCAAAACAAAGGTCCAAAGGCACCTACACTAAGGACTATTAAATAAAGTTCATTTCATTATAATTTATTTCACCACTCTCAAAGGGTATCGATGTCATAGTTTAGTCATCATTCAAGGTCTTGACCATCAATGGATGATTTATAAGGCTTCTAAAAAAGGCCCAATGTGGCCTTGGTAGTGTTCTATTTTGGTCGTACAAGTTCAATTACAAATTAATTAATCATTTGAATATTTAAATTAAGAATACCAATGCCCTTGGTCACATGACTACACATTCCTTACATCATAAATGAAATTCATAATATCCATAGGGCTAGTATTATGACCACATACCACATTTGATGCTTTTCCCTTTTATTTACAAGGGACGATAGCTAATGACAAGGCATTCCTACCCTCTTCTAGAATCATCCAATGATCCTAAAAACTATGTGTTTAACATTTTCTACTTCCTTGAGAAATGGGGTTTCATCCACCACCAAACCTAAATTAAGATAAATCCCCAACCTACTATTCCAGAAACACCAAAATTAATTTAATTTAAGGTAAAAACCTTGGAAAAATTACCATGGAAACATATCATTCCAAAACAAAAAAAAGGTGGAATGTGAATAGTATTGCTGGACATCCTCCTCCTAAGAATACTAAAATCCCTATCTCCTCATCTAATCCCACCATGATCAAGTGGAATCAACATTAAAACCCTAGATGGAGATAAAGTAAAATAAGTGGCATGATATAGGAAGAAGAAAAGATGAAGGAGAAATGGATAGTACCGAAAATTTATGCTAAAAACACCTGAAAACTCCCTAATGTAATTGGGATTTGATGGTGGGGGAGGGTATATATCCCCTGGCCATGTGATCCATGTGAGAAGAAGATGTAGATTTCCCCCCCATTTCAAATTTAAGGGAAAATGTAAATGTATTCCCTTTAAGGGACACTGGATAGAAGATACTGGTCCACTTACTAGATATTGGTTATAGAAACCTACAGGGATGAAATATTTAGCCATAATCTGGCCTTTTCTACCACTAACAGGATGGGTCTTGTTGTAGAAAAGGTTGTCTGCATCAACCAGTTGGTCGATGGTTTGTTGAATTAGCCACGCTGGCCTCTACTGAGGCCCTCTAGAGCTCTTGTGACACCTACTAAGCCTCATTTATCATCCAAAAACATTTTTCGAGGTCCATAAACTCTTGTAACTTGATTATGGATCACAAACCTAAAAAAAAACCCACCCACAAACATAAAAAATCAAAAACCCCATTGAATTTCAAACACTTGTATGGACGTGAGGTATTACAAAAGAATTTATTATGAGGAAACCATTTTTATAGTAGTTTTATATGATGATATTAAAATATTATTTACATATAATACTCATTATAATTTTATTATTTATGAAATGGATGTAAATATTTCCTTTTAAAATGGTTTTTAGGATTTTTTATTGAGAAACCCTCTTGATTTAAAAATTAAAAAATCCAAAAAAAATTAAACTATCTAATTCCTAATATGGTTAAAAATAGGATTCTACAGCATGGTATGATATATTCAAAATATTTTTTTTAAAATTGAATTTAATAATGTCCATGTTGATATTATCCTTTTAGAAAAATAATTTATAATGATATTTTATAACATGAATTTATATTGATGATAGAATTTTATGGATATAACAGAAACTCTATCGATTATAGTACTTAAAATATTATGTAAAATGAATAAGAAATAATTCAAATGATTAATTAATAATTATTTCTTATATTTTAAATTTATAAAAGTGAAATATTTATTATTTTAAATCAAATATTAGATGTATTATAGCCACACTAAGAAGGGATGAATCTAATTCAGGAAATAATTGTAAATTTATTTTCACATAAACCATTATAAATTTTAAGATGAATCGATCTCTTATTTAATTATTAACTCAAACATTTCACATAGAGTTAAATAATAAAGATTAGAATCACATGATATTTTTAAATGGTTCACCCCTTGGGTGGTTGAAAATGTTTGTTCTATGATTAATGAAATTCATGTCACAAATATATCACTATTATCATAAATGTATTTCATGCATGGGAAGGTATCATCCCTAATCCACTAATTTATTTTAATAGTGAAATAGTATCGTACCTTATTATAATAAAACTCTCACAACTATTGTACAATAAATCCTATTATTTATAATTAATGTCTAGTTGATAATGAATAAGAACATCACTTGAGTTCTCAATGAAAAAAACATATATAAAAAGGATCTCCTTTGGGTAATGAGAGTCTAGTTTTCATAACCAAGTACTTTAATCTTCTTTAGTGGTAAATTATCTCAAATATAGTCTTCTCACAATTAATAAATTATTCAAAATTTGTATTTACTCTCTATCTCTCTCTTCAAAATTCAATGCACCAATACAGTAGTAATTCCATGAATTCATCTCATCATTCTTACTTCTCAAAATATAAATATATTATTGATATATATTATATAATTTGAAGTATTATAGTTTTCACAAAAATGATGTCATAAAAGTTTACTTTTGAATCATACTTTAATTTCTCTAGAAAACATATATTTTGTTAAAGTAAATACATTAAATAAAAAAATTAACCTTTGACATGAAGATATATAAAAATATATATCTATATTTATTCATTAATAAATCTTGATCAAATGTCATCTTAAAATCCTCTAAACATTCAAAAAAATTGTTTCATTCTATTTATGTGTGAAATAATAAAAAAGTAGTCATGTGTTTTTATTAAAAATATATATTCATTTAAATCCATATAATGTAATCTAAATAATATTTATAAAATCACTTCAATTGAGGTTTATCCACACCATTTCATTATTCCAAATCACATCTTTAAATTTTCAAGAAAACTATAGAGAATATAATATAATGTAAAAATATATCATTATATCATCATTTTGAAATATCTATATACTAAATAGTGATATATTTCAATTTTAAAGAAGTAAAATTACATGGTCATTTTGATTGAATTGTATAGTTTATTCTTCCAATCCATAGTCTCTTGATATTTTTTCGTGGATGAATTTTTTCATTACCTTTGTCAGAATTTCATTAAAGTTTAATTGAATTTTTATATACGATATACTTTAATTCCTTTATGAACACTTTATTTATTCTATATGGTTTTCTATGAACTATTTTTTTATCACTAAATTTATTCTTTATGGTTTACTCTAAATTATTCATGGTCACTTTTTTTGTTCTATGAAGTCGACCATAACTAATGGCTTTCTTAAATATTCATATTATTGAACTAAACACTCAACACCTATAGAGTACTACTAATTCATTTCCAAACCATAAAAAACTCAAGAAAAAGATTTTTAGTATTTATAAACTTGTTTCTAATTCATGTAACTAATCACACTTAAATAAGATAAAATGAGAAATTTTTTCTGCTACTTCTTCCCTACCTCATTCATAACATGATTTATCATTCTTCTAAATAATCATAAAAACCTTTAATTATTATGTTTCACCTTTACACTATAGTCATCCATTTAAATGATTCGAGACTAATATCATCAAACTTATCACGTACACATATTTAGCTTCCACTTATGAAACATGAGTTCCATTATTACATGGATTCCCCGATGATTTTCTAATATATGTGACCTTCACCTTCTCTCATTTTGAGTTATATAGGATAGTTCAAAATTACATATCCATTTTAATTTAATACTTTTATATACAAATATCTTGAATTTCTTATTACTTTATTTAGCTTTCTCTATTCACTTGGCTATTGTCAGTACTCTAATTCATGCTCTAAAGAAGTCATGTTCAAAGTCCCTTTTTAGTTTTTCTCCCTTTCCCCATTGATAACATGTTATATTTATAAATTTGTTCCACAAATTGAAAACCACTGTATATAAAAAATAAACCACCATGTGGCACTGGGAATCTCATCATTTTTTATATTCAATATCTATTCATGTTTATGATATCTAGATATTATTACATAAAATATAAAACCATGGAATATAATTAGTAATTACACTCCAATTCAGTATCAATATGAATTCATGATGTAGTTATATATTATAGAATTAGATTTCATGATTGGCCATTTTTTCACCATCTCCTCATTCTATAGTAAACTAATAGTCTTTATATTTATTTAGATAACTTTATTTTCTTTCTAACATAATTATCATTGAAAAAAATATCCCTCAAAAATATGGAAAATAAAAAATATATATTGATAATAACTATAGCACTCTAAACTAGTATAATATTTATACTAATAATATCCCCATTTAGGTTAGTTTTTAATACTAAATCAAAATTCAAAGTCAATATTTTCTCATCTATTTAATTTTAACTAAATTATATCTTTATTTTTTTAAATACTTATTATAAAATCTCACTCTTATACCATTGTCTTGTGAATAAGAATGGGTTTTACTGAACATACGTGATAGCCCTAGGGAACCAAAGGTTTGATATAAATTTAAATGCCTTTAATAAAATATTAAAGGAATTAAGCATTAAAAACAACATGAAACTAAAACAATGACAAGAAATAATATGATGCCTGAAGAAAACAAAAATCAATCAGTATCCAAAAAAAATAAGAATTTTGGAGTAGAAAAAAAACAAAACAAAATAAAAAACCACAAATATAAAGTCATGAAAGACGGTAGGAACTAATGTGTAATAACTCCAGACACTAAAACTTAATCAAAATACTATATTATTCTACCATCATCCATGACTAGAATATCATGATACTCTACTATGAAAATATGAAATCTTCTCCTTAAAAATGTTATTAAAGATAGCATCTCTAATGATTTCCGTTCTAGAAAAAATTTCACAACAATCTAGGTATATCTAGGTTACGTCTTCCTTATCATTATTCACTAGATTCAACACACCAAGATCTGTTAGAATCATATCTTTATCAAATGAAATTTTATATCATTCCTAGAGAATTACAATGGGTTCCACTATCTCAAAACCCCATGCTCACACAGTTAGGCTGCATGGTTTGGAAATTCATATGCCCACCATGTGGAATACCAATTTCTGATATGACACAATTATCATGGGAACCTGTATGGTTTCACTTAAACGTGAACCAACTATGAACCTAATTTTGTACTATCATAAGAGTTATCATGGTTACCTAGGTAATCTTTACCATTTCTCCTAACTATATTCCAACTATGGGACCTCTCAAACACTTATAAAACATGTCATAATCTCCCGAAATTTTTTTGAGACTAATCCCAACCAAATAAAATCTATGAAAAAATAAAATATTGAAACATACCTCAAATAATGATTGTTTAATTATCCCCATAATTGGTAATTTTTTCTTATAAATTTGGAGAGTGGTGTTTCTTTGGAAGAGCTTCAGCCATTACTCCAATATAAAGTCCTTATGTTCCCACATCTTCTCTTGAACTTGAACATGCTACCGTAATATATACACAAAATGAAAAAATGTAATATATTCTCCCATATTTCCATAATAAGTATTATTTCATGGATAAATGAATCATCAAAGTCGATATCAACATGATCATATCAAAGTACATGGTAAGGATTAAGTTGGTGCTTCTTTAGTTGAGAGACATGAAATAAATTATGAACCTAACTGAAGTTTTGTGGTAAATATAACGAAAAATCCACATCACCAATCCATTATTTTATTTTAAAATCTTCAATATGACATGAATAAAAAAACCCTTTTCATCCAAATGATAATTCCCTAACCTTATAGAGACTATTAAGAAAACATGGTCCCTAGAGAAAATGATAATATGTGTCAATGATGATTTGTGTAATATTTCTGATGAACAGGGTCTATTTATATTATTTTTTAATCATATAAACCATATATCTCATCTAAAGTATCAAGATAGGTATAATTGTTGACATATCTTTTTTATCTACCCAATTTTGTTGATAATGGAATGAACAACCATATATTTCTTTAAATAAAGATATATGTAACATGTCTTAATAACTGTTAATAAATGAGAACTCCACTAAATGTAAATGATCCTCCCATAAGACACTAAAATTCATAACATAATATCTTACCATGTATTACAATGTTTGGATCATTCGTTTTTGTTTCCCATGCATTTTAAGGATTATATTTCATGCTCATAGTTAATTGAGTTTCTATGGATTGCTATATGGATTTCCAAAACTAAGAGTTAAACCTCATGTATCAATCATATATGATCAAAATAAGTACACCATGAAACATTACTACTATAGGGATATAAATATTTTCTAGGTCATCTAATAAATTGGATTCATGAAATGGAATTAATTAAGATCACTTTTTTAGTTATCCAATAATTACACATATGTAATCATGCTTCTGAATTCTTATAGATAAACTCGTGAAAAATTCTATAGTGATTTTATCTAATTTTCAAATTGGTATAGGTATTTATTGCAATATACTATCTAGTATTTGATGTTTATCATTAACCAACTGACATTTTTGGAATATCAAATCATATTTGATGACTCTTCATTTCATACTCGATCACTAATAATGGTTCCTTAGTGTCCTATACATCATTGGAATTTTTGGATGAATATCTAATTTTTAATGGGGAAAAGTATAAATATTTCAATCCTAATAAGATATAGGAATCACTATATGAATTTTAAAATGAAACACCAAGTTCCATCTTTTATCCATCCATAAATTTTCTCCCCACCATTTATTTTTGACCTCATGGTTAGAAACAAAAGGTCGAATCTTTAATAATCCTTAACTTACCCATAAAAATAAAGAATAAGAGATGCAAAAAATGAGACTATAACACTATCATTCTCAGAACAATATAGATGCATATCTATAATAAATTTCATCAACTAGCACTGATAAAAGGATTATTTATCCAACTTCTAATATAAATTTAAACATAGAGATTCATCCAACAAATTCCATTTACCCAAGGTATACCATATGTCAAATTTGAACATTTTAATATATTTCGTACATATTTATTTCCTTACGTTCAAATATCTTTGAAAAAAATGTGTTTAAAAATTTTATGATTAGAAAACTGAGTAAATTTTCCACAAAATAAATAATGATTCTATATTTTGAATGAATTTACTACCATTAATAGTTCTATATCATGCATCATATAATTGTTTCTTATAAACACAATTTTTATGATCCGTATGCTATGAAATGATCCCCATTCCTGAGAACATAGCCCAAAATAGATCCATATGCATCACATTATACCATATAATCATTATATGGTTCTATTAGGGTGAGGATAAGTGTCGAAGTGAGTTTGGATTTATTCTCCTTGAAGGATTTATAATAGTTTTTACTCAATTAGAATGGAATAACATTCCACTTAAAAGATATAATTATATAGAAAAGTTGTGAAAAATAAATAATAGTGTAGTATTAATAAATTATTGATCCAATAAATCTATGTATCTCAATGATATTCTTGTGTAGTTGTAAGGAGTTTAAAGATTATATCCTTTTATGATCTATAGATATAACTTTATCAAAAATCACATGCCCATCGAAGCATAATTTGTGTATCCAGGTGTTACACATGGAGTATACCTCATGAATCTGGTGTTCCTATAGGAAGTGCAATATGACCTCTAATTATTTTCTGTAATCACTATAAGTCTGAGGATATACTATAATATAATCAAAAAACACCCAAAAAATGAAGCTAGGTACCTCTAAAATATAAAATTAATCAATGTCATGAAAACTTTCGGTTCATTAATGAGACCAAAGTGCATGATATGGTATTCATAATGACCATAACAGATCCAAAAAATCAATAATTGAGATGTATTCCATCTTAAACTAATGTTGTGATACCCTAATCATAAATTAATTTTATAGAACCATTTGAATCATGTTTAATTGATCAAACATATCATCAATTCATGTAAGAGGTTATAAATTCTTTATGAAAACAAAATGTTTCTTAAGGTAATCATTGAAAATTTAAAGAGAACCATCTTCATTTTTAACAAAGACAACTATTGAATCCCAAAGTCACTTACTAAGTCATATGAAACATTTCCTTTTCAAATCTTCCAACTTTCCATTCAATTTCTTCAATTATATTTGGTTTATCCTATAATATGCGAGTGGAATAGGATTGTTCCCCAGTGATAGATGAACTAAAAAAATATACCATTTTATGTGGAAATGCAAATAATTTTTTCAGGGAAAATTTGGATGTTCATCAATGATTTCTATAAAATATATTTTATTGATTTCATAAATTATTTATAAAGTTACTGATAGCATATGATATGATATATTCTCAACTGTCTGTTCTAAATGTCCTTCTCTACTAGCATTAAAATCCCAATCACCCTCAAAGTGAAGTACAGTTCCATTAGAGGTTGTAAAATGTATTTTTCAAGCATATAAATTGATTTAGGATTTAAAATAAAAAAACCAATAAATTCCCATAATTTAATTAAATATTTTCATCTTCAAAACAAAAAAACTCAAAAAACATGTATCCTCATCAATAGCTATAGAAAAAAGTATTCACCCAAAGCCTTAATACACTCATTGACCAAGAGGTGTTTGGATGAAAATAAGATGAGGAATTATTTCCACATGATCCTCCCATTATATTTATGACATGATAAGTAATAAAATAATTAGATGTTCTTTTATCAAACAAATTTTTATAAGGGTTTTCTTCAAAAGAGTGTTAGTAAGATAATGTCTAAGGTGTCCTATTTTTCCAAAGTAGTGGCACTTATAACATGGTGATGTACAATACCTTTTACTATTTTCTAATGACCCACATTAAAAATAATAATGTATGGTGTTGTGACACAGTGTAATAGGGACACATCTAGTCAATTGGTTCTCTTGTTTTATGTAACCTTGAGATTAGGTTTCCCTTTTTCAATTATTTATAGCATTGGAGTTCCCACTTGTACCCATACAGGTAAAAGTTTTCCCACCACTATAGGTTTCCATGATGTAGTTTTCAACCATAGTATATATATTAAGAATCTACATATAACCATTAATATAGAAGATGACTACTTTAGAATGAATGTCTAGTCATAGTCCTACTTCAAAGATTTTTGATTTCGGGTACTCACTAGCGGTGACCTCCTGAGAAAAAAAATATAACGTGATGAAATTATTTTCATTCTCTATGAAAAATAAACATTATTACTTAATATTAAATAAATATATAATCCTTTTTGTTTTAAAAAAATATGGGTAGAATTTTTTATAAAAAAATTCCTCAAACCCTTATTGATTAAGGTCTTAGAACTACCAGAAAAGAGATGGTTAGTGGTGTTTTATTCATGGAGGTTCTAGTAACAACTACAATATAAATCCAGTTTAAAAATATATAATATCATGGAGGTTTCATGAAACCTCCATGACATTTTTTATGTTTTCAATTAGCAGTGGTTTTAATTAAACCACCACTAAACATTTAAAAAAAACTAATGCCTCCCCTTCCCCTGCTTCCTGTATGCTGCCCTGACCTCCCCCCACACCCACATCCCCAAACCTCCTCTCATCTCTTTTGTGGAGACCCCAATCCCATGAACCAATTTCCCCACACCCATCCACCTCTCCTTGGCAGCAACCCTGAACCTGTAAACCCCGATCCCCATGACCTCCCCCCCCTTGAACCCACACAGCCCTCCCCCTCTAACCTCCTCCAACCTCTTCCACACCCCTCGCCTGTAATGGGAACCCACCCTATGGACATCCACCCTCCAACCTCCTCCATGCCCCTCTCAGGTGACGTGACCCCCCTACAGCCCTCCCCCCTTTGACCTCCTCTCTGGTTGGCTCGTTGCTGACAACACCCCCATCCCCCCATGACACTCCCCACCTCTGACCTTCACTCTAGAAGACTTTGTGGTGATGAGACCCCCCCCCCTATGACCTCCACTTTGGCTAACTCATGGATAATGGGAACCCCCCCCCCATCCAACCTCCCCTCTGGTCAGATCACTAGTGATGGGAACCCCCCCCCCCCCACCCTCACGACCTTCTGACCTCCCTCATCCCATCTTGGTTCCCCTCCTAAGAATAAAATTTATATTAAAGTGGTATCATTACATTTTTGAAGTATATTATATCCAATAATGTTTTTTACCCATATTTATTTCTCCTATGGGGTTGTATATGTGTCATTTTATTCAATAATTATTTTTGAATGCATAAGTTAGTTTTGAAATTGGATACCTATTTATTAATGGTTGTTGTTGATTATGTATTGTGTATTTTCATTTCATGTCATATATAGGTTATTATAGGTTAAGGTTTCTTATATATTTCTTCCTTTTTAGTGTTATTCATCATCCCCTGTCCTATTTTATGTAGGATTAGTCTAGAATAGTTAGCACACCACCACCACAAGAGTGGAACCAGTGAGATTAGTTTCATTCCAATTGCATCAGATAGGTTCGATAACTACAATAATATAGGAATCAGATCATTTATTTTGAATAAATTTATTCAATAAAATTTCCTGATATATATATCTAATTTTTAACTACTACAATTTATAGATGTTTTTGTATAATAATTTATGATCATCTTATGATTATATATTTATTATCAATGATTATATGAATCATTATAATGATTAATATTGGAATAATAACCAATATGGAAATTTGAATTGAAACATTATATTTCATAAAAAAATATCACATATCTACAGTATGATATGATAATAGACTCCGATAAATATCATAAGATTAAAGTATGATTATAATGTTTTGTTTGATATATATAATATTCAAATAATTTATTAAAATATAATAGTGATTAATACAATATGATTCAGCCATTTTTTTGAATATTTATTAGTTTTACACAATTAATAATGTCCTTTAAAGATTCTTTGTTATACTTCACAATTCTATGAGAATCCAACAAAACATAATTAAAATGGTTTATAGAAAACATTCATTTTTTGAACAAAAAATTTTCTAATCAATTTTCTACAACATAACTTTGTAACAATACAGTATTTAATCATTATAAATGTAGGAATTCCAAGAAAAAATATTCAGGATCCTAGTCGATCAACATCTCAGTGAACAACACCACTACCGTCATCTTCTGTGGATGCTAGTGATTCTGGTGTTCCCGATACTACTAGTTATCCAGCCATTTCTCTAGATTTTATTGGTATCCAATGGCCAAATTCACCTCTGGTGGTGGTTCAGTTTTTCACCACTCTATCTAGAGGATATTGGTGAGTTATTATTACTGATATGTATGTCATTTAAAAAAACATTATATTTTATTAATTATTTAATGAATTTGTCAAAAAAATAAGGAAACCATAAAGGGGATACAAATATGAACAAGGTAAATGTATGGGACTTATGGGAATTCAAGATTATCGTCCCATTTTATGAGTTTGGGGTGCCTACCATTGACGCTTCCAGAATCCACATGTAGATTCTTAGCCACATTTCTTGTGAGACAGTGAGCTTTCCCATTAATTATAAATATTGGAGGCATATTCATATATCTTGGATAAATGAGGTCTTTGATACTCAAGTAAATGTAATATTAATTTAATATTCCTTGAAAAATAATTTAAATGATATGATAATTTTTTTTTCATATACTGATAATGTGTTATTTTTAATATCTAGATTTTTTTTCATTTTGATTACCCTGACTTCTCTTCACATCCATATACTTTTAATTATTAGGGAAATAAATAAGGATATCTTAAATAGAGATTATGGAGTGAGTTTAATGACTCTTCTTTGAGCTCACAAAAAATGTCTGAGGAAATTCCTGAAAGAATTTCTCATGAGTAATGGGATCTCTTTATACATATCAATAGAGATTAATATCATGAGGTAAATATATATTTTATAGTATATTAATAACATAAACACAGAAAATATATAAATTTTATTAATGTTTCTATTTTTTGTAGTAATTATCAAATACAATTGTGAATTGTGAGAGGAAAATCATTCCTCCAATTGTAGAGTCTTAGTGTTTTTTGAGAAAAATAATAATTTTGTTTTGTATTTTATTCAATATCATTTGTATCATTTTATTATAAATAAAGGTTTTTTCTAACTTTTTCTTTTTTTATAAAGGATAATCAATTAGGTCACTATATTGGTCGAATAGAGATGTGTTTTAAGGAGCATAGGAAACCAAATAGAGGATTGGTAAATGACCCTACCAAAGACATTAGAATAATTACATTGCATTACCATTTCATATTATTCCATTTCCATAAAAATGTAATAATAAAAAATATATTATAAAAACTAACAAGAATTATACCCAATTTATTGAGGTCAGCTGCATGGATCAAACGATGTCAATTTTGAATTGTTTGATACATCTAGTCAGCCCCAATTAATTTGGTGTAAGGCTTGCTTGTTGTTATAATATAATTGTCAATATTATGTTCTTATTGTTTTTAAATAACAATAAATACTAATTGAAATTTTATTAATTAAATAAAATTATGAAGTTAATATATTTTAAAAAATCATTGTTAATATTTTTGTATTAATTGGATAAAATTTAAGAAGTCTAGGATGAGACCCTTTGCAATTAGCATCAGTTTCCATGAATAATGTAGTTGGAATAGTTTTATGGATGGAGCATCATATAACTGTATATGGTATGAGTTCAGTGCTTACTCCTTCAATTGTATTTGGTAGAGAAGATCCATCCATTACCGTTACACCTGATTGGTGTTCTAGAAGTGTCGTTGATCAGGAATCAAAATGAGAAATTATGATATTGAAAGAAAAAGTCATAGAAAAAGATTGTTATAGGAAAACACATAATCAGTGGTGCTCCCAAATGGAGAATGATTTACTTTATTTATTTAAGTGAATGATTGAAAAATCCCCAATGAAATTTCCATCCTTATAGCTCATTATAATGAGGTAAATTCTAAATTCAATAGACCATTCACACATTTGTAAAAAACTCATACAACATCCATAATCTCTATAGGTAAAATTTATGATAACCATAACTAAAAAGTTATTTTATATATTTATCAATGGTTATGAATAACCATCACTAAATAATTTTGTAATGGTTATATTAACGTTCCCTATGTTTTTTTGGTTTTTTTTTTAAAAAACTATCACTAACTAAATAAAAACTCACTACGGAGTACCCAAATAACAACACGTATAAAAAAATACAGCTCAATTATAAAAATATCTACTAATAGATTATTGAACATGAAAATACATGGTAATTTAGATAGTAAAATTAACTTTCTTCAATCAAATTAAAGCATTGAAATATATAAAATAACAATTATACATTTTAGTAATTAATTAAACTATTATTAAAAATTGTGCTAAATTATTAATTTTATTAAAAATATATTATTTACATAATTTTAATTTTAAAAAAAATATTGATTGATTACAAAATTTATCACAATAAAATATCCACATATTGATTTGGTAAATATAGGAATCGATGCCACATAAATCTATGTAACGGTATTCTTGTGATTCCAATAAATACATTTTAGGTTTTTAAGACTCTAAAATACAGGTTTAATGATTAAAACAATAAAAAATAAGCCCATGTTTTTGTGAAGTCATGGTATAACCACCATTGAATTATTTATGACATGTACAATAAAAAAACACAGCCATTCAACATGCAATGTACTTTGAATATCTCAATAAGAAATTTTAAAAGATATGAATGTTTTAGAAACAAGTGTATGGGGTTCCAAACTAAGAAAACGTTGTCATATTTTCCTTAGATAATGGTAAAATTGCTAAATATTTAATTTTGAATTGTAGGAACCAACGACACTTCATTCCAAATGTCGGTTTCCCCATTGTATTCGTAAAAGCATTTTTCCGTGTGGAATGGTCAATACCATCCAAACGACATTGAATTATCTTTAAATCAAGAAAAATGAAAAAAGTTTTAACTTTGAAATGTAGGAACTTAAGGGACGCCATTCCAAATGATTATTTTCCCGTTATGGTCATAAACACCTTTTTAGTGTTTTAAAGCACTAAAACATCTGTGCATAGTAAAAACCATGAAAACAATGTAATATTTTCTATAATGTAGGGTAAAAGACCATAGAATTACTTTTGAAATGTAGTAACTAACAACACATCCTTCTAAATGAAAGTTTTCCCATTATGGTTATAAACGCGTTTTTAGTGTCTTAAAGCACTAAAACATGTGTGGAATGGTAAAAACAAGGAAATTAATGCATTCTTGACCTATAATAATGGGAAATTGACTATATATTTAATTTTTAAATGTATAAACTAATGACATTTCATTCTAAATAATGGGTTTCCCATTATGGTTGTAAACACATTTTTAGTGTTTTAAAGCACTAAAACATATGTCGAATTTTCAAAACCAGAAAAATGATTTCATATTGTCATTAAATCAATAAAAATAACTATAGATTTAATTTTGAAATTTATGAACTACTTTCATGTCATTCAGAAGGAAAACTTTACCATTATTGTTGTAAATTAATTATTAGTGTTTTAAAACACTAAAACATGCATGGAATGGTAAAAACTAGACAAAATATGTCGTATTGTCCTAAAATTATAGGAATATTACCTTAGATTTAATTTTTAAATATACAGACCGATGAAACATCATTCTGAATGATGGTTTTCTTGTTATGTACATAAACTGGTTTTTAGTGTTCTAAAACACTAAAATGTGCATGAAAAGGTAAAAACCATGAAAACTATGCTATATTATCATAAAATCATAGTAAAATGACATTATATTTAATTTTTAAAATATAGGAACTGATGACACATTATTTAGAATGAATGTTTTCCCACTATGCTCGTAAATATGTTTTTTGTGTTTTAAAACACTAAAACATGCATGGTACAGTAAAATCCCTTAAAACAATTCCATATTGTCCTAAAATTAAGATAAAATAATCGTAGATTTAATTATATAATGTAGTAATTGACGGAACATAATTTTGTATAAAAGTTTTCCTATTATGGTTGTAAACATGTTTTTAGTGTTTTAAATAACTAAAAGGTGCGTGAAAGAGTCAAAACCATGAAAAAGATTCCATATTATCCATAAATCATGGGAAATGACCACCAATTTAATTTTGAAATATTGGAACCAATGATATTTCATTATGAATTATGGTTTTCTCGTTATGGCTATAAATGCATTTTTAGGGTTTTAAAGCACTAAAACGTGTGTGGAACATTCAAAACTATACAATCTAAACTAGATGGTCCTGAAATTAGGGTACAAGCACCGTAAATTTAATTTTGAAATGTAGGAACTAACATAACATCATTCCAAATGATAGTTTACCCTTTATAGTAGTAAACGTGTTTTTAGTGTTTTAAGACACTAAAACATGTGTGGAATATTCAAAACAAGAAAAAATGATTCTAGATTATCCATAAATAAGGGTAAAACCATCGTAGATTTAATGTTTAAATGTAGTAAATGATGGCATATAATTCGGAATTAAATTTTCCCCATCATGTCTGTAAACACGTTTTTGGTGTTCTAAAACACTAAAACATGTGTGGAAGAGTCAAAAAAATTCATCAAATTGTCTTGAAATTAGGGTATAATTACTGTAGATTTAATTTTGAAATTTAGGAATTGACGACACATCATAAGGAATTACATTTTTCCGTTGTCATTGTAAACGCATTTTTAGTGTTTTAAAGTACTAAAACGTGCGTAGAATAGGAAAAACTAGACAAAAAATTAAATATTATTCTGAAATTAGGGGAAAACCACTATATACTTAATTTTAAAATGTAGGAACCAATGAGACATCATTTTGAATGATGATTTTTTATGTTATGGTTGTAAACATGTTTTTAGTGTTTTCAGACACTAAAATGTGTATTGAACAATTCAAACTAGAAAAATGATTCCATATTGTCCTAAAATCAGGGTAAACCAACCGTATATTTAATTTTCAAATGTATGAACTGAAGGCACATCATTTTGAAAGATGGTTTTCTTGTTATAGTCATAAAAGTGTTTTTAGTGTTTTAAAACACTAAAACGTGGGTGGAACTGTAAAAAAAATAAAAACAATGTTGGATTGTATTTAAATTTTGGAAAAACACATAGACTTAATTGTGAAATATAGGAACTGACGAAACATCATTCTGAATGACGGTTTACCCGTCATGGGTGTAAATGCATTTTTATTATTTTAAAGCAATAAAACATCTGTGGAATGGTCAAAACCAAACAAAAGACTCCATATTGTCTTGAAATTAGAGGAAAATGACTATAGATTTAATTTTAAAATTTAGGAACTTATAGAACATCATTATAAATTATGGTTTTCAATTTATAGTCGTAAACACGTTTTTAGTGCTCTAAAGCACTAAAACGTGTATGGAATGGTAAAACTCGTGAAAATAATGTCATATTGTCCTAAAATTAGGGGAAAACAAATGTATATTTAATTTTGAAATTTTTTAACTGATGACACATAATTACAAATGAGGTTTTCCCATTATGGATGTAAACACATTGTTAGTATTTTAAAACACTAAAATGTGCATGGAATAGTCAAAACCATGAAACTAATATTGGATTGTCCCAAAATAAGGGTCCAATGTTTGTAGATTTTGTTTTGAAATGTAGGAACTGATGTGACATCATTTTGAATGACGGTTTTCCCATTATGGCCATAAATGCATTTTTAGTGTTTTAAACCACTAAAACATGCATGGAATGGTCAAAACCATTAAAACAATACTGGATTGTCATAAAATTATGGAAAAAAGACCATAGTTTTAATTTTTAAATGTAAGAACTGATGGCACATAATTTCTAATGAAAGTTTTCTCTTTATGTTTGTAAACACATTTTTAGTGTTTTAAAACACTAAATCGTGCATAGAATAGTCAAAACCCAATAAAATTACACTGGATTGTCTTGAAATCATGGGGAAACCACCGTAGATTTAATTTTAAAATATAGGAAATGACAGAGCATCATTCTAAATGATGTTTTTCCTAATATGGATGTAAATTCATTTTTAGTGTTTTAAACCACTAAAAATTGCATGGAGCAGTCAAAACTAGGAAAAGGATATCATATTTTCTTGAAATTAGATTAAAACTAAAATATATTTAATTGTTATATGTAGGAACTAACGGCACATTATTCTGAATGATGGATTTTCCGTTATAGTCGTAAACTAATTTTTAATGTTTTAAAACACTAAAACTTGCATATAATGGTCAAAACCATAAAAGAACCTCATATTGATGTTCAATCATTGTAAAACCACCGATTAGTTATTTTTGAAATATAGGAAATCTTTTTATATCAAAATATTAAAAATTTGTTTATTAAATAAATTTCAAGCATATCGCATGTCATTTTAAAAATAAATTTGAATATTTACTTATCTCTTTTCATTTTCAGGTGTTTAATCTTATCTTAAATAGGTATGTTTATATTTTCAAAGTTTTTTTCATTATATATTATTTTTTTATGTTAAAATTTATTCTTTTTGATTAAAAATTACAAATTTTAACTGAAGAATTATGAATATATGTTGTGCCTTTCTCTTTCACATTTATTTTCTTAAATTTTCTAGTTTTCATTGTAGGTGGAATATTCTGACAGTAGGAAAGAGGTTGAACATTCCGATTCAAGACATTCTTTAAAAGGTAGTCATGATTGGCTTTAGTTTATATGTCATGTAAAAGTTTTATCAATTATTCAACTATAATTATGATTTATTATGTGTAGTTTTAATTTTTGTTTATTTTTTTGTTACAGTTGTTGAGAAGAAGTTGATGGCATCTGTTTATGACATGATGTAGAGGTAGACAGATGTAGTGGAGGTCATGACATAGATTTATATTTGGATTTGGTTTCTGTTTGACATTTTGTATATTTATATTTATAGATGTGTGGATTGCTTTATATTGAGATAATAATAATGGGATTTTTTTTATATGACTGTGGATGTATGATGGGATTATCCTATATTTATGTTTTAGTTTATAATATCCCATTATTTATACTTATAGTTTTTTATTAATTTGTTTAAAAAATAAATCTGAATTATTGGTGATTTTATGTAACAATTGTTAAATAAATTATGTAAAAAATGTTTAGCGGCAGTTACGTGTAACTGCTGCTAATAGGTTCAGTAGTGGTTTCATGTATTTTATTTATATTTTCCTCATATATTTTTTCAAATAAATAAACCCAACTATAAATAAATAGTTAATCCCCGGTAAATTATTCAAAAATGACACTTAACAAAACTATCGTGGAATAATTAAAACCATCGCTAAATGACTAGAGACTATGCAATATGCGACAATTTATTCCATCAATAGATCATGAAGAAACCTCTTATAATTACACTTTTTGTACTGTGTTCCTATTTATTTTAATCAGCTATATCCCACCATTTCCTCACAAGGTTTTTAATTATGTATATCACTAGCTTTACGATGATATTTTTCAATGTTCCAAAAAAATGAATATTCTCTTAATCTAACTAAGCCATACGTCCACATATCCTAGTCCTAAATTCCCCCTAAATTATTTATAGATTATACTTTTGAAATTAAAATTATGGGTGTTCATGGCTGGGATTCTAAATTTGATTTCCCTTATTAATAGATTGGGAGGATTGAAATATAAACTAGATAAGTTAATGATTAACCAATGGTTCAGATTGAGACACATTTTTTGTCATGTCCTAAAGTTGATTTCGTAATATTTATATCAGTTCTATATCTCTATAACTATATACAATTTCCAATTAATCACCTCATTATAATGAAAATGAATGATTTGAATTTTTCAAATCATAACAACTAGAATTATCACAATAAGAATTCAATAGTCATAAAATACCACATGGATGATGTAGTCCTAGTGTGAATTTTTCTTACTAATGTATAGTAATATACACTCACTCGTTAAACCAAGAATAATGATTAGACAATACTCTTAAATGTTTATATGAACACCATTTATACTTTAACCTCTCTGGTAACATGAGTTTTAGAATAACTAGGTTATTTACATCTTTTTATGCTATATATTTAAATTTCTAATTCATTAGATCTCTAAATCTACAGTCTTGATAGATGGATGGTACCAAAGGGATACCATTTGTAACATCTAACTCCTAACCCATTCTCTTGGTAAGAGGTGGAGGTTCTACTGACATTAGTAGACTTCCCAAGGACACCAAAGGTGAGTAATAAATTCCATGAAATTTACCAAAACACGGGGGTATTTTACCTTAAACAAACAAACTAATGTCAAAAAAAATTATGAGATATAATATTATACATGATGGTAACTAAAACAAATAAATATCTAAAACAACTGAACAAGAAAATAGTAACAGTAGAATAAAAACAGAAGAGGAAACCACAAATCGAAAGACATGCAAGATGCAAGAAACCAAGATAGAACCACTCTAGACACCAATTCTAGGTCAACTTTCAAGACCAACCTCCCATTATACATGATCTAAATATCATGATTCTACTCTAGATAAATATATAATCTTACCCTTATCTTTGAAATGAAAAATAGAACAAAAAATGGTTTCTATTCTAGAAGAACCACAAAATGATCTTGGAAGATCTAGGTTCCATCTTCCCTACCATGAGTCCTTAGATCTAATGCACCAAGATCCATTGGAATTAACATTGGATCACGAATAATGACAAAAAAATCTGAGAAGAGTCATTTGGTTTGAGAGACTATGAAAAATGAGGATGAATGATGGTTTTAGTGTAGTTTTTAGGTTAAAAATCGAATTTTCTGAATTAATTAATCATGTAACATGGTTTACGAAACTGTACACCAACCATACAGGAACCATTATCTTAAAACTACCAGTTCTCATAGATTATTTGTATATTTTTTAAAGTCATGGACCAACCATGTGAAATTTCTATATCCCATGTCACACGGTTATTAGGATAATCTTTATGGTTTCCCTAAACCATGAATCAACCATGTGCCTCCTTCTAGACTCTCTCGGGATTTCACATGGTCAACTGGGGAATCTACATGGTTTCCCTTAACCTTATTCCAATAGTGAATCCTCTTAGACACTTCTAAATCATTCCAAAATCTCCGAGAGGAGTTCGGAAGCTAATCTCAACCAAAACATATTTTAAAAACACATAAAAGAGTAGGACATACCTCAAATCAGGTGTATTAACCTTATCATACTTATTTAAAATAAATAAAAAATATATTTCCAGTTTGTTAGAAATTAATCAATTATAACATTACTTGAAATATCTAAATATATAAAATTAGAGTGATCAACTAATTTCTCAATCTTTTTGTGATAGAAATAGAATTATCATCACTTATCCCTCATACTATTTAACAATAAATTTTCCCCCTTAAATTTAAAATTAATTCATTTTAAAAGTGATAAATATAATAATCATGACATTATATGTTCATATAGAAAATCATTGAATATTTCAACCCCTTTAGAATTCTCCCCTTCACAAATAACTCATTTATTCACCCATAAAAATAAAAAAATTTCCATTTTGCTAATGAATATTTCATAGTTGTCCCCTATATACAGTGAGGCGTGTTTAACCCAATCCCCCCTGCACTTAATAGGTAATGTAATGGCCTAATATTTCACTGTATATTCTCTTTAAATAAATAATATATTAAATAATGTGTTTTACACATTATACCAAAATAAAATGAAAAATCCTTGATGTATTTTTTATGTTAAATATTCTCATTAAAACACAGCCATTTAATTGGTTTTATAAATTTAAGTTACCATATTAAAAAATCATTAATGAAAGTAGGATGACGTAGAATCGACAAGAAAAATTCTTCCTTATGAATCCCATTTTTTGAAGCATGGAAGTGAGGCTACTTTTATAGGGTTTTCCCTAGACCAAGACAGAGATGAACTTGATCAATTATGGTTTGACAAAAATAGTATACATGGGAATTATAAGCTCGTAGATATTTCCACAAGATCCATGCTAGCTAAACCACCACCCGAAACTATAGCCGATGCTTAGTTGATGCATAGATAATATAAAGAGATAATAAATGGATATGTTAGTATGAATTAGGATTATATAAACTTATAAAAATATTTATATGTATATGATATCATGAATTTTTATACTTTTTTAAAATTTATTTTTTCTAAATTCATTTTATGTTTAAAAAAATAATTTTATAGAAATTGTCATTTTATTTTATTATGATTGAATACAAACAAGGTATATTTATTTTATGAGTATCAATTTAAAAATATATTATTTATTATTTTTTCATAAAAATAATAGATAATATATCAAAAGTCACTTTCCTTTAAAAACAGTATATCACTATATTTAATGTTATAAATTAAAAGTAAAATTTATAAATTTTTGGATGTGAGTTTTGAAAACATAAATTTTTATATTTATTTATCATGGAAATATTAAATTAATATTAATTTTTTGGTATTTTTCTACAAATATTTGTTTTTAGGTGAATAGTGAAAAATATTACTTTTATAAATAACGAAACATTTATGAAATTATTAATATATACTGATGAATTATAAATTCATGAAAATTTTTTCTAGGAACAAATTTTTTTTAAATTAAATTTATAATTTTAGAAACATTATTTGTAATTTAAAAACTCATAATTTATATTTTATAACTTATGTTAAATTTTACTAAAAAATTACTTTTAATATATTATACATTTAGTATTTTAAAATTAATTTTTATTACTTTTAGAAAATTAATATAAAAATTTTTATTCAAAATTAAGAATCATTAGGTCCAAATTATGTAATAATTACCAATTTATTTTCAATAATAAAGGATAAATTACTTTAGTAAAAACTTGTTACCTCAGTAAAGATCAAAAGGGGTAAAAAGTGTTTAACCAAGAGGGAATGAACAAAAACATGTTTAAAACATGTGCGGGAATGGGTGTGTGTGGCCGGAATCAACCTTATACCCTATCTAATTCATTATTTTCTAATTTTTTATCTATATTCCTTGAGAGTTACCTCCCATTATTAAAATTGTTTTGGGTATTTACATAAATGTAATCTCTTTTCACTTATAAACGGGGAACCCTATATTCATTTCCCATCCAACAACCAGACCCTTATTTCAGACCAAAATCTAACAAAAAATAACCTGAATATTTTTAAAAACCGTCATGATTTTTCTATATTATCAAAATACCACAACTCAAAGCCTTAAACTCTTTTGCAAAGGAGATAATCCAAGAAGTGTGGTATAAAATTATTAACGCTCCTTTCTCATATCTATTACTTTATATTCACTTATTCTTACGAGAATACCATTAAAATACCATAAAATTATTACATCAGTATAATTAGTATACTATTATTTAATTTTAATGATGGTATAATCACTAACCACCTTTCCCCTTTCTATGAAGAAAAAATCCATTATTCATGCATTATACGGACTACTGCCTCCACAACGCAATGTGTTTCATTTTCTTTCACCGCCTAAAAAGAACTGTAAAAATAGTGGATTTAATATATAAGTATGATATATATGAAATATTTTAAATTATTAAATTATAAATCATATTAATCCTTTTTACCATTCTATGGAAAATGAAATCATCATCCATGTGTGTGTGGACTACTACATCCATGGAACGATTGATTTTTGTTTTTATTTTCCTCGTTTCCTTAAATAAATTATCTTGAGAATGGGTTTAATGTATAAATATATTTTCTAGGAAATTATTTGGTTTATTTAAATAAAAATTGTACAATGTATTGACAATATTGTCAATAAAATACAATTATAAATCCAATCATTCAAAAGAGTCTTGTATGAGAAAAAAATAATTTCTTCATACTATTAAATAACTTCATATAGGTTATTTAATTCTTATAATTGTTTAAAATTAATATATATCAAACTAATTAACAAAAAATAATATAATTATTCTTCTATAAAAATTATATTAAAACTTAATCACTTCTTAATCATCGGTTAATAATGGTATGTTCTTGTTTGGGTCGGTTTAACCATCTAATTGAACAATGTTATAAATTTATATCATAGATAACATTGAGAATTTAAATTTTTGTAATATATGATATAAATAATTAAATAATTATTATTCTTTTTTTGTAATGGTAATATAAAAAATTTAAATCATTATTTAATAAAACACCCTTCATTAACTAATAATCATTAAAACATGCGCATCACCAAATTCATATTTACATATCATAATCAAAATTACCATACAATGAAATTATAATATTATGAATAATTAAAAAAAATTATTGTACCTTGTAATATTTGGTAATTATTAAATTTGGGATAACAATTAATAACAAAACCACAATTATGAAACTAGTTCAAAATGATTAAGATTACCCCCACCTGAGATCAAAAATAAATAAAAAATGAATAATATAAATATAGATAAAAATTATAAATGAAGTTTATAAAATGTTATATATTTGAAAAAAAATCTTAAATGGTTGACTAAGATAGTTTCTTTTTTCATACAGGAGGTTAGAGTACATTATGACAAAGCAGGAATTGTGGTAAGGGGTTCTTTGTTTGAAATTTAATTTATTGAGATATATTTTTTAATGTGAACTATGATAAATTTAATATAATGTGATAGATTAATAATGAATATTTTTTACCATGTCAAAAAGGTATGAATATTAATATCATGTAATTCCATTAAATGGTCATTGATTCAAAAGATATCAATGTTGTAAGGGGTTTTGATTAAATTGTTTCTCAAACCATAAAAGTTTCAATTTCCAATATTACTTTCCAATAAAAATATTTTCATAATGATAATTAATCTGGGTAATTTTTATTCCTTATAAAAATAATCATTATTTTCAGTAGATATTTATATGGTTTGACATGTCCCCTCAAAATTTCATTTCCCCTTAACTCATATTTTACCTAAAGTGTTTCTTGTAAGTGAAACTAACCATGTATCTTCTTCTCAGTCAAGAACCTCCCCTTTCCATATTATTATTTATTGAATTCCTTTCTAAGTTTCATTATATATTATTTAACAATGGATTAATTTCATTTTATACTACATGACCTTCTTTAAAAAGTTTTGTATAATTTTTAATGTTTTCTATATGGGTCATTTTTGTCAAAATGTGAAAATCCTTTCCTTTTAACGTTTACATGTCAAAATATCATTTTATTAACTTTTTAATTTTATATAAATATTTCTCTATATTTTTTTATGGTCACAAACTAAATTATTTTTCTCCTATTTTTATTAAATATTTCTTTTAAAATTCTTTCAAAATATTAAGATTATTTCTTTTGTTAAGGGTGTTTTTCTAAATCATAAAAAAGGTATTTTTCATTTGAATAATTTTTTTAAACATATATTACATTTTTAAAGGATATTATTTAAATAATATCATCCATTTTATTTATCTATATGGATTATGTAATTTTCTTCTCTTTTGGAGAAATAATTCATCCCTTCATTTTCCTTGCCTAATCATTTTTTGTGTATAACTGTAATTTTTCTTCTAATGCCTTTCCTCTATCAGTGGATTTTTTAATACTTTTATTAATGTTTGTTCACATATATTTCATGTTTTCATTGATTAGTAAAATTATTTCCTTAATTGTATACCCTTTATCTATATGGTGTTAAAACTATATGTTTTATTATCTTAATTTAATTGAATTTACCTAGAAAGTTACATGATATAATTGGATACCAATTTATTTTCCATGGGTTTATCATGTTATTTTATTAAATAAATTATAAATGATTTAATTATGTGAATCAATTAGAATATGAAATGAAACTAATTTTCATTCAATGTGTTATTAATAATGTGTTGAATGAAACCCATTGTTTCCATGGGTTATATTTTCTATAAAAATTTAATGATGTTCATTTGAAGGTTTTATAAAACAAACTTTATTTCTTGGGGTTATTTATAATGTGAGTGATTTATTTTCATGTGTCACTCATAACTATGGATTATTATGGGTGGGTTTATATATCACCTTCTAATGCATTGGTTAAAAGTTTATATCTCATGAGATAAGTTTTCACAGGTACATTTTTTTTTCTCATAAGTGTGAGAACTACTGGTGTGGGTCATTATAGTAATGTTTCCTTATAATAATTTTTGTGTCATATTTTATATATGTTCCATGGGTTTATTCTTATTATCAAGACAATGTAATGATCTTATATCTCATGTTTATTCACTCATGTTTCTACACTCTATTGATTCATGTATTACATTAATCTAATCCTTATTCCATGATTTATGATCCATACTTTATTGGGAATAAGTTTCTTTTGTATTATGATTATACCCATATGAACATTTTATGCTCACTTATGATATTTGGTTGTTAATTCTCGTGTTTACCCTTGTTGAAAATCTATGTTCACCTGTATCTTATGTATTCATTTACCAATGTTATGCAGATAGAAAAAGTAATAAGTGTATAGAATATTTTAATATTTGGGGAATTTTTGGGAGATGTTTAAGACTCGTTATGGATTAATTAGTTTCATATATAATTGGAAAAATGTAGAATTGATACAAAAAACATGGGTTTTTTCATTTAATGTTTTATCCTGATTCTCTAAAACTCTAAACATAAAAGGAATTGGGAATATATTGTAATGAAATATTCTCTTTAAGTAATATGGATGAAATAGTCACATTTTGGGGATGATGTAATTAATATCAAAGTTGGTTTTAGATAAAATTTGAGATTAGGTTGATATCATTTGAGGATAAATTTGGAGTTACAAATGTCATCAAAGGTTGATAATTTAAGGTTTATTATAATTATAGTGGTAGTGAAAACCCTTTAGGTAGGTTAAGGTAATATTAAAAGGATTAGGATAAGATATATTTAATAAAAAACCATTGGTATAAGTCTAAGGTATAAGTCTAAGTATATTATAAAATCCAAAATTTTTGGAAAAGTATAGATTGTGTGGTTTTATTAGAAATAAAAACATTGTATAGAGATGGTTTCCAATGAAAACCATTTGTACCCAAACGATTGATTGAAAGGGGTTAAATTATGTGAAATCATTGATGTTGGGTAAAACATCTTAGAATGGTCGTCAATGTGTTTTTTTCATGGATCAGAATTTTTTCTGCAGCTCTCATATCAACGAAGACTCATGGACCAACATTCCAAAGTCAAGAGTTTGTTGGGGAACGTAGAAAATGACACTTAAGAACTCGCATTGGTCAATAAGATGAGGATTTAGTCTCATAACACCTTTTTGTGGGGAACAATTTTCTGTTATGGGAATCTCTTATATATTTATGTTATGTTCAAGAATCTTTTGTTCATTCCCAAGTATGCATACGTGGATTAACCTGAGGTAACAATCCATTATAACTACATGTGGGTTTGAAATCATCTATTTGTATCCAAGGTTCTCTATTGATAGGTATATCTATATGTATCTATGATTATCCATCAATGATACCCTTTTATTGATGGATTAGAGTTTTGTTAGTCATTTTATTATGGTGATGCTGGTTTTAAGCCATGTGTTGTGGTGATCTAGAGTTAATCTTCATCCTGAGGGGGATAAGAGTTGGTTTGATGTTGGGATCAAACCCATAAGATGGGATTCCTATGTATCTATGTGAGAGGAATTAGAACCCACATAGTTTGGTTCCACTTAATATGATACGTCACCTTTTAAGATAGTGTGATGAGGACCAAACCATACAGTTTAATGTCATGTGGTAGGGATGCCTAGGTGAAAAGTGTTTAGTAAAGGATGTTGTTGGACTTACATTGAGGTGGATTGAGGGACCTAGAAGAGATTTTTTCTCCTAGAAAGATATGACCCTACCGAGAATGTGCACCAGATAAAATTAGGGTTGATTTGGGTGCCAAGTTTGAACCTCATGGGAGATTCCTATGTATCTTAGTTAGTTAGGAATCAAATCCCATGTAGTTCATCATGTTGGGTATTATACCGTATAAGAGGTCCAAAGGAGCATGTGGTTAGGGATTACGCATGGGAGCGGCCCATTTTAATGGAGTGTGGGGAATTCATCCACAGAGAAGTCCCATTTAAGTGGACATTATTGGGGATTATACCATATAAGAGGACCATTTGAATGGATTTTGGTGCTCACAACTATGTATAAGGACAATTTGGATTTTCGATAGCACATATTTCATGATTGTTTCTCTCCTCTAAGCCCATGTCTCACTTGGTCGGTGTGAGAAACAAGAGGAAGAAGTGGATCTGAGGATCACATGATTCACTCTATTCACTAATGGATGAGAAGTTGAATCCCAAAGGGAGAGAGAGGGGGATTTAAGTATGCTTATTTCCTCTTTTATTTTGGTAATTGGGATAGTCACTTGTGTAAATCCATATGGCTAGTCCCCAAGATGAGGTGAAGAGGATAAAAAGTGTCACGTCCCCCAAGAAAGGCTAGGGGATTACTCTAGGAGGGATTCCCTAAAATTTTTTTGGGGGGAGGATTTTATTCCTAATCAAAGGAAAAGACAAGCATGATCCTTACCCATCCCACCCAGAACAGGGAGGCTCATATGAGTAACTCAATTTAATATCCCTCATTACCATGGGAATGTAATCGTAAAAACATTATGGGGGTCCACCTTTCTGTAGAGGTTACACACATGACTCTACTTACCATGGTTATGTAGACCTAAGATAATGTGCTGATGTGCCTAATGATCTAATCATACATGTTCAGTGGCTTTGGAAGAGGCCTTAGCCTAATGTCATTGGACCAGTTAACATAGGGGGAAATATGGGGCCTAATGATATAATTGAATTTAGTGATAGGATATAGAGTGTAGAACTATCTAGGATGCCTTATTCCATAAAAAAGATTCTTTGGCAGGATGGGGTTCCCTCTGCATAGCATGTAGCTACGCGAGTGAGGGTACGGTCTACGTAGCATTGTGTTATGCAGAACTGGGTTATTTTCATATAATGTGTTGCTACGCAGGTATAGGTTTCATCCGTGTAGCATGTTGCATTATGGGGTTGAGTTCCTATCATGTAGTACTTTGCTACATGGGGTAGGGTTCTGCCTACATAGAATTTTTCTATCTGGGGTGCTTAACCGAAAATGGGTCATCTATTTATACCCTGAGTAATGGTGCCCACATTGGGGGTTTTTGAGTTCGTAGACAACTAGATGATTTTTTATTTCCTCCTTACTACTATGCGGTATATTTTTACCTACTAGGAATTACTAGATCTCTCTTAATTCATCTTAAGGGATCCAATTTTTTTGTCTCCTTAAACTCTCTTCAGTTTGGTCCTCTAGTCGGTCCCCCTCTGGGTATTTTTATAGAAGAACAGAGATACTAGATACCGGCATGTCTGGTCATCCATGGGGGTCCATAGGTCTGCTTTTCTGGTAGCCTAGGAGGATGCCTCATCCCAGGAATAATTTTGTTCATGGGGTAAGCCATTTGTGAGGGTAGAAATCATTGTCTGGCGCTGAAAATGAATTTTTTTTCATTCGTGGGCACCAGCAGTCCATCACGTTCCATAGACTATTTTTTCATGGGTATGAACATTTATAGGGGAATAAATCACCACTTTTTATCATAAAATACTTAATTTTTGTTTGCGAGTGCTAGCGGTACCATCATATTCTGTGAACTATTTCATTCACAGGTGCTTTGCAAAGTAATGAAACACCATGAAAAATAGTTGTCCATGGAGAAATTTTCACGTTGCAGAATCAACCACCCCTTTGAACATTTTTATTCAAACTATTCATATTTTTTCTTTTTACTTGTAAAATTAAAAGAATTATATTTTTATTGTGTGTGGAATTTCTAGTGGAAAACAAATCCCCCTGTCAAATTGGGTTCTGATCGGGGAGAAGGGGAGGTTATTGCGATGTAGAAAGAGGTCCTGATTTGACCTAGTTTGTGGAACAAAAGTAGTCCCAAATGAGGGGTCTGTGCCTATAAATAGGGGGCTAACTAATTTTTCTTATACTATATTTTCTGGAAAAGTTAGTGCTCTCACAAACCCTGGATCGACCTATGCTTTCGCGAACTGTCTCCTTTGTAGCCAGCTTTTCCATGAACTGAATTTCATCACCCATGAAAGTTAATGTTTATTTCCTCATAGAGATCAGATAATTCATCGATGAAATTTCCCATCGGATAATGCATCACTGGACAATATTTCATGGTCCATCATTTTGTGATTCGATGCTTTGTCAGTCAAGGCTTCATGAACTATTGGTTCATAGGCCCTTGCTTTACAGACTATTAGTTCAAAAGGCTTCATAATTTTCCACTTTTATTAAAACTAATTTCATTAGTTATAATTAGATATAGATAATAGTATGGACCTTTAACTGGTTTCTTCTACAGCTTCTCATGCATCTCTCTCGTCTACTGATGAAAGGAGGAATGTTATGATAGATTCTGTTGACCATAATTCCAAAATAATCATCAACCCAATTCATCAACTCAGGGTGGGACTCCATAGTTTTGGTCAAAGGTGTTATCTATTCTTATAAAGTCTTCCCATTTATAGATTCGGCCTTTCATACAATGTTGCAATTCTAAAACTTCACCCAAAAAATCAACATCCATCCAAGATAATTTAAAATAGAAATATTCCCCAAGCCAAAATCTCGACGAAGGGGGATTTCATCTGAGTAACCCATGTTTCTAGGTCACTTATGAATTACACTCCTCAGTCCCTAGAGGAAACCATGTAGGTTCATGATGAAAAAATTCATTTCTACCATAGAATAATATGTAAGTCCACTACAAACAAGAAAATGATGTGGTAATCAAAATGGGTCCTTCATCCTAGGGGATCATTCATCTTGGAATAGGGGTGTTATTTTTGTGTCCTCTGAACATGTGACGGATTTAAAACTCAACTAAATGATGTGGGTATATACGAGGTGGTCTGGTTATCATAGACCTACTCTAACAGAAATCAAAATATTATCCTGCGGTTGCTTAGTAGGTGGCGCACAGACCCCATCACCTTCCATTTGGTGCATGGGGAGGTAGAGAATAGTCATTGGTATATCCATTTAATTTCATGGTTTCCCATAATTGGTGATATGTATGATGAGTTTCTTCTTCCCCTTTCGTCCAGTGATGATGCAAAGAAGACCCCCCCCCTATTTCCAAGAAACTCATTGACAAGGAGAAGGACCTATAAAAGGGTGATCCTCTCGCAAACAAAGATATCCCATTTTTCTATTGGTTTAATGACATTGATATGCTAAGTTTTAAGGATCCCCACACATAGTGTTTGGGGACTTTCCTAACTAATGAGACCCGAAGGCACATCGGTGCCTATTCTACTATGCTTGATGAAGGTCAGTTAAATGAGTGGGGATAGAAGATCATCTCTAATGACAGTAGATTGTTCCTACTAGCACCCATTCTTTCCATGTTTCTCTGTGGCTGGATACTATTGGTGTGAGATTATAGTATTGAGGTCAGAGTAATTATATTTATAATGGTGGCTCAATTGGCCACTGGATTGTGTAATAAACTTGTTATCCCATTGTGGGAAATGATTTACTATTTTTTGGATGGATTATTGAGGGGATTCCACCAAACTGGATGGTGGGTCCCTTATAGGTTATCTGGGGTTGGGTAAAATCCTATATAGGAGGCTACAGATACATCGATGCTCAACAAATCTTGGAAGCTACAACCCTGCTATATCTCCAAAGAATAAGTGAAATAATTCGACCACACTAAAGTGAGAAAGAAATAGCAGATCAACTTAACTACTATGATCATTTCACCTGTGATCCTTACACCCCACAGTTTGGTACATTGGTAAATGATGAATCTGAAGAATTTTCTAGGTGAGGAGGTATTTTCCCTCTAAGGGAAGTCATTTTGGTTTCTATGATCAACGAAGAACATTTATGTAATAGGTACACACCCTACAGATTTACACATCAAATTAGCTACGTCCAAATGCGGAGTCCTCCAAATATCAATATTTCATGCTAGGATAAGTACTTAATGATAGATTGGAATCTCTCTATGATGTTCACATAGGAGGAAACCCAATGTCAAATTGGGATTTCACCTTCCATGGTTTTCCACCCTGTACTTACCAGATCCTATGATAACGTTTTGAACATATCACATCTAAATGATCAAATAAAAATACCATTTACTTTTATCAAATCCCAAAATATTATGGTGGCCAAAGAGAAATAAAATGAAATAGTCAATAATTCTAGTCCTTGGAAGAATCTTAGGAAATCCCTCCCTTTTTAACCCCTAAGAAAATTTTTCAGAGCCTGGGGTTCAACACCCCATACTACTTGTGCTTCCTTTTAGGTTCAAGAATCCATCCTGCTTGATGTTTCATTTCCAACGGCCTAGAGACAATGGGATTATTTAAGGGTTGCATTATTGAGGAGGTTTTCATATAGTTTTAAGTCCTGATTCTTGGAATTGGGTTTCCAGTTTAAGGTTATGGAATTCCGACCAATCAAAGAAGACTTCCCCAAAACAGGTATATAAGGTGCGACGGAGTAAAAAACCTAACGTGAATGAGGGAATAAGATTTCCAATTCCACACCACACTTTCCCAATAAAGATCATGCATAGTTTAAAGTTTTGATTCTAAGACTATGATTCTTATTTTAAGGTTATAGAGTTTAAACCCTTGTGAATAGTTTAAAGTCATATTTCATTGACTGAATAAAAAATTTAAAGTCATGTTCCTAGGACATAGATACACAGTTTTACATAATATGGTTCAGATGATGATGGGTGTGTTTTTTAACATCATGCAACTAGGACGTAAGTACGATGCATTTTATCTTCATGTTGTTGGGATTCTAGTATACACCTTTTAAGTTCATGCAGAAAGGATCACCAGTTCTATGAAGTTTAACAACGTGCAGTTAAAATGATTTAGCCTATATTTTAATATCATGTGATTGGAATTATTTTCCATGTAATTTAACATTGTTTGGTAAGGGAAAAGGTCTTCGGGTTACATGATATACTTATTCAGGAACATTTCTTTGGAGGGAACCATGGTAAGTCATTCATCCATCAAAATCAAAGAATAGGATATATTGGAGTATAATTTGTGTATAGAATAGGGTCCCTCACATTTAAACTCCAATATTAGAGGTTTCATTATAAGTATCATCGGAGTCCTAAATAACAACACCATCTCTTCCTTGAGGAAAGAACAGAAGTGAATGTTTTTGTTAAAGGAAAATGCTTTGGTTTGGGTGGACCTCCAAGTGGTGCAAGGTATGAAATATCTTCTCATTAAATATATCCAATTCATCTAGTCATTTCTTTGTTGATCAACTATGGACATATGATCACAGATAGTGACACAGAGTGATGGAAAATGAACTTTAATGGGAAGGACCACCACTATCTCATATATTAATGAGTATGGGGTCACCTGTGTAGCAGTGTAGGTCATAGTTTGATAATCCCACAAGGTATGTAGTATAATATCTATCTAAAAAAATTTATCCTTATCTACCATATTTTGGAGTATATTTGATAGGTTCTTGTTGAAGGCCTCTACCTAACTATTCTTCACTATATGGTAGCGGGATGAATGGTTGGACTTGACATCATACTCCACATATATTTTCTCCAATTCCACAAAACATAAACTGGTTCTATTTTCCATCATTATTTTATGAGGGAAACTAAATATGTTGATGATGTTTTCTCTCATGAAACTAAAAAAATTTCCTTTCCCTAAACTCTTTGAGTTGTATAACTTCTACCTACTTTGAAAATAAATCGGTTTCCATGAGAATGTATGTGAACTGCTTGGCCATAGAGGGAGGATAGAGTATCACAATATCTATTCCCCATATGTAAAAGGGATAGTAGTATTTAGATATGTGAAGAAAATTTGGGAGTTGGTGATTGAATTTGGCATGAACCTGGAAGGAATGGAAATTTTGGGTGAATTTAGTACAGTCAAGCATCATAATAGGCTAGTAATACCCAATCCATCAAATTTGATAGGAAAGAAGGATTTTTATTAATGGGAACCACATGCTCTAGTGTGCACTTCCTTCATGATAGTAGTAGTCTCTTCTCCATCGATGCACCTGAGAAGGATGAAATCAAGGCTCCGCTTATAGAGGGCCTTTTATTATTCATGTCGTTGTATTGAACAAAGTTCATTTCTTATATTAGGATTTACTCTTTCCTGGCTAAGTTCATTAGGATCTCTCCCTTTTGAAGGTAGTCTACAATGGGTGTCATCCAACTGGTGGTATGACCATATGGTTTTTGTATGGGGCTAATATCATTGATCTCTTCCATGTTAGTTGGAATGAAAGGTTAGACTATCTGATGATGCACAATACTGATGACCATTTCATCCAGGTCTGGACTGACTAGAGTTATGGCTATATTCTCCAATGTGTTGTTGGATTGGGGATTTTGTAATCATGGGACATGATTAAATGTTGGATCCAAAGGTAATTCCTCCTTTAATCTTCATATGTGGTTTAGTAGGGGTATTATCTCTTCCTTTTTTATATCATAATCATCATTAACATGTTTGATGACTAGTTCTGAATCACCTTTTATCTTCAAGTGTTTTAATTATACCTAAATTTCCATCCTTATCCCTACAATGAGAGCCTAATATTATACTTCATTGTTCATTAACCCCTCATGCAGTATCATTGAGTGAGGTAGGATTTCCTTTTCTAGATTTATGAGTATAACTCCCTATCCCACTTTGTTGAGTTTGGGGTCTTCCATCCTATTTCCACTTTGGATTATAGATGCACCATCAAATTTCATCTCCCATATCTGGGGTCATATTGAATAGATAAAATATCTTCATCAGTTAGATTAGTGTCCAATGAAGTCATTTGTACTGAGGGGTTCTATACCAAAAAAATCTGGTAATACCTATCCTTTGACTACTTTTTGAGGCACAAACTGAATGTAAAACTATTTTAGGGTGAGGTTCTACCATGATAGATGTATGGTCTACATTAGATGGATGAGAATTTATTTTACTAGGTTTATACAAGATTCCAAAAACACCTCATGTTGTTGTACGTAGACCTCTAATGGGTTGTAGGAAACAACCCATCCTCGTCTCTATCCCAACCTTCAACTTTACTCACCCGAGAAGCAGGTCTGGTTAGCCCACCTACAGAAGAAACCCATATGGACCAAAAAATGTTTGATCTTACTATCCTCACATAGCTCTAGATCATCCAATATTTCATCGACCTCCTTTATAGTCTTCACCTATCCCCCATCAGTGATGTGCATTGGATAGATTTCTAGATATTTTTCTCAAGTTCTTGGACACACTCAAATTGTCCATCAACATTGTCTACTTATAGATAAGCAGTAAACCCCTTGAGCTCACCCTCGAAGAGTTTGGTATTGGACTCAGTCTTTATTCATCCAAATTCATCACCTCCTTGGTCTTTCTGACTATTTATCTCGATCCTAGAAAGTCATATGACACATGATTCTAGAGGTTGAATGCTCAGGACCCTCAAAGATTCTATGATCCTCAAACTATGAAGTCCACCTAGCTTTCAGTAGATGAACATAGGATCCTTCATCTAGACATAACCCAAGCTTATCTCACTCATATAGAGGCTCACAACAATGTGATATAAATGTAAGTTCCCATACTCACTTCTATCATGTGTATCCAATCCATCAACATTGTGTCTTAATTTTCCTTTTATTTTAGGGAACATGTGATGCAGACTCAAGGCATCCTGATGTGTGGATCCTTCATCACCAAAATTTCTAGAAATCTTGGCATTTTTGATGCTTCCCTTCACCAAATATCTATTGACCTGATTGAGTCGATCAAATGACTCCTCAAAAAATGGGGCTATAGAGGAATTATAGTGACATCTACTGATGGGTGATGAGATACATTGAGGGTGATAACAACATTCCCAACAACAATACCTCCAACCTAGCCCTTGATCCTTCCACCTCTATCTCAACCCATACCCCCTCCAACACCATTCCCCAACCCATTACCACACCCATGTCATCCCTTGACACCACCCATATTTTTTCCTTCCACCAATATCTCTCCCACGCCATCACCCACCATATACTTCCCTTCCAATATTTGGATCTCACGCTAGTATAATTTGGTTAACCTACATCAGATATTCCACCACCTAGGAATCCAATTAATTTTACCACCATTATTTACCATCCTTGCCTCCCCACCATCTCATTTAAACTCTAATCCTCCACCACTAGTAGACCCTTTATCCTCTAACATTCTATCACTACCACTACCTAGACCGATCATACCTTTGATATGATAGACCCTGCTATCGATCATGAGTATTTAGACGAGAAGGTCTGGAGGGGCAATGGCCCGACACTTCCACCATCCTATAAGGTTATATTCATTGACCCTACTTCCAAACACATGGCCTCCATTAGGATTGGTACATAACCTCCAAATTCCCCCATGATATCTTCCAACACCACAATACATTCAGTGGCCATAAATGATCCTTCGTTAGTATTTATAAAGGCCATTGATAAGGCATTACATATCGATGTACCAACTATTAGGGATGGTTCTTCTAATGTAGCATCCAGTGAGGGTTCCCCTGAGTCATATTTTTCCATGTACCCCTCCCCTATTTTTTGACTTTGTGTGGGTGACATTTTTGTGTACTACTTGTATTCCATTATACACTAATGTATCATTTATTCATGTATACATGGGATATAAAATTTTTCTTCACTACTAGTTGGATTATTTCCATTTCATTACTATATTACATTAGCCATGTCTAGCTCTTCTGCCTTGTCCATGGTCATTGATGTGCATGTTCCACCACCATCTACTCTCCTACTTCATATGACTCAGCATATGGATAACACTGAGCAACATCTTGAGGACCTTTCACTAGAGATCCATTCTAAGTAGATATCACCACCATGGTAAGAATAGATGCCCTTCCTAACACAAGGGATTCATGCTCAATATTCTCTTGAGGTGTTTAATCCGACCAAGTATCCACATGAACTCAACGACATAACCACTAGTTCTTGTAGGAGGAAGAAAACTTCTGAGAAGATGGACAACACCGATTGATTCCTTTATCCATCTAGCTAGATGAAACATAATTTTTAGTTCTTTATGGGAGTTAATTTATATTTTATTTTATTTTATTTATTTTTAGTTGGTACTTAGGGTTTTTTAGTATATTTTTTGTTCATAGTTCACTTTAAACTTCACTATACCCACATATCTACATGTATCTAATCTATTTTTTTATTATTATTCATTTTTTACACCATCCCATTTAAATAAATTCATCATTTTTAAAAGCATTGTAATAATGTTTTATCTAAGGTCGGTTTTGACTTTCTAACAAATTATGTAGGTCTCCAAATTTCAAATCACCAACTACCAAGTTTCCCCATGGAATGACACTCATACTGGGAGCCATTGATTACCTAAATTCAATTTATAGTTTCCATTTCATTTTATCTATGATATATCTATGATATATCTAGAACAATTAGTTCTAGAAAAATTTTAACACTATCTCATTTTAAGTATAGGGGGTATTTTTTGAGATTTATTGTCAATACAGTTGGATTATTTCATTTTTTCACCTTTCAAGGATACATTTTTTCTAAAATAATGCTTTACACTTGAAAACACATTACACCCATTTAAATAAAATACAAATTTAGGTTGGAACTTTTTTAAATCCATGTTTTACTCTTGTTTATATTATTAGCATGATTGTTGAGTTTAGTAATTTAATTCAAATTCAAAAATTTTGAAATTTTTTCTGATTTAATTATTACTTGATTTTATACCCTGAGTGATTTCTATTTAATTTCTATATGCTTTCATTACTAAAGGGATTTTGGAACCATGATTTCATATTCTTTTATCATCATATTTCTTGAGAGACACCCATGGAATGTAAACCTATCATAACTTGAATTGAGATATTATTGAGGCTATGATTGAACAAATACACTTTTAATGTGATTGTGGAAATTTTGGGAGATACTTTTTCCTAATTCCAACATTTAATTTTTCTTTTTTATCTAATAGTATCCATGAATAACCTTTTTAGTCTAGATTCATTTGAAGCTGATTATCCCTTACTACCCTACCCTTGGTATTGTGCATGATTTTCCTTTGAATAGGTGGGGGGAATTTTCAGCTGATTGACATAGGATGTGGTTATTAAGGAGATTTATTATATAATTTTTACCAAAATGATATGATATAATCCATGATTACTGTTGGAATTTTAATCCTAACCTAATACTTTAAAAAATATATAAAAATAAAATGAAAGAAAAAGATTTTGGGTTGAGTATTAGGAAGGTAAAAAATCACCTTGTCCAGAACGATGAATCCTCTAATGGATAATATATGGATGGGGGATGGATGTGAGGTATTGCCTGAACATGAATTTTGAAAAAAAAGAAAAATAAATGAACAAGGTAATTTTTTTATACATACTTTATATACTCATGGATATATTTGATCTACTTAGAGCATGGATATGTTTTGATCTCGAAGGACTCACTTCATTACATTGTTTACATTTATTATGCATTATTATTTATATCTTAACCTATTTTGAGATTTATTTTTACTTCCTTTCCACCTTCCTCAGCCTCATAGTTAGTTGAATCATTTTTTCTAAATCCCTCATGATTAATTTTTTATATTTATTTACAAAGTGGAGATGATATAACAAATTAAAGCCTATGGTTAGGAACTTTTATTCTAAGTATGATCATAACTACAGTTAAATTTTACCTTGAGTGGTTTGAGAAAATTAATTATGAGATAAATTGAAAAATGGGTATATAATTTAAGGAATATTTATGAAATTATAATTACAGGAATGAATAATCTAGATAAAGAAATGAACTATGAGGAATGATTTATTTTTATTATAGAATTTATTCTGGAGGGCTTAATTTTTCTGATTACACTTAGTTTTATTTTCTTGGTTGTAATACATGTTTCTTATTAAAAAAAGGATTTTTTTGGAATCCCTATTGAGATGCTTTTTTCTTAAGGACAATAAATTATTCAAGTGTGGGATAATTTGATAATATGGATTTGTAAATTCATATTGGATTCATTTTATTAAATATTATTCATGTTTTATTGAATAATTAACTATGTTTGTTTTTATTTTTGAAAAAATAGGTATCCAATACTCCAAAGTAAAAGATATCAAAAATGGACATAAGTGTAATTTATGTGTTGTGAAATACATAAATGATGAGTATGAATCATCCACAGCCTGTATTTAGAATATATAAAAATTCATGAAAAATTTACAAGTAATTAAAATCATACAGGACATGAATCTTAAATACTCATCATGTAATATTAGATTTCCAATTCTTGCTTAAATATCAATTCATGAAAGAGAAGCACATCGTGAGTCCCCAATACATGTTGTGAAAAGAGTTGTACATTTGAATCCTGAAGATTTTAGTCGTGAAATCCACCCAATAAAAGATACATATAGAAAAACTTGGATCAATAATACATGATGGGATAAGTTTACACATCATGTAAATCCACATCTATTTATTTATGAAATGTAGACATCCCCACATAAATTTATGGGAATCCATTTTATTCTCATTCCCTCTCATTTTTATTCCTTTATTTCCCTTCTAAATAATTTTTTATACAATTAATTTTGTTTTTCTAATTGATTAGAACTTTTTTTAACCATTATATAATTTTTCTTCACCCTTTATCATCTACATTTTCCATTTCAATATTTTTTCCATTATCTTTCCATTTAAAAGTGGATACACACCACGTTATTTCATATTTTCCCTTTTAAGTAAGTGTTTTATTAATTTATAAATTTTTTATTACAAACTTATTGATTCTTAATCCCATAATTATGAAATACTCGATTTCAGCTATTTTATTAATCTACCAAGAATTTCTGTGATTTTTTATATGAATTCTATTAATACAATCATGATCAGCTAAACCTCTTAGGGTAAGGGTTATGAGTAAGGGTTGTTCTAAATTTAAGGAATCTCTAAAACATTGTTTTCTAACCCTAATTCAAGTAATATGGTTAAATAATAAATATTTATTCAATTATTTTATGAAACCCTAACCATGGGATGTTTAAATAAATAAACCTGACCTGATTGGAGTGGAGCAGACTATGACCATTATCTTGTGACACATTATTCCATATAATCTTAGCTTAATGAATCTAGTTTTTTATATATATCTAGATCAATAAATAGTTTCATACTTGATATATAGAGTTTTTTAACTATATTCAACTACTTCCTTATGCACCAATTTATATCCTAAGCCCTGGGACTATCCCAAGTCAAGCCCAACATTATCCTTTTTACCTAAACCCAAAAATTAACCATGATCCCTATATTATTTTTGAACCATAAAACAATATCAGTATCATTAAATGAATCCCAAACCCAAATAAACTCATGAGTAATCCTATATAAAGGTTTCAAAGTCACTGGTTCCCTATTTTCCAGTCTTTCCCCACGGGTTCGACCCTGTAATACCACTCTATTATTCCATTGTTGCAAATGTATTTTGGAATAAAATAAATAATAATATGATAGCCCCCCATGAAAATAAAACAAATTATGTTTTCACTTCACACCTTAGTAATCATGATATCACAAAGTGACTACCCTTACAAGAACAAAGTTGATCCTATCAGCTAGGATAAGCATAGAGGAGGTAAATCCTTTATGCAGGTCTGCACGGGATAATGGAAGGAAGGACACATGAGTAGGGTGTCTTTGTGACCTTTTGGTGTTGGGTGAAACCTAGGGGATTATTTTGGTAGATTATGATGCATTATTAATTATTAATCAATGGCTACCTACATTAATAAATCAATGTGGGATTCGTACCTTTTAGAAAAATAGGGTGAATATCAACAAAATGAGTGTTTCACAAGGTGTTTTGGTGTAGTGTTTTATCTATTAAAAATGGAGAGTAATGGAATTTTGTGGATTTATTTATGGTTTAATTATGTAGGTAAAGACCTCTATGAATAAAAATAGGGATATACACATCATAGTGAATTTTTAGTGGGTGTTTCAATGTTTTCCTTATGAAACAGTTATCATATCTATGTTGTAGAGCTGGTCATAGTGAATGTTTGAGAATCCAAAATGGAAGAGACCACACCGTGGTCTATCTTTAGTAACTTTTATGAATAATTTTTAAAATTTTATCCATTTATTGATGAAATAAGAAAACATATAGAACTAATAAATGGGGATATGCATATTGTAGAACAACCCCTGGTGTGAAGAAAAATTACTTTTTCAAAATATCTTAATAAGTAAACTCGAATGGGTTTGGATTTTCTTTAGAATGGTTTCCAGAAAATTTATAATAGTTAGAATAAAATGGGATCCAACACAAATTGGTTCATTTCATGGTAAGATAAATCATTATAAAATAGAAAAAAACATGTCATATATATAATAGAAGAATTTATAGTTTGAATAAGTACTCTTCTTTTAAATGGATCAAATGATGTGGCATTGTTATTGACCCAATATCTTATCAAACTTGATATTTAAATTCATATAACCTCATAAATGGTGACTAAAACAATAAATATTATTCACTAGTTTGTGAAGAATCGGTATATGTTGAAGGAAGGGTAAATAATGTTGGTATTTTTCATTTGACATTGAAATTAAAATTTGACTAAGAATTTTCTTATCATGTGAAAGATATAGATACATAGTCGAGAGAAAGGAAGTGATGTGAGAGTAAGGATATAAAATAAAAGAGGGATACATATATACTATCTATGGATAGAACAGATATAGTACATGATTGAAGAAACTTTGAGTATTAATGAAAATAGAGAAGTTATCCAATACTTTTATTCATTTGAAGAAGTTTTTTGTGTTGAAGAAAAATAACATATAAGAAAACCGGTTTAGTGTTTTTGAACTAAAGAGGAACAATAATAGGTGATAAGAATAGGTTTTTCATATTTCTTTTTACTAGAATAAGTCTTATTATTATAAAATAAATGTAGCACTCAGTTCGCTGATTTGAGGAGTAAAAAAAGGTTTGTGCTACTATGCATACAACAAATAATAATAAGTAGAATTGTTTTCACATTATTGTTCAAGTAAGATAATGGGAATAAGAATACCATGGTATCAAATTAATAAAAATTCATATTCAATATTGGTGAAGTCTTTCTTATTATTATCAAAATCAATTGTAAACTATTGAGATGTTAGTATAAATAATAAGTGGGAAGTTAAAATATTGTTATATTCGCTAAGAACAATCGGGAAACTATGGTTCAACACAATTTCATGTACAAACCAATTTTTTATAGTCACAAGTTAATTATAGTGGGTATTTTTATCTTAGATTAATTCATATCAAACCAAGGACTATCCTTCTCATATTGAGAGGTGAACAATGTAAAACTCTATTGGGCTTATTTTGTGGGTGTGTTCAGGGGTGTTTCATGAAATATTGAAAGTAAGAGGAGAGAAAAAAGAACCATTGACCTTAACAAGTGAAAGATTAAAAAAAGATATATAAAAATTATAAAGTGTTTTAAAGGTAACCAACACTGATTTACACCCCCCCCCCAATAGTATTGAATATGTATCTAACCAGTCCCCTCAATTTGTATCAGAGCCTGATCACATCTAATAAGATTCTCTATTTTTAAAAATTTTCTCTTTTAAAGATTTAAGGTACTATTTTTGAATTTATAATGAAGTGAAATTTTGGTTATGTTTTATCTATTTCAAATTAAAATTATATCTCATTAAAATTATGATGAATAGGATAAAGAAATAGGAGATGATATTAGAGAATATAACCCTCTTTCTAAACAATACTAATATGTAGTTTCTCTATTTAATTAAATTAAAAAAAGATATATATAATCTAGAGAGAGAATAAATAGTCGTTCAATCTACCATTAAGGAAATAGATGGATCTTTTACCTAAAAAATATCAAGAAATTAAATTGAAATTGTGCTATATGAAACTTATTTCACAAATAGTCTTTTATAAGATATAAGTAAAAGTGGGAGTGATAAAATGTCAATAAATGTTTATTATGATGCATTGAAGAATATGATACATGTTTATCCTAAATAATTGTTCTATTATTAATGGTATTTTTTAAATCATGTTGGAATAAAACGCTAAAATTGATCAAGATCCTATGATTATGGATAAATATATAAAATATACATTTCGTATGGGAAAAAAATATCTTAAAATGGATTATTGTCATTAAAGGAATCAATTTTGACCTTAAAGAGATATGTTCCATGTTTGAAAATTAATGTATCAAATAATTTAAAGATAAGGAAATTATTATGATGACTCTTTAAGAGAAGTTCCATGAATCTAAATAAAAATTTAAAAAATGTCATGGATTTAAATATTTTATAATTGGTTGTTGAATTAAATAAAATCAAGGATATTGAAACATTTCTTTAAGGAAAATTCAAAAATAATGATGTATAAGTTGGAATAATTAAGAAACATTATGAATATAGTATATAATTCATTGAATATTAGAATAATGATCTCAATATAAGGTATATATAATTGTTTGTAAAAGTGGATAATCTCCAAATAACACATATTGAGTCTCCACAATTGAAGATGACAGAATTGTATTATGTGACAATAAGATCATTACATCATCATATAATTATAATTCTCAATCACTCTTAAAGAAGAAGGTTCAATCCATTATTTGTACTAATGATTATACAAAATAAATTTATGTAAACATTATAAGTTTAAATGAAAAATATTTTTAATAATGGATGAGAATAATTGATGATAATATCACCATCATGCCTATAATGGATATAGGAATGATTATGATTGATGGTTCCCCTTAAAGAATACCAACTAGTGATGGATAAGACACAAAAATAGTATGCTCATAGTGTTGTAAATTCTAGATATCATTCAATAGAAAAAATAAGATCAAGGTTTATGGGTAACTATTGGTTTTGAAATAGATTTAGTCATTGTGCGTTGGATTTTTAGTCTAATTCATTCGTCTCAAAATAAAAATCAATCCTATTTCATGTATGATTTATAAAGATAATGCAACAACCATAGATTAATATGAGTTTTTTAACTTTAAATAAATTTATAAAACATTATGACATCTATGATATTTGAAATCTATGTGGTTATAAAAATTGTTCATTCTCAACTGAACATGTATCAAATGTAAATGGTATATGAATACCATATAATTTTATAAATAAATAATAGATATCCTTGTGAACAAATCTAACGAAGTTTGTAAATAATATTACTTCAAAAAAATTAGAACATGAATAAGTCTTCCTTAGACAATAAGAAGAATTAAAATCATGTTCAAAACATGTCCAAGAAGTCATTAGGGTGTGTTTCACCTAAAATAATTGATCTGGTGAAAATTACTCTCACTAATACATGTGAAATCTCTAATAAGGCTCCAAATGTTTCTATGTAATGTATAGGGATTTGGATATAGAATTTAGAGAATGAAATTAAGATGGAAGAAGAACAAGTAAAGACTCATTAAAATGGAAAATAAGGGAATCCACATGAGTATCTTGAATTTCATGAGATTTTTTTAATAAATTAAAATCATATTAGATTAGAATAATTATGTAGAAAAGTAAAAAGGATTTACAAATTATGAAAGTTCCTTTAACCATTATACCAACAAAATAGTAAGGATTAAATAGGATTAAAGATAAATTAGGCATGAAATATTATGAGAAAAATAATTATCCACATGAATAATAATAGGATGTAAAGAGATCCATTTTGTCTGAAGAAAATTTAGACATAAAAATAGATGTGGAAGCATGAATAATTGGGTAAATTGGTTAAGAAAAACCTCTCAACCTTTATATTATCATTGATTATAAAGAAGATTCACCTTATTCTATTATCATTATTTATTTAGTTTGTATTGAAAATGAAGGTAATTAGAGGTGAAGTTTTTTCTCAATGGTAGAACCTAAGAAGAAGTGCCAGTTATCATAACTAGATAGATAGAATAAAAATTCACCATCTTGAATTCATCTCTCAAGTGTTATTAAAAACAAATCTAATAGAGGATCATCTTTTATGAAGATAGAGTGGGTTATTTTAAAATTGTATCGAAAAATGATTAATATTCCATCTTTTAATGATCTATCTATTATACATAAGTACTTATATTAAATAAGATCATCCATGGTGAAGATGTGAAAGTTTTCAAAATTGTAAAGTCACAAAAAGTCCCATTTTGGTGCATTCTAAACATCTAATTTCATATTTAACATTATTTAAAGAGTTCTTACATGATTGATACTATCTAAAGTGTATCCTAGAGGGTGATAAAATTTAATAAAGAAAAATTGGATATAAGATTTTTAATTTCATAAAAAACTGAATATTCTTAAATGTGATTATAGAGATTTCCTTGAACAAGGTATGATTCATTATTCTCTCATCCTTGGTAACTAAAATCATATCCTAACATTAGGGGGAATAAATTTATTTTAATAAATGGAATAAATTAAATAGTTTTAAGAGGATCCAAATTTATATTATGATACTAAATAATACCTATTATACTTGAGTGTTTTTATTTTTTGATTAAGTAGGTGTTGGAATTTCAGGTTATAATATTTCATAATAAATTTTTATCTCAATTGGTATCAATCAATTATCTTATCCCAAAATTATTATATATCTTCTAGTAAAGGTAATGAGTTTTCAGTTCAGTTGGTATCAAATTCTATTTTCAATAAGAATATTTTTTATCTAAATAAATTCCTTTAGTTTTATACACTAATCATTGATCATGTAAACTTAGAGTTGAATGGTCGATGGTACATTGTTTGAGTATGAATTGATATCATGCATTACCAAGTACTTTGTATGTATTTTCAATAGTGGGTTGATAGTGAATTTAAATATTCATGATAAATGGGGAGATAAGTAATAGTAAGGCACATGCTAACATATCATTTTAAAAGGGTAAAGGAACCAAATAGAAAGGGTGGATTTATAAGCCCAATTTTTGTATATTGTATTTATTTTTAATAAATTTAATGTATTGATATATATTTTTGTCAATATATTTATTAATTGCCAAAAAAATAATAGAATATATTTTAGGTTAGATTAGTTGGTTAAGTATAACCCAAGATTTTTGTTAAATAATTTCCCAAGTCTTTTGTCACTTGGATTAAGTGTATACAAATTAAAAGTATCATCTTGGATGAATGGTGTTTTATGTTTTTTGATATTGGTTAAAAGTTATTGAATTTATATAATAGAAGATTAATTTATGTTATAGGAAAAACAGTTTGAATATTTATGTCCCACGGAGTATTTATAATGATAATTCTACAACTCTATGTTGGATATATCCATTCGTGTTTCTATTAAGCATAGAAAAATATGGCTAATGTTTCTAAGTTAGAAGAATATAAATGGTAAGGTTGTATTATTTTTCTTCAGTTTTTGACACTACTATGTTATATTTGTAAAGTAATTTAAGAGGTGTAGTTGGAAAAAATATGGCCAAATCAAGGCTATCTAAGTAGCCGAGCAGTCAAGATTTCCGGAAGGGAAAACCTAAAAAATCTCAAAGGTGATCCAACCAGCTTAGAGCTGTATAGAGGAGTCAAATATCCTGTGCAGGTTAGTGTCGAAGCAAGTAAGTAAGGACACATGAGCAGGGAGGATCGGTGACCCTTCAATTAGGGGTGAACGTACGAGATTTTCTCAAGGTATTATGCTGTATTCTTGATTATTAACTCATGGATACTCACATTGAGAAATAATTTTGAGATACTGACAAGGAAACAAATTAGAGAGACCATCATAAAAATAGGTATTTCATGATCTGTTTTGACTGAGTGTTTTACATATTAAAAATGGAAAGAAATGACTTATCATGGATGTATCTATGGTATTAAGATGAAGTGTTACATAACTGGGAATCAAAATATGGATTTCTATTATATATTGAATATTCAGTGGGTATTTTCAACTAAAATTTTTACCTTTGTGAAATGTCTATACTATTTAAATCATGGATTTTGTTTTGGTGAACACCTAAGAATATAAAATGGTAAGTACCACATCTTGGATTATTTTAGATATTTGTTTTAAAGAATGTATAAAAGTTTATGTGATGATTGATGGAATGAGAAAATGGTTGTAAGTCATAAAAATGGTGCTAAAATCTATAGAACAACTAATGGTGTCAATAAAAACTAAATATTCAAAACATCATGAAAAGTAAATGCCAGAGTGTTTGTAATTTTTTATAATTATTTCAAATAATTTTAGAGTGGTTTGAAAAAAAAAGGCTCTGACGTTCGACGATCTATATAGTGGTTAGAGAAAACTTGCTAAAAAATTCAACATGTTATGGTTATGAGAGAAGAAGTCATAATCTAAAGTGGTTCTCTTTTATTAATGGGATCTAATGATGTGGATTTATTGTTGACTAATGAGCCTCTCATACTTGATCTATGAATTCACTTAACCTAGTCAATGGTTACTAAGAGGTTCAATATGATCCAATGGTTCAAAAAGAAGTGGAAGAAATTAAATATTCGTTGAAGACAGGTAGTTGTTTGAATTTGAAATTCAAATTCAAATTCAAATTTAATTGAGAATTTTCTTCTATTTTACAATATATATATACAAATAAAAGGTAAAGGAAGTGATTTTATAATATAGATATGCACTAAACATAGGTTATTCTTAGAGACTATCCATATAATAGAAATAATAAATTTCATAACTAAATAACCTTGAGTACCCAATATAGTGGACAAGATATTGGACACAAATATTCATCTGTAAATGTTTTTTATGTTGAAACCAATGTTAAGAGGAGAGAACCAAATCAGTTTAAATTTTACTGAAGAATAATAAGAGGGAAGAAGAAAATTATGTATAGATTTATTTTCAAAATAATATTTATTAATTTTTTTCAATAAAGTTAGAAATCATATCACTACTATAAAGAGAAAAAAATAAAGTGTGTGATATTATTCATATAGAAGAAGGAGAATAATAAGTGATTTATTGATATTGTGAAAGTAAGGGAAGATGAAAACAAACACCAAGGAAGCACATAAATGAAAATGAAGAGCCAATATTGTTTAAGGCTTTCTTATTATTACCAAATACTATTATAAATTTTCATGAAATTGGTATAACGAACTAGTGGGACACTAAAATAGTTTGGGATGAACCAATCACTATAAAGATAATAGAGTTCAATGAAATTTCAATGCAAAACCATTTTCACTATTCTCACAAGTGAATTCTAGTGGGAAGTGTGATCATGGTGGAATCTATATCACAACAAGGACTAGTAATATAATATTGATAGGTGAGTCTTGTAAAAATATGATGTTCACCTTATGTGGGTTCATTTGGGTTTTTTATATAATATTGAAATTAATAATAGATAACTTGAAGACCAATCACATTATCAAGTGACTAAGGTAATAATGAAAAGAGATAAGAAGTAACAAGTGTTTTAAAGGTCATAAACGTTGGTTCACCCCCATCTCAGTGTTGAATATTCCCCTAACCAGTCCCCTCACCGAAGGAAATTATCATGATACCCTAAACATGGTTATTTCTTAAGGTATTGGATCTCTATATACCGCTCTTATAATTTTAATACACTTACCGACTATTTTTGTATGTTTTGGGATCAATAATAAATCATGATACCCCATGATGTGTTATTATCCAAGGGATATGGGAAATGATACACCTCTTCTATGATATAAATTAAAATATTTAAGAATTTTAATTAGTTGGTTGAATGGGGAACTAGAATAGTACAGTTTCGGTATGACGAGTATGATTCACTAAAACTGGTTAAAGCATATAGAGTTAAGGTTCTTAGTGTCCCAGTTAGCACACAACAACCCAAATTGAGCATTTAATAATGAGTGTTATGGATTTTTATATTAAATTATATATAAATTCACACACACATAGATATATATATATATTGTGGCACATGTTAGGGGCCCTTTTGATGGTGGCCAAATGAGTTTAATACTCATACCTGACATGTACACCTTAGTGGATGTGAAGCTCTTTTGATTTAGATGTTTGTTTGGGAAAGGGATAGATGGCATTTTATAGATATAAATATCTTAGAAGAACTATAATTTGATTATTATGTGAGGTTAATGAACATTTTGGAAATGGTGTTGCCTAATTTTTATTTTGTTTATCCTTAACATAACACCTTATATTTTCTCACTTAAATAATGAAAAATTCAAAGATTCTATTTGAACTCAAGAATTCCTCAATGTATGGGATAGGATACTGGGCAGTAAAGAGATTCTATAACCAATTTTGAGGAGACTACTCCCTATATAATAATATAAAATATTATATAAAAACTAAAATATTATATAACATTGGATTACAAAAATGGAATTACAACTAAAATCTAACCATAAAATAAGATATGCAACATCAAACTATAAAAATATGAACCTATGTTGATTATACATATATAAAAAAATATAAAAATATATATAATAAAAAAATTAGTCACTCCTTAGTATTATATCTAAATACACTTCAAATAACTCTATCCTGATCACATGTACAACTGGTATTTAATCCTATAACTAGAAAAAAGTTATACATGTCCGCCAAGGTGAATATGCAGTGTCTGAGGAAAAAACGCAGCAGGGAACCAGTAATAGGGCCCATAATACATAGCACAATATACTAAGTTTCAATATGATAAATTAAAATAAGGAAACCACTTCACTAGGAGGATGGATCTCATCAAAGGTGTATCTTTGATTCTTCAGCAAGATCAAACATCAGATTCAGTTATTCGATGATATGATTCTTCACCAATCTAATATATTTTTCATATCACGTGGACTCATTCAATCTAGAATGGGAGAGTCCATTCAAATAAATATTCTCTAGTACACCAAAATAGAATACCTTATATGTGAATCAGAGTATTCCTAGACCCAAAGGTATCTCATTTTTGGGATGTATTAAAGACTTAGATCTCTTGACCAATGCCTCACCAAAACACCCACACTTAAAAGGAAGGATAATAGGGGATTTTTAGTGGTTTTAGATCATAAATCTCTTCGATAGAGGTTAAATATGTGAAAATATTCCTTAATCAGATGAATTATATACTCAAAAAGATAAAAACCTTGGTCTTTCACTAACATTAAATCATGAATTTCACAACTTTAGGGGTTTGGAAATTAGAGACTTATTTCTAGAAAGAAGGCTATTTTCCTATCATCCTGGGAAGAAAGGATGAATTTAGCTCATCCTGTAATTTTTGAAACCTGCACCTAAATCCCGGACACTTAAGAATTTTAAATTGGGATATAAACTTAAACCCCTTACCTCAAAGAAAATCCTCAACCCAAATCTGGATTAGATGCCATGGTTTTATCTGGGTTTCCTACCATCTAAATATATTGAATGATATTGCCTCCTGTATTGGAATTCCTCTCAAATTGGATTAGCACACTCTAAATGGAGAGCTAGGTCTCTATGATAGGATACAGGTCGAGGACAACATAGACTCAAAACCTCTTGGTACTATTAAACTCATTTCCAATTACCACAAAGAAAATTTCAAGGTTGAGTATGAATATAAGATTCCATTTTTTTACTTCTGAAAAATTGTTGGACATGATTTTACTAATTATAGGGTTGTCCAAAATTTAGTGAAACCACCTCATGATGGTAATTCTTGGAAATAAGTGACTATAAACAAGAAATTAAAAGTTATTTTCATTGAGAAAGGGGATTAATAAAAGAATATGGAAGAGCCTAAATGGGTAAAGAAAAAAGTGCCTCGTCCTGGAACCAATAAACCATGGGCCACTCTTGTGGAAGAAAAAGAAATGGAAACTGAAGAGGATAACATAACGTTTGATTTTCCGATGATATTATGAATTTTATCACTTTTATTCAGTATTGTACTGATTATGACGCCAATGATTTCAGCTAGAAGAATAATCTTGACACAATACAAAAATATAGATATGTTGAATCTACTAGTATAGTGAATGCTGATAATGATGTTGGAAGAAGAAATAAAAATACTTCTAAGTGAATAGAACCTCCTTGAAAGAATCAACTTAATGATAGTGTACTACCTACCAAAAACATTGATCCTAAGTATTTTTTCTGCACTGATGATAGATTAGTGATCACACCAATTGAACTTGATCATGTGGTCTGCACTGATGGTCCTATAATCACAACTCTAGCTCAAGATTTTACCGCTACTTGTGAAATCTCCACCCCAAATGAGAAAGGTCCTTATAAAGATGCATCACCTTCTAATACAAGTAGCTTAAATGATATTATTTCACCTCCTGTGCTACATGTGTTAATTCTATAAAATACATATATAGTTTATAAAACACAAGACACCTTCACTATTTTTGATAAATCATACCATTTCAATGATTCTATACAAATTAGTAAATAGAAGAAAACTACCCCTATCCCTATAGTTTATATTTGTACTCCTGGGAATAAAATTACCATGTTTACACCAACTAGAAGATCAACTAGGAAAATAAATTTAGAGGTAAGAAAAAAGAGGGGTTTGCCCTCAAATACTAATTCAAATTAATCTATTATTTTTGGAATTGTCAAGGAGTGTAAAACTATAACATTGTCACATCCTTACAGAGATTCTATCATGTACATAAACCCAACATTGAAGGAATTTCTGAACCCAAAAAATGATACTTTCTTGGACTTACTGGTCTGGAAAATAGTGGATATAGAATGATTGGAATCAATAGTTTTTTTGTAGTATTGATACTTTATGGGTCTTTGATCAAAACTCTATTAGTAGTGCATTTTCCTTAATTATTGATGAACATGAGATAAATTTTGAAGATTAATATCCAATGTTCATATTTTATTCTCCTTCATTTCTGTTAAAAATTGATATCAATAAAGGAGAATCATTTGAAAAAATATGGAATTCATAAACCATAAAATTCAAGACTCTTGGATAATTTGTGGGGATTTAAATGACATATTGTGACCTATAGAAAGGATGGGAACGGCTCACCACACTATATATTTAAGGGGTTTCAATACTTTCATTGAAGAAAACAATTTAACTAAAATTAATATTGAAGGAGAAAAATAAACCTATTATAGAATACAAAATAGTAGAATGGTTCCTATAAAACTTGATCGTGCATTTTCTAATGATCAATACCTTTAGAAATTGGACATTATCTCAAGTATTAACCTCTAAATTATTAACTCTAAACACCATCCAATTCTAGTTAGCCTCATTACTTGGATATTCAAACCAATGATGCCTTTCAGATTCAATAATTCATGGGATTTGCACCCTAATTTTAGCAATTTTGTGCTTAATTTTTCGAATTTCAATCATTGTGGTAGTGATGATTTTTCATTCATAATGAACAAAAAAAAATTAACTACAATATAAAGGGTTGGTTAAAAGATAATTATAACAATATATAGAATTATATAGTTTCTCTTGAATCCGAACTGAATCAGATGCAATATGAGGCCAAAAATACTGACTTTGAGGTGAATATTCAGCAATAAATTAATCTTGCCATTAATTTGAATTTCTTACTCCATGTCAAAGTAAAGATTAAAAAGTAAACATTCAAAGTTAAATGGTTAAAGGATGGGGATATAAACACAAAAATTTATAATTCCCTTAAAATATTGAGGATTTCTTCTAAACCCCTCACTCTACTGAAAGAAGATGACAGAATCATTGATAATGAAGAATCCCTTAATGAGAATATTGTAACCTATTTCTAAAATCTCTTTAATGGTTCATAGCTCAATAAAGAACTGGATGATGGAATCACTCCTAACATGGTCAGTTATGTGGATAATTAATATCTTACCATAATTTCACTTGAATTTAAAATAAGAACATTAGTTTTTATCCTTAAACCTGATAGTGCCCTAGGACCAGATGTTTTCACTAATTATTTATTTCATAATTTTTTGGATTTCATTCAATTGGATGTTTGCAGATTAGATAAATATTTCTTCTCTACAGGTGTCTTGCCTCATGGAATTAATGCTCGATTCCACGCCCTTATTCCCAAGGGTAAAAACACCTTTGAGATAAACCTTTTTAGAACTATTTCTTTCATCAACACCAGTTATAAAATTATTACCAAAATCATTTCCAATAGACTCAACACAATTTCAATCAAAATCATTTAATGGAATCATTTTTGTTTTTAAAAAGACATAAATATCCAATATTGCATTATCTAAGACTTATAATGTGTCAATATCCTCAAAGAAACAATCAAAGGTGGTTTTATTGATCTTAAACTAGATATCAGAAAATCTTTTAACATTATGGATTGGAGATTTATTTAAAAAGTGTTTCATATATATGGATTTAATGGAAGTTTTGTGAAATGAGGTAAATTACTATTTGATTTTTCTCATATTTATATTCTTATAAACGGTTCTCCAAAAGGGTATTTTAAATGTTCAAAGGGAGTTTGACAATGTGAACCTCTTGCTTCCATCCTGTTCTCCATTGCAGAATATTATCTATGAAGGTTGTTCACACATATGATGGGTCAAGGAAAGCTTAAACTCATTCATGCATCAAGTAATCTTGTTGTTCCTACTAAAATCATATATTATAATGACATGATCATTTTTTAAATGGAGTTAAAATAAATATTAAAAATATGAAGAGGTCCCTCTCGCACTATGAAGAATTTTTTGGTTTGGATATCAACAAGAATATATAATTTATTTAATTCAGGAAGGGCATTACATCTGCTAGAAGATCTCAAAGCTTATTGGAGCTGTGAATAAAAGAAGGATAAATTACCATTCAATATATTTTAGTTACTTTACTATATGTAATAACTAAATCCATTCACTTTATTGGGATTTTTGACCAAATCAAGAAACAACTATCTTCTTATAAAGGGAAGTCTATCTCTAGGGTTGGCATTATCTTTCTAGTCAAATTTATTATTGTCTAAAAACTATTTCATTCCTTTATGATCTATAAATGGCCTATATCATTGCATAATAACATCAATTCTTACATCAAGAACGTTTTTTGTATTGGAAGTACTCTTGAAAGAAAATTGGATACTATTTATTAGAACAAATTCAACAAACCCCTTAATAAGGGAAGTCTAGGAATCCAAAACATCAAGTTATTTAATAAATCTCTTCAAGCTAGGATTACTTAGAATCATGTCAACTGTGACTCAATGGGACTTAGATTCCTTAGATCCAAGTTCCTTAACAAACTGAAAAATGGATATAATTATTATATGGACTCATCTATTTGGACAACAATCAAATTTTATTTTCCTAATATAATGTCTCACTCAATATGCATTGCTTATGGGGAGTCCTATATTAATTTTTCGATTGAGTATTGGATGTGAACCACTCTTATTTCCTTTCTTAACCTCCATCATCTCTCTCTAAACACTAATGTATCCAAAAATTCCTTCTTGGATCTACCAAATATGAAGCTACCTAATTTTTTTTGAACATACTAAATAACTTTTTTTTCTCCAAACAGGGATACTCTAATCTTGGAGCTTTCTCAGAATGAAAAACTTAACTCCATGAATTTTTATCATTCTAACATTGAGTCAGATAGTGAATTTTCTTGGCTTAAATTTTTTAACAATCCTCAGATCAGGCCTTCAATATTATCCTTGATTTCGATGATTTCCCACAAAATAATTCCTACTGATGACTACTTGTAATCATAGGGAATTATTTTATGTTTGAGGTGTAGATTCTACAACCAGCAAAGATAGAATTCCACGCACTAATTGATCTCATGTTCCAATTATTCATATCTTTGGAAGTTATTGCATGAAATCTTTGAACTTCCACTTCTTGAAATCTATAGCATTGCTGCTTTTATACAACAATGTGATTCGTTCCAGGATGCTCCTCAAATTAAGAACCTATTTCTAGAAGTCGTAGTTGAAACTAGCCACCTTATTTGGAGTGTTTTGGAATGCCATCATGCACAAGAAGACCCCCTTATCCCAACAATATTCTTTTTTTACCTCATTACAATATACAAAGATACCAACACTCTATAACAAAGATACTATTGTAATTCAGTTTATAATTTAATGGTTCTTCGTCAAATTGGAGTTGTAGGAAACTATAAGAAACATGGAAGTTTCTTTGATGTATTCTGGGTGACCCCTACTCAAGGATGGATTAAAATTAATTTATATGGGGAATAAAAAGGTAATTTGGTTCCTACATACTGTAGTGTCATATTTTTGGATCATAATGGAAAGTTCCTTGGATGCTTCCTTGGAACTTGTGGTATTTCCTCCTCCTTAGAGGATGATATGCTAAGTGTCATTCATGCTATTAATTTTTCTTGACATAAAGGTTGGGATAATATTTATATTGAAATAGAATCTACCATTTTTTTACATGATATACATAATGGAATGATCCACCTATCATGGAAACTCTCTACTAGATCGATGGAATGTCTTGTACACCTCTTGGATCTCAATTACATCATCATGCATGCCTACTGAGAAGCTAACATGGTGGGAGAAGGGCTCTCTAAAAAAGGTATAAAAAATGAGCTCACTTGGATAGATGAATTACCATGTGACTTGAGGTTCATTTTTTAGAAATATTTTAACAAAATCCCCTCCTTCTGACTCATGTAATCTATTTTTGATTTTAATAATTTTATCTTAGACTCTTTGTCCAATACAACCCTCCTTAAAAAAGTAAAGAAAGTAGTAATATATAGAACTCAATTAGTCATATAAAGTTATTTTAAAACATGACACCATGACACCTAAACATTCCTACATTGGGTGATATCATTAAATCATTCCATGGAGGCCTCAATACTGACCCTAATATTTCTAATACCCATGCCCCATGCACTACAGAGAACCATGAATAGGGAATAAAGAGAAGAAATCAAGAAACAAGGAGCATTGTGTCTAATACCATGATATAATGTCGGAGGAACCATAAAGCCCCATGTTCTAGCCACTGGGATAATACACTAAGAACCATAGAGTTCCATGTTTGGGACCCTAAGAGAATATGTCTAGAAATACCAAGTTCTATTTTTGGTACCCTAAGTGAATACCTTAAGAGACATATAGTTCCATGTTCAGTACCTTAAGAGAATAAACTAAGAACTGTGAAGAAACATATTGGTGGGCCTAACAAAATAAATAGAGAACCATGGAGTTCCATATTTAGACCCATAATAAAAGACACTAAGAACCAGGTAATACCTTGTTTGTACCCCTAATAAAATATATTTTGAACCACGGAGCATCATTTCTAGGGCCCTAAGACAATATAATGGAAAAGAGTCATCACCTAACAAACATGATATATCAACCAAATCTAGGTACAATAATATAATCCATATAAACCATATCTCAAGTCCATTCTATCAGCTTATGACAACCCCAAAAATTTCTCTCCACTAGAGGATAACACCTAAGAATGTAAGAATTCTGAGTCATATAATAAAACTCCATTATCCTATATATATATTATTACTATAATTATAATTCCTTAATATTTCAAAATCCCATAGTCTATGATCCATAGACTAACCTAACACACAGGTTTCTCTAAGATGAACCAATCATTTGTACCAATACTCAAAACAGAATTCCATATTCATTCCTTAGGAACCTTCCTTGACTTACTCCCAAGTCATTCATCCCAAAAAACCTTTTGGTGATTAGATTTCCCATAATCCTTATTCTGACATCCAAAAATTCTTTAATAATGTGAAAGAACACAAAGAATAAGCACCCCTTTATCAACCCATAAGCAGTACACTCAACGATTCTATCCAATCTATATGTGGCTTCACACTAAATTACCTTACCTTACAATACCTCTAGTTTCACTAAAAAATCCATCCCAAGAGAACCCATACCACCCCTTTTCACCATTATAATATGAATAGTAAAAATTATGTTGAGAAATTACCCAGTTAAACCATTCTATAAAACACATCCATAAGAATAATTCACTCCTAAAAGGATAATAATGGTTCACTACACACATCACCATAAATATACCTCATCTTAGGGAGTTATAAGGTTTTTAGGATATACTCTCTTTCCTAGCAATGTGATTCAAAAGACTAAAAACTAACCAAAATAACTACTTAAAGAAAATACTCTCAATACTTTTCTATTAAACCCAATAAGGATAAAATTAGTCCAGTCCAAAGTCCTTTTTTGGATCTTTCATATATAATTATAGGTAATTACCCTTAGATACATATTCATCAGGAATTTTAAAAATCATCAAACCCTATGTGGAGCACCCATTCTAAATTAAATATCCCTTTCAAACTAATATCATGGGTTAATACTCTCTCAATCCAAATTCAAAAAACCTAGATCCAATCATCCAAGCATGTACACACATAAAATATAAAAACATGTGATATATATATAGAGATATATTAAATTTAAATAGAATACCTACCTTGTTCTCATTAGAGTTAATCTGTCTAGTATTACATATTGATTTTTCCCATTTTATCGTAGTATTTTTTATATTAGTTTATTTATATAAATGGATTTATTAGAAAGTGATAGAGGGTTATCCCGAATAAGTGGGAAAGTGAAAGGGGGAATGAGACATATGGAATAGGAGGTTTGGGGTCATATGGGTATGATATTTTCAAGGATGAAATTTTTATAAAAAAATTCAAAAAAATAATATAATTAAAAAAATTTAAAAACACATAGAACACCATCAGGCCGTTGATATCCCTCTATTAGGAATTTAGTAGCTTCTTAGTATATCATTGTAATTTCTTAGAGTTATAAATGTCTTGTGTAGTTGTAAGTTAAAATTTTCCTTCACAGCAGACTCTCAGTAAAATCCCATTAGGCTTTTGGGTGGACCTATTATAGCTCAAATTTGTATATTTAATTACTGAAGTCGTAAAACCTCACCCAAATCCCTTTCTAGTTGATTTTACTCATTAAAAAAAATTAATACCTCCTACAAGTATAAAAAACATTCATTTCTATTCTAGCTCCTAAGTCAAATTTCAACTATATTTAATTCTATTAGATACTAGTACATATTTCCAAATCCCACTAACCCATAATGACATGGGTCATTATAAACTCCCCACCACATGGATTTATATTCTTAATAAGAATCTATGTACATATAATAACATCCCAATAATCCCTAAAATTTTAGTACAGTTTTAAATATCTAATTTTTTACTAAATACCGCTATGTTTCCAATTCACTTTATCCAACTAAAATGAATTTTTACTTAAAATTCCCACTGAAATCCCTTATAATCATTAGTCATTTTTGGAATGAGGTTTTGCTACTAAATCCATATCATTGTACTTGATTATATATAAAAAGAATTATTAGGTCCAATACCACACCGAATAACTCTATAACTAATCTTTATCAACTTATTTTAACACCTTGATATTTTATGAAATATTTTTTTCAAATAAATTTAATTTCTTCGATGGCTTATGTTACACGCCAATATCGATTTTAAATGAGCTATCATGTACTATTAAATTATAGTTATCATCGGCCCATTGGATTCTAGGGTAGTAATAATACTAAATAAATTATTAAAAATGTATAGTTATATATGTATAAAATTAAATCACTAGTTATCAACTGATTATAAATTAAATTAATAATTATTTGAATGAAAAAAGAAATATTTCTCTAAAAACTATTATTATGTGCATAATATATTTAAATATTAATTAATTAAATCAATAATTATTAGAAAATGATTTTAATGAAATTTATACATTATATATTAAATAAAATGTTTTAACATTCATTTAATATTATTTTATGTGCATGGGATAAGAATAAAAAATGATTTACACTTAAAATGTATTTTTCTAAAAATCAGTTTTCATCATGTGTTGCGTACTTATTTTAAAATTAATTTATAAAATTATAAAAATTGTATTTGATAAAATGTATTCCATATTTGGAATAATGAGGTTAAAATTTTTAAATAGGTCCCTTTTATTTTTGTTCAATATGAATATTAAATTTGGTAAAATTTATCACATTGGTAAAGGATAGATCAAATTAATATAGGTTAAAAATAAGTGATAAGGCAATGATCGTTCATCCTAATTCTTATTAGATAAATTTAATTTTGAACTTATTACCTTAGTATTTAAATTTATATTTTTACTGGACACTTTTCCATGAAAATTACTTAAATATTATTTGAATCAAAGAAAGTTACAAATTCTCACTCTCTTAGTTTCAAATATCAATTATGTGTTCACAATGGTAAAAATTAGTTATGAATAAATATTAAAATTAATTTTTTTATAATGAAATTTTATTCCTCATGTTAATTTATTTATATTTTTTAGTTATTTATAATTACCATAAATGTTTACACAATGGAAAAAAAGTATTTACTCAATTAAAGGAAAATAAAATAAATGATATTAAAAATATTAAAATTAATATAATTTGAGTAAGTTAAGGTATTACACAAATATTTTAGAATATTATGAAATATATGTTTTATTTTAAAGAATTATATTATAATTAAAACTTTTTATTTATGTATTTTAATTAAAATTATATGAATAGTGTCAAAATTGACTATAATGATATTTTATTAAACTAATATTTAATTAAATTACTTAAAAATAATAAAAATATTAAAATAAGACAAGTTTGATATTATATAGTCTAAAATTTCATAAATTATCCATTTATTGACCAATTTTAACCTTATAATGAAAAATTGAAACCCGTTAATATTGAAAAAGTTCTTACTGTAGTTAAAACTAAAATTAGTTAATTAAGGGTCTATCAAAAACATCGGGTTTAAAATGATACCAAAACATGTATAAATTATATTGTTTTATGGGATTAAAAACCTATACAATATTATATTTTATTACCTAAACATTTTGAGTCATTTTTCTTGAGAGTTAATTGATTATAATTTAATTTCTTGAGAAATTCCAAATGTACCCCTCACCTCAATTATAAAAGGGAACATCCTCCCTTACTTATTTACACCAATTTGAGCCTTATTTATCAACCATACCCTACCAAAATATCTGATAAAATTCCATGGAAACATTATATAAGTTTTTTTATTCCAAAAATACAAAATCTATGGTCATTTGGAGGAGATCTAAAGAATTTCTTTCAAAGAAAAGGTAATCACCTTAACAGATCACTTTTTTTATACTTCTTATTTACCTCCTATAAATATATTTTATTTATCATAAAATAAAAAATTTGTTATCCTAAATATGATTAAATTTTTTATGATTATTAAACCACCATTATTCACCCATTTTATATACAAATGGGAAGTGAAAGTATCACTCCGGCGTATGTATGTATTACCATCTATACGTAGTGATACTATTCATTTTTCATAAACATATATTATAGATTTTAATTATGATGGTTTTAATGTTTATATGTGATATTTATGAATTAATTATACTTATATAATTAAAATATCACTTATAACTTCTTTTCACTTGATCGTACGTGTGGACTATCACCTCCACGAAGCGATGTGATTCAGTTTTCATTTCAATTTACTTAGATGATAATAAAAATAGATTTAATAAATATATATATGATATATATATAATTATAATTACTATGTAAATATTAATTATTATTTACCTTTATTTCATTTCATCTTTTGAAAATTAGAAACAACGTTCATGCATACGTACGACATACTATCTTCATGAATGGTATAATTAATTTTTCTATATATATCTTTTATAAATGAATATAAACATGTATATAATGAAATTATATTATGTTAATACCATTACTAAAATTATATATATGAAAAAACTATTATTAAAATATAAGGACCAAAACTACCGAACCAAAACATTAATGAAAAACGAAGTAGGTATCACTCAGAGCGGTGATTTTAATAATAAAGTGTTAAAAAATGGGTGATAAAAGGTTATAAGTAAATAATATATGGTATTATATATATGAGTATATTTATATCATATGTTTATAATTAATATATTTTTATTATATAGGATTTTTCAATTTGTATCATGGAGGTTGGGCCTAAGGTAAAGGAAGTTCGTCTCACCTTTATTTCCATGGGACACAAGCCATATTTACCACTTATTTATTTTGTGTGGTGTTTTTAATACCCACTAATGTATTTTCTGATTATTAATATGAAACTTATGTGGATTTAACAATCCATTTAATTTTATTTCTTTCATGGGGCTTATGAGTCAAATGTTACCAAAGCGGTAAGGGTTTTATATTACAATCTCATTATTTATCAAGATTACTTATAGTTAAATTATGATGATAAAATATTATATTATGTCTCTCAAGAAACTCATTAATCTTGTTATAATCTATTTATTTTATTATAATTCATGATTTAATTTAATTTTTCTCACCTTAGGTACTCAAAATACTATAAATAATTTTTCAAGGAAAATCGACTTTATTTCTCTTCTCAGTCAAAAATCCTTTTTATTCCATATCCATGTTTTCAAAAAAAAACGTTTTAAATAAGGTTTTTACAACTATACTATGAACGTTTAAATTCATTTTTACCTATGTTCAAATTTTTAAAAAATGGTTTGAAATGGAATATTTTTATCATTTTTTATTGAGGTACCTTTTACCAAAACATGTATAAGAAACGTTTTATTTTAACTTGTATGATATAAATGAAATTCCCCACTATCAAAACTACTCAATGAACTGAATATAGATTTAAAATTGACCATGGTGATTTTAAAATAAAACATTTCCCATAATATTTTCAAAAGAAACTTATTTTAAAGGAGTGATTTTAAAATGGAAATGATATTTTCTTCTAGAATGTTATAATGTTCTTTTAATGGTATTTACTTTCATTTAAGGAAATAACCCTGGATTTCACTTATGATTTGTTGGGTATATGATCCAAGGATACCATCCCTATTCTTTATTTCAATATTTATTTTTATAATGATATTTTGTTTATGAAACTCATTCCTTTTCTAAGGATTATACTATGATGAAGTGATGAAACTTGTTTCTTTTCTACGGGTTATGATATGATGACATGTTTATGAAACCCATTACTTTTCATGGGTTTTGATATGATTAATGTTTTATAAAATTTTCAAACACATATGTATAAGTTTCATTATGTGATGTTTGGTACCTACATCTCTCATCAATGCATTGGGTAAATATTGATATCTCATAAGATAAGCAGGAATGTAATGGGGAATGAACCATGTTTAGTATATGAATTTTTCCACCATGATTGTATTAGAATTGAACCTTGACTACAATGATGGTTTTTAGAATAAACCCAATCCAATATGATAGTCTTAAAAATAATATTTTACTACTAATGAAATGATTTTCTATGCTTAGGTGTTTGTCACAATTCCATGTCTTATTCTAATATTATGCTCTTATGGCACATGTTATTTGACTCCATTATGATTCAGGTCTTATGAACTACCAATATTTATTTCATGAATCAATAGTATGATCTATGATATGCATGGTATAATTTTCAAGTGTTATACTCTTATTCTCATACCCTTATGTTCATGTTATTCTTATGTGATCATTGATATCTCCCTTGTTTAAACTTACTGATCATCTCAGATCACCTTTTATTATGTTTCCATTACCCATGTTATGAAGAAAGGTACTAAGTATAATATGTCTATAAAAGGTGGTAGTTATAAATAACTTAGTGGTAGATGATGTAGATCTTTTATGAACCAGTTGATTATGTTTCCAAGTTTCCCAAGGAACTAGACCTATGCAATTCTATCATGGATAGTTATGTTATGTAATAAATACTTATCTATTAAGATGTGATATATGTATATGAATACTATGGGTCTCTATAGTTGGTATCAGAGTATTTTTTAGTTAAATTTTCAAAATAGGATGATATATCAGTATTTAGAACCCTTGGGATACATCCAATTAGAAGATAAAATCCTAAATTTTTTGTAATGATCATCAATGAACTTTGTTAAACATAATATATCATAGAATAAGTTGTCACAATTTAGACATCCTATAAGTTATTTTTCATGATTATATAGAATTTTTTTTCCAAAACTATGCCCTTTGGTTTTATTCTATGGATATAAATCAAATGAATTGTGTTAATGAAAAATTCAATTGATAATGCAATTATTTTCCTCCTGAGAAACCAACTGTTATTGGATCTAGGATAAAAAATATCATTTTATTATCAAAAAACTTTATAAAGTTATGAATCATGTTAAACATCCAACCAACCAAAGGAAAGAACAACATTATATTGAGTCCTTCATGAGGAAACATCTACTTTCTTTTAATGGTTCCACTGATCCACTAGTTTTTGAACAATGGATTAGTACCAATGAAAATATATTTTTTGTTCTTCTGTTTTCAGAGCATGAGAAATTTATTCTAATTTTTTATCATTTAGAAGGTGAATTAGATTAATGGTGGACTCTTATCATGAACATGAGGCAATAAGAATAAATTTACTCCTTGAAGTGGGATGAGTTTTGGAGATTATTTTTTAATAAGTGTTTTCTTCATATTATTCACATGAAAATAGAGAAGGAATCCCTTGAACTTAAACAGATTTATAATGAATCCATTGGTACCTATGAGGTAAATATTACAAGACTTTTGAGGTATGATTTTGGAATTATCATCCAACCATAAAGTAAGGTTGAGTAATTCTTCATTGGCTTAAAACCAAGTCTATGAATAGAATTAGGCATTTGGTAGTTCTATAGCTATGAATAAATCATTCAACATTCCATCAGGATTGAGATTGACATTGGATTTAACTATCCATCTTATATTTTTGAGAATTAAAAAATGATTAATTCAAATGGAATTATAAAAAACATGCAGAGAAGAATATGAGATTTCATTTTTGGTAAAAGGGTGAAAGGAAACATAGAAGAAATTATCTTAAGGGAACTGGTAAATGTTTAAAGTGTGGAACGAAATATCATTAGGAAATCAAATGCTGAAGTGATGGAAGAAGTTGGATAATGATCAAAATAGAGAGAAAATGATGCAGAATAAACAACCCACACTCCAATGTTTTAAATGCAAGAATTTTTTGAATTATTCCAACCAGTGAACAAATATGAAGGTTAATAATGAGGATCAACATCAATATCCTCTTAATCCCATAAAAAGGGAAATCTCATGTAGTCACTATTTATAGTGAGGGGTATGATAATAGTGTTTAAAAGGTACACATACCATCCACTCTAATACTACTAATGTATTATTTTATTCTGTATCTACTGACTATTTTATAATTAAATAATTTTCTAAAGGTTTCTTTATAACACCTCAATGATTCGATTTTTATTTTGTATTAAAAACACCTAATTTTATGATGGTCACATCTCAGTTTTATGATTCTTATTTGGTTGAATTTTGTCGGAATGTGATTCATGAAAATCTTTTTATTCTCCTTTTATTTGAGTTTTATGTTACCCTAGGCATGGATTTGATTTATTTAAATAAATATCATATCAATTTCCTTGGAAGGGAATTCATGACTAATATTTTAAATCAACCCATGATCCTCTATCAGTACGGTGATAAAAATGAACTTCCAATGAAATTATATCCATTATGTGGCTACTGATTCCTATTAAAAGGGGGAATTTGTCCTAGATGGTTGGGGAGAGAATCAACATAAAAGTTGTGGTTATTTTGTGGGAGTTTTTTAATGTATTTCAAGAATAATTTCATTCCCTTCTACAAAATAGTGAAGTTTATTTCTTAATATATCTCATTCTTGGTTCTACACCTAATTTAAATGTTCCATATAAAATGTCTCTGATTGAGTTATAATAATTCAAAAAGAAACTCTAAAAGAATCTAGAAAAGGTATTTATTCATCCAAGTGTTTCACCTTGAGGTACACCATTTCTTTTTGTTAAAAGGAAAGATGGATCAATGTGACTTTGCATTTATTTTTGAGAATTTAAGAAATAACTATCAAGAACAAGTAAACTCTACCCCTTATTGATGGATTGTTTTATCAAATGCATGAAGATCAATACTTTCCTAAGATTGGCCTTCATTCTGGATATCATCAATTGAGGTTAAACAAGGAGGATATAACAAAGATAAAATTCCATACAAGGTATGGGCACTATGAATTTATAGTGATTTAATTTGGTTTTACTAATACCTATATTATCTTCATGGATTTAATTAATATAGTCTTTAGATACTGCCTTGATCAATTTATGGTATTATTTATAGATTATATTATTATATATTCAATGAGTAAGGAATATAATGATGATCCCTTAAAAATTATACTGAAGACCATGAGGAATGAGAAACATTATGAAAAACATACAATTTGTGAATTCTAGATTCAAAAAGTTTCATTATTGGGTTATATAATCTCAAGTGAGGGTTTATTATTTGATCCTTCAAAGAAATAGGTTATTTAATGTTGGTAAAGACCAACCACTGTGACTGAGATCCATAGTTTTCTTGGTTTGTATGGATATTATCAGTTTTTCTAGAGAATTTCTGACAACTATCTAATCCACTCACTAAGTTAACTCATAAGGTAACCAAGTTTCTTTGGATAGTTGAATGTGAAAAAAAATCAAGTAACATAGGATAAGAATAGTTAGTGAACCTAGTCTTACTTTACCATATATTGGAGAAGTATTTATAATAAATATTAACGCGTTAAATAAAGGATTGTTATTTTTCTCATGAATTATTATATAAAAATAGCTCTTGCCTCATACTAATTGAAGTTTCATGAGAAAAATTACCCAACACATGACTTGGAGTTAACTGTGGTAATTTTTTCATTAAAGATATGGAGGAATTATATTTACAAATAAAGGCATGATATATATACTAACCATAAATGTTTAACGTATATTTTCACAAAAAAAGAGTTGAATATGAATAAGTGAATATTGTTTGGGGTGATTAAAGAGTATAACTACTCAATACATTACCTCCTGGACAAAGAGAATAAGGCGGCGGATGCTTCGATCTAAAATGAACATGCTATCTTATTTATGATGAGGATAAAAAAAGATCCAATATTTATAGGTTGGTAATGGATGGATCTTGAAATCTTAAAGGAAGGGGAGAAATAATATCTATATGAAATGAGTTCCCAACAATCTATCCATATGGAGATTAAAGAGGCATATAAGGAAGATATGGAACTAAAAAAATAAGGTAAAAATATTCCTAAATTTAACCTTGATTGTGATGTTCATGAACCATGTATGTGTTCCATCTATACCAGATATGAAGGAGTTGTTGGATAAAGCTCATAGTTCACCATTATCTATTCATCCTAGAAGTATAAAGATGTATAAAGATATGAAATAGTATTTATAATCCAACAACATGAATAGAGATATTTCTGAGTATTTATATCAGTGATTTTTATGTCAAAAAGTTAAGGATGAGTGAAAATATTCTATGGGTATGTTTTAATCAATACTCATACTATAGTGGAAATGGGGAAATATCACCATTGATTTTTTCGTTAAACTCCCCAAAACATCAAAGGGACTAATGCAATATGGATTTCATTCAGCAAAGTTATGAATTCATCACACTTCAATGACATTACATAATATTTATTTATGAATCATATTTATAGAATTTTTATTAAGGAATTATTAAGGTTTTAGGGAGTACTATATTCTATAGTATATGATCAGGATCTGAGGTTTTCCTCGAAGTTCTGGAGAAGTCTTCAATAGGCCCTGGATACAAATTTTAGTTTTAGTGAGATTTATCATACCCATATACATGGTCAGTCTGAGAAAAAATTAAAACCCTCGATGATATACTGAGATCTTATTTTATATATTTCAAAGGTTTTTAAGATCAACACCTTTCTTAAGTTGATTTTTCTTACAATAATAGCTTTCACTCGAGCATTCAAATGGGTCCTTATGAATACCTCTATGGAAAGAAGTGTATAAATCCAACATTATGGGATGGTATTATAGAAATAAATCAATTAAGACTTGATCTAGCTAAGGAAATGATAGATAATGTCAGATCCATTTAATATCACATCAAGACAGCTTAGATTTTATAGAAAAGTTATGTTCACAATCATTGGTGTGACCTAAAATTTGGTGTTTATGATAACATTATTATGAAAATTTATCCATGGAAAAAGGTTATGAGATTTTGAAAAAATGAAAAGTTAAGACTTATTTATTTTTGACCTTTTAATATTCTTGATCAAGTATAGATGGTAGTTTTTCACTTGGCGCTTCTACTGAACCTCTCTCAAGTTCCTGATGTGTTCCATGTATCAATATTGAGGAAGTACATACTTGATCCATCACATATACTAAACATAGAGGTTTTAAAATTCTAACATGGCCTTTATTATGATGAAAAACAAGTAGAAATATTGTATCATGAAGATAAATTTCAATGGAATTATACTACTCACAAGTTGAATGTTCTCTCGAGAAATCTCAAATTTAAAGAAGTTATATTGGAACCCGAGGATGTAATGAAACAAAGATATCCTCATTTATTTTTATCAAAGTGATGAATTTTTATGGATAAATTTATTTTAAGGGTACTATAATTTAACACCCCAATATTTTATGAAATATTCTTTTCAAATAAATTTATTTTTTTATAACTTCTGTTACACGCAACACGAAATATAAACAATATGTGATATACTATTAAATTATAGTTATCAACTAAACATTGGATTTGAGTGTATAAATTGGACTATATAAATTATGAAATTTTTTTTTTATATTTTTATAAAATTAATTAATTTGTTGTCAATTTATTATAAATTAAAATAAAAATCATTCTAAAAAAATGAAAAAAAATTCTGAAAAAAAACAATTTTTATTCGTACAATGTATTTTTTTATTTTAATAAATTAAATTAATCACTATTATTGAATGATATTAATAAAATTAATATATTATATATTAAACAAAATATTTTACCATTGAATTAATATTTTTTTAATATGCATTAGATAGGAATGAACCATCTTTTATGCTAAAAATGTATAGTTTTTAAAAGCTGTTTTTGTCGTGGGTTGTGCACTAATTTTAAAATTAATTTATACCAACTATACAAAATTAATTTGATAAAATTTATTTAATATTGTGAATTATGAGTTTCATATTTGGTAAATAGGTCACTTTTATTTTTGGTTAATATGAATAGTAACCGTGAAAATTTGTATCACCTCGAAAAAGGGTAAATCTGATTAATCTAGGTTAAAAATAAGTTAGTAGGCCATAATTATTCATATTAATTATTATTAAATGAATTTAATTCGACCATTATCACCTTAAGATAATAATTTAGTAGTTTAATGGATATTTTCTCATGAAAATTACTTATATATTATTTAAATCAATGAAAGTTACTAAATGTCACTCTCATAGTTATAAATATACATTCTGTGTTCACGTAGAGAAGAAACTAGTTATGATTGAATATTGGCAGTAATTTTTTGAATAATGAAATTATTTTAATTATTTAACTTTATTTCTAATTTTTAGGTATTATATAATTACATTGAATGCTTACACAATGCTAAAATAGTGTTTACCCAATTAATGGAAAAATATAATAAATGATATTAAAAATATTAAAAGTAATATAATTAGAGTGATTAAAGGTGTTTCATGAATATTTTTTGATTATTATGACATATAAGTGTTATTTTAATGAATTTTATTAGAATTTTAAAATTTTATATATATCAAATTAAATTAATAGTGTCAAAATTATCAATAATGATATTTCTAAAAATAATAATTTTTAAATTATTTAAAATATATATATATATATATATATGTATTGAAATAATACAAGGTGGATATGATATGGTCAAAAATTCCATAAATTATCCATTTGTGAACCAATTTTCATCTTATAAAAAAATTATTACAACCATTTAATATTTAAAAATTTGTTACCATGGTTAAAATTAAAATTGGTTAATCAAAGATCAATAAAAAATATAAGGTTCAAAATGAAACAAAAACATGTATAAATTATATTTTTTATGGTATTAAGACCATTTCCTATCTTAAATTATAAAACCTATCCATTTAGAGTCAGTTTTATTAATAAATAATTTTTTTAATTTGATCTTTTGAGAAATTCAAAAAGTGACACTCTCCTCAATTATAAAAGGGAACCACCTCACTCACTTATTTACACCACATTGAGCCTTATATATTTACCATAACCTGAAAAAATACCTTTTAAACTTACCTAGTAACATTCTAGAGGTTATTGTCTTCCCAAAATACTAACTCTTGGGCTTTTATGATGAGATCTAAATAAGTTCTTTCAAAGAAGAGGTACTCACCTTAACCGATCACTTTTCTTTCTAATTCTTCTTTACCTCCTCTAAATATATGTTTTTTATAAAAAAATAATTTTTGTTTCGTTAATATAATAAAATATTATTATGATTATTAAACCACAATTATTCACCCTATTTCCCATAAAATGGGAAGTGAAAGTATCGCTTGAGCATGCATACAACTTACTGTCTCCAAATAGCCATACTATTCATTTTTCATCACCATCTTTTATGGATAAGTATTATGATGGGTTTGATGTTTATATATTATATTTATGACATAATTATACTTTTATAATTATAATATCACAAATACCTTGTTACTTTATAATCTTTTTTAAAACTATAATGTCACTTGTGCGTACGTGTGCATTACCACCTCCACAAAGAGATATGATTAACTTTTCATTTCCATTTTAACTGGATAGTAATATAGATAAATTTAATGGATATATATGATATGAATAACATTATAATTATTCTATAAAGGTTAATTATTATTTAATTTTCTATCGCTCCATCTTTAAAAATTTATAAACAGCGTTCATGCGTACGTGTGACATACTGTCTGTATGAACAGTGCAATTCATTTTTCTATCTCTATATTTTATTAATGACTCTGAAAATGTATGTAATGAGCATAAATTATATTTATATTATTTTTAAAATTCTTTATATGAGTTAATCATTATTAAAATACAACAACCAAAACTATTGAACCAACACATACATGAAAAATGAACCAGATATCCCCTAGAATAGTGATTTTAATAAAGAAGTGTTAACAAATGGGTGATGGTATCATATATATTGATATGGTTTTTTAATATATTTATAATAAATATATATTTATTATAAATGATTTTATAATTCATATGATGGAATTCAGACTCAAGTTGAGGTATTTTCATCTCACTTTTATTTTTTGTTGGAAACATGCCTTATTAACCGCTTTTTTCATTCATGTGGTGTATATATTACCCATGAATTTATTTTATGACTATTCATATTAGATTTTTGGGTATTTAAAAATATATATAATTTTATTTTTTTCATGGGTCTTATAATTTAAATGTTACCAAAGTGGTAAGTGATTTATCTTACAATCTCATTATTTATCAGGATTGCTTATAATTAAGTTCTGATGATGAATTATTATGATCTATCTCTTAAGAAACTCATGAATTTTTTTATCCTATATTTTTTATGAGAATATATTTTTTCCTTTAATTTTTCTTACCTTAAGTACTCAAAAGAACAAAAATATTTTTTTGAGAAAAAAACAATTTTATTTATCACTTCGGTCAAAAAAAACCTTTTTATTTCAAATCCATGCTTTCTAAAAATGTTTCAAAGAAGGTTTTTACTATTCTCCTATTAATTTTTAAATTAATTTTTACACAAGTTTTAATTTTTAAAAAAATAAAAAAGGAATCTTTTTTCATTTTTTGAAAGGGGTACTTTTTTGAAACATTTTAAAAGGAATATTTTCTTTTAAATTATACACCATGAAGAGAATTTCCTACTATCATGACTGCTCAATTATTTGATGATTCCTTTACAAGTTTCCATTATTATTTTTATAAGAAAAATGTTTCCATATTATATTATAATTTTTTATTTTAAAGGATTGATATTAAAATGGAAAGAATATTTTCCTCAATAGTGTTTTAATGGTATTTCCATTAATAAAAAACAATAAACCTTGATTTCTATTATGCCTTAATAAGTATATTATCCAAGGATACCATCATTAATCATTTTCTATATGGTTTATATTTTTTATGATATGTTTTTTGTGAAACCCATTCATTTTCCAAGGGTTATACTATAATTAAGTGATGAAATGTTTATAAAACTCACTTCTTTTCCATGGGTTATTCTATAATGAACTGTTTATGAATCCCATTTATTTTCATGGGTTTAAATATGATTAATATTGAATAATATTATGTCACACATATGTATGAGTTCCATAATGTGATGGAAAGTACCTACATCTTCCTTTAATACATTGGTTAAAGATCAATATCTCAGGAGATAAATACGCTTGGAATGGGGAGGAACTAGATTTAGTAAGAGAATTTTTACACAATTAAATTCTTAGGATTGAAACTTAACTACTATAATGGTTTGGTAAGTGAACCCAATCCACTATTATAGTCTTGGAAATGAGCCTTAACTTCTAAGTAAATTATTATCTCTACTTATGTGTATACTAAAATTTCATGTCTTATGAAAATTTTATGACCTCACGGATCGTGTTATTTGATTCCATTATGATTCATGTTTTATGAAATTCTGTGATTTATTTCGTGGATCAATATTATGATATATGATATGTAGGGTATGTTTTTCAAATGTTATACTTTTGTTCTCATACCCTTATGTTCATGTTATTCTTATGTGATCATTGATATATCCCTTTTTTACCCTTATTGATCATAAGAGCTCACCCTTTCTTATGTTTCCATTCCACAGGTTATGAATAAATATACTAAGTATGATATGTCTAAGAAGGTTTCTAATTATGAATAATTTAGGGGAGAAAATGTAGATATTTTATGACCATTTTTTATGTGCCTATGTTCCCAAAGCCATTGTATCTATATAATTATGGTGTGGATAGTTATGTTATGTAATGAATATTCATATATTAAGATGTGAAATCTATGTATGAAAATTCTAGGTAATTATACTTACTATATCACTAGGTTTCTTATCTAGTGAAAGACAACTCAACTCATGTGACAGTGTAAAAATACATGAACATTTTCACCTAATATAAAACTTGAACCATGGTTCGATAATCTAAATTGCTCTTTAATTTATCAAGTCCACCGCTATAATGACTGAGACCTGGGATCTTTCGAAACATGATGCTAGACTAGAGATACCATAAGGACATGAGTGTATTCCATAGTCACTAAAGGTTAGAAACTAATGTGAAGGATAAACATGGTAATTGGGGAATTATTTCCAATCACATAAATAATAAACTTTATAAAACATAAATACAACTTCATTTTAAAACCATAAACAACTTTAAAATACCATTTAAAGTAAAATGAAATAAAATTGTAGTAGAAAAAAAATAGACTCATGTCCCAATGTGTTATGTCATCCAAATTCATGATACCACATCCAAATTTAACGGTTCAACTCCTACTCCTCTAATCTATGTCCCAATAGTTCCATTTCCACCATGAATGCAACTCTAAAAATCCCTCTCTCATAAACAACATAGTCTTTCCCTTACCTATATCATGAAAAAAAATATTTATAGGCATATTGAGATATACACGTAGGATTGAGTATAAATAATGAAAATAATTTCCCAAAATCAGTCAAATGAACTCCCATATATACCAATTTTCAACCATGTGATAAATACAATTGAAAATTGGTTTCCAAATTTATGATTAAAATGGATAATCTCAAACTAGATAAAGCAAATTCAAAAGAATAAATAATAAAATATATTATTTCCCCAACAAAGTACCCTTTATGATTCTACCCTAATGAGCATCTGGATAATGACCAATATAATAAAAGGAAAAATGAGCGTAAATAATCATATAATATAAATTCCAAATTATAATCATAGTATACACCCATTTTGAATTTTCACCCACTCAAGTGGTTCTTTAATTTCATATCCTATCCCATATATATAACACTTAAATCGTGTAGCTTCTCATTTATCCCAATTATTCATCCCTTCCATCCACACATGGAACTTCCTGATCATTTCTCATACTCAACAAATTCAATTATCCAAATCATTTTTACATCCAAAAAACAATTTAACCAAAAACATGTTTTCAAAACTAAATATTAAATTTAACAAATTTAAGATACTGGAAAATACTTTTCACAAAGCACCATTCCCAAAATCAAATTCATTGGTATGATATAAAACCTAAAAAATGAAATCATGCTAGAAACCCTAATTTACAAACCTTTTAAAATCCAGGAAACCCCAAATTATCAAATCAATTTGAACAAAATATTTGATAATCACACAACATGGGAAAATGAACTAAAAGCACATCAGTTAGAAAGAAAATGAATCCAAATCACATAAAGAGTAAATAATATCAACATATCTTATATGATTATCTTACCAAGATCCCAAAACCCAATATTTGATGCTAGCATTCATGATACGAACCTTTAGACCCTAAAAATAGAAAAATTGTATCATTATTCTTCCATTCATGATTCAAATACATAATCTAAAAACCAAAATCCAATACAATGATATAAATCTATCTTGGGAATAAGAAATTGAAAGAGATAAAAGAGATAGATGAAATATTATGTGAGATTATCAAGATAAAACCTTGAATCAAATGTTGATATGATTCATCCTTGAGTTAATTACATCACTTGATGGTAGAAAATCCCATATATCTCTCTTAAGGATCCCTAGGGTGATCCCTAGTTTCTTTAGGGATTCTGTTATAGCCCAATCCACCAAGGTCTAACCTATGACAACCCCAAGCCTGCCTCCAACAGGCCAGGGGTTGACGACCAATGCCGAGTAGGAATATCCCAAAAATGGGATACATTTTCATAAATTAAATATACAAATGAACAAATATTTAATCCAAAAGAATAATAAAATTTAAAATAACTATACAAATTCATGCATATATCTAATATCCCACAATTGAGTATGATAGTTAAGTACTAAAAGATGAAAAAGGGGCTAAATAAAAGATTAACCCAAAAATGTAAAGAGTCCAACCTGCTCCAAGGGAGAGGACTAAAGTAAAATGAAATATCTTGGTAAAAACTTCATTTTGAAAAGATTCATCTATGTGTCACCGACTCCCTTTCCTCCTAGGAAACCATTAAAAGGGTCATCTTTTGCATAATACATGGCATGTGCGGGAAAATCCCATGCAGGGGTGAGTATAACAATACATAGTATGACAACCCGAAAACTCTAAATATGAATAAATAGATATATTCAAATAAATAAAATATAAAATAATACACTTATGAAATAATAACCTAGATATAATTAGAAAAGACACCACACCACCAGCAAGTTGTAAATAAATGCCAACCATTGGATTCGGCTCGAAGCAACGCTCGTTCCTGGATATTCCACTCTACGAGCCATTATATCACAGGAGAAACTTTAAAAAGCGGTATATATCATTGGTACCCACCCAAGAATGATCATTGGTCTAAGAAAACCCTAATACTTATATAGGGGGTCACGCTCGGAACTTCTGGGGTCACCACAAAACCAATCTGGATTAACCCACTACGTAGGGGATTGTATGTCAACGATTCCACAAACACTACCAATATGTATTTATAGTTAGAAGATCAATACCCTACTTAGGGAGGTAATTCCAATTCCCTAAACTCCACATAGGGGACAAAGGATGATAAATTATTTCACTCAAGTCTCATGGAGGGATGCCACAACTCTATATGAGAGTCATCCTCTAGAGAGGATCACAATCCTATGAAGTAGATGTAATTCCACATTGTACCCTTGAAGTAAAGGTCCAGGGGAAACACACTCAACCTAAACTAGTCCAATATAAGGAAATGAAGAGCTATAAACACTCTTGAAAGTTGTACATGGAGTGTACCAGGGGGTACACGGTGTGTCCATCTATTCTCTTGCTTACCCATGTAAAGGATACTCAGAAAACATGTAAGTATACATATACACAGTGTGTATAAGAATTAAACCATGTGTAGAGATAGACGGTATCATGATAAATTCATCTAGATGTGTTCGGGTACAGTTTTCATGTCTGTTTATCAGCCCATGTATGCCAAGTTGTTTCTGCGTACAAGTACACAGTGTGCCACCAAGATGTATACTTTTCCCCCTGTCTGTGTACTCTCAAAAGTATGTGTTGATCCACAAGGATGGGGTCACACACCATGTGATAGGGGTCAAACACCACGTGATAGGGGTCATACATCATGTGATCCTTATCTTCATACTGAAACCCTAACCATCGTTGAACGGGCCCTATATAGCATGTAATCCCGGTTTGCATGCTGTGTTGCTCAGGATTTTGTAGATCTGAAGGTTTCTCCTCTGTTCTTCCTTATGCACTTCTTCTTCCATGATTCCACCCAGAAGTCACACCATATATTCTGGATCTATGTAGACCAAGACTTATCTCCACTTTCTCACTGGAATTCAGCCTCGAAACGCACTGGGAAAAAACCATTGTCATTTCGAACATCACATGCTACCCAAGGAGAAGAAAGATCCCTCGATCCAGCCTTATTCTCCCTTGATCTATCCATTGTCATTTTTTGTCCTTAATCTGCAACTTCCATTGCATTCCATACCCACGGTTTCAATCTATGGAACTGAAGAACGGTCACACTACGATAGGGAATTGGGTATTTTTTAAACCAATGAACAAAAGGAACACCAACTATGATTATGCAAAGAAATTGGGGAGAAATCCATAAACATTAAAATTGAGGAATGAATATCATTTTTTGTTTGTTTGGCCTAAATTCGTTATTATAGAAGTGATGAATGAATATGAATAAATCAACGAAAAATTATACAATTCCATCAAATTGAATCTATCAATGATGAGTGTATCAATTTTGTTTGTGGAATTGATCCACATTCATCTGGGATTAATAAAAGGGATGTAAAATCATAAGAAAAAAGTCCTACCTGAAGTTTAGATCAATCACTGATAAAGAACAAGTGTGTTTTCATTGTTGATATGATCCTCCAACTCTGTTGGCAGGAAGATCCACGATCCAAACTAGGATTTGTCAACATCCTCTAGAAAATCTCCCCAATGGTGGTCTAAACCTTTAGGGTTTGACTGGCCAACCCAGAGGGAAAACCTATAATAGTACATTTAAAGAAAAAAATCGCTACATCAAAAACAAAACAAAATAAATTGATTATTTAATTTATTTCATTTAATTATATTTGTGAAGACATTTTCACAAATTATTCATGTCGATAAATAGTATTTCACACCTATGGTAGAACTTGTGTTCTGAACTCAATGGCACCCTCATATTTTTGATTCGGGCCTCTATCTGGGAGTTATTTCACTTTTTTTTCAAGAAAACTGCACATGTAATATTTAATATATTTAATATATTTCAAACATTTATTATGGGAACACTGGGCCTTGTAATCACATGTCCTCTCTATGCCTAGTCTCAAAAATAATCCATATATTATTCAAAAAAAATAGACAAAAAATCTGAGACATTATATTTTCCCCACCTTAGGTATTTTCATCCCGATAAGAGAAAAACCTATTAAAAATATGAGGGTATTTGGATCACATCTAGTTCTCCCGTTCCCAGGTGCTCTTTTAAAGATTCTTGTACTTCCATCGGACATGCATAAGGTGAATTGATCACTCACAAAGGATCCTTTCCTACCGGTCCTCAATCTCTGTCAGGTGCTCTTCAAAGGTAGCTTCATCCTTGATGTCCAACTCGCCTCATTCGATAATGTGTGACAGATCATGAACGTATCTCCTCAACATTGACAAGTGGAAGACGTTGTGTACCTAGTCCAACTATGATATTATAGCTAAGAGGTATTCCACCTTTCCAACCCTATATAGTATCTGGAAGGGACCAATGAATCTCATAGATAACTTTCCACCATGGTGAAATCTACATCAAGGTGAGACCCTCAGGAACACATGGTCTCCCTCCTCAAACTACATAGATCTTCATCATCGTTCCACATAAGAATTTTGGTGGATCAATGCAGTCTTCATCTACTCCTATTTGATCTGCACTTTCTCTATAGTATCTTGCACCAACTTTAGACCCATGAGTGCTGACTTTCCTGGATCAGTCCAACAAAATGGAGACCTTCAGGGTCACCCATAAAATGACTCAAATAGTTTCATGCTAAAGGGGTAATGGTAACTTTTGTTGTATGAAAACTCCACCAAGGGTATATGATCCATCCAACTATGTCCAAATTCCAACATGAAAGCCCACAACATGTCCTCCAAGACGTGAATGATCTTCTCTATTTGGACATCAGTCTGGGGGTGAAACACTATTCTCAAACATAACTGAGTCCCAATGGATTCTTGTAATCCTCTCCATAAATAGGATATAAAGCTAGAATCACCATCAGAGGTGATCTTAAATGTAATTACATGGAGTTTGATTATATCCTTCACGTAGAGGCATCTCAAGATCCCTAATTAACTCTACTCTCAAATAGCTAAGAAGTGGGATGACTTGTTGAGTCGGTCTATAATCACCCAGATGGAATTGTGTCCCCTAAATGTACCTTGTAAGCCTATCACAAAGTCCATGGATATCTCATATCACTACCACTCTAGCACCTCAAGGGGTTGAGATAAACCCTCTTGAACTTGGTGATCAATCTTCACTTATTAACAAGTATGGCGTTGAGAGACAAACTCTGAAACTCCCTTCTTCATAACTAACCACCAAAACTAATGTTGGAGGTCTTGGTGCATCTTTTCCACACATGGATGTATCTCAAAAGGGTATGTATGAAACTACCACAACACCTCCTCCTAAAATGTCAAAGGTACCATCATTCATCCTTTGAAAAAGATAACATCCTCCCCATATTCAGAATACCCATTAGGAGCATGTCTGGTGGATATCTGAGTATGTAAGGCCTCACAGTTGGTATCTCCTTGATGATCATCCCTAACACACTGTAAAATTTGTGGGGTATCAACCATCAACAAAAGATATAAATCACCATCCTTGTCGACAAAGCATAATGGTAACTAGGCTAACTGCTCAAACACCTTGGAAAACAATTGAGAACAAGATCTTCTACTAATATAATCTTCCACCATGTTCCCCTTCCTAGGAGTATAGACAATCTCAAAGTCACGTTCTTGGAAAAACACTATCCATTTCCTCTATCTCAAGTTAAGATACATCTAAGAGAATATATACTTGAGATTCTAGTGATCATAGTAAACGATAAACCTCTTGCTCATCAAGTAGTGTCGCAACATCTTCAAGGCAAAGACTACCGCTTGTAACTGAAGATCATTGGTTTCGTAGTTCAACTCATGTGGTCTCAACTGAATGAAATATAGGAAATAATCACTATCCTCTACATTAGAACACAACCAAGTCCATTCTCTGATACATCGTAGAACACTGCATACTCTACACCCTCCTTTGATAATCTCAATATGGGAGCACTCTTCAACCTCTATCTCAGCTCATAAAATCACTGATGGAACATTTCTATCCGCACAAAAGGTTTCCCATTCCAAGTCAAAGATATCAATGGTTTTATCAAGATGGGGAATTTGGGTACAAACCTCAGAAAGTACCCTATCAAACCAAGGAAACTATGCACCTTGGTAACACTCTTGGGTGGATCCCAAGCAAGTACTGCCTCAACCTTCACGAGGTCCACTGCTACTCTAGCCTCTAATATGAGGTGTACCAGAAAGTGGATTTCATGAATCCAAAACTGACACTTTGAGATCATTCTGTAAAGATGGTGTTCTTGCAATGTGTCTAGGACCATCCTCAGGTGTCTCGCATGCTCCTTCTCAGACTTCAAATACATTAGGATGTCATTGATGAAGACAACCACGAACTGGTTTGAGAAGGGATAAAAGATCCATTTCATGATTCCCATGAACACTGTTGTGGAATTCGTCATTCCAAAAGGCATCACCAAGTACTCATAGTGATCGTAACAACATCTAAATGTTATCTTTGGTATATACTCAACCCATACTCGCAACTAGTGATAGCCTAACATGAGGTCATTCTTTCAGAACCATTCTGCCCTTCTAAACTAATCAAATAGGTAATCAATTCTCTGTAGTGGATAATTATTATTCACATTCACCTAATTAAAGCATTGGTAATCCACACATAACCTCAAGCTCATGTCTTATTTCTTGGAAAACAACAATGGGGCTACCCAAGGGGAAATGTTGGGTCTCACAAATCCCTTCTCATACAATTCCTCTAACTACGTCATTAACTCTCAAATATATACATGAGTCATTTGATATGTTGGTGTAGATATCATTAATATCTAGGGATGAAATTTGATTCAAAATTTTATCTCTTAGTGGGGAGGTAAACTTGGTACGTCCTCAAGAAAGATTTCCCCATACTCTGCCACTACTACAAGAAATGGATTGCCCAGAGCATCCACTAATCCAAGACTCATACTAGCTAACTGGTGAGTAATTGGATACACTCTCGTATTTATAAGCTCTTTCTACACTGACATGGTCTTATTTTCACCCATAAAGGAAAATATCATTCTGTCACTATGGACACATCGCATTATCTACCTAAAAGAGTCAATCTAGGCATGGAATTTTGATAGTCACCACTACAAGAAACGAATAGCCCAAAGCATTCGTTACTCCAAGATTCATGCTATCCAACTGGTGAGTAATTGGCTGCACTCTTTTATTCCAAATATCTTCTTACTCCTCCAAGGTCTCCTTTTAACCCACAAAGGAAAAGGTCATTCCGTCTCTATTGACACACCACATTATCCATCGAAAAAATCAATCTGGGAATGAGATTTGGATAGTTAGTACACACCTAATAAGACTTCATAAGGCCTCATTATTGTAATAAATATATCACATACAAAACTATCACCTCCAAGTGTCAGACTGCACTGTTGTCCCTAGTGCGCAAACGCAAAGTTACTATTGGTCGAAGTCTCCAACTACAAGGGTTGAGCGAATGGCTCAACCAGAATCACTAAGTCTCAGACCAAAGTAGTGGAAAGGGAGTAATAGATAGAACATGTGTATATAAATTCTATAGATAAATTAGAAAAGACATAGAAAGTGTCTCATATCATCCCTGGAGCCTCGGGGTCATAGTCCTCCATAGCTTGTAGTTTACTTCAACCTTTTCCACTAGTTCCATGTGTCGGAAACGGACCCCATAGGGGTGGTTGTGGTAACAGATCAGAAATTTGACCACCTCCTACTACCCTATAGTCCTCTATACCACGTCTACCTCCCTATGGACCACCCTGTTCCTGCCTCCGCCTCTGCCTCGGCGGTCTCTCAATCGTTTCATGATTAGTTGTACGAAGGGTCGGACAATACTGAGCCAAATGTCCCCAACCGTCATAGGGGAAAAACCATCTCTCCATTGGTTAATTTGAACCACCATAAGATCCATGTATCACTATCCCCAAGTCCTAGGATTGCCTCTTGAAGTGTCTAACATGCTTGGATCCCTGTGACTATCATCCGTTGTCTGCTGCTGAGGTCTCAACTACTAGGTCTGACTACAAGATCCCATTGTTGGTTCCTGATATACCAGAAATATCTTTACCACCAAGGCTTTCTGAAGTTCCCAAGTATATGTGGGAATTCAAAGGGATTCCATTTAAGCTCTGATGTCTCAATGTAATCCCTACTCAAAGGTCTGAGCTCTGATGAACTGATCATGCATCATATATAAGGAGTAATATGAGAGATTTCTAAACCTCGCTAAGTAATCATCCATGGTCATACTACCATGTTACAGATTCAAAATTTCATGTATGTTTACTGATTGCAAAGTGGTTGTATAGAACTCCTCCCGGAATAAATGTTCAAGGTTTGATTAGGAGAGAGTTGTCTCGTCATGTGACTGAGTCACCAAGCTCCACTATCTCCCAGCAGAGCCTTGAAAAAGACCTACCTTGAGGAGTATCATCTAATTTGTTGGAATACTCACAAGGAGGAAAACGTGAGTGACTACCTCTAGATAGTCCTTATCCATCTGGGGGTCTAGCTCACTCTGAATCCTAAGAGGTCGCCACCTCTGAAACTCATGCAACGTGGTCAACCTATGGGAATCCTCAGTTGGTACTTCTAGCTTTAGCTACTGCTTAACGAGTGGTGGTATAGATAGTTAACCACCAAAAGGTGTTATCTTTAGTACATTCCCCTATACTGATGTCTCTTCACTAGGCAGATCATCCTCGTGATTGCATAGTAAAATCCTAGCTGGCTATTTTTATAGAGGCATCCTTAAATGAAACAAGATGTACCATGGTCAAAATATTATATCTTGGGAGATAACTCAAGAAGGACATGGAAAATAAAATCATTCTTATATGATTCATGTACCAAAACATTTCCCTCCAACCAATATTTACATGTAGGGAGTTGAAAACAAGGGTGATCAGAGTCTTGGTGTATAGATATGTTGGTCCCAGCACCAAAATTGGATTCCCTATCTTGAAAGATAAACTCATAACACAAAACAATGTATCCCCAAACCAAAATCACTGACTCTGGTCCTATGGTGGAATTGAATTCTATGATACCACTATATCATTACTTGACATGCCAATTTCGACCTATGACTACCTCAATCCCACCTTCAATATGCTAGATACTGGTGACTAGTGTTGTGTAAGCATATCCCAAAAATGGGAGGTATTAGCCTAAAGTACTTGTACACATGCACACATCTCCAAACTCACACAATAATGGAATGTAAAAAAACTGAAAAAATGCATGCATAAATTTAATATCCTACAACGTAGTATGATAGTAAAGTAAAAAAAGTGGAAAAAGGGGATGAAGATAGTCCCAACAAAAATCTATAAAGATTCCATCCTAATCCATGGTAAATGAATAAAGTCTAATGAAATCTTTTGGTAAACACCTCGGTCTGATAAGTTATATCTATGCTCCACCCACTCCCTATTCTCCTAGGACACCGCCAAAAAAAATTCACCTATATAATACATGACACGTGCTGGTAAGTCTCATGCATGGATGAGTTTAACAATACATAGTAAGAAACCCTGAAAACACTAAACACAAAACACCTAGTATATTCATCTCAATAAAAGATATAACAATAAATGTATTATATAAAAACCTAGATATACTCAAGAAAGACGCCACGCCACGAAGCAGTCATAACCAACTAGAAACCATAGGATTCTACTTGAACCATTGCTCATTCTCGGACAATCCACTCCATGATTCAGTATATCATCAGAGACACTCAACGAAGAGGTCTAGATCATGGGACACCTCCCAAGAAAGATCGCTTCTCTAAGAAAACCCTAATACTCATATATGGGGTCATGCTTAGAACTGTCAGGGGACACCACAAACCCAATTTTGATCAACCCGGTATGTAGGGGATTGTATGTCAAAAATTCCACAAACCCCATCAATACAGCCTACTAGATAGATGATCAACTCCCTAATTAGGTAGGTCACGTAGATTCCACAAACTTCACTAGGGAACAAAGGATGATAGAGGATCACACTCTAGTCTCACAAAGGGACACCACAACCCTATCTGAGACTCAACCTCTAGAGAGGATCAAAATCATGTGATGTGGATGTAATTTTTCAATTTACCCTAGAGGGAAAGGACCAAGGGAAACACACTCAAGCTATACTGGTCCAAAAAAAGATAAGTAATTGATTAATTACTCTTGAAGGGGGTACATGGCGTGTACCAGAGGGTACACATCGTGTCCAGATATCCTCAGGTCTTCCCATGTGGAAGAGCCTAACAGGACATGTAAGTCTCCATTTACATGGTGTTTAGAATAAGTACACAACGTGTAGAGCCACACATTATCATTCTTGTTTCATCTTGTAGTGTTCGTGTACCAGCCAATGTACACCAAGTTGTTTCTCTATAAATGTACACGGTGTTCCATCTTGCCATGTAATTTTTCCCATGTCTATGTACTCTCCAAAGCACATGTAGTGCCACACAGAAGGGGTCACACACCATGTAACAAGGATCACATGTCGTGTGATCCTTATCTTCATCCTGAAACCCTAGCCAATTCTAAATAGTCCCTGCACGGTGTGTAATCTTAGTTTACATACTATGTTGCTCAAGATTTTTTAGATCCTAAGTTTTCTCCTCTTTTAATCCTCACATGCCACTTCTTCCTTGATTTATGACAGAAATCACTTCGTAGATCCCATATCTACACTGACTGAGCCTCATCGCTGCTTGATCGCCAAAATCTAGCCTAAAAAATCAGGAAAAAACCTCTTCCATTTGGAAAATCGTGCGCCTATTGGGAAGAAAAAAGATCCCTCGATCGGGCCTCGTTATCCCTTGATCTAGGAACCATTTTCATCGGTCCTTGATCTGTAACCACCATTACATTCTGTAATTGATGTTTCAATATTTTGTGTTAAAGAATGGTATCTCAACAATCTGGAACCCAGTATTTTTCATACTGTTGGTCAAAAGGAACACCAATGATGATTTCATGAAGAAATTAGGGAGAAATCTATAAACCATAAAAGTGATGAACGAACCTTGGTCATTATTCATTTTACCTCGATTCCTTATCATAAAATATATGAGAGAAGAGGAATAAATCAACAAAAAATTAAACAATTCCATCAAATTGAATCTACCAATGACGTGCATGTCAATTCTGTTCATGGAACTGATCTTCGTTCATCTAGGATTAATAAACGGGGTGGAAAATAACAAAAAAAACATCCTAAATAGAGTTTGGATCAATCACTGATGAATAATGGTTGTGTTTTCATTATTGATGAGATCATCCAACTCCGTTGGAATGATGATCCAAGAAAAAAACTTTGATCCATCATTGTCCACTAGAAAATATCTAAAATGGTTGTCTGAACCTCTATAGTTTGAGTGCTCAACCCTGAGGAAAAACCTGTAACCATACATTTAAAGGGGAAATGGTCGTTGTGTCAAAAATTAACCAAAATAAATTAATTATTTCATTTATTTCATTTATTTCATTTATTTCATTTAATTACATCAGTGATGGATTTTTTGACAAATAATTTTCAACTAAAAAGATTATGTTACAGCTAGTGTATAACCCACATTTTGAACTCAATGGTGCTTTCGTATTTTTGATATGGTCCTCTATCTGGGAGTTATTTTACATTTTTAGGAGAATTGTGAGTGTGTGTTATTTAATATATTTAATATATTTCAAAAATTTATTTTGGACACACCAGATCTCGGAATCACGCATCATCTCAACATCTGGTCTTGAAAATAATCCTTATAATATTAAAAAATAATATGTGGAAAATATGAGACAATAAAGAATATAATGGGGCTTATAGGTGGCTAAAGTTCCAAAGTGATAATTTCAATTTTTTTAATGAGTAAAGTTGTTATTATAAAGAAGCAGTCAATATGTGATTGGTAAAGGCAAGTGAATGATGTTTTGAGGATTTTTATGGATTCATGAGTTGGAATTATATGCCAACTTGCTAAGACATATTAGTATAAATGTGGCGAATGATGTGCTAAATTTTAATATAAAGTCATGAACTAATGGTGATCACACTATATAAAACATTTGATAGAATTTTAAAGGCCTCAAGATAGATTATTAAATTCCTAAGGTGATTTTGACTTGAAATAAATACCTATGTTAAGGTAACTTGATAGTTGCATAAAGAAAAAACTAAAAAAACATGAGTTATGTAATAGTCAATAATACTTTGGGTAAAGGTCATGTAAATTAAAATGGTTTTGTATGTTGGATTTGGTTCCCTAGAACCAACTTATTTTTAATTTATGATAAAAATGTATTCATTTTCTGAATATATATAAACTACTTATTACATCATGATTGTGCTTCTGCATGACATAGTATGTGATAATGTCCTAAGAGTATTTGTCACACTAAAAGACTATAGCAGTTCTCCATTATGATGAGAACCAAAAAGGGCTATGACACTATTCTTGAATATATGTTCTATAGCTAGATGATATCATTTTTTGGGGCACAAATGATATAAGCTATTAGGGGTGGAGACTCATAGGACGTCGAGGCACCTTATAATGATGTACGCCTTTGGTAATTTCTATAAGGATATTATGAGAACAATACCCACAGGTAGAAAATATACATTTTCAAGTGTCATTTGATGATACTATATGTGGATGGATTTATTTCTACATAGACTTTAAAATTATTATTAATGAGTATTATGACTCATGCACTTAGATGTATTGATGAAAACTATGATGACATATGTTCATGGTGAGGTAGGATATGTTGGGTGTGATGCGTGTAATATTTCATTAATGGACATTTTCAGAAAGGATTTATCCTTTCAGCTCATTAAGGAAAGTTAATATCTCAAGGAATTTTATTGAAATGATATAGCCTAAATAAATCCTTGACCATGGTGATCAATGGGAAAGTTCTATTTCCGTAAAGTCAACAAAAGAGATAATCTAGCACATAAGTTGATGGTAATGGAATGCAACCAACTTTATTTGAGATATTGTGATAAAGGGATTATATTACACGGTAACTGTTCATAAGAGGTGACATGACATGACATCATTTACTTCTTTCTCTTTGGGTGTCCTGACATGTTCCTAGATGCTAACCTTGGACTTTAGGCTACTTCGCCTAATGTCACTGAGAAAGAGGCCTAAATGGTCACACACGAAGTGTGTCCAGAATCTCAGCTAAATAATATATTATTATTTATTATTTAATAGGTTAAATAAATATTATTCTCATACGTGGTTTAATAATTATTCATTTATATTTGATCACATATAAATATTTATTTGTTATTTAGTAAGTATATTATTTATTTATTTATTGGATAATAATGCAATGATATTTATTTAATAAATAAGTAGACATTATTCATGGCCCAATAAATATTATGGAGTAATGGAAGACTGAGTTTAATGGTCCGATGAGAAATGACAGTATTGAATATTATTTAATTAAATAATATATAATTATAATTCCTAGTTTAAACATGTGTCAAGAAATAATAATAATATTATTATTATTTGACTTAGGTTTTTTCTATGATTAAATAATAACAAGGGACTTGTACAATTATTTTATTTTAATCATAACAATATAAATACCTAGTTATATTATATTCTCATAAGTCAATTAAGTTGTGTAAAATGGATTGGAGAAAACCTCTCAATCCAAGAGAGTTCTTCCTTCTCCAAGAATTCACTTAAAAACAAGAGTGATCCAACTCCACCGGATCAAGGAGAATGTTTTGAAAGCGGTTCTTAAGATGATCGAAGTGAGACAACGCAAGTGCAAGGATCTTCTATTCTAGAACCCGAAGACCCCTTCGGTGATGTCTCGAGATTCCTAGAAAATGTGTGGATCATTGATAAAGGAAATATACACTTGGTTTCTACAATGCAATGATGGTTCACCATAGATCTATCATCATACACATCAACAAATAAATAATTCCTTATAGGTAATTTTTATCTAATTAAATTAATTATAAACAATATGTGTTGATCCTTCCCTCTCGGTTCTGGAGCAATTATTCTTTTTAAATTTATTTGACTAAATTTCATGGATCATGGAATTCATTTTCTTATAGATCTCATATTGATCAATGGTTATGGAAAAATTAAGGGTGGGCATCACCCATCACACGCTTCTACTGCGCCTGGAACCTATAGTGTAAAGGTCAGACACAAGATGAGTAGAGGTAACTATGAAAACCCAGGAGTTGTGTATGGGTAACATCTAGTTGTGTAAAGGTCATACTAGAAGAAAAGGACCTATTATAGGGTTATCTAGACTATGTTAAAGTGACCTACATAAAGGTAATTCAGGATTTTAGTGAGTTTTGTAAAGGTAGTATAATTGTATGACTTCTGTCAACATATGTCTTTGGGTTCCATCGTCTAACTTTGAGCGAAAGCTTAGTCATATGAATTTTCTATCAATGGGATACTTTGAGGGATCACATAACTTTCAATTGAATGACTTGATCATATTACTTAAAAGTCATAAGGAATGTAAAAACTGAAATGTTGAGATTTCCAAAATCATGAATTCTAAATAAAAGAGAGATTAAAGATAAATGATGATGTTGTGATGTAATTAATGAATTAAACATAATAATCACTCAAAGAAGATAAAGATTCAGTCTTTTGAGTTTAGATTTACAATTAAGGAAGAATATGAAGTTTGAGATACTCTACATTGAAGAAATAGAGAACATTTTATATAGAGCTATGAAATGAAGATAACCACACCTTGCTATATTTTAAATGACATTTTTGGTGTGTGTTTAGGGTGAGTTACTTCTTAATAATTGAAAAATAGGAATATGAGGACACTATAGATAAAATAAATTTTTTCAAATTTTTTTTTAATGAATGGGTTAGAGGTCGTCATGTTTGTAAAATCATCATTTATATCGTACTCTCAGTAGAACAGTGGCGAGTAGGGCCAAACCCAATAGAAGGGTGAGTTATTCTAAGGGATTTATTTTAACCCAATCTATAGAAAGCATGGACTAAAATATAGCTTAAAATAAGGGAATAATGTGTAAAGAGTCAAGGTTATGTGTTAAAAGAGAATGAGATGTGTTAATAGTGTTATAGGAAAAAACTAAAGGTTATGGAAAGAGTCATGCAAGAAGGATAATTGATATAGAATTGAATCAATGAAATCTATTTAAAAATAATTCTCCTGAGAAAATGGATTGAAAATGAGGAGTTTATTCACATTTAAAGTGACATTCATCTTGAACATCCACTCATAATGTTTTTAAACTCAGCCTATCAAATTATTTTTATAATAAAAGATATTAAAAATAATCTTGAAATTACATTTCATCGGTAAAAACTTCAAGAAAAATCAAAAAATGAATTTATAGAATGAGATATTATGAAGAATGGATTCCAATATAAGAAAGAATAAATCAAGAACATTAGACAAAAAACATATCACATTAATTTCATTCCTCTCAAAAATTTAGTTATAGTACATGATAAAAATAGTAAGGAAGACACAAGTGAAAAGAAATGAAAAATAGAAGTAGATAAGGGAGAAGAGATATCTTTCTCTATAGTGGTGAGAACTCTACTCTTTCTCATCAATTAATTTCCTTATTTCTCCTTAAAGCATAACCTGCATCTCCCAAAGAGCTCTTTCCCACCACTCTAAAGTCAGTTCTAGTCCCAATTCTGAGATTCATTACTCCAAAAAATTGATGAATTCTTTCTAGTAATACTATTTCACTCACTTTTAAAAATAATTATCCATAGGGATAACCTTACTAAAATCATATATGAGTTATCACTTCCCCAGCATAGGTGTTCAGTCACAAACCCAACCTTCATCCATAGCCCTTTTAATATTAGCACAACTCCAAAATAGATTTCTATCAGAAATTAATTGCTAAAGGTTGAAATCAATTTAACATTTCCACAATTAAACCATATGAAAACCATCTTTGTGGCCTTGACTACTTCATTTAGTATTTCTATTCATCGGTTGTTTAATTATACTCAGATATCTTGCATTCCTTCCTTCATTAATGGTGAATAACACTAGTCCATATGCCCGATCCCACAACCCAGGAAAAGTAGGCACCTTCATTCAATGATACTTGGGTAAAACTTGTCTTCAAGAATAGAAAAACAACCCATCCCCTAAACATTGATTGCATCTACAGTCACCATTCATCAATAGAGAGAAATTCCTATGATGATTTCTATCAAACAAATCATGTGTTCCCTTTTTTAAATGTTGGGGTTGAAGCCTCATTTTATTATTAATTCAAAGGAAATACCCCTTTTAACTGGGTAGAGGGAGACCAATTACATATCCCGAAGGCCCAGTGGGCTTGTAGCCCATTACATAGCCCGTAGGCCCAAATTTTTTTCCCAATTCCCATTATGTGAATAGTAACCCACCTACAATAGTACCCACATATACCACTACTGCTACAGTACCTATCACCGCTATAGTACCCGCCGATCTATAGTACCGCCGCTACTACAGTACTACTATAGTACCTACACCCAATGGGTTTTGAACCCCCATTTTTGTTGTTGGATTATGGGGTGATTACCACTATGACAAACCCTACCTACATCATGTTTTCCCTTCTTAAATGACAAAATAGATTCACCCAGGAGAATATAACTCCCTTTCATCTTCAAACTTCATCTTATAATAAGAAAATTCCAATGATCAAAATCCACTTCATCTTGGATCAATTACAGATCATTATTCTTACATCATAATGATTCCCAAATTTGGTGATCCCCTACTCCAACTATGTGGCCTTGACTACTTCCTTTAGCTTTTATCTTCATCGGTTTTTTTAATCATACTCAGATATCTTGCATTCCTTGCCTCATCAATGGTGCACAATACTAGTCCTTACACCCGATCCCATGGCCCAGGACAAATATGCCCCTTCATTTCATGATACTTGGATCAAACTTGTATTCAAGAGTAGAAAAAACAACCCCCACCAACACATTAATGTGTATCCACAGTCACCCCTCATCAATAAAGAGAAATTTATATGAGGATTTCTATCGAGCACGTTATGTGCACCCTTCTTCAATGTCCAAACCGCTACACTTATGAGAACATAACTACCCTTCATCTTCAACATTGATCTTACTATAAACAAATTCTAGTGATAAAAATCTACATCATATATGATAAATTATAGATCCTCAGTCGTACATCAGAGTGGAACCTGGATTTGGTGATCCCATACTCCAATCTTTCTCGATCTGGGATTCGTTGGATGAAACTTCAGTTGAGCTCACAGCTAAATGTGGCTGCCCAAATCAACTAACCCTAGATATTCTTATTTGGAAAGAAACCACAATTAACCCTTCTTAACCTTAGTACAACAATGGCTCACTCATCTTCTTCAATGAATCTCAGACAACCTTCTGCATCATTGTCAATCTCAATCTCGGTCGGGCACTATCATAGCTTCAATTGTGATCCTCAAATAGTACAAATTCACACCTTTGATCATCATTTTTCCTATAAGTCTCTTCTTTATATTCTATAAGTCCCAAAATCTCAACCTTGGTTTGGTCCCACGGCTTCAAACCAGGTCCCTTGAAGTTCCAGCCTCCAATGTGGAACTCAAGTTGTGCTCCTTACATCGGTTTCCTCTTTCAGAGCTTGTAAAATTTCCTTCACTATCTTCTCTACTTAGAAAGTGATTCAATTATTAACGTCTTAGTTTTACCACAAGCTCGATGTCTTCTTCACAATTTTATTACTTAGATATCCTCATATGTGAATATTTGTCTATTTATAAATTTGGTTATATAGAATTTTACTACGTGGCTCCTACAATCTAAAAAAACATAATGTGAAAATTATCAAATTGGGAATAAAATTTGTTTTGAAAACTACATTCCCAAAATAAGATCATGGAACATGGAACAAATAATTCCAAATCAAAATAAATCATTACATAACTTGAAAGAAAATACATTTCAATAACATTTTTTGAAAAAAATTTAAAATTTTTGATCTTTAAGATATAGGAAAACAAACTAAGGATCATTTACACATTTAAGCACCAAGAACACAGATTTTTATCAAGGTATTCAACAAATTACAATTACAACCACGAAAATATGATAATTGTAAATATTTAAAGTTAATTAATGATTCACCAACAAAAAAATAATAATTTTCTTGAAATAATGCAGAAAACATGAATTCAAGAAATGTCCAAATCAATTGAAGTAGTTATTTACAACCGCTGCTAATTTTAAAAGATAAATTTCTATCAAGTTTTAAATAAAATTATCAGGAAATAATTTTAGGATGTGACTTTGAAACCACTATTGATTATTGGGCGTCATTTTGAAAAATGGTTGCAAATAAAACCCTAATCTCAACCCATGTAAACCCTTTATTATTCCTCTCTCAATTGAAACCTTATCCAAACTCTCTTATGTAGGTTTCCCCACCACCCCATCCATGATGACCTCCCCTTGAGATGAACCTTTAAAAATTTCCTCCCCTCCCGATGACCCATGGACAACATCCTACTCTGTTGGGCGACTTCATCATCTCCCAACAACTTCCTCTAGTATCCTAGTGATGGGTTTTCTAAAATCCCCAGCTTGGTTTTTCTCATGTTTCTATGTTTTTTAGCGGTAACACTATAAAGTAATTATCTTTCCTCTCCATTGATATTTCTATTGGTAAAAATGTATTTTTTTATGGTAAAATGTTTTACCAAAAAAATTGTCATGTCACTAAATTATTTGTAAAAACATCATCATTAAATGTTTATTGTGACAGATAAAATAGTTTTTTTTAATTATAAAAATACCAATTGATAGTTTATTTGTCAGTTAAAATTTCTAGTAATAGATTCATACAATAGATTTATCTGCTGATAATATCATAGCATTAATCGTTTCATTTTATTATAATCTAAACCAATAATTAATATATGTTTGTAAATTATATTTTAATGGAAATATTATGCACATGTATTCTAATATTTGTTACTAAAAGTTTATATTATATTTATTAATATAATTATATAAAATATATTTATTATACAATAATTATAAAAATAGATTATATGAAACTCTTACAAACTAAAGTTTTATTTGAAAAAATGCGTTCACATTAAAATAAAATACATGAAGCTCTAAGAAACATGTTACAAACATGTTCAAAATCTAAAAAAAATTCACAAAACTCTATCAAACTTCATCTATAGTATGTTTCTCTCACACGTCATGTGTCATTTTCATGGTTCACCTTGGTGAAAATGTTCATGAATGTTGTTCACCCACACATTCATGACATGGACACAAGGGAAAAAGTCACCTATAGTTGTCCACACTGGAAGCATGAAGCAGGTCATACCTAATTTCAAATGTAGGTGGCACAGAAGATAATCCCCACTAATCTAATCAGATCCACTTTCTTTCACTAGTGGATAGAATTAGTTCATCCCCAATCTCACACTAGTAATCATAATATCCCAATGACAAAACATGTTTAAGAATAAAATAGTAACATCATTTGATAAAATTGAATAATCAAGTCAAAAATGTTTAACAATCACATTTATTTTTTTCTTATTATAAAAAACATCCACATTTTGTATAATTGTTTTATAAAGAATAAGTGTATTGGTTGGTCTAAGTAAATATAATCTCATGACGGAATAATTTAGAATAATCATGCTTTTGGAGAAATATTGTAATAAAAACATTAAAAATTCTTTCAAAGTTTGAAAGATCCAAGATCATATGTTATGGTGTTATATTATAAAAAAATACAATGATATAGTTAACTAAATTTTCATTTCATAAATCTAATAGAGGAACTCAATAAATACAAGACATTATTTAAAATTTTATGATCAATGAAGATAATTTATATCTTTATAATTTTCTTACAAAAAAGGATATTGGAATTGGTGTCCATGTGCTTAATCTAAACAACGTATCAGAGATAATTTTTTATTTTATTTAAAAAAACAATGAATATTGGGTCATGAAATAATGGTTGAACAACACATTAGTAAAATATATAATGTGAATGGAGAGGATGAAGAGACTGGCCCAAAAAATGCATTAAATACACTAGTTTGAATCTATCACAATAACTCCAACAATATATAAATAAAAACCATCAATCAAATTGATCGTAGATTAAAAGAAAAATATGTTCACTAGTGCTAGATACTATTATTTCATAAAAGAATATTTAATGTTTTTTAAATGAATGTGCACAATGATATGACTACACTAGAAAGTATCAATCAAAGTTCAAGTTCCACCTCCATAAAATAATTAAGGACATTCAAAAAACAAAAATTCCAGGAGTTGAGTTAATACAGAAAATGAAACAAAACTAATTGAGTTTTAATTATCCATCAAAAGTTATTTATAATTAGGGAACCAAAACATTCCATGAAAAAAATTTCTATTCCATTTTCCTTTTGATCTTTCATTGATCTATGTTGACTTAACATTTAATGTGATATTATGTTTAAGTGTCACCAATTAAATTAGTTTAAACATGCTCACTTCCATCGAAGCTCTCTTAATCAAAATCATGTTATAACCATCTCTATAAGGAATTTATTTGTAACATGTCATTCAAAAGTCATAAAGTAAAATGAGAGAAATAAATTAGAATATTTTTTCCATGTGAACTTAGTGAAGTGAATCCCTTATTGTAACTATACAATATCATTACATGGTTACATGTGGTTAGTCAACTGTCATCCATATTTTAATTATTGGTTTTTATAGTATATATACATGTATTATGTATACTATTAGAGGGAAACTGTTTAAACATACTATAATAAACCTAAATTTAGTATCAATTTAATAATTCATTTTCATAAATATCTTGGTAAATTATATTATATCATTATTTTGGAAAAAAATGTATAACTTATAAGAATAAACTATATGCAGATATATGTAAACTATATTCATATATTGTATATGAATAATGTAGAATTAAACTATATATGAATGATGTGGATACTCTATAGAAATTATATAGACATCATGATACATTATTTGTGAATAAATTTCTTTATACTGTATTCATAATTAAATCTTTATGAAAGGAAAATTCATATACAAGTATATTCCCAATGAAATAGGTATTCACAAAGAAATCTCTTATACTTTATTCACAAAATACATTAAAATATTAATGTCAAGACATTGTAAAGGAATGATGTGGGTATCATGATTGTTTATAGGTTAATCGCACAAAGAAATCTCATATATCATATGAGAAGTTATACCCAATTACATGATTATAAATAATTGTTAAAATCTTTATGAAAAGAAATGGTATATATGAGTAAAGTGTATATACTATATAGGAATGGTATGGATAATTTAAAACTACATACATATAGGAGTTAACTATATATATGAGTAAACTTTATTTATATATCATATCAATCCTTAAACTGAAATGGTTCCATTAATTCATTTTTGAACCATATGAATAATTATTTTCAATAATTATTTAGAAAATTGTATTCATATAGTGGTGTCTAAATGAATAAAACATTATGAATATTGTTTCATTTTCAAAAAGATTCATTTTCATTTTTCATCCATGTACCATTTAAATTATGAAAACATAATATTATATAATTTAAATTCTAGATTAATGTTATTCAAAAAATTTCATGTATAAATAAAATCAAAATATAGTTTAAATGTTAGCTACATTTTAATGGAATTAAGATATAGTTTTAAAAATAATCATGTATAAATATAAATTGTATACTTTTCATTCTAGATTAATGTTAATGTATTGTGATGGATGTTGAATGGTGGTAATTATTTTCTATTATAAATAACTTGACTGAATTAAATTTTCACTTTAAATAATTTACAGAAAAATTTAAAATAAATTATTATAAGATATTTAACCCTACATGAAAATAATTGAATACAAATGTAAATATTAAAATAAAAGTGAAGGGAATATTTTTAAATGAGTTTATATTGTATAATAAAATGATAAATCAAATAGATTTTAACATGTTATTCGGTAAAAAGATGAAATTGATGTAGTACTTGAGTCATTTGTATTTGATACATTCATTTGAAGAAACACCTTATAAGGAAATAAACAATAAAGAAGTCAGAATGTGGATATCTTAGAAAAATTTAATATCTTTATCTATCCAAAAATTGATTGTCTTTGGTATGTAAAATAGGTATGAAGTTTATACCCTGAGTTGGTTTGCAGGATTGTGGAAATCGTTGATGTGTTCTGCATTGTTTGTAATAAATACAACTTTCAACGTATTCTGTTCTAATTGTCGGCGTTTGTTTCATATATTGAATATTGAGATTTCAACACCGAGAAACACTTTTATATTTGAATACATTAAAGTTAGAAGGAAATCCAAACTCTCCATTTTCATATAATTTATATATTTATATATATATGGTCATTACAAATGGTACACCCACATGAAAAAAATAAAATATTTTTTGTCATTTACCCAAATAAGTATATCTCTTAGTTATGAATCGATTTTTTATATAAATTTCATGACTTGTTTTTCAAAGAGGACAATTGAAATAGATCAAAAATTATCATTGACTGAAAATTGGACTCGGTATCTGTGAAAATACTAATTCAATTTAGATAAATTTAAAAATTCTATGAAACATTCCATAAATTGTAATATTCAAATAATAAATAATTCTATTTGATAACATTACTTATAGGAAAAAATGTATCTATATCTTTCTATAACACTTTTTGAATGTTATTGATGTTAATAATGAAGAAAATGGTTATGAGAAATTGTTAGGAATATATTAAAGTGAAGGTTGTTCTAACTATCCATATATCATTATAATTGAATATAAGCACATAAATTTTAAATATTACATTATAATTATCATTATTGGTGATTCCTTACAGTTATAACACCAATTTTTTTCATTCAAATAATCTTTCTTCTTTATACAAGAATTTCATGGTTCATAAAACTAGATGTATTTTATTTGAATTTTTTTTATTACGGCCAAAGTAACTCATTTTATAACATGTAATAAAAAAATGAAATATAATTAGTTCCAAAATATGAATTGAAATTATGATGAAGAATGAGTAATAAATTTATCAAAAATAATGAAATTTGTGAATAACCTCTATGCATGTTCTAATTTTTTTTATTTTTTTCCTCTCATCAAAGAGATTAAATAATGTTCCAGATGACATATCACTTATAGAGGATAGTATGATCATGTTGTCACATGATTTTACTAGTGTTTTCAACATACTGGTAAGTAATGGATATGAATTAGTAATTGTTAATTAATAAAAAATTTAATGTCTATAATTTGAAGCATAAATAATTACATCATAAAATAGAATGCAATTAGCCAATCCTCACCCATGGAAAATCCTTTTATGCTTAAAGGATAACACTATGAAATTAACCTGAATAAACATTTGGAAAATCCTTTTATGCTAGAAGATCAACTACATTGCAAACCATTGATGCTTCACATGGTATCTAAGAGACATGTATGTTACATATCAACACTTGAAATCATTTAGTAACATCTATAAGAAACACTATGTATATAGAAGAATTCAGTTAAAGAAGAAGGATGAGAAATAATAAATTGGAATTAGAAACTGAAACATAGGGATTACCTATTGCTGGGGCTCTATGTTGGATTCTATATGTAAACTTTCTACAAAATTTTGGATATAGGATTGGAACCACACATCCACATAAATATATTAGAAATAGAAAAACCATATAATGAAACCATAACCAAAATTATTTATATACAATGAGCCTTTCATGTATATTTGTTCTATATTATCCAAAATATGCAATAGTTACACATGTAAAAAAATATAAATTTATAAACATTGAGAACCAAAATGAAATTAGATACTTAAAATTATACAATTCAAATAAAATTGGGACATACTGAATTAATATAAATAAAAATGTAAACAACATCTAGACCCAGATTGTGCACCTATCAACTATTTTCTTAGATGATCCATGATTAAACCAAACCATGCATTGTGGAATTACCAAATTATCATCAATACACTTTCCTAATATTTCATAAAATATTATTTTTATTTCCTTAACCCAAGAGTGTAAATAATCATCTAATTAGAGATGTAATTTATTCCATAAAACCAAAACTAAAAATAAAGTTAAAAATAATAAATGAATAAAATATTTGATAATTCCTTATAGCCATGTGAAAGATTTATACCATGAGTAAGATAAAGTGCCATCGTCCAAGAATAAGGCTGCTAAAGGGCTATATAAATATAATGTTGGAATGGGATATAGATTTAGGTTGCATATTTTTTTCAACTGAGATGAATAAAATGTAATTAATAATGATAGTGTTTTTAAATAAAAATATAAATATCATAAAAAGGATTGCTCAACATAGATATTGAGAAAAATTAAATAATTTTATAATGGTTTCCATGTAAATTTATGATAAAAAATCTTCCCAAAACCTTATTTCCGATTATTTATTTATTTTAATTATTTTACAACAAAAAAATTATCTATTTTTACACAATTTCACAATATGGGGATATAGTAATGAGTATTGGATGCCATTATGGCCAAGAGGAATTATGGGTTAAATATGAATTCTAAATAGTGATTCTAATTTTATTCACCAGACTTAAATTTTACATAGCTATGAACAAATACTAATTTTTTATTTTGTACAATGAAGCTGAAATTATTATAAAGCATAATTTAGGCATAGAGACCCTTTCGTTTTAATGTTCATAAACAATGAAGAATACTAAGTAAGGAAAAAAAGTACAAATATAATATATTATATAGGCATCCCAAAGTAAACTTACTCATTTCCACCATAGCATCATGCATTTGGATACCATTCACTATGTTTGTTAATGATGACCCAAATGCATGAATTGGAAAGGCATACATAAAATTTTTAGATATAATGAGTTTAACATCCTTCATTAAACAAGGTTCTCTAACATTAAGGTAATGATATTCACCACATGTTTAGAAAAAAATTATAATAATTAATATGGACACTAATATAAATTGGAGTTATACCCATGATCCAATACCAATGGTTTGGAAAAACTGTTGGTATAAGCCCTTTATACAAACCCTATACCAATGGTTTTAGAAAAACCATGGGTATAGGTACCTTATTCAACCATATACCTATGGTTTTGGAAAAACCATTGGTATAGGTGACACAAATACCAACATTTTTTCCAAAACCATTGGTATAGGTCTCGAAAATGTGGGTACCTATACCAAGGGTTCTTAAAACCATTGGTATATTTTTATACCAATGGTTTTGAGAATCGTTGGTATAGGTACCAGATTATTTATGTATTATTTTTCCAAATAACATTAAATACATTAAAATTTAAATTATTTGAAAATATAAATATACGTAGTTATCAAATTAAATTTACAAAATTAAATTTATATTACTGGTTAGGACTTTGAAATATAAGTGAGTGGTGTTGGGTTCAAACCCCAACTATCTATTTAATTTTACATTACCTATACCAATAGTTAAAACTATTGGTATATGTATTTCAAATAACCCATACCAATAGTTTAAAAAACATTATAAGAAAACACTTATAACAATATAAAAATAACCAACAAGCCTCTAAACCAGTAGTATAGTCTATACCAATGGTTTGGGGGCCTATACCAATGATTCCCATAATTTATTTTTTTAATAATTTTATAACAAAAAATGATCAATTTTTACATAGGTTCACAATATGGGGATATGATAATGAGTAGTGGATCATATTATGGATTGGTGTAATTTCAGGTCAAATATGGATTCTGGATAGGGATTATACTTTTATTCATTGGCCTTGAATTTTACATAGCTATGAAAAAATAATAATTTTATTTTCCTCCTTATTTTTTATAATGCGGCTGAAATTCCTCCGAAGCACGATTCTAGCATAGGGGCATTGTAATTTCAATGTACCTAGACAATATATAATCATATTTAATCATAAAACAAATTAGAAATAGAATATATTATATAGACATCCTAAAGTAAACTTATTCATTTTCCACATAGTACCATGAATTTGGATTCCATTCACTATTTTTTTAATGATGACCCAAATGGAGGCATTGGAAGGTCATAAATAAAATTTTGAGATAGTATGAGTTTAACACTCATAAAAAAACAAGGTTAACTAATACATATAAAATAAATTTCACCACATGTTTTGAAAAAAATCATATAAATTAATATAGATGTATAGAGCTTGATTATAATTCAAGAACGAGTTCAAAAAAATTTCGATGTGCATTTGTTATATTTTAAAAATTTTCCAATTGGAAATCTTGAAAAAATAAGAGTATAAAATATTTAAATAAGGATATATATTACTGAGCATTATTGTTTAAAAAAATTGGCATTTTGTTAGATAAAATAAATCTAGGAGTTAAGAGAAACTATTTTGGAATTAATATGAAAGTGCACCAGTATAATTGAAAAATAATAAATAAAAAACCCACAGCTAGAGGAGTGATATATTACATAGATATCTAATAGACAGAAACAAATTCAATGTTCTAGAATATTTAAAATAAGTGCACTATCCAAGAATTCATATGAGTAAATATATTTATAACGAGTCTAAAAGAATCACAGTATGCCATAATATTAGAATATAAAATTTCGAATAACATTCAATGCCATGAAGAAAGATTAATATTAATGTAATTCAATACCATTATATGAATAAAAGAAAAAATAATAATAAAATGTTTACATATTATATGAGTAATGTAAAAAATATTTCATATTCCATTACTTTCATTGTGGGTTACCTCTACGAGAAGTGGTATTCCGTTAGACCAACAAAGAAATATTGACTCTATAAAGAACGCTGAACTCATAAGTGGATGTGAACATATGGAAGATCGATATAAATATAAGATTATAGAATATAAGTTCATATATCATAATATTCTAAGTAATAGGTTAATTGGATAAAGTGATATAGAAATTCAATAATATCTCTAGTAATAACCAAAAATGAAAAAGGAGGAAGAAGAAATACCTCTAATATGTGATTTCAAAAGTATGTGAGTAATAAAATTATTTAAAACACATGAATCTAATGAACTTAATTCAGAAAATAAAATTTTTTTAGAAGCACAAAAATATATATAGTAAAAATTTAAAGATAATTCATATAGTGAACAATTTAAGAAAATGAAAACAGTGAAAATTTAGAGTAAAAAAAGATATAGATGATTTTTATTTATAAGTTTCAGTGATGCATGGAGAGAATACAATATATCTCTTCACGTTTTTCTACTTAATATTTTATAAACCTCACCAATTGTAATACTCATCGACCTCCTATGATCCATAATCAAAAAAAGAATTTATATGTTGGTTATTGAAATTAGAAAAAATATGATAATGAATATTAAATTTCATACAAATGTATAAAAATAAATATGTGATTGTATAATATAAATAAAATAATGATTTTAAAAACAAAGAAAACAATAACTGAATAAATTTAGTGGAAATTAATAGATAATCATACCATTTTAAATAAAAGGTATACAATTTCAAAATATTGATTAAAAATTATGATTGCACTGCATTAATAATAATTTGGATTAAACTAAAAGACAAAATATGTTTGAAAGTGCATAAAAGTGAAATGAAATGAATTTTGTTACTATGTTTAAATATATACATTTTTATTAAAACAAATGTATATTTAAATCTAGAAAACATGAAACTTCACGTAAAAGTGTATTATACATGTATATAAACTGAAATTGTTTTAAGTTAATAGTACATTATTATGGAAGTAAATTACATTGAAAGTGAAAGAAAAATTTTAAGGGAACATACCTTGGCTGGGAAAATAGAAAGTACATATTTTTTTATGTAATGGAATCATTGAATATTGAATATAATTAATAAAGGAACAAAGATAAATTTACCTCTAAACTATAGAAGTAATACATAAACTATGGATATGAAACAAAAGAATAAGAAAAGTCTGAGGAAGGGTACACTTGTTAGGAATATATGACACCCAATAAATTTAATGTTTTTTCACATCAAACTAAAACGGGTATGAAAGAAATAAAAAAATTTAAACTACATATGATGGTATTTGGAGTCAAATCACCCTTATATTTAGGAATTTTTATCACCAAAATATGATAGTAGTAGGAAATCATTGGAAGGTAGATCAAGTCATATGTGGAAGGTGGTTCCTAGGTAATTCAATTAATATAGGTAGAAGTAGGGTGATAGAGCATAGTGAAATAGAGCAGAATGAAATAGAGTGGTATTCTAAGGTTTCTACCATCACCACGAGCGAGGGAATCCAAAGTTCAAATGGGGTGTATAGGTGTGAAGGTAGAGAGAGGTAGAGAGAGGAAATAAGATGGAGGTTGGGATGTAGTAGATAGGATAAGAAAGGGGATATTGAGGTAGAGAGGAGGTAGTGAGGTGAGGAGGTTGAGAGGAAAGAGGAGGGAGGGAGGGAGAATGAGGACGACAAAAAACTTAATATATAATATAATATATATAAATAGAAAAATTATTATTTTTGTTAAATTTAATAAATAAAAAATATATAAAAATTTAATATCTAAAAAATATAAAAAATAAATAAAATTCCAATATGTAAATCCTCATTAATAACTACTTAATTTATTTTTATATAATAAATATAATAAATATTAATTTTATAAAAATTAATATTTTTGTTCTATAATTTAAAATACAATTTTAATATGTGAATATCAATTAATAATTACTTATATTTAAATTTTTTTTATTATTTTTTTATTCATTATATTATCTTTATTTATTATGTTTATTAAATTCAAATATTGTAATGACTAAATTTTTATTATTAAATTTATTTAAATTTTTATTAAATGAAAACTATTAGAAAATATAAGCGATGTTGATACTTAGATAAAATTGATAATTAAAATCAATTGATGATATATTTTTAATAAAACCACTAAAATTAAATATTGACTTTTCCCATAAAAATAATAATTTATAAAAAATAGGTTTCTCTTGATGGGTTATTATCATTGAATGGTGTATTGTAACATATTTTATTGATGAAAAAATATTTTTTGGCAATAGTTATTGTTAATAATAAATTCAAATTGTAATATATTCAATTTTAAATTATAATCAATACCCCCTTGTCAATAATTATTATTTTAATGTGAAAATGAAATTTTTCAATAAAAATAACTTTATAAATGATATTTTTTTTAAAGGATTTATGTAAGGGTAGAATCTATATTAACAAATTTAAAGATTCTATAGAATATTTTCAGAGTTAGGTGCTAAGTCGATATGAGATTCTGAGGTCTATAGAGCCTCAGGTTTGATATAATAAAAATATTAAATATATATATTGGCATATATGCACAATTTTATCAAAATAATCAAATATATCCTCAATGATGTATCATAAGAGAAATATGAGACTATAGTTAGGTTCGAGTTAGATGATTTATCTTAGGCAAGATATAATATTTTTTTGCGTTGGATTTTGGGTAACATTTCACAACAGGGAAATTTATTTAATATTTTTATTATAATTTTCTCTACCAAAATATAATTATCACCTATACGATGTATCATATGATAAATATTATACCATCGTTAGAATTAGAATGTGGGGATTACCCATGGTGTGACACAGCATTTTTGTTCAATGGGTGTTTGGATAAATCACACTCATGGTAATATTATATTATATTATTATTATTATTATTCAATTTTATTATGATTTTCATTTTACTATTCATATCCTCAACACCTATGGAAAAACTCTATTTTTACACATTAGGATTATTCAAAACCTTGTATTTTAATGAATTTTGACCCAAAAAACTTCACCAACACATTAATTAGGTGAAATTAATGTTTTTGTGATAAATCATCAGTTTAGTCTCATTTTAAATTAGGGTATTATTTTATTTGGGATATAAAAAATTGTACACATAGGTAGATGGGTTCATATACCTGATTTTATCATGATTTTCGTTGACCTCGTCATGTTCTAGCCACATCAAACCTCCTTGAATGATGTTGGTAGGTCTCTGGCGATTGGTTAGGGTTTTTTCAATGTCGCATTGTCCCTTTCTCCTATATGGTGTGTGGTAACTATAAAATGAGGTGTTTTATTTTATTTTCTTATTTATTACATATTTATATTTCATATTTATTCTCCTCAAATTCAGAAGAAAATAGTAAATAATTTAATAAATAAAAACCTAGATTTTATCAATGATAATTCCAAAAGATTGTGAAATAATAATTTTAAATAAAATTATCATAGGATAAATTATTAAAATTATCAAAATATAATTACAAAAAAATTTCAATGGATAATAATGAATAATTATCAAATAATAATTGCATCTATTTTACAAGGATAATTTATAAAAAAATATCAAATGATAATTTTTTGAAATTAACAAGACATAAATGTAAAGAATCATTAAAAAATAATTGAAGTGATTTATTATAGGAAATTTTATCAAAATTATCAAAATATAAAATAATAAATTTTCAAAGGAAAATTTATGAAAAATCATCATGGAATAATTATCAAGGGATAATTTATTAAGAACTATCAAAAGTCATTTACTTGGATTATTGAGAATAATCATCAAGAATTATTAAAGATAATTATATCAAATTATCAGAGGATAACTTTTGGAAACATATTTTTGTTAAATAATTGTGAAAGTATAATTTGTAAGTAAAATCGTTAGAAGATAATTATAAAAATTATCTAAACATAATTATAAGGGAATTAAAATGCGATAAGAATATCAAATTCTAAAAGGATAATTATATAATTATCAAGGATAATTATTATTTTATTAAAGAATAACTATATTGAATATAACATTTGTTCTCGAATTAATTTAGAGATATAAATTATCTAATGCGATTTTATAACTATTTTTAGGAGAATTTTTCTAGCGCATGCTTTGACCTAATTGAAAATTTTGAAATTAACTAGGAGAGAGAACGTGTTATAGCATTTATTATTTTATTTCTTTCGAAAATAAAATATCTAATTTTTGTTATAGGATTCTTTGAAGCATGATCATATTTTGGTTGGTGTGAAAATTCAATTCAGGTGATGACAGGTTTGACGAAATTTTCATTGACGTTGATGACCTTGAGTTAGGAAGTTCATTACCATTTGGGGTAATGCATATGATGTTACTATGATATGTTATTGTTTTGGACTAACAAGTGATTATTATGTGATTGATGTGAGTGTGTGTGTATCCATGAGGCTTCCTTGATGGACATAATATGATTATGCATGTTGATTTGGTTTAAACCATTTTATTTTCTCACATGTGTGTATGTATGGCTTTACTCACACTCATGATATGTTATGTACAATGCAAATGTTACCTTGTGATATTCTTGGTATATTTTATGATTTTGTATTCTATATGGTATTGAAGTGATAGTTGGGCCCATCATGGCTTGATAGCACTAGAGGGGGATCTTGTTCAGATACTACATGTGACTCGATAACGAGACCAAGATGGACAATAGGGCATGATGGCCTAGTGTGGCCTGACCTGGGGACATGATAATCATGAGTGATCATGCCTTTATGGAAATAGTGGGGAATTATGGTCTATGTGACATGACATGGAGATAGAACTGGGGTATGATGACTTAGTGGGGTTTGACTTGGAGGCCTGGGGCCTGTACAGATACTGAGAAGTTTGATGATGGCTCCAATATTTAGACTTTTCTATGATTGTTTCGATGTTTTTTATTATGGTGTTGAAGCAGATATAATCGGGGTTTGTGGGATCTTGGTTAGTGCATGAATTCTCAACATGATTGTTTCTTATATAAATTTTTATTATTTTTATGTTATACACTTTTTATACATGTTCACACTTTTTAAGGAAACATTAGTTGTGTCTTACTAAGACTTTTTACTCACACCCTACTTGGGAATTTTGATGCACTTGTAGATTTCATGACCTATGATTCTGTGGAGGGAATGTGACCTATGATGCAAGGTTGAGCATTGGAGCATGGAGAAGGATTAGGCTGAGATATAATTTAAATGACTCACAAATTTTTGATTATTTTTTATCTCTTTATGTATCTTCTGCTTACGTTTTGGATAGTCTTTCCACATTGGGAGGTGTTTTACTATATTAAATTTATTTATTTATTCTTCTTCATGTTTACATAGATTATTTATTATTATTTATTGTTCTATTATCATTTAAATGACATGATATTAAAGTTATAGTCTCCCAAATAATAGAATCAGACCCTTGATACTAGTCAGAAGCCTCTTGTGTATGGGAAGACGTGCATGTGGGCATGTGACCTTCTGGCTCAAAATTGGTTTGGTTCAGGATATTACACAAGTGTTTGTAAAAGAATGTTAGTATTCATATGATAAATAAATAAGTTTAATTTTAGATAAAATATTTGTTGGTGTTAAAATATTAATACAAACATATATATATATTGGTAAAAAAATGTTGGTACTAAAAATAAATACCAATGAAACTTTATATATGTTGGAATTTCTCATTTTTACCAACATATATATTATCTATCAATATCTTTTTGGTATAAGTCATTTTTATATAGTGTAATATGACTAATCACATGATTATTTATTTCCTTTGTGATATTTTAATTTGTTTATATTGAATTTCTGATGACATATGCATAGTGATTTTTTGATTTATTAATGTCATTGAAATTTGGGAAATTGTAAATTTTAAACCTTTAAATGAAAGTGTTTATATAAATTTTTAAATGGTATGGGACTTTCATGGATTGAAAATTAATTTAGTATTTTAAATTAAGACTTTTATGTTTTTTATTTATAAAGGTTTGGTGATTTTTTATTTTATTTCAAGTTTATCTTAAATGTAGAGTGTTTAAAATTTATTTTTCTTTTTTAAGCAGCACAGTTATTGAAATCAAAATATATTAATTTTTTTAAAAGTGGTTATTATGTTGCTTCTTATCTAGTATATATGTTAAAACATGATTAAAATATTACTTGAAGTTGTTATGTTTTAGTTGTCTGTGTTGAAATATGAAATCCATTTTCAATTCATTTACCGAAACTCGTGTGTTTGAAAATTAAAATGATAATTTTAAGAGTGGGTTTGTTGTAAATTTAAATCATTTAATTATTTTGTAGATATAATTTGATATAGAAAAAATTTTATGATATATTTTAATGATTTAGATTCATTTGTTAAATTTTTTTCAAGTTAAAAGTAGATTCTTTTCAAAATTGATATCTTGTTTTTGATTTGTAAAATTAGTTAAATTTTGTATATGTTTAGAATTTTGAAACATTATTTATTAAAATGATCTATAAAATTTTATATCTAGGAAATTATAGTTCAAGACCCTTGTTTATTTTTTTAGTTTTATATTTGGAATGAAAAATTTTAAATAATTTTTTATCTTTAAATATATGGTTTCTTCAGGATAGTTTTCAAAGTGTCCAAAAGATTAGTAACATGAGTGTGATTTTGCAATGAAATCATTATATGTTCAATAATTTTTAAATTATTAATAATATATTATTTAATTTCAAAAAATTTCTTTTAATTCTTTCATATAGTTTCTGTTATATTTTTTTTTCACTTTCATTTCACACTTATTGATATTCAATACAATTCACAATAGTTATGCTTGAAAAATCATGAATTCGTCATTGATTGTGAATGTTATGGGGGTAAAGTAATTTACTATCTACATTTTATGAGTATTAAATAATGTTATAAGCGTAAAAAATTCCTATATTATAGATTATATATAATAATATTGACAGATATGTACCATACCATTGACTTCTTGCACATAGTTTTCAGTATCTTTTTGTGTTGTATCAGGATGATAGTGTGGTGAGCTCCTTATTATATTTTCATGTGGGAGGATTTGTAGAGATATAGGTGTGTTTACACCTATAATATAGTCCTCCTATCACATATCGGTTTGGTTTATAGGGGTGCACTGCCAAGTTGTGTTGACCAACACGACATAACTTCTTAGCAGGAGGTGATACATCATTATCAACTAATTCTTTTGTTGCATTTTCTGGCAGAGGATGGGATACTTTTTATGATGATTTTATTGATGTTTCCTTTATTGAGATCATTTATGACCATTTTTATACCTTCATGTAATGTTTCTTAAAGGAATATGTGCCTCTATGTCTTTTATGGGTTCCCTATCTACAAAATTATCAAAAGGGGTTTCTTATTTTATGTTCAATAAATGGGGTTTGACCCTCTTCATGTTAAAAAAAATATGTCCTCGATTTTATGTTGTTAATATTTTATAAATGTGTATTTTGTACTTTAATGATATAGGCTTTTGAAACTAGTTATCAAGTTGGGTGGACCGAGATATGGTTTTATATGTATACATATTTAAATGGGAGTTATGTGAATGGACCTTCTCAAAGCATAAGAGTAAAATAATTTAATTATTATTTGGTTTAACTAAATAAATATATTATTTTATATTCTTCATTTTATTGGATAAAATTAATGAGGACTGTGATTCAAATCCCCCATGGTCATCATTAATCTCCCAAATTGATTCTATTGGCCAAGTTCTAGGAAATGAGCATCCAGGTAATGTATAGATGATAGGTTTTAGATTATCCCCATCACGAGTCTTTTGTAGGTCCTTTAAATCATTAAATACTAATAATTTTCTTTTCTCAGGTCCTATTAGTGTTCATGATCTAGTTTCACAAAATAAATTATGATTTTGGAGAACAAAGTTTAGGACTAGGAGTCACACATATGAATTCGAGATGAGTAGTTTTCTATAGTGAGGGATGATTTGGCTACTTTATTTTAAGACATGATGAAGCACCCTAATAATATATAGTATATTTATATTTAAAAACATATTTCTTAGATATATTGTGTGACACGCAAAACTATGTTTAAACAAACTGTGATATAATATTAAAAGATTATTATTTAAACATGACTGATATAACCCAACTGTTAAATTGGAAAGTGTAAATACTATAAACTATTTTATTAAATATATGAAAAGGTCCTAATCAATATAAATTTATTTAAAAATTCGTAAAAAATAATCACTCAACTTTAATAAAGGTAATTTATTCTATAAACGATAAGTTTCTTTCAAAAATGATTTTTATTTATTTTATAAGAAAATATTATAATTAATTTTTTGAACTTTTTAGATATTTTATTTTATAAAATAAAAATAATTTTTTAAATAATAATATTGAAATAAACATTTTCTAAAATTTTGGGATTTTTTGGAAAATATTGATTTTTTAGTGAATAATGAAAAATACGATTTTTAATAAAGCTGTCATTTCTCTTTAATAATTTAGTAATTTAAAAGTATCATTATTAATTAATATGATTTAAATGAAACATAATTATTATTTATTAATATTTAAATCAACTAATTACAATTAAATCATATTTATACTGAATTTTAATATAAGTTTATTTTTAGGCCTTAAAACACTTTTTTATGAACACTATTTAAGCACATAATATTTAATCTGTTTAATTAATTAAAACAACCCCTAATGAGGAATTATTAAAATTAAATTTATATATTATATATCTATAAATATTAATTTAGATTCATTAAATTTTTATTAATATTTATATACTAATTATAAGTCTATCTTATGCATGCAAAATTCATTTCTTGAAGAACCATTTTTTCGACACGTTTACAGGTTTTATTTGAAATAAAATTATGCTACTTATATTAATTTAAATTGGAAAAATAGATTCTTTATTTGTAATAATAATAATAATAATATATTATATAATAAGTTCATCTTAATTTTTTTCATAATGAATAGTGAAAATAGTAAAATTGTTTTACCATGGTTAAGGTTAAAACGGGCTTATAGGGGGGTTAAACTAGAAAGATAAGGGTTAAATTCGACCTTAAAACTTATAAAATTTCTATTTAATATAAATATTAAGACCCATATTATAATATGATTTATTTTTACTGGTTTTTGGTACACTTTTCCATAAAAGTGACCAATTTAATAATTTAAGTAAATAAAAATACAAAATGTCACCCTATTTCTTTTAAATTTCAATTATGTGTTCACATAGGGAAAATATCAAGATGTGTATGAATATTGATGGAATTTTTTATAATATAAAATTAATTTCATAGGGGTAATTTATATTTAATTTTTATAAATTATAAAATTACTTTAGATATTCATGTAAAGACAATGCAGTAATTATTTAATTAATAGAAAAATAAAATAAATGATACAAAAAATTATAAAAATTAATAAAAAAAATTAATTCAGTGTTTTATGACATGAATTTTTTAGATAATTATAACATTATAGACATGTGGAAAAATAATATATTCTAATTCCACCTTTTTCTTAATTTTTTTTTAAATTCAAATTAAATTAATAATGTCAAAATTGAGATTAATGTTATTTTATAATAAATATTATTTTATTTAATGATTTAAAATTACTAAAAATCCTATCCTATGAAAATTCATTGGTATATGTTTAAAAATATAAATAATGGTCCATTAATGGATCAAATTTCCTTTTATAATAATTAAATTAACCCAAAATAGTAAATGGTTTTTATTACCACGGTAAAGGGTGAAGCATTATTTTGTGTATTTCATGCGCTTGTGTTAAATTTTTCTCACACACATAGTAATTTTATTTTAGAAATTTTATTTAATATTTATAACCAGTGGGTAAAAATTATCTAATAAGGCTCATTTTATTTTTAGTCTTAAATGATAAATTTCCTTGATAAAAGGCTAGTTACCAAAGTGAAAACTAAAATAAAAAAAGTAAGGAAACATAGAAGTTAAGGAAAAACATTTTTAGAACATCTGTTTTTTAGAAGAGGTTAATATCAACCATATCATCCATAAAATACTATAATTATCAATTTATAGTCACTTGAGCTGAAAGTGTCTTCCCATTATTGAATAATTTTTATTATTTACAAAAATGTCACTCCTCCTCCATTATAAAAAGTGACCTCCTCCCCTCACTTATTAACACCACCTAATCTATTTGGATTATAAAAAACCTATTAAAATTACTCCCAGAAATATGTACACATTTTCAAGAGATTATGGTTGTCCAAAACTTCCAACCCTAGGGTCCTTAATAAGAGATCCAAAGGGCGTTTTTCTTAACGAAGGCAATTGGATTCACTAAACTCTTTCCTTTTTACTTCTCAATTTTCCACCGTAAATCTTGTATTAATAATTATAATATAATAAAACTATTATTTAACAAATAATTATATTTTTTATGTTAATTTAATAACTCTCATCCACCTACTCTTCTATTAAATGGGAAAAAACCATTCATTGTGTGTACGGCACACTATTGCCTCACGAACCGATGCAATTCATTTTCCACCACATCTTCTCATAAATGGATATAATGATGTATATAATGTTTATATATGATATTTATGATATAATTATACTTTCTTAATTATAATATTACAAATTCCTTCTTAATTTTCTTTCCTTAGAGAATATGGTAATGTCATTCGGGTATAGGACGAACTACTGCCTCGCAAAGTAATGTGATTAGTTTTTCACATACACTTTACATGGAAGGAAATAGGAATTAATTTAATTTTTATATATGATATTAAATACATATAAGTAATTATGGATAATAAATATATCATTTACATTCTTACCTTACCATTCATTGAATAAATTATAATGTCATCCATGTGTAAGGTGGACTACTGCCTTGTGAAGCAATGTGATTCATTTTTATTACCACATCACATGGATACTATATGTAATTGTATTTAAAGAAATAATATGATATTTATAATATAATTATCATCATATAGTTATAAAATAACACTTACCTTCCTTCCATCATGATCATTGAAAAATGGAAACATTAATCATGTGTACGTACGACCTACTGTCTCCATGATTATAACATAATTCATTTTACATAACAATATTTAATGTTTGATTTATAAATTAATTTATAAAAATATAATTATGTCATGATTAAAATTATGGATATGGTTATGTAATAATCACGTTGTCCTTAGTCAACATAAAAAAGTGATTTTGAACATATGATTCGTTTATCTTCAAAACATCCGACGTGAAATTAATAGGATTAGTAATTGAATGTGACATGGTAGAAAATTAAATAAACTGAATAATGGAGTTTACAAAGTTTATTTATCAAGTAAATAATTAAAAAATATTATTCTAGAATACAATGCATCCACATGATGATTCAGTCTTGAGGTAAGGGTTTAGTCTTAAAACATCATTCTTTGAAACACATATTATTTTATGCACCTAATTAAATTTATATAGTGTATATACTGACCCTTTAAATTTAATATCATGAATCATTCATAATTCAAGGTATTTAAAGTTACAATTCATTTAATTAATTTAATCATTTATTATTCTTATGTTACCAATGTGGTATGGGTTTATGCTTCAATCTCATTTAATTTGGGATTGTTTATGCTTAAATTTAAATTAATGGAAATTATTTTCTCATTTTCTAATAAAAACATAAAAATTTATTCTCCTCTATTTATACATGAAGTTTTTAAGTAATATTACAATTTTCTTCTCTTTATTACTTAAAAATATTAAGAAAATGTTTTTATGGAAAATTGACTTTATCTCTCTCTTCCGTCGAAAACCCTTTAACTTACATGTCTATGTTTTACTTAAAGTTTTTTTTAAAAAATTAATACTTTTATATGATTGTTTAAATTCATTTCTACCCTTGTGGAATTTAAAATATGGTTAAAAAATAAATATTATTTTTATTTTTTAAATGAGTCACTTCTTGACTTTTTAGTAGAAATATGAACGGAATATTTGTTTTAACATGTATAACATGAATGATATTTTCTTTCATCATGAACATTATTTTGTTGAAGCTTACTTTATAAGTTTCCAAAGTTATTTTCAAATTAAGGCTTTTCCAATTTTTTGTGAATTTTAGTTTTTCAAAAATTTATTTTCAAATTGGAGAGGTTATTTTCTGAAGAATGTTTTTTCAATATTTTCAAAAGTACTTATTTTCATCAATGAAAATAAAAATTAATGTTATGGAATGATTTTAAATACTCTATATATGTCTTTTTAATATATTACTTCCTCTTTATTCCTTATGTTGATGGGTTAATTCTGCCTTTTGATCATTTCTAAAATACCTTCATTGTGAAATGTCCTTCGATTATGATATGAATCCAGATTATGCAACCCATTTTCCTTCCATGGGTTATTATCATGTTATGCCTTATGATTTATTTCCTTTATACATCACACATAAATCATGAACACGTTATGATGGTTGCACCCAGATAGTGCTTTAATTAATTAGGTAATTCTTTAGTCTCATGAGGCATCATGTATGGGATTAGGGAGTAAACTTATTCTATTTTGGGACTTTATAAACCATGTGATGATGTCTAATAAGTTATCATTAACTCATTTTTATGTCATTTTTTATATTTCTTACACATTTACTATAATTCCCTGATCATTTTATACCATTTTATTTATGTTATTCTTCCATGTGATTACTCACGTGCCTTCAATTTTATGATATCATGCTATACCTTTGACTCACATTTTATGCTTCTTTATCATGTTTATTTCCTTACTAGGATTTTTAAATCACCCATTTTTCTATATGTATTCCTCAGGTTTTTTCATATAGTTTAGGAGCTCTAATGGATTTAGGATCTCTTTAAGGAAAATATAAAAAAAGATTCAATGATTTAGTTTTCTATGAGGTATTATAATCCTAGTCTTTCAAAGACACTAGGCCCCGTGATATTTGGGATTGTACTTGTTGGATGTTTATGTTTAAAAATCATGTAATAATATGTGAGAAAGGATTGGGTTTCTATATTTGGTATTATAGAAAATTAAGGAATCTGACCCTTGGTAAATCTCATTGTGAGCGTGGGATGAAGAATAGATCTCCACCTAAGGGATTTATGAGGAAAGGGTTGCCACTAGGGATGATGGTAAGAGTCCCATCCAGGAGGTGTAGACACCCATGGATTTCCTTGATAGGTATCAAGTATAATCCACTATAAATAATTTTGGACCACAATAGTTGGCATCGTAGAAATGTTTCAGTTAACCTTTGGATACTAAGATGATAAAAATTTAGTGAGAGTCGAAGAGATATGTATAAGGATAAAACTGAATACAAAAAAGCATCTGGGAATCTTGTTGAAGTATATAAATATTTGTTTTCCTGAAATTGAATTTCTTTCTAGATATTACAAGTGGACGTGGTTTTGGAAGATATATACCTATCGACAACAACTCCAAAAATGGCGCATTGGACTTTGACTTAATTGTGACCTAGTGCATGATAATGGGCTTTATTACTGACATGGATGACACTCCCATGAGATATATTTTAGAAATTCACCATATCTTTAAAACCCATTATGAAGAACTTGAAAAATTTATTGAGTTAGGAAACATCATAAAAATCTAAGGGTGTAATTTTATCCAGGTTCAGTCCGGAATGAGTCGGGGTGCTCCGGTCCATCTCTCCAAAAAATCGAGCCATGAACTGCTACTTGGTCTGGGCTAGGCCAGCTTGAACAATACTATGTGTTGTCCTGATCCCAACCTTAGGAAGACCCGAACTATTGGGTCCATTCTTTCTTTTTGGATCTAGCCACAAGAAGGCCCTTGTTGGCTTTTTTAAACATTTTCTTAAATGGTTTTTGAAATGTTTTTTATACATTTTTTAAATTTTTTTTAAATTTTTTTTCATTTGTAAATATTTTTTAGATTTTCTTAAACGTTTTTAAAAAAATTACATTTTAAAAAAAATTATTTCTTAGAATATTTTTTTGAGTTGTTATTTTAAAATATTTTTTTAAAACATTTTTAATCTTCTTTTTAAGCTTTATTTAATCATTTTTTTAAAAAAATCAATCCTTTTATCAACTATTTTTTTTAAATTCTATTTTAAACATTTTTTTAAAATTTTTTCATTTTTTTGTAAAAAAAATCCCAAAGTTAAAACATGTATTTTCTTTTTTTATTAATATTTTACAAGTGAAATGTTTTTCATTTAATTTTCAAACATTTTACATGTTTTTATTTGTTCACTTCAAGAGTTTCACAAGAACCCTCAATCTCAACAACACAAACCTATTGTACTTATAATATTTTCTTTAATTTAATAAAAATATTTATTTTAAAATAATTCAACAAATAATAAAAATTCAAATAATTTATTTGAAAACGTTTGATTAAAAAATGAATATGTGGTGACTTCCCTATCTAGATAAATATCAATCCTATAAATAAATATAATTCATAAGAATTATAAATTATAAACTAGACATAAAATAATTAATTTCTTGTTATTTTAAATAAATAAATGGATTCCAATTAATTAAAAAATTTATATGGAATTTGATCATTTTTTCATAAAACATTAATATGGAATGGGAGGGGGTGCACGAGGAATGAACTAAAGTTGGGTGTGTGGAGTGTCTTATTTTTTTGATTTTCATTAATAGATAGATGGATATATATATATATAGCAATTGGGGGCTTACGTGAGTGGTAAAAGGATCTACATAATCTTTCATTAGACCCGAATTCAAATTCGGGCAGGAGAAAATTTACTCAGGCAGGTGGTCACTCATGCATAATGTAGGTAGGTGATGACAGAGGCATGAAGCAGGCCCAATAATGCAGGCAATATAATGCAAGCACGATGTTGTACTGTGTCTCAAGGCCATATAATGGGTTTCATGAACACTAGGCCTTCAGGTTATGTAATGAATAAATAAGGCTTGATGGGTGGGTTATCCCTTTGGGGACTATGGCATGCCTTTCTGGCTGGTGTGTGTATTGTGTGTCTATGTGTCTATATTTTTAATGTAATTTTACACCCAAACCCTTAATGTGTGTGTGTGTGTTTATTAGGTATTTTTGAATTTTAAAATCTGGCACACCATCTGACCATTTTTTCTTAGAGCATCCTTGGAAGCTTGTGGTTGGGAGTTTGAGTCTCCCTACCATCAGTTTCCTAGTTATTGTTTTAGAGTATGTGGGCTTTCATGGGTCGGACTTCATACAAGCCAATGGGTGGGCCATTGGAAGGTTGGCCCGGCCTATACCATGGGCCTTCCCATAGAGGTCCAGGCCCAGCCTAGCGAATCATGAGACTGATCCTGACCTATACCAACCCAGTCTTTGTCAGGAAGATCCGCTTAATCTTTCAGGGTAAACTAGTTGGGATTTCAATCAACCGATCCAAAGTTACATGCCTATAGGAATCATTATAGTGGATAAACTATATTGAAACCTAGAGACACTTAAGTTAGGATATACTTATCATTTATAATTTATTCCTCCCATGTTTTTAATTTTCCCTTTTTATTTTTATTAGTTAAAGTATTCTCATCTTGTATTTCTTATTTTAATTTTTATAAGGAAATATGATAATTTATGCCAACAACCAAAAAATATGTGAAATGTAATGATCTCTCTAAAGAGATGCCAAACCTAATAAGAATAGATGTTAGACATCATATGATTATTCCAAATTAGTTTTCTAAAATTACAATTTTCAAATGAAACATAGTTGAATTTTCAAACACATCAAAAAAGATAAGGATGACGTCTCCTGGAATTTAAAGCGCTAAAGATGAAAAACAAAAGACTATACAATTTATTACATGCCAAAAATGTGGGAAGAGGCACCATGGAAAATGACTTAAAGAAACCGGATGATGATTTAATTGTGGAAAAGGAGTGAACAAAGTAGATAATTCCTGAAGAAAAATAAAGGATTTGGTTAACAAGACATAGGTAAATAATGTTAAACCTAAGGCACCATTAACCGTTCAATATCATAAATGTGGGGAACTTTGTCATTATCAGATTCAATTACCTATTCAAAGGATTAATTATTAAGGTCCCATGTCATGAAAATAATTAAATTGAAATGATTTAATTGTTTATGTTTTGGAATTCTAGAATCTTATTGTTGAAGTGTTTTTATTAATGTTATCATGAAACTTCCAAGGATAGCTCTATAGTGATTTTTCTTGTAAGGATTTGTAAGAACAATTTGAATGGTAATAATGAACTTGAAAGGTGATCTAATGGTAAGGTTACACTCTATTAAAAACTCATAATTGAAAAAAATATAATATTAGAGATTTACTTGATGTTGATGTAATTATATTCAATTGAAAATTAGTTGATTTTGTGGAAATGAATGAACTAGATAGAAAAACATAGAGGTTAAAAAAAAAATTGATGACTAGTGGTATTTTTGGAATATATCCATCATATTATTGAAAACATTATAGTATCAACGATAATTATGAATATTATTTTCACATAATTGTTTCCACAGTTTTAGAAAAGAGGAAACCTACAAGTTGGGTGACAACCCATCAGATCTGGATAGGCCACAGAGCGTGAATCCATAACATAATGATGATAAGGGCACAATGTGTACAAATGTTCTACATGATTTACTAGTTGTATGACATTGTTTCTATATAAATGTTTTGGTAGAAAAATATTATGTTTATTTTGGGAAAAATATTATAGGATGTTTTTTTGAATTTTTAGGATTTTGAGGTGATTAATGATATTTTGGTAAATGTTTTATTGGGTTAATATATATAACCTAAAGTTTTAATGTAAATTATTATTTTGAAATAATTTAATCTTGTGTTTGTAAATGTAATTTGAATGTTTATGTGATAAACATTGAAGTTAAAACCACATTTCATGTTGAGGTTATTGATATTATTTGGGATATATGGTTATTTATTTAAGGAATGATCTATGTTAAACCATTGGATTCATTGTTTAATTTTTGGAGATTAATATATTCATATTCATTTTTGGGTATTATCTTACTTATTTATAACCATTTTTGTTTTAATAAAGGTGGTAAGAATAACTTGTTACTATTTTATACATCTGATGATATGTTAAAAGTTAATTTTAATGCTTCATGCATAAAAAATTCATATTGGATATTAATTCCTTTGAGTAAGAGGTGAAGTGAAAATTGATCAAAGTAAAATAAAATGATGAAATTATGTTTATTAAATAAAAAGATATCAAATAATCATATTTTAGGATGTTCTTTATCCTGATAGGAAAAGAATACATCAACTGTAATAAAAGGATCTTGAAAAAAAATGTTATCCTATTACCTTCATATCTAATGAATGATTGTTCTTTTAATTCATCATTGATTTATGATGTTGTAGTTTTTAGCATTCTCTTGATCATTCACTTTCTCATGATCGATGATCTCTATCATTCTATATAATTATTTAGGATTTTCATCCACACCTATATTTACACTTTCCACTAATTTTCTCTTGTGTGGAAACCTAGTTTATGTGATGAACTTCATATCTCCATTTCCTTATTTTTTGGATGAGGTTTTATTAACCACTTTTATGATGTAGGTTTTCTATAAAGGAATTATCAAATGTCCAACCCTTGATTACTGAGCACAAGTTTAAATTGTGAGGATGAGATTTATTTAAATGGTTAAAATGTAACACCCTTATAATTTAGAATATATTTATCTTTAAATAAATGTTATTTCTTTTATAGCTTGTGTTATATGAAACACATAGTTTAAAAGAACCGTAATATAATATTAAAATATTGTTATTTAAATGCGACCGATATAACATACCCATTAAATTAATGGTTACAAATAGTATTAAATACTTTATGAAATATATATAATGGTACTAATAAATATATTTTTTTTAAAATTATTAATAAATAAGAACTAAATTTTAATAAAGATATTTTATTTATAAAAATTATTTCTCCTTTAAAAATGATTTTTATTTCTTTTATGAGAAAATATTGTAATTAATTTTTGGAACACTTTAGAAAATTTTTTTTAGAAAATTAACATCATTTTTGAAATCATCATATTGATATTAATTTAGGGTGAAATTTTGTGATTTTTTGGAAAATATTGATTTTTCATTGAATAGTGAAAAATACTGATTTTTGGTAAAACTATCATTCATTTTTAATAAAATAACTAATTTAAAAGACCCATTATTATTTAATATGATTTAAAAGTAAAATAAGTATTACTTATTTATATTTAATCCAATTAATCACATATAAATAATATTTATATTGGTTTTTATTATATGTTAATTTTAGGCTTTAAAATACTTTTTTCCTTCTAAAAACTGTTTTGAGTGCATAATGTTTTTCCATTTTAATTAATTAATTTAAAACACAATGAGAAATGATTTAAATAAAATCTATATATTATGTATCAAAAAATATGAATTTAAATTATTTTAATTATAATTAATTATCATATAGTTATTATAAGACTATCTTATGCTTGAAAAATGCATTTCTTGAAAGTCTGTTTTTTCAACATGTTTGCGTGTTAAATTTTAAATTAAATTTACCCAATTCTATGAAAATAATTTTAAAAAATTTATTTAGTATTTATAATCATAATAATTTATATTATATTATATTATCACCTTAGTTTTTGGTCATAATGTATTGTGAAAATAGTAAAAAATATTACCACAGTTAAGGTCAAAATGGGTTTATTGGGGGGAAACTAAAAATATAAGGGTTAAAATGACCATAAAAGTTTTTAAATTCCTATTGGATACCAGATTTAGACCCTTATTACCTTATTATCTATTTTTATTGGATTTTGGAACACTTTTCCATTAATGTGACCAATATAATAATTTAAGTAAAGAAAAATACAAAATATCACCCACTTGCTTTTAAATATCAATTATGTATTCACATAGGGACAAAAAAATATGTAAATGAATATTTATGGTATTTTTTAGAATAATTAAATTAATATCATGTGGATAATTTATTTTAAATTTTTATTAATTATATAATTACTTTAAATTTTTAAGAAACACAAACATAATAATTATTTTAATAATATAAAAACAGAATAAATGATACTAAACATATTGAAAATAATATAAATTGAATAAATTATTGTATTATAGGATTTTTAATATAATTATAACATTATATATAAGTGTTAAAATAATATATTCTAATAACACCTTTTTAATTATGTTTTTCAAAGTTAAATTAAATGAATAATGTCAAAATTTACATTAATTTTATTTTATAATAAATAATATTTTATTAAATGATTTAAAATTCTTAAAAAAATCTAATAATTTAGAAATTAATTTGTATATGTTTATATATATAAATAATTATCCACTAATGGACCAATTTTTATTTTATAATAATTATATTAACCCCTAAATAGTAAAAAACCTTTGTTACCATGGTAAATGGTAAAATGGGGTTTTACACATTTCATGCGATTTTGTTAAAATTAATTTTCCACACATATAGGATTTTTATTTTATAAATTTGATTTAATATTTAGTACCATTCGGTAAATATTATATAATAAGTATCATTTTATTTCTAGTCTTAAATGATAAATTACATACACTGCTACAAATACGGGCATTAACAGCGCCAAAAACGGGCTTTAACAGCACTAAAAAAGCATTGTAAAGCTCGACGCTGATAATAGGGGTACCCCTTTATCAGCACTAAACAAGCGCTCATAAATGTAGACTTTATCGGCGCTCCTTTAGCGCTGATAAACTTGTATTTTATCAGTGCTTTTTTAGCACTGAAAAAGGTGTAGTTTATCAGTGCTTTTTTAGCACTGATAAAAGCACAATTTATCAGTGCTAAAAGAGCGCTGATAAATTCCCTCTCTGCTGCTCCGATAAATCTGCAGCAGCACACCCGAACACCTGAAAAAAAAACATCTCAATAAGCTAATTAAAGAAAGTATACCCATACAAAATTAACACATAAATAATAAGAAAATTAGACCAAGTATACCCATATAAAAATTATACATGTACACCATTAACACATAATTTATAAGTTAATCAAGTACTTAAAAAATCAATTCAGAATTCAGGGGGTTTGGGGGTTGTTCAAGGGTTTGGGGTAGCTGTCCAAGGGGGGGTAGGGGGTGTCCGGGGGCTTTCCAGTTCAATCCTAATGCTCCACATGGGTGTGTTTTATCAATACATAAATCTTTGGACTTTTCTCTATCCACTATGCATCATGTTCTCAACCTCAAATAAGTTATAAGATTTGTACACACACTAAGGTGCACGTACTTGGGGGGGATGAATCTCATTAATAAACCCCCAATATTAAACCTGCAATGGGCTATTATAAGTGCATGATCAGGAAATATGCACAACCTCGTTGAGAAAGAACTGGAATAAAACTAATAAAAAATCATCATTGATCCTCAAATCCATGACCATGATTAAACCCAAATTAATTTTCCAAGTGCTGAACTTTTACCAAGCATTTCACAAGGATTATGTCAACATTATAAAAATATAGGTTGACCAAGTCTTACCCCATCTACATCAAGACACATTGATTCTCAAGTATTAAATCTTGATCAACCATACCTACTTCATCCAATGTTAGGGTTTCTCTGTGTACATCATAGGAACCACACAAAACATATAATATACCATGGTCTCCCCACTATATACATAATTATCATTGACCTCCAATATGTCAGTTTTATTTATACTCCATCATGTAAATCTACTTATGAAAGTTTTCTCATCCAGGGAATACCCTCAATAGTATCTCAGACCACCCATATGTGTTCTTCCAATTCCGAGGCATAAGACCTACAAGGATCTCATCCCTATACTATTGGAGTAACCTTATTTAGGGAATAACACTAAGAAGCATATATTATTTACCATATGGGAGTATTATCCTCTAAATAATAATCCCGAGAAGTATATCAACCCTCTAATATGGGTGTATTCTCATTTGAGGCATAAACTATATAATCATCTCAGCCCTCCCCTATTGGATTATTTTCATTTAGTGAATATTCCTGATAAGAATATCATCCCACTCCTATGGTTGTATTCTAATTTGGGGAATAATACCTATATACATCCCATCCCTCCCCTATGAGAGTATTCTCATTTAAGGAATAAGACCCATAAGCATATCCACCCTCCCAAATGGGAGTATTTTCATCCAGATATAAGCCCATAAGTATCATAGACCCAAACACATGATCACCCTAGTATACCAGGCCAACACCATGCCGTTTATTGAGGTGGGGTTGACTCTTACACGTCACCAAGGACCCTTGGATCATTATTATAAATTATCAATGCAATCTGAATGCGTTTGGTTGGATTTCCGTAGGTAAGTTGTTGTTTTCAATTAAAATTGTGTCCACTTTAAAACAAGAGAGACCCTTTGAGTGCTAGTGGCCATACCATGGCTCGGATTGAGGCGGTGTTGACTCATACACATCACCAAGGACCCTTGGATCATTCTTATAAAATATCAATGCAATCCGAATGCTTTTGGTCAGATTTTTGTAGGTTAGTTGTTGTTTTCACTTAAAATCTTGTCCATTTTAAACAAAATAAAGACACTTTGAGTGATAGCGGCCACACCATGCCTCGGATTGAGGCGAGGATGACTCTTGCACATCACCAAGTACCCTTGGACTGTTCTTATAAAGGATAAATGCAATCCGAATTCGTTTGGTTGAATTTCTGTAGGTCAGTTGTTGTTTTCAATTAAAATCGTGTCCATTTTAAACAAAATAGAGACCCTTTCAGTGCTAGCGGCCACACTATGCTCCAGATTCAGGCGGGGTTGACTCATACACGTCACCAAGGACCCTTGGATCATTCTTATAAATGATCAATGCAATCTGAATGCGTTTGGTCTGATTTCTGTAGGTCAGTTGTTGTTTTCAATTAAAATCTTGTCCATTTTAAACAAAATAGAGACCCTTTGAGTGATAGCAGCCACACCATCCCTCGAATTGAGGCAGGGTTGACTCTTACATGTCACCAAGGACCCTTGGATCATTCTTATAAAATATCAAGGTAATAAAAATGAATTTCGTCAGATTTATGTAGGTCAGTTGTTGTTTTCACTTAAAATCATGTCCATTTTAAACAAAATAGAGACCCTTTGAGTGATAGCGGCCACACCATCCCTCGGAGTGAAGAGGGGTTGAATCTTCCACGTCAACAAGGAAACTTTTATCATTCTTATAAAAGATAAATGCAATTTGAATGCGTTTGGTCAGATTTTCGTAGGTCAGTTGTTATTTTCACTTAAAATCTTGTCCATTTTAAACAAAATACAAATCCTTTGAGTGATAGTGGCCACACCATGCCTTTTACTGAGGCGGGATTGACTCGTACACGTCACCAAGGACCCTTGAATTGTTCTTATAAAATATAAATGCAATCCGAATGCGTTTGGTCGGATTTCCATAGGACAGTTGTTGTTTTCAATTAAAATCGTGTCCATTTTAAACAAAATAGAGACCCTTTGAGTGCTAGCGGCCACACCGTGCCTCGGATTGAGGTGGGGTTGACTCGTACACATCACCAAGGACCCTCGGATCATTCTTATAAAATATCAATGCAATCCGAATGCGTTTGGTTGGATTTCCATAGGTCAGTTGTTGTCTTCAATTAAAATCGTGTCCACTTTAAACAAGAGAGACCCTTTGAGTGATAGCAGCCACAATGTGCCTCGGATTGAGGCGTGGTTGACTCGTACAGGTCACCAAGGACCCTTGGATCGTTCTTATAAACGATCAAGTCAATCCGAATGCATTTGGTCAGATTTCTGTAGGTCAGTTATTGTTTTCACTTAAAATATTGTCCATTTTAAGCAAAATAGAGACGCTTTGAGTGATAGCAGCCACACCGTGCCTTGGATTGAGGCATGGTTCACTCATACATGTCACCAAGGACCCTTGGATCGTTTTTATAAAATTTCAATGCAATCCGAATGCGTTTGGTCGGATTTCCGTAGGTCAGTTGTTGTTTTCAATTAAAATCGTGTCCATTTTAAACAAAATAGAGACTCTTTGAGTGCTAACGGGCACACCATGCCTCATATTGAGGCGGGGTTTTCTTATAAACGACACCAAGGACCCTTTTATCGTTCTTATGAAATATCAATGCAATCCTAAGGCGTTTGGTTAGATTTCCATAGGCCAGTTGTTGTTTTCAATTAAAATCTTGTCCATTTTAAACAAAATAGAGACCCTTTGAGTGATAGCGGCATCACCATCCCTCGGATTGAGGTGGGGTTGACTAATTCACGTCACCAAGGACCCTTGGATCATTCTTATAAAATATCAATGCAATATGAATGCATTTGGTCAGATTTGCGTAGGTTAGTTGTTGTTTTTACTTAAAATCTTGTCCATTTTAAACAAAATAGAGACCCTTTGAGTGATAGCGGCCACACCGTGCCTTATATTGAGGTGGGGTTGACTCATACACACCACCAAGTACCCTTGTATCGTTCTTATAAAAGATCAATGCAATCCAAATGTGTTTGGTTGGATTTCCGTAGGTCAGTTGTTGTTTTCAATTAAAATCTTGTCCATTTTAAACAAGAGAGGCCCTTTGAGTGATAGCGGCCACACCATGACTCATATTGAGGCAGTTTTGACTCTTACACGTCACCAAGGACCCTTGGATCATTCTTATAAAATATCAATGCAATCCGAATGTGTTTGGTCAGATTTTTATAGGTCAGTTTTTGTTTTCAATTAAAATTGTGTACACTTTAAACAAGAGAGACCCTTTGAGTTCTAGCGGCCACACCGTGCCTTGGATTGAGGCAAGTTTGACTTCTACACATTACCAAGGACACTTGTATCTTTCTTATAATAGATCAATTCAATCCGAATGCGTTTTTTCAGATTTACGTAGGTCAGTTTTTGTTTTCAATTAAAATCTTGTCCATTTTAAACAAAATAGTGACCCTTTGAGTGATAGCGGCCACACCGTGCCTCAGATTGAGGCAAGGTTGACATTTACACATAACCAAGGACCCTTATATCATTATTATAAAAGATCAATGAAATCCGAATGCGTTTCGTTGGATTTCCATAGGTCTGTTGTTGTTTTCAATTAAAATCTTGTACATTTTAAACAAAATAGAGACCCTTTGAGTGATAGCGGCCACACCATCCCTCGGATTGAGGCAGGGTTGACTCGTACACATCACCAATGACCCTTGGATTTTTCTTATAAAATATCAATTCAATCCGAATGTGTTTGTTCGGATTTCCATAGGTCAGTTGTTGTTTTCAATTAAAATCTTGTCCATTTTAACAAAATAGAGACCCTTTGAGTGACAGCGGCCACACCGTCCCTCGGATTGAGCCTGGGTTGACACTTACACATCACCAAGGACCCTTGGATCGTTCTTATAAAAGATCAAGGAAATCCAAATGCATTTGGTCAGATTTCTGTATGTCAGTTGTTGTTTTCACTTAAAATTGTTTCCATTTTAACAAAAGAGACCCTTTGAGTGCTAGCGGCCACACCGTCCCTCGGATTGAGTCAGGGTTGACTCGTACACGTCACAAAGGACCCCTGTATTGTTCTTATAAATGATCAATGAAATAAGAATGCGTTTGGTCAGATTTTCGTAGGTCAGTTGGTGTTTCACTTAAAATCTTCTCCATTTTAAACAAAATAGAGACCCTTTGAGTGATAGCGGCCACACCATCCCTCGGATTGAGGTGAGGTTGACTCGTACACATCTCCAAGGACATTGGATCATTATTATAAAAGATCAATGCAATCTGAATGCGTTTGGTCGGATTTCCATAGGTCAGTTGTTGTTTTCAATAACAATCTTGTCCATTTTAAACAAAATAGAGACCCTTTGAGTGATAGCGGACACACCGTCCCTTGGATTGAGGCGGGGTTGACTCGTACACATCACCAAGGGACCTTGGATCATTCTTATAAATGATTAAGTCAATCTGAATGCGTTTTTTCAAGGCAGGATGTTCAGGCGACGGTTTTTCTCGAGTTGTGGCTTCCCTTTGCTTCCCACCTATAAAAGTTGCTAGTAACTCTCCCTGCCATTGCAATTGTTCTTCAAGGGTTACTATTTTTTCACTCATTTGTTCCAATTTTTCATCTTTATCATCCATTTTTTTCTTATTCTCAAAATATACTCGGGGTTTCACCCCAAACCCCACACCTCTGACACAACTGTATTTTTCTGGCTGCTTCAAAGTCATCGATAATAGGTCTGTATCAGGTACAGGAGTAACTGATTCTTGTGACTGTCGGATATAGGAAAATAACTAATTATTTTTATGTAATAACAATTTTAAACAAATTTTTTTATCGTCGTGTCATACTTACACATATTTCCCACACTTTCTGTGTGTTCTCATCTACTAACTTCCCTTATTTGTTCACATGTGCCTCCTTCCATAGCACATGACGTGGGATGGAAGTTCATTTGGTTTTAGACTCATCAATATACATATAAACATAGAAAAATAATTATTATGTTTTTTATTAGCACCTAACAAAATTATTGCAAATTTAAAATACGTACCATTTTCTTTTATAATGAAGTGTACCCCATCCTTGCTTTACAGTAGGGGTATGTTGGTTTTGAAGTACCTTCCTTATTTTCAGTATATAGTTTCTGTTTCATAAATGAAATATTGACAATAAAAGTGATGAATAAAGGTTTCCTCAAACAACATATTATCACTCACAATGTACCTGAAACTTCGCATCCCTACGACGGCCAATAAATTCATCCCATGCTTATTGGGATATCAGGTGAGCGTAGACAATGGGTGGGTGCGGGTTTATTTTACCTTTAGAATCTTTGAGGTGACATCTTGTTAAAATAGTGAGAAAACCTCGATGAATCTTTCTTGCAAGCCATAGTACATAATCCTTATGTGAATAGTCTACTATAAATGTACTCTGCAAGATATTTAGATTAGTAAGACATTGTTTCATTATTTTATTTTCTAGTAAATTAAATAAATAAATTCATAATGTTACCATATTTTCTTCCCAGATCATAGCCTTCAACCCGAACACAACATGGTGCCATGAATCTATGTCAATCGGCACACGTTGCCGACTGAAAAATCTGATGTTACTGCTAAACATAGCCTTTTGGGGATTCACATGTTGGCCTCGTGCATTCCATCCGACATCAAATTTGATACCTTTGCTTTTCGCCTTAAGAATTTTGGCTAACACCATCAAACTACGATGCACCTGTAATTTCTGCGATGCTGGTCCTTCATTCCTGACCATTCCATCGATATCAACATCATCTATATGTTCATCTATAATGGTATCAATGACATGTTTTGATGGTTGATGGACCTCAATACTAAGAGCAGTAGGAGCCGTAGAAGTAGGAGAAGCATGAGGAGCAGCAGCAGCAGGAGCCGCAGTAGGAGGAGCAGTAGGAGAAACCGGAGCTGCAGTAGGAGAAACAGCAGTAGCAGCAGCATGAGCTGCAGGAGCAGCAGGAGAAACAGCAGCCGCAGTAGCAGCTGCTTGAGAGACGTGTTCAGCCTCACGGTTAGAAGCATCAGAATGTGCAGAAGTTATTATCTGCAAAAGTGGTTGAACATTTAATTCAGATTACATAAATTCAGTAATGATAAGATAATAACATGAGATAACAAGATCTATATTACAAAAAAAAATATAACCTGTTTACTGAACTCTCTTTCTTTTTTTCAAAGGTTGAAGGGATTTGAAACCTCTATCGACTATCCAAATCCCTTCATTGTGGTCTCCTCTAACATACAAAACATCATTTGCATTGGGACCTCTCTGAAATGATTGCGATGTACCACTAAAAGGATCGTCCTCAACTGAATTTTCATCAGAACCTTCAGTAGTTTTGGACAATAACAGAACAATCAAACACTTTCAGTTGGCGGGATCTGGAACATAAAAATCTTCTATCGCTTGTGATGACATTATAAATTATTCGTCTTTGTACCCTTCTTTACTAAAATCAACTTTCACAAATTCTCATTCATCTATTTTAACACCACTGTTTTTATCAGTCCATTAGCATTGAAAAATCGGCAATTGGAATTTCGTATAATCCAACTCCCATATTAGTTTGATAATGCCAAAGTATGACATATTTTCATAAATTGGATTTCTGTCCTTACTACCAGAAACATGCATCGCTTCAGCCACTAGTGTAACTCCACTATTTTGCATCGTACTATCTTCATCATGTTCATCTGTATAGATTGTATAACCATTAATTACATAACCACTGTAAGATAATATATACACACTTGGTCCAGTGGCTAGCCATCGAAGAAGTTCTGAAATTGAATTCGGATTTTCATCCAACTGCTTAAAAATATGGTCCTGAAACCATCCTATAAACTGGTGATTATGTGTATCTGATAACCATTTTTCAGCCCTCAATGAATTCAAATCCCTAAGAATTTCTTTGTGAGTTTCAATATATGGAGCAACCTCCCAACAGTTATGCAAAACATAAAGATGAGCTGGATCTCGATCTGTAATACTTATTGTCACAACTTCTCTTCCATAAATTCCCTCACCCTCAATGCGTCCAGTGTGATGAGATTTCGGGAGACCAATGCTTTCCACATTAGATAGGTATTCAGTAAAAAATTCAATGGATTCCTCAAAAATATACCGCTCCACTATACAACCCTCTGGCCGACTTTGATTTTTGACATACCCTTTCAAAATCTCCATATACCATTCAACAGGATACATCCATCTATAGTGCATAGGACCACAAAGTCGAATCTCTCTCACCAAGTGAATCATCAAATGAACCATCATATCAAATAATTTTGGCGGGAAGAACATTTCTAATTCACATAATATATTGACAATTTCTTTTTCCATAGCAGGAAATTTTCATGGGTCTAAAACTTTGCTACATATAGCTTTGAAAAAGAAACAAAGTTTGGTTAACGTATGACGAACATTCTTGGGAAAAATTCGATGTAAAGCTATAGGAATTAGATCTTTCATCAAGACATGGAAATCATGTGATTTAAAACCTTTTAACTTCAAATAATTCATTAACACAATGTTCTTGATATTTTATGAGTACCCCTATAGAACCTTTACATCATTGAAGAAGTTGAAAAACTGATATCTCTCTGCCCTAGAAAGAGTATAAGCAGTTGGAGGAAGAAACATTCGATTTTCACCCTTCGCGGGAGCAAACTCTTCTCATATTCCCATGTCAACCATGTCCAACCTTGCCTTAATTCCATATTTTTTTCCAGGGGAATTTAGAAACATTTCGATAACACTATCACATTCATTTTTTTCCACATGAATCACATCAAGAAAATGTCTGACATACAAATAATTCCAGTATGGTAATTCAAAAACAAACTGATCTCTTTTTTCAACCGATTTTCATAAGGTTTTTCGAAAATGGTTTACCAAAAATATTGTTCAGATATTTTACTTTCTCAAATAGCTGATCACCTGTTAGTGGAGACAGTGTTGCGAATTTTTCTGAACTTCCATTGAATGATGTCATCCAAGATCGTTACTTATGTCGTCGAGGTAGAAATCTAAGATGTCTTAGAAACACAGATTTCGATGAATATTTCAACAAATTGATTATGTATCTTCTTCGCACACAGGACACCCTTGAGTTCCTTTAATGCTATATCTTGAAAATTTTCCATAAGCAGGTAAATCAATTATTTTCCCATATAACATCGCTCTCAATGTGAAGTATTCACTTTTATAAGCATCATACAACATTACACCTGAGTCCCACAATAACTTCAAATCCTCAATCAAGGATCTAGATAAACATCAATATAGTTACCTGGTTGTTTTGGTCCTGATATAAGAATAGATAACATGATGAATTTCCGCTTCATTCATAACCAGGGTGGCAAGTTATAATTTACCAACATAACAGGCCATGTACTATGAGTTGTGGTTTGAAAACAAAAATGATTCACTCCATCTGTAGATAACGCAAGACGAAGGTTTCTCGGCTCTTTTCCAAATTCAGGATACTCATGATCAATTTTATTCCATTGAGGATATTCGGTCAGATGACGTAATAACCCATCTTTATTTCTTTTATCTACATGCCACGACAATTGTCTTTCAGTTTCTTCACTTCCATATAGACGCATAAACCTTGTAATGATTGGAAAGTACCATAAAAAATTGGTAGTATTGGATTTATCTTTCTTGTATCAAGAAGCACCACACTTTGGGCATTCTGTAAGTGATTTGTTCTCTTTGAGAAACAATATACAGTCTTTTGGGAAGGCATGTATTCTTTCAGAAATCATTCCCATCGAGCGTAGCATTCATCTAGCTTCATATGTATGGCTTCGGAGCTCATTATCTTCCAGGAGAATGTCATTCAAGAGGGAAAGTAGTTATGTAAAACTAACATCACTCCATCTGTTTCCTGCTTTCAATTTATACAACTTTAGTATAGCTGAAATTTTTGTATACTTAGTGCAAGAAACATACAATGGTGTCTTTGCACAACTCTTTAACTTCTCAAACAATTTTGGACAATCATGGAGTTCATCTTGAATTGTCTTTGTCATTTCCTCAATACGATCTTCATAATAATTGACATCTATAATCACATACTCCATACGGTCTTCTTCATTATCAATATTTTTATTCATATCTGACGATCGATAAAACGCACTTTTATCCCTTCTAATAGCTACATTCTCTTTTTCTCCATGTTTATTCCAACATTTATAACTCCGATCTATTCCGTGACATATCAAATGTTCTTCCAACTCCTCTGGATTAATTAGTCTAGAATAACAACAATGTAAACACGGACAAAGGATTTGAGAAGGATCCTTTGCATGATCCTTTGCAAACTTGATGAACTCTTTCACTCTGTTCTCGTACTCTATTGTTAAAAAATTAGCATCCATCCAATATTTATTCATCTACATCATATTTGAATCTAAAATATTAGTATTTATAGTTCAAGTACACAAAACAAGAATTCTAAATACAGTAGAAGAGAACCACTTCCTTATAAAAATAGAGATTAATAGAGCCTAACCATTAGTATTTATTCATCTTCATTAAATATAATTACTTTAGATTCATTATAGTATCCTCAAATCACCCCATACCAAACATAAGAATAATCAATAATGATACATCTACCACTCCTAGGTATCTGCCCTACATTCAATATCATCATGCCTAAATACTCACTACTGGTAGAAGTGAAACTGTTCCTGATGATCATGCCAAGAAGAAATGGAAACCAAAAGGGGGAGTGAATCAAAATACCCCAAACAAGACGGAAAAACATGGTATTTGAGAATAGTTTAGTGGCTTTCATGTTGGCTAGACACCTATCCAATAGACTCCACAAGAAGTGATGGCCCCTACAGTGGTTGTACCAATTGAAATTGTCACTTGAGAAGCTGAGAACAATAAGGCTTTTCCCAGCCATAAACTAAACAAACTCCATGATGGCCTTCCTCTGGAATGGGCTTCTACGTTTCCTTTCCTTTGGGTTGGAAATGAAATTAAAGTCACCCCCAACAAACAATGGATGGTGTTCGGGATTGAAGGTATTTTGTTCAAAAGTACAATCAATCCCCCTCAATTTTTTAAAATACCAATACCATAAACCATTTAAAAACAAGACATTTTAATTTATTTTGGAAATAATTCCAAAAAAAATTCAATAAACAAACACATGCCAAACCATTTGGAATTTTATTTAAATAATAAACTTATCTTTATTTTAAACCATGATTTTCATTAATAATATCAAATCCTCCAACGGTAGAAGGAAACCAAATTTATTTCAATGAAAAAGGTTAATTCACAATAAGATACCATCCATTCCATATATTATTTTTATTAATAGGGTTATTTTGTTCTTCGAAATGATCAAAACATGTTTAACCAACTTCAAATGGATAAAATATGAATTCATGAAACACATGAATCCCAAAAAGAAGATATAGTATAGAAACAACCACTTGGAATCTGATTGAGTCTACTCAAATGAAGAACATCATACATCTCCAACTATATCGATGCTTTCTCATATGCAACGACACCACTAGCTAGATAGTGGCCCTCACCAAGAACATCATATATCTCCAAATAAGAGACTACAACCACTAACCATGAAGAACATCATAAGATGGAAATATACTAAGAACACATCCCTTCACCCAAATAAGAGACTACAACCACTAACCATGAAGAACCACTAAGAGCATAGTTTGAAAACTAAGGAAAGGTATACCCAAAACATACCAATGAATTCAAATGAAATACTTTCTAAACCAAACCATTGAAATCCTCAAATGTTCCTAACATCAAACCCCATCATATCTCCTAATAAAATTCTTTGATAACACTATTTCATGGCCTATACCCATTTAGACTCCTCTATTGGTTAGTAGATTATAGTGTAGTGACCCCCTAAAACCATCATCCAATATGTCATGGGTTAGTGAATGCACTGAGGGTATTTATCACAACCATGTGCAATGTACTTATAATAATAAATAATTGATATAGTTTAACATCAAGTTGTATAGATGATTTTTCGAATCATACCAAGTGAAAGTTAGTATGGTAAATATGCGTGATAAGACATTTTTGGTCTAACTAAGAGGGGATATAGCCTAATGAGTGTATTTTAGATTCACAAAAAATATGACTCTATGTGGTATAGGGTTTTTTCAACTAGTAGGAGTATGGACCACTTAGTGAATATAGTCCTCTATGTGTGGGAAGTTTTCCATTTAGAGTATGGCCTAATATGTATGGTTCCCATAGAATAAGGCCCATTTGAATTGGATATTTGGGCTCATGGGTAATTTTCTAATGCCTCTACTGGGGAAATCACTCTGGCTTGAATCTGTTTCCTTGGGCTAGCCACAATCCTCATAACCTACCGTACCTATTTCCAAAGGTGGAAAGAGTCCACCTCCATGGTTGATAATATTGGCCCCTTGATTGTAATGGTAATATGGGATGTTATATATTCCTTCTATAGTTTCCTTCTTGGAGTATGATTCCTATTCTGGGTCTTTGTTCCAGATATAAGAAATGCTTCTGAATCTAGTTTTTGGTTCTACTCTCTAGTGGACACAAGTTAATTACAATTATTATTCTAGTTACAGGGAATATAATTTTAGTTGAATATAATAATGGTGATGAGTGTATTGATAAACTATAAAATTCATCTAAAATTGAGGTTATTAATTTTTCATTAGCTCATGACATGAGGTGTATTATCTGTAATACATGAGTCATACCATGATTGATAATTGGTAACTTATTCTTATTACAGAAGGAATTCAAGTCTTATAACCTCTATAATCTTATGCTCATTACACAAGGTGGATCAAATTTTTCATGTGAGGAATCTACACCAATTTGGTTCATAAAATATATTCATAGCACATAAGGATTCTTATATTCATCAACTAGTGATTCGTGTTCTTATCACACCAGGTAAGAACATAAGATCATCTACTAAGGTAAGTGTTTAAAGATCATATGCTCATCACATAGGGGATTCTTTGGCACATCGCCTAAGGAATCTCATGCTCCTCATGTGAGGTATAATCCTAGGATCATTACCCATGATATTAATAAGAGATCTTATGATCATCACTTGGGGGATTCTTAGGCATATCCCCTAATGAATCTATTTATAATCTCATGAGGTATAATCAAGGGAACATTATTTGGGAGATAAATAAGATCATATATTCCCATAACATAGGGACTTCATATTCTCGTCACCTAAGTCAACCTAGGATTATCACCTAGAGTTGGATGTTTCTTGAATTAAGAGTGGTCATGGGTTTATATCTCGGTAAAGGAACTCCCATATTTGAATTTTAGAAGAGGGAACCACCTGATACACTCATCACGTAGGGGTGAGATTAGTTTTATAGCCACCATTTCATTTTTATCCATGAAGTTATTCAATTCCCACCAAACCCTTTTCAATTTCATCATTAACAACTATATTCTATGTCACTGGGAAACTAAAAGGAAAACCCATATCAACTAATGATGTCATCTCCCACAATAACCCACTCATTACATCTTTTAACCATGGAAAGGTTGATGCTTCCCCACTACATGATTTACCACCTCAACCATCTCACATTTTTCCCCAATGGAATCTATCACAACCAAAATAACAAAAAACATCTCAAACAACCCACCCAAAAAACAATGATGATTTTCAACAATAAAAGTAAAGAAGCACAATGTTCTTGATAAATATAATGAAAATTAGTAAACACATGTGAATCATCCCCTTTACATCATTTTCCATAAAGTATGGTTTATTTTCATCAATCGGTCAATCCATAATACTCACCCATAGAATAAAAAAGCATATTAAAAAAATTATATAAAAATGGGAGACGAGAACAATATTGAAAATAGTTTTGGAAAACATGCCTTAAAGGAGGTCTGGAAAACTGAAGATTGAAAGAATTGTGTGCGACGGGGGTCCGGCAAACTGAAGCTCGAGGGCGGCGGAGGTCCGGAAACGAGAAGCGAGGGTGGCGGAGGTCTGGCAACGTGATCTTAGTGGGTGGAAGAGGGGAGTCCCAGGTTTCCAGTAATGTGAGAGCTTTAGGTCACGAAAAAATGAGGGAACTGTGTGATCAACTTTATAAAAAAATGAACAAAGGTTTTATCAGTGATAACATTTTAGTGCTGATAAAGGTGTCATTTATCAGTGCTTTTTTAGTGCTGATAATAGTACCCTTTTTCAGGGCTACAAAAGCGCTGATAAATCCTTACTATATCAGTGCAAAAATTTTAGTATTGATACAGGGAGTCTTTATCAGTGCTTTTCTAGCACTGGTAAAGGGACTTTTTATCAGCGATATTTTAGCGCTGATAAAGGTTACCCTATATCAGCTCTAAAATTTTAGCGCTGATAAAGGATTTCTTTATCAGCGCTTTTCTAGAACTAATATAGGGCCTCTTAATCAGTGCTATAAAAGTGCTGATAAAGAATCCCTGTATCAGTGCTAAAATTGTAGCACTAATAAAGAACTCCTTTATCAGTGCTAAAATTTTAGCGCTGATACAGGGTAACATTTATCAACAGTTTTTCTTAGCACTGATATAAGTGGGTGCTTCCCTTGCCTGTATTTGTAGTAGTGATAGATAAAAAAAAATTTACCATAGTGAAAACAAAACTGGTAAAAGTAAGGAAACATAGAAGTTAAGGAACAATATGTTTAAAAATGTGTTTTCTTGTGTAGTGGATGTGTGGATAGACCATATAATCCATCCAATAATTTAATTATCAATTTTATAGTCACTTAGGGTGATATTAACTTCCCATTATTGAATAGTTTTGGGTATTTACAAAAATGTCACTCCTCCAATATAAAAGGCCACCTACTCCTCTAACTTATTCACACATACTAATCCATTTTTATCAAAAAAAATACCTACCAAAATCCCTCCCCAAAATAATTATACATGTTATATATCTTATATTAATTAAATAATACCAACCCTAGGGTCCTTAAAAAGAGATCCAAAAGGTGTTGTTCTATGTGAAGGTAATTTTTTCCCTAAACTCTTTCATTTTTATTTATTCTTTCACCAACTACATTAATGTATTAATAATTAAAATTTAATAAAAAATTATCTAAAATATATTATTAAGTTACTATTTTAATTTAATAAACCATTTCCACCTCCTCTTCCATCATATGAGAAATGAAACTGTTGACCTAGTGTATGGTGGACTGCCACCACGCGAATCGATGTAATTCGTTTTCCATCACTGCCTCCCACAGATGAATATAATGATGTATATAATGATGTATATATTATTTTTATGATATAATTATACTTATGTACTTATATTATCACATATAACTTCTTAATTTCCATTCCTTGGAGAATATGATAATGTCGCTCGTGTGTACGTCAAATTACCTCTTAACAAAGTGATGTGATTTGTTTTTCACTTAAGATTTACATGGAAGGTAATAAGGATTAATTTTATGTTTATATATGATATTTCTGTAATATTGATCAATATATCATATAAATATATCATATAATTTCTTACCTTATTAACCATTTAATAAATAATAACGATGTTCATGTGTATGGTAGACTACTGCCTCCCAAAGTGAGTGATTTCTTTTTATTACTACATCATATGTATGGTCTATGTCGGTGTACTTAAATAAATAATATTATATTTATGATATAATTATGATACTACATATATAAAATAAAACATACCTTCTTTCCATCATGATCATCAAAAAATGGAAACGTTACTCATGCGTATGTACGACCTACCGTCTCCATGATTGTAATGAAGTTCATTTTACATAACCATATTTCATGGCTAGTTTTAAAATTATAAAGTATATATAAAAATGATAATTATTTCATGATAAAATTTATAGATATGATTAGATAATAATATCCTTTTACCTTACTCAACTTATGAATGTGATTTTGGACATATGAGTCTTTTATCGTTAAAACATCTAAAGTGAAATTAATTAGCTAAGTAAATGAATATGAAAGTTTAAAAAATAAAATAAAAGGAATAATACAATTGTAAAAGATTATTAATAAATTAAATAATTAAAAAATAATTATTATTCATGAAGATATGGGACACACATGATGATTCAGACTTGAGGTTAGGGTTTCATCTCAAAACTTCCTTCTTTGAGACATGTTTTCTTTTATGAACCTAATTTATTTTTATATTTTATATATACATAAAATTTAAATATTATATGATTAATAACTCATGATTTGTTATATTTTAAGTGAATATTTATTTATTTCCTTTACAGGGGTTTTGATTCAAATGTTACCAAGGTGGTATGAGTTTATACTTCAATCCCATTTTATTTGGGATTTTTTGTTATTGGATTTTCATTAAAGGAAATTATTTAATAATTTTTTGATAAAACCTTTTAATTTTATTTTCATTTAGTTATTCATGAAATTTTAATGTAATATTACCATTATCCTCTCTTTGTTACTTAAAAATATTGACATAATGTTTTTAAAGAAAAATTAACTGTATATCTCACTTCGGTCGAAAACACTATCGTTGCCATGTCCATGTTTTCCTAAAATTATTTTTAAAAAATGTTTTAATAATATTTTATTATTTCTTATATATATTTTACCGTTTTTAATTTTTTTTAAAATGTTCTAATAAGTAATATTCTTATTGATTTGTGAATGAGGTACTTCTTAACTTTTTATCATAAATGTGAAAGGAATCATTGTTTTAACATGTACGACATAAATACTTTTTTCTGCCATCATGACCATTATTTTACATGAATATTAATTTATAAGTTTACAAGTTTATTTTCAAATAAAATTATGTTCATATTTTTTTTGTGAATTTTTGTTTTCCAAAAATTGATTTTCAAATTGGAGCGGTTTTTTTCCTCGATATTTTTTTTAATATTTTTGAAATTATTTCTATCCATCAATGAAAATAACATATAATATCATTTAATACATATAAATACTATTTATATGTATCTTATATATTTAAATTTCTCTCTCTTTATTAATTTTATATGGGTAATACATATCTTATTATCATTTCCCAAATGACTTCATTATGAAATTTCCTTTTATTATGATATGAAGAAAGATTATGCAACCCATTTTCTTTCCATGAGTAATTATTATGTTATACCTTATGATTTATTTCCTTGATGTGTCACACTTAGATCATTAACATGTTATCATGGGTGTTCCTAGATATTTCCCCCAATGAATTTGGTAAATATTTAGTCTCATTAGGCATCTTTCATGGGATTAGGGAGTAAACCTAATCTGTTATGGGAATTTTCCACCATGTGATATTTTCTAGGTAGTTTTTATTAACTCTTTTTTAGTTATTTTTTTATTGCTATCACATTTTCTTTGATCCCATGACCTTTTGATACCATTTTCATTATGTTATGCTTCCATGTGATTACTCATGTTCCTTCCCTTTTATGATATCTTGTTATACCTTTGACTCGCATATTATGATTCCTTATTAAGTTTACATACTTACTAATATTTTTAGATCACTTTTTTTCTACGTATTCCCAAGGTTATCCCATGAATTTTAGGTGCTCAAATCTATTTAGGAGCTGATTGATGAAACGAAGAAAAATATTCCATTAACTAGTTTCTTTTTATGTATTATGATCCTAGTCTTACAAATATAATAAGGCTCATGATATTTAGGATTGTACTTATTGAATATTTATATTTAAAAATATTTTAATAATATATTTAAAAGGATTGGGTAGCTATACATGACATGATGTATCCCCAAGATGATTTCAACCATGATACAATATTCTTAGTGATTATAAATGTTTCTTGTTTATCTATTTTTTGTATCATTTTTTAATATATAATAATTTATGTTTTTAAATTCCATAATTACATACATTAGAAGATAGAAGACATTAGGGTGATAAGTGTGTATCATCCCAATGAATCCATAATGACACATATTAAAAACCTGATGATCATAGATATATTACTTATTGTTAAGCCTATTAATCCCATTGTTTTTTGATAATTTAATGTAATGATAGCTTGTTTTAATTCTTATATGACTGATGTAACATTATTTATGTGTATGAAATGTTTTAATATAGGTTTTTTTTCTTTTATGATGATAATTTTATTTATTTTTATAATATGGTTTTAGTAATTGTGTTTTTTGAAACTTCGGTATAGTATCTTGAATTTTGTTTGCAGTGTTCCGATTTATTAACTTTTATTTGTGGTTTAAATAACCACTAATATTAAAAAACCATCCATTAATTATTGGTGATTAAAACCATAAAAATACAATGAAAATCCACCTCTATTTATTTTGGAATATATTTAACTGTTGAGAAAAAATTAGTGGTAGTTATAACCACTCCTAAATATGGGGAAAATTATAAACATCCATGAAAATAATTAGTAGAGGTTATAATATCTTCTAAATATGTGAAAAAATACCATATAGTTTATATTTATTTCTGGTGGTTTCAACCACTGCAAATTATTTTATATTTTGTAGTGGTAGATAACTATTTCCAAATAACAGTTCCAAAGTGGTTTTTATTAACCAAAATTAATAAAAATATTTGATGAATTTAAATTTTCAAAAACATTATATGTGGTAGTTTTAAAAACTTCTGAAAATCAAATAACAATGGTTTAAAAAGCTTTATATTATTGAAAAAAAAACCTCTATTAGTGAATTTTCTCATAGTAGGAGAACCACTCCATAAAACTATCATTTTAGGTAATAATTCCACATGTGATAAACAGAAATTCATTGATGTCATGATGATAAGTGTTTCAAGTGAATTTCTTCACAATAAGTAATAATGTGACTCATTTTATTCATTATGTTTGGAAAACATTGGGATAATTAAGACTATGCCACATTAAAGTCCATGGTGATTATATAAGAAGCCAAAATGGTCAAACATGGGAGTCTTTAATAGATCAAAAATACCTATAGTACATATGTATTCAAAACAAATAAGGAAGAACCATATCACTCAAGATTTGGAGTGAGTTTTGAGACCAATAGAACTATTTAAATATTTTTTTAAAGATCATGAAGTTAAACATGAGAAAACCTAATCCTATAGGCTCATGTAGGAATATCATATTATATATTATAGAATAAACCATGATATTCTTCATATATTTATACCAATGGATCAATGTTGAAAATAATTTCAGTGACTAGGGTGTATAACCAATCACATGAGGATATTATAGTTGGGGTATATAATCAATCATGAGAAAGGGAAAGTTTTCCTGAGGGTATAACTAGTTAAGTGGAGTAGAAACATAGTTGACTATATGTTAGTGAAATTTATTTCATATATAGTGGTTAATTCATGGTTGTGGTGTCTAACCAATCGTAATAAGTAGTAGGTATTTAAGTTCAAACCTTGTAACTATGATACACTTCTATCCTTTCATTATTATTAAACATGAGTTGAGGTTGTGAGAAAACATTGAGTGGAATTATAACTTTAATAATCTCAAGTGGTTGAATATAGAATTAATAAAAGAATATCCCTACCCCCCAGTGGTCAATCAAACATAGGGTATCACAAGTCGTATTAGGTAAAATTTAGGTTCCCTCTGAAATGATCCAATTTATCCATATTTATTTTAATAGTTTTAATTAAGTGAAGATTTTATGATGTTTTTGAGCTACCATAGATGAGGAAAAATTAAGATACTTCTAATGGTAAAAATATTTATATTTTTTCCAAGTCTAAGAAAAATATGAGGAAAAGAGATCCAAATAATTTGAAGAATAATCCAAAAGTTAAGGGGAAAACACCATGAATTGAAGGTAATTAGATTTGTATAAGTAGTAAAAATTATTTTGATTATTATTATTCTAATGAATTTTTTTCAAGTTATAATGATAATTTATCATGTAGTGATCTTCATTATGAAATTAATGATCATTTTAATAAAGTTATAAAAGAAGTGTTCACATTTATACTTGATGTAATCAATGGAATTCTAAAATAAAAAATCATATATAGAAGAAGAAGTTAAATAAATGAAGAATGCACTATGTAATAGGTTCAAAAAGTGCACTACTCTCATGTATTTGGTGAAAGTAAGGGAGAAATATATATCACCTCTCAATGGAATATGTTTCTTTGTTGAATAATTATTGAAAAGGTTTTTTGTGATAAAGTGTTCACTAAAACAATATTTTTGGAAGTTTTACATGAACTTGAAAAATTACACAAAACCTGTATGGATGTTAAAAATGATTAATTTGGGGTTATAGAAAAAAAAATAAAAGAGCTTGATAATTATTTACAAGAATTTACAGATGTTTATAAAGAAAAAATCTAGAAGATAAAATAGGAATGGTAAAAAAACCAAATTCTAGTCATGGATAAAAAAAACTCCATCAACATTAATTTTCTTGATCTTGAAGTAAGGTTGAGAAATCTAAAATCCACACAATTTGGTCATTTATAGGTTTTGGGGAATAAATATGATTCCACATAAATATATATTTATTTTCATAGTCATATGAAGACTTATATGTGTTGAATAAGTTCTTGAATTCATTCCATGATCAACCTTGTAACAAGATCAGTTGAAGAGGTACCATGAATAATAAAATCTATTTATTATACTAAATCTATTTTTCTATATATCCTAGGCTTTAAATAAAATAATATACAATTTTGGATGAGTACATATGATGATAATTTTGTCACTATGTCTATGGTGGATAAAAGATTGTTTAGGAAATATATTTCTTTAAAAGGATCCCAATTAACCTATAAGAATTCCCAAAAGTCAGAAATAAGTTAAGTATGGACAACATTAAATTCATATAAAACAATCAAGATTAATAAAGAATTTTTGGAATTGTAATAGTTTTAAGAAAAATTCATTAAAATTTTGGCATAACATGTCAATTTATGGAGATCATATAAGGCCAAAATTAAGGTTCAGTGAAAATGAAGAGAATAGAAAACCTATTGAGAAAAGGTATAAAATAAAATAAAGGGAAAATAATTATTCATTGAGGATAAAATATAAGAGAAGTATTGAAAAAAAATCCTCCTAAAAAGTCAAATAATAATGGATAATGAGATATCATCATCCCAAATAAAAAAGTAGATAAGAATACAATAAATGGAAACATGACAGTTGTTGAGTTTTTTTGTTTAAGGTGTAAGATATCCAGGTATACATCCATAAAATTCTTGGCATGGTATCTTGGATAGTTGGAGCCATTTAAAAATAAAATGAAAGAACCTAAAGATTCTTTTTCTCTAATTACTAAAGTTTAAGAGGGAGTTTGGAAAAAAAATAAAACATAGGGATGAAAGGAACTCAAGGTTGAGACTAAAGTATCATCCTTGATACTCTCAGTAAAAGAGAAAGGTCCCTCTTTATTATTTTATTTCATTTTTTTTAGATAACATATAGGTATTGGAAATATTTTATGAGTATTTCCACAACAGGAAATCAAGGATGTTTTTCTTCAGAGAATATCATAATTACCATGATGAAGTATAAATGAATACATCCCTTTATGGGAATAAATAATGGGAAGAAGATGTCATAAAATGAATCTGTAATTTCAAGATAGTTATAAAAGACTGGAGATTTAGAGTTTCTAATTAGACTTATAAGCCTTGGTTTTGATTATATTGAATGTGGTTATAAAGGTTGAGTATTGTTTGAGGAAAAAAGGAGGAAATTTTTGGGTTCTTTTAAAATTAACATGAAATATTTTGATGGTTTTCTAAGTTCTGTGAAGTTTACTTATTTATCATGTTAGATATATTTTCTTAAGAAACCCCTAAAATGATATTTTGAGCATGGTGTCACATGAATTGAATTTTATAGATAACATTGATGATATTGGTTACGTCTCTCTTGTTTTATATACTAGTTTATCCCATGTATACTTACATTATATTAACTAAAGGATCCCTTATAAACAAACCATGTGGTATCATTCTACTCACAAGTGACTGAAGACTATTTTTTAGATATGAAAAGGGAGAAGATAATGGTGTTTTGGGAACATCTAAAGAAAAAAAAAGTTGAGAAGACAATACCTACAATTTATCTATATTTATTATCAATAAGGGGAGAATAAATAATTCATTGAGGAACATGTATTGACATTGAATTTTATTGATATTGGAAACAAATTTAAAGGGATATATTGAAATCATTAAGTGAGAATTTCATTTTTTTCAATCAGTACAACTGTTATTATGGAGAAGCACTCAAAATTTCATTGTTAAAGGAAATTGAGAATTCTTGTAGGATTTTTTTGGAATCATGAGCTAGAACTATAGGTTATATTTCTAATATATCCAGGTTTAAATGTGATGATTTATGTTATAATATAAAATCTAATAGAAAGTACTAATAGTGACATAATTGTATACAACTTTTCATAAAAGTTGTAATTACTTGGAATTTATTAAGTCTTGAGATGATTTTGAGTTAAAATGAATACCTACGTAAAGGTAATGTAATAATGTGTAAAGGTCATATTGTAAAATATGAGATGCATAAACTTTAAGAATACTTTGTATAAATCTTATGTAAATTAAAATGGCTATGTAAAGGTTAGACCTAGACCACATAGAGGTAACTTTGGAAAACTAAAAGTTGTATATGAGAAATAGTAAACTATGTAAAGGTTATACTAAAGAAAAAGGACCTACTTCAGGGTTATGTGCACTCTACATAAAGGTAATTTAATATTTTAGTTAGTTATTTAAAGGTAATTTGATCATATTACTTCTATGAGTGTATGTATTTTAATTACATCCTCATAATTTAAGAGAAATCCTTATATTATGAATTTAATTTCATTGTAAGACTTTGTGGTAGCATATATTTTGAATTTTATGACTTGTTTATATGAATTCAAAGTCATACAAGATGGTAAAACTCAAATAATGAGATTTGTAGATTCGTGATTTCTAAATAAAAGAGAGATCTAAGTTTGAAGATGTTTTTATGTTGTTATTAATGAATAAAAATCATAATCACTTGAAGAATATTATGATTTGAGATATTTAGTTTGGAGTTATAGTCAACGAAGAATCTAGAGTATGATATTCTCCATGATAAATAAATAGAGATTGTGTCACAGAGGTCTATGAAATGAAGATGACCACACCATGTTATATTTTATATGGTCTTTTAGTGATCATTTAAGGTGAATTTCATCATGTTGAATTTATAAATTGGAAGATAAGGAGAACCACACCATATAAATAGGTGTTTTAGTTAAAAATTCCACCTCTAAGAAATGATGACTCATTTATGTGATGGTGACAAGTATTTCAGGTGAGTTGCTTCATGATTAGGAATAAAAACACATTTTATTCTTTTTGTTAAAAAAATGGAAAGATAATGACGACCATAAAATAGTAAAGGACTTGGTGAATTCTTGGGAATCCAAAAAGGAAACGACCTTACCATGGTCTATTATTGAGGAAAATTTTGAGAATAACCCAATATTGGAAGTCCAACATAGGGAGTTCCACCCCACAAGTTTCAAGTTTTATATAGAATTTTATACATTCATGAATACATGAAGAAATATTTAAAATGTTTTAAATGGTGTGGATTTATTATATTAAGAGATTGTGATATTTGAATATAACATGAAATAAAAAAATAATTAGTCATATAGTGACTTAAAAAGGAGTTTTGATTGGGGATTTCAATGCGTTTTTAATAATACAAGATCATGGCACAAGTCATGTATATTTCTATATATTGAATATGAAAATAATTTTGAAAAAATATATCACATTATATTTTATATGAGTTTTTAATATAGGTGATGAAGGATAAAAAATATTAGAAAAAGTGATAACATGATACATTATTGTATCGAAGAGTGGTGAAGTATTTTGAAGTTGGGAGTCATTCATGGAAAAATAAGACTTGAAATTCCTGAGTATTAAAAGTTCCAAGGAATAATTGTATCAATAAATATCTAGAGTGAGTTTTGAGACCAAAAAAATTATTTTAAGTGGTTATTAAAGATATTGAAGTTCTACATGAGTAAACATGATTCTGTAGGATCATGGAGGAAAATCACATCATTTGGTGAAGAAGAAACAAGGGGATATTAATGATCTTTCTACCTTTGGATCAATTTTAATGATAAGACTAATTACTGGGGTGTATAACTATTTTCACTAAGGAGTTGTGGCTACGGTTTATAACCAATCATGATAAATAGAAAGTGTAATTGGGATCACAACTAGTTACATAGAGTTTGAATACAGTGGACTCTATGTTGGTGAAATCACTTTTATATATAGTGGTTAATCTATGATTGGTGTGTCTAACCAATCATATAAAGAATTATATCTTTAAGGACAATCCTTATAAATCCTATGTTCTTATCACCTTTCATTATTCCTACACATGAGGTGAGGTTGTGAGAAACCATTGAGTAGATTAATAACTTTTACAAGTTCAATAGGTTGAATTTATAAGTCATAAAATAGGACCACTAATTCACCTCTAGTGGTCAATTGTCCATGGGGTATCATAGAGTCCAGTTGGGTTTTTAAAATTCAAATCATGAAATCCAATCCCTATTGTATGGTAATGATGCACGATTATCCAGGACCATAAAACAACCATGTAGGTGCCTCCGTCTATAACCGAGAGCTACATGATATATATATATATATATATATATATTCCTAAAGACTATGAATTGACCAAGCACTCACCTCTACCTCCTTAGGTGACTTGTATGATCTGGATCCACGGTCCCTATGAACATTCACCTCAACTATGAAACTTTCACTTTACCTCTAAAAACATAAGGACAATTCCAAATACAACTAAAAATATGGGGTTTACCCATTAAACTCGATACATTACTATTATCCTCACCATAGGATTTTCATCATTGAAAAGTACCCATGATTCAATTTTCTCTAAAAATGATGTATATTACTACAACATCTGGTACTATCTCTACCATGTCTCCCATTGAATTAGCCCATGATTCCATACCACCCCCACCAACTAAATACTCCACCCTATTAATATTTTCATCTACATATATGATATCATAATTGTACTTTCAATAACGTTCACATCTAGATCTAAATACATTATATCATAGAAAATAATTTGATAGAGTCTTATTTGGTGATTCCTCATCTAAGTGGCGTGGAATATGTTGTTCAGTTCAACATAGTTTAATAGAAACTCCAAGTGATAGGCCACATCTTTGATTCCCTTGAAAACCTCAAATATACCAACATACTAGAGTTCCCACTTACCTTATTTATGAATTTGTTTATGTCCCATCCATTGTGATAATTGCAAGAAGACTCAATCCCACACTATAAACACCAATAGTCATTGATGATGATCAACATAATACTTCTGATGAGTCTAATAAATCACTAATTTATCTCAGATCATGTGAACCCATTCTATCATCTTCTATACCAAATTAGGCACTAAAAGTAATATATTCCCGGATTTTTTCCAACATAATGGTGATCGACATGGACTTCCATATATATCTTCAAAAATATCCATCCAAAATTTATTATTGATAATTATTAATATATAAACTCCACCAAATACACCTTATCTTTCCATGATATCCAAAAATTTAGAACAAAATCTCTAAACATGTTATCAAACTTTTATGTGGTCTATTACATCTAGTCATCCATATAAGGGTGATATGTTATACTCATATTTAGGTGAGTAACCATCATATTATAGATTTATCATAAAAAATATCAATAGAAATCATAGATCTCTATCCAACATGATCGATAAAGTAACTCCATGAAGCCTTACCACCTCATCGACATACAACATACCCATGTCTTTTAATAATAACATCTCCCAAATGGGTAACAAATCTTCTAACATAATAAACTGATCAAAAATTACTCATATCGCATCATTATTCCATGGTGATCTTTGGAAACTAGTAATGAAATCCATTATGATGTCTTACCACTTCCATTTCAGTATAAGGAAAGTTTAAAAATCCCCACATATCATCGATAATTTTCCCTCATCTTCTAAGAGGTCAAGTACTAAGAGACATAATCAGCTATATCTATCTTTATCCTCGCCTACAATAATTTTCATTCAATTTAATGACACATAACTTCCACTCCATTATTAATTTCCCAACTGAATATATGGAATTCACCCATCACATATTTTCTCAGACCCAAATTAACCACCACTCTTTCTTGAAAATAGAGCATTATTTATATCACATGTGACCAAATATCCATGGTCTCCAAACCATTTATGGTATAACTAGTCTTCTTACATTCAACATAATAATTTTTTCCCTCCATGATTTGGTAAAAAAATAAAAAAATGGATGTCAATATTATTTAACACCACATTGCTTTCCTCATCATGAAGCTTCGTATAAAAAAACCATAAAACTCATCAGTTTCCATGGCTCTTCGAATGACTTCACTTCTTGATCTTTCTAACTAAAGGAATATGCTATTAAATCAAACATCCATTTCATACAGGTTAACTCTAAATCAAAATTCTAAAGGTACTTCGTCACTACCTCAGGTTATATCCAACCAAGAGAAAAAGTACCTGAGGATCATATTATCTAAATGCGCTACAAATATTTCATTGAATAGGTAATTAAGAGAGATAATATTATCCTCATTTTTTATATGTATTTAAATTATTTTAACCCTCCCAATTTATCAATTTTATCTTATTTGTATCAATTTTGGATTTATAGTGTGTTTTGGGATAAAATGATGAAATTTCTTAATTCTGAAATTTTAACTTATTTTAATCACAAGGGTATTTTGGGCAAAAATTTTAAAATATTATTCAAATTTAAGTTATTTTTAATGTATTATTCTATGATTTATTGAATTTAACTTTATATTCTAGACCAAGATCTGATTAAAACATCTATAGGTCTAAAAAATCAATCAAGTTGAAGAAGTGTTCGGGCGAATAGAGTGGACCCCACCTTCGAAATGAGGCATAACGGGAGATACACACCTAAAATTGAAATGATTCAGTCGGGATAGAAAACAAGACACATATGAGAATTTAAATAACATATTAAAAGGAGTTTTTAAGGCATTAAGGTGTATATTGAATGATATACATTAATGAATATTTATGGAATTTTCATCCAAAAAAATTCTTACTCATTATTTATTCCATAACATTCTCTAGATGCAAAAAATTAATGTGAAATTTGGAGGAAAGATAAGAAATTCAATTTATAGAATCCAATAAGAAGGGACCCAAGGGTTAATTAAATACATGGTGTGATAAACATAAGAAATTTAAATGAAATAAAATATTAAACTAACATGTAATGAAAAAATTTTCTTAGTGAAGAAAGAACTTGGCTTTTATGGTTTGGTTTTTGGGTTTCATCATTCTATTTGATTATATTTAGATTAAGTTTGATAATTAAATTCAGAAATATAATTAATTAATTAATATTATTTTATTTAATTTGTTGAAATATCTAATTCATTTATCAATATTAATTTCCACCTCCTCCTATAATCAAGGTTGATGGCACACCTTGATCAAGAGTATGATAACTATCCAAACCTGGCTCCATAGTATGTTATTTCAACCACTTAATGGATAAAATCCATTGTATAAATATCATTTATCAAGTATAATAGAGGGAAAATATTTAATAAAATAATATAAATGAGTTTGAGATAAGTGTTTTGGTGGAAGATCGGTAAACTCATGCGCATCACTCTTTCTCATCATAAACATAATAAAACATAAGAATTTAAGCATTGAATACCACATACCTCCCCCCATGGACAAGCCTTAGGTTATCCCTTTATTTATTTGGGTAATATTTTATAGTAGAATGATAAATAAAGAAAATAAAATTAAATAAATTAATATAATAAGGATGAGGAAACAATAATAAGAAGAATACACACATTAAATCAAAAATTAAAAATAGAATAAGAATAAAAGAGGGTGGAAGGGTGGAAGAATAAAAAAAAATTAAAAACCATGAATGAACTATATTTTATTAAAAAAATAAATTGAAATTTTGTTTTAAATAAAAATAAATTAAAAATAATAAAAATAAAAATTGAATACCAAAAGAAACGGGTGCAGTAGCTTCCCCTCTGAAATCTATCCTCTGAAATTTTTCTCCTATTTGGAAGACCATGTCTTCAAATCACCCCAGGGTCCCTTATTATAGGATTATATAAATTTAATTTCATATATTTCCTCTAAATTTTACATTAATTGGATGTATCTAGAAGAATTTTTGCAATAAATAATGTTTATGACTTTTTCTTGATGAGAATTCCGGAAATATTCCTTTAATGTATATCATTTACAATGGCCACATTAATGATTTTAAAATTCATTGTAATTAATTTTTAAAACAAACATATGAGTCCTCTTTCCTATCTAGGTACAATAAAATAACTTTTAGGTGTTTATCCCAAGTTATTCTTCAATTCTATAGGTGGGTCCACTCTTTCCACCAGAACACTTTTTCAAATTGATTGATTTTTTAGGGCATCTATAAGTTCAAATTAGCTCTTGATCCATAAGATCAATTTGAATCCAATAAATCAAGTAATACTAAAAACTAAATCCAATTTGAATAATATTTTAAAAAATTATCAACAAAATACCCTTGTGATTAAAATTAATTAAAATTCTAAAATTAAGAAATTTTCACATTTATCCCAAAAAACACTATAAATCCCAAAATGATACAAATAAGCTCAAATTGATAAATATGGAGGGTTTAAATAATTTAAATACACATAAAAAATAAGTAAAATGTTATCTCTATCAATTCCCCTACAGTTAAACCATTCTCTTCCTCAAGCATAAAATTTCAACAGTAAATTTCAAAGGGCACCAATGTTGCCAATATTAAAATTTCAATGTAATAAAATAAAACAATTTTCAATGTAATATCATATTATGAAATTTCAAATAAAAAATAAATTCATTTTAATATTTTCCAAATAAATAATTAATTAATGTAGTTTAATTTTCCCCTTTTGGAAAATGATGTAACTTCTCTTATTATTCATTAAAGTTCCACAATTTATTACTATAGAACTTTTCAAGTCATGATTTACCTCACTTTTTATTATTTTCTCTCATCTATCATGATAGAATTTAATTAGAGTTATGATCATATCATGAGAAAATTCTCTTTATCCATAGGATTTTAAAGAAACTACTTTCTTCACTTTGTAAAGTCAAAAGGCACATTAGATAATGAGGACTTTCAATAAAGGTTAAAATGACTTGGAGGCTTAGGTTTGGAAGGTTTTGATGCTTTAAAAATTAAGGCTCAAGGAGGAGGTTTATCTCTAAAGAACAATTCATGATATAAAAATTAATCTTTAATGAAATTATCCTCTTAAATATAGAAACTCCAATTTCCCCAAAGTTCAAAGTAAATTTTATGATCAAATAAAACATAATGAATGATTTGTGAACCTTCGTGAAATTTTCACTAATTTTATATCTTTTTTGTTTTTCAAAGTAGTTTTTTTCATTTTTTTTATTTTTCAAAATTTATATTTAGAATAAATATCACATACACAACCTAACCATATATGATAAAAATAAATTTTATAGTAATGGTGATTATTGATTCTTCTAAGTCACAACCCATTTCTTTTCTTTTTATTTTTATTTTTGGTTTTTTAGAAGGGAAAACAATTGATTAAATTGAATAAATAAAAACCCTTTATTTATTCCCACAATATCACCCACACACTTTTTCCTTACAACGCATTTCATACTATCCATCGTGACTCCCTTCACCCAACACTTCAACTTTAAAAATCATGAAAATACTAAGAGTCGGGTAGGAATTGATAAAAATGGCTTGAAACATGGCTAATCCCTATAAAGGTCATTCTTGGTCTCTATGGGTTAAAGAAGGATTGATGAAAATGTTTTATTTTAAGGGTAATGCATTTTCAAAATATGCCTCAATCATATTGAATTTGGTTTTGTACAATTATAGGTTTGACAAGTTCAAATGAAAGTTCTCGAAGGTGACATATCCCAAGATTAGTCAAAAAATATGCTCAAGATAAAATAGGTAGTAATTGGTCTAAAAATACTCCCTTGAATTGGAATAAGATATTAGAAAATCACTCAAGGCCTGATTAATAATAAAAATGAATTTACATTAATTTCAGAAATTCAATTAATGAAAAATCTTAGGTAAATTTAATTTACATGAATCAATTAATTCCCTCAAATCATGAGTCCTCATTTTAATATCCATGATTAAATTTAATCATAAATTCATCATTTTACTCATTAAATATCATTAATATTGAAATCTAAAACATGGAATCATAGGATTCCAAAGAAACTCATGTCACCTAGATTAGTCAAGTAAAGCATAATTCAAGCATGTGCATGAAATTTTCCATTTAAATCTTAGAACATGTTTGGGACAAAAATTGTAGAGAGTATGAATGATAAATAATAAAAGTGAACTCCCTTTGTAAATGAAGCTTTTTTATCTTTACTCCTTGACTATTTGGAGTGTTGGTCAGATTATAATACTCAAGAGGGGGGTGAATTGAGTATCTATAAAAAATTTGTTAATACATGGTTCTTTGAAAATTTCCCCCTGTTAAAAATATAATCTAAGTCAGTTTTTAGTAAATTTATAAGAATCTTGAATGTTCAATTAATTTCTCAATATATTTATTAGTTCTTAGATATAATAATCTAAATATAGATATAACTTTTGAAACTAATATAGTGGTTCAAAAACAGATATAAACACTTGTTAAACTAACTATCATAGTTTAGTTTAGTTTTATGAAATATGTGGTAAAGAGAGTAAAAGTAAAAAAGTAAAAACACAACAAAAATAAAAAAAAAGAGTTTCAATCTCAAGCAGGGACTTAATCCTCTCCACATGGTTATCACATGTCACCAAGTAGTTTAAATTAATAAACATTTTGATCCACACCCAATATCAGGGTTCACAACAGCACACAAGGCTGTCCAGGTCACCCTTGACCTATGCCACAGTTTTTCATGAAAAAAACAACAAATATGTCACACATGACCTATTCCATAGTCACTACTACAAATACCCCTTTAATCAGCACTAAAAAAGGCACTTAATAGTGCTATAAAAGTGTTGTTAAATCAGGTGAAGATAAAGGTAGGGGGTCCCCTTTATCAGCACTCCAAAAAGCGCTGATAAAAACCACTTTTATCAGTGCTAAAAAAATCCCTGATAAAAGGGGTCGTTTATCAGTGCTAAAAAGAAGCAGTGATAAAAGGGTCCTTTATCAGCGCTTTGTTTTTAGGGCTGATAAAATACCCCTTCTATCAGCGTTTTTTTAGCGATGATAAAATTAAAAAAAAATTTAAAAAATTTAAAAAAATTTAAAAAAAAATTAAAAATATCCTGCAAATCGGGGGGGCTTTTATAGTGCTTGAGCCCCCCTTTAAACAGCACTTTCCAGGCCCTCCAGCGCCCACACACACCCCCATCCACCCTATATTAGTGCTACACGCACCCCATATTTATCAGTGCTAGCCCCCCAAATCCACCCCCATGCGCGCGCCCTTGCCTTCCCCAAGATTTGATCTCGAGACCTCCCCCTTGCGCGCCTAAAGCCTTTACCACTCTTCCATATTTATTTTTTCTCTAGTTAATGACATATCTATTTATTTATATATATATTTAGTTATATTTATTCAAATAGTAATATATAGTTATATTAATATATATATATATACATAGTTATATTAATATATATATTTATAGTGATATTAATATATATATATAGTTATATTAATATATATTTTTATAGTGATATTAATATATATATTTATTCATATATTAATATATATTTATATCTATTTATTTATATATATTTAGTTTTATTTTTTTATTTTTTTATTTATTCGTATATTAATATATATTTATAAGATCAATTTTAAATACATTTATAAAATATGTTTTTGGTGTGTTTAAAATAAATAAATATATACATACATACATATATACAACACAAACACACACACATATATTATATATGTTTATTTTTCAGTATAATTATACATATTTATATATATTTACAAATATTATATATTAATATGTATTTACATATGTTAGAATATATAGATAATATATATCAGTTTGTTAATACAAACAAATACAAATACACACACACACACATTATATAGGTATATAAATATTCATATATGTGTGTTTTAAATAAAATGAATATTAGTTTTTCTTTATATAAATATTATATATTGAGAAATATATTTTATATATAAATATGTTTAATAATTAATTTATAAAATTAAATTTTTATGTGTGAATATATAAAAAATATGTATATATTGTTATATATTTGATTATAAATAGCAGTGAATTATAAAAAACGATAAAATTTTAAAGAAATAATATCAATATTAATGTAATAACTTGGAATAAATTCATCCCCACCAAAAAAAAAGCTAACAATACCCCCTTAAACGAGGCTTAAAATCCACAAAATGTTAAAAAATCAGGGTATCGTGACTAAAAACTCAGTTTTAGAGGCCTTCTAGACCCATTTTGGCCTCAAAAAAACCTTTATCGGGGATTCCCTTAGTAATAGGGTTATAGAGATCGTCACAGGATTCTATTTGATATGTGGTAGAGCTCAAACGGACACCTGGATCAAAATTTATGGTCGTTCGAAGTTCGAGTTGCGTTTTCAATATATTTTGGATCTTTTTTTTTAGTCTTCAAATTGTTATTAAATGACTATTAGTCAATAATAATTAGAAAATTATTAATTACAATTATTTTTTTAATTTTTTTATATTCCATTTTCACTAAATATCTTATATATTAAGTATATTAAGTGTAAATATATATTTATACTTATCTAAAATATATTTATAAATTATATATTATATTTTTATCAATAAAACTATATTTATGTATTTATATATTAATATATTATTTTAAATTAAATTTTTTTTTGAGGTTGAGCCTTTTTTAGCGCTTTAAAAAAAAGCACTGATAAAGGCCCCCATTTATCAGCGCTACTAAAAAATCACTGATAAAGGGGGTCCCTTTATCAGCGCTAAAAAAGTGCTGATAAATGGGGTACCTTTATCAGTGCTAAAAAAAAGGCTGATAAAGGGTTACCTTTATCAGTGCTTTTTTTAGGGATGATAAAGGTACCTCCCTTTATGAGTGCTTTTTCGTTAGCGCTGATAAAGTTTGGTGTTGGGAAAAACTGTTTTTGTGGTAGTGAGTTCTATGTGGGATACAAAGGGATAAATAGAGGGTGAGTTTGATAATATCAGGTATCCTCTAGTTATGCACAAGAGTAAGTGTGTGAGTAAATGAAAGATACATAGACTACTTAGAAATGTAAAAAAATGAACATAATAGAGCTAAATATGTAGATTAAGGTTTAGAAGTCTCTTTGTGTTATGTAGTGCAGATCAAGACTCATTTGATGTAGTGGAAATGAAGTTTGATTCCACTTCTGGAAGTTGAATCCAAAATAGAGTATCGTAGACTTCTGTGTTCTGGCTTCCAGGAGTGTGAAATGTTTCGCTCCTTGTTTTAAAGATGATCAGGTTAGCTTGTCAATAGGTTTAGCTCAACTCTTTTATTTTCTCTTATGTTCTTCCTTTTTAGTTCTTGGGTTTTGAAAGTATGCTCGAGAGTTGAAGGTGTTCTTCGGCACTTTTTCACTTACTTTCCACTACTGCGCTTTTTAAATGATCCATCTTGTAATTCTTTTATACATTGAGGTACAACAGACACAATGATATTACAACGTGCATGTCCCTCTTATTGTCCTCTGAATATCCTACAGAAAACATTAAAAAATGTTAGAAACAGTAATTTTTCTAAATATGATGGTTAGATAGAAATTCGAATTAATAAATTAAAAATAGTTTCTTATGACTTTTGGTGAGTCAGAAGTATCAGCGAGTCATTATCATCAGTCTATCAGCATCAGTGAATCTCTATATCAGTGATTCCTTTTCATCATAATCGGTGGCTTTGGGCATTAGTGAGTAATTTTTACTGACAGTCCATCCAGGAATCGGGGAGTCCTCATTAGTGACTCATTTTGAACTATCGGTGTGTCACCCATCGGTGAATCATCCATTTGTAAGTCCTTCAAACTATCGGTGTGTCACCCATCAATGACTCTCCCATCGGTTACTCATCCATCGGTGAGTCTCTTGAACTATCAACATGACTGATTATCAGTGACTTGTCCATCAGTGTGATGTTTGTTCTATTGGTCAGTCCTGCATTAGTGTCTTCTTCGATCGGTGAGTCCTCATCAGTGAGTCAACCATCCATGACTCCTTTGAACCAATCAGTTTTAGTGACTTTGAAAGACTTACAAAGTGTCTGTCTTATACAGAATAGTTCCAAATTATGTGAAATTCATAAATACATATAAATATAAACTTTTCAAATATACTAAAACACAAATACCCATAATTAATCGACTTATTGAAATGTATTATACCATGTGACATAATTTATTTTTTTTATAAATATTTATTGACATGATTATCATTACTTAAAAAATAATATATAAATTATCACGATTTATAAATTTACATGACTTGTGATTATTAAAACAACTATCTCACAAAGGGTACAACAATCTCCCCCTATTTGATAATCACAAATCATTGAATTAATGAGTTATACAAGATGTTAAGGAATAATAATTACTTGAGTTATCATACCAATAGTGAATGTGAATTCTCAATATAACTATAAGGTCCTTCCTATTAAGACACCCCTCAATAATTGTATCAGAGAATATATAGAAGGTTCCTTTTAAGAGAGTTATATCAGAGAACTTTCATTTTCCCCCTTAGTAAGTTATATTTTATATTCTGTTGATTACATGCCATATTTCTTATTCCATAGTGAGTCCTCCCCCTTAGGTTCAGAGTTTATGAAATCCATGGATTTATCCACTATTTTGGTATTAGTAAAAAGGTTAAAAGAAATATAGAAAATTAATAAAAATAAGTCAAAGAAATTTAAAACATAGTGAAGTCAAATTGAGATTCAATAAATTACGAAGAGTATAACCATCAAAAGAAAAGTATAAAGCCCTATCAAAAAAAGATCCACATCTAAGAATTGGGCTTTTGAGATGTTTTCTCATTGTCTAAAGGGTCAATAGTGGGTTTAGTAGGTCGTTTTGTGGATGTAGAAAGGGATAATCCAATAGTTACACCAGGTAAAGCAACGGTTATAGGAACATTAGTTTCAAGGCTTGGTCTCCTCTCTAGTAGAACATGACCTTGAGGATGCTCTCGGATCACTGGATTGACCTAATATAAGGATTGAGATGCTATCATATAAGCAGGTGGTAGTGAACTAGGTCTAGTGGAAGTAGTTGTAGAGACCATTATAGCTTCATCCTATACATGTAGTTAGTGCTTCAACAGTTTAATAAAATCATTTTTGAATTCACCCCCACATTTCATATCCTTTTCAAAATACTCCTTGTTTTACATGAACTTTTAGAAAGTGGGTGTAAAATATTTCAAATAGATCACTTGCCTCTTGAATGCCTCAGTCATTGGTGTTATCTTGAGGTTCTCATCCATGTACTTAAAGTTGTTATTCAGATCATTCTTGGAGTAGATTTTTGCAAAATACTTGTCCACTTTTTCGATGATCGCCTTTTGAGTAGCGAATTCTTCATTTGTACATTATCTCACCATGTTATATACAAGTTCATTATTCCTGTGTACATTGGAAAGAGTCTCTGTATCAGTTTTCATAGCCTTGATCTCTTCTCTTATCATAGTACTGAGGGACTCCATATCAGCAGCAGGAATGGTACCTTTAGAACTATATGCACTCGGAATCATTTTTCCAAGATCATATTTCAACTTTTTCAAATTTGTACTTAGTATATGTGTAACAAGGTTCCTAATAACCTCTATAACACCACCAAGTGTGGTTCTGAAATCATTTGACAGAGATACCATTTCATGCATCTTTGTTTTTACTTTTTCTCATAGCACTGTATTATTTATAATAATGGTATCAGCTATTGTGATTAGGATTGGTTGTATCTCTAGAATCACTATTGTAGAAACCCTATTAGAACTGGCTTTGAAATACTCCTAGATGTAGAAGCTTCATTTCTTACTCTAATAGAGGATCTCAAAAATTCACATATATCAACATTGAATTGTTCAATATCTTCCTTGGTGACATAGTCACTAGGCACTAAATGAACAAAAAGCTCATCAATATTGGGTAAGACCGGTGATGTAGCTGCAGTAAGTTCCACATCATCTTGTAGAGCAGGAGGAGCTACCATCTTCTCATCTCAATCATAATCCATCCCAAACAGGATATATCCTAGATTTATATTCCACTCACCAGAACATGTCCAATATCTAGGCTCAACATTATCAGTTCTTACTCTCCTACCTTGAGTCTCCCCATTGACGTGTGCTTCATCTTTTTCTTCTCGATCTCTAGCCAAAATAACATTCTGTGGAACTGGTACTATCTGAACTACAACGTTTTCTTGAACTCTAGCCACTACAACCACTTCAGTATCCTCCTCATTCAGAGGCATTGGAACAGGTTGAACTTCATCTTATTCCTCTTGACCTCTAGCCATAATATCATTAAGTTTCTGAATGATTCCTTGAGAATCATCCGCGTGGTTATGTATGTACTCATTTACAAAATCTCCAACATTATGTCCATCATGATCAGCAACATCTTATCCAATTGGACAAGCATCATACTATCTATCAGCATCATCATCTTATTTATGTATAGAATCCTCACAAGAATTTTCTACAACTTGTACTTCTTTTAGTGAGTCACTCACATGATCACCATCATCATCCTCAGCATCATCATCATCATCCTCATCATTCTCATACTTGCTCACATATCCTTTAACTCCAGAGACTTCAGTATCTTCCTCATCTTCATCATCCAATAATGTTTCTTGAAAAGGTAACTCTAATGGTGGACTAGATGGTTCATATGACATGTATTTAAGGCTTTCATCAATATTTGGATCACTCCAGTCATCTATAAGAGACCCTCTTCTCTTGGAATCTCGGGATCAACTTCCTCTTAATCTGAATATACAATCTTCTCACGATGTTTAAAACCTATATTAGCTTAATCCCTTGGTCTAGTAGGAGGATCAATAGGATTATGATCCTCATAAAGTTTCTCCTCATCTGATTCCCACATTATCTTCCATGGTTTCCAAAATATCTTCATTGTTTTGTAGATATCTTTGTGTAGGAAGAAACCACTAAAAGTAGTGATCACCTCATCTCCATCCTCCACACATCTTAACTTCTTCAATAATGCAGAAATCATCCTTGGGTAGTATAAATAGGTTTCCTTTTTAGATGGTTTGATCATACCACAAATTTTCACCATAAGGTACCTACATAGATTCAATTATACCTCATTCTTCAAAAAATAAAGCTAAAAACATCTTGGTACTTTAAGGCATCAAAATATCCCTTCCTTTGGAAAATATAGTGCTGGATAAATTTGAAGATCATTATGGTCTATCCATCTAACATTGAAGATATTAACCTCATTGACTTCTAATTTCTAGTCAACTCTTTTAATTCATTTTCATAATATAATAAATCTGAATTTGGTGGAATGTTGCCCTTGTAGTCATCAAATATTCCCTCATGAGGCATCTCTAAGCATTCAACCCACTCCTTTGAAGAAAAAGAAATTTACTTTCCATTTACCATTGACTTTATTCGAGCCTCCTTGGCTCCTTCCAAATTTACTTCCAAGTTGAGATAAAATTTATGCACCATCTTGGGATAGAATAGTCTATCATTGTTTGAAAACCAACTAATCCACCCCTGTGATTCCAAAAGTTTTCAACAATATAGACTTGCTCGACAACAACCACTCAGCAGACACTTCTTTCTCTTGAGTTACTAAGACTCTTCCCAAACCCAGATTCAGATAACTTGCAGCAATAATTGATTATCCTTTCTAATTCTTGACCAATAACGACTTACATGGTCCTTCCATCACATGCTTTTCCCTATCCATTCTAAAATTTCAGGTTTGAAGAAAGAAGTTGAAATGTTGAAGGTTTAAAGGTAGAGTGGGAAGTGGAAGTTCAAAGTGTGGATCAATTTAATTTTATAATTTAAGGATTTTACTTCATAAAAATAAAAAATAGAATAATGGTAAAATAAAAAAAATGAAACTTTGTCGTTTTAATTAAAATATACAGATAGACAGATTTACTAAAAAAATTACCAGGATTTGTTTCACTCTAATGGTTTCACTCAAACGGTTTCACTTGATCAGTTCCACTTGATTTGTGTCACCTAATTGGTTTCACATGATTTATCTAACCTGATTGGTTTCACTTGATCGGTTTCAGTTGATCAGTTTCACACAATCGGTTTCTTCTGATCGGTTTCACCATATCGGTTTCGTAGACGAACATATTTTTCAAAGGGTAAAGTTTAGTTATTTTTATATATTTTTCTTTCTTATTTCAAGTATAATGTAACTCATTCTCTTAGAGTTTAAGGGTTTGGTAAAAATTCCATCAAGTTGATTCTTAGTTCTAATAAAATCAAGAGTTATATCACCTTTTTTATAATGATCTCTCAAAAATTGATGTCTTACATCAATATGTTTTGTTATAGATTGAGAAATTAGATTCTAAGAAATTTTAAAAGCACTTGTATTTTCAAAATTTTTGGGGATATTTTTTAATTGAAATCCAAAGTATAATAAAGTGTGTTTTATCCACAAAATTAGTGCACAACAACTACCAGCAGCAATGTACTCAGCTTTAGTAATTGATAATTGAACAAAAAATTTCTTTTTTATTGCACCATGAAATTAGAGACTTTCCCAAAAAGGGACATATTCCATAGGTTCTTTTTCTATCTAAATTACATCCACTAAAGTCAGTATTAAAATAACTAACCATATCAAAAGGTTTTCCTCTAGGGTAGAACAGTCCAAAATTAGTTGTATATTTGAGGTATTTAAAAAATCTTTTAACAAAATTTAAATGTGACTCTTTTGGGTTTACATTAAATATTTCACATATACACACACTAAAAATGATGTCTGGCCTACAGGAAGTTAATTGAAAAAATTCCCAATCATTCCTCTATAAGAAGTTTGATCAACATATTTCCCATTTTCATCAAGATCCATCTTACATATAGAACTCATATGTGTTTTACTACTCTTAATTCAATCAAAGACATATCTTTTCAAAATATATTTAGTGTATTTACTTTTATTTATAATAATACCATATATGTTTTGAAATATTTGAAATCCAATAAAATATTTAATTTCACCCATCAAACTCTTTTCAAACTCACTTTGCATCATTTTTGAATAATCATTGCATAAATAATTTTTAGAAGATCCACAAATAGTATAATCTATATATATTTTAGATATTAAAACATCTTTAGAAATTATTTTTAAAAATAAAGTAGGATCTTCAACTCCTTTTTTAAAACCTTTTGAAATAATAAATTTAGTTAACCTATCATACCAAGCTCTTGGAGCTTGTTTCAAACCATATAAATATATTGTTAATTTGAATACATGACTTGGAAAAGGTGGATTTTTAAAACCTAAGAGTTGTTAAAAAAATATCCTCAATTATATAACCATTAAATAATGCACTTTTGACATCCATTTGAAAAAGTTTGAAATACTAGTGTTCTACATGGGCAAGTAATATTTTAATGGCTTCAGGCCTAGCTACCGGTAAAAAGGTTTCCTCATAATAAATTACTTCTTCTAGATTATAGTCTTATGAAACCAACATAGATTTGTTTCTAACTATATTTCAATCTTTATCTACTTTATTTATAAACACCCATTTAGTTCCTATGGTCAAGGTATCTTTTGGTCTATTAACAAGATTCCATAATTTATTTCTGTCAAACTGATTAAGATCTTCTTGCATAGTCATCACTCAAAATTCATCATTGATAGAATCATTGATATTTTTAGGTTCATGTTGTGATTATAATTCTTGATGTTCAACCTGATTTCTCAAAGAATCTCTATATTGATTTCCTCTATCTAAATCTCCAACTACAATATCTATGTGATGGGTTTTAAGAGTTATAGTTGGTCTAGTGAAAGTAGGGCTAGTTATTTTAGGTTCATCACTTGGTTCTAGTTCATTATGGCTAGATTCTGGGGAATTTCCAGAATTGGAATTTTTAATAGATTATTTTATAAGATGGTTATATGGTTTAGCATTAATGTTCAAATTGGACGCATCATCTTCAAGATTCTCTAGTGACGTCTTAGGTTTATGTGGATCTGTTTCATCAAACATGACATGAATAAATTCCTCCACACATTTGGTTCTTTTATTAAAGACTCTATAAGATTTTATTGATGTTGAATATCCAAGGAATATTCCTTCATTACTTTTTAAGGAAAATTTATCTTGATTATCTTTAGTGTTAAGAATATAAACTGTGCATCCAAACACTTTAAAATAATTTACCTTGGGTTTCCTATTATTCCAAAGCTCATAAAAAGTTTTTTTAAGGAGAGGTATGATTAAGATTATAATTATTATATAATTAGTTTTATTAATATCTTCATCCCAAAAATAAATCGATAGGTCATATTCATTGAGTATAGTTTGGGAAATTTCTTGTAGGGTTCTATTTTTATTTCTACTACACTATTCTGTTGAGGTATCCTAGGGGCATAGAAGTTATTTCTATAGCCATTTTGTGAGAAAAAATATTTAAAGTCTTGATTTTTAAACCCACATCCATGGACACTTATCAAAGATTTAATTTTGATCTCACTAAGATTTTATATACTCATAGTATACTTGGTAAAGTGAGAGAAATCTTCACTTTTCTGAGCTAAGAAAAAAGTCCAAGTATACCTAGAGAAGTCACCTACAATAACAAAAACATAGTGATTCCTATTGATACTTTAAAATCTAGATGGTCCAAACAAGTCCATGTGAACCAACTCTAGAGGTTGAGTAGTTGTGACTTCTTTCTTTGGTTTGAAAGAGATTTTATGTTGCCTTCTCTTTTGACAGGGATTGCACACTCTATTATCTGGAAACTATAGTTTGGGAAGGTATTTAACTAAACATTTTATGGTCAATTTATTAAGGGAGTGTACATTACAATGTCCTAGTCTTCTATGTTATAGCCAAGACTCTTTGTGAATGGCACTTAGGCAGGAAACATTCTTTGATTCTAGTGTGTCTAAATTTATAGCATATACATTAACATTTCTAAAAGTAGTGACTATTAAGTTATTCTTGGAATAAAAAATATGGCATGAATCATTTTTGAATTTAACATTAAATAAATCATCACACAGTTGATATATTCTAATAAATTTATACTTCAATCCTTCAACATAAAGTACTTTGGAAATTGAAATAGAGTTAGGGTTACTAATTTAGCCTAAGCCGGTGATTTTTCCTTTACCATTGTCACCAAATGTGATATGTCCTCCATAAATATTGCTGAGATTATTGAATACTGAGTGGTATCATATCATGTGTTATGAAAATCCATTTTCCAAGTACTAAATAATTCTATAGGAACACTTTATATAGTTTACCTACAAAACAGTTCATCTAAGAAAATATTTTGTTACCCATATTTTTTTATGTCCAGAAATATTAGTAATAAAGTTTTTAGGAACCCACCATTGTATTATGGGTTTATTATTTTTTTTAAATAAGGTATTTGAAAAATAAACTTTGTTTGGTCTAGAAAAACTTGATGTAGTAAAATATTTATTAAAACTAGAAATTACAGCAAAATCCTGATTTTTGGACAGAGAAGCATTGTTTTTAGATTTATTTATAAAATGTGTTATAGATAAATTTATTTTTCATAAATGATATCTTATTCTAGTAGTATACTTAGGAGCTATCTATTTACCAAAAAATTAAATATGTGTGTTTTTTATCATTAGTAATCGTTTTCATATCCTTCTTTAATTGATCATTAGATAACTTTAGGTCATTATTTTCTTTTAGCAGTTGTGTATTTTTATCTTTCCCAATTTTAAGTTCATATTTAATATTTTAAAAGAGTGTATTATGCTTCTTTAATGATTTATATTTATCCTTCAGTTCACTAAAATTTTCTTATAGCATATTACAATACTAGAACAGTTCATCATATTATATATTTTCAGAGTCAGATTCATCTTTAGAATAATATTCACCAGATATAGTAGATTTTAAGAGTACCTATAGGGTAGTTATCATAAATAACGTGTATTATATATCTTCTTTCTCATTCTAAGAGGAAGCAGATTCAATCTATATGTCCTCAAATGCACTCCAGGTGTCCTTTATTGCTTTCTTATATTTCCTATTTCTATACTCATACTTATTTTATAATTAAATTTAGGACAGTCAGCTTTGACATTCCCTTTACTTTTGCATTCAAAGAAAAATATTTCTCCTAATTTTTCAATGTTCTTCCAATCCATTTTCCAAATTCCTTTGTTTTCATATTTTCTTTTATAATTGGGATTCCTGAAGAACTTTTTATTTCTTTAAAATTTTCTCAATATTATGGCTAGCTGGGCCATTTCCTCATCAATGTCTGAAGCTAATTCTTCAGAAATTTTTCTCTCAATAATATCTTTAAGTTTCTCCTTTCCTTTGCTTTTGGAAGTGGTAGTCTTGAAGGATACATATTTTCCCTTTGTCTCTTACTCCTCTTGATTCACTTTTAGTTCCTCTTCATACATCATTAAATTTCCAATTAGTTCTTTCACTGGAATTTTGTCAATGTCACATGATTCTCTTATGGATACTGATGTCCCACACCATCTCTTTGGTAAGCATCACAGAATCCTCAAGATTTTCTCCTTTGATGTAACAACTCTTCCTAAACAAATCATGGTGTTCACAATTTCATTTTACTTTAGGTACATATCAGAAATAGACTCATCAATATTCATTCTAAAATTTTCATATTTAATAGTACAGGGATATAATATCATCTCTTTAAAAATAGTTTTTCTCTCATGGGAAATGGATAAAGTGTCCCAAATCTCATGAGAATTTTTATAAGAAGAAATATGATTAAATTTTCCATCTCCTAGTGCACAGTATAAAGAATTCAGTACATTACAGTTATTTTGATAGGTAGTATTTGTAGCTTCATCACAAGTGTTTATAGCAGTTTTAGGGATTATATATTTACTTTCAATAGTATTACAAATTTCAAATACCATGCTTTCTAAATTTATTTTCATTTTATGCTTCCATTAAGAATAATTTGTTTCATTGAAAAATGGTGGCCTATTTATAGCAGCTCCATCTAATCGATTGTCCATAATAAAATTTTGGAAAATATTTCAAAGAGATAAAAATTTAGAAATAACAGAAATTTTAGAAACTTAGAAATACAACTAAAATCACAGTTGAAAAATTTTAAAAAGCTTTGAAAACTGAAAAATTCATAAAACCTCTGATGCCAAATGTTGGTCGGAGTAGAATACTCAAGAGGGGGTGAATTGATTATCTATATAAATTTTCATTAAGAATTGGTTCTTTGAAAATTTACCCCAGTTAAAAATATAATCTATGTCAGTTTGTATTGAATTTATAAGAGTCTTGAATGTTTATTTAATTTCTAAAGAGATTGATTAGTTCTTATCTATACTAATATAAATATTATTATAAAAATTTTGAAACTAATATACTGGTTCAAAAACTGATATAAACACGTTCAAAACTAACTATTAGAGCTCAATTTAGTTTTATCAAATATGTGATAAAACGGAGTAAAAAAAAGTAAAAAAAAAATGGAAAAAACCTAGAGGTTCAGTCTCAAGAACAGACTTAATAATCTCCACTTGTTGATCACCTACCACCAAACAGTTTAAATGTATAAATAGTTTGATCCACACCCTGGATCAGGGTTTAAAATAGCACACAAGGCTTTCTAGGTCACCCTTGACCTCTACTATAGTTCTTTGTGGGAAAAACAACAAAAAAGTCACACATGACCTCTTCCATAGTTCTATGTGGGATATCAATGGATAAATAGAGTGTGAGTTTGATGACATAAGGTATCCTCCAGTTATACATAGGATTTAGTGTGTGTAACTGAAAGATACGCACACTACACAAAAATTTAAATAAATGAAAAAATATATTTAAATATGTATAGTAAGGTTTACAAGTCTCTATGTGTTAGACAGTGTAGCTTCGGACTCGTTGGATGTGGTGGAACTAAATTTCAAGTCCTCTTCTAGTAGTTGACTCCAAAATAGAGTATTGTAGTCTTCTATGTTCAGGATTCCAGGTGTTTTAAATGTTTAGATCCTTGTTCGAAAGATGTTCGAGCCATCTCAAGAGGTTTATCTCGACTTTTTGATCTCAATGTATGTTCTTCCTTTTGAGTTCTTGAGTTTTGAAAGTATGATTGATAGTTGAAGGTGTTCTTATTCACCTTTTCACTTTATTTCCACAACCGTACTTTTTGAATAATACATCTTGTAATTGTTTTATACTTAGAGGTCCATCAGACACAATGATCTTCCCATGTTTAAATACCTCGTACTGTCCTTTGAATATCCTACAGAAAACATTAAATAATGTTAGAAAAATTAATTTGTCTATATATTACTGTAAGATATAAATTTGAATTAATAAATTAAAACTGTTTTATTGACTATCAGTGAGTCACAAGTACCAGTGAGTCACTAGAATTAGTATTTTAGCATTGGTCTTTTATCATCGGTGACTCTCTATATTGGTGATTCCTTTTCATTAGTATTAGTGACTCTGGGCATTAGTGGGTCATTTTTACTGACGGTCTGTCCAGGAATCGGTGAGTCCTCATCGGTGGCTCATCTTGAACTATTGGTGTGTCACCCATCGGTGACTCATCCATTGGTAAGTATTTCAAACTATCAGTGCATCACCCATCAATTACTTTCCTATCAGTGAGTCTCCTATCGATAAATCTTCTATCAGTGAGTCACTTGAACTATCGGTGTGACCGATCATCGGTGACTTGTCCATTAGTGTGACATTTGTTCTATCAGTGAGTCTTGCATCAATGTCTTCTTCTATTGGTGATTCCTCATCGATGAGCCATCCATCAGAGACTCATTTGAACCAATCAGTGTCAGAGGCTTTGAAAAACTTAAAAAGTGTTTGTCTTATATAGAAAAATACCAGATTAAGTGAAATTAATAAAGACATGTAAATATACACTTCGTAAATATATTGAAACACAAATATCCATAATTTATTTACTTATTGAAATTTATTATACTATGTGACATAATTTATTCATTTATAAATATTCCTTGAGATGATTATAATTATATAAAAACATAATATATCAATTATCTTGATTTGTAAATTGGCATGATTTGTGGTCATTAAAACAATTATCTCATAAAGGGTACAACATGGTGATTCTTTGTTCCACCATGAACCTATAAAAGAAAATTACTCCATTAAGCACAATAATCATTTAATTTAATCTCAAAAAATATAAGAGATAGTGGGATGCTTTCTGGACTAATTCCTAAGACTAAATATGAAATATAAATTACTAGAAATCATTTAATGATTAATCATGGTACGATCCCCCAAGTGGGTCCTAAATTTTTACTAACTTCATAGGGATGTACTGGCTATTATCCATAATAAAATTGTTGGTGGATCTTCCTGGACATAAACCACCGAATTTGGATTTTCCCATCATCCACTTATTTGTTATTGTTGAGGAAAATTCCATATATAGAGTACACCAGATATTCCCCCTTTGCAACGTGGTGCAATTTTCATGGTGGGGTGGGATAAATTATTGAACCTACTCCTCTTTGGTTGCGACTTCTGAAACCTCATCTTCAATATCAAGTGTTAGATTAATAGTGGTTATATGAATGGAAATTTCAAAAATAGGGTTAGAATGTATTTTTAATTCGATATAATTTAAACATGAAGAATATAACTAAAAATCCCCCCTTTTAGTATGAGAATCCTCTATCTCGGTTTCTTTAGGCTCACCTACATGGAATTAATCATGGGATTTCTCAAATTAATGTTCAATAAAGTTAGGAAGCTCCATGTGTTCCTCAATAGGTTCATGTGTTATTTCTTCATCCTCCTATAAGGAAAATCAAGGATTGACCTAATTTGAAAATTCAAAAACACAATGTGTGCTACTAAAATCAGATTGAATAATATTATAAATGAAATCATTTAAAATAACATCATCTCCCTAAGTTGGTTTTAGTTCAATCACTTATTTGGTGATAAGTTCCTCTTAGAGATGGATGGTGGATAGTATAGGAATGTAGTAAAGCTCCTCCATATTTTCTTGAAATTACGCCACTTGGGTGGTATATTATTCTATATCTAGGGAGATATGAAATGGTGGTGTCCCTTCTTCTTTAATGGTTTGGGTATATCAAGTAATTCTTCTCATTCATTCCAAAAGTTGTTCAGGTCTTGTTAATATCTAACATGATTCTCAGCAAGAAACTTATTTTCATCTATCTCAACTAGAAATGGTTGAGATAGGATGAATGACTCATCTGGTACCTTCACCTTTACCTCCTCATGTCCACCAATTTCAATGATGAGTGGTGAAATTTCTTCCATCACTGCCTCAAGTTCTTGCTATGGCTCAGGGTCAAGTTTCTCTTTGGTAGCATAGAATTATTTTTTTAGCCTTCCTATTTTCCCCTATATTCCTTCTATGTACTCTTTAAACTCTTTCACATGAGCTCTGTTGTAATCTAAAACAAATTTTTTGTGTTGCACGAGTGAGTAGTCATTTCATACAAAGTAATTGCAGTTTTGATACATCGTGGATTTTTTTTATTTTTTTTAATTTGAAAAATAATGAAAATAATATTAAATATGAAAATAGAAAAAGTATAGAAAACAACCTATTAGATCCTTGATAGTGGTGAAAGTTTTTGATGTAATAATGTCTTAAGGATTGGAAAAAGAAATCTTATTTTCCTAATGCAGCATAGAGGCAGACCAAGGTCATCTCACTTGAGGATTATTCATAGTTGTTGACTCACATAATATAATTCACATATAGTAATTATTTTTTCTTTTTTATTTAATATATGTAATTAGAAAAATTTGAATGAAATAAAAGATTAAACTGACATGTAATGACAACATTAAATTATTGAATAAAGAACTTGTCCTTTATGGTTTGGTTTGTGGGCTCCATAACTCTCCTTGTTTGTGTTTAGATTATGTTTGATAATTAAATTATAAGATCTCATGCATGAATTAGTATTATTTTATTTAATGTTGTGAAATATTGAATGTATTTATCAACCTTAATTTCTCCTCATCCTATAATCAGGGTTTATGGCACACCTCGACCGAGAGTATGATATCTCCCCGAACCTGGCTTCAACATATGCCGTTTCAAATACTGAATGGATCAACTCCATCATATAAAGAGATGGTATCCACTAGAAGGGAGGTAAATTATTTAATAAAATAATATAAATTATTTTAAGATCTATGTCATGGTAGAAGATCATCACACCCGTGCACATAAATCTTGCTCATCACAAACTTAATAAGACCTAAAAATTTAAGCACAGAATAAATGAAATTACTACACACCTCCCCCTTACCAAGCCTCAGGTTAGACCCAAATTTATTAGGGTAATATTTCATGGTCTAATAAGAAATATAGATATTAAAATTAAACAAATGAAAATAATTAGGATGATAAAAGAAGAAAAAGAATAACACAGACATGAAATCACAAAATAAAAATTAAAGAAGAATAAGAATAAAAAAGGTGGATGGGTGGAAGAAGACTCAAAAGTAAAACCATGTATGAATTAGATTTTATTAAAATAATTTAAATTAAAATTAAATTTAAAATAAAACGAAATTAAAAGGAATAAAAATAAAAATAAAAGAAGAAAAGAAACGAGTGCAACAACTACCCCTTTGGAATCTTTCCTTCTAAGGTTTTATCCTATTTGGAACACCATGTCTTCTAATAACCCAAGGTTCCCTTCATATAAAATTATCTAAATTTAATTTCTTATTTTACCTCCAAATTTCACATTAATTGGACATGTCTAGAGAAATTTATGGAATAAATAATGATTATGAAGTTTTCTAGTGGAGAATTACAGAAATATTCCTTCAATATATATCATTTAATAGACACCTTAATGATTTCAAAACTCCTTGTAATTTATTGTTAAAACATTATATGAGTTTTATTTCCTATATAGGTGTAATAACCTTAATTTTATGTATGTATCCCAAGTTATGCCTCATCTCTATAGGTGGAGTCCACTCTATCCTCCAACACACTTTTTCAAATTTATTGATTTTTTCAGGCCTCTATAAGTTTGAATAATATCTTGGTCTAGAATATTAATTTGACACCAATAAATCAAGGAATCCTAAAAAAATAATCACTTAAATTTGAATAATAATTTAAAAGTTATCATAAAATACCCTTGTGATTAAAATCATTTAAAATTATAGAATTAATAAATTTTCACATTTTATCGCAAAACACTCTGTGATCCAAAATTTATAGAAATAATATCAAATTTATAAATTGGGATAGTTTAAATATTGAAATAAATATTAAAAATTAGGAAAATTTTATCTCTATCATTAATGTATCTAAATCTTCAAGTCATAAACGACCTCTACGGACACTAGATCATGTGTGGTATAGTTCTTCCCATGTGGTATTAGAAACTTTATCAATACACAATTTCATTGTTACCTTGAATAAAAACACATCCCATATGGATCCACACACATAAGAATGCATGGAGAACCCCACACAAGACTCAGGAAATACCAACACTAATAAAAATTTTATCCACTTATTTATCTTGTTAAAATATCTTTATCACTTCTATTCCCATTCAATTTTCATACCTTTATGAGCAAATTTTATCATTAGAGATTATTACTTTAAATTGTTTTGAATGAAACATTGATAGTATCTGACCAACCTGAGGAAACATTGATTCTCAAAGAAATTATTGGGCTGCTCAAAAGACAACACCACCTTGACCTTCTTTAGACTCACTGAGACATCCATCTTAGAAATCATGAACCCTAAGAACTCCACTTCTCATATCTAAAACTAAAATTTAGATAGTGTTTCATATAAACTATGATCTCACAACATATCCAATAAAATATTCAAATACCCCTCATTATTCTACTTTATTTTAGAATAAACTAGGATTTCATCTCTAAACACCAAAACCAATAATTCAATGTATTATTGGAAGACCCAATTCAATAAAATACATGAAAATAATAGGATCATTATTTACCCAAAATGAAATCAATAAGAACTTGTAATGGTTGTATTGAATCCCATAATTTTTATTCAGAATGCTTGCCTCTTTCAACCTTAGTCGTTAATATCCTAATCAAAAATAAATGTTATATGACCACTTATCCACATTCATCTGATCAAATATATCATTTATGTGAGGTATAGTGTTTTTATCCTTCACTATCACATGATTCAACTCTTAATAGTCAATGTACAACCAGAAGATACCATCAAACTTCTTATAAAATCGAACCAACACTTCCCAATGAGATATTATTAGTTGAATAAATCTATTTCCCTCCAAATCATATAACTATATCTTCTTTTATAACTCCATGAGTAAAATTCGATATTAATTCAATGATATCAAACTCATTACTTGAAAAAAATCAATGGATTACTCCATGTGTCTATTTAGATAAAGTCTTGAAAAATATTCTATGTACATGTATAAGACGTTTTCTACTAAGTTGAGTAACTAAAATAAATCCCTAGAATCTATTGACATAAGAACCAACCCATTTAGCCGACACATTAAATACCCTTGTTCTTTAATAATAAGTATTATTTGACTAGAATTAATGAACCATTCCACTTAAAAAGTTTGATCACTCCCATTATGAGAATTAAAGGAAACCTTACACTCATATTAGTCAACATGGTTCTTGAACTTCAATATTTTATCAATACCAATTAAAATATTTTATGTGTTCAAATATTGAACCAATAAGTCTAATAATATTTTCACATCACTAATCATAATGGAAAAAGTTGGGCACTTGAACCCCCACTATACTCTTTCCCCCAAGAGGCATATCAATATTTAAGGAATAAGAAATTAACTTTGTATAAAAATTCAACTAATCTACTACTATTTTTTTGTTAATGAATTATATAAACCCATATCCAATATAGTAGAGACCATAGTAGAAGAAATATAAATAGTTCTTATCAATTTTGTAATTTTTACCTTAGACTCCCCGGGAACATGATCTGTAGAAAACAACTATCTATGACCCTTATGGACCTAAACCTAATGATTATATCCATTAGTTCTTACCAATGATTCAATTTCATCCAGATTCAGCTTCTCCATAGCGATCCTTTATCAATATTCCTAGTTTTAACCTCTAACACTAGCACCATGAGAGATAAAATTAGAAAAATTCTTTAGATTTCCAAAATTCACACATTAGTGAAACATCCTAGGCACATTATTAATATATCTTTTCGGGTGCTTTATGTGGAATCAATAATAACACACAAGTTTACTCCTCCCATGAGAAGAACCCAAGATCTCTGATTTCTTTAAGATACCTCCCTACTAAGAATTATCTAGCTTCATTTTTAACCCTCTAGAAAAATGCTTATGACCCTTAGACTGAGGAAGAAAATAAATCACACACTTTGAAAATGACACATTTTCCTTATCTATAGAAACTTTATTTACCACACCTATGTTGGTAGTTAAATATATCAAGATCACCCATGATTGTATCTCAGGTCAAAGCATCAACTCAAAACTTCATTACATGTGACTATCATTGGAGATCAAGTCTAACAAAATGTGCACCAACCTCAAAAAGTGAGAATAAAAATACAATACCATCATTTTCCCTTTATTAAACTCAGAAAAATCATTATATTTTCTTAAATTCAGTGTATATGGATAGAACTACTTATTTAACATCTTCTATAACCAATCCCATATAAGATCCTCATCTAATTTTCTTTCATAACCATCTTCGACCACTTAAAAACTACTCCCTCAAGCATGTAAGTAGATAAATATGCCTTTAATGTATTAAGAGTTCCTAAAAACTAGAAGATTCATATGATCCTTTCTAAAAAAATAATATTTATATAATTTTATGTCTCCTCTTAATATGGGAGGATTTATTTTCTAAGAATCCAAATCTTGATCCACCTTTTTAGGTTTCTCTTGATTCATCCCCTTCCAAAGAATATTGATTGATTGAACCAGCATGTTCAAGAGTTTAAGAATGATATAAATTTTTCTAGATCTTTCCTTGTGTTCCCAATCACCTCCCACATTCATATCCTCTTCCTCAAAACAATATCTCTATGTGAAGGCATCTCTATAACACAAAATTCCCACAGAAGATCACATAAGGACCTACATGAAAATTCCCTCTATTGATACCATATGCCCCAAAAAATAGGATATCATATATATATCTTAGTGACTTTATTAAATCTATAGTGATTATTTTATAGATCAATTTAAAATGAGTAGTAATAAATAATTTCAACCAAATTCGATTAAAAAAACAAAAAACATTAAAAACTATTTTGAAATCACCTTTAATAAAATAAATCATTTTAAAAAATATGATGCATATGTATATCATTCCTATATATTAATATCATGATGAATGAAAAAACTTCCCCTATAAACCTTTCTTTACTATATATTTTTTCATATCACAATAAACCATCATCCTACAAGGGATCCCTTTGATCATGTATCCTAAATTAACTCCCTAATAACTTAAATCTCTCCATGAAGATTTTATCTATGAATTTATATGGGTACCTATTGAGTTACACCCATAATATTCTCTATTCATTTTAAATAGACAAAAAAAACCTTAAAACCATGATCTAATTCCATTTCTATGATGACCCGGCTCAGGAGCCCACAAAACCCAAGGTTAGTTCAAAGTTACTTTAAACCTCAAACAAATTATTATATTGAAATATGCTAATAAATAGTGTCTAGGTATGAACCCAAATATTGTGGAACAATTTGTACAAACATAAATAAGAAATAAATAAACATAAATTAAACAGCATTTAAAAACCAAAACAAACATTAAAATACAATTTAAAGTAATCTAATATAAGACAGAGTACAACATAAACAAAAAAAACTCAATTAAAAACATGAAATGAAAACCTAATAGATGATTTCCCATCCAAAGTGAATGGTCCAACTAATTCTCCTCTAATATATGGCCAAACACTGCTATGTAAACCATGAATGTTTCTTCCAATATCCTTCACCAATGAAAATCAGATCCTCTCCCTTTCTTATATCATGACATAATACATTTACACTCACACTAAGATGTTTGGGTATGGTTGAGTATAAATACCTGGTAGTATTTTCCTAAATCACACCCATGAGATCCCATATAGACTAATTTTCAACCATTTGAACAATTATGTTGAAAATAGGTAAGTATATTTAAAACAAAAATAGTTTATATTAAACTAGATAAATCCAAAGGCGTAAAAGAAATAATAGGAACCATGATTTCCCCAATAGGTTAACACTTCCTTATTCCACCCCAATAAGAATCCCAATAACAAATAATATAAAAAAATAATAAATGGGAAATAAATAAGTGCATAATATAAATTCATTAATATGATCATAATATACACCCATTGTAAATCATAACCCACCCAAGTGGTTACAAAATTTCATGGAACGTCCTATCTATATCACACCCAAATCATGGAACTTATTTTCCATCCTAATTACTTGGTCCCTACATCTATGCTCAACATATATTAATCATTTCTCATTCCCAACACATTAAATTATCCAAAATAGTTTTAATTCTTGATTATATTTTAACTAAATATAATTAATCAAAAAAAAATATTAAATTTAACTAGTTTAAGAAACCTAATGTTATATTTTGACAAAACATCATTCTCCAAACCAAATCCCATGGTTTAATCTAAAACCCCAAACTCGAGGTCATGCCCAAAACCACAATTTAAAAACCTTGTAAAATACAAGAAAGTGCCAATTATCAAATCAATTTAAATAAATTATTTGATAATAATAGAACATAAGAAAATAGACTAAAATCATATCAACCACACAATATGAAATCATAATCTCATAAGTATTTAATAAAAATAACCTAACTTAGATAAAGATCACATGATTATCCTAAAACTCTAGATTTGACATCAAAAATCATGATTCGAACCTACAAAACCTGAAAATAGAAATAAAAAATTATGAATCCTTCAATAGTGTTTCAAATCCATCATCAAAACCCCAAGATCTAACATAAATGGATAAAACTATCCAAGGAAGAAGATATTGAATGATTGAAAATAGATAAATTAAAAAACACATGAGGTCATTGAAATAAAACCTTGAATCTGATGTTGAATGAATCAATCCTATATAGAATTATGTTTCGTGATGATAGTAAATCCTTAACTTTACACTTAAGTAACCCTGGGACCATTCTAAGTTGAGGTAGGGTTCCTAAGAGTGATTATGGGATACCAATTTGGTTTTTAACATCCAAATAGTAAAAGTGAAACTTGAAATAATGGTCAGGATACATGGTCATCCAAGACCATATGCACATCATGCAGGTTCCTCTTCCAATAACTATTAGGTTCACAATCACCATATATGGTCTTTGGGAACATTGAAAAAACAGTGATATATAATAAATTGTCACCCTGATACTTGTCAATTATATTTTTATGGGTTTTATTATCCAATTATTAAATTCTTTTTGAACTCAATATATATTTTGAAATAATTTATTGAAAAAATGATTAAAAAGATTAAATTATACATTAACCCAATTGGAAAACACTTTGGTATTTTTACCATGAAATTATATACATTGATCTATATTGAAAAATTCATTTTTTAGGATGAAAAATTCCTTGGGTTACTATTTCTTCTACTAGAACCAGAGCTAGATCTCATCACAAAATGCCCAACAGAGCCCACAAAGAGATGAAAATGTGGGTGAGGTAGATTGGACCACCCTTATGTTTTTGGGACATATATTAGGATTTGAATATAAAATTGGACTATTTATACCACTATTAGATAGCTAACTATAAGGATCACCTTTTAACATAATTTCAATTCATGAATCTATGTTTATGTAAGTCAACCATTAAGACCAAGTGGAGGGATAAAGTTTGAAATGAATAATCTCCTAATCCCTTAGACACTTGATTTATTTTGTGTAAATTTTGATCTAATTTTTCATAAATTTTCTACTATATCTCATTAAATTAATGGTTATATAACAGAGGGAAGGATATAAGTGATTAGGATTTCCATACTCGCATGTTTTTGTTATATCCAATTCTATGAAATTTTAAACCCCTTATAATCACCCAAGAGGAGAACCTTGATGTAATCCTAACCTTAAACTAATAATATTTTCTTATTGGTCATTTTTTATTTTGTTTATTGTTTTTATGTTGTAATACTCACACAAGAATCAACGAAATGTGAATCCTCGTGATGTCATGCATAATTTGAATTGTGAGATCAAATTTTGGTGTTGTTGTCCAGGATCTAATATCATTTTCTTCCATTTATTTATTTCATATTCTTTTTATTTATTCCCCTTTCAATCTCCCTCTTATATTTATAAATTTTTTTATTTTTTTATTCTCTCTCTCTCCTACCTTCTCTTTTGTTTTGTAAAATAGTTTTTTTTTATTTTCTTTCTTTAACTCTTTATTATAAAGTATTTTTTCTATTCATTATACCTAAAAAAAGAAAATAAAAATTATTATCAAACTTTACATAATTATTTCATGAAAATATCTATAAAAAAAAAGTTACTCAAATTTACCATTAAATTGAAAAGTCACCCCACTCACGAATTAGGTATTATAGAGTAAGGAAATCTACTAACACTGAGGAACCTATTATTGAACCTTAGGTATCCTCAAACCAATATAATAGAAAACAAAACACATAAAAACATGGATACAAATAATCAAACCATAAAAGAACCTAAAACCTCCAATGTTGAGTACCAACCTGTGTAAATCCAATATCCTAAGTAAGAATCCAAATATAATCTAAGATCAAGCCCCATCCACCTATTTCCTAAATTACATGGTCTTCTTAGTGAGTACCCTCATAAAAATATCAAGTAGTTTAACGTATTATTATCCACTATGAAACCCCAAAATGTGTTTAAGGGACTCATGAAGTTTAGTGATTTTTCTTTCTACCTTGATGGTATATCCAAATAATGGATATACTATTTTCTTTTCACAGTTGGGAAACGGAATGAGCTTTAAAAACTATTTCTATAAAAGTTATTCCCTGCCTCCTAACTGAATCCATTATAAAATAAATTTATGGAATTAAGAAATCATAAGGAGAGAGCCTTCATTAATAATGGTAAAGATTCAAAATACTTGGTCTAGTTTACCCCACCACCAAATTAGTGAACAATTTCTAATTCAATACCTCTAAAAGGGACTTATCTCCATGGAACATGATATAATAGATGTTGAAACTAGTTCTTCCCTAGTAGATAAAACTGTTCCTACTTCTTATTACTTGATATCTAAATGGATAAAAATTCACAACAATTAGGTACATGAGGAATAACACCAACTGAAAGAGTTCATGAGGTAATCTATTCATACCTTGAAAAAATTTAGATAATAAACTTGATGAAATGCATACCCTTTTAAGACAATTATCCTAGACTCAAGGTAATTCACAATATCCACCAATTTCATTTTATTGTGGAAATTTTTATAATGAAACTAATTTATTTAATCAATTCACCCAAATTTATGATTCATTTGAGTCTTATATAGTGGATTTTTTGACATAATTTTCAGTAAGAACCTCCCTTTAAGAAATAAAAATTTATAATAAATATAGAACCTAGGTTTAAATCACAACCACAACACCAACAAGGATAAAAATCAAGTTACCCAAAACATAACTAATATTAATAAGGACAAGGCATGAATCCTTATTATCCTTTACCTTGTCAGAATAACCCACCTCCTCCCAAATCTTAACAAATACTTGAGAGCATAGTTAAGAAAATGGAATATAAGAACCTCTTGTTTCAATAGACTGCACAATTGACTATTCAAGACCTATTAACTCAAGTTATACAATTGTTAAATATAATTGGTGAGATAATTATACAAGAGTAAGGAAAATTACAATCCCAACATGTTTCCAATCCTAATGAAAAAGGTAATGTATGTGGTATGACACTTCATAGTGGTAAATAACTTTATCATTCAAATTATTCTACACAATAGGTATGTACTCCTTTTGAAAACTCTATTTATCTACCATTAAAATATTCAAGTGAATAAAAAAACAAAAGGTGTAAAAAATTATCATTGAGGATCCCCTTGAACAAATCATTCCTCTTACTTTCCCCTAAAGAAACTCCAAATCCATGAAAACATTTTATATTGAAATTGATAATTATATAATGGATGAATCTGAAAAATTAAATGTTAATATTCCTATATTAGATATAGTTATAAAAAATCATCACTGCGACAAATTTCTAAATGAGATTTACAACCACAGACAGTGATTGAATGGGAATGAGTGGTTAAACAATTGAAGGAATTTCTTAAACTTTATACAACTAGCACTACCAACCAAATATAAGTATTTAGACACATTAATGAAATGTTTACCATAGGGAACACTTTATTTTTAGATGAAATGGTTGATTTAGTCACTTCAATGATTGTGATACCTCACTATATGTATACTTCTATACATGTTAGAGAGCATCAACTAATGGTAATTGTCACACAAATTTTCAACTAGAGAACAACACGCCCAACATGAGTGAGTGAGGACCTCCTCATGAGAGTGAAGAATCTCATATTCCTTGCATAGTTATAGGTTCTTGAGATAGAGGATATTTATACCCAAGGATATACTCCTCTCAAACATAGAAATACTTTCCTTAAAATAATAAAGGCAATAATCAATGTTCATAATGGTACATTATCCATGGAGTTTGGGGGAGAAAAGGAAAGCATCAATATCTATGATTCGATGAAACTCTCTATTAAATAGAAATATACTCATCCTATCTATTCAATGTAAGTTATCTATAATAACACATACACAAATCAATCCCTCCTGGAACCATAATTTGAATCATATTACTCTTCTTAGTTCTTAATGATTTGGTTTATAATTAATATTTTGGGTGTTTTATGGGTTTGGAAAAGTGTGATTTTTGTGTTTTAATTGATGATTTTATTCATTCTGGGGTACCCATGACTATCAATGAATCTTTAAATCTCATTTCCATTGATTCTATTTCCATATTGAATAAACATGATAAAATAAATATTTTCATGGGCCTCAATCCCTCTAAACCCCTTCCCTCAATCCAAAACCTACTAGTTTTGGAATTAAAACCACTTCCTTATAATTTAAAATAAATATATCTTAAGGGTATTAACCAATTTTTCATCATTATTTTTAACATCTTCTCTACAGAGTAGGATTCAAAAATGTTAGAACTTTTGGGAAAGTGTAAAATGCCTATAGGATTAACATTTAATGATATTTCTAATATTATCCAATTTATTTTCTTGTGCCGTATAATTTTAGATAATAATGTTAATACTATAAGTCATGATCAACAATAGTTAAATCCCACTCTCTATAAAGTAGTAAAATTGGATGTTAGTAAATTACTTGTTGTTGGGATCATCTAAACTATATTTGACAGTAAATGGGTTAGTCCAATGAAAAATATGCTTAAAATTTTTAGAATAATGGTAGTGTTAAATGAAAGGAATTAACTGGTTTCAACACATATGGAAAAAATAGTGATTTTATACTGACTACGATATACTAAATCAATCCATGTGAAATGACTGAATTCCACTACCTTTAATTGACCAATTGTTTGAAAGATTGGCTGGAAATACCCATTATTGTTTCATTGATGGCTATTTAGGTTATTTTAAAATCTATATATCCCATGATGATCAAGAAAATACAACATTTACATGTTCATTCAGAACGTTTTTATACAAGAGGATTCCATTTGGTCTCTATAATATAGGTACTTTTCATCATTATATATTGAGTATATTTTCTAGTTACCTTAAGAATTGTATGGAAGTTTGTATGGATAATTTCATAGTTTATGGGTATTAATTTGATGATTGTTTTCAACACATAGGTTCTATCCTATTTCATTTTATTGAAAAATATCTCACATTAAATTATATAAAATTTCATTTCATTTTATGGGGGAATAATTATTGGGAATGTTATTTTGGGTAGGGTAATTATATTTTATAAATCAAAAATTGAAATAATTTTCCCCCTTCCATTTACAAAAGGTGTCTGTGAGGTATGATATTTATTGGGTCATGCTTTTTTCCCTCCAATTCAATAAATAACTTAATACGATCATGATTTCCTAATATCAATTGTTATAAAAAGATTATGAGTTTGTTTTTGATAGAAAATATGAGGATGCATTTAATTCACTAAAAAGATGTCTCAAATCACCTCCCATAATCCAACCACCAAGTTGATATCTCCCCTTTGAACTTATGTGTGATGCAACTAACATTGAATTTGGGATAATTTCATCATAAAGGGCTGAGAGGTCTCCTCATGTCATTACATATGAATCGTGTGCCATTGAACCAACCCAGGAAAATGTCATGAAAAATAAAAAAAATAAACTATTTCAATTTTGTTTGACTTGTTAAAAAAAATTAATATCTTCTTAGTTTAAAAGTCATTATGTTTTTTGATCATGCTACCCTTCAGTTTCTCTTTAAGAAACCTGAATTTAATCCCCACCTAATATGGTGGATGATCCTACTCTATGTGTTTTACATAGATACTCAATATAATATAAGAGTGTAAAATATGGTATATTACCACATTAATATGATTTCCCCACCATTGTACCACCATGTTAACTCATCTTTCTCCATTGGAAAATTCTTCCCTGATGGTCACCTTTATGATGTACTGAACCATACCCTTTTGTATACGAGCATTGTGGATTTTTTAATATTATATAGGGTCCCCATATATTTTATCACTTCACAATCCCAAAGGATTTATCATTACTCATGATTGTATATTTGGGATGACCCATGCTTGTGGAAAAATTTTAGTGACCAAGTTGTTTGTCAATGTGTCCCCGACCATGAGTTCACCTCTGTTTTGAGATTTTTCCACACTCTAGCTTGTGGGGGCCACATTGGCTTTCAAAATAAAACTCAAAAGGTCCTTAAATATATAATTTATTTGAAAACATTGTATATATATTCCTATAGGAATTATAAGTCATGCACACAATTTCAATTCATAGGGAATGTCTCTAAGAGGAATGAAATGCCTCTACACCCAGGTTATTTTATGTGATTTTTGATGCATGGGGTATTGAATTCATGGTGCCTTTCCGAAATTCCTTTATATTTGTGTAAATATTATTATAAATTGAGTATGTATCTAAATTTTTGAAATAAAATTCTACTAGGAAATATAACTCTCAAGTGGTTTTCAAATTGTTGAGCTACCAGATTTTCAGCAGGTTTGATTTACTGAGGTTCATATTTAATGATCAAGGTTCTCATTTTTTAATCACAAGATGAAAACCTTTATCTATATGCATGGGATTTTTAATAAATTTTCCACTATATATCACCCCTAAACTAATGTAATAATTAAAATTTTAGGTTTTTAAGTTAATAGAATCTTGGGAAAATGGTACAACTCAATAGGAAAGATTGGGTTTCCACTTGGATGATGCAGTTTGTCATACCATACATCCATTAGCACCATAATAACAATTTACATGTATAGTATTGTGTTTGGAAAGTATTTTTACCTCCATATAGTGGTAGATAATCATGAATATTTTGTTGTTAAATAAGTAATATGAATATCCCAGATACAAGTGAGCATAGGATGTTACAAATTTAGGAGTTGGATGAAATTTGGTGTGATACCTATGAGAACACCCAAATATATAAAGAGAAAACAAAGAATATCCATGATGATATGATTCATCATAAAAAAAATTTCATATTGTTTATAATTTCCTTGTGTATAATTCTAGGCTAAATATCCTCCTAGGTAAGCTTCATTCCTGATGTCTAAATCCTTAAATTGTTATTACCATTTACACTTTTGGTAAAATAATGGTTTTTTCATGAGTGGAGTGGATATTGGTTTACCATTAATGGTAAGACACTTAAAAACTTTTATAAAAATTTTATGAAGCATTTTGTGGATGAAGTAAAACTTTTTAATTCTATATATGACACCAATTAGCAGGTTTTCCCTTCTCCCTACCTTCATTTACATGTCTATTTATTTAAAGTGATTACATTGAGGAAGATGTAATTTTGAAGGGTGGGGGAGGTAGAAATAGGATGATTAAGATTTAAATTAAAAAAAACACATTAGGAATTTGCTTTTACAAACCTTGTATGTATATATTTAAAAAAACAAAAAAAAACAAAAAAAATCATTGTGTTTCCATTTTTGTTTTTTCTTTGTTTTGTGTTTTTAAATAAATTTTGATCTTAAAGAAAATATCCAAAAAACAATTTTCATGATCAATTAAATTATGCATAAAATTTCATTATTTTGTGAAAAAATGATTTCAAATGACTGTTGATATGGAATCCTTTTCTAGAATATTTATTTGCAAATAATTCTTATAAGTTTAATGGATTCTTGAAACTCATACCTCATTAGCATTGAGATATATTTTAAATCCCTTACCCAAGAGACATTATAAGACCTTTATTTCATATTATTCCTTTTAAAAACATTATTAAGAGTCTCAAGTCATGTAAATAAATTATATATTTACTTGATTATATTTTAATCAATAAGATTTGAGTGTGAAATATTTGTGATAGTGTCCATAATTCTTTGAAAAAATCATTGTATAGTTAGACTCAATTATAGTACACCTTGATATTTTACCCTTATTAATCCTTATATACCATGAAATACCTATTATGAAATCCTAATTACATGATAATTTATACTAACCTTCCCATATATTGTGTATATTCTTTATTTATTTTTAACAAGTTTGGAGGAGAGGGTGTTTATAAGGGAATTATATTGAAAGATTCATTGTTATGGTCTGAGTGAAAGGTTTATATGTTTTTTTGGGTATACGGTACAAAACAATATTCTATAATTATTTTACACATATTTCTCTATTTATCTATAAATAAAATTGTATATAAAAAAAATTTATATAAATTGAAAAAACTAAACATAAAAAAACAAAAATAAATGAATAAGTAGTTTACTCATTATTATTCACTGCTTGTCTGTGACCCACATAGAAGAAAAAAATGGGAGAGTTATTTGTAAGTGATACACTCTGTGAGGGGTTGATAGAGTACATTCATTGTGAACACTTTCTGAATTTTTACATGCTTTATATTTAATATATTAAACACTCACCTCCTTCCTTAGATTTTTAAACATAAAATCCTACCAACCCTTAAATCAAAGAATAACCTATTGTAATTCCTCTTGATAAGAACAATATTTTATACTATTAGATAATTTAGGATCTAAAAAATCATATGATAAGATCAGATTAAATCTAGGAAACAATCATAACTCTACTTTCATTTGTTTCTATAGTGAAGTGGGAAAAGTTCTAAGTGAGGTTGGTTGAGACATGTTTCATGGGTGAACAAATGAATTTAAAAAAATATAAATGTGTGAGGATAACAATGATAGGAAAATTGATTTCATAAATGATATGTAATGGATTATATTTAAAAATAATCTTGGATGTTTTCTCACCTTTTATTTACAAATTGGATTTTATTAGGGTATAAGACTTTTCCTAAGAGTACAATGTTTTAGGTCTGGGGGTATGATTGAAAAATGATATATCATATGTTATCACCCTTATACCTATGAATTAAATTTTTTATGGGTTTTATTATCCCATTATTAAATATTTATGCACTTAATATATATTTTTAATTATTTTATTGAAAAAAATCTTAAAATATGCTATTAAACATTGACCAAATTAGAAAACATGTTGGTATTTTTATCCATAAAAAATATAAATTGATACAAATTGTGAAATTACTTTTTTATAGGATGAGAAAAATCATTAAGATACAATTTTTTCAACTGGACCCAAATCTAGATCTCATTATAAGTTGTCCAATGGATCCTACAAAGAAAATATAATCTTGGTGAGGAGGATTGGACCACCCTTCTATATTAGACCATATCATGGGATTATAACCTACAATTGAGTGATTATACCTCTATTGGATAGATAACTCAATGTTTAAAATCTCCACAAAATTTCACGTCATGAATCTATGTTTATGTTATTCAACCATCTAGACCAAGTGAAGGGAGAAAGTATTTCATGAATAGTCACCTTGTCTCTTAGAAACTTGACTTATTTTATGGAAATTTGTATTTCATTGTTAATAAAAGTACAATTATCCTTAATTAAACAATATATGATCAAACATAGGATAAGAACGGAGTTTCTGGGATATCCATACTCACATATTTTTCTTACTTCCCATTCCATGGAGTTATAAACCCCATGTGATCACTTGGGGGATAACTTCATGAAATCCCAGGCTTCAACTTGTAATATTTTCTTGTTGACATAATTAATTATAAGTTTTTATGATATTATTATTAAAAATTATCTTTTATTAAAGTATCTATGTTGGAATGCTTACACAAGAATAAAAGTAATGAGAATCCTTTTTCTCTCATGCATAATTAGGATCATGTGATGATTTGAGTGCACTTGCCTCTTCTCTCAAACTTTATCCTTATTGGGATCTATTTTAGAATGAATAGATTGATAATTATATAATTAGAACATATATAGATGTCTAATTTTAAAATTTAAACATTAAATTAAGAAACAAACTTGTTCAATACATTGATTTCTTCATGTGTTTCCCTGATGAGTTTCACTTCTAAAGTTAGGCACAATTTACTTGACCATCGATGGCTGTCAGTGAATCACTTTGAGATTCTCAAAAATTCCTAGTAGGTATTCTTTTGTATAATCAGTATAATTTTGGTTTTAGGTGTTAAAAAATCGGGATTAATAGTTCAAACTCTTTCCCTTGAAGCGATGATGGATGAGAATCGGGGGGATTACCTAGGGTGATCACACTTCTGTCAAATTGTTTCCAATCTCACACTTGAATTAGATAATTCATCATTTCAAAAAAAATCAAAAACAAATTTATTTAAAATACCCCTCTCTTTTTCATAATAAATTTTTATTAAAATTGATTAACCAAGTATCCTTTTAGAGAAAACCTAATGTTCCTTCAATACTATAGAAATTCTAGAAAATATAAACATCTAATTTGATGCGCTCGACAATGCGGTCAACCATGTACTAACCATGTACTCATCTATGCCACCCTAAGAAACCTACATGTTCTTATTATATGATACATAGTACTATTCATCTCAACTATGTATTGTTTAATGCACCTCCAAAAACTAAAAAACATAGAAAAAAATCATCAAAAATAAAATGGGGACTTAACTATGGAACTCAGGATATTCTAGTCACTATAATTTTCTTATAAGTAACAATATGCACTAATACATAAATCATGCTCATTATAATCATTAAATTATACCCCATATCATCTAAAAATTCATTGATTATATAAAAACCCCTCCTAAATAAGAATCACACTCAAACAACCGATAAGTTACTCAAAAAATTTCAGTGTCTAGATCCTCATCTAATAAACAATATAACACCATATTACTAACATCCCATGAATATTATTATTCATGATATTAAACCAAAAAATTACAACATAGCTATCCCATATCAAAACCACTAGTCATTCACATACTCATGGAAATCAAGTTTGGTAAAAAAAATTAAAAGGGATAAATAAACCTTTAGTATCACTAATTGAATTAACATTAAATAAATACCTAAAAAAGTGACTTCCCATCATTCTCTCAACTCCATTATCAAATAGGGTTGTTCTTACTATAAAAATCTATAGATTCCCAATTTCTTCACAAGTATGGAACTACCTTGATCCAAGTAGAAATTAAAAATTCACATAACTTGGTATCTCATAATTAAAACACTCTATGGCATTTTTCTTCCTCATTAGTGGAGGTCATAAACAATCACACTAAATAACTCCACTAATTTTACCTTATTTATCATCAATAAACATTTATTAATTTCTTAATTTATTATTATCTTCCAAAATAATATAATGTAAAGAAAACTCTACTTCACTCGTTAATTTTTACTCAACCTTCTATTAGTAGGTGTTTATGAAAATAAAGTCCATGAGTACCTATAATGAGTACTTGAGGCCCTTTATGAAGTAGTTATCCTTTATAAAATAATTCACTTTCAATACCAACATAATATATAATAGAATATTAAATTTAGTGTAATAATCCTTCATTGATTTATCATATTATTTCAGTTCTATAAATATTATAACATCACCATGTGGATAATATCTCATAAAAATGACATGGAAATAAATCCATGGAAACACCTCACCCTCTCTTTTATGCACAAGGGTATTATTCCATTGATGATCTGGACCCTTAAATTTATAAATTTCAATATATACCTATATTTCACTTGGATTTTTGATCAACTAAAAAGGAATTCGGAATTATCCAACAAATTATCAGTATTGTAGGACCCTAATTTTCCTTTTAAAATTAAAAAAGGTTGTTCCTAAAACTCATGAATGGATTTAGAAACCATCACTTCACATTTTATTATGCATTAAGAAAATTCCCAGAGGACCTGTAACATATCACTATAAAGGTAATAACTATAAGAGTTTCATCCTTCAGAGGATTCTCCACCATATCTATCCAATACTTTTCTTGTGAACATTGATCGAGTATCTCCCTAAGATAACATGGTTGTTATTCATATAATAATATCCTCTTAATACATTAATAATAATTATAAATAGTTTAAATAATAAAATCATTCTCTATTATTAAATACACATTCAATTTCTATTTATCCTTTCTCAACAAGACCATAACATCCCTAAATAATAAATAACCCATATGGTTTTCCATAAACAATCCAATTCACCATGTATATTAACAATGACCACTCAATTGACTCAATGGAGAATGATGTCCAATTAACCCACATATCAAATAATTAATTAATAACTAACAAGTAGAGACACAAACATCACCTTTCTAGCAACTAAAATCATGCTATAGGGAGTCATGACTCACTATCCCAAGTTAATATCGCATACTAACTCAAACCACTCGAGGGTATTTAGTCAACTGAAGTTTCTCATACCAATACAAATATGTTCCCGAGGCTAACACTTCATATAATAAACTATAAATAAGTCATCCAATTCCTAAAACTGCCCACTATAGTGTTTCATATACCCTACATGTTTAAACAAAATATCAAAATTTCGAAGGAAAAATTAAGAAAAACCCACCACCAGATATTTTAGTCAATTAACATTCCCCAAAAATGTTATTTAATAAAATAATGAAAAAATATATCAATATTTTTAAGTAACCAAAAATTACTTTCCAAAACATTTCTTTTTTAAAAACGATTTTCCAAAACGATTTTCCTAATAAAAACCAATTTTCACTCACAAACAGTCATGAACGTGTTTGTTATACCAACTTGACTAGTGTGATGCATAAACACAATCCTTCTTAATACCCTAAGACATGAGTATAAAAATAAAATAATAATCACATTTCATAGTTTAATAAATAAATTAATAATTCCCATGAAAAGAAATAACAATAATTTCATAACCCTAGTAACAAAGACTTTTATTCATACAAGTGTTTGCAAAGCACAAAATTGGTATCCATTCTATGAAAAAACTAGTCATATTTCTATCTGTCATACCCAAAGTCATAAGAAAAAAAATCCATGCCCTTATATAATTTTTAATTCCTTAGACTATCTTATTTAAATAGTGACTAAGTTGACAGTGCTATCTAACCTCAGTAGTTCCTCCCTGTATGTTAGAGGAAACCAACCAGCAATGAAAGCCTATAAAAACAGTTACAAAAAAATACTATTGGTATAACAACATATAATAGGAAGAAAAAAACTAAAGCATCATACAAAATTATATTATAAAAATATAATATATAAAATATTACTAGATAATAAAATATACAATAACATGAATTAACAATATGAACCAATGTTGATCATATATACATACACAGAATGGATCAAAATAAAAAAGGATATGTAAAACAATATCTTAGGTATACCATAAGTTTTGGATCTAATTACACATAAAGATACTCCAGGATGATCATTTGTATAACCTATACATTATCCTATAGTGAGAAATAATTTTTTTCACGTCTACTAAGGTGCATGTATAGCATGTGAGCATAAAACATAGTAAGACACAACCAACAAGATAGCTAATGTATTCCATAATATGCCATTTATATTTATGATAATGTAAATAAATAATTAACACACATAATTTTATCAATTATGATAGGTCTTAATGTGATAACAAATATAATGTTCCTTAGGATCATCGAATCACAAGAGGGGGTGAATCAATGGTTTAATTTTAAAAATTTCTAAATTTGTGAAATTTAAACACTAAAAATTGTAAGAATTGTTTCCATATCAAATTTTATAATAATATCATAAGAATAAAAATATGATAAATTAAACCAGGAACAAAATATTTACAAGGTTCAGCATCAGTGTGATAACCTACATCCTTTCCATGTCCACTCTTGTGGGTCAATGGAATTTCATTATTAGAAATAAGTGAATAAAATTTTTACCCAAATCCCATTAGACTCCTTATATATATTGATAGTTATGATTATACTATCTCCCATCATTTTAAAATTATTTCTTACAAAATTGAGCCAGATAAATATTATGTTACTTTTTAAATTCTTCTCTATAAAAGTACATCTGGAAAGTATATCAGATTCATTTATCTAGTAATGTCCATCTAGTGTGTCTATATTTGTTTGATAAACACCATAATATGCACCACACTAAACATGGGATTATTTTTCCATCCTATATTCTATTCAATTTAACAAAATCACTACACCTCAAATTCTTCTTTAAATATTAATCCAATTACTTTGTCTAGTGATTTGAATCAGAAAACTCCATATGATTCTTTGATCAAAACCTCTATCTAGAATTCTTCAACCCAATGGTGAAATAGTTAGAAACTAACTTATGACACCAAATATAAAGGGTTTTGAATTTTTGTATAGGGTGAAATGTAAAAAGTACATTTCACTTACCTCCTCTTTATATAGGTGTTCCATAAGTGGTAAATTTAGGAAAATTATTTCACTTTCCCACTCAAAAATTTTCGAAATAAATCACACCCTATTAAATATGAAATGGAATAGACACTTCTCAACTATTATAGAACTCTCAATAAGCTTAATTAATTCTCTAGTGATTCCATTATTTCTCAAAATTTCATAATCTCAAACCAATTAAAATAAAAAACCTATTGAAATATAAAAAACAGCTCAACATCATCAAGATTTTATTTATCCAAAAGGTTTCTCTGAAGGTATCACAATGAATTATCCATCTCATGGAATGTTTTTCTAGTAAACCATCCTCGTATTTTCTTATAATGATTAATTTATTATGTGACATTAATTCAATGGATTTATTCATAAATTTTCATCTGATGAACATATTCAAAAAAAAAATTATGATGGAATTATTCATAAAAGTTTATCCAATGAAATTATTCAAAAAATTTCATTTTATGGAATTCCCTTCAACATCATAATTTATAAATTTACAAATATATACTTCAATAAATAACATAACTAACGATTTTAACATTCATACAAACTATTTATCCAAAAAACGCATTTTCTATTGTGATTTTCTCTTAACATACTAAAAATGGTAAACTTCATTGTTACAACTTTAAAATAATTCAATCATAAGAAACTTTATATTTATGATGGCTTAATTTGTCTATTAGGAACTTCAAAATTGTTTTTAAATATATAAATGAACCTTTTCATACTATTTTATTTTTCTCTTTCTTGTTCTTTGAAATATAAAAACTCAATTTAAGGAATTCTCACAAAATTAAGTATTCCCCCCTTTTTATGTTTATTTATCTTTTATCTGAAAACAAAATAACTCAGAAAAAAACCTCCTTGAAATTCTCTTAATGTTATACTTCATACAGTGATCTGTGTCTGGTTTTATTTTATTATTTAAATCATTGTTCACATCTCACACTTTACTTCATACTACTATAGCTCGATCCACTCGGGTTCATTCATTCTGTTCTATCTAGAAAAAGTGTGTATGGTGATCTGTATTTTTTATTTATAGTGAATTAAGGTATGAATACTATTTCATGAACTGAAAAACATGAAACATCAGACTTTCACACAAAAACTTCATCTGTTGGTAGTGTGTGGTAATGTTCATTTGATAAGAATTCTGTATAATTCTACCATTTAGAAACTTTTTTATTTGACCTATTTCTGTCCATTGGACAATACTTAAACTCTTTATCAAGCCTCTATTTGGAATTTTTTTATTATTATAGCTCTTTATAAGGAATTATTAACCAAAAAATTTGTGCTTCTTCCCCTTATACAAACTTCATCTTGTATCCTGAACTTATTCACGATGCTAGAAACTATGATATCAGCATAGCATCGCATGAATTATGTTATGAATTTATTTAACAAATTTAAATAAAAATTGTATCATTTTTACTTTCTTATTCACTAACAACAATAAGACAAATAATTCTTAATAAAACTTTATTAACAAACTTATAACACCATATTTATTATGTTTTTTACAAAAACGTACATTAAAAAATGTTAGTTTTAAAGAAATACAAAACATTGATATAAAAACATCACAAAGGGTCATCAATATCACCATTTTGATCTTTTGGAAACATTAATTAAATTTTTTTTACTAATCATCATTTGTCATCACTTCATTTTTTTTACAGCTCATTTTTATAACAACTCGAATTTTTTAGATTTTACCAAAAAATATCATTTCTCAAAGAGAAGGTTATGACACCACACTACTATAAAAAGTAACATTTTTAAAATAATTTCATTCATAAATGAAAATAAATTTCTTATCCATGTCAATATAAACCCCCATCACTTTTCTTCTCTTCTTTTTTTATAATTTTTCAACTTTCAATTTTTGATTTCCCCTTCTTTTTTTCTCCCACATTTTATGATAATTATGGTATTAGGTTCATTATAGAAAGATCTATAAATAATTATTATAAATTATTTATTTTATCTCCCCCTTTTATAAAATAATACAAATCATAGGGGAGGTTATACTTACAAATTTTTAGGAAGTCTTCGAAGGAGGATAAACATGAAGTTATAGCCTCAATTCCACAAATCTTTAATTTGGAATAACTTTGGTGAAAACATCATTAGTTTGATACTTTATAGAAATATATTCCAAAATTATCCCTACACCATAAATTTTTTTATTTTATTATGTTTTAATTTATATCAATGTGTTTTATATCACATGTTGGAAAATATTGTTTAAAAGATCAATGGAACTTTCATTATCACAAAAAAATATTCAATAGTATAGAAACTTTCACTTTCAAATATTCCATTTATAATTTAATCCAAATCATTTGTGTAATTGAATGGGTGGAGGAAATATATTATGTTTCTTCTATAATAAATGTTACCAATCTCTATTTATTACTTTTCTATCTCAATCAACTTTCACCCAAGAATAATGTTCCCCTTGATGTTTATTTTTTATAATTATAATATCCATCCTGATCAATATCATTATATCTAGGAAAGTTTCTATCAAAACTTATTTTTTACAACATAATATAAGAATATATTCCTTTCATATATCAAAAATTATTTTTTTACCAGTAAATGTGATATATTTGGGTCACTCTGATATCATGTACAAAAAGTAATGATGTTGATACTTAAAGATATAAATATAGAGAAAAATTCCTATTAAATTTTGAAAGTATTTTTCATTAAAAAAATTTAAAGATTCATATTTATCCCAATAAAATGAGAGTATAAAATTATTTGGAATATTTTATTCCAATATTTTGTAACAACTCTCAAGAATACTTATCTTGTGATAGGAAAATATATATTTCCAATTGTTTCACTTGTAAACCTAGAAAAAGGTTAATTATATGAGCATTGAAATTTAAAAATTATTCTTAATTTCTTAAAAAAACTCTTTATAATCATTTTCTCTATCTCTTGAAAAAATTATATCATCAACTTAAATAAGAAAAATTTGGGTACCTGAGTTCATCTACTTCTCATATAAGTTTCTATCAACTTTCCCTTTAGAAAAAATAAACTCTTTAAGAAACTATAAATTTTGGAGTACAAGGATCATGGATCTTATTTTAACCCACATAAGGCTTTCTTTAACTTAAACACCTTGGTTTCATATTTATCAAATAAAAACCCACAATGTTTCTCAATATATATGTCTTAATCAATCTCGTTGTTTAAGAAGGATGACTTTACATCCATCTAATAAACTTTATATAGATATGTGCAACCACTTCCAAGAAAATTCTGATGGTTTTCAATTTCATAATAGGGGAACTAGTTTTTTAAAAATCCACACCTTACATATATTAATATACTTTAAAAACAAGTCATTATTTTCTTATTAAAATTTCCCCATGCTCATTCAGGTTTTTTCTAAACACACATTTTTTCCAATGATATTCTTATCCATTTTTCATAGAAATATTTCTCAGGTTTCATTTTTCACTATCTAGTATAACTCTTCATTAATATAATATACTCATTCTTTATGTTCATCTACTTATGAAAATGATTCTATTTTAGCCTAATAAATAAGTGACATTTGGTTTTATGTTTTATATTTCTTCTAGTATGAACCAAATATTTTTGATTTCCAATATTATTTTTAGATTCAACCTATTTTTATAGAGTAATTTTTTTAGATATTTTCTTCCTGATTTACTTTCCTATAAACATGATTCTTAGGAATCATTGGTCACCTTTTTCTTCTCACTTTCATCTTCCCTTTTTTGTCATCATTGTAAGTCTTTAACTTATCTTCCAAAAAATTCTCAACAACATTTGTTTAGGTGGTTGAATTTTCAATAACTTTAACATCACAATAGTCCACTAACATTTATAAAATTTTGTTACAAAATTTATAACTTCATTAATTGGGTGAATATACTATGAAAATTTCATAATAATCTTTTTAATCAATTTCTCCAAGATTTGTATTTTTAATCTTTAGTAAACAGGGACTTCCAAAAAACATGAAATATTTCATTGAATATTTTTTGTTATTTCTAATTTAACAAGAATTCATATTATATTATAGCCTTAACAAAAAAATTATTTGAACAATAATACTAATAACATCTCTCTAGAAAAATATGAAAATTTTATACTCAACCAGTATAATTCTTCCCATTATCTCCAAACTTGTGTTTTTTATTTCTGCCACACCATTTTTTTGAGGGGTGTAAAGAGCACTGTACTAATGTTGAATTCTATATTTATTAAGATATATTTATAAATCATTACATATGTACTCTATTCTATTATCTAATCTAAATGTTAGTATATAAGCACCAAACTCTCTTTCTATAAATATTCTGAAAAACCGAACATTTTCATAGCCTCTAATTTATACTTCATAAACATGATATTGGTTATTTGAGTGAAATCATCAATAAAATTAATTAATTAAAAAATATAATTTCATTTATTTATGTCTCATCAGCCTATATAAATTAGAGTGAATAATCTCAAGAAGTATTATAGACTAAATTTCAATTTTTATGGATTCTTCCAATCATCTTTACTTTTTGACATGTTTTATTAATATCATATTCTTTAATTTTAAATATTGGAAAATTTATTACATAATATACTTTAAAAAAATTCGTAATTGTTTGGCCAAGATTCCTAATCCTACGATGCAACAACTTTTTCTCATCTTTAGCACTCAAATAACATAAAATAAAAAGTTCTCTAATTTGAAAAATATTTTTTTGGTTCTTTCTCACATGGTAACAACTTTACCATCTTCCACACTTAATATTATGCATGAATAATTTCTAAAATAAAATTTCTTATCTTAAAAACAAATTTTTATTATACTAAGTAAGTTTTTCTCGAGCATATAAACATATAGAACTTCCTCATATTTTAGTATCTCAACTTCAATCTCAACTGTTCTGATTCCTCATATTTTTTAGGAACTATAATTTCTGGAAGTAACTTCTCCTTCATCATGATTTTTAAAATCATTAAAGATTTTTATATCACCTATAATGTGTGAGGAAAAACCACTATTGATAATCTTTATTTTTTGTTCCTTTTTATTGATTTTAGAATTTTATCAATAATAAGGGTTATTTCATCAACTTTATTCTTTCTAACTTCTTTTTCTTTACTCACATAAGAAATTTGTTCTATAAGAATAGTCATTAATTATTCAGAAAAGTGACCTATTTGGTCGCATATTACACAAACTTCTTCCATGCACCCAAATTGAATCTTCATTGTAAATTTTCTAACATCTTGAGATTTTGGTTTTTCCACTTTCTACAGCTTAGGAATGTTACTTTTCTTCTATTTTTCTCCCAATAATTTCAAACCTTCTAATATTTAGAGAAATATTATTTCAAAAATTATAATCTTTATGACCAAAAATACCAAAAAACCAACAATATCCACTGAATCTTGGTATTCTGTAGAAATATGATTTTTCTCTATAATTATTTTTTTGATGTTTATAACATTATTTTGTTTTTTTACTCCTAACACGGGGAAAATTTGTTATAGATGTTGTTCTCAACTTTTGTAGATGTGATAGATTTTTGACATCCTATCTCAATATAATATTTCCTAAAAATTTTACAAACACCGTAATGATCAACAAAATCAGATGAACTTTTACATTTAGTGGGTGGAGATTTCACCCTGTTCTAGGAGTGATATTTCATAATAGCTTGAGACGATTTAACTTTCATCTTTAAACCCTAGTCAAAATATTTATTCATTTTTAAGGTACTTTAAATCTCTAAACAAATTTACTGAGTGTTAGAAACCTCATCTTCCTTAGCTACAAGTTTATTACTGAGATATTCCACCATCTTTCATTGTTCATCAGATTTTAGTTTAAGGTTTACAATCTCTTGTATGTACTCATATTTATATTTAAGTACATATTTAATTCCTTAATAATTAATTACACTTTATTTATTAATCACCCAAATTTTATTCATGAGTTTAGTATTCTTCTCAAGACATGCTATAAGTTCTAATTTGAGATGTTATACCCTATAATTTTTTCCCCTCCTTTATCTTCTTCGAGGTTTGAAGAAAATTTATTTTTTAAAAAATTTTAAAATAAGGTTATAAATATTTTTGAACTTTTATATTCTAAATAATTTTTGTTAATAGAGTTATATTATACTTTCTTAGTCAACATGCTTCTTCTGTTTCCCATGAACATTTTCATAACACCAAAGTACTTCTTATCTTTCTTAAAAGTTTTGTTAATCTTCTTCCACTAGGGTTTTTCTTCATAATGATCTTGATATTCTCCAAAATTTTTCTTGTGGAAATTCAGAGTGAAATTTCCAATTCCACCACACTCAAAAAATTTGAGTGGAATTTTTCCTCCATACTTTCCTCTGCCAATCTAATAGTTTTTTTATCATAGACATGATATTTTAATTCATTTCATTGGCTTATTTTTTTTATCATTGAGGTCAATATTCTTAGTATGTTAGATTGTTAGATTTCTCAGAGATTTAAAATCCATTTCATCCTTGATCTTATTTTTAAATGATTGAGATTTCCACATTTAATAAGTAACAATAATGTTATAAAATTTATCAAGAGATAAATCTTCATTAGCTTTGAAGGTAGAAATTTTTAGATTCAAACATATCAGGGGAGATTCTCATGAGTTTATTTATAATGGATAAATATTCCAAGGAATATCTAAATCCTCTAATGTTTTACACAAATTCATTAACTCTAGGTAAATACTCATCAATAGTTTCTTCATCTCCTATTCTGATATCTTTAATCATGCTTCACTATATTTGTAACTTTCATTCATTTACTTTTGTGTTTCCCTCAAAGATAGTTTTGAGCCTAACCCAAATTTCTTTAGTTATTTTGAGACCCATTACCTTCATAAAGAAATTTTATAATAAAATAAAAATAATAACATTTAAAGATTTCAAATTAACCTTAATGTTTCTATTATCATCAAAAGTCACATGACCATTTTTCTTAATGGTAGGAAACCCAATAGTTTTTAAATAAATAATGTTCATCCACGTGATAGAAGATAGGGAATCGTTATATTTTTTTAAAAATGATAATTTTTGTCATTTAATATATGAATATATTTATTGTTGACTAAATTTATATTTTTCAGGATAAATAATTAACAAGGGTAACATTTTTTATGATACCAATTGAAGTTACTTAGGATCGTGAACCACTGAGGGGGGTGAATCAGTGGTTGAATTTTATAAATTTTCAACTTTATGAAATTTAACCCCTACAAATTTTTAGAATTATTTAATTATAAACTTTTATAAATGTCTCACAATAATGAAAATATGAGATATTAAACAAGGAACACAATATTTATAAGTTTCAACCTCAGTGTGAGAACCTATATCCTTTCTATGGCCACTCTCGTGGGTCCAAAAAAATTAACAATTAGAAACAAGTGAATAAAACTTTGAGCCAACATATGTTAGACATCGTATATCTTTATCTAGGTATGATTATACTAACTCCCATAATTTTAAAAAAAAAGTATTAAAAAAAGTATGTTACTTTTTAAATTATGCTCTAGAAAAGTTAATTTGGAAAGTTCGTCTTATTCCTCTATTCAAGAATTTCTATATGGTTTGTTATTATTCATCTGGTACACTTTTACTGATGCACCTCACTATATCAATGCTCCTTTTTCTAACATGCGTTCTTTTTTGTTAAAAAATTATTAGACCTCAAACTCTTCTTGGAATATTTGTCTCATTTCTTTATTCAGTGCTCTAAGATGGAAAACTCTATTTGATTGTCTAATTTGAAACCTTTTTTTCAGAATTATTCAACCCAATGGTAATGTAGTTGGAAAACCACTTCTAAAAATATCTCTACGATGTTTTTATTTTTTGTACAAAGTGAAAATTATCAAGTAAATTGTTCTTATCACCTCTTTATATAAGTGTTATGAAATTGGTGAAGGACGGAAAATTATTTTAGATTCCTACTAAAACATTTAAAATATACATTCAAAATTAAATCTGAAAATTTTTGGATTATTATCAAATATTTTAGAACTTTTAGAAAGATTAATTAATTCTCGAGTGATTATATTCATTTTCAAACTTTCTTAATCTAAAAAACCTATTTAATTATAAAAAATCAGCTCAATGTTATCATGATTTTATTTTTTTGGAAGGTTTGTAAGATGGTATCACAACAGATTCTCTGTCTAATAAAAATTTAATCTGATGATCCATCCTCATATTTTTTTGACTGGTTACTTTTATATGATACATTCATATGATGTATTTCTTCCCAAAAGTTCAACTGATTGATTTCTTTAAAAAATTCATCTGATTAACTTATTCAAAAAAGTTTTTCTGATAGACTTCTTCAAAAAAAATTCATCTAATGGACTTCCCTTCAACAACATACTTCCTAACTTTACAACTTCAAACTTCATACTGTAAAAAAATCATGATTTGATCATTTATAGAAACTATCTATCTAGAAACAATAGTTTACAATGTATATTTCTCTTAAAATACTAAATATGTTTGACTATATTATTATAAATTTTAAAAATTTCAATCACATGAAACATTATATGTCAGGTGTCCTACTCTATCCATTTGAAAATTCCCCATTGTTTTTACTATTCATAGATCAATATTTTCCTACTATTTTATTTTTCTAATTATTATGATTTAAATGATAAAAACTAATTTTCTATACTTCTCACAAAATGAAGTATCCCCCCTTTATATGTTTCTTTCTCTTTTATCTAAAAATACAAAAACTATTAAATAAATAACTTCTTGCAATTGTTTATCAAGAATATTGTATTCAGTAATCTATATCAAGTTGCCTCTTTCTAAAAACAACATTGTTCACTTATCACAATGGACTTCATACAATTATATCTTCATCCTCTTAGGTTTTTCTATTATGTTCTATCTAGAAAAATTGTGTTCGGTGATCTGTATTTGTTTCATTTAGTTACTTAAGGTATAACTTCTCTTTATGAAACTAAAAAATTATAATGCCAAAATTTCTCACAAAAACTTTTTTTGGTGGGACAGTCCAATAATGTTATTTTGATAACAATGTTGTACCATTATTCCCTTTAGTAACTTTTTAATATGTTAATTTTTATCCACTATCCCATCATCAAAATTATTATCAAATCTCTGTTTGGAATGTTTTTTATGATTATAACGCTTTGTACAAAATTTATGATCATAAAAGTTGTATTTTTTTCCCTTGTAAAAACTTTTTCTTATATCATTAACTTATTAATGATGTTGGAAACTTTGAGATTATTATAACGTCATCTGAATTATTTCAGAATGTTCAATAAAAAAGTTCTAGAAACTTTCCAAATTTCTAACTTTATTTTTATCTGATAAATTTAAAACAAAACTTTCATAACAAACTTTATTAACAAACTTTCATAACAAAAAATAAAAACCTTATTTATCACATAATTTACAAAAACATACTTTAATAAAACTACGTTTTCAACAAATAATTAAATTTGTTAGCAAAACATCACAAAGTTTCTTCATAATCCACCACAACATCTAGCCCTACTTGTTTGGGACAATGACAGTTAGTCGTTACATAGAATACTTAAAACTATACCTCAGTTCCCAAATACCTATACCTAAATAACGAAAAAAAACTATTTTTAACCCTCTAATAAAAAACATTGGGAACAATGATATTTTATGTTTAGGACCCTAATAAATTACCATAAGAACTGCGTGACACCATGTTCATTCCCATAATAGTAGACACCAAAAACATAGACCATCATATCTAGATCCCTAAGATAATACATCAAGAACCATATAGTTCCTTTTCCAATAACATAATAGAATGAGGCTAAAACCATATAGTGAAATGTCTAATCCCTTAATAGAATACATCAAGAATCATATAACACCATGAATTCACCCCTACGAGAATACATCAGGAATCATGAGGTTCCTTGTTTAGGCCCCTAATGGAGACACCTAAAACTTTATATTTTCTTGTTCAGGTCCCCAAGAGAATAAATTGGGAACCATAAAACACCATGTTTAGAGCCCTAAATGAATACAATTAAGAGAAATCATTTCCTCACAAACATGTTGTTTCAACAAAATCAGGGTAAAATAACACATTTCATGGAAACCATGGATCTATTCCACACTCAAATCTAGTAAAAATCCCATAAATAACTCTCTTATAGAGTAATATATCTAATTATATCTGATCCAACATTTAAATCACCAAACACTATCCCCCCTTCTATAACTGATTAATATAACTAAAACTTCATAATAATCCTAATTCCCATAAAACATGATCTATACACTAACTTGACTCACCAATTACTTCTGGATGAACTAATAAAATACATAAATACCCAATAAAGAACACCCCATTAATCCTCTAAGAACCTTCCATGAATTCCTCTTAGGACATCTATCTCAAAAAATATCCTTTTAATGATTATAGTTCCTATAATTCTTACTCCAAAACCCAACTATGCATTAAGAATGTTAAATAACTAAAACAATAACCACCCCATGATCCACTCATAGGTGTAAGCCCCATCGATATTATCCAAGAAACACAAATCTTCCCAATTAAGGCCCCTTCCTTATCTCTCCTCGAGTTTCACTTAAAAAATCTTAATCCTAAGAGGAACCATATCACACCTTTTCTCATATTTAGTGTGAATAGTCACCACCATGAAGAGGAATTAATCCTCCAAACCACCTTAAGTACCACAAAAATAAGAAAACTTTATTCCTAATGGACTAATCATGGTTCACTACTTATATCTTTGTAAATATAGCCCTTCCTAAGGTGTTTCAAGTAGGCCATACCCACTTCCCTACCTAGCTGATTCGAAAGACTAAAATTATCTAATCTACTTAAGGAAAAACATTATCATGTCTCTTAAAGACTGCCCACCAAGGTGAATCCTAGATAGTAATAATTTATCCCATTACCTATTTCTCTTTTAGGGTATGTAGAATACAATTTGTTGAAATTTTACTTGGGGACATGGTCATCAGGTAGCTCAAAAAACACTAAACCATATATGGAGCACTTTTTCAAACACTAACCGACGTTATCTAATATTATTCATATTTTTTCACTCTCTCGAACCAAATTATGGCTACCCAAACCCATTCTTCTAAACACACACACACACACACGTCATACATAAAATCATAAAATATATGGCGTAGTTTTAAAGGGAATACCTACCTTGTGTTCAATAGAGTTAATATATCTAGTATTATATCTTAATTTGGCCTTGTTTCCCTTTGCATTTTCCACTAAATTACAATGCCTCCAATTAATTGATGATCAAGTGGAAAATAGTGATTTGAAAGAACAGGCAAGGTATAGGGATATGTATAGAATAAGGAAAGGGGATACTGAGGTCATGTGGTTATGGGAGGGGGAGGGGTTGGAATGTTTATAAAAAATTATTCAAATGATTAATATGATTAAATTTTAAAAAAAAACTTCCAGAAGGATGGTGGAATATTGGTGTACCAATACTGAGAATCTAGTGGATTATTAGGTTCCTAATTTCCTTTTTTGGGTTCTCAATAGTTTGAAATGTGGCACATGTAATGTCCCAGATTTTTAGTATGGTATGTTTTTTTAGTTTTTGTTAAACCTATAGACTGTGCATATGGTCAAAATAGTTTGTATCAAGAAAAGAGGTAGCAGATGGGATGGAGGCTAGTTACAGTCCATGAGAATGAAATGTACTGAAATACATGTCATTTATTTAGAATATATGATATGTAATGGATTGGTTAGATCTTTTCCATGTTGCGATCTAGGATTTCCTAGGGGAAGGGACCCTAAGCTTTACATGACATGTAAAAAATTTAAACACTATGTAAATGCCTGGCCCATTTTTTAAAAAATTGATAGGACCCCCTTATTTTTCTAACATGGGTTTATTTTATTCTTCCACATAATAGGGGATTCGTGCATGGGAGTCCCTAAATTACTAATCTAATTTTCTGAAGATATCCTCTATAAGAACTCCATTCTCTTCACTGTCAGGTGTGTTGTATTCCTCTTGTTAAGATCTATACTCTTCTTTATTTTATTTATAGTTTCTCTTTATGTCTCTTGTGTTATTTTAGTGCAAGATAATTTTCCATATTTTCATTGTTTTTTTTTTGTTCTTATATTTCCTCACATTATAGCTTAAATCAAAGGAAAAAAACTGACTAGTGGTCATCTAATAACCTAATATAGGTGGTATAGTTTCTCTCCATGAGATTCATAACTTTCAATATTTTGCATCGTTGTGCCACACGGAGACTTTTCTCGTAACACCTGTAAACTAATTAATTAATCAAATTAAATGGTTTTATAAGATATATATGGTCCTAATGTTAGGTCCAAAAGAGGCCTAGATACCCTGAGAGGGGGGTGAATCAGGTTATGGATATTCTTTTCCAACTTCTTCCTTCCCCACTGAATCTTGACCTATTTATTACATGGGTCACTTATTATACTCTTTGACGTTAATGTTGATCATGTTCTTTACAATTTTATCTCATGAACATTCATTGAAAATAAATAAAAAAATAAATCATTAGAAAACATATACTTTTACTTGGTTCACCCTCACTGGGATTCATCCAAGGAGCATACAACGACGATGTTCTGATTGTACCAAATTCAATAAGGATTACTATTAATAATGATGTTTTGGCTAGATCACTTATATTCCTAAGATCACTACCTTTACTAGATTTAGGATCTACTCACTACATTCCCAGGGGTCACTCTCTGTGTCTCTTTATCTGGTTCACTATCGGTGGAAAGGATCACTATCATCATCTTCCTTTGCTCACTACTCTTGGAAGGTATCCACTCACATTTTATGGACATTTAGGTCCCTTAATTTTCATTAAATTACACATCCTCAAGTGTAGGTATATTCTCTTTTGAATTCCCTTTTTCACCCATAGATGAAATAAAATTTTCCACACACTATTAGTATGTTAAAATTACTTTTGTGATGTGTTCCTCTATGAACTTCCTTGAGTCCTCTGTGGACTAACCTGAGTCCTCTACAAGCTGAACTGTACTGTGTAGTAAAAATTATTTGTAGACCACTTATCCTTTTTAAATTTCCTCCACTTCCATTGACCATCTCCTTCAACAGACCGCTTGTCCTCAAGCATACCAACTTCTTCTATGGACAATCCCTCCTTCACAGATGAGTTTTTATTTTTCGGACCACCCCTCCTCCATGGACTATTTTCCTTTGCATGCAACAGTGCCTTGTAAAACCCTTTCATGAACTGTCCCACGAACCAATTCACCCTTCGCAAAATCATGCTTCACAAACTCTTCTCTATCATGGAATTATCCCTTAAGAACCACATTCGGACTAATCCAAATTCTTATCAGAGTGAAGTAGTTTTCTAATGAAAAATTTCTCAACTTAACGACCGGATTTGCAGTCCTTATATAAGAAAATAGATCCTCAAAATCTACTAATTTGAGATACCGAAAATTTATATGTGGTACATCCTTCACCGTGTACTCATCTCCTTCTATAAATTGTTTTCTTTGTGCCTTATACCATATTCTTGATGCTTTATGATTGTTACCTTATGCATTTTTCTTATTGAAATATTCCAGAGTTGTTTGGATTGAATAAAATGATTTGTCTATCTTTTATAGCATTTTCATATTGAAATTCTTGGTTTTATGACTTGTGGTCTTAGTTTCTAAGCCTCGCCTACTTACGAGCCAGGAGAGAACATGATTCTCAACTTAAGGATGTCATGGATGGGATCATTGTGCTTTGTGTTGGAATAGTTACACATTCTATAAAAAATCATTGTCTTACCTTTGATGGGATCTTTGGATGGATTATTTATACCCATGAGTGACACTAGTTCCTTAAGGGAGGGACCTTCTAGTGACCCAAGACTTTTATATATAACATTACATGATTTTAAGCATAATTATACATCAGAGTAAAAGCCAATGATCATTAAGTCTAGTGTCTTGGAAGACTAGGTACATAAAACATAAAACATGGGGCTAAAAAAACAGTTCTTTATTTAATATACATAGAGAGATCCAAAATTCATTTTAGCACTTACATCTACATAGGGTACCCTAGGGAACACATGAAAAAAGGGATGATCTAAAAAACCCAGTAAGGGAATGAACATAAGGATACATCTTAAGCCCATGAGTTAGAGGGAATGATATAATGATAACAAAGCATGGAACATATGAAATCATAACATATAAGCATGGGATCATATAAACATGGAATCATATAAATGTGGAAGAATCATAAAACATGTCTTTAGTGTCGTTCAAGGCTAATCACCAATCATGTTACCCATTTTAGTACAGGTCAAGGCTAACTGCCAATCCTGATTCCCATTTTATTTCGGGTCAAGGCTAATCGCTAATCCCATTTCACATCACATATCATGAGACATAACATTACCCAATAAATTGTAGTGTTATCTAAGAGCACCCATCTCAATATTTTCATGAGTATTCTTTCCACATAAATAATCATACATAATCAACCATACATAAACATAAGGGTACCCAAGGAAAGAATTGGGTACCACAATCATGACATAAATCATAACCAATGGTTGTATCATGAAAGTGTCTAGGAAAGAAAGGCTTTAGAACATAAATGGAAGTTAATAAGGTAAAATAGGCATATAAAAAGGTATGATATGTCAAATAGAAGTGAAAACATATAATAAATGTATTTGAGAAACATTAGAATTAAATGATTTTTGTGCGGTTTTAAGGAAAATACTATAGAGATTTTAAAATAGAAAAGATGAAAATATCATATATAAAACCAGATTTTAACAAATAATTTTTTCATAATAAAAAGACATATTTTATATAGACAATTTTGGATTAAAAAAGGTGATATATTTCACTTGAAATTGGGAAAAAAATTTAGAAATTTCCCTTAAAACTGGTTTTTATCGGAAGGTTCTAAGGAGGAAATAATTTAAAAACATGTATATCCCCAAAAGAGAGTGATGAAAGAGTCTTAATAAATGAATTTTTAAAAACTAAACAGAATTTATAATATGTTCAGAAATAGATAAAATAACTCCATTTTGACAGAAAGTGAGATAAGGCAACTCGAAAGAACAAAGAAGGTTTGGGTAGAATTCATTACGGTTTATTGGCATGGTATCGGGTGTAACTAAGAGTGCTAGATGAGAGAGAAAAAAGGGTTTCTCATCACTTAGATATAAAAAGGGAAGTATGGGGGAGGTGAGAAAACATACCCCATCATTTGGTATTTCACAAAAAAAGGTATATCATAGAGGACAATTTTGATTAAGAGTGAAATAGAGAGGATCCCTTACCTTAAATCTATTAGTGTTCTCCACTTGTTATTAGAGACCACAATAAAAAATTATGTTTATTAATTAATAATTCCATATCCTATTATATAATTAATTGTCTTATTATAATAATTTTATCTTCGTTTATAACTGTTATGATTGGTTATGAGGTTCAATTTTATTGTTGGGGTCTTTTTGCTTACTTGGCTTTAATGACCGGTTCATGTTCTGATAAACAGGTATGATGAAAGTGATTGTCCATAATTGAATTTGTATGTTATTATTCAACATCCAAAAGATTAGATGATTTTAAACTTAATTTGGTTACTTAGAGTGAAGTCGAATTAATATATAAAACCACAGTGATAACTGTTTTGGTTAATCAATGGGTTTGATTATGAAGAACATGCTTTGCTTTATAGCTTAATACAATTAGTACAAAAGGATTACAGAACCAAAAATAGGATATATTACATATATAATAATCTGGTTAAACCATGACACAAATGGTTTCATGAACATAATTAATGATGATAAAATAAATTGATAAATCATTGTCCGTGAATGTGCTAAATTAGCACATCTCAAACGGTGCTTTCATTTCTTTCAAATAAAAAGGTGGGGAAAGAAGAGAAGATAATGAAATATACCATTAGAATAAAAAAATTCTAGTACATTAATGTTAATTTAGTTATCATTCTATTTGGGTGAAGGGAGCTGAGTAAAGAAATAAAAATAAAATAACTTAAAAGAAATGAAGGAATTGGAAAGTCGAATTTACCTCTTGAGACTTCCTCCTTTGAGAACCTCTTAAGGGGAGAGGTTTTGGTATTTTGAAGAGGCTAGGAGATTTTAAACTTGGTTGAGGATTGTGGGGAGATATTTGGCCAGAATATTTGCAAGCAAAAAGGCTTGATATGAGTGAAGAGAAGTTGGAGTGAGGGGGTTATAATGGAGGAGGGGAGGGATTTCATAATATTATAATCATTAATTTATTATTTCTTCACAAGACAATGAATAGTAAGTATTCCATAACAAAGAATAGTAATAAATGCATGTGACTTCTAACAAATGGTCATTTACATCATCCATGACTCAAGAATGATGCAGAAATTAAGGTTTTAGTATTTATTGTGAATTATCATATTTTACTATTCATCAAAAATTCAAGTATTTCAGAAAAATCCCAAAAATTCACCCTAACCATTTTTTGATGTGTAGAATCAAAAAATGAAATATATTTTTAAAAAATAATTTTCTAAATATGATTATTTTAATTTTTAATTAAAATCATAATTTATTTTCAAAACCAGTTTTAAAACATTCATTTATTTATTCTAAAAAATAGGTATATCATACTTTCAACTTGAATATTATTTATATATTATCCTTGGTAAGGTTAATATTCATTAGGCTATATCACTATTCATAATGTTATGTTAATATTCATAAGGGTAGGTAAATATTAACCAAAAATTATTATTTCCATATCGGATTCCAAATAACATACTGATCACAACAGTGTATGTCAGATTTTTGAAATTCCAAACACAGAAGTGACAAACTTAGGTTTAAAGTTCACTAGGCACATAGTAGTTCATTATGTTTTGTTTTCTTGTGATTTTATGAAATATTTATAAGAAGTAAATTTACATTTAAAACATTGGGTTGTTACATTCTTCCCCCTTATGAAATTTCACCCTCGAAATTTCATTTTATATTCTAAGATAAAAATAGGTGCTGGTAATTTTCCTTCATTTCTTCATTTAGTCCCCATTTTTCCTCTTTGTACTTATGCTTTCACCATAGTACCTTGACTAGATGAGTAGTCTTGTTGCGTAGAACATTGTCTCTACTATCCAAGATCTTCACTGGCTGCTCCTCATAGGAAATATCACCCTCCAATGTACCATCTCTAAAGATAGTACATGTGAAGGGTCTAGTATATACTTCATTAAGAGGGATACATGAAATACATCATGTACTTTCGACATGGTAGTTGGAAGTGCCAGTTGATTGGCCACATCTCTGACTCGATCAAGGATCTCGAAGGGGCCGATGAACCTAGGACTTAACTTCCCTTTCTTCCAAAACCTCATGACCTTCTTCCATGGAGAAATGCGTTGAAATACCATGTCTCCAACTTTAAACTCAAGGTCTCATCGACGATTATCTTCATAACTCTTCTGTCGACTTTGGGATGCCTTGATATGATGATGAATGGTTTTCACCTTATCCACTATTTCTTCGACCATTTCATGTCCTAACATCTTACGCTCATTGACTTCATCCCAACACGCCGGTGTTCTTCACCTTTTCACATAAAGGTCTCCATATGGTTCCATTCAGATGCTCAAGTGGAAACTATTGTTGTAGTAGAATTCAACTATTGTAAGATGTTGGTCCCATCCTCCTTTGAATTCCATAGAACACGCTCTCAACATGTCTTCCATTTTTTTTTGAATAGTTCTCTAAGATTGGCTATTATTTTGAGGATGATAGGTCGTACTAATGTTTAGTTCAATGCTTAAAGCATATTGGAGACTTTTCCAGAACTTCGAGGTGAATCTTGGATCATGATCAGATATAATAGATATTGGTACTCCATTTAGCCTTACGACTTCTTTTATGTAAATCTGTGCAATTTGATCCAATGAGAAGTCCTCTTGAATCATGATAAAGTGATTTGTCTTGGTAAGACGATCCACAATGACCCATATAGCATTTTTTCCTCTAGATGTCCTTGGAAGTCGAGTGAAAAAGTCCATGGTAATGTTCTCCCACTTCCATGTTGGTATTAGTAGTGGTTTCATCATCCCCTTATACTTTTTCCTCTAGGCCTTCACTTGCTAACATACCAGACACTTTGATGTGTATTCAGCAATCTCCCTTTTCATATTGTCCCACCAAAAGTTTTATCAGAGATCTCGATACATCTTTTTTCTCCCTAGGTGGATAGAGAATGGAGAGCTATGTGAATCATTAAAAAACTCCTTCTCTATCTCTAGATCAGATGATACACATAATCGTGCTCTAAATCTTACAAATCCTTTCTCATCAATTTTAAAATTAGAGGATTTCTCATTTCTTATAGCTTTCACTCTTTCATGAATTTCATTATCTTGTCTTTGAGCATCCTTTATTTTCTCCAAGATGGATGGTTGAGCAATCATTTGAGAAAGGACTGATTATGTTCCTCCATTAATGATTTCCATGTCCATCCTTTGGAAATCTAAGAAGATCATATCCTTTTCAATTCACATTATTGATAAATATGCAGGATCCTTTCTACTTAGAGTATCCTCTACCTTGTTTTCCTTACCGAGATGGTAGTGGATTAGTCAGTCATAATCCTTGATGAGCTCTATCCATATTCGTTGGTGCATATTAAGTTCTTTCTATGTGAATATATATTTGAGACTCTTGTGGTCATTACATATCTCACACTTCTCCCCATAGAGATAATGCCACCAGATTTTCAGTGCAATGATCAGAGCCGCCAACTCCAGATCATGCATGGGATTGTTTTTCTCATGGATTTTCGGATGCCTTGAGGAATAGATACCACTTTATAATTTTTCAATATCACATAGCCAAAGGCCTTCTTATAAGAACCATTATACACCACAAATATTTCTCTACTTGTAGGGAGTGTGAGTACTAGCATAGTGATAAGACTCTTTTTCAACTCTGAGAAACAGTCTTCACATTCTTGTGTCCAGAAAAACTTTACCCCCTCTCATTTCAGCTTGGTCATTGGGTTTGACAATCGTGAAAAGTTCTTCACAAATTGTCGATAATACCCACCTAGACCCAAAAAACCGCGGATCTCTATTACAGAAGTTGGCATGGTCCACTCTTCAATTGCCTTCATCTTGGAAGGTTCTATAGATATCCCTTTTATTGGTGATAACACGCCCCAAGAATGACACTTCCACCATCCAGAACTCACATTTACTATACTTTTCATAAAACTTATCCCTTCGAAAAGTCTTTAACACAATATTCAAATGATCCTCATCTTCCTCCTTTATCATGGAGTATATCAGAATATCATCAATAAAGACTACAAAAAAAATTTTAGGGTAATATCTAAAGACTCTATTCATTAAATCCATGAAAATTGCTGGAGCATTAGTGAATATGAAGGGCATCACTACGAAATCATAGGGTCCATACCTCATTCAAAAGGAAATCTTTTGAATATGTTACTTCCTCAACTTTAATTGGTGATATCCTGACTAGAGGTCCACCTTAGAGAAATAATTGGCCCCATGAAGCTGATCAAACAAGGCATCTATCTGTGGTAGGGGATACATGTTCTTCTTGATGAATGGGCCTTGGGCCAAAAAATGGGTCTACGGGCCATGTAATGGGGTAATTGCCCTCTGGGCCATCGTGCTATGTAATGGGTCTCCCTTTACCCAGTTAAAGAGGTCTTTTCTTTACTTTAATAATAAAAATTGAGGCTTTGGCCCCAACCTTTAAAAAAAGAATAGGACTGTTTCACCCAACGGTGAAGCACTCGGGCATATAAAACCCTTCTCCATATTCTCCTGTAACTACTTCTTTAGCTCTTCTAGCTCTATAGTGGCCATTCTGTATGGTTTCATTGAGATAGGTAGAGATCCAGGGATAAGTTAAATTAAGAACTCAACCTCTCGGTTAGGAGGAAGACCAGGCAACTCTTTAGGGAATACATCAGTGTAATTACTCATGATGGGCATGTCTTTAAAAATGATTCTCTCCTTTGTCTCAATAATTTGAGCTAGATATTCTTTATCACATGGTAGAAATATCCACACTTGATACGATGAATCTAAAGGAGATTCATATTCCTCCTTACACTTATATAGAATTGGAGGATGCTTTGGGATGTGAAGAGTGATCTCCCTTTCCCGATAGTTGATTTTGTATTTGTATAATGATATTCAATCCATGCCCAAGATAGAATCAAACTCCCCTAAAAGAAGTATGACAAGATTTTCTAGGAGGTTTAGTCCAAAAACATTAACCAAGGAAATGTTATAAACCATGGACACAATGATTTCCCCATTTGTTGTTCTCACAGATAACTTTTCCTCTAAATTTTGAGGTGGTGTTTAAATAGTTCTACTAAACTTTAAAGATATGAAATAATGCATAGTACCGAAATCAAATAGTGCGTTCTCTATTATTGAATGAATAACTATCGTACCTATCACCACATCATTGTCTAGATCCACCTTATTAGTAGTAATAGAATAATAACTTCCTTGTTGCCTTGGAGGTTGTTGTTTATTGCCTTCGATAACCCTTGGCTTAGGGAAATTACTCGCATAATTCCCATGCTCCTTGCAGTTGTAAAACTACACTACATGCTGAGTGTTGATCTCAAAATTTCTTTATTCTTCCACATTAGTGGGATTTTTTATATCCCTTCGATAGTTCTTGTCCATATGACCAGACTTTCCACATTTGAATCAATTCTGGGTTCCCTTCAAACAGTTACCAGGATGCTTCTCTCCACAACTTTTACAAGGGGAAAAGTCAGTCTTCTTTCCATCATGTGATTTTTTTGATGAACCACCCATGTTGTTCTATATTTTACACTTCTTTTCACTGGGCCCATGAGACCACTTAGAGTCTCCAATCTTCATTTCAACCTTGAGGGTATAACAGACAATATCCTCATAACTGTCAAAGTCTCGAATCTCCAACGCTTTTTGTATACTTGGCTTTAGTCAGCTAAAGAAGTGATCCACCTTTCTTTTGGTGTTCATGACAAAGCCAGAGGTGTACCTTTAAATCCTTGTAAAGTTTTCTTCATACACCCCAATGGACTCATATTCCATTTTCTTGAGTCCAAGGAACTCTCTTTTCATCTTGAGATGGAGGGTTCGAGGAAAATATTTATTGAAAAATATCCTCTTGAATTCCTCCCAATCCATGGAATCAATTTCCTCTTGGGAATTTTTATTATTGATAAGTGTCCACCACTGATCAGATTCCCCATCAAAATGATAGATTTCTAGCACAACCTTCTCTTATTTCAAGCACTGGAGGACAGATAATACCTTTTCAATGGAGTTAATCCATTGTTATGTGAAGAGGGGATCAGAAGATCCGCTAAACATGGGAGGCCTTTGTCATATGAAGAATTCTACAGCAACTTGCTCTTTCTTTGGAGGAGGAGGGTGTTTCGCATGATTCAAGTTATTATTCATAACTTGAGCTAGCTAAGAAATTATTTTCATGAAGTTTTGATCACCTGGTCCCATCATATCAAGCATATAATTAAGGAAATCATCACATTGCCTATCACATTGGTTGTTGGAATGTGTTCTTCTATTTCACCCCATCAACTATGAAAAAGAACGTATAATTATAGGTCTTGAATACTTAGCTATTGAGCATAGAAAGGAAACTTTGAACATAAAAGGGTAAACTTATAAACAATAAGTACATCTTAACTTATGATTCCTTAGGTTTAAATCTAGTTTATCATTGATCTATCTCTTGACTTATATTCTTATGGAATTTTTTTGTCCCTAAATAATGTTTTGTACTAAGATCATGAATCTAAAAAAGCATATCCCCTAAGAGTGTCGTAACCAAGAGTGCATCAAGGCCAGTTGTCATATAATAGGATACCCCAAGTCAAGCCTGAAACTCCTTGTCAGATTTTTCACTCCTAGTTACATCTATTCCAAAGATGCCTCTACTTTCTCATATCCAGACAGGGATGTATTTTCTTAATAAACCACTTAATCAATACTCACCAAAATTTAGGAATGTTTTATTATATTTAGTCTCATCCTTAATGTTCTTACTATGGTGATCTATTCCTAATCTCCAAAAATAACTAGACCATCCTCTGATACCAAATATAGAGACCCAAACATTTTATATAAAAAATTACATAATCTTAAGCATAATTATACATCATAGTACAAGACAAGGATCATTAATTCTAGTGTCCTGGAAGACTATGTACATAAAACATAAAACATGGGGCTAAAAAATCATTATTTAATCTCCATAAAGAGCTCCTAACTTCCTTTGATCCCTTACATCTGCATAGGGTACCCTGGGAAACATGTGAACAAAGGTATGAGAAAAAAATCCCAGTAAGGGAATGAACATAAGGATACATATTAAGCACATAAATTAGAAGGAATGTCATGATGATAACAAATAATGAAACATATGAAATCATATCATATAAGCATGGGATCATATAAACATGGAATCATGAAAATGTGGAATAATCATGAAACATGTCTTCAGTATGGGTCAAGGCTAACTGTCAATCCGGATTCCCATTTTATTATATGTTAAGTCTAATCGCCAATCTTGTTTCACATCACATCTCATGAGACTTCACTTTACACAATGCTTTGGAGAACTATCTAGGCGCACCCATATCAACATTTTCATGAATATTCTTACCACATAAATAATCATACATAATCAACCATACATAAATATAAGGGTACACAAGGAAACAATTGGGTACCACAATCATGACATAAAGCATAACCAATGGGCGTATCATGAATGTGTCCATGAAATAAATTCTTTAGAACATACATGTATATTCATAAGGTAAAATAGAAATATGAAATTTTAATATATTTCAAACAGAAGTGAAAACATATAATAAATCTATTTGAGAAACATTAGAATTAAAACCTTTTTGTGCGGTTTTAAGGAAAATACTATAGAGATTTTAAAATTGAAAAGAGGAAAATATCTAATATAAAACTAGAGTTGAAAAAAAAAGGTTTTAATAATAAAAATAATTATTTTATAAATACAATTGTTTCTTAAAACATAGGATATAGTGCACTTGAAATTGGGTAAAAATTCGGGAAATTCCCTTAAAACGGGTTTGCTTATCGGAAAGTTCTAAGGAGGAAATCATTTAAAAACATGTATATACTCAAAAGAGAGTGATGTAATGGTATTAATAAATGAATTTTGTTAAAATAAATAGAATTTAGAATATTTTCATAAATATATAAAATAACTTTATTTTGATATAAAGATAGATAAGGCAACCTGAAAGAACAAAGAAGGTTTGGGTAGAATTCATTAGGGTTTATTGGCATGGTATCAGGTGTAACTAAGAGAAATTAATGAGATATAAAAGGGGTTTCTCATCACTTAGACATCAATATTGAAGTATGTGGGAGTTTCAAAAACATACCACATCATTTTTTATTACACACAAAAAGGCATAGCATAAAGGACAATCTTGATTAAGAGTCAAATGGAGAGGATCCCTTACCTTAAATCTGTTGGTGTTATCCACTTGTTATTAAAGACCTGATTAAAAAAATAGGATTATTAATTAATAATTATAGAACCTCTTCTATAATTAATTGGTTTAGTATAATATTTTTGAGTTCATTTATAACCATTTTTATTGGTTATGAGGTTCAATTTCATTGTTCGGGTTTGTTTGCTTACTTGGCTTTAATAATCAGTTCATGTTCGGATAAACACATATGATGAAATTGATTGTCCACAATTTAAGTTTTATGTTTTTAGTCAAAATACATGATATTAAATGGTTTTAAATTTAATTTGGTTACTTATAGTTAAGTTTAATTATTATATAAAACAATAGTGACAACCGTTTTTTTTAATCGGTGGGTTTGATTACAAAAAACATATTTTTCTTTATAACTTAATACAATTTGTAAAAAAGGATCACATAACCAAAAATAGAATATATTAAATATATAATAATCTAGTTCAACCATAACACTAATTGTTTCACATCCAGAATTAAATATGATAAATGAAATTGATAAACCGATGTCCTTAAATGTTCTAAATTAGCGCATCTCAAACAGTGCTTTCGTTTCTTTCAAATAAAAAAAGGTGGGGAAAGGAGAGAAGATAATGAAATATCCCATTAGCATAAAAAAAATTACAGTAGGTGAATTTTACTGGATTTATCATACTATTTTGGTGAAGGGAGGTGAGGAATGAAACAAAAATATAAGAACTTAAAATAAATGAAGGAATTGGAAAGAGGAATTTACCTCTTGAGACTTCATCCTTTGAGAACCTCTTAATAGTAGAATTTTTGGTGTTTTGAAGAGGATATGATCTTTTTTATGTGGTAGAGGATCTTGGGGAGAGATTTGGGTAGAATATTGACAAGGAACAAGGATTTAGAGGAGTTAAGAGAAGTGGGAGTGAGAGGGGTGTAGTTGAAGATATGAGGGATTTCATAATAATATAATCATTAATTTATTATTTCTTTACAAGATAAATAATATTAAGTAATCCATGACCAAGAATAGTAATAAATGTTTGTGAATTCAAAAAAATGGTCATTTACATCATCCATGAATCAAGCATGATGTAAAATTTAAGGTTTTTTCATTTATTGTGAATTATCGGATTTTACTATTCATAAAAAATTCAAGTATTTCAGAAAAATCCCAAAAATTCACCCTAACCATTTTTTTATATGTAGAATCTGAAAATAAAATACATTTTTCAAAAAAAATTCTAAATATGATTATTTTAATATTTAATTAAAACCATAATTTATTATCAAAAACTAGTTTTAAAATATTCATTTAGTTATTCTAAAAAATAGGTATATCATACTTTCAACTTGAATATTTTTTATATATTATCATGGGTAAGGATACTATTCATTAGGGTATATCACTATTACTAAGGGTATATTACTATTTATAAGGTTATGTTATTATTCACCAAAAATTATGTTTTTATTATCAGACTCCAAATAACTTACTAATCGCAACTGTGTATGTCATATTTTCAAAATTCCAAACACAGAAGTGAAAAAGTTATGTTTAAAGGTCACTTAGCACTTAGTAGTTCATTATGTTATGTTTTCATGTGATTTTATGAAAAATTTATAAGAAGGGAATTTCCATTAAAAAACATTGGGTCTTTATACACCTTGGATGAGCTCGTTGGAAATATGGTTATACCATCCATCGAGTGACACTCAGTTCCCTATGTGAGATACCTGGGATGATCTCAGAGGTTATTCTTACACCATGATGAGATTGATATAAGGTATGCCTCTCATGGATATTATTAGATGGGCACTAAGGTATTAGGTATTTTTGGAGCTCCTATAGCAACACTTTGGATTCTTTTATGGATTACCTTGTACGGGCTTGGGATACCATACTAGATTTTATTTTTCCTTTCCTGGATTAATTATGATTCTTTGTTATTAAATTATGTGAATTTTTAATAGATTTCATAAGGATGTGTCCTCCAAGACAAATCACATTCTTGGGGTTGATATATGTTTGATTATTATTTTATGATGACTCATGTATACACTTTGTCACATTTCTATAGGTTACTTAGTTCAAAGACATTCTACCTAGGATGAAGCAGGTAGTGTCATTTGGGTATCCAAGTTGAACCTGGACCATTATATTTTATTGATTTATTTCCTTTCATTTACTACTATTATTGGCACACTGGTAATTTTATATTGCACGTACTAGATTAATCTTGACACTGCTGGTGGTGTCCTATTTAGAATATCTCACACCCTCCTTGGGATAACATTGGTAACCAAGAAGAATTCATGATTTTAGGTAAAGATAATGGGTAATGGTTAGATTCTGATGCTTGATTCTGAGTTCTAGGAAAGAGTATGGGAGCAAGGGACTGAGCCTATTCTCATGATGCTAGTAGTAAATGATTTTTGGAATTTTTGGAATTTTTGTATAGCATATGGTATATGCATGTTTACCCATGTATCTCATTCCCTCATTTTTTTATAATTACATGACATAATGATTATCCTATTTTGTATTTATTTGTTATTAAGATGTTATCTATCATAGTTATTTTAATATTTTTTATTCTTGTTCTATTGCTTATATATATTTTCCACTATTGTGCTCAAATTTGATCTATGAGGGAATAGTCTCCCTAGAGACACGCCCTAGGACCTCACTGCTAGTTGGAAACCTCTACCATGTGGGGAGTCGTGCTTGAGGTCTTGTGGCCCATCGTCTCAGGGCACCACTAAGTGGATTCTAGGGAAAGATGATATAAAGTGGTTTCAGAGCATATTCTTTTTCTTTTTTGTCTTACTATTTGGGTTTAGACAGGATACTAGGAAAAATTGGAATTTGGTAATGAGACTATGAATAGGAGTAGCTAACCCACATACAAGGGAACCCAAAATTTTAAGGGATGGGAAAATTATGTTATGATTTTCACCTATTACAATTTTATGGATTTAAAAATTGGATGACACACCTATTTTTTGTTATTTCTATTGTTAATGTTATTATGATGGGATTTCTTCTACCATGGTCCAATTATAGGAGGGAATTTCATTTCATACATCATACTAGGAACCATAAGAACTAAATGGCATACATTATGTTATGTCATATCTACTTTTCTACATGCATTTCTTGTATTTCATGTTCTTGTTATGGTACATTGCTTGTTATGTATTGAAGTGTGATAGTGTTTTGTAGGGACAAAATAATTGGACTAATTAAAGGGAAAACATCAATCTAAATGGTTTTTTTCAGTATAGATTGATTATGACATGTTAATTAACAAATTATTCCATGGTTGATACATGAACCATTGGTTTTATGTGTTGAAATATTAGTTGATTTGATTAATGAATGTAAATGAGAATTTAAGAAGAAATTACTTATATTAATTTATAGAGGTAATCAGTAAATCAAATAAATTTATATGACATGTTATATCCTCATATTGGTTGTAAAGTTCATATCATAGTAACTTGACATGCAAATTTTAGTTTATAAAGTGTATGGGCATTTATAAATTTGGAATTGGTGACATAATTAACTGGATTGAGATACTAATACCCAAATAAAAATAAATTAATTTCAATAAATTAATGTTTTTAAATTAATAAGGTTTCCTCTAAATGTGGATACCAATTACAAAGTAAAGGGTGTTTTCCTCTATACCTTTAAATTGACACTCCTTATATTGGGACCTCTGCTATGGTGTGAGATCATGAACCAAAACTGATCTTAGTAGTGGGAAGTAGGATGTGTCTCTTGTGATCCTTATGTGACTCTTTATTATCACCTAAACCTAGATTTAGAATCCATCAGAGAGGTGTGACTCATTATAGGGAGGCATGTACCTTAAATTTCTTGTTATCGCTTTTCCTATCTGTTATAAATCTTATCTGTGGTGTTCTCTTAACAATTTTAGAGTTATTCCACCATGACATCCACATGTTGTATGCTAAAAAAGTAGTGACATTCATGCTCTAGAGGTGGTGGTCCATGAGCCACTAGTGATACCTTCTATAGTTCCACTTGAGGCACCTCCTATTGATCTTCCACCGGGAATTGAGGCTTAATTTTGTGATAGCTTCTCCCAAGTTATGCAATCTGTATAGGGTTCTCCCCAACCATCCCCTTATATGGTAGATCTGACCAGATATTTTCAGTAGTAACATCCTCCCACCTTCTAGAGAGATGAAGTACCTCAGGATACTATGTCATGGATAGAGTTCATGGTATCCATCTTCGACCATATTGAGGTTCCTCCAGAGTGGAGGGCCAAACTATCTACCTATATGCTACATGAGTCCACCAAGAATTGGTGGGATTTCATCTCTTAAATTGATTTAATCGGGGTATGGTCTATGAGGACTTCTATGATCACTTCTTCCCAAAAAAATTGAGAATAGATCATTCTAAAGAGTTTATACATATTTATCAGGTCACTATATTTGCGTTAGAGTATTATTATTACTTCATCAAGATATAGCATTTTGATTCATATCTAACTAGTGATTAGTTGATGATTGTTATAAAATTGGAGGACAGGCTTGTATAAACCATCTAATCATAGGTAAATATCTTTTAGTTGACTACTATTTTATAAATAGTGAACTAGGACCTTATTATAGATCAGAATATGAGGAAATATGGAAGTGTGATTCTTGGTAGTTCAATGTTGAGATAGAGTGATGGTTCATCTGGTAGTAGGAAGCGTTGTTTCGAGGGTGCACAAGGGGGCAGCACCATATCAATGACATGAACTGAAAACTATATGGTGTTTCACCGGTCTATAATGTTAGGCCATAAAAATCCCTATTCTATACGGAATTTGATTAAGAAATGAGATTACATAAATATTGGTAACATTCAGTGCTTCCGAAAGTTTTTTCCTCCAATACCTAATGAAAGGGGATCCATATCGACACCACTTTTTGGTATAGGGTCCACAAATCCTTGTCAGGAATAGAGTTGGTCTTCTACTAGTTGATCAGACCAAGGATGTGGTTGTGGATGAGGTAGTCAGGCCTCAAAGGCTCTGTTCCAGTAGATCAGACCTGCTCAGGTTAGTCAGGTAGCATCCCAGGGTTATAGATCATTTCATATCTATGTAATGTAGCCTACACCCAAGGATTAGATTCCAAGGCCATCTATGGTTAGTGGTACTATTATAGTAGCCTATAATTTAGTTTTTTCCCTTTTTGATATAGGTAAATCTCACTCCATATCTACTACAATTATGGAAAGTACGGGCTTAGTGATATAGTAATTTAGCAGTATGATGACCCTTGTCACGCTGTTAGGAGTTAGATCATAAGGGATAATCCAGTGAAGGGAGTTCCCCCTTGAGATAGGTGGGTACCATTTCTTGTGGAGTTTCTTCATCCTCGAGATGACCATCTTCGACATCATTCTTGATATGGAATGGCTTTTTTTTATCATTCCCACATTGATTTCTATCACCTAAGGGTGTCGTTTACATCACTTGAGGGAAGTGATAATACTCATAAGGGAAAAAGGGATATCCAGGTGAGTCGATCTAGACCAGAGCATCATGGGATGGTTAGAGTGATAGCCTAGATGGAGAGTCTCTTTATGAGTGATCAGGGAATAAAACATATGGAATTCCATCCCATTTTGGATCATTTTTGGGATTCCTTCCCTTAATATTTCTCTTTCCTACCTCCTTTGAGATGGGTAGAGTTCACCATCATTCTAATTCCAGGTGCTACACCAGTGTCCATTCCTCTTTATGGGATGGAACCAAGATAGATTTAGAAACTCAAGAAATAGTTGAATGATCTAGAAGAAAAGGGTTTTATCTGAACCAGTACTTCACCTTGGAGTTCACCCATCCTTTTTTTCAATAATGAAGACATTACCCATATATTGTGTGTAGATTACAGATGGTTGAACTATCTTACAATGAAGAATCGATATCCATTACCTCATATAGAAGACCCCTTCAACCAGCTCTATGGAGAAATTTTTTTCTCTAAGATCTATTTGAGGTTGGGCTACCATCAGGTTAATGTGAGGAAATTAAATATACCATGTATAATTTTCTGAAGTATCTATGAATTTTATGAGTATTTTTTGATGTTTTTTGGCTATATGAATTCACCTATAGTCTTTTTAGATTTTATGAATCAGTTTTTTCACCTATTTTTAGATTCATTTGTGGTAGTCTTCATAGAATACATATTAGTGTATTCTCACACCATACATGACCATGCCAACCATTTTGAGATCATGTTGAATACATTGAGAGAGCATCATATTTATGTGAATCTAAATAAATGACACTTTTGGATCAGAAAGCTTCACTTATTTGGTCATATTATTTCATAGGAAGACATGTCTACTGATCCATATAAGGTGAGTATTGTAGTTTCCTAAGAAAAATCCAAGAATGTGTTTGACATATAAAGTTTCTTGGGGATAGCTAGTTATTATAGGCAATTCATAGAGGACTTTTTACACCTAATATTTCCTTTTATGAGCTTGATGAAAAAGGGTGTGAATTTCATCTGGTCTAAATCTAGTGATACAACTTTTCAAGCATTGAAATGAAGATTGAATTCAATGTTGATCTTCATTCTTATAGAGTTTAGTAGAGGATATACTATTTATTATTATGCATTAAGAATCATTCTGGGGTCAATTATAACATAGGGTGATCGGGTTGTAGTGTACAGGTCCCGCCAGTAGAGACCTCATGAGTATAATTACCCTATGCATGAACTTGAGCTAGTAGTTGTGTTTCATGATTTATACCATTAGAAGAATTATCTTTTGGTTGAGTGGTTAATTTTTTATACAGATCATAAAAGTCTTAAATACATATCGATGTAGAAAGAGATGAATCTAAGGCTGTGTATGTGGGTTCAATACCAATAGTTATTATAATTTGATATTGCTTACACACCTGGAAGTGGTAATGATGTGGTGGATTACCTAAACTATAACCTTCATACACAAACATTCTAAGAGGCCTACAATGAGTGGAAGTTGATGGAATTTTTCTATAATATTCACTTGGAGGTTCCAGAATAGCACATACAACCTGTTTTAGCAGCTCTATTAGTGATATCATATCTTTTGGAGTGGGTATGAATGAGAAAGATATCAGATCTCAAGGGCCTCATCCCGAGGGAGAGTATCTCTGATGAGAACCCAACTCTTGGTTGCGTTATTGATGAAAATTATATCCTACTCTATCATGGTTGTTTTGGGTACCTATTGATATATGGGAGGAGTTGATGTGGGAATCTCATGCCTCTATTTGGGAATTTCACCCTAGTTTTACTAAGATTCACCAAGACATACACTGTTAGTATTGGTATCTAAGTATGAAGAATGATAATGAAGGTTTTATCACTTTGTGCTCCACTTTTCATTGGGTTATGGTTGATCATCAATTACTTTCTGGAATTTTACAGCCTTTATCCATTCCTGAGTGGAAATGGAATGATATCACTATGGATTTTGTGACATTCTTGCTGAGATCCACTTGAGGATGCGATGTGGTATGGGTGATTGTTAAAAGGTTGACCAAGGATTCACATTTACTACAGATTCGGGAGACCTTCTCATATGATGAGATAGGGAGGCTTCATATCTAGAAGATTATGCACCTTCATGGTGTTCTTTGTTCTATTATATCAAATCAATATAACTAGTTTATTCCATGGTTCTGGTAGGGGTTCTATAAGGCATTGGGTTAATAGGATCTCTTGAGTACAACTTATCACCTACAAACCAAAGGGTAGTCTGAGTGGACAATACTAGTGTTATAGGACATGATTTGGGCATGTGTCCTCAATTTTTGAGGTTCATGGGATACAAATATACATATTTTTGAGTTTTCATATAATAATATCTTTCAAAAAAAACTATTGATATGGATCCATATGAGGCTCTTTATGGTAAGTCAAGTCATTCAACTCTATGCTAGTTAGAGGCAAGTGAGGTAGCACTACTGGGTCCTCATATCATTTAGGATACTTCATATCAAGTACAACTGATTTAAAAATGTACGGATATAGCTTATTATAGGCTGAAATCTCATACTAATATTCATCGTCGAGCTATGGAGTTATAAGTGGTACATCAAGTCTTTCTGTGTGTTTTACCTAGATTGGTTCATAGATGAATTCAGAGACAAGGAAAACCATCGCATCATTATGTCAGGTATTTTGAGATCTTGGAGAGAATCATTCTTATCGACTATCGATTGTAGTTACCTCAAAGTTACCATTCCATGCATGATTTCTTCCACATATCACATATTTTCTAGCAACATACTAACCCATATAATTTTTTTGATCCTAAGGATATTGAGTTGGGGGTGGATGAATCTTTTAAGGAGCATCTAATATGTATCATTGATAGGATCATAGAGGATATCTGAAGAAGGTTAGTTTCTCTAGTTCGAGTGCTATGGAAGCTTGTCCATGTACATGATGATACTTGGGAGAGAAAGGAGGATGTATGTGCCTAGTGGTTGTAAATTCTCTCAGATGATGCTTTATCACCCACATAAGGGAAACTTGGGGATGAGTTATTTTAAGGAGGTGAGGTTGTAACATCCTAACTTCTTAGTGAGGTACATTTTTTTGTTTAAACCTAGAGACCATGACTAAGGGACGATAGGTTTGTATCAGGAAAGAATTTAAAATATGGGCTAGAGGCTACCTGTAGGCCAAGTACATGTCATATACCAAATACACGCCATGTATTTAGAATACACGACGTGTAATGGGTTGGTCCTGACATTTTCACATTGCGAGTTGGGTATTACTAGGGGAATAGACCCTGATATTTTCATGAAGTGTATATAATTTAAACACCATGTAAAATACCAACCTAGTTTTTTAAAAATGGAAATAACCCCTTTATTTTTCTAACAAGGGTTTCTTTTCTTCTCTCACATAGAAGGGGAGTCGTGCATGGTAGTGCCTCAATTCCCAATCTAGGTTTCTCAATATCTCCTCATTCTAGAATCCATTCTCTTCACCATTATGTTCATTGGATTTCTCTTAGTAATCTCTACACTCTTCTTTATTTTATTCCTAGTTTATCTTCATGTCTCTTTCACTATTTGGGTGTTAGTTGATTTTCCCTATTTTCATGTTTTTGGTCAATTCTTCTATTTTGTCTCATTATAGTTTAAATAAAAGGATGAAAATGGATGAGTGGTCATATAAAAACCTATGTTAGGTGTTCTAGTTTCATTCCCTATGTTTTTCCACATTAAATATTTTGTGATGTTGTATTGCACACCTAACTTTTTTGGCGACGCCTCCAAACTAATTAATTAATTAAATTAAATGGTTTTCTAAGATCCGTATGGTCCTAGCTATTAGGGAATCACACCTTTGGGTTATTCTTCTAGATGGGAACCATCCCATAGGTTTTTCCTTCTTTAATAGATTAATTTTCTCTTCCCTTGAACTTTTAAACAAATTTATGAGGTGCATTAAACATGTAATGAATTCCATAAATTAATGTATTGAATTAAGATAAATGGTAGGCCATGGATTAGGCCCTTAAGCCATAGGTTTTATGATTTATCGATTATTTCTTTATATTTTTTTCTTTATTCTTTATAAAATATGCCTGTAACTTTATGATTGTTACCTTATGCCTTGTGTTTATTACCTTATGCCATAGTTGTTTGTCTTGAATAAAATGATATGGATAGCTTGTATATCATGTTCATATTTATATTATTGGTTTATGACATGTGTTCTTGGTTACTAAGACTTACCTACTTATGATACAGGAGCAAACACAGGTCCTGACTTAAGTATGCCATGGATAGGTTCACTGTGCTTCATGTTGGAACTATTAGACATTCCAGGAGCGGCCCTTGGCTTGCCTTAGATGAGTTATCCGGGTGGATTATTTATACCCAAGAGTGACCCCATTTAACTAGGGGAGGAACTGTAGATGTGGTTGTTAGAAATATGGTTATAGAATTCCTTGAATGACACTTTATCTCCTATTTGAGATACCTTGGACATGCTCAGAGGTTATGCTTACACCATTCTGAGAGTGATATGAGAGACGCTTCTCATGGGTCACCTTGGATGAGCTCTGTGGTATTGGGTATTTTAGGAGATCTTGTAGCGAAACTTGGGATTCCTTTATAGATTTCCTTATATGGCATCAGGATGACATAATAGATTTTGTGTTTCCTTTCCTAGATTATTTGTGATACAGTGTTATTAAATTATGTGAATGTTTAACTGACATCCTAAGGAATCATCCTTCAATCCAAATCACATGCTTGGGGTCGATCCACATCTGATTATTATTTTATGATGACTATTGTATACACTTTATCACATATGTATAGTTTCATTGGTTATAAGATATCCAACTTTGGCTAAAGTAGGTAGAGACAACCAGGTATCTGGGTGAAACCCAAACTATCATGTTTTATTTATTTACTTCCTTTCATTTACTATTATTATTGGCACACTACTCATTTTATATTATAAGAGCTAGATTTATCTAGAAACCATTGGTGGTGGCCTAATAAGTATATCTCACACCATGATTGGGCCACCTTTGGTACCCAAGCATACGTTGTGATTGAATGTATAGATAAAGGGAAGAAACCATCTTCTGATGCTTGATTCTGAGTTCTAGGATGGAGTATCGGAGCAGGCGACCAATCCTATTCTTGTGATTCTAGTAGTATCTACTTTTTGTCCTTTTTTTATTTTTTTATAGCATTTGGTATATGACTATATTCCCATACATCCCATTCCCACATTTTTGTAAAGATACATGACATCATGATTGAATCTATTTATTATTCAGGTTATGTCTTTTCATTATTATTTTGTTGTTTCTTATTTATTTGGTTTCTGCTGCTTTTCTATATTGTTCATTGTCATTATCTACTGTGATATATGAGGGAATATTCTTTCCAAATACATACCCTACTACCTTTCTACTTGTTAATTGCCTCTAGAATATGGGGAGACACACTTGAGGTCTTGTGGCCCACCGTCTCGGGACCCCACTAAGTGGGTTCCGGGGTGAGATGCTACAACACTTTTCCACTGCCCTTCCCATAAAACTCTCAATGTAATCCCACTAGGATTTTGATGGGAATTAATATTTCGTAAATATTATATTTTATTACCCAAGACCTAAAAACTCACACCAAATCTTAGCTAGAAAATCTTCCTCCTTTAAAAAAATCATTTTTACACCTCAAACAAGTCCAAAAAGTATATACACCAATTCCAACTCCCAATTCAAATTTCCACCAAATTCAATTACATTAGAGTGTAGTTCATATTTCCCAATATAACTGATGCATAACCTAATAGGCCATTAAAAACTCCCCACCACATAGATATTCATCCTTGAAAATATTCTATTACCATTTTCTAATGTCACACTCATCCCTTAAATTTTAGTACCACTGTCTATTTCAGATTCTATATTGAATGACATCATTCTGCTCCTACACCTGACCCAACTAAACTGTATTTTTATTGAAAACTCACATAATAATACTTAATATTAATTGATCACTTTTCAAATGAAATATATATTCCAAATACATCTCAATATATTCAATTGCATATAGAAAACATCGGTCAATCTATTACTACACTAACTACCTTTATAACTAGTCCAGGACCTCTTACTATAGCACCATATTCCTCCTCTAGTTCAAGACATCTCAATCAGGGTGATGTCTCAAAAACACTCGATAATTATTATTCAAGGCCAAACTCTTCCCATGATTTGATAATATTAATATCTCTTAAATTCAACAATCCAATCACCATAATTTTTCTATGAGTAATAACATACCTAAAAACCAAAATCATGCTCGGTATATTTATCAAATCTGACCCCAAATACTAATAATGCACCGAAAAATAATAATATATCCTAATTAAGGGTTATACTCAAAATGGATAATATGATCCTTATAAACATAAGAGTATACATATCCTTATCTAACTAACATAAGCTCACTAGATCCCCAACATCCCATGAAGATCACTATGCATGAGACCAACCTGAAGCATTATAAAATAATTATCCCATATCATAACCACCAATATTATACATAAAAATCACAATAATTTAAGGTAAAATATTTGGATAAAAAAATTTAATATCACCAAATACATGATCATTAAAGGCGCGCCACAAAAAAAGGTGACTTACCATCATGCTCCCAACCCCATGATCAAGTAAACTTTTTCTTCCTATAAAATCTATAAAGATTATATATTTTTTCATAGACATGATGCTCCCATGGTTCAAGTTGAAATTTTGAATTTAGATGACCCAATATTGCATAACTGAAACACTCCATGATGTATTTCCTCTTCAATAATGGAGGTGACAGACTATAACATTGGATCACTCCACCACTCTCATCCTATTAATAAAAAGTTAACCTCTATTCATGAAAAAATGAAATCTAGATTCCCAAAATTGTCCTATGGAAAATAAACCTCTTTTATGACATTAAATTCCTCCTTAACAACCTTTGAGTATGTCTCTAAGAAAAAGGAGTTCACGTGAACTTGTAATGGGTACTTGAGGTCAATCATGAGGTAGTGAACCTTCATAAAATCATGTCCTTTTAAAGATAACATAATGTAGAATGGAATATAAAATAAAGTTAAATAATAATTCATTAATTTCCCATGTTATTAAATTTCTATAAATCTATAAAACATCCCTAGGTAGAAAATATTTGGGTAGAATTTCTCATAATAGTGAAAATTAAAATCAATCAACGGAATCACCTAACCCTGTTCTTTTAGAAAAAGTGTATTCTTGTTGGAGTCAATTCCCTAAAACAAACTGACTTTATACTTCAAATTACTAGAATATTAATAAACATCTTTGTAGGGTCCTGAAAAAATGCGCAAAGGAAAATGATGATCCCCTATTAACTCAAGGGAGAGTCTACCCAATTTCCCCTCAAAAGTATTGGGAAAATGTGTAGAATACTCAAGGATTGTGAAGGACGAACCGATCCGCAGACCGGTTTAATTTTAGAGACGCAAGTCCGGTTCCGCGAAGCGTCCCTCCTCCGTAGGCCGTCGTCGTTCGCGAGATAGAGGCGGAGATCCTCCGATGTCACGAGGCGGGACAGGCGCCAACCCGGTTCACAATTCCAGCTCACCCCAGCTGCGAGCCGCATCAACCAAACCAAACTGCATCCGCTGTCGTTCGAGAAATGGAGGCGGAACCCTCTGCGGCCGCGAAGCACTCCCTGAGTTTGGTTCGCGGAGGAGGAGTGTTTAATGCCCCGTGAATTTCAGATTAACCAAGTCATCCGTGAACTATGTTTTTAGTCATGGGACTCCAAAAAAGGTGTCTCATGACCATAGATACATCCTTTTCCCTACTCTATAAAAGGACATTGAAACAAATAGGAGGAGGGAGAACGGAGAGGAGATCGGTCAGATTCGCGTGGAAGGATTTCGAAGGAAGGCTTAGGATTTCAGAAGTTCCAGTTCGTGAACCAGAGCAGGTATGAACCTGGGAACGAACTAATAAGGAACCAAAAAAGAATAATAACTTGGTGAACCAAGAACTTAAAACAAAAAAGAAGATAAAATCGTGAACCAGGGTCCCTTCGCGGATGTACTCCCTGCGGACTAGGGAGTTTATGCCTCATTTCCGATCTGTTGCACCACGTAGCACCCTCCTACGTGGGCGAAGCCCTGACCGATGAGCCTCCAGCCGGCGCCGCCCTTGGATACCGTTGCTTGCGTGGACCCCTGCGCGTACCAACCTTGTATGTAGACTGAACCCAAAGCTGCGAACCCTCTTTGTTCGCGGGATTCCAATCAGTCTGCGGACCCTCCTGGTTTGCAGATGGCCAATCAGTCCACAGACCCTCCTGGTTCACGAACGGCAAATCAGTCTGCAGACCCTCCTCGTTCATGGACGTCCAATCAGTCTGCGGGCCACCCCGGCTCGCGGACAGCCTCTCCATCCACGTATAACTTCCCTATGCGAAGGGAGCCACCACCCGTACCCCTGTGGGGCCTTCCAAAACTTCGGAGTTCCCATTCCCCGAGCCAGATAAAATCCTTGCAATTCTAATCTTTCCTGATCCTCCGAAACTTCCTCATTGGCCTACTCATCGGCCCCGATCCAAGGCCTCCACTATATCCACTGGATCCGTGTAATGTAACCCTCAGGTGCATCAGCTCACCGTTTTGAGTTCACATACCCACGGTAAACAGGGGCAAAGGGGTTGCCCCGACCCTTGGGTAGATTCCAAAAGCATGCCTGGGTTCACATTCCCAAGGTAATGTAGGGTCTCAGACCAAGATCCCCCTTTCTGCCTCTACTCACCAGGATGGGGGACTGCACGCTTTGGTGTTCGGGCACTTCTCCACTCCCCAGAGAGGGGGCGGCATACCCATCAGAAGGCAGTCGTCCCCATGCACCTCAGTACTTCCCTGGGGAACAAGAGAGGTGACGGGAACAAGAGCACCCCTTTCCCTCTCCCATTTTTCTTTTTCACCATGGGTGTCCATCCTGAAGTAATCCCCAACTTTATGAGCCACCCTCATTCGTAAGTCCCACTCCACCTCTCACGGACGCACCTTTCGCGACGTGATCATCTGGTCCCTGTTGCCACTTGTTTCTCACAGAGAGCATGACTCGCATGCGATTAGAGTTAGCATAAACCATGACCTCCTCTTATGGGACTCCTCAGAGTGTATTCCCCAACCCATCACTCTGGGCTGCCTTAGAGCGTAAGTCCTAAACCATTACGAACTACGTGGACTTTGATCCTTGTCTCTTAGGCAGGGTACGTAGGAATCCTCCCTGAGGTTCAAGCCCATCATCCACACCTTGGGCCTCCAAAGAGTGTAATCCCCTACCCATCACTCTGGGATTCCTCAGAGTGTAAGTCCCAAGCCATTACGAACAACGTGGACTTTGATCCTTATCTCTCAGGCAGGGTACGTAGGAAGCCTCCATGAGGTTCAAGCCCAACAACTGGTCGATCCGACTTTCTTCACATCGATTCACCGCACTAATCCCAGTTCCTCCTCAATGAGTCCCGACCCCACATGGTTATTAATCTAATGAGGGATGGTAAACCTCATGCCTAAATGATTCTGGACCCCTGTGTTCAGCTGACCATTTCCAACCAGGAGAAATTCATGGATACTATGCTTGGGTATAAACCAAAGATTCGCGAACATATGAATACGTATTAAATCTATAAGAGAGTCTCGGAAAAGTCAATAATTCCCCTCAAAAGGGTATGATGAGCCCTAATTCCCATCCTCTCGACCAATATGAGTTCATAAGCATCGCTGGTCAGACCATCCGGCGAATGCATGCCTTTGGAAAGCAGGTCCACGTGTTATTGGATACGGAACCGTTGGGCGTTTCGAGATTGACCTGAAACAAAAAATGGTGAACGTGACGTGAATCTTTAACCAAGCATGATGGATTTAACCTAACTCCACTCTGTGCCTCCTTTTACTCATAAGGAGGGCCAAGCAAGGTCATTAATTACACATGGTATCATGAGATGCTACTTTGACGAGTTTTCTATTTGTATTTGTCAAAATGTTTTGTAGGTACCACACAGAACTCCCTTCGATCCAATGGGATTGCAAAGGAACTCGCAAGCGCGCTCTTCTAAAAACACAATGACCGAACATCCTCACCAATGGAGGACCCTGTAAACTCCTCAATGTCTTCAATGATGGGTCTCAGATGCACTAATTCAAGAGTACCATGTGAACGGTACTCACCCGATGGTGGAGGCGGCCATGCACGTCCTCCAATCTGCCAGAACTCACCGGTCATTTTCCCAGCAGCGGCCACAGAAGTAGATCCAGACGGTCCCTATTGCCATCTCAAACCGTTTCAGGAGTCTGTCCCCGGAATGGGACAATGCGTACCTCCCTTATCTTAGGGAGGTGGATGAGGTTGACATTGAGGACTTCATCCCCACCGAACGGGGGTTCTGCTCCAAGGCCCCCACCGGAAGGCGTCATCGTGGTCACGCCGCAACCCAACATCCTCACGCTGAGGAGGATGTCTCCCTGAGGATTCAGGACCACTCTCCCCGAGCTTCGGCCCCTCGGACTGCCCGACGAAGGCGGCAGACGTACAATCAGGGACCGGTCATCACCCTGGTCCCTGAGGAGGAGATCCGCTGTCCAGCCATGGAGACATACCACGAACATGCACCTACACCTGTTCGCTCCTCCCGAGCCCTCCATCCAGACATGGCGGCATCATACAAGACAACTCAGATCCCCACCATGCTCCATCAAGCTCGTCGCTCACACAGGACGACACTTACCGGACAGGCACCTCTCCCTGCCCAGGGTTGTGAATCCCACCATCTTGACGTGGTGGTGACCTGGCGCTTGCAGGACCAGCTTCTAGAAGATTCTTATGACTCCCTCCATCCTGATATAGTGGTGATCAAAAAAGACCGCCACCCAGATGTGGCGGAAAATCATAGGTGGGCACATCTCCCCGCCAACAAAGGCCACCGACTCGATACGGTGGGAAACCAATATATGCAGGGCCAGCTCCCTGTGGATGCAAGTAAAGTCCTCCATCCCGATGTGGTGGAAAACAGAGGGATAAACTGGTGTATCCTAGTACAGGGGAAGATTCATTCACCTGCCCCGACACAAGAGAATTTTCAGTACCCACTGACCACCAGAGGATCGGAGCAGGACATTCATACTCCGATACCGGAATGGGCCTTCATACCCATTCCAGCCAAATATGTCTCTCTACATATTCTGGAAATGATGGAGGAGAAGGTATCAATCCTAGATCATATCTTGCAGACTTTCCAGAATGTAATTGCATCAGTGGAAACAGTAAGGACTTGGGCTCGTGAGCCCGTCTCCCCAATTGAGGTGACTCAACTAAGAGACGAGATAGCCGCCTCGGAGCAGATCGACATCCCTAATTCTGCCCAGGAGGGTCACTGGCCATATTCCGTAATGCAAGGGCAACCGGATCAAGAAGCTTCACTCGTTCCAACTAGGGGACACCCATCCATCATGATGGATGCTCCAGAGCAGGCATATATCCCTGCTAAAAGTCAAGATGTTTGTTAGCATATCCCAGCAGCATCATGGGACCCAATTATATAGGGACCCAAAGGTGAAGGTCATTGCCAACAACAGACGGTCCCCGCTGCCCCCAAGAGAGAACCCTGAACGCACCAAAGGCAGCCGGAAAATAAAGAGCGGGTTCATGACTCCGATCTGCTGGAAGCTGGGGTTCCCAACACCGCTAATCACACATTGTAGGCTTAGAACCCTACCCATCCATTATCATATTATGGGAGTGGCAGTAGTAGTTGAGAAGGTCCTCCCCACAATCTCGCTACCAACAGCTCTAAAGGTCCTCCCCAGAGCACCCGTGGGGGCCTCCCCCACGGGCATATAACGATCGATCACGAGAGCTCCTATTTTGATGCGAATCTTGGAAACCCTCCACGTGGCCAGAAGATCGAGCAGCAAGAAGTTCCTCCACTTTCTTCGGTCCACCCTGAAGGTCCTCCCCAAGGTATACGTTGCAAACACTCTCCATGCAGTGGGACCACAGATTATGATAGTAGTCCTCGCTATCATAGTTGCAACTGTGGAGGCCCTCCCTGCAATGACGTCTCATCATGACAAGAAGGCCCTCCCCTTGTCTTGGCTTGTCCTGAAGGTCCTCCCTAGGGGTTACGTTACAATGAAACTCTGCACAGTCGGGCATCATATCACAGTTGTAGTCCTCTCCACCCTGATAATATAGGTCCTCCCCGTAGAGACGTCAAGCAATGAGAAGGCCCTCCCCTCGTTGTGGTACATTCTGGAGGCCCTCCCCAGGATGTATCCCACAGATATTCTCCCTGTGGCAGTAGTAATGGTAGTCATTTCCATTGTTGCAGCTGTGATGGTAGTCCTCTCCACCATGGTCTCCATTGGGAAGGTCCTCCCCGCATTGGCCCCAAGAAAAAAGAAGGTCCTCCCCTTGTCGCAGTGTGCCCTGAAGGTCCTCCCCAGGATGCACCTCGAACGTCAAGCCATGACGTTCATCCTCACCATGATGGTAGTTGTTGCGAAGGCCCTCCCCGTGATGACGCTACGCAGCCAGAAGTTCCTCCCCTTGCTGCGACACGCCTTGGAGGTCCTCCCCAGGGTGTGCACTGCAAAAGTCCTCTATGTAGTGAAGCATCAAGCAGTAATGGTTGTCCACTCCATTATGGAAGCCATTGTGAAGGTCCTCCCCGTGATGACATACCATGTCGACAGGAAGGTCCTCCCCTGCTGAATCAAGCACAGAAAAGCCCTCGTATGCCGAGGCACTCAGAAGGACGGGATCAAGCATTTCAGATTCCCAGTAAGTCACCAACGACATCCTTCTTCAATAAGGATATGGTCCAGGGCTGTGTTCATCTTCTGAACCACCTCGGAACTTCCCACATTACAATTCAATACCTACCGGTCCCACTGCCTCCGACCACACTATCAGTGAGGGCCTCAGTTGGGCCGACTAGGTAGAGGAATCACTAGCGGAGGAGTATGCTGATATGCTGCACCTGAGGAAACGACTGAGCAGGGATGATATACCAGTTATGTTTTGGCCTACGACCACCTCTCAGTTCGACATACCTAGAGAGTTGTCGGAAGAATGCATGCACGGAATCCGCCATAATATATAGACAACCCTCCGCTGACTGAAGTCAAGATTTCAACCCTACGATGGGTATGTAGACCACGTCAAGAAAATAGAATACCTCCTGCATCACATCGACCTGGAATCTATTCCTTCAGCATGGAAACAGCGACCCGAGAGGAATAAAGGAAACATGGAGATAGCCTGCCTCTGTGTGCTGCACCAGCTGCGCCGCCTCATCGGTGACGCTCCGACGGGAGTCCATATCAGGGGATGGGGAGAACATGGAGCTCTGCATTTCACCCTGCTCCCCGCCCAGAAAAACCCATTCGTCATGGTGTCTTGAAACATCATCACACCGAGATGGAAATCAAGTGGTCCCCCTGTTTAGGAAAAACATCACACCTAATAGAGTCAGGCCTTGACTAAGTCCTAGAAGCGTCAGGCCTGATGGGAACAAGCCATTCAAAGAACTCCTGAATCAGGCCACCGAGAGCATAGAACAAGCCTCTCTCCTAAGATAGGACAATCAGCGATCTTTTCCTACCTCCCTAGAAAGGATAGGTTCACAGAAGAACTCAGAATCAAACCAAGTTCACCCCCGAATAGGGGCACACAAAATCAGTCAGGTAGCGATAGCCGCTGCCACTGCCGCAATCCAGAGACAACCCCAACCTGCAGGGCTGGGGGCATTTTTAACAAAAAATTCCCCCTTAAGACCAATAAAATCGGGAATAAACTCAACGTCCAAGGAACGGATCCAACCCCATCCCTCAGGGATGGGGGCATTTTTACCCCCTCAACAACAACCTCCCCCAAGAGAGTTAGTATTCTCTCGTCTAGGGAGGAAAATAAGAAGAGGAGGTTCCCATCCTATCCATTCATTTGAATCCTCAACCCCTCGGAGAGGAAGGCGCATCGTAAGGTCGCATCAAAGAACTCTCTGCATCACCCTTCGTCAAGAAGTCTGAAGGCAATCCCAGGTCACGAAAGGGAAGGCCAGCAGAAGATGCGGGAGATCATCTTCCTGTTTGGAAGATGACATCTCCTCCACCCCATGATATTCATCTATCAACATCATAGAGGTTAACCCTACAGGTGACACCAGAGATGATGAAAATCAGGATGGACCGGGAGACGATGGTTCCGGTCAGGCTGTGACTCACAACGAACCCCCAGGTGTGCACACCCGGAACCAGAGGTCCACCCTAAATATGGTCTTCCTTCCAGCCAACCCTCCTCTGCCTACCCAGAGAGATTCCAATAAGGATAAGAATAAAGGATTGGTTACCCTTAAACTGCCTACTTCTCTTGACAAAGATGATCCACTCACGCTTGAAGAGATATTCACTCGACAGGAAGAGGAGATGAAAGAATTGAGGCGGCTTAACGCCATGCTACTCCAGAGGAACCACCTTATTGAAAGTGCATCCCAGGAGGAGCCACATCATGCACTCCCAACAAGTGAACCTCAAAGACTAAGGTTTTCCATAGAAAACAAAATATGGTCAGGGATCCCATCCAACGAGGAGCCCGACCCATCCAACTTCCTAAACGTAGATTCAGATGAATACCAAGACTTCCCTCCACTCAGGAAGCAACCGGTGCGAGTACATGTGAACCCTCCGAAGGTGCCAAAAATGGCACATGTACCCCTACTGCCGGCCAATCTAGATCCTCAGGCTACGCCTGCCCAGGACCAGGCCCAGCAGGATGTAAACCAGGGTCTCACCAACACCATCGAGGCACTAACAGCTTGATTTGAAGCGATGGAAGGTCGACGTGCTCCGATACAGCAAGAGCGGAAACCCTACCCAGATTGAGTGACCAACACACCACCTCCAGCAAATTTCGGGATCCCTGTATTCCCTATTTTCAACGGTTCAGGCGATCTGGAACAACATTTGATGCACTAGGCGTCTTATTGCGACCCTATGATGGGGTCTTCGAAACAACAAGAAGCAGTGAAACTTAGATGCTTCGTACGGACCGTGCAAGGATCTGCCTTCGTCTGGTATACGAGTCTGCCAGCCCAGTCAATAAAGAGCTGGGAGGACCTTCGGCAGCAGTTCATGTTCCACTTCAGCTCAACATTACTGAAGACAACAGTCAGCGACCTCATGAACTGCAAGCAGAGGGAGAATGAGAGGGTCTCATATTTCATCGCCAGATGTAAAGGTCTGACCTATTCCTGGAATAGGTCAATGCCTCAAGATGTGATGCTAGCCATATGCATTGATAATATTTGAGATGAGCTGCGAACACTGCTCATACCAGTGGAGTGCACTGCTGGCTTCTTCCATCTCTCGGCCATTTCCCAAAGAATTGAGGACTCCCTATAGCGGACTAATTAGAAGTCCCGAATAGCCTCGTAGGATCCTATGAAGAGAGCCCCTAGAGCTAAAGCATCCGCTGTCACACTCAAGCTGGCCCCTGTGCCCGCTCCACCACTCAGGCCTCCACCAAATCATCAACGGCCTCTTACATATTGGTGGCCACCTCCGCCTAAACAGGACGATCAGCGAGGACCGAAGCAGAACCAGTTTGAGGAACGAAGACAAAAATTATACTCATTCCGAGATGATCAAGTCTGCAGCTACTTCATTGCCACCATGAACTGCAAATTTCTCTGCCTCCCGGAGCTGAGGAAACCTGAATAAGTCGGCCGAGATGACAGGATGGATTACTGCCCCTACCATCATATGTTAGGGCATAGTATCCGAGAATGATTCATCTTCAAAGACCTCCTACAGAGGATGGTATACTTCGGGCAGGTCGAGCTGGGACCACCCCATCACATGTGGCATGTATCTCTACCACCGACTCCAACAAAAAAGAGGGGTGGTAGAAAGTCACCAACAAGCAGGGGCAGAAATTTGACAACTGGATGACTCGGAAGACTATCAACCGAGCCCAGGGAATACTCCGAGCTCAACTATAGTAGCCAGTGTTTCCACCAATAGCCCCTAAAGCCGTATATCCGACAGTATCGGCCTCACAACCCTCCACTATCTGTTCATCTGGGCATAATCGAAGAAGGAGGAAACAAGCGCGAGAGGAGCAGTCCATGATGGGGCCAAAGTTAGTCCCGACCCTGGAAGATTATATGCCCTAAAATTTTTCACCACGAGCACCGACCCACCAAACGGCACCATCAGGGACAACCGACCTGGTTGACCTGTCAGAGGATGAAGAGCCAATCTTGGGTTCTATTAACGTCATCCATCTCATGGAATCATCCCCTGACGAAGGGTACGGTTATGAACCCGAGTTCCCTACACGAGGAGCTAGTAGGAGGAATCGTAGAGGTAGGGGATACCAGGGGAGACGCATCCATGTTTGAAACCAACCCTACGGTTGGACCCCATCCCAAATCATTAACATCGCGGAAACTCGTGGGAGAGACCTTCAACAGACTTAGCAGGAGAAAGAATGCCCCTCCACCTCCACAAGCAGCCACTTTGGCCCTATTGTTCTGTGATACCCACCAGAGGAGGATCAAGTGTCTAGCCGCCTGGTGTGCACAAACAGACCGGGTGGCCTAAGTCCTCAAAATGCAAGAACACCATCGATATCCAAACCTATGTCCAGTCCCTCCTTGTCAAATGTTCCAGCCCCTAAAGCACCCGCTAAGACTCTCCCACCAATAAAGAAGCGTCGACCGCTGGAGAAGAAATAAGATATCCTTAAGCATTTGGAATCGGTACCAGCCAAGCTTTCAATCCTTGATTCCCTAAGTCTATCAGCATACCTCAGGGAGGAGCTTGTAGAATCTTTGATCAGCCCCCAGGAGTTTCAAGTCGAGGTAGCTGCCGCTGAGATTTACTTGAAGGAGACTGACCCAGCTGAATGCAATGCGGTGACTTCCTTCACCGATCAAGATGAAGATTCCATCATGCAAGGACACATCAGACCACTATATGTGTCCATCACACTGAATGGTATTGAGATCCAGAAAGTCTTTATAGACAATGGCTCCAGAGTTAACCTCCTTCACCTATGGACACTCCGTAAGTTGGGCTACAGTGAGGACGACCTAATTCCCTCGACCACAACTCTGTTGGGTTATGAAAAGAGTGAGTAGAAAACAATGGGAAAAATTAAGATAAAGACCCATTTTGGTGACCTGGTAGCCTACACAGAATTCATGGTGGTCCGACAGACCACAGCATTCAATTTTCTACTAGGAAGGTCGTGGCTCCATAAGCACATGGTCGTTCCTTCATCCTACCACCAGTGTATCAAGTACTGTATCAATGGACAAAGTGGAACGTTGTATGCTGACAAGGCCCATTTCGAGCTCTCAGAGTCACATTACATTGACACCGGGTTCTATGAGAAAAAGAAAAATAATAATTTGGTCGATGGTGTCGACTGGATTCCCACTCTAAATGGCATAAAAATGGTTCCTGATGACCCCGTCAGGCAGCTTGGTAGAGATTATGTCCTTCCCATAAACCATGTTGAAAGTAGGAGTTCAATTCTGGACACGCACTCGGATGTCTTCATGACTTCATCCATAACGACCGAGTGTGACAATGTGGGAACGTCCGCCAACCCTCAATCTAGGGACGAATACTCAAGCGAGGATTCCCACGTTGCCTCTCCCTCAAACCCTCGAAGTCTCAGACCGCAAACTCTCCCCCCGTCGGATCAAGAAGATGAGGACTTGTGAGAAGAAGAGGAGGAAGATCTCTGGGATGCACCTCCCTCATTAGAGGAGGGTATCTCCACCATGCTAGACAAGCTTAGGGAAATAAACCTGGGTACCGAGGAAGATTTGAGGCCTACTCTCATTAGTGCAGCCATGTCCCCCGAGGAGCACAAGGTATATACCTCTTTCTTGAGGAAACATCGGGATTTTTTCTCCTAGAATTACACAGAAATGCTGGGACTCGATCCCAAAGTTGCGATGCATCACCTGGGTCTTCCAAAAGACCGCCGGGGCTATAAACATGCCGCCAGAAGGACGCATCCCTCACATGCCGCCAAAATAGAGGCTAAAGTTAATAAGATCATTAAATCAGGCTTCATTCAGGAGGTCCAATACCCCATTTGGTTGTCCAACATCATCCCAATCAAGAAAAAGAATGGGAAAATCCGCGTCTGCATTGATTTTAGAGATCTCAGTCGGCATTGTCTGAAATATGATTTCCTGGTCCCGGTCATCGAGTTATTAATTGATGAAACGATCGGGTATGAGGCTCTATCCTTCATGGATGGCTATTCTGGGTATAACCAAATCAGGATGGCCTGAGAAGACGAAGAAGCCAATTCCTTCAGGGCCCCTCAAGGGGTATTTTGTTACAGTTTCATGCCCTTTGGTCTCAAGAACATTGGCACCACATATCAGCATGCCATGCATCAGATCTTTAAATCGTCCTTGGGGAAATTCATTGAATGATACATGGATGACCTGGTTGTAAAGTCCAAACAGTTCTTGGACCACCTATCATACCTTGGGATCATCTTCAACAAACTCTGACAGTATAGCTTGAAGATGAACCCCTTGAAGTGTGCCTTCGAGGTTACCTCAGGGAAATTCCTTGGCTTCGTCGTACGCCATCATGGCATCGATGTCGACCCTGAGAAGACAAAGGCTATCCATGGATTACCACCTCCTCAAAATCTCACTGAGTTGAGGGGATTCCAAGGACAACTAGCCTATATTAGGCGGTTAATAGCCAACAAGGCAGGAAAATGTTTTCCCTTCACCAGGTTAATGAAGAAGGGGGTCACGTACCAATGGATGGATGACTTCCAAGAGGTGTTTGACAACTTGAAGAAGTACCTCTTAATCCCACAGGTGCTTAGGCACCCGGTTGAAGGAACATCTCTCATCTTATATGTGACAGCCTTAGAGCGATCACTGGGAGCCTTCCTCGCACAAAATAATGACGCGGGCATTGAAAACAGTCTCTATTACCTTAGTCAAACAATGATTGATGCTGAGACTAGATACTCAAATATCGAGAAGAGTTGTTTGGCCTTGGTCTTCGCAGATCAAAAGTTGAGACATTATCTACAGCATCATGAATTCCATTTGATCTTGTGGAGTTACCCACTCAAGTACATCCTCAGCTGCCTGATGATAACCGGACGCATATCCCAATGGGCGGTCATCCTGCAACAGTTTGACATCCGGTTTGCGCCTCAGAAATCCATCAAAGGCCAGGAATTAGCAGAATTTATGGCAGAGCACCCTTCGATGGGGACCACTGCACTGGACGTCGAGCTACCAGATGAAGACATCTTCTCGGTTCGAGAGGAGTTCCCATCATGGAAAATGTACTTTGACGGCGCATCCTGAAGCCCAACCGGGAAGAGGATGGTGGATCCCAGATTCAACAAAGTGGGTTTGGGGATAATCCTCATGTCCCCAGAAAAGGAATTCTTTCCATATTCCTTCCTCATGTCAGTGGGATGTACAAAAAATGAAGCAGAATATCAAGCTCTCATTTCAGGCCTGGAGCTTGCACTCCAGGCACAAATACAGCACCTTAAGGTAAAAGGTGACTCGGAGCTGGTCATCAAGCAAGTCAATGATGACTATGCTATTAAAAAGGATGATTTGGTCACCCTGTTTGTCCACGTCTGAGGGTTAATGGAATAATTCTCCATAGAACAAACATTGACCTATATTCCCCGGTCTCAGAATGCTCAGGCTGATGCATTAGCCAACACGGCCACAACCCTAGCTGACCCAGGCCAGGATGAAATGGTTATCAGTATTGCTCACTGTCGAATGGTATTTCCATTTGTTCAAGCTAAGAAGGAAGAAATCCACGAATTCAGTCCTGTCTCAGAGCCATATGCTCCTACCACCCGTTGGATGACCCCCATTGAAAACTACCTTCAATGGGGAGAACTTCCATTAGACAGGGCTGAACGAGAGAAGATACGGAGAAGGGAAATAAAATTTTTCCTATATGGCGGTGTGGGTCAGCACGAGGTCCTCTACAAACGAGGCCTCGATGGAGTGCTCCTCAGATGCATTGATGTAGAAGAAACTGCTGCCGTAATTAATTAAGTACATACTGGAGCATGTGGAGCACATCAACCGGGGACCAAGCTTTCCCATCAGGTTCGAAGGCTTGGGTACTAGCGGCCCACAGTGGCACGAGATTGCGAGCATTTTACCACGAAATTACACTCATGCCAGATTCATGCCAACTTCATTCACCAACCCCCGGAGTTACTTCATCAAGACAAGTACTCCTAGCCATTTGTCGTCTGGGGGATGGATGTCGTGGGACCATATCCACCCGCCACAGCCAAAAAACTAAAGTATATCATCATGGAAACCGACTTCTTTTCAAAATGGGCAGAAGTTGTACCTCTTAACGAAGTCGGGGTGAGAAGAATTGTCAACTTTGTGAAGACCAATATCATCACCAGATTTGGTGTCCCTCATACCATACTGATGGATAATGGAACCAACTTCTGCTCTGCTGAATTGGAGAAATTATACCAAGAATACAGTATCAAGGCTAACCACTCATCCCGCTACCATGCAGTGGCCAACGGACAGATCGAGGCTTTCAATAAGACCATGTCCAATATTCTCCAAGAAATGGTGGAAAAAGACAAGAAGTCGTGGCCAGATAAACTCCTCCATGCATTGTGGGCTTATTGAACCACAACTCACACTGCTACTCAGGCTACCCCGTACTCATTGGTGTACGGCACAGAGGTGGTCCTTCCCATTGAACTCCAACTTCCCTCACTCCATGTTTCCATCTGTGATCTATTATCCAACGATGAGAAATTAGAAAAGCTGCTAGGTGAATTGGAACAGCTAGATGAGAAGAAGTTTCACACTTTGCACCATCTGGAAGTATACTAGAACCGGATCGCACGAGCCTTCAACAAAAAGGTTTGTCTTCGGTCATTCTTGAAAGGATATTTAGTGTTGGTCCTCTGGACCCCAATGATACCCGGAAAAAAGCCTCCAAAGCTGGATCCCAAGTGGGAGGGACCATACGTCGTACACATGGTCTACTCCAACGAAGCATATGCCCTGATCTCCATGGATGGACAATTTACAACCGCTCCTACAAATGCGAGATTCCTGAAGAAGTATTTCGCATAATAACTAAAGTTGTACTATTCTTCGTCCGATCTGCATGATGTTAAACTTACAAGTACCAAATGGTCCAAACTCTATGACCTTAAACTAAGAGAATTTTTTCCTTACCACACGACATTAAACTGCACGTATTACAAGAGTTAAGAATGCTCCCTTTCCCCCATGTATGAACCAGACTTGCACAGGGTGTATTCTTCATCCGAGCTACATGACGTTAAACTTCCAAGCACCCAATGGTCCAAACTCTATGACATTAAACTAAGATCATTTCGTCCTTACCGCACGACGTTAAATTGCACAGATAACAAGAGTTAAGAATGCTCCCTTTCCCCTGTGTGTGAATCAGTCTTGCACGGGGTGTATTCTTCATCTGAGCTGCATGACGTTAAATTTCCAAGCACCCAATGGTCCAAACTCTATGGCATTAAACTAAGATCATTTCATCTTTACTGCACAATGTTAAACTACATGGATAACAAGAGTTAAGAATGCTCCGTTTCCCCTGTGTATGGACCAGACCTGCGTGGGGTGTATTTTTGTGTCCTCGCTGCACGATGTTAAACTGCATGGACCACGTTCTCACGGCATGAAATTAAACTGCACGGATTTCAAAGAACTACGTATAGATTGATTCATGCCCTCGTAGGATACATAGTGACGCCAAGGTTTCCCGTCCTGGTCTAGCCACTTCCGAACTAAAGTTAAAAATGTCCCCCCCCCCCCCCCCCCCGTGTATGGACCAGACCTACACGGGGTGTATTGCCTTTCAGTGAACTACGTACGGCTTTATTCCTTCCTTTGCAGGATATGTAGTGACACCAGGATCCCGTCTAGGCCCAACCACTCCCAAATGAAATAAAATAAAAATTAACAATGTCCTCTTGCCCCATGTACGGACTAGACCTGCATGGGTTGTACTTCTTCTAGATAACTACGTACGTCTTTATTCATGCCCTCACAGGATACATAGTGACGCCAGGGTTCCCCGTCCAGGCCCATCCCCCTGAATAAAAGATAAAAAATGCCCTTTCCCCCCGTGTACGGACCATACCGGCATGGGGTGTACTCCTTGTCCTTACTGCACAACGTAAAATTGCATGGATAACAATATTTAAAAATGCTCCCTTTTCCCCGTGTATGGTCTAGACCTGTACGGGGTGTATTTTTGCGTCATTGTCACACGACGTTAAACTGCACGAACAATAATGTTAAAAATTCCCCCTTACCCCATGTACCAACCAGACCTGCATGGGGTGTATACTTCGTCCTTAATGTACGACGTTAAACTGCATCGACTTCGTCCTTACCGCATGACGTCAAACTGCACGGACTTCGTCCTCACCGCATGACGTTAAACTGCACGGACTTCATCGTGACCTACCTAAGACACATGGAGAAATGAGATGGAGATACTCCATGAACATTTGGATAAATCCTCTCTATAAATCAAACTCCACGACCAGGATAATTATGGATCTTTATAACCATTCATGGCCATCGGAAGTGGAAAGTCATCAACCCGTGGACACCTTTGTAGGACTATGCATACCATGCCCTCAACGGCTCTGTATATTGATAGCCCCTGGCCCATCCATCAAAGGCATGATTTCCTCGGGCGACTATAACGACCCATACTTTACATACATTTTTAATACTTCAAAATTGAAGCATACTTATTACAAAATATAACAAAACCACGAAAGGACCGTATCGGTATAGTGTCTTTAGAAACTAGGAAACATAAACAACTGGTTCATAAAGCATCTACTTTGCCTCCCATTTATTTCATCATATCTAGAGTCCCTTTTTGGAATAGTCTACTTAATAACCTTCTTCCTGACCTGGGGAAATAAAACATACAAAAGGGTGAGCTCAAATGCTCAGTAAGGGTAAACAAAAGAATTATCAATCACATCGTATACATAAGCACGTAACTTTTTGAAATCTTAACCTGCAAAAGAGATCATAATTTCATAACATGGGATAAATCATGGTAGTGAAATGTAATCAAAATAATCATAACTTAAAACATGAAACTTTGTTCCATACACACATAATCATAGAGAATAATTTCATGTTAGTCAAGACTCATTGCCAAGACTATCTTAGTAGAAAAAGTCCCTTTCTGAACCGAGTCACCCTCGTTTCGGTCCTGTTTCACTGAACCGGTATAACATACCGTTCCAGCCATGTCTATCTTATGAGATATAAAATCTTTACCCAATGCATAGGAGGGAGATATAGGTCCCACCCATCTAATAATGATACCATTCTTATGTGTGCCACAAAATCATAAATCATACATCATTGCATAACCCATGTAATAAAAATAGGATTCTTAAACATCATGACATCATAAAACAATTAATATAAGATAAAGGAATTCTTAAAAATAATTCCATCACAACATAATCAAATCAATGTAATAATAGGGATAAAACAGAACCCTTTATTATCTTAGATGGAAAATAATTTTGATAAAACACTTGAACTCCATTCTTGAGGAAAATAACCTTTCTACTTCAAAAACATTTTCCTTTCTTAACATGTCATAAAATTTTAAACTAAAAGAAGTTGATTAAAAATAAACTTGAAAACTTGTAAAGGAAGCTTCTTGTAAATAATGTTTTAAAAATCCATTCATTCCTTATAAGTTAAAAAAACATTCTTCTCGTACTTTTGTCGGAAAAGTCAAAAAAGTACCTCGTACGAAAAACGACAAAAGATTACTTTCATATCTTTTACTAAAAACTCACTGAAGGGTAAAATAGGATTTAAACTATTTTAGAATGATGTAAATATTACATATTGAGGAAACATGGATGTGGACGATAAAATACACCCCAGTAAATACTAATGTATAAACAATCTTGGATAAAAATGAGATTGTGATATTTCTCTTACCTTAGGTCCGACTTGCTTTGTAAGTGTTAGAACCTCCTGTATAATGATTTAAATAATGTTATTGACTTATTCCAGAATCATAATTATTTTTATGATATCATATATGGTCATATTCTTTGCTTCTTAGTAGTAATATTTCATTGCTACTTGTTATTCGGGTGTTTATAACTTTTTGTTCTTATGCGTGTTTTGTCGAATAAATTCTTATTCTTTTCTTTAGGTTATAGATACCTCATTTACATAATGGTATTAGTGTAATATATATCATATTCATTCATTCATTTCATTTATATAATCATTATGAAATGAAGATCATGTAGAACGAGTCGCATCACATCGTGGAGACGGTATTCCGTACGTACGCACGAGTCATGATATCGTTCCAATGATCGTGGAATTGTATTGGAGTATATGTATACTATTTCAGAATCAATATCACTTTATAATAGTCATATATAGTCATTATTTACACCATTATACCCATCCAAGTAAGGTGGTGGTGGAAAATAGATTACACCACGGCGTGGAGACGGTATTCCGTACGTACGCACGCGCGGTGATTTCTTTTTCCGTAGGATGGATAGATGGTAAAATAGGGTTGTTTCATACTTATAATAACATATAAGTATATTATTTATACTGATGTTATTACTTAATAATGAAACAACTAAAGAATAAGAAGTGGAAGAAGAAATAAAGATGAAAGAAATGGTAACGGACATTACCAATTCTTTGAAGTGATTCTTTGAGACCTTCTTTTAGGGCACTAAAATCGGTCTTTTAAGAAGACCAGGACCTCTAGGATGTCTCTAGGGAATTTTAGAGGAGAAAGTGGCAGGGTTTGTCTGATCTTGAAGGCTAAAAGTGGTGTGAGGAAGAGGGGTAGGAGGTGTCCTTTTATAAGGGAGGAGAGGGGCACCTTTGGAATAACTAAAACTATTATTTTATTATAAAGTCAAGTTCGGTTTTAAATAGCTCTAAATTGATATATTTATAATCTAAGGTGGGGATGTGTAGAAATAATCTCATCCAATAGAATTTAGACAAGTTTAGGTTCCTATTTTAACCTTATCATTTAGATTTAACATTAAGTTAAATAATTTTACTTTTACCTTGTCTTCTTGTGTTCTTATATTATAAGGTTAATAAACTTACTATAAGCAGCCAAACAAACCCCAAGTTGTTTATTATTAATATATATAACCTTATATAAGTCATTTGGAAGAAACTTAGATTTTTAGGAATAAAATAACAATTACCAATATAATATTCTTTTTAAAAACTATTTTATGTCAATTTTGACACTATTTAGTAATCGATTTTTGTGAAAATCATAACAGAATTATTAGTTCGAACCAAGTTAATTACATCAATAATAACATGTAATATTAACCTATAAAATTAGTTTAATTCATAAAAAGTCTCAAATTACATTTATTTTGGTGTTTATAACATCAATTATGTCAATATTTCATTAATAAGATAATTACTGCATCATCTTTGTGTCATAAATAAATTAACTTATTTAATGTCTAAAAATTAAAAATAAAATACAATTATGTAGGAAATATTTTTAGCTTTCCAATGAATATTTATAGTCGAATTTATCTTATGTATAACCCCATATTAAAAATTATTTACTTATTAAAATTGATTTTAACTATTTTAACCCTTCTTTAAATAAATTAATAATAAATGTCTTAATCTAATCCAAGTGGGCCTAAATGGTCATATTTTATTCCGAAGTCTTTTTTTGGTCGCATTAAACGTATCAAATAGAATTAGGACATATGTTAGGGTAATAATAATACCATATTTACCCTTAATTACCCTATTTACTTTTTACTGTGGTAAAAAAAAGTAAAAAGTTACTATTCACAAAAAAATTATTTTCATCTCATTGAACCAAATTTTACTTACTGACATCAACCGTGTCTCTTGGATTTTTGAAATTCCACTCACAGATGTGGTAAAATTAAGTTTTATGAAAAATTCAGTTTTTTAACTACCACTTAGTGGTTTCACTATTCATCAAAAATTGAATGTTTTTAGAAAAATACCAAAATTTCACCCTAGGCTAATTACGATATTCCGATTCCAAAAATGAAGTCCGTTTTGAAAAATAAAATTTATAAAATTTCAAAAAGTGTTTATTACAATTCATAACGGCTAGTTTTAATAATATTTTAATAGCATATCGTTGTTTAGTGAAACTCGGTATTGCGTACGACGCAAGCTATCGAGGAAGGTCGCGATTTCGTGTAAAGAAAGCCAAGAAAAGTGTTGTGTAGAAAAAGATTCCTTTGATGATTTATATAACATAAAAGTCTCGGGTGTTACATTCTACCCCCCTTAAAATGAATTTCGCCCTCGAAATTCGTCACTTTGTAACAAACAGATGAGGATACCTCTCCCTCATCATATCCTCAAGTTCCCATGTAGCTTCTTCTAATTGGTGGTTCCTCCATAAAACTTTCACCAATCGAGTGGTCTTGTTTCATAGGACTTTTTCGCTACGATCCAGAATCTCTATCGGTTGTTCTTCAAAAGAAAGATCTTGCTCCAGTGGCACAACTTCTGAGCTGAGTACATGTGAAGGATTAGGTATGTACTTTCTCAGGAGAGATACATGGAACACATCGTGAACTTGAGAGAGATTTGGTGGAAGCGCCAATCGGTAAGATACCTTCCCAACACGATCCAGTATTTCGAAAGGACTGATATATCTAGGGCTCAACTTCCCCTTCTTTCCAAATCTCATAACCCTCTTCCAGGGAGATATTCGTAAGAACACTTTATCACCCACTTCAAACTCTAGGTCTTTTCTTTGGTTGTCGGCATAACTTTTCTATCGACTCTGAGCTGCTCTTATGTGTTGTTGAATAGATCTGACCTTTTCTGCCATTTCATCAACGAGATCAGGTCCTAATAGCTTTCTTTCCCCAACTTCATCCCAGCAAGTTGGAGTCCTGCATTTCTTTCCATAGAGAGCTTCATAAGGAGCCATCTGAATACTGGAGTGAAAGCTATAATTATAAGAAAATTCCACCAAAGGTAGGTGTTGATCCCAACCTCCTTTTAAATCCATAGAGCAAGCTCTCAACATATCTTCTAGGGTTTGAATTGTTCTTTCAGACTGACCGTTTGTTTGAGAATGATAAGCAGTGCTGAAACTCAACTCTGTATCCAGAGTATGCTGAAGACTTCGCCAGAACTTTGAGGTAAATCTTGGATCCTGATCAGATATAATAGAAAGTGGTACTCCATGCAATCTTTCCACTTCCTTTACATATATCCTGGCAAGCTGATCCAGAGATAAATCCTCTCTAATAGCAATGAAGTGTGCAGACTTTGTAAGACGATCAACTATGACCCAGATAGCATTATTGCCTCTGGATGTTTTAGGAAGTCCTGTGACAAAGTCCATAGTAATGTTTTCCCATTTCCATTCGGGTATGGGTAATGGTTGTAACATCCCCTTAGACTTCTGTCTCTCAGCTTTAACTTGTTGACAAACCAAGCATCGAGAGACATATTCAGCAACATCTCTTTTCATGCCATCCCACCAGAAGTACTCTTTCAGGTCCCTATACATCTTCGTTCTTCCAGGATGAATAGAGAATTAAGAACTATGAGCCTCATCCAGCAGCTCCTTCTTTAATTCGGGGATGGGCGGAGCACAAACCTGATTCCTGAACTTTATTATCCCATCACAATCAAGGTTGAACTCAGGAACATTTCTCACCTTCTTTTGTAACTCGACATCTTCTTTCTGTGCCTCTTTAATCTTCACATGTATAGATGGTTGAACATTCATTTGAGAATGATATGATTTTTCCCCTTCCATTATAATTCCAAGATCCATCCTTTGTAAATCCATAAATATTGGATCTTTTGTGATCCTCATCATGGATAAACTAGCATGGTCTTGTCGACTTAATGCATCTGCCACCTTGTTTGCTTTCCCAGGGTGGTAATGGATTGAGCAGTCGTAATCCTTAATCAGCTCCAACCATCTTCTTTGATGCATATTAATCTACTTTTGTGTGAAAATATACTTTAAACTTTTATGATCAGTATAAATATCACACCTTTCACCATAAAGGTAATGCCTCCAAATCTTTAATGCAAAGATTACTGCAGCTAACTCCAAATCATGTGTTGGGTACTTTTGCTCATGGATTTTCAACTGTCGTGAGGCATAAGCTATCACCATATCATTTTGCATAAGAACACACCCTAATACCTTCTTGGATGCATCACTATAGATCACAAACCTTTCTCCACTACAAGGTAGTGTGAGCACAGGTGCACTGGATAACCTTCTTTTCAACTCCTTGAAATTATCTTCACATTCTTCCATACAGACAAACTTAACTCCTTTCCGAGTCAACTTGGTGAGTGGATTAGATAATCGTGAAAAATATTTCCCAAAACGTCGATAATATCCCGCCAAACCAAGAAAACTTCATATCTCAGTTACTGTTTTTGGTCTCGACCATCTTTCGATAACCTCTGTTTTTGCTGGATCCACAGATATCCCCTCTTTTGAGATTATGTGACCCAAAAATGCAACTTTTTGAAGCCAAAATTCACACTTGGTAAATTTGGCATAAATCTTCTCCTTTATCAGGGTCTTTATTATAATTCTCAAGTGATCTTCATGTTCTTCCTTTCTCTTTGAATAGACAAGAATATCGTCTATAAAGACTACCACAAATTGATCAAGATAGTCTCTAAAGACTCTATTCATCAGATCCATGAAGATAGTAGGGGAATTAGTAAGACCAAATGGCATCACTATAAATTCATAGTGTCCATACCTTGTACGGAAAGCCGTCTTTGGTATATCCTCCCTTTTGAAACTTAATTGATGATACCCTGAACGAAGATCAATCTTGGAAAAGTATTGAGCTCCGCGTAGTTGGTCAAATAGGTCATCAATGCGCGGGAGAGGATATTTGTTCTTGATAGTGATCTTGTTAAGTTCTCGATAATCAATGCAGAGTCTCATTGATCCATCTTTCTTCTTAACAAATAGAACAGGTGCTCCCCAAGGTGACGCACTAGGGCGTATGAATCCCTTATCAAGATTCTCTTGGAGTTTCTTCTTCAATTCCTGCAACTCAATTGGGGCCATTCTATAAGGTGTCTTTGAAATAGGAAAAGCACCCGGTACGAGTTCTATTGAAAACTCAACTTCACGATTCGGTGGAAGACCCGGTAATTCCTCCGGAAAGACATCATCAAACTCTCGTACAATGGGAATATTCTTAATCGTGAGTTTCTCACCAACCATTTGAGATAAATAACCTTCATTTAGTGGAATCAATACCCATAAAATGGAAGAAATTTCCACTGGAAGGTTATGTTCATCCTTGCCTTGATAGATGATCATAGATTGATCTGGAATATGAAATGTGACTTCCCTTCTTTGGAAATTGATATGAACTCCATATAAAGAAAGCCAATCCATGCCAAGAATCACATCAAATTACACTATAGGAAGGATCACAAGATTTGCAGGAAGCACTTTCCCACAAACTTCAATCGGAGAAGAATTATAAACTTTTGATGTGACTGTTGTGCCATTAGGTGTTGTCACAACTAACTCAACATCTAATTATTGAGGTAATACGGTGATACCCTTAGAAAATTCTTCAGAAATAAAAGAGTGGGTGGATCCAGAATCAAATAAAACATTTTCTACTTTAGAGTGGATGGTAAGTGTACCTTTCACCACATTGTTATCGTACTCCACATCGCTGATAGAAATTTCATGTGACATTCCTTTGTCTTTAGCCTTAAGAGTTTGTTGACGTCGACCATCATCATCAACCCTTGGATTAGGGCATTTATTGGCATAATGCCCCATCTCCTTGCACTTGAAACATTGAAGTGTAGTAGGTTCATTCTGTGTATCCCTTCCTTTGTTTGCATCATTAGACATCTTCTTCCCATCATCGCGGCATTCAAATGCCCGATGACCTTCCCTTCCACATTTGAAACATTTACTTGTCCCTTTAAGACAACTCCCTCCATGTTTCTTTCCACACTTTGAGCATAAGGGAAAGCTCATATTCTTTTCAGTGTGCTCTTTAGATTTTCATTTGAATTCCATTTTCCTCTTCTTATCAAACCCATATGACTGATGGGTTACTCCAATCTTCATATCGACTTTGAGAGCACATCGAACGATTTCCGCGTAGCTATTGAAGTCCCTTATGGCTAACGCCCTTCGAAGACTTGGTTTTAAGCCACTAAAGAATCGATCGATCTTACTCTCAGGTTGGATAATAATACCAGAAGCGTACCTTGCAAGTCTTGTAAAATTTGATTCACAGGTACCAACAGATTCATCATCCTTTTTCTTTAGTTCAAGAAACTCTTTCTCCATCTTTGTTCGGAGAATACGAGGGAAGTACTTATTGAAAAATAAGTTCTTAAACTCGTCCCATTCCATGGACCCAATTTCATCCTTTTTCCTCATATTCTTAATAAGATTCCATTATTGATTAGCATCACCTTCCAAACGATACACTGCTAAGATGACTTTATCATGCTCAGAACATTGAAGAACTGAAAATATCTTTTCAGTAGTACTAATCCATTTTTCAGCAACTAATGGATCAATAGACCCGCTGAAAGAAGGTGGACGCTGTCTCATGAAGGATTCAACAGAATTTTGCTCCTTCCTTTGCTCGTTTGGAAGTCCTGCATGATTCATAGCTTGAGAAAGTTGTGTGAGCATGGCTACAAGATTTTGCATTCTAGCTCCCATAATGTTTGGTTGCTCAGGGGAACAATCATTGCATTGCCCGTCACATTCCGCATTAACACGATTCCTTCAGGTTCCAGCCGTTGACTAAAACCAAGAAGAATAGTGTGAGCAACACTAATTATAATAGGAAAACCACAAAATCAAGAATAAAATTTCACACTTAAGGTCTTATCCTAGGTTATTCATGGCCACTTCTAAAACACTAATATTTTGTTCTATGCTTAGACTTATCCTTAGGGTTCTTACTAAGGCTTTCACATCCTAGTTTTCAAAGTTTGCCTATACCTTTCCTTTGATACCAACTATAATGACCCATACTTTACATACATTGTTAATACTTCAAAATTGAAGCATACTTATTACAACATATAACAAAACCACGAAAGGACCGTATCGGTATAGTGTCTTTAGAAACTGGGAAACATAAACAACTGGTTCATAAAGCATCTACTTTGCCTCCCATTTATTTCATCATATCTAGAGTCCCTTTTTGGCATAGTCTACTTAATAACCTTATTCCTGACCTGGGGAAATAAAACATACAAAAGGGTGAGCTCAAATGCTCAGTAAGGGTAAACAAAAGAAATATCAATCACATCGTATACATAAGCACATAAATTTTGGAAATCTTAACCTGCAAAAGAGATCATACTTTCATAACATGGGATAAATCATGGCAGTGAAATGTAATCACAATAATCATAACTTAAAACATGAAACTTTGTGGCATACACACATAATCATAGAGAATCATTTCTTATTAGTCAAGACTCATTGCCAATACTATCTTAGTGGACAAAGTCCCTTTCTGAACCGAGTCACCCTCGTTTCAGTCCTGTTTCACTGAACCGGTATAACCTACCGTTCTAGCCATGTCTATCTCATGAGATATAAAATCTTTACCCAATGCATTGGAGGGAGATATAGGTCCCACCCATCTCATAATGATACCATTCTTATGTGTGCCACAAAATCATAAATCATACATCATTGCATAACCCATGTAATAAAAATGGGATTCTTAAACATCATGACATCATAAAACAATTCATATAAGATAAAGGAATTCATAAAAATAATTCCATCACAACATAATCAAATCAATGTAATAATAGGGATAAAACAGAACCCTTTATTATCTTATATGGAAAATAATTTTGATAAAACACTTGAACTCCATTCTTGAGGAAAATATCCTTTCTACTTCAAAAACATTTTCCTTTATTAACATGTCATACAATTTTAAACTAAAATAAGTTGATTAAAAATAAACTTGAAAACTTGTAAAGGAAGATTCTTGGAAATAATGTTTTAAAAATCCATTCATGCCATATAAGTTAAAAAAACATTCTTCTCGTACTTTTGTCGGAAAAGTAAAAAAAGTACCTCGTACAAAAAACGACAAAAGATTACTTTCATATCTTTTACTAAAAACTCACTGAAGGGTAAAATAGGATTTAAACTATTTTAGAATGATGTAAATATTACATATTGAGGAAACATGTATGTGGATGATAAAATAAACTCCAGTAAATACTAAAGTATAAACAATCTTGGATAAAAATGAGATTGTGATATTTCTCTTACCTTAGGTCCGACTTGCTTTGTAAGTGTTCAAACCTCATGTATAATGATTTAAATAATGTTATTGACTTATTCCAGAATCATACTTATTTTTATGATATCATATATGGTCATATTCTTAGCTTCTTAATAGTAATATTTCATTTCTACTTGTTATTCGGGTGTTTATAACTTTTTGTTCTTATGCGTGTTTTTTCGAATAAATTCTTATTCTTTTCTTTAGGTTATAGATACCTCATTTCCAGAATGGTATTAGTGTAATATATATCATATTCATTCATTCAATTCATTTATATAATCATTATGAAATGAAGATCATGTAGAACGAGTCGCATCACATCGTGGAGACGGTATTCCGTACGTACGCACGAGTCATGATATCGTTCCAATGATCGTGGAATTGTATTGGAGTATATGTATACTATTTCAGAATCAATATAACTTTATAATAGTCATATATAGTAATTATTTACACCATTATACCCATCCAAGTAAGGTGGTGGTGGAAAATAGATTACACCACGGCGTGGAGACGGTATTCTGTACGTACACACGCGCGGTGATTTCTTTTTCCGTAGGATGGATAGATGGTGAAATAGGGTTGTTTCATAATTATAATAACATATCAGTATATTATTGATACTGATGTTATTACTTCATAATGAAACAACTAAAGAAGAAGAAGTGGAAGAAGAAATAAAGATGAAAGAAACGATAACAGACATTACCTCTTCTTTGAAGTGATTCTTTGAGACCTTCTTTTAGGGAACTAAAATTGGTATTTTAAGAAGACCAGGACCTATAGGATGTCTCTAGGGAAGTGTAGAGGAGAAAGTGGCAGGGTTTTTCTGAGCTTGAAGGCTAAAAGTGGTGTGAGGAAGAGGGGGAGGAGGTGTCCTTTTATAAGGGAGGAGAGGGGCACCTTTGGAATAACTAAAACTATTATTTTATTATAAAGTCATGTTCGGTTTTAAATAGCTCCAAATTGATATATTTCGAAGATAAGGTGGGGATGGGTCGAAATCATCTCATCCAATAGAATTTACACAATTTTAGGTTCCTATTTTAACCTTATCATTTAGATTTAACATTAAGTTAAATAATTTTACTTTTACCGTGTCTTCTTGTGTTCTTATATTATAAGGTTAATAAACTTACTATAAGAAGCCAAACAAACCCCAAGTTGTTTATTATTAATATATATAACCTTATATAAGTCATTTGGAAGAACCTTAGATTTTTAGGAATAAAATAACAATTACCAATATAATATTTGTTTTAAAAACTATTTTATGTCAATTTTGACACTATTTAGTAATTTATTTTTTTGAAAATCATAACAGAATTATTAGTTCAAAACAAGTTAATTAAATCAATACTAACATGTCATATTAACCTATAAAATTAGTTTAATTCATAAAAAGTCTCAAATTACATTTATTTTTGTGTTTATAACATCAATTATGTCAATATTTCATTAATAAGATAATTACTGCATCATGTTTGTGTCATAAATAAATTAAATTATTTAATGTCTAAAAATTAAAAATAAAATACCATTATGTAGGAAATCATTTTATATTTTTAATGAATATTTATAGTCGAATTTATCTTATGTATAACCCCATATAAAAAATTATTTACTTATTAAACTTTGATTTTAACTATTTTAACCCTTCTTTAAATAAATTAATAATAAATGTCCTAATCTAATCCAAGTGGGCCTAAATGGTCATATTTTATTCCTAAGTTGGTTTTTGGTCGAATTACACTTATCCAATAGAATTAGGACATGTGTTAGGGTAATAATAATATCATCTTTACCCTTAATTACCCTATTTACTTTTTACCGTGGTAAAAAAAGTAAAAAGTTACTATTCACCAAAAAATTATTTTCATCTCATTGAATGAAATTTTACTTACTTACATCAACCGTGTCTCTCGGATTTTTGAAATTCCACTCACAGAAGCGGTAAAATTAAGTTTTATGAAAAATTCAGTTATTTAACAACCACTTAGTGGTTTCACTATTCATCAAAAATTGAAAGTTTTCAGAAAAATACCAAAATTTCAACCTAGGATAATTTCTATATTCCGAATCCAAAAATGAAGTCCATTTTGAAAAATAAAATTTATAAAATTTCAAAAAGTGGTTATTACTATTCATAACGGCTAGTTTTAATAATATTTTAATAGCATATCGTTGTTTAGTGAAACTCGGTATTGCGTACGACGCAAGCTATCGAGGAAGGTCTCGAATTCGTGTAAATCAAGCCAATCAAGTGTTGTGTAGAAAAATATTCCTTTGATGATTTATATAACATAAAAGTCTCGGGTGTTACAGCGACACTCTTCCTAGCTCCATACGCCTACTGGCCTCAGAGCCCCCGTATCACATATCCCGATCCAAAAATTTATGGAGCAGTGGTTTACAAGTTCATTCCCCTTTTTACATCCAAATGTTGCCAGGGTACCCCTACCTGGCTAGCCTATGTGTCTGCCAGTGGTTCACATAGCGACCTGCATCAAAAAACATCAATCCAGGACTAGGCTACTTCGACTCAACGGAAAATTGCAGTGAAGATGTTTCTTGTATACTTGGACACCATTATCCCCACGTGCTGAACTCTGCACTGTGAGAAATCACGGATTCCCGTAATCATTCATGGCCATCGGAAGTGGAAAGTTATCGACCCGGGGACACCTTTTTACGACTATGCATACCATGCCCTCAGTGGATCTACACAATGATAGCCCCTGGCTCATCCATCAAAGGAAATATTTCCTTGGGCGGTACTCTTCCTAGCTCCATACGCTTACCGGCCTCAGAGCCCCCACACCACACCTCCTGATCTAAGAAAACTCAAAGTTGCAATTTATGACCTTCATCCCCCACCTTTTTCCAAGTATATTAGAGCATGTTGACCCAGTTATCCTTCGAGTGACTACAGAAATAGTCACCCAATGGTCTGAGCTCTATGACCGCTAAACTAGGATTACCTCGTCCTTACCGCACGACGTTAAACTGCATGGAGTAAAGGTACACCCCCGCATGCAAAATAAATTATCATAGGGAGCTCTCTAAGATTTAACAGCAACCAGGGCCGAGTTTTCCCGACATGTTCAGACATTTCCTTCCCTGATGACAGACTTTGTGGCCCGGATAATTGCGGATCTTCATAACCATTCATGGCCATCGAAATTGGAAAGCCACAGACCCGAAGACACCTTTGCAAGAATATGCATACCATGCCCTCAGCGGCTCTTCATATTGATAGCCCCTGCCTCGTCTACCAAAGGCAATATTTCCTTGGGCGATACTCTTCCTAGATCCATACGCTTACTAGCCCCAGAGCCTCCATGTCATCTCTCCTGATCCAAGAAGCCTTGGAACCATGATTTACACCATAAACCCCCCTCCACGTCTTGAACATGCCAGGATACTCGGGACCAGTTACATTCTAATCAAGAGAGGCCTTTTTAACTACGTCCTTTCCACATGACGTCAAATGGCACGGTCACATCTTGGCCACTTGGCGTAAGGCTGCAAAGACCAATCATTAAACATTCAGGGGAATGCCGCCAACAAAAATCATTTTTCACTGGATTAATAATGCTCCTCATCCTTACCACACGACGTTAAACTGCACGGTCAATCGTCCTTACTTCACGACGTTAAACTACACAACATTGGAAAAGGAAAGAAAAATGCCCCCCATTTTCACTGCATGACATTAAACTGCACAACATCCTTTAATAATACTCTTCGTATTTATCGCATGATGTTAAACTACATGGTCAAACCCGTCATAGGTTCAGTAAGGAACGGAGACTTTTCTCTGTCCTTCAGTGCACAGGTCAGACTGGCACAAGCCACCATCTCACACCCGTGTGATAAGGGATTAATTCACCCATTCTCAGGAAGTTTAGTCTAGATGTTTCCCCCGTATCCAGGTACCCTCTCATCATAAACCATACTCTATACATAGAAAAATCTGGACTCTCATAAGACACCCCTGGTGGTCCCAAATGTCAACTTCCCTGAAGTTGTTTGGCTATCGGGGGAATACAGTCATTGACCTAAGGGTACCTTTGAATGACTATGCATACCATTCCCTTATCGGCTCTGCATATTGATCACCCCTGGCCCATCTACCAAAGGCAGGATTTCCTTAGGCAATGCTTCTCTTCATACACCTCTTGGCCTCTAAACCCCCATGTCTATCCCGGAATTCAGAAACCCTTTGAGTTATAGTTTACCAACCTATTTCACAACCCTTCCTAAATATGGTGGAACATATCTGAAAATATTACCGAGGACCAAGAGAAGTCATTCCATTCTAGATTATGTCCCAGCTGCATGACTTTAAACTACACCAAGCTTCATCCATCCTTTACGCTAGATAAATTCATAGGACAGGAACCTTGCTTCCACAATCCTGATTGATGTAGATGTTATCAAAATCTTTCAGACATCACATACCCTTTCCAAGCCACCCCGGTAGTTTTCATAATTTTCCAAACCACCCATGGTGGTTTCCATAAGCCGGACTTTCATGAAGACCTATGGCCATCAGAAATGGAGAGTCATTGACTTAAGAACACCTTTGCATGGCTATCCATACCATTCTCTCAGTGGCTCTGCATATTGATCGCCCCTGGCCAGCCTACCAAAGGCAAGATTTCCTTAGGCAATGGTCCTCCCACCTCTCCATGCTGACGTGGCTCCCATGCCTTGAGGCATGCCCTGCATGTCGTTCAAATTTAAACACACTCCCTCCACATGCGTCTGAAGGACATCGAGACATATTTTAATCAACCAAACCTCATTGGGGACCTTACCCCACCATAATTGTTCAAATATTTTCGACCTAAAACATCATTAATGATAGTCTTGACGGCGGGACTTTAAACCGCCCAAGAATAGAGGCAAAAATCTTGTTAGACCGAAAACCCAAAAAGGGAGACCTAAGAAAAAGTCAGGCCATACCCGTTGGGTTCACACTAAATGATCCTAGGAAAAATTAGGGCATTAAAAGAAAAGGAAAAAATTTTATAGGGTTTTTCTACAAAACACTAGAAATAGTCGAACTATGCTCACTGGACCCCATGGTCTAGGCAAAAGTTAGAGTTTGTTTTCTTGAGTTATTATTAATTCGGATTCAGTGAGTTGTTATTTACACAACAATTATTCTAGTAACAATAAAATTTTACAGCGACAAGTGATTGACAGAGACTGAATTTTGTTCGGAAAAAAATGGAAGACATCCACAAGATGGGGTATCTCCCTCCCAAAAAAACAGAGAGGGGTAAGTAAAACAGAGCCTCTCAAAATGATGGTATCTTTCTGGTCAGAGTCGGAAACCATTTCCCCCGATTTGGTAAGGTTCGCCTGAAAACACTTTGATGATGCTTCCATGAAAGGAGAAGGAAGACCTGAGAAAGTGGGGGGAATAAGGACATTGTCTTGAAGATCGAATCCATAAAGCGGAAGCCGATTTGATAGTGGATAATCCAGGAGCTCAGGAGGTATAAATTATTTCAATACACCATCGTCAGGAATGATGGACTGACTAGGGTCCTCTTGGATGTTCTCTGCTCTTCGAATCATAGCTAAACGTCTCCCTGAACCAATTGGGAGAGGCTCGTCAACAGGCCAAGGTTCAGAACGATGGGGAACCATATTTTCTCCCTGTACAACGAAATCCAAAAAATGGTTAGTCCAAAAATAATAAAACTTGGAAAATACCAAGTATTTACAGAGGATTCCATCCAAGATTCATAGAAAAATCCGTGAGGAGAGCTCAAAAGCTGGTTCGCGATGATGACACCCTGCGAACCAACCCTGTGCGGATATAGTTCGCGATACTCTAGATCGCGGAGCGTTTTCCATAAAACCATGGACCAGGTTGCTCTTTGGAATTTCAATCCCAAATTTAAGTGGTTAAGTTCAGAGGATTTAGAAATTTTTAAAGTTCAAAAGATCTTAGTCCGCGGAGCATCGAAACTGCGGAGCATCGAAACCGCAGAGCATCGAAACCACAGAGCACCTAAACCGCGAAGCGAGTTCCTATGCGGAACGTTGTTACTTACTTTTTAATTAATTAAAAGTGATTAGTTCATGGATAGGACTTTGTTCCGTGGATGAATAATGGCGCGAATGAGAAATGGTTCGCGGAAGTAGCAGCTGGTTCGCGGATGAAGCGTTTCATGAAGGAACAAGCACGCGGAGGCAGAAAAGCGATAGAGCGCTGTTATTCGCGAAGAATCTGGTAGAAGACAAATGAAGAGCCCTTCGTATTTATAGGCATGGTCCCCTACCAGGTTCACCATTCTACTGCGAACTACCTGAGTTTCCGGACCACTGTGCATTGGAATAGCCTCCTCTTCGTTCCGATCGGACCCCATTCTGATGGGGGCATTTATAGGGTCCTGAAAAAATCCGCAAAGGAGAATGATGATCCCCTTTTAACTTAAGGGCGATTCTACACAATTTCCCCTCAAAAGGATTGGGAAAATGTGAAGAATACTCAAAGATGGTGATGGATGAATCGTTCCACAGACCGGTTTAATTTTAGAAATAGACGACCGGTTCCACGAAGCGTCCCTCCTCTGCGGACCATCGTTGTTCACGAGATGGAGGTGGAGATCCTCCGCGGTCGCGAGGCGGGACAAGAGCCAACCTGGTTCACCATTCCGGACCACCCCAGCCACGAGCCGCGTCAACCGGCCCAAACCGCCTCCACTGTCGTTTTCAAAATAGAGGCATAACCCTATGCGGATGTGAAACAATCCCTGAGTTTGGTTCGCAGAGGAGGAGTGTTTAATGCCCCGCGAATTGCGGATTGACCAAGTCATCCGTGAACCAGGTTTTTGATCATGGGACTTCTAAAAAGGTGTTGCATGACCATAGATACATCCTTTTCCCCACTCTATAAAAGGAGATTTAAAAATAAGAGGAGGATTGAGAATGGAGAGGAGATCGGTCAGATTCAGCTAGAAGGATTTCGAAGGAAGGATTAGGATTTCAGATGTTCCAGTTCGCGAACCAGAGCAGGTATGAACCTAGGAACGAACTAATAAAGAACCAAAAAAGCATAATGACTTGGTGAACCGCGAACTTAAAATAACAAAGAAGAGAAAACCGCGAACCAGGGTCCCTCTGCGGATGTACTCCCCGCAGACCAGGGAGTTTATACCTCTTTTTCGATCCGCCGCACGGCGTAGCACCATCCTAAATGGGCGAAGCCCCGACCGACAAGCCTCTGGCTGACACTGCCCTTGGCCACCACTGCTCACGTAGACCCCTTCGCGTACCAACCTTGTACGCGGACCGAACCCGAAGACGTTAACCCTCTTGGTTCACGAGATGCCAATCAGTCCGCGGACCATCCTGGTTCGCGGACGGCCAATCAGTCTACGAACCCTCCTCGTTCGCGTATGGGCAATAAGTCTGCGGACCCTCCTGGTTCGTGGATGGCCAATCAGTCTGCAGGCCACCCTGGCTCGCGGACTTCCTCTCCAGCAGTGTAGCACTTCCCTACGTGAAGGGTACCACCACCCATACTCATGTGTGGCCTGCCAAAACATTCAGAGTTCCCATTCCCCGAGCAAGATAAAATCCTTACAATTCCAATCCAGCCTGATCCTTCGCAACCTCCTCATTGGCCTACTCATCGGTCCCGAGCCAAGGCATCCACCAGAGCCACCGGATCTGTGTAGTTCAACCCTCAGGCGCATTAGTGTGCTATTTTGATTTCACATACCCATGGTAAACAGGGGAAAAGAGGTTTCCCCGACCCTTGTGCGGATCCCCAAAGCATGCCTGGGTTCAGATTCCCACGGTAATGCGGGGTCTGAGCCTAAGAGACCCCTTTCTTCCTCTACTCGCCAGGATAGGGGACTGCACGCTTTGGCGGTCGGGCACTTCTCCCCTCCAAAGAGAGGGGGCGGCATACCCATCCGAAGGAAGCCATCCCCATGTACCTCGGTAATTCCTCGAGGAAGAAGAGAGGTGACAGGCATAGGAGCACCCCCTTTCCCTCTCCCTCTGTGCTTTGTCTCCATGGGCGTCCATCCCGGAGTAAGCTCCAGCTTTATGGGCCACCCTAATGCATAATTCCCACTCCACCTCTCATGGACGCACCTTTCATGATGTGATCGTCTGGTCCCTACTGCCTCTTGTTTCTCACACTGAGCATGACTCACATGGGCTTAGAGTAAGAATCGACCATGAACTCCTCTTATGGACCTCCTTAGAGTGTAATCCCCAACCCATCACTCTGGGCTGCCTCAGAGTGTAAGTCCCAAGCCATTACGAACTACGTAGACTTTGATTCTTGTCTCTTAGGCAGGGTACATAGGAAGCCTCCCTAAGGTTCAATCCCATCATCCACACCTTGGGCCTCCTCAGAGTGTAATCCCCAACCCATCACTCTGGGATACCTCAGAGCGTAAGTCCCAATCCATTACGAACTACGTGGACTTGGATCATTGTCACTCAGGCAGGGTTTGTAGGAAGCCTCCATGAGGTTCAATCCCGACAACTGGTCGATCTGACTATCTTCACATCGGTTCACCGCACCAATCCCAACGCCGCTTCAATGAGTCCCAACTCCACGGAGTCATTAATCCAACGAGGGATGGTAAACCTCAGACCTAAATGATTCCAGACCCCTGCCTTCAGGTGACCATTGCCAACCAGGAGAAATCTGTGGATACTATGCTTGGGTATAAACCAAAGATTTGAAAACATATGAATACGTCTTAAATCTATAAGAGAGTCCTAGAAACGGAAATAATTCCCCCCAAAAGGGTGTGACGAGCCTGACTTCCCATCTTCTCAACCAATGTGAGTTCTTTAGCTTCGCTGGTCAGACCATCTGGCAAATGTCTGCCTTTCGAAAGCAGGTCCACGTGTCATCGGATATGGAACTGTTGGGCATTTCGAGACCGACCCGAAACAATCTTATCACATAATTATTATCCTTCTATGAAACATTAATGTTATATTTCCTGTAGATTATTTTTGACATTGAATGGTTATACAATTTCAACACTATAATGAAAAATTAGGCATGCTATAAAAAAATTTAAAACTTATATCATATGGACTATATAACGTATTTTATATGGGGCACAAATGATTTCTAGTTATCAGGTGTTGGGTGATCATATAACATTGACAATTCTTCTCATGAATCTTTAAATTAGTTTTCTCCAAGATGGGGGTCATGGGGGAAGACCCACTAATAGTAATTCTATATGTTTTATGTGTCATTGGATATTCCTATTAGAGAACACGTATTGTAACATCTAGGATTGAATCACTCTATAGTAACTAGATCGGTTCTGCACATGACCTCAGACACACATTCTTGCATGAAAAAGGCTATCGACTAGTAGAGAAGTTTTATAGTGATATCATGAGGAGACTATACCCTCATGTCATAGTAGAGAGAAATAGTGGAAATAATGTACAATCAATCATCACAATATAAAAATGAATAAAAATAACATCACAACCAAGATAAATAGAATACTCATGTTATAACAAAAATGTTCTATCCAATATGTCACATGATTTAGGAAAACACCAAAAATATATCTTATGGGTAGATCGTACACAACCCAAACCAAAATATGAAAAATTTAAAATAAATAACTATTACCTAGTCCTGAGTCCCCTCTATACCCCATATACTAACTCTATCTAAGCTATTTAGACAAACCCACAAATAATAGGCTTTTTCCCTACATGTACATGTGATCATGAGATCTTCTCAGGTACCAATTTGTTAACGTAGCCCAATAAAAAGGTGAGTATAACTCAGTATCCCACCACCAATGGTGTTCATAACATAACCAGTAAATATAGTGCATGGACATCATGATATTATTATGATAAAAACCAAATAAACTACTATAAATAAAATACTTATCACCTCCACATGTACTATATGAGTAACCTGAGAGTGATTATACCAAATTCAACAAGTGTTGGGGTGTCTCTAAATATATCACATAACCATACCCAACTTACTTCATCCATTATTAGGATATCTCTAAACATGGAACATCACTATACAGGGGAAAAATATTTCACATGGAACCTCTTTTAGAATATCATCATTAGGGGAACAACATCACACCATGTAAAATTATATGTAATATACCTAGGGATATTTCCCCTTCCCAGAACCTCATATAGTATCAACACCCCGAGAAATTCTCCCCCTAGAACCTCATATATCATAAACTAAGGGGAGTAATCCCTACCCAAAACCTCATATATCATAAACCAAGGGGTATCATCACTCCCTGGAAACTCAGATAGTATACACTATGGGGGTATCCCTCCAATTAAACTCATACATCATACACCCAGGGGATTATTCCTTCTTCAAACCCTCATATATCATACACCCAGTGGAATCATCCCTCCTTGTAACCTCATATAGCATACAGCTTGGGCATGTACATCCCAAAAACCATATCTAATATCACATTATACATGGGAGAATGGAACCCAGCCTCAGAACCATCACATATCATATAATCATATATCATATCATTATATACCATATCATTATCATACTACTTATATTATTTATTATATTGATCGATCAAGTAATAAACCCATTCTCATCACTGTAATCATATCTGGTTACTACTGTGTTAACCTCCAAGATCCATACATAAACTATGATAACACTAGAACAAGGCACCCTCTATAGTCACTTAGGTCACATCAAGGTATAAAACCCTCACCGTAGATCCATTATCTCATTGTAAACTTTTTTGGTTCACACCCAACACATAAGGGAATCACCATTCTCAATATATCCATGCTTACATAATGTCCAAATAGGTTTCATAAGCAACATCATATAAACCAATCATAAGACAATGTAATAACATCCACCTCACTTCCTAAACTAAACTAGGCCACTCCTCTTACTTAACCTACACTTAAATACTTTCTAATGTTTCTCTACTAGATAAACACACATACCGATGGAGGATGAACACTCACCCCTCACACTATTCTACTAACCAAATGGTTTTTAAATATCTCAAGGTTCCACATGGCATGTCCCAAATCCAACCATTCTCAATCCATCACACTACCTTACCTAGATGGATATAAGGACACCTATCATGAGGTCCACAATATTTATTTCATTTATTTTGTACCTCTATATGTTTTTTAGGTGGCTTGACTATCACTTACATAAATATTACATCATTTTAGATGAATATTCAATACATATCACAATAACACATGCTCAAGAACCATAATGGTTTAGTTTATTTAGATACTAAATAAAAAATAAAGTAATTTCATTAAATATCTTCAATATCTCTCACAAAGTTCTTCATGCAAAATACCCTTTTAAACATAACCTAATTAATACCTTCCTTAATAACCTAGGGAAATGAAAACATAATAAAGGGTGATCTTAGATAATCAGTAAGGGTAAACATGGTAGATATCAATTAATGATCATAAGTGAGCATAGTATATGAATAATGTAATAAAAATATTATTATAACTTATGAAAACATACCCAATAATTCATATATCATAAATCATGAGTCATGGAATAAAAAATTTTCATAACAAAATACATGAGTCCTAAGATTGTAAAATCATCAATAATCAACCATGATACATTAGAGAAAATCATAAGTGTAAGAAATAAGTTTTTTTATATAAGTATAGATATATTATATCAAGGCTACCCACCAAGACATTAATCACATAGTAGGCCTAGGATTACTTCCCATGTACCTTCTTGGGCTTGTTCTAACTAACTATGTACCCTCTTGTTCTTACAATAACCAATCATGAACCCTTTGAAAACATGAGATAAATAAATTTCCCAATGCATTGAAGGAATATAATAGACCCACTAATCACGTAATGATAATTCATACATATATATGTCATAATATCAAAAAATCGTCATAGATTAATTAACTTGTGGTAATGAAATGGGTCTCATGAAAATATCTTTAAAACTTCATCATCAAAATCCATCTATAGAAATAAAGTGGATGGTATCAAAAAATAATATCTCTAGTGAAGCATAAAAATCCGTAAATTATATTATCATAGACGAAAAATACTTTTATAAATCATTATAAATATGATTTCAAATATATTAGAAAACATTCTTTTCTTTTGGTAACTTTTAAAAACCAAAAATTCTCAAATAAATGGGAATAGTATTTTCTTTATTAAAACATGGAAACTTTTAAAGTAATAATCATTATGAATAAATTAAACTATAGTGATAAAATCCAATCATTTCATAAAGGTTAAGAAAAAAATCTTTTTTACACTTTGGTAAAGAAATTTTAAAAAGACATATTTTAAAAATCTTAAGAATAATACCTTAAAATATTGTAAATAAAGTAAAATATACTAGAAAAATACAATTATAAATAATTTAAAAGTATATAATAACTTCCATAATAAAATTTTGAATGAAATGAATATAGAGGAAAAATATTCCTCACCAAAAAGGATAAATAAGGATGGATTTTCATAAAAACGTTATTTCAGTCTTTTGTGTAAAAAAGATTGTAAAATTGAAATAAAACTTAAAAAAAAATACCATCGGAGAATAAAATTTATGGGTTTTAATAGATAAATAATATATAATTAAACATAAACAATCCTGATAAAAGTTATATTATAATATAAACCCTTACTTCAAGTCCTGAATTACATTGTATGCACTCTAACCTTATATATAAAACAATAGACTTATTATACATTTATAAAAAATTATATTAATAATTGTATTACTATATATAATATCCTTATAATTTCTAACTACACATTTATTAACAATTATTCATTAAAATAAATATCTAAGTGTCATCTGCTCTGTTTTCCATGCATATTTTGTTAGTAGATTCTAGTCCTTTAAACTTGGACAGAATTTCATCATCTAAAAAATATTAATAATTTTATAAATATAAAATTTATTAATTATATACACTTTTATAAACAACCATTTAGGTCTATGATGAAGAAATAATTAAATTATTTCATGGAGGCGACAATCCTCACACACACAGAGGTGATGTTTTTATTTTTCAATTGATGGAAATAATGGAAGGTAAATAATAATTTGTCCTTAAATAATAACAGTTGTGTCGTAAATATCATATATATTCATTAAATATATCTATATATCCATCCATGAGATGTTTTAATAAAAAATAAAATATATCGCTTCATGGAGGTGGTAGTCCACACATATACGTAAACAACGCTTTCATTTTTCATTACATGCGTGAGAAGTAGATAATGGTTATTACATTAATATAATAACATTTAATCATATTTAAAATACTTATTACATAATATTATGATGGATATAATATATTTATAGGATCTATAAGAAGAAATAAACTTGAAATAACTTAGTTAAGAAAATTAACACTTCCTTGGGTATCCTCCTTTAGCTTACACCTTAATAATTCCTAGATTAGTATTTTGATGAGAAAAAAAAACTCTAGGACATGGGGGTGATGGTTGGAATGTTATTTCGGTAGATATTAGACTATATAAGTTACTCAAAGTGTGTGGATAAGTGAGTATAGGAGGTTCACAATTATAATCAAGGGAAGTTCCACCCTTGTAAATACCCTTAACTTTAAAATAATATAAACTTATTTTCAAAGGAATGTGAAACTAGATAAGACTAATTTTAAAGATAATTTTATTTGAGTTTTAAATACACTCAACTGATCCAAAAATATATAAGGTTTTTTAATATTATAATTCTTATCTCATATTTTAACACCTTTAAAATCATTTTAACTTTTACTATGGTGACTAACTTTTACCATGGAAATAATTAATTAGGGATAAAAATAAAATTGGACTTATTACCACATTTATAAATTTTGATTTAAAATATAGAATAAATTTTATTATATTCAATTTCTAAAGGTTCTGCAAATTAACTCTTATATCCCCACATAAAATGCTTAGAAATTATTAGAAAAAAAAATTAGGTTTAAGCATAATAATGATTTTATTCTCATTAATTAACTAGTAAAAATTATATGAATGTTAATTTAATTGATTTAATTTATTATATACACATTTTAATAAAATAATCCATCTATATTTGTTAATTTAATTTATTAAAATAAAATACATTGTGTACATAAAAAAATGTTTTCTGAAAAATATCTATTTTTACCATCAAATGATTTTATCTTGATTTATAACCAATTAATAACCAATGTATGAATAATCACTAATTTTTATATTTGTATAAGAAAATTATTTAACATAAATTTAACACTCTAAATAAGAGTAATTTAATTTTAAATAAATAATATATAATAAAATTATTTTCGTAAAGAAAAAATTACGGTTTAACTAATAATTATTATAATAGTACTTATTTTCATCACTTAATCATTTCATAGAGGTTATTAATTGGTTTTAATAATCATAAATTCAATTTTATCAATAAATTTTATTAATACCATTCCTAAAAAGTATAAAATTTAACAAAAATATATAATTCAATAAAACAATTCAAAACAGTTTATAAATAATTAATAGTATTTCCTTAAGTGAATTCGACCCTTTTAGAAAAATCATTTAATTTTTAAATTCCATTTAACTACCTAATAATGTATTTAGTTTCATATTTTAATACAGAATTATTCTCTTAAAAAGAATCTCTATTGGTTTTCCCTCATACAAAATATCATGCTCTAGTTGTAAAACCTATGATTTTACTAAATATGAAAGATCAAGTATGTAATTACTCAAAAGTGACACTATAACACATAATTAGATTGATATAGGTTTGGTGGAAGAAATAAGTGATAACATACCATCCCAATATAATTAATAATATTATATGGATCGATATATCTAGGTATTGTCTTCCCCTTATTTCAAAATATCATAACTTTCTTTTAAGGAGATATTCATAGGGATACCTTGTCACCAACATTGAACTCTATATATAACTTATTATTGAAAGGATAACCTTTTTTATTGACTCTAAGCTAATATAATGTGATTTTGTATGGATCTAACCATATATTACATTTCCTTAACTATTTTAGGTCTTAATTTATTTTGTTATCTAACTTCATCAAAACATGTTAGAGTTATGAAATTATTTCCATAATGGTCTTCACAAGGAGACATCATAATGCTAGGGTGAAAGATATTTTTTAAGAAAATTTTACCAAATGAAGGTATTTATCCCAACCTCATTTGAATTTTATAGAGAAAAATCTTAGTATATCTTTTAGGTTTCTCAGACTGACCATCTATCTGAGGAGTCTATGTTGTGATATAGTTCAACTTTGTATTCAATTATTGTTAAAGGATAATCTAGAAATTTGATAAAAACCTCAAATCTCGATTAGATACAATTAATATTGGTACTCTATATATAATTAACGCCCCCCTAATGTATATCCTGGAAAGTTCTTCAATCGGTGGATTATATATGGTAGCAATGAAATGTTCATTGCGGAGTCTTATGAAGAAATCCATGGTGATGGTTTCCCATTTCCATAAATTTATGGGTAAATGTAACATCATCCACTAATAATTTTAAAATTTCATCCTTAACTTATTGGCATACCAAACATCAAGATACATACTCCACAATATCCATCTTTATATTGTCCCACCAAAAATACATCTTGAGATCTCTAAACATTTTTTCCAACTGGGATGGATATAGAATGATGAGATATGTTCTTTATCTAATATGGAATCCCACATTTTTATAACATAGACTTTCATTACATTATACAAAACTGAGGATCTTTAAGTTTTAGTGTCTTGGAAACCAGAAACATAATACATGAAAATAACATAAAACATTATTAAAAAACACTTGAAGGCCTCTCCTTATGTTCAACCTAGGTTCATTACTGAATATCATAACCTGGGGAAATACATCAAAAGAAAGGGTGAGTAGAAGGCCCAATAAAGGAAACAATAGAAACATTTTACATGTGAACTTGAGATACATCAATAAGGTCATGATAAATAACTTTAAGGCATGAGAAAGGGATCATGAGGCATATCATAATAAAAATAACGTGTTTAATAACTTGAAGATGTGGATACAAAATTTAACATAGACAATCATTTCTGTTTCACCAAGGTACATTCCCAAGGTGTCATTAAAAATTACCAAGGTTATTCACCAAGGTGTCGTTAAAAATGGTCATCTCTAGAGATTAAGTCTTTACCCAATGCATTGGAGCGCTATTAGGGAGCACCCTTAATTTTTATTTATTATCATGTGATCCACATATATCATCATCAATCATTTCATAAAAAACCCATATAGCATAAAAGAAATGGGTTTCATTTCATAATCATAACGTTTTAAAAACTGCTTTAAAGACATGATCTTTATGTCACTTTAAACCCACGGAAAGGGAAAGCGGGTCTCAAGTATGTAAATACAAGAATTTAAAATAGGAAATTTTGGTAAGTATGTGAATACCCCTTTATAATAAAGATCTTTGAGTATTAACTTAATAAAATAAATGAATTTGAGAATAAGAGAGAGACATTTTGAGACGGAAATTCTGCAGCATAACGGCTATGTTATGAGGTTTTAGAAAACATTGAAAAGAGAGGGGACATGGGTCACCCACTCATAAATGGTACATAAAACAGTAGGGGTACAGAATACAAAGGATTTAATAACATGATAATGAAATTTTAAAGATATACCATATGAAATGATTAACATGAAAGGAAGACAAAAATAAGATTTCTCTTATGAAAATTCGACAGCCTAACAGCGTCACTTAAACTTCAACAAAAATGAATTGAAGAGATCAAATAGGGTCTCTCATCATATGAACATAAAAGATAAGTATGATAGATATAGATATAATAACCCAACATAATAAAAAAGGAACTTGAAATACTTGACATGAAAGCATAACTTTGAAAAAAAGAGAAAGGTGAACGAATCCCTTAAAAATTCAGCAGCCTAACGACGCCACTTAAACTTTCTTAAAATGAATTGATGAGAGAAAGAGGGGGTATCTCATAATATGAACATGAAAATGGAAGTAAGAAGAAAATAAAAGAACATACTCCAACATAATATCATGGATCATAAAAGAAATGACATAAAAGAGATTACTTGAAAAGAAAGAGAGAGGTAGGATCACTTACCTTAAAACGTAACTCTTAGAACTCGAAGGTTGGGAACTTGAGAGGATTTATGGCTCCTTGGTAGGACTCCTTGGGAGGTAAGGAGACCATAAATTCATTGATAATTATTTTCGAGTCGAAAGGATGAGATAATTTCTTGGTATTTGTAGGAAAAGTGAGGGGGCAAGGCATTAATGGCAATGGGACACCTCATCGGTGGTATTGGAAAAATCATGGGCTTGCCCATGGTACTTGCCCATGGTATTGGACACTTGGGACACCTCACACAATAATTCATCCCCTTTATTCGTCCATCCCTTAAAATATCTCATGAAATCATCATGATGCAGTCATGATGTCATTAAACATATCCAAACCCTAAAACTGTATTTTTACTATTCACTGAAAATTCTTTTTTTTTCAGAAAAATCCCAAAAATTCACCTTAACATAACATTGATGCTCTAAATTAAAAAAAAGAACTCCATTTTATAAAAAAAAATTTCTAAAAAAATTTTAATTTAATTTTTAAATAAAAAACATTATTCACCCGAAAAAACTAATACTTGACTATTAATTAATGACACAATTATTTACCTATTTTATTGAATCACACTACTTAATAATGGTGCCTATATTATATTAATACTTTCTTTAAGTGAGATTACTAATCCATTTGGTCAGATTACTAATCCTAAACGTAAAATCACTATTCAGAAAACATTATTCACCAAAAATTAAGTTGATCTTATTAGACTCTAAATTTCGTGCTGAACACATTTACAAAAGTCCATTTTTTGAAAATCATAACACATCATTAATTATTTAAGGTTTACAAAAATATTTTAAAATATCCCTTTTTTCAAATATACATCCTCAAATTATCTGGACATTTGAAATTTCAAAACTTCACTAAATGAAGAAATATCTATTTTATTCATCCCAAAGGATTACACAAAGTAGATATGGTCTCGTCACATATCCCCTTATAATGTAACGCCCCGACCCTAGTTGCCTAGAGTCGGTGCATTATTACATAACATTGGCATGATCACAAGAAAGATCAAATCTCGAAAGACCGATTGGTTTAGTAGCCTTGGAAACACTAGATATATTCATAAGTTTTACATTACATCATAAAATGAAAAACTACTACAACAACATAATGTTTCCACAGTCCACACTATAATCCCCTCATAATATCCCTGCAGGTCATTCATAATTTACTTCTTCACTTCCTGGGAAAAATAAAACATAGAAAAGGGGTGAGCTCAAATGCCCAGTAAGGATAACAATATAGCGGAAACTTTCATAAATAAGAATAAACATTTAAGGCAATGTATAACTAAAACAAAAGCCTTTTAAACTTGAACTTTTAACATAGTATGGCATAAATATAATTAGATAATGCCATTTACTTATTCACATGGATATTCTACTAATCGAATAATCACATGCAAAATCAATAACCACTTTCATAATGTTGGAATGCATAATGCTAAACTTTAATTACTTTTCAAGGCCTCGTCCCAAGACCTTGGGGCTAACTATAACCGGAACCCAACCCGGAGTGCCTCTAATAACCGGACACCAACCCGGAGTGCCTCTAATAACCGGACACCAACCCGGAGTGCCTCTAATAACCGGACACCAACCCGGAGGGCTTACTTTTACCAGTCCCTAACCTGGAGGGCTTACTTTTACCAGTCCCCAACCTGGAGGGCTTACTTTAACCAGTCCCCAACCTGGAACATACTTGTCCTACACATTCATATGAAGTAAAGATTGAAATATAACATAAACATTCTTATTGGAACTAGCATACGAAATGTCAATACTTTCAACATAAACTATGAATGGTATAAAAATAGCACATCCACAGTCAAACATATCACAAAACCTTCAAAACAATATATAAGTTTTGTATCATAATAAATCAACTTCAAATAATCTTAAAACCCATTAAAGGATGTTGACATAGATGAAATCAAAATTCTTTTTAAAGAAATATCTCCTTTTATTTTGAAATCATTTAAGATCCAATCAAACATTTTCTTTGAAAATAATCTTATAAGCTTTTAAGGGAAGCTTTGACGATTTTATAACGGTGGAAAATAACCGCACCCGCCGTATAAGTTAAAAAAACATTCTTATCTTAATTCTGTCGAAAAGGTTAAAAAGCACCTTGTTTGGAAAACAACGGAAAGATTCCCTTATAAACCTCTTATAAAAAGTCAAACAAGGGTATAAATAACTTTAACCCATATTCTTTTAAATATTAAAAATGTTTTTAAATACATTTTGAAGAAACATGGATGTGGATGATAACGAGATCTCAGTAGATTATTACGTATAAACAACCTCGGGTAATGAAGAGATTGTGAAATAACCCTTACCAGTTTGGTAACTTATGAAACATACAACCCATGAAAGAGGTATCATACAATGAATATGTAAGTACACATAAATTAGAGTGTATTACACAAAGAATATAATTATGGGCAGTACATACACCACACAAAAGGTAATGGTGGCAATATGGCATGAATCTCACGGGAATAAGGAGTGAGATGAAAACCCCTTACCACGTTAATCAACTGAGTCGTATGACCAAAAGTCAATAACCACCAAATGATTTTCAGAATACACGAATATAAGGAGAATAATGATAATATATATCAAATTTCAGTACACAATATACCACTTTCAATAATTTAGTGGCGAACAATGGAAATCTCACGGAATTGAAAGTGAGATAAGAAAATCCCTTACCTTGTACTTTTCCTTGGTTGGGGTAGGTTAACCTTTTGTATAATGGTGAAATAATTGTTATTAAATTATACAAGAATCATATACATTAATATGATATCATATATGTTCTTTTAACATTGCTTTATTAATAATATTTTAGTATTATCGTCGTTTCGGGTGATAATCGATTCGTTCTTCTTAAATGTTTGGTTACGTAAGACATGTTTGTAATGGATAGATTATATCTTATTCATAATCAGAATGATATTAACATTATTTTTAACCCTAAAATGAGAATAAGACTTGAATGGATACGATGGAGGATGGATCCCACCGCGTTCGTGGAGACGGTAGTCCGTACGTACGCACGAACGCTACTTCCATTTAATTTTTATTTTAAAAGAATTTAATCCAAATGATACATAGGTATATTACTATTCCAGTATAATATAATATTTTATATATGTTACTTAAGTTCATTAACACCATCCTTTATACGTTCCATGTGTGGTATGAACGAGTCATATCATTTTAAGGGGGCGGTAGTCCGCACTTCCTCAAATGAAATTATCGTATGTATATACAACATGAAACGAATAATGGTATGAAATAAAATGGAATTACAGAAGATTATATATAAAATATATATCATTAATATCATATTTAATTATAGTGTCATCATAATGGCCACCATGAGAGGCGGTAAGATGTATTTGAACAATCATCGTTTCGTGAGGTGTTAGTTTTCCATCCACAAAAACATTATGTTCATCATCCATTAGATGGAGTTGTGTGTATGTGTAGTTTGAATCCTTCTTATAACAACATCCTAGTATATTGAGGATACTGGTGTTGTTACAAAAGAAAGGAAATAAAAAGAGTTTGGGGGTTGGAGAAGCAAAATAAATGAAAATAATTTAAGAGAAATCGTTACCTTTAATTTAGGTAACTCACTTTGGTTGGAACCAAAGGACTTCTTGAAATGCTTTCTGCCTAAGGGGAAGCTTCAAGGAGGAGGAGAGGGATGTGGGGAGCATAGTTGGGCAGAGTTTGGACGAGCCAAGTGGCTTGAGAGGTGTGAGGAATGACTAGAAGTGGTCTCCTTTTATAAGGGAGAAGAGGGGCTCTTTAGGAAAGAGTGAAAGTATTACTTTATAATATAATTATATTCGGTTTATAATGGTCCAAAAATCATTGAGGTAGAAGATAAGATGACTCATATTCTAAATAACATCAACCAATAAGAATTGGACAGGTTTTAGATAATATTTTAATCATTATAATCTTATTTATTTAAATGATTTATTAATGAGGTAAACATTGCATCATTATTGTGTCATTAATAATTTAAATTATTTGATGTCTAAAAATTATAAATAAAATATCATTATGTATGAAATCTTTTTATCTTTCTAATGAATATTTATAATCGAAAATCCAACATGTATAACCCTATGTAAAAATTGTTCTTCTAAAAGATGTAAGCTTATGCCATTTTTATTTTTATTTTAACTTTATTAATATAAAGTGTCCCTACCACATACAAGTGGATCCAAGGGGTCCCCAAATTGACCCAAGGATGCTCATGGTCGGGTATGTGTCCACCAATAAGGTTAGGACACGTTTTAGGTTAATTTTGTATTATTATAATATTATTTTTTAACCCTTATTTACCGGATTTACCCTTAACCATGGTAAATAAAATATTTACCACAGTAATTATTCAAAATGTCTAAAAATAAAAGTTACCTATTTACAAAATTTGGACATCCTGATTCCAAATATGGAATCCATTTTTCTAAATTCAAAACACAGAAGTGGCAGAAATTAATTTAAAATTAATTCCCGTTGTCAAAACAAAAAGCGTGTTTTTAAGAGGTAATAACTATCAAAAGATTGACACTTGTTTATGTTTGGTTTAATTGTAAAATTATGTACAATGACCAACATTATATTAAATGGTAAAAATATATTCTAAATATACTTTAAAACTACTAAAATTCATAATTTATCACTATTAATTATTTTGATTAAAAAAGTTGTTTTTAATTAAAATTTAGTAATTTTCACTATTCATCAAAATATGAAAGTTATCCGAAAAGTAACAAAATTTCACCTTAGGCTAAATTCGATATTCCAAATCCAAAAATGAAGTCCATTTTAAAATATAAAATATATATAATTTCAAAATTTAGGTATTACTATTCATAACGGCTAGTTTGATTGGTTGTGGCGTGTGTTAAAACTCAAGGTTGCGTACAACACACGCTACTATTTTATTCAAAGGAAAGCATACCGTAGAAGCTTGGGATGTTTCATTTTAAATTTTTTTTTGATGTCCCAATTTATTCAGATAGTTTAAAATATTTTATTTAAAAAGGTTTCACTATTAAATTTGATAAAAGTGCAATACTGAAAATGAATCTGTTCTTGCATTATGACTAAGAAACTCATAATAGGGATTCTAAAATTATAAGGATTATATAAAGTTCAAAATGTTGTTAATACTATTCATGACCTCTTTTAATGGCTTTTTTTTTGTACGTCATGGTGTGATTGAACTCGGTGTTGCGTGTAGTTCAGGTTATTGAATTATTTTTAAGAAATAACACACTATGAAATCCTGGGGTGTTACATTCTCCCCTCCAATAAATTGCGTCCTCGCAATTTGAAATTGTTCTTCGAAAATAAAAGGTTGAAAATAGAAAATATCTTTGTGGGAAAACCCACATCGGAAATTAGGTTACTAAAATTTAGTCTTAATATGAGGAAAAGAGAAATGAAAGAGTCACCACCAAATTATGATCTCGATTAGGAGAACATTGGTGGCATTTAGAGACATATAATTGGAGGAAAAACGTAAATATTTATAGGTAGTGATTGAGGTCATCAATCACAAACAAGTATAAAATTGAGGTCCTTAAATTCATCAATCTATGATGATTTGAAATACCATTGGTTCAACAAAACATAGGGTATTAGGATAACACATTTTTGACGTTTCAAAATATCTTAGTTGAAATCCCACATCGAAAAATGAATTAATGAGGCCTATATTTAAAATAAAGAGTCGAAAGTATGAAGATTACCGAAAATAACACATACTAGGGTTCCATGTAGGAAAATATGGATATGGAAGAAAAATCTAACCATCAATTATCTGATGGATAGTGGTAGAGAACATGGCTATAAAAAGGCCAACAATCCCAAAGCCATAAATTAGTGACAATTTAAGTTACCATCTAGGAAAACATTTTTGTTCTAAGTTGATTTTCTTAATATTGAGGAATTTATTTATGAGATTGTCTAAGATCATAAGGAGATATACTTACTTTATAATTAGAGTTTTATCCATTAATAAGTTTCTACCACAAACTCATCTTTCATTCTAAAAGATAATAGAATGTAAAAAAAATTCTATTTACACTATTCGTATAGGGTTCCAAAATAAACGAATTTATAATTCATCTACAAGATCTTTTAATAAAAACTACATTATTTAATCCAGGACATCTCGTGGGCCAGTGGTAGGTGATACACCCTTGTCGCCCTTCGGTTGTGGGTTCAAGTCTCACAGCCTTGCCGGACACGACGGGTTGTCGTCCGACCTTCGGGTTGTCCTTTTATGGCAATCCAAAATAATCCAAACTAGAACTATCCAAAATACCTCTATCCAAACTCACAGTCCAACATTTATAAGTAAGGTAAACATAATGTAGAACCTTTTTACCCCGTAATAGCATATGAATACCTTCATCATGTATTCTTTTAATACACCGAAACATCCTGAATTACCATATTCCTTATTGATTACATTCATGCTCCCTTATTCCATATAGAAAGATGGATATACTTCATTAATCCAAAAATGTTTTAAACCCCAACAATGATGGAATATACAAATCATTAATCAGTTCCAGGGTAGTCAAGAATATCCAATATAATTTATCCAAAACAATCACATATTATTCCAAAATCACTACCTCAGTATCAGAATTATATTATGATTTATCATTCTCTCAACCATATATTTTCCAAAAAATTATCCTGCTATTGAGTCACTTTTCTTTGTTCCACACAATCTCAAGTCCTTAATGAAATAGTACTACAGTACAATCCTTTTATACTCCATGATTATTGTAACAAATACATTGTTGATACAACACTCAATTGACATAATCAACATAAGAACTCTAATCATTCCTCTTCATCTGTGGTAGTATCATAACTTGATTATTATCCAATAACATCATTTGCGGCACAGTCTGATGACTGGGACATAGGTTCGCGTAGTGTCCAAACTCCTTGCAAATGAAGCATTGTACATTTAAAACCATTTTCTTACCCATGCAGTCACGTACTTTGTGCTCTTTTCCTCCACACTTATAACAAACTCCCATTCCTTCAGGCAAGTTCCAGGGTGTTTCTTTCCACAATTACCACATATGGGAAAATTCTTCTTTTCCCTTTTCCCTTTATCCATCTTTCTCTCTTCCATCCTTTTCATCTCTTGATTCCCTTCAAATCCATAGGACTCAGTAAACTCTTTACTTATCTTATCAACACATGATATTATTTATTCATATGATGATAATACATGGGAGACTATTTCTCTTATAAATTCTAGCTTAAGACCATGAAATATATGATCCTTCCTTCTCTTTGAATCATGTGTATTTATGGAGTTCTCATTCCTTCTACTGGGCGCCATTTCTAAACAATGGCATAAACTAGATCAGTTTATGAATCAAAATACATAATCCCATACTTATAAAACACTTAACATAAATTGAACTATTTATGGATATAATCCATAATCATAAAAATGTTTTCTTTGAGAAAGTATATACTCATAAAACCTTCATAATGATTTGTAAAGAAAATGAGAGTTATCCTAAGCATATCCCCCGGGAGTGTCGTAACCAAGAGTGCAGCAAGGCCCGTTGTCGTGCACCAGTTCCCGTTCGAGTCTAGCTCAAAGCGGTGTTTTCGGGTTTTACCCCTAGGTACATCTGTGCCAGAGCCGCCTCTACCTGCTCGCATCCAGACAGGGATGTATTGCTTGGAAAACTCACAAAATCTCTACAATACCAAAATTCTAGGAAGTTCTTCTATACTAATCCTCAAAGTTCATCTTAGGTCTACGTGCTCTAATCAGAGTTTATCTAAATCTAGCTTCCAAGGTTTGTACTAAACTTCCTCTGATACCAACTGTAACGCCCCGACCCTAGTTGCCTAGAGTCGGTGCATTATTACATAACATTGTCATGATCACAAGAAAGATCAAATCTCGAAAGACCGATTGGTTTAGTAGCCTTGGAAACACTAGATATATTCATAAGTTTTACATTACATCATAAAATGAAAAACTACTACAACAACATAATGTTTCCACAGTCCACACTATAATCCCCTCATAATATCCCTGCAGGTCATTCATAATTTACTTCTTCACTTCCTGGGAAAAATAAAACATAGAAAAGGGGTGAGCTCAAATGCCCAGTAAGGATAACAATATAGCGGAAACTTTCATAAATAAGAATAAACATTTAAGGCAATGTATAACTAAAACAAAAGCCTTTTAAACTTGAACTTTTAACATAGTATGGCATAAATAAAATTAGATAATGCCATTTACTTATTCACATGGATATTCTACTAATCGAATAATCACATGCAAAATCAATAACCACTTTCATAATGTTGGAATGCATAATGCTAAACTTTAATTACTTTTCAAGGCCTCGTCCGAAGACCTTGGGGCTAACTATAACCGGAACCCAACCCGGAGTGCCTCTAATAACCGGACACCAACCCGGAGTGCCTCTAATAACCGGACACCAACCCGGAGTGCCTCTAATAACCGGACACCAACCCGGAGTGCCTCTAATAACCGGACACCAACCCGGAGTGCCTCTAATAACCGGACACCAACCCGGAGGGCTTACTTTTACCAGTCCCTAACCTGGAGGGCTTACTTTTACCAGTCCCCAACCTGGAGGGCTTACTTTAACCAGTCCCCAACCTGGAACATACTTGTCCTACACATTCATATGAAGTAAAGATTGAAATATAACATAAACATTCTTATTGGAACTAGCATACGAAATGTCAATACTTTCACCATAAACTATGAATGGTATAAAAATAGCACATCCACAGTCAAACATATCACAAAACCTTCAAAACAATATAGAAGTTTTGTATCATAATAAATCAACTTCAAATAATCTTAAAACCCATCAAAGGATGTTGACATAGATGAAATCAAAATTCATTTTAAAGAAATATCTCCTTTTATTTTGAAATCATTTAAGATCCAATCAAACATTTTCTTTGAAAATAATCTTATAAGCTTTTAAGGGAAGCTTTGACGATTTTATAACGGCGGAAAATAACCGCACCCGCCGTATAAGTTAAAAAAACATTCTTATCTTAATTCTGTCGAAAAGGTTAAAAAGAACCTTGTTTGGAAAACAACGGAAAGATTCCCTTATAAACCTCTTATAAAAAGTCAAACAAGTGTATAAATAACTTTAACCCATATTCTTTTAAATATTAAAAATGTTTTGAAATACATTTTGAAGAAACATGGATGTGGATGATAACGAGATCTCAGTAGATTATTACGTATAAACAACCTCGGGTAATGAAGAGATTGTGAAATAACCCTTACCAGTTTGGTAACTTATGAAACATACAACCCATGAAAGAGGTATCATACAATGAATATGTAAGTACACATAAATTAGAGTGTATTACACAAAGAATATAATTATGGGCAGTACATACACCACACAAAAGGTAATGGTGGCAATATGGCATGAATCTCACGGGAATAAGGAGTGAGATGAAAACCCCTTACCACGTTAATCAACTGAGTCGTATGACCAAAAGTCAATAACCACCAAATGATTTTCAGAATACAAGAATATAAGGAGAATAATGATAATATATATCAAATTTAAGTACACAATATACCACTTTCAATAATTTAGTTGCGAACAATGGAAATCTCACGGAATTGAAAGTGAGATAAGAAAATCCCTTACCTTGTACTTTTCCTTGGTTGGGGTAGGTTAACCTCCTGTATAATGGTGAAATAATTGTTATTAAATTATACAAGAATCATATACATTAATATGATATCATATATGTTCTTTTAACATTGCTTTATTAATAATATTTTAGTATTATCGTCGTTTCGGGTGATAATCGATTCGTTCTTCTTAAATGTTTGGTTACGTAAGACATGTTTGTAATGGATAGATTATATCTTATTCATAATCAGAATGATATTAACATTATTTTTAACCCTAAAATGAGAATAAGACTTGAATGGATACGATGGAGGATGGATCTCACCGCGTTCGTGGAGACGGTAGTCCGTACGTACGCACGAACGCTACTTCCATTTAATTTTTATTTTAAAAGAATTTAATCCAAATGATACATAGGTATATTACTATTCCAGTATAATATAATATTTTATATATTTTACTTAAGTTCATTAACACCATCCTTTATACGTTCCATGTGTGGTATGAACGAGTCATATCATTTTAAGGGGGCGGTAGTCCGCACTTCCTCAAATGAAATTATCGTATGTATATACAACATGAAACGAATAATGGTATGAAATAAAATGGAATTACAGAAGATTATATATAAAATATATATCATTAATATCATATTTAATTATAGTGCCATCATAATGGCCACCATGAGAGGCGGTAAGATGTATTTGAACAATCATCGTTTCGTGAGGCGTTAGTTTGCCATCCACAGAAACATTATGTTCATCATCCATTAGATGGAGTTGTGTGTATGTGTAGTTTGAATCCTTCTTATAACAACATCCTAGTATATTGAGGATACTGGTTTTGTTACAAAATATAGGAAATAAAAAGAGTTTGGGGGTTGGAGAAGCAAAATAAATGAAAATAATTTAAGAGAAATCGTTACCTTTAATTTAGGTAACTCACTTTGGTTGGAACCAAAGGACTTCTTGAAATGCTTTCTGCCTAAGGGGAAGCTTCAAAGAGGAGGAGAGGGATGTGGGGAGCATAGTTGGGCAGAGTTTGGACGAGCCAAGTGGCTTGAGAGGTGTGAGGAATGAGTAGAAGTGGTCTCCTTTTATAAGGGAGAAGAGGGGCTCTTTAGGAAAGAGTGAAAGTATTACTTTATAATATAATTATATTCGGTTTATAATGGTCCAAAAATCATTGAGGTCGAATATAAGATGACTCATATTCTAAATAACATCAACCAATAAGAATTGGACAGGTTTTAGATAATATTTTAATCATTATAATCTTATTTATTTAAATGATTTATTAATGAGGTAAACATTTCATCATTATTGTGTCATTAATAATTTAACTTATTTGATGTCTAAAAATTATAAATAAAATTTCATTATGTAGGAAATCTTTTTAGCTTTCTAATGAATATTTATAATAGAAAATCCAACATGTATAACCCTATGTAAAAATTGTTCTTCTAAAAGATGTAAGCTTATGCCATTTTTATTTTTATTTTAACTGTATTAATATAAAGTGTCCCTACCACATACAAGTGGATCCAAGGGGTCCCCAAATTGACCCAAGGATGATCATGGTCGGGTATGTGTCCACCAATAAGGTTAGGACACGTTTTAGGTTAATTTTGTATTATTATAATATTATTTTTTAACCCTTATTTACCGGATTTACCCTTAACCATGGTAAATAAAATATTTACCACAGTAATTATTCAAAATGTCTAAAAATAAAAGTTACCTATTTACACAATTTGGACATCCTGATTCCAAATATGGAATCCATTTTTCTAAATTCAAAACACAGAAGTGGCAGAAATTAATTTAAAATTAATTCTCGCTGTCAAAACAAAAAGCGTGTTTTTAAGAGGTAATAACTATCAAAAGATTGACACTTGTTTATGTTTGGTTTAATTGTAAAATTATGTACAATGACCAACATTATATTAAATGGTAAAAATATATTCTAAATATACTTTAAAACTACTAAAATTCATAATTTATCACTATTAATTATTTTGATTAAAAAAGTTGTTTTTAATTAAAATTTAGTAATTTTCACTATTCATCAAAATATGAAAGTTATCCGAAAAGTACCAAAATTTCACCTTAGGCTAAATTCGATATTCCAAATCCAAAAATGAAGTCCATTTTAAAATATAAAATATATATAATTTCAAAATTTAGGTATTACTATTCATAACGGCTAGTTTGATTGGTTGTGGCGTGTGTTAAAACTCAAGGTTGCGTACAACACACGCTACTATTTTATTCAAAGGAAAGCGTACCGTAGAAGCTTGGGATGTTTCATTTTAAATTTTTTTTTGATGTCCCAATTTATTCAGATAGTTTAAAATATTTTATTTAAAAAGGTTTCACTATTAAAGTTGATAAAAGTGCAATACTGAAAATGAATCTGTTCTTGCATTATGACTAAGAAACTCATAATAGGGATTCTAAAATTATAAGGATTATATAAAGTTCAAAATGTTGTTAATACTATTCATGACCTCTTTTAATGGCTTTTTTTTTTGTACGTCATGGTGTGATTGAACTCGGTGTTGCGTGTAGTGCAAGTTATTGAATTATTTTTAAGAAATAACACACTATGAAATCCTGGGGTGTTACATATAACATCAGCATATGACCTGAGTTTAAGGTGTGCTATGGTGAGAGAATCTGAGGGAGGCTCAGATAACATTTCCCTAGTATTAATCTCTACTAACTTGAACTTCTCCCATAGGAGTTTCCGTTCAAGCTTAACATTCTGGAGTTCGGCTTGGGCTTGGTCCAAAGTGAAGCCCAAAGATGCCACCTCCTTCCCAAGCTCTGATAAGTGGGCTTCATAAGGTTCGAGTCTACTGGATGAAGCCATCGACTCCTCTTCTTATATTAACCATTAACATCTCTATTAAATCGATAAGAGTAAGTTAATATACTATTCAAAAAGTTTGGGTCGTTACATTCTTCCCCCCTTAATAAATTCCATCCCCGAAATTTTAAACCAAAGGCCTAGTCGAAAAGATGAGGGTACTTTTGCTTCATTGTTTCCTCAGGCTCCCAAGTCGCTTCTTCATACTTATGATTCCTCCACAACACCTTCACAAGGTGGGTAGTATTGTTGCGTAGAACCTTGTCTCTGCGGTCTAATATCTCCACTGGCTGCTCCTCATAAGGGAGGTCATGTTCCAGTTGTACCACCTCTGGCTTCAGTACATGAAAAGGGTCGGGTATGTACTTCTTCAAGAGAGATACATGGAAGACATCGTGAACTTGAGCTAGGTTCGGTGGAAGTGCTAGACGATAGGCCACTGCTCCTATGCGATCAAGGATTTCATAGGGGATAATGTACCTAGGGCTGAGCTTCCCTTTCTTCCCAAACAGCATGACTCTCTTCCATGGATAAATTCAAAGAAGACTTTGTCGCCAATCCCAAACTCCAAGTCCCTTCGATGGTTTTCAGCATAGCTCTTCTGCCGACTCTGAGCAGGCTTTATGTGTTGTTGGATGGCATGAACATATTCTGTCATCTCTTGCACAAGATCAGGCCCAAGAAGATTTCTCTCACCAGCTTCATCCCAACAAGTATGAGTTCTACATCTCTTTCTGTACGGAGCTTCAAAGGTTGCCATCTGAATACTCAAATGGAAGCTATTGTTATAGGAGAACTCAAATAATGGGAGGTGTTGATCACATCCACCTTTAAATTCCATTGAGAATGTTCTCAGCATGTCCTCAAGTGTCTGAATAGTCCTTTCAGATTGTCTATTAGTTTGAGGATGATAGGCAGTACTAAAATTCAATTCAGTATTCAGATCATGTTGAAGACTTCTCCTGAATTTTGATGTGAATCTGGGATCATGATCAGACACGATGGATAGTGTTACCCCATGCAGCCTTACCACTTCCTTTACGTATATCTTGGAAAGTTGATCCAGAGAGAAATACTCCCGAATAGAGATAAAATGGGTGGTCTTGGTGAGACGGTCCACTATAACCCATATCACATTGTTCCCTTTGGATTTTTTGGGAGACACATGACAATGTGCATAGTGATATTATCCCACTTTCATGCTGTTATGGGTAGCGGTTGTAATACCCCCTTAGGAATTTGTCGTTCTACCTTTACTTGTTGACACACCAGGCATATTTTAGTGTAATCAACAATCTCCCTCTTCATGTTATCCCACCAATAATGATCATGAAGTTCTCTATACATTTTAGTGCTTCCCAGATGTATAGAGAAAGTAGAGCTATGAGCTTCATCCATCAGTTCTTTCTTTATCTCCAGAATAGATGGAACACATAGTCTTGTACGAAATTTCAATACACCTTCTTGATCAATATTGAAATCAAGAAACTTCCCATCCTTCACAGGCTCAAACATCTCCTGCAACAAAAGGTCTTCTTTTTTAGCCTTCTTGATCTTCTCTAGTAATGAAGGTTGAGAAATTATTTGGGATAGGTTTGATTATGTCCCTTACCTTACAATTCCCATGTCCAGTTTTACTAGATCTTTAATCAAGGGATCTCCTAGGATCCTCATTGTTTCCATAACAATAGGGTATTTCCTGTTTAATGCATCCGTGACTTTGTTTGCTCTTCCAGGGTGATAATGAATTGAACAATCATAGTATTTAATAAGCTCCAACCATCTCCTTTGTCTCATGTCCAATTCTTTCTGTGTGAAAATATACTTTAAACTTTGGTGGTCGGTGTATATATCACATTTCTCCCCATAAAGATAGTGCCTCCATATCTTTAGAGCAAAAACAATTTCCGCTAGCTCTAGCTCATGTGTAGGATAATTCTGCTCATGAACCTTTAACTGTCAAGATGCATAAGCAATTACCTTTTCATTTTGCATGAGGACGCACCCAATCCCTTTCAGAGATGCATCACTAAAAATAACGAATCCTTCTCCGATAGAGGGTGGTCATAAAACAGGTGCAGTAACCAATATCTTCTTCACCTCTTTGAAACTTTCCTCGCATTCCTTTGTCCACATGGACTTAACCCCTTTTCGAGTCAACTTGGTTAGTGGATTAGAATGTCGTGAAAAGTTTTTCACAAACCTCCGATAATATCCTACTAAACCAAGGAAACTGTGAATCTTAGTTACTTTTGTAGGTTGAGGCCACTCCTCCACAACCATTGTCTTTGCAGGGTCAACCGAGATTCCTTCATTAGTTATGATGCGCCCCAAGAAAGACACTTGTTGTAACCAAAACTCACACTTGCTGAACTTTCCAAAGAGCCTCTCATTCCGCAGAGTTTTCAAAATAACTCTCAGATGATCTTCATGCTCCTCACGAATTTTTGAATATATCAAAATATCATCAATAAAAACTACCACAAAGTTATCAAGGTAGTCCTTAAAGACTCTATTCATCAAATCCATGAAAATAGCAAGAGCATTAGTCAAGCCGAAGGGCATAACAGTAAACTCATAATGCCCATATCTTGATCGGAAGGCAGTCTTTGGAAAATATTCCTTATTCACCCTCAGTTGATAATAACCAGATCAAATGTCAAACTTGGAGAAGAATTGAGCCCCACAAAGTTGGTCAAATAAATCATCAATTCTTGGAAGAGGGTATTTTTTCTTCACTGTGATCCCATTCAGTTCTATATAATCAATGCATAACTGCATTGATCCATCCTTATTCTTCACAAATAGAACTAATGCTCCCCAAGGAGACACACTCGGTCGGAGAAACCCCTTATCCAACAAGTCTTGGAGTTTTTTCTTTAACTCTTCTAGCTCCACATTTTCCATTCTATATGGGGTCTTTGATATTGGTTGAGATCCAAGTATGAGTACAATGGAGAACTCTACCTCTCTTTCTGGGGGAGGTCCAGGTAACTCCTCAAGAAATACATCCATGTATTCCTGAACAATCGGAACATCTTCTATTTGTGTACTCCCTTTTCCTTATTCATCATCTCCAATTAATTCCATAAAGAAAGCTATAGGAGGTGCTTCTAGATAGGGATCAGTTTGGGATATCTCTCCTTGGAAGATAATTTTAGGTCGTTCATTCATGACTACTGATATTTCCTTACTTCTGCATTATACTTTGAGAGCCAGTCCATCCCTAGTATAACATCGAATTCCATCATGGGAATGACTAATAGATTTTCTATAAGATTGTGCTCACTAAAGTAAACACTAGAGACTCTAAACACTGTTGATGCATGGATAATCCCACTTGGAGTCTTGACTGAAAACTCTACCCCTAGCAGTTCGGGGATTGATTCTATATTCTTTGCAAACATGGAGGAAATAAAGGAATGCGTCAAACCAGAATCAAACAAAGTACTTTCTAGTTTTGAGAGGACAACAAGAGTACCTTCTACCACATCATTAGGAGCTTTCAAATTCAGTTGTTGTGATAGCAAAAGCATGACCTTTCTCCCCTGTCCATTGTTGAGGTTGATGGTGATTTCCCTCTACTGCCCTTGGATTTGGACAGTGATTAGCAAAGTGCCCAAGTTGTCAACACTTAAAGCATTGGACTTCGGGTAGGGACAGAACCATCTTTCCTCTTTCATTAGTGTTGGGGAGTTGATTCTTCACCTCACTACGACAATTCCGAGCAATATGGCCTCCTCTTCCACACTTTTAGCACTTGCCACTTCTGATCAAGTAGTGACCTGAATTCTTCTTCCCACATTTACTGCATGTGGTAAGTTGCATTTGGTTTCCACCTCTTCCCTGATCAAAATTCTTCCCTAAACTGGGCTCCAAAGATCTATTCTTGTCATTTGATTTATTAGACCACTACATCTCACCAAACTCTAGCTCTACTTTCATTGCACTCTGCATGATCTCCTCATAGCTATCGTAGTCCCGGTTGTCAAGATTCTTCCGCAGATGAGGTCTTAGTACACCGAAAAATCTATCAACCTTCCCACTTGGATCCATGAAAAAGCTACAGGTATATCGTGAAAGTCGGGTGAAGTTCATCTCGTAGCTTCCGACAGATTCGTTCTCCTTCTGCTTCAGCTTGAGAAACTCTTTCTCTATTCTCGTTCTCATGGAACGAGGGAAATACTTATTAAAGAATATTCCCCAGAACTCTTCCCACTCCATAACTTCCATCACTCCTCTAGGCTTCGTGTTTTTGACCCGTGACCATCACTGATCAGCTTCTCCCTCTAGGCGGTAAACAGCAAGGGTGACTTTTTCTTGTTCCGAACAAAGGAGTACAGAAATGATCTTTTCAATGGAGCTTATCCATTGTTCTTCAACCAATGGGTTAGTAGATCCACTGAATGTTGGTGGTCATTGACGCATGAAGGACTCAATAGAGTGTTGTTCCCTTCATGGTGAGATCGGCCTCTCAGGTTGATTCAAGTTATTACTCATAACTTGAGTCATTTGGTTCATCATTCACATGAATGTTTCCATTCCGGCTTCCATCGGAGGGCCTTCGGCACATGGTGTATTGCGGTCACCATCTTCACGGTTCCTCCTATTTCCCGCCATTTTCTAAAAGAATAAAACCTCAGTGATAAACTTATTTTATTTATGAATATTTTAACTAAGACTTCATGCTTAGACAATTACATTTCTCTATAATTCCTTCATAATGATTCATAAAAATCTTGTGATTAACCAAACATATCCCTCGAGAGTGTCGTAAACAAGAGTGTAGCAAGGCCCGTTATCGTGCACCCGTTCCCGTTCGAGTCTAGATCAAAGAATTTTTTTCAGTTTTTACCCCTATTTACATCTGTGCCAGATCCGCCTCTACCAGCTCGTATCCAGACAGGGATGTATTTGTTTGATAAACCACTTACTCAATACTTACGAAAATAATAGGAAGTTTTCCTATATTTAAACTTTTTTATAGGGTTCTTCCTAAAGTTTTTATATCCTAATTTCCACAAATAAATAAAACTCCCTTTGATACCAACTATGGCATCCCACCTTTTTATAACATAGACTTTCATTACATTATACAAAACTGAGGATCTTTAAGGTTTAGTGTCTTGGAAACCAAGAACATAATACAAGAAAATAACATAAAACATTATTAAAAAAACTTTAAGGATTCTCCTTATGTTCACCCTAGGTTCATTACGGAATCTCATAACTTGGGGACATACATCAAAAGAAAGGGTGAGCAGAAGTCCTAGTAAAGGAAACAATAGAAACATTTTACTTGTGAACTTGAGATACATCAATAAGGTCATGATAAATAACTTTAAGGCATGAGAAAGAGATCATGAGGCATATCGTAATAAAAATAAAGTGTTTCATAACTTGAATATGTGGCTACAACATTTAACATAGACAATCATTTCTATTTCACCAAGGTCCATCCCCAGGGTGTCATTAAAAATTACCAAGGTTATTCACCAAGGCGTTGTTAAAAATGGTCATCTCTAGAGATTAAGTCTTTACCCAATGCATTGAAGAGATATCAGGTAGCACCCTTAATTTTTCTTTATTATCATGTGAGACACTTATATCATCATCAATAATTTCATAAACAACCCATATATCATAAAATAAATGGGTTTCATTTCATAATCATAATGTTTTAAAAACTGCTTTAAAGACATGATCTTTATGTCACTTTAAAACCACGGAAAGGGAAAGAGGGTCTCATGTATGTAAATACCAGAATTTAAAATAGAACATTTTGGTAAATATGTGAATACCCCTTTAGAAGAAAGATCTTTGAGTATTCACTTAATAAAATAAATGAATTTGAGAATAAGAGAGAGACATTTTGAGACGGAAATTCTGCAGCATAATGGCTATGTTATGAGGTTTTAGAAAACATTTAAAAGAGAGGGGACATGGGTCACCCACTCATAAATGTTACATAAAATAGTAGGGGGATAGAATACAAAGAATTTAATAACATGGTAATGAAATTTGAAAGATATACCATATAAAATGAAGGACATGAAATGAAGACAAAAATAAGATTTCTCTTATGAAAATTCGATAGCCTAACGGTGTCACTTAAACTTCAACAAAAATGAATTGATGAGATCAAATAGGGTATCTAATCATATGAACATAAAATATCAGTATTATATATATATATATAATACCCCAAAATAATAAAAAAGGAACTTGAATGACTTGACATGAAAGCAGAACTTTGAAAAAAAGAGAAAGGTAAATGAATCCCTTAAAAATTCGGCAGCCTAACGACGCCACTTAAACTTTCTTAAAATGAATTGATGAGAGCAATAGGGGGGTTCTCATCATATGAAAATAAAAAGGGAAGTAATAGGAATATAAAATAACATCTTCCAACATAAGATCATGGAGAATAAAAGGAATGTCATAAAAGATATTACTTGAAAAGAAAGAGAGAGGTATGACCCCTTACCTTAAAACGTAACTCTTAAAACTCGAAGGTTGGGACCTTGAGAGGCTTGAGGGCACCTTGGAAGGACTCCTTGAGAGGTAAGGAGGCCGTAACTTCATTTAGAATGATTTTGGAGTCGAAATTATGAGATAATGACTTGGTATTTATAGGTGAAGTGAGGGGACAAGGCATTAATGGCCAAGGGACACCTCATCGGTGGTATTGGCAAAACCATGGGCTTGCCTATGGTATTTGCCCATGGTATTGGCCACTTGGGACACCTCACACAATAATTCATCCCCTTTAGTCATCCATCCCTTAAAATATCTCATGAAATCATCATGATACAGTCATGATGTCATTAAACATACTAAAACCCTAAAACTGTATTTTTACTATTCACTGAAAATTCTTTTTTTTCAGAAAAAACCCCAAAATTCACTTTAACATAATATCGATGATCTGAATTCAAAAATTAACTCCATTTTATAAAAATAATTTTCTAAATTTTTTTTAATTTAATTTTTAAATAAAAAACACTATTCACCTGAAAAAAAACTAATACTTGACTATTAATTAATGAAACAGTTATTTACCTATTTTATTGAATCACACTACTTAATAACGGTTCCTATATTATATTAATACTTTATTTAAGTGAGATTACTAATCCATTTGGTCAGATTACTAATCCTAAATGTAAAATCACTATTCATAAAACACTATTCACCAAAAATTAAGTTGATCTTATTAGACTCTAAATTTCGTGCTGAACACATTTGCAGAAGACCATTTTTTGAAAATCATAACACATAATTAATTATTTATGGTTTACAAAAATATTTTAAAATATCCCTTTTTTCAAATATACATCCTCAAATTATCCGGACATTTGAAATTTCACAACATCATTAAAGGAAGAAATCTCAATTTTATTCATCCCAAAGGATTACACAAAGTATCTACGGTCTCGTCACATAGACCCTTATAACACCAACATATGACTTGAGTGTAAGGTGTGCTATGGTGAGAGAATATGAGGGAGGCTCAGATAACATTGACCTAGTACTAATCTCTACTAACTTGAACTTCTCCCACAGGCGTTTCCGTTCAAGCTTGACACGCTAGAGTTCGGCTTGGGATTGGTCCAAAGAGAAGCCCAAAGATTTCACATCCTTCCCAAACTCTGATAAGTGGTCTTCATAAGGTTCGAGTCTACTAGATGAAGCCATCGACTCCTCTTCCTATATTAACCATTAATATCTTTATTAAATCGATAAGAGTAAGTTAATATACTATTCAAAAAGTTTGGGTCGTTACATCCAATAACCCCTTATTCAATTCTAGTATTTAAGGGTTATATATCTATTTCATTAATCTTATCATCCCATTATAGCCATGGTTAAACTTTTGAGCATTATTTACCTTCATTTAAAACTCCACCCCTTCTGTATGGACCTCCTTAATCATCACATGGATAGATGGTTGAATATTCATATGAGAAAGGTCGGATTTATAAACTTTCCTTAGGATTTCAAGGTTCATATTCTAAAAAACCATAATTTTTGGATATTTTTTAGTCCTTGTCATGGACAATTTAACATGGTCCTTCCAACTCAGAGCATCAACCACATTGTTCACCTTCTCAGGATGATAATGTATTGAGAATTCATAATAATTAATCAACTGGTACCATCTTCTTTGGATAATATTAAACTCATTATTTGTGAATATATACTTCAATATTTTATGATCAATATATATATCACACCTTTCACCATAGAGATAATGGATCTATATTTTTAAAGAAAATAATACCGCTGCCATCTCCAAATCGTGAGTCTGGTAATTTATATCATGAACCTTCAATTATAGTTAAGTATACACTACTACCATTCAATTTTTATGATAATACATTAAATTACTGTATTTGAGGATTCAATTTATATTGCAAAATCTTATCTACTACAGAGTAGTGTAAGTACAGGTGAATTGACCAACCTTCTCTTCAGATCCCTGAAATTTTCTTTACATTCATCTATCCAAAGGAACTTGGCTCTCTTCCACATCAACTTCATTAGTGAATTTTAAATCTGTGATAAATTTATCGCAAAGTATCAATAGCATTCTTACAATCTAAGAAAAATATTGATCTCATTCATAGAGTTCTAACTGGTTGATTTCTCAATAACAACTATATTTGAAGGATCCATTGATATACCCTCACTTATAATTACATGACCCAATAATGATACTTTCTATACCCAAAATTAATAGATTCTAAATTTAGAATACATATTCACCTTTATTAAGGTCTTTAATACAATACAAAAATGATATTTAGGATCTTCCTTTCTCTTAAAATATATGATAATGTCATCTATGAATACTATTATAAACTACTCAAGGTAATCTCTAAAGACTATATTCAGTAGATACATGGAGATATTGGAGGAATTGTCAAGCCCAAATGGTATCACTATAAATTCATAGTGTCCAAAACCCATACAAAAGGTTTTATTGGTTATATTCCCCCTTTTATCCTTGATTTATGATATCTAGATCAAACTCTAATCTTTGAAAAGTATTGATATTCACGTATTTGTTAAAATGATTCATCAATATGAGGTAGAACATACTTGTTCTTGATCATGTTATTGTTATGTTTTGATAATCAATTCAACTATGAATTAAACCATATTTCTTCTCAACAAAAAGAATAGGTTCACCCCATGGCGATGAACTAGGGTGTATTAATCCTTTTTAAAAATTATCCTTGGGTAACTTATTTAATTAATGAAACACGGTCATCACTATTATATATGGATACTTTGAAATAGGTATAGAACTAGGTATGATTTCTATTGAAAACTAAAATTTAATATTAAAGTTAATACTATGAAAATATTTTGTAAATATATCATTATATTCTGAAAAATTAGGTATATATTCAATGTTGAGTTTCTCCCCAACCATTTGAGATAAATACCCCTCAAGAATAGATAGTAATACCCACATGATAGAATTAATTTCTATTATTATTTCATGGTCATCCTCACATACATATATGATTATAGGTTGATTTATAATATCAAATGTGACTCTCATTCCTAAAATATTGATATGGTATCCATATAGAGAGATCCAATCATTTCCCGAAATCATATAAAATTTTTCTATTTGGATAAATCAAGATTTTCATGAAGAATATTACCATAAACTCATATTAGATATAAGATATATACTTTATATGAAATCCTAATAACATTAAAAATTTTCACCAATGAATTAATATCTAATAGTTAAGGTGGTTATGTGATACTATTAGAAAATTATTTATATATAAAAGTGTGGGTGAAAATTGAATCAAATTATACATTTTTATTTAAATATAGGATGATAAGTGTACCTTTCACAACTTTATTCTCATAATCCACTTTATTAGTTGGAATTTCATAGGTCTTACCTTTTAATTTTGACTTGGGAGTTTTTTTATGCTGATTTTCATCATTACCCATTGGTTTGGTTCAATTTTTTACATAATTTCCATATTCCTTACAATTAAATCATTGGATTTTGGGTGGTAAATTTGGTTGAAAATTATTTTTATCTATATCTCCTAAACATTAATGTTCTCAATGACTATATATTCCATAATTAAAACATTTAGATGTACCTTAGAGATAATTTATCCAATTATTCTTTCCACATTTTTTGAATTAAATAAGATTTATTTTATTTCATTCATGGGTTGTATTATTTGAATTTCCTAAAAGATATATATTTCTTTTATTTTCCCTAGATTCATGAGAATAATGAGAGTCTCCACGCTCCATTTCTACCTAATATCACATTAAAAAATTTCTTCATAGCTATCAAATTTTCTTATAGAAATTTAATTTTTGATGCTAGGTCGTAGGCCATTAATGAATTGATCAATTTTTATTTCATGGTTGATAATGAAATCATAAGTTTACAATCTCAGTCTGATGAAATTTTACTTATAGGTATCAATGGATTCAACATCCTTTTGATTAAGTTTCCTAAATTACCAATCCATTTTAGTGTGAAGAGTTTGAGGAAAATTATTATTGAAAATACTTTATTAAAAACATTCCATGTCATGGAATCAATTTATTTCTCTTTCCTTATATTCTTGATAAGAGTCCATCATTGATTAACTTCACCTTATAAATGATAAAAAAACAAAAAAACATTCATATGGTCAAAACACAGGAGAATGAAAAATATTTTTTCCATATTATTGATCCATTTCCTAGATATAAGTGGATAAAAGGACCTACTGAAGGAAGGTGTATGTTGCAGCATATTAAAAGAAATGGTGAGTTTCTCATTCGTTTGGTCGTTTTGAAGTTCAACATTATTCATGATACTGTTCATAGTTTGATAGATTTGGGTGAGTATAACTATAATATTTTTATATCATCCCAATTTCATTTCATTACTCATGATAATAATCATTACATTGGACATCACATTTGTTGTTCACAAAATTCCTCCTAGTTACATCCACTGAATAAAACCAAAAATCTTATTATGAGTATCAAGAATCAACAATATGATTGAGAAATCATATGATAATAAAAATCATTCCTAAGATGTCCTAAAATATGACACCTTCTTATCAACCTATGGAAGTTTAGGTTTATCCTATATCACTTTGGATTATCAAAGGTTATCATTGATTTTATCCTTGCATTTCTCATAACCTAAAATCTAAAATAACTAAACCCTTCAGTAATACCAATTGAGGTGACTCGAGCATCACTTATATAAATATTAAATCATTTTAGATGAATATAAAATACATATTACAATAATAAACACCCTATTATCATAAATTTTTGGTGTATTTGGATACTAGATACATAATAAACTTATTTTAAGAAAGATATTCAACATATTATGAAAATTTCTTCTCATGTAGTGCTCTTATTAGACATATTATGACAACCCATATTTTTATACACTCTATTTAATGATTTATTACATAAAAGTACACATTATAAAATCCTGAAATATAGTGAATCCTTTTTTTTTTGGAAAGTAGGTATATAGCACATCAATTTGATACATGGATAAAAACATTATTGAAAACTTCCCTAACGTGCTTTTAAAATTCCATTGGTATTTTAAAACTACACGAGATAACCTAGGGACACACATAATAAAGCCGTGAGATATAAAAACCAGTAAGGTAATTAAAAAAAATATTATAGTGTAATGAAATATATATGATTCAAGAGGAATATAAAATTAATATAAGAGGGATGATAATTATAATATTGAAAAATGAGGCATGATATAACATGATAGCATAAAAGAAACATTGGAATATGGTGACAACATTAAACATGACATAATAAACATAGGTCAAGTATAACAAAAACCTACATCATAAAATGGTGTAAAAATTCCCATAGTTTATTAGATTTACTATCTAATCCCATAAAAGAATTTTCATGAGACTAAAACATTATCCAATGCATTGGATCGCTATCTAGGTATACCCATCATAATATGTTCATGCTCATGTGTGCCACATAGATCATTCAGTATAAGGAAATATTTCATCACATTTAATCTAAATATTAAGTAGTATGGGTGACATAACATATCAATGAATTATATCTACAGTTGGATGAATATCCTTGAGTGTAAATTGGAATGGGTATTCACAACACCAATATTTAGCATGGAAAATCACATGATAATTTTAGAAGCATAACAGGTGTAATTAAAGGTTCATGGGAGATATTAATGATATTTAAAGGGGTATATAATCACTTAAAAATAATAATTTCAATAATAGTGATGTTTTAGAATATATCCCAACCTGAACAAATGGAAAATATAAGGCATGACATAAAGGAGGTTCTTGAATAAAGAGGAGAAGGAGATGATCCCTTTCCTTGAGAGGGTGCTTCTAAAATCTTGGGAGCAGGTTCTTGAGAGATTGGGGGAACTTTTGGAGGTATATAGAGATTTAATAATAGATTAATGTCATGAAAAAATAATTTTTAGTGAAGACATGGGAGTTTGGGTGGGTTTATATAGAAAAATATAGGAGAGTTCTTTATTAATTTCCAAATGTAGGTTTTGGACTCTATATGATAATGTAATAAAAAACACAAATCATACCATGGTTTGTTCCCATGGTTTCTTCCAAAGTGGAGTTTTTTCATTATTTTACATTTTTGAGAATATATATAATTAAAATAATTCACATAGTGATGTAAAAGTGAGTCGTGTTTATAAATAATTGATTTTAAAACCTTAAAATATAATATAGGTTTTGGAGGATACATTATGGGTTTATAAAATTAATAAAATAGATTAAAAAAACACATAATTTTAAATTGAAAATATTTATTTGATAGTGGATACATTTTATGGAATATATTACATAAATTTTCTGTTATTATGATGTCATAATTCATACTGTATATTTATATTATATTTCATTTTTACCCAGAAATTTGACCGTCGCATAAAATTATGAAAAATTTATAGTTGATTAATTTCAACCTTGTTATTATAAAAATAATATTTATTTTATCAAAATAATTTTATAAATTTGATAAATCACACTTTTAAATAAAAATCCCCATTTATTGAAAAATATTGGTTTTTTTACAATAATAATTTTCTGATCTTTATAATTCTTTTTACTTCGTAAAATTATATTATCATTTATATTTAATAATTAATTTTTAATAATAATATTTTATTGAAATATAATTAATTTAAAAAATTATTGAATTCATCAAAAAACAGTTTTTTGATTGAAATTATATATTTCCCAAAATATAAAATTTGTGTTTCATCACATCAAAATCTAATTTTTATCAAACTTATTATTTAATCATTATAAATTAATAATGAAAAGATAAATATAATAATTATTTTATTCAAAATAAAATTATACAAATTCATATTGTTAGGGTATAAATACATAGAACTTTATTACACCAGTGAATTCCCTAAGGGTAAGGTGTGCGATTGGGATATTTTCTTGGGGTGGTTCGACATACATAGTTTGGGTCATCATCTCAATGATCTTGAACTTATCCCATAAAAATCTCCAATCATGCTTTAGTTGTTGAATATCATCTTGGTATTGGTCAAGAGAAAATCCTAGTAATGTTATCTCCCTTGGAAGCTATGATAAATGGGCTTCATAGGGTACAATCCTACTAGTCTAGGTAATCATTATTTCTTCTATATAAAATATAATTTATCATAATTCTTAATATATACTAATAATATGATAACATTAATATGGATAAAGAATCAATGGTTGTAATCTTAATGGTAATTTAAATTTTAAAGACTATATAGTGATCCAAAATAACTAAATTAGTGAGTGTATTTTCTATAACTTCATTAATTAATGACGTATTTAATCATTGAAAAAGGTAATTTCATATATAAAAGTTTATGTCATTAAACATGTCCTACTTAATACCTTTATTCATAACATGATGAAATGGAAACATAAGAAAGGATTAGATCAAATTCCCAGTAAGGGTAAACATGATACATATAAATTAATGATCATAAGTGAGTATAGGATAAGAATAAGGGTAATATATCATGATTATAACTTACAAAAACATACCAAAAAAGTCATATACCATAAATCATGAGTCTTGGCATAAGGATTTTTCATAAAAAAATACATGAATCATAATATTTTAGAATCATAAATAACAAATCATCATCCATGAGAGTATATCATAATCATAAAATATTAGTTTTTGGGATAAACATAAGTATATAAATCATATTTCAATCTATCAACCAATACATTAATCACATATTAGGCTCAGGATAACCACATTTTTACCTTCTTAGGCATCAGCTAATCACCTCTATACCCCCTTAGGATTAGCCTAACCACTTATATACCCTTTTGTATCATGATATATAAAACATTTACCATTGAATTTTATGGATATTACAGACCCATATGTAACATAATGATAAACCATACATATGTATTCTATAATATCATGAAAACATTCATCATTTCATCATATCTTAATTAACATATGGGAAATAAACTGGTTTTATGAAAAAATCCTTAAAACATAATTATCATAAGACATATAGAGAAATAAATTGGATGGTATCACGAGAGAATATCCCTAGTGAATAATAACAATCCTTAAAGGATATTTATATAGATCAAAATACTTTTATAAAATAATTATAAATATTCTTTGAAAAACAAGAGAAAAGATTATTTTATTTTGGTAACTTTTAAAAAAACCCAAAAAAATGGGAATAATATTTTATTTTTAAAATAATGGAAACTTATAAATTAGTATTCTTGATTAATAAAATCATGATGGTGGGTAATCCATTCATGTCATAAATATTAAGAAAAAACATTCTTTTTACTCTTTTATAACGAAAGTACAAAATGAACCATTCGAAAAATGGTACGAGAATTCCTTTAAAATTTTGAAAAGAAAGTAAAATATAATATAAACAGAAAATTTTAAATAATTTAAAGTTAAAAATTAAATTTTATAATGAAATTTTTAAGAACAATAATATATAAGAAAAATATTTATAACCCGGAAGGATAAATAAGGTCGTATTTTTTTAAAAAAATATTTTGATATTTTTGAGTACAAAAGGGGGGGGGAATGGGAAGAATACTTGAAAACCATAGAAATAAATATAGGATAAAAAATATGTGGGGTTTAGAATATAAATAACGTAAAATTACCTAAATGCAAATTAAAATATAAATAATCGTTATAAAAATGAGATTGTAACATAAACTATTACATCAAGTCCCGATTTTTTTTGTGCATAATAGAAAATAATGTATAATTAATGTAGGATTATTATACATATAGAAAACATATTAATAATTTTATTTCTATATATCATTCCCTTATAATTTCCAATTAACCATTTATTAAAAATTATTCATTAAAATCAATATTCGGGAGTCATATGTTCTATATTCCATGCATGTTTGGTTCAACGATTATAGTCCTTACACATTGTTCATGTTTTCATCATAATAAAAATATTAATAATGTAATAAATATAAAATTTATTAATTAAATACAATTTAATAACCATCCACTTAATATGGTGATGAAAAATGAATTACATCACTTCATGGAGGTGGTGGTCTGCATGTACGCATGGGTGATGGTTTCATTTTCTAATGGATGGAATTAACGGAAGATAGAAAATAATTTATCCTTATAAAATCACAATTTTATCATAAATATAATATATATCAATTAAATATATATCTATAACCATCCATTAGAGGTGGTGATGAAAAATAAAATACAATGCTTCATAGAGGTGGTAGTTCTCACATAGGCATGAGAGCCACTTTCAATTTCCATTGGATGGATAAAAGTAGAAAATGGTTAGTAAATAAAAAAATAATATTTAATTATATTTATGATAATAATTTAATTATATAATTATGTATATAATAGATTCATAGGAGGTGTATGAAGAAATAAACTTGAAATAACTTGGTTAAGATAATTACCTATTCCTTCGGTATCCTCCTTTAGCTTGCACATTAAGCCTTCTTAGTTTCGTATTTTGGGGATACAAAAACCCCTAGGACATGAGGATGGGAGTTGGGAAGTCATTATTGTAGATACTAGTTGATATAATGTTCTCAAAGTTTTTGTATAAGTGATTAGGGTATGTTCCCTTTTATAACTACGGGATGTGACACCCTTGTAAATACCCATAACTTTAAAATAATATAAAGTTACTTTCATGGTAAAGTGGCATAAAATAACCAAAATTTTAAGATAATCTTATTATAGGTACAAATAAACTCAAATAATAAGATAAATATTAGGTTTTTTATATTATAATCGTTATCCTTTAGTTTAACCCATTTTAACTCATTCTTTACCATTACTATAATGACATAACTTTTACAATGGTAACTAATAACTAAGACTAAAAAAATTTAATTTTAATTTTTTTTATAAATTATTATTTAAAATATATAATAAATTTTATAAGATTCAATTTCTAAAGTTTAAATAAACTAATTCTAATATTCGCACACAAAATGCCTAAAACAATTTTTTGAAAAAATAATGCATATTTAAGAATAAAATTATTTTTATTATAATTTATTGTCTAGTAAAAATCATTAGATGAATGATAATTTATTTTATTTTATATATTATGTACACATTTCATTGTAATAATTTTCTAATAATTTTTTATTTAATTTATTAATATAAAATATATTGCGCACATTAAAAAAATAGTTTTTTTAATATACATTTTTTACTTTCAAATAATTTGTCTTCATTTATAACCAATTGATAATAAATTTATGAATTATAATTCATATATTTACATGTTTAAAAATAATTTTTCATAATTTCAATACTCTAAATAATAATAAGTTACTTTTAAATAAAATATATATAATAAAGAATTGTTTAAGAATTTTTAAACAAGTATTCCTTATTATTAATTAAAAATTTCATGGATGTAATTAACTGATTTTATTAATTATTAAAATAAAATTTGTCAATAAATTTTATTAATTTCATTCCTCAAAAGTAGTAAATTTAATAAAAACACATAATTCAACAAAAGAGTTAGAAATATTTTTTAATAATAAATGGTATTTCCATAAGTGAATTTTACCATTTTTATAAACTCATTTATTTTATCAATTTCATTTAAATACATAATAATTCCTTTCATATATTTTCATAAAATAGTATTCACATAATTTTGGTTTTGTGTGTATCACAATATATCAAAGATATAAAATTTATTAAATAGAAATATATTCTAAAATCTTAGGGTGTTATGGGTTTCATGTCACGTAACATATAATCATAATTAAAACCTCTTCCATTTCTGATTGAAGTATCAATCTAGTGTCCAAGGATCCATCATGTCCTAAAAAACTTATATTCTATTCTTGGGAATTTAAAATTAATAATTCATTTTCAAATTAATATTGACCACACAAAGGTGGTGAGACCGCATATCACATGTCACATAAAAAATCATAAACCTTAGGGATATATTTAGAGACCACCTACCTCAATTAGAGTTATTTTTTTAAAGATATATTGGGTATCAAAATCGAATCTCATCCATGCCTCCTTGGCCATCGTGCATTAACACGAGACCATGTCTCCATCAAAATTCATCTAAAATGATTATAAAAACATTATAATTAATTTACCCAATAAAGTAATATCATTTACATAGTCAAGATTCATGGAATAATCCAATAATCACTTATTATGAAATATCCCACAAAAAAACCTTGATAAACAATGTATGCACCACATCCAACATCCATCTTGACCTTTAGCATACAAAAGCCCCAATTTATCATTTTAAATCATCCATAAATTTCACTTAAATTGATAGAAATTGATAAATAACTCAAATAGTGACCTACTATAAATAAATTGTATGAAAATTAGTGTTTCCATCATTTTGAGATCCCCTCTAGCCATACCATTCAAATCTTCATCATATCAGATTAACCCACCATGCTCCAATGGAATTGGAATCAAACCTTAACCTAAAACATAACAAATTAGTGATAACTCAAGAGGTGTAAAACTGAGGAAAAAGGAGAAAATAACACTTTAAAAAATGAGTAAACCTACTTAAAAACTCCATGGATCAAGGAGGTTGGGAGGAAGAAGAAGGGAAGTGTACTTTGACATTCGGTTTCTCGTACAACTGAAAATGAGGAAATCTTCTAGGGGATATAAATTCAAAACCCCACAAAAGACTATTATTCCTCTATCTAAAAATATAAAAAATTCTAGAACTCATACTCATTAATTCCAATATATCACCCCTATCACCCATAATTAACTATTTTTTTGAATAACACCAACATCCCATATGCACCATGATGATTTTTCAAAAATTCTTGATTTTTATTTCATTTTCAAAATACCACTTCTATAATTATTTTTTTTAATCACATTCTAAATTATCCTTCTAGAAATAATTTTTCTATAACTCCTCTATCCATAAATCATATTTCAAAACTTCTTCTCATTCCAAAAGTATTCTTCTAAAACCCTCATTTCAAAAATCATTCTTTTTAAACGTCTTCTAAATTTTGAGTTAATCTTTCAGAACAAATCTTATATAAGTTCTATATCATATCCTCTAAAACTTCCAACACTTACACCAAGTGTAATTTTTATATAATAACTTCTAGAAGTAATATTTTAGAAGAGCTCAGAAATCCAGGTAACCCTTATTTATCAAAAACACTTATGCATCACCCCGACCATCCCACACTTTACCATTTTTTCCTAACCTAGGGTAATACATATGTATTGTAGGGTATCACCCTTATGTATTACAGGGTCTCCAATACTTATCCAATTTAACACCAACACTAATAAACACTAAACATATAACCCTTATGCATTGTAGGGTTCTCACACTTTCGGATGTTAAGTGTGTGAGAAGGTGATGGAATTTATATATTATAGGGTGACCCAACACTTAGATTATTTTCCAACTAAGAGTAACACTTACATAAATAGGTATCTCTGGTAAACCATACATATTTAATTTAACATGGTTGAAACCATACGTGTATAGGGGTTTCCACACCTAGCCAGATTTCTTAGAAAAACCAAACCCTTGCTTGTCATAGGGTTTCCTCACTTCTAGAAGATAAGTGTGAGCTAGTGCTAACCCTTTTATATTACAGGGTTCCCTACACTTAGCCAATTTCTAATCAACACCAAGAACCCTTATGTGAATCAACCCTTACATATCAAAACTTATCCAACTACCTATAACCTTTAACCCCAGAATCCAATCATAACCTGAAATATCCCACTCATACCCTATATCTCAAAAATTGAAGTTTCCCCAAAAAAATTGAAATACCTCTCTAGAATTCACTCATACACCCGGGAAACTTCCTTGTCTATTGAACATATCCAAAAACACCTTCTATAAATATTCTAACTCCCAAAATTATTATTTGAATCCCAATTATCTAAACATCCCCATATTTGGGATTAAAATTTAAATTTTCCTGGATATTTTTTAATCCATAAAATATGGAACATTATAACATTACCACCATAATTGTTATTTTTCTTAGGAAGTCTTCTAATAACTCCTATGTAGACTATCTCATTCACAAAAACCTAATGCATCAACAAAATACTCTGTCTTCCGTCGATTATGGTCATAACAACACCACACCTTAGCTGACTCCACTACTCAAAACTCCCCCAGTCCATGCATCATGGTGTTGCCGCTAATTCCATAACAATTCCACACTCCTTAAGACATTCATGAATTCTCAATTCCTCGATTTCATATGCCATCAGATGACATCACTAGTCTATATCAAACCATCACTCACCCAAGATGACACCTGAGCATAACCCAACCATTCTAATCAAATCTAAAGCCTCATTACTGAGACTACACCCCGAAAAAAAGGGCTTGACTTATTGTTCATATTAGTGTTCTACCCATGAGCATAGATATTCCATAGACCCAGTCACTCCACCATCTTGTTTCCGAAAATACACACCCTTTCGTATTGCTCAACCATCTTCCAACATAAATTACTATCATTTACTAGATATATTAACCTGTATTGATCCCCATTTACCAACACCCACACTTGGGTATTTTCTATTTACTAAAAAAACATAGTTTCTTTCATTTAAGTTTCATAAAAAAACCATGACCACTTTCGATTTGGAATACTATAATATCAATCCCAACATTTATTGGAAACTTCTCAAAATGAGTATCATATATTTAGATCATATATGGTGTGATCCCAATTATAGGGATTTCTCTACCATTGATCCATGAGCATGATCCTACCTGATATCTATTGATAATATGTCATCATACACATGATCATAATAGATCTAACTCAAAGTCCATAACCTTTATCATCACCATGTGACTATCATTTTAAGAACACAGATCTTCATTTCAAGTATGGATTTTTATTTCGGGTTGTTTTTTAGGAAAAAGGAAGAAAGGGTAATTTTCTAAGTACATGACGTGTAATTATGAGTACTCATTGTGCACCCAAGTACCACATACATCCAGGTACTAGCTATGTAACGGCTGAGTACATGGCTATGTAGGTGACCTATTAGACTGCTTAAGGTGGGGGCGGTTAAGACTACTACATCGCATGTACATTTAATGAACACGCCGTGTAGTTTTCTTTTTAATTGATAAATCAGAGTGGGGTTGTAACACCCTGACCCCAGATACTAAAAGTCAGTGAATTATTTTAATACATTGGAATGATTTCAAGGAATCAAGTCCTGAAGGACCGATCAGTTTAGTAGTCCTGGAAAATAGATTACATACATGAACATTACATTACACATTCAAACATAAAACACAACATAAATAATCCATTTTGAATTCCATTATTACCCTAGATTAACCCTTTATATCAAACATAATACACTTCTTGGAATACTAGAAAAAAGAAAACATAATAAAGGGGTGAGATCAAATGCTCAGTAAGGATAGAAATTAGCAAAAACTATCATAAATAAGAATAAACATTTAACTAAATGTATAAAACTAAAACCAAAGCCTTTTAAACTTAAACTTCAACATAATATGGAATAGATAAATCAAATAATTCCATTTACTTATTCACATGTATATTCTACTATTCAAATAATCACATGTAATATCAATAGCTAATTTCATAATGATGGAATGAATAATATCAAATTTCATAACCACATATTCAAGGCCTTGTGCCAAGACTACAAATAATATTTTGTCAAGGCCTTGTTCCAAGACACTAGTTGGTCTCATGATACCTACCAATGCATCGGGTATAAATAGAAGGCTCCACCTGTCACTTACTAAGTCCAATGCATTCCTCATATGAAAAGGAAGAAACATAACATAAACATCCGTATTAAAACTAGCATATGAAATACTAATGAGAGGACCAGTTTGGGATATACCTAACACTGAGAGGGGGGGTGAATCAGTGTTGGGGACTTTTTAAACCAATTCCAACGTTTATCCTTGTACCTCTTGACCTATTAGAATCTTGATTCTCTTATTCTCTTTTACCTATTGCATGAAATAATAGAAAGCAGTAAAAATATGCACACGATATTTTTACAAGGTTCACCACTCAATAAGAGAAGCTACATCTTTTCCATGCATGGAAATGACCAGTGCATGTATTCTACACTATAATGTAATATGTTGTAACAATGGAGGGGCTAGGAAAGCAATCCTCTAGCCAGTGTGAGTCCCTACACTTTAGAGGGGGTGGGAAACAATCCTCTTCCATAGACTGGTGATGACCTAATCCAACTTGCAGCCTCTATATGGTTCTTTATACTGCCTACGGAGACAGTCTTATTCTTTCTTCAAAGGGTAGGTTCTACTCTTGGTCTTATTTAGTGCTCTTCACTTGATTACTTGAAAAGTAGTAGGCAAGAAATTCTTCCTTCTTTCGTTCTCTTCTTTTATAGTGCAACACTAAATGCATTAAACTTATTCTTTATTCTTATTAGTGAAATAACCAACTACACAAAAACTTATTCTCTCTTATTATCTAGAATCACATACACCAATGTGATTATTCATACACTGAGGATCCACTCACATAGAATCATCTGAATTGAACTGCCCTAAATAATTGTAGGCTTCAATTGGGCATACTTTGTTCTTCTTCTTCTTCTTCTCTTCTTTCTATGCAGCAAACCTGTAAGATGTACACTCTTCTTTTTCCTCTACTTATTTAATGAACAACAAGCTGCACTGAAGCCTAATCTTCTTCACACATTCTCTTTTAGTGAAAAACCATCTACACCGATCTCTTCTACTTCTTCCTCTTTAGCTTGTGTGCCAACTACTTGCGTGACTCCCTGCTTGCACGCCACCTTCTTGCGCGCCTCACTGCTTGCGCACCACCTTCTTGTGAGCTTACTCACTAATTGCACGCCTCTATTGAGTACTGCTCACAACTTGCGCACCACCTTTGGCTTATACATAGATGACTTCTTGAAAGCACCACCCTTCTTTCGTGCCTCTGGAAACTTTCACGGCACAACTTGTGCGGAAAAACTTGCACAAAAAAACTTGCACAGAAAAACTTGTGTGGATTATAAATAACCCTCATCTTGCGCGCCACTTCATCTTGCATGCCACCTTATACTAATTGCATGATTAGAGCTCTAATGTTGTCTTTATGTGTTGAGAATTAAAAAATGAGGAGGCAAGTTGTCTAGTTGTAGGAATTTTGGTGACTTGCGCGCCACAAACACTTGTGCACCGATCCCGCACTTGCGCGCCGCTCCAGCACTTACACGTCGCTCTAGCACTTGAGATACACTTTCTTTCCTTTGTAATATTTTGATGTGATGATTTTTAAAATATGACTTGTGTGCCACTTACATTTGTTCACCAATACTTGTGTGCCAATACTTTTGTGCCACTACTTGCGCTCCACTTTATTTCCTTTGCCGAAATCACTTCTTTACTCTCTCTACTCTTCATAAGGCTTGCATCACAAGTTCTCCAAACTTATGATATTTGTGAAATACAAATTAGAAAATTATCTTCATAGTTACAATTGGAAGTACTGAAACTTCCCTATATTCCAGTAGAATCATTCCTTCTAATCAAAACTGTATATGACTAGCATCATCATTTCTCCCTCTTTCCTTCATATGGTGTGCATCACAAATTCTCCTAACTTATTATATGTGTGAAATACACACCAGCAAAGCATCGTCTTGTTTTGTCCATTCTTTTTGGAATGTTAATTCCAAATTACTTCTTCATCTTCACTTCAAATCCTCAATGCCTTTTGGAATGTTAATTCCAAAGAAATCCAATCATCTATCTTCAGCCAAAAGTAGAGGCTTGAAGCTTCTTCAAATACCTTCAATGTTGCATACAATGTATCACCTTTGATACATGTATTTGGAACTTTAAGAATAGTTCAAAATTCATCTAATTTTAAGGAAATGTGCAATTCATTACCTTCTTAGAATTTCAATCCCTTCCACACTCTCTCTTCTTCTTCAGCCATCATTCTCTACTTCATTCAAATCATATGATTATTTTCTACAAGTATGCTCTTTCATGGTTGTCATGCAATCATGAATCATTGCATGGTCTTCTTTAAATCCTCATTCTTCTTTAATCATACTCATATGGATGATACCTTGTCATTATTCATTGTTGTAAATAATGTGTCACCTTTGACACAAGTTCTTTGAAATTAGGATCAGTTCAACAATCGTCTGATTTTACTTCATGGAGAATTTCCCAAGAATGAAATTCAATGCTATGGTTTCATAACAATTCTCCATGCATCCTCACTTCATCCAATCTCCATTAACTTTGGAGCCCTTCTTCATCACTTTCTTCATTTTGATCGTTATTGACAACAATTGACAAAAAATACAATCTTCAAACACAAAGTGGTCCCGAAAGTTAATACATTAACCATAAACCATGAATGGTATAAAAATAACACATCCATAGTCAAATATATCACAAAACCTTCAATAAAATATGGAAGATTTGTATCATAATAAATCAACTTCAAACAAGTATAAAATACATTAAAGGATGTTGACATAGATGAAATCAATACTATTTGATAGAAATATCTCTTTATATTTTGAAATCATTTAAAAGTAATGTAATTATAAAAGAAAAAATTTATTTTTAAAATATTCTTATAAGATTGTAAGGGAAGCTTCAAAGGTGTTATACCAATAGAGAATAAGTGCACTGTTAAAAAAACATTCTTACCTTAATTTGTTGAAAAGGTCATAAAGTACCCTGTTTGGAAAACGATGGAAAGATTCCATTCAAACCATTTTATAAAAAGTAAAAAAAGGTTATAAATTACTTAAACCCATAGTATAGTAAATATTAAAAATGTTTTGAAATACATATTTAAGAAACACAAATGTGGATGATAAAGAGGTCCTAGTAGATACTTACGTAAAAACAACATCGGATAATAAAGAGATTGTGAAATTAACCCTAACCTTGTACTTTTCCTTGGTCGAGGGTATGTTATACTCCTATATAATAGTTAAATAATTGTTATTAAATTATAAAAGAACCATATATATAAATATTATATCATATATGATCTTCTAATATTTCTTTGTTAATAATATTTTAGTAGTATCATTGTTTCGGGTGTTAACTGATTTGTTTTCCTTTATATGTTTTGTTATGTAATTCATGTTTGTTATAGATAGGATGTATTTGATTCAAATAAAAAATGATATAATGTTCTTAAATATTATTTTTAATAATCAAATGAAAATTATTATTGAATGGTTACGGTGGATAATGAATCTCATCTCGTTCGTGGAGACGATAATCTGTAGGTACGCATGAACGCTACTTCCATTTCATTTTTTTTAAAGGAAAGAAGACCAAATGATATATAGATATATTATTATTATAGTATAATATACTATTTTATATACATTATGTAATTTCATTAACACCATCCTTTATATGTTCCATGTATGGTATGAACGAGTCATATCACTTTGAGGGGGCGGTAGTCCGCACTTCCTCAAATGAAATTATCGTATATATACAACATGAAAAGAATAAAAGTATGATATAAAAGAGAATTACAAAATATTAAAGATAAAATAAATATAATATATATCATATATAATTACAATTCTATAATAATGTCCACCATAAGAGGTGGTAGTAGAAGACTGAACAATCATCGTTTCGTGAGGCAGTAGTTTGTAGTCCACAGAAACAATATATTCTATACCCATTAGATGGAGGTGTGTGTAATTTTAGTTAAAATACTTCTCATAAAAACAACCTATTATATTTATTATACTGTTTTTGTTATAAAAATTAATAAAGAGAGTTTATGGGGTTGGATAAGTAAAATAAAAGAAAAACACTTAAGTGGAGATGTTACCTTTAAATCGGGTAACTTTCTTTGGTTTGAACCAAAAGGATTTATTTAAGTATCTTATTCCTATGTTAAGGACTCTCAGAGAAATACAAGGATATAGTTATTTTAATTGGGCAGATTTTGGATTATCCAAGGTGCTTGAGAGGTGTGAAAATGTGTTAGAGGTGAGGGCTTTTTATAAGGGGGAGGAGGGGTACTTTAGGAATGCATGAAAATATTATTTTATTGTATAATGATTTTCGGTTTCTAAAGGTCCAAAACTCATTACAGTATAAGATAAGATAACTCATGTTAGAAATAAAATAATCCAATAAAAATTGGATATGTTTTGGATATTGTTTTAATTTTTATAATCTCATTTATTTAATGCATTATTTAATGAGGTAAACACTGCTACATTATTGTGTCATAAATAATTTTATTTATTTGATGTATAAAAATTATAAAAAAATACCATGATTTATAAAATCTTTTTATATTTCAAATTAATATTTATAATTGAAAATATAACTTTTATAACCCCTTGTAAAAACTATTTTTCTAAAAGATATATGTTTATGTCATTTTTGTCTTTACTTTAAATTAATTAATATAAAGTGTCATTATCACTCTAAAGTGGCTCCATGTGGTCCCAAAATCGACCCAAGGAAGACCATGGTCATACATGTATCCAAAAATAAAAATATGACACATTTTAGGTTACTTTAATTTTATTATAATAAATTTGGTTTACCCTTATTTACCAGATTTACCCTTTAACCATGGTAAATAAAATATTTACTGAAGTAAATATTCATAATGTCTAAAAATAAAAGTTACATGTTTACTAAATTTGGACCTACTGGTTCCAAATATGAAATAAATTTTACCAAATTCAAAACACATAAGTAGCAGAAATTAATTTAAAATTAATTCTCATTGTCAAAACAAAAAACATTTTTTAAGAAATAATAACTATCAAAATATTGACACTTGTTTATGTCTAGTTTAATTGTGAAATTCCATCCAATAACCTAAATTATATTAAATGATAAAAATATAATCTAATGATACTTTAAAACCACCCAAATTTATAAGTTAACACAATAAATTATTTCAATTAAAAAATTTGTTTTCAATTAAAATTTAGTATTTTTTACTATTCATCAAAATATCAAAGTTATCAAAAAAGTTCCAAAGATTTATCCCAACTAAATTTTTATGTCCCTATTCTAAATAATAATTTAATTTAATTAAATTTAATATATAAAAGTCTAAAATATTGGTTTTAAAAAAGGTTCTCCATTAAAAGGTGGTAAATTTTCATTTTTTGAAAAATACTTTTTTATCTGAAAAAATGAATTTTTCTTATATTATGTCTAATAAACACATAATATGGATTATAAAATTCTATGAAGTATATGAGATTCAAAATTCAGTTAATACTATTTGTAACCGCTTTTTGAGCAGCTAGTTTGGTAAGTCATGGTGCGCTCGAACTCGGTGTTCCATGTAGCGCATGTTATTAAATTACTTTGAAGAGATAACGTACTATGAAATCATGGGGTGTTACATTCTCCTCTCCTTCAATAAATTGCGTCCAAGAAATTTGAAATTTTTCTTTGAAAATAAAAGGTTAAAAATATAAAAATACATTTTTGGAAAACCCACATCAGAAATTTGGTTAATGAAATTTAGTCTTAATAAGAGGGAAAGAGAAATGAATGTCACCAAAAAATTATGATCTATATTATGAGAAAATTGGTGGAAATTAAAGACACATAATTGGAGGAAAAATATAAATATTTATAAGGAGTTATTGAGGTCATAAATCATAAAAAAGTGTAAAATTGAGGGGCCCAAAGCCATCAATCTATGATGATTTAAAATATCATCAGTTCAACAAAACATAAGGTGTTATAATAACACATTTTTTGTTCTAAGATACCTTCCCTAAAGTTTAAGAATTAATTTATTCATAGAATAAGACGAAAAATATACTTGACAAGTATAGTTTCATCCTTCAACTAATTCCTACCACAAACTCATCTTTCACTCCAAAAGATAATAGAATTCAAAAATATTTTATTTATCCTAATCGTATAGGGTTCCAAAAATAATGAATTTATAATTTATTTTTCATACAATTTAAAAAAAATCTACATTATACAAACTAGGACACCACGTAGGCCAGTGGTAGGTGATGTACCCTTGTCACCCTTTGGTTTTGGGTTCAAGTTTTGTGGCCTTGCCGGACGTTACGGGTTGTCGCCTGACCACTGGGTTGTCCTTTTTATGACAATCCAAACATAATATTAAGAAATTATTTAACCTTAACAATAGTATCCAATGTGAAGTTTAATATATTCCAACCTTTAGACTTATCCACAATACTTATGTCTGAACTCATAGTCCAAAATTTATAAGGAAGGTCACATAATATATATGGGAATACCTTCATTGTGTATTCCTTTAAAATGTGGTAATAAAATGAATTACCAGAAAACCATATTTGAATAGGTATATACTTATTTATTCCTTATTTTAATCATAGAATATTAGATATACTCCTTAAATCAAAAAATGTTCTAATCACCAACAATTATGGAATAAAAAACCATTAATTTGTTCCAAGGTAGTCAATAATATCAAATATACTTTATCCAAATCAATCATCTCTTATTCCAAAATCAAACGACAGTATCAGAACCATATTATAGTTTATCTTTCCTTCAACCATGAATTTTCTAAAAAATTTAACTTGTTATTGAGTCACATTTCTTGGTACCACACAATCTCAAATCCTTAATGAAATAGTACTGCAGTACAATCCTTATATACTCCATAATTATTATAACCAATACATCGTTGATACAATACTCAAATGAAATAATTCTTTAATATCAACATAAGAACACTAGTAATTACTCTTCATCTATGTTAATATCATAACTTTATTATTATCCAACAACATCATATTCGGTATACTCGGATGATTGGGACATTGATTCGCGTAGTGTCCCGACTCCTTGCAGATGAAGCATTGTACATTTGAAACCTTTTTCTTACCCTTACTATCACATACTTGGTTTCCTTTTTCTCCACACTTATAACAAACTCACATTCCCTTCAATTATTTACCAAGGTGATTCTTTCTACAGTTATCACATATGGGAAAATCCTTCTTTCCCTTATTTCCATTTCCAGAGTGTTCAACATATCTCTTTTTCTCCTGGTTTTTCTTTAAAGTCATAATACCTAGAGAATTCATTTTCTGTCTTGATAAAACATGAGATAATATATTATTATGATGAGAAGGATTGTGAGATTAATTCTTGATGGAGAAATGGTTTTAACCCATTGAAGAATCGATAAATCTTACTCCTTGGGTTATGTATATAATCTGCTGCATTTCTTGCTAACCTTGTAAAGTTAGCCTCATACTTTGCGACATTCTCATCCTCCTTTTTCCTCAAACATAGAAATTGCTTTTCCATATCCTCTTGATGGTCATGAGGAAATTATTTTTCTAAGAAAATCTCTTTAAACTCCCTCCATTCCATATTTTATACTTCTTCATCTTCCTTTCTGTTTTGAATTAATGACCACTATTGATCTGCATCTCATGTGAGGTGATAAACTACCATGAAAACTTTTTCCCTTTCACTACTCCCCAAATCATGAAATATTTTTTCAATGAAACTTATCAATTTCTCAGATACAAATGAATTTTTAGTCTCATTTAATGTTGGTGGTTTTTTTCACATGAATCGATCTAACACTGATCCTCCGTGTTGTGGATAAAGGTGCTCCATACTGGTAAGGTTATTATTCATAACCTGAGTGAGTTGTCCCAGTATGGTGATAATCTGATAAGCACCAGTTGCATCACCAGCTCCACTATAATTATCTTGAGTAGGAGGTAAATCCCTACATAGATTACGTTCATTGATACGGTTTCCATTCCTTCAACTAGGCACCATTTCTAAAAAATGGCATACACTACATTAGTTTATGATCACAATACATAATTCCAAACTTGTAAAACACTTAACATAAATTGAAAAATTTATGGATATAATCCATAATCATAAAAATGTTTTCTTTTAGGATCTATATACTCATAAATCCTTCATAATGGTTTGTAAATAAAATGTGATTTATCATAAGCATATCCCCCAGGAGTGTCGTAACCAAGATGCAGAAAGGCCCGTTATCATGTGCCAAGAAACCTTGGGTCAAGCCTGAAAATACTTGTCGGATTTTTAACTCTTATGTACATGTATTCCAGAGCTGCCTCTACCTTCTCATATCTAGACATGGATGTATTTCTTGGAAAACTCCAAAAATTTCTACATTACCAAAATTCAAGGAAGTTCTTCTATACTAATCCTCAAAGTCTATCTTAGGGTAATGTTCTCTAATCAAAGTTTTTCTAAATCTAGCTTCCAAGGTTTGTACTAAACTTCCTCTGATACCAACTATAATTCACCAACCCCAGTTACCCAGAGTCGATGCAATATTTTAATATATTGGAATGATTACAAGGAATCAATTCCCAAAGGACCGATCAGTTTAGTAGTCTTGGAAAATAGATTACATACATGAACATTACAATACACATTCAAACATAAAACACAACATAAATAATCCATTGTGAAGGCCATTATTCCCCTAGATTAACCCTGAATATCAAACATAATACACTTCTTGGAATCTTGATAAAAATAAAACATAATAAATAGGTGATCTCAGATGCTCAGTAAGGATAAAAATTAGCGGAAACTATCATAAATAAGCATAAACATTTAAGGAAATGTATAAAACTAAAAAAAAGCCTTTTAAATTTAAACTTCAGTATAATATGGAAAAGATAAATCAAATAATGTCATTAACTTATTCACATGGATATTATACTAGTAGAATAATCACATGTAATATCAATAGCTAATTTCATAATGATATAATGAATAACGTTGGCCATCATAACCACATAGTCAATGCCTCGTGCCAAGAATACAAATAAGATTTTGCCAAGGCCTTGTGCTAAGACACTAGTTTGTTATATGAGACCTACTGATGCATCAAAGAGCTATAGTGGGCTCCACCTGTCACTTACTAAGTCTAATGCATTCCTCATATGAAAAGGTTGAAACATAACATAAACATTCATATTAAAACTAGCATACGAAATGTTAATACATTAACCTTAAACTATGAATGGTATAAAAATAAAACATCCACATTCAAACATATCACAAAACATTCAATACAATATGGAATATTTGTATCATAATAAATCAACTTCAAACAAGTATAAAATCTATTAAAGGATGTTGACATAGATTAAATCAAAACTATTTGAGTGAAATATCTCTTTCTATTTTGAAATCATTTAAAAGTCATGTAATTATAAAAGAAAACATTTATTTTGAAAATTTTCTTATAATATTGTAAGGAAATATTCAATGTTGTTAAAACAACAGAGAATAACTGCACCCACTGTATAAGTTAAAAAAACATTCTTACTTTAATTTTTCTAAAAGGTCATAAAGTACCTTGTTTGGAAAATTACGGAAAGATTCCTTTCAAACCATTTTATAAAAATTCAAAAAAGTGTATAAATGAATTTAACCCATAGTCTAGTAAATAGTAAAAAAAATTGAAATACATTTTTAAGAAACATATATGTGGATGATAAAGAAGTCCCAGTAGATACTTACGTAAAAACAACCTCGTATAATAAAGAGATTGTGAAATTAACCCTTACCTTGTACTTTTCCAGGGTATAGGGTATGTTAACCTATAGTATAATAGTTAAATCATCGTTATTAAATTATAAAAAAACCACATACATAAATATTATATCATATATTCTCTTATAATATTGATTTTTAAATAATATTTTAGTAGTATCATTGTTTCGGGTGTTAACTGATTCGTTTTCCTTTATATGTTTTGTTACATAAGTCATGTTTGTTATGGATAGAATTTATTTGATTCATATACAGAATGATATAATGTTATTAAATATTATTTTTATATATCAAATGAAAATTATTCTTGAATGGTTACGATGGGGAATGAATTTCATCACGTTTGTGGAGACGGTAAAATGTACGTACGCGCGAACGCTGCTTCCATTTCCCTTTTTTTATTTTAAAAGGATAGAATAAAAAATGATACATAGATATATGATTGTTACAGTATAATTTAATATTTTATATATGTTACATAATTTCATTAACATCATCCTTTATACGTTAAATGTATGGTATGAACCAGTCATATCACTTTGAGGGGGTGGTAGTCTGCACTTCCTCAAATGAAATTATTGTATACATACAACATGAAAAGAATAATGTTATGCTATAAATGAGAATTAACAAAGATTATAGATAAAATAAATATCATAAATGTCATATATAATTACATTTCCCTCATAATGACCACCATAAGTGGTGGTAGTAGAAGATTGAACAATCATCATTTCATTAGACAGTAGTTCGTCGTCCACAAAAACATTATGTTTTATACCCATTAGATAGAGGTGTGTGTAAGTGTAGTTAAAATAATTATCATAACAATAACATAGTATATTTATTATACTGTTGTTTTTATAAAATAAATTAATAAATAGAGTTTAGGGGGTTGGAGAAGTAAAATAAAGAAAAGAACTTAAGAGGAGATGTTACCTTTAAATCGGGAAAATCCCTTTGGTTTGAACCAAAAGGAATCCTTGAAGTTCCTTCTACCTAAGGTAAGAATTATAAGAGGAATAGATGGATTTAGGGAGATTAATTGGTGAGATTTTTCATAAGCCAAGGGGCTTGAGAGGTGTGAGAAATGGGTTATAGGTGAGGGATTATTATAAGGGGGAGGAGGGGCTCTTTAGGAATGTTTGAAAATATTATTTTATTATATAATTATTTTTGGTTTATAAAGTTCCAAAACTCATTAAAGTCGAAGATAAGATAACTCATGTTTGAAATAAACTAATCCAATAATAATTGGATAGGTTTTGCATATTTTTTTAATTTTTATAATCTCATCTATTAAAATCATTCTTTAATGAGGTAAAAACTGCATCATTATTGTGTCATAAATAATTTTATTTATTTGATGTCTAAAAATTATAATAAAAATACCATGATTTAGGAACTCTTTTTATCTTTCAAATTATTATTTATAGATGAAAATATAACTTATATAACTCCTTGTAAAAATTGTTTTACTAAACGATATATGTTTATGTCATTTTTGTCTTTAAATTAAATTAATTAATATAAAGTGTCATTATCACTATCAAGTGGCTCCATGTGGTCCAAAAATAAAACAAATGATTCCCATGGTTGGAAATGTATCGACCAATAGGAATAGTACACATTTCAGGGTAATTTAATATTATTATAATAATATTTTTGACCCTTATTTACCAGATTTACATTTTAGCAATGGTAAATAAAATATTTACTGAAATAATATTCATAATATCGAAAAATAAAAGCTAACTATTTACTCAATTTGGACCTCCTGGTTCCAAATATTGAATCCATTTTTTCAAATTCAAAACACATAAGTGGCAGAAATTAATTTCAAATTAATTTCCATTGTCAAAACAAAAAGCATGTTTTTAAGAAATAATAACTATCAAAAGATTGAAACTTGTTTATGTCCAGTTTAAATTTAAAATTGAATCTAATGAACTAAATTATATTAAATGATAAAGATATAATCTAATGATACTTTAAAACCACTCAAATATTCAATTTAACACTATAAATTATTTCAATTAAAAAAGTTGTTTTAAATTAAAATTTAGTATTTTTCATTATTCATCAAAATATGAAAGTTATCAGAAAAGTACCATAAATTTATCCAAAATAAATTTTTATGTTCCCCTTAAAAATAATAATTTAATTAAATTAAATTTAATATATAAAAGTGTCAAATATTGGTTTAAAAAAAGGTTCTCCGTTAAAAGGTGGTAAAATTTCATTTTTTGAAAAAAAAAATCTTTTATCTGAAAAAATGAATTTGTTCTTATATTATGTCTAAGAAACACATAATATGGATTCTAAAATTATATGGATTATATGAAATTCAAAATTTAGTTAATACTATTCATAACCTCTTTTTGAACTGCTAGTTTGGTAAGTCGTGGTGCGCTCGAACTCAGTGTTGCTTGTAGCGCAAGTTATTTAATTACTTTGAAGAGATAACGTACTATGAAATCTTGGGGTGTTATAGGGTTGTGTCTCATACTCATAAACCTCTTCTTCTATAAGTGGTTTGTACAGGAGCATGATGAAAGGGCCGAATAACTTCAAACCCCTCTCGTTTCTCTGTTAAAGCTTTGATTAAAACACCATTTGGTGCATGGGAATCCCACCAGTGAGTTATAAGAACCCCTATAGACTTTATTATTGATTCTTCCTCACTCGTGAGTTAATCAAGGTTGGGAATGTTTCACTTTTTTGTAGATCTATGCTGATTTAGGCCGATTCAAGGGCTGACACTCAAGGATAGCGATCGTGCGGCATCGAGGTAGGTGGTTTGTGTCTTTCGTTGATGGTCTTTGGAATATATATGATAAAAGTTCTGTATACCCACATTTGGGGTATTGTTTGTTTATAATTAGACCCTATTTATTACCTATTATGGTTTGGTAGATTGATAAACTGTAGTTGCATATGCGTGAGGTTAGATACCCTGTTTATGGGACACCATGTGGGTGCATATACCTTATTTGATTGATTATGGCCATTTAGTATAGAATACATGTTAGGCTTGACTTGATTTCCATTCCTTTTTTTGTTATTATGGTGTTACTGATTATATGATATTAATGTGATACACATTGTGAAAGTTTGACCAAGGGGAATTTGATTATGAGAGCTTCTTGAGGTATGGTCACTTATGTATGTTTTATTGTTATGTTGACCAAGGGGGTATTGACTATGAGAGATTCTAGGTAGTCACCGACCCAAAGGTTTAGACCATGAGAGCTTCACAGGTGGTCATTTATAATTTATTGATCCTATGTTGACCAAGGGGTATTGGCCGTGAGATCTTCTTATGTGGTTGTTTGTAAATGACTAGTGCTAAGTTGTACCAAAGGGGTTAGACCGTGAGAGATTCCCAGAGGGTCATTATTAAATGAATTGTTATTATGTTAGACTTGGGGGATTAGACTATGAGAACTTTCCCAAAGGGTCTTTATTGAATAATTGAATGATTTCAATTAACCTTCCAAGCCAAAGCACAAGCTTGGACTTAGTCTTACTTGTTTTATTTAAATGGTCTTCTAAGACATATGTTTTGTAACTATTACACAGGGGATATGGATCATAGGCTAGATCCCAAGGTTTACATGATTCAACAGTTGAATATTGAATGTTAAATTAATGTAATTGAAAAATGTAGGATTGTTTACTTTTGATTACTTCTTAGTTTATTACTTCGTTATGCTTATTACCTGTTATATATATATATATATTCACAGATAGTTAGGCGCAAATATTTTGGCAGTTTCCAACTAAGATTCATCTAACACATTGTTTAGCTCATGATTTTGGACCTAAATATATTATATGGTTTCAAGTATAGATAAGGGCAAGAACCCTTCTTCATCAGGTACTTGATTGTTGTTGGAGATGGATAACATGGAACCAAGCTAAGGTTTGTGATACTATTGGAGTTTACTTGTTTTCTTTTGTACATTTTTTATGTATTGTTTTCCATTATTGTGACTTGTTTGGCTAATCTATTAGATACATATTCCATGAATCATTTATATATGTTCCAGTTGTTAGATCACTATCAGTCTTCCACTGTTTACTTTTGTTGTATGGTATTACTACTTCTGCTATTGTTTACTATTTTTTATTCCTTTGTGTATACTCTACCAATGAGGGCATAGTTTCCTCATTATCATACATTGGCCCTCGCTGCTATTCATAAGCCTCTGATATTTGGGGAAATGCACTTGAGGTTATGTGACCAACTGGGTATGGGGCACCTTTGGGGCACCTATGGGTAGCACCCAAAACTGGGACATTGCAAAGTGGTATCAAAGGAGGTTCTTTTAAACTTTGTCTTACTATTTGGAGACTATAGACTAGGATAGAAAGGAATAGGTAGTTGGTAATAAGTTTTTCTTGGTATTATCTAACCTGTGTATAGGGAAAAGACAAGTTACCTATAATATTGCAATTTTATGGTTTTGAAATTATTACAGTTGATTTAATTTCACTGTTGGGTGATGAACTTGTTTTATGCTATTATTATTGATATCATTGTGGTTCTACTTCTATTTCAACCCAGTGAGATGAGGGTATGACATATCATGCATCACATAGGCACTTGATAGAGATCACATGTCATGCATTTTGGTCATGTCATTTAGGGTGCATTACTAATTTCATGTTTTTGAGATAAATGTTGTACTTGATATGCATGTTGTTGTGATATATGGAATGATATAAATACACGATATTTTGATAGAGTATTGGTATATGTAAAGTTTCATTTAGATGGATTCCAAACTTTGGTCCTTGAGGTTTTATGGGCCCTCTTGGATCAGAATTTGGTGGATCATGTTTGAACTTTAATTGAATTCATTCAAGTTATGATATGAATAAGGATGAAAAACTTTGATTTGTAAGAAGTATTGGCTCTCATGGATTAGAAATTGTCATACCTTAGACAAATTTTAAATTTTTAAGGGTTTCAGAGAAGCTTTGAAGTCTTACTTCCTGGAAACCTAGACAGCACGACGTGTGATGTTATGAACACACTCCCTGTGTTCTTCTATTCTATAAGAACTGGATTTTCTTAAGTATATTACATGTATTTTATGGACACTCCATGTAGTTTTTTACCATGTTACTGGCTATGTGAGAAGATATATTTTCTTGATAAATGTTTTCTAGAACACTCCATGTACTGGAAGTACACACCATACTGAAAATATCATGTGTTTGGTCATGTGACTAATGACATGGGTGGATGAAACTTAGGTTGTACATGTCATGTATCATTTATACATGTTGTGTAGTAATCAACCATGTATACATCAATGTGAAAAATTACATGGGATGATGGGACCTAAGTGGTAAACATTGTGTCTAGGGTGAACACAACGTGTAGTGTTACACCATGAGAGAGTCGTGTAGTTCTAGCCATGTGGAAGAACTTGGGCAGGAGGGAATGTTCAAGTACACACCGTGTCTTAGGAGGAACACGCCGTGTGTAGGGGTGTTACCAGACCCGGATTGGTAGAGGTACACACACATGATAAAATCTTAATGTAACACGCCATGTAGTAGTTATACACGTCGTGTAACCCTATTTTGTTAAACTTGAATGTTTTCCTTCTCCAATTTCATTCGTTCACTTCTAAGTTGTTATCCTTGATAATCTTGAACTGAGGTGTGTGCTTAACCTTATAGAGTCATGCTGCCAAGAATTCCTCTGGTTGTATGCTAGGTACAGGGAGAGGATCAGAAACTAGAAATGGTAGATCATAGACTACCAATAGATCCTCCTGTCAAGCTCATCTTGGCACCACCTTTTATACCGGACACAGGTGCTCATGCACAGTTCTGTGAAGGATTTTTTGGGATAATTTATAATTTCTAGGGAGAACCTCATCCTTCCCTGACTATGGAAGAGTTTATGCGGGTGTTCCATCAGTAGAATCCTCTCACTTTTTTAGGGGATGGAGGACCACAGGTTGTCGAGACATGGTTGGAGTCCATGTTTACCATCTTAAAGCACCTGGAGATGCCTCTTGAGAGGAGGTTCAATATTGTAATGTACATGCTATGTGATTTCTATAAGATATGGTGGGATGTTGTCTCATAGGCGGTACTTCATCAGGATATGTCTTGGGAAGAGTTTTAGAGAACCTTCTATTATTACTTCTGCCCCAAGATGTTGAGGGCCGATCGAGCTTGGGAGTTCATGCATTTGGAGTAGGGAGTTCTTTAAATGATGGATTAATCTTCTCATTTTACATATCTTTAGAAATTAACACATATTTTGAGAGGTGACATGTTATCACTAGCTAGGTGGTTTAATGATGGTCTCAGGTATGATATTTGATCACAGGTGAATGTTTTCAGGCTAACTTCGGTGACTGCTATAGTAAATTAGGCACTGATTACCCAGCACAATCTGAGGGAGTTGGGAGTTGTGAGCTAGGGAGGTTTAGAATCCATGGATGGTACTCCTTCAGCCGATAGTAGGAACCACCACAAGGATTTTTCATGGGATATTTATTTAGGTATCCAAGTGGTATGCTACCAGTGTGGGAAGAGTGGGTATACGAGACCACATTTCCTGAAGGACTTAGTCATATATTGATATTATAGCAAGATGGGAATATAAAACATTTTTGTTGATTTTTCTCTCTAGCAACGAGTGAGAGGGGGTCTTTTATGACTCCACATTCAGGATTAGGACCACCAGCTTCTCCTCATTTGGGAAACTGGAGTTCGTCAGGTCATTCAGGCTGAGGAGGTGGTCATGGTCATGGTAGCCAGACGACAGGATTTTAGAGACTACATGGTGGATCATCTCAAGGTAGTCAGGTACGGTCACAGGGCTATGGTACAGTTCATACTTTTACAATGGAGAAGACCCAGTGGGAGTAGGATCCCAGACCCTATATGGTTAGAGGTACGATTATAGTTGCATCAGTTTTAGCTTATTCTCTTTTTGATACATGTGATTCCCATAGTTTTGTATCTGTGGTCTTTGTGAAGATCCTTGGGCTCTGTATCTATACTTATGAGGATTCCATGACTCTAGACACTCTGTTGGGGATTAGGATGGCTAGTGTACATTAGTGCAAGGAGCGGCCTATTGAGGTTGGTGTGTGTCACTTATTTTTGGACCTTTTTGTCTTATAGTTGATAGGCCTCAATTTCATTCTTGTAATGGATTGGTTAGTCTCCTTTAGGGCCTTTGTTAACTGTTATCACCACAGGGTGAGTTTCACATCACTAAAGGGTGGGTGTTTTCTAAATAAGGGATAATAGAATGTCCAGGAAAGTAGAACCGGACTCGAGCATCATTGGTTATGATGAATTACATCCTAGATTTATATTTTATATCTGGATGACCATGGTACTTCACATATGGACTTTCCTCCAATGGTGGATCATTTCAGAGATGTTTTTTCAGATGACTTTTCAGGTTTACCTTTGAAGAGAGAGGTAGATTTCTCTGTTGATCTTGTGCTTGGAGCGGCATCAGTGTCCATTACTCCTTATAGGATAGCTACACCATAGTTACAAGGGATCAAGAATAATTTATAAGATTTTTAGGTAAAGGGTTTAATCATACCTAGTAATTATTCTTGGGGTTATCCTATCCTTTTTACAAAGAAGGTAGATGGTACCCTCAGAATCTGTGTGGATTGTCAGAAGCTGAACCAGTTGGTGGTCAAGAACCGATATCCCATGCCAAGTATTGATGATCTATTTGATCATATTTGAGGAGCCCAAGTGTTCTTGAATATTTACTTGAGATCCGGTTATTATTAGTTGTGCATTAGACCATCATATATACCTCTTATAGCCTTTTGGAATAGTAATAGTATATATGAGTATTTGGTTATATCATTTGGTCTCACGAACATGCCGACAGTTTTCATGGAACTGATAAACTGAGTGTTCCATCCTTACGTAGATTCTTTTGTGGTAATCTTTGTGGGTAATATCTTGGTGTACTCTCACACTCAACATGACCATGCCACCCATCTTGAGATCATATTGAGTACATTGAGAGAGCAACAATTATATGCTAAGCTCTCAAAATTTAGCTTTTGGATGGACCATATTCACTTCTTGGGTCATGTTATCTTAAAGATAGGAGTATTAGTATACCTAGAGAAAGTGAGACCGGTAGTTTTCTAGGAGCATCCGAAGAACATATTTTAGGTTTGGAGTTTTTTGGGGCTGGCTGGTTACTACATATGCTTTATTTAAGACTTTCCAGGATTAGTAGTTCCATTGACGAGTCTGAATAAGAATGGAATAAAGTACTTGTGGATAGATTCCTATGATTTAGCCTTTCAAGAGCTGAAAGGGTGGTTGACTTCAGCAGTGATACTGATTTTTCTGAATCTGGGCAAGAGTTACATCGTTTCCTACGATGCATCAGGTATCAGGTTGGGAAAAGTACTTATATAGGGGGATGGAGTCATTACGTATGGGTATTGGTAGTTGATGCCACATGAGATAAATTACCCGACACATGATCTTAATTTGGTTTCATTTTTACATGCTTTTCATTTTTTGAGACATTATCTTTTGGGAAATAATTTTTTGGTGTACACTGACCACAAAAGTATCAACTATATCTTTACTCAGTGAGATTTGAATTTGAGACAGCGTAGGTGGGTTGAGTACCTTCAGTCTTTTAGATTTAATATTTCCTATAAGCCTGGGAAAGGAAATGTAGTGGTTGATGCATAGAGTATGAGTACTTAGATACGGAAAATTCAGGAGGCCAGTAGTGAGAGGTATCTTATGGATATGTTCTCTGAGATTCATTTGGAGGTGCACAAAAAATAGGGGAATATGTTTCTTTCTTCTATATATATTACCTCTACTCTACTAGACTGAGTGAGAATGAGGTAGCTATCAGATTCTAAAGGCCTAGTCCTAAGGGAGAGTTTGTCGGGCGAGGACCCTACTCTTGGATGGACCATAGGCAATGATGAGGTTTTTCATTTTCATGGATGTGTATGGGTGTAAGCAGACATACATGAGGAGTTTCTATGATATTTTCATACATCAATATGGTAAGTTCATCATGGTGTCACCAAGATGTATCGATATCTACACCATCAATATTGGTGGCCCGGCATGAAGAGAGATGTTGCTACTTATATTATGAGATTTTCCTCCTATTAGTAGGTGAAGGAAGAGAATCAGAGACCAGTAGGGCTACTAAATAATTTATTAGATCCCGAGTGGAAGTGGAATGATGTCGCGATGGATTTTATGATGGGTTTACCAAGGTCACAATGAATTAATGATACTATATTGGTTGTTGTTGATAGACTCATGAAGTTTTCACATTTCCTTCCAATCAAAGAAACCTTCAGTGTTGATGATCTTGGAAGGTTGTCCATCCAATATATTTTACGTTTTTATGGGGTTATGCACTCTATCGTTTCAGACAGGGATGCCCAGTTTACTTCTCATGTTTGGGAGGGGCTATAGAGGCATTTGGGTACATAGGTACTTCGGAGTATAGCTTACCATCCCATGATAGATGGCCAGTCCGAGTGCATGATTCAAGTTTTGGAGGACCAGATTCAAGAATGTGTCCTGGATTTCAAGGGCTCTTAAGAGAGACACATACCCTTGGTGGAGTTTTCCTAAAATAGTAGTTTTTAGGTGACGATTCAAATGGAACTTTATGAAGCTTTGTACAGTAGGTAATGCCAATAACCCCTATATTGGTTGGAGGTAGGAGAAGCATCTATGATGGGACCTCGTCTTTTCTAGGATACCACTGAGTAGGTAGAGTTGATTCGGAAGAGGATGGATACTGCGCAGTCACGATAGAAATCTTATACGGATTAATGGAGATGACCTCTAGAGTTTGAGGTTAGAGATTGTATTTTCTTACATGTCACTCTGAGGTTGGGACACAAGAGGATTAGGATACTGGGAAATATTTCACTGAGATATGTCGGTCCATTTGAGGTTTTGGAGAGAGTCAGGCCGGTTTCCTATCGTTTGTAGTTACCTTAGAGGTATCGGGCTATGCATGACGTCTTTTATATTTCTCAGCTACAATGTTACTTTTCATACTCATCTCATGTTTTTTAACCTAAGGAGGTTGAGTTGGAGGTGGATTCATCCTACAAAGAGAACCCTATTCAGATTGCGGATCGTATCATGAAGGTTCTATGTGTCCGGTCTGTTACTCTGGTACGAGTTCTATGGCAGCACAAGCGAGTACAGGATAAGAATTGGGAGAGGGAGTCTAATGTATTATCACAATGGCTAGATTTGTTTGAAGTTTCCTCTTCACCTCCCTTGGAAGGAAAATTTGGGGAAAAATTTATTTAAGGAGGGATTTTGTAAGAACACAGATCTTAATTTCAGGTATGGATCTTTATTTTGAGTTTTTTTAAGAAAAATGAAGAAATGGGAATTTTTTAACTAGATGTCGTGTAATTATCTGTACACACCATGTACCCAGGTACCATGTACTGGTCGTGTAACGGGTGACTACATGGTCATGTAGGTGACTTGGAAAACCGCTTAAGATGGGGGGGCAGTTAAGACTACTACATGATGTGTACCTTTAATGAATGTTCTGTGTAGTTTTCTTTTTAATTGATAAATCAGAGTGGGGTTGTGTCTCGTCCTAGGAAACCTCTTCTTCTAGTAGTGGTTTGTAAAGAAGCACAACAAAAGGGTCAAAGAACTTTGAACCCCTCCCATTTTTTCATTTGAGCACCGATTGAGACGTTTTCGAGTGTGTTGGAATCCCACTGATGAGTTCTCAAAACCACTAGAGCATTTCTTCCTAATTCTTCCTCTCTCATGAGTTATTCAAGGGTGGTTGTTTTTTCACCTTTTTGTATATCTATGATGATTTATTTCAATTAAAGAGTTGACGTTCAAGGATAGAAATCGCGCGACATCGAGGTAGGTGTTTTGTGCCTTTCGTTGATTGTCTTTGGATTATATATGCTAAAAGTATTGTATACCCATGTTTAGGGTATTTAGTGTTTGGAATTGGACCATGTTTATTAACTATTATGGTTTGGTATATTGATAATGGGTAGTTGAATATGTGTGAGGTTAGATACCCTATTTATGGTAAACCTCATGGGTGTGTTTCTCTTGTTTGATTGATTATGGTTTTTGGGTCTAGAATTCCTATTAGGATTTCCTTGTTTTCCCTACTTTGTTTTGTTAGGATAGAGTTACTGATTATATGAGATTTTTAGGATACTTATTATGAAAGTTTGACCAAGGGAAATTTGACTATGAGATCTTCCCATGGTTGGGTCACTTATGTATGTTTTACTATTATGTTGACCAAGGGGTATTGATTGTGAGAGCTTCCAGGTGGTCATCATCCCAGGGGTTTTGACCGTGATAACTTCCTAGGTGGTTATTTATAATTTATTGATGTTATGTTGACCAAGGGGTATTGACCATAAGATCTTCCTAGGTGGTCATTTTTAAATGATTATTACTAAGTTGGACCAAATGGGTTAGACCATGAGAGCATCCAAGAGGGTTGTTATTAAATGAATTTTTATTCTATTAGACCAGGGTATTAGATGATGAGAACTTTACCAAAGGGTCTTTATTGAATAATGGAATGATTGTGATGAGCCTGCTAAGACAAATCACAATCTTGGACCCAATCTTACTTGTTTTGTTTAGATGGTCTTTTAAGACATCTATTTTGTTACTATTACATAGGGGATACAGAGATTAGGCAAGATCCCAAGGTTTACATGATTAAAATGTTGAATAATTAATGTTAAATTAATGTAATTGAAAACCATAGGACTATTTAATTTTGAGTACTTCTTAGTTTATTGATTCATTCTTCTTATTACTTACTATATATATATTCACTGATAGTTATGCACGAATAGTTTGGTGGTTTTCTATTAGGATTCATCTCACACCTTTTTTGGGTCATGATTTTGGACCCAAATAGATTATATGGTTGCAGGTATAGATAAGGGAAAGCACCCCTCTTCCTCAATCACTTGATTATTGTTGGATCTGGAGATCATGGGACCAAGATGATACTTGAGATGCGGCTGGATTTTACTTTTTTTCTTTTTTACTTGGTTTATGTATTGTTTTCCAGCATTGTAACTTGTTTGGATGCTTTCTTAGATACATATTTCATTCATCATTTATATATACTCCAGTTTTTATAACACAATCATTATTCCATTGTTTACTTCTATTTTATGGTACTATTGCTTTCGCTATTATTTACTATTTCTTATTCTACTATGTAAACTCTACCAATGAGGGCATAGTTTTCCCATTATCAGACCTTGGCCCTCGCTTCTAGTCAGCAGCCTCTAGAATTTTTGGGAAATGTGCTTGAGGTCATGTGACCAACTGAGTACGAGGCACCTTTAGGCGACACCCATAACTGGTACATTACAATCATATTCCATCTTGATACATTCCCTACCTAGTACCACTTTCATCTCACAATCATGACGGTGACCAATTCATTATAGTTAACGAAATATTTTTATTCCCCATCCATTTCACCGAGTTACTTGTCCCCTAAATATTTCATAATACGAGTCAGTTGTTACTTTATTACATTGTCATAAGATATAAGGAATCACATCCCAAAGGACCGAATAGTTTAATGTTCTTGGAAATCTAGATACATATTTAAATATCACGTTATAATTGAAAATATAAAATTCAACATAGTATTTTCTTTGAGTACACCATTCTTTCCTGTATTATATCCCTACATATCATCATAATAAACTTCCTAGTATCCATAGGAAAATAAAAGATAAGAAATGGGTTAGATCATATACTCAGTAAGGGTAACCATACAATGAAATATATCATGAATAAATAAGTCATAATAAACACAAAAAGTCAAATAACTGAAACAAATTACATTTAATCAATAACTTGAGCATAATATGGCAGTAATAAATGATGATCAAATAATTGCATATAAATAATCACATGAACTTGAAACTTAAACATGAATATTATAACTAATATAATAATAAAATTGAATATCAATAACTAAATTCATAATTTTTAAATTAATAATGTCATACATCTGAAACATACCATCAAGTCCTTGTGCCAAGGAATCTAAATAAATGGGTAATGCCTTGGCCAAAACCCAATCTAGTTTGTCGCATGATACCTACTGATGCATTAAGGGTATATAGCTGGAACCACCCATCACTAACTAAGTTTAATTTATTCCTCATATAAAAGGGGTGAAACATAATCAACATAAACATTCATATTGAAAAACTAACATACTAAATGTTCATAATTACCCCAATCAATAAACATAATCATAAACAATTCAAAGTAATATAGAGAATGGTATTAAAATAAAACATTCCCAGTAAAACTAATCATAAACCATCCATATAAATAATAAAGATGGTTTCATTACAACATATTTCCAATAGAGAATAAGTAGAATAAGAGTTTTTGTCATTGATGGGTAGAAATTCCATGAAAGGATCCTTTAAATAATTCTTGAAGAAAATGACCTTTTCACTTTAAAAATCACCTTTTAAAACTAAAAGTTCATAAAAAAATTTAAAAAAATATTCTAAAATAACCTTTGAAACCTATAAATAAATATTTAAAACATTTAGTGTTCAGGATAATGGAAAATTCTATTCATAATGTAAATATTAAAACAAATATTTCTTTTACATTTTTGGTAAAATCCAAATGAGCCTTGTTTATAAAATGACATGAAGTTTAATTTTAAAACATTTTACAAAAAATTAAAACATGGGAAAAATTTCTTTAATAAATCATTTGGATAATGTTAAAGAAATTTAATTATTATTTATAAAATATGGTTTTTTAAGAAAAAGTATTTTCAACCAAAGAGATAAATAAATTCAAATTTTGTTAAAAAATTTCTCAATAATTTTAAGTACCAAAGTGAAAAAAATTGTATTATTACTTCAAAATTTTCATAAATAACCATATGAGAAGAAAATAGATTTATTTTAATATCAAATAATTACCCTAAGGGAGAGTTAAACATAAACAATCTTGAATAATGATGAGATTGTGAAATAAATCCTCACCACTTTGGTAAAGTTTGAATTATAAAAACCATAAAAGAAATAAAATTAAATTAAAATTAAAGAACTACTAATATAAATATATTAATGATATAACATATAAAAATGTGCCGTATATACACCACATAGAGTAATAAGTGGTGAATATGGAATATATCTTATGGAAGTAAAAGTGAGATGAGAAACCATTACCTCATGTTCCCCTTCTTTATTATGATTCTAAAACTCATTTATAAGAAATATAGGTTTATTATAAATATATTATAGAAAAATAATCATATATATCATACCATATATGATTTAATTATATTTTTTATCACCTATTTATTAACAATTCCTTATTAAAATCATTGTTTCGGGTGATAGTTGCTTCGTTCTTCATATAGGATTTAGTTCGGTAATTTCAGTCACTTTTCTTTGATCATAGTTAAATAATATATAGAAAGTAAAACATTATATAAATATCATATATATATATATTCATTATATATTTATTATATTAATCTATGTAATTTAATGACATAAAATTAATTACACCATTCATGGAGACGGTAAGTCGTACGTATGTATAAAACTATTACCATTTTACCGAAGGATAAAACAGAAGGAAAATAGATATTAATTAAACTTTATATAATAATTATTATGTTATATATATCATTAATATTAATCAAATACATAATCATTTCCATCAATGTAAAAATAAAATTAAAAACATTTTACATCACTGTGTGGAGGCAGTAATCCACACGTACGTACGAGTGACATTATTATTTTCCAAAAAATTGGAAGGTAATAATTTAGATATGATAAAATATTTTAATAATTATTATTACTTTATAAATATAATATATATTCCTTATCTTTATCCTTGCTACCTTCTATGTAAATTATAAGATAAAAAAGAATCACACCGCTTTGTGAGGTGGTAGTATGTTGTACACATGATCAATATTGTCGTATCGCCCATGGAATGAATTACATCGCTTTGTGAGGCGGAAGTATGTCGTACACACGATTGACAGTTTCATTTACCATTTTTTGTAAGTGGAGATGGATAAATGTTATTCCATTAACATAAAAAAATATAATTATATATTATATACTGGTTTTATTTTTTTATTTTTTAGTTTTATTATATTTTAAAGAGCTGTAAGAAGAATTAAAATGAAAAATTTATAGTTAAAAACATTACTTCTTCTTCCAGAAACCTCTTTGGGTTTGACCTGAATCCTAACTAGATTTAATTTATGCTCTAACCAATGAGTATAGGATTTTTTTATTGCTTTAATGAATATATTTTTTTAGGTCTTGGATGAACCAAACGGTTTTTGTAGTGTGAAGATGATAAGAGAGGGGGTGGGCTTAAGTGGGGGAGAGGACACAATTTTTATTTTTGAAAGGAATAAAATGTACCTATGTTTTTAAAATTAAAAAAGGATCCAAAATGGGTAATTATATAACCATATTGGTTATAAGGTTGAAATATGTCCACAAAAGGTTTTTGGATACGTTTTAGGTCATTTTTACCCTTATATTCTTAGTTTATCTTTAGGTAAACCCATTTTTACCTTAATCATGGTAATCCATTTTTAATGTTTTCACTATTAATTATGGTCAAAAATTAAGTTTAAATTATTATATAATATAAATTATAATTATCCCAAAATATTTTATCCATTTTCTCAATTCAATTCACTAAATTGGTAGAATCAAATTAAAATTAAACCCATAGATGCGATGAAAAATCGGGTTTTCCAAATGAAAATTTTGAAAAGATAAAAAAAAATTGTATAATAATTAAATATTAAATTAATTAAAATGACATAAATTAGTTTAATTGTAATATAATTGACCCAATTCACCTTTTAAACCAATTTAAAATATAATTTAACTTTTTGAATAATTTAAAGTAAAAGAAAAATTTCAATAAAAAATAGTGTTTTCAATATTCATAAAAAAGTTATTCTTTTCAAGAAATTATCCAAAATTAACCCAATGTTAATTTTGAAATGTGTATTTCAAAAATTAAATTTATTTTTTTCAAATAAAGTTTCTAAAATTTATAAATAAATGATGTGTACAAATCATGAATAAACCTCCTTTTTTAAAAATACAGTTTTTTAGAAAACATTTATTTTCCTTTGAAATGATAATTATTTTATTTGTAATTAATAGATATCAATTAAATTTATTATATAAATGTATAAATAATATAATTTTAATAATTTATTTAGTACTATTCATAGCTTCCAAATTAAGTTCTATGTTATAATGGTTATGTTTAAATAATAATATTTTAATAGAGTGCCACATTTTGTTTAAACCCGGTGTTCCATACATCTCAAGATATTGAAGGGGTTTAACTTATTTTAGAAATATATTTTAAATTCTCAGAGTGTTAATTTATATTATAATCTTGGTTTTTTTGTCACATATTCTATCAAACATGATATTCATTTTTTTTAAATCTTAGGGTTCTACATTATCCCTTCCCCCAAACAAATTACATCCTCAAAATATAATCTCGATCTTAGTGATAAAGAGTTTGAAAAAATGAGAACATTGGTGGAAAGTTAATATATATACATGGAAGAAAATACTAATTCACAAGGATTAATAGATATTGATAGATATCATTGACCATAAGAAATTGAATGATCAGAGAAATTTGAAAACCAAAAAACCATAAATCTGTGATGAAAATAATAATAATAGAATATCATTTTCATTTTAAGTTAATTTTCCTAAATTTGAGGGAGTATACTATGATCTAGACTAATAACATAAGGAAATATACATACTTAATACCCTTATATTTCACAGGAAAAATTTCATCTTTTTTTATTCTTTGATCATTTTACATTTCATTTCTTACTACAAGAAATGAATATCCAAGATAACTTTTTTATATCTCAAACAATATAATTAACTTTTAACTAATTATAATATCCATAAATTAGTGACAAGTCCTTCCATATACATTAATATATAAACCTAAATAGTACCACCTAAAGTTTAAATTAATTTATTCCATAATTATTTATCCATCAAATCATTTAATTTAAAATAATTACTTATTAATCAAAACATCATGTAGGCTAGTGGTAGGTGATTTAACCTTATCACCCTTTAATTGTAGTTTCAAGCCCCGCAACTTTGACAGATGTGATGGGTTGTCACTCAACATGTGGGTTTCCTTTTTTCTAAAGCAATATTAATATAATTCCTATAATGTTCCCAAATTTCAATAACCCATAATTACCTAAATATCAAATATTATATAAACATTAAAGTTAACCAATACCTTCATAGAAACCTCTTATCCTTATTATCTCAATATTATGCACATATTAAGGGTTATCCTCCCTCAATAATGTGTTTTCAGAGAAGTTCACATTTCCATTGAATCACTTTTCCTGGTCATTGGTACCATTCAATATATTCTCTAAAATCCTTAATGAAATGGTAATGTAGTAAAATACTTATTCATTTTATAATTCTTACAACTATAATATCATTTATTAAAATAATCCTATAACATAATTCTTGAATCCAAACACAATAATGTTAATCATTCCACTTTTTCTATAGTAATATCATAAGCTTGACCTTAATACCTTATCTCATTTTGAGGTATATTTCCTTGATGCTTGAGGAATTAATTTTTGTAGTGTCCAATATCCTTATAGTTAAATAATTGCATATTGGTAGATTATTTATTACCCTTTAAATCATGAGCATGGTGGAATTTTTATCCACACCTGAAGAAAAAATAATTGTCCTTTTAATCATATACCAAGGTGTTTACTTCCATAAGTATCATATGTTGTAAAATTTTTCTTTCCCTTCTTCCTCTTATACATTTTGTACTCTATCATCCTCTTATTCTCTTTCTTCCCTTTGAATATATAAGCCTTAGAGAATTTTTTTTGTTTCTTGATAGTGGAATATATTATATCCTCTTATGATGAGAAATTTTGGGATACTAGTTCCCTTTGGAGGATTGTCTTAATCCCATCAAATAAATGGTCAATATTTATCTTTGGATTAAATATGTAGTCTAAAACATTAATTGATAACTTTTTAAGGTTGGATTTATACTTATAAATATTTTATTCTTCTATTGTTCTTAGACTTAGGAATTGTTGCTCCATATCTACTTATTGTTTGTGAGTAAAATAATTTTACAACAATATTACCTTAAAATCTTTCCGATCCATGATTGTTACTTCTTTATTATCCTTAGTTTATTGAATTAATGATTAGCATTGATTTGTATCCCTTATGAGATGATAAATATTTATGATAACCTTCTCCCTTTCATTACTTATCAAAGAGAAAAATATCTTCTTTAGGGAACTTATCCATTTCTCAGCTACAAATATATTTTTTGTTCCACTAAATGATGGGTGTTTTTAACGCATGAAGTGGTATAACATTATTACACCATGTGGTATATCAGTATTATTCTCCATATAGGCAAGGTTATTGCTCCTAAAACCATTTTTTTATTATTTTTGAAAATCCACTTTTTGGATAAGTGGGAACCTTACAAAACTGCATTTCCATAGAAACCAAAAAAACCGATTTAAAATTTAAAATTTAAATTTAAAAATTAAAAATTCATCATTCAAACAGAAAAAACATCACCACCTCAGGCCACCACCCGCCTCGTGTTGTATACCTGGACATAAATTGACCTTTCATCTCACCATATCACTAGTGAGGAATACCATTGGATTCCATCATATTCATCGTTAAAGAATCATAATCTTCATTGAAAAACACCCAAATAAATACCACAAAACATCAGGTCCCTCATATATGAACAAAAACCTTGACTACCGAATACAACTATCATCCCAAACATCATTGATGTTTTAACCCACCAAAAAATTTGAAGAGAACAACTTCACCAGAACCACGACCAAAAGTCCCTCTTCATCGACCAACACTGAACCCTGTAACATAGAAATCACTTAAAAAACCAACCAAACGTTGAATTAACATCACCAAAGTAACATTAAAAACATCACAAGATCAAAAAAAATCAATGATTCCCCCTATAATACACTAAGATGAATCCAAACCACCTGATTTAGATAGCCAATATTTAAGACATCTCAAGTGCACCATCTCAACATAAACCTTTTGCATCATCGACACCTCAAGTAGTCGACACCACAAATGTCGGTCACACACTTGTGAAGATGAACACCCCCAGTATGATCCAAAACCACCACTGAGGGTAATCACATCAAACCAAATGGGGTCAAGTGTGGTGAATCTAGTAGAAATAGGAGATGAAGAATGATCAAACACCACTGCATGCTATGAAAGAACCAAACTACGAGATCTACACAAAAACATGAAACAACAGAACACTTGATCAACACCCAACTCGCAATAAAAATCCACCAACTAAACCATCATGATATACCAAGAATGGGGTATAACATGACAGAGAAGGCGAAAAGAGCAGTGATGGGGTTGAACGAGACCCTCAACTACAAAAACACAACACCTACCGAAATAAGAACCCTAACACCAAAGAAAGGATAAACATAAATAGAGAGAATAGACAACAATCGTTAGGTGGAATAAGATCAAGATGAGAAGTAAAATAATGAGGGAGATAATAGAGGGATGTTGCCTTAGGAAGAAGATGAAGAATCCCTAAATTGCAAAGGGAATAAAAATAGGGTTTCCAAATAAGTCAGATGATGAAGAATTAAAAAAAGAGATATAGAGAGGAATAAAAGATAAGAAACACTCACTATTTGAGGGGTGATGAGGCATAAGTAAAAGAGAGAAGGGGAAGAGATCAGAAGCTCTATCACCGGAATCGTAAAGAGATTACGAGGAAAACCTAGATGATGATAAGAAGAGAGTGAGAGAGAGAACCAGGGGAATGTAAATCCATATTTCTAGAAAATTTTATTCCTCATAACCAGAGATAGTTTCCCTAATATGGTTATAATTTGATCAAATCTAACTCTATCTCTATCTCAAGATTCATTATCTAGTCCAGGGGGAAATCCCTACATGGGGTATGTGTATTGATATGGTTCTCATTCCTTCAACTATGAACTATTTCTAAGAAATTCCATACACTAGATTAGATCATAACATTATGAAACTAATATATAATTCCAGAACAAGTAAATAAGTTCAAAAAAGCTATAAAATTTATGTATAGCTAATCTCACACTCATAAACATGGTTTCATTGAGATTATTTTCAAATCATGAAAATATTTTTAAATATTTCATAATGTTTTATAAAGAAAATATGAATCAACCTAATAATATCCCCTAAGAGTGTCAAAATAGGTTCACATCAAGTCCTTTTTTCATATACTAGGTATTGCTAGAGTCAAGCCCAATGTTCCTTTTTCAGAGTTATTATAACTAGGTACATCTATTCTAGAACCACATCCACTTGTATTATCTAGATAGAGATTTATTATTAGGTAAAACACATAATATCTACCTTATCAAAACATTAGGATATTATTTTATACTTATCCTCAATGTATATCATAGGTTTATGTACCCTAATCTATGTTTTCCTAAATATAGTTCCTAAGGTTTCTACTAAACTTCCTCTGATACCAACTATAAAGACCCCAACCCTCGTAGCTTAGAGTCAGTGATTAATTTATTACATTAGTATAAGATACAAAGAATCATATCCCAAAGGACTGAATAGATTAGTATTCTTGGTAAACTAGATACATATTTTAATCTCATATTCTAATTGAAAACATAAAATGAAATATAGTATTTTCTTGGAGTACACCATTCTTTCCTTTACCATACCACTATATATCAATCATAATAAACATCCTAGTATCCTGGTGAAAATAAAACATAATAAAGGCGTGATCTTATATGCTCAGTAAGGGTAAGAGTACAATAGAAGGTAACGTGAATAAATAATGTATAATCAATAAGGTAAGTTAAATAACTTAAACACGTGTCATTTAATCAATAACTTGAGCATAATATTGTAGTAATAAATGATAATCAGATATTTCCATATAAATAATCACATGAACTCAAAACATAACCATGGATATTATAAATAATCTAATAATCACATGGAATAATAATAATTCAATTCATAATGATGGAATACATAATGTTGGACATCTGAAACATACTGTTTAGGCCTTGTGCCAAGACATCTAAATAAATGGGTAAGGCCTCATCCAAAACCCAATCTATTTTGTCTCATGATATCTACTGATGCATCGAGGGGATATAGTAAGTCCCAACTATCACTTACTAATTCCAATTAATTCCTCATATTAAATGGGTGAAAAATAATCAACGTGAATATTCATATTGAAAAACTATTATACAAAATGTTAATAATTACCCCAATCAATAAACATAATCATAAACCATTCAATGTAATATGAAGAATGGTATTAGAATAGTACATCCCTATTCAAACTGATCATAAACCATACATTTAAATAATATGTATGGTTTCATTATAACATATCCCTAGTGGGGAGTATGTAAAATAAGGGTTTTTATCATTAATGAATATAAATTCCATGAAATTTATTTTAAATAATTTTTGAGGAAAATAAACTTTTCACTTTCAAAATAACCTTTTAAAACTAAAAAGTTTACAAAATATTTTGAAAAATATTTTATTTGAAAAAAAAAATTAAACTTTTAAAGTAATCTTTAAAACATTTATTGGTTATGATGTTGGAAAATTATATTCATTCCATACACATTAAAACAAATATTCCTTTAACATTTTAGATAAAATCCAAATGGGCCTTGTTTGGAAAACAATATGAAAATTACTTTCAAAAAAATATACAAAAAGTTAACCATGGGAAGAAAATTATTTAATAAATAATCTATAAAATTTTAAAAACATTTTTGAAAACATTTTTTAAAAACATGGTTTTGGAAGAAAAATATTCTATCGAATAGGGAAATGTAGTTGGATTTTATTTAAAACATTTTATAAAACATTTTAAGTACCAAAGATATAAAAAATTGCACTTATAATTGAAAAATCTAATAAATAACCACATAATAATAATATATAATGATTTTAAGATCAAATAATTCCCACAAGGGAGACTTAAAAATAAACAATCTAGAATAATGATGAGATTGTTAAATAAATCCTTACCATTTTGGTAACATTTGAATCATAATCCCAATGAAATAAATAACATAAACTAAAAATTTAATTACCATAAATAGAAATAGATTTGTTATATAACATATTAGATGGGTAATTATATACACCACACAAAGAAACAAGTGGTAAATATGGGATATGTCCGATGAAAGAAAAACTGAGACGAGAAACCCTTACCTCAAGTTCAACTTCCTTTGTATGTGTCTGAATGTAACACCCAAAGATTTCTTAGTACGTTATTTCTTCAAAGTAAATCAATAACTTGCACTACATGCAACACTGAGTTCAAGCGCACCATGACTTACCAAACTAGCCATTTAAAAGCGGTTATTAAATAGTATTAACTGAATTTTTAACTTTATATAATCTTATAATTTTAGAATCCATATTATGAGTTTCTTAGACATAATGTAAGAACAAATTCATTTTTTTCAGATAAAAGAAGTATTTTTCAAAAAATGCAATTTTACCGCTTTTTAATGGAGAACCATTTTTAAATCCAATATTTGAATCTTTTATATATTAAATATGACAAAATAAACTTCTTCTTTAGAATCTGGACATAAGAATTTAGTTTTAATAAATTTTTTATGTTTTTCTGATAACTTTCATATTTGGGTGAATAATGAAAATACTATATTTCAACTAAAAACAACTTTTTTATTCAAAATAATTTTTAGTGTTAAATTATAAATTTTAATGGTTTTGAAGTATAAATAGATTATATTTTGACTATTTAATCCAATTATGGTCATTGTAAGTAATTTCACTTTGAAATTGGACATAAACATGTGTCAAACTTTTCAAAGTTATTATTTCTTAAAAATACGCCATTTGGTTTTGACAGCGGGAATTAATTTTAAATTAATAAATTAAACTTATGTGTTATGAATTTGGTAAAATATACTTCATTATTGAATTTGGAATATCAAAATTAGCTTAGGGTAATTTTTTGGTATTTTTCTGAAAACTTTTAATTTTTGATGAATAGTGAAAAACACTAAGTTATAGTTTAAAACCGAATTTTTATTTAAATAATTAATTGTTTTATTTAAATTTATTTTAGTTCAAAATAGTTATATAATACCTATATAAGTTCAATTTAATTCATTAGAGTTGGTTTATAATAATTTTAGATATATAAAAATTTTATTGAACTTTTCACCGTCTTTTACCCATCTCCAAGGAGAATTTTCAAATTCACATAAAACTTAATTTTACCGCTTCTGTGAGTGGAATTTCGAAAATCCGAGAGAAACGGTTAATATCAAGGAGTAAAATTTGGTTCAATAAGATAAAAATAATTTTGGTGAATAGTAACTTTTTACTTTTATTTACCATGGTAAAAAGTAAATAGGGTAATTAAGGGTAAAAATGATATTATTATTACCCTAACACATGTCCTAATTCTATTGGCTAAGTGTAATTCGACCAAAAACAACCTTAGAAATAAAATATGACCCTTTAGGTCCACTTGGATTAGATTAATACATTTATTATTATTTTGTTTAAAGAAGAGTTAAAAGAGTTAAAATCAAATTTTAATGAGTAAACCATTTTTAATATATCATTATAAATAAGATAAATTAGACTATAAATATTCATTAAAAATATAAAAATATTTCCTACATAATTGTATTTTATTTATAATTTTTATAGATTAAATAATTAAATTTATTAATGACACGATGATGATGCAGTAATTACTTTATTATTGAAAGAATCAAATAAATGGTATTATAAATATAATTTCGAAGTTTTTATGAAATCCATAAATTTTATAGGTGAATATGACATGTTATTATTGATTCAATGTATTTTATTTGAAGTAATCATGCTGTTATTATTTTAACAAAAAAACAAATATCAAATAGTGTTAAAATTGACATAAAATAGTTTTTAAAACAAATATTATATTATTAATTGATATAATGGCTTTAAAAATATAATGTTTGGCCAAAAGACTTATATAATAATATATATGACATTAATGAACCACTTGGAGTTTTCTTGGAAGTTTATAGTAAGTTTATTAACCATATAATTTAAAAATACAAAGATACATGGTAAATGTCAAACTATTTAACTAAGAGTTAAATCTAAAAGATAAGGGTAAAATAGTGACCCAAACTTGTCTAAAACCTATTGGTTGAGTGTTTTTCGACCCATAACCACCTTATACTTCAAATAATCCAGTTTTTAGCCATTATAAACCGAATATGAATTTATTATAAAATAATATTTTAAGTTTTTTCAAAGGTGCCCCTCACCCCTCTTATAAAAGGGCACTCCCCCTTCACTCTAATTTACACCTTCTAAGTCATTTGGATCGGCCAACCCCTGCCCAAATACCTTCTTAACTATCCTACCTTAAACCTAGAGGTCTTAGTTTGATCATAAATCCAACCTAAGGAGCCCTATTGATCAAATCAAAAGGAAGAACCCGAAGAAGAGGTAATGATTTCACCACCCTCTTTCAAGTTCCTTTTTTCTTCCACTTCCTTTTTCTTTGTTGTTTCCATTATAAAATAATAACTCCAGTATCTTATATATAATTTAATTTTATTATAATTATGGTACAACAAAATTCATTATTCTATCCACCCTTTGAATGACATGTCACTATACGTGCGTCCGTACGGCTTACCGTCTCCACGTCGTGGTGTAATTGTTATTCAATACATTATTATTTGGATGTGTATAATAATGATGTGTATTTGATGTAAATAATAAATATAACATGAAAAGGATTCTTTATATATTATATACCATCCAATTATATTATATTTTAATATCAAAAGAATGATATTTTCTCTCGTGCGTACGTACGGATTACCGTCTTCACAATGCGATGAGATTCATTTCAAGTTCACCATTCATCGACGATTATAAAAATATATATTACTAATAAGTATGTAATATATGACATAATAATTCTACTGGAGAAATATATATTTATATATATAAGTATTTATGTACTTACATATATCTTATTCACTTACTTCTATTCAATACTATATGAAAACGGAAACAGCGTTTATGCGTACGTACGAGCTACCGTCTCCATAAACGGTGTTTTCCATTAAATATATATGTCTATTATACATATTTATATTCTAAATATATATGATATATAAATCATTTTTTATATTCTGGAAGTATTTAAATCATGATCTAAGTGATACAATCAAGATTAACAAGTTAAGACATGTATGATAAAGAAAGCGATTATTACCTGAAATATTAATATAACATGGAAATTATTATTAAATGGGTTGTATAAATTCATAAATGAATAATGTATGATATCATAAATATTAATATGGTTCTTGTATAATATAATAACATACTATAGTCTCCATACGGGAGGTTAAATGTACCCTTGACTAAAGTAAAATGCAAGGTAAGGGGTTTTCATCTCACTCCTTATTCCCGTGAGATTCATGCCATATTTCCACTATTACCTTTTGTGTGGTGTATGTACTTCCCATAATTGTATTCTTTGTGTAATACACTTTAATTTATGTGTATTTAAATATTCATTGTATGATACTTCTTTCACCGGGTGTATGTTTTGTAAGTTACCAAATTGGTAAGGGTTAATTCCTCAATATCATTATTATCTGAGATTGTTTATGTGTAAGTATTTACTGGGACATTTTTATCATCCATGTCCATTTTTCATAAAAATGATTTAAAAATGAATATTTTAAGGATTTTTTAAAGGTACTCTTTATCAAGATCAGAATTTTAATTTTTTTTAAATATTTATCTTTCCAAATATTTTTAATTAATGTCCATGTTTTCAAAATTATTTTAAGGATTTATTTATATGGACATGAATGTTTTGAAATGATAATTATTTTCAAAAGTTTCAAAGTGTTATGGGACACTTAGATTCAAAAATCTCTTTTAAATTACTTCCTTTATAAATGTGTGACTTTTAAATGATTTTACAAAAAAGGATATTTCTCTCATAAAGTTTTAATCATCATTTTCAACTATGTCAATATATTTTACTGGATATTATTTCTTATTGAGGTTCATTTATTATAATACAATCTTTCATATTGTATTGAATGAGTTATGATATGTTTGATTGTGGATTTTTTATTTATATACCATTCATGGTATATGGTTAATGTATTGAAATTTCTTATGATAGTTTTAATAGGAATGTTAATGTTATGTTTCAACTTTTTCATATTTGAAATGCAGTGGACTTAGTAAGTGACGGGTGGAGTCCGCTATAGCTCCTCGATGCATCGGTATGTCTCATGAGACAAACTAGTGTCTTGGAGCGAGGCCTTGACAAAAAATTAATTTGTAGTCTTGGAACGAGGCCTTGACTATGTGGTATTGATGTTCGGTATTAGGCATTACCTCATTGTGAAATTAGTTATTACATGTGATTATTCGACTAGTAGAATATCCATGTGCAAGTTTATATGGTAATGTTTCATTTATTTTTACCATATTATGTTCAAGTTTATGTTTAAAAGGATGTTGTTTTTATTACCCATCTTTCCTTAAAAAGTTTATAGCTTCCGCTAAATTATTTACCCTTACTGAGCATCTGAGCTCACCCCTTTCTTATGTTTTATTTTCCTAGGATTCCAAGAAGTGTATTATGATTGATATGTAGGGTTAAGATATAGGGAAAAATATAATTATCAAATAACTATATGTGTTGTGTTTTATGTTTTAGATTTTAATGTAAAGTTAATGTATGTAATCTATTTTCCAAGACTGCTAAACTGATCGGTTCTTCGGGACTTGATTCCTTGTAATCGTTCTAATGTATTAAAATAATGCATCGGCTCTGGGTAACTGGGTTCGGGGTGTTACAGTTGGTATCAGTGGAATTTTAGAAATAACCTTGAAAGCTAGATTTAGATAAACTTTGATTAGAGCACATAGACCTAAGATAGAATTTGAGGATTAGTATAGAAGGGCTTCCTATAATTTTGGTAATGTAGAGATTTTGTAAGTTTTCCAAGCAAATACATCCCTGTCTGGATACGAGAAGGTAGAGGCAGCTCTGGCACGGATGTACCTAGGGGTAAAAAAAACCGCTTTGAGCTAGACTTGAATGGGAAATGGTGCATGACAACAGGCCTTGATTCACTCTTGGTTACGACACTCTCGGGGGATATTCTTAGGATAATTCTCATTTTATTTAAAAATCATTTTGAAGGGTTTATGAGTATATACTTTCTCAATGAAAACATCTTTATTATTATGGATTATATCAATAAATCGTTCAATTTATGTTAGGTATTTTACAATATTGGAATTATTCATTGCAATTAATAAACTAACCAAGTTTATGCTATTGTATAAAAATGGATCCTAGTAGAAGGAATGTGAACTCCAGCAATACGTTTGATCCAAAGAGTAAGAAGAATCATATCTTTCACAGTATTAATCCAACATTTAGAAGGGAAATAGTCTCCCATGTATTCTCAACATATGAAGAAATAGTATCATGTGTTAATAAGTTAAGTAAATAATTCTCCGAGTTCTATGGCTTTGAAGGGAAGAAAGACAAGAAAAGGATGGAATAGAGAAGGATGAATAAAGGGAAGATGGAAAAGAAGAATTTTCCCATATGTGATAACTGTGGGAAGAAACACCCTAGAACTTGCCTGAAGGGAATGGGAGTTTGTTATAAGTGTGGAGAAATAGGACACCATGTACGTGACTACAAAGGTAAGAAAAAGGTTTCAAATGAACAATGATTCATCTACAAGTAGTTGGGATACTACGTGATCCAATGTCCAAATCATCAGAGTATGCCCCAAATGATGATATTGGATAATAATCAAGTTATGATAAAACCTCAGATGAAGAGGAATGCCTAGTGTTCTTATGTTGTTATTATATAATTATTTAAATTGAGTGTTGTATCAACAGTATATTGGTTACATGAATTATGGAGATAAATATGCATTGTACTGCAGTACTATTTTATTGAGGATTTGAGATTATATGGTTCCAAGAAAAGTGACTTAATAGTAAACTACACTTTTTTGGAAAATTCATGGTTGAAGGAAAGGTAATCCTTAATATGGTCCTGATAATGAGGTAGTGATTTTGGAATAAGAGATGGTTGATTTTGGTAATTCAGTATGTTGCGGTGTTGTAAAAGAATACATGATGAAGGAATTCACATGTTATTACCTGGGAAAAAGGATCCTCATTATGTTTACCTTCCATATAAATTTTGGACTGAGAGTTTGGACAGAAGTATTTTGGATAAGTATAAAGGTTTGAATGGATTATATTTTATATTTGATACTATTGTTTAGGTTATTTTTGGATATTTATAAAAAGGACAACACGCAGACCGTGTGACAACCCGTCGCGTCGGACAAAGATGCAGGAATCGAACCCACAACCATAGTGTGATTGGGATTTATTGCCTACCACTGAACTGTATGAAGTCCCTGGAGTGTATAATATAGTTTTTTTTAAGTTCTGATAGATGAATTATAAATTTATTTTTGGAACCCAATACAGTTTGGATAAATAGAATATTTTTGAGTTTATTACCTTTTGGAGTGAAAGTGGGTTTGTGGTAAAAATTTAGTAAAGAATGAGTGTCTACATGAAAAGTAAGTGTATTTCCTTACGTTATTAGTAAATCTCATAAATAAATTACTTAACTTTATGAAAGGTAACTTAAAAACAAAAACATTTTCGGTAAACTTTTCCTACTGGGGAATCAAAGACCGTTTAACCAATCAGAAGTTTGTGATTTTCTTGTAGTTAACTTTCTCCTAATCCTATTTTCTACAACTCTCCATCAGACCATGATGGTTTGTTTCTCCTCCATATCCATGTTTTCATAGAATCCTAGTATGGTCTATCTCGGGTGACCTTTGTACTTCTCTTTCCTTCTTTTAAAGTTATATTTTTATAAACCCAATTTCCAATGTGGGTTTTCCCACAAAGGTATTTTTTATTTTTATCCTTTTATTTTTTAAGAAAAATTTGAAATTGCAAGGACACAATCTATTTAAGGAGGGAAAAATGGAACACCCGAAGATTTCTTAGTACGTTATTTCTTCAAGGTAATTCAATAACTTGCACTACACGCAACACTGAGTTTAAGCACACCACGACATACCAAACTAGCCGTTCAAAAGCAGTTATTAAATAGTATTAACTGAATTTTGAACTTTATATAATACTTATAATTTAATAATCCATATTATTAGTTTCTTAGACATAATGTAAGAACAAATTCATTTTTTCAGATAAAAGAAGTATTTTTCAAAAAATACAATTTTACCGCCTTTTAATGGAGAACCTTTTTTAAATCCAATATTTGAAACTTTTATATATTCAATTTGACAAAATAAGATTCTTCTTTAGAATGGGGACATAATAATTTAGTTTCAATAAATATTTGGTGTTTTTCTGATAACTTTCATATTTGGATGAATAGTGAAAAATATTATATTTTAACTAAAAACAAATTTTTTAATCAAAATAATTTATAGTGTTAAATTATAAATTTTAGTAGTTTAGAAGTATAAATAGATTATATTTTTACCATTTAATCCAATTATGGTAATTTTAAGTAATTTCACTTTGAAATTGGATATAAACAAGTGTCAAACTTTTGAAAGTTATTATTTCTTAAAAATACGCCATTTGGTTTTGACAACGGGAATTGATTTTAAATTAATAAATGAAACTTCTATGTTTTGAATTTGGTAAAATAGACTTCATTATTGAATTCAGAATATCAAAATTAGCTTAGGGTAAATTTTTGGTATTTTTCTGAAAACTTTTGATTTTTGATGAATAGTGAAAAACACTGAGTTATAGTTTAAAACTGAATTTTTATTTAAATAATTATTTATTTTATTTAAATTTGTTTTATTTAAATTTATTTTAGGTCAAAATATATACATAATACATATATAAGTTCAATGTAATTAGTTGGAGTCGGTTTATAATAATTTTAGATATATATAAATTTTATTGAACTTTTCACCGTCTTTTACCCATCTCCTAGGAGAATTTACAAATTCACATAAAACTTAATTTTTTCACTTATATGAGTTGAATTTAGAAAATTTGAGAGAAAAATTTAATATCAAGGAGTAAAATGTGGTAAAATAAGATAAAAATAATTTTTGGTGAATAGTAACTTTTTACTTTTATTTACCACGGTAAAAAGTAAATAGGGTAATTAAAGGTAAAAATGATATTATTATTACCCTAACACATGTCCTAATTCTATTGGATAAGTGTAATTCGGCCAAAAACAACCTTATAAATAAAATATGACCCTTTAGGTCCACTTGGATTAGATTAATACATTTATTATTATTTTGTTTAAAGAAGAGTTAAAAGAGTTAAAATCAAATTTTAATGAGTAAACCATTTTTAATATAGCGTTATACATAAGATAAATTCGACTATAAATATTCATTAAAAAGATAAAAATATTTCCTACATAATGGTATTTTATTTATAATTTTTTTAGATTAAATAATTAAATTTATTAATGACACGATTATGATGCAGTAATTACCTTATTATTGAAAGAATCAAATAAATTGTATTAAAAATATAATTTCGAAGTTTTTATGAAATATATAAATTTTATAGGTTAATATTACATGTTATTATTGATTAAATGTATTTTATTTGAAGTAATCATGTTGTTATTATGTTAACAAAAAAATACCAAATAGTGTCAAAATTGACATAAAATAGTTTTTTTTAAAAATATTATATTCTTAATTGATATAATGGCTTTAAAAATCTAAGGTTCGGCCAAAAGACTTATATAATAATATATATGAAATTAATGAACCACTGGGTATTTTATTGAAAGTTTATAGTAAGTTTATTAACCATATAATTTAAAAATACAAAGATACATGGTAAATGTCAAACTATTTAACTAAGAGTTAAATCTAAAAGATAAGGGTAAAATAGTGACCCAAACGTGTCTAAAACTTATTGGTTGAGTGGTTTTCGACCCATAACCACATTATTCTTTAAATAATACAGTTTTTAGCCATTATAAACCGAATATTAATTTATTATAAAATAATATTTTATGTTTTTTCAAAGGTTCCCCTCACCCCTCTTATAAAAGGGCACTCCCCCTTCACTCTAATTCACACCTTCTAAGACATTTGGCTCGGCCAACCCCTGCCCAAATACCCTCTCAAATATACTCCCTTAAACCTAGAGGTCTTATTTTGATCATAAATCCAACCTAAAGAGCCCTATTGATCAAATAAAAAGGAAGAACCCGAAGAAGAGGTAATGATTTCACCACCCTCTTTCAAGTTCCTTTTTTCTTCCACTTCCTTTTTCTTTGTTGTTTCCATTATAAAATAATAACTCCAGTATCTTATATATAATTTAATGTTATTATAATTATGGTACAACCAAATTCATTATTCAATACACCCTTTTAATTACATGTCACTATACGTGCGTCCGTACGGTTTACCGTTTCCACGTCGTGGTGTAATTGTTATTCAATGAATTATTATTTGGATGGGTATAATAATGATGTGTATTTGATGTAAATAATAAATATAACATGAAAATTATTCTGTATATATGATATACCATCCAATTATATTATATTTTAATATCAAAATAATGATATTTTCTCTCATGCGTACGTACGGATTACCGTCTTCACAATGCGATGAGATTCATTTCAAGTTCACCATTCATCGATGATTATAAAAATATATATTACTAATAAGTATGTAATATATGACATAATAATGCTACTGGAGATATATATATTTATATATATAAGTATTTATGTACTTACATATATCTTATTCACTTACTTCTATTCAATACTATATGAAAACGGAAACAGCATTTATGCGTACGTATGGACTACCGTCTCCATAAACGGTGTTTTCCATTTCATATATATGTCTATTATAAATATTTATATTCTAAATATATATGATATAAAAATCATGTTTTATATTCTAGAAGTATTTAAATCATGATCTAAGTTATACAATCAAGAGTAACAAGTTAAAACGCGTATGATAAAGAAATTGATTATTACCCGAAATATTAATATAACATGGAAATTATTATTAAATGGGTAGTATAAAGTCGTAAATGAATAATGTATGATATAATAAATATTAATATGGTTCTGTTATAATATAATAACATAATATATTTGTCATACAGGAGGTTAAATGTACCCTCGACTAAAGGAAAGTGCAAGGTAAGGGGTTTTCATCTCACTCCTTATTCCCGTGAGATTCATGCCATATTGCCACTATTACCTTTTGTGTGGTGTATGTACTACCCATAATTGTATTATTTTTGTAATATACTTTAATTTATGTGTATTTAAATATTCATTGTATGACACTTCTTTCACAGGGTGTATGTTTTGTAAGTTACCAAATTGGTAAGGGTTAATTCCTCAATCTCATTATTATCTGAGATTGTTTATGTGTAAATATTTATTGGGAAATTTTTATCATACATGTCCATTTTTCATAAAAATTATTTCAAAAAGAATATTTTAAGGATTTCTGAAAGTTACTCTTTATCAATATCAGAATTTTAAATGTTTTAAAGATTTATCTTTCTAAATATTTTTACTTAATATCCATGTTTTCAAAATGATTTTAAGGATTTATTTATATGGACATGAATATTTTGAAATTATAATTATTTTCAAAAGTTTCAAAGTGTTATGGGACACTTTGATTCAAAAATATATTTTAAATTACTTCCTTTATAAATGTTTGACTTTTAAATAATTTTTCAAAAAAGGATATTTCTCTCAAAAAAAATTACTCATCATTTTCAACTATGTCAGCATCCTTTACTGGATATTATTTTTGATTGAGGTTCATTTATTATAATAAAATCTTCCATATTGTATTGAATGGGTTATGAAATGTTTGACTGTGGATGTTCTATTTTTATACCATTCATGATTTATGGTTAATGTATTGACATTTCTTATGCTAGTTTTAATACGAATTTTTATGTTATGTTTCAACTTTTTCATATGAGGAATGAAATGGACTTAGTAAGTGACAGGTGGAGCCCGCTATAGATCCTCGATGCATTACTATGGCTCATGAGACAAACTAGTGTCTTGGAACGAGGCCTTGACAAAAATTTTATTTGTAGTCTTGGCACGAGTCCTTGACTATGTGGTAATGATGTCTGGTATTAGATATTCCCTCATTGTGAAATTAGTTATTACATGTGATTATTCAACTAGTAGAATATCCATGTGCATGTTTATATGGTAATGTTTCATTTATTTTTACCATATTATGTTCAAATTTATGTTTAAAAGGATGTTCTTTTTATTACAAATATTTCCTTAAAAAGTTTATAGCTTTTTCTAAATTATTTACCCTTACTGAGCATCTGAGCTCACCCCTTTCTTATGTTTTATTTTCCTAGGATTCCAAGAAGTCTATTATGATTGTTATGTAGGGTTAAGCTACAGGGAAAAATAGAATTCTAAAAGAACTATCTATGTTGTGTTTTATGTTTCAGATTTTAATGTAAAGTTAATGTATGTAATTTATTTTCCAAGACTTCTAAACCGATCGGTTCTTCGGGACTTGATTCCTTGTAATCGTGCCAATGTATTAAAATAATGCACCGGCTTTGGGTAACTGGGGTCAGGGCGTTATACTGAACCTCCTGTATAATAAATAAATATTTAATATACATATATTATATAACTATAATCATATATATCATACCATATATGATTTAATTGTAGTCTTTTATCACATATTTATTGTCAATTCCTTGTTAAAATAACTATTTTGGGTGATAATTACTTTATTTTTCATGTCTGTTTTGGTAAATAATTTTACTCCTTTTACTTTTGTCATAGTTAAATCATCTCCAGAATGTCAAAAATGATATAAATATCATATATATATATATATATTCATTATATATTTATATATTGTAATATATATAATTTAATGATAGAAAATGAATTACACCATTAATGGAGATGGAAAGCCATATATATGCATAAACTATGTTTCCATTTTCTCAAAGGATGGAAAAAAGGAAAATATATATTAATTAAACTTAATATAATCATTAATATTTTTTATATATAATTTATATTAATCAAATCTATCCTTATTACCATTCTTGTAAAAAAAATCACATCGCTATGTAGTGGCGGTAGTCCATACGTACGCATGAGTGGCATTATTGTTTTACAACATATTGGAAGGTAAGAAGTTATATGTGATATGATATTTAAAGTAGTATTAATAGGTCATAAATATAATATATATTCATTAAATATATCCTTATTACCTTTCATGTAAATCATAATCAAAAAATGAATCACAGCGCTTCATGTGGTGGTAATCTGTCGTACACACGAGCGACATTATTATATCCCCCATAGAATGAAAGTAAGAATATATATGTGATATAATAATTATATAAGTATAATAATTAGATAAATATAATATAAATGTGATAAATCTATCAGTATATCCATCCTTGAAAGGTGGTTATGGAAAACAAATTACATTGGTTCATGAGACAGTAGCCCGCTGTACACACGATCGACAATTTTATTTCCTATTTGATGGAAGTAGATATGGATATAGGTTATTATATTAACAAATAAATCTAATTATATATTATATACTTTTTTTATTATTTAATCATATTTGTATAATATTATAAAAATATATAAGAATAAGTAAAATGAAAATACATAGTTAAAAACTTTACCTTTTCTTCAGGAAAACTCTTTAGGTTAACCTAAAGACTTCCTAGATTGAATTTATGATCTAAAAAAAGTATCTAGGATTCTTGTATGGATGTGAGGAAGATATTTTGGTATTTATTGTCTTAAAAAAATGTTTTTGTGAGTTTTTAGAGTAGATGAGAGTAGGTGGCCTTTTATAAGTGGGGGAGAGGACACATTTGGGGTTTTTTAAAAGAATATAGTGTACCCACGTTTTTAACATTCCAAAAGCATAAAAAAATGAATAATTATTGAACATTATATATTATAAGTTATAACTATATCCATAAAATGGGTTTTTTAAAAGTTTTATTTCATTTTAACCCTTATCTTCTTAGTTTAACCCCTGGTAAACCCATCTTTACCTTAACTGCAGCAATTAATTTTTACTGTTTTAAATATTCATTATGGTAAAAAATTAATTTGAACTTATTAGATAATATAAATTATACTAATTTAAAATATGGAATCCTTTTTCCTAATTAAATTCATATAAGTGGCATAATTCAATTTAGAATTAAACTCATAGACATAATAAAAAGAAGATTCTCCAAAGAAAAAATTTCAAAATTTTAAAAAGTTTTTTATATAATAATTCAATTTTAAATTGATTCCAATGACCTAAATTAGTTAAAATTTAATATAATTGAACTAATTACTCTTTAATACCATTTAAAAATATAATTTAAATTTTTTAATAATTTAAATGAAAATATGGTTTTTAATAAAAATCAGAATTTTTCGCTATTCATCAAGAAAATATTCCTTTTAGAAAATTATCAAAAATTCACGAAAATATAATTTTTACATGTTTATTTAATAAATGAATTTTATTTTTAAATCAAATTTTAAAAAAGTTTTATAAATTAACATTAAATTATGTGCACAAAGTGTAACTAAATTGCCTTTTATAAAAATACATTTTTTCAGAAAACATTTCTTTCCCTTTCAATTGATCCTTATTTTATTTTTAATCAATAGATATATATTGAATTTATTATATTAACATGTAAAAAATATAATTTTTATAATTTATGTAGTCATATTCATACCCACATACTTAACATCTAGGATATAATGGTCATGTTTAAATAATAATGTTTTAATAGAGTGTCATATTTCATTTAAACTCGGTGTTGCGTGCATCGCAAGCTATTGAGGAGATTGAATTTATCTAAAAGTAAATATATTGTAAAGTATCGAGTTGTTATATTCTCTTCTAATATTTTTTTTACTTGTCATATCTACTATCGATCATGATGTTCCTCTTTTAAAATCTTTGGGTGTTACAATCACTTTCCAATTTCCACATGATCATAGCTCATCCCTTAGATAAGTTGATCATCTTGACATGTCTTAAATATGATGAACCCTTGATCAATATACTATTTTACTATAAATATTTCATCTTACTCATTAATCATATCATAATTCTTTTATTCTAATAGAAAAATCCATATGACCAGCCCTAGAGAAACCCTTTCTCTAACCAACTCATGCCATAACATTATTGGCTAGCACTTATTTTTACAATTCCTTAATCACAATAGGGTGTCTCACACATTTTAACTGTTATACCATATTTTATCACCATCCTCACTTGATCATATAGTAATCCCATCAATAACCCCTTACCTAACTCTACAAATTTGTGGAACTACGACATCCTAGACCTCATTATAACATGTCGGCACCCCTCAAGGTCCAACTCCCGAAACAATATCAAGGGTTGAACTATCACCCTAACTCGGACTATATACACACTCATAAGGAATCAAAGAAATCATCATGAATTGGAAATATATCATCATGACCTCACCTAATAATTTAAATGACCTATTTAACTCAATCTCACAATCTTAAAGATTTTACAAAATCCAACCTCAACATTTCACACATGTCCTCTAAGGCTAGTCATGCCAAATAATACAATTGAACATGAATCCCATTCATGTTATACTCATCCCATAAATAAATCATTCATCTTGATTTTTCTCCCAATACCATAATAAATATATTCTTCACATCCCTATAGCGTATATCTGATATCACCTTATATGCATCAAACTCAAATAAAAAGAATCTACTCGAGAATCCCATATATTAAAGTTCTCAAAAACCTAGGATAGCCCCTCTCTCTTGGATTACCCTCATACATCACAACTAATCTCAAAAAATTAAATTAAATAATTATTTTATTTAATTATAACACTTGACTCAAAAATATTATAATTCTTATATCAACTACACTATGATCTGTCACCTAGACCATAACCATACCCCACATAATTCACAACTCACGGAGCCACATACACGCTCCCGTATCCGATACTAAAAGGTAAATCACAAAACAATACACTCACTCTAAGTTTCTCATAAATATTCACATATCAGGAATATCATTATCAATACAAATACCCAATATAAGATATTAATCGTTACCAAGAATCCACATACCATACTACCCACTAGAGGATCAAGGTTTCATATACATGCATATAATGGAATCGCTCTATGATGATCTATATTAAGAAATATCATACCCATCATGTTTGGATTAGTATAATTCCACCAATAAGTTATTTAGTAAAACAAAAAATAAATTGTTATTAACACTCTAAATAACTAAAACCTATATTTTAAAAAAAAAATTGGAATCGTAATCACATATATTCGTACACATGTCATGTGAACCTATGTTCCTAATATGATGCATGAATTCCCACTTTATAGCCACCCTGATCCAAGATAAAATCCATAAATCAAATATCTATAAAACATTATATCCAATAAAAGTGAACTCAATGGTAATATCAAAAATCATGAACATCAATCCTGGATCCCTAGTAACTTGGACCTCATCTTAGTCAGGTGTTAGCTGGACACACAACAGAACATTCATCTAAACTCTACCCAGTCCTATCTTCAGTCTATCGTATCCTAAATAGTAATACAAATAAAATAAAATTATCTAATACCACTTTATAATGTCTCATACTATCCCAATCAATAGTAACCAGACTGATATTCTATATGACCTTAGGCACACGTCCCTATATGCTAGAGGTTTTTGATTAGTAGTGATGGTCTATGGTGATACATTAGGAAGACTATACACTCATGTAATACTAGAGAAAAATAGAAAAAATAATATGCAATAAATCATTATAATATCCAAACAAATAAAAATAACATCACATATATAGCCAACCCCAGAATAATAACATACCCATGCTATAGAAAAAATAGATTGTCCAACATGTCACATGATTCAATTAGACACTACCAAGATATCTTATGAGTAGATCAAACAAAACTTGAACCAAAATATGATAAATTAAAAGTAAATAACCTCAATATTTTCCTAAGTCCATACCTGGTCCCATCTCCTAACTTAGTCTAACTTATGATAATGAACAAACATTGGGCATATTCCCTACCTATAACTGTGATATAATATTTTCTTGGGTTCCAATTTTTCAGGGATGGTTGAAAAGAGTGTGGGTATAACTCAGTAGTAATCCACCAATGGTGTCCCTAACATAACTTGTAAATAGATTTCATGAATAATGAGATATTATCAATATAAATACCACATAAAAAACTATAAATAAAATAAATATCACCTCCCCAGGTACTATATGAGTCACTTGGGAGTGACCATACCTAATTTAGCCAATACTGAGATATCTCTAAAAAGGTCACATAAACATTCCATGCCTAATTCATCTAGTGTTGGGATGTCTCTAAACATGGAACATCACTAAGCAATGGAAAACATCATTCTATCTAAAGCCTCTTCCAAAATATCATCACTTGAGGGAACAACATCCCACCCTGGAACCTCATATTTCATACACCTAAGGGAATCATCCCTCCCCAAAACCTTATATATAATCATCACCCATGGATCATCCCTCCCCAGAACCTCATATAGCACACACCTAGGGGGTTTTCCTCCCTAAATCTTCATATATCATACACATGGAAGCATCATCTCTCCCTAGAACCATATATTTCATACACCTAGGTGAATCATTACTCCTTAAAACCTCATATATTATACACACAGGGAAAATACATCCCCAAAATCATCTCTAATATCTCATCACCCATGGGGGAATGGTTTCCCTCCCAAAAACCATCACAATATCATATCATCGTCATAAAAGTTATATCATTTCCTAGGTTGTTCGCTCAAGAACAAAACCCATTCCCATCACTACAATCATACCTCACTACAATTGTGTTAGCCTCTAAGTTCCATCCCTATCTCGGAATAACACAATACTATGGAACCATATATGGTTCCCTAGGTCACATAATGCTCTAAAGACCCCATGTGAGTTCTTTTACCTCATTCCCAAACCCTAGGGTTCATGCTCGTCACACAAGGGAATTTCTTTCCTCAATATATCCATTCTCACATCATGACCTAATCAGTCACATAGGAAACATCATATAAACCATCTATAAGAGAGTGGAATAAAGACCACCACACTTCCCAAGTTATACTAAGTTGGTCGTCTCACCAAACCTATACTTAAAACCATTCCATAGAATCCCTATTGGATACACACATATATTTGTGGAGGAGGAACACTCACCCATCACACTATTCAACTATCCAAGAGGCTCTAAAATATCCTAAGGTTTTAAATGAAATGTCTCTAAGTTAGATCTTCTCAATCCATTGCACTCCCCTAACCAGAGGGATCTAAGGGAACCTACCATGAGGTATATTATGGTCCTTTCATTTCATTTATATATCTCTAGGGTTTTCATTTCACATAACACATAATAATAATTAAACCCTATGATATAGAAGATTGAGGTATCAATCTAGTGTCCAAGGTTCTATCATAGCCCAAGACACTTATATTCTTCTCATGGTAATTTAAAATAACCAATTCATTTTTATCTTAAGGTTGATCGAACATAGTTGAAAAGACCTCATATCACATGACATATGAAAAAATTTATAAATCTTAGGGAGATATTTAGGGATCACCTACTTCATATAGAATTATTTTCTAAAATCTAGATTGTCCACCACCACGTAATCTCATCAAAAACTTATTAGACATCACCCATCAACATAAGGCCCTTGATCCTTCAAAAATAATCTCAAATGTTTATAAAATTATCATGATTAATTTACATGATAAACTAATATTATTTCCATAGTAAATATTTATGGAATAATCAAAGAATAACTTACATAGTGATCTACCATGACCAAAACCACAAGCAACAAGGTGAACAATGCCCTCAGAATCCACTAAAATATTTAGCATTCAAAAACCCAATTTCTCATGTTAACTCATCCATCAATTTCTCCCAAATTAATATAAATAAAAAAAACTCAATAGTGACATACTTTAATGAAATCACATGAAACCTAGTGATTTAGTTATCTTGAGATCACCTCTAGACAATTCAAACAAAAAACCATCATATCAGCTCAATTCTACTATAATTCAGTTGAATTGGCATCGAAACCTAACCTAAATTGTAAAAAATTAGTGATAACTCAATAATAGGAAGAACTAAATAAATAGATGAAAAATAAATATTCAAACGATGAATAAACCCACCTATAATCATTATGGATCAAGGAAGTGTAAAGGAGGAAGAATAAGGGGAGTGGAGCTTAATCTCTAGCAACTCGAATGACAAAAAATGTGGAAATGTCATTAGAGCTTTAAATTTAAAAAAAAACTAAAAGGCTAACCTACACATAGCTCAAAATTTTGTATAGTTTGGAACCTATACAAATTAACCCATACATATCACTCATCTCATCCCATAATTTACTATTTTTTCAACAAATACCAACAATCTATATGTATTTTTCATCTTTTTCATAGTTTTAATTTTTATTTCTTCTTCTAAATTACCCTTTTAGAATTATTATTTTTAAACTCCTTCCAAATTCTACTTCTAGAAATTATTCTTCAAGAAATATTCTTCTAAAATGCCTTATCCTAACAGAAATATTCTTATAAAACTCCCCTTCCAAATATATTTCTCTTAAAAATAATTTTGAATTATGAACTAATCTTCTAGAAAAACTCTTTTATAAGTTACAAATTATAACTTATAAAAGTTTTAATACTTACTCCAAGTGTAATTTTCAGGTTATAACTTTCAAAATTAATATTTTGGAAATTTTTAAAAATTCGGTTAACACTTACTTATTATAACCCCTTGCACATCACCCTAGTCATACTATGCTTTACTATTTTTCATAGCCTAGGGTAACCCATATGTATCACAGGGTATCACCCTTATGAATTACAAGATCACCCATACTTAACCAAATTTAGGCCAACACTAGTAACCCCTACAAAAACAACCCTCAGTTATGATAGGGTTCCTACACTTTTGGAAGTTAATTTTCCATAACTTAAGTGTGTGAGAAGGTTATGACCCTTACATATTACAAGGAAACCCACAAATTAGTTAGTTTTATGACCAAGAGTAACCCTTACATACATAAGAAACTTTGGTAAACCATACATATTTTCTTTATTGTGGGGAAACCCATATGTATGTAGGGGAATCCACACATAGTTAATTTTTAGCCTAAATCAAACCTTACATTCCATAGGATAGTAGACTCTAACACTTTACCAATTTTCCAAGTTCTGTAAAACTCTTACTTATCACATAATTCTCTAAATGTTATGTGTGAGTAGGTGCTGAACCATACATATTACAGGGATCCCCACACTTATCCACTTTCTTACTGAAACGGATAACCCTTACACATATCCACCCTTACATACCAACACTTAGAAAAATTCCTAGAATATAAAACCCCTAAATCTAGTTGTTTCCTACAATATCCTAGTCATATCCAATGACTCAAAACCTATAGGTTTCTTTAATTTCTAGAAATACCCTTCCATACTTCACCTGACCACCTGATACACTTCTTAGACCTCCAAACTCATCCAAAAAACTCCTCCTAGAGATGTTCTGTCTCTCAAAATTCTAATTTTAATCCCAATTCTCAAAATGTACCCATCTATAAGACTAAAAAATCAAATTTACCTTGATATTTACCAACCTATACAATGTGGGTCATTAAATAATAATTAGTCCTTAGAATTGAGATTGTTATTATTGTGTATCAGGAATCATGTACTTTGGGTTCATAATAAGTGATCTGGAATTAACTAAATATTTTATGAAATGAATTGTCCCTTCTAAGTTAATATAAGAAGATATATTTATCCATTATATTGAAATGGAATTTTCTGAATAAATATATGGCCATGGTAATCTATATAAAAGTTCATTATGGTAATCCAAAGAAAGATAATAAAGTATATAAGATAATTCAATAGGTATTCATCGTTTTTTATGAGATATTGATAGACAAAGGGGTTATATTACACATTAGTGATCATAAGAAAGTTGTTGTTATTGTTATGATATAAAATTATTTCTCTATGAGTGCCTTGACATGTTTATAAACACTAATATTGGATTATTGATAAGTTAAAAATATACACTGAGAAAGAGGCCTAGATATTCATACACTAAGTGTATCGAGAATATCATCAAATTCTATTAAATTTAATATTAAGAATAAAAATTATTCTTGGTTTTTAAAATATTAATAATTCAAGTAAATTTGAACACATAAATTCAATCATGATATATTCAAGTTTAGAATATGTGAGTTTAATTTTATCTCCTTTTTATTATTCATAAGTTAATAAATATATATATGTATGTATTTATTCACCAATTTAGTGAATAAATTAAAATAAATATTTCTTTAGATACATGAATATTAAAATAATATTTATTCATGAGCTTAGTGAATAAAATATTCATTTATTTATCAAATGAATAATATATATTTAAATAAATATTTTATTATTAAGGATTTGGTAAATCCCATGGGAGGCTTAATTAGCCGAGTTAATAGCCTGATGGAAATGATATATTTTATTTAATATCATTTAAATAAATATTAATTTATTTATATAAGAAATTGTATTTAAATAAACACATTTCATGAAAATATTATTATTATTATTATTTGATATAGGGATTACATAGAATAAAAATATTTATAAAGGATCATTATACATTAATCAATAGTTTAACCAAGTATAAATTTGGAATTTTGTCATTTTGGAGAGTGTTTAAGACTTATTATGCACAAAAAAAAGTCTCTCAAGAATTCTCTCAATTATAGAGAGAAAATCCTCCCATCCTCCCTCTCAAGTACATATAGAGAAAAAGGGAACCTTATTACGATTGATGGAGTATGGTGTGAAGCTCATGAAACTACCGCACTTGTACCCAAAGATTCAAGAACAATATTCGAAGATTCATAGAGCGTGTTTGGATACAACTAGTGGAGTCCTTGTTTGGGTTCCTAATGGAAATGACTAAAAAAATAGAGTGGAAATTTTTTTTGATCAAATGAATTCCTATTTTGAGATAATTATAGTTTTAAATTAATTATAAAATAAATATGAAATATCCACTCTAGAAGATTATAAGGTTTTTTCATCAACTTCTTAGAACTTTATCCATTGAAACCAATGAAAAATTCAAAATTGGAAACTCTCCCATCGCTTATTCTTTTCCTTGGTACCTTCAAGTGCCATCAGAGCAGTTATATTTTAATTTATAATTATTTATGTTTTATATCATCAATTTCATGTATTGTTTTGTGAGTTTTTCATTTCCATATTACCATTCTCAACTCAACAGTTGAGATAACACATCCATCCAAGTTCATATGGCCATTAATGGTCCACAATCCAGAAAGAATTATTAAACACCCCATCTGAAGGAACCAAAATCATAGGCTACAAGACATGAATATGCGACATGTAATGATAAATTACATTTCAATTACCCATGTTCAACTACACATGGTGAACATTGTATAAATATCAACACATCATGTGGGTCACTACATGGATTAATTACACATTGTGTATTGAATCCCTATGTAGAAAGTGGTTTGATGGGGATTACATGATGTGTATTAGGTGTACGCACTATATAACCTCACACAGTTTTAACAATGTGTAATTTTTGGTGATCCATGTGGTTAATACACATTTCTATTACACATTTCCTATAAACTACCAGCTAAGAAACATGGTGAGACATGAACTACATTGTGTGTTGATGGCATGTATATTCCATGTAACACACATCAATCCATGAAAGGTTCATGTTGAGTGATTTTTAACATGTTGTGTTAGTAAAAACATGGATTAATTAAATTGTTACATGATTACATGGTGTGTAATTATCTTCACATGTCGTGTGTTCCAAGTTATCCACACCAGGAACATGCTGAGTGAATGTTAGTATTTTTTTCAAGTCTATGAATTTAAAATTACATGCCATGTATAATTTTCTATTAAAAAATGTGTACTAGTTTTCATAAATTTTTTATAATAACACAACGATTAGTATTGGTACATTTTGTGAATATTTATGGTGTTTCTTGTGGTTATACACTTTATACAGACTACATAGCTAAACCCACATAACTACACATCGTGTATACCATGACATTCCATGTGGGAATATGTGCCGTGTAAGTAAAAAATACACAATAATGACTATATATAGTGTATTCCACATGGAATATCGAGTGCAAATATATTACATGTAACTATTAAAAATCTAGAAATTGGGTTTTAGTATTATGCAGATAATACACATCTTGGTACCTCCAGAGTACATGCCATGTTCTTAATTATTTTAAAATTAAAATCAAATTTATATAATTTATTTAAAATAATATAGGATGGTATTATTAATTTTTCTCAAGGAATGTTAGGATATAATATTAATATAAATAACGAATTAATTAATTAGTTTATTTCTTTATTAATTCTAATAAATTTAACTTAATTAAAAGTAATTGAAAAGATTTCTATAAAATCTAAATTCCAAATCATTGCATGTTTTGATTGATCATAAGATTTAATGGTTTGTGTATGTGTTAGATTTTTTTATTTAATATTATTATTTATTTCATGGTTTAATTTGATAATTTAATCAAATTAAATATGATAATTTGTGTATCATCCCTTCCTTATTTATTGTGCATGATCTTGTATGTCAAAATTTTATTTTATATAACCCAAACCCATGGTTTCCCTCATTAGTAAGCCAATTAACATTTATAAAGGATAGAGCTACCATACAGAAGATGTGGTTTAGGTCCTAACCCTATGTAAATACAACCAAAGAGACACATAAGAGAAATAATAATTACTACAACTCAATTTTAAGCATGGGAATAAAGAGTTTTTCTCCTTGGGACAAGGCTGGTTTATCACTTCTTGATTAACTAACCAGTATATAAAATATCATGATCATATCACATATTTATTTTATTTTTCCTCTTCATGGTTATTTATTATTTATGTGATGCATGGTTTATTTGGATGATTAAACCTGATCACATAAGATAAATAAACTAATAAGCATACTAAGATAAAATAAAATGATATTAATATGAATAAATTATTTTATTGGAAATATCTAATTAATTATGTAAGATACATATAAAAGTAACAAGAATGTAAAGAATAAAATAAACACTATTTACACATAAGTCAAAAAAATATATAAATGAAAATATTAAATTATAAAACACATTCCATTACATCAGTTAGAATAAAACTAAAGTTCACAATATATTTATAGATCTAATCAACATGCTTTAAAAACTAGGGTGTTCTAACGAAATTATTCTCTTGAATTAACCAATTTAGCATCAAGAGTTGATTATATTAGCAATAATTGATGTGAATTAGAGAAAAGTGTTGAGTAAATTCGAGTTTAGGATTTTAGGATTGGGGATTCCCATCAAAAAAACAAGCAGTAATGAGTTATTATAGTTTCCAAGTAAAATTATACCTAAATACCTTTGAATATGGGTTATTTGAAGAAAAAAATGGATAATTTATACTAGAATATCTGAGTGACTGGATATTCTGATTCTAATGGTGTGGTTTGTTCACATTTTATAAATATATGGAAACTAATTAATTCATTAATTAGTTACATAATAATCGAAATCAAGATAAATTTCTAAAAATAATCTTTTCTTATTGTAGAGAATAAAAAAAAATTAACCATAAAAATATAGTAATCAGTATTGGTCAAATAAAATTTCTTCGCTGACACAAACTTCCGAGATTATTCTAAATGCTTGTGCATTGCACTATTACATGAAAATTTATTTTATGTGTTATAATCTCCTATTCCTGATCAGCCACCTTGTGAAGAATTTGAGGGTAAGAAGGATGCCTTAATGAGGTACATAGATGATGAATCAAATGTCCATTTCATCATGTAATCAGCTATGTCAAAAGAGATGAATATGAAAAATAAGTACAAGGATACAAAAAACATGATATATCAACACCAAGGATTTGAAAAGGAGAAAATATGTAAATGATAAATGAGATATAAAACACATTTTTCAATTTTGGAAGACACATACCAATATATTGATCACTTACTCAAAATGGTGAAGTATATTGACTAGTTAGAAATTTTGGGCTTCCATATGGATAATAAATTATCCATTAATCTAATATTATCATCCTTACCACATATATTGTTCATATTCATTAATAACTATAAAATAAATAGTATAGATAATCCAATCAATAATATTTTAACTACAGTGCTTCAAGTTAATAAATATTGGTGGGAATATGGTTTCTCACTTATTATGGTGAATGAGTTGAGATAAAGGGTTGAAAATCTTATGAAAATTTTATATTAAATTGTTCTTTCACAAAAACCATAAAAGAAACAAAATATTTAGAGGGAGTTCAATGATATTGATACTATCTTCTTCATGTGTGGTAAGAAAAAATCACTAGAAAAGTAATTTCAATGAATTAATGAAGAAGAAAGAATAAGATTATACTTTAGTCATATTCATCATTTCATATAATATTATGAATTATATTCTTGGGTATTAAATACTATATTTGATTCTCATATTTTTATCAAAATATATAAAACAAGGAATATCATAAATACTAGTACTTGCCCATGCATTTTCACGGTGATAAAACAAAATTCTTAGTTCATGCGTTCTCATGACGATATGGTTCCCTGCTTTTAGGGAGGAAATACAATATTTTGGAAAAAAATAAACTGGGAAAGTTAACTGTACAATGGTTGGTAATTAAAAACCTAAATTAAGTGGAAATAATTTGTTTAAAGGAAAAATATTTCTTAACAAATGTGAAAAAAAACGTGTTAGGAATATCTTCATAATCTATTAATAGTATTGATTATTATCAGAGATGAAAATTAAAAAACAATGTTGAAAATAACTTAATAGTGCTTGATTTTAAATTACCATGCAATTACATCATGAAATATCCGTCTATTTGATCAGTCTTTTAGTTTATGCTTTCCTTCATTCCGAGTTTCAGTTCAATGGTATATATTATTGTAGCAGGGGAGTCTGGAAACATTCTTACATATCTTCAGACCGCATCATCAACATCAAACATAGTAAACAAATTTTCCTACATGAAGAAATTAATTTAATGAATAAGTAGCAGATAATATTGACAAATGAATTTATTGAAGGAGAATTCTAACAGTTTCCAACAGATAAGAAGAAATGCAGTATATCTGATAGTTAGAGGAAATTCATATGAAATTAAAGAATTAAGTATCGTTGGTCCCGATGATTTTATAAAAATAGTGATGAATGAAAATAGAAAACACAAACCCGAGTAAAAGAAATATTTGTAGTTAGTGTAAAATACCCAGTTTCAGTGTTCCAAGCAACACCTAAATTACCTCCATTGTGTCATCATCTAAATCAAATGATCCACCATGATCTACAACAGAATTGCCCATGATCAAATGATCTACAAAAGAGTTGTACAGGATCAACAGAACTGCACATGATCAAAATAATGGGAACTACAAATGATAATTTACAACAGAACTGTACATGATCAAAATCATGTCAATACTCTTTAACTTGAACCTCTAGTCTTTGTTGGTGATTCCCAAAGATCAAGTGATTTAATGTTCATACAAATTAATGCATGAAGTGTAAATAAAACGTAAAGACACAATCACTATGAGTCATTAGAATAATAAAAAATGTGCACAACACAGAGGATTCATTTGAATATAGAATGATAAAAACCCAATATTCTAATAGCACAATATTTTATGAAGTTAATGTTTGAAGAAGTGTTGAAGCTAACTAAAGTAACAAAGTCTGCAAGAACATATTGTGGTTGCAATATGTCTTCAGTTTATTTATTGTCCAGGAAGTGCATCCTATAGATGAAAATCCAATTATATACATTAATAAATAGTAATGAATATTTAAATATGAAAATCCAATGTAACAGGTAAATGGAATATGGTTTTAGTAATATGAATGAATGTTCTAGAAATACACAGTATGGAGATCATAGGATATAAAAAAATGTGACCTAATTCATATGTTAAGACATTTTTTGTGTCTGGAAAGTACAAAAAAATATAAAGAAATCATACATTTGGATGTAATTATACTGACTATTCTATCAATTTATTACAGTTTAACAAAGAGGGTAGTTTTTGGAAGTAATGTTACAGGAAACATAAATGAAAATTCATTTCTAACAGGACGGTTTTTATAGTACCTCAAATATAAAGAAAGTAAAAAAGTACAGTTAGATAGCATGAAAGAAAAAACTTTCATCTATTTTAAGTTTTATGTCAAACAAAATAGATTTTTGGAATAGCTAATACTCGCAAACAAAAACTATTAACCAATTTTTATTAAAATAACCATTTGTAATTTCATTAAACAAAAATTATTAAACAGAAACTATGAAGCATAAATTGATAAAAATAAATTAGTAAACATAAACTATTAAATAGTTTTTATTAAAATAAATAAGCTTCCGTTTTAAGAAAATAACCATCTGTTTTAATGTTTATAATTCAATTAAACACAAATTATTAAAACTGAAATTGAACACAAATTATTAAACAAAAATTAAACACAAAATATTAAACAAAATAACCATCTGTTTTAATGTATATAATTTCCCCATCATGTGGATAAATTATTAAACAGAATAACCATTTGTAATTTCATTAAACAGAATTTAGTAAACATAAATGGTTAAAGAAAAATTGATAAACAGAAATTAGTAAATATAAATTATGAAATAGTATTTATTAAAACAAATAAGAAACTATTTTTAACAAAGAGCCACCCATTTTAAACACAAAAACCATCAGTTTTAATGTATATTTTTCAATAAACAGAAACTATTAAATAGTAATTAATAAACTGAACATGGATAATTTGTTTTATGATTTTAAAATTACACTACAATGTATTAGTAAACTACAGTATAGTTTAAAATAATAGTGGATAAATCATTTGTAACAGTCTTTAGAAAACATACAGATTGCATAAAATGTGTTACAATTACAACATTAGTGAAAGAAACTATTAAAACAGTTTTTATTAAAACTGTTTAAAGAAATTATACAGTTTTTAAAACATACAGGTTGCAGATTGCATAAATTATAGATTTAGAAATTATACATACAGATTTCAGATTGCAAAAACTATTAAAACATACAGATTGCAGATTGCAAAAATTATACATACAGATTCCAGATTGCAGAAACTATTAAAACATACAGATTTCAGAAATTATACAGTTTTTATTAAAACAGTTTTCAACAAGTGAAAGAAACTATTAACTTAATCAAAATAAAATCACCCATTGCTCAAAAAATGTTACAATTACAAAATTTGTGATATAAATTGTAATAGCTATATAATTTCTTCAAAAATCATCACAATAGTAGTAAGAATAAATTATATATGAAATGGAATGAAAATCTATCAAGTATCATAAATTTCAAATAAGAAGTAATAAAAACATGGAAATAGAAAATTGAAATTGTGAATGTAATATAATAGACATTGTTTTGATACCAGGGAAACATAACAATATGTTTACAAAAGATGGTTTAATTAGCGAATTGAAGGGTGAAAAATATAACAAATAGCTACTATTTTTTACAGCATATGGGGTGTTCTTTTGAAGAATTATCTATTCATACTTCCATATTAGTAATAGCCTACCGAGAATGATGTGTGACTTTTATGCAGTGGACCAAAAATTCTGTATGTTCATTGAGAGCAATGTCAATCCCTATAACAATTAATAATATATGCGGAAAAAAACAAGGAAATTTGTTAACTGTACAGTATATACTCATCAGAACTATGATGTTTACCTATTTTCATATGAGAACAACAAATTCAATGTGTTTTTACAATAAAAACATTGTACATAAAAATGAAAAAAATCAGTATTTTCTACTCCAATGATGTAGAAAAAATAAAAAACAATGAATAAAAAAACATCTACCTAAATAGATGAAACATTTGTAGTTGTAAGAAATCCAATTTCATTGTTGTAACTGACTCCTGAACATCCAGTGATTTCATTTTCCTACAACACAAGTGTAAATTGAATATTACAATAATATGGTATATAGTTTCTAATAAATTTAAATTGTAAAGGTAAAATTAGAACCTCTTCCTGTTCAATGGTAATAATTGTGAAGATTCAGTGCAATAATGATCCTATATAATAATGTTAAAAAGAATAGTTGTTATGTGAATTTTATATAGTTATTAATGAAATTTATGAAATTCTAATATATAGTTACCTGGAAAGCATACAGCATACTCCTTTTTCTCTGACTAATTTCATGATAAGTACCCATAGAGGGGTTATTGTTGGTTTCCAAGTATTGTTTCATTGTGTTGGAATACTCTCCCCATATGTTGCAGTTAATTTGAAAGCCTCTATAAGAAAATACAGAAACTTTGTTGTCAATTGTAATATTTCAATAAAGTTAGAAGAGAATCTTACTAACCTTTCATCCTCTAAAACAGTTTGGATGTTTTGGTTTGTAGTCCCGGTTATAGGGTACGAAAGATGAAGATGTCCAATAATTTCTATAAAATTTTAAAATAAATTTAAAACCATTTGAAAAATATTAAAACATTATGAAGTCATTATCAATTTAAACAGTATTATATATTACAAGAAAGGATCAAACTCAATAGTATGCATTGGAACCTCTATTTGTGTTAATAACATGCAGTAAACATGTTTACGATTCATATTAACCTGAAATCAAAAAAACTGAGAAGAATCAGTGAACAAAGAAGATAGAATAATGGAAAGAAGTTGTCATTTGATTTGAAAAAATGATGGAAGCAAAAAACTATTAAGAAAATAGAATACTAAAAATTTAATAGAAGAGATATAATAACTAAATCTACAATACAAATGTTTTTCTATCGCAGATTGGATGACCCTACATACAATGCGGTCTATGATTTTTTTGTTACAACTTCAACTAAACCACCACATTTCCATTGAAGAGCTCACAAAAATTCTGAACCCTAAAAAAATGAATAGATGAATAAATATAGTCTTAATGAATGAAATAGTTGTTGCAATTGATGAAATGGAAGAACATATCTATTGTAATGACATGAGAAAAAATCTTAAGAAAAAAGAGATACTAAAAAATTAATAGAAGAGATAAAATAACTAAATCTCTAATAATAATGTTTTTTGTGTATATAATGATGGATGATGATAATAATACAAATGGTATATGAAATATTAAATGAAAACCACTACACATAAAAAAATAGAATTTCATAAATAATTAAAGATATAGTAAAACTAAATGAACCCTGTATCCACTGAGATACCATCATTGAAACATGATTACAAATCCTATCAACCTGAATTCAAGAAAACTGAGCATAATCAATGAAATAAGATGATATAATAATGGAAGGAAATAATCATTTGTTTTGAAAAAATGGGTAGACGTAAAAAACTATAAAGCAAATAGAAATATGAAAAATGTAAGAGAAGAGATAAAATAACTAAATATGTGATAGAAATGTTTTTCTCTGGAAGATTGTATGACCCTTTGTATAAAGTAGTCCAAGATTGTTATCTAACAGATTCAACTAAACCATCAGGTTCCCTTTCAAACACATGTAATTATATGCCAACCAATCTCCTGAAAAACAAACAAATAAAAAATGATCTGCTAACCAGTTGAGTAAAATATATGCGAACCAGTTGAGTTAAAGAAGCACCTATGATGATGACAGAATACTTCAAAGATCATTGAGTGATTTGATTTCATCCACAACCAGAATTGAGAATCACCTGAGTATCCTTTTATGGTGATGAATATGGTGATTACCAAGCCCAGATATAGTATTGTTATTGGGGGTCTATCCCCATGGATAACACGAACCAACTTCATTTGAAGAGGAATACCTTGAATCACGCAACACCGTTTATGTTTTCTGTTTCAATAGATATCATTGAATATGCTCAAATAATTGAATCCCATTCACCAAAGAGGGGATCTGGAGACTCCCATTTGAGTCTTAATGATGATGTCCAAACTAAAACCTATCATGAAGATAAGATCGATGTAAATTTAGACAATAAAAAATGGGTTACCGAGCCCAGCCATTCCCGGATGTAGATTTCCTCTCCCTATGATTTAGAGACACTAACACCCACGTTTATCAATCTTACCTGAGTCGATGAGTGAAAATCTACTAGAATGGATCAACATAATAAATTAAGGATAAAAAGGATTCATTTTTCATTGTAGGCGATTAATATTGGTCGGTTGTATGTGGGTCTTGATGGAATGAGGCAGAAACCTAGGCAAAGAGGATGTGAGAAAAAGGGTTTTTATATTGGGATTAAACCATTTCTTGTTCCTCTCTAAATGTATTGAAGATAGAGATATATTTAAAAAATAAAAAATAGTTGAATAGAGTAAATCTAGACAACATAATAAAAATATAATTCGTCACTCTACCCATGTTCATCAACAAAATGATCATATTCCTTGTTCATTTGAAAAATACAATATAACACATGTGAAAGTCTATAAAAGGTGTAAAAAATATTCCCTATACTTACCATGGGTGATTAAAAATGGAGAAAACCACTTATGATTTGTTCCTAAAATAAGGAACCATGTCCCTAATACTGTTATGCAATGTTGAATATCATAGCCCTACATCTTAAATCTTGCACAATAATTCAAATTATAAAAATGTCACACCAAATTAAGACGTGAAAAGTGATTTCGATGCAACCTCAAATTAAAAATGGGACAATATTATCACCTGTTCATCAAGAGAAAAAAATCATTATTTATTTCTCCAATGCTCAACATTTCTATGAAGTGAACTGCTCATGAATGGTTCATTTCTACCCATAAATGATGTTTGCACTAACTACCGACCCATATTTAGTGAATACTTGAAGATAATCATTAACATCTGAAGGCATATATATTTTTGAGGAAAATAAAACACACATGGAGAGTGTTCTAGTTTTTGGGTGACTATATGAGTAGGGAAGGGAATACCCTAGGGTTTTAAATAACTGTCTAATAAGGTATACTGAAAATTCATAGATAAGCTTGTAAAAATACAAAAAAAGTTTGTTAAATGACCAACACATATCAATATACACAAAGATTAAAAATTGAAAAGAAAATAATGCACAATGAAAATAGATTATAGAAAAATTTCTTCAATGGACCATTATATGTTGCGAAACTAACCTTGAAAGGACCATCATCAGTTCTAAAACTAATCGTGGAACATATTTCAGCCAAACAGGAAGCCCCTGTACATTGTCAAGAAATAAAAAACAAAAAATATTTTTTACATCAAACCTATTAATAGAGTTTACTTACTAAAAATCTGTGATATTAACCAAAATTCTACAGGGTACAGACATAATGCCCGATTATGAGATGAACGTCTTGGCGTGATTGCTTCTCTAGCTTGACAAACCTAACCAAGTAGTATCTCCCTTTGAAATAGCATTGCATTCAAAGAAAACATACAACAGTTGAAACCAATTTACATATCAAAAAGTACATGAAACACTGACTTCCTAAAAGATGCAACAGAATAATGTATCAAACAATTATTGGTAACAACATAACTTTAGGGAGACCAGTACATAGGTATCAAGATATTGCACCTGAAACAGACATAAAGGTGATGCTAAAAGACCATAAACACTAATTGATCTTGTAGGCTAAATAATTTGAAACATGAAGCTATCTTCAACCAATAATGAAAATATAACATTAAAAGGATAAGATTTCTGGTCATGAATTTAAGGAGTTATATAGAGATCCATACCAATTTTCAAAACATGAACAGCATGATTAAGTCCATCACATTGAGATATGAAAAGTTGAAACAAATAATTATTCTGGAAATTTGAATGAACTTACAAATGATGTGGTGTAGGATTTCCTTGTACCAACTTCAAATGAACCATCACTTTTTTCATGAAAAAACCTATTCTTCAATGTAAAACCATATTCTAAAATCAATTGAATTAACACATCAAAACCCATAGAAAGTAAAAAACACCAGTAAGCCTTCAATAGACCATAAAATAATAAAAAAATAGTTTTAATTTACACATAAAAGCAGTAGTAAAGAGAATAAAGTTGTGATAGTACCATCACAATTAGGTACCTACTTCATCAAAACTAACACTTTCCCAAAAAAACATGTTTTCGATGCAAACCCATCTCTGGAAATCAATAGAATAAACACAATGCAAACTATACAAAGAAAAAAAAATCCCAGTAATTTTTCATTAGGAAAAAAATGAATAAAAAACCAGTATAATTGAACATGATCCCAGTACCATGAAGTGGAGCCTGGTGTAGAGGTCAGAGCACTCAAAATTTGTAGTGGATCTTGCTTAGTAACTTGCAAGATTATTAACATACCTACAACTCAATAATTCAATCCATATATTTATTCTACATTCATTGAATTAATATTAAATGTGACTATTGGATGAGATTAGGTAAAACCCTTGGTTTTAAAAAATCATCTAGGTAGGTATACTAAAAATCCGTAGGTAAGCTAATAATAATATAGAAAATTTTGTTAAATGACCAACACATATTCAGAAGTGATGCATTTTTTGGTAGTGATCTACCATGTAAAATATTACGTTTCATTGTACAATGGTACACTGGATGGTGCATTAAATAGAATCAATTAGAAAAGAGAAACTTCACCTCTACAATGACACCTAACTTCATCAATCCTCCATAGTAGTAGTTTTGGTATAGCTTCAAACTTTTCTCCCACAACATAATCCCTTTCTCCATAGCATGAGCTAATAAATTTTATTCCCTTCAATGAAACCATAAAGGTTATTTGTTTCGTAAAATCCGAAAGTGGCAAAATAACCATCATATAAAGGAGGGAAAATTAACTGAAACATGAAAACATACCCAAATAGAACCTATTAAAAGGATGAAAAACTTCTGTAGTAATATGGAATTGAACCTGTTGCAGATGACAAGCATCATTTTACAGAACCTGATTAAATTAATTGGTTTGATTTTGTTTGACATTGAAAAATAACAATCCTCACACAAACTGTCAGTAGCAGAAATTTGAAAATGAAAAATATGAACTGATACAAGTAGATATGTGATGTTTTTCGGGATAGAGACAAACCTGAATCAATAGGCATGGCTTCTCTCTCCATGGCTTCAATTTTAAATGAAGTAGAAATAATGAAGCGAGAAAACCTGAGTGTTGATAATGATATGAAAATTGAAACAATTAAATAAGATGAAATCTGATGAAAATGATGAGTTAAGTTGAGGAGGTATAGGGATCTGAGAAACAGGTTACCTAGTCGAGCTGTTAGCTGATGTAGAGATCCTCAAATTTCGATAGAGGGATGTTAAAAACCAAGAATTTCATAGAACCCTTAGTTGCTTCCAATAGTAGAATCATGAAGAATATTTATATACACTCCGAGGCATGGTCCCTGATGTAGAATGAGAGGATCTAGAGGAGCCGGAGGCAGAGCATGTGGAGAACTGGAAGGCCGAGCAGGTGGAGCAGCCGGATGCGCAGGTTTCAGAGATGGAGGCGGAGCAACATGAGGTATAACATGTGGTTTTATGCAAGAACCCTTGGTGGAGCCAAGGATCCAAAGATGGAGGAGCTAAAGGAGGAGCACATAGTGGTGGAGGTATGGATGGAGAGGAGATTTGAGCAGGGGAGCAGGAGAGACAGAGGGAGCCGAGTGAAAGATGTCGAGCTGGGAGGACTGCTTTTGGAAGAACAGCCTGATAGTTGGGGGTAATTTCGGGATTTTTGTTATTTTATGGTGACGTGGATGCCTATGGAGGTGACACATCAGACTGGAGGAACCCAGCTTTAGTATATATAGTGGATTAAAATAATTAAGGTGAATATTTATGTTTTTTATGGGACTTGACTCATACAATAACTAAATAATATCATAACATCAAGACTATCAAGCGGATTGATTCTCATAAAAATATTGTTTTGTATTAATTATTACCAAAACATTTATCTCATTATCTAGTTTTAGACATAATGAGACATTAGTTTAGGATATAAATGATTTTTGTTATAGTATACCATACTTAATTAATAGTTTAATAATACTTGAATCATAGATGTCCAATATTATAAAATAACGATAAATACAAAATATATGACTCAAATAATAAAAATTTATAGAAAGATAATTATTTTTCAAGTAAAAATAAAAGTAAATGTCAAGGATATACCTAGAAGGGTTTTATACTCTTTTGATCTAAGACTCTTAGGTGTTTTGAAATGATTTCATATAATGTTTTAAGAAATAAACCTTTACAGATTAAAGTTGTTATTACTACAAAGCTTCTATAATTAGTTTAACAAGATATTTATGAACTATTATAAGGATAATCTTGGGGTAAATTCATATAATTTATAAGTTTCCTTTAAGATATTTTAGGGATGTGAAGTGAGGTAAATTATATTCTTGGTAAAAGATAAAGAGTAGCTTTTCTTGGGTGAACCGAAGAATATCTTAAACAAGAATTCATCAACCATTAAAAACGTTGAATGGATTTATTACTAAATTAAAATTATCTTATACACACCACACTCATGATGTTACTAAAATGAGGATTAATGGAAAGTCTTATAAGAATTATGAGTCTTTCATTACTCATTTCAAGGAATGATTCAAAAATAGTAGGGTCAACGATTTAACCATATAAAAAATATAATGACTAATGGATATGATACATGTTGTAATATAACATAAATCTATTATGTAATAACTTCATGTGTTTTTATGTGAATAATATATTAAGGATAATTTTTATCAACAAAATTATATCAAGAAAAAAAAGGTGAATCCTAATTAATTATAGTAGGTTATTAAGGATATAAATATTCCTAATATAGAAAGGAATTAGATAAGTTATTGACTATATTTCTATAAGAGGGAATAATTTTTTTTATATATTTGGAGAAATATAGACTTCAATGAAGTCAAGGATCTAGATGCACATGAATTAGAATAAGAACACTAAAATCTATAATACTTAGTGGGAGGAGTTTTTCTAGAGACACACACTACATAGTAAAGTCAAAGACAAAGAAAACTGGTTTTCAATTCACCAAGTTAAGTGAAATATTATTTAATAAGAAAAATTAATCCTACAATAAAGTGATAAATGATGAAAATATTAAACTAAAATATTGATATGAAATCTGAAATGGATTCCATGTACTAAAATCTTGTTTAGTATTTTGGTGGTTTCTATAGTTCATGTAAATAAATTAGTGGGTAATAAAGAAGAAATTTATACATGGATAGTAAAGTTTTTACCTATAATTATTGATTATTTATTGTAGGTTTCAATTGATATCAAGGAATACAATATGAAAAAAAAACTTTCACTAGTCACCATGAAAAAATACGTTAGAATTTTACTTGTCATAGAAAACTTCTATGATAATGAAATTTTTCAAATTCATGTCAATTAAAACTTCCATAATGAAAACCTTATGTAAGATTTCTATATGACACAACCAGAGGTGTTTGTTACACCAACTAATGCGAATAAGGTATAAAAGTTGTAGAGATCAATTTATGGGTTGAAAAAGAATCATTATCATATAATACTCATTTTGGTGAATCTATAAGACATTTTAGCTTAATTAAGAAAAAATTTAATCCCAATATCTATATGTGGTTAGTGGGAGTGACATAGTTTTTCAAGTGAAATATAATGTTAAATATATATGAAAAATATTTATTATTCTTATAGTTAGTTTAAAATAAGATGAAAAATATTCTCCAAGAATGAAATAAAATAGTGACTCTTTTTCTAGGAATTAAGATATATTGAGACTGGCTTATGGAGCTACTTAGATCAATTCATAAAACATACATTGAAAAAATATTGAAAAATAAAAGATGGAATAATTAAAAATTGAATTGTTTTCTATGTCACATGGTGTAAGAAACTCTCTAAGATGATGTGTTAAGAAACATGTGGAAATTATTAGTATGAATATAATTATATACACTTAAATGAATAGTATTATCACTTATTCCATGATATTTACTGAAATTTGATATTTTTTATGCATATAATATGGTTAGTAAATATAAAATAACACCAAGATAATTGCACTAGGTAACAATAAGTAATATCCGAAAATACATGAAAAAGTACAAAGGATGGTTTTATAGTAATTAAAAAACTAGGAATTCTAGTTTACAAGGGGATATAAAACTAGTTTTCCTATAGATCAATTGTATCTAGTATCATTGCTTGGATAATGAAATGATATATAATATTTCATTGAAGCTAGTGGTAGTCATGTCTATATAGACCAAGTAGGTTTTGGATTCTGATAAAACATACGAATTAGTTTAATAAGAAAGTCATTCTAGTTCTTATAATTGTATCAAGAAATCATAATAGAGTCACAATATATATTATGGTAATATTATAGTACAAAAATATCTAAAATTTAAACTTATAGAAAAGGATAAGGTCAATACTCTGGGATATCATCTTTTTTAGGTTTTAATTCAAATGATTTTAAGTCATACAAAGTAGAATTTCCATGAGGAAAGAATGTAAGATATAGTTATTAAAACTATAATTATATATAAGCATGATTTATCATCTGAGAGCTAACAAGTTATTGGCTAGAATTTATATCTAGTGAAAGTGGGAGTTTTTTTTATTTGGTTCCCTAGAACCAACTAACTTTATACTTTTGACTACCTGTATATTAATAAATACCTTATCACATGATGATTGTTCTTCTATATAACATTAATGTGATAATTTCTTTATAGTATTTTTCACATCAAAAAGTTATAGCAGTTCTCTAGGATAATAAGAAACTAAAAATTGTATAACAGTACTCTTAAACCTATGTCCTATTATCTAGATAAAAATTTTCTGAAAAGATATGGATAATGTTTGAATATCATGTTTTGGGGGATTATAATACATTGAGACTTTTTCCCATGAATTTCTAACTTAGAGATATCTAATAAGGGAGGTCATGGGTACAAAACCACTAATATAAATTCAACATGTTTTATTTTTAATTGGATATTCCTATCTTTGTACAAGTGTATTGGTCCTTAAACTTGAGATTATTATTAATGTGTTTAATGAATCACATATTTTGATGCATGGATCAAAATCATGATGACATATTCTCGAAATAAGGTAGCATACATTGGGTGCATCATAAGTTATATGACATTAATTTAATATATTAGGAAATTATTTTTCCATTCCAATTTAATGAAATAAGATATATATAGCCCTTTGATAAAAATGAAATTTTTTGATAAAATCCATGGATACGGTAGTTTATAGATGAGTTCATTTTGAAAAGTAAAAGAAAGATAAACCAAAAATATAGGGTGATGACATAGGTATATATCCTACTTGATGAGATATAGATATACCAAGGGATTATATTACATAGTAGTGTTCATAGGAATGTTGTTTCATGACATTAACTTCTTTCACTATGTGTGCATTGATGCGTTTCAAGATATTGATCTTGTAATTTAGGTAAGTTCACCTAATACCATTACGAAAGAGTCCTAGAGGGTCACACATTAAGTGTATCAAGAATCTCATTAAATTATATTGAATTTAATAATAATAATAAATATTATTCTCAATTTTTGGAATAAAAATTTTTCAAGAATAATTGATCACATAAATTAAATCATGATACATTCTATTTTAGTATATGTGTGTTGAGTTATTTATTTTTTTATTATTCATAAGGTAATAAAGAAGTATTTATTTATTTACCTATTTAGTGATTATATTAATATAAATATTTATTTATTTAAACGAATATTATAGTAAATATTTATTCAAAAATTTAATGAGTATAATATTTATTTATTTAGAAAATTAATAATATTTTTAAAATAAATATTTATTTATTCAAGGTTTGGTAAATACCATGGGAGGATTAATTATATAATTTAATTCTATGATGGAAATGGTGTATTTTATTTAATATCAATTATATAAATATTAATTTATATATTTAATAAATTAAATTTAAATAAATAATTGACATGAAAATAATAACATTATTATTACTATTTGGTATGGGGATTTCGTAGAATAAAAAATTGATGAAGGATCAATATGAAATTATCAATAGTTTAACCCTAAATATAAATTCCAAATTATATAATTTTGGTGAGGGTATGAGACATGTTATCTATAATGAAAGATCTCAAAGAATTCTCTTGATTTTAGAGATAAAATCATTCAAACCTCCCTCTCCAGAATATAGAGTGAACAAGATAATATTTTTTGTGATTGATGGAGAATGGAATGAAGCTCCTGAACCTACCATTCTAGCATGTGGAGATTCATTAACCTTTTTTGTAATTTCATTTATAATGTTTGGATACAACTATAGGAGTTCTCATTTATACTCTCAATGAAAGTGATAATGACAAAATAGTGAAAATGGATTTTGATCAATGGAATTTGAATTTTTATGTAATTATAGTTTTAAAATTAAATATAAATTAAACATGAAAGATCATATCTAGGTGATATTGGGGTTGTGTTCATCAATTTCTCTGAACTTTATCCATTGGAACTAAAGAAAAATTCAAAATTTGGCACTGTACCCCCCCCCCCAACTTATTTCTTCAGTTGTTCCCCACGAACATCAATTAAACTATACAATAGTATCACCATTGAATTTAGAAATATCTCGACATACCTATATTTCTCTCAAAATTATAATCCATTCAAACATGAATTTTACATTCTCCAACTAATTCCTGGCATGCTCACTATGAAGGGAATGTATATAAGAGTGTTATTCCTAAGATTATGCTCCACCATGTCTATCTAGTACTCCTATAGTGAATATGTGTTGATCATATCTTTGAGATAACAAGGTTTCCAACTAGATGAAAATATCTTCATAATCTATCATTAATAATTCCAAAAGGCCTAAAAATACAATCATTCCATATTATTGCATATGCATGAAATTTCATTCTGGTTAGTGTTAATACTAATATTGATTGATGGAGAGATTGTTAGTATTAAATTTTTATGGTGTTTGGTGTTTTTAATATTTCAAATACCTCACATTGTTTACAAATACCTCACATTTTTTACAAATACCTCACATTGTTCACAAATACCTCATATGTTTTAAATTGGATTATTATAATTTCTCATGGAGATATTAAATCATGTTTTTTTATTCTTTAAATGTTTAGTATATATGGTGTTTTTATCAAGTATTTTGGAGTAACTATTTTGATTTTAGGTTTTATAAATTTAGTTTTTATTGTAAGTATAAATTTATTCAAAATGGTTTTTCAAATTTATATGATTTTAAAGTCAATTGGTTTCAAAGTATTACAATTTGAAGTTTTAAAAATTTAACAAAGGGAAAATTCATATGATTTTAAATCCATGTGTAATATTTTCAAAGTCACATGATTTAAAATTCGTATTATTTCAATAAAAGTTATACTATTTCATGAAAAGTCATATGAAATGGATCAGAAGTCATATGAAAATTATAAATTTATATGAAATTATTTTAAATTAATAAAAAATGGTGTCGAAGTACATATGAAATAATTTTTTAAATTCATTTGAATTGATTATTTTATGGTTATAAAATTGATGTTTATAAATAAGTTAGAATCATGTTTAAAAAAATTAACCATGTTTATACAATCTAGACTAATTTTTATACAGAACTATAAAATGATTCTTACGATTGAATTCATTATTATGGTTCAATTAATGATTATGATTCAATTCTTACTTATGGGTGAAATGACTCGCATGGTAAAATGATTCTCATATCATGCATAAGATATTTTAATTCTTATAGTAAATCAACCCTAAAGGATTTTATTTTTACAGGTAATTCATGGTTAGATAATTTTAATGGTTACACAATAATGAAAAATTATGTTTACACATATATTAAAATTATGCTTATATAGGACTTATTTTATTTTCTGAAATGAATTTTGATACCCTTTTTGGGTACTGGAATCATATATTTCTTATTATAATTTTTTTATTAATCTAAAAAATAAATATAAAATCTAATTATATTATGAAAAGTATTTTTTAATTTTTTAATGAAGGATTAGCATGGGAATAGTTTTAAAAACTATGAATGATATGTCTATATATAAGTAAATTATATTTCTATGTTAATATTATTTTTAATCATGGAAACCTATGATTATTTATTAAGAATCACCTACATTGTTAAAAATATCCTATAGTTGATGAATATGATACTATCTATTTGAATGTTATCATGGGAACTTGATAAAATCATGATCCTAATCATTAGAAGGATACATGATTCATATGAGTTAGAAAAAATAAATTATGAAGTGTTGATATTTTTCTACTATGACTTCCATTCCTACTACAATCACAAGATAGATTGAAAGATTGATCATTTTCTACTGAATTTATTGAAGCTACATCAAGCTAAATTATCCTCAACATTATACTCTTTATTTTTTACTTTGGTATTCACTTTTGTATTCTTATTATTTTTTATTTGTGTTGTATCATTGGTTTATAGTTTTACTAATTAAAATAATGTCTAGTGTTGGTTATAAAACCTAAAAAAATACATTAATATATTTGTGACTCTCATCAAAATTATTACATTATTGGTTATTCCATTCTTCTTAGAAAGTAAGGTATAGGTTTTATGGGTTATGACTCTAAGTGAGAAAAATTCTGGTGTATATAAAAGGATATCAATACTTTCAAAAGTGAGTTATTTTTTAAGGAGTATCATTCCTCTTGGTGAGTTAGATAGGTTTGAAGAGTAGATATATGATAATTCAATCTGAACTAATATAAAAATTTGGTGTTTATTTCCTTTATATTTCCACTACTTAATCTGCATTACTTATTCTGTTTCTTATTCTAAACTATTAAATCTAAATTTACATGTGCTAATAATTAATATTAAACACTATTGTTTTAATATATTTAAATTTTTAAGAAGGTTTATTCACCCCTAGACCTATTTGGTATCTTATACTAGACCAATAATTGGTATTGAATCATATTTATTTTGGATATAGGTTATGTTGCTTATAATTTATTGTGTTAAAATTTTCATTGACCTAACAATGTAAGGAAAAAATTATTTTTAAGATAGGGGGAATTAACTTTAATGATGGTTCGATTCTATAGAATCCCCCATATTTTGATGTAAATGAATAAAGTTAATATAATGATAGGATGAAGGAATATCTTAAAATTTATAATATTGATCACTAAATGATAACTATGAAACCATAAACATTACCTAATGTTGATATAGATACACTTGTGGGTAACGATGTGATAAATTGTGTTTTTAATTACAACGTAATGAATATATTATACTTTTTATTAATCACAATGTTTTTATCCATGTCTAAACATGTAATATGGATCAAGACATATGTAGAATAATTTAAGTAACTCATTATGATTCAAACAATATTAAACATAAAAAAATTAGGAATGTTACATGAAATTTATGATAATTTTAGAATGGGATAAGATGAAACCATGAACCAAATGTTCCAATGATTTAAAAATATATTAAATGGGATTATTTCACTAGGAAATGTTCATGAAAATACAGTATTGGTTGAAAAGGATTTTGTGGTAACTACCTAAAAAGTAGCATGAAAATAAAGTGTATATTTATGAGAGTAATAATTTTAAATATTATTCTTTAGATTAACTTATTAGTTTATTTCATCAGTATGAGTAAGAGTTAGAGAATATTACTAAGGAATAAAAATAAAATAAGAAAGGTATTTCATTTAAATCTAATATAAATATTTCTACTAAATCTTCTAATTATGATATGCAATAAAGTGATAAATATGAAATATCTAACTTTACAAAAGGATTTTATAAATATATTAAAATAAAGAGTGTTTTTAAGAAGTGATCCAGATGAGATCATTAGAAGGATGACCTAAAGGGATATAAGAAAGGTAACAGTCATAAATATGAAAATGTATAATAATTAACAAGTTATGAGTGTAAAAATGAGGGACATATCAATTCATATTATCCAAAATTGAAGTAAGAAGGTAAAGATGAGAAATATAAGAAGAAAGAGAAGAGTGTGTTTTTAGCTTGATGGAATTTCATAGAGTTATAATTGAGTAGTGATGATTCTAAAACTTTGAAATAATCATCCAACCTATTCTCATTTGAAACAAACATGAATGAAGTCTATATTGATTCAAAATTTAGTTCAGGTTATGAATCTTATTTTGAAACTAATGTTAAATAGTTGATTAAAAAAATGAAAAGTTTAAAAGGGATATTTTAAGAATGGATTAATTATATAAATACTTATAAAATGAAAATAATAAAATGGTTAAACAAAATAAAACTACTAAAATGATTTAATCTAATGAAAAGGTTTCTTTTGATTCATAAAATAAAAATTTAAAGAAAAAAAATGTTAAACTCGATGATAAGAATGATAAGCTCAAATATTTTCTTTCTAATAATAATGAAGGTTAATGAGTGTAATTTAATAAGCTATTAGATGATATGACTCAAATTGATACTGAATTAAAAAACTAAGAAATATAGCTTCTTGTTCACGTGAGAAAGTTTGTGATGACATATAAGCTACTTAGAAGGAGAATAAAAATATTAAGAAGGAAATTTATAGTTTGAAAGTAACCATATATATTTTTTTCAAGGTGAATAAAAATGTTATAATACTATGTCTATGAATAAACCTAATAGGGATAAAATCTAATTTGGTTATAATAAACTAATACCTAATTTATATAGAACATTATTTGTTAAAAACACTAAATAAAGTGTTTCTAGTGTTACATTCCTTAGATTTAATTTGAAAGGTCACTATGTAAATGAGTTATCATTAATATTTACTCAATCATTAGTTTATAATAATATTTTTTTAAAATAATTTATCTTCTATACAGACCACAAACACATGTTATAAATCTATTTGGGTACCTAATAATCAATTTACTAATCCTATTGAACCCAAGATAGTATCAGTAATAGAATTTATTTCTACTTGATTTATTTTAGAACATATGCCTTAAGAGTGTCCAGGAAACTTGGTACATCGATAGAGGGTGTTCCAGACACAGGATTGGTGATCCTTCCAACTTTTTATCTTTTAATCATTGTGATGAAGGCTTTACCACATTTGATCATAACTCAAAAAGAAAGATCTATATATTTGGTGAATTATGTATATTTGATATTATTTTAATTTCTAAATTATTATATATATAGAAATATTATATCATAACTTAATTAGTATATCATATATTTTTGATAATGGAAAGAGTTTTAAGTTTAAATATAACAAGTGTTTAGTTCTTAAATATAATTCTATCCTATTTTATAAAAATATAAAATATAACATCTATTAAATTAATTTTTCTAAGATAATTGAGAAAAATTTTAAATTTATTAATGTTATAGATATATAGGATATTATTTGGCATAGAAGTATTATACATGTTCATTTTCAAAAACTATACAAATTTTCCAAATATGGATAGGTTATGGAACTACCTGAGATTAAATTTAGTAAGTATTTTGTTTTTATCCTTACTTAAAAGGTAATAAAAATAAATAAACATTTTGATATAATCATAATTATAATATAGATAGATCTATATAACTATTATATCTTGATTTATTTATCCCTTTTAAAACTTATAATTTTGGTGGTAAGAGGTATGTGTTTGCAATTGTTTTTGATTTTAGTAGGTTTACTTGGACTTATTTCTTGACTCCTAAAAGTAAAACTTTAATGAAGTTTATTTATTTTAGTAAATTGATTCAAAATAAAAAAGGTTATTTAATAATTTTTATTATAATTAATAAAGGAGGTTAATTTTTTAATTTAAAATTTGAGAAGTTTTTTGAAGTTAATGGATATTTTCATAATTTTTCTTCCCCTAGAATACAAAAAAAAATAGAATTATAGAAAGGAAAAATAGAACAATTTTTGAAATGTTTAGGACCATTCTTAAAGAACTTAACTGAAAAAAAAATTATTTTGGGTAAAATCAATTAATACTAATTTTTATATTTTAAATATATTTTTTACTAGACCTTTTGTTAAAGAAAACTTATTAGGAATTTTTTACAGAAAATAAACCCATGATTGTTCATTTAGAGTTTTTGGGTATCATGTTTTTATTTTAAATACTAAGGAAAATTTAGATAAATTTAATTCTAAGAGTGATGAAGGTATTTTATGGGATACACTAATAATAGTAAATATTATAGAGTATAAAATATTAAAACTATTAAAATGTAAGAATCTATACGTGTAAAATTTAATGAACATAATTTTTAAAAGCACAATCTAGAATTAGATAATCTTGGTGAATAATTGTAAGAGTTTAATTTTGGTGAAGATGAGCCTCAAAATGTAATGTGTCAAATAAGGGGGAGTGCATCTCTTCTCAATCTGATCCAAAAAATCAGAAAAATATTAAATATCATCCTATTGAGAAAGTAATTATAAATTTTTAATCTGAAATCTAAATGAGATTTTTTTTTCAATTATTGTGATAATTCTTATTTTGTTACTAATGTTGTACCTTATAATGTTGATGAAGATTTAAATGATTCTAATTGTATTTCTTGTATGAATGATGAACTTAAACAATTTGAAATAAATAATATCTGGAATGTAGTTGGATAAACTAAAGATAAATAGGTTATAGGAACTAAATATATTATTATAAATAAATTAAATAAAACAATAAATATTGTTAAAAATAACGCTAGATTGGTGGATTAAGTTTTTTCTCTAGAAAAAGGAATTTATTTTTATGTATCTTTTACTATGTTTGATCGAATTTTAGATATTATAATTTTATTGGTTTTTGATTATCTTTAAGGTTTTTAATTGTTTCAAATTAATGTTAAAAGTTTAATATTAAATTTTTAATTTATAAATAGGTTTTCATTAATCAATCACCTGGATTTGAAAATGAAAAAAAAAATTAATCATGTTTTTAAAAATAAAAAGCTTTATATGATCTTAAGTAAGCTTCAAGAGATTTTTATGGTAGGCTATATTTTTTTATTGAAAATGGTTTTTTAAAATTAAAATTTGATCTAGATTTATTTATTAATAAGGTTTTTTAATACCTCATGTGTATGAATAGGTCATAATTTCATAGGGATTTTGGATTTTTTAGTTTAGTGGATAGTTCATATTAAGAATCTAGATTTGGATCAATAATCCATGAGTTCAATCATCCCATGATGATTTTTTTTATATGGTTTGGGGCTTGATATGTGGCTAAAATACTCAGGTGAGTCTTGAGAGATTCGAGTTAAGTTTCAAGAGCATTGATAGTTTCATCCTTGGGTGCATAGTTTGGTGTTCATGGTTTTGGAGAAATCACATGAAATCCTATGTATGAGGAGGTTTTCAATCAATTTCTATTAATTACGTTTTAACGGCATAGTTAGTTTATATTTTGGAGAAAATTGTGTGGATTCTAGAGTGAACCACGCATCTTGGTCTGGACTAGATGCTTGGTGCACAGTTTGTGCACGATCTCAAACAAACGATGTGAAATGTTGTAGACCGAGGGAGTATCAATTCACATATTTGGAACATTGTTTTACAAACCATGTTGTTCAATCATGTGAGAGGGTTTTAATTGGGTGATACCTACCACATGTTTGTTGCATGGTTTGCTAAGATGTGAATCCAAATTTTGTGTCTCATTAAAGGTGATTTTTTAATATTTTCCCCCTAGGAGTTAATAAAAGGGTAGGCCCTTTTTCTTCCTCCTTTCACATTCATAACTAGTTGACTCCATCCCCTTACCTATTTTCTTCCCCCTTGATTTTGGATTTTTATGCATTTTTATAGAAATATAAGGTGTGTTTTTACCTTCATTAACTTACACCTTCCTTATCCTTTGTTCATATTAAATTTTAGTTTCTAGGTTTAGGCTTTTGATACAGATTCCACTAGAGCATTGCAACATCCCAGCCCGAGTTCCACTAAAGTGGTTCCTTGATCTAATTCACCACATGACCTTCATAATACCTCCCCATACACCAAAGGTTATAGACTAGTAGTGAGGGCCTAATAAGGTATGTGGGGATACTATACCCTTTTACCATAATATGTCAATAGTGTAAATCAAAATAATCAATAACCAAAGTAATAAAATCAATAACCATGCACTCATAACCAAATCCCATAATTGGTTAAGTACCCACAAACTAATACAATAAACATGTCTTTTAGTAGTATTGTTATGTATCAAATTAAAACCAAAGTAAAAAACACATATACAATCTCCAAAATGGGTCTAGACATCAGGTTCGGTCCCCTCATTTATGCTTCATCCAAACATCATGACTTAGTTATCTATCATAGGTCCTTTTCCCTTATCCTGACATAAAACAATGAAATTTAGTTGGATTCCCATGGACTCTATATTTGGGTGTTATTACATCTCATTAGGGAACCACCAACAATTTTTAAAGAAATATCTTGAATAATAATAATAACATTGTATGTAGTAATATAAGGTAACTAATAAATGGGAAATAAATGAAACATCATTAAAATAAATAATTTTCAATTCACCACTTAAGATCTTGGGTTCCACAAAGACACTCAACCCACTAAATATTCTTCATCCATTTAGGAATTATGAATAATGAAAATCAAATCATATGGATAAAAATGTTCATTTATAAATCATTTCAATTATCAATACCAAGGTGTGTCGGTCCAATTACCCATATGATATCAAATACTATTATTTTTTGAATCATCATAGAAATACCCTATCCAAGAATAAGGAATTCCATGTCTATAATTTCAATTAAAGGATGTTGATTGTATTTTGTAGGGATCCTAAATCAATTATAAGGAGCATCATGTCCAATATCCTTACCCATGTCATCTCCAACATCTCTAACCATTTCATTTATCCACAATTTCTATGGTCTAACACACTTTCCATTTTTAACACATCATAACATCATATTTTCACCTCTTTCATTCACAACTATTCTCATAGTATATTTTGATCAAAATAATTAACCTTATTCTATAATTACACCATTTACCCATTGATTCGTACCACACAACCATTAAAGGTTCATTAAAACCATTTAACAACATCATCAATCCCCTTTAACCATTTACCCTTTATTCTCATTCCCTTTTCATAACACTTATGATTTTTAAATTAACCCAAACAACCCCTTGTGTCATGAAAACATGCCAAACAACACCTAAAACCATTTTAATCACCTAGACTATCTATTTCATTATTTAAAACCCACTTTACCATTTCCAAGGTATTAAAACACCCCATGGGTGGCCTTGAACCTAGTCTCAAAATCACCAATGGACCCAACGAGGTCTATGAAGGGTATCACACAAAAATTTAAGTCCAAATTAATTTCATTCATAAAGGACATAAATTTTCAGCATGGAAGCATAATGACACAACCAAATACACAAGAACAACATCAAGACTATGGGAGAAAGCTAGTAGACCACCTACCATATGATCATACACAACCACTCATCCAACTTTGTTGTAACATCCCAAGTAAGTAATAAATAATAGATATTCTTATCTATGTATATTTATGAATTAGATAGTTTTTTAGAGGCTTAAAACGAGAATAAATCCAATCTTAAGCATGGAATACACTAATATTTTTAAAAGATTGTTTTACTGCATTTTGATGGAAACCCATTTTTAAATCTATCTTTTGACAATTTTATAAGATCTATTTTTCAAAATAAACTTATTCTTTATTATTGGTACATTTAAATTTACCTTGGGTTAATTTTTGGTATTTTTCTGACAATGTTAATTTTTTAATGAATAGTGAAAAATACTGCATTTTACATCAAAACTTTTTTTTCATATAATATAATTATATGGTTATATTATCTTTTTAATTGGTTTTAAAGTGTAAATAGAATATATTTTTACCATTTAATCCAACTGTGGTCATTATAATTAATTTCAATTTGGAATTGGGCATAAACAAATGCCAAACTTTTCATAGATATTGTTTCAAAAAACCCGCTATATGTTTTGACAATGGGAATTATTTTTAAATTAATTATTGCAATTTATGTGTTTGGAATTTGATAAAATTGATTACATATTTGTAATTAGAAGGTCCAAATTATGTAATCAAGACTCTTTTGTTTTTTGACTTTGTGAATAGTAACAACGGTAATTATCGTTAATTATCTTGATTAATTAGTAATCAGGTAGTTAAGGATAATAAAATAATATCATAATAATAAAAAATGACACCAACATGTGTCCTAATACTAGTTTTTATGTCATTTCCGACCATGGGATTCCTTGTTCCAAACTTGGAGACCCCATGGAATCACTTTTGTGTGATAATGACTTTTTATCTTTTTATTTTTTAAAGAAAGTTAAATATAACAAAGAATGTATCACCTAAGTAAAAAAAATTTAATTTTTTATACATAAATGATCTATTGGGATATAAAGAGTCATTGTAAATGTAAAAATATTTCCTACATCATATTATTTTTTTTATAATTTTTAGACATTAAATAAATTAAATTATTTATGACATCATGACGATGCAGTGATTACCTCATTAATTAACGATTTAAATAAAATGAAAAGATAATGTAAAATCTAAGACTTAAACTTCTCAAAGACCTATTGGATGAGTATATATCGAACCCTTATCACCTTATCCTAGAAATATATCAATGTGGGACCTTTTAAATCTGAAAATATTTTTAAAATAATGTAACATTTCTTAACTTTCCAAGAGTACCCCTCCACTCCTCTTATAAAAGGCCCCCACCTCTACCTCCTTACCAACACCTCTCAAGCATTTGGATCGGCCAATCTCTGCTCATTTTTTCTCTCCACATCCCTCTCATCATCCTAGAAGCCTTACCTTAGGCAGTAATCTCTTCAAGAAAACCTTTTGGTTCAAACCAAAGGGAGTTACCCGATTTTAAGGTAATGTCTTCATTTGTGTTCTTTTGTTTTATTTTGCTTCTCCAACCCCCTAAACTATTTTTATTCATTTATTTTGTAACAAAATCATTATCTTAAATATACTAGTATTTTGTTATAATAATGTTTCGAGCTACACTTACACACACCTTCATCTAATGGTTAAAGAGCATATTGTTTTCGTGGATGGCGAATTTCTTCCTCACGAAACGATGATTGTTCAATATTCTTCTAACACATTTAAAGGTGGCCATTAATATCACACTATATTTATATATGATATATAATATGTTTATTTTTTCCTTAGGCTTCTGTATTTTTTATTTATTTCAAACCTTTATGGCTTCGATTACGGGTATACGCGATATCTTCATTTTAGGAAGTGCGGACTAGCACCCCCTCAAAGTGATTTGATTTGTTAATTCCATATGTGGGATGTATAAAGGATGGATTTAATGATATTATATATGAAATTATACTGGAATTATAATATACCTTTATTTCATTATGATTCCATTCCATAAAATAAGAAATAGAAATGAAAGTAGCGTTCATGCGTACGTACGGCTTACCATCTCCATGAAAGGTGCATTTCATTTCTTACCTCTAAATGTTATGTAATATTATAAATTCATGTATATACTGGATATATATGATATATATATCTAAATCATGAATATAACTCTGGATATAATGGATACATAAACAAATTGTAATTATAAAGAGTTTATTTTTGACTCAAGTACCAATGATCGTTAAAATGACCATTATTAACTTAAATAATTACATAGTGTTCATGACATGGTAATAAGTGATATAAAAGGAATAATGAACTTGAAAAATATTCTTAAGCAAGTATAAATTAACTCAAGTTTATTATTAAGGAGATTAAATAACGATCGAGTCAAGTCGGATACGAGGTAAGGGACTTCATCTCAATCTCCTTTCATTGAGGCATATTATGTTTTATACACAACTTTCTTTTATAAGGTGTATAAAACCCTTTGAATTTTATTTTTATTCAAAAGTAATCTTTTTATACGAAGCATTTACTAAACGACAAAAGGGAATGTTTTTTTTTGTCGTACGTATGCGGTGACAACAACTTCTCCGCCGCCGTGACCATTATTTGAGTTTTGGCTTCCTCTACAAGCCATAACTTTTTTTGAATGAAAAATAAATAACATGTTTTACTTTTATTTTATTTTCGTATTAAAAATGGTTTTCATAATGTTTTTATATCAATGTGTTGTATTGATATCTTGTGATTGAAAATTAGAAATGTTATGTTTCCTTTACGCATGTTTTATGTGATACGATTATGTTATGGTTCTTGGGAATTGTTATGAAGACGGGTGGTTCCATGATAAAATAAGGTCGGGTGAGCCCGATATAGATCTACAATGCATTGGGTAACGCGAAGGAGTTAAATGTTGAGGTTTATCCAAAGAGATTTAGGGAATATACTATTATGGGTATTCCAAACGTAACCATGAGGGTTACTCCCTACGTAAGAATGTTATGAATGCCTTAAGTTACCTTTATGTATTATGATTTTTATTATTTACTCATGATTTGATGAGGTATGTTAAAGTGATTATGTTTTATGAGTAAAATATGATTTTATACATGGACTAATGTTTTAATTTCTTACTTTTATATCCCTTACTGAGCTTTTTATGCTCATCCCAAGTTTTTGAAATGTTTTTCACAGGTCAAGGGAAAGGTACATGATGTGATGATAGTGTCAAGGAAGTGTCAAGAAAGAATACATGATTTATTTTAAATATTTTTCTGTTGATGGGAAAAATGAGTACTATATTTTATGTAACCACTTTGTTTAAATGTGGAATGTAATGAATGTTTTATAATCTAATTCTCTAAAACTATAAACCTGAAAAGATCTTCAATGTGTATTCTTGAAGTAACTCAAGATTAAGTAATGTTTAAGGCTAGGGACTTATATTTGGTCCTTGATTCAAGATAAAATAGATGAAATCAAAAAGTGAAGAACTCTTAGAATTTGGGATCATGATATTTGGAATAATATAAAAAAACAAACAAATATTATTTTAGAAATTAGAAGGAAAAAGAGTTGGAGATTGACTTGGGGATTATAATCACACTAAAAAGAACCTAAATCACCCTAGAATATAAGGGGAACCACTCTTGGAAGAAGATGGAATTTTTTTTCACACCCTTGGTTTTGGGGGAAGAAATTAGGGTGAAAATAATGTTATATTATATAAGTATCATGAGGTAAAAATAGTAAGTTTCCCTATTTTAATGATGTTCATGGTTTGGCCACATAGTTTTCTAAACCATGTTCCAACCATAAAACCCCCTCCATCAATAAGGAAATGAAATTGTACAGTCTTAAAAACTTTATATAATCCATGTTAATGGTTATGTCTATCCTTACATAGTTTCTAAGGCCCCCTGTACATAGTTCACAAATCATAAATCCAAATAATCTAGGGAGCACGACTATGGTGCATTGTTATTACTAATCATGCACCAACCATATGTCATTCACTACATTTACCCCCTTTCATTTCTTGAACCTTGAGACACTTCATAGGACTTCCCTACTCCTATGAGGCACTCCATTATCAATTTTTAATGGAGTTTAACCAAAATTTAAATGGAAATGTATCTCATCAAAAGGTTGGGATCTTATAACCTCCCCACCATAAAATATCTCTTCTTCAAGATACGCTCCCAAGAATCACTAAACATACAAGGTAAAACATTCAAGTCATTGGGCCTGAATTTTATCTTCCCTATCATAGGTTTTCTCCTAAACATGACTATTCTTCTATATCAATAGAAATAAAGGCATAGTCCTACCTCAAAGAATTTTCTCACTGCAATCCATAAAATGAATTAGATGCTCCTTAAAAGATGAATTAGCCTAAATCTCAACATCATAAACATAAATCACATGAGAATGGTTGAGATGATACTATTAAATATTTGAAACATTAAAGAACATCATGCATAACATCATACCACTATGGAAGATCCAATCAATACACTACTGATCTGATCCTCCAAAATATCAAGTGTCCCAACATACCTAGTTTCCAACTTACCCTATTTCTGAATCTAATGGTTACCTAATCTCAAAAACACCTGAAGTAACACATGGTCACCCACTATAAAAATGGGAATTTGAATACATTTATTGGTGTATGACTTATATCTACTCTATGTTGTAGATATACAAATCTGGATCAATTAAAAATGATTTGATGTCTTCTATATGAGGTTCATCCCCAACAACTCTAGTTCTCTTGCTTCATCCAACATAATGGTGATCAATATTGCCTACTATAGAGTACTAATATTATTCCATATTAATAATCCCCTAATAACTATTTTTTTATAGAAAAACTCAATACGTTCTATGTGATTTTCCCATATCCCTCTAAAATCTAGGATTCATGCTATCAACATGTCCTCTAACACCTAGATATTATATTTTGATTACACATCCATTTATAGGTAAAAAGATGTACTCAAAACACGCATGTATCAAGCTCCTTCTACAATAAATTCAAAAATCATGAGGTAAAATGTAGATCAATATATGAAAATATACTTTGAGGCACCCTTTTCAAATGTATTATCTCTCAAACATACAATTCCACCAACTGGTTGATGATGAAATTTTCCATAATTTGAAAGAAATGGGATACCTTTTTTAACTAGTCTGTAATCACCCATAATATATCATTCTTCCAAGGAATCCTTTAAAACCCACCACAAAGTCCATAGTAACATTTTACCACTTCCACTCTAGAAAGGAAAATCTCTATAATAGACCAACATACCACTGATTCTTAGCCTTCACCTACTAACACGTGTAACATCTCATCACAAAACCTATGATATCCTTCTTCATTCCTTCTCACCAACACTATCTATGAAGATTATAGTAAATTTTGGTTAAACTAGGGTGCACCACCCACTTTGAGGAATGAAACTCACATATCAGCTCCTACCACATACAAGTGGGTATAATAACATGTCCATGAACATGGATGATCTTATCATCATCAATGGTATAACTAGGAGGTAGGTCCCCACCATAAAAATTATCCTTCAATGAAATAAACTCTAGATCCTCATACTAAATTTCCTTAATCTGTCTCAGAAGTGTGTGCATGATAGATAAATACATTAGGGGAACCTAATTTTGTCTCTCTTGAACACCTAGATGACTCTAATAAAATAGTTCCATCATATTTTACTCAGAACTAAAATCTTAAACTGCCAGAGTATGTTTCTTCCAACTCAAGGCATCAATAACATTATTCCCTTTTCCTAGTGTATAATCTGGCGTAAAGTCGAATGACTACATGTAATCAACCCATCTTTTTTATCGAAGATTTAAATCATGCTAAGAAAATATATATTTGAGGCTCTTATGATCTATATAAATAGTAAACCTCACACCTAGAAAATTATTCCACCAATATTTTAAAGCATAAACCACTATGGCCAACTCAAGATCATGCATAGGATAGTTCTATTCATGTGTCCTCAACTATTATGATCTATATTTCATGTGTCCTCAAATATTAAGATCTATAATAAAAAGTATGCACCTCAACTGGATTGGGTAAGATCATAATTAGTGTAGTGTTCAAATCCATATTTATATACTGGAAGGCATTATCACATTCCTCGGACCACTTCAAATTTATACCCTTCTAATTTAGGCTCAAGAGTGGCACCATCAAGAAAAAAAATCATTGATGAACCTTCGGTAGTAACCCTCCATACCCAAAAAAGATTTTGATATCAAAAAAATTCCTGGGATACCCCCAAGAAACAACATTTTGTACCTTCTCAGGGTCTACTGACACAACTTCTTCAAAGAAGATGTGGACCAAGAAATTTACCTTTTCAATTTATAAAATAAACATAGATAGCTTGGCATATAGTTGATGCCCTCTCAGTGTACTCAGGATGATTTCATGATGTTTGGCATGATATTCATGAGTCTAAAAGTACACTAAGATGTCATAAAAAATGTGACCAAAAACTGATCTAAATATGGGTAAAATATTCAGTTCATCAAGGTTATAAACATAGTAGTGGCATTAATAAACCCAAAATACATCAAAATTTACTCATACAAACCATACCTACTTCTAAAATTGGTTTGTTGTATATCATAGGGTATCACCATTAGATAATGATACCATGATCTGAAATTAATATAGGAGAATACCCAAGAACCCCTCAGATGGTCAAAAATATAATTAATATGTGTAAGTGGATACCAATTCTTAATCATCATTAGGTTTAACTTATGGTAGTCAAAACATGAATGCAATGTTCTATTAACCTTCTTAGAAAAAAATTATGAGACCCCCAAGGTGACAAACTTGGATAGATGGACCATTTATACTATAAATCCTCTAACTATGTCTTAATCTCTTGTATCAATACTGGTGTTATTCTATATGGTGGAATATAAAATTTCTCATCTCCTAGAATTAGTTCAATTGTGAAATCAACCTCTCTCTCAGGTGGAAACCCTAGTAAATCTTTGGGAATCACATCCTGAAACTAATCCACTGTAGGATGAAAGAGACCATCCTCCACTCTATTTTCATCCAATATTAGACTCGCAACGTGGGATGTAAGATCAGCCAACTATCAAGTAACTAACCTTTCATGGCCTTCCTAGATATTGCATTCCCCATGGTGAACATAAGTTTCACCCTCATGATACATAAACGTTACCCTCTGACGGTACTAGTCAATGTGAGAATGATAATAAAATAAAATGTTTATTCCTAGTATCCTATCAAAACCTAACATATCAACCATGAATAAGTCCCAAAGTAAATGGTTCCTACTATCATTGATAGAACACTCTTTTCAATGATGGATACTCTCCGATCACACCCCAAACAGTGTATCTTTTGATATAACTCCACTCAAGAACTCCATCGCTTGACCCAAACCATTTACCAACTAAGTAGATATAAAATAATGTGAAGCCATGATATCAAACAAAGCACTATAAAGAATATAATAAATAAGAATCATACCTTGGATGGTCAATGGTCTAACCTCACCATTATCTAGAGTATATTTAACTACATGCATTTGACCTATCCCTCTACCCTGAACTCCTATCTAAGCCCTGGGTGCTAAAATACTCTGTTGATATGGATGATTCTATCTTGGAGTACCCCATCTTCCACCCTGACCGATACATCTCATATATTTCCAACTCCCAAACTGATATGGGGTATCCAATACACTTTCAATGATCAACATTAACCTATATCCTCTATCAACAACCATCGACTAGGGGATCCTATTGAACCTCTATAGGTGTCTCATCTTGGTACAAGCCTGACACTCTACTAGCGGTCAAATGCACTATCCATTCATGTGACCAGGATTTACACACTGATAGAAAACCACCTGAACACTTATATGGGAGGTCTTTCCACTCCCCTAACTACTTTTCCCACCACCTCCTTCATGAATGTTTCAAAATGACACTTCCTACTATCAGAATATGCACCACTAGACTACCCAACCAAAACTGTCTACCCACCACTATAATCCTACTAGATTTTCCCCTTAGAAATGAGATCATGAATCACCACTGTGGGAAACTCATTCAAACGAAATGTATTCACCTATTAATTTATCTCACATATAATTTCATCCTGAAAATGTTTGGTTATAGCTACTTCATCCCCAGCTAATGATGGAAAAAACACTATATGTTAGTGAAGTATCCAACATAATCCATCACTGATATATTTTCCTAGGTCAAAGGAATAAACTCTATAGATCTCTCTTACCTCATAGTGTCTATTAGAAATACTCTAAGAAGTTTTCTTGGAAGTCCTTCCAAAACTGTTTCTGATGCTTTGGTCAGGGCGTGCGTGCCCATCTTGTTGGGGGATGGCAGTGTTGTTTCTTTCCCTGCATTCCTACTTTCCAAAGGTGGGCGGCATATATTCCTTATTCAGGGACGTCTTCTCCTTGATCGAAATGGGATGATGGGATGTTGGTTCTTCCTTATATGGATTCCTCCTCGAAACTCATCACCTAGTCCAGGTCTCCCTTATAGAATTAAGACGTTGTTCGTGAAACTCTTCCTAGTGCCATATCTTCATGGACACCGGTTAATTACACTACTTCTGTCAGGACATTCCGAAGGGTCTAGTCAGGGAAGCAACCTTTGGTCATGGGATTAGTCACGTTGGACATCACTGGCATGTCTGGATGTTAGGACACTGGTGCGTCTGGGTTTCTTCTTATTATAGGGCTTCTCGAGGGTGCAGAAACCTGAGGCATCCCATGTCGAATGCAGGGAATCATATGTCATAGGCATGTATCTGAGGTTTTCCTTAGCTTCCCATGTTTAACATAGGGTATTCCGTGATTTTAACATCTGGTGGAGACGGATCAGACTGATCAGAACACTGATTATAGTGGATCATATGGGTGCAACCCCTGGAGGGAACATTGATGTTGGGGCCAAAGTGTGTTTAGCTTCCTATTTCTTATTGAGGGGAATGGGGAATGAGGTGGCATGATCCCACCGGGATGTGGAGGTCTGGGTAAGAATCAGGATGGATGATGTAGGTTCTAATAAAGTAGGTGTATAATGAGATGTAGTCGACCTGAGGAAGACAGTGATGTTGGGATTGAGTCTCGAAGATACCTCCTATGTATCCCCGTGGCGGGGAATCAAAGTCCACGTAGTTCGGTCTGACAACGGATTACCGCTAATTGGGGATTTCAGCGGCTTACCTCTGGATGGTGGATCACAATAGTTTACCTCTATCTAGGGTCACAACGGCTTACCGCTGGACGGGGTCTCAATGTCTTACCACTGGACGGGGTCACAATGGCATATCGCTGGATGGGTTCAAACCTCAAGGAGGCTTCCTATGTACCTTATCTAGGAGACAAGGATCAAACCCACGTAGTTACCATGGAATGGGGGTTGGTGAACTGACGTGGAAGAGGACCTGTGGTACAATTTTTGTTGGGATTGAACCTCAGAGAGGTTTCCTACGTACATTTCCTTGGCAAGGATCAAAGTCCATGTAGTTCGTGTGGGTGAAACGGCTTACCGCTAACTGTGGGAACAACGGTTTACCGCTTATTGTGGTCCACAATTTCACATCATGCAAGAAGGGGGTGAACCGACATGAAGGTAAACCTGGGGCCTAGAAAGATGGTGGGATTTAACCTCTTGGAGGCTTCCCACACACCTTTCCTGGGCAAGGATCAAAGTCCATGTATTTTAGGTGGTGTGGGAACTAATGTGAAGGGGGGGTCGGAGCAACCAGGTGTTGGGATTGAACCTCAGGGAGGATTCCTATGTACCCTGCCTTGGCAAGGATTAAATAACACGTATTTTAGGATGGTTTGGTGAACCAATTTGAAGATGTTCAGGACCAATGGGTGGTGGGATTGAACCTCAAGGAGGCATCCAACATACCATGCCTTGGAAAGGATCAAAGTCCTCATAGTTTGGGATGGGTTTGGTGAACCGACATGAAGATGGTCGAGACCAATGGTTGTTGGGATTGAACCTCAGGGAGGCTTCCTACAGACCCCCCCTTAGAAAGGATCAAACACCTCGTAGTTCAGGTTGGATTTTGGTGAACCGATGTGAAGGGGGTCGGAATGACCAAGTGTTGGGCTTGAACCTCTGGGAGGCTTCCTACATACCTCGCCTTGGAAAGGATCAAAGTCCACGTAGTTCAGGTTGGTGTTTGGTGAACCTACATGAAGGGGGTCGGAACGACCAGGTGTTGGGATTGAATCTCAGGGAGGCTTCCTAGGTACCTCTCCTTGGAAAGGATCAAAGTCCATGTAGTTTAGGTTGGCATTTTTTGAACCGACATGAAGGGGGTCGGAACGACTGTGTGTTGGGCTTGAACCTTATGGAGGCTTCCTACTTACCTTATCTAGGATAAGAGGATCAAAGACCTCGTAATTTTTGAATGGGGGAATTTAACGACTTACGTTCTGAGGAATACCGAGTTATTGGTGAACTGACATGAAGGGATTCTGGACCAATGGGTGTTGGGCTTGAACCTCAGGGAGACTTTCTACATACCACACCTTGGAAAGGATCAAAAACCTCATAGTTTAGGTTGGAGATGGGGCTTACACTCTAGGATTTCTGGAAGTATGTCATGGTCGATGATTTCTCTAATCCCACGTGAGTCATGATCAGTGTGAGAAACAAGAGGCAGCAAAGATCTGAAGATCACATCGCGAAAGGTGCGTCCGCGGAAAGTGGAGTGGGGATTACATGTGGTTAGTATCCCAAAGAGGAAACATGGGCTTACGCATGGTTATAATCCCAGGGAGATTGGGACTTACTCTAGGATGGAGGGCTAGTGGCAAAAAATCCCAGAGGGAGAGGGATTTGGCACCTAGGAATAGAGGAGGAGTAGGGGTGCTGCCTCCTGCGGGAAAGGCTAGGGGGCTTATACCAGGTTGGCTGTCCTTTCCCCGTGGACAGAGGAAGATCTGATAAAGAGGATGTCACTCAATGTGAGGAATGATTTCACTTCCATGGAGACTAGTGGGCATAGAGAATGTATGAGATGGGGAACCCTGTATGTGATCCATAGGGTGAGGTCACATTTTAACATCATGTGCAAAGGATGATGGTGCTTGGCGGTTTAACGTCCTGTAGCTCGGACAAGGCGGGTTCAATCTACACCCCTAGGACTTACATAACCGGAACCTTCTACACCTTGGTGAAGAGAAGGGACAGGAAATTCCATGGTCAGGGGGTGTCGTGAGGTAATCCCACTGGGGGTCCACATTAGCGTGGCTATGCTAAGAAGAAATTTCCATTAGCGTGTCTGGGTTCCACTAAAGAGCGGGGATGGTGGATGGGGCATATGCATGGAATTTGCTCAAGTACTACTATGGAGCGGCAATGGTGAATGGGAATTACACAAGGATGATGCCTGGGTGCCGCTATGGAGCGGCAATGGTGGATGAGGCTTACGCAAGGAAGCTACCTGGGTGCCACTATGGGGTGACAATGGTGCATGGGGCTTACGCTAGGAAGCTGCCCAGGTGCCACTATGGAGCTTCAATGGTTAATGGGGTTTACACAAGGATGCTTCCCATAATGTCTTCCTCATGTATGGACATGAGGGAATCCCAAACCATGAGTGGGTTGAAGCATATGATTGAGAACAACACATATGCACTAGTTCACAAGCGGGATAATGCCAAGGGCACTGGAATCATTCTGAACAAAGGGAGATTAAAAGTGTGAATCACATACCCGACATTCGGAACACAATGAGGGTGGCGTGGTGATGGAGGATAACTGGTTACCATGTTCGAAACACAACATCCATATCGCATTACCCTAAAATAGGGACAAACAAATGAGGTTTGACCGCTGACTGTGTTCGAAACACAAGACCTGGATCGAAGTGTTGTCCAAAGTCTTATAGGGCATTGGCCTAGGACGGTAGGTGAGCCAATGCGGCATGGGACCAAGTCGTTAGGGGGTCCCTTCAAACATGGAAGTGGATGAAGATCCGAATGAAGGACACACAAATCATGAGGTGAAGTAATGGAATGTTTTAACGGATTCCAACGCTCTTGAAATTATGCCAATGTAATCATGGAATTAGGCATCTTATGCTTAGAGCATAAGGCATCTCTTGTTTGGAGAAAGAGGTGTCCTATGTTTGGAAAATAGGGTGTACTATAGTTTATATTAATATAGATAGTACTATTAGAATCTTATTCTTGGAGCATAAAGAATCTCTTGTTTGGAGCAAGAGGCATCCTATGTTTGGAAAATAGGGTGCACTATAGTTTATAGTCATGTAGATAGGACTGCTGGAATCTTATGCTTGGAGAATAAGGCCTCTCTCGTATAGGGAAAGAGGCATCTTGTGTTTAGAACATAGGGTGAACTATATTTTATAGTCATGTAGATAGAACTATTAAACATAAGGAACCTAGAAATGGCCAGTGTTGGGACTTACACAAGGGCGGCCCTTTCTAGTTCAACCTGGTATAGGAGTCAGGTGATGGGTTTGGATGAGTTGGTTGAGGAATGGTTCGACTCAAGGTACTCGGGGGGATTGATGAAGAGAATATAAAATCACGACATGAAAAACAGACAAAGAGAAATATGATGACTGAAGGTGTTTCATGGTGTGAGGAGTAGTATCTCAAATCATGGTATCCCATAGGTGGAAGGCGGCTGTGCATAACGGCGCAATGGAAAATTCCAACGTCCTGGCCCGAAAAGTGTGTGGTACGACTCTCCATTTTTCATAGGGGTCAGTGATGGTAGCGAAGGGACTAGTGGGCATAGGCCTGTGTATTTTTGCATGTAAAATGCACTAAATGCATGATAGTCTACACACAATATTTCACTATGCAGCACAGGTGCGCAAAATATTGGGCATCGTGGCACTGTTGCACGTAATAGGGAAGGTTGGCATGCAATAGGGAAGGATTGCGCTCAATAGGGAAGGTGTGCGCGCAATATGGGCGATGTGTGTGCAATAGGGGACGTTCCTGCAATAAGGAATGAATTGTTCCCAATAGGGGAGGTGTGCGTGCAATATGGGAGATGCACACGCAATAGGCGGTCGTGCGCGCAATAGGGAAGGAATTGCATGAAATAGGGGAGGAATTGTGCATAATAGAGGAGGTGTGCGTGCAATTAGATAGGTGCAACATTGGTTCATAGAAAATTGGGCATCGTGGAACTGTTTCATGGAAAAATAATTCTTTGTAGGAAAAATTGGGCATGTTGGCCCCTTTACGCACAAAAGCGATGTTTTTCCCGCAAGATGGGGGGTTTTATGTGTAGGCACGGAAAATGCATACTTACGCACATTAGAGCGGGGACCGACCTCCGGGGTCCCCCCTCCTAGATAAGGGGGTGCACTTGTATTTATAGGTTAAACCTAGGGAGGAGGAGCGCGTAAAATTCCGTGCACATAAGAGGTTTTCCACGCAAGGCGGTGCGTGTAAAATTCCGCGTGCATAAGTGGTTTTCTGCGTGAGGTGGTGCACGTAAATTTCTGTGCATGCAAGAGGTTTTCTATGCCAGTAGGTGCACATAAAATTCCATGCACGCAAGTGGTTTTTCGTAAGAGGCGTTGCACGTAAAATTCCGTATGTGCAAGTGGTTTTCCGCGCGACCTGCAGTGGAAGCATGCGCAAAGGGGCATTTGACGTCGTATTTGGAACAGAATGGGTTTGCGTATGGGGTTCCACGCAAAATTACTTTATTACACACAATATCCTTTTCTTGCACTCAATATTCCTTTTTTCACACAATATTCCATTTTTTCATGCAAGAATCCATCTTTTTCATGCAACTCCATACTTTGCCCCAAAATTTCCCTGGATGGTCATTTCCAACAGCCTGACTTTGAACGGCCATAACTTCTGATCCGTAACTCTGTTTAGGCTCCTAGACCAGTCAAATCAAAGCTTGTGGAATGAGATATGCTCTGGGATCATATATAGAAGCATTCAGTGAATTACATGGATTCTTTTTCTAGTTCCAACAAAGACATACCATTTAATTTCTCAGCCTAAAACTGAATATTCCACCAGCTCTTTATTGGTCCTTATAACATGTAAGCTTCTAACTTAACCCTATTCTCTATAGGAGTCTCCAAGTTGTCAAAAATCATCTAGATATACTCAATTGCCTCATGTTTACCCTCTCCATCGAACTTCGAAGGATTTTTTAGCTAGAACTCTCTTGTTAGGTCAAATATACTCAGTATAACCCACCATAGTTCTCTCTTTATAAACTGTATAATGTTGGGAAATTTATCAAAAAATTCATCTTCTACCCTATCACATGGATCCAATGGGGGATCTCATCCCACTACTATAGGCACATTTTTAGAAATTCCCTCTTGTCTCCCTATTGATAAGCATCATCATAGAGGCATCCCTCTACAATTCCAAACTCACATTCATGGCACAAAATAAACAAGCACACAATTACACAAAAATGTGTTTTAATTGGACATAATAAGATACTTCACATACACTATCCCTATGGTTATAGAAATAACACTATCACTACCCACAACCATCCCTATCTTAGTCCATGGATAACTTAGGGTAAACAAAAATTTCAAATTAAAAGCTTCCTGTTTGACTCCATTTAAACCATTCATTTAAAATCATTCCATTCTTAAACAATTTCAACCTCTTTATTAAGAACTTTTATTTAAAACCACAAGGAAATATAAAATAATTTTTCATTTCCCACAAACCAATCATAACATGCCTTTTTATGTGTTCCTGATATGATTCATGTCACTTAAATCTTTGAGTTCCTAAAATGATGCATGCATACTCAATCTCATTCCATTCTTATTCCCAAGTAAAATCTTAGAAAAAAATAACATCACAAAATAGGTGTATCACCCATTATGAAATAACATTCAACTGTTACAAGAAAACAACAATAACATCAATCCCACCTTATAAACCTAAATTTTTCTTATACACATGGGTTAGATACTCCCATGTATGAGGTCATTTCCAAATCTCAACACATCCTAGCCTCTTATCTACCTTTCCCAAATAGTAAATCAATAAAAAAGAAATTTCATTGACACCACTTTGAAAATTCTTGGCTTGGGTTCCACTAAACCGGTTCCTTAAAAAGGTTCACCACAAGACCTTAGGCACCCATCCTTTAAGCCAGAGGATGCTGACTAGCACCAAGGGTCTAATAAGATAAATGGGGATACTATATCCTATTTACCATACTAAGAAAATAGTAGAAATAAAAATAATAAACAACCAATGTAATAATATTTAGTAACCATGCATCTCATAACCAAATCTTAAAAATGGTTAAATTCCCACAAACTAATAAAATAAACATGTCATGTCATTATAGTATTGTAAATACCCTAACCTTTGAAGCCTAAAGTCAGTGGTTACTTTATTACATTATAATAATATATAAGGAATAACATCTTGAAGGACCGAATAGTTTAGTAGTATTGGTAAAATAGATAAATTATTTAAATTCGCATTATAATTGAAAACATAAAATACAAAAATTATGTTCTTTGATGACTCTATTAATCCTTATAGTGTATCCCTGCATATCAATCAAAAAACACTTCCTGGTATCCTAGGTAAAAGAAAACATAAGAAAGGGGTGAGATTAGATGTTCAATAAGGGTAAGAATACAATAAAAGTTATCATGAATAAATAAGAATAATCAATATTGAAATCTAAATAACTAAAACATATTCCATTTATTCAATAAAATGTTCATAACATGGAAGAAATAATTTATGATTAAATAAATCCATATAAATAATCACATGAGATTTAAACTTATCCATGGATATTCAATCTAATCAAATAATAACAAGTACATCAATAACTGAACTCATAATGAGGGTATTAATAATTTCATTCATCTAAAAAATATAGTCAACAAATTTTACAAGATATTTTAAATTTTTGGGTAAAAATCCATCTAATTTGGCCAACTGGTTTGGCTCAAGAGACCTGTCGATGCATCGATGGTCTATCTATAACTGGGCCTCACCCATCACTAAATAATTCCAATTCATTCCTCATATGAAAGGGTTAAAACATAATCAACATAAAAATTCTTATTGAAAAACTAACATATAATATATTAATAATTAACCCAATCAAATAAACATAATCATAAACCATTTTGACTAAAATGGGGAATGGTAATAAAATATTACATCCGAAGTCAAACTAATCATAAACCATTTTGAGAAATAATAAGGATGGTTTCATTAAACTATATCCATGGTGAATCATAAGTATAATAAGGTTTTTTCCCTTAATGAATAGAAATTCCATGAAAAGATCCTTTAAAACATTATTGAGGAAAATAACCTTTGAACTTTGAAAATAAACTTTTAAAACAAAAAGTTCACAATTTTTTTAAATAATTTTCTTTGAAAATAACCTTTGAAACATATAAAATAATATTAAGAAATTTTTATTTGTCTTGAAGGTGGGAAATTTAATTCATGTTGTACATGTTAAAACTAATATTTACTTCACATTTTCAGTAAAATCCAAATGAGACTTGTTTTGAAAATGACATGAATATTCCTTTAAAAAGATTTTTTAAAAAGTATAAATGGGTTAAAATTTAATTTATAGATAATTTAGAAATTTTTAAAAACATTTTTGAAAACATTTTTAGAATATATGTATTTTGATGAAAATGGATTCACGGTCAAAGAGTGGAATAAAGTCATATTTTCTTTAAAAAAATCCCAATCATTTTAAGTACCAAAGAGTGTAAAATAGTATTATTATTTAAAAAAATTCATTAATAACCATAGGATAATAAAATATATTGGTTTTAAGAAATATCAAATAATTCCCCCAAGGGATACCTAAACATAAACAATCCTGACTAATGATGAGATTTTGAAATACACCCTTACTATTTTGGTAACATTGAATCATAAGACCCATGAAAGGAATAACTTCAAGTGAAACTTTAAGTACCATAAATATAAATATATTAATGATATAACATATCAAAATAGTCATTATATACACCCAAAAAAGGAATAAGTGGTGAATAATTTGTATGCCTCGTGAAAGTAAAAGTGAGACAAGAAACCCTTACCTCATGTTCAAATTAATTCATATGTTCTTGAACCTCCTATATAATAAATATCAGTTTATTATATATATATATATATATTAAAAAACATAATCCTATAAATCATTCCATATATTATTTACTCAAATTATTTTATCACTCATTTATTAACAACACTTTGTCAAAATCATTGTTTCGAGTGATAATTACTTCATTTTTCATGTATGTTTTAGTTCAATAATTTTGGTCATTTTATTTTGATCACAGTTACATATTATCCAAAAGCATAAAAATGATATAAACATAATATATATTCATTATATATGTATTTAGAGTACACTATTAAAGTTAGACATAGAAAATGGATTACACAGTTCATGGAGATGGTATGTCATACATATGCATGAACGTTGTTTCCATTTTTCTAGAAGGATATAACAAAAAAGTAAATATTAATTCAACTATATTGAATAATTATTATTTCATATATATAAATTATATTAATCAAATAAATCCTTATTACCATACATATAATAATAAATTGAAAAACATTTTACACCGCTACATGGTGGCGGTAGTCCACACATACGCACGAGCGATGTTATCTTTTCCATATGGATTGGAAGGTAAGAATTTAGATGTGATATTATATTTCTAAAAATATTTTTAGATCATAAATATCACATATATTCATTAAATTTAACCTTAAAACCTATCATGTAAAGCGTGAGTAAAAAATGAATCACATCGCTTCATGAGGTGGTAGTTCGCCGTACACATGAGCGATGTTATCGTATTCCCCATGGAAAGGGAATTAAGAATTTATATGTGATATCATAATTAAAAAAGTATAATAATTTCATAAATATAATATAAATAGGTTAAATACATCATTATATCCATCCCTTTAAGGTGGTGATGGAAAATGAATTACATCGGTTCACGAGGCGATAGTCCTCCATACACATGATTGATTGTTTCATTTACCATTTGATGGAAGTGGAGAAAGATATGGATTATTAAAGTAACATAATAAAAAATCATTATATATTATATATGTGTATTATTATATTATCATTATTGAAGAAGGGTTGAATAAGGTGGAAGAAGAAATAAAACAAATACATACATGTAAGAATATTACCTCTTATTTAGAGAGCCTCTTTATGTTTATACCTAAATCCTCCTTGGGATATATTACTAATATAAAAAGAATCTATTATTTGAGAATGGAAGTAAGGAATTTAATTTTTTAGGTCTCATATGAATTAAACTGTTTCATAAGTGTGAAGAGGGGAGGAGAGGGGTAGCCTTTTATAAGTGGGGGAGAGGACACACATGGTATTTTTGAATAGATAAAGTGATACCCACATTTTTATAATTAAAAAACCTAAAGATAAGACAATATAAAACCTTAGAGGTTATAAGGTCTAAATATGGTAATAAAATTGGTGTAATATAAGTTTTAGGTTATTTCTCACCATTAGTTTCTTAGTTTAACCCCTGGTAAACCCGTTTTACATTAATTGCGATAATTAATATTTACTATTTTCACTATTAATTATGATAAAAGAATAATTTTATATTATTATAAAATATAAATTATTCTGATTCTAATTATGAAATAAATTTTTCCCAATTAAATTCAAATAATTAGTATAATTCAATTTAAAATTAAACTGCAGACACGATGAAAGAGTCATTTTCCAAAGAGAAAAATCTCATAAGAATAGAATTTTTTAATATAAAAATTCAATATTAAATTGATTTAAATTAAATAAATTAGTTAAATTTTATTATAATTGAACTTATTTTACTTTATAACCAATTTAAAATGTAATTTAACTTTTTTACATAATTTAAATGAAAAGATAGTTTTCAATAAAATCAATATTTTCTATTATTCGTTAAAAACTTAATCTTTTCAAAAACTTATCAATTATTCACCCAAATATAATTTTTATATGTATATTTCAAAAATTAATATTATTTTTTCAAATAAATTTTATAAAATTTTAAAGAAATAATTTTAAATTATGTGCATAAAGCACGACTAATTCGCCTTTCAAAAAAATACAGTTTTCTAAAAAACATTTTTTTATCTTTCAAATGGTTCTTATTTTATTTTTAAGCAATACATAAACATTGAATTTATTTTATACATGTGTAAAACATATAATTTTAATAATTTTTTTATTAATATTCATCCATTCTATCTTAACAGTTAGCTTATAATGGTCATGTTTAGGTAATAATATTTTAAAATACTATCATGTTTCATTCAAACTTGGTGTAGTATATATTGAAAGCTATCAAAGATATTGAATATATTTAAATATAAATATATCATAAAGTCTTGTGGTGATACATTATCTTTTAATCTTGGTGTTTTTTGTCATATACACTCTCAAATATGATGTTCCTATTTTAAAATCTAGGGGTTTTACATTCCACCCCCTTAAATAAATAGTGTCCTCACAATTTCATTTTGATATCAATAATCAAGGGTTGGAAATTTTAAAATACCTTTCTTGAAACCCCACATCATGAAAAGGGTTAATAAAACATCCTCTTGATAATATAGAAAGGTAAGTATGAAGGTAATCTAGAATAATCACATAACTATGTTTCCAAGTACAAGAACATAGGTGGGAAGTGAAGATGTGGATATATAAGATAACCATAATGCCTAAATAATGATAGAGGGTGATAGAGTTCATTGATCATAAGAAATTTAATTATCAAGATAAATTCAACAACCAAAAAACAATAAATTTGTGATGAGTTAAAATATTATTAATTCAACTATAATGAAATTAATAGGATAAATTTTTTATCTCATGATCTTTTTCATAAAGTTGAGAGATTTTGTTACCATTATGATAGAGAAAAATAAAAAATATACTTAAAATTTCATCCTTTTCTTTTGTTTTTATCAATTACCACCTCATTTATTACTTCTATAAATGAATATCCAATAACAATTTTTATTCTCGAAACACTAATATTATCATTTAAAATATTATTATCTCAATAAAACAATGACTAGTCATCCCTCTTAGATCTAGATATTTTCCAAGACACAAATTTTTATCACAATTTATCTAATAACAACCAAATTAAAACTTAATTCATTCCATAAATAGTTAACCTTAAGGCTATTCCAAAATAGTTCTAACCAAATTTAGAAAGAATGTCACTAAATCAATATTATATTCCCTCAGAAAATATGAAGTGTCTCTTAATAACACATCCTGAATATTTTAATTCCTTAATCACCATAAAACCTTAATGAAAACATGGATGCTTCCAAAAAATTCTCATGTTGTTGAATATATTCCATAAATCCAAATATGCATTAAACTCTTAAAAATATAACATAAAACAAAAAATCACTAACCAATTTGATGGTTATAAATACAGTGCCATAAAAATATATTTATCATTATTATCTCAATATCAAGAACATATTAAGAGTTATATTCCCTAAATCATGTTTTTCCCAAAAATACCAACTTTACACTAAATTGCTTTTCTTGGTCACCAATATCATTCAACATATGCTCTCAAATCCTTAAATAAAAATTAATTCAATAAAATCCTTATACATTTCATAATTCTTATTACTAGAATGTGATTTATAAAATAATCCTATAACATAATTCTTGAATCCAAACACAATAACACTAACCATTGTTCTTCATTATTAAACCATTAACTAGGATTCATCATCTTATTCTTTAATACCTTCTTTATTTCATATTTCATTTAAAATATCTTCATCATTAGCAATATAACCATTAATCATACAAACTTTATTATTATATTCAAAAGCTTCCCCCTAAGACATTTATTTACATAATTCCAATACTATCCACATTTAAAACATTCAACCATTGATAATACCTTAGGGATACCATTATTCTCATCCATTATTTTAATAAAAATTTCCATTTTTATATGTAAATTAATCTCTTTTTGTCCTTATTTTCCATGCATAAAACATTTTTCTATTATTTTGACACTCTCTTGGGTGTCTCTTTACACATTTCTGATATGAAGTAAATAAATCCTTATTTCCTCCATGGTCTCAACTATTAAATCTCTTATTGGAATCTGTTATTCTATTATTTAGTGAGTCCAAGAGTTAGTTAAGGTGAAAATTATTAATCATATATCATGAAAACCGATTGGGCTCAATCACAATATCTCTCTCCCCAGTCATCATATCATTTGGTTGTTAATCAAAATATTATCTATTGAATTCAACTTTAACCTAGTTACTTTTGGTTCCATCCACTGAATAAACTCAAAAATCCTAGTGAGAGCAACACTAATCATAGTGGGAAGTCATACAGTCATGAAGAATCATTTATAGGATGCCTAAATCATGAAACCTTATTTTCAATTTATGACATCTTAGTTTTAACCTAGGTTATTTTTGGTTATCATCTATTTTACTCCTTTATGTTGGTTCATAAAGAAAATGTGATTTAACATAAACATATCCCCTAGAATTTTCAAACTAGGTGTATAATAAGGAATGTTGTCATGTACCAGGTAATTCTTGAGTTAAGCTAGACATGAATTTTTCAAAGTTATTACCCCTAGGTACATCTATTCTAGAACCACATCTACATATAGTATCTATAAAGTGAACTATCTCTAGTGAAACTATATAATATCTACCTTAATAAGACTTTAGTATGTTATCCTATACTTAGAATTATCCTTAAAGTAATTCATAGGGTTATATTCCTTAATCTATTATTTATGAAATCTAGTTCTAATGGTTTCTACTAAAATTTCTCTGATACGAACTATAAATACCTCAACCTTATTATCCCATAGTTGGTGATTAATTTATTAAATTATAATAAGATACAAATAATCACATACTGAGGGACTTAATAGTTTAGTGGTCATGGTATACTATATACATACTTTAAATTCACATCAAAATTTAAATCATAAAATATAAAAAGTTTTTTCTTTGATTATTCCATTATTAATCATAGTTTATCTCTGCATATCAATCAAAAAATTCTTCCCAGTATCCTGGGGAAAATGAAACATAAAAAATGAGTGATCTTAGATTCTCAAAAAGTTTAAGACTAAATTGGAATCTATCATGAATAAATAATTATAATCCATATGGAAAGGTAAATAAATAAAACACATGTCTTTTAATCAATAAACTGAGTATAATATGGAAAAAATAAATGATGATCAAATAAATCTATATAAATAATCAAATGATATTGAAACTTACCCAAGGATATTCTAACTAATCAAATAATCACTTGGAAATCAATAAATTATGTCATAATGAGGGATTAAATAATTTTAGAATTATGAAACATATTTTCAAGACCTATCAAAAGTCAATTTAAATATGTGGGTAGAAACCTGCCTAATTTGTCCAATTGATTTATCCTATGAGTCATGTTGATGCATCAAGGGGATATCTATAACTCGGCCCCACCCATAACTTAATACATCCAATTAATTCCCCATATAGAAGGGGTTAAACATAACCAACATAAACATTATTATTAAAAACATAAAATATTAAATATTAATACTTAACCAAATCAAATAAACATAATAATAAACCATATAGAGTAAAACGGTGAATGGTAATAAAATTATACATCCCAATTCAAACTAATTATAAACCATCCATAAAAATAATAATAATGGTATCATTACAATAAATCCCTAGTATATCATAATTATAATAAGGGTTGTTTTCATGGATGAATAGAAATTTCATGAAAAGATATTTCAAAACATTCTTGAGGGAAATAACCTTTTTAGTTTAAAAATAACCTTTTAAAAATAAAAGTTCAGAAAATATTTGGAAAATAATTTTCAAAGAAAATAATATTTAAAACTTATAAAAGAATCTTTAAAATAGTGAGTGTTCATGATGGTGGTAAATTTTTTTCATGTCGTACGCATTAAAATGAAGATTCCTTTTACATTTTCTATAAAATCCAAACGGGCCTTGTTTTGAAAATGCAATGAATATTCCTTCCAAAAAAATTATGGTAATTTGAAATGGGTAAAAATTTATTTAATAAATCATTTATAAAATATTAAAAACTTTTTTGAAATTTTTTTTAAAAAACATGGATTTTGATGAAAAAGGATTTTTGACCGAAGAGATAAATAAAGTTAGATATTACAAAAATCATTTTCTCAAAAATTTTAAGTACCAAAGAGTGAAAGAATTGTAATATTACTTAAAAAATCTCATGAATAATTATAGTAGAATAAAATATATTGTTTTTAATAAATATCAAATAATTCCCTCAAGGGATAATTAAACACAAACAATCCCGAATAATGATGAGATTGTGAAATATACAATTAACATTTTGAAAACATTTGAATCATAATCCCCGAGAAAGTAATAACTTAAAATGAAACATTAAGTATTGTAAATATAAATATATTAATGATATAACATATAAAAATGGACAGTATATACACCACACAAAGTAATAAGTGGTGAATATGGCGTATGTCTCATTAAAGTAAAAGTGAGATGAGAAACCCTTACCTCCTGTTCAAATTTCATCATATGTGTTTGAACAACCTGAATAATAAATATATTTTTATTATAAATCTATTATAGTACCAAAATCATATATTTAATTCCATATGTGACTTATTTATAGTCTTTTATCACCCATTTATTAAAAATTCTTTGTTAAAATCATTGTTTCAGGTGATAATTACTTCATTTTTCATATATGTTTTTGTTTGGTAATTTTGGTCCTTTTAATTTGATCATGGTTAAATCATATATAAAATGTTAAAAATTATATAAATATCATATATATTCATTTTATTTTTATTTATAGTAATCTATTAAAGTTATATATAGAAAATGGATTACACCATTTATGGAGATGATAGGTCGTACATACGCATGAATGTTTTTTTCAATTTCTCAATGGATGGAATAAAAGAAAAATAAATATTAATTAATATTTTCAGAATAATTATTATTTCATAGATATGATTTATATTAATCAAATACATCCTTATTACCAAACCTATAAAAATAAAATTAAAAACATTTCACATCGCTACGTGGAAGTGGTAATACATGCATACGTCTATGCAACGTTATTGATTTCTAGCAGTTTGGAAGGTCAGAATTTAGATGTGAAATTATATTCAAAAAATAATTTACAGATAATAAATATCACATATAATGATTAAATTTAACCTTACAACCTTTCATGTATAGTGTAAGCGGAAAATGAATCACATTGCTCCATGAGGCGGTAGTCCATCGTACACACGAGCGACATTATCGTATCCCCCGAGGAATGGAAAGTAATAAAGTATATGTGATATCATAATACCAGATGTATAATAATTTAATAAATATCATATAAATATTTTAATTCCATCATTATATCCAACCTTGGAAGGTGTTGATGGAAAAATAATTACATCAGTTTTTGAGGTTGTAGTCTGTCGTACACATGATCGATTGTTTTATTTCCCATTTGATAGAAGTAGATATGGATATGGGTTATTTAATTAATATAAAAATATATTAGTATATATTATATACATTTTTTATTATATTATAATAGTTTAATAAGTTTTTAAGGAGGTGGAAGAATAAATAAAATAAATACAAACGTTTAAGAATTTTACCTCCTCATTAGAGAGATTCTTTAGGTTTACACCTAAATTCTTATTAAAAGGGATTAATAATAATAATAAGGTATATAGGATGTGTTTAGATAATTTTTAATGTATTTGGGTAGTTTTTTTTCAAAATAAATGGTTTTGGAAGTGTGAATATGGGATGATAGTGGGTGGCCTTTTATAAGAGGGGGATAGGACGCACATCGAATTTTTTAAAAGATAAAGCCATACCCACATTTTTATCATTATAAAAGCCTGAAAAATGGATCATTATTGAACCATATAGGTGATAAGTTTTATATAAATTTATAAAATTGTCTTTTTTCAATATTTACTTCATTTTTAACACTTATCTTCTTAGTTTAACTCCCCTTGGTAAACCCATTTTTACCTTAATCGTGGTAATTAATTTTTACTGTTATCACTGTTTATTTTGGTTAAAAATTAATTTCACCTTATTATATAATATAAATTATTATTATTTAAAATATATAATAAATTTTTTTATATTTAATTCACATAAGTGGTATAATTTAATTTAAAATTAAATCACAGACGCGACGAAATAGCAATTTTCCAAAGAGAAAATTATCATAAGTATCGAATGTTTTAATATAAAAATTCAATATTAAATTGGTTAAAATGACCTAAATTACTTAAATTGAAATATAATTGAACTAATTTTACTTTAAAACAAATTTAAAATATAATTTAAATTTTTAAATAATTTAAATGAAAAGACAGTTTTCAATAAAAATTAGTATTTTCCACTATTCATCAAAAAATAAAAAATTTAGAAAATTCCCAAAAATTTACCCAAAGATAATTTTGAAATATATATTTAAAAAATGAAGTTAATTTTTTAAAATATATTTTATAAAATTATTAAAAATTAATTTCAAATTGTTTTTATAAAGCACGACTAATCCGCCTTTCAGGAAAATACAATTTTTCAGAAAACATTCCTTTCTCATTCAAATGGTTCTTATTTATTTCAAATAAATAAATAACCATTGAATTTATTGTATACATGTGTAAAATGTATAATTTTAATAATTTAATTAGTATTATCCATACTTCCTATTTTAACAACTAGGTTATAATGGTCATGTGTAAATAATAATATTTTAATAGAGTATCACATTTTGTTCAAACTAGACATTGTGTGCATTGTAATCTATCAAAGAGATTGAATTTATATAAAAATAAAAATATCTTAAAGTCTCAGGTTATTACATTCTCTTATAATATTAGTGTTTCATTTTCTATATTATACCGAATATGAAGTTCATATTTTAAAATCATAGGGTGTTACAAGTGTTAACTGTTAAATAAAAACTAAAGTAAAGATACATGATCCATAAAAAAATTTGGAATTAGTAATATATCATTGGGAATTTTCACTTATCTTGATCTTAAAACATGAAACCTTCTCAGGTACCCATGATGACCTAAGTAGGTTTTGATTACAACTCAGTATTCCACAACCAATTGTGTTTAAAGCAATATCCAATAGAATAAAAATAACAGTGTATGCAGTAGTATAAAGGAACTAATGAATGGGTAATAGATGAATAATTTTTCAAATAAAAAAGTATCAATTCACCACTTGGGTTAATGGGTTCCACCAAGACACCTAACCCACAAATACTACTTCTTCTATGTAAGAAGTCTGAACCATGAAACTAAAATCATATGGGTTAAACACTCAAAATAAAACAGGGTAATTTATAAATCATTTTAATTATCGATACCTAGGTGTTTCGTTTCAATTACCCATACAATTTAAAATTTTATTAGTTCCTGAATCATCATTATGTCACCCTATCAAAGAATAAGAAATTTCATGTCCTTCATTTCAAGTTAATGATATCGAGAATCATGTCTATACATCCTAAATCAATGATAATGAGTGGAATTTCCAACATCCTTACCCATGGGTGGGAAGCATCATGTCCACCAACTCTAACCATTTCATTTATCCAAAATTTACAAGGTCTAACCCACTTTACCTTTTCAACACATCACAACATCATGAGTGCACCTCTTTCTTTCACCACTATTCATATAGTCTATTTCAATCAACATCATTAACCTAATTCCATAATTAAACCATTTACCCATTGATTCATATCACATAAATAATAAAGGTTCTTTAAAATAATTTAACAACGTAATTAATTCCATTTAACCATTTACCCTTTATTCTATTTCCCACGTCACTACACTTATGATTTTTGAATTAATCCAAACTACATGAAGTAGCTCTCAATTTTCAAATACCAAACATGTGAACACCTTCATCATATATTCCCTTGAAACTTTGAAATAACTTGAATTAACTTAATACCTTATTTAAAAAATACATGCTTCCTTATTCCTTGAATATAATCATATATTATTGAATCCATTCCATAAATCCAATATTCTTGTAAAATCCATCAATGACAATATTAACCTCTTTTTCCAAAAATCATTAATTTGTTTCAAGTTCATCAATACTATCTAATTTACTTTATTCATATCAATCATGTATTTATCCAAAATAAACACCAATTTTCAGCATCAAGAACATATTAAGGGTTATCTTACCTTAATCAAAATATCACCTTTCCATTTAAATCACTTTTCTTGATCATCAACACCATTCAATATATTATTTAAAATCCTTAACAAAAAACATATACTTAAAAATCCTTATATATTACATAATTATTTAATTATGAAACATAATCACTTAAATCATCCCACTTCATTATAAAACCATTAACTAGGTGTCATCATATTATTCCTTAATACCCCCTTCATCTCATATGTCATTTGTATTATCATCATCATCAACATAAAAACCATAACTTGTACAACCTTACTGATTCTATTCAGAATATTTATCCTTATAACATCAATTTGTATAATTCCCATAAATTAAAAATTTAAAACATTCAAAAGTTAATGATACCTTAGGTATACCATTATTCTCATCCATTGTGTTAACAAAACTTTACATTTTTCTTCTATAATTACTTTCTTTGTATCCTATTTTTTCACACTCAAAACATTTTATTGTCCCTCTACGATATTCCCTTGAGTGCTTATTCCCACATTCTTGATATATAGGAAACTTAATCATATTTCCTTCTTGGTATCCATTACCCAAACTCTCATTGAACTCAATCCTTCTATTATTTTTGGAGTTAGAGAGTTGGTTAAGGTGCATATTGTTAATCATATATCATGATAACTAATTAGGCGTAATCATAATGTCCTTTACTCCAGTCATAATCCCATTTGGATGCTCATTAGAAAATTTTCTATCATATTCATTGTTAACCCAGTTCCTTCTGGTTCCCACCATTAACTAAAACAAAAAATAATAGTGTGAGAATTTCTAATCATAATGGAAAACCACATAGTCTAAAAAATAATTTACAGGTGGTCTAAATCAAGACACCTTATTTTAAATATATGAAACCTTAGGTTTAACCTAGGTAATACATGATCTTCATATATTTAAATCCTTCATGATTGTTGATAAAGAGTTTTTGAATTTCCAAATCATATCCCCCAAGAGTTTCAAACTAGGTGTAAAGTAAATCCTATTTTCATACACCAAGTGATGATCAAGTCCATCTCAATGCACCCTTTTCATATTAATTACCCCTAGGTACCTCTATTACAAATCCACTTCCACATGTAGTATCTAAATAGGGATGAAATTTCTTGGAAACCAATTTATATATCCTTTACCAAAATTTTAGTACATTTTCCTAAACTTTGACTCATCCTTAGAAATATTTTTAGAGATATCCCTAGATATATCCTTAGAAATATCCCTAGGGATATCACTAAAGTTTTATCATCCTATTTTCCAAGTTTTAACTAAAACTTTCCTATGATACCAACTATATAGACCCAAGATCTTCATACATGGATATTACATCTTTTTATATGAATATTAAATACATTACATAAACACACACTTTAGTACCATAATAGTTTAGTGTCATTAGAAACTTAGAACAAAATATGTATAATTCATGGAAGATATTAAATGTCTCCCATAAATATCTTAACTTTTAGTACTCTTCAAAACCATATCCTACATAAAACCTTTCTTTATAAATTGAGAAAAGGAAACATAATAAAGGGTGATCTAATATTCTTAGTAAGGGTAAATAAGGGAGATACGTAAGTATAATAAGATTATAAGGGTATAAAAACTTGATCATAACATTCGAAAACCACACCCCACATATCAAAGATAATAACCTTGAGCCATGTCATAAAAATTGGAATTTCATAATACATGAATCATAAGTAAATAAAATATCATAATCCATGAGAGAATAATATTAATATACGACATGGAATTGTGGAATACATATAATCATGAAAAATCATTTCCCTTAATGTAAAGGATCATTTCCAAAACATATCATAACACTCCATGGGTGGATACACATCCTGGGTGAGACACAGCACCATCCCCAGAGTAATACCTTTTTTTATAGTGGAATTGGTTCACTCCCCACACCATCATAGTAGTCAAGTTTCACTCCCAAGACTACCATAATGTATAAAGTCTCTTACTTAACTAGTTTCACTCTCCATTTCATTCCTATCTATATCATAAGATATAAATCTTTATCCAATACATTGGAGGTAGATATAGGTACCAACTGTCTTAGTTACAACATAACCACCATCCTTTATTATAAATTAATCACCTTCATTGGTTATAATGTATCCAGTATCACATAATTAAAATCATACATATATGTGACACAAGATCGTGAAACATTCATCATACCATAACCTATGAAATTGAAATATGTTTCATAAAAATTTCATTATAACATAACCTATAGAAAATAAATAGGTTTAATAATCATTTATTCATTTAATTTGAGCATAAATCATGGAAAAATATGTGGGTTTCATGAGAATAATATCACGGTATAACGTTTGGAAGAGAAAAGGGTTTTACAAAATCTTGTGATCATAATCATAAACCATTTAGATAAATAATGATAATGGTATCCTTGGATCATATCCTTAGTAAGGAATATGTGACATTGATGGATGTCATCTTAGATGTAAAATGATTTTGAAAGACAATTTAAAACATTTCTAGAGGAAAATTATTTTTGTTTTAAAATCAATTTTTACAACACAAAAAAATTGAAACTTCTTTTCTTTGAAAATAACCTTGAAATTTTATAAGGGAATCTTTAAAAATCATTTAAAATATTTCTTGAAAAAAACACCCTTTCCTATTTGAAAAAATAATTTTTAGAACATTTGAAAAATCATTTTATTTTAAAATATCATTGAAAAAATATAAATTAATCTTCAAAGAAAATAATTGTCATGAAGGTGGAATTTTTTTCACATTGTATAAATATTCCTTTCACATTTTTGGTAAAAGTCAAACAGACATTGCTTGGAAAATTACATGAAGATTCCTTTCAAAAAAATGGTAGAAAGGTTAAAAATGGGTAAAATTTTATTTAAGAAATTATTTTAAGAATTTTAAAACATTTTATGAAAACAAATATAAGAAAATATGGTTTTGGATGAAGATGGTTTTTTTGAATGAAGAGAGAAATAAAGACTGTTTTTCATAAAATCATTTTTTGGAACTCTTGAGTAATTAAAGAGAGGAAAATGAAGGGAAAACATGTATCCTCATGAAATAACCATAGGATAATAAAATTCATTTGTTTATTGAGAGATATATGATATGATTTCATCATTAGAATCATAATCATAAACAATCCTGATAAACGATGAGATTGTAACATTAAACTCTTACCACTTTGGTAACACTGAATCATAATCCCAATGAAATAATATCATTAAATTTAACTTATAATGACATGAAAATAAGTATATTAATTGTATAAAATTTCAAATGGTTAGTATATAGAACTCATAAAATAATATAGGTGCATAACATAACCATATGTCTCAAAGAAGGAAAATTGATATAAAAATATCTTACCGCATTGATAAAATTGAAACTGTAATCCCCATGAGAGTTATATCCTACAATAGATGTATAAATCACCATAAATTTTAGAATAATTATCATAAAATACATTCGCGGGTAGTATATATACCACATAAAAGAAACACATGGTGAATATGGAATTTGTCTCATATAAAATAAAAGTGAGATGAGAATCTCTTACCTTAAGTCTCAACTTCCTTCATACACGCTCAAACCTCCTAAATAAATAAATATAAGTTTATTATACATAAATTATAAAACCATAATTATATATATATAATACCATAAATGATTTACTTATTACATTTTATTACTTATTTATTAACAATCCCTTATTAAAATCATGTTTCGGGTAATTATCGCTTTCTATTTTATATATGTTTTGATTTCTTATTTTTGGTCCTCTAAATTTGATCATGGATCCATTATATCCAAAATAATAGTCATGAAATAATTATAATATTTATGCATTAATTATACTTTTAATACCAGTCATAAAATATGGTTTTGAGAAATGAAGTATGTTACGATCATGGAGATGGTAGGTCATACACACACATGAGTTACATTTCCATTTTTCAATGATAATTATAGAAAGTAGGTAAGTAATATCTTATCTCAAAAAAATTAAAATAATATCATAAATACCATATTATTTATTATACATATCATCTGTGGTGTGGTGATGAAAAGCGATTTGTATCGCTTCATGAAGTCGATAAGTCACACGTACACAAACGACATTATCATCTTTCAACGAGTGAAAAGATAACGAATAAAATGATATATTATCATTTAATAATGATAAATATTTTGTGAATATAATTATTATTTCATGTATTTCACATATATTTATTAAATTTATCTCTTATTATCTTACATGTAAAGTGTTTATAAAAATAAATCACATCACTTTGTGATGCAGTAGTTCATCGTACACATGAGCGAAGTTATTATATCCCTTGCAGAATGGAAATTAAAAAATTAAATATTATATAATGAATATATATTTATAATTATGTAATAAATATCATATATATACTTTATATTAATCACCATACCCAACTATGAGAGGTGGAAACCGAAAAATGAATGATATTGGTTCGCAAGGCGGTAGTCTGTTATACACACGAATAATGATTTCATAACCCATTTGATGGTAGATTATATGATTTTAGGTCATGGAATTAACATAAAAAATATAATTATATGGAAGATATTGAGTTTATTATATTATAATTATCTAATAACAATTAAATTTGGTATAGGGAAAAACAAAAATTCTCATTGAAGAACGTTACCTCTTTTTTGGGAATCCTCCTTAGGTTTGCACCAAAATCTGTTCTAGGTTGAATTTATGCCAAAAATAAGGATTATAATATGATATTAAGGAATTTTGGAACCTATTTGGGTAGTTATTTTCAGAAAAAAAATGTGTTTAATGTGTGAATAAGAGAGGAAATGGGGTGGCCTTTTATAAGTGAAGTGTGTGGCACGCATGTAATTGTTTGAAAATAAAAGGTGTTACCACATTTCTCTCATTAAAAAGGATAAAAAAATATATTATTATAGATAATTATACATTATAGGGTCTAAATATTACTAAAAAATAGTTTTTATAAAAGTTTTTAGGTGATTTAAACCCTTAACTGTTTAGTTTAAACCCCGATAAACTCATTTTTACCTCAACCGTGGTAAATAATTTTTACTGTTTTCACTTTTAATTTTGTTCAAAATTAAGTTTATATAATTAAATAATATAATTTATTATGATTCAAAATATAGAATCTATTTTTCTAAGATAAATTCAAATTAGTGAAAAAATTAATTTAAAATCAATCCCGCAGACGTGATGAGAAAGCTGGTTTTCAAAGAGAAAATGTTCCAAAGTTTACAATGTTTTTATATCCCATTTCAATATGAAATTGGTTATAATAACCTAAATTATATTAAAATATATAAAATTTTACTGATTTTACTTTAAATATAATTTAAAATATAATTTTACTTTATAAATAATTTAAATGGAAAGGATGTTTTTAATTAAAATTCAGTATATTTCACTATTCATCAAAAAAAATAATCTTTTTAGAAAATTATAAAAAAAATCAACCAAATATAATTTAAAAATTATTATTTACAAAATTAATTTAATTTTTTTCAAATAAATTTTATAAAATTAGAAAAAAAATTAAATTTTACATAAAACCCACAGACGAGAAGAAAAAGCAGGTTTTCGAGAAGTGTATTTTTCAAGAACAAATTGATTTCATATTAACTCTATATATAATAATAATAATTTTAAGAATATAAATTAAAATTTATTATTATATGATATTTAAATTTTATTTAAAACATTCCTAATTATGTATTATTATAATTAATTAAAATGAATCAATGTTATGCACATTAAAATATTTTTCAAAAAAATACTTTTCTTAAACCTAAAAATAAACTTATACTAAAATTAAATATAAATTTACTTAAAAATTAATTAAGTGTATTAAATATAAATAAATAATAATTATATTACTTTAAAACTTAATTGTGAATTTAAATTTTTTAATTTATTGAAAATAATGGATAATTTTACAAAAAATGGTAATTTTCACTATTCACTGAAAAATCAATATTTTCTGAAAAATACTAAAATTTTACCATAAGTTAATTTAGATATTATTATTTAAAAAATTATTTTCATTTTATCAAATAAATTTTATAAAATCTCTATAAATTAATTATAATTTTTTCTCCTAAAAAAGCAATAAAAATCATTTTTAAAGGAAATATATTTTTGATGAATATAATTACTTTACTAAAATTAACTGATTATTTACTAAGAAATTATTAATAAATTTATGTTTATTAGGAAATTTATATTTATATTTCATAAATTATTTAATACTATTCATATCAGCCTATTTAATGGCTATGTTATAATGGTCGTATTTAAAATAATATTATTTCACAGTTCACTGAAGCTCAGTGTCACGTGTCATGCACTCTATCAAAAAAAACTCATTGTTGGTTTTAACATAATAAAAAATAAGAATTTTTAATAATATAATCTATATAAACTTTTAAATTTATTTTAAAAAAATCATAAAATATTGGGATGTTACGCCCCCTTTGTGTCTCGAACCCCCAAGACACTCTCGAGACCTTCCCTACTCCGGAGAGGCACTCATTTAACCATTTTAAAGGGATTTTAACCAAAATTTAAATGGAAATAGACCACATCAAAAGGTTGAGATCTTAAAAGGATGCTTAAGTCATCTTATTATCATAAGATTTTCATTCTTCCTAGGAAGAGGATATCCTGATATGTCTTTTAAATGTCAACATTTTCCATTTTGATGTGGTATGTCAACATGGTGAATTTTTAAGGCGTTTTCCTTAAATTAAATTAAATTTCATATTTTAAGGGCATCGTGTGTTTGGGGTTTGGATCATCGTAGGTTTGGGAGTGTGTTGGGGATGGTCAGAACCCCATTACTCGAAGAACTGGTGATCGTTGTATGCTCTTTGAGTTTTCAAAATTTATTCTATTTTTGAATAAATGGTATAATTAATTATAATTGGTTATAATTAATATTTTATGGTGTTTTTGTGGGTGTTAGGTCCTCGAGAGTGTGGTAAGTGGATGGTGGTTCTAGGACAACCCTGGATGATATTGGGAAAGACTAGATGGGATTTTTTGGTCTATGAAACAAATGGTAAATATTCTAAAAAGGTATGTGGTTTGTGGTACTTTTCCTATGGTTTAATTCATGTTGACATTGATTCATGAGATGCAAAATCTTTCCACTAAAGGCATCAACCTGTTTTGATTAATTATTTGAGTTGTTTAATTTAAATAAAATTTTTAACTTAAATATCATGCCTTAAGTGAGCTGAATAAAGTACCAAGGATACATGGGACCTTTAGCACTATCTTGACTACCTCAGTCTCCAATAGTTTAGGCCTTGGCTATGACCTTGTATGCCTTGGAAACCTCCAAGAGTTTCTATGAGAATGATTAAGATGAACCACCCCAGTAGGATAAGTGAGGACCATTAAGGTGTTTTTAGGCTAGGTGGAAAGACCATAGGTATGATGGGATTGGGTTGAGTGAGTGGATCGACCTTGAATGGCCATGGTTATTTATAGGAGTTATATTCCTTATCTATTAAAATTTTCTAATGCATCATAACTCGTGTTTCCCATGAGGTGGTTCCATATTTATGAAATTATTGAGGAGAAGAATGTCCTCTATGTGGAAGGGGTTCACCCGAGGTTATACTTTAGGATGAGGACCCAAAGTGGGGTGTCTCTTCTTGTATTACCTGAGGGGATCCTAGTTGGTGCCCCAATGATAGATTGACCCTTATCAGGTGTGGTGGGTTTTGGATAGTGATAATGGGTTTTGGCGTACGGCCAACCCTTTTTTCCTTATTCTTATAATGATTTATAAAACACCCTTGAGGAACGTGTTTATGTTATTGGACTTAGTATATGACCTTGGGTGGTTTTTATATGTAATGGATAATTCCCTTGGGTAACTCTTTTATTTTTCATGGAAAACACCCTTGGGGGTCTTGGATTTTGGCTGAGAAAACTCTTATTGGAGATGTCTTTGTTACTATCTGTGGGAATATTGTGGATATGGAGTCGGGGTTGATCTGATATATTGTGATGGAGCTTCTTGGGAGAAATCCCCAGGTCAGTGTTACCACTAGCTAAGAAAACTCCTATATAGTATGTTTTTGTTACTTTTGAGTGTATGCCCTGGCTGAGAAAACTCTCATAGGGGAGGTTAGTGATAATTGATATGTATACCAGGGAGACTGATGTTTTTTATATTGGGAGGAAAGGTCATCACAACATGCTCAGAAACACCTCAACACTAGAAAAAGAAGGTATGGTTGATCAGGGTTACAGACCTATGGATTGACAATGGTATGGTACAAGGTACTTTGTTTAGAGAATTACTCACAACTAGCTCATAGATATTCTGAAATTGGTCTGAAATAGGTATCAATGGTAGTTTTATTTATTTATTTCTATTATATGTTTTTTTATTTATAGCATGTCACATGGAAATGTCACTGCATTGCTAATGTCAAACATGGCCTGGATGGTGGTTCCCTGCTGAATTATGTACCCAAACCCTTCTTGGGCCATCATTGAACTTGGTTACCCAATTATCCCTCACTTGTTGTGGGTTTAGGATGGGCTGAGGTTTGAGATTTCATGATTGATTTAGAGTATATCAGATGGGATTTGGTGTTTGGGATAAGGTTCTGCTACTAGTTGGAAGCCTTTTCCATTTGGGGAGGTGTGCCTGATGTATAATAATGATCTTTGGTCTGGAAACTGATTAGTGGTTTGGGGTGGTGGGGTGTTATAATGTTATTGTAACACCCCAAGACTTTACAATATATCCCTTTTAAAATAAATTTAATTTTTTTTCTATCTTGTGATATACACAACGCCGGTTTTAAAAAGAACACAATACTCTATTAAAATATTATTATTTAAATATGACCATTATAACCCATATATTAAGGACTAAATAAATTATGAAAATTATATATTTTACACACGTATAAAATAAATTCAATGTTTATCTATTTATTATAAATAAAATAAGAATAATTTTAATGAAAAAGGAATGTTTTCGAAAAAACGAAATCTTTTAAAGAAAACAGTTTCATCACTTCTTGTGCACTTATGTTAAAATTAATTTTTGGAAATTTTAGAAAATTTATTTAATTAAAAACTTTATTTTTTAAATCACTATATCAAAATTATCTTATGGGGATTTTTGTGGATTTTTTTGAAAGGTTTTATTTTTTGATGAATAGAAAAAAACTGTTTTTTATTAAAAACTGCCTTTTCGTTTAAAGCATTTACAAGAACCATTTAATTTTAATATGGTTTTAAAAGTAAAATTAGTAAAATTATATATTTATTAATCCAAATTAGATCATTTTAATTAATTTTATATTTAATTTCAATATTAAAACTTTTTAAACTTTTGAAAGTTTTTACTTTGGAAAACCTTTTTTTGTCACGTTTGTGAGTTTAATTTTAAATTGAATTCTACCGCTTATATGAATTTAATTTAGATAAAAATATTTTATATTTTTAATTAAAATAATTTATATTATCTAATTAGTTAAAATTACCTTTTTACCAGAATGAATTGTGAAAACCGTAAAAAATAATTATTGTGGTTAAGCTGAAAACGTGTTTACCGAGGGGTTAAACTAAGAAGATAAGGGTTAAAATGACCGAAAACTTATAAAAAATCCATTTTATAGATATATTTATAACTTATATATTATAAGGTTTGATAATGGAAAAATTTATATTCTTTTGGAATGTGAAAAACATGGGTACACTTTATTCTTTTCAAAACTTCCATGTGTGTGATCTCCCCCACTTATAAAAGGCCACTCCCTCCCTTTGCTTATTTACACCTATCAAGCCCTCTGTATCGACCAAAACATTCCAAAAATATCTACCCAAAATACTTATAAACATTTTATATCTTCTTTTATTCCAATAATAACAACCCTGGTGTCTTTAAGAGGAGATCCAATTGAGGTTTCTCTAAGAAAAGGTAATTGTCTTAAAGAAGAACTTTCATTTTCTTTCTTCCTTTTCCACCATAAATTATTTATTAAAAATTAAAATAAAATTAAGACTTATATACCATATAATTATATATTTTTATTTTTATGGAATAATATTTATCCATCTCCTCCTCTATCAAATGGGAAAATAAATCATCAATCGTGTGTGCGGTGGACTACCACCTCGCGAACCGACGTAACTCATCTTCCATAAACACATCTCACAATTGTATATAATGGTGGGTTTAATGTTCATATATATAATATTTATGATATTATTATACTTATTTAAATATAATAGTGCATATACCTTTTTACTTTACATTCCTTTTAAAATATGATAACATCACTCGTGTGTGCGGTAGACTACCGCCTAATGAATCGATGTGATTTGTTTTTCAATTATGCTTTACATGGAAAGTAATAAGGATAACTTTAATGAATATATGTGATATATATGAAATTATAATTTTTTTTTAAAATTAACATATAACCCAAATCTTTACCCTATCACTTTTTAATGGAATGATATCATCGATCGTGCGTGCGTATGGCCTACCATCTCCAAAAATCGATGTGATTCATTTTCCACACCCAACCATCAATAATGATTATAAAAAATATATAATGAGTAAATAAGATATTTATAACCTTAATATTATTCTATATATTATTAATATACATCCTATATACAAGAACCATAACTTTCATGACAAAACATGCATTGAAAAACAATGTAATTAACACCTGAAAAATAATGAAATAATATTAACAAAAAAGTGGTAAAATGTTATAAGATGATCATATATGATATTATAAATATTAATATGGTTCTTTTATAAATTAGTAGAATTATTAAAATCATTATATGTGAGGTTAAATCACATTCAACCAAAAAGAAGTGTGAGGTAATGGATTTTATCTCAATTTCCATGTCATTAAGACATTTTTATTAATATGAACCTATTCACTTTTATGTGGTGTATATACTAACCATTTGATGTAATTAATATTCATACCTATTTGTACATGATTTTTAATGTTTCAATTAAAGTTTATTCTTTCATGGTGTACAATTTAAAAGTTACTAAAGTTGTAAGAATCAATTTTATAATATCTTGTTCTTTTGGGAATGATTTTACTCTTATTGGATGAATCTTATCATTTATCCTTCCTATAATTAATTCATTAATTTAAATATCCATATTATTTTTATATTAGATATTATTATTACCCAAACCATATACCATTTGTACATATGGTGTTTACATTGAAAGTTATTTGATTAACTGGGGAAATATTAATAAATATGTATTCTTTACTCAATATAGATATTTGATGATAAGGAATATTATTCATGAATTAAATAGATTATTTCATATATGAGGAATGATTTCCACATGAAGTGATGGTTGGGGCCCGATTATAGATAGCCCCTTGATGCATCAGTAGTCTCATGATGTGAATCAGTAAGTTAGTATTAAATGTGTTTTTACCCACAGTTTTAAACTATCTTATGAAAGGTATTTACAGTAAAGGTATCATGATTTCTGGGATCATAATGTCTAATAATTAATAATTTCCTTCAATGATAATTTAGTTATTATTATTATCCATGATATTTTCACATTGATATTTTCAATGGATGCATTTCATTCTCAGTTTATTAATTAAATGGAATGTGTGTTCAGTTATTTACCTTGTCATATTGATTATGTTTATCTAATCATGATATTAAAGTTATTTATTAAATAAAATGTGTGTTCAGTTATTTACCTTTACATATTTATTATTCCTTAATTATTCATTATATTTTCCATTGTGCATAACCCTTATTAATCATTTGATCTCACCCTTATCTTGTTTCTTTTCCTCATGAAATAAATATGAATTCATTGAATGAGTTCAAGGATGTTGAATGTTTTCCATTACTATGTTTTTATTTTTTTTAATTCCCAATATAAAATGGGTATCATTTATGTATTTGGTTTTTCAAGATTACTAAATCTATTTATCCATGGTGATGTGATCTCTTTTATCTTATTGAAATTTAATAAAGTTGACATCGGCACCGGGTTACTAAAGTCTAGGTCATCACAGTTGGTATCAGAGGATGTTTAATAGAAACCTTGGGAACTTGTTTTATGAAAACATAGATTAGGGACCATAACCCTATAATATAACTTTAGGATAATTATAAAATAATATCTTAAAGTTTTGATAAGGTATATATTATTTGGTATTTTCTATCAATAAATCCCTATATGGATACTATTAGTGGGTGTTGCTCTGGAATAAATGTACCTAGGGGTAATAAATTTGAAAAAAAAATTGCTGATATTGACTTAAGTGTCACCCAGTATATAAAAATATTCCTTACTACACACTTGGTTTGAAACTCTTGGGGTATATGCTTAGGAAAATTCACATTTTCTTTAAAAACCATTATGATAGATTTTAAAATAAAGATATCCCCAAGGAAACCAAGTTTAAGATTTTGTGATTAAAAATGCATAAGTTTTTTATTTGTATTACACCATATTTATAATTATACATCATGATTTAAAAGTAATAGTTTTATGATCTAACCCAATATATGCCATATTTTAGAAATAGTTTATGGAAGAAAGAAGGGTATCAATACTCATGGCCAATGCATATATGTCCCTACTAAGAAATCCAATATAGCTAGTATTGGAACTGATGATATCATGGATATATTAGGGTAGCTTAATTATGTTATGAAAAATAACCTTGCTTGAATGGAGAAACCTAATGTTCCAAAATTTTATTCTCCTATGTTTGGCCACTTTATGTGATAGAAGCTCCCAAAATTTAGTGGGATTACTAATACAGTGGTAGATGAGAAATTGATTAAGTCCCTTGAGAATATATTTCTCGACTTGGGATCAAATGAAAAGGAAAATATTATATAGGAAGTATAATTTTTCAAGGGTGATGTTGATCAATAATGGTCATTGATATAGATTACTATAGAGGTAGAATAAATAGAACAAATGGGATAAATAGATTTTAAGGAAACATTTTTCAAAAAATATTATCTTTCTAAGAAATAAAATAAAATTAATATAAACTTCCTTAAATTAAAGAAAAATAAGAATAATGTGTTATAGATTATAAGGATACATTTACAAGGATGTATAGGTATGTTATAGATTATATATGAAATAAATAATATAATATGGACCATTTCATTGAAGGGATTAAGACAATTCTCTAAAGGGTGTTGGTCTCTCAAACCTTTTCATCATATGATGAAATAGTTTTATGCATCATAAAAATATAGAATGAATTTTATAGATCCTATATTTTCATGGGAAATTAAGAAAATAATAGTTTTACTAAGAACAAAAAAAAGGGAATGCATCAAAGATTAATAATTGAATGAATAAATTTCTATCTTGGGAAAATTATGGAAAGAATCATCCTAGGAAATACTTGAATGGCATTGAAGTTTGTTACATGTGTACTGATATGGGTCATCCGGCTCATGAATGTAAGGGGAAGAAATAAATAAATGGCATACAGTGCTTCAAATAAAAATAAATAGGGTGTTATTCAAACCAATATCCCAATCATCAAGGGAATCTACCACAAAATATGCTAAGGGGAGAAGGTGAAGCTTACTCGGTCACTATAATTAAGGTGGAAGTACCCAATTAAGTTATGGAAGGTAATTTAATTATAAACACAAATTTATCCAATGCTTTATTTGATTCTTTATCTTCACATTCTTTTATATATTCCATGGTTTTTAATAAAATTATATATTTCTCTATCACCTTAATAAGATATTTATCAATCAAAACTCTTAGTTGAATTCTCATTGCGACAAGGATGTGTCAGGAAGTCCCTATTATGATACATAAATGTTCTCTATTTTCAAACTGTATAATCATACCTATGGTTTACCTCGATATAATCCTTTGTATGGAATTCATTTGAAAATATAACGCAAATATTTATTTTAAGTAGAAGGAAATTAACATTTTTTATAAAGATTTGGAATTTCATATCTTTAAAGTAGAGACTTTATCATCTGAGTCATGTCTAGATCAACTCATCCATATAATGGCCCAAAGGCCTTCATTTTTTATTGATTTTTGATAATCTACCTTTCAAGGGGTGAGGTGGAACCCTTACAATGACAGTAGGTGTAAGTATTACATGGCCCTATAGGACTTAGAGGAATTCATTTCTTGTAGGCTCCAAACATTACATATATCCCAGACTAACTACTTGTAACTTCTCATCCTAGCATCTTCATCTTGAAACCATCTATCCACCTTTGCATGGTTGTTCGGCTAGGATATCCCATGCATTCACTAGCTTGTCCCGATGGCAGGTTCCATACCCTCTCATTCTTTCAATCTCTGTAGCTTCTACTGTTGTGAAAGCTCCTTGCTCATCCTCATATATATCTTGTTCCTTGTAGGTTGTTTGGTTTGAATCTCCACTAAAGGTGGCCCGAAGGCCTTAATGGCCTAAAGTCTTGGGTGGCCCAAAGGACTTAAAAGACTCAGGGACCAAATCAGTGGCCCGAAGGCCCAAACGGGGAAAACTTCCTGGCTGCTACAGTGCCAAACAGTGCCTGCTACAGTTCTATCTATATTACCTGCTACAATATTGCACAGTTCCCACTACAGTACTACTACAGTTCTCGGAAATTATACCTCCACCTGGATTTGATCTTGGGTCACCTGGATGCACTTAAGATTCCTCACCAATTGGGTTGAGGCACATGTGCATCTAGATCTACCCCTAATAGCACTTCTGAATGAGATTCTTGAGAAAAAGAACAAACAGAATATATGGATGAAGAAGGTAATATTCAAATTTAGGATGTACCTATTGTGTAGGAATACATTGATGTATTTTCTGAGAAATTACATTTACATCCACCAGATCCTTAAGTTGAGTTTTCCCTTGATTTAATCCCGAATTCAAGACCAATATCAAAGACTCCCAATAGAATGGATATTTTGGAATCAGTATAGTTGAATGAAAAACTTGAAGAATTGTGTGATAAGGAATTTATTCTCCCTAGTGTTTCACTATGGGTATCCCTTGTTCTCTTTTATAAGAATAAATATGGATTCATGATGTTATACATTTATTTTTGTGAAATCAATGGTATTACAATAAATAACAAGTATCCTATGGCTCAGAATGAAGACTTATTCGATCAGATTTATGAATCTCAATATTTCTCAATGATTAAACTTCATATTGGGTATCATCTATTATGAATAAATAAGGAATAAATTTTTAATACAAAATTCCAAATGAGTTATGTACATTAAGAGTTTGCATTAATTCAATTTTAATTGACTAATGCACCACCTGTTTTTATGGATCTAATGAACAAGGTATTTAAAGAATATTTTGATTATTTTTTATGGTATCCATTGATTATATATTGAGGTATTATAAGAGTGATGAGTACCATGATAATTAGTTTCGGATTATTCTTGAGACTCTTAGAAAAAATATATATATGGAAAGTTTATCAAGTGTGATTTCTAGGTTTAAGAAGTTTCTTTTCTTGTCCATATTGTCTCCAAAGATATAATATTAGTTGATCTGTCAAAGAAAAATAAAATAAAATAATGTAATAAACTAATGAATATAACTGAGGTATGTAGTTTCATTGGTTTGGTAGGTTACAATCGGTGATTCATTCATAATTTATCCTGATTGGATAACCCGTTAACCACGATTACACATAAAGGGGTTATGTTTATATGGACAAAAGAATTTGAAAAATATTTGTTTTAATTGAAGAGGATATTGGTCTCATTTTGGATATAACATTAATAAATGATGGTTTTTTGATATATTTATTGATGAATTGAATCAATTAATGGGTTATGTCCTTATAAAAAAATTATAAATCTATTGTATATGCATCAAGGCAGTTGAAGTCTCACAAACATAACAATCTGACCCATGATCTTGAGTTTGAAATTCTAATCTTTGCTTTAAATTTATGTACACATTATCTCTATGGTAAAATATGTGAGATATATATGGACCATATGTTCCTAAAATACATATTTTCAAAACAAATAGCTTAACATAAGGCAAAGATAATGGCTCTATCTACTTAATCATTATTATTTTTCAATACACTACCACAAGGGGAAGTAAAATAAGGTATCAAATGCATCAAGAGAGAAGTATCATGAAGTTCTGACACAAATGATGATTGAGATGGATGTTATGTTCATCAATATAGTAAATATAGATATGGGAATTATTTAGGGAAGGGAGACACCACTTCTTTTTAAATTATTGAAAACCCAACTTTATTGGAAAATATAAAAATTTCTCAATCTTATGATGAGAATTTTCAAAAGAAAATTAAATCTATGAATGATGAGAAGTTATAATTCTTCATTTATGAAGATGGTGTTCTGGATTTTGGAGAGATATTAGGTGTTCCATCTATACCTAAGTTCAAAAAGGTAGTTTAATATGATACTCACAACTCTAATTTCTCTATATATTATGGTATCCCTAAGATGTATAGGGAATTGAAGGAATATTTTTGGTAGAATAGAATAAAGAAGGTAATTTATTATTATGCATCTAGAAGTTTAGTTTTTCAATTAGATAAATATGAGAGATAGAATCCTAGAGGATTTATTCAACCTCTTCCTATTCTATTGTGTAAATGGGATGAAACTACTATGTAATTTTTCCTAGGACTACCAAAGAATCCTAGAAAGAATGATGAAATATGGGTTATTGTTGATCACCTAACCAAATCTATAAATTTCTTCTTTATAAGAGAATGTTTAGCTCTTTATAACCTCATAATGATCTATATTAATGAATTTTTAATAGTTCATGTTTCCCCTATTTTGATTATGTCTGATTGTGATCTAAGTTTTACATCAAACATTCTAGAAGATACTTTATAAGGCTCTTGATAATGAGATTTATTTGAGCACTGCCTACCATCCTCGAATTGATGGATAGTCTAAAAGGACTATTCAAACATTATAAGACATGTTGAGGCTATTCTAACTTGACTTTTAAGGTATGTGGGATCAGTATTTACCTTTGGTAGAGTTTTCCTTTAATAATAGTTTCCATTTAAGTATTCAAATTGTGATATATGAAGCATCATATGGTAAGGGATGTCACATCCTAACTTGTTGGGATGAAGTCGGTGAATAGAAAATTGTAGGCCCAAAACTTTTTAATGATGCAACAAAAAATTTAATTACTATTCAAGCTCATATAAAAGCATCTCAAAGTATGAAAAATAGTTATGTTGATAATTGAATAAAGGATTTGAAATTCTAACTAGGAGATCGTGTTTTCTTAAAATTATCTCCATGGAAGAATGTCATAAGGTTTGGTATGAAGGGAAATATGATACCCAAGTACATTGGACCCTTCAAAATTTTATAAAGGATTAGATCTAGGGCCAATTATTTGTAAATACTACTAAGACTCTCTAAAGTACGTAATTTGTTCCATATATCATTGTTAAGGAAGTACATGTCAGAACCAACGCATGTGCTCACCTTTAAAGAGATATAATTTGAACATGATATATATTACTATGAATAACCCATCCAAATTCTTGATACTATATACCAATTATTGAGTAATTGGATGAGTTAATTAGTAAATGTACTTTTTAGAAATCACAAAATAGAGGAAGCGATGTGGGAACCATATGATGTTATGAGGAAGATCTACGCTCATTTTTTAAAGGTAATATCCATGAAATTTTGAGGAAGAAATTTTTTTATGAGGTTATAATGTATCACCCAAATACTTTAAAATATATTCCTTTTAGAATAAATTTATTTTCCTTGATAGTTTTCGATATATGCAACACCGAGTTTAAACGGAACACAATACTCTATTAAAATATTATTATTTAAATGTGATCATTATAACTTATCCATTAAGGACTAAATAAAATAATATGGGTTATATATGTATAAAATAAATTCAATTTATATATATTTATTATAAAAAGAATAATTATTATTTTAAAGAAAAATAAATTTCTTCTGAGAAACTAGATTTTTCAAAGCAAACGACTTTGTCGCTTTTCATACACAATTGTTAAAATTGATTTTTGAAAATTTTAAAAGTTTTTATTGATAAAATAAACTTAATTTTTTAATTCATCATATCAAAATTATCTTGGGGTGAATTTTTTATATTTTCTGAAAAGTTTATTTTTTTGATGAATAGTAAAAAATACCGATTTTTATTAAAAAAATACTTTTGATTTAAAGAAATTACAAGCCCTATTTTATTTTAATATGGTTTTAAAAGTAAAATTAGTTCAATTATATATTTATTAATCCAAATTATTTTTATGTAATTAAATTTATATTTAATTTATTTATAAAAACTTTTTAAACTTTGGAAAGGTTTTTCTTTGGAAAATTTATTTTTCATCGTGTCTGCAGGTTTAATTTTAAATTTAGTTCTTCAAATTATATGAATTGAATTTTGAAAAATGTATTAAATATTTTTAATAATAATAATATATATTATATAATAATGTTAACTTATTTTTTGACCATAATTAATAGTGAAAACATTAAAAATTAATTACAGCGGTTAAGGTGAAAACAGGTTTACTAAAGGGTTAAACTGAGAAGATAATGGTTAAAAATGACCATAAAGTTATCTAAAACTAATTTTATGGAACTTTTTATACCTTATAATATATTGTTTTAATAATGTACCATTTTGTATCCTTTTTCATGTGAAAAACATCGGTACACTTTATTCTTTTCAAAAATTCCATGTGTCCACTCCCCTACATATAAAAGGCCACTCCCTCCCTTCACTTCTTTTCACCTCTCAATCCATTTATATAAATAAAATAATATCTTCCTAACATACTTATACGCATTCTAGATCTTTTAGTCTTCCAAAAATACCAACCCTAGTGTCCTTAAGAGGAGATCCAAATTAGATTTCTCTAAGAGAAAGTAATCATCTTAACAAAGCTCTTTCATTTTCTTTCTTCTTTTACCACATTCAATTATATCTTAAAATTTAAAACATAATAATACCAACATATAAAATATAATAATATTTTATTATATTTATTTAATAATATTTATCCATATCCTCCTACATCAAATGGGAAATGAAATTTTCAATTGTGTCTACAGTGGAATACCGCCTCACGAACCGTTGTAACTCGTTTTCCATAAAAACATCTTAAGATTATATATAATGATGGATTTAATGAATATATATAATATATATGATATTATTATACTTATTTAATTATAATATCACTTGTAAATTCTTAATTTTTATGCCTTTTAAAATATGATAATGTTGCTCAGGTGTACGGTGGACTACCCACCTCACGAAGCGATGTGAATTATTTTTCGCTTATGTTTTATATGGAAATTTATTAGGATAAATTTAATAAATATTTTTTACATATATTAAATTATATTTATTCTTTAAAATTAACATACCAAACACTCCCTTACCGTTTAACTCATTAATGGATCGATATCATCGCTTGTGCATATGTACGACCTACCATCTCCACAAATCGATGCGATTTATTTTCCATGTCCAACCGTAAATAATGATTATAAAAATATATCTAATGAATAAATATGATATTTATAACATTAATATAATTAAGTATATAATTTATCTATATCCTATACACGATAACCATAACTTTCATGGCAAAACACACATGAGAAAACAAGGCCAATTAACACCCAAAACAATGAAAAAATGAAATAATATCAAGAAAAAAGATTAAAAATGTTTTAAAAGCATCATATATGATATTATAAATATGAATATGTTTATTTTATAAATAAAATCATTATACAAGTGGTTAAATCATGTTCAACTAAAATAAAGTGCAAGGTAAGGGATTTCATCTCAATTTCCATGTCATTGAGACATATCTATTAATATGAACCTATTAAATTTTATATGGTGTATATACTACCCATTTTAAGTAATTAAAATGAATACCTATCTATTCATGATGTATAATGTTTCAATTCAATTTAATTATTTATGGGGTACAATTTAAAAGTTAGTGAAGTGGTAATAATATATTTTATAATCTCCTGTTCTTTTGTTATTACTTTTACTCTTATTGAAGGAATATTATCATTTATCCTTAAAATTATCCATTAATTATATTAAATATATATATTATTTTAAGAATTTATATGATTATTTCCTAAACCATTTACCATTTTTAGATATATTTTTTACTTTGAAAGTTTATTGACTAATTATAGAAATATTGATAAATTTGTATTCTTTACTCAATACGGATATTTGATGATAAGGAATATTATTCATGAATTAAATAAATTATTCAATATATGACTAATTATTTGGAAATGAATTTATGGTTGGTTCCCAGTTATATATGTCCTCAATATTCATTAGTAGTCTTATGTTGTAAATAAATAAGGTATCATTAAATGGGTTTTACCCATTATTTCAAACTATCTTATGAAAGGTCTTGAAAGAAGAGGTATCATGATACTCTAGGTAATAAAATATAATAATTAAGGATTTCATTCATTTATAATTCAGTTATTATTATTATCTAAGATATTTTTTCATCTAAATTATCTTTGGATGCAATTCATTCTCAATTTATTAGTTAAATGGAAAGTGTGTTTAGTTATTTATATTTTCAAATTGATTATGCATTATCTAATCATGATGGTTATTTTATTGATTAAATGGAGTATCTGTTTAGTTATTTACCTATACATATTGATTTTTTTTATTCATGATATATTTTGTTGTACGTAACTCGTATTGAGAATTTGATCCCACCCTTATTTTTTTATTTTACCCAATAAATAAAGATGAATTCATTGAATAGGTTCAAGGATTATGAATGTTTTTTTACTATGCTTTATATTTTTTTTATTTCCAATTTAAAATGGGTATCATGTATTTATTTGGTTTTTCAAGACTACTAAACTAATCGATCCTTGTTAATGTGATCTCTTTTATCTTATGAAAATGTAATAAAGTAGACATTGACTTTGGGTTACTGGAGTCTAGGTCATTACAAATATTTTCATATTAATGATGATCACCTTGAGTTTTATTTCCATTGACTATTAAGGTGGTATTTTCAAGGTAGTATTATTCAAATTCCAGACCCTATTGTTGTCGATATATTTCGGTATGCGATGAGAGCCCTAGTAGACACTCATGAATTAGAATATAATTGGATGGTGGCTAAGAATATAGTGGTCTCGATATGGATGGGATGTTGGTCTTTCTGATGAGATCATATGGGATGTCCTTGGATTGATTATTTGACATGCCATGGATCATGATCAACCTATCTTGGTGATGTGAAACTAATGAGATCTTGGGTCGGGTTTCAGTGAACGGGTGATATAGGAGCATACTCCTATTATACTTAAATGGAATTGAAGTAGTATATTCTTATTAAACATGGTGCTTATTGAATTTTAAAAAATAAAAAATTAGTAATGGTATTGTGTAGGTCAAGGACCAAGGTGAATTCAATGATATGATTGTGATCATGGTGACTTGATATGTGGTATAATAATGGGATGTGTCTTCCACATGATAATAAGGACTCCATGTATAAATATAGTTGGTGTTTGAGTAGATAGGAATGGTTCATGTGGAGCGACATGATTTTATTGTGGGATCCATAGGGCACTGTGTTAAGGTCAAGTAAAGAAGGCCATATGGTGGGGAGTATACCATATAACATTAGGGGTAGATCCCCTTTTGTGTTTAATTTGATAAAATACCATGGGTGATATTCTATGAATCAGGGGTAGGAAATATTGATGTTTTTATGCCTCTCATGTAAGAGTGACTTTGGTCATGTTTGGCCATTGTGTTCAGTGATGAGTAGGATATGGTTTTTGATGATCAAGAATTTGGTTTAGTGAGGTGATCACTACAAAAATTCTATGGTGGGAAGTGTTATATCAGTTATGGAAGATTCAACCCTTGAGTTAGTGTAGTCATGGAAATATGTGATCAATCAATGGAAGATCATTATGGAATTTTAATGTTTGTGGATAAAGGAATTCTAATTAAACAATATTCCTCAATGAATTTCAAGTATATACTCTGATGGGGTATTGGAGGAGTTCCAATCATTTTACTTAGGATTTTATTTAATTTGAGGAAATTCAAGAGTGATTAGATCGTTGGTGTGTTAGTTCTCAAGATGAGGAATGACGACTACTTTTGGAAAGTTGAGGATCTAACCAAGGAATTTCACTAGAAGTCATGTACGTACTTTGGTGGTAATATTCGAATGATTAAAAGGTGCCTCTAGGAGTAGGGGCATCATGATTGGGTAATTTTTAAGTGCATTGGTAACTGAAGCTAATTGTATTTAAAAAAAATTCAAGAGGAGTTCCAACTAGTTATTTTACATGTAATTGGATGTAAAGAGTTTGAAATTGTATCGAGTTCGTTATTTTTGATATGATGGGTGCGTTTTGGGAATTCTCTAAGGATTTTTAAGGAAAGTTTGAAACTTTCATGTTGTGTTTGGATGGTAGCGGCGTATTAATTTGGGAATTGAAATGGGAATTAAGGGTGGTATTAGAATTTTAATAGTTATTTTTCATGTGTTGAGGTGAGGTGTGTCTCGGTGGTAAATTGTGAGTGTTAGCTCAGTTTTAGTAGACTAATAACCATAGATATAAGGTTTCATTGCAGGATATAGTCAGGTGTTTGGAGATGAAACATGATTATTTGATCATGAATGGATTGTTGAGGTAGGTTGGGATGTTCAATTGGATGACCATTGGGACTTCTTGGGGATGACATGTGTTATGGTGGGGATTTTGTAATATCCTATGTATACAGAAGAGTCTTAATTTTATAGGGTTTTTGAATTTTTTCAGTTTAGTGGATGGTTTTCTTTTAGAATCAAGATTCATATCAATAATACAAGAGTACAAGCATCCTAATATAATGTTGTTTGATATGGTTTTGGGTTTGAGAGGTTCTTAAGATTCTTAGGAAAGTTTTGGTATCTTTGAGTAAACTTTTGAGATTTTTTGGAGGTTTCTTCCCAAGGTGAACATTTTAGTGTATGTAGTTTAGGACAAACCATGTGAGACCTTAGGCATGAGGAGGTTTTCAATTCAATTTCAATTAATCATGGTTGTATTTCATAGTTAATACATGGTTTATAGGAAACCATGTGTATCCCAAGGTGAACTATATAGATTGGTTTGGGTGGGAGGATTGGTGCATGTTTTGCGCATAGTTGCAGAAAACCGTGCATAATGTTAAAGACCTAGACATTTTAAATTCACATGATTGTAATATGGTTTTTCAAAAAATGTGGCTCAATAATGTGAGAGGGGTATAATTTGGCATTTCCTACTATATGGTTAGTGCATGGTTTGAAAAAATCATACACCAAAACTACCTGGCTTATTATAGGTTAATTTTTACTATTTTTCCCAGGGAATTCCCTATTTTCTTCCTCCTTGCACATGCATGACCCAACTAACTCTATCCCCTCTCCTCCTTTATTTCCCCTTGATTTTGGGGTGTTAATTTATTTTTTTAATGATATAAGTTATGTTCCTATTTCTAATAACCTTTTCCTTCCATATTCTTCATTTACCTTTTATTTTGGTTTCCAAGTTTTGGGTTTTGGTGCCGATTCTGCTGGAGCATGGTGGAATTGGATGATTCTCATAGGTATTTCATTCTTTCTAGGAATAGGACATCCTGATAATCCACCAGCATTCCACTGTTTTCTATTTTGATGAGGTATGCCACTATGGTGAATTTATTAGGGTGTTTTCCTTAAATTAAATTAAATATTGTATTATAATGAAATCTTGTGTTGGGGATTTAGCTCGTCATAGGTTCAGGAGTGTGATAGGGATGGTTAGAACCTAGTTTCTTGAAGAACCAGTGTGTTTTGGACACCTGGTGAGTTTTTATCATTTATTCTATTTTTAAATAAATGGTATAATTAGTCATAATTGGTCATAATTGATTGGTTATGGTGATTTGGCATGGGTTATGTTCCTAGGAATATGGGCAATGAAAGATGGTTCCAGGACATCCTTAAACAATATTAGGAGATCCTAGAAAGAATATTTTAGGTTGTGAAATAATTGATAAAGACTCTAAAATGGTAGTTTGTTCTTGTTACTTTCCCTATGGTTTAATTCATGCTTACTTTGATGCACGAGATGTGCAATCATGCCACTAAAGGTGTTAACCCATTTTGATTAATTATTAGAGTTCATTAATTTAAATTAATTTTTTAACTATAATTTCATGCCTTATGTGATGTAAATAAATTACCAAGCTCGTATGGTACCCCTAGCACTGTCTTGGTTGACTTGGTTGCTAATGGTCTTGGCCTTGACTACGACCTTATATTCCTTAGACATATCCAAGAGGGGATGTACTATGGATTAAGATAGAAATCCCTAGTAGTACAAGTTAAGACCCTTGAGGCATGTTTATCTTAAGAGGAAAGACCATAGGATGGATGATATTATGTTAATTAAGTGGACCAATCTATATTAAATTTTTGAATTTATAAGAGTCATGATCCTTCTCTATTTACATTTTCTGATATGGAATAACTTGTGTGTTATGCGAGGTCTTTCCCTATTTATGACATTTTAGAGGGACGAAATTAACTCTTTTTGATGGGTATTGGAATGAGTCTTGTGATTTATATTGAGGAACTCAATTGGGGTGCCTCTATGTGTATACCTCAAGGAGACCCCAGTTGGTGATCTAGTGATAGAAGAACCCTAAGAAGGTGTGATGGGGTGTGGATAGTAATTATGGGTTTAGAAATTTGGATAACCCTTATTTACCTTGTTTTTATAATGAAATAGAAAACATCCTTGAGGATGGTTTTTATGTTATTTTAATTGGTACACACCCTTATGGTGGTTTTGATATAGAATGGATAACTCCCTTAGGGGTGGTATTTTATTTTTTATGGACAATTCCCTAAGTTTGGTCATGTATTTTGGCTGAGAAAACTCCCTTATGGAATATTAGTAATATCTAACTAAGAAAACTCTGATAAGGGAGGTCCATGTTACAATCATTGGTGTTTCAATAGATATGGGGTCAGTGTTAATCTGGTATACTATTATTGATCTTCCTAGGATAATTACCTAATTCTGTGTTACTATTGGATGAGAAAACTCTCACAGGGGAGGTATGTCTTACTTGTGATCTTATTCCCTAGATAAGAAAAATATCCTAGGGGAATCCCATGACACTTGATGTGTATATCAAGGAGACCTTGTTCTGTTATATTGTGTGGTACAGTCATCATGATGTGCTCAGTGACACCCCAATACTAGTTGAAGAAGGTATGTTTGATCGAGGTCATGAACCTAAGGATTGAAAATGGTATGGTGCATGGTACTTGTGTTGTAATGGGACTCACAATGTGCTTAGAGGAATTCTGGAATTGGGCTAAAGTAGATATTGATGTTAGTTTTGTTTAGTTATTTCTAGCATATGTTTATTTATTCAGAGCATGTGACATTCACATATCATTATATTACTGGTGTAGTATATGATTGTGTTGGGGGTTCCCTATTTAGTTATGTACTCACACCCTTCTTGGTCTTCCATTTCACTTGGGTACCTGAGCATCCCTCACTTGTTATAGGTTTGGGTTGGGATGAATCCTGGGACTGTATGATTGATTTTAAGTAACTCAGATGTGATTTTTAGTATAATATGGGTTGAGTCTTGGTGATTGTAGTAGATTATCCTGCACTTTTATTTAAACTTTTATTTATTCTCTTATTTTTATTTTGAACATGTGATCGACCAAGTGGTAAATTAATCATGTATTCTTGTATGTCAATACTTTGTCTTTTATCACATTTTTGACTACCTTATTTCTATCTATGTATGATGATGGTTATGGTTTTTTTATGATACTTGGGTATTCTTTTATGATTATGTACTCTGATATAGGGGGTATAGTCTCCCCACATTATCTATTTAGACCCCAACTTCTAGTTGGTAGCCTCTGAAATACGAGGAGGAATTCTTGAGGTACAGTAGTAACCATTCTTCCAAGAACCTATTATTGGTCTAGGGATATGGTATATAAGATGTTTCTAATGATATTTTAATTTTTTAAAATATATATTAATGATATTTTTTTAGTTCCACAAGTGATTTTTTATGTAATAATTTTTTAATTTGATGACTAGTGAATTTGATATGAGCTTAATGGATGAATTAATATTTTTTTACTTGGATTAAAAAATTTCAAACAAGTAATTGTATATTTTTACATAAAATTATGTATGCTAAAAATCTAGTTAAAAATTTTAATATTGATTCTTATAAAAGTGTGTAAATCCCAATTATTACTAATTCTAAATTATATTTAGATGAATCTAGAAATCCTGTAAATAATAAATCATTTAGAGGAATTATTAGAAGTAAAATTTATTTGATATCCTCCCAACCTAGTATTATGTTTAGTGTTTTTATGTATGTTAGGTTTCAATATAATCCTAAGGAAAATCATATAAAGGCTATTAAAAGAATAATTATATATGTTAAATGAAGTGTCAATATTGGTTTGTTCCATTCCTATAAGAACATTTTTGATTTAACATATTATTCTAATTCTGATTTTGTAGGCTATAGGATTGATAGAAAGTGAACATCTGGTATATGCCATTTTTCTATTAAAATTTAAATTTCATATAGCTCCAAAATTCAATTATCAATTCCTTTTTATAAAATTGAGGTTTAGAAATTATTATTTCTATTTTTTTACTCCAGGTCTTTAGATAAAACATACATTGACTAATTTCAATGTTAATTTTGATAATATGATTATATTTTGTGATAATAATTTTTCTATTTCAATATCAAATAATCCTTTATAGTATTCAAGAAAAAAACATAATAATGTTCAATTTAATTTTCTAATAGATCATGTTAATAAATGAGATATTGTTTTAAAAGTTTTATCAACTGAAAATCAATTTACTAATATATTTAGTAAACCTCTAAGTCCTGTAAAGTTTGAGAAAATAAAATTTTAACTTAGTATAATAGATATTTAGTTTTAATTTTTAGAATTGAAAATGTTTATTATTGATTATTATTATTAACAAGTCTATTTTACATATTAGTATAAATTTATTTTTAGGAAAAAAAATTATGAATTAATGTTTATTTCTATAATTCTTATGGAATTTTAATACTATTATAATTGTTATACTTGTTTATGTGGATTATTTGTTTTAAAGATAACCAAGATTATTATTTCTCACTATTTTTTATTTTTTTAATTAATTCATTTTTAGTAATATATTTATTAGTTTATAGATATTTTTCATTTTAGTTATTAAATTTGAAAAGGTTTTTAAGAATTAATTTAGGTAGAACTTAATTTTTTTATGATTACAATAGTTTGAGTATTTCTAACTTACTATTTTAATGAAAATGGGATATATTTTTTAAAATTATTTTAGAATAGAAAATATTTAATCAATTTATTATTTTAAGAGTTTAGAAAGAGAAATAATTTTGGAATGAATTTTACTTTTTTTTTAACTTTTTGATAAATTTAAAAAAGGTGAAGTATTTTTGTAATTCCTATAAAATATAGTTCAGTTTTATAATTTAGAAAAAGGAATATATTATTTGTTTTAAGACTAAGATTGATTTATGGGGATATTTTTAGTATTGAAATTTGATGTTTGTTTATTTTTTTGAATATTATAAATACCGCACATTGTTTGAAAATACCCCACATGTTTAAATAGGATAATTATAATTTCTCACAGCATTGTTAAATCACATTTTGTCCATTCCTTAAGTGTCTAGTATTTATAATGTTTTTATAAAGGATTATATAGTCACATAATTGCATGTAGTTTTTGGGATTTTAGTTTCTATTTTAAGTATAAAGTCATATTAAACTATTTTTCAAAGTCATATGATTTCAAATTCATGAAATTTCAAAGTATTGAGGTTTAAAGTTTTTATAATTTTAACAAAGTACCAAATCATATTACTTAAAATACATGAAAAATCATTTCAAAGTCATGTGATTTCAAATTCATAATATTTCATACAAATTCATATGATTTCATGAGAATTAAAATGAAATGGATCTTAAGTCGTATGAAAATTATTAAGTCATATGAAATGATTTTAAAGTCATAGGTAATAGTTTTGAAAGACATAAAAACTATGTTTTTAAATTCATGTGAACTATGTATTTTAAATTTATAAGATTGATGTTTATAAAAACTCTAGAATCATGTTTATGAAAAATAGTTTGATATTTACATAGAAATGTAAAATAATCCTTATGATTGAATTTATGAATATGATTCAGTCGATGCTTATGGTTCAATTCATGCTTACAAGTGAAATGACCCTTACGGTAAAATGATGTTGACTGATATATCATGATTATGGGATTTTCATGATAACATGAAATAATCCTCATGGGATTCCATAGTTATGATTAATTCATAATTATATATTAATGAATAATTATGTTTACACAAATATTATAATTATTCCTACATAGAAATTACATTATCTTTTGAAATGAATTTTGATACTCTTTTTAGAAAATATTTTAATATTTTTAATTACTACATTAATATACTGCTTATTTTAAATATTTTATTAATCTATAAAACACATATAAAAGTTAATGATTCTATTAAATGTTTTTTATAATTTTTTACTGGAGGATTAGTGCGTGAATAAATTTTTAAATAATGTATGATATTTCAATATATATGTAAATGATATTTATATGTTAATATAGTTTCTAACCACGTAAAGTTGTGATTAGTTATCAATAAACACCCACATGGTCAATAATATTTTAGATTTAATGAATATAGTATTAGTCGTTGGAATGTGATTGGGGGAACTTGATAAAAACATGATCCAAATCATTTGAGAGAGACATGATTCATATGAGTTACACAAACTGAATTGTGAAGTGATGAAATTTTACTACTGTGAATTCCATTCCTCCTAGAGTCACAAGAGAGATTAAACATGTGATCATTTTTTATTGAATTGATTGAATCTACATCAAGATATACCATCTTCAACATTCCACTCTTAATTTTAATTATGGTTTTCACTATTGTATTCTTTTATTATATGTTTTTATCATATTTTTGGTTGATGATTTTCCAAATAAAAATCATGTATGGTCTTAGTTATACCTCCAAAACTAAGGGTATTTCGGTCAAGTTATGAATCTCATCAAAAGTTAGGTATTATATTTCTTCCTTAGTCTATGGAAAGGAAGGTATAGTTTTCTAGGTTGTGCCTCTAAGAGAGAAATAGGAAGGTTCATATAAAAGGTTATCACTCCTTTCAAATTTGAGGTATAATTTAGTAAATACCATTATCCTCACTAATTTAGAGAGGAGTGGATAATAGATATAGGTTAATTTGATCCTAACTATTATAAAAATCTTATGTTCATTATTTTTATATTTTAGTTATATACTTTTTATTTCTTATTCTATTTCTTGTTATAAAATGTTAAATCCAAAATTGAATTTGTTGAAACTTTAATATTGAAAATTATTATTTTAATCAATTTAAATTTTTAATAAGTTCTATTCACCCACCCAACTATAGACCTTTTCAACATCTTACACTAGGCCTATAATTCTATCATTAATAAGATCATAACATCTCTAAAGAACAATCAACCCTTAGGGTTTACCATAAGAAATCCAAGACACACTATCCTATGCACATTTTATAATAACAATTGCCACCCACTTGTATCTATGAAAAATAAGGAATAATTGACTCACTTATCAAATAACTCATGATCAACCACCTAATATGCAGAGACACTAACCTCAACACTCTACAAATTTAAATCACACTATAGAGATTCATGACTCACCGTCCTAAGAAAATATCACATGTAAAATGGAACCACTAGGGGGACTCTAATTAACAGAAGTTTCTCATTCCAACATAAATCCATATACAAGTCCTAAAATTCATGTACCAAACTATACATAAGTTATCTAATATTTAAACTTACCCACTATAGTTCTTTCATATAACACGAATTTGTAACCATAATATCATAATTTCAAAGAAATAATAAGAAAAAACCACCATCAATTATTTTAGTTAATTAATACACCCCAAATATGTTAGTTAGGAAAATACTGAATAACTTTTTATCTACATTTTAATTAACCAAAAATATCTTTCCAATTTTTTTCAAAAAAATTATTTCCTAAAAATAGTTTTCTAAAACTATTTTCTAAATAAAAACCACTTTTCACTCACAAAAAATCATGCACATCTTAGGTTTTCCTATGTATCAAGTATGATAAATGAAAACATTCCTTTTTTCACCCCAATACAAGAGTAAAAAAATAAAATAATAATTACACATCATACTTTAATAAATAACTCAATCGTTCCCCAAAAAAGTAATAACCACAATCCCAAAACCCTGGTAACTTGTATTTTTAATAAGATAGGTGTTCACAAAGCATAAGGTTTTTATCCATTCCAAGTTATGATCTTACTTATCTCCATATATCATACCCAACACCATGATACAAAAGGAAATAATTCTCTTAAACCATTTATAATACCCTATCCCAACTTGCTAGAATAGTGACTAAGATGGTGGTGTTATTTGACATCAAGCTCACCTCCCCATATACTAAAGTTTGTCAACCCATGATTAAAGTCTAAAACTTTTGTTTGGGAGACAATACTATTGGTATAATAATAAAAAATTTCAAGTAAATAACAAAAAAAATTATAAAATATTAGAGTGTTTAAATGAAATTATAGCTAAAATCTAGTTATATAATAAAATATACAACATTGTGATATAATAATATGATCTCTTTTTAATCATACATACATTCATAAAAGGAGTAAAAATATAAAATGAGACATAATAATAAAAACCCAAGTCACTTTTTGATATTTTATCTATCTATGGATAAATATTATATATCCTAATCACTTCTGTAAACTCTGCATAATCCTTTAACTTGAAATAAGTTATTCACATCCACCAAGGTGCATGAGAAAGGTGTGAACATAGAACATTATAGTAAAAACCAATGGGGGACCTAATATATTCCATAATATACCAAGTATATGTATGATACTTTAAAGAAAGTAGTAACATATATAAAAAGTAATAATGTTAGGAAATAATTTTCTAACCAAGCCACCATGACACTTAGACCTTCCTATTTCAAACAATATGGATAAATTATCCCTTGGAGGCCTTGATATTAACCCTTAATTTATTGATAACCATACCTTGGGCACCATTATACACTATGTTTGGTATCCTAAGAGAATATATCAATAACCAGGTAATTCTATATCTGGACCACTAATATAAAGAGTTTGGAACCATGGATCACCATGTCTTCACCCCTAAGACAAGGCACTAAGAGCCGCATAGTTCCATGTCCAATCCACCAAGGTAATATATTAGGAACCATGAAGTTCCATTCCTGATAATGTTTTATAATGCACTAAAAACCATGGACCATCATGCTTGGTCTCCTAAAATAATACACTAGGAATAACAAAGTGATACGGTCATACCCACAAGAAAATACATTAGGAACCCTGAATTTTTATATCCAAGACCCTAATATAAGACACCTAAAACCAAAAATTTCCATGTTCAGGCCACTTAGAGAATACATCAATAATTAAAGAGTGGCATGAATGTTCCTCTAAGTGAATATAATTTAAAGAAATCATTACCTAATATACATGGTGAATCAAACAAATCAGGGTTCAACAATATAATTCATAGAAACTATATACCAATCCATCTCTCTTAACTAGTAAAAAACTAATAAATCTCACTCTATTAATGGAATACACCTAACTATATCCAAACACTAAATTACATCATTAAACTCTATAACCCCTTATATAGCCCATTAGTATGACTATGATTTATTAAGAATTATAAATCCTAAATTCTATGATCCATGTACTAACCTGACTCATTATTTAATTCAGGATGAACTAATTAGTTTTACTAATACCCAAAATAGAACACCCTATTAGGTCTCTAAAAACATTCCTTAGCTTCCTCGTGGATCATCCATCCCAAAAACCCACCTTTTAATAATTAGACTACCCAAAAGACTTATTAAAATATATTTATATGATTTAATCATGTGAAATAACATAAAGTATAACCTCTTAATCCACCCATAGGTATCACCCTCACTGATACTTTCCAAGCTATACAAGGGTTCGCACCTAAGGCCCTTTCCTTAGCATACCCCAAGTTCCAATTAAAAATAGATCAAGCCTAAGAGAACATATATCATCCTTTCCCCCCTCTTTAGTGCTACTAGGAACAACCATGATGAATAATTACTCATTAAAACCACTCTATGAAACACAACCATAAGAACACTTCATTCCTAGAAGGCTAATAATGGTTAATTACCCACATCACCATAAATATACCCCCTTATAAGGAGTTCCAAGGTCCATAAGCCACACCCTCTTCCCTAACCAAGAAATTAAAATAACTAACCATATAACAACCAAATATGTTTTAATTTATTTTATGTTTGATAGAATATAACACACACAACACTAAGCTTAAATGAACCATGATATACTATGAAAATATTATAATTTAAATATGACTATTATAACCTAGTCATTAGTTTGAAGAGCATGAATAAAAGTAACAAAATTAGGAAATATTTGATAAAATTTTCCTTATTCAAATTTACTGATTAGTTCCTAGGAAATAAGTACTTAATTTTTAAAGATAATAATTAAATCACATATGTTCAAGAGAAGTTAAAATTTAAAAGGGGAATTTTTCTATAAAAGCGGGTTCTCCTTATATTTTGTATTTTTATTTTAAAAGATAAATTTATGAATTTTAGAATTATAATTTTATTAAATTTACTCCATTTCTATATTTATCATATCATAATTTTCTTATAGTGAATTTTTTGGTTTTTTAGAAATAGTTCATTTTTGGGTGAATAGTGAAAAATACTGATTTTACAAATAATGTCACTTTTATGAAATTATCACGATATTAGAATGATTTAAAAGTTTATGAAACATTTTTTATATAATAAATATATATTTAATAACATAATAACTCATTTAAAAATATAATGTTTCACTTTGAAATCTTTGTTTGATATTTTGGAAATCTAAGTGATTTTTTTTTATTCAAATAAAAACCATTTTCAATACTTCTCTTTTAATCAAATTTTCAAAATAATACTCATTTTTGTATTTTTTTTAATTCAAATAACTCAATTTTATTTAAAATATTTTAATTAATTTAATTTGTATTGATATTTTACATGATTTTGGTATAAAATCATTTCTTATGCTTAAAATGGTCATTTTTCTAAAAAACGTTTTTTCACTGCATTTTGAAAACTTATATAAAAATAAATTTTTACCACTTATAGAAATTGAATCACATAAAATAGATTTAATATTTGGGATTTTCATTTTATAATTTTTTAATGAGATAAATTCTGTTATTTGTAATAATGAATAGTAACTATGATAAAATTTTATCACCTCAGTAAAGGGTAAAATGGTTTAATCATGGTTAAAACTATGGGATAAGGTTTCAAAATTACTCAAAAACATTCCTTTGTTTCATTTTTTTAGTTTATTCTAACTAATATCATCCTATATTCAGAAATATGGAAATTTTGTGCCATTTACCTTTTATAATGACCTCTATATTATTTTAAGTAAAGAATTACTACAAAATGTCACTCTATTTATTTTAATATCTATAATATGATTTCATAAGAATAAAAAGATTTTATTAATAGTTATAAATGGTTATTTTTAAGATGAATAATTTTTTATTGTAATTTATTTTTAATTTTTTGTTGTGGTATAATTACCTAAAACATTTATGCATCTTTGATGCAACACTTGTGAAAGAAGGTTAAAAATCAAAGTAAATTGTTTTAAAATATTAAAAATGGTTTGTTTTTTATAATTTAAATTTTTGAATTATTTTTTTGGATAAAAATAAAATGAAATTAATTTTTTAAATATTAAAATTCAAACTCCATGGAAATATTGATGTTTTTAAAGTCAAATTATGTGAATAGTCTCGAAAATAACTTTAAGGATATTTTTTGTCAAACAATATTTAATTAATTGTTTAAAAAAAATAAAAACATTATAATTTGTCAAATTAATGGTAAATATTTTATAATATATTTCATTTTCAACTGATGATCCACTTTCCCTTTTGTAATGACATTATTCACCCTTAAAGACTAAGTATCTTGTTACCATGGTAAGGGTTAAAAGGTTTAACAAGGAGTTAAACAAAATAGATAAAGGTTAAAATATCCTAAAAAATTCATAAATAATATTTTTTAGATGTATTTTGACCATATATCGTAAAAAAACAAAATTGACCTAGTTCTGAAACACTTATCCATGAAAGTGGACATATATTATTTTAAAGTTTTAAATGAGTAAAAGTGTGTCACTCCCCTAACTTATAAAATAGAACCTCATATCCTATCTTTTTCACACCTTTATAAGATACTTATATCAACTAGAACCTAACCATATATCTTATAAACTTCTCTATCCATGTTATAGAGTTTTTTCTATTCTTAAAAGACCAGCCTAAGGGTCCTTTAAAAGATATCCATATGAGGTTTCTCAAAGAATAAGTAATCATCTTCACTTAATCCTTTTAAGTTTATTTATTATTCTTCTACCTAAAAATATTATTTAAAAATATTAATATAGTGACATAATTAATAATATATTTTATAAAATTTATTTTGTTAATGGAATGACCATTATCTATTTATTATATATCCCAAGGGAAAATGAAAATGTTTTCATGCATACGTATGGACTATCATCTCTATGACCGAAAAAATTTATTTTTCATCACTACCTCTCATGGATGGTTATATATATGTATTTAATGATTATATATTATTTTTATAAAATTATTATGATTTTTTAAATATAAAATATTATCTATCTTTTGACCCCCTCATCCATTGGAAGACGATAATGTCGCTCGTGCGTACGTTTGGACTACCACCTCTATGAAGTGATGTGATTCATTTTTCATTTTCACTTAATATTGATGATAATAAGGATAAATTTAATTAATATATATGATATTTATTATATTATTACAATTATTAAAATATAGATTATTATTTACCTTTCTTTCTTTCCATTCATTGAAAAATGAAAACGTAATTCGTGTGTGTGTGTGGACTATCGTCTCCATGAAGTGATATAATTAATTTTTCATCATCAAATTATATGAATAGTTATAAAAGTATATATAATGAATAAATATTATATTAATTAAATTAATGATATTTTGTATATTATGAAACCATGACCAAGGTACATGGACCAAAAATGTCAAACTGAAACACGCATAAAAATGAAATAGTGAACACCCAGAATTATGATTTGTAAGGAGAAATTATAAATAGTAATTAAATCATATTTATTAAGATAAGTAATAATATAATTCTAGTATAAATTAATAATAAATATAAATTTATTATTCATGAGGAAAAGAGTGTGTACAAAGAAATTGAAGACCTGAGGTAATGGTTTCTCATCAAACCTTTATTTCAATAAGACATATACCATATTCACCACCTATTTATTTTGTGTGATGTATATACTTAACATGAATATATTTTATGATTAATACAAATAACTTTATCTCTTTCATGATGTTTTGATTCATATATTATAAAAACTATAAGGGATTTTCATCTCAATATTGTTTCATTGAGATATGTTTCAAGTTATGAAACTATTTTTGTTTATATAGAGTATATAGTTCCATTTTAATATATTATATCATGAATATATTCATATTAATGGTATTTAAATTTACATTTTAAGTGATTTATTTCAAAGGTTTTATGATTAAAAAGTTATAAAAATAGTAAGGGTTTATTTTATAATCTTATTTCTTTTTAGTGTTGTCTATATTAAATTTCCATTTGAGGGAAATTATAGGATCCTTATATTTTAAAACCCATATATTTTCCTATCCTTGGGTAATTTATAATATTTTTATGTTTTCCTTTCATTATCTACTCTTTGGTACTTAAAATGATCAAGAAATTTTTTTTAATAAAATTCATCCTTATTTATCCTATTTGGTCAGCAAACTTTTTATTCTGTGTTCACGTTCTTAAAAATATTTTTCAAATAATATTATTTTATATAGTCCAGTGATTAATTTTTACAATGTTTTTCCAAATAGATAATTTATGAATTTTTATAAAAAGTGTGAAAGGAATATGTATTTTAACATTTATCGTGTGAATGGATTTTCCTGATGTCATGGTTGTTGTTTTATTTGAAGATTCCTTTAAAATTTTCCATGGTTATTTTCAAATAAAATATTTTTCTCAGTGTTCTAGTAATTTTTATTTTTAAAAATATACCGAAAGAAAATCATGTTTTCCAGGATTTCAAATATATTTTAAAATTCTATTTAAAATGTATTTTTCTTCTATATCAGCATCCTTTGATGATTATTATTCTCCAATGGGTATATTTTATAATGATATCATCCATGTTATTTATATGGATGGATTATAATAATGTAATGATTAAATTTGTATGTGAATCATTCCTTTCACATGATTTAATTACACTATGATGAAATGATGAATGTTTTTATGATCTTATGGCACAAATATTTATAGTTTTAATTATGTGATGGGTGTTAATGGAATTATATAACAATAAAATTGAATTGGTTAAATAATGATATCTCATGAGATAAAATGGAGTGGATTTAGTACTGAACCTAGTTTAGTAAGGTATTATCTTCACTATGATAGTCTTAGTAGTGAGCATTGACTATGGAAATATTGGAATAGAGAGTGAACTCAATCTATTATGGGGCTCTGTCCACTATGATCATCTTAACCGTGAGCCTTGACTAAGTAAATTATTTTTTATTATTTTTTATATTCCAAAAAATTATATCTTATGTTTATGATATGTTCTCATGAGTCGTGATTGGTTATTGATGATTTCACACTCTTATGACTTTTTTATTTATTTTTTTACAAATCCTTATTCATGACTCATGATTAATGATATTTGACTAATTATGTATGAATTTCATAAGTTATGATCATGTTATCATACCCATATGTTTATTTTATACTCACTTATGATCATTGATTAATATCTCTAATGTCTTACCTTACTAAGAATATGAGATCACTCTTTCTTAGGTTTCCATTTAACATGGTTTTGAAGAATAATATTAAATAAGATATGTTTATAAGGGTATCATGTGTGGAAAATTTTGTGGGAGATGTTGAAGTATTCTTAAGGAATAATAATATCTAGGTATAATGGGAAAATTTCCATTTTATGTGAAAGACATGGGTTTTATACGTGAAGGGTTTTTCTTAATTCTCTAAAAAATAAACCTAAAAGGTATTATGTATATAAGTAACTAAATTTTGGATATTGATATTGTAATTATGTATGGTTAAAATCGGTTTTATTCTGTATGTATCAAATCTAGTATATAAGGATAATGTTTTTACCACAAGATCTGGGTGTACGAGTCTTGGGCTATTATAGTTGGTATCAAAGCATGGTTTATATAACTTTAGAGGTTAGAAAGTTATCAGATGAAAATAATTTAAGAGTTAATGATTCCATTATGGGTTGATAATTTTAATTATTATCATAAGTTTAAAGGAATATATATTGTTTTGATGTTTTATGTTATTGGATTTTAAGGTAACTAATTGAATTTTGGGAAATGTTTATTGGGTTTCAATATATCATTGAGGTATATGTAACCATTATACTTAACATGTTATTTAGTGTGAATTTATCAAGGAATAATTTTATTTGGGACATAAGTTGAAATAATCATATAACCTTTTAGGTTAATAAATTATTTGATGACAAGGTAATTGTGGTCTATGTGAATAAAGGGGTTATCATATTTTAGAAATATGTGCTTATATAACCATGAGATTGAAAAGTGATTTGGTGACTAAGTTATTAAAAAAAATTTGAAGAAGTTCACTATATTGGGAACATTATATAATTAAGGTAAACATAATGTAATTTTTTAGGATGCAATTTTATTTAAGTAATAAAGATTGATTTAATTTGTAAAAGAGTATATGTTTTTGTTGTGGTTTTATAGTGATCCAGGTCATTTTGGGAAATGATTAGAATATTTCAGAGAATATATGATTAGTATAGAAACCCTAACTTAACATACATGGATATTACATCATTTAAGATGAATATTTAGCATGTTATAAAATTATATTCCCAATGATTGTATAGTTTATTATCTTTGGAAACTTGGGACAAAATTTTCTAACTTGGTGAAAGTTCATGAATGTTTCTCAAAATGATATTTCCCTTTTGTATTTATAATAAAACCATTCTTTATAACCTGGAAAAATGAAACATAATAAATGGGTGAGCTCATTTACTTAGTAATGGTAAAAAAATAGATATGTAAGTATAACATGATCATAAGGGTATGAGAACATGGTTATAAAAATGTAATATCACTCCTTGCATATCAAAGATCATAATAAAGAGTTATGGAATTAAGATTAGTAGTTCATAAGACATGAATAATAAGGGTGATAAATCATCATAAATCAATCATGAACCATAATCTCATGTCATATAATGGTGAAACCATTATAACTATATAAAACCATTTCATGTGTCAAGGTTAACTACCAAGACCATCAACATAGTGAATCAGGACACACCCATTTCCCCTTTTTTGGATCAGAACACACCTATTTACCATAGTGGATCAGGACACACCTATTTCTCATAGTGGATCAGGACACACCTATTTCTCATAGTGGATCAGGAAACACCTATTTCCCATTTTTTGATCAGGAAACAACTATTTCCCATTGTGGATCAAGCCCATTAACTTATTTCCCATCATTATCTCATTAAATTTAAATCTTTACCTAATTAATTTTAGGGATATATAGGTACCACCAATCTCATAATGAAATAATACATAAGTGTTCCATAAAATATTTATCTTATCATAACCCATAAAAATAGATGGGTTTCATAAACATCATATCATAACCCATGAAATGAAATGGGTATCATAAATATTTAATCGTAATATAACATGTACAAAATAGATATGTTTCATAATCATTTAATCCTAGAATAATCCATGAAAGGAATCAGGTTTCATAATCATTTATCATGGGATAACCTATTGAAGAGAAATGGGTTTCATAAATATCTATCCATCAAAATATAAATCATTCAGAGAAATAAAATGAATGGTTTCCTTAGATCAAATCCCAAGTAAATAATAAAATATAAAATAAGGATGTCATCTTATATGGATAATGATCCTAAATTATCATTTGGAACTTCAATTTTTAAAACATATAACATTTTCAAAATCCTTTTCTTTGAAACCACTTTGAAAACGTATAAAGGAATCATAAAAATCATTTAAAACAAATATTGAGTAAAATATATTTTCCACTTTGAAAAATGATCTTTAAAAAATAAATAATTCTAAAAACCTTATTTATTTGAATATATCTTTGAAAATTTATAAAGAAATCTTGAAAACATCTTGAAACCCTTTTTTCTTGAAAACTTATAAAATAATCTTGAAAAAAATTTGAAAACCTATTTCCATGAAATCTCATAAAAGAAGCTTGAAAATAATTTTAACAAAAAAAACTTTAAAAAATTATAAATTAAGATTTAAATAATTTAAAACACTTTGTAAACATATGAAATTTTTAAAAATATTTTTAGAAAACATGGTTTTGAAATAACACATATTTCCGACCGAAGTGAGAGATAAAGTCATATTTTTCTAAAAACAGTTTATTAATTATCTTAAGTTCTGAAGAGTGGGAAAATGGTACTAATAAATTAATATATCATGAATAACCAGAGGATAATAAAATTCATGAGTATTCTTGAGATTTGGATTTTAATATTTCATCAATAGAATCACAATCATAAACAATCCTGATGAACAATGAGATTGTAGCAACAAATTGTTACCACTTTGGTAACTTTAAATCATGATACCCATAATAGAATAAAATTAAATGAAGCTTAAAACATCATGAAAAGAATAAAATTAATTATATAACATTTCAAAGGTAGTATATACACATCATATAAAAATATAGGTGCATAACACATCATGTGTCTCAAAAAGGAAAATTGAGACAAAATTACTTTACTAATTTTGTAACTTTTGAAATATAAACCCCATGAAAGAGATATAATTTAATGAATATATAAATAACGATAAATTTAATTATAATTATCATAGACTATATTCATGTTCATTATATACACAACACAAAAAAATGTTCGGTGAATATGGCATGTATCTCACAGATAATAAAAAGTTAGACGAGAAAACCCCTACCTTAAGTCTTGACTTTCTCCATGCACATTCAAACCTCATGTATAATAAGTATAAGTTTATTATAAATATACCAAATAAACATATTATTATATATCATACCATATATTATTTTATTATGACATTATACTACCATTTTATTAACAATCTCATGTTAATGTTATGTTTTGGGTAATATCTGCCTGTTTTTCGTATACATTTTGACTTGTTATTCTTGATCCTATTACATAGATAATGATTTACTTATTTATAGAATGTAAAAAAAAATATAAATATAATATATATTCATTATATATGTACTTATAATAATCTATAAAATATATAAATATTAAATGGAATACACCGTTCAGGGAGACGGTAGGTTGTACGTACGTATGAATGTTGTTTTCGTTTTATTATAGTATTGAAAGAAAGAAAGAGAATGAAATATATTTATATATATAATATCATCCAAATATAATTATAATGTCATATATATCATATAATTTCACTAAAGTCATCCTTAATACATTCCATGTAAAGTGTGAACGAATCACATCGCTTTGAGGAGGTTGTAGTCCACACTTCTACAAACAAAGTTATCTTATTTACAAAAAAATGAAAAGCATGAAGCTATGTGTTATATAATAATTCTAAAATAATAAATACATAATAAATATAATATAAATAATAAAAAACATATTTTACATCTTAATTCCCAATCATAATAGGTGGTAAAGGAAAAACTAACAACATCGTTTCGTGAGGCGGTAGTTCGTTGTACACAAGAACGATAACTCTGCTACCCATTAGATGGAAGTGTGTGTAAGTGTAGTTATAAAAATTAGAATAAAAAATCTCAATATATTTAGGATAATTATTTTATTATATAATCATGGAATAATAATAATTTAGGTGGTGTATAATGAAAATAAAACAAAAGAGCTTATGGAAGGATGTTACCTCTTCTTTGATTAACTCCATTTTGTTTGCACCAAAGTGATTCCTTGGTTGGATTTATTCCAAAAGGGAGAATTTTAAGATAAATTTAGGGATTTTGGGACAATATTTTTGAATTTTTTTCTAATCAAAGGTTTCTTGAGAGGTGTGAGGAAGTGTAGGGGTGAGTGTCCTTTTATAGAGGAGGAGGAGTGGAATTCTTGTAAATATAAAAAGGTAAACACTATTGTGAGGTCTCCCTTACATCATGTGCCTCAAATAATTGTCCACATTTTATCCAAAAAATAAAATTGGTTGAAATATTTCCATAAAATGTATTTTTTACATGTTTCTATGTCATTTTTCCTCTTCAGATTAATGTTTAACAATTAAGTATTTTTTTTACCTTAATTGCTATAATTAATTTTAATTAATTTCACTATTATTTTTTGGTCAAAAAATAAGTTTAACTTACTATAAATTATAAATTATTATGATTCCAAATTTTTAATCTATTTTTATAAATTTTAATCACAGAAGTGGAATAAATTCATTTAAATTTAATCCTACAAACAGGACGACAAAGCGGGTTTTTAAAGTAAAAATGTTCAAATGTTAACTAAGTTTTAAAATATAAATTTATTGTGAGATTTTTTAAAATTACATAAATTGGTTTAAATGATATAAAATTTTTATAATTATACTTAAAAACCAATTAAAAAATTATTTCAATTTTTAAATAAATTGTATGAATATTCAGTTTTGAACTAAAATTTAGTATTATTCATTATTCATAAAAATATTAAAGTTCTTATAAAAATACCAAAAATTCACCCAAAGTAAATTTTGATATTCCGATTTAAAAATAAGGTTTATTTGGTCATATAAAAATTATAAAAGTGTAAAAAATTGTATTTAAAATTGGTTCTCCATTAAAAGGTGGTAAAATTACTTTTTAGAAAAATATATCTTTTTATTCGTAAAATTTGTTTTATTCTTATATTATAACAATAAAATCTGTTGGATGAGTATAAAAAATATTTATTGAATATATAATAAATAAATTTTATTTAAAACATTAATCAAAAAAAAATTTTAATTAATTTACATAAAATTTTGTTTTTACATAGAAAAAAAATTCCATAGAAATGTAATTTATTTATTTTCAAATAGTTATTACATTCACTTATAATAATTGATAAGAAAAGGATTAATTATATATATATGTGTGTAAATCAAATTTTATCCATTTATTTAATCTTATCTATAAATTACTTTTCAATGGTTATATGTTAGCTATAATAATACTTTAATAATCATATTAATATTATATTATAATTTGATAAAACTCAGCCTTATGTGTAATAAATGATACTGAAGAGACTCAGTATTGTGTGTAATACAATCCAATAATATTTTTGTGTGTAATAAAAGCTAATATATGTGTTTATTTTGGTATAATATTAACTTTGTGTTGAATATAATTGAATCTAGACTTATTGATTTTATATAAAAAACTATTTTTAGTGTTGCGTGAAATGAAACATATCAAAAAGATTAAATTAATTCGAAAAACATAATTCACAAAATCTCAGGGTGTAACATTATTCCCACCTTAAAATGAATTTATCACTAAAAATTCATTTGTTTTATCAAAGTTTTAATACTTGAAAGTTCCTTTCATATAAACCCACATCATAAAAAAGAATACTAAAACTTCCTTTAAAAAAGGGAAGTTTGAAACATAGAAGTTACCCAAAGTAACTCATAAATAGGTTTCTATGTATAATAGCATAGGTGGAAATTAAAAACATGTACATGTAATAGAAATATAACTATCATGTTTTTAGGGAGAGTTATAGATAATATGGTTAGGATAAACTTAAAAATCATAAATCTATAACCCAAAGAGGCCTAAAAAAGGTCATTGATATCTTCAGAGATGATGATAACATGACAATATATTTTTTCAAGAACTTTTTTCCTAATCTTTAATAATTTCAATTTGAAGTTATAATTACATTATTTTAGGAAAACCTTACCCCTTGTTGTTTCTTGATCAATATCCACTTCATCTATTATTCCAAGAAATAAAGGTGAATTTTCCATTCCTAAAGCCTTAAGAGATCATGAGATCTATAAATAGAATGATGGTTCATTTTATCTATCTTTATCAAAACAAAAATGTTACCATAAGTTATAAAATATGAATAAATACTCATATGGAAAGATAATACTTTAATTTATAAAACCTCATTTGAAGTTTAACTTAAACCATTATATAAATGGTTATCCATCTAAACCACTCAAACATATAATTCACCTTTGATTACTTAAATAAGCTCTTATCTTATTCCAAAAACATTTTTATTGGAAACTTGGGTTCATACTTTCACCAATATAATATTAAATTTGATTTAATTATTCCAAAATCCTTGTATAGGGATATAATCACATGAAACATCACTATAGGATAAACAATAATATTTTCATCGGGCTTACTCATACAAAATAAAACATGAACTTCCCAACTAAGGGGGAGGATAAGTGTTCCCTAATTATCATGATTTAATTTAACCATTGTGATTTAATAAGACTTACCTTTTTCCTATTTCCTATGATGTTATTGTATCTTATCATCCATATTATCCCTTGGATTAGTTCATTGATTCACATAATGACCAAACTCCTTGTAGTTGAAACACTAGATTTTGGGTGGTGCATTAGTTGTAATTCTATTATCATTCATTACATTAACCATCCCATTAATCATTTTTTGACATTCATGGATTTTATTACTATACTTTCCACAATTAAATAACCTCCTAGTTCCATTAAAGAAATTCCCTTGATACTTATTCCCACATTCCTAGCACACAGATGTCTATAATTTTTTCTAACATTTGATTTTTCATGAGACTCAACCTTCATTTTCCTACCAAAACTAGAGGAATTATAGGAATATATAATTTCCCTTTCTATCTTTAGTTCACATCAACCGAATTCTTCATAACTAAAAAATTATCTTATATCCAAGGCCATTCAAAGACTTAGTTTCATGCCTTTAAATAATCAAATGATTTTTCTTTGAGGAATAATGGTCAAACTAGAAGCATATCTTGCAAGTCTTGTAAAATTAGTTTCATATGTACCAATAGATTCATCATTATTTTTCTATAAATCAATGAATTACTTCTCCATATTTATTTTTATAATATGATAGAAATACTTAATGAAAATATCCCCTTAACCTCTTCCCATTCCATAGATTCAATTTCCTCTTGTTCCCTCATGTTCTTAATAAGAGTCCACCACTGATCTGCTTCACCTCCTAACTGATAAGTAGCCCAAATTAATCTGTCATGCTCCTAGCACTAAAAAATGAAAAATATATTTTCAATTGTACTGATCCATTTTTCAGAGACTATTGAATCAGTGAAACCACTAAAAGACAGTGGTCATTACCTCATGAAAGACTCAATAAAACTTTATTGTCTCTTTTTCTCATTCAGAAGTTCAAGATGATACATATCTTGGGAAAGTTTTTAAATCATATCAACAATTATTCTCATTCCATATACCATATCATTTGGTTGCTCTAGAGGATAATCATTGAATTATCTATTTCATTCAGCATTGACGTGGTTCCTTCGGGTTCCAGCCACTGACTAAAACTAGAAAGCATAGCATGAGCAACACCTGTCATAGAAGGAAACAACATAATCATGAAAATTTAATTATATGATGTCTAAATAATAAAACCTAATCCTTTAATATTTAACATCTTAGTATTATACTTATATAAATCCCTAGAAAAATCCTTAGAAATATCCCTAGGGATCTCACTAATGTTTTCTCATCTTAGTTTCAAAAGGTTGACTAAACCTTTCCTTTGATACCAACTATAGTGATTCAGGCTTAACATAAATGGATATTATGTCATTTAATGTGAATATTCAGAACATTACAAAAGTAAATTCTCAAGGACTATAATAGTTTATTTTCATTGGAAACCTGGAACAAAATCTTCTAACTTGGTGAAAGATCTTCAATGTTTCCCACAAAGATCTTCCCCTTTTATACATCTACTTAAAACATTTCTTTATAACCTAGGGAAAGAAAACATAAAAAAGGGATGAGATCAGATTCCAAGTAAGGGTAAACAAAATAGATATGTAAGCATAACATGAGAATAAGGGTATGAGAACATAATAATAACAATAGAAAATCATACCCTCGATATCAATGATCATAATCATGAGTCATCTCATAAATATTAGAAGCTCATAATACATGAATCATAAGGGTGATAAATCATCATAAATAAATCATGAACCATAAGAACATTCCATATAAGTGTGGCATAATTATAAATATAGAAAAAAAATTCATGTTTAAAGGTTAACTACTAATACCATCAACATAGTGGATCAGGACACACATGTTTCCCCATTTTGGATTTGGACACACCTGTTTCTCATAGTGGATCAAGACACACCTATTCCCTATAGTGGATTAGGACACACCTATTCCTCATAGTGGATACCCATCTCATAATGAAATCATAAATATGTTTTCTATAAAACATTCATCTTATCGTGACCCAAAAAAAGAGATGGGTTTCATGAACATCATATCATAACCCATGAAATGAAATGGCTATCATAAAAATTTAATCATAAAATAACCTATGGAAAATATGTGGGTTTCATAACAATTTCATCCTAGAATAATCTATGGAAGGAATTGGGTTTCATAATCATTTATCATGGTATAACTCACTTAATAGAAATGGGTTTCATAAACATCAATCCATCAAAACATAAAGCATTCAAAGAAATAATATAAATTGTGTCATCGGATCATGTCCCTAGTAAAGCATAAACTATAACCAAGGATTTCATCTTATATGGATAAGGATTCAGAAATATTAAATATATCATCACTTTTTAAAACATATAACATTTTCAAAATCCTTTTCTTTGAAATCAATTTGAAAATATATAAAGGAATCGTGAAAATTTGATTAAAACACTTTTTGAGGAAAATATCTTTTCCTCTTTGAAAAATGCTCTTTAAAACAAAAATCATTTTTAAACCTTTTTTATTTATAAATATATTTTAAAGAATATAAATTAATCTTCAAAAAAATCTTGAAAACATTTTTCCTTAAAAATCATAAAATAAGCTTGAAAACTTTTTTGAAAAGTTTTTTCCATGAAAAAATATATAAAAAATACTGAAAATAATTTTGAAAACATTTTTTTTTTTTAAATTATAAAAAAATATTGAAAATTTTTAAACTGATTTTTAAACATAAAACATTTTTAAAACTATTTTTATAAAACATGGTTTTTAAAGAACATAATTTTTTGACCGAAGAGGTAGATAAAGTTGGATTTTCCTAAAAACACTTTCTTAAGTATCTTAAGTACCAAAGATTGGAAACATGGTACCAATAAATGAAGATATCATTAATAACCAAAGGAAAATAAAATTCATGAGTTTTCTTGAGATATTCATCATAAGATTTAATTAATGGAATCGTAATCATAAACAATCTCTATAAATAATGAGATTGTAGGAATAAATTGTTACCACTTTGGTAACTTTAAATCACCATCCTCATAGGAGAATAGAATTACATGAAGCTTATAATATCATGAAAATAAAAAAAATTATGATATAATATGTCGAAGACATTATATACACCTCATATAAAAATATAAGTGCATAACACGACATCTGTCTCAAAGAAATCAAATTGAGACAAAAATAATTTACCAATTTGATAAATTTTTAAATATAAACCCCAAGAAAGAGAGATCATTAAATGGATAAGTAAATACCCATAAATTTAAGTATAATTATCATATAATATATTAATGGACAGTATATAAACAAAACAAAAATAAATAAGTGGTGAACATGGAATATATCTCACGAATAATAAAATGTGAGATGAGAAAACCCTTACCTTAAGTATTGACTTTCTCTGTATGCGTTCAAACCCCCTATATAATAAGTATAAGTTTATTATAAATATAACACAAAAACATTTTATTATATATCATACCATATATGATTTTATTATGACCTTATACTACCCATTTATTAACAATTTCATGTTAATATTACATTTTAGGTAATATTCGCTAGTTTTTCATATACATTTTGACTTGTTATTCTAAATACTATTACATAGATAATGATTTACTTATTTAAAGAATGAAAAACATGATATAAATATGATATATATTTAGTATGTATTTATTTATAATAATCTATAAAATATATAAATATGTAATGGAATACGTCATTCATGGAGATGGTTTTCCATACGTACGCATGAACGTGGTTTCTATTTTATTATCGCATTGAAAGAAAGAAAGTAAATGAAATATATATTTATATATATATATAATCATCACATTAGAACCATTATGTCTTATATATCATATAATTTCACTAAAACCATACTTAATACATTCCATGTAAAGTGTTAACAAATCACATCGCTTTGAGGAGGCGGTAGTCCACACTTCCACAAACGAAGTAATCCTATTTACACAAAATGGAAATAATGAAGGTATGTGTTATATAATAATTAAATAAGAATAAATACATAATAAATGTCATATAAATAATATAAAAACTAATTTTTCATCATAATTACCAACCATGATAGGTGTGGTAAAGGAAAAATAAACAACATCATTTCGTGAGGCGATAGTTTGTCGTACATAAGAATGGTAAGTTTGTTACCAATTAGATGTAAGTGTATGTAAGTGTAGTTGGAACCCTTAGAATAAAAAAATATCAGTATATATAGGATATTTAGGTTATTATATAATCATTTAATAATAATAGTTTTGGTTATGGAGAATGAAAATAAAACAAAAGGGCTTGTGGAAGGATGTTGCCTCTTCTTTGAGTAACTCTTTTTAGTTTGCATAAAAGGGATTCTTTGGTTGGTTTTATTACAAAATGGAGGCTTATAGAATGAATTTAGAGATTTTTTGAGTATATTTGGGAATTTTTTTTAAACCAATTTTCTTGATAGGTTTGAGGAAGTGAGTGGGTGAGTTTCTTTTATAGTGGAGGAGGAGTGACATTCTTGTAAATATAAAAAGATATACAATATTGAGAGGTATCCCTTACATAATGTGCCACAAATAATTGTTAAAAAAATATAAAATAGGATAATTGGTCTAAATAAGTCTATAAAATTTATTTTTGAAATGTTTCTAGATCATTTGGCCTCTTAAGATTAAAGTTTAACCGTTAAGTAATCTTGTTTTTACCTTAATCGTTGTAATTAATTTAAATTATTTTCACTAATATTTTTTTTGTAAAAAAACTAAGTTGAAATTATTATGTATTATAAATTATGATTATTCCAAATATTTAATCTATTTTTACAAATTATAATAACATATATGGTGGAAATTAATTTAAATTTAATCCCGCAAATGGGATGACAAAGTGAGTTTTTAAAGTAAAAATGTTCAAAGATTTGCTAAGTTTTTATATCTAAATTTAATGTGAAATTATTTAAAATTACTTAAATTTGTTTGAATGATATAAAATTTATCCAATTATACTTAAAAACCAATTGAAAACATTATTTAACAATATAAATAAATTGAATAAAAATGCAGTTTTGAAATAAAATTTAGTATTATTCATTGTTCATCAAAATATGAAAGTTCTCATAAAAATACCAAAAAACACCCAAAGTAAACTTTTATATTAATATTTAAAAATATATTTTATTTTCTCATATAAAAATTATAAAAGTGTAAAAAAATATTTATAATGGGTTTTCCATTAAAATACGGTAAAATCATTTTTTTTTAAATACATCTTTTTATTCATAAAATTGGATTTATTCTATTATTATACCTAAAAAATATCTTGGATGAGTATAAAAATATTTATTAAATATATAATATATAAATTTTATTTAAAAAAATATTCAAAATTTGTTTTCTTAATTTATTGATATAAAATTGTGTTTTTAAATAGAAAAATAGTTTTCTTAGAAAAGTAATTTATTTATTTTCAAATCATTCTTAAATTCACTTATACTAATTTATAACCTAAGGATTCATGTTATATACATGTTTAAATCATTTTTTCACCATTTATTTAATATTATTCGTAACTTTCTTTCCAATGGATAGGTGGTATCTATAATAATATTTTAATAATCATATTAATAGTATATTATAGTTTAGTAAAACTTGGTCTTGCGTATAATGAAAGCTATAAAAGGGAATCTGTATTATGTGTAATACAATCCTAACATAGTGTTATGTGTACGAAAATCTAATATAAGTGTTTAATTTTGAATAATATTAACTTGGTGTTACATATAAGACAAGCCAAACTTAGTTTTTTATATATATAAAAACTATTTTTAGTGTTGCATGAAATTAAAAATATAAGGATATTAAATTAATTTTAAAAAAATAAAAAAAAAACTTGGGGTGTTACAATTAGGGTATATAATTTTTTGGTATTTATCTTTATGAGTGATTAATTTTATTTAATAATAAATGTTAATATGATCTCAGAAAAACATGTGATCAAATGTTTTTTATTTTGGGTTTCAAATTTGGTCAAGCATATTTTGGAAGAATATTAAGGTTAATTATTTATGGAATGATTTAAGTTAAACTTTGGGTATTATTTTTTGAGGTTTATAAGATTTATTTATAAAAGTTTATTCATTTTGGATATCATATTACTATGTAATTAACATTTTGATTTTGGTTAAAGTGTAAAAATACTATGAATAATTTTTCATCCTTTTATAGATCTTTTGATCTATTAAAATATAATTTTAGTGCTTCAGTAATGAAATATCTACCATGGTTATTTATCTTATGACATGAATAAGAGGTGTAAAACTGATCAAAAGATAACCAAAGGATGAAATTATGGTAATAAATTATGTATATTCTATCACATTCTATATCTCTATGGATAAAAAATTCCCCAAACTCAAGAAAAAAAAAGATAAATATATTGAGTCCTATGTGGAAAATATTGATCAGCTATGAAGGTAAGATTTATGAAAATCATTCACAAGTACGAGCCTCACAATGGTTAATGAATGGTTTAATAAATATTTTTTAAATGATAGTTTTCAAAGTCTTGATATAGAAATTAAATTTTTATTAAAAAAGAAATTTAATTGGCGAGGATTAAATGTTATTTCTTTCCACTTACATATATTTATCTTCCACTCCTTATAATTGACTCTGAAAATGTTTTGAACCCTTTTTATCAGACACGAGATAAAATTATGAGTAAGAAATTTAATTAAAGGTGTATAATGTAACACCTCAATATTTTATGATGTATTTTATATTCAATAGTGTGTACCACACTAAAAAATGAGCCTAAAAAACAGTGATATACTATAAAAATATTATTATTTGAATATGACTATTATAACCTAGCCATTGGTTTAGTGGGTATGAATAGAAGTAATCGCGTTGTGAAATATATGATGAAAAGTTTTATTTATTCAAATTTATTGATTATTTACTCATAAATAAGTACTTAATTTTTAATTATAATAATTATATCACATATGGTTTGGAATAGTTAAAGTTTAAAAGGGCCATTTTTTATAAACGTGGGTTTTCATTATTTTTTTTATTTTTTTTTAATAATAGATTTAAAGATTTTATAATTTCAATTTTATAAAATGATATTCATTTTTTGATTCATTATATACAAATTATCTTACAGAGAACTTTTGGAATTTTTCAAAAATAGTTCACTTTTTGGTGAATAATGAAAGTATCAAATTTACAAATATGTCACTTTTAGAAAATTATCGTGATATAAGTATGAATTTAATTTTTATGAAAAAAAAATTTATAGACCAAATATATATTAAATAATTAATATAATTCATTTAAAAATATAATGTTGTACTCATAAATCTATGTTTGACATTATGAAAATCTAAGTGATGTTTTTTATTAAAATAAAAACTATTTTTAGTACTTGTTTTTTAATCAAGTTTTGAAAAGTTTAATTCTGGTTTTGGTTTTATTATAATGTAAAATAAGTCTCATTTTATTTAAAAACATTTAATTAATCCAATGGGAATCAACTTTTTATATGAATTTGATATAAAATCATTTCTTATGTTTAAAACTGAAATTTATCTAAAAATGGTTTTTCATAGCATCTTGTGAACTTATATTAAAAGTAATTGTTGTGTCATAACAATAAATAAGAAAATAGGAGGGGTTGAATTGTTTCCTTTTAAAAACCTAAAAATTTTGAAATGTACTTCTTGAATTAAGGTAATTCTTTCCTTCTCTCTTAAATATGAGTGAGTGGTGGAAAATAAATAAAGAAAAGAACTAGACATTGTGATGTATAGTGGTTTAGGGAATAAAAATTCATTATTCCACACCACCAACACTCTCTCCATGAGAAGTTTATGGAATAAAAATCTCTTATTCCACACCACCAACACTCTCTCCTTGAGCTTGGTGATTTTAACTAGCGGGTTCTTTTTCCAAGGACCTCCATAACTAAGTGCATACAATTGACACCATACAATAAGGATTTTATAAGGACTTCTAGTTCTTCTATAGGGAACCCATATATACACAACTTAGTATGAAAAGATTAAACTTAACCAAAGACTAAGTAAAATAAATTGAAACTTCAATATATAAAGTATTTATAAAGAGGTTGAATAATAATTCAACTCATAGTTGTAGTAAAAACAAACAGATAAAATGATCTTCAACAAAACATAACTGTAGAAAAAATAATATTCATTATTGAGAAAACTTTTTTTATTTAAAATTAGTAAAGAAAACAATTTAGTTGATGATAAAAATGTATGCCACTAAAGTATATCTCTTCTAGAAGCTTTGACGAGATGTATTAAGATATTGACAAAGAATACAGTAGAAGTGTGAAGATCAAATAGAAAAGGATCAAAACATTTACGTCTATAAAATTTTATATTTTTTAAAAACTAGAGAAGAAGTCACACTATTGTATCTATGTATCTTTTTTATAAGAATAAACTCTTAGTATTTAACAAGAATCTTGATTTACATTAGTTAAAATATATCCAGAAAATCATTCTGAAAAATTGTGATCATTTGAATTTAAACACACCCAAAGAAAATCATAACTTTACTTAGAAATAGGAACAGTTTAATTTTTATAATAATGTCCTTTTAACTAGTCTTTAAAATACATTTAAATGGTAAAGTAATTTCTATAAAATCATTTTATAAATCATAGAAATAATCCAAAATTTAAATCTCATAGATGACTGGGTCAAATGTAGGGTTTCACTTTATACAGATAATCTTCAAAAGTATGGTTAAAACATATAGATGATTCCAAAATTTGGTTTTATGAACCATATGTTAAGTATGAAAATATAGGGTGGCTGAAAAAATTATGGTTTCCAAACCATAAATTTACTTTAAACGTAGGTTTAAAATGTAACAATGCTTAAAAAAGTATGGTTCATGATCCATACATTTACTTCAAACGTAGGGTAATAAATAATGATTGTAGAATAATTTAAAAATCCTAGAATACATAAGAAAAACAAACTTCAGAAAAATTAAAAACTAAAGTGATTCCAGAATAATATAATTATTCCAATAAATATTATCATGAAATCCACCTAAAGTAAATTTAATAGTAACACAAATGTGGGTTCCTGTGAGTATCAAAATCAATGAGAAATTAATGAAATTTTTTGGATTAATACATGCCAAAAAATCTCCCCATTTTTTATGATCACAAAATTCATATAACAAAATTTATAGAAAATTTTATAAATAGGATTTTAATTTCAAATAAGCAGACATATTTATCAAGATTTATCCTAGAGAAAAAAATAGTCTTCCCTAAATATTTATCCCCAAAATAGAAACACAAAATGTTGTGTTTATTCACCATATTTATCCCCATTTTTTGATATTAAGAAGAAAGTATGAAATGGATTAATACACATTTAATATATTATAATATTCAAAGTGATGTATATTTTTAGCTAAGAAAAAAGGATTTCAAAGAATGAATACATTTATATATAAAATTATGAGAATAATTAAATAGAAAACAAATATGATAGAATATGGAATGTTTTATTAAACATCCAATATTAAAAATATATTTTGAACTCAAGGGTTTGGATAGATTAAGTTATAGGATGATAAAAAGGATTGGATCTTTTAGAAAGGTTAAGGGGTGTATCTTTACACTCCATATTCTAAACTCTTTTACTCATTTCAACTAAAACAATTTAATAAAGATCTATTATCCTTTCAGAATCTATAGATCTTTGTTCTATTGAGGATAAAGAAAACTAACTAACTAAGAACTCTTTAAGGTCATAAAGATATTATTTAGAGGTATATTCTCATTTAATCTATTAAATTTGATCAACTATTTCCTTTTTAAATGAATCAAAATCTTTTCTTTATAAAGACTCTGATATTATTCTTCAAGAGATTCAAATTATATTTTTGAAATAGAAGAGTTTTTCATCTCATAAAAATATTTCTTTGAACTTTCAAGTTTTTCATACAACCTCATTGTGTCTCCTTTAAAATGATTAAACTTAAATTACATTTCCATAGTAATAAAATGAAAATTCTATCTAAAAAATAGCTCATCATCATCAAATAAAGTTTTATGAAACTTTTTAGAAGGTACTCTACTTTTAACTATTTTAATTGATTGATATTATGTTTATTCACAACTAATAATTTATATACCTTCACTATAATATTTCTCTAAGTATTATTTAACAAAATATGTTGACTACTCTTTAAATAGATCAGTTGTAGCACTATGAAGATAAATACATTATTTATATATTTATTTAATCTCATCCTTATCAGCACATTCTGAAGAACTATTTTAAAATAAATGTTTCAATCCTTGAAATATTAGCATTTGAGGCAAACATTTTTCTAAACTAGAGAGCCTTAGTCTCATTATTAATCTTAGACTAGATTCATCAAAGGCTTTTGAGTTTTATATTTTAAAGAATGAAGATGAAAGTTTTGAGAGGATTTTAGAAAGAGTAAAGTGATTCGGTATTTTTTCCACATCAATTATGATAAACTAAAGTATTTTTATGAATAAATGTGTTATAATGATGTATTTTTAGTTATTTAGACAACTGTTTTTAAAATTTATTTTTATTAAAAAATCATTGGAACTGTTAAATTATGTTTTAAATATAATGTTTTTTTATTTTTGTAATAAATTAATAAATATTTGAATTATTTTTTAGTTATAAATGGTTTATTTATTTTTGGTACTTAGTATTTGTAATTTCTAAATTTTTATGTTTTTACTAAATTTTTAATGAGTGTATATATCTATTTATTCATTTATTTAATTAAATGTTCTTTTTGTTATATTTTTTTAATTAAGAGTATTAATTTTATATGATTCATTTATTTGATTATTTATTTTTATAATTCTAAATTCTTTATCTTTTATTTGATATAGGACGTAAGATAATTTTGAGTATTCACATAAGAGGATTAATTTAAGATGCACTGCAATGATTTTTAATTATATTACATAAGAAAATTATTTTATGAATTTAAGAAAAATTTTATAGACATTATGTTTAAGATAAATATTGAACCTCCTCTCAATAAGATAATTGGAAAGGCATCTGCGTAATATAAATTTTTCTAGCATGTAATATAAATATATTATATAGCCAAAAAAATAATTCCCATCATTCCAAATTACCCAACTCCACTAAATACCACCAATTTTAGTTTAATATGAACATGAAATCATGATGCTTCCATTGTTGAAGTTTTTTTCAAATATGAGTTTGAGTATCAAAGCATGCTCATCACTTTCTGAGATGGATTTGATAAATATTTTTTAATATGAATGATTTGAAGTAGGGTTCTTCATCTGAGATCAAGACCAAGGAATATGATGGAGCTTGTTAAAGGTTTTAATCTACCTTTGCACCCAAGCCTTTTCTAAGGAACTTTGATATTCCGAGATGACCATGCAAAGATGATGAACCCATATTGAGGAAGTTGTGGCCATGACTATTAAATAAGAAACTGAGATGAAATTGTTTTTGTCTGAGCATGCATTGAGATTGGATCTTGAGAATTGGTGATTAGAGATCCATAAAGACTCATATTGATAATGAGGAACCATAGGAGATCCTAGATAACTCATTGTTTGAATAATTTCTATATAAGCTTAGATCTAAGGAAGAACACCTGATGATCAAATCTCATTTAAGATTAAAGAAAAAAACCTAAAATCCATGAATGTTGACCTAGTTCAGTGATAGAGGTTGACCAGGACTAATGGTGTGTTGAAGAAGTTCTATTATGTCATTTTTACCAGATATTATACAAACAATATTTTGTTCTAATAAAGACTAAATGGGGTCTTTAATTGAGAATAAACAATATCCATGTCTGAGCTCATTAAATAAGAAGAACCTGAGTTTGATATTTTCTAGGTTTACTAATATCTTTTAAGAAGCTTCATCTCCATCGATTTTAGTAGTATTCATCTAATCTTGGTCTATATCTGTGGCACTGATTGTTCTTTGATAGAAAGGTATATTTCACTAGAGTCGAGGGAAACTTTGGTCTGAGTTCAGTGAAGATCGATGAACCAAGGGCTGAATTGTGAAGATGAATTTCAGTTTCAATGTAGAAATGTTCCAAAAAATTCAATCAATATAGGTTGAGCTTAATAAATATTTTCAATTCTAGGATTGATAAATTGAAAAGGTTTTGTTTGCTCTAATTTTCAAGCTTTTTGGTTATTGAAATTCTTATGAATATCTAATTCATTGAAGTTGGAAAGGATGAAAAACACCCCCACAGTTGTGGCCTTAGTTATGGTGTTACATTCATGTTAGGTGTTTTCTACAATTCCTCAACAAGTTCAAACCATGTGTAGATGCATCATTTATTATAGTTTTTGGAGGTTTACAAATTGACCTAAAGTAAAATTTTGAGGTCTAAATTTGATGACGCCATGAAAAGAACTATAGGTGTCATATGGAATTATTAATAGCCTATGTATATTTAAGTTTTTATTAGAGGAAAATATTAAATTGAGAGGGATTTTATATAAGTCCAAATAGGAAAAAAAATGGCACTGATAACCGATATGTCAACTTAGAAAATTTGAGTCGGTAGCTTTAGTGGAGAAAAAAAATTATTTTCTAAGTAAAAAAAGGGGAAAAGGACATTTGGAGATTGAAATCAATATTTTTTTGAGACTTAATAAGTGTAAATAATGGGATAAGAACCATGATATTTTTTAGAGAGTTGGTGGTACTTTTGATGTTAATAAAGGTGGATATTGAAGCTCGCTCCTGCACCTCAGTGATGTATAGCTAAATTTGTAGTATCCAAATATATTGGATTCTCATGGTGATGTCTTTATGATTTTTCATATCTTTTATTTTTCAATTTTAATTCTATTTGAAATAATTAATTTTGAAATTAAATCACTGATTGAAGTTTTAATATTATGTCACCTGGTTAAAAAAATATTTAGTTTTTTGAAAATCACATTTCTGATGTTAGTTTGATGATATCTAAATTCATATTATTATTTCAATCCAAGTTAGATTTTGAATTTTATCATATTTGTTTAAATTTCTCAATCTTCGATCGAGTATTGTGAATATAGAGGGATTTAACTATGTCTTTACACATGGGGATTTTTGTGTGCATTTATCGGCTCTAACATAAAGGAGATCTACTGACAAGATCATTGTGGTAGAATTTAATTTTTATGAACTTAATAATATGTGGGATTAGTGATTTTAATATTTTCATTAAGAGGGTTATATTTTTTAAATCCATTAAAACGATAAAGAAAGACTAATCTATAAGAATTACTAGTTAGTCTGATACTTATTCAATATGTTCATTCGATCTCCGCTTATTACAATTTGTTTTATATTGTTTTTTTTTTACTTTTTAAATTACATTGTGTTGGAAAATTATAATTGTTTCTTTTACAACTTTATTTTCTATTGAAAAACAATTAAAATATTTAAAAGTATATAATAATAAAAATCATGATAGAAAACTCCTAAAGGATGGTATCATTATGAGACAAACATGGTTGCTACTATATTTCAGTTATTAGTATTAAAATTTTAAAAAAGGTTTAAAACTATGTCATCCCACCTTTTTATTACATAATTTTTCATTACATTGTACAAACAATGGATCTTTTAAAGTTCAGTTTCTTAGAAAAAACGTGCATAATACATGAAAACTGAAAAACATTATTTAAATCCAATTGAAAGGATTATTAAAAGGATCATCCTAAGTAAGTTTATTTTGTCTCATAACCTTTGTAAATACATCAAAGGAAACGGTGATTATAAGGCCCAGTAAGGTAAAGCAAGGGAAATAGTTTACAAGTGATCTTTAGGAATATCAATAAGAACATGAGGAATATAATTATGGTATGAGAAAGGAAACATAAGGAATATAATAATAAAAAATTACATCAATAATAACATTAAAATTTGGATAAAATATTTAAATGATACATTCATAATCATATCACCATGGTTTGTCACAAAGGCGTCAAAAATTTACCAAGTTTATTCACCAAGGTACCGTAAAACATGTCATCTATAGAGATTAAATTCTTAAACCAATTTATTAGAGCACTGTTAGGTTGTACCATTAATATGTATTAATTAATGTGATCCCCATATATTATAATAAAACATTTCATAAATAGATTGTGGAGAATAAAAGAAATGGTTTTCATATTAAAAATCATAGTGTTTCAAAAGTGCTTAAGAACGTGAATATTATGTCATTTTCAACCCACAAAAAAGGAATGAGAGTTTCATGTATGTTAATACTATAACCAAATAAATAATTTTTACATTTATCTAAATAAACTTGGAAAATAAATAGTCATGGGTATTCATAATAAAAAAATAAAAGAAAATTTATTGAGGAGAAAAGATAAATTTTGAGAAGTAAATCTGGCAGCATAACAGGTATAAAATATAGTTATATAAAATGGTAAAATGAGAAGGAAAAAGGGTATACTAATCATAAAAGACTCTTATTATAGTAAATGGAAAAAATTAAGTGTCAAAACAAACTTATTTTGGAAATTAGAAGACATACCATATAAATAGAGAACTTGAATGGAAAGGAGAAGTGGAGAGTTCCTTTACCTTGAAGATTTATTCCTAAGACTTAAGGATTAGGACCTTGGGGGATTGATTAAACCTTGAGAGGACTCATTGGGAGGAAAAAATACCACATCTTCATGAAGTATTTATTGGAAGTAAAAATAAATTGATAAATGGGTGGGTATTTATAGAAAAAGTGCAGTATTTTTTTTATAAATTTCCAAATATAGTCTTTGGAAACCTAGGTTGTGGAAAATGAAAAACCATGGGCTTTACTATGGTATTTTCCCATGGTTTTGGAAACTTCAATCATGTTTTATGATATATTATTTCACAATATTCAATCATCATTTTATATTACTTTTTTTTTAATGGAAATTTAAAGTTTCAACAAAAATGATGTTTTTAATATAAAATATTTCATTTTATATTTTGGAAAGTAAATTATAGGTTTTTAAATTGATTAAAATATATTAAAATACTTTATATTAATAGAAAAAAAATATTTAAGGTCATGTATTGAGGTTAATTAGTTATTACATCATTATTACATAATCATTAAGTCATTAAACATATTGAATAACTCAAATGATATTTTTATTATTCATGAAAAAATAAATAATTTTATAAAATTATTATAAATTCACCCTAACATAATTTTGGCATGATGATTTAAAAAATGATATTTATTTTATAATATTAATTCTCTAAATATGATAATTCTAACTTTTAAATATAAAAATCCTAATTTATTAAAAATAATAATGAATTGAAAATGCATAGTATAATTTATAACACTTAAAAAAATAAAATTATTTTATCATTTATATTTAAATAAGAGTTTTTTATCATACTATTTCATTAAAATAAGTATTATTCATAATATATTTGTTTATTATAAATATTTATATCTTTTTTAGAAAGTACAATTTTTATCCAAAAAAACAATTTATCAAATTCCATCTCAATTTTATTAATCAAAACTATTCTTAAAACAGAATTGATGGAATAAAATTTTTATTTACAAAATGGAATTACACTTTAAGTAACTATGGCCTTGGAACAAAACCTCTTATAACAGTTGCATATGACCTAAGGGTAATGTGTGTAATGGTTATAGATTCATGGGGCAACATAGTCAACATCGCTCATGTGGTAATTTTCACTAACTTGAACTTCTCCCGTAATCAATTGTGTTCTAGCTTCACTTATTGAAGCTCGGCTTAGGATTGGTTAAGATAGAACCCCAGTGATGCTACCTCCTTCTCAATCTCTAAAAAATGGGCATTATATGACATGACCCTGCTGGTTGAGGCCATCGTTTCTTCTTTCTTCATTAATTATTCTTTATCATTTATACTTACAAATTATAACATAAAAATTATTACCAAGAGTATGGTTTCCAATGGTCAAAAAATGGTTGAATATCTATGGTCACATTTCTCTTTATACTCACTTCATTATTAAATATATTTGGTTTTTTTTATGGTAAAATATAACACAAATTCTCAGAAAAAAATATCATTTAAAAAGTTTGGACCATTACATTCTTCCCCCCTTTATAAATTTCATCCCCAAAATTTCAACTCATTCTCTCGGTTGAGAAAATGTGTGGTAATTTCTATCTCATTTTCTCCTCTGGTTCCCACATCTATTCTTCATATATATGGTTCCACCACAACACTTTGAAGATGTGGGTAGTCTTGTTGCATAGAACCCTATGTTTACGATATAAGATCTCCATCAGATTCTCATCATAAGAGTGTTCATATTCTAGTTATACCACCTCAAGATTCAGTAAATGTGAGGGATCGGGTATGTACTTCCTCAAGAGAGATACATAGAATACATCATGAACTTGAGCTATATTTTTTGTAAGTGCAAGCCTATAGGCCACTTCTATTATGCAATCAAGGATTTCATATGGTCTAATGTACTTTGGGATAAGCTTCCCTTTCTTCCCAAACTACATGACTCTCTTCTATGTTAATATTCGAAGGAAAAAAAATCACCAACATCAAACTCCATGTCTATTCGATGATTGTCAGCATAGATCTTCTGTTTACTCTTAGCAGCCTTAATGTTTTTTTGGATGGCATAAACCTTTTTTGTCTTCTATTTCACAATATTAGGCCCAAAAATCTTTCTTTTTCAAACTTAATCCCAACAAGTATGAGTTTTACATCGCCTCCCATATATACCTTCATATAGTTCCATTTTAATAGTCAAATGGAATATGTTGTTTTATAAGAACTAAATTAATGGGATATGTTGATTCAATCCACCTTTAAATTCCATTAAGAATGTTCTTAGTATGTCTTTGAGTGTTTGAATAGTCCTTTCATATTGGTCATCAATTTGGGGGTGATAAGACATACTGAAATTCAATTCAACATTCAGATCATATTGAATACTTCTCTAGAATTTTGATGTGAACTTTGAATCATGATAAGAAATGATATAAAGTGGTGCCCCATGCAACCTCACCACTTATTTTTCATAAATTATTACAAGTTGATCAAGAGAAAAATCTTCCTGAATAGAGATGAAATGGTAAGCCTTGGTGAGATGATCCACAATAACCCATATCTCATTATTTCCTTCGGATGTTCTTGGGAGACCAGTGACAAAGTATATAGTGATATTTTCCTACTTCTATGTTGGTATGGGTAGTGGTTACAATTCCCCTTTAGGAATTGTTCACTCCACCTTTACTTGTTGACACACCAAGAACCTTTCAGTGTCATTTTCAATATCCCTTTTTATGTTATATTACCAATAATGATCACAAAGTTCCCTATAAATTTTAGTTCTTCTAGGATGTATAGAGAATGTAGAGTTATGGGATTCATCCATCAGCTCCTTCTTTATTTCCGAAATAGATAGAACACATAGCCTTGTAAAAAAATTCAGTACACCTTCTTGATCAATATTAAACTCAAGAAACTTCTCATTCTTCACAACCTCTATCTTCTTCTATAAAAAAGGATCTTCTCTTTGAGATTTTTTGATCTTATCTAGTAATGATGGTTGATAAATAATTTGGGATAGGGTTGATGATATACCTTACCTAATGATTCCCATTCCAACCTTACAAGGTCCTTGATAAATAGACCTCCTTGAATCCTCATCATTGCCAAAATAATAAGGACTTTCATACTTAATGCATTCGTGACTTTTTTTTCTCTTATGGGGTTATAATTAATTAAACAGTCATAGTCTTTAATAAGTTTCAACCATATCCTCTATCTCATGTACAATTCCTTCTTTGTGAAAATACACTTAAAATTTTGATGGTCTATGTATATATCACATTTATCCCTATAAAGATAGTGCCTTCATATCTTTAGATCAAAAATAATTGTAGTTACCTCCAAGTCATGTGTAGGATAATTCTAATCATGAGGCTTTAGCTGTAGAGATGCATAAGCAGTCACCTTTTCATTTTTCATGAGAATGCACCCAATCCCTTTAATAGATGAATCACTAAAAATAAATAATCCTTATCTGGTAGAGGTTATACTTAGCATAGGTGTAGTAAAAATATCTTCTTCATCTCTTAGAAACTTTATTTACACTTATTTGTCTAGATAAACTTGTCCCTTTTCATGTTAACTTGGTTAGTGGATTAGAAAGTCATGAAAACAATTCACAAACCTCCTATAATATCTTGATAAACCAATAAAACTATGTATCTCAGTTACTATTGTAGGTTGATTCTACTCCTCCACAACCTTTTTCTTGGTAGGGTCAACGAATATTCCTTCATTGGTTATAATGTTCCCCAAGAAAGAAACTTATTGTAACCAAAATTCAAATTTTTTGAACTTTCCAAAGTAGCCTCTCCTTCCTCAAGGTTTTTAATATAACCCTTATATGATCCTTATTCTCCTCACAAATTTTGGAATATATCATAATATCATCAATAAAAACTAAAAAAAATTATCAAGGTTGTTATTAAATACTTTATTCATCAAATCTATAAATATAGTAGGTTAATTAGTCAATCTGAAGGGAATAACAACAAACTCATAATGCACATGTCTTGATTAAAAGTAAGTATTTTGAATACCTTATTTCTTCACCCTCAATTGATGATAAATAGATCAAAGATAAATATTGGAGAATAATTGATCCCCACAAATTTGGTCAAATAAATCATCAATCCTTGGAAGAGGGTACTTTTTCTTCAGTGTGATCCTATTAAGTTATCTATAATCAATGCATAGCTAAATTGATCCATCCTTATTCTTCATAAAGAGAACAGGTTATCTCCAAGGAGACACACTCAGTCAAATAAACCCCTTCTCAAAAATATCTTTGACTAGTTTCTTTAATTTTTATAGCTCCACATTTTCCATTTTATACGGTGTCTTTGATATCATCTTGGATCTAGGCATGAGTTCAATGGATAACTCTACCTATATTTCTGGGGGAGATTCAGGTAACTCCTTAGGAAATATGTCAATGTATTCCTACATGATGAGAAAATTTTATATTCACATACTTTAATTTCCTTATTCATCTTTGTTGATCATTTCCATAAAGAATGTTGTGGGAGGTGCTTCTAGAAAAATCTCAAGTTAAGATATATCTCCTCTGAAAACAAATATAGGTTTTTCATTCAAGACTACTGATATTTTATTTCTTGTATAGTTTATATTAGTATTATACTTTGATAGCTATTTCATACCTATTATAGTTTTCAATTCCATCATGGTAATAACTATTAGATTTCTGATGAGATTATACTCTCTAAAGTAAATACTAGATTTTTTATACACTGTTGATGGTTGGATAATCCCTTCAGGAGTCTTGACTGATAACTCTACTTTTAGAAGTTCAAGGATTGATTTTATATTATTTGAAAACTTGGAGAAAATAAAATAATGAGTAGAACTTGAATCAAACGAAGTACTTGATAGCTTTGAGATAACAATGAGAGTATCTTTTAACACATCATTTGGACCTTAAACTTTATATGTCATGATAGAAAAATTATGACCTTAATCTCTTGGCCTATACTGAGGTTTATGGTGATTACCCTCCATTATCTTATGATATGGAAATTTATTAGTAAATTTCTTAAGTTTTCCACACTTGAAGCATTGGACTTTAGGATAGTCATGCATCATATTCCCTTTTTCATTAGTGTTGAGAAGTTGAGCCTTCACATCACTATGACTATTTTGGGAAATATATCCATCTCTTCCACACTTGAAACATTTCTAACTCCCAAGAAAGAAGTTCCCTAAATTATTCTTCCCACATTTTTTGCATCTAAGAAGTTACACTTTATTTCCTCCTCTTCTATGATCAAATTTCCTCCCTAATCTTGGATCCATTGATCTATTCTCCTCATTTTATATATGGGACCAGTGAGTCTCTCTAAACTCTAGTTCAACCTTCACATCACTCTTCACTATCTCCTCATAGCTTTCATAGTCTCAATTGGTTAGATTATTCCATATATGGGGTCTCAGTTTACTAAAGAATCTATAAAAATTTCCATTAGGATCCATGAAAAAGATATAGGTGTAATGAGAAAGTATTGTAAAGTTCATCTCACAGCTTTCCACATATTTATTTTTCCTCTGATTCACCTCTATAAAAAACTTCTCCATTTTTTTCACATCGAATGGGGGAAATATTTTTTGAAAAAGGTTCCTATTAACTATTCCCACTCTATATCATCAATATACCTTCACATATTTATGTTTTTAATCATTTTTCATCACTTATTAGCTTCTACCTCTAATTGGTACACATCTAGGGTGACTTTATCATATTTCAATCAATAGAATATAGAAAATATATTTTTTATAAGTCTTATCCATTGTTTAGATTTAAATGGGTCACTAGATCCATATAAATATAGTTTCCGTTGATTCATAAAGGAATCAAAATAAAGTTATTCCCTAAAAGGTGAATCTGATATCTTGGCTTGATTCGAGTTATTTCTCAAAACTCGAGTCATTTGATTCATCATTCTCATAAAGTCTTCTATTCCATCTTCCATTAAAGGGTTTTCAGCACATGGTCTCTAATTAGTCACTGAAAGTGGATAATATAAATTGTTAATATCTTAATATTAATGTGTTTAAATGTTCATAAACATCAATTTTAGTCCAATTCAGAAATTGAACTTCATTTCCCATCATTGTGCAATTCATGCTTAAAGTGTCAATTTGGGCCCAATCAATAATTTTCTTGTAGAAATTACAATATTCATCATTTTAATTTTATATTTTGTTATATTATTCATCACTTTATTTGGAACATTTTTTCTTTTAGGTCCGATGGATGAATCACAAGTGAAGATGGGTATTTTTGCACCTGAAGGCAGAAACTTGCTGGAAAAAGAATAATGGGCCTAAGGCCCATCAAACAAATGTGGGTCCCACAAACCAAGTACAATGAAGCTAAAATTTATAAAGTAGGAAGATAAGAATATGAGGATCATTTTATTAAACTGCGTCCAGAGCTAATTATGATGTTTTCATGATGATAAAGGGATCTGAAGTTGATATTTAAATGGTGGACCCGACATTAATGCACAGAAATACGTCTCACCATTTCGACCATAACATCCAAACGGATAAGTGAAATTTCCTGAAATTTTTACATATCATATAGAACAGATGAAAGAATATATTTCTCTTCTACAACCCCTCCAGATTCTTCCTTATTCAATTACATATGCACACTTCAATATGGTGGACGAATCTGGACAGTTTTCCGGGTCAAATTCGAAACGTCAATTTCCTTTTGAATATTCACCCTCCTTTTTACTCTGTTAATTGTTGGGGTGTAAATTAATTGTTGGGGTATGTACCTAAGGCTCCTAATATTCCTATATAAGGAGATATTGGTGAAAGTAATATGGTGGATATTTTTCTTATCATCTTTTGTTGCTTGTTTCATTGTAAGGTTATGCTTCCAAATTTCCTTTGTAATGTTTTCCATTTCCATGTAAGTTTCTTTTTTGTATCTTTATGTTCTTAATAAAATTATTTCTCTTCTATATTTTCCATTACATTTATTAAAACTTTATTATCACAAATCACAGTGATATCTCTGTGTTGTTGTGAATTAGTTCACACATAGGTGTGAATTTCATTCACTGACACGGAGGAGTGCTCGTTATTTCTGTGGTTTTAATTTCTTCAATCCAATTCTTGTTAGTCATCTTCCTCCCACCATTGAGAGTATACCATAAATGGAGGGATAACCCTTTAATGGGTTGATATTAGGAGGATGAAAAGTCTGGATTGAATGTTATTTTATGAACGAATTGTTGTTTATTGGATAATTAATTTAAGACATCCATTCTTCAGTAATTTATACTCTTCATCTTTATTGTGTTTGAGCAAACTAAATTCAATTAATAAATGAACATATACCTCGGAGAGATCATGAATTTGGTTCTCTAAGTGTATAGGGGATTAGTAATTGTGTTTAGTAAGCACAAAACCAGAAAATGATGAAGGTAGTGTTATTTTTGAAGAATGGATTCATCAAGAATTAATAAAACCAAAATTGTCTAAAGAAGTAAAATTCATTCAATCCACCCCGAGCATAATCCTAAGATCAACCCCTTTTATTTTAATTGAATTCACTTAGGTTTCTTAGTATTCTTTAAACTATCCAAAATCAAACCCAAAGTTGGCTACTTCATATCCCATCCTTCACCAAATCATAGCGTCTCAAGGTAACTTCTTCGGTCCCTGTGGATTCGACCCCTACATGTACTACATCGACCGCTTTTACCAGTAGGGTAAATTTGGGCGCAACCAGTCTCTTACACTCACCATTTATGCAGTTCCTCCTATTTCCAGCAATTTTCTAAAATAATAAAAACTTAGGGAGAAATTTTTTTCATTTAATAATTTTATAATTATAAAGGAATTTTTATGTCTTAAAAAATCATTCTTAAATATGTTATTCTTTTACAAAAATTATATTTTCTATAAATCCTTCATAATGGTTCATAAAAATCTTGAGATTAACAAAACATATCCCCTGAGAGAGTCAAACCAGAAGTAAATAAACGATTATTTTCATGCACCAGTTCTTGTTCAAGTCTAGATCGAAGCAGTGTTTTTAGGTGATTCCCCTAGATACATCAGTGTCAAAATGACATCCACTTTTTTGTATCTAGATAGGGATTTTTTTCCCTGTAAACCGCTTACTTAATTCTTCACCAAAATACCATGATGTTTCCTATATTAAAACTTTTCTCCAGTTTTATTACTATGGTTTTAAAATATAAATTTCAAAAAATAATTAAACCATACTTTGATACCAACTATGGAATCCAACCTTTTTATTACATAACTTTTCATTACATTGTACAAAAAGAGGATCTTTTAAAGATTAGTTTCTTAGAAAAAAAGGTACATAATACATGAAAACATAAAAAAAAATTATAATTAACTTGAAATGAATCTTCAAAGGTTAATACTAAGTAAACTTACTATATATAATAACCTTGGTACATACTTCAAATTAAAGGGTGAGCATAAGGCCCAATAAGGGAAATAAAGGGAAACAGTTTACAAGCGATCTTGAGGAATATCAACAATAACATTATGAATATAATTATGACATGATAAAGAGAACATGAGGAATATCATAATAAAAATGAAATTAATAATAAAATTTAAATTTTTCTATAACATTTAAATCATGCACTCATAATCATATCACCAAGGTTTTTCACTGAGGTGTCATAAAAAGTACCAAGGTTATTCACTAAGGTATTGTAAAAGATGTTATCTCTGAAGATTAAATTATTTACCCAATGAATTGGAGCATTATAAATAAGAAACCTTAATATTTATTGATTAATGTGATATATATATATATATATCATAATGAAATATTTTATAAATAACCCATGGATAATAAAAGAAACAGGTTTCATATTAAAATCACGGTGTTTCAAAAGAGCTTAAAAACATGAACATTATGTCATTTTCAACCCATTGAAAATAATTTTTAGTTTCATGTATGTTAATACTATAATAAAATAAATTATTTTTAAAGTTATTTTAATACCCTTGTAAAATAAAGAGTATTGGGTATTCATGAGAAGAAAATAAAAGATAATTTCTTAAGGAGAAAAGCGAAATTTTGAGAAGTAAATCTGGCAGCATAACGGGTATAAAACGTGGTTTTATAAAATGGTAAAATGATAGGGAACAAGGTTAAAATACTCATAAATGAATATTATTACATTAAATAGATAAAATAAAGTAAAAAATAACTAAGTTTGTAAATTTTAAGGCATGTTACATAAAGAGGGAACTTGAATAGAAAAGAGAAGTAGAGATTTCCCATACCGTGAAGTGTTATTCCTAAAACATGAGGATTAGGACCCTGGAGGAATGAGGAAACCTTAGTAGGACTCCTTTGGAGGTAAAAATACCATATATTTATGTATTATGGATTGGTAGTGAAAGTAAATGGATAAATGTGTGGGTGTTTATAGAAAAAGTGGAAAATTTGTTTATTAATTTCCAAATATAGGCCATGGAAACCTAGGTTGTGGAAAATGAAAAACCATGGGCTTTCACATGGTATTTTCCCATGGTTTTGTAAACTTAGGTCATGTTTTATGTTATTTTAATCAAAAACATTCTATAATACTTTTATATTAGTTATTTTATCATGTTAAAGTAAAGTTTCCACAAAAATAATGTTTTTAATGTTAAAATTTCAATTTTAGAGTTTGGAAAGTAAATTATAGGTTTAGAAATTGATTAAAATATATTAAAATAAGTTATATTACAAGAATAAAATATTTTAAGTCATGTATTTTGGTTAATTAGTTATTACATAATTATGAATTCATTAAACATATCGAATATGCTCAAACTGTATTTTTATTATTCATGAAAAAATAAAATATTTTAGAAAATTATAATAAATTCACCCTAATATAATTTTGGAGTGATTGTTTCCAAAATGATATTTATTTTATTAGATTAATTATATTAATATGATAATTCTAACTTCTAAAAATAAAAATTCTTATTTATTAAAAATAATTGCTGATTGAAAATTCGTAGTAAACTTTCTGACACTAGAAAAAAATTATTTTATCATTTATATTTAAATAAGAGTATTATTATAATAATATTTAATTAAAATAAGTGTTATTAAAAATATATTAGTTTATTATAAATATTTATATATTTTCTGAAAAGTACAATTTTTGTTCAAAAAATCAATTTCTCAAATTCCATCTCAATTTTATTAAAAAATATATTCTTAAAAAAGAAATAATGGAATAAAAAATTTATTTATACAATGTAATTAAACTTTAAGTAACTAGGGCCTTGGAAAAAAAACCCCTTATAGAACCTACATATGACATGAGTCTAAGGTGTGCAATGGTGATAGATTCATGGGGTGGATCGACTAACATCGCCCAAGTGGTAATTTACACTAACTTGATCTTCTCTCATTGGTGATTTCATTATAGCTTTACTTATTGAAGCTCAACTTATCCGTGGTCAAGATAGAACCCCATTGATGCTACCTCCCTCCCAAGATCTAAAAAATGGGCTTCATACGGCACGACTCTACTGGTTGAGGTCATTATTTCTCCTTTCTGCATTAATTATTCTTTATCATTTCTACTTATAAATTATAACATAAAAATTATTACAAAGATTATATTTTCCAATGGTCATATTTTACCAATATTAAAGAAATAGTCGAATCTCGATGGTCAAATTTCCCTTTATACTCAATTAATTATTAAAGAGATATGGTTTTTTGGTGTATGGTACAATATAACACACATTTTATCAGGAAGCAAATATCATTTAAAAAGTTCAGGTCGTTAAAAAACAACATAAAAAGGCTCATTTTTATATGTATTAGGTTTCAAAGAAAGAATATGAAAGTATTTTATTCAAATGTTTCTCAGGATAGGTTTTAGTTTCTTGAGCCAGAATTATAGTGTAATCATTTCAGATTTTACAATAGTAAACACAATTTTTCTTAATAAAGATTATATAAGTAAAAATTAAAAATAATTTAAATATTTAAGTTGGCATAAAATTTTAAAATAGGTTTATAGAATATAAGATCTAGAAAAGGAAATAAATTATAGGTTTCACATTGAATATAACTAACTTCCCTTTATATATTTTCAATACAATAAACAATATAACTCCCCCCCCCCCCCCTTAATTAATGATTCTTTCAAAATATAGACTTTTAAGAGTTATGAAAACATGTAAAATATTATTCATTGAATAAAAAGATATTTTCAAATAATTAAAATATGTATAAAATAGATTTATTCATTCCATAACATATTTATTCACATGTTAAAAATTTTATAATTTCTCCCCTTAAGAATTTAAAAATTTTGTGTATGTAACACATGATAATCAGAAAATAACAATGAGTAAGCTTGATTTTTAATAATATAAATCAATAAATTAGTTTATCATATAAAATAAAACAATTTTTTTAACAGTTTAAAGATAAAACATAAAAAATCAATTTTATATAAAAATAGTTAGTATATTATAATTAAAGTGTAAATGAAATACTTCCTAGATTTCAACAGTTCCATCTTTAAGGATCTTTCCTTTTAGATAATGAACTACTTCAGAGTTTATGAATCTTTGAAAAATAATTAAAAAATTTAACCAAAAATATTTTCATATTCTTAAACCATATACTTATTTATATATCAATAGAGTTCTGTAGAATAAATCTAAAAAAATAAAACACAAGTTCCTTTTGGTACCCATATGATTTTGGGTCTAGCAGTGTCAGCAATGAAAGACTTAGGTAACCAAATATGCTTACTTTGAGCAGATATTTCATAATTATATTTAGATAAGGATTTTGAATAATGGACATTCTTGAGACCAAAAAATGAGTATTTGTAAAATAAAATTAATTATCATAATTTCCATTAATTCAAAAATTAAAACACTTAATAGTGGACATACTTTTTCATTTATAGACAAGAAAAAAATAATTCCTATATAATTTACGCTTTTCTCCACTACTACCAATACCAATATTTCCTTTATTTGTTTTATTTTTACCATTAATTTTAATTAAATATTTATATCCTTTAATAAGCATACTAGAATATTTTTTAAAAGAATCAAATTTATCCAATAATTATTTAATTCTATTTTCATGTAAATAAAAATAATTTTTTGAAGAGTTGGATCTTAAATCTAAAGAAATTATCAAACATTCATTTTTAATAAAAATAGAAACATATTGTTTTCTAAGTTTTATATGTTATTTATTTAGAGATTAAAATTTATTTTTAATAATAAAATAATATTTATTAATTTTATTATAAGAAAGATTTTTAGAATTAGAATTTTGACAGTGGGAAGATTGTACCTCATCTGCATGATCCATAAGGCATAAAGTATTTTTTTTATGCTCAGATTTGGAGTTTGTAGTATATTCATAGCTTGAATATTCATAATAAATCCAATTATCCTTTATGAATTTATTCCATTTTCTTTTATTATCCGTTTTCCTTTAAACTTGAAGGAAGGTAAAATCAGGTCTCATATGAATTTTATTCTTATATTCATAGCATATGTCTTCTTTTCATAATTCTTTTTTAACTTATCCTTTCTCGTATTGTACATATTACAATATTTTTTTATAAGATTTGATAGCTCATCATTTGAACCTGAATGACTATAATCTAAAGATTCATCCATTGAAACTTTTAGTGCAACATATTCCTTTTTGATATAAATATGATTTTCATCTTATACATGCATCTTATCTTTGTACACAATTAAGGTGCCATTAAATTTTTTATTGATATATTTTTAATAGTATTGGATTGTCTGATTATAGTATATATTTCATTCCATTAAGGGTAAAACTCTTAGAACTTTTAAATCCTGGTCTGGTTTTGGAATTGGTTCTCCTAGAGAAACAACACCATTAACTATTTTTGTCAATCTTATCTTCATCTCAATGATGATTTCACCATCATACATCCTAAATGTATCAAAATTTAATTTTTTAGCATTATACCTTAATTTCTTGACATTCTCAGTTCCTTCATAATCTATATCAATTGTTTTCTACATTTTATATGTAGTAGCACACTAAGAAACTCGATTGAATTCTTCAGTTCATAATATATAAAAAATAACATTCAAAACTCTTGAATTAAAATAATAATAATTTTTTAGAGTATTATTCCACTTCTCTATATCTTATTTAGGAATTTTATAAGGATTAACTACATTTAAATAAAAATTTATTAAAATATTATTCAAATAAATAATCACTTGTGATTTACAGCATCTATAATTATCACCATTAAAATAAGATCATTCATTGAGATTTTTCTCCATTTGGAACTTTAACTTAGACTTTTTAGATCCAAAATAAATATTTCTACTTGATTCTAACCTCAAATGAAAAAATATGTTATCGGGTAGAAATAGAATAATTTACAAGGATTTCAAAAAAATAAATAAATCTAATGAATATAGCCTTTGATACTAATTTTTGGGTTGGAATGGAAAAGATAAAAACACAAGAGTGGTGAATTGTGTCTTTTTAAAAACTTAAAAAATTAAAAATTTCCCTCTTGAATTAAGGTGATTATTTCCTTCTCTCTTAAAGATGAGTGAGTAGTGGAAAATAAATAAAGGAAAGAACTGGACACATTGATGTATAGTGGTTTGGGGAAGAGAAATCCCCTAGTCCTCTCTACTAATTCTCACCCCATGTGCTTAGTAATTTTCACCATTGGGTAATTTTCTGGGGACCTCCACAACTGAGTGCTGGCAGTTGAAACCTTATATCAAGGCTTTTACAAGTCCTTATGGTTCTTTTATAGGTAACATATATATACACAGCTTAGTATGAAAAAATAATACTCCACCAATGATTGAGTATAATAATCCAACACTTCAAGAAAAAAGTATTTGATGAATAGGTTTTATATTGGTTCGGCTCATAGTTATTGTAGCAACCAAAAAATGAAATGATCTTCAACAAAACACAGTAGCAGAAAAAATAATCTTAAACATTGAGTAGTCTTCCTTTTATTTAAACAGTAGTATATAAAACACTTAAGCAGATGATAAACATGTTTATCTCCAAATTTTATCTCTGATAGGTTATTTGATGAGTTATTTTAAGGGACTGACAAAGAATATAGTAGCAGCATAATGATCAAACAGAAAAGGATCAAAACATGTATGTATCCAAAGTTTAGCCCTTTTTATAAATAGGGACAATTTCACACTGTTATCTATATGTTTCTTCTTTTAAAAGGTTCAAATATTATTATTTAATAAGAAAAATGATTTAATTCATGTTAAATAGATCCATAAAATCAGCCTGATAAATTGTGATCATTTGAATTTAAACACACCTAGACAAAATCCTAAATTCCATTATAAATATGAAAAATTTAACCACTAAATAATGTAATTTTAATAAATATTTAAAACAAATTTAAATGATGAAGTAAATCTAATAAAACCATTACAAAAATCATGGAAATAATCCAAAATTCAAATATCATAGATGAATGGGTCAAACATATGGTTTCACTGCATACAGATAATCTTAAAAAGTATAGTTGACAATGTAAGAATGATTATAAAAATTTTCATGTTGAACCATATGTTAAGTACACAAATATAGGGTAGCTAAAAAATATGGTTCCCACACCATATATTTACTTCAAACATAGGCTTAAAAAAGTAACAATCCTTACAAAAGTCGATTTCCTAACCCATTCGTTTACTTCAAACATAGGGTTATGAATAATGATTCCAGGCTACTTTGAAATTCCTTGAATACATAAGAAAGAAAAATTCAGTTGAATTTAAAACTAAAGTGCTTCTGGAATAAAATAATTATTTCAATAAATATTATCCTAAAATCCACTTAATGAAACTTCATTAGTAAGACAAATTTTGGTGTTCGTGAGCATCCAAATCAATGAGAAATTAATACAATTATTAGATCAACACATTCCCAACAGTAATTTTTACCAATTCTAGAAATTGAATCATAAAAAATGGATTACATATTTGTTATAACCATGTTCTAATTTTTTAAATTAGTTTTATTTCATTTTTTTCATAATGAATACTAATCATAGTAAATTTTATCACCCCGGTAAAGGGTAAAATGGGTTAATCAAGGTTAAAAATATGGAATAAGGTCTCAAAATCTCTCAAAAACTTGACTTTGTTACATTGGATGAGTGTAATTATATCTAAATAATACTATCTTTAAAAATATGGTAATTTGGTTTCATTTTTCTTTAATAATGAGCTTTGTATTAATTTAAGTAAAGAATAATTATAAATTGTCACTCTTTTTAATAACTATAATATGTTTTCATAAGAATTAAAATATGTTATTAGTGGTTATAAATGGTTCTTTTTAAGATTAATTAATTATTTTTATTATATTAATTTATTTTTAATTTTTGGTAATGGTACAATTATCTAAAGTGCTTACGCATCGTTGATGTAGTGCTTGTGAAATCGGGTGAAAATCAATGTAAATAGTTTTAAAATGTTAAAATTATTTTGTTTTGGATACGTTAAAGTATTACACAATTTTTATGGATAAAAATTAAATTTAATTAATGTTTTATATATTAAAATTTGAACTAAATGGTAATATTTATGTTCTTAAATTCAAATTATGTGGATAGTCTTGAAAATGAATTTATGGATATTTTATATTAAAAAATATGTGATTAATTGTTTTATAAATAATAAAAATATTATAATTTGTAAAATTAATGGTAAATGGCCTATAATATTAAAAAATTTACATTTATTATCCACTTTACCATTTATAATGGCATTATTGACCCTTAAAGACTAAGTATTTTGTTATCGTTTCAAGGGTTAAAATGGTTAATGAGGGGTTAAACTAAATAGATAAGGATTAAAATAGCCTAAAAATTGTCTAAATAAAATTGGTTGAATTTATTTTGACTCTATATCATCTAAACTTAGAAACTTATCCAATTTGGATCCACTTTTCCATGAAACTGATCTTATATTATTTTAAAGTTAATAATAATTACAGGTGTTACACTCCCTCACTTATAAAAGGGAAACTTCTATCCTATCATCTTCTATAACGACCCATACTTTACATACATGGTTATTACTTCAAAATTGAAGAATACTTATTACAACATATAACAAAACCATAAAAGGACCGTATAGGTATAGAGTCTTTAGAAACTGGGAAACATAAACAACTGGTTCATAAAGCATCTACTTTGCCTCCCATTTATTTCATCATATCTAGAGTCCCTTTTGGCATATCCTACTTAATAAGTTTCTTCCTGACCTGGGGAAATAAAACATACAAAAGGGTGAGGTCAAATGCTCAGTAAGGGTAAACAAAAGAAATATCAATCACATCATATACATAAGAACATAACTTTTGGAAACCTTAACCTGCAAAAGAGATCATAATTTCATAACATGGGATAAATAATAGTAGTGAAATTTAATCCCAATAATCATAACTTAAAACATGAAACTTTGTGGCATACACACGTAATCATAGAGAGTCATTTCTTTTTAGTCAAGACTCATTTCCAAGACTATCTTAGTGGACAAAGTCCATTTCTGAACCGAGTTCACTCCTCGTTTCAGTCCTGTTTCACTGAACCGGTTTAACCTGCCATTCCAGCCTTGTCTATCTCATGAGATATAAAATCTTTACCCAATGAATTGGAGGGAGATATAGGTCCCACCCATCTCATAATGATACCATTCTTATGTGTGCCACAAAATTATAAATCATACATCATTGCATAACCCATGTAATAAAAAATGGGATTCTTAAACATCATGACATCATAAAAAAAATTCATATAAGATAAATGAATTCATAAAAATAATTCCATCACAACATAATCAAATCAATGTAATAATAGGGATAGAAACAGAACCCTTTATTATCTTATATGGAAAATAATTTTGATAAAACACTTGAACACCATTCTTGAGGAAAATATCCTTTCTACCTCAAAAACATTTTTCCTTTCTTAACATGTCATACAATTTTAAACTAAAAGAATTTGATTAAAAATAAACTTTAAAACTTGTAAAGGAATCTTCTTGGAAATAATGTTTTAAAAATCCATTCATTCCATATAAGTTAAAAAAACATTCTTCTCGTACTTTTGTCGGAAACGTCAAAAAGTACCTCGTACGAAAAATGACAAAAGATTCCTTTCATATCTTTTACTAAAAACTCACAGAAGGGTAAAATTGGATTTAAAAATTTTTAGGTGGATGGAAATAATATTACATATTGAGAAAACATGGATGTGGATGATAAAATACACCCCAGTAAATTTCAAAGTATAAACAATCTCGGATAAAAATGAGATTGTGATATTTCCCTTACCTTAGGTACGATTTGCTTCGTAAGTGTCCGAACCTCCTGTATAATGATTTAAATAATGTTATTTACTTATTATATAATCATAATTATTTTTATTATATCATATATGGTCATATTCTTAGCTTCTTATTAGTAATATTTCATTACTACTTGTTATTTGGGTGTTTATTACTTTTTGTTCTTATGCGTGTTTTGTCGAATAAATTCTTATTCTTCTTTTTAGGTTATAAATACCTCATTTACATAATGTTATTAGTGTAATATATATCATATTAATTCATTCAATTCATTTATATAATCATTATACAATGAAGATCATGTAGAACGAGTCGCTTCACATTGTGGAGACGGTATTCCGTACGTACGCACGAGCGATGATATCGTTCCCATGATCGTGAAATTGTAATGGAGTGTATGTATACTATTTCAGAATCAATATCACTTTACAATAATAATATATAGTTATTATTTACACCATTATACCCATCCATGTAAGGTGGTGGTGGAAAATAGATTACACCACGGTGTGGAGACGGTATTCCGTACGTACGCACGCGCGGTGATTTCGTTTTTCGTAGGATGGATAGATTGTGAAATAGGGTTGTTTCATACTTATAATAACATATCATTATATGGGTGATACTTATGTTATTACTTCATAATTAAACAACTAAATAAGAAGAAGTGGAAGAAGAAATAAAGTTGAATGAATCGGTAACGGACATTACCTCTTCTTTGAAGCGCCTCTTTGAGACTTCCTCTTAGGGCACTAAAATTGGTCTTTGAAGAAGACAAGAACCTCTAGTATGTTTCTAGGGAAGTGGAGAAGAAAATTTTTCAGGGTTTGGCCAAGCTTGAAGGCTCAAAGTGGTGTGAGGAAGAGAGGTAGGAGGTGCCCTTTATAAGGGAGGAGAGGGGCACCTTTGGAAAAACTAAAAATATTATTTTATTATAAAGTCATATTCGGTTTTAAATAGCTACAAATTGATTTAATTAGAAGATAAGGTGGGTATGGGTCTAAATACTCTCATAAAATATAATTTAGACAATTTTAGGTCATTATATTAACCTTATATTTTAGTTTTAACTCTTAGTTAATTAGATTGACATTTACCATGTCACTTTGTATTTTTATATTATATAGTTAATAAACTTACCATATACATCCAAGAGATCCCCTAGTGGTCCATTAATGATACACCTATCATGATATAAGTATCTTGGACGAACCTTATATTTTTAGGAATATAATAACAATTAATAATATAATATTTGTTTTAAAAACTATTTTATGTCAATTTTGACACTATTTGGTAATTGATTTTTTTGAAAATCATAACAGAAAGATTAGTTCTTAAAAAGTGAATGAAATCAATACTAACATGTCATATTAACATATAAAATTATTTTAATTCATAAAAAGTCTCAAATTACATTTATTTGTGTATTTATAACATCAATTATGTCAATATTTCATTAATAATATAATTAATGCATCATCATTGTGTCATAAATAAATTAATTTATTTTAAGTCTAAAAATTACAAATAAAATATCATTATGTAGGAAATCTTTTTATCTTTCTAATTGATATTTATAGTAGAATTTATCTTATGTATAACCCTATAATAAAAATTATTTACTTATTAAACTTTGATTTTAACTATTTTAACCCTTCTTTAAATAAATTAATAATAAATGTCCTAATCTAATCCAAGTGGGCCTAAATGGTCATATTTTATTCCTAAGGTTGTTTTTGGTCGAATTACACTTATCCAATAGAATTAGGACATGTGTTAAGGTAATAATAATATCATTTTTACTCTTAATTACCCTATTTACTTTTAACTGTGGTAAATAAAAGTAAAAAGTTACTATTCACCAAAAAAATGTCATCTCATTGAACCATATTTTACTTACTTTCATCAACCGTGTCTCTCGGATTTTTTAAATTCTACTCACAGAAGCGGTAAAATTAAGTTTTATGTAAATTTTCAAATTCTCCTAGGAGGTGGGTAAAAGACGGTGAAAAGTTCAGTAAAATTTTTATATATCTAAAATTATTATAAAATTACTCCAATGAATTATATTGAACTTATATAGGTATTATGTATCAATTTTGACCTAAAATAAATTTAAATACAATAAATTATTATTTAAATAAAAATTCGGTTTTTAAATAGTAACCTAGTGTTTTCACTATTCATCAAAAATTGAAAGTTTTCAGAAAAATACCAAAATTTCACCCTAGGCTAATTTCGATATTCAGAATCCAAAAACGAAGTCCATTTTGAAAAATAAAATTTACAAAATTTCAAAAAGTGGTTATTACTATTCATAACTGCTAGTTTTAATAATATTTTAATAGCATATCGTTGTTTAGTGAAACTCGGTATTGTGTACGATGCAAGCTGTCGAGGAAGGTCGCGGTTGAGTGTAAAGCAAGCCAAGCTAGTGTTGTGTGTAGTAAAAGATTCCTTTGATGATTTATATAACATAAAAACAAAATATTTCTCATAAAAGTCTCGGGTGTTACATTCTACCCCCCTTAAAATGAATTTTTCCCTCGAAATTCTTCACTTTGTAACAAAAAGATGAGGATACCTCTCCCTCATCATATCCTCAAGCTCCCATGTAGCTTCTTCTAATTGGTGGTTCCTCCATAAAACTTTCACCAAGCGAGTGGTCTTATTCCGTAGGACTTTTTCACTACGATCTAGAATCTCTATCGGCTGTTGTTCATAAGAAAGATCTTACTCCAGCGGTACAACTTCTGAGCTGAGTACATGTGAAGGATCAGGTATGTACTTTCTCAGGAGAGATACATGGAACACATTGTGAAATTGGGAGATATTCGGTGGAAGCGCCAATCGGTAAGCTACCTTCCCAACAAGATCCACTATTTTGAAAGGGTTGATATATCTAGGGCTCAGCTTTCCCTTCTTTCCAAATCTCATTACTCTCTTCCAAGGAGATATTCGTAAGAACACTTTATCACTCACTTCAAACTCTAGGTCTTTTCTTTGGTTGTCAGCATAACTTTTCTGTCGACTCTGAGCTGCTCTTATGTGTTGTTGAATAGATCTGACCTTTTCTTCCATTTCATCAACGAGATCAGGTCCTAATAGCTTTCTTTCCCCAACTTCATCCCAGCAAGTTGGAGTCCTGCATTTCTTTCCATAGAGAGCTTCATAAGGAGCCATCTGAATACTGGAGTGAAAGCTATTATTATAAGAAAATTCCACCAAAGGTAGGTGTTGATCCCAACCTCCTTTTAAATCCATAGAGCAAGCTCTCAACATATCTTCTAGGGTTTGAATTGTTCTCTCAGACTGACCGTCTGTTTGAGAATGATAAGCAGTGCTGAAACTCAACTCTGTATCCAGAGTATGCTGAAGACTTCGCCAGAACTTCGAGGTAAATCTCGGATCCCGATCAGATATAATAGAAAGTGGTACTCCATGCAATCTTACCACTTCATTTACATATATCCTGGAAAGCTGATCCAGAGAGAAATCCTCTCTAATAGCAATGAAGTGTGCAGACTTTGTAAGACGATCAACTATGACCCAGATAGCATTATTGCCTTTGGATGTTTTAGGAAGTCCTGTGACAAAGTCCATAGTAATGTTTTCCCATTTCCATTCGGGTATGGGTAATGGTTGTAACATCCCCTTAGACTTATGTCTCTCAGCTTTAACTTGTTGACAAACCAAGCATCGAGAGACATATTCAGCAACATCTCTTTTCATGTCATCCCACCAGAAGTACTCTTTCAGGTCCCTATACATCTTCGTTCTTCCAGGATGAATAGAGAATGAAGAACTATGAGCCTCATCCAGTAGCTCCTTCTTTAATTCGGGGATGGGCGGAGCACAAACCTGATTCCTGAACTTTATTATCCCATCACAATCAAGGTTGAACTCAGGAACATTTCTCACCTTCTTTTGTAACTCGACATCTTCTTTCTGTGCCTCTTTAATCTTCACATGTATAGATGGTTGAACATTCATTTGAGAATGATAATATTTTTCCCCTTCCATTATAATTCCAAGATCCATCCTTTGTAAATCCATAAATATTGGATCTTTTGTGATCCTCATCATGGATAAACTAGCATGGTCTTGTCGACTTAATGCATCTGCCACCTTGTTTGCTTTCCCAGGGTGGTAATGAATTGAGCAGTCGTAATCCTTAATCAGCTCCAACCATCTTCTTTGGCGCATATTCAACTCCTTTTGTGTGAAAATATACTTTAAACTTTTATGATCAGTATAAATGTCACACCTTTCTCCATAAAGATAATGCCTCCAAATATTTAATGCAAAGAATACTGCAGCTAACTCCAAATCATGAGTTGGGTAATTTTGCTCATGGATTTTCAACTGTCGTGAGGAATAAGCTATCACCTTATCATTTTGCATAAGAACACACCCCAGTCCCTTCTTGGATTCATCACTGTAGATCACAAACCTTTCTCCACTACAAGGCAGTGTGAGCACAGGTGCACTGGATAACCTTCTTTTTTCTCCTTGAAATTCTCTTCACATTCCTCCGTCCATATGAACTTAACTCCTTTTCGAGTCAACCTGGTGAGTGGATTAGATAATCGTGAAAAATCTTTCAAAAAACGTCGATAATATCCATCCAAACCAAGAAAACTTCGGATCTCAGTTACTTTTGTTGGTCTCGACCATCTTTTGATAACCTCTGTTTTTGCTGGATCCACAGATATCGCCTCTTTTGAGATTATGTGACCCAAAAATGAAAATTTTTTAAGCCAAAATTCACACTTGGTAAATTTAGCATAAAGCTTCTCCTTTCTCAGGGTCTTCAATATAATTCTCAAGTGATCTTCATGTTCTTCCTTACTCTTTTAATAGACAAGAATATCGTCTATAAAGACTACCACAAACTGATCAAGATAGTCTCTAAAGACTCTATTCATTAGATCCATGAAGATAGCAGGGGAATTATTAAGACCAAATGGAATCACTATAAATTCATAGTGTCCATACCTTGTACGGAAATCCGTCTTTGGTATATCCTCCCTTTTGACCCTTAATTGATGATACCCTGAACGAAGATAAATCTTGGAAAAGTATTGAGCTCCGCGTAGTTGGTCAAATAAGTCATCAATGCGCGGGAGAGGATATTTTTTCTTGATAGTGATCTTGTTAAGTTCTCGATAATCAATGCAGAGTCTCATTGATCCATCTTTCTTCTTAACAAACAGAACAGGTGCTCCCCAAGGTGACGCACTAGGGCGTATGAATCCCTTATCAAGATTCTCTTGGAGTTTCTTCTTCAATTCCTGCAACTCAATTGGGGCCATTCTATAAGGTGTCTTTGAAATAGGCAAAGCACCCGGTACGAGTTCTATTGAAAACTAAACTTCACAATTAGGTGGAAGACCTGGTAATTCCTCTGGAAAGACATCATCAAACTCCCGTACAATGGGCATATTCTTAATCGTGAGTTTCTCTTCAGCCATTTGAGATAAATAGCCCTCATTTAGTGGAATCAAGACCCATAAGATGGAAGAAATTTCCACTGTAAGGTTATGTTCATCCTTGCATCGATAGACGATCATAGATTGATCTGGAATATCAAATGTGACTTCCCTTCTTTGGAAATTGATATGAGATCCATATAAAGAAATAAAATTCATGCCAAGAATCACATCAAATTCCACTATAGGAAGGATCACAAGATTTGCAGGAAGCACTTTCCCACAAACTTCAATCGGGGAAGAATTATAAACTTTTGATGCGACTGTTGTTCCATTAGGGGTTGTCACAGCTAACTCAGCATCTAATTGTTGAGGTAATATGGTGATACTCTTAGAAAATTCTTCAGAAATAAAAGAGTGGGTGGATCCATAATCAAATAAAACATTTTCTACTTTAGAGTGGATGGTAAGTGTACCTTTCACCACATCGTTATCATACTCCACATCGCTGATAGAAATTTCATGTGACTTTACTTTGTCTTTAGCCTTAAGAGTTTGTTGACGTCGACCATCATCATCAACCCTTGGATTTGGGCATTGATTTTCATAATGCCCCATCTCCTTGAACTTGAAACATTGAAGTGTAGTAGGTTCATTATGTGTATTCATTCCTTTGTTTGCATCATTAGACATCTTCTTCCCATCATTGCGGCATTCAAATGCCCGATGACCTTCCTTTCCACATTTGAAACATTTACTTGTCCCTTTAAGACAACTCCCTCCATGTTTCTTTCCACACATTGAGCATAATGGAAAGCTCATCTTCTTTTCAGTGTGATCTTTAGATTTTCCTTTGAATTCCATTTTCCTCTTCTTATCAAACCCATATGACTGATGGGTTACTCCAATCTCCATATCAACTTTGAGAGCACATCAAACGATTTCCTTGTAGCTATTGAAGTCCCTTATGGCTAAGGCCCTTCGAAGACTTGGTTTTAAGCCACTAAAGAATCGATCGATCTTACTCTCAGGTTGGATAATAATACAAGAAGCATACCTTACAAGTCTTGTAAAATTTGCTTCATAGGTACCAACAGATTCATCATCCTTTTGCTTTAGTTCAAGAAACTCCTTCTCCATATTTGTTCAAAGAATACGAGGGAAGTACTTATTGAAAAATAAGTTCTTGAACTCGTCCCATTCCATATGCTCAATTTCATCCCTTTTCCTCGTATTCTTAATAAGATTCCACCATTGATCAGCATCTCTTTCCAAACGATACACTGCTAGGATGACTTTATCATGTTCAGAACATTGAAGAACTGAAAATATCTTTTCAGTATTACTAATCCATTGTTCAACAACTAATGGATCAGTAGACCCACTGAATGAAGGTGGACGCTGCCTCATAAAGGATTCAACAGAATGTTGCTCCTTCCTTTGCTCGTTTGGAAGTACTGCATGATTCATAGCTTGAGAAAGTTGTGTGAGCATGGTTGCAATATTTTTCATTCCATCTCCCATAACGTTTGGTTGCTCAGGGGAAAAATCATTGCATTGCCCGTCGCATTCCGCATTAACACGGTTCCTTCAGGTTCCATCCATTGACTAAAACCAAGAAGAATAGTGTAAGAAACACTAATTATAATAGAAAAATCACATAATCAAGAATAAAATTTCACACTTAAGGTCTTATCCTAGGTTATTCATGGCTATTTCTAAAACACTAAGATTGTGTTCTATGCTTAGACTTATCCTTAGGATTCTTACTAAGGCTTTCACATCCTAGTTTCCAAAGGTTGGCTATACCTTTTCTCTGATACCAACTATAACGACCCATACTTTACATACATGGTTATTACTTCAAAATTGAAGCATACTTATTACAACATATAACAAAACCATGAAAGGACCGTATAGGTATAGAGTCTTTAGAAACTGGGAAACATAAATAACTGGTTCATAAAGCGTCTACTTTGCCTCCCATTTATTTCATCATATCTAGAGTCCCTTTTGGAATATCCTACTTAATAACCTTCTTCCTGAACTGGGGAAATAAAACATACAAAAGGGTGAGCTCAAATTCTCAATAAGGGTAAATAAAAGAAATATCAATCACATCATATACATAAGAACATAACTTTTTGAAATCTTAACTTTCAAAAGAGATCACAATTTCATAACATGGGATAAATCATAGTAGTGAAATGTAATCCCAATAATAATAAATTAAAACATGAAACTTTGTGGAATACACACATAATCATAGAGAATCATTTCTTATTAGTCAAGACTCATTTCCAAGACTATCTTAGTGGACAAAGTCCATTTCAGAACCGAGTTCACTCCTCATTTCAGTCCTATTTCACTAAACCGGTTTAACCTGCCGTTCCAGCCATGTCTATCTCATGAGATATAAAATCTTTACCCAATGAATTGGAGGGAGATATAGGTCCCACCCATCTCATAATGATACCATTCTTATGTGTGCCACAAAATTATAAATCATACATCATTGCATAACCCATGTAATAAAAAATGGGATTCTTAAACATCATGACATCATAAAACAATTCATATAAGATAAAGGAATTCATAAAAATAATTCCATCACAACATAATCAAATCAATTTAATAATAGGGATATAAACAGAACCCTTTATTATCTTATATGGAAAATAATTTTGATAAAACACTTGAACTCCATTCTTGAGGAAAATATCCTTTCTACCTCAAAAACATTTTTCCTTTCTTAACATGTCATACAATTTTAAAATAAAAGAAGTTGATTAAAATTAAACTTGAAAACTTTTAAAGGAAAATTCTTGGAAATAATGTTTTAAAAATCCATTCATTCCGTATAAGTTAAAAAAACATTCTTCTCGTACTTTTGTCGGAAAAGTCAAAAAGTACCTCGTATGAAAAACGACAAAAGATTCCTTTCATATCTTTTACTAAAAACTCACCGAAGGGTAAAATTGGATTTAAAAAATTTTAGGTGGATGGAAATAATATTACATATTGAGATAACATGGATATGGATGATAAAATACACCCTAGTAAATTTCAAAGTATAAACAATCTCGGATAAAAATGAGATTGTGATATTTCCCTTACCTTAGGACTGATTTGCTTCATAAGTGTCTGAAACTCCTATATAATGATTTAAATAATGCTATTGAATTATTCCAGAATAATACTTATTTTTATGATATCATATATGGTCATATTCTTAGCTTCTTATTAGTAATATTTCATTACTACTTGTTATTCGGGTGTTTATTACTTTTTGTTCTTATGCGTGTTTTGTCGAATAAATTCTTATTCTTCTTTTTAGTTTATAGATACCTCATTTCCAGAATGGTATTAGTGTAATATATATCATATTCATTCATTCAATTAATTTATATATTCATTATTCAATGAAGATCATGTAGAATGAGTCGCATCACATCGTGGAGACGGTATTCCGTATGTACGCACGAGCGATGATATCGTTCCCATGATCGTGAAATTGTAATGGAGTGTATGTATACTATTTTAGAATCAATATCACTTTACAATAATAATATATAGTTATTATTTACACCATTATACCCATCCAAGTAAGGTGGTGGTGGAAAATAGATTACACCACGGCGTGGAGACGGTATTCCGTACGTACGCACGCGCGGTGATTTCGTTTTCTGTAGGATGGATAGATGGTGAAATAGGGTTGTTTCATACTTATAATAACATATCCGTATATGGGTGATACTGATGTTATTACTTCATAATGAAACAACTAAATAAGAAGAAGAGGAATAAGAAATAAAGTAGAATGAATCGGTAACAGACATTACCTCTTCTTTGAAGCGCCTCTTTGAGACTTCCTCTTAGGGCACTAAAATTGGTCTTTGAAGAATACCAAGACCTCTAGGATGTTTCTAGGGAAGTGGATAAGAGAATTTGGTAGGGGTTTTCCGAGATTGAAGGCTCAAAGTGGTGTGAGGAAGAGAGGGAGGAGGTGCCCTTTTATAAGGGAGGAGAGGGGCACCTTTGGAAAAACTAAAAATATCATTTTATTATAAAGTCATATTCGGTTTTAAATAGTTCCAAATTGATTTATTTCGAAGATACGGTGGGTATGGGTCTCAATAATATCATCCAATATAATTTATACAAGTTTAGGTCATCATATTAACCTTATCTTTTAGTTTTAACTCTTAGTTAATTAGATTGACATTTACCATGTCTCTTTGTATTTTTATATTATATAGTTAATAAACTTACCATATACATCCAATCGATCCCCAAGTGGTCAATTAATGAAAAACCTATCATTATATAAGTATCTTGGCTGAACCTTATATTTTTAGGAATATAATAACAATTAATAATATAATATTTGTTTTAAAAACTATTTTATGTCAATTTTGACACTATTTGGTAATTGATTTTTGTAAAAATAATAACAGAAAGATTAGTTAGAAAAAAGTGAATTAAATCAATACTAACATTTCATATTAACATAGAAAATTATTTTAATTCATAAAAAGTCTCAAATTAAATTTATTTGGGCATTTATAACATCAATTATGTCAATATTTCATTAATAAGATAATTCATGCATCATCATTGTGTCATAAATAAATTAAATTATTTTAATTCTAAAAATTACAAATAAAATATAATTATGTAGGAAATCTTTTTATCTTTATAATGAACATTTATAGTCGAATTTATCTTATGTATAACCCTATATTAAAAATTATTTACTTATTAAACTTTGATTTTAACTATTTTAACCCTTCTTTAAATAAATTAATAATAAATGTCCTAATCTAATCCAAGTGGGCCTAAATGGTCATATTTTATTCATAAGTTTGTTTTTGGTCGAATTACACTTATAAAATAGAATTAGGACATGTTTTAGGGTAATAATAATATTATTTTTACTCTTAATTACCCTATTTACTTTTAATCGTGGTAAATAAAAGTAAAAAGTTACTATTCACCAAAAAAAATCATCTCATTGAACCACATTTTACTTACTGACATCAACCGTGTCTCTCGTATTTTTGAAATTCCACTCACAGAAGCGATAAAATTAAGTTTTATGTAAATTTGCAAATTCTCCTAGGAGGTGGGTAAAAGACGGTGAAAAGTTCAATAAATTTTTTATATATCTAAAATTATTATAAAATTACACCAATGAATTATATTAAACTTATATAGGTATTATGTATCAATTTTGACCTAAAATAAATTTAAATAAAATAAATAATTATTTAAATAAAAAATCGGTTTTTAAATAGTAACCCAGTGTTTTCACTATTCATCAAAAATTGAAAGTTTTCAGAAAAATACCAAAATTTCACCCTAGGCTAATTTCAATATTCCGAATCCAAAAACGAAGTCCATTTTGAAAAATAAAATTTAAAAAATTTTAAAAAGTGGTTATTACTATTCATAACGGCTAGTTTTAATAATATTTTAATAGCATGTCGTTGTTTAGTGAAACTCGGTATTGCGTACGATGAAATCTATCAAGGAAGGTAGTGGTTGCGTGTAAAGAAATCCAAGATAGTTTTGTGTGTAGTGAAATATTCCTTTGATGATTTATATAACATAAAAACAAAATATTTCTCATAAAAGTCTCGGGTGTTACATCTTCACTCCTTAATGAGCCACTAATCTCAACCAAAACCTGCCCAAATATATTTTAAACTTTCCTACCCACATTACAGTGGTTTCTATATTCTTAAAATACCAACCCAAGGGTCCTTAAGAAGAGATCCAAATGAGGCTTCTCAAAGAAGAGGTAATTGTCTTTACAGAATCCTTTTAAGTTTATTTCTTCTTATTCCTCCTCTAAATATTACTTAACCATATTAACATAGTGAAATCAGAAACATTATATTCCTAAAATTTTATTATTTTGATATAATAACCATTATATATATATCATTTTTCCCATTGGAAAATGAAAACATCATCATGCATATGTACAGACAGTTGTCTCCATGATCGACGTATTTTATTTTTCATCACTACCTCTAATATATAGTTATATAGAGATATTTAATGATTATATATGATTTTTATGAAATTAATATGATTATTTAAAGATAAAATATTATCTACCTTCTGACCATCCCATATGTTGGAATATAATAACACCGCTCGTGCATATGTGTGTACTACCACCTTAACAAAGTGATGTGATTCATTTTTTATTTTTACATAAAATATATGGTAATAAGGATAAACTTAATGAATATATATATGATATTTATGTGTCATAACCCAATGCATTGGGGTCTTTCTATATTGTGAAGAGTCGAGATGCAACTACCTCAAGCCCGCCTCTATAGGTCATGGGATAGCGACAAGAACCAAATGCCATAACTAATATCGAAGGCCTTTATCTAATGTACCTATATGCACACACCAAACCATATCTATTCATAAGTGAATAAGAATAAATATAAAATATAGTAACATCTAGAGTAATAATCATGCATGTAACAACCTCTAGGGAATACAAGAGTATGACAGCATAATCTGAAAAGTAAATAGGGGAAATATACACCCAAACAGAAAGAGTATCAACATAAAAAACTAAAAAAGTAAATTCTAAGAGATCTAGGTTTCAAATATCCAATCCCTGACCACCATATGTAGTCAAATTCACCAGGGTGTCCCTATAATCCTCTAAAATCACCAACTTATTTGTCATCTGCATAAAACACGATGAATTCCCATACAGAGGTGAGTATATACATGCCCAGTAGGACACCCAAAAATATGAAGGGGGAGTAATAGGAGATTCCATAGATTTAAAATTCTCAACCTAAAGAAACAGAGAAATTACATCCAACAACAAGGATACATATATATGATCATAAAAGAAACCCAATGGGAGAGAGAAAGTGGATCTCCATCTAATATCCCAACCTAAGAAAAGAGTCCACCAAAAGTTCTAAAGGACCATCAATGATGCCTAGTATCCCATATGTCTATCCAAAGAAGAATCCATGTAGAACCACACCTCGCCACTATGTCTCATAGTCTAGGGGAAAAATCTCTAGGTAAGGGACCCATGAATTAATAAAAAAATAAGGGTTCCACTTATTACATAGATAGGGGGCCCTTGCCTTAGTTTGTCAAGGGGGTTCCACTCTATGGGTAGAGGACCCATGCTTTGTCCTAGCAGGAGGGTTCCACTCTGGTGATCCTATCTAATCACTATTGTCGTTGAACATTGCCTAAAGAAACTTCATGCTAAAAATATCTTAAATAATATATCAAAATACACTTATAAATCCACCAACATGTTTTATGTGGAAAATCACTCAGGATAGACTACTCACAGACCTAAATATGAGTACAAATGAAGGAGATGTGAGGGGTAGAATATTCTTCAAAAGGAAGTACACAGCATGTAATGGATCCACGTAGTATGTGTTATTTCTCTAATTACTGGTTGTTTCCTCTCTAATACATGGTTAGCTAACCATGTATCCCTATATGGTGTGTAAGGGGGATACACGGCATGTCTCGGCCACTCGAGGTTGAGTCGTGTTCTCCTGGTCGTGCTTGTTTCCTTTGGACCATGTACACAAGTTATGTGCCCAGTCATTCCCATGTCTGTGTACTCATAGAGTACATGCCAAGTCTCCAGCACCCAGTCACATGTTGTGTGATATTTAACTCACCTAAAAATTTGAGTCATCGTAGTTGGGTCATTACACATCATTTTTTCATCAGAATACATGTCGTGTATTTGGGTTTTTTATAGAAACTAAAATCTATTACACATATCCTATATCTAATACTATTTCCATTGAAATAACCCACTAACTTCCCAAAATGGTGAAAATTTCCTTTAACCATCGATTTCATCCCTTTAATGGCTAGAAATTGGTGTTCTAATCCTCCTACATGAAGCTGCCTCACACCACCATTACTTATGGCACCTCCTATTGCCTCATCGGTTTCTTGATACATAGTGGAATAACCCAAATCAAAAAAAAATCATCTTGATCCATCCTTTAATAATTAATCCATTCATCTCGTGTGAATATTCCATGAATTTTGAGGTCTGATCATGCTCTATCTCACCTAGAAACATATAATTGTGGTCCACATAGGCCAATGGTGAATAATGAGAAGAACGATGGGGGAAAGGCACACAAAAATGTGAAAAAATCGTTTTCCAAGAATTATTGGAAAAATAATATAGATCAGGAAAAATTGGTTGAGAAATAATGTAAAAATAGGGAGATAAATTGGATTAACAAATTGATTTGACATGGGGCTCGTGTAAAGTTTCCAATTAATCATAGATTGATAAGAAAATTTATAATCCATGCTTAAATAGTTTAATCAAGAGGGATAAAACCACTAATTAAGAGTCATACCTTGATTCATATTGATCTTTAGTGAAGAAAACTTCTTCTAATATAGGAAAATATTTCTTACGTTCGTTGCATCTCGATTCTCCTTGATCTGGTGGTTGTTCAATTTCCTGATCTCAATTTTCCAATGAAGGGTGGTAGAACCTCCTCTCAATGATCCCAGAGTTATGAATCTAACCCTGTAAATTCACCATAATATGATAATTGTAACACCCCAGGTAAATAAAGAATATGAAATTTCCATATTTATCCCTATTTGTGAATAAAATATTAATATGACTTTAAAGGGGATGCTATGCTCGATGGCGTACCCAACACGCAACAACGAGTTTCTTGGGAATCTTACGTTGCACTCTAATAATATTATTTAAAATGGTAGTTAACATGTAGCCTTTGTATTGGCGGGAATGGATAGAAATAACTAAAATATGATTATATATGTTTTTAAATGTTTTTACATTTATCCAATAAAGGATAGAGGCTTAAAATACGGAAAGAATTCAATTTTAGGCATATATGCCCTAGTTTTCACTAAAGGTTCACTTATCACCTTTTGATGGCGAACCGTCATTAAATATAGTTTTGATCACTCTTATACATTCTTTTGGACCAAATAAAACTCTTCTTTAGGATCGGGAGATCAAATTTTACTTTGTGTAAATTTTTGGTATTATTCCGATAAAGTTCATTTTTTAATGGATAGTGTAAAATGTTGTATTTTAATTCAAAACCTCTTTTTAATCTAATTTATTTATATGACTAGATTATATTTTGAATTGGATTTAAAGTGAAATTAGAAAATATTTTTACCATTAAATCCAATAGTGGTCGTTGGAATTAATTTCACTTTGAAATCAGACTTAAACTAGTGTCAATCTTTTGATACTTATTGTTTTATAAAAACACGCTATTTGCTCTGACAGCGGGAATTAATTATTAAATTAATTAATGTGACTAATATGTTTTGAATTTTGTAAAACGGACTTCATTTTTGAATTCGGAATATCAAATATAGCTTAGGGTGAATTTTTGGTAATTTTCTGAAAAACTTCAATGTTTGATGAATAGTGAAACCACTAAGTGGTACTTATAAAGACTGATTTTCCGTTTAAATGAAATTTTGCCATCATTGTGTTTTGAATTTCAAAAATCCGACATACATGGTTGTCATTAAGAAGTAAAATGTGGTTCAATGGGATAAAAATAATTTTTTGGTGAATAGTAACTTATTAAGTTTTTAATCGCGATTAGTGGTAATTAGTGTAGTTTATGGTAAAAATAATGCTTTAATAAAATGAGATGAGTTGGACACATGTCTTACCCTCATTGGTTGTATCATGGCCGACCAAGAAAATTCATGGGTCAACTTGGGGACCCCATGGATCCACTTTGGTTGGGAAATGACATAAATAACATTTTATTTAATGTAAAAGTAAAATTGACACAAACATGATATGTTTTACTAAAACAATTTTTAAGTGGGGTTATACAAGTCATCTTTTTGATTATAAATATTCGTTGGAAATCTAAAAAGATTTCCTATATCATAGTATTTTTTTATAATTTTTAGACATTAAATAAATTAAAGTATTTATGACATAATAATGATGCAGTGATGACATCATTATTTGACGATTTAAATAAAATGGAAAGATAATGTAAAATCTATGAACTACACATGTCCAAAACTTATTGGATGAGTATATTTCGAAGCCTTATCACCTTATCCACGAATTATATCAATGTGGGACCTTTTGAAACCGAAACACATTTTCAAATAAAGTGATATTTCTTTACTTTCCAAAAGTGCCCCTCCTCTCCTCTTATAAAAGGCCCCCACCTCTACCTCATTTAACACACTCCTCAAGCCTTTGGCTCGGCCAACCCCTGCCCATTTACTCTCTATCCATCCCTCTCCTCATACTAGAGGATTCCCTTTGGGCATAATCCTTTCAAAGGAAGCCTTTAGGCTCAAATCAAAAGGAGTTACACTTTTAAAGGTAATTCTTTCTCTCATGTTCATTTGTTTTATTTTGCTTCTCCAACCCACTAAACTCTTTTTATTTATTTATTTTTGTAACAACACCAGTATCTTCAATATACTAGGATGTTGTTATAAGATTTATTCGAGCTACACTCTCACACAACTACATCAAATGGTTAAAGAACATACGGTTTCCGTGGATGGTGAGATTCTGCCTCCCGAAACGATGATTGTTCAATACTCATTTAAAACCTTCAAAGGTGGCCATTATGATGTCACTATTTTTATATATGATATATAATATGTTTATGTTTTCCTTATGCTTCTGTATTTTTCATTTTTGTCTTACCTTTATGGATTCCATTATGGGTATACGCGATATCTTCATTTAAGGAAGTGCGGACTACCGCCCCCTCAAAGTGATTTGATTCGTTAAATACCATATGTGGGATGTATAAAGGATGGAAATATGATATTATATATGATATTATACTGTAATTATAATATACCTTTATATAATTATTATTCCATTTTATAAAATACGAAATAGAAATGAAAGTAGCGTTCATGCGTACGTACGGCTTACCGTCTCCATGAACGGTGCATTTCATTTCTTACCTCTAAATGATTATGTAATGTTATAAATGCATGCATGTACTGGATATATATGAAATATATGATATCTACATCATGAATACAATTCTGGATATAATAAACATTTGGCCACACGAACAACATGTAATTGTAAGAAGTCCACTTTCGACTTAAGAACCAAATATCGGCAAAACAAATATTATTAACTTAAATGATTACATAATGTTTATGACATGGTAATAAGTGGTATAAAATTAATAATGAACATGAAAAAGGTTCTTAAGGAAGTAGAAATTAACTCAAGTTTATTATTCAGGAGATTAAAGAACGATCGAGTCAAGTCGGACCCGAGGTAAGGGATCCTGCAACTCTCTTTCTTTTTAAGTACACTCTTTTATGTCATTTATTTTAAGCTCATCTTTCTTATGATTGGGATGTTCTTTTATATTAAATTTACTGTAATTTTTACTTTCATGTGATGAGAGACCCTATTCTCTCTCATCAATCCATTTTGGAAGTTTTGAGTGGCGCTGTTAGGCTGCCGAACTTTCGTAAGAGATCTAACCTCTCTCTTTCTTTTTAAGTACTCTCCTTTATGTCAGTTATTTTAAACTCCTCCTTGCAATGTTGGGGGATTTTCTTTTATATTCCACTTGATGTAAATTCTATTTTAATATGATGGGATACTCTATTTTATCTCATCAATCCATATGCGGAAGTTTTATGTGGCGTCGTTAGGCTGCCGAGTTTTCGTAAGGGATTTTTCATCTCACTTTTATTCCCGGGATATTTATGATACATTTGCCACAAATTCCATTGAGTGGTGTATGTACTGACCATTATTCTACTCTTTGTGTAATATACTTTCGTTTATGAGTATTTACATCAATGACCTATTGTCTTTCTTTCATGGGGTGTATGTTTTGAAAGATACCCAAGTCGGTAATGGAACCTTTCACCCTCCTTTTTTTTAAAATACTTCTTTTATTGGGTCTTTTAATTTACATATTTTTATTTTGGTATATGTTCTCATACATCCTTATTGATGTAAATTTTATGTCCAAGTGATGAGATACACTTTTTATCTCTCATCAACTCATTTTGATGTGATGCCGTTTGGCTGTCAAGGGAACTTTTTAACCCAATTTCGATTTCTTTGGGTTCAACTTGTAGTCATTGAATATGTCATCCATTGAATATGTGTGAAAGACCTTTTATTGTTTTACACTTAATATCCACTTATATTGGGTGTATATATATTTGTCACACATATTTTTGAGATTTATTTTTCCTTAATTTAAGGATACCTTCTTTATAAGGGATTTCATCACATTTGACATTTCTATTGAGGGTTCATTGTTGTTATACACCAATTCACTCTTATATGGTGTATATACTGTCCTTTGGAGTATTATATCATGAATCCTTTTATTCTCATGATATTATAATGTTCTGACTAAATTTTATTCCTCGATTATTGTATTCAAGTGTCTCTAATTTTGGTAAAACCCCTTTAAGCAAAATATCGTTTTAAATGTTTTAATTATTTGTTCTTATTAATATCCATGTTTTAAAAATGGTTTTATGGATTTATTTATATGGATATTAATGGTTTAAAATGTTAAAAGCTTCAAGGTGTTATGGGACACTTTGATTCAAAAATCTCTTTATTAAATGTTTTAAATGGTTTTGGAAATGGTTTCTTTTTTAATGGATTCATTTTTCAATATCCTAAAATGTTATATTGTGATTGAAATGTGGAAATGTTATGTTTCCTTTATTCATGTTTATGTGATACGATTATGTTATGGTTCTTGGGCATTATTATGAAGAACGGGTGGTTCCGTGATAAACTAAGGGCGGGTGAGCCTGATATAGCTCTCCAATGCATTGGGTAACGCGAAGGAGTGAAACGTTAAGGTTTCTCCGAAGAGATTTAGGGAATATACTGTGATGGGTATTCCAAACGTAACCAAGAGGGTTACTCCCTACGTAAGAATGTTATGAATGCCTCAAGTTACCTTTATGACTTATGTTTTCTATGATTTATTCATTATTTGATATGCCTATGTTTTATGGGTAAAGTATGATTTCATTCTTATGTATATATGAACTCATGTTTCCTATCCACATTTTTATAACCCTTACTGAGTTTTTTTATGCTCATCCCAAGTTTTTGAAATTTTTTTCACAGGTCAAGGGAAAGGTACATGATGTTATGATAGTGTCAAGGATGTGTCAAGAAAGAATCCGTGTTATATTTTAAATATGTTTCCGTTGATGGGAAGAATGAATACTGTCTTTTATGTAACCACTTTGTTTAAATGTGGAATATAATGCAAGTTTCATGATCTAATTCTCTAAAACTCTAAACCTGAAAAGATCCTCAATGTGTAATCTTGTAATAACTCAAGATTAAGTAAGGTTTAAGGCTGGGGCCTTATAGTTGGTATCAAAGGTCGGTTTAGATAACTTTAGAGGTTAGGGTATTCTTTAAGCATAAGTGACATTACCATAATGGTTAGGATTTCAGAAAGAGCCCTAGTTTTAGATAAATTGAATGAGTAAGTGTATCTTAGTGTTTACCTTCCTCATTAGTACATGATGGTTTTGTTGATATACTCACACTGACCTTTTTGGTTTTAGTAAATGGCTGGATCTAGCAGGCACCAAAGTGACAATGGGTTTCAAGGAAACTGTGGTGGTTCTCTGATTAAGATACTGGATGAGATGGGGGATTCAATGAGGAATCTCATAGTTGTTCTAAACAAACTATCAAGGAGTCATGATCAACCACTTCAACCTTGGTGAGTTCTCTAATGCATCATGTACGAGATGGCCAACTCGATGTGGAAATTCAGGTAATAATTATCAAGGTAACCATTAGGGTTTATATGATCCTTACTTTTTAGGTAATTGTGGGTTACTCTATGATATGATGGAAAATGAAAGGAATGAGATAAACTTGAGGTTAAAATATGTTATGATTATTCTTGAAGATTTTATCTCATTTTGGGGAATGTTTTAAGAATTATATAGTTTTGGAAAAAGGACAACACGCAGACCGTGTGACATCCCGTCGCATCGGACAAAGCTGCGGGAATCGAACCCACACCCAAAGTGCGACTGGTATTTATCGCCTACCACTGGACTATGTGAAGTCCCTGGTTAGTTTGAGTGATTCTTTCTGGTTATATGATTTTATGAATTAGGAGTAAGATGATTTTGGGTTATTTATGAAAATGATTAACCTATCATGGAGGATATGTGATTAGGTTAATTACTTTTCAATACAGGACTTTAGGAGCAACTGATGTTGTTTGGAGATAAATGTTACGATTTAACTTGGAAGACTATGTGACTAAATCCTTAAAATGTTTGGGTTTCAATCTTAGATTGGTTTACTTTGAGGAATTTTTATGGACAAATTTGTTTATCGGATGGTCCTCGTTGAACTTTGGATTTTGTTGGACAAATTTTGGAGATTAAGAATAGATTTTCTTTTTATAAAGGGTTATCCTTTTCTGGATTATCTGACCTTGTACTAACCTTTTTGGTTTTGGTTATGGTTAAGGTCTAATGATATGGGAAGTATATAGTTCTCTTTTTTGGATTAGGTGATTCTCTAGAAGTTGATTATAGTACTCTTAATGTGAACAAGTCTTCCTAAATACTCGTCTTTTGGAGAAAATATGAGTTTTTATAAGGAATCTAATAAAAGTTGAAAGTCAATATGATAAGTGATTAGTTTTCCTTATGAATAAATTCCTCAATATAAAGTAACTTAAAACAAAAATGTTGTCTATTAACTTTTCCTACTGGGGAATCGAATACCGTTTAACCCATCACAAGTTTGTGATTTTCTCATGGTTAACTTTCTCCTAAACATGTTTTCTATCACTCTCCATCAGAACATGACCCTTTGTTTTTTTCCTCCATGTCCATATTTTCATACTTGGAATCCTAGTATGGGTTAACTCGGGTGACCTTTATACTTATCTCTCTTTATTTTAAAGTGTTTGTTTTACCAACTCTTGTTCCGATGTGGGACTTTCAAGGATGTTTCCAAGCGCAATTTTAAAATTGCGAGGACGCAATTCCCAAAAGGCGGGAAGGATGTAACACCCCAGGTAAATAAAGAATATGAAATTTTCATATTTATCCCTATTTTTGAATAAAATATTAATATGACTTTAAAGGGGACGCTATGCTCGATGGCGTACCCAACACGCAACAACGAGTTTCTTGGGAATCTTACGTTGCACTCTAATAATATTATTTTAAATGGTAGTTAACATGTAGCCGTTGTATTGGAAGGAATGGATAGAAATAACTAAAATATGATTATATATGTTTTTAAATGTTTTTACATTTATCCAATAAAGGATAGAGGCTTAAAATACGGAAAGAATTCAATTTTAGGCATATATGCCCTAGTTTTCACTAAAGGTTCACTTATCACCTTTTGATGGCGAACCGTCATTAAATATAGTTTTGATCACTCTTATACATTCTTTTGGACCAAATAAAACTCTTCTTTAGGATCGAGACATCAAATTTTACTTTGTGTAAATTTTTGGTATTATTCCGATAAAGTTCATTTTTTAATGGATAGTGTAAAATGTTGTATTTTAATTCATAACCTCTTTTTAATCTAATTTATTTATATGACTAGATTATATTTTGAATTAGTTTTAAAGTGAAATTAGAAAATATTTTTACCATTAAATCCAATAGTGGTCGTTGGAATTAATTTCACTTTGAAATCAGACTTAAACTAGTGTCAATCTTTTGATACTTATTGTTTTATAAAAACACGCTATTTGCTCTGACAGCGGGAATTAATTATTAAATTAATTAATGTGAATAATATGTTTTGAATTTTGTAAAACGGACTTCATTTTTTAATTCGTAATATCAAATATAGCTTAGGGTGAATTTTTGGTAATTTTCTGAAAAACTTCAATGTTTGATGAATAGTGAAACCACTAAGTGGTACTTATAAAGACTGATTTTCCATTTAAATGAAATTTTTCCATCATTGTGTTTTGAATTTCAAAAATCCGACATACATGGTTTTCATTAAGAAGTAAAATGTGGTTCAATGGGATAAAAATAATTTTTTGGTGAATAGTAACTTATTAAGTTTTTAATCGCGATTAGTGGTAATTAGTGTAGTTTATGGTAAAAATAATGCTTTAATAAAATGAGATGAGCTGGACACATGTCTTACCCTCATTGTTTGTATCATGGCCGACCAAGACAAGCCATGGGTCAACTTGGGGACCCCATGGATCCACTTTGGTTGGGAAATGACATAAATAACATTTTATTTAATGTAAAAGTAAAATTGACACAAACATGATATGTTTTACTAAAACAATTTTTAAGTGGGGTTATCCAAGTCATATTTTTGATTATAAATATTCATTGGAAAGCTAAAAAGATTTCCTATATCATAGTATTTTTTTTATAATTTTTAGACATTAAATAAATTAAAGTATTGATGACATAATAATGATGCAGCGATGACATCATTATTTGACGATTTAAATAAAATGGAAAGATAATGTAAAATCTATGAACTGCACATTTACAAAACTTATTGGATGAGTAGATTTAGAATCCTTATCACCTTATCCACGAATTATATCAATGTGGGACCTTTTGAAACCGAAACACATTTTCAAATAAAGTAATATTTCTTTACTTTCCAAAAGTTCCCCTCCTCTCCTCTTATAAAAGGCCCCCACCTCTACCTCATTTAACACACTCCTCAAGCCTTTGGCTCGGCCAACCCCTGCCCATTTACTCTCTCTCCATCCCTCTCCTCATCCTAGAGGATTCCCTTTGGGAAGAATCCTTTCAAAGGAAGTCTTTAGGCTCAAATCAAAAGAAGTTACACTTTTAAAGGTAATTCTTTCTCTCATGTTCATTTGTTTTATTTTGCTTCTCCAACCCACTAAACTCTTTTTATTTATTTATTTTGTAACAACACCAGTATCTTCAATATACTAGGATGTTGTTATAAGATTTATTCGAGCTACACTCTCACACAACTACATCAAATGGTTAAAGAACATACGGTTTCTGTGGATGGTGAAATTCTGCCTCCCGAAACGATGATTGTTCAATACTCATTTAACACCTTCAAAGGTGGCCATTATGATGTCACTATTTTTATATATGATATATAATATGTTTATGTTTTCCTTATGCTTCTGTATTTTTCATTTTTGTCTTACCTTTATGGCTTCCATTATGGGTATACGCGATATCTTCATTTAAGGAAGTGCGGACTACCGCCCCCTCAAAGTGATTTGATTCGTTAAATACCATATGTGGGATGTATAAAGGATGGAAATATGATATTATATATGATATTATACTGGAATTATAATATACCTTTATATCATTATTATTCCATTCTATAAAATAAGAAATAGAAATGAAAGTAGCGTTCATGCGTACGTACGGCTTACCGTCTCCATGAACGGTGCATTTCATTTCTTACCTCTAAATGATTATGTAATGTTATAAATGCATGCATGTACTGGATATATATGACATATATGATATCTAAATCATGAATACAATTCTGGATATAATAAACATTTGGCCACACAAACAACATGTAATTGTAAGAAGTCCACTTTCGACTTAAGAACCAAATATCGGCAAAACAAATATTATTAACTTAAATGATTACATAATGTTTATGACATGGTAATAAGTGGTATAAAAGGAATAATGAACATGAGAAAGGTTCTTAAGGAAGTAGAAATTAACTCAAGTTTATTATTCAGGAGATTAAAGAACGATCGAGTCAAGTCGGACCCGAGGTAAGGGATCCTGCAACTCTCTTTCTTTTTAAGTACACTCTTTTATGTCATTTATTTTAAGCTCATCTTTCTTATGATTGGGATGTTCTTTTATATTACATTTACTGTAATTTTTATTTTCATGTGATGAGAGACCCTATTCTCTCTCATCAATCCATTTTGGAAGTTTTGAGTGGCGTCGTTAGGTTGCCGAACTTTCGTAAGAGATCTAACCTCTCTCTTTCTTTTTAAGTACTCTCCTTTATGTCACTTCTTTTAAACTCCTCCTTGCAATGTTGGGGGATTTTCTTTTATATTCCACTTGCTGTAAATTCTATTTTAATATGATGGGATACTCTATTTGATCTCATCAATCCATATGCGGAAGTTTTATGTGGCGCTGTTAGGCTGCCGAGTTTTCGTAAGGGATTTTTCATCTCACTTTTATTCCCGGGATATTTATGCTACATTTGCCACAAATTCCATTGAGTGGTGTATGTACTGCCCATTATTCTACTCTTTGTGTAATATACTTTCGTTTATGAGTATTTACATCAATGACCTATTGTCTTTCTTTCATGGGGTGTATGTTTTGAAAGATACCCAAGTCGGTAATGGAACCTTTCACCCTCCTTTTTTTTTAAATACTTCTTTTATTGGGTATTTTAATTTACATATTTTTATGTTGGGATATGTTCTCATACATCCTTATTGATGTAAATTTTATGTCCAAGTGATGAGATACACTTTTTATCTCTCATCAACTCATTTTGATGTGATTCCGTTTGGCTGTCAAGGGAACTTTTTAACCCAATTTCGATTTCTTTGGGTTCAACTTGTAGTCATTGAATATGTCATCCATTGAATATGTGTGAAAGACCTTTTATTGTTTTACACTTAATATCCACTTATATTGGGTGTATATATATTTGTCACACATATTTTTGAGATTTATTTTTCCTTAATTTAAGGATACCTTCTTTATAAAGGATTTCATCACATTTGACATTTCTATTGAGGGTTCATTGTTGTTATGCACCAATTCACTCTTATATGGTGTATATACTGTCCTTTGGAGTATTATATCATGAATCCTTTTATTCTCATGATATTATAATGTTCTGACTAAATTTTATTCCTTGATTATTGTATTCAAGTGTCTCTAATTTTGGTAAAACCCCTTTAACCAAAATATCGTTTTAAATGTTTTAATTATTTGTTCTTATTAATATCCATGTTTTCAAAATGGTTTTATGGATTTATTTATATGGATATTAATGGTTTAAAATGTTAAAAGCTTCAAGGTGGTATGGGACACTTTGATTCAAAAATCTCTTTATTAAATGTTTTAAATGGTTTTGGAAATGGTTTCTTTTTTAATGGATTCATTTTTCAATATCCTAAAATGTTATATTGTGATTGAAATGTGGAAATGTTATGTTTACTTTATTCATGTTTATGTGATACGATTATGTTATGGTTCTTGGGCATTGTTATGAAGAACGGGTGGTTCCGTGATAAACTAAGGGCGGGTGAGCCTGATATAGCTCTCCAATGCATTGGGTAACGCGAAGGAGTGAAACGTTAAGGTTTATCCGAAGAGATTTAGGGAATATACTGTGATGGGTATTCCAAACGTAACCAAGAGGGTTACTCCCTACGTAAGAATGTTATGAATGCCTCAAGTTACCTTTATGTCTTATGTTTTCTATGATTTATTCATGATTTGATATGCCTATGTTTTATGGGTAAAGTATTATTTCATTCTTATGTATATATGAACTCATGTTTCCTATCCATATTTTTATAACCCTTACTGAGTTTTTTTATGCTCATCCCAAGTTTTTGAAATGTTTTTCACAGGTCAAGGGAAAGGTACATGATGTGATGATAGTGTCAAGGATGTGTCAAGAAATAATCTGTGTTATATTTTAAATATGTTTCTGTTGATGGGAAGAATGAATTCTGTCTTTTATGTAACCACTTTGTTTAAATGTGGAATATAATGCAAGTTTCATGATCTAATTCTCTAAAACTCTAAACCTGAAAAGATCCTCAATGTGTAATCTTGTAATAACTCAAGATTAAGTAAGGTTTAAGGCTGGGGCCTTATAATAATTATATAAGGAATTATTTTTTTAGACATCAAATTAAATAATTGAATGTTTTAATTAATTAATTCACTTAACATACCTTCCAACAGTCACCTCATCCGAACTTCCTGATCCTATCAATTTTAGGTTGCACCTAGGGTAAATCAAACTCTCCATACTCAACCAAGGTCTTAAATTTTTTATTTGAAACTATGTTTATAATATAATCCATTATTTATAAAAAAGCCATGTGTGTGTGATATAAACCCTATTTTATATTTTTATAAATTAATTTTGGGAACACCAGACCTTGGAATTGCACATTTTCTTAGCATCTAACTTCAAAAATATTCCTTGATATATTTCAAATTATTACAACTAAAAAATTAGGGTATCTAAAATATTTTTTCCTTCAATATTTTCATCCTCAAAAATAAAAAACTAAACAAAAGGTTGGGGATAGAGATCCCATATATGGATATCCCACTCCTAGGATCTCTCCTATTTTCTCCCATATTGCCACAACACACGAACCAATTGAATGATATGTCTATATAGGATCCTATCCTACTGATCCTAAATCACCAATGGGTTTTTCATGAAAGTGGCTCCATACTTGATGTTTATCTCTCCCCAGTCAATAAAGTGTGTGGGATCATGCACATATCTCCTCATATGCGACATATGGAAGATGTCGTGCACTCGCTCCAACTATGGGGGTAATGTGAGGTGGTAGATAACCTACCCAACCCTATATAGGATCTTGACCAACCTGATGAACCATAGAGATATCCTTCCCCCCCCCCAATTGAATCTTCACAACCCTTTTCATGGGGAGACTCTTAGGAAAATATAGTCTCCCTACTTGAACTTCAAGGGCCTACAACATCATTCTACATAAGATTCTTGCATTCTCGAAGTTGTCCTCATCCACTCATGCATCACTTGGACCATCTCCATCATAACCTACACCATATCTAGTCCAACAAGTGATGCCTCACTTATCATAGGCCAACATAAGGGTGTTGAAACCAAGGATATTCATAGCAATAAACAGAGTGTATTTTGTGTTTTTTGTCAATTCACACTAGGGTTTATCAGGGAGTTTTCATGGATAGTGATCTTACAGTGCATATGGATTTAGTGTTGAATATTTCTTCATTTCTCAGTGTTTGTAAAAAAAATTATCCCAAAAACAAGAGTAAGAGACAAGATTCATGAAATGTGGATTTCTGGGATTAACTTTTCAAAAATATGGTAAAGGAATGGATTTTGAAAAGATAGGATTTTTGAAAAGGTATAGAGAATCATGAAGGAATTTGTTGTCATGAAGGTTTAAAGGTTCATGAATGCATGATAGGGTGATGGTAAATCTACATGATTATAAGAATCTTCATGAATGGGTAAAATTTCTCTACATATTCATGAATAAATGATTTTCATGAACATGAATTTTGAGGTTCAAAAAAAGGTAATAAGGATCTTAGAAGCTTCGGGAATGGATGAGTCTATAAATAGGTGGTCACACACTTCATTTTACATGAATATAATTTGATAAAATTATGAATTTCTCTGAATTTTTGGACACTATGAGCTTCATTAATCAGGAATTATTTTCAAGCTTGAGCATTTCAAAAAGACAGGTTAAGTCTTAACTGATGATAAGGGTTTTTAAAAAAGGCAGTTTTGCAAATATTGGGAGTTTCATGAGGACTGAGAGTTTTGTAAATAATTAATGTTCTAAGAAGTATATGAGCTTCATGAAGGTTGTGATATTTATGAAGGTGTGTGGGTTCATGAATGTTTGAATTTCTTTGAAACTTAAAGGGGGTTTCATGAAGGTAGTGAGCTAAGGGGAGTCGATTGAAGTGTTTCGAGGGAGGCGGTGTGTTATCCATATAATTATTTTAAAGGTAGTGTTCTTAGAAAAAATTGAATGTTTCTAATATTATAAACTCCATAATAACTTGTGAAGATTAGTGGATTTAGGTATAACTGATACACTTCTGGCATATTCTCTATGGACTATACCTTATTGGTGAACCAAGTAAAACTATTTTCTTATCTCTTTGCAAATAAATGTTTCATAACTACATGATTCTATCATATAGGTTTTACAAGTTTCTACTAACATGGAAAAAAAATCTATCACTTTAAAAAAAATTGAAACCTTAATTAACCCCTCCCTTATCAGGATGTTTTAGGGTCCTACAAGTGGTATCATAGGGTATAAGTTATTGGAGTTAAATCTATCATCTATTGTTTTCATAAAGAATTCAATTAATGTTAGGGTATTTCCCCTATTTTATGGAAGAAACTTCTATATTTGGAAGAATATGATGAGATCTCATTTGATATTCCTTTGTATAGAAGCTATTTTTTCCATAGCTTAGGGGATTTAGGTCAATGATATGACAGGTCTTTCTATAACTAAAACAGATAGGAAAATGCTTGATACAGATGTCAAAGATCAAAATGATCTTACTGCTGCACTTTATGATCAAATATATTTAATGTTTATGAGTTTCACTATATAAAAGTCCATGTGGAAAAAATAGGAAAATATATATAAAGAAGAAAAAAATTAAAATAAACCAAATTTTTAAGTCTTTCACAATCATTTTAATGATCTGAAAATTCATTAAGATGAAAATATTGATAGTTTCTTTAATCATGTAACTAAAGTTGTTGGGGCTATTCAAGTAATTGGGGAATAAATTAAGGATATTGACATTATGAAGAAAATATTGAGAAGGCTCCCACATTTTTATAATCCCAAAGTTCCAGCCCTTCAATAAAGATATATGTCTAAGCATTCACTTGATGATCTGGTAAGCAGTCTGGTGGATTATGAAATGAGAGTCAAACCAGTAGATGAAAAAACTCGAGCAAGCAAGGAAATGGAATTAAAATTTATGTAAAAACATGATATTTTCATAGATATTTTTATAAATATGATGAGTAAGATGAACTTATTTCTATTTTTTCTAATAAATCCAAGAGATGAAAAGGGATATTTGAAGGAAATATTCATCTATCTTGTTTTCTATGTGGTAGAGTTGGTAACACTTCCACTCGGTGCTCAAGGAAGTTTGATGATGAATAAAGTGAATCAGTAATCATGTAGAAGCCTAAAAAAAGGTTCCCTCAAAAAGGATACTTAAAATTAAGAAAGAAATTATAGATAAAGATCTTTTTATGTAAATAATAACAATATGATAATTCTTTTTTGGAGGATTTATAACTAGAGTTTAAATCTGAATCCAAAGTTTCTATGATGGATATAGTTGAATAGTTATAACCTACAAAAGATGAAGATAATTATTTGAGTGGTGTTGTTGATATCAAGGTGGAACTTTAGGGTTCTCTTGATGATATTGAAATTTAAATAAAGAAAAAAAATATGAGAGCTATGTTGAAAGAGTCATCGAATTATGTTGATCGAATTGAAGAAAAAATTGATCAAATGGAAGGATTGGCAGAAGAACATTTAACAACTTTTGAAAGCTTGAAAGTTTTTGAGGTTAAAATAAATATTTAAGAGAAGGAAAAATTAATCAATGACCTTACATCGAGATTTGAGGAAAATGATAAGATAGTGGAAGTACTTGAAGAAGAAGTGGAAACTCTAAGGATTAAATTGGAAACTTAATCAAAATTAAGGTAAAAAAAGAAGAAATTATAGTTTGGAATATTCTTAGATATAGAGGTATTAAAAAATATAAATTTGGTTATGAAGGATTAGTTAAGGACTTGAATGATCTTATATCCACATGTATGAGAAAAAGTGAAATTATATGTGATGTAGAAACATCAAAGGTGGAAAACGGGATGAGACAAAATAAATGGATGTATAAAATTGGACATATCAGAAAGGTACATAATTTCCAAAAAAATAAATCTTAGAACTAAATAGAAAAGATAACTGTAAATAATTCTCAAGTATCCATAGATTATCGCTGTTCAAATACCTTTATAAGAGAATGGGACATGTGGAGGAATGGAAGTGAGAATATTTTTCCCTTATGAAGTGTCAATTTTATGGTTTTCTAGGCCCTGTCATGTCTTACTATGAAGAGGAAAGAATATATATGAATGGAAAAGTTCTTGGAAAGGATAATGATATCATATCCTTCGTCATTTATAAGAAATAGTTTTTATGTATATTTTTTCATTGTTCTAACTATGGACATAAATTTATTCATTCAAGAGGGGTAAAGGTGGGAAAAATAACTACATAAAACTGAGGCAAGTAAATTCCCATCAACAAAGAATAATTACCCTTGAAAATAAGTATTCTCATCTAGAAGAATAATATTATTATGATGAACCCATTCATATTGAAAATAGATATGAAATGGAATCTTTTTCCTCCACTCAATCAAGTATCTCATGGAAGGAAAAAAAGAAAAATGAGAAGTCCAGCCTTATATAAATAGCTATCAAATCTAAAAATAACAATATCACCTATATTATTGATAGAATATTCTCATATCACATGATATGAAATGTATATTTGTTGATTAATTTTAATAAATTGGTTAATGGAACACCTAGATTCATCAATTATGGTTCTTTAAAGATCAAAAGCAGTGGAAATACAGAACTAGAAAATAATGAGCTAAGGAAAATTGAATTTCTCTATATAGATGATTTGAATCACAATATATTAATTTTGATTCAATTATGTGACTCAAGACTAATAGTCACATTTAATCTAAAAGGGTGAACTATCAAAGTATAGACAATTAATTATCTCATGAAAGGATATAGAACAGATGACAGTTTATACCAGGTTGAAATTAAAGAGAACACATGTTACTTAATATTTGAAGAAGAAAACAACTTGTGGCGCCATATGTTGGGTAAAATTAATCAGAAGATAATGGAATAAATATTTAATCATAAGATAGTTATTGAAATTACCAATCTGAATTGTGATCAATAAAATACATGTGATAAATGCATGCAAGGAAAGATGATCGGGATTTCATATCGGCTGAAGAATAAAAGATCATCAAAATTTCTTGATATTATCCACATATATATGTGTGGTCCAATTAATGTTTCTAGTACATATATATAGAGGTATATAATTATTTTTATTTATTATTATATTAGAATGTCTTGTGTGATGTTTATGCAGAAGAAATGGAAACTGTTTGATTGCATGAAGAGTTGATGTTAAAGAGATGAGAATGAAACTAGTTGTAAAATTAGGATTCTACAATCTGACAATATATTAGAATACATATCCATTGAATTTGAAAATTACCTTGAAAAACATGGGATAAATCATGTGGTGTCTAAAATGAGAACCCCTTGACAAAATGGGGTCATTGAATGAATAAATGATAGGTAAACAATATGGCTAGAACTATGCTGATTGAGAGTCATGTTTATTATTATTAATAAAAATAGTTTGTTCAAGTAGTGGTGTACAGTCAAAAATTGAACAAGGATTTTTATAGGAGAAACCAAGACACCATATGAGATATGGTATGGAAGGAATCCTTCTCTGAAGTATTTTCGTGTTTTTGCAAGTAAATTTTTTATCTAACAAATAATGAAATCAAGGAAAGTATGGTGATGTTGTAGATGAGGGAATATTCCTTGGATATTCAATAAAGATTAAATCCTAGAAATGTTACAATAATCATCTTATAAAGATTGTGGAAATAAATTATGTCAATATCAGTGAGGATAAAACCATAAATACCTCAAGGATCTCATATATTGTTTGATTGAAGATGAATAAGAAAGTGTAAAAGGGACATATTAAAATGTAGAAATTGTGGAAGGCTTGAAAAATATTCATGTCTCACAAAATGATGATGATTCAGAATAAGAATTAGAATAAAAAAACATTTCTGAATAAAATCCATCATAACCTCACAAAATATATAGAGGGGCATAAATGATCAATTCAACATCATTCGGGATTGGACCACACCTACACAGACAAGGAGAATGAATAATTAATCACATTTTTTTTCCTATCAATATTTTAACCAATATAATTTGAAGAATAAGTGAAGGATGAATCACATTTTAAGGCCATGAATGAAGAACTGGATCAGATTGACAAGAACCAAAAATGGGATCTTTTTAAGAGATCAAAAAATTACAATGTTATTGGAACAAAGTGGATATTTAAAGAAAAATTTGATGACCATGGAAATTTGATCATAAATAAGTAATTATTTGTGTGTGAAGGCTATAAACATATTAAATTCATTGATGTTGAAGAAATTTTTACTCCAGTAGATAGACTAGAGTCAATCAGGCTATTCCTTGTCATGAAAATTCAAAGATGGTACAAAGTTTGTTATATAGATTTCAAAATGGAGTTATTGAAGAATAATTCTACATTGAAAAACTAGTGGTATTTTTTATTACAAATAATGAGATGAAGGATTGTAGATTAAAGAAGTATATTTATGGTCTAAATCAAGAACCACGAGCATGATATTCATGATTGGATTCTTATCTGAAAATTTTATAATTTAAAATAGGAGGTGTTGACCATAATCTTAATGTGAATAATTATTAAAAAGATTAGTTTATGGTTATTTTATATGTAGATGATATTATTTTTGGATGAATTAGACAGGGATCAGTGGAAGATTTTTCTAATCACATGACATATGAATTTAAAATTTTTATGATTGGTAAACTCACCTACTTTTTGGGGATGCGGGTGTTTTAAAGAAGGATTATACCTTTATTTATCAAGAAAAATTTAAGAGATATATTGAATAAATTCAACATGCATGACCCCAAACCAATGTGGACTCTAATTACAGTTGGGAAAAAACTTGGAAAGAATGAGGATGTAAAATATATAGATCCCAACTTGCAAAGGAGGATCATTGGAAACATATTATACTTGACTGAAACATGGGAATATATCATATTTTCAATAGTCTTGGCATCTCTATTCCAAATAATTCCAAAGGAAGAGAATTTGGAAGTAGTTAAAAGAATTATGAGGTATATTCAAGGTACTCTAAACTTTGTCTTATACTTTGCAGTGGGAAGAGATAATGAATTATCATTATTTTATGATGTTTACTAGGATATAGATGTGGTAGATAGAAAGTCCACCAGTAGTGGTGCATTCTTCATTGTAAATAAATGTGTGGGCTAGTTGAGCAAGAAACAAGAAAACACTTATCTTAGTACTGTTGAATTAGAGTATATCACTGTAAAAAGGGAATGAACCCAGCTATTGTGGATGAAGTAGCAACTTACTAATATTGGATATTATGTGAAACAACTGATGGTGATACATTATGACAAAAAGAGTGCGACCGATCTTATGAAAAATATGATTCAACACTATCATACCAAACATAATGAGATGAAATATCACTTCATCAAAAAAACTGAACAAGGTTTGATTCGAATGGAACATGTTGGAACTAATGATCAAGTGGGTAAACCTCAAGAGGGGGTGAATTAGATTCAAAGTTTCCTTACAAATTTTATCCCACTCTGAGTGTTAAATGATTGGAAGATAAAAAAATTTATCAAATCATAGTGCAAGATTAAATGAATTTATTGGAAAATAAAATATTGTAATAATCAATATATATATATATTATAATAAAAACAATTTAAAATTAACTCTATAAAGTAAAATAATGTATGGGGTTAAGGATAACAATATTCAAACTCCTCAAATGATATTATTACCAAAACAATTCTAATCAAAGAAATTATTCACTTTTTAAACCAAAGAGGTAGGTGGTATGATAACCTATACCAAGGTATCCAAGTCCCATTAGAACTTCCCCAACTATAAACCTATCAAAAGGTATCAAATTATAAGCTCATAACTCCTTTTACATGATTATTGGACATAGGTTTCTTTATCCATGAGAACCTATTTGATATTATGATCGGCATCAAGTCCAATCCCTTGGAATTCATTGAACATGAAATTCATGAGTTAATACTATCCATGTAATCTCTTCAATTAGAAAAATCAATAGGAAAATATTCCTCACCAAAATCTCACCAATCGCAAGGATCAAAAAATGAAAAAATAAAAGGGAATATAAGATTTTTACAAAGATACCTCAAAAATGGTAACTCTTAGAAAAAAATCACTATAATTAAAATTATAATCAGAATTAATAAAAGAATCAAAATGATGAAAACTTAAACAATACAATAATTAATACCACCATGATATAAAAGTGTATCTCCCATTACTTTAATTATTTGGTTCAATTTATATCCATATTTATAACAAACTCCAACATTCAAATTATGATATCGTCAGGTATGGTTGTAATAGCATTAAAAGGTTCATCATATATTGATGAGTATAGCTTTATCTATTGATAAAGTCACACAATGCACTACCATAGTGTCCAAAAAGTACACCACTATAGTGCTCCAACTTCTAATGGATGTGGTTTGATATAGCTTCTCAATATACCATAACATAAGTATAGAGGAAAAGTTCATCGGACATTAAATCATTGAAATCCAAATTTACACATCTCAAAAACTAAAATAAAATCTAAGTTAAATCAAACTCATTACAAGTGTATTTTTATTTTAAAAATATTAGATAAGAAGGAATTTATTTGACTCAATTGTATCAATTATTTCATATGCACCCTTGGTTTTTCATTGCTGGTGATTGGGGAGGAGGTGGTGTTGCTTGACAATAGAGTCTGTGATAGTGATCGGTGGTCTAGTAAGGTGATATTTTAAGGATTTTGATTTATTTGATGGATTTACACCATTATTTTATTTAATCTTCATGTTTAATCCAACTAATTACTCCTAAGTTCAATATTTTTTACTAGTTTGAGTTTTTATACTAGTTTACCTCCTTGATTTCTATGATCTATATCCAATATTTCATCCTATTATAGATCATTATTGGAATAAGGGACTCTAGTGAAGGCTTGAGATAATGAATATCCCCATATAGGGATTTTATATTTCAATATTAGATATAAAATATATGATACATGAATGGATATTCTTTAGAGTTGTATGTTCTGGTGGTATACCTAATGAATGATGATTCATGGTGGTGAAATTCCTTACTCGGGAAAGGTGGTGGTGTTATTATTATTCTAGAGATATAAGTATCAGTAATTATCAATGGTGAATCCCTATTATGGTATCTTCAGTGGTGGATTACACTATTCAATTATGGATTTTCCATCCTCTTTGGTTATATTACTCTTCTTATGTTTTCTTTATGATTATAAGTTGATATAGATATATATGTTTCTTTAATGGTGGTGTTTATAGTAACATTTTTACCGGTGGTGGAGGGCCTCGACAATTGGTGAGGCTCAATGGTGAATGATGAAAAATCCTTGTTTGGTAATCCATATCATGGTCCCAATTTATACAGTTCTCAAGTCTCAATTATCCTAAGGTGCTGCACTGGACATCATTTGAACTCGAAATGTGGATTATCTAGGTTTTTTCCTCATGGTGATGGTTATGATATTGGTTTTTTAATGGTTATTTGGATGTTTTTTGGGGGGTTGTTCTTCAAGGTTGGGGTATTTTGTATCCTAGAATACCTATAGCTCGACACCATTTATATGGGTTCCACTTCCGATTCATTTAAAAATAGAAAAAAAATCAATTATAGAGTGAAATTTCTCCTTAGATATGTGGTATTCAGGCACTTTAAAAATCACCAAACTACGTGTTGAGCAGAAGTTCTTGTTGATACAACTTTTTGTGTGCTATTTTTTATATTAATAAGATTGAAGTATCAATAGAGATTTATGGAAATATATTGAATAATAATTATAGTGAATAATAATATATTGGAATTTGGTTAGAGAACCTAGGCTTGTTTTTGAATAAGAATATTTCCCAAGAAGGTGTCTACTTTTTAGTTAATAAGGATTGAAAATAATATTGGAAGTTAGTTATTGAATTTTATTATCATTTAATAAATAACAAGTGGATATTATTCCTTTAGAGTTTTATAGATCCATTCATATTAAGAAAAAAAGGTGTTTGAAGATTTTGAGTTCCAAGGAGAATTTATAATGGTGAATTCAATATCTATGTGAATAAAAAAGTTGTGAAGTTCCATCTATATATTTTCAAGATTAAAAGGTTATGTTGAAAATAAATTTGGTGAAGTTTAAAGTTAAAAGTAACTAAGAATAGAAGTTTGAATGCTAGTATTTGGTCACAAAATATTTTAATTTAGTATAAATTGATACACTTTTATTATTTTTATATTTACAAATGGAATTTAAAGGAGGAAGATAAAAAATATAGTCATCCTACAAGATGGAATTGACCAAGAATTCAGACCATCTGATACAATTTTCTAAGCTTAAAGCTAGTCCAGTGAGTACAGTATGTGTGAAGGCCAGTGCAGGTCGACATTGGCCTAAGGAGAGCTTTCCCAGCATGGGTTGGTGATTAATGAAGGTTAGAGATACCGTTCAGGGTGGCATAACATACCCATAAGGTATGTCAGTACCAAATAAATTTATGTTAGAGTGATGAAGTTCTTAGTTTGAAAAATTAGTGTGCATCGGAAACATCATTCTATGTGTGATCTTGAAATGCATAACATTATTCATCATTTTAAAATCCACATGTTATCAGGAATAAATAACTTTTGTGATATTTTTTTATTCCTCGTGTGACTACATATACATCAATCCTCTAATTTTTATGTCATGTTCCACCATTTAAGAAAAATAGAAACTCGATTGTAGATTCTAAAATTCTTTTTGAAGTCTTAAAGATGAAGGATAATACCACTAAAAGTAGCTAAACTTCCAACTTTAGAATATATGAAGCATAGTCCATATTGGGAATTTTTTATAATACCATAAAAAGATACACTATGAGGATTAACAGTAGTTAGTAGAAGATTCACCAATAGATATTGACATTTTAAGTCCATCATAATAAGTTTGGGATAACAGATGAATAAATTTCATAGAGTAATAAAGGATTGATGTAAGCAGAATCCATGTAAGAGGATTCAAAGATGGATATCCATGTAAGAATGGTCAATGTATGAAGATAGAGCTTAACATAATATTGGATTTATATGAGTAAACCACATGCATGTAATTCAAGTATGAGTGAGTTTTAAATTTCATGATGCTAATAAAATCATGCTTTCAAAGAATGAGATATCACAATATTATTTATCATGAATCTGGCAGTGATGAAAGGATAATATTTGTGAGAAATTTTCCCCACAAAGGAAAGAGAACTCATGACTATTTAATCCATAATTCTCATGGATACATGGATATTATTTGTAAATAAAATTTTGTGGAGTGTTATAAAAGTAGTAAAAGGAAAGAATATAAATGTTGAGTCTTTGGTAATTTTAAATGGTAATATCTATGAATTAAAGGCCAAATAATCTAATAGTTTGAATTAAATATAATTATAGAAATATAAATTTACATAGTCTTGTAAATATCATGAAGAAGAATAATTATAAATATATATATTTTGTAAGTTACATAAGATATGGGTACATAGAGATAATGTTGTAGTTACAATATACACATCCTGTAAGTCAAATAAAATAGAGAGAGAGAGATCCAGTTATATCATTTTTTACTAAATAATAAGAACAAGAAATAAGAGGGAAGAAGATGTTTAGAATTCATTTTCACTTTCATTTCAATAAAAAGTTAAAAAATATGTTCCAATATCACCTAGTGGAAATAGATTCTAGATAGAGCTCTCCAAACTTAATAATATAGAACTTTTAAGAAACAAATTTCACCCAAATCACTACACTAAGTCGAATGAACTAAATACTTATCCATTCCAACAAATAATAAAAATATCCATGAAATGAAATTAAATTTAAGAAATAAAATAACACTTTAGTTTTACATGGTCTAGACTATAAGTCCTATATACATGGGAGAAACATTACAATATTTCATTTCTTAAGAAATAAAACATTATAACTTTATGAATAATGAGCCACTTCAGATTACTATAACAAGTCATCATAATTTTCACTAAGTTCCAGTTGAACAAAGTTATAACCATATTTATTTATATAGTAACTTATGGTTATCTAGTTGCACTAAAATTTATGAAAAGTATGATTCCATATGTTCCATTATTCCCACTATTGATCTCCTATAGTAATCTCTAATGTGACTTTATCCTTGAGTAAACCAGGAACCTTCACAGAAAACTGAACACTTTAACTTTCAAAGGTCCTAGTAGAACTTCTGGGAAAAGACCACCTTGTGTGAAAATCATTCTAAGAACCTAATTCTGAACCATTACTTTTTAGAAACCTCCTTTAATAACACTGAGTAAAAACACATTTGATTCCACATCTTCCACAAAATAAATATCTTTAGTAACCTATCCTTTTGGTCTACAAACTTCATTCAACTAAATTAGGCTTCACACATTCCCTATAATATCCCACTTAAATAATAATTAAAAAAACACCATACGCCACCTCCAACATCCACAAAACCATCCTTCTATTTCCACTACATATAATATTTATCCACCTCTTTCTGTTCACCCAAGACCAATTGAGGCTTCATGTTGCCTCTTTATTTCTAGATCCAAAATCTTAGTAAACATATTCAATAGATTTTATTTCCTAGATAAATTCCATCAATACAACTCACCATATTAAAATATCTTTTATATGTAATGGTACTTTGTGTAAATATTTTTAGTTATTGAATGAAACATTGGATTATTATCCAAATTAATTACACTATGACTATTATAAAATAGAAATCCTTTAACCTAGATACAACTAAGATATTTAACTAAATTCCTTAACCATATAATATCCTTTATAGCTTCTATAAAATCCACAAACTCTTCTTCCATTATAGAAATTAAAATCACCGATTATAACCTGGACATTCAACTTGTGTGGTTCCATGCGTAAATAGATCTGTTTGTTCTCTTCTGATAATTGGAATCACCCTTAAAGTTTGTATCTACAAACCCAAGTAAAGGTTCATTATCTATGAAATAAATAGTAATACATTTTATTCCTTTGATATGCTGAATAATCCACTTAACAGATTCCCAATGAACCTTCCCTGGATTTCTCAGGAACTATCTAACCACTCCAACTATATGAGAAATTTCCAAGAATGTACACAATATAGAATACATAAAACTTCCAACTACTGAGTCATACATAACTTTATCCATGTACTTCTTTTCTTCTTCCACTCATTATTCCTACTCCATTAAAAGTTTAAAGTGGCTACTGATAGGATTTGAAACTGGTGTATGTCTATTCATTCTAAATATCTCAATGATCTTCTAGATGTAATCCCTCTATGATAAAACCATAATTCTTGTTTTCTTATCACATTCAATCCTCATTCCCAATTTATTCTTAGCTTCACCAATATATTTCATCTTAAAATTTTTAGAAAATTCCTCCTTTAATTTTGGAATCGACGGAATATTCAGACCCATTAATTTCATATCATACATATACAAGAGTAAGATTATGAAAACATTTCTTCTGAAATCCTTTTGGTAACAACAATGATTATATTTACTTCATATTAAACCTCTGTCTTCCATTAAGGAATAAAACTTTCAATTCTAACACCTTGGTGGTTGTTTCAAACCATAAAGGCTCTTTATTTTTTGTACAGTAACCCCTAGTTCTAATTGTCCATGAAAATAATAGGTTGCTTTATATAAATTTATTCCTCTAAATCCCCATGAATAAATATCATCTTCATGTACATTTGTTCAAGGTAAAAATTTCTAGAAGCATAAAAACTTAAAATAGCTCATATGGTTGTATGTTTTACTACTGAAGAGAATATATCAGAGAATTAAATACCTTTATTATATTGAAATCCTTTCATAAATATAATTTCTTTATATATATTCCTTTCATCAAACTTTTATTTCAATAAGAATACTTAATTGTTATTAATTATTTTCTTCCCTAGTGGTAATCTCATTATCACCCAAGTGTTATTCACTTTTAGTGAATCCAACTCCTCCTACATTACTAACTCCCAAATTCAAAAATCACTAAGAGTAGCTACTTATTTCAGACTCTCTAGTTCTCCTACATCTATTAAAAGTAAGAATCTAAGATCATATTCATACCTTTGAACTATTCATATAATCCATAGATATATTTACAAATTAATTTATGATTCATCATCTTCTAAAATTGTAACTTTTAGATCTTCACCTTTTGGAACTCTAGATTGAGCTTCCCTAGTTCTTAATATTTCAAAAACAAATTATGTTGGATGAAAATATAAACTTTCTACACTACCCTCTAAAATTACTTCCATAATATGATACATTCTTATACATTTAAAGAAATCTAAAATTTCTAGAACATGTGATCCTCCAAAACCACCATTCAGATCAACATGAATTGAAGTTTAATCTTTATCTTTAGTCTTATTATCCTTAATGTTATGATCTTTCTACAATATCTTCTCATTTAAGAGAAAATTATGAATTTTAAAAACTTTATTGTTTTCATAAACCAAATCGAAAAAAATCTCCATCTCCATATCCTATAAAGAATTATATTTAGGGTTTTGATTTAATATTATCTATGTTTTTTTATCCATAAGCATATAGTCTAAAATTATGAAAACTTTGAGATGAGAAAATTAGAGAATCTTTCTAGACCATAGTTTTTACTATAACCATTTTAAAACTTGTGTTGATGTACTTTTATTGATTAAGTAAGTTGGTGTACCCATTGATTCCACCCAAAACTAATTATTCATTATCTAATGTATCATCATATTTATTATTCTTTCGATAAATATATGGTTGATTATCTTGGATAAACCATTTTATTCAGGTTTTCCTAGAATAGTTTTCTCATGATGGATTCCTCTTTTCTTTCTATAATTCTATAAAATCATTCTGGTAAACTCACAACCATTGTTTGACCTCATACATTTCATCTTTATTCTAGTTTCTTTTTCCACTATATCCTTCTATTAAACAAATATTCTAAACACTTCACTCTTATGTTTCATAAAGTATACCCATAATTCTCTTGTGTAATAATTAATAAAGGTAAAAAAACCTATCTATTTTGTAATAATGAACTGAGGAAGGTCCTTATACATCTATATGAACCAATTACAACTTATGACATTTTTTTGTTCTTTAGGAAAAATTAAAGGACACATTATTCTTCTTCTTGGGTATGAAACTCTTATATCTTTTGAACTCTAAATAGTTTATCTTTAGTATTCCTATATCTTCTAGAATCTTTATACCTTCTTCATTGAGGTTCCCAAACTGATTATACTAATGTTTTAGATATCCAAAAGATTTCATTATTGAAATTGTATCTCCCACATCCCTTAGGATCAGATACAAAGGCTCATATTTTACACCTCTAATTATGAAAAAATAGCCCTAGGTAATATTCGATACTCTTTCTATAAAACATATTCTAAAACCTACTTTATCTAGATGAACCACTAAAATAAAGTTCTTATAAAGACTTGGAACATGTCAAACTTCCTTAAGTGTAAGAAAACTCTAATTCTTAAACCAAACTTTCACTTCTCCCTCTCACAAAATATCAAGAGTTTTATCATCATCAATATTCACTCTAACAAAATTTTTGGATATATAATTTTATATAAATTCTTGTTATCCTATGTAATGGAATGAAGCTATGGAATCTATGATCCATGATTCCTTTTATCTAGATACATTCAAAAGTTTAAATATTACTCTTTATTGACACACTCAACTATTTATATAAATTCCTTCTATAGGTTGTCTTCCTATAATGAAAATCCTTCTTGAGGTGATCTCTTTTTCCATAATACCAACAAATAGCCCTTCTTCTAAAATACTTCCCTCTTATCCTTTCCCTTGATTTCCTCTCTAATTACTTCTGATTATTTTAATGAGGTGATCATCCCATTCCTTCTATATTAAATACATCACCAGAATATGTTTCTCACTCTTTTCTTTAGAACACCTCATTAAGAATCAAGTTCTGAACATCAGTGAACACAAAGTCATTATTTCCACTTTAACCAATCATAATTGTAACCATATCCTCCCAAGACTCTAGCAGAGATGATAACACCAAAATAAACCAAACATAATCCATGAATATAACCTTCACAAACTCCAGTTGTCTAAGGATTAAGCTCAAATCATTCAATAAATCTGATTTAGGTCTTCCTTATGATAACCTCATGTTGAATAACCTCCACATCAAGCACACATTATTCAAGTTTGTAGAACTTTTGTACATATATTCAAGGGATTATATCAAATACACTATGTTTTTCTTCTACTGAATTTTTAAAGACAAAGTCCATACTAATGACATTTGTATCACACTAAGTTCCTTTTTATCCATCTTATCCCATTTACCTTTTTTCATAACTTCCGGATTAAAATAATTCAATGGAAGTTACATATCATTCTTAATGAGATAATATTCCATATTCATTCTTTAGAAACTGAAATAAATTCCATTAAATCTATTGATTCATACCTTTCTATCTTTTGATTCAATCCTTGTGAAAAATAATGAATCCCACAGAAATTCAAAAAAAATTGTGGGAAAAATAATGTTACCTTAATTCAAAATCAAACTACAGATCATCTTAAAAACAAATCCCTTTGATACCACTTATTGATAATTACTCTACATTGTCTTTTCAATAACAAATCAGAATTAGTTATTTTTGAATCACCTGTTGGAAACATATTCCATATGAAGCTCTTTTAATTTAATGTTCTGGAACTTATAATAAAAAAAATTCACCCAAATCACCACACTTATTCAAAACAACTTCATCCTTGTTCACACTAATAAAAAAATATCCATGAAATTAAAGTAAATATAAGAAAGAAAATAAAACTTTGGTTTTACATAGTTTGGACTATAATCCCAACACCCACAAGAGAAACATTACATCATTTTATTTATCTAGGAATAAAAAATTTATAAATTTTTGACCAATGAGTCACCTTAGATTTCTAGAATAAGTAATCATAATTTTTACTAATTTTTAGTTTCCAATACATAAAAAGGTGGCACCAACCACTATTTATAGAGAGTAACTTCTAGGAATCTGGTTTCACTGAACTATGAGAAAAGTAGGATTATATTCATTCTACTATTACCATGGAAAATCTCATATATAAATCCCCAATGTGACCACTTCTTTAGATAAATCATAAATCTTCATAGAAAACCAAATACTCACTAACTTCCAAAAGTCTCATCTAAACTTCCAAAAAAATACCACCTTGCATTGAACTCATTGAAAGAACCTTCTTTCAAACCACATCCTTCTAGAAACCTCCTTCCTGAATAATAAATAAAAAACACATCCACTATCACCACTTCAATAAACTAAATATATTACAAAACCTATCCTTCTAAAAAATAGTATTAATTTAACTGATGTATGGTTCACACATTACAAATATAAGAAATAATGTTGTGTAGTATAGTTTAATCAAGAAGAAGAGTCTTGTATTTGTGTGAGAGAATAAAAATAAGAAGAAGAATAAGAAAAGATCATAGCATCCCTTATATTTTGTTGTTATGAAAAGGAATAAGAATAAAAAATCATCCAATTCTCTTCTTCTAAAAAGAATAAAAAGTTGTGTGCACTTTTTTTATACAAAAGAAGGAAAAGTTCTGGTAATGTGTTTTTGTGAAAGTAAGAGAAGAATAAGTATACTAATAATCACATAAAATACTTAAAAAACTATATTTTTGAAAGAAATTATTTTTTATTTCCATTATCTTGATTATGCACAATTGGAAAGTAGTATAAATACGTATAAAGATACTGTTGACCTCACCAATTTTGATAATATCAATTATGTTTTAATATGATTTGATAATCCCAAATAATGTTCATTCATATATTAATTACATATTCATCCTACTTTTAATTTGATAAGAATATCAAAATGATCTTTGGAATATGTTATTCAATGATTATCTATGTTTATACTTGTTTAGAAATTATTCTGACTCACCCTAAATATGATTTTCATAGAAAAGATAAGTATTAAGTGTTGAGTCACTGATACAAACCTAATGATACTTAGGTCACTGATAGAAAAAGGACACCAATAGAAAAATTTCACTGATAGATCAAGTCTACCAATAAGTATAGCTACTGATACGGGCAGACCTACCGATACAAACAGACAGATAGACAGCTACCGATATGAAGTCCACCAATACAGAGTTGTTGATACAGTGTCCACTGATACAGACAGAGCCACTGATATAAGAAGCTACCGATACAAGAAAATTGTCAATATACCAACACTGCCGATAGAAGGAGTTACTGATACATAGAGTTACTGTTACACAGAGTAACAGCTACCGATACAAGGCATCCACTGACACAAGTCCACCGTTACAAGTCTACCGATAGAGAGATACTGATGCAAGATGACTGTTAACCAGTCACTGTTACTCAAACTCTACACTTTTTCAATATTATTAAAATAATGCTAATGGTCATATGTTCTTAATTTAATGTAACTGCTATTAATTAATGATAGTTGTTGGCATGTCAGGGAACTGTACCTCGTACCTATAAAAATGGTAATCATTCCCATTGTCAGAGCTCAATATATAAAAGGAAGATCAAGCTAATAAAGAAAAAGAGCGAGAGGAATATACGTGCAAGTGTGTGACACCTGAAGTAAAAATCAAATAGAAGAACACAAGAAGAACTTAAAGAACATTCATACACATCAAGTAGAAGTTTTCAAAGAAGAAGCTCAAGTGTTACAAAGAACACTCTCTGAATCGAGCATAACTCCTAAACTGGAAGTAAAATACAAAAATGAGACTCTATTTTTCTTGACAAAAACCAGAGATGGACTCAAAGATGCATCTGCATCAATCCAAGGATTCCAGAGCTTCACTCACAACACATAGATCCTTCTAAACTCATCTCTACTTGTTTATCTCTATTGTGTTTCATTTATTTACATTTTGAGTAGAGTGTGTGCTCTATATTTTTAAGCACACCCTATCTCCTGTGTTGAACTATAGGATTTATAAATCCTTACTCAATATGTCCCTTACTCTCTTGTATCCCACTATGGATAGTGGTAGAGGTCAACTGTGACCTGGATAGCCTGTGTTCTATTGTTTGTTTTTCCCACGAAGAACTGTGGTAGAGGTCTTAGTACCTGAACAGTCTATGTACTATTGTTTACCCCGATCCAGGGTGTGGATCAAAGTTTATATAAACTATTTTATAGGACTAAGTATCGGCTTGATACTGAACGTCGTGGTTAAAACTGTTGTTCTTGTTTATTTTGTTTTAAACTATATTAAATATTCCACTGCTAAGTACTTTAAATATAAATATATTTTAAAGTAACTTTGATAGTTAAACTAGCAAGTGTTTATAACTTTTGTTATACAGTAAGTTAGTTTCAAAAGTTAATTAATCTTCAGATTGAGTTAACTGAGAAATAATCAATCTCTTGAGAAACTAATTGAAAACTTACAATCTTTATAGATTCACTACAGTTTAATTTTTATTTAATTTGGGGGATTTTTATTGTAAATTTTTTAACAGAAATTTTAATTGGAACTCAATTCACCCCCTCTTAAGTTTCCACTCCGACCAACATTTGGTAATAGAGGTTTGTTCTTAATAAAGGAATTCCAAACACTATGTTTTCCAACTATGATTTTAGTTGTATCTTAAAGATCTTAAATTTCTATTAGTTCTAAATTTTATCTCTTTAAATATATTTTCTAAAATCTAATTGTGGATAATAGACTAGAAGGTGTTGCTACTAATAGGACACCTTTCTTTAATGGTGTAAATTATGACCAATAGAAACTAAAAATCAAAATTCATTTAGAAAGTATGGGATTTGATATCTGGACTGCTATAGAGACTCAGTATAAGATTCTAGAAACTGAAAGAACTACTTGGGATGAACCTATGAAAACAGCTTACAATAATAATTTTAAAGAAATGAATGCCATGTATTGTGCTTTAGGAGATGAATAATTTAGTCGAATATCTACTTGTAAAATTGCTTATGAAATTTGGGATAGTTTATCTATTTTCCAAGAGGGAACAACCAATGTTAAAGAAATGAGATTGAACACCTACACTATTAAATATGATAATTTTAAAATGAAGCCTGATGAATCTATTTCTGACATGTATCTTAGGTTCAATGAAATTGTAAATACAATGAGATCACTGGGAAAAGTTGTTCCTACAAAAGAGAAAATCATGAGGATATTAAGATGTCTGCCAGAAAGATGGAGAGGCACATCAGTCTCCATAAGAGAATCGTGTGACATTAGTTCACTACCTATTAAAGAGATGATTGGTAAGTTAATGATGTATGAAGAAGAATTGAAGGTAAACAAGGAGGAATATGATGAACTAAATAGGAAGTCAATGGCATTTAAGTCTACTGCCTCAAAGAGTAAGGACAAGGAGAAATCTCACATACCCACTGAAAGCTCAACAAGTGAAGGTTAAGATTATGATAGTGATGAAGAGATGGCTTAAATTTCCAGAAGAGTTAAGAAATTTTATAGGAATAAGAAATTATTCAGAAAATCAAACTACAAAGGAAAATATGACAAGAAAGGTCATTGGAAGAAGGATTGGAGAAAGTTAGGTAGGAGTGATGAAATTGTCTGCTATGAATGCAAAAGGAAAGGACATGTAAAAGCTAACTATCCAAAGTTGAAATTCAAGAAGAAATATGACTACAAGGACAATAAGTACAAGGATGTTTTGAAAGAAACTTGTAGTTATTCAGAAGATAGTTCAAGTGATTCTGATTCCACTTAGGATGAAAAATCTCAAAAATCTAATATGTGTTTCATGAAAAACACATTTGAGGTAACATTGGATACTCCTGCTTTAAATTCATATTATTCTGGAGTTGATTCTGATTCTGAATCTGAAAATATTTCTAGTGAAGAATTATTTGAATATTGTAATATACTATAAGAAACCTGTAAAGAATTGAAGGACAAGTATAAGACCTTGAAGAAACGGCATGCTTTGATCAGCTCTGTTAAATCTGCACTTGATATAAAAAAGGAAAAGATTTCTCAATTATTTAAGGAAAATACTGAACTGAAATTGTATAATGAGAAATTAAGGAAGTATTTAAAGAAATTCAAAAATGGAAAAGATACACTTACACAAATGTTAGGTAAACAAGTGGAACCAAAATATACCACTAGAATAGGATATCAGCCTAGACAGAGACAGATTACTAAAACAAGATTTATTCCTAAATCTGGACAGAATGCTACTAGTTCTGGAAATTCATATGCTTCAACTAGTTATTCACATATTTATAGATCAAATAAAGTTTATCTTTCAAAATCTATTGATTCTCTAAATTATATGAGACCCATAAGACAAATCTGGTTACCTAAAGCTTTTCTTTCTAACCTGTCTGGACCCAAGAAAATCTGGGTACCAAAATCATTTTCTTTTTAAACCTGTTTTGTAGGAAACCTACTTAAAAAGTTTCTATAGGAAGACATGGTATTTGGACAGTGGATTTTCAAGTCATATGACTAGAGATTACTCATGTTTCAAAAGTTTAATCAAATTTGATGGAGGATATGTCACCTTTGGTGATAACTCGAAGGGAAAGATCATTAGCCTAGGCCAGATTGGTAACCATGATTCAGTTTTAGTTTCTAAAGTATTATTTTTTATGGATTAAAATACAACCTGTTAAGCATTTCTTAGTTGTTTGATGATGGTTTAAATGTTAAATTTGAAAATGATGCTTGTAATTTTTTTAATTCTGAAAATGTGTTAGTATTTTCTACCTTAATAAATGAAAATGTGTATGTTGTAGATTTAAATTCTTTAGCCAAAAAAAGGTTACTTGTTTAAATGCTTTTCATAGAGAGTATTGGCTATGGAATAGAAGATTAGGACACTGCAATGTTCAGTCACTTAGAAAACTGACTAGGAAAAATTTAGTTAGAGACTTACCTCAACTAAAATTCCCATCAGACAAAGTTTGTGCTCCCGGTAAAAAGGGAAAGCAACATAAAGTTTCATTCATATTAAAGAAAGAAGTTTCAACTTCTCAACCTCTTGAGTTGGTTCACATGGACTTGTTTGGACCTTCTAGATTTTCTTGTTTAAATGGGAAGCACTATGTCTATATTTTAGTAGATGACTTTTCTAGATACACTTGGGTATACTTTCTTGTTCACAAAAGTGAAGCATGTTCTTAATTTATTAAATACTCCAAGTCTATAGAAAACCTAAGTGGACGTAAGATTAAAACCTTGAGAAGTGATCATGGTCGTGAGTTTGAAAATCATGAGCTTGAATCTTACTGCTCACACAGTGGATATAGTCACAACTTTTCTTCCCCTAGGACACCTCAATAGAATGGTGTAGTAGAAAGAAGGAATAGAACCCTTCAGGAAATTGAAAGAACTATGCTTAATGAGTATGATTTACCTGTTTATTTTTGGGCTGAAGTTGTGAATACATCTTGTTATATTATAAATAGAGTCTTGATTAGACCTGTTCTCAAAAATACCCATTATGAATTGTGAAATAATAGGAATCCTAAAGTGAGTTACTTCAGAGTTTTTGGTTGAAAAGTATTTATTCTTAATACTAAGGATAATCTTGACAAGTTTTCTTCTAAAAGTGATGAGGTAATATTTCTAGGTTACTCTATAACCAGTAAGTCCTATAGAGTATTTAACAATATAACCAAATGTGTGGAAGAATCTGTTCACATCAAATTTGATGAAACTAATCTTCATGAACCTAAGTCTTTTCTTGAAAATCTTGATGAATATGTGTCTATTTTGGACCTTAATGACAAAAATAGTGAACCTGTTGTAAAGATAACCAGTTCTGGAAATATTCCAGAATCTGTTTTTGGTGAACCCAAGCACAGAGAAGAACCAAAAATTTCTAGTCTTACCTTTACTAGATCAACTAGGATTCTAAAGAATCATCCTTTAGATATTGTTGTTGGTAATCTTGATAGAGGTACACAGACTAGAGATTCTCTTAGAAATTAGGTTGAACATCAAGCCTTTATTTCACAGTTAGAACCTAAAACTATCAATGATGCAATCAATGATGAATTTTGGGTTATGTCTATGCAAGAAGAATTAAATCAATTTGAAGAAACAAAGTCTGAGAATTAGTTGACAGACCTAAGGAAACTTTGACCATAGGCACTAAATGGGTTTTTAGAAATAAAGTTGATGAGTCTGGAAACATAGTTAGAAACAAAGCAAGGCTAGTTGCACAAGGGTATACTCAAGAGGAAGGAATATACTATGAGGAAACCTTTGCACCTGTATCTAGATTAGAATCTATTAGGATTCTACTTGCCTATGCTGCTCATCTGAATTTCAAGTTATATCAAATGGATGTTAAAAGTGATTTTCTAAATGGTATTATAATTGAATATGTTTTTGTTGAACAACCACCTGGATTTACTAATCCTCATTTTCCAAATCAAGTTTTTAAGCTCTATAAAGCTTTATATGGTTTGAAACAAGCCCCACGATCTTGGTTTTATAGACTTAGTAATTTCCTTATTTCAAAAGGTTTTTCTAAAGGGATTTTTAATCCAACTCTATTTATTAAAAGACTTTCCAAAGATGTTTTTATAGTGAAAATCTATGTTAATTATATTATTTTCAGATCTTCTAAAAATTCTTTATGTACTGATTTTTCAAATAGTATTCAAAATTAATTTGAAATGAGTTTAATGGGAGAACTCAAATACTTCCTTGAATTTCAAGTTTTTCAAAATGAAAATGGTATTATTTTAAATCAAATTAAATATACAAAGGATCTTTTAAAACTCTTTGCTTTAGATAGTATTAAGGAAAGTGATACACCTATGAGTACTATTTTTAAGTTGGATGCTGATGAAACCAGAAAACTAGTGGATCAAACCAATTATAGAGGTATTATTGGAAGTCTAATTTACCTTACTGCTATTCGACCAGATATTATGTTTAGTGTATGTATGTGTGCAAGATTTCAAGCTAATCCAAGAGAGTCACACTTGCTTGCTGTTAAATGAATTTTCAAATATCTTAAATAGACTACTAACTTAGGATTATTTTATCCAAAAGGACAATCATTCAATTTAATAAGTCATTCAGATGATGACTTTGCTGGTTGTAAGTTAGATAGAAAGATAACTTCTAGAACATGTCATATTCTTGGTAAGTCCCTAGTATCTTGGTGTAGTAAAAACGCAGAATTTTGTTGCATTGTCTAATACTGAAGCAGAGTACATTGCTGCTGGTAGCTGCTGTGCACAAATTATGTGGATGAAACATACATTATTGGACTACGGATATCATTTTAGACATGTCTCTATAAACTGTGATAACACTAGTGCGATTAATATCTCTAAGAATCTTATATCTCACTCTAGGACCAAACACATTGATGTAAGGCACCACTTTTTAAGAGATCATTACCAAAAAGGTGATATTACTCTTGAATTTATAGGTAATGAACATCAATTATCTGACATATTCACCAATCCCTTAAGTTTGGATAGGTTAAGTTACATTAGACATGAGTTAGGTATGATAGACTTTAGTTAGAATTATCATCGTTAGAAACATCAACGTTAGAATCCTCACCATTAGAAACCTCACCGTTAGAAACCTCACCATTAGAAACCTCGCTGTTAGAAACATTACCGTTAGAAACCTCACCATTAGAAACCTCACAGTTATGAACCTCGCTGTTATACCTCACTGGTATGAACCTCACCGCTACACCTCACTATTATTGGACCTCACCGTTATAATACCTCATCGGTAGGAATTCTCACCGGTATCTGTTACCATTAGCACTATTTTAAACTTCGTGTCTTTAGCCACCATAATCTTTATCGTTTATATTTTACTTATTATGTTTTATTTATTTATTTTGTGATTCCTAAATGATAAAAACTAAGTTTAAGCTACTTCTCAATCCACTGAACTCTCCTCTCTCAAACCCAACTCCTTGAATCCCCAAATCTCGTGAAAACCCTAATTTATTCAATCCAAAGATGGAAAAAACCAAACTCCCAATTGTCATAGATTACATTGATGATCCGAATGCGAAGAATCAGAAGACAGGGCCTAAAGCAAGTAGTAGTGTCAGTAGAACAAGGTCGGGGAGGCGACCAATGAACCCGTATTTGCAAAATAGATAAATTGTAATCGAGAAGGAGCTGTGTGTAGAATGGATTTTTCCAAGAAAATCGCTGACCCTAAGAGTATTAGAGGAGCATAGATGGATAGAATGTTTCACAAACAACAATGGTCCTTATTATCCGAAGCTGATAAAAGAGTTCTATGCTTTTGTGCGCTTTGAGAAATCTGATAAGGAGAATAGAATTGTTTCATTGGTAAATGGAAAGGAAATAGCTTTTTCATCCATTGAATGGGCTTAATGCATGAAGTTACCACATAAATGAGTATTTGGGTATTCATCGAAGACAATACCTCCTACCAGTGACATATTTGACTATGAGACTGCCTTAGATGAGCTCACTGGTAGTGGTAAGCAGATAAAGGTGGTGGCTGCTGAGATGGATGGGGAAAATATATTGTTGTTCAAATTTATTCAACATGTGCTAAGTCCAAGAAGAGGGGACTTTTCAAATCTGAGGTATCAAGATATTTATTTGTTGCATATCTTAAGGCATGGTGTGAAGGTGAATCTATGTAGGCTATTAATGACTCAAATAGAGGATATGACCACACCCAAATCAAAAACCAATGCATTATTCTTTTCCAAACTGATTTCGGTTATGATTAAAGTAAAGGGGTTAGCTGAGTCTCAGGATGAGATAGTGGTGGTAAGGAAAAAATTTTGTATCACAAGCACAGTATGTAAGTACATGAAGATTAGCTGGAACCCATGGAGAAGGCAGTGGGTTATTGATGATGAGAAGATATATGACAAGTTCAATCCAGTTGACCATCCAAATAGACCAAAAGATAAGAGAGATTCAGTTCTAAGACCTGATGAGGAGGAGGCACAGTATATTGATGATTAAGATAATGAGGATTCCTCTATAGTAGATGGAGGAGATCCGTACTTGCCTCCTAGGCCAGCTCCTAAGATTGTATCACAAGAAAAGGAAAATGCTTCTTTGAACCTACCTAGTAAAGAAACTGTTTTGGGAGTAAGCAGTGAAGAGGCACCTGTGGATGAGGAAGACTAACAGAGATCAGATCAGGATAAGAATGCTCCAGAGAATGAAGAAGAAGTTCATGAAAGTGTAAAACATGTTTTTGTTAGCTTAGAAGAGAGTTTTCTAAGCTTGAGTCCACTAATTGGGAATTCAGCTATGCCTGAAGAGGCTGTCTTGGGTGAGCTGACAGAACCAGCACTTATTCCAGATGAGACACATGTTGTTGATTTAGAGATGGTTGTAGAGGATACTTCTGAGGAAGACCGAGATGTTGAGGGTGTTATTGCTATACAGGAGAATGCACAAATTGAGGGGGAGCATCCAACCAGACTTGGAAATGTTTCAGTAGCTATTGAGATTGAAGACTGGGAAGAAGACCCAGGGTTTGTAGATTGTGGGTTGGACTATCCTGATTCTAAATATGAGACACCCATCAATAGACCTCAAGTTAATTATAATATTCTTTCTGAGTTATTACCTGAGGATTTGGTAAGAAAAGATGATCTAGACCAGTTGAAGTCTGATCTTAAGGCCTCATTTGTGGAAGAGGTAAACAGAATGGAAACCTCATTGATATCATCCATTCAATATGTTATGAATGACTCTGTGGCTAGTATTGTGCCAGAAAGAGCACCTATAGTTGTTCCTGAAAGTATGGTTACTAAGGCTGATCTTGAATCTTTAAAGGGTGAGTTGAAGGAGAGTTGTACTGCATCTATTGTAGACTTAAAGATCTATTTTGATGAGGAGCTGAGCAACATGGAAAAATCTTCTGAACTCTCTCTTGGTTGTAGTGTGTCAACCACTATAGCATAGATGGTGGATGAAGTCACGGCTTTCTAGAATCAAGTGTCGATCTTGAAATAGGATGTTGAATTTCTAAATAAATAATTTGTCTCTATGGAATCCAATATGAGTTTTAAATCTCAAGCAGATAAGGATTTGGCTTTTGTGAAGAGTGTAGTTAGCCAGATGGTATTAGTTTTTGAGGAATTTAAGCATTCCATAGAGAATCGTGTTAGCACCCAGGATTTTTTAGTGAAAAATCTTATTAGTGGGCTAACTAAAAGTTTCAAGGAACTGTTCCTTTTTCTATTGGTTATTTTTCTTCCAGACCTTCAGTAGAGTTGGATCAGATTCAAGCTTTGATGAAATAGGAGCTTGGTTTAGCATCAACAAGTGGCTCTGTTGACTCATCTTCCCTGACCCAAGTGGTGACTACCACTAGGGATATCATGAAAATTGTTCAAGATTATATGAGAGAATCTTTTTCTTCTCTGAAAGAAGTAAAGGATAAAGTTGATTCTTATTTTCAGAAAGTGTATACCAAGAATAAGTTGACCAACCATTTCAAACTTCTTTTGGAAAATCTGAAATTACCTCCTGTAAATCAAGACTTCAGATAACAATTAAGCAATCTCAAAGAACTGACTCCAACTTTGGAAAAATTTATGGAAAACAGGGATGATTTCATTTCTGCTTTGGAGATAGGAGGAGGAATCATTATAGACTTTAGGAATCTGTTGCTACCATTCTTGCATGTAGACAGTACCCCTATCATTGTACCTCCAGCCCTACTTACCTCTGCTCAGTCTGCTTCAATTCCTCAGATGACTCCAACCCAAGCCATCCGGATCCTCACTCCTATGATCACCCAGAGAGCTACACAGTATAGGCCAAGAACTATATCAATAGATCAGCCTCCTTTGATCGTCTTTGGTGTTCCTAATCCTCCACCTGCATCTACCAAACCTGACTCCTCTTCTGATCCTAAGGTAAAATCACATGCTGAAGATGTGGATTGATTAGTGGCTAGGAAATTTGATAGGAATCCCTTGTATTATTTTTGCTTCAATTTTGTATCTCTGTGTATTTGTGCCTTAAGTGATATATACATTATTTTATTCTCTCTTACTTTCTGTTACTTTTCTCATCTCTCTTTCCTTCTTTTAGCTAATCACAAATGGGGAGAAATGATATATGCTATGGAAATGATATGGAGAAATATTGTTAAAGGAAAAAAGGGGGATAACTTTGATATGAAATCTATTTTTTACCTCTGATACATTTGTTTTATAGTTTTACCTAATGAAATTACTGATTATTTTGGAATTATAAGATCATAATTTGTGATTATCAAAAAGGGGGAGATTGTTGACCTCACCTGTTTTGATAATCTCAATTATGTTTTAATATGCTTTGATAATCCAAAATAATGTTCATTAATATATTAGTTACATATTCATCATACTTTTAAGTTGATAAGAATATCAAAATGATCTTTTGAATATGTTATTTAATGATTATATATGTTTATACTTATTTAGAAATGATTCTGACTCACCCTGAATATGATTTGCATAGAACAGATAAGTATTAAGTGTTGAGTCACTGATAAAGACCTACAAGTACTTAGGTCACTGATAGACAAAGGTATATGATAGAAAAAGGTCATTGATAGACAAATTTCACCAATAGATCAAGTCTACCAATAAGTATAGCTACCGATACGGGCAGACCTACCAATACAAACAGACTGACAGACAGCTACCGATATGAAGTCCACTAATACAGAGCTGCTGATACAGAGTCCACTAATACAGACAGAGCCACTAATATAAGCAGCTACTGATACAATCAAATTACCAATAGATCAATGCTACCGATAGAAGGAGTTACCGATACATATAGCTACTATTACACAGAGTAACAACTACCGATACAAGGCATCCACTGACACAAGTCCACCATTACAAGTCTACCGACAAAGAGCTACTGATGTAAGATGACTGTCAACTAGTCACTATTACTCAAACTCTACACTTTTTCAATATTATTAAAATAATGATAATGGTCATATGTGCTTAATTTAATGATACTTCTATTAATTAATGATAGTTGTTGGCATGTCAGGGAACCGTACCTCATACCTGTAAAAAGGGTAATCATTCCCATTGACGGAGCTCAAGATATAAAAGGAAGATTAAGCTAATGAAGAAGAAGAGAGAGAGGAATATACGTGAAAGTGTGTGACACCTGAAGTGAAAATCAAACAGAAGAACATGAGAATAACTCAAATAACATTAATACACATCAATCAAAAGTTTTCAAAGAAGAAGCTCAAGTGTTACAAAGAAAACTCTATAACTCGAGCAGAACTCCTACACTGGAAGTAAAATACAAAAACGAGACTCTATTTTTCTTGACAAAAACCAAATAAGGACTCAAATCTGCATCTGCATCAATCCAAGGAGTCCAAAGCTTCACTCACAACACATAGAGCCTTCTAAACTCATCTCTACTTGTTTAGATCTATTGTGTTTCATTTATTTACATTTTGAGCTGAGTGTGTACTATATATTTTTAAGCACATCCCTTCTCTTGTTCTAAACTAGAGGATTTATGAATCCTCACTCAATCTATCCCTTACTCTCTTGTATCCCATTGTGGATAGTGTTAGAGTTCAACTCTGACCTGGATAGCATGTGTGCTATTGTTTGTTTTTTCCACGAAAAACTGTGGTAGAGGTCTTATTACCCGAACTATCTGTGTACTATTGTTTACCCTGATCCAAGGTGTGTATCAAAGTTTATATAAACTATTTTAGAGGACTAAGTCTCGTCTTGAGACTGAACCTCTTGGTTAAAACTTTTGTTCCTGTTTATTTTGTTTTAAACTATATTGAATATCCCGTTGCTAAGTACTTTAAATATAAATATTTTTTAAATTAACTCTGATAATTAAACTAGAAAGTGTTTATAACTTTTGTTAGCCAGTAAGTTAGTTTCAAAATTTAATTAATCTTCAGATTGAGTTAACTGAGAAATAATCAATCTCTTGAGAAACTAATTGAAAAATTACAATCTTTATAAATTCACTACAGTTTAATTTTTATTTAATTTGGGGGATTTTTATCATAAAGTTTTTAACAGAAATTTTAATTGGAACTCAATTCACCCCCCTTTTGAGTGTTCACTCCAACCAATAGATACTATAAAGTGTATAATACACCATAAATTTTTGAAATATTTTTAATGGAAGTTCATGAATAGACCCTTCTTTTTTTAGCTCATAGGTTGATACTAGTGGGTTGTGTGATTACGATTTTTTCTTATTCTCACAAATAATTAGCCTTTCTTGTTGAAATTTAATCCTTTTAAATCATTTATATGCTTTATGTGTATGTTTAGAAATACTAAAAAATGAATTAAAGGTGAAATAATAGGATATCCATTCACTCAATCATTTATAGGTAAAATAAATGGATAAAAAGAAAAAATTGATTAAAGAGACCCCAACATTGATTCACACCCCCTAGTGTTAAGAATATCACAAATTGGTCATATAATTAGTATCATATCAAGGCCCACCTCTGATTAGATTCTTTATATTTTAATTTTTTCTCTTTTGAATATTTGAGTCTCTTTCTAAATTTGATAATGAAGTGAAAATTTGTTGAATATGAATCTATATTTGATCATAATACTATCTCTACCAATACTATGATGTAAAATAAAAATATAGAGAATATAATATTAAATAAGGAATACCTCTAATTCCAGGTTGAAGAAGTTTAAATTACTATATTCTATAATAACAAAGAAGGCTGATTTGGATTTGAAGGAGAAGGAATTGTAATTTAACTGACTACCAAGGTGATGTACATCCTTTCTACCACATAAGAATCAAATAATCCAGGTGATCATGGGGTAAGTAAAATCCATCGTCAAAACTATCCATTAGAATAACCAATCATTAGTAGGGATGATATCATATCTATAGCTTCGCAAGAAACATCAATTTTTATTTTAAAATATATGCTTTATAGTTTTTACAAAAAAATTGTTTCTTTTATTTTTCAGATTTCTGAAAGACATAAGTAAGAGAACATATATCTTTAACGAGAGGTAGATAACATGTAGAAATATTTGAAGGAAAATTTATTGACTTATATAAATCTCTTCAAACAATTTGCTTCCATATAATCAATAAATATGGATCTTGAAGTGTGATTCTCAAAATCTAAGAGTAAATGGATCAAATAATCTCATGGGATGAAAGAAGTCAATAAAAATATTGTAGATAATACCCATGCATTTGAAAAAACACAAAAGTATTTCATTTATGACAATGATTCTTAGTTGTATGTTAAGGTAAAGAAAACTAAATAACTTGACACATTTTTACAAGAGAATGTCAAAATTCATGATGAGGAATTTAAAAGAATTAAAAATGAGGGTAAATATAAATTAAAGATGATAGAGGATGATAGATCCATTTTAAATATGAAGTTCCTTGATATTTAAATCTGATTATAAATCTTGAAAATTGTTCAATCCATTTCTTCACAATAAGTTGAGGAAAAACTTGTTACTGCCATAAAACCTTCAAATGAGGATTCATGTATTAAAAAACTCTAATTGGTGTAAAATAGACATTGAGATTATCTTATGATCAATATTTGGCAATCTCAAAGTAAAATTTACCATTCATATTAATTTATAAAAAATTTCTAAATTTTTTTAGGGATAATACAGATAAAAAATAAAAATTTATACAAAATGGATGAAGAAAAATAACAATAATCCTACCACTATTTCAAGGGTGTAAAAAAGAATGTGGATGATATCTTGTTCCCCAAAATAATATCAACCAGTTGATGTAATTTCTCAAAAATAGTATACTCTTAGTTCTATAAAATTTGGATAGTATATAGTCCAAAGAAGAAAACTAAGGTTTGTTTATAGTTGTTGGTATTGTAAAAAGTTTGGGTATAGGGAATTATATTTTTGAAAAAATCTATCAATATAAAAATATCAGAGGAATTATATGTTAAGGGGGTAAAATAAAGACTAATGTAAAATCCACAGATTAAGAAGATAAATCTATTGATCCTAAATAGATTTGAGATACTTGGAGATCATTTTGGAACTTATATTCAGGGTTTTCATAAGACTGATACATACTTAATTAATTCATCTAATAATGTTTTAAAAATAAATAAATAAATAAGTCCATACAATCTAATTAATTAAGGATAGATATCTTTGGGATAGGATCTTAATAAAGTTATAAACCAAAATATTCCCAAGAAGTTTCAAAAGAATAGTGAGTCATCCTTAAGCAGTAATAAGTACTATAATGTTGTTCTAAAGAATCCCAAGAAGTCCAAGAAGGGTTTCATGGAAAATAGGATCATATGGTTTTATTGTGGTAAAATATTAAACACCCTAGACTCATGAAAAAAATAAATGGATGTATGTATCAATGGAAGAAAGAAAAAGAAAGGTAGATGATCAATCCTAGAAATAAACAAAGGAATGGATTTGGTGAAGAACGCTCTCAAGAATCCATGTTAAAGTTACAAAAAGGATACTTTTGTACCCAAATAGTGTGTAGTTATTTAGATAGGAGATTTAGAGAGATATATAAATATAGATAAAGTATAAGTAAAATATTGTGCTAAAGGAAAAAATAGGTTCCACAAAAAAATATGAATTTTATGAGAGGTTAAAAAAGAAAACATGAACCAAGAGCTTCAGTAGAGATATGTAGAAGGTTTAAAGAGGTTATAAAAAACTCAAAGGTTTGTCTAAAAATATCACCAGCCTAAGAAGAATTTTTGAAAAGATGAATATTACACCAAGTTATAGTTGTACCTTAATGTATAAAGAAAATAAAAATATCCCACATAAATAAATGGAATCTGTGAAGTGATCCATGATACCCAAAAATCATATTTAAAAACCAGATGTGTAATTATGGAATATGGAAATAAAAGCATGATTAGGTTGAGAAAATACTATAATCCTTATTATTAACATTGTGAAATGATATTTTCCACCTTATTCCGTATCATTTGTGTTTTATTCGTGTACTAACCAAGATTGGTGTTGAAGGTGGAGCTATTTCTCTTGGGGAGAACTAGAAAAGGTGTATAAGCTTCCAAAAACTAGGTATCCAAATGAAGAAGCCTCAATCCTAGAATAATATATAAATTATTATTCTAAAGAGCATGTTTTAAATTATATCATCCTTTATAAAGATATGTTTGATGTAAAAATTGTATATCTACTTATACTAATCCATTTTAGTTAATTATCAATATAAGATATACTGAAATATATATATCGAAGAGATTCACCATGATAACAAAAAATGGAGTGTCTCCTTGAGGGGGTGGATAGTGTAGAAGAGTTTTAAAAGATTCCAAAATTATTACTTCATAAAAATATAAAATTATGGAAGGTGTTTGTCAAGATTTAATTGAAAGGGTATGATTTAATATTCTCTCATCCTTGGTTACAAAAAAATCAAATTCTAACATTAAAGAGTAATTTTTTTTAAATAAAGACATGAATGTGAAAGATTAAAGAATGTTCAATTATTTTTTCTAAAGTGTAAAACTTACCAATTGTGTTTTAAAGTTTTTTCTATGTGTTTTAAAGTGAGTTCAAGAATTCAGGTTGAAATATCCCATGTCAATCTATATAAAAATTGGTATTAATGTAATTGTCTTGACTTAAAAATAGTTGGACAAATCTTGATGAAGGTAATGAGTAGTTTCGTTTGTCGTGGGTATAATATTACTTTGATTATAGATAGATTTTTTGTCTAAGTAAATCCATCTTGTTTTCTACATCGATCATGGATCAAGAATACTTAGAGTGGAATGATTAATGTAAACTTCTAAAGAATGTATTGATACCATCCTCTCTCAATTACTTTTTATTTAATTGTCAATAAGGAGGACAGAAGAAAATGAATGATTAATAGGAAAGGGTGATATAATAACATGATGTTTTAATAAGAATAAAAAAAAGGAGTTACACATATTGACATATCATTTTAGTTTTTATTAACAACAAATACAAAGGGGGGTTGTTTAGACCACTTTTTATGTGTTATATTTTTTGTTAATAATATTGGGGTATCAATGGAGCTTTATATCAATATGGTGAATAATAATAGTTTGGAAGTTGGTTAGATAACCCATGATCATTTTTAAAGAAGAATATTTCTCAAGAAGGTGTCTAGTTTTAAGTGAATAAGGATAAATAAAAAACTTGGAAGTAGGTTTTTTATGCTTCTTGTAATTATATAAATGAATTGGTAATATTATGCCTTTGGTGTTTTGGAGATCCATTCACATTGAAGGAAAAATATATTTTAAGAGATTGAGTTTCATGGAGATTTTATAATGGTGAATTTTATATATCTATGAAGAAGTAATGTGTGAAGTTTTATCCATATGTTTTCAAGATTAAAAGGTTATGTTAGAAATAACTTAGATGAATCTTATAGTTAAAATCAAATAATAAGGTAAGGTGGAAGGCTGGTATTTGGTTCCTGAGTATTTTGATTTACTAGATATTCCTATATTTTTATTTTTGTTATATTTACAAAGTAAAGTTAAAGGAAGAGGAAGATAAATATATCATTAGCCCTTAATCCAAAACTAACCAATAAACCAGGCCATCATAGACACATATTAAAGATTAAAGCTATGATAAATAGGACAATATGTGTGAAGTCCATCATGGGTCATCATGAGCCTAAGGAGAGAACACCCTGTTTATTTTGGTGGGGAGTGAAGTTAAGAGCTACTTTTTGGGGATACATAGAAGACCCGCTGAGCAGGTTGGGCCCAAAAGTATTTTATGTTAGGGTAATAGAGGTCTTAAGTCGACAAGGAAGTGATCATCTAAAGTATCTCTTAATATGGTATCATGTAATACAGAACATTATTTATCATTTAATATCTTTTCATTATCAGGAAGAAATGATTTTTTTGGGTTCAACATCTTCCATGTATGACTAAATACACACCAAGTATATAACTTTTTTTCGTATGTCACCATTGATGAAAAATAGAAAATCTATTGGAGATTCTATAATGCTTGTGGAAGTCTTAAAAGAAAGGACAAGATCACTATAAGCTATTAAACTTCCTGCTTAGAAATATCTAAAGCGTTGGTAATTCTTTATAATACCATTGAAAGATACACTGTAAGGATTACTGAAAGTTAATAGAAGATTCACTAAAAGATATAGACATTGTAGGTCTATTAAAAGAAGGTGAGTATATCAGATGAAGAAATTTCATAGAGTATATCAATATTTATGTAAGGGTAATCCATGTAAGGGGATTCGAAAACAAATATCCATATAAGGATGGTTTATTTATGAATATATAGATTGACATAAGAGTGTCTATATACAAGTAAACCACATACATGTAATTTAATTATGAGTGAGTTATGAATATAATAATGATAATCAAACTATGCTTTCAATAATGAAATATCATTATATTATTTATTATGATTATAGTAGTGATGAAAGGAGAAGATCATAAAGAACTTTATTCCATGAAGGAAGGATAAGTTACGAATATTTTATGCATAATTCTCATGCATACATGGATATTATTTATGAAGCAGATTTTTTGGACTGTTGCAGAATTAGTAAAAGGAAAGAAGATAAAATTCAAGTATTTGGGAATTTTTAATGGGATTATTTTTGAATTAAAGGCCTAAAAATTTGGGAGTCTAGATTATAGAGAATTATAGAAGTAGATATTAAGACAATTATATAAATATAATGAAAAATAAGAATAGGAATTAGCAAGATATGTATTCTAAAATTTTAATAAGAACAAAGTAAAAATAACTAATGTTACATTAATAATAAACACATAATGTAAGTTGAAGAAGAGAGATGTAGAGAGGGGGGATATGAGATATATATATATATATAGTGTTATCCTTTTTCACTAAAAAAGAATAAGAATTAAGAGGGAAGAAGACATAGTGTTGTGAAATCCAGTTTTCATAGGAATAAGAGTCTTTAATTTTTAAAATAGAAGAAGAAAAAGATAGATAGATCATATCATATATTTTCTTTTAATTCTATGAATAAAAATAAGGATCAGTCCTCCATTTTTTAATACTATGAAGAATAAGAAGGTTTATGCACTGTTTTGTATACAAAATAAGTAAAAGTGTTGTTTTCATGTTGTTTTTAATGAAATATAATAATAAGTATATCAATAATCACATCAATAACTTAAAGAGTCTATATTAGTGAAAAAAATCTTATTGTTTCCATTTACTTGAGTGTACACTATTTGAAAGCATTATAAATACCCAACAGGATGCTATAAAATGTGAGATGCACTATACACTATCAAGAGATGTCTAACACAATTTCATAGATAAACCCTACATTTTATAGCTCAAAGGTTGATACTAGTGGTTTGTGTGATCATGGTTTTTTTCCATTCTTAGTAAGGATTATCCTTTCTTATTGAAAGTTAAACCTTGTAAATTGGTTGTCCCTTTTATGTGTGTGTGAGTTTGGATGTTCTAGTGAATGAAGGAAAGATATGATAATGATATATTCATTCACTTAATAATTTTTTTAAATAATATATCTTGGTGGAATTCTTAAGTTTTTGTGTTTGTTTACAAGGTTTTTATTTGTTTATAAAATTGGTTAACAAATAGGTTTTGAAGTTATTTGGAGTTTTTAATTGAATTTTGGATAATGAAATATTATCACTCAAGTCCTAAATAATTACATGGTGTGCATAAGTGATAAATAATCAAGTGGATAGTGTAATTCATGAAGAATTAAATAAATTTCATAAGTCTTATGTCTATAAGTAAATATTATATCCCAGGAACACTATGTGACTATTAGTGAGTGTGGATCTTTCTTTCATCGAAAGCATGTCCCGAGTGAAGCATATAATCCCTAAAAAATCACATGGAGTGCATAATTTAAGTTAAGGGGACAACATAATCTTGAAGGATTCATGAAAATGGTCTTAACCAAAGGGGTGAATAGTAATTTTGGCTTTTTAGGTTTATCATGGATATTTTCCTATAAATAAACCCATAATACTTTCACTAAGTGAGCCTAAAAAATTACCAATAGGATAATATTGTTAGTAATTCATGGGATTTGGAAAGAAGTGTTTAGTGATATAGATATTCATAATTCATGCATTTAATTGGTCCACATAAACATTAGGAGTCTTATGGTGAATATTGTGACACATAAACCTTAATAAATCATGTGTTGAATAGTGTGATGCAAAAACCTTAAGAATTTATGCAGTGAATAGTGTAGTATATAAATATTTAGTAGTCACATAATGAAAAGTGTGGCACTTAAACCTTTAGGATTCGTGTGATGAAAAGTGTGCCACTAAACATTTAGGATTCATGTAGTAAACAGTTAATTTTTTATACATGGTTATAATTCTATATTTACATATTACTATGAGAAGAAGAGATAAAAAAATTTAACAATGAAACAAGATCAAAGGGGCAGTTGTTTTAATTTTTTATAAACTGATTCACTCCCCCCCCCACCACCACTTAGGGTATTTAATCTAGTGGGTTTAATGATTGGTATCATAGGGAAAGTTTAAAATTAGTAATTTTATCTCAATGGAAGTAGTGGAAATTGTTAATCACGGTGATATTTCAATATTTTATGGAAAAAAATCAAATATGGAGGAATCAGATGTATCGCTACTTTTGATCCTTAGGCATAGATATTTTTACAGTTATGATGCATGGTATTTCCATTATTATGGATAGTGGAACTTTATCAGAAGTAGGCTAGATAAAGTTGAATGTTGACGCTAGAGGAATCAATGCTTTAGGGGGGGCCTTATCCGACACAATCTAAATGAAGGTGATGTTATGTAAATATTCACATCCCATGTGGGAAAAGCTACTAAATATATAATAAGGTGATTCAAAAGTTCAATATTATAAATTTTAGGTAATGTGGAACAATTATAAGAACTTAAGGATACACCATAATTATTTTTTTAATGCATTATTTGATCAGGTGAATGTTTTTATGGAGGACATGTGTGGTCTTGGATAAATAATCGATGGTGTAAAAATATTAAAGAAAATTTTGAGAATACTTCCATCTCAGTTCAATTTGAAATTCTATGTACTAGAAGACAAAGATCCAAAGGAGATGGAATTAGATATTATTCATAGTACTCATATCACATACAAGATGATAAATGATGATAAAGAGTCTATGGAAAAGGGGAAATATAAAGAGGTGGAATTCAAGGCCATAAAAAATATCACCATAGTGGATTTCTATGAATAAGAATAGGTGGATGAAGTCATGCCATTCCTTTCCTAAAATTTGGAAAGTGGAAAGAAACATTTAAATGTAATATTCCACTCATTTGTTTTTCATATGGAAAAGTTGGGAACCTTGCAGTAAAGTGTCCCAAGAATTATCAAGATGATGATGAGAATGATGATATCACCATGAATACGTATTTGGGAAATGTGAAATGAATGAGAGGTATGAAATATAATTTCTTCAAGAAGAATAATTTTCTTTCACTATAAAATAATGGTTTAAAAGAAAGTGAGGAATAATAAATTTGAATATTGAAAATATTGGAGTGAAAATTACATGGTGTCTATTGTAAGAAACTCTCAAACAAGAGAATAAAGTAGAAATGATGAAGGAGAAGTAGAAGGAAGAGTTGAACTATAGGTTAAACCAAAATTCATGTTTGAATAGATATATTTTTAGAGAGATTAAATAAATAAATTCAATAGAGTGGTTAATAATACCAAACTCTATATGTTGCAATAAGAATAACAGAATTCTAAGTTGAGGGAATAAATTTATAAAATCAAACCTACAAAACTAGAAAAATCAAATAAGGTCACTAAGTACAATATCAAAATTGAATAAAAAACAAGGTTATCAATGGTTTTAATAAAAAAAATGAAATCTAAATCTAAAATTATAAAATATCATGAGTATGAAGTTTTCAGAATGTGATAAAAAGTTGAAGATCAGGAGAAACATTTGACTCCAGACATGACATCAGGAAAACAGATCACACGCGTGATAGAGATAGTAAAGGCGGAGCATAGGGGTCCTGAAAATAATCAAAGGGATATCAATAGAATCAAAATACATATTAGAAAAAAAAATATAGTTTGTGAATTTATCATAAACCAAAATTAGTAATGGTTGACGCTAAACCACAAGCAACCACTCTGAAGTTGAAGGTTGATTTGGGTAAAAATTAGAATATTCATAGAACCCAAGGGAAAATCAGTGCTAAAAAATGACACATATGGGTGAACCTCAAATTAAGTGTTATTCTTTATTCAAATATTGGAAATTTATAAAATGTTTGTTTTATATCCAAGAGGTATCTAAGGGCATAAGATAAGTAAAGGAAATTAAATATAGTTCATTATTCTAAGAATGCTTTTGATGGTTATTATTTTTTGTGTGGAGGATTTGGACATATGTCTAGATATTGATCATTTACAATAAAGAATAATTTTTTGATATGGACTCAAAGTATTTTTATATAGTAGATAAAGGAATAATCAAGAAGATTGGAAATGAAAAATCAATTTTTAGGATTTCAAAATGAATTAGGGCCATCATGCTCTGAAGAAGATCAATCATTTAAATAAACATCAAGCATAAATCCAAAGACATTATTTAAAAATAAAATATAAGAGCAGAAGGTAGTTATATAAATTTACCTAAAATCGTCAAATCACATTGTTTTGTGATCCATGAAAGTGGATGCACTTCCTACATGGTGGGAAATAAGGATCTTATCATAGTAATCAAGAATGATAGGTAAGATTTCATTATATTTGAAAATGATGAAGGTATAAGGATAATTCTCTCCAAGAAAGTAAAATTAAAAGGTAAAGATATGAGATGATCAGATGTCTTGGTTGTTGAAGGTCTCCATCACAACTTGTTGTGTGTCATCCAACTGGGTGACTCGGGTCATGCAATACTATTTACCAAGATGACATGTATCATCAAGGTAAAAGATTCTTCAATTATTATGCATGGGAATATCATGAAAGGTAATCTATAACAAGTTAATGGAGAAAAAGATATGTGATTTATATATAATGAAGAATAAAACAAATTGTTGAATAAACATATTTTCTATTAGATTCAATAAAACTTGTAAGATCTAGGGAAAGGTGATGGTGATTTAGATCTCCCTATGTTATCATGTGATTTTACTCTCACATGTGATGCTTTCCAACATGGGAAGGTCACTCAAAAAAACATACAAGGAAAAAGAGAAAAGGCCATAAAGAGTAATTTAATCGATATATATTGATGTTTGTGGAACCATATCACTCAGAGCTATTGATAGGAATTGATATTGTGTCATTTTCATTGATGATTACAATATCATGGCATGGATTGATTTTACCACCCATAAGTTTGAGTTATTTGGTTCCATAATACAATATCGAATGGAAGTTGAAAAAATTCTTGATCGAAAAATTTAAAGATTATGAATGGATAATGGCATAGATTTTATCAATATCTAGGTGAATATTATCTCAAAAAACATAAGATAATACACTATGTTTTAGTAGAAATAACTCCACAGTAAAATGGTGTAGTTGAAAGGAGTAATTTAATTATGAACAACATGTCTATAATGATGCTCATTGAAAAGGACCTACTAGAAACATTTTGTGAGGAAGTAGTCTTGACATCAATAAACATCTCTAATAGATATTTGTTGGGTGTATAATAATATAATACTTAATTCAAGATGTGGCATTTAAATAAGTATACATTGATGTACTTCCAAGTTTTTGGAAGTAAGTTTTTCATTGTTGATAAGAAGAAACACAGTAAGTTTGAAACCCATTGAAATGAATGGACATTTCCTGGCTACTTAGGAAAAAATAAGATCATATAAATGATTTAATAAATAACTAGGAAAGGTTTTGGAGAGAAATGATATGGTTTTGGTGGAGAATAAGTAGAACATTTAGAAAATCAGTGAACATTATTGTGAGGATTTTAATGAATAGATGAGCATTTCAAGGGGTTAAATTTATTGAGGTAGATTCAGAAGACGATTTAAATGATGATTAAGATGAATTTAAACCAATATCATCACATATTCTAAAGAGAGAAGTTGAAATTTATAGGTAGAACATCATCAGTGATCAAACAGAACATGTTTGATGAGTAGAATGAAGTCTCTATAGTAAACATCTTTCCTATAATAAGTAGAGTCAAAATGTTTTGATGAAGTAACAAGAGATGAGAATTGGGTTCAAACGATGAATGAGGAGCTTCACCTAATCGAAAAAAATTAGACATGGTAGATTGTTTCAAGGACAATAGATAATAATATCATTAGTACCAAATGGGTATTCCAAAACAAATTGAATGAATATATAATGGTTATTCAAAATAAATAATGATTGGTGTACAAAGGATACTCTTAGATCTATAGAATCAATATATATGAGATAATTTCCCCTTTTATATGGTTGGAGACTATTTAACTATTATTATCCATAGTAGTGAAAAGGAAATTCATTTTTTTCAGATGGATGTCAAATCCCTATTTTTTAAATGAAGTTTTGGAGGAAGAGGTACATCAAACATCTGGATGGTTTTCTTATCCATGAATATGAGAAAAAAAATTGGTTAAATAAGGTAGTTTATGAATTAAAGTAAGCACCAAGGGAATGGTATTCATGAATTCATTAGTATCTAAAGAATCTCAATTTTAATGTGAAGGATTAGATTAAACTATGTTAACAATAAAAGTAATAAAAGGATAATGGTGTTGGTGTATATGGATGACATAATATTTGGTGGAGCGAATGAAGCATAGTGAATTGTTTTACATAATTCATGAAATTTGAGTTCTAAATGTCAATTATTTATGAGATAATGTTTTTCCTTAGACTATAGGTGAAATAAGAAATTAATGGTATGTTCATTTCTAAATATAAATATGATAAGGATTTTCTAAGAATATTTGAAATGGAAAATTCCAAGGACAGGACAACTAAATTTGAAACTCATATGAAATTGTTGATGGATGATGAGGGAAACATGGTTAATTTCATAGAATATAGAAAAATCATGGGAATATTTTTTTAATTAATAGTGACATGGCCCGATATAATTTTTTCTACATTCCAGGTGGCATGGTATCAAAGTAATACCAAGAAAAGCTACTTACTTGTAGTGAAAAGAATGTTTTGGTATATCAAAGGAATATAGGATTTAAGTTTTCTATATAATCACATATATCAGGAATATTTATTGGGTTATATTGATGTTAATTTGTCCAGTTCAGCTGATAAAAAAATTCAAGATCAGTTTGTTCATTCTATATTGGTGGGTTGTTAATTTTTTGGTTAATAAATAACTAAGACTGTGTTTCTATTAGCACCACATAAGATTAATACATTATGGATTCTCAAGTTAACTTGAAGTTACTATGGATAAATCAATAGTTTGAATATATGGGAGTTAAAGTGAATTCTATGATTATAATCCAATGTGATAATTCAAGCTCTATAAATATTAGAAAAAATATCGTCTATAACTCATGGGAGAAGAACATTGAAATCAAGTATCATTTTATCAAGTATCACCCATGATGTTTTCTTTCATCATTATTTCATAATAAAAAGAAAACGTTTAGGAAGGATAGTGAGGTTGGAGTGTGTGCTTACTAAAGTACAGGTTTTAGAAATCCTAATAAATTACTTACCCAAATAAGAATTTGAATGGAATAGGATGACTCTTGGAGTTCAGTTGAACCCCCACACTTAAGTAGTGTAGATTTGGAACCCCCTCTCCTTGGGGTATGGTTTTTTTCTATTTGATATTGTGTGATATTTACCATGTTGTAGACAACAAAGGATTGACCTTTGGGTTTGTTGAAAAAGGGAGAAAGGTATTGATCAAGAAAAGGGGGAGAAGCTAATAGGGGGAGAAGAAAAATAGGGTGAGTTTTGGAAAACAATATGATACTAAATTTTTTATGTCATTGAATACATGTCATGAAAGGATAATCTTTAGTTCATGATGAATGAATTTACCATGTGTGTTTTGTGAAGTGATCTTGAGGGCTAGGCATGTTTCATGAAAAGGGGGAGAATATGATAGGAAAAGCATTGAAATAAGGGTATTTTTGGAAAACCTGGTAATGTTTAAGTTGTTCTATCATTGAATACATGTCATGAAAGTATGATCTTTGTTCTGTGATACAATAATTTTCCTTGTGTGGTTTGTGTAGTGATCTCAAGGTCTGGGCATGTTTCAGCAGTTTGTAATGATAATGAAGTTCTTTATTGATAATATTTTTATGTTACTCTTGTTTCTCACATAGATATTGTCTCATATGAGTGTAGAGTACATGTTGAGTAAGTCTTTGATCACTATTTGAATATTTTTTTATTAAGTTGGATGAATGAGTTTGAAGTGTTTTCAACAACAAAAAAGGAGAATATTTTTGAATAAAATCCTTCTTGGTGGAGTTTTTCGGTTGTTGTGTTTATTGAAAAGGTTGGAAGTTATTGAAAAAATCAGTTCAAAAAAGAGGTTGTGATGTTATTTAGTGTTTTTCATTGAATTTTGGAAAATAAAATATTAGTATGTAAGTACTAATGAATTACATAGATCATGTAAGTGTTAAAGAATCATGTTGAGTATATAAGTCCTAAGGAATTATATGAAGTGTGTAATTCCTAGGCATGTAGGTACCAGGATCCTAAGTCATTCACATATCCCAAGAGTGTCATGTAACCAGTAAATAGCACTGGTCTATCCATTATTGATAGTGCATCCCATATGGAGCATGTAATCCCTATAAAATGACATAGAGTGTGTAAGTGAAGTCAAGTGGACCATGTAACCGTAAAGGATTTAGGTGGATGGGCTTAATCAAAGGGTTGAATATTAATTTCATCTTTACATGTTTATTGGGTATATTTTCCTACAAATAGACCCTTAATCCCTTCACTAAATGATCCTAACAGAATTACCAAAAGGATATTATTGATAGAAATTATTTTGAGTCAAAAATAAGTGTTAAGAAAAGGTGATACATATAATTCATGTGCATAGGTGGTCCTCATAAACATTATGAGTCATACGTGGAATAGTGTGATGTATAAACCTTAAGGAGTCGCATGGTGAATAGTGTGAGGTATAAATCCTAAGAGGTCATGTAGTGAATAGTGTAGTGCATAAACCTTTAGTAAGAATGAGGTTTATAGTTTCGTATTAAACATTAAAGAGTCGCATGGTGAATAGTAAAATCTATACAAATATCTCATAGTGAAGAAGGATCATTACATAGAGGGAGTTTTGTAAAATATAAGTTAACCGGGAAGGATATTTTCATATATTTGATGAAAAAGGAGAATAAAATCACACCCATTAAAGTTTGAATCCACTCAAAGATGATAAATATCATTAAAATATTCTTCTAGAGAAGTAGTGGGTTCACATCAGCAAAGAGAGAAGTGATCTTTAAAAGAGTGAATAGTTTTAAACCAAGAGTATAGTGAGTCTGGTTTAAACATTATAACATCAGTGCACTGTAGTGGATCTTGTATATTAAAAAATTTCCTTTATATTATCTTTGGAATAGCCCAATTAAGTGTTAACCAAGTAAAATTTATGTGTATTATGCATAATTTTAATTCTAAATTTACATATTATTGTGAGAAAAGGAGATAAAATTGTTTTGTTTAACAATAAAACAAGATCAAAGGAGAATCTGTTTTAATATGTTATACCTTGATTCACCCTCCCCCCAAGGTATTTAACCTAGTGGGACCAAAAATCGTGTAGAATAAAGGGATAAAAATATAAAATTTATTAAAGATACCCTAACACTGATTCACCCCTATCTCTATTTCTAATAAAATCTTAAAGTCATTTTACAATTATGATACTAATCAGACCTACTTAATAAATTTCATGGGTTTTCACTCTATTGTACCCTATTCAAGATACCCATACCCAAACCCCAAGTATGTACACACATCATACATAAAAACATGGTATATATTTCTTAATATTAAAGAGAAAACCTACCTCATACTCATTGAAGTTAACATATATGATATCATGGATTAATTTAACCTCGTTCTCATTTACCTAATCTATAGAATTATTATTACTCATTTAGTTTAATGGAAGATAATTTTATATTTTATGGATCCCCACTCACCTAGTGTCTCTCATCTTCACTCTCATATTCATCTCTCCTCTTAGGGTTTCATGGTGTTCCTCAACAGTGATGGTTCTTCAACTTTTTCTCATACTTATTCATCCTTCCTTTTTTATGATTTTATTATTCATTCTCATGTTATCCTTCTTCCTAAAGGATTATTATTCCTTGGGGTATCTTTTCTAGAATTCACTGTCATGGTATCTCTTCTATTGTTCTTTCAGTCTTCCCATCTATATTTGTGTGCTGAGGAATCCCTTGGTTTTCCAAACCCTTCTATGGCCTCAATATCCTCTATGCCTCTCCAAGTTGGAGTTGGAATTTTGGGAACAAATAGGTTTCGGGTTAGGTGTTTAAGTGGTCGAAGGGTATTTTAGTGCTACCATGGTTGGCTTGTCCTGGAATCTTCTGGTTCTCTGCTCCTTAGATTTTGGCATTGTTTGGAACCCAAAACCACTCAAATCCCTACTCTGACCTCATGTTCTCCTATTCCTCTCCATGTCAGATCTCGTGTGGTGGTAACCATGAGGTTTTGGGATGTGTGGTTCAGTGGCTGTCGATGCTCTAGGTGATTATTGATTCAATTTTCTCTTGTGAAGATAGGTACTAGTTTGTCAAATCTACTTGGTGTTTATTTCTCAAAGGCATCATTTAAGTGTTGGTGTGTTGTTTTGTGAGCAATTTATCCATTTGATACTTGTTTTATGTTGAATTCATTTTTTGTTTCTGTATTCGGTGATTTTTCTAGTGTCGTAACTGATGTCAGCATCGATAATCGACAAAGGTGGAGTGATGTGAGAATGGGTTTTTCAATGATGTAATATATGTTGGGATGATCTCTAGTGGTATCCTCAGTGATGAAGTGTTTACATAATGGGGTGAGACTCTATGAATCTCACATCTTTAGATTTTGTGACCCGAGGATGGGATACAAAGATCTTTTGCTTTTAGAATTTCAAATTGGGACTCTGGTTTTGATATATTGTGACTTAGGATAGGTGGTTTCGGTGTTATTTTTTTTTTTCATGTTTTTTAATTTTTTAATTTGGGTAGAGGTTTTTTATGAATCCTATAGCATGTGAGGTTCCTACTTAACCATAATGTGGATTTTTAAAATTACAAAAAAATGGATTTTGAGTGAATTAGTTTAATGATCGGGTGATAGATTATGACTTGAAATATGTGAGAATGTATAGAGAGATGGGGAGAATATGCAAGGGGTTATTGGGTTTTTATGGGTATGTTAGAGGGAGGCATGACATGTTTATACAAAATTTAATAGAAAAAATAATATGATTAAATTTTTTTAAAAAAAATATATTATGGTAGGACACCATACTCTCACTGGCCCTTCATCAGGAATTTGGTGGCCCTCCACCAAGAATTTATTGGCCCATTGGGATCTTAATTGTAACACCCCAATCTTCCATGGTATGCTTCTCTTTGAATAATACAGTAGCGTGTGTTGTACGCAACTTCGAGTTCTGACACACGCTGCAACCAATCAAACTTGCCGTTATGAATAGTAATACCCACTTTTTGAAATTTTATAAATTTTATCTCTCAAAATGGTATTCTTTTTTGGATTTATAATATCGAATTTATCCTATGGTGAAATTTTAGTACTTTTCGGATAACTTTTATATTTTTATGAATAGTGAAAATTACTAAATTTTAATTAAAAACAACCTTTTTAATCAAAATAATTAATAGTGATAAATTATGAATTTGAGTGGTTTTAAATTATATTTAGAATATATTTTTACTATTTAATACAATTTTGGTCATTGGACATAATTTCACAATTAAACCAGACATAAACAAGTGTCAATCTTTTGATATTTATTATTTCTTAAAAACACGCTTTTTGTTTTGATAGCGGAAATTAATTTTAAATTGATTTATGCCACTTATGTGTTTTGAATTTGTAAAAATGGATTCAATATTTGGAATCAGGATGTATAAATTGTGTAAATAGTTAACTTTTATTTTTAGACATTTTGAATAATTACTTCGGTAAATATTTTATTTACCATGGTTAAAGGGTAAATCCAATAAATAAGGGTAAAACAATAATATTATAATAATAATAAATTACCCTAAAACGTGTCCTAGCCTTATTGGTGGATACATTTACGACCATGGGCATCTTTGGGTTGATTTTGGGACCCCATGGAGCCACTTGTAGATGATAGGAACACTTTATATTAATTATGTAAAAAGTAAATATAAAAATGACATAAGCATATTCTTTTAGAAAAACAATTTTTACATAGGGTTATATATGTTATATTTTCGACTATAAATATTCCTTATAAATATAAAAATATTTCCTACCTAATGGTATTTTATTTATAATTTTTAGACATTTAATAATTAAATTTATTTATGACACAATAATGATGCATTATTTTCCTTATTAATGAAAGAATCAAATACTTGATATTATAAATATCAAAATAAATTTAATTTGAATATTTTTATGAATTACACTAATTTTATAGGTTAATATGACATATTAGGACTGGTTATAGGAATTTTTTTCGAAGTAATAATGTTGTTGTGAATTTATCAAAAACAAAATACCCAATAGTGTCAAAATTGACATAAAAGAGTTTTTAAAACAAATATTATATTATTAATTGATATTAAATTCTTAAAAATCTAAGGTTCATCAAAGAGACTTATATAATGATAGTTGTATCATTAATGGACCACTTGTGGGTCTCTAGGATGTATATGGTAATTTTATTAACTATATAATATAAAAATATAAAGTGACATGGTAAATGTCAATCTAATTAACTAAGAGTTAAAACTAAAAGATAAGGTTAATATAATGACCAAAACATGTCTAAAATCTATAGGTTGAGTTGTTTTTGACCTATACCTACCTTAACCTTTAAATAATACACTTTGGAGCCATTAGAAACCGAATATTAATTTATTATTAAATAATATTTCTAGCTTTTCCAAAGGTACCCCTCACCCCTCTTATAAAAGGGCACTCCCCCTTCTCACTAATTCACACATTCAAAGCCTTTTTGTTCGGACAAACCCTTCCTAAATACTCTCTAAACTTCCCTAACTTCGACCTAAAGGCCTTATTTTGATCAGAAAGTCATCCTAAGTATCCCTTTTGATCAAATCAAAAGGAAGAACCCGATTAAGAGGTAATGTTTTCACCACCCTCTTTCAAGTTCCTTTATTCTTCAACTTCTTCTTTCTTTGTTATTCCCATTCTAAAATAATAAATCTAGTATCTTCTATATACTATGATGTTATTATAAATATGGTACAACCATATTCAGTATTCTATCCATCCTTTGAATGACATGTCATCATACGTGTGTACGTACGGCTTACCGTCTCCACGTCGTGGTGTAATTGTTATTCAATATATTATTATTTGGATGGGTATAATAATGATGTTTAATTCATGTAAATAATAAATATAACATGATAATTATTCTTTATATATTATATACCATCAAATTATATATTATTTTAATATCAAAAGAATGATATTGTCGCTCGTGTGTATTTACGGACTACCGTCTCCACGAACACGATGAGATTCATTCCCCATCGTATCCATTCAAGTATAATTCTCATTTGATGATTAAAAATAATTTTTAAGGACTTGATATCATTCTGTATATGAATAAGATACAACCTATCCATAACAAATACGGCTTATGTAACAAAACATATAAAAGAAAACGAGTAAGTTAACACCTGAAACGACGATAATACTAAAATATTATTAATAAAGCATTATTAGAAGATCATATATGATATAAAAATTATGTATATGGTTCTTTTATAATTTAGTAACAATGTTTTAACTATTATAAAGGATTTTAACATACCATCTAATAAGGAAAAGTACAAGGTAAGGGTTTATTTCACAATCTCTTCATTATCTGAGGTTGTTTATATGTAATTATCTATTGGGACCTCTTTATCATCCACATCCATGTTTCTTAAAAATGTATTTCAAAACACTCTTACTATTTTACATAATATGGTTTAAAGTCATTTATACCCCTTTTTTACTTTTTATAAGAAGTTTATAAAGGAATCTTTTCGTCATTTTCCAAACAAGGTCCTTTTTAACCTTTTCGACAGAATTAAGGTAAGAATGTTTTTTTGACTGATACGGTGGATGTGGCTATTTTCTGACATTATAAAGTCATTGAAGCTTCCCTTACAATATTATAAGAATATTTTCAAAGTAAATGTTTTATTTAATAATTATTGGACTTTTAAATGATTTTAAAAAAAAAAGATATTTCTCTCAAATAGTTTTTATTTCATCTATGTCAACATCCTTTGATGGATTTTAAGCTTATTTGAAGTTTATTTATTATGATACAAAACTTCCATATTGTATTTATGGTTTTGTGATATGTTTGAATGTGTATGTGTTATTTTTATACCATTCATGGTTTATTGAGAAAGTATTGACATTTTGTATGCTAGTTTTAATACGAATGTTTATGTTATGTTTAAACCCGTTCATATGAGGAATGCATTGGACTTAATAAGTGACGGGTGGAGACCACTATAGCTCCTTGATGCATCGTTTGGTCTCATGAGACAAACTAGTGTCTTGGAACAAGGCCTTGACAAAATCTTATTTGTAGTCTTGGAACAAGGCCTTGACTATGTGGTTATGATAGTCTGGCATTATGCATTCCATCATTATGAAAGTGGTTATTGATATTTCATGTGATTATTCAACTAGTAGAATATCCATGTGAATAATTAAATGGAATTATTTCATTTTATTTCTTCCATATTATGATTAAGTTCAAGTTTAAAAGGCTTTTGTTTTAGTTGTACATTGCCTTAAATGTTTATTCTTATTTATGAAAGTTTCCGCTATATTGTTATCCTTACTGGGCATCTGAGCTCACCCCTTTCAATGTTTTATTTTTTCCAGGATATGAATAAGTATTTTATGAATCACCTTTAGGGATAGTATGAGGGGATATGAGTGTGGACTATGGAGACTATGTTGTTGTAGTTTTCATTTTATGATGTAATGTAAACTTTATGAATGTATCTAGTGATTCCAAGGCTACTAAACTAATCGGTCTTTCGAGACTTGATCTTTTTTGATCATTCCAATGTTATGTAATAATGCACTGACTCTGGGTAACTGGGGTCAGGGTGTTACAGTTGGTATCAGAGGAAGTTTAGTACAAACCTTGGAAGCTAGATTTAGATAAACTCTGATTAGAGAACATAGACCTAAGATGGACTTTGAGGATTAGTATAGAATAACTTCCTAGAATTTTTTTATTGTAGAGATTTTGTGAGTTTTTCCAGAAATACATCCCTATCTAGATACAAGCAGGTAGAGGAAGCTCTGGCACAGATGTACCTATGGGTAAAACCCAAAAACATCACTTTGAGCTAGACTCGAACGGGAACTGGTGTACGACAATGGGCCTTGCTGCACTCTTGGTTACGACACTCCTGGGGGATATGCTTCGGATAACTCTCATTTTCTTTAAAAATCATTATGAAGGGTTTATGAGTATATACTTCCTCAAAGAAAACATTTTTATGATTATGGATTACATCCATAAATAGTTCAATTTATGTTAAGTGTTTTATAAGTATGGAATTATGTATTTTGATTCATAAACTAATCAGGTTTATGCCATTGTTTATAAATGGTGCCTGGTGGAAGAAATGGAAACTATATCAATGCACGAACTCCGTGTAGGGATTACCCTCCTGCTCAAGATAATTATAGTGGAGCTGGTGATACAACTAGTGCTGATCATCTTATCACCATACTGGGACAACTCACTCAGGTTATGAATAATAACCTTACCCGTATGGAGCACCCTAATCCACAACTTGGAGGATCAATGTTAGATCGCTTCATGAGGAAAAAACCGCCAACATTCAATGGGAGTACAAATCCATTGGTGGCTAAGCAATGGATAAGTTCCCTAGAGAAAATATTTCAGGGTTTGGGGATTAGTGAAAGGGAAAAAGTTATCATGGCAGTTTACCGCCTCACTGGAGATGCTGATCAATGGTGGTCATTGATTAAAAACATGAAGGAAGATGATGAAATATCAAATATGGAATGGAGGGAGTTCAAAGATATGTTTTTAGAAAAATACTTTCCTTATGACCATCTATCAGATATGGAAAGTCAATTTCTGAGTTTGAGACAAAAGGAGGATGAGAATGTCGTAAAGTATGAGGCTAACTTTACAAGGTTAGCAAGGTATGATGGAGATTATATATGTAACCCAAGAATTAATATTGATCGTTTCTTTGATGGGTTAAAAAAATTTCTTCATCTAGCATTAGTCTCACAATCCTTCTCATCGTACGAAGACATTGTCTCATGTGCTATCAAGACAGAAAAGTAATTCTCTAAGTATTATGACTTTAAAGAAAAGAAAGAGAAGAAGAGATCTTCTGATCAATCTGGGAATAGAAATAAGGGGAAGAAGGGAAAGGTTGAATATCCATCCTGTAGTAAATGTGGGAAGAAACACCTCGGTACTTCCTCAAAAGGAATGGGAGTCTGTTACAAGTGTGGTGAAAAGGGCCACCAAGCTCGTGATTGAAAGGGGAAGAAGGAAGCTACCGATGTCCAATGCTACAATTGCAGGGAGATGGGACAGTATTCAAATGAATTTCCTAAGCGTCAGGGGAACTTACCTTAGAAAAGGCCAAGGGATCAAGGCCAAGCTTATGCTATTACTACCGCTGAAGTAGAAGCTCCGAAAGACGTGGTGGCAGATGCTTTGAGTAGAAAGGATCATGGAGTTTTTAACAAGATGATAGTTGAAAGGGATCCAATTTTCATAGATCTAGTGAAGATGGACATGGGAATTACCATGGAAGGTGAAACATCGATACTTTTTCAAATGGTTGCCAAACCATCTTTACTAGAAAGGATAAAGAGTTCTCAGACCAATAATGAAGAATTTCAAAAGAAGATTAAAGCTGTTAATGATGGGAGATTGATTGAATTTGTGTATGAATATGGAATTTTGAAATTTGTGAAGAGACTTTGTGTCCCCAATATACCTGAACTAAAAAGGGAATTGTTAGATGATGCTCATAGCTCCAATTTCTCTATACATCCTGGGAGCACCAAAATGTATAGAGATTTGAAGGAACATTTTTGGTGGGACAACATGAAGAGGGAGATTAATGATTTTGTCTCAAGATGTATGGTTTTTCAACAAGTGAAATATGGAAGGCAACAGCCTGGAGGATTCATGCAACCTCTTCCCATACCGGAGTGGAAATGGGATAATATTACGATGGACTTTGTCATGGGGCTACCAAAGACTCCTAGAAGGAATGATGCAATATGGGTTACTGTTGATCATCTTACCAAGTCAGCACATTTTCTTTCTATAAGAGAAGATGTAACACTGGAACATGTAGCAATACTATATATTAATGAAGTTTCGAGACTTCATGGATTACCCCTATCGATTGTTTTGGATCGTGATCCACTTTTTACTTCAAGATTCTGGAAGAGTCTTCAAAAGGCCTTGGATATTGAACTTCATTTGAGCACTGCCTACCACCCTCAAACAGATGGACAATCAGAATGGACTATTCAAACCTTAGAAGACATGTTGAGATCTTTCTCACTTGACTTTCAGGGTATGTGGGATCAATATTTACCTCCAGTAGAATTTTCCTATAACAATAGCTTCTATTAAAGTATTCAGATGACACCATATGAAGCGTTATACAGAAAGAGATGTCGCACACCAACCTGTTGGGATGAAATTTGTGAAAGAAAACTCGTAGGTCCATAACTGTTGGAGAAAATGATGGAAAAGGTGTAGGTAATCCAAAACCACATCAAAACAGCTCAAAGTAGGCAGAAGAGCTATGTTGATAACCGAAGGAAGGATTTGGAATTTCAGGTAGGAGATCATGTTTTCTTGAAGGTATCTCCATGGAAGGGAGTTATACATTTTGGTAAGAAGGGTAAATTTAGTCTCAGTTACATCATACCTTTCGAAATTCTAGAACGAATTGGGGCTGTAGCTTACCATTTGGCAATGCCGCCAAATCTCTCCAAAGTTCACGATGTGTTCCACGTATCACTATTAAGAAAATACATTCCTGACCCAACACATGTACTCACCTATGAAGAATTATAACTAGAACCTGATCTGTCTTATTGCGATGAGCCCATTAGGATTCTTGATAACAAAGAACAAGTGCTGAGAAACCGGACGACTCGTTTGGTAAAAGTGCTATGGAGAAACCATAAGATAGAAGAGGCAACGTGGGAACCCGAGGAAATTATGATGAAGAACCACCCAAGTCTTTTCATGCAGTAGTATTATAGAAATTTTGAGGATGAAATTATTTTAAGGAGGGTATAATTTAACACCCCAAGCTTCCACGGTACGCTTCTCTTTGAATAATACAGTAGCGTGTGTTGTACGCAACTTCGAGTTCTAACACACGCTGCAACCAATCAAACTAGCCGTTATGAATAGTAATACCCACTTTTTGAAATTTTATAAATTTTATCTATAAAAATGGAATTCATTTTTGGATTCGGAATATCGAATTTATCCTAGGGTGAAATTTTGGTACTTTTCGGATAACTTTTATATTTTGATGAATAGTGAAAATTACTAAATTTTAATTAAAAACAACTTTTTTAATAAAAATAATTAATAGTGATAAATTATGAATTTGAGTGGTTTTAAAGTATATTTATAATATATTTTTACCATTTAATACAATTTTGGTCATTGGACATAATTTCACAATTAAACCGGACATAAACAAGTGTCAATCTTTTGATAGTTGTTATTTCTTAAAAATACGCTTTTTATTTTGACAGCAGGAATTAATTTTAAATTAATTTATGCCACTTCTGTGTTTTAAATTTATAAAAATGGATTCAATATTTGGAATCAGGATGTCCAAATTTTGTAAATAGGTAACTTTTATTTTTAGACATTTTGAATAATTACTTCGGTAAATATTTTTTTACCATGGTTAAAGGGTAAATCCGGTAAATAAGGGTAAAAAATTAATATCATAATAATAATAAATTACCATAAAACGTGTCCTAACCTTATTGGTGGATACATGTCCGACCATATTCATCTTTGGGTTGATTTTGGGACCCCATGGAGCCACTTGTAAGTGATAGGGACACTTTATATTAATTATGTTAAAAGTAAATACAAAAATGACATAAGCATATATCTTTTAGAAAAACAATTTTTACATAAAGTTATATATGTTATATTTTCGACTATAAATATTCATTATAAACATAAAAAGATTTCCTACATAATTTTATTTTATTTATAATTTTTATACATTTAATAATTAAATTTATTTATGACACAATAATGATGCAATATTTTCCTTATTAATGAAAGAATCAAATAATTGATATTATAAATATAAAAATAAATGTAATTTGAATCTTTTTATGAATTACACTAATTTTATAGGTTAATATGACATATTAGGAATGGTTATATGAATTTGGTTCTAAGTAATAATTCTGTTGTGAATTTATCAAAAACAAAATACCCAATAGTGTCAAAATTGACATAAAAGAGTTTTTAAAACAAATATTATATTATTAATTGATATTCAATTCCTAAAAATATAAGGTTAGGCCTAGAGACTTATATCATGATATTTTTATCATTAATGGACCACTTGGGGGTCTCTTGGATGTATATGGTAATTTTATTAACTATATAATATAAAAATACAAAGTGACATGGTAAATGTCAATCTAATTAACTAAGAGTTAAAACTAAAAGATAAGGTTAATATAATGACCAAAACCTATCTAAAATATATTGGTTGAGTTTTTTTAGACCTATCCCCACCTTAACATTTAAATAATCCACTTTGGAGCCATTAGAAACCGAATATGAATTTATTATAAAATAATATTTCTAGCTTTTCCAAAGGTTCCCCTCACCCCTCTTATAAAAGGGAACTCCCCCTTATCACTAATTCACACATTAAAAGCCTTTTGTTTCATCCAAAACCTGACCAAATACTCTCTAAACTTCTCTCACTTTGACCTAGAGGCCTTATTTTGATCATAAATCCATCCTAATGATCCCTTTTGATCAAATCAAAAGGAAGAACCTGATTAAGAGGTAATGTTTTCACCACCCTCTTTCAAGTTCCTTTCTTCTTCGACTTATTCTTTCTTTGTTATTCCCATTCTAAAATAATAACTCCAGTATCTTCTAAATACTATGATGTTATTATAAATATGGTACAACAATATTCATTATTCTATCCATCCTTTAAATGACATATCACCATACATTCATACGTACGGCTTACCGTCTCCACGTCGTGGTGTAATTGTTATTCAATATATTATTATTTGGATGGGTATAATAATGATGTTTAATTCATGTAAATAACAAATATAACATGATAATTATTCTTTATATATTATATACCATCCAATTATATATTATTTTAATATCAAAAGAATGATATTGTCGCTCGTACGTACGTACGGACTACCGTCTCCACGAACGTGATGAGATTCATTCCCCATCGTATCCATTCAAGTATAATTAACATTTGATGATTAAAAATAATGTTTAAGTACTTGATATAATTCTGTATATGAATAATATACAACCTATCCATAACAAACATGGCTTATGTAACAAAACATATAAAAGAAAACGAGTAAGTTAACACCTGAAACGACGATAATACTAAAATATTATTAACAAAGCATTATTAGAAGATCATATATGATATCACAATTATGTATATGGTTCTTGTATAATTTAATAACAATGTTTTAACTATTATACAGGAGGTTAACATACCATCTACTAAGGAAAAGTACAAGGTAAGGGTTTATTTCACAATCTCTTCATTATCCGAGGTTGTTTATACGTAATTATCTAATGGGACCTCTTTATCATCCACATCCATGTTTCTTAAAAATTTATTTCAAAACACTATTAATATTTTACATAATATGGGTTAAAGTCATTTATACCCTTTTTTGACTTTTTATAAGAAGTTTATAAATGAATCTTTCCATCATTTTCCAAACAAGGTCCTTTTTAACCTTTTCGACAGAATTAAGGTAAGGATGTTTTTTTAACTTATACGGCGGATGCGGCTATTTTCCACCGTTATAAAGTCATCAAAGATTCCCTTAAAATATTATAATAATATTTTCAAAGTAAATTTTTTATTTAATAATTATGGGACTTTTAAATAATTTAAAAAAAGGGAGATATTTCTCTCAAATAGTTTTTATTTCATCTATATCAACATCCTTTGATGGATTTTAAGCTTATTTGAAGTTTATTTATTATGATACAAAACTTCCATATTTTATTGATGGTTTTGTGATATCTTTGATTGTGGATGTGTTATTTTTATACCATTCATGTTTTATGGAGAAATTATTGACATTTCGTATGCTAGTTTTAATACGAATGTTTATGTTATGTTTAAACCCGTTCATATGAGGAATGCATTGGAATTAATAAGTGACGGGTGGATCCCGCTATAGCTCCTTGATGCATCGGTAGGTCTCATAAGACAAACTAGTGTCTTGGAACAAGGCCTTGACAAAATCTTATTTGTAGTCTTGGCACAAGGCCTTGACTATGTGGTTATGATAGTCTGGCATTATGCATTCCATCATTATGAAAGTGGTTATTGATACTACATGTGATTATTCGACTAGTAGAATAACCATGTGAATAAGTAAATGGAATTATTTCATTTTATTTCTACCATATTATGATTAAGTTCAAGTTTAAAAGGATTTTGTTTTAGTTGTACATTTCCTTAAATGTTTATGCTTATTTATGAAAGTTTCCGCTATATTGTTATCCTTACTGGACATCTGAGCTCACCCACTTCTATGTTTTATTTTTTCTAGGATGTGAAGAAGTATTTTATGAATGACCTGAAGGGATAGTATGAGGGGATTTGAGTTTGTACTATGGAGACTATGTTGTTGTAGTTTTCATTTTATGATGTAATGTAAACTTTATGAATGTATCTAGTGATTCCAAGTCTACTAAACTAATCAGTCTTTCGAGACTTGATCTTTTGTGATCATGCCAATGTTATGTAACAATGCACTGACTCTGGGTAACTAGGGTCGGGGAATTACATTAATGGCCTTCCACTAGGTTCTAGTTGGCATGGGTAGTGGCACATTTTCACTACCCTTCCCACTGGACTTCCAATGGGATCACACTAGCCTTATTATGGGTTCCCACTATCCTTATAGAGGGAGTTAATATAGTTCAAATTTGAACATTTAATTAATTTATACTCAAAATATCTCCCTTGTCTCCTTTTATCCAATATTCCATCCTTAAATATGCATTTTCAACACCTTACACAACTCCAAAAATTCCCTATTCCCAATCCAAATCCTAATTTAAATCACCACCAACTTCAATTCCATTAGAGTCGAGTTTTTCTTTCCTGATCCCATTGGCCTATAATGATGTGGGTTATCATAATTAAAATTTTTATAGATATTATTAACACATATATATAAATCCAATTTGTGTGATTAATTTATTTTTAGAATGAGTTCATTTTATTATATCATGTTGTGTTTATTTACTAGTTTGATTGCCACTGTAATTCTATGTGTACTCTGACATTATATTATGGATGGTGTTTTATTATTTATTTTATATTGTATTCTCATGATATTGATGGTATAATATCCAAATTATATAGATTTTACTATCACCTCTTGACAAGAGTAGCACACGCCTGAGTTCTTATAGTGTATTCGGCTCGAACTGATGTTCGGTGACTAGGTAGGGGATGTTATAATAATTTTTCATTTTCAGTGATGAACATGCAAGGGGTTTTAAGGAAGGATAATTAAATACTTTAAATTACTGAAAAATGGGTAGGTTCAATGAAAAATAAATATAATTATGTGGGTAGTAATGTTATTTATAATATTCATTTTGATTTAGAATATGTGTACATGTCATGTATCATAAAAATGATGAAAATGAAAATTTGGGATACTATGATGAGGTTATAAGTGGTTAATTAATTTCATAATAATATTTTAATGAATATAAAAATATGCACTCTTCATATGTTGAAGTAATAATCATTAACTGAACACATTAATACCTTCAGTGCCCTATTTTTAAAAATAATTATATTGGGTTACAAAATAGGGTATATTAACCATCCAAGGATTCTTCTCTTAATTTTTCCAGATTTATATGATTATATCACCATCAAACTCACCAACAATATCCTTAAAAGTACTATACTTTTCAATTGAATTGCAGATATAGTTTTTGAAGAAGAAATTCAACACAAAAATAATGAATATGGATTGAAAATTTCACACCAAGTGTAGGCTCTATCAATAGAGAGAGAAAGAATGATGAAGCATAACTCTGGTGGGATCCAAAATCATGGAGGATCATATTATGTTTTTAGGGTGTTAAATTGTCGAAACTCAATGAAATAAAAAAAATCATATCATGAGATCATACTATGAGAGGTTTGGAAGAATATACTGTAAAAGTTGACTATATATTCACTATTTGGTTGAATATTTATCTTTAATAATTCTTAATGGATATCCCTTATAAATATCCTAAATAATCATTCCTTTAAAGTTATCCACCGGATGTATTAATATATAAATTATTTGGAAGTATTCCTATCAACTCCTTAATATTAAAGTACTATATATTTAAGTAAATAGAGAAAGAAAGAGAATCTCAAGTCTTGGAGTGTGAATATTCCAGGGATCTCACATCTCTCATTGATTTTATCCCCTATATATATAGGTATCCTTAGTTATTAAAATGGTTAATTAAAGTATTTATCATAACTCAAATACTCTATACAATAAAATTTTCATAAATTGTGTTATTTTACTTTCATTAAACTAATTATAAATATTTAACATCTTGACATTCAATTTGGTATGTTATAACTCCCTTAAAAATTATCCAATGTTGTTAATAATTTTTTTTTGATAACTTAGTTGAAGATATAAAGTAGAAGTGGCATGTGATAATATATCATACAATATGATATCCTTTATCACTAATCATAATTTAGTATATTTCATGTACTGATAGAACCCATATCACTACATAGGAAATGGGATTTTTTGTATAATCATATTTTAATATCACACTTTAATGAAATACTTTTATAATTTAAGTATACTTCACACTATTTAACATAATATGTAATAACTTGTGAAATCATACCCACAATTATTTTAGATATCCTCTAAAAATATTTTAGATGATATATTAAATAATTCTATTAGTTTTATAAAAAAAATACACATTCCAAATAACCTTTTTCATGACCTTATGGGACTTTAGAGCTTTGAAAATGATTATGAATTCTTAATTCATATAAATAAGAAAATAGTGATCTCTAGAAAAGAATTATTTATACTTGATATACAAAGATATTTTTATGAATATTCATTAAACAAACATATCTTCATACAATAATCCATCGATGTATCTCCTATATAATGTATAATCATAAGAACCTTAAATGACCTTATTTTTTTTAATTTTATTGGTTTTATAAAAACATGTTACATATATATGTAACACCTACTACATAATAATAGAACTATATACTACATCATCATATTTCAATTGAAAAATCAAGTCTCCCATTAAACTCTTTAGTGAGATAACGTAATTAAATAAAAAATGATTTCATAATAATGAGATTAGGATTCTCAATTCTTATATTCAACAATTGAACTTTCTATAAAAATTATGTTACTTTATCATATCCAATATTATGATGTATTTATTCTTATATTTTTATAAAAAAGTAAATATATAGAAATTTTCTAAATTTTTTAACATTTTTGTTAACATTTATAACCTTTACATTTAATAAATAAAAACTTTCTTTGAGATCATTTATCTTAGTAAAAAATATCAATGTAACTCTTATAATGATCATTAATTTATCAATATATACTAAATCCTTATTAATTTATGGATATGTTTCTTAGTGACCTTCATTTATACTAAACTAGTATTTGAAAAAAACATTATTTCCTTAACAATTTAATTGTTTGGGTTTTGAACTTATCCAAATTAAATTTTACTCACATTGTTCTCTTAAAAAATCATTTATTAAAATCTAATATTACAAAATATAAACACATTGTGCACTGAAGAAAAAAAATTATTTAGATTTATGGGATTTAAAGTAAAAAAATTAAAATCATATCTCATATGACATCATTATATCATATAGAATTTTTATCTTGAGAAATAATCTGAAAAAAATATTTAAAATTTGAATCATTTACATATTTTAATAAAATGTGTCATGTTAAAAATTCTCACTACTTTTATTCATATATTCCCTTTTCTTAACATGTTATAGATTTAATTATATTAATATTAACAATGTGCTTCAAAACAAAAAATAATAATTTAAAACAACATTTTTTACACATAAAATATATTTTACTTTTCAAACAAGTGACAATAATTATATAAAGATGTGAATAAATATATAGATAAAAAAATATGTATATAAATATATATAAATAAATAAATATAACATAAAATATAGAAGAAAACAAGATATATCGATGGTAAGGAAATTTTCTTTGCACATGGAGGTCCCAAGTTCAAATCTAGGCATGTGCGGATGAGTAGGGAGGGGGGAAGCACTGATAAAGGTGGGGACATCATGTGTGAGTAAGAGAGGGGATTGGGGAGAGTGTTAATGGGGGATGCTGATAAATGGGGGTGGGGTGTGATTATAGTACCTAAATAATTTTAAAATATATATTTTTCTAGTTTTATTAGTGTTTTTTTAACAATGATAGACGCACCCTTTATCAGGTCTAAAAATTATGATAAAGGGAACATTTATTAGTGATAAAAAATCACTGATAAAAGTGTCTATATTTATCATTGATTAACATGTCATCACTTTTATATCACTAAAAATTTCCATTTTAGTGTAGGTAGAGAGAATTTATGTAGTAGTGTTGATGTATGTAAATGAGCATGGCATATGTTGGATCATGTTGTTGGAGACATTCTAGAAAAATTTTACTTGTTTTAAGTCAAAAATATTATTGAAGTTACATAAAGTTACATGAATAAAGAGTTTGGTTTAGTTTTTTACAACATTTATTATATAATTAAGTTTTCATTAGTGTGGTCAAGCTTAGATTGAGAGCATACTGGTGTTAATGGGAAGTGTCTTGGTTAATCTGGATAAAGCATATGGTTGATTATGTTAAGAATTTTTTGTATCAAAAACTATGACTTATGTGAAGCCTATACCACAACAAGAGATGGATTCATAGAATAGAAAGTAACAGGAGAATTTGTCGCCAATGATTCAAAATAATTCATGAATAATTCCATTTAGAAAATGAATACTATATCATTTCATAGGTTATGATAGTACCATCACTGCTAAAAAATTGAACATTTATGATGGGTTATTTGTGATGGACTTCCATCCTTCACAAATAACCAAAAATATTTACTTTATAAAAATGGTTAATACCATATGTTGTAAAAAAACATTTAACATGATGGGTAATAGTGATGAATATGAAGTCTATCAATATTGGTCATAGCGGGATTACCCGTGCTATGGTGGGATAATGTTATTAGTGGTAGATAATCTAGTTTTTCATTATTTTTTTTGTTGTAAATATTTTACAGATAAAATATTTTTTACAATTAATCCATTACAAAAAACTAAAAAATATCATGTTGGCCCCTTTTCGCCCCCCCCCCCCCCCCCCCCGCCTTCTTGTTTATTTACCTGTGTCGTGCAGCCCTCATTGGCATGCTTCCCTCCACTAATCTCCTCCATCCTTCCTAATTTCTCCCGATTTTTTGTGATTGAAGTTTAAATCCCCTAGGTACAGATTCATCTTCCCTTATCCTTCCTTCTTTTTTTGATTCTCCCTTCCCTCTCGCTGCAATTGATTCGGCCGAACCCTACGTCAAAATATTTACCCAATTTTTGTGGTTTATTCATTCTTTGAGGCTCATATGGGTTTATTATTCTCTATTTGTATGTCCTCCATTGAAGATGACAAGTTCTAAATCCCCACAGGTTGATTCCACTTGATTTTACGTAGGTTTCCCAATGTTTAACCTTTAGATTTAAGGACGTAGTTTTATTTATTCAATGTATTTGTTCCTTTTGAATTTAATAGATATTTTCAATCAAAATATGGTTTCAAATTTGTTTTCAATGTTTTTCAAGATTCCATTAAAATTAAATGCTTGTTTAAAAATTTTTCTTAAATGGTTTGTTACCATAAGCTAACTAATTTGTTTGACCCTTATATTATTATCACATATTTGATCTTGGGTATATTTTGAGGTGTGAATGATTATAGATTTATGATTATATAATTATAAAGTGGTTACTTATTAAAGTTTGTGAGGAGGTGAGATAAAGTGTTTAGATTGTATGAGAAACCTAGGGTGCCTTAGACCTTAGAAACCTTATGTCATTTACCATGATGACAGATTGATATGTTTACTTATATACTTCCTTTTATGTTTGACCTATTACAAAGCATAATATGTGATACTAGAATTTATTCTACATGTTTATGCTTCTTGATTGTATTAATTATTTTATTGTTTTATATCATTCTTCAATGATATTTGATTATAATTCTTATGGTATTTGATGTCTTCTCATGTTTGAGATTAGTTATCATGTCTTATTGATATTTATTAAAATTTTAGTTATAATTAATAAATAATTAGTATTACATAATAAATATTTGTAATAATTGGTAAAAAAATTTAATAACCTATAAAAAATACTAACAATTATTAAAAAATCGCAATAGTCTATAAAAATTGGGTAATAATTAAAAAAAATGGTAATAATTCTTAAATTATTTGTAATAATTAATAAATAATTAGTCAATATTAGTCATAATTAGTCAATATTAGTAAACTGTGATAATTTGTATTAAATTGTTAATATATACATATAATACCAATAATTATTAAAAATTGGTAATATTTTAAAAAAAAATAGTTACAATTAATAAATAATTAGTATTTATTAATTAGTAAAAATTATTAAATATTATTAATAATTAGTAAAAAATAATAACTTGTAAAAAAATATAAAAAAATACTAAAAATTATTAAAAAAATCAATAATTAGTAAAAATGTAGTAATAATTAAAAAAATAATAATTAATAAATAATTATCCAATATTAGTAACAATTAGTAAATGTTAGTGATAATTAAAAAATATTAGTAATAATTTGTAAATATTAGTAAATTATGATAATTTGTAATAAATTGTAAAAAATATATATATAATACAAATAATTATTAAAATTTAGAATATTTATTAAAAATTTAGTTATATATAATAAATAATTAGTATTTCATAATAAATAATTGTAATGATAAGTAAAAATTAATAAATATTAATAAGAAATAGTAAAAAATTGTAATAAATTGTGAAAAAATATAAAATACTAACAATTATTAAAAATTCATAATAATTAGTAAAAATTCAGTAATAATTAAAAAAATTAGTAATAATTATTAAATAATTTGTAATAATTAATAAATAATTAGTTAATATTAGTAATAATTAGTAAATGTTAGTAATTCTTAGTAAATATTAGTAATAATTTTGAAATACTAGTAAATTATGATAATTAGTAACAAATTGTAAAAAATATAAAAATATATAATAATTATTTAAAATTCATGATAATTAGTAAAAATTTTGTAATAATTAAATAAATTATTATTAATTATTAACTAAATTTTAATAAATTATAAATAATTAGTCAATATTAGTAATAATTATTAAATCTTAGTAATAATTAGTAAATATTTTCAATAATTTGTAAATATCATATATTAATGTATATATACTTTAAATATAAAAAATATATATATTATAAAGGTCACTAACAACCCCTATGTTACAGAGTTCAAAGTTTATAAGAATATGTACACTAATCCTAATACAGGATAGCTTATCTGGGATAGACAGCACCGGATTATGGTTGATATTTTTTTATTTTTAAATTTTACTTAAATTATTTTTATTTTTATTTATAATTATATTTGAAGTAAAATTATGAGAATGTGACTTCATATTCATGATATATTCAAGTCGAGACCAAAGTATATGTCATGAGTGAGTCAGGTTTTGATGACTAGGCTTGGATACGGGTGACCATGCATGGTGTTGAGAAAGGTTGAGTTTAACGTCCCGACCCAGGTGCCACACATGGGTGCCCCAAGCCGGTCGGTAATATAACCTCAAGCGCACCTCCCCATATGCTAATGGCTGCTGACTAGCAGTGAGGGTCTGATATATCAATATGAGGAGATTATACCCTCCTTACTAAAGTATCAACAGTAGAAATAAATAAACAATAGTCAAAAGATATAATCATATCCATAATAAGACCAATATCACATAATGACCAAAATAAGAGTAAAAAATCCAAAAATAAATCATTAGATATGTCATGAAAAACACATGTCCAGTGTCAAATACAAAACTCAAAATAAAGACACTAAAAACTCCCCCAAGCGAGTCTCGACACCAAGCTTGATTCCCTCATCCCTACTTCATCCCGAATCATCCATCTAACATAGGAATATTACCCTTATCCTATCCTAAAAACATAAAGCCTATTCATGTATTTATTAGGTAGCCTGAGTAGGGTGTGAGTATAAATCAGCAGGCCACCACCAATGGTGTCTAAAAAAATATCCAGTCAATAAAAGTTCATGCAGATGTATAAAGAATAAAATACAATCAATAAAGTAAACAGTTTACATATATTCATTTATTCTTTAGTTACCCATATAAACCTCTGGGTTCCTGAGGATAGTCGAACCCTCAATACCTACTTTGTATCATTCTATATTCCAAACCATAACACATATTCAATTCACAAATCATTATAACACATGGGATTCCATTATCCATTTCATTTCAATTCATAGAAAGACCACATGGAACCATAGTCCAATTCCAACATTTTGGGCCTAGAATTCAATGTCTAGAACCCTATGATTATTTAGAACATCATTCCCTATCTCAAACCTCATTTATCATTCAATTGCATATGGGTATTTGGATCATCAGTCCATGTCATACACTCATATATCAATCAATCATATATAGGTATTTAGAGCATCAGTCTATGTCCCACACTCACATATCAATCAATCACACATATATCACATATATCATATCAATCAAAGTTAATCAACATTAAACCATTTTTTATCACTTCACAACATGTATTCCATTAAAATTACCAAACAATCATGGTTAAAAAATTTAATCACATGGAATAACATGATAAATTCACCATTAAACCATTTTGCATTATTTAAATCATATAACCCATTAACTCGTTAAGGTTAATCCAACCATCTCATAATTCCCATTGTCAATTCAAGATTCAATTATCAATCATTCTAATTTAAATTTCACAAAACATATATGAAATTAGAATTCAATATTATGGGAATTAAATTTATACCACCTACCTTAAAAATCGTTGAGGAACACTTGCTAATAGAAATCACTAATTGAAGTGGATTTATCAAGAACATGATGATGAACAAGATCTAGAATCAATTCCTAGAAATAAGATCAAATATAACAACAACCATTAAAACCTAGATCCAAACCCTCTCTAATGGTAGACAAAACATCCCTCTTTAAATGGAAAGAGGTGGAAGAGAGTAAGGAATTGAATCAAGAAGAAACCACAGACCAGAAGAGGTGTAGATTCTTCAATATGACCTTAAATTTTTAAAGAATGGTGTTTGAGAGCCCTATGAATTCATCTATAAGCCTCCAAAAATGAGAGGAATTGGGTTGACTTGGAGTAAAGTTTAGGGGTTTGGGGATTTTTAATATAAATTTTGGGGGTTTAAAATTCTATGCACACAGTTTCATGTACAGGGAGCATGGTTTACCCTAAATGTGATTCTTACCTAGGGGTGTTGCGTGGTTACTACAAAGAGGGATCACAGTATGAAAATCCATGCACCAACCAAGAAATACCCCTCCGTCTTAGGTTGCATGGTTTGTTGGGGTAGGGCGCACAGTTTGGGAAAACCATGTTCCAACCATGCACTACCCAAAAACCTTCCAACATTTTAAAATTTCTCCCAAAAACTACCCAAGGTAAAACATAAATAATATATACTCAAAAAAAGGAAAAATGGTATCTAAAAAAGAGCTCGATTCATCTCCAAAAAAGTTTTGTATCTTACAATCTCCCCACCTTATAACAGCTTGTACTCGAGCTATACTCCCAAGCATATCTAAGAATCTGAGGTAAAAATGTCAAGATAGTGAACCTACATATCCACTTATCTCTCCCATTTCTCCTCTAGAACATTACCATGTTTCCAAAATACACAAACTATCGGCATGGTCCTTCCCCAAAACACCTTCTCACTATGATCCAACACACATATCGGATGCTCCTCAAATGAAGAATTTGTATCAAACTCAACACCAACCACATCGATCACATGAGAAGGTTCAAGTTGATATCGCTAAATTTGTGACACATGAAAAACATAATGTATAGAATAATACCTCTATGGAAGAGCCAATTGGTACACCACTACCACGATTCTCTCCACAATCTCAAATGGTCCACAACTTGGGCACCAACTTTCTCTGCCTCTGAATCCTATGGTGACCCAATCTAGGTGTCCCCAAAAGAAACATATGATTAACTAACCACATTCCCTGACTTTATTTGGTCCCCAACTCAATTTCCAAAGACCTCATTCTATCTTGAACACCCATAACATAACCCAAGAACAACATTCACCCCAAGAAACCCAACTAATCAAAACTTGAGCTAATTTTCATTACAAAACCGAACACCAAGATTGCTTTTACCACAGGTCGTCCAATCGAAATGTCGGTCATAGAGTAAACCAACCACTTACTCACTATGGTTCTCCCCACCATATGTTTTATCTCATCACTACCATCTCATGGTACTTAGTGCCTCTAACATCGAAAATACCACTATAATTTCAACTCAAATTCCAATAACATACCTAATGTTTTTACCAAATCACCATGCCCAACAACTTTAAGAACACCATCCAAAATTGGCACTCAACCTTACCATAAAAATCACCTAGAGAGGACATACATAAACCATCCATATATGAACTAAGTACAACTTAGAACACTTCAAAGTTTTCTTACAATCACGAGACACACTTATCAATCCAAAACATCTACTATATGTGGATCCCATATCACTGTGTCTAATCCTTTCACCCAATTGAGTTGAACCATCACCAGTAAACTCATTCTAAGAATGACCAACATCCATTGTTGGTATATCATCGCTTTACATGGCCAAGATTCCTTCAATCATGAGGATATTTCAAGATCATAAAACCTCATGTACTAGAGTCCATGTCTGATTCTTGATAAGGTTCTATCACCAAACCTTCATTTCCTATGAAGTTCTATCATGTAACACCACACTCTTCGCAACCTTTGACACAAACACCTCAGATCACTTTTAAAACCAACTCAATTCCAAATTCAATGCTTCGTTCAATCAAATGACAACTCCAAGTACCACCTAGCCTTACTCGAGGAATTTAAACATGCACCTAATAGGTTCCTCATTAGAATTATGATTCCACCACATCCAACACATGGACTTGATCCACAAATCTATTACTGACACATCGCTCTCCACCTTAAAAGTTTTATAGTCATCTCTTTCCTCAATAAACTTCCAACTACTTCATCTCACACCCCCATCACTACAGTGCCTAAAAAGTGGCCATGGTCATCTCATCCTCAATTGAGCGTCAAATCGAAACATTAACCATCAATCATTTTTATCTTCCAAGAATATAACACTTGGATTTTATCAACATGCGACCTCCCTATAACCCTCCCTCAAGTATGATAGGTGGTGAACCACCCACCACATGGATTAACCTTTAACTTTCCCTAAGGTAACAACATTCAAAAAGTTCATTTATCCCACCGGAAAAAAACTTTAAGTAGCTTGGATTATAACTAATGCTCTCTCAGTGTACCTGAGATGATTTCAAGGTATAGGTCATGATTGTCTCAATTATGGAAGTACAAAAATATATCACTAACTAATACCACCAAAATTGATTTGTCACTGATGTCGCCTATCACTATAGGGACACCTTAACCTTTAAAAATTCTCATCTTACTTAACCAAAAACAGTTCATCAACACCCAACCACCACAACTCAAGTGGAGTTCATTTACCAGAAATCACCACCACCTCATGACTCTCTACCAAGCAGATGTGAACCAATGATCCCTTTACACTACTGCCACCACCCCACTAAAGTTCTTCCAGTACCACTCTAGTGACTTACAATGGAAACACAACGATCCATTACACTAATTCAAAACTGAATGGTCTCTTTCAAAACTAGAACTTCCTACTGTGATAACACAAAGAACAATGAGTATTTATCTCGACCCACCATCCCACACCTGGACCTCATCAGAACTCTCAAGGTCACACACCTTCCTACACCCACTCACATCACTCAACTCTAGTTCACATGAGATGTACATCACTGGATCTATGTCCAACACTCACTTACACATATAACAATGCATATTTTTTTGTAAACCTCATCAGATTCAAGGCTTCCTTGAAGTTCCCTTCCAACAACCCAACCTTTCTCACAACAAACCCAACCGCATGACCACCCCTCTCCCCGAGTGTCACTTCCTTATCTAAATATTTCATTTAGAGTTAAAATTGATCCCCAAATCGAAAATTTCCATCATGTCCAGGTCATGCTTCCAAACAACTCTTCCCCTTAAAAAAAACTTACAAACAACTACTAGAACTCAAGTGCTTCTCTGAATAAGAAACCAAGGCACAACCATACCATTTAATGAATCTCAATAGTACACACTATGCATCGATTCTACCTTTGAAACTTATCTCATGCTTCATACTCCTAGGTATCTGCAAAACTAGGCTAACCTCACCCTAGGTCACCCTCGATTTCTCCAAGACTGACAAATCATAGACACAACTTGAGTCGCATCTCCAAAACCATTGACTTTCCCACTTAGCCCTCAAGGCCAAACCCTCACTAGACAACACTCTATGCACACCACTACCCAAAATCAAAATGCCCACCTATGCCTTATGCAACCAAGAGTACTCACAACATGGAAAACCCCTCTCATGATCACCCCCAAAGGTAAAATGATACCAACTCTTCAAACTAAGGCTAGGGGTAACAAAGTCACAAGGCTCTTCCTCTATCCAACACATCAAACCTCGACATCTTTCTACTCACAACAGTAATCCTACCCCTATTATGAACACGCTGAGTCCAATGCACCAAGCTACCATGTACTCTAGATCCCACACTAGGGATACTTGCCCAAACATATCAGCACTATAATCCCAACACCCGCTCTAGTGTCCAAAACACAAATCAGAAGATCCCAACTCACAAGGGTTACTATATTCACATTTCTAGAAAAAATCTCACAACCCAAGGACCTCGCAACCTATAATCGAGTTCTTGTATTAGGGCACTCTCACTTCCCAAACCACTCATACCAAGGGATAATAAACAACACAAAGGATACTCATTTCCCATGCATCATGGTTTCATCATCTATATAAAATGAGCAAGGTTCCCACAAAATTTCTCTTCCACTCTAATACTTGGAACCAATAGTGGCTCTTGTTCCACAATTGGAGGCTCGTTTCTAGCCATGTCCTCTTATCTTACTATCAAAAATTATCATTGTAAATTCATATAACTGTAATTAGAAACATACATCTTAGGAAACATTTCACAACATCATTACATTTACAGGGATTCACATAAATCCATAAAAAATCATCCCCCGTAACTTACTGCACAGTCAAAATCGAGGCGTTATCATTATCCTTAACCATCCTACATCTAGGTAATCATTAAAAAGGGTAAAAAAATCTCATAATAAAGTTCCTCATTAGACACCCATTCACCACTTTAAAATTTTCCCGCATTTAGCTTCATTTACAAATTTCCAATTTCACTTTAGTCACCTTTCTCATTAAAATTTACATAATCAATAAAAGCACTTTCATATAAACAACTTAACCCAAAAATTGATTTTTTGTGCAAGCCTAAAAATGATGTATGTGATAATAATTCCTTAGTGACTAGAATGATTCATGAATACTAAAATATCATGTCATACTGGGACATGATTCAAATCTCATAAAATCTCAAAAACAATAATCACATCACACAAAAAGTGTATCTCCCAAGGTGAAATAACATTTAACTATAACAACGAACATCAATAACAACAATCCCACCCAAGGTACTTGGATTTTACCCTTGTACATGGGTTAGTGACTCCCATGCATGAGCTCTTAACTAAGGCTCAACTCATCCCATTCTCATGTCTACCTTTCCCAAATAGTAAGACAAAAGAAAAGAAAAACCCACCTCTAATACCACTTTGTAATGTCTGAATCAGGTTCCACATGCCAAAGACCCGATCTAGTCAGTTACATGACCTCAAGCGTACCTCCTCGTACGCTAGAGGCTACTGACTAGTAGTGAGGGTCTGATATATCAACATGGGGAGACTATACCCTCTTTACCAAAGTAGAATAATAATATAAATAAATAAATGATAGCAAAAATATATAACCATATATAGAATAGTACCAGTATCACATGATGACCAAAATAAGAATACAAAATCCAAAACTAAAGTAGTAGATATGTCATACCAAACACATGTCTAGTGTTGAGTGTAAAACCCAAAATTAATACACTAAAAACTCTCCCAAGTGGATTCTGACACCAAGTATTATTCCCTCATCCATGATCCATCCTGAATTAGTCATCTAACATAGAGATTTTTCCCTTATCCTATCCTTCAAACATGAAGTCTATTTAGGTACCGATTAGGCAGCCCAAGTAGGGTGTGAGTAAAACTCATTAGGCCACCACCAATTTAATCTAAGACAATATCTAGTCAATAATAGTGTATAGGGTTGTATAAAGAATAAAATAAAATAAAGTAAATAAAGTAAATAGTTTACATATATTAATTTATTCTTTAGTTAACCACATAAACCCCTAGATTCCCAAGGACACCCAAACCCTCAATACCTACTTCAACCTGTACCAGAGTCTAAACCATAACATGTATTCAATTCAAAAATCATTATAACACATGGGCTTACATTATCCATTTCATTTCAATTCATAGAACTTCCACTTGGAACCATAGTCTAATGTCAACATTTTGGGTCTAGAATTCCATATATTGCATGCCATGAATATTTAGAGCATCAATCCCTATCTCACACCTCATTTATTAGTCAATAACCTATGGGTATTTGGATCATCAATCTGTATCCCATGTTCATATATTAGTCAATCACATATAGATATTTGGAGTATCAAGTTGTGTCCCACACTCTCATGTCGATCAATCACACATATATCACATATAACATATTAGTCAAGGTTAATCAACATTAACCCCCTTTTTATCACTTCACAACATGTATTTCATCCAAATCACCAAAAAATAGTGGTTAAACATTTTAATCACATGGAATAACATGATAAATTCACTATTAAATCATTTTTCATTATTTAAATCATATAACCCATTAAGGTTAAGACAACCATCTTATAATTCCCATTATAAATTAATTCATAAACACATTAATTGACTAATCACACAATCCCAATTTCTCATAAATTACACAATCACAACATTACATTAATTAATTCACAAATTAATTAATCCAATTTCACAAATTTCATAATCATAGATACCTAAAAATTAATTTTTTATTCAAAATCAAGAAAGCAAATAGCATACAACCAAAGTCATAAAGGGGGGAAAATAATAGAAACCAAGTGTGTCATTTCTGACAATGAGTTTGAAATCATCAGGAAGAGATCCCAAGCTGGTGTAAGTAATTAGTCTCTCTCCTAGTGTTCCCTTTCTAGATAACAAGTTGGCTATATAATTCTCTCCATACCAAGTATTCCTAATAGAAAAATTTTGTTTGGCAAGGGTTTGACATAACCTAATTCCATTAATTAATTAATTTATTTATTTATTCAATTAAAGATTCAATTATCAATAATTCCTATTGAAATTTTAAAAAAATACATGAAATTTAAATTCAAGACTATGAGAGTTAAATTTAGACCACCTGCCTCAAAAAACATTGATGAACGCTTTCCAATGAAAATCTATAATTGAACTAGATCAATCAATAACACGACAATGAATGAGATCTAGAATAAATTTTTAGAAACAAGATTAAATGAAACAAGAACCATAAAAACCTAGATAAAAACCTCCTCCAATGGAGAATAAAACATTCTTATTTAACTGAAAATAGGTGTGAGAGAGAGAAGAATCTAATCGGGAAGAAACCATATACCGAGAGAGGTGCAGATTCTTTAATCGGAACTTTGATTCATCAAGAATGGTGTTTAAGATCACTAGTAGTTCTCTTGAAATCCTCCAAAAATGATATGAATGATTTATGTTCCAATTTTGTTGAATTTGGGTGAATTATGGGGGTTTGGATATTTTTAATCTAATTTTTGGGGGTTTAAAATTCCTCACGCATGGCTTCTTGTACAGGGCACAAAGTTTACCCTAACTGTGTGCCCTAACTATGTTCCTTACCTAGAGGTATCTCATGGTTACTACTAAGAGGGAAAATGGTTTGATAAATCATGCACAAACCATTCAATCCCCTTATGTCTTGGGTTGCATGTTTTGTTGGGTCAAGGCTCATGGTTTGGGAAAATCGTGCGTTTCCCAAATCCCTTCCAACATTTTTCCAATTTCACTCAAAAACTCTCAAAGGTAAAACCCAAAAAATATATAATCAAAAAAAGTAAAAAGAGTACCTGAAAAAAAGCTTGAGTCATCTCCATAAAAGGTATAGATCTTATATCAGGCTACTATTATTGGTTCACGATTGACACCTACTAGTTATTATGGTACTTTTGAGATGTCATCAGTTAGATCAAAGGGAGATCATGTAGAGTCATCATCATACAATGAAAAGTATGATGAGAGGTTACGAGCTTTGGATGATATTATACAGAGTATACAGATAGAGTGATAGGATGAGTGTGAGTAGTAGCGTTATAGATATGAGAAAATATTGGAGTATATACAACAGCTTCTGCATGGTGTCAGCATAAGTTTCCTCCCTTTGACCCTTCGGGTGATCCTCCTCCCTGTGATACCAGTTGATCCCCATTTCTTGTAGTAACTGTCATGTATTTTGGTTTCAAAAACATATTATGTATGAAATGTTATAACTATGCTATGGATGTTTTTTAATATTTAAAAAAATTCTATTTTTTATAATTTTATTAATTTTTTATTATTATTTTATTACTATTTAATTTAATATTTACTTATTTTCAATGGATTAAAAATATGTTTTAATTAAATTTTTAAATATTTTATGTACTTATTTGTGGCATAAATAACCAACCATCGTGAATAATTTTTATTTGATGGGCCACCGCTAATACTTATATTTGTGACGTCGTTTTCTGTGATGGATTTTTCTACAAAAATAACCTATCATCGTGATTTTTTTATGATAGACCATCACTAATACTTGTATTTTCACCACCATTTTTTATGGGTTTTTTTTCAATGGACTCTCATCATAAATGATCTTTAGATATGAGAATCAATCAAAAAACTCAATGCAAAAAAGCCAAAAATCTAGTTGTGTATGGACAGTGATATTGAGCTCAAAGGTTAAATGAATATTAGTTTTGTGAAATGCTGAATTTTTTATTATATTTACCAAATCCTTTTACACATATTATTATATGTTTCTTAACATAAACATCCAATAAACATGACCCAAAGATCCTGAGGCCTATTTTCTTTGTAAGACTAGTTCATAATGCATCAAAGTGAAACTAAAATAAAATGAAATTATTCTAATCTATATAATGAGCTTATAAATATCTATGATATATCAAAATTTTATAGGATAACTTGGGGAGATACATAAAATAAATGGGTGAGCTAAAAATACATGTAAGGGAATAAACATGATAATGAATCATGACATGTGAGTCAAATGGCATAAAATAATATCATAAAAAAGAAGGCTTGTGAATAATCACATGGGCTAATAACATAATAAACATGTTATCATATGATCATGGAAACATAGTAAATTTTAAGCAACATAAAACATGATATAATCATAATTCAAGGCTAACTTCCAAGAAAACATCACATGGTGGACAGAGCCCCATCATGGATTAGGTTCACTCCCTAATCCCATTCATAACATATAATGAGACAAAAACATTACTCAATAAATTGGAGAACTATATGGTCATATACATTATAAAATTTACATTCTTATCTGTTCCAAAAAAAATAAATCATAAATCATATATATAATAATTACCCATGAAAAGAAATGGGTAACATAATCTTTCCTCATAACATAATCAAAGAAGATTTCATAAATATTTCAAAAAGAAAAAAAATTATAGACATTTATATCTGATTAAATAAGTGTAGGTCTAAAAATATGGTTTTTATTTGGGAATAAATAATTTAAATGACCGTTACATAAAAGGATTAAGGGATAGAAAAGTTCCCCTTAATCAAGTTTTATTTTAAAGAAGGCATTTGAAAAATGAACTTAAGGCATGTATTACACCATAAAAGGAAAATAGAATAAGATAGGTATATATGTGAGAGACATATATACATAATTTTTAATAATTATATGACATTAAATAGAGATAAATTGAGTTATAGAGAGAAAGTTAATAACCCAAAGAAAAAGGGTGTTTCATAGATATCCCTTACCTTATGTTCCAGAATCGTTTTGCACTTGCACTTAACATACTAGATAAAAAAATAGAATAATTAATTACTTAATTCAAAAAATATCATCTATATATTATTTACTATAAATTTATTATGTTAATTTATATCTATTTATATGAGATATAAGGTTTAATTTCACTATTTTGAGGGTGTTCGTTTCATGGTTCCATGGTCGGATCACTCATGGATAATTATTAAAGTTCTTGTAAAATGGGATTAGAAATACAGAAGTGAGATGAAATGGTATTCATGACCTTATATAAATTTAAATGGTACCAAGTATCCATTTTTTCTAATATAGGTACAAATTATTGAGTAAAAATGTTAATGTTATGTGGTTAGTTTATTTAGGCAACTTCACTGACTGTCACAAACTAGATTCATTTTAATTAACATTTTGGACATATATTAATTCTAGGACATGGAATAAGTTATAATATACTTATTATAATCTTATTTAACCATAATAATAATTTTATGATTATCCTTGAAGGTGGTAGAGGAAAACGAAGTACGTTGTTCATGCAGGCAGTGAACCAACCATATTATAAACAACGCATTCATTTTAGAAATGAAATAAGGAAGGGATTATATGGATATTACACCATAATAATAACATATAATTATATTTATGATATATATATAGAATAATATTTGGTTTTATAGAGATTGTATTGGGTGGTAGAAGAAGAATAAAATTCAAAGAGATAAGTTGAGAAACTTACCTCTTCCTTTAGTCACCTCATCTTAAACTACCAATTAAGGATACTTGAAATGGTATTTGGATGAGACAAAAAGAACTAAAAAGTATGTCAGATGTTTTTGGAAGTGATTTGGGTAAAAATTTAACAATATCAAATGTGGATAATTTGTGATGAGAAGGGGTGGTGATGGATGATATCTATAAGGGGAGGAGAGGGGTGTTTTGGATATTATATTTATTAGTTTATTATTTTGGATCAGAACCACCAAAAGTATTGATTATTGTGAAAATATAAAGTAAATAGTGTGTGTGATTTCTAACTAATGGGTTCCAATATCATCCATGACTCAAAAAATCATGTATTTATCTTATAATGTTAAATACAGTATTTTACCGTATTTTATTTTTCATAAAAAATCAACTATTTTAGAAAATTACCAAAAATTCACTGTAACAATTTTTTGATGTGTAAAATCAAAAAATGAAACCTATTTTATGAAAATAATTTTATAAATATCATAAACTTAATTTTTAAATAAAATCCCCATTTATTTGAAAAATATCAATTTTAATATTCTGATCAATTTTCTGGCCCTTCTAAAAATTACATATGGTCTCAAAAAATTATCTTATCATTATAATACAGCATAATACTAATTTATAAATCCATTTTATTAAAATAAAATTTATTTTAAATCATTATATTTATTATAAAAGTTAAATTAAAACATTTATGTTTTATAAAAATACAAACACTTAATTTATCATTTTTTTAACATTTATTTACTTGTACCATGATATAAATATATCATATTTTTATTTTATAAGATAATTAAATATTATTTGACACTTTAATATGTGAAGATACTATTATAATAGTCAGGTTACTATTCCTAATGGTCATATCACTATTCCAATGGTCAGGTTACTATTTCAATGGTCAAATTACTATTCCAACAGTTATATTTGTAATAGTCATAAGGATTCCCTATTTTTATAAATACCTATCATTTAATTAATTATTCATTAACTTCTATTTTATCTCAAGGTTATATATATTTTCATTTTCGATATAGAAAATTTATTATTAATATTATGATTTGTTTCTATAGTGTTGTTCGTGAGTGCAGTTATTCTGGTGGATCGAGCATATCCAAATTTTCATATTTTAGTCATCTTATTTTTTATTTTTTATCCCATTGTAATATTTTAAATTCTTATGGACAATTTTATTATCTAAGTGTAATTTTTAAATTAATATAATAAAATTTAGTTGGTTTTATATTGTGGTGTGTTTGAATTATATAATATTATATCACTTAATATGTGACAACTATATAATCAGAGGGAAAATTCTATTGATAAAATTTTGGGTCATTATATTATTCCCCCCTTAAAAAAATTTACCCTTGAAATTTCATTTTATATACTGAGGTGAAAACAATTGAGGGTACTTCTACTTCATTTCCTCCTCTGGATCCCATGTTGCCTCGTCATACTTATGTTTTCATCATAGGACATTGAGTATGAAATTTGTCTTGTTGCATGGAACTTTATCTCTATAGTCCAAGATCTTCACTAATTTCTCCTCATAAGAAAGAACATTTTCTATTTTTAACACCTCTAAATTGAGTACATTTGATGGGATCTGTTATGTACTTCCTCAAGAGGGATATATGGAACATATCATGTACTTTAGAAATGTTTGGTGTGAGTATTAATTGATTGGATATAAATATGATGTGAATATAATATACCTAGAACTTATATTTCCCTTCTTCCCAAATCTCATGACTCCCTTATATAGAGATATATAGAGGAAAACTTTATCTCCAACCTCAAACTCTAAGTATCATCAATGATTATTAGAATTCTTTGAGAAGCTATTATGTTTTATTGAATGGTCTTAAACTTTTCTACTATTTCCTCAACAATTTTAGGTCCCAGTATATTAATTTCACTAAATTCGTCCTAGAATGAAATTATTCTACATATCTTCCCATAAATATATTCATATGGAACTATTTGGATTCTTCAACAAAAACTATTAATTTACAAGAACTCGACCAGAGGAAGATGCTAATTTAATCCTCCTTTGAAATTCATCAATCATGCTATCAATATGTCTCCAATTTTCTAGATATTCTATTTATATTGGCCATAAGTTTGGGGTGATAATTCATACTAAACTTCAACTCAGTGTTTACATCATATTAGATACTCTTCCAGAACTTTTAAGTAAATCTCATATCTTGATTGGATATAATTGATAATGGTGTTCCATGAAGCCGCACAACTTCAATGATGTATATACTTATAAGTTTATTGAGTGATAATTCCTCTCAAATTGCAATTAAATGATAAGTCTTTTTAATAAAAACCATAAAGAATTATTTCCTTTTGATTTCTGCATAAGTCTAGTGACAAAGTCCGTGGTGATGTTTTCCCATTTCCATATAGGTATGGGTAATGTTTGCATCATCCCATTAAACGTTTTCCTTTTAAAATTCACCTACTAACATAATAATAATTTTTATGTATATTTTTTAATATCCTTCTTCATATTTCCCCACCAATAGTTCTCTCAAAGATCTAGATACATCTTTGTGCTCCCTGGGTGGATAGAAAAGGTCGAGATATGTGCATCATTCAACAGATCCTTCTTTATCTCAAGATTTTATGGTACATATATTCATGACCCAAATCCTAAAACTCCTTCTTCGTCAATTTTTAACTCCAAGTATTTCCCATTTCTTATATCTTTCACCTTCTTCTAAATTTCCACATCATCACTTTAAGCATTTTTTATTTTATTCATGAGGGATGGTTGATAAATAATTTGAGAAAGGAATATTGATGTTCCTTCTTTTATGATCCATATGTATATCCTTTATAAGTCTAAGAAGATTGGATCCTTCTCAGATATCATCATTGATAATGTTGCATGATCCTTTCTACTTAAGGAATCTTCCATGTTATTTTATTTCCTTGGATGGTAGTGGATTGATACGTCATAATAATTGAACAACTATAACCATCTTTACCATCACATATTAAAATAATTCTATGTAAATATATATTTGAGGCTCTTATGATTTGAATATATATCACACTTCTCCCCATATAGATAATGTCAGCAGATTTTCAACAAAAATATCACTACAACCAACTCTTGATCATGTTTTGGGTAGTTTTACTCATTAATTTTTAACTACATTGAGGCATAGTCTATCAATTTATCAATATAAATTAGTATACATCCCAATACTTTCTTTTTAGAATCATTTTATTCCACAAAAAGTTCCCCAGTTGTGGGAATCATGTGGACTAGTGAAGTGATAAGCCTATTTTTCAATTCCTTAAAGCTCTCTTCACATTCATCTATCCAAAAAAACTTTACCCCTTTGTAATCCATCTTGGTTATATGGTTTTAAAATCATGAAAATTTTCTCAAAAATCCTCAATAATACCAATATAGTCTAAGAAAAAAATGGATATCTATTATAGATGTTAGTTAGTCCACTCCTCAATTGTATTTTTCTTAGAAGGGTCCATAAATATCCCTTTCCTGGTGATAATATTCCCCAATAATGATACTTCCTATATAAAAAACTCACATTTACTGTACATAACATATATCTTCTCATTTTATAAAGACTTTAGCATAGTTTTTAAATGATACTCATATTCCTCTTTTATTTTTTGTTATATCAGAATATTATCTATAAATACTTCCACAAATTAATCAAGGTAATCTCTTAAGACTCTATTCATTAAGTCTATAAATATTTTTGGAGCATTAGAGAGTCTTAAGAGTGTCACTATGAACTCATAGTTTCCATACCTTGTTTGAAAGACATTCTTAGGGATATCTTCTTTCTTCACCTTTAATTAGTGATATCTCGACCAAAGGTCCAACTTAGATAAATATTGGGCCCCACATAGTTGACCAAAGAATTCATATATCTATGGTTGGGTATGCTTATTATTTATTGTGATTTTTTTGAGTTAACAATAATCAATGTATAAGCACATTGAACCATCCTTCTTCTTGATGGAGAGAATTGGAATACCCCATGGTAAATCACTCGAGTATATAAAATGACTTTATTTTAATATCCATAATGAGTTAATAAATCCATTTGAGCTCCTAAAACTTCATAAGATAACCTAGGAAAATATATAAAATAAATGGGCAAGCTAAAAATCCTATTAAGGAAATAAACATGATAGTGAATCATAACAAGTGATTAAAATTTCATAAAATGATATCATAAAATAGATGACCCATGAATAATCACATGGGATTATAATATAAAAACATGGTATCATATGATCATGGAATCATAAAAAAGTAGCAGCAACATAAAACATGGCATAATCATAAGTCAATATAACTTCCAAAACAACATTACATGGTGAATAGAGTCTCATCATGGATTAGGTTCACTTCCAGTCTCGTTCATAACATATATTGAGACAAAAACAATACCCAATGCATTGGAGTGTTATCTTGGTGCACCCATCATAACATATACATTCTTATGTTTTCCATAAAATTAAATCAATCATAATTCATAAACATAAGAATTACCCATGGAAAGGAATGGGTTACATAATCTTACCTCATAACATAATCAAAGAATATTTCATAAATATTTCAAAGATTAGAAGGAATTTAATATTATGGATGTTCATATATGAGTACATAAGTATAGGTGAATCATTCCTGTCATGGGGTGTGGTAAAAGAAAATTTCTAAATATTTCTCCTAGTGTATCACAGAGGCTGACCAGGGTCATCTCTCTTGAGGATCTTTAAAATTTATTACTTAATTAATCTAATTCACCTACACTAGTTGTTTTTTTATTATTATTATATAAAAATAATGGAATTTAAATGAAATAATAGAGTAAAAAATTAAATTAACATAAAATTATAGAATTTTATTATAAAATAAAGCACTTGGTCCTGAGTTTAGTTTTTAATTATATCATTATTATCCTTTATTTGTTTAAATTAAGTTTGATAGATTAATTATTAAATATTACTCTTAATCAAATATTATTTTATTTATTGGTTTGAAATATTTAATTCCTTTAGAAATATAAATTCCACATCCTCCTGTAATCAAGGTTGATGACACACCTCAATTGAGAGTGTGACATCTTCCAGGACCTGGCTCCATTATATGTCATTTTATATAAAGCACGGTTTATCTCCGTAATATGAAGATATTGTATCCAGTAGAAGGGAGAGAAAAGAATTAAAAAAAATAATATAAGTGAAATTGAGTTTCATGTCATGGTGAAAAATCATCACACGTTTGCATGTCACTCTCATATACCATAATCATAAAATAAAATTTAAGAAAGAATTCAAGAGCACCCAACCTCCCCTAGGCCAAGCCTCAGGTCATCCCCTCATTACAGAGGGTAAGAGATCACAATGGTGGGAAGAGGTAATAGAATAAAAATAAAATAAAAAAAATATAATAAATATAGAGAGAAAATAGAGAGATAATAAAATAAAATAAAAATTGAAATTAAGAAAATTAAAATGTATAAAAGAAGAAAAGAAGAAGAAGAAGAAAATGGGTGGAATAAAAACTTGGTTAAAAATAAGAATATATTATATTTATAAAATAAATTAAATTGAAATTACATAAAGTAAAAACTAAATCAAATAATAAACAAAAAATAAAATAAAAGAGAATAATTTTAGTAGCTTCAACCTTATAAGGATCTCCCTTAGGTACCAACCTTCTTTTCTCATAATTGAGCCTCTCCTTCTTTTATAGGTAGGGAGGGGACCCTCAACCTTCTCTTCCCTCAAGAAAACCCTGAATACCTAGTATATTTTTTGAATGAGGATATTAAAAATATCCAAATTTGAATCCCCTGAAAATCTAGGGCTTTCTCAATTTGCAGCATGGACAATGGACTACGCAAGGTAGATTCGGTCTTCTTGGTGCCTGGGGTGCATTGTTCATGCCTTACATGGTGAAACATGGTTGTGGTAGGTAGCAAAGGCTATGGTTATTGGCAGAAAATTTAGTGGTGGATCCTCCTTCATCCAGCCTTCACAATGTCCAGATGAAGCTCTAAATGGCTTCATGGTGGTCAGAATAGGGTCTACAGATGATCTAAGGTGTTTTTGGGTGTTGGTAGTGGCTGATGGATCGAGCTTCAACTTTTGTGGCAATATAAATGGAATAAATTGGTATTATAGTGGTGGTTGGTAGTTGAGAATGATGGTGGTGAATGGTGAAGGATAGTGGCACCTTGTTTCCAAGTCATGAGTGGGCAAAGTCTGGCGAGACGGAATCATTTTGACAAGTGATGAACAGTATCTAGTAGAATGGCATCCCAAATAGAAAGTGTAGTAAGAGGTTATACTTGTTTATAATGAAATTCCTCTCATCCATAGATCATAATCCTACCATGGGGATTGGATCCTGGTAAACACACACACATGGGCCGACATGGCCCATGTAGGTCTTGGCCCAAATTATACTCTATGTGGGCTTGACTCCCCATGGGCCACTCAGCTACATAGGAATAATCACCCATTTTGTCCCTCCTGTGGGATTTCATGGCTAGGTGGCCCCTTGTGTGCTGCCTATATGGAATGCAGGCCCCTTCAGTTGAGGGATGTCCAGGTTGGCCTTATTTTTTGGTAACATTGAAAAATATATATAAGAAGCAAAGTTAACACTTGAAAAAATAATCAACACACTTAGAGAAAATTTCAAATAACAATATTTCAAGTCCAAATAAAATTATAAATTCTTATTCAACATTATTTTACTCATTTTAAACCCTTTTCATTCCTTTAATTACGAATTCCAATATTTTAATAAATCTTTGAAATATATGGTATTTTAATTAAAAATCATTAAAAATCATTAGAAAACTATTTAAATTATGAATGAAATATAATAATATTAATAGGCCTCAAAATATGGTGTTAATTTGGTAATAAATTCTTCAAATGAGTGTTACATAAAAAGATTAAGGGGTAGAAAAGTTTCCCTTGATCCAGTTTGATTTAAATGAACGTATTTGAGAAATAAACTTAAGGCATGTATTAACCCATAAAATGAAAGAATAATAAGATATATATATATATATATGAGAGACATATATATAGAATTTATAAGAATTATATAACATTAAATAGAGATATAAATTTAGTTATATGGAAAAAGGTCATAACCCAAAGAAAAAGGGTGGTTCAGAGAGATCTTATACCTTATGTTTCATAATTGTTTAGAGCTTGAAATTAACAACCTGGGTAATAAAATTATATTCATTAATTAATTAATTTAAAAAAAATTCCATATATATTTAATTTAATTTAATTTTATTATGTTCATTTATAACCATTTCTATGATATATAAGATTTAATTTCACTATCATGCAGGCATTCGTTTCATGGTTACAAGGTCGGATCACTCATAGGTAATTATTGAAGTTATTGTAAAATGGGAATAAAACTATTGAAGTGGTATGAAAGGAAATTCATGAACTTTCATAAATTTAAATGTTCTTGGTTATCCATATGTTTTCTAGAATAGTTACAAATCATTGAGTAAAAATGTTAGTGTTACGTGGTTAGTCCATTTAGGTGGTTTTACATTCCATCATGAACTAGATTTGTTTTAATTAATATTATAAACATATATTAATTATATAACATTAAATAAGTTATATTATACTTATTATAATCTTATTTAACTATAATAATAATTTTATGACTAGCCTTGAAGGCGGTGGAGGAAAACAAAGTTTGTTGTTCATGGAGGTGGTGAGCCAACCATATTATAAACAACGATTTCATTTTAGAAATGAAATAGGGGAGGTTTTAAGATGTATATTACACCATAATAATAATATATCATTATATTTATGATATTTATGTTACTATGTTTAGGTTTATGGTGATTATATGTGGTGGTTGAAGAATAACAAAATTGAAAGAGATTAGTCGAGAATCTTACCTCTTCCGTTAGTTGCCTCCTCTTAAGTTATCCATTAAGGATCCTTGAAGTGGTCATTTTATGAGACCAGTATCACTAGGATTTGGATGATATTTTTGGTAAAATATTTGGGTATAAATTTTTAAGGATACAAGTCTTATAAGTTGTGAGGAGAATGGGTGGTGAGGGGTGGTATTTATAAGGGGAGGAGAGGGGTGTTTTTGAATATTATATTCATTAGTTTATTATTTTTGATCAAGACTACTAATAGTATTTATTCTTGATAATATATATAGTAAATGGTGCATTTGAGTTTTTACTAATGGGTGTTTACATCATCCATGACTCGAAAATCAGGTATTTAGCTTATAATATTAAATACTGTATTTTACTGTATTTTATTATTCACAAAAAAATAAAATATTTTTGAAAATTACCAAAAAAATAAACCTAACCATTTTTTGACATGTAAAATATAAAAATGGAATCCATTTTATGAAGGTAATTTTCTAAATATGAGAAATTCAATTTTTAAATAAAATCCTCATTTATTTGAAAAATATCAATTTTAATATTATGATCAATTTTTCCCCTTTGAAAACTTACTTATGGTATCATAAAATTATATTATCATTATAATAAAACAAAATAGTAATTTATAAATTCATTTTATAAAAATAAAATTTATTTTAAATCATTATATTTATTATAAATTTCAATTAAAACATTTATGTTTTATAAAAATACAAACACTTAATTTATTATTTTTAAAACATTTATTTACTTGTACCATGATATAAACATATCATATTTTTATTTTATAAGATACATAAATATTATTTTACACTTTTATAGGTTAATATACTTTTCTAATAGTCAGGTTAATATTCTTAACGATTATATTACTATTCTAATGGTCAAGTTACTATTCAAGTGGTCAGATTACTATTCCAATATTCATATTTATAATGGTCATAAGGGTTCCCTAATTTCTATAAATACCTATCATTTCAATAATTATTCATTCACTTCTATTTTCTCCCAATTTTATATATATTTTCATTTACAATATGAATATTTCATTACTAATATTTTTCTTCATTTCTACAGTGTTGTTCGTGAGTGCAGTTATTCTGGTGGATCAAGCATATCCAAATTTTCAAATTTTAGTCGTCTTATTTTATATTTTTTATCACATTGTAATATTTTAAATTATTATATCCATTTTTATTATCTAAATTTATTATTTAAATTAATATAATAAAATTTAGTTGGTTTTATCATGTGGTGTGTGTTCATTATATAATATTATATTACTTAATATGAAACAACTATATAATCAAAGGGAAAATTATATTGATAAAATTAGGATTCATTATATTAATGCTCTTTGTTTGGATAGTTTTGGTATTCATGGTAATTAAGAAATATTCATCCATGTATTTTAGATAATAATTCAAATAAATAATTTAGTAAAACTTTGATGTTTTATTTGAAGTATATGGAAAACTATGAATCAAAGAGAACTCTTAAGTTTTAGTTGAGGGAGTTTTCATGGTTTTATAGTAAATATTACACAAAGGTTTTGTATGGTATGTTTCTTGTAATAATGAAATCAAACCTAGGTCATGATATACTCAATGTACATGTTATGGATAGTAATATGATGGAACTATAACTTGTGGTCCAGTGTTATTCCCTGATATGGTGCCATCGTAAATAGTGATTTGGAATATCATAAGTCATGAATCTATCACCGACATCAACATGGACATATCATCATATGTGATATAAAAAATTAAAAATCAATTAATTGATGGAACATATCATAGACAATGATTAGGGTTATTTCCATACATGTTACGACTCTTTTTTATGAATGAAGAACTAAGTGTATCACAAGTAGTTATATTAGTAATACAAGAAAATGAAAGTATAAAACACATATTTTGATAGAGGAACTGAGCTATCACAATAGGAAACTAAAGATATTGCATGTAAAAATAAATAGGATTCTTGGCATTGACAATGATATAGGAATAATGTCGATCATGACAAGAACTGCATATCATGGAAGAAAGTAAGGTAATAACACTTGAAATAATATGTTTAGCTAAACTAAAATCAATATATCATAGATAGTTATATGAATATATCATTATATCAATGTATTTTATGAAAACTATTGAAAATGACTTCATTATTGAGTTGAAGATTCCTATTTGATTTATCAAATGGGGTGTAGAGGATCCACGAAATACCTGTAAAGACTATTGGAAATGAAAAGAAAGAGGTTCATGTGGAAAAAAATTAAATACCATTGAGAAAAATAATATTGGGAATGTGGGATATGTGTAATATAGGCATATGGGTAAGGGTTTTGAATGGGAAAACATTTTTTTATTGGAATTATATGTATCTTTAAAAACATTTACCATAATATACAAACATGATTCATTTGATTTAAATGTGTAAAATATAAAGAACATACGATGCTATTTTGAAGAAGTTAGGCTTGATCTTTACACATGGTTAAGGGAGATCTATAATATGCACCAAACCAATTCCCTCCTTAAAATATATATACAATAAGGTGAATCTCTTATAACACTTATAAATAGGATTCTACTCAATCTTAACTACTTGTTTGAACCTTGATCAAAGGAGAGAATAAAATGAGATCTTGGGATTGGAATCTGATGATGAATCAAATAACACATCTCACTACCATGGGTTAAACCTCCTTTTATCAAACTCAATAATTCACTTCAAAGGATCCACTACAATATTAAACATTTTATAAATGTTCATATCATAATTTTTGTTACAAACACTTTGTAACATTCAAATTATACATGAATAAATCATTTTTCACTTAAATTATAAATGAAATTATTATTAACTTATTTAATATTACACCATTTAATTGTATAATTTTAGAATATTAAATTTATTGCATAGAAGATATTGTGAAAGTGGGTTCCCTAGACCCAACTTGAACAGTAGTTTTTATTACCATATCATGTATACATAGAGTTATGTAGGATGTTATCTTTCCATAATAGTGTTGATACTTTTGTTCCCACTATTTACATAGTAATTTCCTTAGATTATTTTTTGTATTAATAGGTTATAATAATTCCTAGCTATAATGATAACCTCGATATACTATGATAGTAATCTTATAAAATATTTCATACAGTCTAGATGCATCATATTAATGGGACATGGATGATGTATGACTTCCATGTGTTGGGGGATAATAAGGATTAATAATTATTCTCATGAAGTTTTCACTTGGTGATATTGAGTAGAGGAGATCATGAGGACTGAATCACCAATAGGAACACTACATGTTTTAGATATCATTTGTTGTTACTATTTATGAGAATATTTATTGGTCTCTAGACCCTATATCATTATCAATGTTTAACATTTGATCATGTACTTTGATTAAAGATAAAAACTATGATATTTAGGTTGTGGTGAGGTATATTGTGTTGGGTGCATCATTGATGGTATGGAATTGGTTGAATGTTTAGGAAAGTTTTTGTCACCTCCAAAAGGATGAGATGTATTGGGCCCAATTGATGAGGACATTAGTTCCTTTATTAAATCCATGGATATGGTGATTAAAGGTAATCCTATCTAGTAAGTTCATTAATAAATAAAGTAAGAAATGATGATGACATGAAGTTTTCATCCTTATTTATGAGATATTATGAGACAAAGATATTATATTATATGGCATGTGTTCTTCAGAGGTTTTCATTGCTATGACAAAACTTATCTCCATAAGGGCCTTGATGGGTTAATATTCCCCACTCATATTCCATGTGTATCACTCACTTCTATTAATATAAGGGTCTATAGTGTCACACAAAAAGCGTATTTAGAAGATTGGTCAATTTTAGTGAATTGGGGTTTAGGATATGGTGGACCTCATAGAAATGGTTGGGCAATGTCCAAGTTTATACGATCACAAAGTAAATAAATAAATTTAGTATTGTTTAAGTTTATAATAATAACCATTGAATTTATTTAATTATCATATGAAAATTTTATTCGATGAATATAATGAAAATTGTTTTTAGAATGAATATTAAATATTTAATATTTGGGGTTTGTTAAATATTCATGGAGAGACAAGTATAGTTAATTAATTTCAATTTATCATGTATCACAGTAGTATTTTTACAAGTAAGTGATAAATTACTTATGATAATTAAGATGAATTTGAGAGGTTGCAAGTGTTATTTTGGGCTTTAAATGAAGAGATAACTTATTAAAGGGATTAAGAGAAATTTTAATAAATTTAAAACTAACTATAAATTCCAAAATAAGCCCAAATTTGAGGATTTATTCATTCCTCTAAATTTGAGAGACTCTTTACCTTCTCTCCCAAGTTTTATAGGGAGAAAGGGAGGTTTGGAACACCCTGATCAAAGATCTCTTCCCTAGATCAAAGATATGATGATCTTGTGATCATTACGACATCTAAGAGAACTCTATTACTCTGTGCTATCACCCAGAGCTGGAAGATCAATGATTTAAATTATTTTTAAAGATGTGTGGATAGAGGGTTCTGTGTTTGGTTCCTTCAAGATAAAATCTCCAATGATAAGTGAAATGTTTTTTTGATCAAAATCAGATGAGGTGTGATTTTAATTTAATTTTTTATTTTTAATTATTCAAGTTTAATTATTTTGGACACAATATATTGATGGATATGGGTTGGGGTATATCTTATTTTATGTTCAAAAACAAATATAGACTTTAATATTTTAATATATAATTTTTCATGCTTCTGCAATAACTTGGTTTCTTTATAAGTAACATTGAAAGATATAGCCATGTAATATCCTATATTTCCTATTAAATGAAGTACCTCAAAAATTTCCATTAATATAGTGAAATGAAATATCTCATATTGCAGTATAACATGTAAATTGATTTTCTCATATCACTACTCATGTTATAGGACTTATGTGTTCACATATATTTCAATCCCCCACTTGCAATAATGATTGTAAGAATTTTTTCACTCTCATTGTATCTCACTTCTCAAGAAACAACTTATGAAATCAGAACCAAAACTCTTTTTTATGTCCTAAAAAATAATTTTATAAAATATACCATTAAACAGTCAAAGTTTTGTGCAAAAAAATTAGAATAAAAATCATCATCATTCATATAACCATTTTGTGTGGCCTCATGAGCATTTGTAACACTGAAAATGATTATGAATTCATAATCCATAATTATAAATAATGAATAGTATCTAACAACAAATCAGTGCTTCTCAAACTATAAAGGTATATGGTCTGATATTTATCAAATATGTGTATCTCTATACTTTTTTCCACTAGATATATCACATAAATCATTAATAATTATATAATCCCTTTTTCCAAGACATTAAATCAGACCGTGCGATATAAATCATGTCAATATTATATAGTTAGCTCATCAATTATTCATTCTTCAAGTAAAGACTAAATAATATAAGTAAATAAACCACATATCATTCATACATGTTTAATATCACACCATGTATCACTCATATAGGTATTTGCATACATGTCCTCAAATTACTCATTGAGGGGCCATATGTTATACCTATCTGTAGAAACCTGAGTTTTTATTCTTAAATAAATATTGTGTTCTATAGTTTCTTCACACATAAAACCAAAAACAAAACCAACATATACCATCATAAGGTAATCAAATAATTAACAGGTATAGATAGTGGTAAAAGAATTATGAAATATATATAAATATATATATATATAAGAAAAAAACAAAATAAAATTCACCTTAATAATTAAAAATAATTAGAAAATCTAATAAAATAATAAAATATATTTTTGTGCTTAAGTTTTATTTTATAATATTTATTTTTTCAGATTTTATATATTAATGATTAGCACTAATTTTATAATAATAGTTAATATACCAAAAAATGATTCCCTATAAAAAATAGTTTTCGTGATATTTCATGATTTTATTTTAAAGTTAAATTTATAAATTTTAGGATGTGAATTTGAAAAAATTAATATCATTTTTAGATTTATCATGGTCACATTATCTTATGATGAATTTTTGGAATTTTTCTAAAATTACTGATTTTCAGGTGAATTGTGCAAAATATTTTTTTTGAAAATACCATGGATTTTATAACCTAAAACTTAGGAAAAATTTTCTGGATAAAATATATGTATTTTAATTAACATTATATATTTTAAAATATCATATTTTAATTACAAACCAATATTTTATATTTTAGAACATAAGTAATAATTTCTCAAAATTTGTTTTAAATACATTATACATTAGTATTTTAAAATTAGTTTGTATCAATTGAATCATATGAAATAGATTATAAATTTAAAATTAGTGGGTTTAAATTATCTAATAAGGTAAAATTTATTTTTAGGCATAAATATTAAGTTACCTTGGTTAAATATTAGTTACCCTCGTAAAATAATTATTTTTCAAAGAATAATACTTTTCTAAATATTTTGTATTTTTAAAAATTAAATGAATAAATTTTTAAATTAAATATATAATATTATTTTTAAACATATATAAAAAATAATTAACACTCATTTAATTGGTAACCAATGTTAAATAATAATAAGAACATTTAATTGTTAAAATGGCATTTATCTAAAAAATAGTTTTTTCAACACATTATATGTTTTGATTTAAAAGTTAATTTTATCCCATTTAGACATTGGATTATGATAAATGGAGACCAAATTATGATTAATATAATTTAAATTTTTTAATAAGGTTCTAATTATATTTTTATTAATAAAATAATGGGCATGATTAATATTTAATTAAGAGTAATAAGTGTTTAAATGACTAATCTATGGTCGGTCGAATTTTCCTAAATTAACATGACCTTTAGACCTTATAGAAAAAAAATAGGTTTTAAAGTCTTAAATACATTCCTTAACAATCTTAATTTACCTAAATCACTAAACATTAATGTATTTCTATTCTTACCCCTTATATATATTCTTTTCCAAGGAAAAGACCTTTATCCTCACTTATAAAAGGGGGATCACTTTCACCATTTCAATACTCCACTAATATTTTGAAATTTCATTAAAAATATATCCAAATTTTATCTTATTAAAGTTCTTTAAATTACCTAATTTCCCTTTTTACCAAAAATAATCCTAAGTCCCTTAAATCTAAAACCTTCAACAGGAGGAAGTTGAAGGTCTCAACATAGGTATCACATCTTTCTTAATGTTTATTTCTTATTATTTTCTTTCTAAACCAACCATAAAAATATTATAATAAAAAATCAAATAATAATTAGTTTTTTATATTTTATTATTATAATGTTAAAACCATTATTTATTCTCCTCAATCTACTATAAAAAATAAGAATTTTTGTTAGTGCATGTGCGTGTATTACTGCCTCCATGAAGCGATGATTTCAGTTTTCCATCACCACACATCATGGATGGTATTAATGATAATATTAGTGAATAAATATTATCTATATAATTTATTTATGATTATAAAATCATCACTTAATGTTCACCTCCACCCCTCTCTTTTTTTGAGTAACAGAAACGCTAATCGTGTGTTGCGCAGACTACCATCTCCACAAAGAAACATTTTTTAATTTTTCTTCTAGTATTTATTTATTTATCCAAAAATATGAAACTATGATTAAAAATTAAAAAAAAAAATAATATAATTATTCTTCTGTTATAATGATATTATTCCAAAAGAAACACCTTCTTAACCATACTTTCCAATCAAGTTAAAGCATGTTCAAGATTGGGTCAATTTGACCACCTACTTGAATAATACTATGAAATTATATCATCGATGATTATGAAAATTTTATTTATGATATGATTTTACATAAATATGTAAATAATTATTTTTAGTTATATAAAGGATACATCAATATTTAACTCATTAATTAAGAAAACACCTTTCATAGGTTGAAAATCACCAAAAAATATTCATTATCAATTTCATCTTATGGGATAAAGACTAAAGTACTCATTAAAGAAAATTTAAAATTAATAAATCATTATAATAAATCCATTACAATAACATTAATGGAATTTTAATGATAAAATTTTGAAGAAGAATGAACATCGACACCACTCCTATGAAACTACTACAAAGTTTCAAAACTGTAAACACCCGGTGTGTGAAAATAGAAAAAAACTAACTAATATAAAAATAGATAATGATTATAAAAGAATTTTATTATCACAACCCATCCCGGTGGGGCCCATTCCATGACTCCCCAATCCCTCCTCCAATAAGCCAGGGGCTAGTGACTACCACCAAGTAGGCATATCACTCAAATGGGAGGCATTGCTTAAGTACCTATATGAACGCACACATATCCAAGACCACAATGATGAAATGTAAAAACCATAAGGAACAAAATTCATGCATACAGCTAAACCCAACCAATGGAGTCCAACAGAAAAGTAAAGTGCAGTAAAGTAAACTGGGATAGAATAGAAGCCCACCAAAATAAAGAGTATGCCAACTACTCTTAGGTCCACTAGGATAGATACCTTGAGAGGGGGTGAATTAGGGTATGATAGATTAAAAAAAATCCCCTTTTTTATCTTGTTTTGTTGTTAAACAAAACTCTCTTGTATCTCCAGCTTATTGCAGAGTATGAATAAATCTTAAAGCATGAACAGGAAAAAGCAATTTTACTTGGTTCACCATCATTGGACTACGTCCAAGTAGAATACACCAGTGATGTGCTGATGTACTAGATACACTATAAGTGCACTACTATTTAAAAATTTTGGAGTGAACTCACTATCCCTCAAGGTTTACAACTAGTCATAATTTGAAAGCTCGCTGCTCTCTCAAATGAAGTGCACTCGCTACTTCTTCAGAAGATCCACTCACAGTTTATAGACTTGTAGTCCCTTTAATTATCACTAATGAATTCATCCTCCACTATATGTAAATGGTCTATTGAAGTACCAATTTCATCTACTGATGAATACCCCTTTTCCACTGAACATTGGGAAATACCTTTTGAACTTACTTTTGCAAAGCTCACTGCTTCGTGAAGCTCCCAATTTTTCAATTCTCAAATAATCCTTTGCGAAGTTCCTGACTCTTTATAAAGAGAACACCTTCTTAGAGAAAACTACATTATAGAGCTTAAGCCTTTATCAAGATCAAGAAGTTTCAGAGCACAGTTACCTTTTTGGAACCCACTATCATCGTGAAGCACATTTTCTTTGCAGAACAACTTCCATCGTGAAGCTCACTGATCCAACGTGAAACACCCCATCTTCACGAATATCTAAATACATAAAATCATTGACTTCAGTCAAGATTATAATATTCTTTTCACAAATCTCAATCCTATATTTGAAACCTTTCTTTGAGGAGCACCCCTTTCTTTGTGAAATTAAGGAAATTTTGGATTTTCTCTCTTAAGCTCGTGAGTAATGAAGAGGGGTGGCCTCTTATTTATAAGCATGGTCGAATATAGAGCTCCACTTCTTCCAGAATGATTTTAAGATTGGTCAAAATTTCTCTATGGAATTCCTTCCCTTCACAATGCACCACTGAAATTTTTCGCTTCTGCAATGCTTCCATCAAAAACTTCACGCTTCCGTAATTCTCCTTCGTAATGCTCTTCACCTCTGCCATTTGCAAAGCTTGTCGTAATCATAGAGATCACCGTAAAATTTATTCATGTCTTTGAAAAATCCACTTCATGAAGCCCATATTCACTAAATTCATGCCTTTTCCATATTTTTATGAGTTCTTCAAGGAAATCAATATTTCTCAATTCTCACCAAACTCCAAATTTTGGACCCCAAAAATTTGGTAAAGACTGTAAAATAGTGTCACCTAGTATATGTTCTTTTTGTACTACCTCTAGATACTTCATTACTTTTTCATGGTTCTTTTTCAAAATGTATTGTCAATAATATCTCTTCAACTCGACAATTAACCATGTAAATCTTCTTTTTCATCAAACAAAACCAACCCAAAAATGTTGTAATGTTACCTTGAGGGATTTTTACCCAACAATATCCCCCTTTGGGTTTGTTGAAAACTATTCTCATAACGATTATCCTCACTTTGATACCTCATTAAATATTCTTCCATCATCTACTAGAATTCTCCTCTTTCAATTCAGATAGCGATCAAAGATTTACTCAACACATACTCTAAGCCCACATGAGAAATTATCATTGTAATAAACAAGAGTAGTATAAAAATTTCATCAATGAATCACTTCATTTCTAACACCAATTATTGAAACCATTCCAACACCACTCTTATACTTGTATAAAAAACCTCATCTATCATGATATATAATATTTTATCGATCACTTCAAGCATCATTAGATTTAAAACTCTCCCCCTATCTCATTGCTCCCCCTATCTCGCCACTCCACCAATCATCTTCTCCCTATGTATTTGATAAAGATATTTTCTCCCTTATTAAATTTATCTCCCTTAAGGAACCACACTTCTCACCCTTTTTTATTGAACCCAAAGGTCACACCTTTTTGGTTTGCAACATTGGAAAGAACACAGATCAGCGCATTAGAAAAAAACATACCTTGGGGAGAGGGGGTCCCACATCCACACTTTTTTAAGTGCGAGGAGTCGACTGAACTCCCAGATCCACTCAATTACTCTCAAATGATTCTTTGGGTAAGTCCTTTTTTATAATATAAGCAACTTGTAACTCAGTAGGCACATACTCCAACTTCACTGGCCCTTTATCTACCTTCTCCTTGATAAAATTATATTTGATTTCAATGTTCTTTTTCCTTGAGTGATGGACTGGATTTTTTCTAAGATTGATAGAACTTGAATTATCACAATGGATTCCAATCAGAGACTTCACTTCAACTCCAATTTCCTCAAGTTGTTGTTTAATCCACAATAACTGTGTGTATGCTTGAGTGGTAATAATATACTTAGCTTCTATAGTTCTTAATGAAATTCAATCTTGTTTCTTTCTCAGCCAAGAAATACACAATCCACCAAGATATAAAGCACCTCCTGATGTTGATTTATTATCATCTGATGAACTAGACCAATCTTAATCCATGTAACTACAGATGATATTTTTCATTATACATTAATCCAAAGTCCATTGTACCCTTAATATACTGAAGTATTCTTTTTACTACAAACATGTGACTTTCATTGGGATTTCCTTGACACCTCACTACTTGGCATGTGGAAAATACAATATCAGGTCTTATCGCTATCAAGTACAGTAATCTTCCAATGATTTGCCTATATTTTGTGATAGTAACTACCTTTACATCATCATATTTTGAAAGTTTCATCCATGTGGTAACCATAGTTTTCATCTCCTTGGGATTTTCCATTTCAAATATTCTCAGAACCTCCTTGGAATATTTTTATTGATAAATGAAAGTTTCATTCCTTGTGTCACCTGTAAACTAAGGAAAATTCCAAATCACTAATAATTGACATTTCAAACTCACTTTTCATGAGCTTAGAAAACTTTTTGCACTGAGTTTCATCTAATCCACCAAATATTATGTCATCGACATAAACTAGGACCATTATTATTTGATTATTATTATTGTTTAAATAGAGATTATAATCAACTCCACTGCACTGAAATCCAAGATTCTTAAAATACTTATCAAGTCTTGAATACCATTCTCTTGGTGATTATTTCATCCCATATAGTTCTTTCTTTAACTAATAAACTTTTTTCTCATCTTCATGAATGATAAAATCTTCTGGATGCTCAGTATACACTTATTCTTCCAGAACCCCTTTCAAAAATGTATATTTGACATCCATCTAGAACACTTTGAATTTCCATTGTACTAAAATGTCCAAGAATAATCTAATTGTCTTTATTCTTAGAACAAGTGAAAATGTTTCATCAACATTGATACCCTCTATCTCATAGTACCCTTTGCACACCAGTTATGTTTTGTTTCGAATCACTACACCATCTTCATTCATCTTGTTGTGAAAAAACCCATTTAGTCCCAATGACATTCTTATCTATTGGCCTCAAAACAATCTCACATGTTTTATTCTTCTAAATCTTTTCTATATATTCATTCATATCTTAGACCCATTTCTCGTCTTTAGATGCATCGGAAAAACATTTCTTCTCTACCTAAAATAAGAAAGGTGACTATTGTAATTATTTCATTCTTATTGTTTGAACAGGCACTATCTGATCACCAATGATATTTTTCCTATCAATTTCAGCTCTATTCTTTGGCTTCTTTGAAGATACATATTTGATGTCTTCTTGATCATCGTCATTATCTTCTTCTGAATCAGTATCTGTCACTTTTTCTTCCCCTATGTTGATTTCCTCCTCATCACTTTCATCAGCAAATTGTTCAATATGTTGTTTAATATTCACTTCATTCTACAATACAGTGACATAATTTATCTCAAATACTTTTCCCAATCTCTTATTAAATCATTTATATGATTTTCTTTTTTCTGAGTAGCCAAGGAATATCCCCTTATCTCCTCATGACTCAAACTTCCTGTGTTTTTCTTTGTTGAGAATAAATCACTTAATTCCAAAGATTCAAAAGTATTTTACTATTGGATTATTTTTTTACCATATCTCATATGGAGTATTTCCTTCCTTAGGACACAATAGATCCTAGTTATAAATGTAGACCGATTTCAATACTGCTTCCTTTCAAAATTTCTCTAGTAGGTCTTTTTCAATAAGCATCATTCTAGTCATGTTGTTGATGATCTAATTTCTCCACTCAAACACTCCATTCTGTTGGGGATTTCTCACTAAAGAAACTTGATGCCTTATCTAGTGTTTCTCAAGATGGTCTTCCACCTAACTATTTGTAAATTTTGTACCATTATCAGTATGAAACTTCATAATTTTCTATCCAAGCATCCTTTCAGATTCCATCTGATACTATTTTATACAATTAAACACATAAAACTTATAGGAAATTACAAATACTCATACTATTCTACTATATTCATCAATGAAAAGAATTTAATACCTTTTCCCATTAATGGCTCTTGGTGATATAGGTCCACAAACATCAGCATGAACCAATTCAAGAACTCTTGTTGACTTATTTTCCTTTTTTTGTATGTATTTATAATGATCTTACCTTATTAATAAGCATCGCACGTATGTTTACGATTATGTGATAGATTAGGGAGGTCTCTAGATGCATCTCACTTCACCAGATCTTCTAGGTATGGTTGGTATAGATGACCCAGTCATTTGTGCTAGAGCTTGTTTTCTTCCTCTCCAGACAAAAAGAACATATCTTCTTCTCCACTTACAAGGTAGAGATTTCCATTTGTTCTTTCTCTCTGTAGAACCACTTCACTATCTCTTCTTTTGACGATACACTTCTTCTTAGTAAACCTTATATAATTCCCTGAGTCACATAGTTAACTGATTCTAAGAAAATTGTGATTGAGACCTTCTACTACCAAGAAATCATCACTTCTTATTTCTTTTCTTCAAAACCTAGATTTTACCAAGCCAATAATATTCAGGCCTTCATCATTACCAAAATTTAAAACTCCTTCTTTGTCATATTTTATACCTATAACAATATCCTTGTTTCCTTTCATATGGGATGTGCATCCACTGTCAAGGATCCATACTCCAGATCGATCCGATGCTTTAAGGGAAATTTATACTACCACTACCTTCTCATCCTTTTTCTTTTAGATCCATGTCTTTGAATTCACACTAGGTGTATTTTTAAAATATTGATCTTCCTTGAATTATGATGGACTAGCTTCATAATGTAGTACTGCAAATTGATTTTGTGTTTTCATCTCATTTGTTGATTCTCTGATTTGCTGCTTGTGACCACTTGGGTTATACTTTGGGACATTACTATTCATGATTAATGTACAATATCTTTCCATGTACCCAAATCCTCCACACCAAAAACAATGTCCCTCAAAATATGTTCTATAATATTGAACTCTATTTAGATTCCATTAATGTTGTTTTTCCCATCGGTATCTATTGTCTATAGAACATACATTCTGTGAATGTTACATCTTTCCATATCAATAACACCTAATATAGGGTTCATTCCTACATGTCACTTCTACACTGCTAATTTTCCCTTGGGATCTCTAAATATTCAGATTCTTCATGCCGAAATAAACCTTCAATCTCGGAATGGGTGTTTGTGGTATAACTTAAAATTTCATAGATTTTTGTTTTTGGTTAGGCCTCACATCAGTCTTAACATCTGAACATGATTGTTATTTATTTTTTGTTGGACCATTATTCTTTACTTCTAAATTTTCCATCTTTTAAGTGATCTACTTTATCGACGCCATATTGGGAGTCAAGATTTTTCTTTGATCTTTAACTTTTCATCACAGATTGAAAACTTCTTATTCAAGTTCCTCAATGCATTTGATTTTTTCTTTAGTTGGGTTATTTAAACCATTGATCACCCTTGTCTATTCTTAAACTATGATTTTATAGTCATCAACTTTTCTTGAGTCCACTGGTAATGAAGAATTAATATTTTTAATTTCTTTCATCAACTCGGATTTTTCTTCTTCCTGTTCTTGCATGAGTTTGGAATCATGTACCACTTTGTTGGATTTATTAATTTTTTTCTCTCCAAAAATTTATCTCTTTAAGAGCTACTTCTAATTTAGATTCCATATCAACTCTTCCTTCAACTTATTCTTCTTCTTCATTAGTGTTGGTTTCTTCCTTTTTATGAGAACTACTGAAAACTGCCACCATAGAATTTTCTTCATGATATTTGAAGTTCTCTATCTCTTCAACCTCTTTAACCTTAGACTCATCTGAACTATCACATTCTTCTAAAAGAAGATTATTTTTCTTAAAAAAAATTCTCTTTAACTATTTATTTCTTTTCACATAGGCTAAAGACTTTTTCTTGGGAATTTTTACTTCATCCTCATCATCTTCTTGGAACTTCTTGGGGAACTTTTCCATAAGATTTCTAACCTTTCCACATCAAAAACACTCTAGTGGAAGTTTCCCCTTGAAATTTAATTTTCCTCTTTGTAGATTTGAATATAGGAATGGAATCACCTCATCAGTTTCTTATTCTTCCTAAGATTCTTCAATGGTGAGCTTATTCATATCCTTAAATTCTACCTCTTTATATTTCCCCTTTTCAATAGCATCATTGTCATAATTTCTCATTTCATATACTACCAGGGTACTATGCAAGTTATCCAGTGTCATCTCTTTTGGATCTTTAACATCCAAGGCTGAAACTTTTGGATTGAACCGAGGTGAAAGTTTCCTCAATATACACTTCACAATATTTATGTCTTCAATGACTTCTCCAAGACCTCACATGTATTCCACAACAATATTTACCCTGACAAATAATGCATCAACATAATCATTTAGGTTCATTCTCATATATTCATACTTGTTCCATAGAACTTGCAGCTTTGCCTCTCTGACCTTTGTATCTCCTTCATATATATTCAATAGTTTTTACCACATGGCATGTCATATTTTTCATGACATCACCTTATTATAGATAGAATTGGATAGGGATCCCCCAAAATCATTAATTCCCTTAGTGTCAGCATATAGTTCCCTTCTTTCAGCCTCTGGTAACACACCACTATTGATATAGACTGAGATACCATGCATCACTGCTGTAAACACATCTATTCCCAAATATTGGAAGTAGTGTTGCATCCAATTCTTCCATAACTGAAAGTTTCTCCAATAGAAGATCGTAACCCCTTTATGATTGGTGACCTCCATTGAGAGAGAGAAACACTAATATCAACCTTTTCCTCTAATACCAATTTTTAGGTCCACTAGGCTAGATACCTTAAGAGGGGGTGAATCAGGGTATGAAATATTAAAAAAATTTCCCATTTTTTATCTTGTTTTGTTGTTAAAAAAACTCTCTTCCCTATCCTTCTCATTGTAGAGTATGAACATATATTAAAGCATGCACAGAACACAACAATTTTACATGGTTCACCCTCACTAGGCTACATCCAAGGAGCATAAACTGGTGATGTGATGATGTACCAAATCTACTATAAGTTCAATATTGTTTACAAAGTTTGGAGTGAACTCACTATCCCTCCTGGTTTAAAACTAATCACAATTTGAAAGATCACTTCTCTCTCAAATGAAGTGTGCTCACTACTTATTCAGAAGATCCACTCATAGTTTATAGACTTGTAGGTCCATTCATTATCACTAATGAATGAATCCTACACTATATGTAGATGCTCTATTGAAGTCTCACTTTCATCCATTGACGAATACCCTTTTTCTAGTAAACATTGGGAAATACCTTTTGAACTTACTTTTGCAAAGATCACTCCTTTGCGAAGCTGCCAATTTTTAAAATATCAAACAAGACTTTGTGAAGTTCCTGCCTCTTCGCAAAGCACACACCTTCACAGATCACACTACTTCACAGAGATCAATCCTTTGCTGAGCTCAAACCATCGTAGAGCATAGTTTTGTTTTTGGAACCCACTATCTTTGTGAATCACACTGTCTTTACAGAACAACTTCCTTAGTAGAGATCACTGATCCAACGTGGAACACCCCATCTTCATGAAGCTATTAATACATAGAAGCATTGACTTTAGTCAAGACTACAATAGTCTTTTCTCAAAGCTCAAGTATCTCTTTGAAACATTTCTTCGTGGATCACCCCTTTCTTTGTGAAATCAAAGAGATTCCAGATTTTCTCTCTTAAGCTCATGTGGAATGAAGAGGGGTGGCCTCTTATTTATAGGAATGATCGAACGCGGAGCTCCGCTTATTCCGCAATTATTTCTAGATTGTTCAAAACATCTCTATGGAACTCCTTCTCTTTTAAATGGACCACCAAAATTTGTTGTTTCCATAATTATCTCCATCAAAAACTTCGTTCCACCACAATTATCCCTCGAAATGCTCCCTCATAATTCTCTTCACCACTGCCATTCGTAAAGCTCCTCTTAATCGTATAGATCACCATAAAATTTCTTCATGTCTTTTTGAAATCCAATTAATGAGGCACATATTCATGAAATTCATTAATTTTACATATTTTTATGATTTCTTCAAGGAAATGCATATTTCTAAATTCTCACCAAACTCCAAATTTTAGACCCCAAAAATTTGGCAAACACTGGAAAACAACACCACCTTGTATATATTCCTTTTGTATTGCCTCCAGATCTTCCATTCCTTTTTCATGGTTTTTTTTTCAACATGTATTGTCAACATATCTCTGGAACTCAAAAATTAATCATGTAAATCTTCTTTTTTAACAAACACAACCAACCTAAAAATGCTGCAATGTTACCTTGAGGGATTTTTTACCAACAACTACAAAATCCAACCTATAAACAAGATAGGTATTGGGACTAGTAATCAAAGACATAGGAACACCTCAAACTATCTAGAACTCACAAATATATTCATGGTCTTGGTCCACCCTGGACTTCGTCAAAAGGTCACTTGTCTGCACAAGACATGACATGTGCGGGTAAAGCCCGTACAGGGGTGAGTATAACAATACTCAGTAGGACACCCTGAAAATCACAAATAAATACGCAAAGTAAAGGTACAATCAGTTCTATATAGTATATTTATACAATTCATATAACAATAACATATCCAAATATACTCAAAATCAGACCTGTAGCCTAAAGGTAAGTCGTAATGATCTGCATACCCACGCTAAGGATTTAGTTTAAAGATTCCATGAAACATTCATCCAAGAGAACCAAATCCTATGTCTGATAGCACTGATGATGTCTGTTTTAGAAGTACTATTCATTGAGAACCTTCATTATAGAGAGATACACTAATAGATCTTAATATAGAATAAGATACACTCATTCCGAGAGAACCAACTCCATGAGTGAGGAAGATTATGATATATGGATGAGGAACACTATTAGGGCCTTGGTGTATACCACGACTCATCTGGATTCACCTACTAAATAGAGGACTTATGTCTGGTAGGATTTTTCACATCTATAACCTAACTATACCTAGGGCTAATAATGGATAGATGATCCTACTCTGGGCCTCTTGAAGTGGACTCCTAACTCTATACAGAAAGTCCTATTGAATGGGGTCATACTCCTGTGGAAAGGAAATGATACCCATTGACCTTTAGGGGAATGAGCAAGGGGGAAACAACCCAAAAAAACTTCTCCAAGATATGGATTACAAGGATATCAAGCCATGTAGAAGATATTACATGGCATGTAGAAGGGTCACACGCCGTGTCCCTTAACCTCGAGTACTGCCCGTGTACAACAGCATGTGTCATAAGAACATGTCACATAGAGAAAGGTATACATAGAATTTAGAAAGGCTTACATGTCATACCCATCCATCTAAGTTACACCTATGTACTTTAACCATGTTTTGATACATGGTGTCAACCCGTGTTCTCCTACTCATGCACCAGTAAATGGGGTAGCCCATGTATGTAGTTGGGGTCTGGTCGTGTGGTGGATCACATGTTGTGTACTCCACCCCATGTCTGTGTATCCTACTAGATACATGCTGAGTCTCAAGGAAGGTCCCACATGTTGTGTGATAGTTTTTACACACCATGTGATGCTTCTATGCCACCCAAAATCCTAGCTTCCACTGAACTAGTCCAACACGCCATGTATCCTGAGATACATGTTGTGTTCTTTGCGATTTTCCAAAATCACTTTTCTTCCTCCAGTGCTTCGGTTGATCCTCCAGTGCTCAATTGGATGGTCTGTTCACCTCGAAACTATATATCCATGGTCACTTTATCCTTTTAACACTGATTTGGTAGGTTTAGGACCTTCTATTGGCTATGAAACCTGATTCTGATCATCTCCACAAAGAATTCTCAAAGAACGATATCTCCAAAAATACATTGATCTATCCTTCGCCTTCATCATCGCACCTCCAATAGGTCATCATGATACCAAATCTACATTTTTAGATCATTTTACGGTGAATCGAATGTGTAACGATCCTTCATTCATAATCCCACAAAGAACGAAGAACACATGGAGAGAAAGGGGGAAGAAATCACATAAACAAATTGAGGAATGAACCTTTTTCATTGTTTGTTATGGACTTGATCTGATTCCATTAGGAGAATAAATAAACTAGATCAAAACATAAGTAATCCCCTAAATCAAACCCTCAATCACCCATCCCGCAAGAATGAACGAACTGTGGGTCAACCAGTTCGTGGGTTGATCTATGTTTATCATTGAATCAAAGAACATGAAAAAAGTAAATAAAATTACACACCCTACCTATGGGTATGGATTGATCATTGAAAAAGGGTGATTTCAATGATTTCATTGATGAGATTCTCCAATCTATTGGCACAACGATCCATTATCTGATCTTTCATCATCGTTCGTTGAGAGGTTTCTCTAAGGGGTCTCCTCTCCAAAGTTTCTAGGGATTCCTCTAGGGTTATGAATTCTAACCCTAGGTCCCTACCGCACCGCTTATTAAAAATGGAAAATTTGTCACTACATTTTCATAATTTCAAATAAAATAAGTTCTTAATTTATTTTATTTCTTTAAAACATCCAAATATTAACTTTCACAGCTGACTCGTGTCGGCCGATGTTAAGCCTCATCTAAGGTAAAGTCATTACTCCAGATGCAACGGTACTCTCATATTTCTAATTCGAGTACCCATTTATAAGTTATTCCACTTTTTTCAAGAAAAATACTCGCACATACTATTTAAAGTTTAATTTATTTCAAACATTTATTCAGGTCACCCCATGACTCAGAATCACACGCCGCCTCAATGCCTGGTCTCAAATTAATTCCATATAATATTTAAAATTGATGCATAGAAAATATAGGACATTACATTTATAAATATTTTTAGGTATTAATATGGTTATAAAATAGTATATTATTATATTTATGTTTGTTTTATAAGATTTTAGAGTACATCTAACTAACCATATAAACAAGGTAAGGGTTTTTTATCTCAAATTTGAATCCCTTGTGACATGTCCATGCTATATAGCATTTTTCATTTTTTAGGGTGTAAATACTACCAAAATTTAATTTTTTATAATGATTTAATTATATTTTATGATGACCAATTTTTTTTCATGATCATTATCTCTTGGGTTTTGATTCAAAAGATACAAAGGCTGTAAAGATTTTCATCTCAAATTCTCTTCCATGAGACATGTTTTAATGTTTTACACCAATTTATTATTTATATGGTGTATATACTACCCAAAAATGTAATTTGAAATGATAAATTATTTAATCCATAATAATTATAGAACCATGTGATTTTTAATCTTCAGGTTGCTTTTGATTCAAAAAATATTAATTTTGTAAGGGGCTTTTTGTGACTCAATTTTCTTCCTTGGGTCATAATCACTCATCATTGTCTATTGTCTTTCACGATTGATCTATTCTAACCTATGATTATTTTATGATGTATTCCACCTTATTTTATAGGTAAATAACATTTCACACCAAATTATTCTTCCTCGATGATTCTAATTTTTTATTAAAATGAATTTTTTTAAGAATAATTCCAATTAATTTTAATGGATTTTTCTTTCCATGTCTATATTTTTTTACTTCCCACCAATTTTATCCTTTCCCTGTTGGAAACTAAAAATGTGTTTATCTCCAATTATTCTTTTATTACCCTTATTTAAGGTCTCTTTATCCTACTTAATGATGTAGGTTTTTTGACAAGTTCATTTCAAAATATTCAAAAGTCATTATCATCCACTCCACATTTTCTTTTGATAAAATTTATGTTTTGTTTTACAGTTTCAATTATTAAAGATTCTTTTAAAAAGTAAAAGTTTTAAAAGTATTTTCAATCCTCCTTTTTGAAATATTGTTTATTTTCAAGGTTATTTTATTTGAACCTATTTATAATAAGGTTTTCAAAAATTATTCTCTTCCCCTTATCAAAAATGAGTTTGTTGATGTAATTCACACTTTATATTTTATAAAAATGTTTAAAAAGGTTTTGTGAAAAAAAATCACTTAAATTTTTCCTCCAAGTTTTATCTCTCATAAAGTGGTGTTTTTATCACCCTTCATATCTTATTATACTATGAATCCTTTTAGAAAATGAGATTTTGATATCCTGTGATTTCTTAAGTTCATGTTATTTGAATGTTTAAGAAACCCATTATTTTTCTATGGGTTATTTAAGATATGATTATGTTTGATTTTAAATGGCACACATATATATGGATGATGACAGGTGGGGTCTTATATCACCCCCCAATACATTGCTTTGATATTATATCTTATGAGATAGTCAGGTATGGACATAATGAGTTTGTTCAAATAGGTGTGGGCATGATGAGTTTACTCATATTTTAGGAATAGAGATAATGAGTATGTTCATATAGGTGTGGGAATAATGAGTTTTCTTAAAAAAGTTTTCCTATTCTTATGGTTGTGTCACATTTTCAAATTATTCATAAAGTTGTGTCACATTAATAAGTTGTTTATCAAGTTATTTAGATTTTACAAGATATATTTAATTTCCATGAAATGCCACATTTTCATGTTCATTAGTTATTTTAAAGTATTATTCACTTTTATATTATTTTAACATGTTTTATGATTATTGATATGTTTTTTTATCTATGTAATATATTTTATGCTTCCTTAATGATATTTTTATGATCTTATGTTTCTCTGTTATGTTTTAGGATTATCATACATGGTCATATGATATTTTATTAAGATATTTATGTCTTTATCTTATTCCCCTTCGTATATATGATCTAATACCTTATGATATTACTTTTCCCTTATTTAGCATTTGATATCACCTCTTTCTTATGTTTTTATTCCCCGGGTTATGAAGATGATTATTTTATGTGAGGTATATATAAAAGGTTATAGAGTAGCATGATTATGGAGAAATGTTCACAAGTGTTGTAAAATAAGATGTTTAGATATCTAGTCTCAAAGACATTAAACCTTTTGGTCCCTAGTTTGTGTGACTATTTGTGAGATGTATTATTTAAATCATGAGATTTTTGTACTATTTATGTTAAGTATAGAATGGGTCACTATATTTTCTATCAGAGGAAGGGTTTATTTATTTTTGGATATTAGTTTAGTTATTTTGAGTATTAGTTTAGAAAACCTTAGTAAAAACCCTAGATATGAGTATAATTATATGATGATATCCTTAAATATTTATAAATTTTGGAGTAGATATTTTTCCCTAGAAATACATCTCTATTTATAAATTACAAGTGGATGTGGTTGTGGAACATATGCACCTAGAGGTAATCATCCTGAAAAGGGTTGGTTGAGAATTAACTCATTCATCACCCAAATTCATGATGAGTGGACCTAAGAATACAATTCTGGTTTGAAACTCTCATAGGATATGCTTTATTTGATCACATTCTCATTAAAAAACACTATTAAGGATTAATTTTCTATTTAGTTTGAGGGATTGAGTTGAGAAACGTAAGATAACCCAACTTAAAGTAACCTAGGTCAAACTAATATTGATATTGTTGGAACTAAAGGAACTATAAACCAACGTGATAATGTAAAATAATAATACCTTCTAAGGTTAAATTATTTTTATGATTATAATAATTATCATGTATTGTTAATTTTTTCACTCATGTCAACCATTTTTGGTTTTAGTGATGGTTGAAACTAGAAGGAACTGAGTTAACCTTGGGTGTGAAGGATAATACGGTGATTACCTCAATAATCAACCCATTATAATGGGAGTTAGAATAAAAAAATTAGTGATTATTCCAAACCAACTCTCATAAAACATGATTAACAATGTAACCATAGTTGAAATCCTAAGTTCACTAAAGAAGATAAGGATTTAGTCTCATGAAAATTCAGGAAATTAAGATAATGAAATAAAGGATATTCAACCACTTATATGCCAAAAATATGGGAATAATAATCAAGGGAATTTTCTCAAGGGGACTAGATAATTCTTTACTTATGATAAATAAGGCCATCAAGCATCAAAATGTCAAGGGAAAATTAAGTGTTTAGTTGACATGAGGAAATAAGATAGAACCCATCCTAGGGAACCACTAATAATTCAATGTCTTATGTGTAGAGATCTTTGGAATTATACAAGTCAATTATCTAATCCAAGGATTGTTAAGGATGGTAGGAATCCAAAACCTTATATACCCAAGGAGCAAGGAAGAACCTATGCACTGACTATCGATGGAGAGGATAGTGTTAATTAGGTTTCACTTACCCTCCACCCCAAATTATTGGATTCATTCTAGTTTTACCAGCCCTATTATATCTAGGATGATTTTTAAATAGCACACGCATGCAATTTTCTTGAAAAAAGTGGAATAACTTCTAAATAAGGGCCTGGATCAATAATATGAGGTAACCATTGATTTTAGAACATGGGTTTTACCCTATTCTAAACATAACCTTGGTTGGTGAGGGGCTTCTCTAGAAAAATCATCGCAGCCATAAAATGAATAAAATAATTAATTATTTTATTTTATTTTATTTCATTGACACAGAAACTAAACATATTATATAAATAAATGGTTACGGGTAATTACTTGGTTTAGAATCTAAAACCTAGAGATCCATAGGACCATTTGAGATTCGTCAAAAGAGAATTTGTTGGTGGATAACGACCAAAATCAGAGATTGAAGACTGGTGCAAGGAGAATTCATAGGATCTCACCAATGATCACAATGTATATCCATTCTTCATAAATGATCAATCCAAATTGAGGTAGTACATTTTTTTATTTAGATTATTTACTTGTTCTTAATTTCTACGATGAACATGGATCAATCAACCAATAAATTGATATGTGGATCGGTCATTTGTGGGAAGATATTTATTTCAAGGATTTTATTGGGAGAATTTCTTTGTGATAATTTATTTTTGACTTGTTGTTCTAATAGAGATGTATTGAGGCCAATGTGAACATTTCCTGAGCTTTGTTCCCCATGTTTATGGTTGTGATTTTCTCCCCTGATTTCTTTGTTCATCATGGGCGTTATTCATTGTCCTGTGGTTTGAAATATTTTGAGGAATCAATCATTGCACACCTATTTCTTGGCACAATGATCCAATATTTTAGATCTAGGATTGACATGACATGATGGTGGTGTGATGATGGAAGCAGCAGAAAATCAGACGGTTTTGAATACCCAATTTCATGTTCTTTGGCATGAAACAAATAATGATGTAAAAAATCTATTTTCTAAACATATTCAATGGTTGGATCCCGATGTTTGATGACAATGAGGTTCAGATGATGATCTCCCTTTATTCCAGTGAAGGGTGAGGCCGGAATTGTGGTTGGAGGAGGAGCTGGCGATATGGAAACCAGATCTAAAGATCTAGAAATTTCTACACTACATGGCATATAACACAGATCCACACACAATGTGGTCCCCTACTAGTGGTGGATAGGTTTTCAGAAAATATATAAGCATCACATGTTGTGTGACCTTGTCACATGTCATGTGGTCCTCTTTGGTGAGATCGGTGTATACCTCAGAGGGTACAAAGAAACGGGATGGGGTACATGGGCATGGGCATGCTATATACTCCCACATGTACATGGCTCGGACAAATGTACATGGGATAAGCAATGTACTGGTACACTAGAAGAAGTACATGTTCAATAGAATTTTATGTACTTATACACAGAAACGAACATGGGTTGTTTACACGAGAAGGACCCAGGGTCGAAGGGACATGGCATGTAACCCCACTACACATCATGTAATTCTTAAAAGTTGGCTTGAATCCCCTTTCCTCTGTATCTTGGAAAAGTTTTATTAGGGTGTGTTCCCCATATCCATTCCATGAGGGTTAGTATAAAATCACATATTACTCCTAGGACAGTAATTCCTTCAGCATGAATTCTTGGATAGAGTTGTTAGGATCATTCCATGAGGCCCTGAGTGAGATCCACTATTTATATTTGTTCCCTGGGTGGAGCTCATGGTATCATCATGACCAACACTACGTGGGAACCAATCCTCTACTTAGCGATTTAATCCATATTGATTTGTTAGTATAACCCATGTCCTTGGGTGTGATCCTCATCTGTGTATCATATCTCATTGGAATTTCAGTGTGTACTTCTAATGGAGAGACCTGATGAGCACTACATCTTGGATAGATGTCATTAGTTTTATAAAACTCATGGAGTGTGTCCTCCCAGATGAGTGTTATGTGGAACCTTTGATCTGGAATCCTAGGGTGGAATTATGGTTGTGATTTATCTTTAGACTGTGTGTATTTTTTGAGTATATCTGGATATTCTTGTTATATATACTTTATACATATACCTATGTAGAATTTATTTTATCTCCTTTGTTTCAGACTTTTTGTTTTTTAGGTGTCCTATTGGGTATTTTTATACTCACCCCTACACGGGCTTTACCCACACGTGTTGTGTCTTGTGCAGACGATCGACCTTTTGACAGATTCCTTGATGAACTAGGACCAGATGGTGATTAGTGAGACCGGACATACCAAGGTGTGTTCTTGTGGTATCTTTACAAAAAACCCTATCTATACTTTTAGGTTGTACTTGTTTTCATACTCTTTATGGTGGGTTTGTATTTGGCCCTGCTTTGCTTTACTTCCTATCGTACTCTGGTCGTGGGACTTAGATATATGTATGCATGGTTGTTCAGTTGTTTTTACATTTCAGCATTATATGGGATTAGATATGTGTGTGTGTGTTTGTGTGTGTAGTTACTTAGGATAAGGCCTCCCATGTTAATGATATGGCTACCTGGTGCTAGTCACCAACCCCTGGAATATTGGAGGAGGTCTTGGGGAGTTACAGTGTTAAGTGTTTTGAGTTTGGTTTTTAGGTCAGGGACCCCAGTTTTGGTGTGGCGTCTGACGTATCCGTACACCAGGACTCTGATCACCTACCCTTCAACTCAGTACATGATAGAATTGGTTGCAATGAAAACAATGGTACATTCATCATATAGGAATGGGTTGTGTTTTCCATTTCCTTCTTGAGTAAACTCTCTATACATACTCATTGATCTTGATACATCTTTTTTACTTTCAAGATGCATCTATGACATATTCCAGCTAGGATTTAGAATCAATATCATGAGTATGATCCCCTCAGTGATGTGGCATCGATACAGGGATCAGTTCTAGAAGTGCTACCTCTAGGTGGTGCATCGGTTGTACCACTTCATATAGATTGGTATATGGTACTCGTGTTACCAGTGAATGAGTTGCATAGGCTGAGTTCGCTTCATGAGTTTTAGTAATAGATACCCCTTAGGTTATAAGGTTATCCTAACCCACTGAAGGATGAGGATAGGATTGAGGTGGTGACATGAGTTTTCCTTCTAGTTAATACACTAGTAGATTGGATGGTGGTCCTGGTAATAAGCCTTATCCATGGCTTAGGGGTGATATTGGGGGTTAATGACCAAGTCTTATGATGAGGTGACTCTATCATGGTCAGAGTTTGAGATCCTTTTCAGATAGGAATTATCTCTAGCTATGTTTAGGGTGATACATATCATGGAGCTTCTGCAGCTCTAGTAGGGTAGTGCGATAGTAGATGAGTATTCATTGAGGATTACTAACCTCTTTAGGTACTCAATGTATATGGTTTTAGATCAATTATTTTGGGATCGTACCTTTGAACAAGGACTGGGTAGAGACATCTGAGGTATTTTTATCCCTCTATTCATTACTACCTATGTTGGGTTTCTAGAGTGACTTTTTGTGGTTGAGAGTTTCTTGGATGAGCAGACACAGCCAGTGGTTGCTGGTTGTGGGAAAATAGGGTAAGATACATCTGCAGTATGGAGTAGACATCAATATCAAGGACCTAGATGTACAATAGATTTTAGGAGGAGGTCTCAAAATAGAGTTTTTTTGCTTCAAGTCTCATAGGATGGATTCAATCAGCCTAGGTAAATGTGGTTCTACTATTCTTACAGTAGGGTACATCTTGCTTGAGATTGTATAACTTTCCGTATGGCTGACAGGGAGACTGTGGATGACTCGATGAGGCATATAAAGTAACAAGAGTAGATAGGTTCGTAAGTTTTAGGATGTGGAAGAGGATATGGGAGAGAATCTGGAGGTGGTATATGCTTTGAATTGTTACCACCCCAACCCCCATGTGGTCCACATCAGTCTTAGGGAGCTGGAGGATAAGGGTAGGGGTAGCTGCAGGAGGTCAAAGATTACAACTGAGAGGCTCTAGGAATGATACGAGGTGTGTTCTATGTCTTTCATATCTTAGATATAGTACTGATAAATACAAGTTCTATTCATTCCTTTCTTTTCACCTATCTTGTTTGCGACTTAGAGATTTTGTTTGATCCCTTAGCTCGACCCTTACACTTGGAGACTCTTACTGGAGATGACTTAGCAATCACACACTTGTGACGATAGTGTGATCTAACTCTTGGAGGTGAGATTTTCTGTTGGGATCTCTTTGTTTTAGTGATTAGGCCTTAAGAAGTCATCTTAGGTGTGGACTGGTTATCCACAGTTCATTCCCATGTTGACTGTTTCGTGTGGATGATGTGATGTCTCCATAGTGACGAAACTAGGTTTTCCTTTATTGGTGAAAAATTAAACCCATTAAGTGAATGATGGACTCATGTATGGGAGGGTTCATTTGATTACTCACCAGTTGGCTAGCATAACCCTTGGCATAGTAGATGTCGTGAGTTTCTAGTTCCCTACAGTGGTGGTGGAGTACAAGGATGTATTCCATGAGGATGTTCCAGGCTTACCTCCCCATCGAGAGATACACTTCTGCATTGATCTACGCCCTGGTACGACATCGATATCTTCACCGGCATATATGATGGTTCCCATAGAGCTTTGTGAGCTAAGGGTGTAGTTGTATGAATTATAGAGGAAGGGTTTTGTTAGAACTAGTGTTTCACCCTCATCAACACAAGTTTTGTTCTCCAAGAAGGTGGAAGAGAGATTGGGGTTATGTGTGGACTATCAGTGCTTGAACCAGGTGACCATGAAGAACAAGTATCCACTACTGAGGATAAATATCCTCTTTGATCAGTTGAGTAGGGCATGATGGTTCTTGAAGGTTTACCATAGGTAAGGTTATCACCAGTTGTGAGTAAAGGATAAGGATATACCAAATATGACATGTAGATGTCTCTATGGTCACTATGAGTAATTGGTTATGCCCTTTGTCATGAGAAATTCCCTAGCAGTGTTTATGGGACTCATGAATCAGATATTTCAGCGTTTATTAGACCGGTTCATAGTAGTCTTCATCGATGATATCCTAGTGTACTCATCATCTAAGGAGAATCATGTGAGACACTTAAGGATGGTTCTGGATGTACTCCAAGAGAACCAGCTTTATAGAAATCTCTCAAAGTTCCAATTCTAGATTTAGGTGGTCCACTTTCTATGGAATGTTATCTCACTAGATGGAGTGGAAATAGACCCATCCAAGGTCACAGTAGTGTTATATTGGGAGCCACCCAAGAGCGAGATGGAGGTGCAAAGTTTTCTTAGGTTACTAGGATATTACTAGAGATTCATGCCTAATTTCTCTAGGTTATCATCACCCATGATAGATTTAACCCAAAAGGGGCAGACTTTCATGTGGATAGAGAGGTTTTAGTAGGCTTTTTATTAGTTGAGGAATAAATTTATGAGCTCTCCCATATTGAGATTTTTAGGGGAGGGTGTCGAGTATATAGTGTTATGTGATGTATTAGGAACTGGGATTGATTGTGTTATGATGTAGAGGTGGGATATGATTTCCTATGATTTACTTATATTGAGACCACATGAATAGAACTAGGAAACCCACAATCTTGAGTTAGAAGTATAATTTTTTACACTAAAGATGTGGAGACACTACCTAATGGGTGAGTATTTTATCGTCTATTCTGATCACAAGAGTCTCAAGTACATATTCTATCAAAAGGATCTTAACTTTATATAGAGGTGATGGATAGATTTCCTCCATGATTATGACTTCAAGATTTTATATACTTATATGAAGGGGAATGTGATAGAATATGCTCTTAGTATGAGATCTTGTTTTCAATTACTGAATGAGTCATCGAAGCTATTGGACTTGTTATAGTTATCCTTTGTGGATGGAGATAGAGAATATTACCTCCAATCGATGGTTTTCACCCGTAATATTTTACAATAAGTTATGTAGGTGCATCTTGAGAATACCAACTGTGATACCCTACATACAAATATATCCACTGGATGTGATCCTAATGGATTTTTTGAAGGTGGGGATCAGTTCGTTCTTTTCATTGGATGCATGATGGGACCAGTGATGTTGTAGGAGGAGGTTCTGGGAGAGTTCCATACATCTCCTTTAGTGGTAAATCCAATTTTTTAAAATATGTAACAAGACCTCTGATTTCATTTTTGGTGGATAGGGGTAAAGAAGGGATTTGTAGAGTTTGTCTCTCGATGCCTTACTTGTCATAAAGTGAAGGCTAAACATCAAGTTCCAATAAGTTCATCTCAAACCCTTAAGGTGCTAGAGTGGAAGTAGGATGAGATATCCATGGAATTAATGATGGTATTAAGACATATGCCTAGGGGAAATAATTCTATTTGGGTGCTCATAGACCAAATCACCACGTCATCCCACTTCTTAGCTATTCAGGAGCAGATTTCAGTAGAAAGCTTGGGAAGCCTCTACATGCAAGAGATATTATAACTCCATGGAGTTCCCTTGAAGATCATTTTTGACCATGATTCTCACTTCACATATCACTTATGGAAGGGGTTAAAAGAGGTTTTTAGGACTCAGTTATGCTAGAGCACAATGTTTCACCCCCATACTAACGATCAGACTGAGTAGACCATTTTGTTTTTAGAGGACATGATTAAATCTTTCATGTTAGAATTTTTTTCACAGTTGGAAGGATCGCCTACCACTAGTGAAGTTTTCATACAATAACAACCACCATTCCACCATGGTTATGGCACCATTTGAGGATTTATATAGGTGACACTATAGGTTACCACTTTGATAGACTAAACTAGAAGATTTGACACTTATGGGACTAGAATTGGTGTGAGAAAATACTAATAAGGTGAAAATCATACAGGATAATGTGAAGATTGCACATATCCATCAGAATTCTTATGTGAACAGATGATGGAGGCCTTTGGAGTTCGAGGAGGGAGACCATGTGTTCCTATAAGTTTCACCATGACATGGATTATAGAGATTTGTTTAGGGTGGAAATCTATCTACGAGATTAATTTTCCCCTTCTAGATACTAAATAGAGTTGGTGATGTGGAATACCTCTTATCACTACCACTGCAGTTATATCGGGTACACGACGTCTTCCACGTGTCACAATTGAGGAGGTACGTGCATGAACCATCGCACATTGTCAACTAGGGAGACCTAGACATCGAGGATGGGTCTTCCTTTACTGAGTACCCAGTGGAGATTGAATATTAGAAGGAAAATATCTTTTTTATGTGATAAATTCCTTTACTGAGTGTTTGATGGAAGCATGAGAATATTCAGGAGATCGCATGGGATTGGAAGACTCAGATTCATGCTCGATACCCACATCTATTTTTCTATCCATTATTTTGGATTTTCGGGATATAAAGCCCCAAGGTGGGGATAATATAATGAATTTTATTTTTAATGAATTATTTTTTTATATTTTATGAATTATTTTCGAGACCATACGCTGAGACGGCGTGCAGTTATGAGCTATGGTGTGCCCATAATAAATGTTTGAAATATATTAAATATATTAAATAGCATAAACACATAGTTTTCCTAGAAAAAAATTAGAATAACTTTTAAATAGGGTCCTAGATTAGAAATTAGAGGGAACTGTTGAGTTTAGAACACAGGTTTTACCCTATGTCCGACATAACCTTAGTCGGTGTGGGGAATTTGTAGAAAAGTTATTGCAGGTGTAAAATGAATAAAATAATTAATTATTTTATTTTATTTTATTTTATTGACACAATGAACTAACCTATTATATAAATAAATGTTTATGGGTAATTCTTAGTTTTAGACCCTAAAACCTAGAGATCCATAGGACCATTGGAGAGTCATCTAAATATATTTCATTGGAGAATGACAATCAGATTGTAGATCAATGATCGGTGTGAGATAAATTCAAAGTATCTCTCCAATGATCATGGTGAAGCTCTATTATTCATCATCTATAAATCCAAATTAGGTTAGGAAATTTTTTTATTTGTATTCTTTCCCCATTATTAATTTCTATGATGAACGTGGAACAATCAACCAATAGATTGATCTACAGATTGGTTGTTTACAGTATGGGATTTATTTTAGGGATTTCATTGGGAGAATTTATTTTGGATAATTTATTTCTCACTTTTTGATCTAATGATGGAGGATAGAAACCAACATTAACATTAGCCTAGGTTCATTCCTCGTGTTTGTGGTTGTGCTTTTCTACCTCAATTTCTTTGTTCATCGCGGGTGTTCTTCATTGGCCTGTGGTTCGAAATCTTCTGAGGAATAGATCATTGTACACCAATTTATTGGAACAATTATCTAATATTATAGATTTAGGATCATCATGACATAATGGTGGTGTGAATATGGAAGCAGTAGTGAATCGAATGATTTTTTATACCTAATTTCTTGTTCTTCGGTTCATAACAAAGAATGACCTACAAATCTGTTTTCCAAACATATTCAAGGTTTAGATCCCAATTTTATATGATTATGGGGTTTATATGATGATCTAACTTAATTCCAAAAAAGGAAGATCCTATAATGGTGGCCGAAGTAGTGGTCAGCGATGCGGAGACCAGATTTAGAAATCTAGAAATTTTTGCACTACATGGCATGTAATGCAGAGCCACACACCATGTGGATCACTCCTAGTAGTGGCTAGGGTTTTGGGAAAGAGATAATTATCACATGGCATGTAACCTTATTTCATGAAGTTTCTTCCACTTTAGTGATCATGGTGTGTACCTCATAGGTTACATAGACACGAGCTAGGGTACACGAGCATAGGCACACTGTGTACTCCCACGTGGACACGTCCTGTAAAAATGTACATGGGCTAAGTCATGTACTAGTACGTGATAAAAATTACATAGCTAGTAGCATTCCATGTACTTATACATGGACATGGACACTGTTCATTTACATGGGAAGGACCTAGGGTCAAAAGGACATAGCATGAAACCCTACTACACATCGTGTACTCCTTAAAAGTTGGCTTTAATCCCTTGTCATATGTATCTTAGACAAGTTTAGTTAGGGTGTGTTCCCTATATCCATTACTTGAGGGTTAGTATGGAATCGCCTCCTACTCCTCGGACAGTGATCCCTTCAGTGGGACTTCTTAGATAGAGTTGTTCGAATCCTTTCATGAGTCTTGAAGTGAGATCCTCTATTCATCTTTATGCCTTTGGTGGAGTTCTTGGTATTTTCGTGACCAAAATTATGCAAGCGTCGATCATATACTTAGTGGGTTAATCCATATTGAGTTGCTGGTATACCCCATGGCCTTGGATGTGATCCTCATCTATGTATCATATCTCTTTGGACTTTTATTGTGTACTTATAATGGTGAGACCTGACAAGAAATACCACTCAGACGGATGTCATTAATGTTATCGGACTCATGGAGTGTGTCCTCCCAAATGAGTTTTATGTGGAAACTTCGAGCTGGAATCCTAGTTTGGCATTAAGGTTGTGATTTACCTTTAAATTGTGTGTTTTTTGTTAACTATATCTAGATATTCTTGTTATATGTGCTTTATAAATATACCTGTGTAGATATGATTGTATCTCCTTTTTTGTATGCATTGTGGTTTTGGGGTGTCCTGTTGGGTATTGTTATACTCACCCATATAGGAGATTCTCCCACATGTGTTGTGTATTTTTCATATGATCGATCTTTTGACAGAGTCCTTGATGGACCAATACCTAATGATGATTATTGAAACTGAAAAAAAATTAAGGTGTTTTCCTATAGTATCTTGACAATATCCCCTATCTATACTTTTAGGTTGGGATTGTTTTAAAACTCTTTTTGGTGGGTTTGTATTTTTCCATGCTTTACTTTCCTTTACTTAGTAATCTAGTTATGGGACTTTGATGTATGCATGCATGGTTATTCAGTTGTTTTTACATTTCAGCATTGTATAGGCTTAGAGATGTGTGTGTGTGTAAAAGTAATTAGGATAAGGCCTCCCATGTTAGTGATATTCCTACTCAATGTTAGTCACCAGCCTTTGGCCTATTGGAAGCAGGCTTAGGGAGTCATAGCACAGGCCCCATTGGGATGGATTGTGACATCATGGATGATTATAAACACTTAATTTATGGTATAATATGAAATAAATATGTAAATAGTTATTTTTTATTTTGGAAAGGATATATAAATATTTAACTCATTAATTAGGAAAACACCCTTCACAGATTGAAAATGTTCATTGTCGATTTCATCTTCTATGATAAAGACTAAAGTAATCATGAAAGGAAATTTAAACTTCATAAATCATTATAATTCATCAATTATAGTAACATTAATGAAATTTTAATGATTAAATTTGGAATAAGAACAAACATCAACACCACTCCTATGAAACTGCTACAAATGGTCAAAACTCTAAACCCACAATATTGGTAAATAGAAAAAAAACTAAATAATATACATATAGATTGTGATTATAAATGAAAATTATAAATAGTTTCAAGTATGAATATGGTTCTAAAATTTTATCTTAATATAGTTTTTTTATAGTATTTTAGAGCATATATGACTAAGAAGGGAAACAACGTAAGGGTTTATTTGTCTCAAATTGAATCCCTTGAGACATGTTCATGATATGCACCATGTTTCATTTTTTATGGTGTAAATACTAGCCCCATTTTCATTTTTTATCAGGATTTCATTATATTTCATGATTTATAATGGTTTGTTCCGTGTTAATTATCTCTTGGGGTTTTGATACAAAATATACAAAGGCTGTAAGGGTTTTCATTTCAACTTCTCCTCATTGAAACACATTTTAATGTTTTGTGCCAATTTATTATTTCTATGGTGTATATGATAAAAAATAATGTATTTTGACATAATCCATGATTTAATCCGTAGTATTTATATAACCATATGATTTTCAATCTTCCAATTACATTTTATTCAAAAATCAATAAAGTCGTAAGGGGTTTTTCATGACTTAATTATCTTCCTTGGGTCATAATCACTCAACATTGTCTATTTTCTTTCACAATTGATCTATGATAAACTATGATGATTTTAGGATTTATTCTACCTTATTTTCTATGTAAATCTTGTTTTATGCCAAATTATTCTTCCTTGATGATTATTATTTTTCATTAAAAGTCATTTTTGTTAATAATAATACCCATTATATTAATGGATTTTTATTTCATGTCTATATTTTTTTACTTACCACCAATGTTTTACTTTACCTACTCAAAACTAAAACTATTTTTACCAACAATAATCCTTTTATTACCATTATTTCATTTTAAAGAAAATGTATATTTATCTTTGTTAACAACAGGGTTATTTCAAAACTGTTATTTAAAAATGTTCAAATGGTTTTTCTATACTTTCAAAATAAAAGGTTTTACCATCCACTCCACATTTTCTCTTGATAAAATTTATGTTTTTTTAAGTTTCCATTATTAAAGATTATTTCAAAAGTAAAGTTTTAAAATTATTTTCACTTTACCTTTTTGAAACCTTGTTTATTTTCAAGGATATTTTATTTGTACCTATTTATAATATATTTTTCAAATATTATTCTCTTTACATTCTCAAAAATTTATTTTTTTAATTCATGCTTCATATTTTATAAAAAAATTTAAAAAGGTTTTGTAAAAACGTTTTTATTTTCAATTAATTTTTTCCTCTAAGGTTTATCTCACACGAATTAATATTTTGATCACCCTACATTATTTTATGAATCCTTTTAGGAAATTATATTTTGATATCCTATGAATTCTTAAGTTCATTTTTTTTTAATATTTAAGAAACCCATTCTTTTTCCATGGTTTATTTAAGATATGATGATGCCTGATTTTAAGTGGCACACATGTGTATGGATAATGAAATTTGGGGTTTTATATATCCCTCCAATGCATTGGTTTTATCTTATAACTCATTAGATAGTTGTTCGTGAACATAATGATTTTGTTCACATAAGCATGGGTATGATGGATTTTCTAAAATTTCAAGAATAGAAAAAATGTGTTTGTTCTCATAGGTGTGGGAATAATGGGTTTGATCACATGGGTTTTCTTATGCTTATGGTTGTGCCACATTTTCAAGTTGTTCATAAAGTTATTCCATATTCTTAATCTGTTTATCAAGTTATATAAATTTTATAATATTCATTTCATTTCCATGAAATTCCATGTTTTCTTTTTCATGCATTATTTTTAGTATTATAAAATTTTATATCATGCTCACATGTTTTATGAATATTGATATGTGTTTTGATCCATTTCATATATTTTATGATTCCTTAATGATATTTTTATGATCTTGTGTTTATTCTTCATGTTTTATGATTATCATACATAGTCTTATGATCTTTTATTAAGATATTTATTTCTTCTGCTTATTCCCCTTCATTTTTAAGTTATAATACCTTATGATATGTCCTTTCCCTTGCGGAGAAATTGATCTCACACCTTTATTATATTTCCATTCTCCAGGTTATGAAGATGATTATGTAACATGAGGTATCTAGAAAAGGTCATATAGGGGAAATATTATGGATAAATGTTCACAAGTATTAAAAAATAAGATATTTATATAGCTAGTATCTAAGAAACTAAACCTTTTTTCCTAGGGTTATGAAACTTTTTGGGAGATGTATTATTTAAATCATGATATTATTATAATATTTATGTTAATTTTATTATGGGTATCTATACTATCACATGGGAAGACAAATATAATCTTGGTTAGAAAAACCTATCATGTGATCAGTGGCATACCCAACCAACCTTGATTAACTCAGCCTTAGGTTAAGCATAATAAAGGTATAAAACTATAAAGTTTCATGTGAAAGGTATTTTTTTTTGCCTTAGGTGATGGGGATTGATATAAAATATGAATTTCAAGTATACTAATGATATTTTATATGACACTAAATGTGGTATAATCATGTGGTTTGAGCTTGAAACCCAACCATGATTATGTATCATGAGTGATATTTGTACCTTAATATCCCATAATTATGTTAATATTATCATATCATCACAATTATTGTCATTACATGACAACAATAAATTAAGTATCACTTATATATTTATCTCTAAGGGGTTATTTACCATTTTTATCTAATGTTAAAATGAAACCCATATGAACTAATAATAAAGTGGATATTGTCTTTGTATAACATGATACATTTATGTTCTTAAACTTTTGAAAAATACACTAATAAAACCATAAACAATCATTAGTCTTACTATATATTAGTGCATAAGGATCTTATCAACCTAATATTTTCTACATTAGTTGTTTTTGTTAAAAATGTTACATCTCATATAAAACTTATCATATCACCATGTGACTATAGTCTAAATCCTCTAACTAAGCTCTTTAGTGATAAAACATCTACAAAGAAATTATGTTTGAATAATGATAAGAATATGATTCATAATCCTTATGTTCAACACTTTAACATTATATTCAAAATACTTTTTTTCTACAACATCCAATTTTACAATGATAATAACTTCTATTGTTTTAAATAAATAAATACTTAGAACTCTTCTAAGATTTACTCAATTGTCAATTTTTTTAAAAAAAATAATACTCTTCTATGAGATCATTTAATTTGGTAATAGTTGTTAATGTAAATCTCACTTTAATTTCTTCCTTCACTAATATATTTTTTAAAAATTTCATGTATTTAGGATGTAAAGTGAACTTCACTTTAAAGTAACTTGGTTTCACCATTTATTTTTTTTATTTTTATTTTCTCTAAGTTCAAGCATACTCCCACTAGTCTCTAATAAATTATATTTTCTAAAAATATCAATTTTAGATATAAAATATTTATGTAAATAAAATAAATGATATTTAATTTATGGGAATATTCAAAAAAATTAATAAAAATAACTTACATGAAATTTTATATGTTTAAAAAAATATCCTTAAAAATATCTTTATTTATTAAAATATGCATCTAATGGGTGGTAGGGTCATATAACTCAAAATTTAATAAATAACATGGATAAAACACTTTTATCCTAGATAAAATACTTTGATCCTAATATTTATTTTAAAATTATGTTATATAATAGATAAAATTATAAACCATGTGTATAAAAAACATATCATTTATTAATAATAATAAAAAATTATTATATCCCATAAGGGAATGCTAGTATAATAAAAATACACATTCCAATTTACAATTTCAAAATCCATTAAAATTTAAGTATTAATTTCATTCAAATTTTTTGATGTAGAAAATCTTAATGAATTATATAAATACAAACTTCAATCTCCATAGTTTTATTTTATATTTGATTCCCTATACATTTAGAAAAGTATAATATACCACAAGTATCATATACCTTATTAAAAATAATGAAATTTATTTCTATAACATAAATACATAATGTAGACTCTATACTAAGCTTATGATTTTCATTCAAGTATTCTAGAAAATTTTGGTTTCAATGTCCATCCTTACTACAAAGAAAATATTTTCCTTCCTTTCTAATGGCTCCTTTAGGATTCAATGACCCATGCTATCTATTTGACACTATAAGATTTTTCTTATTATTTTATCACAAAGCTTTAACATTTTATACTATTATCACATCATTTAATATAGAATATTTTTTGTTTTTAAAAATTGATTAACACTTAATTAACATAGAATAAGAAACTATAAATCCTTAAATCCCTAGATCTACCATGTTTGAGATTGAAACCATGATACTATAAATAAAAAACACTATCATGTACCTTTACCCATGGATTCCTTTGATAATTAATTTGATCAGTATGTTTAATGAATATATGTGATAGGATGATAAAGGAATCCCTCCTTCAAGGTGTATGCATGGTTTGAATCAAAATCACTCATCGCATGGGAAGGACCCTCACATCTCCCATGATATAGAAATAAATCTCAATTTAAAGGGATAATGAAAAAAGAGATCATAGGAAGAATTATTAGAAGGATTGGAAATATCTAACCCCCACAACATGCTAGTGCCTCTCAATGTGAAGGGAAAAGGAAAGAGAGATCATAGAGAGAATTTTTAGAAGGCTTGAAAAGCTTAAACCTCCCATCTCATAGTGGATGGGTTATAATATAGGATTCAAGGATCCTCCCTAATCCTTCATGAAATAAATTATACATTATAAAATGTATTTAATATTCTTTTAACATCCTTTCATTAACATTTAAATTCCACCCATGATTATCTAAACATTTAAACTTATTAAATACTTAAATATATCTAATATGGAAGATAAAAAACCCTAATCATTTTATAATTGACTTCCTTATTAATCAAATTTAGTTTCATTATATCATATAGAATACCTTACAATATCCCTTTACAAAGACATATGATATATTATATGATTGTGAATTTCATACTATACGAGATTCACATATCATATATTGTGACATGAGGAATTTAGGGAATATATCTTTTAGAACTATCCATGTTTTTTCAACCATCCTTGGCATATAAAGAGATTGAGTAATTATTTTTTTAAATTGTTCGTGTTATAGATAATAATGAACAAATAGAACTTTTCCAATAATTATTATAGGATAAAAATTTTGGCAAGATATTTCCTAAAAGGAGACCCTAGTATTTTTAGGTCATTCATGTACCCAATAATAATGAGTACAATTGTGGAGAACAAGTTTTCTTAATTCATATGACACCAAAAAATTTCCCTTGAAAACTCATACCTTTCATGCCTTTCATGCTCCTCATAGAGCCTCTTAAGTTGGTATATCAGTTTATGGGTGTCCATATTCTTGTGTTACTTCTATATTTTTGATTTCATATAAACCATTATAAGTGAGGAAACATCCAATGAGTCCTTATTATTCGTATGATAAAATCTATATCCAATTTTTTAATAGATTCACCATTCAATTGATTGGGAAGGGGTTTCTCCAACACATAAAATTTTTATCCTTATTGGAGAATAATTTTCAAGTTTATATATAAACCCAATAATTTTATTCTATTAAGAATCACTTTTTATAACACTTATCTCAAGATCATGTTTTATTACAATGTCAATTTAACTATAACAAAAGTATTTATCATATGAGAATCAAGTTTTACATGTATTTAGTAATTAATTTTTCTATCACAAAAATAATAACCCCTTACATCATCTTTATTAATGGTACAAGATCAATATTTCACTATTATTTTGTTTATATATAATATTTCCCCCATTTAATTTTTATTTAGGAAAACTATAATTTCTAACATATCATATATGGATCTTGTATAGTTAAACAAATATCTTCGTGCCAAAATTCATTATATGATTTTTTTCCCCGAATACATTTTTCTAGTTATATAAATTTTAGGGGTACAAACCTCACTAAGTGTATCTCAAAAATCATAGTAATACATAACTACCTGTGTTTTAGGGTAATCCACATCCCTATTTCCTTACACAATATTATCCATGAGTGTCTAGCATTTAAGGTTACCCTTATTAAATGATCGAGGTCATAACATGTGTCTGATTTAGAAGGAATTTAACATTTAGTATTTTGAGGGGTTTTAAAAGTCTCACTATTTCCTTATACATCTCATGTATAATTTGTATCTCATAAAATATCAATATGTATGTCTATTTATAAAATTTTGGTTTTATATCTTATACATTCAACCAAATTAATATGTTCAAAACATATTAATGGGTAACTCTTTATAAAAAAACATGTTACTTTATTAAAATTAAATATAAATATATCTTTACATATACAAATTTATTTTGTACATAGGGTACATGAAACCATTTTATGTAAAGGTTTAGAATCATATGAAACCAAAATCTTACTCAATAGAAATTATGGTATAACTAGTGGCCAGTTAATCACTTTTTTAATAAAACCAAAGTCCTCAAAACAATTTAGCCCAACCCAAAGTCCCACTATCTATAAATAAATATTCAAGATGGGTCTAAATTCAAATATAATCCTAACGCCTAATATGTATAAACAATAATAAACCCAATTTATTAATTTCATAACCAAAAAAATCGGTCTTTGTTTAAAAAATTAAATCTTATGCCAAACATTATATTTAACTCTTATATTCATGGTATAAAAATTATAAGAATTTAAGAAATTTAAAGTAAAGTATAGCTATATTAAAAAATATAAATAACTTATATTAAGTATTAAATATAAATAAACAATTCAAATATTTGGACATGAGATATATATTTATGAACACATTAAAAATTAAAATAATTATAAATAATTTATAGTTTTAAAGGGATATTTATGGACTTTCCATAACTTATAATATGAACACTTAACAATAATATCACAAAAATGAACAATTGATATTTAATATTTACATGGTATTTGTGAACTACTCTATAATTATTAAAATATACAAATCTTCAAGAAATTTAAAAAAAACTATATTCCTCTATATATGAAAATTTCATAGTTTTTATGTGAAGAAATGATGAATTAATCAAAATATGAAAGTTAAGAACAAACTAGAAAATAACAAGAAAAAACAATCAGATATATAAAATAAAATAATTCCCACATCATCCTTCTAAAATCACTATAGGATACCCTATAAATAAGTTTTACTTTCATACAACAAAAAAAATTGTATGATCTAAAGTCCCATTTAGAGTTGGTATAGGATTTTAAGAATAATGTATAAATATGAAAAATTTATATTATTACATATTTCATAAATATTTTATAATAAAATTATGAAAAATTCTAATTTTAAATTATTTTATAAATTATCAAAAAAATTCTCAAAGAAAATATTAAAAAATATATTTTATCACAAATGATGATATACCATATTCTATTTCCCATACTATAAATTAATTCTATATTATTTTCCATTAGGATAGTGTTATCCAATAATGTCATCTAGTGATACTCAGGTATCAATAACTCATATTGTTGACTATGTTTCAGTTATGGGTAGCATTATATAATGTTATTTAATGATAATTAAAATCCCAAATTTTAATTGTAATATGAACAATGTTTTCACTATAACATTAAATCATTATGATCCCTTATTTTGGTATTTTCTACTAAGGTGAGTTGTGAATGTCATTATATCATAACATTTTCTATGATGTAGTGATGAACAAATTTTTTCCATTCTAGGAATTTGGTGACCTAAGAATTACATACATAAATATTACATCATTTTAGATGAATATTCAGTACATCTCACAGTAATAAATGCCTCAAAACTATAAATGTTTAGTGTATTTGAAGAATAGATACATAATCAGATTATTTAATGAAATATCTTTAACATATCAATAAAATTTCTTCTCACATATTACCCTTATTATAAATACCCTATTTAATATCTTTCTTCATAACTTGGGTAAAAGGAAACATAAGAAAGGGTGAGCTCAGATGCTCGGTAAGGGTAAACATGGAAGATATCAATCAATGATCATAAGTGAGAATAATATATTCTTAAGTGTGTGAGAACATGATAAAAACTAATGAAAACATACCCATAATTTCATAGACCATAAATCATGAGTCATGTCATAAGTCATTTTCATAACAAAATACATGAGTCATAAGAGTGCTGAATTAATAATAATCAATCATAAGCCATGACACCATATCATAAGCATAAGACATAATTTTTTGGAATACAAATAAGAGTAGAAAATAATTTCCTTGGTCAATTATCACTTCAAAGACTATCATATTAGATAGAGTCCCATAGTGTATTGAGTTCACTCTCCATTCCCATAATTTTCTTAATCAAGGCTCATTGTCATGACTATCATAGTGGATAGAGTCCCTTACAAGATTGGATTCACTCCTCATTCTAGTTCATATTATATTATTATATATAAATCTTTACCCAATTCATTTTATGGATATATAATTTCAATACCACCCATAACATAATGAAAAACATACACATGTGTTCTATAATATTATAAAAACATTCATTTTTTCATCATATCCTAGTTAACCTATAGGAAAGAAATAGGTTTCATGAGATGATCCTTAAAAATAATTATAATAATTCATCTAACGAAATAAATTGTATGGTACCATAAGAAAATATCCCTAATAAATCATAAAAATCATTAAATTATGTTATCATAGATGAAAAATCTCATTTATAAAATCATTTAAAATATTCTTTAATAATCAAGAGAAAATATCACTTTTATTTTGGTAACTTTTAAAAACTAAAATTCCTAGAAAAATGGGAATATTAATTTCTTTGTAAAAAAATTGAAACTTTAAAAGTAATATTCATTATTAAGAAAATACATAATTATGATAAAATCTATTCATGACATATATATTTAAATAGAATATTCTTTTCATGCTTTTTTTAAAATTCAAAAGTTATCCATACGAAAAACCTTTGAAAATATTTTTTTTAATAATTTGTAAGGAAATTAAAAGGTAGTGAAAATTTAATTTTTAAAACATTTAATTATATTTAAAAACTTATATAAAACAATTTTTAAGAACATGAATATGGAAGAGAAATATTCTCAACCGAAAATAGGAAATAAGGTTGGTTTTTCTTAAAAACATTTTCTTGATCATTTTAACTACCAAAGATAGGATAATTAAAAGAAAACATGAAAACCACATAAATAAAAATATTATAATAAAATATTTTGGTCTTAAAAGCTAAGTCTCATATAATTTCCCTCATTGTAAATTTAACATATAAAATCCCAAAAAGAAATGAGATTTTAATATAAACCCTTACCTCAAGCCCTAACTTTCTTCAAACACACTCTTAATATCCTGTATAATAAATTTATATTTATTATAAATCTATGAAAAAAAATATTCATACTTATTTTATAATATATCATTCCTTTATAATTTCTAATTACCCATTTATTAACAATTTTTCATTAAAATAAACTTTTGGATGTTAATTGTCCCATTTTCAATGCATGATTTAGTTTGATGGTTATAGTCCTTGCACCTTGGTCATGGTTTAATCATATAAATAATATTATTCATGTAATAATAATTATATTTATTCCTTATATAAATTTTTATAACTATTTATATAAATCGGTGATGAAAAATGGATTACATCGCTTTGTGGAGACGATGGTCCATATGTACGCACGGGTGATGTATTCATTTTCCAACGAATGGAAATAAAGAAAGTTAAATAATTATATATATTTAAAAATAATAATAATATCATATATATAATATATATTAATTAAATATATTATTATTACTATCCACATGAAGCAAAAATAAAAAACTAATAATGCCACTTTGTGGAGATAGTAGTCCACACGTACGCACAAGTGACGTTATAATTTTCCAATTGATGGGAAGATAAGAAAATAGGTAATATTTTATCATTATAGAATCATAATTATGTCATAAAATTTATATATATCCATTAAATCCATATATATAACCATTCATGTGAGATGGTGATGAAAAATAAAATACATCGCTTCTTAGAGGCGGTAGTTTGTACGTACGCATAAGCAATGTTTTTATTTTCCATTAGATATAAATGAGATATAAAAAGTTTATAACATTAACATAAAAAAATTAATTATATTAAATATACTAATTTCATATTTTTAATATGGTAATAAAATATTTGGAGGAGGTTAAGGAAAAAAATAAACTTGAAATATATCAATAAAGACAATTACCACATCTTTGGGTATCTTCCATTATCTTACACCTTAAGCCTTAGTAAGATGGTATTTTGGTGATAACAGGGCCTCTAGGAAGTGTTAAAGAAATTTTTTAAGGTATTAAATAGGTCTTTTCTGAACTATAGTGCGCAATGGGTGTGTATAAGTGAGAAGAGGAGGTGCTTATTAATAAGTGATGTGGGTGGAAATCTTGTAAAAACATGAAACTTTATTATATAATATATGTCATTCTCAAGTAAAGTGGATCCAAATTGTCATAGTTTTGAATATAATAAGGTAAATTTGGAAATAAAATCAATTAATTATATTTAAGAAATTTTTTTGTGCTATTTTAAACTATGTCCCTTAAGTTAACCCATATTTTAACCCTTTTAACCTTTACTGTGGTAACATGATTTTTTCCATGGTGACTATTCATTATGGATAAAAATTAAGTTTACATTATTAACTAATATTAATTATTATAATTCAAAATATAGAATCCATTTTATAATATTTAATTCCTATACGTGGAATAAATTAATTCAAATATCTGTTTACAAAATGCGTAAAATCCATTTTTATAGAAAATGTATTTTTAAGCATAAAAAGGATTTTATTCTCATTCCTTACCTAGTAACAATCATTATATGAATTTTAATATATTTTATTGAATATATTATCTAAAATTTTATTAAAATCATTCATCAATAATGATTTATTAAATTTATTAAGATAAAATACATTGTGCACAATAAAACCAATATTCTAAAAAATATCTCTTTTTACCTTCAAATGCTTTTATCCTCATTTAAAACTAATTAAAAATCAATTTATAAATGATTATTCCTTTATTTATATAAATTATAAATATAATTCATCATTTATAGTAGTGATAGATATATTTTATTTAGATTAAAAAACATAATATGAAGCAAATATAATTCTTGAAAAATTAAGTCATGTATGATTTTATTAAGATTTGAGTACTTATTTCCAAAGAATTAATAAATAAATTTTCATTAAGGAAAAATTTTATACATGTTTTTCATAATTCAATTAGTCCTATTCAAACCCGTTAATCCAATGGCTATGCGATAATGGCCACATTTAATAATAATATTTCAATAGTATATTGTGGTTCATCTAATCTCGGTGTTGAGTGTAAAGAAAGTTATCAAACACATAAAAATTATTAAATAGAAATATATATTCTAAAATATTTGGGTTCTAAAATTAAACCACTTAATGTGATGAATGATATTTCTATAATGATGTACTCATAATCCTGGTCTTTATAAATTTTATAATAAGCTTCATTTCAAATTTCATGGAAGTGGATTTGATACCACTAAAGGGGTGGAAGGGGCTCATCCTTTATATAAAAATGTTTAAATTTAAATACATATAAACCTATCAAATAACTCAATTGACTTAGTTATTTAGGCAATTAAACTATGTGCATCAACTGTAACAAACCATAATTTTATATAAGAAATTCGCCTTCTAATAAAACATATATCAAATTTAGTAATGTGATATAGTATAAGACACATGAACCATATAATAAAAACCAAAAAAACTTAAATATATTAATATAAGTAATTTACATCATAATACAATTAAATAAAAGTGTTAAAAATAAAAAAACTGACATAAAGAAAGCATAATTGAATATTTTTTTAAACATATATGTTTTATTTTTGTTAAAATAAATTTTATGATCTATTTAAAATCATGAAATAAAATTTAATTTTTCAAAATAGTTTTATATATTTTTATATAAATTATAATATATTTATATCAAATCATAAGTAATTTTCTAAGGGTTGTAAATTTTATAGAGTCGTAAAAATTAGTATTTTTTGGAAAATAAGGATTTTTGTTTGAAAATTAAATTTATAATATTTAGAAAATTATTTTTTCACGTCTTATCCCCTAAGGCTCATGTCATGACTACCCCAATACCACCTTCTATAGGCCAGGGGTTGGAGACTAGCACCAGAAAGGCATATCCCTAAAATGGGAAGGCATTTCCTTTTAACTTGTACACACACAGACTAGGTACACAACAAAATTAAACCACGTAGTAAAACTGCTAAAGTAAAACGTGTGAACTGAAAGTAAAGGGGCTAGTATAAAAGCCTAGTTAAAAGAGGTATTACAATAGAAATAGAAAAAATCTCATGAGATCGTCCTCCAAGGATCCTACCTGAAGGGTAGGTACAGCTCGTCACTACGGCTCTCCACGTCAATTGGTCACCTCTGTGCATGTTTGGTCCCGACTCCCTAACCTTGGTCAAAGTTGTCTATCATCTATACAAGACACAACAAGGTGCGGGTGAAGCCTGTATAGGGGTGATTATAACAATACCCAGTAGGGACCCTGAGACCCCCGAAGGTCTCCCAGAATTCCACAAATCATGATCTCAATCAGAAATCACAAGTAAAAGACTTATCTCAAACCAGGTATACAACTTAAAGAATAAGAATAATGATGATTATTCATGAATATAATTCATCTTATTCTATTAAGAAGTTCCACTATTGTACCATGAAGAAGTCATTCCAAAGCCGATCCACAATGGGTCGTAAGTCACTGATCCACACAGGGTCGTAAGTCATCGATCCACATAGGGTCGTAAGTTGATGATCCACAATGGGCTGCTCTAATGCTGGTCCTCATCGGGTCGTGCTACTACTGATCCACATAGATTTGTAAGTCGTCGATCCACACAGGGTTGTAAGTCGTCGATCCACATAGGGTCGTAAGTCGTTGATCCACACAGGGTCATAAGTCATCGAACCACACAGGGTCATAAGTCACTGATCCACACAGGGTCGTAAGTCACTGATCCAAAATGGGATGCTCTAAGGTTGGTCCTCATTGGGTCACGCTACTGCTGATCCACATAGGGTCACTCTGATGATGATCAACAAAGAGTCATATTCCACTTGACAGTCAGCCACAAGATTCTTGTACTTAGAGTGTTTGAGTTCTGTAGATTCTACTCCTCAAGATATTGGTCATACCTTAACCACCATGAAGTCCCAAAAAGAAGTAACCCAATGAACCTCCATATCATAAGGGTTCCAACACAATAGGTGGCGCGTCAATAGGATTCCCAGTCTAAAAGTTATAGGAATTTTTGTGCTGAGGGCCCGGTTGGATTCAAGTCCGATACAACCTGGCCATAATCCAACCTTCTCCAAAACCCAATTGGATTATCTCAAAAATACCGCCTTGTTCTAAGGGTTCTGGCGCCACAAACGGTTCGTCAAACGGGCGTCTGGTTTAGGAGATATAGCACTTTAAGTGAAACTAGGTCATAAGTGGGTTTGGGTCTGGTCCAACCCGGTCAAACCGACCTGACCCAGCCCGTTGGGCCCGGAACGAAGGGGATGGTCTTGGCTTAGTTCGGCTGGGCCCGCCCCACTGGGCCGCGGGCTCGGCCCTCTGGGCCGCAGGACCGGCCCGGCCCACCCGGCTGGGCACGGCCTACTGGGCCACTGAACCAACCCGGCCCATTGGATGGGTGCGGCCCGCCAGCTAAGCGTGGGAGTCAGCTCCCCTTCCGAACAGACCATATTTCATTCAGTTCTTCAAAGAGACAGCACCAGGCTGGCACCGCCCCAACTGGTCGGTATGCGTGGACCGGTCAACAGTGAACCCACGGGCGCGGGTCCTCCGTCGTGGCTCGGAGTCGCGACCCTCCTCCATAGTGCATCACTGTCATCAACACAGCCAGTAAAGGCCATCCACCCCTGTCCACCAATGGCACCTTCTAGCGTTGTTGTTCTTCCACGGTCGGTGGGAGCCGGCCATGGCCTCCTCCGGTTGTCGACGCCATCGCGCCATCAGAGCTTCTACGGGCCTCTGGTGAAGCTCTGGAGGTCCGTTTTCTTTTCTGACTATACCTACGAGCCTCTCAGAATGCTTCCATCACTTTGTGGCCCCCAGTTTTTTCTTGTCACCGTATTGGTCGGTCGTCCATGAAGAATGAAAACAAAGCAAGTTCTGCAGAGGGTCCGGGTCTTGTTCGGTTTGGCCTACTCCCTCTGTGTTAGCGTTATTACATGTAAAGAATTTAATATCATCAAGGGTAGATGAATCATAAAATTCTTAAACAAAACCCCTACCTCAAACTCATTGGAAGATGTTGTGGAAGAGGGAGATGAACTCGTGCTTGAAGGTGTTCATCGTCGCTCGACATTGTCCAGTTTAAATCCTACAACGGTCGTTGAAGCTCCATTCTATATTGGTGGAATATGTATTCATCACTTCAGCAGAGGTTCCTCTCATGAGTCACCAAAACTCATGCCTAATCTTTGTTTAAATAATATAATAATCTCTCACTTTGTGTTTAATATTATGATTAATTAATTAACTGTAATTAATGATTCGATTAAACATACAAGATTTTTCATTACAAAACCAAAGAAATGAGAGGTTCAAGACATTAAAGTATATTATTTAATGTCTAATGTTGCACTAAGGTCCCACCATCATCGCTCAATGGTTTCAAAAAGGAAAATAAAATAACCTTTATTTATTTTATTATTTTATTTCAAAAGATCCAAAATTTAACTTTTCTGTCTGAATTTTTTTTAAAAAAGTTAATCTTCCCTTAAGTGAATCTCTAAACTACGAATTCAATGGTGCTCTCAGATTTTTAATCTGAGAACATGTTCAAAATATAGAAATTTGTTCCCACACGTTTACTAAATATACCTTTAAAAAAATTAAAAATTCGTTTCGGACTCTCCGGGCCTCAGAATCACGCACCGTCAATTTTCACAATCTCATAATAATTCCATTTAATTAAAACAATTACATGGAATTTCTAGGTCTTTAAATTCTCTACACATTAGGGATTTCTTTTCCCTAAAGCTACAATAAAATCTAGGGAAACAAATGGGGGTACTAAGCACATATCTGAGCCTCCTACTCCCATGTGCTCTCTTGGAGGTTCTCGTGCTGCCACAAAACTCACACCAGAGGGATCGACCGTCTACAAAGGACCTGCTCCTGTAGATTCTCTATCTCCACCAAGAACTCCACAAAAGTATCCCCAACGTCAATGTCCATCTCTCCCCAATCAATAATGTGCGATGGATCATGCACGTACCTCCTCCACTATGACACGTGAAAAACATTATACACCCGGTGCATCTATGGGGGAAGAGCTATGTAGTACACCACCTCGCCTACTTTATTGAGGATCTAGAAAGGTATGATAAATCTCTGAGATAGCTTGCCTCCCTAGCCAAATCTTTTCAATCCTCATTGGGGTGAGACCCGTAAGAAGACATGGTCTCCCTCCTTGAACTCCAATGGTCTTCATCTCCTATTGTCATAAGACTTCTACCTGCTCTGTTCAGTCTTCATCTACTCCTGGATGACCTTCACCTTCTTAGTGGTAGCTTGTACCAACTATGGACCCATAAGAGATGACTCCCCTGGGTCTGTCTAGCATAGAGTTGATCTACATGGTCGCTCGTACAAGGCCTCAAACAGTTCCATGACAATGGTGGAGTGATAGCTATTGTTTTATGCGAACTCCACCAAGGGTAGGTGGTCCTCCCAACTATATACAAAATCAAGTACGCAAGCACGGAGCATGTCCTCAAGCGTCTGTATGGTCCGCTCCGTCTGACCATCTGTCTGAGGGTGAAAGGAGGTGCTCAAGCGTAGCTGAGTCCCAAATGCCTCTTGTAATCCCTTCCACAACTGGGATGTAAAATGAAAGTCGTGATCTGAGACGATTGTCGATGGAACCCTATGAAGTCATACTATCTCCTATATGTAGAGGAGTCTCAAGCCCTCTACTGATCCCTGCTCTCAGATGGGTAGGAAGTGGGCCGAATTGGGGAGTCGGTCAACGATCACCCAGATAGAATCATAGACCATGGACGTATTTGGTATCCCTATCATGAAGTCCATGGAGATTCCATCCCACTTCCATTCCGACACCTCAAGTGGTTGAGTCAACCCTGCTGGAACCTGGTGTTCGGCCTTCACTTGTTGAAAAGTGAGGCATTGCGAAATGAACTCTGTTACTGCTTTCTTCATCCCTGACCACCAGTACTAATGCCGGAGGTCCTAGTAGATATTCTCCACACCAGGATGTACCGCCAAAGGGGATGTGTGGAACTCCCTCAACATCTCCTCTCATATCATCATTGGTACCATGGTGCATCCTTTGAAAAGGATGATGTGCTCCCCACCTTCAGAAAATCCTTCAGGATCTTGTCCTGAGGATATCTGAGCACATCGGGCCTTGTAGTCAACATCCCCAAGCTATGCCTCCTATACTCACTAAAGGAGTGGGGGGTGATAGTCATGTACTGGAGGTATGCTACTCCATATCTATCCATGAAGGATAACTGCAACGCAGCTAGCTACTTTGTCGCCTCACTCAGCAATTGTAACCCATACCTCCTGTTGAGTGTGTCTTCCACCACATTCCTCTTCCTAGGAGTGTATACTATCTCAAAGTCATAGTCCTAGAGGAACTCCAACCATCTCCATTGTCTTAGGTTTAGGTCCTTCTGTGAGAAGATATACCTGAGACTCTTGTGATCAAAGTAGATAGTAAATTGTTCTCCCATCAAGTAGTGTCACCACATCTTCAACGCAACGACCACTGTTGTTAACTCCAGGTCATGGGTAGTGTAGTTCTGTTCGTTTTTCCTCAACTGTCATGAGCCATAGGCAATCACCGCTTTCTCTTGAATTAGGACACATCCTATTCCGGTCCCTGATGCGTCACAGTAGACTACATACCCAACGCCCTCTTCTGGTATCCTCAAGATGGGGGTACTCATCAGTCTCCGCCTCAATTCCTATAAACGTTGCTGGAATCTATCTGTCCACAAGAAAGGATGTCCTTTCTTTGTCAAAGCTGACAAGAGTGTTGCTACTTTGGAAAATTCAGGTATGAATCTTAGGTATTACCCAGCCAACCCCAGGAAACTATGCACATCGGTCACACTCCTGGGTGGATCCCAAGAAATAATTTCCTCTATCTTTGCTGGATCCACTGCAACTCTAGCCTCCAAGATAAAGTGTCCCAAAAAGTGGACCTCCCATATCCATAACTAGCACTTTAAGAGCGTTCCATAAAGTTGGTTCCCTCAGAGATTATCCAAAACTATCTAAAGATGAGTGGTGTGATCCTCCTCTGATGCTGAGTATATCAATATGTCATCAATGAAAACCACCACAAAGTGATCGAGGTAAGGCTGGAAGATCCAGTTCATGAGCCCCATGAACACTGCTAGATCATTGTTCATGCCGAAAGGCATCACCAAGAACTCGTAGTGTCTATATTGGCATCTGAAGGTTGTCTTCAGTACATCCCCATCCCATACCCTGAGCTGATGATATCCTGATATGGGTTCTATCTTTGAAAACCACTGAGTTCCCTTCAGCTGATCTAAGAGGTCATCAATCCTCGGGAGTGGATACTTGTTCTTCATGGTCACTTGGTTCAGGTGTTGATAGTCCACGCAAAGCCTCAAACTCCCGTATTTATTCTTGGCTAACAAAATCGGGGCTACCCATGGAGAAACACTGGTCCTTATGAACCCCTTACCATGCAAGTCCTCTAGATGTACCATCAACTCATGAAGCTCCACAAGAGCAATCCAATATGATGGTGTAGATATCGGTGTCGTCTTAGGGTACAGGTCGATGTAGAAGTATACCTCTCTACGAGGAGGTAATCTTGGAACATCATCAGGAAAGACATCAGCATATTGGTCCACAACTATAGGATAACTCGGACTGAGAATGGACTGTGGATAGCCAGTCCATACCGAAGATGACATCATAAGCCTCAACGCTGCTACTAGAATATCTTAGCTGAATCTCTCACCTCCTAGAGTAAGATTACATTGTTGTCACTAGTGTGTAATCGTCGAATCCTCTCCTGTAGGAGTCTATAATTGTAAGGATCGAGCCAATGACTCTACCAGAATCTCTGAGCTCTGAATGAGAGACATGTAAATAAAAGAGTCACTGGAAAATGTGTCTATAAGAACTAAATCTAGGGTTGAGTGGACAAAAATCATACCTCGAATCATCTCTAGAGTGTCGTGGTCGTAGGCCTCAGCTGCCTGAAGCTGATCTCGTCCTTTTCCACCTGCTCTCTGAGGTCGGGGTAGACCACCTGGAGGTGGTGACGGTAGAACCTCAAACCATCACCCACCGCCTATTACACGGCCTACTCCTCTACCATGTATGACGCCCTACGGACCTCCCAGCTCAAATATCTACCTATTACTCAGTGGTCCCTCGACCGTCTTATGATCTTCGATATGGTGAGTCAGGTAGTCGCGATCCATGTGACCCTGCCCGCCGCAAGAGTAGCACAGTATGATCCTCTACTGACCTCCTTTATCCCATTTGCTCCTCAACTCTAACCCTACATCCTGGGGTCATCCACTATAAGGTATGGACCACTTGTTCCCCTGCTTCATTCACCTACTACCTGTTGCAGATGACTCAGCCACGTGTCGTCTGGTAGTGGCTCTCACTGTTGGTGTCTGCTCAGCTAGGAAGTTCTCCACAATAAGTGCTCACTATAGCACTCCATCATGTGTTGGTATGTTGATAAATATCATCAATGCTCTAATATCCCATAGGAGACCCTGATCAAAGGTCTGAGCCCTGAAGAAAGGGTCTCGTACCATGTCGGTGGAGTAGTGGGAGAGTTCAGTGAATTTCACCGAGTATTGGGCTACTGTCAGGCTGCCCTGCTGTAAGTGTAGGAGCTTCTGAATATGAACAGAGTGTAGAGTGACTGGAAAAAACTTCACCCTGAAGAGGATCTCGAATTCCAACCAGGTGAGGGTCACCTCATTGTGAATCTAGAGCGTCAGGCTCCACCATATCCCTACCATGTCTTGGAAGAGACTAGAAGATAGGATCAACATCTGGTCTGCTGGTATCCTAACTGGGCAAAAAACTCTAGCCACTGCCTCCAGCCAGTCCTCAGCTGCGTGCGGATCCGTCTCGCCTCGAAACCTAATAGGCCTCTACCTCCGTAACTTGTACAGTGCACTAAGTCAGCGTGCACCATTCACTGGTGAGGCTGGTGGAAACTGTTTCCCTATGGGTAGTGGTGCTTCTAGTACACCACCCAAAGGTACCATCGCCATAAGAGGGCCCCTGCACCGAATCCCCATCACTCAGTGGGCTGTCATCACAAACTCTCTCTGGAATCCTGGTTGGCTGTCTACATGGCATCATTTTGTAAATAAATAGATATGTCATATTCAATAAGTTATACCTGGTGAGCTAACTCAAAATAGATCAAAAGAAAAACATTTTCAAAAATACGTGCAATCAGTGTTTTTGTGTATCAAGTCAGAAATCAGAACTCAGGGTCTTGGTGTATGGATATGTCAACCGTCGCAGCAACACTGGATTCCCCAAACTGAAAACCATACTCAAAACTCTTTACATTGTTTCCCTATTGAAAAGATCATAGTCTTAGTTCTTCGGTAGAACCAACTCCTCTGATGCCAATTTTTTACAACCTGTCCCCTGGGACTCGTGTTGTGACTACCCCAATCCCACCTTCCATAGGCCAAGGGTTAGTGACTAGCACCGAAAAGGAATATCCCTAAAATGGGAAGGCACTTCCTTTTAACCTGTACACATACAGACTAGGTACACAATAAAATTAAACCACGTAGTAAAAGTGATGAAGTAAAAAAGGGTGAACTGAAAGTAAAGGGGCCAGTATACAAGACCAACTGAAAGAGATATTACAACATAAATAGAAAATAGCTTCTGATATCATCCTCCAATTATCCTACCTAAATGGTAGGTACATCTTGTAACTACGGCTCTCCATGTCAATTGGTCGCCTACATGCACATCTAGTCCTAACTCCCTAACCTCGTTCAAATCTATTCATCATCTACAAAATACACAAAAAGGTGTGGGCGAAGCCCGTGCAGGAGTGAGTATAACAATACCCAGTAGGGATGCCCTTGGGCTTCATTTATTTCATCCTATCCCTTAAGATGCTTATCTTTTTGAAAATAAAAAGTAATTTTCAGTCAGTCAGTAGAGACCTCGAGACCCCCAAAAGTCTCCCTGAATTCCACAAAGGAAAAAACCACAAAGTATGATCTCAATCACAAAGCATAAGTAAAATACTCAACTCAAACCAAGTATAAAACTTAAATAATAGGAATAATGATGATTAGTCATGAAGCAAATCCATTTTATTCTGTTAAGAAGTTCCACTGTTTTACCACGAAGAAGTCATTCCAAAGTTGATCTGCAAAGGGTCATAAGTCACTGATCCACATAGGGTCATAAGTCTTCAATCCACACAGGTTCGTAATTCATTGATCCATGATGGGAATCTCAAAGGAAGGTCCTAATTGGGCCGCACTACTATTAATTCGCACAGGGTCGTAAGTTGTCGATCCACACAGGGCCATAAGTCATCGATCCACATAGGGTCGTAAGTCTCTAATCCACATAGGGTCGTAAGTTTCTGATCCAAGATGGTCCAATCTAAGGTTGGTCCTCATTGGGTCGCGCTACTGTTTATCCACATAGGGTCACTCTGATGTCAATCCACAAAGAGTCGTATGCCACTTGACACCCAGCCACAGGATTCCCGCACTTGGTGCGCTTGGGTTCCGTAGATTCTACTCCTAAATATATCAGTCATACCTAAACCTCCATGAATTTCCATGAAGAAGTAACCTTATGAACCACCATATCATAAGGGTTCCAATGCAACAGACGGCGTGTCAATGGGACGCCCGGTCTGTAAGTTATAGGCATTTTAGTGTTGGGGCCCGGTTGGATTAAAGTCTAATCCAACTTGGACATACTCTAACCTTCCATAAAAACCAAGTGGAGTATCTAAAAATGAGTGCCTTGTCCTAAGGGTTCCAGATCCACAGACGGTTCATCAAACAGACATCTGGTTTATGAGATATATTCCTTTAAGTGAAACTGGGTCGTAAGTGGGTTTGGGTCCGGTCCGACCCGGTCGGACCGACCCGACCCAGCCTGAAGGGGTTGGGCACAGGGTTCAGCTACCCTTCCGAACAGACCATAGTCTGTTTGGTTCTTCAAACAGGTGGCGCCAGGTTGGCGCTGCCCCAGCTGGCCGGTCCACGTGGATCGAACAACAGCGGACCCACAGGCGCGGGTTTTCCCTCCGCCGTGGCTCGGAGCCACATCCCTCCTCCATAGCATGCCACCACCATCAACGCGATTAGTAAACACCCACCACCACCTCCTTCGGTTTTCAGTGCTACCACACCGGTGGAGATTTTGTGGGCCTCCGTTGAAGCTTCAGAGGTCCGTTTTCTTTTCTGACTGCGCCTACGAGCCTCCTGGGATGCTTCCATCACTGCGTAGACCTCAGTTTTATCTTGCCACTGTATTGGTTTATTTTCCATGAAGAACTCAAACAAATAAAGTTCGGCAGAGGGTTCAGGACTCGTTCGAAATCATTGGAAGACACTGTGGGTGAGGGAGATGAACCTGTGCTCGAAGGTGTTCGTCGTCTCTTAACATTGTCCGGTTCGAATCCTCCAACAGTCGTTGAAGCTCCGTTCTATATTGGTGGAAGACATCGCCAGCACTTCAGTAGAGGTTCCTCTCATGATTCACCAAAACTCATTCCCAAGATTTGTTTAAATAAGATAATAATCTCCCACATTGTGTTTAATATTATGATTCATTAATTAACCATAATTAATGAGTCAATTAAACACACAAGTTTTGTCATTAAAAAACCAAAGAAACGAGATGTTCAAGACATTAAAGTCTCTTATTTAATTTTTGACATTGCACTACTATCACACCACCTTTTCTCAATGATTGTAAAAAGGAAAATAAAATAACCTTTAGTTATTTTATTATTTTATTTCAAAAGATCCAAAATTTAACTTTTCCATCCAACTTTTTCTGAACAAAGATAAGATTCCCTTAAGAGAATCTTGGTGTTGAGAATTCAATGGTTCTCTTGGTTTTTTAATCTGAGCACCAGTTCAAAAGATAAAAATTTGCGCCTGCACGTTTACTAAACGTACCTTAAAAAAAGTTCAAAATTTTGTCCCAGGCTCTCTGGGCCTTGGAATCACGTGCCATCAATTTTCACAGTCTCATAATAATTCCATTTAATTAAAAAAATTACATGGAATTTCCAGGTCTTTACATATTTTTATGAAATTAATGTAATTTTTTTTAATTATAACATTTAATTTATCTTAGGGTGATTTTTTTTTATTTTTCCCAAAAAGTTGATTTTTTTGTGAATAATAAAAAATGCAGTTTTTACAAATACCACAAATTTTATGACATCATCATGATGTAATCATGAATTAAAATTCTATAAAACTTTTTTATCAAGAAAAAATATATTCAATGAGTAAATTCATGAATTTAAAAATAATAATTTTATTTTAGAAACTTATATTGGACTTTTTGAAACCTAAATTATATTTTACCCTAATAAAAACTATTTTTGGTTCTTTACATTTAATTAAGTGGTTGGAAGGTTTCATTATGTTTTAAATTATTATAAATGTAAAATAACCCTCCTTTATTAATAATAAACCAACAAATTTCTTGGGTACCATTACCGTTCAAAATTATTTGTACTAAATGTTAAAATAATCAATATTTTAACCCAAAAATATTCATCTCCTCAAGTAAAAATACCTTCTCTTCTTTCCCTTGTAATACCACTTCTCATTCACTTTTTAAAGCCTAATATCTACACATCTACCCTATCCTAAGTCTCTTAGAAAACTAAGGTTAATTTTAGAGTTACATAACCCCTAAGACTTCAAGGATTTATCAAGGAGTAAATATTCCATGAAATGTAACTCCAGTTATCTTTCATTTTCTTTTTATTCTTCTTTATAATCTCCCAATCAATTTCTATTTTTATGATTTTTTAAAACATTTAAAATATTAGTATATAAAATATTAATATTATTATGAAAGTATTATAACTATTTTAATATATTTATAGTATATACTCTCTCTCCCTCTCTTTTGACATGTCTCGATAATAGCTAGTTTCATCCGCCTATGAGGACATTTTCAATGTTTTACTTATCACCATATAAATGGATGATTAGTGTATATTATATGATATAAATATATTTTAATTTTTTATAATATTTTGGAAATAATTTTAAAAAATTATAAATTACAAATAATCAAAATCAAAAAATCAAAACAAAACAGGATAATTTAAAAGAAAACATGTCTTCAAGCCATTCTCTTTTAATATAAAATGGTAGTAAATGGATTAAAATTATTATAACTAATAAATAATGAAAATAATATATAATTCAATTATAGATTTTTTTCATAAACATTATTTTATTATATAGTAAGTATAAATTCAATAATAAAATAAGATCTAAGGTAAGGGGATTCTAAAAACCAACTCTTTCATTTCAAGTTCATGGCCTTTTTCACTTTGTTTTCAACATGATTCTTAAAAACTAATTCTAAATGAATTTTTCACTTTTATCCCTTTATTATTATTATATATATTATTTTATTTCAATGATATGATTTATAAGTCATCTATAATGATTTTTAAAAGAATTTATGTTCTAAAACGTCTCATTGGTTCCTCTTAAGTCATTTCTTATTCTCCTCATGACCCATGATATTTTTATACCAATGTTCAATGTAATAAAAAGATCCTTTTTTAATTTTGGGACCTCTAATGTTATTCATTGAAATGTTATTTATGACGTTTATATTAAAACCATTATTTTTCATGGGTTTATTTCATGTGTATGATTGTTATATGTTTCATTTCCATGTGGAATGAATAATTATGAGTAAATTATAATGTGATGGGTGGGGAAAAAATTTTATGGCTCTCTAATTAATTGGGTGATGTGATATATCTCATTAGATTATGTGAATTATTTGTGAACATAGTGATATCTTCATTCACATTTATTGAAATGATTATTGGTACACAAAGGATATGTGTGAACCTGATGTTAGCTTTTTTCATAACTTATGTGTGGTATTTGATCACGATGTTATGATGTTTCATTATTATTCATATTCTAAACTCCATTAAATTATAAAATTATTTTATCATGATTTTGATGATGGTAGTTTTCTTATGATATAATGATTATGATTATGATCACTCATGAGTTATATTGTTTCATGTCTCATGTTCCTTCCCTTATATTTTTTCCATCAATAGGCTTTTAACTCACACTTTATTTGATGTATATCCTCGGGTGAGTACATATACTAAAGAGAACATAAAATATAATTAAAATAATTTTATTAAGGATTTAAATAATGTTTTATGTTTTATGTATTATTAAGTTTTACAAAACTAATATTATCTAGATATTAAACCTTTCAATTATGGAATGTAATGATTATTATGTTTTTTATATTAAAAATTATGTAATAATCCTGTATGAAAAAGGTGGATCATTATATCAATAATGGATATCCTGGGTGGAGAGTCTCACTTCATATCATGTTTAGGAATTAGAGTTCCCATGAATTTATTAACCATTAACCTTTGTTCTAATACCATTTAAGTGTATAAGAGGGGTAAAATTCTATTATTAATGGAAATATCATCCAAAACCATTTCCAAAAGATCTGATCAGGATTTTTTTTAATTTAATTATTAAAATATAAATAACATAATGCATTGTTTTGAAAAATTAATGTCTTTTCTTCATACATAGTTTAGGGGTATCTCTAAGAGGTGTCCAACTAACTCCCTCCTCTAAAGGTATCCATGGGGAGGTGAATTTCATAAAATAGTTATAGGTAGGATTATTTTAAATTCTTATGGACTACTAAAACCTCTATTAAAGGAGAGTTAGTAAAATGATATATTTGTATTGGAATCCAATGATTAATCAAATCACACATTTCACTGGAAAGGTTTAATACTCATCTTATTTTTCTTGAGGAAGATCTAAAAAATATCCACCATAATATTGAATTTTGGGAAAATATTTATTATTATGATTTGTGTTACAAAAACTTTTCAATGTTTGTATTATCCATGAATAAATCATTTAACACTTAAATGGAAAATGAAATTATTATAAAAAACTTATCTGTTACACCATCAAATGGTGTAATGTTTGAATATTTGATAGCTTGTGTGGAAGAAACATAAAAGGAAAATTATATGTAATATCATGTATTTACTATTAATTTAAATTCCTCAAAAATTTCCATTGATATAGTTAAATTAAATATATCATATTATAGAATAAGGTAGAAAGAAATATTCCCATATCATTTTTTTCATTATAGGATTTGAGTGCATATATATTTTTTATATGGTATAGTAATTTTGGGACCATCATTTGTTCTAAAAGTGATATTTTATATTGGATATAGCTAATGAAATTATTGGGGTCATTTTATTATTGGATGATAATCATACTATTATAGATATAAGTTGATTCAAAATGATTCTAGAATACTCCCATATCACTTAATGATAAAAGGAATATGATGAACATACATGTGAAGTTATCTTATAGTAATAACTGACCAAGAATAATGAATATTATTTTCTTAATAGTGAGAGGGTCATGAGTTATAAAAAAGGAGTTGTGAAATTAAAATAAGAGATAAATATACATACTATAAAGAGTTTATATACATTTAATATATTAGAGACTCATCAAATGATAAAAAGGAAATATTTAAAGATGATACGAAGAAGAATATGTATGCTAACATATTTTATTAACCCCAACCAAGATAATAATAGAAAAAAGAATGAGGTTGGCCTAGGTAAATAGGAGGTAACACAAGGAGATAAAAAGAGGCACCTGTATGAGGGTGACATATTTTTTATGATTAATTATGTAATTTCATATTGATAGGTAGTAAATCATTTATTGTAAGTGGGAGTGCCCCCATAATGGTGGTGATACGCATTCATAGGGAGTATCCATTAGGAGGTATCCCTAAAACTATATCATTGAAATTGTATTGGTAATTTGTATATGGAAGAAGTATGTTATCCATATTCCTTAGATATATCCCACATTGTGTGAACCAAGTAAATTTTATATCTTTTTGTGCTTTATTTGACTTATTAATTAGTGGGTATGAATGGAATAAGTATGCAATGAGTAAATGAATGAGTAAAATAATAAAGGTTCTAAAATATGAGAAACCAGAACAACATATAGGTCTTTCTTAGAGATTCTAAAAACATGAAAAAAGGATATATTGATCAAGAGACTTCAAAATATTTAAAATTATAAAAAAAATGGTCACTCTAATTCACCCCCCCCCCTTGGGGTGTCTTTAATAAGGAATATGACCACTAATGGTAATGAACTTCAATCTATAAAAAATATCAAGTGTTTGAGGATTGAAAATGGTGGAGAATATATGATTGATAAATTTTATTCTTTTTTAAAAATGAAATCATCAGGGAGGAATTTACAATTTCATACACTTATCAACAAAATGGATTGGTAGATTGAGTGACAAGATCCTTGGTAGGTAGAATAAGAGGAGTTCTGAAGGTTGTAGGAGTACTTAATATGTTATGGATAGAAATAGTGAAGACCTATGGTTATGTTATTAATCAATATACTTTAGTGTAAATTTATCTTAAAACACTAATGGATATGTGTACTGGTAAACTCACTGACTATTTTCAATTATATACATTTGTAAGTATTGTATATGAATTGTTTAATGACCTTGAAATATAAAATTTGGATTCGAGATCCATAAAATATATCTTATTTGGATATGTTGATGGTGTGAAAGGGTATTTTTGGGATCCCACTACCCATAAATTTATCATTATCAGGCACTTCATTTTTCTAAGAAAAATATTGAATTGAAATTTATGGATACATAGAGAAATAGAATTTAGAAAATATTTTAGTAAAGGTGAATGATATACCAAAATAATATCCACTGAAGCACTACTAAATAATTATGATTAAAAACATATTTATTTTGGAACATAATGGTTAACTTAGGAGAAAATATAACCAATATGAAACTCATATTATTTCAATTAGAGTAATAATGCATACTTCTTATTGATGGAGGATGGTGAGTCATCTTATTTTATGGAAGAAACTCATAGTCTAAAAGTATCTTCACGGATGGAATTCATACATAAAGAACATAAAGTCAGGTATAAAAATAAGGCATGGGATCTTATTAAATTAACTTATAGAATCAAATTCATCGATAGAAAATGATTCTTTAAGATCAAGCAGAAAAGAATAGGGTGGAATGATATCATACAAAAATTATGGCTAAGGTTATGCTCAGAAGGAATGTATTTATTTCAATGAAATATTTTTTCTAATTTTCAAATTCATGACTACTCAGATGGTTTTGGAAATGTGTGCTACATATAGCTTATATCTATAGCGGATAGATATAAAGACATCATTTCTTTATGGTGATCTTGATAAATAAATCTACATGTTCTAGCCAAAAGATTTTTTATAAAATGAAAAGGATAACTTAGTTTATAGGTTGATATATATATATATATATATATATATATATATATTCACAAGTAGGTTTTAAGATTTCAGTATAAGAGATTTTATTCATTTATCATGATTATTTGATAAAAAATACTTTATTCAAATATTTTTTCATATTTTAAAAGTTTTACTGAAAATTATATTAATATTGTAATATTTTAAGTGCCTGATATGTTTTTTATAGAACACAACAAAGATCATGAACCAAAATATTAATTAATAATTAGCTAGAGGTTTTCATATAAATGATTTGGGACTAACAAATAAGATTTTTTGGATGCAGGTTTATCAAGACAAAAAATAGTATGAAGAATTGGTTATATCAATATAATTGTTTAAGAAAATTCTTTAAATGATTCAATATAAAATATTATAAGTCATTATCTATACTCTTCTCAATAATTTCAAATTATGATCTACGATGAGTCTTGATAGTATAAAAGGGGTGATATAGATACCTTGGGTATTGTATACATCAACAGTGGAGATTATTATGTTCATCATGTTTTGTACTAGATCAAATATTCCACATAGAGTGGGAGTAGTTAGTCGACACATGGAAAATCAAGGACTGCATCACTGGAATACAAATAAAGATATCCTAAGATATATTAATAAAATCCTATATATTCTATTATGTTATAGAGGATCATGTTCCACTATTAGAGATTATGTTGATTTAAAATATACATGAGATCATGAAATAAGAAAATTCATTATTAGTAATATTTTTACTCATACAAGAGGAGTTATAAGTTTTATTTTAGAATTGAATTTTATTGTAACTCTATCTAAAACTGAGTTTGAATACATGGGAGCTATATAGGCTTGTCGGTTTGGATGAGATGATTATTGTAGGATCTTGGGAAAAGATAGAAGTAGATTCAATTATTTTTGTGGTAGTTGGAGCTATTTTCATATTTAAAGAAATACATAATTTCATTATAAGATAAAACAAATTCAAGTATAATATCAAATTTTTTGAGAAGTAGTGGAGAAATTAATTGTAGACATGAAAAATATCACACTAAGGAAAATTTAACAAATTTACTGATGAAGACAATTAGATCAGATAATTCCAAGTGGTGCAAATACTTGAGTTATCTCATAAAAAAATAACATGCTTTCCCCATAAAAATAAATATTATAAATCCTCTCTTATTTCCAATTTAATTCTATTGTATGTATTTTAGATGTGTATTTTTTCTTCTAATTATAAAATAGATATATTTGTGAGATTTTTTGCTTTTAAAATTAAGAGTTTGGTATTTTTCTACCTAGATCGTGATGTTATGCTCTCAAAAATAATGTTAGAGGTTTTTTCATATTGCATTCTAATTTAATTTTATTTATTTATTTTGTTTTCATTTTATTATCTTGAAAATATTATCATACCATATGGATATTCATTTTGGTATGATAATCACCACATATACATGTTTAATATATAAGAAAAAATAATGATCTTAATAATAAAATGATGCTTAAAAAATAATATAAAATTATAGATAAATCTATTTTTTAACTTACTAAAATATCTGAAGTTTTCTCTTTTTTTGGACTATCAAATGGAGTTCTTGATAAATTAGTCTAGAAATTAGATTTTTTGTTAGATCTACCTAAATATCAGTGCATTTAATTTTATTTTTGTGGAATCAATATTCAATGAGGGAATGTGTTCAAATATTAAATTAATAAAAAATTTAAAAATACATTATAATAATAAATTAAATATATCAATAATTTTAATTAATCATTAAACAGTTATCTTCTGATTTTCTTATGTACCAAAGATAATAATTATTATAAAAATTTTAAGATTTTTTTATTTTTACTCTATTTTAGTTTTAACCATTAAAATAATAAAATTATTAAAAAATAATATATAAATCATATTTTTACATAAATAAATAAATATAATAAATATTTTTTACCCTCATTTTTTTAATGAAAAATAATTTATTTAAATGAAATATTTTTCATATGGAATAAACATAAAACATTTTTTGTGTGTTAGTTTTTTTATGTATTTATTTTTTGTATGCATATTATGTTAAGAAGTTTTATGTATTGGTAATTTTTTAATAAAAATATAAAACATGTTATTAAATATTTATTACGTGGATTTCATAATCTCAAAACCATTATTACTCCTTATTTCCAACTCTAACCCTTCATATGGACAAACCTTTATTTTATCTAACTGTAGGTTTTCCATCCATTGGATATGACATGGGAGATAGGGATTCATCTTGACTATTGATTACAACTTATATATACCCTATATATATTTCATTATGTTAATTAAATATATAACTTTTAACTCTTTATACTTTCTCTCTATCTCTTGTCTATCTCTTTTACATTATTTCTTTTTTTCGTCGTCATCATAATCATTCCAAAGATTAAACTCAATGTTTTTTAATGTTTCAATTCACCTAAAATCAATCAAACATTTCTAATTTTGAAATTCTTCAAGGTTTCAATCAAAATTTGATCAGTTTATTAATATTCTATGAATATGGTTGTCTTCTCCATGTTGTGTATAGTAAAAACATTCCCCCCATCACTATCACCGGTGTATAATAATTATTACATTAAAAAGTTATGTATCGTGATTTTTTGGATATGTTTTTAACATTCTCCATCATCAATGCATCAACTCCACTCATTTGAATATATATATCCACAATAAAGTCTTATTTTATATATCATATAATATTATATTCATTTTCCCCATTGTAATAACATCGAAAATATATATAAATTATGTATGTAATATTTTATTATGGGTATTAATACTCCCTTTTTCACTTGAGAATGAAAGGTTTTAAACAAAAATATTCTTAGTATACGGAGGAGGAAAATGTGTGAAAGGTGAAAAAAACCCTTTTTTCATTAGTTAACCCAAGTGAATCTCACACACAAGTCCAACCTACATGGTCCAATATGCATGGACAACCCCTCATGTAGGTTACACCTATGTGAGGACCTATGTGAGTGGCCTATGTGAATGGCCTATTTGAACCACCTCATTTTCTTAGGGTCCAAAGATTTATAATAAATAGGACCCTTGGACTCCTCATTTGACATGACTAGAATCCGTAGGAAACACTTGAAGCTCTTCTCACCCTAGTTCTTCACCCAAGTACTCAAAACCCTAAAAGTAGCTCTCTAATCTTAAAAAGAAGAGTCAAATAGTGAGATTCTAGGGATTTGAGTTCCTCCAAGGTCTAAAATACCAAAGACCTATGTGAGGAGCCACTTACCTCTAGTACAAAAGTACTAGGGTGAAGGCCCTTTCCCAAGACTGGGATTTGTGCAAGACCCTTCCAAATGAACCTAAGGAGAACCTTGGAGGTCCAAGAAATATCTCACCCAAGTTTGGTTGCATGGGTTGTTCTTACTCCAAGTTCACCTAATAAATACTTGTGTGAGGTACCCTCCGGGTTTCCTAGGTACCACCTATGTGAGGTACCCTCCATATCTCCCAAGTATCATTGGATGAAATACTCTCCAACTTTCCTAGGTATCACCTGGTTGAATCACCCTATGAGCACTCTCTCACACCATCAATGACAGGGCCCTATCCTTGGGATTTCGATATAACAGAGACCAAGTAAAAACCTCCACCAAGGCCCCCATATTTTCATGATAAAATCACAAGATTCACCAGTGTGTCTCCCATTTGATTGTGCATTCCCTTAGTAAAATATGTACTACACTTATCCTACCTAATAGGTATGGACCTTGGGGTTTTTACAATTGTTAATCCCCTTATAAATGAGGACACTAACCTTAGTGGTAGTGTTAGGGACCTACTCATTTCATACTATGAGTATAACCACTTAATTTTCCATTTGATGAGGGTTAGTGTTTTATCCTTCTCTCATCCTTGCTAAAATAGGGAATGGTTCATCCCTCTTGGAGTAAGCCCCAAGTATTTCTTATGATAAATCTTATTCATTCCATATTATCACCCTTTTTCACCAGCAGATAAATGATATTGTGTGGATTTCTAGATCTTCCACTTCCTATTTTTTCTCACATCAAGCATGACTCACATGGGCTTAGAGGTTAGTGGAAACCATTTCATCACCATGATCAAATATCTACCATTTTGGCCTCCTACTTGGTATAATCCCCAACCATGTTATCACCCCCTCAAAGGGCCATATTCCCTATGAGGAAAATTTTTAAAGGTCCATATTCCTGATGAAAAAACTACCTAGTAATTTTCCTTAGGTTAATCCCCAACCTTTTCAAACTACATGGTCTTTGATTCATGTCCAAACATTATATGTAGGAATCCTCATTTAGGTTCAAACCCAACACCCCAAATTCACCCTAATCTTTTATGGGAAATATTCCCAAAAGGTTCATATCCAACCCAAAGGGATATATCCCTTTTAGTTCTCTCCATCATTATCCTTATTAAGTTATATTCCTATTAAGATCATGCCCCCGACCTAGGAGGTTATATCCCTTCCCAGTCCCTAGGGACATTTTTTCATAAGTCCCACACCAACTTTTTCTAGGAATCTTATTCCTATAAGTACTCATTTTATAACATTAAAATGCATGGTTTGGTACTTTTCACATGACCTTAAAAGGTATGATTTGTCATGTTAAGTGTAACAAAACTATGTGGGCTCTTATTCCTATCACAAGGATACATAGGAAGCCCATATCATGGGCCTGATCCCAACATCAAAATAACTCCCATCTCCCTGGATGAAAATAAATTACCGAGCACCTAACTATGTGGCTTAAAATTATCATCATGAAACAAAAAATGTAACAAATATAGATAAACTATGATACATACTGATGGTTTCCCATCAACACATGTCTCTAGTTGGTTTTTAATACATAGGGGTGACCAGTTCCATATTTTTAATTTAAAATGGATTCGCAAATATGTATTAAATCTATAAGAGAGTCTCATAAAAGGCAATAATTATCCCAAAAAGGGTTTTATGAGCCTAGCCTCGCATACTATCAACCAATATGAGTTATTAATCACCATTAACTAAGTTCCCCAATGACCATATACCTTTAGAAATTAGGCATGTGAGTTATCATGGATATGAGAGTAGTTGGGTGTTTCTGGTTCTATGAATAAACCCTGTTAGAAACTGTCCCGCCATGAAAACGAGTGTGAAAAAAAATGGAGAACCTAGCATAAATCACTTAATTTACCAAAATAATTGTGTCACCCATATTTTAGGCCATTTTTTACTCTCAAAAAATGAAAAGTGTTTAGGAATTGGTCTTTTAGATAATCAATTACACACTGGATCATTTATTATAATACTAATTTGACAAGTTTCCTTGTTTGTGTTTGTCATGTATACCTCCAGGTACTTTCACCAGAAATCCCTTCAATCCAATGGAATATTACCAACTGACATAAACATACACGTCAATTGCTGCACAAGACGGGTCCTCATCTAACCCAAGGACACCATCGCTAACCCAGCATCTTCAACACCAGGTTTTTGATGCAATAGTTTGGGAGTACCATCTCAATGGTATTGTCCCGACATTAAAGGATTCACATGTATCCCTCTAAGATTGAATCCCCACCAACCATCCTCTCAGTGATGACTGGTGGCCAAAAAGAATATGGTACCCATCACCATCTCAAACTGTTTCAAAATCCTTTCCATGGAATGTTGTTCAGGTTCCTACCTTACCTTAAGGAAGTGGACCAAGATATCAGTAATGGACTCATATCAAAAGAACAAGATTTTCTGAAAAGGGACCCTTCCAATAACCACTGCTGTAAATGTTTCATGGTGCCAAGTACTCATCATGATGAGGATGTCTTTGTGCGGGCTCTAGCTTAAGTAACTCAAACCCAAGCACCCACTACATCCCACCGAGAGTGGTGGTCAAATAATCAATAACGGACTCAAATTCCTATTCTTTCTAGAGAATAATGCCTACAAGACAAGTTTTAAACCTAAAACTGGGCCCATATACCTATTCATAAACATAAATCTTGCCAACACGGTTTGGAAGAAACTTGAGAAACTTGCTGGTATGCCCCAATAGAAAATAGGAGGCAAACCCATATCTCTTCCCCCACACATAATTATTATTGGTATATACCAGAAATAAATGGAGTACAAGTGTAGGGAAACATCCCTTCTCCAACCATGGAATGGGAATATATTCTCATTCTAGTTTCGTAATTCATCCCTAATATCCTGGAAATGATGGAAGGACAAAAATCTATTCATGTCCATATTCTACAAGTCTTCCATGACATAATGAATGCATTGGCAGTGAATATTAGTCAAGCACACAACCCTAACTCCACATTTTATGTGACCCATAAACATGATACGATGTTCACTCATGAGCATATACATATTCCTTCTACCATACAGGAGGGTCATCAGAAAAATCCCATGATAAATGGACAACAGGATCTAGCACACACACCCATTCCAAATGGATACCACTAGGACCCTTCAATGGCCACTCTTGGGTAGGCATATATCCATTCCAAAAATCTAGAATCCTATTTCCATATTCTGTTAGCAACACAATAGTTTCTTAGGTAAGCTCCTATACATGAAAGTTGTTTTATATAGCATGCGTCTCTAGCAACCCAAAGGATATCACTCAAAAAGAAGTCTCACCAAAAGAAAATTAAAAATGAAGAGAAGTTCAATAATCCTACTCTACTTAATTTTGGTGTTATTGAGTCCATAAAACATATATCAATGGTTTCCCGATATCCTATTAAACTGTTAACAAATTAGGAAAGCAGCAACCGCAGTTACGAAGGTCCTCCTTACAACATTTATACCTAAAACTCTGAAGGTCCTCCCTAGAATATCTACCATGAAGGAATCCTTTATGGAAATGAAATGATTGATCATGATAATCCCTATCTTGATGAGTACCATGGAATCCCTCCTCGTTTCCATAAGATCAAACAGAAAGAAGGTCCTCCCCTTAGCAGCTTCCACCCTGAAGGTCCTCCCTAGGGTATATACTATAAAAAATTCATTAAATTCATACATCAAACCATGATAATAGTCCTCCCCATCATGGAATTTTTTGTGAAGGTCCTCCCTATGGTAATATTTCTTTTTGACAAGAAGTTTCTCCCCTTTCTGAATCAATTACAAGAAATTCCTCATATCATAAGGCTCTTTAGAATATGATACCAATCATACCCGATGTCTTACCATTGAAAATTGATATCCTTTATCAGTTGAAAGATATTACAAGGAAATATTCAGGCTCTAAACCACTCTTGGATCATCTACCCACAAATATAGTAGAGAAAATTCCTTATAACCCCACTACTTATAGAAAGGTTGTAGTAAAATTCCCACTTTGATTAGACCACGTGGAGTAATATTCTGTATAAAATAAATTAAATTAATTTCTTATGAGAAAACAGTTGGTTGAAGACAATATACCAGTCATGTTTTGGCCCTTAGTCAATCCTCAATATGGTGTTCCACAAACATCGTTAGAAGAATGTGTGTATGAAATTTACCAAAACATGTGGATGAATCTTTGATACCTGAGGGCTAAGTTATTGCTTTAAAATGGATAGTATGGTCATGTAAAGGAAATTGAGGAACTATCTCATCAAATTGACTTAGCTACCCTTCCATATGTGTGACGCCCTAAATCAAGGAAACAATGGTAGGGTCTCCAACGGACATGAATTTACGTGTTAAGAAAGATATTCCATTTGATCTTCAATTTCCCATCCAGTGTCCAAATCAGGGGATGGGGTGAGCACAAAGTACTACATTTTACCCCACTTCTTGATTAGTAGGGTCCACCAGAAGTGATTTCATGAAATTTCATTGCTTTTAGCCCGCTCTCAGAAGAAAACTATGCTCATGACAGATATAATTCTCAATAGGAATCATCCCTGAACAAATCTCAAAATAATCAGGCTTAACAAGAGTGATCCATTGAAAGACTCCTATACAAAGCATCTAAGAAGGTTTAACAGGATTATTGTTTAAGAAAGGCCAATTATTAAACAAAACCAATGCATTTGAAATAAATTATCTCATGTGTAGATCATACGATGCACTTGGATCATGCTTGAATGAATATATACAATAAAAATAGAGAATTCATTACAGGTGCAGTCACAGCCATACAGGAGCATCCCCAACCTATAGAGATGGGGTAATTTTTAACACAACCCATCCCTATGAGGTTGATGAATCTAGTCTAAAATGTTTCAATAGTAGATAGGGAGAATCCCCATCCCATAGGGTTGGAGATATTTTTACCTCAACCTCCTCCCTAATAGAGTTCGGTCATTTCTCGATTAAGAGGAGCCCCAAAAGGAGAACCCTCTTAGTTTTTCCCATTTCATGACCTGACTTAATCAATCTAAACATGCACGATGAAATTTTCAGGAGATTCCCTTTGGGTCACCCTTCTCCGGATAACCCAAATGGGGTCATTGAATAATAATATGAGACCCCATAGAGGGTGAAAACAAGAGTGATCTATCAAGGGTAAAACCACTCCTAAAGATCAGAGTTATCTTAATAGATAATCTCTGGAAAACTAGACCTCCTAACATTACAATGATAATATGACACCTGAGATGCATTATGAATTAGTGAACTTCATTATAACCACCCCTAAGGATGATACTACACATGAATCCGATATAGGGGAAAATGAAGAGGATGTTTCCATCTGAAATAAATTCCATATGAAAATTACTGAAGAAGGTGTGTATACCAAGAACCATAGGCTCATTAAAAATTTGGGTAATCTCTCAAATGCTCCACTACCACCTCCTTAGAAAGAATCTATTAAGAAAATGGTTAAAGGTGTGTATGTATCTCACCCACCACTTGAAGAGGTTGAACCTATCACACTTGAGGAAAGATTTACTCAGTATGAGGAAGAGATGAAGTATTTGATAAAGATTGATGTAGAACTACTCTAAGGGAACATACCTGCTAGATATTTTCTTCAATAAGATCCTCATCTTGCACAGCTAGATGATGTACCATAGCAAAGAGGATTCATAACAAAAATCTATATAGAGTTAGAACATATGCTCAATGTCGGATACCAAAAACCAATATTCTTAGACCCCACAGCAATGAGATATCAAGAGTTCCCTTCATTAGGGACACAACTAGATCTAGGTAAGTCGCATCCTCACTGGATAGTCCCTACAAGTTACCCACCACAAGTACAGGAAAACCCACCATTGCTAGATCAACATGTTTTTCCTCTTGTTCAGGATTCTTCCTAGTTGGTCATTCCTCTCCATCTCATTAATAATATTGATTCATTGGTGGATTTATTATAAGTTGTAGAAGGAATACATTTAATGGTAAAACTAGAAAGGAATCCATACCCTAAATGGATGGATGTGACTCTTCCCCCAACAAACTTTGGGAATCCTACATTCCCAACATTCAATGGAGAATGGGATCCTAAATAGAATCTGATGTACTTTGTGTCTCAGTGTGTTCCCATGATGGGAACCCTTGAACAGAAAGAGTCGGCCAATATTAGGTGTTTTTTGTTGAAATTAGAGGGACCAACATTCATCTGGTATACTAGTTTACCAGCCAAATCAATCAAGGTGTGGTAAGATCTTTACTAAAAAACACTCTATCAATTTAGCTCTATGCTGAAGAAAACAATATTCCTAGGCCTCTCAAGATACAATTAGTGAGAGAATAAGAGGGTCTTAGATTTTTTTTATTGGGTAGAAGGGTTTGAATTCCTCCCTAAACATACAACTCCCTCAATAGGTCTTGTTGAGTATTTTAATTAAGAATATTTATGATGATTTGTGAACATAGATTATCCCAATAAATTATCTAGGTGGATTCTGAGATCTTTTTGTGGTTACACAGAGGATGGAAGATTCAATTCTGTGAACCATAAACAAATCCAGACCAACTTCAGTAGCTAAGGGAAAGAGAATGGGCAGAGTGGAAACCACGGTTATCACCTTAAAACTGGACTCTATGCCGACTCTAACTCCAAAGCCCAGACCTAATCACGTGTCATCACCTCCTAAATAGAAAATTCAGCAACAATACCTAAATCAAAATGAGTGAAGATAACCAAAACACTCTCAATTTGAAGATCATAATAATAAAGTATATTTATTCCAAGTTGATCATGTTCTAGGATACTTTATAGTAGCTATGGAAAATAACCTGCTAAAATTGCCTAAGCCTAAGAGGGCCAACCAAGTGGGTCTCGATGATTTCCTAAATTATTTCCATTTTCACTGAATGTTTTACTACACAATCTGATAGTGTTTTGTTTTTAAATATATCTTGTAAAATATGGTTGAATCCTGGAAATTGAATCTAGTTAAACCACTAGTATAAGTGGTGTTCCTTTCCACCAACACTCTTGAAGAAAAAGGTAAATGGAAAGAAGTTATGAGTAAGTGTGTACAAAATTTTTATGATTATATGACCAGGAAAATAATCAACCAAACTCATGCTATCCTTAGGTAACAGTTAAATAAACCAACTACACCCTCAATTTATTCTTCCATAATACAAACAACTTGAATTAATCAGTATCATAGTCCTCTAAAATTCATTCTTCCAATAAATGGAATATCCTGAAGAAAAAAATATGGTACAGGTAGATGAGCTTGTACAAATTCCAAATCCAGTCCTAACTCTCTTGGATTTCATGCCTCCATCCCCAAGATCATGGGAATCATCCCACCAAATGGTACCATTGTAATTATCCTAATATATGGAATCTTCATCAGATAAAGTATTAATCTTTGGTTCCATTTACGCCATTCACTTAAGGGATCCCTTATCCGATGATGATAAGGTTTACAAACCTAGGTTCCCTATTCCAAATTAGGGAAGTATGGGTAGAGGCCACATGAACTAGGTAGGAAGGGGAAGATGTAATCATGGTTGAACCTAGTATCCTAGCCACATCCCCAATAGATCTATTTAAGCTACCAAGACTTACAAAAGAGACCTTCAATAAGTATAAGAAAAATAGGGAAGCATACCCACATTCTCTAAGAGTTTCCCAGAACCAATAATTTTGGAAGATTGACTAGAAGGGATGAAATAGTCTCATTAACCTAGGAAAGTAGGTAGGCCAATTCAACCTAATCCAGTAGAAAAAAAGTGACCTCAACATCTGTCCATCCACCCAATTCATCCACTCTAGGCACCTAGACCTCTAAATTAATTATTAGGGTACAACTCCCCACATGAATTCACAAAACTTTGACTCAAAAATATAAGATCCTAAAGAATTTGGAAACAGTTCTAGAAAAACATTCAATAATGGATGCTCTTAACTTGTCAAATGACCTCTGAGAAGCACTTATAGAGGTCCTAATAATCCCTAAAAAGTTAAAATATGTGTTCATTACCTCCAAGGTGTTCCTTTTAGAGATAAACCATGTTGTTTATTTTACAGAATATGAAAAGGATTTTGTGATATAAGGGCACATCAGGCCATTATATGTGTCTGATAGGCTAGATGGCATTGATATCTGTCGAACATTCATTAAAAATGGATTGAGATTCAATCTCATTTTAATCTGAACAATTATTTGGTTGGGCTACATTGAAGCTGACGTGTCTCCCTCTCCTATCACACTTCAAGGGTACAATAAAATAAAACAAAATCCCCTTAGCCGGATCAGGCTCATAACTCAATTTGGGGACCTAATGTTCGACTCTAAATCCTTATTTGTCTGGTAGGATACATCCTTCAATGTTCTGCTAAGAAGGAATTGTTTTCAACAATATGTGGCAATCACTTCATCATATTACCAATGTCTCAATTACTAAGTCAATGGGAAAAGTGGGAAATTATATAGTGATAAATATCTATTTGAATCTTATGAGTCTCAATGCATTGATGCATGATTTTATCAAAGATAAGGGAACAAACCCATGATTGATGTTTTTGCTTAGGTTACTTCCATAAATGGTCTATAAATGACCCCATCCAACCCATTCAAGGTGTTCAGTGATGAATATGTACTACCCATCAACTGGATCAGAGGGATCAATTTAGGATTATGAGTGTACTCATCAGAACTCATAATATTAGTCATGTCAATTGAACCCAAAAATATTGAAGAGGTCTCATATCCTCCCATAAACAATGAAACTTCAGGTGAAAAATCCCTCACTCTATCCTTGAAAGTTTAGAAGGCCCCAAAACCATCAGTTGAACCTGAAGGAATTGTCGTTCCACCATTGGATAATGAAGATATATTTACCTATGAATCTCAAAATATTAATCTTTATTCTAAATATAAATATTTACCTTCTTTACTCATTTTTTACAATATGGTCATGGAGGAATATAAAGTGGAAGAGGAAGAGGGTGAGGATGATAACCTCAAGGATGCTAATACAACATTTGAGGAAGGTGTCTCTACCACTATTGATGAACTTAGATAGGTAAATCTGGGAACATAAGAAGACCCGCAACCTACATTGATCGGTGCGGCTATTATTATTAAATAAAAATAAGTATATTCCTATTTCTTAAATCCAAACTGATATTTATTCATCTGGAATTGCCCAAAAATGCCAGAAAGTGATCCTAATGTGTTTTTTCATCACTTAGGTCTACCTGAATATCATTATAGATATAAGTAGGTATCCAGGAGAACACATCCAACTCATGCTTCCAAAGTTGAAGCTGGAGTTGATAATATCATCAAATCCAAATTCATTCAGGAAGTCCAGTAACTGAAATAGATAAAAAATATTGTCCCAATAAAATATAAAAATGGTAAAATCAGAGTTTTCATCAATTTTAGATATCTCAATTAGAATTTTATGAAATATGACTTCTTGGTTTCAATTATAGAACTTATGATTGATGAAACAGCTGACTACCAAGACCTCTCCTTCATAGATGGCTACTTGGGTTATAACAAAATCTGAAAGGCCCCTGAATATGAAGAAGCCACTAACTTTAGGTCAACCTAAAGAGTATATTTCTATCGGTTTATGAACTTAGGCCTGAATAATGTTGGCACTACATACCAGCATGACATACACCACATCTTCAAAACCTTTCTGGGAAATTATATCGAGTGTTATGTCAATGATCTGGTGGTGAAATCTCAATAATGTTCTAAACATATTTCCAACTTTGATATGGTTTTCAACAAACTGAAAGAATAGGCTAAAAATGGACCCCCTGAAATGTAATTTTGGTTTAACCTTGGGAATGTTTATTAGATTTTTAGTAATCCATCATGGAATTGAGATCAAACTTGAGAAGAAAAGGTTATCCTTTACATTCTACCTCTTTAAAACCTCAAAGGGTTGATAGGGATACAAGGAAACCTTGCCTGCATTCAATTATTTATAGAAAACCTTGTTGGAAAGTTCTTTCCCTTCACTAAATTGATGAAAAAAGGGTCACATATCAGTATAAGGATGACTTTCAATAATCATTCAATAGTATCAAGAATTATTTTCTAATTAAAACAATAATGATTCTTCCTTTCAAATTAAATCCACCCATATTGTATGTGATATCCTTAGAGTGATCACTAGGATTTTTCCTTGAACAAAAGAATGATACTGAAAATGAAAACGATCTCTATTATCTTATTCAGGACATGATAGATACTAAGACTCATTATTTAGATATTGAGAAGAACTTTCTAGCATTAATCTTTTCAAATTGAAAATTGTGGCACTAATTTCAACATCACAAGTTTCATTTGGTCTCTCGAACTGACCCTCTCAATTACATCCTAAACTGCCCAATGTTTACTAGATGTTTTTCATGATGGAAGTTCATCTTGTAGTATTTTGACATCTAGATCATATCATGGAAGGAAATAAAGGAAAAATATTTGAAAAAACTTATTCACATAGCATCCTTATTTGGAATAAATTCCTATGAATACTGAACTACATAAGAAGAAATATTCTATTTCCAAGAATCCCTCAAAACATGGGAGATATACTTTGATGAAGCATCTAGAATCTTGGTTGTAAAAATGATGGAAGAACCCAAGATCGATAAAGTTAGTTTGGGATTCATTATTATCTTTCTAGTCAATGTAGTTCTACCTTATTATTTTCCTTTTGTTAGAAGGTTGTACCAACAATAAGTAAGAATACCAATCCCTTATTGTAGGTTTAAAACTTGTGCTCAAATATCAATTCCCCAAATGAACATAAAAGGTGACTTGAAGCTGGTAATCAAGAAGGTAAATGGTGATTATGCTATCATTAAAGAATATTTGACCCCCCCCCCCCATTAACTATGTCTTAGGATTGATGGATAAATTATCCTCAGATACAACATTGACTCATATGCCATGCTCATAAAATGATCAGGTAGATACACTAGCAAAGGAATCTATATCTTTGGAAGATATGGATAGAGACAAAATATTCATCAGCATTGTACATCGCATAATTGTATCTTTTTTTGTTTAAGTGACATGTAAGAGATCAATGAGTTCAATTCTACCCCTAAACCAGATAATCTTATAAATGGTTGGATGATTCCCATCTTGGACTATCTATAAAGTGGGAATATTTTGTCAAACGGAGATAGAAAATAGAATATCTAGTGGTGGGTAGTTAATTTTATCCTCTATAATATCTTAGGTCATCAAAAGGTCCACTATAAATGAGTCTTTGATGGAACCCTCCTCTGATTCATTTATGGAGAGGAGACTATCACCATTATTCAAGAAGTCCATGCCGCTACCTATGGAACCCATCAGTCAGGAGCCAAGATTTCTCACTAAATCAGAAGGTATAGATATTTATGGCCTTTGATGATGTGGTATTGTACATAGTTCTCAAAAAAAGTCCCATCCATATCAAATGCCTTCCAATTTCATCCATCATCCCTCAAATTTATTACACACCACAAAATACTCATGGTCATTCACCACATAGGGAATGGATGTTGTGTAACCATACCCTATTACTATAGACAATCATTTTAAATATATCCTCATTGCTACCAACTTCTTCTCCAAATAGTATTAAGCAATACCCCTCAAAGAAGTTGGGACGAAAAAATAATTATCAATTTCATGAAGTCCAACATCATCACCAGGTTTGTTGTCCATCATATAATAATTATGGAAAATAGCAACAACTTTTGTTATTCCAAATTGAATAGGTTTTACCATGAATATAATATTGATTATAACCATTCATCCCACTATCATTAAGTATAAAATGTAAAAATAAAGTCTTTCAACAATACCCTATTGAACATACTCTAAAAAATAGTGGATAAGGAAAAAAATTCCTAGCCTAACATGCTTATACATGGCTTATAGTCTTATCGTACCACAACCTATACCACTATGCAGGTGACCCCGTATTCACTAGTATACATGATAGAAGCAGTTTTTTCTATTGAAGTCTAATTTCATTCACTCTATATTGCTATCTGTGATCATCTTTCCACATATGAGTAGTCCCAGAAGTGTTTGGATGAATTAGAATGGATGGATTAGAAAATATGGTATACCTTGCATCATTTATAGGTTCAAAAAAACCGAATATCTTGGTTTTTTAACAAGAAATATCACCTTTATTCGTTCTTTCAAGGGGGGGTAGTTTTGGTCCTTAGGACCCCAATGATACTTGGGAAGAAGCCTCCGAAGGTTGAACTAAAATGGGAAGGAACTTTTTCCATCCATAATGTCTATTCCAATGGAGAATATTTTTTTATCACCATGGATGGTGAGAATACTATACCCCCTACCAATTCACTATTTCATAAGAAATAATTTCATGTGATTAATGACATATGGTCCTAGTTATATGAACCAAAACTACAATACACTATTCATCCTCACCGTACAATGCTAAACTAAATGGAGTGGTCCTTATCGCCTGACCCTAAAAGGAACAACCCATATCATCATAGTAAAAATAAGTTAAATTATATGACTATATATTCAGAACATGACATTAAAATTTATTCTTATCCTTTGCACTAAACATAGGATTCCATGGGTAACAAGCCTAAGAAGCCTCATACAAAGATCATGGGATTATTATTATGAGATGATTTTCTAAATGTGTGGGAAACTCTTTTTATGATATGATTTCCCAAACTCCTAGGAAACTCTTTTTAGGAGATGATTTCTCAAATGCTTGGGAAACTTTTAATGCATAAGCCTCACATCCTTTATTTATACTCATTCCATGGAACAAGTTTTCTTACCATGTGATGTTAAACTAAATAGAATGATGAGAAATATGTGTGTATTGATTATCATTTTGATGAGATATGTAGTGATTCCTGAGTATCTCATCATAGTCCTATACACAAATCAAAAAAATCCCCATTACTTTTATATGAGTCAGATTAGTGTAGGGAATCTTTACCCAGAACTATGTATGGCTTGATTCATATTTCCACAGGATATGTAGTGATTCCTAGATCTTCTGTCTCAGGTCCATCCACAAATTATAAACTAAAGTATGATTTTATTTTATAGTGTTGGACTCCATTTCATTCATTAACATAAAATTCCTCATTACCGCGTGATTTTAAACTATATGGTTGACACCCCTTTCATACAACGCTAAATTGCCCATTAGTGTGGCCCTTGCCTGAGAGAACCATCACTATTGGTGTTGGTCCCATAACACACCTATATATTATAACTAAGTGTTGATTTATTCTCATCCTCATGAGGTATGTAGTGAATCATGTATTCTACATCATGGCCCAGCCGCAATATGATAAAATTACCCTTTCCCCACACAATAACTCAATCAGTGTGGGGAATCTATCCTAGAGCTACATGTGGCTTGATACTCATCTTGATAAGATATGTAGTCACCCATTGACTCTCTAACCTATTACCAACCAAAAAAAAATATTTCCCTACTCTCATGTGTATGAGATAGATCTACACAAGAGAGTATGGGGTGAGTTCTCATTTCATTCATGAACCCTTATTTAAAAAAATTCACCTCCCTACATAAGGACTAGACCTACATAGGGAAATTTCTCTATAACTACGTGGGGATTGATCTATGTTACCACAAGATACATAGGGATTCCCAGATCTCAAATAATAGGTCCAAATTCAAATTATCTACTCATTACACATGATGTAGGCCTATGTGAGGAACACTATACCCATTTCTAGTCAATTATTTCCTAAATTATCCCTTCATACTCAGGCACATTCCTTTTAAAAAATATATTCTATGCCTTAGGAAATTCAGATCTCTATAATCTTTCCTTGGCTATGAGTGATAGATGAACCCAACTCCAAAGGGAACCTCTACTTTGACTATGCATAATATGCCTCAAATATGTATTTTCATAATTTGTTCCCTAAATGTGTCCTATCAACCAGAGGCGTCTTCATTCTTGAGAGAAAATTTCTTTAATCCCTATATTCCTTGAAAAAATCTTAGTGGAGGTTTTTTTTTAAATTTGGTATGTGTTCATCCATTTCATATTTTTCCTATTTCATTTTCTCAGATCTGGGAACCCTGAGGCCACATCTTATAACCTTTTTCCTTCACACCCAGAGAATGTTGGAGCATTCTTGGCTGGATCACCATGAAATGGATGGTCTTAGATACAAGACTTTAAATTTAACATTATACATCCTTATCAGATAAAGTTAAAATTCAAGGTAATGTCCTTATAGTAAGATGTAAAAATACATGGTTCATATCCCTACCATATGACGTAAAACTATGCATTTTTGTGGTCCACACCTGAGAGGACCATTGTTCTTGGTGTTATCCTCCTATCACACATTTATGGAATAACTATGTGTGGCTTGATTCTCATCCTAATGAGATACATAGTGATACTTGAATCCTTCATCCTTGTCCCATCCATGAGCACAACACCAATCCTCATATCCTATATATGAGATAGGTCTATGTAGAATATCCTCCTCTTGGTCACATCCAACATCATTCTAAATACCTCTAGTGTAATATAGATATATTTCTTTTACAAACCACACTTCATGGTTTTAGGAAACTTATATCATCACAAACCTCCCATGGACATTGATAATAGGAGTGTCCAACTTCTAAGGAAACCTTTGTTTTGATTATTCATAATACACCTCAAGCATGGATTTTCATAATAATCCTCTAAATATGGTATGTCAATCAAAGGAATTTTCAACCCTAGGAGAAAATCCTCTTCTCTATATAAGACTCAACAACATCTCAATGGAGAATTATTTTCAAACATGGTTCATGGTAATTCCTTGCGTACTTTTTCCAAGTCACTTCTTTAAGTCTGAAAATTACCAAATCATAACTCAAAAATTTTCCTTCCTCATATCCAAAAAGTTTTGGATCATTCTTGGCCTATAAGTCCTACTTGGTTAATTATCCCCATAAATAATGGTCAAAGTTATTCAACAAAAAGAATTAGTTTCATTGGTCCATCATGTAAAGACTTAAACTTTCAATTAAAGATATGTAATGCTCACTAAGATGAAAACCTACAAAGGGAACCATGGGAAATAGTTGAGTTTATCTCGGTAGACATGCACTCTGCATGATTTAAGAAAAATTGATCAATTTAAATTTAAAAGGCACAAAACTTGTTAGTTCAAAACCCATAAAGGGTGGCCTTAAAAAAATAAAATTCTTGATCCCTAATTCATCTTATATTTGGATTAGGAAAAAATTATGGTGATTCTGCAAAAGACATAAAGTTTGTGTGGTCTATCATGTGGCCAAGAAATAGTCAGAATATGCTCGTAGGGTCCCAAGACCCAGGAAAATTTTAGAGCATACTATTATTCCTATAATTGTAATTAAAACACATTTGCATAAGGTTTTTTAGTCAAATCATCCATATTTAGTGCCATGTTATAATTATAGGTAAAATATGGACAAATACAAAGATGGTTGAGGGTAAAATTATTTTCATTCATGGAGAAAAATTCAAAGGAGCATCCACAAGTTGGGGTATCATTGTCAAACTTTAAAAAATATCATAAACATAAATTTTAAATTTTGAGTGCCTATTGAGACTTATCAATATCCTATCAAATCCCAGCTAGCTCGATCATCTTAGCCTCCACAATAAGGCGGAGCTCCTTCTCCATGGACACAATTTCAGTATTTCCCTCAGCCTGAACCTCTTCCAACAAATGGTAAAGTTGTACAAGATCCCCTCTAGCAGTATACATCTCTTTTTAGAGATGTAATATTTGAAGGGATTTATCATCAACCCATTTCTTGAAATCCTTCAATTTTTTTGTGTGGTTGATCTATTTCTAGGATATTATAGTTCAGAGATCATCAGTTTTTGTGAGTAGTTTTTCTTTAATGAGGATTTTTCATAACTCATGTTATTTGTCTCATAGGAAAATGATTTCCTTCGTAGTATATTGGATCAAATGATAATCAAATCCACCATACCCCCAACATGTTTAACATGCTCTAGAGATGATGAATTTATGAGGGTATATCTTCCGTATGTGTCTTTGAGACTAATTCTCAGATACATTTCCCTATTAACTAGTGATATACCCAAAGAGAATCATAAGACTCCTAGTTTCTTAAATATATAGTCTCAAGAGGAGAGGTATACTTCGAAATTAACTCACTTATGGAAGCAACTTTCATTGTCCTTTCTGTAGTAGTGTTGTCTCTTCATTGAACCATTGTTTGGGTTGATATAGAGTCTTCCCCTTCATGTTTGACCAGTGAAGATGATGGAACTAAAAGATGAACGAAATTAGTCATAAACATTGGAATATAGTAAATATAAAGGAAAAAAGTAAATAAAATTGGTTGATTAAACCCACTCATTGAAAGATCAACTACTTGGATTGATTCCTCCCTAGAATCCCTGGCCTCGGTAATTTGAACTGGGATCTTCTGAGGAGGATCATCATCCTGAGCTTACTCAAGACCCGCTATAGAAGGCTCATGAGAATTTCCCACCTCGGAACCTTGAGTCGATGTTCCCTCAATAATTGGAGAAGAAGGGACCTCAGCGCCCTGATCATGGATTTTCTTAGCAATGTTTTTTATGGAAAAATATGCACAAGTCAAGGTCTTTGATTTAATGTATCAGGCATAGGGAGTTCATCCATGTGTGAAAATATAAAAAAGAGAAAAATCGCATTCATCCAATTCCATATCAAAGTCCTTGAACTTTTCTAGAGAGGTGTGAATATTAATATTTTTGAAAAGATCTTCAAAATCCATTGGTTTGTTTTATAATGCCCCACATGTCACAATATCATCGCCAGTAGGGGTATTCAAGATGCTTGGTTTAGGACCCAAATTGGATCTTCCTTCAACTCTATTCTCCAACTTCTTGGTAGCCACATCCTTTCCAGGACCAACTGATTCAGGTTCATCACTGATACCTTCATCAGAAAACCTAAGACCCTAATCATCCCCTTTTAATACAATTATAGGACCAATGGTGGTTGTTGTAAGATCCTCTAGTATATATGATGGATCTGAAATATCATAAGGATGAAGAGTCGGTTATGGTTTTATAACACCTTATGATGAACATTGGACATTACTAGAATTCTCATCCCCCTCTACAGTAGTAAGAACAGATGTGGCCTCACCCCTCAACACTCATCCTATCAAGTGTACAGACTTTCCAATGGGAATATGTGCCTCATCAAGAGTATCCACCTCAGTTCTTAAAGGGTTATCTCTAATCTCCTTTACAGAATACTTACACTTGATCCTAAAAATACTGATACTAGAGGAGGAAATAGAGAGTGTCCCCCTAACATATCCTTCTACATGATTATTTAGCCTAGGTATAACTTCCCCAATTCATGGGTGGATCCCACAGCCCCGATGGGGGTTCCTGTCATCCCATTTTTTGGTAACTCAGGCTCCACCCCTGGTGCCTCTTCTTCTTCCCTCTGAAAATTGAAGTCATGTATTTCCTATCAAAAAAAGATGAATGGTTAAGGTAAAGGGGAATATAAAAGATGAATACCTCCTAACATTAATGAATTTGTCCCATTCATCAGTTAATTGATCATCCACCCCCTTAATATCACCCTAGTTCATTATATATTTCACCTACTTCATGAAAGAAATCTGATCATCATTGGAATATAAAAGAATATCTAGTTTTTTAAGGTACTTTTCCACTTCATCGGGATCAATATCATTTTGGAAGCTCGAAGGGGATAAAATGTCTACAATATATGGGAAATGTATTCCATATTATAGAAATATACATAAGTCCTCATTGTCATAGGTCATATATTTCCAGAATTCAACTGCCTTGGGCCACACATAATCTAATTCTTCCATGGATGGTTATTAATAGGACCCATCATCCCTTAATTTTACTATTTTTTCAGGCATATCTATCATTAAAGGAAGTTGTAAATTTGGATCCTAAGTTTCCTCTGAGTGATGATGACTAGACCATCGATGCTCAACAGGTACAGTCTCCTCAACTCTAGCCTACTGCATATCCTGTGTCTGATATCATTTAGAAGATTTTGGATTCTATTAATCATCATCCTTAAGTTGAGACTTTTTACTAAACTTTCCCTATTCATAAGTTGTCACAACTTTGACTTGGGGGACACTTGTTGTTAATTACCCTTTAGGGTACAAGTAAATACATACATCAGCATACCCAAAAGTCAACCTAATGGACACATATGACGGAGGAAACTTGATTGCTGTTTAAGATACCTCCATATCCATGAGTACCTAAATATTTTAGGCCACCATTGGGTAATTATATAATCATACATGTTCTGAAGGGGATACTATTGGTTTTTACAGGCACTTAAATTGGTGTGAAAATATGTATGGAGCATAAGCTTCACAAATTAATTCACTATTAATCTAGGTTTCTAGCATGCTATCTATAAAATATATCAAGTACGACCTCAGATCATCATTACCAAGACTTTTTTCAGTAAATTTCCTAGCTAGTGGATCCCCATATGGGAAGAAATTAAATCTCCCAAATAGGTTCAGGTTCTTCAAAGCTTCACCATACTTCAAGGTCGGAGGTTGGATTCCAGAAACAGCTTGGAAAAACAATCAAAATCAGCCTATAGGAACCCTTACTTCATTCAAAATAGTGTAATAACTAAAGTTTGTTGTAATCCATCCTCACAATACTTTAAATGAACCTAAAATACATAAGGGTACCTTCCCCGTATACACGTGAAATAATCACCAGTGAATCTTTTCCAAGATAGGAGATTCTAACCCCACATGGTTTCCTTCATCCAACCTACCTTCCATGATTAACATCCCTAGCCTCACACAACCATTAGATTTTTGGGTTGTTAGTATGTAGATACTCAACCTCACAGCTTGAAACCCGACAAGGTGGGTTTTGGTGGAAATGTCTAACTTGACCAAATACCCCCACCAATCATATTGACTTTTCTCTATCATAGGATAAAACTTACCAAGGATTCCCTAATTTTCTAATGATTTTAATCCCATTGGTCTCTTGAAACTAGGACCTTATCCTTTTGTATCAAGGAAAAACTTCATTCATGCCTCTGAATGGACATCACCCCTCAGGAGAGGACCTTCATTACTAAAATCTCAAGCTACCTATAATAGATCACAAGATAAAGCAAGCATATGTTCAGCATCATCCCACTTCACTTTTGGTGGAATGAACTCGTCATATATCTCTTTGAGGATGGGTTCTCTTGAGATCTTGTAGAAATCCTATAAACTAATGTAAAATTATATGTTTGTCTGATAAAAAGTATTTTTTATGGTCTCCATTAGCTGAGAAGCTTAGGAATGATTTATAGGTACTTTTATACATATTTCTGAGCCACCCAGACAGCCTCATAAATGTTAACTTCCTTTAGTTCAGCTTTGAATTCAGCATAAGTTTTTCACACTTAGTATGCCCACATCCACTATGTTTTAATGCCTCCTCCAATGTGAAATTACCAGTCTTATTTTCAACCTTTTGATTGATCTATCTTGGAATCATGAAATCCATGTGAGTAGTAGCCTAGTTTTGATTCAAAAGTGTGAGGCTTCAGATCCTGAGAGTAGCTACTATGATGCATGACACACGCATATGGTATTGTTCCCTCATTGATGAATGTTCCCCTGGATTAGATATTACTAGTGGTAAAATTCATATACTCCTAGAACTAAGAGAGTGGGAAATAATTCATCAGATTTGGAAGGAGTACATCTCTCAATATTCCACGGTCATAAAGTTATATTAGTTCACTTTTATGATATTCATGATGTTATTTCTTAATATGCATCACCAAATCCAGAAGAGTGTAGTCAAGAACTTTGTAATAATCCGGCATAAAAATTTCCATCATTTTCTTTATGTGTTCACTAGCTTGTTCATTATAAACTCAAACCTTTTGGGAAGCCATTGGAAATCTAAAGGGAAACATAAATAATTTAATTAAATCCAAGGTTTTAGTTTGGGGTATTCTAAGAAAAAAATGGAAAAGGTTATCGTACAGGTCACTCACCCAAGTGACCTTGTGTAGGTCACTTTTCCCAAGTGACCTCACACGTGTCACTTTGCCTAGGTGGCCTTGCTCATATCACTTCACCCAGGTGACTGGGTAGAGGCACCGTACTGAAGTCACACTATGGATGATGCTCATGAAAGTGAAGTCATACCATGAGTATTCAAGGAGAACATGCATAAAAAGACTTATGTGAATGACTTGCATAATAAGAGAATCCAAGTGGATGAATAGTGTGACTGAGGGGGACATTGAGCAGGTGATGATATTTATATATGAGTGGGTACCTTCATGGTTCATCTGTGTGACCAACCTATGCAGTCCACTTGCGCTACCAACCTACATAGTCCATATTCTCACCTTTACTTTACATGATACAGAAGTTTTAATGTTCACCAAACCTGAGCATGAATGTATACAAATATGAAGAGTCCAATGAATAAAGTATCCATAAATGTCCATGTTTCTCTCTACCTCAATATTAGATCCTATTCTTCTAATTGGATCCAATCCTGAGGGGGGGTTCTGATACTCCCGTTTTCATTTTAGGATGAAAATTTTCAAAGAAAAATATCCTAATTATGGGGAGGATGAAAAGGCGTGAAAGGTGAACAAAAACCCTTTTCCCATACATTCTCCCAAGTGAATCTTGTGAAAGTCCAACCTGTTCGGTCCAACATGCACAGTCAACCCATCACGCAGGTCACACCTGCATGAGGACCTACATGAGTGACCTGTGTGAGTGACATATGTGAACCATCTCCTTCACCCAGGATCCTAATATTTCCTATAAATAAAACCCTTGGGTTCCTCATTCGACACGGCTGGAATCCATAAGAAACTTCCAGAATCTATTCTCACACTATTCCTTTACTAAAGTCCTCAAAACCCTCCAGGTAGCTCTCCAAGATTAAAAAGACGAAAAAATTAACAAGATTCTATGGAATAGTGTTCCTATAAGGTTTAAAACACCAAAGACCTATGTGAGGATCCACTTCTCCCTAATACAAAATTACTAGGAAGAATTACCTTTCCCAAGCTCAATACTTATGTGAGACCCTTCCTAAAGCACCTGAGGAGACCATTATAAGTCTAGGAAAGGTCTCTCCCAAGTTTGGTTGCTTGGGTTGTATGTCATCCAAGTTATCCCAAGAAATACTTGTGTGAGGTTCCCTCTAGGTCACCCAGGTATCACTTGGGTAAGATACCCTCCAGCTTTCCTAGGTATCACTTAGACGAAACACTCTCCATCTTTCCTAGGTATCACCTGGGTGAAGCACCCTCGAGGATCTATCTCACAACATCAATGAAATGTCCTTATACTTAGGATTCCCATCTAATGGATACCAATTCAAAACCTCCACTGAGGCCCCCATATTTTCATGATCGGAGCATGGGACACACTAGTGTGTCTCTTATTCAATTGTTCATTCCCTTGATAAAAGATGTCCTGCACTTATCCTACCTAATAGGTAGGGACCTCGATATGTTTATAATTTTTCATCCCCTCAGTAACAAGGATCCCAATCTTGGAGGAAGTTCTAAGGACCTCCTTATTTAGGATTTTGATGGGAACCACTTTATTTTACCTTTAATGATGGATAGTGTTTTTCCTCTCTCCTCATCACTAAAACCAAGAATAGGGTATCCCTCCTAGAGTAATACCCTTTTCTTTCTTGGGGTACATATCTCACCTTCAATATCCTCACCCTTATCCACCAGAAGATGAAGGATATTGTGCGAATTTACATATATTTAACTTCCTCTTGTTTCTCAAACTGATCATGAATCTTGTGGGCTTATAGGGTAGTGGAAATCTTGTCATTAGCACAATCAAGTATCTACCATTTGGGCCTCCTACTTGGTATAAGCCCCAACCATGTTACCACCCCCTTAAAGGTCCATATTCTCTGCGAGACAAACCTTAAAATGTCCATATTCTCGATGAAGAAACTACATGGGACTCTTCCATAGGTATAATCCCTATACCTAACCTGAAAGTTAAATTTTTATTATAAAACACTTTTATGGAAAAAGTGTGAAACCTTCAAGTTCAACCAAGAACATAAAACACTATAGCAGATAAAAAAATTATTAAAGGAAAAATTAAACCTATTAGTTGGGAACTCCATATATAATTTCCATAAAAGATATGTTACCTTTTTATTTGGTTCTTATTTGATAATATCTTCAAATTGATAGTCCAATTTGTCCCACGCTTTCAAGAACACGTCCACTATAATATTCTTATCGTTGAAGACTCTAGTCAGAATTAAATGTTTCTTATTGATTCATTCACCCTACTACTTGTTTGTGTCCACTTTAATTGGTCTCCCATTAATACTTTATACATCCACATTATAATATTGAATAATCAAGACCTTCTCCAGCATCTCTTACTCAAAGTTCATAAAAAGGTCCCATGATTTTTACAAGCCCTCTGCATATATTGTTCGTTTTGATCCAACCATGTTCACCAATGAAACTTCACCAATTTTAGCCTCCTTCCTGATATCCCCTATGGAAAAAATAGGAGATCATAAAAACTCACTGAGTCTACCTGAATTTGAGATTGTGCTTCCACCATATCACCCTTCTTCTCCAGAACTTGATCCTTAGAGTCATGACCTTCGACCATTTCACTTCCACTCACCAAATTCATGCTAACATCTTTCACCTATTCATTTTTAGATGAATCACCCTACATTAACTTGGTCTCATATTTTTTAGTTGATCTTGTCTCTATTGGTCTAGGAAGGTATGAGTAATCCTTATGTCCTTTATATTTCCTCCTCTTGATCATAATGAAACTATCTGGGTCCCTATTTTCTTTTTTTCCCTTCTTTATCCTTATACTGTGAAGACCTTTGAACTACATGGGAGTTGATTATTATTTGAATGAGATGCATATGAATTCTCCTTGAGGTTCAAACCCAACACCCCAAACTCACCCTAATCTTCTTTGGGTCATATTCTTAGTAGTTTCATATCCAACCCTGAGGGCTATGTTCATCCTAGGTCCCTCCATCACCATCATTATTGAACCATATTCCTATTAAGATCATGCCCCCCACCTGAGAGGCTATATCCCTTCTTGGTACCTAGGGTCGTTTTAGAATAAGTCTTGCACCAACTTTTCTAGGAATATTATGCCTAGAGGTCCTCAATGTATAACGTTAAACTGCATGGTATGGTCCTTGTCACCTGACCTTAAATGTTATTATCTATCATGTTAAGTGGCATCAAACTGTGTGGGTTCTGATTCCTATTATGAGGATATGTAGGAATACCCTATCATAGACCTGATCCCAACATTGAAACAACTCTCATCTCCCAAGATAACAATAAATTCCAAAGCACCTAACTGTGTGGCTTAAAACCAGCACCACAAAATAATAAATGTAACCAAGATAGAGAACCGTTGATACATGCATATAGTTTACCATCAAAACATGTCTCTCTTTGATTATTAATACATATGAGTGATTGGTTCCATATTTTGAATTTAATATGGATTCATGAATATGTCTTAAATATATAATAGAGTCTCGAAGTAGGCAATAATTCCCCCCAAAATGGTGTGATGATCCTAAACTCTCATCCGTTTGACCAATGTGAGTTTTTAAGTGTCATTATCTAAGTTCTCTAATAACCGCCTACCTTTGGAAAGTAGGCCCATGGTCTATCATGGATATGAGAGTCATTGGGTATTTTTGGTTCCATGAATAAACCCCATTATAAATCGACCCACCATGAAAATGGGTGTGAAACAATGGAAAAAATAATGAGATCCTAAAGAGAAATAATGAGTCAAAACTTTCAAAAACCACTCTATTCCATAAAGTGAATATGATTTTTTATTATCAAAATTGTGTTAATAATTGACATTGTCAATGTCGAGATGAATATAATTCATCAATTTAAAAAAAAAATTGTCATCATAAGTGGTCAGATGATGAACATCACATACCTATTGTATTCCAAAATGAATGTATCTGGTCATGGAATGAACCATGATGATGACATGATAAAATTTTACACCTTATATTTCTTTATACACCCCTAAGGCATTGATATTGATTATTATGTATAAATTCTCATTACATCGATGATATTTATTTTTTTATTTTTAATCAACATTGTATTTTTTATATTTTAATTTATTTATTATAAAATATATTAAAAAATAATTCATTAATAACAACATAAATATATTTTATTTATATTTATCCTGTGAAGTTGATGGAAATTTTGGATTGGAAATTCATATTATCATTTTCAGACATCATAAAATCCGATAAAATATTTTTATTTTTCCCCTAATGTAAATGATAATGTTTTTAAAAAAATTATATTATATTACCATAAGTGAATGAAAATATACATGATTTTATTTTAAATCATGTTCTATGTGAATATGATATTTTTGAATGATCATTATGCCTTATTTGTTTATAAATAAAATAAATAAATAATAATAATATAAGCACTAGAAGTGGTTTGATGGTAATTAATATTTAAAGTGCGCAATAAATTTTATTAGTATAAAATATATGTCACCGAATTATGATATGAAAATAGTTCCTTTTGACATTGTATATAAGAATGTTTTCATTTATCAATTTTTTTCTCTTATAACAGCAATATTGAAAATTTAATATTATTATTTATTGGGTGCTTATAGATTATCAATATCATCTCATGTAATTCATTCAACATTATCACTTGAATTGGATTTTATTATTCTTATAGTTCATAGACAAGATTATATAATTGTATAATTTTTATAATCCAATGTATTTTATGAAAATAATTTTACCACCTAAAGTGGTTAAACAATGATTATCATGATAAATAAAATAAGTGTTTTTATACAAGTTGATCATTATTAATAAATAATGAATTGTTATTCATGAATAATAAAATCTAATGAATTAATTCAACATCCCAATTGTGAATGTAATTTTAATTATTTTATTTTATTTCTTTAAATAAATGAAATTATTCAAGAAAATTTAATATGATTTGTGTTGCTCATATTTTATTTTTTATAATGAATAAATTGAAAGTTATAAATTTTGATCAAATGACTTTTTATTCATTTATTGAAGTAAATATTATTATAAAAAATTATTCTATGAATTATAATTACAATTGAGATGAGGTCTGTATTTTGAATGTAGAATATTCTTTCACATTGCTTCTCCCTACCACATTCATCAGCCTTAAAAAACATGCTTCCACTACTCCCTAATAGATATATTTTAAAAATATTTGTGCTAGAACTTCCAAATCATATAGTATCTTCTAGATAATGGGCCTAACTCATTATTATTATATTATGAATTTAGTAACTGGTGATCAGCCACTAGAAGTGGAAATTCTAATAATAATAAAAAAATGTGAGTATTTCAGTTTTTCATTACATACCATGAGCGTATTAAATATGCATAATGGAATATCCTAAAGATCTTATATATGTAAATCTTGAAGTAAAGGTTTTGAAAAATATTATTTTTATTAAATTATTTAAGAGAACTCGTATATGTTTATTGTTAGTCAAAACTCTTGAAAAGTTAGTGTATGCTCATGTAAGTACATTGACTAGTAGTATAAATTAATCAAAGGCTCCAAAAGAGTAGATATATTCCTACCTAGTGGTACAAAATTTTTAATAAATAATGATTTTTTATATCTAAAGTCTTGATGAAATATAATTATCATTAATGATATTCTTGAAAAAGAATATCATATAAATACATTGGATAAATGAGGTGTCAAATACCTCTATATATAACAAATGATCATAAGTGATGAAAAATGATTCAGAATAATTTGTTAAGATTGTATTTTTACCATATACAATTGAATTAATTATGGTAAATCAAAAAAAAATTTGATCCTAACACATTAAATGCATGACATGATTATTTAGGCCATCTAGGATTGATTATAATGAAAAATATTGATACAAATATACATGAGAATTGAATTGCTGATAAAATGGTGGATATCCAATAGGGGTAATGATGAATTTATTTAATGGGTGTGTGTCTATTAAATTATCACTTATAAGATAATTATGTATTCCTGTTATGTTATTATGAATGTATCATGTAGATGATTTACCATGGATTACCTATTATTATGGTAAATTATTTATATCATCACCAACTATATTGAAAGTGAATTTTTAATATTTATATGGAGTATTAATTATGAAATATATATATATATTAGTTCAACGACCTACCATATATCATATATAACATGGTCCAGTAAAATTTTTGATAAGATATTCTCAACACTTGAATGAATAATTTTGTTCTAAATTTTTAAAAATCAATAGTCTAATTATAACCACAATAAATATAGTTGAACTGATTATATAAAATCATTATTCATCATAACTATAAATTAATAAATATATTTTCCCTTAAAATGGAAAATTGGTGTATTAATATGATGTAACATATTGAGATAAACTGGTTCCTTGTATGATGAACTTGGGGGGGACAAAGAGATAACACCCAAAATAAAGATAAAAATCTCAAAGAATTTTAATAATATGGAAAAATATTAATACAACTAACACAAAACTTCATATTTATAGACTGAAATCCTAAAAAAATACTAATTTTCCCTTAAAATAACACCTTAAGTTGGGGTAAAATATTCATTAACAAAAGTAAAAGAATTAAAATAATAAAAAGGCTTAAAAGACATGAGGGTGTCCTTATGGATATAGTTTAGATCCTGAATCAATATTGCATAAGTCTCCCCTACTTGTAAAGAACTCAACCTCGAGTCTTGTTGGATAAAGATCATCGTCTGGGTAGAATGGAAAGGTGTGGTGATACATTCTCTTTAAGGGGGGGACTATGAAGGGAGTTCCTCTGATGTGTAGGTGAGGAACCATTGATGTTTGTTCTATGATGATTATTTCACATGATCCACTAGGATGGGCTAGTTTCAATTTAAATCCAAGGGATTTTTTCATCAAACACCATCAACTGTTTCAAGCCTCCATGTTTCATCATTGCTAAGCTTGGTTGGCCCTTCCAATTGGAAATACTATCATTCAAGTGTCCATATCCTTCTAACCTTGGATTTGAGTCTTATTTAATCCTTGGTATTAGAATACGGACAAAAATATGCTTATCCTTCAATAGTAATCATGAAAAGTTCCTGGGAATCGGTAGAATATAACCAATAACTTTTATTGAAGACATGCAAACAAAGGATTCTATTGGTGGAAGGCAGGAATTTTCCCCAATCATTGGTGTGTGAGAAGAAATTTCTTGAAGAGAATCATGACCAACACCTTAGTCTTGGTGTAACTTTATGTTAAAACCTTCATCAACATTCATGTTGGGGTATGAATCTTCTTTCATATTTTTTTAGGGTTGAGCACTTTCACTGGGTGTTGCGTGAATGGTTAGCGTAGGGATCATAGGACACTTATCACAGGGAATGATCCACAACAGGATTCACAGATGGCGTACAGATCAAGCACAAGTCTCGACATGATCCTCCTGATACAAACAGTGGTTAAAAACCTTTCTCTTTTTTTTTATATTGGTTAGAAATATTCTAGAAGTATGGAATTGAAAGAGATTGTCATGCGATGGAATGGGAACAGCCAGGAAAAGGATGTGTGACTAGAAGATAAGTCAGGATGGTTCACCTGATTCCAGAAAGGCTAGAATCATGGGGGTTAGAATAAAGTAATCAGTTGTAAATGTGGAATGACTTGTGTGAAAGACCCTAAATAAGCACTTCATCCATTGCATTGGACGGCCCTTTTAATTGCAATGTACACTAGATTGATGTTTGTTTGATTGCCTCAACCATCACAGCAGAAAGAACCACAATACTACCAGAAAGAGGTTTGTCTGATATCTTCCTCCTCCATGTTTGTGCACTGGAACTAGGATGAGATTCTAGGTAATCACCGCACAAACTTCAAAAGCACACTTCACATTTAAATAGAAAAATAAAAATGAAAAAACAAGATTTATGTGGTTCAGAAAAAGTCCTACATCCATAAGCAAACACTGAAAACATTTTCATTATTGGATATACAATAGAAAATAAAACTCATCGCTTAATTTATCTACACTTATATAGTCTCAAACATTTAAGTCGTAAACTCTATTCTATTCAGTATAGGAATCATACAAGAATCATAGCACCATTAGAGTTGGGTCACCATCTCTATATATAGAGGTATTTGTTTGGTCAACTAGTTTCACCAACCTCTAAGATTCATGTTGACCTAGGAGACCTTCGATACACTATTGAACCATCCAATGAAACCACCAGCTACTTATCACTATAAAAATAGAACATGTATTGAGTTTCCACCCTCAAGGAATGCCATCTATGAGAACTTCATCAGATGACTCTTTTTGGTCATCACCGTCTGATGAAGTTTGTCCTAGGGACTCTTTTCAGTTGAAGTCTATCTGATGAAACCTTTCTAACCAACCACTCTGAAATTGATTAGTAGTAAATATACATACAGTGGACTTTTTTCGATGACTCTATATGGTTATCTCAATCTGATAATTTCCATTCGAAAACTCTATCATGTAAAACTGAAGATTTTCCACAAACCCAATAATATACCACTTAGAAATTGCTTCAATATTTCCTAATTATTATATTATACACCTAACCTCATCCTTTTTCTGATGCATGCAATTTCCTCTACTCTGTTTGATCATACATTTCTAACTGAGGCGCAATGTTACCACAAAATTTCTTGAATTGTCATCTTTATAAACATATTGGAAAGATTTTTCTTCGCAACAACCTTCTGCTACTCTGAAACTTTACCTTCCAGTAGACTTTTTATAAAGTGATAATTTAGGTTAATGTGTTTCATTCTTGCATGAAACACTAGATTATGAGAAAGATAAATGGAACTCTAACTATCATAGAATAACATTCCTCTATCTAATCATTTTTAGATTTCTTTCAGAAAGAACATCAACCATATCAACTCTCTCCCTGCTTTATTAATAGCAGCATACTCTACTTACATTATAGATAAAGTAACAAATGGCTACAACTGATACATCCATCTAACCATTGTTGCACCAAAAGTAAATAAAAAACATGTAGTACTTTTTTTCAAAAAAAAATCATATATAGAACCTTTCAAATGATCATCATCACTAAAACATAAAGTTATATCCTTATACCCCTAAAAGTATCAAATGATCCATTTCACAACTTCTTAATGATTCCTTCTAGTATTTTACATGAAATGGCTAACAACTCCCACTAAAAAACCAATGACCAGATGAGTATAAACCATTGCATACATCAAACATCCTACAGCCAAATCATAAGTCACTTTCCCCATGTCATGAGCTTCTCTATTCATTTATATTGCATCTTCTTTATAAAGTTTAAATTTTCCAATGAGGGGAGTTGAGATAGGTTTACAATCAGTGATTCTAAATCTTTCTATGACCTTTCTTATGTATTCCTTCTAGGATAAAACTAGAGTTATGGATTTCTTATCCCTTTCAATTATCATCCCCAAGATCTTCTTATCTTGTCCAAGGTTTTTCATCTCAAACCTTATTTATATATTCCTCTTCAGTTCCTCAATTTTATGGAACTATGGAGATATAATCAACATATCAATCCAAATAAAAAATTGTATGATATATGTTTCATCATCTTATTTCTTCTTGTAACAAAAATGATCATAATCAAATTGATTGAAACTTTCCTCAAGCATAAAAGTATTGAACTTATGATTCCACTGTCTTGGAGATTACTTCAATCCATAAATACTTCATTGCAATTTACAAACCAAATCCTACTTTTGATGAACTTAATAACCCTTAGATTGAACCATGTAAGTTGATTCCTCCAAACACCCATGAAGAAAATTTGTATTTACATCCATCTTATCCCAGTTTGGATCATCAAATTTAAGAATGATAAGCATTATCTAAATGGTTGTGTGTTTCGTCATTTGTGATAAAATTTAATAAAATTCAATTTCTTCCTTTTTTTGAAATACCTTAACCACCATCCTTGATTTGTACCTCTTAATTATATCACCTTCCTCTTTCAAATAAAAAAACTCATTTTTTTCATAGAGATCTATTTCCTTTTGGTAGTTCAGTCAACTCTCAAGTATTTTTGAGACTTAAGGAATTCATTTCCTCTTTCATGGATGACTCCCACTATTTTGAATCTCTAAGAGTAGTTTCCTCTTCTGTTGGTCCAAAAGGGTTTAGATACCCTGAGAAGAGAGTGAATCAGGGTATGAATATTCTTTTCAAACTTCTTCATGTCCCACTAGATCTTGACCTCTTTATTACAAGGGTCAATTATTATGCTATTTAATGTTAATTTTTATCATTTACTTTCCAATTTTATCTAATTATAATTCACTGAAAGTAAAGAAATAAATCAAGCACAAGGACACAGATATTTTTATTTGGTTCACCCTCACTGGGATACATCTAAGGAGCATACAATAGAAATGTGTTGATTGTATCAAATTCACTAAGGCTAACTAACAATAATGATTTTTGGGATAGATCACTTCTATGTTCAGGATCACTACCTTTATAATATTTAGGGTATGTTCACTGTATTCTTAAGGGTCACTCCCCATGTCTCTTTCTTTGGATCACTGTTGGTGGAAAATATCATTCTCTTCCTCTTATTTTTATCACTACACTTGGAAGGGTTCCACTCAGAGTTTATGGACTTATAGGTCCCTTCATTTGCATTAAATAATGCATCCTAAACTATATATGGATGATCTATTGAAGTCTTTTTTTATCCATAGATGAAATCTACTTTTCTGCATACTGTTAGTTAGTTGAAATTACTTTCGTGAACTGTTTAAGTCCATTCACAAAAAATATGCTTCCTCCATAAACTGTGTTGCACTGCATAGCGTGTATGCTTCACAGACCACATCTTCTCCTCAAACTACCTATGCTTTTTCAAGTTGTATCTCCTTCATGGACTACTTCTTTCTTTGTGGACCAACCCTTTTTTGTGAACTGTCCCTGCTTCGTGGACTAGTTCTTCTTTCGCGGACTACCTCTTTTCTGCAGACTGTTTGGTGTCCTATGGACAGCCTCTTCTTTGAAAATACTTTTTCCTTAGTAGGCTACAGTGCCCTGCAAAACTCCTTCAATGAACTGACTTTGTGTACCACTTTTCCTTTCACAGAATCCTCCTCACAAACCTATTCTCCTTCACAGACTCTCCTACAAACTCTTTCAGAATTAGCCGAATTTCTTCCCAAATAAAATATTTTCTCTAAAGAAAATCACTCTATTTAATGATGGGATTAGCAGTCCTTATATAGAAAAATAGATCCATAAAATATGCTAATTTGAGATACCCAAAATTTCAATGCGGTACAGCCTTCACCGCGTACTATGCTCTTTCTGTGAACCATTTTTCCTACATGGTTTTCTTATTATGCCTTATTTCCTTTGTGGTGGATGATCTCTTCCAAAAATAGATCATCATCTCCTTTCCATGAATGATGAGTCTTCCCATGAACTTCAATCCCCTCATAGACTCTCAGCCTCCAGCAAACCATTTTTTCATTCGCGGTCTGTATACCATCCTTCACGGTCTGCGTACCGTCCTTCACGGTCCGCATAGCGCTGCTATGTAGAAATCTTCACTTTTCTAATTTCCTTCACCACTCCACGAACTCCCTTTGCAGTCCATGAACTATGGTTCATGGTCTATGTCATGGCCCATCCCCTGGGGCCCATTCCATGACTACCCCAAGCCCACCTCTAATAGGTCAGGGTCTGGAGACTAGCATCGAGTAGGCATATCCCACAAATGGGAGGTATTTTCCTAAGTATCTATACACACTCACCCATCTCCAAGACTAAAATGTTGAAACCGAAAACCACTAAATAAAAAACAATTCATACCACTAAGATACTAACAACAGGGTATGACAGTACAAAAATGAAAAGTAAATGGGGCCAAAATACAATCCCAACAAAAAGGAAAAGTACAAGCTCTTGAATCTCATCCATAGAAAACCCTAACTAAAGGGTAGGTATAGAAACAGCTGTCTGAAGTCACAGAATCACACCTCATCTATTAGAACACTCTCTAAGAACCACCTGGCCCCGATTCACTAAATACTCCATCAAAGTGTCGATCGTATGAACAAGACACGACACGTGCGGGCATAACCCATGCAGATGTGAGTAAAATAATAATCAGTAGGACACCTCGAAACCAAAAAGGAAACCATAAATAAATACACCAAGTACACCACAGAGGAAATTACACCAAGTACACCACAAAGGAAATTACACCAAGTACAACACAAAGGAAATTACACCAAATACACCATAAAGGAAAGTACACCAAGTACACCACAAAGGAAAGTACACCAAGAAGTACAGTCAGCTCTCACAGAAATATGTCTATAGCACATATATCAAGAACACCTGTATATACTCATCTCAGACACTAAGTATCATAAGTTTTCGACCTTATATCCAGCAATAGGATTCTTATCATAGCGCTCATATCGTGGCACAATAACTAGGAGGACACACTCCACGAGCTCAACTATCTCATATGGCACCCATCCGAGATATACACTCCATCAAGAACATATTATTGGGTCCAGCTCCATTACCCACACCAGGGGTCCATTCATCATCACCTTGCACCCAGTGTAAGCTAAGAAATCCAAGTGAAGAGGTATGCCCCTCACAACTGCACATAGTTGAGGGAGCACTGCTCCAACTATTCACTACATGAATCCTATCTAAAAATATATATTAGAGGGACTCACACCTCATCACTGCCCTGTAGTCAAGGGAGTACTACTCCTAAAAAACCCATGAAACTTCTATCACTCCTTAATGGAGTAGCCTTCTCCTCAATCTTTCGAAGGAGCTTCATATCCAATGGAGGACCCACTCATGCATGATAAGATACACAATCTCAATAATACATGTGATCTCGATAAGAAACACATTCTTGATAATACACATAGTCTCTAGGACCCACATACTATCTCGATAGGGGAGTACCACTCACTAACTACAGGACCTGCACCCTGGTGAGATAGGGGAGTACTAACTCATTCATGATAATGCATGTATCATCGATAGCACACACAGTGTTTATGGTGTGCATAGCATCGATAGTGCACAAAACATCGATGGTTCACACATATTTGATGGTTCATCTAGTCCCCAAGTCATGTAGTCACCAAGCCATGTAGCCGCCAAGTCTCATCCAGTCATAGGATTTCATTCGTAGAGCACTCATTCCGGGGAGAACCTACTCCTCAAGCTGCTATGACACATAAAAACTTTAACAAAAACTCATTTATAGTATCTCAAAATTACTATATCATTTCTAGGGTCCCAATGCCCCAGATAGATCGTTAAACAGACATCCTGTTTGAAAGATATAGCCAAAATAGTAAAAAGGGGCATGGTCTGGTCCGGGTCTGACCCGACCCGGTCAGTCTGGGCTAGCCCAAACCATCCTGGACTATTGGTCCATTGGACTATGGCCCGCTGGGCCATGTGGTCTAGCCTGTTGGGTCACTAGAGCGGCCTGGTTTTCCCATCCCATCCTGCATAAGTGGGTTGGCCCTTCTCCCACATGCGGTCTAGCTGCTTGTACTACCTGGTCAATGTGGTCACCGCGTTCTGCGAATAGCACGCGTCCCCTTATCCCCCGGTGTCACCTTCCCCATGGCTGTTGTTGTGGGCCCGCCTACACCACGAGTTTCCACCATGGTTTCGGATCACCAGTGCCAGCATGCCGGTGGCCCCTTCTGTGGGCCACCGGATAGCCTCAGGTGCTCTGTTTTTTGAAATGGAGGAACATCCACGATCCTTGGGTCACATTCGTCATCTCCCTAGGCTCAGATCAATGTTGTGACGCATTCCACCGAAAAAAACTTGAAGGGAGATTACTCCTGAAACGTTTCAATCCATCTTCTGCCATCATCGTCACACCTCCACTAGGTAATCACGATGTTGGATCTCTAATTTCAGTCCATTGCGCCAAGAAATGGATGTACAATGAATTTACATTCATATTCCCATGAAGAACGCAAAGAACGTGAAGAACGATTGGGGAAGAAATTCCCAAATAACAACCTGAGGAACAAGCCTTGGTCGTTTGTTCATTCAAGCCTCGATCTGTTCTGTAAGAATAGTCAAGATAAACAAACCATAATAAAAATCTTCCCCAACATAATTCCCACAAATAATCCCTCCCACAAGAACGAGTGAACCGCGGGTCAACTTGTTCATGGGTTGATCTATTTTCATCGTTTAACTCCAAGAATGGGGAAAAGAGGGAATTTAAAACACACGCCCTACCTGGGGTTTGGATCGGTCATTGATGAAGGGAGAAGCTTCATTGTCATCATTCATTGATTCATAAATTCTTGATCTGAGTTCCGACCTCTGATCCTTCATCATCGATGAGAGAGACTCCTTCTCCTTACTTTAGGGAAACTCTAGGGTTATGGCGATAAACTTGGATTTCTAAAAAGTCTTAATAAACAGGGAAAAATCTTTCACGTCATCACGTAACTTTAAATAAAATATTTTTATTAAATATTTTAATGATGTTCACATCCAAAAACTATCTTTCACAGCTGGCATGTTCCATCCAAGGTTAGGCCTCACCTAAGGAAAACACCCCCTTACGAACTCAACGGTGGTCTCAGATTTCCAATCTGAGTTACCTATTATGAGTTATTAGGATTTTAAAAATAAAACAATTTTATTTAATTATTTTATTTACGGTTATGCCATTTTTGGGTTTTTCCACAAAAGACCTGTGCTGACTAAAGTTAAGTCGCACCTTGGGTAAATTCACTACTCTGAGCTTAATAGTGTCCTCAAATTTTTTATCTGGTCACCCATTTAGAAGTTATTCCTCTTTTTTCAGGAAAATCACGCATGTGCGCTATTAAAAACTTAACATTTTTCATTGAACCATTCTGGGAACACTGGGCCTCGGAATCGCACGCCTTCTTAGTGCCTGGTCTTAGAATTCTCCCAAAAAATTTCAAAAAATAAAATTGGGAAAATCCAAGTCATGAAATTATCCCCACCTTAAGGATTTACATCCTAGAAATCCAAACCAAGGGATACCCAAACATATGAGGGTACTCAGCACGAATCTGTGTCTCCCACTCCCATGTGCTCTCTCAGAGATTATTGATAAGCTAAGAAATTGATTCAAACAGGCACTCATCTTTCATATCAACAGCTAATCTCATCTTTAACCCGTTTCTTCATCCCTAGTGTCCATCTTGACACCTACATAAATATCTCAATACATCACACCACTCTAGGAATCCACTGTTGTCATGAGAATCGGTCACACCGTGGCTAAAAAGGGGAATTTATGGAACTCCCTCAAAACTCCTCCTATAACACCACTGGTACTACTGTGCATCCTCTAAAAAGAACAAAATTCCCCCCACCTTTTGAATATCCATCAAGGGTATTCCCTGTGGACATCTGAGAACATAAAGTCTCATTTTTAGTATCACCGAGCTATGCCTCCCTAAATCAATATGATATTGAAGGGGTAACGACCATAAACTGGAGTTAAGATGCCTCATATCTATCCATGAAGGATAACTATAATGAGGTCAACTACTCTAGAACCTCACTTAGTAACTGCAAACTGGATCTCCTACTAAGAGCATCTGCTTCCACATCCCTCTTCCTAGGAGTATAGACTATCTCAAAGTCATAGTCCTGGAGGAACTCTATCCATTGCCTCTATCTCAAGTTTGGGTCCTTATGAGAGAAAATATATTTTAGACTCTTATGATCATAGTAAATGATAAACCACTCACCCATCAGGTAGTGTATCCACATCATCAATGTGAAGACTACTGTTTCCATCTCAAGATCACAGGTCATGTAGTTCTTCTCATGTGGTTTCAACTAGTGAGAACCATAGACAATCACCACTTGCCTCTATATTAGGACACAACCAAGTTCTGTTCTTGATTCATCACAGAACACTACATACTCAGCTTCATCCTCTGAAAAACTCAAGATCGGGGAACTCATCAACTCTGTATTAACTGATCAAAGAGGTCATAGATCCTTGGCAGTGGATACTTGTTATCCACAGTCACTTGGTTAAAGTGTCGGTAATGCACATATAACCTCAAACATTGGGTCTTATTAATATCTTCCTCTACAAGTCCTCCAACTTCACCCTTATCTCCTGAAGCTCTAAAGAATCCATCTGATATGTTGATCATGATATATGTTCCATATCAAGGTGTAAAACAATATAGAAATCAATCTCCTGATGGAAAGGTAATCCTGGAAACATCTTCTGGAAATACGTCCTCGTACTCTTCCACTACTGCTGGGAAATGAAAAATCATAACATCTACTGCTCTGAGGGTAAGGCTAGATGATTGATGAGTGATCGGCTACACCCTCCTATGCATGAGTCTATCCTATGCTATTTTTGTTTACTTTTTCGTCAACTAAGGAAAACCATGTTCCATCTCTACGGACATACCACACCCTTTTCCTAAAACTTTCAATATGAGCATGGACTGTTGATAACCAATACATACCAAGAATGACATTGTAAGGCCACAACGCTTCCACCAAGAGGTTCCAACCAAAACTCTCACCTCAAGGGTCAGATCACACTATCAGCATAAGTGTGATTATCAAGTCTCCTCCCGTAGGTATCTCCAGACGTAAGGGTCAAGTCAACAGTTTAACTGAAAACTCTAGGTCTCAAACAAGATTCGTGACAAGAAAGAATGATTAGAACCTGTTTCTATTAATATGTTAGCTAAGATTAGACACAGACCATACCTAGAATCATTCCTAGAGCCCTTGGTTCATACTCCTTGACCGTGTGCAGTTGTCCCCTCCCTTATCCTCCAACTCCCTGAGCCTAGTGTGGACCACTTGGGGGTGGTGGTGGTAACATGTCGAAATTTACACCGCCTTCTATTACTCTCCCAGCTCCTCTACCGCATCGGCCTCCCTACAGATCCATCTGTTCCTGTCACCGTCTCTTCCTCGGTGTCTTTTCCACCATTTTCCTACTAGCAGTATGACGGGATGGAAAATATATAGTGAGATTTCCCCAGCCATAACATGAAATTCATTTCCTCTCTCTAGGCCAACTAGAATCACCCTATGAGCCCTAAGTTGTAGAACCCCTGTCCTGGGAGCTCCTCTCAAAACGTCTCACATGTCCAGTCTCTAAGATTGATGTCAACTTCCTGCTCCTGAGGTCTGTGCCCCTTATTTCCTACTACTGACATTCATTGGTTGTATCCGCCTGGCCAAGGGACTTTCAACCAAAAAGTTTTGCTCTATAACCCTAGCATTAGTAGGAAAGTATAGAGGAATAGTGCAGGCTCGAATGTCCCTTAACACAGCTTGATTAATGGTATGATCCTCGAAGCACTGGTCATGTATTGTATTCATCAAGTACCTGGAAAGGTCGGTATGCCTTGATGAATACTCAGATACTGACATGTCGTCATGTCAGAGTTGTAGAAGCCCTTGGGCATTCATATCCCTTAGTTTCTAGGGTGATAACTCCTTCTATGAAAAAGTTTATCAAACTCTTTCTATAAAAGAGTCGCCTAATTATAATATCAGGTAATCTAAACCCCACCATCACCTTGTCGATCCATATAGAAGGTTCTCCACCAAGACCACCATCTGATCTGTTGGTGCCATGAATAGAAGGAAAAAAACAGTCACCAACTCAAGCTAGTCCTCAGCCACTTGATAGCTAGGCTCGCCTCAGAACCTGAGGGGTCTCTATCACTGAAACTCATGAAGTGTGCTCAACATGCGCATATCATTTGTTGGTACTACGGGTACCATGTGATACTCTACAGGTGGTGGTATAGTTGGTATACCACCCGGATGTGCTATCTATATTACAAATATCTGTACTGATATCTCTTCGCCCTATGGATCATCCTCGTGATCACGCTATGTGGAAGAATATTGAAGTAAAATAAGATGTACCATAGTCAATAGAGTATACTTGGTGATCTAACACTGAATCAATAAGGACATGAGAACACACTCAATCCTATATGATTCATGTACCATTTATTGTCCCTACAACTAGTGTTTTCATGTACCGAGTCGAAAATCAGAATTCAGAGTCCCGGTGTATAGATACATTAGTCGCCGCACCAACACTGGATTCCCTAGTATAAAATCCAAACTCAAAACACTTAACACTATTACCCCAAACCAATCTCATATACTCTTGGTTCTTTAGGTAGAACCAACCTCCTCTAATACCACTCTGTAACGACCCATCCCCTGGGGCCCATGTCGTGACTACCCTAAGCTCGTCTCTAATAGGCTAGGGGTTGGAGAATAGAACCGAGTATGCATATCCCTCAAATGGGAGGCATTTTCCTAAGTACCTGTACACATGAACCCATCTCCAAGACCAAAATACTGAAACTATAAACACTAAATAAACAAGAATTCATACTAATAAGATACCAACAATAAGGTACGACAGTACAAAACTAAAAATTAAGCAGGACCAGAATACATGACCAACAAAAAGAAAAAGTACAAGCTCCTAAATCACATCCGCAGAAAACCCTACCTGAAGGTTAGGTGCATAAAAAAATTTCTAAAGTCGTTGAAGCACACCTCATTTTTCGGGCCTCTATCTAAGAACCACCTGGCCCCGATCCACCAAAGAGACCATCAAAGCGTCGATCGTCTACACAAGACATGACATTTACAGGCATAGACCGTGCATAGGTGAGTAAAATAATACTCAGTAGGAAACCCTGAAACCACAAAGGAAATAAATCAATTATACCACAAAGGAAATTACACCAAGTACACCACAAAGGAAAGTACACCAAGTACACCACAAAGGAAATTACATCAAGTAAATCACAAATGAAATTACACCAAGAAGTATATTTAAATCTCATATATATATTTCTACAACACATATATCAAGAACACCCAGATATAGTCATATTAGACACTAATTATCATAAGGTTCTAACCTTATAGCTAGAAATAATATTCTCATCATAGAACTCGAATCGTAACATGATAACCAAGAGGACATAGTTCATGATCTTAGCCATCTTAGATGGCACATTTCCGAGAGATGAACTCCATTGGGAACATCTTACTGGGTCCAACTCTAGTGCCCAGCACCAGGGGTCCAGTCATCATCACCTTATTCCCAACACAAGCTAAGAAACCCAAGTGAAGAGGCATGCCCCTCACAAATGCACATAGTTAAGGGATCATTGCTCTAACTATGCACTACATGCATCATATATAGCAAGAGAGAGTGTAGGTAACCACACCTCTTCATTGCCCCGCAATCAATAAAGTTTTTCTTCTAACTAACCCATGAAACTCTTGTCGCTTCTGAATAGAGTAGCTCGCTCCTCAATCTGTTGAGGGAGTTCCATATCCAATGGAAGATCCACCGCCGCATGATAAGACACACAGTCTCGATAAGACACATTGTATCGATAAGACACACAATATAGAGGGCATGTTCCCTATCTTAGTAGGGGGTACCACTCAGTGACTATAGGACCCGCGCCCTAGTGGGATAGGGGAGTACCGACTCAGTCTTGATAACACATAGAGCGTCGATGGTGCATACAGTATCGATGGTGCACACAACGTCAGTGTCGGAACACAAAATTTCAGTGTTGGCGTATATAGCGTTGATGGGTCATGCAGTCCCCAAGTCACGTAGTCACCAATCCATGTAGTCACCAAGTCTCATCAATCTGCAGGATTCCATTCATAGTGCACTCATTCTGAGAGAACCTACACCTCAAGCCACTATGCCACATGACAAATTTCAAAAAAACTCACTTAGAGTATCTCAAAAGGACCACATCATCTCAAGGGTCCCATCTCCATAGATGGATCATCAAACAAACCTCCTGTTTGAAAGATATGGATAAAATAGTAAAAAAAGGGGGGATCTGGTCTGTTTTGGGTCCAACTCGACCTGACCCGGTCACTCTGGGTCGGCCCAAACTATCCTGGCCCGAATTGGCCCAGCCTAATGGGTCCGGTCCATCTTGATGGACCCGACCCATTGGCTCACTAGGCCATGCGGTCCAGCTTGTTGGGTCGTCGAAGCAGCCCGGTTTTCTCATCCCATCCCGCATGAGCGGGCTGGCCCTTCTCCCACACGTGGCCTAGTTGCGTGCACTAACCAGTCAACACGGCTACCACGTTTCGTAGACGGTGTGTGTCCCCATATCCCCCTATGTCACCTTCCTCATGGTTTCCACCTCCACGGGGTCCACATGGCTGGTCGCTGCGTCCCGATCATTAACGCGACCTCCTGTCATGTCATGGTCTCAGCCTGCGGCTGCCGCCACCATAGGCTATCTCACCACCACAGTTTTGGATCACTCGTGTTGTCATGCTAGTGGCCCCTTCCGCAAGCCAATGGGTAGCCTCTGGTGCTCCATTTTTTGAAACATAGGAACCTTTGTGGTCCTTGGGTTGCGTTCTTCATCGCCCTGGGCTAGGATCAATGCTATGATGAATTCCTCCGAAAAATGATCGAAGGGAAATTACTCCCAAAACATGTCAATATTTCCACCGCCATCATCATCGCACCTTCTCTAGGTCGTCATGATGTTGGGTCTCTGATTTTAGGCCATTGCACCAAGAAACAGACACGCAAAAAATTTACTTTCATATTCCTGCGACGAACACGAAAAACACGAAGAACGAATGGGGGAGAAATGCATAAATAAAAAACTGAGGAATGAGCCTTGGCCATTTATTTTTTCCAACCTCGATATGTTCCATAATAATGATCAAGATAAATGAGCCATAATAAAAATCTTCCCATACATAATTCCCACAAATAATTCTTATCGCAAGAACGAGTGAACTGTGGGTCAACCTATTCGTGGGTTGATTTACATTCTTCGTTTAACTCTAAAAATGGGGAAAAGAAGGAATTTAAAACATATTCCCTACCTGGGGTTTTTATCGATCATTGAAGAAGGGCGAAGCTACATTGTCATCGTTCGTCGATTTGTAGATGCTTAATCTGAGTTCCGACCTCTGATTCGTCGTCGGCGGCGAGAGTGTATCCTTCTCCTTACCTTAGGAAAACTCCATGGTTATGGCGATAACCCTGGATTTCTGAAAAGACTTATTAAAAAGGTAAAATGTTGTTGTGTCATCATGTAACATTAAATAAAATATTTTTATTAAATATTTTAATAACATTCACATCCAAAAACTATCTTTCACAGTTGGCCTATGTCGGCCGAGGTTAGGCCTCACCTAAGGAAAACACCCCCTTATGAACTCAATGGTGATCTCGTATTTCCAATAAAAGTTACTATTTATTAGTTATTAGGATTTTAAAAATAATATAATTTTATTTAATTATTTTATTTACGATTATGTCATTTTCGGGTTTTTCCATAGAAGACTCACACCAACTAAATTTAAGTCATGCCTAGGGAAAAGACACTTCTCTAAGGTCAACTGTGTTGTCAGATTTCTAATCTGGGCACCCATTTAGAAGTTATTCCACTTTTTTAGGAAAATCTCTCACGTGTGCTATTAAAAACTTAACATTTTTCACTGAACCATTTCGGGCACACTGGGCCTCAAAATCGCATATTTTCAAAAAATAAAATTGGTAAAATATGATTCATTACAGTTCGTGTATTGTTCACTCCTTTGTGGAAATCTTCCTTTGTTAAAAAACAAACTCCTGATTTTGAGGCCCAAAATTTGGCAAACACTGGGAAACTACACCACCATAAAAACCTATTTCGGCAACATCAACCAAACTCATTCACGATCATCTATATTTTTCAACAAACACAGTCACACCCAAAAACACCATGAAGACGCCTTGAGGGATTTTTTTCAACATATTCTGAACATTTTAGTTCCCTTGTATATGTTAGAAATAGAAAGTTCATATTAGCTCCAAACCTCAAAACTGGTTTCTTGATACAAGTGAATATTCTCAAAAAAAAATAGGTTCATCCATTAAAACATCTTTGTCTAATAGTTGTTTGTATGAACTTTCTCTGTCTAGTAGAGGTCTATTTGGTAGTTCTCTATCTAATAATGGTCTGTCTGATCACTCTTTATCCAGCAACATTCTTTCTAATCATTCTCTGTCTAATAGCCTGACTATCAGAGCATCGGCCTCTAAAGTTTCCCCGAAATTCTCTGGACTGAGATTCCATTCGGTACCCTCTGTATGATTATCTTAAACATTAATAGTTGATCTAACTTCAAATTATTTCTCAGTCAAGTTTTGATCTTTCTATAGAAGTTCTTCATTGAAAAAAACATCTCAGCTTTGGATGACTTATTTACTCTCATCATCCCATAGGTGTTATCCAAAGTTTTCATCACCATATCCGACAAGAAAACATGCCTTTTCGCCTACATATTTTCTCTACCTTTATAATTGATATGAACATATGTGACAATTCCAAAGACTTTAATATGGTTCACCTCTAGTCCCTTACCAGCCCAAAGTTATTCTGGTAGATCTTGTCCCATAGCTAAATTCAGAATTATGTTCACTAAATACACTGCTATATTTATTTCCTCTACCCAAATTCTCATAGGCATTCCAGAGTGAAGCATCATACTATAATATTTCACTTGTAGATTCTGATTCATTATTTTAGCTACTCCATTTTGTTTTGGAGTTCCTAGAATAGTCTTATCATGTATGATCCTTTCCTTCGACAAAAGTTATTCAAAGACATTTCAACTTTCATTTACACTATTTTTTGACCAAAACCTTCCATTGAATAAATGATTTGAACACATCAAATTTATTATTCAAAAAGTAAAACTATACCTTCTGAGTAGCATCATCAATAATGGTCAAAAAGTACATTGATCCTCTATTTGAGTGAATGGGGTTTGGTCCCCAAAAATCAGAATGAACAAGTTATAACTTTCAATTTCTTGGAATTCTACCATCAATGTTAAAGGAAACTCTTTTTTTATAACATACAACTCTCATATCTTCCAAGGTCTATATGATCAAGTTTAAGTATGCCCTTCACTACTAGAAATTTCAGATTCTTTTCACTGTGGTAATCAAACCTACAATGTCACATTTCTAGACTATTCGATGAAGTGATTTCGATCAATGCAACTTCATCACATTGTATGGTAAAGTACAAGCTCCATGAGAAATCACCATGGATCCTTTATTGATCATCCAAACTCCATTCAAAAAAATTGTTCAGAAACCCACATCATCAAGTTGTACCACTGATATGTGGTTTTTCTGAAGACCTTGAATATTTATAACATCTTTCAAACTCAAGACACTTATAGTTTTAATTTGAATGTTAACATCACCTTTCCCAACTATATCCATAGCTTAATATTTTACTAGATGTAATCTATCAAATATTCCAAGTACATAATCAACCATTCACCCATGCTCACTAATTGAATTAAAATATGAACTTGAGTTGATAACCCATGAATCCTATGGAACAATCATACTTAGTATCAAAATAGATCTTCTGTCCATTATACTGACTAAGTTTGTATGTCCAAATGTAGAAGCCTTCATCTGATTCCTTCAATCTTTCTTGATATGTCCCTTCTTCCCATAAACCCAACATGCAGGACCCAGACCAGTTAATTTCCCTCAGCTTCTTATTTAGGACTTATCCTTTGAATATTTCTTCTTATGATTATCCTTCAATTTAGGTGATTTTATCCATCTAGTAGTATTGTGAGAACTTATGAATGGAGTCTGAACTTCCTTTCTCCTTAACTCCTCATTTAAGATCAAGTTTCAAATGTCATCAAACATAAGACATGTCTTCACACTAGAGATTACCATTCCTATCACTATGGAATCCTATCTATCTATAAGTGAAGAAAGAAGAATCAAATCCCAAACATCATCTGTGAAAGTTACATTCACTAATTCGAGATAACCTTGAATCATATTGAAGTCATTTACATGATTGGTTGTAGGCCTTTCGTCTGATAACCTCAAGTTGAATAATCTATGCATTATGAAAACTTTTTTAAGATTTGTTGTATTCTCATACATTTAATCCAAATATTTTATAACCTATGTAGTATTTTTCTTCTCTTTAATGTCGAACGCAACATTTCAAGCAAGTGACATCCTAATCAAGGCTAAAGTATTCCCATCCAACTACTCTCATTCTATTTTTTTTTTTTTTGTTTCAGGACATTTACCAAACAAAGAATCATAAAAATATTTTTGTATCAAAAGATCCTCTAGATATATTCTCCAAAAGGAAAAGTATGTTTCATTGAACTTATCTATAAAAACTTTCCCTTCCTTGAAATTCATTCTTCCGATAATAGTAAAACCAACTAAAATCAAAACAAAACTTACAGGCCAAGGGGAGAAGAAACCTGAATATTTTCGATGAATTAGAACCAACCCTATGATACCACTTGATGAGAAACACCCCTAGGAAGCACTAGTCCAATGCACCAGATGGACCTGACAAGCACAACATACACCAAACTAATGTTCGTCTAATCACCTATGTCTATGCAGTAGAAAGGACCACAATGCTACCGGACAAAGGTTTGTCTTATATTTTCCTCCTCCAAGTTTGTGCGCTAGAACTAGTATGAAATATCACCTAATTACTAAAGGTTATGGGTGTAGCGGAAGCGCATGGGTGGATGTGCCCACTTGTATTTTTGTCAATAATAATAATCAATCCGGGATCAATATGATGATAAACGCCAGTCTCCACGGATCGAATCATAGAAATGGACAAAGAAAAGGAAAGTCCCGGAACCATAAAGTGGAATCGTTACAGGTTGATTATAATTAATTTAATCAATTAAAAATAAATACCTTTTGGGTGTTCTTTCTTCGTTGATGTTCTTGATCACATTCTGATGTGATTCGTCGTTGCATCACATAAGCCAAGTGTAGACTTCCTATAGCGGTGATCCACACGTGTACCTCGTATCTCGGGATGTCGCCAAAGGAGTCTTCTGGTGCTACCGTAGAGAAAAATTTGCTTTTTTTGTCCACCTTAGATCATCTTGATCTGATGGAAGAGGATCTATCTCGGTCTTGAGAGCGTTCTTGGAGGAAGAGGTTCTTTTGGCCTTGAAATAATTCTCCAGAGTTGTTGTGCACAACGATTCTCTTGTGTGTTGGAAAAGAGTTGGGGTTGTGAGGATATTTATAATCAGGTTTGAGGTTGTAGAGTTATGACAATAAATAAATGTGTTACGCATTTTATTTATTTCATCGACTCTTATTTAAAACCCCCATGTCGAATAATTAATTCCTTGACATGCTCTCATGATGATTATAATAAATATCATTTAAAACAATATTATATCCTCAAAATCCTAATTGGAAAAACTACACGGCGTGTATTAATAAATACACAGTGTGTACTTGTTTTTCATTGAAAACTACATAGTGTGTACATTCAATATACACGGTGTGTATATCTTGTTTTCATTTATTCATTTCCTTTCCAAAAAGAAAACTACACGGCGTGTAATTATTAATACACGGCATATACTTGTTTTCCATGAAAAACTACATGGAGTGTAATCTTTAATACATGGCATGTATATCTTGTTTTTCATTTCATTTTTCCTCCATCATTAAAACTATTTAGGCTTCCTTGAATAATTATTAAACCACGTATGGTAATAATCTCTATTCTAATTGAGATACTTGAATACACTTAGTGTGTGACCCTCTAGGCCTCTTTCTCGTTGGCATTAGGCGAGCTTGCCTAAAGTCCAAGATTACTATCTAGAAAAGGGTCAAGGCACCCAAGAGAAAGAAGTTGACACCACATTGACGTATCACCTCATACAAATGCTTACTGTGTAATTTAATCCCTTTGTCTCCATATCTCATCAAGCAGGTTTCATCGCAGTGTCATAAACCTATATGCTTGATCTGTCGTTCTTTGACTTCTTGAAATAAACTCGTCGTTTACACCATGGCCATGGAATTTAATGAGACAGTTTTATTTCAATCAAAGGGCCGAGATATCAACTTCCATAAATGGAAGGGACAAATCCTTCCTCGACTTATCCATTAACAACATGTCACTCGTGACGCACCCAACGTACCCTACTTCCCGCCAACTGTCTACGTGATGGTTTTCGTCAGTAAATCTAAGTGCGCGAGTCATGACATGAGTTAATGATAATCTTACAGTCTAAGGACCATTACACACGCTCGTAGATAGAAATGTCTGATGACACCAAGGCATGTGGAATTTCTATTGGTGGGTCTGCTCTTATAATCTCCCATCTTGGAGATTACCAAGTGAGAACTCCATTAGAGAGAGTCTCGACTTCTTATGAGTACTCACACATGACGGTATGTATACTATGTGTCATATCATAGTATGTCATCCAACCGTAGAACTTTATTTAAGAATATTGTTATAGCATTTCAAAGTTCTCATCATAGCGAGGATCTGCCATGACCTTATCAATGCAACAAATATTCCAGGACATTATTATATTATAGTCATGCAGAACAATGAACAATATATAATAAGTGAACATTAATTTAATCAAAGTACAAAACAGTTGGTTATTAGGACACCAACCCTTACAAACTCCCACTTGTACTAGAGCCAACTGCCTATGACTTTTAGTTCGCTAGACCTCACATGATGATCAAGTTTCTGCTAAGTCAAGGCTTTAGTCAAGGGGTCTGCCACGTTGTCTTTTGTAGAAATACTGCTCACTGCAACTTCACCTCTATAAGAAAAATCCCTCAAGAGATGATACTTCCGAAGTATGTGCTTTGTCCGCTGATGTGACCTTGGATCTTTTTCAAGTGCCACTGTTGCAGTGTTATCATAATAGAGTGTGATAGGATCTTTACTGCTCGGTACTACATCCATCTCGTGGATGAAGCTTTGCATCCATACTGCTTCTTTAGCTGCCTCAGAAGCTGTGATATACTCGGACTCCACTGTAGAATCTTCCACCACACTTTGCTTTGAGCTCTTCCAGCTCACTGCACCTCCATTCAAACTGAAGAGGTATCCAGTCTGCGACTTCATGTCATCTTGATCAGTCTGGAAACTAGCATCTACATGTCCTCTGATGACTAGTTCCTCATCTCCTCCATAAAACAGGAACATATCCTTAGTATGCCTCATATACTTAAGGATAGTCTTGACAGTCATCCAATGGCGGTCTCCTGGATCAGCTTGATATCTTCCTATCACACTTAATGTGTAAGAAACATCTAGCCTCGTACATAGAATAGCATACATGACTGACCCAATCGTGGATGCATAAGGGATCTTTTCCATTCTCTTTCTTTCCTCATGTGTCTGAGGACACATTTTCTTGGAAAGATGAATTTCATGTGACACTGGTAACAATCCCCTCTTGGACTATTCCATACTAAATCTCTTCAATATCTTGTCAATGTATGTACTTTGACTCAGGCCCAGCATTCTCTTAGATCTATCACGATGGATCTTGATCCCAAGAATATATTTTTCCTCACCCAAGTCTTTCATGGAGAATCATTTATGCAACCATGCCTTAACTGACTGTAAGACAGGTACTTCGTTTCCAATTAGTAATATGTCATCAACATATACAATTAGGAAAACGACTGCACTTCTACTAAACCTCTTGTAGACACAAGGCTCACATTCGTTCTTAACAAAGACAAATTCCATTACATCTTCATCAAAATGAATTTTCCATGACCTTGATGCTTACTTTAATCCATAAATGGATTTCTGCAACTTGCATACCTTGTTGGAATCCTTTGGAGTCACAAACCCTTAAGTTTGTGTCATGTAGACATCTTCCTGGAGGTTCCCGTTAAGGAATGTTGTTTTGACATCCATTTTCCAAATTTCAAATTCATGGTAAGTGGCAATGTCCAATAGGATTCTAATTGATTTCAGCATCGCAACCGGTGAAAAAGTTTCATCATAGTTAATTCCTTGACGCTGTCTAAAACCTTTTGCAACCAGTCATTCCTTATAGGTGCTGACTTGCCCCTCCATGTCCAGTTTCTTCTTGAACACCCATTTATTACTAATAGGATTTACATCAACTGGAGGATCTACCAAAATCTAGACTTTTTTTTGGTACATGGAATCCATTTCAGAATTCATGGATTCTTTCCACTTGGAAACATCTATGCCTTCAACTGATTCCTTGTAGGTAAGAGGATCATCATTGTCAACCAATAATGAGTCACCATCCTCAGTGACAAGAAAACCATATTGTTCTGGTTCTCTCACCTCTCTCGTGCTCCTACATAGTTCTTGTGTCTCTGGAATAGATTGTTCTTCCACGAGGATTTGTGGAATCTATTCTTGTACCAACTCCTGTGTATCTTGAGCCTCGACTTCATCGAAGTCTATCTCGCTCCCACTATCTCTTTTGTAGATGTGATCCCTCTCAAGGAATATGGTGTGTCTTACCACTGTAACCTTTTTGTCTGAGGGGTTGTATAGGTAATATCCTCTTGTTTCCTTGGGATATCCTATAAAGATACACTTTGTGCCTTGGGGTGCAAGTTTGTTACCTGAAGAGGCCTTAACAAATGTTTCACTACCCCCACACATGTAAATTTGATAACATGGCTTTGCGTCCACTCCATAACTCGTATGGAATATCATTTATCGATTTAGTTGGTACTTGGTTTAGTATGTGTGCTGTTGTTTGTAATGAATATCCCCAAAAGGATAATGGAAGACTCGCATGACTCATAATTTATCTCACTGTGTCCAATAGGGTGTGGTTCCTCCTTTCACTTACACCATTCCACTGATGTGTATAAGGAGGAGTGAGTTGAGATAGAATCCCAAACTCTCATAAGAAATCAATGAAGTCCTGATTAAGATATTCTCCTCCTCTGTCTGAGCGGAGTTTCTTAATCTTCTTACCAAGATGGTTCTCAACTTCATTCTTGTATTCTTTGAACCGATCAAAAGAATCTGACTTATACCTCATTAAGTAAATATATCCATATCTACTAAAATCATCGGTAAAAGTTATGAAGTAAGAGAACCCACCCCTTGCTTCAACTGGAAATGGTCCACAAACATCTGTATGAACTAATTCTAGAATCTCTTTATCCCTTTCACCTTTCCCACTAAATGGGGCTTTGGTCATTTTTCCTTGTAGACACGCATGACATACACCAAGTGGTTTTAGTTCGAAAGAATCTAAATACCCATATTGATGTAATTTTGTCAAAAGTTTCTCATTGACATGACCTAGCCGGTGATGCCAAAGTTGGGTGTGGTATGAGTCATGTGAATTGACTTTTTCATCTATTTCCATTACTTGGTTTGTGTAGTCTAACACATAAAGGCCGTTATATAAATGTGCCCTACCAAAACAAATGTTATCTTTATAAAAGTAGCAACATTCATTTCCAAAATTGAACAAGAATCCATCAGTATCTAATCTGGATACTAAAATAATGTTTTTAGTAACAGAAGGCACATAATAACAACACTTTAACACCAATATCATTCCAATTGTCAATGTGAGGTGGTATTCCCTGACAGCTACAGCAGCAAGTCTGGCTCCATTAGCTGCTCGTAGATCTACCTCCCCTCGATCAATCTTCCTGAATCTACTTGGTTCCTATATTTGGATACATATGTGAGAACCAAAAGTAGTATCTAATACCCAATTAGTAGAAATAGATAGATTGCATTCGATAACAAACGCACATGAAGCTTCCCCTTACTTCCTTGGCTGGGTGCAGTTTTTCTTCCAGTGGCCCTTCTTGTCACATGCGAAACAAACAGCATCATGTTCCCTTGCCTCCCCTTTGATCTTCTTTTTCTTGGAAGGCCTTGAATAATCTTTGGGCTTAAATCTATTCACCTTCCCTTTCCTTTTATTCACCATGAGGACAGAAGGCTTTTCACGCTTCATGTCATTGTCCACTTGGTGAATAAGGATAAGAAGATCAGACCAAGACTTCTCAATGTTGTTCATGTTGAAGTTCACAACAAAGTTTGAGAAGCTCTAGGGGAGTGATGCGAGAATGAGATCAGTACCCAGTTCTTCGGGGAGTTTAAACTTGAGAACCTCTAAGCGCTCAATGTAGCCAATGAGCTTGACTACATGAGGCCCAGCTGGGGCACCCTCTCCAAGCTTGCTCTGGAATAGAGCCTTGGATATCTCAAACCTTTCCTATCTTTCTCTCTCCTGGTATAGACCACGGAGGTGCTCGAGCATGCTATAGGCATCCATGTCCTCATGAGACTTCATGAGCTCACTTGACATTGATGATAGCATCAAACATTGAACGTCGAGTGCATCGCTCAAATGTTGATCATAGACAAGGAAATATTCATCACTCGCCCCTTGGGCAAGAGGATCAGGAAGTGAGGACTCCAGCACGTAATACTTTCGTTCATGGCGTAGGATAACCCGAAGGTGCCTAAACCATTCTTGAAATTTACTACCGGTGAGGATATTTTATTTGTCCAGAATTGATCATAGAGAAAATGTGGTTGACGAGTTTGTCATTTCGATTCTACAAGTAAAAGATGAGATTTATCAGTACTTTCTTGATTACATTTTTATGAGAAATAATAAATGAATTTATTAATTCTCCCACTATTTTATAAAGTCCCAATGGCCCTCACCATTGAATTCAGAATGTCTAGTTTCTTTGACATTCTAGTGGAAAGGATCCATATTTCCCTTCGCATAACCCCAACAAGGGTTGGTCAAGCTATTTGAAGGTATTTAGGTAGGTAGGTCTTTTCCAACTGTGAGCTTACAGTTCCTTGATCTGTTGAGTGGACTCCCCAATCCTGAAATCCTGACTTGGATTTCCTCAACTCTTACCTCCAATATTACATCAAGTCTAGCAAGGGATAATCCTCTTGATGTAATATGGTTAAGTCAACCCGAAACCTTTCATAAGGTCTTCCTTTATAAAAGTAAGTGTCCTAAAAAGGGTTGGTCAAACACATAGTTTTATTGAGTCTTCCCCTTAATCAAGTAACGGAAGGCTTGGTCTGACTTAATATGGTATTGAGGGATTTTAATCTTTTTATGCGTAGTTTTACATTATCACATGCTTGTTAATATTAATTGATGCTAGCTTAAGTGATTAACCATGTTCTGATAATGTTTACGCATAGTCTAGTTTTTATTTTATTTCATCTTTGCACGCTTGTTTATTTCATTAATTATGTGATCGTGACAACACATACATAATAAATAAACCATGCAATCGGACAGTAATAAAATAAGATGGCATGATCATGAGCTTCTATTGGTTAGCCTCTCCAGCGGTTTGATAAGTTAACCCTGACCTAGGGAAAAACACCTTGAACCGATGGCTCGTGTTTTGCAGCTCCCACTTGTCCACCTTTGTATCTTCTTGTGTTGGTTTTGCCTCATCTTCGAATTTTGAACCATCTCCTCTGGCTTGGGAGATCCTCCATTACATGGGTTTTAAATTTAAAGAAACCATGGGCACGCAGGCCCTACATTTTATTGGAAGAAGGCTCGCAGGCCAACAAATTTAAATTAAACAAATTTAAATGAAACCATACACACATACAAAGGGTCTTTGGTCTAGATCATGATCATCCATAGCATGCAACAAAATTTACACATATTTAGAAGTCAAATTATTTTAATCGTTCTTTCATTTAAGATAATTCGTGCTTGAATTCAATTAATTATGATCTTATAATTAATCAATTCTTTATCTTAAATTCCTTTCTGAAATTCCTTTGATATTCTTTCTCATCCATATCCCTTGTATAGGTCTTTGTACTTTTGGAAGAAACCTGATGAAATTTCTGGAAAGTACACAGCGTGTAGTTTATATTTACACGCTGTGTATTTCTTTTCACCTTTTATCCAAAGTACACACCGGGGGCTTTGGCGTGTTCTCTGTACTTTGGAAATTTTGGAGTACAAGGCGTGTAGATAAATCATACACGGCGTGTACTTCCTTGTTACGCGGTAACCAGCCTGGCAATCCCGTGTACGCGGTACACGGCTTCTCCTTTGTACACGGTTTCACTTGGGCTGGATCGGATTACACGGCGTGTTGCTCCAACATACACGTCGTGTATTCCAGTTCCCACACGCCATTCAATTCTGGTCAACACGGCGTAATAAAACTTAGGCATACTCAATTCACACGGCGTGGTTTGGTGGACCAGTGCCGGTTCGTTGAACCTAAGTACACAGCGTGTAGTTTTTCATTACACGTCGTGTATTCCCGTGTTGTACAGACAGAAAGAGCGGCTCCTCAGGATGAGTTCCTCGTTTTTATTTTAATCAAAATTAAAATTAAAAGGTCATTTCTGTGATATGAATCGAGAAACGAAGGAGGAAGAACAGATCTCGTTTATTCAGATTTATAGAACGATTTATTTCGAATTGAATCAAATATAAATGCGTAAATTATCAACGAAAATTAAATAACTATAATCAACGTTGTAACCTCGCTCTGATACCATTTGAAGGTTTTGGGCGCAGTGGAAGCGTGTGGGTGGATATGTCCACTTGGCTTTTTGTCATTAACAATGATCAATCCGGGATCAATACGACGATAAACGCCAGTCTCCATGGATCGAATAATAAAAATGGACAAAGAAAAGGAAAGTCCTGGAACCATAAAGTAGGATCGTTACAGGTTGATTATAATTAATTTAATCAATTAAAAAGAAATACCTTTTGGGTGTTCTTTCTTCCTTGATGTTCTTGATCACGTTCCAATGTGATTCGTCATTGCGTCGTAGAAGCCAAGTGTAGACTTCCTCTAGCGGTGATCCACACGTGTACCTCGTATCTCGGGACGTCGCCAAAGGAGTCTCCGGGTGCTAGCGTAGAGAAACCTTTGCTTGTGTTGTCCGCCTCAGATCGTCTTGATCTGATGGAAGAGGATCTCTCTCGATCTTGAGAGCGTTCTTGGAGGAAGAGGTTCTTTTGGCCTTGAAAGAATTCTCCAGAGTTGTTGTGCACAACGATTCTCTTGTGTGTTGGAAAAGAGTTGGGGTTGTGAGGATATTTATAATCAGGTTTGAGGTTGTAGAGTTATGAAAATAAATAAATGTGTTACACGTTTTATTAATTTCATTGACTCGTATTTAAAACCCCCATGTCGAATAATTAATTCATTGACATGTGACCACGCTGATTATAATAAATATCATTTAAAACAATATTATATCCTCAAAATCCCGATTGGAAAAACTACACGGCGTGTATTAATAAATACACGGTGTGTACTTGTTTTTCATTAAAAACTACACGGCGTGTACATTCAATGTACACGGCGTGTATATCTTGTTTTTATTTATTCATTTCCTTTCCAAAAAGAAAACTACACGGCGTGTAATTATTAATACACGTCGTGTACTTCTTTTCTATGAAAAACTACACGGTGTGTAATCTTTAATACACAGCGTGTATATCTTGTTTTTCATTTCCTTTTTCCTCCATCATTAAAACGATTTAGGCTTCCTTGAATAATTATTAAACCACGTACGGGAATAATCTTTATTCTACTTGAGATACTTGAATACACTTAGTGTCTGACCCTCTAAGCCTCTTTCTCGTTGGCATTAGGCGAGCTTGCCTAAAGTCCAAGATTACTGTCTAGCAACGGGTCAAGGCACCCAAGAGAAAGAAGTTGACGCCGCATTGACGTATCACCTCATACGAACGCTTACTGTGTAATTTAATCCCTTTGTCTTGATATCTCATCAAACAGGTTTCATGACAGTGTCATAAACCTATATGCTTAATCTGTCGTTCTTTGACTTCCTGAAATAAACTCGTCGTTTACACCATGGCCATGGAATTTAATGTGACAGTTTTATTTCAATCAAATGGCCGAGATATCAACTTCTATAAATGGAAGGGACAAATCCTTCCTCGACTTATCCATTAACAACATGTCACTCGTGACGCACCCAACGTACCCTACTTCCTGCCAACTGTCTGCGTGACAGTTTTCATCAGTAAATCTAAGTGTGCGGGTCATGACATGAGTTAATGATAATCTTCCAGTCTAAGGACCATTACACACGCTCGTAGATAGAAATGTCTGATGACACCAAGACATGCGGAATTGCTACTGGCGGGTCTGTTCTCATAATCTCTCATCTTGGATATTACCAAGTGCGAACTCCATGAGAGAGAGTCTCGTCTTCTTACGAGTACTCGCACATGACGGTTTGTATACTATGTGTCCTATCATAGTATGTCATCCAACCGTAGAACTTTATTTAAGAATATTGTTATAGCATTTTAAGGTTCTCATCATAGCGGGGATCTGCCATGACTTTATCAATGCAACAAATATTCCAAGACATTATTATATTATAGTCATGCAGAACAATGAACAATATATAATAAGTGAACATTCATGTAATCAAAGTACAAAACAGTTGGTTCTGAGGACACCAACCCTTACAATCAGCACACAAACTTTGCAAACATGCTTCACAAAAAAAAATAGACAAACAATATTTATGTAGTTCGGACAAAGTCCAACATCCATGGGAGAACACTGTAAACATTTTCATTACTGGAGATACAAGCGAAAACAAAAATCAGCACTCACTTCCTCTCCACTTAAAAATTCTCAGATAGTTAAGTCATGAACTCTCTTCTATTTAATATAGGAATCATACAGGAATCGTACCACCATTAGAGTTGGGACACCGCCTCTATATATAGAGGTCTCTATCCGGTTAACCAGTTGCACTGACCTCCAAGATTCATGGTCAACCTCTTTTGACATGGGAAGCCTCTGATACACCATTGCATCATCCGATGAAATTTCCAATAGCAAGTCACCATGAAAACAACTCATGCATCGAGTCACGACCTTCAGTGAATACCGTCTATGAGAACTTTGTCTAATGACTTTGTCTAGTTATCTCTGTTCGATGAAGTTTGTCCAATGGACTCTGTTCGTTGGAAGTTTGTCCAATGAAACCATTCTGCCAGACCGCTCTAAAATCGGTCAGTAGGAAACATCCATCCAATGGACTTTGTATGATGTCTTTGTTTGATCATCTCGGTCTGATGACCTTCATCAGAAAAACTCTGTCCGGTGAAACTGAAGATTCTCCACAAACCCAACAACAACCTCACTTTGATACCAACTGATGTAGCATAGTAGAATAAATCAGGTCCTTGCATGAGGAACTCGGGAGGAACACAGGAATAACGCCCAAAACAGAGATTACAATCTCAAATAAATTTAATAATATAGAAAAAAGCTCAATAAAATTGACACAAAACTCCATATTTTTAGGCTCAAACCCTAAAACAAACAAATTACTAATCTTCCCTAAAAATAACACCTTAAGTTGGGGCAAAACAGTCATTAAAAAAAGAAAAAATTATAATAATAAGACTTGAAAGACACAAGAGTGTTGCACCAGCTATAGGATGGGGCCTAAATCGGTGTTGTATCACAATAACAGTATATATTTCCAGATATTATTCATAAAGTGACATTGGTACTGGATAAATAATGGGATCTCATTAAATGTTGTTGATGTTATATTTGAATTTTTTAACATTTAAAAACCCATTGATGATAATGAATTTCGGGAGATGTCGACATCAAAATAATTGGCCAGAGTGATTGAAGGAATATGTTATATGTTCAACATATAAAGTTTTGGATTGATTATCCAAAGTTCTAAGACTATTAAATATTGATGAGATTGTTTTAGAAATATTCTTCCTTCTGATAACATGGATTACAGTATCTATATTTGAATCCCTAAATGGTTCAAAATTCTTGAAGCATATTCAAAATTTTGAATGTTTCACCCAATTAAAGAAATTGATTTATGGGCTCAACTAAATAAGTCATATATGATATAACCATTTGTAGGAGGAAAATGTAAAATTGATTATTTGTATAAATCGATGAATTTACATTAATCATTATTTTATCAAGATGTTTTGAATAACATCATAACTCCTAAAGAGTTTTTTAATGTAATAGAAAATTTGATAATCAAATTACAAGGAATGTCTTTGTATTTTGAATTGAACATCTAGAAGATAAACAATTAAATTTTGGAATGTTTTTATTCATGAAAATGCCCTTAATAAATAATCAAATCTCTTTCTTTCGAGAGTGATATAATTCATAGACAAGGAGATGGTGAGGTATTTATTTATCCCTGAAGGATATACATGTACATGTGCATATGAACCTTACAAATAATATGAGGTATTATTGGAATGAATTTAATGTAAGGTGATATTATTCTTCTGCTCGTTGAGATTTAAAGGGTAAAAATGATTACTTATTTTAAAAATTTAGAAACAAAATTGTTTGGTTATACCGATGCTGGATATTTTATTGGATCCACATAAAGTCATATCTCAAATTGGATATTTGTTCACATATGGTGGAACTGCCATTTTTTTATATTCTACAAGACAAACTATTTATGTGACTTCCTCAAATCATGTTGAGTTGATTGCAATTCATGAAGCAGGTCGTGAATGTGTTTGACTGAAATTAGTTATTCATCGTATCAGAAGAAATTGTGGATTAAACATGAGTAATGATATTCCCACCATATTATATGAGGATAATGTTGCATGTATAGCTCAATTAAAGGGTGAGTATATCAAAGGTGATAAGACAAAACATACCTCACCCAAAAAAAATCCATTGATGAACTTAAAATGTGTTCGACTGTCATTTTTTTATCCAGTAAATAGAGTCTTGTCATAATCTTGCATATTTGTTTGCAAAGACATTATCAAAAAATTGATGTGCGAAGACTACAAAATTATTATGATTTATGAGAGAGGGTTGAAAACATTGCACTCTCTTTCCCTTTATCACGTTCTTCTTCATCGGGTTTCGTGATAAAATTTTTAATGAACCAACATGACATTGAATCTGATTACCTTGTTCTCAATTGTTTTTTCCCATAGGGTTTTTTTAAGTAAAGATTATATGAGATTCTATGAAATTATGACATTCTTGGAAGAGTGTTATGAAATATTTATCATGTGAACATCATAATATTGGATACGACATAAGAGAAAGAGAATTATCTAAATAGTTGATTACAACTTCCATGTACCCTATATATAAAAACAATATATTATAATATATATTTTTATTTACAATTCTTTTAATTTCAAATTTTTCAAAAATTTATAGCAAATCTTGTTACGCGTATTTTCATTATAGATTTGATATAAAATTGATGGCTTGCCATTTGTTTTATACTTCTTATTTGAAAAAGGAAAAGCAGAAATCACATGTCATGGAAACATGCATAGCGATGGAACGAGAAATATAGTCAAGACATCCATACAGATGGAATCAAGCTTCGCGGGGCCAATCACAAAAAAAAAAAAATACGACGGCCGTTTGCCGTGTCCTTTCACAAAAAGAGACCAAGGGAGGCATCAACCACCAGTTCAGCAAGCCTAAAAAGAAGTGGACAAAAGAAGTGGACATTAGATCAGGGAGGGGAATAGCTCAAGACCTCAGTCACCGCCTTGCCCTCGCCTCACCCTTCCCCGCCTTCCTCTTCCTCGACTGCTTCACATCGCTTCGGGGCGTCTCCCGGCTCCCGACTTCATGCTCCTCCAGGGTATTTTTATCCTCTTCCATGGCAGCGTCAAGGGTCCCACCGGTTTCACCCACTGCTTCCACCACATTTGATGCAACGTCCATTTTTTCAGTGAAGGGGTCCGTGTCATCATTCCCAGCAGCTGCTGCCAAAGTTCCAGATGCAGCATCAGCTGTTTCCTCCTGATCATCCACTTTCTCTTCACTCTTGCGTTGCAGAGTCTCAATCACATCCATCAGTTCCCGATTCACCTGTGGAAACAAATTCATATGCTTTTCATGAAAAAAAAAAAGTTTTAATGTTGCAAACACAACATGAGATTTCAATCAGGGATTTATTATTGACATTCAGTCATGACTTCAGTATCAACCTGGGGATTCTGAAGGAAATCTGAAATGTCCACTGGGCAAGAAGGACATTTCATGACATTCTTCTGTGCTCGAAGGGAACGTCCGCCTTGGCTTCTCTCCCGTACAAAGGTTTGACCAGCAAAAGCTGATTCCAGACATGGCTTGCAAAAATTATGAGCACAGGGAGTCGTGAGGGGGAGAGTCATCACCTTGCCGCATAACAAACAGCTAAACTCTGCATATGAGAGAAAAAACATCACAGGCGTAAAAATTTAATAAGAAAGCAATCCCATAACCAGTGCTCTGCCAAAACATTTGCAATGCTGCATAAGCCCTCCAAACAAAAATAAAGCAGCTAGCATCTGAGAAATCGTTTTAGAATTTAGCCTCAAGCATCAAATGGAAGGACACCCTCTCACATCCACATGAAAGAAAAGACAAATACAGCAACTCTAAAAACACCAACTTCACCACACATGAACCAACAATCAGAAAAATGACGCACAATGCTGCACCTTAAGTCTTATCAATGGCACTCGGATTGGATTTTCATCCATAGAACAAAGTACCAAATAAGACAAAATTACTTCATGCAATGTACACCACCAAAAACAGACAAACATAGGCACGCACATGCAAACACACAGACAGACAGACAGACAAACAAACAAATAGAGAGGGAGAGAGAGGGACAGAGGAAGAGAGAACCTTTAAGGAGCTTCTGCATTACACTTGTATGTTGGGTTTGCTTTATTGCTGCCCTTACTCTCTTCCTGTCCTCTGGATCCTGTGTTTCAACAGCCAACACACTCGGAGGTGGAGGTTTGCACCACTTCCAGGAGTCATCTCCCTGCAGAACAAAACCAAGACAACAAAACTCATAAATACTGTTGTAAAGGACAGAATCATAAATTTTATACAATTTATACTGTTGATGATCTTCTTATCCACTCAAGTCAATAAGGAAAATTTTCATTGCTTTCAGAACTCTCTTATTAAACATTATATCCAATCTGTAACAATACTAAATTGGAACAAAATAATTAAAATTCAATCAGCAAACTTATTCTTAGTAATAAACCCAACCTATGAATAGCAAATGTGTTGAGACCCTGGGAGAGTTTGCTGAAACTCAGTAAGAGTTTGTTGTGAGGAGAAGCTAAAGAAGTGGATATATTTACTGTGTTAGCTGTCGTTATCGATGCATAAATCATATTCAAACTCACATAAAATAAAGTTCATTATGTAAGGTGAAATTTTTTGGAAGTTTAAAGAGGTTTGAAACAGGTTTTGAAGTGTTTTGACAGGGTATGAGAAGTTTGAAGTTGTGTTGGATCAATTATGTAAGTTGCAGGTTATGGTGATTTTGACAATGTGCTGAACCTTACTGGACCTCATAAGGTTGATCCTGTGCCTTCATAAGGTTGGCCCTGAGCAGGAATTCTCAGAAAATGAAAGACATGAACTTCATAAGGTTCATTTCGAATCTTCATAAAGTTATCTCAAGTTCATGAGGTTCATTTCAGAGGCAAAGGAAACTTCATAAAGTTGTCTTCTGAACTTCATAAGATTGTTTCCAAACTTTATAAGGTTGTCTGAGACTTTATAAGATTGATCAAGAGTTAATAAAGTAAACTTCAGATTTCAAGGTTGACTTAGACTTCATAAGATGTTTCGTAAGGTTCATCTCAGACTTGGCCAAAATATGATTTCTCCAAGAATTAACAGGGTGTTCAGAAAACTTCAAAGGAATTACTTTAGAGTGATTATTTCCAGAAATTCATAGAGAATTCGGTAGTCTACAAATCAGATGGTGCTGAAACAGATCATTCATAGTTTATATATCACAAAAAGGATTCAGGATTCTAGCAAGAGAAAAGGATGGTTCACGCCATGAAGGAAATGCTGCACCGCAACCATGCAGATTTGGAGAAGTGGAAATGAGACTTGCATCGCAATGAACAGCGATGAAAACTCACTTCATGCTGTTCTGAGTTTGCAAGAAGGTTCACCATGAAGATGTTAGCTGCGCCACAAAGGAAGAAGATGGATACTGTTCTGAGTTTGACCACATTGCAATGCATACTGTTGCATAGATACATGAACAGGATCTGGTGGGGCTGAGGTGTGTGGTGAAAAACAATTTGCATAGAAAGAGGGAAGAGAGAAAACTTGCAAGCAGTGCAAGTAGGAGAAGAGAATACATACATCAGTGCAAGTAGAAGAATAAAAAGAGTTGCAGTGAAGTGTGCAAAGGAAGAAGAAGGTTCACGCCTATTCCTTTCAGCGAAGAAGTGCAGGGGCACTTTATATTGTTGGAAAACAATTATTAAAGAAGGATAATCCTTCTCTTAGCATAATACAAGACAGCAGTGCATATTAGTCAGGAGAATTGTCAGGGGGCAACAGTGCATATTGGTCAGAAGAATTGTCAGGGGACAACAGTGCTGATTTTCTTATATAGTAAAGCATATTCATTGCTCATTTGTAATCCGTAATGGTGATTCCATAATGGTGATTATAGTGGATCATATTGATCCCAGATGAGTCCAGATCATGCTTGGGGCCACCACAAAAGGTTATCCTTTTACATGTTTCTTGATTATTGAAATCTATTAAGCAAATATTGTAGAATTATTAGAGTTATTGTCAAATGTAAGTAAACTGCAACTTTGCAATTAACACAACCAGGTCCAGGCCACCCCCCTGGACCTTCAGCATTTATGAAGAGACTTAAAGGTGGTTATTTGCCCACTCTAGGAGGCATTCTGCTCGCCACAAGCATATTCAAGGATGGAGCATGACGAACCAGATCAATAAATATCTTGAAAATCTATTCTGGTAGACACTTAATTCATGATGACTTGTTACTGCTTCATTTACACTTATCCATCATAGTCCCCAACCCCAGCCTATTTATAGGGATTGTAATCATTTATGTTGTGTTAGTCATGTAGTTTATTTCCAGATTTATAGTTTATCATATATTTTTTCCCAATTAGGTCCTACATGATAAACATGGTTGAATTTGTCATTACAATTCCCATGATTTCCACCAACACAGAGTCGATCAAAAATCAATTGTGTTTTGCAATTAATATAGCCAAAAAAAGTGAAACAAAGGCTTCCCTATTTCAATCATTCTCATCAAGATTATTAAAAATGATTCAAAACAAGCAACAAAGTGCAGAATGCATTGATGTGGAGATATTTATTGCTATGCCTACATAAAACTTTGAACTAAAATAATCCATGTCTGATTACTAATCCCGAGTAAAAATCATTTTTTTCTGGCAAAAAGTCATACTGTGCATTGTTCATATAGATGTAAATTCAACCCGTGACAGTATACAGTTGTATGCAGTTGTTGGAGAGCCATTGTTTCAACCCGTGGCAGTATGATTAACAAAGGCTTGGTATCACAGATAATTCAGCCCATCTCATAGCATATATAGATGTAAATTCTGAATAAGAATAATAGCAAGCAGAATTAAAAATATCAGCAAATCGTAGTCACTAATGACTAGCCTGGACTGAATAATCCAGACCAAAAGGTAAAAATTCAAAGAAAATAAATTTAGAAAGATACTGATCCCACTCACACCAAAGTCCCATGCTGGGCTTTCTTTCCTTTCTATAATGTCAGTTGCATGTTTCAGCTCAGGAACAACTGGCAAAGGTCTAGGCTGATCCCCATGCACATCACTGCGATTAAAGAAAAAACCTTTCAGTAGAAATCAAATTTAACAGAGAATTTCCAGGGAAAAAAATAAATCTGTCAGAGACCACAAGCAAACCTTGTCCATGGAGCAGGATCATTATCACAACGAACAAATAAATATCTGCAGACTTTGTAGCCCTGACAGTGAGAATAAAATTAGAAATGTCATTAACAATGGCATAACTAAATCAAAACTACTTTGTATAAATCATACTCAACTTGCTTTCCAACTTTTCTCCAGCACTTTTCAATCCTGTAGATCCCATCATACCTCACCCCCTCTGCCGGGGCATAAGAAGAACGCTTCTCTTTGTGCGACCTGTCCATCAACATTAAATGAAAAATATCAGCAATAACAATGGAACCAGCATAAGAGAAAAAACTCAAATAAGAGTGAGATAAAGATTGTGACAAGAAGTTTCAAAACATTAAAATCCAGATAACACTAACAATGAGAAAACCAAAATTAAATGACACCCTATAAGTTGGGAGAAGATCCAGACCAGAAATCAAGATCATTTCCTCCTGCCCCCTATACTGAATCTAACCAAGTGAGTTAAGCTTAGATGTGCCAAAAAAATATTAACTAGGATTGAACTGTCAATCTCACTGGTGCATAAAAAATCCGATCACTTCACTATAAATCATACAGCCCCAACAGCATAAAGCGCACCAGAAATGTGAGGATATTAAAACCAGGATGAGGGATGTTGAGCACATAAATTAACTTCAATCAGGCCATGAAAACAGTGAATGGAACTCAGCTGTGTTAATCATACACCTATGTGATTTATAGCAAGGGAAAATTCAAGGCATTCAAATAAAATACATATAAAGCAGGGTAATAATTATGCAGCAGTGTCACAAAAAAGAACAAACGATGATTGGATACCCAGGCAATGTGCCCAGTAAGAGAAACTAAAATAATTGAAACATTAACTCAATCCAAGAAATAAATCAAATTTACCCACCTCACAACTCGCACTGGATAACCTTTTCGGCAACTAACTCTTAAGGCCTCGTTGTATTTCTCAAACGTCTGATCAAATGATTGTTCCTTGTTTGTTCTCTTGTTCCCGCTAAGATCCCTCCCACCACTGTCATTGTCATAATAGAAAAGGAAAAGATCATTCAAAGATAACCAATTTTCTAAAACAAAATCAGATGTACAAAAAAGGGCAAGGATGCATGATAAACAGCAGACAAGCATGATAATTAAAAATCCAACCATTGCACAGCAAGACACTGATGAACTAAAAAAAGCTTAGGTATCATAGCACACGGTTTTAGCCATCATTGTATTAGCAGCAAAACAGCTAATTTGGTAACCCGTTTCATTTAAACATGAAAGATGATAAGAACAGTGAAAGCCACACAAAATTTTGATCCAAGGTTACAAACAATGTGAGCATAGATTGAGAGCACAAATTGGTGCACCAGGACTAGAGGTCAAAAGTACAAACCAAAGCACCAAAAAAGAAACACGGAAGATTGTTCAAACGACCAGAGTTCAATATGACACAAAGTGCACCAAAAAGAAACAAACAACAAAGGATTGGAGTTCAAGAAGACCTAGGAGCCACTGCCATTTGAAAATAATACAAAACAAAAACTTATAAAACAGACCTTCCTGTGTAAAGGAACCATTCACCATGGTCTTCATCATCTTCATAGCCTCCAGAAAGTGCAACAGACTGTGCACCATGTTTTGATTGCCCACAAATACCAGAAACATGAGGAAAGTGAACACCCCATTGACGACATTCCAAGCGATCTGCCCACCACTCACCAACCATCACACCTTGATTTCTAATTGGATCATTCTCAGCAGTAATTGGCCCAAAATGGTCACGGGGGATGGTAACAAAGATTTTTCCACTTGCAGCATTGGCCCTCCCAGCCTTTTTGGCCCGCTCTGTAGTAAAAGCTTCATCTGGACGATTCTGATTATGTATGAAATGATATACTTTGGTAGACCCTCCCGATACAATGGATCTAGACATCCTTGCCATCCGAATGGCAGCAACAAGAGTAGAATTGATGCGTGGCTGAGAAATCATTTTGGAGGGGATTGTGTGTCGGCACTTTGCACATGTGTTCTTCCTTTGCCCAACCCATTTATTGAAGCATTTCAGGCAAAAGTTGTGGCCACAAGGGGTCTGGAACAGAACAGCAAAGAATCACTCAACTGAACAGACATATATCCACATTAACATTGCAAATAATCCAAATGAAATCATAACTATGTGACATCATTCAATATCTCTCCAATTTCATGTCACACAGAGAATGCTTCAAAACAGCATTTCCAAAGATAAAAAGTTTCTGTTCAGGGTAGAGCAACACCAAGATAAATCCAAAAGTTACAATCTTCAACATGATGCTAGAAGTAATGAAGCGTCACATTCACAACACTAAAGCATACAAAACAAAAGGTGAGGCAACCAATCAACATAAAATCGCTAGTCAGGTGCAAGAACAAGGGCATGTCCAACCCATGTTATATTAGCATGAGAAACGCAGAGTGGAGTAAAAAATAAACTCCCAGCATCATTTCCACAGCAGCAGCATCAATGCTCTCTTTTTTACTTTATTTCATTTATTTGTATGCAAAATGCATATATTTAATCAAAAATAATAATAATCATCATATAATATTATTTTGGTGTTAAAAATATAGTAATGGGTTGGCGTTCATTTTAATGTAGATACTCCGTTTTGGAGTAACCCTGCTCTATTTTAGTGAAATGGGTTGGAGATGGTCCAAGCACATCAAAAAAAGGAAGTTCATCAAGATAAAAAAAAAATCTGACACAGGTTTCAAAAAACTTGATTCAGAGAAAGCCACAAGAGGGGACAATTTTAAATGGAACATGTCAGTAAAATACAATTACTAAAATAAAATGGGTCCAATCCAATGATATTAACGGATTTATCTGATGAAGCCCTGATGCAGACAATTGGGAGATAATCGTACCTACCAATAGAGTGGGATACAGGCAAGGGGAAAGTGCAAGGACACTTTATAAAAAAATGACATTTACAACAGAAGAAACCCAGCAGCAAGCAATCCAGACACCAGAAAACCAGAGGAATCCACATAGCCCTAAATATCAAAAAATAGAGGTAGAACCAAAAATCTTAATGCTGTTCAGAGTAGAAGTGCAGATATAACATATAATAAAATAAAGGTGCTGCATCTAATGTGTAAACAGTTATCTTTAAATTCGAAGAAAAAACTATGGATAAAGGGCGTTGGCGGACAATAAAATGACCGCAGGAAATTATTAAAATCAAACGTTATTTGACCTAAACAAAAAAAGACCTCTGAGTTGCTAATCAGCTGCTATTATATAGCCAGTTTTAGTGGCAAGCACACTAATGCATAGCCATGCAGCGGTGTAATTTAAGCGAATGACGATCATGGCGCGCCAACAAAACCAACGGACTCCAACAGGGATGCAAAGATAACTGAGAAAATAAAATGAAAGCGGATAGGAAGTACCGTCACAGGCCTCTCCAACAACTGCATACAGAAAGCACAGTTAAAACTTCCACCAAAAAGATTCGTAGCATCGTTGGGCGAATCGCCCGTCTGATTTTCCTCCAATTCGAGCTCGCCATCATCCTCAAGCCCAACCCCTCCACTAAGCAGCTTCTGCCGTCGCTCCGCCTTTTCCCTTTCCGTTAGAGACGGATCGGCTTCGATGGCCCGGATAGCAGCAATGAGATTGCCCGACTTCCCATCGTCGCCGTGCCCGGCGACAAGAGACTTAGCGCCGGCACCCACGGCTGTTACATCGGATGGAGGGGAACAGTCAGGGCATTCCCAGTGAACGGTGGAGGCGAGGGTTTCGGGAGGGGAAGCAAGGCAAGCGACGTGCCAGGGAGTGATGCATGTCTTGCAGGTGAGCAGCTCCTCGTCGGGCGGTTTGCAGGAACAGTGCATGCAGACGCCATCGCCGTTGCAGGGCAGTTGTAGACCACCCGCCATTGCCGGACGATCCAGGGAGAAGCCGCAGGTTGTGGATAGGAGGAAGAACAGGCGAATGTCGTCGCGGTCGTGTAGGGTTTTTTAGAGCGCGGGGTGCGGAACGGGGTCGAGAGGGCGGGCAACGGAAAAAGATTGGAACGACTTTTGAATTTGGGAGGGGGATCGGGTGTGATGGCGGACGAGGAGATAGTCTGTGGCCGCGTGTGGAACCCAGCTGGAGCTGGACCGGCTCCCCTTACCCCTCTTTTACGGTTCATTAATTTTTTTTTTTTAAAGAAGGTGGTGGTGTATGACCAAAGCACAATTTATTAAATAATAAAACAACAAAGTTACAAACTACAAAAAAAAATGAGATTTTATTACAATATCTATCAAAAAGATGAAATAAATCAGCTGGAAAGGCATCCAGCCAAGTCAAATTTTGGTGAACACCTTTGTTGGCAATGGCATCACCAAATCATTCGCTTCACAGAAAGCATGAGTAGCAATGTAGTCAATCCCACGAAGCGAATTCAGGCAATTCATCCAAAGAGTGGTAAGCGGTCAGGCTAGATGAATCGCACCATTCCAAATAGCTTGGACAATGGTGGTATAATCATTTTCAATCCAAAACTTTCTCCATCCTCTTTGGAGAGCGAAATCAACATCATGGATGACCCCCAACATTTCTGCTTCCAAAGATGAAGCAAAACCATATCCACCGTAGAAACATCCATGGCACTGACTAGAAGAGTCTCTATAAATCGCTCCACAGCTGGCAGGACCGGGATTGCCCTTTGAGGCACCATCAACGTTCACTTTGATCCACCCTTGCATCGGGGATTGCCAGAATACTTCAAAGGTACGTCTGGACTGATGATAAATACCTGCAACACGAATATGGCGAAGAATCTTCAAATCACCAACAGAATTGTTGCAGCAACCTTTTTGGATTGAAGCAGCCTCTTGAATCGCTATGAGAATTCGAGATTTTCCTGCATTGAGACTTAATGAGTGTTTATTATAAATAATATCATTTCTGACGTACCATATCTCATGTAAGAGTTCTGTCACAGCCGCAAGAAAGATGTTTTTAATCTGTTGTGAGGCTTCATGGCTAATACACTTTTTCAAAAGCATACAGATCGAGTCAGAAGAGGGCCATCTGCAGATAAATAAGTCAAAAATGTAATTCCATAAAGCAGAGGCCGCAGCACATGACAAGAAAAGATGATCATAATCCCCCCTGTGTTGATTGTACAGTTGGCATTTAGAACAGAGTTGAATGCCAAAAGTTTGCAGACCAACTTCAGTGGGTAATCTATTATGCGCGACACGCCAAATAAGAGTGAGCCTTGAAGGTTTGATCCAAGGCTTATTAAAAGAGCTCACCCATTGAAAATTGGAGTCAATTCTAGAGAAACTGTGATTGTAATTTTTTTTTGAATCAAGAATGTCATTTGGAGCGGGTTCCCAAACAAGGAAATCCACAGAATTAGAAAAGGGGTATTTGTCAATGATCTGGGTGATGTTGTCAGGAAGATCCTGTCTATGAAGTTGCAGAACATTTTTGATAGAGTGACTAGTATCCTCAGGGGTATTATTAGGAGGTAACATAGTTATCAAGGGGGTACCAGTCCAATTATCAAGCCAGAAATTGATGCAAGAATCAGCGCTAACCATCCATCTAGAGTTTTCCATAATCTTATGATAAGAGTTCCTGATGGATGGCCAAATCGAGGAATTGATGAAATTAAAATTCCCCTTCAAAAGTTTATTAAGGAATCTATGTTTTAGAAAATCAATAGCCTTAGAGGCAGTGTTGATTAAACGTCAAGTGTGTCTAGCTTGAAAGACATCATTAAACAATTTTAAATTTTTAATACCAATACCTCCTTTGTCAAGAGGTTTATATCAGGTCGTCAAAGGAATAGTAACAAGTTTCTTTTCAAAAATACTTCTCGTCCAAATGAAATTTTTTATAAAGGTATTAATTTTCTTAAAGGTACCTATCAGCTACTTATAAATCATGAGGGAATAGACCATTTTAGAGACGATGGTCGATTTGACAAGACAAATTCTACCAGTCAGGGAAAGAGATTTTCCCTTCCAAGTAGAGAGTTGATTAATAATTTGATCAATTATATTAGAGAAGAAGCTAGATTTAGGTTTCCCCAAAAATATCGGAACACCCAGATAAGTGAAAGGGAACATACCTTCTTTAATTCCAAGATTATTGGTAATAATAGATTTTCTTCGAGCGGAGAAGTTTTTTCCAAAGAAAATATGAGATTTGTTCCAAAAAATGGCTTGACCTGAGATATCCTCATAATGAACAATAGCTTGCTTGAGGACTTGAATATTTCTTTGATCCCCTTTAAGAAACAAGATGATATCATCCGCATATAGAAGGTGAGTGGGGACATTAAGGTTTCTGGCAGCCTGGATAGGCTTGAGCTTATTTTGATCAACCAAATTGGTAAGGAGTCTGTTGAAGTAATCTTCAGCAATGACAAAGAGGAGGACCGAAAGAGGGTCGCTCTACTTAACTCCTTTAGTACATTTGAAATAGCCCTAAGGGGTGCCATTGATCAAGATGGAGATAGAGGCGGATTGAAACAAAGTTTTAATTCTCCTGACAAAAGTCTCATTGAAACCAAAGTTTTTTAAAACTTTTAAGATGAAAGTCCAATCAATAGTATCAAAAGCTTTTCTTATATCAAGTTTAATAGCAACACTACCTCCCCTCGTACTCTTGTTTAAGCTATTGGTACATTCAGAGGCGAGACAAACACAATCTTAAATAGACCTTCCTTTAATGAAACCAAACTGATTCCATGAAACGACTTTATTACATACAGGAACAAGTTTATTAGCAATAATTTTAGTGATAATCTTAAAAAGAGTGTTTATCAGGGCAATAGGTCGAAATTGATGAATCTCTGAATCGTTATCAACTTTAGGAATTAAAGTAAGGAATTGAGCGTTAATTCCATGAGGGAGAGAGCCATTGGAAAAAAAGGACCTCACCAGATTACAAACATCAAAATGTATAACATCCCAATGCTTTTGGAAGAAACCGTTGTTGAAACCATCCGAACCAAGAGCACTATCCGGTTTTAGACTAAAAACCATGTCTCTGATTTCATGATCCAGAGGAATGCTTAAAAGAGATTCATTATCTTTTTCATCAACCATCAAAGGTATAATATCAGATATAAGATCTACATTTATATCAGGACCATTAAAAATGTTATGAAAGTAAGAGACAACATGGCTCGAGATGGACTCTTCAGTGTCAATGATCATATCATTGTGTAAAAGTTTAGTAAGAGGGCGAGTGTCTTTCCTAACGCTTCGAAGGGAGTTATAAAATTTAGTATTTATGTCACCATCAGCAAGCCATTTGGTTTTAAACATTTTTTACGCATATTATCTTTGAAAGTGAGCAAAGAATTAAGTTTTAAAGAGAGATTAACCCCAGCTTGAGGGTCAAAATTAAAATATGAGTTTGTATTGAGTGTTTGAATTTGGATTAGCTATTTTTCAAGAGCCGAAATATCCAAGTCCATTTGTGAACTTCTAGATTTACACCAACCTTTGAGGGCATGATTTATGGTTTTCAACTTGAAAATACGGGCAAATGAGTCATGTTGATGTTTCATAGAATCCCAAATATTCTTAATAAAGGTGACACAGTTGGTGTAATATTTACAGGTGTGGATGGAGTGAACATGGAGTTTAATGGGTTTTAGTATGATTGTAATGGATTTTTTTTTTAAAAAAAACCGATTCATAACAAATTCATATTTTCAAAATTCAACTCCAATAAAATTAATTATTATAAATTCATTGATTTTATGTTTTAAAAACCACGGTAGAACAGTGAAATATATTTATTTAATTTAGTTTTAGATTCATATTGAATTTATAAATATTTTAAAAAAATGAATTTATAATCACGTATCTGGATATATAGTTGAATGGATATTTTAAAATATATGATTTATTTTAAAAATAAATAGATTATGAATGGTTGGGAGTTCAAAATTTTCATTGACACTAATATTCTAATATATTGATATTTTTTAAATAAGATGTCAATATGTTTTCTTCGACATGCATTTATGAAATCATGACGGGCTGCGTAATTTGTAGAATGAATAAAAGGGTATGTATTAGATAATTTATTATAATAAATATGATGAAAATGTTCCACTCTGGTGATATTCTAATTGATATCAATTTATTTTAATGGAAGTGTGATGTTCAATTATTATATTTTTTACAGTCAAGCCCGTACCTGAGTGTAGGTGCTACTTCACATTCAAGAGATCAAAAGTTCAACCTCCGACACCCACTACCGTAGATCCGGACAATAGAAGCACTTACTTTTATCAACGCTAGACATAAATCGTTGATAAAAGGGTCACCTTTATCAGCGCTAGCGATAAACGTTACTTGTGGGCATGAATCTAATTACATGGCCTGTAGGCCCAGTGGGCTCACTACTACACATATACTCTTTCACAACGCACAAATCAGCTTTTAACAATGCTAAAAAAACATTGTTAATCACAACAACAATAAAGGGGGTTCCTTTTATCAGTGCTAAAAAAACACTGATAAAAAACTCCCTTTATCAGCGTTTTTTTAGTGCTGATAAAAGCCACCTTTGTTGGTGCTATTTTTAGCACTGATAAAGGTATGACCACCTGCAATGTGATGTTAATATAACAACACACTCATAAGCAAAAACCTGCAATTTCAAATGCTATATACAACCTGTAATTTCAAATAATGCTATATATATTTAATTGACATCATGAATGCAAAAATGTTCACCCATGGTATATACAAAAAAACATTGTTATTTATATTTCAAACAAAATGTTTTATATAATTACATTTACAATTATCCAACAAACATTCTAAAACATTAATATTTCATCTTTTGACGTTTGTGATCCTCTCTCAAAAACATTCATCCATGGTATCAGTTTTTGAACAAATCATCTCAACCTGAGCAAAATATTCCGCCTATATAAGAAAACAAATATTATGTTAGCAATACTATAAAGAAATAAATTAAACATTAATATAAAAGAATACATTAATAAAATGTCAATATTTAATAAAAACAACGCATTTGGATTTATACTGGTCACATTGTGCGTCCTATTGAGGTGGAGTTGATTCCTACACGTCATAAATGAGTTACGGATTGTTGTCCTAAAATACCAAAACAATCCGAATGTGTTTACTCGATTTTGAGTATGTCACTTGTTCTTATACTAAAATTAATGTCAATTTTAAATAATGACATATTTGGAGTTATACTGGTCACATCGTGCGTCAGCTTGAGATGCAACTGATTTTTACCTATCACAAATTACTGATGGATCGTTGTCATAAAGTATCAGAACAATCTGAATGTGTTTGCTTAGTTTTCAGCATGTCACTTGTATTTTTTATACTAAAATGTCATTTCAAATTGGAAACACGCATTATGAGTCATACCGGTCGCATCGTGCGTCAATTTGACGTGAGACTACTTCATACACATCACAAATGACTTATGAATCATTATCCTAAATCATTAAGACAATCATAGTGTGTTTTCTTGGTTTTTAGTGATTCACACGTTTTGAACTAAAATGTCAATTTTAAACTGATAATAGACACTTTTAGTCATACCGATCACACCGTGCGTTAGATTGAGGTGCATTTTACTCCTACACATCACAAATGACTCATGGGTCATTCTCCTAAAGTATCAAAACAATCTAAATGTATTTTCTCAGTTTTCAGCATGTCATTTGTTGTTTTTACTTAAATTAATGTCAATTTTAAATAAAAAGAGAAATTTTGAGTTATACCGGACACACCGTGCGTTGGATTGTAGTGCGACTGATTTATACACATCATGAATGACCAATAGATTGTTATCATAAAATATCAAAACAATCTGAATGTGTTTACTTGGTTTTCAGTATGTCACTTGTTGTTTTTACTTAAATTAATGTCAATTTTAAATAAAAATAGACACTTTGAGTTATACCGGCCACACCATGCATCAGATTAAGGTGAAGACAATTCATACACATAAAAAATGACTAATATATTGTTTTCCTAAAATATCAAAACAATCCGAATACATTTTCTCAATTTTCAATATGTCACTTGTTCTTTTACTAAAATTAACGTCAATTTTAAATAATGACACGTTTGGGGTTATACCAGCCACACCGTGTGTCGAATTGATGTAAAACTAATTTCTACCCATCACAAATGACTAATAGATCGTTGTTCTAAAATAAAAAAATAGCCCGAATTTGTTTTCTCGGTTTTCAGTATGTCAGTTGTGTTTTTTACTAGAATGTCATTTCAAACTGGAAACACGCATTATGAGTCATACTGGTCGTATCATGCGTCAGTTTGATATGAAAATGCTTCATACACATCACAAATGACTCATGAATCGCTGTCCTAAATTATCAAGACAATCAGAGTGCATTTTCTTGGTTTTTAGTGAGTGAAACATTTTGAACTAAAATGTCAATTTTAAAATGATAAGAAACACTTTTAGTCACACTAGTCACACCGTGCGCCGGATTGAGGTGTGGTTGACTCCTACATGTTACAAATGACTCATAGATCATTTTCCTAAAGTATCAAACCAATCCGAATGTGTTTTCTCAGTTTTTAGTATGTCACTTGTTGTTTTTACTTAAATTAATGTCATTTTTTTAAAAAGAGACACTTTGAGTTATACTGGCCACACCGTGCGTCAGATTGGGGTACGATTGATTTCTAAACATAAAAAATGACTAATAGATCATTTTCATAAAATATAAAAATAATTAGAATGCATTTTCTTGGTTTTTCAGTACGTCACTTGTTGTTTTTACTTAAATTAATGTCAATTTTAAATAAAAAGAGACACTTTGAGTTATACCGGCCACACCGTGCATCAAATTGAGGTGCGACTAATTCTTAAAAATAAAAAATGACTAATAGATTGTTGTCCTAAAATATCAAAATAATCTGAATGTGTTTGCTCAGTTTTCAATACGTCACTTGTTCTTTTACTAAAATTAATGTCAATTTTAAATAATGACACATTTTGAGTTATACCAGGAACACCGTGTGTCGTAATGAGGTGTGGCTAATTTCTACCTATCAAAAATCACTAATAGATCGTTTTCTTAAAATATCAAAACAATCCGAATGCCTGTTCTTGGTTTTTAGTATGCTAGTTGTGTTTTTTTACAAAACCATCATTTCAAATTGGAAACACGTATTTTGAGTCATACCGGTCGCATCGTACATCGGTTTGACATGAGACTACTTCACACACATCGAAAATGACTTATGAATCACTTTCTTAAATTATCAAGACAATCGGAGTGTGTTTTCTTAGTTTTTAGTGAGTGACACGTTTTGAACTAAAATGTCAATTTTAAACTAATAACGAACACTTTTAGTCATTCTGATCATATCGTGAGTCGGATTGAGGTGTGTTTAACTCTTTCATGTCACAAATGAATCATGGATCATTTTACTAAATTATAAAAATAATCTGAATGTGTTTTCTTGATTTTCATTATATCACTTGTTCTTTTTTACTTAAATTAATGTCAATTTTAAATAAGAAGACACACTTCGAGTCATAAAGGTCACATCGTGTATTGGATTATGGTGTGACTGATTCCCACACATCAAAAATGATTTATGGATCGTTTTTCTAAAGTATCAAAACAATCTGAATGCATTTGCTCAGTTTTCAGTATGTCACTTGTTCTTTTTTACTAAAAGCAATGACAATTTTAAATAAAAAAGACACTTTGAGTGATATCAGTCACTTGTTCTTTTTGATCGATTTTGAGTAGGTAAAATGATGAAAATATTAATTAATTACACAAGTAGTAAGAAGTCACCTTTATACATTCTTGACCCATTTCCTTGTTGTCATTATCTCAGTTGCAGCCTCGAAATCCAATCTCTCACGAGCATGATTAGTTTCGAACAAACCGCCCCAACTCAAACAAAGGAATCCACCTATATAAGAAAACAATTATTATGTGAGTAATACTAAAAATAATTAAATTAAAAATAAATATGAAAAAATCCACTACTTCTATGGAAGTCACATCTTAATGCTATTTGTGTACATTCTTCTATCAATTATGTTGCTCATTTGTTTATGAGGACATCTATATCGTCTTGTGAATATGAGTCTTTTAAACTATCACAGTAGCATTGAAAAAATATAAATAAACAAAGGATTAATAATTTGTTTAAATTAAATAGTAATTATATTCGAAAATATCTCTTTAGGGATGCTAGTTTGTTCATGGAATATGATCCCTCTCATAAATTTATAAACATAATAAACACAATCTTTTCCATTGGTCTGTTTTGGACACTGTAGAAACATTGAGGAGAATAAGTAATTTATTTTGATATGTGTTTGTATAGTGAAATATTATTATATATACCCTGATACTTGTCCAGTTGTAGTACTTGTCTTGGTCCTCGTGCTTAGCCCTTGACCTCATTCATTATTTTTCATGATATTGATGCACCGCCCTATCATAACAGTATCCTCATTAAAAGATAATATAAATTATATAACTTGATGTTTAGTTCTAAAACATTGGATGTAGTATATTACAAATTGATAAATACCATCATGTGTGGATGGTTTGTTGGATATCCATGCATTGAATCTAGGAAATAAATCTTTGGAGTATCCAAATTTACTGTAATGAGCATCCAATGCTGCCTAAAAACACAAAAAGGAATAAGTAATGAATGAAATGAAAATATAGTCGATATGATTAAATTGTAGAGTTTTCCCCCTGCATTATTGGTATTAATTAGATTCTGTTATCCAACATTTTTCTTGCAAATTATTTGATCAGACCTACCACTATTTCATCCTTTTTATTAGTATCTATTTTCATTTGTTCTGCAGAGGAGATGTGAGAACTAACAATTCCAAATTTTATTTCATGGGAAAATCCTTTTATTTTTTTTCATACATACTCCTACCAAAAATATAAAATGTATTTAGTCATAATTAACACAGTATATTAACTTTTAGAAAATAAAATCATGAAAACATACCTCATGTATACATTTACAACTGAGCCACCTAACCATTCATAGTTGAGGATTTCAGTTACAATTTCAACACAAATGAAGTCTTGATCTTTCTCTCCATACATATTTTCTTCAAAATCATCTATGTGATTACGACCATCTTGTAACTTTGTATCCACATGAACCTTCAGTGATAGCAAATGTGGATATAGAATGGGCGAGGTAATGGTGCTTTCGGTAGATCTTTTGGATTAGTTGGTCAATCCTTTAGATGGTTTTGAGTCGATATTTAATTTAATCCTCTTCTATTTATCCGTCTATAATAATATTCATCGGTTCAAACCTTTTTTTCATTAATTGTTAAAGGTTTATCTTGAGAAATAAATTGGAAATGAATAACTCCGTATCAACATGTTTTTTTACAAGATGTGACGACCATGTGATGAATGTTCCAATGGCCTTTTCAAACGTATGAATATATTCCTCATTAATTAGAACAAGTATCTCAATGCTCAAATCATGGTCTATGCTAATCGATACTCGCACATGCCCTATTGGAAGTGGTCTGCTGTGTAGCTTGTCGTTTTAGATATTGAACACCGTAGCCCTCACTACAAGGCGATGGATGAGTGTTGACAGATATAAATCATAATCATTATCACCTTATATAATATCAGTATAGGAAACATATCGGTGTCTATCTGATTCACATTTCAGAGAAACATTTATTAGAAAATTGATTACCTTGGCTAAAACACCTCTTTAAGGGGAATGGCTCACCTTATAGCTGGTGGGGGTGGGGCGGGATCTCCACATGGTGACTATTCTTGAGGTGCTTCTTCTCCTTTAATCCCCCCATAAAAGTTGTCATCATCTCTCTCTGCCATTGGAATTGTTCTTCAAGGGTAGATATTCTTTCTCTCATCTGTTTTATTAATTCACTTTGATCCTCCCCTTGTTTTTTTCTCAAAATATGTTTGGGGTGTCACCCCAAAACCCACACCTCTGATGCGACCATACTGTTCTAGTCGCTTCAAAGACACTGATAATATGTTTTCATCTGGTACATGTGTTGTTGATTCCTATGACCCTGTCAGATAGAAAATATAGAAAAATAAGCGATCATTGTTATGTAATAGTGATTTAAAGCAAAACAAATTTTTATTATGTAATACTTACACATGTTTCACACACTTTTTATGTGTTTTCATCTATTAGTATCCCATATTTATTTACACATGTCTCCTTCCATTGCACATGGCGTGGGATGGAAGTGTCTTTGGTTTTGGAGTCATCAATCTGTATATAAACAGAGGAACATAATTATGGCATTGTTTCATGCCACATAAAATTATTACAGTGTATTTAAAATACGTACCAATTTTTTTTCAAGTGAAGCATACCTTATCCTTACTTTACAATAGGGGTACGCTGGTTTTACTGCCCATTCCTTATTTCCAGCACTTAGTTGCTGTTTTATAAATAAAAAAATTTCAATCAAAATGATGAATACACATATCATCAAACAACATATTATTAGCCACAATGTACCTGAAAAGACACATCTTCATGATGACCAGTAAACGTATCCCACACTTCTTGGGTTACCAGGTGTGCATAGATAAGTGGTGGGTGCGAGTTTTTTTCCCTTCATCATCTTTAAGATGATGTCTTGTTAGGATTGTGAAAAATCCTATGTGAATCCTTCTAGTAACCATTAATACATATTTCTTGTGGGAGTAATATACTATAAATTCACTCTACAATGGATAATGAAGAGTAAGTCAATGTTTTATTATTTTATTTTTTAGTAAAATAAAAAAAATGATATCATAATGTTACTATAATTTCTTTCCACATCAGTGTCTTAAGCCTGAGCCCAACATTGTGCCACAAATCTACATCAATCAACATGAACTGCCGAGTGACAATTCCAATGTAACTGTTGAACATGGCCTTGTTGGGGTTAACATGTTATCCCCGCACATTCCATCCGACCTTGAATTTGATACCTTTGACTTTAGCCTTAATGATTTTTGCTAACACCATCAAACTACGACGCTCCTATTTTTTCTGTGTCACCGGTCCTTTGTCGCCTACCATTTCCCCAGAATCAACACCATCAATATGTTCCTTTGAAGCATTATCATTGGAATGTGCAGATGGTCATTGTACCTCTACACCGGGAACAACAATAGGTTGATAAACCTATTGTTCCTTAGGAATGGGAGCACTAGCACGTGTAGAAGGTCATTCCTCTGCACTGCGAGAAATATCATGTTGAGAGACCTATTATTCCTCATGATTGAGAGAACTAGAATGTGAAGAAGTCATTATTTTAAGAAGTGGTTTTTTAATGTCTCTAATTTTCTGTGTATTATTTTTAAATATTATATGTAATTATTTCGAGACTAGACCTTTCGACGACATGCGATTCCGAGGCCCAGAGTGCCTGGAATCAATGGTTGAAATTAATTAAACTTTAAACAGCGTGCGCGAGTGGTTTTCCTGAAAAAGTGGAACAAATTTTAAATGGGTGCCCAGATTAGAAATCTGAGGGCACCGTTGCGTTCAGAGCAATGACTTTTCCTTAGATGGGGCCTAACATCGACCGACGCGGGTCAGATGCAAGAGTTAGTTTTTTTAGACGTTTTAATGGAAATAAAATAAAATAAATAATTTATTTTATTTTAAATGTTTCCATAACACAATGACACTTATTTTATTTAAATAAGGAGCCCATGGTTAGACTCATAACCTTGGAAAACTCCCTATAATCCTCTAGATCTTTGGAGAGGAGCCAACCTTGGAGGATTTTTGACAGATGCCAATGAACGACGACGTGCAGATCGTTGCACAGCGAGATTGAATCTTGACCGACGACCAATCTCCCTCTTCATTGATGACCGAGGTAGGGGTTTTTATTTCAATTCTTCTCTTCCTCGTTCTTGGATTAAATGACGAACGCAGATCAACCCACAAACAGGGTGATCTGCGGACCGTGTGTTCTTGCAGGAGGGTGTTATTTTTCATTTCTTTGGGGTTTGATTCAGGAATATGATTGTGATAATTGTGGTATTATTGTTTGATTTGCTTGTTAAACCTATTAACGGGAGTGGATCGATGCCGTGATGAATGACGGTAGAGGTTCGTTCCTCAATTTGGTTTGTTAGATTTTCCTTCCTCTTTTCTTCGTGTTCTTTGTGTTCTTTGTGGGTCAATGAACAATGGATCATTGCACGTCTATTTCACAACTCAACGATCCCAAATTAAAGATCCGACATCGTGATGACCTAGAATAGGTGTGACTTAATGGCGGATGATGAATCAGCTCAGATCGGGAGAGACCATTCTTCAAGCATTCTTCGCACGGGTGGATCGATACGCATTTTCAGGGCTGATCAGAGGCCCAAAAACAATAGATACAACTTCAAGATGCCAGGGAGACCTTAATCTTAAAGTTTCATGGAAAACAGATGGCCGGATCAAAGATCAGAGCTTTACTTAAGGCGCGACGATGGAGGTTCGCGATTCTGGAAATTTCCAGAACACACGACGTGTATCCCGAAGAACACAACATGTAGGTCCGGCTAAGTGGCGACTAGGGTTCCACGGTCCGTGAATCTATGAAACAGTCTGTTCTCCAAAGAACACGACATGTGGGTCATTACACAGGGCTCGGTGTGTATCCTAGGTAATACACGGACACGGGGTGGAGTACACGCCGTGTACTCCACCACAAGGCCATATGTGGCCAGTAGTGCGGGTCACCCCATGTGCCGATTACACAGGTTGGAACACATGGGTTGAGGACATGTACGGGCATACAACTAGTGTACATGGAGCATACCCTAGATACTTTGACATGGCGTGTGATCCTTTCTACATGCTGTGTAGTTTCGTTTTACACAACAAGTCTTACGACATAGGTCGTTGTACACAGGCAGTACCCAGGGTCAGAAGACACGGCGTGTGACACTTCTACATGTCGTGTACTTCTCAGTACATGGATTTATATTCTTGTCCACCGTATCTTGTACATTTTTCATTTGGGTTAGTTCCCCTTCTACTCGTTCCCCTGAAGGTCAGGTATCGTTTCCATTCACAGGAGTATGATCCCTTCAGCAGGACTTCCCGAGATAGAGTCAGATATCCTCCGAGAGGCCTAGAGCGAGATCCTCTATCCATTCTTGACCCTAGGTAGAGTCAGGTATCAACGTGACTATTCCCACAGGGTACCGATCCTCTACCTAGAAGGTGAATCCAGATGGGTCGCGGTATCTGCCAAGGCCCTGACAAAGATCCTCATCTATGTATCGTGATATTTCCCCACTCAAGAGTGTGTTCTCCTGGAATGAGTGTATCTATATCTCGTGTACTTTCTCGACGAACAATACTTCTTAGATAAACGAAATTAGAGATATCATACTCGTGGAGTGAGTTCTCCCAGTTAAGTGCTTCGTGGAACCTTCGAACTGAATCCCTAGCGGCGGTATGCAGTCATGTGACTTGTCTCTAGAATACAAGTCTAGGTTTTGAGTATATTTGGATTGTGTTCTCTTATTATATGTTCAGTATACATATACTACGTAGAGCTGATTGTACCTTTCCTTTGTGTATTTCTTTGTGGTTTTCAGGGTCCTCTACTGAGTATTGTTATACTCACCCCTACATGAGATTTTCCCACACGTGTCATGTCTTGTGCAAACGAGCGACCTTTTGATGAAGTCCAAGGTGGAATAGGGAAGGAACGGGCTTTCTGAGTTCCCTACAGGCTGAGGTGTTCCTACGGCTATGAGAAGTAGTCCCAATACCTCTTTGTACTTACAGTTTGGACTTTGTAGTTTTCAGTCTCTTCTTTTTGGTGGGCTTGTATTCTGGCCCAGTTTACTTTCAGTACTTTACCTTCTGTCATACTTTGTTTAGTTGGGTTTAGTTGTATTCATGCATTTTGTTCCTTAGTTTTTTTTTGAATTTCATAATTTGTGGGCTTGGATATGTGTGCATGTGTATAGGTACTTAGGCAATGCCTCCCATGTTAGTAATATGCCTACTCGGTGCTAGTCACCAGCCCCTGGCCTATCAGAGGCGGGCTTGGGGAGTCGCAACGCGGGCCCCATTGGGACGGGTCGTGCAGAGTGGTATTAGAGGTGGTCAGTTCTACCTTAGACCCAAGAGTGTGTGAGATTGGTTTGGGGAAACAATGTTAAGTGTTTCAAGCTCGAATTTCAGGCCAGAGACTCCAGTGTTGGTGCGGGAGACCGACGTATCCATACACTAGGACTCTGATAACTTGATTTTCGACTTGATATATGAAAAAACTAGTTACGGGGAAATAAGAGATTGGTACATGCATCATATAGGAATGAGTTGTGTTTTCCATGTCCTTTGTGTGATCTATTTAGATATACTCTTTAACTATGGTACATCTTGTTCCTTACAGGATGTCTCCACGATGCATACCCGCTAGGATTCAACAGCGTGATCACGAGGATGACCCCCTCAGTGATGAGGCTTTGATATAGGGACCAGTTCCCCAGGCATTACCTTCAGGTGGTGTACCTGCTATACCACCACCAGTGGAGCAACCTTTGGTACCTACAATACCAACTGATGAGGGGCACAGGCTGAGTGTGCTCCATGAGTTCTAGAGATAGAGACCCCTTAGGTTCTGAGGCGAGCCCAACCCTCAGGCTGCTGAGGACTGGCTTGAGGCGGTGACCAGAGTTTTCCGTCTCGTGAGGACACCGACGGACCAGATGGTGATCCTAGGAGCGAGCCTTCTTCAGGGTTCGGTAGGACGATGGTGGAGTCTGACCACACATACCCATGATGAGGAGACTCTTTTTTAGATGGAGTTTGAGAGACTATTTAGGGAGGATTTCTCTCCGGTTACACTAAGAGAGGTGTGTATCCAGGAGATTCTTCAACTTCAGTAGGGAAATTTGATGGTGGATAACTATTCATCGAGGTTCACCAACCTTGCCAGGTACTTGATGGATATGGTCAGGGATCAGTACTTCAGAGCTTGGACCTTAGAGCGTGGTCTACTATGGGACATCCGAGCTAGTGTTGTGACTCTATGCATAATGACTTATGCTGGAGTGCTCGAGAGGGCCTTGGTGATCAAGAGATTCTTGGCGGAGTAGAGATAACTGACGGTAGTTAGCAGCAGACAGACAGGAGCGGAGACCTCGATAGGAGGGAGCCGATGTCAGGCACAGGGATCTAGATGTAGGAGATGTCATAGGAGGACCCATGACAGGGGATTAACAGTCCAAGTCTCTTAGGCTGGATCTAGTCAGCCTAGGGAGAGGCGGTTCTACTCGTGCGGTGGTAGGGGACATCTCGCTAGGGATTGTCCGACCCGTCGAGCTGCTGATAGGGAAGTGTTGTATGGACCACTAAGGAAGAGGTAGAGAGTGGAGTAGACAGACCCACCAGGCGGTGTACGTGGCATAGGAGTAGGGAGAGATACAGGTGGTGGTAGACGCTTCGATCTACTTCCACCACCACCCCCAGGAGGTCCGCATCGGGCTTAGGGAGATGGGGGACAGGGGTGAGGACAACTACATACAGCCAAAGTGTATGACCCAAGGACTCCAGTGATTATTTGAGGTATGATCTATGTCTTTTCTACCTTATCTTTCATACTTATAGACACAAGTTCCAGTCATTCCTTCCTCTCCACATGTCTTGTGCGAAACCTTGAGGTTCCGGTAGAGCTGTTGACTCGACCCTTATGCTTGGAGACACCTATGGGAGGAGACTCAAGGATTATGCACCTTTGAAGATAGTGTAATATCACCTTTTGAGGTGATAGTTTCAGTTGGAACCTCTTGGTGACAGTGTCAAGGCCTTATGATGTCATTCTTGGTATGGATTGGTTATCATCGGTCCATGCCTATATTGACTACTTTAAGCGAAGAGTGCAGTGTGTCTGTAGCGATGAGATGAGGTTTTCCTTTGTCGGTGAAAAGGAGACCCAGGAAGCACTGAATGGGATTTTGCATAGGAGGGTGTAGTCGATCACTCATGAGTTGGCTAGCCTTACCCTCGGAGAAGTAGATGTTGTGAGCTTCTAGTTCCCAGTAGTAGTGGAAAAGTACGAGGATGCCTTTCCTGAAGATGTTCCGGGATTACCTTCCCACCAGGAGATCAACTTCTACATTGACTTACACCATGGGATGACACCAATTTCCTCACCAACATATCAGATGGCTCCTGCAGAGCTTCACGAGCTAAGGGTGATGTTGGAGGATTTGCAGAGCAAGGGTTTCGTGAGACCCAACGTTTCACCCTGGGTGGCCCCAGTTTTGTTTCCCAAGAAGGAAGATGGGAGTTTGAGGTTGTGCATAGATTACCGGCGCCTAAAACAGGTGAAGGTGAAAAACAAGTATCCACTACTGAGGATCGACGACCTTTTCAATAAGCTGAGAGGGGCACACTGGTTCTCAAAGGCTGACCTTCGGTCAGGTTACCACCAGTTATGAGTACGGGATGAGGATATACTGAAGATGACTTTTAGATGCCGCTACGATCACTATGAGTATTTAGTGATTCCTTTCAGCATGACGAATGCCCCCACAGTGTTCATGGGACTTATGAATCGGATCTTCCAGTCATATTTAGACCAGTTCGTAGTGGTCTTCATCAACAACATCCTTGTGTACTCGACGTCAGAGGAGGATCACGCGAGACACTTGTGGATGGTTCTAGATGTACTCTGGGAGCACCAAATTTATGGGAATCTCTCGAAGTGCCAGTTCTGGATTCGGGAGGTCCACTTTTTGGGACATGTCATCTCAATAGATGGAGTAGCTATGGACCCAACCAAGGTGGAGGTAGTGTTAGCATAGGATCCACCTCGAAGTGTGTCAGAGGTGCAGAGCTTCCTTGGGTTGGCAGGATATTACCAAAGATTCATTCATAATTTCTCCCGGATATCAGCATTGATGATAGCCTTGACCAGGAAGGGGAAACCCTTCATGTGGACGGAGAAGTACCAGTAGGATTTTGAGCAATTGAGGCAGAGTTTGACGAGTGCCCCGATTTTGAGATTACCGGAGGAGGGTGTTGAGTACATAGTTTTCTGTGACGCATCAGGGACTGAGCTTGGCTGTGTCCTGATGTAGAGACATGAAGTGACACTACTGGAAATTTAGGCTATAGCCACAGTTTGAAACTGTGGCTATAAGCCCAAAAATCGTGGCTATAGGTTATATCCACGGTTCAATGAACCGTGGATAGTATTGGCATGGCTATAGGCCAAGTCCTATATCCACAGTTTAAAACTGTGGCTAAAGCCTTATAGCCATGGTTCAAATCGTGGCTAAATCCCTATAGCCACAGTTTAAAACCGTGGATAAAGCCTTATAGCCATGGTTTGAAATCGTGGCAGAATTTTAAGAAATACATGGCCTTCAGTTACAGTTCAAACAGTGGGTAAATCTTCAATTTCTAGGTAAAACACAAACATGCCTTATAGCCACAGTTAGAAACCGTGGCTATAGATTAAAGTTCAATAGAAAAACACAGTAGGCCTACAGACCTGCCTTCCACCCCTACCCCCTACTAGTCCCCCTACCTTCCACCCACCTTCTAGTCCCCCTACCACCCCCACCCTGCATGTCTCCCCCCCTATTTTCTATCCGGATCTACCCCCTGCCAGTCCCCCTACCTGTTTCCCCCTGGTTCCCCACCCCCTTCCAGTCCCCCCTGTCTGTCACCCCCTGGACATGCCCCCACCCCTCCCCTGCACAGACACCCCCCACCCTAGACAGACACCCCCCCTGGATAGACAGACAACCCTGCCCCTCCCCTGCACAGACACCCCCACCATGGACAGACACCCCCTGGACAGACAGACAACTATGGACACCCCCTCCCCTGGACAACCCCTCCCCTGCACAGACACTCCCACCCTGAACAAACACCCCCCCTGGACAGACAAACAACCCTGGACACCCCCCTCCCCTAGACAACCCCTCCCCCGCACAGACACCCCTACCCTGGACAGACACCCCCCTGGACAGACAAACAACCCTGGACACCCCCTCCCCTGGACATACCCCCCAGATAGACACCCCCCAGACAGACAACCCTAGACATACACCCCCACCCTAGACAGACACCCCCCCTGGATAGACAACCCTGGACACCCCCCTCCCCTGGATAGACCCCCCTGGACAGACACCCCTGGACATCCCCCCCAGACAGACACCCCCCTCCCATAGACATAACACCCCCTCCCTAGACAGATACCCCTGGACACCCCCCTCCTTGGACAAATACCCCTGGACACCCCCCCGTACAGACACCCCCTCCCCCGGACAGACACCCCCTCCCCTGGACAGACACCCCCTGGACAGAACACTCCCCCTCCCTTGACAGACACCCCCTACCCTGTACAAACACCCCCTGGAGACTCCCCCTCCCTCCTGGACATCCCCCACTCCCCTGGGCAGACACCCCCCTGGACCCCCCTGGACACTCCCCTCCCACCTCCCTCCTGGACACCCCCCTCCCCTGTACAGACACCCCTAGAATGCTAATACAATTGGCCATGAAATTTGAAATCAAAGACAAAAACTAAAATATAAGACATTGCAAAGCCCCCCCCCCCCCCTCCAGGACACTCCCCCTGGACACCCCTCCCTCCCCCTGCCACCCCCTCTCCTGGAAAAACACCCCCTGGTGAATCCCCCTCCCTCCTGGACACCCCCCTCCCCTAGACAGACACCCCACTGGACCCCCTGGACACTCCCCCTCCCTCCTGGACACCCCACCCTTGGACATACACCCCCTAGAATGCTAATATAGTTAGCCATTCAATTTGAAATCAAAGACAAAAACTAAAACAGAACACATTATAAATCCCCCCCTCCTAGACACCCCTACCTCTGCAAAGCCCTGGACACCCCCCACCCCTAGACAGACACCCCCTGGAATGCTAATACAGTAGGCCATGAAATTTTAAATCAAAGAGAAAAACTAAAACATAACACATTGCAACCCCCCACCCCTGGACAGACACCCCCCTGGAATGCTAATATAGTTGTCCATGCAATTTGAAATCAAAGAAAAAAACTAAAACATAACACATTGCAACCCCCTCCCCCCTATGTTACTCATTATAGCATTTTTTAAGGATACGAAATTCTTAAAGGGTTCACCAATCCCTGAAGTTGATGCCCAATGATACTCATCCTCTACATGTTGAAGGAGAATGAATTCATCTCAGTTTCATTAATTTTTTTTGAAGTTTTACTTCAATACCATTGTGTTATACTACACTAGGATGGTCACGATCCTTGTCTCACATGCCTAATTTTTTTAAGGCAATCAACATGTCACCACAAGAGTGATGATGATGGAACCTTTCATTGAAATGGGAGGATAGGAGTTTAAAACATATCTTTATGGTTTTCATTTCCGAGTCCATATTTCTCTTATATAATTAACACATGCCCATGAATCTTGTTCTTGATTCCATCTCCATGTGGACATCAGTTAATAATGTCACTTTATTCCTTATCAAGGTGAAAAACTAATGATCAAAGTTGACTAGAATTTCAATTACATTGTATATTTAGAAAATCCCATTAATATATTTCTCATTTATGGAATTGAGGGAATCTTATGCTTGCCACATATAAGTAAAGGATGGATATTCAGTTATGATCTGGGCATGAAGGCTATTATATCTTCTTTTATCAATCCATATAGACATCTTAGGAATACGTAGTTAGTGGACTACTTTGGAAGCTATTTGTGAGTACCCGATCAAGGAGAGAGACAACTGTGAGACCTTTGTTTGCTGTTGGACAACACCAGCACAGCTGCGACGTGATCGCAACTGGAAAAAGCGAGCGCTGGAGGATAGTGCATGCATTATTTATGACAATTCTGACAATGTTCTTTGCTTTTCCAATACCCATGAACATAAACAAAGTCCTCTTCCCATTTCATAAAAAAACCAACCCCCTAGACAGTAGCCCCCCCATATCCCTTGCACCCCTTACACACCCCTTTCCCCCCCATGTTGGACCCCCTTAGACAAAAAACCCCCACCCCCCCTACTGGACCCCCTGGACAACAGCCCCCCACCCCCCCTGCTGGACCCCCCTGGACAACATCCCCCCTGCTGGACCCCCCTGGATAGCAGCAACCCCCTGTTGGACCCCCCTGGACAACAGCCCCCCTGCTGGACCCCCTGGATAGAAGCCCCTCCACTGCTGGACCCCCTGGACAGCAGCCCCACTACCAGACCCCCTTGGACAACAACCCCCCCTGCTAGACCCCCCTTTCACCACCCTTGCTGGCAAAAATTGTGATTAGTCAGTCTCAACATTGATCATAAGACTCATGGAATACTATCATTGCGAACCGCCGCGGGGTGTTATCCTGGAGCAGGGCCAAATCATGGCATTACTGTGGTGTGACCACGACATGTTGTCCTGGTCCAACGACATCCACGAGGCAGCATCTTCCATCCAGGAGCGAAGGGAGCGGGAGGAGTCGAGGAAACATTCCGGTTGTCACCCCACCGACAGAAATTGTGATTAGTCAGTCTCAACATTGATCACAAGACTCATGAAATACTATCACTATGAACTACTGCGGGGTGTCATCCTAGAGCAGGGCCAAATCACAGCATGACCGCGGCGTGACCATGGCATGACCGCGGCGTGACCGTGGTGTGACTGCGACATGTTGGCCCGGTCCAGCGAAATCCGCGGGGCAACATCTTTCGTCCAGGAGAGAAGGGAGCAGGAGGAGGTGTGGCAACATTCCGGTCGTCGCCCCACCGACAAAAATTGTGATCAGTCAGTCTCAACATTGATCACAATACTCATGGAATACTATCAATATGAACCGTCGTGGGGTGTCGTCCTGGAGAAGAGCCAAATCACGACATGACCACAGTGTGATCGTGGCATGTTGTCCCGGTCCAGTGATATCCGCAGGGCAACATCTTTCAGCCAGAAGCAAAGGGAGCGGGAGGAGGCGGGGCAATATTCCGACCGTCGCCCCATCAGCAGAAATTGTGATTATTCAGTCTCAACATTGATCACAAGACTCATGGAATACTATCACTGCGAAATACCGCGGGATGTCGTCCTGGAGTAGGGCCAAATCACGATGTGACCGCGGCGTGACCGCGACGTGTTGGCCTGGTCCAGTGACATCCGTGGGGCAGCATCTTCCGGCCAGGATCAAAGGGAGAGGGAGGAGGTGGGGAAACATTCCGGTCGTTGCCCCGCCGATAGAAATTGTGATTAGTCAGTCTCAACATTGATCACAAGACTCATGGAATACTATCACTGCGAACCACCGTGGGGTGTCGTCCTGGAGTAGGGCCAAATCACGGCATGACCGCGGCGTGACCGTGGTGTGTTGGCCTGGTCCAACAACATCCATGGGGCAACATCTTTCGGCTAGGAGTGAAGGGAGCGGGAGGAGGTGGGGAAACATTCTAACTATCGCCCCACCGATAGATGATAGAACAGATCAACTATTTAATATGCTATAACAAGGGATCGCCAGAGAAGGTTGTAGCGAGCGGCACAATGACACAACATCTAAAGGGAAACAAAACAATGGAAAATAATCATACACCCTACACAAACCATTTACAAATTCATTCACTTTGCCTAAACATGAAAATTTTATTTATAATATTCAAAGCGTGAAAAGGAAAGTGTCATGGTCAAGGCATATGCCTACTCGGGCAATGTCATTTGAGTTAAATGAGTATGATAAGCCAATTTATATTATTCAAAGAAAACAAAAACTAACTAGACATAAAACAAACACCAACAAGAGGCATATGAAAGACTCAAACCAAATCTAAACATGATACAAATAACTATCACTACTCTTTGGTTTAGAAGACAGCAGACCTCCGTTGGAGGGGTTTTATTATAAAATCATGGAATTTCTTTATTATAAAAACATGACTTTATTTATAAAAACATGACTTTATTTAGAAAATGAAACAATTATATTAAATAACACTTATTCATGATATGCAATTCAATATAATTAAGTAGAATTGAGAAAGAAGCTAAATTAAATTTAAAGCATTATTGAATTAAAGAGGCTAGAAGAGGGATCCTGCCTCAAGGTGAAACCAAACCGTCCACTTCATATCTTGGAGATTTCTAACTAAAAGTTTCTACTTCCCCACTGGGTATACGCACCTTCACACACATGCAAGGACACCTAGCCCCTATGCACACACCCGTATGGCCATGAGCATGTGCAAGGGGATCCTTGAACATATGCTTATATGCATATACCAGTCTCCACTCACCTGCGTATGCATTTATATATATATACATGGGCACACATAGCCCCATACATGCATAATCACTGCCATGGTTGACTATACACATAACGGGGGAACCCACATACATATACTTTCTTACCTATGCACACGCAGGCGAGTCACCCTTAACTTGGATACTCGAAACCAATGAGAAGGGATCAAAACACTACACAAAAAATATTAGGAACATTAAAACACATAAAGTATGCTACATAACCAGTGAGAAACCAACCAATGACATTAAAGCCTTACCTCGATTGGGAGAACCAAATCCACCTGAACTAACACGAAATGATCCAACGCCCTACTGAAAACATAATATGGAGTCAAAAACACTGAAATCCCCAAATACATGAGGTGTGAGACAAGTAGTAACCATATAATCTTACCTCGGATCAAAGCTGGCAGACTGAATCAATCTGAACCCCATTTCCCCCCTTCACAGAATATAATTACCCTTTGTCCATAGAAAGAAGTAAAAGACCTAAGTGGCCAATGCGATAAAGAAAATAAAATAAAAACTAAACTAAAACATACCTATCTCTTGTGACTATACACGTCAACGCCCAACATATAAGAACCACAATTCCCCATGGGTCAAATCATGTTCCTGCAAGCAAGGGGGAAATAGATTCATGCTTCAAAATGATACTACCAAATAGTACATTCCTATTAATTAACAATTATTCTTCCTGTTAATGGTATATAATTAGTTTGGATCAAGTTTCAGCTTAATTTGGTTTTGTTTGATACAAGTTTGTATCCCACCCGATAATAAAAGTTTACTAGAGGACACAATTTCTAATCAAATAGAATATATCATAACAAAAAATGGATCCACACCTATGAAGGCATAGACAAAAGTCACAGAAATAGTAGTGTTACTAATGCAATAGGAGATGGTCACTGACTGATGATAATTATGGAAGGAATTGATAGTGAAACTATCATTATTAAGAACCAACAAGGACTATGTGGCATCATCAAATTGATAATTAGAAAAAAAATGAGTAACCGAAAGATTTACATTTGAATTCCATCCAATTCTCAAACTTCAATCTTAGCTTGGTAAGACTAATCAGTATAAGTTTTTTGTTCACAATAATTCACCTAAGGGTTTTAACCATGGGAGAGTTCCCAAGCCCTTGGAAGTTCCAAAATATGACCTTTATTACATAGCAGACCATAGCCTAGTACTAGGACTATCATAACATTGTGTTCTTCCTTTATCAAAACCAATAGTTTCCAAAACCTCTTCACCCATATCATCTATTGCATCAGTAGATGAGGGGTCACATAGGTTCTGTTCAGATGGGGAAAAATCCTTGTAATCTCTCGTATAGGATTCAGTACTGAGGGAATTGAACCAGTTAGTCGATTAAACAGGGGTCAAAAGAAGGCTTCCAAGTAGTTTCCTCCTTGAAATCTTAGATGAAGTAACTATTGATAAATCACTAGTGTGATAATAACCATATCCTTGCAATCCTGCAAGATAATTATCCTACTCAGTAGAGAATTCATTAACTCCAAAGGAACCAGGAACTAAGGAAATTCTCTAGATATGATCCTACTCAAAATCCAGATTAGGACAAGAATAATCAGCTTGATCTTTAAGTAAAGTAGGTGCTAGTTCCTGGACAACCCCCCTGGATAGCCCCCACCCCCTTGAACAACCCCCATCCCCCCTGTACAATCCCCCCCTCTTTTCTGGACAGACCCCCCTCCTAGACCCCCCCTCTTTTTCCTGGACAGACCCCCCTCCCCAACAGACCCCCCTGGACAACCCCACATCCCTCCTGGACACCCCCTAGACAAACAAAGGCATCATTCGAATTGATCGAATTCCAAGTGTCTTTTACAATTTTATTACAATACTCCACAGTATTCCAGACATTATTGAATCTAAAAGGAAGAATAGGTTTGTTGTCTTTAGTCTTGAGGCTCACCAAAATTAGATGATGATCAGAATTAATCCTAGGTAATGTAATACTAGAGATGGTATTCCAGTTATCGAGATCTTTGAAGTTTGTGAAAGCTCTGTCAAGTTTACTTGATAAAATTCTATTGTGTTTCCTTCTATACCAGGTATACTTATCCCCAACCCGATTAATCTCAACAAGGTTATTATCATCAATACAATGATTAAAATCTTTAATGGAAGTGTTTGAGTGCAAGGGCCCTAGCTTTTCACTAGTTCCAAGGATAACATTGAGATCACCGATAATGACCCAGGGCACTTGAATAGTGTTGTTAAGGGAGGATATATTGTGCCACAAGGTTCTTATGTCTTGATATTTATTGCAGGCATAAAAAAAGTACAACAGAAAGTATTATCATGCAAGTTTATTTCACATGTCAAAGACTAAGAATCATCATTAACAATATGAATTTTATCTATAGAGATATGTGCAAAGACCCACAAAGAATCACAATTGTTATTATTGGAAGTTGCTCCTATAAAAGTATAACTATATTTGTCAAGACTATTAAATACATAAGTAAAAGTGACTTTAGGTTCATAGATAGAAAAAAGCATCGGTTTATGAGTAAAACGAGAATTTTTTAAAGTTGTGATGGTGTCAGGGTTAGCAATACCCTGACAGTTCCAATATAAAATATTCATTTATACTTATGTTTGGGGCTAGGCCCCTTGTTTTTTTTACCTCCGAAATTCTTCCCGCACTTGGATTTTCTAAATTGCTTGGTAGAATGCTCTTTAGGTGTCGCTGCATTTTTCCCCTAAAAAGTCCTTGAAGGGTTAGGATAGCTATGATTATTTTGCATACCTGTTGAGACCTCTTCTTGGTGCATTTTTTTGTTCTCAGATGCCTTCTGTACCACTATCCATTCTATTTTTGGTTTTATGTGATCAGATTCCCTAGATTGGTCACCCAGTTTCTGAGTGGTGAATTCAGCCATAGCAGGGGTTGCTGGTTGTATGTGTCTGTTGTAGTTCCAAAACTTCGTCATCATCTTGTATGTGTTGTGTTTTTCTAATATCATTCATCTTTATATTGAAAACTAGATTATGAAATGCTACTTTGTCCAGCATCTCATCACTGTGTTAAGGTGATGAGAGTTGATGCTATTTTTCACCGTCAGTAGTCGCGGCATAGGTGTCCTGGATAGCATTGTCCAGGTACTTGGAAACCTCCATTCCACACCCAGCTTTCAGATCTAGAATTATGTTTATGGTTCCATGGACAATGTTAATTATGCTATTATTAGAATTCTGATTATCCAGGTGGTTACTATCCTCTTGCACATGATCATCCCTAGTTGTATCAGGTCATTGAGTGTTGGCTTTCAGTGTTGAAGTCCCCTCCTCAATACATGAATTAAATATAGACTTAGAAACATCAGTAGCAGGCTGGGTGTCCAGTGCAGTGGGTTCTGTGGATTCAGAGGTAGTAGAAGATTGGAAGCCATTGAGAGTACCTGTTGTAGCAGAAATCTGAGAATTCTGTCTATATATATCAGTTTGTGCAGCCTCACCCTCTTTCTGTTCTTTCTTCTGGACAGTATGCAAGACCATATTAGTAATTTCTCCAGAAAAGGCCTTCTCTTCAGTGTCCAGTTCCTCCTTTTCAATAATTTCAGCCCATGATTTCTTAGAAGGGTGCTTTGATAAGGATGCATCACTAGTTTTCCTCCTCCAAATCTCCTATTTTTTCATGCTTGTGTCATATTTCTCCAAGACAATTTTTTTATCCTTCCCGTTTCCTCTAACCTCAGTCCAATCCTTTTCAGTATGAGGTTGGATATTGTGAGAGTCCTATATTAAATAAAATATTTAAGAACATTATGTGCACCTCTTGCATGCATTTTATTGAGGTCATTACTTTAGATGGAAGGAATCGTAGCCCGAGAATTGTTTCACTAAGGCAATTGGTCATTACATGTTATCAAAATTAATTGATCAAGGTATATGGACATATTCAATTCTTTTCTAAGATAATTTAAGTGTACATGATCAAATATTAGACTAAAAGATCATGGAGGAAGATTAAATATTATCCTATGGTAGATTAAGCCTTCATTAGGTGTGTAATCTTAACAAAAAACACACAGTCGATAAAATAAAAATACAACAAGTTGATATGTAGCATCACCAGAAAGGAATTAATCAAACATAAACTCCTCATCAAATATGTCTCTATACAGTTGCATCATAAATGAAACCACAAATTCTACACATTGAAAAATTGTCCAAAAACCATCTCTAAAAAGGCAAGTCGTTGCTCTAGAAATAACAGCTCCTAAAACACATCACAAACAACCTCAAAAGACCTCCAAAAAACCACAATCTTCAATAGAGAAAGAAGCGGCAACAAGTATAGGGAAACACATGGTCAATATGAAATCACAAAAATCTTTTAAAAAAACCAATAGAACACAACATTCAGATTCTGGGAAAAAACCTCAGAGAGTGAAACCGCTAACTACCACCCTAGGAATAGTTCACACACCAACCAGGCAATCACCAAAAAACCTGAAAATCCAAACATCCTTCTCATTTGAAGAACCAATATAATCACTATAAGAATTAGAACAAGGAACTACAAAGACAATAAGTACTCACCCAAAGATAAACAGAGCTACAACCTCATGCATTAAACCAAGGAGTCTATAAGACATCTTAAGGAGAAAAGAAGTCCTTTCCATGGAATGTCCTTGAAACTAAAATCTTGATGTTGCTTGAATTATTCCAAAATTATCATGAACATACTCTTTCTGTTTTTTAGGTAAGTATATGCAGATATTTCACCAACTATGTATCTTTTAAAAACTATTTCATATTTATCTTCCTTCCAATATTCTAATTCATCACTCACATCATCATTATATTGATATGAATCCTACACTATGGGGTCCTTCTATTCAATATTTGTAGTATCGTCTATGTTTCCTTCATTAGGGGATACTATTGGATGCTCAGTAACCATTTTCTATGGTGGAATCACAATTTTTCTTTTCTGAGAGGCCCCTAGAGTAATCTTTACGTCTCTGAGTCTTTTTGTAGCACAAGGTAATGTATCCATCCGAATCAATCATTGGGTTTTTTCCTTTCCTTGCAATCGAATTTAAATAGTCTTCCTTAATCATAAAAGCTTTATCATAATCATCATGCGTGGGTTCACTAGAATCAGAGTGGGCATTTCTATCCTCCTCATGCAAGGATTCTGAGACATATGTGACAGTGGGTTTCTCAAGATTTGTGGGGAATGCCTTATCCTTTTCAAGAGGATGGGCACTCTGAGCATTGTCCACCACTTTAGATAATTCATTGGTAGGGGGTGAGAGTTAAAAGGTTCAGTCATGATCTGATCAACATCCTTTTGAAAAACCCTAATCTTAATATGTATCCATTACTCTAATACAAATCATGAGTAGAATTATGGTATCACCTTTACACACATATATTTTTCTTCAACAACAATATTAATAACTATGTCAACTTCAATATTATAGATTGAATGAATCCATAATAATACTACAAGAATCAATAACAAATCTAATTTTTCACATTGCAAAAAATCCAATTATCACATATTGTCAACCATTCCACTCCAAACTCTCAGGAGTTCATCTATCTCCCAATTGGATTTAGAAGAAAATATCCCCTAGAATCCAACTACATTTTCCCTCTCCCCCTAATTCTGAATTAAATTCATTGTATTATTCCATGTGCTTCTACTCCACCTTGACTTCTAAATTCCATGTGAAAATATCTATTTTTACTTGAAATCCCCCCCCCATGTCAACATATATTTTTTTGTACCATTTCATTATACCAATTATACCAATTATACCAATTATAAATATTTTCATGTCGATTTCTCAAATACAAAATTATTTACTAATAAAACTATTAAAATAAATTTTAAAAAAAATATTTTCATCAATACATTAAGAAATATACTAGGAAGAATAAACAATTAAAAGATGAGTTATCAACAAATTCACTATTCCTACTAAGGAAGAGCTTAGTGTAGAAAACAAGAGTCTTAATTAACACATACATGGTTTTCTATGTAACACACTATGTCCAATAAATTCATATCATCCTTTATATTTCAATTTATAGACTCATATTATTATCGAAATTCACATCAAGCTTATTGGCACAAAAAAAATTAAATCAAAAAGTGTGAATGATATATCGTTTTAGACATTAGTTATGCCACTTGTTAAATTCAACAAGATAATTTTATTTATATTCAATGTAATTTGGGATCTCATAGACTCCTTTAATTATATATAATGCTTAAGCAACCTTTGTAACTTCAACTCCAATTCCCTCTTGATTACAAAATTGTTTATTTTAAATGTTTTTCATTTTTGGGGACACTATTTATTGAGTATCTCCTTTTTTAATATCATTTAATAACCAAAATAGTAAATAACTGATAAAATATATTAGAATATGGATATGTATAATCAAGATCTATCCCTAATATAGCCCCATTAGATTCTCTTCACTTAGTGGATTCATTCCACATTCTACATAGCATAAAACAACTTTTTATATGTATAAATCATCATGATAAAACATATTAAATAATATTTGTCATCTACCATCAAATTGCACCCAAACTAGTAATTTCACTATCAATTATAGTAAGACAACATATAACATTCATAAAGCTTCAATACTAATACTAAAATATACCTGAAATACCTTAAATATCACTTTCTACATGAATTTTTTAGCTTAATGTTTAATCTGATTCCATATTTATTTTATGTTATTTTGAGCATAATTACCCCAAGGATTATGTAGATTTTTGACAATGACTCTATAAAATCCTAATGGAAAGCTCTCGGAACCCGGCTCAAAAGTTCCCCTTCGAAACCCTAATCTGTTGAAAATGGAAGAGGATTAATGCTTCTCCCTTGCCATGGCATTCTCAGATATCATCTGGGAACTTCACTCAAAGGAAACGACGAATCTAAATAAAGATTAACCACCACAAGCAACAATTTCTAGGGTAAAGGGTATCTCTTTCCTTGAAGCTTTGACAGGTTCTGAGCATGCAAAGCCGACATCGATGAAGTCAACATGGATTAAGAAACTGGATGATGACAGTTTTTGTGTTGAAGCAGATCCAGTCAAGATACAACAGAGATCTCAACTCTGTAAGTTCTCGATCATGGTTCGTTTTGCGTATCTTAAAGGTGATAAACCCTGGACTTTCTATGATTTAAAACCTAGAATTGATTCTTGTTGGGGTTTCTCTAACTGGAAATTGGTACCGGTCAGTAAAGGTTATTTCCACATCATTTTCTCCTCGCAATCTGATCTTGATAGTGTATGGAATACTGGAAATCTTAATCTGATGCTAGGACTTCTTCACCTTGCAGAGTGGGACTTTGAATTTAATCCCAACTACCATAGGAACAATTCTGCACAGGTATGGGTTAGATTTTACAATCTCAATTGGTTTTTTTGGCACCTGCAAATTCTGAATGATCTCTCTGTTTGCATCGATACACCTTTGAAAGTTGATCAAAGAACAATTAATGGGGACCTAGGTCTGTATACTAGGGTGCTGATTGAAGTTAACTTGGAAAAAAACCCCCTCAATCGATTACCTTCACTACTAATGAATAAAAAATGGTGGTTAACCTAGAGTATGAAAGGCTATCCCCTTTTTGTGAATTGTGTAAAATTGTTGGGCACATAGTTCACAATTGTAGGAAAGTTCATAAGAAACCTCCCCAACCAAACTATACTGGATGGAAAGAAGTTAAAAAACATAGGAGGGAGAAGGAAAATGTCTTTGATAAACCTGAAACATCACAGAAAAGGGAGGGAAAATGGGTTGTCAAGACCAACCCCTTTGGACAATTGGAACCTGAAAAAGGAAAGGCATGGGCTGACCTGGCTGAGGAACAAGAAATTGAAACTGTTGAGCAGGATATTAGAAAATATATTTAATAGAATTTCCTAGGTATTATCTCACACCCACAATCTGATTTGGATCTAGAAGGTCCTTCTTCAAAGGATTCTGCTTCTTTGAACCCTCTTCTGAATGAATCAAATAATGATTCATTTGATCAGTATATTAAGACTCACGACCTCTCAAAAACCTCTAATAAAGAGTATAATACTCCCTCTGATAACCAAACCTCTTCCCATGAAAACATCATCCTTTATGCTCTACCCCCCTTTGAAAAAGAGGACAATTTTAGGCAGATGGAACAGGATTATAGGGATGCCCTTCTGTCCTCCCCGACCAGCAAGGATAGGACGCAGGAAAGAAGGGTGTTCCTCCCAGAACAAACTGAGAAGATGTCCTCTCCAAGCTGTCTGGTCTCCCTGGATGTGCAACCTTCTGCCTTTCAGGATTACAAAGGGCACCAAGCAGTTTCTCCTCCAATCAAACATTCTGCCTCAGACACTTGCATCCAAGGTGAAAAAGATAGAAATGTTTTGGACAATGCATATGCTTCTAACCGCCCTTTAGCCCCTCAATCTTTACAGGTTACACAGAGTAATACTCCAAGGGAGGCTACTTCTGGAATCTAAACAAGGTCAATGACCGCGAGATCCAAAAAGAAATGGGACCGCCCCTCCAAAAAAAGGTCCAAATGAATTTTTTATACCGGAATTGTCAGGGGATTTCCAACCCTGACACCTTTAATGTTTTAAAAAGGTTTATTAATACTCACTACCCTAAATTTTTAATATTGCTGAACCAAAATTCAATTATGCCTCTAGATTCAATCATTCTTCCCCCTTTGGCTATTCTTTACCAGGGTCTTGTAGTAATGGTAGATCTACTGAATCTTTATGGTTATTTGCTCACTCTTCTATGCAGAATGTTAATGTTTACAATAGCTCGAATCAAGCTATTACCTGTGATTATTTTTTTGATCATGATCATGTTTATACCACTTTTGTTTATGCTTGTAATAGATACCAATATATGAGATCTCTTTGGAACGAGCTCACCCAACTTAGTAACACTATCCATAATCCTTGGTTTATAGTTGGGGACTTTAATGCTATTTTAGCTCCTAGTGAGAAAGTAGTCCCTCCACATGATTCCATATACACTAGGGATTTAAAAGATTGAATTGAGTTAAATAACCTTACAAAGGTTAATCTAATGGGTTCTAAATTCACCTGGTATAGAAAACATTACAATAGGATGGTGGCTAGTAAACTGGACAAGGCCTTTACTAATGACCATGCCCTAGATAAATGGGACAACATTTATAGTATCACTCTCAAAAATATTGCTTCTGATCACCATAAAATCTTAATTATCTTTTCCCATAACACTAAAAAACCTAGGTCCCCTTTCATATATAACACTGCTTGGTCCTCGGACCCAGAATGTATGAATATCATCAAAAAATCCTGGGATAATAGTCATAGTCAGAAGGATGCATTTACCTGCCTGGTGAAATTGAAAATTCTTAAGCAAGTTCTCAAAATCTGGTGCAATTATAAAACAAATGAAATAGACAATAATATCACCCTTTTGTAAAAATAACTTTCTCAAATTCAAATGGCTAGTACCTCCTCTAACTTTTCTCAAGACGCTCAACATGAAAGCATCATTTCCTCTAAACTTATCACCCTGCTCAACTTTAAGGACAACCTTAAAAAGAAAATCTTTAAAGCCAAATGGATTAATGACAGGGATAGAAATACTAAATTATATAATTCCCTTCATAGAGTTAGAAAATCTTATAGGCCTCTTTCCTATCTTAGAGAGGGGGGTCGGATTCTTGACATTGAGGAAATCATTGCTAATCATGTGATATCTTATTTTCATAATATCTTAAATGGAACTGTGATAGATAAAGATATTATGTCTAATGTCATTCCCAAGCTGGTTACTAAGGAATAGAAATCTTTGATTAATAGTATCCCTCTTGACCAAGAAATTAAAGACACAATCTTTAGCCTAAATGCTGACGGTGCTCCTGGGCCGGATGGTTTTAATAATGGTTTCTATCAAAAACACTAGGATGTGATTCAGGAGGATGTTTGTCACATGGTGAAAAAATTCTTTTCCAGAGGCATTCTCCCTCGTGGATTAAATTTTCTATTCCTAGTCCTCATCCCGAAATCTAAGAATGTGGATGAACTACACTTCTTCAGGCCCATAGCTGTCATAAACTCTCTCTTCAAGATTATCGCCAAATTAATTGCAAATAGAATTTCTGCTATTTGAAATAGAATTGTCTCCTAAAACCAATTTGGATTTATAAAAGTAAGATCTATTCAAGATTGTATTTGATTTTCCTATGAATCCAAAAATCTCTTAAATAGGAAAAATCAAGGAGGGAATGTTTCCATTAAACTTGACATTGCAAAGGCTTTTGATACCATCGATTGGAATTTCATATATAAAGTTATTATGCAGTTAGACTTCAATGATAACTTCATAAAAAGAATTAAAACCCTGTTTAATTCAGCCCATATTTCAATTCTCATTAATGGTTCCCCTAAAGGTTATTTTAAATGTTCCAAGGGAGTTAGACAAGGTGAACCTCTCTCGACAATTCTTTTCTCCATTGCTGAAGACTATCTAAGTAGACTGCTTACGCAATCTATAGAAAAAGGTAACATTAAATATATCTCTACCTCTAGAAACTTGAATGCACCCTCGAACCTTATTTATATAAATGACATTATTCTCTTTATTCAGGGGACAAAATAAATGTGAATAACCTTAAGGCCATCCTGCTTCACTACCAAGAAGTGTCAGGTCAACACATCAACTAGCACAAATCTTATATTTACTTTGGCAAAGACTTTCCCCCCTGTAGGAAACTCAATATCACCAATACCTTAGGTGTTAAGGAGGGAACATTACCCTTAAATTATCTTGGTGTTCCCATCTTTTGGGTTAGACCCAAAGCGGCTTAATTATCCACCATCATTGATCAAACGCTACGACACCTTTCTTCTTGGAAGGGTAGGAACCTCTCGATGGATGGGAGAATTTGTCTTGTTAATTACACTATTGTCTCCAAGTTGGTTTACTCTATGATGATTTAAAAATGGACGAAGAGTCTCCTAAAGTGCATTAATGTGGCCATTAAGAACTTTGTTTGGACTGGGAGTACTCTAGAGAGAAAACTGGTTACTGTTCCCTAGACCACTTGCTGTAAACCGATTGAAAAAGGGGGTATTGGTATTTAAAACCTTTATTATTTTAATGAAGCTCTTCAAGACAAGCTCACATGGAACCTCATTCATAATAACTATCCTTACACGGATTTTCTTAGGGATTTTTTCCTTCACAAACTTAGAAATAATCAGTCTCACTTTCTCACGTCTTCTATTTTGTCTGCCATTAAAAACACCTTCACTTCCATTATGACAAACTCCAGATGGATGACTAGTAAAGATTCAAATTTAAATTATTGGTTGGATAACTGGAATGGCACTCCCCTGATATCTTTAATGCCCAATAACCAACCTACGCTCCACACCAATGACACCATAAAGAAAGTCATACATTCTCAAAATTCGTGTTTACCTGAGGATATCAAACACACTGTTGACAGTTATCCCTTCACTAATACGGAAGATTTTCTTATTTGGTAACCTGCTCACAATGGGGTGCTTGACTCTAAAAATTACTACAAACACTTATTAAACAATGAGGAGAACAACTTATCCTGGTTAAAAAACTTAAACAAAGCCTGGTTAAAACCCTCAAGATTCACCCTAGTTTGGTGTATCGCCCATGGTAGAATCCCCAAGGATACACGCTTACAAGATTTTGGGATTAATCTTTGTTCTAAATTCTGTATGTGTAACCAAAATTGAGAAGATATTAATCACCTCTTTCTTTATTGTGATATGAAAATGGCTCTCTGGCATTATATTTTTGACATTTTTGAGTGTAGATGGTTGTTTTGTAGTTCTATAACCTCGCAGATACAGTGGTGTATGGACCAACCTGACTCCCAATAGATCAAGAATCTTTTGGTTGTAGCTATTGTGGAGCTCCTTCATGTGATATGGCATGGTAGAAATGATCTTACTTTCTGTAACAACTCATTCAAGCTTAATTCAGGTAAATGGAAAATTCTCATCACAATACAGGAGGCTAATTCGATTAAAAAAGATGCAACAACTTGGTATGTGACCTTGGGATTCGTAGGCCTATTGGAGTTGAGGGGGATTACCCTCAACCTAGATCTACCTTTGAAGTTTTTTGGCAGCCCCCTTCCCCAGGATAGATTAAAATCAATGTGGATGGTGCCTCTAAAGGAAACCCTAGCCCAGTGGGTTGTGGCGCCATCTTTAGAAATCACCTCGACCAGACACTCGACTGCTTCTATGGATATTATGGTTTTGCTTCCTCATTGGAAGTTGAGATGATGATCATTATCCATGCTATCTCATTCTCTAAGCTGCACAACTGGAACAATATCTAGATTGAAAGTGACTCCACCACTATTGTCCATGCCATCTAGAATGGTACCATTCATCTTGCTTGGACACTCACTGCATGCTGGATGGACTGCCTAAACTCGCTCTCAGATATCAACTTCATTGTCACTCATACGTATCATGAAGCAAACAGGATCACTAATGGACTTGCTAATATGGGGGTTTCACATGATATGCTTTGGAGGGATGATATTCCACCTGAGTTACTCCCACTTTATGTTAGGGATGTGAATAAAATTCCTTATTTCAGACTTGTGTAACCATTTTTTTTCTATCAATAAATTTTGTGTTTTGGTCGTTGACCAGAACACTACCTTTTCTATTTTAAAACCCAAGGATTATGTATCCCCCTAAGCCCTACACCTCTTTAGACTTTTTAGTATCATTTAATGTTTAAGGGGTGGGGGCACCTTCTATATGTTTCATTTTTATGAGGATAGTGATTCATCAAGGAACACTAATTTCCATTTACCATTCACATTGGAGTTTAACTTTAGGTATTAAAAAGTTTAAATGGAATCAAATTCCATTTCAACTATTTTAGGATTATTCTCTCATACTCAACACAATTCACAACCTTATCTACTATGGTATCTTTTACCAAAATGTATTTCTACTTTTAAAATAGGAAGAACTTTCTCTCTCCAAACATTCTACCTAAATTATTTTTCATTATACAAATTATTATATTCCTTGACACTAAACATTCCTTCACAGGTCCCTTCTACATGGGACTTCCCTATTTTTGTAATATATGAATTATTCCCATTCTTCCAAGAACTTTTTTTTTGTCTCTCTAAGAGTTCAAGCATTTAGAGACAGTTTTGGAGCTTGTCTTCTTACCAGGTTCAGTATATAAGTGTTCCATGTGATGGTTCTGAAATATTTTATATAATGGGAATGATTTATCATTGTGTTCATACTGATATACTCTTTCAATTAAAGTATAAATATCACAAAATTTCAACTTGAGAAATGGATAGTATTATATGAAAAAATGGTATGATGTCCATACCTTGTATGTTGTGGTTAACATCCTTATTTTAATTCATCCCAAGAGGAATCTAGACCTTGAGTGGGTAGATCTAAATCCTTCATATATGGATTTTATAAACCCCAAATTACATATATTCAAGAGTAAGGGAGATCTAAATAACCATCACATGAAATTCAAATCATAGTACAACCTTAAAACCAGATCATTGATGAAACAATATGGTATAAAATATCATGGAGGGCTATGCTGCATTGACTGGAAGCATCGGGGAGGAGGACTCCGTAGTGATAAAGGTTGTCGGGGAGGAGGGTGCCACGGTGAGATAGGTCTCTAGGGAGGAGGGTTCTGCTGTGAGAGAGTTCATCGGGGAGGAGGGTGCTGCAGTGAGAGAGTTCTTCGGGGAGGAGGGCGCTGAGGTGAGAGAGTTCATCAGGGAGGAGTGTGCAGCAGTGAGGAGAGGTCGGGGAGGAGAGTTATGGGAGGAGAAGTTGTCGGAAAGGAGGGCACTGTAGTGAGGAGAGTTCGGGGAGGGAGAAGTCGTCGGGGAGGAGTAGTGTGAGGTGAGTAGCGGATCGGGGGAGGATGAGCCCGATACAAAATAGGGGAAAAATTGATGGAAGCTGTATAACCATGGTGGCTTAATTAAACCATGGAAATTAGAAAGATATAGCCACAGACTAATAAAACCGTGGCTATAGGTCCATGGCTATAGGTCCGTGTAATCACCTTCTCCTAAGAATTATTTATTTGAATTATAGCCTCTTATTTCTTCATGTTCCTCAAAGTCTTAGCTAAGAAATTCAATTAAAATTTAGTAGGAATAGAAATTGAGTTTTCTATCCATGGAACTTCAATAAAACTTCTTATTTTTCAGTTCATATATTTCAAAAAAAAAATCAGCAGGACTTAAAAAATATAAATCCAACTATAGGAAATTTTTTTATCATACAATTTATAGATTACACTAGATCAGTGCAGACACTTGATGGGGGTTCCATCAATTGTGGTTCAAAAATCAAGGTTCCGAGGAGTATTCAATAGTCTCATATGTATATAGAAAGAAATATAAATCGAAATAACCTTTCTAATAGATTTTATAATATATTTATCATCCCCCACACTTCCAGTAGGTAAGTAAAAACTCTCAACCTTCAGCAGGTTACCAAAATTAAGGAAAAATTCAAGATCCATCCATGAAGGACTTGTAGAGACAGACAGAGTACCGAGGTAATCAACAATATACTTTGACAACCCATGGTTCTAAGCTTAAGGAGTTAAAAAGCCAATATGGAAAAGGCCTTATTATTTTAAATACATTGATAAATCAAGGTTCGGTTAAACACTTATCTTAACCAATTATTAACCCAAAGTGTTATTTATATAAGAATTGGTAGGGAGGTATAGGGTAGTGTGGATTAACCTCTAGAAGAAAAACCTAAGACTAAACACCTAATGGGAAATGAATAAGATCCTATGGGGAAACAATCTCCTATGTGTTTATCACATCGTGGTTTCGGAACAATATTGTGATATTTCATATATCCATCACTATGAAACATAGATTTACATTAACCAAAGTAATAATAATCAATGAATACTATATATTTATGAAATTTTCTTTTATAACTCACCATATACCATTCATCCATATTAAAATCATATCATCATAACTTCTGATTTCCAGCATTTGCAGATTTAAACTCTATAAGACAATCAAGCCCAATGGAAATTAGAAAAAAAAATCAAAGAAATCATACCCAATGCAATAAGTGAAAAAATATACCCTATCAAAGAAAAATGTGACAATTAAGAAGACAAGAAATTGAAAAAAAAATCTTAACCAATGAAAATTGAAGAGGCTGTGAATATGAATTCAAAGAAACCCTTCTTAGTGGCAGAAATCATAGGGCATGTGAGGAATTATAACCATCCTAGTTTATATGTATGTGACTGTGTATTGGAGAAAATCAGATATAATTGAAACCCCAACAGCATAAATAGAATACAAATGTGAGGAAATAGAAAACAAACCCTAACACACCCTACCACAGGCCACTCACAAGCTGTGAGTCATGGACCACCCATCAGTGAGATGTGGATGGGTGCTTAGAATGTGTGTAGACTAAAAAAACATGTGATTCGAGGAAGAGGGTGTCCTGAAGGTGGAGGCAGAGGTGGAGATGCATCATAAGAAGAGGATTTCGGGGAGGTTGGGTGGCTGCGTCATTGGAGGAGGATCGTCCTGAGGTTAGGTGGCTACGTCATCGAAGGAGGATCAAGGTTGGGTGGTCGCATTGTTGTCGGAGGATATCGATAGGTGGGTGGTAGCATCGGGCAAGGAGGTCTGCCGAATCACATAGGAGACATCGATATTGGGTAGAATCACGAGGGTTGGGGGCATAACACCACAGGTAAGTTAATACCTGTGGGGATATCTTAGGTTATAGCCACGTTTTTTTTAAACCGTGGATATATAGGTGTGAATAAATCCTTTATTTCTAGTAGTGTGATTGCTTATGGTTTTCTACAGCTTAGGACACATGAGAAGAACTATGCGACCCATGATCTCAAGTTGGCAGTGGTAGTCTTCGCGTTGAAAATGTAGTGACACTACCTTATGTGTGAGTGGTTCATCGTATACTCTGACCACAAGAGCCTCAAGTACATATTCTCACAGAAGGATCTGAATTTGAGGCAAAGGTGTTGGATAGAGTTCCTCCAGGACTATGATTCTAAGATCATCTATACTCCTGGGTAGGGGAACAAGGTGGAATATTCTCTTAGTAGAAGATCGAGCTCACATCTGTTGAGTGAGGTGATGAAACAGTTGGCCTCGTTACAGTTGTCCTTCATGGACAAAGAGGATGAAACTTACATTCAGTTGATGGTTCTCACCCCTCCACTCTCACAGTGAGTTAGGTAGGTACAACTTGGGGATGTCGACTGTGAGGATTTATGTGCTCAGTTATCCTTAGGGCATGCCCATAATGGATATTTTCAAGGTGGGGAGCATGCATTTATTTTCAGATGATGCACTATTGTACTAGTGGCTTTGCGGGAGGAGGTACTGATGGAGTTTCATACACCCCCCTTAGAAATACATCCTAGAGTGGTGAAGATGTACCAGGATATCTGATGATAGTTCTGGTGGTCAGGCATGAAGAAGGTAGTAGCAGAATTTGTTTCTCGATGCCTTACGTGCTAGTAGGTGAAGGCCGAGCACTAGGTTCTAGTGGGATTATCTCACCCCTGGAAGTTCTAGAGTGGAAGTGGGATGAAATATATATGGACTTCATGACAGGATTAACACGGACGTCCAAGGGACATGATTCCATCTGAGTGATCGTTTACTGACTCACTAAGTCGGCCCACTTCCTAGCTATCAGAGAGAAGAGTTCCATGGAGAGCTTGAGATGCCTCTATGTGTAGGATATAGTTCAACTTCATGGATTCCCTTCGAAAATAGTCTCAGATCGAAACATCCGCTTCACATCCTGGTTGTGGAAGGGATTTTGGGAGGCTTTCAGAACTCAGTTATGCTTGAGAACAGTGTTCCATCCCCAGATAGATGGTCAGACTGAGAGGACCATTCAGGTTCTGGAGGATATGTTGTGGGCCTATATCTTGGACTTTGGTCATAGTTGGGAGGACCACCTACCACTAGTGGAGTTTGCATACAACAATAGCTACCACTCCACCATTGGTATGACACCGTTTGAGGCTTTATATGGGAGACCATGTCGGTCACCACTTTGCTGGACCGACCCTGGAGAGTCAGCACTTATGGGTCCATAGTTGATGCGAGCTACCACCAAGAAGGTGCAGATCATCCAGGAATAGATCAAGACTGTACAGGACTGACATAAGTCTTATGCTGATAGACGACGAAGACCTCTGGAGTTTGAGGAAGGGGACCATGTCTTCCTTAGGGTTTCACCTTGGTAAGGGTTGTGGAGATTTGGTCAGGGAGATAAGCTATCTCTGAGGTTCATCATACCTTTTCAAATACTGCACAAAGTTGGTGAGGTGTTGTACCACCTAGCTCTACCACCATAGTTACACCAGGTACATGATGTCTTCCACGTGTCGCAACTGAGGAGGTACATGCATGACCCATCACATGTCATCAACTGGGGTGAGCTGGACATCGAGGATGGAGTGACCTTTTCTAAGTACCAGATGGAGATCGTGGATCGGCAGAAGAGGATCCTTCTTGGGTGATTTATTCCCTTGGTGTGCATTCGTTGGTAGCATGAGAATCATTAGGAGAGAACGTGGGAGTGGGAGACTCAGATTCGTGCCCAGTATCCATATATTTTTGATTATCCCTTGTTTTGTATTTTCAGGGATGCAAAGCCCCAAGGTGGGGAGAATTTAATGTCTCTAATTTTCCGTGTATTATTTTTAAATATTATATGGAATTATTTCAAGACCAGAACTTTCGACGGTGTGCGATTCCGAGGCCCGGAGTGCCCAGAATAAATGGTTGAAATTAATTAAACTTTAAAGAGCATATGTGAGAAGTTTTCCTAAAAAAGTGGAATAACTTTTAAATGGGTGCCTGGATCAGAAATCTGAGGGCACCGTTTCGTTCAAAGAAGAGACTTTTCCTTAGGCGGGGCCTAACATCGACCAACACGGTTCAGCTGTAAGAGTTAGTTTTTTTGGACGTTTTAATGGAAATAAAATAAAATAAATAATTTATTTTATTTTAAATGTTTCCATAATGCAACGATGCTTATTTTTTTTAAATAAGTAGGTGTCCAGGGTTAGACTCATAGCCCTGGATAACTCCCTATAATACTCTAGAGCTTTGGAGAGGATCCAACCTTGGGGGATTTTTGACAGACGTCGATGAATGACGATGCATGGATCATTGCGTAGCGTGATCAAATCCCAACGGATGACCGATCTCCCTCTTTGTTGATGACCGAGGTAGGGGTTGTTATTTTAATTCTTATCTTTTCCATTCTTGGATTAAATGACGAATGCAGATTAACCCACAAACAGGGTGATCCGCGGACCATGCGTTCTTGTGGGAAGGTGTTATTTTCCATTTCTTTGGGGTTTGATTCGGGAATATGATTGTGATAATTGTGGTATTATTTTTTGATTTGCTTGTTAAAAATATTAACGGGAGTTGATCGATGCTATGACGAATAATGGTGGAGGTTTGTTCCTCAATTTGGTTTGTTGAATTTTCCTTCCTCTTTTATTTGTGTTCTTTGTGTTCTTCGCGGGGTGAAGAACAACAGATCATTGCACGTCCATTTTGAAATGAAATGATCCAAAATTATAGATTCAACGTCATGATGACCTAGAGAAGGTGTGACAACAATAGAGGATGATTAATCGGCTCGTATCTGGAGAGACTATTTTTCGAGCGTTCTTCATGCGGGTGGATCAATATGCGTTTTTAGGGCCGATCAGAGTCCTGTATAAGGACCCACACACAGTGTTCTTTACGATTCTGGAAATTTCCATAATACACGACATGTATCCCAAAGAACACGGTGTATAGGTCTAGCTAAGTGGCGGCTAGGGTTATGCGGTACGTGAAGTGATGGCACGACATGTTCTCTAAAGAACACTATGTGTGGGTCCTTACACGGGACTTGGTGTGTATCCTAGGTGATACATAGACACGGGGTGGAGTACACATTGTGTACTCCACCACACGGTCATATGAGGCCAGTAGTGCAGGTCACCCCGTGTGACGATTACACAGGTTGGCACACATGGGTTGAGGCCATGTATGGGTACACAACCAGCATACACAGAGCAGACCCCAGATACTTTGACATGGCATGTGATCCTTTCTACATGCCGTGTAGTTTCATTTTACATGTTAAGTCTTATGACACATGCCGTTGTACACGGGCAATACCTGGGGTCAGAAGACATAGCGTGCGACACTTATACACGCCGTGTAATTCTCATTACATGGCTTGATCTTCTTTTCCATTGTATCTTGTACATGTTTTGTTTGGGTTAGTGACCCTTCTTTTCATTACCCTGAAGGTCAGGTATAATTTCCATTCACAGGAGTATGATACCTTCACCAAGACTTCCTGAGATAGAGTCAGGTATCCCTCTAAGAGGCCCAAAGCGAGATCCTCTATCCATTCTTGACCCTAGGTAGAGTCAGGTATCGATATGACTATTCCCACAGGGTGTCAATCCTCTACCTTGTAGGTGAATCCAGATGATTCACAGTATCTGCCAAGGCCATGGAATAGATCCTCATATATGTATTGTGATCTTTCCCCACTCAGGAGTGTGTTCTCCTAGAATGAGTGTATCTATCTCTCATGGATTTTCCCAACGAACAATACTTCTCAGACAGACGACATCAGAGCTATCAGACTCATGGAGTGAGTTCATCTAGACAAGTGCTTCGTAGAACCTTCAAACTGAATCCCTAGCGGTGGTATGCAGTTGTGTGACTTGTCTCTAGACTACAGGTCTGGGTTTTGAGTTTATCTAGATTGTGTTCTCCTATTATATGTTTAGTATACATATACTATGCAGAGCTGACTGTACCTTTACATTGTGTATTTCTTTGTGGTTTTCGGGGTCATCTACTGAGTATTGTTATACTCACCCCTGTACGGGCTTTGCCCGCACGTTTCGTGTCTTGAGTAGATGAGAAACCTTTTGATGGAGTCTAGGGAGGACCGGGGTAGGACCAGGATTTTTGAGTTCCCTACAGGCCGAGGTGTTCCTACGACTACGAGCAACAGTCCCAGTACCTCTTTGTGCTTACAGGTTGGACTTTTTTTAGTTTGTAGTCTCTTGTTTTTGGTGGGATTGTATTCTAGACCAGTTTACTTTCAGTACTTTACCTTCCGTCGTACTCTGTTTGGTTGGGTTTAGTTGCATGCATGCATTTTGTTCCTTAGTGTTTTTTTTTGCATTTCAACATTTTTGGGCTTAGAGATGTGTGTGTGTACAGGTACTTTCCTCCCATGTTAGTAATATTCCTACTCAGTGCTAGTCACCAGTCCCTGGCCTATTGGAGGTGGGCTTTGGGAGTCGCGGAATGGGCCCCACTAAGACGGGTTGTGACAGGTTTAACATTTAATTTAGAGTACATAAATGCAGCAACAAACAGATAACAACATGAGGTAACATGATGTATATTACAAAAAAATGTAACCTGGTTATTGAACTCTCCTTTTCTTTTTTAAAGGTTGAAGGGATTTGACCCCTCTATCGACGATCGAAATCCCTTCATTATGGTCTCCTCTAACATACAAAACTCTATCTACATTGGGACCACTGTGAAATGATTGCAATTTCCCAATGAAAGGGTCATCCTTAGTTGAATTTTAATTTGATCCTTTAGTGGTTTTGGTCGATAATTGAACAATTGACCACTTTTGGTTTGCGAGATCTAGAACATAAAATACTTTTACTATATGTGATGTCATTATAAACAGTTCTTCTTTGTACCATTCCTTACTAAATTCAACTTTCATGAATCCCAATTCATCTATTTTAACAACACTCATGTTATCAACCCACTTTTATTGAAAAATAAACACTTGGAATGTTGTATAATCCAACTCCCATATTTGTTTTATAATTCCAAAGTATGACATATTAGCGTAAATTGGATTTCTATCTTTAGTATCAGAAACATACATCACTTCAACCACGAGTGTAACTCTACTATTTTGCATGGTACTGTCTTCATCATGCTTATTTGTATAGAATGTATAACCACTAATTACATAACCATTTTAAGATAATACATACACACTTGGTTCTCCAGTTATCCATCAAAGTTATTTTGAAATTGAATCTGGATTTTTATTTGACTCTTTTAAAATATGGTCCTGAAACCATCATATAAACTATTGATTATGTGTATTTGATATCCGTATTTCAACCCTTTATGGATTCAAATGCCTAAGAATTTCTTTATGGATTTAAACATATGGTAAAACCTCGAAACTGTTATGAAAAATGTAAAGGTGAGCCTACTCCTAATATGTAATATTGATTGTGACAACATCTCTTCCAGAAATTCCTTCACCCACAAGCCGCCCAGTGCGACAAGATTTCGGTAGACCAATTCATTCCACACCAGACAAGTATTTGGTATAGAATTCAATAGCTTCCTAAAAAATATATTGCTCCACAATACAACCCTCTCTCCAATTTCAATTTTTGACATACCCTTTCAAAATCTTGATATACCATTCAATGGGGTACATCCATATATAATTTACTAGACCACATAGTCAAATCTATCTCACCAATTGAACCATAAAATGAACCATCATATCAAATAATGTTGGTGGGAGGAATATTTTCAATTAACATAATATGACGACAATTTCTCTTTTCATAGTTGGCAATTTCATTTAGTCTATAACTTTGCTGCATATATCTTTAAAGAAGAAAAATATCTTGGTTAATGTATGATTTACATTCTTAGAAAAAATGCAATGTAAAGCTATATGCATTAGATCTTTTATTAAAACATGCCAATCATGTGATTTTAGACCCTTTAACTTTAAATCGGTCATTGATATAATGTTCTTGATATTCGATGAATACCCATCTAGAACCTTTATGTCATTCAAGAAGTTGGAAAACTAATATCTCTCCTGCTTGGAAAGAGTGTAAGCAGCTGGAGGAAGAAAAGTTCATTTTCACCCTTCACTAGCGCCAACACTTCTCGTATTCCCATGTCAACCATGTCCAACCTAGCCTTAATTCTATCCTTTGTTTTTCCAGGTGCATTTAGAAACATGATGATGACACCATCACATACATTTTTTTAACATGAATAACATCAAGAAAATACCTGATGTGCAGAAAATTCCAGTATGGTAATTCAAAAAAACTAATCACTTTTTTCAACTGTTTTTCATAATTTTTTTTGAAAACAGTTTACCAAAAACAGTATCCACATATTTTACTTTCTAAAATAGTTGATCACCTGTTAGTGGAGATGATGTTGTACATTCTTCTGAACTTCCATCGAATGATGTCGTCCAAGATTGGTACTTATGCCATCAGGGTAGAAATTTGCAATGTCCTAGAAACATAGTTTTCGATTAATGTTTGAACCTAATTGACTGTGTACCTTTTTCACAGAAGGGACATGTAACATCTCATTACCTTTATTGGGTAAGTTTTCCCCTCTCTCTAAGTTCACTTTTGGTTCAAATTCTTTAGAGGTGGTTTTCTAGATTTTATGTAGGCTGTAGAGAAGTCACACACTATGTAACCATGCTACACACGGTGTAATGATTATTGGGTACAAGTCGTGAAAGGGAAGATCATGTTGCGAAGGGTTACACATCTTGAACGGGTTTACATGAAGTGACTTGCTAAAATGTTAGTTTTTAAGCTAAGGCAATTTATTTTTCAGCGTACTTATCTAGTGTGGACTTCAAGATGTGACCAGGGGTTACACATCGTGACTCGGCCCACACACAGTTTTAAAACACATGTTTGATAGTTTTTCACAGCCCTTTCTTTCCATACTCTTTCACCCTTAACCCAAGGTCTCTCCTAGGTGATTTTCAGATACTCATTTCCTTCTAGATCGATCTATGTGTCATCTGATCCATGTTGTGTTTTGCGGTGCATCTCTCTGGGTAAGTTGTCTTTCCATTTCTTCATTGCCTTTGATCATAACATCACTGTTGGGTAAATATGGAATTTCTTCTTGGTTTATTCCTAGATATGTTGTTTAATCTTATTATGTAGGACTTTTTTCCTTCTTTGATCATGGTGCGGTGGGTGTTCATCTTTGAGGTATGTGGGTTTTCTCTCTTTCTTCGACCCCTTGCCTTCTAAATTGAATCAATATTGATGTGGATTTTATTCTAGGGCCTTCATCAATGGGTTAGGTTTCATTGATTTTGGATTCCTTTGCGGGCATGTGAAACCTGAGTTTTGAGGTAGGTGGTTCCATCTCTAGATTATATTGATGAACCTGATTTTTTTGCTTTATAAACTGTTTTGTATATTGAAACTGGCATGGTAGTTTTGTGTGTGTTGAAAAGATTTTTAGTGAAAAATGGTTCTTCCCTGGATATTGATAAATGGAGAGAAAATGGGTATTTTCAAACATTAAATTGGAAATTGTGAAATGGTTTTCAAAGCATTGAAATGATTTTTGAAAAAGAGCACATGGGTTACTTTGGGTACTTAGGTGAAAGGTTTAGCTTGGGGCTATCATCCATTGTTTTGTGATTTATCAAGAAGGATGGTATTGGGTCTTTCCTCTGTTTCCTAGGCCCATTGTTCTAGGGGACCGATATTGACATTTGGGGGGGGGTACTCATGGGGCATTTCTATGCTTCCCAGGCCTTTTGTTCTAGGATCAGATTTGTGCACTTGATTATTATGGTATGAGTAGTCTACAACTTGAACATGTAGTATTCCTTGGTGTTGTGACACCCATGCTTCTATTTTTTATTGCTTGGCTTTCTGAGTTAGCCTTGATATGCATGTTTATGCTTGTGTAAAATGATATGGAAAATGTGCTTTGAAATTGATATACCTACTTTTGTTTAAAGATTTAGAAAAAAGGAAATATTTACCATGTTTTATATAAAAATTATTTACTGCTTATCATACCATGTTTTTATTTAAAATGAGCATACGAGATTTGTTATACAAAGTCTTGTTATGGAACACTTAGGTGGGATCCTACTGAGCCTATTAGCTCACACCCTATGCACCTCTTCGATGGTGTGTAGACCTTTATTTGTATTCTAGTGTAGGGAAAGGAAAGGCGACAGGGTTCATGTTAGCTGGTGGTGAGATGGTGGGAGTTCTTCTATACCATCATTTATAGTATCTATGTGATTTTTAGTCCTTGTTGTTGGAATTATCTTGAAGTTTTTGGCTACTTTTGCTATTGTCTGTTTCCACTGTTTCCTTATAGTTATGGCATACATATTCGCTAGTCTTCCATTGTTTTTTTCTTACTTTATATATATGTATTTCATGTGGTTGTTTAGGTTGGGAGAAATCGTTCCCTCTGTTGTGTTGTTTGATCCCTTGGTGAATTGTCGCTAACCCATGGGGATCAGAAATTCCCTTCGGGTATGTGATGGAGTGGGTCAGGTGCTGGGTTTGAGGGAAACCCAGGCCAGTTCATCACAGTTTGGTATCAGAGGTGGTTTATCCTCAAGAGTACTTATCTTGGGACATCTATTAGACTAGAGATAATATTGTCAGGACTTGGGAGGTATGTTGCGATAAGTGCCTAACCAGCTTTTTCGTAACGAGACTCAAGTTTCCATGGGATTTTGGGATGTGTGTCTCCAATATTGGTTTTTTTGTTTTAAAAATCGTAGTTTTTTCTTATAGGTTTTCTAGTTTGAGATGAGATTTGTTCTATTTTCTGATTGTTCTTGTGTTTCGGTGTGCAGTAGTATGCCTCTGAGATGTCTTCCATGAGTTCCTCAAGAAGGTTCAGATGATGCTCCTCAAGGGAACCCACCTATAGATCATAACCTCATTAATACTATCATATGGGAAATTTGTGCTGTCGATTAGGATGTTCCACAAGTTCATAATGCAGTGGTTGAGGTACAACCAGGAGCTGGAGGAGAGAAAGATCGATCACAAGAGTTCTTGTGCAAGAAGCCACCATCTTTTAAAGGAATGACTAAATCTCAATAGGTGGAGGATTTGTTGGTCAGGATAGATCAAATCTTCAACTTCCTGTAGACACCTGAGAATATCAAGGTGAATTGTGCAATATTCAGACTCGAGGGATCTGACAAGTGATGGTGTGATTCTATGGTCCAAGTATATATGAACGTAAAATTGGATTGGAAGGGTTTAAAAACCCCATTCTTTCAGTAGTTTTTTCTAGATTTGCTAATTTTGGTGAAGTATCTAGAGTTCCTATTACTGTAGTAGGGAGAACATTCAGTGTCGGCATACACCAACTGATTTTCTGAGCTTGTCCATTTTTTCTCCGGATGTGGTAAAAAATGACCAGCTGAAAGTAAAAAAATACCTATAAGGTTTGCGACTGGATATCAGATCGCAAGTTTTTATGCTGAAAATTTACACCTATGTGGAGATGGTATACAAATATATTATGGGAAAAATGAATATGGTCGACAAGGTTAGATTTTCCACCTCTTCTCTTCCATCGGTTGGCATCTTCACTAGCATGCATGGGAAGAAGAGGAAGTGGTAGGATCATCACATAAGTGGTGGAGGTGTGTCTCAACAGTGAGCCTCCTATTCACCATTCATCATAGAAGGCAGTGTGCCTCTGAAATTCTATTAGTTTGTCAAGGGAGGACACACTAGGCATTCTTGTCCTATGCTCACGAAGATGTGCAATAGTTGTGGATGTGTTGGTCATCTACATCACTTCTGTCAGGCTATGACTACGCCTGATTATGGTCAGGTTTTGTTAGATCCAAAGGCTACCACGATGCAGTCAGAAGCTTCAAAGACTATAGGGATCTAGCCACAAGCCTTAGGAGTGAAGCATTTTCATGCAGTAGATGAGTTTCCAGTGGAAGTTGATGCATGTCTGACAATAGTGAGAGGTACTATCCTTATTTCATCTTCAATAACAATTGATTTATTTGATATTGGTGTATTTCACTCATTTATGTTTGCACATTTTGTTAATGTTCTTAAAATTCCAATGGAACTTATTTCCTTTATAATGGAGTTAGATACACCTATTGGAAAGAGGAAATAGCATGGGTTTCAATGTTCTTGTTCGTTGAAGATAACCGATATGAAGTTGGTTTGAGATTTTCTCATTCTTGATTTGGATCTGTTTGATGTCATCATTGGTATGAATTGGCTTATTGCTCATCGAGCTGAGGTTGATTTTTATCATCAGCGTGTTTCATTTCTTGTTGCCTATGGGAGATCTCATGTGTTTTAAGGGGAGTGGGACCCGAGGTCTAGCCGTGTAGGGCCTTCCCACCCAAATCTTAGGAGTTTGTTGTCTTCTGTCATGTTTGATCCCAATGATTTCTATCCTTTTATTGATTTTCATGTTATTGTTCTAGAATTTCCTAACTTTTTCCTAGAATATTTCTTTGGTCTTCCTTCAGAGAGAGAGGTAGATTTTACGATTGACCTAGTGCCAAGAACGCAGCTGATATCGATAACTTTTTATCATATGACACCAGCATAGCTAAAATAACTCAATATTCAGTTGGATGACTTGTTGTAAAAAGGTTTCGTTCACCCTTGTGTTTTTACTTGAGCATCCCCAGTGCTCTTTTCTAAGAAATAAGATGGTTCACTTATTTTATGTGGGGACTATCGAAAGTTGAACCAGGTAACAGTTAAGAATAAATATCCTTTGCCTCTTGTGGATGATCTATTTGATTAGTTAAAGGGGGAAAAGTGCTTTTCAAAGATTGATCTTCGGTTGGGGTATCATCGACTCAGAGTTCGGGAGTCTGATATACCGAAGACAACATTCAGGAGCATGTATAGACATTACGAATATCTTGTGATGCCTTTTGGTCTGACTAACGCTCCTTTAGTTTTTATGGATTTGATAAATCATATATTCCACCAATATCTTGAAACTTTTGTGGTAGTGTTCATGAATGATATTATGGTTTATTAAAAATTTGAGATTGAGCATGAGAACCATAAGATTCTGGTTCCGGAAATTTTGAAAAGTCACCATTTGTATGGAAAACTTTCGAAATGTAGTTTCTGGATTCATGAAGTGAAGTTCTTAGGGCATAAAATTTCTGATCATGGATTATTAGTTGATCCAAAAAAGGTAAAGGTTGTTTTTTCATGGAAGGAACCATGAAATGTCTTGAGATACGAAGCTTCCTTGGTCTTATTGGATACTACCGACAATTTTTCAAGGAATTCTCTAAGTTGGTGCCACCTTTGACTGCTCTTACTAGGAAAGTGGTGAAATTCACCTAGAATGAAAAGTGTCAAACTTATTTCTTTGAACTTAAAGGATTATAACATTGGTTCATATTCTGATCTTAACTGAGCCCGATAAGGGATGCATGGTGTTTTACGATGCTTTGGGTGCTGTTTTGGGATGCGTGCTTATACAGGACAACCATGTGGTAGCTTACGACTCTCGTCAGCTTCGACTACATGAGAATAATTACCTCACTCATGATTTATATCTTATTACAGTCATGCATGCACTTAAGTGTTGGAGACACTATCTTTTTGGGGAGAAGTTTATGGTATTCTATGATCATAAGAGTCTGAGCTATATATTTTGTCAGAAATACTTGAATTTCAGAAAGAGGCGATGGGTAAAATACCATCAGACGCTTGAATTCGATATTGCCTCTACCCCGGGAAAGGGAAATATTATTGAAGACTCTCTTAGTAGGAAATTACCATTACAAGATATTTTGGAATCGAATAAATAGTGGAACCTTATGGGGCTTTTCACTCAGTTGTAACTAAATACTCAGGAGGATGTTTTAGGCATGGTTCTAGCCAGTGTTCAGTTATCATCATCTCTCCTAGAGTCTATCTTTCCGAGTCAGTAGTAGGATGATGAGTTTTAGAAGACTCAAGAAAGACTTTATGGTGGGGAGACCATTTCAGGTTGGTCTCTTTCTTTAGATGATATGATTCACTTTGGGAAAAGGATTGTCATCCCAACATCTGTGAGGAGTTAAATATTGTTTGATTTTCATATATCTTTGTGGCCCGTACATCCTGGCACTATGAATATGTATTGTGACATAAGAAGAAGATTCTGGTGGCCAGGTATGAAGCATGACATCACAGAGTTTGTGCCTTGCTGTTACACCTACCAATAGATAAATGTAGAGCATTTAAAACCCTCTGATTTTCTTCAACCTCTTACAGTTCCACTTTGGAAATGGGATGAGGTATCTATGGATTTTGTTGTCAGATTACCATGGACTCCCTAAGGGAAGAATTTTATTTGGGTGGTTGTTGATCGGTTAACAAAGTCTACTCATTTCATTCTGATGAAAGGCACCACTAAGGTTGAAGATTTGGGTAAGCTTTATATGCAAGAGATCATGAGATTACATGGGATTCCTTCTGTCATTGTCTCATATAGGGATCCTAGATTTACCTCAAGGTTCTGGAAAAGTCTTCAAGATGTAATGGGAGCTCATATAAAGTTGAGAATAGCTTACCATCCATAGATGGATGGTCATATAGAGCATGTAATTCAGATCCTAGAGGATATGCTTCATGCCTATGTATTGAATTTTGGTGGGTCGTGGGATATTCATCTGGGACTAGTTGAGTTTTTTTATAACAATGGTTATCAATCGTCGATCATAAAGGATCGCTTCGATGCATTGTATGGTCTCCCGTGAAGATCACCTCTTTGTTGGGAAGAGGTGGGTGAAGTATCTTTAGTTGTACTGAGTTTGATTTAGGAAACATCCACAAAGATTCAGGACATGCGATGACATTTGTTTACAACCAAGAGTTAATATAAATCATATGCATATCAACAGTGATGTCCTTTGGAGTTTTCCGTAGGTGACTAGGTTTTCTTGAAAGTTTCTCCTCATTTAGGTCACCGTTGACTTGGAAAACTGGGAAATCTGGCTTTGAGATAGGTTGGACCATTTGAGATCACTGAACATCTCATAAAGTTTTCTTATCAGTTAACATTTCCAATTCATTTGACAAACATTCATGATGTTTTCTATATATCTCAACTCATGAAGTATCACCATAATCCCACTCATGTTCTGAGTTGGAAAGAAATTGATTTGGAGACATATGCTTCTCTTTTGGAGGAACCAGTTGAGATCGTTGACTCTCAGAAAAAAGTCTTGCGTGGGAAGTCGATTCCTTTGGTCAGAGTTCTATGGAAACAAGGATCATATTCTCATGATACTTGGGAACACGAATCATTGGTGAGGGAGTAACGACCTCATTTTTTTTTTGAGAATTTCATCTTCCACATTAATTCTTGGGGAAGGAAAGTCTTTATGGTGGGGAGTTTGTAACATCTCATTACCTTAATCGGGTAAGTTTTTCCCTCTCTCTAAGTTCCCTTTTGGTTCAAAGTCTTTAGAGGTGGTTTTTTGGATTTTCTGTAGGCTACAGAGAAGTTACATGTCGTGTAACCATGCTACACACCATGTAATGGTTGATGGGTACAAGTCATGAAAGGGGAGATCACGTTGTGAAGGGTTACACATCGTGATTGGGGCTTACATGGTGTGACTTGCTAAAAGGTCAATTTTTAAGTTGAGGTGATGGGTTTTTTGGCGTACTTATCCAGTGTGGACTTCACTATGTGACTGGGGATTACACATCATGACTTGACCCACATCTAGTTTTAAAACAAAAATTTGAAAGTTTTTCTCATTCCTTTCTTTCCAGACTCCTTCACCCTTAACCTAATGTCTCTCCTAGGTGATTTTCAGATACTCTTTTCCTTCTGGATTGATTTGTGAAAAATTCCATCCCTGTTGTGTTTTTTGATGCATCTCTCCAGGTAAGTTGTCTTTATGTTTCTTCATTTCCTTTGATCAGGAAATCATCATTGGATGATGAATTTATATCTATTGGGTAAATATGGTGTTTCTTCTTAGTTTATTCCTATATCTTTTGTTTAATCTTGTTCTATAAGCCTTTTTCCTTCATTGGTCGTAGTGCATAAGACGTTTATCTTTTAGGTATGTGGGTTTCCTCTCTTTCATCGACTCCTTGTCTTCTAAATTGAATCAATATTGATGTGGATTTGATTATAGGGCCTTCATTGATGGTTAAGGTTTCATTGATTTTGGATTCCGTTACAGGTGTGTGCGACTTGAGTTTTAAGGTAGGTGGTTCCATATCTAGCCTATGTTTATGAACCTTATTGTTTTAATTTATAAACTATTTTGTATATTGAAATTGTCATGTTTGTTTTGTGTGTGTTGAAAAGGGTTTTTAGTGAAAAATGGTTCTTCCATGGATATTGATAAATGGAGAGAAAATGGGTATTTTCAAACATTGAAATAGAAATTGTGAAATGGTTTTGAAATGGTTTTCAAAGCATTGAAATGATTTTGTGAAAAATAGCACATGGGTTACCTTGGGTACTTAGGTGGAAGGTTTAGCTTGGGGCCATCGTCCATTGTTTTGTGATTTATCATGGAGGATGGTCTTGGGGATTTACTTTGTTTCCTAAGCCTGTTGTTCTAGGGGACTAATATTGACATTTGGGGAGGGGGGTTACTCATGGGGTATTTCTATGATTACTAAGACCGTTGTTCTAGGATCAAATTTGTGCACTTGATTATTATGGTATGAGTAGTCTACGAACTGAACATATAGTATTCCTTGGTGTTGTAATACTTGTGCTTCTGTTTTTTATTTCTTGGATTTCTGAGTTAGCCTTTATATGCATTTTTATGCTTGTGGAAAATGATATGGAAAATGTGCTTTGAAATTGATATAACTACTTTTTTTAGAACTATGGAAAAAGGGAAATGTTTACCATGTTTTATATAAAATTGATTTACTTTTTATCATGCTATGTTTTTATTTAAAATGAGCATACATGATTTTTTATACAGAGACTTATTATGGAACACTTGGGTGGGATCCTACTGAGCCTGTTAGCTCACACCCTACGCACCTCTTCGGCGGTGCATAGACCTTTGTTTGTCTTCCAGTGCAGGGAAAGGCAAGTCACCACAGTGAGGCAGCGAAGTTCATGTCAACTGGTTGGATAGCTGGTGGTGAGATGGTGGGAGTTCTTCTATACCATCATTTGGAGTAGATTTTTGGTTTTTAGTCCTTTATATTGGACTTATCTTGGAGTTTTTGGCTATTTTTTATGTCGTTTGTTTCCATTGTTTCCTTATACTTATGGCATACATATTCGCTTGTCTTCCACTATTTCTTTCTTGATATATATATATGTATTCCATGTGGTTGTTTAGGTTGGGATAAATAGTTCCCTCTGTTGTGTTGTTCGATGCCTGGGTGCATTGTCGTCAGCCTATGGAGATCAGGAATTCCCTTCAGGTATGTAAAAGAATGGGTCGGCTATTGGGTTTGAGGGAAACCCAGGTCGGTTCGTCATAGGAAACCCTTGAGTTCCTTTAATGCTATATCTTGACAAATTTCCATAAACAGGAAATTCATTTATCATCCTGTACAACATGGATCTAAATGTGAAATCTTCATTTCTATAAGCATCATGAAACATAACACCTGAATCCCACAATAATTTCAAATCCTCAATCAATAGATACAAATAAACATCAATATCATTACCTAGCTGTTTTGGTCCTAATATAAGCATAAATAACATGATGTATTTTTGTTTCATGCATAACCACAATGACAAGTTATAATTTACTAACATAACAGACCATGTACTGTGAGTGCTGCTTTGAAAACCAAAAGGATTCACTCCATCTATAGATAATGAAAGAAGAAGGTTTCTTAGATTGTTTCCAAATTCAGGATACTCATGATTAATTCTATCCCACTGAGGAGAGTCTTCCAGGTGACATAGTTTTTTGTATTTATTTATTGTATTTGTGTGCCATGTCTATTTCCTTGTAGTCTCCTCACTTCCATATAGGCGCCTAAACCTTGTAATGACTGGAAAGTACCATATAACTTTCATAGGACCAAATTCATCTTTCTTGTATTGAGAAGAACCACACTTTAGGCATTATCTAAGTGATTTTTGGTCCTTGAAAAATAGTATACAGTCATTTGGTCAGACATGTATTCTTTTAGAGATCATACCCATCAAGTGTAGAATTCATTTGGCATCGTATGTTTGGTTTGGGAGCTCATTATCTTATGGGAGAATGTCATTCAAGAGAGAAAGTAATTCTGTAAAACTGGTGTCACTCCATACATTTCCTTCTTTCAAATTATACAGCTTCAGTACAACTGACAATATTATATATTTAGTGCAACCACCATACAATGACATCTTTACACAACTCTTTAACTTCTCAAACAATTTTGGGAAATCAGAAAGTTCATCTTTAACCGTCCTTGTCATTTCATCAATATTATATTCACCATCATTCACATCTACAATGATATCCTCGATACAATCTTCTTCATTATCCATACTTGCAATCATATCATATGATCCATAAAACGCAGTTCTATCCCAGCCACTAGCCACATTCTCTTTTTTCCCGTGTTTATTCCAACATTTATAACTTCGATCTATTCTGTGACAGATCAAGTATTATTCCAACTCCTATGGACTATTTTTTATTGAATAACAATATCATAAACACATACAAAGGATTTTATAAGGGTCATATGCATGATATTTTTCAAACTTGATGAACTCTTTCACTCCATCTTCATACTATTTTATCAGACGATTGGAATTCATCCACTCTTTATTCACATTCATCCTATTTTATTTGGTGATATTAATATTTAACAAAATAAATACACAAAATATTGATATAAAAATTAACCAAGGCTAAAAAAGTTATAGATTTTAAGTCTCCTTCAATATTTATCCCCAATATCCACATTCCAGAACCAAGGTCCTTCATTTGGGATTTTCTAGATAAATTAATCTTCAGCTCTTCCAGTCTTTCCTACTAAGAGAAATTCATCCACATAAAGAAGAAAAATGAAAAACTCCCATCATAATACACCTTCATATAATAACAATTATTTACATTACACTTCATGAACATTAATTCTACCATGAAAGCATTAAAATTACAGTAACACTGTCTTGGTGCCTACTTAAGCCCAAAAAAACTCCATTTGAGTCTGGAACCGAACCTTATATTCCATTTATCATGAAACCTTCTAGTTAATCTATGTAGATCTCTTCCTTCGAATCTCCATGAAGGAATATAATCATGATATCCATTTGTTCTAGAAATAAACCTTCAATGGAAACCAAGATGAGAACCATCTGAATTATTATATACTTTACTATAGGAGAGAAAATCTAACTAAAATATAATATATATAATTATTGAAATACATTTACCCTTTCCATGGTTTTATTATTGATCTACTTGTCTTCCCTATATAATATAATGGTTTTCCTAATTCTATAAAAATATAAACTTAAAATATTATGAAAAAACTACATTTTAGATGCCCTTTGAAAACTATTTATAAAATCACAATTTAAATCCATTAAAAAACCAACCATTTACACAAATTACACTTTAAAACAACACACCCTTTTTAAAATAAACCAATCAGTTCCAAACACTCTTTCAAAAAACCCAAATTCCTTTTTAAAGCATTCAAGGTAACTTCATGGCCCAACAATATTAATCATTTAAAATGAGATATGAACCTATATATTTTAAATTTTTTATTTAAAACTTCACACACCCCTAGTTAAAATGAAACTAGCATTACAAACGCTTTTAAAACATTCATATCCCTTTATGAAATCCAATCAGGTGAGTTAACAAACACTTAGCATGCAACCTAAGTCCATGCCAAGTGTTTAAATCATTTTAAAGCTATTTAAAACCAAAAAAGGTATGTTGAACACACATATTTAGTTAAGAAACATTTCAAAATACTTAAATCATTTTAAAAGATCCACTTAGGCATTTTCGCAAAGGCATAAATCCCAAGAGAGGCACTTTATAAAGGATACATGAATAAAAAATAACCAACATTTTATAAAATATAAAGCTATAAAAGGTTTATCATGTCTCTCATGAATAAATAGCATGAATCCTATAGTTTACTCTTATAATACTATTGAGGAGTGAATAAGTGATAGATAAATACATAAGTGTCACTTGTCCATGATACTTTTAAACATAAAGTCACATCTCTTCAAAGTGGGAAACCATCTTCCACTTGATGCTTGAATCATGTACTACCTAACCTTAATACTTCCAATATAGTACATTAGAAAAAATTTTCCCCTTCTTGAGGGTATAAATTAGGTCAAAGTTAAAGGACTATAGGTACTCAAACCTTCTCTGCTATCGATGGTTCATTTCACTTTGTGATTAAATATATTTCAAACACTTTTTTAGTGTATTCCAAAAATATCTCATGCTAAAGATAATACCAATAACACCTCATGGAAAGCACCATTATTTATAAATCTAGAAAAGGATTTGGGAAGTTTCTCTTATGTGTCCTTAACTGTCTGGACCCATAAGCAGCCACATGACCATCATAGACCAAAACTGTTCAAATCCCAACTCCTGATACATCACAATATAAGACATACTCATTACCCAGCTCATGTATGGTTAAGATTGGCGTTTTCATCAATATATCATTAAGATCTTATAAATATCTCTCATGAAAATATAAGAAAAGGAACCATACCACATTCTTGGTTAAGGCCTTCTTAGAGCTACCAATAAGGAAGAACCCCGGTTGACCCTCTGGTAATAACTGGAAATTCCCAAAAATATTTGGATCTCAAAAACATTCTTTGGCCTCTTTAAATAAACTATAACATCGAACTTCTCAGTTTCTAAAAATATACTATCCACTACTATAATTTTCCCCATGAAGTGAACTTCTAAAGTTATAAAAATTTGTTATCCAATAATATCATTTTACCCATGAAGTGTGCATCATAAATCCAAAACATACACTTTGATATCATGACATATAGTTGATGCTCCCTAAGTTTTCTTAAAATGATCTCTAGATATAGAGCATGTTCCTCCATCAACTGAGAATACATGATGATATGATTGAAAAATATGGCTACAAAATTATCTAAATAAGGATGGAATACCCAATTTATCTCATCCATGAACACTACTATTGTATTTTTCAAACTGAATGACATCACTATATTCTCATACAATATATACGTACTCCTAAATATAGTATGTGGTATAACAAAATACCACACTATAAATTTATGATACCTTGATATCAATTAGATCTTAGAGAACAATTTAAAACCTCTAAGTTGATCAAATAGTCTATAAATACATATAAGTTGATATAAGTTCATTTATATCACTTAGCATAACCTCTAATAGTCTAAATATATTCTCAATGATCCATTTGAATTTTTATGGAAAAAACTAAGGCACCCCAAGGGGACATGATCATTCATATGAACCCCTTCACCTTGAAGTTGTTCAATTGAGTCTTATTCTCTCATAGATCTATACGATCCATATTATATGGTGGAATAGATATATTCTTCACACCTGGTAAGAATTCAATCATAAAATCAACCTATCCCTTGGGTGGTAACCTAGACAAGTCCTTGATAAATACATCTAAGAACTTCTCAATGACAGTAGGACATACCGATTGGTGTTTCTCTCTATCATCCAAAATTACTCTAGAAAAATGGGCTATGATTCTACCCAGCTATAGAAATATAGGTCCTATATAACTAGTTTTAATATCCAACTCTCCAGTATAGACATAATCATCAACTTTGAAAAATATAATTCCACCCATCGATGAAAAAAATTGATATAGTAGATACATCACTACATGGGGGGGGGGGGTTAATTGTAGTCACAAATGAGACTCATAGTTTTCATGTCACTCAAATTTATTATTTATCGGTTATTATAATTTTTTATTAATAAAAGTATATCAATCTAAAATTTACTTATATAGTTAATTTTCAATGGAAATAAAAATCAATCAAATGAGATGCACTATCTGATAGAAATAATAACATTATGAAAATAAAGATGCAATGTAAAAAAAATTAAGAAGTCAACAATGAGAATCCTCAAGATTCTAAAAATATATTTACTATCAATCTAATTTCAATCAAATGAACATGTTTCTTTTACCCAATTTATTTGGATGATATATAGAGTTGATCCAAGGTATCCTAGATCCACACCCAAAACATCCTTGATTATATACCTATTGTAAGGTATCAAGTTTTAATCCTAAATATTCATTGATTATTATCTCATTGGTAAAAATAGGTATCTAATGCACCAAGACCCACTTCAATATGATGATCAGCGACAACTATACATTATAAATTCATCAAACACGATGATCTGGACAATACATATTCTAGCCCTAGAATATCATCAATATCCTTGATCAAAAATAGAAATTTGAAGACATATAATTGATCATGGAAAATTGTACAATGAGAAAGTACAAAGGAAATACTAAGAGCATGGAAAAAATACTCATAATGGTAGAACCTGAGGAGCTGGGTTCATGGAATAGGTGGGTTTGCAGAGGAGAAGGGTTTCACAGCAGAGGTGGGGTTTGATAATAGAGGTGGGGTATGTAGAGGAGGTGGGTTTGCGACAAAGGAAAGGTTCAAGGTGGAGGTGGGGTTCAACATGCGGTGGAGCTGAGGTTCACATCAGACGGGGTTTGGCGGTGGAGGTGATGTTCATGGCGGAGGAGGGCTTCGTGACGACGAGGGATGGATTCGCGACGGCGGAGGAGGAGTTGGCGGCATCGGAGGAGGAGGAGGAGGAGGCGACAACTGAGGAAGAGGAGGAGGAGGAGGCAGTGATAGAGTTCAGCTTCTGTGAGAGTTTGAGGCGTGTGAGAGAAGGAAGAGACTGTTAGGGTTTATTTATAAAAGCATGTAAACCTTTTATCAGTGCTAGCTAAAAAGCACTGATAAAGGTAAGTTTTATTAGTGCTAAAATATAAAGCGCTAATAAAAAATGCCTTTATTAGTGTTTTTTAGCACTAATAAAACCATAATATAATAAATTATTTATATTTTATATATATATTTATAAAATTATATGTATAATATATATATATATATATAATAATAACTATAAATAAATAAATATTTATTTATATTTTTATAATAAATAAATAAATAAATAAATAAATAAATAAATAAATATTTATAAAATTATAATAAATATATTAATTATATTTATAATTATATATAATTAATATATTTATTATAATTTTATAATTATTTAAATATATCTATATTTATTTAGAATTATAATTATAAATATTTGTATATATTTATTATAATTTTATAATTATTTAATAACTATAAATTTATATATATTTATTTATAGTTATAATAAATAAATATTTATTTATAGTTATAATTATATATATATATATATATTTCAATAATTATAAAATTAAAACAAATATATTTATTGCATTTAAAATTTTATAAATCTATATAATTAATATATTTATTATAATTTAATAATTATTTAAATATATTTGTATTATTTATAATTCTAATTATAAATATTTGTATATATTTATAAATATATTATTTAATTATATATATTTATAACTTTATAAGTATAATAAATATATTTATTATAATTTTATAATTATATATATATATATATATATATATATAATTATAACTATAAATATATATATATATATATATTTATATTTATATATATAATAAATATATATTTATTTATAATTATAAATTTATAATAAATATATTTTTTATATTTATAATTATATATAATAATATATTTATTATAATTTTATAATTATTAAATATATCTATATTTATTTAGAAAAAACCATTGAAAAGTCCAATTAGTGATTAAACACTTTTGAAACATGAAATGAGGATACCTTCTTTAATGAAAGTAAGAAAAACATATATTTTAAAATATATTTATTTAATTATATATATTTATAACTTTATAACTATAATAAATATATTCAATATAATTTTATATTTACACACACACACACACACACACACACATATACATTTATAATTATAAATATCTTTATAAATATATATAGATATATACCTATTAAAGTATAGATCATAAGAAATGAGTCATCACATATATATGGACAACATAAATAGTAATGAGGGTGTAATGTGTAAATGAACATTCATGATGAATACATAACATATGAACGCCAATTATATTCATGAATCAATATATTTATTGACCAAATTCATTAGAAACATATATTTATTTAAATATATAACTATAAATATAATAAATATATTTATTATTTAATAGAATTTATTATAATATTATAATTATTTAAATATATATATTTATTTAATTATAATCTTATAAATACTTTTTTAAACATTATATATATATTTGAATTATTAAAAAAAATATATTAATTATAAACATGCATTTTTATTTAATGTATTGAATATAAATATAATAATTTTATATAAATTAATAATATTTTTTATTAAAACCTTTTATCAGTACTAAGAATAGCACTAATAAAGACCCCCCTTTTATCAGCGCTTTCTGGTTAACACTGATAAAAGACGGCGCATCCCTTGCCTAGATCAGGGGTAGTGACTATCCCTTAGGGGGGCAATAACCGGTCTTTCTGGCCTATGTGTGAGAAGTGTGTGTGTTTAAATGTAATTGCACTCCCAAACTGTAACAACCCAATATTTTTCAATGGAAATTCCTTTCTTATAAATATGTAATAATCACATGAAATCACAACATAATGAACCACTAAGTGCTATGTGACCCTTTAACATAAGTTTGTCAATTATGTGATGTGAATTTCAAAAATCTGACATACACAGTTGCAATCAGTAAGTTATTTGGAGTCTGATAAGAAAAACTTAATTTTTTTGAATAGTAACCTACCCTTATGAATAGTAACATACCCTTATGAAGAGTGATATACCCTAATGAATAGTAACCTTACCTATGATAGTATATAAATAATATTCAAGTGAAAGTACGATATGCCTATGCTTTGGAATAAGTAAATAAATGTTTTAAAATTGTTGTTTTTAGAATAAATTATGATTTTAATTAAATATTAAATTAATCATATATAGAAAATTATTTTTGAAAAATGGACTTCATTTTTGGGTTATATACGTCAAAAAATGGTTGGGGTGAAATTTTGGGATTTTTTTGAAATACTTGAATTTTTATGAATAGTGACATACCATAATTTACAAAATAAGATAAATACACTAATCATAGAGTCATGTATGATTTTCTACTGATATAAGCCCAATTTATTTGGATTAAAATGATAAAATTACCATTCTTGGTTAGGGAAGACTCACTATTCCTTGTCTTGTGGAGAAATAATAAATTAATGAATATAAAATTGAGAAATCCCCTCTCCCCTTCACTATAACCCCCCCATCACTCCCTCTTCTCTTCAATCCTCTCAAGCCTTGTGCCTTCTCCAAATTCTGTCCAAATATCCTCACAACCTCCTCTCCCACATCCAGCAAGCATTGGTCTCATAAAAAGACCAAAACCTCTCCCTTAAGGAGGCTCTCAAGGAAGTTTGGTTCAAGAGGTAAATTCCTCTTTTTAATTCTTTGTCTTTCATTTCAAGTTCATTTATTTTCTTTTTCTATTATTACCTCTCCTTATCCAAATGTTGTGATGAATCTAGTAACTTACATGTACTATAATGTTTTCATGATAGTGGAATAAGTTTTCATCATCTCTTCCTTTTACCTTCTTTTATACTAGTAGCAAGAACACCATCCGAGATGTGTCAATTTACCACATTCAAGGACGATGGGATTTAGATTTCTATTATCATTCTCAATTATGGTCATTAAACCATTCTTGTTATGGTTGAAACAGATTATTATTTATTTAATATACCCTATACGAGGTTCTGTAATCCCTTTGTACAAATGGTATTAAGTTATAAAGAAAAATGAGTTTGTTGTAATCAAAACCCACAAATTAACCGAAACAGTTATCATTAAAGTTATATATAATAATTCATCCTCATGCCATGTAACAAAGTTATATAAATGACCACTAACACCTATATATGATCATAAATAATATGCAAATTCAATTCTGGAGATTTACATCCATTCCTCATGAAATCCATTACTTAAGAACAAGTGAACCGATTATGAAAATAAAGAAAACGAACATTATAGAATGACAAAATTCAATATAATAACTTATCAATAAAGGAAATAAATGAACTAAAAATAATTATTATAAAATAAATACATGTCTAATAGGTTCTTAAATAATTTATTAATAAGACTAATTTCATATTCCAGGATTTTAAGTTCAAGAGCAGAACACGTTCGGACTTAAGGTAAGGGTTTTTCCACCCGAACTTCCATTTTCATTCGGGTTACTTTTATTGTCTAATTACCTCAATGAAACTCTTGTGTATTATTATGTACTCATAAAAAATTATGTGTGTGGGTTATATATATGTTTACCAACCCGGATATTTCCTTATATTATGTATGGTTACATGTTTTAAAAGGAACTTTCGAAATTGTTTCCGAAATACAAGCCCGATCAAGGGAATTTCTCTAATTCTTACCTATTTTCAAGGGCACTCTATAATCTGTTTTTGGAAAAAATTATCTTTATAAAATCACTAATTTTATTATGAAAATACCTTCTTACTTCACTTCTGGTTTTATACAAATATTTTTCCAAAATAACTCTTTTTTTCAAAGTAAAAGAGTATTTATCTCAAGATTTACTCGAAGATTTTATAAGAGTATCTTCATCTATTTCAAAAATCTTGTTGATTATTATGTATTATTGGGATTAGTATTAAATTTTATCATCTACCATATTTAATTTAATGGCTTATGATTATTTTGTCTATGGATGTTCTATCTTAAAACCATTCACCAATTTACTCCGAATGGTTAGTGTTTATGCTTAATGTTCGGGGAAAGTTATTTGCATTTCATAAATTAATTTCATTATGAATGTATATGTTGTTTATGTTTATACCCATTCATATGAGGAATTCATTGGACATAGTAAGATTAAGGTGGGGCCTACTATATCCCCTTGTTGTATTGGTAGGTCTCATGAGACAAACTACGGTCTTGGCATAAGGCCTTGAAAAAATGATTATTTATGGTCTTGGCACGAGGCCTTGACGGTATGGTTATATTGTCCCACATTATGAATTCCCTAATTATGAAAATAGTATTGATGTTTCATGTGGTTATTTGACTAGTAGAATACCCATGATTATGTTATATTATGGCAATATTTACTCAGCTCATATTTCTGCCATATTATGTTCAAGTTTTTTTAAGGCATGTGTTTTCAATTATTCACCACGTCTAATATTTATGTTATCTTTCGTTGTATTTATTACTCTTACTGAGAATTTGATATCACCCCTTTTTTGTGTTTCATTTTATCATGACATGAAAAATTTTATTATGAATGTCATGCTAAAATAACCTAGGAGTTATGGAAGTTGTCTAAGGAGTTTCTATGTTGTTTTTCATTTCATGTTGTAATGTTGAACTTATATATGTATCTTGTTTCCAATAATACTAAACTAATCAGTCCTTTGGGATGATTATTCCTTGTTTATATACCAATGTAATCAAATAAGGCACCGACTCTAGGCAAATGGGGTCAGGTCCTTACAGTTGGTATCAAAGGAAGTTTAGTAGAAAACTTGAAAACTAGATTTAGAAAACGTAGATTAGGGAAGAGTACTTAAGATAGTCTTTGAGGATAAACATATAATAATGTCCTGGTATTTTGTTAAGGAATATATTATGTGGATCTTTCAAGCAATACATCCTTGTCTGGATATGAGCAGGTAGAGGTGGCTCTGGCACAGATGTACCTAGGAGTGAAAGCTCCGACAAGAAGTTTCAGGCTTGACCCGGGGTATCCTGGTACACGAAAACGAGCCTTGCTGCACTCTTGGTTATGATACTCCCAGGGGATATGCTTAGGATAATTTTCATTTTCTTTACAAGCCATCATGAAGGATTTAAATGTAAATATTTCCTCAACGAAACCATTTTTGTGATTATTTGATTAGCCATGCAAAGGATATCAATTTATGATAAGTATTTTGTTAAGTCAAGATTATACATTATGATTCATAACCTAATCTAGTATATGTCATCATCTAGAAATGGTGCCTAGTGGAAGGAATGGAAACCACACGAACGCACGTATCCCCTGTAGGGATTTTCCTCTGATGAAAGATAATGATGTTGGCTCTGGTGCTGTGACTGGTGCTGAGCAACTCATAACTATACAGAGAAAATTTACTCAGGTTATGAACAATAACCTTACCCGTATGGAGAATCCAGATCCACCACGTGGAGGAGCTATGCTAGATCTATTTATGTGACAACAACCTCCATCGTTCAATGAGACTACAAACCCATTTGTAGAAGAGCAGTGGATATATTCCCTAGAGAAGATATTTCTCTCTTTGGGATGTAATGAAAGAAAGAAGGTTTTCATGGTAGTTTATCATCTATCGGGAGATGTAGATTAGTGGTGATCATTAATCCAAAACACAAAGGAGGAGGAATAAATATAAGAGATGGAATGTAGGGATTTTAAGGAAATATTCTTAGAAAAATATTTCCCTCGTGAACAACGAGCAGATATGGAGAGCCAATTCTTGAATATGAGGTAGAAGGAGGATGAAAATTTTGCCAAGTATGAAGACAACTTTACAAGGCTGGTGTGACATACTGCGGACTACATACATAATCCAAGGAGCAAAATTGATCAATTCTTTGATGGTTTAAAACCATTCCTCTGAAGGGCTCTATTCTCCCAAAGTTTCTCATCATATGAAGATATAGTCTCAAGTGCTATCAAAACAAAAAATGAATTTTCTAAGTCTTATGACTTTAAAGGAAAACAAGAAAATAATAGGGCTGTTGAAAACTCCAGAAAAGTAAATAAGTAAATGGGGAAGAAGGGAAGAGTTGAATTTCCATCCTGTAGTAATTGTGGGAAGAAACACCCCAGCACTTGCCTGAAGGGAATGAGAGTCTGTTACAAGTGTGAAGAAAAAGGCCACCATGCTCATGATTGTAAGGGGAAGAAAGAAGTTACCAATGTTCTATGCTACAATTATAGGGAGATGGGACATTATGCACATGAATGTCCTAAGAGTTAGGGAAACATTCCCCAAATAAGGCCAAGGGAGAAAGGCCAAGCTTATGCAGTCACAACCATGGAGGTTAAAGTTCCTAACGAAGTGGTGGCAGGTACATTGATCATCTCATCCAACTTAGCCAATACTTTATTTGATTTTGGATCATCGTATTCATTTATATATTCCCAGTTTTCCAAGAAAATTAGATATTTCCAATTTGATTTAATAAAAGAGTTATCAATCAAAACCCCCAGTGGATGTATCATTGCAAAAAGAGTGTCGATTAGTCCCCCTCATGACACATAAACGTGCTTTAGTTGCTAAAATTATCATCATACCAATGGTTGACTATGATATAATTCTAAGTATGAATTGGCTATTAAATTATGATGCGAAGATCTATTGAAAGAAGAACAAAGCTATAATTTTTGAGAATGGTGTAGATTCCCTTATTTTTAGAGAATAAACCTCGCCATTTGATTCTCATCTAGATCCACCCCAAGTAGCTCTAATTAATTCAATTATTGGGGAGGAAGGTAATGAAATAAATATGGGTGAGGAGATGAATGTACAGATAGAGGATGTAACTATTGTGTAAGAATATGTTGACGTCTTTCCATAGGATTTACCGGGACATCCTACATAGTGGGAAATTGAATTTTCCATTGACTTAATTCTTGGTTCAAGGCCCATATCAAAGACCCCTTATAGAATGGACACTGTGGAGTTAGTGGAAATAAATAAACAACTAGAGGAATTGAGTGATAAAGGATTTATTTGACCCAGTGTTTCTCTATGGGGATCCCCTATCCTCTTTGTCAAGAAGAAATATGGATCCATGAGGTTGTGCATTGATTATAGGGAAATCAATGCTATTACAATAAAGAATAAGTATCCTCTACCAAGAATTGATGATTTATTTGATCAACTTCATGGAGACCAATATTTTTTGAAGATTGATATTCAATTTGGATATCATCAGTTTCTTGTGAGGAAGGAAGACATTCCAAAAACAACATTTCGAACCAGGTACGAGAATTATGAGTTTATAATAATGCCTTTTGGACTAACTAATGCACCATATGTTTTCATGGGTCTAATGAACATAATTTTCAAGGAATATCTTGATGAATTTTTAGTGGTGTTTATTGATTATATCCTGGTATACTCTAAAAGCCATGAAGATCATGAAAATCACTTGCGCACTATTCTGAAGACACTTAGAAGAAATAAATTATATGGGAAGTTTAACAAGTGTGATTTTTGGCTCCAATTAGTTTCCTTTTTGGACCATATTGTCTCTGTAACAACCCGAGTTTTGGGTATCTTATAATGATGATACTATGCATTTACTTTTGTTAAATCCCTTTTAACCAAACAAAAATTTAAAGGAAAAACATAAATATCTTTATTTAATTTAGAACACCGTAGTGTTTACAATGCACTGAGATGAAAAGAGTAAACACACTAACCAAAAATACCTATTAAAAACCCTATCAAATCCATTGTAAGACCCCTAATCACCACAATGAGGCCCATTAAGTAAAGGATATCCTTCAAGTCAACTAAAGAAAAAAATATCACCACTGTAATCATGAATACCGTGCTGAACATTAGTGTGATTGGGAGCACCATCTTATTAGGTTACCTTGAGTTTGAAACACCCTACCCTACTGTTTTTATAGGGGTCCTTTAGAAATTATGACCGTTATATGTATATGACTGTCAGATTTTTTAAAGTTTATCTTTTTATAAAAACTTGGTTTCTATAACCTTATGGTATTTCAAGTATGTTAAAATTTTCAAATTATTTGAATTATATTTTCAAATATCATAATTTTAAAATAAAATATTACTCTTATAAAGGAACCTAATTGATTTTACAAAATCCAAATGGTTGAAAACCTAGTATTTTAACATCTTCTAAATGTTTTGAAAGTCATGTTTAAATAGTATCTTATAATCATATACCTTTAATAATTATTGAAAAATATATTTTTTTAGGTCTTTAAAACTATGTATTTTGAATTAGGAAAAAACTATTTATCTTTTAAATCAAATGGTAGAGTATGTTATAAATTGAATTTTAGATTTTAAAAGTTATAAGTTCTTAAAACATATAAAAGTTTATACAATTTTTTTTTACTATTAGTATTATATATATTTTTTTAAAATGAAACCATTCAGTGATGTGCAATCCGGGTCGTTCATCGCATCTCGCGATCGATCGGAACCGTCCGTGCGAACGAAGCTGCACGAACGCCCACGTCTCTCCGTGACCATTCGATCATTCCGGGATCGAATCTTAGCCTTTGATTTCTTTAAACCCGCTCAACTCATCTTCCGCTCTCCCTCTAGCCATCCGATCTCGCCCAGATCTAATCTTGGCCATCTGTTTCATCTCCACGTCGTCCTCTCCCCGTCATCTTCCCCATCGCGGTCTTGCTCCAGTGGTTTCCCACAGTCACCATCTCCCATTTTTATTTCCTCGTCCCCACTGCTCTCCTTGACCCGTGAACACCATGAACCTCCTAGGGTACTGTATCTCTGTCTTCCCTACATCAACCTACCTCTTGGGTCGAGTCTCATTAAGTGCACCAAAGACTCTACATAAACCCCCCTGCCACATGAAACCCCATGGGTTTCTTCTCCTCCTTCTCTCCCTCAAACTCCCCGCAAATCCAACAAGCTTACCCCTGGTTCGAGATTCCTCCTCAAGCTAGGTAAGGGTGATCTGTTTTCATGTTTTTTCCAAGCCCATCCTTACACCTCGGTGTATATATATATGGTTTATGTTTACCCTTCGGTTTAAACAGAGGGTTTCAAGGGTGTTTGACTTCTTAACTACAAATATAAGGGGATACCTCTACCTTTTTGTGATGGAAAACCCAATATACACACACTGTGTATAGTCGGTTATACGATATGTATGTATAAATATATATTTTCAGTATAGGAATTGTTTCTCTTTTTTTTAAAAAAACTGGGTGTATGGATTTGGAATAGTATTTCCTAAATGATTTAAGGGTTTTGTTTCTTTTGAGTTTTTATTTTATAACCTGTATGATACTATATGTGTATATATAATTTTTTATATATTTATACATACACCTTAAAACTCTCCCTGTTTAAGGGTTTCCAAGGAGGTTGTTTATGATTTTTTTTGTACTCAAGTATTTATATAAGATTAGTTGAGAAAGGTTTTCTTTTAAACAGAACCATTATATATCTTGTATATATATTCTCGGGTGTATTTACACACATATATAAATAATCCCAATCCAAACTATTTTCTTAAGGGTTCCAAATAATCAGCATGATATACTAAGATTTATATACTTATAAAGTTTGTTTCGAATCTATTTTATATGGGCAAAAATCTTTTTGTGTATAATTATTTATACATATATGTTTTCCAACACAATAATTTATGATTTTCTTTTTTAGACTTGAATACTAACCCCTAAATAATATTCTAGGTGCGAATTAGGCTTCGGGTTTAATTATAGTTTTTTTATAGTTTAAAATCTCAGTTTTCATAAATTTATGTAAATATGGTTTCATATATATATAATAAACCCTATATGGTTTGGTTCCTACCAAATAAATGATTGAGGGTTAGAGGTTTTTACATTTTAAGAGATTTATTGGACCAGGATTAATTTATGAGAAAACCCATATATACACTTGGTTTATATATCATTATGTATGTATGTATTTTTAAGATTAATATTTGAAACCCTAATTTGAAGTAATGGTTGTTACTATTTTAATACATGTAGGAATTTAGTGTTTTTCTATACTATTTTGTATTTTTGTATTTAAGTGTACACTAATGGGCTTGATTAAAGTAATTTCAATATTATTCACCACCTTGAATGTCAAAGGGATATACTCTGACTTGACCCAAATGTATTAGAAAATAAATGGATTTGTAAATCATGTTATGCTCAAATGAAATTTTAACACATAATGAATTTACTATAATGTTTACTGTAGGTTAATCACATTTATGATTTATCCTATTTGCATGTTCAGTGCCATGTTTAGTAGAATATTTAATGACAAGTATCTATGTATTTCATTTCCATGAAGTAAGAATTTTAAAGAGTATCACTTTATCATTTCATGTGACAACCCCTTTTCATCTACCATTTGATGTGGTTTAGTAATTGTCCTTTGTACATAATTTTTTTACTAAATCATGCCTTATTTTGATTAATTATTCCATGTATGTAATGTTATCTATCATGTCATGTGTTTGTAGACCAATTGTATAATGGGTTTTTCTTGTCCATATCATTTATCATCCTATATGCATATGACACATCATAATAATGAACCAAGAATCAAGTTACCCAAAGTGGTATGGGACACCTTGGGTAATATGAAAATGAATTATTCAAGGTGGTATGAGACATCTTGAATATACAACCTCGTTGAAGTAAAGTATGATCTATGTGGATCACATGATAATAAAGACAAATTAAGGGTACGCCCTGATAGCGCTCCAATGCATTGGGTAAAGTCTTAATCTCTAGAGATGACCATTTTAAAGATACCTTGGTGAATAACCTTGGTAATTTTTTTAATGACACTTTGGGGATGGTCCTTGGTGATACAGAAATGATTGTCTAAGTTAAATGTTGAATCCACATATTCAAGTTATGTTACAAGTTATTTTCAAAATTATATGCCTATTCTTTCACTACTCTTGTCCCTATGTTTTTTAGAAAGTTCATATTGATGTCACAAGTAAAGGTTTAGGGCATGATTTGTGTTTACCACTTAGTAAGAAAGTAATCAACTTATGAAATTGAAGTTGTTTCCTTCACGTGCAACTCTGATTATGTATTACTCTTAACTGTTTAATTTGTGCTTAAATAATCATATGTCATACTTTTTTATGATGACCTTTATTAATCCTTTGAAAAATGTCATAATTGATTCATGTATTCCTTGAAAAACTTGATCGATCACTTTTATGTTATGTTATATGTATTATTGTTTTCCTTAAGAGAATATTCTATGGATAGTTTTAACGAATGATTTCAAAAGTTACATTGGTTTATTTTAAAACCCCTTACTGGGTATTCTTATGCTCACCCTACATTTTGATTTTAAATTTTTAGGTAACATTTTTTATCAGGTGAAACATCCCTGAAGTTGCCGGTTTTCCAAATCCCGAAACTGAACTTGATCCTCTGTATGGGACATGATGTGTGTTTATTAGTGCATGTTTTTATTTCAAAATGACACATCATGTTTAGAAGGCACCGACTCCTGGTTTTCTGTGGAGTCGGGTCTTCACAGTTGGTATCATAGGGTTCAGTTTGGATAACTCTGAATAACCAGAACTGAAACAAAGAAAAATGTACTTCAGCATTACTAAAAATGAGTTTTCTTAATTTTCAGATGGAAGATGAAGGTACTAATCTTTTTTATCTCCCCACCGAGGCCCTAGAGACCATTGTGTCTTTAGCTATCTGAGAGAATTCTCTAAACTATGCCCATATCCGCATGACATGCAAATACCTATATGACATGTCAAACTCACCATGGGTGCTTCGGCTACACCGGGGGTTAGTATTGGATTACCTTTTTATGATGATGACCCAATTACCCTCCTATGTACGTCGGGGAAGGTACCATGAGGGACTTTTATGGGTGTTCAAGGTAGGTGGGGAATTTGGATTTATGGCCCTTGACACTTTTCAAGAAGCTGCTGCTACCGGTGACCTCCGAGCGGCCTATCTTTTTCAAATCTTGAACTACGACTTATGGGGCCTGTTGTTGGACTTCAGAATGTTAGAAGATGATTCCACCCGATTGTCTTGCAGACAACAAGTGTATTCTGATGTCTCCCAACTTCATACCCCTCATTATATACTCAGGAGACGTCACAGGTCCCCCCATGAGTTTAACCCTGAATGCCCAACCTGTGTTTGTTTTGAGGAGATAGGGAGTTTTTCTTCTTTGTGTGGAGTTTGTATAGTAGGTCATTAGGGGAAACTCAAGCACTGGTGTTTAGTAATAAACTTATGTTTTATTTAAATATTGTCTTTTCCATACCCGTCTTTACTTTGTTTATACTTTTGGATGGATTTCAAGTGATTGAACTCATGTCTTAAACTTTTAGATGGAAGGACAAACCCACATGTTATCTCTTCCTACCGAGATACTGGAGATTATCGCAATCAAAACCTATGAATACGAGTATCGTCCCTTCGAAAACCTGTGAATAACGTGCAAGAAATTGTTTTAGGTGACAAACGGTCTGGAGATTCTCCACACCTATCAAAGGAATGCTTCCATCTTCTACCGCATAGGCTTAGCACAATTGGCCGAGTGTAAGCGGAGAGGAAAATACCACAAAGGGATCTTACTGTGTTTCACCCTAGTCCGGAACTACACGAACATTGTAAAATTTCAAGAGGGTTCCTTAGAGGGAAACATTTGTGCGACCTACATATACCAACTCCTCAGAGTTAGCCTGTACGACAACGTCCATAACTTAGATGTTCTCGAGCGAGACATTATTCAGAAAGTTCTTCATACGTTAGTCCATATGGACATTTCCAAACTCTGTATCATTCGAGCCTCCCTCTGGAAGCCCGAGTGTTCGGTGCATGAGTTCAACCCCTTCTACCCTAAGTGTATCTGGATCAGAGAACTAGAGGATTTGAGCACCATTGTGGGTCTTCCGCTGAGAACACCTGATGATTACCCACGATGGGGGATATGGTAGGAACAACTGGGATCTTCCTCTTAGTGAGTTTGTATGAAAGTAATTGCGAGGATGCAATTCTATGAAGGGGGTAATAATGTAACAACCTGAGTTTCAGGTATCTTATAATGATGATACTATGCATTTACTTTTGTTAAAGCCCTTTTAACCAAACAAAAATTTAAAGGACAAACATAAGGCCCTTTATTTAATTTAGAACACCGTAGTGTTTAAAATGCACTAAGATGAAAAGAGTAAACAAACTACCAAAAAATACCTATTAAAAACCCTATCAAAGCCACTGAAAGACCCGAAATCACCACAATGAGGCCCAATAAGTAAAGGAGATCCTTTGAGTCAGCTAAAGAAAAAAACATCACCACCGTAATCATGAATACCATGCTGACCATCAGTGGGATTGGGAGCACCATCTTCTTCGGTTACCTTGAGTTTAAAACACCCTACCCCGCTGTTTTTATAGGGGTCCTTCAGAAATTATGACCATTATATGTATATGACCGTTGGGTTTTTTTAAAGTTTATCTTTTTATAAAAACCTGGTTTATATAACCTTATGGTATTTCAAGTATGTTAAAATGTTCAAATTATTTGAATTATATTTTCAAATATCATAATTTTAAAATAAAAGATTACTCTTATAAAGGAACCTAATTGATTTTACAAAATCCAAATGGTTGAAAACCTAGTATTTTAACATCTTCTAAATGTTTTGAAAGTCATGTTTAAATAGTATCTTATAATCATATACCTTTAATAATTATTGAAAAATATATTTTGTTAGGTCTTTAAAACTATGTATTTTGAATTAGGAAAAAACTATTTATCTTTTAAATCAAATGGTAGAGTATGTTATAAATTTAATTTTATATTTTAAAAGTTATAAGTTCTTAAAACATATAAAAGTTTATACAAATTCAATTTTTTTACTATTAGTATTGCATTTTTTTAAAAATGAAACCATTCGGTGATGTGCAATCTGGGCCGTTCATCGCATCTCGCGATCGATCGGAACCGTCCGCGCGATTGAAGCTGCGCGAACGCCCGCTTCTCTCAGTGACCATCCAATCATTCTAGGATTGAATCTCAGCCTTTAATTTCTTTAAACCCGCTCAACTCATCTCCCTCTCTCCCTCCAGCTGTCCGATATTGCCTAGATCTAATCTTGGCTGTCTGTTTCATCTCCACATCATCCTCTCCCCGTCATCTTCCCCGTCGCGGTCTTGCTCCAGTGGTTTACCAAAGTCACCATCTCCCATTTTTCTTTCCCTATCCCCATTGATCTCCTTGACCTGTGAAAACCATGACCCTCCTAGGGTACTGTATCTTTGTCTTCCCTACACTGGCCTACCTCTTGGGTCGAGTCTCATTAAGTGCACCAAAGACTCTACATAACCCCCCTGCCACATGAAACCCCATGGGTTTATTCTCCTCCTTCTCACCCTCAAACTCCTAGAAAATACAGCAAGCTTACCCCTGGTTCAATCTTCCTCCTCAATCTAGGTAAGGGTGCTCTTTTCTCATGTTTTTTCAAAGCCCATCATTACACCTCGGTATATATATATACGGTTTATGTTTACCCTTCGGTTTAAACAGAGGTTTTCAAGGGTTCTTGACTTCATAACTGAAAATATAAGGGGATTCCTCTACCTTTTTGTGATGAAAAACCTAATATACACACACTTTGTATAGTCGGTTATATGATATGTATATATAAATATATATTTTCAGTATAGGAATCGTTTCTCTTCTTTTTTTTAAAAAACCGGGTGTATGGATTTAGAATGGTATTTCCTAAATGATTTAAGGGTTTTGCTTATTTTGAGTTTTTATTTTATAACCAATATGATACTATATGTGTATATATAATTATATATATATTTATACATACACCTTAAAACTCTCCCTGTTTAAGGGTTTCCAAGGAGGTTGTTTATGATTTTTTTGTACTCAAGTATTTATATAAGATCAGTTGAGAAATGTTTTCTTTTAAAAAGAACCATTATATATCTTGTATATATATTCTTGGGTGTATTTAAATATATATATATAATCTCAATCCAAACTATTTTCTTAAGGGTTCCAAATAATCAGCATGATATACTGAGATTTATATACTTATAAAGTTTGTTTCGAATCTATTTTATATGTGCAAAAATATTTTTGTGTATAATTATTTATACATATATGTTTTCCAATACAATCATTTATGATTTTTTTTAGACTTGAATACTAACCCTGAATAATATTCTAGGTGCAAATTAGGCTTCTGGTTTAATTATAGTTATGTTATAGTTTAAAATCTCAGTTTTCATAAATTTATGTAAATATGGTTTCATATATATATAATAAACCCGATATGGTTTGGTTCTTGCCAAATAAATGATTGAGGGTTAGAGGTTTTTACATTTTAAGAGATTTAGTGGACCAGGATTAATTTATGAGAAAACCCATATATACACTTTGTTTATATATCATTATGTATGTATGTATTTTTAAGATTAATATTTGGAACCCTAATTTCAAGTAATGGTTGTTACTATTTTAATACATGTTGGATTTTAGTCTTTGTCAATGCTATTTTGTATTTTTGTATCTAAGTGTACTCTAATGGGCTTGGTTAAAGTAATTTCAATATTTTTAACCGCACTAAATGTCAAAGGCATATACTCTGACTTGACCCAAATGTATTATAAAATAAATGGATTTGTAAATCATGTTATGCTCACATGAAATTTTAACACATAATGAATTTGCTACAATGTTTACTGTAGGTTAATCACGTTTATTATTTATCCTATTTGCATGTTCAGTGCCATGTTTAGTAGCATATTTAATGAAAAGTATCTATGTATTTCATTTCCATGAAGCAAGAATTTTAAAGAGTATCACTTTATCATTTCACGTGAAAACCCATTTTCATCTACCATTTGACGTGGTTTAGTAATTGTCCTTTGTACATAAAATATTTACTAAATCATGCCTTCTTTTAATTAATTATTCCATGTATGTAATGTTATCTGTCATGTCATGTGTTTTTAGACCAATTGTATAATGGGTTTTTCTTGTCCATATCATTGATCATCCTATATGAATATGACAAATCATAATAATGAACCAAGAATCAAGTTACCCAAAGTGGTATGGGACACCTTGGGTAATATGAAAATGAATTATTCAAGGTGGTATGGGACATCTTGAATATACAACCCCATTGAAGTAAAGTATGATCTATGTGGATCACATGATAAAAAAGACAAATTAAGGGTGCGCCCTGATAGCGCTCCAATGCATTGGGTAAAGAATTAATCTCTAGAGATGACCATTTTAATGATACCTTGGTGAATAACCTTGGTAATTTTTTTAATGACACTTTGGGGATGGACCTTGGTGATATAGAAATGATTGTCTAAGTTAAATGTTGAAGACACATATTTAAGTTATGTTTCAAGTTATTTTCAAAATGATATGCCTATTCTTTCACTACTCTTGTCCCTATGTTTTTTAGCAAGTTCATATTGATGTCACAAGTAAAGTTTTAGGGAATGATTTGTGTTTACCACTCAGTAAGAAAGTAACCAACTTATGAAATTGAAGTTTTTTTCTTTACGCGCAACTATGATTATGTATTACTCTTAACTGTTTAATTTGTGCTTAAATAATCATATTCCATACTTGTTTATGATGACATTTATTACTCCTTTGAAAAATTTCATAATTGATTCATGTATTCCTTGAAAAACTTGATTGATCACTTTTATGTTATGTTATATGTATTACAGTTTTTCTTAAGAGAATGTTCTATGGATAGTTTTAAAGAATGCTTTCAAAAGTTACATTGGTTTATTTTAAAACCCCTTACTAGGTATTCTTATGCTCACCCTACATTTTGATTTAAAATTTTCAGGTAACAGTTTTTATCAGGTGAAACATCCCTGAAGTTTCTGGTTTCCCAAAGCCCGAACCGAACTCTATCCTCTGTATGGGACGTGATGTGTGTTTATCAGTGCATGTTTTTATTTCAAAATGACACATCATGTTCAGAAGGCACTGACTCTTGGTTTTCTGTGGAGTCAGGTCTTCACAGTTGGTATCAGAGGGTTCAGTTTGGATAACTCTGGAGAACCAGAACCGAAACAAATAAAAATGTACTTTAGCATTACTAAAAATGAGTTTTCTTAATTTTCATATGGAAAACGAAGGTACTAATCTTTTTTCTCTCCCCACAGAGGCCCTAGAGACCATTGTGTCTTTAGCTATCCGAGAGAATTTTCTAAACTATTCCCATATCCGCATGACATGCAAACACCTATATGACGTGTCAAACTCACCATGGGTGCTTCGGCTACGCCGGGGGTTATGATTGGATTACCTTTTTATGATGATGACCCAATTACCCTCCTATGTAAGTCGGGGAAGGTACCATGAGGGACATTTCTGGGTTTTCATGGTAGGTGAGGACTTTGTCTTTATGGCCCTCAATACTTTTCAAGAAGCTGCTGCTTTCGGTGACCTCCGAGCGGCCTATCTTTGTCAAATCTTGAACTACGGCTTCTAGGGCCAGTTGTTGGACTTCGTAATGTTAGAAGATGAGTCCACCCGACTGTCTTGTAGAAAACAAGTGTATTTTGACGTCTCCCAACTTCATACCCCTCATTCTATACTTAGGAGACATCACAGGTTCCCCCATGAGTTTAACCCTGAATGCTCAGCCTGTGTTTGGTTTGAGGATATAGGGAGTTTTGCTTCTCTGTGTGGAGTTCGTGTAGTAGGCCATTAGGGGAAACTCAAGCACTAATGTTTAGTAATAAACTCATGTTTTATTGAAATATTGTCTTTTCCATACCTATTTTTACTTTGTTTATACTTTTGGATGGATTTCAAGTGATTGAACTCCTGTCTTAAACTTTCAGATGGAAGGAAAAACCCACATGTTATCTCTTCCTACTGAGATGCTAGAGATTATCACAATCAAAACTTGTGAAGAAGAGTATCGTCCCTTTGCAATCCTGTGAGGAACATGCAAGCAATTGTTTGAGGTGAAAAATGGTCTGGAGATTCTCTGCACCTATCAAAGGAATGCTTCCATCTTCTACCGCATAGGCTCAACACAATTGGCCGAGCATAAGCGGAGAGGAAAATACCACGAAGGTCTCTTCCTGTGTTTCACCATAGGCCGGAACTACACGACCGGAGTAAAATTTCAAGAGGGTGCCTTAGAGGAAAACGTTTGTGTGACCTAAATGTACCAACTTCTTAGCGTTAGCCTGTACGACAATGTCCATAACTTAGATGTTCTCGACCGAGACATAATTCAGTAAGTTCTTCGTACATTGGTCCATATGGACATTTCCAAACTCTGTACCGTTCGAGCCTCCCTCTGAAAGCCCAAGTGTTCGGTGCATGAGTTCAACCCCTTCTTCCCTAAGTGTATCTGGATCAGAGAACTAGAGGATTTAAGAACCAATGTGGGTCTTCCGCTGAGCACACATGATGATTACCCACGATGGGGGATATGGTAGGAACAACTGGGAGCTTCCTCTTAGTGAGTTTGTATGAAAGGAATTGCGAGGACGCAATTCTCTGAAGGGGGGAATAATGTAACAACCTGAGTTTTGGTTATCTTATAATGATGATACTATGCATTTACTTTTGTTAAATCCCTTTTAACCAAACAGAAATTTAAAGGAAAAACATAAGGCTCTTTATTAAATTTAAAACACCCTAGTGTTTACAATGCACTGAGATGAAAAGAGTAAAAGAACTAACCAAAAATATCTATTAAAAACCCTATCAAAGCCACTGGAAGACCCCCAATTATCACAATGAGGTCCAGTAAGTAAATAAGATCCTTCGAGTCAACTAAAGCAAAAAACAACACCACCGTAATCATGAATACCATGCTGACCACCAGTGGGATTGGGAGCACCATCTTATTCTGTTACCTTGAGTTTGAAACACCCTACCCCGCTGTTTTTATAGTGGTCCTTTAGAAATTATGACCATTATATATATACGACCGTTGGGTTTTTTTAAAGTTTATATTTTTATAAAAACTTGGTTTCTATAACCTTATGGTATTTCAAGTATGTTAAAATGTTAAAATGATTTGAATTATATTTTAAAATATCATAATTTTAAAATAAAATATTACTCTTATAAAGGAACCTAATTGATTTTACAAAATCCAAATGGTTGAAAACCTAGTATTTTAACATCTTCTAAATGTTTTGAAAGTCATGTTTAAATAGAATCTTATAATCATATACCTTTAATAATTATTGAAAAATATATTTTGAATTAGGAAAAAACTATTTATCTTTTAAGTCAAATGGTAGAGTATGTTATAAATTGAATTTTAGATTTTAAAAGTTATAAGTTCTTAAAACTTAGAAAAGTTTATACAAATTCAATTTTTTTTACTATTAGTATTGCATTTTTTTAAAAATGAAACCATTTGGTGATGTGAAATCCGGTCCATTCATCGCATCTCGCGATCGATCGGAACCGTTCGTGCGATTGAAGCCGTGCGAATGCCTGTGTCTCTCCATGACCATCTGATCATTCCAGGATCGAATCTCAGCCTTTGATTTATTTAAACCCGCTCAACTCATCTCCCGCTCTTCCTCTAGCCATCCGATCTCACCTATATCTAATCTTGGCTATCTGTTTCATCTCGACGTCGTCCTCTCCCCGTCATCTTCCCCTTTGCGGTCCTGCTCCAATTGTTTCCCACAGTCACTATCTCCCATTTTTTCTTTCCCTGTCCCCACTGCTCTCCTTGACTCGTGAACACCATGAACCTCCTAGGGTACTGTATCTTCATCTTCCCTACATCGGCCTACCTCTTGGGTCGAGTCTCATTAAGTGCACCAAAGACTCTACATAAACCCCCCTGCCACATGAAACCCCATGGGTTTCTTCTCCTCCTTCTCTCCCTAGAACTCCCAGCAAATCTAGCAAGCTTACCCCTGGTTTGATCTTCCTCCTCAATCTAGGTAAGGGTGCTCTGTGTTCATGTTTTTTCAAAGCCCACCCTTACACCTCGGTATATATATATACGGTTTATGTTTACCCTTCAGTTTAAACAGAGGGTTTCAAGGGTGCTTGACTTCGTAACTGCAAATATAAGGGGATACCTCCACCTTTTTGTGATGAAAAACCCAATATACACACATTGTGTATAGTCGGTTATATTATATGTATATATAAATATATATTTTCAGTATAGGAATCATTTCTCTTCTTCTTCATTTTTTAAAACTGGGTGTATGGATTTGGAATAGTATTTCCTAAATGATTCAAGGGTTTTGTTTCTTTTGAGTTTTTATTTTATAACCCATATGATACTATATGTGTATATATAATTATATATATATTTATACATACAAATTAAAACTCTCCCTGTTTACGGGTTTCCAAGGAGGTTGTTTATGATTTTATTTTTGTACTCAAGTATTTATATAAGATCAATTGAGAAAGGTTTTATTTTAAACAGAACCATTATATATCTTGTATATATATTCTTGGGTGTATTTACATATATATAATCCCAATCCAAACTATTTTCTTAAGGGTTTCAAATAACCAGCATGATATAATGATATTTATATACTTATAAAGTTTGTTTCGAATCTATTTTATATGTTCAAAAATCTTTTTGTGTATAATTATATATACATATATGTTTTCCAATACAATCATTTATGATTTTCTTTTTTATACTTGAATACTAACCCTTGAATAATATTCTAGGTGTGAATTAGGCTTCTGGTTTAAGTATAGTTATGTTATAGTTTAAAATCTTAGTTTTCATAAATTTATGTAAATATGGTTTCATATATATATATAATAAACCCTATATGGTTTGGTTCCTTCCAAATAAATGATTGAGGGTTAGAGGTTTTCAGATTTTAAGAGATTTAGTGGACCATGATTAATTTATGAGAAAACCCATATATACACTTGGTGTATATATCGTTATGTATGTATGTATTTTTAAGATTAATATTTGAAACCCTAATTTCAAGTAACGGTTGTTACTATTTTAATACATGTAGGATTTTAGTGTTTGTCTATGCTATTTTGTATTTTTGTATCTAAGTGTACACTAATGGGCTTGACTAAAGCAATTTCAATATTATTAACCGCGTTGAATGTCAAAGGGATATACTCTGACTTGACCCAAATGTATTAGAAAATAAATGGATTTGTAAATCATGTTATGCTCGCATGAAATTTTAACACATAATGAATTTGCTACAATGTTTACTATAGGTTAATCACGTTTATGATTTAGCCTATTTTCATGTTCAGTTCCATGTTTAGCACCATATTTAATGACAATTATCTATTTATTTCATTTCTGTGAAGCAAGAATTTTAAAGAGTATCACTTTATCATTTCATGTGACAACCCCTTTTCATCTACCATTTGACGTGGTTTAGTAATTATCCTTTGTACATAGAATGTTTAATAAACCATGAATTCTTCTGATTAATTGTTCCATGTTTGTAATGTTATCTGTCATGTCATGTTTTTGTAGACCAATTGTATAATGGGTTTTTCTTGTCCATATCATTGATCATCCTACATTTATATGACACATCATAATAATGAACCAAGAATCAAGTTACCCAAAGTGGTATGGTACACCTTAGGTAATATGAAAATGAATTATTCATGGTGGTATGGGACATCTTGAATATACAACCCCGTTGAAGTAAAGTATGATCTATGTGGCTCACATGATAATAAAGACAAATTAATGGTGAACCCTGATAGTGCTCCAATGCATTGGGTAAAGACTTAATATCTAGATATGACCATTTTAATGATACCTTGGTGAATAACCTTGGTAATTTTTTTTAATGACACCTTGGGGATGGGCCTTGGTGATACAGAAATGATTGCCTAAGTTAAATGTTGAAGCCACATATTCAAGTTATGTTACAATTTATTTTCAAAATGATATGCCTATTCTTTCACTACTCTTGTCCCTATGTTTTTAGCAAGTTCATATTGATGTCACAAGTAAAGGTTTAGGGCATGATTTGTGTTTACCACTTAGTAAGAAAGTAACCAACTTATGAAATTGAAGTTGTTTCCTTCACGCGCAACTCTGATTATGTATTACTCTTAATTGTTTAATTTGTGCTTAAATAATAATATTTCATACTTGTTTATGATTACCTTTATTACTCCTTTGAAAAATGTCATAATTGATTCATGTATTCCTTGAAAAACTTGATTGAGCACTTTTATGTTATGTTACATGTATTACAGTTTTCCTTAAGAGAATGTTCTATGGATAGTTTTAAAGAATGCTTTTAAAAGTTACATTGGTTTATTTTAAAACCCCTTTATAGGCATTCTTATGCTCACCCTACATTTTGATTTAAAATTTTCAGGTAATAGTTTTCATCGGGTGAAACATCCCTGAAGTTGCTGGTTTCCCAAAGACCGAACCAAACTCGATCCTCTGTATGGGATGTGATGTGTGTTTATCAGTGCATGTTTTTATTTCAAAATGAAACATCATGTTCAGAAGGCACCGACTCATGGTTTTCTATGGAGTCAGGTCTTCACAGTCTCTAAGGATGGAATATATATTGATCCTATGAAGATAAAGGCTGTGAAAGAATGGCCTACTCCAGTGAACGTAACTGAGGTACACAATTTTATTGGTTTAGTAGGTTATTATCGGCGTTCGTTCAGAACTTCGCCCGTTTATCCAACCCAATGACCAAACTAATGTGAAAAGGGGTTAGGTTCATATGGACATAGGAATATAAAGAATGTTTTGAAGAATTTAAGAGGAGGTCAGAAAATTCTCTGATGCTAACCCTACCATTGAGGAATGGTGGGTTTGTTATCTTTAGCGATATATCAAAGAAAGGACTTGGTTTTGTCCTTATGCAGAATGATCGAGTGATTACCTATGCATCTAGGCTGATAAAAATTCATGAACAAAACTATCTAACTCATGATCTTGAGTTAACAGTGGTAATATTTACCCTGAAGATTTGGAGACTTTACCTCTATGGCGAAAAATGTGAGATATATACAAATCATAAGAGTTTGAAATATATATTCTCACAGAAAGAACTCAACATGAGACAAAGGAGATGGATTGAGCTACTCAAAGATTATGATTGCACAATACACTACCACCTGGGGAAGGCAAATAAGGTAGAAGATTCTTTGAGCGGAAAGGATCATGGAGTTCTGAACAAGATGAGAGTTGAAAGGGATCCTTTGTTCATGGATCTAGTAAAGATGGATATGGGAATTATCAAGGAAGGTAACACATCACAACCTTTTCAAATGGTTTCCAAAAATTCTTTACTGAAAAGGATAAAATGTCCTCAAGTTGATGATGAGGAGTTTCAAAAGAAAATTAAAGCTATAAATGATGGGAAGTTGACTGACTTCATATATGAAGGTGGTATTTTGAAATCCGGAAAGAGGCTTTGTGTTCCCACTATTACTGAGCTAAAGAGGGAAATATTGGATAATGCTCATATCTCTAATTTCTCTATACACCATGGTAGCACAAAGATGTATATAGATCTAAAGGGGAATTTTTGGTGGGAAAACATGAAGAGGGAGATTGCTGATTATGTGTCGAGATGTTTGGTGTGTCAATAGGTGAACGCTGGAAGACAATGCCCTGGAAGAGTCATGCAACCCCTTCCTATTCCTATGTGGAAATGGGATTATATTACAATGGACTTTGTCATGGGGCTACCAAAGACTCCAATAAATAATGATACGATATGGGTCATTGTAGAACATCTTACAAAATCAGCACATTTTCTTTCTATAAGATAAGATTTACCACTTGAACATTTAAAAAGACTATATATAAATGAAGTTGTAAGACTTCATGGTGTACCCTTATCAATTGTTTCTGATCATGATCCCCATTTTACATCATAATTCTAGAAAAGTCTTTAGAAGGCACTAGATACTGATCTTTATTTGAGCACTGCCTACCACCCAAAAACTGATGGAAAATCAAAACGGACTATTCAAACCTTGGAATACATGTTGAGGTCTTTTTCACTTGACTTTCAAGGCATGTGGGATCAGTATTTACCTCTCGTAGAATTTTCCTATAACAACAGCTTCCATTCAAGTATTCATATGGCACCATATGAAGCTTTGTATGGAAAGAGATGTCGTACACCAACTTATTGTGATGATTTTGATGAAAGAAAGCTTGTAGACCCAAAACTTGTTGAAGAAACAACAGAAAAAGTGAAGATTATCCAAACCCATATAAAAAAAGCTTAAAGTAGGCAAAAGAGATATGATGAAAACCGAAGGAAGGATTTAGGATTTCAAGAAGGAGATCATTTTTTCTTAAAGGTATCTCAATGGAAGGGTATTATACGATCCAGTAAGAAGAGAAAATTAAGTCCCAGGTACATCAAGCCTTTTGAAATTATGGATCGAATTGGAGCTGTAGCTTACCATTTGGCAATACCACCAAGTCTCTCCAAAGTTCACAATGTGTTTCACATTTCAATTTTAAGGAAATACATACCATACCCAACACATGTACTCACCTATGAAGAAATAGAACTTGAGACCGATCTTTCTTATTGTGAAGAGCCTATCAAGATTCTTGATATCAGAGAACAAGTATTGAGACACTACTACAAAAAATGGGCAAGGGAAGCATCACCTTTTATCAGCGCCAAGCAAAAAGCACTGATAAAAGTAAATCTTTATCAGTGCTAATTAAAAGCGCTGATAAAGGGATTCTTTATCAGCGTTTTTTAGTGCTGGTAAAACCATAGTACCATTTTATAAAATCAGGTGCACAATATCCTCTATTTATCACGTCCTCAAGCTCTCGTGGTACTGTACCCCTGTGACAACTCCCCCCCTGATATTCTCTTTGTCAGACCTCCACCACTAGCCCTACTCCGCCGCTAGCCCTACTCCTTATCCTCCCCCTTGAACCCCTTCTGCAGATCTTCCTACCTGTGAACCCTACTTCTCCTCCCCATTGGACCCTACTCCCCGCGAACCCTACTCTATTTCTCAATGGTTGGCAGCTCCTCCTGTTCACCTCCCCCTCTGGCGATTGCACCTTCCCCTTCGGACGTAGCGCAAAATGATCCCTAACCGCTCGACGCTTCTTCTCTCCCTCCATCGTGGGTGCGATCTACTCTAGGTAAGTCTCCCACTTCTCCTTTTAGGTTTATTTTTGGTAATTTCTCTCCCTGATATACATGTGTTCATCGTTTTAATTATCATTTGTCCAATGATTCAATGAATAATTGGTGAATGGTCATTGCACATTCCATAGTTGGAATCATGGATCACTCCATGTGAAAATGAGACACAGGCAGTGCTAGTCTTTTTTAGACACACCGTATACCCCTAGGGACACATCATGTCCTCCTTTGAGGATATTTTTGAGATCTATTTCCTTTTATTTTAGTTTTTATGAGATTTTTGAGCTTCCATGGACTAGTATTGGTGGACTGTGTTCCCTTGGTCCATTCCAATGAGGGATTGATGTAGCTTCATGACCTCGTCTAAGGATATTGTCCCCTCTATATCTTCTTAATGACCAGGGTAGTGTTGGTGAGTTATATTATTCTTGATTGAGTTGTCTTAGTCCACTTATATGAGGGTTATTATGGAATTAGGTCTCATTCATTGGAACTCATACCCCTCAGTGACTTGGAACATGTATCAATTTAAGGGACCCATAGCAATCCTCATTTCATTCATGTTGTCCCTATATTGGTTTTGTAGAATTGGAATCACCAACACTTACATGGGCATTGATCCCCTATATTGAAGGATGTTTCAAGTAGGGTCTATTTCCCCCAGCAAGACTTAGGAATTAACCCCCTCTCTTTGTATAGAGATCCGATCTTTCAGATGGTGTATTAGTCTGATGGAGCATGTATCTCAGATGAACCCTCTCAGTTTTAAATATACTTATTCTATAGTGAGTGGTCTCAGTTCACTTTTATGTGGGTTAGTATGGAATATAATCCTGATCAATGGACCAAAAGTCACTTAGTGGCCTAGAGCTTGTATCCCTCTGAGAGGCCTAAAGCAAACCTTATTTCCAATGTGTTTTCCCTATGTTGGGTTTATTGAATTGGCATGACCAACACTTAAACAAGTGTCTATCCCCTATCTTGGAGGATTATTATAGTAGACCCTAGTATCCCCCCATCAATCCTTGGGAATTTACCCCCTATATCTATATCATGAGATGATATTTCTGATGGGGGTATTAGTCTGATGGAGTGTATATCTCAAGTGAACACTCTTTTTATTAAATCCATTAATTTATGTTGTTCAATTCATAGACTGACCTCTAGTGGTTTGGGGGAATTCAACATGTAATACTAATATTTGGATGGATATATTAGTGTTCTATGATTATGACTATGGTTTCAGTTCATATCATAATCTTTTAAGGTAGTGATCTTCTGGGATGTAAGGTTAGCATCACCCACCCACAGTAGGTGTGTGATGCAAGTCTCATCTCAGAAGGCACTGTTATTCATAGGTACCTCAAGGATATCCCATTACTCCAAGGAATTTAATATGATTTTGATGGGTATAGAAATATCACATTTCATTTTCTTAACATTCATGCTACAGTCAGAGAGTCAGTCGATGAATAGCCTAGGTAGAGGAAGGAACTGGAGAAAGGAGGTCTGTACAACACTAAAGTGATGGAGGAGATCGGGGAACAACATGAGGTGGATAAAACTTTGGTTTAATTATACTAATACTACCCCTAAGTAGACCAATCCTATATTGGGAAGTTAGTGGTTAGAATCTTGGATAGTTGTAGTCACTAGAGTCTTTTTACCAGGAGGCTCCAGGAGTGTTTAGAGGTACGATCTATATTCGTTATACTTTTCTTGTAGTACTATTAGAAATAGGTACAAGAAACTATTTTACCTAATTTTTTCAATTATTTTCTAGGTATATGGTAGGAGTTGGTAGAGCCCCATGTTAGTGATGTTTGGTATGAATTTGGACTTGCAAGGAAGATAAAAAATTCCCCCATCGAGATGTGTTCTTGAGAGGCGATCCAAAAACATGTGGGAAAGTCAGTGACTCCTAAAGTGGTTACTATATAGGTGTTGTAGATGGGGTCCTTTTAATTGTGTGTTTGAGGCCCTTTTTATGTGCTAAGGTGTCATAGAAATCCCTATTTTTAGTGAACTAGTGTGAAATGAAAAGGGTGTGTTCCAAGAAATAAGATCTCATATAGGCTTTGAGTGCGGTTCTAGGTACGAGTTTGGGGAAGGTGAGGGAGAGTTATTGCATATCCTTTATATGTTCATGATAGAATTTATGTTCACTAACCTTAATTTTCTATTGCTTATGTTAATTTGGGTAACAAAACCTATGATATTCCATAGTAATTTTGGATAAACCTAGGTTATTTGTCTCCCCCACGAACCCCTTTGTGTTTGGAAATGTATATACTATATTATTTTTCTAATCAAAATTGTATCCTTGTTTTCATTTTATTTGAGTTTGGTCACTAGTTTTGGGATGTTTAATGTGATTATTTTATTATGAATGAGGTGGCTGGTAGGGGTGGTTAAAAGGATGTTTAATGTTTTTCATAAAGGGTGGTGGGTGCTATAACTATTGGTAAGGGGGTTAGAAAGTGTGTTGATTTTGATGGGGGGTCTATCCTGGTTCTGTTGATTTCCAAATCTTTATTGGAAATGGTTAGGCTCTATTAATCTCTATTTTTATAAGGAAGTGGTTCTCTTCTACTATATTTGTAAGTCTTGTTTTGTGTATTTGAATCATAAATACTAATATTTTAGATTCAAATAGGATGGAGATGAATAAAGATTGGATGGATGTTAATAGTTTGACAATAGAGTATGAGAACAGAGTGAAAGAGTTCATCAAGTTTGCAAATGATCATGTAAAGGATCCTTCTCAAATCCTTTGTCTGTGTTTACGTTGTTGTTATTCTAGACTAATTACTCCAGAGGAGTTGGAAGAACATTTGATATGTCATGGAATAGATCGGAGTTATAAATGTTGGAATAAACATGGATAAAAAGAGAATGTAGCTACTAGCTAGGATAAAACTACATTTTATGGATCATCAATGATTACAAATATGGATAATGAAGAAGACCGTATGGAGGATGTGATTACAGATGTCAATGATGATGAAGATTGTATTGAGAAAATGACAAGGACAGTTGAAGATGAACTTCGTGATTGCCCAAAATTTTTTGAGAAGTTAAAGAGTTGTGAAAAGATGCCATTGTATACTAGTTGCACTAAATATACATCATTTTCAACTATACTGAAGTTGTATAAATTGAAATCAGGAAACAAATAGAGTGATGTCAGTTTTACGGAACTACTTACTCTCTTGAATGACATGCTCCCAGAAGATAATGATCTTCCAAGCTGGACATATGAAGCTAAACGAATTCTATGCTCGATTGGTATGATTTCTAAAAGAATACATGCCTGCCTGAAAGACTGTATATTGTTTCTCAAGGAGAACAAATCACTTACATAATTCCCAAAGTGTGGTGCTTCATGATATAATAAATATGAATCCAGTCCTACAAAAGTTGTATGGTACTTTCCAATCATTCCAAGGTTTAGGTGTCTATATGGAAGTGAAGAAAATGCAAGACAATTGTCGTGGCATGCAGAGAAAAGAAATAACGATGGGAAATTACATCACCTGACCAACTCTCCTTAATGAAAGATAATTGATCATGAGTATTCTAAATTTGGAAATGAGTTGATAAACCTTCGTCTTATATTATCTACAGATAGAGTGAATCCTTTTAGTTTTCAAACCAACACTCATAGTACATGGCCTATTATGTTGGTAAATTATAACTTTCCACCCTGGTTATGCATGAAATGGAAATTCATAATGTTATTTATGCTTATATCAGGACCAAAATAACCAGGTAATGATATTGATGTTTATTTGGCTCCTTTGATCGAGGATTTGAAGTTATTGTGGGATTCAGGTGTTATGTTGTATGATGCTTATAAAAGTAAATACTTCACGTTGAGAGTGATGTTGTATGGGAAGATAAATGATTTCCCTGCTTATGGAAATTTTTTAGGCTATAACATTAAAGTAACTCAAGGGTGTCCCGTGTGAGAAGAAGATACAGAATCAATTAGGTTGAAACATTCATCGAAATCTGTGTTTCTAGAACATTGTATATTTCTACCTCGTCGGCATAAGTATCGATCTTGGACGACATCATTCAATGAAAGTTAAAAACAATGCACAACACCATATCCACTAACAGGTGATCAGCTATTTGAGAAAGTAAAATATGTGAACACTGTTTTTGGTAAACCATTTTTGAAAAACCTTACAAAAATTGGTTGGAAAAAGAGATCAGTTTTTTTGAATTACCATACTGGAATTGTCTGTACGTCAGACATTTTCTTGATGTGATTCATGTGGAAAAAATTTATGTGACAGTTTTATCGAAATGTTGCTAAATGCCCCTAGAAAAACAAAGGATGGAATTAAGTCAGGGTTGGACATGGTTGACATGGGAATACGAGAAGAGTTAACTCCCGTGAAGGGTGAAAATCAAATGTTTCTTCCTCTAGCTGCTTATACTCTTTCTAGGGAGAAGATATATCAGTTTCAAAACTTCTTCAATGATGTAAAGGTTCCAGAGGGGTATTCATCAAATATCAAGAACATTGTGTCAATGAATGATTTGAAGTTAAAAGGGTTGAAATCATATGACTACCAAGTTTTGATGCACGATTTAATTCCTATAGATTTACACTGCATTTTTCCCAAGAATGTTCTCCATACGTTAACCAAACTTTGTTTCTTTTTCAATGCTATATGCAGAAAAGTTTTAGACCTGAAAAAATTGCCATCTATGGAAAGAGAAATTTTCATCATATTAGGTGAATTAGAAATGTTTTTTCCGCCATAATTCTTTGATATGATGGTTCATTTGATGGTTCACTTGGTGAGAGAGATTCAACTTTGTGGTCTTGTGCACTATAGATTGATGTACCACATTGAACGGTATATGAAGATTTTGAAAGGGTATGTCAAAAATCGAAGTTGGCCAGAGGGTTGTATTGTGGAGCAATATATTATTGAGGAAGCCATTGAATTCTGTACCGAATACTTATCTGATGTGAAAAGCATTGGTCTCCTGAAATCTCATCACACTAGACACATTAAGGGTGAGAGAATTTCTGGAAGAGATGTTGTGACGATCAATATTACAGATCGGAAGCAGGACCACCTTTATGTTTTGCATAATAGTTGGGAGGTTTCTCCATATATTGAAACCCACAAAGAAATTATTAGGTAGTTGAATCCATCAAGGGATGAAAAATGGATATCAAATACACATAATCACCAGTTTATAGGATGGTTTCATGACCATATTTTTAAGGAGTTAGCTGAAAATATGAATTCAATTTCAGAACGACTTCATTGGATAGCTGCCGGACCAAGTGTGTATGTATTATCTTACAATGGTTGTGTAATTAATGGTTATACATTCTATACATATGAGCATGATGAAGATAGTACCATGAAAAATAGTGGAGTTACACTTGTGGCTAAAGCGATGTATGTTTCTGGTAGTAAGGACAGAAATCCAATTTATGCGAATATGTCATACTTTGGAATTATCAAACAAATATGGGAGTTGGATTATATGACATTCCAATTGCCGATTTTTCAATGAAAATGGGTTGATAATGATAGTGGTTTTAGAATAGATGAATTGGGATTTTTGAAAGTTGATTTTAATAAATAAGGGTACAAAGACGAACAATTTATAATGGAATCACAAGCGGTACAAGTATTTTATGTTCCAGATCCCACAAATCTAAAGTAGTTGATTGTTCTGTTATCGTTCAAAACTATTTAAGGGTCCAATGAAAATTCAGTTGAGGATGATCCTTTCAGTGGTACGTCGCAATCATTTCGCAATGGTCCCAATGTAGATGATGTTTTTAATGTTAGAGGAGACCACAATAAAGGGATTTGGATAATCGATAGAGGTGTCAAATCCCTTCATCCTTTGAAAAAAAGAAATAGAGTTCAATAAATAGGTTATATTTTTTTTAATATAGATCTTATTATCTCATGTTATTATCTTATCATTACTGAATTTATGTAATATAAATTAACTATTCTACCACTTTTTTAGATAATGACTTCTGCACATTCTGGTGATCCTAACCTCGAGGCTGAACAAGTCTCTCAAGCAGCTGCTGCTGCTGCTCATAGTGTAGAGCAACAACAAGTTTCTAAACCTGTTGCTGCTCCTAGTGTTGAGGTCCCAAAACCATCACCACATGTCGTTGCTACCATTTCAAATGAACATATATATGATGTTGATATCGATGAAATGGTCGGGGATGAAGGACCAACATCCCAGAAAACACAGGTGCGTCGTATTTTGATGGTGTTAGCCAAAGTTCTTAAGGTGAAAAGCAAAGGCATCAAATTTGATGTCAGATGGAATACACAAGTCCAACATGTGAATCCCAACAAGGCTATGTTTAATAGTTACATTGGAATTGTCACTCGATGATGTGTGCTAATTGACATAGATTCATGGCACCATGTTGTGTCCAGGCTTAAGGCTGTGATCTGGGAAGAAATTACGGTAACATTATGATATTATTTCTTTAATTTACTAGAAAATAAAATAATGAAACAATGTCTTACTCTTATCAATCTCTTGTAGAGTACATTTATAGTAGATGATTCACACAAGAATTATGTACTAAGTCTTACATGAAGGATTCATTGATGTTTTCGCAGTATTTTAACAAAATTTTACCTAAAAGATTCCAAAGGTAAAATAAACCTACACCCACCCTTTGTCTACGCTCACCTGATATCCCAAGAAGCATGGGATGCATTTATTATCTGCCGTGGGGATGAGAAGTTTCAGGTACATTGTGGCTAATAATACATTGTTTGAGGATACATGTATTCATCACTTTGATTGTCAATATTTCATTTATGAAATAGAAACTCAGTATTGAAAATAAGGAATGTGCATCAAAACCAAAATACCCCTATTGTAAAGCAAGGATGGGATATTCTTCACTAGAAAAGAAAATGGTACGTATTTTAAATTTACAGTAATATTGTTAGGTGCCAAGAAACAACATCATAATTATCTTTCTATATTTATATGTATATTGATGAGTATAAATCCAAATACACTTCCATCCTACGTCATGTGCTATGGAAGGAGTCAAATGTGAATAAGGAAGGGAAGCTAGTAGATGAAAACACAAAAAAGTGTGGGAAATATGTGTAAGTATTACATGATAAAATTTTTTGTTTTAAATTGATATTACATAATAATAATTACTTCTTTTCCTATATCTGATAGTCATAGGAATTAGATACTCTTATAGCGGATGCAGACCTATTATCAACGACTTTGAAGCAGCCATAACAATACGGTCGTGTCAGAGGTGTGGGGTTTGGGGTGACACCCTGAGTATATTTTGAGAAAAAAAAACAAATGGATGATAGAGATGAAGAAATGAAACAAATAAGAAAAATACTAGAAACTCTTGAAGAATGATTTCAATGGAAGGGAGAGTTGCTATCAACTTTTATGGGTGGGAATCAAGGAGAAGACACAACTCAATAACAACCATCACATGAAGATCCCGCCCCACCCCCACCAGATTTGAGGTGAGCCATTCCCCTCAAAGATATTGTTGAGTCAATAAGGTTTCATTATGAATTTTCTATTCCTTCATGTTTGGGGAGATTGTTGAGTCAATAAGGTTTCCTTATAACTTTACCATTCCTCATGTTTTAAAAATCACAAACACCTTATCTCAAGGAAAATTTCATTTTACCTTGTGTTTTACCTTCATAAGAAAAATTTTCCTTCCCCAAGGAAATTTATCCTTACCATGTTTTTCATTGTTCATTATCTTGTCTAAGTGTAAAATTTGGTTTCATATCTAAAAAATAAGAATCATATAATACTTAGATAATAGAGCATTATGTTTTCAGGATCCAAATTTAGGTTCTGAGTTCTCTGAATTCAGAGAACTCGGAGTCAGAACTCATAAGAGTTCGGAGTCTGAATTCATAGAACTTAGAACCTGAATTCGGATCCTGAAAAAAAAAATGCTCTATTATCTAAGTATTATATTATTCCAAGGTTTTAGATATAAAATCTAATTTTACACTTAGACAAGATAATTAACAATGAAAAACATGGTAAGGATAAATTTCCTTGGGGAAGGAAAATTTTCCTTATGAAGGTAAAACACAAGGTAAAATTAAACTTGCCTTGAGATAAGATGTTTGTAATTTTAAAAACATGAGGAATGGTAAAGTCATAAGGAAACCTTATTGACTCAAAAATATCCCCAAACATGAAGGAATGAAAAATTCATAAGGAAACCTTATTGACTCAACAATTTCCCCTTTTTGGAAAGCCCAAGCATCCTTATGAAAAAGAAAATAAGGACTTAGAAAATATTTTTCTAGACTTTGGAAATAAAACTTATCTCCCTTATCATATGGGCCATGATGAATATGACTAACTCCCCCTTAGGATTTGTAACACTAAGGATCGTATTCTAGATTTCCAGAATGAAAATTTTCATTATCTTGAGTACAAAAATCTCTGTAATGAAAACTCCTCCTTAGATAAACTCCCCATTACTTAGGGATATTTCTTATTTACTTAGTATTCTTTTTCCTTTATCCCCCTTTGTGATTTTCAAAAAGAATTTTGTGGAAATGGAAAAGAAATTATGGTACCTGAAATATTAGTACAACATATCCAATAGACAGGCAACCAAAAATCTCATTATGATTAGAAAGAATTTGTACAAGGAAGAAAAATACAACAAAATATCGGATTGCAACAAAGTTATCATTCCTTTTTCTTTGGAATCAACTTCTTGACTATAATATTCAAATTTTTGAGCTCCTTATGATCTTCCTCTGCTCGCTTAAGAAGCTGATCCTGATCATCTACTTTCTTCTCTAAGGCTTTGATTCTATCTTTCTGAGCCTTGAGAACCTCTTCCTGAGTCTTCATGACTTCTTCCTGCTTGATAAGCTTTTCTTCTATCTCAATCCGAAGATCTATTTCTCTCTTCCAGCTTGGGGCAACAGAATACAATTTCCCATTCAGATCCTTCATTCTTGAATTTGAGAATTTTGTTCCAAAGTTAACTTTTCTTCAAAACTGGTTGTAAGATCTTTGATCCTACCATCTTAAATGTCAAACGCCTCCTTGACACCAACTTGGAATTCATCAAGTTCTCTCAAATCTTCTACTGTCTTCTTTGACCATCCAACCATTTTCTTACATGACCTTTTGTGGGAATCGTAGTTAATGAAGAAATTCTTGAAGTTAGCCTCAAGATTTACACACTTATCCATCACCATGGATACTGAATCCGATTTCTAATTTAGTGTGTGTTGAAGCATCTAGAATCTGGAGTCTATGATTGGGAAAATCAGAATGGTGTGAACCAGCTTCTTCAATGTCTAGACAACAAAATCATGTCCTAGAGATGATGATTCCGAATATGAGACTTTGCTTAGCGAGGGATCTTTCTCCAACTCAGTAAGTTTCCTCTTTGAAGATCCACCAGATTTCTTCTTCTTTATAACCGCTTTAGTAGGTGTATCAACAACCACCTGTTTCCCCTTATCAGTTTTTGTAACGACTTCCTCATCCGGAGATTCATGTTCATTGTCAGATAGATGAACAATTCTATCTTCATATATCTTCTCCTTCTCATCTCCTTCCTCAGTATCTCTAGGATGAATGAAGTCATGATTAGAAATTTCTTCCTCAAAGATCTTATTCACTTCATCTGTGCCCTTCTTATCCTCTCCTTTCTCATCTTTCCTAGGTGTATCCAAACTCTGAGGATTCAGCTTCTGAAGTTCGAATTGACAATTTCTCGGATGTACTTTCTTTCTCATGAAAGTCTTCCACTTGCTTAATCAAATCTTCGGTATCACCATTGATTTCTTCTTCTTCCAATTCTTCCACAAATTTTTTTACTTCAAGAACTTTTTCTTGGGATTTTTCCAGAGTCATGAATTTCTTCCCCAGGGTCTCAGGTAAAGCTTCTACCATGAAATATTTTGGTACTGGGATATTCTCTGATTCTTTCTCAGTATCCATCAGAAGGGAATGAACAATTTCATTCTCAAACATCTTCTTCTTTTTTTTCTTTTTCTTTATCTTGCTTCTCAAGATCATCTGATGTATTCTATTTCAAAGACTTTGCTTCTACAGGATCCAAGCCAAACTGTGTCTCCCCTTCCTTCATATTTTTCTTATCTTCCCTCCACTTAGCTACAACCTCATCTGGATAGGAATTTTTTTCTTAGGTTTTGGAGGTGCGGATTGGGATTCCTTAGATTTTGGGGGTTTTCCTTCCTCTTCTACTTCCTTCAGCTTCCTCTTATTTACAAATTTTTTCAATGGTTTAACTACTTATTGATTTTTCAGAATAGCTTTAGCTTCTTCCTCTGGTAGGTCATAAAATTCTCTGAAGTCTTTAGAAAAACCAATGTTCATTCTCTTCAAAGTATCATAACTGACTAGCATGACTTTGCAATTTCTAGGCTTCGAACTGCAAGGAATTTTGAAATATTCTAGACACCAAACAATCAACTTAGAAAGAATGGTTGGGTACATGATAATCTGAGCCTTCAGATTTCCATTCTTGATATTCTCGATCGTAATAAGAATATGCTTAACCAAATTAACCTTCCTTAGGTTCACCAGAAAATATAGGATGTACATATCACTCTTCTTCAAGGTGTATTTGTCACCTTTTCTCGGAATGATAAATCCTTGAACCCATAATTCAAGGATTCAATTATTTGTAGAGAGTTGAATAATCTTCGGAGTCTTGACATCAGTCAGACCAAGGCACGCCATGGATTTCAGTTTTACAAAGCTTCCTTTGACATCTGGAAACTTGTGGGAATAGAATTCAGCTTCCCCTTCGTATGGAATACCAACTAAGATGGCTGCCTTAGTATATGAAAGTGCATAGGTCTTTCCATATCTTTTGAAGGAAAACTTCTCTATGCCTTTTTCCTTGAAGAAACTAACTGATTCATAAAACTCAACAAGAAAATCAAGAAATACCAAATCTTGAGCCCCTGGATTCGATATGAAAACACTCTCCCATCCATTCAATTTGATATTCTTCGAAATGATTGAATCATACTTAGCGAAGAAGTTCGGATGCACTAATCTTTCTCTATATACCTGTCACTCCGAAATTGGCTTGATAGTAGACATATATTTCTAAGAGTATTCTTCTATAGACATTCAAAATTGAGAAAACTCTGAGAAGTTCAGAACAGGCTTAAGTAGAGGGTCAGAACTTCAGCATGTGAGAGCTTGAGATCGATGTGAGACAACCATCAGGGGTCCTTTATATAGGAGTTTTATGTGATGGTTCATCTTCCAAACTCAATACAATGGCTGAAAATCCTTCTGATCTAATCCGACAGTTGATATGATGGTTGCAAGGAAATCTTAGTAGGATCCGATCTTTTGAGATTTTTAAAGAAAAACATTCAGATTTAAGGAAACTAGAATCTGAAAAATTTAAAACCAAAAGAAAAAATACCAGCAAGTAAATGATAATTACGAAAACTTAAGAAAGGAAACACTCCTTTTGGATTTCTAGGAATATTATTCATATTGAAGAAAAATATTCTTGAAGAACTTTAGATTCCTAAAATTTGATTACGAAAAATAAATTTGAAAACGAAATTCTCCATTACGAAAATTTTGAGTACGGAAATCTTTATTACAAAAACTTAGAAAATCTTCGTTATGAAAATTTTCATTATGAAATATTTGAAAAATCTGTCTACGAAAATTTTCATTACAAAAGATTTGAAAAATCTGACTACGAAAATTTTCATTACGAAATATTTGAAAAAAAATCTGACTACAAAAATTTTCATTATGAAAGATTTGAAAAATCTGACTATGAAAATTTTCATTACGAAGGATTTGAAAAATCTGACTATGAAAATTTTCATTATGAAAGATTTGAAAAATATGAATACGAAAATTTTCATTATGAAAAATTTTAATCTAACTAACAAGAAAATGTACTCCCCCTATGAAGAGGAGTTTATTACTGTAAGGAGATTGGTTTCAATAGAAAGTTAGCAAGGAAGATTACCTTATGGTTATCATTCCTAACTTTTGTTTAATGTATTAAAATCTATCGGAGGGTAAAGATTTTGTAAAAATATCAGTAAGTTGATCTTGTGTTCCGATAAATTGAAGAATGATATACCCTTTTTGTGTGTGATCCCTAATAAATTTATGCCTAATGTCTATGTGTTTTTCATGAGAGTGATGTGTAGGGTTTTTACTTAAGGCGATGGCACTAGTATTATCACACAAATTTTTTGTTTTGGTAAAACTCATACTATAGTCTGTGAGTGTGTGTTTCATCCACAACACTTGAGCACAACAACTTCTAGCTGCTACATATTCAGCTTCAGCAGTGGAAAGTGCTACTGAGTGTTGCTTCTTGCATGAACACGAAACTAATGAATCTCTTAAGAAATGACACATTCCAGATGTACTTTTTCTATCCATTTGAAAAAGTTTGAAAATGAAGAATGTTGCAAAGGCAAGTAAAATACAAATAGATTCAAGTCTAGATATTGGAGCATAGGTTTATTCATAGTCTATTACTTCTTATTGATTATAGCCTTTAGCAAATAATCTAGATTTATTTCTTACTATGATTCCATTTTCATCACACTTATTTCTGAAGAACCATTTTACTCCAATAACATAAGTTTCCTTAGGTCTTTCAACCAAGGTCTAGACTTTATTCCTTTTGAATTCATTTAGTTCATCTTGCATATCTTTTATCCAATCATCATCACCTAAAGCTTCATTAGTGCCTTTTGGTTCTAATTGGGAAATGAATGATAGATTTTCTACTTCATTTATTAAGTAACTTCTAGTCCTTACATTTTGATTTACATCACCAATGATACTATCATTGGGATTATTCTTAAGAAATGACTGATTTGGGTTTTGAAAAACCTATTAATCAATATAGGGTAGGAAATATTTTGGGGGTAAATGCTTCAGAAACATCTTCTTGGAAATTTTCCTTATCAGAAGTATCTTCTAACAAAGGTTGATAATCAGTTTTTGAAAACACATCTGAAGATGTAGGTTGGGGTTGTTTAAAAACAAATGGATTAGTTTCATCAAATTTGACATGTACTGTTTCTTCAACAGTGCAAGTATTTTTATTGAAAACTCTATAAGCCTTAGAAGTTGTGGAGTAGCCTAAGAAAATTCTTTCATCAAATTTTGGTGTGAATTTGTGTAAGTTATCTTTAGTTTTCAGAATAAATACCTTGCATCCAAAAACCTTGAAGTAGGAAAGTCTAGGTTTTCTACCATTCCATAACTCATAAGAAGTTTTATTAAGAAAAGTTCTAATCAAAACACGATTTATAGTATAACAATAAGTACTTATGGCTTCAGCCCAAAAATGTTTGGATATAGAATATTCACTCAACATGGTTCTTGTTATCTCTTGAATAATTATATTTCTTCTTTCAACAACACCATTTTGTTGAGGTGTTCTGGGTGATGAGAAGTTATGAGTAATGCCTTTTTTACTACAAAAAGTTTCAAAATCAGAATTTTGAAATTCTCCTCCATGATCACTATGAATAGTTATCAAAGGAAGGGTTTTCTTATTTTTAACTTGGGATCTAAAACTTTTGAAATAAGAAAAATATTCAGATTTCTTTACTAGAAAATAGACCCACATAAATCTAGTGTAATAATCAACTAAGACAAATACAAAATATTTTCCTCCAATGCTTCTAGTTTGTGTTGGACTAAAAAGATACATATGCACTAACTATAATGCATCAGTGTTTGAGACTTCAATGACTGATTTAAGACTTGATTTATGTTTTTTTCCATATTGATAAGGATAAAAAACTTTTGAAGAATCAAATATAAGCTCTAGTAGATCCTTAAATAGTCATTTCTTAGAAAGTTTTCATAGGTTCCTAAGGTTACAATGTCCTAGCCTTCTATGCCACAACCAAGAATGATCTTCCATTACACTAAGGAAAAGAAATTCTTGGTTCCTAAGGTCATCTAAGTTTAGCATATAAACATTCTCTTTCCTATTGGCAGAAAGAATAAACTCTTTCTTGGAATTGTGTACTAAGCACTTATCATTCCTAAAATTCACAAGGTAACATTCATCATATAATTGACTTATGCTAATGAGGTTTTGTTTAAGACCCTTAACAAATAAAACATTTGAAATCAAAGTTTTTCCAAGAAAAACGATGTTACCTATACCAATAATTTCTCCCTTAGCATTATCTCCGAAAGTTACTTTTCCTCCTTTCGTCTTGATAATAATTTCAAAGTAGTTTTTGTTACAAGTAATATACCAGAAACATCCACTATCCATGTACCAAGTATTGTTTTTGGTACTTTCCTTATTTTCCTGAAAATAAGAATGTTAGACTTTTGGAATCCAAACTTTCTTGGATCCGGAATTTTTAGACAATAAAATTTTGGGTATCCACATTTGTTTAGAAAAATAAGCTTTATGAAACCCAAGAGATTGAAAATTATTCAAAGAAATTTTTTTCTTCCAATGCCCACCACTTTGACATTTAGTACAAAAAGGGGATCTGGATGGAATAAAATAGTTGTTTTTGAAAACAGGTTTTCTGTGAGTATAACCTACTCCAGTAGTATTTACTTGAGGTTTGATTTGATAATACATCTTGTCAAAATTTTCTTTACCAGACGTAAAGTTTGCAAGAAGTTTCTTAAGGGAATATATTTTAGATTTTAGTCTTATAAATAAATTCCTATCCTCAGGAATTATTTCCTTAGAGTTAGATTTTTCCTCAAAAACATTTAATTTTAAAATAACATTCTTAAGATCTTTAGAAAGTTTTTCTTTTTCATAATTTACTTCCTTAAGGTCTTTAGAAAGTTTTTCTAGAAGCTCATCTTTATCTTCAAGATCTCTATAGAGGTATGAAATCTCTTTTGTAATAACTTCTTCCCTAGTATTTTCCTTGTCTAATTTCTTAGAAATTTTACAATTTTTTTCTTCTAATAACTTGGAAAATCAAGATACTTATTCATAAGAAGGTATTTCTTCATTATCTGAAGATGAAATATCTTCATTATAAGTAATATCTTCAGAATAGTAATTCTTATTAAGAGATAAATTTGTTAAAGCCTTGGCAGAGCGTACCTTGGCCATAAGACATGTATTTGGGAAAGAATTAGTAGAAATGAATCCAATATTTTTCTGTGATGATGATTCATATTCAAAAGATTCACTTACCTAAGAGTCTCCACAACTAGCACTCCAAGTATCATTTGCTTTAAAACTTTTCTTGTGCTTCGAACGATAAAACTTCTTCTTGTTTCTTTCTGAATTCCTTTCCTTATTTTCCTTATTTTTAAATAGAGGGCAATCAGGTCTGATATGACCTGTTCTTCTATATTCATAACAAGTAACTTCCCCATCTTTCTTATCTTTGTAGTCTCTCTTCTTGAACTTATTTTGATAGTTCTTTTGAGCTACTATCTTGTTCATTCTCCGAGCAAGATTAGCTAATTCATTCTCAGACATTTCTATATCACTAGATTCTGACTGAATAGTAACTTTCTTTGACTTTGATCTAGTTACTCTTTCTGGAGTCTTAACTTTCATATGTTTATAAGTAGTTGTAAAAGCAACTCCTCCATTCCCATTCGTATTTTTAACATTATCTTCATCTCTCTTCATTCTAGTCTCATGCTAAAGAAGAGTTCCAAACAGCTCATCTAAGGAAATCTGGGTAACTTTCATGTTTTCATCAATTGCTATCCTATTGGATTCCCACTCATTTGGAATGATGTATACGATATTATGTACAAGGGGATCATCATCCAAACCTTTTTCTCACATATACTGTAAGCTATTCACAATAGTCATAAACCTTTGTTGTACTTTGTTTATAGGTTCTCCATAAGGAAAGTTAAATCCATGGTATTCATCTCTCAACATAGCTCTTCTTGTCTCTATAACTTTAGAAGTACCAAAATGTGCAACTTCAAGTTTCTTCCAGATACTGTTTGCAGCTTCACATGAAGATATTTGACTATAGATGTTCCTAGTAATGGAACATAGTAATGTATTTCTGACTCTGAAATTTGCTTGATATTCTGATTTCTCCTGATTAGTAAAAGTTCTCAATTCCTTATCAGGAATCTTATAGTCTTCTGTCAGCATTAGGTAGTTATTAATTCTAGTGTTAATAACGAATGTCTTCATCCTATATCTCCAGTACTCATAATCATTTCCATCAAAAATAGGAGGTCTGGTAGGATTTAGATTGTCGATAGAACCAACATTTAAACCTTCCATCTTAAGGAAATTCTTTCCACACAAACTTGTTAGTAATAAGAGTTTGTAAACCAAATAAAATATCCTGAATTGAGAATCCGAACTCTTATGAGTTCTGAATCTGAGTTCTCTAAATTTAGACTCCTAACTCTTATGAGTTTTGATTCCGAACTCTCTGAATTCAGACTCCGAACTCTTATGAGTTCTGACTCCGAGTTCTCTGAATTCAGACTCCCAACTCTTATGAGTTTTGACTCTGAACTCTCTAAATTCAGACTCCGAACTCTTATGAGTTCTGACTCCAAACTCTCTAAATTCAGACTCTGAACTCTTATGAGTTCTGACTCTGAACTCTCTGAATTCAGACTTCGAATTTTGGTGAATCCAGATTCCGAATTTCCTTGAAATTCAAACTCCACAATTCTATAGAATTCAAGTTCCAAATTCCTTGGAAAACAAAATCTGAATATCCTTGTATTATATATACTGAATGTATTTTTTGTTAGACTCCGAACATTTATTTTCTTACATTCCGAATATTTGATTTTGGTTATGTAACCATATTTTTGCTTACACTTATTTCTATTATAAAATGATGTCGTGCATTCAGTTACTAACTAACCATTTTTTGAGTGACACATGTAAAGGTCCCTCCAAAATTCAAGGAAAAATATGATCGTTGGAGGAGGGTTCCGACCGTTGAAGCCATGCCTATAAATAGGAGCTCATTTGAAAGAGCTCAAGACAGTTCTATGACTCTAGAACTTACATGCTGTTGAAGTGATTTCTAGAGAGATAGGCTCTTATAAACTCTTAGGATTAATGCAGAAAGTTTGAATGGATTTTTCAAACTTTTCTTCATGCAGAATTGCTTTGTGCAGAGGTGTGATTTCCTTAAAATCAGAGACTTCGGTTTGTGAAGTCAAAGGTGCCGATTTCCTTACAAATCGAGGGCTTACAGGGATAGCAAGACAGATACCAATATTCATATTGAGGGATTACCTGGGTTTGGGTAAGATAGACTTTCTTGAAAGTATAAATCAAGGTAACTTTATCCAAGGTTGTTGGATACCCTTCTCTTTGGGTTAAAAGATTTACTACTTGTTACTTGTAGAGTTTCAATTTTGTTTTCCGCTGTAATTTTGGTTGTTGAGGAAAGTATAACCATCTTATACTTCCTTAAACTTGTACTCTGATTAAATAGGATTCTATACGCTTTAAGGTAGAATCTTTGTGGATATAAACTTTTGTTAAGTTTCATTTCTGAAATCACTTTTCCAGAATCAAGAAAATTAGTAGAACTTAGAGGTGTTGTGAATTTTGTTTATACAAACTTTCCTTAAGTATTTTTAAGTATAAAATTCACCCCCTCTTGTATACTGAGTATCTACATCGTAGTTTGATACTACAATCAGTATCATATCTATCATACTATCGATCCAACAGAGATGTCCTAGTCGTGGTAATCAATATTCTAATAATTATTCCCATGAAATGTGAATCAGACAAACACTGATACTTTTCCTATACTGATCTTCTGCAGGGTGATAATGACTGTGATTTATATCTATCAACACCCACCTATCACCTTGTAGTGAGGGCTATGGTGTTCAACATCCCAAAAGACAAGCTGCATAATAGACCACTTCCAAAAGATCATCTAAAAGTGATGATTACTATAGCTCATGATCCAAATGCAGAGCTACCTATTCCACTTGATGACGATGATATTCATACAGTCAAAAATACTATTGGGACATTAATTGCATGGCCGTCACAACTTGTAAGAGTACATGTGGACAAAGAGGTATTTATTTCCATTTTTTTCAAGCTAAACATTTAACAATTAATGAAAAAAAGGCCTGAACCAATGAATGTTATTATAGACAGAGAAAGGGAAGGGGGTGAAAAGAAACATGGGCTCAAAAGAATCTAAAGGATCGACAAACTGATCCTAAAGAGCTACTGAAATTACAATAACACCACCTATTATCTATCCACATTTACTAGCATTGAAGACTCATGTGGATATGAAGAAAAAAAATGGTAGTAGTCATATAGTTGTTTTTGAAAAGAATATATACAGAGAGGAAATTCAAGATTTCATTACTGCTAAAAATGTAAATGAGATCCTTGAATATGGTTGGCTAGGAATCACAGTTGTAAATTTATGTATGAGGTATGTTTTCATGAATTTATTTTCTAAAAGCTGATATAATGTGCTAATTATGACTAAATGAATTTTATATTATTGGTAGGCGTATATATGAAAAAAAATTGAAGGGATTTTCCCATGAGCCAAGATTTGAACTCGTTAGTCCTCATACCACATCAACACAACTAAAAAAATTAGATCCATCAAAAAGGATGAAATAGTGAAAGGATTGTTGAAAACATTTGAAATAAAGATTACAGATGACAGACTCTTCCTAATACCAACCATGTAGGGGTAAAACTCTACAATTAAATAATATCAATTATATTTTCACTTCTTTTATTACTTATTCCTTTTTTTTGTTTTTAGGAAACATTGGATGCTAATTGCGGTGAACTTGGATACTCCAAAGATTTATTTTTTAGATTCAATGCAAGGATATCCAACAAACCAACCACACATGATGGAGTTTGTGAATCTGTAAGACACTAAATCCAACGTTTCAGGTCTAAAAATCAAGTTATATAATTTATATTATCTTTTACTGAGGATTATATTATGATAGGGCGGTGTATCAATATTGTCTAAAATAAGGAATGAGGATAAGGGATAAACATAAGGAGGCGAGAAAATACTACGTCTGGACCAGTATCAAGGTATATATAATAAAATTTCACCATCCACACACATATCAAAATAAGTTACTTATTCTTATAATGATCAAAGTTTTTGCAGTGTCCAAAACAAACAAACGATAATGATTTTGGTTATTATGTTTGTAAATTTATGAGGGAGATTGTTTTCCATCAACAAACTAACATCCCTAAAGAGGTATTTTAAAAAACAACTTATATTTTATTTAAATTATTTATTAATTATTTATTTATATATTTTGCAGTAAAACTTTGATTGTCTAAAAGGATCATATTCAAAATACAATATATATTTGTTCAGAAATGAGTGGGCTATATACCTGATGGAATATTGTACACAAATAGCATGAAGATCTGACTTGGGGACGTGTACAATTGGCGGACATTTTTGAGAGGGGTTAAGGAGATCAAAAGATGAAACATTGTTGTATTTAAATGTTCATAGGAAAATTGTAATTGTTATTAAATAAAACATTTTTTCTCCAATGATTCATTTTTCCATTTTAATAGATGAAATGCACCAACAACATGCAAGAATGATGAACCACTTTTCTTTGGGATTTGGATAAGAAAAAACAATAAAATATCCAAAACAAATTCATATCCAAGAAAACACATTTGGATTGTGTTGATAATTTAGGAGAAAAATCCATGGGTCATTTGTGACATGTACGAGTCAACCCCACCTCAATCAGAGGCACGGTGTGGCCGGTATCACTCAAAGTGTCTCTCTTTTGTTTAAAATGGACAGAATTTTAAGTGAAAACAAGAACTGACGTATAAAAAACCGACCAAAAGCATTCAAATTGTGTTGATACTTTAGGAGAACAATCCATGGGTTATTTGTGATGTGTAAGAGTCAAACTCTCCTCAATATGAGGCACAGTGTGTCCGGTATCACTCAAAGTGTCTCTCTTTTGTTTAAAATGGACAAAAGTTTAAGTGAAAACAATAACTGACGTACGGAAAGCTGACCAAATGCATTAGGATTGTGTTGATACTTTAGGATAATGATACATGGGGTCATGTGTGATGTGTAAAAGTCAACCTCACCTCAATTCAAGGCATGGTGTGACCATTATCACTCAAAGTGTCACTCTTTTGTTTAAAATGGACAGAATTTTAAGTGAAAACAACAACTGACGTACAGAAAACTGACCAAATGCATCCAGATTATGTTGATACTTTAGGATAACTATCCATGGGTAATTTTTGATGTTTATTAGTCAACCTCACCTCAATAAGAGGCATGTTTTGGCCGGTATCACTCAAAGTGTCTCTCTTTTGTTTAAAATGGATAGAATTTTAAGTGAAAACAACAACTGGCGTACGGAAAACTGACCAAACACATTAGGATTGTGTTTATACTTTTGGATAATTATCCATGGGTCATTTTTGACGTGTAAGAGTCAACCTTTCCTCAATTTGAGGCACAGTGTGGCTGGTATCACTCAAAGTGTCTCTCTTTTGTTTAAAATGGATAGAATTTTAAGTGAAAACAACAACTGACATAGGAAAAAAAACCAAACGCCTTAATATTATGTTGATACTTCAGGAGAATGATCCATGGGTCATGTTTTATGTGTAAGAGTCAACCCTACCTCAATCCGAGGCACGATGTGGCCGGTATCACTCAAAGGGTCTCTCTTTTGTTTAAAATGGACAGAATTTTAAGTGAAAACAACAACTGATGTATGGAAAACCAAACAAACACATTAGGATTGTGTTAATACATTAGTATAACTATAAATGGGTCATGTGTGATGTGTATGAGTCAACCCCACCTCAATTAGAGGCACGATGTGGCCGGTATCACTCAAAGTGTCTCTTTTTTGTTTAAAATCGACAGAATTTTAAGTGAAAACAACAACCAACGTACGAAAAACCAACAATTTGATTTATTGTGTTTATACTTTATGAGAACAATACATGGGTCATTTTTTGAAATGTATGAGTCAAAACCACCTCAATTTGAGGCACGGTGTAGCTGGTATCACTCAAAATGTCTCTCTTTTGTTTAAAATGGACAGAATTTTAAGTGAAAACAACAACTGACGCACGAAAAACTGACCAAACGCATTCGATTTGTGTTGATAATTTAGGATAAAGATTCATGGGTCATGTGTGATGTGTAAGAGTCAACCCCCGCCTCAATCTGAGGCACGGTGTGGTCGGTATCACTCAAAGTGTCTCTCTTTTGTTTAAAATGGATAGAATTTTAAGTAAAAATAACAACTGGCGTACGAAAAACTGATCAAACACAGTCGGATTGTGTTGATACTTTAGGATAACGATCCATGGGTCATTTTTGATGTTTAAGAGTCAAACCTACCTCAATCCGAGATATGGTGTGGCCATTATCACTCAAAGTGTCTCTCTTTTGTTTAAAATGGACAAAATTTTAAGTGAAAACAACAATTGACGTACGGAAAACCAACCAAACACATTTGGATTGTGTTGATACTTTAGGAGAATAATATATGGGTCATGTGTGACATGACTGAGTCAACCCCGCCTCAATATGAGGCATGGTATGGCCGGTATCACTCAAAGTGTCTCTCTTTTGTTTAAAATGGACAAAATTTTAAGTGAAAACAACAACTAACGTATGGAAAACCAACCAAACGATTTAGGATTATGTTGATACTTTAGGAGAATGATCAATGGGTCACGTGTGATGTGTAAGAGTCAAACTTTAATCAATATGAGACACAGTGTGGCCGATATCACTCAAAGTGACTCTCTTTTGTTTAAAATGGACATAATTTTAAGTGAAAACAACAACTGACGTACGAAAAACTGACCAAACACATTAGGATTGTGTTGATACTTTAGGATAACGATCCATGGTTCATGTGTGATGTGTAAGAGTCAAATCCACCTCAATATGAGGCATGGTGTGGCCGGTATCACTCAAAGTGTCTCTCTTTTGTTTAAAATGGACAAAATTTTAAGTGAAAACAACAACTGACATAAGGAAAATGGACCAAACACATTCAGATTGTGTTGATACTTTAGGAGAACGATACATGAGTCATTTTTGACGTGTAATAGTTAAACCTGCCTCAATTAGAGGCATGGTGTGGCCGGTATCACTCAAAGTGTCTCTCTTTTGTTTAAAATGGACAGAATTTTAAGTGAAAACAACAACAGATGTACGAAAATCCCCCTTCCTACCATACACACTAAAGAATTCATTTTTTACTAAATAAACACATACTATTGAAATAAAAACTATTCCAAAACCATTTTAAAAATACCAATGATCTTAAAATCCATGAAATTCATTCCATTAAAACCATTAAACCCCCCCACCCCTGGACACCACCCCACCCCACTGGACACCACCCCCACCCCCTCTACACACCCCCATGGACAACCCCCCATACTAGATAGCCCCCACCCCCCTGAACACCCCCAACCCCCTGGATGGACCCCAACCCCTGGATGCCCCCCACCCCTCCTAGAAACCACCCCACCACCTGAACACTCCCACCCCCTGAACACCCCACCCCCATGGACAACCACCCCACCCCCCTTGAACAGCCCCCAACCCCCTGAACCACCCCCACCCCTGGAAACCACCCCACCCTTGGACACCCCCAACCCCTGGACACCCCCACCCCCTGGAAAGTCCCCAAAACCCTCTGGACACCACCCCACCCCCTGGACACCTCCATAGATACCCCCACCCTGGACAACCCCCACATCCCCCTGGACACCCCCAACCCTCTAGACTCCCCCACCCCTGTACACTACCCCCCACCCCCCTTGGACACCACCCCACCCCCTGGACACCCCCACCCCCCTAGACACCCCCCACCCCTAGAAATCCCCCAACCCCCTGGACACCCAACCCCCCACTCCCCACCCCCCTGGACACCCCCACCCCCTGGACGACCCCCCACCCCTCCTAGACACCACCCCACCACCTGGACACCCCCACCCCCATGGAAAACCACCCCCACCCCCTAGACACCACCCCACCCCTTTGGACAGTCCCCCAACCTCCTGGACCGCCCCCACCCCCTGGACACCACACCCCCTGGACACCACCATGGAAAACACCCCCCACCCTAGACACCCCCACCCCCCTAGACACCCCCAACCCCTAGACACCCCCATCCCCCCACCCCCCGGACACCCCCACCCCTTCGACACCCCCTACCCCCCTTGGACAACCACCCCAAACCCCTGAACAACCCCCAACCCCCTTAATTCTGAATTGAATTCTTTATGTATTTAATTAACTTATGAATTATGTGTTAATGGTGTATGGGTATACTTGTTGTATGGATATAATTGTTGTATGTGTATTCTTGTTGTAATTACCTTATGAATTATGTGTTAATTTTTTATGGATATACTTGTTGATATGTTGATTGTTTTGCAGGTATTGTTTGGGTGTGCTGCTGCAGAATTTTATGTTACAGTAGGCATGGCATTTATCAGCGTTAAAGAAGCGCTGATAAACAATCCCTTTATTAGCACCTTTTTAGTGCCAATAAAGGCTCTATTTATTAGTGCATTTTTAGCACTGATAAAGGATCCCTTTATCAACACTTTTTTAGCACTGATAAAGGCTACCTTTATCAGTGCTGAGCTTTATAATGCTTTTATAGCGCTGTTAAAGCCCATTTTGAGCACTGATAAAGCCTGTTTTTGTAGTAGTGAGAAATCGAACGACTTGTATGGTAAAGGTTCTTTGGAGGAACCATAATATGGAAGAGGAAACATGGGATCCTGAGGAGCTTATGTTGAAGACATACCCAAATTTTTTTAGGTAACATTTTGTGAATTTTGAGGAAAAAATTTTTGTAAGGAGGGGAGAATATAACGACCCAATATTTTTCAATGGAAATTCCTTTCTTATAAATATGTCATAATCACATGAAATCACAACATAATGAACTACTATGTGCTATGTGACCCTTAAAAATAAGTTTTTCACTTCTGTGATGTGAATTTCGAAAATATAACATACATAGTTGCGATCAGTAAGTTATTTGGAGTTCGATAAGAAAAACTTAATTTTTGGTGAATAGTAACCTAACCTTATGAATAGTAACATAACCTTATGAATAGTGATATACCCTAATTAATATTAACCTTACCTATGATAGTATCTAAATAATATTCAAGTGAAAGTATGATATACCTATGCTTTGGAATAAGTAAATAAATGTTTTAAAACTGTTGTTTTTAGAATAAATTATGATTTTAATTAAATATTAAATTAATCATATTTAGAAAATTATTTTTTAAAAATGGACTTTATTTTTGGATTCTACACATCAAAAAATGGTTAGAGTGAATTTTTGTGATTTTTTTTGAAATACTTGAATTTTTGATGAATAGTGGCATACCATAATTTGCAAAATAAGATAAATAAACTAATTATAGAGTTAGGTATGATGTTCTGCTGATGTAATCCCAATTTATTTGGATTCACATGATAAAATTAATATTTTTGGTCATATAATACTCACTATTCCTTGTCTTGTGGAGAAATAATAAATTAATGAATATAAAATTGAGAAATCCCCTATCCCCTTCACTAACCCCCCATCACTCCCTCTTCTCTTCACTCATATAAAGCCTTGTGCCTTCTCCAAATTATGTCCAAATATTCTCCCAACCTCCTCTCCCATTTTCAACAAGCCTTGGTCTCATAAAAATACCAAAACCTCTCCCTTAAGGAGGCTCTCAAGGAAGTTTGGTTCAAGAGGTAAATTTCTCTTTTTAATTCTTTGTCTTTCCTTTCAAGTTCATTTGTTTTCTTTTTCTATTATTACCTCTACTTATCCAAATGTTATGATAACTCCAGTACCTTACATGTACTGGAATATTTTCATGATAGTGGAATAATTTATCACCATCTCTTCCTTTTACCTTCTTTTATACTAGTAGCAAGAACACCATCAGAGATGTGTCAATTTACCACATTCAAGGACGACGGGCTTTTGATTTCTATTATCATTCTCAATTATGGTCATGAAACCATTATTGTTATGGTTTAACCAGATTATTATATATTTAATATACCCTATGTAAGGTTCTTTAATCCATTTGTACAAATGGTATTAAGTTATAAAGAAAAATGAGTTCGTTGTAATCAAAACCCACAAATTAACCGAAATAGTTATCATTAAAGTTATATATAATAATTTATCCTCATTCCATGTAACAAAGTTATATAAATGAATAATAACATATATTTATTATCATAAATAATATTTGAATTCAATTCTGGAGATTTACATCAATTCCACATGAACTCCATTACATATGAACAAGTGAACTGATTATGAAAATAAAGAAAACGAACATTGCAGAACGACAAAATTCAATATAATAACTTATCAATAAGGGAATAAATGAACTAAAAATAATTATGATAAACTAAATACATGTATAATAGGTTCTTAAATAAGTTATTAATAATTATAATTTTATATTCCAGGAGCTTAAGTTCAAGAGTAGAACACGTTCAGACTTAAGGTAAGGGTTTTTCCACCCGAACATCCATTTTCATTCAGGTTACTTTTATTGTCTAATTACCTCAATTAAACTCTTGTGTATTATTATGTACTACTAAAAAATTATGTTTTTGGTTTATATATATGTTTAACAACCAGAATATTTCCTTATATTAAGTATGGTTACACATTTTAAAATGAAATTTTGAAATTGTTTCCGGAATACAAGCCCGATCCAAGGGAATTTCTCTAATTCTTACCTATTTTAAAGGGAACTCTATAATATGTTTTTGGAAACCATTATCTTTATAAAATCACTAATTTTATTATGAAAATACTATCTTACTTAACTTATGGTTTTATACAAATATTTTTCCAAAAGAACTCTTTTTTTCAAAGTAAAAGAGTATTTATCTCAAGATTTACTCGAAGATTTTATAAGAGTATCTTCATCTATTTCAACACTCTTGTTGATTATTATGTATTATTGGGATTATTATTACATGTTATAATATACAATATTTAATTTAATTTTTTATGATTATTTTTTCTATGGATGTTCTATCTTAAAACCATTCACCAATTTACTCTGAATGGTTAGTGCTTATGCTTAATGTTCGGGGAAAGTTATTTGCATTTCATAAATTAATTTCATTATGAATGTATATGTTGTTTATGTTTATAACCTTTCATATGAGGAATTTATTGGACATAGTAAGTTCTGGGTGGGGCCTTATATAGCCCCTCGGTGCATCTGTAGGTCTCATGAGACAAACTACGGTCTTAGCACAAGGCCTTGACAAAATGATTATTTATGGTCTTGGCACGAGGCCTTGATGGTATGGTTATATTGTCCAGTATTATGCATTCTATCACTGTGAAAATAGTATTGATGGTTCATGTGGTTATTCTACTTGTATAATACCCATGATTATGTTATATTATGGCAATATTTTCTCAACTCATATTTCTGCCATATTATGTTCAAGTTTTTTTAAGGCATGTGTTTTCAATTATTCACCATGTCTAATGTTTATGTTATCTTCTGCTATATTTCTTACTCTTACTAAGAGTTTGATCTCACCCTTTCTTATGTTTTATTTTCTCAAGACATTAATAATTTTATTGTGAATGACATGCGGAAATAACCTAGGAGTTATGGAAGTTGTTTAAGGAGTTTCTATGTTGTTTTTCATTTCATGTTGTAAAGTTGAACTTATGTATGTATCTTGTTTCCAATAATAATAAACTACTTGGTCCTTCAGGATGATTATTCCTTGTTTATATTCCAATTTAATCAAATAAGGCATCATCTCCAGGCAACTGGGATCGGGTCCTTACACAAACAACTAATATATATGTATTGACGCGTGAGTATAATTTATGCTATATGATCATGAGTTTATTTATGGACATGATTGTGGGTTGTTAAATGTTAAAATTACCTATATTATGATGACACATGCATATGTTATTTATTCATCATGAATGTTCATTTATACATTGACACCCTGTTATTCATGCTTTCCATATATGTGATGAATCATTTTTTATGATCTATACTTTACTATGTATATATTTATTCATGTTGTACCCATGAACTAGGCTTGGATGGATGCAAGATGATGTGGGGAGTGGTCCGAGAAAGACCTCAGGTGATAGAGCATCACATGGTTGCTATGTTTGGTGGCATCTATTAATAGAGGGATAAAATGGCAATTTGGGGCTGCGACACTTGGGATTCGGGAGCCGGCCAGAGACGATGCTTCGGGATGGTTGGCCGAAAGAGACCAGGCTAGGATAGCTAGACGATGTGGGAAGCGGGTCGAGTACAACCTCAGGTGAAGTAATATGACTTTGGGATGTATGGGTGGCCTCAGGACAACAAAAATATCACCTTGGGATGTGGTTTGATTGCGTGGGTCTGTCGACAAGTGATGATGAGGACCATGCAAGTTTTCCTTTTGGCAATATATTGTTTATTTTGAGTTTTTGTCCTACGAGCATAATAATTATGGGTCATGTGTGTAATGGTTGGGATCTTTCGGGTTTTGTCACTTTCATGTCATGGTGGTGCTCACTTTTATGTCATGGCAGTTCTTAGTGTGCCACATTTTATGTTTTCGCTATACTTTTATTTTATTAATAATTTTTTAGGGCCGAATGCTCAGTCATGAACTTTCCTGGTATATAAATATATTTATTTATACCTATAATTATAAACACACACACACACACATATTTAAATAATTATAAAATTATAATAAATATATTTATTATATTTATAATTTTATAAATATATATAATTTTATAAATATATATAATTATATAAATATATTTATAAATATATAAAAATATTTATAATTATAAGTATAAATAAATATAGATATATTTAAATAAATAAAATTATAATAAATATATTTATTATAGTTTTATAAGTATTTAAATAAATAAATATATATTTATAATTATAGCTATAAATAAATATGATTTTATAATTATAAATAAATATTTATTTATTTAAATAATTATAAAATTATAATAAAAATATTTATTATATTTATAATTTTATAATTATATATAATAAATATATTTATTATATATATTTATAAAATTATAAATATAATAAACACAGTTATTATAATTTTATAATTATTTAAATCAATATATATTTATTTATAATTATAAAAATAAATAAATATATATTTATATATAATAAATATATTTATTATATGTAATTATAAATATAATAAATATATTTATTATAATTTTATAATTATTTAAATAAATACATATATACATATATATATACATATTTAATTATAATTATAATAATAAATATAATTCATATATTTATTATAATTTTATAAATATATATAATTATATAAATATATGAAAATATTTATAAATATATTTATTATATATATAATTATAAATAAATAAATATATTTATTTATAGTTATAATTATAAATAAATATATATTTATTATATATATGATTTTATAAATATATATAATAATATAAATAAATAAATAACATTAAATATTTATAAGCATTTTTTGAGTATTAATAAAGATAGTCCTTTATCGGCGATAAAAAATCATTAACAATACTATTCTTTATCACCACTATAATTTTAGTGGTGATAAATACACATTTTATCAACGATTTTTAGCTTTGATAAAGGTGCATCTTTATCAGTGTTTTTTTGAAAGCGCTGATAAAAGTATTTCCCTTATTTTAAAAGAACCCTAACCAGATGTCTTCTCTCGCACACCTTCAATCTTTTGCAGAACCCGATTGCTGCCACATCGCTACTCTTACCGAACCCCACTGCCATTGCGCCGCCACTACACCACTCTCACTGAACCGCACTATTACCGCACCACAACTCTCGCTGAACCCTATTCCTAACACCATCGCTGGTCTCGCTGAATCCCACCACTGCCACTGCCGCTCTCTCCAAACCCCGTTGTCGTCACTACTCTCGCCGAACCCCTCCGTCGTTGCTGCTCTCGCGTCATCAGTATCCGATATCTATTGTGACTTTGTTGAACATTTTCAATGAATCAAGACCCTAAAAACTAAATGTATGCTATTTGAATCTTGTTTTTATGTATTTCTCAACCGATTCTCTTCATGGTTCACTTTTTTTTTGTTTTTCTCGAATAATAGTGTGTGTGACACCCCCTTTCATTTTAGTGTTGTTTTGTTCGAACCGGATTCACCTTCTTATTTTGTTTGCCATCATCACGCCCGTTTGTAGCCAAACCCAAGGATAAGGGTTGATCCCTTTTTCTTGTGATTTCTTTGTGTCTAGGGCATCATTTGATTAATTTTTTGAGCTCTGTTCATCCTATATTTGAATTTACATACCATTAACCATTGATTTGTGATAGGTTACCCCATGTGTTTGCCATTGAATTTGAGAACCATAATTGTTTTCATGTTTAACTCTACGTTCTGTATGTAAAAATAAACATTAAATGTGTTTATGTGTTATTTGAAAGGTAAATCAAGTTTTATGTTATTTTCATTTCAATTCCAAGGACTTCTCAATTTTGGAACTTGTTAAAAATATTTTTTAATAAACCATGCACACCATGTGTTTGAAAAATTACATGAATTATCTTTATAAATAAATTCTAAACTTTTATAAGGTATTTTGGTCATCAAAGTAAATTATGAATTGGCATAACATTTTTACTTTTCATTTCAATCATTACTTGAAATATCAAGCATTGATAAAATATTTCAAGATTTGTTTAAAATAAAATGCGAGGTTTAGCATTTTTTGACCCTTTTAGTTTATTGGATAAGGAAATTAAGGCAACGTTTTAATCAATCAAGTGATTTTATAAAGGTGAAAAAATTTATAAATTTATTTCAAGGGAGGTTTAAGTGTAATGTTTTAATAGATGTATTATAAATGATTTCAAATTATTATATAGAGAATTGGCCTTTTGGTGGGTTTCTAAAAGGTATGTTTGGACCTTTTAAATGGTCTTTCAAACATGTGGGTGTGCGAGATCCACTTATTTCTCCTTATGATTTTTTCCCTTTATGGGTGGTGTTTTATGTATGTGGTGATCAAGCAATGGATAGAAAGAGGCTATTTCTTATGATAACATTAGAGGCGTGAGTAAGTTATTATTTATGCTTAATGATGATTGTTTGTATTATTGATTGTTGCTCAACATTACTATTACTCTGGTCATGAGAACATGAGTAACTATGTGAGAAGTATTTATTTATGCTACACAAGATCATTACACACTTCTAGTGCCCCTAATTATGTATAGGGATTGTGGGGAGTTCCCCTGATTCTAGGATTGGTGCAAGTTAGTCTAGTGACTTGTGTTAGAATGCAATATAAGCATACAATTGGTCCCAATTTGATAAATTTTAGGACCGTCTCATATCAAATCCAAGGATAGATCCCATGAAATCATTTATATGTGTAGAATGAGTGAGGTTTATATAGTATCTTTGAAATGGTTTGAAAAGTGTGTTTCATTAAATCCAAGTGTAGATATAATGAGACTCGTAAGGTACACATAGAGTTTTTTTTGTTAACCATAAAATCAATATTGATCATTTCATGAATGGAATAAAATCAAATAATTTTATATTTTTATACTTTCATAAATTTTAATTTTATATATTATAATGTTATACATGGTAGGTTTGGGGGTGGGTGACCGATCTGTCATGAAACGTCAAATTGATTATGATTTTAAGATTGATTTATAGTCTAGGGAAGACCCTAGGTCATCTCTCGAGGAGCATTGATAGGTTTTGAGTATGTATTTTTAATAATAATTACTAAAAGAGGGGGGAGGTTTTGAAAATAGATTTAAGTAAATTACTCAATTAAAGAGTTAAATAGTTGATAAATAAAGGTGGTGTATTAATAATTATGAGATAAGAAGATCATTTCAAGTTCACTAAACATATTGTATAGTTAATTGTTCTGAAAATGTAACATGGTTTTGTTTAATTCTTTGGTTGAAGGTTGTCAAGATCTTGACTGCCCTCTTGCCTCTTCAAATGATGCTTAAAGAACCACCCCTTGGCACAACAATCGTGTTTCAAAGATTTGGTTATAAAATATATAATAAGAGTTCTACCAAATCATACTTAAATCTTATGTATGTGTGAGATAAATAGGATTATTGTGTTGTCCAATCAAATCAACCCAATATTCCCACTTGAAATCTCAACCCAATCGATGTTGAAATAAAAAGCATTCCACTTAATTATATCGAATAAAATGTAATCAGGGGGAAGAATGTCAAGAAAAAAAATAAGTGAAATATTCAACACATAAATTATACAAAACCAGTAGAAGAACATGTGATGGAACTCCCTCCCAAGTTTTTGAAGGTCCCTCGAAATGATCGTCCATCGTTTAGCTCGCCATCGAGAGGAGGAGGAGGCTCGGGTGGAACTCCCTCTTCATAGTTGATTCCCCTATGAGGATAGGGGCCTCAAGAACTCTTTGAATGATGAGAGGAATTATTTGGGTCTCCAAAATACCTTATATTTTCCTCATGGAAAAACTTCTAAATTAGGAGCCCAAGGTGCCATTTTATAGAAAAATGGGAAGGTGGTTTTGAGCACACATAATTATTAAAACCACTTGTCACAGGTGTTTCAACCTCCAGACAACCTTATCTCGATTTGGAGAAAATAAAAAAGTTGTATCCCCACCTCTTTTATGTCTCTATATAAATTTTGGAATAATTTTGACACCTATATCACGAGATATGGATAGATCATAGCACACCACTTTTGAATTCGTGCAGATTTGGTGTGCTGGACAGATCAGGTCGGTTGGGCCACCAGATGGTCGAATGAGTCTTGTGTTCCTTCATATGAAATGTAGAAAAATGAATTTTGGACCATCCCATAAAATTTAATCCCAATTGGATGTACTTTATAGTATAAGTGTTTGGATTAATCCACTAGTGTGCTTGGATCCTGCGCAGTTTGGCCCATTTTTCTTGGACATCATCATGGGCCCTCCAAATCACCTCCTCCTGCAATGGAATCATCAAAACAAGTAACATTTCCCTTTTTAATAGTGATAAAAATAGAATAAATGATTCAAAAATGGAATTAAACTTGTCATTATTTTTATAATTTTCAATATAAAACAAGTTTAGTATAGTGGTGTAAAGGTGAAAATTACACAGTGAATCGTGGTACAATCAGTGGGGGTATAAAGTAAATAAACCTACAGATGTGGAGGTTCAAAACTAGGACCTCCTCAACTCACCACCACTGTTATAATAGATGTAACCACTTAACTATCCCCCATGGGTCCATATATTATAATTTTATACTTTTATAAATTTTTAAAACTATATACTTCTATAAATTATGTATACTTTTTAACATATATGTACTTTTATATAGTTTTATAAATTTATATACATTTATAAATTATGTATAATTCTTTAAAATATATATTATTTTATAAATTATATATAATTTTATACTCCCATATACGTTTATAATTTTATATAATAATATAAATATATATACATTTTTAATTTATACTTTTATAATTGTAAACTTTTTTTAATTTATCAATAGTTTAATACTTTTATACTTCATAAATTCAATATTAGAATTTAAACTATTTTAAAAAATATAATAATTTCTTTTTTTATCTGTGAAACCATTATTATATTCAGTAGACATATTTTCTATTATGAAAAGGTTTTTCAAATAATATAGTTTTTTCTATTAATATATTCAATAGCCATATTTCATCAGTTTTTCATAATGTAAATGTGATTTTATACTTCATTTATACTCATACAAAAAGGGTTTTGATCATTAAAAATATGAAGTGAAAAATAGTTTTTAAAAGTGAAATATCCTCCATTATATTTATAATTTTACTTCAATAATTTTTTGTTTTTGATCATGTGGGATAGTAAAACATTTTTAAATATTTTTATTTTATTTCAAGAAATTAATGATATCCATATTCAATTAAACTCCTTTTGTGTATTTATTTTGTTAAATATTAACATTACCAAATCAAATAGTATGAATATGAATAGATAATGGGTGGATTCCAATCATATGACAAAATAGCATGAATATAGAGTGAAAGAGTTCATCAAGTTTGAAAAATATCATATATATGACTGAAAGCATGGACGATTATTGCATATCGACCGGTCAAGGTTTCAGTGCTCTTCTAATGTGTATAGCAGTACTCGGGTCAAATCCTCAGCGATGATACTTTTTAATAGTCGATTGTTTTTAGTTGATTGTATTTTGATTGGGGGTTTTGTTTGTAGTGCTTAAATGAAGTGATTAATGATTGGTGTTTGATTTAAAAATTTGATAAAGATTTAGGCGAGTTCATTTTTAGGGAGTTACGCTTGTGATATCCTTGAGCCTTGCTTTATATTTCATTTAAATTAACACCCACTTCACAAGATAATGTTGATTGGAATTCCTAAGTGTTAAGGCTTTAATCCATGACTTAACTTAACTTAGGGTTCTAATATCAATCAGATCTTGTTGATGGTAGTGTATTTATGGTTCCAATAATTCATAGAAACCACACATTAAACAAAATAATTCATTAATACATGACATGTTAAGTCCAACATACACAATGTTAATTTGAAGAATATTCATCAAGAAAATAATCTCAATCACTTAAAATCCCTAAATTATAACTCACCCAATGAGAAATTTACTCATTAATTGAGATAATTAGTAATCTGGTTATAATTATTATGATAATAAATTAAGAAGATAATAAAAATAAAGGGATAAGAAAAGAGCAGTGTGTCGAACACACACACAAACGATGATGATAATTAAAAACAAACTTTAGATTTAATGAGAAATCAAAATAAGGGAATGGGATTCAAATGTATTTAAACTATTTTAAGAACATTAATATTAAACTACACAATTTTGATGATAATAAGAGATATTGAATAAGAAACTTTCATTAAAACAAAATTACAAATACAAACACTTACAAAATTACAATTGAAAATGAACGGAAAGAACATGAAATCAAAGAGAGGAGGAAGGGTATCTCAAGTGAAAAATTGAGTATAAAAGGTCATCCCAAGCCCTTTTAAAGGATTTGGTCATTCCAATATGTGATCCTCTATTCTAAAATGCCAACCCATTTGAAAGAGAGGAGGGGGATGTATTTATAGCCCAAGGAAGTGGACTGTTTGCATTCCCAATCTGTCCCTCAACTTTCATCGCCAATTTGAATATTTAGATAGCCAAATATAGAGATAACCTATTCTTAAAAGTTGTAGATAATAATGTTTTCCGACTTATCTAAAAATTTTGAGTCATTTGGACTTATGGATCCAAAGTTATGGCGGTTTTATTAAATAAAGTTAAACTGTTCATTTCAATCCATACGTTTTAGAAGGCCGAAATGTGAATGGGTTTATTAATAGGAATATTCCTTCAAATATGAATGATTTATTCAACAAAGTAGGCCGCCTATATCTCCTATTTCAAAATGTAAAATATCAAATTTATTTGATGATTACATCATGAGATATGTCATTAATAGTGTCAGGATTTTAATTCCCAGACAGAATGGTGGGCTAGACTTCAAAACATCATTTGGGCCCCTTGTTTTTGGAGTTGGACCCTGAAAGTTCTATCCATGTCTCCTTGTATTTTTATCCTAATTTTTGAGGATAATTAATGAATTTTAACTTCTGTATTGATCCTAGTGATTCAATCTTCATGGATGGTCCAGTTTCTTCATAGATTCTGCGGGCCTTCTTGTGTGGTCTATATGACCCTTAAAATGGCACAATTGGACAATGATTCATTCTAATGATATGTGGGAAATTGAATAAGAAATCCTAAAAAATAATAACTAAACAATTTGAATCATTAGGGTGAGAGTTATAAATAAAATAGTAAACTGACTCAATTGGACTACTTCTAAAAATGCTCAAAAATCATACTTAGTATTAAAACATTAATATTTCACAAAAATTATGCACATTTCATATAAAATAAGTAAAGGGAGTATATAATAATTCATGAAAATATTAATAACATCAACTACCCTTTTAAAATACTTTGTTCGTGTTTACACTGTTATTATTCAAGACTAATTAGTATGTAGGAGTTAGAAGAACACTTGATCTGTCACAAAATTGATCGAAGTTATAAATGTTGGAATAGAAACGGGGAAAAGTGAATGTAGATAGTGACTAGGATAACACTGATTTTTATGGATCATATGATATGATTACAAGTGTGGACAATAAATAATACTATATAGAGGATGTGATTACAAGTGTGAATGACGATGAAGATCATATTGAGGAAATGATAATTATAATTGAAGATGAACTTAGTGATTTTACAAAAATTATTTGATAATTTAAAGAGTTGTGCAAAGACATAATTATATGTTGGTTTCAATAAATATAAAACATTGTTAGCCATGATGAATCTGTATAATTTGAAAGTATGAAACAAATGGAGTGGCTCTAGTTTCAATGAACTACTTTCTCTCTTGAATGATATGCTCCCAGAAGATAATGAGCTCCCTAACTGAACATAAAATGATAAAAAATGATATGTTTTATGGGTATTATCTCTAAAAGAATACACATCTAGCCAAATGACTATATACTATTTCATAATGACCATAAATCACTTGAAGAATGCCCACAGTGCGGTGAATCTCGATACAAGAAAGATGAATCAGATCCTACGAAAATTGTATGGTAATTTCCAATCATTATAAGGTTTAGGTGCTTATATGGAAGTGAGGAGAATGCATGAAAATTTACATGGTATGCATATATAATAAATAAATATGAGAAACTTTATCACCGAATAGACTCTCCTAAGTGGAAGCGAATTGATCACGAGTGTCCTGAATTTGGAAATGAGTCGAGAAACCTTCGTCTCAGATTATCTACAGACGGAGTTAATACTTTTGGGTTTCAAAGAAGTAATCACAGTACATGGCTGGTTATATTAGTAAATTATAAATTTCCACCATGTTTATGTATGAAATGAAAATAAATCATGTTATCTATGCTTATATCAGGACCAAAACAACCGGGTAATGATATTGATGTTTATTTTGATTCATTGATAAAAGATTTGAAATTATTTTGGGATTCAGGTGCTAACTTTTATGATGCTTACAAAAATGAACATTTCACATTGATAACCATGTTGTATGGGATGATATATGACTTTTCTTCTTATGAAAATTTTCTAGGATATAACATTAAAGGAACTCAAGGGTGTTCCATTTGCGAACAAGGTACATAATAAATTAGGTTGAAACATTTATCAAAGACCGTGTTTCTATGACATCACATATTTATACCTGAAAACATAAGTACTAATCTTGGACGACATCATTTAGTGGAAGTTCATAAGAACCAACTGATCACAACGTGATTAACTGTTTCATTTTCACCCTTACACCACTATGCTAAACTTGTTTTATATTAAAAATTATAAAAAAATTAATAAATTTCATTCCATATTTTAATAATTTATTTTGTGCTTATCACTACGGAAAATTTCAATGATACTTGTTTTGATGATTCCATTACAGGAGGAGGTGATTTGGAGGCCCTAGAGATGATCTAGAAAGAAAATGGGCCAAAACTGCATGGGTTCCATGAATAACTGTCCAATGTTGGGTAGAGTATGAAAAATTAGTACATCAAAATTGGAATATATTTTGTGTTTTGGTCCAAAATTCAATTTTATACAACTCTTATAAATACACCCAAGCCCCATTCAGAAATTAAGGGTCCCAACTGAAGTGATCTATCCAGGCCACTAAATTTGCACAGAGTCAAAAGTTGTGTGTTTTATGCTGTCCATATCTTAAGCTGTAAGTGTCCAAATGAAACCAAAATTTTGGTGGAGATATCCAAGACGTGGGGAAAAAATTTTCTAGTTTTTTCAAAATCTAGTGAAGACTGTCTGGAGACCAAAAACAATGGGACAAGTGGTTTTACACAATCTGTGTGCCCAAAACCACTTCCCATTTTTTCTATAAAAGAGCACCATGGGAACCTCATTTGGGAAGTTTGGACAAGGAGTGAAGTGATGACAATTTGGAGTTCCATAGGAGTCATATCCTCATCCTAGAATTTTTTGAGGCTTATATCCTCACAGGGGGATTAAGAATGAAGAAAAAGTTCCGTCCGAGCTTCCTCCTCCACCCAACGTCAAGCTAAACGGTGGCCATTCATTGTGAGGGTTCTACACACACATAAAGGGAGTTCCAACGCATATATTAGCTACTAGTTTGGAGTAGTTTTGGGTTTAAAACATTTATTTACATAAATCTTACATACTTTCATATTTTAATTCTTGTTTTGATGCGTGAAAATTAGATGCTCTTAATTTCTAACCGATCGTCATGAGGTTTTGAGTGCATGACTTGTGTTGTTCCAATTGGGTAACACAATAATCCTTTTCTTACCCAATTTCTTGAGATTTAAATATTATTTGGAAGATTTTATTCCATGAATAATTTCTATACCTTGACAATATGATTGTTATGTCAAGGTTTGGTTCTTCAAGCAATGAAATAAAGGCTTAAGAATTAATTGGGATTCCAATTAATTTCAACCAAAGAATTACTCCAAACCTAAATTAATCTTCAAGAATGATGAACTTGAAAGTTTGTAGTGAACTCATAATGAACCCTTTTATCTCATATTTTTCAAAATCTATTTGGTTTCTCAACTTTTAAACTTTCAATTAATTCATTTCATCCTAAAAATATTTTCAAAACCACCCCCTATTTTAGTACTTCTTATTAAAAACACAAACTCTAAATCCATAAACACTCTTTGAGAGACGACCTAGGGTCTGACCTAGACTACAAAATCTTCTTTAAATAACTATAAATTTGACGTTTCATGACAACAAGGTTAATTTTTGGCACCGTTTTCGGGGAGCGCTTTGGTTTTTAGTGCGCGTTTTTGATAAGCCGTTTGTAATTTTTGTGAATATTTATTTAATTTATCTTATACCTTTACCTATATTTTTGTGTTCTTATTTATTTATTGTGTAGGTTTTGTGCATGAAATGTTATAATTTGGGATATTTACCACCTTTCGAACCCGAACCAGAGAGGATCTTACGTCAGCGATCCCAAGACGCACAAGAGAACCCTTTGAAGGAGGACACACCAGACAATAACACTCTTCTTGATCCTTCTTCTTCTTCTTCTTCTGGAACCCACATCAAAACTGAAATAAAATTGTATAAAATGGATGAAAATAATAGAACATGAAAATAACTAACCTTACCTGATATCGATATCCAACCCACTTATATTCAAATGCAAGGAGAGACACCCAATTTTGAATTAAAATATTGTCTAATTCACTTGTTTCCTTGATTTCATGGACTCATAGGAGAAGACCCACATAAAAATTTAAAAGAATTTCATATTGTGTGTTCAAAATTAAAACCTTAAAATGTTGATAAGGAATAAGTAAAACTTAGAGAATTTCCATTTTCATTAGAAGACGCTGCAAAATATTGGATTTATTATGTTAATTCACCAATAAGAGGTTGAGTGGACATGAAACACCTTTTTATTGAAAAACATTTCCCAGCCTCTCAAAATAAAACAATAAGGAAAGAAATTTGTGGGATAAGGAAATATCAAGTGGAAACACTTCATTAATATTGGGAAATATTTAAAATATTATGTTCAAGTTGTCCACACCACCAAATAAATGACTAACTTTTAATACAATATTTTTATGAAGGTTTAATCCCTATTGATAGAAACATGATTCATGCTACTTCAGGTGGTGAAACAGTGGATAAAACTCCAACTTCTGTAAGGACCTTAATTGAGAACATGGCGCAGAACACTCAAAAATTCAGTTCAAGGTCCAATGTACCCATTTGAGGTGTCCATGAGGTTCAAATTATTGAATTCGAGAAGAAGGTGGACACGAAGTTTGAGGAGATAAGTACCCTTCTTCGACAACTCACTCTCTCCTAAGGAAAATCTCAATCTCCTCCTCCCATCCATTGTGTTATATGCTATTTTAATACCCACTATTCTGACCAATGTTCCAAACTGAGAGAAACTTCTGAGAGTTGTGAGGTAATATTTCCTGAACACCCCTATAACCAACCCTTAAAGAAATAACCTTACTATCCATCCAACCCTGGGTGGAAAGAAAACTAAGACTATAGGAAAGGGATTCAAACCAACCTCAAGAACAATGGAACCAATAGGGTCAGAGTAGTCATCCACCACCACCCAGAAATCCTCAACCACCCCAAAAGCCTTTCCAAAACCCCCCTCAAAAACCTGAACCTAGCCTAGAATATATGATGAAACAAATGGATTCCAATAATTTCCAATTCCAGCAAACCACCCAAGTATCCATACAAGACCTCAAAACCCAATTAGGCCAACTAGCTAACTCAGTGGGGGAAATTCAAAGTCACAGGTCGGGTAAACTGCTATCTTAACCATTAGTCAACCCTAGAGATAAAGGAAATGTTAGTTTCACCACTCTTATGAGTGGAAAACAACTAGAAAGTCAAATTAATCCACCATTAGATTCATCCCCTCCTGAGGAAACCTCCATCCCAACCATTAAAGATGTTCCAAATGTTGAAAAACCATGTCTTCAGAGAATCCCTTCCAAAGGAAAGAGTGTGTATGTCGATGAGTCTCCTAGCCAACCCATTTATCTTCTATTTCCCCAAAGGTCCACCCCACCTAGGAAACAAAAGGAAACTAAACTAGATAAGGAAATATTAAAAACTTTAAAAAAAGTACAGGTAAATATCCCCTTGATTGATGTTGTGAAACAAATTCCAAGATATGAAAAGTTTCCGAAGGAGATGTGTACACACCAAAGGCGACTTCTTGGAGATGAAAATCTGAGCTTGGGGAGGAATGTATCAGCATTGATAGATCCATCACTTCCCACCAAGTGCAACGATCCTAGGAAATTCTCGATTCCATGCACTGTAGGGGAGTATTTATTTTCCAATGCTATGCTTGATTTAGGTGATTCTATAAATGTGACGCCTCACTCCATTTACTCTACATTGCAGGTCGAGGAAATGAAGTCCACTAGAATTGTTGTTCAACTGGCCAACCGGAGTACCGCACAATCTTCTAGTGTGTTATAGGATGTTATTGTGAGGGTTTAAAATTTAATTTTTCATACTGATTTTTATGTGATAAAAATGGAAGATGATAAGATGAATAGACATGCCCCAATTATATTGGGGAGAACCTTCTTAAAAACCACCAAAAATATAATTAATGTCTATAATGGTACATTATCTATGGAATTTGGTGGTGACATAGTCCATTTCAATATCCTTGATTCCTAGAAGCGCCCATCAAAAGAACATTCCTCTCTCTCTGTTAATTCAATTGATGTACTCCCTACCCCTAAAAAAACTTTTCTTTCCCTCAACCCCATTTTTGAGTTTTCTTCGTTGATTGAAATTCTAGGTAATGAATTATTCATTGATTATTGTAGTGGTCTAGAAAAGTGTCATGCATGTTTATTAATTGATAATTTCTTGAACACTGAGGATCCAATGACCATCGATGATAATTCTAATCTTGTAAAAGCTTATTCTTCATATGAGGATGATACCATTGAGCAGTTAGATGAGATTAGTGACCTATCACTTTCACACACACTTGCATCAATCAAAAATCCACCCGAATTGGAACTAAAACAACTACCTAAATATTTAAAAATATTTATATCTTAAGAATGGAAACAAGCTTCCAGTCATCATTTCTAGTTCACTCCCTCCTAAGCATGAATTGTGATTGATTGAACTTTTGAGGGAGTATAAATAAGTATTAGGATGGAAACTTATAGAAATTTCTGGTATTATCCCATAAATTTTCACACATTATATTTTATTAAATGATAAGGCTAAACTAGTGAGGCAGACACAATGTTGACTGAACCCAAACCTTCTAGAAGTTGTGAAAAAGGAGGTAACAAAATTATTGGCTGCTGGAATCATTTACCCCATCTCTGACAGCCAATGGGTCAGTCTCGTTCAAGTAGTTCCTAAAAATACTGGCCTTACAGTAATAAAAAATGAAAACAATTAATTGGTTTTAACTCGTGTGAAGAATAGTTAGCGTGTCTGCATAGACTATCGTCGACTAAACCAACACACTAGGAAGGACCATTTCCCTTTGCCATTCATTGAAAAAACGCTAGAGAGGCTCGCGGGTAAGTCCCACTAATGTTTCCTTAATGGGTATTATGGATACTTTCAGATCCATATTGCCCCTGAGGACCAGGAAAAGATGACCTTCACTTGCCTCTTTAGCACATTTTCATATAGGAGGATGCCATTTGGTCTGTGCAATGCTCCGGGTACTTTTTAGAGATGCATGGTTAGTATTTTTTTGGATTACCTAGAGAATTTCATGGAAGTATTCATGGATGATTTCACTGTTTATGGATCCTATTTTGATGAATGTTTGAGTAGTCTTGCTTTAGTACTACATCAATGTATTGAAAATAATCTCGTATTAAATTATGATAAATGCTATTTCATGGTGAAAAAAGGTATAGTTTTGGGACATGTCATTTCTAGGGATGGTATCCAAGTAGATAAATCAAAAGTAGATGTCATTTCTTCCCTACCATTCCCCAAAAATGTATGGTATGTGCGGTATTTCCTAGTTCATGCTGGATTTTACCATCGTTTCATTCCCGACTTTAGTAAAATTGCACTCCCCCTCTCCCGATTACTCCAAAAAGAAAAATAAATTGTTTTTGATAAATAATGTGAGGAAACTTTTAATAAGTTAAAATGGAGCCTCACGTCACCCCTAGTAATAAAACCACCTTGGTGGGATTTACCTTTTGATATCATGTGTGACACCTCTAACTATATAGTTAGGGAAGTCTTATAAAAAAGGGCCAATCGAGCTCCACATATCATTGCCTATGCCTCACGTACTTTGGACCCTACCCAAGAAAACTACACCACAACTGAAAAAGAATTCCTTGCCATTGTGTTTGCCTTGGACAAATTCATGTCATACCTTTTGGGGTCTAAAGTCATTGTGTTCTCATACCATGAAGCCCTCTGATATCTCCTTAATAAACTGAAAGCCAAACCACATCTCATTAACCAGATTCTCCTCCTTCAGGAATTAAATTTAGAAGTTAGAGATAAAAAAGGAGCAGAGAATGTGGTGGATGACCATATAACTAGGATCCACCCATCCTTGGACATTGAATGATCCCCCTGTCTTCCTATAAATGACATGTTTCCTGATGAGAAACTGTACCGAGTGCAAGATGCTATTCCTTGGTATGCTGAAATTGTAAATTATTTGGTAGCATCTTTTATTCTTATTTATTTAAAAAAACCAGGTCGACCGTATAAAACATGAGTCATATTGGTACATTTGGGATAACCCCTACCTTTGGATAACCTGTAGTGATCAAGTCCTCAGGCATTGTGTTCTCGATAGCGAGTTTCAGTCCGTCCTTAGGTTCTTCCACACTCTTTCTTGTGGGGGCCACTTTGGACCCCAACGGACTGCTCTCAAGGTTCTTGATTCTAGTCTCTTTTGGTCCACATTGTTTTGGGATTCCCATGACTTCTGTAAATCTTTTCCTCGCTGTCAAAGAATGAGGAATTTATCTAAAAGAAATGAAATTCCACAAAAACCCTTTCCCTTCTATGACATTTTTGATGTTTGGGGCATTGAATTTATGATACCATTACCCAATTAATTTGGTGACCTATACATTCTATTGGTAGCGGATTATGTTTCAAAATGGGTAAAGGCACGAGCTAAAAGGACCGATTATTCTAAGGAAGTTGTGGAATTTTTGAGAACCCAAATTTTCTATAGGTTTGGCTTACCAAGGTTTATCATCAGCGACCAGGGTTCTCATTTCTGCAACCAAACAATGTAATCTATTTTGCATCAGTATGGGGTCAGGCATCGAGTGTCTATTGTTTATCACCCACAGACCAATGGTCAAGCTGAGGTGTTAAATAGAGAAGTAAAACAGATTCTTGAATAAACAGTTCAACCTAATAGAAAAGATTGGAGTCTTCGACTTGATGATTCATTATGGGCCTACCGTACTGCTTTCAAAACCCCCATTGGCATGTCAACACATTGACTAGTGTTTGGAAAAAGTTGTCACCTCCCTGTTGATATTGAGCACTGGGCCTATTGGGCCATCAAACAATGCAATTATAATCTTTATGGTGCAGGTGCTCAAAGAAATTTATAGATTCAGGTGCTGGAGGAAATGCACAGAGATGCATATGAGAACTCCATTATTTATAAGAAGTGAACCAAGGCTTCCCACGATCGTCTCATCCTTCATTGTCAGTTCCACATTGGGAAGAAGGTCCTTCTTTACAATGCAAGGCTGAAGTTGCATCCAGATAAGCTTCATTCCCGCTGGTTTGAACCATACACTGTTACTAATGTCTCTCCATTTGGTTTTTTTCAGGTTCAAAATGAAGAAACCAAGGAAACCTTCACTATCAATGGGAAGTGGCTGAAACACTTCCACGAAGCTCTTTTAGAGTCCCTGATGGAGGAACTCAAAGTTCAAGAAGTAGTCTACGAATGACACCCACCAGGTTTTATCCTTCCTTCCCACATTTTATTTTATTACAATGAGGACACTGCACACTCTACGTGTGGGGGGATGGGTATATTCCGGGGTTAGTTAGGAATTTTCATCATATTTATTCTTTTTCTCTTTTTAGCTTGTTGAATTGTATTGTTAATTTCTCCCCTTTATCCCTCTTTCCCCCCTCACTTTTGTGCTAAAATGTTATTTTTTTATTCCCACTTTATCATGAAAAATGATGCCCATTTAATCATATAAGTAAATGAAAATTCATGTGTAATTTCCTTATTTCATGTTGTTTTAACTTTAAAAAAAGGAAGAAATGTGCATTTCTACAAGAATTCAATACTGTGGTGTGAATTTCTTTTGAAATTTGGTTGTTTTTCGATGATATAAATGGTTGTATCATTTTGAAACCTTTGAGAAAAATGGCACCATTTATGTTATTAGTTCAAGGGAAAATTGTGGTACTTAATTTCTCTACAAATTTTTACACCCAACCATGAAGTGTGATTTTTACTTACTTAATATAATGTAAATATAAGTTAAGTTAATATTTATCTATTTTCCAAATGATTTTTTCATACGTTCATTCCTTATCCAATCTATTTCATTACTGTACCGGATTGACCTATGCATGTGTACCTGTTATCCGACTATTGTATTCCCTCAAAAAAAATTGACTTGTGTCTTGGGTAGGTCAAAAACCACGCTTCCTTGAATTTTTATATTGTTGTAACTATTAAAATTAGCATCGCGAGGAGATCAAACAAGGGTTGAGAAAAGAGTGTGAGATTTGTTCCAAGTACAAAATTTCAAAAAAATAAATAAATGAGGAGAGTGATGAAATGTAAATAATATGGGGATATCTAGGTTAGGAGCATAAGGTTATACTTCTAGGAATTATTAATTGACTGGGTCTTGAAATTTGATTACAAAGGATGTAGGATAGGTTCGGTGGAAATAATCATTTAAGCAGAAAAGTTTTAAAATAACCTATATTTACAAGATAAAAAGGTGGGAAGAATAACATGACATGGTTTCCACACACACACATGGAGAGTTAGTGAAAATGTTGACTTTAAGATTACTTTATCAAAGTGGTATCATTAATCTCCCTGAATTTCATGCCGATACAATTTATGAGACACATTTTTTCATGATCATTAAGAATAACTCCATGGAGTAATTTTTGATTTGATCACATTCCTATCACATTTTAAATTTTCATTGAATGTTAAATCTTCATGAAGTTGGTAATATATTCATGCATATTTTTTTGGAAATATGACTTTTCCCAGGAGTGAAAATGTTTAGGTGTGGGGGTGTGATCGCACCTCGATTTACTGTTTCATTTTCACCCTTACACCACTGTGCTAAACATGTTTTATATTGAAAATTATAAAAATAATAACAAATTTCATTCCATGTTTGAATCATTTATTTTGTGTTTATCACTGTTGAAAAGGGAAATGTTACTTGTTTTGATGATTCCATTGCAGGAGGAGGTGATTTAGAGGCCCTAGAGATGATCCAGAAAGAAAATGGGCCAAAACTGCATGGGTTCCATGAACACCTGTCCACTGTTGGGTAGATTATGAAAACTACGTGCATCCAAATGGATTTATATTTTTTATTTTGGTCAAAAATTAAATTTTTTACAACTATTATGAATACACCCAAGCCCCATTCATTCATTAAGGAGCCCAACCAAAGTGATCATTCCAGGCCACCGAATCTGCACGGAGTCAAACATTGTGTGCTGTGTGATGTCCATATCTCGATCTGTACATGTACAAATGAATCCAAACTTTCAGTGGAGATATCCAAAACATGGATAAAAAACTTTATAGTTTTTTCAAAAGCGTGTGAAGACTTTCTAGAGACTGAAAACAATGGGAAAAGTGTCTTTACACAATATGTGTTCCCAAAACCACTTCCCATTTTTGCTATAAAAGAGCACCATGGGTACCTCATTTGGGAAGTTCGGACAAAGAGTAAAGTGCTAACAATTTGGATTTCCATAGGATTATTCTACTCATCCTAGAAGTTATGGAGTCCCCTATCCTCATAAGGGGGTCAATAATGAAGAAGGAGTTCCGCCTGAGCTTCCTCCTCCACCCGATGCCGAGCTAAATGGTGGGTGTTCATTGTGAGGGAGCTACACACACATAAAGGGAGTTCTAACACATATATTAGCTACTAGTTTGGATTAATTTGGGTGTTAAAACATTTATTTCCATGTATATTACATACTTTAATATTTTAATGCTTGTTTTTATGCGTGCGAATTAAATTCTCTTAATTTCTAACCGATCGACGTGAGGTTTTGAGTGCATGAATTGTGTTGTTACGATTGGGTAAATCAAGAATCCTTTTCTTACCCACTTTCTTGATATTTCAATCTAATTTGGAATCTTTTATTCCATTCATAAGTTCTGGACCTTGAAAATATGATTGTTATGTCAAGGTTTGGTTCCTCAAGCAATGAAATAAAAGCTTAGGAATTAATCGGGATTCCAATTAATTTCAAACAAAGAATTACTCCAAACCTAAATTAATCTCCAAGAATGATAAACTTGAAAGTGTGTAGTGAACTCAAAATGCACCCCTTTATCTCATATTTTTCAAAATCTATTTGTTTTATCAATTTTTAAACTTTCAATTAAGTCATTTCATCCTAAAAATATTTTCAAAACCACCCCTATTTTAGTACTTATTATTAAAAATACACACTCTAAATCAACCAACACTCTTTGAGAGATGACCTATGGTCTTCCCTAGACTACAAAATCTTCTTTAAATAACTATCAATTTGATGTGTCATGAAAATTCAGTCACCTAAAACACTATATCAACTAAAAGGTGATCAACTACTTAATAAAGTAAAAGATGCAGACACTAATTTTGGTAAAATATTTTTGAAAAAACTTATAAAAACCTGTTGAAAAAAGTGATCAGTTTTTTTTGAATTACCATACTGAAATTTTCTGTATGTCAGATATTTTCTTGATGTTATACATGTTGAAAAAAATGTATGTGATAGTGTAATTGACACGTTACTAAATGCACCCAGAAAAAAAAAGGATGTAATTAAGGATAGGTTGGACATGGTTGACATGAAAATACAGTAAGAGTTGGTTCCAATGAAGGGTTAAAAACAAACTTTTCTTCCTCCATATGTTTACACTCTTTCCAAGAAGGAGAGATATCAGTTTTTCAACTTCTTAAATGATATAAAGGTTCTAGAGGGGTATTCATCGAATATCAAGAATACCATGTCAATGATTGATTTAAAGTTAAGGGGTTTAAAATCACATGATTTCCATGTTTTAATGAAATTTCTAATTTCTATATCTTTACATTGCATTTTCCCTAATAATTTTCATTATACATTAACCAAAATCTGTTTATTTTTCAAATGTATATGTAGTAACACCTATACTAGATAAACACATATTATCAGTGGCCTTGAAGCAGTCAGAACAGTATTTCCACATCCAAGGTGCAGGTTTTGGGGTGACACCCAGAACATATTTTGAGAAAAAAACAAGAGGAGGATAAAGATAAAGAAATGAAAGAGATGAAAGTAATATTAAATTCCCTTGAAGAATAATTTAATTTGTAGTCTGAGTTGCTATCAACTGTTATGGGGGGAAGTAAAGATAAGAAAAAACTAAAGAATAACCCTTATGCGAAGATCCCACCCACCCCACCAGCTTTGAGGTGATCCATTCCCCTCAAAGAGCTGTCTTAGTTGAGGTAATCAATATTATAATAATTGTTTCTGTGAAATGTAAATTAGACATACAATGATACATTTTTTTATTGACATTCTATAGAGTGAAAATGACTGTGATTTATATATATCAATACCCACCCATCGTCTTGTAGAGAGGGATACGATGTTCAATATCTAAGATGACTGGCTACACAACATAACACTTCCAACATGTCATGTGAGAGTGGCGATTAACATAGATCATGATATGAGTGCCGAGTTACCTATTCCACTTGATGAAGAAGATATTTATATGGTCAACCAATCTATTGGAAAATTTATCACATGACTTTCAGATCTTGTAAAAACACATGTCGATAGGGAGATATTCACTTCCAATTTATTTTTCATGCTAAACCTTTAACAATTAATAAAAAAAGGTCTAAACCGATGAAAAAAAGGGAAGGGTTTGAAATAAAAGGTTGACTCAAACCCATATAAAGGATCAACCAACTGATCAAAAAAATATTCCTAAAGAACCTTTACCCTTCCTGTTCAATATCCACATTTACTAACATTGAAGGTTCGTACAGATACAAAGTTACGAAATGATAATAGTCACGTAGTTGATTTTGAAGAACAAATGTATGAATAAGAAGGTAAAAACTACTTTGCTTTTGAGAATGAAAATGAAATTATAAACTATGAATGACTAGAATCCTCAGTTGTAAATGTATACATGAGATATGTTTTCATGATTTTTTTCCAAAAGTTGATATACTATGTTAATTATGACTAAATAGATTTCATATTTTTTACAGGCATATATATCAATAACAATTGATGAGATTAAACCATGAAAATAAATTTGGACTCATTATTTCTCACATCACTTCTACCAAAGAAACAAAAAATAGAAACAAAAATAGATAAAATAGTGGAAGACTTGGCCAAATTGTTTGAAAGAAAACTTAAAGATGACAAACTCTTCTTAATACCAACGATGCAGGGGTAAAAATATACAATTTAATCATATAAAATATATTTTCATTTATTTTATTACTTATTCCTTTTTGTGTTTTTAGGAAACATTGGATGCTCATTATGGTCAATTTGGATACTCCAAAGATTTATTTCCTGGATTCACTACACGGATACCCAAAAAACCGATCACACATGATGAAGTTCTTCAATTTGTAACACACAATATCCAATATTTTAGAACTAAACTTCAAGTTATATATTTTATATTATGTTTTAATGATAATTCTGTTATGATAGTGTGGTGTTTATTGTGAAAATCATGGCATGAGGATAGATCATGTGCACAAGAAGCCTGACAAGTTCTATAACTAGATAAGTATCAGGGTATATATAATAATATTTCACTATACAAACACATATCAGAACAAATTACTCATATTTATCAATTTTTTTTAGTGTTTGAAACAAAAAAATGGAAAATACTATGGTTATTATATTTGTAAATTTATGAGAGAGATCATATTCCATTAACAAACTAGCATCTTTAAAGAGGTATTTTTGAATATAATTACTATTTCATTAAAATATTTATTAATCCTTTGTGTATTTATATTTTTCTAGTACTACTATTACTTAAAAAAATATTCATATTCACAAGATGATATATATTTTCTTAGAAATGAATAGGCATCATACCTAATGGTAGAATGTACACAAATAACATAAAGATGCAACTTCCATAGAAGTAATTGATTGTTTCATATTTATGTTTAATTTATTTCTTTTTAGTATTACTCACATAATAATTTTTTTCTTATATAGGTGGATTCCTTTGTTTGAGTTGAGGTGGTTTGTTCGAAGCTGCTCATGCTCGTGAGAGATTAGACTTCAAGGCTGCAACTGAGATAATGATAACAAGAAAATGGGTCAAGAACGTATACAACCATCATGAGAAGAAGAATTCCTGCTAATTATTTAATTAATTTTTTCATCCTTTTATCTACTATTTTTAAGTTTTTTATCCTATCATTTTTATCTAATACTTACATATCTTTTGGGAAGTCATATTTTTCTTTCAACTATCTGCAACAAGCCACAAAAGAGATAACATGTTCATTTCTACCAATATTACCACACTTTACATTTCTTTTCTTTGTTGAACTTCTAACACCGCATATTGATTTGATATTCTTAGCTGAAAAACCTTTTTTGTTGTTGAAAACCAGAAGAGTATAGGAAAGTTTTTCATCTAAGAACATCAACTCAATATGCAGTGTTGATAGTTAGACAAATAAAGACAATGGAAAGTTTTGTAACATTGATAGTTCAAATTGTTTTGATACTTGAATATAGTGATCCATAAGTAATTTGGGATGTGTAGGAATCAGTGACACCTCAATCTGAAACACGATGTTACCGGTATGACTCCATGTGAGTCTTTTTATTTAAAATTGACATTAATTTTAGTAAAAAGGACAACTGATATAATCAAAACCAAACAAGTTTATTCATATTGTTTTTATAATTTATTAAAATGGTCAATAAGTCATTTAGTATGTGTATAAATCATATACACCTCAATCCGATGCACGATGTGACCGGTATGACTCCACGTGCATATTTTTATTTAAAATTGATATTAATTTTAGTAAAAAAGATAACTCACATATTCAAAATTAAAAAAACACATTTGATTTGTTTTGATACTTTAATACAACAATCCATAAGTCATTTTTTATGTGTAGGAATAAAACTCACCTCAATACGATACATTATGTTCTTGATATGGATCAATATATCCATTATCAGTTTAAAATTGATATTTTAGTTCAAAAAGTGTCACTCACTGAAAACCAAAAACACACACTCATATTATCTTGATAATTTAGGAAAATTATTCATAAGTAATTTGTGATGTTTAGGAATTAGTCACTCATCAAAATGATACATTATGTGACCAATATGACTCAAAGTGTGTGTTTTCAGTTTTAAATGACATTTTAGTAAAAAAGAAAAGCAACATAAGGAAAACCAATAAAACACATTTGAATTATTTTTATACTTTAGGAAAATGATCCATAGGTCATTTAATAAATGTATGATTAATCCTTATTTCATTCCAATGCACGGTGTGACTGATATGACTCCACATACGTCTATTTATTTAAACTTGACATTAATTTTAGTAAAAAAGACAACTGACATACTCAAAACTAATAAAACACATTCATATTGTTTTTATACTTTAGGAAAACAATACATAAGTCATTTTTGATGTGTAGGAATCAACATAACCTCAATAAGATACACGATGTTCCCGGTATGACTCAAAGTATCCGTTATCAGTTTAAAATTGACATTTTAGATCAAAAAGTGTCACTCATTGAAAAATGAGAAAATATGGTTGGATTGTCTTGATAATTTAAGAAAATGATTAATAATTCATTTTTGATGTGTATAAATTAGTCTCGCATCAAACTAACACATGATGTGGCCTTTACAACTCAAAGTGTGTGTTTCCAGTTTAAAATGATATTTTAGTAAAAAAGACAAGTGACATACCCAAAACTGATAAAACACATTCATATTGTATTGATACTTTAGAAAAAATACCCATAAATCATTTGAGACATTTAGGAATCAACATCACTTTAATCCAATGCATGGTGTGATCGGTATGACTCCAAGTGTTTCATTTTATTTAAAATTGACATTAATTTTAGTAAAAAAGAAATTTGACATACTCAAAACCAATAAAAAACATTCAAATTTGTTTAGATAATATAGGAAAATGACCTATAATTCATTTGTGAGATGTAGGAATCATCCTCACATAAATCTGATACATGATGTAACCGATATAACTCAAAGTGCATGTTTCTTGTTTCAAATTACATTTTAGTAAAAAACACAAGTGACATACTAAAAACCAAGAAAACACATTAGTATTATTTTTATACTTTATGAAAATGATCCATAAGTAATTTTTGAAATGTAGGAATTAGCCCCACCTCAATCCGATGTATAGCGTGACCAGTATAATTCCAAGTGTGTCTATTTATTTAAAAGTGACATTAATTTTAGTAAAAAGAACAAGTGACATATTGAAAACCGAGCAAACACATTCAGATTATTTTGATAATTTAATAAAATGATTCATAATTAATTTCTAACATGAATAAATCAAACCCAACTCAATCTGAAGCATGGTGTGACCAGTATAACTCTAAGTGTGTATTTTTATTAAAACTGACATTAATTTTAGTAAAAAGAACAAGTGACATACTGAAAACCAAGAAAACAAATTTGGATTATTTTGATACTTTATAAAAACAATCCATAAGTCATTTTTGACATTTATTAATCACCATCACTTCAATATTATTCATTGTGTGACCGGTATGACCCAAAGTGTATCTTTTTATTTAAAATTGACATTAATTTTAGTAAAAAGAACAAGTGACATACTAAAAACAAAGAAAACACATTCATATTGTTTTGATACTTTAGAAAAATGATCCATGAGTCATTTTTGATGTGTAGGAATCAACCAAACCTCAATATGACACATGATGTGACCGATATGACTCCAAGTGTGTATTTTTATTTAAAATTTACATTAATTTTAGTAAAAAGGAAAATTGACATACTGAAAACTAATTAAACGCATTCAGATTATTTTGATACTTTATAAAAATGATTTATGAGTAATTTTTGATGTGTAGGAATAAACCTCACCTCAATCCGACACATGTTATGACTGATATGAATTCAAGTGTGTGTTTTTATTTTAAATTGACATTAATTTTAGTGAAAAGAGAAAGTGACATACTGAAAACTGAGAAGATGCATTAATATTGTTTTGATACTTTAGTAAAATGATCCATGATTAATTTTTGAAGTTTAAGAATCACCTTAACCTCAATAAGATTCACAATGTGACCAGTATGACTTGAAGTTTCTATTATCAGTTTAAAATTGACATTTTAGTTCAAAACATGTGTCACTCACTGAAAACCAAGAAAATATGTTATGATTGTCTTAATAATTTAGGAAAGAGATTCATAAGTCATTTTTAATTTTTATGAAGTAGTATCACATCAAATATACACATGATATGACCTATATGACTCAAATTGCATGTTTCTAGTTTGAAATGACATATTAGTAAAAAACACAAGTGACATGCTGAAAACTGATCAAACATATTCATATTGTTTTGATACTTTAGGGAAATGATCCATAAGTAATTTGTGATGTGTTTGAATTATCCTCACCTCAATCCCACATATGGTGTGACCGGTATAACTCCAAGTGTGTCTTTATTTAAAATTGACATTAATTTCATTAAAAAGAACAATTGACATACTCAAAACCGAGAAAACACATTCATATTGTTTTGATACTTTAGGAAAATGATCCATAAATCATTTGTGATTTGTTTGAATCAAACTCACCTCAATATGATGCATGGTGTGACTAGTATATCTCCAAGCATGTCTTTTTATTTAAATTTGACATTTTATTAATCTATTCTTTCAAATTAATGTTTAATTTATTTCTTTATAATATTATTAACATAAGATTTTTTTTCTTATATAGGTGTATTATTTTTCTTAGGTTGAGGTGATTTTTTCATAGAATGATACCATAGGAATTTTTTTTGAGAGGGGATCATGTACATGTGCCAAAGACGATGAAACATTAATGTTTTAAATGTTTGTGGATAGTAATTGTAAATGTAATTATACAAAACATTGTCAGAAATGTATATAGTAGTGTTTTTTTGTATTCATGATGGAAAATTTATTTCCATTAAATTATATATTTTGTGTACAGGTTATAGGTTATTGCAGTGTGATGTTATACAGATTGCACACTGCAGCAAGTGGTGCCTTTATCATCATAATTTCCAGTGCTGATAAAGGGGACCCCCTTTAATGACACTAAAGATAACAACACTTTTTTAGCACTGTTAAAATCCCCTTTTCATACTATTAAAGGGTATATATGTAATAGAGACTTCCCAATTTAGGGGAATTTTATACAGTGAGCTCTATCAATAATGTGAAGGTATTTTAGTATACAGGTATTGTAGTGGGAAAGGTACAATAGCACATAGTACTATTCACCAAGATAGGCCTTTGGGACACCTTTCAAGGGTCTTCATGCTACCAAAGGATCCAATATCATTTAAATTCAAGGTTTTTGGGTCAATTCATCATGAAGATGTATTTTTTAGTTTTTTAATAAAATTTTAAGTGTTTCATTGAATAAAAGGGGAATTATCAAAATTTTACAATGAATTTATTTTTCCTGACATTAAATGAAAAAAAATTGACTACAGTATAAAGTTATTAGAACTAAAATAACTGTTGATATGGATAGGAGAGTGGTTCAAGATCAAACTTGTCAGTTTGGTTACTTCAAATGGTCAACCCAATTTTATTATATTTTTAATAATACATGATTATTTATCTTGTTTTTTAAACAAATCATTTTTTTAAATCCATCATTTTTTTATTTGTTTGTGGTGGTACAAGCCTCTCAATATACAAATAAGGTTCAACGATCACACTAAAATGGAAATTTCATCAGTAGATGATCCAACCAGTTGAACTATCTGATTCGATCCATTTTTTAAATAGGAATCTCATTTGATTTATATAAAGCATGCTCTTCATGGTTTACCACTCCCCGCACATTTTCAAGTACTATACCTCATATCTCAAATTTAAATTTGAAAAACAATTAGGTAAAACTATCATCCTCATGTTTTGGAGCATTGTTAGAGGTCTTAAATCATTGGTTGTGTAATTATGACATCGAAAATCAACTAGTAGAAGTTGAACATCCCTCTCTATAAGCCGAGTGAGAGACCCAAAATCACTGAACCACCCCCAAATGGGTATCCAATCCAAGTTTAAAGACAATTATATAGTGTTATATAATAATTATTTTACCTTCAAATATATTTTATATACTTTTTTAAAAAGTACATGTGAGTATTTTTTAATTAAAGTAATAAAATAAAACAATTGTTCTACAAACAGAAAAAATTCACACCTATTTATTTAATCTTTATCCACAAAAAATATAATTATAAATATATATTTTAATTCATTCAACTAAAAAATATTCAAAAATTTATTGGCACTCATTGAATTTTGGTTGAATAAATAAAATCAATGATGAAGAACCTACAAATTTATTATATTGTATTTATTATCAATATATAATAAGACAAATTCATGATAAATAACTCACACAATTGTTATTTATAGAAAAAACATGTCATGTTTATATTGTGTGAAACATGTTACAAATATTATACCCAACATCTGAGAAACTGAGAGAATATTTGAAAGATGAATAACAAATAAAGTTTGTCAAATATATTTAAAGATAAACGAAAGATCATATTTTCATCAAGAAACATAGAGACACTATTTTCCACACAAATAGTGAACACCATGTACAATTAATATCTTAATATAACATGATGCTCACATATCACATGATGCTCACATAGAATTTAGAACATTGCATGTTACATTTTTCATAACATTTTTATTGGCACATTTTATTTTCTTAAGTGGGAGACATTATGTAAAAAAAGGATTCGTTGAAGTGAAATTGAAATGGAGTCAACACACTCACACAAAACATCCAAAAAATTTGTTATAAAACATGTTTTGTAAGTCCACATAATTTATAATTGATGTCACAAAGGAGCACACTAACACACTGCATATTTAGAATATATGTTGGATGATGTTTTTAATAACGCGATATAAGTTATTGAGGTATAGAACTTAATAGAATATTTATATTTCAACACCAAACATGATTGAAATTAACAAAACACATGTTATTAAAGTATTATTAATCATTGAAGGGTGTGTAACATGTTTACCTAACATCTATTTGGTTAAGAAACTAAACAAGGTATACATGACATATATAACTATATCAAATGTCAAAACAAAAAACATGAAAAAAGTACACATAAAACTTGGCCGAAGAACATTTAAAGTGCACAATATATATAGTTCAAAACATTCATTATTATAAAACATTTATAGAAATACTATACTCTTACACATATTATCACATGATTTTAATCATAAATATCCACAAATACAAACCAAGGATCGTAAAGTCTAGTGTTTTTAGAAGATTAGGTACATAAAACTACAAACATAGAACTAGAATAAATAATATTTATATTAATCACCCATAATGAGATCCTAAATTCCTTTGATCTCCTACATCTTCATAGGATAGCCTAAGGAATATATATAAAAAAGGGATGAGCTAAAAATCCCAGTAAGGGAATAAACATAGGAATAAAGCATAACACATGGGTTAGAAGGCATAACATAATGAAATAAAAAGGCATAAAACATGAATAAACATATGGAATAATAACATTTATAACATGAGATCATGTAATCATGAAAAAATAGGAATGTGACAGCAACGTAAAACATGACATAAAAACAAGTCAAGGCTAACTGCCAATACTATATCACATAGTGGACAAAGTCCCATAATGGATTAGGTTTACTCCCTAATACCACACATGACATATCATGAGACTAAAAATTACCCAATAAATTGGATAATTATCTGGGTGTACTCATCATAACATGTTCATGCATATTTATTACACATGAAGAATCAAACATAATAAATAAACATAAGGGTTACCCATGGAAAAAATGGGTATCATAATCATGTCATAAGACATAACCAATGGGCGTCTCATAATGGTGTCCATAAAATAATGGATTTAAATCATACATGGAAATTCATAAGGGAAATAGGCATAGATCATGATAAACGATGTTCAACTGAAGTTAAAACATGTAAAAAGAGTGTTTAAGAAACTTTAGAAATGATCCACTTTAGTGCGGTGTAAGAAAAAATATTAAAGAGTCTTTAAAGGGTACAAAGGAATAACCAGAAATAAACTAAGATAGTTTTTCATGATGAAATGAGTGATTTTAGAAAAATAGTTGTGGATTAAAATATAATATGAAGTATACTTGAAAAGGGGTAAGAAATCGGGAAGTTCCTTTTAATCAGACTTGCTTATCAGGAGGAATTGAGAAGGGAACCTTTAAAAAATATCTATTTCCCCATCAAAGAAGGATGAATTTATCTGGATACATATTTTTTAAACATACACTCAAAATTTATAAGAATTATATAATAATAATGAAGACATACATTGATGTAAAGAGAGAGAAAACGTAACCCAATGGTAATTCGTAGGTTCAGGGAGATCCCTTACCTTATGTCTGAAAGTGTTCTGCACTTGCACTTAATTTCCTAGATAATAAAATTAGATAAATTAATTAATTAATTCAGAAACTCTTCTACATGCATTTGATTTAGTATAATTTTATTAAGTTTATTTATAGTTATTTCAATAAGTTATAGATTTTAATTTTTTCATTCTAAAAGCATTTGTTTAATGATTTTATGGTCAGTTCCCTTGAGTGTAATTATGAAAGTTATTGTAAAATGGAATAAAAACTATAGAAGTTGAATAATATGGTATTAATTCACTTACATAAATTTAAATGGTCCCATATATCATTTTTTTCAGATATGAGGATGATTCATTAGATAAAACATTAATAAAAAATGATTAGTTTATTTTGGCAGTTTTTACGACCATCACGAACTAGTATCATTTTATTTAATAATATGTTTATATAATGGCTGAAAAACATGAAAAAATATATAATAAACATATTATAATCTTTTTTAACCATTATAATGGTTTTATGACTAGCCTTGAAGGTAGTAATGGAAAACAAAAACTTGTCATCCATGAAGGTGGTGAATTGACACCTCACGGATGATGTTTTCATTTTTAGAATAAAAGAAGAAGAGAAGAGATTTGATGATGGAAACACCATTAAAAAATAATAATATTCTAGTATATATACGATAATAGATTTATCTTGTAACTTTGTATTATGGAGGAAAGTATGAGGTAGAAGAAAGAAAGAATGTAAAAGAGAAAGGTGAAGGATTTTACCTCCTGTATATTGTCTCCTTGAGAAACTCCTTATGACACTTGGGTTTGGTATTTTGTTGAGAAAATAAGATCCTAGACATGGGGAAGAGGCTTGGTGATGGAATTATATACAATTTAGATAAGTTTTAAGGCTTTGGAGATCTGAGAATAAGGGGTAGTATTTATAGGGGAGAGGGGTGTTTTTGATTATTTTATTCATTTGTTTATTATTTTGGCTAAGACAATTAATAATGTTGATCCTTATCGCTAAATATAATAAATAATGAATTATATTTTGAGATAATGGTTCTTACATCATCCATACATCATCTATGACTCAATAATTCATGTATTTTTTAAATACTGTAAATTACCATATTCCACTATTCACCAAAAATATAAATATTTTAGAAAAATACCAAAAATTAAATCTAACCATTTTTTGTTGGGTTGATTTAAAAAATGGACTCCATTTTATTAAAATAATTTTCTAAACATGATAAATTTAATTTTTAATTAAAATCATAATTTATTTGAAAAATATCAATTTTAATATTATAACCGATTGTATGACACTTTGAAAAATTAATTAAGGTAATATAAAATTATCTTATAATTATAATAAAACAAAATATTAATTTATTAATATATTTTAGGAAAATAAATTTTCTTTTAAATCATTATATTAATTATAAAATTTTAAATAAATATTTATGTTTCATAAAAATATCAACACTTAATTTATCATTTTCAAACATATATTTAATTATTCCAAGATATAAATATATTACATTTTCATTTATAAGATACTTAAATTTTATTTATACTTTAATAGGTGAGATTAATATTCTAACAGACATATTACTATTCTTAACAGTCACATTACTATTCCAACAATCACGTTACCCAACAGTCATAAGGGTTTACTACTTCCTATAAATACCACTTATTCCATTCATCAGTCACTTATATTTTCTCCCAAGGTTATATATAATTTAATATTTTAAATTAATATTTTATAATTTAGATTATTTTTTATTTCTATATCTTTTTTCGTGAGTGTGGTCATTCTAGTGGATCGAGCAGATCCAAATTTTCCTATTCTTGTTATCTTATTTTCTATTTATGGCCCCGTTGTAATATTTGACATTATTATTGTTTTTTTTGATGACTAATGTATCATTATTCATTTATGAGTATAATACTTTGTGGTTTATCTATGTGATGTTTGAGATTTATACTATATAACATAATTATAAGAAAGGAAATTCTATTGAATAAATTTTGGGTCATTACATTCTTAGCCCCTTATGAAATTTCACCCTCGAAATTTCATTTTACATACTAAGATAAAAATAGGCGAGGGTACTTATACTTCACCACTTACTCCAGTTCCCATGTTTCCTCTTCATACTTATGGTTTCGCGATAGTACTTTGAACAAGTGAGTAGTCTTGTTGCATAGATTTTCATCTCTACAGTCCAAGATCTTCACCTAATGCTCCTCATAAGAGAGATCATTTTCCAACTATACCACCTCTGAATTTAATACATGCGAGGGATCTGGTATGTAATTCCTTAATAGGGATTCTTGGAATATATCATGTAGTTGATACATGATTGGAGGAAGTGCTAGTCAATAGGCCAAAACTCCAACACGATAAAGAATATTAAAGGGACTGATATACCTAAGAGTTAGCTTTCCTTTATTCCTAAATCTCATGACTCTCTTCCATAGAGATATGTGGAGGAATACCTTATCAACAACCTCAAACTCTAAGTCCCACCAATGATTGTATGCATAGATCTTATATCAAATTTGGGCTGCTTTGATGTGTTGCCGAATGGGTTTCACCTTTTATGCCATTTCTTCGACCATTTCAGGTCAGAGTAGCATATATTCATCGACTTCATCCCAACATTCCAATGTTCTATATTTTTTCCTATAAAGGGTTTCATATGGAGCCATTTGAATGCTCGAGTGGCAACTATTGTTGTAATAGAAATCGACCAGAGGTAAATGTTGGTCCTATCCTTATTTGAAGTATATAGAACATACTCTCAACATGTCTTCCAGTGTTTGAATAGTTCTCTCAGATTGGCCATCAATTTGAGGATGATAATCCGTACTGAAGTTTATCTCAGTGTTTAGAGTATGTTGGATAATTTTCCAAAACTTGTAGGTAAATCCCGAATCACGATCATATATAATCGATAATTAAACTCCAAGAAACCTCAAAAATTCTCTAATGTATATCCGTGTAAGATGATTAAGTGAGAAGTCATCTCAAATTGAAATAAATTGAGCTGACTTTGTAAGACGATCCACAATGACCCATATAGAATTATTTCCTCTAGATGTCTTTATAATTCTAGTGATAAAGTCCATGGTGATGTTTTCCCATTTCCATGTTGGTATATGTAATGGTTACATCATACCCTTAGATTCTTTTCCTTTAAACCTTCAATTTCTGACATACCAGACACTTTGATGTATATTCATCTGTCACGACTCATCCCTTGGGGCCCATTCCATGACTACCCCAAGCCCGCATTCCATAGGCCAGGGGCTGGCGACTAGCACCAAAGGTGCAATTCCCTAAAACTGGGAAGACATTGCCTTTATAACCTATAAACACACGCAACTAAACACACAAAAAGATACGAAACACCAATTAAACTTCATAACAAAATAGTATTGAAAGTAAAAGGGGCCAGAATACAAGCCCAATTGGAAAGTACAAGTACAACTGAAATACAATACAACTGAAGAAAGAGAAAAGATAGCTACTGGATCATCCTATGAGGATCCTACCTAAAGGGTAGGTATAAATCACCTCCTCATAACTCTATGACCATCCTTCTCCTCCGCGTATCGATAGGCCGTATGGTCCACCTCTGGGTACCATCCAGTCCTGGTACTCTCAGCCTCAGTCAGCACTGCCTGTCGTCTGCATCCAACACAACAAGGTGCGGGCATAGCCAATGCAGGGGTGAGTATAATGATACTTAGTAGGGACCCCGAGACCCTCAAGGTCTCACAAAAATCCACCAAGGATAAACCACAAAGTAATAAATCAACAGATAACCCTACTTAGGTATATGCCCATACATATACCTAAGTTATCAAGTGATCCATCTCAATCATGAGGAAAACACAGAAAAACTGACTCAGCTCAACCAGGATTTTATTCTAGGTGTAGTATCAAGTAACAACCCCAATAACATTGTCAAAACCTCAAATGCTAGAGAAATACTCCTCTATCGAGTACAGTAGGCCTTCCGCGACACCAAGTGCGCTTCCCACCAACCTTGGATTGCTGAGGTACTCCTCTTGTTGAGTACTGTGGATCTTCCGCGTCACCAAGCGCGCTCCCCACTGTGGGTCTCCCGCATCACCAAGCGCGCTCCCCCTCGTAACCTGCTGAGGCACTCCTCCTGTTGAGTACCGTGGGTTTGCCGCAACACCAAGGCACTCCCCACTATGGGTCTTTCGCGACACCAAGGCAATCCCCACTGGGCTGGTAGAGTTACTCCGAGTCAAAACGGTCAGCATTCGTCAGGTCTCAGCAAGCTACTAGGTCTCCGCACTACACTCGCTCAACTCCGAGAGGATCTGCTCCACAATCTACTAGTTGATACTCCAACTTTAATTAATTCCCATGAAAAAGTATCACAAAGGTCCACCATGTCATAGGGGTCTCAACGTAACAGACGACCCGTCAATCGGACGCCCGGTCTGCTAGTTATTAGCCTTTTAGTCCCAAGGGCCCGGTTGGATTCGTGCTCGAACCAACCTGAACATACCCCATCTCAATCCAAAAATCAGTGGGGTATCACTCAAAGGGACCGTCTTTCTCCAAGGTTCCCAACACCGCTGAAAGTTCATCAAATGGACATCTGGTGCCAAAGTTATGGCCAAAAGAAGTATACGGGTCGTAGTGGGCCCAGGTCCGGTCTGACCTGGTCGGACCGACCTGGCCCAACCCAGTTCGGGTTGACCTGGACTGTTGGGCAGGCCGGCCCATTGGGTTCGGCCTGGCACGTTGTTCCCTGCCCAGCAGGCCGCGAGGGGCCACAGAGAGCCGTGAGGGCGCAGACCGACTATGGGTCGGTGCGAGGGTGGTTCGTCCTGATGGGCACCGCATGGACGGCTTGGACCGGAGGGCATAATGAGGGCAGATCAGCCCGGGGTGCAGGGCCGGTTTGGCTCGGAGGGCCACAGGGGTGCAGCTCGGCCTGGGGGCCGGGGTGGTGCGGCCGGGGCCGGTTTGGCCAGCGGGTGGCACGACTGGGGCTGGTTCGGTCGGGAGACCAGAGCGGCCGGGGTGGCTCGACTAGTGGATTCCACGACCATGACATCTCAACTGGGAGGCCGGGGTGGCCGGGGCACAGCGCATCTTGAGGCCGGTTTAGCCGGTGGAAGCGCGGAGCTGGTTCGGCCGGGAGGTTAGGGCGGCGCGGGGGTGGCGTGGGTCGTGGATGCCGCAAGTGGCAGCACCGTTGCCTTCGTTTCCTTCATCGCCTTCCTCTGTTTCGAAGAACACCGCAAATCAACACAAGGGTTACGGAGAGGATGGGCCATGTTAGTTTGGCCCGCACTCTCTGCCTTAGAGCAGAAGCAAGAGGTTCACAAGAACAAAGCACATCAAACCCTCCTGCAAAGATTCTTCCCAACCCGAAAAAGAAAAGAAGGGGTGTACTTGTGAAGTGGTAATCAAACAACATTAAACCCCTACCTTGTTCATTGTTGGTTGACGTTGGCGCGAGAAGGCGAACGTCGATTCATTATAAAAGAACACGTCCTACGTCGAAGGAAGTTCTGAGGAAGAAGGTCGAAGTCGAGTTTATTCTTCGTAGTCAAAGGCATTCCTCGTTGGTGTTCTTCGTTGGTGGAGAATTCTTCGTCGGTGGAGCATTCTTCGTTGGGAGATTTCTCCCAAGTTCCTCCTCTCCCCAATTCCACCCAAAATGAAAAGGCAGCCCAAGATAATAGATTTTAATATCTATTAAGTCGTTGGAATAATATTCAAAATGGTTTAATTGATTAAGGGGGAGTTGGCACAATTAATATGGTGCGTTGGAACAATTAAAATTGTGGAGGTGTTGAAGAGGCTCCCCCCACATTTATTAGAGAGTTTAGGGTTTCTCCCAATTAAAGGGGGGTTTCAAGGGGGTTTAATCCCGGGTGGTCGCCAACACCATAACCTCTCATAGGAGGTTATGGTTTGGGTGGTCCCCACCACCATAACCTCTCATGGGAGGTTAAGGTCTGGTGGTCCCCACTTCCAAATTCCACATGGAGGTTCAGTTCCAGCGGACCCCAGCTCCCAACACCCACATGGGTGTTGAAAATAAAAATAAAAATGTCACACACTTTTTTTTAAATTTTATTCTTACATGAAAAAACCAAAAACTATCATTCACTCTCGACCCACTACCGTCGAGATGAAAGTCTCCTTAAGAGAATACCGGTGGTACGAGTTCAATGGTGCCCTCATATTTCAATTCCGAGCACCAGTTCAAAAGTTATAAAAACCCGCTTACACATTTACTGAATGTACCTGAAAAAAAGTTCATAAATTCATTCTGGGCACTCCGGGCCTCGGAATCACACGTTGTCAATTTTTGAGGACTTGTAAAATTCCCATATATTTAAAAAAAATTACATGGAAATTACAGGTATTTACATTCTCCCCACCTCAGGGCTTTACATCCCCATAAGCTACAACTCGAACTAAGGAAACAAGTGGGGGTACTGAGCACGCATCTGAGCCTCCCACTCCCATGTGCTCTCCTGGAGGTTCCCATGCTGCCAGCAAACGTGCACCAAAGGTATCGACCGTCCACGAAGGACCCGCTCCTATAGATCCTCAATATCTACTAGAACCTCCATAAAAGTCACCCCATCGTCGACGTGCAACTCTCCATGGTTGATATTGTGAGAAGGGTCATGCACGTATCTCCTCAGCTGGGATACGTGGAAGACGTATTGCACTCGGTGCAACTAAGGTGGAAGAGCTAAGCGATATGTCACCTTGATAACGCTGATAAGGATCTAAAAAGGTCCGATGAACCTTAGAGATAACTTGCCACCTCAGCCAAATCTCCGTAGACCTCATCGGGGTGAGACCCATAGAAAGACCTGGTCACCATCCTCGAACTCCAGAGGTCTCCGTCTTTTGTCGGTATACGACTTTTTCCTGCTCTATGCAGTCTTCATCCACTCCTGGATGATCTGCACCTTCTCCGTGGTATCCCGTACCATCTCTGGTCCCACTAGTGCTGACTCCACCGGGTTAGTCCATTACAAAGGTGATTTGAAAGGTCGCCTGTACAACGCCTAAAAAGGTGCCATCCCAATGGTGGAGTGATAGCTGTTATTGTATGAAAAATATACCAAAGGTAAGTGATCCTCCTAGATGCGACTGAAGTTGAGGGAATAAGCACGCAGCATGTCCTCAAGGGTCTGTATGATCCGCTCAGTTTGGCCATCCGTCTGAGGATGGAAGGCGGTGCTCAAATGAAGCTGCATCCCGAAAGCCTCCTACAACCCCTTCCATAGCCAGGAAGTAAATCATGTGTCAGGATCAGAGATAATATTCGAAGGTACTCCATGTATCCTCACAATATTCTGTATATAGAGGTGTCCCAATCTCTCTACTGAACCCTGCTCTTTGATCGGCAGGAAGTGGGCCGACTTGGTGAGTCGGTTGATGATCACCCAAATCGAGTAATGACCTCTGGATGTACATGGAAGTCCTGTCCTAAAATCCATGGATATCCCATCCCACTTCCACTCTGGGACCTCTAAAGGCTGAACCAAGCCTACTAGTACCTGATGCTCCGCCTTTACTTGCTGACAAGTGAGGCACCGAGAAACAAATTCTGCAACTGCTTTCTTCATTCCCGGTCACCAGTACTGTCGTCGGAGATCCTGGTACATCTTCTCCACTCCTGGATGTACCACTAGAGGGGGTGTGTGGAACTCCTTCAACACTTCCTCTTGAAGTGACATGGGTACCATGGTACATCCTCTGAAGAGGACGACATGCTCCCCACCTTCAAAAAATCCATCAGGTGCCTATCCTTTGGATATCTGAGGACGTCATGTCTCGTAGTCAGCATCCCCACACTGCACCTCCCTAACTCGCTGAAGAAGTGGGGGAGTGACTATAAGTGACTATAGAAAAGCTGCTCCATCACTATCCACAAGGGATATCTGAAAAGCGGCTAGCTACTCCATCGCCTTGCCTAGCAGCTGTATACCAGATCTCCTGCTGAGTGCATTCGCAACAATGTTCCCCTTCCTAGGAGTATAGACTATCTTAAATTCATAGTCCTGGTGGAACTCAAGCCAACGTCGCTATCTCAGGTTCAGGTCCTTTTGAGAGAAGATATACCCAAGACTCTTATGATCAGAGTACACGATAAAACATTCGCCCATCAGATAGTGTCGCCACATCTTCAAGGAGAAGACCACTACTGCTAACTCCAGGTCATGGGTAGTGTAGTTCTTCTCATGCTGTCTCAGCTGTCGAGAACCATATGCAATCACTTCTTTCTCCTACACCAGGACACATCCGAGCCCGATCCCTGATGCATCGTAGTAAACTACATGCCCTACGCCTTCCTCTAAAATCCTTAAGATGGGGACACTAGTCAGCCTCTGCCTCAGCTTCTAAAATCTCTACTGGTATCTCTCCAACCACACAAAGGGTTTACCCTTCCCCATCAAGGCTGATAGTGGTGCCGCAACTCTAGAGAAGTTTGGAACAAACCTCCGGTAATATCCGGCCAAACCTAGGAAACTCGGTACCTACGTCACACTCCTAGGTGGCTCCAAAGCAAGTACTGCCTCAATCTTCACTGGATCTACTGAAACTCTAGCCTCCAAGATGACATGTCCTAGAAATTGGACCTATCGAATCTAGAACTGTAACTTTGAGAGATTACCATAAAGATGGTTCTCTTGGAGTGTGTCAAGTACTACCTAAAAATGATAGGCATGCTCCTCCTCAGTAGCCGAGTAGATCAGAATGTCGTCGATGAAGACTACGTTAAAGCGATCAAGGTATGGCTTAAAGATCCTATTCATGAGTCCCATGAACACTGATGGAGCATTGGTTATGCCAAATGGAATAACCAAGAACTCATAGTGGTTATAATAACACTTGAAGGTTATATTTTTCACATCCTCATCTCGAACTCTGAGCTGGTGATAACCTGATCTGAGGTCTATCTTCGAGAACCACCGTGCTCCCTTCAGTTGATCAAAGAGGTTGTCAATTCTCGGGAGTGGGTACTTGTTCTTCATGGTCACCTAGTTCAGGTGCCGATAGTCAACACAAATCCTCAAGATCCCATCCACCTTCTTGGAGAATAGAATCGGGGCTGCCCAGGGAGAAACACTGGGCCAGATGGATCCCTTCCCCTGTAAGTCCTCTAGCTGTACCCACAGCTCGCAAAGCTCTGCGGGATCCATTCGATACACTGGTGTAGATATTGGTGTCGTCCCAGGGTACAAGTCAATGTAAAAGTCCACCTCTCTACGAGGAGGTAGACCTGGGACATCATTAGGAAAAACATCCGTGTACTGGTCCACTACTACAGGATAACTCAGACTCTCCACATCAATAACTCCAAGGGTAATACTAGCCAACTAATGAGTGATCGGCTACACTCTCCTCCGAGCAATTCCATCCTATGCTAAAAAGGCTCCCTTCTCACCGGTGAAGGTAAACCTAGTCCCATCCGTGCAGACACACTGCACTTTGTGCCTAATACAGTCAATATGAGCATGGACTGTAGATAACCAATCCATACCCAAGATGACATCGTAAGGCCTCGACTCCACTACCAGGAGATCCCAGCTGAAGTTATCACCTCCTAGAGTAAGCTCACACTGCTAAAACCAGTGTGTAATCGTCGAATCTACTCCCATAAGAATTTTTAGCCATAAAGATCGATCCAATGGCTCCGTCGGAATCTCCGAGCTCCGAACGAGGGTAGTGGCAATGAAAAAATGACTAGAACCTGTGTCTATAAGTACTGAAGCAATGGTGGAATAGACACAGACCGTACCTCGTATCATCTTTGGAGCACCGTGGTCATAAGACTCAGATTCATGGAGCTGATCTCTCCCATATCCACCAGCTCCCTGTGGTCGAGGTGGACCTCCTGGTGGTGGTGGTAGTAAAAACTCGAATCATCGTCCACCGCCAGCTGCACGACCAGCTCCTCTGCCACGTCCGCCTACTCCCTATGGACCACCTCAATCGAATCTCTGTCTCTGACTGAGTGGTCCTTAGACCGTCTGCTGATCATCTAAATAGTGGGTCAGACAGTCACAAGCCATGTGACCCTGCCCATCACATGTGAAACACTGCCTACTCCTGGCATGTCTGTCTCTACTTCGGGTGCCCCGCACAACCGATCATGATTCATGCGGTCATCCAACTATAGGTATGGTCCTCTTGGACCTCTGTAATGTCTGTATGATTCTAGCTGCAGAAGACTCCAATGTGTGCGACAGGTGGTGGATCTCGCTGCTGGAGACTACTCAGCAAGAAAAATCTCCACTAGGAGGGATCTATCTAACACCCCCGCATACATCGGGATGCTGAGTGGGATCACCGAAGCCCTGATCTCCCACCTGAGTCCCTGCTCGAAGTTTCGAGCCCTAAATAATGGGTCTCGCACCATATCAGTGGAGTAGCATGAGAGGTCTTTGAATCTCACTGAGTACTGAGCTACAGTCATGCTTCCCTGCTATAGATGAAGTAGCTCCGGAATGCGCATTGCACGAAGAGTCACTGGGACAAACTCTACCCGAAACAGGATCTCTAAGTATACCCAGAGAAGTGTCACCTTGTCGTGGACCTAGAGCATTAAGCTCCACCATCTGCCCACTACTGCCTGTAAAAGGCTCGCATCAAGAATCACCATGAGGTCTGTTGGTGTCCCTACCAGTTGAAAACTCTCACCACGGATTCCATCCAATCCTCAGCCACCTGTGGGTCCATCTCTCCCCTGAACCTAGGTGGCCTTTGGCACTGTAACTCATGAAACACACTCAAGTGGCATGCACCGTCTTCTGTTGGGGCTGGTGGCATCGGTGTCCCAACGGGTAAAGGTACCGCTGGTGCCTCCACTGGAAAAGGGCCCTACACCGAGGCCTCGTCGCTCGGTGGGCTATCAATGCGTACAACTCTCGGAAAATTGAGTGGCTATCTGCGTGGGGGAATCCTAAAAAGAAACAGGTGAACTATAGTTAAAAGTTATACCTGGTGAGCTAACCTGTTGAGCTAACTTAAAGAAAACTTTTGAAAACACACACGTAATCAGTGTTTTCATGCACTAAGTCGGAAATCAAAAATCAGGGTCTTGGTGTATGGATACATTGGCCGCCGCACCAACACTGGACTCCCTAAACTGAAAACCACACTGACTATACTTAACACTATTGCTTCACAGAAAAGATCAGAGTCTTAAGTTCTACGGTAGAACTGACTCCTCTGATACCAATTTGTCACAACCCATCCCCCGGGGCCCGTGCTGTGACTACCCCAAGCTCGCCTTTCATAGGCCAAGGGATGATGACTAGTACCAAATATGTAATTCTCTATAACTGGGAAGGCATTGCCTTTATAACCTATAAAAACATGCAAATAAACACATAGAAAGATACGAAACACCAAGCAAACTATATAACAAAAGAGTGATGAAAGTAAAAGGGGCCAGAATACAAGCCAAACTGGAAAGTACAAGTACAATTGAAATACAATAAAACTAAAGAAAGAGAAAATACAACTACTAGATCATCCTCCGAGGATCCTACCAGAAGGGTAGGTACAGATCGCCTCCTCAGCACTCCACGTCCATCCATCTCCTCCGCGTATCGACACGCCATATGGTCCACCTTCAGGTACTGTCTAGTCCTGGTACTCTCATCCCTGCCCGTCGTCTGCATCCAACAAAAGAAGGTGTGGGCGTAGGCCGTGCAGGGGTGAGTATAATGATACTCAGTAGGAACCCCAAGACCCTCAAGGTCTCACAAAAATCCACCAAGTATAAAACAAAAAGTAAGAAATCAACAGATAACCCTACTTAGGCATATGCCCATACATATACCTAAGTTATCAAGTGATCCATCTCAATCATGAGGAAAACACAGAAAAACTGACCCAACTCAACCAGGATTTTATTCTAGGGGTAGTATCAAGTAACAACCCTAATCAAATTGTCAAAATCTCAACTGTTGGAGAACTCCTCCTCTATCGAGTACAATGGGCCTGTTGCGACACCAAGCATTCTTCCCACTAACCTTGGACTACTGAGGTACTCCTCATGTCGAGTACCGTGGATCTGCCGTGTCACCAAGCGTGCTCCCCACCGTGGGTCTGCCACGTCACCAAGCACGCTCCCCCTCGTAGCTTGCTGAGGTACTCCTCCTATCAAGTACCTTGGGTCTGTCACAACACCAAGGTACTCCCCACTGTGGGTCTGCTGTGACACCAAGGTGCTCCCCACTGGGCTAGTAGATTCACTTCAAGTCAAAACGGTCAGTAGTCGTCAGGTCTCAGCCAGCTACTAGGTCTCCGCACAACGCTCGCTCGTCTCCGGGAGGATCCACACCACAAGATACTGATCGATACTCCAACTGTCATGAAGTCCCACGAAGAAGTATCACAAAGGTTCTCCACGTCATAAGGGTCTCAACTTAATAGACGGCGTGTCAATCAGACGTCCAATCTTTTAGTTATTAGCCTTTTAGTCTCGGGGGCCCGATTGGATTTGTTCTCGACCCAATCTGAGCATACCCCATCTCAATCAAAAACTCAGTGGGGTATCACTCAAAGGGACATTCTCACTCCAAGTTTCCCAATTCCATTGATGGTTCGTCAAACGGATGTCCATTTCCAAAGTTATGGCCAAAAGAAGTATACGGGTTGTAGTGGGCCCAGGTCTGGTCCGACCCGGTAGGACCGACCCGGCCCGACCCAGTCTGTGCTGACCCATCCTGACCCATTGGGTCTGACCTGGCCCGTTGGGTTCGGCCCGGCCCACTGGGCCTAGCCCAGCAGGCCGCGAGGATCTGCAGAGATCCGTGAAGGTGCGGACTGGCCGCGATGACGCGGACCGGCCGCGGGTCGGTGTGAGGGCGGTTCGGCCCAGAGGGCGCCACGAGGGTGGATCGGCCTGGGGCACTGCGGGAGCGGCTCGGCCCAGGGTGCCGCGAGGGCAGCGCGAGTCATGGAGGTCGTGGGTGGCGGCACCGTTGCCTTCGTTGCCTTCGTCACCTTCATTGCCTTCCTCCGTTTCGAAGAACACTACAAATCAACACAAGGGTTACGGAGAGAACGAGCCATGTTAGTTTGTCCCACACTCTCCACCTTAGAGTAGTAGAAATAGGTTCACAAGAACAAATCACATCAAACCCTCTCGCAAAGATTCTTCCCAACCCACAAAAGAAAAGAAGGGGTGTACTTGTGAAGTGATAATCAAACAACATTAAACCCCTACCTTGTTCATTGTTGGTTGATGTTGGTGCGTGAAAGCGGACGTTGATTCGTTTTAGATAGAAACGTCTTACGTCGAAGGAAGTTCCAAGGAATAAGGTCGAAGTCGATGTCATTCTTCGTAGTCGAAGGCGTTCCTCATCGGCATTCTTCATCGGCGGAGCGTTCTTCATTGGGAGCTTTCTCCCAAGTTCCTCCTCTCCCTAATTCCACCCAAAATGAAAAGGCAGCTAAAGATAATAGATTATAATATCTATTAATTCATTGGTATAATATTCAAAATGGTTTAATTGATTAAGGGGGAGTTGTCACAATTAATATGGTTCGTTGGCACAATTAAAATTGGGGAGGTGTTGAAGAGGCTCCCCCCACATTTATTAGGGAGTTGAGGGTTTCTCCCAGTTAAAGGGGGGTTTCAAGGGGGTTTAATCATGGGTGGTCCCCACCACTATAACCTCTCATGGGAGGTTATGGTTCGGGTGGTCCCCACCACCATAACCTCTCATGGGAGGTTAAGGTCTGGTGGTCCCCACTTCCAACTTCCACATGGAGGTTTAGTTCCGGTGGACCCCACTTCCCAACACCCACATGGGTGTTACAAATAAAAATAAAAATGTCACACACTTTTATTTTTATTTTATTTTTATATGAAAAACCCAAAAACTATCTTTCACTCTCAACCCACTGCCGTCGAGATGAAAGTTTCCTTAAGCGAATACCGAAACTACGAGTTCAACGGTGCCCTCAGATTTCAATTCCGAGCGCCAGTTTAAAAGTTAGAAAAACCCACTCGAATGTTTACTAAACGTACCCGAAAAAAGTTCAGAAATTCATTCCTGGCACTCCGAGCCTCGTAATCACGCACCGTCAATTTTCGCGGACTCGTAAAATTCAAATATATTTAAAAAAAATCATGGAAATTACAGGTATTTACATCATCAATCTCTTTCTTCATATTTTCCCACCAATAGTTTTCTTAGATATCTCGATACATCGTTTTGATCCCTAGGTGGATAGAGTAGGTCGAGGTATGTGTATCATTCAAAAGCTCTATTTATCTCTGGGTTGGATGGTACACATAGTTGTGACCCAAATCATATGACTCCTTCCTCACCAATTTTTAATTTTAAGGATTTCTCTTTTCTGATAGCTTCCAACTTCTTCTAAATTTTCACATCATTTCTTTTAGCATCCTTTATTTTCTCTATAAGAGATGATTGAGAAATAATTTAAGAAAGTATTGATGATGTTCCTTCCTTAATGATTCCCATGTTCATCCTTTTCAAGTATAATAATATTATATCCTTCTCAATTCTCATCATTGATAAAGTTTCAAGATTATTTCTACTTAGAGCACCCACCACTTTATTTGCTTTACCAGGATGGTAGTGGATTGATCAGTTATAATCATTGATGAGCTATAACCATCTTAATCGGTGCAAATTAAGCTCATTATATATGAATATATATTTTAGGATCTTATGATTATTATATATCTCATAATTTTCCCCATAAATATAATTCCACCATATTTTCAACATGAAGATCACAACCACCAACTCCAGATCATGCATGGGATAGTTTTTCTCATGAACTTTCAACTGCCTTGAGGCGTAGGCTATTACTTTATCATTTTTCTTGAGTACAAAACCTAAGACCATATTTGAAGCATCATTTTATACCACAAAGAGTTCCCCACTTGTTGGTAGTGTGAGAACTAGTGCAGTGATAAGCCTCATTTTTAACTCTTTGAAGTAGTCTCCACATTCACTAGTCTAGAAAAACCTTACTCTCTTCCGAGTCATCTTGGTTAGTGGGTTTGAAAATCATGATAATTTCTTCATAAATATTTACTAATACCTGTCTAGACCAAGGAAACTATATATATACATTATATATCTTGGTCTAGGACAATACTCAATTGCATTTGTTTTAGAAGGGTCTACAGATACCCCTTTGATGGTTATAACATTCCCTGAGAATGATACTTCCTCTAACCAGAACTCACATTTATTGTACTTTACATATAATTTATCCCTCTGTAAATTCTTTAGTACATTGTTAAAATGATCCTCATGTTCCTCCTTTCTCTTGGAGTATATCAGAATATCATCAATAAAGTCTACAACTTTTTTTTCAAAATAACCTCTAAAGAATATATTCATTAAGTCCATGAATGTCGTTAGAGTATAGTGAGTCTGAAAGGCATCACCATTAAATCATAGTTTCCATACCTCATTCAAAAGGAAGTATTGGGAATATCTTCCTTCATCAACTTTAATTGGTGGTATCTTGACTGAAGGTCCACCTTAGAGAAATACTTGGCCCCACATAGTTGACCAAAGAAACCATCTATCCATGGAAGGGGATACTTATTCTTTATCATGATTTTTTTGATATTTCAATAATCAATGAAGTGGTGCATTTATCCATCCTTCTTCTTAATGAATAAGAACGACCCACCCCATAGTGTAGCACTCGGGAATATAAAACCCTTGTCCATATTCTCTTGAAACTTCTTATTTAATTCCTATAAATAAATGGTGTCTATTCTATAAAGTTTCCTTGATATAGAAAAATATCTAGGAATAAGTTCAATTGAGAACTCAACCTCTTAGTCAAGAGTAAGACTAGAAAATTATTCAAGAAACACATCCGCATAGTTCCTCACAATGGGCATGCCTTCGATCATGATCCTATCCTTTATCCAAATCATTTGAGTTAGATATTCTGACCCATAAGGTAATAATATCCATAATTGAGATGATAATTCTAAAAGAGATTCATTATCCTCCTTATAGTTGTACAAAATTGGAGGATGGATCAGGATGTGAAGAGTTATCTACCTTTCCCAATAGTTAATATTTGATTTATATAAATATAGTCAATCCATGCCCAATATAGCATCAAAATCCACTAAAGGAAGTAAGATGAGATTTTATGGGAGGTTCAGTCCACAAACATTAATCAGGTAGGATTTATATACTTTAGATGCAATAATTTCCCCATTTTCTGTTCTCACAGATAACTCAACCTCCATACTTTGAGGTGGTGTTTGAATTGTTTTACTAAAATTGAAAGATATGAAAGAATGTGTAGAACCAGAATCAAAAAGTATGTTTTCTATTCTTGAATGAATAACCAACATACCTATCACCACATCATTTTTGGGCTTCACCTCAGTAGTAGTGATAGCATATTCCCTTCCTTGCTGCCCTGGAGGTTATTGTCGTTGATTTCCTCTGACAACCCTTAGATTATGGCATTGGATTGAATAATGACCATGTTACTTATAGTTGAAACATTGCACTACAAGCTGAGTATTGATCCAAACCTTTCTATATTCTTCCAAATTAATGGTATTCTTCAAATACCTTTAGTAAAAAGTAGCTTTATGACCCTCCCTTCCAAATTTGAAGCATATCACGGTTTCCATTAGGTAGTTTCCAGGATACTTCTTCCCACACTTTTGACATGTGTGATGTTGGGTTTTCTTTACTTCATGAGATTTATCTGTCAATCCTCCCATATTAAACTCTATTTTCTGTTTTTTATATCTTGGACCATGTGAAAACTAAAATTCTCTGATCTCCATTTCAACCTTAATGGCACAATGGATAATCTTTTCATAGTTATCAAAGTCTCAAAATGCTAAGGATTTTCATAGTATCATATTTAATACACTAAATAAGCAATCCACCTTGATTTCAATGTTCATGACAAATCTAGAGGCATATTGTGAAAGCCTTGTAAGTTTTCCTCATATGACCTGATAGAATAGTCTTCCTTTTGCTTCAGTCTGCAGAACTCCATTTCCATCTAAGATGAAGATTTTGAGGAAAATATTTATTGAAAAATATTTTCTTGAATACTTCCCATTATATGGAATCAATTTCCTCCTTATACTTTGTGTTTTTTATTAGTGTCCATCACTGATCAGTTTCCCCATCAAAATGATAAATCACCAGCACAAATTTCTCTTCTTATGAGCATTGAAGGATAGATAATATCTTCTTAATAGAGTCAATACATTATTCTACAATAAGGGGATTAGAAGATACACTAAAGATAGGAGGAACTTTTCACATAAAGGATTTAACCAAAACTTTCTATTTTTTAGGATAATAAGGACGTTACACACAATTCAAGTTATTACTCATAACTTGAGCTAGTTTTTTGAATACTGTCAAGAAGTTTTGAGCTCTCATTCCCATCATATTTATAATTTAATTAGGGTAATCATCACATAGACTATCACATTGATTTTTGTAATGAGTCCTCCTATTTCCTGCATTTAACTAAGAAAATGAAATACAATTAGGGGGGCTTGAATACTTAGCTAATAATCATATAAAGAAGAAAATTTTAACATAGAAAGATAAACTTGTAAATAAAAAGTATATCCTAACTTGTGATTACTTAAGCTTAAATATAGGTTATCCATGGTGATAGAATTATCCCTAGGGTTGTTACTATAGTTTTCTAGTCCTAATATCCAAAAATAACTAGATTGTACTATGATTACAACTATATAAACCCTATCCCCTTGCACATATTATTACATGATTTTAAGCATAAATATCCACAAATACAAACCAAGGATCGTAAAGACTACTGTCATTAGAAGATTAGGTATATAAAACTGAAAACATGGAACTAGAATAAATCATATTTATATTAATCATCCATAAGGATCTCCTAACTTCCTTTTAGCTCCTAAATCTGCATAGGATAACCTGAGGAATACATAGAAAACAGGCATGAGCTAAAAAGGCCAATAAGGGAATAAACATAGGAATAAATCATAACACATGGGTTAGAAGACATAACATGATGACATAAAAAAGGCATGAAACACGAATAAACATATACAAACATAACATGTATAACATGTGATCATGTAATCATGGAAACATAGGAATGTGAAAGTAACATAAAACATGACATAAACATGAGTCAAGGCTAACTTCAAAGACTATATTACATGGTGGACAAAGTCCCATAATGGATTAGGTTTACTCCCTAATCCCATACATGACATCTCATGAAACTAAACATTACCCAATGTGTTGGAGAACTATATAGGTGCATCCATAATAACATGTTCATGCTTATGTGTTCCATATGAACAATCAAACATAATAAATAAACATAAGGGTTACCCATGGAAATAAATGAGTATCATAATCATGTCATAAGTCATAACCAATGGGAGTATCATAATAATGTCAATGAAATAATGGATTTAAATCATACATGGACATTAATAATGGAAAATAGGCATATATAATGATAAATTATTTCTAACTGGAGTGAAAACATGTAAAAAGAGTGTTTAATAAACTTTAGAAATGAACCAATTTAGTGTGGTTTAAGGGAAAATATTAGAGTATTTAAAGAGTACAAAGGTAAAACTAGAAATTAACTAAGATAGTTTTTCATGATGAAATGAGTGATTTTAGAAAAATAATGGTGGATTAAAATAGATCATGGAGTGTACTTGAAAAGGGGTAAGAAATTAAGAAGTTCCCTTTAATCGAGCTTGCTTATCGGGAGGAATTAATAAGGGAACCTTTTAAAAATATTTATTTCTCCATAAAAGAAGGATGAATTGATATGGATACATATGTTTGGAACATAAAATCAGAATTTAGAATAAATATATAAGAATAATGAATAAATACATTGGTGTAAAGAGAGAGAAAGTGTAACCTAAAGGTAATTTGGAGGTTTTGAGAGATCTCTTACCTTATATCTGAAAGCGTTCTTCACTTGAACTTAATGTTATGGATAATCAAATTAGATCCATTAATTAATTAATAACCTATTATACATAAATTTGATTTATTATAATTTTACTAAGTTCATTTATGGCTATTTCGATGAGTTATATAGTTTAATTTCATTGTTCTGAGAGCGTTTGTTTCATGATTTTATAGTCGGTTTCCTTGAGTATAATTATGGGAGTTCTTATCAAATAGAAAAAAATTAAAAAAGTGTAATTATATGATATTAATTAAATTCCATAAATTTAAATGGTCCGATATATCATTTTTTTTCTAGATATGATGATGATTCATTAGATAAAATGTTAATGAAAAATGATTAGTTTATTTTTGTAGTTATTACGACCATCACAAAATAGTATCATTTTATTTAATATTATGTTTATATAATAGTTAAAGAACATGAAAAAAGATATAATACAAATATTATAATCAGTTTTAACCATTATAATGATTTTATGACCAGACTTTAAGGTGGTAATGGAAAACAAAAACTCGTCGTCCACAAAGGTAGTAAATCGACACCTCACAGACGATGTTTTCATTTTTAGAATCAAAGAAGAAGATAAGAGATTTGATGATGGATATACTATTAGAACAATAAAATTAAATTATATATATTAGACTTGAGTTATCATGTAACTTTTAATTGTGTAGGAAAGGATGAGGTAGAAGAAAGAAATAATTTAAAAGAGAAAGATGGAGAATTTTACCTCTTGTATATCGTCTCATTGAGAACCTATTTAAGGAACTTGGGTTTGGTATTTTTTTGATACCAGAAGCTCCTTGACGTAGGTAAGAGTATTGGAAAGGTAATTGGGTAGAATATAGACTATATTTAAGTCTTTGAAGGTGTGAGGATAAGGGGTGTTACTTATAGGGGGAGGAGAGGGGTGTTTTTTATTATTTTATTCATTTGTTCATTATTTTGGATCAAGACTATAAATATTGTTGATCATTATCAAAAAATAAATTAAATAATGAATTATATTTCAAGATAATAGTTCTTACATCATCTATACATCATCCATGACTCAATAATTCATGTATTTGTTAAATACCGTAAATTACCGTATTTCAATATTCACAAAAAATTCAACTATTTTAGAGAAATCCCAAAAATTCACCCTAACCATTTTTCAATATACAGATTTAAAAAATGGAATCCATTTTATGAAAATAATTTTCTAAATATGATAAATTTAATTTTTAATTAAAATCATTATTTATTCAAAAAATACTAATTTTAATATTATAACTGATTTTATGACACTTTGAAAAATTAATTAAGGTCTCATAAAATTATCTTATAATTATAAGACAACAAAATATTAATTTATGAATCTATTTTAGGGATTTTTTTTAAATCATTATATTAATTATAAAACTTTAAATAAACATTTATGTTTTATAAAAATACAAGCACTTAATTCATCATTTTTAAAAAATATATTTACTTATTCTAAGATATATATAAGTACCCAGATCTTCTTTTCAGGTATGTTTTTCTCTTTCCTGGTGTTTTTGAGAAAAAGAGGGGTTTTTGGAAAATTTTATAGTACACACCGTGTACTTATATGTACACGCTGTGTACTCTTTTGCCGCTCGTAGCCATGTGCTAGTCGTGTAATGGTCGAGCACACAACCGTGAGTGGTGACCTGGAGACTGCGTCATGCGGGGGATGAATAAGGCGAGTACACGCCGTGTACTTTTTTTTTTCATTAAATAGATCAGGGTCGTGTCTAATGGACAGAACACACTTCTTCTTTGCCTTCTTTGTCCGAGAGCATCCGTATGACCATGATCTTTCCCCGATCCCCTGATCGAGCATCCATTCTCTGATTCGACCGTCGTCGATTGCGTTGGGATCGCCAGGAGAAGCTCTTCCTTCTTCTATATCTTCATCTCTTGATTTATCCTCTTTCTCAAGTTATCCTCAGTTGAATCTTTTAGACATTTTTGTAGATCTATGACATTCTAGGTCGATTCAAGGCCTGAGGTTCACATATATTGATCTCACAATGCCGAGGTAGGTGGTTTGTGCCTTTTCATAGATAGTATTTGAGTTATATGTGTAAAAGTTCCCAATACCCTTGATTGAGGTATTGCGTGTTTACAGTTTTGACCTTGTTATTACCTTCTATGATTTATATGCTTCAGTAGAGGTCAATTGAATGTGAATAGGGTTAATTTCTATGCTATGGATGTCTTGCTCATGCTTGTATTGTTTATGATCATTTGGTCTTGCTTAGCCTGTTAGGCTGCTTGCTTTCCATTCCTAGTGCTGATAGGATGGAGTAATATTATTTATCTGACACACTATTAGGCTGTAGACTGTTTATCCAAGTATTTCTTAAGGTATACTTTGGTCGTTATATATCGTTGTGCTCAATTGACTTACACAAGGCCATTAGAACCTGGTGTAGTAGACCATAGGGAGAATGGACGTTTAGGGCTTCTCCAGAGTGTCTGTTTTTATTGTTACGATGTAAGAACATAGGGAGAATTGAAGTAAGTTCTTCCTCAGAGTGTCTATAGTTCCTTGATGTGGGCCACAGGGGGAATGAGACATAAGTTCTTCCCTAGAGCGCCTTTTAGTTACCGATATGAGACTATAGAGGGAATTGATGGTGAGTGCTTCCTTAGAGAGTCTGTGCTAAAGCTGAACCAGAGGGGTTGGACTTTGTGTACTTCCTAGAGTGTTGCTTGTGTTTTCTAGGTAGGACCATAGGGTATTAAGTTATGAGTACGTCTCATAGGGTTACCTGTTTGTGATTATCTGCTTACTTGATATGTGGTGTTTGAATGATTTGAAACTGTAGGAATGTTTACTATTGAGTACTTCCTTGTTTACTGCTTCATTTTGATTATAACCTACCATATATATTCACTGACTATTAGGCACAGATCTTTGGGTGGTTGACTACTAAGATTTAGTCTCACACCCTATTTGGGTCATTCTTTTGGGCCCAAATAGATTATATTGCTATAGGTATAGATAAGGGCAAGCACCCTTCTACTTCAGGTACTTGATTACTGCGGAGCTGGAGAGCATGGGACCAAGATGAGGCTTGCGATGCTAAGGAGTTATTTACTATTTTCTTGTACTTTGGTTTAGTACTGTATTTCAGCATTGTGATGTGTTTGTCTATTTTCCTAGACATATGTATCATGCATCATTATATATGTGATCTAGTTGTTTATTACTTCTACTGTTTACTTATTACATATTTTTACTGATTCAACTATTGTTATCTATTTTACTTTCACTGTGTTACTCTGTGAATGAGGGCATAGTTTCCCCACTATCACACCCAAGTCCCTTGCTACTAGTTGGTAGCCTCTAGCGTTTAGGGAAATGCACTTGAGGCCATGTGACCAACCAGGTACGGGGAACCTCTGGGAAGCTTCCGAAACCGGGACATTACAAAGTGGTATCAGAGGAATTTCTTCTTCTTCTTGACTTACTGTTTGGAGCCTATAGCGAGGGATAGGAAGAAATAGGTACTTGGTAATAAGCTGTTCCTGGGAGTAGCTAACCCGTGTACAGGGAAAATCCAATCTACCTCATTATTGCAATTTTTATGGTTTTGAAATTTTACAGTTGATTTGATTTCATCATTGGGTGATTCACATGTTTTGTGCTATTATTGTTGATATTATTGAGATTATATTTCTGTTTCAACCCGATGAGATGAGGGTATGCCATCTCATGAATCATATAGGAACTTGTTAGAAATCACATGTCATGCATTCTTTCTATGCCATTTAGGGTGCATTAGTGATTGCATGTTGTTGTGATAGAGGTTGTGTTAGATATGCATACTGTTGTGATAGATGCCTTGATAAAATACCTTCTTTTGATAGGGTATTTAATTGTATAAGTTTTTGTTTGAATGAATGCCAAAATTTGGTTCTTTAGGTGTTATGGTCCCTCATGGACCGGAATTTGGTGGATCATTACACTTTTATCCTTGTTTATGACCTGTATGAGATGCCAATATTTGATTTGCGGGGAGTATGGGCCCCCACGGATCGAAATTTGGCACTTTAATGTTTGTTTCATTGTTTTTCTAGGTTCTAGAGTAGTTTCTGAGGCTTACTGTCCGGAAGAACCCAGAATACACGACGTGTAATGATGAATACACGCTATGTGTCCTTTTTGGAAAAGAACTGTTTTCCTTGATTACATGTCGTGTACTATATGTACACGCCGTATAGTCTCTAACCGTGTCACTGACTGTGTGGGCAGAGACATGGGGTTGAGAAATATTTGGTGGAAACACACCGTGTACCAGTTTTACATGTCGTGTTGTGTAGACCTTGTGTCCACCCGTGTGACTAACGACACAGATGGATGAAAGCTTAAGTTATACACACCATGTCATGTTTGAACACACTGTGTAGAGTGAGTCGTGTAACCGGTCGTGTGACTAACAACACGGGTTGGTGAAGTTCTTTTAGTACATGCCATGTCTGGCACTAACACTTCGTGTAGTCTTGTTCTAGGAGAACCGTGTGGCTTAACCATGTAGAAGAACTCGGGCAGGGAAAGATGATTCAAGTACACGCTGTGTTTTAGGACAACATGCCATGTGTGGGGTGTTACACGACTTGGGTTGATAGAAGTACACGACCATGTGAAGGATTAAGGAAACATGCCATGTAGGCATTATACACGCCGTGTATCCATGTTTCGAAAAACTTTAATGCTTTCTTTATCTTGTTCCCTTCTCACACTTTAAGTTTCAGTCCCTGTTAATCTTGATCTAAGGTGTGCTCTTAACCTTGCAAAGTCATGCCACCGAGACGTCCTCTGGTTGTCCTCTAGTTACAGGGTAGTGATAAGAAACTGGATATGGATAATAAAAGACTACCATCATATCCTCTAGTTGTGCCAGTATTGGCATCAACTGTTATCCCGGATACAGGTGCCGATGCACTGTTCCAAGAGGGCTTCATGAGGTTCTTGTAGACCTTCTGAGGAGTACTGCATCCTGCCCCTTCTATGACAGAGTTGACGTGAGTTTTCCAGCAACACCATCCTCCCACCTTCACAGGGGAAGGAGGACCTCAAGCTGCAGAGTCATGGTTAGAATCCTTGCTATCTATCTTCGAGCATATGGAGACACCTCCAGAGAGGAGGGTGAAGCTCGTGACGTATATTCTTCGGGACTTCTCCAAGATATGGTGGGATGTGATTCATAGGTGTGACGCCAATAGGTTATGGTGTAGGATGAGTTCCAGTGTGACTTCTATGACTACTTCTACCCAGAGACTTTGATGGCCGATCGAGCCTGAGAGTTCATGTGTCTGGAGCAAGGTACTCTTTTTGTTATGGAGTATTCTTCTCACTTCACAGAGCTACAATGATTTATGCCTATTCCAGGAGGTGATGAGTTATTTATGGAAAGGAAGTTTGATGATGGTCTTAGGCAAGAATTCCGATATTCAGTGAACATATTCAGGTTGACTTCCATTACTTCTATAGTTAACCAAGTGCTGATCACAAAGCACAATATGAGGGATTCTGGAGTTATGATCTAGGGAGGAATGACATCCAGAGTTGGTATCCATCCTATTGACAGCAGGAATTTCCGTAGAGATTCTACGCACGGGTGTAACGCCTCGACCCCAGTTGCCCAGAGTCGGTGCATTATTACATAACATTGGCATGATTACAAGGAATCAAGTCCTGAAGAACCGATCGGTTTAGCAGTCTTGAAAAATAGATTACATACATGAATGTTACATTATACTTCATAACATACAAAACAACATAAATAATCCTTCATGAATTCCATTATTCCCTTGGCTTAACCCTGCATATCAATCACTATACACTTCTTGGAATCCTGGGAAAAATAAAACATAGAAAGGGGTGAGCTCAGATGCTCAGTAAGGATAACAATACAGCGGGAACTTTCATAAATAAGCATAAACATTTAAGGAAATTTATAACTAAAACAAAAGCCTTTTAAACTTGAACTTCAGCATAATATGGAAAAAATAAAATGAAGTAATTCAATTTACTTATTCACATGGATATTCTACTAGTCGAATAATCACATGAAATATCACTAACCACTTTCATAATGATGGAATTCATAATGCCGAACTTTAATTTCTGTGTCAAGGCCTCATGCCAAGACCTAAGGGATAACTGTAACCGGAACCCAACCCGAAGAGCCTCTATAACCGGACTCCAACCTGGAGTGCCTCTAATAATCGGACACCAACCTGGAGTGCCTCTAATAACCGGACACCAACCCAGAGTGCCTCTAATAACCGGACACCAACCCGAAGTTCCTCTAATAACCGAACACCAACCCAGAGTTCCTCTAATAACCGTACACCAACCCGGAGTGCCTCTAATAACCGGACACCAACCCAGAGTGCCTCTAATAACCGGACACCAACCCGGAGGGTTTGCTGTAACCGGACCCCAACCCAAAGCATACTAGTCCAACACATTCATCTTAAGAAGAGGATGAAATATAATATAAAAATTCGTATTAAAACTAGCATAAGAAATTCCAAAACATTAATCATAAACCATTAATGGCATAAAAATAACTTATCCATAGTCAAACATATCACAAAACATTAAATACAATATGGAAGATTTGTATCTTAATAAATCAACTTCAAACAAGTGTAAAATTTATCAAAGGATGTTGACATAGATGAAATCAAAACTATTTGAGAGAAATATCTCTTTTTTTGAAATCATTTAAAAGTCACACAATTTTTAAAAGAATTCATTTAAAGACATTTTTGAAATAAAGTGTCCCATACCACTTTGAAACTTTTGAAAGTAATTAACATTTTAAAAACATTCATGTCCATATAAATAAATCCTTAAAAAACCATTTTGAATATATGGACATTAATGAGAAAGATTTAGAAGAATAAATATTTAAAACATTTGAAATGATGTTTTAGTAAAAATTCCCTTAAAATAATCCCTTTGAAAACTCTTTCATAAAACATGTACATGGATAATAAATATGTCCCAGTAGATACTTACGTAAAAACAACCTCAGATAATAAAGAGATTGTGAAATTAACCCTTACTAATTTGGCAACTTACAAAACATACAACCCATGAAAGAGGTATCATACAATGAATATACACATAAATTAAAGTGTATTACATAGAGAATACAATTATGGTCAGTACATACACCACACAAAAGGTAATAGTGGCAATATAGAATGAATCTCATGGGAATAAGGAGTGAGATAAAAACCCCTTACCTTGCAATTTTCTTTAGTCGAGGGTACATTTAACCTCCTGTATGAAGAATATAGTATGTTATTAAATTATACCAGAACCATATTAATATTTATGATATCATAAATTATTCATTTATGACTTTATACTACCCATTTAATAATAATTTCTATGTTATATTAATATTTCAGGTAATAATCGCTTTCTTTATCGTACGTGTTTTAACTTGTTACTCTTGATTATATCACATAGATCATGATTTAAATACATCCAGAATATAAAACATGATTTATTTATCACATATATTTAGAATATAAAAATTTATTATAGACGTATATATGAAATGGAAAACACCGCTTATGGAGAGGGTAGTCCGTACGTACACATAAACGCTGTTTCTGTTTTTACATAGTATTGAATAAGATATATGTAAGTACATAAATACTTATATATATAAATATATATATTTCTAGTAGAATTATTATGTCATATATTACATACTTATTAGTAATATATATTTTTATAATCATCGATGAATGGTGAACTTGGAAATGAATCTCATCGCGTCGTGGAGATGGTAATCCGTACGTACGCACGAGCGAAAATATCATTCTTTTGATATTAATATAATATATAATTGGATGATATATCATATATACAGAATCATTATCATGTTATATTTTTTATTTAAATGAATTACACATCATTATTATACCCATCCAAATAATAATATATTGAATAACAATTACACCACGACGTGGAGACGGTAAGCCGTACGTACGCACGTATGGTGACATGTCATTCAAAGGATGGATAGAATAATAAATATGGTTGTACCATATTTATAATAATATCACATTATATATGAGATACTGGATTTATTATTTTATAATGGGAATAAAAAATAAAGAAGAAGTTGAAGAAGAAATGAACTTGAAAAATGGTGGTGAAAACATTACCTCTTCTTCGGGTTCTTCCTTTTGATTTGATCAAAAGGGCTCCTTAGGTTGGCTTTCTGATCAAACTAAGGCCTCTAGGTTGTATTGAGGGAAGTTGAGAGAGTATTTGGGCAGGGGTTGGCCGATCCAAGAGGCTATGAATATGTGAATTAGTGAGAAGGGGGAGTACCCTTTTATAAGAGGGGTGAGGGGCACCTTTGTAAAAGCTAAAAATATTATTTTATAATAAATTCATATTCGGTTTCTAATAGCTAAAAAGTGGATTATTTAAAGTTTAATGTTGGGATGGGTCGAAAACCACTCAACAAATAGAATTTATACAGGTTTGGGTCATTATATTAACCTTATCTTTTAGTTTTAACTCTTAGTTAATTAGTTTGACACTTACCATGTCACTTTGTATTTTTATATTATATAGTTAATAAACTTACTATATACCTCTAAGAGACCCCAAAGTGGTCCATTAATGATACACCTATCATTATATAATTCTATTGGCCGAACATTATATTTTTAGGAATTTAATATCAATTAATACTATAATATTTGTTTTAAAAACTCTTTTATGTCAATTTTGACACTATTGGGTATTTTGTTTTTGATAATTTCATAACAGCATTATTACTTTGAAAAAAATTTATATAACCAATCCTAATATGTCATATTAACCTAGAAAATTATTGGAATTGATAAAAAGTCTCAAATTACATTTATTTTGATATTTATAATATCAATGATTTTAATATTTCATTAATTAGGTAATTACTGCATCACCACTGTGTCATAAATAAATTAAATTATTTAATTTCTTAAAAATTATAAATAAAATACCATTATGTAGGAAATATTTTTTTCTTTCTAATTAATATTTACAATCGAATTTATCTTATGTATAACCCTATATTAAAAATGTTTTAGTAAATAAACATTGATTTTAACTCTTTTAACTCTTCTTTGAATTAAATAATAATAAATGCCCTAATCTAAACCAAGTGGTCCTAAATGATAATATTTTATTCCTAAGGTTTTTTTTGGTCGAGATACACTTGTCCAATAGAATTAGGACATGTGTTAGGGTAATATTAATATTATTTTTACCCTTAATTACCCTATTTACTTTTTACCGTGGTAAATAAAAGTAAAAAGTTACTATTCACCAAAAATTATTTTTATCTTATTGAACAACATTTTACTCATTTATATTAACTGTGTCTCTCAGATTTTTGAAATTCCACTCACAGAAGCGGTAAAATTAAGTTTTATGTGAATTTGCAAATTCTCCTAGGTGGTGGGTAAAAGACGGTGAAAAAGTTCAATAAAATTTTTATATATCTAAAATTATTATAAACCGACTCCAATGAATTACATTGAATTTATATAGGTATTATGTATCTATTTTGACCGAAAATAAATTTAAATAATATAGATAATTATTTAAATAAAAAGCCGGTTTTAAACAGCAACTTAGTGTTTTTCACTATTCATCAAAAATTGAAAGTTTTCAGAAAAATACCAAAACTTTACGCTAAGCTAATTTTGATATTCTGAATTCAATAATAAAGTATGTTTTACCAAATTCAAAACATATAAGTTTCATTTATTAATTTAAAATTAATTCCCGTTGTTAAAACAAAAAGCGTGTTTTTAAGAAACAATAACTATCAAAAGATTGACACTTGTTTATGTTTGGTTTAAATGTGAAATTATGTCCAATGAACAACATTGGATTAAATGGTAAAAATATATTCTAAATATATTTTAAAACCACTCAAATTCATAATTTATCACTATTAATTATTTTGATTAAAAAAGTTGTTTTTAATTAAAATTTAGTAATTTTCACTATTCATCAAAATATGAGAGTTATCCGAAAAGTACCAAAATTTCACCCGAGGCTAATTTTGATCTTCAGAATCCAAAAATGAAGTCCATTTTGAGAGATAAAATTTATAAAATTTCAAAAAGTGGGTATTACTATTCATAACGGCTACTTTGATTGGTCGTGGTGTGTGTTAGAACTCGAAGTTGCGTACAACACACGCTACTGTATTATTCAAAGAGAAGCGTACCGTAGAAGCTTGAGGTGTTACAACGGGGATCTGAGGAGGTGGAACACCTTTTTTGGTAGCCAGGTGGTGTGCTATCAGTGTTGTAAGAGTGGGCATACGAGGCTGCATTGCCCGAGAGATCTAGTGGAGTGTCGATATTGCGGCAAGATGGGCCATATTTAGTGATTCTGTCAGTTCTTCTCACCATAAACTGGTGACAGGGGTTCTTATATGACTCCACATTCAAAAGAAGCACCACCAGTTTCTCATCAGTCAGGGAACTAGAGTTCTTCCAGCCGCACAGGCTGAGGTGGAGGTCGTGGCCATGGTAGCCAATCACTAGGATTTCAATGACAACAGGATGGATCAGCTTAGGGTGTCCAGGCAGGGTCACAGGGTCATGGTGCAGGCCAAAATTTTGCGATGGACCAGACCCAACAGGAGCAGGATCCCGGACCCTCTATAGTATGAGGTACGATCCTAGTTGCCTTAGTTTTAGCTTCTTCTCTCTTCAATACTGGGGCTTCCAATAGTTTTATATCTATTTCTGTTGTGGAGTGTCTTAGACTCTGTATCTCTTCTTCTGATGATATCTTGATGCTAGACACTCCATTGGGGACAAGAACGACTAGTGTATGACAGTGCAAGGAGTTCCCTCTAGAGGTTTGTGGGTGTCACTTCTTATGGGACCTTTATGTCCTAGAGATGACAGACTATGATGTCATTCTTGGAATGGACTGGTTAGTTCCCTTATAGGTAGTTGTCGATTGCTATCGCCGTAGGGTGAGTTTCACATCACTAGAGGGCAGATCGTTTCTTCATAAGGGCGAATGGGATGTCTAGGCGAGTAGAGTGGGACTCGAGCATTAGGGGTTGGGAGGAGTTACAACCTAGATTTCTAGTCTTTATCTGGATGACTAGGGGACTTCACAGATGGAATTTCCTCTAGTGGTGGATCATTTTAGGGATGTATTTCAAGAGGAATTTTCAGGTTTTCCTTCAGAACGAGAGGTGGAATTTTCTATTGATCTTGTTCCAGGAGCGGTACCGGTGTCTATCCCTCCTTATAGGATGCACTACCACAAAACTGGGCAAGGCATGTGCCTGCCTTTATCAGCACTAACGGAAAAGCGATAATAAAGGGGCGGGCCTTTATCAGCGCTAAAAAAAGCGCTGATAAAGGTCCCCTTTATCAGCGCTAAAACAAGCGCTGATAAAGGGAACATTTATCAGCGCTTTAAATATCCTTTTATCAGCACTTTTATTAGCGCTGATAATATTTATTGTATACATTAAATAAAAAACACATGTTATAACTAAATATATATATATATATATTAAATAATTATAATATTAATACTAAATATATTTATTAGATTTATTAATTAATTATATATTTATTAGATTTATTAATTCATTATTTATTTATTAGATTTATTAATTCATTATATATTTATTAGATTTATTAATTAATTATATTTAATATGTATTTATTATATTTATTTATATTTAATGTATTTGTTTTATTTATAAATATATAATGCATTCTAATATATATGTATAATTGAAATTATTGAATATATATGTGTTTTCCAATGAATTGGGATCGATCAATATCATACATGCGCGCGTCTATATATATGTGTTTTCCAATGAATTGAGGTCAATGAATATATCATACATGTGTATATATATGTGTATATTGAATAATGTTCATTTATAGATTATAATTCATTATGTTACCCATATATAATATATATATATATATTAATGAAATGTACACTTAAAATTAAATTATATTTAAAAAATAAATATATATTTTATTATATTTTCAATGATATATATATAAATATACCTTTCAAATAATTTTATAAGTATAAATAGAGATATAAATATTTAGAGTTAAATAAATATATAATAATATAAAGAAATTCTTCAATTTATACATTTTTCAGCGCTTTTATTAGCGCTGATAAACTACATATTTTTATATATAATTAAATAATTATATATATATAATAAAATAATTATAAGATTAATAATAAATATATTTATTAGATTTATTAATTCATTATATATTAATTTATTAGATTTATTAATTCATTATATTTATTAGATTTATCAATTCATTATATTTAATATATTTCTTTATATTTAATGTATTTGTTTTATTTATAAATATATAATGCGTTCTAATATATATGTACTATAATTGAAATTATTGAATATATATATGTGTTTTCCAATGAATTGGGGTCAATGAATATCATACATGCGTGTATATATATGTGTTTTCCAATGAATATACCATACATGCGTATAAATATGTGCATATTGAACCTGATCAAAAAAAATATGTGCATATTGAATAATGTTCATTTATAGATTATAATTCATTATGTTACTCATATAATATATATATATATATATATATTAATTAAATGTACACTTAAAATTAAATTATATTTAAAAAATAAATATATATTTTATTATATTTTCAATGATATATATATAAATATACCTTTTAAATAATTTTATAATTATAAACAGAGATATAAATATTTAGAGTTAAATAAATATATAATAATATAAAGAAACTCTTAAATTGATACATTTATCAGCGCTTTTATTAGCGCTGATAAACTAGGTATTTATCAGTGCTAAAAAAGCGTTGATAAAGAGTGTATTTATCAGCACTAAAATGAAAAGCGCTGATAAAGTCACTCTTTATTAGCGCTACAAAAGCGTTGATAAAGTCCGACCTTTATCAGCGCTAAAAAAGAGCTGATAAAGGTGGTATTTATCAGTGATTTTCATTTTAGTGCTGATAAATACACCCTTTATCAGCGCTTTTTACTAGCGCTGATATAGGTCCACATGGGATTGATAAAATCCACCGGGTCCTCTTCCTCCTCCTCGCACCCTGTCAAGCTCTCGCGGAAGCCCTCCTCTGCGCCGATGCCACCGCTGCTGCCACCTCCTTCTCCTTCTCCTCCACCGCGGTCGTGGCCACCACCTCCTCCTTCTCCTCCTCCTCCTCCTCAGGTCGCCGCCTCCTCCTCCTCCTCTGCGCCTGCTCCTCCTCCTCCTCCTCCTCCACCGCGGCCTCGTCCTCCTCCTCCTCCACCGGCGCCTCCCCCTCCTCCTCCTCCTCCTCCTCCGCCTACTCCGCTGCCTCCTCTCCACCGCGGGTCCTCCACTGCAGCCTCCTCCTCCTCCTCCTCCTCTTCCTCCTCTTCCTCCTTCTCCTCCTCCTTCGCTGCCTCTGAGCTGCTTTCGCTGCCTCCGCTGCCTCCGCCCTGCCTCTACGCTGCCTCCGCTGCCTCTGGTGCCTCTGCTGTCGACGCCTCCTTCTCCTCCGCCACTGGGTCCTCCTCCTTAAGGTGATTAAAATTGAATTTTCATGAATTAATTATGTTTGCATTTATTGTCAATATTGAGATTAATTATGTTTGGCTTCTTGAGGTGTGGTTTGGTTTCTAAATGGCATAAAGTCCCATTTGGAATCTGCAGAGCTTACATGGTGTTTCCCCCTTGGTTTTGGAAATGGAATTTGATTTGTAAATTTTAAATATCTATTGGTATTTTGTGGTGTTTTGGAAATTGGTTTTGAAACTCATGTGATGTATAGGCCCGGTTGGCATGTGTGTGTTATTGGTTTATACCGTGCATGTGATGGCCTCTTCATTCTCTGGTATAATACTATAATGGAGCATCAATGTTGGTTGTTTACTATGGAGGTACACCATATGTCGGCAGGTGAGTCTGAACCTAGTAAGTCTAGGGATTTATTCTAGGTATGTTTAGGTAATTCTAATGATTACCTATCTATATGTTCTTCTTTATTTTTCTGCACTTTGGTTATATAGTTTTCCAGTATTTTTATACTTTTATTGTTTCAATTAATTTCATCATGGATTTGTGATCAACTTGTTTGTATTCTTATATTGAATTTTGAATTCATTTTTTAAACTAGATATCTATTTTGAAAAGGGAAGTCGTGATTTGTTTTGAAAATGGATTTTCGAAAAAATATGTGTTGGTTCTTTAAATGATAAAAACCTATTTTATAAATGTATTTCAAACTAGTGTTTTTGTATTATTTCAGGAAAGGTAATGTATGGATTCTGTGGTGCTTACCTACTAAGTTGTTTTATGCTCACACCCTACTTGTGACACTCGACATCAGTAGACCCAAGTTATTTTTAGGTTTGGGTTTCTTGTTTAGGTTTCCTTTAAAGCAGGTTGGTCTTATAGTTAGTGGTAACCCAAAGGTCACAAGGATATCTGGTCGGGTTCTGATTTATTCTATCTCTATTTTTAGTTTCTTTTTTGTTCAGTTGACGCTGTATATGGATCATGTTTATGTATTATTTATGTTCATATGGTGGAAAAAGCTTTTGGAACATTCATTGCATGGCCGTCGAATCTTGTAAAAAAACATGTCGACCAGGAAGTATTCATTTCCAATTCATTTTTCAAGAAGAACCTTTAACATTAAATTAGAAAATGGATGAACCGATGAATGTTATTACAGAAGGAAAAAATGGAGGAGCTAAAACGAAATAGCGGCTCCAAAGGATCAACCAACCGATCAAAACGATCTACTGAGAGTGCGTTCTCCCCACTCGTTCTATATCCACATTTAATATCATTGCAAGCTCATGTGGATACGAAAATGATAGGCGGCAAGAGTCACACAATTTTTTGTGAAAAAGATATGTACAGAGAGGAAACGTTAGATTTCATTAGTGCAAACGCTGTTGCTGAGATCATCACATACGACTGGCTAGGTGCCTCAGTTATAAATGTATACATGAGGTATGTTTTTATGATTTGATTTTACAGAAGCTGATATAATTTGATAATTATGGCTAAATACATCTCATATTTTTCACAGGCGTATATATGAAAAACAATTGAAGGGATTTTCCCATGAATACAAATTTGGACTTGTTAGTCCTCACACCATTTCTACACAACAAGAAGAAATAGATTCTGATTTTCAGGCTGAATTAATGTCAAATCTGCTCAGAACGTTTCAAAGAAGAATTACGACTGACAGACTCTTTTTAATACCAACGTTGCAGGGGTAAAACTCTACATTTTAATCATATCAATTATATTTTCATTTCTATCAGTACTTATTTCTTTTTGTGTTTTTAGGGATCATTGGATGCTCATTGCAGTCAATTTGGATACTCCAAAGATTTATTTTCTGGATTCACTGCATGGATATCCAACAAACTGACCACACATGATGGTGATTGTCAATTTTTAATACACTAGATCCAACATTTTAGAACTAAATATCTAGTTATATAATTTATATTATCTTTTAATGAGGATTTTGTTATGATAGGGTGGTGTATGAATATCGTCTAAAGGCTGGAATGAATCCAGGGAATAAGGACGAAAATGACCAAAAGATCTACAAATGGAGAAGTATCTGGGAATATATAATTATATTTCACTATCCAAATACATATCAAAACAAATTACTTATTTTTCTCGATGTTTCTGCAGTGTCCGAAACAAACAAACGACAAAGACTGCGGTTATTATGTTTGTAAATTTATCAAGGAGATCATATTTCATGAACAAACTAGCATCCCTGAAGAGGTATTTTTGAAAATAATTACTAATTAATTTAAAATAATTATTAATCCTTTGTGTATTTATGTTTTTTCAGTACTACTATGACTGTCACAAAAACTCCTATTCAGACGATGATATAAATGTGTTTAGAAATGAATGGGCAGCGTACCTGATGGAAGAATGTAAACAAATAGGACAATAAAGGTGAATTCATAATACTTATGTTATCTTTATATGGTCATTGATATCTCCCTTTACACTTATTGAGCATCTATGATCTCCCTTTCTTATGTTTCATATCCTTAGATTAGTGAATTCCTACTACTCAGTTTGAAATTGACATAACTTTAGAAAACAACACAAGTGACATACGAAAAACCAAGAAAACGCATTCGGATTGTTTTGATACTTTAGGAAAACGATCCATTATTCATTTGTGATGTTTAATAATCAACCGCACCTCAATCCGACGCACAGTGTGACCGGTATGGATAAAAGTGTCTGATATCTGTTTGAAAATGACATAAACTTTAGAAAACAACACTACTGACATAGGGAATAATGAGTAAACGCGTTCACATTGTTTTGAAACTTTAGGAAAACAATCCATGAGTCATTTGTGACGTGTAATAATCGACTGTACCTCAATCCGACGCACAATGTGACCGGTATGGCTAAAAGTGTCTGATATCAGTTTCAAATTGAGATAAACTTTAGAAAACAACACTACTGAGTTATGGAATACCGAGTAAATGCATTCAGATTATTTTGAAAATTGAGGACAACGATACATGAGTCATTTGTGACATTTAAAAATTGAACGTACCTCAATCCGACGCATGGTGTGACCGGTATGGCTAATAGTGTCTGATATCAGTTTCAAATTGACATAAACTTTAAAAAACAACACTACTGACATATGGAATACTGAGAAAACGCATTCAGATTGTTTTGATACTTTAGAAAAATGATCCATTAGTCATTTGTGACATGTAAAAATTGACCGCACCTCAATCAGATGCACGGTGTGACCGATATGGATAAAAGTGTCTGATATCAGTTTCAAATTGAGATAAACTTTAGAAAACAACACAAGTGACATACGGAAAAACAAGAAAACGCATTCGGATTGTTTTGATACTTTATGAAAATGATCCCTGAGTCATTTTTGATGTGTACGAAGTAACCTCACCTCAATCCGACGCACGGTGTGACCGGTATGGCTAAAAGTGTCTGATATAAGTTTCAAATTGAGATAAACTTTAGAAAACAACACTACTGACATACGGAATACCGAGAAAAAGAATTCAGATTGTTTTGATACTTTAGGAAAACGATCCATGAGTCATTTGTGACATGAAAAAATCAACTGTACCTCAATCCGACGCACGGTGTGACTGGTATGGCTAAAAGTGTCTGATATCAGTTTCAAATTGACATAAACTTTAGAAAACAACACAAGTGACATACGGAAAACCAAGCAAACGTGTTCAGATTGTTTTTATACTTTATTACAACAATCCATGAGTCGTTTTTGACATGTATGAATTGACCTCACCTCAATCCGACTCACGGTGTGACCGGTATGGCTAAACGTGTCTGATATCAGTTTCAAATTGAGATAAACTTTAGAAAACAACACTACTGACATACGGAATACTGAGAAAACACGTTCAGATTGTTTTGATACTTTATGAAAACGATCCACGAGTCATTTGTGATGTGTACAAATTGACCTCACCTCAATCCGATGCACGGTGTGACCGGTATGGCTAAAAGTGTCTGATATCTGTTTGAAAATGACATAAACTTTAGAAAACAACACTACTGACATACGGAATACTGAGAAAACACGTTCGGATTGTTTTGAAACTTTAGGACAACGATCCATGAGTCATTTTTGACATGAAAAAATTGACCACACCTCAATCTGACGCACAATGTGACCGGTATGGCTAAAAGTGTCTGATATCAGTTTCAAATTGAGATAAACTTTAGAAAACAACACTACTAACATACGAAATACCAAGAAAATGCATTCAGATTGTTTTGAAACTTTAGGACAATGATCCATGAGTCATTTTTGACGTGTACTAATTGATTTCACCTCAATCCAACGCACATTGTGACCGGTATATCTAAAAGTGTCTGATATTAGTTTCCAATTGAGATAAACTTTAGAAAACAACACTACTGACATACGGAATACTGAGCAAACGTGTTTGGATTGTTTTGATACTTTAGGAAAACGATCCATTAGTCATTTTTGATGTGTAAGAATCGACCTCACCTCAATCTGATGCATGGTGTGACCGGTATGGCTAAAACTGTCTGATATCAGTTTCAAATTGAGATAAACTTTAGAAAACAACACAAGTGACATACGGAAATCCGAGTAAACGCATTCGTATTGTTTTGATACTTTAGGACAATGATCCCTAAGTCATTGTTGACGTGTAAGAATTGACCACACCTCAATCTGATGCATGGTGTGACCGGTATGGATAAAAGTGTCTGATATCAGTTTCAAATTGAGATAAACTTTGGAAAACAACACTACTTACATACAAAATACTAATCAAACATGTTCGTATTGTTTTGATACTTTAGGAAAATGATCCATGATTCATTTGTGATGTATACGAATTTACTGCACCTCAATCTGACGCATGGTGTGACCGGTATGGCTAAAAGTGTCTGATATCAGTTTCAAATTGAGATAAACTTTAGAAAACAACACTAATGACATACGAAATACCAAGTAAACACGTTCAGATTGTTTTGATACTTTAGGAAAACAATCCATGAGTCATTTGTGATGTTTACAAATTGACCGCACCTCAATCCAACACATGGTGTGACCGGTAAAGCTTTTCATTAGATAAAGAATCAGTATTTATTAAATGAGATAAATCAATTAAAAACATATTAATTTTACATTATTCCCTTTCATTGTTATGAGAATGAAAACATTTGAGTTTAAAATTTCATATTTTAGTTTCACATTTCTATATTAATGTATTCTTTCATATTACTATTTTAATTTCTTTCATTATTGCATTACTAACATAATATTTGTTTTCTTATATACGTGAATTTTTTTCCTTGAGTTTGGATGCTTTGTTCGGCAACAAATACCGTGAACGACAATTTTTGAGAGTGGATCACGGATATCAAAGGATGAAACATTAATGTTTATAACTGTTGTTGAATAATTGTAATTGTAACCATGTAAAACAATGTTTGAAATTTATATAGCAATGTGTTTTTTTTGTATTCATGATGTTAAGTAAATGTATATACCGTTGTCGGTCAAAATATTTTGTGCAGGTGCTATTTTTTGCAGGTGTTCATGTGCTACTTTGTGGAGGTATTCTGGTGTGCAGGTGTGCAGGTTCTGTTTTGCAGGTGCATGCAATGGTGCCTTTATCAGTGCTTTTTTGAGCGTTGATAAAGGACACCTTTAACAGCGCTAGAAGAGCACTGATAAAGGACACCCTTTATCGGCGCTCCAAGAAGCACTGATAAAGGGGACCCCCCCTTTATCTACGCCAGCATTAACAATGCTTTTCTAGCACTGTTAATGCCGGTTTTTAGCGCTGATAAAGGGCCAAGTTGTAGTAGTGATGGATACACCAGAGTTATAGGAGCTCAAAAGGTAGTTGGAGGAGTTGTAGGCAAAGGGTTTCATCCAACCTAGTACTTCTCCTTCGGGTTCACCTATCCTGTTTGCAAAGAAGGTGGATGGTACCCTTAGAATTTGTGTGGATTATCGGAAGTTGAACCAGTTGATAATCAAGAACCGGTATCCCTTGCTGAGGATTGATGATCTATTTGGTCAACTTCAAGGAGCCTGGGTATTATTAAAGATTGACTTGAGATCAAGTTACCATCAGTTACACGTTAGACCATCAGATGTACCTCTTACATCCTTTAGAAGCAGGTATCGTCTATATGAGTTTGTGGTTATTCTGTTTGGTCTCACGAACACGCCTATAGTTTTCATGGCACTAATGATCCGTGTGTTCCATACATACTTGTATTCTTTTGTGGTAGTCTTCATAGACGATATCTTGGTGTACTATCACACTCGACATGACCATGCCACACATCTTGAGATCGTTTTGAGTACACTGAGAGAGCATCAATTACATGCTAAGCTCTCAAGATGACACTTTTGGATAGACCAGATTCACTTCTTGGGTCATGTTATCTTAGAGAAAGGAGTATCAGTAGACCCAGAGAAAGTGAGAGTAGTATTTTTCTGGGAGAAGCTGAATAATGTCTTTGAGGTACGAAGTTTTATAGGGCTGGATGGTTACTACAAGTGTTTTATACAGGACTTTTCATGCTTAGAAGTGCCATTTATGGGCCTAACTAAGAAGGGTGCGAAGTACTTGTGGTCAGATTCTTGCGAGTCAGCCTTTTAGGAGTTGAAGGGGAGGTTGAATTTAGCACCGATACTAGTATTGCTAGATCCATGAAAGATATATAATGTTTACTATGATGCATTAGGTATTAGGCTAGGATCAGTACTTATGCAAGGGGAAGGGGTTTTTGTGTATGGGTCTCGACAGTTGAGGCCACATGAGAGGAACTAATCGACACACGATCTCGAGCTGGCTGCAGTTTTTCATGCTTTATGCTATTGGATACATTATCTTATGGGAGATCATTTTTTGGTTTTCACCAACCATAATAGTATCAAGTATATCTTCACTCAGCACGATATTAATTTGAGACAACAAAGGTGGGTTGAATACCTTCAGTCCTTTGACTTTGATCTTGCCTATACGCCTGGGAAGGGAAACGCTATGGCTGATGCATTGAGAAGGAGGACTCAGATATAGACAGTTCAGGAGGCCAACCGTGAGTGGAAGCTAATGGCCATGTTCTCAAAGATGCATCTGTAGGTGCATGTTAGACAGGGGTAGACTTTCCTTTCTTCTGTTGCTGTTACCTCTACTCTAATTGATCGTGTGCGAACGATGCAACTATCAGATTCATAAGGCTTGGTCCTATAGGAAAATGTGTCAGGAGAGGGCCCTATTTTTGGATGGACAGTAGGTGAGGATGAGATCTTGTGTTTTCATGGGTGTGTATGGGTGCTAGTGGACATACACGAGGAGCTGATGCGAGACTTTCATTCCTCAGTTTGGGCAGTTCATCCCGATGTCATGAAGATGTATCATGATCTACACCGTCAGTATTGGTGGCCAGGTATGAAGAGAGATGTTTCTAGTTTCATCATGAGGTGTTCCACCTGTCAGTAGGTGAAGGCGGAGCATCAACAACCAACAGGGATTTTGTAGCAGTTACCCATTCCTGAGTGGAAGTGGAATGATGTCGTGATGGATTTCGTGACAGGTTTATTGAGGTCGCCTCGAGGGAACGGTGTAGTGTGGTTTGTCATTGATAGACTCACAAATGTTGCTCACTTCTTACCGATCAAGGAGACCTTCAGTGTTGATGAACTGGGAAGGTTGTACATATGATATATTTTATGTTTACATGGAGTTCCACACTCCATTGTTTCTAACAGAGACACCTGTTTTACTTCTCGGGTCTGGCAGGGGTTACAGAAGGCTTTGGGTACAGAGGTACTTCTGAGTATAGCTTACCATCCCCAGACAGATGGCCAGTCTGAGCGTACGATTCAGGTACTTGAGGACATGCTACGAGCATGCATTCTGGATTTTGGATGTTCTTGGGAGAAGCACATACCTCTTGTGGAGTTTTCCTGCAATAATAGTTTTCAAGCAACTATTCAGATGGAACCTTATGAGGCTTTGTACGGTAGGCCATGCCAATCACCCTTATGCTGGCTGGAGGCAGGAGAGACAACTATGCTGGGACCTCATCTTGTCCAGGAGACCACAGAGTAGATAGAGTTGATTCAGAAGAGGATGGCTACTGCACAGTCTCGATAGAAGTCTTATGCTGATCGAAAGATATGACCTTTGGAGTTTGAGGTAGGGGATTAGGTTTTCCTTCATGTCACACCGAGGTTGGGAAATAGGAGGATTAAGAGATGGGGTAAGATTTCACCAAGGTACATCAGGCCATTTGAGGTGTTAGAGAGAGTTGGGTTAGTTGCCTATCGGTTTCGGTTACCTCAGAGGTACCGGGCTATGCACAACGTCTTCCACATTTCTCAGCTTCAACGTTACTTCTCAGACCCATCTCATGTTTTTTAACCCAAGGAGGTTGAGTTATATGTGGATGCCTCGTTTGAGGATCATCCTATCCAGATTGTTAATCGAAGTACGAAAGTTCTTCATGGCCAGTCTGTTCCTCTGGTATGAGTGCTATGGTAGCACTAGCGAGTACAGGATGAGACCTGAGAGAGGGAGGCCGATGTACGATCACAGTGGCCAAAGCTTTTCGAGGATTATTCTTCTACGCCACCTTTCTAGGGAAATTTGAGGATTAATTTCTTTAAGGGGGGAATTTTTTAAGAACTTGGATCTTCTTTTTAGGTATGTTTTTCTATTTCCTGGCATTTTTGAGAAAAAAGAGGAGTTTCTAGAAAATTTTTAAGTACACGCTGTGTACTTATATGTACATCCCGTGTACTCTTTTTCCACACATAGCCATGTGCTGGACATGTAACGGCCGAGCACACAACCATGTGTGGTGACCTGGAGACCGCCTTATGCAAGGGCTGAATAAGGCGAGTACACGCCGTGTACTTTAAAAGTACACGCCGTGTACTTTTTTTCATTAAATGGACCGAGATCGCGTCTGACGGAAAGAACACGCTTCTTCTTCACCTTCTTTGTCCGAGAGTGTCCGTACGACTATGATCTTTCCCTGATCCCTTGATCGAGCATCCTTTATCTGATTTGACCATCTTCAATTGTGTTGGGATCACCATGACAAGCTCTTCCTTCTTCTAGATCTTCATCTATTTATTTCTCCTCTTTCTCAAGTTATCCTCTATTTAATGTTTTAGACATTTTTGTAGATCTACGGTGTTCTAGGTCGATTCAAGGCTTGAGTTTCATGTATATTGATCTCATGACACCAAGGTAGGTGGTTTGTTCCTTTCCGTAGATAGTATTTGAGTTATATGTTCAAAAGTACCCAATACCCTTAATTGGGGTATTGCGTGTTTACGGTTTTGACCATGCTATTGCCTACAATGATTTATATGCTTGAGTAGAGGTCAATTGAATGTGAATAAGGTTAATTAATATGCTATAGATTTCTTTCTATTGCTTGTATTGTTTATGACCATTTGGTCTTTCTTAGCCTGTTAGGCTACTTGCTTTCTATTCCTAGTGATGATAGGATGGAGTAATATTATTTATCTGACATGATGTCAGGATGTAGACTATTTATCCAAGTAGTTCTTGAGGTATAATTTGGCTTTTATATATCGCTGTGCTCGATTAACTTACACAGGGCCGTGAGAACCTGGTATAGTAGACCATAGGGAGAATGGACATTGAGGGATTATTTAGAGTGTCTGTTTTTACTGTTATGATACGAGACCATAGGCGGAATTGATATAAGTGCTTTATCAGAGTGTCTGTAGTTCCTCAATGTGGGACACAAGGGGAATGAGACGTAAGTGCTTCCCCAGAGCGCCTTTTAGTTACCGATACGAGACTATAGGGGGAATTCACAGTGAGTGCTTCCTTAAAGAGTCCGTGCTAAAGCTAAACCAGAGGGGTTAGACTGTGTGTACTTCCCAGAGGGTTGCTTATGTTTTCTAGGTAGGACCAGAGGTGATTAGACTGTGAGTAAATCCCAGAGGGTTACCTATTTTTGATTATCTGCTTACTTGATATGTGGTGTTTGAATGTTTTGAAACTGTATGAATGTTTACTGTTGAGTACTTCCTTGTTTAATGTTTCATTTTGATTATAGAATGCCATATATATTCACTAACTGTTAGGCATAGATATTTGGGTGGTTGCCTACTGAGATTTAGTCTCACACCCTATTTGGGTCATGCTTTTGGGCCCAAATAGATTATATTGCTGCATGTATAGATAAGGGAAAGTGACCTTCTACTTCAGGTACTTGATTGCTGCAGAGCTGGAGAGAATGTGACCAAGCTGAGCCTTGCGATGCTGAGGAGTTGTTTACTGTTTTATTGTACTTTGGTTTAGTACTATATTTCAGCATTGTGACGTGTTTGTCTATTTTCTTAGACATATATATCATGCATCATTATATATGTGCTCCAGTTGTTTATTACTTCTGTTGTTTACTTATTGAATGTTTTTACTGATTATGCTATTGTTATCTGTTTTACTTCCACTGTATTACTCTTCCAATGAGGTCATAGTTTCCCCACTATCACACCCAAGGCCCTCACTGCTAGTTTACAGCCTCTGGCGTTTGGGGAAATGCTCTTGAGTCCATGTGACCAACTGGGTACGAGGCACCTCTGGGCAGCTTCCGGAAACGGGACGTTACAATATAAATATATAATATTTTCATTTATAAGTTACTTAAATTTTATGTATACTTTCATAGGTGTGGAAACTATTCAAACATTCATATTTCTATTCCTAATTGCCACATTACTATTTTAATGGTCAGGTTACCCAATAGTCACAAGGGTTTACTACTTCCTATAAATACCTCTCATTCCATTCATCAATCACTTATATTTTCTCCCAAGGTTATATATACTTTAATCTTATAAATTAATATTTTACTATTAATATTATATTTTATTTCTATAGATTTGTTCATGAGTGTGGTCATTCTAGTGGATTGAGCAGATCCAAATTTTCCTAGTCTTATTATCTTATTATCTATTTATTTTCCCACTGTAATATTTGGAATTCTTATTGGTTTTTTTGCTGACTAATGAATAATTATTCATTTATGAGAATAATATATTTTGGTTTCTCTATGTTGTGTTTGAGCTTTATACTATATGAAATAATTATAAGAAGGGAAATTCCAATGAATAAATTTTGGTTCGTTACAACATTTGATTTTTCAGACTAAAAATTTGATGTGTCATGACCCATCCTATAAAAAAAGGCCCAATACAACCAACTACATCACTTGAGTCAGCCCTCCACAAGGGGAGAAGTATGTATTCGATTTCCATGGGTTAGAGACATGCGTCGAGGGTATCAAGTCTGACCATTGAGAACAATTTCACACTCTAAATCCAATAAACCACATAAAAGACTCCAACTAGGAATATGACATGATATGTCCATAAGTTAGATCACCATGATAGATAAATAATCATTTTCAAGATAATAGACCAACCCAAACAAGACATAAGTAAATATAATTCAAAATAAACATCAGAACATGACTTTATACACAAAAGTAAAGCGATATATAAAATAAAATTTACATCTAAACCAAAGAAAATAGGAGGCTTTAGTGGTAGATACATGTAAATTCCAAAGCATCTAAATCCCTAAAAGAGAACACATGATCCACCTACTTGTAACCCACAATTACCACCCGATCATCATATCATCCAAATAGAGAAGAAGGCATCTATGGTGTACTACCAAGGTGTTGGAGTTTGTGCCCTAGAATCACATTTATTAGCACTTGATTACATGTTTTTCATTATTAATGACATTTATTATCACAACAAGTTTATTCATTTTCATGATAATTATATGTGATAATATCTTAAGAATATGTGTTTCACTGAAAGTTCATAATAGTTACCTGCTATGATGAGAACCTAAAGGTTCCATGATAGTATTATTGAATATAATTTCTATAGAAGGATTATATTCTCTAACTGGACACATAAAATACAGTCTATTAGGGGCAGGAGGCTCACAAAATATCGATACACATTCTATGTTGGAGTTGGTGGCCTAGAACCAACTAATTTGTACTTTATTCATTAATAAAAGCCTTATCACATCTTGATTGTTCTTCTGTGTGACAATTCATGTGATAATTTCCTAAGGAAAGTTGTTGCATTAAAGGGTCAGAGCGGATCCCTACTATGATGAGAACCCAGAAGTGCCATAACATTGTTCTTGAAAATATGTTCTATGGACGGATGATTTTATTTGAGGCACACAAATAATACATGCGATTAGGGGTGAGGAATCATAAAACTTTGAGGCACCATCTCATGGTGTGTGCCCTTGGTAATATCCAGGAAGATATTATGAGAATTAGACCCACCAGTAGGAAATCCACATTTCATAGTGTCATTGGACGTTACTATCTGCGGACGTGTGTATTGGTCCTTAGACTTTAAGATTATTATTAATGGGTATTACAACTCGCACACTTAGATGTATTGACGAAAACTATGATGACACACTGTTCGCAGTGAGTTAGGATACGTTGGGTGCGTCACGAGTAATACTTCATTGATATATAATGCGAGAAAGGATCTGTCCCTTCCGTTCCACAACAGAAGTAGATATCTCAGGCCCTTTGATGGAATTGATATAGCCTAAATAAATCCATGACCATGGTAAGGTATGGGCGGGTTCAATTCAGGAAAGTCAAAGAAAGAATAATCGAGCACATGGGTTGATGACACTAGCATGCAACTCGCTTGATTAGAGATATCATGACAAAGGGATCATATTACACAGTAAGCATTCGTAGGAGGGGACACGCCATTGCAGTGTTAACTTCTTTCTCTATGGGTACCTTGGCGTGTTTCTAGATGCTAACCTTAGACTTTAGGTAGGCTCCACCTAATTCCACTGACAAAGAGGCCTAGAGGGTCACACACTAAGTGTGTCCATGTATCTTAGTTAAATATTAATTTAAAAAGTTAAATAAAGATTATTCCCAACTGTGGTTTAATAATTATTTAAGGATGCCTGATCGCATTTATTTCGACACTAGTTATTCGAGAGAATATATTGTGGGTGAAATAATATATTTATTAGCGAGTAATGTAGTTACATTTATTTAATAAATAAATATCCATTACTCAAGGTCTAATAAATGTGGAGGAGGAGATAAAGAAAAATGGAAAATAAAAGTACACGCCATGTATATTACATATACACACCATGTAGTTTTTTGGAAAACGAGTACACGCCGTGTATTAATGATTACACGCCGTGTAGTTTTCTAGTAAGGATTTTGAGGATATAATATTGTTTTATTAAATGATATTAATTATAATCAGCGTGGGCGCATGTCAAGGAATTAATAATTCGACATGGTGGTTTCAATAAGAGTTAATGAAATAAATAAAACGCGTAACGCGTTTATTTATTGTCATAACTCTATAAACTCAAAACCGATTATAAATATACTTACAACCCCAACACTTTTACAATCAATCATTGTGCACAACAATTCTAGAGAATTCTTTCAAGGCCAAAAGAACTACTTCCTCCAAGAACACTCTCAAGACTGAGAGAGATCCTTCTCCATCGGATCAAGGCGATCAAAGGCGGAAATCACAAGCGAATGTTCTTCCGCACTATCACCCATACATCCCTTCGGTGATGTCCAAATATACATGGCACACGTGTGGAAAACCGCTAGAGTAATCCTACACTTGGATTCTACGATGCAACAACGGATCACAAGATTGTGACTGGAGACATCAACAAAGGAATAATTCCACCAAGGTAATTCTTGTGAATTAATTAAATTAATTATAACCAACATATGATGATCCTATCTCTATAGTTCCAGGATTCCCTCTTTTGTTTTTTGTTCTTCGTTCTATTCTGAAGATCCGGCGTTTTATATCATGATGGATCTCGGTTTGAATGTTGTTTAACAATAAAATTAAAGTTGGGAAAACCCACCAACGTGCTTCCGCTGCGCCCGGAACCTACAAGTGGTATCAGAGGGGTCATATTGTTGATTATAATTATTTAGTTTTTTCATTGATGTTTTATGCATTTAATAATTTAGTTATTTTAATTAAAGTTTAATTGTTCTGGAAATATGAATCTCTAGATCTGTTCCTCCTCCCCCATTTCTTGTTCACCTCACAGAAAAGAATTTTTCTTTTAATTTTGATTAAAATAAAATAGAGGAACTCATATGGAGGAGCCAAACGTTTATGTCCGTACAACACCAGAATACACGGTGTGTATTCGGAAGCACATGTAGTGTAGTCTAGGTTCAATACATTGACTGATCCTCTAAATCAGGTCGTGTATTGGAGTATACCTAAGTCATTTATGACACCGTTTGTTGACCAGGAACAGGTGGCACATGGTTTCCAGATTACATGTCGTGTGGTCCAACTGAACACAATGTGTAGTCCCTTCGGGTTCGGGTTGGACCATGTACCTCGTACATGGCTTGCCTAACTGGAAACCGTGTAACGCGGAGACTATATGGCGTATGTCCCACTGAACACGCTGTGTACTCCAAAAATTTCCGAAGTGAATTTACACACCATGTCCCCGAGCGTGTACTTTGGATGGACGATAAAGAAAAATACACACTGTGTAGTTGGAACTACACACCGTGTACTCACCCAAATTACGAAGATTTATTAAAATTTATTAATATATTATACAAACCCTTGAGACGTGTACCATGTTGCAGGCGTAAAGATGAGGCACAACATGTGATAGGTGTTATATATATGTGTGTTTAATTTAACATCTGCGTAATGAACGAGAATTCACCGGGTTTCCTCCAAGGTATAAGTTACGTACAAAGATAATTTTAAATGAATTTATTTGTTTAAAATTATGATGCATGAGAATCTCAAAGAAATTCAGAAAAGGGTTTAAGATAAAAGGATTGATTAATTAAAGATACTTAATTGATTCAAGCATGGTTTATCTTAAACAAGAACAATTAAATAGTTTAATGCTAGTTTTATTTATGCATAAATATCGTTGCATGTATGGATGATCATGAGATAGACCGAGACCTTTTTATGTGAATGGTTTCTTTTAATTTATTTATTTAAATTAAATTTGTTGACTTGAGAGCCTTCTCCTCATTAATATGTAGGGCATGTATGCCCAATGATTCTTTTATGTAAAACCCCTTTTTACCCCTCACCTGCGTGTGAGATAAATGCATATGTAATGGATGGAGCTCCCAAGCTAGTGGAGGCGGCTCAAGTCAGAAGCCAAGGTGAAACCAATCCAAGGATATACAAAGGTGGACAAGTGGAAAGCTGTAAACACGAACCCGTAAGGTTCAAGGTGTTTCTCCCCTAGGTCTTGGTTTAGTTTATCAACCACTAGATAAACTAAACAATAGAACAAGATCATGATCATACCATTTATTTTATTTCCGTCAGTTGCATGGTTTATTTATTGTGGGTGTGTTGTCACAATCACACAATTAATGAATTAAACAATCATGCAAGATGGAACTAAAATAAAACTGGATTATACGTAAATATTATATTGACATGGTTAATCACTTAAGTATATCCCACTTAATATTAACAAGAATGTAATAAAAGATAATAAAATGTCAATTTATGTATAAGGATAAAATCCCTCAAAGGAAATATTAAGTCGGTATAGCCTTCCATAATCTTGGTTAGAATCGAACCATATTTCAAAGTGCTTGACCAACCCTAGTTGGGGTGATTTCAATTATTGGGGAATTCTAATTCAAGGTTTTGGGTTGACTTGAATTGGTTCGCATCAAGGGTTGACTACCACAGTAGGACTTTGTGTGACCAAGAGGCAAAGGTTGAGGAAATCCAAAATAAAAGGATTTCAGGATTGGGGAGTCCACTCAGTAGATCAAGGAGCTGCAAGTTAATGCAGTTGGCATTTGGAATTCCTACCTAAAACCCTTCAAGTTTCTTGACCAACCCTAGTTGGGGTAATGCGAAGGGCAATATGGATCCTTTCCACTAGAATATTCAGGCAACAGAATATTCCGAAGTCAATGGTGAGGGATATTGGATTTCGATAAAATAGTGGGAGAATAATAAGTATTAATTTATTTATCTGTCTCAGTTTTTTAATAAAGTAATAAACCTTTTCTCATCTTAATTTGTAGAAATGGAAAGAAAATGACTTCAAATATATTATTGAAAACCATACTCGAGAAGGAAAACCTTCTCACCAGCACCAATTTCCAAGAGTGGCAGAGTCGTTTACGCGTCATCCTTCACCATGAAAGGAAATTGTATGTGCTGGAAGAGCCTATTCCAGTTGCGCCTGGAAAGGAGGACAGTGATGGGGAACTATATCTCTACATGAAACACATGGATGATGCCAAAAATGTCTAGTGTTTCATGCTATCGGCCATGTCTAATGAGATCTTGAAGCAACATGAAAATATGGACGTGTATAGCATGATGTCTCACCTTAAGGATCTCTACCAAGAGAAGGCGAGACATGAGAGGTATGAGATCTCCAATGATTTGTTTACAACTAATCTTGGAGAGTCTGCGCCAGCTGTGCCTCATGTAGTCAAGCTTATTGGCTATATTGAATGCCTGAACATCTTAGGGATTAAATTCCCGGATGAGTTACGTACAAATATCATCCTATCATCACTGCCCAAGACCTTCTCTAGATTTATTGTCAACTAAAACATGAGAAACAAAGAGAAGAGTCTATCGGAACTTCTGACCTTGATTATCCAGGTAGACAAGGACATGGGGTGTGACAAACCCGCATTCCTTATGGTGAATAAGAAAAGGAAGGACAAGGAAAAGGGGCCAAAGACTTATAAATGGTCCGAATCCCCCGAGCGTCGTCCTTCCAAGAAGGGGAAGATCCAGAGTCAGGATAAGGAACAGAAGGTGGTGTGTTTTTCATGTGGCAAGCAATGACACCAGAAGACGAACTGCACCCAGAAGCATGGGGATGCTAAAAGTGCATTCGTTATCGAGTGAAATCTTTCTATTTCTACACATTGGGTATTAGATACATATTTTGGGTCTCACATCTGTATTCAAATGCAGGAACCAAGTAGATTTAGAAATATCACCAGAGGAGAGGTGGATCTTCGAGCTGCCAATGGCACAAGGCTAGCTGCATTGGCTATTGGAGATTACCACCTATCATTGCTGACTGGGATGATTTTTGGTTTTACGTAACTATTATTATGTGCCTAGTGTTACCAATAACATAATTTTTGTATCTTGTTTGGATATGGATGGATTTATTTTCATGTTTTGAAATAAGGGTTGTCTCTTTTATAAGAACAACGTATGTTATGGTATGGAACATTTAAATAATGGTTTGTATGTATTAAATTATGAAAACCAAGTGTTGGCAATCGATAACGAAACAAACTCACATGACTCATACATCACCCAGTTGTGGCATCACTGTCTCGGTCATGTAAATGAGAAGCTCTTGAAAAAGCTCTGCCAAGATGGCTATTTAGACTCTACTGAGATAAAACCACTTGATAGATGTCACACTTGTTTACAAGGTAAAATGACCAAGCCGCCTTTCAGTGGACATGGTGAAAGGGCCACAGAGCTTCTAGGATTGGTGCACACAGATGTTTTTGAACCATTTCCAGTATAAGATAGAGGTGGATATTCCTACTTTATTACTTTTACTGATGATTTGAGTAGATATGGCTATGTCTACTTAATGAGGTATAAGTCAGAGTCCTTAGATAAATTTAAGGATTTCAAGAATGAAGTAGAGAATCAGCTTGGTAAGAAGATAAATAAACTTCAATCGGATCGAGGTGAAGAATATCTGAACCAAGAGTTCATCGATCTTCTATGGGAGTCTGGGATTCTATCTCAGCTCACTCCTCCTTATACACCACAGTGGAATGGTGTTAGTGAAAGGAGTAACCACACCTTGTTGGACATGGTGAGGTCGATGATGAGTCATGTGGATCTTCCATTATCCTTTTGGGGATATGCATTACAAACTACGACATACACATTAAACCGAGTACCAACTAAGGCGGAAAATGGAATTCCCTCTGAGTTATAGAATGGAAAGAAACCCATTTTTTCGCACACATGTGTATGGGGATTTGAGATGTTTGTTAAGGCCTTCTTGGGAAACAAACTAGCACCCCGGGGCACGAAGTGTATCTTTATAGGATATCCCAAGGAAACTAAAGGATATTACCTATATAACCCTCAAGACAAGATAGTGAATATCTCCAGACAAGCCGTCTTTCTTGAGAGGGAGCACATCTTCAAAAAGGATAGTGGGAGCAATATTGACTTTGATGAAGTTGATGCTCAAGATATACAGGAGTTGGTATAATAACAAGTTCCACAGGTCCCAATGGAAGAGGTTCCATAAACACAAGTACTGCGTAGGAGCTCAAGAGAGGTAAGGGAACCAGATAGATTTGGTTTCCTAGTCACCAAGGATGGTGAATCGTTATTGTTGTACAATGATGAACCTCTCTCCTATAAGCAGTAGAAAGCTCAGAAGCTACAAGATGGCTAAAAGCTATGAATTCTGAGATGGATTCCATGTATTAGAACCAAGTTTGGGTTCTGGTCTATGAGCCAGTTGATGTAAAGCTTGTTGGATGCAAATGAGTATTCAAGAGAAATCTGGACATGGAAGGTCAAGTTAGCACCTATAAAGAAAGTCTAGTGGCTAAAGGATTCAGACAACATCAAGGAATTGACTATGATGAAACCTTCTTTCCAGTTGCCATGTTTAAATCCATAAGAATCATAATTTCCATAGCAGCTTACCATGACTACAATATTTGGAAAATGGATGTCAAAATAGCATTCCTTAATGGGAACCTTCAGAAAGATGTCTATATGACACAACCAGAAGGGTTTGTGACAACAGGTGAAGCCAAATGGGTTTGCAAGTTGCAGAAATCCATTTATGGGGATTAAAGCAAGCATACAGGTCATGGAACATTCGATTTTATGAAGCTATAAAGGAATCTGGGTTCATTAAAAAGGAATGTGATCCATGTGTTTATAAGTGGTTTAATGGGAATGCGATCATTATCCTAGTAGTATATGTTGACAACATATTGGTTATTGGAAACGATGTACCATCCTTGTAGTTAGTTAAGGACTTGTTGAACAAGTGTTTCTCCATGAAGGAATTAGGTGAAGCAACCTACATTCTAGGGATCAAGATCATTCATGATAGATCCAAGAGGCTGCTTGGACTAAGTCAGAGTACATACACTGACCAGATAATAAAGAGATTTAGTATGGAACAATCCAAGAGGGGATTGGTTTCAGTGTCACATGGCCTACATCTTTCTAAGAAAATGTGTCCTCAGACACAACAATAGAAAGATAGAATGAGTAAGATCCCATACGCTTCAGCTATAGGATCCATCATGTATGCCATGTTATGTACCAGGCTTGATGTTGCCTATGCACTGAGCATGGTAGGAAGATATCAAGAAGATCCAGGAGAACATCATTAGAATGCTATTAAGACTATACTTAAGTATCTAAGAAGAACTAAGGATATGTTCCTGGTGTATGGAGGAGACGAGGAGCTTGTCATCAAAGGGTATGCTGATGCTAGTTTTCGGACAGATCAGAACGATCTGAAGTCACAATCTGGATATGTTTTCTGTCTCAATGGAAGATCTATGAGCTGGAAGAGTTCAAAGTAGCCAGTTGTCGCTGATTCTACAGAAGAGTCCGAATATATAGCAGCTTATGATGCATCCAAGGAAGCCGTCTGGATTTGGAACTTTCTCCAGGAGCTTGATGTGGTGCCTAGCAGTAAAGATCCCATCACATTGTATTGTGATAATACTACAGCGGTGGCTCTTGCAAAAGAACCAAGGTCACATCAACAGACAAAGCACATACTCCAGAAGTATCACCTCTTGAGGGATTTCTATCAAAGAGGTGAAGTTGCAGTGAGCAGAGTGTCCACGGAAGAGAACGTGGAGGACCCCATGACTAAAGGCCTATCTCAGCAGAAGCATGAATATCATGTGAGAGATAGCGGGTTAAAAGTTGTTAGTAGTTGGCTCTAGTCCAAGTGGGAGTCTGTTGGAGTTGGTGGCCTATAACCAACTACTTTGTACTTTATTCATTAATAAAAGCCTTATCACATCTTGATTGTTCTTCTGCGTGACAATGCATGTGATAATGTCCTAAGGATAGTTGTTGCATTAAAGGGTCAGAGTGGATCCCTACTATGATGAGAACCCAGAAGTTCCATAACATTGTTCTTGAAAATATGTTCTATGTCCGGATGATGTTATTTGAGTGACACAAATAATACAGGCCATTAGGGGTGAGGACTCATAAAAATTTGAGGCACCTTCTCATGGTGTGTGCCTTTGGTAATATCTAGGAGGCTATTATGATAACGAGACCCGTCAGTAGAAAATCCACATTTCATAGGGTCATTGGATGTTCCTATCTACGGACGTGTGTATTGGTCCTTAGACTTTAAGATTATTATTAATGGTTATTACAACTCACACACTTAGATGTATTGATGAAAACTGTCACGACACACTGTTTGCAGTGAGGTAGGATACGTTGGGTGCGTCACGAGTAATACTTAATTGATAGATAATGTGAGAAAGGATTTGTCCCTTCCATTCCACAACGGAAGTAGATATCTCAGGCCCTTTGATGGAATTGATATAGCCTAAATAAATCCATGTCCATGGTAAGGTATGGGCGGGTTCAATTTCAGAAAGTCAAAGAAAGAATAATCGAGCACATGGGTTGATGGCACTAGCATGAAACTCGCTTGATTTGAGATATCGTGACAAAGGGATCATATTACACAGTAAGCATTCGTAGAAGGTGACATGTCATTGTAGTATTAACTTCTTTCTCTATGGGTGCCTTGGTGTGTTGCTAGACGCTAACCTTGGACTTTAGGCAGGCTCTGCCTAATGCCACTGAGAAAGAGGCATAGAGGGTCACACACTAAGTGTGTCCATGTATCTCAGTTAAATATTAATTTAACAAGTTAAATAAAGATTATTCCCGACTATGGTTTAATAATTATTTAAGGATGCCTGATCACATTTATTTCAACACTAGTTATTCGAGAGAATATATTGTGGGAAAAATAATATATTTATTAGTGAGTAATGCAGTTACATTTATTTAAGAAATAAATAGCCATTACTCAAGGTCTAATAAATGTGGAGGAGGAGATAAAGAAAAATGGAAAATAAAAGTACATGTCGTGTATATTAAATATACACACCGTGTAGTTTTGTGGAAAACGAGTACACGCCGTGTATTAATGATTACACGCCATGTAGTTTTCCAGTAAGGATTTTGAGGATATAATATTTTTTTATTAAATGATATTAATTATAATCAGCATGGGTGCATGTCAAGGAATTAATAATTCGACATGGGGGTTTCAATAAGAGTTAATGAAATAAATAAAACGCGTAACGCATTTATTTATTGTCATAACTCTATAACCTCAAACCCGATTATAAATATCCTCACAACCCCAACACTTTTCCAATCAATCATTATGCACAACAATTCTGGAGAATTATTTCAAGGCCAAAAGAACTACTTCCTCCAAGAACGCTCTTAAGACCGAGAGAGATCCTCCTCCATCAGATCAAGGAGATCGAAGGTAGACATTGCAAGCGAAGGATATTCCGTGCTAGCACCCAGAGATCCCTTCAGCGACGTCCAGAGATACGTGGCACACGTGTGGATCACCGCTAGAGGAATCCTACACTTGGATTCTATGATGCAACGACGGATCATAGGATCGTGACTGGAGACATCAACGAAGGAATAATTCCACCAAGGTAATTCTTGTGAATTAATTAAATTAATTATAACCAATATATGATGATCCTATCTCTATGGTTCCGGGATTCCCTCTTTTTTTTTTTCATTCTTCATTCTATTCTGAAGATCCGGAATTTTATATCATGACAGATCTCGGTTTGAATGTTGTTTAATGCTAAAATTAAAGTTGGGAAAACCCACCAACGCGCTTCCGCTGCTCCTGGAACCTATATTCTCATGGTGTTTTCCCTTGGTAATTTTCAATATAGGAGTTTACGAGGACAAACCCGTCGATAGGAAATCCAAATTTCCATGTGTCATTGGATGTTCCTATAAATGAATGTATGTATTGATCCTTAGAATTTAATATTATCATTAATGGATATCATGACTCATGTACTTTGATGTATTAACAAAAATTATGATGAAACATTCTCGCAGTGAGATGAAATACATTAAGTGCTCCAAAAGTGATATTGCATAAATGGATAATGCGAGAAGGGATTTATCCCTTATTTACCTTGATGGAAGTTGGTATCTTAGGCCCTTTGATGAGAATGAAATTTCTTACATAAATCCATGTACATGGCGTTCGGTGGGTGAGTTAATTTTTATAAATTAAAAAAAAGATAAATAAAGCATAAATGTTGATGGCACTGAAATGAAACTTGCTTAATTTGAGATATCACAATAAAGAGATTATATTACATGGTAAGCATTCATGGGAGGTTGGATGTCATTGTGATATTAAATTCTTCCTATATGGGAGCCTTGGTGTGTTGTTATATTCTAACCTTGGAATTTAGGTGGTTATACCTAATGCCACTAAGAAAGAGACCTAGAGGTTCACACACTAAGTGTATTCATAATCTCAGTTAAATTAAAGTATTGAATTTAACAAGTTAGAATAAATAATATCTATTCCAGTTTGGTTGACCATCATAATTTAATCACAAGTTATTCAAATGAATAAGTGAGTTAAATAATAATCAATATTTATTTTCAAGTATGAAAAGTACAATATTTATTATATTTATCAACAAATAATGCATTGATATTTATTTATTAAATAAATATTCATTATTAAAGGATTGATAAATGTTGACAAGGGAAAGCAGACCGAGCATAATGGTTCGATTGGAATTGGTATAAATAATATTTATTTATATTCTTAATGTGTTTCAAATGTCCAAAAATTAATAATAATATTGTTATTATTATTATAAATGAGGTCAATTAAGAATTATAAATATAGAAAGGGTTTAGTGTACAATTTTCTACCCTAAAACCACCATAATAAATATCTAATTATATCACTTTTTATAATGAAATTTTGTGTGTACAACATGTAGAGAGAGATCTAGTGATCTAGAATACATTCTATCTTCCTCCTTGTAGAGACCCAGAGCCTGACGTACTTGTACATTACATTACTTTTGCGGAATACTTAGTACATTACAAAAACACACACACAAGGACCGTAATAGTTTAGTGTCTTTAGAAACTCGGAATATAATCTTCTAATCGTGGTGAAAGATCTTAAACATCTCCTATAAAGATCTTCCTTTTTTTACCTAAAACCTTTCTCTATATCCTGGGGAAAAGAAAACATAAAAGGGTGAGCTCAAATGCTCAGTAAGGGTAAACAAAAGAAATATCAATCACATCATATTCATAAGAACATAACATTTTGGAAATCTTAACCTGCAAAAGAGAGCATAATTTCATAACATGGGATAAATCATAGCAGTGAAATGTAATCACAATAATCATAAATTGAAACATGAAACTTTGTGGAATTCACACATAATCATAGAGAATCATTTATTGTTAGTCAAGACTCATTGCCAAGACTATCTTAGTGGACAAAGTCCCTTTCTGAATCGAGTAACCCTCGTTTCAGTCCTGTTTCACTGAACCGGTATAACCTACCATTCCAGCCATGTCTATCTCATGAGATATAAAATCTTTACCCAATGCATTGTAGGGAGATATAGGTCCCACCCATCTCTTAATGATACCATTCTTATGTGTGCCACAAAATCATAAACCATACATCATTTCATAACCCATGAAATAAAAATGGGATTCTTAAACATCATGACATCATAAAACAAGTCATATAAGATAAAGGAATTCATAAAAATAATTCCATCACAACATAATCAAATCAATGTAATAATAGGGATAAAAACAGAACCCTTTATTATCTTAGATGGAAAATAATTTTGATAAAACACTTGAACTCCATTCTTGAGGAAAATATCCTTTCTTCTTCAAAAACATTTTTCCTTTCTTAACATGTCATAAAACTTTAAACTAAAAGAAGTTGATTAAAAATAAACTTGAAAACTTGTAAAGGATGATTCTTATAAATAAGGTTTTAAAAATCCATTCATGCCGTATAAGTTTAAAAAACATTCTTCGTACTTTTGTCGGAAAAGTCAAAAAGTACCTCATACGAAAAACGACAAAAGATTCCTTTCATATCTTTTACAAAAAACTTACCGAAGGGTAAAATTGGATATAAACTATTTTAGAAGGAAGGAAATAATATTACATATTGAGGGAACATGGATGTGGATGATAAAATACACCCCAGTAATTACCAAAGTAAAAACAATCTCGGATAAAAGTGAGATTGTGATATTTCCCTTACCTTAGGTCCGACTTGCTTTGTAAGTGTCTGAACCTCCTGTATAATGATTTAAATCATGTTATTGACTTATTAAAGAATCATATTCATTGTTATTATATCATATATGGTCCACTTATGACTTTATATTACCTGTTCTTTTGTAAATTTATGTTAAAGTAGCGTTTTGGGTAAAATCGTCTCATTTGTCGTTCGTGTTTTTAACTTGTAATTATTAATATGATTACTTGGATCATGATTACTTATATCCAGAATGTAAAACATGATTTATATATAATATATATTCAGAATATATATATATATATATAATATCGATAAATGGAATGAAATACACCGTTCATGGAGACGGTAGTCCGTACGTACGCATGAACGCTATTTTCGTTTCCTTATTGAAGTGAATGGAATTAAGTATATGACATACATATAAATTTAAATAAATCCAGTATCATTATTATGTCATATATTTCATTAGTACTTATTATATATACTTTATAATCATTCATGAATGGTTAATCATTGAGAATGAATCTCATCGCGTTGTGGAGACGGTAGTCCGTACGTACACACGAGCGATAATATCGTTCCCATGGTCATGGAATTGTGTTGAAGTGTATGTAGACTATTTCAGTATCAATATCACTTTATAATAATCATATATAGTTACTAATTACACCATTATACCCATCCTATTAAGGTGGTGGTGGAAAATAGATTACACCACGGCGTGGAGACGGTATTCCGTACGTACGCACGCGCAGTGATTTCATTTTTCCATAGGATGGATAGAAGGTGAATTAGGGTTGTTTCATATTTATAATAACATATCAGTATGTAAGTAATACTTATGTTATTAATTTTTCATGAAACAACTAAAGAAGAAGTTGACGAAGAAAGAAATTGAAAATATCGGAAATGGATATTACCTCTTCTTTGAAACGCCTCTTTGAATCCTCCAATTAGGGAACTAAGATTGGTCTTTGAAGAAGACCAGGACCTCTAGGATTATTCTAGGGAAGTGGAGAAGGGATTTTGGCAGGGGTTGGCCGAGATTGAGTGCTCAAATTGGTGTGAGGAGGAGGGGGAGGAGGTGTCCTTTTATATGGGAGGAGAGGGTCACCTTAGGAATATCTCAAAATATTATTTTATATTAAAGTCAAAATCGGTTTATAATGGTTCCAAAGGGTCTTATTTCGAAGCTAAAGTGGGGATGGGTCGAAATACTATCAACCAATAGGATTTAGACAAGTTTAGGTTATTATTTTAACCTTATCAATTAGATTTTACTCTAAGTTAAATAATTTAACTTTTACCGTGTCTTTTTATTTTCTTACACTATATGGTTAATACACTTACTATAACATGCCAAACGAACCCCAAATTGTTTATTATTAATATATATATCCTTATCTAAGTCATTTGGCCGAACCTTAGATTTTTAGGAATAAAATAACAATTAATAATATAATATTTGACACTATTTGATATATGATTTTTGTGAAAGTCATAACAGAATTATATGTTCGAACCAAGTTGATTAAATCAACACCAATATATCATAGTAACCTAGAAAATTAGTGGAATTCATAAAAAGTCTCAAATTACATTTATTTTGGTGTTTATAACATCAATTATGTCAATATTTCATTAATAAGATAATTACTGCATCATCATTGTGTCATAAATAAATTAAATTATTTAATGTATAAAAATTACAAATAAAATACCATTATGTAGGAAATCTTTTTATCTTTCTAATGAATATTTATAGTCAAATTTATCTTATGTATAACCAAATATTAAAAATGTTTTAGTAAATAAACTTTGATTTTAACTCTTTTAACCCTTCTTTAAATAAATTAATAATAAATGTCCTAATCTAATCCAAGTGGGCCTAAATGGTCATATTTTATTCCTAAGTTTGTTTTTGGTCGAATTACACTTGTACAATAGAATTAGGACATGTGTTAGGGTAATAATAATATCATTTCTACCCTTAATTACCCTATTTACTTTTAACCGTGGTAAAAAAAACTAAAAAGTTACTATTCACCAAAAATTATTTTCATCTCATTGAACCACATTTTAGTCCTTGATATTAACCATGTCTCTCGAATTTTCGAAATTCCACTCACAGAAGCAGTAAAATTAAGTTTTATGAACAATTCAGTTTTTTTTAACTACCACTTAGTGGTTTCACTATTCATCGAAAATTGAAAGTTTTCAGAAAAATACCAAAAATTAGGCCTAAGCTATATTTGATATTATGAACTCAAAAATGATGTCTATTTTACCAAATTCAAAACATATCAGTTGCATTAACTAATTTAAAAATTAATTCTCGTCGTCAAAACAAATAGCGTGTTTTTAAGAGATAATAACTATCAAAAGATTGACACTAGTTTATAACTGGTTTAAATGTGAAATTACATCCAATGACCAAAATTGTATTAAATTGTAAAAATATATTCTAAATATACTTTAAAACCACTCAAATTAATAATTTATCACTATTAATTATTTCGATTGAAAAAGTTGTTTTTAATTAAAATTTAGTAATTTTCACTATTCATCAAAATATGAAAGTTATCCGAAAATCACCAAAATTTCAACCTAAGCTAATTTCGATATTCCGAATCCAAAAATGAAGTCAATTTTGAAAAATAGAATTTACAAAATTTCAAAAAGTGGTTATTACTATTCATAACGGCTAGTTTTAATAATATTTTAATAGCATATCGTTGTTTAGTAAAACTCGGTATTGCGTACTACACATGCTATCAAGGAAGGTCGTGACTGCATGTAATGAAAGGAAAGTCAAGGATGCGTGTTGTGAAAGCTCCTTTTGGTGTAACGTACAACACAAGACATTAATGAAATTAAAAAGAATATTTTTCATAAAATCCCGGGGTGTTACATTCTACCCCCCTTAAAATGAATTTCGCCCTCGAAATTCGTCGGGGTTATAAATGGTTTACTATTCGAAATTTTCTTTGATAGAAACCCACATCTTAAAAAGGAATACCAAAACATGGATTTAAAAACTAAAGTATGAAATGTAACGATTACCCAAATAAACTAATCACTGGGTTTCCACATAGGTGAAAATATGGATATGGAAGAAAAATCTAACCATCATGTTCTGATGGAGAGTGGTAGAGAAAATGGATATGGAAAATCCAACAATCACAAATCCATAAATTTGTGACGATCTAAGGTACCATATGATTAATCAGTTATAAGAGCACTAGGACGACATTTTTGGTTTTCAAGATCATTTCCCTAAAGTTGATGAAATTGGAATTAGAAGAAATACTTTCGTGATTTCGGTATAGTCTCACCATTGGTCGTTCTTTGGACAATTTCCACTTCATCTCTTAAAGAAATGAAGTTGAATTTGTCATTCGTGATGTGTTAGCAGATCATGTAATAGAATGATGGGTCATTCCATTTGTCTCAAACAAAAGTTTTGAAAAGTTATAAGTTCATCTTATGGTTAGATTAATCGTATATGGTTCCAAAAATGAACTTATACTTCATATATCATACCGCTTAATAAAATAAAACTAGTTTCTACTAAACAGGGACTTCCTGTAGGCCAGTGGTAGGCGATAAAGGCCAGTCGCATTTCGGTTGTGGGTTCGATTCCCACAGCCTTGTCCGACGCGATGGGCTGTCGCCCGTCCTGCAGGTTGTCCTTTTTCTAAAACTATATTACTATAACATACCATCAATAATATCGAAAAAAAACTTCTATCCTTAAACAATACTAACTTATGTCCAACATAATCCATTCCAATCTTTAGGCTTACCCATAATACTACAGTCCACTCTCATAATATAGTGAAAACAATTACCAGAGATTTAATACCATCGTTGATCCCCATATATCATAAGATATGTCTTGTTGGTCACATTCTAAACATTCAAAGTCCTTAATTATGTATTCTCTTGAATACCCATTGAACCTTAGTGAAAACATGAATGCAGTTAAACGCTAACACTTTCCACATACCAAAATCCTCAAAATTATTTATAATCAAACCATGATATCACTTAGTCCTTATATCAATCATGAGCTCATGAATACTGTTAAACATTTCATTTTCTCATTTTCCCTTCATTATGAACATATCGTCTTATTTCCAAAAATATCTCAATCACTTTGAATACCACATTAGACCAATACATAAATATTCCAATACTCGATGATACAACATTATTTTGGAATCCCATTACATAAACACTTAATCATTTCACCACATCGTTGTCATATTCAACATCGCCAATAGTGATCGCATGTGACTTCCCTTTATCCTTTGCCTTAAGCGGTTGCTCATGTCGATCATCACTAACCCTTGGATTAGGGAATTTATTAGCATAATGCCCCATTTCCTTGCACTTGAAGAATTGAAGTGTTGGTGGTGCGTTTTCTGCAGTGTTTGCTTTATTCACATCATTAGAAACCCTTTTTCCATTACTTCGACACTCTGCTGCTCGATGACCTTCTTTTCCACACTTAAAACATTTTCTAGTCCCTTTAAGACAATCTCCACCATGCTTATTTCCACACTTTGTGCATAAGGAAACATTCATCTTCTTTTCACCATTATTCTGAGATTTCTCCTTGAACTCCATCTTTCGTTTCTTGTCAAAACCATGAGATGGATATGTAACACCAACTTCCATTTCTACCTTGATAGCACAACGCACAATTTCTTCATAGCTACTGAAGTCTCTTATAGCTTATGCCCTTCGAAGACTTGGTTTTATGCCACTGAAAAATCGATCAACTTTACTTTCAGGTTGGATGATAATGCCAGATGCATACCTTGCAAGTCTTGTAAAATTCGATTCGTATATACCAACAGATTCATCATCCTTCTGCTTCAGCTCAAGAAACTCCTTTTCCATCTTTGTTCGAAGAATACGAGGGAAGTACTTACTGAAAAACAAGTTCTTGAACTCATCCCATTCCATGGACTCAATTTCATCTCTTGGCCTCGTATTATTGATAAGATTCCACCATTGATCAGCTTCACCTTCCAAACGATATACTGCTAAGATGACTTTATCATGTTCAGAACATTGAAGAACTGAAAATATCTTTTCAGTGGTACTGATCCATTGTTCAGCAACAAGTGGATCGGAAGACCCATTGAAAGAAGGTGGACATTGCCTCATGAAGGACTCAATAGAATATTGTTCCATTCTCTGTTCATTTGGAAGTCCAGAATGATTCATAGCTTGTGTAAGTATAGCAATAAGATTTTTCACTCCATCTCCCATAACATTTGTTTGTTCAGGAGGGCAATCATTGCATTGTCCATTGCATTGATCAACACGGTTCCTTCGAGTTTCAGCCATCATCTAAAACCCAAAAAGAATAGTGTGAGAGGCAAAAATCATGCTAGGGAAAACAACATAATAAAGGGGGAGTATCTTCAATATCTAACATCTTAGGTTTAATTCTATGATCGTTAGCGTAATTATAGTACTATAACCTATACGTATACTTAACCTTAGAGACATCCCTAGACACAACTTAGAAATATCTCTAGGGATCTCACTAAATTTCTCGCATCCTATTTTCCAAAGGTTGACTAAACCTTTCCTCTGATACCAACTGTAGAGACCCGGAGCCTGACGTACTTGTACATTACATTACTTTTGCCTAATACTTAGTACATTACAAAAACACACACACAAGGACCGTAATAGTTTAGTGTCTTTGGAAACTCGGAATATAATCTTCTAATCATGGTAAAAGATCTTCAACATCTCCCATAAAGATCTTCCTTTTTTTTTTACCTAAAACCTTTCTTTATATCCTGGGGAAAAGAAAACATAAAATTGTGAGCTCAAATGCTCAGTAAGGGTAAACAAAAGAAATATCAATCACATCATATTCATAAGAACATAACATTTTGGAAATCTAAACCTGCAAAAGAGAGCATAATTTCATAACATGGGATAAATCATGGAAGTGAAATGTAATCACAATAATCATAACTTAAAACATGAAACTTTGTGGCATTCACACATAATCATAGAGAATCATTTCTTGTTAGTCAAGACTCATTGCCAAGACTATCTTAGTGGACAAAGTCCCTTTCTGAATCGAGTAACCCTCGTTTCAATCCTGTTTCACTGAATCGGTACAACCTACCATTCCAGCCATGTCTATCTCATGAGATATAAAATCTTTACCCAATGCATTGGAGGGAGATATAGGTACCACCCATCTCTTAATGATACCATTCTTATGTGTGCCACAAAATCATAAACCATACATCATTTCATAACCCATGCAATAAAAATGGGATTCTTAAACATCATGACATCATAAAACAATTCATATAAGATAAAGGAATTCATAAAAATAATTCCATCACAACATAATCAAATCAATGTAATAATAGGGATAAAAACAGAACCCTTTATTATCTTAGATGGAAAATAATTTTGATAAAACACTTGAACTCCATTCTTGAGGAAAATATCCTTTCTTCTTCAAAAACATTTTTCCTTTCTTAACATGTCATAAAACCTTAAACTAAAAGAAGTTGATTAAAAATAAAATTGAAAACTTGTAAAGTATTCTTCTTAGAAATAAGGTTTTAAAAATCCATTCATGCCGTATAAGTTTAAAAAACATTCTTCGTACTTTTGTCGGAAAAGTCAAAAAGTACCTCGTACGAAAAACGACAAAAGATTCCTTTCATATCTTTTACAAAAAACTTACCGAAGAGTAAAATTGGATATAAACTATTGTAGAAGGAAGGAAATAATATTACATATTGAGGGAACATGGATGTGGATGATAAAATACACCCCAGTAATTACCAAAGTAAAAACAATCTCGGATAAAAGTGAGATTGTGATATTTCCCTTACCTTAGGTCCGACTTGCTTTGTAAGTGTCCGAACCTCCTGTATAATGATTTAAATCATGTTATTGAATTATTCCAGAATCATATTCATTGTTATTATATCATATATGGTCCACTTATGACTTTATATTACCTGTTCTTTTGTAAATTCATGTTAAAGTAGCGTTTTGGGTAAAATCGTCTCATTTGTCGTTCGTGTTTTTAACTTGTAATTATTAATATGATTACTTGGATCATGATTACTTATATCCAGAATGTAAAACATGATTTATATATAATATATATTTAGAATATTTATATATATATAATATCGATAAATGGAATGAAATACACCGTTCATGGAGACGGTAGTCCGTACGTACGCATGAACGCTGTTTTCGTTTCCTTATTGAAGTGAATGGAATTAAGTAGATGACATACATATAAATTTACATAAATCCAGTATCATTATTATGTCATATATTTCATTAGTACTTATTATATATACTTTATAATCATTCATGAATGGTTAATCATTGAGAATGAATCTCATCGCGTCGTGTAGACGGTAGTCCGTACGTACACACGAGCGATGATATCGTTCCCATGGTCGTGGAATTGTGTTGAAGTGTATGTAGAATATTTCAGTATCAATATCACTTTATAATAATCATATATAGTTACTCATTACACCATTATACCCATCCTATTAAGGTGGTGGTGGAAAATAGATTACACCATGGCGTGGAGACGGTATTCCGTACGTACGCACGCGCGGTGATTTCATTTTTCCGTAGGATGGATAGAAGGTGAATTAGGGTTGTTTCATATTTATAATAACATATCAGTATGTAAGTAATACTTATGTTATTACTTTTTCATGAAACAACTAAAGAAGAAGTTGAAGAAGAAAGAAATTGAAAAGATCGGGAATGGATATTACCTCTTCTTTGAAACGCCTCTTTGAATCCTCCACTTAGGGAACTAAGATTGGTCTTTGAAGAAGACCAGGACCTCTAGGATTATTCTAGGGAAGTGGAGAAGGGATTTTGGCAGGGTTTGGCCGAGCTTCAGTGCTCAAATTGGTGTGAGGAGGAGGGGGAGGAGGTGTCCTTTTATAAGTGAGGAGAGGGGCACCTTAGGAATATCTCAAAATATTATTTTATATTAAAGTCAAAATCGGTTTATAATGGTTCCAAAGGGTCTTATTTCGAAGCTAAAGTGGGGATGGGTCTAAATACTATCAACCAATAGGATTTAGACAAGTTTAGGTTATTATTTTAACCTTATCAATTAGATTTAACTCTAAGTTAAATAATTTAACTTTTACCGTGTCTTTTTGTTTTCTTACACTATATGGTTAATACACATACTATAACATGCCAAACGAACCCCAAATTGTTTATTATTAATATATATATCCTTATCTAAGTCATTTGGCCGAACCTTATATTTTTAGGAATAAAATAACAATTAATAATATAATATTTGACACTATTTGATATATGATTTTTGTGAAAGTCATAACAGAATTATATGTTCGAAACAAGTTGATTAAATCAACACTAATATATCATAGTAACCTAGAAAATTAGTTGAATTAATAAAAAGTCTCAAATTACATTTATTTTGGTGTTTATAACATCAATTATGTCAATATTTCATTAATAAGATAATTACTACATCATCATTGTGTCATAAATAAATTAAATTATTTAATGTCTAAAAATTACAAATAAAATACCATTATGTAGGAAATCTTTTTATCTTTCTAATGAATATTTATAGTCGAATTTATCTTATATATAACCCCATATTAAAAATGTTTTAGTAAATAAACTTTGATTTTAACTCTTTTAACCCTTCTTTAAATAAATTAATAATAAATGTCCTAATCTAATCCAAGTGGGCCTAAATGGTCATATTTTATTCCTAAGTTTGTTTTTGGTCGAATTAAACTTGTCCAATAGAATTAGGACATGTGTTAGGGTAATAATAATATAATTTCTACCCTTAATTACCCTATTTACTTTTAACCGTGGTAAATAAAACTAAAAAGTTACTATTCACCAAAAATTATTTTCATCTCATTGAACCAAATTTTAGTCCTTGATATTAACCGTGTCTCTTGGATTTTCTAAATTCCACTCACAGAAGCGGTAAAATTAAGTTTTATGAACAATTCAGTTTTTTTTAACTACCACTTAGTGGTTTCACTATTCATCGAAAATTGAAAGTTTTCAGAAAAATACCAAAAATTAGGCCTAATATATATTTGATATTATGAACTCAAAAATGATGTCTATTTTACCAAATTCAAAACATATCAGTTGCATTAACTAATTTAAAAATTAATTCTCGTCGTCAAAACAAATAGCATGTTTTTAAGAGATAATAACTATCAAAAGATTGACACTAGTTTATAACTGGTTTAAATGTGAAATTACATCCAATGACCAACATTGTATTAAATTGTAAAAATATATTCTAAATATACTTTAAAACCACTCAAATTAATAATTTATCACTATTAATTATTTCGATTGAAAAATTTGTTTTTAATTAAAATTTAGTAATTTTCACTATTCATCAAAATATGAAAGTTATCCGAAAATCACCAAAATTTCAACCTAAGCTAATTTCGATATTCCGAATCCAAAAATGAAGTCCATTTTGAAAAATAGAATTTAAAAAATTTCAAAAAGTGGTTATTACTATTCATAACGGCTAGTTTTAATAATATTTTAATAGCATATCGTTGTTTAGTAAAACTCGGTATTGCGTACTACACACGCTATCAAGGAAGGTCGTGATTGCGTGTAATGAAAGGAAAGTCAAGGATGCGTGTTGTGCAAGCTCCTTTTGGTTTAGCGTACAACACAAGACATTAATGAAATTAAAAAGAATATTTTTCATAAAATCTCGGGGTGTTACAATCTACCCCCCTTAAAATGAATTTCGCCCTCAAAATTCGTCGGGGTTATAAATGGTTTACTATTCGAAATTTTCTTTGATAGAAACCCACATCGTAAAAAGGAATACCAAAACATGGATTTAAAAACTAATGTATGAAATGTAACGATTACCCAAATAAACTAATCACTGGGTTTCCACATAGGTGAAAATATGGATATGGAAGAAAAATCTAACCATCATGTTCTGATGGAGAGTGGTAGAGAACATGGCTATGGAAAAGACAACAATCACAAATCCATAAATTTGTGACGATCTAAGGTACCATCTGATTAATCAGATATAAGAGCACTAGGACGACATTTTTGGTTTTCAAGATCATTTCCCTAAAGTTGATGAAATTGGAATTAGAAGAAATACTTTCGTGATTTCAGTATAGTATCACCGTTGGTCGTTCTTTGGACAATTTCCACTTCATCTATTAAAGAAATGAAGTTGAATTTGTCATTCGTGATGTGTTAGCAGATCATGTAATAGAATGATGGCTCATTCCATCTGTCTCAAACAAAAGGTTTGAAAAGTTATAAGTTCATCTTATGGTTAGATTAATCGTATATGGTTCCAAAAATGAACTTATACTTCATATATCATACCGCTTAATAAAATAAAACTAGCTTCTACTAAACAGGGACTTCCTATAGGCCAGTGGTAGGCGATAAAGGCCAGTCGCATTTCGGTTGTGGGTTCGATTCCCACAGCCTTGTCCGACGCGATGGGCTGTCGTCCGTCCTGTAGGTTGTCCTTTTTCTAAAACTATATTACTATAACATCCCATCAATAATATTGAAAAAAACTTCTATCCTTAAACAATACTAACTTATGTCCAACATAATCCATTCCAATATTTAGGCTTACCCATAATACTGCAGTCCACTCTCATAATATAGTGAAAACAATTACCAGAGATTTAATACCATCGTTGATCCCCATATATCATAAGATATGTCTTGTTGGTAACATTCTAAACATTAAAAGTCCTTAATCATATATTCTCTTGAATACCCATTGAACCTTAGTGAAAACATGAATGCAGTTAAACGTTAACACTTTCCACATACCAAAATCCTCAAAATTATTTATAATCAAACCATGATATCACTTAGTCCTTATATCAATCATGAGCTCATGAATACTGTTAAACATTTCATTTTCTCATTTTCCATTCATTATGCGCATATCGTCTTATTTCAAAAAATATCTCAATCACTTTGAATACCACATTAGACCAATACATAAATATTCCAATACTCCATGATACAACATTATTTTGGAATCCCATTACATAAACACTTAATCATTTCACCACATCGTTGTCATATTCAACATCGCCAATAGTGATCGCATGTGACTTCCCTTTATCCTTTGCCTTAAGCGGTTGCTCATGTCGATCATCACTAACCCTTGGATTAGGGAATTTATTAGCATAATGCCCCATTTCCTTGCATTTGAAGCATTGAAGTGTTGGTGGTGCGTTTTCTGCAGTGTTTGCTTTATTCACATCATTAGAAACCCTTTTTCCATTACTTCGACACTCAGCTGCTCGATGACCTTCTTTTCCACACTTAAAACATTTTCTAGTCCCTTTAAGACAATCTCCACCATGCTTATTTCCACACTTTGTGCATAAGGAAACATTCATCTTCTTTTCACCATTATTCTGAGATTTCTCCTTGAACTCCATCTTTCATTTCTTGTCAAAACCATGAGATGGATATGTAACACCAACTTCCATTTCTACCTTGATAGCACAATGCACAATTTCTTCATAGCTACTGAAGTCTCTTATAGCTTATGCCCTTCGAAGACTTGGTTTTATGCCACTAAAAAATCGATCAACTTTACTTTCAGGTTGGATGATAATGCCAGATGCATACCTTGCAAGTCTTGTAAAATTCGCTTCGTATATACCAACAGATTCATCATCCTTCTACTTCAGCTCAAGAAACTCCTTTTCCATCTTTGTTCGAAGAATACGAGGGAAGTACTTACTGAAAAACAAGCTCTTGAACTCGTCCCATTCCATGTACTCAATTTCATCTCTTGGCCTCGTATTCTTGATAAGATTCCACCATTGATCAGCTTCACCTTCCAAACGATATACTGCTAAGATGACTTTATCATGTTCAGAACATTGAAGAACTGAAAATATCTTTTCACTGGTACTGATCCATTCTTCAGCAACAAGTGGATCGGAAGACCCATTGAAAGAAGGTGGACGTTGCCTCATGAAGGACTCAATAGAATATTGTTCCCTTCTCTGTTCATTTGGAAGTCCAGAATGATTCATAGCTTGTGTAAGTATAGAAATAATATTTTTCACTCCATCTCCCATAAAATTTGTTTGTTCAGGAGGGCAATCATTGCATTGTCCATTGCATTGATCAACACGGTTCCTTCGGGTTCCAGCCATCGTCTAAAACCCAAAAAGAATAGTGTGAGAGGCAAAAATCATGCTAGGGAAAACAACATAATAAAGGGGGAGTACCTTAAATATCTAACATCTTAGGTTTAATTCTATGATCGTTAGCGTAATTATAGTACTATAACCTATACATATACTTAACCTTAGAGACATCCCTAGACACACCTTAGAAATATCTCTAGGGATCTCACTAAATTTATCACATCCTAGTTTCCAAAGGTTGACTAAACCTTTCCTCTGATACCAACTGTAGAGACCCGGAGCCTGACGTACTTGTACATTACAATACTTTTGCTGAATACTTAGTACATTACAAAAACACACACACAAGGACCGTAATAGTTTAGTGTCTTTGGAAACTCGGAATATAATCTTCTAATCGTGGTGAAAGATTTTCAACATCTCCCATAAAGATCTTCCTTTTTTTTACCTAAAACCTTTCTTTATATCCTGGGGAAAAGAAAACATAAAAGGGTGAGCTCAAATGCTCAGTAAGGGTAAACAAAAGAAATATCAATCACATCATATTCATAAGAACATAACATTTTGGAAATCTTAACCTGCAAAAGAGAGCATAATTTCATAACATGGGATAAATCATGGCAGTGAAATGTAATCACAATAATCATAACTTAAAACATGAAACTTTTTGGCATTCACACATAATCATAGAGAATCATTTCTTGTTAGTCAAGACTCATTGCCAAGACTATCTTAGTGGACAAAGTCCCTTTCTGAATCGAGTAACCCTCGTTTCAGTCCTGTTTCACTGAACCGGTATAACCTACCATTCCAGCCATGTCTATCTCATGAGATATAAAATCTTTACCCAATGCATTGAGGGAGATATAGGTCCCACCCATCTCTTAATGATACCATTATTATGTGTGCCACAAAATCATAAACCATACATCATTTCATAACCCATGCAATAAAAATGGGATTCTTAAACATCATGACATCATAAAACAATTCATATAAGATAAATGAATTCATAAAAATAATTCCATCACAACATAATCAAATCAATGTAATAATAGGGATAAAAACAGAACCCTTTATTATCTTAGATGGAAAATAATTTTGATAAAACACTTGAACTCCATTCTTGAGGAAAATATCCTTTCTTCTTCAAAAACATTTTTCCTTTCTTAACATGTCATAAAACTTTAAACTGAAAGAAGTTGATTAAAAATAAAATTGAAAACTTGTAAAGTATTCTTCTTAGAAATAAGGTTTTAAAAATCCATTCATGCCGTATAAGTTTAAAAAACATTCTTTGTACTTTTGTCGGAAAAGTCAAAAAGTACCTCGTACGAAAAACGACAAAAGATTCCTTTCATATCTTTTACAAAAAACTTACCGAAGGGTAAAATTGGATATAAACTATTGTAGAAGGAAGGAAATAATATTACATATCGAGGTAACATGGATGTGGATGATAAAATACACCCCAGTAATTACCAAAGTAAAAACAATCTCGGATAAAAGTGAGATTGTGATATTTCCCTTACCTTAGGTCCGACTTGCTTTGTAAGTGTCCGAACCTCCTGTATAATGATTTAAATCATGTTATTGACTTATTCCAGAATCATATTCATTGTTATTATATCATATATGGTCCACTTATGACTTTATATTACCTGTTCTTTTGTAAATTCATGTTAAAGTAGCGTTTTGGGTAAAATCGTCTCATTTGTCGTTCGTGTTTTTAACTTGTAATTATTAATATGATTACTTGGATCATGATTACTTATATCCAGAATGTAAAACATGATTTATATATAATATATATTCAGAATATATATATATATATATATATATATATATAATATCGATAAATGGAATGAAATACACCGTTCATGGAGACGGTAGTCCGTACGTACGCATGAACGCTGTTTTCGTTTCCTTATTGAAGTGAATGGAATTAAGTAGATGACATAAATATAAATTTACATAAATACAGTATCATTATTATTTCATATATTTCATTAGTACTTATTATATATACTTTATAATCATTCATGAATGGTTAATCATTGAGAATGAATCTCATCGCGTCGTGGAGACGGTAGTCCGTACGTACACACGAGCGATGGTATCGTTCCCATGGTCGTGGAATTGTGTTTAAGTGTATGTAGACTATTTCAGTATCAATATCACTTTATAATAATCATATATAGTTACTCATTACACCATTATACCCATCCTATTAAGGTGGTGGTGGAAAATAGATTACACCACGGCGTGGAGACGGTATTCCATACGTACGCATGCGCGGTGATTTCATTTTTCCGTAGGATGGATAGAAGGTGAATTAGGGTTGTTTCATATTTATAATAACATATCAGTATGTAAGTAATACTTATGTTATTACTTTTTCATGAAACAACTAAAGAAGAAGTTGAAGAAGAAAGAAATTGAAAAGATCGGAAATGGATATTACCTCTTCTTTGAAACGCCTCTTTGAATCCTCCACTTAGGGAACTAAGATTGGTCTTTTAAGAAGACCAGGACCTCTAGGATTATTCTAGGGAAGTGGAGAAGGGATTTTGGCAGGGTTTGGACGAGATTTAGTGCTCAAATTGGTGTGAGGAGGAGGGGGAGGAGGTGTCCTTTTATAAGGGAGGAGAGGGGCACCTTAGGAATATCTCAAAATATTATTTTATATTAAAGTCAAAATCGGTTTATAATGGTTCCAAAGGGTCTTATTTAGAAGATAAAGTGGGTATGGGTCTAAATACTATCAACCAATAGGATTTAGACAAGTTTAGGTTATTATTTTAACCTTATCAATTAGATTTAACTCTAAGTTAAATAATTTAACTTTTACCGTGTCTTTTTGTTTTCTTACACTATATGGTTAATACACTTACTATAACATGCCAAACGAACCCCAAATTGTTTATTATTAATATATATATCCTTATATAAGTCATTTGTCTGAACCTTATATTTTTAGGAATAAAATAACAATTAATAATATAATATTTGACACTATTTGATATATGATTTTTGTGAAAGTCATAACAGAATTATATGTTCGAACCAAGTTGATTAAATCAACACTAATATATCATAGTAACCTATAAAATTAGTGTAATTCATAAAAAGTCTCAAATTACATTTATTTTGGTGTTTATAACATCAATTATGTCAATATTTCATTAATAAGATAATTACTGCATCATCATTGTGTCATAAATAAATTAAATTATTTAATGTATAAAAATTACAAATAAAATACCATTATGTAGGAAATCTTTTTATCTTTCTAATGAATATTTATAGTCGAATTTATCTTATGTATAACCCCATATTAAAAATGTTTTAGTAAATAAACTTTGATTTTAACTCTTTTAACCCTTCTTTAAATAAATTAATAATAAATGTCCTAATCTAATCCAAGTGGGCCTAAATGGTCATATTTTATTCCTAAGTTTGTTTTTGGTCGAATTACACTTGTACAATAGAATTAGGACATGTGTTAGGGTAATAATAATATCATTTCTACCCTTAATTACCCTATTTACTTTTAACCATGGTAAATAAAACTAAAAAGTTACTATTCAAAAAAAATTATTTTCATCTCATTGAACCACATTTTAGTCCTTGATATTAACCGTGTCTCTTGGATTTTCAAAACTCCACTCACAGAAGCGGTAAAATTAAGTTTTATGAACAATTCAGTTTTTTTTAACTACCACTTAGTGGTTTCACTATTCATCGAAAATTGAAAGTTTTCAGAAAAATACCAAAAATTAGGCCTAAGATATATTTGATATTATGAACTCAAAAATGATGTCTATTTTACCAAATTCAAAACATATCAGTTGCATTAACTAATTTAAAAATTAATTCTCGTCGTCAAAACAAATAGCGTGTTTTTAAGAGATAATAACTATCAAAAGATTGACACTAGTTTATAACTGGTTTAAATGTGAAATTACATCCAATGACCAACATTGTATTAAATTGTAAAAATATATTCTAAATATACTTTAAAACCACTCAAATTAATAATTTATCACTATTAATTATTTCGATTGAAAAAGTTGTTTTTAATTAAAATTTAGTAATTTTCACTATTCATCAAAATATGAAAGTTATCCGAAAATCACCAAAATTTCAACCTAAGCTAATTTCGATATTCCGAATCCAAAAATGAAGTCCATTTTGAAAAATAGAATTTAAAAAATTTCAAAAAGTGGTTATTACTATTCATAACGGCTAGTTTTAATAATATTTTAATAGCATATCGTTGTTTAGTAAAACTCGGTATTGCGTACTACACACGCTATCAAGGAAGGTCGTGATTGCGTGTAATGAAAGGCAAGTCAAGGATGCGTGTTGTGCAAGCTCCTTTTGGTGTAGCATACAACACAAGACATTAATGAAATTAAAAAGAATATTTTTCATAAAATCTCGGGGTGTTACACTCCTATCCCAAGCCATTAGGAGAACATCGAGATCTCTTCCTTCATCGAAAGATATTTGTTGAGATCAAATATGAACAATGAAAGTGATCAAGATTGGTTGTGCTAGAACCCGACGATTCTTCAATGATGCTCAAAGATAATAATGCATGTGTGGATCACTGCTAAAGGTATTATTCACCTAGATCCTAAAGCGCAATGATGGTGTGACAATATCTAGTCAACCGAATCATCAATCAAAGTTGAATTACAAGTTGAAGTAATTCTATATCCACTTAAAAATTAATTATAACTTACATGTGAAGATCCTCCACTTCTGGTACTAAAATTTTTATCTAGTAAACTAATATGCATTTTCATTGGACATGAAATTTTTATCATGTGCCGAAACAATTAGATGTAAATTAAGACTAAAAATCGAGTTAGCTATGACATTAAAGGACACTTATTGTATTCCTGGAACCAATAAGTAGTATTAGAGGGGTGACATGTTTAATTTATAATTATATATTATTAATTGATTATTTTCATGGGTTTACATTTGCTTTTAATTTTATTGATTCATTTTAATATTCAACATTATCATCTCTTCTATTTCTTTATTCTTGGTAACATAACCTATAAACAATTAAGATTAAAAAATGAAGAAACTTTTTAAGAACACCATATAGAGGTACCAAAGGCTCTTCCTGGACAAAACCAGAGTACATAACATGTACTTCCTGCATACATGCTATATAGTTTTGTTTTCACATATGTATCTCATGGTAAATTTAAATAAATCCTATAAAATCAGATCTAAGATCCAACAAAATCGGAATAACATATAGATTCAGATATACTGACACATGGCCTAAATAACTACATGTCATGAAACCACTACACATGATGTGCAGTGCCTGGTTTCTCACAGTTGATAACATGGGATGTCCTAACATGTCATGTATTAGATACATGAAACAAGGATGGATGAGTCATGCAACTCAGAGGTCACACGCTATGTATTCTGAGTATACATCGTGTACCTCAAACTCGTCTATAGTGGAAAACATGCCCAATCCTTGTGTTATGGACATGGGTAGAAGATAGTACACACCATAGTCTGTTATAGACAGCGTGCCCAATTCTTCATGGAGAAAAATTAAATATATAATCAAAACTATTCACATGTGTTTTGTGTTCCATTTATTTGATAGTACACACCATTTCATAGGATTGATAATTATACATTGAATCTATTTCTATGTTAAAATTTTGGATAAGTACATGAAGTTGCCTCCAAGTACACTTGTGTAATTCATTAATTTTAAATGAAATTAATTTTGTTTAAAATTATATATGATGGTGTGTTTTGGATGAAATTAAGATAAAATGAATTAATTGTATTAATTCATTGAATATTATCTTAATTAATGAATGAATCAAAGTAATTGATAATAAGGTTGGAAATGTATGCTCATTGCATGTTATGTGGATAATCATGAGATTAGACCAACTCTATGTATGTGATTAGTTTCTTTTAATTTATTACTTTTAAAATTATTATTGACGGCTTGTATGTCATCTTCTCACCCTTATCATGTAAAGTCTTGTGTACCCATGGTTTCTTTTACGTAAACCCCCTTTATACAATACATTAGATCCCCTCACTTGCATGTGAGTATAAACTTATGTAAGGATGAAGCTCCAAGATGATAAGAGGTGGACCGAGTCTAGGATCCAAGGAAAAACCAATCGAGGCAATACATAGGAACCAAGGTAGAATGTTGAAACATAAACCAATCTATAGTTTAAGTTGTTTCCCCCTTAGGGTCAAGGGTTAATTTATCATCAGCAAGATAAACTAACCACGAGATAATCTCATGATCATGACACTTAAATTTTATTTCTATCAATTTCATGGTTAATTATTTATGTGGATATTTCACGATCACCTAATAAATGAATTAACAAGAATGAAAAACAGAATAAAATATAACCAGATTATGCATGAATTTATTATCAGACATGGTTAATCACTTAAATAAAATCCACTTAATATTAATAAGGTGTGTGATAAAATTTCATTTATCTATAAATATAAAAATACCTAAACTAAAATATTAAGTTGTCAAAGACTTCCACTACTCAAGTTAGAATCAACCTCATAGTTCAAAGTGCTTGACCAATCTATGTTATGGTGCTTTAAATTATCTGGGAACTTTTAGCTTGAACTTTTGGGTTGAATTAACTTATTTTACATCTAGGGTTGATTGAACAAGAAATAATTGGTGTAATTAAGAGAAACGTGTTGAGGAAATATTTATTTAGGATTTCAGGATTTGGGAGTCCACTCAATAGATCAAGGAATTGTGGGTTAATTTAGTTAGTAAGATACACCTACCTAAAACTCTTCAAATAACTTGTTAGCCCCAAGTCTGGGTAATGAGAAGGGGAATATGGATATTTTACTCTAGAATATCTAAGTGAAAAGATATTCCAAAACTAATGGTGAGGGATATTAGGTTTCTAAAAATAGTGGGTGATTAATGAAATCTAATTTTAAAAATTTTAATCTGTTTTTATAATAAAAAAGTTCTAATTATATGATCTTAATTTGTAGAAATGGAAAATAAAATGACTTCGATAATATCATTGAGATCCATACTAGATAAGGATAACCTTATCACCAATACCAATTTATAATAATGGTATAGGTGTTTGCTCATTATACTACACTATGGATGGAAATTATATGTGCAAGAAATTGTAGCGTCCCACCTCAAACGCCACTCACTGGTTCCCCAAGACAGTTAGCCACAAGACATCAAGCGCACCTCCCCAGACACCAGAGGCTGCCGATTAGTAGGGAGGGCCTTGTGTAAGTTAATGGGGATATTATTCCCTAATTTATCATATTATAGCACACACACACACAGAGATATATATAGTATAAGAAACAACAAAAGTAACAACCCACAATAGATAGTAGCAGAAATGAAATACATAGTCATGCAAGATAAATAGATAAATTATAAAAAGATAAATAATCAGATGATAAAATATGATGATAATAGTAATGTATCTATATAAAAATAAATGTTCTAGGGGAAGGAGATACAAGAATATACAACATGTTGAAAAAATATGTAAAAGACTAAAAAATGCTAAGAATAGAATCTCAATCATAGGATAGGTCCTCTACTCCCAACTTCATCCTATTAAATCAATAAAATAAATCAATGGGAGATATATGACTCCCATTTTATATACCTACAACCATAAAGTCTACTTGGGTACCAATGGCATCCGAGCAGGGTGTGAGATACAATCTTAGTAGGTTGACACCCATAGTGTCTATACCATTCCATTTCACTCAACATAAAATAAACAATGTGTCTTAACAATTTAGATGGAAATATAATTTAAAAAATTAAATACATTAGATTGGGTTCCAATTGGATACCCACCCAAATTAACTGATTTGGCCTAAGCCAGTGAATCTAAACCAAAGGATCCCGTGAAGGTTAAGTAAGTGGCATAAGGCATAAGATTTGGACTATCCCCAAGATTGTGATTGGCCTTGGAGGACATGTTCCCACATTTTCAAAACCAATGGGTCCATTATCATTTGAAAATATTTAGTTGAATTTTCATTAATTAAATTTGAAAACCACTTTATAAAATATAACAAGACACCCTAATCCCATCCATGGAAATTTGAAGACTTGAAAAGTATTTCTTGAGGGGCCCATCATATGACCAATGATAAGAAGTCCTTATATGGTGACCTATGATGAATTCCCATGTGTCACTCCAAGCATGGTATGAGAAGTAAAGATCTAACAAAACTCTGAGTCCATACCTAGTATCACACATAGGGGCTTGAGTCTCTCTCATGTCATTGTAAAACCAATTGTGCCATTGAGCCTGTCCAAGGGGTCTCCCCTAGGGAACTGGTGTCACTCATCTGGAGGAAAAAGAAATATAATTATTGGTGAGTCCATATCAGGCATAGCTGATGTCTCCCCCAGTGTTTCTAACAATAATTAACAAAATCTAGGTATGGCATGATATTCCATCCAAGGGTTCCTTAAGTTATAACCCCTTGTATCACCATTAACACTAAGGTGAAATAACTAAACAAGCAATACACATATGTATACAAGTTATATTGAAAGGTAATTCCATTTTATTCAAGCAATTTGATCATGCAGGCATACTAGTCAAGGAATATCATTAGGAGCTTCCATTTATGTCTTAATTCATAGTGAATAAGCGTTAAGCACTTAGAAAATTTATTGAATAAGTACTCTTCATTCATGACATGGGGTATGGGATTTAACACCTAACTCATTACCCAGTTCAATCCAAATAATCATTTCAAGGTAAACATGAAAATCACAACCCCTCAAGGGGTGTTGGGAAGAATAGAATAATAGAAATGGGTCCTCTAAGGTGTTACACATCCTATAGGGTGGCATAATTGAAGGAGATCAACCCAAGGGATTGATTCTCCACTAAAATGGGTTGTAATTGGCATGAGGAAGCTATCAATTTAATTTAATTAAACAATTAAGGAGAAACCAGAAGGGTCGGAGTCGTGACATGATGAAATAATTTATGAAACACAAAGAAATGTAGGTAAAGGACCTAAACCACCTATCTTATCTCCATAGAGTTTCCCTTGTCCATCATCATCCTTTTATTTGAGCTAGGTTGGAAGAAATTAATTTTTTTTTCAAATACCCTAAAAACGGGGAAAATGATATTGCACCAAGATAACATAATGAATCTGAAGAACTTTAAATAGAGGGGATAGGAAGGAGGAGTTTAAAAATATGGATATGATACTTTATATGAAAAAAAATGGACCACAAATGGAGAAGATAGCAAGGAACCTAGTTGGAGAAGAGGGAGAGGCCCTGTGTGTGGAAGGAGGAGAAAATTGCTGGATAAATAAGGTGGGAGGAGAATAAATAGGTTTAAAACATTAATGAGGAGTAAAAGTGTAAATTCACCCACAAAAACCACTATGCACGGTTTGGATGAACGGTTGACCAAAATGTGTTCCAACTCTGCGCCATTATCTAATTCAAAGGGGCACACCACACAGTCAGGCACACAGTTTATCTAACTATGTGAAAATAGTGAAAAACCCACTATCCAAAAGTTGCAGATGGGTTGCACAGTGGTGAAACTTGGGTTGCATAGTTGCAGACAAACCATGTGGCCCCCAGGTGCCCATTTTCTGTAGCTGTATAGGTTAGAGAAATTTTATGGGCTGGGATGAACAGTTTCTCTTAAGCATGCTACCTAGTATTTTCTTCCCATTTCAAAGATTCGGGCTCCGAATGATCCCTAGATGCACCCGAGACCTCCTTGAGACTTTTAGGCATCATTAATTGGGATGTTTAAAGGAGTTAAACTAAAAATTAATGATCTATACCTTTGTAAAATCTTGTACATTACAACATACCCTCATTAAGATAACTCATCCCTGAGTTACCATTATGAGGGTAGTAGAACGTTTTCAGAGAAGAGTTATGGACACTGTGCACGTACATTGACTTAACACCCTAAGGTCTCATCCTGTATGCGTCTGTGCTGCCATATCACCCAAACCAAAGGGAATGACCTACCTCAGAGATCCTTCTTGTTTGATCAATGATACATATCAGATGCTCCTTAAAGGACTTATCCACATCCATATCAATATCCTTATGGTCAAACGAATGAGATAAGTCAACATGATATTTTTGAATATGTGATATGTGGAAGAAGTCATGCATGCCATGGTACCTCTGAGGTAAAAACAAATGATAGGCTACCCACCCAACTCTCTCCACTATCTCAAAAGATCCAACATATCTTGGTGATAACTTTCCCTACCTCTGAATTCTCCTGTGACCCAATCTAGGTGATACATTCAGAAAAACCTAATGTCCCACCTTGAACTCTAGAGGTCTGCGATGATGATTGGTATAATACTTATTTCTAAAATGAGTTGTATCCATATGATTCTGAATCAACTATAATTTCTCTAAAGTCTCTTGAACAAGATGAGGACCCAGTAGAGCTGCCTCACCTGTATCTAGCCAATATAGAGGTGAACAACATGGTCTACTATAAAGGGCCTCATATGAAGCCATATTATAGAGACCCTTATTTTTTCTTGGGAAAATTAGGACCATACATAACATTTACAAAATAAAACAAAAACATTTATTTAATTCCTTATTATCTAGCTTTTTATTGGCCCTTGAATTCTCCTTAGTACAAGTAGTCACATGAGGATATACATCAAAGAAAGGGGTGAGATAAAATCCTAGTAAGAGAATAGATAAGAAAATTAAACAATATAACATGGTGTGAGAATAATCCTTATCATCATAACATAGGAATAGGATCATAATCATGATAGGAATCATTAAAAAAAGGTTTGAAATGTGGAAATTCATAAAAATGAAACATCATGTCTTAGTGGTTAACTACCACACACAGTTGTGAACAAAAATAACATCATATTCCTACATATTTAACTTTTCTCATGTGATACATTACATTACCCAATGCATTGGAGTTCTATATAATTCTGGGCACACCCATTACATCATAACATTTAAATTACGCTATATAATTCTGGTAGCACCCGTCACATCATAACATTCACATTATCATGCATGCCACATAGAACATATATCAATCTTGGACATAAAATAACATATGGAAAGGAATGTGTTTCATTTCATAAATCATACATTAATAAACTTTGGGTTCCCAAATTAAAGAGGGAATAAGATACTTGATATATGAATCATCAACCTTGAGTGAAGAAGAAACAATCCCGAGAAGTAAAAGGTGTGTTTTTTAAAAGAAGAGTACTTTTAGAAAACATTGTGTTTGTCATAAAATTAAGTAGAAAATATTTATATCCTAGAAAAGGTAATGTAATGATGAAGAAATGATATTTAAGAAATATCCATACTTAAAATGGGGTTAAAGCGGGAAAACCCAAAGAAAGAGAGTTGGGTTCGAGAATTCCCCTTACCTTATGTCCAAAAGCTTCCTTCACATTAATATCCTGTATAATCACATTATATTCATTAATTAAAAAATAAATAGCCTTTATACATGAATTTTATTCATTATAGTTTTATTAAGTTCATTTATGGTCTTTTCAATGATCTATAGAGTTTAATTTCATCGTTCGAGAGTATTCATTTTCTTAGTTTTCATGATCGATTCACTTGTATATATGAATGGAAGTTTGTGTAAAATGTGGGTAAATATATAGAATTGTTATTATATTTTATTAATGATATTATATAATTTTAAATGATATTATAAATAATTTGGTTATATTTTGTAAGTATGAATCATTGGATGAAAGTTAATGATGATCATTTTAGGTTAATTTTGGCGGTTTTTTGATCACAACGAACTCATTTTGTTTTATCATTTAGTATTGTGTATATAAGTTAATTATAGAACATAAAAGGTTTATAAAATAAAAATTAAAATATTTTTTCAACCATTTAATGGTTTTATTAATATACTTAAAGTCTTTAAAGGAAAATGAAAGTGCATCGCCCATGATGTCCCTAAGTTGACACATCACAGGCGACAATTTCATTTTTAGAATAAAAGAGAGACAAGGAGGATTTTACTGATGGATCTTACATTAAAATGATATAATACTATTATATAAAACATACTTGAGTTACCATTCCATTTGGATAATATAAGGCAAGGATAATAGAGTAAAATAAATGACATTGAAAAGAAATTAAAAGAAAAAGGAAGAGGACTTTACCTCTTAGATTTATCCTCCTTGAGAACCTCATTAGGGAAAAAGTTTTGGTCTTTTGATGAGACCAAGAGATCATGGATGTGGTAAAGGGGATAGGGAAGAGTATTGGGTAGAATTTTGGCAGGGATCAATGCTTGAGAAAGTGAGGAAAAGAGGTGGCGAGGAGTGGTATTTATAGTGAGGAGAGAAGTGTTTTCTCATTATTATATTAATTAGTTTATTATTTTGTCTCAAGACTATAAATATTTTTATAATTATCTCTAAATATATTAAAATAATTAATGGGAGTTCAAGATTTTGGGTTTACATAATCCATACATCATCTATGACTCCATAATTCATGTATTTAGCTTTTATTGTAAATTGTAGTATTTTACTATCCATAAAAAAAATCAAGTATTTTAGAAAAAACTCAAAAAACCACCCTAAACATTTTTTTATATTTATAATTAAAAATTGAACTCCATTTTATGAAAATAATTTTCTAAATATGAGTAATTTAATTTTTAATTAAATTCATCATTTACTAGGAAAACACAGATTTTAAAATTATAATTGATTTTATAACACTTTGAAAAATTACATAAGGTCTCATAAAATTATCTTAAAATCATAAGACATAAAAATATTAATTTATTAATATATTTTATGAAAATACATTTTATTTTATATTATTAAATTAATCATAAAATTGTAATTAAATATTTATGACTTACAAAAATACCAACACTTAATTAATAATTTTTAAAATATTTATTTACTTATACTATGATATAATTATATCATATTGTCACTTATAAGATGGATAAATTTTATTTATACTTTCATTGGAAAGGTTACCATTTAATTTTCCAGTTTACTATTTATAAGTTCCACATTACTATTTCAAAGGCCAAGTTACTATTTCATCGGTATTAGATCCTTAACTTCTAGAAATAATTATTATTTTATTAATTCTTTATTTATAAAGTTTTTATTTTGATATATAAGTGATTTCATGCGATTTATACTATATAAAATTACTATAAGAAGGAAGAAATCCCATTGATAAAAGTTTGGGTCATTACATTCTTCCCCCCTTTTGAAATTTCACCCTTGAAATTTCATTTTACATGAAAAGGTGAGGGTAATTATCCTTCATCGCCTCCTCCGATTCCCAATTTACTTCTTCATACTTATGGTTCCTACACAAAACTTTGACAAGGTGGGTTGTCTTATTGCATATAACCTTATCTCTCTGGTCCAGAATCTTTATTAGCTTATCCTCATAAGAGATATAATCTTTCAACTATACCACCTCTGAGTTCAGTACATGTGAGAGATCTGGTATGTACTTCCTCAAGAGTGATACATGGAACACATCATGAACTTGAGCCATATTCGATGTAAGTGAAAGCTAATAGGACATGGATCCTATGCGATCAAGGATCTCAAAGGGGAAAACGTACCTTGGGTTTAGCTTCTATTTATTTCCATATTGCGTGACTCTCTTCCATGGTGATATTCAAAGGAAGACTTTATCTCCAACATTGAACTCCAAGTCCCTTTGATGGTTTTCAATATAACCATTTTTATGAATATGATAAGATTTTATATGTTTCTAGATGGATTGAACCTTCTCTGCCATCTCTTACACAAGATCAGGTTCAAGTAGATTTCTTTTTCCAACTTCATCTTAACATGTTGGAGTTCTACATCACTTTCCATATAGAGCTTCATATGGAGCCATCTGAATACTTGAGTGGATGATATTATTGTATGAGAACTCAACCAATGGGAGATACTGATCCCATCCACCTTTGAATTATAAAGAGCATACTCTTATCATATCTTCGAGTGTCTAGATAGTCCTTTTAGATTGACCATCAGTTTTTGGGGTGATAAGTAGTGCTGAAATTTAATTCAACACTAAAAGCATATTGAAGACTCCTCCAAAATTTAGATGTGAACCTGGAATCATGATCAGAGATAATCGAGAGTGAAACCCCATGCAGTCTCACCACTTCCTTCACATATATATTTTCAATTTGTTCAAGTGAAAGATCTTCCCGAATAGAGATAAAGTGGGTAATCTTGGTGAGTCAGTCCACCACATCCCATATCACATTATTTACTTTGGATGTATTCAGGAGACCTATGAAAAAACAAATAGTGACATTATCCCATTTTCACATGGGTTTATGCAATAGTTGCATAATCCCTTTTTACTTATCTCACTCAACTTTAACTTTCTAACATATCAAGCACCTTAATATATACTCAACAATCTCCTTCTTCATTTTTCCCATCAAAAGTGTTCTCAGAGATCATGGTATATCTTGGTACTTCCAGGATGGATAGATAAAGTTGAGCTATGTTCATTATCTAATAGATCCTTCTTTATCCCAGGTGATGAAGGCGCACATAGCCTCATTCCAAACTAAATCACACCATCATCATCGATATGGAACCCTTGTAATTTCTCTTCCTTTACTACATTCACCTTATTTTTTAACTTTGGATCACCCCTTTGTGCCTCCTTATTATTCTATTGGATAGATAGTTGGGAAATAATTTGGGAAAGGTAGGAGGTATTCCCTGCTGTTATGATTTCCAAATCCATCTTTTGTATATCCAATAAGATAGGGTCTTTCTCAATCTACAACATGGAAAGAGTAGCATGTTCTTTTCTAATAAGAGCATCATCTACCTTGTTCACCTTGCCGGGATGATAGTGGATAGAGAAATCATATTCCTTGATTAGCTCTAACCATCTCCTTTTTCTCATGTTGAGATACTTTTGTGTGAATATTGTAAGAACCTGGGTTTTTAGAACGGGTCAAAATCCCGACCCTGTTTGAATTTTTGACTTGTTTCTAAGGAAACTGGAGAAAATGGGCAGTTTCTGGAAATTTCCAGACTACACGCCATGTACTTTAAGTACAGGCTGTGTATTTGTTAAGCGAGTGACCAACCTTGTGCTCGCCGAGTACATGCCATGTGATGACCGTGTAGAAACTTTCTTACTACACGGCATGTAGTTTTAGACACGTCGTGTACACTTGACCATGTGGAGTCCACACATGGCATGTAGGCCTGTTGGATGGGTAGATTTATTTAACCAAGTACATTCCATGTCCCTCCTGGACACGTCGTGTAGTCTGGATGTGTATGAGAGAAATACATGGCGTGTGAGTAAGTCGACGAGGAAGAGAAGGAAAACCAAGTACACGTTGTGTACCCCTAGGTACACGCTGTGTACTCATGTCAGCAGGTTCTAGAAAGTAAGTCAGTGGAATTCTAGCCGCCATATGAATAGTTAATGATACACACTGTGTGTAGTCCTAAAGTACACGCCATGTAGTTTCTTTTTTTTGTGTTAAAACGGGAAATAGCCTCATTTGGAGGCAAAACACATATTTTGGCCGGGTTTCATGAACCAAGCCGATCAGAACTTAATTCCTCTCCTGGTTCTTCATCCGAAGTCAGATTCAATCACAGTTTGATGCGTTGGAACTCCCTCGGTAAGGCCTCGATTCCTCTTGAGCCGTTTTGTTTGATTTCTGTTCTAGAACGAGTTATAGGGGTTTGAGCGGTTTTGACTCTTTTGTAGATCTACCGCATTTTAGACCGAATTGGAGGCTATTACCGGAGGATTAGAATCGTATGAGTCTCAGGTAGGTGGTGCATACATCTTTTTGTGTTTTCATGGTCATTTGGGTGATGCAGCCTACGATGCGATTTCAGGTACTTTGAGCGGGACCCACTTTTATCTGATATTTCTTATTACATTGTTTATGGACCTATGGGATGCCTTTGTGTATGCCCTGTTACCAGTTTTTCTTGAGTGGGGCCGGGCGATGGGTCGTTGATCATCAGGGCATTTTGGCCGAGGGATGCCAAAATGGTTAAATTTGAATTATATTGTTACAAACTATTGAGTTTAATTTATTAAGCCTGATATAAATTGTTAGAGGAATTCAAGACCTCAGTGGTGTTGATCGATAACCGTTGGGTTAGGGTAATTCAACTATTTAGAATGTTTTTACTACTTATGTTTTCTATTTAAATACATTATATATGCAATTTTTGAATTGCATATGCTGTACCTTTTTGGGTGGTGTTGGGCATGGCCCGGATATTCTTGAGTGATGCTGATCACAGGTTGGGCTTGGACCGAGTTACTTTGGGTTGTTTTGACCATGGGATTGGGCATCATGGACATCGGCTTGAGGGAGTGCGACTGTCAGGTTGGGTATGGCTCGAGTTACTTGGATGGCGAGGCCATCAGACTTGAGCGACATGGTCGTAGGGACATGAGGTGCCAGATGTGTGGTGGCTTAGGGACTATTTTGGTGATTATCGCTCACCCGGAACTTTGAGTAGTGTGAACACAGAGATACTCCATGATGTGGTGGTTTTGACCACTTGGGTGGGTAGAGGCCCCCGTAGATGCGGTTTAGGTACTTTGGTTGGGGGTGATTGCTGTAGAAAGCCACGTGGGAGGTGAGGAGCCTTTATAGGACATCATTGAGGCTATCGGGTTGGGGGATGAGGCTCTCCGTTATTTGAGGGACGATATCGCTGTCCCTCCGGATACGTTATTTGAGGGCAGACATCAATGTTACTCTGGGTTACTTCTTGGGCATGACTTCAGGACGTCAGTACTTGAGGAACGAGGTTTCAGGAGGCACAAGGTGCCGGGTTTCTATTCTTGGGTGTGCCTTCAGGAAGTCAGTACTTGAGACACACGGTGTCAGGTGGCACATGGTGTCGGGTTACATGATAGAGATTTCGGAATTGGCCAAAGCAGGTGACACTCCATGGTGGCTACTGAGCACCAGAGGAGTTTGTGTTTATTTGTGCATTGTTCTGTTTACTGTTTTTCTTATAAATGCATGCCTGCTTAAAAAATTATATTAGGTACGCACCGTTGGGTGGTATCCTACTGAGATTTGTCTCACACCCTGCACGAGCCCTTTGGGACGCGTGTAGACTTTATGGATTTGTGTGCAGGAAAGAGGCCAGCCTCCGGAGTTGGACTATGTTAGTTTTTGCATGGAGATGGTATGGAGCTTGAGGTCTTACCTAGATGGAGTTACTTTGTTTTGTTTTGTTTTCTGTATCTGCATGCTTATTTATTGTAGCTATAGTTGGTTAGCCATTGGAGCCTTTTTATATTCAGATATGTATGACCTGCTTTGGATGCATGTTTTATTGATTAGTATTAGTTACATGTTATCAACATGCTGTCATGTTTATTTCCACTGCTGTTGTTATATTTATTGCTTCCGCTGTTTATTGATATTGAATGTGCTTCCGCTCTGCGGGTCTGGTTTGAGTCTGCTGATTCGTTTATTCTTCTGCATCTCTACTGTTATACTTGGACTAGTACCATTATTATTATCTTTCGAGAGGGTATATCCTCCCCACTATAAATATCAAACCCTCACTTCTAGTCGGCAGTCTTTGGCATTCGGGGATGTGCGCCTTAGGTAGTAGAACCCGACCCGTTTAGCACTGTTCAGGTGGATGTTCGGGTCCGGGTCATTACAAAGTGGTATGAGAGGAGTTCTTGATAGGGATTTAGTAGCAGCATTTTACTGGCTACTAATGAGATTAAGACTTATCTTTTATTTATACTATTTTTACTATTTGGGATATGGTAGACTAGAGATAGGTTGTTACTGGAACTGGGTTTCTAGCTTGTTCTTGAGTGCCTGCAGCCCCAGGTATGAGGGATGTACCAAGTTACCTTGGGTGGGAATTTCTGTTTGATTTTTTCTCAGATTACAGTTTATACGATTTCCACCTTAGTGGATCACTTTACATGTGAGGTTATTGATTGTGATATGTAACCCTTGACCCGGTGTGGTAAGGGAGACTTGGACCTTGGCCCGGTATGACAAGGATTGTTTGCTTGGATTTTGATAGGCACATTTTAGGGTATTTCAATTTCATAACTGCACGTATTCTTTGTGATGCGATAATACCATGTGAAGAAAATGTCAATTGCCATGCTTTGTATTCTTGAAATGTGAAAAGGTAAAATTACTGATAGAATTGATTGTTGTTGCAATGTGTATGTCATGCTTTATATACTTGTATAATTGCATGTGGCTGGATATTTGGGTCTGGATCTTATGAGAGAAGGCGGGTACTATCAGTTGAGGTGATTTTGATCACTAGGATTGGGTGACTTGGTCGTTGGTTAGAGGCAATGCTAGTTGTCAGGATGGGCATGGCCCAAGGTACTTTTGATACTTGTCCCTGATAGGGGCGGTTAAGGAGGCCATGAGGCCGGGATGCCGTGAGGCATGGATTGCAGTGGGGGAGAGTAAGGGTAGTAGTTATGCACTGCCTTTTACTAATTTTATTATCTGCATTGAATATATATTGTTATGTATATATATGGGATGTCTGACCATTTATGGTATTCATCATGTTCCTTTTTGGGTGACTCAGACGGAGCGTTAGACGGGATATGGTATAGTGTCACAGGTGCAGGATCAGGTTCGGGATCCGATGCAGGCAGAGCAGGAGCTACAGGTACAGGCTCAGGGATATGATCAGATTCAGGATCTAGTGCAGGCAGGAAAACAGCCGAGTTTGGCATCGTTCAGGCCATGGCTTGACGAGCAGCTCCGAGCGAGCCTGGTGCGTGTCTTGCAGGGAATCGACAGAGGTGCACATGGTACAGATCCATCTATGGATTATCTGACGTGAGAGTTCCAGTCACAGCACCCACTGTTTTTTCAGGGTGAGGGTGGTCCGCAAGCGGCTGAGAACTGTATAGAGAGCATGCAGTTGATCTTTGATTATCTAGAGACACCTCCAGGGTGGAGGGTCAAGCTGGCGATATACATGTTGCGAGGACCGACAAAGCGTTGGTGGGATGTATAGGTTCAGGCTCACAGGCATGAGGGACTGGCATGGAAGGAATTCGGGGATATGTTCTTTGAGAACTTTTACCCAGAGACACTGAGAGCAGAGAGAGCTCAGAAGTTCTTGAGTCTTTAGTAGGGAGACATGTCTGTCATGGACTATGAATCTACTTTCACAGAGTTGTCTCACTTTGCACCTGGTATGGTAAGTGATGACATGGATAGGGTGAGGCGCTTCAAGGATGGATTACAACACACCATTCAGATCCAGGTGAATATTTTCAAGCTGGTTTTTTTTTCAGAGGCGGTGAACCAGGCGCTCATAGCAGAGGGAAACCAGAGGGGTATGCCCCAGGTTGGCCAGGTGACGGTTTTAGGTGACGATTTAGACAATAGGAAGTGAGGAAGGGATGAGTTCCAGCAGGTCAGTCAGTCCAAGGACTCAGCTAGACCACCTCGTAGCACTTCTTCAGTGGTTTTCTTCCAGTGTGGACAACCATGGCATTTTCAAACTCAGTGTGATAGGCCTCCAAAGAAGTGCCATGCATGTGGATAGGTCATACACCTTGAGAGGTCTTGCAGACAGCCTTCTCAGATAGTCGGCAGGCAGGGACCAGGACAAACAGTGACATCTAAAGTTGGTTCAGGTTTGGTACTAGGAGAGGGTAGCTGAGGTTCAGCTGCACATAGAGGACGTGACAGAGATAGAGGGATCTAGTTGAGGGGTCAGTGGCCGGTGGCTGGAGCAGCACCACAGGGAGGTCAGGCATTAGGTTTTCGTACTTTAGGCTAGGTGCATGCTGTGGAGCTTCCAGAGGCTGAGCAGGCTGGTGAGCTGACGATGGTTAGAGGTACACCGCGGTGTGGCCGTGATTCCCATGTTTACTTTTTGGCATGACCTGTAGAGGCATATCCGTTTTGAGTGCACATGATGCATATGATCTATGTGGACTGACTAGATGCTAGTCAGTGGAATTGGCACCACATCAGGTGCATGATATATATATATATATATCTGTGTGTGTGTATTAGATGCGTAGCATCACGAGCATCGAGGATGCAGGTTACTTGAGGTACCTTGGGAATCAGGGCATCGAGGATGTGGGTTACTTGAGGTGTCTTGGGCATCAGGGCATCGAGGATGTGGGTTACTTGAGGTGCCTTGGGCATCAGGGCATCGAAGATGCGGGTTACTTGAGGTGCCTTGGGCATCAGGGCATCGAGGATGTGGGTTACTTGAGGTGCTAGGCACCAGGACCTTGTGAAGGTGGACATTGATGTGGTGCGGGATATGTTGGGTGTCGGGAATGACACAGGAGCACCTATTAGGTGTAGGGGTGACGAGGCGTCACAGAAAGACTATGCATTCGGAAAACAGGTTAGTAAACCTTATTTTCTTTGAGTTTTGTTAGGCAGAGACTGGGTTAGGCGATTCCTAAGGTGGGGAGACCCTTGAGGAATTTAGCCGGGACCTTTGAGATCGGGGAAGTTTGGGTTAATTTGATCGGGGTGGTATGTTTGGTGCTATCTCTGGGTTTCGTTTGATATCTTGGGGACTAGATATGTTAAGGTGGGAAGATTTTAATAACCCGAGTTTTTAGAACGGGTCAAAATCCCGACCCTATATAAATTTTTGACTTGTTTATGAGGAAACTGGAGAAAATGGGCAGTTTCTAGAAATTTCTAGACTACACGCCTTGTACTTTAAGTACACTCCGTGTATATATTAAGAGAGTGACCGACCGTGTGCTTGCTGAGTACATGTCATGTGATGATCGTGAAGAAAATTTCTTACTACACGACATGTAGTTTTAGACATACCATGTACACTTGACCGTGTGGAGACCACACATGGCGTATAGGCCTGTTGGCTGGGTAGATTTGTTTAACCAAGTACACACTGTGTCCCTCTTGGACACACCGTGTAGTCTGGCTGTGTATGAGAGAAATACATAACGTGTGAGTAAGTCGGCGAGAAAGATAAGGAAAACCAAGTACACGCCGTGTACCCCTAGGTACACGCCATGTACTCATGTCGGTAGGTTTTAGAAAGTAAGTCGGTGGAATTCTAGCCGCCATATGAACAATTAAATGATATACATGGCGTGTAGTCCTAAAGTACATGCCTTGTAGTTTCTTTTTTTGTGTTAAAACGAGCAATAGACTCGTTTGGAGGCAGAACACATATTTTGGACGAGTTTCATGAACCAAGCTAGCTGGAACTTAATTCCTCTCCCAATTCTTCATCCGAAGTCGGATTTCGATCATGGTTTGATGCATTGGAACCCCCTCGGTAAGGTCTCTATTCCTCTTGAGACATTTTTTTTGATTTCTGTTCTAGAACGAGTTATAGGGGTTTGAGAGTTTTTGACTCTTTTGTAGATCTACCACATTTTAGACCGAATTGGAGGCTGTTACCAGAGGAGTAGCATCGTACGAGTCTCAGGTAGGTGGTGCATACCTCTTTCTGTGTTTTCGTGGTCATTTGGGTGACGTGAACTACGACTCATTTTCAGGTACTTTGAGCGGGACCCACTTTTATCTGATATTGCTTATTACATTGTTTATGGACCTATGGGGTGCCTTTGGGTATGCCCTGTTACTAGTTTTGCTTGAGCGGGGCCAGGTGAGGGGTCGTTGCTCATCAGGGCATTTTGGCCGGGGGAAACCAAAATGGTTAAATTTGAATTATATTGTTATAAAATATTGATATTAATGTATTAAGACTGATATAAATTGTTAGAGGCATTTAAGACCTCAGTGCTGTTGATTGATAATCGTTGGGTTAGGGCAATTCAACTGTTTAGAATGTTTTTCGTGCTTACGTTTTCTGTTTAAATACGTTATATATGAAACTGCTTAATTTCATATGATGTACCTTTTTGGGTGGTGTTGAGCATGACCCAGATATTCTTGAGTGATGCTGATCACAGGTTAGACTTGACCTGAGTTACTTTGGGTGGTTTTGACCACAGGATTGGGTGTCATGGACATCGGATTGAGGCAGTACGACTGTGAGGTTGGGCATGTCCCGAGTTACTTGGATGGCGATTCCATCAGACTTGAGCGGCATGGTCGCAGGGACATGAGGTGGCAGATGTGTGGTGGCTTAGGTACTATTTTGGTGATTACCGCTCACCTGGAACTTTGAGTAGTGTGCACACAGAGATACTCCATGATGAGGTGGTTTTGACCACTTGTGTGGGTAGAGGCCCCTGTATATGTGGTTTAGGTACTTTGGTTGGGGGTGGCTTCCGTAGATATCCACGTGGGAGGGGAGGAGCCTTCAGAGGATATCATTGAGGCTATCAGGTTGGGGGCTAAGGCCCACCGTTATTCGAGGGTAGATATCGATGTCCCTTCAGATACATTATTTGAGGTAAGACATCACTGTTCCTCTGGGTTACTTCTTTGGTGTGCCTTCGGGACGTCAGTACTTGAGGCACGAGGTGTCAGGAGGCACAAGGTCCCGGGTTTCTATTCTTGGGCATGACTTCAGGACGTCGGTACTTGAGACACACAGTTTCAGGTGGCACATGGTTCTAGGTTACATGACAGAGATTCCGGCATTGGCCAAAGCATGTGACACTCCATGGTGGCTGCTGAGCACCAGAGGAGTTTGTGTTTATTTGTGCATCATTCTATTTACTGTTTTTCTTATAAATGCATTCCTACTTAAACACTTATATTAGGTACGCACCATTGGGTGGTATCCTACTGAGATTTGTCTCACACCCTGCACGGGCTCTTCGGGACGCGTGTAGACTTTATGGATTTGCGTGCAGGAAAGAGGCTAGCCTCAGGAGATCGGCTGTGTTAGTTGATGCATGGAGATAGTATGGACCTCGAGGTCTTACCTAGACAGAGTTACTCTGTTTTGTTTTCTTTTCTGTATCAGTATGCTTATTTTTTTTAGCTACAGTTGGTTAGCCATTGGTGCCTTTTTATATTCAGATATGTATGACCTGCTTTAGATGCATGTTTTATTGTTCAGTAGTAGTTACATGTTATCAACATGCTGTCGTGTTTATTTCCTCTACTGTTGTTATATTTATTGCTTCCGCTGTTTATTGAGATTGAATGTGCTTTCTCTCTGCGGGTCTGGTTTGAGTCTGATGAGTCGTTTATTCCGCTGCATCTCTACTATTATACTTGGACCAGTACCATTATTATTATCCTCCAAGAGGGTATATCCTCCCCACTATACCTATCAGACCCTCATTTCTAGTCGACAACCTTTGGCATTTGGGGAGGTGCGCCTAAGGTAGTAGCACCCGACCAGTTTAGCATTGTTCGGGTGGCTGTTCGGGTCCGGGTCGTTACAAATATATAATTTAGGCTCTTTTGATTGGTATATATGTCACACTTCTCACCATAGAGATAATGCCACCATATTTTCAAGGAAAAAACCATAACTGCTAACTCCATATCATACATCAGGTATTTATGCTCATAGATCTTCAACTATCATGAGGCATATACTATCATATTATCATTTTGAATGAAAACAAAATCCAATCCTTTATTTGAATCATCAATGTATATAACAAAAATTTATCCACTTTTTTGTAATGTGATTATAGTTGTAGTGATCATACCCTTCTTTATCTCCTTTAAGCTTTCCTCACATTCTTCTATATAAACATACTTTACCCATTTCCTTATTAACTTAGTTAGTGGGCTAGAAAATCATGAGAAATTTCTCAGAAATTATCGGTAGTACCAAACTAATCCAAGAAAACTATGGATTTATATGACACTATAGGGTATGGTCTATTCCTCAATTGTCTTTTTTTGAAGGGTCCACAAAAATTCCACCACTTGTGATCACATTTCCTAAGAATGTGACTTGCTGTATCCAAAAGTCATACTTTCTGAACTTGGAATACAACTTATCCTTCCTTAATTTTTTCAACACAAGCCTTATATATTTTTTTTCATATTCCTCCTTTCTATTAGATTATATGAGAATATCATCGATAAATAGTTGAGGTAATGTATAAAGACTCTATTAATAAAATCCATGAATATTGTAGGGGCATTAGTAAGTCTGAAGGGAATCACCAGAAACACATAGTTCCCATACCTTGTACAGAAGGTAGTATTTTGAATATATTCTTTCTTCACATTTAATTAATTATATCCAGAATGAAGATCCACCTTTGAGAAGTACTGAGCTCCTTGTAAATGACCAAACAATTCATAAATACTTAGAAGAGGATAATTTTTCTCTATGGTGATCTTATTGAGTTCCTGATAATCGATACACAACCACATTGATCTGTCCTTCTTCTTGACAAAGATCACTGGCGCACCCCAAGGCGATGAACTAGGGTGTATGAGACCTTTGTCCAAATTCTATTCCAGATACCTCTTTAACTCCTCCAGTTTGATAGGATCCATCTTATAGGGACACTTTGAGATAAGAGTAGCTCTAGGTATGAGTTCTATTGAGAACTCTACCTCATGATCTGGGAGAAGTCTGGGTAACTCTTCAAGAAATACGTCATTGTATTCCATCACAATGGTCATTTCCCCCAGTTTGATACCTTCCTTTGACTCAACCATTTAGGCAGGGTATGATTCTTCACAGGGAATCAACACCCACACCAATAAAGGATTTTCCAAAGTAGATTCATGATCTTCATTGAATTTGTAAAGGATCATGGTATGGTTCAGAATATGAAAATATATTTCATTTTCCCAACATATTATACATGCTCTATATAATGAGAGCCAATATATTCCAATTATAGTGTCAAATTTCACCAAGGTAAATATCACAAGATTCACTAGAAGAATATTACCACATACACCAACATGATAAGATTCCATCACTTGGGTTGAAATGATTGTAACACTTGGTGTTTTTACAGATATCTCTACTTCAAGGTTTTAGGGATTCAATTCAATAGTTCTAGAAAAATTTCAAGATATAAAGGAATGCATAGAATCGTAATCAAATAAGACTTTTTCCATTCTTGAGTGAATTGGATGTATACCTTGTATGACTTAATTTTCTTTCTCTAATTCCACAATAGTATAATTCTTTCCTTGATCCTTTGGATTTGGTGGTTGCTAACACTAATTACCCTTAAGGAATTGAGGTTTAGTGCACTAGCTTTCATAGTGCCCTTTCTCTCTATAGTTGTAGCATTGGACCATGGGTGGTGCTATTCTTTCCTCCACCACACTGTCCTACTTCCTCATGTCTTTTCGACATTCATGAGCTTAGTGGCCTTATTTCCCACACTTGAAGCATTTACCCATCCCTTTGAGGTAGATACCATGATTCTTATTCCCATATTTTTGACATGTTGGTGCTTGAGTTTTATTTCCACCTTTCTCATTATATCCTTCAACTTGAAACTCCATCTTTCATTTATTATCACCATAGCCATGGGTCCATTTTCCAAACTCCATCTCCACTTTGAGATCACATCGAAAAAATTATTCATAACTCCCAAAGTCTAAAATTGACATATCCTTTAGAAGGTGTGGTTTTAAACCACTAAAGAGTCTATCAATTTTTCTATCATTATTAATAACAAAACCCGAAGTGTACCTTGAAAACATTATGAAATTTTCTTCATAGGCCGTGATCGATTCGCCTTCCTTTTGATTTAGTGCTATGAATTCTCTATCTATATTTTTTTAAAGAGTTTTAGGGAAATACTTATTAAGAATCATTATCTTAAAGTCTTACCACTCTATCTTTTTAATTTTATCCTTCAACTTGGTGTTCTTAATAAAAGTCCACCATTAATCGACCTATTCATATAAATAGTAAAAAGCCAAAGTCACCTTCTTCATCTCAGAACAGTGAAGCATGGAAAAGATCTTCACCATCGAGTTGACCCACTATTCTTTGACTAGTGGATCAGAAGGTTCAATAAACTTTAATTGTCATTACTACATAAAACACTCAATAGCCAGTTGCTCCCTCTTAGGTGAAGGAGGACATTCCACATTATTCAGGTTATTTTTCATAACCTGATACAACTGGGTAAGACTCACCATGAAATTTTTAACTCCACCTCCCAAAGAATTAGGGATTTTATTTGGGAAATCGCTGCATTGTCCCTCACATGGGTTGTTGGCTTGGTTTCTCCTGGTTCCCACCATTTTCTAAAATAGAAAAGGTTAGAAAAAACATTAGTCAACAAGTCATCAATAATTTATACCTTTTTGAAATTAACTCTAAAGGAATATCTTATGGGATACTTATATTTAGAAAATATTTTTATGTTCTTACATATACTTAGTCTCATACTATGGGTTTTCACTAAGGTTCTCTAATTCTAATTCCCAAATTAACTAAACCGTGCTCTGATACCAACTATAGAGACCCTACTTTTTTCTTATATTACTATTGCATCAGTTTATAGATAAAATATTTACACAAATAGGATCCAAAGGTTTAGTGTCTTGGGAAAACTAGGACCATACATAACATTTACAATATAAAACACAAACATTTATTTAATTCATTCTTATCTAGCTTCTTATTGGAACTTAAATTCTCCTTAGTACAAGTAGTCACCTAAGGATATACCTCAAAGAAAGGGGTGAGCTAAAAGCCCAATAAGAGGATTGATAAGAAAATGAAACAATATAACATGGGGTGAGAATAATCATTATCATAATAACATATATAGAGGATCATAATAATGAGAGGAAGCATTAATAAAAGGCCAAAAATGTGGTAATGCATAAAAATGAAACATCATGTCTTAGTGGTCAACTAACACACATAGTCGTGAAAAAAGATAGTATCATGTTCATATATATTTCACTTTTATCACGAGATAAATCACATTACCCAATTAATTGAAGTTATATATAATTCTGGGTACACCCACCACATCATAACATTTACATTACGCTATATAATTCTAGGTGCACCCGTCACATCATAACATTTACATTATCATGCATGCCACATAGAACGCATAACAATCTTAGACATAAAATAACCCATGAAAATTAATGGGTTTTATTTCATAAATAATACATTCATAAAATTTGTGTTCCCACATGAAATAGGTAATACCATACTTTATATAAGAATCATCAACCTTGAGTGAAGAAGAAACAATCTCAAGAAGTAAAAGGTGTATTTTTTGAAAGAAGAGTTATTTTAGAAAAAATTGTGTTTGTAATAAACTCAAGTTTAAAACATGTATATACATGAAAATTTAAGATAATTATTAATAAATTATATTTAAGGAATATATATACTAAAAATGGGGTGAAAGAGGGAAAACCCAAAGAAAGAGAGTTCGGTTTAAGAATTCCCCTTACCTTATGTCTAAAAGCTTCCTTCACGTTAATATCTTGTATAATCACATTAGATTAATTAATTAAAAAATAAAGAACCTTTATACATGAATTTGATTTATTATAGTTTTATTATGTTTATTTATGTGCGTTTCTATGAGTTATAGAGTTTAATTTCATTGTTTGGGAGTGTTTATTTTCTTATTATTCATGATCGATTCACTTGTATATATGAATGAAAGTTCATGTAAAATGTTGGTAAATATCCAGAATTGTTATTAAATTTTATTAATGATATTATATAAGTTTAATTGATATTATAAATAATTTTTTTATATTCTATAAGGATGAATCATTGGATGAAAGTTAATGATGGTCGTTTTAGGTTAATTTTGGCAGTTTTTTGATCACAACAAACTCGTTTTGTTTTATCATTTAGTATTATGTATATATGTTAGTTACAGAACATAAAAAGGGTTATAAAATAAAAATTAAAATATTTTTTCAAACATTTAATGTTTTTATTCACAACCTTTAAGGTGTTAAAGGAAAATGAAAGTGTATCACCCACGATGTTGCAAAATTGACACATCACGAGCAACAATTTCATTTTTAGAATAAAAGAGAGAGAGAGGGAGGAGTTTAATGATGGATATTCCATAAAAATGATATAATACCAGTATATAAAAAATAATATAGTTACAATTCCATTTGGATCATATAAGGTGAGGATAAGAGAATAAAATAAATGAAATTGAAAATAAATTAAAAGAAAAAGGAAGTGGATTTTACCTCTTGGATTTATCCTCCTTAAGAACCTCCTTAGGGAGGGTTTTGGTATTTTGATGATACCAAAAGATTATGGACTTGGGGAATGAGATATGGAAGATTATTGGGAATAATTTGGGCAAGTATCAAAGCTTGAGAGGTGTGAGTAAAAGAGGTGGTGAGGGGTGGTATTTATAGTGGAGGAGAGGGGTGTTTTCTCATTATTATATTCATTAGTTTATTATTTTGGTTAAAAACTATGAATAGTTTGAGAATTATCTCTAAATATATTAAAATTAGGAAGGGGAGTTTGATATTTTTGGCTTACATCATCCTTACATCATCTATGGCTCCATAATTCATGTATTTATCTTTTATTGTAAATTATCGTATTTTACTATTCATAAAAGTTCAAGTATTTTAGAAAAATCCCAAAAATTAACTCTAACCATTTTTAGACATGTAGAATTAAAAATTGAACTCTATTTTAAAAAAATAATTTTCTAAATATGAGTAATTTAATTTTTAATTAAAATCATCATTTACTTGGAAAATACAGATTTTAAAATTATAACTGATTTTATAACACTTTGAAAAATTAATTAAGGTATCATAAAATTATATTAAAATCATAAGACATAAAAATATTAATTTATGAATAAAATTTATGAAAATTTATTTTCTTTTAAATTATTAAATTAATCATTAAATTTTAATTAAATATTTACTACTTAAAAAAATACCAACACTAAATTAATAATTTTTAAAATATTTATTTACTTATACTATGATATAATTATATTATATTGTCACTTATAATATGGATAAATTTTATTTATACTTTCATTGGTGAGGTTACTATTCAATTTTCTGGTTTACTATTCATAAGGGTCACATTACTATTCTAAAGTTCAAGTTATTTTTTCATCGGTATTGGATCCATAACTTCTATAAATACTCCTTATTTCATTAATTATTTATTCATAAGGTTTTTATTATGATATATAAGTAATTTTAGTTGATTTATACCATATGAAATTAATAAGATAAGGGAGAAATTCCATTGATAAAATTTTGGTTCGTTACACATATGAATCATTGCATGAAAATTATTGTTGTAGGAAAACTCAACTAGATGAGCATTATTTTCCCAAAAAACTCCAAAATCAAGGATCCAAGCCTGTAGAATATCCTCTAAAACCTGAATCATCTGCTCAGACTGCCCATCGGTCTGAGGGTGATATGATGTACTCAAGAGCACCTTTGAACCCAATGCCTTCTACAACCATTTCCAGAACAGTGAAGTAAATTAGGTGTATCAATATGAAAATATATAACGGGGAACACCATGAAGTCGTACTATCTACCAGATGTAAATCCTTCCTAAATCATCAACTGATAAGGTCTCCCAAATTTGTAGGAAGTGCACGACCTTGGTCAACCTATTGATGATCATCCATACTGCATCAGTACCTCGAGGTGATCTCGGAAAGATTGTCATGAAATCCATGGTGATGTCACTCCATTTCCATTTAGGAATAGATATAGGTTGTAGAAGTCCATTAGGTTGTTGGTGCTCTGCCTTCACCTGCTGATAGGTGGAGCATAGAGTGATGAAACCTACTATATGCCTCTTTATACCTGGCCACCAGTACCAATGACACATGTCTCTATAGATATTGGTAAGACCAAGATGATATAACCAAATAGAGGCATGTGATTCGCTTATAAGCTCTTCCCGTATATCCATAGGCACCCATATACAACTGTAGAAGAGTAGGGTTTCACTGCCATCAACAATCCATCTAGGAGGTGGGTTCTCTCCTATGAATCTCTACCTCAAAATGAGGCCCTCAGAATCTGATAACTACCTCTTCTATACCCACTCTAGAAGGGAGGATGTCACTTCTAGAGCTTCTAAAACTGGTTTCATGTACTATTCTTGAACCTCAAGGTGCATCTCAGAGAATAGATTTATTAACTTCCATTCATTTCTAGCCTCTTTGTAAACTTGGATCTGAGTTATCCAGCTCAAGGAATCAGCTATGAAATTTCCCTTTCTAGGTGTATAGGCACGATCAAAGTCAAACGATTGCAAGTATTTCACCAACCTGAACTACCTCAGATTCAAGTATCACTGAGTAGAGATGTATTTAAGACCTTTATGATCCATGTAAATAATGAATTTCTCTCCCAACAAGTAGTGTCTCCAATATCATAGATCATGAAACATGTCTGCTATCTCGAGGTCATTCATATGATAGTTTCACTAACGAGGCCTCAATTGGTAAGATCTATATGACACAAATCAATCACCCTGCATTAGAACTACACCCAGTCCAATTATTGAAGCATTATAATAAACTATATAACTCTTGCCTGAATCAGGAAGAATCAGGATCAGTGCTGAAGTGAGTCTTCCATTTAACTATTGAAAATATTTCTCATAATCCTTAGTCCAGTTGAACTTCACAACCTTCTTGGTCAATCCCCTTAAGTGGCACTGCTAGGCATGACAGGTCCTGAATGAATCGCCTTTAATAGCCAACTATCCCTAAGAATCTATTTATGTCAAACACATTATTGGGATTCCCCCAAAAAACTATGGTGCTCACCTTCTCTAGTTTAACTGATACACTTTCCTCAGATATGATATGACCCAATAAGTGAACCTTGATACTCTAAAAGTGGAATTTGCCGAGCTTCGCATATATCTTGTGATCTCTCAGTGTGTTTATCATGATCTCAAGATGATTGGAATGTCCGTGTATAGTGTGAGAATACAATAAGATGTTATACATAAATACTACCACAAAGGAATCAATATACTAGTGGAAAACCCGATTCATTAAATCCATGAAGACTTCAGACATGTTCATCAGACCGAAAAACATGACTAGATTATCATACAAGATGCACCTACTCTAGAACACTATATGTGGTATATCTGATGGCCTCAAAAAAACTTGATGTTTTTCTGAAGTCAAATCTATCTTGGAGAAAAATGTTGATCCTCAGATCTGGTCAAAGAGGTCATTTATCCAAGGAAATGGATACCGATTCTTCACCATAATCTAGTTCAATTGGAATTAATCCACAAAAAACCTAAGGGTACTATCTTCCTTCTAGGTAAAAAGGACAAGTGAACCCCAAGGAGTTGTACTAGGTCTAATAAAACCATTATCCTATAAGTCTTTGAGCTACTTATTAAGTTCCTTGAGCTCTGTAGGTTCCATTCTATACAGAGTAATGGGCACTGGTGCCACACCTGACACAAGATCTATGGTGAAATTGACCTCTCTCTTAGGAGGTAAGCTAGAGAAATATTCAGGGAATATTTCCATGAAACAATACACAACTGGAGGAAACTGCATGAGCTATAAACCCTGCTCTCTCATGAAGAGACTAGCCATCTGGGTTGTTACTCCACCAAGCCTAGTACACTTGAGTCCAGATCAACTTTCTTGGAGATCCCATTCACCCTTATGGATATATGTGCTTCCCTTGGGTGATGTGAAAGATACCTATTGATGATAGAAATCCACTTGGGATTGATAAGTCAAAAGCCATTCCATACTGAGAGTGACATTGAAGCTAGTTATCTCAAGGATAAAGAAACTCCATAGGAAATAGTACCCACCTATTTCAAGGGGGAATTCCTTGCACTGACATATACCCTCTACTTGAACTACCAATGGAATGTTAAGGGTCATAACACCATTGAAGTACTCTATCACTAAGCCCAGACTTCCCATGATTTCAATAGATAGAAAAGAGTGTGATGCACCTATATCAAATAAGAAAGATACTGGATTAGAGGCTACTAGAATAGTACCTCTAACTATAGACGGACATGGATTCTGATCCTCAGGTATAGGTTGAACTACATACATGTGGCCTAAACCATGACCCTAAGATATTTTCTAACTAGCCTAAGCTAGTCCACTCCACTGATGATGAAATTCTTAAGCCTTACCACCTTAGCTATGACCACCTATGCGGGATGAATGGCATGCAGAAGACCATATTCCTACCCAATGAGGTGTTTTTAATCCTTCACCTGAAGGTGGTTCCAGCATAGAATCCTATTCAGTTGGTATTGAAAGAAAATATTGATAGAAATGTTGGAGGTGACCCATCCTACCACAATCCCAAAATTCAATCATGTTCCATGTACACTAGGGATTCTTATGACCTAGCCTACCACACTAGTGACACACCACAATGCTATCGATTCATGGCACCTGGATGGTACTTCCCCCACATGTACCCTCAAAATATTTCTTTCTATCATTGGATAAACCACTAATCTACCTGGAAGCTGAACTACCCTTCTTCATGTCACCCGATTCCCTCATCTTCTTCTTAGTGATGAGGTCCTGGTTCACAATCTCTAAAATAATAGTCAACTGGAAGACATTCACATGAGATCATATGGAATAAACAATCCCACCCTTAAATCTCCTCTTATTAGTCATCTCATCATCATTCAAGGTCAATGAAAAGCATTGTAATTTGGTGAAATGAGATGAATATTCCATCACTGACATGCCACCTTGATTGAGGTGCATGAATTTTTGTACATGACCTATCCTCAAGGTCTGAGGAAATAAGTAGTATAAAAATTCCATCTGGAAGACCTCCTAGATCATACCTTTATATCGACCATCCTAGGATAGAATGTCCCACCAATGCTTGGAAGAGTCACGTAGCATGTAGGTCATGAGCTTGACCCTCCGATATAGAGGCATCTTGATATGCTCGAAGATATAAAATTTAGCCTCTAGACATGATTTAACATCCTAAGGTCCACCATCCCCCGAGAATGTGAGAGGATACTACTACTGGATCTCACGGTTCATCTTTGCCATAAAAGGGGAAGGTCAAGGAGCACCCTAAACTGATTGCCTAAAGTGAAGAAAACTTTCCCATAACTGAGCATCAACACCTAGTAGGAGATCCATAGGAGGTTCCTCAGGTGGCACTATCATGAGCGGCTTTGGTCCCACCACATTAAGAGTATGCTCAACGCCACTTTCCTAGAATATAACATGAGGTAATAATAGTGGCATAGATCTAAAATTTCCAAGTGCATTCCTCAGATAGAATTCATAATAGATAAGGAAATTGGTAAGAAAGGACAGACATAAGGCTATCCTACTAAATAAACACACCCCTCTTCCTGCTCCTAGATATAGGTATGGGTAATAGAAACAAGTCATAGAAGTATCATAAGAAGACATGGCCTACAACCCAATACTAAGGTCATGTCAGGCTATGGTATCACATTTTCCACATAAGGTAACCATTTAACTCTTTTTTTTTTAAATTCTGTACTCATTTTAATTTATTTAGATTCATTATTATTTAATTTGGTTATTAGCATCCTGATCCAGTTAATTTCATCACCAATTCCAATTCATAAGGACCCATAAACCTTGTAAATTGAAATTGGTGTGTTAAATAATTGTATCCTAACCCTTACACTAGAGAATAAGTGTAATAGGACATAATTGTGATTTGATCAGACAAGCTGTTGTTGGCACCTTCCAATCAAACCAACCAATGTGGAATTATTGGTCAACTGAACCAATTATGCCATAATAGAGAATAAAAGCACACTGCAAGGCATAACTAACAAGTCATAAAAAACAATCACATGCAAAATAAACAATGTAAACAAAAAATTAGACATGGATTGGCATAATTCATAAAAATTTAAATCCTATGGATCTTAGTATGATGCATAATTCATTATTCCCTTGTATCATTAGGCCATGGATAAATGAACCATTTTAAAAAATATTAATAATATCACAAAACAAGTGTGTCACCAAATGGAGAAGTCCATGAAATGGTAACAATTCAAGAAATAAAACACTACTATAGAAATAGTATTTCAAGCCCCTTGACATAGGCGACCACATTTGGCAATCGCTATTGGTGGCCTATAGGGACCACCAAAGGCGGTCGCTGGGCTTTGCAAAAAAAAAAAAACCCTTCGTCGCCCCCTCCCCCAACGATTCCCCTACCCATGCGATTCCCCTACTCATCCCCTCACCACCTCCCATCCCCCATCCCCTCGCCTCCCTCTTCCCTCCACCCATCCCGCATCCCCCGTCCCCTCACTGCCCTCCACCCCCCGCCCATCCCAGTCCCCCATCCCCTCGCCGCCCTCCGCCCATCCCTTATCCCCCGTTCCCTCGCCGCCCTTTACCCCCTCACCGCCCGCTCCCTGTCCCCTCACCGCCCTCTACTCTGGCTCCCTGCTATCCCCCATCCCCTCCATCTTTATCCCCTCCCTCGCTGCACCGCCGCCACCCATCCCCTCCCTCACCGTCCCCTCCCTTGCCGCACCGCCGCCTCCAGGTCCCCTTCCTCCCTACATGGCCACTGCCCGTCCCGTCACTGCTTCCATCTATCTACTCCGGCTCCCTATGGTCCTCCGTCCCCTCCCCCGTCATCCCACCCTCACTTCACTATTGCCACCTCACCGCCTCCTTCTCTGGATCTCTGCCGCCGCCGCTCGTCCCCTCCCTCACCGCACCACCTCCGTCTCCCCCTCCGCTGCCTCTCCTCTCCCTCATAGCACCGCCTTCGGCTCCCCTCCCTTCCATATTTATAGCTCAATCAGTTATGCCCTAATTTCTGTTTAGTAGTTTTGATTTTGGGAAATTTAAAACACAAATTTGGCATGCATGAATATTATATGAATATTGTGTGTGAATAAAAAGTGTGGAAATGGAAGTTCGTGTGTATACGGGCTTCTGTACATATGAAACAATGTGTCTTGACAATGTGTGTATGAGGTACTTCACACTTTACTTGAGGTTTGTAAGTTACATACAATGTTTTAGTCCATATATATTTTGACTGAATTAATATTAAGTTGCATTGTTATTTGATTTATACCATTCTTGAGTTTTATCACATGTCTCTCTGTGTGTGTATCTCATGAGAAAATGTTTGAGGTTTGACCACATGTGTGTGCTTGCATATCCCATGAGAAACATGTTTGAGTTTTATCACATATGTGTGTTTCGATACTATATGTTATTATTAATATTATATATTCTTCCTCTATATGATATTCCATGTTTCAATGTGATGTACTTTGTATATATTTTATATTGTGTTGTTCTATGTATGGTACCAATGTTACTGGTGTACTTATTGTGGCTCAGTAGCTCTTAAGGGGGAGCATGATAAAATGATGTATGTTCCATGAAGATTGTACTGAGATAACACAAGTCATGATATATTGGTATTTTTTTGTTTGGAATTGTATATATTTGATGTCATCCTGGATATAGATTAGTTAGTTTTCCATAAATTAGAGATTGATTGTTATCATTGATGGTTACTCTGTACTACCTCTGATGGCACAAAGGTAGTGTGAATCTCATAGGTAGTGAGACATTATTTGTACAAAGATACAATTTCTATGAGTTTGAGAAGACTATACATATTCTTGCGTGAAGTATTCATTATTTTATCAAAATATGATTAGGGACTCTTGAATATAGAATCATCATTAGATTTACCATACCAAATGATGACGATGACATGGGCTTTCACTTACATTCCATTATCTATTCTCTTGTTTATTATTCAGAGATATAATTTGATTATTTTATCAATGGTCCACAATCAATTGGTTAGTATTTATTTTAAATATATTTGATATGAAAAATTCATGTAATAAGTCTTGTGTAAATATTTGTTATACATATATTATTATGGATAAGAGTTGGATTGATCTTCCAAATAGAACGTTTAGAGAATATTTCAATGGAATTATGCAGTTTATTGAGTTCACTAGAGGATTTGAAAATGACTATATTAGTTGTCCATATATAAAATGTGCTAACAGATATCAATTCACATGAGATACTGTGAGGAAGAACCTATTCTTTAACGGATTTCAGAAAAATTATAAGAGTTGGACTCATCATGGAGAAGAATATATTCATTTTCAAAATACAGATGCAGTTCAGATGGATTTTTATGCAAGGATGAATGATCCAATGCATGAAATGCTTATTGAAATGGTACGCGGGTTGGATCCTGAAGGCATTGACATCTAGAATCTTGAGACCGGTGAGATAAATCTTCGCTCTGGTGTAGATCGTAATTCGAGGAGGTTTTATGAAGCACTTGATGATGCAAAAACATAATTATATCCTAAATGTACTTCTTACAATAAATTGTCGTTTATTGTGGAGTTGTTCCATTTGAAGACTTTGAATCAGTAGTCAGACACATCATTCGACATGCTGTTGGTGTTATTGAAAAAGGTTCTTCCTGTCGACGCTAAGATTCTTGAGTCTTATTACCATGCTCGTAAGTTGATAGAGAACTTAGGTTTTACATATGAGACCATAGATGCATGTGGAAACAACTGTATGTTGTTTAGAAAGAAAACTTCCAATTTGGACATTTGTATGGTTTGTGGCGCTTCTAGGTGGAAAGAGAACAGGGTAAATCAGAATCATCAAAATCAGATTGCGATATAGGGGAAACTGATTATCATAAATCAAATGAATTACTTTCCCCTTAAACCGAGGTTTTAAATATTTTTTATTTCATCTAAAGTTTTTAATTTAATGATATGGCATGCATAAAGAATTCATGAAAGTGATATGTTAACCCACCTGACAGACTCTCATGCATGGAAGGATTTTGATAAGAGACATCCCGAATTTGCTAAAGATATTCGTAATGTCTGATTGGGGTTGACAGCAGATGGTTTCAATCCATTCAAGTCTATGGTTGGTGCAACTCATAGCACATGGCCCGTGGTGTTGGTTCTGTATAATCTTCCTCCATGGATTTGTATGAAGCAATAATTTTTATCACTTCCCACTCTTATTGATGGACCTAGAAGTTTGGGGGATAAGATTGAAGTTTACCTTCAGCCATTTATTGATGAGTTGAATGAATTTTGGGGTGATGGTGTGATGACTTATGACTGTGAAACGAATGAAATGTTAAAACTACAGGCTGCTTTATTGTGGAAAATCAATGACTTCCCGACTTATGAAAATTTATCATGATGGAGTACGAAAGGAGAATTTGATTGCCCTTGTTGCAATAAAAGTAAAAAATATGTATGGCTTAAACATTCCAAAAAATGGGCATACATGGGTCACAAACATTTTCTCCCCCCTCAGCACAGGTTTAGAAAGGACAGAGTGGTATTTGATGGTTCTAGAGAGTTCATCCCAGCACCAAAGATCATGACAAGAGTTGAAATGTTATTGTAGATTGATGAAGAAAACATCCACACGATATATGAAATTTAGGATTTTGTGGCTCATCCATTACATAATATTCATGTTGCGGGTAGGCAGTGCAGTCACAATTGGAAAAATAAAAGTATTTTTTTATAGTCTTCTGTATTGGAAAACTAACATGCTAAGGAATAATTTGAATGTCATGCACATTGATTTTTTTTTGTGATAATATATTGTGGATGATTTTAGGTGTCAATGGAAAATAAAAGGACCATGTTAATGCACGTCGTGATTTGGAAGAAATGGGTTTAAGGAAACAGTTGCATTTACAGTTAGCTAAGGGAAACAAGGCATATATGTCTACTGCATAGTATATGATGACTACAAAGGAGAAAGAGACATTTCTTTCCATTTTGAAGATGCTCAAGGTGCCCTATGGTTACTCTTCTAATATTTCAAAGTGTGTGAATTTGACAAGAAGGACATTGCAAGGGTTGAAAAGTCATGATAATCACATACTACTTTAGCAGTTGATTCCAATAGCAATTTTTGATTATTTATTCCCCAATTTTTTTTTCAGGTGTTAATAAGATGATTAATTTTTTTGGATAGCTTTGTTTAAGAAATCAACAAATGATTGATTTAAAAAGTTTGCAGGACCGAATTGTACTTATGCTTTGTAACTTTGAGAAACTATTTCCCCCCTCATTTTTCGATGTTATGGTTCACTTGACAGTGCACCTAACTAATGAAGTAATGGCTACTGGTCTAGTGAAATTCAGCTGGATGTATCCTATTTAGCAGTATTTAAGTACATTGAAACAATTTTTACGTAACAGAGCTTGTCCAGAGGCATAAATAGCAAATGGTTATTTGATGGATGAGTGTACTACTTTCTATTCAGAATATATTATAGATGTTGAAACAAAATTAGATAATCCCTCTCGAATTCATGATGGTCTAGTTGGAGAAGGAACCATATTTGATATGTACAACATCGAGTGGATACAAGCGCGTCGATATATCTTGTTCAATACTCAATAAGTTGCACCATTAATGCAGTAAGTGTCTTATCACTTTTATTATTTAACTTTTACATGTTTTGTTTTCATAAGTTGATCATTTAAACATCGCATTATCATTTACAGGAAACACATTAATGAGATAAAAGAAGATATGTATCATACGACTGAGTATCCAATTCAACAATATCAATATGCGTCATTTCATGATTGGTTCAAGGATTTTGTACGTATAAAGTGATTTTTATTATGAGTGAAGTTTTATACTAATTTATTTCTACATAAATCATTATTTAATTCTATTCATTATGTAGGTTCATAAGTTGAGGGAGTTAGGGGACCCCACACTAACTGAAGAATTTATCCAACTGACTGAGATTCTATCTATAACGGCTCATCATTATAAAGCTATAGATAGTAATGGTTTTTTATTTCTCATGTTGACGACAAACGAGAAACATAAAATAGTGGCATCGGTTGTCCATTCGTCGATTCTGGTTATTACTATGGTCAATTGATCGACATCATTGAAGTTGTATACACACAAAGGTTGAAGTGCATATTGTTAAAGTGTAATTGGGTTTATCTATTGCATGGATGTAAAGTTGATCAATATCAATTTCCATTGGTGAATTTTAACTATATGTTATAAAAAAATGAATGAGTTGATAATGAACATTTCATTTTGACATCACAAGTGGAACAAGTATTCTTCGTTACTTTGCCTTCGAATCCAAGTTAGTAAGTTGTTGTGAAAATGTCCCAGTGAGGAGTGTTTTTATTTGAACAAGATGAACCCGAGACTGTTCCCTTTGTTTCCCAACATCTTGATCAACATACCGTAGTTCAATGTGTAGAAGATATTTATTGGTTCAGAGCGGCCATTGAAGGAGAAACGATCGATTTTCATGTTTAATGAAAGGTATAATTGTTTTCCTACTATTTATTATTGAATATCCTAGGATATCCTAAATTATCTAACCATTTTATAAATCCATGTAAGTTTTAATCCTCACTTTTGGAAGTTTATAAATTTATAAATATTTAGGGTGATTTCTGTTTTGGTATCTTCATGTTATTGTCGGTGTATCTTCCCATTGAGGTATTCTTCATTTGGTTCATGTGCTTCTTGAATTTTTATTAATTCAATCTGAAATTTGGCTATGCATTGATTGGTTTTGTACATAATTTTATATCTGTTTTGTTAACTTTATGATTTTTTAAAATCCATTTACAACTAATTATTCAATCCCTTTTTGTTTTATTAACAACTGTATAAATTTGATTTTTTTAAAAACAATACAATTTATCTTTTGGACACTTTGGATAGTCCCCTTAATAATGTTTTCTATGACTGCAGGCATGTCGGGGGAAGAGGCAGCAGATCCACATCATCCATCTGAGCCATCTACGTCTTAGGGTCGAGGTATGTTTGAATGTAATTGTGGTTATTTTTTATGTAACTGATAAACATATATATATATATATATATTTACAATGTCAGTCAAATTATATATAAAATTGTTTTCAATAGAATCAGACTTGACCGCTTCTTCCTCTCGCAAGAGAGGCCCTGGTCATGTAATTTTATCATGGAATTCCGACACAATGTTTGATGTTTCCTTTGATGAGATATTTCATCCCGTGGGACTGAATGCCCCTGTATTTATTCTTCAAATGGGTCATATCATACATGACTCAAATCAATTTCCATTGACCACACGTGACTGTGCTTTTATCCCTCAGTACACATTAGATCGTCTTTGGAGGGAGGTTTAGGTAAGAAGACCATTTTAATTTCTTCTCTATGTATAAACAATACTAACATATGTGATTTTTTTTCTTAAATAGAATAATATGAAAGTATTCCATGATGAGTTTCAGCCTGTGTGTATGAGAAAATTCCATAAGATGTGGAAATATTATAAAGGCAATGTCAAGAGTGACCACTGGGTACCAAATGTGGGTGCCCCAGACATTCTGGAAAAAGTCCTGAGAGGTGTTTTCCCGGCTCATGGCATGACTTAGTTGCATATTGGTTTACTGAGGGTGTTGTGGTTATTATATTTATTTTTATATTTATATTTTCAATAATGTGTGCTTTGTTTGAAATTTGAATTAATTGAATATAGGAGGTATCATCACGCCATTCTGAGAATCGAGCATTGTAGGGACCACCTCACAGGCTCAGGACTTGTCACATGTCTCAGATCCGACATGAGGTATTTATTATTCATTTTTTAATTTATTAATTAATATGGTTTTGTGTTTATATTCTGTTCGTATACAGTTACGAGAGCAAGGTGCACCGACAGATAAAATGTATGTGTGAATGAGGACTCATGATCAAAATGATCTAGAGGTTGCAACATTGATAGTAAGTGCTTTTAATCATTACCAATACTTCAATAAATCTGTATATTAACATATATATGTATATATATTTAAATATTGAACATGATCAATTTGAAGCTGAGTTAGAACAGCTGCCAGAGGACTATCAAAAGCTTCCCATGTGAAGGGATGAGATCTTCTATCACATTATTGGTTGGGAAGGGAATGGATATAGTTTGAACTATGGAACATGGATTCCTCATTTTGTAGTATCACGTTTTGCAGTTGTAGGTCCTGCTATTGCTCAGATGACATAGCAGTTGTCTGATTTTGAGGCACAACTGCACGCTTCCGAGGAGGTAAATGCGCAATTGATCACTGAGGTTAGAACACTGCAGGAATATGTGCATCCAGGTGATGGTGAAAGGGATAATATGATGCAGATTTATACTAAATTTATTTATTTACTTTATATTTTTTTATGAAAATATTCCTAATTTTTATTTGTTGTAGGCCCCTGGACCACTGGATAGAGGTAGCAGTCATGACCACGCATGATGCATCATATTCACGAGGTGTGTTTCCTTTTTATTGGTGGGGTTGTTATTGATGTTTCAAAAGGTAAATTTATTTTTCTTAGTGATGATCAAGAAGAATTTAATGTTTTTAGGAAGTCCACACTTTTGGTGAGTTTCAAGTTAATTGATGTGTTTGAATATGTCTTTAGAGTCGGGATAAGAAAGGATACTCATGGAAATTTTGTTTGGGGGGTGTTGGGAGATATCTGGGGGGGGGGTATGGAGTGGGCTGTTCGGGTGGGTGGGGGTTGGGAGCTGGCATGTGCGTCGCAACGCGTGCAAATTTGCAATATTTATTTACCTACTAACTACTGTAGAAGTGGCGAGCAGGGTCGAACCATAGAGAGAATGTGAGTAGACACTAGAAATTTCCTTTTGGAAGAATGTTCAGGCAGATGGGCTTTAATTGTGTGATTAACAACTAAGTTCTAAAAAAACTAAATTACTATTTTAATAATGACTATTTAAATTAACTAAAACTATATAAGTGAACTAATATTTGAAAGAAACTGGTAGATATGGAAGTGTCAGAGTCGTGACATCCGTTCAAGTGCATGCAATGTCAATTATTTAATTCCCACATTTGAATATTTATTTATCCAATTATTACTGATTTCAAATTTAATCAAAATACTATCTGGTCTCGTTCTCTGATGTTAGACAGTATTTTAATGTTTACACAAATTATCCGTCATTTCGTTCTCTTCCCTGACGAATAATTTGCACGTCATTATAGCACTGAATCACTTGGTGAAATACGTCGACCCGTTTCTCACAAAGTTGAAGTATCTACCTGCGTCGGGTTTGCTCACATGTGATCACTTATTCAGTATCACTCACACAAGTTTGAAGAATCACACACACAAAATATTAATTTTCCAATAAATATATTTATTTATTCATAATTCTCTCACGCGCTTGATCGAATTCCAAATAAATAAATTCTCTGATGAACCCCCGTTTGTGATTACTTATTAGGTATCACATGAACGGGCACCAAAGCATGTGTAAAGAGCCCAAATGACAATTAATTTAAACTCAGATACAATTAATTAAATAAACATCCAATTAAAATCAATTTAAAAGTCAATCAAACATAGGAATAAATTAACGACATGCATTTACCGTCACTTTTGTCACAACTCCAACACAAATGAATTAGCCTGCCATTGCGACGACACGACACATAAAATAATTAATAGAAGATATCACCATGCTCGTGTCATTTCTATGATCGCCGCGAGATTATTTCAATGATTTCAAAATAATAATCATCGCTCCACTCCGTGCATTCGCTGACACCACACTCGAATACAACCACCGCACCGCTGAAAATATAATCTGATCTGCGCTTGGTCTCGCCGTGCGACGTGAATCACCGGAAGACAAGTGAACGTTCCGAACCTCCACTACATCGATGATGCTGTATATTGAAGTCAAAGGTGGATTTTCTCTGCTTCGGATCTAGGGGAGCCCGCAGCTGTGGCCGGTGTACCTGCTGCACCCTGAAGTGGCCGAGAAGGGAAGGTGGGGATGGCTTGAGGTGAGGAGGGCGCTGGTTATCCAAGGGAAATGGGGCGGCGGAGTCCAGCGGTATTAGGGTGAGAGTTTGGGGGCCGAGGGTGTGATAAGGGAGCGGAGGAGTGATGCGGTGCGAGGTCTTCAGACTGGAGGCGTGCGACGGGTCCAGCGGGGGTGACAAGCTAGAGATGGGAGGCGGCCGGATGGGTATGGGAGGAGGCCGGATAGATGTGCTAGGGAGAGAATAGGGAGAGGGAGCGGGTCCATGGTTGGGAGATGGGGGGGGGGGGTAGAGGATGGAAGCCAAGGGGAGGCGCTGGGAAGTGGATCGGGGTAGGGAGGATTAGGCGGTAGGGGAATAGGAGGGGAGGCGGTGGATTTTGGGGGTGAGAAAGGGGAGGGACCGGCGGGTGAGATGGGGGCACTGGAATGGAAGAGGTGGATGGAGTGATATTGGAGAGAGGGATTTAAAAAGAGTGGGGTGGTGTGGAGGATAAAGGGGATGAGGGGGAGATTGGAGAGAGAAAATGGATAAAAAAGAGTGGGGTGGCGTGGAGGAGTGGAGCAGGTCAAGGGGAGGGGGTTGGCATGGGTAGTTAGGGGGGATAAAAATAAAACAAAAAAAATGTTAATTTCAAATTAAAAAAACTAATTAAATATAATATTACTATTAAATATAATAATAAACTAATACCAAATACTATTTTATTAATTCAAAAAAACAATGAAATAAAATAAAATACAAATAGAGAATTAAAATATATACATACTAATAAAATTAATAATATAAACTAAACTAAAATTAGAGAAACTAATAATAATAATAATAATATAGTGTTAAATATAAAATTACTATAACTAATACTAAATTACTAATATAAGTATATAAATTAACTAAAAATTATCAAAATATCTAAACTAATACAAAACTACAAAAATAAACTAAAAATATAAAAATTGGTCAAACTAATTAATTAAAACTATGTTAGAAAATTATAAAAATACATGTAAAGTCCATGTAAATCAAATCCCCCAAACTTAAACTTTTTCACTTCTGGGAAAAACAATAAAAAAAAACACATGTGGTCATAGACAAATCAAAACATCAAAATTATAAGTTCAAAATTCTTCAATCTCATTTACCCATAAAATATCATGCTTCATTTAAAACTTCAATTTTCATAAATCATTTTTCTTTCTCTTGCATTCTATTCAAAACAAGTACGTGCACTCATGTATCATGTGACCTACCTTGCCATTACACTCATTGCTCGAAAAAATTGACCAAAGTTTTTCTCAGTTATCATACACATGCATGCTTACCATAGGCTTGCCATGAAATTTGCATCTCCACTAGTGGAAAAGAATGCCCCAATCTTAAGGACTTATCATGAGGTTCAAATGTTTCTGAAGCTGTGGGACAGTGGGTTAAAAAAAATTGACATCTTTTTGGTAAAAAGGAGGGTTGAATCTTGAAATAAATGCATGATATATGTCAATCCAAATGTCTCCCTCAAAATCGCGCTCCCCCACACTTAAAACGCTGCTTGTCCCCAAGCATGTGATAATCCAATGTTTCATTCTTTTTTTTCTTTTTTTTAAGACACAACTCACTCAAATAATATGGTCAGGAGAAACTGGTGAGTATCAACTCAAAACCCCATGAAATAAATGCCAGACAATAATCCCAAAGAATGGCACACAAGTAGTGTATATGCTGTAATATCTCAATAAAGGTAGGTCATATAGAAAACTCTCTAGTTCCTGGAGTAATGAATCATCACTTTTATAGGTATCCCCAAAAGAGAGGGCTACCGTGTAATGACCACCAATGTACTCATTGTTGGAACCAAAAGGATTCTATATTCCTATATCAAAATATATGTAATGAATGTGGCTACTGTTAAAAGTAACTCATATGATAAAGATGGGATAATGTCAATCCATGTACATCAAATGACTCACTGCCCTTCGAAGAACCCTCTCCATGAGTAAATCTCTCCCCCACACTTAGATTGAAAAATATCATGCAAAAAATCAAGAAACTGGTAGGGAAGGGTATTGGCTTGGGCTCATCCTAAAAGGCTACTTCATGGCTTCTAAGGGCTATACGATGGAGAAAATGTATGGGTGGATCAATGGGTCAATAGGGATAAAAAAATCAAACAGATGCCTCGATCATTTTAGTGAAACTTTTAAAAATTCCTATCAATTTGATGGAAAAACATGGAAAGTTCTAGAAGACAAAACATGGTTGAGATTCCCTCAAGAAAAAGATAAAAAAAATGATGTAAAATGGGCCAGAGTCCTCACGGGTATGGAAATATAATGTTGTACAACACATATGAGAATGAGTGTAAATAAGTTTCCCAAAAATATACAAGTTTGTCAAAAAAAAAATTCGAAGAATAAAATAATATCAGCAATCATCTAAGTCATGAGAGCAAGGATCAAAGAATTCCAAACAAGAATGAGGTGTTCAAACTGTCTAGGGACACAAGTGGTATGTTTCTGACTGTGTTGCGACAAAAATACAGCGGATTTCATGTGGGTTCATCAATTACAAGAATGTTAGTTTTTTTCAAAATTTTCTTGTTTTTTTTGTTTTTTTGTTAGTTTACATGGTGTTTTTGGAAGCATAAAATATGGAAACAAAAAAACTTCCTTGTGTAAGTGAAGATTGACACAGAGAGGCTGTTTGTATCCGATGAAGCTCCAGAAATGGTATACCTGTAAAACCTACACATTGACAGCACATACTCGCATCATATCAAAGAAGTCACACCATAATCAATAGAATGTGGATGATAAAAATATTTATGATGAATTTAAATCAAATACTGTGCCGGGAGAAAATAGATTGCGGTAAATGCATGCCATTTTATTTAAAATAAAACTAAATGAAATGAAATTAAATGCAGTGAAAAGAAAACAAACAAATGATGGGTTTCCTCCCATTGATAGCTAAGTTTACTTCGTCTTCAGGCAGACGTTGTTGAAACTCCACCAGGATCGAACGGAAATGTAAACCATGCATCTGCTTCTTTTTCAGTAGGAGTGTGGAATCCATTCGTTGAAGATGAGTTTATCTTGCAAGCTGCAAAAAATCTCAATGGAATCTTGTTAGAATAATGGATGTGTGGAATGAAATGAAAATATGCCAAATCATAAGGGAATGAATATACCTTGCCTGAAGAAAGACTCATCGAATAATTGAATTTTGGGAAAAGGCCGTCAATGGAAAGATCAAGAAGATTAACTCCTTGAACATACACAGGTGAAAAAGTGTCATTACCAGACTCCTTCAGTGGTTCGCTTATATCCATCACATCCTTGAATGAAGTATCTGGGTTGATGATGTATCCTAATTCGTTTTCACAGCCAACTACTAGCACAGGGAAATCTACTGGTTTCCAACTCAATTCATGCTATATGGTTTCATTGATTGTGACAAGGTCAAAAATATTGTTAGCATATGTGGGTATTTTAAGTGAAGTGTTTTTAACCTCGACACATGGAGCAAGTGACGCATGATCAATTGGAGAAGATGACTCCATTGTATCAAGAATGAAATCTTTTTCAATATTTTCTTCTATACCACCCTCATCATAATTCTCTGTAGGCACATGTGCCACCATGAACTCAGGATCCTCCAAGTAATCCCATTCTTCCATTGTTTCTAGAAAATTATGAGTGTTCTCTACCACCAATGCTGATTGATTCTCCGACTCCAGAAATGTTTCAGAATTCTACATATTAGAAAAAGTTTCAGACTCACAATTATTTTCAGAAAGAGGTGATTCAATGTCATTTGAATTGATGTCCTCTTGAGTGTGGAAATCCATTGTCTCTTGGTTTAATTCTGAATCTATCATGGTAAATAATGGTCCTAGTTTAATGTACTCTTCATCCTCAAAAGGTTCAATTTGATAAACATTGAATGTTTTCATTTTCACTTTGGGATGGGTGGGTTGTGAACTCCCATAAGGACATGAAATCAAATTTTTCAAGGGACCAGTATGTTCAACATGGCGGAAGACCAAACTCTCATATTCTTCAAATGTGATTAGATTGGAAGAATTATTTTGTGACGGAGGGGAATCATTAATTTTATGACAAGAAGGAAGATCAATCTCATTATCAGACTTGGAACATGGATGTTGTTCAAATGGAACCTCTATTGTACTCTCCTCAAAAGAATTGTTTTGAATCAGATCATCAAGTGGTAATGAAGCATCTAGTTCAGAAATATGATTCATTTTATTTACTAAATTCTTTAATTGATTTTCTAGATATTTTGTTGAGGAAAGAAACTTTGCATTGCGTTCAATTTGAAGTTCAAACCTCTGATTGGTCTCAGTGATTGCACAATGCAACATGTGCTCAATTATTGAATCATTTGTTTGACATGAATTATTAAGTTCTAAATTTTCAGGAATGCATTGAATTTGAAAATGATCAACAGATGTATAAGGACTTGTTTCATAGCATGGAGAAATATTCTCATATGGATTATAGCATAGACTTGAATAAAGATCATTGAAATAAACGGGATTACCTGGATAGCTCATGTGTGGTGAATCATTATACGTCATACCTTGAGTTGGGGATGCATAGGGCGGGTACTGGTTGTAATTGTGTGGTGCGGCCCACGTCATTTTGAACTTCTGGGTGTCTTGAAAATCCCTGCAATGAAAAATTCCCAGAGTAGTAAACTGTTTTTTTTAGTTTTTAGTTTTTTTAACCTAAATCACTCTTTTAAAGGAACTCCTAATGCTACTATTCTCCCCGGCAACGGTGCCGGAAATTTGGAACGTGCGTTGAAATGCATGAAAATTTGCAATATTTATTTACCTACTAACTACTGTAGAAGTGGCGAGCAGGGTCGAACCACAGAGAGAATGTGAGTAGACACTAGAAATGTCCTTTTGGAGGAATGTTCAGGCAGATGGGATTTAATTATGTGATTAACAACTAAGTTCTAAAAAAACTAAATCACTATTTTAATAATGACTATTTAAATTAACTAAAACTATCTAAGTGAACTAAGCTATGAAAGAAACTGCCAGAGATGGAAGTGTCAGAGTAGTGACGTCCGTTCAAGTGCATGCAATGTCAATTATTTAATTCCCACATTTGAATATTTATTTATCCAATTATCAACGATTTCAAATTTAATCAAAATACTATCTGGTCTCGTTCTCTGATGTTCGACAGTATTTTAATGTTTACACAAATTATCCATCATTTCTTTCTCTGTCCTGATGAATAATTTGGGCGTCATTATAGCACTGAATCACTTGGTGAAATACGTTGACCCGTTTCTCACAAAGTCAAAGTATCTACCTGCGTCGGGTTCGCTCACATGAGATCAATTATTCAGTATCACTCACACAAGTTTGAAGAAGCGCACGCACAAAATATTAATTTTCCAATTAATATATTTATTTATTCAGAATTCGCTCGCGCGCTTGATCGAATTCCAAATAAATAAATTCTCTGATGAACCCCCATTCGTGATTACTTATTAGGTATCACATGAACGAGCACCAAAGCATGTGTGAAGAGCCCAAATGAAAATTAATTTAAATAGAGATACAATTAATTAAATAAACATCCAATCAAAATCAATTTAAAAGGCAATCAAACTTAGAAATAAATTAACGACATGCATTTACCGTCACTTTTGTCACAACTTCAACACAAATGAATTATCCTGCCATCGCGACGACATGATACATAAAATAATGAATAGAAGATATCACCATGCTCGTGTCGTTGCTATGATCACCGTGAGATGCCGTCAACGATCGAAAAATAATAATCATCGCTCCACTCCGTGCATTCGCTGACTCCACACTCGAATCAAACCACTGCACTGCTGAAAATATAATCTGATCTTCGCTTGGTATCACCGTGCGACGTGAATCTCCAGAAGCCAAGTGAATGTTTCGAACCTCTGCTGCGTTGATGATGCTGTATATTGAATTCGAAGGTGGATTTCCGTTGCTTCGGATCTAGGAGTTCGCGCAGCTGTGGCCGGTGTACCTCTGCACCCTGAAGTGTCCGAGAAGGGAAGGTGTGGATGGATTGAGGTGAGGAGGGCACTGGTTATCCGAGGGATATGGGATACAAGAGTCCAGCAGTATTAGGGTGAGAGGTTGGGGGATGAGGGTGAGAGAAGGGAGCGGAGGAGCGACGCGGTGCGAGGTCTTCGGACTGGAGGCGTGGGGCGGGTCCAGCGGGGTGACGGACTAGAGATGGGAGGCGGCCAGATGGTATGGGAGGAGGCCAGATGGATGTGCTGGGGAGAGAATAGGGAGAGGGAGCGGGTCCGTGGTTGGGAGATGGGGGTGCGGCGGGTAGAGGATGGAAGCCAAGGGGAGGTGCTGGGAAGTGGATCAGGGGTAGGGAGGATGAGGCGGCAGGGGAATAGGAAGGGAGGCAGCGAGTTCTTGGGGTGAGAAAGGGGAGGGGCCGGTGGGTGAGATGGGGGCGCTGGAATGGAAGAGGAGAAGAGAGTGAGATTGGAGAGAGGGATTTAAAAAGAGTGGGGTGGCGTGGAGGATAAAGGGGATGAGGGGGAGATTGGAGAGAGAAAATAGATAAAAAAAGAGTGGGGTGGCGTGGAGGAGTGGAGAGGGTCAAGGGGAGGGGGTTGTCATGGGTAGTTAGGGGGGATAAAAATAAAACAAAAAAAAATGTTAATTTCAAATTAAAAAAACTAATTAAATATAATATTACTATTAAATATAATAATAAACTAATACCAAATACTATTTTATTAATGCAAAAAAAACAATGAAATAAAATAAAATACAAATAGAGAATTAAAATATATACATACTAATAAAATTAATAATATAAACTAAACTAAAATTAGAGAAACTAATAATAATAATAATAATATAGTGTTAAATATAAAATTACTATAACTAATACTAAATTACTAATATAAGTATATAAATTACCTAAAAATTATCAAAATACCTAAACTAATACAAAACTACAAAAATAAACTAAAAATATAAAAATTGGTCAAACTAATTAATTAAAACTATGTTAGAAAATTATAAAAATACATGTAAAATCCATGTACATCAAGAGCTGTCTGGGGGGTATGGAGTGGGATGTTCGGTGGGTGGGGGGTTGGGAGCTATTAGGGTGGGTTGGGAGGGGGGCTGTTCAGGGTGGGGGCTATCCGGGGGGGGGGGGGTTGGGAGTGGGCTGTCCAGGAGGCGGGAGGGGGGTGTTTAGGGGGGGGGGGTTGAGAGTGGCGGGGGTGGGGGGGTGGGTGGGGGGGTGTTGTGTATTAGTGTTGTCTGGCGAGAGGGGGTTGTGGAGGGGGCTGTCTGGTGGGAGTTTTTTGGGACAATTATCCATTAGTCCATTAGGCTAATTTTACATTAGGTCATTGTCCATTATGCCATTAGGCCTATTGGACAATTAGTCATTATTCCATTATTCCATTAGGCCAATTGGATAATCAATCCATTAGAAAAATTTTCCATTTGGCCATTAGGTCATTGGATTTTTTTTCCATTAGGCTATTTATCAATTAAGAAAAATGTCTAAGAGACTATTAGATCGATTGGAAATTATATCCTTAGGCCATTTTTACAGGAGTTCATTAGGAAAATTGACCATTAGTTCATTAGGGAAATTGTTCATTAGGCTGTTAGGCCATTGGGGAAATTGACCAGTTGGCCAATTGTCCAATTGGATGTTAGTCCAAATGGATATTAAGCCATTATGCCATTATTCCAATTGTATAACTAGACAATAGGCCATTATTCCAATTATACAACATATGTGGTGTGCGCGGTACGACCGAATATGTTGTTTTTAACAGTTTGATGTGCTCTAAAAGGGTGCGTTGGGTGGTCAAAACCAGCCGAAAGACCTCGGAATGTCATGAAATCATATGACAATAACCGTGGTGTGAATTGTGAAATGGTTGGGTAGATGGTACGTCAATTGGAGGTGTCATTTGACCGCGGTGACCGGAAACGCATTTCTGGAGTCATAAAACACCAAAACGACGTGTAACGGTCAAATTCAGAGCAAACTTTCTCAGAATGACTTGAAATAACATGAAAACAATAGAAATATTATTCTTGACATGTAGAAGGAGACAACATGTCAATCGGATGTGCGTTGTGCGCGGTTCGACCGAATATGTTGTTTTTAACAGTTTGGTGCGCTCTAAAAGGGTGCGTTGGGAGGTCAAAACCAGTCGAACAACATCAGAATGTCATGAAATCATATGAAAACAACCGTGGTGTGAATTTTAAAATGTTCGGGCAGACAGTACATCAATCGGAGGTGTCGTTTCACCGCAGTAACCAGAAACGTATTTCCGGAGTCATGGCACACCAAAAAGACGTGTAATGGTCAAATTTAGAGAAAAAGTTCTCAAAATGACTTGAAATCACACGAAAACAATAGAAGTATTATTAATGACATGTAAGAGGAGACAAAATGTCAATCAGACCTACGGTGTGTGCGGTACGACCGAATATGTTGTTTTTAACAGTTTGGCGTGCTCTAAAAGGGTGTGTTGGGTGGTCAAAACTAGCCGAACGACCTCGGAATATCATGAAATCATAAGAAAACAACATTGGTGTAAATTTTAAAATGTTTGGGTAGACGGTATGTCAATCAGAGGTGTAATTTGACCGTAGTGACCGGAAATGCATTTTCGGAGTCATAAAACACCAAAACGATGTGTAACGGTCAAATTCAGAGAAAACGTTCTCATAATGACTTGAAATCACACAAAAACAATAGAAATATTATTTGTGACATGTAGGAAGAGACGATACATCAATTGGACATGCGGTGTGCGTGGTACGATAGAATATTTTGTTTTTAATAGTTTGATGTGCTCTAAAAGGGTGCGTTGGGTGGTCAAAACCATCTGAACGACCTCAGAATGTTATGAAATCATACGAAAACAACCATGGTATGAATTTTGAAATTTTCAGGTAGAAAATATGTCAATAGGAGGTGTTATTTGACTGTGGTGACCAAAAACACATTTCTGGAGTTATAACACACCAAAACGACGTGTAACGGTAAAATTCAGAGCAAACATTCTCAAAATAATGTGAATCACATGAAAAAAATAAAAATATTATCCGTAACATGTAGGAGGAGATGAAAATTCAATCAGGCGTGCAATGTGCGTGATACGACCAAATAAGTTGTTTTTAACAGTTTGGCTCGCTCTAAAAGGGTGCGTTGGGTGGTCAAAACCAGCCAAACGACCTCATAATGTCATGAAATCATATGACAACAACTGTGGTGTGAATTGTGAAATGGTCAGGCATACGATACATCAATCAGAGGCATTGTTTGACCATAGTGACCGAAAATGCATTTCCAGAGTCATAAAACACCAAAACGACGGGTAACGGTCAAATTTAGAGAAAATGTTCTCAGAATGACTTAAAATCACACGAAAATAATATAAATATTATTTTTGACATGTAAGAGGAGATGAAATGTCAATCAGACATGCGATGTGTGCAGTACGACCAAATATGTTGTTTTGAATAGTTTGACGCGCTCTAAAAGGGTGCGTTGGGTGGTCAAAACGAGCCGAATGAATTTAGAATGTCATTAAATCATACAAAAACAACTGTGGTGTGAATTGTGAAATGTTCGGGTAGACGGTATGTCAATCAAAGGTATTGTTTTACCACGGTGACCAGAAACGCATTTTCGGAGTCATAAAACACCAAAATAACGTGTAACAGTCAAATTCAGAGAAAACATCCTCATAATGACTCTAAATCACATGAAAAAAATATAAATATTATTTGTGACATGTATTAGGAGGCAGAAAATCAATCGGACGTGCGGTGTGCGTGGTACGACCGAATATGTTGTTTTTAACAGTTTGGCGTGCTCTAAAAGGGTGTGTTGGGTGGTCAAAACCAGCCGAACAGCCTCGGAATGTCATGAAATCATACAACAACAACCGTGGTGTGAGTTGTAAAATGTTCAGGCAGATAGTATGTCAATCAGAGGTTTCGTTTGACCGCGGTGACTAAAAATGCATTTTCAGAGTCATAAAACACCAAAATGACGTGTAATGGTCAAATTCAGAGAAAACATACTCAGAATGACTTGAAATCACACAAAAACAATAAAAATATTATTCGTGACATGTAGGAGAAGACAACACATCAATCAGATGTGCGGTACGCGTGGTATGACCAAATATGTTGTTTTTAACAGTTTGGTGCACTCTAAAAGGGTGCATTGGGTGGTCAAAACCAGTTGAATGACCACGTAATGTCACGAAATCATACGAAAACAAATGTGGTGTGAATTGTGAAATGGTCGGGCAGACGGTATGTCAATCGGAGGTGTCGTTTGACCGCGGTGACTGGAAACGCATTTCTAGAGTCATAAAACACCAGAACGACGTGTAACAGTCAAACTCAGAGAAAAAAAATCTCATAATGACTTTAAATCACACGAAAATAATAGAAATATTATTCGTGACATGTAGGAGGAGACAACACATCAATCGGATGTGTGGTGTGCGTGGTACGACCAAATATGTTGTTTTTAACAGTTTGACGCACTCTAAAAGGGTGCGTTGGGTGGTCAAAACCAGCCGAACAAACTTTGAATGCCATGAAATCATTCGAAAACAACTGTGGTGTGAATTGTAAAATCTTCGAGCAAAAGGTACGTCAATCGGAGGTGTCGTTTGACCGCGGTGACTGGAAACGCATTTCTGGAGTCATAAAACACCAAAACGACGTGTAACGGTCAAATTCAGGGAAAACGTCCTCAAAATGACTTGAAATAACATGAAAATAGTAGAAATATTATTTGTGACATGTAGGAGGAGACGACATGTCAATAGAACGTGCGGTGTGTGCAGTACGACTAAATATGTTGTTTTTAACAGTTTGGTGCACTCTAAAAGGGGGTGTTGGGTGGTCAAAACCAGAAGAACGACCTCAGAATGTCATAAAATCATACGACAATAATCGTGGTGTGAATTATGAAATTTTTGGGTAGACAGTACATCAATTAGTGGATTCGTTTGACTGCGGTGACCAGAAATGCATTTCCCGAGTCATAAAATACCAAAACGACGTATAATGGTCAAATTCAGAGAAAACGTCCTTAGAATGACTTGAAATCACACGAAAAAATAGAAATATTATTCGAGACATGTAAGAGGAGACAGAATTTCAATCGGATGTGTGGTGTGCACAGTACGATCGAATATGTTGTTTTTAACAGTTTGGTGCGCTCTAAAAGGGTGCGTTGGGTGGTCAAAACCAGCCGAACAACCTCGAAATGTCATGTGGGCATGCTCTAAAAGGGTATGTTGGGTGGTCAAAACTAGCGGAACAACCTTGGAATGTCATGAAATCATATGACAATAACCATGGTGTGAATTTTAAAATGGTCGGGCAGACGATACATTAATCGGAGGTGTCGTTTGACCGTGGTGACCAGAAACGCATTTCCGGAGTCATAAAACATCAAAATGACGTGTAACGGTCAAATTCATAGAAAACGTCCTCATAATGACTTGAAATCATAGTAAAACAATATAAATATTATTTGTGAAATTTAGGATGGGACGACACCTCAATCGGACGTGCGGTGTGCACGGTAAGACCTAATATATTGCTTTTAACAGTTTGACGCGCTCTAAAAGGGTGCGTTGGGTGGTCAAAACCAGAGAATGGCCTAAAAATGTCATTAAATCATACGAAAACAACCGTGGTGTGAATTGTGAAGTGTTTGGGTAGACAGTACGTCAATCGGAGGTGTCGTTTGACCGTGGTGACCAGAAATACATTTCCAGAGTCATAAAACACCAAAATGACGTGTAATGGTCAAATTCAGAGAAAACGTCCTCAGAATGAATTTAAATCACACGAAAACAATAGAAATATTATTCATGACATGTAGGGGAGATGACACGTCAATCAGACATGCGGTGTGCGTGGTACGACCGAATATGTTGTTTTTAATAGTTTTGCGCACTCTAAAAGGGTGTGTTGGGTGGTCAAAACCAGCTGAATGACCTCAAAATGCCATGAAATCATACGACAACAACCGTGGTATAAATTGTGAAATGGTCAGATAGACGGTATGTCAATCGAAGGTGTCTTTTGACCACGGTGACCAGAAACACATTTTCGGAGTCATAAAACACCAAAACGACGTGTAACGGTCAAATTCAGAGAAAACGTTTTCAAAAGGACTTGAAATCACACTAAAACAATAGAAATATTATTCGTGACATATAGGAGGAGAAGAAATGTCAATCAGACATACGATGTGCATGGTACGACCAGATATGTTGTTTTTAACAGTTTGGCGCGTTCTAAAAGGGTGCGTTGGGTGGTCAAAACCAGCCAAACAACCTCAAAATGTCCTGAAATCATACGACAACAACCTTGGTGTGAATTTTGAAATGATCGGATAGACGATATGTCAATCAGATGTGTCGTTTGACCGCGGTGACCGGAAACGCATTTCCGTAGTCATAAAACACCAAAACGACGTATAATGGTCAAATTCACAGTAAACATCATTATAATGACTTTAAATCACACGAAAACAATAGAAATATTATTCTTGACATGTAGTAGGAGACATCATGTCAATCAGACATGAGGTGTGCGTGGTACAACTGAATATGTTGTTTTTAACAGTTTGGCCTGCTCTAAAAGGGTGCGTTGGGTGGTCAAAACCATCCGAATGACCTCAGAATGCCATGAAATCATATGAAAACAACCGTGGTGTGAATTTTAAAATGGTTAGGTAGACGGTATGTCAATTTGAGGTGTCGTTTGACTGTGGTGACCAGAAATGCATTTCGGGAGTCATAAAACACCAAAACGATGTGTAATAGTCAAATTCAGAGCAAACGTTCTCAGAATGACTTGAAATCACACAAAAACAATAGAAATATTTTTCTTGACATGTAAAAGGATACTACATGTCAATCGGACATGTAGTGTGTGCGGTACGACCGAATATGTTGTTTTTAACAGTTTGGTGCGCTCTAAAAGTGTGCGTTGGGTGGTCAAAACCAGCCGAACGACCTCAAAATGTCATGAAATCACATGAAAACAACTTTGGTGTGAATTATGAAATGGTCAGGCATACGGTATGTCAATCAGAGGTGTTGTTTGACCGTGGTGATCAGATACGCATTTCTGGAGTCATAAAACACCAAAACGACGTGTAACGGTCAAATTTAAAGAAAACGTTCTCAGAATGACTTGAAATAACACAAAAACAATAGAAATATTATTCGTTACATGTAGGAGGTGACAAAACATCAATCGGATGTGCGGTGTGCGTGGTACGACCGAATATGTTGTTTTTAACAATTTCACCCGGTGCGCGCGGATAACATTCTTTTTTAGACCACAAAACACTTCCACAATCTAAACCAAAGACTCCAAAACAAGAAAAAAAATCCTAAAATGATAAAATTTCTTAAATTGGGGGTTTTAAATTATTATAGCACCCATGATTTGATGTTAGAATTAATTTTATTATATATATATACTAACTGAATAAATATATCTAATTTACGTTTGTTTTGTTTAGTTGTTTTTTTGTATCTCATTATAGGTTTATTGAAGCAGAAGATTGAAATGAATTGGACCTGTTTGGATCGTTGAATATGAAGTAATTTTTTCATTTATTGTTTATGAGGATCCTGATGTTTATGCTATTTGGAATTGTTTTCTTTTTTTAATGATTTTACCTTGTTTCTGCTGTTTGGGAACCATCAGTGATTTTTTTTTTAAAAAATTCTCCAAGATAGCGACCGCCATTGGTACTCGCTATAGGTTGGTCAGGCAGCAGGACATCGACTGCCAATGGCGGTTGCTCTATCTCGTCTAATCATCAGGCTAGCGACCGGCAATGGCAGTCACTATTGCTCGGCCGAGCAGGAGGTTAGTGACTGCCTGACAGTCGCTGTAGGCCAAATTTTGCCCCTCTTCAGCGACCGCCAATGGCGGTCGCTGAGCGGTCTCTAAAGACCATTAGAAACTGCCAATGGTAGTCGCTAATGCCCGAATTTTTAGTAGTGACAACATTTACCCATCCCAGGTAATTTGGGTTTCCCCTGTACGTGGGGTATCTACTCCCAGGCATAGGCTCATAAACAAATTCCTATATCCTATTTGTTAGGAAAAAAATCCCTCAAGGTAACATTGAAATATTTTTGGGTTGAATGTGTTTGTTGACAAAGAGGTTTTCCATGGTATGTTATGGAGTTCCAGATATATTGTTGACAATCTATGTTGAAAAAGATCCATGGAAAAAGAATGGATTATCTGTAGGTGGTATAAAAATAATAGATACAAGGTGGTGCCATTTTCTAGTGTTTTTCAAATTTTTAGGCCTCAAAATCAGGAAAATGGAGAAAGGTGTTTTTGGAAACAGAAGTTGCACAAAAGATTGAAGTTGATTTGGAAACTTGCACACAAGACATGTTTCAGGATCAGATTGTCAAAATATGGTAAAGGCATTAAGTGTGTGAAATATTTGGAAATGTGCATGAAAGATGAGGTCGCGCGAAAGAAAATTTCACTCCCAATATGACATCAAATTTTGTTTTTCATGCATAGAGAGGATCTTGTGTGATGCGTCAAATCTTCCACGTAGGGGTCATAAATACCTATAAATAAGAGGTGGCCCCCTTATTCAAAGTATCTCGATACTTCGAGAGAATCTGAGCTCTGTATCATGTAAGAATTGTGTGCAAAGGGAGTTGTGTGAAAGAATTAGAGTTGCATTCAAACTAAGGAAGTTATGTGTAAGATTGGAGTTGCGTGTAAGATTTAAGTTGTGTGCAAGAGGTGTTTCATGAAAAAAGTCAAATCTTGCACACAAGGCATTAAATATGCACACAAGACACAATGGGGGTTGTGCAAAAGATTAGTGTTGACCAGTAATATCTATAGTAAAGTGGTGTTCATTTGTGGATGCAAGTGGGACTTCAATAGAGAATCTATCTATATTTGAGGACACAACATTCATTAGAGATAATGATGGGACCTACATGTCTATAAACTATGTGTGGATCCCTTCCAAGGGTAGTGAGCGAAGGATGAGGAAGACAATGATACTTCCCATCGGCAGTGATCCAGAAGAAGAGACATAGGGAGTGACCCTTAGTAATTCAGTGATTAGACCCTAAACCTTGTAAAGGCATTGATCTTGGGCATAGAAGTGATCTAACCCAAACCATCATTATTGGGAGTGAGCCTTAGTGAATTTGGTACAATCGTCACATCACCGTTGTATGCTCCTTGGATGTAGCCTAGTGAGGGTGAACCAAGTAAAAATCACTATGTCTCATACATGATTTAATTTCTATTCATATATTATTATAGGACAAAGAGAGAAGTGTTCTTTGTTTAATGACATCACAATATCAAAAGGGGTAGTAGTTTTAATCTATCATACCTTGATTCACCCCCATCTTAGGTTATTTAACCAAGTGGACCTAACACTAGTCTCCTATCTAAACCTAAACAGTACTAAAAAAAGGAAAATAGATCTGATACCATTTTTTAACATCCCACCCTAGATTCCACTCACTGTTGCCTCGAGATGATTGACCACAAGACCTCAAGCGTGCCTCTCCAAACACCAGAGTCTATTGAAATGCAGTGAGGGCCTTGGGTAAGTTCGTGGGGAGACTATTACCTCATTGATTAGAGTAGAGCACATCAATATATATATATATATATATATATATATATAGTATAAGAAATAATAGAAGAAAAAACCTACAATAGATAGCAGAAGAAATGAAATACATAGTTATGAAAGATAAAGAAATAAGCTAGCAGAAGATAAATAATCAGATAATACAATATGATGATGATAGTAATTTAGTTATGAAAAAATGAATGTGCTAGGGGTAGGGGATATAAGCATATACAACATATTGAAAAAATATACAAAAGGCCAAAAACTGCTAAGACTAGCATCTTGAACATAGGATCAACCCTCTTCTCCCAAATCTATCCTAGTAAAGAAATCCATTCAAGCATTGGAAACTGGTTTCTTCATTTTTTCTATACATGAAACCATATAGTCTACTCGGGTACCAATGGCACCTGAGTAGGGTGTGAGATACCATCTCAGTAGGCCAACACCTATGGTGTCTAGACCATTCCATTCCATGCAACATAAAATAAATAATGTTCCTTAACAATTTAGATGCAAATAAAATTTAAATAATCAAATACATTGGATTGGGTTCCACTTGGATACTCACCCAATTTACCTACTTTGTCCTAAGCTGGTGAGTCTGAACCAGAGGATCCTATGAAGGTAAAGTAAGTGGCATAAGGCATAAAAGATGGACTGTCCTCAATCTTGTGATTGGACTTAGTGGACATGTCCCTATATTTTCAAAACCAATGAATCCATTATCATTTGAAAACATTCAGTTAACTTTTCCTCAATTAAATTTGAAAACCATTTTATAAAATATAGTGAGACACCCTGATCTCATCCATGGAAATCCAAAGAGACTTTCCAAGTATCGCTCAAGGGGCCAACCATATGACCAATGCTAAGGTGTCTGTCCATAGTGACCCAGGATGAAGTCCCATGTGTCACTACAAGCATGGTGTGAGAAGTCAAGATCTAACAAACCTTCGAGTCTGTACCTAGTATCACATGTAGGGGCCCGAGTCTCTCTCATGTCATGATACAACCAATCATTCCATCGAGCATGTCCAAGCAGTCTCCCCTAGGGAACTGGTGTCACTCATCTAGAGGAAAAAATTGATAATGCCCAGTGAGCCCATCTTAGGCATAACTGATGTCACCCCCAACATGTCTAACAAGTATTAACAAAATCTAGCTAAGGCATGATAGTCTATCCAAGGGGTCCTTAAGTCAGAACCCCTTGTATCACCCTCAACACTATGGTGTAATAGTTGAACAAGCAATACACATATGTATACAAGTTATATTGAAATGAGGTTCTATTTTATTCAAGAAATTTGTTCATGAAGGCATGTTGGTCAAGGCATGTCATTAGGAACTTCCATTTAAGTATTAAGGCATAGGGAATTAGCATTTATGAACTTTTACAATTTATTCAATACGTGATCTTCATTCATGACATGGGGTATGGTATTTAACACCCAGATTATTACCCACTTCAAACCGAATAATCATTTCAAGGTAAACATGATAATCACAACCCCTCAAGGGTTGTTGGGAAGAATAGAACAAGGGAAATTAGGCCTCTAAGATTTTTCACATCCTATGGGGAGACATAACTCAAGGATATCAACCCAAGGGGTTGATTCACCACTAAAATGGGTCACAATTGGCATGGAGAATCTATCAATTTAATTAAACAATTTAGGTGAAACTGGAAGGGTTTGGATCGCAACACAACAACACAATTGAGGGGTTGTGAAATCAAAAAAACCATCAAATGACTTGAAAATATGGAAAATGAGATTACATTGAGATAGCGTAATAGATCCAAATAATATATTTAAATAGAAGGGAGTGGAAGGAGGAGCTCACCTATATTGATTTGATGCTTCCAAAGATGATCAAAATGGACCACGAATGAAGGAGATAACAAGGAACCTAGGTGGAGAAGAAGTAGATGCCCCATGTGTGGGAGGAGGAGAAAACCACTGGAGAAATAAGGAGGGAGAAGAAGAAATAGTTTTAAAACATTAAAGAGGGGTAAAAGTGTAAATTCATTCACGAAAATAAATGTGCATGGTTTGGCTGCACAGTTTTTCAAACCACACTCCAACTGTGAGCCAATATCTTCTTTAAAGGGGCACACCACACGGTTAGTTGCACAGTTTATCTAACCATGGGTAAATTGTGTGAAACCCACTATCCAAAAGTTGAAAATGGGTTACAAGGCCATGCACCTTAGGTAGCACAATTATAGACAAACTGAGTGGCCCCCAGTTACCCACTATCTGTATCCATATGATATAGGTAAACCATATGATATGGGCTACATGGTTTATCATAACCATGCGACCCAGTATTTTCTTCCCATTTCGAGGCTCCAAGATCTGAACGATCCCAAAATGCACCCAAGGCCTCCTTGAACCTTTTAGGAATAATTAATAGCACCTTTTAAAGTGATTAAACAAAAAATTAATAGTTTTTACCTTTGAAAAAATATGATACGTTACCGAAACCCCAATTCCTAAGTCGATTTCCAAAGAGGCAAGTGAGGAAGAAGTATATCTCTATGTGAAACATGTGGACGACACTATAGATGTCAAATTTTTCATGATTTCATCCATGTCCAATAAGATTATAAATAAATATGAGAATATGGATGTGTATAACATCATTTATCACCTTTAGAATCTCTATCAAGATAAGGTGAGATCATAGAGATACGAGATCTCCAATACACTATTAATGTGAAATCTTGGATAGTCGATACCAGGTGAGCCTCATGTAGTCAAGATGAATGGCTACATCGAGAACCTATACATCTTGGGTTTTAAGACCTCTGATGAGCTACACACAAATCTCATTTTTTTCTCACTACCCAAAACCTTATATAGTTTTATTATGAATTATAATATGAGAAATAGTGATAATACACTTTCAAAAATTATTAATCTTATCTTCCAAGTTGATAAAGACATGGGGCGTGAAAGACCTATTATCCTTATGGGGAATAAGAAGAGGAGGAACAAGTTAAGGGTCCAAATATTCATTTCAAGTCTACGGATCTAGAGAACCATCCTTCTAAGAATAATAAGACCTAAAGGAAAGCAAAGGAACATGATGTGATATGTTTTTCTTGTGGTAAACAGGTCCACTGGAAGAGGAATTACACCTAGACAAAGAAGAAATCAGAAGCTTCAGGTGCTATCATTATTGAGTGTAATCAATCTATATCTACAAGTTGGGTATTATACACTACATGTGGTGCTCACATTTGTATCCATATACAAGGACCAAGTATATTTCTGAATATTTCTAGAGATGAGGTGGATCTATGAGCTACCAATGAAGTGAAGCAGGATACTCTAGCCATTGGAGACTACTATATCACATTTCTAACATGATTGATTTTGGTATTGAATTATTGTTATTATGTTCCTTATAATTCCCTATTAGCTTTCTGTCAGGTATGTTTTATCCTTTTTCTGGTTTTCTTTTTCATTGGGTATATAATGTCAAAAAGGAACCGGGAGGATACCTGTAATGGTGAAGTCAAGAATTTATTGGAATTTTCTTCTTGAACCAATAGTTTCTATTGTTAAATGGGAAATTACATGATTTGTAATGGGAGTACATTCCATGTAATGGTTATTGGGAAGAATTCGTGAACTGGATATATAGTGTGAGGGGTTTACATTCTGTGTAATAGGTTCATTCCATATAATAAAAAATACTATGTTTTTATTAAAAATGTGATGGGTTTTTCGGTGTATATGAACTTCATGAATTAAATGACATGTAATGGAATTAAACACCCTAAAAATGTAATGATTTAGGTTTTTAGGGTGCCTCTTGGATTAATTTTCATTTCATCCTTTTGTAACTCTTCTCCCTCTCGACCTAAAATATCTTAGGGGTGATTTTGGAGACCTATGACCCTTCCAGATCATTTTTTAAAAAAATTGATCATTTTTTTGGTTGTGATGTGTTTCTACAGGTAAGTTTTCCTTCTGTTTTTTCATTGGATTTTTTTATGGATGTGGTTCTGTCTACAATTGTGTTTGTATTTGTGATCAGACAGTGTTTTCTATTGATCCTTTTCATTTTATTGGCATGCCTTGTCTTGCAAAGGCTATTCTCTTGGTTTCTGGTCACTGTTGTTGAAATTATCTAGGTTTATATCATGTGAGGTAGTTGTTTATATACAATGGGTTAATTTAATGAATTTTATATTGTTCTTGATAAATTCCTTTGGACTGTTTATTGATTATAAGTGATACACGGTTTCAAATAATTTCTTATAAAAGCAAATATTTTTCAAGGAGTTTTTATTTGAAAATGGATTTGCTTGATTTGGAAATGTGTTTTCAAACTCTAAAGATGATTGGCTTGGTTTGAAAACATTTTATTTTAAAATTGTGAGCATGGTTTTGAAAATGTATTTGGATAATTTAACATTTGGAACCTTGGGTTCATCAATTAAGAGACACAGGTAGCCTTAGTGAGGGTTTTACCACTAGGAGGTAACCTTTTGTGATATTAACTAGCAAGACTCGATATATGTTGGATCAAATGTAAACCTATTTAGGCTTGTGAGTGTCTAGTATATAGTGTCCCATAATCTAGAACCCAATATGTGAGGTTCTTTGTCATTTTTGGTTATTTATCACATGATTGTTTTTATCATGGATTGTGGCTTATAGCTTTTTATACGAGGTTGCATCACATAGCTTCGCATGATAGGTTATTTCATGGATATGTGTACCCATTGATACATGGATATTATTTCATATTTTGTCAATTCTATTTATAATATTTCTAGTTTAATAACATTAAAACCAAATGGAAAATGATTTACAACTGGATTTATTTCATGAAATTTGATTTGCAAAACTATTTTGTTTTAAAAGCTATAATTATTGCATTCCTGATATTATAACTTTTATAGAAACTGTGGTGGTATCCAAATGGGATTTGTCTCACAAGCTATTTATAACTTTGGGTGTTTGTAAATATTTTATTGTAGGATTAAAGTAAAGGGAATAATATCTTGTAGCATGGTGGCTTCTCTTGTTGCTGCTAATTTCAGTTTGGGTTGGTCCATAGGTGACTGTTGGTCATGTGGGGATTTGATATAATTTTTGGTTTAGCTTATTTTGACTTGGATTATATGACTTTATGGTATATTTTTTGTTCTTCTTAATATAGTTTAATGTCTTGTTTTTCTTATATTCAAGAATGGTTTTTGTTATCGACTTTTAACTATATTACATGATGGTCTGGTTAGGGTGACTTGTCTAGTTGATCCAGGTTGGTTCATTACAATTTGGTATCAAAGGTATACTCAGCTTGAAGTGTATTAGAACTGCTTAAGTTTAGTTCTATGTCTTGGGTAGAAAAGAGTTAGAATCATCAAAATTCAGATAGTATGCGTGGAAAGGGGGCCTAGCCATCTCACTTTTGTGATTGAAACCGAGTTACCATGGGTGGTTAGGTACTTTTACCAAGTTTGAGACTCAGAGTTTGGATTCATTTGAATGAATTATATGGAAAGATTATTTAAATTGACCTGTTCCTTTTTTAGTAATGCATTTCATGTTTTCTTTAAATTCTTAATGTTTTAAATCTTTGTTAACAATACCTAAAGTTGATCCTATGATTTTTTAATTTTCTCATGACTAATTAGTTTTTTTCTTTTGTTAAAAAATTACTCTGAGAAAATATCTTCCAAATACAAGAGGGGAATCTATGAGATATTCTATATAGATGAATCCTTTAGTGGAATATACTTTTGTAGAATCTGTTATCTACCCGATTCAGACTCCGAGTCAAGTGGGTGTTTGGAGCCCAGGATGCATAGTGGATCATGGCTCTGAATTTACTAAGCAACATCCACCCATCTTTCATAGTGACAAAGGAACCCAAGATTCTGAGGAGTGTCTTGATAAGATAGAAAGGACCTTCAATTTCTTGAAAAATCCTAAAGGCTCTAAAGTAGGGTTTTCCACATATATGCTCGAGGGAGTGAGAAGGACACAATGGGAATATATTATACAAGATAAGCTTCATGAGGATCTTACCTAGGATTCCTTCAAGAATATATTTAACCATCAATTTTACCCTGATACATTTCATATATAAAAGAACTTAGAGTTTCTAACCTTATAGTAGGGATATAATACCATTCTAGAGTATTCTTCCTATTTTGTTGAGTTAGCGAATTTGGCACCAAAGCTTGTCACTAATGAGTACCTAAATGCTATGAGGTTTGAGTTAGGACCGATTTCTGATATTTGTTTAATGTTGACACTCATGTTCCTTCCAAACATTATGGTGATAATTGACAAGACAACTTTGGCTGAGGTAGACATAACTGGGAAGACAAGTTTGGGTGTAGGTTCAGTTGGTTCAGTGGTTAGCCAAGGTGTATCTTTTATCTAGAAAAGGAAGTGTAAAGGTGATCAGTTTTATTCAGGACCAATTTTTGGGTATACGATAGTAAAGTAGCAGGTTTTTTCCTACTATTTTGGTAGGAGTGGTTATACTAGTCCTAACTATATAGAGGCTCCTAGGACTTGTCTTCTTTATGGACGATTGGGCCATCTGAAACATTTTTGTGAAAGGATTTCCTAGGATAGTAAGGCTGGATCCACATTCATCAAGTGTTCACAGGTTTATAATAATGCTTCCAAGAGTGGTGGGTCTAATACTTAGGCTAAGGGGGATGTTTATGTGGCTAATACCGAATGAATTTATGTATTAGAGCATGCACCAGGGGAATCTGAAGCAGGGCTAACTACTATTAGAGGTATGGTGTTTATCTCATCTTTTATGGTGTTAGATTTGTTTAATACTAGTGATACTAATTATTTCATATCATCAAAGTTATTTGAAATGTTGGGTTTAAATTCATAACTTATACCATTCTTTTTTGATATTTCCATGCCTTTTGGAAGGAGTCTAGAAAATATTTTAGATGTCTTGTGTTTCAGGTGATGGTAGATGACTTTGAGGTGGAGTGGTACTTTTTAGTTCTTGATCTTGAAATATTCAACTTGATTATTGGCATGGATTGGATGATCAGTGTTAATTACCAAATAGACTATTATCACCCTCAGGTATAGTTCTTATCTGTTGATGGGTTCACTCATGTTTTCCAGAGTGAGTGGGACTCTAGATCAGGAAGGGTAGGGCCTGTTATTACTTATAATGGGGTAATTTTGTGCTGGTTTTCAGATATTTTTATTAATGTAGTTGACCCTCGTTTAGGTTTTATAATTCTTAAAGTGGTTTAGGTGTACCCTAATGTCTTTCTATATAATTTTTCTAGTTTACCGATATAGAGAGAGGCCGAGTTTACTATATATATTCTTCTTGGTACAATGACCATTTATATTTCATCTTACTGTATGATAACTGGTGAATTAGTAGAAATTAAAGCCATTCTTGAGGACCTAATGGATAAAATATTTATTCATCCTATCGCATAACTGTGAACTTCTCATGTCCTCTTTGATAAGAAGGAAAATGGGAGCCTCAAACTTTATATTTATTATTGAAAGTTGAATCAGGTGACTATTAAGAACAAATATCCTTTGACAAGGATTGATGATATCTTTGATCAGCTTAGAGGGGATCATTGGATTTCTAAAATTGACCTATATTCAGGGTATCACCGGTTGAGATTCCAATAAAAGGATACACCTAAGATAGTGTTTGGGAGTTGATATGGTAATTTTGAGTATCTGGTTATGCCATTGGTCTGAAAAATTATTCTGTGGTGTTTATAGATTCAACGAACCAAATTTTTCATCGGTTCTTGGAAAATTTTTATTGTTGTGTTAGTGGATGATATTTTGGGGTACTACAAGTTAGAGGAGGAGCATTTGGACTACTTGGATATCATTCTTAGAACCTTAAAATAACATCATATGTATGGTAATATTTCCAAATGTGAGTTTTGGATATAGGAAGTGAAGTTTCTAGGGCATGTGATATCTAAGAGGGGGATCTCAGTAGATCTTGAAAATGTATAGGCAATTATGTCCTAGGAGTATCCTAGAAATGTGTTTGAGGTTCAGAACTTCTTCGGTTTGGATGATTATTATGGATGGTTTGTTTAGGAATTCTCTAGGCTCACATATTCGATGACATCTTTAACCCATAAGGGTGTAAAGTTTTAATTGAATGATAAGTGTCATAGATATTTTTAGGATATGAAGGTGAGGTTGAATTGAGAACTGATTTTGATTCTTATAGAGCTAGGATTGGGTTATAATGTTTTCTGCGATGCCTCTAGCACGAGTTTGGGATGTGTCTTGATGTAGGGGAAACAAGTTGTGGCTTATGTATCTCACCATTTATTCCCTCATGAGAAGAAATACCCCACCCACGACCTTGAGTTGGAAGTGGTTATTCATGCACTCAAAATGCGGTGTCACTATCTCTTTGGGGGGAAATTTATGGTAATTATGACCATAAGATCCTAAAATATATTTTAAATTAGAGGGATGATAATTTTTGATAGATATACTGGGTGGATTATCTTCATACTTTTTATTTTTATATTTTTTATTCCCCCAGTAAAAGAAATGTGGTTAATGATGTGTTTATCAGAAAATTTATGACATAATCCATGAAGTAATTAGTTGAGCAATGGTCTCTAATGAGTTTTTTTTCTGAGTTGAGATTGTAAGTGGAATAGTTTGATGGATAGGTGTTTTTGGATTTGATGAAAGATGAATCATCTTTTTATGAGTGTGTTTGGATCAAGTAGGTGATATGAACTTAGTGCTAATGATTTAGTGAAATCCTTTATGGTGGGGAGACCTCGATTTAGTGTTCTCAGTCTCCCAGTGGAGCTTTATGCTTTTGTAATAGGTTGGTTGTTCCATTTTACCTAAGGTAGGTGTAGTTGGATAGTAGACACTATTATTATTGGTACACATGACTAGGTACTACCAAGATGTATCATGATTTGAGATATTGGTATTGGTTATAGGGGATGATATGGTCGATTGCGGTTTTTGTATCGTGGTGCCTCACCTTTCAAAGCATTAAGGTGGAACACTAGAGACCTGCGGGGTTGTTTTATCCTTTAACCATTCTGGTATGGAAGTGGGATTATATTTCTATAGATTTCATCATTGGTTTTCCATATAATCCTAGCGTGAATGATATGATTTGGGTGATCATAGATTGAGTAATGAACTCGGCACATTTCTTACCCATCAAGGAGATGGAGAAAGTAGAACAACTTGGGGACTTGGATGTATGAGATATTGTGAGAATTCATGAGGTTCCCTCTACAGTTGTTTCTAATAGGGACATAAGGTTCACATTCAGGTTTTGTAAAGGTTTATAGGAGGTTATGGGTTTCTATATTAAATTAATCACAAATTATCATCCACAGATGAATGGACAGATAGATAGGGCTATCTAGGTTTTAAAGGATATGCTCTAGGCTTGTGTACTTGATTTTAGAGTATCTTGGGAAAGTAATTTTCCTTTGGTTGAATTTTTCTATTAAAATAGTTATCGGACTTCAATAAATATGGTTCCCTTTGAGGATATTCCTGGGTGGCTGTGTAGATCTCCCTTGTGATGGGTAGATTTGGGAGAGCGGTCCTTGGTTGGGACAAGTGTTATTCAGGAGATGACATAGATTGGGGAGTTGATCCAGAGGTGATTTATCATGGAACAAAGTCATCATAAATATTATGCAGACCATCGTCATTAGCTGATGGAGTTTGAGGTTAGTGATTGGTTCTCTCTCAGAGTTTCACCTCACTTGGGACATCATCAGGTGGGTAAGTAGGGTAAGTTAGCACCGAGGTTTGTGGGCCCATTTGAGATCATTGAATGACTAGATAGGGTGTCCTATTGGTTAGATTTTATGGCTATATTGATATCTATCCATGACATGTTTCATGTTTTCTAGTTAAGAAGGTATATAATGAATCCTTCCCATGCAATTATATGGAAGGATGTTGATCTTGAGCCCAATACTACTTTGGTTGAGAATCCAGTTCAAATTATGGATCACCAGGATTAGGTGATACATAGTAAAACAACCTCCTTGGTATCGGTAATATGAAAATATAGACAAGATAGCCATGAGAAGTGGGAGCATGAGTTATTAATGAGGTAGTAATGACCTTCTCTTTTTGCAGATCTAGGATCTTGAGGGATTTCTGGGTGAAAAAAGTGTTTATGGTGGGGATATTGTAACACCCCGTTACCTTTCTATCAAGTATGTTGAAACCTTTTTTCGGTTTCCTTTTTCATTGGGTGTATAATTCCTAAAAGTAATAGGTAGGATACCTATAATGGTGAAGTCAGAGATTTATTGTAATTTTTTTCTTGAATCAGCAGTTTCTTATATTCCTTGGGAAATTAAACATTGTGTAATAGGAGTACATGCTATGTAATGCCTTCCAGGAAAAATATATGATTTGGATACACAACATGAGGGGTTTACATGCTATGTAATGGAAAATACCAAGTTTTTATTAAAAAGGTGATGAGTTTTTTTAGTGTATATGATCTTTGTGAATTATAAGACGTGTAATGGAATTACATTCCATGTAAATGTCTAGAGTTGGGTTTTTAGGGTGCCTCTCAGATTAATTTTCATTTCATCCTTTGTAATATCTTCTACCTATTGAACTAAAATCTCCCAAGGATGATTTTGGAGACCTTAAACCCTTCTAGATCATTTTATTCAGTGATTGATCATTGTTGAAGTTCTAATGTGTTTCTATGGGTAAGAGTTCCTTCTGGTTTTTCTTTAGCCTTTGTTATGGCTATAGTTTTGACTACAATAATTCTTGTATTTGTATCCAGATAGTGTTTCTATCAATCATTTTTAGTTTCTTGTCATGCCTTTTCTTTAAAAGGTCGTTCTCTTAGTTTTTGGTCACCATTATTGAAAACAACTTGGTTTATATCATGTTAGGTAGGTGTTTCTATAAAATGAGTTAATTTGATAAATTTTATATCATTATTAATAAATTCCTCTTTCTTGTTCATTTATTATAAGTTATTCATAGTTTCAAGTGATTTTTTGGAACAAAAAATGTTTTTAAAATAGGGGCTTCTCTTTGAAAATGAATTTTCTTGATTTAGAAATGGGGTTTTAAACTCTGAAGTGGATTGGATTGGATTTGAATTTTTTTAAATTGTGATCATGGTTTTGAAAATTTATTTATACAATTTCAGATTAGGAAACTTGGGTTCATTGAGGAAGAGACACGGGTTTCGTTTGTGTGTGTTGCACCACTATGATGTAACATTTTATGATATTGACTGGAAAAGACTCGATATCTATTGGATCTAATGTATGCCTATTTTGGATTATGTGTGTCTAGTATGTAGTGTCCCATAGCATAGATCCTAATATGTGAGGTGATTTATCATTTTTGGTTATTTATCACACAATTTTTTTATCATGGATTGTTGCTCACGTGTTTTTATATGAGGTTGTATCACATAGCTTCACATGATAGATTATTTCATGGATATGTGTACCTATTGATGCATGTATATGATTTACTATTTTATCACTTATATTTTTCATATTTATGGTTTTATCATATGAAATATTTTATGAAAAACAAATGGAAAATGATTTATAACTAGATTTATTTTATTAAAATGCTTTATAAAACTATTTTTTAAAGTTATAATTGTTGCATTATTCATATTAGATATTGTATAGAAAATATGGTGGTATCCTACTAGGATTTAGATCACACCCTACTTGTTCCTTTGGGTGTTTTGAGATATTGTATTGCAGGATTCAGGTAAAGGGAAAAACATCTTATAGCATGCTGGCTTCTCTTGTTGTTGCTGCTTTCAGTTCGGTTTGGTATGGAGGTGACTATTGGTCATGTGGGGATTTGATATACTTTATGGTTTAGCCTATTTTGTCTTGGATTGTATTTATTTGTGGTATCTAATCTGTTTCCACTTTGTACTCTATTGTATGTCTTCTTTTACTTATATTCAAGACTAGTTTCTATTATCATGTTTTACCTATATTATGTGATGGTTTAGTTTAGTTGGCTTGTCTAGTTGATCCGGGTTGGTTTGTTACATTCATAATGTTACCAAGAACATTATTTCCATTTCTTATTTAGACATGGATGGATTTATTTTCATTTTTGGAAGTAATAGCTACTACTTTTATAAAGATAACATATGTTATGGTATGAAATAGTTGAATAGTAGTCTTTATGTTTTAAATTATGAAAACCAAATATTGACAATTGATAATGATAAAAATACGCATGACTCATATAACACCCAGTGATGGCATCAACACTTTGGTCATGTAAACAAGAAGCATTTGGAAAAGCTCTATCAAGATGGTTACTTAGACTTTTTTGATCTTAATACACTTGAAATATGTCATGGTTGTTTATAAGGTAAGATAACCAAACTACCATTCATTGGTTAAGGTGAAAGGGACACAAAGCTTCTAGAATTGGTACACACCTATGTGTTCAAACCTTTTCAAGTAAAATCTAGAGGTGGATTCTCATACTTTATTACTTTTACCAATGACTTGAGTAGGTATGGTTATATATACTTGATGAGGTATAAGTCCAAATCCTTTGATAATTTTAAAGATTTCAAGAATTAAGTTGAGAATCAGCTTGGTAAGAATACAAAGAAACTTTTATCATATTGAGGTGGTAAATATATTAAATAAGAATTTATCGACTTTCTACTGTATTATGAGATTTTATTTAACTTACTCCACCTTATACACCACAGTGGAATGATGTTAGTGAAAGGAGAAACCGTAACTTGTTGGAAATGGTAAGTTTGATGATGAGTCACACAATCCTTCCATTATCCTTTTGGGGATATGCATTATAGTCAACATCATACTTGCTAAACCGAGTACCGACTAAATTGGAAAATGGAATTACATTTTAGTTATGGAGCAGAAAGAATCCTATTTTTTCACATGTTCATACATGGGGTTGCGAGGTGTTTATTAAGGATATGTCAAACAAAAACTGGAACCTCAAGGCACAAAGTGTATCTTTATAGTGTGTCCTAAGGAAATAAGGGGATACTATCTATATAACCCTTTATACAAGAAAGTAATTGTCACAAGTCATTTCTTTTTTCTTGAGAGGCAGCACATCCTCAAGAAGAATAGTGGGAGAAATATTGACTTTGATGAAGTTGATGCTCAAGATACACAAGATTTGGTACAGAAATAGATTCCACAGGTCCTTGTGGAAGATGTTGTTCCTTAAAAATAAGTACTCTGTATGAGCACTAGAGAGGTAAGATAACCAGAGAGATATGGTTTTCTAGTCATCAATGATGGTGAATCATTATTGTCTAACAATAATGATCTTATCTCCTACAAGGAGAAAGTAAAGAGATCATAAGATACAATATGGCATGAATCCATGAATTTTGAGATAGATTCCATCTATTAAAACAAATTTTGGGTTTTGATCGACCAACTAGTTGATGTAAAACCTATTGGTTGTAAATGGGAATTCAAGAGGAAGCTGGACATGGAAATTAAAGTGAATACCTATAGAGAATGATTAGTGGCTAAAGGGCTCAGAAAAATTCAATAAATTATCTATGAAAAAACCTTTTCTTTAGTTTCCATGTTTAAATATATCATAATTTTTCTTTCCATAACAACTTTCCATGAGTATGGGATTTAGAAAATGGATGTAAAAACTGATTTCCTTAATGGAGACTTTAAAAAGGATGTGTATATGTTACAACTAGAAGGGTTTATAACTCCAGGAAATATAAAAAATGTATGAAAGTTGGAGAGATCCATTTATGGATTAAATTAAGCATCTAGGTCATAAAATATTTAGTTTGATGAATCCATAAAATAATTTGGTTTTATTTTGAACGAATGGGATCCATGTATTTATAAACCATTTATTTGTAGCATAGTTGTTTTCATAATAGTATATTTTTATAACATATTAATAATTTTAAATGATACACCAGCCTTACAAGAGTTTAAGGCATGATTGAGAAAGTGCTTCTCCATGAAGGAATTAGCTGAAAAAACCTATATTCTAGGGATCAAGATCATACATGATAGATACAAGACACTTTTTTTACTAATTTAAGGTACATACATTGACTAGATACTAAAGAGGTTTAGTATGAAACAATCTAAGATAGGATTGGTTATAGTGTCATACGGTAAAAATATTTCTAAGAAAATGTGTCCTCAGACACAATAGGAAAGAGAGAGAATGAGTAAGATATCATCTAATTATATAATAATATATATCATGTATGAAAAATTATATATGAGGCTTGATGTTTCATATGCTTTGATCATGGTAGGTAGATATCAAGAATATCTAGGTGAATGATATTGGACTGCTTTTAAGGCCATTATTAAGTATCTAAGGTGAACTATGGATATGTTCCTATTGTATAGAGGAGATGAAGATCTAGTCATCTTGGGTTATATAGATTCCAGTTTTTAGATAGATCACAATGATCTGAATTCACAGTTTGGATATCTGTTTTGTCTCAATAGGGGAGATGTGAGCTAGAAGAGTTCTAAGTAGCCAGTTTTCACTGATTCTATAATAGAGTTTGAGTATATTGTGATTTTCAATCTAGATAAAGAAGAAGTTTGGATTCATAACTTTTTTCGAGAGCTTGATGTTGTGCCTAGTAGTTAAGACCCTATCATAGTTTACTATAATAACACTACAGTGGTGCCTCTCTCCAAAGATTTGATGTCATACCAATGGAAAAAACATGTACTTCATAAGTTTCATCTTTTGAGAGATTTTTCTTAATGAGGTGAAGTTAAGGTGAATAGAGTATCCACAAAGAAAAATGTAGAGGACCCCTTGACCAAAGATTTATATCAGTATAGGCATGAGTATCATGTGAGAGCTAGTGGAATAAGAGTTTTTAGCCACTTGAGAGTATTAGAAAGCCATTTTATAGGTCCTTTAGTGACTAGCCTTGAGTAAGAAAAAATATAATAAAAATAAACACTTTTCTAGATAATCTTACCAGCTAACCAAATTCCACTTCCATCCCTTAAAGTAATACTCTTTCTAAGTTCTATCTTCTTTACCTTTGTGCTCGACCCTTTTTCTACTTCCTATACCCTAGTATTCATTCCATCAACCACATCACCACTTTTCACCCACCTTTCCTCCCTTGTTTCTCATTTTTGATTTTTTTATTCTTATTATCTTACTTAGTCATTAATAACACACCTTCTATAGAAGTCCTTCCCTATGGATCAACCCTTACTCACCACTTCACTAGTCATAAGTAAGGTGTATAAATAATTAATTTATCTTAGGCCTAGTGATGAACTAGGACTCATGGATAAATTTTGAAGCCATTCTAGAGGAAGGGAATGTGTGATTGAAAAAGAGAAAAAAGAAGAAAAAACACAACATTTTTAGAATTTTTCAAATGGCGTGAATTCAAACTCAGTCATCGTATGAAGATATAGGAATTTTTGTTATTCCTTGCACTTTTGGTGATAGGGTTTCCCAATTTTATTTACCATGTATATTAGTGAAAGTATCAATTTTAATCCATTATCCTTGTTCCAATAACTAATACTAGGAGTTCCACAACACACTATAGTTGTTTTGAAACTTGCAGATTGATCTATTACCCAACCAGTTGATCAGGTAGACGACTTATTTATTACAGCGAGTAAGCTCTTTTTCCCACTAATTTTCTCATCTTAGATATAGAATGTGAAAAATCCACTCATATTATTCTTATAAGAACTTTTTTCCACTGTGTGTATGTGTGGGGGGTTATTTAAAATTCAAAGGGAAAATTGATTTTCAACCTTGATGATGAGATGGAGGAATTTAACGTTTTCAAAAAGACTAAAAAACCACCCCAAAACCATATCATTACAAGATATGAGCTTCTGCATACTGGTGAATTTGTATATAGGGAGGAAGAAGAGTTTTTATGGATTCTTAAAGAAATCAATGATACCACTAAGTTAGATATATAAAATTACATGGGAATTAGTTTAGCTAAGGATAAGGATCCCTTAAATGAATTTGAAGGGGAATTCCTAGGTCACTTAGATGAATTTGTTTTAGACTATATTTTAACCTCACTTGAGGAACCTCTATATGAATAATTCTTGTATAACACTAACAATGATGAAGAAGAATTTTTTTACACTTCTTTTTTTAGGTGATAACATGAGGATGTTGGACCCCTCAAACCCAAGTTTCTTCCCTCAAGCCAAGTCCCTCCCACTATAGAGCTCAAACCTATGCTAGTTCATATAAAGTATTCTTTTTGGAGGAAGAATAAACTTTACCAATCATTATTTCTTCTACACTAGAAGGATTTAAAGAGGAAAAACTCCTTATTTGGTGTGTTCAAAAGATCATCATGGTTCAAGTTATTATTCATAACCTGAGATAACATTTCCATGAAGGTTTTCACTCCCTATCACATACCATTTGGATGATTTATAGGATAAAAATTGCGTTTTAAATAACACCAATTGTTAACTTGGTTCCTACTAGTTCCAAACATTTAATAAAACTAAACAATTTATCATGAGTACCAAGAAACAATAATCAGAGCAAGTAATCATATGATGAGTGAAATCAATCTCAATATGTCCTAAACTATGACACCTTAATTTCAACATATGACATTTTAGGTTCATCTTTTATCACTTTTTGTTCATAATTTGTTGTTTTAAATTCTATAATAACCCCTAAAAAATAAATAAACCTATTTTTTGATACCAACTAAGACACCCCATCCCCATAATCTCGAATCTAGTGAAAAAATTTATAATGTTACACATATGATTTAATACCAAGTGATACAACCTAGAACATCATAGTAAAAGGTATCATCTCCTTTAATATTTAAGAGTGAGTTTCTTAGGTTTGAAGGGAATTGGAGACGAACTTGGAGTTTTTAGCAGGGGTTGTTCTGGGCGTTGGCTATAGAACCAGTTCACATTATGAACTGGATTAATCACATGAGTTTGGTTTGAGGAAGAAGCCATGAAAAACTAGTTTAAGGTGTGAAAAATTTTCAGGTAATTAAAGGAATTCACATCATGAATTCATCATTTGAGGTTTTAAAAGAAGGCGATGGCTTTTTTGGTGTAGATGTAATATGGGAGGTTCACACCACAAATCATTGATTCATGATGTGAATCCTTTTTTCCCAGTGAGTTTTATCACACCACATTCTTTAAACCCCTCTCATTTTATAGGTTCTCTCTCCCTCTAACCCTAGGTCTCTCCTAGTCACTTTTGGATGGTTTCTTCTCTTTCAAGTTCTTTCATTCGATGCTCGATCTCCAACTTGGTTGGTTGCTTCCCTTTCAACGACTGCATTTGTTTTCTTCTCATTAGTTTCATTTATCTTGATTTTGGCAGTAATATTGGGCTGTGTTTTTGGTATTTGTGATCATGTGATGATGATTATTCTATCCATTCTATATTTTTTTGGTCTAATCATATTATGGGGTCCATTATTTGTGTTGGTTTCATTTCAAATCCTGAGTTGCTCGAGGTATGTGTTGGTCTATCCTCTCCAATGAACCTTTTGTTTATGGATTTTGATTATAAGATATGAGAATCATTGTTGGGGAATTTATTAATTGTTTATGCATTCCTTCTATTTTTTTGATTCTATCATGGTTAGTGTGCAACCCAATTTTGAGGTAGGTGGTTCTGTCTTTAGCCTATATTAGATGAACCTTGAAAGATATTGATTTGTGAAATGGTTTCTAAATGAATATTAATGATTGACTGATTTGTGTTTGTGACATGAGTTTTGTGGAAATATATTTTCCCCTTGTTTTGGTAAAATAAAAGGTATTTTTAAAGCATTATGAAATGTATTTATGAAATGGGTTTTCAAAGCACATTTTTATGAAAAGAGTTGTTTTGAAATAGATTATAAAACATGAGAATACCTTTTAAATTATTTGAATAATTTATCACATGGGAGCCTTGGGTACCTAGGAGGGGGTTTGGTATTGTTCCTCGTACTTGTCTCCATTAGGGGGGTCACTCATGAGGTGTTCCTCTATTACCTAGGTCACGTGTCCTAGGGACTTGACTATTAGACACCATTGGGGGGGGGGGGTGTTTACTCATGGGGTATTCTTATATTCTATAGGCTACATGTCCTTGGGACTTAACTATAATACACCATTAGGGGGTTTACTCATGGGGTGTTCCCTTATTCCTTGGGACCTATATCTTAGGGGATTGTTCAATACACACTAGCCTTATCTTAATTATTGAGGTATGGGTGACATAGCCAGCCCAGACCTATAATATCCTAGGGTTATCTTCATTATGGTTATCGTTTTACTATTTTGAATTTGATATAAATGCTTTGTTAAATATATATTTATGCTTTGAAACTATTTTACTTGGATTTTTTTATAACTATGGAAAAAAGGGAAATTATTTACCATGATTATAAAATAAAAATGATTTACTGATTATTATTCTATGTTTTCTTAAAAATAATCATATTGATATTTTTGTATAGAGAATTGATATAGAACACCAGGGTGGGATCTTTCTAAGATTGTTTATCTCACACCCTACACATTCTCTTGTAATGCATAGACATTATGTTGTCTTTTGATGTTGTAAAAGGAAAGTTTCCACAATGAGGTAGTGAGGTTTATGTTAGTTGGGTATGGGTAGTTGGTGGTGAAATGGTGGGGTGTTTTCCATGTGTCACATGGAGTAGTTATTTCCAGTTTAGATATCCTTTTAGTTTTGTACATGTACCTTTGAGTTTTTATCTTGCTGATTTGGTCTATATCACTACCACTATTTTTCCTTGTTTATGTAATATATATTTCTAGTTGTTCCTTCCTCTATTTATTTCTACTATGTTCATATACCATGTATCTCATTCCTGGTTGGGAGAAATTATTCCCCCTTGTAATTGTTTGATATTTAAGTGTTAGTCATTAGCCTATGGGGATTGGGAATTCCCTTCAGGTCTACTTGAATTCCGGTTCTAGAGCCTAGTTGGGAAGGTTTTCTAGGTTGGAACATGATAATTTGGTATCAAAGGGGGTTTTCCCTCAAGTTATCTTGCCTTGTAATGTTGGTAGATAAGATATAGGATTTTTGATACTTGAGAGGTAGGTTACGGTGAGTGTCTTCCAGCTCTTGCTGTGATGAGATTCAAGTTACCATGGGATGTTGGGATGCATGTATCTTGTGTGGGGTTTGAACTCAATATTAGTTTTGATTATTATTTTTCGGTTTAATATAATATTATACTATTGTTTGACCACTTTATTCTTTTTTTGTGTGTAGTATCATGCCTCTAAGATGTCTTCCATGGGTTCCATAGGAGGGTGTAGTGAGAGACTCTCCTTAATTAAATTCTCATTTGGATCAAAATCTTATAGAGGCTATCATATGGGTAGTTTATATCATGGATAAAAATTTATCGTGAGTTCATAACCTAGATATTGATGCGTATCCATGCAATGACAGAGAAAAAGATCGAGATTGAGAGTTCATATGTGAGAATTCCCCATCCTTTTAGGGTATGATTGAACCTAAAGAGACATAGGAATAACTAGATAAGATTGATCAAGAATCCAGCTTCTTGGAGAAACCTGAGGCTATCAAGGTAAAGTGCGTGATGTTCAAGATCGAGGGTCCTAGAAAGTGGTGGTGTGATTCTATAGTATAGGAAAATTGACACCTGGTATTGAATCAAATGGTTTCAAAACCCTCTTTTTTCATCAATCCTACCCAGAGTCTCTGATGATAGAAAAGTCTTTAGACTTCCTATATTTTCAGAAGGGACATCACTCACTGTTTGCATACACAAATTGATTTGAGGATATAATTCATTTTACTCTAAAGGTAGTGATGAATGACCAGATGAAAGCTCAAAAGTACCTACAATCTTTACGATCAGGTATCTAATCATAGGTATATGTGATAAATATTTCTAGATATGTGAAAATAGTATATAATTATATGATGGAAGATATGTATATGGTGTAAAATATTGGATACTATACCCCTTCTCTTCCACCTAGTGGTAGTTTCAGTGGAATGTAGGGAAAGAAGAGAAAGTGGCATGATAATTATACGGGTAGTGTGGGTGTTTCTCAGTAATAGTCCTCCTCTACAACACTAGTAGTATAAAAAAGTGATCCCTTTACTTGTTATCAATGTGGAAAGTTATGGAACACCCAATATACTTGTCCAATACCCCTAAAGACTTGTAATGATTATGGTCTCTAGGTCTATTTTCTAAGCTTCTACAAGGTTATGTCTATGTACTATTATGGTTGATGGTCTTTGGCCCCATAGGCCTTAGGAGTGAAGCACCTTCATACAGTGGAAGATTTTCTGACAAATATTGACATGGGCTCAACTATTATGAGATGTAACATCTATGTTGCATCTTCTATATAAACTACTTTTCTTAATACCAGTTCCTCACACTCATTCAAATTTGCATGATTTTTTGATGTTTTAAAACTTCCAATAGAGCTCATGTACTTTTTTATGGAGTTAGAGATTCCTCTTAGAAATAGGAAGGAGTAGGAGTTTCATTTTCCATAACATTCTCTATTGATAACTAACATATAGTTAGTTGGGATTTCTTAGTTCTTGACTTGTATCTATTTGATGTTTTCATTGAGATAGAATAATTATTATATCATCTTACTGAGATTGATTATTATAGTTGTTTTGTCTTGTTCTTTACTACTTATGGGAGATCTCAGGTGTTCCCGGGAGAGTGGGATCCGAGGTATGGTCATGAAATACCTTCCCGTCTAGTTCTCATGATTTTGTTGTTTGTTGTTATAATTGGGAATAATGATGTTTCTACTCTTGGTGATCTTACCTTGATTGTTCGAGACTCCCATGATGTCTTCCCAAACAAATTATCTATTATTCCTCTAAAGAGGGATGTATAGTTCTTGATTGATCTATTTTTAGGTGCACAAATGATCTTGATTCCCTCTTATCGTATGAAACTAGTTGATCTAAAATAGATCAAGATCTAGTTGTATGATTTGGTGAAGAAAGGTTTTGTTCACATAGTGTTTCACTGTGGGAAACTCCTATGATATTTACCAAAAATTATGAAAGTTCACTTCTTTTTTTCATGGAATATCATAAGTTAAACCAGGTATCTATTAAGAATAAGTACCTTTTTTCCCATGTGGATGACTTGTTTGATTAGTTAAAGGGGGAAAAGTGGGTTTTGAAAATAAATTTTCAATTAGGTTATCATCAGTTCATGGTTTGGGAGTCGAACATTCTAAAGACTACTTTTAAGAGAAGGTATGTCCGTTATGAATATATTATGATTCCGTTTGGTCTAAATAATGATACTATAGTTTTTATGGCTATGAAAAACTAAATATTACATCAGTATCTTGAAAACTTTATTATTGTGTTTGTAGATAATATCCTAGTTTATTCAAGATATAAGCATGAGCATGAGCACTATCTGAACATAGTTTTAGAGATCTTGAGGAGTCACCATATTTATTGGAAGCTATCAAAATAAAATCTTTGGATCTAAGAAGTGAAATTTCCAGTGCATGTGATTTTTAAACATGGTCTATCATTCGATCTTGAGAATGTGAAGGCTATATTTTCATGGTAAGAGCCATATAATATCTTTGAGATACAGATATTCTTAGGTATGGATGGATACTATCGGTGGTTCATCAAATATTTCTTAAAGTTGGTGTCACCCTTAAATGATCTTACTAATAAAGGGGTGAAGTTCACATGGGATGCAACATTTAAAAGTTATTTTGATGAGTTGAGAGATATTTTGACATCAAATCCTATTTTGATTTTACATGATCCTAGTAAGGGGAATGTGGCATACTGTGATGCTTCTGGTATTGGTCTGGTTTGCATGATCATGTAGGATGATCACATTATGGCCTATATCTACTGTCCACTTCGGCCACATGAAAAAAATTACCCCATTGATGATTTGGTTCTTGCCTATAGTGATCCACACTTTCCATATATAGATATTATATCTTATTATATGAGTATTAATTACGTAACATAACAATCCATGCCAAAATCATATAGGTCTAGTACCTTTGGAAACATAGACACATAAAAAACTTATTCATAAGTGAACTACATCATCTAACACTAAGTTCGTTATAACTATATCCCTTATTAGACATATCATACACAATACCTTTGTTTATAACTAGGGAAAGGAAACATAATAAAGGGTGAGATTTGATGCTTATTAAGGGTAAATAAGGGAGATATCAATGATCACATAAGCATAAAATGAACATAAGGGTATGAGAACATGAGTTTCACATTTGAAAACTATACCCTATATATAAAATATTATAATATTGATTCCTGGAATATATCTTGGTAGTTCATAAAACATGAATCATAAAGGAATCAGAGAATATGATCCATGAGAGCATAACATTGGCATAAGACAAAGATTTATGGCATGCATAAAAGTATAGAAAATATTATGTGAAGGATACCCACTAGGAAATTCATAACATGTTAGGATTAGGACAAACACAAACGTACCTACTTCTAGATTGGGATAACTTCCTGTTTACCCACTTTTGGTATTGGGATAACTTCCCATGTACCCACTTTTTTTTAGTCTTGGGATAACCTCCCATGTACTCTTTTTTTTGGGATTAGGATAACCTCCCATGTATCATTTAAGATCATGGAACATTAATCATTACACAATGTATTAGAGATCTATATAATTATAAGCCCACCCATCACATCAAGAAAATCATACATACGTGTTCTATATGATCATAAATCATTCATCACAATATAACCCATAGAAAGGAAATGTGTTTTATAAACATTTCATCATAACATAACCCATAGAAAATAAACATGTTTCATAAACATTTGTCATCATAATAATAAACCATCCAGAGAAAAGATAAGGATGGTATCATTAGATCATATCCTTAGTAAACCATAAGAAACATCTGAGGTTGTTGTCATCAATGAATAGGGATACCATAAAAATATCATTAAAAAATTCTTGAGGAAAATATCCTTTCCATTTTGAAATCAATTATTTGAAATATAACAAGTTTCAAAATACTAAAAAAATAATTTTCTTATAAAATAAATTTGGAAACTTGTAAAGGAGGCTTCAAATCACTGATATTTTATGATAGTGTGAAATTTTTTATATGTTGTATAAGTTAAAAGAAAACATTCCTTTCACTTTTTTGTAAAAAAGGTCAAAAAGTTCCTCATTTAGAAAATGAAAAGAATATTCCTTTTATTTTTTTTAAAATTCAAACATTGTAAAAAATGAATTTAAAAAAAATGGATAATAGTAAAAATATTCTTGAAAACATTTTGAGAAAACATGTACATGGAAGAGAAATTATTTTCGACCGAAGAGAGAAATAAGGTCAGCTTTTACTTAAAAAAAATTATTTTAAACTCTTGGGTACATAAAGAGTGGAAAATAAAAGGAAAACATGTAATTTAAAAAATAAATAGAGTATAATAAAATTCATGAGTTTCATTAGAGATAGATCATAATATTTAATCATTGGAAACTAAATCATAAATAATCCCAAAAAACAATGAGATTGTATCATAAAGCCCTTACAATTCAGTAACTTTTGAATCATAATCCCCATGAAAAAATAAAACTTAGATGGATATTTATATCTCATAATTTTCTTGAGAATAATCATAAAATACATTCACGGATAGTATATACATTACACAAAATAAATAACTGGTGAATATGGCATGTGTCTCACAAAAATAAAAGTGTGAAAAATACCTTTCCTCAAGTCTCGACTTCCTTTGTACACATTAGAACCTCCTATATAATAAATTAAGGTTTATTATATGTATATTTTAAAAAAATAATCATATATATCATACCATATATTATTTACTTATAACCTTTCATCGCCTATTTATTAATAATTCTTTATTAAAATCACTATTTCGGGTGATACGAGCTTCATTTTTCATGTATGTTTTGGTTTGGTAGTTTTGGTTATTGTACTTTTATTATGGTTAAATCATATAATTTTTTTTAATAATGATATAAATATCATATATATTAATTATATACATATTTAGAGTTATCTATAAAAGTTATAGATAAGAAAATTAATTACACCATCCATGGAGATGATATGCCATATGTATGGATGGACACTATTTCCATTTTCTCAATGAATGGAATAAAATAAAGATAAATATTAATTAGCCTTTAAAAAATAATTTTTATATCTTATATATCATATATATTAATCAAATCTATCCTTATTACCATTCATGTTAAAAAATAAAATAAAAAATGTATAACATCGCTTTGTAGAGGCGATAGTCCACATGTACGCACAAGCGACTTTATCAATTTAAAACGGATTAAAAGGTAAGAAGGTATATGTGATATTATAACTTAAAAAGTATAATTATATAATAAATATCATTTATATACATTAAATACATAATTATATAATAAATATCATACAGGGGGTTCTATTTTATAATTGAGGTGATGAACACTTGTAATTTTTTCAAAGTTTTACAACAATTCCATGTAACTTTATTGAAGAAAAGGATCCAAAATGGATAATTATAAAACTTTATATGATATAATATTTAAATATACGTATAAAATAATAATTAAACAAATTTTTATTTTATTTTAACCCTTATATTTTTAGTTTAACTCCCTGTAAACCCGTTTTAACCTTAACTATGTTAACAATTTTTTTTACCGTTTTTACTATTCATTATAACTAAAAAAATAACATGAAATTATTACCTAAAATTAATTATACTAATTATGAATATGTAATACATTTTACCAAATTCAATTAACATAATTGACATAATTTAATTTAAAATTAAACCCATAGACGTGTTGAAAAATCAGTTTTCCAAAGAAAAAGTTTCCCTAAGTATAAAAAGTATTTATATCAAAATTAATCATGAAATATATTTAAATGACCTAAATTGGATTAATAATAATATAATTTAATTAATTTTACTTTTAAACCATTATAAAACAAAATTTAACTTTGTAAATGATTTAAATGAAAAGACAGTTTTCAATAAAAATAAGTATTTTCACTATTCATCAAAAAAAATAATCTCTTCAGAAAATTCTTAAAAATTCACTCAAAGATAATTTTGAAATTTCAATTCCAAAAATTAAATAAATTTTTTCAAATAAATTTTCCAAAAGTTTCAAAAGTTAATTTAATTATTTATTCACAAGAAATAATGAAAATCATTTTTTGAGAAAAAAATGCATTTTCGAAGCATATTTAGACTTTACCAAAAATTAAGTACTTATTTATCAATATTTGTTTTATTTATATAAAAACTTAATTATTAATTTTAAAAATGTGGTTATCCTATTTATACCACCAAATTTAAAGACTAGGTTATAACTGTCATGTTTAAATAATAATATTTTTAATAGTATATTGTTATTTTTTACAACTCGATATTACGTGTAACACAAGCCATCAAAGAAATTAAATTTATTTGAAATAAATATTTAATAAAATATCAGGGTGATACATTATACCCCAACTTAAAATTAATTTCACACTCTAAATTTAGTTACTTTGGTAAAAACAATTAAGGATACTTCTGCCTCATCATATCCTTAGGTTCTCATGTAGCTTCCTCAAATTGGTGGTTTTACCATAAAACTTTAACCAGGTGAGTGATATTGTCATAGAACTTTATCTATATGATATAGAATATCCATTAGTTATTTCTCATAAGAAAGATCTTTCTCTAGTGGTATGACCTCCAAGTTCAGTACATGTGAAGGGTCAGGTATGTATTTCATCAGGAGAGATACATGGAACATATCATAGACTTAAGAGAGGTTCAATGGAAGCGCCAAGAGATAAGTTACCATCCCTAATCGATCAATAATATCAAATAGTATAATATAAATAGGGTTTAACTTTCCTTCATTCCCAAATATCATAACCTTTTCCATGGGGAATTTCATAAAAAAACCTTCTTACCAATTTTAAATTCCAGATCACCCCAATGACTGTCAACATAATTTTTTTATCGAATTTGATCTACCTTGATGTGTTGAAAAATGACTATTACTTTATCTACCATATCCTCAAATATCCCAAGACCCAATATATTTCTTTCTACAACTTCATCCTAATACATTGGTGTTCTATACTTATTTCCATAGAGGGATTCACAAGGAGCCATCTGAATGCTCGAGTGAAAGCTATTATTGTAAGAAAACTCAATTGGAGGAAGGTGTTGATCCTCAACACATTTGAAATCCATATAATAAGATCTCAATATATCCTCTAGGGTTTTAATGGTTCTCTCAAACTGACCATCTATCTGAAGATGATAAGCTATGTTAAAACTCAACTTCATATCAATATCTTGATGAATACTCTATCATAACTTTGAGGTAAACCTAAAATATCAATCATATATAATATAATGTGGTGTTCCATACAACCTTACCACTTCCTTAATGTATATCCTAGAAAGTTGATCTGTAGAGAAGTATTCGTTTATGGAAATGAAGTGTGGTGACATTTTAAGGCAATCAACTACAACCTAAATAGAATAATGAACTTTAGATGTTTTGGGGAGTCCGAAAAAAAACCCATGGGTATGTTTTCCCATTTCCATTATATTATGGGTAATGGTTGTAACACCCCCTTAGATTTTTTTCTATTAGCCTTAAATTTCTTACATACCAAGCATCAAGATACAAACTCAACAATATCTATCTTTATTTTTTCCCACCATAAATACTCTTTTATATCTCTATACATCTTCTTACTTCTAGGATGAATAAAGAATGGAGAACTATGAGCTTCATCCAACAAATACCCCTTTAAATCTGGTATTGATGTAACACATACAAGGTTTCTTAACCTTATCATTCTATCATAATCAAGGTTAAAATTAGGAATATTTTGGTCCATTTTCTACAGCTTTAAGTATCCCTTTTGAGCATATTTAATCTTCACTTGGATAGATAGTTGAAAACTCATTTAAGAAAGATAATATTTCCCCCTTTCCATCACAATTTTGAGATCCATAATTTTCAATTTTAGAAATATTGGATCTTTTTTTATCCTCATCATGGATAAGATAGTATGATTATTCTAACTCAAATCATTATCCACCTTATTCACTTTCCCGAGGTGGTAATGTATTAAGAAATCATAATCTTTAATTAGTTACAACAATATTCTATGGCACATATTCAACTCCTTATATGTGAATATATACTTTAAAGTTTTATGATTAGTATATATATCACACCTTTCTCTATAAAAATAATTCCTCTATATCTTTAATGAAAAAATTACCATAGCTCACTCCAAATCACGAGCTAGGTAAATTTCCTCACAAACCATAAGTTTTTGTGAGATATTAGTTATAACCATATCATTTTTCATGATAATGAATCCTAATACCTTATTCGATGCATAATTATATATTATAAACCCTTTTCTACTGTAGGGTTATGTAATAATAGGTGTATTGACTAATCTTCTCATCAGTTCCTTGAAATTTTCTTTACATTCATTTGTATAAAGGAACTTTTCTTCCTTTCAATTTAACTTGGTGAGTGGATTAGATAATTATGAGAAATTATCCAAAAAAAATTGGTAATATCTAGAAAAACTAATAAAACTTCATATCTTAGTCACATTGGTTGATTTGGTCCAACATTCAATAAATTTAGTCTTTGATGGATCCAAAGATATACTATTTCTTGATATTTTATAACCTAAAAAAGAAACCTTTTGAAGCCAAAATTCACACTTGGTAAATTTTTTATACAAATTATCCTTCCTTAGGGTCTTCAAAAAAATTCTCAAGTGATATTGATGTTGTTCCATACTCTTTGAATATGTAATAATATCATCTATAAAGGCTACTATAAACTGATCAAGGTAATCTATAAAGACTTTATTCATTAAATCCATAAAGATAATGGGGGAATTAGTAAGAACAAATAGAATCACTATATATTCATAGTTTATGTACCCTAATGAAATGTTTTCTTGGTAATATCCTCATTATTTACCCTAAATTAATGATATATACAATGAATTTTAATCTTGGAAAAGTATTAAACTCCACACAATCGATCAAAAAAGTCATCAATATAGGATGGGGGATAATTTTTCTTGATTATGATCTCGTTCAGTTTCTAATAATCATTGTAGAGTCACATCGATCCATATTTCTTCTTAACAAAAAGAACAGGTGCACCCTAAGGTTACACACTTGGCTGAATAAACCCCTTTTCAATATTATCTTAGAGATATTTCTTCAATTATTAAAACTCAATCAAGGCTGTTCTATATGGATTATTTGAAATAGGTGTATCACCAGGTATGAGTTCTATTGAAAACTCAATTTCACTATTCAGTTGAAGACTAGAAAACTCCTCAAAAAATACATAAAAAAAATCCCACACAATAGGTATATCATCAATGTTGAGTTTCTCCCCAACCATCTGAGATAAGAACCCATTTTAAATAGGAATAAATACCCATATAATGGATGTGATTTCCATAGAAAGTTCATATTTATCATCACACTAATATAAAATCAAATTTTGGTTTGGAATATCAAACATAACTTCCCTTACTCAACAATTGACGTGGCATTTATACAGAGAAAACCAATCCATGACTAAGATAACATCAAATTCAAATTAAGATAGAATAAAAACATTTATAGGAAGAAAATTCACATAAACTTCAACTATAAAAGAATCATATACTTGAGATGTGATCATCATAACATTAAGGGTTTTCACTACTAATTTAACATCTAATTGTTGGGGCGGAATTTTGATACCCTTAGAAAATTATTTAGATACAAAATACTGGGTAGATCTAGAGTCAAATAAGAAATTAGTAGTTTTATAATGGATGGCCAATGTACCTTTCAATACATCATTATCATTCTCTTTATTATAAATAGTGATAACATGAAATTTCCCTTTGTCTCTTAGGATGTTTCTAACATCGATCATCACCATTAACCTTCATATTTGAGAACTGGTTAGAATAATTACCATAATCCTTGCATTTTAAGCACTAGAGTGTGGGTGGTGCAATATGTGGAGATTTCTATCTATTCAAATCATTAGCTATCTTCTTTACATTACTTTGACATTCATCTACTCAATGACCATCCTTTACACACTTAAAACACTTACTAGTACCCTTAAAATAATTTCCTCCATGTTTCCTTCCACATTTCAAGCATTAAATAAAACTTATCTTCTTCTCCCCATGGGGTTTCAAGTTTACTTTGAATGTTCCTTTTCTTATCAAAACCATGACATTGATGGAAAATTATAATATCCATTTCCACCTTTATAGTACATAAAATGATTTCTTCATAGATAAAAAATTCCCTTATAAAGAATTACATTTAGAGACTTGGTCTTAATCCATTAATGAATAAATCAACCTTACTTTCATGTTGGATGATAATACCAGAAGCATACCTTACAAGTCTTGTAAAATTCACCTTATAAGAACCAACATATTCATCATCCTTATAGTTTAGTTTAAGGAATTACTTATCCATTTTCATACAAAGAAGATAAGAAAAGTAATTATTGACAAATAATATCTTAAACTCATCCCACTCCATGGAGTTTATTTATTCCTATTAATTTGTATTCTTGATATGAGTACACCATTGATCAGATTTTCCTTCTAAATGATAGACAACCAAAATGACTGTTTCATACTCCAAAAATTGAAGAATGGAAAATATATTTTCAATATTACTAATCCATTGCTCAGAAATAAGTGGATTACTGGACCCACTAAAAGAAGGTGGATGTTTCCACATGAAGGAATCAATAAAATGTTGTTCCCTCCTTTGATAATTTAAAAGTCCAGCATAATTCATAGCTTGAGAAAGATTCATGAACCTAGTAATGAAAATTTTCATTCCAGATCCCATAAAATATGGTTTATTAGGTATAAAATCATTTCATTTTCCTTCACATTTATCATTAACATGATTCTTTTGAGTTCCAGCTATCAACTAAAACCAAAATGAATAGAGCAAGAAATAATCATCATAGTAGGAAACCACATAATCATGAAAAATAATTTATAAGATTTCTAAATAATGAAACATTATTTTCAATATATGAAACCTTAGGTTTAACCTAGTTCATTCATTGTCATAATCTATTCAAATCGTTCATGATGATTCATAAAGATTTTTTGAATTTCGAAAACATATCCTCCAAGAATATCAAACTAGGTGTGAATCAAGGCTCATTGTTGAAAAAAATGTGATGATAAAATCAAATCCTAATGTGTCCTTTTCAGATTTATTACCACTAGATACAACTATTCCAGATCCACACCCACTTTTAGTATCCAGACTGGTATATAATTTCTTATAAACTACTCACTCTTTCCTTCACCAAAATTCTCGGACATTTTCCTATACATTGACTTATACCTAGGGTTCTCACTAAAGTTTTCTCATCCTTATTTCCAAAGGTTAACTATACCTTGCTTTGATAAAAAATATAAAAACCCACACATTCCATACATAAATATCATATCTTAGTAAATTATTATTCATTATATAACTTAACAATCCATGCTAGAATCATATAGGTCTAGTGATTTTGGAAACTTGGACATGTAAACAACTGGTTCATAAGTGAACTACATAATCTCTCACTAAGTTCTTAATAACTAGAATCCTTGTCAGATATATCATACATAATAACTTTATTTATAACCTTGAGAAAGGAAACATTAGAAAGGGTGATCTTTTATTATTAGTAAGGTTAAACAAAGGAGATATCAATGATCGCATAAGCATAACATGAACATAAGGGTATAAGAACGCGAGCTTAACATTTGAAAACCATATCCTCTATATCAAAGATCATAATATCGAGTCATGGAATAAATCTTGGTAGTTTATAAGACATGAATCATAAAGGAATAAAATAATATGATCCATGAGAGTATAACATTGGCATAAGACATAGATTTTTGTAATACACAAAAGTATTGAAAATATTGTGTCAAGGGTAACCACCAAGACATTCCTAACATGTTAGGCTTAGGATAACCACCCATGTACCTACTTCAGGCTTAGGATAACCTCTATTGTACCCTTTTTTGTCTTGGGATAACCTCCTATATACCATATTTTATTTTGAGCTTGGGATAACCTCCTGTTTACCTTTTTTTAGGCTTGGGATAACCTCTGTTGTACCCTTTGAGCTCATTGAACATTAATCATTACCCAATGAATTAGAGGGATATATAATTCTAGTCACACAAATAAAATAATGAAAATAATATATATTTGTTCCAAAATATCATAAATAATTCATCATATCATAACCTATATAAAGGAAATTGGTTTCATAAACATTTCATCATAGCATAATTCATAGAAAAGAAAGAGGTTTTGTAAACATTTTTCATAATAAAAATAAACCACATAGAGATAGGATAAGGATGGTATCATTGGATAATATCCCCATTAAATCATAAGAAATGAATAATTTTGTGTTAATTAATGAATATAAATACCATAAAAATATCATTAAAAAAAATATTGAGGACAATACCTTTACATTTTTAAATCACTTATTTGAAATATAAAAATTTCTTAAATATTAAAGAAATAATTTTATTTGATTTTTTTTGTAAACTTGTAAAGAAATCTTCAAATAGTTGATCATTCATGATGTTTTTAAATTCCACACATTTCGTATAAGTTAAAAAAATATTCATTTCACTCTTTTGTAAAATAGGTCAAAAAGTATCTTGTTCGGAAAACGAAAAGAGGATTACTTTTATTATTTTTGTAAAAATTAAAAAATGGGTAAAAATGAATTCAAAAAGATCTTTTTATAATAGTATAAACATTCTTTAAAATATTTTTAGAAAACACGGTCATGGAAAACAAATGATTTTTGACCTAAGAGTGAAATAAATTCAGTTTTCTTTAAAAACATTATTTTGAACTCTTCAGTACATAAAGAGAGGAAAATGAAAGAAAAACATGCAATTTACAGAAATAACCATAGTATAATAAATTAATTATTTTATTTATAGATATATAATAATATTTCATCATCGTAAACTTAATCATAAATAATACTGATATATAATGTGATTGTACCATAAAATACTTACCACTTTGGTAACTTTTGAATCATAAGACTCATGAAAGAAAAAACATTATATGGATATGTATATCCCATAATTTTCATGATAATAATTATAAAATAAATTAATGGTTATTTTATACACCACACAAAATAAACAAGTGGTGAATATGACACGTTTCCCATATAAATGAAGGCGAGATGAAAATCCCTTACCTCAATTCTCAAATTCCTTCATACATGTTCAAAACTCCTATATAATAAATATAGGTTTATTATTAATATATTATATAATCATAATCACATATATCATACCATATATGATTCACTTATAACCTTTTTTAACCCATTTATTAATAATTATTTATTAAAATTACTGTTTCGGGTGACAACTGTCTCATTTTTCATGTATGTTTTGGTTTGGTAGTTTTGGTTATTGTACATTGATAATAGTTCCATCATCTATTTTTTTATGAATTATATAAATATAATATATATTAATTATATATATATATTTAGATTCATCCATAAAAGTTATAGATAAAAAAATGAATTACACCGTTCATGGAGACAGTAGACCGTACATATGCATGAACGCCGTTTCCATTTTCTCGAAGGATAAAATGAAAGAAAGGTAAATATTAATTTGCCTTTAAAAAATAGTTTTTATATTTAATATATCATATATATTCATTAAATCTATACTTTTTATAGATAATTTCAAAAAATAAAATGAAAAATGTATCACATCGCTTCGTGGAGGCGATAGTCTACACATATGCATGGGAAACTTTATCATTTTCCAAAAGATTAAAAAATAAGAAGTTAGATATTATATTATAATTTTAAAAATTATAATTATGTCATAAATATCATATATATACATTAAATACATCATTATATCAATCTATGAGAGGTGATGATAGAAAACAAATTACATCGGTTCGCGAGGCGATAGTCCACCGTACACACAATCAATGAATTTGTTTCCCATTTAATGGAAGATGAGATGGATAAAGGTTATTACATTAACATAATAACATATTAATATATGTTATATAATGTTTTTATTTTTTAATCATATTTAATAATATTTTAAGTAGGTTTAATAAGGAATAAAATAAAAATACTCGGTTAAGAGCGATACCTCTTCTTTGGACAACCTCTTTAGGTTTGCACCAAAATCCTTCCTATGAGGGTTCTATAATAAAAAATGACTCTAGGTTATGGGTTGGTATGTAATAAAGGTATTTGTTTAGGTATTTTATTAACTAAAAGGATTTTTAAGTGTGAATATGAGAGGATAGGGGGTGCCCTTTTATCATTGAGATGAGTAAAACACTTTTAAATTTTTCAATGTTTTACAACAATTACATGTAACTTTATTAGTAAAAGGATCCAAAATGGATAAATATAAAACATTAGATGATATAAGGTTGAAATATATCTATAAAATAATAATTATACACATTTTTAGTTTATTTTAACCCTTATCTTTTTATTTTAACCCCTGGTAAACCCGTTTTATCCTTAACTGCAGTAACAATTTTTTTTATTGTTTTTACTATTATTTATAATGAAAACATTAAGTTTTAATTATTACCTAATATTAATTATAAAGATTCTATATGAAATAAATTTTACCAAATTCAATTCACATAAGTGGAAGAATTTAATTTAAAATTAAACCCACAGACACAACGAAAAGTGGTTTTCTAAATAAAAAGTTTTCATAAGTATAAAAGTTTTCATATAAAAAATAAAACATGAAATAGATTCCAATGAACAAAATTGTATTAATAATAATATAATTGAACTAATTTTATGTTTAAACTATTTTAAAACAAAATTTAACCTTTTAAATTATTTAAATGAAAAGATAGTTTTCAATAAAAATCAGTATATTTCACTATTCATAGATAAATTAATCTCTTCAGAAAATTATCAAAACTTTTCTCTAAGATAATTTTGAAATGTATATTTAAAAAATAAATTAAAAAATTTTCAAATAAATTCCCTAAAATGTAATTTTTTTTTATTATTTGTTCACAAAAAATAATGAAAGTCATTTTTTGAGAAAAAATGTATTTTCAAAGCATATAAAGACTTTAAAAAAATTAAGTACTTTTTTATCAATATTTATTTCTTTATCTAAAACTTTCATGATTAATTTTAACAATTTTTTTATCCTATTTATACCACCAAATTTAATGGCTAGGTTATAGTAGTCATTTTTAAATAATAATATTTTTAATAGTATATTGCATGTAATGCAAGCTATCAATGGAATTAAATTTATTTGAATTTTTTTTTTCATAAAATATCAGGGTGTTACATTATACCTCAATTAAAATTAATTTCACCCTCTAAATTCTATTACTCTGATACAAAAAAACTATGGATACTTCTGCCTCATCATATCCTCAGGTTACCATGTAGCTTCCTCAAATTGTGGTTTCACCATAAAAATTTAACCAGGTGAGCGGTCTTGTTTCATAGAACTTTCTCTCTACAATCTAGAATCTACACTGTTTGTTCCTCATAATTAATATATTACTCTAATGTTATGAACTATTATTTCATTACATGTGAAGGGTCAGGTATTTACTTCCCTAAGAGAGATACATAGAACACATCATGGACTTATGAAAGGTTTAGTGAAATCACCAAGTGATAAGATACCATCCCTACTCGATCAATAATCTCAAAAGGGCTAATATACCTATTGTTAAACTTTATTTTATTTCCAAATATCATAACCTTTTTCCATGGGTAAATTCACAAAAAAAATTCTTACCAACTTTAAATTTTAGATCACACTGACAATTGTTTGCCTAACTTTTCTATAGAATATGAGCCTCCTTGACGTACTGATGAATGGATCTAACTTTATCCACCATTTCCTCATCTATCTCAATTACTAATAGCTTTATTTATCCAACTTCATCCTAGTACATTGGTGTTCTATACTTATTTCCATATAAGGATTCATAAGTATCCATATGAATGCTCGAGTGAAAGTTATTATTGTAATAAAACTCAATTGGAGGAAGATGTTGATCCAAACCACCTTTGAAATACATAAAACAAGATATTATCATCTAATATTGGGTTTTAATGGTTCTCTCATACTGAACATATATTTGAGGATGATATCCCATGGGGTGTTAGCCAAGTGGTACCCGCTGGTTGTACCCCTCGCTCTCCGTGGGAACTGGCCCAGGCTCGAGTCCCGCCAGACTCAGACACTGTGCATATTATACACAGGGAAATTCAAAGCCATTTTCCTAGACGGGGAACATGTGACACGCTTTGGGTATTGTGGGGCCCCAGTGGGAGGCGAGCATTACCCTATACACGTTTTTCACAAGAGCCTCAGCCTAGTTGGTTAGGACTTGGCAAGTGAATCCAAGAGACCTAGGATCAAATCTGAGTGGAGACATATTTCTGGGTTACTCTAGTAGTATTGTAGCAGGCACTGTTCGATACTATAACAGCCAGAAATATTCATCCATATGGGCCTTTGGGCCACCGGTTTGGTCTTCAGGTCCTGCAAGGATTTCGGGCCACCCAAGGCCTTCGGGCTAGTTGTCTCTCAAGGCCTTCGGGCCACCTTAAGGACTTAGAGCCACCCCAAGGCCTTTGGGCCACATGAAGATGTAGATGTACCAGTAGGAATACAAGGAACAAGGCTCCAGATGAGGACCAGAGTAGGCACATTTACCAGAGCAGAGCTAATTGGAATTGGAAGAATGAGAGGGTATGGAATTGCCATCGGTACCGGGCCTGTGAAACTCTGCATAGGAAAACTAGCCGACTATCCTTGCGAAGGGGGAGTGCTGATATCAAGACATGTGCTAGGGAGGAGATGTTCCAAGTTGTCTTGTCTGGGTGATTTCCTTTAAGACCTGCGGGTCATATAATTGTCTCTAAGCCTTTGGTCTTTGTAATGGTTCCACCTCACCCCTTGAAAGGTGGATTATCAAATATAATAAAAAAAATGCCTTTGGTCCATTCAGTCATTTGAGTATGATAAGATGTGTTGAAACTAAAATCTATATCAAGATCCTGCTGAAGACTTTACCACAACTTCAAGGTTAACCTAAAATCCTGTTTAGATATAATTTAATGTGGTACTCCATACAACCTTACCACTTCCTTAATATATATCCTAGAAAGGTGATCTATATAGAAGTATTATTTGATGGCAATAAAGTGTGCTGACTTTGTAAGGTGACCGACTATAACCCAAATAACATCATGGCCTTTAAACATTTTGAGGAGTCTGATGACAAAATCCATGGTGATTTTCCCATTTTCATTCTAGTATGGGTAATAGTTATAACATCCCCTTATAATTTTATCTCTTATAATTAACTTTATTACATAACAATAATCAAGATACATACTCCAAAAATATCTATCTTTATGTTACCCCACTATAAATACTCTTTTAAATCTTTATTCACCTTCTTACTTCTTGGATGAATAGAGAATTGGGAACTATGAGACTCATACAACAACCCCCTCTTTAAATCTGGTATGGAAAAAACACATTCACTATTCTGAAACCTTATCATTCTATCATAATCAAATTTAAACTCAAGAACATTTCTTTCCATCTTTTGTAACTCTAAGTTTTCCTTTTTATCCTCTTTAATCTTCACTTGGATAGATGGTTGAACACTCATTTATGTAAGATAATATTTCCCCCTACCTTCAAAATTTCAAGATCCATCCTCTGAAAATCCATAAATATTAGATATTTTATAATCCACATCATGGATAATCTATCATGATTCTTTTTACTCAAAGCATCATCCACCTTGTTTTATTTCCCAGGGTGGTAATGTAATGAACAATCATAATATTTAATTAGTTACAACCATATTCTCTAGCGCATATTAAACTCCTTCTATGTGAATATATACTTTAAACTTTATGATTATTATATACATCACACCTTTCTCTATAAATATAATGTCTCTATATCTTTAATGAAAAAATTACCACAATTAACTCCAAATCATGATTTGGGTAATTTTTCTCACGAACCTTCATTTTTTCATGATGAATAAGCTATAGCCATATCATTATGCATGAGAATACATCCCAATCCCTTCTTCTATGAATGACTATAGATTATAAACCCTTATCCACTATAGGGTAATGTAAGTACATGTCCACTAACTAACCTTCTCTTCAATTCCTTGAAATTTTATTCACCTTCATTTTCCTAAAGGAACTTGTCTTTCTTCCAATTTAACTTAGATATTGGATTATATTGTCATGATAAATGATCCATAAACCATCAATAATATCAATACAAACCAATAAAACTTTAGATATCTGTCACAATGGTTATAATGGGCCAACATTCAATAACTTTAGTCTTTGATAGATCCACAAATATACCCTATCTTAATATTATATAGCCTAAAAAGAAACCTTTTGAAGCTAAAATTAATACTTGGTTAATTTTTCATACAAAAGTTTTTTCCTTAGCGTCTTCAAAATAATTCTCAAGTGATCTTCATGCTCTTCCTTTCTCTTTGACTATATAAGAATATCTTCTATAAAGGCTACCACAAATTGATCAAGGTAATCTCTAGAGACTCTATTCATTAAATCCATGAAGATAGAAGGGGAATTAGTAAGACCAAATGTAATCAATATATATTCATAGTGTTTATACCTTGTTTTAACTATATTATTTTGAATATAATCCTTCTCGACCCTCAATTGATGATATATAGAATGAAGGTTAATCTTGGAAAAGTATTTAGCTCTACACAACTGATCAAAAAATCCATTAATACACTGATTGTGATCTTGTTAAGTTACTGATAATCAATATAGAGGCACATCAATTCATTTTTCTTATTTACGAAAATAACAAGTGCACCCTAAGTAAACACACGTGGCTAAATAAATACCTTATCAAAATTATCCTGTAGTTTTTTTCTTTAATTATCTCAACTCAATTGGTGATATTCTATATGGAGTATTTGAAATAGGTATATCACTGGGTATGCGTTCTATTGGAAAGTCATCTTTAGTATTCAATGGAATATTAGGAAAATATTTTGGAAAAACATCAATAAAATCCCACAAAATAGGCATATCATCAATTTTGAGTTTATTAGCAACCATCTGAGATAAACACTACTTTTGAATATAAATCAAGACCCATACAGTGGATGTGATTTCCATAAAAAATTTATATTTATCATCACACTGATAGATAATTAAAGGTTGGTTTGGAATATCAAATGTGACTTCCCTTATTCAGAAATTGATGTGAGGTTTATATAGATAAATACAATCCATGTCTATGATAACATCAAATTTAACTAGAGAGAGAATAAAAATATTTACAATAATCACATTACTATAAACTTCAAATGGAGAATAATCATTAGATTAATATGAAATTATTATAACATTAGAGGTTTTTAATTCTAATTCAACATCTAATTATTATGGTGGAATTTTTATTCCCTTCATAAATTATTCAACTATAAAATAGTGGTTAGATCCAGATTCAAATAATATATTATCATTTCTAGAGTGGATGGTAAGTATACCTTTCAACACATCATTATCACACCCTCATCAGAAATAGTGATCACATGATATTTCCCTTTGTTTCTTAAATTAAGATTTTGTTGACATCATAATCATTATCAAACTTTATATTTGAGCACTGGTTAACATAATGTCTATACTCCTTGAATTTAAAATAATAGAGTGTTGGTGGTGAATTTTGTGGATCTTTCTATCTATTAACATCATCATCCATCTTCTTCCAATTACTTAGACACTTATCCCTTTGATGACCTTACTTTACACACTTAAAACATTTACTAGTGCCCTTAAGTCAATTTCCTATATATTTCGTTCCACACTTCAAGAATAAAGGAAACATCATCTTCTCTCTCCATGGGTTTTCATGTTTCCTTTGAATTCCATATTTATTTTATTATCAAAACCATGAGATTGATGGGAAACCAGAACCTTGACAACACATCAAATGATATATTCATAGTTACTAAAGTCACTTATGGATAACTCCCTTCATAGTCTTGGTTTTAAGCCATTTAAGAATAAATCAACCTTACTTTTAGGTTGGATGATAATACCAGAAGCATACCTTGAAAGTCTAGTAAAAGTAACCTCATAGAAACCAATATATTCATCATCATTCTAATTTAGATCAAGGAATTCATTCTCCATTTTCATATGTAGAATATGCGGAAAGTACTTATTTAAAATAATCTCTTAAACTCATCCAAATCCATGGAGTTGATTTCTTCTTATTTCTTTGTATTCTTGATAAGAGTCCACTATTGATCTTCTTAACCTTAAAAATAATTGACAAACAAAATGAATTTTTCATGCTCCAAACATTATAGAATGGAAAATACAATTTCTATAGTACTGATCCATTACTAATTAATAAGTGAATTAGTGGACCCAATAAAATGAGGTTTATGTTTCCTTATGAAGGACTCAATAGAACATTGTTCCCTCCTTTGATCGTTTATAAGTTTAGCGTGATTCATATCTTGAGAAAGATTCATGAGCATATTAATGAAGTTTTTAATTCCATATCCCATAACATTTGGTTTTCCAGGAGGAAAATAATTTTATTTTCTATCACATTTATCATTAACATGATTTTTTTGGGTTCTAGTCATCGACTAAAACCAAAAAGAATAGTGTGAGAAACAATCATCATAGTGGGAAAACACATAATCATAAAAAATAATTTATAGGATGTATAAATCATGACACATTATTTTCAATATATGACACCTTTGGTTTAACCAAGGTTATTCATAGTCATCATCTATTCAAATCCTTCATGATGTTTTGTAAAGAGTTTTTAAATTTCCAAAACATACCTCCTAAGAGTTTCAAAAAGGTGTGCATCAAGGAATGTTATTGTGAACCAGGTGATGATCAAGTCAAGAACCAATGAGTCCTTTAGAAATTTATTACCCCAAGGTAAAAAATTTATGGGGACACATCCACTTGTATTATATAGACATTGATTCAACTACTTAGAAACCACTCACTCTATCCTTCAACAAAATATTAGGACATTTTCCTATTCATTGAATTATTCCTAGGGGTCTCACTAAATTTTTCTCATCCTAGTTTCTAAAGGTTAACTATAACTTGATATGATACCAAATATAATAACCCACACTTTTCATACATAGATATCACATTTTAGTAGATGATTATTCATTACATAACATAATAATCCATGAAAGAATCATATAGGTCCAATGAATTTTTAAACTTGTACATGTAAAAAACCTGTTCATAAGTGAACTAAATCATCTCTCACTAAGTTATTCATAAATAGAATCCTTCTTATACATATCATACATAATACCTTTCTTCATAACCTAGGTAAAGGAAACATAATAAATGGTGAGTTTAGATTCTTAGTAAGGGTAAACAAGGTAGACATCAATGATCATATAAGCATAACATGTACATAAGGGTATGATAAAATGAGATTAACATTTTAAATTAATAACCTGCATATTAATGATCATAATTTTGAGTCATGGCCTAAATCTTGGTAGTTCATAAGACATAAATCATAAAGGAATCAAACAATACAAGCCATGAGATCATAAAAGTGGAATAATACATAGATTTTTGGTATACAAAAAAGCATAGAAAATATTATGTCAAGGATACCCACCGAGAAATTCATAACATGTTAGTCTTAGTCTAACCACCCATGTACTTATTTACGGATTTGGATAACCTCTCGTGTACCCTCTTTTGGGCTTGGAATAACCTCATGTGTACCCTCTTTTTTTCAAGATTGGGATAACCTCCCATGTAACCTTTGAGCTCATTGAACATTAATCATTAACCTATGAATTGGAGGGCTATATAATTTTGATACCATTAATCACATAATTAAAATCATATATATGTGTGCCGTAAGATCATAAATAATTAATCATAGCATAACCTATAGAATAGAAATGAGTTTCATAAACATTTCATCATAGTATAACGTGTGGAAAATAAGAAGGTTTCATAAACATTTGTCTTCATAATAATAAAACATATAGAGAAAGGATAAGTATGGTATCATTAGATCATATCCTCAGTAAATCATAAGAAATATCCAAGGTTGTTGTCGTTAATGAATAAAAATACCACAAAAAGATGATTAAAACATTCTTGAGGAAAATATCCTTTCCATTTTGAAATCACTTCTTTGAAATCTAAAAATTTCATAAATATTAAATAAATCATTTTCTTTAATTTTTTTTTGAAACTTGTAAAATAAGATTCAAATTATTGAGATTTTATGATAGCATGAAATTATATACATGTCATATAGGTTAAAAGAGAATATTCCTTTCACTCTTTTGTAAAAAAGGTCAAAAAGTATCTCATTTGGAAAATGACAAGAAGAATCATTTTAATTTTTAAAAAAAAAATTAAAACATGGGTAAACATGAATTTAAACAATATTCGTAGAATAGTAAAAACATTTTTGAAAATAATTATAGAAAACATAGATATGGAAGAGAAATGAATTTCTATTGAAGAGTGAAATAATGTAGGATCTCCTTAAAAACATTATTTTAGACTCTTGAGTATATAAAAAAGGAAAATGAAAGTAAAACATGAAATTTCCAAAAATAAATAGAGTATAAAAAAATCATGATATTCTTGAAAGATAGGTCATAAGATTTCATCATCAGAAACTTAATCATTATCGTAAAACCCTTACCACTTTGGAAACTTTTTAATCATAAGACCCATGAAATAAAGAAACTTATATAGATATGTATATCACATAGTTTTCATGATAATAATAATAAAATAAATTTATGGGTGGTATATTCCCTTCACAAAATAAACAAGTGGTGAATATGACATGTGTCCCACAGAAATAAAAGCGAGATGAAAACCCCTTACCCAAATTCTCAACTTCCTTCATACATGTTCAAATCTACTGTATAATAAACATTGGTTTATTATACATATATTAAATAAACATAATAATATATATCATACCATATATGATTCACTTATAACCATTCACCACTTATTTATTAACAATTCTTTATTAAAATCACTATTCTGGATGATAACTGCTTCGTTTTTCATGTATTTTTGGTTTAATAGTTTTGATTCTTTTACATTAATTATTATTAAATATAATAAATAATTTTAATCATGATATAAATATAATATATATTCATTATATATATATTTAGAGTCATCCATATAAGTTATATATAGAAAAATTAATTACATTGTTCATGGAGAGAGTAAGTCGTACATACGCATAAACACAGTTTCCATTTTCTTGACGAATAGAACAAAAGAAAGGTAAATATTAATTCAAATTTAAAATTTTTTATATCATTTATATTATATATATTCATTAGATATATCATTATTTTCATTCATGTGAAAAAATAAAATGAAAAATGTATCACACCGCATTATGGAGGCGGTAGTCCACACATACACAAAAGTGACATTATCATTTTCCAATGTATTGAAAGGTAAAAAGGTAAATGAAATATTATAATTTAAAAGGTATAATTATTTCATAAATAATATATATATATATATATATATATATATTAAATCCATCATTATATCCATATGTGAGAGGCGATGATGGAAAATGAATTACATTGGTTCGTGAGGCGGTAGTCCACTGTACACATAATCGACGGTTTCATTTCCCATTTGATGTAAGAGGAGATTGTTAAAGGTTATTAAATTAAAATAATAACATATAAGTATATGTAAGACAATTTTTGTATTATTTAATAATAGTTTAATAATATTTGAAGAAGGTGGAATAATAAATAAAACAAAAATGCTCGGTTAAGAACAATACCTCTTCTTCGGAAAACCTCTTTAGGTTTGCAAAAAAATACTTCCTATGAGGGTTCTGTAATAAAAAAAGGAATCTAGGTTATGGGTAGGGTTATAAATAAGATATTTGGGTAGGTATTTTCTTAACCAAAATACATTTTTAAGTGTAAAGAGGAGATGATAGGGGGTTCCCTTTTATAATTGAGGTGAGTGACACACTTGTAATTTGTAATTTTTTTTTAAAGTTTTACAATAATTCCATGACATTTTCTTAGAAAAAAGGATCTAAAATGGATCATTATAGAAAATTATATGTGATAAGGTCTATATATGGCCATAAAATAGTAATTATATGTGTTTTTATTTCATTTTAACCCTCATATTTTTTATTATAACCCTCCGGTAAACCCATTTTAACCTTAAGCTCAATGACATATTTTTTTACTATTTTTACTATTCAACATGAAAAAAATTAAGTTAAAATTATTACCAAATATTAATTATTTTTATTATAGATATATAATATATTTTACCAAATTCAATTCACTTAATTTCCTAAATTTAATTTAAAATCAAACCTGTAGATGAGACAAAAAAGTGATTTTCCAAAGAAAACATTTCAAAGTACAAAACAAAAATTATATAAAATTTAACATAAAATATGTTAAAATGAACTAAATTGGATTAATAATAATATAATTAAACTAATTTTATTTTTAAAATATTTTTTTTAAAAATTTAAATTTATAAATGATTTAAATGAAAAATAGTTTTCAATAAAAATCAATATTTTTTGTTATTTTACCAAAAATTAGTCTATTTAAAAAATTATCAAAAAATACACACTAAGATAATTTTTTCATGTTGATTACAAAAATGGAGTTTATGTTTTAAAATAAATTTTATAAATTGTCAAAAATTAATTTTATTATTTTTTTAAAAAAAGTAATAAAAATCATTTTTTAGAAAAAATGTATTTTTGAAGCATATAAATACTTTTCCTAAAATTAAGTACTTATTTATCAATATTTTTTTATTTATATAAAACCTTCATAATTAAATTTCAAAATTTGTTTATCCTATACATACTTCCAAATTTATCATTGAGTTTATAACAACCATGTTTAAATAATAATATTTTTAACAGTATTTTTTTGTTCATCACAACTCGGTGTTGCATGCAACTCAAGCTATCGAAGAAATTAAATTTATTTGGAAAAAATATTTCACAAAATCTAGGGGTACTACATTGATGAATTTATTCATGTACTTATGTTTTAGTGGAACTATCTTTTTGGGCAGGTGTTCATTGTATTTTCTGATCATAAGAGTTTGAGCTATATCTTTTCTCAGAAGGAGTTGAATCTCAATTAGAAGTGGTGAGTGGAATTCCTCAATACATTTGACTTCAAAATTTTCTACACCCTAGGGAAGAAAAATCTCATCACAGATTCTCTAATTAGAAACATTCCAATATAGGTTATTTTATAATCTAAGGAAAAGTGGAATCTTACGGGACTCCTCGCTCAGTTACATCTAGATGCATAAGAGGATGTTTCAGTTATGGTTTTGACTAGTTTTTAGTTATCATCATTTCTACTTGAGTCTATTATGATGGGTCTGTAGTAGGAAGATGTGTTAATAGGAATCATATGAACATTTTATGTTGGGCATACCATTTATTTTTGGTCTCTACCTTATGATGGTATCATCCACTTAGAGAATCGGTTTTTCATCCCATCACCCATGAGAAAATAAATGTTGTATAATTGTCATAGTTCTTCATGGGTCTTACAAACTTATGTTACAGAGATGTATTATGACACGAGATGTATTTTTTAGCTGGGTATAAAGAACAAAATTTCTGATTATGTGTCACACCATTATAATTTTCAGTAGATAAAGGCACAACACTTGAGGACTTCTGGTGTACTCTAACATCTTCCAATGCCAGTTTGGAAATGGCATGAGGTGTCCATGTATTTCATTATTGGATTTACATGAACTCACTGAGGGAATAATTCTATTTGGGTGGTTATTGACTGATTGATGAAATCAGATCATTTTATTTCAATCAAGGACACCACCAAATTCGAATACCTGGGTAAGATGTACATATATGAGATTGTGAGGTTTTATGGGGTTCCCTATGCCATTGTCTCAGACATGGATCCTAGGTTTACTTCCAGATCATGGAAGAATCTCAAAGAGGTAATGGGGACTCCAATTATATTGATTAAAACTTACCATCTGTAGATGTATGTAAAGAAGAAGTGTGATATTTATATCCTAGAGGACATGCTTCATGCCTGTGTCTTGGATTTCAGTGGATCGTGGGGCAAACATCTTGGACTGGTTGAGTTTCTTATAATAATAGTTACTAGTTGATGATTAGAATGGAAAACTTTAAAACTTTGTCTAGTTTCCCATGCAGATCACTAATTTTTTGGTCCAAGGTGGTCAATGTAACACCCTGTTATTTTTTTTAAAAATAAAATCACATTTGATAGCATATACGCCATGCATCACAGAGCCAAAATAAACCTCAAAAAATTACTATTTAAATATGACCATTAAAACCTAACCATTAAATTGGAGAGTATGAGTAGAATTAAATAATTTATTAAATATATATAAAATTCCTACCCAATATAAATTTATTTATAAATTCTTAGTAAATAATCACAAAACGTTTAGTAAAGTCAATTTATTCTTTAAAAACACGTTTTCTTCAAAAACGTCTTTTATTAACTTTCATGAGAAAATATCATAATTAATTTATATACCATTTATAAAATTTATTTGTTAATAAAAATATCATTTTTTAAATCATCATATCAAAATTATATTAGTGTGATTTTTTTTATTTTTATGAAAAGATTGGTTTTTCCATGAATAGTGAAAAATATTTAATTTTTGTAAAACTATCATTTATTTTCATTAAATCTAGTAACTTAAAGTAAAATTATATTTTAGATATGGTATTAAAGTGAGATATGAAATATTATTTTTAGAATAATATAATTGACATCATTTTAAGCATAAATTTTCATGATTTTGGTATAAGTTTATTTTTATGCTTAAAAACATAGTTTTTAAAAACTTTTTTTAAGTACAAAAAGTTTATACATTTTAATTAATTAAAATAACCCATAATAAGAAAATATTTAAATTAAATTTATAAATTATATATATATATATATGTATTTATGTTAATTTAAATTCATATGATGATTTATAGTCATAGAGTTAATATAAGATCATATATTGTTTAATTTTTTTTTCTTCTGAAAAACCATTCTTCGTCACGTTTTTCTGGATTAATATTAAATTAAATAATTCCATGTATTTATTGTTAACATTATAAAATGGATTAAATTTTTTTAATCAATATTTATTTTTTTAAATATTTCCCTTTTATTTCTGTTCATTATGAATTGTAACCGTAGTAAATATTTATTACCATGGTAAAGATAAAATGGGTTAATTAAGGGTAAAAATAATTTGATAAGGACTAAAAAGAAATCCTAACACTTTATTTATTTTTATTTTATGAATAAATTTTGTGTATAATAATCCTAAATTCAAATATAAGAACTCTTGTTTCTATATTTCCATGATTGTGACTTTTATAATACTTTATATAAAGAAAAGTAAAAACTGTCACTTTCTTTTAATAACTATAATTTTTTTGTGATAGGGATAAAAATATCCTATGTTTGGTTATAAATATTAATTTTAAATATAAATTATTATTTTTCTCATGGTAATGTTTTTATAATTTTTAGTAATGTGATAATTACTTTAAATGCTTACATAATGCTGACATAATATATATTTAATTAAAAGAAAAATAAAAAAAATATTTTAAAAATATTAAAAGTAATATAATTTAAATAAATTATTATGTTGCACTAATTTTTTTAGATAATTATAACATTTTAGGTAAGTTTTAAAGGTATATATTCAAATTCAATCTTTGTCCTGATGTTTTTTAAAGTCAAATTAAATGAATAGTGTTAAAATTTACATTAATTAAATTTTATAATAAATAATGTTTTATTAAATGATTTTAAACTATTAAAAATTTAATATTAATATAATTTAATGGTAAATTTTTTATAATACCAACCACGATCCATTTATAGACCTTTTGTCTTTTTATAGGAACTTTCTTGACCCCTAATGAGTAAAAACTTTAATACTGCGGTAATTCTCAAAGAAGGTTAAAAAAATATAAGGGTGAAAAATCATCTAAAATATTCAAATTTTTATTTTATTATTGTATTTAGAATCATAATTATCTCCTATTTTAACATTATAAATTTTTATCCATTTTAATATGAAAATTAATTTATATTAATTTAGTAACTTAAGAAATTCCAAGAGTGACCCTCCACTCTCTTATTAAAATGAACCTCCTCCCATCTTTTCTTTACACTTAAAAAGTATTTGGTTCTATCAATACATACCAAAATAAATAAATTAATTCCATTAACACATCATAAATTCCTTTTTTTATTTGAAAACCCTCCTAGGAAGGTTTTTGGTGTAAACCTAAAGAGGTTTTCTGAAGAAGTGGTATCGTTCTTAACTAATAGTTTTTGATTTATTTCTTCTTACACCCACTTAAAATATTATTCAACCATGATAAAATAATAAAATCAGTATCTTACATATAATTATATTTTATTATTTTAATGCAATAACCTATATCCAAATCCTCTTCCATCAAATGAGAAATAAAACTGTCAATAATACAGACGACATGAAATTGCCCTGTGAATAGATGTAATTCGTTTACATCACCACCGCACATGGTTGGTTTTAATTATGGATTTAATATATATATATATGTATTATATTTATGAAAAATTTATAATTTTTAAAATATAATATATCATATTATTTCTTACCTTTCAATTCATTTAAAAAAGATAATGTTGTTCATGCATATGTGTGGAATAACACCTCCACGAAGTGATTTATTTGTTTTTTCTAACCACATAACATTACTGCTATATATAAGTTTATTTAAAAAAATAATATTATATTTATGTTATGATGATAATTATGTAAATATAAAATAATAATTATGTTTTTTTCATCATGATTATTGAAAAATGGAAATGTTACTCATGCGTATGTATGACTAACCGTCTCCATGATTGTAATGTAGTTCATTTTTCATGAACATATTTCATGGTTGATTTAAAAATTATAATTGAGGTAAAAAAATGATAATTATTTCATGATTATTATTATATATATTATATAACAATGGTCTCTTTTACTATAGTCAACTTACCAATTCCATTTTGGACATACGAATTGAATATCATCAAAATATACGATTTGAACTTAATTAATTAAGACATTAAAAATAACATGGTAATAAATAAAATAAAATAATTAATAAACCTGAAATTTTTTTTAATAAAGTAAATAATTAACATAATTTTATTACTTAGGAATATAATGAACGTACATGATGAGCCAGACCAATGGTAAGGGATTTCATCTCAATTTCCTTTTATTGAGGAATATTTAATCATTATGCACCTAATTTATTTTATATGGTATATATACTACCCCTTTTACATTTAATATCATTAATACTTCATACTTCATGGTATTTTAAGTTTCAATTTTAATCATTTCATCCTAAGTGATTTGACTTGAATGTTATAATTGGTAAGGGGTTTCTTAACTCAATTTGTATTCATTGGGTTATACTTCTAATTCATTGACTTTGTTATGATATAATTATGTGTAAAATTTTTTATGATTGTATTATGTTTTATTTTCAATTTATTTTGTGTGGAATTATATTTTCCACACATAATAACTTTATTTATTAATTCCCACTTCAATGATACAATGTTTATAAGGGTTCTTCATCTTAAATTATCTTATTTTATACATATGTTATGTTATACATCTATCTTATTTGATGAGGTGTATCTACTACCCATTTGATATGTTATATAATGAATCTATTTATATTAATGGTATTTAATGTTTCATTTGAAGTTATTTCTTTCACGGGTGTTATGATTCGAAAGTTACCAAAGTGGTAAGAGTTTATTTCACAATCTTATCATTATTCAGGATTGTTTATGTTTAATTATCTATTTGGAGAATTAGTTTATATTTAAATATTAAACCCAATCTATTTTCTTATCCAATGGTTATTTTTGAAAATTATAAGTTTTATTTTCCATATTCCTCTTTTAAATACTCAAGATACCAAAAGAATGTTTTTAAGGAAAACCTACTTTTTTTTCTACTCGAACATGAATTTGTTAATCTATGTCCATATTTTCTTTAAAATGTTTTAAAGAATGTTTTTAATATTTTAAATGATTTATAAAATAAATATTTACTCATGTTTGGTTTTTTACTAAATGGTTTAAATGGAATATTCTTGTCATTTTTCGAATGAGGTACTTTTTGACTTTTTACCAAAAATGTGAAATAAGTCTTTATTTTAATGTACTTGGCATGAAAAAAATTTCCTTCTATTATGACCACTCTATGATTTGAAGCTTACTCTACATGTTTCCAAATTTTTTTTCAATTTTTTTTCTTAATATTATGGAATTTTTTAGTTTTTAAAGCAATTTTCAAAGTGAAAAGGTATTTTCCTCAAGAATATTTTAATGATATTTTATAACATTTCTATTCATCAAAAATAATAACCATTTATTTTACTCCACTGGGGATATGTTGTAATAATACTATCCTTATTATTTCTTTAGATGGTTTATGATAAGTTTTACTGGGAGAAGTATTAGAATTCACATGCTAATTTTTTAATACAAATGTTTATATTTATTATGTATTGAATTTTTATTGTCCCCTTTCACATAATGAATGAATTGGAATTAGTAAGTGACGAGTGGGGCCCTATATAGCCCCTTGATGAATCTATTGGTCTCATGAGACAAACTAGTTTCGGTATTTGGCTAAGACCTTACCCATTTATGTAAGATGTCTTGGCATGAGGCATTGATGGTATGTTTATGATGTTCAGACTTAAGAATTCCATCATTATGAGATTATTTATTGATGTCCATGTGGTTACTTGAATATTTATGATATACATATATATGTGCTGGCATCTATCGTCCGGTTCTCCCTACACATTTTATGTGTGTGGGATGAATGCACTACCCTGTTGTGCTGCCAGCACGGCACAATCTCTAGGCAGGGGGGAAACAATCCTCTTTGACCAATAAAATTGGCACACTTTCTTTCAGGGGGCGATGAAACTCTTCCCTTCTTTTTCTTCTATTTGCTCTTCGTTAATCGATTTTTCCATCTTTCGGGTTTTCTTTTTTGGAATCTGTCTTCCTTTTTGTTATGGGTTACCTCTTATCTCATTTGTCAAAAGAGGATTTCACAACTTATGATCAATTTTGGGGGCTATCCCCCCTCATCTCTTAAAAAAAATTATCACTATATTATTCTTCATAATCAAGTTATTGTTTAAATGGAATGAGTTTTCAGTTATTTACCTTACCATATTGATTATAAATTATTTAATTATGATAGATTCCACTATACGTAACCATTACTGAGCATATGAGCTCATCCTTATTTTGTTCCCTTTCCCCATAACATAAAGAAGGAATCTTTGAACGAGTTCAAGGATGAATAATATTTACTTTCACTATAATTTATATTTTATGTTTTCAAATGTAATGTAATATTCAAGTATATATCTAGTTTATCAATACTACTAAACTATTAGGTCGTTTGGGATATGATTCCATTTATCCAATTCTAATGTAATAAAGTAACCATTGGATCTAGGTTACTAGAGTTGAGATCTTTACAGTTGATATCAGAGGAAGTTTAGTAGAAACCCTGAGAACCGGATTTATGAAAACATAGATTAGGGAACATAACCCTATGACTAACTTTGAGTATAATTATAAGTACAATCTAACATCCTAAAGGTTTGGTAAGGTATAAATTATGTTGTTTTCCTAGAAATACATCCCTATCTGGATATTACAAGTGGGTGTGGTTTGACACGTATTAATATAGGGGTAATAACCCCAAAAATGGTTGGCCAAGTATATATTGGAAATCATTCTAGCGCACAATGAGTGTTCCTTTACTATGCACCAGGTTTGAAACTCCTGAGGGATATAATTGGGTTAATTCACATTTTCTATATAAACAATTATGATGAATTAAAGAATAGATCCTATAGAAAACTATAATATTTCACAATGATATAAGACAAAACTAAAGTGTATTAAGATGATATGTATAAGGTTAATCATATGATTAAAATAATATATAACCCTTTTTAGGTATTATATGATGGGAGTTTAACATGATTATGGATATTTTGGGAGATATTTATGGTAAACCAACCCTTGGATTTAGTATGTGTTTTAATGAAAATTTTATTTGTGGAATGATACTTTAATATTTTATCGACATAAGTTTAAAGGTATTGATAACCTTTTGGGTTAATATGATCATTGATTTTAAGGTAATAATAGTTAATTAAAATTATCTAATTTCATGGAAAAAATAAGTTGTATAGAAACTTTAGTGGTTAAAAATTGATTTGATGGAAATTGTTATTTTTGAGGATGTTAATATTATTTTTGGGAACATTATAGGAATTATATTAATATATTTTTAAAGAAAGGATAACCCACATGCCAGTTGACAAACCATCGCATCTGACAAGGTCATGAGACTTGAACCCACAACCGAAGAGTGATAAGGGTGAAATTCCTACCATTGGCCTATATGATGTATTGGTTAGTATGAAATTGTTTTTAATTATATGATTTGTTGGTTAAATATTAAATTAATTTTGGTAAATATATTATAGGATCAAATATTTTTGATTTTGAGGTGATTAATTATATTTCTAGATATATTTTGTTAGGATTTGGTATATATAACCATTAGGTTTAACATAAAGGATTATTTTGGTAGAATGTTATTATGTTTTTAGAGGTGTAAGATAAATGGTACGAGATAGCCTTTTAGGTTAAAAAATTCATTAATGTTGATTTTATTGGTATTATTTTGGATATAAGGTTATTTATTTAAGGAATGATCTATATTAAACATTTGGTTTTATTGTTTAATTTTGGAGATTAATGTATGAAGGCTTATTCATTTTTGGTATTATCTTACATTGTGATAAGAACATTGGTTTTAATAAAGATAAGATGAATAGATTGTTATTATTTTATGGATTATGTGATATATTAGAAGTTTATTTTAGTGCTTTAGGCCTGAAAAATTCATCTTTAATATTCATCATTTAGAGAAAAATATAATATTGTGGTGGAAATTGATTAATGGATGAAATTATACTTACGAAGTAAGTATATTTCTTTATGTTATTAGTATTTATGGTATAGGAATTACTCAATTCTCTTGAAACAAAATTTTTATCCTAGTACCCTTAATTTTAATGAATTGATGGTCTTTTTCACATCTCTGGGGTTTATGGTTTGGTGGTTGTTAACTTTCTCATGATCACTCACGTTATTATGATCAATGTTCTATATCACTATACATCATTATTTAGACATTTAGTTTCTCTTTCATGTCTATAATTCCACTTACAACTAATGTTCTCATAATTGGAAATCTATTTATGTGACTTCTATACTTCCCTTTCCCTCTTTTAAGAAGAAGTTTTATTTACCCTTTTTACAATGTGGGTTTTCAACAAATATATTTATAAATTTCAAAACCTTTATTACCAAGATCAAGTTCAAATTATGAGGACACAATTTATTTAAGGGTTAGAATATAACATCTTGAGATAAAAACAAAAATAAAACTATGTTCGATAGTGTATATGACACACACCATCAAGCTAATATGAACCTTGAAATATTATTATTTAAATATTACTATTATATCCTACCTATTAAATTTGCGGGTATGAATAGGATTAACTGATTTATGAAATATATATAAAATTACTACTTAATATAAATGTATTGATTAATTATTAGTAAATAACCACTCAATTTTTATTAATTTCAATTTATTCTTCCAAAACACATTTTCTTCAAAAATAGATTTTATTGATTTTAATGAGAAAATATTATAATTAATTTCAAGAAATTTTAGAATTTTTTTTATAAAAATGATATCATTTTTTAAATCATGATATCAAAATTATATTAGGATGAAATTTTTATATTTTTCTGAAAGGATTAGTTTTTCAATGAACAATGAAAAATATCAATTTTTGTAAAAGTTTAATTTCTTTTCATTAAATAAAGTAACTTAAAGTTAGATTATATTTTTTATTTGGTATTAAAGTTAAATATAAACTGTTTGATTTAGAATAATCTAATTAATTTCATTTTAAATGTTAATTTTCATGATTTTGGTATAAGTTTATTTTTATGCTTAAAAACATAGTTTTCTAAAAAGTGTTTTTAAAAGTGTATGAAGTTTATCCATTTTAATTAATTAAAATAAAACCTAACAAGAAAATATTTAAATTAAATGTATATATTATATATATATTTATATTAATTGAAATTAATATGATTATTTCTAGTTATAAATTTAATATATGATCATCTATTGCTTAGAGAATGCATTTATCTGAAAAATTCGTTTTTATCATGTTTTTCTAGTTTAATCTTAAATTAAATTCTTCTACATTTATGTTATAAATATTGGAAAATATATTCCATATTTGGAATAATGAGGTCCAATTTTTTTAAATAGTTCCCTTTTTTTCCCATTATGAATAGTAACTGTAGTAAATATTTGGGACCTTGGTAAACGTAAAATGGGTTAATTAAGGGTAAAAATAATTTGATAAGGACTAAAAAGTAACCCTAAAAATTGAATTATTTTTATTGTATTTTTAACTTTCATACATAATTATCCAAAATTATAATATATTATCTCTTATTTCCATATGACCATTATTGTGACTTTTATAACAATTTATGTAAATAAAATAAAAAAATGACACTTTCTTGCTTTTAATAACTACATTATTTTTTTTATTGAAATAAAAATAACCTATATTGAGTTATAAATATTCATTTTAAATATAAATTATTTTTTATCATTGTAATTTATTTATAATTTTTAGTAATGAAATAATTTCCTTAAATGCTTATGCAACGTCGATGTAGTAATTATTTAATCAAAAGAAAAATAAAATAAATGATTTTAAAAATATTAAAAGTAATATAATTTGAATAAATTATATTTTATATAATTTTTTAGATAATTCTAACATTTTAGGTAAGTTTTAAAGGTATATATTCAAATTCTATATTTTTCTTGATGTTTTTAAAGTCAAATTGAATGAATAGCGTTATAATTGTTAATAATGATATTTTATAATAAATAATGTTTTATTAAATGATTTAAAATTCCTAAAAATATTATATTAGTCTAAGTTAATTTTAAATAGTTTATAATATCATCCATGATCCATTTATGAACTATCTTTTCTTTTATAGGAACTTTCTTGACCCCTAAATAGTAAAAACATTAATACCACAATAATTGTCAAAAAGGGTTAAAACAAAAAGATAAGGGTGAAAAAATTACCTAAACTTGTCCATTTTTTATTTTATGAGAGGATTTTGAATAATCATTACCTTATATTTTATTATTATAAATTTGGATCCATTTTAATATGAAATTTAATTTTTATTAATTTAATACTTTAAGAAATTCCAAGAGTGCCCCTCCCCTCTCTTATAAAAGGGAACCTCCTCTTATCTTTTATTCACACTTAAAAATCCTTTTTTGACAAATATCTACTCAAATACCTCACTTAATTCCCTCAAAGCATCCTAGATTCCTTTTTTATTAGAAAACCCTCACAGGAAGGATTTTGGTGTGAACCTAAAGAGGTTGTCCGAAGAAGAGGTATCATTTTTAACCGAGTATTTTTGTATTATTTCTTCTTCCACATACTTAAAATATTATTAAAACATGATAAAATAATAACAATAATAAATTACATATACTGAGATTTTATTATGTTAATGTCATAACCTATATCTATCTCATTTTCTATCAAGTGGGAAACAAAACCGTCGATTGTGTGAATGGAAAACTATCACCTCATGAACCGATGCGATTCATTTTCCATCACCACTGCACATGAATGGTTTTAATGATATTATATATATATATATATATATATTACATTCAATAAATGTTTATCATTTTTTAAAGTTAATATATCATATAATTTCTTATATTTCTATTCATTTAAAAATGATAACGTTGTTCATGAGTACGTGTGGATTACCACCTCCACGAAGCAATGCAATTCATTTTTCATAAGCACATACCATGACTGCTATATATAATTGTATTTAAAGAAATAATAATATATTTATGTTATTATAATTTTTAATGATAAAATAATACTTATGTTCTTTAAATCATGATTTTCGAAAAATGGAAAGATTACTCAGGATTACGTACGACTTACTGTCTCCATGATTGTAACATAGTTCATTTTTCATAAACATATTTCATTTTTGGTTTAAAAAGATAATTTATGTATAAAAATTATAACAATTTCATTATTATTATTCTATATATGATGGAATGATGAATTCTTTTACCATAGTTAACCCATCAATGTCATTTTGAAAAAATGAACTGAATATCGTCAAAATGTTAGACTTGAACTTAATTAATTAAGTAATTAAATATAACATGGTAATTAATAAAATAAAAGGAATAATAAAATTAAAAATTTTCTTAATTAATTAAATAAATAACATAATTTTATTATTTATGAAGATAAAGAACGTACGTTATGAGTCGATCCAGTGGTAAGGGATTCTGTCTCAATTTCCTTTTATTGAGGAATATTTTATCATTATGCACCTAATTTATTCTATATGGTGTATATACTACCCATTTTACATATAATATCATTAATCCTTAAAAATTAATGGTATTTTAAGGTTAAATTTGGATTATTTCATCTAAGTGGATTTGAATTTAAAGTTATTAAGTGGTAAGGGGTTTCTTAACACAATTCCCATTCATTGGGTTATAATTCTTCTTTATTGACATTGTAATGCCATGATTATGTGTGAAATGTACTAATATTTTATCATGTTCTATTTTAAATTGTTTTGTTTGGACTTAAATTTGACACACATAATCTCTTTATCGATTAATTCTCACTTCAATGATACGATCTTTGTAAGGGTTCTTCATATCAAATTGTCTTCTTTTGGACATATGTTATGTTATACACCTATATTATTTTATGAGGTGTATATACTAATAATTTGATATGTTATATGATTAACCTCTTTATATTTATGGTATTTAATATTTCATTTGAATTTACTTATTTTATGGGGATTATGATTCAAAAGTTACCAAAGTGGTAAGGGTTTATTTCACAATCTCTTTATTATTTAGGATTGTTAATATTTAAGTCTATGTTGGGAGAATTATTTGATATTTTGATCTTAAACCCAATATATTTTCTTATCCACTGGTTATTTATGAAAATTATAATTTTTCCTTTTATTTTCATCTTTTAAATACTCAATAGACCAAAATAATGTTTTTAAGAAAAATGAATTTGTTTTTTACTTAGACAATAATATTTTCTTCCATGTCTATATTTTAATTAAAATTTTTTAAATATTTTTTTTACTTTTCTCCAATTATTTATTAAATTCATTTTTACCCATGATTCAATTTTTACAAAATGGTTTAAAATGAATCTTCTTATCATTTTCCAAACAAGTTACTTTTTTGATTTTTTATTAAAAATGTGAAAGGAATCTTTGTTTTGACATACTAGGAATAAATATAATTTCTTGATATCATGAACACTCAATGATTTAAAGATTCCTTTAAAAGTTTCCATGGTACTTTTCAAAGAAAAAAAATTTTCCTAATATTTTGGAAATTTTTAGATTTTTAAAAGTGAAAAGGGTATTTTCTACAATAATGTTTTAAATTATCTTTTATAGTATTTCTATTCATTAATGTTAAAAATAATTTGTTATACTCCAGTGGGGATATGTTTTAATAATACTATCCTTATTATTTCTATGGATGACTTATGATAAGTTTTACTATGGAAATTATTAATATTTTTATGTTCATTTTCCAATATGAATGTTTATGTCGATTATGTATTGAATTTTTATTCACACCTTTAATATGATAAATTTATTGGACTTAATAAGTGATGGGAGGGGACTTCTATATCCCCTCTATATATTGGTTGGTCTCATGAGAAAAACTAGTTTGGGTATTTGGACGAGGCCTTACCCCATTAAGTAAGATGTCTAGGAATGAGGCCTTGATGGTATGTTTATGATGTTTAAAATTATATATTATATCATTATAAGATTAGTTATTAATTTCCATGTGATTATTTTAATAGTTATGATATACATGGATAATTTTAAAGCTCATGTGATTAGTTATATGGAATTATTTTATCATCACTTATTCCTTCCATATTTTCTTTGTGTTAAAGTTATTGATTAAATGGAATGTGTTTTAAGTTATTTACCATTTTATATTGATTATTCATTATTTACTCATGATAGATTCCATAATATTTAGTCCTTACCGAGAATATGATATCAACCTTATTTTTTCCTTTCCCTAGGATATGAAGAAGGAATCATTGAATGAGTTTGAGGATGTAGAATATTTACTTTCAGTATGTTCTGTATTTTATGTTTCCAAATGTAATGCGATATTCAATTATGCATCTATTATACCAAGACTACTAAACTATTTAGTAATTCAAGATATAATTCTTTATATCTAGTGTTAATATAATAAATTAACTATAGGATTTTGGTAATTAGAGTTTGGATCTTTATAGGTGATGTCTCTCTTTTGGGACCAAGTCTCATTTAGGATATGTTATTGAGGATTTAGGATATACATTAATGCTTGGTTATAGCTTAGAGTTGGAAAAAATCATATTTGGATCGTCGATGTTGTCCTTTTTAGTTTTTTGTGGGTGACTTATTGTTTTTGAAATTTTCTCCTCAGATTGGTCACCGTCAACTTGGTAAACATGGGAAGCTAGCTCCAAGATATATTAGACCGTTTGAGGTCACTAAGAATCTTGGTCAGGTTACTTATTGTTTGGATTTACTAGATCATTTTATAGGTATACATGATGTTTTCTACATATCATAACTCAAGAAGTATCATCCCGATTTGTCCCATGTTTTGAGTTGAGAGGAGATTGAGTTAGATCCAGATGTTTCTATTATGAATAAAATAGTGGATATAATATATTATTAGATGAAATTATTTCTTGGGTAGTTTATTTAATTGATCAAATTGTTATGTAAGTATGGATTAGGCTCTCATGAGACTTGGGAGCATGAATTATTGATGATGGAGCAGTGGTCTCACCTATTTCCATATCACCCTTATTCCACATGACTTTATAGGGATGGAAAGTCCTATGGGGAGAATCATAGAATCCTAGTAAAAGGTACAATATATTTTAATGTTTAAGAGTGTGTTTCTCAGGTTCATATGTAATTAGACATGAATTGGGAGGTTTTTTCAAGGGTTGTTCTAGGTGATGGTTTCATAACTAGTTTATGCCATGAATTGGATTCACAAAATGAGTTTTGTTCAAATAAGAAGACTTTAACACCCGGTTTATGGCATTAAATTTTTTCATGGTGTGAAATGAATTCATGTTTTTAATTCATTATTCAAGCTTTTAAAATAAGGTGATGCGTTTTTCAGCATACATACAATATGAGAGGATCAAATCATTAATCACTGAGTCATGATGTAAATTATTTTTTCTTAGTGAGTTTTATCAGAATTCATCCCTAAATTTCCTATCATTTTATAGGTTCCCTCTTCATCAAACACTAGGTCTCTCCTAGGCACTTTGGGTGGTTTCCTCTCTTCCAATTCCCTTCGTTTGGTGATCAATCTATGACTTGGTTAGTTACTTTTCTTTCAGTGTGTAAATTTGTTTTCTTCTCATTTTTTTCATTTATCTCAGTTTTTAAGTGGTGTTGGGATGCATTTCTATGATTTGTGATCATATGATGACGATTCTTCTATCCCTTCTAGATCTGTGGTGTGATCTTCTTCTAGGGGCCAATCCTTGTGTTGGCTATGATGCAACACATGAGTTTCTTAAGTTATGTGTTGATATAACCCATCCACTAACCATTTTATTTATGGATTTCAATTATAATATGTGGGAATCATTGTCAGGGACCCTATTCATTATTTTTACATTCCTTCTAGTGTATGGATCCTACCATGGGATGTGTGTGACTTGATTTTGTGATAGGTGGATCTGTCTCTATCCTATATTTTATGAACCTTGAAAGATATTGATTTGTGAAATAGTCACTAAACAAATTGGAATGAATTATTTATTTATTTTCATGAAAAGGGTTTTGAGGAAATATGGGTTTTATACTTGTTTTGGTAAAATAAAAGGAATTTTAAAAGCATTGTGAAATGAAATTATGAAATGTATTTTCAAATAATGTTTTGATGAAAAAGGGTCATTTGGAAATATATTATGAAACATGAAAATCCCTTTTAAATGATTTGAATCATTGATCACATGTGATCCTTGGGTACCTAGGAGGGGGTTTGTTGTTGAGCCTTGTTCTTGTCTCTGTCATAGGATTCACTGATGGGGTGTTCCTTTGTTTGCTAGGCCATGTGTCCAAGGGACTTGACTATCATACACTACCGAGGGGTTTACTCATGGGGTGTTACTCTATTAACTTGTACATGAGTTCGAGTTACTTAACTATCAGACACCATAGAGTGTTTCACTCATGGGGCATTTCTTTATTTTATAGGCCTTGTATCCTAGAGACTTGTTTAGTACACACTAGTCTCATCTTGATTATTTAGGTATGAGTGACCAAGCTAGCCCGGACCTATGATATCCTAGGGGTGATATCCATTATGATTCGGAATATACTATTTTGGATTTGATATAATGCTTTGTTAAATGTGGATTTATGCTTTGAAACTGTTTTATCTGGCTTGTTTTAGGGCTGTTGAAAAAGGGAAACTGTTTATCATGATTTTGATATAAAACTGTTTTATTGATTATCATGCAATGTTTTCTTAAAATTTTAAATATTTATATTTATTTATAGATGCCTTATATGGAATATATGAGTAGGATCCTACCGATCCTATTTATATCACACCCTATAAATTACCTTGAGAATGTGTAAACCTGGTATTATCTTTGGATGAAGGAAAATTTAAGGGGCCATAGTGAGGTAATGAGGTTTATGTTATCTGGGTATGAGTAGTTGGTGGTGAGATGGTGGGGTGTCATCCATGTGTCACAAGGAGTAGTTACTTATAATTTACCTGTCCTTTGAGTTTTGGACATGTACCTTTGAGTTTTTATGTCACGAACTAACCCAGGTCAACCCTGAACTGGTCACCTGAGTTGATCCTTGGAAAGGACCAAAGGGAATTCCTAATCCCCATGGGCTAAAAACTAGTGTTAGGAATCATCATAGTAACCAAGGGAATGATTTCTCTCAATAATAAATAAATAATCTGAACAAAATAAACATAAAAAGAATCCCAAATGTATATATAATTATCAAAATGAACATATTTTACACATAAACTCCAAATAAAACATCTGAACAACAAAAACCAAACTATACCTCATGACCACACATCTCTATGTGACCTTGAGGGTCACTCTCTAATACCAAAGCTGACCATCACCCATGACAATCAATACCAAACTAGAACTTGCACCAAAGGATAATAATAAGAAATAATTATAGGCATGAGTATTAAAACTCAGTAGGAATTCCCGAACAACTCTATTCCCAATTCACTTCCTTTAAAATAAAATAAACTTAAAATTAAAGTTTGAAATACAATATACAAGATTAAAATTTTCCACACATTTTACACTTTTAAAACAAATCACAGTCCATTTTCCCTTTTAATTCCAAATCCAGATTCTTTTCCAATAAAAAATTAATATTTTCAAGGGGGAAAGAAATGTTTTAATTTTAAAATAGGAACAAGAGAGTATAAAACATATCCAATTTAAAACATTTCCAATTTAAAACATTTTTACATAAAACAACCCATCAATTTCCTAATAAAAATACCACACATGATAACATCACAATAATGACATACTAAGGGAAAAGTAAAAAAATCACACTAGAGTAATAAACCAAAAATGCATCTCAATCATCACTGCAAGAAACTAAATTCCAAGAGACATGGGTAAATCATAGTAGCTTGTGAATAATCCACAACACACTATATGTCTTGAATCATCCTAGAAAGTATTCCTTACTCGATGACATTAAATAATACCACACGCTCGACCATACCCTAAATGGTACAAACTGATGGTCACTATACCATAGCAATAAGATAACACACAATATATAATTCCCTACTATGGGATACTAGTCAGAGCATGATCATAACTAGTGAAACAAACTTTCCCAGAAATTCAATAGATATACCAGGTTCCCATGTCAAGAGTATAAAAGAGGGTTGATCCAACCGATGACAACTGAGTATCCAATCACATTCACATATATCACATATAATAATTCACACAATAGGCACCACCCCGAGTCACCCTAGGATCAATCTCTTACCTTACAACACATAGATCAAAAAGGATTCCACACCGAGGACCTCCCATTTCTGCACTAAGTAAATGGGTCATGAGGATTCCATAGAGAAGAAATCCCACCCATTAAACAATAATGGATCATAAGGATTCCACAGCGAGGACATCCCATCTATTAAACTTATATATATACAAGTCAAGATGATTTTATAAGGAGAGTTTTCATGATAATAATTTTCACTAATTTGATAAATGTTCTAAATGGGCCTCAAGATCCTTTAAAAAAACCATCATTTATCAAAGAACCAAATTCACCTTTTCAAAAAGGTGTAAATATATCATTTTCCATTTCATAATAATTTATAAAATTTCATTTAAACACTCACACCACATTTTCAAACCGAATACACTTTATAAAAATTCCAAACAATCCACACAACAACAAGGAGTCACTCGTTTTCAAAAACCAAACCCACACATTTCCCTTTACATGCCAAACCATTTTCATAAGTCAAATACAAATCTATTTTAAAACCAAAACTCCATGGGGAACCCATTAAAGGAATCCAAATCATCATTTCACATGTCACAAATATATTTTCAAATCCAAAACATGCTTTAGATATCACAAATCACTTTCCAAATACAACCAGGCATTTTATCAAACACTTGGTGTGCATCACATAATAAAACAATACCATATACATAAAATCAAGGAAGAAAAAAAAATGAATAATAAAAAATTAATTTAAAGATCAGACATCACTATTTTATAATCATGTAATGTGCGAAAAGTAAGAAACCAACTATTATTAAATTAAAAGGCAAGTGCAAAGGGAAGCCTACCTCAATATCACGACGCTTCAACAACGCACAGATAAACAATCCTGGAAAGATTATAGAAGACATGAATAACCATGAGGAACCATAAACACACAAAACCCCCAATATAAATCAAGGTAAAAACAAACCCTAGATCCAAGAGACTAAAGGAGAAGAAGATATCAAGAGAAAATGGAAGAGGAATGAAAAGAAGGAATAAAGGAGGATATTACCTTGAACATCTAGCCTTAATTCTTGAAGGAATCACCTTAGAATTACCATGGAAGGAGGTGATAGGTGTGAGGAAAGAGGTAGAATCCTCTTAGGATCAAACACACCAAATGGGGGAGAAATAGGGTGATTTGGGGTTAAATCCCGAAGATGGTAGAATAGTAAAATCACAATTTTTAAGATCTAGGCAGCTTGTATGGTTTGGCTGTGTTAAGTCAAAAGTCTTCTTTTGAATTTTATGTTTTTTTAGATATCAAAAATATCTCTATACTCATTTCTCAAATAAAGGACTTACTTTGAATACAATTTATTTGATTATCATATTGACTATTACTATCGTACTGACTCTTTCTATCATACTGACTATGTTAATCGTACTTACTTTGTGCATTGTACTCACTTTGCATTATATCAATATATTACACTGAGTAATATTAATCATACTCATATTTTAATTTCATCACATGTATTATTTTATTAATTTATCAAAACACTTGTTCTATATCAATTGTACTCATGTTATTACTTTCATATACCGATTGTTTTAATCATAATAATGTCGTGGAGTTAGTTTTAAACTAATCAAAATGATGTCATGTTTTCTATTTCAATATGACTGTTACAATGCCAGGTGTCCAAGTCCCTTTGAGTTTTTTTGGATAAATATGATCGTTGGAGAAAATATGACTGTTGGAACCTGAGGCCTATAAACAGGAGGTCATTTGAAGCAGATATTAGATTTTGATCAACTTCAGTTTCTTCCAACTTCTAGAGAGATACTGTGTGGCTTCTCTCTGCTTCGTGTGGAAGCCTTGAAATTAAAAAACATGAATGAATCATTCTTAGTTTTTTTATTTCAATAATTGCTTTTTTGCTTTGTGCGTCCAATCAGGTGATAACTATCGAGGGCTACCGGGGATAGGTAGACAGTGCATCCAATCTTTGTATCGAGGGCTTTCAACTATTTGAAAGACAGAGGTTCTGATTACCTGTAAAATCGAGGGCTTGCAGTGATAGAAAGATGGACTTTTTGATCATCATATCGAAGGCTTACCAGTGTTGGTGAGATAGACCTATTATCCTAGGTGGAAGGATACCCTAATCTTTGGGATAATTTTTTTTTAATACCTTTTACTTTTCTACTGCATATTGTAATAGAAAGATAATTATTTTATTTCTTCTTTATATTTATATTTATTGGTAATTGTTTTAATTATAGCTTATACTTTCTAGCATTGATTATATATGATATATGGTGTAATATTTTACACTTTTTATTACTCTGATATTTGTATTAAACCCAAATACAATTGTTTTTATAACCCATGGTATCATAACAATTCCATCGAACAGAGAGTCAGTCCGATTGTTTGTTTTGTTTTATAAGAGTCATTGTGAATTGTTTTAGTTTATGTTGTAGTAGAATAAGAACCTTCCTTAAAGGTTTTAATAGAATTTTTAAATACACAATTCACCCCCTTTTGTATTTGTTCCATCTCATATCCTTTTCAATCCAACAATTGGTATCAGAGCAGGTTTTTCCACTACTTTGTATATTATTTTTACATTGTTTTCTAAATACACTAACATGTATTTGTGGAAAAAGGTTTTTGTTTCTTTATGATGGCAGGAATGATGAATGTCGGTTCAATTGATAACCTCAACCCTACAAGACCATCTATTTTTGATTGTAATGATTTTGAGTATTGGATAGATCAAATGAATAATTTTATCATAAATACTGGTGTAGATAACTTTGTTATGCTCACTGATGAATATAAGATCCCTGATAAAGAACTCATAACTTTTACTACCCAAGAAAAAGTTGAATATTAGATAAACTACAAGGTATGAAATACTTTGTTGTGTTCTATGACCAGGAACATTTACAGCTAAATCTCTTCATGTGAAGCCGCAAATATTATATGGAAGAAATTTGAGACTACACATTTTGGTACTTCTAAAGTTGTTGAAATAAGAAGATCTGTGCTAATAGATGACTATCAATATTTTTAATTTATTTACGATGAACCATTAGTTAAGGTTCAATAAAGATTTATGACAATAGTCAATATTCTTCAAGCTATGGTAGATAAAAATTTATAAGATAAAGTTTTAGTTGATAAGATCATAGATATTATGCCAAATGAATAGGAATCTAGTAGGATTGCAGTTAATGAATCTAGAAAGATTAATAATTTTACTCTTGGTGATTTATTTGTAACTCTTTTTCAATATGAATGAAGACTTAAGAGAGATGAAAGTAAAGTGAAAAAGAAGAATGGTGGAGTATCATTCACAACTACATCAAATCCTACTAAGTCACAATCTCCTGTGAAAACCAAATCCAGAAAGAGGAAGGTTGAAGTCTTATCAGATTCTAATGATACTGAGAAGTCATAAAATGATCTTGAAAATATTTCTAGAAGAATGGATAAAATTTTTGTAAAGAGGGATTTCCAATATAGATATAAAAATACCTCAAAAGGTAACTAGGATAAAAAAGATTCTGAAGTCACATGCTATGAATGTAAAAGACCAGGAAACATTCGACCTGATTATCCTATGCTAAAAATAAAGGATAAAAAGGAATGAAATTTTGAGAAGAATAAGAGGAAATACTTGAAGTCCAAAGGAAAGAAAGTCTTTAAATTCAATGAATCCTAGAGTGCCAGTGGAGTAGATTCTTCTAAATACTCTTCTGATAGTGATACCTACATAAGAATATTGGTCTTTTTTCCAAAAATCCTTATCATTACTTAATGTCCAAGGTACACAGTTCTGAATCTCTTACTAATATGTCTTTGAGTAACAATTATCCAGATTAATATTATTCTTCTCATGAAGAAACATCCTCATCAGAGAATGATAATTCTTTACCTTCTTATAAAAAAGTTTCCAGATTTTCTAAACTTTTAGAAAATGAAAAATGTAAAGTTTCTAGAAAACTTGAAAAATAAAATACTAGGATTGATATTTTAACAAGAGAAGTATTAAATATTTCTAAAGATATTTATTTTAAAACTATTGAGATTGAAAGTCCTTCTAAAAACCTTGAGAAAATGATTTTTTAAAAGAACAAACTTTCTCAAGATTTTAGTAATACGATTTCTAAGAAAACAATTTTGGAAGAAAAAATTAATTATAAAAATAATATAAATGTGGATAACAATTTGTTCATTAGACTAAAATAATATATCTTTTTCTCTTAAGAAACTTTTATCAAAATTTACTACTGGGAGGAAGGAGTTTGATAAGATGTATTCTCAAATTCATCCTTTAAGAAATAGTTTTGTAATTTGTTATACTCATTTAAAATTGGTTTTTAATAATAACTATTTCATTCCCCAAAGTGTCTCCATTCTGCACCAAATTTCAATGTCGTGGACATTTGGAAATAAATTTTTCTTTAAATAAAACACAATCTTTGGGTTTCCACAAAGCTCACTTTTTAAAACAAACGTGGATTCCAAAAAATTTTCTTTATAATGTTTTCGGATGCAAACAGGTTTGGATTTTAAAAGTTTAATTGTTTTTGTTTTAGGAAAATAAAACAATAAATAATAACAATACATGGTACATGCATAGTGGATGTTCTAGGCACATGAATGGAAACATAAACTTCTTTAAAAAAGTTATCAAGATGAAAGGAGGAAATGTTACCTTTGGAGACAATGCTCAAGGAAATTTTTTTGATATAAGTAATATCGTTTTCCTTAAAAAAATATTGATTTCTAGTGTTTTGTTTATTGATAGTCTTAAGCACAACCTCATTAGTGTATGTTAATTATGTGATGAAATTTACCTTGTGAATTTTAGGAATGATAAATTTCTAGTTCACAATTCTAAGGATGAATTCATTCTATTTTCCCAAAGGCATGAGAATGTTTACACTTTGAACTTAGAATACCTTAGGATCCAAGACTTACCTTTTCTAAATGAAATGGAAGACCAATCTTGGTTATGACATAGAATCCTTGGACATAATAATTTTATAAATTTGTATAAACTCTCTAATAAAGGACTTATTAAAGATCTACCTGAGCTTAGGTTTAATTCTTCTAAAATTTGTGACTCTTGTCAATATGGAAAACAACATAAGTAAAGTTTTAAATCAATCAGTGAAGTCACAACTACCGATGCATTATAGTTAGTGCATATGGATATTTTTTGTTCAACACAAACTATAAGTATTAGAGTCAAGTACTATATATTTTTCTTAGTTGATGATTATACTAGATTTAAATGGGTATATTTTCTCAATAAAAATAAAAAGACTTTTGTTTTTTTAAAAATTTTGTTTCTAAAGTTAAAAATGAGAAAAACCTACCATTGATAACTATCTGATGTGATCATAGTGGAGAATTTGTAGATTCTTATTTTGAAATTTTTTGTAGTAAAAAGGGTATTACTCACAACCTTTCTGCACTAAAAACACCCCAACAAAATGGTGTTGTTGAAAGAAGAAATATAATTATTCAAGTGATAAAAATAACAATATTGAGTGAATACTCAACTGAAAAACATTTCTTGGAAGAAGCTGTAAGTACTACTTTTTATACTATAAATAGAGTTTTAATTTGAACTTTTCTTAATAAAACCCCTTATGAGTTATGGACAGGCCGAAAACCAAAAGTTTTATAATTCAAAGTATTTGGTTGGAAAGTATTTATTTTAAATACAAAAGACAACTTACATAAGTTTTCACCCAAATCTGATGAAGGAATATTTTTAGGTTATTCCACAACTTCTAATGCTTATAGAGTTTTTAATAAAAACACTTGTGTTGTTGAAGAAAAAATACATGTTAAGTTTAATGAAACAAATCAATTTTTTTTAAAAAAATATCTAAATATTAATTCTAAAGTGTTTTCCAAAAATGATTATAAACCTATAGAAGATTCATCAAATATTTTAAATACTCATGAAATTGTTTTTGAGACATTTAAACCTGAAGAATTTGTACCTTATGTTAATGAGAAGGTTTTTCAAAATCAAAATCTATTATTACTTAGGAATCATCCGAGTGATAACATTATTGCTGATGTAAATAAACCAGTAAGGACTAGAAACTCCTTAAGAAATGAAATAAAACATCTTGCTTTTCCATCTCAATTTGAACCAAAAACTCAAAGTGAGGCCTTAGGTGATGAATATTGGATTAATGGAATTCAAGATGAACTAAATGAATTAGAAAGGAATAAAGTCTAGACCTTGGTTGAAAAACCTAAGGATACATATTTTATTGGAGTAAAATGGGTTTTCAGAAACAAATGCGATGAAAATGGTATCATTGTAAGAAATAAAGCTAGACTTGTTGCTAAAAGCTATAATCAACAAAAGGCACAGATTATGAAGAAACATATTCTCCTATAGCAAGAATCGAGTTTATGAGAATTATATTAGCCTTTGCAGCATTCTTTAATTTAAAACTCTTTCAAATGGATGTCAAGTTTGCTTTCCTTAATGGATATGTTTAGGAAGAAGTCAATGTAGACCAACCCCCTGGTTTTGAAGATACAAAACATCCTGAATATGTTTACAAACTTACCAAGTCCCTTTATGGACTTAAACAAGCCCCTAGATATTGGTATGATAGATTAACATATTTTTTATTACAAAATAATTATATTAAAGGAAATGATGATCCAAATCTTTTTATAAAGAAATAAAACAAAAGTCTTATGATTGTTCAAATTTATGTTGATGACATCATTTTCGAATCAACGCAAAAGTCTTTAATAGATTCATTTGTGAATCTAATGAATTCTAATTTTGAAATGAGTATGATGGGTGTGTTAACATTATTTCTTGGTTTTCAAATATCTCAAAAACCAAAAGGTACTTATATATCTCAACATAATTATATCAAAGACTTACTCAAAAAGTATGGGTATGATAATACTAAAATTACTAGTACTCCCATTGGAACCTTAAACACTCTTGAACTTGTTGAGGCTGGACAACCAGATGATCAGAAAAATTTTAGAGGCATGATTGGAAGTCTACTATACTTAATAGCTAGTCGATCAGACTTAATGTTTTTTTGTATACTTATGTGCTAGATATCAATAATATTCAATACAATCCCATTTAAAATCTATGAAAAATATTTTTTGGTATTTAAAAAGAAATTTGGATTTATGCCTTTTTTATTCTTCGAGAAATGATTTTGTTTTAAAAAGTTTTTTCGGATGCTGAATTTGGTGGTTGTAGAATGGATAGAAAGATTAATTCTTGTTATTTTCATTTTCTAGGAGATTCTTTAGTTTATTGGTCATGCAAAAAAACAACACTCAATTGCACTCTCCACTGTTGAAGTTGAATATGTAGCAGCTGGAAGTTGTTGTGATCAAGTGTTGTGGATGAAACACACACTCACAGACTATGGTATGAGTTTTACTAAAACTAAAATATTATGTGATAACACAATTTACATTTCTTTAAGTAAAAACCCTTCACATCACTCTCATGAAAAAAACATATATATTAGGCATCACTTTCTTAGGGATCACACACAAAAAGGAGATATTATTTTACAATTCATCAGAACGCAAGAACAACTTGATAATATTTTCACAAAACCATTACCTTTCGATAGATTTGAATTTATTAAATATAATCTAGGAATGATTACATTAAAATAATCATTCACATCTACTTTTTTGTTTTTACAAGTCTCATTCGGATTCATTTTCATTTTGACATTATGTTTATTGTTTATTATTTTGACATTTTGTTTATCATTTTGACATTCTATTAATTAGTCTAATAGAGTCTTTTCCATCGGATTGACAACCTATGGTAAAGAATTTATTTTCCATCAGCTTGAAAAACTATGTTAACAAATTTTTTTCCATTAGCTTGAAAACCTATGGTAATAACTTTTTTTTCCATAGTATTGAAAACCTATGTCAATGAATTTGTTTTCCATCAACTTGAAAACCTAAATTAATGACTTTGTTCTCCATCGGTCTGAAAACCGATCGTATTCACTGTATTTTTATCGGTTTAATTCTTTATTGTATTTTCTTTTCATTATTTCAATTATTTATTTTATGTTTTGTTTTATGTTATTATTTTCATAATACTATGAAACCAACAACTTACTTAAAATATTTAATAGGTACATTCACTTTTCTTTTTGTATTGATTTTCCTTTGTATTATTGTTTCCTGTTTTTGTTTTTTTTTTTAAAAAATTCTTTTATTCTCCAACATTGGATTATTTATCTTCTAATCTCAACCATAAAAGACCAACAGTCGTCCAATTTTTTCTATAAATAAAGGACCCCCTTTCTTGAACCCACATTGGTTCTTCAGATATCACAGAGAAGCTATTCTCCTCTTCTTAAGTCTTGGTATGATCTTTTATTTTGCAAAACATATTTATGTTTTAGTCTTATGCCAACACTCCTACCGATATGTCTTCAAAGACTTTCTTAGAGAATAATTTCTTCAGAGAAAGGTTATTTTCTTGAGATTTTTTTGATATTTATGACTCAACAATCAAGAGGATTATTTTATTAGAAGGTTGGGAACATCTTTGTGTTGAAAAACCCTTATCTCAAGATCTAATTCTTATTGAAGAGGTTATAAAATTATACAATACATATTATTTTGATAATATAATGAAGATTAACTTTTCTATGTTTGTAAAACAAATAGCACATTTCCTCAATGTTCCTACTGAAGATGACTCTTTTTTTCCTTCTCAGAAACTACCTAAGGATTTTGGTATGTTTAATAAATAAAGATCTGAAAATCATTATTTCTTATAAATTAGGAGAAAATGAAAGTAGCCCATCTATCTCCAGACAACTGGTTTTTTTTCGTTGGATGCAAGGTTTTATAATTCCAAGGAAAGAGGATTGATAAACTCTTAAGTTTTTTGATAGATTTATGCTATATTATATTGTAAACATGAGAAAGGTAAATCTCATGGGTTATATTTTTGAAACTATCTAGAATGTGAAGTCAGGAGCGATCAAGTCTCATCTTATCATGTATCCATCTATTCTCACAAAGTTCATTCTTGAAAGTTTAAAGTTTTGTAATTTTCTTTAAAAAGGACAATTTTAAGAGCTAAATCCTTCTTGGATAAGTAAGAATACGCTGAAGAAATTTTATGTTTCTTTTGATGAAGACTTAAAACTCTTCATCAAATATGTCGAAGAAGAATTGGCACCAAATCAATCAACACCTCTTATAATATATTCATCTACAACAGTTGTTGATTCTCAGAAGTAATATCCTTAAATCAGTGAAAATCTGAAGAATAAAACCAAATATAGTAATGGGGTTGTAGCCAAGTGGAGAAAAGAGAAAGAGAAAAGAAAATTAGGTGATCCTAAATTTGGTATTGACCCAGCTGAAGATATTTCCAAGAAGATAAGAATATATATTACTCTACAGAATAAGAAGAAAATTATTTTGAAAAGAAAAGCTCAAGATTTTGATGTTTCCAAAATTCTAAAATGTTTTGAGTTAGAAAGTGCCCAACTGAAAGAAGAAGTTCAACAAGAACCGATCGTACAGACTTTTTTAGAGAAAGAAAAAGGGAAAGAAGTAGTGCAAGATATTATCCAATCGACCTCACAATAGGAAGTAGAAGAAGTGGAAAATGAATTTATTTTGAATTATATTTAGAGTTATAAGAATATTAGAGAAGAATATTCTCTTCAAAAACAAATTAAAAAAATACAGTAGAATCCTCATGCCAATCAAGAACCAGTTCAATCCTTAGAAACACATTTAGAGAAAATTCCATCTCCAGTCAAGCAAGGGGATTAAAGTTCTTATAATGAGAAAGTAATTTTCATCAGCGAAAAAATTGAAGAATAAAGAGATAAAAAACAAGAAGAAAGGATTCAAAACGAAAAAGAGAAAGGAAAAGGAAAACATCCTATTGAAGACTCAAGCCGATCCAATGAACTTGAATCGTATGATGATGATACTGATTTAGAACATACAATTTTTTTTGAAGAAAAGAGATTATATTGTTCATGTTTTAAGAATAATTGAGAAGACTATTCCCTATTTTCCCAGAATAGAAGGAAATATTGATTTCATTACATAGAATCAAAGGAAGAAATTTGGTTCAGTAAGAGTGCTCATAAAAAGAGTAATGGCGATAGAAGCCGATATAAAAGTTTTGAGTGATAGTTCTATTTCTCATAAGAATGATTGAAACAAGATGACTAAATGGTCATAAAAAACTGAAAGCTCAGTGAATAAACATGAGGAATCAATTGAATAATTAAGGATACTTTCAAATGATCTGGCTATTACTTTTAATAAGCTTGATAAAGAAATTATTAATAGGTTAATTCAAATTTCAAAAACCCAAGAAGCTGATATTCCTTCAGTAAAAGACTTGAAATAAAGGACGAATGCTTTTTAGTAATATTTTTTAAAAATTTCATCTTTCACTAATGAAATATTTTTGTTGAAGAAAAAAAATACTATGTTGACTCAAGAGAATAATAATTTTCAAGGAAAAATTGATACTCTTGAAGAAGTGATCAGAGTTCAAGAAGATACGATCAAAAACCAGGATCAACTTTTTGCAGACCAACAAGAGCTTCTCAAAACTCAGGGTGCTTATATCTCAGAAGACAAGAAATAGTTAAAAAAGATGAAATCAATTCTTCATGAGTTGATCAAGAAAGAGAAAGAAAGAGAAAACAAATGAATGTTTTGTTGTATCTATATTTTTTGTTTACCTTTAGAAAATCATGGAACTTTTGACATTTCAATGAACAGTGTTTCTATTTCCATTATTTTTTATTTTGTTCCTCTATAACCTTTTCAGGAAACTGAATATTACCCCATTAGTTTTGTAAATCACAAAGGGAGAGAATGTTTTATAAAAAGGGATAAACTTTCACAAAGGGGAATAATTGTTAATGTTTTACTCAGATATAATACATCTAAATTAAGGAAAATATATGAATACAATCCTTAAGAAAGTATATAACTAAGGGGAAGTTAGTTTTATTAAATTTCATATTCAGAATAGTTTTCATAACTCAGGGGGAGATGGGTGTTTCTTTATATGTTTTACTTTGTGTTTTGTGCTTTCCAAAAAGGGGGAGATTGTTAAGTCAAAAGTCTTCCGTTTAATTTTATGTATTTTGTTTTCAAAATAATAAATCTCTTTATACTCATTTCTCAAATAAAGGACTTACTTTGAATATAGTTTCTATGATTATCGTATTGACTATTACTATCATACTGACTCTATCCATCATACTGACTATGTTAACCATACTTACATTGTGCATCGTACTCACTTTAAATTATATCAATATGTTTCACTAATTAATATTGATCGTACTCATATTTTACTTTTATCATGTATATTCTTTTATTAATTTATCAAAACACTTGTTCTATATCAACCGTACCCATGTTATCATTTTAATATACCTATTGTTTTAATCAAAACTATGTTATGGAGTTAGTTATAAACTAATCAAAACAATGTTGTGTTTTATGTTTCAATATGACCGTTAAAATGCCAGGTGTCCAAGTCCCTCTGAGTTTTTCATAGAAATATGACCGTTGGATAAAATATGACCGTTGGAACTTGAGGCCTATAAATACAAGGTCATTTGAAGTAGAGATAAGATTTTGATCAACTTCATCTTCTTATAAGTTCTAGAGAGAGAATGTCTGACTTATTTCTACTTCGTGCGAAATCCTTGAAATTAAAAAACATGAATGACTCATTCTTAGTTTTTGTATTTCAATAAGTGCTTTGTTTTTCTTTGTGCATCTGATCAATTGATAATGATTAAGGACTTCTTAGGATAGGTAGACAGTGCAACCAATCTTCATATCAAGGGTTTTCAAGTATTTGAAAGACAAAGGTTCCAATTATCTATAAAATCAAGGGCTTGTTGGGATAATAAGATGGATGTATCGATCATCGTATTAAGGGATTACCAATGTTGGTGAGACAGACCTATTATCCTTGGTGAAATAATAACCCACTATTTGGGATAAAATAATTGTAATACCTTTTACTTTTCCACTGCATATTGTAATATAAAGAGAATTCTTTTATTTCTTATTTCTATTTGTATTTCTTTGTAATTTTTTTAATTACAGATTATAATTTCTAGCATTAATTCTATACGCTATATAGTAGAATATTTTACACTTTTTATTACTCTGATATTTGTATTCAACCCAAAGATAATTGTTTTCATGATCTGTGGTATCATAACAATTCCACTGGACAAAGAGTTAGTCCGATTGTTTGTTTTGTTTTATAAGAGGCATTGTGAATTGTTTTAGTTTATGTTGTAGTAAACTAAGAACCTTCCTTAAAAGTTATAATATAATTTTTAAATACACAATTCATCCCCCCTATTGTATTTGTTTAATATCATATCCTTTTTGACCTAATAGGCCACACGATTTATAAACTGTGTGCTAAATATGAACCCCTTAATGGACACACCTAGGTACTCACACGGGATGGCTGTACAGTTTGGTAAACCATATAGAAACTGTAAAAAATGGTTCTGTCTTGAGATAGTGGCTTCTTTCATGCTTTAAGTATTGTTTGACTAACCTTGCGTGGGATGTTATCCCTCAACCGAAAGCACTCTAAGTCTTTCTTAGTTTTCTGGGCTAAGCCGCATGGTTTTCCCCAAACCGTGCGCTGGCCATTCACCAAGATAAAAACACCCTGAAACTTAAAATTCAATACCGTCACACCCAAAACATGAGCAAAAAACCCAAGGATATAAGATAAACCAGATTCAAGGTCAAAAATAAAAATCTATGTGTGAAAATTATCCCCACTATTAAAACTTTACACCCCTAAAAAGTAAAAATATATTATAGTTGATTGATCAAAGACTAAGGATTTCAAAAAATGAATGATCCAACCTCTCAAAAAAAAAAAACTTCTCAACCATAACCAAACAGAACTTAGACCTCTTCCCTGAAACAAAACAACAACTGTAACCATTTCTCGAGAAATGATGGGAAACTCACACCACAACCTTTAAAACCATGAATTAAACAACAACATTAGGAATAATCTAGAAAGTCTAATGTTTACCCTAACTAAAAAGGAAAACATAAAGCAAAAACTTCAAAATAAGCCACTTATTACCGAACCGGGTCCAAAACCAAACTAAATTCTCAACACGGGAGGCCAAAATGGACATCACACCATTAGAATAAAAAACTATCATCGATTATACTTGGAGAAATATTAGTGAGACCTGTGGTGGGTCTCTCCACTATTAGGAACCAACTAGATCAAACCAACATGAAAAAACTAACACACCGTTAAAACCCACCACTACAAGGGGAAGGGAGGGGTGGGGCCCAATGAAAGGAACACCAAACCAAATGAAATTCCAAATGACTATTCATTACCCCACCATGACATAGGAACAAAAATAATAACATAGAAAATTACTCACCCCAGTAGTGAAGCCATGAGTTGAGTCACTCCCTACACCCTCAATGGTTTCTTAACTACATGAAAAGCTTCACTTCGAGACCTATGACTAGAGCCCTGATGTTTGAAGCATCTACTGCACTACAGTCAGAAGATAATTATCACCAAATAGAACTCCTTCTTTTGGAGACACAATCCACCACACAACACCTTAGGTAGAAATATAAAATCATGAAACTAAAAAACTCTATTTATTCAACAAAGAACCTCCACCCAAATAAGGACTTAGAAGATGCACACACTGGACACACAATATCCTAGAGAAGAATAATTTTCAGAATTTCTAAAAAGGAAAAACATGATTTCATTTAAAATAAGAGTTCATAGGAGATCCACAACAGCCCCTTACATCTCGACAATAGAGAACACCACCGATACCACCAGGAACAAGTGCTACAACCAAAAACAACATTATAACAGAAAAAAATTTAAACTAAGACCAAATAGAAACCTACTAATACAAATGGGATGGGGTGTCTTTTAAAGAGGTGGATATGGATCAATGACGCTTCCTAGAAATACCCTGATAGAACTATTTCAAGTGAACTAGTTATCCATAGGCATGACATGTCTTTGGAGCACTCAGGCACAAAGAATTCTTATAATCTAGTTTTCTGCATAGATGGAACACTATGATCCTACACCCAGAAGAAGATGATGAAAGACCCAAAGGCCTTTTAATCCCATTGCCAACACCAACATATTCATGTTTTTTTTCAATCTACTTAATGTAATTCCTTTCACCACATTCAAAAAACTGAAGGAGGGATAAAAACCCTAAGCACTACCACTAAAAAAACTTTAATACAAACAACTTGGCTCACCACATCAACAAAATAGGTTAAAATGAACTTTGAAACCTTAGAATTCAGATCAAGATGATGACCATACTCAAAATTACATGACTTCAAGGAATCATCCACAAACAACTCCAAAAGATAAGGAACTAGGTCCACAAAACAACTAAGGAACTCCCACACTATTCTATCACCTTCCTACAAACTGAACATCTCCATTTCCTCCTTACCTTTACTATCTTAGAGAAATATTTATGAATGAACGAAGCCTTGAATAACTCCTAAGTAATATCTTCACAAGGATTGTTTCCCGAGACCAACTTCCACCACTTCCAAGGTGGTCCTTCCAACATGAAGGTGGAAATATTCACCTTTAAATATTCAGGAAAATCAATGAGACTAAAGATCCTTTCAATTTTCCACATACAATATTCCACTTTGAGAGGATATTGATGACCATAAAATAGGGGTTGATTTAATTTTTGAAATTGATGAATGAAATCCTTATATTGATCAACTAGAAATCCTACTAATGAGGAACCACCCATAGCTGCACCACAAGCATCCGTCAAATCTATACGAGGGAGAACACTGAGAAACAAGAAATCCAAAATCTCAATAAAAACTAGCTCATTAACCAAAAATCACCTTAAATGAACACCAATATAAAGGGAAACCATATAAAATATTCCTAAAACTTTTCTAGAAGCTAGTTAAACACTGCTTCAAAACCAAATTACCAACAATATATCAAACTCATAACACAACTTGAAAATGACTTCCAAATCATGAGAGAGAACACCACATAAACAATACTTCCAAATTACAAGGAAACACACCACAAAATATCATTTTTCAAAACATCACAATTTTCCTCTTGAAAACAATTTTGAAAGAAAACAGACTTGGTGGTTTGCACACTCACCAAGGGTATTTATTAGATTCTCACTCACATTCACATCCCATGCAAATCCGATCACTCATCAAATCATGAAAATTCAGGCACTCACCCACCCATACCATAAAACATACATTTCCTCAAACACATACATGTGTGTGAAAACTCATGGGAAATACCAAAGGTCAAAACAAAACATTCTCATTTCAAAAATTGCAAATATTTTCAAAAGATCACTGACCAAAAAGTCAAAAATCATACTCAAATTCCACACATTAATCCATTTCATCTTTTCTCAAAATAAAAATCCCATGGATTTACATCAAATAATTCAGCTTATTCAAAAAAATTTCAATAGATTAGAAAATTTAATTATATAAAAAATCATTTGATTAAAACCCATTTCTTCCCACTTAAAACAATTTTCCAAAACTCCATTTAAAATAAATTTTTTAATTCTAAGTAACCAATTTCGATAATCTCATCTCCATTTACTCAAAAATCACTTTATAAAAGCCCATTTCTTAACAATTACTTCAAAAAAATTCTGAAAACTCACTTTCCATTTTCTCAAAATCGAACTATTACCATTTCAAATCCAATTTACACAATTTAAAAATGAGGATTCTCAAAATAATTTTCAGAATTAGGTAAGACCAAAAATAATTCACAAGGGAAAACTAGTATTGATATGTGACTTGGCCATATGGTTTGAGACTATACTAAAATAACACCACCATTACAGAGAGCATTATAGGACCATGTCCCCAACTCCACAAGGTTTTATAGGGTCTGCATGCTCACTAAGACCTTTATCCAAACTCCATTTTCGTATCCCAAACACTAAGAGACTACAAGAGCCGAAGACACCAATAAAACCAAAATTCCCATTAAAAATCAAGGTTAGGTCCAGAAAGTGTTGGTCAGACACTCCCCTAGACTTTCACCCCAAGCTCTGATAGTCCTAATGCATCTACCTTGACATCCCAAAATAACAAAGAGAGCTCTAAATTCTAGGTATTATAAGGAAATCATGCCCTGATACCATTTTTTCATGAACCAACCCAGGTCGACCCTAAACTGGTCACCCAAGTCGATCTGTGGAAAGGGATGAAGGGTGTTCCTAATCTCCATAGGCTAACAACTAGTGCCGGGCATCATCAGAGTAACCAAGGGAATGATTTTCCCAATAATAAATAAATAAACTGAACAATAGAAAGATAAAAAAAGTAGCCTAAATGTATATATAATGATCAAAATGAATATTTTTTACACATAAAATGAAAATACAACAACTAAAAAACAAAAACCAAACTACACCTAATGACCACACATATCAATGTGACCCAAATGTCACTCTCTGATACCAAAACCAACCATCTCCCATGACGATCAATACCAAACTAGAACCTGAAAAAAATTCTAAAAACAATAAAGAAATATAGTCATAAGTATTAAAACTCAGTAGGTCTGCCCAAAAAAATATATTGAAAATTAACTTCCTTTAAAATAAAATTAACATCAACTTCAAGTTTAAAATACAATATATAAGAGTAAGATTTTCCACACACTTTCTACTTTAAAAAAAAATCACGGTCTGTTTCCATTTTTCATTCCAAATCCATATTCTTTTCCAATAAAAAAAATCAACATTTTCAAGGGGGAAAGTAATTTTTTCATTTCAAAATAGGAATAAGAGAGTATAAAACATTTCCACTTTAATTTTTTTTCTTCATAAACCAACCCATCACTTTACTAAGGAAAATACTACACATTATAGAATCACAATAATCAAATACTATGGGAAAAGGAAAATAAGTACCCAAGAGTAATCAACTAACAATGTATCTCAATCATCACTACAAGAAATAAGTGCTGAGAGACCTGGGTAAATACTAGGAGCATGTGAATAATCCAAAACATACTATACATATTGACTCATTATAGAAAGCATGCCTCACTCTATGACATCAAATACACCTACACGCTCAGCCACACCCTAACTGGTATAGACCGAGGGGCACTATCACATAGTTACAAGATAACACACAATATATAATTCCATTTTATGGTACACTAGTTAGAGCATGATCTTAACCAGTGCAACAAACATTCTCATAAAATTCAATAGTTATTCTAGGTTTCCCATATCAAGAGTATAAAAGAGGGGTGATCCAACTGATGCTAACCGAGCATCCAATCACATTCAAATATATCACATATAATAATTCACACAACATGCACCACCCAGAGTCACCTAAGGATCAATCTATTTCCTTAAAACACATAGTTAACAAAGGAGTCTACATCAATGACCTTCTATTTTTTCATTAAGTAAATGGGTCATGAGGATTCTACAATGAGGATATCCCACTAATTCAATAATAATGGATCACGAGGATTTCAAAGAGAGGAAATCCCATCCATTAAACACACACACACACACACACACAGATATACATAAGGAAAGACGATTATCCAAGGATATTTTTCATGAGAACCATTTTCAAAAATTTCATAAATGTTCTAAACGGGCCTCAATCTCCTTTAAAAAAACCACCATTTATCAAAGAACCAAATTCACATTTTCAAAAAGGTGAAAATACATCATTTTCCATTTCAAAATAATTTAGAAAATTACATTTAAACATTCACATGAAATTTTAAAACCAAATACACTTTATCAAAATTCCAAATGGTCCACACACTAATAAAGAATCATCTGTTTTCAAAACGGAAACCCACACATTTCCCTTTACATGCCTAAACCATTTTCATGAGTCAAATATACATCTATTTTAAATCAAAAAACACTTAGAGAACCCATTAAAGGAACCCAAATCATTATTTCACATGTCAAAAATATATTTTCAAATCCAAAACATGCTTTAGATATCACAAATCACTTACCAAAGCCAACTGGGCATTTTATCAAACACTTGGTGTGCATCACATAACAAAATAATTCCATATACTTAAAATTAAGGAATAAATCACTACTTTGCACACCAAAAAATTAATTTAAATACCAAAAATCACTATTTCATAATCAAAGAAGGTGAGAAAATCAAGAAAAAAACTATTATTAAATTAAAAAGGCAAGTGCAAAGGGAAACCTACCTCAATCTCATGACACTTCAACAATGCACACTCAAAACAATCCTGTAAAGGTTCTAAGATCCAAGAATAACCAAGAGGAACCCTAAAAATACAAAACGCCTAACATAAATTATTGGAAAAACCCCAAATACAAGAGACCAAGGGAGAAGAATATCTTAATAGAAAATGGAAGAAAAATGAAGAGGAAGAAGAAAGGAGGAGATTGCCTTGAAGATATAGCCTTAACTCTTGAAGAAATCACCTTAGAATCACTATAGAAGGATGTAAGAGGTGTGATAAATTATGGAAGAGCCTCATAGGGTTGAAAAAAAATGGGGGAGGAATATAGTGATTTGGGGTTAAATATTGAAGTTGGTAGAATGGTAAAATAATAATTTTTAAGATCTAGGAAGCTCACATAGTTTGGTAAATTGTGCGTTAACCGCAAGAAATGGTTCTATCTAGAGATATTGGCTTCCCACATGCTTTATGAATGGTTTTACTAATCATACATGGTCTATGATACCTTAACCAGAATCACTCTAGGGCTTGCATGATTTCCTAGGCCAATCCACATAGTTTTCCCCAAACCATGCATTGATCATGTGCCAAGAGAAAAAAACACTGAAACTAAAAATTCAAAACCATAACATGTGAAACTTGAGCCAAAAATCCAAGGCCAAAAGATAAACTGGATCCAAGTTCAAAAATAAAAATCCGGGTGTGACATTTTATCTTTCTTCTTTGGTTTGTAACACTAATATTGTTTTTACATGTTTATGGCACATATCATTATAGTTGTTCCTTATAATATTTCTTTATGCTATTTTTATATGCCATGTATCTCATTCCAAGTTGTTCAAAATCATTCTCTATTATTATTTTTTTGATTCCTAGGTGCTAGTCACCAGCTTGTGGTGATCAAAAATTCCCGTTGGGTCTTTCTATATTCTAGTTCTGGTGCATTGTTAGATAGGTTTTTTGAGTCAGGACTTGACAGAATCTGAGTATAACACACTTATATTTTAAATTATTTCCATAATTTAAACATTTTTCCTCACAAATTTACACAATACTAGAACCCAAAGGTTTAGTGTCTTTATTGATTAAATATATGGCCTTTTTTTAATTTTACAGTAAGTGTTCAAAATTTCCCACAAATAGTCTTCTCATGTTATATCCTTTTAGACACATCATATACAATACTCTTCTATATAACTTAGAGAATGTAAAAATAAGAAATGGGTGATCTTATATGCTCAGTAATGATAAAAATAAGAGATAAAAATTGAATATAATAGGTGAGCATAAGATGAGGATATAGGTATTATAACATAATTAGTGTGCATAGATATACCATAAGTGATGTTGTACCAAACTATCTTAAATGTGTTTTAATGATCATAAACAACCATTATTTTTCTAACCAATTTAATTGAGAGTATTGAAATTGGTTAGGTTGTACATTAATTTTTGAAGTAAATGGATCAAACAAAATTGAATGAATAAGAATAAGAGAAAGTCCCACACATGGTGGAAGTATCGACTACTCGGTAGAAGACCACCATCTATCCATTAGAACAAGGAAGAAACTCTCTAGCAGTAGGAGGTCCATTGGATACCTAGTGGAGTGTCACTAGTCAGTCAGTGGAACTAGATATAATTTAAATTCTATTAGAAGTTCACTGGCGAGTCAGTGAGGTTTGTAGTAGTCTGGGAGGTTGAAAGTTTCTCAATGGTTACCTAGTGGTAGCCAATGACTACCTGGTGTTTCTAAGACAACAAGTCAAAGTCTACATTTATGATGGTCCCAATTTCCATGACTCAAAAAATAATGGCTTCATTAAATCCCATTCAATTCTAGAATATTATTGGATCCCTTAGAGCCTATAAATACAACCTAGGGAGGCTTTTTAATCATCCATGATTGAAAATTATCTCAAATTACTCCTAATTATGTTTCTGCTCTCAGTTCCAATCAAAATTTTTCTTGCATTATAAATCATTCTCTCCTTTCATGTACCTTTATCTCTCTAAATATTCTTGTTATTTATTATCAAAAGGATCAAAGACCATGATTCAATGGGTTTATTCCTAATAAACCTTATCTTCTTCCTATTCTCTTATGATTTCTTATTTAATTGTTGAAACCAAGGTTCTTTCAGTTTCTTACTTACTTCTAGTCAAAAACAAGTGTCTACCTCCTCTTGGTTTATTTCTTTTTTTTTCTAGTCAAAATCAAGTGAAATTCCTTTTCTTGGTTTCTTGGATTCCACTAAAATAAAAGGATTTATTTCATAAATCCACAAATAATTTAAGTATGAGACATAGGGGATATTATTGATATATTGTTGAACTTCCTTAAATTTTTTCCCTTATTTACTTTTCATATATTTTACTTTTTAATATCATTACTTAATTTAATTATTATTTAAATTAATCTTTTAATAAATTAACTTATATAAATTTACTTCTCACTTAATTAATTTATTATTTCTATTACACTCATTCTTTTGAATTCAAATCACTTATCATTCCATTACAATTACTTTGATTACTTTAATTTATCACTCAATTTCAAATTTTTATTCCATATTTTTTTTAAAATTTTAAAAGGAAATTCACCCCTTATTTTTATTTTAATTTGACCAAAAATCAGAATAAAAATTGACCTTTCTTTCAATTTTTTTGTTTAGAAATTGTTTTTTAGACCTTGTTTTCAAAACAAATTTAGACCTAGTTTCAAAAACCTATTTTAAAAATCATTATGTATTTCAAGGAAATATATTTTAAAAAATTGCCTCTACTTCTAACACCTAAGGTTCTCCTGAAGGAAACTAAATGGGATGTGCCCCTTTATTTAATGGATCCAATTATAATTATTAGAAAAACAACATGTGTACTTTTCTTAGAATCATTGTATATCACATTTGAAAAATTATTATGCATGGCTATAGACCTACCAAAGAATTATAATAAAAATGGACTCTCGATGATATTGAAACTTTTGAACTTGATGGAAAAGATATTAATTATGTTTTTTGTGGTTTAGATAGAAATGAATTTAGTCACATTTATACATGAAAAAATAATTTTTAAATATAAAAATTACTTGAAGTTACTAATGAAGGAACCAATAAAGTGAAAGATACCATACATGATATGTGTATACAATATTTTGAAAGTTTTAGTATATATCCAAATAAATCTATTACTGATATGTTTACTCATTTTTTTGACATATGAAATGAAAAAAAATATCTTGGTGATACTCATACTATAAAAAATATTATAAAGAAAATACTTTGGGTATTTCCAAGTAATTAGTAATATAAGGTAATAACAATCCAAGAATCTAAAGATTTCAAGAACATGGTGTTTGAATAACATATCGGTTATCTCATGACTTATGAGATCACCATGAAGTAAAAAGATGAAAAATAAGCTAAGGGGGTCAAGGAAGTTAAAAAAAAAATTTATTTTATATCAATCAATGATGAATCATCTTGAAATGTCCTATATATTTCATAGATTTCTACGAAATTGAAAAAATATATAAAAATGAACAAATCCTTTCAATATTCCATAAAGAATAATGATCAAAAAGAACTTGAGGTAACATGATATCATTGCTATAAAACGGGACACATAAAACCATTGTACACCACACAAAAAAATAAGATGAAAGAAAAAATGATTTCATGTAATCTCTAAAAGTATCCACTTAGTGTAAGTGGTGATACCCTCTCCTCTTTTGACTCAAGTGACAATAACAGCAAATGTATCATGTCCAAAATTTTGGTAAGTTATGAGGATAGTTCTTTCACTTCTAATTCTTCTACCGATTCTTGTTCTTCTATCAATTTAATCTATGTAGATCATAAATATGATATAGATCAACTCTTGGATGGTTTTTATGAACTTATCACTATTTTCAAAGACCTTCAAAATAAATATAATCAAGTTTTTTTTGAAATGAATAAACTTTTTAGGATAATGAAGAGTTATATTTGAAATTATTGAATTAATTTATAGAGATAATATTTTCATAAAATTTTATATGCATTTAAATTATTTAAACTCTCCCAATTTATCAATTTGATCTTATTTACATCATTTTTGGATTTATGGTGTGTTTTATGATAAAATACGAAAATTTATTAGTTTTGGAATTTTAATATATTTTATTCACTTTGTTATTTTGAGCATAAATTTTAAAATATGGATCCAATTTGAATGATTTTTTTATAATTCCATGATTTGTGTGATTAAACTTTTTCTTCTAGAGAAAGAGCTAATTTGAACATCTAGAGGCCCAAAAAGGTCAATCAATTTGAAAACTTTTTTGGAAGGTAAAGTGGACTCAACCTCTATAAATGAGAGATAAATCAGGCTAAAAACCTAAAATTAAGATGATTTTAGATGTATTGGAAATAAGACTCATTTTATCATTTACAAATTAAATTTCAAGGATTTATTCACTCATTAAGTAAGCCATTGGACGCTCAAAAGTGGATAATGATTTTGGAAACATTTGGGTAGAATAAAATTTCTAAGTAATTGGGTGATAAATTCTTCTAAAATTGGAGTATGGAGCTTAAATTTGGGTTTCAAATGAGAAACAAATTTTGGAACAACTTTCAAAAAACTAATTTCATTTATTCAACCAAAACTAGTGGATACTATGCACAAACTTTTTAAGAATAGAATCTGGAACTGAAATTTCAACCGTTAGGGACCCATTATGTACCAAAACACATTAATGGTCATTTATGATTCATCAAAGACTCTTACATACCAATAAATAATAGTATAGGGGTGAATTGAAAAGATATTGATTAGGGAGGGAAGATTTGGATGATGGCTTCTGATTTATGATTTCTTTTTATTTTCCTTTCCTTTTAGTTTTATTTTACCATTTAATGCACACATCTTTCTTATTAAAGTGTTTCCCTTTTATTATTTCATCTCTATTTCTCTTCCAAATCTAATATTATTCGATTTATCTTCCATTTTTCTACTATGATCTCTTTTAAATTTGAAATGGAAAGTGACTAACCCGAGGCTTGGCTATGGTGGAGGTTTCACAACATTCTTTATTATTTTGATACAATTCAACATGTTTTAAATATATTTATGTAGGATGTGAGAGTATTTCATGGGTATGAAGATCGTCTACCATGACATTATTTTCAATTAAATTAATTTTATTTGATTCATTATTGTCCCTCCCTTCTCTTGGTTAAACCCTTCATACAGTGGATATGGGGTTTCTAGAAGGTATGAAATGACCTAAGGTGGAGCTGGGTATTTTAGGAATTGCATTATCAATTGAGGTGTTATCCTATTTAACTATTTAAGGAGGAAAGTTTTGGTGTGATGAAGTCATGATAAAATCATAAAATCAATAAATCAAAGGGAATTAATTTGTTAATGAGGCTTCATCAATGAATTATAAAATTCAATTTAAACAATAATTAAATAATGAAAGAACCCATGTGACCAACCCTAGAACCAATAAATTTCTTTCTAACCCTCATTTTATGTTGAATTTTCATTTAGGGTTGTGTTATTTTATTTCATTTAATTATTTTCTAAAACCAAAAAACATTGTTTTCAATAAATATTAAAGAAACCTAAAAAGAGTTAGATTTGGTGAATTTTAAATTAGTGATTAAACCAATTGTGTTGCTCCTCAGGTGAGATGACTTTAGTCAGCCTCTGTACTACATTAGGAAAATAAATTTTCTTTATCTATACCCTATGAAAAGTATGTGTCAAAATTGGAACCGTTGTTGGGGAGCTACACAGTATTTTCATCACCTTTTATATTTTCACATTGTAGATATATTTTAATTATTTTTCATTAAAAAAACAAAAAATATCTTTTTCCATGATGTTTTCAAAAGATCATTTTTTTTAATTCATGGAAAAATTACTCACATGATCAAGAAAAATAAATAGACTATATTGAGGAGGAACTACAAAGAAGATATGATGTTATTATGATAATCATCAAGAAAAAGCAAAGAAACATAAAGACATGGCTCTCACCTCAAGATTTTATGAGCATGATCGATGAACTCTAAATTGACATTCAAAGATTCAAGGCCAAGAAGTAAGTGTCCCTTATTTTCCCCAATTTCACTAAGGACATCTAATAATTTTTTGACAAACTCAAGGTTGAGGAGTATGAATACCTACCTTCACTTTCAACCATCTGACTCTAAGAGGAACTTTCAATTAAAGAAGATATTCAAGCTAAACCAATTCTAGGAGTTGACCCTTTCAAGAAATATTTATCTTCAAATTTCATTGAAAATGAATTGAGTATCACTCCTAATTATTTTGAATTTTTAGAATCAGTTGACTCTTATTATGACCTGGAGGATGATGAAGAAAAATAAATTTTACCTATTGAGGAACACTTTGATCTCTATGAAGACGTTGAACATTTACTGTAGGAAGTACAAGAAGAGACCCCAATGGCTCTGTTGGATGAACATGTGACACAAGATGCCTATAATAAAGAGATAATTTTTTTATTACATTATCTTTCTCAAATTTGGAACAAATAAAAATACCTAATAACTATCCATTTGATTATTACATTAATGAATCATACCTATAGTAGACACTAGATAGTTAAAAAAAGGTTTCACAAGTATCAAATGAAAAGGAGGAGGTTCCATACTTTATCCGACCCCCACCAAGAAAGCTATACCTCACTGTGAAGGGGGTGGATTTTGTGTACTCTACACATGGAATTCTACTCAACAAATAAGAAGAAGTGAAATTTTGAAAGAACAACATATTATGGTTTAAATCCAAGAAACTCCACCCATCAATAGACCATGGATAACTGCTGGTATTGACCATATAAAGGTAGTCAAAAACCCAGGGCCCACTTAGGGGATCATACCAAGATTTATCTTTACATATTTTCTAGGAATTTATATTTCAATTTCATTTTTTGGATTATTCCATCATGAATCCCACTCCCTCTTATATTTTTGAGCTTAAATGTCATGGTCCTTGTGATTAATTGAGTAATTATCTTTTTTAAGACCATAATGGCACAATAAAGTCCCAAATAGTTGAGTAATAAGACCAATGATTTATTTCAAAAGGGAGATCACTTTTAATTTTTATCTTTTAAAATCTATACTTTTTTCCAAACAACATGTTTTGAGCTTTAAATTAGAAAATTGTGTGCCCACACTTGAATTATTTCCTTACTTAACTTATCTAGGAGAAATTAATTTCTTAGAAATCATATGATTCCATGTTTCAAATTTCAATTTTAATTAAATTGAATTATTAAAATTCCGAATTGGATTATTAAAATGAATCAATGATATTAAAATCAGGACTCATGATTTGAGGGAATTAATTGATTCATGTAAATGAAATTGTTTTAACATTTTTTCATGATTTGAGTTTATGAAATTTATGTGAATTTATTTGTTATTATTAATCATTCCTTGAGTGATTTTCCAAAATAAAATTTCCATTACCGATAAGATTTCTAGACCAAGTGATTCCTATTTATTCTTGATAATATTTCTTGAGTGATCTTGGGACATTTGACCGACCAGAACTTTCACTTGAACTTATCAAAGCTATGACTGTGCAAAAAAAACATTTAAAATGATTGAAAAATATTTTGATAAACCAATTATCCTTAAAATACCACCTTTACATAAATAATTCTCTAAACCATAGATACCATGAATGACCTTTATAGATATGGTCCATTTTTCAAGAAAGTTTTATCCTTTCCTACCCTACTTTTGGTATTTGCATGATATTTTAAAATTAAAATGTGGGGGGTAAAGGGAGTCATGATGAAAAGGATGAAATATTTTTTAAGGAAGAAGTGTGGGGGTTCTATTTTGGGAATAGATAAATATTTTTGATTTATTTAATGTACTTAATTATTTTCCCTTCTTGAAAGAAAAAATAAAATAAAAAAAGGAATGGTTTGCGACTTAGATGAATCAAAAAATCACCATCACTGGAATGATGATTTTTATCATATATGGTCAGGTGGTGGATGTTAGGTTTATTATAAGCATAAATTTCAAAAAAGAAAAAAATAAGAAAAAAATACTTAAAAAAATAAAAGTAGAGAAAAATTCAAGAAGGTGCACATCATTCACTATGATTTCATTATTCATGACTTTTTCTTTAAAAGTTTGGGGGAAGTGAGAGTTACTAATTTTAAAGGGAAAATTTCATTAAATAATTATATTTGATATCATGAATTTTAATCAAGAGATAAACCTCCCCCTTGAGCCTTAATTTTTAAATCATCAAATCCTACCAACCTTAAGACTTAGAGTCTTTTGAACCTTTATTGAAAAGTCCTCATGATTTTATGTGCCTTTTGTAAATTCAAAGTGGAGAAATTATTTCCTTTAAAATCCTATGGATAAGGATAATGTATTAATTATATGATCATAAATCCACTTGAATTTTATCATGAGTGATAAGAGAAAATATTGAAAAGTGAGGTAAGTCATGATTTGGCATGTTTAATAACAATGAATTGAGGAACTTGAATGAATGAGAAGAGAAGTTACACCATTATCAAAAGGGAGAAAGTAAAATAATTTAGTTTATTGTTTCTTTTAAAAACTAGAAATTAACTTAATATTTTATGTGGATTTTTGAAAATTTGGTTTGATATTGAAAATTGTTTGATTTTATTGCTTTTGAATTTGAATATTGGGTACATTGGCACCCCATCATTTTCAATGTTGAGATTTTATGCTTGATAAAATGTATGGTTTAATTGTGTGGTAATTGATAAAGCTAATATTTTCATTATTTTTATATGTATTTAAATTATTTAAACCCTCACAATTTATTAATTTGATCTTATTTACATAAATTTTGGATTTATGGTGTGTTTTATGCTAAAATGTCAAAATTGTTTAATTATTGAATTTTAATAGATTTTATTCAATTTGTTATTTTGTGACTAAATTTTAAAATATTGATCTAATTTTCATGATTATTTTTTAGTATTATATGATTTATGGGATTCAAATTTCTCTTTTGGAGAAAGAGACAATTCTAACATCTAGAGGGCCAAAACAATTAATCAATTTGGAAACTTTTCTAGAGGACATAGTGGACCCCAACTCCCTAAATGAGGGATAAATAAGAATAAAAACATATAATTAAGGATATTACTGTTGAAATAGAAATAGAAATCATTTTTTTGTTTTATAATTAAATTTTAAGGTGTTATTCACTTATTAAGGTAGCCATTGGATTCTCAAAAATGAATGTTAATTTTGGAAACATTCAGGAAGAATAAAATTTTTGAGTAATTGGGTGATAAATTATTCTAAACATAGAGGATAGAGATGAATTTTTGAGTTAAAACATGAAACAATTTTTGTAAAAACTTTATAGAATACTACTTTCACTAATTACGAAAAACCTAGGGGGTACCATGCGCAAAATTCTTAAGGACAAATTTTGGAACTAAAATTTCCACCGTTGATGGTCCATTATATATTAAAACACATTAATGGTCATTTATGGTGACTAAAGGCTCTTCTATTCCTATAAATAAGATTCTATAAGTGGATTAAAAGGATATTAATTTGCGAGTGAATTTATGGATGATGGCTGTTGCTTTAGAATTTCTCTTTTATTGTCTTTTTTATTTTAGTTTTCTTTTCCCATGTAACACATGTATATTTTTTTATTAAAGTGTTTCCCTTTTCTTATTTAATATTTTTTTCTTCTAACCCTAATATCATTATCTCTATATTCATTATTTCCTTTATGATATCTTTTCACTTTTCAATGGAAAGTAACTAACCTAAGGCTTGTCCTTTGGGGAGGTTTCATGATGTTTTTATTATTTTTCTTCAATTAAACATGTTTTAAATCTATTTGTGGTGTATTTGAGAGTATTGCATGGATACAGAAACCATCCACTATGAAATTATTTTCAATTATATTATTTTTATTTATTCATTATGTTCCTCTCTATTCTCTTGGAAAAACCCTTCAGACGGGGGAGATAGGGTTTCCTGATGGGATGAAACGAGATATGGTGGAGCCGAGTATTTTAGGAATTGTATTCTCAGTTGAGGTGTTATCCTATTTGACTATTGGAGGAGGTGAGGTTTGGTGCACTGATGATATTCTAAAATCAAAAACTCAATAAATAAAAGGAATGTAATTTTTTAATTAGGTCTCATTAATGAATTATCAAATTGAATTTAAACAATAATTAAATAATGAAAGAACCCATGTGACCAACCCTAGGAAAAAGACCTTTCCTTTTTACCCTAATTCAGTGTTGCATTTCCATGTTGGATTGTGTTATTTTATTTTATTTTATTATTTTCAAAAACTAAAAACCATTGTTTTAAATAAATAATAAAACAACCCAAAAAGAGTTAGATTAGGTGAATTATAAATTAGTTATTAAACTGACTATGATGCTTCTCAAGTGAGATGACCCTCGTCAGCCTCTATACTACATTAGAAAAATAAATTTTATTTTTCCATTCCCTATGATAGGAATGTGTCAGTAACCCAACATTGAAAAGTTAAAATCAACCATTAATGATCTCAAGAATTATCTTTCTAAATTCACTTAATATGAACATAATTTAAATAATTTTTTGGGTTCTCAACAATATATAAAAAATTGTTTTGGTTTTAGTTTTTTAAATAAAGTTAGAACCTCAAAAAAATACTACTAATTTTATAAAAGTGTACTCTTAAGATAAAATTTTCAATTACTTGAGTATCCTATTTATAAATGTGATTATAAAAATGATCCTTATGGAAGTACCAAATCTATACAACTCTCTTCTCATGTTTTGTTTAGAAATTCTTATAGAAAATATTATGAAAAAAAAACAGATTCCAAAATCTATTTTGGATAACATTTGTGGAACTAAATTTTGGGTACCAAAATCATCAGTCTCTTGATTTTATAGAAAATAGGTCTCAAGAGAAAATTCCATGGAGTTATATGTTACATGGTTAGCAGGTGATCAAGACACCCATGTGACAACTAGTACAAGTTTAACTCAAGGAGTAAGATCATTAGAATATGTACTATTAGTTTTTTTAATTTGTACCTTTATCAAATATGTTTTATTAATTTTTTAAATATGCTTCTTTTATGCCACTAACATTTTGACTAAGGTAAGAGTTTAGTTTTATTCATTCCTATCTTTTGAAAATGTTTTCAAAATTCAAATTGATCTTTTATTTTATTTTAAATAAATATTGTTTTTAAATCTTTTAATGTTATAAAAACCTTTTAGATACTTTTTTCAATATATTTCTAAAATTATCAATTTAATTTTTCTCTATTCTTTAAAAGAATTTTTATTTCAAAATTCAATTTTATCATCTTTTGAATTATTCTTTTTATCTTTAAATTGAATTCATTTTTTCATCTTGTGATATTTATTAGATAAATATTTTGATCTCTATTTATTGATCTTAATGACCAATCTCTCTCTTTATTGTCTTACCCTCTCTCACTTTTTCTGGATCTAAATTATTGATTTCTTCCATTGAATATGAATCTTTTGACAAATATATTTCTTCTTTATATTTTTTGACTATGATCTTCTATTTTAGGATTTATGCATGGATCTCTTTTATCATATATTCTATTTTCTTGATTTTGTTTATAATCATTTCCTAAATAATTTTAAATTATTTTATTTATCAAATTATTTTTATTCTATATTATTCATCCATCTAACCCCTTTTTTAATGAGTCTATTTTTGTTTCCTCCAAATATGAAAAATAGAATGGAATGAAATATTTTTTTCTTTAAAGGTTTTCTTTAGCTTATTATTGAAATTCCAATTATGCCTAAAATTATTTTATAGAATTTTAATGCTTTATGAAAATTTCGTAATTTTATATTTATATCCTATATCTATTATTTTGTATCTTGAATTTACTACCAAATATTTTAAATCTTGAATCTATTGGAAATTATTTTAAATCTTGAATTTATTTCAAAATATATTATTTCTTGAATTTATTAAAAATTATTATAATTATTGAATTTATTATAAAACATATTATTTCTTGAATTTTTTATAAATTATTCTAAATATTGAATTTATTTCAAACATTCCATAAAGTTTTGTAAAGTAAAGTAAGTTTAATCTTCCTAGAAATTAAAATTTTATTTGGATACAAACAAGTGGATGTAGTTCTTCCACATATACACCTAGAGGGATTAAAACCTAAAAATGGATGGTTATTTTTTATTATTATCTTCACTCTGGTCATGAGTAGTGTACCTTTACTACATAATTGGTTTGACACTCCAGATGAATATCCTTTGGATTATTCACATAATCTTACTTAACCTTAATAATGGATTAGAATTTCAAATTGTCTCTTAAATTATTTATTTTCAAATGTTTTCATTTTTTAAAGTGTTATTTTTAATTTTTTTAACTCTTGAGTTTCATTGTCACATGACTCATTATATTTTTAATTCACTAGTTGAGCATGAGCCAAACTTTTTTTTTATATTCTAAGATTTTTATTGTAGAAACACCCGTTTTAATAAAAGTTCATGATTATTGATTTTATTTATTTTTCAATGTTGAAATATTTTAAAATTAAAATTATATTTTTATTTTTCAAATATTAAAATATTTTTTTCACTCTTATACAATAGATTTCTTTTCATTAACCTTTATTTATTTAAACTTGTGTATATTTTCTTTTTGAATAATCACAAAAGGGGAGAAATTCAACAGAGAAATTAATTGTAAATTTAGGGTTGAAACTAATTATTTTAATCTCTTTGAAATTTATTAGAAATTTATTTTATCTTTATGTTATTTATAATTTTCATGTGTTAATATATTTTAAATTGAGGGAGAAATTTTTGGAAAAATACTTTAGTTATGTGTTCTTTATTTCCTATAAAGCACTTTGGTTATGTGTTCTATATTTGTTTCAAAAAGGGGGGATTATGGGTTCAATTTAATGGCCCTAACCCTAGTAGCCCAGATTCAGTGGTTACTTTATTACATTGGTGCTAGATACAAGATATCACATCCCAAATACCAAATAGTTTAGTAGTATTGAAACACTAGATACTTAAAATTCACATTACATTTGAAAAATTATAATAAAACATGGAATTTTCTTTGAGAACACAATTATTAACTTTTACATATCCCTACATATCAATCATAATACACTTCTTGGCATCCTGGGGAAAGGAAAAACAATAAAGGGGTGAGATATAATGCACCATAAGGGTATGCGTATATTGAAAGCTATCACAAAAAATAAGGCATAATCAATATATCAAGATAAACAGCTAAAACAAATTATATTTAATTAATAACTTGGACATAAATACTAATATGGTAATAATAACTAATGATTAAAATAATGTCATATAAATAATCACATAAGCTTGAAACTTATCCATGAATATTCTAACTAATCAAATAATGATATGGACATAAATAAATAATCTCATAATGAGGTAATGAATAATTATAGACATCATAACCATACCATCAAGACCTCATGACAAGACATCTTACATAAATGGGTAATTCCTTGGCAAAAAACCCAAGCTAGTTTGTCTCATGAGACCTTCCGATGTATCAAGGGGCTCTAAAAGGCCCCACTCATCAATTAATAAGTCAAATTCTTTCCTCATATGAAAGGGGAGAAATATAATCAATGTAAACATTCATATTGAAAAACTATCATACAAAATTTTAATAATTTCCCCAATCAATAAACATAATAAAAAACTATCAAGAGTAATATGGTAAATGATAAAAAAATAGTACATCCCTAATAAAATTGATTATAAATCATCTAGATAAATAAGGTTTATAGTATCATTACAATATATCCCTAATGAAGAATAATTAAAATAAGTGTTTCTATTATTTATGAATATAAGTACCATAAAATTATCATTAAAACTATTCATGAGGAAAATACACTTTTCACTTTGAAAATCACTTTTCAAAATTGAAAATTTCTAGAATATTAGGGAAAAAAATTTCTTTAAAAATAAACTTGTTAAAATTTAAAATTAATATTAAAAACAATGTGTGTTCATGATAGTGGGTAAATCCATACATGTTGTATATGTTAAAAAACATTATTTTCACACTGTTGTAAAATGGCTAAAAAAGTACATTATTCATAAAATGACAAGAATATTCATTTCAAACCATTTTTTAAGAATTCAAACATGGTAATTTTTTTAATAAATAATTTTTATAATGTTAAAAAAAATTTAAAAATATTATTATAAAACATGGATATGGAATAAAAAATAATATTTGACCAAAGAGAGAAATAAAGTCATCTTTTCTTAAAAAAAATTTCTCAATTATTTTATGTAACAAAAAGAGTAAAATGGTACTATTACATGAAAAATTCATGAATAAATATAGGATAATAACATATATTGGGTTTATGATATAAATACCAAATAATTCTCCGAAGGGAGACTTAAACATGAAAAATTCTGAAAATGATGAGATTGTAAATTAAACCCTTACCACTTTGGTAACTTTGTAATCCCCATGAAAGAAATAAATTCAAATGAAAATTTAAATATCACGAAGATAAAGAGATTTATTATATATCATATCAAATGGGTAGTATATACACCACAAAAAATAAAAAAGTGGTGAATATGACATTTGTCTCACAGAAGTAAAATTGAGAAGAGAAACCCTTACCTCAGGTCTGATTTCCTTTATATATGTCAAAAAATTATATATAATAAATATAAATTTATTATAAATATATTAAAAAATAATAATAATATATATTATACCATATATTATTTTCTTATAATTTTTTATTACTTTTTTATTAACAATTCTTTGTTAAAATCACCGTTCTGGGTGATAATTACTTTGTTTTTCATCTATGTTTTTGTTTAGTAGTTTCGATCCTTTTAATTTGGTCATGGTTACAAAATATCTAGAATTTTATAATTATATAAATATCATATATTAATTATATAATTATTCATAATATTCTATAAAATTTAGGGATAGAAAAATGGATTACACTGTTCATGGAGATGATAGGTCGTACATACACATGAATGTTGTTTCCATTTCATCGATGAATGGAAGGAAAGAAAGGTAAAAATTAATTCAAATTTATAGAATAAATTTTCATATAATATATATCACATATATTTATTAAATATATCCTTATAACCATCCATGTCAAAATAAAATTAGAAATGTATCACATCGCTTAACGGAGGTGGTAGTCCATATGTACACACGAGCGACGTTATCGTTTCCCAACAGATTAGAAGGTAATAATATAGAAGTGATATTATAATTAAATAAGTATAATTATTTCATTAATATCATATATATATACATTAAATCCATCATTATATCGCTCCATGAGAGGTGGTAATGGAAAACAAATTATATCGGTTCGCGAGGCGATAGTCGGCTTTACCTAAGATCAATGCTTTCATTTCCCATTTGTTGGAAGAGAATACGAATATATGTAATGAAATTAACATAATAAAATCTCAGTATATGTTATATAGTGTTTTTATTATTTTATCATAGGTTATTGTGATTTTAATGAGTTAAAGGAAGAAATAAAATGAAAATGCATGGTAAAAAACTATACCCCTTCTTCAGACAACCTCTTTAGGTTTATACCTAAATACTTTCTAGATTGGTTTTATGATTAAAAAAATTAATATAGGTAGTTTGGAGTGATTTAATTAAGGTATTTTGGTAGGTATTTTCTAAACCAAAGGGTTTTTTAAGTGTGAATATGCGAGAAGAGGGGGTACCCTTTTATAAGTGGGGGGAATGACACACTTGAAATTTTTGAAAAGAATAAATCATTCCCAAATTTTTCATATGAAAAAGGATCCAAAATGGATCATTATAGAACTTTATATGAGATAAGGTCAAAATATTTCCTTAAAATAGTAATTGGGCAATTTTTTAGGTCATTTTAACCCTTATCTTCTTATTTTAACCTCCTGAAAACCCATTTTAACCTTAATCGTATTTATTAATTTTTACTATTTTTACTATTAATTGTGAAAAAATATTAAGTTGAAATTATTATATAATATTAATCATGATTATTACAAATATTTAATCCATTTTTACAAATTTAATTCACATAAGTGGTAGAATTTAAATTAAAATTAAACTTGTAGAAGTGATGATAAATAGTTTTCCAAAAGAAAAGTTTTCAAAATTATAAACAAATTTTATATAAAAACTCAAAATATAATTGATTATAATGAAAAAAAATTAATTATGATATAACTGAACTAATTTTACTTTTAAAATAATTTTAAAAAAATTTAACTTTTTAATTACTTTAAATTAAAAGACAGTTCCCAACAAAAAATCACTATATTTTCACTATTCATCAAAAAATAAACTTTTCAAAAAATTATAAAAAATAAATATAATATAATTTTGACATTTTGATTTAAAAATGAATTTTATTTTTTCAAATAAATTTTCCAAAATTGGTAAATTATAATTTTTAAATAAGTGTGCAAAATTTGACGAATTTTTTTTTAGAAAAAAAAGGTTTTTAAGCATAAAACTAGGTTTATTCTTATCTCATGATTAAAAAAAAATATTATATGAATGATAAAATATAATATATAAATTTCATTAAAATAATTCACTAATAATAACTAATTTAATTTTTTAGGATAAAAACACGCCACTTTCATACAAAACGTTTTTAAGAAAAATATATATTTTACTTTCAAATGATTTTTATTTTTATTTCTAATTGATTGATAACTAATTAATTTATTTTATACTTGTGTAAAAAATATAATTTTCATAATTTAGTTAGTCTTTTTCATACACTCCATTTTAATAGCTAGGTTATAACAATTATATTTAAATAATATATTTCAAAGGTTATTTAAGCTTGGTGTTGTGTGTTGTATACATTATCAGACATAATGTTGTTGTTTTAAAATATTAGGGTTGTGTGTTTCATAATTTAAAAAATAGGTTACATTTATTTAAAATAAATATATCATAAAGTATTGGGGTGTTAAAATTTTCACTCCTTTAATAAATTTAATTATTGTAATTTTAAATTTCTCTTGGAAAATAATGGTTTGAAATTTGAAAATTTCTTTTTTGGAAAAACCACATCGTAAAAGTGTTAATAAAAATTTATCTCAAAAAGTGGGAAAGATAAATATGAAGGTCATATAGAATAAAACATAACTAGGTTTCCTAGTAGGAAAACATTAGTTGGACATGGAAGAAAAATGTAAATAATTATGAAGAGTGATATAGATCATTAATCAAAGAAATTGAATGATCAAGAGAAAGTTAACAGCCACAAAATCGTAAATTGATGAGGTGTTAAAAAGACCATATGATTCATAAGAAACAAAGTTAAATGTATAATATTTTTATTTTAATATAATTTTCCTAAATTTGAGTTATTAATTTTACTATCTAGATAGAGATCACTAGAAAATATACTTGATATATTTTAATTTCATAAGAACAATGTCATAATTTGGTTATGCTTCAATCAACTGCCACTTGATTTCTTACTCAAAAAAATGAACATAAAAGATGAATTTTTTATTCTTGAAGCACTAAAATTAACTTTTAATATATTATAAGATCTAAAAAAGGGTGAAAATTATTTCTATATATCTCTAAATATTTACCAAAACCAAAAATGATTAGTACAAATTATACAATATAATACATTAATCTCTAACCCTCAACAGTAACACCCAAAGTTCATCTCAATCAATTTTATAAGTAGTTATCCTTAAAAACCATTAGTTTAAATCTAAAAAAAATATAATTCTTCCCAAATAATTCTTTATGTTAAACCTAATGGTTATATATGTATATCAACCCAATAGAACATCTCCTGAAATATAATTAATCACCTCAAAATCATAAAAATTTAAAAATATTTGATCAAATTAATATATATCCATCAAAACTTTAGATTAAATACAATTTCATATTAACTAATACATCACATAGTCCAGTGGTAGGCGCTACACCCTTTTCGCCCATCAATTGTGGGTTTAAGCCCCGCGACCTTGCCAGATGTGACAGGCTATCACTCAAAATGTTGTATTTAATTTTTTATAAAACTATATTAATATTATTCCTATAAAATTTTCAAAAATATGATGAACATACTCAAAAATAATGTTAATCATCAAATCAATTTTTATCCACTAAGGTTTTTCATATATCTTTTTTCTCTATAAAATCTGATAATCTTAATTTATTATTCTTTCCTTTATATCAATGATCATATTAACCCAAAAGTTAATCAATAAATTTAAAATTATGTCTATAAAATTTAAATTAATTATTCAGTAAATAAAATTTTCACTAAAACACATACTAATCCCAATGGTTATATTACCATAAATTTCTTCCAAAATACTCTTAATCATCTTGGAATTTTTTCACCTAAAACCTTAAAAGTGGTGTCTAAGACTTTGAAATTATGATCATTATTAAACTAATAAACCCATGATGGTATCCATAACTATTAAGTTGATCTTCGATGAAGACATATAATCTTCAAAAAATTATCACAATCCTTATATGTTTCATGATTCTTAAAACCAAAATACAATTGATAAAGATACTTCTAAAACATAATTCTTGGATCCAAATACATAAATAATTAAAAAAAATTACTTAAATGATTAGTAATACATTGTTACTCACTTAGTATAGGATTTAACCTTTAAAAGAGGGAATTTAATCAGATAATTCCTAGGTTCCACACATTTAATACAATAAAATATAACTATATATATAGGATCAAATTGAATTCTATACATTAAACTCCTCAGTTTTCATCAACAATTGATTGATCTATTCCCATATTTTCCACACATAGAACATTTTTTATTTATTTGATATATTATCTTGGGTGTCTCTTTACACATTTCTAACATGAAGGAAATTGATCATTTTTTCCTTCATGGTCTCCACCACCCGAGCTCTCAATGAACTCTATTATCATCTTCTCCGGTGAGTATGAGAGTTGGTTAAGGTGTAGGTTATTAATCAAATATCATGATAATTTATGAAGAATAATCATGATATCTTTTACTCCTATATTAATCCCATTTGGTTGGTCATAATTACAACATTGACCATCATATTCAATGTTAACATGATTCTTTCAGGTTATATTTATTGACTAAAATAAAAAATTATAGTGTGAACAATAATAATCATTATGGAAAACTATATAACCATTTATATGATGTTTATATAATGAAAAATTATTTTAAATATAAGAAACCTTAGGTTTAATACAGGTTATTAATTTTTATTATCTATTAAAATACTTTACGATGGTTCATAAAGAGAATGTGAATTAACACAAGCATATCCTCTGGGATTTTAAAAGTTTATGTGCAACAAGCTTTGTTATTGTGCACCAAGTGATGATAGAGTCAAATCCCAACAAACCCTTTTTGGAGTCATTATCCCTAGGAACAATTATTATAGATCCACATCAACATTTTGTATCTTGAAAGGGTTGTATCGTTAGGAAATCCACATAATCTCTACCTTTCCAAAACAAAAGGATTTTATCATATACTTAGAATTATCCTCAAATTTATCCATTGGGATATGTTATCTAATCTTTGTTTTCCTAATTATAGTTCCAATTTTTTCTATTAATATTTCTATAATTCCAACTATAAAGACCTTGACCCTAGTAGACCAGAGTTGGTGGTTATGTTATTACATTAGTGCTATATATAAGTGATCACATCCCAAAGTACTGAATAGTTTTGTAGTCTTAGAAAACTACATACATACTTTAAATTCACATTACATTCTAAAAATTAAAATACAAAATAGGATTTTCTTTGAGAACACCATTATTACCTTTTTAATATCCCTACATATCAATCATAATGGACTTCTTAGTGTCATGGGGAAAGGAAACATAAGAAAGGGGTGAGCTCAAATACTCAGTAAGGGTTTGTGTACATCAGAATATATCATGAAAAAAATAAGGCATAATAAATATTTAAAGATAAATAACTTAAATGAATATCATTTAACAAATAACCTGGATGTGAATAATAATATGGAAGGAATAAATTATGATCAAAATAACACTATATAAATAATAAAATAAGATTGAAAATTATCTATGAATATTCTAACTAATAAAATAATCACATGGGCATTAATAAATGATCACATAATGAGGGAATTAATAAATATGGACATCATAAATATACTTTCAAGGACTCATTCCAAGACATCTTACATAAATAGGTATGATATTGGCTAAAAACCTAAGTTAGTTTGTCTCATGAGACTTACCGATTCATCAAGGGGAAACAGAAATCCCCACCCATTATTTACTAAGTCCAATACATTCCTTATATAAAAAGGGATAAAAATAATCAATGTAAACATTCATATTAAAAAATAATTATTCAAAATGTTAATAATTTACTAAATTAATAAACATAATCATAAACTATCCAAAGTAATATGAAGAATTGTATAAAATAGCACATCCCTAATAAAACTAATAATAAACCATCTAAAGAAATAAGGGTTATGATATCATTACAAGATATACCCAATGGATCATAATTAAAATAAGGTTTTCTATTGTTTATGAATATAAATACCACAAAATTTTCATTAAAAACATTCTTGAATGAAATATCTTTCTCACTTTGAAAATCACTTTTAAAAAATAAAAATTTTCAGAATATTAGGAAATTTTTTTTCTTTAAAATAAACCTTTTTAAACTTGAAAATGAGGCTTAAAAAAAATTAGTGGTCATGATAGTGGGTAATTTCATACATGTTGTATATGTTAAAAAACAATATTTTCACACTATTGTAAAAAGGTTAAAAGGTAACTCATTTAGAAAATGACAAGAATATTCCTTTAAAAGCATTTTATTAAAAGTAAAACATGGGTAAAAATGTATTTAATAAATCATTTGTATAATTTAAAAACATTTTAAGAAAACATGGACATGGAAGAAAAATGATATTTGATCGAAGGGAGAAATAGAGTCAACCTTTCTAAAAAACATTTTCTTAATCATATTAAGTAACATAAAGAAAAAAACTGTACTATTACATGAAAAGTTCATGAATAACCATAGGAGAATAAAATAGATTTTATTTATAATATAAATACCAAATAATTCCCCCAAGGGAGACTTAAATACAAACAATCCCAAATAATGATGAGATTGTGAATTAAATCCTTACCACTTTGGTGACTTTTGAATCATAAGCCCCATAAAAGAAATAAATTCAAATTAAACTTTAAATATCATGAAGATAAAGTGATTAATTATATAACATATAAAAGGGTCAGTATATACAACACACAAAATAAATAAGTGGTGAATATGATATATGTCTCATGAAAGTAACAGTGAGACGAGAAACCCTTACACTGGTCCAATTTTCTTCATACATGTACGAAACTATTATATAATAAATATGGATTTATTAAAAATAAATTATATAAAGTTACTCATATATATTCAAAATATTATTTTCTTATAATTTTTTATGAGTGGTTTATTAATAATTCTTTGTTAAAATCACTATTCTGGGTGATATCTGCTTTGCTTTTCATGTATGTTTTGGTTTGGTTGTTTTGATCCTTTTATTTTGGTCATGGTTCCACTATATATATAATTTTAATGATGATTTAAATATAATATATATGTATTATACAAGTATTTATAATAGTACATAAATGTTAGGGATAGAAAAATGGATTACACCATTCATGGAGACGACATATCGTACATACACATAAAACCGTTTCCATTTTATCAATGGATGAAAAAAATAAAGGTAAAAATTAATTAAACTTTATAGAATAATTTTTATATAAAATATATCATATATATTCATTTAATATATCCTTATTACTATCCATGTTAAAATAAAATGATAAACATATCACATCGCTTCAGGGATGCGGCAATCCACACGTATGCACGAGCGATGTTATCATTTTCTAAAGGATTATAAGGTAAGAAGGAATATGTGATATTATAATTTAAGAAGTATAATTATGTTATAAATATTATATATATACATTAAATCCATTATTACATCTATTCATGAGAGGTGGTGATGAAAAACAAATTATATCAGTTCGTGAGATGGTAGTCCGCCATACTCATGATCAATAGTTTTGTTTCCCATTTGATGGAATAAGAGATGGATATAGGTAATTAAAATAAAATAATAACATATTATTATATGGGGTGTATTTTTTATCATAGTTTATGGAGATTTTAAGGAGTTAAATGAAGAAATAAAATGAAAATTCATGGTTAAGAACTATACCTCTTGTTCGGACAACCACTTTAGGTTTATACCTAAAGCCTTCCTAGATTGTTTTTATGATAATTAAGGACTATAATTCAGGTGGAGGGATTTAATTAAGGTATTTTAGGAATTTTTTTTGAACCAAATTGATTTTCAAGTGTGAAGAGGATAGGAGAGGGGGTTCCCTTTTATAAGTGGGGGGAAAGACACACTTAGAATTTTTGAAAAGAATAAATTATACCCACATTTTTCATATTCCAAAAGGATAAAAAAGTCATTATTATAGAGCCTTATATGGTATAAGGTTTAAAAATTACAATAAAATAGGAATTATAAAAATTTTTATGTCATTTTAGCCCTTATATTCATAGTCTAACCCCGAGTAAACCTGTTTTAACCTTAACCATAGTAATTAGTTTTTATTATTTTTACTATTCATTATGATTAAAATTAAATTGAACTTATTATATAATGTTAATTAATATTAATAAAAATATTAAATATATTTTTAAAAATTAAATTAACAGAACTGGCAGAATTTAATATAAAATTAAACCCGCAAACACGATGAAAAAATAGTTTCCGAAAAGAAAAAGTTTCAAAAGTATAAAAAGTTTTTATATAAAAACTAAACATAAAATTAATTTAAATGGACTAAATTGAATTAATTATGATATAATTGAACTAATTTTACTTTTAAAAAATTTTTAAACAGAATAGAACTTTGTAAATTATTTATATAAAATGGTAGTTTTTAATAAAAATTAGTATTTTTTCACTATGCATCGAAAAAATAATCTTTTTAAAAAATCATAAAAAATTCACTCTAAGATAATTTTGACATGATTATTAAAAAAAATTAATTTTATTTTTCAAAATAAATTTTCTAAAATTGGAAAATTTTAATTTAGAATAAGTACACTATACGCGACGAAAACATTTTTTAGAAAAATATAGTTTTAAGCCTAAAAATGGGTTTATTTTTATCCCATTATTAGAAAAAATATTAGATTAATGATAAAAATAAAAATAACTTTCATTAAAATAATTTACCAATAGTGATTAATTTAATTTATTAAGATAAAAACACACTGCGCGCATAAAAATAGTTTTTTCAGAAAAATATTTCTTTTACTTTCAAATGTTTTTTATTTTTATTTCTAATTGATTTATAACTAATGAGTTTATTTTATACATATGTAAACCATATTATTTTCATAATTTAGTTATTTCTATTCATACCCTCTATTTTAATATCTTGGTAATAATAATTATATTTAAATATTATATTTCATGGGTTGTTTAAGTTCAGTGTTGTATGTCGTGTACACTATCGAACATAATGTCATTCTTTTAAAATATCAGAGTAACATGTATTTAAATTTATCAAAGAGGTTAAATTTATTTAAAATAAATATATTGTAAATTTTTAAGGTGTTACATTCAAAGGTACATCTTGTTTGAATTTCATTAAATTATTTTTGGAAATAGATTGGATGTATTAATTTGAAAATCATTTCATATATATTCTTATTCCAAGTGTTTATGATCATAAAAAGGGGGATATTGTTTACCTCACTCTCTTAAATGTGTTCTAATGATCATAAACACCCATTATGTTACTAACCTCTTGAATTGAGTGTATTTTATCTACTTATGTTGGAAATTAATTTGCAAAGTCAATGGATCAAAAAATGTCTTTGAATTGAATGAACAAGGCCAGGATAAAGTCTTACATAACTAGGAATCATTGATTACCTGGTATAAGACCACCAATAAGTTATTAGAATAAGTAAAAAAATCTCTAGCATCCAGAGATACACTGGCTACTAGGTGGAGTGTCATCTTCCAGTCAGTGGAACTGGATAGAATTTTAAATATACTAGAAGCTCATAGACTAGGAAATGAGGTTGTTAGTATACTAGGAGGTTGATGGTATCCCAATAACTACCTGGTAGTTGCTGATGACTACCTAATGATGTTAGAACATAAAGTAAAATTCTACATTGATGATGGTCCTGCTTTCCTAGACTCGACCTGTAATGTCTTTATTGACTCACATTCGATTCTAAAATATTCCCAATGCCCTTAGAACCTATAAATATAACCCAAGGAGGAATTAAAATCATATATTAATGAAAATGATATCAAATTTCTCCTGATTATAATTGTGATCTCAATTCTAATAATTTTTTTCACTCATTGTAAATCATTCTCTCTTAAAATTTCTCTCAATATCTCTTAATATTATTATTATTATCTATTATCAATAAAATATAGAACATACTTCAATGGGTTTGTGACAAACTAACCTTCTCTTATTTATCTTATCTTATGAGTTCTTAGTTAACCATTTAAAACAAGGTTCTTTTGGTTTATAACTTTATTCCCATCAAAATCAGGTGTTTACCTTCTCTTTATTTATTTATTTCTTATAGTGAAAACAAGTGCACTCATATCCCTGGGTTTCTTGGCTATTGTTAAATTCAATGTATTTATTTCATAAGTCCTCAAGTAATTTAGGTGGGAGTCATAGGGGGTTTTATTAATCTATTTTCAATATTCCTTAAAAAATTGTGTTCTTAATTTAATTTCTATATATTTTACTTTTTAATATAATTATTTTTTAATCATTATTTTAGTTAATATTTTAATCACTTAAATTATATAAATTGACTTATTGATTAATTAATTTATTATTTATGTTACTCTTATTTGTTTGAATTTCAAAATACTTATCATTCCATTATGCTTACTTTGATTACTTTAATTTATCACTCAATTACCTATTTGTATTCCATCTTTGATTTTAAATTTTTAAAAGTAAATTCATCCCCCTCTTTTTATTTTACTCTGAACAATATGAGATTAATACCCAATGAAACATAGATCATAAATCATGAGTTATGGAATAAGGTTTTTGGAATAATAATGTGGAATATAGATAAGAATATAAAATCATTCCTTATGTTAATTCTCATTTACAAGAACTTCAACACATATTGAAAAAATTTCCTTAACAGATCAGGTTCACTCCCCAATCCCTGAAATGTCAATTCATGTGATATAAGGCTTTACCTAGTACATTGAAGGGATATAACTGACCCATTATTCACTTAGTGGAAAAATTTACATATGTGTTTGGGCATACTCCCCATTCTTAATCATATTATGAGATATAAAAATTTACCCTATGCATTAGAGGTATATAATTTAATCACCCATCACATAAAGATAAACCATACATATATATTCCATAATAAAATGAAAAAATCACAATTATATCATTGATTAATTAACCCATGGAAAAAAACAAGTATCATGAAAACTTCCATAAACTTTTATTATAATACATACATTGACATAGATTAAAAACACTTTAAAAGAGCATTATATACTTTATTTGAAAAAGATGAGGATATATCCTTTACTTTTTGATAACTTGTATTTTAAAAGAAAATAATTTATGATAAAAAGGAGTATAAATTAATTAAAAACCCTGAAAACTTAGAGAGTAAGATTCATAAATAAAAATTAATAATAAGGAAGGAAAATGAATTCATATAGAAAATTTTAAAAAGGAAGATTATTTTCACACTTCTGTAATAAGAGTTAATATCAATAGAAAATGACCGATGTGGAAAATATAAAAAAACATTCCTTTAAAACCTTTATAAATAAAGTAAAATAAAATATGAAATTAAATTAATTAATCATATAAGTTTGTATAAGAAAATTTATAAAATAATATAAATAATATGGACAAACATGAGAAAGATTTATGACCGAAAGAAGAAATAAGATATATTCCCCTTACAAGCATCCTTTTTATTGATATGTGAACCAAAATAAAGTTAAATAGTATAAATATATATAAATACTAGAAAATAACTATAGTATAATAAAATATATGGGGGTGGGTGTTAGAGATAAATAAAACATAATTTCTCCAAATAAGAATTTAAACATAAACAATCTCGATATCAAAGTGAGATTGGAAAAGAAACCCTTACCTCTATCTTTTGATTGATCAGATGCATTATAAATCCATGAATAATAAATCTAGGTTCAATATTCATATGAATAATAACCTTATTCATTTTTATTTTACTCAATACTATTCATTTATAATTCCTTATTACCCATATATTAATTGTTTATTAGTAAAATTAATATTTATGTGTTAACTATTCTATATTCCACACATTCTTTAGTTTGGTGGTTCTAGTCAATGATCCTTGATCATGTTTTATTCACCTATATAATGTTTATAAATATGTAGTATATGGTTTTGATATATTTTCATAATACCACAGTGATTTGAGGGAACTTATGGCGACAGTTCGTGTGGAACACTTGAAAATATATTTTTTTGTGAATTTTGATTCAATAAAATTAATTAATTTTATTCATGGATATACTTATATATATTAACATTAAAAAATTAAAAAACACATTTAATTAATAATTATCACATAATATTACCAGTATTTAAGTTATCTTAGTCATTCATGATGTAAACATTATAACATCGTTCATGTAGGTGGTAAAATTGACTAAAATAAGAAAAAATTATAATGATTAAATGAGTAAGAACATGTTATTGTATAGTAATAATATGAACTTTATAAAATCAAAATGGTTTTAAAAACATTTTCTTAATTTTATAAATTATATTCAATAATAGTTATATTGATAAGATAAAGAATAACGACTAAGGATAAGATAACACCTACATTGAAGACTTGAATCTCCCCTTCGAGAACCTCTTACAAAAGAGGGGTTTGAGACTTAATATTGTGACTAGGGGTTCCCAAACATTATATAGGATTGTGAGAGAGTTAATTTGGGTATAAATTAGTGATAAAGTCTAAGAAAATTTTCACTTTTTATTTTGAAGATGATTGATCCTTTTATAGATGAGAAAGGGTGACATTTTTTTAATTACTCATTTGTTAGTATAAAAGGAATGTCATATTCAAGACAAGTGGATAAATAATTGAAAATTAAAATAAAATAAGATAAGTTTAGGTCTATAATTTCATTATAAACCTATCAATAGATAAGGTTTTGTGATATTTTATGACCTTATCCCCCAATTTAACCATTTTACCTTACCTTAGCCTTTACCATGATGACTAAATTTTAACTCAATAACTTATTTTTATGTCTAAAAATGAAATTGAACTTATTATATAATTTGAATATACTGATTCAAAATATAAAATAAATTTATTTTTTTCAATTTCCAAAAGTGATAAAAATTAATTTTCAAATAATAAATGTATAACACAGAAAAATAGTTTTTAGGAAAATATATTTTTAAGCACAAAAATAGATTTATTCTTATTATTTACCAAATAATAATAAACATATGAATAATAATTTATTTACTTATAAATATAAACAATTAATTTAATTAAAATCATTCTTTAATAGTGATCAGTTAAATTATTAATATAAAAAAACTCAAAGTAATGAAAAACAATTCTTTAAAAATTATCCCCTTACAATATTAAATGAATTTAATCACACTCCATTATTTATACTCTAAAAACTCAATTTTTCAATCCATCATTATTAAAATACTTATTTTAAAACATCAAATAATTATTTAAAAATAAAATATAATGAATACAAATAACTATTTTTATAATAAAATATTCCAATCAATTATTATCTTTTTATTTATTTCCACTATTGTGAATTTAATTATTTTTTATTAATCACAAACAATTAAAAAGCTTCAATTTACCTGTTGGATATAAATATATACAATGACCATATATACAATGAATATATATCCAATGACTATATATCCAATTACCATATGTCCAATGACTATATATATACAGATCATAATACATTCCTATATATAGCATTAGACACATCTCTAAAATTATTCATCCTATTCATTTACATAATTCTCAAACATTTTATTATATTTCTAATGTTTTGCCTTCTTTATATAATTTTAATTAGAAGTATGATCTTATTATAACCAAGGTGTTTTGAGATGGAGTTATGAGTTTCATTTTTTTCAATTTATTTCCAAATTGATAAAAGAGTTTTAATACAAAGGGATATGGTTTATGGGAAGTGGAAGACTAGAAGAGGAATTTCATAAGTTTTAAATATGGAACAATTTACCAGTGTTTTCCAAATTTTTAGTTGTGAAATCTCATGGGAATCTTCATGTGTAAGTTATTTCAAGTTCAATTTGAAGACAAAAGTTTAGGATGATTTTGGAAATCTTAGTGGAATTACATGATTTTTTCATCACAAAAGAAGGGTTTTTTCATAATGAGTTGGTAAATCACATACTATATACATGAATCAAGTTGGTAATACATGGCTCAAGTAGGAATAAGTTTGTGACAAATGACTCATGAAGTGCAAAATTGGACGTTTATCATCATTTTTGTATAGGTTACAGTGATAATATATAGTCCACATAGGAAAATTATTCATAAAGTGAGGTTCATAAAGAGGAAACTTGTGAACTCACTCTATAAAAGAATCAAGTGTGAGGTAGGTTTATGAAGCACATAATAAAGGTAGTAACATGTTTTTAAATATGTTTTATTATGAATACTATATTATTAATATCATTAGTATAATGAAAAATCTAAAGGATATATTGGCAGATTAACTGGATTATTTCTGAAGGAAAAATCATTTGAAAATGGAGTACTAAAAATTTAGCTCATGAAGCATTGTCTCGTGAAGTCTATTAATTAAGGAGGAAGACAACTCATAAATAAATTTTGAGGAGGAAAGTAACTGGTGAAATAGTCATGCTTATCATAGTAACATGAAGAAAAAAATATGCAAAAGATGAAGGAAGTATACGAAGATAAGTGGATTCCACATAACACATGCGCAAAACAAATTTTTTCACGAAGAATTTTTCATGATAAAAATCATACTACTCTGAAAGTATGTAACTTTATTATAGAAATTGTAGAATTTACTAGGGAATCACATTTAGGATGTCATGAATCAAATCATAGAATATTTTCTCAATAATGTGGTAGTGACCTTCAAGTCATTAAATTAAGGAATCCTTCATCTAAAGAAGTGATAAAGGAGGAGTCAATAGAGGCGATCTAAGGGATGCATTTCACTATCCCTGAATTCATTATTAAGGAAACACACTTATAACATGGTGATTACACCAAATAATTTCAATCCACTAATACTAGTGAAGCATAGTGGATTCTAGTATGAATGGAACATTATCAATGTATGATCCTTGTATTAGACCTTAATAGTGAACCAAGTAAAATTTTTATCTTGTGTTTTAATTTAAAAATTTGTGATTTTAGTGGTTTTATAGAAAAATTCAATAGTTTTGATGAGTTTCTAACAATGTGGGGACAATATATTATAAATAAAAAGAAAAGTTGACACCCTGATTCACCCATCCCCTCTCAGGGTGTCTTGGATATAACATATCTTTAATGAAAACCACCAGGAAAAATAATTCATTTCATGGTATTTTTATTTACTTATGAATTTATTCCTCTTGTACTTTTCTTAATGATGTTTCATATTTTATTCTCATAATATATTAATGTTTATATTTCATTATAATATTTTATCTCAATAAAAGTGTCATGATTCATTTTAATTTGGGTTTCCATGATAAAAAATCTATTCGATACAATGTTTATTTAAAGGTAAATTCATATTAAAATTTCAAGGTGTTATTTTTTTTGAAATTTAGTAACCTAAAGAGGATATTTCATCCAATAAAGGAGGCCAATATAAAGGAGATTCACATACCTCATTTGGGACACTGGAGATTATTCTCTCATAGTGAAAACTCTATCAATATATCTTCTCTCCATTTTCTTTCAAGGAAGAGCTTATAACACACCATTTGGATGAAGTAGGTCCTACCAAAGTGGTCTCTGATTCTAGTGACTGGTGGATACTATCAGAATCAATCACTCATTAGTTGTTTCTTAGGTATGACAACCTATATCTTTAATACACCTTAACTCACGATTTATTAAATAAAGGTACATATAATACAATCCTATAAGATCATGAGTCCTAGTGTATTTGGAAAAATTAGGTACACAACACAAAAAATTGAAACAAGGTTACAAAAACATCATTTAGAAACTCCACAACATGTTCTTAAAATTATATTACTCTTCTAAATCGGTATTCGATAAACTAGGGATGTACATAAGAAAGGGGTGAGATATATATCCTAGTAAGATAATAATCAAAGTATAGATTAAGGTAGAACATTTCATGTGAGTCAAGAGGCATATAAAAGTAACATAACAAAGGTGATAATCATAAACTTGAACATTGAAACATGATATAAGATGATTATATAAAGAAAATATGGGAATGTGGAAACAACATAAATCATAACATCATAAGAATAATTCAACGCTAACCACTGATAAATCATAACATAATGTACTTAGGATAACCTTGGATGAACCATTGATGTTATTAACTTATTCATAAATTTTTATTTACTCCCTTTAATTATTTTCTACGAAAATTTCATAATTGGTGTGAAATATTTATGTTTTAATATAAAATATAATTTTTGAGCATTAGTTCAATTAATCAAGTTTCAATTCAGCTTAATGTGTTAACAATAAATTGAATCCTTTTAATCTAAATTGTGTGATTATTGTTTTTAGGGATCCTTGTTCAAATTTCCAACATATCATTATAAGTAATATTTTGAAAATTCATCCATTTTAAGGGTCATATGATCCACACAAGAAGGCCCAAAGAATCTATAAAGAAACTGGACCAGCCACGAAGATTGAATTTATGGGATCAATCTAGAATTAAAAATCTTTTTATTCTCCACACAAATTCTGGGTCCAATAAAATTAATCTTGTATAAAAATTTCAAGAACCAACTCCACCAAAAAGATGCCTAATTGATGATTTGAAGTCCAGCCCACCATTCTGTCAGGGAATTAAACTTATCACACATTTATTGAATTTTATCTTGATATAGAAATCTATTAGAGATGAGATTTTGAAATGTGAAATCTAATATATATAATTATAACTTTTTATAAGAAATGGTTTAGATTTGAGATCATATTTCTATTAAAAAATCCATTCACATTTTGGCCTTTGAAAAAGTTTGGATTGAAATGGACAGATTAAAACTGTTTAATAAAACCACCATAACTTTGGATCCTTAAGTACAATGGACAAAAAAATTATTAGGATATACTCTAAACATTAATATATACAATTTTTAAGAAGAAAATTTCTCAATATTAGTCTGTCTGGAGTATCAAATTGTCGATCCAAGTAGATGGGAAGATTTGGAATAAAAATATTCCAACTCCTTGGGATATAAATACACCCCCTTATCTCCTTAGAAATATTTGGAATTTAATAATATAAGAGGATAAATTTGCATGAAAAAAATCCTTGGAAAATTCCTAGGAGGTCCTAAAAAACTCAAGTTTTCACTTGAGAGACCCTTCCTCCTCGTTGTTTTCATTTTCTTTTGAGTTCTTTTCAATTGTAATCCCGTAAGTTGTTTTCAATTTCATTATAATTTTAATACATGTTTCTTCTTCATATTATAATAAAACTAATATGGTTTAATTTTAATGTTCTTAAAATAGTTTAAATCATGTTTAAACCCCTTCCCTTATTTTGCTTCCTCATTCAATTGAATGCCTGTTTTTAATTCTCATCAGTATTTGTGTGTGTGTTCGACGCACAAATCTTTTCTTATCCCATTATTTTCATTCTATTTATAATTAATCACCATAAACACATATTACTATATTAATAACAATATCAATTTATGATTAAATCTATCCTTATGGTGATTCATAATTTAGGGATATTAAGTGATTGAGAGTTTTTTCTCAATGATTATTCTTTAGGTTAACATTGTGTATATTGAACTTAAAATGTCATGGATTAATGACATGTTTTGTTTAACATGTGGATTACATAGATTATTGGAACCATAAATACACTACCATAAACAATTTTAATTGATATTAGAACCCTAGTTAAGTTAATGCTTGGATTAAATCCTTAACACTTGGGTATTTCGATAAAAATTATCTTGTGAAGTGGGTGTTAATTTAATGCAATATAAAGAAAAGCTCAGTGATATCATAATCTTAAATAAAAAATATTGAACTCACCTCAATATTTATAAAATTGTTAAATCAATATAAATCAATAAATGATTTCATTTTATATCTCTAAACAAACCCCCTACTAAAAATACAAATTAATCAAAAATAATCGACTCTAAAATTTGTACCAGCATTGAGTATTAGACCTGAGTGCCACTATACACATTAGCAGAGCACCAGAACATTGAACAGTTAATAGGAAAAAATAATCCACACTTCAAATGGCACCGTTTCTGGGGATGGTGTGTTATACAGTCAACAATTTTTTGGTTTTTGTAAAAAAAAAGTAAAAAAATTAACCAAAAAAATTATGAACAAAACACAAAGAAAAACATACCTTCTCATAAAAAACATAAACTGAAAAAAAACCACAAAAAACCCACCTTACTTATGCTTCAAAATATTCTCTAAACTACCCATATCCTCTTAAACAATCTAACGAATTTTTTTGACATATAAATTGAGCGAAATCTTCACCAACTTAAGAGGAACAATAAAGATAATAAAATCACTCAAGATCCCGTCATTGCCGAACCAATTGAACTAGAAATGGAAAATCATTGGGGGAAAACCCTTAAAGAACACACTTCCCTCGATATGAATTACTAACCACTTTGTATTGAATATCCAAACATTGAGGATGATGTCGAACTCAAATCAGGTTTGATTCATCTTCTACCTCATTTCTATGGGCTATCTGGAGAGGATCCACATCTTCACCTCAAAGAGTTACAAGTGGTGTCCTCTACCATGAAGCCCCAATGGGTTTCTAAAGAAAAAAATCAAACTTAGAGAATTCCATTTCTCCATATCTGACTTTTAAAAGTCATGGATCTACTACCTCCCTCCTGGTTCCATAACCATATGGAATGACATGAAGTGACTCTTCTTAGAAAAATTATATCCTGCTTCACATAATACTTTTATTTTAAAGTAAATAAGTGTTATTCATAAATTCCCTAATTAATCACTCCATGAGTATTTAGAGAGGTTAAAAAAGCTTGTGGAAACTTTCCCACATCACCAAATCCCTAAACAACTATTAATACAATACTTCTATGAGGGGCTATTGGCTATAGAAAGAACTCTCATTGATACTGCAATTAGATGTGATCTTGTTGATAAAAACTCTTTAGCTGCACGATATCTCATAAGAAATATGGATGAAAACATGCAACAATTCCATACTCAAGCCAATGCTCAAGTCAAACAAGTCCAAGAGAATCAATCCATAGAGCCCAACAAGATAACCGAGTGGATGAGTGAACTTAATGGTATTGTGAGACAACTAGATGTGGCTACCAAAGCCCCAACCTCATCTTATCCACAATCTATGTTCCCTGGGCCTATCAAGAATTATGGAATCTATAACTCATCATCTCATCCAACTGGCACATGTCTATAACTTCAAGAGGATCCATCTGATTCAACCAAAATAATGGAGCTTTATATAGCATATTCTTAGAGGAACACAAACCCTCAAAGTTCAATTTAGTTCATTAAAAACATCAACCAACCACACTCTGATCGATTCTCTTCTACCTTTAACCCATGATTTAGGTATGATAATCCAATTTCTCATCACCCTCAATTCCCTCTTTAAAACCTAAACCAATTATAATATGGTCAAGATGTTGGTAACTTCCGACAACCTTATACTTTTATTCCTTAACCTCAAAGGATCAATCATCCTCTTGCTCCTCCTAGATTACACTATCCTAATGAGCCTTACCAATTCTCAACACAATATAATAACTTTCCCAAGAACTAAAATCACGGTAATCCCAATGCGGTAAATTCCTCTTCTTCTAAGAAACTATGAGAAAGTACTATGGAAGATATTTCCCCCTTCACCCATATTCTAGCCTCAAAAACCTTGAAACCCAAATTGGTCAACTTTTATCCCTCCTAATCCAGTAGAAACCAACATATTCTTCCCAACTCCCAACTAAACCATTACCCAACCCCAAGGGTAATGTAAGCCCAATTACACTTAGATAGGGAAAATAAATTTCCAAGCCTCGTGATGGATCCTCCAATGAACTTTTGGATATTGATCTTGAAAATGAAAAGAACAAAAATCTATAAAATAAACCTAAAGAAACTCCCTCATCTCCTTCTATCCCTATAAGGAAACTAATTCCTTTTCCTCAAGCCATTTCTAAGACAAGGTAATCCTTTGAACCTGATCTTGAAATGCTCGACATGTTTAGATGTGTTGAAGTCAACATTCCCCTCTTAGATTCCATCAAACAAATTACTATGCATGCCAATTTTATTATGGAATTGTGCACTTATAAGAGAAAACTTAGGACCATTGATAATGTTTCAACACAATATTCCATATCTATGAAGTGAAAAGATCCTAGGACCTTTACAGTTTCATGACAGATAGAAAGTTCAAGCTTTGATGATGCACTCATATACCTAGGAGCTTTGATAAATATCATGAATAAATCTTTATTCTCCATCCTTGGTATAGGTCCCTTACACCCAATGGGTGTTGTCATATAGTTACCAAATTGAAGCACAACTAGTCTTGAGGGAATAATTGAGGATGGCCTTGTCTGAGTCAATGATCTTATATTCCCAGCTGAATTCTATGTCCTTAACATGGAAGGTGAGAAAAATTCTTTCCAATCTCCTATGATTCTAGGATGGCATTTACTCATGACATATAAAACCAAAATTTATGTCCATGTTGGCATATTATCCATGGAACTTGGTGACCAACTGGTCAATTTCAACATTGTCAATCCATGCGACACCCATCAGAGAATAAATCTATATTCTCTATCCATGCTTCTGAAAGTCTCTATGAGAGTGTGTTAAATCCCAATCCATCATGTTATTCCTATTCTAATGATATATGAGTTTGTGAATATTTTATCCTCATTAACAAAGTCATAAATGGAGAAGTTGATGTTGACATTTCAAATATAAACTCCATCGATCTAAATGATCTTGAAAAGTCTTTGAAATCCCATATCACCTCTAATGTGCATTGATCCATCTTGGATGATAATGAGGAAAATGAACTAAAATTCTCATTTATTAATTCATATCAAAGTATCCAACATTCATCATTTCCTATCCATGATTATAAATGTTATGTTATATGTGAGGTGAACCCTAAACCAATGTGATTATATTGTCCCGATGGTAGTGATGTTTGTGATATTTTTTCCCTAATTAATAAATTGGCCACTAGTGAGGTTGAAATTGACCATTATTTGAAAAAAACATTGATATAAAGGATATTGAAAAATTTATCTAGTCTTATGACTCTACTGATCCTCATTACTATACTTCAATATGTGATGAAATAAATGAGTTAAAAAAAATGGGTTCTCATACTCTGATTTCATATTATAGAGCTTACATAAATGTATAATCAGAATTAAAACATCTTCATCAAATTACAATCATATAAAACCAAAAATCAGTGGGTTGTAAAATACCTCAAGTTGAAGACCAAAGGGAGGATAATCATATTATCTTTCCACCCCATTGAATTTCAAGCACAACATCAAGGAAGGGGAGAAGTTATCCAATGAAAAATCTGGCAACCCAAATGAGAAATTTTTCTAGAAGCACATTGGAGTTGGGAAAATATGGTGTCCACCATCAGACTATGGGTATTCCACTACAAATTTCTAGATATAGAAAAATAAATGTAGTGCTACATGGGAGGCAACCCATTTTTTTTTAATTTTAAGAAATTTTAATTTCTTTTTTGTTTTTTTAAATGAATAATGTTTCTTGTTTTTGATTCTCTTTTAGGTAATATAAATTTTCCAAAGAATCACCAGATATGGCACATTCCACAAGAAGCCATCGACTTCCATAGACCCACCACTGGATGGAGATGGTGACTCACCCAATCCAAACCAAGGGGCACCTATCTCCCTCTCTTCCTCTCTCTCCCTATTTCTTATTCTTCCCCTCTCTTTCATTTTTTAACACTTCATTCATCAAAACTTTTTTTTTCTCTCTCTTTTTTGTGGGTGTGTATTTTAAAAAAACTAAAAAAAACTAAAAAAACTAAAAAAATTCAAAAAAAACAAAAAGAGTCATACTTACCCATCATCTTCTTGTGAAATTTTGTCCAACCATTTTGGAGAGTAAAAAAGACATGTTTTAATCTATTTTTTTATTTTAATCATGAATTTATATAAATAATCTTGTATCAAAACCAAAATATATTGAATGCTAAGTTTTATATTTGGAAAATGATTCTTCCCCAACTATGAGGAGACAAATTACCTTTCATTCCAAGGTCACCTATTACCATCTTTTCATTTTGTGAATTTTTACCCCCGATTGTGAGTATTGAGTTTGTGGACATTCAAGTTGAATTTCATACTTTGGCGTTCTTGAATATGATAGATGCATTTTCTAAACCACATGAGAATGGCAATAGCCAAATAGCCTACTATCAACCTTACATTAATCCTTATTTTTAAAGCCCCTTAAATTCTATGAAAACATTTTATTTTATAGCCACATTACTATCCCAATACCTTATCCCACCTAAAATATACATGGAATTATATTGGATAATTTATTGAAATTTAAATGTGTGGGAGCTTGGATTTTATTTTGGTCCCCATTTCCTTGATTTTCAATGTTTTATCAATTGCTTGAGGAAACAAATCCATTTTATTCTGGGGGAGAGTTTTTCATTCAGTGATTTTTGGGGAATGTACTTTCATTTATGTAATTTTTAAAATGTTATTGATAAGTGTTAAAAAAAATTAAAAAAAATGAAAAAATGAAAAAATAAAAAAAATAACAAAAAAGGGTTATGTCTTGGGCAGGTCCAAAATCCCTCTTTCTCAAATTTTTATCTTATTATAACTATTACAATTACTATTATGAAGAGATTAAACATGGGTTGGGAGATGAGTGTGAGATCTGTTTCAAGTTCAACTTTCAAAAAAATGAAAACAAATCAGAAAAAGAACACTTATGTCATTGGGATAAGTTTTTTGTTTTGTAAATATTTTATCTTCTCATCCCATTCAAATTTTATTCCTCTTTTGTGTCCTTCTTTACACAATAATTCCCTTGTAAGTATGTGTTTCAATTTCCTTCCGTGTTTCATTTCAAAAAAATTGTGCATTGTTTTACCCATGCTGACGTTTTACCCCTATTTTTCTCTCTCTTGGACAATAAATTCCTACCATCCCATAGCCACTTAAACCCCCCTTCAAAATACCTCTTGATTCTTGTAAAATTTAGGATAGGGAATGGAAGATGATATCTCTTTCAAACTATAATATTTTCACTTTTGGTTGGTGAATGAGTGAACCTATAGAAGTAAATTTTTATCATATTGAGAGGAGTATGTTTTGAGTGCCTAACTTTTCCATTTCGAATTTGAGCATGAAAAATGAATTGTTTTTGAAATATTGTTCTATAACAATTTGTGGTGGAATTCAATATGGATGAGTGAAATGGTATAAACCATCTTTGATTGGGGAATTTTTTTTTTATATTTGTTGGAGAGTGAGAATGAGTATTTTATTTTATTATATTTGTTTCACATGAGGACATGCAGTATACAAAGTGTGAGGGAGTTAATGTTATTAACTTATTCATAAATTTTTATTTAATCTATTTAATTATTTTCTATTAAAATCTCACAATTGGAGTGCAATATTCAAGTTTTAATATAAAATATAAATTTTGAGCATTAGTTCAAGTAATCCAAATTCAAGTCAGTTTAATGTGTTAATCATAACTCCCATCCCACTGATCCAAATTGTTTGATTATTATTTTTAAGGATCCTTATTAAATTTCTAACATATCATTAGAAGGAATCTTTGGCCAATTAATCCATTTGAAAGGTCATATGATCCACATAAGAAGGACTAAAGAATTTTTAAAGAAACTAGACTAGCCATGAAGATAGAATTTCTGGGATCAATCTATAAGTCCAAATAATTTCATTCTCTACAAAAATTCTGGGTCTAATAAAATTCATCTTGGATAAAAATTTCAAGACCAAAATCTACCAAAAAGGGGCCCAAATGATGCTTTAAAGTCCATACAACTATTCTGTCTGGTAATTAAACTTGTCACACATTTATTGAGTATTATCCTGATACATACATCCATTCGAGGTGATATTTTTCTGTGTGAAAGATAATATATAGAAGGAAAACTTTTTAGAATAAATGGTTTGTATTTTAGGGCATATTCCGATTAAAAAAACCAGTCACAATTTGGACTTTGAAAAAGTATGAATTGAAATGGAAATATTAAAATTGTTTAACCAAACCACCATAAATTTGTCTCCTTAAATATAATGGACACAACATATTTAGGGAAGACTCCCAAAATTAATTTATACAACTTTTAAGAAGACAATTTCTCCATATTCAACTATCTGGAGTATCAAATTGGTGAGCTAAGTAGAGGGATAGATTTGGAATGCAAACAGTCCAACTCCTTGGGCTATAAATACATTCCCCTTATATCCTTAAAAAGATTTGGAATTTTAGAATAGAGGAGGATACATTGGAAAAACCAAATCCTTACCAAAGGCTATAAAGGACCTTCCAAACTCATGTTTTTACTTGATAGAACCTTCCTCCTCTCTTTGTTTTCATTTTCTTTTGAGTTCTTTTCAATTGTAATCTCGTAAATTGTTGTCAATTTCATTTGAATTTTAATACCTGTTTCCCCTTTAAAATATATTATTATCATAAAACTTCTATAATTTAATGTTAATGTTCTTAAAATAGTTTAAATCATTTTTAAACCGCTTCCCTTATTTTTCTTCCTCATTAAATCAAAAGTCCATTTTTAATACTCATCATCGTTTGTGTGTGTGTTCGAAACAAAACTCTTTTATTATCCAATTATTTTCATTCTATTTATAATTAATCACTATAAAAACATATTAAAAGATTAATAACCATCTTATTGTATGAGTAAATCTACCATTGGGGTGAGTCATAATTTCAGAATATTAAGTGATTGATAGTTTTTTCTCTATGAATATTCTTTAGGTTAAAACCGTGTTTATTGAACTTAAAATGTAACGAATTAATGGATTTTTTTAATTAAAATGTGAATTAAATGGATTATTGGAACCATAAATACACAACCATAAACAATTTTTAATTGATATTAGAACCCTAGTTAATTTAAGGGTTGGATTAAAACATTAAAACTTGGGTATTCCGATCAAAATTATCTTGTAAAGTAGGTGTTAATTTAAAACAATATAAAGCAAATATCAATGATATCATAACATTAAATCCTAAATAATTAACTCACCCTCATCTTTATAAAATTGTTAAATCAATATAAATCAATAAGTCATTTTATTTTAACTCTTCATAAAAAACCCCCTAGTCAAAATAAAAACTATTAAAAAACAATCGACTCTAAAATTTGTACAATCACCATGGATTCGACCTGAGTACTGCTATACACATTAGTAGAGCACTAGACCTTTGAACATTTGATAGGAAACAATCATCCGCACTTCAACTATACATGGTATCTCATGAGATAAAAACATTACCCACTGCATTATAGGGATATATAATTCTGGTCCCACCCATCACATTCATATCATGTACATGCATAAGTGTTCCACATAGATCATTAAACATAAGGTTATATTTTATCACTTTTAATACCATAATTAATAAGTGAGGGCTATATACATGGAATTACCCAGTTAGTGAAGGATATGTACATCTATGTGAATACCCTTGAATGAAAATTAGATGAGTATTAACTACACAAATGTTTGGAATGAAAAATCAAAGTATAATTTCAGTAGCATAACTGGGGTACATTAAGATTCATGGAAGATATTAATAAGAGTGAAAAGGTTATATCATCCCTTGAACATCATAAGGATAGTAAGAGGGATGTGTAAAAATGTAACATCTTAATATTTTATGAAATATATTTTTTCAAATTAATTTAAGTTATTTTCTAGATTGTATTACACATAATGCATAGTTTATCTTTTATTATATGAAACAATAAGTTTATCTTACATTACACATAACATAAAGTTTCTTCTATAACTTGTGTTACACGCAAAGATGAGTCTTACCAGACAAAAATATACTATTAATAATATTATTTAACATGATAGTTATCAATTTTAAATTAGAATAGAGAGAATGAACAAGATTAACTAAATTGTGAAAATATGGTTTAAAAATATATATATAATGAATTCACTAGTTACCAATTAATTATAAATGAAAATAAAATACAATTGAATATAAAGGAAATGGTTTAAAAAAAAAATACTTTTATGCTCATAAAGGAATGTCATCTTAATGAATTAAATTAATCATTATTATCGAGAGATCTTAATGAAATTTATATATTATAAATTCGAACAAATATTTTGACATTCATCCAATAAGTTTGATATGAATAAAATAAGAATAAATCAAATTTTAAGCATGAAAAACTGTATTGGTCTAAAAGGCAGTTTTGTTTCATTTTAATGGAAGAACTATTTTAATGTTTTTGAAAATATTATAAATTTTATTTGAAAAATTAAACTTTATTTTAAAAATCAGAATGTAAAAATTATATTAGGGTGAATTTTGGTATTTTTCTGAGAAGTTTCATTTTTTGATGAATGATGAAAAATACTTAATTTTAATTGAAAAATAAATTATCATATAAATAAATTATAATGTTAAATTATACTTTAAATTGGTTTTAATGTTAAATTAAATCAATTATATATCTATTAATCCAATATAAGTCATTTTAATCAATTTCATGTTGATTTTTGAGGTAAAAACATAATAAACATTTGGACATTTTCACTTTGAAAACTTACTTTCTTGTTGCGTCTACGAGACTAGTTTTAAATTAAATCCTACCACTTATTTGGATTGAATTTTACAAAATATATTACATATTTCTATTCATAAAAATTCATAACTTACAGTAATTTCAACTTAGTTTTTGAAAAAAAATATTAGTAAAAGAAATTAAAATTAATGACTATAATTAAGGTAAAAACGAATTTATTTGGTGGTTTAACTTTAAACTTATGGGTAAAATGACCTATAAACTGGTAAAAAACCCATATTATGGACATATTTCGACCATATACCATATTTTATCTAAATTGTTTCATTATTTTTGGAAAATTAAGTAAGGGAGACCTCCTAATGGTGTTTACTTTTTGGTATTTACAAGAATGCCACCCCTCCACTATAAAAGGGCATTCACTCTCCCCACTTATTAACACCTCACATTATATTTGGATCAAAAAAACCCTAAAAAATTACTTCAAAACTTCCATAATTTAATACTAGAACCCAAAACTTATCTACAAATCCAACCACAAAAGTATTTTGGTGAAAACTAAAAGAAGTTACCCGAAGAAGAGGTAATGTTCATCAACGTGCATTTTTATTTTGTTTCCTTCAAAACCCCCTTAAATTATTACTGTACCATTATTATATAATAAAATAAGTATAATAAACATAGTAATATGTTGTTATGTTAAGGTTAAAATCTACACCCACACACATTTCTATCAAATGGGTTAAGAAATCATCATTCGTCTGTATGATGAACTACTACTTCGTGAAACGATGTCGTTCATTTTTTCCATTACCACCTCTCGTTATTGAGACTAATGATGAACATACTATTTATATATGATATTTATGATATTTATAACATAATTATACTTATTTAGTAATTAAATCATATACAACCTTTTTACATTTCAGACTATAGTGGATATGATAACGTCCCTCGTGTGTATGAAAAACTACCGTCTTACGAGGTGATGTGAAGTATTTTTCACTAACGTGTTACATGTAAAGTAATAAGGGTAAATATAATGAATATATATAATATAAATGACATAAATTTTATATTAATTACATAATTATATTTTTTTTCATATAATATTTCAGTTTATTCTGCCATTTCAAACACTGAAAACGTGATAACGTCGTTTATGGATATGTGGAATACCACCTCCTCAAAGCGATGTGATTAATTTTACATCCCAATAATTATATATATAAGTATGTATGAATAAATAATATCATAATTATGACATAATTATAATTTTTTAAATATAAAATTTTACCTACCTTCTTTCCATAATGATAATTGAAAAATGGAAACGTTACTTATGCATATGTACGACCTACTGTCTCCATGATCGTAATGTTAGTTCATTTTTTATAACCATATCCATGATTGGTTTTAAAATAACAAATTATGTATAAATATAATGATTATTTTATGATTATTATGCTATATATGTTTAAATAATGACCTTTTTGACCATAGTTAACCTACCTAAGTCATTTTGGACACATAAACCGAATATAGTCAAAACATCCGACTTAAACTTAATTGATTAAGTAATTGTATATAACTTGTTAATAAGTGAAATAAAAGTAATAATAAACCTGAAAATTTTTATAAAGTAAGTAAATAATTAACATAAGTTTATTATTTAGGAAGATAAAGACACACATGAGGATTCAGACTCAAGGTAAGAGGCATTATCTTAATTTCCTTTCGTTGAGGAATATTTGATGTTATACACCTTTATTAAGTTATAAGGTGTATATATGACCTATTTGAAATTTTATATCATGAATTTATCTATTATAATGATATTTAATGTTTTTTTAAATTTTATTATTTCATGGGGTTTATGATTTAAGTGTTTCCCAAGTGATAAGGTGCTTTTCTCTTAAAAATCATATTTTAAAGTTTTCATTCAAACTCCTCATATAACATGTCCATGTTTTAAAAATAATTTTATTAAAGTTTTATATGGATGTAAAATATTTATAAGTAAATTTTATACTTCTTTACTTTATTTCAATAGTTTCCAAAAAATGAATCTTTTTACATGTTTTATACTGAACGTTTCGACAAACAACAAAAGGGATGTTCTATTCTTAATATACGCGGTGATAATAACTTCTCCACCATCATGACTATTATTTTATTTCTATATTACTTTGAAATATTACAAGTTTTATTAAATAAAAAACCCTCTTTCCTTTTTTTTTGTATTTGGCATTGAAAATTATTTTTCAAAGAAAATGGTGTTTTGGTATTAATAATGGATTTTTAAAAGAAAATGATATTTTTATCTGAAATTGTTTTTCATATGAGTTTAAAATAGTTTTTCAAATGTTTTCATCATGAATTTTTTTTATTCATGAAATGGATCTTTATAATTATATGAAAAATGGGTGATCCCTCAATATCTTATATGAAGGGTTGAGCCCCGTTATAGCTATCTAGTGAGATCAATATAACTTATACGAAGGGTTGATCCCCATTATTGCTCATGAAAAATGGGTGAGCCTGCTATAGATTATACGAAGGGTTGAGACCCATTATAGCTTATGAGTGAGTTTGATATAACTAATATGAATTTTTGAGATCCATTATAACCCTAAAATTCATTAGGTAATGATTATATTGGAAGTCATCCATATGGTTATTGAATTTAAAAGGGTTTTGAAATTGTTTTATGAAAGTGATTCTCTAAGTTACCCAAAGAGATTTTAATTTCTTACTATGTGTTTTTTGAGAAATACATGTGTGTGTTTTTTTGTGAAAATGTTTTATTTATTTCTATAAGAGAAAATTAATTTAAAGTTAATTATTTCATGGTTTTTCATGTTTTTACTAAACTAATAGTTTCATTTATTTTATCCATTATCGATATTTTTTTGCCTATAATATGTTTTTAAAATGTTTTCATAGGATTTTTTTGGATGGGTAAGGGAATAGTAGAAGTAAATTTGAAAGTAATGGATATTTTACATGAAAATAAATCATGATTTATTTAAAAGTTTTATATTATGAAAAAATGGATACTAATCAAAATTTTCCACTTTATATTTAATGGTTTTGTTATGTATAAGTTATTTTATAATTATTTAAACCTCTAAACATAAAAAGATCATAAAATTTAAGAGAATAAATTTTTGATTAAAAATAAATATTATGTAATTTTTAAGTATGTGTCCTTATAGTTAGTATCAAAGGATGTTTTAGACAAATTTAGAGGTTAATATAGTCTTAATAGCATTCCTTTAGAAGTTTTTACATTATAGTTAATTTAAAATGATATAGAATTTAAAGATTACCATGTTTATTTGAATAAAATATTTTTGTTTAGAAAGTTAATCCTCATAAGAAACAAGGAATATGTAGTTGGAAGTAACCATGAGGAGAATATATTTCCAAATAAACTTCTCAAGATGGTTGGAATCAGAACATAATAGTTTGTTTCGGTGATGGATCACTTGACACAAGTGATAAATGGTGGTGGTTTCCATACTTGAGAAGAACATGATCTACCATGAAGGAACATGTCTATAGTGTATCATTTCATGATGAAACATCCCCCATAATTCAATGGATCATATGAACCAATGGTATCCAAAGGATAGATCAATTCCTTGGAGAAGATATTTGAAGTCATAGGATGTTTGGAATGTCAAAATGTGACTCTTTCAATATATCATTTTGAATGTGAAGCTGATCAATGGTGGTATTTGATTAATAATACAAGAGAGAAATATTACCTTGATGTTATTTAATAGGAAAAATTTAAGAATATTTTCCTTGAGAAATATTTCCCTAAATTTTTTCATCTTAGGATGGAGAAACAATTCCTATAATTGAGAAAAAATGATAAAGAATCTGTGGATTTATATGCAGAAAAATTCACATGATTGACCAGGTATGTGCCAAAATTTATTAGAGACAATGATAGTAAAATTAATAGATTTCAATCAGGGTTAAAACCAAGATTATGAAGATATTTAGCCAGATGATAATTTAGAAATTATGAGAAAGTTATTATTTTTACTGAGAAAGTTGAGATGGAGTTTACTAACACTTATGTTCTATGAGATGAAAATAGTAATAAATGTTCAAGGTGGTAGGAAATAGAGAATCAACTAACTAAGAATTATCACTGTAAGACCTAAAACTATTATAAATGTGGTAAAATAAATTTTGGGTAATGTATGTCAGGATTAGAAAAGTGTTACCAATGTATTAATTTTTTTTTCATAAGGTTTGTTACTGAAAATAAAAGATTCCCGAACAATCCAAGAATGAGATGATAAATACCCAATCAATAGTGAGATGTTTTAGTTTCAATGAGTTGGTACATTACGCTAAAATGTTTCCAAAGTTACTCAGGGTGGAAATCATCATGATCATAAATAAAAAGGTGTGGGGAAATCCTTTTCTAGTACTGCCATTGATATTGGACCATTTGGTGAAGTGATGTAACCTCTAGAGAGTTTGGAATTTTTCGAATATTAACCATAAGTTCAAGGTTTTAGACACTCCATATGAGGTTTTATGTTATAAGTTTATAAAGTGTTTAAGGAATTTTTGGGGGATGTTTTGTTGGTTTTATGTTTATATAAGGCTTTAGTTTAATGAGAAGTATACCTTTACTTTTGGACATGAGTTTTAAGGTATTGATAAAATTTAGGGTTTATATGATCTTTGATGATTAAGGTTATTTTTAGGGATATTCATCATATTTCTAGAAATATTATTAAATTGTGCTCATGAAATAGAAATATATCAAGTAAGTATATTTTCTTATATTCTATTATAGTAAAACAATTCCTAATCTTTAAGAAAAATATGTTGAAAGAATGTTATCATAGTACCTTTAATTATGATGAACCATTGGTCTTTTAGATCGTCACAGATTTATGGTTTTGAGGCCCTTACCATTCCATTGATCATTCAATTTCTTATGATCAATGAAATCAATCACTCTCTATAATTATTTACACTTTCCCTCTATTCCCACCCATGTTATTTTATTTTAAAATCTAGAATGTGTTGTTCTAGATGATTTTTATACATCATTTTATTTATTATTAATAGGATGTTTAGTTAACCTTTTATGATGTGGGTTTTTATGATGAAATTCTAAAAATACTAAACCCTTGATAACTGAGATGAATTTCAAGGGAGAAATTTATTTTAAAGGGGGTAAGATGTAACATCCTGAGATTTTATGAAATATATTCTTTAAAATTAATTTAAATTATTTAATATCATGATTTACATGAAATTTATAGTTTATAATTAGTTATATGAAACACAAAGTTTATCTTTGATTTTATATAACATTGAGTTTCTTCTATAACTTGTCTCACACGTAAGGTCGAGTCTTATCAAACAATAATATATTATTAATACTATTATTTAAAATGATTTTTATCACCTAGAAATTGGTATGACGGGAATGAATATAATTAAATAAATTGTGAAAATATGATTTACAAATTTATATATAATTAATTCATTGGTTACCAATTAATTATAAATGAAAATAAAAACCAATTGAATATAAAGAAAATGGTTTTATAAAAAGACTATTTTTATACCCACAAAGGTATATTATATTAATGAATTAAATTAATTACTATTAATGAGTGGTATTAATAAAATTTAAATATTATAAATTCAACCAAATTTTTTGATATTCATCCAATAAGTTTGATAGGCATAAAATAAGAACATATCCAATTTTAAGCATAAAAATATGTATTTTTCCAAAAGGTAGTTTTGCTGCCTTTTAATAACAATCTTGTTTTAATTTTTTTTGAAACTTTTATAAAATTTATTTTAACAATTTAATTTAATTTTTTAAATCATATTTTCAAAATAATTTTAGGGTAAATTTTTGGTATTTTTCTGAGAAGATTCATTTTTTGATGAATAGTGAAAATACTAAATTTTAATTGAAAATTGAATTTTCATCTAAATAATTTGTAATGTTAAATTATTTTTTAAATTGGTTTTAAAGTTAAATTAAATAAATTTTATATCTATTATTCTAAGATAGGACATTTTAATCAATCCCATGTTGAATTTTGAGGTAAAAACATAGTAAACTTATGAACATTTTCACTTTACAACTCGCTTTCTTGTTGCATCTGTGAGATTAGTTTTAAATTAAATTATGACCCTTATATGGATTTAATTTGAAAAAATGTATTCAATATTTGGAATCAGAATAATTTATAATTTTTAGTATGTTCAACTTAGTTTTTTACCAAAAAAATTAGTGAAAGAAATTAAAATTAATTACAATGATTAATGTAAAAATGACTTTACTTAGTGGTTAAACTTTACACTTAAGGAAAAAATAACCTATAAACTTATCCAAAACACATTATATAACCATATATATACCATATAAACTCTTTTATAATTTTTTTCCATTTTTGGTGTAAGAACTTAGATCTTCTTTTCAGGTATGTTTTCTTTTTCTGGTTGTTTTTGAGAAAAAGAGGAATTTTTAGAAATTTTTAAAGAACATGCCGTGTAATTTATGAGTACACTCTGTGTACTTGGTTACCATGGGTAGATATGTGCTGGCTGTGTAGTGGCCTTGCACACGACCATGTGTGGTGACCTGGAGGCCACCTAAAGCGGGGCTCGGTAAGGTCTAGTAAACGTCGTATACATCAAAAGTATATGCTGTGTACTTTATTTTTTTTCATTAAGCATAATGAGGCCACATATAATCTTCAGAAAGGCATTCTTCTCGAACTTGTTCATCCGAGTGCACCCGTACGACCGTGATCTTTCTTTGAGCCCCCAAGCGAGCATCTGATCTCTAATTTGTCCGCCTTCAATTGCGTTGGGATTGCCTTAGTAAGCTCTTCCTTCTACTAGAGCTTCATTTCATGATTTCTCTTCCTTTTCAAGTTATCCTCTATTGAAAGTTTTGTTTGTTTTGTAGATGTACGGTGTTATTGGTCTATTCAAGGCTTGAGGTTCATGTATAGTGATCTCCCAACACTGAGGTAGGTGGTCTGTGCCTTTCCGTTGAAAGTATTTGAGTAATATGTGAAATTTTGTACAATACCCTTGAACGGGGTATTGAGAGTTTATCATTTTAACCTTGTTAATTGCCTATCATGCTTGTATTCTTGAGTAGAGGTTAATTGAATATTAATAGGGTTGATTTCTATGCTTTGGAAGTGATTTCCCATGCATGTTATGTTTACAACCGTTTGGTCCTATTTAGCCTGTTATGCTTCCTTGATGTTTTCCCATGCCTAGTACTATAGTATGGAGTGAATATTTGATCTGACATGATTGATATATTGTAGACTGTTTAGCCAAGTAGTTCTTGAGGTTTAGTTTGGCCGTATTGCATTGCTATGCTCGTTTGACTTACACAGGGCCATGAGAACCTGATGTAGTAGACTATAAGGGGGAATTGACCATGTGAGCTTCCTTAGAGTATCTTTAAACACTTTTGACTATAAGGGGAATTGATCGTGTGAGATTCCTCAGAGAGCCTTTATCACTTTATAATATAAGAGGAATTGACTAAGAGTGCTTTCTGAGAGAGTCTTTGTTATATCCTTGTAATTTAAACTAGAGGGGTAGACTGTGTGTGCTTCCTAGAGGGTTGCTTGAGTCTATAGGTAGGACCAGAGGGGATATACTATGAGTACTTCCTAGAGGGTTACCTGTTTGTGTTTTCCTATTGGATTATCTATTTACTTGATATATGAAACTAAATGATTTGAAACTATGGATTGTTTACTGCTGATAACTTCCTCTTTTACTGCTTCATGTTTTTTATTACCTACCCTATATTCACTGACTAATAGGAACAAATATTATGGTGGTTTCCTACTGGGATTTAGTCTCACACCCTGTTTGGGCCATGCTTTTGGGCCCAAACAAATCATATTGTTGCAAGTATAGATAAGTGAAAGCGCCATTCTATTTCAGGTACTTGAGTGTTGTGGAGCTGGAGAGCATGGGATCAAGCCGAGGCTTGCGATGCTGAGGAGCTGTCATCTATCTTTCTTTTGTACTTTGGTTTAGTACTGTTTGTATTCCAGCATTGTGATTTGTTTGGCTGCTTTCCTAGACATATGTATCATGCATCATTCACACACACACACAGATATATATATATGCTCCAGTTTATTAATTACAGTCTTCAGATATTTCCTTTTTTATGGATTATTACTGCTTTCGCTATTGTATATATATTTTACTTCCACTGTGTTACTCTTCCAAGGAGGGAATAGTTTCCCCACTATCACACCCAAGTCCCTCACTGCTAGTTGGTAGCCTTTGGCATTTAGGGAAATGCGATTGAGGTCATGTGACCAACCGGGTAAGGAGCACCTCTGGGTGGCCTCTGGAACTGGGACATTACAAAGTGGTATCCAAGGATTATTTTTTTCTCGACTTACTATTTAGAGCCTATATATAGGGATATAATGGAATAGGTACTTGGTAATAAGCTGTGCCCGATGTAGCTAACCCGTGTATAGGGAAAAGCCAATCTACCTCGTTTATTTTAATTTTTCTGGTTTTACAATTTTACAGTTGATTTGATTTCACTATCATGTGATTCAAATGTTTTGTGCTATTATTTTTGATGATATTGAGGTTCTATTTATATTGCAACCCAATGATATGAGGGTATGACATCTCATGTATCATATAGCCACTTTCTAGAAATCACATATCATACATTCTTTCCATGCCATTTAGTGTGCATTAATGATTTCATGTTGTTGTGACAGATGTTGTTCTAGATATGCATGCTGTTGTGATAGATGCCTTGATAGAATACCTAGTTTTTATAGGGTATTGCTTTGCATAAGGCTTTCTTTGAATGAACACCAAAATTTGGTTCCGGAGGTGTTATGGGCCCTCATGGACCAGAATTTGGTGGACCATTGCCTTGTCTTTCTTATATATGACATGTATAAGATTCTAAGCTTTGATTCGTAGGGAGTATGGGCCCTCATGGATCGGAATTTGGGACTTAAATGATCGTTTCAGTGATTTTATGGGGTTCAGAGTAGTTTCTAAGGCTTATTATCCTAAAAAACCCAGAATACACGCCATGTAGTTTTGAATACACACCATGTATTCTTCTATTTGAGAATAAACTGTTTTTCTTAAGTACATTCCGTGTACTGTATGTACACCCCGTATATCCTCTAACCGTGTCTCAGAATGTGTGAGAAAGGAAATGGGGTTGGAGTTTTGGAAAAACACGCCGTGTACCAGATGTACACTTTGTGTTGTAGAACCGTTTAACTGACTGTGTCACTAAAAACATAGGTCGATTGAGTCTCCTTTATTAAATTTTGTGTCCATATAGAACACTCTGTGTAGTGTGAGCTGTGTATTCGACCATTTCACTAACAACACGGGTTGGTGAAACTTGTCCAGTACACACCGTGTCTAGAGAGAACACGCCATGCAGTCTTCTTCTAGGATATTTGTATAGCTTAGTCATATAGAAGGACTTAGGCAGGGGAAGAGAAGTCAATTACACACCATGTGTTAGGACAACACACCATGTGTATGGGGTGTTACACGACCTGGGTTGGAAGAAGTACATGCCCATGTGAAAGTCTTAAGGGAACACACCGTGTATGCATTATACACACTGTGTATCCATGTTTTGTAAAACTTGAATGCTTTCTTTCTCTTTTTCCCTTCTTATATATATGGCTGATAAGGGACTACTGGAAGATCCCCCAGTTGTGCCAGTCTTGGCACCAGCAGTTATACCTGACACAGGTGCTGATGTGCAGTTCAGGGAAGGATTTTCTGAGGATGATGCAGACCTTCTAGAGAGCGCCTCCTCCTGCCCCATCGATGGCAGAATTGATGCGGGTCTTTCAGTAGCAGCATCCTCCCACTTTCTCAAGGGATGGAGGACCCCAGACTGCATATCCATGGATAGAAGCCACACTAATTATTTTTGAGCATATGGAGATGCCTCCAGAGGGGAGGGTCAAGCTCGCTACCTACATGCTTCAAGACTCCACCAAGAGGTGGTGGGATGTGATCTCATAGGCGGGACACCAACAGAATATGTATTAGGATGCGTTTCAGCACACCTTCTACAATTACTTCTATCTAGAGACCTTGAGGGCCGATCGAGCCTGAGATTTCATGAGTCTATAGTAGGGTACTCTTTCTGTTATGGAATATTCTTCTCGCTTTACCGATCTATAGTGCTTTGTACCCTTTTTAGGGGGAGATGAGTTGTTCTTTTCACGGAAGCTTGAGGATGGTGTCAGGTCGGATATCCAATCTCAGGTGAACATCTTCAGGTTGACTTTGATATACTCTATAGTCAACTAGGTCCTGATCACGAAGTGTAATCTGAGGGATTCTGGAGCTGTGGGCTAGGGCGGTTCAACATCCAGTGTTAGTGCTTCTCTGGCCGATAGTTGTAAGCACCATAGGGAGGCTGCACGAGGAGATTAGAGTAGGCGGGATGCACCTTCTAGTAGCCTGGTGGTGTGCTACCAGTGCGGGAAGAGTGGGAATATGAGGCCACATTGCCCGAGATACCCAATTGAGTGCCGATCTTACGACAAGATGGGCCATCTCAAGAGTTTTTTTCAGATCTTCTCACCAGCAGCTAGTGACAGGGGTTCTTCTATGACTCTGTGTTCAGGAGAAACACCACAAGTTACTCCTCAGTCAAGGAACTAGAGTTCTTCTGTCCATTCGGGCCGAAGTGGAGGTCGTGGCCATGGTAGTCAGTCTCTAGGATTTTAGCGACAGTAGGGTGGATTAGCTCAGAGTGGTCAGGCAGGGTCATAGGGCCGCGATGTAGGTCATACTTTTTTGGTGGAGAAGACCCAGTAGGAGCAGGATCTCGAACCCTCTACAGTTCAAAGTATGATCCTAGTATACCCAGTTCTATCTTCTACTCTTTTCGATACAGGGGCTTCCCATAGCTTTATATCTATTGTTGTTGTGGATAACCTTGGGATATGTATCTTTTCTTCTCCTAATATCTTAATTCTAGATACTTCTTTGGGGACTATGAAAACTAGTGTACGTTAGTGAAAGGAGTGACTTCTTGATGTTGGTGGGTGTCACTTCTTATGGGACCTCTATTTCCTAGAGATGATAGGCTTTGACATCATTCTCAGAATGGACTGGTTAGTTCCTTTCCAGGTAGTCATCGACTATTATCTCCGCAGGGTGAGTTTCACATCACCAGAGGGCAGATCGTTTCTTCATAAGGGCGAATGGGATGTCAAGGTGATAAGAGTAGGACCTGAGCATCAAGGGTTGGGAGGAGTTACATCCCATATTGCTAGTCTATATCTGGATGAAAAGGGGACTTCACAGTTAGACTTTCCTCCAGTAGTGGATCGTTTCAGGGACGTCTTTCTAGAGGACTTTTCAGGTTTGCCTCTAGATATAGAGGTGGAATTTTATTTTGATCTTGTGCCAGGAGTGGCACCAGTGTCCATTCCTCCTTATAAGATGACTACACTAGAGTTACAGGAGCACAAGAAGCAGTTGGAGGAGTTGTAGGCAAAGGGTTTCATCCAACCCAGCACTTCTCTGTGGGGTTCACCAGTCCTATTTGTGAAGAAGGTAGACAGTACCCTCATGCTTTGTGTGGATTATAGGAAGTTGAACCAGTTGATGGTCAAGAACTAATATCCCTTGCTGAGGATTGTTGATCTCTTTGATCAGCTTCGAGGATCCTGGGTGTTCTCGAAGATTGACTTGAGATCTGGTTATCATCAGTTGTGTGTTAGACTATCTGATATACCTGTTACAGCTTTTTAGAGTAGGTATGGTTGATACGATTATGTGTTTATGCCGTTTGGTCTCACGAATGCGCATGCATTCTTCATGGAACTGATTAACCGAGTGTTCCATCCATACTTGGATTATTTCGTGGTGGTCTTCATAGAAGGTATCTTGATATACTCTCACACTCAACATGACCATGCTACCCATCTTGAGATCATTATAAGTACACTAAGAGAGCATCAGTTATATGCTAAGCTCTCAAAATGCCCCTTTTGGATGGACGAGATTCACTTCTTGGGTCTTGTTATCTCAGAGTCAGAAGTATCAGTCGACCCAGAGAAAGTGAGAGTAGTAGTTTCCTAGGAGAATCTAAAGAACATCTTTGAGGTATAGAGTTTTCTAGGGATGACTAGTTACTAAAGACATTTCATACAATACTTTTCACACTTAGCAACACCACTGACAGGTTTGACTAAGAAGGGTGCAAGGTTCTCGTGGTCAGATTCTTGTGAGCCATCCTTTTAGAAGCTGAAAGGGATATTTAATTCTGCACCGATACTAGTATTTTCAGATCTAGGAAATAGATACACTATTTATTGTGATGCTTTAGGTATCGGGATGGGAGATGTGCTTATGTAGGGGGAAGGAGTCATCATGTACGGGTATCAGCAGTTGAGGCCACACGAGAGAAATTACCCAACACACAATCTCTAGTTGGCTGCTGTTGTTCAAGATTTACGCTATTGGAGACATTACATTATGGGAGATAATTTTTTGGTTTTCACTAACCAAAAAATCCTTAAGTACATATTCACTAAGTGTGACCTAAATTTGAGACAATGAAGGTGGGTTGAGTACCTTCATTCCTTTGACTTTGAGCTTTCCTATATGCCTGGGAAAGGCAACGCCATGGCTGATGCTTTGATCAAGAGGAATCAGATAGAGGCAGTTCAGGAATCCCTTAGTGAGTGACAGCTTATGGCTATATTCTCTAAGATGCATTTGGAGGTGCACGATAGACAAGGGCAGATGTTTTTTTCTTCTGTAGCTGCTACCTCTACTCTTCTTGATCGAGTGAGAATGAGGCTACTATAAGATTCTGAATGCCTAGTTCTATGAGAAAGTGTGTTAGGAGAGGACCCTATTCCTAGATGAACCATAGGTGACGATGAGATCTTGCGTTTTTAGGGGTGCTTATGGGTGCCATCAGATATACACGAGGAGCTGATGCGGGAATTTCATTCCTCAGTTTGGGAAGTTCATCCTGGTGTCACCACTATTTATCGTGATCTACACTATCAGTATTGGTGGATTGGTATGAAAAGAGATGTTTCTGGTTTCATCATGAAGTGTTCCACCTGTCAGCAGGTGAAGGCGGAGCATCAATGACCAGTAAAACTTTTTCAGCAGTTACCCATTCCCGAGTGGAAGTGGAATGATGTCCCGATGGATTTTGTGATAAGTTTACTGAGGTCACATCGAGGGAATGATGCAGTATGAGTTTTCATTGACAGACTCACGAAGGTTGCTCACTTATTTCCGATCAAGGAGACATTCAATGTTGATGAGCTAGGATTTTTGTATATCCATGAAATTGTATGTTTACATGGAGTTCCACACTCCATTGGTTCAGAAAGAGATGCATGTTTTACTTCTCGGGTCTGGTAGGGGCTTTAGAAGCATTTGGGTACATATGTACTTTTGAGTACAACTTACCATCCCCAGAAAGATGGCCAGTCCGAGCGTATGATTCAGGTGATTGAGGACATGCTGTGATCATGAATTCTAGATTTTGTAGGTTCTTAGGAGACGCAAATACCTCTTATGGAGTTTACCTATAATAATAGTTTTCAAGAAACTATTCAGATGGCACCTTATGAGGCTTTGTACGGTAGGCCATGCCGATCACCCTTACGTTGGTTGGAGGCCGAAGAGGCAGCTATGTTGGGACCTCATCTTGTTCAGGAGACCACATAGCAGATAGAGTTGATTCAGAAGAAGATGTCTACTGCACAGTCGCGACAGAAATCTTATGATGATTAGCGGAGATGACCTCTCGAGTTCGAGGTCAGGGATCAAGTTTTCCTGCGTGTCACACCGAGGTTGGGGCATATAAGGATTAGGAGACAGGGTATGCTTTCTCCGAAGTACGTCGGGCCGTTTAAGGTGCTGGTGAGAGTTGGTCCAATTGCCTATCGGTTGTAGATACCTCAGAGGTACTAGGCTATTCATAATTCCATCCATGTTTCTGAGCTTAGACATTACTTCTCAAACCTGTATCATGTCTTCCAACTTGAGGAGGTTTAGTTGGAAGTGGATGAATCTTTTTAAAAGAATCCTATTCGGATTGTCGATCGATGTATGAAGGTTATACATGGCCGGTTTGTTCCTCTGGTGTGAGTGCTATGGTGGCACAAGCAAGTGCACGATGAGACTTAGGAGAGAGAGGTGGATGTACAATCGCAGTGGCCAGAGATGTTTGGGGTTTCTTCTTATATGCAGCCTTGCTAGGGAAATTTGGGGATGAATTTATTTAAGGGGATAAGTTTTCAAGAACCCGTATCTTCTTTTCAGGTATGTTTTCATTTTCTGGTCATTTTTGAGAAAAAGAAGAATTTCTAGAAATATTTGAAGTACACGCCATGTACTTTATGTGTACACACTGTGTACTCGGTTACCGCGGGTAGTCATGTGCTGGCCATGTAGCGGCCTTGCACATGAACATGTGTGGTGACCTGGAGGATGCCTAAAGTGAGGCTCGGTAAGGGAAAGTACATTCCATGTACTTCAAAAGTACACGTCGTGTACTTTCTTTTTTTCATTAAATGTACCGGGGTCGCGTCTAATCGCCAGAAAGGCCTTCTTCTCGACCTAGTTCGTCCGAGAGCGCCCATATGACCATAATCTTTCTCCGAGCCCCCAAGAGAGCATTTGATATCCGATTCGACCGTCATCAATTGCATTGGGATCGCCTCAGTAAGATCTTCCTTCTGCTAGAGCTTCGTTTCATGATTCCTCCTCCTTCTCAAGATATCATCATTGAACATTTTAGACATTTTGTAGATCTACGGTGTTCTTGGGAGATTCAAGGATTAAGGTTCACGTATAGTGATCTCCCAACACTGAGGTAGGTGGTTTGTGCCTTTATGATGAAATTATTTGAGTAATATGTGTAATTTTGTCCAATACCCTTGAACGGGGTATTGCGAGTTTACTGTTTTAACCATGTTAATTACCTTCCATGCTTGTATGATTGAATAGAGGTTAATTGAATGTGAATTGGGTTGATTACTATGATTTGGAATTGATTTCCCATGCATGTTCTTTTTTATGACCGTTTGGTCCTGTTTATCCTATTAGGCTTCCTTGATTTTTTCCCATGCCCAGTACTATAGGATGGAGTGAATATTTGATTTGACATGCTTGATATGTTGTAGACTATTTAGCCAAGTAGTTCTTGAGGTTTACTTTGTACGTATTTCATTTCAATGCATGTTTGACTTACACAGGGCCATGAGAACCTGGTGTAGTAGACTATAAGGGGAATTGATCATGTGAGATTCCTCAGAGAGTCTTTAACCACTTTTGACTATAAGGGGAATTGACCGTGTGAGCTTCCTCAGAGAGTCTTTATCACTTTAGACTATAAGAGGAATTGAATAAGAGTGCTTCCTCAGAGAGTATTTGTTATATCCTTGTAATTTGAACTAGAGGGGTAGACTATGTGTTCTTCCCAGAGGGTTGCTTGTGTTTCTAGGTAGGAACAGAGGGGATAGACTATGAGTACTTCCTAGAGGGTTACCTGTTTGTGTTTTCCTGTTGAATTAGCTTTTTTACTTGATATATGAAACTGAATTCTTTGAAACTATGGATTGTTTACTGCAGAGTACTTACTTGTTTTCTACCTCCTGTTATTTATTACCTACCCTATATTCACTGACTATTAGGAACATATATTGTGGTTGTTTTCTACTGGGATTTAGTCTCACATCCTATTTGGGCCATGCTTTTGGGCCCAAACAGATTATATTGATGAATGTATAAATAGAGGCAAGCACCCTTTTACTTCAGGTACTTGAGTGCTATAGAGCTAGAGAGCATGGGACCAAGTTGAGTCTTGTGATGCTAAGAATCTTTCATATGTATTTCTTTTTTTCTTTGGTTTAATACTGTTTGTATTCAAGCATTGTGATTTGTTTGGATTCTTTCTTAGACATATGTATCAGACATCATTCATATATATATATATGTGTGTGTGTGTGTGTGTGCTCCAGTTTATTAATTATAGTCTTTTAATGTTTCCTTTTGTATGGATTATTACTTCTTCCGCTATTGTATATCTATTTTACTTTCACTGTGTTACTCTTCCAAGGAGGACATTGTTTCCTCACTAACACACCCAAGGCCCTCGCTGCTAGTCAGCAGCCTCTAGCATTCGGGGAAATGCGCTTGAGGCCATGTGACCAACTGGGTACGGAGCTCCTCTGGGAAGCTTCCAAACTGGGACATTATAATTGGAGGCACATGAGTTAAGGGATACATCCCAATAGTTTCTACTTTTTGGTATTTATAATAATTATACTCTTCCTCCATTATAAATGGGAATTCACTCTACCCACTTCTTCACAACTTCCAAGATATTAGATCATAAAAAACCTGACAAAATAAATTTGAAAATTACATCCTATCGTCCTATAATCCTCACTTTTGGAATAAATCCAACCAAGGAAGTTCTTTAGTGCAAACCAAAAGGAGTTACCCAAAGAAGAGGTAATGTCCATCAATGTGCATTTTTGTTTTGTTTCCTTAGAAACCCCATTAAATTATTATTATACCATGATTATATAATAACATAAGTATAATAAATATAATGAGATGTTTTTTAAGGTTATGACCTACACCTATACACACTTCAATCAAATGGGTTAAGAAATCATTATTTGTGAGTACGATATATTACCTCCTCGTAAAATGATGCCATTCATTTTTATATTACCACCTATCATGGTTGGAAATAATGATGTACATAGTCTTTATATATTATATTTATGATATTTATAACATAATTATACTTCTGAAGTTATTATATCATATACATCCTTTTTACATTTCATACCGTAGGGGATATGATAAAGTTGTTCGTGTGTATGAGGGACTACTGCCTCATGAGTTGATGTGTAGAATTTTTCACTAACATTTTACATGAAATTTAACAAGGGTAACTAAAATGAATCTATATTATATAAATTAAATAATTATTATATTCATGACATAATTATCTTTTTGGACATGTAATATATCATTTTATTCTTACCATTTCACACACTGAAAAAGTGATAACGTCGTTCGTGGATGTGTGAACTACCGCCTCCTCAAAGTGATGTGATTCATTTTTCATAAAAATAATTATATATATAAATATTTATGATTAAATAATATTGTATTTATGATATAATTATCATTCTAGAAAGATAAAACGTTACTTACCTTCTTTCCATAATGATAATTGAAAAATGGAAGCGTTACTCATGTGTACCTACGACCCGCCGTCTCCATGATCATAATGTTAGTTCATTTTTCATAATCATCTTCCATGATTGGTTTTAAAATAATAAATTATGTATACACATGATGATTATTTCATGATTTTTATTCTTTATATGTTTAAATATTGAACTTTTTTACCATAGTCAACCTATCTAAGTTGTTTTTTTACACACAAGCTGAATATAGTCAAAACATCCGACTTAAACTTATTTGATTATGTAATTGTATATAAATTGTTAATAAGTGAAGTAAAATTGATAATAAAATTTAATAAGTTTCTCAAGAAATTAAATAATTAACATATGTTTATTATTTAGGAATATAAAGACACACATGATGAACCCGACTCAAGGCAAGGGACTTCATCTCGATTTCCTTTTGTTGAGACATATTTTTATGTTATACACATTTTTTATTTTATAAGGTGTATATATAGACCATTTGACATGTTATATCTTGAATTTATCTATTATAATTATATTCAATATTTTTTATAATGTTATTCCTTCATGGGGTTTATTATTTGTGTATTTTTCAAGTGATAAGGGACTCTTCTCTTAAAAATCATCTTTTAAAGTTTTCCATTAAAATCCTTATATTCCTTGTACACATTTTTAAAATTATTTTATTAAAGTTTTATATAGATTTAAAATATTTATAAAGTAAAGTTAATGTCTATTTAATTTATTTAAATGGTTTTAAAAAAGGAATATTTTTATGTGTTTTATACGGAATGTTTCGATAAATGACAAAAACAATGTTCTATTCTTATGTACATGGTGAAAATTATTTTTTCACCACTGTAACTCTTATATGATTTCAAGATTCCATTGAAATATTACATGTTTTCTTAAATTTAAAACCATATTCACCCTTTTTTTGGAATCTGGTATTGAAAATGGGGTTTCAATGAAAATGGTGTTTTGGTATTAAAAATGGGTTTAAAAAATGATATTTTTATTCAAAATTTTTCTTCATATGAGTTTAAAAGATTTTTTCCAAGGGTTTTATTATGAAAGTGTTTTATTCATGAAATGGTACTTGATCATTTCATAAAAAACAAGTGAGACGAATATATCTTATATGAAGGTTTGAACCCCATTATAGCTCATGGGTGAGCCTGATATAACTTATACGAATGGTTGAGCTTCATTATAGCTCATTAATAATGGGTGAGCCCGATACAGCTTATACAAAAGGTTGAGCCCCATTATAGCTCCTGATTTAGCCTTATATATCTTATATAAAGGTTTATCCCCATTATAGCTCTCTAATGCATTGGGTAATGATTATATTGTATGTCGTCTGTATGGTAATTCCATTAAAAAGGGGTTTTAAAGGGTTTTAAGTAAGTGATGATCTAAGTTACCAAAAGAGGTTTTAATTCCATACTATGGTTTTTTTGGAAATATGTGTGTGTTTTTTATATTTGAAAATGTTTTATTTATTTATATTAAATAAAATTTATGTAGAGTTAATTATTTCATGGATTTTCATGTTTTTACTGAATTAACATTTTCCTTTCCTTTTTCCCACACTAATCTTTGTGTGCTCATCCCAAGTTTTTAAAACATTTTTGCCGGATTTTAAGGACGGGTAAAGGAAAATAACAATTGAATTTGAAATTCATGGATATTTAAATGAAAATAAATTGTAATTTATTTTAAAAGTTTTATACTATGGGAAAATAGATACTAATCAGAAGTTTACACTTTGTATTTTATGGTTTTGTTATGTATGAGTAATGGCCTAATTCTATAAAAATCTAAACACGAAAAGATACACAAATGTAATAGAATAAATTATTGATTAAAAATAAATATTATGTAATGTATAAGGATAAGGAATTATAAAAAACACATCCCTACCTTAAAACTTTGAAATAAGGAGGCATAATATAAAGAAGGCACTTGAATAAAGATTAGAAGGAGATGATCTCTTACTATGAGAGGGAACTTATAAAAGCTTTGGAGGATCTTCTAAATAGATTGGTAATAAAATGGTAGGTATTTTTGGAGGTATGTGAAGATTAAATTCATGCTCAAAGGTTTTTTAGTAAATAGGAATGGGATATTGGGTAGGTTTTTATAAAAAAAGAGAGGGAAATTATTTATTAATTTATAAACTTTGGTTTTGGAATCTATATGATAAATGAATTAAATACAAATAAAATCATGGTTTCTATAAAAGTGGTGCGGTTTTCATTAATATATAATTCTATGAACCAAAATCATTAAAATAACACCCTTGGTGAGTGAAAGTGAGTCTTGTTTATAAAGAATTGATTTTAAAACCTTAAAATATAATATAGGTTTTAGAAGATTCATTAAGGGTTTATAAAGTTAAATAAATAACTTCAAAACCAATTTTTTAAAATGAAAAATATATATTTGGCCATATATTCATTTTATAAAATTTATTACATCAATTTTTTGCCATTATGATGTCATAATATATACCGTTTATTTATACTGTATTTACTTTTTACCCAAAATTAGGATGTCTCAAAAAATTATAAAAAAACCACCAATGATTAATTTTGTCATGCTTATTTAAATATTAATATTTATTTTATCAAAATAATTATCTAAATATAATAATTTACACTTTTAAATAAAAATACCTATTTATTGACAAATATTGGTTTTTATGATGATAATAGTTTTCTAACCAATATAAAAATAACATTTGACTTCATAAAATTATATTATCATTTATTTGTAAATAAATTTTATTTAATAATATTATTTTATTAAAATAAAATTTATTTAAAAATTTATTTAATTTATTAAAAGGACTATCTTGATTGAAACTATATATTTCCCAAAAATAAAATTTGAGTTTCATCGCATGAAAATCTAATTTTTATCAAAATAATTATTTAATAATTTATAAAGTAATAATAAAAAGGATAAATAAAATAATTTATTTATTTAAAATAAAAATATAAAAATTCATAATTTTATGGTCTATATACATAACCCCTTATTACACCAGCATTTTCCCTAAGGGTATGATGTTTGATTGTGACACTTTCTTGGGGTGGTTCGGTGAACATGGTTTGGGCCATGATCTCAATAAGATTGAACTTCTCCCATAAAAGTTTCTCTTGTGCTCTAGTTCTTTAATCTTAGCTTGGGATTGGTCAAGTAAGAATCCTAGTGATTCCATCTCCCTTGAAATCCATGATAAATGGGCTTCATAGGGTACAATCTATTGGCCAATGGCATTACTTATTTTGTCTATGTCAATTAAAATTCATCATAACCCCTAATATATACTAGTATTAATGGTCACTATACAATGAATATATTATCAATGGTTGTTATTATTAATAATCTTTTTAATATAATAGTATATAACTTATAATGGTAAAAAATAACCAAAATATTTCATGTGTTTTCTACAACATCATTACTTAATATGGAATTTATTCATTTTAAAAGGACGTTTTTAATAGTTCATGTCCTTAAATTATTCCCCAATTTAGAAATTTCACCCTTGAAATTTTATCTCATAAATTAAAATAGATGAGATTACTTCTCTTTTATCTCTTGTTCTGGTTCCCATTTTGATTCCTCAAACTTGTGGTTTTTCCAAAACACTTTGACCAGGTGAGTTATCTTTTTTTGTATAACTTTGTCTCTATGATATATGATCTTCATCATTAGCTCCTCATATGAAATATCATTCTATAATGTCACAATCTCTAGATTCAGTACATGTGAAGGGTCTGGTATGTACTTAATCAAAAAGGATATATGAAACAAATCATGTACTTGAGATAGGTTCAGTGGGAGTTCCAGTGTATAGGCCACAACTCCGATGTGATCAAGGATCTCAAAGGGAATGATGTATCTTTGAATAAGATTTAATTTCTTCCCTAACCTCTAGAATTTATTTCATGAAGAGATATGAAGGAACAATTTATCTCAAACCTTAATCTCCAAGTATCAAAAATTATTTTTTACATAGATTTTATGTTGAATTTTTACATATTTCATATGATGTTTATTGGTTTTAACCTTCTCTATCATCTTTTGGATAAGATCTGGTACCATTAAATTTCTCTCTCCAAATTTATCCCAGTATGTTGGAGTTTGAAAACTTTTCTCATAAATAATGATTAGACAATAAAAATACATATGTTAATTACATTTTAATGGTATTAAATGTTCATTTTTGATCTTGTGGGCCTGAGTTAGTGAATTTTAATTTTGAACATCCATTCTCATCATTCACGCACTTCATGCCTAATGTACACCAATTTAGGCCCAATGATTCATATAATTTTAAGGAATGTAATTATACATATTTTAATTTTATATTTCGGTAAATTGATCTAAAATTCAATATGAAATTTTTTAATTCCGAGATCAATGGAGGATTCATAAAGGAAGATGGGGATTTTTGGTGATGAAAGAAAACAATTCTAGAGAAGGAAGATTGGACACCATCCCACTGATGAGAATGTGGGGACCACAATACAAACCCAATGAATCCAAAATTTCATGGGATGATAGAATACACATATAGGAACATATAATTCTTCTATATATGGTGAAAATTTTTCCTCCATTGTTATTATTTAGGTGGAACTATTTAGATATAAAATTATGGGCCAGATTCTGTAGCCCAGAAAAACATCCCACCAATTTAATCATATCCCAAAAACCACATATCCATTTGGGATGAAATTTTACAGAGAGGTATAATACATCCTGAGATTAAATTTTTTCTTATATGGATCACTCCAATTCGTCCTTCTAGAAGGCCATTTAGATGGGTCTGTTCAGTCGATGAAATCTGGATGCCACCTCGGGTCAAGGATAAAGAAGTCCTCTCTCCCTCACTTTCCACCACCCTAGGCCTACCATAATCAAGTTGTATGCTTTGTACTGTTGGGATTTCTACCCATTCCTATTGAGATTCATATTTAAGGCAGTGGTGGTGAAGGGGTTGAGAATCCTTGGAGCTTTGTTTTCATTGTAATGTTATTATGTCGATTTGGCTTTGTAACGTTCTTCTTTCTCATGTAAGTTGTTCGAATCACCTTAGTTCTTAATAAAATTTCTTTCTTTAATCTTATTATATTTGTATTCTTATCACTTTGATATATTTACCTTAAGGTGTGAATTTATTCACACCATACCTTGTGATATTCTTCACACAACGATGGAGTGATTGCTTTCTTTTTATTGTTTTTTTTACTTCTCCAATTCCTCCCTCATGAGTCAACTTTCTGCTTCCATTGAAACCATAGAATCAATGGAGAGATAACCCACCTATGGGTTGATACAAGGGAGTATAAAGGGGATGGATTGTAATTTATTTATCACCCCATTAATTTATAATCACTTCTTTTAATTGAGATTTTAATTTGATGATTTTAAAACTTCTTTGTCCATGTTGAATTTAAGGCCACACACTTGAAGTGATAATACGGACCTTTACCTTGAAGTTCTCAAAACTTTGATCCTTAAAGTGTATAGGTGATTAGTATTAAAGGGTTTAGGTATTAAATCAGTAAGTGATGATGTTGTTTGATCTTCTTAAATGAACCCATCTCAAATATAAGAAATTAAAATCATTAAAAAAGGGATTCATCCAATCCACCCCAAGAGATAAACTAGGATCAACTCATTATCTTAATTTCAATTAATTTAAATCAATTATTGATACCATAAAACCATTTAAAATCAACCCATGTTTTCCACTTTATATCCAAAAACAATCCATAGAATGTACGTGTCTGTAGGTTACTTCTTAGGTCTCTGAGGATTCGACAACCCAAGCTAAACTGCACGGACCGTTCTACCTTCATCTCTTGGGTAAATTTGAGTGTGAATAAAATTTTGGAACCATTTCTAGGGACCCAAGTAAGTCATATCAACACCCATTCTATTCTCCCCAATTTCTTCTATTCTCACCCAAGATCTCTTATCTTTTCCCTTTCTCATTTTTTCTTCTTTTGGCACATGTCCGCCTACACTCGTGATCAATCAAACTTTCTAGTTAGGGTGGATAGTCCTGGGGTTGGGGAGTCAATAACACCATGGTAAATATTTCCATTAGATCCTAATATTCTTAATACTCCAGAGTCAAAAATTGATCCCATTTCAATGGAAGGTCTTCAAAGAAACCAACTCATAAACCCGGGTGGGAACCAAAATGGAAACCCAAATGAGGCAGCCCCAAACTTGGGGAATACAGTTGATCAAACCATGAATGACTAGGATATTCCAACTACATCTTTAAACCACATGTCCTAAACCACCTTCCCACATTCCATGGAATGGAGTCTGAGATGACCTACCTTCATGTTAAGGAGTTCAATGACATTGTAGAAACCATGTGTCCCCCACATTGACTAGATTCAGCTAAGTTGAGGCTATTTCATTTTTCTTTAAAGGATCGAGCAAAAAATTGGCTAAAAAATTTTAGACCATCATCCATCAACTCTTGGGAAAATATACAAAGAGAATTATAAAAAAATACTTTCCCCACCACAAAACAATTCCACTTAAAAAGAGTATCCAAAACTTTTTTAAAAAAGAGGGAGAGTCATTCTATGAAACATGGTAGAGGTTCAAAGACACTCTGAACATGGTTCCACACCATGGTTTTTCTATTCCTGAACAAGTGAGAATTTCCTATGAAGGGTTGGGTCCTTTGAACAAACAATTCATTGACATAATGTGTAATAGAACCTTTAAAAACAAAGACCCAAATGATGCTTACGTGTATCTGGAAAGCCTTTCTAAAAAAAACCAAACATGGGGAACTTAAACTTATTCTGAAAATCCACAAAGAACTTATGGAATTCATACACTTAGAGAAGAGGAAAGCCTTAGGTCTAAACTCGCAGCACTCTCTAGTAAGGTTGAAGAGATAGGCCTTAGTAAAGTCCATGAAATCCAAACTATAGAACCTGTTTGCACAATTTGTGACAAATATGACCATAGGATAGACAAATACCCAACTATTCCATCCATCAAGGATGTTCTTTTAGGAGGAACCCCTGTATAAGTAAATGATTTGAACTTTCAAAAGCCTCAATACCAAAACAACTTCAACCCAAGGTATAATGACCACACAGGCTTCCACTGGAAAGATAAACAACAACCTAGCCAACCACAGGGACAAAATCCATACCCCCATCAGAACTACCAAAACCATAACCAGTTCCAAACCCAACCTATCCAATACCAACAACCACCGGTCCATTTTCAAAAAACCATCCCACCTCCAAAATATCCCCCTGAGATAAACCAATCTTCTCAAGAACCCACCCAAACTGTTCCAAAAAGCCTAGTATAACAACTATGAAAACAAATGGAAAGGATGAAATCAGAAGTCTCTTCCCTAAAACAAGAACTCAAAACCATCAAAACTGGAAAGGCACCCATTCCTACTTAGGTGGTACCATCTTAGACTTCAAGGATAGAGTCAATTTGTACTCAAACAACTCATGAACAACTAAAGGCTGTGACTATTTTAAGAAGTGGGAAATCAATTGAGAAACCTAAACAAATAAGTCAAAAATCATGTGGAGCTTCAAAATCTAATGAAAACTCAAATAAACCACAAGATCAAACTGAGGAAACTGATAACAATGTGAAAGAAACAACTCTTCAACAAATAACCCCACAACCTGCACCATTTCCTCAATGCATGAGGGGGAAACCAAGCCTGAATTAAATGAAACATTGAGGGAAATATTCTCACAAGTCAATTTGAACATTCAAATTCTCAATGCCATTCAAACCATTTCTTCATACTCAAAATACTTTAAGGACTTGTGCACTTTTAAAAGAAAATTTTCACATAAAAACCAAGTCCTTTTGGCTGCTAATGTGAGTACCACCATTCAAGGGACCATTCCTCCTAAGTTGAAAGACTCAGGTTTCCCTTACATAAATGTTGAACTAGGAGAGAGAAAAGTTATCAAGGCCTCGTGTGACCTTGGTGCTAGTGTCAATCTCATCCCCTATGCTGTGTACTTCTAGTTAGGCCTAGAAGAACTCCAACCCACATCTATCACAATTCAACTTGCTAATCGTAGCATTAGGGTTTCAAAGGTAATTTTAAAGGACGTTCTGGTAAAGGTTAAAAACTTCATCTACCCTATTGATTTCATAGTCCTTGAAAACGATACAAACTTAGGAAATAAGGAACAAACCCCAATCATCCTTGGTTTTCCTTTCCTTGCAACAATCAACTCTGTTATCTGAGTTCGAAATGGGAACATGACCATCACCTTTGGAAACATGAGTCTAGACTTGAACATTTATAATGAAATCTCACAAATAGTGGATGGGGAGGACATTTATGAAGTAAAAATGATAGAAAGCATTGATAATGAATCCATAGAACATCAAGGAATATTTGATTGATGTTTAAGTCATGATGAGATTTATTTCCTTTGTTCAAATGAAGGAAGTTTATCTCCTTGGATTGAATCATTTTCAGATTGCTCTTATGAAGAAGTCTTAGGTCCAACAATCAGTGAAACCTTTCCGGAAACCACTTTCATGGAGATCACTCCAACTTTCATCCCTAAATCTGATCAAGATGATCTATTAGCTGAAACTTATACATGTGGGGAATCAATCCTATATAAAACTCTAGGAAACAAAGTTGATCTTGATCCAATGTTTCAATATTCTGCTGAAATTTTGAACCAACCTGATCTTGAATTGAAGGAACTTCCCGCTGCACTCATGTACGCCTTCCTATAGGACAATCAAACACATACTATTGTCATTTCTTATTCTCTTGAAGCCAATCATGAGAGGATTCTTCTAGACGTCCTTAGGAAACATAAGAAAGCCATTGGTTGGACCCTGTCTGATATTCCTAGGATTAGCCCACTTATTGGGACTCATAGGATTGTTCTGGAATCTGATTCAAAGTCATGTTGTCAACCTCAACAGTGACTCAATCCTAATCTCATGGAAGTAGTGAGAAAAGAACTTCTGAAATTTTTAAAAGATGGTATCATATATCCCATAGCTGAGAGTGAGTTGGTCAGCCTAATCGAAGTGGTTCCCAAGAAGGTAAGAATCACAGTGATAACCAATAAGGATGGAGAGATTCTTCCAACTAGGGTGAGCAGTGGATGGAGGGTCTACATTGAATATAGGAAGCTAAACTCATTCACCAAGAAGGACCATTTCCCCTTACTATTCATTGACCATGTCCTTAAGAGAGTGGTAGGTCATTCATTCTACTGTTTCTTAGATGGGTACTCGGGGTATAATCAAATTGAGGTCTCCCTAGAGGATCAAGGGAAGACTACATTCACATGTCCATTTGAAACCTTTTCCTTTAAACTCATGCCCTTCAGGTTATGCAATGCCCCTGGAACCTACCAGTGGTGAATGATGGGAATATTCTCAGACATGTTAGGGTATTTTCTTGAGGTATTCATGGATGACTTCTTTATATTTGGGGATACATTTTAGGGATGTCTTAGGAATGTGGAGAGAGTTTTTTCCAGATGTAAAGAAATGAATCTGGTCCTAAACTGGAAAAAATTTCATTTCATGGTTCAACCGGAATTAGTCCTTGTCCATATAGTCTCGGGTAGGGGGATTGAAGTTGATAAATCCAAGTTTGACACCATTCTTCACCTTCCATCACCCAAAACATTCAAGGAATTGAGGTCTTTATTAGAAAATGATGGTTTCTATAGAAGATTCATCAAGGACTTTAGTTCAATCTCCAATCCCCTTTGTGCTCTCCTAGTAAATGATGCTCTATTTTTTTGGACATAAAGCTGTGAGGGTTCATTCTCAACCCTTAAATCCTCTCTCACCTCTCCTCCCATTATAAAATCTCCAAATTGGAACCCTCCTTTTGAACTTATGTGTGATGCCAGTGACTTTGCTGTAGGAGATGTGTTAGGACAACATTTTGATAAAACTCATTATGTAATTGCTTATGCAAGAAAATCCTTAAATGATTCCCAAATCAACTACACAACCATTGAAAAGGAGTTACTTGATATTGTGTTTTACTTAAATAAGTTTAGGTCCTACCTCTTAGGATCCCCCATCACTGTGTTCACTGAACATTCTGCACTAAAATACCTCTTCCAAAAGCAAGATGTTAAGGCTAGACTGATTAGGTGGGTCCTTCTCTTACAAGAATTTGACCTGACAATAAAGGATAAAATTGTTGTTGAAAAGGTTTTAGTTGATCACCTATCTAGGATGGAATTCAAAGACAACTCAAATAACCTTTCTGTGTCTGATTCATTTCCTAATCAACACCTATACTCTGTGAGTGACTGCCCTTGATATGCCGACATAGACAATTTCTTAGTTACAAGAGTCATTCCAAAATTCATAGGGACTCAAGATCAAAGGAAATTCCTTTCTTATGTTAGACACTATGTATTTGATGATCCATACCTCTATAAGTTCTTCCCTAACCAAGTCATTAGGAGGTGTGTCCCAGAATCTGAACAAGAGTCCATCCTTAGATTCTATCATAATGAGGCATGTGGAGGTCACTTTTCCTCTAAGAAAACATCTGCTAAGATTCTTCAGTGTGGTATCTTCTGGACCACCCTCTCAAGGGACTCCTAAACATTTTGTCAAAGTTTTCCTAAGTTTAAAAAAGTAGGGTCAATCACAAAAAGGAATCAAATTCCACTCAATCCTATATTAGTGATTGAAATATTTGACTATTGGGGAATCAATTTCATGGGTCCCTTCCCAAAATCTAGGGTATACCTCTATATCCTCTTAGCTGTTGATTATGTCTCAAAATGGGTTCAAGCCATTCCCACCAAGTCTAATCACCATCATGTTATGATCTGATTTCAAAAAGAGAACATATTTTCAATTATTCTCTCATAGTGAAAACTCTATCAATATTTATTCTCTCCATTTTATTTCAAGTAAGAGGTTATAACACACCATTTGGATGAAGTAGGTCATACCAAAGTGTTCTCTGATTCTAGTGACTGGTGGATACTATCGAAATCATGCACTCATTAGTTGTTTCTTAGGTATGAAAACCCATATCTTTAATACACCTTAATTCATGATTTATTAAATAAAGGTACATATAATACAATCCTATAAAATCACGAGTCCTAGTGTATTTGGGAAAATTAGGTACACAACACAAAAAATTGAAACATGGTTACAAAAACATTATTTAGAAACTCCACAACATGTTCTTAAAATTATATTACTCTTCTAAATCTGTATTTGATAAACTAGGGATGTACATAAGAAAGGGGTGATATATATATCCTAGTAAGAGAATAATAAAAGTATAGATTAAGGTAGAACATTTCATGTGAGTGAAGAGGCATATAAAAGTAACATTAGAGAGGTGATAATCATAAACTTGAACATTGAAACACGATATAAGATGGTAACATAAAGAAAATATGGGAATGTGCCAACAACATAAAACATGACATTATAAGAATAATTCAAGGATAACCACTGATACATCATAACATAATGTACTTAGGATAACATTGGCATAACCATTGATGTTATTAACTTATTCATAAATTTTTATTTACTCCCTTTAATTATTTTCTTCGAAAATTTAATAATTGGTGTGAAATATTTATGTTTTAATATAAAATATAATTTTTGAGCATTAGTTCAATTAATCAAAATTCAATTCAGTTTAATGTGTTAACAATAAATTGAATCCTTCTAATCTAAATTGTGTGATTATTTTTTTTAGGGATCCTTATTCAATTTCCAACATATCATTGTAAGTAATATTTGGAAAATTCATCCATTTTAAGGTTCATATGATCCACACAAGAAGGCCCAAAGAATCTGTAAAGAAACTGGACCATCCATGAAGATTGAATTTATGGGATCAATCTAGAATTAAGAATCTTTTGATTCTCCACAAAAATTTTGGGTCCAACAAAATTAATCTTGTATAAAAATTTCAAGAACCAACTCCACCAAAAAGATGCCCAAATGATGATTTGAAGTCCAGCCCACCATTTTGTCTGGGAATTAAACTTATCACACATTTATTGAATTTTATCTTGATATAAACATCTATTCGAGCTGAGATTTTGAAATGTGAAATCTAATATATATAATTATGACATTTTATAAGAAATGGTTTATATTTGAGATCATATTTCTATTAAAAAATCCATTCACATTTTGGCCTTTGAAAAAGTCTGGATTGAAATGGATAGATTAAAACTGTTTAATAAAACCACCATAACTTTGGATCCTTAAGTCCAATGGACAAACAATTCTTAGGATATACTCTAAACATTAATATATACAATTTTTAAGAAGACAATTTCTCAATATTAGTCTTTCTGGAGTATCAAATTGTCAATCCAAGTAGAGGGGAAGATTTGGAATGCAAATATTACAACTCCTTGGGATATAAATACACCCCCTTCTCTCCTTAAAAATAGTTCGAATTTAAGAATATAAGAGGATAAATTGGCATGAAAAAATTCTTGGAAAAGTCCTAGGAGGACCTGAAAAACTCAAGTTTTCACTTGAGAGACTCTTCCTCCTCATTGTTTTCATTTTCTTTTGAGTTCTTTTCAATTGTAATTGCGTAAGTTGTTTTCAATTTCATTAGAATTTTAATACATATTTCTTCTTCATATTATAATAAAACTTATATAGTTTAATTTTAATGTTCTTAAAATAGTTTAAATAATGTTTAAACCCCTTCCCTTCTTTTGCTTCCTCATTTAATTTAATGTCTATTTTTAATTCTCATCACTGTTTATGTGTGTGTTTGACACACAAATATTTTCTTATCCCATTCTTTTCATTCTATTTATAATTAATCACCATAAACACATATTACCAGATTAATAACAATATCAATGTATGAGTAAATCTATCATTATGGTGAGTCATAATTTAGGGATATTAAGTGATTGAGAGTTTTTTCTCGATGATTATTCTTTAGGTTAACATTGTGTATACTGAACATAAAATGTCATGGATTAATGACATGTTTTGTTTAACATGTGGATTACATAGATTATTGGAACCATAAATAAACTACCATAAACAATTTTAATTGATATTAATGCTTGGATTAAATCCTTAACACTTGGGTATTTTGATAAAAATTATCTTGTTAAGTGGGTGTTTATTTAATACAATATAAAGAAAAGATCAATGATATCATAAGATTAAATCACAAATATTGAACTCACCTTAATCTTTATAAAATTGTTAAATCAATCTAAATCAATAAATCATTTCATTTTATATCTGTAAACAAACCCCTTATTGAAAATACAAATTAATCAAAAATAATAGACTCTAAAATTTGTACCATCATTGAGTATTAGACCTGAGTGCCACTATACACATTAGAAGAGCACCAGAACATTGAATAGTTGATAGGAAAAAATAATCCACACTTCAAATGGAACCTTTTCTGGGGATGGTGTGTTATACAGTCGACAATTTTTGGTTTTTGTAAAAATAAGTAAAAAAATTAACCAAAAACATTCTGAAAAAAACACAAAGAAAAACATACCTTCTCATAAAAAACATAAAATGAAAAAAACACAAAAGACCCACCTTCCTTATGCATGAAAGTATTCTCTAAATTCCCCATATCTTCCTAAACAATCCAACGGATTTTTTTGACATATAAATTGAGAGAAATCTTCACCAACTTAAAAGGAACAATAGAGATAATAAAATCACTCAAGATCCAGTCATTGTCGAACCAATTGAACTAGAAATAGAAAATTATTAGGGAAAACCCCTTAAAGAACACACTTCCCCCGATATGAATTAATAACCACTTGGTATTGAATATCCAAACATTGAGGATGATGTCGAACTCAAATCGGGTTTGATTCATCTTCTACCTCATTTCTATGGGATATTTGGAGAGGATCCACATCTTCACCTAAAAGAGTTACAAGTGGTGTTCTCTACCATGAAGCCCCAATGGGTTTCTAAAAAAAAATCAAACTTAGAGAATTACATTTCTCCATAGATGACTTTTACAAGTCACGGATCTAATACCTCTCTCCTGGTTCCATAACCAAATGGAATGACATGAAGTGACTCTTCTTAGAGAAATTATATCATGCTTCACATACTACTTCTATTTTAAAGGAAATAAGTGTTATTCATCAATTCCCTAATGAATCACTCCATGAGTATTTGGAGATGTTAAAAAAGCTTGTGGAAACTTTCCCACATCACCAAATCCCTAAACAACTATTGATCCAATACTTCTATGAGGGGTTATTAGCTATAGAAATAACTCTTATTGATATTGCAAGTGGATGTGATATTGTTGATAAAACCTCTTTAGCTGCACAATATCTCATAAGAAATATGGATGAAAACATGCAACAATTCCATACTCAATCCAATGCTCAAGTCAAACAAGTCCAAGAGAATCAATCCATAGAGCCCAATAAGATGACCGAGTGGATGAGTGAACTTACTGGTCTTGTGAGACAACTAGAGGTGGCTACCAAAGCCCCAACCTCATCTTATTCACAATATATGTTCCCTGGGCCTATCAATAATTATGGAATCTATAACTCATCGGCTCATCCAACTGGAACATGTCTATAACTTCAAGAGGATCCATCTGATTCAACCAGACCAATGGGGCTTTATATAGTATATTCTTAGGGGAACACCAACCCTCAACGTTCAAGTTAGTTCATTAAAAAAATATAACCAAACACACTATGATCCATTCTCTTCTACCTTTAACCCAGGATTTAGGTATGATAATCCAATTTCTCATCCCCCTAAATTCCCTCTTTAAAACCCAAACCAATTCTAATATGGTCAAGGTGTTGGTAACTTCCAACAACCTTATCCTTTTATTCCTTAACCTCAAAGGATCAATCATCCTATTGATCCTTTTATATTTCACTATCCTAATGAGCCTTCCCAATTCTCAACCCAATATAAGAACTTTCTCAAGAACTAAAATCAAGGTAATCCCAATGCAGGAAATTCCTCTCCTTCTAAGAAACTATGAGAAAGTACTGTGGAAGATCTTGCCCCCTTCACCCATTCTATCATCAAAAACCTTGAAACTCAAATTAGTCAACTTGTATCCCTCCTAATCCAGTAGGAACCATCCAATTCTTCCCAACTCCAAACTCAACTATTACCCAACCCCAAGGGTAATGTAAGCACAATTACACTTAGATAGAGAAAATAAATTTCCAAGCCTCATGATGGATCCTCCAATGAACTTTTGGTTATTGATAGTGAAAATGAAAAGAACAAAAATCTAGAAAATAAACCTGAAGAAACTACCTCACCTCCTTATATCCCTATAAGGAACCCAATTCCTTTTTCTCAAGCCATTTCTAATCCAAGGTATTCCTTTGAACCTGATCTTGAAATGCTCGACATGTTTAGATGTGTTGAAGTCAACATTCCCCTCTTAGATTCCATCGAACAAATTACTATGCATGCCAAGTTTCTTATGGAATTGTAAACTTATAAGAGACAACTTAGGACCATTGATAATGTTTCAACACAATATTCCATATCCATGAAGTGAAAAGATCATAGGACCTTTACAGTTCCATGACAGATATAAAGTTCAAACTTTGTTGATGCACTCATAGACCTAGGAGCCTTGATAAATATCATAAATTAATTCTTATTCTCCAACCTTGGTATAGGTCCCTTACACCCAACGGGTGTTGTAATATAGTTACCCAATCGAAGCACGACTAGTCTTGAGGGAATAATTGAGGATGACCTTGTCTGAGTTAATGATCTTATATTCCCAGCTGAATTCTATGTCTTTAACATGGATGGTGAGAAAAATTCTTTCCAATCTCCTATTATTCTAGGAAGACAATTACTCATGACATATAAAACCAAAATTTATGTCCATGTTGGCATATTATCCATGGAACTTGGTGACCAACTGGTCAAGTTCAACATTTTCAATCCATGCGACACCTATCAGAGAATAAATCTGTATTCTCTATCCATTCTTCTGAAAGTCTCTATGAGAGTGTGTTAAATCCATATCCATAATGTTCTTCTTATTCTAATGATATACGAGTTTGTGAATATTTTATCCTCATTAACCATGTCATAATTGGAGAATTTGATGTTGAAATTTAAAATATAAACTCCATCGATCTAAATGATCTTGAAAAATATTTGGAATCCCATATCACCTCTAATATGCTTTGATCCATGTTGGATGATAATGATGAAAATGAACTAAAATGCTCATTTATTAATTCAGATCAAAGTATCCAACATTCATCATTTCCTATCCATGATTCTAAAAGTTTTGTTATATATGAGGTGAAACCTAAACCAATGTGTTTATATTGTCCCGATGGCAGTAATGTTTGTGATATTTTTTCCCTAATTAATAAAGTGGCCACTAGTGAGGTTGAAATTGACCATTGTTTGAAAAAAAACATTGATATAAAGGATATTGAAAGATTTATCTAGTTTATGACTCTACTGATCCTTATTACTATACTTCAATAAGTGATGAAATAAATGAGTTAAAAATAATTGGGTTCTCATACTCTGATTCCATATTATCTAGAGTTTATATAAATGTATTATCAAAATTAAAACATCTTCCTCAAATTCCAAGCATAGAAAACCAACACTCAGTGGGATGTATAATACCTCAAGTTGAAGACCAAATGAAGGATAGTCATATTCTCTTTCCTCCCCATTGAATTTCAAGAAAAACACCAAGGAATGGGAGAAGTTATCCAATGAACAATCTGGATACCCAAATGAGAAGTTTTTCTGGAATCACATTGAAGTTGGGAAAATATGGTGGCCACCATCGGACTATGGGTATTCCACTACAGTTGTCTAGCTATAGAAAAATAAATGTAGTTCTACATGGGAGGCCACCCAAATTTTCTTTTACTTTTAATAAATTTTAATTTCTTTTTAGTTTTTTGTTAAATGAATAATGTTTCTTGTTTTTGATTCTCTTTTAGGTAATATAAATTTTCCAAAGAATCACCAGATAGGGAACATTCCACAAGAAGCCATCGACTTCCATAGACCCACCACTGGATGGAGATGGTGACTCACCAGATCCAAACCAGGGGCACCTCTCTCCCCCTCTTCCTCTCTCTCCCTCTTTCTTCTTCTTCCCCTCTCTTTCATTTTTAACACTTCATTCATCAAAACCTTTTTTTATCTTTCTCTTTTTTTTGTGGGTGTGTATTTTAAAAACACTAAAAAAACTAAAAAAAACTAAACAAATTCAAAAAAAAAACAAAAAGAGTCATACTTACTCATCATCTTCTTTTGAAATTTTGTCCAACCATTTTGGGGAGTCAAAAAGACATTTTTTATCTAGTTTTTTGTATTTTAATCATGAATTTATATAAATAATCTTGTATAAAAACCAAAAAATATTGAATTCTCAGTTTTATATTTGGAAAATGATTCTTCCCCAACTGTGAGGAACAAAATTATCTTTCATTCCATGGTCAGCTATTACCATCTTTTAATTTTGTGCATTTTTACCCCCGATTGTGAGTCTTGAGTTTGTGGACCTTCAAGTTGAATTTAATACTTGGTGTTCTTGAATATGATAGGGGAATTTTCTAAACCACATGAGAATGAAAATAGCCAAATAGCCTACTATCAACCTTACATTAATCCTTATTTTGAGAGCCCCTTAAATTCTATGAAAACCTTTTATTTTATATCCACATTACAATCCCAATACCTTATCCCACCCAAAATCTACATGGAATTATATTGGATAATTTATTGAAATTTAAATATGGGGGAGCATGGATTTTATTTTGGGAACCATTTCCTTTATTTTCAATGTTTTATCATATGCTTGAGGACACAAATACATTTCAGTGTGGGGGATAGGTTTTCATTTAGTGAGTTTTGGGGAATTTACTTTCATTTATGTAATTTTTTAAATGTTATTGATAAGTGTTAAAAAAATTTAAAAAATGAAAAAATAAAAAAAAATAACAAAAAAATGGTTGTGTCTTGGGCAAGTTAAAAATACATATTTCTCAACTTTTTTATATTGTTATAACTATTACAATTAATATCATGAGGAGATTAAACATGGGTTGGGAGATGAGTGTGATATATGTTTCAAGTTCAATTTTTAAAAAAATAAAAAAAAATCAGAAAAAGAATACTTATGTCATTGGGAGAAGTTTTTTGTTTTGTAAATATTTCATCTTCTCGTCCCATTCAAATTTTCTTCCTCTTTTGTGTCTTTCTTCACACAATAATTCCCTTGTAAATATGTGTTTCCATTTCCTTCCATGTTTCATTTCAAAAAAATTGTGCATTGTTTGACCCATGCTGATGTTTTACCCATCTTTTCCTCTCTCTTGGACATTAAATTCTTACCATCCCATAGCCACTGAAACCCCCCTTAAAAATACCTCTTGATTCTTGTGCACTTTAGGATAGGGAATGGAAGATGAGATATCTTTCAAATGCTAATATTTTCACTTTTGTTTGGTGAATGAGTGAACCTCTAGAAAGAAATTTTTATCATCTTGAGAGGAGTAAGTTTTGAGTGCCTAACTTTTCCATTTGTAATTTGAGCATGAAAAATGAATTGTTTTTAAAATATTGTTTCTAAAAAAATTTGTGGTGGAATTCAATATGGATGAGTGAAATGTTCTAAACCCTCTTTGATTGGGGAAAACAAAATTTTTATATTTGTTGGCGAGTGAGAATGTGTTTTTTATTTTATTATATTTGTTTCACATGAGGACATGAACTATAAAACGTGTGAGGGATTTAATGTTAATAACTTATTCATAACTTTTTATTTACTCCATTTAATGATTTTCTATGAAAATATCACAATTAGAGTTAAATATTCATGTTTTAATATTAAATATAATTTTTGACTATTAGTTGAAGTAATCCAGATTCAAGTCATTTTAATGTGTTAATCATAACTCCCATCCTATTGATCCAAATTGTTTTATTATTATTTTTTGGGATCCTTATTAAATTTCTAACATATCATTATAAGGAATCTTTGGCCAATTCGTCCATTTGAAGGGTCATATAATCCACATAAGAAGGACTACAGAATTTGTAAATAAACTAGACTGGCCATGAAGATTGAATTTCTAGGATCAATCCATAAGTCCAAAACATTTTATTCTCCACAAAAATTCTAGGTCCAATAAAATGAATCTTGGATAAAAATTTCACGACCCAAATCCACTAAAAAGGGGCCCAAATAATGATTTAAAGTCCATCCCACCATTCTGTCTAGGAATTAAACTTATCACACATTTATTGAGTATTATCCTGATATATACATCCATTCGAGGTGATATTTTTCTGTTTGAAAGATAAGATATATAAGGAAAACTTTTTAGAATAAATGTTTTGTATTTTAGGGCATATTCCTATTAAAAAAACCATTCACATTTTTTTACTTTGAAAAAGTATGAATTGAAATGGAAAGATTAAAATTGTTTAACCAAACCACCATAAATCTATCTCCTTAAGTCCAATGGAAACAAAATATTTAGGTAAGACTCCCAACATTAATATATACAACTTTTAAGAAGACAATTTCTCCATATTCAACTACCTGGAGTATCAAATTGGCGAGCTAAGTAGAGGGATAGATTTGGAATGCAAACAGTCCAACTCCTTGGGCTATAAATACATTCCCCTTATATCATTATAGAGATTTGGAATTTTAGAATAGAATAGGATACATTTGAAAAACCAAATCCTTACCAAAGGATAGAGAGGACCTTCCAAACTCAAGTTTTTACTTTATAAAACCTTCCTCCTCTCTTTGTTTTCATTTTCTTTTGAGTTCTCTTCAATTGTAATCTCGTAAGTTGTTTTCAATTTCATTTGAATTTTAATACCTGTTTCCCCTTAATAATCTATTATTATCATAAAACTTCTATAATTTAATGTTAATGTTCTTAAAATAGTTTAAATCATTTTGAAACTTCTTCCCTTATTTTGCTTCCTCATTCAATCAAAAGTCCATTTTTAATTCTCATCATCATTTGTGTGTGTGTTAGAAACACAACTCTTTTCTTATCCCATTATTTTCATTCTATTTATAATTAATCACCATAAAAACATATTAACAGATTAATAACTATCTTATTGTATGAGTAAATCTACCTTTTGGGTGAGTAATAATTTCAGAATATTAAGTGATTGATAGTTTTTGCTTGATGAATATTATTTAGGTTAAAACTATGTTTATTGAACTTAAAATGTAATGGATTAATTGATTTTTTTGTTTAAAATGTGAATTACATGGATTATTGGAACCATAAATACACTACCATAAACAATTTTTAATTGATATTAGAACCCTAGTTAAGTTAAGGCTTGGACTAAAGCCTTAAAACTTGGGTATTTCGATCAAAATTATCTTGTGAAGTAGGTGTTAATTTAATACAATATAAAGAAAATCTCAATGACATCATAAGAATAAATCCTAAATAATTAACCCACCCTAATCTTTATAAAATTGTTAAATCAATATAAATCAATAAGTCGTTTCATTTTAACTCTTCATAAAAAAAATCCCTACTCAAAATACAAATTATTAAAAAACAATCAATTCTAAAATTTGTACAATCACCATGGATTTGACCTGAGTGCTGCTATACACATTAGTAGAGCACCAGACCTTTGAACGGTCGATAGGAAACAATCATCCACACTTCAACTATACATGGTATCTCATGAGATAAAAATATTACCCACTGCATTAGAGGGATATATAATTCTGGTCCCACCCATCACATTCAAATCATGTACATGCATAAGTGTTCCAAATAGATCATACAACATAAGGTTATCTTTTATCACTTTTAATACCATAATAAATAAGTGAGGGTTATATACATGGAATTACCCAGTTATTGAAGGATAGGTACATCTAGGTGAATACTCATGAATGAAAATTAAATGAGTATTAACTACACAAATTTTTGGAATGAAAAATCAATGTATAATTTCAGTAGCATAACTGGGGTACATTAAGATTCATGGAAGAGTTTAATAAGAGTGAAAAGGTTCTATCATCCCTGGAACACCATAAAGATCGTAAGAGGGATGTGTAAAATTATAACATCTTACGATTTTATGAAATATATTTTTTCAAATTAATTTTAAGTTATTTTCTATCTTGTATTACACATAATACATAGTTTATCTTTTATTATATGAAACAATAAGTTTATCTTACATTGCACATAACATCAAGTTTCTTCTATAACTTGTGTTACACGTAAAGATGAGTCTCACCAAACAACAATATACTATTAATAATATTATTTAATATTATATTTACCACTTTTAAATTAGAATAGAGAGATTGAATAAGATTAACTAAATTGTGAAAATATGGTTTAAAAATCTATATATAATGAATTCACTAGTTACCAATTAATTATAAATGAAAATAAAAACCAATTGAATATAAAGGAAATGGTTTTAGAGAAAACTAATTTTATGCTCACAAAGGAATGTTATCTTAATGAATTAAATTAATCATTATCATCAAGAGATCTTAATGAAATTTATATATTATAAATTCGAAAAAATATTTTGATTTTCACCCAATAAGTTTGATATGAATAAAATAAGAATAAATCAAATTTTAAGGATGAAAAACTGTATTAGTCTAAAAGGAAGTTTTGTTTCATTTTAATGGAAGACCTATTTTAATTTTTTTGACAATATTATAAATTTTATTTGAAAAATTATACTTTATTTTAAAAATCAGAATGTCAAAATTATATTAGGGTGAATTTTGGTATTTTTCTGAGAAGTTTCATTTTTTGATGAATGACAAAAAATACTTAATTTTAATTGAAAAATGAATTGTCATATAATTAATTTATATTGTTAAAATATATTTTAAATTGGTTTTAATGTTAAATTAAATCAATTATATATCTATTAATCCAATATAATTCATTTTAATCAATTTCATGTTGAATTTTGAGGTAAAAACATAGTAAACATTTGGACATTTTCACTTCAAAAAGCTACTTTATTGTTGCGTCTACGAGACTAGTTTTAAATTAAATCCTACCACTTATTTGGATTTAATTTTACAAAATATATTACATATTTGTATTCATAAAAATTCATAACTTACAGTAATTTCAACTTAGTTTTTGACAAAAAATATTAGTAAAAGAAATTAAAATTAATGACTACAATTAAGGTAAAAACGAATTTATTTGGTGGATAAACTTTAAACTTATGGGTAAAATGACCTATAAACTGGTAAAAAACCCATATTATGGACATATTTAGACCACATACCATATTTTATCTAAATGTTTTCATTATTTTTGGAAAATTAAGTAAGGGAGACGTCCTAATAGTGTTTACTTTTTGGTATTTACAAGAATGTCACCCCTCCACTATAAAAGGGCATTCACTCTCCCCACTTATTAACACCTCCCATTATATTTGGATAAAAAAACCCGAAAAAATTACTTCAAAACTTCCATAATTTCATACTAGAACCCGAAAATTATCTACAAATCTAACCACGGAAGTCTTTTGGTGAAAACCAAAATGAGTTACCCGAAGAAGAGGTAATGTTCATCAACGTGCATTTTTGTTTTGTTTCCTTCCACACCCCCTTAAATTATTATTATACGATTATTATATAATAACATAAGTATAATAAACACAGTAATATATTGTTATATTAAGGTTACAATCTACACCCACACACATTTCCATCAAATGGGTTAAGAAATCATCATTTGTCTGTACGACGAACTACTGCTTTGCGAAACGATGTAGTTCATTTTTTCCATTACCACCTCTCATTATTGGGACTAATAATGAACATAATATTTATATATGATATTTATGATATTTATAACGTAATTATACTTATTTATTAATTATATCATATACAACCTTTTTACATTTCATACTATAGTGGATATGATAAAGTCCCTCATGTGTATGAAAAACTACCACCTTACGAGGTGATGTGAAGTATTTTTCGCTAACGTGTTACATGTAAAGTAATAAGGGTAAATAGAATGAATATATATAATATAAATGGCACAATTATTATATTAATTACATAATTATATTTTTTTACATATACTATTTCATTTTATTCTTACCATTTCAAACACTGAAAACGCGATAACGTCGTTTATGGATGTGTGGAATACCACCTCCTAGAAGTGATGTGATTCATTTTACATCCTAATAATTATATATATAAGTATATATGAATAAATAATATAGTATTTATGACATAATTATAATTTTTTAAATATATAATTTCACTTACCTTCTTTCTATAATGATAATTGAAAAATGGAAACGTTACTTATGCATATGTACGACCTACTGTCTCTATGATCGTAATGTTAGTTCATTTTTTATAACGATATTCATGATTGGTTTTAAAATAACACATTATGTATAAATATAATGATTATTTTATGATTATTATGCTATATATGTTTAAATAATGACCTTTTTGACCATAGTTAACATACCGAAGTCATTTTTGACACATAAACCGAATATGGTCAAAACATCCGACTTAAACTTAATTGATTAAGTAATTGTATATAACTTGTTAATAAGTGAAATAAAAGTAATAATAAACATGAAATTTTTTATAAAGTAATTAAATAATTAACATAAGTTTATTATTTAGGAAGATAAAGACACACGTGATGATTCATACTCGAGGTAAGAGACATTATCTTAATTTCCTTTCGTTGAGGCATATTTGATATTATACACCTTTATTAATTTATAAAGTGTATATGTGACCTATTTGACATTTTATATCATGAATTTATCTATTATAATGATATTTAATGTTTTTTTAAATGTTATTATTTCATGGGGTTTATGATTTAAGTGTTTCCCAAGTGATAAGGGACTTTTCTCTTAAAAATCATATTTTAAAGTTTTCATTCAAACTCCTTATATACAATGTCCATGTTTTTAAAATGATTTTATTAAATTTTTATATGGATGTAAAATATTTATAAGTAAATTTTATACTTTTTTACTTTATTTCAATAGTTTCCAAAAAATTAATCTTTTTACATGTTTTATACAGAACGTTTCGACAAACAACAAAAGGGATGTTCTATTCTTAATATACACAGTGATAATAACTTCTCCACCATCATGACTGTTATTTAATTTCTATATTACTTTGAAATATTACAAGTTTTATTAAATAAAAAACCCACTTTCCTTTTTTTTGGTATTTGGTATTGAAAATTATTTTTCAAAGAAAATGGTGTTTTGGTATTAAAAATGGGTTTTTAAAAGAAAATGATATTTTTATCTAAAAGTGTTTTTCATATGAGTTTAAAAAAGTTTTTCAAAAGTTTTTTTCATGGATGTTTTTATTCATGAAATGGATCTTGAGCATTATATGAAAAAAGGGTGATCCCTCTATATCTTATATGAAGGGTTGATCCCCGTTATATCTCTCTAGTGAGATCAATATAAATTATACAAAGGGTTCATCCCCACTATTGCTCATGAAAAATGGGTGAGCCTACTGTAGATTATACAAAGGGTTGAGCCCCATTATAGCTTACGAGTGAGTTTGATATAACTAATATGAATTCTGAGATCCATTATAACCCTAAAATCCATTAGGTAATGATTATATTGAAAGTCATCCATATGGTTATTCAATTTAAAAGGGTTTTGAAAGGGTTTTATGAAATTGATGCTCTAGGTTACCCAAAGAGATTTTAATTTCTTACTATGTGTTTTTTTGAGAAATACGTGTGTGTGTTTTCTTGTAAACTATTTTATAATTTTGTTTTCATTTTTGTAGTAAGAACTCAGATCTTCTTTTCAGGTATGTTTTCCTTTTCTGGTTGTTTTTGAGAAAAAGAGGAATTTTTAGAAATTTTTGAAGTACACACCTAGTAATTTATGAGTACACTCTGTGTACTTGGTTACCGCGGGTAGCCGTGTGCTAGCCTTGTAGCGGCCTTGCACACGACCATGTGTGGTGACCTGGAGGCCGCCTAAAGCGGGGATCGGTAAGGGAAAGTACACGCCGTATACTTTAAAAGTACACGCCGTGTAGTTTTTCTTTCATTAAACATACTGGGTCCACATATAATCTTCAGAAATGAATTATTCTTAACCTTGTTCATCCGAGGGCACTTGTACGACCGTGATCTTTCTCCGAGCCCCCAAGTGAGCATCTGATCTTTGATTTGACCTCCTTTAATTGTGTTGGGATTTCCTCTGTAAGCTCTTCTTTCTACTAGAGCTTTGTTTCATGATTTATCCTCCTTTTCAAGTTATCCTCTATTGAAAGTTTTATTCATTTTGTAGATCTACGGTGTTATTGGGCGATTCAAGGCTTGAGGTTCATGTATCGTGATCTCCCAACACCGAGGTAGGTGGTTTGTTCCTTTCTGTTGAAAGTATTTGAGTAATATGTGCAATTTTGTACAATACCCTTGAACGGGGTATTGCGAGTTTATCATTTGAACCTTGTTAATTTCCTGCCATGATTGTATGCTTGAGTAGAGGTTAATTGAATGTGAATAGGGTTGATTTCTATGCTTTGGAAGTGATTTCCCATGCATGTTATGTTTACAATCGTTTGGTCCTGTTTAGCCTGTTAGGCTTCCTTGATGTTTTCCCATGCCTAGTACTATAGTATGGAGTGAATATTTGATCTGACATGCTTGATATGTTGTATAATATTTAGCCAATTAGTTCTTGAGGTTTACTTTGGCCGTATTTCATTTCTATGCTCGTTTGACTTACACAGGGCCCTGAGAACCTAGTGTAGTAGACTATAATGGGAATTGACCGGGTGAGCTTCCTCAGAGTATCTTTAACCACTTTTGACTATAAGAGGAATTGACCATGTGAGATTACTTAGAGAGTCTTTATCACTTTAGACTATAAGAGGAATTGACTGAGAGTGCTTCCTCAGAGAGTCTTCGTTATATCCTTGTAATTTAAACTAGAGGGGTAGACTGTGTGTGCTTCCTAGAGGGTTGCTTGAGTTTCTAGTTAGGACCAGAGGGGATATGCTGTGAGTACTTCCCATAGGTTTACCTATTTGTGTTTTCCTATGGATTAGCTGTTTAATTGATATATGAAACTAAATGATTTGAAACTGTGGATTGTTTACTCCTGATTACTTCCTCGTTTACTGCTTCATGTTTTTTATTACCTACCCTATATTCACTGACTGTTAGGAACAAATATTGTGGTGGTTGCATAATGAGATTTAGTCTCACACCCTATTTGGGCCATGATTTTGGGCCCAAAGAGATCATATTGCTGTAGGTATAGATAAGTGAAAGCGTTCTTCTACTTCAGGTACTTGAGTGCTATGGAGCTGGAGAGCATGGGATCAAGCTGAGGCTTGCGATGTTGAGGAGCTGTCATCTATCATTCTTTTGTAATTTGGTTTAGTACTGTTTATATTCCAGCATTGTGATTTGTTTGGCTGCTTTCCTAGACATATGTATCATGCATCATTCACACACACACACACACAAACACACACACACACACACACACACACATATATATATATGTGCTCCAGTTTATTAATTCTAGTCTTCCGCTATTTACTTTTGTATGTATTATTACTACTTCCACTATTGTATATCTGTTTTACTTCCGCTATGTTACTCTACCAAGGAGGGAATAGTTTCCCCACTATCACACCCAAGGCCCTCGCTGCTAGTCGACAACCTTTGGCATTCAGGGAAATGCGATTGAGGCCATGTGACAAACCGGGTACGGAGCGCCTCTGGGCGGCCTCCATAACTGGGACATTACAAATTGGTATCACAAGATTCTTCTTTTCTCGGCTTACTATTTAGAGCCTATATATAGGGATAGAATGGAATAGGTACTTGGTAATAATCTGTGCCCGGAGTAGCTAACCCGTGTACATGGAAAAGCCAATCTACCTCGTTTATTTCAATTTTTCTGGTTTTGAAATTTTACAGTTGATTTGATTTCACTATCGTGTGATTCACATGTTTTGTACTGTTATTGTTGATGATATTGAGGTTCTATTTCTATTTCAACCCAATGAGATGAGTGTATGCCATCTCATGCATTATATAGGCACTTGCTAGAAATCACATATCATACATTCTTTCCATGACATTTTGTGTGAATTAGTGATTTCATGTTGTTGTGATAGATGTTTTTCTAGATATGCATGCTGTTGTGATAGATTCCTTGATATAATACATAGTTTTGATAGGGTATTGCTTTGCGTAAGGCTTTATTTGAATGAACACCAAACTTTGGTTCCTGAGGTGTTATCAGACCTCATGGACCAGAATTTGGTAGACCATTGCCTTGTATTTCTTAAATATGACATGTATAAGATGCCAAGATTTGATTCATGGGGAGTATGGGCCCTTATGGATCAGAATTTGGGACTTCAATGATCGTTTCAGTGTTTTTATGGGCCTCAGAGTAGTTTCTGAGGCTTACTATCCTAAAACCCTAGAATAAATGCCGTGTAGTTTTGAATACACACCATGTATTCTTCTGTTTGAGAATAAGCTGTTTTTCTTAAGTACATGCCGTGTACCGCATGTACACGCCGTATAAGCTCTAACCGTGTCTCAGACTGTGTGAGAAAGGACATGGGGTTGGAGTTTTGGAAAAACACGCTGTGTACTGGATTTACATGCTGTGTTGTAGAACCGTTTAACTGACTGTGTCACTAAAAACACGGGTCGGTTGAGTCTCCTTTAGTACATGCCATGTCCATCTAGAACACTTCATGTAGTGTGAACCGTGTATCTGGTTGTGTCACTAACAACACGGGTCGGTGAAGCTTGTCTAGTACACACCGTGTCTAGAGAGAACATGCCATGTAGTCTTCTTTTAGGATAATTGTATAGCTTAGTCATCTAGAAGGACTCAGGCAGGGGAAGAGAAGTCAATTACACACCCTATGTTAGGAAAACACACTGTGTGTATGGGGTGTTACAAGACCTGGGTTGGCAGAAGTACACGCCCATGTGAAATGATTAAGGGAACACACCGTGTAGGCATTATACACACCGTGTATCCATGTTTTTTAAAACTTGAATGCTTTCTTTCTCTTGTTCCCTTCTTACAGATATGGATGATGAGGGACTGCCGGAAGATCCCCCAGTTGTGCCAGTCTTGGCACCAGGGGTTATACCTGACACAGGTTCCGATGTGCAGTTCAGGGAGGGATTTTTTGAGGATAATGTAGACCTTCTAGAGAGTGTCACATCCTGCCCCATCGATGGAAGAATTGATGCGTGTCTTTCAGCAGCATCATCCTCCCACATTCTCAGGGGATGGAGGACCCCAGGCTGTAGAGCCATGGATAGAAGCCACACTAACGATATTTGAGCATCTGGAGATGCCTCCAGAGGGGAGGGTCAAGCTCGCTACCTACATGCTTTGAGACTCCACCAAGAGGTGGTGGGATGTGATCTCACTGGGGGGATGCCAACAGAATATGGCTTGGGATGAGTTTCAGCACACCTTCTACAATTACTTCTATCCAGAGACCTTGAGGGCCGATCAAGCCTGAGATTTTATGAGTCTGTAGCAGGGTACTCTTTCTATTATGGAGTATTCTTCTCGTTTTACCAAGCTATAGTGATTTATACCCTTTTTAAGAGGGAGATTAGTTGTTCGTTGCACAGAATCTTGAGGATGGTCTCTGGCCAGATATCCCATCTCAGGTGAACATCTTCAGGTTGACTTTGATATCCTCTATAGTCAACTAGGTGCTGATCAAAAAGTGTAATCTATGGGATTCTGGAGCTGTGGGCCAGGGAGGTTCATCATCCAGGGTTAGTACTTCTCTGTCCGATAGTAGGAAGCGTTGCAGGGAGGCTGCACGAGGAGATCAGAGTAGGCAGGATGTACCTTCTGGTAGCCAGGTGGTGTGCTACCAGTGCGGGAAGAGTGGTTATATGAGGCCACATTTCCTGAGAGACCCAGTTGAGTGCTGATCTTACGAAAAGATGGGCCATCTTCAGTGTTTTTGTCAGATCTTCTCACCAGCAGCTGGTGACAGGGGTTCTTCTATGACTCTGTGTTTTGGAGAAACACCACAAGTTACTCCTCAGTCAAGGAACTAGAGTTTTTTTGGCCGTTCGGACCGAGGTGGAGGTCGTGGCCATGGTAGTCAGTCTCCAGGATTTTAGCGACAGTAGGGCGGATCATCTCTGAGTGGTCAGGCAGGGTCATAGGGCCGTAGTGTAGGTCAAACTTTTGTGGTGGAGAAGACCTAGTAAGAGAAGGATCTCGAACCCTATATAGTTCAAAGTACGATCCTAGTTGCCTCTGTTCTATCTTCTGCTCTTTTAGATACAGGGGATTCCCATAGCTTTATATCTGTTGTTGTTGTGGATAACCTTGGGATATGTATCTTTTCTTCTGCTTATATCTTAATGCTAGACACTTCTTTGGGGACTAGAACGACTAGTGTACGTCAGTGCAAGGAGTGACTTCTTGAGGTTGCTGGGTGTCACTTCTTATGGTACCTCTATGTCCTAGAGATGATAGGATTTGACGTCATTCTCGGAATGGACTGGTTAGTTCCCTTACAGGCAATCATCGACTGTTATCTCCGTAGGGTGAGTTTCACATCACCAGAGGGTAGATCATTTCTTCATAAGGGTGAATGGGATGTCAAGGTGAGAAGAGTAGGACCCGAGAATCATGGGTTGGGAGGAGTTACAACCCAGATTTCTAGTCTATATCTGGATGACCAGGGGACTTCACATTTAGAATTTCCTCCAGTAGTGGATGGTTTCAGGGATGTCTTTCCAGAGGACTTTTCTAGTTTGCCTCCAGAGAAAGAGGTGAAATTTTATTTTGATCTTGTTCCAGGAGCGGCACCCGTGTCCATTCCTCCTTATAAGATGGCTACACCGGAGTTATAGGAGCTCAAGACGCTATTAGAGGAGTTTTAGTCAAAGGGTTTCATCCAACCCAGCACTTCTCTATGGGGTTCTCCAATCCTATTGGAAAAGAAGGAAGACATTACCATCATGCTTTGTGTGGATTATCGGAAGTTGAACTAGTTAACGGTCAAGAACCGATATCCCTTGTCGAAGATTGATGATCTCTTTGATCAGCTTCGAGAAGCTTGGGTGTTCTCGAAGATTGACTTGAGACCTAGTTATCATTAGTTGTGTGTTAGACCATCTGATATACCTCTTACATCTTTTTAGAGTAGGTATGGTTGATACGATTATGTGTTTATGTCATTCGGTCTCACGAATGCGCCTGCATTCTTCATGGCACTGATTAACCGAGTGTTCCATCCATACTTGGATTATTTCATGGTGGTCTTCATAGAAAATATCTTAATTTACTCTCACACTCAACATGACCATGCTACCCATCTTGAGATCATTATAAGTACACCGAGAGAGAAATAATTATCTGCTAAGCTCTCAAAATTCCCCTATTGGATGGACGAGATTCACTTCTTGGGTCTTATTATCTTAGAGTCATAAGTATCAGTCGTCCCAGAGAAAGTGTTAGTAGTAGTTTCCTGGGAGCAGCTGAAGAATGCATTTTAGGTATAGAGTGTTATAGGGATAACTAGTAACTACAAACGTTTCATACATGACTTTTCACACTTAGCAACACCACTGACGGGTTTGACTAAGAAGGATGCAAGGTTCTTGTGGTCAGATTCTTGTGAGTCAGCCTTTCAGGTGCTGAAAGGGAGGTTGAATTCTGCACCGATACTAGTCTTTCCAGAGCCAAGAAAGAGATACATTTTTTATTGTGATGCTTTAGGTATCGGGATGGGAGCTGTGCTTATGTAGGGGGAAGGAGTCGTCATGTACAGGTCTTACCAGTTGAGGCCACACGAGAGAAATTACCCAACACACGATCTCGAGTTGGCTTATTTTGTTCACGCTTTACGCTATTGGAGACATTACCTTATGGGATATCATTTTATGGTTTTCACTGACCACAAAATATTTAAGTACATCTTCACTAAGCGTGACCTAAATTTGATACAGCGAAGGTTGGTTGAGTACCTTCATTACTTTGACTTTGAGCTTTCTTATACGCCTGGGAAAGGCAACACCATGGATGATGCTTTGATCAGGAGGACTCAGATATAGGCAGTTCAGGAGGCCCTTAGTGAGTGAAAACTTATGGCTATATTCTCTAAGATGCATTTGGAGATGCACAATGGACAGGGGAAGCTGTTTCTTTCTTCTGAAGCTGTTACCTCTACTATTCTTGATCGAGTGAGAATGAGGCAACTATAATATTCTAAATACCTAGTTCTATGAGAAAGTGTGTCAGGAGAGGACCCTATTCCTGGATGGACCATAGGTAAGGATGAGATCTTGCGTTTCCAGGGGTACTTATGGGTGCCATCAGACATACGCTTGGAGATGATGTGGGAATTTCATTCCTCATTTTGGGAAATTCATCCTGGTGTCACCAATATGTATCATGATCTACACTATTAGTATTGGTGGATTAGTATTAAAAGAGATGTTTCTGGTTTCGTCATGAATTGTTCCACCTGTTAGCAGGTGAAGGCGGAGCATCAACGACCACTACGACTTTTTCAGCAGTTACCCATTCTCGAGTGGAAGTGGAATGATGTCGCGATGGATTTTGTGATAAGTTTACCGAAGTCACCTCGAGGGAATGATGCAGTATGAGTTTTCATTGACAGACTCACGAAGGTTTCTCAATTCTTTCCAATCAAGGAAACCTTCAGTTTTGATGAGCTGGGATGGTTGTACATCCATGAGACTGTATGTTTACATGGAGTTTCACACTCCATTGGTTCAGACAGAGATGCACGTTTTACTTCTCAGGTCTGGTAGGGGCTTGAGAAGGCCTTGGGTACACATGTACTTTTGAGTACAACTTACCATCCCCAGAAAGATGGCCAGTCCGAGCATACAATTCAGGTTCTTGAGGACATGTTGTGAGCATGAATTCTGGATTTTGGAGGTTCTTGGGAGAAGCACATACCTCTTGTAGAGTTTACCTATAATAATAGTTTTCAAGAAACTATTCAGATGGCACCTTATGAGGCTATGTATGGTACGCCAAGCCGATCACCTTTATGTTGGCTGGAGGTAGAAGAGGTAGCTATGCTGGGACCTTATCTTGTTTAGGAGACCACAGAGAAGATAGAGTTGATTCAGAAGAGGATTTATACTGCACAGTCATGATAGAAATCTTATGCTGATAAGCGGAGATGACCTCTGGAGTTCGAGGTCAGGGATCAGGTTTTCCTACGTGTCACACCGAGGTTGAGTCATAGAAGGATTAGGAGATAGGGTATACTTTCACCAAGGTACGTCAGGCCGTTTAAGGTGCTAGTGAGAGTTGGTCCAGTTTCCTATCGGTTGCAGTTACCTCAGAGGTACCGGGCTATGCATGACCCCTTCCACGTTTCTCAGCTTAGACGTTACTTCTCAAACCTGTATCATGTCTTCCAACTTGAGGAGGTTAAGTTGGAAGTGGATGAATCTTTTGAGGAGCATCTTATTCAGACTTTCTATTGAAGTAAGAAGGTTCTCCATGGCTGGTTTGTTCCTCTGGTGTGAGTGCTATGGAAACATGAGAAAGTGCAGGATGAGACTTAGGAGAGAGAGGCGGATGTATGATCGCAGTGGCCATAGATGTTTGGGGTTTCTTCTTTTACACGGCCTTGCTAGGGAAATTAGGGGATGAATTTATTTAAGGGGAGAATTTTTCAAGAACCTGGATCTTCTTTTTAGGTATTTTTTCCTTTTCTGGTCATTTTTGAGAAAAAGAGAAATTTCTAGAAATTTTTGAAGTACACGCCATGTACTTTATGTGTACACACTGTGTACTCGGTTACTGCGGGTAGTCGTGTGCTGGCCATGTAGAGGCCTTACACACGACCATGTGTGGCGACCTGGAGGATGCCTAAAGCAAGGCTCGGTAACGGAAAGTACATGACATGTACTTCAAAATTACACGCCATGTACTTTCTTTTTTTCATTAAATGTACCGGGGTCACGTCTAATCGCCAGAAAGGCCTTCTTCTCGACCTAGTTCGTCCGAGAGCGCCCATATGACCATGATCTTTCTCCGAGCCCCCAAGCGAGCATTTTATCTACGATTATACCATCTTCAATTGCATTGGGATCACCTTAGTAAGATCTTCCTTCTGATAGAGCTTCGTTTCATGATTCCTCCTCCTTCTCAAGTTATCATCCATTGAAAAGTTTAGACGTTTTGTAGATCTACGGTGTTATTGGGTGATTCAAGGCTTAAGGTTCACTTATAGTGATCTCCCAACACTAAGGTAGGTGGTTTGTGCCTTTATGTTGAAAGTCTTTGAGTAATATGTGTAATTTTGTCCAATACACTTGAACGGGGTATTGCAAGTTTACTGTTTTAACCCTGTCAATTGCCTTCCATGCTTGTATGCTTGAGTAGAGGTTAATTGAATGTGAATAAGGTTGATTGCTATGATTTGGAAGTGATTTCCCTTTCATGTTCTGTTTATGACCGTTTGGTCCTGTTTATCCTATTAGGATTCCTTGATTTTTTCCCATGCCCAGTACTATAGGATGGAGTGAATATTTGATTTGACATGCTTGATATGTTGTAGACTGTTTAGCCAAGTAGTTCTTGAGGTTTACTTTGTCCATATTTCATTTCTATGCTCGTTTGACTTACACAGGGCCGTGAGAACCTGGTGTAGTAGACTATAAGGGGAATTGACCATGTGAGCTTCCTCAGAGAGTCTTTAACCACTTTTGACTATAAGGGTAATTGACCGTGTGAGCTTCCTCATAGAGTCTTTATCACTTTAGAGAATAAGAGGAATTGAGTGAGAGTTCTTCCTCAGAGAGTCTTTATTACATACTTGTAATTTGAACTAGAGGGGTAGACTATGTGTGCTTCCTAGAGGGTTGCTTGTGTTTCTAGGTTGGACCAGAGGGGATAGGTTGTGAGTACTTCCCAGATGGTTAACTGTTTGTATTTTCTTGCTGAATTAGCTATTTACTTGATATATGAAACTGAATTCTTTGAAAATATAGATTGTTTACTGCTGATTACTTCCTTGTTTGCTGCTTCCGGTTATTTATTACCTACCCTATATTTACTGACTATTAGGCACATATATTGTGGTGGTTGCCTACTGGGATTTAGTCTCACACCCTGTTTGGGCCATGGTTTTGGTCCCAAATAGATTATATTGATGCAGGTATAAATAAGGGAAAGTGCCCTTCTACTTCAGCTACTTGAGTGCTGTAGAGATGGAGATCATGGGACTAAGTTGAGTCTTGTGATGCTAAAGAGTTGTCATCTGTCTTTCTTTTGTTCTTTGGTTTAATACTGTTTGTATTCCAGCATTGTGATTTTTTTGGCTTCTTTCTTAGACATATGTATCAAGCATCCTTCATATATATATATATATATATCTGTGTGTGTGTCTGTGCTTCAGTTTATTAATTCTAGTCTTCTGTTATTTCCTTCTGTATGGATTATTACTTCTTCCGCTATTGTATATCTATTTTACTTTCGCTGTGTTACTCTTCCAAGGAGGGCATAGTTTCCTCACTATCACACCCAAGGTCCTCGCTGATAGTCGGTAGCCTTTGGCATTTAGGGAAATGCGCTTGAGGCCATGTGACCAACTGGGTACGGAGCACCTCTGGGCAGCTTCCAGAACTGGGAAATTATAATTGGAGGCACATGAGTTAAGGGATACATCCCAATAGTTTCTACTTTTTAGTATTTACAAGAATTCTACTCCTCCTCCATTATAAATGGGAATTCACTCTACCCACTTCCTCACAACTTCCAAGCTATTGGATCAGAAAAATCCTGAAAAAATAAATTTAAAAATTAAATCCTATCATCCTATAATCCTCACTTTTGGAATAAATCCAACCAAGGAAGTTCTTTAGTGCAAACCAAAAGGAGTTACCCAAAGAAGAGGTAATGTCCATCAATGTGCATTTTTGTTTTGTTTCCTTAGAAACCCCATTAAATTATTATTATACCATAATTATATAATAACATAAGTTTAATAAATATAATGAGATGTTTTTTTAAGGTTATGACCTACACCTATACACACTTCAATCAAATGGGTTAAGAAATCATTATTTGTGGGTACGATAGATTACCTCCTCGTAAAATGATGTCATTCATTTTTATATTACCACCTATCATGGTTGGAAATAATGATGTAGATAGTATTTATATATTATATTTATGACATTTATAATATAATTATACTTCTAAAGTCATTATATCATATACATCCTCTTTATATTTCATACCTTAGGGGATACGATAACGTTGTTCGTGTGTACGAGGGACTACCGCCTCACGAGTTGATGTGTAGCATTTTTCACTAACATTTTACATGAAAATTAATAAGGGTAACTAAAATGAATATATATTATATAAATTAAATAATTATTATATTCATGACATAATTATCTTTTTGAAAATATAATATATCATTTTATTCTTACCATTTCACACACTGAAAAAGTGATAACGTCGTTTGTGGATGTGTGAACTACCGCCTCCTCAAAGTGATGTGATTCATTTTTCATAAAAATAATTATATATATAAGTATGAATGATTAAATAATATGGTATTTATGATATAATTATCATTATAGAAAGATAAAATGTTACTTACCTTCTTTCCATAATTATAATTGAAAATTGAAGCGTTACTCATGTGTACCTACGACCCACCGTCTCCATGATCATAATGTTAGTTCATTTTTCATAACCATCTTCCATGATTGGTTTTAAAAGAATAAATTATGTATATACATGATGATTATTTCATGATTTTTATTCTTTATATGTTTAAATATTGAACTTTTTTACCATAGTCAACCTATCTAAGTTGTTTTTTACACACAAGCCGAATATAGTCAAAACATCCGACTTAAACTTAATTGATTATGTAATTGTATATAAATTGTTAATAAGTGAAATAAAATTGATAATAAAATTTAATAATTTTCTCAAAAAATTAAATAATTAACATATGTTTATTATTTAGGAATATAAAGACACACATGATGAACCCGACTCAAGGCAAGGTACTTCATCTCGATTTCCTTTTGTTGAGACATATTTTTATGTTATACACCTTTATTATTTTATAAGGTGTATATATAGACCATTTGACATGTTATATCTTGAATTTATATATTATAATTAAATTTAATATTTTTTATAATGTTATTATTTCATGGGTTTTATTATTTGTGTGTTTTTCATGTGATAAGGGACTCTTCTCTTAAAAATCATCTTTTAAAGTTTTCCATTAAAATCCTTATATTCTTTGTCCACATTTTTAAAATTATTTTATTAAAGTTTTATATAGATTTAAAAGATTTATAAAGTAAATTTAATGTCTATTTAATTTATTTCAATGGGTTTAAAAAAGGAATATTTTTATGTGTTTTATACGAAATGTTTCGACAAATGAAAAAAGGATGTTCTATTCTTATGTACATGGTGAAAATTATTTTTTCACCACTATAACTCTTATATGATTTCAAGATTCCATTGAAATATTACATGTCTTCTTAAATGTAAAACCATATTTTCCCATTTTTTTGGAATCTGGTATTGAAAATTGGGTTTCAATGAAAATGGTGTTTTGGTATTAAAAATGGGTTTAAAAATATGATATTTTTATTCAAAAGTGTTCTTCATATGAGTTTAAAAGATTTTTTCAAAGGGTTTTATTATGAAAGTGTTTTATTCATGAAATGGTACTTGATCATTTCATAAAAAACAGGTGAGACCAATATATCTTATATGAAGGGTTGAACCCCATTATAGCTCATGGGTGAGCCTGATATAGCTTATACGAATGGTTGAGCTCCATTATAGCTCATTAATAACGGGTGAGCCCAATACATCTTATACGAAGGGTTGAGCCCCATTATAGCTCCTGATTTAGCCTTATATATCTTATATAAAGGTTTATCCCTATTATATCTCTCTAATGAATTGGGTAATGATTATATTGGATGTCATATGTATGGTAATTCCATTTAAAAGGGGTTTTGAAGGGTTTTAATAAAGTGATGATCTAAGTTACCAAAAGAGGTTTTAATTCCTTACTATGTTTTTTAGAAAATATGTGTGTGTTTTTTATTTTTAAAATGTTTTATTTATTTATATTAAATAAAATTTATGTATAGTTAATTATTTCATGGATTTTCATGTTTTTACTGAACTAACAGTTTCCTTTCCTTTTTCCCACACTAATCTTTGTGTGCTCATCCCAAGTTTTTAAAATGATTTCGCAGGATTTTAAGGATGGGTAAAGGAAAGAAAATAATTGAAGTTGAAATTCATGGATATTTAAATGAAAATAAGTCATACTTTATTTTAAAAGTTTTATACTATGGGAAAATGGATACTAATCCGAAGTTTACACTTTGTATTTTATGGTTTTGTTATGTATGAGTAATGGCCTAATTCTATAAAAATATAAACCTAAAAAGATACAAAAATGTAATAGAATAAATTATTTATTAAAAATAAATATTATGTAATGTATAAGGTTAAGGAATTATAAAAAACACATCCCTACACGAAAAATTGGAAATAAAGAGGCATAATATAAAAAAGGAACTTGAATAAAGAGTAGAAGGAGACGATCTCTTACCATGAGAGGGAACTTATAAAAGCTTTGGAGGATCTTATAAATAGATTGGTAATAAAATGGTAGGTATTTTTAGAGGTAAGTTAATATTAAACTCATGCTCAAAGTTTTTTGAGTAAATAGGAATGGGATGTTGGGTAGGTTTTTATAAAAAAAGAGTGTGAAATTCTTTATTAATTTCTAAACTTTGGTTTTTGAATCTATATGATAAATTAATTAAATAGAAAAAAATCATTTTTTCTATAAAAGTGTTGTGGCTTTCATTACTTTATAATTCTAAGAACCAAAATCATTAAAATAACACCTTTGGTGAGTGAAAGTGAGTCATGTTTATAAAGAATTGATTTTAAAACCTTAAAATATAATATAGGTTTTAGAGGATTCATCAAGGGTTTATAAAGTTAAAAAAATAACTTCAAAAAAAATTATTTTAAATGATAAATATAAATTTGGTCATATATTAATTTTATAAAATTTATTATATCAATTTTGTGCCATTATGATGTCATAATATATACCGTATATTTATACTATATTTACTTTTTTCCCAAAATTAGGATGTCTCAAAAAATTATAAAAAAATCACCAATGATTAATTTTGTCATGATTATTTAAATATTAATATTTATTTTATCAAAATAATTATCTAAATATAATAATTTTCACACTTAAATCAAAATACCTATTTATTGACAAACAGTGGTTTTTATGATGATAATAGTTTTCTAACCAATATAAAAATAATATTTTACTTCATAAAATTATATTATAATTTATTTGTAAATAAATTTTATTTAAAAATATTATTTTATTAAAATAAAATTTGTTTAAAATTTTATTTAATTCATTAAAAGGACTATATTGATTGAAACTATATATTTCCCAAAAATAAAATTTGAGTTTCATCACATGAAAATCTAATTTTTATCAAAATCATTATTTAATAATTTATAAAGTAATAATAAAAAGGATAAATAAAATAATTTATTTATTTAAAATAAAAATATAAAAATTCATACTTTTAGGGTCTACATACATAACCACTTATTACACCAGCATATTCCCTAGGGGTATGATGTTTGATTGTGACACTTTCTTGGGGTGGTTCGATGAACATGGTTTGGGCCATGATCTCAATAAGATTGAACTTATCCCATAAAAAGTTTCTCTCATGCTCTAGTTCTTTAATCTTAGCTTGGGATTGGTCAAGTAAAAATCCCAGTGATTCCATCTCCCTTGAAATCCATGATAAATGGGCTTCATAGGGTACAATCTATTCGCCAAAGGCATTACTTATTTTGTCTATGTCAATTAAAATTAGTCATAACCCCTAATATATACTAGTATTAATGGTCACTATATAATGAATATATTATCAATGGTTGTTATTCTTAATTATATTTTAAATATAATAGTATATAACTTATAATGGTAAAAAATAACCAAAATAGTGCATGTGTTTTCTATAACATCATTACTTAATATGGAATTTATTCATTTTAAAAGGGGGTTCTTAATAGTTCATGTCATTAAATTCTTCCCCAATTTAGAAATTTCACCCTTGAAATTTTATGTCATAAATTAAAATAGATGAGATTACTTCTGTTTCATCGCTTTTTGTGGTTCCCATTTTGATTCCTCAAACATGTGGTTTTTCCACAACACTTTGACCAGGTGAGTTATCTTGTTTTGTATAACTTTGTCTCTATGACATATGATCTTCATCGTTAGCTCCTCATATGAAATATCATTCTATAATTTCACAGTCTCTAGATTTAGTACATGTGAAGGGTCTTCTATGTACTTAATCAAAAACTATATATAAAACAAATCATGTACTTGAGATAGGTTCAGTGGGAGTTCTAGTGGATAGGCCACAAATCCGATGTGATCAAGGATCTCAAAGGGAATGACGTATCTTGGAATAAGATTTAATTTCTTCCCTAACCTCTAGAATTTATTTCATGAAGAGATATGAAGGAACAATTTATCTCCAACCTTAATCTCCAGGTATCAAAAATGATTTTTTACATAGATTTTATGTTTTATTTTTACATATTTCATATGATGTTTAATGGTTTTAACCTTCTCTATCATCTTTTGGATAAGTTCTGGTACCATTAACTTTCTCTCTCCAAATTTATCCCATCATGTTGGAGTTTGACAACTTTTCTCATAAATAATGTTTAGACAATAAAAATACATACGTTAATTACATTTTAATGTTATTAAATGTTCATTTTTGATCTTATGGGCCTGAGTTAGTGAATTTTAATTTTGAACATCCATTCTCATCATTCACACACTTCATGCCTAATGTACACCAATTTAGGCCCAATGATTCATATAATTTTAAGGAATGTAATTATACATATTTTAATTTTATATTTTGGTAAATTGATCTAAACTTAAATATGAACATTTTTCATTCCGGGATCAATGGAGGATTCATAAAGGAAGATGGGGGTTTTTGGTGATGAAAGGAAACAATTCTTTAGAAGGAAGATTGGACACCATCCCACTGATGAGAATGTGGGGACCATAATAAAAACCCAATGAATCCCAAATTTCATGGGATGATAGAAGTCACATATAGGAACACATAATGCCTTAGTATACAGTGATAATTCTTCCTCCATTGTTGTTATTCAGGTGGAACAATTTAGAGATAAAATTATGGGCCAGATTATGCAGCCCAGAAAAACAGCCCACCAATTCAATCATATCGCGGAAAACACATATCCATTTGGGCAGATATTTTAGAGAGAGCTATAAGACATCCTGATATTAACTTTTTTCTTATATGGATCACTCCAATTATTCCATCTAGAAGTCCATTTAGACATGTCTGTTCGGTAGATGAAAGCTGGATGCCACCTTGGGTCAAGGATAAAGAAGTCCTCTCTCCCTTACTTTCCACCACCCTAGGCCTACCATAATCAAGTTGTATGATTTGTACTATTGGGAGTTCTACCCATGCCTCTTGAGATTCATATTTAAGGCAGTGGTGGTGAAATGGGTTTAGAATCCTTAGAGCTTTGTTTTCATTGTAATGTTATTATGTCGATTTGGATTTGTAACGTTCTTCTTTCTCATGTAAGTCATTCAAATCACCTTAGTTCTTAATAAAATTTCTTCCTTTACTTTTATTATATTTGTATTCTTATCACTTTTATATATTTTCCTTCAGGTGTGAATTTATTCACACCATACCTTGTGATATGCTTCACACAATGATGGAGTGATTGCTTTCTTTTTATTGTTTTTTTACTTCTCCAATTCCTCCCTCATGAGTCAACTTTCCGCTTCCATTGAAACCATATAATCAATGGAGGGATAACCCACTTATGGGTTGATACAAGGTAGTATCAAGGGGATGTATTGTATTTTATTTATCACCCCATTAATTTATAATCACTTTTTTTAATTGAGATTTTTATTTGATGATTTTAAAACTTCTTCATCCTTGATGAATTTAAGGCCACACACTTAAAGTGATAATACAGACCTTTACCTTGAAGTTCTCAAAACTTTGATCCTTAAATTGTATAGTGATTAGTATTAATGGGTGTAGGTATTAAACCGGTAAGTGATGATGTTGTTTGATCTTCTTAAATGAACCCATCTCAAATATAAGAAATTGAAATCATTAAAAAAGGGATTCATCCAATCCACCCCAAGCGATAACCTAGGATCAACTAATTATCTTAATTTCAATTAATTTAAATATATTATTGATACCCTAAAACCATCTAAAATAAACCCAAGTTGGACAGTTTATATCCAAAAACAATCCATAGAATGTACGTGTCTGTAGGTTACTTCTTAGGTCTCTGAGGATTTGACAACCCAAGCAAAACTACATGGACCATTATACCTTCATCTCTTGGGTAAATTTGAGCATGAATAAAATTTTGGAATCGTTTTCAGGGACCCAAGTAATTCATCTCAAAACCCATTCTATTCTCCCCCATTTCTTCTATTCTCACCCAAGATATCTTATCTTTTACCTTTCTCATTTTTTCTTCTTTTGGCGCATGTCTGCCTACAATCATGATCAATCAAACTGTCTAGTTAGGGTGGATAGTCCTAGGCTTGGGGAGTAAAGTACACCAAGGGAACTCTTTCCATTAGATCCTAATATTATTAATACTCCAGAGTCAAAAATTGAGCCCATTTCAATGGAAGGTCTTCAAATAAACCAACTCATAAACCCGGGTGGGAACCAAAATGGAAACCCAAATGAGGCAGCCCCAAACTTGGGGAATATAGTTGATCAAACCATGAATGAAGAGGAGATTCCAACAACATATTTAAACCCCATGTCCTAAACCACCTTCCCAAATTCCTTGTAATGGAGTCTGAAATTCCTTACCATCATGTTAAGGAGTTCAATGACATTGTAGAAACCATGTGTCCCCCACATCGACTAGAATCAGCTAAGTTTTGGCTATTTCATTTTTCTTTAAAGTATTGAGCTAAAAATTGGATAAACAATTTTATACCATCATCCATCAACTCTTGGGACCAACCACAAAAATGATTCTAAAAAAATACTTTCCCCACCACAAAACAATTCCACTTAAAAAGAGTATCCAAAACTTTTTAAAAAAAGAGGGAAAGTCATTCTATGAAACATGGTAGAGGTTCAAAGACACTCTGAACATGTTTCCACACCATGGTTTTTTTTTATTCATGAACAAGTGTGAATTTTCTATGAAGGGTTGGGTCCATGGAACAAACAATTCATTGACATGATGTGTAATGGAACCTTTAAAAACAAAGACCCAAATGATGCTTACGTGCATTTGGAAAGCCTTGCTGAACAAAACCAAAGATGGGGAACTTCAACTTATTCTGAAAATCCACAAAGAACTAATTGAATTCATACAATTAGAGAAGAGGAAATCCTTAGAGCTAAACTCGCAACACTCCCTATGAAGGTTGAAGAGATAGAGCTTAGGAAAGTCCATGAAATCCAAACTGTAGAACCTGTTTGCACAATTTGGGACAAATATGACCATAGGACAGACAAATACCAAACTATTCCATCCATCAAGGATGTTATTTTAGGAGGACCCCCAGTAGAAGTAAATGATTTGAACTTTCAAAAGCCTAAATACCAAAACAACTTCAACCCAAGGTATAATGACCACCCAGGCTTCCCTGGAAAGATAACCAACAACCTAGCCAACGACAGGGACAAAATCCATACCCCCATCAGAACTACCAAACCCATAACCAGTTCCAAACCCAATCTATCCAATACCAACAACCACCGATCCATTTTCAAAAAACCATCCCACCTCCAAAATATCCCCCTGGTATAAACCAATCTTTTCAAGAACCAACCCAAACTGTTCCAAAAAGCCTACTATAACAACTATGAAAACAAATGGAAAGGATGAACTCAGAAGTCTCTTCCCTAAAAAAAGAACTTCAAACCATCAAAACTGGAAATACACCCATGCCTACTCAGGTGGTACCATCCTTGACTTCAAGGATAGAGTAAATTTGTACTCAAACAACTCATGAACAACTAAAGGCTGTGACTGTTTTAAGAAGTGGGAAATCAATTGAGAAACCTAAACAAATAAGTCAAAAACTATGTGGAGCTTCAAACTCTAATGAAAATTCAAATGAACCACAAGATAAAACTGAGGAAACTGATAACAATGTGAAAGAAACTACTCTTAAACAAACAACCCCACAACCTGCACCATTTCCTCAATGCATGAGGGGGAAAACCAAGCCTAAATTAAATGAAACATTGAGGGAAATATTATCACAAGTCAAGTTGAACATTCCAATTTTTGATTCCATTCAAACCATTTTTGTATACTCAAAATACCTTAAGGACTTGTGCACTTTTAAAAGAAAATTTTCACATAAAAACCAAGTCCTTTTGGCTTCTAATGTGAGTACCACCATTCAAAGGACCATTCCTCCTAAGTTGAAAGACTCGGGTTTCCCTTACATAAATGTTGAACTAGGAGAGAGAAAAGTTTCCAAGGCCTTGTGTGACCTAGGTGCTAGTGTCAATATCATCCCCTATGTTGTGTACTTCTAGTTAGGCCTAGAAGAAATCCAACCCACATCTGTCACATTTCAACTTGCTGATCATAGAACTAGGGTTCCAAAGGGGATTTTAGACGACGCTATGGTAAAGGTTAAAAACTTCATCTACCCTAATTATTTCATTGTCCTTGACAACCATACAAAAATAGGAAATAAGGAACAAAACCAAATCATCCTTGGTTGTCCTTTCCTTGCAACAATCAACTCTGTTATCCGAGTTCGAAATGGGAACATGACCATCACCTTTGGAAACATGATTCGAGACTTGAACATTTATAATGCAAGCTCAAAAATAGGGTATGATGAGGACATTCATGAAGTAAAAATGATAGGAAGCACTGATAATTAATCCATAGAACATAAAGTAATATTTGATGGATGTTTAAGTCACGATGAGATTGATTTCATTTTTTCAAATGAAGGAAGTTTATTTCCTTGGCTTGAATCATTTTCAGATTTCTCTTATGATGAAGTCTTAGGTCCAACAATCAGTGAAACCTTTCAGGAAACCACTTTCATGGAGATCACTCCAACTTTCATCCCTAAATCTGATCAAGATGATCTATTAGCTGAAACTTCTACATGTGGGGAATCAATCCTATCTAAAACTCTAGGAAACAAAATTGATCTTGATCCAATGTTTCAATATTCTGCTAAAATTATGAACCAAACTGATCTTGAATTGAAGGGACTTCCCGCTGCACTCAACTATGCCTTCTTATGGGACAATCAAACAAATACTATTGTCATTTATTATTCTCTTGATGAAAATCGTGATAGGTTCTTCTAGATGTCCTTACAAAACATAAGAAATCCATTGGTTGGACCCTATCTGATATTCCTGGGATTAGCCCACTTATTGGGACTCATAGGATTGTTCTGGAATCTGATTCAAAGCCATGTTGTCAACCTCAACAGTGACTCAATCCTAATCTCATGGAAGTAGTGAGAAAAGAACTTCTGATATTGTTAAAATCTGGTATCATATATCCCATAGCTGAGAGTGAGTAGGTCAGACCAATCTATGTGGTTCCCAAGAAGGTAGGAATCACAGTGATAACCAATAAGGATGAAGAGATTCTTCCAACTAGGGTGAGCAGTGGATGGAGGGTCTACATTGAATATAGGAAGCTAAACTCATTCAATAAGAAGGACCATTTCCCCTTACCATTCATTGACCATGTCCTTAAGAGAGTGGCAGGTCATTCTTTCTACTATTTCTTAGATGGGTACTCGGGGTATAATCAAATTGAGGTCTCCCTAGAGGATAAAGGGAAGACTAAATTCACATGTCCATTCAACACCTTTGCCTTTAAACGCATGCCCTTCAGGTTATGCAATGACCCTGGAACCTTACAGTGGTGCATGATGGGAATATTCTCAGACATGTTATGGGACTTTCTTGAGGTATTCATGGATGACTTATCTGTATTTGGGGATACATTTTAGAGATGTCTTAGGAATGTGGAGAGAGTTTTTTCCAGATGTGAAGAAATGAATCTGGTCCTAAACTGGAAAAAATTCTATTTCATGGTTCAACCGGGATTAGTCTTTGTCCATATAGTCTCGGGTAGGGGGATTGAAGTTGATAAATCCAAGTTTGACATCATTTTCCACCTTTCATCACCCAAAACGTTCAAGGAATTGGGGTATTTATTAGAAAATGATGATTTCTATAGAAGATTCATCAATGACTTTAGTTCAATATCCCATACCCTTTATGGTCTCTTAGTAAAGGATGCTCTATTTGTTTGGACAGAAAGCTGTGAGGGTTTATTCTCAACCCTCAAATCCTCTATCACCTCTCCTCCCATTATAAAATCTCCAAATTGGAACCTTCCTTTCAAACTTATGTGTGATTCCAATGACTTTACTGTAAGAGATGTGTTAGGAAAACATTGTGATAAAACTCATTATGTCATTGCTTATGCAAGAAAATCCTTAAATGATGCCCAAATAAACTACACAACCACTGAAAAGGAGTTACATGATATTTTGTTTTCCTTAAATAAGTTTAGGTCATACCTCTTAGGATCCCCCATCACTGTGTTCACTGAACATTATGCACTAAAATACCTCTTCCAAAAACAAGATGCTAAGGCTAGACTGATTAGGTGGGTCCTTCTCTTACAAGAATTTGACCTCACAATCAAGGATAAAAAGGGTGTTGAAAATGTTGTAGTTGATCACATCTCTAGGATGGAATTCAAAGGAAAATCAAATCACCTTTCTGTGTCTGATTCATTTCCTGATGAACACCTATACTCTGTGAGTGACTGCCTTTGATATGCCGACATAGCCAATTTCTTAGTTATAGGAGTCATTCCAAAATTCTTAGGGACTCAAGCTCAAAGGAAATTCTTTTCTAATGTTAGACACTATGTATTTGATGATCCATACCTCTATAAGTTCTGCACTGACCAAGTCATTAGGAGGTGTGTCCCAGAATCTGAACAAGAGTCCATCCTTAGATTCTATCATAGTGAGGCATGTGGAGGTCACTTTTCCTCTAAGAAAACATCTGCTAAGATTCTTTAGTGTGGTATCTTCTGGACCACCCTCTCAAGGGACTCTTAAACATTTTGTCAAAGTTGTCCTAAGTTTCAACAAGTATGGTCAATCGTAAAAAGGAATCAAATGCCACTCACTCCCATATTAGTGATTGAAATATTTGACTGTTGGGGAATCGATTTCATGGGTCCCTTCCCAAACTCTAGGGTATACCTCTATATCCTTTTAGCTGTTGATTATGTCTCAAAATGGGTTGAATCCATTCCCACCAAGTCTAATCACCATCATGCTATGATCTTATTTCTAAAAGAGAACATATTTTCTCGATTTGGAATTGCTAGGGCTATAATTAGTGATCGAGGAACCCATTTATGAAACCGTCCATTATCTTCACTCATGTCTAAGTAAGGGATTTCTTATAAAGTTTTCACTTCATACCATCCTCAAATCAATGGTCAAGCTGAGTTAGTAAATAGGGATATTAAGAATATTCTTGAAAAAACATTCAATCCTTCTAGGAAATATTGGTTCGAGAAACTCTTGGATTCTCTTTGGGCATATCGTACAACATAAAAAACCATCCTAGGAATGTAACCATATAAGTTGGTTTATATAAAAGCATGCCATTTACCTATTGAAATTGAACATAAGGATTTTTGGGCAATTAAGAAAATGAATTATGACCTATCATTGGACGAAACAAAATGAAATTAGATCTCAATGAACTTGAGGAACTTAGGATGGAGGCTTATGAAAATTCAAGGATCAATAAAGATAAAGTACAAGCCTATGAATATCGAAATCTTAAAACCAAACACATTGTACTAGGTAAACCTATTCTCTTTTATAGTTCTAAAATTCATTTACACCCGGGAAAGTTGAGGTCTAGATGGTTAGGTCCATACATAGTGCATAAGGTGTACCCCCATGGGGCTATAGAAATTCAAGATCCCACCAATGGTCAAACCTTTAAAGTTAATGGTCATAGATTCAAACCATTCATTGAACCATTCCAAAAAAATGAAGTTGATGAATAATTTTGTGAACCAACCTTCAATGAGGAAAATACTTAAATAATTAAGGGTCTAAGTCGAGCTAGTGGCATTAAACCAAAGCGCTGTATGGGAGGCAACCTGTAGTTTTCATCTTTGTGAATCATCTTTTTAAAAAAAATAGGATCAATGAATTGTCTTGATATTTAAAAAAATAGATTGTTGACCTGTTCTTCTATTATGAGTATGAATGGGTACGAAAGGGGAGTGTCATATTCATCCATGTCACGTGGTGTGATCCTTGAGTAATACCTTACCCAGAAATTTTAAAAGAAGACAATATATCATCATTTTATTTTATTTTATTTTTATGTTTTTTTAGGTTAAAATAAAAATACAAAATAAATAAATAAAAATATAATAGTAAAAAAAAAATGGACACGTCGTAGGTTATGGGTCGAACCTCGTACAACCGGCGAAGCCACAGAGACTCAAACCCGGGACCCACAGGAGATAGGGGCACACGCTTACCACTGACCTATGACTTATTGTGCTTCCTTATTCTATAATTTATATATATATACTTATATTTTACTTTATATATATATTGTTTTGTTTTGTTTGTCTGTTTGTTTGTTTTTCCTTTTTTCCACTAGGGAATTCTCAGAGTGACATCGAGATCAAGGGATTAAATGAGAGCAACAAGAATTTAAACTTCAACCACCAGGTGACTTCATTCCATGATCCTCATTTTCAATTTCCATTTTGAACTCCCATTCTATGCCTCTACCCACTCCTAAATTTTCTTTTCTTTAAACACTGGGGACAATGTTATTTTACGTTGGGGGGGGAGATAAAATAAAATTGCTTTTGTGTCAAAGAAATAAATGATTTGAAAAAAAGTGTTCCTTAATGGAAGGAAAAATTTCTTTAACCTTGAACATTATAATAGACATTGTACACTTTAAAACTAAATATCAAATAATTTAGCATGCCCTGATTTTAATTTTAATCCATGTATAATTTCATGAGCATAGATTTTGGAAAGTGTGGTTGTCTAATGTGATATTTCATGTTTTATATTTTCATCCAAATAAAAAAAATCACAACACACGTCCTTTGGATAGAGGGGTATTAGTTTGAGTTCATGGGGTCCCCCAAATAAATAGCATAGTTTTGGTGATCATTTTTGTTATTATATGAGTATTCAATAATTTTTTTTAAAAAACAATAAATTTTCACGTAGAGTAATGAAATGACCTAATGCGTGGCTTTCAACACTTGGGGATCGTGGATCCATAGTTGTCTCACCCAGAGTTAGTAATTTTATCTCTATTTTTGGTAATTTGAATTTGTTTTTGACTGAGTTAACTCGATATGATTCCCGATTATGTGGGCTTCACTTGGTTCCCTAAGGTCTTTGAGCCTAAGAGTCATCAGCAAAGTCTCGCTACAGGGGTTGACTCTTTAGTGCCATTTCAATTACCATGGAAAAATTGAAAAAACAAACAAAAATACAATAAAAAAAATTTGAATACTCATCTTAATATTGAAATGTGATTCCACCTAGTGCTTCCATAATTTCCCTCTTGAATAAAGATGAACCCCATGTCTAATGTGATGCACAACACATCATCTCCCTTAATTGATATTGGATGAAATATGGAGATAAATTTGAACAAAGGAATGGGCTTGGGATTGGGATATTCTTATGAAAATATCCTGTATTAAAATATTTTTATGGGTTTCATGATTGTTTGGTATAAGGGTTTTTTGTGATCATTGTGTATTAAAATGTTCTTGGAAAAGGGAATTCGAATTTCATATTGTTGAGATACATTTTTCTCGGGACTAGAAAATCTCAAGTTGGGGGGGTGTGATTAGCCAATAAAAATACATATGTTAAATTTTAATGGTATTAAATGTTCATTTTTGATCTTATGGGCTTGATTTAGTGAATATTAATTTTGAACATCCATTCTCATCATTCACGCACTTCATGCCTAATGTACACCAATTTAGGCCCAATGATTCATCTAATTTTAAGGAATGTAATCATCCATATTTTAATTCTACATTTTGGTAAATTGATCTACACTTCAATATGATCATTTTTTATTTGGGGATAAATGGAGTATTCATAAAGGAAGATGGGGATATTTGTTGATGAATGGAAACAATTCTAGAGAAGACAGATTGGACACTATCCCACTAATGAGAATGTGGGGCCCACAATAACGACCCAATGAATCCCAAATTTCTTGGGATGATATAAGACACATATATAAACATATAAGTCTTCATAAGGCAATGCTAATTCTTCCTCCATTGTGGTTATTACGGTAGTCCAATTTAGAGATAAAATTCTGTGCTAGATTCTGCAACCCATAAAAACATCCCACCAATTTAATCATATATTGGAAACCACATATCCATTTAGGCTGAAAGTTTACAAAGCGATAGGATAAATCCGTATCTTCATGTTTTTATTATATGGATCACTCTAATTAGTCGATATAGAAGGACATTTAGACACATCTGTTTAGTGGATGAAAGCTGGATGCCACCACGGGTCAAGGATAAAGAAGTCCTCTCTCCCTTACTTTCCACCACCCTAGGCCTACCATAATCAAGATGTATGCTTTGTACTATTTAGAGTTATACCCATTCCTCTTGATATTACTATTTAAGGAAGTGGTGGTGAAGGAGTTGAGAATCCTTGGAGCTTTGTTTTCATTGTAATGTTATTATGTCAATTTGGATTTGTAACGTTCTTATTTCTCATGTAAGTTGTTCGAATCACCTCAGTTATTAATAAAATTTATTCCTTTCCTCTTATTATATTTTTCTTCATATCAATTCGATATCATTTAATTAAGGTGTGAATTTATTAACACCATACCTTGTGATATTCTTCACACAACGATGGAGTGATTTCTTTCTTTTTATTATTTTTTTACTTCTCCAATTCCTCCCTCGCGAGTCTACTTTTCGCTTCCATTGAAACCATAGAATCAATAGAGGGCTAACCCACTTATGATTTGATCCGAGGGAGTATCAAGGGTATGTATTGGATTTTATTTATCACCCCATTAATGTATAATCACTTCTTTTAATTGATATTTTTATTTGATGATTTTAAAACTTCTTCGTCCTTATTGAATTTAAGGCTACACGCTTCAAGTGCTAATATGAACCTTTACCTTGAAGTGCTTAAAACTTTGATCCATCAAGTTTATAGGTGATTAGTATTAAAGGGTGTAGGTATTAAACCAATAAGTGATGATGTTTATTGATATTCTTAAATGAACCCATCTCAAATATAAGAAATTGAAATCATTAAAAAAGGGATTCATCCAATACACCCCAAGCGATAACCTAGGATAAACTCATTATCTTAATTTGAATTAATTTAAATATATCAGTGATACCTTAAAACCATTTAAAATAAACCCAAGCTGGCCATTTAATATCCAAAAACAATCCATAGGATGTACGTGTCTGTAGGTTACTTCTTAGGTCTCTGAGGATTCGACAACCCAAGCTAAACTACAAGGACCGTTCCACCTTCATCTCTTGGGTAAATTTGAGCGTGAATCACATAACCTCATAAGGTACCATTTTAATGCTAAAATGGAATGTTTTACTATATTATAACTCTACTAGGGGAAGGTGGTGATCCCGACATCCTTGGAAATACATTGATGATGATCTCAGCATATCCTCTAGAGTTTGAATGGTCCTTTTATACAATCCATCCATCTTAGGGTAATTAGAAGTATAAAAAATAAACTCTTTATCCAATTATTGTTGAAGGCTTATCAAAATTCTCAAGGTAAACCTTAGATCTATATCAGATACAATAGAGAGTGGAACTCTATGTAGTCTTACCACTTCTCTTATGTATATATTATCAAGTTGTTCAAGAGATAAATATTCCTTGATAACAATGAAATGTGCTGATTTTTTAAGGTGACTGACTAATAAACAGATGGAATTTTTAACTTTAGATGTCCTAGTGATTCCTATGATAAAATACATGGTTATGATTTCCCATTTCCATACTGGCATGGGAAAGTGTTTCATCATTCCCTTAAACTTATTTCATTTAACTTTGACTTGTTGTCACTCTAAGCATCGAGATACAAATTACAAAATCTCCCTCTTAATGTTATCAAACGAGAAGTTTTTATTCATATTTTTATTCATATTAGTAATTCCTAGATAAATAGATAATTATGATCTATGAAAGTTATCTAAAAGTCTCTTCTTCATCTATAGTTTTAATGAGACACATATCCTAGTTCTAAACCTTATAAATCCATCATAAGAAAATTTAAACTCTGGAATATTCACTACCTTTTTATGTAGCACCCCATCATCTTTCCAAGACTCCTTGATCCTCTCAAGAATAGATGGATGATCAGTTATTTAATCAAGGTAAGATAAAGTTCCTCTTATTATTCCCATATCTATCCTTTTCATGTCCAAGAGGATTGGATCCATTTCAATCTTCATCATGGATAGGGTTGTAGGATCCTTTATACTCAGAGAATCTGTCACTTTTTTCACCTCCCTAGGATGGTAATGGATTAAGAAATCATAATACTTGATTATAACTTACCACATTTATTGGTTCATATTTATCTCATTTTGTGTGAATATATACTTGAAGATTTTATGATCCAAATATATGTCACACTTCTCGCCGTAGAGGCAATGTCTCCAATATTCAACATGAAGATTAGTTCATCCAATTATAGATCATGTGTGGGATGGTTTTTATTAAGGATATTTAATTAGTGGGAGGCATAGTCTATCAAATTTTATCTTTCTTGAGTACACAAACTAATCCCTTTTTGGATGAATCACTATAGATTAAAAATCCTTTCCCACTTGTGGTTAATATGGGCAATGGTGTAATGGTTAACCTATTTTTTAATTATTTAAATATCTATTCACATTCATCAGTCCAAAAAAACTTAAATCCCTTATAGTTAGCTTGGTTAGTTGGCTTGAAAATCATGATAAGTTTCTTATAAATTAATGATAGTACCTAGATAATCCAATGAAACTATAGATTTCTATCACATATGTTGGTCTGATCCATCCTTTAATTTCATCCATTTTTTAAGGATAAAAAAATATCCATTTTCCTGTGATAAAATTCCCTAGGAATGTTAGTCTTTCTATAAAAAATCCCACTTACTATAATTCAAAAATAAATTTTCCTTTCACAAAGTCTTCAATACAAAATTCAAATTCTCCTCATGTTCCACCAATATTTTGGAGTATATAAGAATATAATCTCTAAAGACTACCAGTTTTTTTTCAAGGTATTACCTAAACTCTATATTCATCAAGTCCATTAATATTACTATAGAATTAGTGAGTACAAATAGAATCACTATGAACTCAAAGTGCTCATACATTTTATAAAAAGTAGTCTTGGGGATATCCTCCTTCAACTTTGCTGGATAATATCATGAATGAAGATCCACTTTAGAAAAGTACCAAGATCCATGTAGCTAATAAAATAAGTCATTAATCAGTGTAGAGGATACTTGATCTTTACCATGATCTTGTTGAGATAATGATAATTAATACAGAGGCACATTAACCCATCCCTCTTCTTGAATAAGATGAATGATTCACCCCATGGTGAAGCACTTGGGTGTATAAACACTTTATCCATATTCTCCTATAGATTATTATTTAGCTTCTCAAGTTTAAAAACATATATTCTATATATATTCTTATATATTATAAAATCTCCAAGTAAATTATCAATTGAGAACTCAACCTCACAATATGGTGGAAGACCAAACAATTATTCAGGAAACACATCAATATATTTACTTATAATGTGCATGTCATAAAGGATGATCGTTTCGTTAGTCTCAATCATTTGAGAGATATATTCTTGCTCATAAGGAAATAATATCCATACTTGGGATGATGATACCAAAGTAGATTCATCCTACTCCTTGAACTTGTATAGAACCATAGACCTATTTTTGATATAGAGGGTGATTTTCTTCTCTCAAAAATTTATATTAGCTATATACAAGGAAAGAAATTCCATACCCAGAATAACATCAAATTCCATTAAAGAGATCATCATAATGTTCACTTGGAAATTCATCCTGAAAATATAGATAAGAGAGTATTTATATACTTGGGATGTAATAATTTTCTTATTTACCATATTCATTAATATCTCCACTTCCATATTTTGAGGTTGTGTTTAAATAGTTCTAGTTAACTTTTGTGATATGGTAGAATTCATATAGCCACAATCACATAGGATATTTGGAGTTCATGAATAGAAAATAATCCTACCTTTCACTAATTTATTTTGGTTTTAATCATTTACTTTCTCTAAAATAGACCTACGGATGAGAATTTTCTAATTATTAAATATATAAAAGGGAAAATTATTAGCATTGGAGGGATAATTTTTAAATTATATATATTCCTTAACCTATGAATTTATAGGTTTCAATCTAATTTATCCATAATCTATTCCCTAAAATAAGATCTTATGGGAATTTTTTATCTGATCATAATGGTTCATAAGAAGATTGTGAATTTACCAAAGCATATCCCTTGGGAGTGTCAAACTAGGTGTGTATTAAGGAAACTTTTCATGCACCAAGTGATGATCTATTCAATCCCAATTCACCCTTTTTGGGGTTATTACCCCTAGCCACAATTGTTCTAGATCCACACCCACTTGTTGTATCCAGACAATGATGTATTCTCTTAGAAACCACTTACTCTATACTTTACAAAAATTTAGGTATGTGATCATATTTTTAGTCTTATCCATAAGGATTTAACTAGGGTTTTCTAATCCTAATCCCAAAATAACTATTATTTTCTTTAATACCAACTATGACGACCTATATATTTAATACACCTTAATTCACGATTTATTACATAAAGGTACACATAATACAACCCCATAAGATCATAAGGTATAATTTATTTGAAAGAATTATGTACATATAATAATAACTTGAAACATGGTCACAACAATATTATTTATAAACTTCATAACTTGGTCTTATAATTCCACTGCTCTTATAAAACTGTATTGGATAACCTGGGGACGTATATAAGAAAAGGGTGATCTATAAATCCTAGTAAGGGAACAATTAAATCATAACATAAGGTAAACTAGTACATGTTAGTAAATAGAAACATAAAGGTAACATAATTGGGGTGAGAATCATAGACATGAACATATAATCTTGATATAAGATGATAACATAAATGCAACATGGGAATGTGGAAACAACATAAAACATGACACCATAAGCATAAGTCAAGGCCAACTGTTGAGAAATAATAACATAGTGTTCTTAGTATAACTTAATATAAACCATATACGGTATCTCATGAGATAAATATATTACCCAATTCATTGTAAGGATATATAATTTTAATCTCACCCATCACATTCATATTATGTACATGCATAAGTGTGCCACGTAGATTATAAAACATAAGGATGTATTTAATCACTTTTAATACCATTATTAAAAAGTGTGGGTTACATACATGAAATTAACTAATAAATTAATTGTAGGTACATTTAGGTTAATACCCTTTAGTGGAAATGGGGATGGGTATTCACTCCATAAATTTTTGGCATGGAAAATCACAGGATAATTCTGGAAGCAAAACATGGGTTCATTAAGATTCATGGAAGGGTTTAATGAGAGTAAAAGGGGTCTCAAACCACTTTAAAACCATAATGGAAGTAATAGGGATCTATAAAAACATATCCCTACATGAAAAATTATAAATAAAAATTCATAATATAAATAATGAATTTTAATAAAGAGGAGAAAGATTGGATTCATTACATTGAGAGAGAACTTTTAAAATATTGGGAGGAGATTCTTAAGAGCCTGGGAAAACCTTGAATGAGATCTAAAGAGGGAATGGCAGAGTTAATTAATTATAAAAGGGTTTTTGGTGAAGTTTAATGGTAGGTTGTGTGGTTTTGTATATCAAAAGAGTGGGAATTATTTATTAATTACTAAACTTTGGTTTTGGACTCTATATGATAAATTAATCGAAAACACAAACCAACCCATAGTTTTTTCCCATGGTTTCTACAAAAGTGGAGTGGGTTTCATTATTTTATAATAATAATAACCAAACTCATTTAAATAATACCCTTGGTTATGTGTAATTGAGTTATATTTATAAATAAATTATTTTAAAACCATAAAATGTAATATAGGTTTTGGAGGATTGATTAAGGATCTATAAAGTTAATAAAATATCTTAAAAACATTATTATAAAGGAGATATTTATATTTTTCTGTGGATTCTTTTATGGAATTTATTACATCACTTTTGAGACATTATGATGTCATAATACATACCATATATTTATACCATATTTATTTTTTACCAAAAAATTCAGTTGTCTAAGAAAATTATGAAAAATTCACAATTGGATAACTTTAAAAATTATATTAATTTTATTAATATAATTATCTAAATATAAGGATTTATAATTTTAAATAAAAACCCCATTTATTGAAAATTACTAGGTTTTTATGATAATAAGAGTTTTCTGACCCTTATAAAAATTACATTTGACTTCATAAAATTATATTATCATTTATATTTTAAAAAATATTATTTAATAATAATATTTTATTAAATAAAATTTATTTAAAAAATTATTTAAATCATCAAAAAAAAATCTTGATTGAAACTATATATTTCCCAAAAATACAATTTGAGTTTCATCATATCAAAATATAATTTTTATCAAACTCATTATTTAATCATTTATAAAGTAATAATAAAAAGGATAAATATAATAATTATTTTATTAAAAATAAAAAATATAAAAATTCATATGATTAGGGTTTAGATACATAACCCTTTATTACACTAACATATCCCCGAATGGTAAGGTATACCATGATGACACTTTCTTGGGGCGGTTTAGTGAACATAGTTCGAGCTATGATCTCGATAAGCTTGAAGTTATCTCATAAATGGTTTTTATCATTATTTATTTTTTTAATATTAACTTTTTATTGGTCAAGGGAAAATCCCCGTGATTCCATCTTCCTTGTAAGCTCTGATAAATGAGATTTATAGCGTATTATCCCACTGGAATAGGCTGTCACTTATTTCATCATTGTCAATTGGACTTTATTATAACACTTAATAAATACTAATATTAATGGTAAAATAGCTATATTATTAGTGGTTATGATTCTTAACAGTATTTTAAATCTGATAGGATGTAACTTATAGTGGTACAAAATAACCAATGTTGTGCATGTGTTTTCTATAACATCATTACTTAATAAAGATTTTATTCATTTAAAAAGATAATTTATAAAAGTTCAGATCATTACTTTAGGGGAATCGATCAAAATAACTATTAATGAATATTTATAGCATGTACTGTTAGGTATACATGGATTATTATCTCATTATCTTATTCTATCGTTTTATCTCAATAGAATCTTGGGTAGGAATTTTGTATTTTCGTCCACTACTAATAGGCATATATATATCCCATGAAACCCATCCATGTTATTAGAGAAAGTACCAATGGTAATTATATTGAATGAAGATCAGTTAAAATAACTTGAATTTGCATCTACCTAGGCATCATGACATTGCCCCTTCAAAATACCCATTTTCATTCTTGATTTTTTTGACTGTGATGTATCCTTTATAAAAATGGGTATTTCAGTTTATATTTTTACTTGATCATGATATAATAAATCTAGAACAACCATTTTGGTTATCATTAAAAAAATAATTTAAAATAGATCTCATGGGATGATGTTATATCCATGGTTCAATGTATTTTTCTATGGTCTAGCTTTACCATGAGGACTACCATGAAATAGTAAAAAATTATAATAAATTTCATAAAACAACTTGGTTACCAAAAACGCATTTTCTAAAGATATTTGGATATCTAAAATGTCTTCTTAAATGGGAATAATACATTATGTTTTTAGAAGGTCAAAATGAAATGCACTAGGTCATGGTAAAGTCCATTTTGGGAGATTTTTAACAAAAAATATATATTTTTTAAAATTCTCAAAAACCATCATATGGATTAAAACTATATCAAAAGTGGGTTTGTTAAATTTTATTTTCTAAAATTACTTATATCATGTTAAATAATTTAATTGTTAATTTATTTATGATATTTTTATTTAATTATTCATGTATATAAATTATGTATATGATATGAATATTGTATGCTTTAGTTTAAATAGTTTAAACTGCTTCTTATAAAATTGTCATGAAATTATAGTTGAAATAACATAAGATTTAGTTTTCTATACCTTTAATTAAATTTTTAATTAAATTCATGAGCTTGAATTTGAAGGTTGAAGATAGTTTATACATATTATATGTTAGTGTTATTATGGGATTGAAATATTTTTTGAGTAAAGTATCATTGGGTAGAGGGACTTTGGATCAGACATACCATTGGTATAAAGGATCATGACTTATATATAAAAGCATGGGTTGACTATTTGTGGCTCTAATATTTCTCATGTAAATATTTTTAATTTCATATAATTATAAACCTTTATATGAAAGTGTTTATTTATTTTATATAAGTGATTCATTTAGATATGTGTAAATATGATTAAATTCTATTTTTGGGTGAGTGACACAAACTATGAGTTGTGTAAATATTTACACATTAATATTGTTTGAATATATTAATTTAGTGGATAGAATAGGTATTCCAAAACTAAATCATTAGAATAATTCATACATAAAGGACTAAAACATGAGATAATTAAATTTCATGAGATGTAATAGTTATGGATTTAATATGCATGTGATATATATTAAATTGGAGAGAATTTAAAATAAAACCCCTCAAATAATAATTGTTAAATCACTTCTAAAGTAAGCATATGTCAAGACCTCAATCATCTAATTAGGTAGGCCATACCATATCTGGGTACCCATGAATTATCTTGTGTAAGACATGATATGTATGAGTGGCCTTAATAGTATCAGATGCCCATATTCAACTGTGAGATTTGGGTTATACTTGGCTAAGAAACCCTAATATGATTAAGATATCAGAGGAATAGTGTTGAGTATTCTCCATATGATAGGCTTGGAAAAAATCTTGTCTACTCAACTATATAAGAGTCATATGTGATATGATTAACATGATTGCTTACCTAAATAGCTAAGTGATGAGAGAAATTATATAATTGACTCATTACTTAGTGAAATATAGATCATCAAACACTAATGATAATTATGTAATGGGTTATCATTTTAGTGGGAGTAATTCCATTAAAATTCCTCAATAAAAAAATATCAAACATGATGCTCACCCGTATATATGTCTTTGTTATAAATTGTGGCACGCATGATGGTAATAATTTTGAGGTAACTCATAGTTATGTCCTATGAAATATGTCTATATTAGTATCTAAAGTTAAAAAGTGTTTTCAAATAGAATAATTTTGAGAATATAAATGATAATGTTATAGAAATTTGTTTCTCTAATTCTTAATCATGGTTATTGGATACTTGGTGAACATCACACAGTTTTTCCGATAAACATAGATTCATAAATATAAAATAATTTAAGAAAGTTGAAGTATATATATGTGTTATTAATATTGAAAGATTTATTGCATTAGAAGTTAAACTTACGATCTAAGCCTACCTAGTGGATTAGTTTTGGAATCAGGAAACTGTTATTATGTTACTTCCAAAAACATATTGACTTTTATATTTGGTTGGTATAATATGGATTTTTCATTCATTATTAATAACAAGAGTTGTTCTATATATATAAATTAAATATTCCCTAGCATTGAGAATATGGTGAATGGTTTATATATCTTGTACATAGATAATCCAATCTATAACATTCAGTATAAGATGGTTAATGTTGATTCTAATTTTCCTTACCTTTGACATTTTCTCCTTGGACATATAAATGTGAAATTAATTTAAAGACTCCATAGAGATGGATTTTTTAAATCATTTGATTAAGAATAGTTTGATACATGTGAGTATTTTTTATTATAAAAAATAACCAAAGAATCATTTTGTGGAAAATTTAAAAGGGCTATTGGATATTTTATATAGTTATGTATGTGGACCAATGATTACTTGAGAAAGTGGTTGTTATAAATATTTCCTGACCTTTAGTAATGAATTTATTTGATATTGTTATGATTTTTTTAAAATTAAAATAGTTTCAAAACAAATTATAGAATTATTTGTAAAAAAGTATTAAGATTGACCAATCTGTTTAGGGGGGTAAATACTTAACCAATGGATTCACTAATCATTCAAGGGATTGTGTGTTGAAACTTGAGAGACCGCGAAGGAAGAGGGGTGAATTGGGGTGTCAATTTTTTTTAGAATCTATTCCTAACATTGGTATGAAATTATTAAACCTATATAAGTTATTCAAAAATCTATAATAATAAAAAATGAATAAATTAAAAGAAGAAAAAATAATTTTACTTGGTCCACCACTAAGGGATAATCCAAGGAGAATATGTCGATGATGGGTTTGTTGTACCAAAATTAACTATGATTCACTATTTTTGGTGGATTAAAATTTTTATTCATGGTCAATATATTACAAACACGCTACCTTTATAATTAATTTAGGGATAAACACTGCCTACCCTATATCACCTTCATAAACTCCTCCTTACTCACTGCTTTTAACGGTATACAACCTTAGTTTAAAGACTTCGAGGTCACCTTAAAATTGGTAGGAGTTTTGTTTTATAATTTCCTCATTTAGTTTTGAGTTTTATACTGTAATTAATACTTCAATATTTTCCCAGTTAGTTCACCCAAGTCCCCAACTTCACCCAAGTATATTATGCCCAAGATTTATTCACCCAAGTCCCTCCACAAAAGAGTGATCTATTAGGTCCAATTCACTCAAGTGTGGTTCATGTGAGTACCCTTTCATTACTTCATTAACCCAAGTTATTTTCTTATGTATATTTTTAATAAATCCCTTAACATAGGTTATTTTTCCTTAGTAGGTTTACCCTACCACCTTTACACTTCGTTTCTCATGAAAACCAGTTTTCATTAGTTCCTTCACACTACCTAATTCACTCTACATTTCTCATGTTGATATCTTCATAGGTATATGGGTACATTCAAACTGAAAATGATCCAACTTTTTTACACATGAATATTACATCATTTTTAAGACAAATAACATAATAGTAATACATTCCAGAATTGAAAGGTTTCATATCTTTAGAAAATTAGTTTAAAAAATCACTTGTGAATAATAAAACTTAAACATAACTAAAATAATTATTTACAGTTATCCTAAAAGATATCATTTTCTACTTATAACATATATTCACCTGAGTATATAAATCAAAGAAAATTGGTGAGTTAAAACCCAATAAGGGGAGGGATAACATGGAAGGAATATTGTATATAGGTGAGAATAATAATAATAATAATAATAATAATAATTAATATATAATAATCATTGGATCATTTTCATAGTCATGAGGTAGTCATTTTAAAAAGTCATGGAATGTGGTATATATATAAGAATGAAACATTGTTAGGTCCACTAGGCTAGATACCTTGAGGGGGGGGGGGGTGAATCAGGGTATGACAGATTAAAACAACTGCCCCTTATAATCTTGTTTTTTTGTTATACAAAACCCCATTCTATCTCCTTCCCATTGAAGAGTATAAAAAAACCTTAAAGCATTCACATGACACATCAATTTTACTTGGTTCACCATCATTGGGCTACATCTAAGGAGCATTCACCAGTGATGTGCCAATGTACCAAATACACTATAAGCAAACTTCTGTTTACAAGTTTGAAGTGGACCCACTACACCTCTTGGTTTTACAACCAATCACAATATGAACGCTCACTACTATCTCAACTGAATTTTGCTCACTGATTCTTCAGAAGATCCACTAATAGTTTAAATACTTGTAGGTCCTTTCATTTTCATGAATACTTACATCCTCACCTATAGATAGATTCTCTGTTGAAGTTCCACTTTCATCTAGAGATGAATACCACTTTGCCACTGAACACTGGGAAATTCCTTTTGAAACTCTTTCACAAAGCACACTTCCTTTGTGAAGTTCCCACTTTTGTAAAGCTCAGACAAGCCTTCACAATTCTCCAACCTCTTCGCGAAGCTCACAGGTCCGCATAGCTTATAAGTTCACAAACATCACTAGATCGTAGAGCTCAATATTTTTTAGAGCTCACATTGGTATTTGCGATTTCACAAATCTAAATAAGCCTTTGCAAAGCACACATCTTTTGAAAATCCAAATTGGCCTTCACGGTACACCTTCCTTTTGCAGAGCTCAACTGCCTCTGTGAATTCCCTTTGCTTTTGCATAGCTCCCTGATCCATGAATCTTCTTCGCAATTCAAGAGCCGAAGATTTTTCATTTGATCTCTATACTTTTCTTGAGGGGTTCGAGGTCTATTTATCAGCGATTCCACCAACCCTCGAGCCTTCTACACACAGTCAGCACCACGTCAGCTCAAATCAGAAAGCTCTAAAATTTCTGCTGAAATACACTCTATATCGCAAAGCACCATGAACATTTTTATATTGCAAATCTCATTGTAATCGTAAATATTTTAATAAATTCCTTTACGCTGCTTCCACAATGTTCCCTCACAATGCTCTTCAACTATTTTATTCGAAAATCTTGTCATAATTGAAGAGCTCACCATCAACATTCTTTACGTATTTGCAAAATACAATTCATGAATCTCATCTTCATGAAACTCATGCCTTTGAAATATTTTAACAATATCTTCAAGGAAATCCACTTTTCGTGATTCTCACCAAATCCCATATTTCGGACCCAAAATTTTTGGCAAAAACTAGAAAATGATACCACCTTGTATCTGTTCTTTTGTACAGCCTCCAGATCTTCCATTCCTTTGTCATGGTTCTTTGTCAACATGGATTGTAAACAATGTCTTTGGAATGTAAAAATTCACAATGAAAATCTAATTTTTCAACAAACAAAAAAAACCCAAAAAATGATTCAATGTTACCTTTGGGTATTTTTTCCCAAAAAACATCATAAAATAGTTTTCAAATACTACACATAAGTTGTGAACCAAGTTATCATCATGTTTATGCAAAAAATATGTGCATAAATCATAACATCAAAATCATAAAAAAATCTAGCATCATGTTCAGGAATAATAAAAATAAAATCATGAGATATATCACATTAACCATGTAATTATAGGGTTAAATAATTTTGGTCCCACCCATCTCATCATAAAATGCTCATAATCATTTATGCCACATAGAATTAAAACATATAACAATCATAGTAATGAACTAAAACCCTAGAAAAGAATGAGTTTCATAAGAATTTCATAAATAATAATTTAAGTAATAAACTTTGGGGTTTAAAAATGAATAAGGGAGATTATATTTTTTCATAAAATATCATTTTTCTTTGAATGAATAAGAAAAACTCAATAAAAGTCAATGCGATTTTTTGAAAAATAAAGTCTCTTTGAAAAATATTTATAAATGGATTAGAAATAATTTCAAAGAGGTAGAAGTATATATATCCCTAGAAATAAGGGGGAAATAATATTTAAAGTAAAATTTTAACACATTATAGAAGAATCCATAATGAAAATAAATATAAATAGAAGATAACCCAAAAGAAGGGAGTTATATTCAAGAATTCCCCATGCCTTATCTCTCATTTTATTTTGTCACATTTTTTTCTTCCTATATAATAAAATTACCTTTATTAAAACACAAAAATAGTAGTGAATTATGTTCATTTTTTTTCATTCTTTATCATTTAAAATCATTGTATTTTATTTTTTCAATTTTCTTTGTTATAGGTGTAATATTTTGAATGTTTTTCTTAAAATTAACCCGTCTTGTTTCAATTTTTTCATTTTGATTATTTCAATTTATAAATTAATAAAATTAAATCTAAAATATTCTAAATACATATATTTATATATTTATATATCATAAATAATTTATAATAACCATCCATAAAGTCAGTGATAAGAATAGAATTGGAAATATCCTCACTAGAATTTAACCGACCGTCAACAAGACATTGTCCAAAGAGGAGGTGAGAGGTGTATAACATATAAATATATTAAAAATTAAAAAATTAAAGTCAGTTAATATCTTTATTATATTTTTAACATAATAATTAATTAAATTTATGAGGTTTGGGATATAAAAATAATGTAAGTATTGAGGGAGTGAAGAGGAAAATGAAAGGGAAAAGAGAAAAGACAAAAGAGTCATATCTCCTTCTTTGTGTTGTTCCATTACTAAAACCCTTAAATCCTTGGAATCTTGGATTTATAGGAATAAAAAACATCCCTAAGGATTATAGGGGCTTAAGAGATGGTAATTGAGCATATATTTGTCTTTGTTTAGTAATAGTGAAGTAATTTTCTAAGGGGAGGGAGAGGGAATATTTATTTTGTAATATTACCAAAGAATAAAGTAAAGAATTTTTATGTTTTTATTAAGTGTTTCATGTGTTTATACTATATTATATACTTAATTATAATGATAATTATTTATTTAGAAGTAAAATTCAATATGTATAAAAGTTTGGGATTTTACATTCTTCCACCATTTATAAATATTTTCTTCGAAATTTGAACTAATATCCTTTGTTGAGAATAGGTGAGGGTACTTTTCTTTCTTTACCTCCTTAGGTTCCCATGTTACTTCATCCTTCTTACGATTTCACTAAATCACTTTTATGATGTGAGTTATCTTGTTTCATAGAACTTTATATCTACAGTCCAAGATCTTCACCATTTATTCTTTATAAGTGAGGTAATGCCCTATTTTTACTACTTATGAATTTAGTACATATGAGGGATTGTGTATATACTTCCCCATTAGATATATATAGAGAAAATCATGATCTTGAGCCATTTTTGGTGGGAGTTATAGTTGATAGACCACATCTCCCATGTGATCAGGGTTCTTGATGGGACCAATATACCTAGGTTTAAGCTTTCCCTTCTTTACAAAACTCATGACTCACTTACATAGTTATATTCAATGGAAAAATTTGTGTCTAACCTTAAACTATAAGTGCCTTTGGCGATTGAAAGTACTACTATATTGTTCAATCATAGAAACATTAATGTGTTAGTGAATGGATTAAATCTTCTTTATCATCTCTTGTATAAGATATAGTCCAAGAAGATTTCATTCAACAACTTCATCCCGACATGTAGAAGTCCTACATTGTTTCCCATAGAGAGCTTCACATGAGGACATTTGAATAATCGATTAGAAGATTCTGTTGTATGAGAACTCCACTAATGTAAGATGTTGATCCCATTCTGCTTTAAATTCAATTGAGTAAACTCTCAACATTTCCTCAAGTGTCTGAATGGTTCATGTGAGATAAAATTTTCCAATTTTTTGTCTTATTTTCATAGAAATTAACCCCATAATTAATCCAAATCTCAAGAAATCATACATTTTTTTACCTTTTAAAATCTAGAAATAAATTATTTAATAACATAAATTTATCATTTTTATTGATTATTAAATTTCTTGGTTATTCAAACAATCCATAATTTTGGAATTAATCCAATAACAGGTTTTGAAATTGATATTTAATTATTTAAAACATTTTGGAGATTATATTGGTAAATGGATTGAATATGTATTTGAAATGTTTTCATTCATTTTTTAATTAATTTAAACCTATAAATTTATTCAATGATTTTCTTCAATTCAATTATAAAAGGAATTCAATTTTGATGTTTAACTGTTTATTTTATTTTATTAAAATATATACAATTCCCACATTCAATTATTGTTCTCATTTTTTATAGGTGAAAAATATTAAAGGCACAAAATTATTCACTTTGGGATGTAAATGCGCTTGGGTACACATGAGCTACTCAAGATAGGCTCAAAAAATACTTGAACTCAGCTCGTTTTTTTTATTTGAGCACAGGCTCAAGCTACTCAAGTAATAAATCAAGTCAAGTTTGAGTATTATAAAAACACAATTGATTATCTCAGGAGATTAACCGAGTATCTAATTTTTTAATATGTTATTTTTATTAAATATATATGAATTTAATTCCAAGCTCTAGCTTTTGATCATAAGTAAAAATTCGAGGCCAAGATTAAATTCGAGATGCATTTTATAATTAAAATCTTGACAACATATCCTAATCTAAGTAAGTCGATCCTACTTGATTAGTTTGATCTATCTTGTTTCTAGATTAAGATCAATATTGAGTCAATAAATTGATACTTGGTCGATCACCAATCCAAGATTAAACATCGAGTTTAAGATCTGAGCTTGAGCTTGAGTATTGAGATACTCGACCTAACTCGACTCGACTTGATTACACCCCTAGTTGAACTCCAATGGTAGGGTTGATCAAGCTATTGTGCATGAAAAAAATTGAAAAGTATTCTAGATACCACATGTTCATTTAAAGTTTCCACACACCGAGCCTTATGATAGCTCATTATATCATATGATACAATCTGAATATACTATAAAAAAATATTACAAGTGACTGAAAGAATAAAATTTAGGCTGCCCCATGAAGGCCCTCGAAGCCACTAAGCTACACTAACCACATGAAGACTCCAAGATACCACATAACCATCTATCAACCTACCATGAAACAACTCTCAATATATCATAAGAGTAATACTTGAGTTGTATCATGAAGTTCTCAAGTTGTCATGCTCCAATAAATAAACCACACTGGAGTAAAAATTTATTTCCAGAAGGATTCTACCCACCACATCAATTAAAGCATCAACATGAAGACTAGACCGACTGCACGTATAGCCTCTAGGCTACCACAAGCATCACCATTCTCCCTTATGATCGATCAAGAAACCAAGAGGTCAAATCTTACACACGACCTTCAAGCTGTTGTACCTCCAAACATATCCCCACTATGATATACTATGATTCATCTACTATGTAACCAAACTAACCTACCACAATGGAAGTCTAGACCAGTCACACCATCACTGATCAACCACACAATGAAAATATCACGCTGCTCCTACTTTCTCCCAGCATTAAACCTTGTAAACCCACAACCTCTATCAAAGATAAAAAACCAAGTTCATGGAACCTAAAGAGATATAAAACTGTGAGCCATGTTCATTTGATGAAAGATCATTTCCCATGATCTAACCAATTAAAATGAAGAAGACCTATTTTCAAACCAAATCCAAGCTACAAACTTAAAACACCCATTCCACATGATCCTAATAAATTGAGGTTGAATTATGAGTTTGATAATTATTTTTTCTACTTTTGCGGGTTCAAAAATGGTGGGGGGCCATGAATATTCCATAATTCTATGATTTTAGGTTTGAAATAAAGTGCACGAAACATGCTCGATGAATTTACTCAAGAAAATTTTGTTTTGCGCCAAGATGGAGAGCGTGAGTTCCAATATCATAACATTCAGCTAACCAATATCATCTCCTCATAGAGCTCTTGTGACACCATATAACCATATATCCTCATTGTATGGTTTACATGAAGTTCATTCCATTTTTGGATAAAGATGACCATCGATCAGTACCATCTTTCCACCAAAGGTCTCTAAACCCGACATCAATGAAATCATGATAAAACTCTCTCTAGTAGAAACTTATATCCACTCATCCAGTCAAATTTAAGTGCCCAATATCTATCTCCACTATGCAATCAAGTTCCATAAAACATACTCATCAGTCGACCCTTTGAGATCAGTATGGAAAACCTCCAATCTTCAAATGTCAAAGATAGACTATTCTAGGATTGGGATCACCATTTTAAAGACTAAGTGGAGTGAACACCAAACCCATCATTCAGAGGACCACTTTTAACACCAACCTGACTTTGATAGTGAAATATCATCCCTAGATTAGTGAACCCAAACTAGCTTATGAGTAGAAATAACACCTAAATCAACTTGGTTACAAGACTTGATAGATGAAGCCTAGTTCTAAGCCTCTAAACCCCAATTAAAATCAACTATAATGAACTCGATGGAAATTCCTCCTTCAAAACTTAACTTCCATTGAAGCTATGAGGCATTGAAAAACTTCTACTTTGATTTTTCTCGAATGTATTCACATATCAATTGTGTAGGAATTATCTCAATTGGAATGATTATTTTTCATTTTTTTAGGAATTGTTCTAGTCTATGTTATAAAATAAGGATTGGGTGAGAGAGAAAAATTTCCCATTCGTAGAAAAACTATTGTTAATATTTATTCTTTTGATTGTAATTAACAATCTAATTCCATCATGTTTTTTGAAATTCTCTTATATCTCTCTCATTATTAATGTTTTGATCTTAATCCATATTCTAGCGTGACCTATTTAAACTTTATGATAATGGAGTATTAACCTAAGGAAAGGCCTTGAGGGAGGTTTAAAAGTTCTCTCAAGTTCTTCACATTTTATTTCTTATAATTTTGATTATGTTTTGATGGAGTAGTGGGATTTCCTGAGACTTGTAATGCGATTTCTGACATTCTCTTGGTAATTATCACCTCCCAATTCCAATATCAACTAAATAAATTCCCCCCCCCCCATATCTCAATCTAAACTTTATTCAAGTGAATTCGTGTATATTTCTGGAAGAACCTTGTATGATGGGAATGGTTTAAGGGTGATGGATTGTATGTGATTGTGACATCTCCATCACATGACACTATAAAGTAATTGGGACTTGGTGTGACAAAGAGATTTAAAAAATCAGACTAAGACTCAAAAATCAAGTTGAGAGTAGTGATTCATGAATGGAATTGAGTGAATTATAAATAAGTGTTGATCAATAAAATTGGATAGTGAAGGAACCATGATTTCGTAATCTTAGAGTGACCCTTTTCCCGCTAGTATTTGTGTTAGATTTTTTTCTTTTTTCTTTTAATTTTGATACATGCACTCACAAAACAAATCACACTATAAATCCAATTTTTTAATTTTAATTATGAAATCAACCAAAAAATTATTAATAAGAGATCTAGATAGTGAAGAAATGACCCATAAATCCTTGAGAACAACCCTGGTCTGTCCCACTTGACTACACCCTATGTTAATAAACTTTGTATCCAAGGACCGTAAAAACCTTCCACATCACTAACATTTTTGTCAGGGAGTTAGGTTGGAAACTAATTTTTCTTAATCATTTTGTAAAAAAAATTATTTCAAATTAAAAAATAAAAAATAATGAAATTTTATTTTAACACACCTTCATCCTATGAAGAAATTATTGGTACATGCATCAAATGGATGTAGATATACATTATTGTAATAGGTAGAAAAGAATTTATGGGGATCATTGGGGATCTCAAAGTTGACATAAAATCATCAATGTGAAAATAATTTTCCTAAGATCTTAACAATATCCTAGAATAGTTCATGAAGTTCCATCAACATTTAACTGAGAGACACAAAGTGCCCATCCCTATAACATTTTAAGAGAAAATCTAGGAGGATAAGGTTAAACTTGATGATACACTTCCTTCACCCACAAAAAAAATTCCAACAATATTTCATTTTGGAAGAGAGTTGATTGTTAATAATTTAGAGGGAGATGACCCCATTTTAAACCATTTTCATTTTAATCTTGTAAAAATTGATCTCTCTAATGAGATTCCTTACATTAATTCTGTAGATTCATCCAAGACATGCTTTATAAGTATGTAGAAGAGGAAAATACATTGGAGATAATGAATTTTGAGGAAAAATTGAAAGATATTCTAGCTGAGTAACCCATTAACTTATTCCTGGGAGCCTTGGTTAAGGAGGATGAGCTTAAGTTTGATGTAATTGAGGGATGTATTTTTAGTTTATCTGTTGATTTTGTGGAATGTGAACTACAAGATAATTTACCTTATTTTCACTATACGGAAACAACCCCTTTTCACAAGCCCTAAAGGAGTTGGAAGTGGTTTCCATATAAGTGGAGGAATTAAGACTTGAGGAAAATATAAATTTATAATTTGAAGAAGTGGCTACACAATTTGTAGTTGAAAAAGGAAGAGCCCCCTAAAGAGTATTAATAGGATCATATGGAGGGAGGAAGAAAAGACCAATAATAAGCCTCATATTTTATCCTTCCAACATTACCTTAAAATCTATATAATAATGCTAAAGGGTTTGACACACAGTACTTTACTGAATATGGATACTTCAAAAAGGAGAATTGGAAGAGCTGTGGAAAAAGAAAAATGTTGTGTTTCTTACCACATAAGCTCTATTCTCCAAGATACTAGGGATAATCCCAATTTTATCTAGCTATGGATAGTAAAAAAAATATAAAACCTATTTGGGGGTTTTACCCAATAATCTTCTCTCTTTTCTATACATTCTTATAATTTCATTTTTTTATTGTAATATTGAATAAATTATTATGTTTTGTTTGTTTTTCTATTCAAAAAATGAAATGAATAGATTATATAAGAGATGAATGAATATAATTTGAAGCCAAATGAAGTGGAAATCACACATTTATAAATTTTTAAAAAATAAATAAATAATTTTACCCAGGTGAAATCCTTCCATACTCATTCTTATTCTATCATATTATATTTCTTATAGAAATTGCATGATAACTACTGAAAGACTTTGAGGATATAATTGAGATTGAATTTTTGTGTGTGTAGAGGGGGGGGGGAATGTTGGATAGTGATTATTTTATTTTATTTTGAGTTTTTTTGAGAAAAAATATAAAAAACAAAACATAAAAAAATTGATCTGTCATGGATAATGTATAAATATGTTTTTCATATTTTTTAGTGTGCTTTAAAACTTTCATTGAGAAAAATTCCATATTTCCTAGAAAAAATATTATGATAGAGTGGAATAATTCAAATAATTCTAAAAAAATTAAGAGTTGAATGAATACTGAGTAAACTTACCACTAATTTCATTAATGTTTTTTCTTTAAATTTGAGAAGAGAGTTTTAAAGGAGGAAGGACTTAGTAGAACTAAAATCATAGCTTGAGGAACTATAATGATGAAATAAAACCTAATTAATTGGATTTTAGTGATTGAGTAGAACATCAGGATCACCCCCAAAAGATAATCAAATAGATCATATGAACTAGAGTAAAAAAATCATATGATAAATGATCTATAAGTCTTCCTATGTCAACATAAGCAGATGTGTGTGAATGTGTTTTCCATAAAATAATAGTTAGAGAGACCTGTGAGATGAATTCACAAGGATTTCTTCTATTCCTTGACTATTAAAATTAGTCTTGGGGGATACCTTCTATTTCAGGATGGTTTACTTACGGGTTAAACTACACTCACTCATTAAGCTATTTTGTAGAAGTATATCTGGGAAATATCCAATAAGTGATAAAAGACAAGGGAGATGAAAAGATTTGGGGAATTATGAACTTGGATGAAGAAGAGGAAAATGATATATCTGAATTCCATTTAAAAAGTTTCAAGGAAGTTTGAAAATTAACCTTAGAAAATTGTCTTAAGAGAAAGGGGTTTTTGAAGGTTACACTTGTTAAAATATTGATTCCACTAGTATCAATTTCATTTACAACCCAAAACTAGATCTTGTGTGTGAATTAAGGTGAGGTAGTGAATTAAATTCATAAAAATAGAAATATTATTAAAAAAATTGATGAATATATGATTTTCTTATTCTTTGGATTTTGTATTAAATTGTAGTTAGGACCATGTCTTCAAATAAATGGAATTTATTGATGAAGAAATTTCCCAAGAGTGTAATAGTTCAAGTTTGGGGGTGTGATTTGAGCTAACATTTTCCAAACGTTTTGTTTGATTTTCATAGAAATTTACCCCATAATTAATCCAAATATTAGGTAATCATACATTTTTTCACTTTTGAAAATCTATAATTAAATTTTTTAATGACGTTAGTTTTCAATTTTTAGTTTTTATTCAATTTTTTTTGCTTATTCAAACATTCCATAGTTTTGTAATTAATATGATAACAGGATTTTGAAATTGATCTTTCATTGTTTAAAACATTTTTTTGATTAGATTTGTAAATGGATAAAATATAGATTTTTAATTTTTTTCATTCATTTTTCAATTAATTAAAATCCCTAAATTATTTGATGATTTTAAAAAATTCAATTATAAAAGTAATTCAATTTTGATCTTTAATTATTTATTGTATTTTTTGAAAATATAGACATTTCCTGTACTAATTTGTTTTCCTTAATTTATATAGGTGTGAAATATTAAAGGCATGAGATTCCACACTCCAAAGGTGCGGTCGATCAAGATTCCATGCATTAAACAAAAAAATTTAAAATTATTCAAGGTACCACATGTTAAATTAAATATATCATGCACCAATAATCATAGTAACTCAAGATACCACATGATATAACCTCACTATATGCTAATAAAAATTTCTAGGTTACCACAATAAGAAAATTCATGCAGCCGCATGAAGAACCTTGAAGCTTTGGAGCTACACCTACTACATGAAGACTCTAATATGCCACATGATCATTACTCAAACTAACTTGAGATAACTATCAAGCTATAGAAATTAGTATAGTTGAGTTGTTTCATGAAGGATTAAACCCAACACATCAATTTAAGCTACCACATAAAGACATATATGACTATAAGTATAGCCTCCAAGCAACCACAAGCATCATCATCCCCCCTCATGACTGATCATGTGACCATGATGTTAAGGGTTCTATACTCCCTTCAAGATATCACACCTTCAAACTTCTACCCACTATGATATATTTTGAGTAACCTACTTTAAAGATAAAGTAACCTACTATAAGGGAATATTGGACCTACCACACCCTCATCGATTGATCATTCCCAAAAAAATGTTGCACCACTCTGAATTTTTCATAGCGTTGGCCCTCACATACTCACATCCTCTATCGAAGATTGATGAACCAAGTTTATAGAATATAGAGAACAATAAATCTATAATCTGAGTTCATATTAAGTGAGATCATCGCTCATACTCAAACCCATTCAAACAAAGAAGACCTGAAGTCACACAAAAACCAAGATACAGACTTGAAACACCCATTCTATATAATTCTGAGAAACCAAGGATAAATTTCAAGTATTATTTATATGTTTTCTCCTTGTGTAGGTCTAGAAATAAGGGGGACCTTGAATCTTCTCTAATGCTGTATTTTCATGTTTGAAAGAAGGTGCACAAAAATTTCTTAATATATTCCCTCAAGGAATTTTTGATTGGTGTTAAGATAAAAAGGTTGTGTTCCAAGAAAAAAACACTCGAACAATTGAGATAATATCCTCATAGATTCCCCATGACACCAAGAAACCATAGATCCTCATAAGAAACTTCACCCGAAGCTCAAACTATTTTTGGATGAAGATGATAACTGAGTAGTACCAGCCCTACACTGAAGGTCTCCAAGCCTCACACCAAGACAATAATGTTAAAAATATATCTATTATATATCTTCATCCACTAATATAATTAAAATATAGTTCCCAGGAACTAGCTCCATAGTACATTTGAGGGCTACCAAAAATCCTCATTGACCAACCCTTTGAGATCAACATGGAAAACCTCCATACTTCAAATCTAAGATAGAAAATTATGGGTCCAAGATAACCATTTTGAAGCCCAAGTTTTGTGATAACTATTACCAAAATTAATAGGCCCACTTTTAACACCAGATCAACCTCATCAGTGTAAGACCATCCCAAGATTAGTGAACCTAAACTAGCTTGTGAGTAGTCTTAACACTTGAATCAACCTAGTTTGAATACTTCTCAACCAAATCCCAATTTAAATCCCACCAAACCTATTACAAGTCAACAAAAATATAATCAATGGAAATTCCCCCAGAAAAACACGACTTTTGCTGAAGTTAGAAATGACTGAAACACTTTCACTCTGATTCTTATGAAACACATAAAATATCAATTATGGAGGTATTATCATAATTATAATGATCCCTTTTCAATTATATTAAGAAAAGGGATGATATAGGTTTTAAAAAAGGGATGGATGAGAGAGAGAGAGAATAACTCCCCCGTTTTTGGATGACTGTTGTTAACATTTATTCTTTTAGTTGTAATTATCAATCTAATTATGTTCCTGTTTTGCGATATTATCTTCTACCTATCTTATTATTCATGTTGTGATATTAAATTGTGATATAACATGATATCTTAAAACTCCATGATCATAGAGTTTTAACCTGAGGCAATGTCATGGGGGGGGGGGGGTCCATGGTTATCTTATGTTCTTCACATTTTATTTCTTATAATTTTTATTATTTTGTGATGGAGTAGTGAAATTTACCAAGAATTGTGAAGTGATTTCTCAGTTTATCTTGGTAATTATCACCACCAAATTTAAATTTAAACCAAATAACTTCCCCTACCTTCGCCCAATAATCACTTTATATAAGTGGATTCATTTGGATTGATATTGTATGATGGGAACAGGTGAAGGTTCATGGATTGCTTGCAATTATAGTATTTACATAACTTGATACTATGGAGGAGGTGGGACTTTCTATGGCTAAAAAATTTATAAAAGTTCAATAAGAATAAAAAATAAAGTTGATATTGGTGATCTATGAATGGTATTGAATTAATTATCAAATAGTTCTAATTAATAAAATTTGACAGTGAATGACAAGTGATTGGATAATATTGGAATGAACCTTTCCCTATAACACTTGTGTATGATTTTATATTGATTTATTATATTTTTAATACATTAAATCACCAAAAAATTACACTATCCATCTATTTTTAAATTTTAATTAAGAAAAAACCAAAAAATATCAATAAGTGATCAACATAGTGAAGAGCTAACCCATGAATCCCTGAGAATGACCTTGGTTAGTCCCACTAGACTACACCCCAGGTTAATAATTTTTTTTATGAAAGGCTCATGAAATCAGTACACTTAAATTTTCCTTTCAAATTGGTTATCAGTTTAAGGGTGATAGGTCATACTGAAGTTCAATTCAGTATTCAGAGCATATTGAAGACTTATCCATACTCTAGAGGCGAACCTTGGATCACGATCATGAATGATCGAATGTGGTGCCCCATACAACCCCAACACTTCATTTATGTATATCTTGTTAAGTTATTAAAGTGAGAAAAATTCTTGAATAGTGATGAAGTGGGAAATTTTGGTGAGTTGATCCTTCACAACCCACATAGAATTGCTTCCTTTGGATGTCTTCAGGAGACAAATAAAAAGTCTATAGTGATGTTCTCTCATTTTCATATTGGCATGAGTATTCGTTTTTTCATCCCTTTTTACTTTTTTCACTTTCCTTTAACTTACTATCATACCAAGCACTTTTAGGTGTACTCAAAAATCACCTTCTTCATGTTGTACCCCTATAAGTGATCTTATAGATCATGATACATCTTTGTATTTCCTGTATGGATGGATAAAGATGAGCTATAATCACCATATAACAACTCTATCTTTATATCTTGTGATGATGGTACATATAATTTAGTTCTGAAATAAATTAATTGATCTTTATAAATGTATAATTCATGAAGATTACATTCCATTACTATATTATCTTTCTTCTGAAGCTACAAATCATCCCCTTGTGCCTACTTGATATTCTCTTGGATAGATGGTCTGGTAAACATTTGAAAAAATGTAGGATGTATTTCCTAACATTATGATTCTCAAATACATACTTTTTATATCCATAAAGATAGGATATTTCTTAATCATTATCATGGATATAGTATCTGGTTATTTTCTGCTAAGATCATTAACTACCCTATTCACCTTTAAATGGTGGTAGTGAATTGATCAATCATAGTCCTTGATTAAATCTAACCATCTTAATTACTATATGTTGAGATATTTATTTGTGAATATATAGTTTAGACTCTTATGATCTATATATATGTCACACTTATCTCTATAGTGGTAGTGCTGCTAAATCTTCAAAGAGAATATTAAAAATACTAAATCCAGATCATGAACTAGGTAGTTATACCATTGGATCTTCAACTACCATGAGGCATAAGTAATTGGTTTATCATTTTGTATGAGTATACAACCCAAGATGTTATTTAAAGAATCACTACTTGTCACAAACCTTTCTCCAATTAAGATAAGTGTGGGTAATGGAATTGTGATTATCCTCTTTTTGAGATCCTTAAATATTTATTCTCATTATTCTGTTCATTCATACTTTACCCCTTTCTATAATCACATAGTTAGTGGGATATAAAATCATGAGAAGTTTGTCACAAACCGTTATTATTACCCAGATAATACAAGAAAACTATAAATCTTAGTAATTCTCAAGGGTCTGGTCTATTCCTTAATTACCTTTGTATTTTAGGGGTCTACTGAAATTCCCTCACTTATGATCACATTCCCCAAGAATGTGACTTTCCAAATCCATTAGTCACACTTTATAAACATACCATATATCATATCCTTTATTATTCCCACTAATATAATTCCTAGATACTCTTCATGTTCCCCCTTTCTCTTGTAGTAAATTATAATATCATTAATAAAGACCAATATTTTTTCTAGGTAGTCTCTAAAGTATCTATCCATCAACTCCATGAATATTATAAGGTAATTGGTCAATCTAAATGGAATCACTATGAATTTATAGATTCTATATCTTATACATAAGGCTATCTTTTAAATATCTTATCTCTCCACCTCTAGTTTATGATATCCAGAACAAAGATCCACCTTTGAGAAATACTGATCTCCTCAAAGTTTATTGACCAAGTCATCAATCCTTGGTAGGGGATTCTTGATCTTTATTTTGATCTGGTTGATCTCCCAATAATCAATGCATAATAATATATATCCATAATTCTTCTTAAAAAAGAGCACTGGTTCACCCCCAGGTAATATACTAGGTCATATTAATGTTTTTCCCAAATGATATTGTAGATGCTTCTTTAAATCCTCTAGTTAATCTAGGTTATAACAAACCAACTTGGATACCCTCTCAAAATTGGTACCCGACTCGATCCTCCACATACCTGAAGGGAGTTCCCAATCCCCACGGGCGGACGACTAGTACTCGAGCATCAAAAAATAAAAATAGGGAATGATTTCACCCAAATTGAATTAAAAACATCGAATATATACACATAACATAGAGAAAAAATGGAATATAAAAATATATGCAACAATAAAAATGAACAGTAGAAGTGATACAATTAAAAAGGTAGTAAAAAAATATCTAAGATACAAGTACAACTCTAAAGGACTACAAAACCAAACAGATACTATAATAGATCCATGTGATAGCATGGGAATACTCCCACTATCTCACCACCATCTACCAAAAACCTATCTGAAAGAAAATATCGCCACCTCATTATAGAACCTTTCCTTTTCCTATATCAAAATAGATAAATAGGTCTTTTCACAACATAACGGGTGCGTAGGGTGTAATCTAACAGGCTCGGTAGGATCTCACATAGGTGTTCCATATCAAGTCCGTGAAAAATAATACTAGCCTTATCAAATTTAAAGAAAACAAGGAATGATAATATTTTAACAATTTTAATATCAACAACATGGAAATAAATTTTAATTTTCTCCTTTTTCATATTTCTAAACAAAATAGGTAAATCAATTTCAAAAAATTTGATTTACATATATCAAAACAGATATATCAAATCAAATAAAATCATGTATCACAACTCATTTCAAATCCATCGATGTATAATCAAAATAGTACAAACCAAAACTGCAAAAATCAGCAAAAAGCATAGGTGACATCACTCAAAGGATCACACTAGGTCAAGATAGCTAAGAAACTTGTACCTAACATAGAAAATTGTGTATGAATAAAGCCCCTAGACATATGCATCGAGTATAGAGAGTAGAGGAAGACCCTAGAAAGTGAACCCCCTAACAGGTCTAACAAGACCATGAAACAATAGGCCTAGGGAGCAGAGGAAAGACCCATGAGAAAACCCCTTGACAGTGGACAAGACCTATCACTATACCTTCTACCGAAGTACCCAAGGATTCCCATGTGATCTATTTTCAAAATCAATTCATTAAACCATTTTCATCAAACAATGATTTGAAAAACATTTTACAATGCTTTGAAAACCCTTTTATATTTACCAAAACTAGGATAAAATCATATTTTTTCAAAACCCATTTCCACACACACAAATCCAATCATTCAATCATTCCATTTAATTTATAAAAGAATTTATAAAATTACCAGAGTAGTGGAGTTCACCAACACAGGATAGAAAGAGAATCACCTACCTCAAAACTAGGGTTGCACATGCCCGTAATGGGATCCACTAATAGAAAGAAACCAACAATAATGGAGGCCATAGAAAAAATCCACACATATTATAATTGATTCAATTTAGAATGAGGTATAGGTGGATAATAGGAAACAACTCATACCTCAAGAATTCACACTCATCGCACCACAAACAATAAAGAAATAGCCCTTGGAACGAGATCACACAAAAAATCTTGAAATTAATTAATAAGAAACATCACCACAGATTAATAGATCCGATAATGCAACACAGAAATTCTATTGCGATCAAAGTCAATGAAGAATAATAAAGTATTACTCGCCCATAGAGAAAAATCCAACTACAATGGTGATAAATTGCTGAATGATGTGATTCAAAATGAATGAAGGATCCCAAAATCAATGAATAAGATCTTTAGTTCCAGAGAAAGGAAGGATATAGAAGAATAAAATAATATTCACCAGTTTTAGCACCCCAAAAGCCCTATTCCTAACATTTACATGTTTTTTAATCCCTTTACATGGTGTGTAATCCTCAAAGTCTAGATAAACCAAAAAACCATCACATTTTTATTAAAAATCAAAATTTTAACATTACACAGTGTGTAACCTTTACATGGAATGTACTCCCTTCACACTATGTACACGGTCCATGAAATCTACCTATATAGATTACACATTGTGTATTCCCATTACATAGAATGTATTTCTCCGGTATACTAAAAAAACTAGACCCATAGAAAAACCTCAAACTAAGTCAAATATTCTCCAAACTAAAAGAGAAACCCAAAAAACTATTACATGTTTATACTCAAACTCCATTAATTAAAATAAACATACATCCATTAAATTTGGGTCATTTTCCTTAGAAAATGTTCTCAATCCTTATGAGTCTTAAGATTCACCCGATTAAAGTGGAAAACAAGAAAATAGAATAGAATTACATAAAAGAGGGTAATGGATGTTAAAAACTCCACACCATATGACATTACATCCCTAAGAATTCATGTAGAAGAATTAAGTCTAGTAAAGAGATGAGGCCACTAGTCTCTCATCAATGAATCACATTCCCAAGTCTCAGGAGAATCTAATCTGTTCTGCTATAACACCCTAACCAGCAAAATTAACTTCTCATGAAAGACTTTCACTTCAGATTCAATGATCACAAATGGATGCTTAACAACTGAATAATTTGGATCTAACTCAATATCCTCTCAACTCAGAATGTAATAAGGCTCATGATGGTATTTTATGAGCTGTGATATAGAAAAACATCATGAATTCCTGTCAACTGAACTAGAAATGCCAACCGATAAACAACCTTCCCAAGCTGCTCAGTGACCTCAAACGGTCCAACATATCATAGATCCAACTTTCCTTTTTTTCTAAGCCAACAATGACCCAAATGAGGATAAACTTTCAAGAAAAACCAATAACCTATGGAAAAATCCAAAGGATAATGCCATTGATTTGCATAAGATTTCTTTTGACACTATATTGTAACTAAATGCTGATATATATCCTAAATCCTTTATAAAATCTCCTGAACCAATCTCATTCCACCAAAGAAGCTTTGTTCACCTCTTCCCAAATAAAGAGTTGATCTGTATGGGTGACCATAAAAATCCTTGAAAAGAGCCATTATGATCGACGTCTGATAAATTTTTTTATGAGAAAAATCAATCATCCCATATGGATATCCCAAGATCCACCAAAATCCAAGACATGAGCATGGAGAATATCCTCCAAGATCTGAATAAAACACTCTATCTAATCATCTATCCATAGATGATAAGATCTAGTCAACCTAAACTAAGTCCTCATCGCCTCTTGGATAATTTTCTATGACCTAAAAGTAAACTTCGGATCCCTATCCTAAACAATGGATGAAGGAACCCCATACAATCTCATAGTTTCTTACACATAAATCTTACCCAGATCCTCAAATTTAGTGGTGTCTTTGATCAGAATGAAATTCATCACCTTTTTCAACTGATCAATCACCACCCAAATAAAATTCCTCCCTTGGGGTGTCCATGGTAATCCAAAAAAAATTTCATAGATACCTCATCCCATTTACAAACTAGAACTAGAAGAGGCTGAAGAAAACTAGAAGGTTCTAGATGGTATGCCTTAATCTATTAGTATGTGTAATAGTGGGAAACATAATCAGTAATGTCACGCTTCATACCCAGCCAATAGAACTTCCATCTCTTGTCATAATACATATTTATAGTTCCCAGATTCATGAACCACAAATAAATATTAAAATAAAACAAAACTGGTCTCCTCACTGATGTTGGGATGAAAAACCAATCCCCAAAACCGAGAATACCATATGAATATAGAGACCAACTATAAATGATCTCAACACTATATGGGGATTCTATAATTCCTCTAAATTAATCACCCTACTACTGAATCAGTAGAACATACTCAATGAGAGATGATGATAACTGAACATTGGTCAAAACCATACCCAAAAAATCCTCCCAAGAATCCAGATGCAACTAAGAAAAAAAGACCCATAAGGTTCCACTCTTACTTCAATTCCAAAAAAGTTTGCAATGAATTTTTTTTCTCTAAGATAATCTTTAATGACATTCCACTTCCCTAGGGTGTAGGTGATGTCAAAGTCAAATGTTTTAATGTATTACACCCACCACCTCTTTTTAATATTTAGGTATTTCTGAGAAAAGATATATCTTAAAATTTTATGGTTAGAAAATACTGTGAACCTTTCCCCAAAAATATAATTCCCCCAATACTTAAGTGGATGCATAACTATGGTAAGGTATAAATCATGATTTGGGTAATTATTCTCATGCAGTAAAAGCTAAAGAGATCCTTAAGCTACCACATGATCATCCTTCATGAGCACACAAACCAAAATAGCACTAGAAGCATCAGAGAAAACCAAATACCCTTTACTTGGATCAGGCAAGATCAAAATAAGAACTGATTTTAGAAGTATTTTCATCTCATCAAAAAAATATTGAAACATTGCATCCCATGTGAATTTTTCCCCTTTCTTAGTAAGAGTAGTCAAAGGTGAATCCAAACTCGATAAATCATTGATGAACTATTGATATTATCTAGAAAGACCAAGGAAGCTATGAATTTCAAAGACATTCCTTGGTTCTTCCCATGAAAAGAAAGATTTCACCATTTTAGGGTCAACTAATAATCCATTATAAAAAATCATGCTCCCCAAGAATTTCAATTCATGAATCCAGAAGTTTCATTTCCAAATCTTTCCATAAAAATGATGACACTTCATGATTTCCAAAACCAGCTTCAAATGGAACTCGTAATCACACTCGGATCTTGAATAAACCAAAATATCATCCACAAACACTACCCAAAAAGTTTTAAGATACTAATAGAATATCCAACTCATCAAATCTCTAAAAACTTTATGAGTGTTAATCATACCAAACGACATCACAATATATTCATAATGTCTATACTTACTCTTGAAATATATATTTGTTATACAATATTCCCAAACTCTAAAGTGATGATAACCTGATCTAAGATCAATCTTAGAAAATCACTTTACCCCATTTAAATGATCAAACAAATCATCAACACAAGGAAAATGATACTTTTTCTTAACTGTTACCCAGTTCATCTTCTGATAGTCCACACATAATCAGAGTGAACTATCTACCTTCTTATAAATGAGAACTAGGTATTCCAAAGGTGAAACACTTGGGTGAACAAAACCCTTCATCATTAGATCATCTAAATGAATCTTGAGCTCTTTCATCTCCATTGGTTCCATACGATTGGAAGGTATCAAAATCAGATGTGTACCTAACACTAGGTCAATCATAACATATACCTAACTCTATGGAGGAATCTTATAGAAATCATCTAGGAAAACATCAAGAAAATACAGAACAATAATGGGAAGATATTCAATAGAATAAACATCATTGGGTATAACTAAAACAGAAAACAAAAAAATCCCGATCCCCAGAGAGAAAGGTCCTGCACGACCAAACCTCATATCCCACTCTCCATAAAACAATCATGAGATCTCATTGGACATAAGAAATGAGACACAGTGATGATAAAAATCGAACTCATTATGATGAGTAATAATCTAATCCATCATGATAGTTATATCAAATAGATCCAGATCAAGAATAAGAAAATCCCAAACAAACTCCGCATCAGTTATTAATAATACACAAGAATGACATTGAAACCACTGATCTTTCCTCTTCCAAATAGGTGTATCTAACTCCACAAAAAAAATACTTGTGCTCTATTATAAAGTTAATCATATAAAAAAATGGACAGATATAAATGAGTGGGAAACACTGGTATCAAATAAAGAAATATATACTAAAGATGCAATAAAGATGGTGCCTCTCACTATCTCTATACCTGTATATACCTCTGTCAGAAACTCATATACTACATAATGGTGATTCACTCTGGAGGATTGAGGATGTATCCTTATAGTTTTTAAACCATCTTAATACCCTATAGTAGCTTCTAGAGCCAATGATCCACAACCATATCAAGGATTATACATAGCCTAATAGAAACGTTGCAGATGACCATAATATCTACAACTTTTACACATCTTTTTAGGTAAAGTACAAGAATATAGGGTGTATATGGACTTTCCACATTGATAAAAAGTCAAAGGCACACTACTTGCTACAACTAGAGGTGCTAAAGAGGCCTGCTACCAAGAACCACCTCCACCACTCATGCAACGATCTTTCCACTTTCTCTTCTTCCCCAGAGTTCCACTAAAGCTTCCACTAGGTAGAAGAGAAGGGGAATAATTTCTATCCTTTACTACCATATTCATTTATTCCATCATAAACCTATCTACTATATCTACATAGGTTGAAATATTCAACATAAATACCTATGATCTGACACTGAATGCTCTCCCTACTAGAAATAAAGGAACTCCGAAAACTTATCCATCATTCGTGACTATAGAAAATACTGCTTGAAGAATAGAGTATTGAAACCCTTCCAATCAAATCCCACATGCCGATATTCATGTACCATGAAATCCCACCAATGCTTTCTGGGACCCTCAAATTTTAACACCACACAATTCACCTTTATACTCTTAGGTGTATCTAGGAAGTCGAAGATCTGATCGATATTTTCAAGATATTCCTCTTCTTGAGGTTCATTCATTACTTTAAAGGATGGTGGATTCTCATGCAAGAACTCCTGTGATCAATCTCTCTCTCCAAAAACTCCTAGATGTACCTCCATAAATGAGTTACGAACTTTTGGTAAATTTTGGTCAATAACATGAACTTACTACATGATAGCCTCTATAAAATTCTGATCGAGGGGTGGATTCCCTTGAGGAGAATTAGGTGAACCCTCCTGAGGAACTCATGGAATACACCCAAAGGCATACTGCTACACAAAAATATAGATGAAATGATCATACATAGAATAATATTAGTTCAAACTAAAATAAAAATAAGAGAAAACTAATATTAACATCAATACTCAAAATAGAAGACACATATCCCAACATTTAATGGTATCTTGAATCTATTCATGGAAAGATTCGACCAGGAACTCATCACAACCTACCTCTCATGTCTTAAAAATTATATCTCTAGTCTATCAAACATCCCAAGATAAGGACTCAAAACCCCTAACTTGGGTCTCTAATACCACTTTTTAATGAACCGAACCATACACCTTTTCAAAACTGGTATTCCACCCTATTTGTCATATACCCTAAGGATATTTCGGATCCCTACAAGCTAACGACTAGCACCCAGGAATCAAACAACAAACAGAGGGAATGATATTTCCCAACCTAAAGTAACAACATGGAATGTATACACATAACATAGATAAATAGTGGAAGATAAGAATATATGACATAAAAAAGAACTAAAGGGATGTAACTGAAAAGGCAGCAAAAAAATATCCAAGAGACAATTCCAACTGAAAAGGAGTACAAAACCAAATATTTACTCTAATAGATCTATGTGATAGCATGGTAAAACTACCACCATCTCACTACTGACTACCCAAAGCCCATATAACAGAAAACCTCACCACCACACTATAACACATTACCTTTCCCTAGATCTAAATACATAACGAGGTCTATGAACTACTGAAGGGGTGCATTGGGTGTGAGCTAACAAGATCAGTAGGATCTCACCCAGGTGTTCCAAATCAATACTCTGAAAAAAAATCCAAACATGCTCAACTTTAAAGAAAAAAAGGTATGATAAAAGTTTAAAAGTTTTTATATTAAAATCATGGAAAAACATTTTAATTTCACTATTTTCCACATTTCTAAATAAAATAGTTAAATAAATTTCAAATAATTTCATTTATATATATCAAAATAGATATATCAAATCAAATAAAATCAAGTATCACATCTCATATCAAATCCTTGGCAGTACAATAAAAATATTATAAACCAAAACAATCTAAATCATCCAAAATCATTAGTAACATTACATAAAGGATCATACTAGGCCAGGATATCTAGGACACTCATACCTAATATATAAAATCATGTACACATCAAGCCTCTAGATACATGCATCGATACTAGAGATTAAAGGAACACCCCAAAAAGTAAATCCTCTAACATGTCTAATAAGTCCCTAGAAAAACAGGCATAGGGAGTAGAGGAAATCCCCATCAATAAAGCCCATGATAGTGGACAAGACCTATTACTATAACTTCTAATTATGTACCCAAGGATTATCATGTGATCTATTTTCCAAATCAATTCATTAAACCATTTTCATTAAACCATGCTTTGAAAACCATTCCACAAAAACCATTTCAAAATACATTGAAAATCCTTTTCCATTTACCAAAACTAGGGGAAAACCATATTTTATAAAAACCCATTTCCATACTCACAAATTAAATCTATAAATCATTCAATTTAATTTATAATTTTTTTATAAAATAACAAGAGTAATGAATTTCACCAATATAGGCTAGAGACAAAACCACATACCGCAAAACTAGGATTTCACATACTCACAATGGGATCCACCAATAATAAGAAACGAACGATGACAATGAAGGACCTAGAACTAATCCATGCATCTTATAATTGATTCAATTTAGAAATTTGGATCTATATAGAAGAGTAAAAAACTCATACCTCCAGAATGAACACCCACCACACCACAACCAACAAGGAAATGACCACCAAAATGAGATCGCACAAAGGGTCTAAAAAGGATTTAAGAATAAACATCACCGCAGGTCAAACGATCTGATAACACAATGCACTGGTGCTACCATGATCAAAGGAAACAAATAAGTAGAAAGGATTACTCACCTGATAGATAAAATCCAACTACAATGGTGATCAATTTTTGAATTAAGTGATTCGGAATGAACAGAGGCTCCTAAAATTTCTAGAGAAGATCCCTAGGTTGAGATAAAGGAAGGTTAAAGATGAATAAAATAATATTCCACTGATGTAGCACTATAAAATCCCTTTTCGTGAAATTTACTTGGCATGTAATCGATTTACACATTGTGTAATCCTTAGAGTATAGATACATTGAAAAACCCACAACCTTTTTATTAAAAAACTGATTTTAACATTACATGGACTGTAACATGTACACAGTGTGTACTCCCTTCACACTGTTGACATGGTTCGTGAAATTTTACCTTCAAATATTACACACCATTTATTTACATTACATGATGTGTATTTATTCAATATACTTCAAAACACCAGATTCCTTGAAAAAACCTCAAACCAACTTTGGTGTTCTCTGAACTCAGGGAGAACCCTATAAAGCCATTACATGTTTATACCAAAACTCCATTAATTCAAAAAAACATATATCTTTAAACTTCAGTTCATTTTTATTAGCAATTTTAATCCATCCTAGAGAGTCCCAATATTCACCCAATTAAATATACAAACAATAAAAGATAATATAATTACTTGAAATGGGGTAACAAGATGTTACAGGGGCCATCCTATAAGGGAATTTGGAGATAAGAGTGGCTCCAGGTATAATTTCTATTGAGAACTCTACCTCATGATATGGGGGAAGAACATGAAACTCTTTAAGAAATACATAAATTTACTACCTCATAATGGGAATTTACTCTAGGTTTATGTTTTAATTTTAATAAACCATCTGATAAAGATATGTTTCTTCACTAGGTATCAACACCCACACCGTTGAGGGTTTTTATAAAGGAGATTCATGATCTTCCTTACATTTTTATAAGAACGTGGGATATTTTAGGATATTAAAAGTGGTTTAATTTTACAAATAGTTTATGTGTGATCTATATAATGAGATCCAATCCATACCTAGTATATTATTAAATTCCACCAGGCATACTAGTTCCATTTTCTCTTGGCTGGTTGTAAAGGTGAAAACCAGATTGTTAGCCATGTAGCTGAATCCCTTTATCAAGAACAATGAACATACCCCATCCTTACATTGGCTCATGTAAGGGAGAAGTACTATTTTTACACATCTCCATCCCTCTCATCAAGGTAAATGGGTGAGATGGTTTCCTATTTAGAGAGAATTTAAATTAAATGTTGATGGCTCAAGCACACATTGATGAATGTAGGGAGGTTTGGCAGTCCATTATCATAATGGATCGATTGTTTTTCCATTAAATGGATGGCATGGACAAGGTGATTATCTCATGATGGAGGTAACTAAAATGTTCAAGGGGTTATAATTGTTCCATTCTCATTTTATAACTCTTAATCAAGTGGAATTAGTTTCATCGATTATCATCAAATTTATCCAAGGTGTGATCTCTACCCCTTGGGATATCACATATATTGTTCATAAATGGAGAGAGTTTATCACTAGTATCATTAATATCACTCACACTTAGAGGGATGGAAATATGGTTGCAAACTTCTTGGATTATCGAGTTACTTCTGAAAACCCATGTATCATATTTAATTATATTAGATCCCTTCCCCTTGAGTACGTGAATCTTTTCTAGGCCAATGCATTGGGTATTCATTACTTTAGACCTCTGTAACTTCTTTTGGGTCTTTCCCCCTATCCTTTCAATAAAAAAGTCCTAACTTTGGATGGATGAGATATGATTCAATAGTTCTAGAAATATTATAAGATATAAAGGAATTCATAAAACTAGAATCAAGTAAATCATTTTATATTCTTAAGTGAATAGGAAGTATTACTTATAGGAATTCATTTTCATGATTCACCTTAGTGGTGGTGATGGTATAAGTTTTCCCTTTCTCCATTATATTTTTTATTTTTTATTTTTTATTACCCTAAAATACCCTTTCTTATCTTATTTATGTCTCTTCAATGTTCATTAACTTGATTCCCATCTCTCCCACACTTAAATAATGTCATATTACCTTTGTGGAAATTCCATGATGATTATTTCCATAAGTTTAACATGTAGGTGGTTGGATTTTGTTTCCTCCATTATCATTCAATCATCCAGTATGAAAATTCATCCTATATTTATTGTGTGAATGTATATGGGACCATTCTCCAAACTCTACATATACTTTGAGAGCACATAAAACTAATTCTTTATAACTCTGAAAGTTTTGGATGGCTATATATTTTCAGAGATATGGTTTTAAACCACTAAATAATCTATCAATTTTTCTATCATTATTGATAAAAAACCAGAGGCATATCTTACAAACCTTGCAAAAATTTCCTCGTAAGATGTGGTATATTCAATCTCTTTTTACATAATATCTAGAAATTATCTCTCGATAACTATATAAAATGTTTGGGGGAAATAATTATTAAGAAATATCTTATTTAAGTATTCCCACTCTATTTCTTCCATTTCATATTATACAATTGTATTCTTGATTAATGTACAACATTGGTAAAATCTTTTATATAAACTGTAGATGACCAAAGTAACTTACTCATTTTCATAATAATAGAGCACAAAAAATATCCTTTCGAATGAGTTAACCTACTATTTCATGATAAGTGTATTGTAATATTTGATAAAATATTAGTCTTCATTGGAGCATAATGGACTCTATGGGTAGTTTATCCTTCTTGGGTGAAGTAGTACATTCAATTGAGTTAACCCACAATTTCACAAAAATTAGATCGAAATATCTATTAAATATAGGTGGTCATTCACACACAAAGGAATCAATGGCTAGTTTCTCTTTCTTGTGTGAAGTAGGATGTTCCATATGGTTCAAGTTATTATTCATAGAAAGTGACGACTAGGTACTATGATGTTTTTAACTCCACAAAACATTACATTGGTATATTATTTAGATAATTTTTGAAATTTAACTCACATGGGTTGTTGGTCTGGTTTCTCCTGGTTCTTATAATTGTCTAAAATAAAAAATATCTGAACAAAAATTAATTCAATAAAGCATGAATAAATAAATTATTCTAATATGAAAATAAATTATAAAGACATACATTATTGGATTCCTAATTTTGGCCTACTTTTAGAACCTTTATTTTAGGATCATATACTTTAATTCTTTATCTAACATTAATATAAATAATTAAATTTGTTATATATCCTTCCTAATGGTTCGTAAAGATAATACAATCATCCAAAGCATAAACCTAGGAGTGTCTAGTAATGTGTATAGTATTAGGACCACCCATTTTTACCAAGTAAAGATTGATTTGATACTAAAACTTCCATTTTTAGGGTAATTACCCCTAAGTTCCTTTTTTCTATAACCACAACCACTTACCAGTATCCAGATAGGGATATCATTGTTAGGAAACTGAACACTCTATACTATACAAAAATTGAGGAGGTTTTACTATATTTAGACTTATCCATGGGATTTTTGCTAATAATTTCTAGTCTAAATTCATTAATTAACTAAAAAATTCTCTCATACCAACTATAATAACCCATATTTTTCACACATGACTATCAAATCATTTTAAGTTAAACAACATAATTGTAATACATTCCAGAATCTAAAAGTTTAATATCATGGTAAAATTAGATTCATATATCACTTGAACATAATAAAACTTAACATTTATTTTAACAATTATTTATAATCCTCCTAAAATATCTCATGTTCTCTTTAGTACATGTGTTCACTTTAGGATGTATATCAAATAAAAGGGGTGAGATAAAATCCAAGTAAGGGGAGGGATAACATGGAAGGAGTATAATACATGGGTGAGCATAATAATAACCATCATATCATAAAAATATGATCGTCATAATAATCAAGAAGGTATAATTTGAAAAATTAATGGAATGTTTCATATTCATAACAATGAAACATTATAATATAGTGTTAAAATACCACAAATAAGTTCTGAACAAAGCTAGCTTCATGTTCACACATAATATATGTGCATAAATAATAACATCATAATCATGAACAAAGATAACATAATTTTCACACATAATAAACATAATATCATGAGATATATCTCATTACCCCATGAATTTTAGGTATATATAATTCCAAGACCACCCATCACATCATAAAATGATCATAATCATGCATGTCACAAGGAAAGAAAACATATAACAATTGCAGTCAAGAAATAAATCCATGGAAAGGATTGAGTTTCATAAGGATTTAATAAATAATACTTTATGTAATAAAATTTTGGGCTATAAAATGAATAAGGGAGATTGTATTTTGGAATAAAATATTACCATTCATTTATTGAATAAGAAAAATGCAAGAGGAGTTAATGTAGTGTTTTTGGAAAATAATATCTCTTTAAAAAATATTCATAATTAGCATAAAAATAATTTAAAAGAGTTATAACTATGTATATACCCATAAATAAGATCTAAATAATAGTGAAAGAAGTTTTTTTAGACATTATATAATAATCCATGCTAAAAATAAAGGGAAATATGAGATAACCCCAAAGGAAAGAGTTGGGTTCAATAATTCCCCTTACCTTATCTCCGGTTTTTTTGCCACCTATTCACTTACTATATAATAAAATTAAATATATTAAAACATGAAACCAATAGTTAATTATGTTAATTTTTTTTATCTCTTTATCAATTATAATAATTGGATTTTATTTTTCAATTTTATTTGTTAAAGGTGAAAGTTTTTTATATTATGTTTTCCTTAAAATCATCCCGTCTTATTTTTATTTGGTCATTTAGATTATTTAAATTTATAAATTAATAAAATAAACTATATAATATTCTAAATACATATATTTTTACATTTATATATCATAAATAATTTATTATAACCACCCATTAATGTATTTAGAAGAAGGGAATTGGAAACCTCCTCTTTGGTGGTTAACCGACAGTTAATGGGACATTGTCCAATGAGGATGTGAGAGATGTATAACATATATATATGTTAAAACATAAATAATTATAGTATTTTAACATCATTAATATATTTTTAAAATAATAATTAATTAATTTTAGTAGGTTTAGGATTTAAAAATAATATAAGTATTGAGGAATATAAGAGCAAAATGTAAGGGAAAAGATGAAGGAATATTACCTCCTTCTTTGTGTTGTTCCTTTGATATGACCCTTAAATCCTTGGAATCTTGGAGCTTTATGACTCCAAAATTTCCCTTAGGATTATAGGGGCTTAATATATAATAAATTGGTAGATATTTTTCATTGATAATTGGGAGTGAAGTAGTTTTCCAAGGGGATGGAGAGAGGGAATTTATACTTGAGGAGAGAGATATTTTTAGGGAAAAATATTAAATAAAATATAATTTACAAGGTAAACCTTTTAATAGTAATATTTTAGACATTATGAGTCAAATTTTAATAAAATAATATGTTTTTAATACTTTAAAAACCTTTAGTAACTATATTTATTAGTTTATTAAAAAGGAATGTGGAAAAGTGTTTTTTTAAGGTAATAATTTATACTTTAGACTTTGGAAAATATCTTTTAAGTTTTTAATTTTAGTTTCATTAATTATTTAACTTATTTAACATTTTTCATTTGATCCTAAAATTATAGATTCTATTATGTCATTATTAAATCACGAATTATGTAACTTAAAACATACTGATTACGTAAAAAATGTATTTTTACTATTCCCTAAAAAATTTAAGTTCTTTAGAAAATTTAAAAAAAAATAAAAAAATAGTAAATTTAAATACAATGATATAAAAAATTAAATTAATTTTATCAAAATAAATTTATAACATAGGTAATTTTAATCATTATCATAGAAATATTGATTTTTATAAAATACATTAAAACACAATTTTTTAAAAAAAGTGCTTATAATTTATTTATGTTTTTAATATTGGTATTTATTATATTGAGTTATAATATTTATATTTCCTTAAACTATTCATGGTAAATTTTACTTATATAAAATTTTACTATTCTGTGATTAATTTACTATTCTATTTCTCATATTAACTCCTATAAATACCTATTATTTCCTTCATTACTCATTAAAATCAATTCATACAAAGTTTCTTATATTCTCATATTTGAATATTTTGATTGGTTTAATAATTTTTTGTTTTTTATAGTTTTTTTCATGGCTATGATGATTCTAGGGGATCATGGTGATCTAATTTTTCCTTTTCTTTTAAATTTTTACTATTCATTTAACCATTATAATATTTTAAATTATTATGCATATATTTATACTGTAATGTTATAAAATAAAGAAATTAAATTTTGTTGATTTTTATCATGTGTATCATGTGTTTATACTATACTATATACCTAATTATGACAATAATTTTTTATTCAGAAGGAAAATTCAATATATATAAAAGTTTAGGATGTTACATAACCTACTCAAGCTAAGGGAAGTGGTTAAACATGGAGGTTCAATTGATGTTTATCAAATATTGGAGTGTCCAATAACTTGGTCATGATATATGGAACTTCCTCATTAGTTACAACATGATACATTATGATAAGTCATTGTACTACCTTTTCTTTAATATAGTGATATATAATTTTTTATATTTTTAGCATGAGAGTGATGAATTGTTTTTTTCATGAGATTGATCACACTATTATTATCATAAAATATCATTATAGTTTGCTTCAACTCTTCACTAATATCTTCTATCTCTTTATTTATCCAAAAGATTCAAGTTCATGCCTTGGTCAGTAATATGTATTATAATTCTTCCATACCTAGTGAGGTGATTTCCTACTTCTTACTCAACCATCCTACACATTTTCTTTAAATAAAAAATACACCACCACTTGCAGACTTGTGATCCACAATATCACTATATCACCAACCCAATTCGAATCATAAAATATAGATAATTCATTATAGTTTCTTACATAAAAGATAAATATGCAAAATATAATATACTTTCTGGGTTGTGAAATTTAATAGGAGTTAAAGTGTTTGATTTTCAGCACATGGTTTCTTTTGAGAATTAGAATTCATATTAGAATTCTGGGATTTTGATCTTCTTAGAGATATTTTTTTTGATATAGATTGAGGCATAAGAGGTATCTAGATTGCTCAGGTAGAGGCTTAGATTTTGGAATGGGGGTTTCCAATATACACGGTTACCACACAATTAGGGGAAACTACACAAGAATATTTCTTAAGGTGTTATAAACTGAACCACTGGGGCCGACCTGGCTAGCGGTAAGCTAAGTATAACACCAAAATCCCACCTTCAATAGGTCAGGGGTTTGCGGAAAGTACTGAGTAAGAAAATATCATATATAGGATCCCTTATCCTAAGGAACCTATACACACATGAATCTCTAAACACCACTATAATATAGAAAGTAAAGATAAAATTTATACCAACATTCATGTATAATATTTATCCTACATCAGAGTATGACATAAGTATAGAAAAAAAAGGGATGAATAAATGCCCACCAAAACTGTAAAAGAGTCCAAAATACTTCCAAGGTTGGGAATACTATCAAATGAAACTCCTAGAACTAACTGTGGTACGTATATCTCAACTATGATCCACCTGCTCCTGGTCTACCTAAGACTCCATCATAAGTATTGTCATTTTCATAAGACATGATATGTGAGAGAAGATCATATGTAATGGTTAGTATATATATACTCGATAGAATACCCCAAAATCACCAAACATAAATCAATAAGAGAGTAGTTATCTCATCATCATGAAGGTATGTCAATAAGAATATGAGAAAATAACAATAATAACTTAGATAAACTCAATATAGACACTAAGTCTCAATTTAAAGTCACAATCATACTACCATACTAGGGTTATACTAAAGTATTTATGGTAATTCTGATCCAGGATAACTCAATTCACGAGTCTTGTTATCACTGATGACACTCCTATAAGTGGTCATTATTGTCAGGCCTTGCTATGAATAAGGAACATGTTGGATCTCAAAAGATGTTGATATAAAGATATGGGATCACATTTAGGGACCATGGGGGATTCCTGAACCTAACTAGAATAATCCTCTAGGAAAGGGATCAAACTCCATAGTATGTAGGTCTTGTGATTCCTCACTCTACTTAGGGAGGAATAATTGATAGAGGATCACACCCTGGGCTACACAGAGGGATTAATGACTCTATCTAAGACTAATCCTGTAGAGGGGATCACATTCTATGCTTAGGATATGATACATCATTGTACCCTCATGGGTATGGGCAAAGGGAATGAAACCTATAGATAATGGTCTAAACTAAAGAGAATTAGGGACTCAACCTACCTTGGAGAAAGTACAAAACATGTACTAGGAGTATACGATGTGTCTCACTAAGTGTAAACCTACCCATGTCCATTTTTATTTCCATAAGTCTATGACTATGTACTTTTATGTATCGGTGTACAATGGCCATGTCTATGTACCTGGACATGTCTGAGTCTCTATCCATGTTTATATACCTAGTCGTTCCCATGTACTCAGGCAATGCTCATGTAATATGGTCATTCCCTTATACTCTGGTCATGTCTGTGCCCATGTACCCCTAGGGTACATGTAGATCTTATAGTATCAGGTCACACAATGTGTGATAGGTTTAATTCTCTAAACCTAGAAGCTTAGAGATGATGTATTATTTTATTACATTAGCATGATTACAAGAAATTAAATCTCAAAGTATTGATCAGTTTAAAAGTTTTGGAAACTAGATTACATACATGAACCTTACATTATAATTTATATCATTAAATACAAAAAATATAATCTTTTGAGAAAACCATCATTCTTCTAGATTAACCCTACATATCAGTCATAATATATATCTTAGCATCCTGGGAAAAATAAAAGATAAGAAATGGGTGCTCTCAAATACTCAACAAGGGTAATAAATACAATAGAAGATATCATAAGCAAGAATAAATGATTATGTAAAACTGATTAACTGAAAAACATTCCATTAAATCAATAACCTAATTATAATATGTAAGGAATTGAAGATGATTGAATAATTCCACATAAATAATCACTTGAGAATGAAACTTAACTATGGATGTTCTACTAGTCGAATAATCACATGGAATATTAATATATAATCTCATAATGAAGGAATGAATAATGTGGGACATCATAAACATACCTTCAATCCATAGACCAAGAAACCAGATAATAATGGGTAAAAACCAAGTATAATTTGTCTCATGAGACCTACCGATGCATCCAAGGGATATACTGGGCCCCACATAGCAATTACTAAGTCTGATGCATTTTATATATGAAAGGGGTGAACATAAACAACATAAACATTCGTATTTAAGAACTAGCATATGAAATGTGAATACTTTAACCTCATACCCTAAATGGTATCAAAATAGTACATCCATAATCAAATTGATCATAAACCCTTCAATAAAAATATTGTATCATAAGAGATAAACCTCTATTAAGCATAAAATCCAACAAATAATATTGAAATATATGAAAATATTCTAATAAAATCTTTAAAATTTATTGAGATAAATACACATTTTTAATTTGAAATCATTTATTTAAAAGGCCATGAAATTTTAAAAGAAAAAAATTTCACTAAAAAAATCTTGTAAAATTATAAAGGAAGCTTCAAAAAATTAAGGCTTCATGGAGGAGGAAAAACCCTCTCATTATGTATATGTTGAAAAAAAATCCATTCCGTATTTTTTTCTAGAAAAGTATCAGAGGATCCACTTTATAAAATGAAAAAATATACATTTTAAAGAATTTTTGAAAAGTTAAAAATGGTTAAAAATGACTTTAAAAAATCATTGGAGAATAATTGCTTTTTGAAAACATCTATAGAAAACATGAACATGGAGAAAAATATGTGATAATTAAATCATTAAACATTCAAGGTGTCCCATACCACATTGAATATTTAAATCAAAATTCCAATGAAAGAATAACATTTAACAGAAAAATTAAATATCATGATAATAAATAAATTAATGACATGATAAGTCAGAAGGGATGTATATAAAAACCATAAAATATGATGGGATTATAACATCAAACTATTCCTCAATGAAAGGATATTGATATAAAGTCCCTTACCTTTAATTTATTTTTGTGAAAACTTTCTTTAATCTCCCTTTATTTGGGTAAATTCTTTTGGTTTATACCAAACTATTTCCTTGGTTTTCTTTATTCCCAAAGTGAGGATTCTAGGATGAGGGTAGGTAAGTTGTGAGATTATTTCGGTAGGGTTTGGTTGAGCTAAAAGGCTCAAAGTGGTTTGAGGAAGTGAGGAAGGAGTTTCCCTTTTATAATTGAGGTTAGGGGTACTTTTGGAAACTCTCAAACTATTAAATTAATATAAATTCATTTTCTATTCAAAATGGATCCAAAGTGAGTTATTGTGAAGATAAGATGAGTATGGGTTGAAATAATCTCAGCCAATAATTTTTATACAAGTTTAGGTCACATTATTACCCTTATTTGTTGGATTTACTCTCAGTTAAAACCTTTAACTCTTATCATGACAACTTAGATTTTTACTCTTTAAAGGTTAATATAGTTACTATAAGATGCCAAACGTACCATAAATGAGTCATTGATGAAACTTTAAGACTTATCCCAATAATTTGGACAAACTTTATATTTTTATTAATTTTAATTAATTTAAAAAATTATTCTTTATTTTAAATATCACTAATGTTGATTTGGACATTATTCCATATTTTACTTTTTTAAAAATATTATAAAAACTTTATATCTTTGAAAAAAAACTTTAATACATCTATAATATGTATAGATCATCTAGAAAATTTATTTCTACAATTATTTTTCTCAAATTATATTTATTTTATTATTTTTATTATCATCTTTTTTATATTTCCCTTAATTATACAATTATTGCATCATCATTGTGTAAGCCATAATGGTAATTATTTATTTCATAAAATTAAAAAATAAATTACCCTGTTGAATATAAAAATTTTATATTTCAAAATACTATTTATATTTGAATATATCTTCTTAATAACCATATATAAAAAATGTAATAATTATTAGAAACATGGGTAAGACATATTGGACTTTGCCTAGAATAAAATACTATAAAAGCCTTAAAGTCATCCAAGTGGCTCCAAGAGGCCAAAAAATCAGCCTAAAGATGATTTTGGTCAATAATAAATAATCCAATAAAATTAGGACAAGTGTTATGGTAATTTTATAATTCTTATAAAATTATTTTTACCATAAATTACCCGATTTACCCTTAACCGCTGTAATTAATTTTAATTGAATTTTACCAAAAATTTTGGTAAAAAACTGAGTTTATATTATTAGCATAAAAATATCATAATTATTAAAAAAAATCATGTATTTTTTTTCAAAATTAAATTCATAGAAGTGGAAAAATTAAGTTTAATGTTAACCCCGCAGACATGACGACAAAACGGGGTTTTAAAGTAAAAATGTCCAAAAGTTTGCTAAGTTTTATATCTAAATTTAATATTAAATTGTTTAAAAATACCTAAATTGGTTTACCTGATATAAAATTAGGATATTTATACTTTAAAACCAAATCAGAACATAATTTAACTATATAAATAAATTAGATGAAAATACATTTTTGAATTAAAATACAATATTTTTCACTATTCATAAAAAAATGAATCTTCTTAGAAAATACAAAAAATTAACCCTAAGATAATTTTTACATTAAAAATTTCAAAAATGAAGTTGATTTGGGAAATAAAATTTATAAAAGTGTAAAAAATTAGTTTTAAAATAGGTGTGCTGTTGAACGGTGGTAAAACTAGATCTTTTGTGTAAATAAATATAACTCAATGTTGTGTGTTGAATAAGATTAAATCTATATAGAACATGATAACAAAATTAAATTTATTTTAAAAGGAAAATATGGTAAATTCTTGGGGTGATACAGAAGGCCCCACACGATGTATGATATTTTATACTATGCATAAACCCTATCCATTATAGGAGGAGACTACACAACATGTGTTCTTCTAAAGTACACACCATGTACGTCAAAGTTTTCTAGGAACTCTAGTCTATTCCATGCATTTATCCCAAAAAAATTCCTTCACCAATTACTCTAAGAATCATTCCCATAGACCCTAGATCTAAGTTTGAATTCACTTCAAACATTGATGGTTTCTAGATTTTGACCACCCATCCTTCCAGAACTCAATCCCCATTGCACTACATCAATAATTGAAAAATACCATGAATAAAAAATCTTTTAAAGTTGTTAGATCTCCCATAACACTTCATCATGACTCAACCAAGCTCTTGAACCTGATATCTGACCTGAAAAAAATGATCGTTTGGGACAAAGATTGATTGCGTGACAATTAGTTTTGGGGTATTGTTAAACTATTGACCAAAATAAATACTGACGATGATCATATGTATAATGTTAGTAGAAAATAATGAAATATAAAATTGAGGAATGAATCTTCCCAATTTTTCATGTTGTATACCATTCATTGTTAAAGAAATCATTGATTTTAATGGATAATCAAAGATCAAAAAAATAAAAATAATTAATAATTCTAAAAAGATAAAACAACACCCCTAAATCAACAATAAACCCATGAATCAATTTTTTAGAAATATTGATTCACATTCGATATGGGATAATCAAAATAGATTTTAAACCAATATAAAAAAATCCCTACCATGATTTTGGATCTATCACTGACGAATAATTCTTATATGCCGTTGTCATTGGTGAGATCGAGGAACTTCATTGGAAAATACAATTGTTTTGTAAAATGATAATTTTTCCACAATCTGTTGTCATTAATAAACACTTATTCTCTATGAAACCTTTTAAATCCCTATGGTTATGTATCTAACCCGAGGGTTTTTCCATAACTAGGATTATATATAGGAGGGATCTAGTTCTGGCTATTTAATAAATAAATAAATTAACAATGAATTTGTTTAATTATTATTCTCCCACGATCACTCTTAAACCGAACAACAAATGCGAAAAATGATCATGTTGCTCCTAGGGTAAAAGTCATATTCCAAATTTAATAGAAGTCTCATATTTACCATCATAAATACTATTTGATATTTATTTCATTATTTTAGAAAAACTATGCGCACATGGTATAATATATTTAATAATTTTACTACATCAATCTCGAGCCTCCATAGGCCCTGGAATCTCAAGCTGACTCCAAGAAAATATTCAAAAACATTCTTTAAAATATTCCAAAGTTTTACAAGGTAAAAATAATGATATTAAATTATCACAATCTTAGTGATTTCCCTACTTAAAAGAAAAAACCTACTCAAATAGGTGAGGGTACTGAGCTTGTATCTAGTTCTCGCACTCCCAAGTGCTCTCATGAAGATTCTCATACTGCCACCAGACATGAACCAAGTGAATTGATCACAAATGAAGGGTATTATCCTATTGATAATTATCTCTACCAGTTAATCTATGAAGTTATATCCATACTCAATGTCCAGCTCTCCCCAGTCGATAACACGTGATGGGTCGCGCACACACCTCCTCAGTTAAGACATGTGGAAGACATCATGTACCTGGTCTAACTGTGGCGGTGGTGCTAAGTTTTATAACACCTCTACAAGCCTGCATAGTATCTGGAAAGGGCTAATGAATCTTGGAAATAACTTTCTTCCCTGACCAAATCTCCACAATCCTCACTAAGGTGAGACCTTTAGGAACACATGGTCTCACTCATCAAACTCCAAAGACCTCTATTGTTAGTTCTCATAAGAAATTTGATATCTTTGGGAAATATTATCCACATCTGGGTGATTTTAACCTTATTTGTTTTCACTCAAACCAACTTTGGTCCCATGAGTACAGACTCTCTTTGATCAGTCTATCATAATGGTAACTGTAGGGTCTCCCATACAAGGACTTGAATGGTTTCATATTGATGGTGGAGTGGTAACTATTTTTATATGAAAACTCTACCAAGGGTTGGTGATTCACCTAACAATGGAAAAAGTCTAACTCATAAGCCTAATTCATGTCCCATAGAACCTAAATATTCCATTCAATATAACTATCTATTTAGGGGTGAAACACTATGATTAACAACAACTAAGTCCCAAAGGCCTCCTGTAATCTTATCTATAATCATGGTGTGAAGTAAGCATCATGTTATGAAATGATAATTGTAGGAAATCCATGAAGCTAGAATGTATCCTGCATGTAAATGTGTACCAATATCTCTACTAAAATCTAATCATGGATGGCTATAAAGTGGAACAACTTGGTGAGTCGGTCTATGATCACCCAAATAACATCATGACCTCAAGTTAATCATGGAATCCCCATCATGAAGTCCATAGAAACACCATACACTTCCACTCTGACACTTCAATAGGTTGATTAAAACCTTCTAGAACATGGTGCTCATCCTTAACATGCTGACAAGTGAGGCATAAAGAGACAAACTCAAATACACACCTATTAAACCCTAGCAACCAGAATTTTTGCTGAAGGTCTTGTTACATCTTATCCACTCCGGGATATACCAATAAGGGGGATGTTTGAAACTCCCTCAATACCTCCTCTCATATTTTCACCAGTACCATCATCTTCCCTAGAAAAAGGATGATGTTTTCCCCACCTTCATAGAATCCATCAAGAGTATGTCTAGTAGATATCTAAACATGTGAGGTCTCATAGTCAATATAAACTAGATGATACTCCTTAGAACACTATATAAGTGGAGTTGTAAAAAATATTGATTAGAGGTATGATTCACCATCCTCATACACTAAGTAAAACTACAGTGAGGCCAACTTCTCTAGTGCCTCGCTCAACTAATGAAAAGAATATATCCCATGAAGATCATCTTCCACCATGTTCCCCTTCTTGGGAGTATAGAATATCTCAAATTCATAATCTTAGAGGAACTATAGCCACAAACTCTATCTCAAATTAAGATATTTCTATGAAAAGTTATACTTTAGACTCTTGTGGTTTGAATATATGATAAATAGATCACCTATACGGTAATTTTTGTAGATCTTTAGGGAAAATACCACCATTTCCAAATCTAGATCATGGGTCACCTAGTTTTTATAATGGGTTCCTAGAAACTAATACCCATAGAAAATCACCACTTTCCTCGACATTTGAACACATACAAGACTAGTTATAGAGGCATTAAAAAATTCCACATACTCAACGTCCTCCTCTGACAGTCTCAAGATGGGGCTAATCATCAACCTCTGCTGAAACTTTGGAAAATCTTGCCGGAACCTTTGCATTGACAAGAAAGGATGCCCATTTTTTGTCAAATAAGTCAAAGGTGATGAAATCATAGATAAATAATGCATTAATCTATAATATTATCCTATTAAACCAATTAATCCTTACACCTCTGACACACACTTGTGTGGATACCAAGATAGAATTACCTTAACCTTTTTTGGGTCCACTGTTACTCCATATTCTAAGCTGACATGTATCACGAATTAGAACTATTGAATCCATAATTGACACTTTGATATATTCCCATAAAAATGGTGCTCTTGGAGTTTTTCTAGGGCCATCATCAAATGTCTCGCATGCTCCTCCTATGATGCTTAGTACACTAGGATGTAATTGATGAATACTACCATGAACCGATCCAATAATTGATGAAATATCGAGTTCATGAGTCCCATGAACACTTATGGGGTGTTTATCATGCTAAATGAAATCAACAAGTACTTATAGTGAATATATAAATATCAAAATTCCATCTTTAGTATATCCCCATCTTGAACCCAGAGTTGGTGATAGCTTGACATGAGGTCAATTCTTGAGAACCACCTAAACCCTTTCAACTAGTTAAAGAGGTTTTCAATTCTCATAAGTGAATAATTATTCTTGATGGTCACCTTGTTTAGGTGATAATAATCCACACATAAAATTAAACCCCCATCCAGCTTCTTGGTGAATAATATTTGGGCTTCCTATGGGGACACACAGGGTCTAAAAAATCCATTCCTATGAAAATCCTCCAACCACACATTCAGCTATCAAAGCTCTATGATATCCATCTGATATTATTTCATAGATATTAGGGTAGTCATTGGGTGAAATTATATGCATAATTTGATCTCTCGATGGTGAGGTAAGACCAACGTGTCCTCAAGGAAGATGTCCTCATACTTTACCACTACTACAGAAAAATAAAAACTCATAACATCAGCTACTCCAAGGGTAATACTAGAAAAATATTAAGTAATCAGTTTTATACTAACATGTATGACCCCATCCTTATTTTTCTAAGTTTTTCTCTCACTAATTAAGTAAAACCTCATCCCATCAATGCATACTCACCATATCCTCCTCTAAATGCAATCAATCTGTGCATGAACTATATAGATCCAATCCTTACCTAGAATGATGGCATAAAGCCTCATCATAGAAATGAATATAGCCCATAAGAATATCTCTCCTCCAAGATTCATGTCACACTATCCGATGAAGTGTGTGATCACTGATTCTCATCCAGTATGAGTCTCCAAGCATAAGGGTCGAGCTAATGACTCAACTGGAATCTTTAGGTCTTGAATAAGGTATGTGGAAAGGAAAGAGTGAATCATGCCTATGTCTATAAATACTACATATAAGTTAGATAATTTATAGTTTTAATCTTAAAACATCTCTAGATCCTATGAGTTATAGGCCTATACTTCTAGTATCTTCCCTCATCCCTGACCACCAACTATCTAAGCATCATGTGGACCACCTGGGGGTGGTGGTGGAAATAGATCAAAACACCAACCACCTCATACTACTCCCACAACTCCTATAAATCATCCAACACCTTGAATACCTATCTTATTTGACTATTATCTCTATTTAGGGGTTCCATCAACCATCTCCTCTCCTGATACACAATGGGTTAGACAATCCTACACGAGATGTCCCCACCAATCACAGGAGAAACACCGCCTCTCTCTCTCAGATGATGGATCCATATTAGAAGTCATGAACTAAAAACTCTATATTTTGAGACTATATCTAAAATTTATTATCATGAATGGATCCCTCCATCTTCATTCAGTTAATAGAAACCAAATTTTTAGCTTTAGGGTTCCCATTTCCTGCACTAATTGTTAGCGACTGCTCTGCTGAGAAGCTCCCCACCACCAAGGCTCGCTCTAGCACCCAAATATAAGTTGGAATGAAAATAGATATCAATCCATCTGTGATATATCTAATTATTCCATGATCAAAGGAATGTACTTCGAAGAACATATATCTAACCATATCCATGGAGTATTTCTAGAAGTTAGTGAACCTTGATGAATACTCTACCATTGTCATGCTACCCTTCTAAATCTCCAAAAGTTGCTGGATGTATACTTCTCATAAAATTTATAGTTATAAATGGTCCCTAAAGATATTTTAGAACTATTTCTAAAAAAGAGTCACCTCATCATACGTCTGAGTCACTAGAATACACCATCACCTTATGTATCCATGGACAAGGATCACTGCTATGACCACTATCTAATTTAGAGGAGTCCTAACAAGGTGAAAAATTCACCCAACTACCTTGATCAAGTAATATGATACTGAGGGGTCTATATTGGCCTAAAACTTTAGGGGTATCTACCTATGAAAATAATGAAGTGTTCCCATCCGACACACTTTCTATACCAACACTACTAGATTAACTTGATGCTCGATGAGTGGAGGTAAGACCAAAAAACCAACTGAAGGTACCACCACCTATATAGGTACCTATACCAAATCCTTATCACTATGTTGATCATCCTCATAATATTTATATATAATCATTTCTAGATTTCATCACAAAGGAATCCTAAAATTTTCAAGATTCACCAAGATCAAAAAGTATATCTGGAGATATGACTCAAGAAGGATATAGAACTAAAACCCATTCCTATATGATTCATGTACTGATGCTTTCCCTACAACCAATTCCTAAATGTACTAAGTAAAAAAGTAGGTTATTAGAGTCTTGGTGAATAGATACATTAACCTCTACACCAACACTAGGTTGCATGGCCCAAGATACAAACTCAAATCACTTTAACACAATTTCTCTAGTTCCCAAACCAAACTCCATAGCTTGAAAATCTCTAAAATATAGGCCTAAGATAACCAACCTTTAGTACAAATATTTTATGACCTAATTCACTAAGGCATGGCTAGCCAATGGCAAGCCAATTATGACACCCCATATCACCTCCAATAGGCTAGGGGCTAGCGAAAAGTGGTCATTAGGCATATATCATATATGGGAGGCATTAGCCTAAGGCCCCTACACACACACACACATCTCTAGAAGCCAAATAAAGGAAAGATATAATTAATAACAACATGAATTTATAAAATATATTCCACATCAGATTATGACATAAGTATGAAAAGAAAAAGGGCCAAGTACATACCCACTAAAAAAATAAAAGAGTCCAACCCACTAGTAGGGATGGTACTGCACAAAAATGAAACTTGTAGAACTAACTGTGGTTTGTCTTGCCCAACTATGCTCCAACTACTATTGGTCCTGCTAAGACTCTATAATAAGTCATATTTTCTATATAAGAAATGAAATGTGTGGGTAAATCCTATGCATGGGTGAGTATATAAATACCTAATTGGACGCCCTGAAATCTCTAAAGAGAGTAATTATCTCATAATCATGAATATATGTCAATAAGAATATGAGATAATGACAATAGTAACCCATTTATACTCAATATTTTCATCAAATATCGAGGTAAGGTTATAACAATACTTACAGCCTAGAATTTTTCCCAAGGCTTCAAGGTAACACCCATATAAGATAAATCACTCCACAAGTCCTACTTTCACTAATGGCGCTCCTCTAAGAGGTCATGCTCGTCAGTCCTTGTTTTGAAGAGGGTACACACTAGATGTTAGAATATATGGATACATAGACAAGGTATCACATATAGGTACTATGAGGTATTCCTGAACTTAATTGGAGTAACCCTTTAGGTATGGGATATAATTCCCTGATATATTGGTTACATGATTCTTGACCCTGCCTAGGTAAGAATAAATGATAGAGGATCAAACCTCAAGACACAGAGAGGGATTCTTGACTCTAGAAAAGACTAATCACATAGAGGAGATCACATCCAATTCTCAGGACATGATGCCTCACTGTACCCTCTAGGGGATGGACTAAGGGAATGAACCTTATAGATAATGTTTTACACTGAATAGAATGATGGCCTCAAACTACCTTGTAGAAATTAAATGGCATATACTGGGAGTATATAGCGTGTCTTGCTAAGTCAGGACCTACCTGTGTCTATTCCCATGTTCATCAAAATGTTCCATTGTACCTTGGTTGTTCCCATATACAGTAGTTATACCCCATGTACCTGGACATGTCTAAGTACCTAGCCATGTATGAGTACTTGGCAGTGCTCATGTACTTTATCCATGTCCATGTACTCTGGACGTGCCCGTGTACTCTGGATGAATCTGTTCCTATGTAATCCTATGGTATATGTCGAGCCACCAATGTCGGGTCACATGACGTGTGGTAAGCCCCACATGGATATTTTATCCTATTCATAAAACCTAGCCTCTATAGGATGAGACTACACAACATGTTTTCTTTCGAAGTATGTGTCGTGTATGTCGGGGTTTTCTTGAAACTCCTACCCATTCAACATGCCTCGACCATACTTTTTCCACCACATATTCCTATGATAATTGAACCCATAAATCCCATATTTGTAAATTCCCACACCCCAAACATCGTCGATGGCATGATTCTAGCCACCCATATATTTAGAACTTGATCCCCATTGCACTTCCTAACTAATCACCAAAACCCACAAACCAAACATTACTAACCCGTATCAGATCTCCCATTTCACCACATCATTCCTAAACTAAGCTCTCAATCCCAATACCAAATTAATAGAAACTTATCCATTGTGCCAAATATCAATTACACAGTGATCGGTTTGTAGGTATTTTCAAACCGTTATCCAAAAGAAATGCCAACGATGATCATATGAAGAACATTTGGAGAAAATAAAAAAACATCAAAGTGAGTAATAAACATTGGAAATTTTTCAGGGTGAATACCATTCATTATGGAGGAAATCAAAAATTGTATGAGATAATCAAGGATCAAAAAATAATATCAATTCCAAATTATAAGAAAATAAAACAATAACCTTAAAAAAATGATCGACCCGAAAATGAATTTTTTAGAAAGATTTATTTTCATTAAACATGGTATAATAAAAATAGAGATTAAAAAACTATAAAAAAAATCTCCATCTTAAGTTTGGATTGATCATTTATAAATAAAGGTCTCTTTACATTGTCATTGGTGAGTTCCATGAACTTTATTAGTAAAGACAATTCTTTTGCAGAATGATCATTTCTTCATGATCCATTACCATTCATCAATGTCTCTATTATATAGATCCTCCAAAATCCCTAGGATTATATGGGTAACCCTTGTATATTTCTATAACTAGGATTATATAGTGGAGGGAGCTAGTTATGTTCATTTAATAAATAATAAATAAATAAATAATTTTTGTAATTATTATTCTCCCATGAGTGATATTAAACCAAAAAATCAGTGTTCACAATGGTTATGTCATTCATTGAGTAAATATTATATTTTGGATTTAATGGGTGTGTCATATTTTCAATCTGGAACACCGTTCAAGATTTATTCCATTATTTTTGAAAAATACTGTCCGTGTAATATATTTAATATTTTTACTATATAAATACCGATCATCCCTAGGCCCTAGAATACCACAATAACTCAACACCTAACTTTGAAAATATTCTTAAAAATATTCTAGAGTTTTAAAAGAAAATAACAATGTTATTAAATAAGGGTTTGTGGTTCATGATTTGTGCACAATTGTATACAATCCATATGAAACTTGAAATTAATTGTTTTAGAGGTGATACATGGTTGGCGTCTATTTTGGTAAATTATTTTGAAAACCCATGAAAGGGTGGTGGGTTTCATGATATTGTTAACCACATGGTTGTTGTACATTTTGGTAAACCATATAGTAGTCTAGATTTATTTAAAAATGGAAAAATTACTATTTTCCCTGGAATAAATTTTCACTCTCTCCCCTTTCTATTTTCTCCATCATGCATGCCAGACCAACCCTACACCCTCCTCTCTTTATTTAACCCTTGGAATGGGGTGATTTTAGGTGAGTATCATAATCTTATTCCTCTATTATTACTCTCCCTTATTATCCATTGATTTTTTTCTCCGACTAGGGTTTTTGTTGACTATTCAACCAAAGCATGGTAGAATCATCTTCACATGATGGGTCTTTTTCATGATATGGATAGAGGATTTCTCGTATTGATGAACACACATCACCACATGTAATTTTTATTAAGGTACATTTCCCTATGGATTTTATAGTCTTTTTAAGAAATTGGTTGTTAAATCAGGCATAATAATTAGAGATTTTTTGTGGCTTAGGTTTAGGTGCGTGTAGGGAGTGAACCACACCTCATTGTTCAAGGTTTTGGTGGGAGGAAATTGCTTGATGAGATTTCAGGAATTATTCCTATTTGAATAAAATTTTATAATTAATTTAAAAAATTATAATTAATTTTTTTATGTAATGGATTTAGATAGGGTCTCTATAGTTAATGTGGGACTTATATGGGCTTGGGTGGTGGAATTGCTTTACTAAAAAGGAATGGATTTACATATGAGGTAGGTGGTCCATGAACATGCCTTATGGTATCTATATTTTGTTCATATGTCATGTGATATTTGGTCTCTCTATAGTGGATTATCAACATTTTAAAAATAAATAAATTGTTTTACAAAATAAATTCATGTGGATAGATGAAGTCCTAAGGGACAAGATGGACCCTTGATAACTATCTTGATGCCTTAGACATAGATGGACATGATATGGATTCTAGATATGAATATATTGAGATGTGTGTTCTATAAGGGGTAGAAATTTAATGAAACGAATGAATGTAGTGGCCCTAACCTAGGTTTCTTTAGACACATCCTTATAGAGGAGAGTGTTGAACTGTGATGGATAGCCCGAGTTAGACATGGTGAGACCCTTAAGATGACTTATAGCTATTGGGATAGTTTTATAGAGAGTGTGGTGAATGTTTGACCCCACTAGTGTGTCAGTTCCTAGGTGGATATACCCTGGGTATATTGCTTTATGTGGGCATGAGAAGTCTAACCTAGGATAAATTGAGAGGGGAGATAGATTAGAGGCCATCCCTCTATTGTGATGATTGTATGGAATGGAAAATGAGGCTAAGGGGGCCATGATGTGATTAAGGTGACAATAAGAGAAACTATACCCTCTGATTGGTGGGATTTCCCAAGGACTGATAATGGGTTAGAGAATCCAATGTTGGGTGTCTGGGATGAGATATTTCCTAGGGGACCATGGCGGGTGCCTCAATATTATGTTGACCCTGGAGAGGGGTAGTACTGAGAGGAAGATATCATCTATAATGAGTGTCACCTTAGAACCTAATGATTTATGGGTATAAGTTGGGATAAAGTGACTATAATGAGTTGTGTGCTTGAGAGGCTAACCTATGAGACATGTGATGGGTTTAGGTAGGTTACTGACCAATATAGTTTGACATGATTGTTCTGGGGAGAGAGTGTTCCAAAAATTTGTGTACAATATGTATTTTTTGGTAGGGGATAGTCACACCCATAAGTTCTATATGATGCTACTGGTTTTCTATTAGGTTCCATGCATTCCCCTAAGTCTAAAAATGATCTATTTCTTGGTAGGGTAGAGTCACACCCATGAGTTTCCATATGGGGTTATGTGTTTCCCAGTAGGGGAGAGTCATACCCATAATTATTTATATGATGGTAATTATTTCCTAATAGGGAGATTTTTCCTATGATTTTTAGGTGTTTTGTTTCCCAGAAGGGTGGATTCACACCCTAAGTTTCTAGATGTGGTTACTTGTTTCCCTCCAGGGAAAGTTTTTCCCTGAGTTATAAATAATCTATTGCCTGGTAGGGTAGATTCACACCCCTAAGATTTCAGATGATAAGATGTGTTTCTAAGTAGGGAGAGTAAACCCTTGGGTTCCATATGAATTGTTAATTGTTTTATAGTAGGGTACGTGTATTCCTCATTGGTTTTAGATAATGATATTATGATCAGAGACATCCAACACTGGTCGAGGTAGTTACGATCGATCCTGAGTGTCACCATAGAACTTTAGGATTGATTATGATTATTTATTTATGCTTCAAAAATAAATGTTATTTTTTTTGAGAATATCAACTATGAATACACTAATTTACTAGTTATATATTAGGGACCTCGTTATTAGCTCCCAATCGAGGTATACTCACACCATTTCCAAACACCCAGAGCACTTTATTACTTGAGAAGACCTCAATTATTATAGGTTCAGGTAGGGAAGAGTCCCAGGATTGGATAATTTAGCTAGATAGCATGTATAAAGTATAGATATGAAAGTGATGAGGCTTGGGAGCATTAATAAATCCTCCATATATTTTATTTTTTGTTTATTTTGTATATTTGAATGACCTAGTGAGTTGTTTATGTTGTATTATTGCATTCTTCAATATTAAATTTGTTATACAATTATTATTTATTTGATTATGTGCACTTTGATTATTTTTATGCCTAATTATTGGTTATTTTTATCCATTTTATTTACTCTGATATGATGTTAATATCTCCCCATGGTAGCACCTTATATTCCCATCCTTAGTTAGTAGCATTTGGTGTATGGGTAGGTGCACCTGAGGTCTCATAGCGATCACCATTGAGGAATCTATTAATGGTCTCTGGCCAGACGTATGTTACACAAAACAAAATTGAGAGTACATTAGATGCACCTCATGAAATTTTTAACTGTTGTGATATTCGGTTCTTTTAGATTACTTTGGAAACGGGACAAAAAACATGTTGGAAAAATGAGGTTTTTCCATGTTGTATTCAAATACAATAGACTTACAATTATCAATCTATATAATGTGGGATCCATAGACTTCACATCCTCATGCTTCCAAATACTAGTTCCAATTATATTTGGACTTTATGTTAGTTTAGAATCATACATATAAAAATCCTTTAGCAGTTGTCTCACATGCTTCTCTTGAGTGATAAAGGTGTATTTTTACCTCTGAATCATGTATATCCCTAGAATGTAATTGAGTTTACTAATTAGAAACATTTCAAATTATGATCTCATAAAACTAGAAAAATCACCCTCATATTTCTTCCTACTTCCACAAAAATGATATCGTATACATATTCAAGAACTGTGAATTGTTATTCTTTTTATTTATTTATAGATATTATGACTAACACCGATCATTTTAAATTACAACTTCTTCAAATGGGATTCAAACTGAGAATAACAGGTTTTATGTGCTTTATTTAGACCATAAAAGTCTTTATTCGACTTTCTTACTTTATTTTCATCATCACCAATCAAGAATCCCATTAAATGTTCAATATAAACCTCTTTTTGAATCTTACCATTCAAGAATGATATTTTAACATCCACATGATAAATCCTAAACCCTCTATGAATTTCCATTGAAAAGAATAGAAATATCAAATCAATTTGAGCCACTGGTGAAGATATTTCTTCAACATCGGTCCATTAAATATGTTCATAGACTTTTCACACTAGAAATGATTTATTTTAGTTCACATTTATATTTTTTTAAAATTATTCTTAAATATCCACTTCATCTAAATTAGTTTTTTATGTTCATGATTTTTCACAAGTTCCCAAGTTCGATTTTTTTGATTTGATCCAATTCATCATTAATGGATATAACCAATGATTCATCATTTAGTATTTATTCAAATGATGCTGATTCAACCATGGTTAGAAGAGAACCATACTCAACATTCCTCATTATTCATGTATGGGAAGGTGAGTTTATATATCAAATAATGTTATATGAATTAAATTTCCCCTATTTCTCCTCTAAGGTGAAATCTAACTTTATTTAGAAATCATCTCCACATATGGCTCAAACTTAAAATCATTATCATTTTATGATCTTTATACAACCACATGGTTGGATTCAACTTCATCCCCTTATTTAGACAACCCATATTAGCTTAAACATTGAGAAATTTTTTCAACTTTTCTTCTATGAATTTTACACTATTACTTTTGGAAATTTCATTCCATATTTTATTGAATAATTTTCAAGCCTTAATCATTGTTTAGTATCCAAAAAATAATCATTCATCTACATCATCACCGTACTTGCCCCAATTTTCTCCTCTGTTTAAAATGTATCATTTTCTTCCAAGACCCAAAAAAAATTCGGTGAGGGATTTCTTCCATTCCACATTTCATAAGTCATTCTTTCTTCCTCAGGGCTTATCAAAACCCAATTTTGAGAGTAAACTGCAACATTTATAGCTTCCTTTGTGAAATTATGAGAGATACCACTATCTATAATTATTGGTTTTACACATTATCCACCTTATGATTTCTTTATTCCACAACCCCATTCTGTTATGGATTTCATATTGATGACACCTTATTTTTGAGGCCACATTTTTCAAGATAATTTTCAAACTCAATGGACGTGTAATCTATTTCATTATAATATCACAATATCTTGATGGTGAGACCGATTTCATTCTCCACTCATTTCATGTACCTCTTCATATAGTCCAAAACTTCCCTATTTATTTTCATGAACATAACACGTGACATTATATTTTAATCATCATTAAAAGGAATAAAATACCTTTCCCCATATGTGTAAACTATATTCATTGGGATAAAAACATTAATATGCACCAGATCGATGAGACTGTATACCATTTTACTCTTGTATCATTACAAATTCTGAACCATTTTCCCAAGATATAAGAATGAAAAGTCTTCTCATGATCCCATTTTAGATTAAGAATATCCATCACATCACTTATCTTGGACAAGTTCTCTATGATCTACTGGTGAATGTGGGAAAGATTCCAATTACACAAGTTTTTATCCTATTTTACTGTTAGAAAACATGTGTTTTATTTTATATCCACTTAGTACAAATTACCATATATCCTCCAGCCTTTCATTAGTGAGTTTCTGGACTTAACTTTGATCACACATCCCTTCTAATTAAATGTGACAACAAGTCCCGAGTCTTAAAGTTGACTCATGCATAAGAGGTTACACCATAAGACATATATTTAAATAACTTTTGTGTTCTTAAACTCATCAAAAGATAGACATGTATTTCTACTATGTTTAATATTTAAAGATCAACTATTATCAAAGTGTAACATTCCTTTAACTTTTACAATCACATTATTTATAAGGTTTATATTTATAGTCATGTGGGATGATCACCCACTATCTCAGATTTAGGTGTTGTTGTTATTTATATCTTTGAGAGTGATATATGATAGGTTTTCTTTATTAATATTCCTTCCATGAGATAGTTGGTTGATTAGAGGCAAGAAACTACCTATCCACTTTCTTCTTATCATGCATGGTGAAATCATTCTCATAATATTTTTCCAAAAGTAAATATTTTTTTAGTGGTACCTTGCTTGGTTGACCTATATTCATTTGTATTTGACCTCTATAGTTACTATTTACAACTCCTCTTTACTTATAGTCAATAAATTTATGCTTACAGTCAAAACAATAAAATAAAAATCTATAGGAATAATTTCTTTTATCTGATGAAGGATATGACCTATTCAACTTTACTAACTATTAGAAGCTTCCCCATTCAAATATATTCTCACCTCTTCATATTACAATATAGTGTGGATAATATTTCCACAAACGTAAAACATCATAAGAGTAAATCTATTCTTTCATTTATTCCTTCTCATGTACCTATACTTTAAGTTACTTCTAGGTCATTGATACATTTTTAAAGATTGAGGATTGTTTCCATCCCTCTATTTTACATTGTTTGGAGAAACAATTATTTATTTTTAAAATATATTGATTTTTTCACCAAAATCACCAATTTTTTTCTTTCCTTTGTTCTATTATATCATTCTTCTTGACTTTTATGACTAGAAATCCCAACCATTTACACCTTTATCCATGTGTTGGGATATTTTTTTACTCATAATTTTCTCAACACCTTCAAATCCTTGCTTATCCCTTTCTAGAAGTTCTCCATCTATGATCCTCCTAAAGTGTAGATTCTTTTTTTAATAACTTTATTTCACTTTTCATTCAAATTTATTTATAAAATCCATAGTATACCACATAAACATACACCTTGGGGGGTGATTATGGTGTTATCAGATTTCAACAAAATCTAATTCCTTCTTAAACCATTCATCCCCTTTGGAATTTGAACCTATGTTATTGATTAATAACATTGTATATTTTATTTTTTTAACTTATTATAAACCTATATGAAGTGAAAATAAAGTGGTTAAGTGAAAAAAATTATTTTAAATGATTCAGCTCCTTCCAAGAATCATAATCATTTCCATGATTGACATATCTGAGTCAAATATTCTCTATTAAAATATTTGTATCAATACAATTTGATTGTGGTAAGTTTTTATCCTAACTGACACACACCATATTACACAAGTGAAGGTTAAAAATACAACACATATTAACATAAGCTATATCCCATAGTTCTTATTCAAACTGATATCCCACCATATTTCCTCATCAACTCCCTTCCCTCCTTAAAGAAAATTTAAATTTTGTATAGGGATACCACTGAACCCATAAATCTAATCCACTTCCTCAAAATCATAGAGTATTCAAATACAAAAATATATTCTAGAACTCATGCATGAAACTTAGTCTCTTCTATCTCTACTACATCCAAATGTTCTTCCTAGTCTATAAATTGGACACTATCAGATCAAAACTCCAATAACTCGATATCCATTTAATATTCTTTAGAATTCTTGATCATTGGTTCTACTTAACTCTTTCAATACATAAAACTCAAGAACATAATATTCCCAATTACCAAGAATAACTTATGTTTAGAATCAGTTTCTTCCATTCTTATTCTCTTCTTTCTCTTTGACTAAATCTATTCAAAAGGTTCAATTCAACAACTTTTAATTATTCTTTTCTTCTTTTTTGATAATTATATATTTTTATAACTTTTTTCAATATTGGATTATTCTCTCGTTATTTGATAGAGAGAGATAGACATTATTCAAGAAAGAGATAGATTTAATAATCTCTCGACTCACTCACCCAATATTTCACATTCAAGTTCCTTTATTTTTAATATTTTTGTCTCTCTGTAATAAAATAACTTTTCTTTATAGTATAATCATTAAATTATCCTATCATTTTCATATACTTTAATTGGAATATTAAAATATGTCTTAAAACTACCAAAAAAAGGACTGTGATAGTGTATCCATTTTTATCATGAATGACCCTTAATTCATCTCTCACAAAACACTATCACATGGATCAGAAGTCTCCTTGTCAAGAATCACATGGGAGTGACCCACATTGTATTCTTTTTCAAATGGTTTTCCTCAGTAAATTTATTCACTTACCTTATCATTTTTCATTGTCTTTGTCTCAACTGAGAAGATCTACTATTTTATGTACAGTATCCTAGGCTTATTCTTTATCAAAATTTTACTCCATTAATACAATTTAATTCACTCTTTAATGATGTATGAAAATTACAAAGCACATTAGATTATAATTTGGATTTCTTCCATGAAATTACTTTAAAAATTTAATTTGAACTTTTACACTCAAATTAAAAATCAGATCCATATATTATTATAATTATTGGCTTAAATCATAAATGGAATTATGATACTTAAACACTAAAGAATAGTACACGCATCAATAGGTTTAATATTCCACTTCCAGATTCACTAAAATATAGAAGTTCTCATTTTAGACTAAAAATAATTCTCAAAAGATCATCCAACCTCAATATTGTTCACAACATCTTTAGATCATAATTATTTATAACTTTATGAAAAACTCAAGCTTTGAATTAATTATATCTTCATTACGATTGAAAATTCGTTTAATATTCATTGAAATATTCCTCATGAAATTTTAATCGTGGTAGTATCATGTCTATTAAAAAATCATGACATTTAGAATTATAAGGAAAAACTTCAATATATTTAAATGAAATTTTCATCAAAATAATTAAATTATGGAAATGTAGATTTCAAATGTTAAAGTCTCTCAAATTCTTCTTCTTTATTCAATCTTCTTCTCTAAGGTTTTGTGATCAAATTATATAATTTTTATTCTTGAATAATATACTCCTACGTGTGTTTGTAATGTTTAGAACACTTAGGAACAGCTCTTGGCATCATAAATTATATATAAATATTAAATATTGAATCTTTTTTTTAGTATGTAGAAACTTTGTATTTTCTCTAAGTTTTGATGTTTATGCAGATAGGCATGATTCTTATGCATAGATAAATGATGTTTATGAAAAATTCATAGTTTCACAACCTACTTAATGGTTATGTAGGTTTGGATTATTCTTATGTAGCTCTATCAGAATGTTACACCAGATAAACTTCAAGCATACACAATTCTAGATAATCCATATACATCATTAGGATGATGCTTACAAAATGGAAGAATGTTGCTTACACATCTAATAATTTTTCCATTTTCCCAATTTATCCATTCTGATATGATTCTTAAACACATTAAGGAGATTTTTCTTATAAAAACATAGAACTAACCATTTTTTATATTTTAAGAAATTAAATTCAAGGATGTTTCAAATCAACTCTAGTGTGAGACCCTGCACCATATCTTGTTAAAATGTTTTTTAATTTTTTGTTATTCCATTTAAATTCTATATCCAAACACTGTTTTTGGTCTAGAAGGTGCCTAATAAGTGCTTTGGGGGATTAAAGGGGATAAATTGATGAAGGGAAGTAGTGGCATGGAGTAGAAGAGATACTGTTGTGGCATAAGCTTTTCAGTTGATAGATAAATAGCCCTATAAGGAGATTTGAAATCCCTATCTGGTCAGTGATTTATCATTGACCAAATAGTGGGATCAGAACGACTATCTGATGAGGACTTCTAGGAGTTTTAAGTGGGGGTATCCTTGTAATTTCTTCCAATGAATTATATTAAGTTTTCCAATCCTTTATTTTGACCCTAACTTGGGATTAGAAAACTTGAAGGGTTCTATAGGGCTTTCTCGACTTCTATAATTACTTCCTTTTATTCTTTGATATATTTTTTAATCCATAGATCCATTTTTGGTAAGTCTTTCCTAGAATCGATTAATTCCTCTCATTTTCTTCTTGGGTATTCTTTTTTACATCCCTAACGGGGTGACTCTATCACTGTGAATAGATAATTATGGTGTTCCACATGGTCTAGATGATTGATCATTGGAATTATTCTTCATTTTTTTGTGGAAGGTGGTCTAAAGCATCTTCCTATGGGTTTATTTTAGTTTTTAGTATATGTAACATGTGTGATCATGCTGCCACACCATGCATGAAACCAATTTTAGTTGTTAATCAATTATATTCCCAAAATCCATTTAACTTTACATTTTGCAGATCTTATTGTGTCCATTGGTGTTTTGGACCCTGGAATTTCATCCACCTGTGAGGTGTGCATATCCTTGAACGTAGGCTATAAATCTAGATTATAGGAACCTAGTTTTCTTGAAACTGAATTTTGTAATTTTGGGTTAGTGTTTGGATTAAAACTTTTGAACCTTGTCATCCTAAGAGGTTAGAATTGGATATCTAGACTCAGCTTGAGATGTGAATTGGTAATTGGGTATAATTGACATATGAATTGGTAATTTTTCATAATTGAGATGATAATTGAAACTTGGAATAAGGTAATATTTTCATGTATCTATAATTGGCATAATAATTGTTATTTTTCATGAATTATCTCAAATGACATATAGTTAATATGTTCGGAATGTTTTGGTATATTTCAATGCTTTGGATCTTGCTTGTACTTGATACTTAGTATAAGTAATTATCCCTATCATGGGAATTTTCCTTGGGTATATTATGAACTGAATATATAATTAACCCCTAGCATGGGAATTTTCCTTGGGTTCATTGAGAACTGAATATGAAATTAACCTTTATCAGGGGAATTTTCCTTAGGTTTATTTTTCATTATTCTATCATATATATATATTATGCATTTAAATTATAGTTAGTTTCCTTATTTATTATATCATTTCATTCACTATTACTTAGACTATATTTATTTATACACCATTGGTCACTACAAAAAAAACTGGGTTTAGCGGCGGTTTTGTAGTGGCGGTTCACAAAACCGCCGCTAACCATTTTCGGTGAAGGTTTCGCGGCAGTTTTTAATAAACTGCCGCGAAACCCAATTTTTTTTTAAAACACCACGACCCTTTCCCCCACCTCGACTGCATTCCCAAACCCTCGTCCCCGATCCCCCCCGGCCTCGGCGACCGCTGCGCCTCCCGCACCCTCTGGCGACCCCCGCACTCCCCGCGCCCTCCAGCGAAAGCAGCACCCCCAGGTGCCCCCCTCGACCACCGGCGACCCCCGCGCCCCCCCGTGCCCCCTGTGCCATCCGGTGACCCCGACACCCCCCACGCCCCCCGTGGCCTCCGGCGACCCCCGCACCCCCCGGCGCCCCCCGCGACCCCTTTCGACTTTGGTAATTTTTTGTTCTTCCTTGATTCTTTGATTGCTTCTCATAAACGATAGATAAGTCATGAATAGTGATTGTGGATTATTTATTTTTGTGGTTTATATATTTCTCCTACATTTATTCATGTATTTATTACTAAAAGTCATGCATAGTAATTGATATCTCAACCTTGTTCAGTGTGTTATTTGATTATAGTTATTCTAATTATTTTATGTCTTCTTGCTTGGTATCCAACATAGGTTTGATTGTTGAATTTTTATTTAAAGTTTTATCTCTATATAATTCATTGGGAAAAAGAGAGGAGCCCATTAGAAGTTTTTAAATTATGTAGCTGATATTTTTGGATATGTATATCTTTGGAAATTGGTCATTATAGGGATGAAATATTTCATTGTAATTTTTAGTATAGACTAGTTATCACATTATAAAGAATATATTTATTGTTATCAGAAAAGAGAGAAATTATCTCCATCTTATGATAAATCATATGTTATTCTAGGTGAATAAGATTATAATTCCAATTGATCAAGATATGATTATTGGAAAATGGGGATTACTATATCTCTAGTGGTATGGATGGATCTCAGGTTAGCTAATGGTGTTTCAAGTGTTGTTTTCCTCCTGTAATTAATAAGTATCAGGATGTTTTTTTGATGACTTTATAAGGTTACCTCTAGAGATGGAGGTGGAGTTTATGATTGAATTAGTACAAGGTATCGATACTATCACAATATCCCATTACTATATATCTCTATGGGATATTAGATAGATAAATATTTAGTTGGGATATCTTTAATCCAATGGATTTATTAATCTGAGTGTGTCTACATAGGGTTATCCATTTCTTTTTACCAGTATTGCAAGAGTGAGTTATTGATTTTATATTATCTATTATAAATTAAATCATGTTACTCTTAATAATTGGTATCCTTTTCTATGAATTTATGATTTATTCAATCAGTTTAGAGGTTCTTTATGGATTTTGAAGATTGTTCATCGATTAGGTTATCAGCGGTTAAAGGTTTGAGCTAAAGGTGTGTCCAAGATAGAATTTCAAACACTATATAGTAATTTTGTGTTTTTGGTAATTCTATTTAGGGTAATGGAGAAACCATATGTATTTATAACTTTGATAAACCATTTTTTATCCTTTTTTTCATTCGGGGATATATTTATCAATGATATATCGGTATCATCATGATCCTATGAGGAGCATGAAGAATAGTTGGTTATGTTCTTAGACACATTGAGATATCATCATTTATATGCCAATATATTGAAATGTTATTTCTATAATCAATAGGTGACATTTTTTGGTCGTGAGTTCTCTAAATCTAGGATATTAGGAGATATTGAGAAAGTAGAATCTATAATTTCTTAATATATTCATACTAATATTGTTGAGATTCATATTTTCATTGGTCATGTGGTTTCTTATTCTTGCATTATCTTGGAGTTTTCTAACATATTCATTAAAAATATAGTATTGACTTGGAATGGAGTGAATTTTTAGTGGGATGATAAATAAAAAGATTCATTTTATGAGCTAAAAAATATATTGACCTCTACACCTATTCTTATTTGACTGAAGACAAGGATGCATTATAAGGTCAATAATGAGGCCTCCAATGTGATTTTAAGATTTATGTTGATATGGAGGAATGAGTTTTAGTAAATGGGTCTTGAAACTTATAATAAATGATAATAATTATCCAACTCATGATATTGAGTTAGTCATGGTTATGCGTTCCCTCCAATGTTTATGAAATTAGTTATTCAATGAGAATTTTGTGGCATTTACAAATAAAAAAAATGTAGTAAATATTTTATCATAGGGATAAAAATTTATGATAGAGGATATGGGATGAATATATTTAGTCATTTTATTTGGATTTTAATTATACTCTAAGAAAGTGAAATTTCATTATTGATTCTCTAAGTATAAATTATCAAGTGCATGTAGTTTGTACGTCGAAAGATGAATGTAAATTTATATTACTTTTCTCAGAGATTCATCATGATGTAGTTAATTATAAAGGTCATGTCATTATATAAACCTTGACCATCACTTTATCTTTATTTTTTTATTTAAAGAAGGTATGATTTCATATTATGTGTATTGGGTTTTCCATGAATGGTTTTATAGTATGGATTTCATACCTAGGTATATGATTAGTGATAATTATCTATTTTATTTTCATGGGTGTAATTTTTTTATTGACCCCGACACCCCCCATGCCCCCGTGGCCTCCGGCGACCCCCGCACCCCCCAGCGCCCCCCGCGACCCCTTTCGACTTTGGTAATTTTTAGTTCTTCCTTGATTCTTTGATTGCTTCTCATAAACGACGGATAAGTCATGCATAGTAATTGTGGATTATTTATTTTTGTGGTTTATATATTTCTCCTACATTTATTCATGTATTCATTACTAAAAGTGAGAATATCCATCCACAATTTGAGTAATTTCTTGGAATTTATATTGAGCAGTTGGTTCCTTTGGGATATCACTTAATATTTTTTACACCTCAACTCTTTCCAAGAATATAGATATGTTCAATAGATTAAATCCCATCCTATAGACCAATTTCAATTCCAATGGTTTATTTTACAAAAATCCATGTGACTTCTCTCCCTTGTAAATTTGGTCCATAATGACATGTCTTATCATGGATAATGAATTAATTAGGTGCTTCATGTTTTGTAAACATATCCCATTGGAAACCATAAAAAATAGTTGGGTATATAGTGTTATGATAAGTGTGTAACCCGATATTCTTATTTCTCCTCAATGAGGTGTTGACGCTGTCTCTTATGGACCAGACTTGTTCGGTTGGTCTGAAGTGGTAAATGTGGTCAATGAACCATATTTATTTTATTATTCATACTTTATGATCAATGGTTCATCTTTATTATATTATGTTTCTGTAATCTTACACTATCATATATTTTGTGTAGGCACATTGTGATATACATGGATAAAAGCTGGATCACATTACCGAGGAACACACCTCAATATGTTAAGGGTTTGAATGAGTTTTTAGATTTTTCAATTTCTAATCGATCCGTTGAAGGGAGAATAAGATGTCCATATCCTAAATGTAAATTTAGAACATGGTTGAAGAGAGATGAAGTTTATGAACATTTAATACTGAAGCAATTCCCTGATCAATATTTGTGTTGGATTTGGCATGGAGAATCAAACAATACAGAAAGATTGAGGACTGATGTTAATCCACAGAATGAGGTCCCAAGTTTGTTGCCAATGGAAAATGAAATGAAAAACCTCATAAATGATGCATTCGGCACTGCAAGACACCACTATGAGCATCAAAACGTATCAGAACAACCAGAAGAGGGTGCTACAAATTGCAACGTGACAAGTGATGTTTTTGAGACTGTAACACAAGCAGATCAAGATTGTAACATATCATTGGATCCTCCTCTTGATTCTGTGGAGCCAAATGTAAGGGAAAACTTCAGTGAGGAAAATGTGTTTCATGATTTATTTTACGATGGAAATCAAGAGTTGTATAGTGGGTGTTTGAAATATTCAAAGATTTCATTTCTACTGAAGTTGTACCATATCAAATGTCTATGTGGAATTACAAATAAGGTAATGTCCATGTTATTGGAATTGATTCGTGATGCATTTCCTGAAGCAAAAATCCCAGAATTGTTTTATGAGATGAAAAAAGTTGTAAACAAGCTTGGTCTGAATTATACAAAAATACATGCATGTCCCAATGATTGTATGCTTTACTGGGGAGAGGATTCAAGTAGACAGAATTGTAAGAAATGTTCTTCTTCTAGATGGCAGTCAAAAGGTGATATTGGAAGTATGACTGAACATAATTTCATGGAGAAGAAGAAAAGGAACACACCTGCAAAAGTTTTGCGTTACTTTCCTTTGAAGCCTCGATTGCAAAGATTATTCTAGTCATCAAAAACCACCGAACACATGAAGTGGCATTCTGTAGATAATAACAATGATGGGTTAATGAGACATCCACGAGATTCCCAATCGTGAAAGACATTTGATTCATTACATCTAGATTCCTGGAAAACAAATGCCTGGAAATGATATTGATGTATACATGCAGCCTTTGATTGAAGAATTGCAGGAGTTATGGAGCAACGGTGTTGAGACATTTGCTGTTTCTTCTAAAAAAATGTTCAAAATGCATGCTGCTTTAATGTGGACCATTAGTGACTTCCCTGGGCTTGGGAATTTATCTGGTTGGAACACTTATACGGGTTTGGCTTGTCCTATTTGTAACTTTGATTTTGAGCCCAAACGGCTACCTCACAGTAGAAAATGGTGCTTCTTGTGCCATCGAAGATTTATTGATGCATCTCATAGATTTCGGCTGAACAATTCAAAATTTAATGGTTCCATTGATCGTAGACCACCTACAAAGTTGTTAACTGGTTCTGAAATATTGACACAGCTTGAAAATGTTAAAACAGAATTTGGGAAGGTTCATCATTTGACTGATAGCGGAAAACGAGTGCGAAGTGCATCGTCAAGTGAAATCAGAATGCAACAATGGAAGAAAAAAAGTATATTCTTCAAACTTCCGTATTGGGAATTTAATTCTTTGTGCCACAATCTTGATGTGATGCATATTTTGAAGAATGTATGTGATAATTTGATTTTCACATTACTTAATGAGAATGGAAAGTCGAAGGATCATCTCAGTGCTCGCAAAGACTTACAAGTAATGAACATAAAACGTGATCTCTGGCCAGATGAGAATGAAAAGTATGTTCCTGCCATTTTTTCAATGAAAAATTGGGATAAAGATGTGTTCCTTCAAATTTTAAAGAATGTGAAGGTATCTGATGGGTATTCGAGTAACATCTCGAGGTGTGTTGATTTGAAGAATCGTAAGTTATATGGATTGAAAAGTCGCAATTCACATGTTTTGTTACAACAGTTACTACCATTGGAATTGCGTACATTATTACCTGAAAAAGTTACTGATGTTGTACTGCAATTCTGCACATTTTTCAGGCAATTATGTGAGAAAACTCTACATCCTTTACAACTTGACAACCTACAAGAGAGGTTTGTATTGACCCTTTGTGCAATGGAGATGATCTTTCCTCCATCGTTTTTTACTTTCATGATGCATTTAACTGTGCATTTGGTTGACGAAGATAAATTAGGAGGCCCCGTTCATTATCGATGGATGTATCCAATTGAGAGGTATTTTATTTATATGTTTCCAGTTAAGTAAACAATATTTGGAATTTAAATAAATTCATAATATTATTATTATTTTTCACAGATATCTTTGGAATTTGAAAGCATACGTGAGAAATAAAGCTCAACTAGAAGGCTCTATTGCTGAAGGCTATTTGGCCGAGGAGTGTCTCAACTTTTGTTCCAGATATTTGGATGATATTGAGACAAGATTTAATCGAGTTGGACATTTTGACGACACATCAACTCATTCTCAAATGCATCAGAAATCAAAAATATTTCCTATTATTGGCCGATCAGTTGGGAGGACCTCATACGTGACACTAACAGAATTGGAATTATTACAGGCACATAGATATGTGCTGCTGAATAGTGAAATTGCAGATCCATTTATTGAAGAGTTGAGGATACAAAAAAGAGACGAATGAGAGGCCGAACACGAAATGAAAAAGATATAACGAAAGATGTGAATAAAGAGTTGGTAGAATGGTTTCCACGACGTGTAAGTTTATAAATATTACAATAAATACGAATATTAGTTTGACACATACAATTTTCAAATCTATTAATTTTTTTCAGATCATGAATACCGATACTCGAGCAGACTTGTCAGAATATTTGAAGTTTCTTGCTAGAGGTCCTATAAAACAAGTTAGAAAGTTCGGCGCTTATAATGTGAATGGTTTTAGATTTCGTACAGTCGATCGAGAAGTGGGTTTGAAAACACATAATAGTGGTATATTTACATTTACTGAAGTGGAATACTATGGAAAGCTGCATGATATTATTGAATTAAACTACCACGGGCATTTTTCTGTTGTTTTATTCAAATTCAAATGGGTCGATATTATCAGAGGTGTTAAAAGAGATTCCTTGCAATTTACTTCTGTAAACTTCTCTCGCTTGATGGATGTTGGTGATCATGAACTGCATGATCCATATATCTTAGCATTGCAGGAAAAAAATGGTATATTATGTGAATGATGTTGTGGATGAAGGGTGGAGTGTAGTTACTCACGTAATACAAAGAGATTTGTTTGATATGGGTGATAAAGTGGAAGATTTGACATCTGCAATTGAATTTCATCAACAACAGGAAGCATAATTATTTGTACATCATGATATTGAAAATATTAGTCTAGAAAGGATGAATGAAGTGGATGAAGCAATGGAGCAGGAAACCGGCATGATTGAAGGGGAAAATGATTGTATGTACAATTATTTATTCATTAAGCAACCACTTGTTTCATTTCTGTAGTCATTCATTATCATTGTTATATATATTTTGTTTGTTAGTACTGGGCATCTATTATCTTTTTTAATTTTTTTTTTCTGCATAATTTTTTTGAAATATATATTCTGAACTTAATTTTATTTGATTAAATGACAGGAATGCCAAGGAAGAAGCGGTACACCATTCCTTCTACTTCTGCGATAGATGATGATCCGTCTGTCCCCATGGCATCTAAGGCAGCAGGTGCCTACATCCTTGCATCATCTCCCCATGCACCATCTCTGACACCTTCAGTGGATGTCTCATTAGAGGATGAGTCATCGCCTCCCCCTACAGGAGCCTCAGTAGTGGGGCAGCAACACGCCCCTTCCAGTTCATCACGTACATTCTGGAGGGTCACAGTCATAGGTACAAATTTTAATTAAATTAATTTATTGCATTCTGTTTATAATAATTGTTTGCTAATTGGAGATGAAAAAAAAGCAACCGTGGAAAAACACTTAAAAAGTTCTGATGTTTGGAACATGAATGGTGAGAAGATAGTGGTGCCATTTGAGTCTTATGGGGTCCCGACGGATGACGCCGCAAGTTTACTTGGTCAGATTATAGGTCAGCTGGCAGTGGAGCCCATTTCCCTGCCTATTTCATATGATGATTGGAGTCATGGAAAAATGAAGTTTTTGATTCTCAGATAAAGGTAATTTTATTACTTTATGGTTTAATTGAATGTCATGTTACTAATATATTCAAAATGAATTTCTGTATACAGATGTTCTTCCACTTTACCGTTGCTGATGTGATAGCACGGAAGTGGACATTGAAAAATCTTGGAAAAAAATGGAAAGATTTCAAATGGAGGTTGTAGTGTGATGCCAATGATACTTCGTTAAACGTGCAGCAGATGTATGAGAAGCTACCCAGTGGGGTACCAAAAGAACAGTGGAAAGTTTTTGTCGATAGCCATCGTGATGAGAAGCGGATGGTATTGAAATATATATTATTATATTATCCTCATTTTACATTTATACATGTACATGAAGAGGAGATAGACATTGAATAAATTACTGTTAAATTGAATTTTAATTATTTCTGGATCTCTCAAGACAGAATGCATCAAACCGGGAAAAACAAGTCATCACGCACACTGCGGGCTCAAAAAGCTTTTCTAGAAGCCGAATGTCATTGGTAATCTTTTAATTAGTTTAAATATTTATAAGACAATATTATCTAATTAACATATTTAATTGTTGATTTATCTTTTTTTAATGCAGTCACAGAGTTTAGGGCATGAAGCATCCTGAACAGAACTGTGGCTGGATGTTCATAAAAAAACAGATGGAAGTTTTGTTAATGAACCTGCCAGAGAAGTTGGGGTATGATGTCAATTATTTATTATAATAACTTATTATCAGTTTTTACTGTGTTAATATATATTGATATTTGATTTATAGGTAAAAATTAATGAAATATGGGATGTCAATCCTGATCAATCCTACTCAGTCTCCCAGGATGACCCAGTTGGTAAAGTCCTTGGGAAAGAGCATCCTGGTAGAGTGCGCGGGATGGGTTTTGGACTCGTACCATCTGAGGTCTTTGGCAGGCCATCAGGGATTTCGGCTACATCTACTCCTGGTTATAGTCATTTCATACCTGAAGATACTTATAGGGATATATCTTCTCTACGAAACACAGTCCACCAGTAGGGGGATCAGATATCTACTTTGCAGAAAGAGTTGCTTGAAATACGTCAGCATGTGAGCAGATATTCCCCCGGTGGTAGTGCATCGGCTAGTGGTGAGCAGGTAAATCACAAAAAAATAAAAATCATTTAGTTTTCACACTTTTATTGGTTTTAAGTTTAATTATAAATATGCAACAATATTTAATTTTCAATATAATGTTCTTATAGGTGGCAGCAGGTAGTGGAGATGAAGGTGGAGAGGGTGACGATGCAGCATCAGATGATGAGTAGTAGTGTTGTTGATGTGTTGAAAAAGTATGAGAACGGTTGGTTTGTATATGTAACATGTATATGGCACATAGTTTCCACCAAACATTTCCATGTCCTAACATTTTTTTGATTTCTCATGTTTCCTTCTATGCATTTTATTTATTTATGATGTTTCATTTTATGTCTTGATTTCTCGAGTATGGTATACATCATTCCATTTAGGCCTGTGTTTGAATTGGTACCACATCCAATGAGAATACAATATATGTAACCCATATTCATACCATTTCTACTATATACCAGCATTCGGGTAGCCCCATTGTGTAAGCTCGATTCATACCATAACTGATTCATAGAAGTACCTAGGCAGTCCAACTGTGTGAGTCCCATTCATATCATTGTTGATCTATAGTAGCACCTGGGTATCCTAGCTGTGTAAGCCCAATTCATACCATCACTATCAAGGCCCAATGAGCCACAAAACATTACACAGGCATGAAGAAATTCCCACCTGACAGGCTAATCTTAGACAATACAACCAACATACCAATTATGCTGATAAAGAACTCACGCTCTTACTGACATGGAAAGAGTGTATCTTGGAAGCCTCCCAGAATACCTAAATTTAACCATTATCAGTATAACATGAATCTAAGCATGTATACACTCTATTAAAACACCTAATATGCATCATTACAATAACATCCAAATTATCATAGTTTAACTTAACTTATCCTCCAAATAACCATGTCAATTATTGATGTTAGACATAACAAAACACAAGCACTACCCATGCTTTTACATTCACAATACCAAATACAATGATATTACTAACTGAATACCAAACCACAATCCACCTATATACCATCACTATAGAACAAAGTGTCTAAACTTACTTTCATTTTTTTAATGAACTCATAGACCTAGGATAAGTCCTCTCTTGGATTACATACATACAAGAAAACCCTCATCAGGTGGAAATGAGAATCTCTATTTCACTTGATTAGAATACTCCAATCACCAATATCCCAAGATACATCTCAATATTACTAGTCTCTCTCAACCCTAGTTCACATGTCACATCCTATATAGGATACAACTCATGGAGAAGCATCTATGAACCCATCTCAAATATCACGAGGAAATTCATAGGCCAATATACCCACTCGAGGGTTCTCATGCATATCACAAATCCCATACCCAATCCAACTATGAAATCTCGGTTACTAATCCTAACTAGAAATCAACACACCATACTTCCCCTGAAGGATAAAGATCACATACATGCACATATATATTAATTACATTATCTTATGATAATAACTATTGTGAAAAATTAATATCATTTGGTTTGGTTAAGTATAATTCCACCAATAAGGTATTTAGGAAAACATTAGATAAGTTGTTGAAATTTTAAAAAACTCAAACATATTTTCTTTAACAAAGTCAATAACAACTATATCATGATGCATCCCATCCAACCTACAACATGATGACCATCTTGGGATGTATACATGAAACTCTTATCTCATATCCAATGACATAACTCAAATCCTCAATAGGAATCATGTATAACCTACAAGATCATAAACCATACTCTCTCAAGCACCGTGCACGGTTAGCGTGTTGTCCAACCTAAAACACATGCCAATTCACAAGTTACCCATTTTCTATAGTAGGCATTAACAACCAACCCAAAACACACAACAAACCATACCATAACATACATTCTATAACTACTCAAACATCCATCTTTGGAACAAATTCTATACCCATATAAACATAATTTGTTCTATCCCATAACACAAATCCATTGTTAAAAAAACCCAACCCATATCACAATCCACCCATGGATGTTATATCGGCCAACTTAGAGCATAACCAATTACATATCATTACACATCACCATGGTTAGCATGATCACATAAATTGTATCAAAATTCATAACCATTTATTATATAGAGTATTTGTATCCATATAATATAAATCAACCCTTCTTAAAACACATAAGAAATTAAAGAACCTAAAAACACATATACATCTTGGGGGTCACATGGATTGGTTACTCACCAAATTGTGATACATACCTTTCCTTAGGTTGGACACCATAACATACAACATTTGCTCATATCCTATTTTTCAATTAATACTACCATGTTATTTGTTTGTATGGTGTCTTCTGTTCAATATTCTGGTTTGATTTGTTTTTCAGGGCAGTGGTGTGGTAGGAGCAGAATTATTTTTTTTCTAGGTCAACATTTCACGGCGGTTTTAACCGCCGCTAATGCCTTACTGGTCAGCATTTAGCGGCGGTTATAACCGCCGCTAATGCCTTATTGGTCAGTATTTAGCGACGGTTATAACTGGCGCTAAATGTATTATGTTTGAATTTAGCGGCGGTTTTCACCGCCGCGACATAGGCGCATCAAACGCCAGAATATAGCGGCGGTTAAAATCGCCGCGAAAAAAAGTATCATCTACGCATAAAACCGCCACGAAATGGACAAAAACCGTTGCGAAAAGAGGCATCTATGACGCTTTTCTTAAACCGTCGTGAAATAGTAAAAACCGCCGCTAATAGATTGCCGACGCCCAATTTCGCTGTGGTTTTTGTAAACCGCCGCCAAACCCTATAGCGGCGGTTTAAAGCGCCGCCAAATGAAAAAACAACTGCCGCTAGGGGCCGGTTTGGTTGTAGTGGGTGGTGGAATACTGAGTTTTATTCACACTCTGTTTAGGCTATTGTTTGGTACTTGGGTAGGCTTCATGGATGTAGGTCTAGACAAGGGTAAGGGGCCCTGTGACTGATTGGATTATTTTTTTAGCTAGTACTGGAGCTTAGAGATGAGACCAAACATGGGGTTCAAGGTTGGTTTTTGGATTCTTTATTTTTAGAGTCTATTTTTAGTTGATTGTATTTGTGAAATTTAGTGTAACATTAAGTATGCCATTGAATTGTTTGATTATATTGGGTTGTTTTTACAATTTCCTATTTATCTACTAGTGTTGATTTATATTAATTGTTTATCATGTTTTCATTGTGATTGTTATTCTACACTAAAGGGTATAATCTCCCCACTATATTTATTAGACCCTCATTATTAGACAAGATCCTCTAGTATATGGGGAGGTGCACATTTGGTCTCTTGGAAACCCATCTCGATCACATGAGGGAGAACCGGGCCATGGATGTTACATATAAACTTATCAAGACTTCATCCAAGAGTTATTTAATTCAATATTCAACATCCAAAATTCTAGTTACTCCAAGGATAGATTATCAAAACTTCTCACAACTCCAACTAGATTTCTTTCCTTGTGTAATCCAATATTCAATCTCCCCACTGGATGGGTTCTTCCAAACAACTTACCAACAAATATAGACAATACTATCAACTTCATTACTTGTCTTAACATTAGTATCAACTCTCTAATCATCTAATGTGCATAATTCCCATTAAATATATCCATTCATGTATTTAAGGGCAGTAAGTTCATTACCCATTAAGGATGGGAAACTTATTTATATTCTTTTGGTTGGATACTCTTACCATAACCCAATACATACTAAACATATATTTATATGATCATTAACAAAAAATAAAATCACAAACCAAAAGCACATCAATATCCCCCTTTGTATTTGTTAGTAATACTTTATACTTCCAAACAATATAGATACATTCCTATATTTCTTTAATATTTCCCTCTTTATCTCCCCAATTTTGATAATAAATACAAAGGGAATTATTTAATTTCCCTCATTTATACCATGGGTGTGAGGGATTTATTTTTTTCTTCAATAAAATCTTCTTATTTTAAGAATGACATATTTCCCCTTATGTTTCCTCTACCTTTCACAATTCTCAATTTATTATCTAAGATAAGGATAGTTCAAAAACCCTTATCAATGTCTCATCAATTAATCAAAATAAGTCTATGTGATACAACCTTTGTAGAGAACAAGAGTGAAAATTATATTCAATAGAATTGTCCATACACTAACCACTATGTGATACTAATTTTGAAACTTACTTCTTAGGAGCTATCCAAATAAGTTTTCAAGGATTTTTATAAACATGCACTTTACTTGTACGCACACATAAAAAAATTTCAAGTGCAAGTTATGTATTCCCCATTTGGTTAGATAATCACAATAACTGATAAACATAATAATTATAAGTTAAAATAATGATGGGAGAATGAAAATAAAACCTCTGGATTCAACATTATTCAAGGATATCCAGATTTACAGATTTAATCAAAAATTATAAACACTAGTAGCTTTTCTTTTTGTGATATCTCACTCTCAAGGCATACTCCCAAAACATAATCACCTATAATTAAAAAATTTAGAAGATAATTATAGTATACTTTTGAATAATGTGGATCTTCATTATACCTTTAATATGAGAAATAAGGCCGAAACATATTTCTCAACCTTGAAGCTATTTTCAATTTAGCTCTGCCCTTTGATCTTACAAGTTAGTTCAACTTTGGGTAGCATGGAATTTTTATTATTTTCATCTTCCTTCTTAGTTAGATTGGATTTATTCACATTATAAATTATGGTAATTTCATTTTGTTGTGCCTCTTCTATCTTCTTCATTTTTATAGATGATCTGACCAAATGGTTAAACATTATCTTGGAACATGTATAGACTTCTTATTATGTGATGATTCTTATTCACAACATATTTCTATGTATTCAGAGTCCATGGTTATTTCAATTTATAATTAATAAAATTCTCATATTGGACCAGTTATTCCATGAAATTTATGGCATTTCACTCTTCAGAATAATGTCCAACTTGATTTCAATACTCACATAATTTCTCTAATCAACGAAATTTTTTCTCAGGAGACAAATTTCTATTTTTATGTGAAGTGTACTTTTTTAAACCCTAGTTTTCTTCAGATATTTGGATTTTATTCTAATTTACTAAGGCCTTATTTGAATTCCACTATTTAACACATTATTCCAATAATTTATGGGTATGTGTCTAAACCTCGAACAAGACCAATATCTTTCTTTTACATGTTGGTGCAGTCCGTCTAGGATGATACACTTCCAATTTTTGGGAAGCTTCTTCACTATTTTGGGATTAATTAAAAGAAATTATTTTCTTATACATTTCCAAATCCACCCTTTAAATATTGGTGTATTTATTATAATTTTTAATCCAAAACATTTGTATAGATTTCTAATTTAGTCCTTCACTTCCTATGAAATTAGATAAAATGTAAAACATTTTTTCATGAAAATGGGATATATCTTTAAATTTGATTATTTAGGGTTGATCATGAGTTGATTGTAAGCTCTTATTGACACCATTTAAACCCTTTTTAAAGGAAATATTCTCTTTGAATATTTTTAGAGTAGAATTTTTTTTTCAAAAGCTTGGCAAGTTCTACATTTTGCCACTTCAATATTTTTCAATTTAACTTATAGATAAAGGAACTTTATGTTAAGAGTAAACTTCTCAACCACAACTGAATTCAATATATCTTTCTATTCACTAATCTCCTTATTAACTTAATCCTTATAAAGTTTTATACTCAATACCAAAGAACTATCAGGATCCTTGCTTCTTTTATATTTGACTTCCACCTGAGCTTTCATGACACAAGGAGTTTCTTTATATGACTATTCGAGAGCTTGGATATTTTCTTCACTAAATTTTATAACATTTTATTTCTCATTAATACATAATTATAGATTATATTCTTACATTAATTTTTTTTATCTTCAAATTTTAAATACTTCTCCTTATATTTCTACTATTTTATTAGATTGGTGCTTTTTTGAAACCGTTTAACCAATTAATTTTTCATTTCTTCAACCATGAAACCCCAAAATTTAATTTTCTTGGTTAAATAATATGATGGTGTTTCCATTTGGGTCTGAAGGTGTCTCAAGTTTATTTTTTTTGGATTTTAGGATGTTTTTTAAAGGGAACATGGTTATAATGCACGGTATGCAAACTGTGTAGGCTCCCAAGGTGAAGCAGTGTTCCTTTTTTATGTGAGGAAGTGGTGGATGGATGGTCTACACATAGTTAAAGAAACCATGTGTGACAAATCGTGTAGCTTGGGGGTTTGAGACAGTGGTAGACACACAGTCTTTGCATGATTTGGTAAATTTTGTGAGAAAGCCATGCATCCTACCTAGGTTAGGGTATTTTGGTATTTTACTATTTATTTGAGACTTTCACCCTAATACTCTCCCTCTAGACCATTCAACCCAAACACCTCCCAAGGTATTCTACAAGCTCCTCTAAGATTATCTTTTTTGAGTAGATCTTTGGTGTTTCTTCATTAGGATCAAGATGTATGAGCTTATATTATCTTCCCCTATTTTTTCTTTATTTTTCTACAACTCCTCTAACCCTATGGGTCATTATTGGATGATTTTATTGGTTAGTGATTTTAAAAATTGGGGATTTTGGGTTGTAATAGTTTTAAGACATATTAGGAGTTACTTTCTTGTGGATTTCATAGAAGGAGACAAGGATCCACCAATTGAGGTAGGTGCCCCAATTTCATTTTATTTTATTCAAGAGTTATATTATTTCTTGGTTTTTCTAAATTCATGTTTGGACTAGAAATTCATGGTGTATATGGTTGTTTTGCTAAATATTCTATTATCTTTGATTGATTTTTATGATGAAAATTGGTGTAATTTCATGGTTGAAATGGTATCTTGATGTGAAATAGTATTTTATGCACTCTCCATGTTTGATAAAATGAAGAGGTTAGTTTTATTAAATAAATGCAGTTGTTTTTAGTGTTTTATGAAAAAAAAGTTTGTATAGTTAGTTTCCCTTTATGTTTAAAAGAGGTATTTCATGTTGGTTTGATGTTATAAAGTGAAATAGAGTTTCCCTTGAGATGTGTGGTTGTACTTGTTAATGAATATTTTTTCCATTGAAATTGTGTTGGACTTACAAGTATTTTTTGAAAAATGGATTCCAAAATGTATATGTCATATATATATAAAAGTGAAGTCATGGTTGGTTCTTTATGATTTATTGATTGTTTATTGTGCCCTTGTTGAGCCCTATTTATTTTGTTTATGCTATTCTTATCCATGTTATGGATTCTTGGTTATGTGATTCATGTTGTTATTGTGTGTTGGGGATTACTTTAAGGGTAGCATGGGAGGTGGGAAGGATGTAATTGTTCTTTTAGCCATATTTGATTGTTATTTTCATGTTATGAAACTATTGTTCCCATACCACCTCTGTTATTATTACATGAGATGACTGCGGTTTTGAAGAGGGAAGTAGTGTGACATGGATTGGATAATTGATTTTTTTCACTTTCTAGACCTCGCTTAGTTTTTCGTAACACTTATATTTGGGGTTTTTCCCTGGGGAGATTGTTTAGAGAGATTTGGTGGATGGATGTGTGATTATTACCCTTTCGGTAGTTAGGTCCACATTTTCATATGTTGTGTGGTCCCATTAGTCCTTGTAGTGTTTTCTCATGTGATGTATCTATGTTATGAATCTTTCATTTATGTGTTGGCATGTGTATAGTTTATTTGTTGAATGTAATTATTTCATGTATTATCCTTCATGGTGTAGTCATGTTGTAGACTAGTTTTATTCCATCTATTTAATAGAAACCTTTATGACCCTTTTTGGTCTTGTTGATATCATTATTGACCATATTTCCTTGTGTGATTTGAGTTATGTATATGTATGATTTAAAAAAATAGGGGGAAAATGGTTTTTAAATATAATTCTTGGTTTTAAAATTATCTTTTGAAATATTTGAACAAAAACCAATTTCATGAAATGGTTTTACAAAGGGGATATATGAGGAAGTGCATGTTTTAAAATTGTTTTGGTCTCATTTTCTTAATGTAAAAATGAAGACCTATTTTTACAAACCCTATTTACAAACTAGAAATTTTGGTTTCTTAAATAAAATAAGTGAAATAGACTCATGGTGGTATTTTACTAGCATCAAATCAAACCCTACATACTCACATTGGTTGGTATACGGTCTTCATGTCTTGTATGGATTCCTTCAAGTCTTGGATTTTGGTTGGATCTGAAGATACCTTTTTTGGGAAGTGGTTGTTGTTGGGATAATGGTGTTGACTTGAGTGTCACATGGAGACATTGGTTAGACCTTCAGTTTTCACAATCAGTTGGCTTGAGTTGCTTTGGCCTTTTTTAGGTTTGTTTTTTCTTATTCTTCTTACACTTCCCATTGTAGTCTATACCTATGTATTGAATTTTTATTTAATTGAGATGCCTTTTGGTATGTTCCTGCTCATTTATATTACATCTTATCTTGATGTTTTGTTTGTTTTTATTCTTGAGGGTGAAACCATCCCCAATGGTTATGTTGAATACCCTCGACACTTTTCATCATCTCAGGGGTTGTAGAATGCTCCTTGGGTATGTGGAGGATCGGTTTATGTACCGGTTCGAATGGAGACCCGAGTTGGTTTGCTACAAAATGGTGTCAGATTATGTTCTTGGAAATGGGCCTAAGTTATTAAGACTCACCTTCTTGTTATTTGGGGGTCAATGGTAGTAAGGATATTGGACCGTCAGAACTCTAGTGGTAGGTCTGAGGAAGTTCTTGGATCGATCTTCCTAATGTCGGATTTCAAGATTTCATGGGTGGTTGGGAGTCTTATTTTGGTTTTTTAGGTTATGGTGGCTATTTTATGAGATATTACGGTGTGTATTGATAATAATATAATTTGTATGAATATTTTAGGAGTCTTCCAAAGAAATTCCTCATTTTGAAGTAAAAATTGGAATGATTTCAGGGTGTGCGTGATTAAGGAACATGGTCTGAAAAATTATTCATAGGACATGTAGACCATTCTAGATAAACTTCCAATAACACTCACATGGTTGGAACATGATGAGACAAACTATGACACTAAACCGTGCACAGTGGATAAGGTTGGGTTTTCCCTCTTTTATTGATTTTATCCCTTCTTGTGTTTGTTAGACTTGTTTATGGATGTTTAAGTGATTTTTTATCTTTTGAATTTTTTTAAAAGAAATTTTTTTTGCATTGGTATTTGATATTGTTTTGAAAACCATGTTTGGGTTTCTTGAGTTACTTTAGGGTGAATAGTTTTTTGAGCTCTAAAATTGACTATGAGTTGTTTTGGTTTTAAAAGAAATAATTTCATAGGTTCTTGGGAGATGGAGCTCTTAAAATGTTTTGGGTGAGTTGGGGTGTTTTTATGAAAATTTTATGATCCCAGGGAAAGTAGTTTTAGAAAAAGGAAGTGATTTTGGGGTTGTATAATTTAAAAATGCTTTGGGTGTGTGGTTTGAAATGATTCCAAATATATTTGAAAGGGTGTTTGTGACCTCAGTTCGGTTTCTTTGAGATTTGGTTCCACTGTGTTGAATTTTGTTGTGACTTATAATTTGGTTTGAATTATTTTTTTTGTTCTCATTGTGTTGAGATATTTTAACAGTGGTTTGATTTATTTATTTTTTATATAATGTTTTTGAAGTATTCCCCTAGGAAAGAACTGAAAATTCAAGAAGGTAATGCCTCAGGTTATTGTCCTAGTGACATAAGTTTTTTCCTTCTGATTTATGTCCCTACCCAGACTCATAAAGGAGTGGCAGAGCCATATTTTTTCTAGCTTGTGAATCATGTGTAAAATTTTCAAAACCATTACCCTATATTTTATATAATGATCAAGGACCCCATGAGGAAACTGTGTGGTTATTCAAGGTTGAAGATATTTTTCGACTTGCTATAAACTCCTAAAACCTCTAGGGTGAGATGCACCATTCCCTTGTTAAAATGTTTGGGTTTGGGATGGTGGAATTTCATTATTAATTTCCAACCATTTGAGGCTCTCTCTTGGGAATACTTCAAGGATAACTTCATTCATTGGTTTTATCCTAAAGAAGAGAGTGTCAAGAAGGAAATGAAATTTTTAGGCAACCTCCAAGGTGAACAATCAGTGAAATAATATTTTGATACTTTTTATGGCTTGGAAACTTTATCTCTAGAGTTTTCTGCTGACGATGCAAAGAAGGTATGGTTATTTGGTAAGGTCATACATCCAAAGATACATTTTTTGGTGTTGTAGTTAGGGATAACTACCTTTGAGGAAGTGGTTTTAATGGTCTTTTTCATCAAAGAAATATTGGAAGGGAAACCAACGGTAGGTGATGCTTCCTTTTTCACTGGATCTAGTAAAGAGGAACTGGCTAGAAAGGAAGGGAATAAGAAACATGATAAAGGAAAGAATTTTACTTTTAAACCAGCTATTCCTGTATTAGTGAAGTAAAAACCAGTTGTGTGTTTCCAATATGGGAAGTCCAATAATGTTCAAACTTCTTCTCCATCATCTCCAATCACCTATCATCCATATGGATCCCTAAGTCACATTCAGAGGTTCTATGAGATGTTCAGGCATCAGAAGAAGAAGGCTTGAACCTAGATCAATCTGGTCAGTGGTGTTCTATTTTTTCACTTCTATTAGAGAGTTGGGAGATGGTCCTTGTTTTAGGAGCTTCCTCTTTTTAATCTTGTTTTTGTCTTGGGATATTGTACCATATTTTGTGTACCTAAATTATTTTCTATACAATAGTTGAAAAGGATTTTGATCTTGTATTCATATATTTTTATATGTTTGTGATTCATTGTTTCTACCTATTTATCTTTTATGATGTAAATTGTGGGCTGTTTTTTTGTCCATTTATTTGGATGTGGGAGTGACCTAGAGTGAATGATTGGATTCTTGGGGGTATAGTTTTGTTTATTATTGGGCTGTATATTACATTTTTTTATATGTATACATTTCAATTACCATGTAATAGTGTTATGAGGAGTTAGATTTGAATACCCTCATACTCTTCTTGGGACCCTTACGTCATAACCTTGTCACTTCTTAGAGATATATGAATTTTGGGATATTGGTTGGGTTTAGTGGCCTATTATTTGTTTTAGAAGTTTTGTGATATATTATAGTGTTTATAAATGGTTATCATGGTAGGTAGAATTGTGTTTCCTTAAAGGTGATATTTCTCTTGGATGCGCCTATCCTTTCTTTCACTAATAATAGAGAAATTCTAAATGGTTGGGAGAACTATTACATGTCTTTGTGTGTCTCTTATATATGGTAAATAATCCAACTCTTAGGAATCCAAGTGAATTTTGTGTTTGGTGAATCTTGAATCATTGGTCTTGTGCCTTGTGTCCTTGGTTTAGAGGTTTTAGAGGTTGGTGGTAATCAAGCCACCCTAGGGTAGAGTTTGTCTTCCCTTTCTCACTTGTATGAAGTTCCTGGATACGTTATAGGGACAAAAAGTATAATTATGGAATGTTTTTGACACCCCATAGTGTAATTTTATTATATAAGTCATTTTTTTGTGTTTAACCTTGGGTTTGGGGGTGTTCCAGGTCAAATTATTGGAGTTCAAGAAGTTTTCCCTTGGGGGCACAGTTACAGTGCACTGTTTGCAAACCATGCAGGCTCTTTAGGGTAAACCACGCACCTTGTTCAGGTGAGGAAGTGGTGGATGGATGTTATGTGAATAGTTAATAAAACCATGTGATACAAACCATGTATACTAGGGGTTTAAGATAGTGTAAGATCTATGGTCTAAACATATTTTTATAAACAATGCGAGATAACCGTGAAACCTTCCCAGGTTGGGGTATTTTTGTATTTTTATCTTATTTTTATTTCATAGTTTCACCCTAAACCTCTACCTATTAGAACATATGACCCAAAACACTCCCAAGGTCTTCTAAAAGATCCTCCAAGCTTCTCCATGGTGTTTTGAAGTGGATCTTTGGTGGTTCTTTTTCGGATCAAGAGGTATGAGATTCTATTCTCTTCCTTTATTATTTTCTTCCTTTTTCTCCAACTACTATAACCATAAGGGTTATTATTAGACACTTTTATTGGTTAGGGTTGTTATAAATTAGGTATTTTGGGTTGTAATGGTTTTGATCCATATCAAGAGTTCCTTTCTGGTGGATTTCATCGAAGGTGATAAGGTATAACCACTTGAGTTACCTATTTCCATTTCATTTTCTTTTATTCAAGAGTTCCATTATTTCTTGGGTTTTCTAAATTCATGTTTAGCCTATATAATCATGTTTTGGAATATCTAGGGGGGTTTTGATAAATATTCCATTGAATTTGATTGATTTACATGAAGAAAATAGGTGTAATTTCAGGCCTGAAATGGAATCTTGATGTGAAATGGTATTTTATACACTCCCCATGTTTGATAAAATTCCAAGGTTAGTTTTCAGAAAGAAGCATACTTTTTTTGGTGTTTTAAGAAAAATGAGTTTTCCAAAGTGTCTTTACATTTCTGTTTAAAAGAGGATTTTCATGTTTTAAAGGGTGGTTTGGTGTTATGAAGTGAAATTGAGTTTTCCTTGAATTGTGTGGTTGTACTTGTTAATGATTATGTTTTCCTTCTGAATTGTGTTAGAATTACAAGTTTTTTTCAAAAAGGGATTCCAAAATTTATATGTTATACATATAAAACTGAAGTTCTGATTGGAACCTTGTGATGTTTTGATTGTTGATTGCGCCCTTTTTGAGCCCCCTTGTTTTTTTGAAGATGCGCTTATCTATGTGATGGATGATTGGTTATGTGATTAATGTTGTTCTTGTGTGTTGGGGATCACTTTAAGGTTAGTGTGGTAGGTGGTAAAGATGTGATTGTGGTGTTAGACCTAGGGGATTGTTATTTTATTATGATGACACTATTTTTCATGGCCCACCTATGCTTATTATTCAATGAGGAGACCGATGTTTCTAAGTGGGAAGTAGTGGGACATTACTTGGCTAGTTGAGTTTTTTCACTGGATAGACCCCCATAAGTTTTATGTAACACCTAGATTTGGGTTTAATCACTGAGGAGACTAATTAGAGAGATTCTATGGATAGATGTGTGACTGTTACCCAGTCAGTATTTAGGTACACATTTTCATGTCTTATGCGGTTCCATTAGTCCTCTTGGTGTTTCCTTTTTCTATGTATCTATGTTATTCCTCTTTCATTTATATATTAGATTGTTTATAGTTTATTTGTTGTATGTAATTATTCCATGTGTCATCCTTTATGGATTAATCATTTTTTTGACTAGTTTTATTTCAACTATTTAATTGAAATATTTATGACCATTTTTGGTCATGTTGATATCATTGTTTCCCTTGTTTCCTTGTGTTCATTGAGTTGGGTATATGTAATATTTAAAAAGAAAATATGGAAATGGATTTAAAATGGAATTATTGGTTTTGAAAGAGTATTTTTAAATATTTGAAACCTTGTGTTTTTTTATTTTCAAAAGTGAAACATTTGAGATAATGTTTTGGTTTCCCTTGGAATTTGATTCGATTAGAAATAGCATTAATTTCATGAAATGGGTTTACAAATGGGATCTTTGAGAATGTAAATGTTTTAAACTTGTTTTCATCCCATGATTTTAATATAAAAATGAAAAAATATTTTACCACACCATATTTTCAAACTAGAATAATTGTTTTTATAAATAAAATAAGTGAAATAGACACATAGTGGTATCCTACTGGCTCTATCTCACACCCTACATACTCACATTGGTGATTATGTAGTCTTCATATCTTATGAAAGTTCCTTTAGGTCTTGTCTTCAGGCGGGATCTAGTTCCACCTTCTTTGGGAAGCGGATGGCATTGGGATCATGGTGGTGACTAGAGTGTCACATGGAGACATTGGTCCGACCTTTGTTTTATACAACTAGTTGGATTGAGTTGGTTTATCCTTTTTTGGGGTTTGGTTTTACTTGTTATTCTTTTTGTTTCCATTGTAGTCTGCAGCTCTGTATTGGATGTTTATTTATTTTATGTGAATTTCATTATGTTCTTGCATATTTATGTCATGACTTGTCTCAATGTTTTGTTTGTTTTTATTGTTGAGGGTGAAACCATCCCTAATTGTAACACCCTAAGTCTTCATAGTACATTATCTCTTCAAAGTAATTCAATAAATTGTTCTACACGAAACACCGAGTTCAAGCACATCACGACTTACCAAACTAGACATTCAAAAAGCAGTTATGAATAGTATCAACTGAATTTTGAATTTTTTATACTACATATAATTTTAGAATCCATATTATGTGTTTTTTAGACATAATATAAGTACAAATTCATTTTTTTCAGATAAAAGAATTATGTTTCAAAAAATGCAATTTTACCACCTTTTAATGGAGATACCTTTTTAAAACCAATATTTGAAACTTTTATATATTCAATTTAATGAAATTAAATTATTATTTTGAATCGGGACATAAAAATTTAGTTTGGATAAATTTTTGGTACTTTTCTGATAACTTTCATATTTTGATGAACAGTGAAAAATACTAAATTTTAATTGAAAGAAACTTTTTAAATTGATATAACTTATAGTGTTATATTATAAATTTTAATGGTTTTTAAGTATAATTAAATTTTATTTTTATCATTTAATACAATTTATGTCGATATAATTAATTTCACAATTAAATTTTTCATAAACACATGTCAAACTTTTGAGAGTTTTAACTTTTTAAAAAACCGCCTTTTGGTTTTAACAATGGGAATTAATTTTAAATTAATTAATTCAACTTATATTTTTTGAAATTTTTAAAATATAATTCATGTTTTTATTCGGAATATCGAAAAAAATTAGGGTGAATTTTTGGTATTTTTCTGAAAACTTTCAATTTTTGATGAATAGTGATAAACACTGCGTTATTATTTAAAACTGAATTTTTATTTAAATAATTATTTATTTTATTTAAATTTATTTTTAGTCAAAATTAATATGTAATTCCTATATAATTTTAGTGTAATTCTTTGGAGTATTTTTATAATAAAATTAGATGTATAAAATTTTATTGAACTTTTTAATGTCTTTTACCCACCTTCTAGGCACATTTGAAAGTTTGCATAAAATGTAATTTTATCAGTTCTGTGAATTGAATTTAAAAATTCTGAGAGAAATGGTTGACATCATTAAGTAAAATTTGGTTCAATAAGATGAAAATAAATTTTGGTAAATAGTAACTTTTGGCTTTTATTTACCACGATTAAAAGTAAATAGGGTAATTAAAGGTAAAAAGGATATTATAAATACCCTAACACATGTTCTAATTCTATTGGATAAATTTATTTCCACCAAAACCAACCTTAGGAAAAATATATGATCCTTTTGGTCCACTTGTATTAGATTAGGACATTTATTATTATTTTATTTAAGGAAGAGTTAAAAGTGTTAAATTCAATGTTTAATAACTAAACCATTTTAAATATAGGGTTATACATAAGATAAATTCGACTATAAATATTTATTAGAAATATAAAAATATTTCCTACATAATGGTATTTTATTTATAATTTTTATATATTAAATAATTAAATTTGTTTATGACACAATGATGATGTAGTAATTACATTATCAATGAAAGATTAAAATAATTTATATTATAAAAATAAAAATAAATGTAAATAGAGGCTTTTGATGTCATAAATTTTTTTTAGGTTAATATGACATGTTAGGTTTTATTAATTAATTTTTTTTGAAGTGATAAAGTTGTTATGACTTTAACAAAAACAAAATACCAAATAGTGTCAAAATTGACATAAATGAGTTTTTAAAACAAATAATATATTATTAATTAATATAATATTTCTAAAAGTATAAGGTTCAGCCAAAGGACTTATATATAAATATATATGTCAATAATGAACTTCTTAGTATTCTCTTGTCTTTTTATAGTAAGTTTATTAACAATTTATTATAATAATACAAGAGGACATGGTAAAAGTTAAACTCTTTAACTAAGAGTTAAATCTATAAGATAGGGTTAATATGATGACCTAATTTTGTCTAAAACATATTTATTGAGAGGATTTAGACCCATTCCCACCTTATCTTTGTAATAATTTAATTTAGAGCCATTATAAACCGAAAATGATTTTATAATAAAATAACATTTCAAACTTTTCATAATGTGACCATCGCCTCTCTTATAAAAGGGTACTTCCCCTTCTCTCAAAATCACACCTCCAAAGCAATTTTGGATCATCCAAAACCAACCCAAATATCCTTAAAACTTCCATAAATTTACCCTATAGGCCGTCCCTTGAGTATATAGACAACCTATGGAGCCCTATTGTTCAAATCAAAAGGAAACATCCAATGAAGAGGTATTTATTTTATCACCTCTTTCAAAGTTCTTTTCTTCCTCCACTTTATTTTTATTTGTTATTTCCATACCAAAATAATAACTAAAGTACCTCCTAAATAATTTCATGTTATTATAAATATGGTACAACCATATTCATTATTTTATCTATCCTATGAATGATAATTTCATAATGCGTGCGTACGTATGACTTATCATCTCCACGTTGTGGTGTAATTTGTTATTCAACACTATGTTATTTGGATGGATATAATTATGAGTAATATGTATATAAATAATGAAAATAACATGATAATTTCTCTGTAAAATTAATATACCATCCAATTATACACCTTTTAATCATTAACGAAATGATATCATCGCTCGTGTGTACATACGACTTACCGTCTCCACGACGTGATGTGATTCATTTCCAGGTTCACCATTCAAAGATGATTATAAAAATATTTATTATTAATAATTATGTAATATATGAAAAAATAATGCTACTGGATATATATATGTATGTATGTATGTACTTAAATATATCTTATTCACTTACTTCCGTTCAATACGATATGAAAACGGGAACAACGTTTATATGTACGTACAACCTATCGTATCCATAAATAATGTTTTACATTTCATAAATATATCTATTATACATATTTATATTCTAAATGTATATTATATATAAAACATGTTTTATATTCTTTAATTATTTAAATCATGAACTAAATGATACGATCAAGAATAACAAGTTAAAACATGTACAATAAAGAAAGCAATTATTACCCAAAATGTTAATTTAACATGTAAATCATTATTAAATGGGTAGTATAAAGTTATAAATGAATCATGTATGATATAATAAATATGAAAATGGTTTTGGTATAATTTAATAACATACTATGGTCATTATACAGGTGGATAAACATACCCTCAACCAAAAGAATGTGTAAGGTAAGGGTTAATTCCTCAATCTCATTAGTATATGAGATTGTTTATATGTAAGTGTTTTCTGGGAAATATTTATTATCCATGTCCATTTTTCATAAAAGATATCTCAAAATTATTCTTTAAGGCACTCTTTAACTAAAACATCATTTTAAATGTTTTAAATATTTAATCGTCTAAATCTTTCTCATTAATATCTATGTTTTCAAAATGGTTTTATGGATTTATTTATATGGACATGATTATTTTAAAATTTTAATTCCTTTCAAAAGTTTCAAAGTGGTATGGGACACATTAATTCAAAAATATATTTTAAATGACTTCCTTTATAAATGGTTAATTTTTAAATGATTTCACAAAAAAGGATATTTCTCTCAAAATGTTCTACTGATCATTTTAAAATATGTCAATATTATTTACTGAATATAATTCTTGATTAAGGTTGATTTCTTATAATCCAATATTTCATATTGTATTGAATGAGTTATGATATGTTTGAATGTGGATGTGCTATTTTTATACCCTTCATGGTTTATGGTTGAAGTATTGACATTTCGTATGCTAGTTTTAATACGAATTTTTATGTTATGCTTCAATATTTTAATATGAGGAATGTAGTGGACTTAGTAAGTGATGGGTGGGGCCCGCTATATCCCCTCGATGCATCAGTAGGTCTCATGAGACAAACTAGTATCTTGGCACAAGGCCTTGAATTTTTTTTTAGTCTTGGCACGAGGCCTTGACTATGTGGTAATGATGTCCGGTGTTAGGCATTCCCTCATTACGAAATTAATTATTACATGTGATTATTCGACTAGCAGAATATCCATGTGCATGTTTATATGGTAATTTTTGATTTATTTTCTTGATATTATGTTCAAGTTTATGTTTAAAAGGTTTTTGTTTTTATTACACATCTTACCTTGAAAGTTTATATCTTCTACAAAATTATTTACCCTTACCAAGCATCTGATGTCACCCCTTTCTTATGTTTTGTTTTCCCTGGATTCCAAGAAGAGTATTTTGTTTGATATGCATGGTTGAGCTAGTGGAATAATGACGTTCTCAATTGATTATTTATGTTGTGTTTTATATTTAAATGTGTAATGTAACATTCATGTATGTAATATATTTTCCCACACTACTAAACTGATCGGTTCTTCGAGACTTGATTCCTTGAAATCATGCCAATGTAATAAAATAATGCACTGGATCCAGGCTTCTGGGGTTGGGGCATTACAGTTGGTATCATAAAAAGTTCAGTACAAACCTTGAAAACTAAATTTAGAAAACTCTGATTAGAGAAAATTACCCTAAGATAGACTTTGAGGATTAGTATAGAATAACTTCCTAGAATTTTGGTAATGTAGAGATTTTGTGTATTTTCCAAGAAATGCATCCCTGTCTGGATACGAGTAGGTAGAGGCTGCTCTGGCACAGATGTACCTAGGATTGAAAACTCTGACAAAGAGTTTTGGGCATGACATGCGGTATCCTGGTACATGAAAATGGGCCTTGCTACACTCTTGGTTACGACACTCCCGGGGTATATGCTTAGGATAATTCACATTTTCTTTACAAGCCATTATGAAGGATTTAGGAGAAAATACTTCCTCAAAAAAACATTTTTTATGATTATAGATTATATGAAAAATCTTTTCAATTTATGTTAGGTATTTTATAAGTTTGGAATTTTTCATTGCAATTCATAAACTAACCTAGTGTATGCTATTGTTTAGAAATGGTGCCTAGTAGAATGAATAAGAACTCCAACAATACGGATGATCCAAAGAGTAAGAAGGATCATACCTTTCATGGTATTAAGCCAACATTTAGAAGGGAAATAGTCTCCCACATATTCTCATCATATAAAGAAATAGTATCATGTGTTAATAAGATAAGTAAATAATTCTCCGAGTCCTATGGATTTGAAGGGAAGCAAGAGAAGAAATGGATGGTAGAGAGAAAGATAGATAAAAGGAAGGGGGAAAGAAGGATTTACCCTATATGATAATTATGGAAAGAATCACCTTGTTAAATACGTGAAGGGAATGATAGTTTGTTATAAGTGTGAAGAAAAAGGACAACAAGTACGTGTTTGCAAGGGTAAGAAAAAGGTTTCAAATGTACAATGATTCATTTCTCTTTCCCTCTTATTAAGACAAATTTTTATTAACCCAATTTCCGATGTGGGTTTTTCAGAAAGGTATTTTTCTATTTTTAACGTTTTATTTTTTAAGAACAATTTCAAATTGCGAGGAAAAATTTTTTTGAAGGAGAGGAGAATGTAACACCCCAATATTTCATAGCACGTTATCTCTTCAAAGTAATTCAATAACTTGTGATACATGTAACACCGAGTTCAAGCGCACCATGACTTACTAAACTAGTACTTCAAAAGGCGGTTATGAATAATACTAACTGAATTTTGAATTTTATATACTCCATATAATTTTAGAATCCATATTATGTGTTTCTTTGGCATAATAATAGAACAAATTCAAATTTTTTATATAAAATAAGTATTTTTCAAAAAATGCAATTTCACCGCCTTTTAATAGGGAACCATTTTTAAAACCAATATCCGACACTTTTATAAATTCAATTTAATGAAATTAAATTATTCTTTATAATCAGGACATAAAAATTTAGTTTGGATAAAATTTTGGTACTTTTCTAATAACTTTCATATTTTGATGAATAGTGAAAAATACTAAATTTTAATGGAAAACAACTTTTTTAATCGAAATAATTTATAGTGATAAATTATGAAATTGATTGATTTGGTAGTATAATTAGATTATATTTTTGTCATTTAATACAATTTAGGTTATTATAAATAATTTCACATTTAAATTTGACATAAACACATGTCAATATTTTGACAGTTTTTACATTTTAAAATCCCGCTTTTTGGTTTTGACAACAGAAATTAATTTTAAATTAATTAATAAAACTTAATTGTTTTTAATTTGGTAAAATAGAATTAATTTTTGAATTCAAAATTTCAAAATTATCTTAGGGTAAATTTTTGGTATTTTTCTAAAAACTTTCAATTTTTTGAGGAATAGTGAAAAACACTGCGTTATTGTTTAAAACCAAATTTTTATTCAAATAATTATTTATTTTATTGAAATTTATTTTAAGTCAAAATTAATATGTAATACCTATATATTTTCAATGCAATTCATTGGAGTCATTTTTTAATAAAATTAGATGTATAAAATTTTGTTGACCTTTTTAACGTCTTTTAGCTACCTTCTATGCACATTTGCAAATTTGCATAAAATGTAATTTTACCACTTCTTTGAATTGAATTTAAAAATTATGAAAGACATGTTTGACATCAGTGAGTAAAATTTGGTTCAATAAGATGAAAATAAATTTTGGTGAATAGTAACTTTTGACTTCTATTTACCACGGTTAAAACTAAATAGGGTAGTTAAAGGTAAAAATGAATTTATAATTACCCTAACACATGTCCTAATTATATTTGATAAGTTTATTTCGACCAAAACCAACCTTAGTAAAAATATATGATCCTTTTTGTCCACTTTTATTAGATTAGAAAATTTATTATTATTATTTTAAAGAAGAGTTAAAAGTGTTAAATTCAACGTTTAATAACTAAACCATTTTTAATATAGGGTTATACATAAGATAAATTCAACTATAAATATTAATTATAAAGATAAATATATTTCCTACATAATGTTATTTTATTTATAATTTTTAGATATTATATAATTAAATTTATTTATGACCCCATGATGATGCAATAATTACATTATCAATGAAAGATTAAAATAATTGATATTATAAATATAACAGTAAATGTAAATTGAGAATTTTGATGCCATCCACAAATTTTGTAGGTTAATATGAAATTTTAGGGTTGATTAAATATTTTTTTTGAAGTTATAAAGTTGTTATGACTTTAACAAAAACAAAATACCAAATACTGTCAAAATTGACACAAATGAGTTTTTAAAACAAATACTATATTATTAATTTATATAATATTTCTAAAAATATAAGGTTCTGCCAAAGGACATAGATAATAATATATATTTCAATAATGAAACACTTTGGGTTCTATTGGCTTTTTATTGTAAGTTTATTAACCATTTATTATAACAATACAAGAGGACATGGTACAAGTTAAATCATTTAACTAAGAGTTAAATCTACAAGATAAGGTTAATATGGTGACCTAAACTTGTATAAAACCTATGGGTTGAAAGTATTTCGACCCATACCCACCTTATCTTTAAAATAAATTAATTTTTAGCCATTATAAACTGAAAATTATTTTATAATAAAATAATATTTCAAACTTTTCCTAAAGTGACCCTCACCTCTCTTATAAAAGGGTACATCCCCTTATCTCAAAAATCACACTTCCAAATCCATTTGGATTGGCCAAACCCTACCCAAATGTACTAGAAACTTTTCTAACTTTAACCTATATTACTTACCATGAGCATAAATCCAACCTAAGTATCCCTTTTGTTCAAATCAAAAGGAAAAACCCAAAGAAGTGGTAATTATTTTATAACAACTTTCAAAGTTCTTTTCTTCTTCCAATTTATTTTTGTTTGTTATTTCCATACCAAAATAATAAATCCAGTATATTCTACATACTGTGATGTTATTATAAATATGGTAAAACAATATTCATTATTCTATCCATCCTATGAATGATAATGTCACCATGCGTGCGTACGTACGGCTTACTGTCTCCACGTCGTCGTGTAATTTGTTATTCAACACTATGCTATTTGGATGGATATAATGATGAGTAATATGTATATAAATAATGAAAATAACATGATAATTTCTTTTTACAATTAATATACCATCAAATTCCACACCTTTTAATCATTAAGGAAATGATATCGTCGCATGTGTGTACGTACGACTTACCGTCTCCACGACACAATGAGATTCATTTCCAGGTTCACCATTCAATGATGATTATAAAAAAATATATTATTAATAAGTATGTAATATATGAAATAATAATTATACTTGATATATATATATATATATATGTTTGTTCTTACATATATCTTATTCACTTACTTCCATTTAATACGATATGAAAATGGAAACAGCGTTTATGCGTACGTACGGCCTACCATCTCCATAAATGGTGTTTTTTATTTCATAAATATATCTAATATACATATTTATATTCTAAATTTATATTATATATAAATCATGTTTTATATTCTAAAATTATTTAAATCATGATCTAAATGATACGATCAAGAATAATAGGTTAAAAACACATATGATGAAGAAAGTGATTATTATCCGAAATGTTAATTTAACATGGAAATTATTATTAAATGGGTAGTATAAATTCATAAATGAATCTTTTATGATTTAATAAATATGAATATAGTTCTCGTATAATTTAATAACATAATATGGTCATTATACAAGAGGTTAAATGTACCCTCGACCAAAGGAAAGTGCAAGGTAAGGGTTAATTTCTCAATCTCATTATTATCCGAGATTGTTTATGCGTAAGTGTTTTCTGAGAAATATTTATTATCCATATACATGTTTTATAAAATATATTTCTAAATGATTATTTTAAGGTACTCTTTATCTAAAACATCATTTTAAATGTTTTAAATATTTATTCTTCTAAATCTTTCTCATTAATGTTCATGTTTTCAAAATGGTTTTAAGGATTTATTTATAGCGACATGATTGTTTTAAAATGTTAATTATTTTAAAAAGTTTCAAAGTGGTGTGGGACACTTTGATTCAATATTTATTTTAAATGAATTCCTTTATAAATGTGTGACTTTTAAATGATTTCAGAAAAATGGATATTCTCTCAAAAAGTTTTACTAATCATTTTAAACTATGTCAACATTCTTTATTGGATATTATTCTTGATTAAGGTTGATTTATTATAATAAAATATTCCTTATTATATCGAATGAGTTGTGATATGTTTGATAGTGGATGTGCTATTTTTTACCCTTCATGGTTTATGGTTGAAGTATTGACATTTCGTATGCTAGTTTTAATACGAATGTTTATGTTATGTTTCAACATTTTAATATGAGGAATGCAGTGGACTTAGTAAGTGAAAGGTGGGGCCTTCTATAGCCCATCGACGCATCGGTAGGTCTCATGAGACAAACTAGTGTCTTGGAACAAGTCCTTGACCAAAATTATATTTGTAGTCTTGGCACGAGGCCTTGACTATGTGGTAATGATTTCCAGCATTTGGAATTCCCTCATTATGAAATTAATTATTACATGTGATTATTATACTAGTAGAACATCCATGTGCATGTTTATATGGTAATGTTTGATTTACTTTCTCCATATTATGTTCAAGTTTATGTTTAAAAGGCTGTTGTTTTTATTACACGTCTTGCCTTAAAATTTTATGGCTTCCGCCAAATTATTTACCCTTACTGAGCATCTGAGCTCTCCCCTTTCTTATCTTTTGTTTTCCCAGGATTCCAAGAAGTTTATTATGTTTGATATGAAAGGTTAAGATAGAGTAATAATGACTTTTTCAATTGATTATTTATGTTGTGCTTTATGTTTTAATGTGTAATGTAATGTTCATTTATGTAATCCATTTTCCAAGACTACTAAACTAATCAGTCCTTCAGGACTTGATTCCTTGCAATAATGCCAATGTATTAAAATAATGCACCAGCTCTGGGCTTTCGGGGTCATTGATTTATAGTTGGTATAAGAGGAAGTTTTGTACAAACCTTGGATACTATATTTAGAAAACTCTGACTAAAGAACATTACCCAAAGATAGACTTTGAGGATTAGTATAAAAGAACTTCCTAGAATTTTGGTAATGTAGATATTTTGTGTATTTTCCAATAAATACACCCCTGTCTGGATACAAGAAGTTAGAGGCAGCTCCAAAACATATATACCTATGAGTGAAAACTCCGACAAGGAGTTTCGGGCTTGACTTAGGGTTTCCTGGTACACGATAATGGTCCTTGATGCAGTCTTGGTTACGACACTCCTGGTGGATATGATTGGGATAATTCACATTTTCTTTACAAGCCATTATGAAGGATTTAGTAGTAAATAATTCTCGGCAAAATCATTTTTTTATGATTATATATTATATGTATAATCTTTTCAATTTACATTAGGTATTTTACAAGTTTGGAATTATGTATTTCGATTCATAAACTAACCTAGTTTATGCCATTGTTTAGAAATGTCACCCTATAGAAGGAATGAGAACTCCAACAATACGCATGATCCAAATAGTAAGAAATATCATACCTTTCATGGTATTAATCCAACATTTAGAAGGTAAATAGTCTCCCACATATTCTAATCATATGAAGAAATAATATCATATGTTAATAAGATAAGTAAATAATTCTCTGAGTCCTATGGCTTTGAAGGGAAGAAATAGAAGAAAAGGATAATAGAGAGAACGATGGATAAAGGGAAGTGGGGAAAGAAGGATTTTCCTATATATGATAACTGTGGAAAAAATAACCTTGGTAAATGCTTGAAGGGATTGAGAATTTGTTATAGGTGTGGAGAAAAAGGATACCAAGTATGTGATTGTAAGGGTAATAAAAAGGTTTCAAATGTGCAATGCTTTATCTGCAAGGATTTGGGACACTACGCGAATCAATATTCAAATCATCAGAGTATGACCTAAATGATGCTATTGGATAATAATCAATTTATGATACTAACACAGATGAAGAGTAATAACTAGTGTTATTATGTTGTTATTAAAGAATTATTTCATTTAATCATTGTATCAATGATGTACTGGTTATATGAATTATGGAAATAAATAAGGATTGTATTGCAATACTATTTCATTGAGGATTTGAGATTATATAGTTCTAAGAAAAGTGACTCAATAGCAAGTTAATTTTTTTTAAAATACACGGTTGAATGAAATATAAACCTTAGTATGGTTCAGATACGGAGGTAGTGATTTTGGAATAATACATGATTGATTTGGATAAATTATATTTGATATTCTTGACTACTTTGAAACCAATTAATTGTTTTTCTATACCATTATTGTTGGAGTTTACAACATTTTTGGATTTAATGAGTATATCCTGTTTTATATAAAGAATAAGGGGTCATTAATATAATCAATACGGTTTTATAGTAATTTAGGGTGTTACCGTGTTTTAAAATAATACCCAATGAATGTATTTACATGTTATTACGTGGAAAAAAGTTCTTCATTGTGTTTACCATCCTTATAAATTTTTTACTGTGAGTTTGGACAGAAGTATTTTGGATAACTGTAAAGGTTGGAATGAATTATGATTGACATTAGATACTATTGTTAAGGTTAAATCATTTCTTAAGATTATTTTTGTATTGTTATAAAAAGGATAACATGGAGGTTGGGTGACAACCCGTCGTGTTCGGCAAGGCCACGAGACTTGAACCCGCAACCGAAGGGCGACAAGGGTGCATCACCTACCACTAGACTGCATGATATTCTGGTTTTTGTAATGTAGTTTTTTTAAATATTCTGACAAATTAATTATAAATTCAGTATTTTTGGAACCCTATACAATTAGGATAAATAAAACATTTTTGAATTCTATTATCTTTTGGAGTGAAAGATGAGTTAATGTTAGGAATTAGTTGAAGGATGAAACTCTACTTGTCAAGTATTTTTTACTCTTATTTTATGAATAAATTAATTCATAAACTTTACATAAGGGATATTAAAACCAAAAATGTATTATCCTAATACCTTATGTTTTGTTGAACCGGTGATATTTTAAATCCTCATAGATTGATGGATTTGAGGCCCTCAATTTTACACTTATTTGTGATTCATGACCTCAATAACTCCTTATAAATATTTACATTTTACCTCCAATTATGTGTATCTAATTACCACCAATTTCTTCCTAAACGAGATCATAAATTGGTGGTGAATTTTTCATTTCCCTTTCCCTCTAATTAAGAGTAAATTTTATTAACCTAATTTCCGATGTGGGTTTTCGACAAAGGTATTTTTCTATTTCTAACCTTTTTTTTGAAGAACAATTTCAAATTTCAAGGATAAAATTTATTTAAGGAGGGGAGAATTTAACACCCAAAGATTTCATAGTATGTTATCTCTACAAAGTAATTCAATAACTTGTGCTACACGCAACATCGAGTTCGAACGCACACGACTTACCAAACTAGTCGTTCAAAAAGCAGTTATGAATAGTATTAACTGAATTTTGAATTTTATATACTCCATATAATTCTAGAATCCATATTATGTTTTTCTTAGACATAATATAATAACAAATTCATTTTTTTCAGATAAAAGCAGTATTTTTCAAAAAATGCAATTTTACCGCCTTTTAATGGAAAACCCTTTTTAAAACTAATATTTGACACTTTTATATATTCAATTTAATGAAATTAAATTTATATTTAGAATCAAGACATAAAAATTTAGTTTGGATAAATTTTTTGTACTTTTCTGATAACTTTCATATTTTGATAAATAGTGAAAAATACTAAATTTTAATTGAAAACAAATTTTTTAATCGAAATAATTTATAGTGTTAAATTATAAATTTTAATGGTTTGGAAGTATAATTATATTATATTTTTATCATTTAAAACAATTTAGGTTATTAGAAGTAATTTCTCATTTAAAATTCACATAAACACATGTCAGTCTTTTCATAGTTTTTACTTTTTAAAAACCCGCCTTTTTGTTTTGACAACGAGAATTAATTTTAAATTAATTAATGAAAATTAAATGTTTTTAATTAGGTAAAATAGAATTGATTTTTGAATTTTTAATATCAAAATTATCTTAGGGTGAATTTTTGGTATTTTTCTAAAAACTTTCAATAATTGATGAATAGTGAAAAACACTACGTTATTGTTTTAAACTGACTTTTTATTTAAATAATTATTTATTTTATTTAAATTTATTTTAAGTCAAAATAGAATTATAATACCTATATATGTTCAATGTAATTAATTGGAGTCATTTTATAATAAAATTAGATGTATCAAAATTTATTGAATTTTTAACGTCTTTTACCCAACTTCTAGGCAAATTTGCATAAAACGTAATTTTACCACTTCTGTGAATTGAATTTCAAAAATTTGAGAGGCACAGTTGACATCAGTAAGTAATATTTGGTTCAATAAGATGAAAATAAGTTTTGGTGAATAGTAACTTTTGACTTTTATTTACCACGATTAAAAATAATTAGGGTAATTAAAGGTAAAAATGATATTATAATTACCCTAACACATGTCCTAATTCTATTGTATAAGATTATTTCGACCAAAACCAACCTTAGTAATAATATACGATTCTTTGGGTCCACTCGTATTAGATTAGGACATTTATTATTATTTTATTTAAAGAAGAGTTAAAAGTGTTAAATTCAAAGATTAATAACTAAACAATTTTTAATATAGAGTTATACATAAGATATATTCGACTATAAATATTCATTAGAAATCTATAAATATTTCCTAAGTAATGTTATTTTATTTATAATTTTTCGATATTAAATAATTAAATTTATTTATGAAATAATGATGATTTAGTAATTACATTATCAATGAATGATTAAAATAATTGATATTATAAATATAAAAATAAATGTAAATTGAGGCTTTTTATGTCATCCATGAATTTTATAGGTTAATATGACATTTTAGGCTTGATTAAATATTTTTTTAAGTGATAAAGTTGTTATGACTTTAAAAAAAACAAAATACCAAATAGTGTCAAAATTGACAAAAATGAGTTTTTAAAAGAAATACTATATTTTTAATTGATATAATATTTCTAAAAATATATGGTTCATCCAAAGGACTTAGATAAGAATATATATGTCAAAAATGAACCAATTGGGGATACTCTTGTCTTTTTATAGTAATTTTATTAACCATTTATTATAATAATACAATAGGATGTGATAAAAGTTAAACTATTTAACTAAGAGTTAAATCTACAATATTGGGTTAATATAGTGACCTAAACTTATCTAAAACCCATTGGTTGAGAGGATTTATACCTATCCACATATTAACATAGAAATAAATAAATTTTGAGCCATTATGAAATTAAAATGATTTTATAATAAAATAATATTTCAAACTTTTCCTAAAGTGACCCTCACCTCTCTTATAAAAGGGTAATTCCCCTTCTCTCAAAATTACATCTCCAAATCCATTTGGCTCGGCCAAACCCTAAAACAATATCCTCCCAAATTCCCTAAATTAAACCTATAGTCATTCCCTTGAGAAAAAATCCAGCCTAATGATCCCTTCAGTTCAAATCAAAAGGAAACCCCTAAAGAAGAGGTAATTATTTTATCACCTCTTTCAAAGTTTTTTTCTTATTCCACTTTCTTTTTCTTTGTTATTTCTATACCAAAATAATAACTCCAATAAATTCTATATACTGTGATGTTATTATAAATATGTTACAACCATATTCATTATTCTTTCCATCCTATGAATGACAATGTCAACATGCGTGCATGCGTACGGCTTACCGTCTCCACGTCGTGGTGTAATTTGTTTTTCAACACTATGTTATATCGATGGATATAATGATGAGTAATATGTATATAAATAATAAAAATAACATGATAATTTCTATTTAAAATTAATATACCATCCAATTCCACACCTTTTAATCATTAAAGAAATGATATCGTCGCTTGTGTGTACGTACGACTTACCGTCTCCACGACGCGATGAGATTGATTTCTAGGTCCACCATTCAACGATGTTTATAAAAATATATATTATTAATAAGTTTGTAATATATGACATAATAATTCTACTGTATATATATATATATATGTATGTATGTATGTATGCACTTACATATATCTTATTCACTTACTTCCATTCAATACAATATGAAAACAGAAACAGCGTTTATGCGTACGTACGGCGTACCATCTCCATAAACAGTGTTTTCCATTTCATAAATCTATCTATTATACATATTTATATTATAAATGTATATTATATATAAATCATGTTTTATATTCTGGAAGTATTTAAATCATGATCTAAATGATATTATCAAGAATAACAAGTTAAAACACATACGATAAAGAAAGTGATTATTACTCGAAATGTTAATTTATCATGGAAATCATTATTAAATGGGTAGTATAAAGCCATAAATTAATCATGTATGATATAATAAATATGAATATGGCTCTGGTATAATTTAATAACATACTATGATCATTATACAGGAGGTTAAACATACCCTTGACCAAAGTAAAGTGCAAGGTAAGGATTAATTTCTCAATCTCATTATTATCCAAGATTGTTTATGTGTAAGTGTTTTCTGGGACATATTTATTATCCATGTCCATGTTTCATAACAGATATTTTAAAATGATTATTTTAATTTACTCTTTAACTAAAACATCATTTTAAATGTTTTAAATATTTATTCTTCTAAATATTTTTCATTAATGTCCATGTTTTCAAAATGGTTTTAAGGATTTATTTATACAGACATGATTGTTTTAAAATGTTAATTCCTTTAAAAAGGTTCTAAGTTGTATGAGACACTTTGATTTATAAATCTCTTTTAAATTACTTCCTTTATAAATGTGTTACTTTTAAATGACTTCACAAAAAGGGATATTTTTCTCAAAAAGTTTTACTGATCATTTTCAACTATGTCATCATTCTTTATTAGATATTATTCTTGATTTAGGTTGATTTATTATAATAAATTCTTCTATATTTTATCAAATGAGTTATGATATGTTTGACTATGGATGTTTTATTTTTAAACCCTTCATGGTTTATGGTTTATGTATTGGCATTTCATATGCTAGTTTTAATAGGAATGTTTATGTTATGTTTCAACATTTTAATATGAGGAATGAAATGGACATAGTAAGTGATGGGTGGGCCCACTATAGCCCCTAGATGAATCGGTAGGTCTCATGAGACAAACTAGTTTCTTTGCACAAGGCCTTGACAAAAATTTTATTTGTAGTCTTAGCATGAGGCCTTGACTATGTGGTAATGATGTCCAACGTTAGGAACTCCCTCATTATAAAATTAATTATTACATGTGATTATTCGACTAGTAGAATATCCATATACATGTTTATATGGTAATGTTTGATTTATTTTCTCTATATCAAGTTCATGTTTACATTTAAAAGGCTTTTGTTTTTATTACACATCTTTCATTAAAAGTTTATAGCTTCCGCTAAATTATTTACCCTTACTGAGCATCTGAGCTCACCCCTTTCTTGTGTTTTATTTTCCTAGGATTCCAAGAAGTGTATTATGTTTGATATACAGGGTTAAGCTAGGGGAATAATGACATTATCAACAGATTATTTATGTTACGTTTTATGTTTGAATTTTTAATATAACGTTCATGTATGTAATCTATTTTCCAAGATTACTTAACTTATCGGTCCTTCGGGACTTGATTCCTTGAAATCATGTCAATGTATTAAAATAATGCACCGGCTCTGAGATTCTAGGGTCCGGGTGTTACACTAATAGTTATATTGAATACCCTTAATACTTGTTGTGAGCTTGAGGGGATTGGGTATGGTCCTCATTTATGGGGTCAGTTGGTTTAAGCATTGGTTTGGATGAAGACCTGGGTTGTGTTTTTAAATTTTTTTTTTGAAAATTAACTTTTTTTATTAAGAAAACTCTTTTAAGAAAAAAGTGAGAAACCAAGATACATGACTTTATCGACTTAAGACATCAAACCGTGCTCCAATGGTCCAAAATTCAAAAAACAAGATCAAACAACAAAGAAGGCCCCACCCCAGCATAAACAACGTTAAATCCAGTTTCCACCATTCCAATGTGCACGACAAGCAATCCCATACAAAGACGGGTCGGTACCGATGGCCAAGGCCATACCCTCTCAATCATCCAAAACTGAAACACATAAGTTTGGTGAAAGATTACAGCTCTAGACCTCATCTAAAGTAATATATGAAGAAAATCTAGAATCAAGAACTTTTGAACAACATGTCGCTGGCAAACAACAATCACAGCGAGTAGAAAACTCCCAGATAGTATTCCACCATCATTCCAACCCAATCAAAACAACAATCAAAACAAGGAGAAGACACCCCCAAGTAATGCACGAATTCCACCACCATTTCAATGCGATCAACACCAAATGATAAATAACCAAAGGCAGACCTGTGAGGAGAGATACAACCACTAGAAGCCAGAAACAGGAGACCCTCCCCCCTCCGTGCAACACCGAGACCAGCAGCGAGCCACGCCTGAGACGAATAAAGCCCAGCTGAATCCATCGCCCACCGACACCAAACCGAGGATCAAAGCAATAACACCTGAAACTCGCTGAGCCGGGAAGACGAGGACAGAACCATTCTTCCAGATCCTTTGTAAGGACAGATGAAGCCACTCTAAACACACCACCGAGGTAACGCTTCCATAAACAACAGCCAAAGCATCAAAAAGCCCTCGCCGAGCCGACACGGTCGAATGGATCCTCGCCATCCATCACTGTAGTCCACCAATGCCAAGCCGAGGACATCATCGTTGACCCGCACAGAGCCACACTGGAGGAGGAGAGGGAATGAAATTGAAATAGAAACCCTAGTATAGGTATTCCTTAACCTCATAGTATAGGTATTCAACAAATTTTACCAGATTTTTATCATCACAAATTGAACTTCCGAAACTATTCTGACTACCTTCACCTACTTATTGATTTTATGTATTTCTTATGATCTTCCTCAAATTATTAGACCTATATTTTTCCAATCTTTAAGGTTCTTGAAAGAGACTCTGACATCTATCTTTATATAGGTTAAGATATATTTCTCCAACCATGTATCTTCTATTTCAAATCAATACTTCATATATTCTTATAAAAACAATTGTCTCTTAAAATTAGATCCAAATTAAAGGGAAACTATGTCTCTAATACTAATTGAAAGTCTTAGTGGACCATGAAAACACACCTGAGTGGGGGGGGTGAATCAGGTGTTGTTTGATTTTAATAAATTAAAACTCCTTATTTAAATCTTAAAAAACATTTTCACTTTGAACATTTTATTCTGATTAATAACATTGGTTATTTTTTATTTAACCTAGAATACATCCATATGAAAATAATACAAGGTAGTAAAGTGGAACATGTGTTTTTAAAAGGTTTTTCCCTTATCAGGAATCCTATTCCTGGCCATGATTTGGATTCCCAAGTCATAAATTCTCCACAAAAATATTTTTATTAATACAAGTGGAGTTTGATAAGTTTTTATAATAATCTAAAAAACCATATTAAATAGGTTCAAGTTTATAATATAACACATGTGAACATAAACTATATCAGTTAAATCTTCTTCAAATTAGTATCACACTATCTTTAATTTTCATATTCCTTCTTTCCTCAATGTTAATATATAGTTCTATATTGGGATTCCACTATGCCCACAAATATTATCCGCTTCCTCAAAATCATAGAGTCTCTGAAAACCTAAATATACTCAAGAATTCATGAATGAAACTTGGTCTCTACTCAATATACAACTTATAGATCTTATTCATAGTTTTTATATTAGAAAATCTCATCTCAAAACCCAAATAACTCGATATCTAATGTATATTCTTCCTAAATCTTTTTCATCAGTTCTACTCAACTTTTTCAATAATTAAAAATCAATAACACAATATTCCAAGCTCTCAAGAAGAACTCGACTTCAGAATCAACTTCTTCATTAATTATTCTATTCTTTTTCTTGGACTAAATATAGGCAACTGGTTCAGTTTGACATATTTTAATTCATCTTTTATTCTTATTTAACACTTGAATGGTTTTCATGGTTAGTGAAATATCTATTTCCTCTCATATTCTTCAAGAGAGAGAGGTAATATTTTTTCGGCTCACTCACCCAACATTCCACACTTGAGTTCCTTTTTTCATATAGATATATTTATTTTATAAAGTTATTTTCCTATACAATCGAATCATTAAATTATCCTCTCATTTTTATATACCTAAATTGGTATATTAAAATATGTCTCAAGATTTCAAATAGAAATCACTATGATAGTGTATCCATTTTTATCATGCATAACCTTTCAGGCACCTCTCACTAAACACTACCATGTGGATAAGTCACTCAATTATTCTTATCAAGAATCACATGGGAGTGTACCATGTTTTATTTTTTTTCAAATGGATATCCCCAATAAATGAAAACAATGCCCTTATTTTTTTCTTTTATTTGAAAATATCAACCATTTTTGTCATAGTAGCCTCAAATTATTCCTCTTAAAATTATACTCCAAAAAAAATTAATAAAATCTTCAAACATATATAAAAGTCATGTAGCACATTATCTTTTGATATAGAGCTCTTCCTTGAAATGCATGTACAGATTCTGTTTGAACCTACACACTCAAATAATAACTCAACTATATCTTCTTCTTCTTCTTCTTCTTCTTCTTCTTCTTCTCATTTTTAGATTAAATCAAAAATTAAATAGTGATACTTAAACACAAAAAATAGTCCATACATAAACAATTTTAATATTATAATTCCAAATTAACTTAAATATAGAAGTTATCATTTCAAGTTAAAAAAAATTATCTAAAGGTCATCCTGCCTCGATCATTTTCACAAAAACTTCAGATCACAATGATTTAGAACTTGATGGAAAAATCAATCTATGACTCATCAATATATTCATTATTTTGGAAAAATAATTTAATATTTGTTAAAATATCTTTTATATAGTTATAATCACTCTAGTACCATGTATAACAAAGAATCATGAAATTTGGAACTCCAACGTACAACTTCAGCATCTTTAAATGAAATTTTCATTAGAATAATTAATTTTGGAAACTCAAATTTTCGAATTTGAAAAATAATCTCAAATTATTCCTCTTGTTTTGATCTTATCCTATAAGTATTGAATATTATTTTCCATTATTTTTAGGCTTGAATCACAAAATCCTTTTATTATTTCTAATGTATAGAACACTTATGAATAACTCATGGCATCCTAATATTTTTTTTATTCTTCAAATTTTAAATCTGAAAACTATGATATTTAGTTTTTAGAAACTTTTAGTTTTCTCTATGTGATGATTGTTACATAGATATACATGAGGATTATATATAGATAGATGATATTTATATTGAAATAAATCATGGTTATATAGCCTAGTTTATGGTTATACAATCTTGGATAATGCTTATGCAGACCTATTTAATGGTTATGTAGGAAAATCATCATGAATATGTAATTCTAGATGATGTATATGTACTACCAGAATAAAGCTTATATAGTGAAAGAATGATTCTTACACATCCATGACATTTTCATTCTTTAAATGTCTCCAGGTTGAGATGATGATTATTCATATTAGGGAGATAATACTTATACAAACTAGGGGATTATCAATTTTCCCATATTTCTAGATAATAAATTCAAGGTTTTCCCAACTATAATATTTCCTTTTCAATACATAATCCATGATTTATTCAAAAATATATTTAGTATCCAAAATACTAAGTACTCCAAGGATAGATTCTCACAATTTCTCTCCACTTTATATATATTTCCTTAAATAATTAAATATTCAATCTCCTATCTATTTGGATTCTTATAAACCACTTAGAAACTATCATAGATAATAATATCAACTTTAGTACTTGTCTTGACTTTAGGATTATATCTCTAATCATATGATGTATAGGCTAGCCATTGAATCAATCTAGCAAGGTATCAAGGGAAGTATGTTTCTTAACCATCAAGGATGGGAAAATCCTTTCTCTTCCTTTGGGTGGACACTCAAACCATCACCCAAGGCATCCTAGAAATATATTGACAATATTATTGACAACAAATATAATCACAATGCAAATGGAATTTAACTTTATTAATTAAAAAAATATTATTAAATGAACTCAACCTATTTATCACTCTTATATAAGTTATAATTAAGGTCATCAATAACATTTTACTATTATTTATTTTTTAGTTTAAATTCTACTAATTATATATATCTTCTATGAATAAACAAATAATTGTCTAAATATTCTTTTAGATGATCAATATTAACTTCAAGGTAATCCATGTACACAAAAAATTCATTTATCAAACCACTAATGTTTATATTCTTATTTATTTATATATTGATATCTTTAAGATCCCCCTCATGTTCCACATTGATTTTGAAAACAAAATATGGTAATTTTTCATATTACTTTTTTGAGCCTATCCATTCAAAAGTTTCCATCTTGAAATATTATATATTATAATTTAATTATATTTCTTATTCCCCTAAATAATCTTCACTATCATCTTCTTCCTTGCTCACATAGCTCTTCCTTTGGAACCTCTTTCCAGATGAACACCCAATTTTAGAGTCTCTTCTAGGAGGGAATATTTTTAATGGATTCCATATAACTTCTTCTTCACTATCTTCATCCTAAATTTTTCTTGGAAACAATTTAATAATGTGTACAAATTTCCTACATAAAAAACATGCTAGAGGAAAATTTCCTTCGAATCCCAATTTTTGAATCATAAATTTTCTAGCCAAAAGGGAGAGAAATTCATCATCCGTGCCATCTTCACCATCTTTTCCTTTTTATATGTAAGGTTTCTACATATATTTAAAATAAATATTCATATTTTAATGAATTTAAATTCCTTCTGGATTAACTCTCAATTTATAATCCACTCGACTACTTAGCAGATCATTAAGAGATAACTTGACCAAATAAATCACTTCAAGAGAAGATACTTTTATATTATAAAAAGATGAAAATCAATAAAATATTTTTTTTAAAATATCAATATCTTTATTTTCCACACCCAATCCTTTAATATATCCCACAAATCTTGCAATTTTGTTCAATAAAATATCACCATTTTCATCTAGGTTCACTTTTATATCATCAATATTGTGAAACACTTGAATCATTACGTCCTTCACCTTTCTATCACATTCATAAATGATGTCCAGCTTATCCCACATGTACTTGACACTACCAAAACTCTTATTTTTCTTGTGAATGTGATTTTTTTGAGCTTAAGCTAAGGAATTCCAAGACTTTTCATCAACATCACAAAATTTCCTATCCGCATCAATCTTGGAAAGTCTTGATACATCACTAACCTATACCTCATGCATAGTAAAGAGAAAAAACCTAATATGAGAGACCATAAGTGAAATATTATATTATTATTCTAGACGTAATAACTGCTTCCATAAAAAATAGGAACCCCTTTTACATTCAATTTTTTTGTCTATATCGAGATTCAAATGATAGATTCAATGCCTATAACCTTAGATATGAAACCACTTATTTCAACTTGAGACACCCTAAGAGGGGAGGGGTGAATTTGGGTGTCAATGTTTTCATTTTTTTCTTCTAATATTATCCCCATGTTGGTAATAACTTTTAAAACTTGTTGGATTTATCCACACACTGACTTAATAAAATATAAAAAAAATTAAAATAAGAGACAACAATCTTACTTCACTATAGAAAAATTAAAATTTTGTGGTGATTTCTGAAAACCACTGCTAAATTGTGTGTTGGGGAACTATTTCTGGTGGTTAAAGTTGTTTAGCGGCAGTTTATGGGAACTATCGTAGTTGGCGCATTTTTTCGGTAGTTATAATTTTTTTAGCGGACGTTAAAACCGCCGCTAAAAAAAGTAATCCCTTGCCCGGAAAAAACTACCACTAAAAACAAATTTACAAAAAAAAAAGAACCAGTTTTTGTAGCCCCTATACCAGTGTCCTAAAAAAACCATTCCAAGAATACCAAAAGACCGACATAATATATACTACAGTCAATATGAAAAAGATATGTTTAACTAAGCACAACCAAATGCATCATTCAGTGGGTAAAGGAATGAAGATAAACATATCACATGTCCATTAGACCTTTAAACAAAATTATAAACAATCATGTATGTCATATTTCATGAAAACAATGCCAAACCTAGGTTTAACCTATTCCATGTATACCAGTTCTAACCCTAACATAACCATTCATATCAACATAGATTCCACTATCATTAGTGCTAACTATTCCAAAAAACTCAGGCCTCCCTACCCATACCTTATTAACCAATAGCCATCCCATGATCACATAACATTATATATAAAGGCCTACATCCAGATAAATAAAAAGACAAAAAACGTCAAATAGAGTCAATATGGAATCTAGTCCCTAAAATAACAATCCATCCATCATAATAAAATGGGCTTACTCGACACCATAAATTTATCTTTATCGAACTAATTTTTCAATTAAAGACTTGGATTAATCAATTTATTTATGATCTATCACTAATGTTGAAAATATAAATTAACTAGAATTTCCACCATCAAATATTCTTGTTTAAATAAAATTTAAATAATAAATTCAGAATAATATGCCTTTAATATTAAAAACAACATGAATTTTCAGTTTCATTCTCTTTATCCAATTCAATTTACATATTGATGAAAAATTTATATAAACATGCATTAGGCATCAATTTATTTCCATCAAATTCTAATTAATAATATAGTAGTAAAAAATTCATATTTTATTATTTTGGAAACCAATTATAACCAAAATTTAATTGTACAATGATTTTCATCATATTATACTTTAGGGGAACTTGGGTTGATATCCAATCCTTAGTTGAGTTCACATACAAATAAAACCATAATTCAATTCAAATGACACATTTTTATGCTCTTTATGGTTGGATGTTTCATTCACTAATATGTTAGCATTAGGATGGGAGGTATTAATTATGGGTCGTTCGTGATTTTAGAGGAATTTGTGAGATTGTACTAGATCAAGAAGCATTTAATCACTTCTCATTTAAAATAGAGATCATATGACAATGGTAGGAGGAAACACATGGAATTCAATGTGGGTGTTTGATTTTTATTATGGGAGACTCCTCAATTAGAGAATCAATGATTGCAGAAGCAAAGAATGTTGGAAACGATGTTTATGGGGCTATTCGGGATTATCAAGAGTGTCATGATAGTGGAATTCTATTTGAAATTTCCTACACAATATCAAGGAATGCGTGATGTTTTACATGTCTCTTATATTCAGTTGTACATTCTCGATCAAAATTATGTGATCAACTATGAAGAATTTCAGTTTGAGACTTACCCAAAATTTATGGAGCGGTCGTGTGAATCATAGACTGTAGTGAGAAAATGTTTTGAAGAAATTCAATGTCACTTGTTAGAGTCATATGGGAGCATGGACATATGCATGAAGAGTCTTACAAGTGATAATATGATGCATGAGCTCAATAGCCCTAGTTTTTTGGGTGTGAAATATAGAGGCACTACTCAAGGATGATAAATTCTTAGAGGGGGAAATTATAATGACTTGAAGTTTTCTAGGGGCCTTAAGCCATACATTCTACTGTTATTTAATTGTTTCTGAGACATTACTTTAATGGGTGAATTCTTAGGTTGTTTGTTTGTGGGTTTTAAGCTTTATAAAGGCCTTTAAATGGTTTCATGATAGGAACATGGTCATGTAAAACCATGTGGTTCTCCCCAGAAAACCATGTGGCTTGGTTAAAGAAGAATACTAAGTGGGGGCATGGTTAGAACACAGTTAGAGATGATCATGAATCATTTACCTTGAAATATATGTGTCTCATAATAGAGGATAACATAATTTTTAGCACACAATTTTCCAAATGAGAATATTCATTCATTGACGATGTGCTAGAATCTCATATTCAAATAAGGAATAATGGAGAGAAATGAGTCTCATGGAAAGTATAAAAGACCAAGAGTATCATGAATACCTGGAAAAGTAGAAAATTTTGATGTTCAATATTTTTAAATGTTAGAAATAGAAATGTAGTGGTAAATGCATTAAACTAGAAAATGATGGATAAAATATTATAATGAAAAAATTAATTTTGGAAACATGAATCATAAAAAATGAATCATCACAATAATGAGACGACATATATGGTATATACCACACTCAAGAAATCAAGACATAAAAAGAAACATCAGAAATCAATAAAATACATAAAAAGAAACATGAGAAATCAAGAAAATGTTAGGTCATGAAAATGTTTGGTGGAAACTATGTGCCACACATGATACATATACAAACTGATTATTACAATATTTTTCCAACATATGAACAATACTACTAATCATTGTCCGATGATGAACACATATCATCACCCTATCCATCTCCATCTCCACTTCCTGCTACCACCAGTAAGAACATTATATTGAAAATTAAATAGCTTTGAATATTTATATTTAAACTCAAAACCAATAAAAGTTTGAAAACTAAATGATTTTGAATTTTTTTGATTTACCTTCTCACCACCAGTCGATGCAATACCACCAGGGGCATATCTGATCATCTAATGACGTATATTAGTCAATGCTATCCAAAAAGTGGATATCTGAGCCCCCTGGTCTTGAACTGTGTTTCATAAAGAAACAATATCTCTCTGAACATCTACAGGTATGGACTAACTACAACTAGAAGTAGATGCAGCTGCAATCCCCGATGGCATACCAATGACCTCAGATGGTATGGGTCCCAAACCCATCCCGTGCACTCTACTTGGATGCTCCTTCCCAAGGACTTTAGCAACCAGGTCATCTTGGGAGACTGAGTAGGACTGCCTAGGATTGGCATCCCATAGTTCTTTAATTTTTACCTATAATTAAAATATCAATATATATTGACATAGTAAAAAATGATAATAAGTTATTATAATGAAAAAATGAGTTCATACCCCAAATTTTTTGGCAGGTTCATTAACAAAACTTCCATCATATTTTTTGTGAACATCCAACCACACTTCAGTTTGGGATGCTTCATGCCCCAAACTCTGTGATTGTAGTAAACAAAGATAAATAAAAAATTTAATATATTAAATAGATAATATTTTCTCAGAAATATTTAAACTAATTAAAATATTATCAGAGTAGATCGGCTTCTAGAAAATCTTTTTGACCCTGCACTATGCGGGATGACTTGCTTAGACCGACTAAATGCAGTATTTCTTGAGAGATCCTGAAATAAATAAAATGCAATTTATTAGTAATGTATTCAATGTCATCTACTCTTCATATACATGTATAAATGGAAAATGAGGTTAATATAATAATATATATTTAAATACCATATGCTTCTCATCACGATGTCTATCAACAAAAACTTTCCACTCTTCTTTGTGTACCCCATTGGGTAGCTTCTCGTACATTTGTTGGACGGTCAATGAAGTATCGTTGAAATTGCTCCACAATCTCCACTTTAATTCTTTTCATTTCTTACCAATATTTTTCAACGTCCATTTTTGTGCTATCACATCAGCAACTGTAAAGTAGAAAAACATTTGTATACAGAAATTCATTTTGAACATATTAATAATATGACATTCAATTACACCATAATGTATTAAAATTACCTTTATTTGGGAATAAAAAACTTCATTTTTCCAACTTGGAGGCATTTTTCTCCAATCATCATAAGAAATATGAAGGTAAATGGGATCTGTTGCCAGATGGATTATAATTTGGCCAAGTAATCCTACTGTGTCATCCGTAGGGACCCTATATGAATCAAATGGGACAACTATCTTCTCTCCATTCATATTCCACACATCCACGCTTTTTATATTTTTCTACACAGTTGCATTTTTTTATCTTTAATAAACAAACATTTAGTATAAAAAAGTGAAATAAATTTATTTATATTAAAATATGTACCTATAACAGCGAACCTCCAGTATGCCCATGATGGACTAGAAGTAGCGCGCTGCCTCCCCACAGCTAAGGCTGCTGAAGGGGGAGTCGACGAATCATCTTATAAAGGGACGCTCATAGAGGGTGTGAGAGATGGTTCAGGGGGGTAGGCATATGGTGGCTCAGATGCCATAGGGAGGGAGACAGATGGATTGTCATCTGTCTCAGTAGTGGATGAAACAATGTATCGCTTCCTCTTAGAAATTCCTATCATTTAATTAAATAAAATTAATTTTAGAACATATATTTAAAAAAAATTATGAAGAAAAATTATTTAAAAATGATAATAGATGCCCAATACTAACCAAAAAAATATACATAACAATGATAATGAATGGCAGCACATATGAAATAAGTGGTTTCTAAATGAATAAATAACTGTACATACAATCATTTTCCCATTAAATAATGTTGTTTTCATGCTCCATTACTTCATCCACTTCATTCATCATTGCTAGACTAATATTTTCAATATCATGATGGAAAAATAATTCTCCTTCTTGTTGTTGATGAGATTCAATTTCATAGGTCAAATCTTTCATTTTATCACTCATATCATACAAATCTCATTGTATTATGTGAGAAACTACACTCCACCCATCATCCACAACATCATTCACATAATATACCATTTTTTCCGTCAAGGATAAGATATATGGATCATGAAATTTGCAATCACCAACAACCATCAAGCGAGAGAAGTTTACAGAAGTAAATTGAAAGAAATCTCTTTTAACACCTCTGATAATATTGACCCAATTTCATTTGAATAAAACAACTAAAAAATTCCTATGGTAGTTTAATTGAATAATATCAGTCGGATTTCGATAGTATCCCACTTCAAAAAAAGTAAATATACCAATATTATACTTTTTTAAACCCTCTTCTCGACTGACTATACGAAATCTAAATCTATTCACGTTGTAAGTGTTGTACTTTCTAACTTGTTTTAGAGGACCTCGAGCAAGAAACTTAAAATATTCTTAAAAAATCTTCTCGAGTATCAGTATTCGTGATCTAAAAAAAGAAATATAATTTATTTTATTTAAAAAATATATGTGCCAAAATAATATTAATATTTATTGAAATATTTATGAACTTACGCGTCATGAAAACCATTCTACAAGCTCTTTATTAACAGCTTTCATTATATCTTTCTCAATTCATATTAGACCACTCATTAATCTCTTAGTTTGTATCCTCAACTCCTCAATAAATGGATCTGCAATTTCACTATTCAGCAACACATATCTATGTGCCTGTAATAATTCCAATGCTGTCAGTGTCATATTTGAGGTCCTCCCAACTGATCGGCCAATAGAAGGAAATATTTTTGATTTCTAATGTATTTGAGATTGAGTTGATGTGTCTTAAACATGTCCAACTTGATTAAATATTGTCTCAATATCATCCAACTATCTGGAAAAAATGATAAGACACTCCTCACCCAAATAGCCTTCAGCAATAGAGCCTTCTGGTTGAGTTTTATTTCTCACGTATGATTTCAAATGACCAAGATATTTGTGAAATAAAATAAACATAATTATGAATTTAATTAAGTGCCAAAAATTGTTTAATTAACTAAAAAAATATAAATAAAGTACCTCTAAATTGGATATATCCCTCGATAATGAACAGGGCCTCCTAATTTAGCTTCCTCAAACAAATGCATGGTTAAATGCATCATGACAGTAAAAAACGACGGAGGAAAGATCATCTACATTGCACAAAGGGTCAATACAAACCTCTCCTGGTGGTTGTAAAGATAAAATTAATGTAGAGATTTATCATATAGTTTTCTAAAAAATGTGCATAATTGGAGTACAACAGTAGTAGCATTTTCAGGTAATAATGTACGCAATGCCAATGGTAGTAACTATTGTAACAAAATATGTGAATTTTGACTTTTCAATCCATGTAACTTGCTATTCTTCAAGTCAACACACCTTGAGATATTACTTGAATACCCATAAGATACCTTCACATTCTTTAAAAATTTAAGGAATGTATCTTTATCCCTATTTTTCATTGCAAAAATTTTCAAAGCATACTTTTCATTCTCATCTGGCCATAGATCACATTTTATGTTCATTACTTGTATTCCTTTGTGAGCATTGAGATGATCCTTCGACTTTCCATTCTCCTTAAGCAATGTGAAAATAAAATTGTCACATAAATTCCTCTCAATATGCGTCACATCAATATTATACTGCAACAAATTAAATTCACAATACATAAGTTTAAAAAAATATACTTTTTTCCATTGTTGCATTCTGATTTCACTTGACGATGAACTTAAAACTCGTTTCCTGCTATCATTCAAATGATGAACCTTCCCAAATTCGGTTTCAACATTTTCAAGTTATGTCAATATTTCAAAACCAGTTGAAAACTTTAGAGGTGGTCTACAATCAATGAAACCATTAAATTTTGATCTGTTCAACCGAAATATATGAGATGCATCAAGAAATATTCAATGACACAAGAAGCACCATTTTCTACTATGAGGTAGTCATTTGGGATCAAAATCAAAGTTAAAAATAGGATAAGACAAACTCGTGTAAATGTTCCAACCAGATAAATTACCAAGCCCAGGGAAGTCACTAATGGTCCACATTAAAGTAGCATGCATTTTGAATGTTGTTTTAGAAGAACCATCAAATGTCTCAACATCGTTTCTCCATAACTCCTATAATTATTCAATAAAAGAATGCAAGTATACATCAATATCATTTCCAGGAATTTTCTTTCTAGGAATAATCATCAAAATAATAAAAGATATTTTTTTCATACACATCCACAGAGGCAGATTGTAAGGGATCAAAACAACTGGCCAAATGATATAACTAGTACTCAAAGCCCCAAATGGGTTGAATCCATCGGTAACCAATCCCAACTAAACATTCCTAGTAATAGTTGAAAAATTTGTATGTAATGAATCAAATGTATTCCATGATTTTGAATCTTTTGTATGTCTCATTAATCCATCATTGTTATTGTCTACAGAATTCCACTTCATGTGTTCAGCGTTTTTTGATGACATGAATAATCTTTGCAATCGAGTATTTCAAAGAAAGTAACACAAAATCATTATAGGTGTGTTCCTTTTCTTCTTCTTCAAGAAAGTATGTTGATTTAGAATTCCAACATCACCCATTGACTGCTATCTAGTAGAAGATTTTTTTTCAATTCTATCTACTTGAATCCTCTCACTAATAAAGCATACAATCATTAGGACACACATGTATTTTTGTATAATTCAGACCAAGCCTATTAACAAATTTTTTCATATCATAAAATGACTCAGGGATTTTTTTTCTTTAGGAAATGCATCATGAAACAATTCCAATATCATGGACACTGCCTTATTTGTAATTATTTATAGACATTTGATATGGTACAACTTCAGCAGAAAATAAAGTTTTGAATATTTCAAACATCCACTACACAAATATTGATTTCCATTATCAACAAAATCATGAAACATATTTTCCTCAGTGGAATTTTCTATTTAATTTGTCTCCACAGAATCAAGAGGAGGATCCAATGATATATTACAATCTTGATCTGGTTGTGTTATAGCCTCAAAAACATCACCTGTCACGTTGCAATTAGTAGCACTCTCATCTCATTGTTCTGTTATGTTTTGATATTGATAGTGGTGTCTTACAGTTCCAAATGCATCATTTACGAGGTTTTTCATTTCATTTCTCATTGTCAATGAAGTTGGGAGCTCATTATGTAGATTAACATCAGTGCTCAACCATTCTGTAATGTTTTATTCTCCATTCCATATCCAACAAAAATATTGACCAGGGAATTTCTTCAATATTAAATGTTCATAAACGTCATCTCTCTTCAACCATCATTTAAATTTACATTGAGGACAAGAACATCTTATTCCCCCTTCAACAATCGATTGGAAATTGAAAAATCTAAAAAATCTTTCAAACCCTTAACATATTGAGGTGTGTTCCTTGGTAATGTGATATGGCTTTTATCCATGTATATCACAATGTTCCTACACAATATTAAAAAAATTAAAACATATAGTTACTACTAAATAGGGAAATAGATTCAAATATACTATTTGAAAAAATGTATAAATATGTTACATAAGGTTTTCTTATATAAATACATATGGTAAATCACCCACTAGAAACCAAAGCATGAAAATTAAAAATATCCATAAAATAATACGAGAAAAAGGATCCCATCCATGTAGTTTTTTATATGTCATGCTCCACCAAAACAGATGAAAATAATAATGATTTCATTAATTTGATATCACTAAGGTAAGAGCTTAATAAATCATATAATAATTGAATAGAAGTTAGGAATATGAAATGAAAACAAGCTCTTACCTTAAATTAGTGGCCTTGAATTAGGATTCATAGAGTTGGGTATGGTCTGGGGTTGAGAATTTTAGAACATGTGGTTTATCATGGTGAAGTGTTATGGGTAGAAACATGTTATGACCCTGCGTGTGATTAAAATTTTCAGATCTAGGGTGGATCACAAAACATCAATTGGGGTTGAAACATAATGTGGACCTTTCTCATAAAGAAATTATAGTTTTCCTTGTGATGTTTTCCTTTTAGTATATAAGTAGATAGGTAAGTATTCAATGTATTATTTTACCAATTGGTGGGTAGGTATAAGTGGAATAACATGGATTCGAAAAATCCATGTCTTCTTTGAAATATAGAGGTTGAGTTGTCTTCTTTATTTCTATTGGTCCTAGTGTAGACTGTCTTGGAATGGTAGTAAATTCTTACTATGGAAATGAAAATTGATTAGAATACAAGGTTTGAATTGGATGTTATTGTGGAATGTATAAAGGGAAAGTTGAAGGATCCATTTGTAAACTCATTGCAGTGTGTTATTGTAGAATGTAGAAAGGGAAAGTTGAATCATCCATTTGAATTGGATGTTATACAAAAATCATATATAATGGTTATTACAATACAAGTAATTATATTATTTTTAATTAAAGGATTCTTATGTTACATTAAGATCAAACTCAAAACATAATGGGACTTTTAATTAAATATAAAATATTGTTTCTAAAAAAATATGATTCATTTCCATATTCATCGAAAGAATAAATCTTTTATAAAATTCCAAGAATTCACTATAAGATAACATTGACATGAGGATTTTGAAAATAATATTCTTGTATTCAAATAAAAAATATATAAATGGTAAAAATTAACTCTAATGTATGCACATGTAAAATTAAATAAAAACCATTTGTAAATAAACCATATTTTTGAATCCTAAAATGAAATAACTAGAAATTGGGTATTTATTTGTTACTAATCAATAAATACATTGTCATTATTTAAAACCATTATACATAATTTTAATAATTTGTTTATTATTATTTATTCTTTCCAATTCAATAACTATGATATAAATGATTACTATATCCTAGTTCATTTAGACTCTGGGTTTCATGTAATAAAATATATTAAATACATAAAGTTTATTTCAAAGGAAATTTATATTAAATATTGGGGTGTTGATCAAAAAACCTTGAATCTTGAATTTATAAGTTCTATAAAGTTTTATTATTATAAAGCATGTTTTTATATAATGTGGGAGATGAAAAACATTCCTCAATGGGATATATTATTCGTGATCCATACAAAGTTAGGTAAGATATTGCTTATATGATTGGTTCTATGAAGTACTCATGTTATTAGATATTCATACTCAATGATGATGTTGATAAGTTAGATGATGTTAGAGAAGAATATATTAAGGATTGTATTTTGATGAGTTCACATCCCTAAAAATATCATGCATAAAATAATTTTTTGTAAGGATATATCTTCAAGTTAATTTCAAGATGATGAAATAGAGTTATAGATATTATATATTTTATTAAATGGAAAATAGTGAAGTCACCATCATTCAACCCTGAAATTAGTATTACATTTATTAAAAAAATCAAATCAAGTAACAATAAATAATTTACTATGTTTAAATGATGTTATACATTATAAAGTATTTCAAAACCATACTAAAGTGATTTAGGAACATTTGAAAAATTCCAAATTTTATTTGAAGTATATTAAGGGGAATTAAAATTGATTATATAAATTGGAAATGAGTTTATATGGATAATGAATAATTCTAGAGATGAGTAATATATTATTGTAGAAATGTTAAAGGAATATATAAATATGGATTGATATTTAAGGTGAAAATAACCCTTAATATTAGTGAGAATTCATTGTGGGGGGGGGGGGGTTGTGTATTCAAATGATTTTAAGATTATTTTTTAATCCCTACAAGTCATTATTTTTATTTCCAAGATAATCCACTTTTATGGATTTAGTAGGAACCCTCATAGTAAGTCCAATTTAAAGAGAAGAGTGATTCAAATACCTTAATCATTTCATCCAGATGAAATAACTCTCAAGAATATTAGCAATTGTAATTAATATGAAAGTAATTTAGTCCTATTAGGATATTCTGATATTATCCTGCCTCTTCATATTCTGCTTCATGGTTTTGTGTTTTCCTTGAGTCGTGCCTTTATAATTTGGATAGATTCACTCTGATTCATCACAACATGATCATTACCATAAAATACTCTAGTGAGGATATCATTCTATTTATTTTCATGGATCACCATCGCTAAGGCTATAAAATTTCAAATAGAACTCTTACAGATAGTTCTAGGGATATTGGAGTAGTCCCTTTGTAGTTAAGGTATCTTCTCTTCCATAGATTCAAATCCCTCATTATCAATTCTAGCATGTAATTGTTTACCTTTATCCATAGTAGTATTATTTTGTTTTTAATCAAAATCAATAGAATTGACAACAACCTATATCTCTTAATGTGAATCATTCTCCTATGAGAATTGAAAACTATCTTTAACCACTATCTCCTTACTGAAATGCTTCACATTCTCTATAATAGTGAAGCCCATTTCAATTTATAACTCATACATGAGCTTCATAGCATTATATTTTGAAACAATATAATTAGTTTACTGGTTATCATTAGATTCATCAGTATCACAAGAACCATACCCATCTGCAACATCAAAACCCATTTCATGGCTCAGCTTATTTGGAAGCATTTCAAACTAGAGGGAACCTAATGCTTGACAAAATTAGAGTTCGTACAGGTTAGATGTAAACCCATATACTTTAGATATGTTCATTACCTATTTATAATTTGATCAAACAACTGGATCACAATATTGTGTGACCCCATCCCCTTACTCGACCCATCCTTGCAACTACATGTTGAATATAAGTGACCACATCTATTGAATATAAAGTATAAAGGAAAAAAAATAAATATAGATTACCTGGGAGGCGAGCTAGGGTTTCAGGGGGTCGGCGGCAGGGTGCACTTATGGGCGGTAGGGTGTGCTTATGGGAGGCAAGGTCATTAGCGGCATGTGTGGGAAGCCGATATAGGGTCCGGGGCTTGCCAGGGTCAGGGGGGAGAAGGTGGCATTGCAGGGGTCGGGGGAGAAGGGGGTTTGGGGTCAGGTGGTCGGGTGTTCGGGGGAAGTGTCACCACTGTAAAAAAAAGGGGTTTAGCAGTGGTTTTTTAAACCGCCACTAAAAGGTCACCACTAAAGGCGATTTATGTTGTAGTGCTTGGTTCACCACTAAGGGATAATTCAAGGAGAATACATCATTAATGGGAAGATTTTACCATAATTCATTATATTTTACTAGTGTTGGTGGATTATAATTTTTTTTATAGTCACTCCATATTATGCACATTTCCTTTACAAAGAATTCAGAGACAGTGATCTTCCCCCTTCAAATCACCTATATAGACTCCTACTTTCTCACTAATTTAGATGGTAGTATTAATTAGTTTAATGAATATAATTTTACTTTAAATTTGTATTAATTATAATTAATAATTACATTATTAAGGTTCAATTTTAATTCTCTAGTGAATCCCTAAATGTTTTCCCATGTAGTTCACCTAAGTCTGTGGCCTCACCCATGCACTCTTCACCCAAGCATTGTTCTCTTAGGTCCCTTCATACAAGAATTTTCACTTAGGTATAATTCATTAAGTATGGTACACATAAATACCTTCATACTACTTCATCTCCTATATTATTCTCTTAGGTATAGTTCACACACCTCTCTTCACTTAAGTGAGTTATCCCTAATAGATTTTCCATATTACCTTCTCTCTTCCCTATTCGTAGAACCTAGTTCTCACAAGTTTCTTCACTCTAAATAATTCACTCTACCCTATTCTCATTACTATCTTAATGAAACTCATTTTCCAAGAGTCTTTACTCAAGTTTAGTTCTTATAGGTGCGACTTATGAAAATGGAGGGCCTATAATTATAACGTTCCATGAATTTCATACATTAATATTATATCTTTTTAGATGAATATTCAATACATTTCAACAATATTTTCCTGAGGATCATAAAATTTTAATTTCATTAGAGACTAGATAAAAAATATTTTTATTTTAGGAAATATCTTCAACATCTCCTATAAATATCTTTCTATTTGGATCTATTTATATACACACCCTACTTAAACCTTTCTTTAAATCCAGTGGGAAATGAAACATAAGAAAAAGCGATTTAAAATACCGAATAAGGTTAAACATGGAATATATCAGTCAATTATCATATGAAATATTAATATAAGCATAAGGGCAAGAAATTATGAATATAACATAAATGTTTATACCCAATCTATCATAGATAACAAACACGATTCACGGAATAAAACATTATCATTTAAAAATATATAAAACATAAGAGTGAGAAATCATTTATAAATAAATCACGAAGCATAAGTTCATATCATATATGTTTTACACCATCATAAGTATAGAAACCATTTAATAATCAAAGGTTAACAATTGAGAAAACAATATCATAATGGATTACGAATCAACACCCATTTCCAATTTTATAATGGATCAACCTTCATCAACTATTTCCCATAGAGGATTAAGCTCATCGACCAATTTCCCATAGTGGATAAAGAAAATTAGATTCTTTACCATCATTATATCATGACATATAGAACTTTACCTAATACATTGGAGGGAGATATAGGTCCCATCCATCATGTAATGAAAATCATATATATTTGGGCCATAATATCATAAAAATTCATCATATAATTTTATACAAGAAAAAATGGGATTCATAATAATTTAATCATAGAATAACCCATATAAAAGAAATGGTTTTCATAATCATTTAATCATATCGTAACCCATAGAAAATATATAGGTTCTATAAAAATTTCATCATAACCAATGGAAAAGAAATGGGTTCCGTAAGCATATTTTCATCATAAACACAAACATAAACCATCTAAAAAAGAATATGTATGGTACCATTTGGTAAAATACCTAGTAAAATAAAATCAACACCAATGTTTTTTTCATTGATGAAAATAAATTCCATAAAATATCATTAATACATTCTTGAGGAAAATCCCCTTTTCATTTGAAATCAATTCTATAAAATTTAATTTTTTTTCCAAATATTAAGGAAAATAATTTATTTTAAAATAACATTGAAAAATTATAAATTAATTATCAAATAATTTATTTGTTGTTATGAAAAAAATTCCTTTTATTCTGTATACATTAAAAAATATTCCTTTAACATTTTCAGTAAAAGTCAAAACTACCTCGTTCATAAAATGATAACAAGAATCCTTATTTTTTTGTGAAAATTAAAAAATGGGTAAAAATATATTTAAAAATAATTAGATAATGGTAAAAAATCCTTTAAAACTTTTTTATAAAACACAAACATAGAAGAAAAATGGTTTCCAACTAAATAGAGAAATAAATTCAGTTTTTCCTTTAAAAATTATTTTAGAATATTAAGTATATAAAAAGAGGAAAATTAAAAGGAAAATATTTATTTTCATGAAATAACAATATTATGATAAAATTAATGAGTTTATTTAGATATATATCATAATATTTTATCATTATAAACTTAATCATAAATAATCCTGATAAACAATGAGATTGTAACATAAAACCTTTTACCACTTTGGTATCTTTTGAATCATAATACCCACAAAAGAAAGAAAATTAGATGAATATTTATATACCATAATTTCATGATAATAATTTTAAATGTATTTAATATGTAGTATATATGCCACACAAAATAAATAAGTGTTTTATAAGGTATGTTTCCTATAGAAATAAAAGTGAGATGGAAATTATTTACCTCAAGAATTGACTTACTTCATATGCATTGTAAAATCATGTATAATAAATATTTATTTATTATAAATATATTACATAAAAATGATAATATATATCATACCATATATGATTTACCTATAATCTTATAATACCCATTTATTAATAATTCCATGTTAAAATCAAGTTTTGGGTAAAACTGCTTCATTTTTCTTATATGTTTTGGTTTGGTATTTTTGGTCCTTTTTATTTGATCATGGTTCCATAATATTAATAATTTCAGACTTGATATAATTATAATATATATATTATATATTAATTTAAATTAATCCATAAAATATAGAGATAGAAAATGAATTACACTGTTCATGAGGACGGTAGGCCGTACGTACGTATGAACACTGTTTCCATTTTCCTAGAAGATGGAATGACAAGACAGTAAATAATATATAAAAAGTATATATTAATTATTATTTCATATACATATATATATATCACAAAGATACATTAATTTTACCCTTATTACATTTAATTTAAATAATAAGTGAAAAATGAATCACATCACTTCGTGAGGCGGTAGTCCGCCGTACACAGGAGTGACATTATCGTATTCCCACAGAATGGAACATAAGAATTTATTTGGGATATTAAAATTAAAATGTGTAATTATTATATAAATATGATATAAATATGTTAAATATACCATTATATCTATCCGTAAGAGGTGATTATGGAAAATTAATTTTATTGGTTTGTGAGGCGGTAGTCTGTCGTACACACAGTTGATGATTTTGTTTCAAATTTAATCGAAGATAAGGTGAATATCAGTTATGAAATTAACATAATAAAATATTTTTATATTTTTATATATTATTTTTATTATATAATCTTAATTTAAGAATATTTGAATAAGTTAGAATTAGAAATAAATTAGAAAAGCTCAGTTGAGAATGATAACTCATCTTCAGATAACCTCCTTAGGTTTACACCAACATCCTCCCTAAGTTTTATTATTGATAAAAACGAAATATAAGATTTTATTATGGAATTAAGGAAATTATTTTTTGTAGTTATTTTCCAAATAATATGTTTTAGAAGTGTGAATATAATAGGAGAGGGGTTCCCATTTATAAGTGGGGGAGAGGACACACATAGAATTATTGAAAAGAATAAAGTGTACCCATGTTTTTCACATGAAAAAAGGATATAAAATGGATAATTATCAAAAATTATATGATATAAGGTCTAAATATGTCCATGAAATGTTAGTTTTACAAGTTTATAGGTCATTTAACCCCCTATTGTTTTAGTTCAACCCCCTCATAAACCCATTTTAACCTTAATCATGATAATTAATTTTTACTGTTTTTAATATTAATTTTAACTAAAAATTAATTTTACCTTATCATATAATATTAATTATTCTTATTAATAATATTTAATACATATTTAAAAATTTTATTCAAATAATTGGAAAATTTTAATTTAAAATTAAACCTAGAGAGGTGATGAAAAATCATTTTTACAAAGTGAAACTTTTCACAAGTAAAGAAAGTTTTAATGTAAAAATTCAAAATGAATTTGATTAAAATGAAATAAATTGATCTAAAAATAATATAATTAAACTAATTTTACTTCTAAAATATTTTATACAATATTTAACTTTGTAAAATCTTTAATCTAATAGAATTTTTTTTAATAATAATAAGTATTTTTACTATTCATTGAAAAATTAATCTTTTTGGAAAATTATAAAAAGTTCACTGAAAGATAATTTTTACATGAATATTTAAAAAATATATCTTATTTTTTAAAATAAATTTTCTAAAATTGGAAAAAATTATTTTAATTATTTCTTCATAAAAATAAATAATTGTTTTCGAGAAAATAGTATTTTGAAAACATATAAAGACTTTACAAAAAATTAAGTAATTTTTTTATCAATATAATTTCTTTATATAAAACTACTATTATTAATTTTTAAAATTTGGTTATTACTATTAATTATTACAGGTTTAATGGATAGTTTATAATGTTCATGTATAATTAATAATATTAATAGTATATTGCGGTTCTTTAAAACTCAGTATTGTGTGTAAAGAAAGCTATCGAAGAAATTAAATTGATTCAAAAAAATATTCATAAAAACCCTTGGTGTTACATTATACACACTTAAAATGATTTATTCCTTAAAATTATATCTCCTTGGTACAAAAAAATGGAGGATAATTCTACCTCATTACATCCCCAGGTTCCCACAGAGCTTCTTGAAGCTGGTGGTTTCGCCAAAAAACTTTGACCAGGTGAGTGGTCTTGTTTCTTGGAACTTTATATATATGATCTATAATCTCCATTGGTTGTTCATAATAAGAAAGATCATACTTTAGTGGTGTTACCTCTAAGTTCATTATATGTGATGAATCATATATGTACTTCCTCAAGAAAGATACATGGAACACATCATAAACTTGAGAGAGGTTCGGTGGAAGCACCAAACGATAAGCTATGAATTTGATACAATAAATAATTTTATCAGGACAGATATACCTAGTGATTACATTTCCAATATTTCTAAATATCACTACCTTATTACATCGATATATTCTTAAAAAAACCTTGTCTCCAACTTAAAATTCTAGGCCACACCAATGATTGTTAGCATAACTTTTCTACCAATTTTGTGCTACCCTTATGTGTTTTGAATGGATATAACCTTATCTACCATTTATTAAGCTATCTAAAGTCCCAATTTCTTTATTTCTCTAACTTAATCCTATCAATTTGGAGTTCTACACTTCTTTTCATAGAATGATTTATAAGGATCCATCTGAATACTTGAGTTAAATCTATTATTGTATGGAAACTCCACTAGAGGAATGTGTTGATCCCAACCACCTTTTAAATCTAGAGAACAATATCTCAAAATATCATATAGGGTTTCAATTTTTCTATCAAAATGACAATATTTCTAAAGATGATACATAGTGCTGAAACTTATCTCCATATCCAGGGCTTACTAAATACTTCATAAGAACTTCGAGGTAAACCATGGATCCTGATTAGATACAATAGAATATGGTAATCTATAAAACCTTACAATTAATTAATGTATATATTGGCAAGTTGATCCAAAGATAAATCCTCTCTAATAGCGATTAATCGTGCTATCTTTGTAAGAAATCAACTACAACCCATATAGTATTATTCCCTTTATAAATTTTTGGGAGTCCAATGACAAAATCCATGGTGAATTTTTCCCATTTCCATTATAGTATTGGTAATGGTTGTAAAATAACTTGAGATTTTTTCCTCACAAACTTAACTTGTTGACATACCAAACACCAAGATACATATCTTATGATATCTCTCTTTATTCCATTTCACTATAAATACTCTTTCAAATACCTATAAATTTTTATACTTCTAGGATGAATAGAGAATGAAGAACTATGAGCATATTCTAAAAACTCCTTGTTCAAATTTGGTATAGATAAGACTTATCATTCCATTATAATCAAGTTTAAACTCATGAAAATTTCTCACCTTCTTCTACAGCTCTACATCTTCCTTCTCTGCCTCTTTAACCTTCACTTTTATAGATGGTTGAAAATCATTAGAGAAAAATCATATTTCTCCCCTTTATTTTAGATTTAAAGACCCATCCTTTTCAAATATAGAAATATTGGATCTTTTATGATCCTCATTATAAATAATATGGAATGATCCTTTTGACTCAAAGCATTATCCACTATGTTCACTTTCCAGGGGTGATAATGTATTGATAAGTAATAATATTTAATCATCTCTAACCACCTTCTCTAGAACATGTTCAACTCTTTCTGTGTGAATATATACTTTAATTTTTTATTAGTATATATATCAAACTTTTCTTCATAAATATAATGCCTCATATTTATTGAAAAAATTATTGCAGTTAACTCTAAATCACAATTTGTGTAATTTTTCTCATGAACCTTCAATTTTCATGAGGCATAAGCTATAACCATTCCATTATGCATGAGAACGCATCCCAACCCCTTCTTGGATTCATAACTATAGATTATAAACCCTTATCTAATATAGGGTAATGTAATCACATGTGTTGTAAATAATCTTCTATTTACTTCCATGAAAATTTCCTCACATTCATCAGTCGAGAGGAACTTTTCTCCCTTATGAGTTAAGTTGGCGAGTGGATTAGATAGTAATGAAAAATTCTCCACAAGCTATAAATAATATCCATTAAAACTAAGAAAAATTCAAATATCAATTACCATGGTTGGTCTAGGCCATCATTCAATAGAATCTTTCTTTTATGGATCCACCGATATACCCTTTCTTGAGACTACATGACCAAAAAATGAAACCTTTTGTATCCAAAATTCACACTTCATAATTTTTTCATACATGTTCTCCTTCCTTAGGGTATTCAGTACAATTATAATGTTATATTCATCATCTTCTATACTCTTTGAATATATAATAACATCATATATAAAGACTTCCACAAACTGATAAAGGTAATCTCTAAAGTCTCTATTCATTAAATCCATAAATATAGCAGGGGAATTACAAGACCAAATGGCATCACTATATATTCATAGTGTCAAAACCTTATACAAAATAATATCTTAGGTATATCCAACTTTTGACCCTCAATTTATGATATCCATAATAATGATCAATATTGGAAAAGTATTGATCTCTATACAGTTGGTTAAAAAATTCCTCAATACAGGGTAGAGGATACTTATTCTTGACCGTGATCTTGTTCAACTCTTGATAATTAATGAAGAGTCGCATTGATCCATCTTTTTTAAGAAAATAAACTGGTTCACCATAAAGTGAAACACTTGGTCAAATTAATCCCTTATCAAGGTTATCATGGAGTTTCTTCTTCAATTCATACAACTTGATTGAGGACATTCTATAGAGAGTCTTTGAAATAGCCATGGAACCAGGTATGAGTTCTAAGAAATCAACTTCGTGTTTTGGTGGAAGACTAGGCAACTCTTCCCAAAATACAAAAATAAACTCTTACAAAATAGAAATATCATCGATGCTGAGTTTATATCTAACCATATGAGTTAACACCCCTTTTGAATGAGAGTCAAGACTTATACAATGAATGTGATCTACATCAGAAGTTCATATCTATTTTCTCAATGTTTGAAAATCATATGTTGGGTTTTAATGTCAAATATGACTTCCAATCCTTGGAAATTGATATGGTTTTTATGTAGATAAATCCAATCATTTCCTATGATAACATAAAATTTAACTAGATGGAGAATAATTAGTTTTTAAAGAAGAAAAATCCTACAAACTTCAGTTGTAGAAGAATCATAGACTTAAGATGTGATCATCATACCATTAGGGTTTTTCATTTCTAATTAAAAATATAATAATTGAGGTAGTATTTTTATACCCTTAGAAAATTATTAATAAATAAATGAGTTGGTATTTCCATAATCAAATAATATATTTTTATTTATCGAGTTGATGGTAAGTGTAAATTTCACCACATCGTTATCACATCCCACATCAAAAATAGTGATTGCATGAGATTTTCCTTTGTCTCTCAGCTTAATAGGTTTCTAACATCAATCATCATCATTAACCCTTTGGATTTGTGCATTGGCTTGAATAATACACATACTCCTTGCATTTAAAGCATTGTAGTATGGGTGGTGTGTTAGTAGGCATCTTCTTCTCTTACATTGGGTTAACTAGGCCATTCATTGCCTTTTGGTATTCACAGAATTTATGAACCACCTTTCCAAATTTAAATCACATCCCAATTATATTAAAATAGTTCCCTTGATGTTTCTTCCCACATTTCTGGCTTGTATATGGCTATAATTTTTTCCACCATGTTATTTATTTGAGTTTTCATTAAATTTGATCTTCCTTTTCCTATCAAAATCATGAGAATAGTGAGAATATCCAATTTCCATTTCCACATTGAGTGTAAATTTAATTATTTATTAATATATGATAAAGTATCTTATATCTGACTCATTTTAGAGACTTGGTTTTAGTCCACTAATGAATCGATTAACCTTACTTTCAGGTTGGATGATAACACCAGAAGTGTACCCTAAAATTCTTATAAAATTTTCATCAGAGGTATTAACAGATTCATCATTCTTTTACTTCATCTCAAGTAGTTACTTATCCACATTTGTATGAAGAATATGAAAATAGTAATTTTTCAAAAATAATCTCTTAAACTCATACCACTCTACAGATTCAATTTCCTCATGTTCCCTCATGTTGTTTATAAGAGTCCACCACTGATATGCCTCACCTTCCAAATAATAAATAACCAAAATGAATTTTTCATGCTCTAATCACTGAAGAATATAAAATATATTTTCAGTGGTATCGATCCATTTCTCAACAACTAGTGGATTAATGAAACCACTAAAATAAGGTGGGTGTTTCCTCATGAAGGACTCAACCAAACATTATTACCTTATTTGTTCATTAGATAGTTTAGCATGAATCATAGATTGAGAAAGTTGTGTGAGCATAACAATGAGATTTTGAATTCCATATCTTATAAAATTTTGTTTCTCAGGAGGAAAATCATTACATTTTCTGTTTCATTCATCGCTAACATGGTTTCTTTTGGTTTTATACATTGACTAAAACCAAAAATCATAGTGTGAGAAACAAAAATAATATTGGTAAACCACATAATCAAGAAAAAAAAATCATTTTTTAGATGTATTAAATCATGAAACCTTCTTTTAAATATATGAAACATTAGATTTGAACTAGGTTATTTATTGTCATTTATTCAAATCCTTCATGATGGTTTGTAAATATTTAGTGAACTTTCAAAGCATGTCCCCTAGGAGTATCAAATCATGACTGAATCAGGGCCTATTTTCATGTAACAGGTGATGTTATAGCCTAGATCGATTTTCAATTTTTAGATTTATCACCCCTAGGTACAACTGTTCCAGATCCACATCCAATTATAGTATCCAGATAGGTATGTAATTTCTTTGAAACCAATTTCTCTATCATTCACTAAAAATCTAGGAAATTTTCTTATAATTTGAGTTATCCTTAGATTATCCTTTAACTTATCCTTAGAATTATCCTTTGACATATTATTAGGGATCTAACTAATGTTTTCTTATCCTAGTATTAAAAGCTTAACTAAAACTTTGCTCAGATACCAACCGCAATGACAGAAGCTTTTCATACATAAATATTACATATTTTTAGATGAGTATTCAATACATTTTACAGATACTTTCCCAAGGAATATAAATGTTTAGTGTATTTGAAGAATAGATAAATAATATTTTTATTTTATGAAATATATTGAAAATATATCATAAATATCTTTCTATTTATAACTCTTCATATATATACCTGACTTAAACCATTCTTCATAACCCAGGGGAAAAGAAACAAAAGAAAGGGTGATCACAAATGGTCAGTAAGTGTAAAAATAGAAGATATCAATTTATGATCATATGAAATGACAAGATGATAATAAGGGTATGATATTATGAATATAAATTAAAATGTTCATACTCAATCTATCATGGATCATAAACATGAGTCATGACCTAAAACATCATCATTTAACAATATATGAACTATAAGAGTGTGAAATCATCATAAATCAATCATGAATAATAAGTTCATGTCATATAAGTGTGGCACCATCATATATATAGAAACCATTTAATATGTCAATATTATCAACTGAGACCATAAAATCATAATAGATTAGACATCAACACCATTTTCCCATTTCATAATAAAGCAAACATTAATATCTGTTTCCCATAGTGGACCAAGCACATCAGCCATTTTTCCATAATAGATCAAGTACATCAGATTTTTTCACATCATTATCTCATGATGTATAAAATTTTACCCAATGCATTCAAGGTAGATATAGTTGCCACCCGTCACATAATAAAAATCATACATATATGTTCCACAAGATCTTAAAACATTCATCATAGAATAACCCATATAAAATCAATCGGTTTCATAAGAATTTCATCATAGCATAACCCATATAAAAGAAATGGGTTTCATAACCATTTAATCATAGCATAACCCATAGAAAAGAAATGGGTTCCATAAAATTTTCATCATAGAAAAACCAGTAAAAAAAGAAATAGATTTCATAAACATAAACCATCAAAATAAAGAATAATTAAAGTACCATTGGATCATATTTCTATTAAAAACAATTAACACAAAAGTATAATCCCATTGATGAATATAAATTCATTAAAATATCATTAAAACATTCTTGAAGAAAATATCCTTTTAATTTGAAATAAATTCTTTAAAATTTAAAAATTTCCCAAATATTAAGGAAAAAAGTTCTTTGAAAATATAATTTAAAACTTGTAAGGAAATATTAAAATAATTTTGTGGTCATTATGTTAGAAACTTATATTCATTCCATATATGTTTAAACAAATATTTATTTCACATTTTCATTAAAATTAAAAATTAACTCATTCAGAAAATGAAAAGAAGATTTTTTTTGAAAATCCAAACATGGGTAGAAATGTCTTTAATAAATCATTGGATAATGGTAAAACATCCATTAAAACATTTTTTTAGAAAATACGGACATGAAAGAAAAATGGTTTTCAACCGAAGAGATAAATACATTAGGGGTTTCCTTAAAAACATATTTTGGAATATTGGGTACATAAAGAGAGTAAAATTAATGGAAAACAATTATTTTCATGAAATAACCATAGGATAAAATAATTCACGAGTTTCTTGAGAGATAGATTATAAGAGTGCATCATCAGAAACTTAATCATAAACAATCCCAATAAACAAAGAGACAATAACATAATTTTTTTCCCAAATTAGTATATTTTGAATCATAATACCAATAAAATGAATAAAATTATATTTATATTTATACCCCATAACTTATTTATAATAATCATAAAAGGCATTCATGGGTTGTATATACATCAAAAAATTAAAAGTAAGAAAAAAATCTCCTACCTCATGTCTCGACATACTTCATACTAATTGGAACCTCATGTATAAAAAAGATATATTTATTATAAATATATCATAGAACAATTATTATATATATCATACCATATATTATTTACCTATAACCTTTTATTACCTTTTTGTTATCAATTCCATTTTAAAATCATGTTTTGGGAAAAAACTGTTTCTTTTTTCATGTATGTTTTGGTTTGGTATTATCGGTCCTTTTAATTTGATCATGGTTCTATAATATATATAATGGTAAAAATAATATAATTATAATATACATTTTCATTATAAATTTATTAATATCAATCCATAAAATTTGAAGATAGAAAATGAATCACACCATTCATAGAGATGGCATGCCTTATGTTTGCATGAATGATGTTTTCATTTTCTCAATAAATGGAATGAAAATAAGGTAAATAATATACTAATATATAGATTCATTATGGTGTCATATATATCACATATATTTTTTAAATTTACCTTTATTACCTTCCATGTAAATCTTAAGTGAAAAACTAATCACATCGCTTTGTGAGACAATTGTTTGTTGTAAACAGGAGCGGTGCTATCTTATTCCCATAAAATATAACGTAAGAATGTATATGTGATATTATAATTTCATAAGTATAATTATTTCATAAATATTATATAAATATTTTAAATCCATCATTATATCTATCATTTAGATATGATGATGGAAAAATACTTTTATCGGTTTGCGAGGCGGTAGTCCTCCGTACACACGACCAACAGTTTTATTTCCCATTTGATGGATGAGGAGGTGAATATAAATTATTACACTAATATAATAAAATATAAATATTTTTTTTTATTTTTTTTATTATATCATCTTAATTCAAAAAAAAATTAAGAATGTAGAAGATGAAATATTTTGGAAACACTTGGTTGAGAATGATACATCTTCTCCGGATAACCTCCTTAGGTTTACACCAAAATCCTTCCTAGGTAAGCTTATCGATCAAACAAAGTGACATATGATGTTAGGAGGGAATAAATGAAAGTATTTTGGTAGGTATTTTATGAAAAAGTTTTTTATATGTATGAATATGAGAGGAGTGGTGGTGCCCTTTAATAAGTGGGGGAGAGGACATATATGGAATTTTTAAAAGAATAATGTTTACCCATGTTTTTTTACATGAAACAAGGATCCAAAATGCCTCATTATAGAAATTTATATGAGATAAGTTCAAAATATGTATATGAAAAGGGGTTTGAAAAAAGTTTATAGGCCATTTTACTCCATATATGTTTAGTCTAACTCCTGGTAAACCCGTTTTAACCTTAACCGTGGTAATTAATTTTTACAATTAATTTTGACAAAAAGTTAAGTTTATTATATAATATTAATTAAGCTGATTCCAAATTTAGAATCCATTTTTATAAATTCCATTCACATATTTTTAAAATTTTAATTTAAAATTAAACTCGAAGATGATATGAAAAGGTGATTTCCAAAAAAAACTCTCATAAGCATAGAAAGTTTTAATATCAAAAGTGAACATGAATTTAGTTCCAATGACCTAAATTGATTTAATAATAAAATTATTAAACTAATATTACCTTTAAAACATTTTTAAACAATATTTATCTTTGTAAAATCTTTAAATAAAAGGGATGTTTTTAATAAAAATCAGTAATTTTCAATATTCACTGAAAAATTAAGCTTTCCATAAAATTATCAAAAATTAAATCAAAGATAATTTTGACATGTAGATTTTAAAAATGAATATTCAAAAAAACAAAAACATTAAAACAATATAAAAAACATATAAATCCAAAAAAAATAGTAAAGAAAAAAATTATAAAAAAATTTAAAAAATAATTTAAAACTAAAAAAAAATTAATATAAAAAAAGCAATAAAAACATACAAAGACATAAAAAGCAATAAAATATTTTTTTAGAAAATAGTATTGTTGTAACATATAAAAAATTTACTAAAAATTAAGTACTTTTTATCAATATGATTTATTTATATAAATCCATTATAATTAATTTTTAAAATTTATTTATTCCTATTCATACCACTATGTTTAATGTATATATTATAATAATAATTTTTAAATATTAATATTAATATTATATTTTAGTTCATTAAAACTAGGTGTTTCCTGTAACTCAAGTTATCAAATAAATTAAATTAATTTAAAAATAAATATTTCATAAAAACTTGGGGTGTTCTATTAATCCTCTAAATATTCATTTATTTTAAATATGGGGGGGTTAAACATGTATTTATAGGAAAACCCTCCATCTTCACTAATCTCTAAGATCCGTATCGCATTACACATCTTTTTCACAACTCTACCTCCCCACAGATCCTTTATGAGAATTCAACATGCTACTCCACTAGAATAATGATTTTCAGGTGGTGCCCAGCTGATAAGTGTGCTCCTACCATCTATAATAGAATTAAAATCCCCCTTTACTGGCATAAAAATAAGTCTTTGAGCTATAGTGATATGTGATCTTCCTTAAAAAAAATTCACCCAAAAATCATACTGATACAAACAACATTTTTCATTTACTTTAAACTATTTCCCCTATTCTTAAAACTTCTTCACCAACCTAAAAATGGGATAAAAATTAATAAAAAAACACTATCAATATCGACATTCGGTCACCTTGGTTACAATATTGTGGAATTGTTTCACAACCCACTCCTCCTGTAACACCATAGTGGGGTAATATGTTTGAAAATAGGAATCATGCCTTGTTAGACATAGATCAATTGATGATTAGTCAGTGTGGCTTTCATATCTCATTAAGGTGATATGATCTATAGGTTGGTATATTTTTACTTAAACTCATTATATCTAAAATAGTCACAAAGATACTATATAATATGTTGTGTGGGAAACATCCAATTTTTCTTTTATGAATATTTGGGGTTGTGAAGAATACATGAAATTTCTGATAAACTTGACCTTAAATCTGGTATTTCTTATTTGTTAGTTATCCCAAAGAAACAAATGGATATTATTTCTATAATTATACTGAACACAATGTGTTTTTTGATCAATATTGTGTTTTCCTTATGATAAAACACATTATTCAAGGAGTAATTGTGAGGAAGTTGATATTGGAGATGTTTAAGACCAACAAACATGAAGTGTTCCTAATATGTAAATGTTGGGAATAATAAGATTGGAGATATTTTATGAAGAATATAAAAGAATAAGGGTTTATTGAAGTGTTATATTTTGTTTTTGATAATACATATTTTGTTGAATATTTTTTTGATAAAAATTGATATATTTCTTAACATTGATATTTTTTGGAATATTTAATGGAAAAATGTGTTTTGAGCATGAATTTGAAAATTGCATGGAAATTCCATTTTTTCTATTTTAAAATCATCATAGTAATGTTGACATAAAGTTTTTTGTTTGTATAATTTTCACATGAAATTTTCTATTCATATTACTAATGAAGTTTTCTTCATTTTTCATTCCTACCAATCTATCTAGATATCACATTTTTTGGGTCAAAAATGAACATTAATGCAAGGATGGACATAATTCCATAGAATGGACCCACCTCACTAATTTGACCACAACTTCTTCATTATTAATTGTATTCTCTTGAAATTTTGAGATGTGTTAAAGTAATTTATTTTTAACATTTAATTTAATATTAATGACACATGTTTTACATGGTAACTTTTCCTAAAATATGGATAAACATGGAGTAAATTTTGAGGACAGTTTGACGCATGTACCCTTTTTGGAATTTCAAACCCTAACCCTCCCAAACTCAATTTAAATGGTATTTTAAATCTATTTTAGGGTTATTATAATCTTGGGGAATGTGTTTTTGAAATAAGTGGTTCTATTTAACTCTCTAAACATTTTTAGGAAGGAATTATTTGTTCAAGGATCTCATCCAAGAAGGCACTCCTCTCAGACTTCTACTTTGTGTTTCCTTCATTTTAGGATTGTAACCTATCCTTTTATTCTATAAAACTTATTCATTCTTATATTTTCCTCCTTTTATTTTTTTCTTAGTTATCAAGTATATGAGTTGAGACAATATCGGTTGTTCCCATTTCAATCCATTGCTTATGCAAAACATCTCCACGTTGACAACTCCACCCATGAAAAGTGTTTTCATTCATATTCTTTATAACCCCTACTCCATTAATTTATTTATTTTTAATATATGAAAGAAATATAATTTATAATTTAGGATAAATTAATCATGTTTTAATTTCTAAGGAACTTGATCGATTTTGACTTTGATTGTGAGGCCAGACTTGTGCAAATCATGAGAGAGAAACTTTAATTGTCAAATCTAATCAATATGGGAAAGAATTAAAGTGTTAAATTCTAATACCCAAATTTAAATAATTATAATTTATAGGTAGTATATTATTCCCTATTTTTTCATTGACCATAATTTTGATTTTTGATCACAATTAAATTGGGGTGTTAAGATTGAAAGTCTCGAAGTTAACATATGGCTCATTTCTTCCAATATTTTTGGCAGTATTAATTTTTGTAGGGTTTGGGGGTTTAAAATATTAGGTAATCATAATTAAATGGTTTTTAATTATATGGGATAATAATAATTTAATTTTTAAGTGGTATATTATATTTATTACATCTTCTCATATAGGTGTATTTATAGAAATTATGTCCATAATTACTTATTTATTATTGTTTTGTTTGTTATTCAAAAACCACTCAAACAAACCACCTAAATTCCTTTCCTTAGTGTCGTTATGAGGGAGGAAAGTGTTTTATTCATCCACTATTGAGATGTTATTAAAATATTATTTTAATTTAAAATATATTAAAAAAATGGGATTCATTAACAATGAACCTTCCTTTAGTGATAAATTTAAATTTTTATCACAAAAATTCAGAATGTTTTACAATTCTTCTTATGGGGTTGATGTGTTTAATGAATTAATTAGAGACATCAAAGAAGATATTGAGTACCAATATATTGAATCCTTGGATAGTGAACTCACTAAGTTTTTATAATAATTTCTTGAATTCTATCAATATAAGTGAAATTTTCAAAAATATAATATCTTTCCAAGTTTTGGTGAAGAAATTTGGTAAATAAAAGCTGTATTGAAAAATACTTCTCTCCTAAAAAATATAGAAAACCTCCCAATATACCTCCAGGAAGAACATGAAAATGATGTTGGTTAACTAAAGGGAGTGGACTTAACTTTATATTCACTTGTATTTGACTTTAAATTATTATCAAATCTAACTCATTACCCTAATTTTTCTCTTGTAGAATCAAATCTTATAGTTTCCATGGAAACTTATGATGATGAAGATGGAGTTTCCACCATCAATGAGAAAATGGATTTGGAATTAGATGATGAAGGTTTTTTAGTGTTGTGTATGATGACTTGAAAGTGAATAAAAAAAGAGGGAGGTCATACAAATTTATATTTTTCTTATTTTAATATTTTCCATTGATGTTTTTAAATGATTATCCTTATGATTTTCATATAGAATTAGTACATTAAAAAATGACCCTTGATTCTATTAAGGAAACCACAAAAGTTTTAGTTTCTAAATAAGTTGAAGAATGATATCTTAATAATCTCATGGTAATGTGATTTAATCCACATACACATGATCATATATTAGAGGAGAAAACCATCAAAGAGGATAGGGAGTACCCCAATGCTTCCATCATTTTCCTATTCTTGGTGTGGGAATGTAGAGACCCGAATCTTGACGTACAAAGACATTACATTACTTTTTCGGAATACTTAGTACATAACAAAAACAGACACACAAGGACCGTAATAGTTTAGTGTCTTTGGAAACTTGGAACGCAATCTTCTAATCGTGGTGAAAGATCTTCAACATCTCCCATAAAGATCTTTCCTTTTTTTCTTTACCTAAAACATTTTTTTTAATCCTGGGGGAAAATAAAACATTAAAAGGGTGAGATCAAATTCTCAGTAAGGGTAAGAATGGATAAAATAAAACATACCATATACATTTGAACTTAAAAAAAACATGAACATTAAAAATCTTGAACAACGACATAAAACATGGAAGTACATAAGAAATAAATCATAATTGAACATAAATCATGATAAAATAGCATGGGAATAAAACATGTAATTGTGGAATCCATTAATCACATGTAATGATTTCCATAGTAGCCAAGGCATTGCTGCCAAGACCATCTTAGTGTAAAAATTCCCATTCTGAATCGAGTTCACTCCTCGTTTCAGTCCTGTAACACTGAACCAGATTAACTTACCTTTACATCCATGTCTATCTCATGAGATATAAAATCTTTACCCAATGCATTGGAGGGAGATATATTTCCCACCCATCTCATAATGAAATCATTCTCACTTGTGCCACAAAATAAACATACATCATTCATAGTAACCCAATAAATAAAATGGGTTTCGTAAACATCATCCATCATCACATAATCCATATAAAAGAAATGGATATCATTTCATAATAAGAAAAGTGAAACCATGTAAATCATAGAGACAGGATACTTGAAACAAGCACGTGTGAAATAATGTCATCTTAGATGAAAATGGTTTTGATAAAACACTTGAAATGAATTCTTGAGGAAAATATCGTTTTTTCTTCAAAATCATTTTCTTTTCACAAAATGTCATGCAATTTTAGAAGAAATTTTTTTTTTGAAAATAGTCATGAAATCTTTTGAAGGAAGCTTCATGAAAACAAGGCTTTATAAAACCATAAAAAAATTTTCGTGCCGTATAAGTTAAAAAAACATTCTTTTCGTACTTTTGCCAGAAAAGTCAAAAAGTACCTCGTAACGTAAACAAAAGAAAGATTCCTTACATACCATGTAGTAAAAGTAAAAAATGGGTAAAAAGGACTTTAAACTTACATGAAAACACTTTTATAAAACATGTACATGGATGATAGAAATAACCCCAGTAAATACTTATGAATAATAAATCTCGGATAAAATGAGATTTGCAAAATTATCCCTTACCTTAGGTCTGATATGCTTCGTACGTATCCAAACCTCCTGTATAATGATTTAAATAAGATGTTTGAATGTGATTTATGTAATTAATATCACATCATTTTTATGATAAAATTATTAAGATATTAAACTTATAATTTTTTGAGATTTAATTATTTTTAGTGATTCTTCCCCTTCTCATATTATCATCAGGTATTGAGAAATTTCAAAATGCATCATTTTGTTGGATTACATGACATAAGGTTTTTCCTGGGAGTGAAACCAGATAATCATGGTAATGTTGATAAGATATGTTTCTGTTAAATATTTTTTTCATAATAGTTCATATAATTTCCCCATATTGAGATTTATTTTAATATTTAATGAAAAATGTGTTTTGATCTGGAATTTGGAAATTTCAAGTGAATTCTTTTTTTTATGTTTTAAAATTACTATAGTATTGTTAGAATAAAATTTTATGTTTGTTGAATTTAGAATTTATTTTTTTTCACCTTCCTCGTGAATTTTTATAAAATTTTAATTTAGGCCATTCTTGTTAGATATCACATTTTTAGGGATGAAAATGTACATTAATACAAGGATTGACATAATTTAGAAGAATGGAAACCACCTCACTAATTCAACCATAAATTATTTATTAACTATTTAATTAGGTTGAAATTTTGAGAGATGATAAAGGAATAAAATTTTAAGATTTGATTAAACTAGAGTGGCACATGGTTTTTAGGGGAAATTGGTTTAAAAGCCAGCTAAAAATAGAGTAAAATTTGGGGACAAAATGATGCATGTAACCGTTTTGGAATTTCAAACCATACACCTTATAAAATATATTTAAATAATATTTTCAATATTTGGGAGGGTTGGTTGAATCAAGGGAAATTTTTAGAAGAAATTGGTTTCTATGTTTCTCTCTCTAAGAATTTTTAATAAGGAATTATTTGAGCAAGGATATCTTCCAAGAAGGAACTCCTCTCTCACTTATACTTTGTGTTTCCTTTCTTTTAATATTATAACCTCTCTTTTTATTCAATAAAACTTATATGTTATTATATTTTCATCATTTTATTTTTATTATTGGTATTGGAGTATAGTAGTGGATAAAATAGTGGGTTTTACACTTTTAATTCGTTTCTTATGAAAAATGTATCAATTACGACAACTCTACCCATGGAAGAGTGATTTCATTCATAATCAATATAATCCATATCCCCTTTATTTATTTTGTTTTTAATACATTAAATCATTGTAATTCATAAGTTTTGATCAATTAATTATGTTTTAATTTCTAAGGAATTCGATCGATTTTCACTTTGACCGTGAGGCTATACTTGTGTGAATCATGATAAAGAAAATTTAATCATAATAATATAATCAACTTGATATATAACTATAGGGTTCAATTATAATAATAAAACTAAATTAATTATCATTTATGGGGATGATATGCTTCTCTAATTTTTTGTTTACCATAAGTTGGATTTTGGATCATAATCAAAGTAGGATGCTTTGATTGGAAGTCCTAAAGTTAACCTAGGGATATTTTCTCCCATTTTGCGGTTTTGTTAATTTCCATAGGGTTCAAGGGTAGAAAATATTAGGGGATCATAATTAAATATATTTTAAATATATTTTATAATGATAAATAAATCATTAATAGGTATATTAGATAGATCACATCTTCTAATATTGGTGTATTTAAAGAAATTGTGTCCTTAATTTCTTCATTATTCTTGTTTTATTTGTGGTTCCAAAATCACTTAATCAAACCCCCTCATTTTTTCCCTTATTTTAAATTATTTTTATTACTTGTTTTTTTAACTTTTATGGGTTGTTTAATTAACTTCCCCCCTCAAGATAGATGACCTAGTTCAGTAACTATGCTACACTTAGTAAAAAGATGAAAAATATTTCGAGGCCGCATGAGACAATGCTCATTAGTTTTCTATTATAAATCACATTACATTATTAAAATTTACCTCAAAGGTGATCATTTAATGTTTATTAGATCGATTATATCAGATGGGGTTCAATGACTTGAGTTCATAATATGCACAATACTGGTATGATGTGATTGGATAAAGTCTTTTTGTTTAATTCTTATCCTAATTCCCTCTTGAGTTTATTAGATAGAGTGTTTAGTGAAGTTGAAATATGGTGGTACATTTCTATTCTTATAATTATAAACATTATGACTACTGAAAGTTTTTATGATCCAATATTGTTTACAAAGTGGAGTTTGAGATGTTTTTTTACAAAGATTATGCTATGAAGTTGTGAAGTTATACTAGATAATGTTACCGATCAAAGGCCAACCTGTGAAAAGTATGAATCTTAAAGTAATAAAGTTTCATGATTCTACGTTTTAAGGTTATAAAGATTTGATTATATGGTGGAATGAATTTTCATTAGCTAGACATTTATAAATTCTATAAATATGAGAAAGTTTGAAGAAGTGTAAAACCATGGTCTTCATGTAATTTCATTGGATGGATAACATCAGATGAACATTTACATAGTCATACAATATTGTTCAATAGTTTGACTTTGGTTATAAGATCTCTAAACAAAAATGTTGTGAGAAGGATCAATGAATAGGTAAAATCAATTTCATCAAATCGAGTGAACTAGATTTACCTTTTGAAACAACTTCAGGAAAAATATTGTGTTCATATATAAAAATTATATTGGATGGTTTTGTACAAAGTTAAATATGTAAAAATAATAAGTCTCCAAGTCATTAGAAAAAAAGATACACTTGATGTGATCAGATAGAGGTAACCATATGATGTTTATCAGTAAGATGTTTCCATGTGAAATGAATTATTGAAGGTTTCTAATACAATTCATTAAATTAATGATGTGTTTGAAAAACCTCTTATGAGAGGTTCTTATGATGTTATGAAGAAACACTAGTCTAAGTTTTCACTGGATGAAAGATATGCTATGACATTGAACCATAAATAATGTTTGAATGAATTTAAAAAGTTTTCATAAATATATTATTTGTGAAAATTCAAATATTATCACTTAATGTTTTAAAAGTCATGGAGGAATGATATGTGGTTCTCTCTAAGTCATTATGAAGTTTGATGAAGAATGTTAATGCCAGATTTTGAGGAAAATCTTACTTTTTAAGAGGTCTGAATGTGCTAAATGGATGGAAATTTATGAGTGGGCCACAAATTTTATTTTAATGGGATATTTTAATTTAATATCCACACCTAATCCTTATTTTTTGGAGGAACACTATCAATATAAATGAGTGGAGTTTCAGTGAATTGTGTGTGGATTTTTGAAAGTTGGGTGAAGCGCTAAAAAATTAAAGAGTTAATCAAATAGACATTATGAATAAACATTGGTCATATAGATACATGATAAAGTCTTTCTATCAAGTGGTATTATAATAATGGTGTGCAAAAGAGATCAGATGAACATGGGATTAGTTGGTATGAGACGAACAATAAACATAGGTGATAAATTGAATAGATTGAAGTGTCATCGGTCAAATAAATATTAGATGAAGTCTTCCCATCAGTTGTGATTGAATATACAATGTGTATAAGAAATCATAAAAGCATATTGAAGAGTAAAAAGTTGAAATTTAGGAAGAGGCAGTCGGATAAATAGAGGTGAGTATTCAACCAGAGTTGATCAGAAGAATAAGGTACCAGAAAAAGATTCATCAAACTGTGTATACCTAAAAAATATAACATCGAATGGAAGGTTTCCTATAGAAGTCTTGTAATAGGTTCTTACTCATTATTGTGCAATAATGTGAATAATAAATTGAAATAAGAGTAATCATGGATAAATTTCAAGTAGCACAATGATAACATATTGAATCCATTTGGTGAAAGTTCTTATAGTTTCTATAAAAATATTGTAATATATTTTATCTATGTGAGGAGAACATGAATTTATGATTGAATATAGTGATATATAAGTTAATGGATATTCCCTAATTTCTTTAAGCACAAAAATATTATTTTCTTAAGGTTTGTGTGGTCTTGGATTACTTCCAAACCTTCCCAAGGATTAACTACTCTTATTGAGTATTGAATCTTGTATTGTCCTATGGTGGTTATTATTTAATTATTTTACAGTAGAGTTATATCTATTTAATAGGAGGATAAGATTGTTTCTTAATTAAGAAAACATAAAAATATAATATCATTTATTCAACCCCTCCACCTCTCAGTGATCACATAGATCCCAATTGGTTCTTTCAAGTGGTATCAAAGGAATTCCCCCTTCATTGAATCTTTGTTGAAGTTATAGGAAAAATAAGGTTGACATAGATGTTAAGAAATATGTTAACAATAAGTATATTCTAGTTTATAATGAAATAAATGTCATATATGGAAATATATAATGTTACCTTATCTTATGTCCATTGGTTATGTAGTTATCTATATTTTTACAGATGGTTTCTCTCCTTATTCTATGGATATTACACTAATAGATACTGATAAGAAAATTTTGAAGAATGATTGGCGATAAAAAAATTACATACTTTCATCACTCTTTGAAAGTGAGTTTCATAGATTTAAAGTAATTGGAATGAATAATGAAATATGGGACAAGTTAAAGAAAATATATAAAGGGAATAAATAATTAAAGAAATCAAAGTTACAGATTTAGTGATTTAAGTATGATGATATTATAATGGATGATGAAGAATTAGTTGATGAATTTTTTATAAGGTTGAATAAAATTATAAACACTATAATATGTCTTGGTGAGAATTTGGAATATTCAACCATTGTTGAAATGATCTTACAAATTCTTCCTAATAAATTTCATTCCAATGTTTTATCCTTAGAATATTGGGTCTTAAAACTATTTCTCTAGATGATCTATATATAACTCTCACCACTTATTAAATTATAAGAGAAAATTGCATTATAAATAATGTGAAATATAATCAATAGATATCTTTCAAGTCCACCATGAAAATAAATTCTAAGAAGGATAAAGTTGAGGAGGAGTCTAGTGAATTTGATACTAAAGGCATGGTTAATAGAAAATTTGATGAATTTATGTCTTTATTTTCTAAATATTTAAAATTGGAATTGGAAACGATAAAGTAATGTTACATATGAAGTGATTTTTCTAGGGAGCTATTTGAAATTTCTTAGAAAATTTTCCTTGAAGAAAGGAAGATAAAAAAAGTTATAAATATGATAGAATTTCAAGAATACCCCTTAAGAAGAAGGTAAAAAAATCTATGTCCCACTCTAAGGGAAAGAATATTAAGTTATATAATATAAATAGACAAACCTTTTTTCTAAGTATGAGGAAGATGATGATAGTGAAGAATAATCTTAAAACTTCAGTAATGATGCTATAAAAAAATTCTTATTGTAGTAGTGAATGCTGAATAGTTCACCTGTGATGAAAAAAGAATCTCTGAAGAAAACGAATATGAGACTTAGTTAGAATTTTTTCATAAGAGGGAGCTAAATAATGTCTTGAAAATATTTTTAGACGTGAAGAATATAATAAGAAGTTGAAGAAATAAAATATTTTAATAAAAAATCAAGAATATTTTCTTAAAGAAAAATCCATGTTTCTAAAGGATATTGGTGATTCAAAGAAGTTACATGATAAAGAGAAGAACCTTAACATCAATAATAAAAAAAATATAAAGTGAAGGAGAAATAACTTGATCTTGTTCAAAAGAACTTTTTGAAATTGAGTGAGGAATAAAAAAGTTCCAAAACTAGGTTTTAGAAATTTTTGAATGTAATTAGAAGAGTAAAACTTACAAAGATCAATAAAAATGATACACAAAGGTTAAAAATGTTGTTAAAGATGGTCAGAAGTAAAAGGAATTAAATAAGATCATGTTTTTTGAAAAAATAATAAAAGTTAAAAATCCATAAATTCCTAATGTTTCAAAGTCTGAACTAAAAGGTTATACTACTGGAGATCATAATAATCTTGAAAGGAAATATATTTAGAATAATAACTCATCTAGAGGTTACCAAAACCTTGGTACAAAATAAAGTTCTAATATGGATTGTAAGAAAGAAGATAGAATTATTTCACACAATTATGAGTATTATGAAAGTTTCATAAGAAAATATGATTTCAATGGATATTATTGGTACTGTGGAGTCTTTGAGAATATGTTGAAGATGTATTGGTTCAATCATTAATGCTATAATGAATCTAGGAAAAAATAAAAGAAAATTTTGAGCAATAGTCAATGCACTCAAATAATAGAAACCTTATAAATTTAATATAAAGATTGAAAATATATTCCAACCATTTGAAAATATTTGATAAATTTATAAACACATTGAAAATATTGAAACAATATATCTTTTAATGTTACCAACACAAAAAAATGTATGAAAAAAATATAAAAATATATACTAGAAGGAAAAAAAAGGTAATAAGAATTTTGTAGTTGTTGAAACTTATCTCAAAGCCAAAAAAATGTGAATGAACTTAGATATTGTATAGTGGATGTTCTTCACACTTGACCATATATTTATAGTTGTTTAATAATGTGAAAGATTAAAAGGAAGGGACAATGAATTTTTGAAATAATGATTCCATCATAATCAATGGTAATGAATCAACTATCATTGGGGAAAGAAAAGTTAAAACCCAAAATTTCCTCATATGTTTATGGGTTGTAACACAATTTGACAAGTGTTTCAAAACTTTTTCATAAAGGTAACAATATTTTTTCCCAAACCAATGGGTTTTTTGTTTAAAAAATTGAATATTGGAAATTTATTATAAGAGGTGAATAAACTAATGGAAACCTATTCTAAGTTGGTGATGTATAGATTTCATGCTATTTGAGTATGATGGAGGAAAATTATCTTTATAATTAGAGGTTGGGTCATATATGTTAAAGAAATATGAGAAATATGACAAATTTGGAAAGTCCTCATGATATTACTAACATTAAAATAAGATGATATTGGTGTTTTTCTATATGTTATAAAGTGAAGAATTAAAACTCAACACATAAGAAATTTGAGATACGTACAACTCGTCCCTTGTATATGATACATTATGACATTTGTAAACCTATGAGAAAGAAACAAATAGATAAATATAAGTAATTTATTTCTTTTTTTAATGACTTTAGTCGCATATACAAGTATTATGTTTTTTAATCATAAATCAGAGGCTCAAAAAATGTTTAAGATTTTTAATAGAAGTATAGGAAAGTAATATGGATATTATATGAAGAAGATTCAGAATTATAATGGTGGAAAATATGAAACTGAGAAGTTTAGATTTTATCCTGAAAATCATGACATTCATTAGGAGTTTAGTGCACCATACACACCATAATAGAGTGCTGTTTCTAAAAGAAGAAATAAAATTTTGGTTGAGATAGAATGAACTATATTGATTGAACATGATACTTCATGATACTTTTGGGGGAATGTTGTTGGATCATAATTTCATGTTAAGAATTGATTTTTTTACATGGAAAAACCTTATATGACTCCTTAAAAGATATATTACAATGAAACCCCAAGTTTTAAATACTTAAGGGCATCTGGTAGTCCTTTCATTATCATTATTAAAAGTGATAATCTTTGAAAGTTTGATTAGAGAGGTGTTGATGGAATCTTTCTTGACAACTCTCCTAATGGTAGAGGATACTGATGCTACAATAAAGAACTAGAAATATTTTTTCCTCTGAATATGTGAAATTTTTTAAACATTCTGATATGGAAGCTTCATAGTCAATTACATATATGACAGTAAGTAAAGGTGAAGTGGGTACAATTAAATAATGTGAAAAATTTCATAATGATATTAATAATGTTGAAGCTATACAAGAAGAAGATCTTGACTCCTCTATCTCAAGTGATGAGGAACAATTATGTTCATATCATCATATGATGAGAAATCAAGTGGAAGTACAAAAAAAATATTTTATATCATTGAAAATAGGTTTAAACTATAAGAACATATAGGTTAGTAATTCATACTTCCATATATTCATAGGTTGATCCAAAACATATCTATAAATATTTAAAGTATCAAGTGTGGTTTGATTCCATGAATGAAGAGTTATACTTGTTTTAGAAGAATTATAAATGGGATATTCTACTCAAACCAAAAAAATAAGAATTTTTTGGTAGAAAATGGGTGTTCCGAATCAATTTAAATGAAAAGGGTGAAGTGATAAAAAACAAGAAACAATTGGTTTTTAAATTTTACTCTCGATTTGAAAAAATTGATTATGATAAGACCTTTTCCCCAATACAAGAATTAAAACTATCAAAATCTTTATTTCTATCACCGCACAACAAATATATATGATATACCTAATGGATTTCAAGTCATCATTTCTCAGCAGAGATCTCAATATAGAAGTTTATATTGAATAAACATGTGTCTTCATGCTTAGGAAATATGAAATCTATGTGTGAAATTTTAAGAATTATTTATATGGGTTGAAGTAAGAACTAATAGCTTGATATTCTAAATTAGATACTTTCTTAAGGAAGATTACTTGCATTAAAAGAAGAGTTGACAGAAACCTCTATATAAAAAATCATGTGGTCTCCATCATTGTGATTGTTTATATTAGAGATATCATATTTGTAGGGAATGATGAAGAAAAATGTGAATAGTTTACTGAGGAGATGAAGAATTTATTTAAAATATCCATGATAGAAAAAATTAGACACTTTATGGGATTATAAATCTCCCAAAAAAAGAAATACATCTTTCTATCTCAATAGAAGCACGCTAAGGAAAATTTGAAGAATTTTTTCATGGAATATTCTAAGATAGTTTTCACGCCTATTTTAGTGGGAACTAAGTTGTCCAAATATGGAGAAGTTAAGGAGGGTAATAATAAAATTTTATAAATTTGGTTGGAATATTTTTGTATATAATAGCATTAAGACTGTATATATGATATGATATTATATTATATTCTAAGTATCATACTACTTCAAAATAATCTCATATTATGTCTAGAAAAATAATTCTTAGATATATAAATGGTATAATTGATTTCAGAATAAAATAAAAAATATTAGGAAATATTTATCTATTTGGTTATATATATGTAGATCGAGAAGGTTGTGTTGATGATAGAAGATCCATAGTTGGTGAAGTTTTAATTTTGGTTAAAATATGTGTGATTTGGAATATAAATAAGAAAAATCTAGTATCTCTTAACACAAATGAAGATGATTATGTAGATACAACTGATGTTGTAACAAAAATTATGTGGATGAATATATAGTTGGAATATTTTTTAGTTGATGTAAAGTCCCCCTTCTATTGGGTTGTGATAATCAATGTGCTATAAATATCACTAACAATCTATTGAAACAGTATTAATCTAATAACATTGATATTAAATATGAATTCATCAAATTGCATGTGGGAAAAAATGAAATAAAGATGAAGTTTTTTCCTAAAACTATGAAAGTTGCTAATATCTTAACTAAAACATTACTGAAGGAAATATTTTATAAGGTGAGGTTGATAATGGATATTAAACATCCCTATATTAAATGATAAGGTATCTTAACCAATCCCCTCTCTCATATTGTATTTGTATAGTGTTTTTAAAGGGGGAGAAAATTTGTAACATAAATCTATCCATGGTATGTGCTTAACCTTTTTAAGGAAGAGCATATATTTTGGGGGATTTTTTAAAAAGGATAATATGTGTTTTATTTATGTGTAAATTATTTTAATAGTTTTTTGAAATGGATGCAAGTAAATTTTTTCTTTTAGGTTGAAGTTTTTTTATGATGAAAGTTCAAAGTGAAAGGAAAATGTTGAGATGTTTCAAAGAAAAGTTTCTTAGGATTTTTAATAAATTTTTGAGAGTTTCTTAATTCACTACTTAGGGAAAAAATGGTATTGTTTTTCAATGATTCTTGTTTCCTAAAACAAGTTCACTTATTTAGGATTAGAATTATTGTATAAGTAAACCATTTATTGAGTTTCAAAGTTTTAATTATTTATGTTCTTTGGTTGAAAACAAAATATAAAGGGGGATATTGTTGGGACGAAGAATCTTGGAGATGTTTTAAGAAGAAGCTGGAAGAATAAGGGTTGATAAAAGTTTTTTTATAATAAAAATTACATTAATTTGTTGCAGTTTCCATTAATGATGATAAAATAAAGTTTATTTACATGAGTATATCAAATGATGTTTAGTGGCTTGAGTTCATCAGATGCACACTAACGGTCTAATGTGATCGAATAGAGTCTTTGTGTTGAATTATTATCCAAGTTCAATATTGAGTGTATCAGGAAAAGTGTTCAATTAAGTTTAAATATGAAAATCCATTTCTATTATTATAGTTCCAAACACATGACTATTAAAAGTTTTCATGATCCAAGCTTGTGTATAAAGGGGAGTTCGACATGTGATTGTACAAGGATTCTTCTACAAATTTGTGAAGTTTTACCAGATATATGTTACCGGTCAAATGTGAGGTTGTGAAAAGTATGATTATTAAATTAATAAAGTTACAAGATTATATGTTTTATGGTTATGAAGATTTTATTATATAGTGGTACAAAGTTTAATTATTCAGATATTTATAAAGTCTGCCTATTTGAGGAAGTTTTAAGAAGTGGGAAACCATGGTCTCTATGAAATTCCATTAGATGGATAACTTCATATGGAATTTTTTATAGTAATCCAACATTTTTCACAAGTTTTAATTCAGTTGTACGATCTCTAAATAAAAAGGTTGTTTGAAAGATCAATGGATGGGAAAACTCAATGTCATCAGATCGAGTGAACTAGATGGACCTTTTGAAATGTCATCAGGAAAAATATTGTTTTCTTATGCACAAAGTTTGATGGATGATCTTTTAAAAAGTTGAAGATGTAGAAAAAATAAGTCTCAAAGTTAGTGAATAGAAAGACTCATTTGATGTGATTGGACAGAGGTAACCATATAAGGTTTACCGGCAAGAGGTTTCCATGTGAAGGGAATAATTAAAGATTTCTAATGCAATTTATTGGATAGATAAAGTGTCCGAAAAAAGTATTATGAGAGGTTCTTATGATGTTTTTTAGAAACACCAGTCAGAGTTTTCACTAGATCGAAGAGGTGTTAGGAAGTTGAACCAAATGGAATATAGTGACCCATGCTTTTCATATATGGATATTACATCTTTTTAGATGAATATTAAATACATTATACAAACACATGCCTAAGAACCATAAAAGTTTAGTGTATTCAAAGAGTAGGTACACATTCATCTAATTTGGTGAAATATATTCAATGTATCCTATAATGATCTTACCCTTTAGAACTCCTCACATACATTCCCTACTTAAAACAGTTCTTCATAACTTAGGGAAAGGAAACCTAAGAAAGGGTGAGATCAGATACCATGTATGGGTAAATAAGGGAGATATGTAAACATAACATAAACATAAAGGTATAATAACATGATCATAACACTTTAAAACCATTCCCTTCATATCAAATATCATAATATTAAGTCATAGAATAAATATTGTAAGTTCATAATACATGAATCATAAGGGAATCAAAGAACATGAGCTATGAGAGAATAACATTAGAAAAATATATAGATTTGTGTCATACACATTATATTATAACATTGTAAACATGCATAAATAGATAAATGTATACTCATTAAGTTAAGGTCATAAAATAAGGCCCTCACATAAACTTATGGACATAAAACTAGGTCCATTTATAACATTATTAACATGAAAAGAAAGTCTACACATAACATTATGAACAAGTAATTAGGTTTACACATAACATTGTGAACATGTAGTCAAGCTCACACATAATGTTGTGAACATGTAATAAGGTTCATGTATAATATTGTGAACATGTAATTAGGTTTACACATAACATTGTGAAGATGTAACCAGGTTCACACATAACATATTTACTCACAAGTTCTTCATATTTACCTAATTCATTGGAGGGAGATATAGGTCCAACCCATCATATAATAAAAATCATACGTATGTGCACTATAAGATCATAAAAAATTCATCATATCATAAAACATGAAATGTAATGGGTTCTATAAACATTTAATCAAATAATAATTTGTGGAAAAGTGACAAGTTTCATAATCATTTCATTATTTCATCCTAACATAACATGTGAAAAAAGAAGCAGGTTCCATAAGAATTTTATCATGGTATAACCTGTGGAAGAGAAATGGGTTTCATAAAACTCTTGTCATGATAAACCATCCAGAGAAAGAATAAGAATGGTATCCTTGGTTCATATCCCCACAAAATCATATGTTACATCAAATGATGTTATCTTATATTGAGAATGATTTTAAAAGACCACTTGGAACATTTTTTGAGGAAAATAACTTTAATTTGAAAATCACCTTTTAAAAATAGAAAATTAATAGAAAATTTTAAAAATAATTTTACTTGAAAATAAACTTGTAAAAGTATAAATTATTATTCAAATCACATAATGTTCATGAATTAGAAAAATTCCATTCATGGAGTACATGTTAAAACAATGTATCCTTTCACATTTTCGATAAAATCCAAATGAGAATTGTTTGGAAAATGGCATGAATATTAATTTAAAGAAATTTAGTAAAATTAAAACATGGTTAAAAATTTATTTAATAAATTATTTTAATAATGATTAAAACATTTTTGAATTTTTTTTAGAAAACATGGTTTTGGAAGGGAAATAGTTTTCATCCGAAGAGAGAAATAAATGCGTTTTCTTTCTAAAAAACAATTATTGAGGTATATTGAGACTTAAAGAGAGTAAAATGAATATAAAACATGTATTCTCATGAAATAAACATAGGATAATAAAATTCATGTGTTTCTTGAGATATTTATCATAATATTTCATCATTGTAAATATAATCATAAACAATCCCAATAAATGATGATATTGTATCATAAAACTCTTAGCACTTTGGTAACATTGAATCGTAATACCAACGAAAGAGATATCCTAAAATGGATATGTAAATCAGAATAAATTTTAGGATAATAATCATAAAATATATTCTTGGGTAGTATAAACACCACATAAAAGAAATATGTGGTGAATATGACATGTGTATTATAGAAGTAAAAAAGTGAGGCGGAAATCACTTACCATTTTAGTAATATTTTGAATCATAAGCCCCAATAAATAATAATGACGATTATAAATTTAAATATATTTAAAATAAATCTATTAATGATATAACATGTAAAATGTCAAGTATATACACCACAAAAAAGAAATGAGTGGTGAATTTTCATATGTCTCCTAAAAATAAAAGTGAGACTAGAAATCCCTTACCTAAAGTCTAGAATTACTTCATACACATTGAAACATCCTATATAATAAATATAAGTTTATTATATATATATATATATATATATATATTATAGAATAATAATAATATATATTATACCATATATTATTTACTTATGATCATTTTTACCCATTTATTACCAATTCCTTGTTAAAATCATGTTTCGGGTAACAACCAATTTGTTTTTAAGATATGTTTTGATTTGTTATTTCCATTCCTCTTACATTGATCATAGTTACATATAATAAAGAATAATAATCATGAAATAATAATCATATTTATTCATCAATTATACTTTAAATACTAATCATTAAATATGGTTTTGAGAAATGAATTATGTTACGATCATAAAGACGATTGGTCGTACGTATGCATGAGTAACATTTCTATTTTTCAATAATAATTATATAAATGAGGTAGGTTATATTTTATATTTAATGAAATATAATAATATCATAAATAAAATAATATTTATTTAAATATACTATATTTCAACCATGTGGTGTAATGATGAAGAGAGAGTCACATCGCTTCTTGAATGTGGTAGTCCACACATACACAGACGATGTGATCATATTTAAGTGATGGAAAAGGTAAAATAAAAAATGATATATTATCTTTTAATAAATTTAATTATATAATTAATATCATAATTATTTCTTGTATATCACATATATTCATTAACTCTATCCTTATTATCTTCCATGTAAATTGTTAGTAAAAAATGAATCACATCACTTCGTGAGGTGGTAGTCTGATGTACACATGAGTTACATTATCATATCCCATATATAATAAACATTAAATAGTTATATATATGATATAATGACTATAGAGAAATAATTATATAATAAATATCATATATATACTTTATATCCATCATAATACCCAACCATGAGAGGTGGGAATGGAAAAAACGAATGACATCGGTTCACAAGGTGGTAGTCCGCAATACACACGAATGATGATTTCGTAACACATTTGATAAAAGAGAATATGAATATAGGATATTAAATTAACATAAAAATATATAAGTATATAGGATATACTTATATTATTATATTGTAAGTTTGAGGATACAATTGAAGGTGTAAAAATATTAAATAAAAGGAAGGATATTAGTGAAGACGATTACCTTCGCTTAGAAGAGCCTCCTTTTGATCTCTTATTAAAGACCCAAATGTGGGTGTTTAAAGAAGAATTGAATCTATAAAACATATATAAGTATTTTTGGAGGTATGTTTTAAGTTTTTGGATAAATATATGTCTTTATATGTGTGATTAAGTGAAGGGTGGTGGTGGCCTTTTATAAGTGGGGGAAAGGAACCCACTTGGAAACTACTTGAAAATTTTCCAAAAAAATCCAAAATGATAAATCAATTCACATGAAAAAGGATAAATAATGACCCTATATTATAAATTTTGAAGTATAATATTGATATATTTCTCACTAATAGATATATATATATATTTGGGTTATTTTAAACCCATATATTTTCAGTTTAACCCCATGTAAACCCAATTTTACCTTAACCGTGATAAATATTTCTTACTGTTTTCACTATTAATTTTGGAAAAAACTAATTAGTGATAACTATATAATATAAATTATTATTATTACAAAAAATTTAATCTATTTTTCCAAATTACATTCATATAATTGAAAATTTTTAATTTAAAATTAATCCCACATACTCGATGAGAAAACAAGTTTTTCAAAGATAAAATGTTCAAAAGTTATAAAGTTTTTGTATAAAAATTAAATATGAAAATGATTAAAATAATATAAATTATATTAAAATATATATAATTTAACTAATTTTATTTTAAAACTAGTTTAAAATATAATTTAACTTTATTAATAATTTAAATGGAAATTGAGTTTTTAATTAAAACTCAGTATTTTAACTATTCATCAAAAAATTAATATTTTCAAGAGATTATAAAAATGTAACCCTAATTTAATTTTGATATGATGATAAAAAAATGAAATTTATTTTTAAAATAAATTTTATAAAGTTTCAAAAATTAGTTTCAAAATAATTATGAAAAAGGCGACAAAATTGCTTTTTAGAAATACACAGTTTTAGGCATAAAATTGGATTTATTATTATCTCTAATTTATAAAACACATAAGATGAATGCTAAACATTTTATTGAACATATAAGATATAAATTTCATTAAAATCTATCACATAATGATTTTTTTAATTTATTGAGGTAAAATTTGTTTGTTTTCATACAAATAGTTTTTTAGAAAAAGATATCCTTATTTTCAAATAGTTTTAATTTTCATTTCAAATTAACTGGAAACCAGAAAATTAATTTAATATATTTTCATAATTTAGTTAATCTTATTCATACACACCATTCCAACAGATAGATGATAACTATAATATTAAATAATAATTTCTTAATAGTAATCTATGTTTCATTTAAATTCGACATTACATGAAACGTGAGAAAAAATATATATTCTATGTAATAAAAAATAAAATCAGTGTTGCATGAAATGAAAAAATATAGAAAATATTAAATTTATTTGAAAAAAAAATATTTCACAAAATCTCAGGGTTTTACATTCTACCCCATAAAAATGAATTTCACCCTCGAAATTCATCTCGGCCATTTAAGGTTTATCATTTCAAAAATTCCTTTATAGAAACCCACATGAAAAAAAGGTTAATAAAACAACCTCTTGAAAAAGATAAAGGGATATGAAAATTCATATATAATAACACATTATATGTTTCTATATTGGAGAACATAGATGGGAATTGAAGATATGAACATAAAAGAAAGTTGAAAAAAATTATAGAGAGTGATAGAGATCATTGATCGCAAGAAAGTGGGTTATTAAGAGAAGGTAAAACCATAAAACCATAAATCAAAGAGGCATAAAAATGTCATTGTTTTCAACAACAATTATGATAACATGATTTTTTTTATTTTAAGATCATTTTCCTAATGTTGTGGAATTCCTTTTCTATCTAGACTAAGAACATATGAAAATGTACCTACTTGATATATTTTTATTTCATTGGCACAATTTCATCCTTTGGTTGTGTCTTGATCAATTCCCACTTCATATATTACTATAAAAAGAATAATTTTTTTCATGTATTAAGCACTATATATAATCCATTAATGAATTATAAGTCATTCCATACATATCTAGTTTAAAAAAAGTTAACATTGGTTATCCAATATGGATAAACCTTTATATAGTTAAGTAATAAATTAATATCAAAAACCTCATCCAAAGTTAATATTAAACCACTTTATAAATGGTTAACCTTATGAATGTTCCAAAATTTTAAATTTATAAATAAGGTTAATAAATATCATGAACTCAACATTAATCCTCCAAATATGATTAAGAATATCTTAATGGTAACATGCCAAATATGCGAATACCTTGGTCATATATTATCCTAAAGATTTATAATAACCTGAATTACTATAAAGCCTAATTGAAAACATTCATAATTCCACATTACTTAAATAAAACCATATATTATTGAACATATTTCATAGATCCAATAATGTTTTAAATTCCATCAATGATAACGTAAACCACTTTTTAAACAAATCCTTTATCATTTTTGAGGTCATCAATACTATCCAATTTAATTTATCCATACCAATCATCTATTTATACAAACTAAACACCATTTTCTCAACATTAGGAACATATTAAGGGTTATCCTCCCTTAATCATGTGTTTTTATAAAATATTACCTTTCCATTACATCTATTTTTTAGTACATTAGTAATATTCAACATATCCTTTCATATCCTTTATGAAAAACTTATAATAAACAATCCTCACATATTTCATGATTCATATAACATAATCCTTTAATTATAATACATTTATAACTTAATCATCTCACTTATTCCTCAAACCATTAATTCGGATTCATCATCTTATTCTTGAACACTTGTTTCCTTTCATATGTTATTTATAGTCACTTCATCACCAACAATATGACCATTACTCATACAACATTAATGATTTTCTTTATGAGCTTTCCCCTTAGGAATTCGATTTTCATACTACCCATACTTTACACATTTAAAACATTCAACCATCGATAATACCTTAGAGTGACAATTATTACCATCCATTACATTGACTAAACTATTCATTTTTCATTTGCAATTACATGTTTTGCGACCTTCTTTTACATGCCCAAAACATATTCTCATCCCTTTGAGAAATTCCCTTGAGTGATTATTTCCATATTATCAATATATAGGAAACAAAATCTTCTTTTCTATATGGTCTCCACTACCTAATATCCCAGTGAAATATATCCCCAAATTCTTTGTTGAGTTTGAGAGTTGGTTAAGGTGCACGTTTCTAATGATGTTCTCTAATAGATTATTAGTAATAATCATAATATCCTTCGCTCAAATCATCATCCCATTTGGATTCTCATCAAAAAATTATCTATCACATTCAATGTTAACCCACTTCCTTCTAGTTACCATCATTGAATAAAACAAAAAAGAACAGTGTGAGAAATGATAATCATAATGGATGACCACATAGTCTAAAAAATAATTTATTGAAGGTTTGAATCAATATGCCTTATTTTAAATATATGACACCTTAGGTTTAACATAGTTTATCCATGATCATAATTTGTTAAATCCATCATGATTGTTAATAAAGATATTGTGAATTTATAAAGCATATCCCCTAAGATTATTAAACCAAGTGTGAAGCAAGGCCCATTGACGTTCACTAGGCGGCGATCAATGTAACACCCCAAGAATCCACATTACACTTCTCTTGGAATAATACAATAGCATGTGTTGTATACAACTTCGAGTTCTAACACACCACAAACAATCAAACTAGACGTTATGAATATTAATACCCAATTTTTAAGATTTTATAAATTTTATCTTTCAAAATGGACTTCATTTTTGGATTCAGAATATCAATATTATCTTAGGGTAAATTTTATTTTATTTTTCTGAAAACTTTCAAATTTTGATGAATAGTGAAAAACACTGAGTTATAATTTAAAACCGAATTTTTTATTTAAATAATTATTTATTTTATTAAAATTTATTGTAGTTTAAAATAGATACATAATACCTATATAATTTCAAATTCAATGGAGTCAGTTTATAATAATTTTAGATATATAAAAATTTTATTGAACTTTTTACCATCTTTTACCCACCTCCTACGAGCATTTGAAAATATACATAAAACTTAATTTTACCACTTCTGTGAGTTGAATTTAAAAAATCCTAGAGAAATGGTTGATATCAGTAAGTAAAATGTGGCTTAATAAGATGAAAATAATTTTTGGTGAATAGTAACTTTTTACTTTTATTTACCACGGTTAAAAGTCGATAGGGTAATTAAGGATAAAAATGATATTATTACTACCATAACATATATCATAAATATATTGGATAAGTGTAATTCAACCAAAAACAACCTTAGAAATAAAATATGATCCTTTAGGTCCACTTGTATTAGATTAGGACATTTATTATTATTTAATTCAAAGAAGAGTTAAAAGTGTTAAATTCAAATTTTAATAACTAAACCACTTTTAATATAGGGTTACACATAATATAAATTAGACTATAAATATTAATTATAAATATAAAAATATTTCCTACATAATGGTATTTTATTTATAATTTTTAGACATTAAATAAGTATATTTATTTATGACACAATGATGATGCAATAATTATCTAATTAATAATATATGAAAATAATTGATATTATAAATATCCAAATAAAGGTAATTTGAGACTTTTTATGAATTAAAATAATTTTATATGTTAATATGACATGTTAGGGTTGGTTATATGAATTTTTTTGAAGTAATAATTCTGTTATAAATTTAGCAAAAACAAAATACCAAATAGAGTCAAAATTGACATAAAAGAGTTTTCAAAACAAATATTATATTATTAATTGATATTCTATTCCTAAAAATCTAAGGTTCAGCCAGAAGACTTATATAATGATATTTTTATCATTAATGAACCACTTGGAGTTATATTAAAAGTTTATAGTAAGTTTATGAACCATATAATATAAAAATACAAAGAGACATGGTAAATGTCAAACTATTTAACTAAGAGTTAAATCTAAAAGACAAGGTTAATATGGCAACCCAAACCTATAAAAAACCTATTTTTTGAGTGTTTTTCAACCCATACCCACCTTATACTTTAAATAATTCATTTTTGATCCATTAGAAACCGAAAATAATTTTATTATAAAATAATATTTCTAGCTTTTCCGAAGGTGCCCCTCGCCCTTCTTATAAAAGGGAACTCCCCCTTCTCTCTAATTCACACCTTAAAAGCCTTTTGGATCATCCAAACCTTGCCCAAATACCCTCTAAAACGTAATACATTTATCATATAGGCCTTACTTTAGTCAGAAAGTCAACCTATGGATCCCTTTTTATCAAATCAAAAGGAAGAACCCGAAGAAGAGGTAAATATTTCATCACCTCTTTCAAGTTCCTTTCTTCTTCCACTTCCTCTTTCTTTGTTGTTTCCATTATAAAATAATTACTCCATTATATTCTATATATTGTGATGTTATTATAAATATGATACAACCATATTCATTATTCTATCCATCCTTTGAATGACATGTCACCATACGTGCGTACGTACGACTTACCGTCTCCACGTCATGGTGTAATTGTTATTCAATAAATTATTATTTGGATGTGTATAATAATGATGTGTAATTGATGTAAATAATAAATATAACTTGATAATTATTCCGTATATTTGATATACCATCCAATTATATATTATTTTAATATCAAAATAATGATATTGTCACTCGTGCGTACGTACGGATTACCGTCTCCAAGAACGCGATGAGATTCACTCCCATCGTATCCATTCAAGACTAATTTTCATTAGATGATTAAAAATAATGTTTAAAGACTTAATATCATTCTTAATATGAATAAGATAAATCCTATCCATAACAAACATTACTTATGTAACAAATCATATAAAGGAAAACAAATCAGTTAACACCCGAAACGACGATAATACTAAGATATTATTAACAAAGCAATTTTAAAAGATCATATATGATATCATATTAATGTATATAATTCTTTTATAATTTAATAAAAATTATTTTACCATTATATGGGAGGTTAACCTACCCTCTAACAAGAAAAAGTACATGGTAAGGGCTAATTTCAAAACCTCTTTATTATCCGAGGTTGTTTGTATGTAATTATCTACTGGGACCTCTTTATCATCCACATCCATGTTTCTTAAAAATTTATTTCAACACATTTTTACTATTTACTAGAAAATGGGAAAAAGTCATTTATAACCTTATTTGAAGTTATATGTTTTGAAAGGAATTTTTTCGTCGTTTTCCAAACAAGGTACTTTATGACCTTTTTGACAAAATTAAGGTAACAATGTTTTTTAACTTATACGGTGGGTGTGGATATTTTACACCGTTATAACATCGTCGAAGCATCCCTTAAAATATTATAAGAATATTTTCAAAATTAATGTTTTCTTAAATGATTTCAAAATAGAAAGAGATATTTTTCTAAAAAAAGGTTTTGATTTCATCCATGTCAACATCCTTTGATTGATTTTAAGATTATTTGAAGTTGATTTATTATGATACAAAACGTCCGAATTGTATTGAAGGTTTTGTGATTTGTGTGAATATGGATGTGTTATTTTTATACCATTCATGGTTTATGGATAAAGTATTAACATTTCTTATTCTAGTTTTAATACGAATGTTTATGTTATGTTTAAACATTTTCATATGATAAATGCATTGGACTTAATATGTGATGGGTGGAGCCCGCTATAGCTCCTCAATGCATCGGTAGGTATCACGAGACAAACTAGTGTCTTGGCATAAGGACTTGACAAAATATTATTTGTAGTATTGGCACAAGGCCTTGACTATGTGGTTATGAAATTCTGGCATTATGCATTCTGTCATTATAAAAGTGAATATTGGTATTGCATGTGATTATTCGACTAGTAGAATATCCACGTGAGTAAGTAAATGGAATTATTTTGATTTATATTTTACATATTATGATGAAGTTTATGTTGAAAATGCTTTTGTTTTAGTTTTATACATTACCTTAAATGTTTATGCTTATTTATGAAAGCTTCTACTATATTGTTATCCTTACTGAGCACCAGAGCTCACACCTTTCTATGTTTTATTTTTTCCAATATATGAAGAAATATATTATGACTGACCTGCAGGGATAGTCTATGGGATCTCAGTGTTTTCCATGGAAACAATATTGTTGTAGTTTTCTATTTTATGATGTAATGTAAACCTTATGAATGTATCTAGTACTTCCAAGGCTATTAAACTAATCGGTATTTCGAGACTTGATCTTTTGTGATAATGCCAATGATATGTAATAATGCACTGACTCTAGGATTCTAGGGTCGAGGCATTATAGTTTGTATTATAGAAAGTTTAGTACAAATCTTGGAAACTAGATATATATAAACTCTGATTATAGCACATAGCCATAAGATAGACTTTGAGGATTAGTATAGAAGAACAACCTAGAATTTTGGTATTGTAGAGATTTTGTGAGTTTTCAAAAAAATACATCCCTGTCTAGATACGTGTAGGTAACACTTGTACAAAAAACATTTTTTATGTCGGTTATAATATAACTGACCTTAAAAATGCATTATGTTGATTTATAACGTCGGTTATTATATAACCGATGTGATAAATCAAATATATCACTTTCTCACGTCGATTATAAAATAACCGACATGATAAATCCATTATCTTGCTTTATCATGTTGGTTATAAAATAACCGAAGTGATAAAGCCAATTTTTTACACTGGGTATATAATAACCGACTTGATAAATGAGTTTATCATGCCGGTTTTAAAAAAACCCCACGTGAAAGTTAAAATTTCGAATCGTGCCAATAATGAGATCAATTTTTTTACAACGCGGCATTGAAATTTTCAATTGCGGAAAAATATTTCATATACTTAGAATTTATTTTCAGGAAATTTTTTCTGATTTTTCACATTGGTTATTAAATAACCGACGTAAAAAATAAATTCTTATGACTTTTTCATGTCTGTTATATAAGAACCGAAGTGAAAAATACATTTTTATGACTTTTTCATGACGGTTAATAAATAACAGTTGTGAAAAATTGATAACAAACATGTTTTTAATTTCTTAATCTTCTATTTGATGGGTTCCAGAGATCAAATAGAGTTACAAATAAAAAGTTATAGCCATTAGAATTTGTTCACCTCTAAATGAAGTCTTAAAGAATGTCAACTTCTGATGGCCATAACTTCTGATCTGTAACTCCATTTGAGCTCTGCGACCACTCAAAACGAAGCTTGGATAATTATCTACATGTTTGTAAACATTTTTCAGGACAGTTATTAAATAACTGACGTGAAAAATGGAATGAAAGTTCATTTTTCACGTTGGTTATTAAATAACCAATGTGAAAAAATTTTAAAAACTTGTAGTTAATTTTCCAAGCTTTGTTTTGAGTGGTTGAAGAGCTCAAAAAAAGTTATGGATCATAAGTTATGTCCATCGGAAGTTGAAACTCTTTAAGACTTAATTTAGAGGTGATCAAATTTCAATGGCTATAACTCATGATCTGTAACTCCATTTGAGCTTCGGGACTAGTGAACTAGAAGATTAAGAAATTAACTGCATTTTTGTTATTGATTTTTCACGTCGGTTATTTAATAACCGATGTGAAAAAGTCATAAAAATATATTTTTCATGTCGGTTCTTATATAACCGATGTGAAAAATTCATAAGAATTTATTTTTCACGTCGGTTATATAATAACCGACGTGAAAAATCAGAGAAAATCGCTTGAAAATAAAATCTCAATATACGAAATATTAGGCGGAAATTGAAAATTTCAATGCCGCGTTGTAAAAAAAATTGATCTCACTATTGGAGAGATTAGAAATTTTAACATTCACGTCGGTTTTTTATCACCGATGTGAATGATATGTTTTTTATCCGGCCAACGCAGAATTTGAATTTTTTACAGCGCGAAATCGAAATTTTTGATTGCCGCCTAAAACATTTAATACCGAGTTTTCTTTTACCATATCATTTATATGTTTTAATTATGAATATATGGTTAACATTTTTTACGATCATTTCTTTCAACCATCACCATCCAACCAAGTCGACTCATTTGATCTTCATCATGAATCCAATATTTCTTCTTTTTGTGATCTTATCAAGGTATTTGTTATTATTTTTCCATGATTTTTGTTTTTTATGATTAGTTTTCTTAATTATTATACCATTTAATGATTATTATTTTATTATAATGAATAATAATGTTTTGTATCATGGTAAAACTAAAATTCATCCTTTGGATTCAAAAAATTCTTTTAAGACGAAGTTCTTCACTCCGCGATCTCATCAAGGCATTCATTATTATTTTCCCATGATTTATGTTTTTTATGATTAGTTTTCTTAATTAATATATGATTTAAGGATTATTATTTTATTATAATGAATAATAATGTTTCTTATCGGGGTAAAACTACAAATCCTCCTTCAAATTCAAAAAATCCTTTTAAGATGAAGCTTTCGTTGGCTCGTTCGATGTTTCCTCAGAAAAAAATATAAATTTTTGATAGTCATAACTTTTGAACCGTAACTCCGTTTTAGATCTATGACCTATCAAATCAAAGATCACGAAATTATCTAAAATATGGTTAAAATTTTTCAGGTCGGTTATTAAATAACTGATGTAAAAAATTCCTTTTAACGACGGTTGTTTAAAAACCAACGTGAAAAATAGAGTTCAGTCATCATTTTTTTAAAACGAATGGTTTTCCTGTGGGTTATTTAAAAACCGACATGAAATATAGAGTATTAACGTTATTTTTTTTTTGAAAAATGGATGTTCTTTCAAGTTGGTTTTTAAATAACCAACATGAAAAATTATGGAAAAAATATTTATAACATCGGTTAATAAATAACTCATGTTAAAAAAAATATTTTTAACGTCGCCCGCAAACACGTCGGTTCAAAACTGATGTGAAAAAGAAAAAGTAACCAACGTAAAAAACTGTTTTTATACTAGTTTAGAGGTGGCTCTAGAATAGATGTACCTAGGGGTAAAACCCAAAAACATCGCTTTGAGCTAGACTCGAATGGGAACTCATGCACGACAATGAGCTTTGCTGCACTCTTGGTTACGACACTCCCAGGGGATATGCTTATGATAATTCTCATTTTCTTTACAAAACATTATGAAGGGTTTATGAGTATATACTTCCTTAAAGAAAACATTTTTTATGATTATGTATTATATCCATAAACTGTTCAATTTATGTTTAGTGTTTTAAAAGTTTGGAATTATGTGTTTTGATTCATAAACTAATCCAGTTTATGCCATTTTTTAGAAATGGTGCCTAGTGGAAGGAATGGAAACCATATCAATGCACGTAATCCATGTAAGTATTTACCTCCTACTCAAGATAATTATAGTGGATCTGGTGATGCAACTAGTGCTGATCAGCTAATCACCATACTGGGAAAACTCACTCAGGTTATGAATAATAACCTTACCCATATGGAGCACCCTGATCCGCAGCGTGGAGGATCGATGTTAGATCGCTTCATGAGGAAACAACCATCAACATTCAATGGGGGTAAAAATCCACTAGTAGCTGAGTAATGGGTAAATTCCTTAGAGAAAATATTCTATGTCTTGGGGAGTAGCGAAATGGAAAAATTTGTCAGGGCAGTTTACCGCCTCACTGGAGATCTTGATCAATGGTGGTCATTGATTAAAATCACAAAGGAATATTAGAAAGTATCAAATATGGAAAATAGGTATTTTAAAGAAATTTTCTTAGAAAAATACTTTCCTCGTGACCATCGAGCAGATATGGAAAGGCAATTTCTGAGTCTGAGGCAAAAGGAGGATAAGAATGTCGCAAAGTATGAAGCTAACTTTACAAGGTTAGCGAGGCATGTTGTAGATTATATATGTAACCATGAAGTAATATTGATCATTTATTTGATGGGTTTAATCCATTTATCTGTCGATCATTAGTATCACAATCCTTCTCATCGTATGAAGATATTGGCTCATGTGCTATCAAGAAAGAAAAGGAATATTCTAAGTATTTCGACTTTAAAGCAAAGAAAGAGAAGAAGATATATGCTGAACACTCTGGAAATGGAAATAAGGGGAAGAAGAGAAATGTTGAATATCCATCCTCTGGTAAATGTGGGAATAAAAACCCTGGTACTTTCCTGAAGAGAATGGGAGTTTATTACAAGTGTGGTGAAAAAGGCCACTAAGCTCGTGATTGCAAGGGGAAGAAAGAGGCTGTCGATGTTGAATTCTACAATTGTAGAGAAAGAGGGAATTATGCAAATGAATATCCTAAGATTCAGGGAAACTTACCTCAAAAAAGGCCAAGGGATCAAGGCCAAAATTATTCCATCACTACTACTAAGGTTGAAGCTCTGAAAGACGTAGTGATATGTAATTTAATGGTTTCCTAAAGTTTATAAAATGATTTATTTGATTCCGGATCATCGTATTGTTTTATATATTCCTGGTTTGGTAAGAAAATTACATATTTCCAATTTGATTTAACAAGGGAGTTGTCAGTCAGAACTCCTAAGGAAAGTATCATTGCAATAAAGTATTTTGAATCAGTCCCCATTAGGGCATATAAATGTTCTTTATCTGTTGATATTATCGTCGAACCCGTGATTGAATTTCATATAATCCTCGATATAGATTGGATTTCAAACCATGAGGAGAAAATTTATTATAATAAGAAGGAGGTTAAAATTTTTGATGATGATAAATAAAACCTTATCTTTAGGTAAGAAACGTCACCACCTAATTCTTATCTAGATCCACCCTTAGTAGCTCAACTAAATTCAATTATTGGGGAGGAATAGAATGAAATAACTGTGGGTGAGGAAAATAATGTTCAAATAGAGGATTTACCTATTGTGAAAGAATATGTTGATGTGTTTCCAGAATATTTACCTGGACATCCTCCAGAATGAGAAATTGAGTTTTCCATTGATTTAATTCCTGGTTCAAGGCCCATATCGAAGACCCCTTATAGAATGGACACTATGAAGTTAGTGGAACTAAAGAAACAACTAGAGGAATTGAGTAATAAGGGATTTATTCACCCTAGTGTTTCTCCATGGGGATCCCCTTTCCTTTTTGTTAAAAAGAAAGATGGATCTATGAGTTAGTGCATTGACTACAGGGAGATCAATGATATAACAATAAATAACAAGTATCCCCTACCTCTCATTGATGATTTATTTGACTAACTTCCTAGAGATCAATAATTTTCAAAGATTGACCTTCGATCTGGATATCATCAATTGTGTGTGAAGAAGGAAAAAATTCCGAAAACAGAATTTCGAACCAGGTACGGGCATTACGAGTTCACAGTTTGGCCTTTTGGATTGACTAATGCACCCTCTATCATCATGGATCTAATGAATAGAGTTTTCATGGAATATCTTGATGAATTTTTAGTGGTACTTTTTGATGATATCTTGATATACTCCAAAATCTAAGAAGATCATGAAAATCACTTGTGCATTATCCTAAAGACTCTTAGAATACATGAGTTATATGGGACGTTTAGCAAGTGTGAATTCTGGCTTTAGGAGATTTCTTTTCTTGGCCATATTGTCTCTAAGAATGGAATATCTGTTGATCCTTCTAAGACCAAGTCAATCCAAGAATGTCCAGAACCGACGAGTATAATTGAGGTACGCAGTTTTATTGGTTTAGCAGGTTATTATCTACGTTTCGTCCATAATTTTTCCCGGTTGGCTAACCCATTTTCAAATATCACACGAAAAGGGGTTAAATTTTATTGGACAAAAGAGTGTGAAGAATGTTTTGAAGAACTGAAGAGAAGATTAGTCAATGCTCCTATATTGACTCTACCATTGGTGAATGACGTGTTTGTTATTTATAGTGATGCATCAAATAAAGGACTTGGTTGTTTCCTTATGTGGAATGATAGGGTTATTTCCTACGCATCACGACAGCTAAAAATTCATGATAAAAACTATCCTACTCATGATCTTGAGTTAGCAGCTGTAATCTTTTCTTTGATGATATGGATACATTATCTCTATGGTGAGATATATACCTATCACAAGAATTTGAATTATATTTTCTCATAGAAAGAACTCAACATGAGGCAAGGATGATGGCTTGAACTACTCAAAGATTATGATTTCACTATACACTACCACCCGGGGAAGGAAAATAAGGTGGCAGATGCTTTGAGTAGAAAGGATCATGGAGTTTTGAACAATATGAGAGTTAAAAAGGATCCTATATATATGGATCTAGTAAAGATGGATATGGGAATAACCATGGAAAGTGAAACATCAATGATTTTTTCAAATGGTTTCCAAACCATCTTTACTAGAAAGGATAAAAAGTTCTTAGGTTGATGATGAGTAGTTTCCAAAGAAGATTAAAGTTTTGATTGATGGGATTTTGAGTGACTTCGTATATGAATATGGAATTTTGAAATTTTGGAAGATACTTTGTGTTCCCAATATACCTGACCTAAAAGAGAATTGTTGGATGATGCTCATATCTCCAATTTCTCTATACACCATGGGAGCACCAATGCATGTAATCACCTATGAAGAATTAGAACTGAAACCCGATATGTCTTATTGTGAAGAGCCTATCAATGTTCTTGATACAAGAGAACAAGTGTTGAGAAACCGGACGAGTCGTGTGGTAAAAGTTCTATGGAGAAACCATAAGATTGAAGAGGCAATGTGGGAACCCAAGGAACTTATGATAAAGAACCACCCACATATTTTTATGGAGTAATATTCTAGAAATTTTGAGCATAAAATTATTTGAATGTGGGGAGAATCTAACACCCAAATCTTCCATGGTACACTTCTCTTTGAATAATACAATAGTGTGTGTTGTACGCAACTTCGAGTTCTAACACACCACAACCAATCAAACTAGCCGTTATGAATAGTAATACCCACTTTTTGAAATTTTATAAATTTTATCTTTCAAAATTGACTTCATTTTTGGATTTAGAATATCGAAATTAGCTTAGGGTGATTTTTTGGTATTTTTCTAGAAACTTTCAATTTTTGGTGAACAGTGAAACACACTAAGTTATAGTTTAAAACAGAATTTTTTATTTAAATAATTATTTATTTTATTTAAATTTATATTATATAAAAATATATACGTAATACCAATATAATTTCAATGTAATTCATTAGATCTAGTTTATAATAATTTTAGATATATAAAAATTTTATTGAACTTTTTTACTATCTTTTACCCACCACCTAGGAGCATTTAAAAATTTACATAAAACCTAAAATTACCACTTCTGTGAGTTGAATTTCAAAAATTCGAGAGACATGGTTGATATTAGTGAGTAAAATTTGGTTCAATAAGATGAAAATATTTTTTTTGAATAGTAACTTTTTACTTTTATTTACCACGGTTAAAAGGAAATATGGTAATTAAAGGTAAAAATAATATTATTATTACCCTAACACGTGTACTAATTCTATTGGATAAGTTTAATTTGACCAAAAAACCTTAGGAATAAAATATTATCCTTTAGGTTCACTTGGATTAGATTTGGACATTTATTATTATTTAATTCAAAGAAGAGTTAAAAGTGTTAAATTCAATGTTTAATAACTAAAACATTTTTAATATAGTGTTAAAAATAAGATACATTAGACTATAAATATTCATTAGAAAGACAAAATCATTTTCTACATAATGGTATTTTATTTATAATTTTTAGACATTAAATAATTAAATTTATTTATGACACGATGATGATGTAGTAATTACCTAATTAATGAAATATTAAAATAATTGATATTATAAATATCCAAATAAATGTTATTTGAGACTTTTTATGAATTATAATAATTTTATAGCTTAATATGACATGTTATGGTTGTTTATATGAATTTTTTTCGAAGTAATAATGCTGTTATGAATTTAGAAAAAACAAAATACCAAATAGTGTCAAAATTGACATAAAAGGGTTTTTAAAAAAAATATTATATTATTAATTGATATTCTATTCCTAAAAATCTAAGTTTAGGCCAAAATACCTATATAATGATAGTTTTATCATTAATTAACCACTTCGGAATCTCTTGTAAGTTTATAGTAAGTTTATTAACCATATAATATTAAAATACAAAGAGACATAGTAAATATAAAACTATTTAACTAAGAGTTAAATATAAAAGATAATGTTCATATAGTGACCCAAACTTGTCTAAAACTTATTGGTTGAGTGGTTTTCAACCCATACCTGCCTTATTCTTTAAATAATTCATTTTTGAGCCATTAGAAACCGAAAATATCTTTATTATAAAATAATATTTCTAGCATTTCCTAAGGTGCCCCTCACCCTTCTTATAAAAGGGCACTCCACTTTTTCTCTAATTCACACCTTCAAAGAATTTTGGCTCATAAAAAACCTGCCCAGATACTCTCTCAACCGTCTTACCTTCATCCTAGAGGCCTTACTTTAGTCATAAAACCAACCTAAAGAGCCCTTTTGATCAAATCACTAGGAAGAACCTAAAGAAGAGGTAAATATTTCATCACCATTTTCAAGTTCCTTTCTTCTTCCACTTCCTCTTTATTTTTTTGTTTCCATTATAAAATAATAACACCAGTATCTTCTATATATTATTATTCTATTATAAATATGTTACAACCAGATTCATTATTCTATCCATCCTTTGAATGACATGTCACCGTACGTGTGTACGTACGACTTATTGTCTCCACGTCGTTGTGTAATTGTTATTCAATACATTATTATTTGGATGGGTATAATAATGATGTTTAATTGATTTAAATAATAAATATAACATGATAATGATTCTGTATATATGATATACCATCCAATTATATATTCTTTTAATATCAAAAGAATGATATTTCCACTCGTACATACGTACGGATTACCGTCTCCACGAACGCGATGAGATTCATTCCCCATCATATCCATTCAAGACTAATTTTCATTAGATGATTAAAAATAATTTCTAAAGACTTAATATCATTATGAATATGACTAAGATACATCCTATCCATAAAAAACATTACTTACGTAAAAAAGCATATAAAGGAAAATGAATCAGTTAACACCTGAAATGACGATAATTCAAAGATATTATTAACAAAGCAATATTAAAAGATAATATATGATATCATATTAATGTACATGATTATTTTATAATTTAATAACAATTATTTCACCATTATACAGGAGGTTAACCTACCCTAGACCAAGGAAAAGTACAATGTAAGGGTTAATTTCACAATCTCTTTATTATCTGAGGTTGTTTATACTTAATTATCTATTGAGACCTCTTTATCATCCACATCCATGTTTCTTAAAAATGTATTTCAAAACATTTTTAATATTTAATAGACAATGGGGAAAAGTCATTTATACCCTTATTTGACCTTATATGTTTTGAAAGAAATCTTTCAGTCATTTTCCAAACATGGTACTTTATGACCTTTTTGACAAAATTAAGGTAAGAATGTTTTTTTAACTTATACGGCATGTGCGACTATTTTTCGCCATTATAACATCGTAGAAGCTTCCCTTACAAGATTATAAAAATATTTTCAAAATAAATTTTTTCTTAAATGATTTCAAAATATAATAAGATATTTCTCTAAAAAAGGTTTTGATTTCATCTATGTCAACATCCTTTGATGGATTTTAAGCTTATTTGAAGTTGATTTATTATGATACAAAACTTCCATATTTTATTGAAGTTTTTTTGATATGTTTGACTATGGAAGCATTATTTTTACCACATTCATGGTTTATGTATAAAGTATTGACATTTCGTATGCTAGTTTTAATATGAATGTTTATGTTATGTTTAAACCTTTTCATATGAGGAATGCATTGGACTTAATATGTGATGGGTGGAGCCCGCTATAGATCCTCGATGCTTTGGTAGGTCTCATGAGACAAAATAGTGTCTTGGCACAAGGCCTTGAAAAAATCTTATTTGTAGTCTTGGCACAAGTCCTTGACTATGTGGTTATGAAAATTTGGCATTATGCATTCCGTCATTATGAAAGTGGCTATTGATATTGCATGTGATTATTCGACTAGGAGAATATACATGTGAGTAAGTAAATGGAATTATTTTGATTTATATTTTCCATATTATGATGAAGTTTATGTTGAAAAGGATTTTGTTTTAGTTTTATACATTTTCTTAAATGTTTATGCTTATTTATGAAAGCTTCTCCTATATTGTTATCCTTACTGAGCATCTGAGATCACCCCTTTCTATGTTTTATTTTTCCAAGGATGCAAAGAAGTATATTATGACTGAACTATAGGGATAGTCTATGGGATCTCATTGTTTTCCGTGGAAACAATATTGTTTTAGTTTTCTATTTTATAATGTAATGTAAACCTTATGAATGTATCTAGAACTTCCAAGGCTACTAAATTAATTGGTCTTTCGAGACTTGATCTTTTGTGATAATTCCAATGATATATAATAATGCACCGACTCTAGGCTTTTGGGTTAGGGGTGTTACAATCAAGTCTAGTTTAATGTAGCATTTTCAGAGTTATTTCCCCTAGGTACCTCTACTCTAGAACCACACCAACTTGTAGTATCTAGATAGAGATGTAATTTATTTGAAACCACTTTCTCTATCCTTTACAAAAATTCTAGTACATTTTCCTATACATTGACTCATCCTTAGACTTATCCTTAGAGATATCCCTAGAAAAAACCTTAAAAATATCCCTAGGTATCTCACTAAAGTTTTCTCATCCAAGTTTTAAAAGGTTAAATAAACCTTTCCTTTGATACCAACTATAGAGAACTGAGCTTTTCATACTTGGATATTATATCTTTTTAAATGAATGATTAATATATTATATAATAAAACACCTGAGTACTGTAACAGATTAGTGTATTTGGAGACTAGGTACACAATCTTATAAATTTGTGAAATATCTTCAACACCTCCCATAAATATATTCCCCTTTATTACTCTTCACACAAATTCCCTACTTAAAATCTTTATTCATAAATTAATGAAAGGAAACATAAGAAAGGGTGAGTTTAAATGCCCAGTAAGGGTAAATAAGGGAGATGCATAAGTATAACATGATCATAATGGTATGAGAACATGATCATAACATTTGAAAACAATACCCTGCATATCAAAGATCATAATATTGAGTCATTGAAAAAATACTGGATGTTTATAAGACATGAATCATAAGGGAATCAAAGAACACGAGACATGATAGCATAACATTGGTAAAATACGTAGATTTGTTTTTATGAACTAGGCCATGATTCTATTTTATCCAACACCCGACCTAGTCTGAGATAAGGATCGAGAGGCATTCTCGATACTCCCAGGCTAGTGACTAGTATTGGGAATCAAAATCATAATAGTAGGAATAATTTATCCCAATACAAGACATGATCAAAAATACTAAAAACTGAACATTAATAAATATATGAACTGATCTAGGTACAACTGCAACTTAAAAAATATGAAAAATATAAAATGAAACTAAAACCAAGACGAAGACAACATGATATCCATGTGGCCTCTTGGTAAACAACAACTAAAATAACAACCTAATATAAAGGTTAACTAAACCATAAACTTGAACTTGGAAAAAAACATAGGTATACCAATGCCAAGTGGAACAAGTAGGGTGTGATAATATAACAGCTCAGTAGGTAATCACCATATATTACATGAATTTCCTTTCCCAAAACACTCCATAACCCCTAGTTTAAAACACATTTGTAAAATAGAGTTTTTATCATTTTAAAGAACCAAACAAAGATTCTCAGAATTCCCCTTATTAAAATAAAAACACACACTAATTTCCTTTTTTCAAAAAGTTCTCCATTCTAAAAATAATTTCACAGCAAAAATACAAGAGGAAACTCATGCTAGGAAACCACGGGCTATGCTTCAAATGAATAAAGCTAGTCAAGAAGGCATAAAACAATATGACTAATAAAAAATGAAACAGAAGTAAATCAGGAACATACAAATATCCAATCATGGGAATTTCCTAAAAATATTTAAAATAAATCCCTATATGTACTTAGTTTAGAATCACCTTTTGGCGTATAGTGTATCTCCATATTCAATAACCAACTGGATGCTCTAAACTAGCCAATCCAGTGGTACATCCAACATAGCCTCATCAAATACATGGGGTACCAATCTATATAATTAGGGTTAACAAGAAAAAATCCCTTGAACCTCTATATGACACCGAAGAATCCCATGATAATATTTCTTGGTGAATTGGGAGGTCCTCACACATATGGTTCAACTAAAACCCACTACCACCGTGCTTTCCTTTCCCAAACACCAAAACCACCTATATGACGAGACACTAATTGGAGGATCAACCATTGGGGTTTACATATCAAATAAATCCATTCACAAGTTACAACTAGGCCTTTACATCACATAACTTTCAAATCATTTTTCCAAACCATTATAAAATACCAACTTGGCCTTCATGTCATGTCACATAAAAACCAAATTTATAAAAACAAGATAAATCAACCATAGGGCCTTTAAAATTTTAAATCCAATTCCATTTTTAAAAGAACATTCTCAAACCATGGTGAAAACACACAACGCGAAAATTTCCAAATGGTCAATTACACCATTTAGTTTCCCAAACAAACCTCAATGTTCAAAATGGACCAAGCCTTAGAGAGAACATTTGAAACCACATTTAAATTAAATAAAAGTACCAAATGACTATTTATAATCAAAGGGACTATTTTAAAACAATAATATCTTGAAATAACCATTTGATTTTAGTAAGAAGATAAAAGAAATAAGAAAATGAGAGTGATCCTTTGAAAAAACCACGGTTCAAGGAAACATCATTCTCAAGGGCCATTGTCATTTATCTTCCAATCCCTATGTACACCCCATGAACATATGGATGTTTCAACATTCAATTAAACTCTTAATGTATCCATGAAACCATAAAAAAAAAAATTTTTATGAAACATCCCTTTATTTACTACTAACACAACAAGCCACACATAAGCATCACACCATAATGTCATCAATTCACACACACAATACCCAATTCAAAACCCAAACACAATTCCAAAACATAACCAAGGTAAAACACCACCTAAATCCCCAATTTAACTTTAAAATATCAATTGAAATTTTATAAAACATCTAGTGTACATATATATATATATATATATAAACATAATTAAATAAGCCTTTTGAAAAAAACTTCCACCAATTTTTTCCAACAAGAAAACACAATACCAAACCAAAAAAACATATCACAACCATACGAAACACATTTATAAGTTATTTAGAAACACACAAGGATCAAATGGATTGTTATGGAAAGGAAATGGATGGAAACACCTACATCAATGATATGAGAAAGAAACAAAACTTAGGGAGAAGGAAAAATACACCCAATAGACAATTCACAGACCCTAGAAACAAAATAAATAAACCCACACATAAACACTAACCCTTAGGGTATGTCCAAGAGATATTCCACTAGAGAAAAACTAAATGACAAAAAGATAAGGAAGATGATATGATAAAATCAACTAAAAACTCAAAAAAAAACTTACCTATGGACCTTTAAAGAGCTTCAATAGAGGAAGAGAATCAAGGGAGGGGGTATCATAAAGCCCCATGCTGTTCTTTGGTTGAGAAAGGGAGGAGAATCCTGAATTGAGGTTAAAAATGAGAGGGTCAAAATTAGAATTTCACAATTTTAATGACCTAGGAAACTCACACGATTTAGTCGCCTGGTTTGAAAAATCGTGCACCAACCATGCACACCCTATTGGGGAAGAGGGTCACCTTTCATGGTTTGGATGAATAGTTTGGGAAACCATGTGCCAACCATGAAAAATTACAATGTCAAAACTACATAACCCATCATATGGTTTCCGTATAGTTTCCTTTAACCATGCACAAACCATGAAACATTCCCCATACACCAACCTTAAAGACACATGGTTTCCCCTAGACCCCACATAGTTTAAGCTAATCTATGTTCAAACTGTGAAAGAAGAAAATGAATTGGAAACATATTCTGCCTCAACATGCCACATGGTTAACCTCCAAACCTTGAAGACAAGCTGTGCATAGTCCAAAAAGCCACCCAAAACTCTAAAACTCAAAAATTCAAATCGAGAAATCAACCCAATTCTTGAAAAAAAAGAATCAGATCCAAGAAAAGAATAAAATAAAGGAAATATTGGGATGAGGTGGGAAATTATTCCCACCACAAACACTTTCTTCCCCTAAAAAGTCACCCAGCTAAATGATAAACCAAAGCTTAATCCAAAGACCAAATAAAGATGACTAAAACCATGAACCACACTTCATAAGTCACACCCATCCAATTATAAGGAAAATTACAATGAAGAGAACCTGGGAGAAGGTTCTCCCAACAATAAGAATCTAACTATCATGATCAACATTAAAACTCCCAATGTGGTGACACTAACATGGGAACTCCCAACATGAACCAAAAATACCCAAAAAAAGTGGAACCCCATGGAAGGAACTCAAACCAAATAGTAAAAATTCCCACAACTCATCAAATCCACAAGATTAAAGAATTTCCAAAATGGGCATGACCAAGAACTATGAGAAATATACAGAAAGGATTAGCACATCCAATAGAAAACAACCAATTCAAGAACTCGCATATAGATAAGCATAACCACTAAAATTAAATTAAACCATTAAAATTTTGTAACAAAATAAGTAAACACAATAGTATAAAAACTAGAATAGTGAAACTTCAACCATCTCCACTCCAACTCTAGAGACAAATTCTTGGATAATTACTCCACCACACCCATGATTCTCGACTGTGTGAAGAGATTCACTATGAGGCCTATATCTGGATCCCTAATGTCTTGAAGAATCTATTGCTCTACAATCAAGAGATGACATCCTCTAATCAAGACTTCTTCCTTGGGAAATGCTTCTTACAAAACTTTTCCAGATGACCCAAATAGATACAATGACGACATGCTTTCATAGGATTACAATAATAAGACTTTGAATGCCCGAACTTACCATACTGAAAGAATACATGAGGAAGGTTCAAAAAATGGAAGGCTAGACCCAATGAAAGAGGTTTCTTAGAAATAGGATCCTCTGGCATACACTTTTCTCTAGATGGGTAACCTTCACATGTGCTAAGAATGAATGGTTCATCAACCACCACCGATTTTGTTCTAGGAACTATCTCACCTATGAATGCCTCATCCACCATCTTCTTGAAATGGAATTTATTATATGAGAGGAATCTCTCCTTGATCTCTAGTTTTAGACCCCAAATAAAAATAGGAGATTTTAGTTGATCCTCTAGCACTATCTCTAAAGGGAAAAATACCATCCCTATGAAATTATCAGCATAATCCTTCACTATACATTGGCCTTAATGAATAGTAAACATCTATACCACCTTCCTAGTATTCACCTATTCTAGTATAAACCATCATAAGAATTTGGTCTTATAGACTTTCCAAGACGTACCATCTTATAATGATGTTAGGAAGACCAACTTCGACAGGTCCAGATATGGTCCTTCAAATGAGATCAGAAAAAAATTAACTCTAATAGATTCAGATGTTCTTAATGATCTAAAAACATACTCAATTTCCCCAAGACATTCTATTGACTCCCACTGACCTAGATCACTAAGGATTATAGAAAACAATAGAAATGAAGCAGAAACTAAACATGACCCACTTGAAATTTTGGGGATCTTTCTGGGTGAAATATTTTGAACAACATCATAACATAAAACTAAAATCAACATCAACCCAAACATAGCCTAAAGTCCATCCCCAACCAAAGAAACCAACTCATAATCCAAACAACAAAACAAAACCAAAACCCTTTTTCAAAAACCACCATTTCCATTCCAATTACAAAATTTCCTTCTTCTAAAGACACTTTCCAAATTCCAAAAACCAATTTTCCAATCCAACCCGAACATAAAATTAATTTTTATAAAAAACTCATGCTCAAAAATCATTTTTCATTTTGAAAACTTATTTTCTAAAAACCATCTCACTTTTGAAAGACCATTTTTCCAAAAATCATTTTTCCCTTGAAAATAAACCCACACTGGCCAAAAACAAACCAAATCACAACTCATGCCAAAATCCTCGAATGTGGAACTAGTGTCCATGCATAACCCAATGACATGGTTAGTGGGCCTTTCCCTAATAAAACACAAACCACAAAGAGAAAATTGAACCATGCACTCTAACTCCATATGGGTCACTACTCCATGTGATATCACAACATGACATAGGATTGGCCCTATTGTCATTCCCTATCCAAATAACCAAAAAAAGAGAGATAAAAACTCAAATCCTAGACTACCCTGGGAAACTCAAGGTTCAAAATGAGCAAGGGTTTATGAAGTCCTTCTCATACCTACCTCTCGAGTCCCGAAAATCTAAATCTCCAATTTACCTGACGCCCCCAAGTAATAAAGGGCTGCTCTGATATCATTTTTTCATTAACCAGGCTAGATTTCTATCCAAATCGACACCTAACCCGACCTGAGATAAGGCCTGAGAGGCATTCCTAATCCTCTTGGGCTATATAATATCACAAAGCATCAAAGTCATTATAGTGGGAATGGTTTATCTCAAGATATTCCACGATCAAAATACTAAAAAATGAGCACACATAAAAATCCAACAAATGAACATCAATAAATATATAAATTGATCTAGATAAAACTGAAACTAAATTACAATGAAAAATACAAAATGAAACTAAAACTAATCCAAAGACAACCCGATATCCACTTGACCTCTTGGTCACCACCAACCACAAGACCAACCTGTTCCAAAGGTGAAACAAACTAGAAACCTGGACTTTCAAAATAGCTTGGGTCTACCAACATCAAGTGTCACAAGTAGGGTGTGAGAATATAACAACTTAGTAGGTAATAACCATAAATTATATGAATTTCCTCTAACAAAATATTCCATAAAAACTAGTTTGAAACACATTTATAAAATATATTTTTTCTCATTTTAAATAAAAAAATGAAGATTCTCATAAATTACCCTTTTAAAATCAACACACACACTAATGTCATTTTTAAAACATTTCACCATTCCAAAAAGAAATTCAAAAACAAAATCTAAGAGGAAACCCATTCCAAGAAACCAAGTTATATGCTGAAAATGAATAATGTTGGTCAAGAAGGAATAAACCAACAAGACTAATAACAAAAATTCAATAGGATTAAAGTAGGAACATATAAATATCTAATCATGGGAATTTTCTAAACATATCTAGAATAAATCCCTAGATTTACCCAGTTCAGACTCACCTTCTGGCATATGGTGCAACTCCATAGTCAATAACAAAGAGGCCACTCTAAACTATCCAATCTAGTGGCATGTCCCACCCATCCTCCTAAAATATAGGGGGTACCAACACATATAATCGGGTTAAACAAATTTAGAAACCCAACTTTTTCTTACATTTATATTATATAATTTTAATGATAAAAAATAAAATAATTACATGACTAGTATCTAATGGTTTAGTGTCTTGATAAAACTGGGACCATACATAACATTTAAAAATTAAAACATAAACATTTATTTAAATCCTTATTCTATAGATTATTATTGTCCCTCGTGTTCTCCTTAGTACAAGTAATCACTTTAGGATATACATAAAAAAGAGGTGAGCTAAAATCCCAGTAAGAGGATAGATAATAACATTAAATAATATTACATGAGGAAAACATAATAATAACATCATCATGATAATCAAGAGAGGAATCATAGATAAAGGCATAAAATGTGATAATGCACAAAAATTAAATATCACGTCTTAGTGGTCAACTACCACACATAGTTGTGAACAAAGCTAAAATTATGTTCATGCATATTTGACTTTTATCATCAGATAAATCAAATTACCCAATTAATTCCTCCAATGGATTGAAGGCCTTTATTCTTTATTTATTTTTGATAATCTACCTTTCAATTGGTGAGGTGGAACACTTACAAGGCCCGTAGGCGTAAGTATTATATGGTCAATATGACTTATAGGAATTCATTGCCTGTAGGCTTCAAATATTATATAAAACCCATAATAACTACTTGGAACTGCTCCTCCCTAGCATCTTCATCATGAAATTAGCTCTCCAGCTTCGCATAGCTATTTGGCTAGGCTTTCCTATGCATGCACAGGCTTGTCCCGATGGTAGATGTCATACCCTCTCATTCTTGCAATCCGTTTAGTTTCTACTATGGTGAAGGCTCCTTGATCATCCTCCTTCTGAAGCTTTTTCCTTTTAGGTTGTCTGTTTTTCATCTACACTTAAGGTGGCTCGAAGGCCTTGAGGTGGCCCTGAAGGCCTTACTGACCCGAAGGCTTGGGTGGCCTGAAGGCCTTAAAGGACTTAGGGACTAAATTGGTGGCCTGAAGGCCCAAACAGGGGAATATTTATGGCTGCTATAGTGCCAAACAGTGCTTTCTATAGTTCCCTCTATGGTACCTTCTATAGTACTACTACAAATACCTACTACAGTACTACTACAATACCTTCTACAGTAACCAGAAAATTAGCCTCCGCCTGGATTTGATCCTGGGTCTCCTGGATGTACATAAGGAGTCCTTACCAACTGGGTTGAGGCTCATGTGAAAATTAACCAATTAATTGGAGTGCAATATAAGTCTGGGTGCACCCATCACATCATAACATTTACATTACGCTATATAATTTCGGGTGTACCCGTCACATCATAACATTTACATTATCATGCATTCCATATATAATGTATATCAATATTGGACATAAAATAACCCATGTAAAGGAATGTTTTTAATTTCATAAATCATACATTCATAAAATTTGGGTTCCGACATTAAATATGGAATAACATACTTGATATATGAATCATTAACCTTTAGTAAAGAAGAAACAATCTCAAGAAGTAAAAGGTGTTTTTTTGAAAGAAGTGTTCTTTTGGAAAACATTGTGTTTGTCATAAACTCAATTAAAAACATTTATATCCCATAAAAGGTAAGATAATGATTAAGAAATTATATTTATGTAATATCCATACAGAAAATGTGGTGAAAGAGGGAAAACCCAAAGAAAGAGAGTTGGGTTTGAGAAATCCCCTTACATTATGTCCGAATGATTTATTCACTTTAACATCTTGTATAATCACATTATATTCATTAATTAACAATTAAAGAACCATTTATACCCGAAGTTGATTCATTGTGGTTTTATAATGTTCATTTATTTCCTTTTATATGAGTTATAGAGTTTAATTTCATTATTCAGGAGCATTCATTTTCATGATTTTCATGATTGGTTTGCTCGTATAAAAGTATGGAAGTTCATGTAAAATGTGGATAAATATATATAATTATTATTATATGTTATTAATGATATTATAGAAGTTTTAATGATCTTATAAATAATTTGGTTATATTTTTGAGGATGAATTATTAAATAAAAGTTAATGATCATCGTTTTAGTTAATTTTGGCGGGTTTTCGATCACAATAAATTTGTTTTGTTCTATCATTTAGTATTATGTATAAATGTTACTTCCAAAATATAAAAATTTATATAAAATAAAATTTAGATTTATTTTCAACCATTTAATGGTATTATTTACATCCTTGAAGCCATTAAAGGAAAATTAAAGTGAATCACCCACGATGTTGGTAAATTGACATATTATAAGCTACAATTCATTTTTAGAATAAAAGAGAGAGAGAAAATATTTTGATGATATATATTCCATTAACACGATAGAATTAAAGTATATCAAACATAATAGAGTTATCATGTCATTTGGATAAGATAAGGTGAAGATAATAGAATAAAATAAATGAAATTGAAATTAAATTAAAAGAATAAGGAAGAGGATTTTACCTCTTGGATTTATCCTCCTTGAGAACCTCCTTAGGGAAAAGGGTTTGGTCTTTTGACGAGACCCTGAGATCCGGGACATGGGGAAGGGGCTAGGGAAGAGTATGGGTCAAGAATTTAGGAAAGTCACAAATCTTGAGAAGACTAAGGAGAATATGGTGTGAGGGTTGGTATTTATAGTGGAGTAGAGGGGTGTTTTTCCATTATTTTAATCATTAGTTTATTATTTTGGATTAAGACTATGAATAGTTTAATAACTGTCACAAATAATTTTAAAATAAAGTAGTTAAGTTATAGATTATGGTGCTTACATCAGCAATGAATCAATGAATAATATATTTAATTTATAATGTATTTATATCATAAATTATCATATTTTACCATTCACCAAACATTAAAGTATTTTAAAAAATACCATAAAATAACCCAAAACATTTTTAGACATGTATAATTAAAAAATGAACTCTATTTTATTAAAATAATATTCTAAATATGATTAATTTAATTTTTAATTAAAATTATCATTTAATTGGAAAATACAGCTTTTAAAATTATAGCATATTTTATAACACTTTGAAAAATTAATTAAGGTATCATAAAATTATCCTAAAATCATAAAAAATAAAAATATTAATTTATGGATACATTTTATGAAAATACATTTCCTTTTAAATTATTAAATTAATCATAAAATTGTAAATAAATATTTATGACTTACAAAACTTGGAACATGTAATTAATAATTTTTAAAACATTTATTTACTTAGAATATGATATAATTATAACAATATTTTATTTATAAGATTCCTAAATTTTATTTATACATTATGGGTGAGGCTACTATTCATTTGTATGATTTACTATTTATAAGGTTCATATTACTGTTCCAAATGTCAAGTTACTATTTCATCGGTATTGGATCCATAACTTCTAAAAATTCTAATTATTTTATTAATTATTCATTTATAATGTTTTTATTATGATCTATATGTGATTTTATGACATTACTATAAGAAGGGATGAATTCCATTGATAAAATTTTGGGTCATTACAATAAGAAATCATCAATCGACCCTCTAGATGATGTCCAAGAATCGCATGATAATAGTACTTGGTGAATGGTGAGGTCCTTGCCACATTGTTCAACTAAAACCCACCAACACCATTCTTTCCTATCCCAAACACTAACACCACCTATGAAATGAGACAATCATTAGAAGATCCACCATTGGGGTGCCCATATCACATCAATACATACACAAGTTCCAACTGAGCCTTCACATCACATAACTTGAAAATAATTTTTCCAAACCATTATAAAATTCTAATCGGGACTTCACGTCATGTCACATCAAAACCAACTTTCTCAAAATAATAAAAATCACACATAAAGCCTTTAAATTTTTAAATCCAAATCCATTTCTAAAAGAACATTCCTAAACCATGGTGAAAACACCCAATAACACAAAAATATCCAAATGGTACTTTACAACATTTAGTTTCTAAAAAAAACTTAAAAGTGAAAAATGGTCCAAGCCTTAGAGTGCACATTTGAAACCACATAAAAATTCAATAAAAGTAAAAAATCACTATTTATAAGATAAGGAACTATTTTGAAAATAATAGTATCTTGAAATAACCATTTGAGGTGAGGAATGAGAAAAGAAAGAAGAAGATGAGAGAGAGCATTTGAAAAACTATGGTTCAAGGGAACATCATTCTCAAGGGCCATTATCATTTATTTTCCCATACATATGTGCACACCATGCACATATAGATGTGCCAACATCCAATAAAAATCTTCAATTATCCATGAAACCATCCAATAACCCTTTTTTATGAAACACAACTTTCTTCACTACAGACACAACATGCCACACATAAGTGTCACACTATAAAAGTCACCAATTCCCACACATAATTCCCAATTCACAACCTAACCACAATACCAAAACCGAAACAAGAACAAACACCTCCCAAATCACCAATTTAACTTGAAAAGATCAATTTAAAATTTATCAAACCTATTTTGTGCATATATCTATAAACATAATTAATGAATCCCTTTAGAAATCACTTCCACCATTTTTCTCAAACAGGAAAACACCATACCAAACCAAAAAAACTAGTCAAAATCATGATAAAAACATTTATAAATTATTTATAAACACATAATCATAAAATGGATGTTCTAGTAAATAAATGGATGAAAACACCTACCTCAATAATATGTGAATGCAATGAAACTTTAGAACAAGAAAAAAATACAGCCCAAGAGGAAATTCTAACACCTTAACATTAAAAAAATCAACCCACACATTAACCCCAACCCTTAGGGTTCATCCAAGATAGATTCTAATAGAAAAAAACCAAATGACCAAGATATAAGGAAGAGGAGAGGAATAAATCAACAAAAACTCAAAGAAACATACCTAGGTACCTTAAAAGAGATTCAATATAAGAAGGGGATTAAGGGAGAAGGGTCTCCTGGATCCCGCTAGTGCGCCTAGGTTGAGTATGTTAGGAGACTCCCCAATTGGGGTTAAAAAACAAGAGAAGAAAGATTGGAATCTCACACTTATAATGACCTAGGAAACTCGCACGGTTTGGCAGTAGAGTTTGACAAACTATGCGCCAACTGTGCGCACCTACTGGAGAATAGGGGAACCTTGTACGGTTTGGCCTCATAGTTTGGGAAACCATGTGATAGCCATGAAAACATCCACTATCAAAATTTCAGAACCCATCGCATAGTTTTTATATGGTTTCCTCTAACTGTGTGCAAGTCATTCACCATACCCCAAACACAAAAATCAAGTTGCACAATTTCCCACATACCCTATATAGTTTAGGAAAAGACATTATCAAACCATGAAATTGAGACTATTCAAGAATAAAATGAATTGGAAACACCTTCTACCTCAACATGCCTCTCGGATAACCTCCAATTTGTGCACACAAATAGTGCACAGGCTAAAAATCCACCCAAAAACTCCAAAACTCAAAAATCAAAACTAGGAACTCAACCTGAACCCCAACCAAAATAACCATAGTCAATAAAATAATAAAATAAGAGAAAATATAGGGTCATGGTGTGACATTGGTGTCATATACATAATCTTATAACATTGTGAACATGTATAAATAGATAAAGGTTCCCTCATTAAGTTAAGGACATGAAATTAGGCCCTCTTATAAACTTATGGACATGCCACTAGGTCCACACATAAAATTATGGACATGAAATATAGGTCTATTCATAACACTATGAACATCTAATCAAGGTCACACATAACATTATGAACATGTAATCATGTTCATGAATAACATTGTGAACATGTAATCAGATACACACATAACATTGTGAACATGTAATCATGCTTATAAATAATACTGTAAACATGTAATAATGTTTATAAATATTATATTTACTCATGAGTTACTCATATTTACCCAATTCATTGGTGGGAGATATAGGTCCCACCCATAATATAATGAAAATCATATATATGTGTTCTATATGATCATAAAAAATTTATCATGTCATAGCCAATGAAATGAAATGGGTTTCATAAAAATTTCATCATATCATAACCCATGGAAAAGGGACTAGTTTCATAATCATTTCATCATATCATAACCCATGGAAAAATAAATGGGTTTCATAATAATTTTATCATGGTATACCTGTGGAAGATAAATGAGATTCATAAACATCCTATAATTATTAACCATTTAGTGAAACAATAAGAATGGTACCCTTGGTTGATATCCCCAACAAATCATAAGTTACATAAAAGTATGTCATCTTATATGGAGAATTATTTTGAAATATCACTTGGAGCATTTTTTAGGAAAATAATTTTTCTTTGAAAATCACTTTTGAAAACTAAAAATTAATAAAAAATTTGAAAATACATTTTTTGAATATAAACCTTGTAACTGATAAAGGAATCTTCAAAGAAAATAATTCCTAATGTAGCATAAAATTTTGTTCATTTCATACATGTTAAAATAATGATTCCTTTCACATTTTCAGTAAAATCGAAATAAGAATTGTTTAGAAAATGAAATGAAGATTCATTTAAAAACATTTTATAAAAATTTAAACATGGGTAAAAATTTATTTAATACATCATTTTAATAATTATGGAATTTTTTTTAAAATCATTTTTAGAAAACATGGTGTTTGAAGAAAAAGTGTTTTTGATCGTAGAGAGAAATAAAGATGATTTTTTTCTTAAAAACAATATTTTGGTCTCTTCAATACATAAAGAGAGTAACATGAAGGGAACATATGTATTCTGATAAAATAAAAAAAATGATAATAAAATTCATCAGTTTCTTCAGAGAAAGATCATAAGATTTCATCATCAGATACATAATAATAAACAATCTCTATAAATGACTAGATTGTATCATAAAACTCTGATCACTTTGGTAACATTGAATTGTAAGCTCCATAAAAGAGATATACTCAAATGGATACATAAATAATAATAAATTTCAATAGAATAATTATAAAATACATTCATGGGAAATATATGAACCACATAGAAAATATGTGATGAATATTGCATGTGTCTCATAGAAGTAAAAAGTGAGACAAAAATCCCTTATCGCTTCAGTAATCTTTTGAATATTAATCCCCATTAAAGAATAAAATAAAATGAAACTTTAAATATCATTAAAATAAGTATATTAATGATATAAAATTTCAAATAGGTAGTATATACATCACAAAAAATAAACGAGTGGGGAATTTTCATATGCATCCCAAAAATAAACAAGTGACTAGGAATCCCTTACCTTAAGTCTTGACTTCCTTTGGACGCATTCTAACCTCTAGTATAATAAATATAAGTTTATTATACATAAATTATAGAATAATAAGTATATATTATACCATATATGATTTACTTATGACCATTATTACCCATTTATTACCAATTACTGGTTAAAATCATGTTTTAGGTAATAACCACATTGTTTTTCATATATTTTTTGATTTTTTATTCTTAGTCCTCTTAATTTTATCATGGTTTGTCATGAACCAACCTGGGTCGACCCTGAATAGATCACCCAAGTCGGTTCGTGACATGGATCGAGAGGCATTCCCGATCCTCCCGGGCTGGCAACAAGCGCCAGGGCATCAAAAGAGAGCAAGAGGGAATGATTTCGCCCGATAAAAATAAATAAAGCAGTAGAAAAGAAATAGAACAACATGAAGTAAATAAACAACATGAAAAAAAAATAATGACCAACAATAACCAACTAACATGACCAAGACCAAAACTCCTCGTGACCCTGAGATCCACTCTCCAAACCACAACCAAGTCTCGCCCACAGTGAACAAGCTCAGGTCAAACCTGTAACAAAACTAAAAACAGGAAAACACTATAGGTGTGAGTATTAAAACTCAGTAGGCGTTCCTAAAAAACTATTCCCAATGTACTACCTTTAAATAAAGAAATTTACTAATTCTATGTTTGAACTAAATTATACAAAAGATGGGTTTCCACGTACACACTTACATTTCTAAGACAAGAAACAGTTCATTACCCTTTTTAATTTAAAAACATGTTTAATGTTTGAAAGGAATAGGTGCATTTCATTTTAAAAACATTTCAGTTAACAAGTTAGAAATTCAAATTATAGTTGTTAGTTAAATGGAAGAAAACCACCCACAACCCACAACACACACTAAGGGAAATGGAAAATAAGTGGCACACAAGGACCAGCAACCAAACTAGACCTCTCAATCATCCTCCAAATAAAAAGAAAAACTAAATAAAACATGGTTCGAACCTAAGAGCTTGTGAAAAATCTAGAACGTACTATACATGTGACTCATCCTGAAGGCATGTCTACTATCAATGACTTCATAATTCCCTAATGCCCAGTGTTTCCCTACATGACCTAACCGAGGGGGCCAATCCCCTAGAAAAGCATAATCCATACTAGGGGCCACTAGCTAGTGCATAATCTATACTAGTGCAGCAATCATTCTCAGAAGATTCACTTACTATGTCGAGTTCCCCTGTCAACATGTATAATAAATAGGAAATGTGTGATTCAAAAAAGTCAATCAAGTAGCAAAAACATCATACACAAATCATGCAGTCAACGTACACAAAATATCACCTCTGAGTCACCCCAAAGAGAGTTTTCCAAAATAATTTATTTTATTAAAGTGCCAAACGGGCCTTCACCAATTTTAAAGAAAATCCTCATTTTTGAAGAGAACCAAAACGCTTGCTCATGCTTCAAAATAAATCATTTATCAATAAAACAGAACTACATTTGAAATTCCGTGAATTATGTTTAAAAGCCAAACGTGAATTCTTTCACTACTGGGTGTCCGCTCATCAAGAAAATATTTCAAGTGTCCTGTATAAAATAAATGTCTCTTTTTACACCAAATAATCATTTTAAAATTAATTATCTTATATTATTTCTCATTTATTAAAATTAATAAAATATCAAGAAATTAATAAATTCTGAATTTAAAGGCGAGTGCAGTGGGAGACCAACCTCAGCTCACTGCCCAAACACAATGGAACGACACACCTCACGCGAGCGTACAAGCAAGCGCAAGATGAAAACCACAATATCATGGGGTTACCTTACAAACGTGCTGTAAAAAATGCACAATAACAAAAATTACACAAACATGGACTTAAAACAATCCAAATGAGAAAACAACACGAAATAACCACCTCGACACATTTTCAAATCACAACTCGCACCATTGGCACTATTTAATAAACCACTTTAAAATCCACAAAATGTTTACAAAAACAACACAACGCCAAAATGATTCACTAATCACTTTAAAGGGCCAACATACCATTTTAAGAAAACACTTAGAGTGCACAACCTAATGAGAGCACATGACACGAAGATGTCAACATTTTAAAAAAACAAACGTGCAGCTAAACACATTTTCAAAACCAGGCTCGCATCACCCATATTATTTAATAAATCATTTAAAAAAAATTAAAACAAATTTGAAAAGTATATCGTGACTTTAAACACATGAGACTAACCCAAGCATCATTTAATTAATTCTAAAAACTTTAAGCTATGATTAAGGGGCCAGCAGTTCTAATTAGTTATTTCCATGCTAAACCCATGAAATTCAGACCACAAGTTTAAATAAAATAATTTTTCACGCAACATCAATTCATATAAGCAGGGTGAAAAATATCAAACGCAACTAAATTATTTAAAAAACCCAATTAACACCAACTAATTAATTAGATCATATACTAAACTAATTAATTAAAATTTGAGCACTGGAAAAAAAAAATTAAGAATTCAGTGAAAATGTAAATTTAAAGGTGACGTGTAAAGGGTTCATACCACAACTCCAATGCAAAATGAAAACGCATGCTCGGAACCGGTGCAAAGCACCCTGCGCACCTCAAACACACTCGCAGGAAGCACAAGGAGGGGTATAGTGGAGTGAGGTCGGGGTGTATGGGGTTTTCGGTAGCCTGTTCGAATGGAAGGGGGCATCCAAAAAATATAGAGGGAGGCAGGATGGCCTGAGGGGAGTGTCAGGGCGTGCGGTGAAAGTAGGGAAGGATCTGGGGGGGTTCGCTGCCACTGGCCGGACAAAGTGGAAATTGGGAGGTTGCAGCGCTAGCTGGGAGAAGGGGGTGCACTACTAGTGTGAGCGGGATAAGGTCGATGTGTCGTGAAAAAGAGAGGAGGAATACAGGGGCACTGTGGGGAAAATCGGGGCACCGGGCAGTGAAATAGGAGAGGCGCGGGAGGCCAGTGCTGGTTGTGGCGCAGGCGAAGCTGTGAGGGAGGCGAGGCGCATCTGGGGGGTGCAGGGTGGCCTGAGGATATTCGTGGGAGGTGTAGATAGTGGCTTGTGTGGGAGGAGTGAAGATGTAGGGGGTACCATGGAGCTGTGTCCGGTGTACGAGGCTGGTGGGAAGGCTCTAGTAGGGGAGCGACGTGATGGCTAGTACAGGCGGCTGGTTCAAGCAAGGAGGGCGAAGGTGAAAGTAAGGAGGGCAGAATGGGGAGAGGTGTTGTAGGAGGGTGCATCGCACGGGGGAAAGTAGAAGGGAGAGTTGTGAGAGGCGGCGGGCTGAGTGAGAAGAGATAAGGATAAAAAAATGAGGGGGGTGTTAGGTTTAGAGAGAAAATAAAAAAGAAATAAAAAAAATATAATGAAAATAAAAGAATAAAGAAAACTAAAACAATAATAATAATAAATAACAATAAATTTAATAATAAAAACTCTTTAATAATAATCCAATATTATTATTCATGAAAAATATTATTATCCCTACTCCGTAAGTTATTTATTTAACCAAATTTTTAATTTGAAACTAATCCAATTTTTTTTTGTTCGCTTCAAATATCGTAGTCGTACAGTGCTTGGACTAACTGTATGACTTCCGCTAGTCATGCGGTGTCCATGCACTGACCTATAATAATAATAATAATAATAATAATAATAATAATAATAATGATGATGATGATGATGATGATAATGCTAAAAATAATTATCATTTCATCTTTAATAATAATTATAAAAAATTAATAACAATAAAATTTTTAAATGACACAATAAATCACAATCTTAACTCATTTTAATTTTTCATAAGGCAGGTGAATCATGCCAATGCCTAAGCAGAGTTTCATGGGGTTTCCAACATGCTCTCTGCCTGTGCGCCCAGCGACTTCAGGTGAAAAATTTGAACTTTTTAACATAACTCAAAAGTTGTTTGTTCGGGACTCAACCCGAATCCCAAAAAAAAATTAAAAGTCAAAGGAAATTATAAAATAAAATAAAATATAGGTCGAGGTGTGACAATACTCCCCACTATAACTCTTTCCACCCTCGGAAAGCCACAACAAGATCTTGAACCAAAAATAAAACTTATTAAGTGTCACCCACATACAAAAGTTTAAGCTCTTCCAGTTGATCGATCCAAACAGACACCGAAAACCCATAACATGAAACTTATCCTCAAAACACGAACACTTTAAACACCACCAAAATAAAACCCAATCCATCCATTTCAACCAAGGAACAAATGAACATAAATCCCCTCTGAGACTTATCCCTATAATCTTAGTTCAACGGAACCATTATGTGTACACCAATCCCGACGTTTACTCAAGAGGAAGATCTTAAAATTTAGTGGTTCCAAAAAAGACCACTCGCCACCAATTGATAACCGAACCAAAACTCTGATACTGACACGGGGAGGCTCTTACATACTCCCCACCATAAGGATTGAGCTAACTCTTAATTACTTTAGGTGTAACTTTGCGAGACCCGTTGTGGTTCTCCCTACCATAAGAACTGACGAGATTAACCGAACATGGAAACTTTCCGCACAAACCAAAAACCCCCACCATGAGGAGGGAAATAAAGGGCCTAATTGGTAGAGCATCAAAACTACCACCATCATCATATCAACAACGTCACACCCTCAGAAGAACATAAACCATGCCACACTAATGAATGAAAATAAACCAATTCCCTTCTTCACCGTTGGGGTTCTCCTGACTACACGCCAGCTTCACTCCGAGACCTATGGTTGGTGAACTGGTGATTGAAGCATCTCCTACCGCATAGTCAGGCATCAAAAATTCCCAAACATAACACACAAACTAGAATTTCACCAAACACACTTCCAATAAAACCAAGGTTTCAAAGAGGTTCAACCACCACCATTCTTATAACTAAAATAAAAGAAACACTGAAAAACGCTACAAGAGATGATTATTACACCCAAGAAACACTACAAATAAAAAACCTCAAAATGATCCCCAAACATCACCCTACTCCTGCTGACAGGCTGAGGTGACCTTCGACGAGCCAGGTCTAGCTTCAACGCGCTTCTTGGAAACACCACAGCAGAATCACTACAAGTGACCCAAGAGTCCACAGGTGTGGTAGGGTCTCGGAGCACTCGGGCACGTCGTCCTCTTGTGAACTTTCATACCACACTGATGACAGATCACGACATTGTGCTATAAAGAAGATGATTGGAGGTCTGAAGGCCTTTTTATTCCTCTAGTAGACCCACCAACATCAGGGTGCTTCTCATTCCTCCTCTTTCCATCCTCTGCACTACTTCCCAAGGCCGGGAGAGGATTCACCACCTCATGTCCCCATGCCAACTCAGCTTCAGAAAGAAAGCCTTTCCCCACAACATCCAAGAAGGTGGTTAGGTTGAGCTCTTCCACTTTTGATCGCAGTTCAGGTTGGATTCCAGACTCAAATTGCCCAGCCTTCCTTAGATCATTTGCAACGAACCACTAATCATACGTAACTAGGTCTATGAAACGTTGATAGAATTCCAGCGTTGATTCAACTTCCTGCTGAAGACAACACAACTCCATCCTCTTTCTCAGCTTTTTCAACTCAGAGAAGTGTTGTTGGATGAATGATGACTTAAAAGACTCCCATGTTAGATCTTTACGAGGTTTATTCTGAGACATAGACTTACACCATTTCCAGGTTTGACCTTCATGAATAAAGGTATCCAACTTCACCTTTAACGTCTCAAGAAACCCAGTGAAACTGAACATCCTCTTAATCTTATATAACCACTCCACCACCTCAAGTGGGTCTTCTTGACCATAAAATAGGGGAGGGTTCAGCTTTCGGAATTCTAGAACGTAATCTATGGGCTGATCAAATGGAGGATTTTCTAAGGATGCACCACCCAAAGCTGCACCTTGGGCATCCATCGAACCATAGTGGGGGTGAACACTAAGGAACAAGAAAATAGAGAACATAATCAAAACATGGTCAATGCCATTTCAATCTCAACTTTTCACAATTTACAAAATAAAACTTTTCAAAATAATTCATTAAAGTAAAGAAGACCCAGAAAAAACCCGAAGGAGAAACCAATGTCGATGGGTGACTCAGACATATGGATGGAGGCCATACGCCAGTCACACCACCGTCACAAGGAGCACTCTAGGGTAATGTCTCCAGATCTACATGGCTTTCCAGACCATGTGATCTCAAGAAGGTCACTTTCCTGGCTTTCATTTCATTTCCCAATATAAAACAATTCAAAGGAACCAAAAGACACCAACAACCCGAACATCCCATGGTAACTCGAGGTTCAGAATGAGAAAGGGTTCATAAAGTCCTCCTTGTCCATATTCCTCGAGTCCCAACAATTCTAATCCTTTTACCATGACAACCCCAAATAACAATGGGCGCTTTGAAAAACCAAGGTCCACTCAGGAGCTGACCTCCTCTGATACCATTTTGTCATGAACCAACCCAGGTCGACCATGAACTGGTCACCCAAGTCGGTCCGCGACATGGCCCGAGAGGCATTCTCGATCCTCCCGAGCTGGCGACAAGTGCCATGGCATCAAAAGAGAGCAAGAGGGAATGATTTCTCCCAATAAAAATAAATAAATTAGCAGAAAGGAAATAGAACAACGTGAAGTAAATAAACAACACAAAAAGAGAGAACGACCAACAACAACAAACTAACCTGACCATGACGAAAACTCCCCGTGACCCCGAGAGTCACTCTCCAAACCACAACCAAGTAATTCCCACGATGAACAAACTCAATTCAAACCTACAACAAAACTAGAAATAAGAAAACACTATAAGCATGTGTATTAAAACTTAGAAGGAGTGCCCAAAAACTATTCCCAATGCACTACCTTTAAATAAAGAAATTTAATAATTCTTGGTTTGAACTAAATTATACAAAAGATAGGTTTCCACACACACACTTCCATTTCTAAGAAAAGTAACAGTCCATTTCACTTTTTAATTTAAAAACAAGTGTAATGTTTGAAAGGAACAGGTGCATTGCAATTTAAAAACATTTCTGCAAAAAAGTTAGAAATTCAAATTTCAGTTGTTAGTCAAATGAAAGAAAAACACACACAACCCACAATACATGCTAAGGGTAATGGAAAAGAAGTGGAACACAGAGGCCAGCAACCGAAATAGACCTCTCAATCATCCTCCATACAAAAATAAACACTAAAGAAACCATGGGTCAAACCTAGGAGCTCATGAACAATCTAGAACGTATTATACATGTGACTCATCCTGAAGGAATGCCTACTCTTGATGATGTCATAATGCCCTAACGCCTGGTGTTTCCCTACATGGCCTAACTGAGGGTCTCAATCCCTTAGCAGAGCATAATCTTTACTAGGGGCCACGAGCCAGTGCATAATCCAAACTAGTGCAGCAATCGTTCTCAGAGGATTCACTTACTATGCCAGGTTCCCATGTCAACACGTATAATAAACAGGAAATGGGTGAGTCAACAAAGTCAATCAAGTAGCACAAACATCACACACAAATCATGTAGTCTATGTACACCAAGTATCACCTCTGAGTCACCCCAAAGAGAGTTTTCCAAAATAATTTATTTTATTAAAGTGCCAAATGGGCCTTCACCAATTTTAAAGAAAATCCTCATTTCTCAAGAGAACCAAAACGCTTTCTCATGCTCCAAAAGAAATCATTTATCAATAAAGCAGAACTACAATTGAAATTTCATGAATTATTTTTAAAATAAAAACATGCATTCTTTCACTACTGGGTGTCCTCTCATCAAGAAAATATTTCAAGTGTCATGTATAAAATAAAAGGCTCTTTTTACAACAAATAATCATTTTAAAATTAGTTATATTATATTATTTCTCATTTATTAAAATTAATAAAATATTGAGAAATTAATAAATTCTGAATTTAAAGGTGAGTATAGTGGGGGAACTACCTCGGATCGCTTCCCAAACACAATGGCGTGACACACCTTGCACGGGCATACAAACAAGCGCAAGCTGAAGACCCCAATATCATGGGGTTACCTTGAAAATGTGATGCAACAAATGCACAATAACTAAAATTACACAAACATGGACTTAAAACAATCCAAACGAGCAAACAATGTGAAAGAACCACCTCGACACGTTTTCAAATCACAACTCACACCATTGAAACTATTTAATAAACCACTCTAAAATCAAAATAAATGTTTACAAAAACCACACAACTCCAAAATAACTCATTAATCACTTTAAAAGGAAAAAATACCATTTTAAGAAAACACTTAGAGTTCACAACCTGATAAGAGAACATGACACGAAGAGGTCAACATTTTAAAAAAACACAGGTGTAGCTAAACACATTTTCAAAACTAGGCTCGCAACACCTATATTATTTAATAAATCATTTAAAATTTTTTAAAACAATTTTTGAAAATTATACCATGTCTTTAAACATAGGAGACGAACCCAAGCATCATTTAATTAATTCTAAAAACATTAATCCAAGAGCGAGGTCAAGAAGTTCTAATTAGGCATTTGATGCTAAACCCATCAAATTCAGACCACAAGTTTAAATAAAATAATTTTGCACACAACATCAATTTATATAAGCAGGGTTCAAAATATCATACGCAACTAAATTATTTTAAAAACCCAATTTACACAAACTAATTAATTAAATCATATACTAAACTAATTAATTAAAATTTAAGCACTGAATAAACAAAATAAAACAATAATTAAATGAAAACTTAAATTTAAAGGTGACACATAAATGGTTTATACCTCAACTCCAATGTGGAATGAAAACGCATGCTCAGAACCGGTGCAAATCACCCCGCACACCTCAAACGCACTCGTAGGAAGCACAAGGAGGGGTGCAGAGGAGTGTGGCTGGGGTGTAGGGGGTTCACAATGGCCTGTTCGAAAGGAAGGGGGAGTCTGGACAAGATATAGGGAGGAAGGACAGTCGGAGGGGAGTGTCGGGGCATGCAGTGCAAGTAGGTGAAGATCCGGGGGGGTTTTCTACCGCTTGCCAGATGAAGTGGAAACGGGGAGGTTGAAGCACTGAATTGGAGAAGGTGGCATGCTTCTGGTGTGATAGGGAGGAGGTAAAGGTGCCGGGACAAAGAGAGGAGGGAGACAGGGGCGCTGCGAGGAAAATCGGGGCACCGGGCAGCGAAGTAGGAGAGGCACGGGAGGCTGGTGCTGGCTGTGGTGCAGGCGAAGCTGTGAGGGAGGCGAGGCGTATCCGGGGGGTGCAGGGTAGTGTGAGGTTTCCCATTGGAGGTTTGGATGATGGCTTGAGTGGGAGGATCACAGATGAAGGGGGGTACCATGGCGTTGCGTCTGACGTGGGCAGCTGGTGGGTAGTCTCCAGCAGGGGAGAAAAATGCTGGCTAGTGCAGCCAGCTGGTTCGAGCAAGGAGGGCATAGGTGCAATCAAAGAGGGAAGAGCGGGGAGAGGTGCTGCAGGAGGGTGCGTTGCGCAGGGCAAAGGATAAGGGAGTGATGGGAGAGGCGGCGGGCCGAGTGAGAAGAGGGAAGGAGAAAAAATAATGAGGAGGGGCCACTAGGGTTAGAGAGAAAAGCAAAAAAAGAATAGAAAAAATAAAAGGAAAATAAAAGAATAAAGAAAACTAAAACAATAATAATAATAAATAAAAATAACTTTAATAATAATAACTCTTTAATAATAATCAAATATTATTATTCAGGAAAAATAGTATTATCCCTACTTCGTAAGTTATTTTTTTAACCAAAATTTTAATTTGCAACTAATCCAATTTGCTTTTATTTTTTCACTTCAAATATCATAGTCATACGGTACCCGGACTAACCGCATGACTTTCGCTAGTCGTACGGTGCCCACGCAGCAACCTATAATAATAATAATGATTATGATAATGATGATGATGATGATAATTATGATTATGATAATTATCATTTTATCTATAATAATTATTATAAAATTATTAATAACAATGAACATTTTAAATGACACAATAAATCACAATCTTAACTCATTTTAATTTTTCTAAAGGAAGGTGAATTGTGCTAATGCCTATGTGGAGTCGCATGGGGTTTCCAACATGCACTCTGCCTGTGCGCCAAACAACGTTAGCTGAAAAATGCACACTTTTTAACATAACTCAAAAAAAATTCATCCTGGACTCAACAAGAATCCCAACAAAATTTTAAAAGTCAAAGAAAATTATAAAATAAAATAAAAGATAGGTCGGGGTGTGACATGGTTACATCATATCCATAATAATAATCATGATTTAATTATAATATTTATACATAAATTATAATTTTATGACCAATAATGAAATATGGTTATGAGAAATGAAGTATGTTACGATCATAGAGACAGTAGACCATATATAAAAATGAGTAATGTTTACATTTTTTCAATGATCATTATGGAAAGGAGGTAAGTGATATATTATTTTTACATAATGATAATAATATCATAAATAAAATATTATTTCTTTAAATATACTTATAGATATAATCCATGTGGAGTAGTGATTAAAATAGAGAGTCACAATGCTTCATGAAGGCAGTAGTACACACGTACATGGACGATCTTATCATCTTTTAGTAAGTGAAAAGGTAAGAAAGAAAATTATATATTATCTTTTAATAATGAAAAATATTTCATTAATATCATAATTATTTAATTTATATTACATATTTTCATTATCTTTATCCTTTCTATCTTCCATGTAAATAATTAGTGAAAAATGAATCACATCGCTTCACGAGGTGGTAGTCCGTTGTACACATGAGTGACGCCATCATATCCCATACAGGATGGAAAGTAAAAATTAATATATGATATAATGAATATATAGGTATAATTATGTTATAAATATGGTATATATAATTTATATACACTATAATTCTCAACCAAGAGAGGTGGTGATGGAAAATCAAATTACATCAGTTCGCAAGGTGATAATCCTCCGTACACGCGAATGATGATTTTGTAACCAATTTGATGGAGTGGGGATGGATATAGGTTATTAAATTAACAGAATAACATCTTAGTATATAATATATACTTGTTATATTTTATTTTAATTGTAAATACAAAATTTATGTTGGAAAAAATAAATAAAAAGAAGGATATTAGTGAATAAAATTACATCCTCCTAAAAGAACCTCCTTTTTATCTATTATTAAAGACCCTAGTGTATGTCTTTTGGGAGAAGGAGTTGCTATAAAACATATATAAGGATGTTAGGGAGGTATTTTGGTAGAGTTTTCTTAAATATATGGCTTTATAGGTGTGAATAAGTGAAGGGTGGTGGTGACCTTTTATAAGTGGGGGAAAGGAACTCACTTAAAAACTACTTAGAAATTTACCAAAAGAATCAAAAATGATAAATTAATTCACATGAAAAAAGATTAAAAATGACCCTATATTAAAAAATTTAGAAGTATAATATTGAAATATTTCTATAAAATAGTAGTTAGACACATTTTGGGTCATTTTTAACCCTTATATTTTTAGTTTAACCCCTAGTAAACCAATTTTACCTTAACTATGGTAAATAATTTTTACTATTAATTTTTGTAAAAAAATTAAGCAGATATTATTAGATAATATAAATTATTATGATTCTAAATATGTAATACACTTTTTCAAATTCCATTCACATATTTGGTAAAATTTAATTTAAAATTAACCCCACAAATTTGAAGATAAATCAAGTTTTTCAATGAGAAAATGTTCAAAAGCTTACAATGTTTTTAGATCAAAATTAAATATCAAAATGATTAAAATGATAATGACTAGATCTATGGTTATATAATTGAGATAATTTTAATTTTAAACCAATTTTAAATATAATTTAACATTATTAATAATTTAAATGAAATGTCATCTTTTAATTAAAATCCAGTATTTTTCACTATTTATAAAAAATTAATATTTTCAAAAAATTAACAAAAAATAACCCTAAGATAATTTTGAAATAAATATTTAAAAAAATTATTTTTTCAAATAAACTTCCAAAATTATCAAAAATATGTTTTAAAATAAGTGTTCCAAAAGGCTGCAAAATTGGTTTTTAGAAAAATACAATTTTTGGCATAAAATTGGATTCATTGGTATCTCTTTTTTCAGAAAACATATAAGATTAATTTTGAACATTTTATTTAATTTATAATATAAAAATTTCATTAAAATCATTCAAAAAAAACTTTTGTTTAACTTATTTAGGTATAACATGTTTGTTTTCATAAAAATAGTTTTTCATAAAAAAATCTTATTTTAAAATAGTTTTTATATTCATTTTTAATTAATTAGTTACCAAAGAATTCATTTAATATGTTTTTACAATTTAGTTAATCATATTCATACCTAAAATTCCAACAACTAGGTGATAAATATCATATTAAATAATAAATTCTTAATATTAGTTCACATTTATTTTAAATTCGTCATTTCATATAAAAAAATAAAAAATCTATGTAGCATGTAATTCAAGATAAACTATGTGTTTCATGCAATAAAAAATAAAAAAAATTAAATTCATATAAATAAATTTTTTCAAAAATTCTCAGGGTGTTACACATATTTTTTTAAGTAATTTATGATGTTTTGTTGTTATATTAATTGTGAAAATGTGAATATGATCATTCAATGTTCTAAAAAACATCGAAGAAAGATCTATGAGTATAAGCAAGTCATAAGAAAGTTTGATAAATAATTTTGACATCCAATCATAAGGAAAGTCGTACTTTTTGGATGTTTCATTATGATCAGTGGGAGGTTGTTTCTGAGTGGGCCACCAAAAATTTTTTAGTGGAATTTTTTAATTTAATATCCACACCTCATCATTAATTTTCAAAAGAACACTGCCTATTTTAAGTAGTGGAGTTTTGGTGAGTTGTGTGTGGATTTTTAAAAGTTGGGTGAATCACTTCAAGAGTAAAGAGTTGATCAAATAGACATTGTGAAGAAACTTTGATTATATGGATACAAAATGGATTATTTCTATCACTTGTTATTAAAATAATGGTGGTTAAAGGAAATCAAACGAACATGGGATTAGTTGGTATTGGAAGAATGATGAACATAGGTGATCAACCAAATATATTGAAGTGGAATCAGTATGAAAAATACCAAATAGAGTCTTCCCATCAGTTGGTATTAGATATATGGTGTATTGAGGTGATTAGACCAACAGGTTATAGAGGTGGTGGTTGAATTGTAAGAAGAGGTGGTCAAAAAAAATAGAGGTGATTGATCATATGGAGTTGATCTGATGAACAAGTTACTCGATTGAGTTTCATCAGACCATGTATATTGAAAAAAGATAAGATCGGACAGAAAATTTCCAACATAAGTGTATGAATAGGTTCTTAATCACTATTTTCCAAGAAATTTAAGAAAAAAATGTAAGAAGATAAAGTGTGGAGAAAGTTCAAGAATCACAATAACAACATACTGAAGCTTATTAGTGAAGGTTCTTATATTTTTTTATAAAAAAATTGGTATATCTTTTATCTGTATGAGGATAATATGGACCATAAATTAACTATAGTTCTACACAATTTAAAGGATATTATTTTATTGTTATATCCACAATAAGTAATATTTTCTAATGCTTTGTTACATCTTAAATTACTTGTAATCCATGACAATGACTATCTACTGTTATTGAGTAGTGAACCCTTTAAATACATGAATTTTTATGGTTGATCCTTTTTTCTTATTTTTTAGTAGATCCATATCTCTCTATTAGAAGGATAAATTAATTTATTAAGTAAGAAAACATAAAAAAGAGAATATCACTGATTCACCCCTCCCCCTCTTAGTGATCACACAAATCTAGAGTAGTCCCTTCAGAAAGTTGAGGTAATTCCAAAAATAGTTGTGGAAGAATAATCGAACCAGGTTATACAAGAAACTCAAAGTTTTGGTAGGATTATTTATAATCCTAATAGATATGGATTTATTGTGGTAAATGATGATGAAATAATGTTTATAGATGATGAACCTACTTATTACCGATAGGATATTGAGAGTTATGATTCTAATAAATGATTAAATTCCATGAAATCTGAGATGGAATCCATGTTCACTATCCAATTTTGGAACTCAGTGTATGCACTTGGTAGGGTGATACCCATAGGATGTAAGTGTGTTTTTCAAAATAAAAATGAGAAGGATGGTAGATATTTTTATCTGTAATTCTTTCATGGTGGAAAAGAGTAACAAAAAAATCCATGGTATTGACTGTGAAGAAACATTTTCTCTAGTCATGACGTTAAAATCCATTAGGATATTTATTTCCATATATTATCATTATTATTATGAGAGATATCAGATGTATGTTAAAATATCTTTCCCTAATGAAAATTTAGTTGAGGACGTGTATATGATATAGCCTAAATATTTGAATTTCCAAATGAGTTTGTTGTGGTATGCAAGTTGGAAAAATATATTTATAGACTAAAGAAACCTTCTTAGAGTTGGAGAATTTGGTTTTATGATATAATAAAATAGTTTGGTTTTATTAAAAATGTATATTATTCTTATATATATAATGATATTAGTGGGAGTTTTGTGGTACTTATGATAATGTAGGTATATGGAATACTTCTTATCAGAAAAAATGTAAAAACTTTATATTATAGAAATATTTGGTTTGGAAAATGTTTCTCAATTAAAGACATGGGAAAAACATCCAACATACTTGGTATAAATATCTAAATATACAAATCTAATAGGTTTCATATAATGAGTATAAAAACATATATTGGTGAGGTGCTAAAATGTTTTAGCATGAATAACCCAAAGAAGTAGTTTTAACCAGTGTTGTATTGAATGAATCTTAGGGAGATTAAAAATACTTATAAAGTGTTATAAATTATAGATAGTATTACTTATGAATCTTTAATACGATCCATCATGTATTCTATGTTATTTAATTGACCTGGTGTAACATATTCTTTAATCATAACAAGTAGATACCAATCCAATCCTTCCGAGAGTCCATCGATTTCAGTCAATAATTTACTCAAGTACTTAAGAAGAAGTAAATATATGTTATTGGTATTTAGAGTTGAATATTATCTCATTGTAAGGGTTTACAATAATTCTGATTTCCAATTTGTAAAATATGACATGATATCTCAATCTATTTTCATGTTTTTTCTTAAAGATGGAGTAAGTAGTTAGATGAGTTCCATAAAAGACACTATAGAATAATCGATAATAGAAGAAAAGTAAACCACTACATTAGACACTATGAAGTAAGCTATTTGTATCAAGAATTTAATTTCCAAACTTGGGTTGGTTTCTAACATTGAGGGGTAAATTGAGCTTTATTGTAACAAAAATTGAGATATTTCTTAGGCCAACGAAACCTAGTCTCACCAAAGAACAAACACATCCTTAGAAAATACAATTTTATCAAATAGATCATTGAGAGGGATGATATAAAGATATTTTAGGTGGATACATATGAATATTTATTCAATCCTTTTACAAACCACTAGAGTATTAAAATAAAGAGGGTAAATTGGAATCTCTTGGCATTAGATCTATGAGATATTAGATACAGTGGTTGTAAAATGTTTCATGGTTTTTAAAAAAAGTAAATCTCTATTTATCATTCATTCATGTGTGATACATTTATATTACATGAATAGTAGAATGATAATATCCCCTAAAAATAAAAAAAATATAGTTTTCCCTAATCGATGATCCTCATGGAGTATTATGGGTTGTGATGATATGTTAATATTACCACGAGTAGAATATTGAATTTGATATAAAGAGTTTTATGTGATAAAAATAATAGACATATGAGATAATTAATCAAGACTTATTATCTAGAATGAACCACTAAATTATATTGTATGGAATTACATATAGTCATTGATATAATTTGGGGTGTATATTTATATTGAATTCTTAATACTTATGTTTGGTGATATACCTAGCATGAGAATCTTCATACTTTGATAACTTTATTACAAAATCTTCAAGGCTCTAATAATCATGGAATGGTTGGGTGTATTTCTTATCATATCATTATTTAGATATTAACCAAGATGACATTTTTAACTATTATAAAAAATACATATGGTACCTTGATTAAATTAAATTGATGAAATGGTTCTCTATGTTTAGTTGAGTGACATGTGATGTGCTTGATTATATGGATGAATGAAAAGTAATATATTCATTCAAACTAGTGAGTTTATTTTATATATTTATGAATGAATGAGTTGGAATATGATATATTGATAGATTCCATGTCTAGGGGTCACTTGATGTCATAAAAAATGGATTATATAAGTATACATGAAGTTTATATAGATACATCTTTTGGTGTACATGACCACATGAATATGTAAGTGTGTTTTATTAAGATCATTATAGAATAAATTATAGATTTTACTAATACTGATGTTTTTCTAGAGATCTATCTTTGACAATAATTGTGGATCATGTAATTCATAATAGTTTTCAATGTTATAAAGCCCCCTAGGGTCACACATAAGGACCTAGAATGAGGATTAAATTTTGGTATAAACTATTTGTCTTAAATTTTAGAGATATTATGATAATAATATCCAAATGAGTATTTATGGATTCAAAAAGAGATGAGAAGTTTTGTATAAGGTATAAATGAATTTAGTGAAAGTGGGACATTATTGAGTTTTATGCACTAAATTATTGAAAATGACATGGTGGAAGCCACCACACCATGGTCTAATTTATGAGGTATTCGATACCACATCATGTGTGTAGTGGCCTTGTAGGGTTGTGTAGTTACTATATGGGGGATTAGTGTTACCCTTTTTACCAAATTCTTTTCTATTTTAATTTCCCATCTAAATGAAAAAACTTATTTATTGGTTAAGATATATTGATATGATTATGAATTCCCAAAACATAATTACCGCATGTAAAGCAGTAATGAAACAAGGGAAGTATCACATGGTATTTTTAGAAGGTTTGATCTTAGTATAGGTATTTACTCCTTGATATGTTTGGGATGATTCTGAGACATAAATCTTCACTATAGTACTAAATTGAATATAAGAGAAGAGTACATGCCATCCTTGACTCTCATGATGTTAAGAGGAGAAGGGTAAAATATATCCTTGACTCTTGTATAGCTATCTAAGTGACTATAAGAGAAAGGAAGAATACATCCTTGACTTATATGAAATCATAAAATGAAAACAATTATCTCTTGATAACTCTACAGTCTCCTAATTGATTTTTTATAATATATCCTACCAGTTTACATTGGGGTTTCCCTATAAACTCTCTAATAATATTTCTGATATTCTCATAGATGTCGGTGTATCAACTAGTGAGATATTCTTTCTCCATAATGGGTCTTCTTCTTCCAATATTTATTATACTATAGTCACATGCATGTTGGACATGTTGTCACATGTATCCTAAAATATGAACATTATTAATCAAAAGACTCAGGTACATGCAAGCTTGCTCCCAAAAAAATTATTAATAAAAAGAGTAAAGACAACCAGAGAGAAGAAGCATGGGTGCTAACAAAAATGCGTGTACAAATCACCACGGACAGCCACATCCACCAACTCACAATAGAAGTTTGGTGTTACAAATGACCAAAAAGAACTAACCTTCTTAATAACATGCTTGGAAAGAGCATCAGAACCCTGATTTTCCTCTCTATAAACATGAGTGACAACCAAGAAAAACTGATCCACAAGCTTGAGACAGTCATCCAAATATGAAAGCATCCTCCATGGAACATTACTTGAACGATTTATAATAATTTCAACCACCAAAGTTGAATCATATTCCAGTCATAAAACCATCCAACTATGATGAGAAACATACTAGATAGCCTTAACAATTTCCCATCACTCAACCTCAATCGCCAATCCATTTCCTAAAAATTTTTAGATTCAACCTTTAACGAATCCCCTATAAGTGTGTAAGATGCCACCACATCCCGAAGGTCCCAGTGAACCTGAAGCTTCCCCATCAACTTTAATTTTCAGACACTGAGAGATTGGAGGTATCCACCATATATGCTTCATTATAAGGGGATGTTTTCATCAGCTAGAAATACCCAGAGTTCACAAAACCAAAAAATTAGAAACATCATTCCACATGAATCCAATGCAAGCTCGCATAGCCGAAAAAACACCAAGATGGAGATCCTGAATACCAAAAAGAAGTCTGTTTAATTCTATTCTAAAAACAAGAGTATTTTGGGCCCTCTAGATAAAAGAAACTTGTGCTAAAACAACAGAAATGAGTAGTTGTTTTACCTGAGTACTGCAATCATCCCAGTAAACAGATTCCATAAGTCAGACAAAACCTTCCAAATTTAAGTATCATCCAAAAACACATTACAAGTAACTCCATAGAAAATATGAATAGATGTAGAAAATAAATAAATGATCAATAGTTTCATCTGCAACAAGACAAAGGAAGCAAACAGATTAAAGAGAAAACCCGACCATCTGCACTATTTGTTGAAAAGGAAGTCTAAACTTCAAAATCCTCCACATGAGAAAATAATGAGCTGGTGGAATAAATGAAATATGAAACATTAATAGCCAAGAAGGGCCAACAAAGAGTCAACACACATGGATCTATAATCTTCCTCAGTGTTAAAATTTCCAATTAAACTAAGAATCCAACTCATAGTATCTAGAGAAGACTAATGATAATAATCCAACTCCATCTTAAAAGGACCTGAAAGCAACCCCTGAGAAGTGCAATTATTGTAAAATTCAGCAATAGAAGGATCTTTCAATGAAGAATGGATCTCAATTTCATTAACAAAAGCACATGATAATCAAACATTCTACCAACAATTCAAAGAGGAATTTTTACAAACCACCCATTTTGAGGATTGTGAAAGGCTAAAGTAAGCATGCTTGAGGGAAGGCCATATCAAGGAGGGGAAATATAGAGAATATACATTTAATAGATTAGTCCCAATTCTGTTACACAAAAATTCAAGAGAGAAATCATTAAAAGTCAAGAGGGACCAAGTAAAAAATTTAATGAGAGATTCATTGAAAAGATTAAAATCTTTAAGCCCCATGCCTCCCATGTCAACAGGCCTAATATGATCACTCCAATAAACTATAACAAGATTCCTTTTATTAAATGATCCAATCCAAATAAAGTAATGAATCAATCTTTGTAACTCCTTGAGAAGAGTTCTAAGACATATGTAAAGAGAAAAAAAACATAGACACTCATGGAGGTGATCACATAAATAAAAAGATGAACATGTCCTTCTTGAGATATAGATTTACCTTTCTAGGTAGCTAGTTGATTTAGAATTATGAGATAGATGTTTTATAGGTAACATCTTTTAACTGCACCCCAAAATAGGGGAAACCCAAGATAATTAAAAGGTTTTTACCCTCTCTTGACCCTAAGATTTTGTGAAACTCTATTTTTCTTAGAAATGATAACCCCTTCCCAAAAAAACACTGAGGATTTCCCCCAACTAATAACTTGACCAAAAAACTCCCCATAATACTTAAAACTTTCCTTAACATATTGAATAGTGATTCTATCGGCCTTCCAAAACAATAGAATATCATCAGCATATAAGAGATGTCAAGGCGCAAACAGACCTCTTCCAACATTCATTTGTCGATACAAACCAACATTCACCAGATCCAAAATACATATGCTCAAGTAATCCTCTGTGAAAGAAAACAGAATCCCAGATAAAGGATCTATTTGTATCAACCCCCCTAGAACACTTAAAAATCCTATAGGAGAGACATTAATAAGAACATAGAGCATAGAACTCTTAAGAATATAGCTAATAAAACTGATACAACCATTAGAAAACCCATGCATTATTAACACTAAAAAATTTAAACTTCACTTCATTATATCATAATCCTTCAAAATATCAACCTTAAGATCCATATTACCATGCCTCAATTTTTTCTTCATAATATTGACACATTAAAAAGCCGTATACATAAAATTTTGAATGTTCCTTACAAGCATGAACCAAAATTGATTTGTGGAGATAAGGTCTTTAGAAATTATTATCAATATATTTTCCAAAACTTTACTAATAACTTTCATAAGAGTATTTCTTATGGACACAGGCCTGAAATCACAAATATCAAGAGCATTCTCCTTCTTTGTAATCAAAGCAACAAAGCTAGCATTGGAACCAAAAGTAATGTAATCATGATAGAATAATTCTATAACCGCATTAACAAATTCAGTGTGAATAATATCCCAATAAGTCATGAGAAATTTATTGGAGAAACCATCTGGCCCTGCCACACTATCAAAATTCATAGAAAAAAAGCATTTCTAATTTCCTCTAGAGTGGTTACATTAGTGATCATATCATTCTGAGAGGCCTCAACCATAGTAGAGATATTCCTGAACATTTTATGAGTATTATCATTCCCCATATCCTTTTTGAGGTTTTCAAAGTATCTACAAGAAGCACTAGAAATATCATTGTCAGAACTGAAAATAACTCCATCAACCATGAGGGCATTCATGCCACTTTAAGCTTCTTTTACCTATGCAAGAAATGGAAACGTATTGTATTTATATCACCATATTTCATCCACCTGACATTGTATTGAGTTTGAGAGAGAGTTTCTTTTAAGGCCAACAACTCATTAAATTTTGAAAGAGAAAGTAGCTCATCCCTAGAGATAACATCTTGAACCTCATTAAGTCTTTGACACTATAGGATATTATATTCAGTGCTTTGAATATAATGATCAAGGCCTAAGAATGACTGTTTATTCCAAAATTTGAGCTTTTCCTTCAAAGCCTTAAGCTTCATAATCATTATGTAAAAAGGAATTCCAATGAAAGTGGTATCCGAAGCCTCACTAACAATCTTACTGCAACCTGGAATAGTTAACCATGAATTATTAAATTTAAATGGTAAATGGGGTGATATTAATCTGTTGAGACACAAATCCATTAAAAGAGGGTTGTGATAATAATGAACTCTTGAGAGAGTGATACCAGAAAAATAAATATCCTGATCTCCCCCATCCATATACAAAAACACCTATCAATTTTCTTGATTGTTTCCCATTTAAAGTGTATCTTCTCTAGGTAAAATAAGCCCCCATGATTGAGACCTCAATCAAATTACAAGCATCAATGCAGGAAGAAAACTCATTAGCAGCCATCCTATTGAAACTATTCCCTGTCTTGTCCTTGGGCCGAAGCACCAAATTAAAATCCACAACAATTACCTAGCTCTGTCTCATATCAAGGGAAGTACTCTCCCAACATGACCACAAAGAACAACTTCTAGTATACTGATTCAAGGCATAAAAAAGTAAAATACATAACATGTCAATTTATTCCAATAGTGAGAGTGGTCTATTTTTGATCATGAAAGGAAGAAATCAAAGAAATACTATCATATTTCAAAACCCAAGGTGACTCTTTAGAATTTTGATAAGCATTATGATAAAATAGAGAGTACCCAAGGGTTGACCATTTAAAGACTTTCAATTTACAAAAGGAAATTCGAGGCTCAAAAAAACCAATGAGGCTAGGTTTATTGGCCACAAGAAAATTTCTAAGGGTTGTTATTGTGGGATAATTACCAAGCTCCTATAAATTCCAAAAGAAAATATTCATGAGATAAGAGATTTGGACCTGGTGTTAGGCTTATAATCCCATTGTAATTTCACTTGCTTAATATGCTTATCACCCTTCTTCTGCATTCCCGTATCTTCTATGGGTGAGGCAATAACTAAACCTACCAATGGATCAAGAGAATAGGATGAACCTTAAAAAAATCGAGACTGATCTTCATAGGAAGAATACTCCTTGTCATCATACCAATAAAACAACTCAAAGTATTGAACTTATTCATAGATTGGACCAGTTCCTGACTGACCTGTAGAAAATGCTTCCTTACAACCTTAGATAGTGGGACTTGAGAGAAAGATCCCTATGCATATTGCAGCAACTCACTGCTCTTAATCCCATAGAAATATTGAGATATCATGTCTTTCAAAACATCCATACTAGTAGGATCAATCAAAGATGACTGGACCAGATCCTGTATAGGAGGTTAAATGGAACTGACAGCCTCATTTTTCTTGGTAGACGAACTATCAGACTCCTGAATCTACTTTGGAAACTCAATATCCACATCAGATCCTGGGATATGATAAATATTAACCTGCACTGAATCATGATTAATAGATTCAGTAATGGGAACAATATTCTTAGTAGGTACCTGCACTGCAACCTTAATACCATGCTCAGGATTAAGAGGTCCCTATGCTAAATCCTGAATAATAGGCTTAGATATGGGGTTGGTATGCTCAATAGGTACCTTTACTGAATCTTGAGTGATAGGCTCAATATTGAAAACAACAGGTACCTACAATGAATCTCTAGTAACTGGATCAATATTGGGCTCAACAGGTTCAGTAGTGGGATTACTCGGCTCAACTAATGGCCCTTAGGTATTTTCCCTCACCTTATTCTTCCTACAAAAATCATCAGTGTGACCTTTAATATTTGACAATCCACGGAATTTTTTTTTGTTGCATTCAAAATCCCTATGACCAAATAAGTGACAATTCAGAGAAAACTTTGGCCTCTGTTCATATTAAATATCTAGATTAAAACATTCATCCCTAGTTTTCAAAACAACCTCTTCAATAAGCATAGAATCCATATATACTTCAACAAGGACCCTCACAAAATGACCAAATATAGGATTTTTAGTATGTTTATCCATTCGAATGGGATTTCTAATCGATGAGGCAATATCACATAGAATTATAGGATGCTTGTAAAGCTAATTTAATTTATGAATTAAAATACATACATAAGCATGAGTTTATTTAACTTTATCAGGATCAAAATTCTTATCCCACTTCTGAATTCATAGAAATATGGGCTTTAGTGAAATAGATCCAAAGATCCATGCCCTGTGCTTGGGCTCCTCAGTTGAAAATAGAACATGATAGTATCCACGGACCATAGATATCATCCTCCAATCGTCAAACCCCCAAATTTATGAAATTTGTTGAGTAAGATCATTGAATTTACAATGATTACCTCCTTTTGAAAGAAGTAATCGAGCATTGATCGAGAAAAGACAGAGACCAAAACATTATTCAACAGCAACCCGATCAAATACGACATGGGAAATGTTCCCATTATTTATGATCATCCCAGGTGGAGGACAATCAAACTCTGAGAAATTATCAGAATAATTGAGGACGTCTGCAAAGTTCATCTTCAGACCTGAGGCATAAAAAGTAGGAACCACTGTAGGATGTTTATGAAGTGTGAAACTAAACATCTCCTTATAATTGACACAATCATACTTCTTACTAATTGGTAGATTATTAGTAGGTAAGAAATAATCATCCTTATTCGCAATCAGATCCGGATCATCGGAGCTAGGGTTCCCCCCAGACACCCCACCATGTGACTCCATCACATATGAACATTATTTAGGATGAACATTATTTCTATTCATCACTCAACCTTATCTTATTTAAGAACCTTTATGTAACATCCCGGATCCGGGTGCCACACAACGGGTGCCCCGAACCTGGTTGGTCACATGACCTCAAGCGCATTTCCCCAAATGCCAGAGGCTGCCGACTAGCAGTGAGGGCCTAGGTCTGATAATGGGAGAAACTATTCCCTCATTTTTGAAAGTGTAGCTCAGTGGAAATAGATATCAACATACGAAATGCAGAAGCAGTAAACCATACCAATGCTGAAATAGACACAGTATGAAAATAAGGAAAGATAAGTAGAAATCATACATAGATGATGATGAAATATGTCCTATGTCTACGAAAGCATCCAAATAGAATACACTGCAATCAAATACAATACAGTACAAGTACAGCAAAGAAAAAAAAATAGTGCAGCAGGAACTCAACAGCATCAGAAGACTAAGATCGGTCCCATGCTATCATGCTCCACTACAATAATCAAGTACCTGTATAGGGTCCCTTGACATTATCGACACCTGCAATAATATAATCTATTTGGGACCAAGACATGACCCAAACAGGGTGTGAGAAATAAATCCCAGTAGGTAACCACCAAAGGTTTTTGCCCAACTGATAGTGAAAATGTGCAACAGCGGTGTGCAATAGTAAAATGCAGTAAACTAGGTAGTACTCAAAAGTAACTATCTCTACCAGTTGCATTTACATTTTAATAATTATTTATTACTTCCAAGCCTGTGCTTTATCTTGGAAAGTATGACATGTAAAAATCCCCATAGTGAATATTCAAGGGGAACCTTGTCCTCAGACATGCATATCCCTGCCCACAGGTATACAAAATTGAAACCCGCAGGTGCTACCCAGAGGCATAACGAATATTTCCCTCAGGCATTAGGTATTTCCCTCAGGCACGAAAGTACTGTCCTCAGATATATGAAACATTTCCCTCAGGCTAAATAGAGTACTGCCCTCAGGTTAAACAAACACTTCCCTCATGAAAACAGGTAACCGGGCCGAGCCCAAAACATAATAAATTATATAAGTTCCTCTCAAGAAAACTCAAAACATGTTATAGATGTGGAATACCCTCAGGTATCCTGGTCAAACAGATAAATAGGGGGGAACGCACCCACGGGGTGGCCCTGGATCCAAGCAATGATCCCAAACAGTGGTTTATAAATATTCATTAAATTACCTATGAAATTATAGGCATTTAATTTGTCAAGGCCTCATCCATACGACACCCCAAACATGGGCGCGTAGCACAGTGGTATGCAAAAACACTCAACAGTTGTAAATAAACACCAGAACACCTACCTTGATCTCCACTGATCAATATACACGGACGAAGCCTCTCAAAATGACCAAGAACGGCGTAGATCTAGGATAAATGTTAACTCATTCAAACTAAAATAAATTCCCCTCGAGAAAGAATTGGAAAGAAGGGCTCAAGGAGAGGGAAGCTCTTAATGGCACGGTTCCAACAAGATCGACAGTGGAAGAATCCGAGTTCCGATGTGTGATCGGGAGCTACTCCAAGGTCCGACATCCTCTCCCAAGATCCTATGACATTCTAAGATTCCTCTATTGAAAGAGGAGGCTACTGCCCATTTTAAGCGAAAAAAACAAACTACATGGCATGTACTCTCAAGTACATAACGTATACTTCTCATTTTTTTTAACTGTTACAATGGCGACTACTTTTCACTACCGAACTGTTCATCTGTCGACATGAGTACACGGCGTATATTCTTGAGTACACGGTGTGTACTGTCACTCTACTGGCGACTACTTCCACTACCTTACTATTAACCAGCTAACTGGTTACATGGCTTGTAAATACTAAGTACACGATGTGTAGTTAGTTTTTATACCCTTCATCGCCAACAAGCCAACACACCCTGTGTACTCATCCCACACGGAAAAAGTACACTATGTGTGGAAAAGTACATGGCGTGTACCAACAAAATTTTGGATTTTTTCCCATTTTCCTTATTTTCTCAAAAACCTTAAAGGAAAAAAGGGATAGAAGAAACCCGTAACTCAAGAATAAGAACCATGTTCTCACAAACTTCTCCCCTTAAAGAAATTAATCTTCGGATTTCCCTTCCAAGGGTGGTGAAGATAATCTTAGAACAACTCTGGCCACTAAGAACATACGTCGGTCTCCCGCTCCTAGGTTTTGTCCTACCCTCATCCATGCTGCCATAACACCCGTACGAGAGGAACTGACTAGACTCGAAGAACCTTCATGCTCCTATCAACAATATGAATTGGATGCTCCTCAAAGGACACATCGTCCTAAAGCTCAAACTCCTCGGGCTGAAAGACGTGAGATGAGTCTGAGTGATAACAGCACAGTTGAGATACATGGAAGACGTCGTGCATGGACCGGTACCTCTGTGGTAAGTACAACTGATAGGAGACACTCTCCCGAATCTCAAACGGTCCCACGTACCTTGGTGAAAGTTTACCCTATCTCCTGATCCATATGTTTCCCAACCTCGGTGAAACACATAAGAACACCTGATCCCCAACCACGAACTCCAAGGGTCATCTACAGCAATCAGCATAATATTTCTGATGAGACTGTGCAGTAGCCATCCACTTTTGAATCAACTGGACCTGCTCTGAAGTCCCCTGCATGAGACGTGTTCCTAGTAAAGCTGTCTCACCTGCCTCCAACCAGCACAATGGTGATTGTAATGGCCTACCATATAAAGCCTCATAAGGTTTCATATCAATAGTTTCCTGAAAACTATTATTTTAGGCAAACTCAACCAGGGGTATGTGTTTCTCCCAAGATTCCCCAAGGTCCAGGACGCATGCACACAGCATGTCCTCAACAACCTGTATCATATGCTATGACTGTCCATCAGTATGAGGGTTTAAGTTGTGCTCATAATCACCTGTGTACCCATTTCCCTCTAAAAATTCTTCCAGAAACGAGATGTAAAACGGGTTTCCCTATCTGAAATGATAGAATGAGGGACCCCAAGAAGGCATACTACCTCTCAGATATACAAATTCCCTAGTTTGTCAACACTGAAGGTCTCCTTGATCAGAAAAAAGTGAGCAAACTTTATAAGTCTGTCCACAACAACCCATACAGCATCACTGTCTCGTGGTGACCCTGGAAACCCAGTCACGAAGTCCATCACAACATCATCCCATTTCCACTCAGGAATGGGTAACTGTTGTAACAGTCCGGCTGGCCTCTGATGCTCCGCCTTCACCTACTGATAAGTAGAACATCTCAAAACAAAACTATCTACCTCCCATTTCATACCCGGCCACCAATAATGACGTCTCAAGTCATGGTACATTTTGGTAACTCTGGGATGCACTTCCCAAGATGAAGCATGAAAATCCTGCATCATCTCCTCACATATATCCCCTGTAACTCACACTCATCCATGGACACACAGTACCTCGTCATCTCCTATCGTCCAACCAGTAGGAGGGTCCTAACTTGACACTTAATCCCGTAGAACTAGGCCTTTCGAATATGATAGTTGTCTCATCCTCACTCTATCCAGGAGGGTAGAATTCACAGCTAAGGAAGAAAGATAGGCTCGCCCCTGACTATCGTGCACCTCAAATGCGTCTTAGAGAACAAATCCATGAGCTTCCAATCACCACTGGCCTCCTGCACTGCCTGTAACTGAGTCGTCCTACTCAGTGCATCAGCAACTATGTTACCTTTACCCGGTGTATAGGCAAGCTCAAAGTTGAAGGAATGAAGGTATTCAACCTCCCTTCATTGTCTCAATTTCAAGTCATGCTGGGTAATGATATATTTTAGTATTCTTGGTCCGTAAACACCACAAAATACTCTTCCAAGAGATAATGTCTCCAACAACGTAACACGTGGATGACTGAAGCCAAGTCGAGATCATGTGTTGGGGGTAATTCTTCTCATGTGGCCTCAACTGCCGAGACTCGTACACAACTACTTGATCACCCTGCATCAACACTTCCCTGAGCCCAATACTTGATGCATCACAGTAAACTATAAATCTCTTCCCTTGCTATGGAAGTATCAGGACTGGTGCTGATGTCAACCTTCCCTTCGGCTTCTGAAAGGCTGTCTCACAAGCTTCTGAACAAATGGACTTCACACCCTTCTGAGTCAAACCCCTCAACAGCACTGCTAAGCAGGAGAAGTCCTATATAAAGCACCTGTAGTATCCATCCAGCCCCAAGAAACTTCGTATTTCAAACAGGTTCTTAGGTTGTTCCCAGGAAACTAATGCTCTCACTTTCTCTGGGTCTACTGCAACTCCTGCCTCTGAGATAATATGACCCAGGAAGCGTATATGGTCCATCCAAAAGTGGAACTTTGAGAGCTTAGCATATAGCTGATGCTCTCTCAGTGTGCTTAGAATGATCTCAATATGGGTAGCATAGTCATGCCAAGTGTTAGAGTACACCAAGATATCATCCATGAAGACTACCATAAAAGAATCCAGATATCAATGAAACACAGGATTCATCAATGCCATGAAAACTGATGGTGCATTCATGAGTCCGAACAGAATAACCAAGTACTAGTATAGATGATATCTACTCCAAAAAGATATAAGTGGTATGTCTGATGGTCTAACGCGTAACTAATGATATCTAGATCTCAAGTCAATCTTCGAGAACACTCGTTCTCCTCAAAGTTGATCAAAAAGATCATCAATCCTAGGTAAGGGATATCAGTTCTTAACTATCAACTGGTTCATCTTCCGATAATCCACACAAAGTCTGAGGGTATGGTATGCCTTCTTAGCAAATAGGACAGGAGAACCCCAAGGAGAAGTACTGGGTCGGATGAATCCCTTTGCCTGTAACTCCTCCAACTACCTCTTGAGCTCCTGCAACTTTGGTTTATCCATCCTATAAGGAGGAATTGACACCGGTTCTGCTCCTGGCACTAGCACAATAGAGAAATCCACCTCTCGCTCTGGAGGTAGACTTGAAAAGTCGCCCAGGAAGACATCCCTGAAACGATCAACCACTGGAGGGAAATATTTTTGACAATTTCCCTGGTCATCCAGATATAAACTCACAATCTGGGATATCACTTCACCTCTCCCATGATTCTCGGGTCCATTTTGGCTCACCTGGACATCCCATTCACCCTTGTATAGAAACTCTCTGCCCTCTGGTTATGTGAAACTCACCTTGCGACGATAGAAATCTACAAAGGCTCGAAATGGTACCAACCAGTCCATCCCGAGAATGAATTCATAGCCCGTCATCTCTAAGACATAGAGGTCCCAAAGAAAGTGAAACCCACCAACCTCTAAGGGGAACTCCCTGAACTGATGCACACCTACCGTTCTAGTTCCTAACGGAGTGTCTAGCGTTATGATATCAGAAGAAGAAGAAACGTAGATCCCAAGGCTCTCCAAAACGGGCACAAATATAAAGCTATGTGTATCACCCGTATCAAAAAGTACTGAAGATAAAATAGAAGCCACTAGAATAGTACCTCTGACAGTGGAAGGTCCCGGATCCTGCTCATGTTGGGTCTGTTGCACTGCATATGTCTGCCCAGTGCCACGGCCCTGCGACACAGCCTGGATACCCTGGGCTGACCCGCCCTGCTTTCTCTGAGATTCTAGTGTTTGGATACCATATCCATGACCACCACCTCAGCATGAATGTCCCGATGTATTCCAATTCCCTGACTGGTAAGAAGCTACTGGCCCTGTTCCCACACACGGAGTCTACACAGAACCCCTCTCACTGGCCATTGGTAGAAACGCCCTGCAAAAGCGTTGTAGATGACCCATATTTCCGCAAACTCGGAACTCCACTGGGTCACGTGGACACTGAGGTATCTTGTTACCCTCTCTACCACACTGGTAGCACATTACTTAGCCACCTGAGGAAATCATCGGGCTAGTAATTCCACTGTGAAAGAAATCCATTTGTCTCTTCCTCTTACCAGTAGAAATAGTACCAGAAACTGGTGCCAAACTGCCCTGGCCTGCACCACTAGCTTCCCACAGGTTCCTCTCAGTAATCAGTGCCTGGTTCACAATAGCATGCACTGTAGGCAACCTGAAAACATTCACCGATGCTCGGATGTCATCTCGAAGACCATCCTCAAAGCGTCTAGCCCTCAGCGTCTCATCACCCACCAGAACAGGTGAAAAATGATGTAGCTCGGTGAAGCGGGCAAAATAGTCCATCACCGACATGGAGCCCTGTGGCAGATTCCTAAACTCTCGAGCTCGATTCTCCCTCAGCGTCTCCGAGAAGAAAAATTAATAGAAGACTTCCTGAAAATCTTTCCACACCATGTATCTATGATTCTTTGTCTGGGTGGTAATATCCCACCACCTCTTGGAAGAATCACGCAGCATATATGTAGCGAGCTTGACCCTCCGCCCTAGAGGTGTCTCCAGATGCTCGAAGATAGTCTGCATAGAACCCATCCAAGAATCCATATCCTGTATTATTCCATCCTCTGAGAATGTAGGCAGATGCTGCTACTGAAATATATGATTCAGCTCTGCCATAGATGTGGTAGCCGGCGATGCTCCCTGGAAGGTCTTCATGAACCGTATGAAGCCTTCACGGAACTGCGCATCCATGCCTGCGTCAGGTATAATGGATCGTGTCGCATCTGGCTCTACTAGAGGATCCATCAGTAGCCCATGGCCTACCGTCTCTGAAGTATACTCGTTTCCACTCTCTTGTAGAACAACGTGTGGTCGTCTCGGTGGCATGAATCTACAAGGTCAACACATGCCTTAGATTAAGATCATCAAGGACCAAGAACTGGAAACTTAAGAAGGGAAGAGGAGAAGAAAACATTCAAGTTTGACAAAACAAGACTACATGGTGTGTATAATAACTACACGGTGTGTTCCTGTAAGACTTTCACATGGGCATGTACCTCTATCAAAACTAGTCTTGTAACACCCCAAACACGGCGTGTTGTCCACACACACGGTGTATACTTGAATTCTATTCCCCTTCCCAGGTCCTTCTACATAGATTATCCACACAGCTCTCCTTTAAACGAGACTACATTGTGTGTATAATATCTACACAGCATGTACTTCTTAGATTCCAATTGCCCGTGTTGTTAGTGACACGGCCGACTACTCGGCTGACACCACACGGTGTGTTACACCCGCACACGGCGTGTAAACCACCTCATTTTCCCAACCACACAGCCCAATCTACACAGTCTCTCACCGGTCAAGACTATATGGAGTGTCCCACAAGTACACAGCGTGTCCAAGAAGAGGTAACACTAACCCATGTTTTTTAGTTACACGAATGGATCCCTATACCAACTACACGGCGTGTATGTCATGGACACGGTGTGTATAAGCTCATATTCCTCCACCCATGTTGTTAGTTACACGATGGACACAGGGTTCATACAACACGGCATGTATAAGATCTACACGGCGTGTGCCCTCAAAGTTTCACTATCCCATGTTTCTGCCTACACGGCCTATGACATGGGTAGAAACTACACGGAATGTACAAACGGTACACGGCGTGTACTTAATTTTTTTTCTTCCTGAACAGAAGATTTAAATGGAATGTAATAAAATCTACATGGTGTGTATTCTGGGTTTTTCTAGACAGTAAGACTTAGAAACTTCTCCGAAGCCCAGAAAAAAACTGAAACCAATACCTAAGTGCCAAATTCCGATCCGTGAGGGCCCATAATCTCTGCAAATCAAAGCTTCGCATCTTATACATGTTATAATAAAGTAAATAGGTCAATGATCTACCAAATTCTGGTCAATGAGGGCCCATACTCCTTAATAACCAATGTTTGGCGTTCATTATACAATACCTCACATTACAATACCCTATAAAATAGTAGGTATTTAATCAAGGAATCTTTCACAGTAGCATGCTTTTACTAGAACAACATCTATCACAACAACATGGAATTTCTAATGCACCTACATGGCATAAAAACTATGCATGGCATGTGATTCTAACATGTGCCTGAATGATGTATGTGATGGAATACCCTCATCTCATCGGGTTACAACTCAATATAACCCAAGTATAAAAATATAAACAACACACCACAAGTGCGTCACCCAACGGTGAAAATCAAATCAACTGTAAAATTGCAAAATCAGAAAAATTACAACACAAGGTAAATTGGCTTTTCCCTGGACATGGGTTGGCTACTCCTAGGCACAGCTTATTACCAAGTACCTATTTCATCTTATCCCTTGCTATAGGCTCCAAATAGTAAGTTAAGAGAAAAGAAAGCCTCTGATACCACTTTGTAACATCCAGAATCTGGGTGCCACACAACGGCTGCCCCAAACCTAGTTGGTCACGTGACCTCAAGCGCATTTCTCTAAATGCCAGAGGCTACTGACTAGCAGCGAGGGCCTGGGTCTGATAGTAGGGAAACTATGCCCTCATTTTTTAAAGTGTAGGGTAGCGGAAATAGACATCAATATAGAAAATGCATAAGAAGTAAACAATACCAATGTTGAAATAGACACAGTACAAAAATAAGGAAAGATAACTGGCAGTCATACATGGATGATGATGCAACATGTCCTATGTCTATGAAAGTAGTCAAATAGAATACACTGCAATCAAATACAATATAGTACAAGTACGACAAAGAAGAAGAAAATAGTGCAACAGGAACTTAGCAGCATCACAAGCCTAAACTCGGTCCCATGCTCTCCTACTCCTCTGCAACAATCAAGTACCTATATAGGGTCCCTTTACCTTATCGACACCGGCATCAATATAATCTGTTTAGTCCCAAGACATGACCCAAACAGGGTGTGAGAAATAAATCCTAGTAGGCAACCACCAAAGGTCTATGCCCAACTGACATTGAAAATGTGCCACAATGGTGTGCAATAGTAAAATGCAGTAAACTAGTCAGTACTCAAAAGTAACTATATCTACTAGTTGCATTTCCATTTTAATAATTATTTATTACTTCCAAGCCTATGTTTTATCTTGGGAAGTACGACATTTGAAAATCACCATAGTGAATATTCAAGGAGATCCTTGTCCTCGGACATTCATATCCTTACCTACAGGTATATAAAATCAAAACCCTCAGGTGACTGCCCACATGCATAACGAATATTGCCCTCAAGCACGAGGTATTTCCCTTAGGCATGGAAGTATTACCATTAGACATATGAAATATTGCCCTCAGGATAAATAAAACACTGCCCTCATGGTAAAAAAACACTTCCCTCTTGCTAACAGGTAACCGGGCCGAGCCCAAAACATAATAAATTATATAAGTTCCTCTCAAGAAAACTCAAAACATGTTATAGATATGGAATACCCTTAGGTATCCTGGACAAATGACTAAACAGGGGGGGAACGCACCCACGGGGTGGCCCTAGATCCAAGAAATGATCCTAGACAGTAGTTTATAAATATTCATTAAATTACCTATGCAATTCTAGGCATTTAATTAGTCAAGGCCTTATCCATAGGACACCCCAAACATGGGAGTGTAGCACAACGATACAGAAAAACACTCAGCAACTGGAAATAAACACCAGACCACCTACCTTGATCTCCACTTATCAATATGCACGAACGACATTTCTTGAAACGACCAAGAATGGCATAGATCTAGGATAAATGTTAACTCATTAAAACTCAAATAACTTCCCCTTAGTAAATAATTGGAAAGAAGGGCTCAAGGAGAGGGAAGCTCTTACCCGCGTGGTTCCAACAAGATCGATGATAGAAGAATCTGAGTTCCAGCATGCGATTGGGAGCTCCTCCAAGGTACGACCTCCTCTCCCGAGATCCTCCGGCGTTCTAAGATTCCTCTATCAAAAGGGGAGGCTACTGCCCGTTTTAAGAAAAAGAAAAACTACACAGCGTGTACTCTCAAGTACATGGCATGTACTTCTAATTTTATTAACTGTTCCTATTGTGGCTACTTTTCACCGCCGAACTGTTCATCTGTCGATATGAGTACACAACGTGTATTCTTGAGTACACAGTGTGTACTATCACTCCGCTGGTAGATGTTTCCACCACCTTACTATTCATCTGTTGACTAGTTACATGGCGTGTAGTTAGTTTTTATACCCTTCATCACCGACAGGCCTACATGCCCTGTGTACTCATCCCACATGGTCAAAGTACACTTCATGTACCCACAAAATTTGGAATTTTTCCCCATTTTCCTTATTTTCTCAAAAACCTTAAAAGAAAAAGGGAAGGAAGAAACCCATACCTCAAGAGTAAGAACCGGTTTCTTATGGATCATGAACATGGAAACATCTATGAAACCTTCCACAACATTTATCTTCTACTTTTTCTATCTTATCTTCTGCCTTCAATGATAATTTGGTATAAAGTAGCAGTACCTCACTAGCCTCCACCCCCCTTCTCTTCTTCATCTTCTTCATATTTGTTAAATATTGTTATAGGACTATATATCATCAAACACTCTCTTCTTATTTAGATACTATGATATAAGGGTATCATAGTGTAGGAATTCACTCTTTCTTATTCTTATTCATTGATACACAATATCTTCTTTTTATAATTTCATTGGCTTCTCACTCCAACTTTATATTTATTCAATTTTTAGAATTAACAATAAAATATAGTGTTGGTTTCTTTTAACATTTCACACAAACCTTCTTCTTATCCAAAATCTTCTATAATAATAGAGTAATAAAAAATGCATATATTTCCAATATTCTAAATATAAAAATTCTAGGGAAATATGGAAATGTAATATTTTTTTAAAATATGGTCAAATATTATATAAAAAGTATCCATATTTGATCTCTATTATAATGTTTTAAATATTTGTTTTTGAAATTCCTTATTTATCACATAGAGATCCTTAAAATATTTTCCTCAAATATCGGTATTTCTTTTCCCTCCTACTTCAAAAAAATATTCCTTCTCACTATTGTATGTCTTCATGAGAATATGTAAAAACCCATACAATGTGAACATCCTTATCACACCAAAATTTTATTCTTCAATTCTTACCTCTATTGTTATTGGATAGAATCATGGCTATTAAAAGAATCGTGATATTTAATCATTGAAGAACAAATAAACATAAACTGAAATGAATATCCATAATCCTCTAAAATTTACAAACTGATAATATATATATAAGAAATGTAATATCATACATATTCATCAAACATGCTACATATCACTATATGGTTTTTTTACTTTGCATCATTTTTTAATCACTTTAGAAAAATATCTTATGCATTCCTCAAAAAACTCATGTATCAACATAATGTTTTCCTCTTCCACATTTCATTAATCACTTAAAAAATATCATATGCATGCCTTAAAAATCTAACATATTACCCTAATATTTTTTACTTTACTGTATTCTATTATAAAACATCTTATATATAACTAAAAATATCATTATTATTCTCTAACATATGTTACATATCATAGTTCATCCATTCCTTTTCTCCATTTCAGTTTGATCCTCAAGAAATATCATCCGTTTACAAAAACAAATCTTACATATCACTTGGATATCTAGTACATTTCCAATATTTTCTTCACTGATAAATATCACATATCAGTAAAAAATATTATATAACATATTAAATATGTTAAATATTATATAATGGACTCCAAATTACTTTTTCAATTCTTCATCTTCATCTTAGAGTTATTCTTACATATCATTTTAAGAATATTACATATCACGATGAGTTTCAAGACTTTATCAATTCTTCTATTTTTGAGTAAAACACAATTATATTACATATGAAATCCAAACATCTCAGTATCACCTAAAAATATCTTTAAACCTTATTAGGGAATCACCAGTCACTCTAAAATATATCAAAACAACTTAAATGATAGAATTTATCAAATCTTCTAAAAATCCTAGTACAATTACAAAAGCATATTGTAGCATATAAATACTCTTTTGAGTATTTCTATAAACCTTAACTACCTCAAAAATTCTAGATCCAAACTTAGTCTTATGTATAAATCATCCAATTGATATTATCTATTTAATATAGTAGCCTTCATAATTAATAATCCATGGATGGTTCCTCAATCTTTCATCTATTTTTTCACTTCAACTTAGTAGATCTATTCTTAAATAATAACATCCAACCACTAAAACTCATTAAGATCATGTTGTATATAGTGATATTTAAATAATCAACACTTTTCTTTGATTACATATAAATCCATATCAATAATCATTAGATATAATGTGTTGATTCCTTTAATATTCTTATCTGACCACTCAAAGTAGAAAAATTCCTTGACTAATATAAAAGAAAATATCTCAATATGATAACTCACAATTTACATGATACTCTTCGTAAATCATATAGTTCTTCAATCACATCATACATTGGGATATTTATTATCATCCAACACATATTGATAGCAAATTTACTCATTGAAAAAAATACAATCATCCAAATCTATTGGGTTATTTAATCTCCACATTTGGATTTGTTGTCTAAACCTTTAATTTTGTAGAGTTCCATATTTTTGGACCAGATGGAATTCCAAGGGAATTTGAATTTTGCAATTAATGGACAAGATATTTTGTAAACCAAGCTTTGAAACATAATTCTAAGAGTTAGAACACTTTGAGGTGATGTTTTTAGATTTGTGAAAAGGCATGATAGGGACCTTGGAGGTCTTATTGAGTTTCAGGAGTGTCGAGCTCTGAAATATCAAGGTTGGGTGGCCTAACACAGGTGTCTAGTTTGTATGAAAGAGTGAGGCCTCTAGAAGAAAACCATACATCCTTTATTAGAGGTGAATTTGTGCCTCACACAATCTGCACACGGTTTTTCCAAACTGCGTGTTAGGCTAGCATAGTCAGTGCCACTTAGGCAATACCCTCACACTATTCATTGCACAGTTTTCACATGGTTAGTCTAACCATGCGGGAAAAACCATGCGAAATGATTTCTTAAGTAGGGGGTGCCTCACAAATGGCACATGGTTTGGCCAAACTGTGTGACCTAGATATTTTGGGTAAAATGACCATTTCCCTTAATTAATTCTTAAAAAACATATTCAATTTTCACTCTTTCTTCTCCCACACAACAATAATGAGCCCTTGAGATCTCCCTTGAATATTATTCCTAGGCTAGAGAAAACTCCTCCATCTATCATCTAAATTAATCACTATTAGTCTCTATAGATCTTAAATGCTAAGCTCTCAATTACTTATGTGACATTCCTCATTTAGTTTAGTATGAAATGCACTATTTAGGTGCAAGATCTTTTCAATATTTTTAGGGTCTTCATCAATTCTTTAATTTTATCTTGACATGAATTGAATCAAAAGCTTCTACTAGATGGGATATTCACTATGGACCTACGGTAGGTGGTCTTGTGATTTTCGTTAAAAAGTGTTTATATATGTCATTATGACACACACCCAATTCTTAGGTGACACTTTGAAATGTATTTTAATCCCTAATATTAATTAATATGTATAGCCTATTAAATTAAATAGGTCCATTAATAAAAAAAATAGGTTATAAACCTTGAATGAAACCACCCCTTTAGGTGAGTTGTTAATTTAAATGGCCATTATGATGGCATATATACGAATTGGAATGATTTGATGTGTGCCCATTTTTTACCCTTTTCAAGGGATGTTTAATATTGAAATGTTAATGGTAATTAGACATATGAATTTAATTGATGAATTGGAATGAAATTTGAATTAAAATATGAGATTAATTTTTATTGAATTAATTTAATGGAAGGGATGGATGACCATTCCCTTGGCCTTGGCTATGTAATATCTTGTTGAAGCTTGACATGCCTCATTAAGGTGAATTTAACTTATGAGATAATTAAAGTCTAAAACTTATGATTTTATATATGCCTTTAGATACCTTTTAATATGTGGTATATATTGAATTGATTATGGTTTTGACCTTTGAATAATTAAATATTTGAATGAATTCTTATTCCCATGTGTGTATTATTAGAGGATGATCCTTCTAAGCTAGTCATGCCTTTAACTACCTTTTTAGGTGATGTTTAAATGAATTGTTCTTGTTTTTGAACTTGAAAAAATAAATCATCATGATTAAATGATATTTAATCAATGATATTGATTAAATTATGTTGTTTAAATGCTTAATATTGGGATTCTTATTTAATGATATGTGCACATGAGTTAAATTAAAGTCATGCCTTATGAGTTAGTCAATGCATTGAGTCACCTTCTAGGGTGAGTTGTATATGAGATGTTCTTGGTTTTAAACTTTTCATGTTGAATGAATTTTATTAAATGATAAATATTAATGTTGAATTATTATATGTCTAGTGATACATGGATTCATATAATAATTCCATTGATGGGTTCAAAGGGAATTTGTTTATATTGGCCTGGATGATACTTGGACTCCCTAGTAGATTGCCAAGGAAGGAATCTGAGGCTTGACTATTATATTCCAAGAGATATATGGATTAATATGAGAATACCATGGATGGACTCAATGGGAATTGATCATATTTCCATGGGTGATAGTTGGGATCCCTTAGTGGCCTTCCAAGGACAAACTCATTTGGAAGGGATATTATACCACACCTAGAGAGATACCTGGGTTCCTGAGAGGGTTTCCATGGACGACCTTATAGGGTGTTGGTTGATGTTATACTAGAAGTGATGCCTAGATTCTAACCTAGTAATTCCATGGATGATCTTTGGTTCTAAATTTATTAATGAATGAAATTAATTATATATGATTCTTCTACCCAGCCAAAGAACAAACTTGGATTTAGTCTTGTTTATATTTTGAGGATGTCTTGCTTATGAATCCTTTGATAATGTTATCATGATGGATTCTGGTATATATGTTAGGTCTCGAGTTTTAAATTTTAAATTGAAATTTATTATTAAATGTTCTTACATGGGATGTCGTACTTGCACCAGGTCTTGAGACATATTAATTAAATGATGTTGAATTGTTAAATGAGCATGTTTATAAATGAAACAACCCTGACTGTTAAATCAGAGACTTGATGATTAAATGAGAATGAATAAGTGAATTTATTATGAATGAGAACCTATATTTTATGGAATTTTTACTTTTGAGTACATCCATTACTTATTGAGTTACAGCCGGCACACTATTGTTATATATTTTCACTAACTGGATGGAATAGAAATTAGATGGTTTCATACTGGTATTATGTCTCACACTTTATACAAGCCACCTTGGGTACCTGAACATACTATATGATTGCAAGTATGGATAAGGTAAAACACCCTATTACATGTTGTTTACTATTGTTTTGTAGTAGGGGAGCATGGGACCAAGGTGAGGCTTGTGATGCTAGTTGAGATTATTTTTTCCATTTTTTTACTTTTGTTACATATATTGTATATCTTCCTTATGAACATGATTTTTTTTCATTATTAGAGACTTACGGAATGTTCATACTTATTCATATGAGATGACTTCTAGTATTGTTTATTTATTAGTCTTCCAATATTTACTTCTTTTTTGGTGATTATTGTACTTCCTCTACTTCTATATTATTCATTTCGATGTGTTACACTATAGTAATGGGATAATAGTCTCCCCACAGACCCACCTAGGGCCTCACTACTAGTCAGTAGCCTCTAGAATATGGGGAGATGTGGTTGAGGCCATGTGGACAACTGGTCTCGGGGCACTTTTGAGTGACATCCAAGTCTGGGACATTAAAAAGTGGTATTAGAGACTCTTTTCATTTATATTATTGTTTTAAACTAGTAGATAAGATACTAGGAATATGTTGGAACATTGTAAATATCCATATCTAGGACTGATCAACCCACCCATGGGGAAATGACTAATTTTCCAGGACTAGGATTGTTGTTCATGCTGTTTGATATTACAATTGATTATGATTTCACCTCGAGCGATTGGTTTACATTACATTTATTATTGGTTTATGAATTTAAGGTAATTTTACATTGGCCTAGTATGGAAAGTAATAATAATTTCATGCATAATATTATCCCCATAGAAAACTCAGATTTCATGCATATTGCAAGCCATATAGTTGCATTAATAGTTTTCCTTCTAAATTGGATTGTTTTCCTTGGGTTTTATACCAATATTTTGATTATTAGCATGGCTTTTATGTACTATGTTTAGGTATTTCTTAGTATTAATTTTCTATATGATGTTATTATATTCTTAATATCATGTTTCTTTATGATTACTATCTCTTATAACATTCCTAGTTATGATGTTATAAAAATCAGCGCATTGGATGAATTAAATGGTTGCGATTATGATGGGAGCCTTTCCTAGTTGTAAGGTGTATGGGATCCTTATAACTAAGAAAAGGAAACCCATGTAATTGATCCATCCTCGGGCTTCATATTTAGATACCTTTGTTAAAATGTAAAAGGATACTCTATTTCAAATGTTAAAGTGAGTCTCTTTGATTAAATGGGATCCAAATTCCAACCTGTAAGGTGTATAAGAACTTTATGGATTGGTAAATAGACACCCATATTATTGAAACATTATGTATAAGACCATGTGGTATATCTTTAAATGGTTATAAATGTAAAATCTGTTTAATTGTGAACTAAAATGGATTGTTTGCATCTGTAGCATCTTTTGGTTACCTTTATAAATGTGAAACTGGATCGAAGTAGGACAGTTGGGACATGTTTCTAATAAGATAACACTATGGGTGTTTTGAGAACTTAATAAATAAGAAACTGCTATTAGGTTACATTCTAATGAACCCATGTTAGCTTAATGGGCCCCTGGTAGGTTTCCTTATCTGTTAAAATGAATTTATTTGATAAATTGACTAATTGCGATAGGATGTCTATACATGTTTAATGTTTTAAAGGGATGTTCCATAAGACTTGCATATTTTTCCTTGATCTATTTATTAACTAATTTTCTTAGTAATTTTTCCTTATGAATTGGTTTTTGATGCTTAGTTTTAAAGATATTAATTTTAAAAAGGTTGAAAGCGATTTAATATGAAGTGACTTGAAAATGGAACCCTCGATGGTGTCCAACATTTAAACCCTCATGTAAGGGTAGTTTTAATCTTTCATTTAGTTACATTGTAATAAAATAATGAGTGTTTTATATAGGACTATCTCTTTTATAGAAATGACATAAGTGATCATATTTTAAGACTAATAAATTTTTATTTGGCATGAGGTAATGATATGGTCGATGATAATGCCTTTTTAAGGGGTATCCCATGGTAGGTAGTGCCTTTAGAGCTTAAATTACTTTCTAAATTCTATGATTTTTTTGACATTTAGTGTCATTCAGGTTCCATTGTCCCTAGAAAGACTTCTAAATTTAAAATGAAACCCTTGTTTGGATGGGTGGTTGTTTTATCCTTGACCCTTGTTATGGGATTGCACAATGTGTAGTTCTCGGTTTTTTCAAGTTATACATTCCATGGGCATGGTCAAATGTTTAGTAGGTCTCATGACCCTTTTCTATTTCCTTGGGTGACTCATGAGGTCATCATTGATTTAATAGTCAGATATGACAATGCAACTTGATCCAATTTTCCATGTGATCCACCAGATACTGAGATGCATAGGGTGGATATGATATGGATAGTATAGAGTATGGGAAATTTTCTCTAGAAATATCAGAGTAGTATGTGTTGGTATACACAATACCTGTTGAGTTGTTAAATCATGTAACGAACGAGTTTATTTTGATGAAATGGTTGAGCCTTGCATTGATGAGCATGTTTTTGGGTCAAATCCATAGTAGAGTGAACCATGGGTTAAGAGAATTCAAGTTCATCACAATGCTTTGGGGGAATTTCCATAGGCTCGAGTGTTTCAACACACATGACAGTTTGGTATTGGATTTCATTCCAAATTCTTGATGTGATGATCATGGCTCAGAGGAGCATCACACGTGAATTTGCGTTGAATCTAATATAGCATTCTTGTGAGAGGTTGGTCTATCTTTTCTTTTGGAAACTATGAAACTCCTAAGTTGGGGAGAATCACACCAGTTTTGGTAAATATGTCCTTCTTTGTAGAAGGATCAGACTCGATGAAGACCATTTGTAAATGGTAGTTTTTGTTTTTGAAATCCCGTGAGGCTGATAAATCTTGTGAATTCCAATTCTTACTCGACCACATAATGTTGTTATGGTTTTATATGTACACAACCCTTGAAAAATACTGATGATATGGTATGTAAATTTGTGGTTAGGTTTGGTAAATCATGAGATGTCTCAAGTGGTAATGACATTGTGATCAGTTAATTAGTGATGCGTCAATTGGTGAAGATGTGATTATTTTAAGAGTTTGACCCGTAGTGGTTTGACAATTTTTCTTTGTAACCTCTTAGTGAAATTATTCTTAGTGATGATCATGTTCCCTATATAGACATTGTATTTTATTCACTAAGAGAGCATCGGTTATATTCCACGCTAAATCTTAAAATCCTTTGGGCTGGGTTGTGATATCTATATGAGTTGAGTATTACATACATGGTCTTTATTGAGGTTTGGTTACTCCTGAGTGACACTTAGGTTCCATTGTAGGAATTCCTTGGATGAACTCTAGGACACATACCACTTCTTATGATGTGACAACCAGGTGGATGTTGCTCTGGGCTCAGTCAATGTACTTATGCAGGTGTCTTGGTATTGTACCGTAGTCTCACCTATATAATGGGGTATAAACTATCTAGAGATGGTTTTATGTACTCCAATTGGTTAAAACTGAAGTTATTCTTGAATTGTGGTAGGGATCACAGGTGTTTCTTAAAGGGTAATGATTCTAGTGGATTGGATCTGGGTTACAACTTTTTTCATTTTGAGGCATGATAATTTAAGTGTCCGGGTGAGGGTTTGATTTGGGAACATCACCAAAATCTAGGTATGGAATTTGGTGAACATGCTTCTGGTAAACGTGAGACACCTTAAAAGAAGGTACTACAGTTCATCTTGTAATATGTCTACCGTCTAAGCTGGTATTTGTGAGAGTGGTCATCCAGAGGTTTCCTCACTTGTTATTCATTTTGTTTTAAGGAAATACGGTCATTGAAGATATGTTTTTGGACACATCATCAGGTGGAGGAGATATTTTTATATGTCAGCCTAGGTTTTTCATGGAAATTTGACTTGACTTTTCTTTGATGTAAATGGAGACTTGAACATTTAACCATTTCGAATATCACATGAGAATAAACGTTAGAATTCTTAGAAGAGTGATTTGTAAGGAAATTATGACAATGAGACATGATTTCATTTGGAATTGCCCGTTAAATGTTCAAGATTAAGGTGAGGAACACCGTTGGATAGATGTTTAAAGTGAATAAATAATGATCATGTATCTAGATAAAAATTATTGGGTAAGTTCCATCTCAGAGTTCATTTGGGAAACGAGCTTTGGATTAGGTCATGACAGATTAAGTTCCATATGCTTGAGAAGTACATTGATGTGTGTTTTTTATTTGGAAATGTAACATAATCGTTTGAATGAGAATTCACCACCCTTTTCGATCAGGTGTTCTAAGGTGCGGTGTTTTTAGAGTTCTGTGTTTTTGGACCAAATGTGATTTTAAGGGAATTTGAATTTTGGTGATTACTAGATGGTACGTTTTGTAAAATAATCTTCAAAACATAATTGTGAGAGTTATATTACTTTAATATATATTTTTTGGACTTGGGTGAAGGCCTGATTGGTCCCTTTGAGAGGTCTCATTGAGTTTCAGGGGAACTGGGCTTCAAAATCTCAAGTTTGGGTGTCCTAATAGAGGCACACGATTTGTCTAAAACCATGTAGTATCCAATTGAAAACCGTGTGGCCTTGATCAGAGGTGTATATGTTCCCCGCATAGGCTATGCCTAGTTTTTCCAAACCATGCACCAATCTCACATGGTTAGTGCCACTTATGTAGTACCCTCCCACTATTCATCACATAGTTTGTGCATGATTAGTCTAATCATGTGATAAAAAACCATGATAGGTGATTTATAAAGTAGGGGGTACCGTGCGGTTGGTGCATGGTTTGAACAAACCGTGTGGACCATATATTTTAGGTAAAATGACCATTTTCCCCTTAATTAATTGTAACACCCATATGTTTTTATGAAAATTTTTCTTTATATTATTTTTATTCTTCAGTATCTTGCATTGCATGAAATCATGAGTTTAAATGAATCATGATATGCTCTTAGTATAAAATTACCATTATAACCTAGCCATTAGGTTAGCGAGAATAATTATAACTAAATTATGAAAATGCATTGTGAATTCTTTGGCTATAAATTATTTATGAAAAATATAAATTAGATGTTTCTATTATTTAGTGAATTACTATTGGTAATGAAATTAATTATATATATATATATATGTTATATACTAAATAAAATATTTTTTATTCATTCAATGGTTATTTTAATCATAGGGTGTGAATAAACCCTATTCGTTGTATAAAAACCACTTAAAGGGTAATCTTACGCCTTTGCATGGAGAACCCATTTTAAATTAATATTATGACACATTAATAATTTTTATATGACAACATAAATATTTTATTTTAAATCGGGGTATAAAAATTTACTTTGGTTGAATTTATGAAATTTTCTGATAACATTCATGTTTTCATAAATAGTAAAAACACACTAAATTTTAAGTGAAAATAAATTTTTTCATTGAGATAGTTTATATGGTTAAATTATAATATTGAATGGTTTTAAAGTATAAATATAATATATTTTTATAATTAAATATAATTTATTTCATTAGCATTAATTTTACATTGAATTCATATGTAAAAATATTTTAAGCTTTTACAATGTCTTAGCTTTAAAAAAACAGGTTCTCTCATTCTGACAAGGATATTTATTTTTAAATTAATTACTGAAACTTCTATGTTTTTAATTTTAAAAAATGGACTCCATATTTTGAATCACTAGTTCCAAATTTTGTTAATAGGATACTTTTATTTTGGGGCATTATGAATAGTAACTTTGGTAATTATTTTTATTACCACATTTAAAGGTAAATCAGGTAATTAAAGGTAAATATAATATTATAAAATTACATTAACACCTCTAAAAATCCTAATGTACGACTAAATTAGACCCTTATCATATATTTCTCTAAATTTAAACACTTTATGGCCACTTACATATTAATATGACATGAATATAATAAAAACTAATGAATGTGACAAAATGTCACAATCAAATTTTATATAAGTATATTAATTTTAATATATGGATAACTAGGATATAATATCAACTATAAATAGTATATGTAAATATAAAATAATTACTTATATCATATAAATTTATTTATAAATTTTATATATTAAATAAATACCATTAAGGATGTCACAATAGTGATGTAGAAATTATTTTATTAATAGAAATATCATATAAAAGGTTTTAAAAATATTAAAATAAATATCATATGAACTAATTAATGTTTTCAAATAATTTTCTAGGTTACTATGACATATTAGGAGTGTATTGATTATTTTTCTTTGAATTTATCATCTATGTGTATTTTTTTAAAGTCAAATAAATTAATAGTGTGAAAATTGACACTATTGATATTTTATAAAAATAACATTTTATTAAATTATTTAAAAATAATAAAATATTTAAAAAATACCAAGTGATAATTATAAGATCTATTTTTTTAATAAAATATCCATTTATGGTCAATTAACACCATATAAGTAAATATTTATAACCATTAAATATATTGAATGTTATTACCACAATTAAAATTAAATAAAATAACTAAGTGTCAATTAAAAAGATATGGATTAAATTGACAAAATAACTTGTAAAAAATTTATTGGTTTATGATATTACAACCCTATATCATCTCATCTTCTAAAGTGGGAAATTTTTGAGGTTTTTGGGTAGGGTTTGGTTTTATTATAAATTATTATTTATGGAATTTCCAAAAGTTCCTGTCACCACAATTATAAAAGAGAACCTCCTACCTCACCTCTCCACATAATTTTGAGCCTCAAAATCTACTATCCTCTACCATTTTTATTTCTCAACTTCCATATTTTCTTTCAATAGGTTCTTCCCATCTTCAAAGACCAACTCTAGTGCTCTAAGAAGAGATTTAGAGGAAGCACATCGAGGAAGAGGTAATCTCTTCTACCAATTATTTAAAAATTATTTCTTATTTTTTATTATTTGTTTAATTATAAAGTAATAAAATCAGTATAAATTATATACTGATATTTAATTATAATTATTAAACAAACATGTTTTACCTTCTATCTATCCTACGTAAAATGAAATCACCGCGTGTGCGTACGTATAACATACCATCTCCATGTCGTGGTGTAATATGTTTTCAACACCACCTTACTTGGATGAGTATAATGATGTAAATAATAACTCTATATGATTATTATAATATGATACTAATTATGAAATATCATACACCATACACTTCAATACTATTCAATAATTTTGGGAATGGTATCATTGCTCGTGCTTACATACGACCTACCATCTCCATGATGTGGTGCGATTAATTCTACACTATATTAATTAAACCATGATTATATACATGAATTTAATGAATGAATATGATACATATTATAATAATATAATTATGTAAATTATTTAACTATTACCTTAGAAATGGAATATGAACTTATCTGACAAATCTTGCATAAAAACAAAAGGCAGTCAATATCCGAATAACAAGTGACAATGAAATGATAATATAATCATATATGATATCATAAAAATTATTATGATTATGAAATAAGTTAATAAAATTAATTAAATCATTATACAATAGGTTTAGATACAAATGAAGGATATCAGACCTAAGGTAAGGGATAACTTTACAAATCTAATTTTTATCTGAGATTGTTTATTCGTAAGTATTTACTAGGGTATATTTATCATCCATGTCCATGTTTCCTAAATATGTATTTCAAAATATTCTTTATATCCTTCTATAATTGTTTAAAGTCAGTTTTACCCATTAGTAAATTTTTACTAAAGGGTATGAATTATATCTTTTTTCATTTTTGGTACGAGGTTCTTTTTGACTTATGACAAATGTACAAGAAGAAAGTTTTTTTAACTTGTATGGAATGAACAAATTTTTACACTTTTATAATGACTTATTTCCTTGAATATTACACTAAAATCTTAAAAATTTGTCTTCACATAAAATGATTTCTTCTAAAATTGTGTGGAATTATGAGGAAGGAAAACATTTTTTAAGAATAAAGGATATTTTTCTCAGTAATTAACTACATGTGTTTTCTCAAAATTATTTTCCATATAAGACGACACTCTTTAAATAGGGTTATATTTATAAACATATTATTACAATGATTTGATTGTGTGTTATTTAGTAAATCCAATTGTTTTATATTAATTATTATGAAATGATGTTTAAGAAACCCATTTTATTTCATGGGTTATGATATAGTTAATGTTTTTATGTATTTGTGGAACACATAATAATGGATTTATTATGAGATGGGTGGGACCTATATCTCCCTCCAATGAATTGGGTAAATATTTATGTCTCATGAGATATACATGACTAGAATGATCACTAAATCTGATTCTGTAATACAGGGTTGGAATGGGGAGTGAACTCGGTTTAGTAATGGACTTTGTCCGCTATGACGGTCTCAATAATGGGACTTAACTAATATGAAATTATTTTCTATGCTTATGTGTATATGCCAAAAACTTTCAGGTCTTATGTTATGACTATTGGGATTGTATTTCACTTTTATTATTTATATTGTTACATGATAATATAATCTTTTATATGCTAAATAAGATTTTCAAATGTTATTTTCTTATGATTATGCTATGATTCATATTTCCCTTGTTTACCCTTATTGAGAATTTGAGCTCACCCTTTCATATGTTTTCTTTTAACTATGTCATGAAGAAGGGTTTTAAGTAAGATATGTCAAAAATGAGTCTATTTAAAAAGAAATAAGTGGGAGACAATGTGGATGTTTTATGAACCAGTTGTTTATGTTTCCCAGTTTCTAGAGACACTAAACCTATATGGTCCTATCGTGGTTTTTGTTATGTTATGTAATAAATATTCTTCAATGTTGAAGTAATATCTATATGTAATGTATGGTCCATTATTGATGGTATCAAAGAAAATTTATAGTTAACCTTTGGAAACTAGGATGAGAGAACCTTAGTAAAAACCTTAAGGATATGTCTAAGTATTGGTTACAGTCCTGTCCTAGTGTTTCAGAGATGTTCATGAATAACATATGATAAAACCTAAAGTTTCATAAATTGAAATTTCATTCTTGAATTATGTGGTTTTAACATTATGATTATTGTTTCTCACACAATGATTCTTGGTTTTTGTAAATGGCTGGAACCCGAAGGAACCACGTTAATGTTGAATGTGATGAGAAATGCAATGATTGTCCCCCTGAGCAACCAAATGTTATGAAATATGGAATGAAAAATCTTTTATCCATGATCATAAAACATTCTCAAGCTATGAATCATATAGGACTTCCCAACGAGAAAAGGAGGGAGAAAAATTACGTTGAATCCTTCATGAGGTAGCGACCACCTTCATTCAGTGGGTCTTCTAACCCATTAGTGGCTGAACAATGGATTAGTAACACTGAAAAGATATTTTCAGTTCTACAATGTTTTGAACATGATAAATTCATCTTATAAGTATATAATTTGGAAGGTAAAGTTGATCAATGGTGGAATATTATCAATAATACATGAAAAAGGTATGAAATTGAGTCCATGGAATAGGATGAGTTCAAGAACTTATTTTTCAACAAGTACTTTACTCGTATTCCTTGAGAAAAATGGAGAATGAGTTCCTTGAACTTAATAAAAAGGATGAAGATTTTGTTGGTACCTATGAATAAAATATTACAAGACTTGCAAGGAATGCTTCTTGAATTATTATCCAACCTGAGAGTAAAATTGATCGATTATTTAGTTGCTTGAAACCAAGTATTTAAAGGGAATTAGACATATGGGACTTCAATAGCTATAAGGAAGTTGTTCGATGTGCTCTCAAGTTTGAGATAGATATTAGAGTAACACATCAGTCATATGGGTTCGATAAGAAGAGAAAAATGAAATTCAAAGGAAAATCTTAAGACCACACTAAAAAGAAGATGAGTTTTCCCTTATGCTCAAAATTTAGAAATACACATGGAGAGAATTGTCTTAATAGGACTAATAAATGTTTTAAGTGTGGAAAAAAGGTCATCAGGCAGTTGAATGCTAATGTGATAGAAAAAATATTTATAATGATGCAAAAAAAGAAAGGGCTACATAAAATGCACCTCCAACACTTCAATGTTACAAGTTCAAGGAAATGGGGCATTATGCTAATCAATTCCCTAGTCCAAGGGTTATTTATGATGATTGACATCAACAAAATATTAAGGCCAAATACAAAGGAAAGTCACATGAAATCACTATCAGTGATGTAGAGTACGATAATGGAGTTATGAAAGGTACACTTACCATCCACTCTAAAGTAGTAAATGTTTTATTTGATTCTGGATCCACCCACTCTTTTATTTTTGAAGAATTTTCTAAGGGTATCACTATATTACCTCAACAATTAGATATTGAGTTAGCTATGACAACTTCTAATGGCATAACGGTCGCATCAAAAGTTTATAATTCTTCTCCAGTTAATCTTTGTGGAAACGTGATTCCTAAAAATTATGTGATCCTTCCTATAGGTGAATCAGATGTGATTCTTGAAATGGATTAGATTTCACTATATGGATTTCATATGAATTCCCAAGGAAGGGAAGTCACATTTAATATTCCAGATCAATCTACGATCATCTATCGATGCAAGGATGAATATAACCTTCTAGTAGAAATTTCTTCCATATTATGGGTCTTAATTCCTATAAATTAAGGATTTTTATCTCAAATGGTTGGGGAGAAACTCATGATTAAGAATACAACCATTGTTCGAGAGTTTGATGATGTTTTTCCAAATGAATTTCCAGGACTTCCACAAAATCATGAAGTTGAGTTTTCAATAGAACTCATACCGGGTTCTTCAAAGACACCTTATAGAATGGACTCAATTGACTTACAATAATTTAAGAAGAAAATCTAAGAGAATCTTGAAAATGGATTCATATAACCTTGTGCGTCACCTTGGGGCGAACCTATTCTGTTTGTTAAGAATAAAGATGGATCAATGAGACTCCTAACTGATTATAAAGAACTTAACAAGATCACTATCAAGAAAAAACATCATCTTCCCCACATTGATGACTTATTTGGCCAACTATGTAGAGCTAAATACTTTTCAAATATTTATCTTCATTTAGGATATCATAAATTAAGGGTCAAAAAGGAGGATATACCAAAGATGACATTCTATACAAGGTATTGACATTATGAATTTATAGTTATGACTTTGGGTATTACATTTTCCCCTAACATCTTTATGGATCTAATAAATATAGTCTTTAGATAATATCTTGATCAATTTGTTGAAGTATTTATAGATGATATTCTTGTCTATTCAAAAAGAAAGGAAGAACATGAATATCACATGAGAATTGTACTGAAGACCCTAATAAATGGAAATTTTATGAAAAATTTATCAATTGTGAATTTTGGTTTTAGAAAGTTTCATTTTTGGGTCACATAATCTCAAGAGAGGGGATATCTATGGATCCAAAAAAAATAGAGGTTATTGAAAGATGCTTGAGGCTAAAAATGGTAATTGAGATCCAAATTTTTCTTGGTTTGGATGGATATTATTGACGTTTTGTGAAATGTTTTTCACAATTATATAATCCACTCACCAAGTTGACTCATAAAGGAGTTAAGTTCATTTGGAAAGAGGAATGTGAAGAGAATTTCAAAGATCTAAAAAGAAGGTTAGCCAGTGCACCTATGCTCACACTACCTTGTAGTGGATAAAGGTTTGTGATCTATATTGATGCATCCAAGAAAGAGATGGGATGTTTTCTCATACAAAATTATATGGTGATAGATTGTACCTCATGACTGTTGAAAATTTAGGATAAAAATTTCTCAAATTGTGATTTGGAGTTAGATGCGGTAATCTTTTCATTAAAGATATGGAGGAATTATATTTATGGTGAAAGGTGTGATATTTATACTGATTATAAAAGTTTAAAGTATATTTTTTCACAAAAGGATCTGAATATGGGAAAAATAAGATGGTTGGAGTTGATTAAAGATTACGACTGCTAAATACATTACCACCATAGGAAAACAAACATGGTGATAGATGCTTTGAGTTAAAAATACCATGCTATAATATCCATGATGAGGACAACAAAAGATCCAATATTTATGTATTTAAAAAGGATGGATCTACAAATTTTAATGGAAGGGGAGAAATCTTATCTTTCTCATATAAATGTTCAACCATATATACATGTGAAGATCAAGGAGGCAGTAAAGGAGGATGCAAAGTTACAAAAGACGGTGAGAAATGTTCCTGAATTCGACCTTGATTATGATGAAATAATAAGGTTCAGAAACTATGTTTGTATTCCTCCCATACCATAATTAAAGAAGGATCTATTGGATGAGTCTCATAGTTTTTCATTACCTATTCAACCTAAAAGCACAAAGATGTATATGAACATAAAAGAGTATTTATGGTAGGATGAAATGAAAATATATGTTGCCGAATATGTCTCTCGATGCTTGGTTTATCATCAAGTTAAGGCTGAGAGATAGAATTATAAGGGGATATTATAACCATTACCCATACCATAATGGAAATGGGAAAAAATCAATATGGACTTTGTTGTCGAACATCCCAAAACATCTGAAGTAAATAATGCTATCTAGGTTATAATTGACCTCCTTATGAAGTCGGCACACTTCATTACTATTAAAGAGGATTTCTCTCTTGATAAACATGATGGGATATATGTAAATGAAGTTGTAATATTGCATGGAGTACCATTTTTCATTATATCCAATTAGGATCTGAGGTTTACCTCAAAGTTCTGGAAAAAATTCAGCATTCTCTATATACAAAGTTATGTTTTAGCACTGCTTATCATCCTTAGACATATGGTCAATTTTAGAGGACAATTCAATCTTTGGATGATATGTTGAGAGATTTCTCTATGTCTTTCAAAGGTGATTGGGATCAACACCTACCATTGGTGTGATATTTATACAATAATAGCTTTCAATGTAGTATTCAGATGTCTTCTTATGAATCCATCTATGAAAATAAGTGTAGAACTCCAACTTGCTGGGATGAAGTTAGGGAATAAAATCTATTAGGACCTGATCTTGTTTATGAAATGAAAGAAAATGTCAGATCTATTCAACAACACATAAGAGAAGCTTAGAGTTGACAAAAAAGTTATGATGACAACCAAATAAAAGTCCTAGAGTTTGAAGCGGGTGATAAGGTGTTTCTATGAATATCTCCCTAGAAGAGAGTAATGAGATTTGGTAAGATAGGAAAGCTGAGCCCTAGGTATATCGGTCCTTTTGAAAATTTGGATCAGTTAGGGAAGGTAGTTTACCGATTGATAATTCCACTGAATCTCTCTCAAGTTCATGATGTGTTCCATGTATCTCTCATGAGAAAGTACATACCCGATCCTTTACATGTACTAATCTCATAATTCATACCGCTAGAGCAAGATATTTCTTATGAAGAATAACCGATAGAGATTATGGATCATAGCGAAAAAGTTATACAAAACAAAACCACTCTCTTGGTTAAAGTTTTATGGAGAACCACCAATTTGAAGATGCTATATTAGAACTTGAGTATATGATGAGGGACATGTATCATAATCTGTTTTTTTATAAGTGATGAATTTCAAGGGAGAAATTCAGTTTAAGGGGGTAAAATGTAACAGACAGATGTTTTTAGGAAAAATTCTCTTTAAATAATTTTTATTCTTTAGTATCTTTCATTGCATGCAATAATGAGTTTAAATGAACCATGAGATTCCCTTAGTATAAAATTACCATTATAGCCTAGTTGTTAGGTTAGCAGGTATAATTATAACTAACTTATAAAAATGCATTGTGAATTCTTTGGCTATCAATAATTTTTGAAAAATATAAATTTAATATTTTTATTTTTGAGTGTATTAATATTGTTAATGAAATTAATGAGATATCTATGTTATATACTTAATAAATGTTTTTTATTCATCCAATAGATATTTTAATCCTAGGGTTTGAATAAACCCATTTTTTTGTATAAAAACCTACTTAAAGGGCAATCTTATGCCTTTAAATGGCAAACCTATCTTAAATTAATATTTTTACACATTAATAATTTTTTTATGAAAACATAAAAAAGTTATTTTAAAGAGGGATATAAAAATTTACTTTGGTTTAATTCATGATATTTTCTGATAACATTCAAGTTTTAATGAATAGTAAAAACACACAAAATTTTAAGTGAAGACAACTTTTTTCATTAAGATAATTTATATGGTTACATTATTATATTGAATGGTTTTAAATTATACACAGAATATATTTTTATCATTCAATATAATTTATTTCATTATCATTAATTTTACATAGAATTTATATGTAAAAACATTTCAATATTTTGCAATGTTTTAGCTTTAAAAAAACACGGTGTCTCATTCCGCCAATGGGATTGCTTTTAAATTAATTACTGAAACTTCTGTTTTTTTAATTTTTAAAAATTTAATCCTTATTTGGAATCAGTAGGTCCAAATTATGTTAATAGGAAACTTTTATTTTTGGTCATTATGAATAGTAACTTTGGTAATTATTTTTATTACCAAGGTTAACGGTAAATATGGTAATTAAAGGTAAAAATAGTATTATAAAATTACCTTAACACCGATAAAAAATTTATTGGAGGACTAAATTCTACCATTATCATCTATTTTTAAAAATTTATTCACTTAATGGCCACTTAACTATGAATATGACATGAATATAATAAAAACTAATGAATGTGACAAAATGTCACAATCTCATTTTATATTAGTATATTAATTTAAATATATGGATAAATAGGGGAAAATATCAACTATATATAGTCTATATAAGACTAAAATAATTACCTACATCATATAAATTTATTTTTAATTTTTAAAGATTAAATAATTACCATTAATGATGACACAATAGTGATTTAGAAATTATTTTATTAATAGAAATATCAAATAAATGGTTTTAAAAATATGAAAAGAAATATCATAGGAACTAATTAATTTTCTCCATAAATTTTCAAGGTTCCTATGTCATTTTAGGAGTCTATTTGATATTATGGTTTGAATTTATCTTCAGTGTGTATTTTTTTAAAAGTCAAATAACTGAATAGTGTCAAAATTAACACTATTGATATTTTATAAAAATAACATTTTATTAAATTATTTTAAAATAAAAAAAATACTTAAAAATTATAGAGTGATAATTATAAGATCTAAAATTTCATAAAATATCCATTTATGGTCAATTAACACCATATAAGTAAAAATTCATAACCATAATATACACAATGTTATTACCACAATTAAAATTAAATTGAATAAATAACTATCAATTAAAAATATGTGGTTTAAATTGAGAAAATAACTTGTTCAAAATTTATTGTTTAATGATATTACAACTCTATCTCATCTCATATTAGAAATTGGGACATTTTAGAGGTTTTTGGGTAGTGTTTTATTTTATTATAAATTATTATTTATGGAATTTTCATAGGTTCCCCTCACCTCAATTATAAAAGGGAACCTCCTCCCTCGCCTCTTTAATTAATTTTGAGACATAAAACTTATCCACTCCCTTGTCGTTTTCCTTCTCAATTTTTCTATTTTTATTCTAGAGGTTCTGGTAATCTTTAAATACCAACTCTAGTTCTCTAAGAAGGGATTTAGAGGAAGCACGTTGAGGAAGAGGTAATCTCTTCTACCAATTCATTTAAACGTATTTCTTCTTATTAATTAGTTGTTTCATTATAAATTAATAAAATAAGTATCACTCATATAGTGATATGTTATTTTAAATATGAAACAACCATATTTAATCTTCTATCAATCCTATGAAAAATTAAATCACCAAGTGTGCGTACGTACGATTTATCGTCTCCACGCCTTAGTGTAATCTATTTTTCACCACCATCGTAATTGGATGGGTATAATTATAGAAATAATAACTACATATAATTATTATAACCTGATACTTATTGGTAAATATCATACACTATTCACTTCAATACCATTAAATAATTTTGGGAATGATATCATCACTCGTGTGTACATACGGCCTACCGTCTCCATAATGCAATGTGATTCATTCTACATGATCTTCATTAAAACATGATTATATAAATGAATTTAATGAATAAATATGATACATATTATAATAATATCATTCTATAAATGACATAACCATAACCTAAGATGTGTAACATGAACTTATCTAAAAAATCTTGCATAATAACATAAAGAAATCAATATCTGAATAACGAGTGACAATGAAATAATCATATAATCATATATGATAACATAAAAATGATTATGAATCTGGAATAAGGAAATGTTACTTCCAAGTCCCTGCGGAACTCTTGCCTCCTGGTTAAGAGATTATCCCACCCTCACACTATCAATTTGGTGGGATGGGGGGCTAGCAAGATCCGATTTCAGCTTACTAAAAATCGATGCCACCATTGGTAATCCCTGGGCCATCGATGTCTTCTGCACAGGTGAGCGTGACCATGATTTCCGCCCAGACTTTTCCATAAAAACAACTCCGCGAGGTCCTGTACCGGCCGGAGCCCTCTGACCCAGAATCTCTACTTCCTCATGCACCCCTTGTACCTTTCCCCTGTCCTTGTTCCTCCTCACATCAGAGTGAGACCTCTTGTGACAGCGTTCCAGCGGATGACCCAATCGCTTGCATTCTGGACAGAAGTTTGTCCAGGTTTCGTAGACGACCCGTTGCTTGTATCTGTATTCCTCGCCCACCGTAATCCACATATACTCAAACGGTTCTCTTGACACATTCATTTCAATACATGCGTGGGGGTTAATAGGGTGACAAAGCGCATCAGTTCTTCTATCCGAACACATATACCTACCCAACTGATTTCCTAGAATGCATATCACAGAAGGATTTTGAAAGGGAAGGGAGAGGTTAGGAAAGTTGACCCATGTAGCCATAGATGGAGGATCCTACTTCATATGAAGATAGAAAGACCACCAAAGAAGCATGTATCTGAAACCACTAAAACTGTAAGGAGCACCTGCCCAGGCCTTGATGAGGTCTGCTTCCGATGCAAAGTGAATCATAATTTGACGGCTATCGAGAAGGCCCATAGTCGCCCTGTCCTGCAAGTCCCAAGCGCCGAAGATGAATCTATCGAACACATAAACTGAGGGTCGTCACTGGTGAAATCTAGAAACTAGGGTATGCTTCAAAAGATTAGACGATTCCGAGAACTCTGTAGTCGAAATTTTTAGGTTAGGGCATCCTTCAAGCAAGTCCGGGACTTTCGGTCCGAGTTCGAAAAAGTTTATTTCTAATTTATATTATGTGTGATCTATGAATTTTATAGGTGACTTTGACATGTTAGGAGTGTATTAAAAATTTTATTTCTAATTTATATTCTGTGTGGATTTTTCTTAAAGTTAAATAAACAAATAGTGTCAAAATTGAATCTTTTGATATTCTATAAAATAAAATTTTTCTAAATTATTTAAAAATAATAAAAATATTTAAAAATTACAAAGTGATAATTATTAGATTTAAAATGTCATAAAATATCCATTTATGATCAATTAACACCATATAACTATATATTTATAACCATTAAATATTTAGAATGTTATTACCACAATTAAAATTAAATTGAATAACTAAGTGTCAATTAAAAAGATATGGTTTAAATTGAAAAAAAAAACTGGTGAAAAATTTATTGGTTGATGAGATTACAACCCTATATCATCTCATTTTCTAAATTGGTCTATTTTTGAAGTTTTTGGGTAGGGTTTTATATTAATATAAATTATTATTTATGGAATTTCTAAACGCGCCCCACTCCTCAATTATAAAAGGTCACCTCCTCCCTCACCTCTTAACTTTATTTTGATCCTTAAAACTCGGCCACCCCCTAACCTTTTTCCTTATAAACTTCCATATTTTCATTCTAGAGGTTCTTTTCATCTTCAAAGTCCAACTCCAGTTCTCTAAGAATAGATTTAGAGGAAGTACATTGAGAAAGAGGTAATCTCTTCTACTGATTCTTTCAAACTTATTTCTTCTTATTCATTAGTTGTTTCATTATAAATTAATAACATTAGAATAACTCATATATAGATATGTTATTATAAATATGAAACAACCATATTTTACCTTCTTTCCATCCTAAGAAAAACAAAATCAATGCTCGTGCATTGGTACGACTTACCATCTCCACGCCATAGTGTAATATGTTTTTTCACCTCCACCTTACTTGGATGGGTATAATTATAGAAATAATAAATATATCTGATTATTATAACATGATACTAATTCTGAAACACCATACACCATTCACTTCAATACCATTCAATATTTTTGATAAAGATATCATCACTCGTGCGTACGTACGACCTACCGTCTCCACGATGCGATGTCATTCATTATACATTTTCTTCATAAAACAATGATTATATACATGAATTTAATGAATAAATATGCTACATATTATACTAATATCATTCTATAAATGATTTAACTATAACCTAATACGTGGAATATTAATTTATTCCACAAATCTTGCATAATAACTTAAAGCAGTCAATATCCAAATAATGAATGACAATGAAATGATAATATAATCATATATGATATCATAAACGATTATGATTTTGGAATAAATCAATAACCTTATTTAAATAATTATACAAGAGGTTTGGATACAAATGAACGATATCCGACCTAAGGTAATGGATAACTTTACAAATCCCATTTTTATCTGAGATTGTTTATTCGTAAATATTTACAGTGGTATATTTATCATCCATGTATATGTTTCCTAAATATATATTTCAAAAATATCCTTTATGTAACACCCCAGAATTGTAAAGGGTTAAATGACTAAATGATATGACTCATGTTAACAAGGTGCACCTTCCTTTTCAAGAGTCAACCTGATTAGAACTCCACAGTTAAGCGTGCTTGGCTTGGAGTAGTAATCAGGATGGGTGACCTTCTGGGAAGTTTCTCAGGGTGTGTGTGACTGAGGACAAAACACATAGGAAAGGACAAGTGTTGGCCTATGGGGATGTCATTAGTCAGATGACCCGTTCAGGCATGTGGGTGGACCCTTGGGTGGGGACCACGTGTTTGCGGGGCAACTGGTGGTACCTTGAGGGCCAGGACCCGACGACCATGTTAAGGCGGGGTGGTTGTGTTGTCACCAGGACCAAGTTGCTACATTTGGTATTAGAGGAGGAACCCAGCCTTAAGTGCAGTGCACTGCCTAGGTTGAGATGTAGGTCCCACAACGAGGACATTGTCCTCTAAGGGGGATTGTAACACCCCAAAATGGTAAAGAGTTAAATGAATAAATGATATGACTTATGTCAACAAGGTGCACTTTCCTTTTCAGGTGCCTACCTGATTAGAACTCCATAGTTAAGCGTGCTTGGTTTGAAGTAGTAATCAAGATGGGTGACCTTCTGGGAAGTTTCTCAAGGTGTGTGTGACTGAGGACAAAGCACACTAGAAAGGACAAGTGTTGGCCTATGAGTATGTCATTAGTCCGATGACCCGTTCAGGCATGTGGGTGGACCCTTGGGTGGGGACCACATATCTGCGGGGCAACTGGTGGTACCTGGCGGGCCGGGACCCGACGACCATGTTAAGGAGGGGTGGTTGTTCTTTCACTGGAACCAAGTTGTTACATTTGGTATCTGAGGAGGAACTCAGCCTTAAGTGCGGTGCACTGCCTGGGTTGAGATATAGGGCCCACAACGAGGACATTGTGCTCTAAGGGGGATTGTAACACCCCAGAATGGTAAATGGTTAAATGAATAAATGATATGACTTATGTCAACAAGGTGCACCTTACTTTTCAGAAACCTACCTGATTAGAACTCCACAGTTAAGCGTGCTTGGATTGGAGTAGTAATCAAGATGGGTGACCTTCTGGGAAGTTTCCCAGGGTGTGTGTGAATGAGGAAAAAGTACAATAGAACGAACAAGTGTTATCCTATGGGGATGTCATTAGTCAGATGACCCGTTTAGGCATGTGGGTGGTCCCTTGGGTGGGGACCACATGCCTGCGGGGCAACTGGTGGTACCTGGCGGACCGGGACCCGATGGCCATGTTAAGGCGGGGTGGTTGTGCTGTCACCGGGACCAAGTTGTTACATTTGGTATCAGAGGAGGAACTCAGCCTTAAGTGCGGTGCACTGCCTGGGTTGAGATATAGGGCCCACAACGAGGACATTGTGCTCTAAGGGGGATTATAACACCCCAGAATGGTAAAGGGTTAAATGAATTAATGATATGACTTATGTCAACAAGGTGAACATTCATTTTCAGGCGCCTACCTGATTAGAACTCCACAGTTAAGCATGCTTGGCTTGGAGTAGTAATCAAAATGGGTGACCTTCTGGGAAGTTTCCCAGGGTCTGTGTGAGTGAGGAAAATGTACGTAGGAAAGGACAAATGTTGGCCAGTGGGGACTGTCATCAGTCAGATGACCCGTTCAGGCATGTGGGCAGACCCTTTGGTGGGGACCACATGTCTGTGGGACTCTGATTCTTCAACCGTCGATCTCGTTTGAACCGTGTGGGTGATGCCTGTCAGGTCAGGACCCGACAGCCATGTTAAGGTGGGGTGGTTGTGCTGTCGCCAAGACCTAGTTGTTACATTTGGTATCAGAGGAGGAACTCAGCCTTAAGTGCAGTGTACAATCTAGGTTGAGATGTAGGGCCCACAATGAGGATGTTGTGCTCTAAAGTGGATTGTAACACCCCAAAATGGTAAAGGGTTAAATGACTAAATGATATGACTTATGTCAACAAGGTGCACCTTCCTTTTCAGCAGCCTACCTGATTAGAACTCCACAGTTAAACATGCATGGCTTGGAGTAGTAATCAGGATGGGTGGCCTTCTGGGATGTTTTCTAGGGTGTGTGTGAGTGAGGAAAAAGTACACTAGAAAGGGAAAATGTTGGCCAGTGGGGGCTGTCATTAGTCTGATGACCCGTCCAGGCATGTGGGCGGACCCTTGGGTGGGGACCACATGTCTACGAGACTCCGATTCTTCCACCGTCAATCTCGTTTGAACCATGCGGATTGTACCTGGCGGGCCATGACCTGATGACCATGTTAAGGTGGGTGGTTGTGCTGTCACCGGGACCTAGTTGTTACATTTAGTATCAGAGGAGGAACCCAGCCTTAAGTGCGGTGCACTACCTAGGTTGAGATGTAGGGCCCACAACAAGGACGTTGTGCTCTAAAGGGGGGTGATTGTAATAGCCCAGAATGGTAAATGGTTAAATAAATAAATGATATGACTCATATCAACAAGGTGCATCTTCTTTTTCAGGAGCCTACCTGATTAGAACTCCACAGTTAAGCGTGCTTAGCTGGGAGTAGTAATCAGGATGGGTGACCTTCTGGGAAGTTTCCCAGGGTGTGTGTGAGTCAGGACAAAGCACACTAGAAAGGAAAAATATTAGCATGTGGGGACTGTCATTAGTCAGATGACCCGTTTAGGAATGTGGATGGACCCTTGGGTGGGGACCACATGTCTGCGGGACTCCGATTATTCCACCGTTGTGCTCTATGGGTGACCTTCTGGGAAGTTTCCCAGGGTGTGTGTGAGTCAGGACAAAGCACACTAGAAAGGAAAAATATTAGCATGTGGGGACTGTCATTAGTCAGATGACCCGTTCAGGAATGTGGATGGACCCTTGGGTGGGGACCACATGTCTGCGGGACTCCGATTATTCCACCGTTGTGCTCTATAGGGGGTGATTGTAACACCCCAGAATGGTAAATGGTTAAATAAATAAATGATACGACTCATGTCAACAAGATGCACATTCTTTTTCAAGAGCCTACCTGATTAGAACTCCATAGTTAAGCATGCTTAGCTTAGAGTAGAAATCAGGATGGGTGACCTTCTGGGAAGTTTCCCAGGGTGTGTGTGAGTGAGGACAAAGCACACTGGAAAAGAAAAATGTTGGCATGTGGGGACTTTCATTAGTCAGATGACCCGTTCAGGCATGTGGGTGGACTCTTGGGTGGGGAACACATGTCTGTGGGACTCCGATTCTTCCGTCGTTGTGCTCTAAAGGGGGGTGATTGTAGTCAGATGAGCCGTTCAGACATATGGGTGGACTCTTGGGTGGGGACCACATTTCTGTGGGACTCCGATTCTTCTTCTATTGTGCTCTAAAAGGGGGTGATTGTAACACACCAGAATGGTAAATGGTTAAATAAATAAATTATATGACCCTTGTCAACAAGGTGCACCTTCCTTTTCAAGAGCCTACCTGATTAGAACTCCACAGGTAAGCATTCTTAGCTTGGAATAGTAATCAGGATGGGTGACCTTTTGGGAAGTTTCCCAGGGTGTGTGTGAGTGAGGACAAAGCACACTGGAAAGGAAAAATGTCAGCATGTGGGGACTGTCATTAGTCAGAGGACCCGTTCAGGCATGTGGGTGGACCCTTGGGTGGGGACCACATGTCTGCGGGACTCCGATTCTTTCACAGTTAAGCGTGCTTGGCTTGGAGTAGTAATCAAAATGGTGACCTTTTGGGAAGTTTCCCAGGGTGTGTGTGAGTGAGGACAAAGCACACTAGAAAGGAAAAATGTTGGCATGTGGGGACTGTCATTAGTCAGATGACCCGTTCAGGCATATGGGTGGACCCTTGGGTGGGGACCACATGTCTGCGGGACTCCGATTCTTTCACAATTAAACGTGCTTGGCTTGGAGTAGTAATCATGATGGTGACCTTTTGGGAAGTTTCCCATGGTGTGTGTGAGTGAGGAGAAAGTACACTGGAAAGGACAAGTGTTGGCCTATGGGGATTTCATTAGTCAGATGACCCGTTCAGGCATGTGGGTGGACCCTTGGGTGAGAACCACATGTCTGCGGGGCAACTGGTGGTACCTGGCGGGCCGGGACCCGACGACCATGTTAAGGCGGGGTGGTTGTGCTCTCCCCGGGACCAAGTTGTTACATTTGGTATCAGAGGAAGAACCTAGCCTTAAGTGCGGTGCACTGCCTGGGTTGAGATGTAGGGCCCACAACGAGGACATTGTTCTCTAAGGGGGATTGTAACGCCCCAAAATGGTAAAAGGTTAAATGAATAAATGATATGACTTATGTCAAGAAGGTGAACCTTCCTTTTCAGGAGCCTACCTGATTAGAACTCCACAGTTAAGCGTGCTTGTCTTGGAGTAGTAATCATGATGGGTGACTTTCTGGGAAGTTTCCCAGGGTGTGTGTGAGTGAGGAAAAAGTACGCAGGAAAGGACAAATGTTGGCCAATGGGGAATATCATCAGTCAGATGACCCGTTCAGGCATATGGGCGGACCCTTTGGTGGGGACCACATGTCAGCGGGACTCTGATTCTTCCACTGTCGATCTCGTTTGAACCGTGCAGGTGATGCCTGTTAGGACAAGATCTGAAATCCATGTTAAGGTGGGGTGGTTGTGCTGTTACCGAGACCTAGTTGTTACATTTGGTATTAGAGGAACCTAGCCTTAAGTGCGATGCACTGCCTGGGTTTAGATGTAGGGCCCACAACGAGAACGTTGTGCTCTAAAGTGGATTGTAACACCCCAAAATGGTAAAGGGTTAAATGACTAAATGATATGACTTATGTCAACAAGGTGAACCTTCCTTTTCGGGAGTCTACCTGATTAGTACTCCATAGTTAAACATGCATGGATTGGAGTAGTAATCAGGATGGGTGACCTTCTGGGAAGTTTAATCAGGATGGGTGACCTTTTGGGAAGTTTCCTAGGGTGTGTGTGAGGGAGGAAAAAGTACACTAGAAAGGGAAAATGTTGGATAGTGGGGACTGTCATTATTCAGATGTCTCGTTTAGGCATTTGGGCGGACCCTTGGGTGGGGACCACAAGTCTGCGAGACTATGATTCTTCCACCGTCGATCTCGTTTGAACCATGTGGGTGGTACCTGGCGGGCCAGGACCTGATGATCATGTTAAGGTGGGGTGGTTGTGCTATCACCGGGACCTAGTTGTTACATTTAGTATCAGAGGAAGAACCCAGCCTTAACTGCAGTGCACTGCCTAGGTTGAGATGTAGGGCCCACAATGAGGACATTGTGCTCTAAAGGGGGGTGATTGTAACACCCCAGAATGGTAAATGGTTAAATAAATAAATGATATGACTCATGTCAACAAGGTGCACCTTCCTTTTCAGGAGCCTGCCTGATTATAACTCCACAGTTAATCATGCTTAACTTGGAGTAGTAATCAGGATGGGTGACCTTCCTTCCAGGGTGTGTGTGAGTGAGGAAAAATCACACTACAAAGGACAAATGTTGGCATGTGGGGACTGTCATTAGTTAGATGACCTATTCAGGAATGTGGGTGGACCCTTGGGTGGAGACCACATGTCTGCGGGACTCCGATTCTTCCACCGTTGTGCTCTAAAGGGGGGAGATTGTAACACCCCGGAATGGTAAATGGTTAAATAAATAAATGATATGACTCATGTCAATAAGGTGCACCTTCCTTTTAAAGAGCCTACCAGATTAAAACTCCACAGTTAAGCGTGCTTAACTTAGAGTTGTAATCAGGATGGGTGACCTTTGTGCTCTAAAAGGGGGTGATTGTAACACCCTAGAATGGTAAATAGTTAAATAAATAAATGATATGACTCATGTCAACAAGGTGCACCTTCCTTTTCAAAATCCTGCCTGATTAGAACTCCACAGTTAAGCATGCTTAGCTTGGAGTAGTAATCAGGATGGGTGACCTTCTTTACATGGTGTGTGTGAGTGAGGACAAAGCACACTAGAAAGGAAAAATGTTGGCATGTGGGGACTGTCATTAGTTAGATGACCTATTCAGGCATGTGGGTGGACCCTTGGGTGGGGACCACATGTATGTGAGACTCTGATTCTTCCACTGTTGTGCTTTAAAGGGGGGATATTGTAACACCCCAGAATGGTAAATGGTTAAATAAATAAATGATATGACTCATGTCAACAAGGTGCACCTTCCTTTAAAAGAACCTACCTAATTATAACTCCACAGTTAAGCGTGACTAGCTTGTAGTAGTAATCAGGATGGGTGACCTTCTGGGGGGTTTCCCAGGGTGTGTGTGAGTGAGGACAAAGCACACTGGAAAGGAAAAATGTTGCCATTTGGGGACTGTCATTAGTCAGATGACCTGTTCGGGCATGTGGGTGGACCCTTGTGTGGGGACCACAAGTCTGCGGGACTCAGATTCTTCCATCGTCGATCTCGTTTGAACCGTGTGGGTGGTACCTGGTGAGCTAGGACCCGACGACCATGTTAAGGTGGGGTGGTTTTGATGTCACTAGGACCTAGTTGTTACATTTAGTATCAGAGGAGGAACCCAGCCTTAAGTGCGGTGCACTGCCTGGGTTGAGATGTAGGGCCCACAACGAGGACGTTGTTCTCTAAAGTGGGGTTATTGTAACACCCCAGAATGGTAAATGGTTAAATAAATAAATTATATGACTCATGTCAACAAGGTTAATCTTCCTTTTCAGGAGCCTACCATATTAGAATTCCACAGTTTAGCATGCTTGGCTTGGAGTAGTAATCAGGATGGATGACCTTCTGGGAAGTTTCCCAGGGTGTGTGTGAGTGAGGAAAAAGCACACTGGAAAGGACAAATGTTGGCATGTGGGGACTTTAATTAGTTATATGACCCATTTAGGCATGTGGGTGGACCCTTGGGTGGGGACCATGTGTCTGCGGGGAACTGGTGGTTCCTAGCGGGCCAGGACCCGATGACCAAGTTAAGGCGGGGTGGTTGTGCTGTCACCGAGACCAAGTACACAGTGTGTACTTACTTTTTTTCATTAAAAACGGGTAGTATCCTCCTCATTCAGTAGAGGCGACATAGAACCCACTGGAGCTTCGGGAGAGAAATTCGGTACTTAGAGGAGGCTCCCAATCGCACATCGGGACTCTGATTCTTCCACCGTCAATCTCGTTTGAACCGCGCAGGTGAGATATTCTCTCTTCTTGAACCTCTCCTTACAATTATTTCCCTATGGGAAGTTATTTGGGTTTGAATAGGTAATCTTTTATCTCAGATCTATGTCGTTCTTGGTTGTTTCGGAAGGCGCCTTTCATGTATATCGATCAGAGGAGATCGAGGTAGGTGGTCTTATGTTTAATTCCAATTGTCGAGTTGTTTTTGTGTACCGTTGTGCCACATACCCTTTTTCGGGGTATTTTATGGCTGAGACGTTGACTGTTGTGATCCCTATAATTGCTTAGGTAATCTGATGAATATGTATAAACTGCTGTTTTGGATCGTTGCTTTGATCTAGGGACACCCCGAGGGGGTGGTTCCCTTGTTTATCCGTTTGGTGGGATACCCATGGGTATGCCATTATTATAGCATGTTTTGAGTTTTCTTGAGAGGAAACATATATGAATATCTTGTTTGTGCGTTGGGATCGGCCCGGTTACTTGTTTTTCCTGTAGAATGCCTGAGGGCAGTGTTTTGTTTAGCCTGAGGGTAACGTTCCTCATGTCTGAGGGAAGTAATTTCCACGCCTGAGGGAAATATCTCATATGCCTAAGGGAAATACTCATTATGCCTGAGGGCAGTCACCTAAGGGTTTCGTTTCTACTTTCCTGAGGGTAAGTATTTGCATGTCTGAGGACAAGGTTTACTTTGAATATTCACTATGGTGATTTCTTATGTTGTACCTACAAAGCTGAAGCACAGGCTTGGAATTGTTAAATAATTATTAAAATGGCAATGTAACTTGTAGGAATAGTTACTTTTGAGTACTTCCTAGTTTATTTCATTCCATTATTGTGCACTGCTATTCCACATTTTCACTGACAGTTGGGCATGAGCCTTTAGTGGTTGCCTACTGGGATTTATTTCTCACACCCTTTTTGGGTCATGTCTTGGGCCCAAACAGATTATATTGCAGCAGGTGTTGATAAGGGTAAGAGCCCCTACATAGGAACATGATTGTTGTAGAGGAGTATGAGAGCATGGGACCGAGCTTAGGCTTGCGATGATGCTGCATTCCTGTTGCACTATTTTGTTTTAGTTTTGTTGTAATTTTTACTTTGGGTTGTATTGTATCTGATTGTAGTGTATCCTGTTTGGCTGCTTTTTAGAATTAGTGACATGCTGCGTCATCATATATATGACTGCTGGTTATCTTTTACTTTAGTTATATTATCCATTTCAAGTTTATATTGTTTACTGCTTCCACTTTTGTGTTTTATATTTATTCCATTGCGTTACACTTTGAAAAATGTGGGCATAGTTTCCCTACTATCAGTCTTAGGCCCTCGCTACTAGTCAGCGGCCTCTGAGGTTTGGGGAAATGTGCTTGAGGTCATGTGACCAACCGGGTTCGGGGCACCCATTGTGTGGCACTCAGATCTGGGACGTGACACTTTATATCCTTCTATAATGGTTTAAATTCAATTTTACCCATTAGTAAATTTTTAATAAATGGTATTAATGGAATCTATTATCATTTTCAGTATGAGGTACTTTTTGACTTTTTCGGAAAAAGTACGAGAAGATTATTTTTTTAACTTGTACGACATGAATAGATTTTTACGCTTTCATAATTACTTATTTCCTTTAATCATACCCAACAATCTTACAAGGTTATTTTAACATAAAATTATTTCTTCTAAAATTATGTAGCATTTTCAGGAAGGAAAAAAATTTTGAAGAAGAAAGGATATTTTCCTCAGGAATTAACTTCAAGTGTTTTCTCAAAATTATATTCCATCTAAGATGACACTCTTTAAATAGGGTTATATTTCTAACCCTATTATTATTATTATATTATTGTGTGTTATTTAGTAAATACATTTGTTTTATATCAATTATGATGGAAGTATGTTTAAGAAACCCGTTTTATTTCTTGGACTATGATATGGTGAATGTTTTTATGTTTTTGTGGAACACGTATGAATGGTTTTATTATGAGATGGGTGGGACCTATATCTCCCTCCAATGCATTGGGTAAAGATTTATATCTCATGAGATAGACATGACTAGAACAAAAATTAAATCCAATTCAGTAATACAGGGCTGAAATAGAGAGTGAACTCGATTCAGTAATGGAATTTATCCTCTATGACGGTCTCAATAATGGACCTTAAATAACATGAAATTATTTTCTTTTCTTATGTATGTATGCCAAGAAATTTATGGCCTTATTTTATTACTATTGGGATTGCATTTCACTTTTATGATTTATCTCATGAGATGATAATATGATCTTTGATATGCAGGATAAGATTTTCAAATGTTATGTTCTTATGATTATGATATGATTGATATTTCCCTTGTTTACCCTTATTGAAAATTTGAGCTCCCCCTTTCAAATTTTTTCTTTTCCCCAGGTCATGAAGAAGGGTTTTAAGTAAGATGTATAAAAAATAAGTCTAGTTATGAAGAAATAAACAGGAGACAATGTGGATGTTTTATGAACCAGTTGTTTATGTTTCCCAGTTTCTAGAGAAACTAAACCTATACAGTCCTGTCATGGTTTTTTTTATGTTATATAATAAATATTCTTCAATGTTTAAGTAATATCTATATGTAAATTATGGTCCATTATATTAATTATTAAAAAAAATCTATTCTATTTTAACTGTTTCTTATCCTGCACAACAACCAGGGTCCCTTGAGGGCTCCCTTATAGGCTATTCTTGGATTGGAGATAACTATGTAATCCATCATCTGAATCAATATCCATTGGTCTCTAGTAATTTTCAATGGTAATGCCTAAATTACTTTTGTGTCATGCCTAATTTAGTTTGGTATCAGTTTCACTATTTAGGTGTAATATCTTGTACCCTGTTTTTAGTGCCTTCATCCATTCTTCAATTTTCTCTTGATATGAGTTGAATAAAGAGATGCTACTAGCCAAGATATTCAATATGGACATATAGTAGGTGGTATTTTGTTTTTCATTAAAATTAGAAGTGTTTATATACACCGTTGTTCCATGAGACTAATTCTTAGGGGGAAAATTGAAATGTATTTTAATACTTGATATAAATTGACATGCATATCCTATTAAATTAAGAAGGTCCATTAATAAATGTTTATAAGTTACACACCTTGAATGAAACCAGCCTTTGGGTGCATTGTGAATTTAAATGGCCATTATGATGGAATATGAATTGGGATTCTTTGATGTGTTCCCATTTTTCCCTTACAAAGGGTTTCTTAATATTGAAATGTTAATGGTAATTTATCATGTCAATTCAATTGATGAATTGGAATGTAATTTGAATTAAAATATGAGATGAATTGTAATTGAATGAATTGAAAGGAAGGTATGGATGACCATGCCCTTGGCCTTGGCTATGTAATAGATTTTTGAATCCTGACTTTCCTTATTAAAGTGAATTTACCTTGTGAGATAATTAAAGGCTAATCCTTATGAGCTTAGTTGTGCCTTTATCAATATTTTGAGGTGTGTTATAGATTTATTTTATTACGGTTTTGAACTTTGAATAATTAAATTTTTGAATGGATTCTTATTCCCCTGTGAGTATAATTAGAGGCTGATCCATCTGACCTAGCTTTTCCTTTAGCCACCTTTTTAGGTGAAGTGTAAATGAATTGTTCTTGGTTTTGACCTTGACATAATAAATCATCCTGATTAAATGATATTGAATCAAAGATTTTTATTAAATGACATTGTTTGAATGCTTAATCATGATATGCTTGTTTAATGAGACACCCACGTGAGTAAAATTAAAGGAAAGCCTTCTGAGTTGGCCAATGCCTTGAGAGTCACATTCTGAGGTGAGTTATATATGACATGTTCTTGGTTTTGACCTTATAATGTTGAATGAATTTGATTAAATAATAAAATTTAATGTCGAATGCTTATATTATAATTGATACATGTATTTATATGTGAATTCCATGGATAAACTCAATGTTCATTTGTTTATATTGGCTCGAGTGATACTTGGACACCCTAGATGACTGCTAAGGATAAAATCTTAGGCTTGACTATTATATGTTGAGTGATACATGGATTCATATGAGAATACCATGGACCAAATCAAAGGGCATTGATCATATTTACATGGGTGATACTTGGGATTTTTTAGTGGACCACCAAGGAATTTTTCGTTTGGAAAGGATATTATACCACACTAAGACAGATACCTAGGTTCCTTAGAGGTTTGCCATTGATGGACTTTTAGGGTGCTGGTTGATGTTATACCTGAAGTAATAACCAGATTTCAAATTAGAAATTTCATGGATAGACTTTGATTATAAATTTATTAATAAATGAAATAAATTATATATGATGTGTCTACCAAGCCAAATCACAAGTTGGGATTCAATCTTGTTTATATTTTGAGGATGACCTGCTTAGGAACCCTTTAATAATGTTATCACAGGGGATTCTAAACTACAAACATGGTCTTTTTTTACATTTTAAATGGGAATTTATTATTAAATGCGCTTATGGGGGATCTTATTCTTGTGCCAAGTCTTGAGACATATTAATTAAATGAGGTTGAATTGTTAAATGAGAATGTTTATAAATAAAATATCCCTGACTATTAAATTAAAGACTTTATGCTTAAATGAGCATGACTAAGTGAATAAATTATGAATGGGAACCTGTACTTTTTGGAATGTTTACTTTTGAGTACATCCTTTACTTATTGCATTACTACCTACAAACTATTGTTATATATATTCACCGACTAGATGGCATTGACCTTGGGGATTTGTCTACCGAGATTATGTCTCACACCCTGTTCGAGCTACCTTGGGTACCCGAAAAGACCATATGATTACAGGTATGGATAAGGGAAAGACCCTTATTACAAGTTTTTGAATGCCGTTTTGAAGTAGGTGAGCATGAGACTGAGCTAAGGCTCACGATGATAGCTAGGATACTTTTGTACCTTTTTTAATTTTGTTACATGTATTTTATATCTACCTTGTGAACATGTTTTTGATGCTTTATTAGTGACATATGAAATGTTCATCATTCTGTATATGAGATGACATTCAATATTGTTTATTTATCAGTCTTCCACTATTTAATTCTTGACTAGTGATTATACTGCTTCAAATACTTCTACGTTATTGATTCCACTATGTTAAACTTTGGTAATGAGGCAATAATATCCCCACATACACACCCAGGCTCTCACTGCTAGTTATAAACCACTGTAATTTGGGGAGACATGCTCATGGAACTATTGAGTGGTATCTGGGTTTGGAACATTAGAAACTTCATCACGTAAATCATTATCAATATGTATTCAATGGTTATCATTTTTCTATCCCCCTTATTAAAAATAAATTAAAAGAGTTAGAGTAAGGGGAATTCTTTATCAAGTCACAATTCTCATATAGATGAAATTCCATCTTCTCTCACTTAGTAAAACTTGATCCAGTTGAGAGAAGGGTGTAATCACAAATATCATAAGTAATGAGTCATAAATTAGTCAACTTTAAGTCTATATAACTAAGCTCTATGTAGAAAATAAGAGTAACTAGAAAAGACATCAAATCTATCAATAAAACTTTCTAACAGGTGATATCAACTTATATTTATCTTACTAGAGGCTGTTCAAGTATATTTTCAAGGATTTTATATCCTTCAACCAACTCAACAAACATATCATTACCATTCAAGTAAAAATAGGTTTCCCCCTATCCCAAATGAACACATCCACCCGTTAAACTCATAAATGATTCAGGAAACATAAGAATAGGAATGTGTGTTTATCATACCTCTGTCTCATCTTTGTTTAAGATTTTTCTAAATTTCTATATTTATATATTATAATGTGGAAGTTTATAAATAAAATACACATTGAGGGGATAAATTCCATCATACTTTATTATGGTTGATACTACATGGAAATTTGATAATATGGAAACATCTTATATTTCCTAGATATCTACATGTTGAATGACTCTTCATGATGTATAATTATCACAACATTAATCAAGATATACCCTTAAATGCATAACCATAAATTCACTAAAATAAGAAGCACAAAAAAACAATTAAATTGAAATATTATGTGTTCTCTATATATACTTAGCGAGAGAAACATGGTTGAGATTTTCTTATCAACCCATAAACTCTTTTCCACTATTCTTCAATAGTGTAAGAACTCTTCATGCCTATACTTTTTTAAATTTATAGACTTAATCCTTCATGGTAAATAATATGTTCTTTATTTTCAAATTATTCTTCACATATGAAGTAGGATTTTTTATGTCATCTAGAAATTCACATTCACTCTTTTGTATTTGATCCATTTTATTTTCCATATCCAATCTGGCTGACAAAACAATCATGCATTATTTATTAACATGACTAACATGTTTGCTTTTTATACATGACATAAATAGTGTTTTCCTTTGTTTTTCATCAAATAATTTATCCAGGTATACTTTTTATGAATTTTATAGGTGTGTGATCAGTCTATTTGTTCCTTCCACATAGCTTCTCACCAGTATTTAGGTTACCCTCTTTTGAAAACCTCTCAACTTATTTTTCTATGATATCTTTCACCAAACCACTCCTTTTATTTATCTCCTAGATTGATTATGTTTGTTGATTCAGCATTATTACTCCAACATTGAAATTCATGGATTGTTTTAAAAGTTCCATGATGTGTCATTTTCTCCAACAGTAGAATCATATCCTTTTTGGTGTATCATCTTTCTCTAGCTTATTATCAGTAGTGTATCTCTTAACAATTTTATTCTTTTTATACCCCAAAGATAGTTCCTCATTTTTATTCCTTTGATTTTGTGGTCATATGACATTAAAAATAAAGAATATTCTTGGTTTATTCATATTATCACTCTTTACCCTTGAAACTAATTTTTTTAAACTTTCATAGAAATTATCAATTCTCTTAAATCTATTTGAAGTGAACAAATTTACCTTTTTCTATATACTTTTTATCACTCTAGGATTTATCTCCCTTGATGTAGGAATTTTTTAATATCTATGAATTGACATGTTATTAAAAAAATCAATTTACTTACCACAACATCAATAATGACCAATAAACCTTCATTTTCTCATTTTGTTCACCAATATGGATATATTTACACCCTTGTTATTTTTGGTAAGAGAAATCATTTTTTGGGATATTATTGGGTATATTATCTTTTTATTGATGATATCATCCAAACTTGATGTAATGGTGGATTTATAAGAATTTTTTAATCCATATTTTCCTAGATTTTTATATTTAACTTATATTGGAAGATGAAAAACATTATTACAAATAAAAAATTAATGGGATAATGGTTACCTATTTCCTTGAACTTATAGTAAATAGACTATTAGATGATATAAATTCTTTATTAACACTAGAGTAAGACTATTTACGAGAAATGTTCTTATTATAAGATTTCATGGAACTATATATTCTCTCACCATCTTGGGAAGTATTTGATTGTGTCTTTACCATATTTCATAATTTGAATTCAATCGCAAGAATTTTTTTTGTTGAGGGTAGTTTTCTCAAAATAAAATGATTTTAAGTTTTCTTATTATTCTCTATTTATCTTCTCAATCTAATATTTATGCAACTTACTTCATGAAAAGAATATTTAATCTCGTTTACCCTTTTATACTTGATTTCCAATTGAGTATCTTCGACAATAATGAGATCATTCAGTGAATGAAACTTTTCTTTAAATATTTTATTAGGATAAAATTTATCACCATTTTATTTATAAAATGATTCTTTTATCAAGGAATAATTTTATTTATAAAGTAATAATGATTGTTCCTTATCTTTAATAGTCTGAGTGAGAGTTTTTCCCTTTTGTAACCTTTTAGTCGATAATTTACCCATATGACCAACTTCCAATTCCAGTTTTGTTTTCTTATCATGTAATCCCTTGATAAAAAAAATATGATGCTAAAAAATATAATAATAACTGTATTCAAATAATCATTAAAATTGAATTATTTATAACATCCCAAAAAAACATACTCTTGAATCTGGTCCTAAATTCATTAACATTTCATTTCAGCTTTGACACCAAAGAAGGTGGCCCCATTTTTTCCAGTCAAAACTTAAAAAATCAAAAATAAATAATGGTTTACTTACATACCCATGGACCTTTTAGGTTTAGTGTTTTAGTGAATTAATTACCAACTCATATCAACTTGGATTCATAAACAACTGGTTCATATATATGAATGTCATCTCTCATTATACCCATTTTTTCTTATTTTAGATTAGGTTATCAAAATCATCCATATAAAATGCCTTCTATAAATAATTCATCCAACCTCATTCTTTTTAACCATAGGAAAAGGAAAAAAATAAGGTTGATCTGAAAATCTCTATAAGAGTAAAATAATCATTAATAATTGAATGTAATCAATGAGAATAAGAATAAAATAAGGGTATGAATACATAATCAAAGTGCATGAGTATAACTTAAGAATATTTAAACCCATAAATATCAAGATCATAAAACTTCATAACGTGGAAAAGTAATGTCATGACCCAATCCTACCGATCTCGAGCCGCAACTACCCCAGACCCGCCTCCATAGGCCAGGGGATGGTGACAATCACCAAATGTGTAATGATCTAGGGGAGGCCTTCGCCTAAGTACCTATACACACACACAACCCACTCTATGCAGAAGTGTAGAGTAAAAAAGAAAACCAAAGGACAAGCAACTATAACCCAACCACAGTCATGCATCAACTTCTAAATAGTACAAGTAAAGTGCTAAGAAGTACAGACAAGATAACTGAATAGAAAAAAGGGTAAAACATGCGCCCAACTAGAAAGGTTCCACAACCCAGCAATAGGTAAACGGAAGTAAACAACTGGTGAGTCTCACACCTGAAAACACTACTACGACCACTGAATGTAGCCCAAGATCCTATGTCCTCTATGCTCCTCCGTAGTCTCAATTGACCTGTCTGTCGTCTACAAGGGCACACCAAGTGCCGGTAAATACCAAGCAGGGGTGAGTATAAATATACTTAGTAGAATGCCCTGAAAGCTCAAGGGAGAAACAAATGAGGTACTAAAACTATGAGCAGTAGACAGAACAAAGAACAGTGTAAGAGTACCATAGAGAGAGTACATCTCAACCCAACAGAATGAAGGAAGTGGACTCGTCCAAACAAGAGGAACTAGACACAGAAAGCATGTGGCATAACCCACGCGTCTTCTCCCCTCCTAGAAGGAGAGTAACTAAACCCAAGGGGTGGGAACAATGTAAGGTGTATATATATATATATGCTCAACAAGAAACCCGAACGAGTGTGTAAGGGGATCCATATCTCCAAGATCAGCCCAAGAAAAGTCGCCAGTAGTTTAAAGGATATCCATCAATGATGCATAAACGGTCTTGTACGAAAAAGTTGTCTCATCGCTAAACCATATAACCATGGGTACCGCTCTGGTAACCACAGAGAAAAGTCACTGACTAGCCTCATAGAAAGGGCTGAGTCTGAAAGGATTCGTCGGGTAACCCACTGCCCAACCCACCTGGATGGTAAAACCTAAGAGGTTGTCGGGTAACCCACTGCCCAGCCCCACTGGAGGGTAAACCCTAAAGTCAATGGGTAACCCACTCCCCAGCCCCGCTGGAGGGTAAACCCTAAGGTCAATGGGTAACCCACTGCCCAACCCTACTGGAGGGTAAACCCTAAGGTCAACGAGTAACCCACTACCCAGCCCCCTGGAGGGGAAACCCTAAGGTCAACAGGTAACCCACTACCCAGCCCCACTAGAGGGTAAACCCAGAACTGGTTTGATTACTCCGCACTGCACGTGCCATCCCTGGGTGTCACTAACACTGCTATCGTGCGTAGGTTCGGAGTGTGTCAAAGGAACCTCTAAAAACACCCTATCATGTTTTCACATTTAATTAGATCTCAAGAGAAGCTCTGCTCGCCCAAAAAAATTACACCGTTGTAATCCTCATGGAAAAACACGTGAGATAGACTACTTAATCGCTATAAACGGACTCCCGACGAAAACGTTATTCAACACCGCTTTATGCTCATACAGCGTCTCATGGGGCCCGTACCTCGGTCCTAAAAAGGGTCGGGAGAACTACGTTATCGTGATGCTCTCAGAAAAACATGCCAAATTGACTATTCATATGCCCCAAACGAATGTCTGATTAAAAAGTTGTAGTACGCTGCACACAACTTAAAAGACGGCATGTGGGGCCAACGCCTCAACTCTGGCTTCAACGCCTGAAACCACCCTGTTCAACTTCACCTTTATGCTAGGGTCATAAAGCCTCTAATGGCGCCTAAAACGGACTCCGGATGTAGAAGCTGCAACTCCCCGTGTTATGCAAACGGGGCCCTGTGGGGCCCACACCTCGACCCCGAAACACGTCATGCAAATCGTACTATTTCATTCCTTGAAGATAACCACGCGGCATAGGATATTCATTTTCGCTGAATGGAATTATGAAGCATAGGTTCTAAAAATGCAGCATACGTCCTAAATCCCCTCGTGGGGCCCATTCCTCGTGCCCAAATTTAGGCAGGCGGATTACGCCATCGCAATCCCCTCGAAAGAACACTCAGAAACGAGTACTCAAACACCCCAAATAGATGTCAGGTGAAAAAGTGGTGTTTCACCATAAAACGTGTGAACCAGGACCTATGGGGACCACACCTTGTCTCTAACCCGAACGCTTTGGAAAGAGTCTCCAAAATTCCGTGCGAGGTCTAGGGTCATGCTGTCGCTGACGGCGCGTCAATCAGACATCCCAAACAAGAGTTAGGTCCTACGGAAGATTAATTAATTAATTAAGTAATGAATTTATTATTTTCATTAAGTGTATCATTCCACCGAGCGACGAAACTAGACCGCAAAGGTTCCGAACCAACTTTGGAAGGACCAACTCAACACTAGGGCCACAGCGCCTCTGACGGCATGTCAAACGAATGTTCGGCTCGCGAAGCACATCCTTTGTAAGCTTTAATAATAATTTAATATTATTAAATTAAAGAGTTTTGGGTCACCCGTGTTTGGGCGCAGAACCCAAAAACCCTGAAACCCAACTTAAAATTTCAGTCTCGAAGAGACGAACCCACAGCCATAGACGGTGCGTCTAATGGACATGCCGTTTAGGAGTTACGGTCCCTTAAACACAAGGGGCCCAACCAGGCCGGTTCACACCGGCCAGCCTGGTCCAGACCACCTGCCCGCGGCCCAGCTGCGGGTCCGACCCGACTCGCAGTGGCCCACTCCAACAACACCAGACCCGCCTCGGGTCCGGTTCTTCAAATCAGACCAGCCACTTGGCCGGTCTTCTCCGCGTCGCCCAAGCAGGACCCGCCGAACGCAGGTCCTTGTATTCTCCGCACACCCAAGGTCAACGCCACGGGCTCCCCCCTGCCGAGCGCGATAGGTCGAAGCCACCGGACGCCCGCCTCCCACAGTGCACCTCTGCGCTACTCCGAGAGCGCACCGCGCTTCTGTTGTGCTCCACTACCCGCACCGTCCAGCCCTGCTCCTCCAATCCCTTGCTAAGCTGCAGCCACAGCCGCCTGCCGCTTCGACCGAACCCCGTCCGCGCCGACCACACCCGACGCCACCACCTCATCCGAACCCCTGGCTTCACCCACTGCCTGATGCCCAAACCCCCCTCCCGGACTCCACTCATCTGCCGGCTGCCGCACGCCGGCCGAGTACTGGTTCTACTGGTGCGCCACCCCGACCTCCGGCCATAGCCCTTGCCGGTGTTGGGGCTTCCAACGACCGCCACTACCGCTCCAGTGGCCCGATTTCAAAACTGAAGGAAGATTCAGAATCCTTGGGGCGAGGCCTTCGCAATGCCTTGCCCCGATCAACTATATGACAAAGATTGGCGCGTCTGAAAATTTGGGCGAAGAAGGCCCAATAACGACAGTTAAAACAGGGCTCGAACGATGGTCGTGTTAGTTCGGACATCATCCCAATTCTAAAATTATATATTTAAAATGATGAAATTGAAAAAAACTCCATAAATTCAGAAAAGTGTGAAAATTAACCAAGAATCCTACCTCGAATCGGTGGTGCGTCATTGGCGACAAGTCCCTGACGCTCCCGCTTTGATCCACCAAAGTTTCGGCGGAGATCACTCCTCGATCCGAAAAAGAACAGAGAAGTGTGGCTAGAGAGATAAAGAGAGTGAAATAGTGAATTAGAGTTTTTCCTTAACCATAAACACTCAAATTCTATTTATAGGGATCCCACTCAGCGCAGAATCTGAATTCACTACGCCCTCTCATTTTATATCATGCCTAGGAAAAAACCCCATTTCAAACTCAACAGAAGTCTCAGATTCCTATTCTGAGACTTCGTTTGAAATCTATTTGAAAATAACTCCAGTGATAAAAATCACCATGTAGTTATTTTAAAATGACAATTTTTCCCCTGGGTGACATCTCTCACAGTAGGCCCGCGCCTGCAACTTTTACACCCCACCTAGGGTAAACGGCATGCTCCAGACGCAACTGTGGACTCTAATTTCTTATCTGAGTTACCATTTGAGAGTTATTTGAATTTTAGCTATTAAATGAATGAATTAATAAATTAATTCATTTATTTACCTTACCGCTAATGAGTGAGGGGTCCGAACGTCCCACACCGACATCCTTGATATCACGCTTAGGATAAAAACCATGTTCCGGACCCAAATGTGGTATCTGATTTATAATCTGATCAACCGTTTATGAGATGTCCTATTTCCATTGCGTTAATAATACAAAAACACTTAACGTTTTTGTATAATTTATTCTGGGCACACCGGGTCTCGGAATTGCACACCGTCTCAGCGCCTAACTCTGGAAATATATGAAGAAATATTAGAAAGTCTTAAAGGGAAAATGTGTCTCTATGTCATTCCCTCCTTCAAGATTTTCATCCCCGAAAAGCAAAACTGGGAAAAATAACTCGGGATAAAGATCTCACACCTAGCTCTCCCACTCCCAAGAAAACTTGCACAACACCATGCTAGCACAACACGTAAACCAAAGGGATGTTTCATACTCATAAGGTTTGCTACTTTCAATGACATATGTAGGAACACACACACATCTCATCAGCTGCGACATGTGGAATACATCGTGCACCCACTCCTACTATTGGGAGGTTAGGGAAAGACAGTAAGAAACCTCTCAATCTCTTGCATGATTCTTGAATGGACCAAAGAAACTTGGGTGACTTCTCCAGCCGAACCTCTGCTTTCCACATCATGACCAAAATCACAGTTTGTTCCTAGAACATGTTTTCATGATTACCTCCTTCAAAATACCCATCTGGTGAAACACTCAAGGATATTTAGTCGCACAAGTTTCACAGCCACTGCATCACAACCGATACTCTCTTACACACTCAAAAATTAGATGAGTCAACACCATCGACTAAAGAAAAGTTGCACCCTCCTGGTTCAATAGGGTCAACTGTAGGGAAACTAACTACCACGAAACTTCCCGCACCTGAAGAGTCTAGGACTTTCTGCTAAGGGAACCTGCTACAACACTACCATTTTTTTGGAACATAGACTACCTCGAAATCATAGTCCTACATACATTTCAACCCACACCATCATCTTAGGTTCAAGTCTCTCTGGGTGAGGACGCACCTGAGACACTGGTGGTCTGAGAAAACCACAAAGTGATCTCCTAGAAGATAGCGTCTCTACATTCTTAGTGCAAGGACCACCACCACCAGCACCACATAGTGAAGCGTGTAGTTCTCTTTATGGGGTTTCCATCGCCTTGACTTGTACTTGATAAAGATATCAAGACTGATGTTGAGAACGCAAGGTACCAATGAACAGGGCAGGTAAGAAAACTCATCCAACCGCCAGAGTCTAGACATGGAAAGTACGTGGCATACCCCACGTGTCTTTGCCCCTCTTGGAAGGAGAGTGATCCCTAAAACAAGCACTCTGCCAAACCCACTAGTGGCGCCTCAAGGAAAAAAATGGGGTAAAGTAGAAAATCCCCACTAGCAAACCCAGAATCTGCTCTGACACTCCACCGTAGAACCCCACCATAAATGCACATGTCAGAGGGACTCATCCCCCACACCTCAATACTATTCTCTTTGGGTGGTACTGACTCTCCCTCACTGTTTTGATCGCATCACAAAAACGCATCTTAGTGGGGGAAGAACCCCTATTTCTTGTGCATTCAAAGCTACGTTGGACAACACCAACACATGGTTACACCGACGCCCTGTGTCACCCTCAGTAACCCCTTGAACAAAGAGTTTAGATGAAAAGAGTACCTTACGCAATGTATAACAAGTATTACTAAGAAAAGTAGAAAAAGAAACAAAGTGTACCTCTCATCATATCATGCGATGCATGATTGTAGGCATACATAGGACACAGCCACCCGCGGCCCCATCTGTCAGCTCCCTGAGCCTGACATGGGCCGCATAGTGGTGGTGGAAGGACCACGAAACGTTGTCTTCCAACCAAAGTTCTTCCTGCTCTTCTGCCAACACTGTATCCCTGGGGACCACCCTATCCTCACCTGGGTGTTCTCTGATCATGAAACTGCCTCTATCGTGGCGGTGCATCCACCAACTATCTGAAAAACTCAACACATTTGGTCGGGTAGTCTCATGCCATGAAACCTCGCTGAGAACAATCATATCACTAGTCCTCCCTAGTCTATCTTGGTGCTCTGCGCTATCTCCGACCGTGTGCCTGAGTCACATCAAGGGGATACCTCCGGCGTCGATGCCCTGCCAATTGGTGTCCCTCTAATAGAAATTTCTCTGTCACCTGTGCCTGTTCCAGAACCCTGATATGGGTGAGGATGCACAAGGGCACTACGCTGGCACAAATCTCCTCTACAGAGTCCTCGCTCACACTTCTATGCTCGAAAGTTATTGTCATGGACCACATACAAATAGTACTGAGTAAGGTCTGTAAACCTCGTCACGTACTCAGCCACTGCCATCACTCCCCACTGAAGCTCCAACAGGTAATAAAACTGTATAAAGTGTAAGTAGGAGGGGTAATACTCCTCACGAAATAGCTGCTAGAATTCATCCCATGAGAGTACCAACTCATCGTGCATCTGATTAACCCTGGCTCTACTAACACCAAACTGCTTGGTGGAAGAAAAACTGGTTGTCAAAGCCACCATCTAACTTTTCTGTGTCCGAACAATCCTGAAGAGGCGAACCACTGACTCTAGCCAACCATTCACTTTATGAGGGTATGGCTCACCATGGAACCTCAGTGGTCTCTGACGCTGGAACTCACGTAGCACGCCCAGCTTGCGCTCGTCATAGGCCTTCGCTACCGGTATTATCTGCTACTCCACAGGTGGAGGTGCTGCTGCCTGCCCTCCTAGAGAAAGGGTAATAGTAATATGGATCTTGAACTGAGGCCACGTAGCTCACGGAATCGCCATCACAAACCGGATCTAGTATCCTGGCTAGCTATCATCGCGGAGACATCCTAAATCCGATCAAGGAGTACTGTGGTCAAATGAGCATATATATACCAACAATGATGGAGAGCTGACTCAAGAAGTAAATTTAAAGACTCAATCCTATATGATGCATAGACCAAATTTCCTACAACATGTGTCTTAGTGTGATGATTCAACAAGTGGGTTATCAGGGTCCTGGTGAATGGATACATTAGCCACCACACCATCACTGGACTTCCTGGATTGATAGTCGCTCTCGAGACACATCGATAATATTACCCTAAATCCCAACCAATTCCTTTTTAGGGACATCCGAACAACGCCCAAAAGAATGAACCAGCTCTGATACCACTTTGTCATGACCCAACCCTACCAGTCTTGAGTCACAACTACCCCAGGCCTGCCTCCATATGCCAAGGGCTGGTGACAAGCACCGAAGGCGTAATGATCTTGGGGAGGCCTCCGCTCGCCAAAACAGATTACACCATTGAAATCCTCATGGAAAAACATGTGAGATAGATTACTTAATCACTGTAAATGGACTCTTAACAAAAAATTTATTCAACACCACTTTATGCTCATACGATGTCTCATGAGGCACGCACCTCGGTCCCAAAAACGGTCGGGTGAACTACGCTATCACGATGCACTCAGAAAAACACGCCAAATTGAATATTCATACGCCCCAAATGGACGTCTGATGAAAAAGTCACAGTATGCTGCACACAGCTTAAAAAACAGCTTGTGGGGCCCACGCCTCAACTCCAGCTTCAACGCTTTAAACCACCCTGGTCAACTTTGCCTTGATTCCAGGGTCACAACGCCACTGACGGTGCCTAGAATGGACTCTGGATGTAGAAGCTGCAACTCCCCGCATTATGCAAATGGGGCCCTATGGGGCCCACACCTCGACCCCGAAACATGTCACATAGATCATACCATTGATTTCCTTGCAAATAACCAGGAGGCATAGTCTATTCATTTTCCCTGAACGGACTTATGAAGAATAGGTTGTAAAAACACAGCATACGTCTGAAATCCCCTCATGGGGCCCACGCCTCGAGCCCGAATTTATGCGGGTGGATTGCGCTATCATAATCCCCTCAAAATAACACTCAGAAATGAGTACTCAAACAGCCCAAATGGATGTCAGGTGAAAAATTGGCGTTTCATAGTAAAATATGTGAACCATGCCCTATGGGGCCCACACCTTGTCTCCAACCCGAACGCTTCAAAAAGTGTCTCAAAAAGTCCGCATGAGGTCTGGGGTCACACTGCCAATAACGGCGTGTCAATCAGACATACCAAATATGAGTTAGGTTCGACGCAAGAATAATTAATTAATTATATAATTAATTAATTAAGTAATTAATTAATTATTCGCATTAAGTGATTCGTGCCACCGAGCAACGAAACCAAACTGAAAAGGTTCTGAACCAGTTTTGGAAGGACTGTCTCATCTCCAGGGCCACAGCGCCTCTAACAGCACATCAAATGGACGTTCAGATCGTGAGGCACGTCAGTCGCAAGATTTAATAATAATTTAATATTATTGAATTAAAGCATTTCGGGTCACCCGTCTTCGGGAGCAGAACCTAAAAACCATGAAACCCAACATAAAAAGTTCTTCTCAAAGAGACGAACCCACAACTAAAAACGTTGTGTCAAACGAACGCGCCGTTTAGGAGTTACAGTCCCTTGAACACAAGGGGCCCAACTGGGCCGGTTCACACCGGTCGGCCCAGTCCAAACCACCAGCCCGCGGCCCAGCCGCGGGTCTGGCCCAACTTGATGTGGCCCATTGGCCGTGACCCACTCTAGCAACACCGGACCTTCCTCAAGTTTGGTTCTTCAAATCAGACTGGCCACTTGGCCGGTCTTCTCCGTGTCACCCCAGCAGGACCCGCCGAACGCGGGTCTTTGTCTCCTCTGCACACCCGAGGTCAGCGCCTTGGGCTCCCCCCTACCGAGTGCGACAGGCTGAAGCCGCCTGACGCCCGCCTCCCGCAGCGCACCGCCGCGCTCCTCCAGCCGCGCCCCGCGCTTCAGTTGTGCTCTGCTGCCCGTACCGGCCAGTCCTGTGCCTCCGGTCCCCTACTACACCGCAGCCGCAACCGCAGCTGCCTGTCGCTTCGACCGAACCTCGTCCACACTAGCCACACCCGACGCCGCCACCTCGTCCGAACCCCCGGCCGTACCCGTTGTCAGATGCCCAAACCCCCCTCTTGGACTCTGCTCGTCCGCCAGTAGCCACACACCGATCGAGTACCGGTTCCACCAGTGCACCACCCCGACCTCCGGCCACCGCCCTTACCGGTGTCGGGGCTTCCGATGGCCGTCGCCACTGCTCCAGTGGCCCGATTTCAAAACTGAATGAAGATTCATAATCCTCAGGGTGAGGCCTTCGCAGCTCCTTCCCCCGATCAACGATCCAAAAAATATTGGTGCGTCCGAAAATTTGGACAAAGAACGCCCAAGAACAACAGTTAAAATGGGGCTCAGAGGATGGTCGTGTTCTTTCGGCCATCATCCCAATTCTAAAATTATAGAATTAAAACAACGAAATTGAAAAAACTTCAGAAATTGATGAAGTTATGAAAATTAACCAAGAATCCTACCTCGAATCAGTCATGCGTCATTGGCGACACATCCACGACGCTCCTGCTTTGATCCGCCAAAGTTCCGGTGGAGATCGCTCCCCGATTCGATGAAGAACGGCGAAGAACGGCTAGAGAGATAAAGAGAGATAGAGAGAGTGAATAAGAGTTTTTCCTTAACCCTAAACACTTAAATTCTATTTATAGGGATCCCACTCAGCGCAGAATCTGAATTCACCGTGCCCTAAAATTTTATATCATGCCTAAGAAAAATTCCCCATTTCAAACTCAACGGAAGTCTCAAATTTCCATTCTGAGACTTCATTCAAAAACAATTTGAAAATAAAGCCAGTGATAAAAATCACTAAGTCATTATTTTAAAATGAAATTTTTTCCCCTGGGTGACATCTCTCACAGCAAGCCCGTGCCCACAACTTTTACACCCCGCCTAGGGTAAACGGCACGCTCTGGACGCAACCGTGGACTTGACTTTCCGATATGAGTTACCATTTTAGAGTTATTGGGATTTGAGATATTAAATGAATGAATTAATAACTTAATTCATCCATTTAACTTACCACTAATGAGTTAGGGGTCCGAACGTCCCACGCCAACATCCTTTATGTCGCGCTTAGGATAAACACCACGTTTCGGACCCAATTGTGGTCTCTGATTTATAATCTGATCAACCATTTATGAGATTCCCTATTTCCATTGCCTGAATAATTCAAAAACACTTAACATTTTTGTATAATTTATTCTGGGCACACTGGGTCTTGGAATTGCACGCCATCTCAGCGCCTAACTCTGGAAATATATGCAGAAATATTCCAAAGTCTTACAAGGCAATAACCAGGTCTCTATATGTAAAGTGTCATTAGAATCAATAATCATGATCCATGTGATATCAATATTGATCATAAGAAACATTATAAACCCATGATAAGAATACTAAAAATATATTTCTATCTTGGAATATTTATCTTCATAACTCATGTTAAACCCACTTAAAAATAAATGGATCCCAATTAAATCCATAGGAGAAACCTTTAGGAAACTAACTACATATTTCCTCTCAAGATAAATTACATTATCCAATGCATTAGAGAGTTATCTGGGTACACCCATCGTATAATCTATAACAGGCTCACCCAACACTATCTGGGCCTCCCCATCATATAAGATGTAACAGGCTCACCCGATACAATCTAGAAAACCCCATCATATAAACTATAATGGGATCACATAGAGCTATCTAGGACACCCCATTTTATAAATAGTAACAGGCTCACCTAATGCTATTTGGGATACCCCTTTGTATAAGATTTCCAAGAACCACAATATGAATAAATTACATAAATATTTCATCATAAAACTCATAAAACTATAATTATTCTTTTATTAACTAATTAAACCATGAAAAAGAAATGGGTTTCATGTAATTCTCTTTGAAACATGATTAAATCATGGGAAAAAATGGGTTCCATAGAAATCTCTTTGAAACGTGATTAACTCATGGAAAAGAAATAGGTTCCATAACAATCTATTTGAAACAATCTTGATCTACCCAGAGAAATAATGGGGATGATATCATTAAAAAATATCCCCAATGGAACATAAGTAAAAACAAGTTTTTTTGATGTTTATGAATGTAAATACCCTTAAAATATCTTTAATTTATTTTGTAAAATATCCATTTCATTGTTGAAATTAAAATTTTAAAACATAAAACATTTTTAAAATCGTTTTCTTTGAAAACGAATTTTAAAAAAAATTATCGAATATTAAGAAAAAAATTTAGTTAAAAATAAAATTATAAACTTAAAAAGGAATTATTAAAGAAATTATGGTCATGTTGGTGGGTAAATCCATATATTCCATAGAGAACATTCTTTTTCATGGTAAACAGGTTAGAAAAGTGCCTTATTTGGAAAGTAAAAATAAGATTTATTTATTTATTTATTTTGTAAAAAATGGGTAAAAATTGATTTAATAAATAATTTTTCATGTTTTAAAACATTTTTGAAAACATTTTTAGAAAAATATTTTTGGAAGAAAAACAATTTCCAATGGAAGTGAAAATTCAAGACATATTTTCTTAAAAGCACTTTATCAAACATTTTAAGTACCAAATATTAGAAAAATGGTATGATTAATTGAAAATATAATGAATAACCATAGTATTAGATATTTTAGGAGTTTTATAATATTTCATCCTCAGAGACCTAATCACACACAATCCCGATAAATGATGAGATTGTAACTAAATACTCTTACCAATTTGGTAACTTTCAATCATAAAAAGCATGAAATAATAACATTAAATGAAACTTAGAATATGAGGAAAAATAATAATATTCATGATATAACACTTAAAAGGGGAAGTATATACACCTTATAAAATAAGATTGGTGTATAACATAACAAATGTCTCAAAGAAGGAAAATTGTGACAAAAATCCCTTTCTGCTTTGGTAACTTCGAAACCATAAACACCATGAAACTGAGATCATAAAATGGATATTTAAATCCCCATAAATTTAATTATAAGAATCATAAAATAAATTTATGGTTAGTATATACAACTCAAAAAAAATAGTTGTGAATATGAAATATATCTCACAAAAATAAAAGTGAGATGAGAAAAACCCTTACCTCGAGCCCAACTTATTGCTTGTGTCTTTATCTTACCAAAAAATAAAATTATGTTAATAATTAATTTATTGATATTTTTTATGTTTATTATTTATTTTATTTATCTTATTATCATTCCATATATAATTACTTAATCGATTAAATTTATGTTGGATATTTTTACTGCATTCGAATTATGTGTCAAAAATGACTTTGGTAGGTTGAATATGGAGAAAGATATAATTTTTTTAAAAATTTACAGAATAATAATCATAAAAAAATTATCATATTTATACATCAATTATAATTTTAAAACCAATCATGTGATATGGTTAGGAAAAATGAACTAACATTATTATCATGGAGACAGTAGGGTGAACGTACGCATAAGTAACCTTTCGATTTTTCAAATGATCATTGTTGAAAGATGGTATGTATAATTTATCTTTAAAAAATTATATTTATGTCATAAATACCATATTATTTAATTATATATACTCATATATATAATTCTTATGAAGTGGTGATGAAAAAATAAGAATCGCATTGCTTCGAGGAGGTGGTAGTCCCCACATCTACGAACAACATTATAACTTTTTTTAGTGTGTGAAATGGTATGATGAAAATGACATATTATATTTAAAAAATATAATTATGTCATTAATATCATATTTATTTAATCTATATCTTATATATTCATTATATTTACAATTATTACTTTCTATGTAACACATTAGTGAAAAACGCTTCACATCACTTCGTGAGGCGGTAGTCTGCCATACATATGAGTAATGTTATTGTATCCCCTCTAGTGTAAATTTTAAAAAGGGTGTTTATTATATAATAACTCTATATTTAAATAAGTGTGGATATTTTTATTACTTGTAGTGTCCCGGAATTATTGTGGAATCACTCTGGGGTGAATCAGTGTGAATTTTTTAACAAATTATTTTCTCTTTTAAATTTACCCTCCCAATATTCAAAAATCTATATCATTTAAGATATATGGATATTCTTATGAATTATTAACACCCAATTACCACTTAAAAATTAGTAAATAACTAAAGGTAAGAAACACACTATATTTTTACAAGGTTTGATCCCAATGTGAGAATCTACTCTTTGCTGTGTTTGGGTCGATTCTGAACAGAAATACTAACAAAATTACCCATGTGAATATAAGTTATGGGTTTATTTAATCCTTAAATCTCATTATGTTGATAAGATAATGGAATAATACATTATTAACTCCTATTATTATGTTAATTAACTATAATATAAGGGTATAATACACCCTTGACTCTTGTAAAACTTTTAAAAATATTAACTATATCCTGAAATCTCTACAGTCTCCTTATTTATTTGTTTATACTGGATCTCACCTATATACACTAGTCCTCCCTAAAATCTCTTGGAAAATATCTCCAATCTGCTCTAAAATTTCACTATATCAGCTAGTGAGATATTCTTCTAAAAAAACAGGTCTTATATTTCCAATATGTATTCATCTATAGTCACATGTGCATCATACTTTCCATCTCACGTATTCGAATTTATGAACCTTATTCAAGATGCATAATTTTATACTCACTCACATAGTCTTATTCTTATTCTTCAAGTGCCTTGACATGAAAATCATAAAAAAACAATATCTATATCCACCTTCCGGAACTCTTTTATTATTATATTATTTCTTCTTCTCTACCATTGATGAAAATTGGGTATAGAGTACCAGTTTATCATCAGCCTCCTCCCCCTCCTCCTCTTCCCATTCTTATTCCTTGGAACTCAAGGATTTTATAGGACCATATATAATAAATTTCTCTATTTTTATTTGGTTTTTATGATATAAAGGTATCATAGAATATGAAATCACTCTCAATTCATCTTCTTTTTTTAAATAAAAATCTTATTTTTAGAATATCACCAGCTTCATATTATCTCTTTCTCTTTCTTTGATATAAAAAATTAACATCAAAATACAATATCTATTTATTCTCACTTTTCACACATACCTTCTTCTTTTCCATCATTTCTATAATAAAAAAATAATATCATATTAATATATTTATGTATTATAAATATAAAAATTCTATAGAAATATAGCCATGTGATATTATATTTAATTCTGGTCAAATATCATACAAAAATTATCAAAATTTGATTTTAATTAATAATTTTAAAATATTCATATTCGAAACTCCTGATTTATCATATTGAGATTAAAAAAATACCCCCATAAAATCATGATACTTCTTATCCTTCTTTCTTCTAAATAATCCACCTTCTCATTATTACATGACTACATGAGCATATATTAAAAAACATGTGGTGTGGAAACCTTCATCACAAAACAACCTTATTTTTAAATTCCCACCTCCATTATTGTAAACTAGAATAATAGATATTCAAAGAATCATGATATTTAATCCATGAAGAAAAAATCAACATCCTTTGACTTGAATCTCCAAAATCCTCAAAATTTTATAAATTGATATTCCTTATAAAATAAATTGAATATCTTATGTATGTTTCAAACATATTATATACCACCATAAGTTTTTTTTACATTAAAATATTTTATTAGCCTCTTCATCAAATATCTTATTCATTACTCAAACATCTTATGTATAATAATATGGTTTTTCCTATTCAAATTTTTTGAAATAACTTCAAAAAATATCTTCCACATCTATAAAAAATCTTACATATCACTATAAGTTTTTTTCCTTTTTTATATTCCAATATGAAACATATTACATACCACCTTAAAATATATTTTTATTCTCTAACATATATTATGTATCATATTTAATCCATTCCATTACTATATTTTGGTCTTACCCTAAAGACATAACTTCTATATGCACATGAAATCTTATTTTTTACTTGGTTCTTTGGTACTTTTTAAATATTCAATTAATTGTAAAATATTATATATCAACAAAAAAAATATCACATAACATATGAAATATGTTATATATTATAGGGTGAAATCCCAGGTACTTTTCCAATTTTTCACCTTCAACTCAATGTTCTTTCATATCATCCTGAGAATCTTATGTATTAAAATGAGTTTTAACTCTTTGATAATTCTCTTATTTTAAGGAAAACACAAGTATATTACATAAAAAATCCAAAATAATTTGTATCACATTAAAATATCTTCAAACCTTCTTAATTAATATCCAATCACTCCAAAACATCTCAAAAAACATAAATTATTTTCAGTATTTAACAAATTTTCATATAACTCCACACCATAATTCCTAAAGAATATTATATTATATAAATACTCTTCTTGATTATTTCCATGAACTTTCACCTCATAAAAAATTCTACCTTCAAACTCAATAATATATATACTTTATCTAAGTTATATTTTAAATTTATTGCAATATTATTCATTATTAATAATCCAAGTAAGGATCTTTAATCTTCTATCCATTTTTCTCTTCAACCTAGAAAATTTATCATCAATAATCACCCCAGAAGCACAATATAAAAATGATAATTTTATAGATAGTTCTATTCTCCAATATCAATACATTTAATTTATTAAATATAAATCATTATTAAAAATTATTATATGTGAAATTATATTTCCTTGAATATGTTTATTAAGTAAATAAACAATAGTACTTGCCTACTATCAAGGGAAATGTCTCAATATTCAAGCTCCCCTTCCCATGATACTATTCATTAATCATGGGGGTGATTAAATCTATCCATACATTATCTTTTTCATTATTAACAAATACATATTTATAGCCAAATTTTTCATGCACAACAAATAAAATCGTAATAATCCATTGGGATCTTTAATGTGAATATGCAGAATGATAATTGATATCATTCAAATGAAACTACCTTGATGGTTATCACATTTATTTTAGACGATTGACACATAGTATGATTCTTTGTAGATAAAAAATTGATTGTTAATGGATTTTAACTACTATATTATTAAATAAGGAGAATTTAAATGGTTTTCCATTTCAAAAAATTTGAAACTTAGTAACTCAAAGAGGATCCTTCATTTAATGAAGGATGCCTATATAAGGAAGATTCATAGAAAATATATGGGAAACTTAAAATTATTCACACATATCTAAATATATCTTAATCTCTATTTTCTTTATTTACTTTCAAGGAAGAAGTTCTAAAATACTATTTTGATAGAGGAGGTTTTGTTGATGTCTTTGAAGATTCATGTGGCTAATGGATACCAAAGGTAAGAATCCATTTGTTTTTGCTTAGGTAACTTTTTTAAACTCACTTACAATTAATATTGAAATTATGTATAGTGATTCACATATGGATTATCATTTTATCATATTATTTTATCTCAAAAAAATCTTGGGCATGTATTTCATGATTTCTTACACTATTAATGGGCATAGTGATATCCCATAAAACCCATCATAAAGTGTCACTTGGAAGTTATGAATCTACTTTGTCAAATAAAAATATAATAGATATGAATAAAAACTATAAATTAGTCAAAATAATTTAAAATAGGCATTATAATATCAATAATAATAATTTTAAAATTATGTACCAAAATTATGCCACAGAAAAAGGGTTATGTATAAACACCTTCCAAATCCATCAAAACCATATTATATTCATTGAATACCAAAATATTAGAGGAATTATGACCTTAAACAATTCATAGGAACCATTAATCTCAATAATAGAATATACCCTTAATAGGAGAGTGACCACCAAGGCCACTCGGTAAGGAAAAAGGAATAACATGGAAGATTAATGGAATAAAGGATGATAGGAGAGATAAATAGAAAAGAAATTAGGAGTTTCCTTTAATAAACCACTTTAAATCAATGAGAAATCACTATGGGATAATTTAGATAATATTTCCATGACTGGGAGAAGGATCTAGAGGGTTGAATGAGGAGGATAAAAGCCAAATACGAGTTAAAATCAATTAAGGGTAAATAGGTAAATTAAAGTTTTGGTTTTCTGGGAAAATCACATGTCTTGGGAAACCACACACCAACCATGAAATAGATTATGGAATGGTTTGATATATCTTTTAATGTTTTACTATATGGTTATGGAAACCATGAACCAAATATATAAATAATATCCTCGAATCCACACTCTTAGATCCGATACTAAAAACATTATCTTTACATTTCCATATTTGATACTAATAAATGTGTCCAAATTTCATCCAACCAAAACATACACCATCAAATGTAAATATTGGTTCACATTCATACCCAAGGACCTTTTGGGTATAGATTTTTAGGGAATCATGACAAACTCTTACATAATAATACACAATTTTTCAAGTGTTCATTTTTTCTACTATACCCAGATTCTCTTATTTCATAATAAGTCTTCAACATATCCCATAAAAGTATTCACATGAAATCCATTTAACATAATTATTTATAACTTAAGTAAATACAAAACTTAATAAGGGTGATCTCAAATTCTTAGTAAGGATAAACACAATCATTAAAAGTTGAATGTCATTAGTGAGAATAAGACGAGCATACGGGTATAATGACATATTCAAAGTGCATGAACATAACACAATAGAATTCATACCCATAAAAAACTAGAACATAAATAATGAGACATGTAATGAATATTTCAAAAAAATATGAGATACATATGACTCAATAATAAATATCCACGTGAAAATAATCCTTGATCAAAGGATAAATTATAACTTAATGAAAGTATAAATAAATTATGCTAGTAACTTAGAATATCAAATATTTTTCCTAGAATCACATAAAAATGATAATTCAAACATTCTCTTAGGAGTTATTTAAAATATTTAAATCCATTTTCTATCAAGATATACTCATATTTAGTAAATTCAGTAATCACTTATAAATAACTCATAGTAGTTAACTCCATACTCTCTTAGGAGTAACTTATAATAGTTAAATCCGCTGCTTTTCAAAATGAATTGAAGGGATATAATGAACCCACCCATCCTTGGATTATAATTTAACCACATGTAAATCATCCATACATATATAAAATTACCATAGAATAAAAAAACATTTATAAACTTTATCTTTTCACCATAACATCCTTAAAAATATTAATCATTCCTTTTTAGCTTGATTAACCCATAGAAAGGAAATGAGTTCCATGAAAATCATTTTAAAAAATCACAATCCATATAAAGAAAGAATAAGGAAGGTATAATTATAACATAAAATGATTTAACTATAGGAAAATAATAAGGGAGGTTACCATAGATGAAAACTACATTTAAAATAATATTTAATATATTTCTTTATAAACTGAGAAAAATATCATTTTATTTTGATAATATTTTATAAAAGTATCTAGATTATTGGAAAAAATATATCCTTTGAAAATAATAAGTGAGGTTACCATAAATGAAAACTACATTTAAAAGAATATTTAATACATTTCTTTGTAAACTGAGAAAAATATCATTTTCTTTTGATAATATTTTATAAGAATATCTAGAGTATTAGAAAAAATATATCCTTTGAAAATAAACATGGATACTAATAAATTAATATTTAAATAAAATAATTGTTATAATGGTGGGAAAATCCATTCATTCAGTAAATGTTAAAACAAAGACCTCTTTCACATTTCCAGTAAAAACTAAAAGTACCCTGTTTAAAAAATGAAAAAAAAAAATTCCTTTTAAAATGTTATGAAGAAATTAAAATATAATTAAAAGGGATTTAAAAAATCATTTTACATAGAAAATAATATTTTTGAAAATATTTTAAATATTATGAATATGGAAGAGAGATGATTCTCGAACAAAAAGAGAAATAAGCTAGGTTTTTCCTTAACAAATTTCTTGTGATCTTATCAAGTAATAAGAATTTAAAAGGAAATGAAATCATAAAAACCTAATAAATAATCAGAGTATAATAATATATATTTGGTTTAGGAAATTAATATCAAACTATTTCCCCTAAAGGAAACTTGAACATAAACAGTACCCAAAAAGAAATGAAATTATAAAATAAAGCCTTTAACACTTTTGTAACTTTCGAACAAAAAATCACTAAAAGAAAGAATATAATATGAATATATAAATAACATGAATTTAATGAATTAATATGTAAAAATTAATTAATGGTATACTAATTAGAACATATAAATAAATTATTATTCATGACATGAAACATGTCTCATGAAAAAGAAATCAAGACAAAGAAAACCATTATAAGGATCTTAAGATTTGAAGTGATATTTAATCAATTTAGTTATTATGTGAACATATGTAAATACACATAAAAAAGTGTAAATATATCATAAAAAATTATATATCTATTCAAAAATAATCATGGAATAACAGCATCAATGAAGAAGGGTTATATCCCATGAAAAGAAATTGAGTTAAGTAACACATTACCTAGAGTCCCAACCTTCTATGTGTGTACTCTAACTCACATATAATAAAATTATATTAATTATTTAATTTTTAAAAAACTTTTCTAGGTTAATTTATTATTCATTAAACCATTTCATTCATTTCTTTCAAAGAAATATGTAATTACCTAATTAGTTAAGTCTACGTAGGGTGATTTGAGGACGTTTGGTTCATAATTGTAAAATGAATATGGTAGGTTGATCATGGCCACAGGGATAATTGTTTAATAATATCTATAATAATAATTTAATAATTATCATTTTTTACATTAAATTAAATTTTATAACCATCCATGAAATATTATTATGAAAAAACACATCATCTCATGAGTAGGTAGTCCACACAAACACACAAATGATGTTTTTAATTTTCATAGGATAGAAAATAAAGAAATAAAATAAAATACTATCTTTAAATAATCATTATTATGTTATAAAAATAAAATAACTTCATTAAATCCATCCCCATTACTATCCATGAGAGGCTGTTTTTGAAAAATAAAATAAATCTCTACATATACATGGTAGTTCGTACTTGTACACATGCGATGATTCAGTTTTTAAAGATTGGAATGGTATGAAGTTAGATGATATATTATATTACCATAATAAAAATTATGTAATGAATATAATAATTATATATTAAATAAATTATGATAATAATCCATGAAAGGTGGTGATGAGAAACAAAATACGCTAGTTCACAAGGTGATAATCTACACTTAAGCACTAACGATGATTTCATTTACCATTTGATGGAAAAAAATGAATAAGGTTATGAAATTAAAATAATAACATCTCAATTTATTAGAAATATTTATTTTGTTATATTTTAATAGTTAGGATATAATTTAATGAGACATAAGAATGAGTAAAATGAAAATTCTCAATTAAGATGATTACCTCCTCTTTGAAGTACCTCCAATGGATCTCTCCTTAAGGATTCTAGGGTTGGTATTTTGGGAAAACCAAAAGCAATATAATGTATCTAATGAAGTTAAAAAAGGGATTTTTTTTCATAGTTTGGTCAAGATAAGTGGCTCAAGAAGTGTGATTAAGAGAGGATAGGTGGTGTCCTTATATAATATAGAATATGGACACCCTAGGAATTATATAAAGTATTAAATTAATATAAATTAATTTTCATTTTAAAGTGAAAATTTTTATATATTTAAAACAAAGGATATAAATAATTATAAATAACCTCATAAAATAAAATTTATACATGTTTATGTGATATTTAACCCTTATCTATTAGTTTTAACCCCACATCAACCCTTTTAATGATTATCGTGATAACAAAGTTTTTTTACTCTTTAGGGGTTAATAAAGTTACTATATAAAGAAAATTGACCAATAAATGGGAAATTATTTATATTATATGCCATATACCATTCACTGATACAAATATAATATTTTTTTATAAATTTTAAATCATTTAATAAAATGTTATTTAATATAAAACATTGTTAAAGTCATTTTCAGGACTATTCACATAATTTGACTTTAAAAAAATATCATGAAAATAATTTAATTTAAATATAAAATTTTAAAAATTAAATAATACATTATATTTATCTAAAAAAACATTGTAACGCTATAAATCACAAAAAAATCACTTTTAAATTTTTTAAAATAATTTAATATATTTTTTACTCCTTGCAAAATTACTATATTGACATTGCGTAAGTATTTAAATAAACTATTTAATAATAAAAAATAAAAAAAGTACCATCATATAATAAGTTTATTAATATTAAAAATGACATTTTGTAACCTTTCACAACTTTGTTTATCCCTATAAAAAATATTATGGATTTTAAAAGTAAGAAAGAGATATTTGTTTTAATTTTCCTTTACCTAAAGTAATATAAAGGTGTTTATCAAATTTAAATGGCACAAAAATAAAATATTTTAAAATATATGATGATTTTGGTAGAATAAAAAATATACAATGAAATATATGCAAGTCTATGAATGATTTTATATCATCATTTCATAGTTTTAACCTTGTTCTACTTGTTTTACCCCTATTATGATGAAAACATTTTTACCAAGGTTACTATTAATTATTACCCAAAATAAAGTTAAAATAAATACCAAATTTAGAAATTATGATTCCAAATATTGAACCCATTTTATCAAATTAAATCACTATAAGCGACAAAAAATATTTTTAACATAAACTGACAAAATGTGATGAAAATGATTTTTCATAAAAATACATGTGTATAAAAATAATTTTATATCATAATTAAGTATAATGTTGATTAAAATGACATTAATTATATTATTTTTAATAAAAAAACTAATTAAATTTTAATAATAATTTAAAACAAAATGGTACTTTGTAAATACTTCTAAAGAAACAAAAAGTGTCTATAAAATATGTATTTGTCACTATTCATGGGAAAATAAATATTTTTTGAAAAATTCTATAATTTCACCCTAATATAATGTTTATATTTAAATTTCAGAAATTATATCATTTTTATTAAATAAAATTTATAAAATTTTCATAAAATAAATATAATATTTACTCATAAAAAAAATAAAAATAACGTTTTCAAGAAAATGTATTTTTAAAGCGTAAAATGACTTTACAAAAAATTGAGTGATTATTTAAAAATAATTAATTAAATTTTTTTTACTAGTTATGAATTATATATATATATATATATTGTAACATGTTTAATTATATTCATATCATCTAATTCAATGGCTAGGTTATAAGGGTCATATTTAAATAATAATATTTCGCAATTGTTAAAACTTGATGTTGCATATCATGTACACCATAAAACATTGCCTTATCTTAAAATATCATGGTGTTATATTAAACCACCTTAAATAAATTTCATCCTCAAAATTTTATCTTAATATTGGTAATTCGGGAGTTTAATATTTGAAAATACCTTTATTGAAAACTCACATTGTGAAAAAGGTTAATAAAAAATCCTTTTGAAAAGTAGGAAATATAAATATAAAGGTCATCTATAATAACAAATAAGTTGTTTTTAAAATAGGAGGAAATTATTAAGAAGTGAAAACATAGACATGGAGGAGAAAGTTAAATTTCAAATAATGATGGGGAGTGCTATATAATTTGATCAAAAGAAAGTTAATAACCATAAAATCATGAATTAATAATTGAAAAATAAGAAAATAAATTTATTAGAAATGATTGTAAAAAGATAATTTTTTAATTTATAAGGGATTATTTTATTATCTTAAAAAAATAACATTCAAAAATATACTTACTTGAATTTATTCAAATCCATAAACACTATTTAATCCTTTGTTTGTGTGTTTTAACAAGTTTTTACCTCTATCTCATACCATATTCTAACTAGTGAGTATCCATGATGAATATTTCTTTTGTCTAAAGAATAAACTTTCAATAGATCAGAGGATCTATAAAAGGATAAAAATATAATCCTCTTTTAATTACTAAATCTAAAATGTTTAGCACAAGGTAAGATAATACTCAAAATGAATAAAACTATATACAAATAAATAATACATTTAACTTTTAAATTTTTTCAATAAAAACCAATGTTCAACTTTGAATATTACATAAATAATTAACCCCATATATCAATTAACGTAAATATTAAATAATTTTTTAACATGAAAGGTTATCTCATACCTTTAAGCTTATATCCCTAAAAATTTAATGAAATTATTACCAAATAATACTTCATGTTAAATTACATGATACACATAATGGTTACTTATACGTCTAACTAATAAAACCTCTCCTAAAATATAATCAATCGCCATAAAATCCAATCACTTAAAACCTAAAAGGGGGTTTATATGACTTTTAAATTATGACCATCCTTAAACATATAATACCATGATGGAATCTATAACTATTGAGTTAAACTCAAATGAAAACATCATAATGTACAAAGTTATCTAAAACCTGCTTTGATTCCAACAACAAAATCCCTAAATCTATACTCCAAGATTCAATACTAAAAACATAATATTTACATTTATATCCTTGATACTAATAAAAATGACCCAATTTTAGCCTTCTAAAACACAAAACTCCAAACTTAAACACTAGATCAATTACATACCCAAGGATACTTTAGGTTTAGAATTTTATAGAATTAGGTAAAACTCTTACATAACAATACTCATGTATTTAACCGATCATTTTTTCTAATATACCCACTTTTCTTATTTCATTGAAAGTCTTTAACATCTTCCCTAAAATTCTTCACACGTGAAACCTTCAGAGAAATAATTCATTTAAAATCATTCTTCACAACCTAGGTAAATGTAAAATATAATAAGGGTGGTCTCAAAATCTTAGTAGGGGTAAATATAATCATTAAAATTTGAATTTAATCAATAATCGTAAGATGAGTATAAGTGTATGGTTACAAAATCAAAGGGCATGATCATAACTTAAGAAAACTTATACCCATCAAAACCCAAAATATAAAAAATGATACTTGTTATAAAGATTTAATAAAATATATGATACATATGACTCAATAATAATTAACCATGTGAAAATAATAATTGATCAAAGGAAAAATTAAAATTTATTTCAAGAATAAAGAAACTATACTGGTAAGTTGGAACATAAAAAATCCATCATGGAATCACCTAAAAATGATTATTACATCATTACCTTATGAGTAACTTAAAATAGTTAATTCCATAATCACTAAGAATCTACTATATTCAGGAAAATATGTCATCTCTTAGTATTAACTTACAATATTTAACTTCCTCATCTCTTATAAGTAACTTTCAAAAGTTGAATCCATTACTTTATGAAATGAATTGGAGGGATATGATATACCCATTCATACTTGGTTCATATTAAAACCACCCATAAATTATATATACATATTTCAAAGTACCATATAATGAAAAACAAATTAAAATCTATCACTTTTTACATAACACCCTTGAAAAAAATCATTATTACTTTTAGCATGATTAACCCATGGAAAGGAAATATGTTCCATGAAAATATCTTCAAATAATAATAAAGAATCAAGATAAATATTATGGATGGTGTCATTGGAACATAACCCTATTTAATCATATGTAAACAATAAGGGAATTTTACACATATGAAAAATACCTTTAAAATAATATTAAAAAAATTCTTTATAAAAAGAGAAGAATATCCCTTTTGTTTGATAATATTTTATAAAAATATATAGAATATTTCGAAAAAGTTTTTTTTCAAAAATAAAAAATAAAAATTATAAAGTAATATTTAGTGAAACTAATAATTTTGACATTGGTAAAATCCATTCATTTTGTAAATATTAAAACAAATATCCCTTTCACACTTCTAGTAAAAGACAAAAGTACCCTATTTGGAAAATTTCAAAAATATTCATTTTAAAAAAAATTAATTAAACTAAAATATAGGTGAAAATGAATTTAAATAATTATTTCATCATATAGAAGAACATTATTTATTTTTTTAAAGATTATGGATATTAAAGAGAATCAATTCTCAACAAAAAAATAAAAATATGGTTAGTTTTTTATTAAAAATGTTCTTTTGATCTTCTTCTATACCAACAGAGAAAAAGTAAGGGAAATAATGTAAAAATAGAAATAACTAGAGGATAATATTAGATATATGGTTCAATAAATTATGATTAGAAAATTTACAGCAAAGGAACCTTGAACATAAAAAACCCTGAAAAGAAATGATATTATAACATAAAACATTTTCCGCTTTGGTAACTTTGGAATAAAAAGTTATTGGAAGAAATAATATGATATGTATAAGTAAATAAAATGAATTACATGAATTAATATTTCAAAATTCATTAATGGGGTATTCAGTACACCATATAAAGAAATCATGTTGCACGACATGAAACATATATCAAGAAAAAGTTGTCGAGATAAAGAAAACCCTTACAAAGATTATAACAATTGAAGTGATAATTAATCCATGAAGTGATTATTTAAAAATATTTAAATATAGATAAAACAATTTTAAATATAATATAAAATTATCTATAGATCAATTAATATATAATCATGGAATAATAAAGTCAATAAATAAGTTTTATAACCCAATGAAAGAAAATTGAGTTAAGAAACACCTTACCTCAAGTCCCAACTTTCTATATGTCATCTAAATCCTATGTAATAAACTTATATTAATTATTTAATTTTTAAATAACCTTTTATATGTTCATTAATTTATATTATACCATTTATTTTATGTGGAATCTGTTCTGGACGCTTGCGGTATTTCAGATCCAGGGCGACTTTCAGCTTCTTACGACGGCAAGGGAGGCGTGCCTTCAACCAGGGTTCTTCGGCGTTGGCATTTCGGTTGGATCGACCTGAATCATGATAGGGAGGAATCAGATCTGGATGTTTGCTTCTTGCGGCATTGTAGATCCATCCTTGCGGTCGGCTTTCAAATTCCTTCACAGCGACGAGGGGTTTGTTTTGGACTTTTCTTCTTTGTGTGGCGTGATGTTTCTTCTTTTTGGCTTGGATTCTTTGGGCATCGATGGTTTCGGTATTGTCTTCATCTTGGAGTGAAGGTGTGTTTTCCACTCAGAGGTGGTTTTGTCGGAAGGGGTTGGTGGCCCATTGTCGTTGTGCCTCTGTATTTAAATCCTGACCGGATTCATCCGCTACTCTGGCCTTCATATCCTACACTGTTCTCCTAGTTAGTTCACAGTGGTGGTTTCTCAGAGGCTTTGGGATGTGCGGGTCGTCTGGTCATCATTGCTCCAGGAGGTATGTCTCATGCTAGCCTTGATCTGTGTTGTGGTGGTCTTTGTTGAATGGATGTGTGCTATGTTTTTTGTGTTTCATTCTCCTCTGGTGATGACTTCATCAGTTTGGGATGTGTTTCTGGGGGTAGTTTCTCCGTTGAAGCCTTGGTCGAACCATTCACTGCTCTGGATTCACACTCCTTTCACTTCTCTCCCAGTTCGTTGGCTACGTTGGTTGCAAGCAAGATTTGGGATGTGCGTTCGTTCAGCCTTGGTGTCCCAGAAGGCGGCCCCGGTTCTTATCTCGTGCTGTGGTGATCTTCGTTTATTGTGGTATTTTGTGAGTTTCATTCTCTTCTGGTTTCGACTTCATCAGTTCGGGATAGTTGTTCTGGTGGTTTTTTCTCCATAGAAGCCTTGGTCGAACCTTTCTCTGCTCTAGCTTCACGCTCCTTTCACTGCTCTCCCAGTCGGTTGGCTACGTTGGTTGTAAGCAAGCTTTAGGATGTGCGTTTGTTTGGCCATGGTGTCCCAGAAGGCTGTCCCAGTTCTTGTCCCGTGCTGTTTGCGGCAGGAGGATGGTGATATCTTTTCCTCGATGCGGTGGTTTGGTGTTTTTGGAATTTTAATGGGTATTTTCGTGGTAGAGTGCCTTGAATTTTGTTGATGGTTTTCCTTGGCCGAAATGTGGTATAGAGTGTGGTATGAAGTGTGATTTCAATGGATTATTTTATTTCTGGATTAGGCATATGCCAGACTTACTACAAGGAACTCCTTCAGATGAGGATTCAGAGTAGGTATAATTCATCCTGCATGGCTATCCGGATTTGGAATAATGATAGGGTATGGCATTGACATCGGTACCAGGATCGTGTATTTCTACACGGGATAGCTAGCCGAGCAGCCATGCGATGGTGAAGGTTTTCCATAACGATGTTCACGCAGGGGAGGAGCAATTCCAAGTAGTCTTGATTTGGCTTTCTTGATTCTGGTTTTGTAATTTGTTTTAAGTCTTTGAAGTTATGTGAGGATTCCCCCCTTTACTGTTAAAAGGGGGATTATCCAAAAAATAAATAAAAATTTTAGGCCTTCAGGCCATTCAGGTCTAAGAAAAATACACCAGCTCACGAGGCGGTAATCCCCACATACCCACAAGCAAAGTTTTTACATTTTATTGGATAGAAAATAAAGAATTAAAATGAATTATTATATTTAAAGAATAATGAAAATATTATAAAAAAATACCTTTATTAAATATAGAACCATGAACATCTATGAGAGTAAATATTTTAAAAATAAAGTGCATCGCTACAAGGAGATGGTAGTCCATATGTAAGCACATGTGATGATTCCATTTTTATTGATTGGGATGGTATGAAAATAGATGATTTTTTATATTTATAGAATAATTATTATGTCATAAATATAATATATATACATTAAATCCTTCATAATAATCATCCATGAAATGCAGTGATGAGAAATGAAATACATCGGTTTGTGAGGTGGTAGTTCATACGTACACACAAACGATGGTTTCATTTTCCATTTGATGAAAAAGGATATGACTAAGGTTATTTCATTAACATAATAACATATATGTTTATGGGAGGTACTTATTATATTAAATTTGAATTGTTAGGGTATAATTTAGGGAGGTATAAGAATAAGTAAAATGTAAATGCTCAGTTAAGATTATTACCTTCTCTTTGAACAACCTCTATTGGATCTATCTTTAAGGACCATACGTATGGTGTTTTTAGAATAAAATAACTAACAAAATATATATATATATATAATGGATTTAATAAGTTGTTTTTTAATTGGTATATCTAGATAATTGACTCAATAAGTGTGAGTAAGAGAGGATAGGTGGTGTCACTATATAAGAGAGGAGAGAAACACCCTTAGAATTACTTAATGTATTCAATTAATATAAATTATGTTTAATTTTCAAGTGAAAAAATGATATATTTTACGTATAGGGTGGATATAAGTCTAAATAATAACATAAAATAAAATTTGTATAAGATTTTTGATTTCTTAACCCATATATCTTAGTTTTAACCCATGTTATCCCTTTTAATGATTACCGTGATAGTAATGATTTTTTACTATTCAGGGGTCAAGGAATTTACTATATAAGGAAAAGTGAACCATAAATGGAAAATATTTGATATAATTGTAAAGACCCAGAAATCCCATGGAATGTTTTTTAATACATGGGATTTTTATGAGTCTGCAAAAATTTACGGCGCAAGATTCCGAGGCCCAGTGTCCCCGAAATCAATTTATGAAGTTTTGTTTGGGTAAGTTCAGTAAACGTAAGAGTAGGTTTTTATGACTTTTGAACCAGTTCCTTGAATAGAAATCTGAGGGAACCTTTGAACTCACATTGTCGGTATTCACTTATGAAGACTTTCACTTCGACGGCAGTGAGTCAAGGATAGAAGTTAGTTTTTGGGATTTCTTAAAAAAAAATTAAGTGCCCTACACTTTATTTTATTTAAGCCGTCATTTGGTGTGTGGTGGTTAAAACCTCCTCATGGAGGTTGTTGGTGGGACCACCACACCTTAACCTCCCATGAGAGATTATGGTGGTGGGTCCCACCCAATCTCAACCTCCCATGAGAGGATTAATGTAGTGGGGACCACTCGGGCTCTTAACCCCTTAAACTCCCCATTAAACTGGAGAAACCCACAAACTTCAATTAATCTGGGGGAGCCTCTTCAAATCCCCTTTATTAAATTTGTCACAACTCTCATCAATTAATTAGGTGGAGCCTATCTAATTAATTAATTCTCCATTTGAATTCATGCCAAAAACTAAAATAATAGACAATCTATTATTTCTTCTGGGTTGGCATCTTTCATTTGGTGGAACTTTGGAAGAGGAGAGCTAGGGAGAAAATCTCCCAACGAAGAATGAAGAATGCTCCACCGATGAAGAATGATGATCCGCTTTGACTACTTCCCCAGACACCTACTAACGTGGAGCATCTTCCACGAGCCGACACAACTCGGGTCTGGAAGTGCTTTGCGGATGCGACGAACGATGATCCTCTTCATCTTCTTCCCGTAACTCTGTCAACGAATGATGAATGGAGAATCAAAGGTAGGGGGGTTACTTTGAGTAATATACCTTTCTTTTCCTCATATTCGTTTGAAAGGAATTGATGCGATGGTTTGTAAGAAATTATTGTTCATCGTTCTCCTTTGATGAACCAATTGCTATCACCTCTAAACGCGGAGGGTGCGGGCCAAACTAACATGGCCCGACTCCCTCCGCCGATCTTTTGAGATGTTTCTTCGACATGGCAATGAGGTGATGGCGATGAAGGCGACAACGACAAAGGTTGCGCTACCCATAGCCTCCATGAATTGCGCCGCCCCCGTAGCGCACCGATGCTCCCGGACGAACACCTCCGGCCCGAGCCGCGCCGAACCAGCCAGACCGGCATGCCCGCACGCCCTGCCGGCCTGCTCGCAGCCTGCCCGACGCCCCACTGGCCTGCCCGCACCCTGCTCGGCCTCTCAGCGCCCCGCGCGCTATTCCCAGTTCCCATCTGGCCTACCCGGCGCCCCACCGGCCTTCCCAGCGCCCATCCGGTATGCTCGCGCCCTGCCCGGAACCCCGCTGGCCTGGCCACACCCCGCGCGGCCTCTCAGAGCCCTGTCGGCGCCCTTCCAACCTCCTACGCCAAGCCGTTGAGCCACTCTCCTTGCAGCGCTGGCCGAACCGGCCCCAGCCTCCAGGCCGAGCCGCCTACGCAGCGACCTCCAGGATGAATCGCCCCCGCAGTCCACTGGGCCAGGCCCAAAGGACCGGGCTGAACCTAGTGGTCTGACTAGGTCGACTCAGACCGGGTTGTCCCAATCCGGGTTGGGCTGAGTGGGTCGGACCGGGTTGGACCGGGCTCATGCTCATTACTGACCCTTTACTTTCTTTGGCGATATCTTTGACACCGGACGTCAGTTTGACGAACCGTCAGTGGCACTAGATGTCTTGGAGCACGACGGTACCTTTGAGTATACCCCATTAGAGTTCAAGGTTTAGTTGAGTTATGATCAGGGTGGATCGTACAAGTATCCAACCAGGCCCCTAGGACTAAAATGCTAACAACTCACAGACCGGGCATCCGATTGACGCGCCTTCTGTTACGTTGAGACCTCTATGATGTGGTGGACCTTTGAGATACTTATACGTGGGAATTCATGACAGTTGAATTATTGAACAGTAGCTTTTTGATCGGATCTTCTAGAGACGAACATGCATTTGTATGGGAAGCTAGTAGTTGGCTGAGACTTGACGACTGCTGGCCGATTTGACTCGGAGTGATTCGACTAGCCCAGTGGGGAGCGCCTTGGTGTCGCGGCAGACCCACGGTGGGGAGTGCCTCTGTGTGAGCACGGCAGACCCACAGTACTCGACACGTGGAATACCTCAACAGGATTTGAGGGGGATCACCTCTATGTGAGCGCAGTAGACCCACGGTGGGCAGCGCCTTTGTGTGAGCGCGACAGATCCATGGTACTCGACAGAAGGAGTACCTCCGCAGTCCAAGTTAGTGGGAAGCGCCTCTGTGTGACGCGGCAGGCCCACTGTACTCGATAGAGGAGGAGTTCTCCAGCAACCGAGGGTTCAGATTGATACTATCCCTAGAATAAAATCCTGGTTGAGCTGAGTTAGTAACTTTTGAGTTACTTCATGATTGAGACAGATTATGTGATAACTTAGGTATATGTATGGGCATATACCTATGTAACATCCCAGGTAAATAAAGAATAAAACATTTTCATATTTATTAATATTTACGAATTAAGTATTAATTTTACTTTAAAGGGGTTGTTATGTTCGATAGCGTACCCGATACGCAACAAAGAGTTTCTTTGAAATCTTACGTTCACACTAGTAATAAAATAATATTATTTTAAATGGTAGTTAACACGTAGTCGTTGTATTGGCGGGAATGAATAGAAATAACTAAAATATGATTGTATATGTTTGTTAAATGTTTTTACATTTATCCAATAAAGGATAAAGGATTAAAATATGAAAAGAATTCAATTTTAGGCATAGATACTCTAATTTTCACTAAAGGTCCACTTATCGCCTTTTGATGGAGAACCGTCATTAAATATAGTTTTGGTCACTCTTATACATTCTTTTGGACCAAATAAAATTCTTCTTTATAATCGGGACATCCAAAATTTACTTTGTGTAAATTTTTGGTGTTTTTCCGAAAAAGTTCATTTTTTAATGAATAGTGAAAAATGTTGTATTTTAATTCAAAACCTCTTTTTAATATAATTTATTTATATGATTAGATTATCTTTTGAATTGGTTTTAAAGTGAAATTAGAATATATTTTTACCATTTAATCCAATAGTGGTCGTTGGAATTAATTTCACTTTGAAATTGGACTTAAACTAGTGTCAATCTTTTGATATATATTGTTTCATAAAAACACACTATTTGTCATGACAGCGGGAATTAATTATTAAATTAATTAATGTAACTTATATGTTTTGAATTTTGTAAAATAGAGATCATTTTTGATTTTGGAATATCAAATATAGCTTAGGGTGAAGTTTTGGTATTTTTCTGAAAAACATCAATTTTTGATGAATAGTGAAACCACTAATTGGTACTTAAAAAACTGATTTTTTGTTTAAATGAAATTTTACCACCACTGTGTTTTTAATTTCAAAAATACGACATACATGGTTGTCATTAGGAAGTAAAATTTTGTTCAATGGGATTAAAATAATTTTTTTGGTGAATAGTAACTTTTAAGTTTTTAATCGCGATTAAAGGTAATTAGTATAATTTAAGGTAAAAATAATGTTTTAATAATATGAAATGACCATGACACATGTCCTACCCTTATTGGATGTGTCATGGCCGACCAAGAAAATCCATGGGTCAACTTGGGGACCCCATGGAGCCACTTTGGTAGGAAAATGACATTATTAACTTTTTATTTAATGTTAAAATAAAAATGTCACAAACATGTGTCGTTTTACTAAAAAAAATTAAATGGGGTTATATAAGTCATAATTTTGACTATAAATATTCATTATAAAGCTAAAACTATTTCCTACATCATGATATTTTTTTTATAATTTTTAGACATTAAATAAATTAAATTATTTATGACACCATGATGATGCAGCGATTACCTCATTATTTAACGATTTAAATAAAATGAAAAGATAATGTAAAATATAAGACCTACACTTTTCAAAAACCTATTTGATTGGTGTATTTCGAACTCTTATCACCTTATCCTCGAAATATATAATTTTGGGACCTTTAAAATCCGAAAATAATTTTATAATAAAGTAACCTTTTATAACTTTCCAAGAGTGCCCCTCCTCTCCTCTTATAAAAGGCCCCCACCTCTACCACCTTACCCACACCTCTCAAGCCCTTGGCTCGGCTAACCCCTGCCCATTTTGTCTCTCCAAATCCCTCTCTTACTCTTAGAAGACTCACTTTGGGAATAAGTCTTTCCAAGGAATCCTTTGAGCTCAAATCAAAAAGAGTTACCCGTTTTGAAGGACGTTAAAGAACGATCGAGTCAAGTCGGGCCCGAGGTAAGGGACTTCATCTCAATATCCATTCATTGAGGAATATTTTGTTTTATACACAAATTTCTTTTATACGGTGTATAAACCCCTTTGAATTTTATTCTTATTTAAAAGGAATCTTTTTTTATATGAAGCATTTTACTAAATGACAAAAGGAATGTTTTTTTATTGTACGTATGCGGCGGCAACAACTTCTCCACCGTCGTGACCATTATTTGAGTTTCAGATTCCTCTACAAGCCACAAACTATCTTTTTTTTAAATGAAAAATAAATACCATGTGTTAATTTTCTTTTATTTTTGTATTGAAAATGGTTTTCATAATGTTTTTATTATATCATTGTGTTGTATTGATATCTTGTGATTGAAATGTGGAAATGTTATGTTTCCTTTATGCATGTTTTACGTGATGCGATTATGTTATGGTTCTTTGGCATTGTTATGAAGACCGGTGGTTCTGTGATAAACTAAGGGCAGGTGAGCCCGATATATCTCTCCAATGCATTGGGTAACGTGAAGGAGTTAAACATTAAGGTTTCTCCGAAGAGATTTAGGGAATATACTATGATGGGTATTCCAAACGTAACCATGAGGGTTACTCCCTACGTAAGAATGTTATGAATGCCTCAAGTTACCTTTATGTCTTATGATTTCTATGATTTATTCATTATTTGATGAGGTATGTGATTATGTTTTATGAGTAAAGTATGATTCCATGCATGGAATAATGTTTTCATTTCATACTTTTATATCCCTTACTGATCTTTTTATGCTCATCCCAAGTTTTTGAAATGTTTTTCACAGGTCAAGGGAAAGGTACATGATGTGATGATAGTGTCAAGGAAGTGTCAAGAAAGAATCCATGGTTTATTTTAAATATGATTCCGTTGATGGGAAAAATGAGTACTATCTTTTATGTAACCACTTTGTTTAAATGTGGAATGTAATGCATGTTTAATGATCTAATTCTCTAAAACTCTAAACCTGAAAAGATCCTCAACGTGTATTCTTGAAGTAACTCAAGATTAATTAATGTTTAAGGCTGGGGCCTTATAGTTGGTATCAGAGGTCAGTTTTGATAACTTTGGGAGTTATAATTCTATTAAATGATTATCCAAAAATATTTTTCTTATGGTCAAATTTAAATGATATATCATTTGAAGATTACCATGTTGCTTCATCTAAGACATGTTTTTTCAGAATGGTTTTCCACAGAGGAAACAGGGAAGAATTTCTAGGAAGGAATACATAAGGAAATGACCTTCTGAATCAGTATCCTGAGATGGTCGGAATTGGAACTGAACAGTTTTTTGTAGTAATGGCACAGTTGACTCAAGCGATAAATGGTGGTGGTATCCATGCACGAGATCATCCAGATCAACCACAGAAGAACATGTCAGTGGTGGAACATTTCATGAGGCAACATCCCCCATCATTCAGGGGATCATCTGACCATGTTCTAGCTGAAAGGTGGATTAAAGCACTGGAGAAGATTTTCGATGTCATGGGGTGTTCAGACAATCAAAAGGTTAGTCTTTCTATTTACCGTTTGGAGGGTGAAGCAGATCAGTGGTGGTCGATGGTTAAAAATATCAGGGATGCTGATGAGATTGATGCTCTCGACTGGGATTAATTCAAAGGTATGATTCTTGAGAAGTATTTTCCTATGGTTGTTCGACTTAGGATGGAAAAACAATTCCTGGAATTGAGGCAAGAGGAAGACTCAGTGGCTTCCTATGAAGAAAGGTTCACTCGATTGGCAAGGTATGCTCCAAATTTCATCTGAGACCTTGATAGTAAAATAAATCGTTTTTATTCAGGATTAAAGCCAAAATATCGAAGGGATTTAGCTTCTCATGAGTTAAAAAGTTATAAAAATCTTGTTCGATGTGCTGAGAACGTGGAAATGGAGTTTGCCGATGATCAAGTGTTCTATAACAACCAGCAGAATAAGAGACCGAGGTGGCAGGAGAAAGGAAAGAATTCTTCAAAAAGGTCTGACGGTAAGAAAACTAAGTTTCCAGTTTGTGATAAATGTGGTAAAAGTCATACTGGGGAATGTCTTCTGAATTCTGGAAAGTGCTACTGATGTGGTAAGATGGGATATAAGGCTCGTGATTGCACTGAAAAAGGTCAAGGTGATGGTAAGTCCAAATTTGATTTATAGTTAGTGAAATTTTTTAAGTGCAATGAGATGGGTCACTATGAAAACGAGTGTCTGACAAAGAGCTTGAGTGATGGGAAGCAGTTAGAATACAAGTAGAAAGGGGCGGTGAAATACTTTGCAACTACTTCAGCAGATGTCTGGCCATCAAATGAAGTTGTATTAGGTACTTTTTTTGTTTTTTCAGATTATGCCAGTGTGTTGTTTGATTCGGGGTCTACACATTCTTTCATCTCTGAAAACTTTTCTAGTAAAATGGGAATACCATCTCAAGAAATAACTCCTTAACTTGTGGTAAAAACACCTGGGGGAAATGTTGAGTCAAAAAGAATTTATAAGAATCTTCCTATACTTATCCGTGGAAAGAACCTACTTGCAAAACTTATTGTTGTACCTCTAGTAGAGTTTGATGTTATCCTGGGTATGGATTGGCTCTCTATTTACCATGCTAAGATTGACTGTAGAGCTAAAGAAGTTTCTTTTCAGAAACACTTTCAGTTTGTGTACAAGAATAAACCCTTACTATTGATAACATAGAAAGAGACCGAGAAACTTGTAAGAGATGGAAATGAATGTTACCTTACAAATATCGTTGAAACAAGGGAACTGTTCAGATTAATGATGTGCCAGTGGTAAATGAGTATCCTGATGTTTTTCTTGATGAGTTTCCTGGAATAATACCAGATCGAGAAGTTGAATTTACTATTGACTTAGTTCCTGATGCTAAGCCCATTTCAAAACCCCCTTATCGAATGGCTCAAACTGAACTTTTAGAGTTAAAGGAGAAATTGCAAGATTTATTAGAGAAAGGTTTCATTCGACCTAGCACATCACCATGGGGTGCTCCTGTTTTATTTTTTAAAAATAAATATGGTTCTATGAGACTTTACATTGATTATAGAGCCTTGAATAATATCACTGTTAAGAACAAGTATCCTTTGCCTCATATCGATGATTTGTTTGATCAGCTCCAGGGAGCTCAGTTTTTTTTCAAAGATTGACCTAAGATCGGGGTACCATCAGTTGAAGGTAAAGGAAGAAGATATTCATAAGACTATGTTTCGAACAAGATATGGCCATTTTGAATTTGTAGTAATGCCTTTTGGGATAACCAATGCACCTGCTATATTCATGGACCTTATGAATAGAATTTTCCATGAGTTCTTCGATAAGTTTGTGGTTGTTTTCATTGATGATATTTTCGTGTTTTCTAAAAGTAAATAGGATCATGAAATACATTTAAGGATTATTTTTCAAACCTTAAAATAAAAGAAATTGTATGGGAAATTCAGAAAGTGTGAGTTTTGGTTGCAACAAATTTATTTCCTTGGTCACATTGTTTCTAAAGATGGGATAGTTGTTGATCCTGCAAAAACAAAGGTTGTTGAAGAATGGCCAAGACCCACAAATGTAACTGAGATTCGTAGCTTCCTTGGTTTGGAAGGCTATTACCGAAGGTTTGTTAGAAATTTTTCATGGTTATCTAGTCCAATGACTAAGCTAACTCGGAAGGGTGTTAAGTTTATCTGGACAAATGAATGTGATGATTGTTTGTAGGAACTGAAAAAAGATTGGTGAATGCTCCAGTTTTGGCACTACCTTCCAGGAATTGTAAGTTTGTTATCTACAGTGATTCTTCATTGAAAGGACTTGGTTGTGTCCTAATGCAGAATGATCGGGTAATTTCATATGCTTCACGTCAATTGAAAACTCATGAGGTAAATTACCCTACACATGATTTGGAATTAGCTGCTGTTGTTTTCTCTTTAAAAATTTGGAAGCATCATTTGTATGGAGTAAAGTGTGAAATATATACCGATCACAAAAGTTTAAAGTATATATTCACTCAGAAATAATTGAACATGAGACAAAGGAGATGGCTAGAATTAATCAAGGATTATGATTGTACAATTCATTACCATCCAGGAAAATCAAATGAAGTGGCTGATACTTTGAGTCGAAAAATTAATGCTTCATTAACAATGTTGTGTTTGGAACGTGATCCTTTGGTTAAGGATTTGATGAACTTTGGCATAAAAGTTGTTGGTGCAGTATGTCCTTCTGTTTTATTTCAAGTATCAGTGAAATCTTCTCTATCAGATAGAATCAAGCAAGCACAGAAGCAAGACAGTGAGTTGCAGAAAAAGGTAGAGATGGTTCAAAAGGGTAAGTTTCCTGAATTCAACATTGATAATGATTGTGTTTTGAGATTTGGGAAGAGATTGTGTGTGCCTTGTGATTCACAGTTGAAGAGAGAGTTTTTATGTGAAGCTCATAGTTCTCCGTTTTCAGTTCATCCTGGCAGTACTAAGATGTACAGATATCTTTGGGAGTATTACAGGTGGGATGGAATGAAAAGAGATATTTCTGATTTTACTGTGAAGTGTTTGACTTGTCAGCAGGTTAAAACAGAGTGGCAGTTACCGAAAGGGATGCTTCATCCTTTACCAGTTCCAGAGTGGAAATGGGAAAATATATCTCTGGACTTTGTTGTGGGATTACCGAAGACATCTCGAGGTAATAATGCAATCTGGGTTATTGTTGATCACTTGACTAAATATGCTCATTTCCTTCCTATTCGAGATACTTTCTCTCTATTTCAACTTTCTCGATTGTATCTTAAAGAGATAGTCAGTTTGCATGGAGTTCCCCTATCCATTGTATCTGATCTTGATCCCAAGTTTACTTCTAACTTTTGGAAAGGCCTTCAGAAGTCATTGGGTACTGAATTAAATTTTAGTACATCTTTTCATCCTCAATCATATGGGAAGTTAGAACGAACAATTCAGACTTTGGAGGATATGATACATGCTTGTTCGATGGATTATCAGGGAAGTTGGGACCAACATCTTTCTTTGGTTGAATTCTCATATAATAACAGTTTTCATTCCAGTATAAAGATGGAACCGTTTGAGGAATTATATGGGAAGTGGTGTCGAACTCCAGCTATTTGGGATGAAGTGGGTGAAAGGAAGCTAATGGGACCAAAATTGGTAGAAGATATGGCAGAAAAAGTTCAGTTGATTCAGAAACACATGAGAACAGCTCAGAGCAGGCAGAAGAGTTATGCGGATAACCGGAGGAAGGATCTATCTTTCGAGGTAGGTGATCAAGTTTTTCTCAAAGTTTCACCATGGAAAAGTGTGATGCGATTCGGTAAGAAAGGAAAGCTGAGTCCAAGGTTCATTGGACCATATAAAATTCTGGAGAGAGTTGGATCAGTTGCTTACCAGGTGGCTTTACCTCCGAGTTTATCTCAGGTACACAATGTTTTTCATGTTTCGATGTTGAGAAAGTATATTCCAGATCCAACTCATGTTTTGAGCCCAGAGGTAGTTCAGTTGGAAGAGAATCTCTCTTATGAAGAACAACCAGTCCAGATTCTTGACCATAGAGAGCAAGTGTTGCGGAATAAGGTAATTAATCATGTAAAGGTTTTGTGTAAAAACCATATGGTTGAAGAGGCAACGTGGGAATCTAAAAATTCTATGAGGGATAAATACCCCCACTTATTTTGATAAGTGAAAAAAATTGCGAGGACGCAATTCCCAAAAGGGGGGAAGGATGTAACATCCCAGGTAAATAAAGAATAAAACATTTTCATATTTATTAATATTTACGAATTAAATATTAATTTTACTTTAAAGGGGTTTCTATATTCGATAGCATACCCGATATGCAACAAAGAGTTTCTTTGAAATCTTACGTTGCACACTAGTAATAAAATAATATTATTTTAAATGGTAGTTAACACATAGCCGTTGTATTGGCGGGAATGAATAAAAATAACTAAAATATGATTTTATATGTTTGTTAAATGTTTTTACATTTATCCAATAAAGGATAAAGGATTAAAATACGAAAAGAATTCAATTTTAGGCATAGATACTCTAATTTTCATTAAAGGTCCACTTATCACCTTTTGATGGAGAACCATCATTAAATATAGTTTTGGTCACTCTTATACATTATTTTGGACGAAATAAAATTCTTCTTTAGAATCAGGACATCAAAATTTACTTTGTGTAAATTTTTGGTATTTTTCCGATAAAGTTCATTTTTTTTAATAAATAGTGAAAAATGTTGTATTTTAATTCAAAACCTCTTTTTAATCTAATTTATTTATATGATTATATTATCTTTTGAATTGGTTTTAAAGTGAAATTAGAATATATTTTTACCATTTAATCCAATAGTGGTCGTTGGAATTAATTTCACTTTGAAATTGGACTTAAACTAGTGTCAATCTTTTGATATATATTGTTTCATAAAAACACGCTATTTGTCATGAGAGCGGGAATTAATTATTAAATTAATTAATGTAACTTATATGTTTTGAATTTTGTAAAATAGAGATCATTTTTGATTTTGGAATATCAAATATAGCTTAGGGTGAAGTTTTGGTATTTTTCTGAAAAACTTCAATTTTTGATGAATAGTGAAACCACTACGTGGTACTTAAAAACTGATTTTTTGTTTAAATGAAATTTTACCACCTATGTGTTTGTAATTTCAAAAATCCGACATACATGGTTGCCATTAGGAAGTAAAATGTGGTTCAATGGGATTAAAATATTTTTTTTGGTGAATAGTAACTTTTAAATTTTTAATCGCGATTAGTGGTAATTGGTATAATTTAAGGTAAAAATAATGTTTTAATAATATTAAATGACCTTGACACATGTCCTACCCTTATTGGATGTGTCATGGCCGACCAAGAAAATCCATGGGTCAACTTGGGGACTCCATGGAGCCACTTTGGTAGGAAAATGACATTAATAACTTTTTAATTAATATTAAAATAAAAATGCCACAAACATGTGTTGTTTTACTAAAACAATTTTTAAATAGGGTTATACAAGTCATAATTTTGACTATAAATATTCATTAGAAATATAAAAAGATTTCCTACATCATGATATTTTTTTTTATAATTTTTATTCATTAAATAAAATAAATTATTTATGACACCATGATGATGCAGCGATTACCTCATTATTTAATGATTTAAATAAAATTAAAAGATAATGTAAAATCTAAGATCTACACTTGTCAAAAACCTATTTGATGGGAGGATTTCGAACTCTTATCACCTTATCCTTGAAATATATAGTTTTTGGACCTTTAAAATCTCAAAAGAATTTTATAATAAAGTAACCTTTTATAACTTTCCAAGAGTGCCCCTCCTCTCCTCTTATAAAAGGCCCCCACCTCTACCACCTTACCCACATATCTCAGGCCTTTGGCTCGGGAAAACCCTACCCATTTTTTCTCTCCACATTTCTCTCTTACTCCTAGAAGCCTCACTTTGGGAAGAAGTCTTTCCAATGAATCCTTTGAGCTCAAATCAAAAAGAGTTACCCGTTTTGAAGGACGTTAAAGAACGATCGAGTCAAGTCGGACCCAAGGTAAGGGACTTCGTCTCAATCTCCATTCATTGAGGAATATTTTGTTTTATAAACAACTTTCTTTTATACGGTGTATAAACCCCTTTGAATTTTATGCTTTTTCAAAAGGAATCTTTTTTTATACGAAGCGTTTTACTAAACGACAAAAGGAATGTTTTTTTGTCATACATATGCGGCGACAATGACTTCTCCACCGCCGTGACCATTATTAGAGTTTCGGCTTCCTCTACAATCCATAACCTAACTTTTTTTTAAATGAAAAATAAATACCATGTATTAATTTTCTTTTATTTTGGTATTGAAAATGGTTTTCATAATGTTTTTATTATATCAATGTATTGTATTGATATCTTGTGATTGTAATATGGAAATTTTATCTTTACTTTATGCATGTTTTACGTGATACGATTATGTTATGGTCCATGGGCATTGTTATGAAGACGGTTGGTTCCGTGATAAACTAAGGGCGGGTGAGCCCAATATAGCTCTCCAATGCATTGGGTAACGTGAAGGAGTTAAACGTTAAGGTTTCTCCGAAAAGATTTGGGGAATATATTGTGATGGGTATTCCAAACGTAACCATGAGGATTACTCCCTACATAAGAATGTTATGAATGCCTCAAGTTACCTTTATGTCTTATGATTTCTATGATTTATTCATGATTTGATGAGGTATGTGATTATGTTTTATGAGTAAAGTATGATTCCATGCATGGACTAATATTTTCATTTCGTACTTTTATATCCCTTACTGAGCTTTTTATACTCATCCCAAGTTTTTGAAATGTTTTTCATAGGTCAATGGAAAGGTACATGATGTGATGATAGTGTCAAGGAAGTGTCAAGAAAGAATCCATGTTTTATTTTAAATATGATTCCGTTGATGGGAAAAATGAGTACTATCTTTTATGTAACCACTTTGTTTAAATGTGGAATGTAATGCATGTTTTATGATATAATTCTCTAAAACTCTAAACCTGAAAAGATCCTCAACGTGTATTCTTGAAGTAACTCAAGATTAAGTAATGTTTAAGGCTAGGGCCTTATAACCTAAGTGTGGTTATCTTTTGATTTTATTAATTTGTGGTTTATCCTTGTTGGATTTTGTGAGACCTTGAGGGTCTCTAGGTCCCTACTGAGTATTGTTATACTCACCCCTGCACGGGCTATGCCCGCACCTCTTTGTGATGGATGCAGACGATGGACATCTCTGACCGATGCTGAGTGTATGAGGACTGGACGGTACCCAGAGGTGGACCACACGGCATGACGGTACACAGAGGAGACAGACGAACGTGGAGTGCTGTGGAGGCAATCTATACCTACCCTTCATGTAGGATTTCCCGGAGGACAATCCAATAGTTGTTTCACCTTTCTTTTGTTGTACTTGTTTCCTTGTACTTTACAATTGAGTTTGTATTTCCGGCCCCTTTACTTTTCAGAACTTCTTTTGTATACAGTTTTACTTAGTGTATTTCTTCCAGCTACTCTGTTGTGTGTGATTATAATTTTTAAAGGAAATGCCTTCCCAGTTTTAGGGATTTACGCCTTTGGTTCTAGTCACCAGCCCCTGGCCTATGGAAGGTAGGCTTGGGGTAGTCACGACACGGGCCCTGGGGGATGGGCCGTGACAAATTGGTATCAGAGGAGTCAGTTCTACCGTAGAACATAGGACTCTGATCATTCTTTTCTATGAAGCAATAGTGTTAAGGGTACCGAGTGTGGTTTTCAGTTTAGGGAGTCCAGTGTTGGTGCAACGGCCGACGCATCCCTTCACCAGGACCATGACTTCTGATTTCTGGCTTAGTGCATGAAAACACTGATTGCGTATGTGTTTTCAAAAGTTTTTCATTAAGTCAGATCAACTAGGTCAGATCACTAGGTATAGTATTTTGACCGTGTCTCATATATTTCTTTCAGGATGCCTCCCCACGGACGACCAGCGAGAGTCCAAGCTATCCTGTAGTGGTGGAACAGTATGCGGATGTTTTCCTTGACGATGTTCCAGGACTACCTCTTTACAGAGAGGTGGACTTCTACATTGACCTATACCCTGGGAAGACACTGATATCTACTCCGGCATATCAGATGGCTCCCACTAAGATTAGTGAGCTTCGGGTACAGTTGGAGGACTTACAGGGGAAGGGATTCATCCGGCCTAGTGTTTCTACCTGGGTAGCCCCGATTCTATTCACCAAGAAGGCGTATGGGAGCTTGAGGCTTTGTGTTGACTACCGTCTCCTGAACCAGGTGACCGTGAAGAACATTTACCCACTCTTGAGTATTGATGACCTCTTTGATCAGCTGAAGGGAGCATGGTGGATCTCAAAGATAGACCTCAGATCAGGCTATCACCAACTCAGAGTTCGAGATGAGGATGTGCAGAAGACGACCTTCAGATGTCGGTATAGCCACTACAAGTTCTTGGTTATTCCCTTCGACATAACCAACTCACCATTAGTGTTCATGGGACTTATGAAGAAGATCTTCCATCCATACCTCAATCGCTTTGTTGTAGTCTTCATAGACGACATTCTGATCTACTCGACTATTGAGGAGGAGTATGCCCACCATTTACAATTAGTACTGGACACACTCTGAGAGCACCAGCTTTATGGAAATCTCTCGAAGTTCCAGTTCTGGATTCAAGAGGTTCACTTTTTGGGACATGTTATCTCAGAGGCTGGAGTTGCAGTGGATCCAGCGAAGATTGAGGTGGTACTTGCTTAGGAGAAACCCAGGAGTGTGACGGAGGTATAGAGTTTCCTGGGTTTGGCTGGTTACTACCGGAGGCTTGTACCAGAATTCTCCAAAGTTGCAGCACCACTATCAGCCTTAACAAAAATGGGGCAACCATTCGTGTCATCGGAGAGATTCCAGCAGAGCTTTCAGAAGCTGAGGCAGAGGCTGACTAGTGCCCCCATCTTGAGGCTTCCAGAGGAAGCTGTAGGGTACGTAGTCTACTTTGACACATCAAGGATAGGACTCGGGTGTGTCATGATGTAGGAGTGAGTAGTGATCTCTTATGGTTCTTGGCAGCCGAGACAACATTAACAGAACTATGCTACCCATGACTTGGAGTTAGTAGTAGTGGTCTTCGCCTTGATGATGTGGTGACACTATCGTATGGGTGAACGTTTTACCATATACTCTAACCACAAGAGTCTCAGGTATATATTCTCTCAGAAGGACCTGAACCTAAGACAGCGACGTTGGCCTGATTTCCTCCAGGACTATGACTTCGAGATAGTATATACTCCTGGAAAGGGGAATGTTGTAGAAGATGCTCTTAGCAGGAGATCTGGTATACAGCTGCAAGGCGAGGCGACAAAATTGCTTGCTTCCTTACTGATATCTTTTGTGGATAGAGATGAAACAGCCTTCCTTAAGTCTCTTACAGTCACTCCCCCACTTCTTCAGTGAGTTAGGGAGGCGCAGCGAGGAGACGCTAACTGTGAGACACGACGTGCTCAGATATCCATAGGGCAGGCACCTGATGAATTTCCTGAAGGTGGGGAGCATGTAATCCTATTCAGAGGACGTACCTTGGTACCAGTAGCACTTCATGAGGAAGTGTTGAGGGAGTTACACACATCCCCTCTAGCGGTACATCCAGGAGTGGCGAAGATGTACCAGGACCTTCTGAAACAACACTGGTGGCCAGGTATGAAGAAGGCGGTAGCAGAGTTTGTCTATCGATGCCTCACTTATCAGCAAATGAAGGCAGAGTACCAGGTACCAGCAGGCTTGGTACAGCCTTTAGAGGTCCCATAGTGTAAGTGGGATGGGATATCCATGTACTTCGTGATGGGTCTTCCACGTACATCCTGGGGTCATGACTCGATTTGGGTGATTGTCGACTGACTCACCAAGTTGTCCCACTTCCCACTGATCAGAGAGCAGGGTCCAGTAGAGAGATTGGGATACCTCTATGTGCAGGAGATTGTGTGGCTACATGGAGTACCTTCTACTATTTTCTCTGATCGTGACACACGATTTACTTATCGGAAATGGAAGGGGTTGCAGGAGGCTTTCGGGACACAGCTTCGCTTGAGCACATGGGAGCATGAGGCTCATATGCTTGCTCAGTACCCCCATTTGTTTCCTTAGTTTGAGTTGTAGCTTACGGGGACATAAAGCCTTAAGGTGGGGAGAATATAAAGACCTGGAAATCCCATGGAATTTTTTTTTAATTCATGGGACTTTTACGAGTCTGCAAAAATTTACGACGCTTGATTTCGAGGCCTGGTGTGACCCAAATCAATTTCTAAAGTTTTGTTCGGGTACATTCAGTAAACATAAAAGAGAGTTTTTATAACTTTTGAACCGGTGCTCGGAATAAAAATATGAGGGCACCGTTGAACTCGTAGTGCCAGTATTCTCTTAAGAAGACTTTCACTTCGACGGCAGTGAGTCGAGGATAGAAGTTAGTTTTTGGGTTTTCTTGAAAAAATTAATAAAATGAAGTGCCCTGCACTTTATTTTATTTAATCCACCATTTGGTGTGGGGTGGTTAAAACCTACTCATGGAGGTTTTTTGTGGGACCACAAAACCTTAACCTCCCATGAGAGGTTATGGTGGTGGGGGCCACCCGAACTCAACCTCCCATGAGAGGATTAATGTGGTAGGGACCACCCGAGCTCTTAACCCCTTAAACTCCCCATTAAACTAGAGAAACCCACAAGTTCCAATTAATATGGGGGAGCCTCTTCAACTCCCCTTTATTAAATTTGTGACAACTCTCATCAATTAGTTAGCTGGAGCCTATCTAATTAACTAATTATCCATTTTAATTTGTGCCAACAACTAAAATAATAGACAATCTATTATTTCTTTTGGGTTTACATATTTCATTTGGTGGAACTTTGGAAGAGGAGAGCTAGGGAGAAAATCTCCCAATGAAGAATTAAGAACGCTCCACCGACAAAGAACACTGATCCTCTTCAACTTCTTCCATGGACACATATCGACATGGAGCGTCTTCCACGAGCCGACGCAACTCGGGATTGGAAGTGCTTGGCGGACGCAATGAACGATGATCCTCTTCGTCTTCTTCCTGTAACTCCGTCAACGAATGATGAACGAAGAATCAAATATAGGGGGTTTACTTTGAGTAATATACCTTTCTTTTCCTCATCTTCATTTGAAAGGAATTGATGTGAAGGTTTGTAAGAAATTTTTGTTCATCGTTCTCCTTTGATGAACCAATTGCTTACACCTCTAAAAGCGTAGGGTGAGGGCCAAACTAACATGGCCCGACTCCCTCCACCAATCTTTTGTGATGTTTCTTTGGCATGGAGATGAGGCGATGATGATGAAGGCGGCAACGACAAAGGTTGTGCTACCCACAACCTCTGCGAATCACGCCGCCCCCGCAGTGCATCGATGCTTCCGGCTGAACACTTCCAGCTCAGGCCGTGCCGAACCGGCCAGCCAAGCCTACCCACAGCCTCTCGCGCGCCCTTCCGGCCTACTCGCGGCCTTCCTGGTGCACCGTCGGCCTGCCCGTGCCCTGCCTGCGCCCTGCCCGCGCCCTGCACGGACTCCCGGCGCCCTGCCCACACCCCGCGCGGCCTCTCGCACGCCCGACCCATTGCCCCGCGCGGCCTCCCGACGCCCTGCCGACCTCCCTGGCCAAGCCGTCGAGCCACACTCCTCGCGGTGCTAGCCGAACTGGCCTCGAAGTCTAGGCCGAGCCACCTACGTGGCGACTTCCGGGTCGAACCGCACATGCAGTCCACTGGGTCGGGCCCAGCGGACTAGGCCGAACCTAGCGGGCTGACCTGCTGGGTCTGACCGGGTCAAACCAGACCGGGTCATCCCAGTCTGGGTTGGGCCAAGTTGGTCCGACTGGGTCAGACGGGGGCCAGGCCCATTACCAACCCTTTTCTTTCTTTGGTCATATCTTTGGAACCAGACGCCCATTTGACGAACCATCAGCGGCGCTGGCTTTCTTGGAGCGCGACGGTCCCTTTTAGTATACCCCATTTGAGTTTGGGGTTTAGTTGAGTTATGGTCTGGTTGGATCGTACACATATCTGACCAAGCCCCTGGGACTAAAAGGCTAACAACTCACAGACCGGTCATCTGATTGACGCACCGTCTATTGTGTTGAGACCTCTATGACGCGACAGATATTTGAGATACTTCTACGTGGGACTTCGTGACACTTAGAGTATCGACCAATAGCTTGTGGAGAGAATCTTCCAAAGACGAGCAGACATTTGTTCTGGAACCTAGTAGTCGTATGAGACTTGACGACTACTGACTGATTCGACTCGGAGTGATTCGACTAGCCCAGTGGGGAGCGCCTTGGTGTCACAGAAGACCCACGGTGGGGAGCGCCTCTGTGTGAGCGCGGCAAACCCACGGTACTTGACACATGGAGTACCTCAGCTGACTAAGAGGGGGAGATCCTTTGTGTGAGCACAGCAAACCCATGATGGGGAGCGCCTTTGTGTGATCACGACAGATCCACCGTACTCGACAGGAGGAGTACCTCAGCACTCCAAGTTAGTAGGAAGCGCCTTTGTGTGATGCGGTAGGCCCACTGTACTCGATAGATGAGGAGTTCTTCAGTAGCTGAAGGTTAAGATTGATACTTTCCCTAGAACAAAATCTTGGTTGAGCTAAGTCAGTAACTTTTGAGTTTACCTCATGATTGAGACAAATTACATGATAACTTAGGTATATGTATGGGCATATACCTAAGTGTGGTTATCTGTTGATTTTCTTACTATGTGGTTTATCCTTGTTGGGTTTTATGAGACCTTGAGGGTCTCGGGGTCCCTACTAAGTATCATTATACTCACCCCTGCACAGGCTATACCAGCATCTCGTTGTGTTGGATGCCGACAATGGAAAGCGCTGACTGAGGCTGAGTGTACGAGGATTGGATGATACCTAGAGGTGGACCACTGGGCGTGACGGTACACAGAGGAGACGGACGGATGTGGAGTGTTGTGGAGGCTATCTAGACATACCCTCCAGGCAGGATTTACTGGAGGACGATCCAGCAGCTGTTTCACCTTTCTTCTACTGTACTTTTTTCCTTGTAATTTATAGTTGGGATTGTATTTCCATCCCCTTTACTTTTCAGCACTTCTTTTGTATACAGTTTTACTTAGTGTATTACTTCAAGCTACTCTATTGTTTGTGATTATAATTTGTAAAGGTAATATCTTCCCAATTTTTGGGATTTACGCCTTTGGTGCTAGTCACCAGCCCTTGGCCCATGGAAGGCGGGTTTGGGGTAGTCACGGCACGGGCCCCAGGTGATGGTTCGTGACAATAATATACCATATAAAATTCAATTTACCAAAGATAATATTTTTATGAATTTTAAATTATGTAATAAAATATTATTTAAAATAAAATAACATTAAATTCAGTTTCGAAACAATTCATATAATTTGACATTAAAAAATATCAATATAGAAATTTAATTCAAATATAAAATTTTAACACATCACTAATACATTATATTTATCTAAAAAAACTCTTTTAACACCACAATAACCCCAAAAATATTACTTTTAATGTTTATAAAATCATTTACTTGATTGTTTTGACAATTTTCACAAGCATTGTGTCAAAATTTTGTACGTATTTAAGGTAATTATTTCATCACTAAAAATTTAAAACAAATTAACATAATTGAATAAATTAATTCATATTAAAAATAAAATTTTATAGCCATGCATAACTTTTTTTATTCATTTAAAAAATTATTATAGATATTAAAATAAAAAAATAACCAATTTGAAATTTTCCTTTATATAAAAAAATATAAAGGTATTTATCAAATAAAAATGGAACCAAAGAAAAATATTTTTGAATATATGAAGGGGGAGGTAGAATTAAACACATGCAATGATATATAGGCAATTTCATAGAGGATTTTGAAGCCTTATCACATGATTTTAACCTTATTCTACCAATTTTACACTTACTGTGGTGACAACATTTTTACTAAGGTTACTATTCATTATGAGAAAAACTCATGTTGAACTATTTACCAAATTTTTACATGGTGATTAAAAATATTGAATTAATTTTATTAAATTAAATCCCTATAATTTCCATAAATTAATTTTAAAATAAACCATCAAAATACAGTGAAAACAGATTTTCTAGAAAAATGAATTTTTATGTCTCCAAATGTCTTATATAAAAATTAAGAATAATGCCAATTAAAACGTCATTAATTGGATAATTTCTAATAAAATTAAGCCAATTAAATTTTAAAACCAATTAAAAATAAAATTATACTTTTAAAATACTTGAAAATAAATGACAGCTTTATATAATATCAGTATGCTTCACTATTCACTGAAAAATCAATCTTTTTAGAAAAATCCTAGAATTTCACCCCAAATATAATTTTGAATTTTTTATTTTAAAATTGATATCATTTTTGTTAAATAAAATTTATAAATGTGTAATAAAATAATTATAATACTAATTCACAAAAAGTAATAAAAATCATTTTTTAAGAAAATGTATTTTTAAAGCACTAAATGACTTTAGAAAAAAATTATTAATTATATTATAAAAATTAATAAATATATTTTTATTGAGTAGGAAATTTGTATATATATATATATATCATAATTCACTTAATTCTATTTATATCCTCTAATTCAACAATTATACTATAACAATAATATTTAAATAATAATATTTTATAGTCATTAATGCTTGGTGTTTTGTATCTTGTATACCATTAAACATATTCTAGTTTTAAATTATTGGTGAATTAGAATACATATGCCTATGGAATTCACCCTCCTCCTTTATACAATTAGGATTCATTATTATAACCAACCATGTGCTAATTGTTCATCCTAAACTACCTTCTCATTTTTTTGTGTTTTTAATCCCCCAACTCCCAAAGCTTCCAAAAATAAAATAAATTGAAAAAATAAATAAATACTAGTGGAATGAGGTGTTTTACAATTCTCCCCACCATGACACTTTTACCCCAAGTAAAATCCTCTGTGTTCTTAATTAGAGAATAATTGAGGCTATTAATCTTTCAGAAAATCATCACATTCCTAAGTTTTATAACTATATTTTCCATGCTTTTATAAAGAATAAACTTGAGGAATAAATTTACCCCACAATTCCTTATTCTGATAGTCAGGGATACTAATAAGTTTTTTAACCATAGTGGCGTTGGGATCTAAATCTAAATATTTCCATTATACTACATGATATGTGAGGTGATCCATACCCTCATTCCAGGGTTCAATGCTAAAAAAATGTTCATAAAATAGTGGATTTGATACAAAGTGAGATTATCCCAAGATAGACATACATATATTTCACATAATTTTTATAACTTAAACATTACATCTCACAATAATCTCAAAATCCTAAGAACATAAGTTTTAGTGTGTTTGAGGAATAAATATATATTAAATTTATTCTACAGTACTTGTAAACATTTCTCTATAATCAAACCACACTGGACCCACTTCTAGACTCCTTATAGGTTATACTCATATTCATGACCTGGGGAATGGAAATATAATAAAGGATGAGATTAAACACTCAGTAAGGGAAAAATGATCATCATGTCACCATGGGTTAAATTAAAAGAATATAAGAAAACATGATCATGGGAGAAATATCTTATAAAAAAAGAAAATCTCATAATAAGAGTTTTCCATAAGTCAGGATAACTAACATGTAATGTCAAATGAACAAACATATACCATGTAATAAGAGTATTAGAAAAGCATGGAAACATAGAATAAGAGAATAATATCATAATTTCATCAAATCATATATATGTGGAAACAATAAAAAGTATTAAATCATAATCATAAGTCAAGGATCACTATCAAGACAACATAACATAGTGTACTTAGGCTAATATCTCGTGCACCATACATGGTATCTCATGAGATGAAAACATTACCCAATTAATTAGAGGAATATATATTTCCCAGCCCACCCATCAGATAATTAAAATCATATATATGTGTGCCAAATTATTCAAATCATCATGTCATAAAAACTCATGGAAATAAAATGGGGTTTTTATTCTTTTCAAATGATATCCTACAAGGAAAAATGTATAAAATCATCAATAACCATAACATGATATACCATATAAATTAAATAGGCATCCAAGGATATTAAGAAAATTTCTAGTTAAATACCCTTAAATTGAGATAATAATGCATATGGTATTTATACTGTATAAATAAAGGGTAAAAATTTTAGTCATTAATTTTCTTAATCAATCGATGTATGGTTATATTGGTAAACACTCTTCAATCAAAGGAATGAAATATAGAGTATTCACAGAGGAAAGGTATTGGAAGAGAAATCATGTTTATAAGTATTATATTATTTAGTGATAAAATCTTATTGATGGATTATTTATTTTATAGTGAGGAAAATAAAAGTGAAATCACAAAAAGAGTTTTGTTAGAAATAAATTCTTAACATCATTATAAAAATTCATGATTTTTAGTTGATTTTTAAAAATCATTTCTTATTAAGTTGAATAGAATAATCATTATAATATTAATTTTTAATAAATAAAAATAATAGAACCTTTCAAATAAATAAATATTTAATAAAAAAATGTATATTAGAAGGAAAAAACATAAGTGTAAATGAAATTCCATTTTTATATTTTAAAATACTTTTATTGAAACCCGCATCATTAACAAAGATAATAAAAATTTATTTTGAAAAGGGATAAGGAGAAATATGGCGATTGTTATGATCAAACATATTTGGCATTCTAAATAGGAAATGAGAACATTGGAAATAATGGAAAATATGGATATGTAAGAGAAAAAACATTAGAAATGATGTGTATTAATCCTAATAATATCGAAACTTTTAGGAAGAAATCAACCATGGAAGAAGTTTTTGATCGAAATAAGTGATTCCCCCTAATGAAAAAATTAGTTACCATGTATAATAGTGAAATTAAAGAAAAAGTGAACGTAGAAAATAATAGTTAAGAAAGATAGATCAAGACCTAACTAAAAAGAAAATTGAGTCAACAAATAATTTTTGACTTCGTTATCTTTTGAATCAAAAAATCATAAAGGTAAAACATAATATGGATTTTAAATCCACTAGATTAAAATATTATTATTATAAAAATAAATATAATGGAAATATGTCTACCTTAAAAAATGTGAATAAGTGGTAAATATAAATTATATCTCAATAAAGAAAAATTGAGATGCAGTAACCCTTACCATAGGTCCTGATTTGCTATGCGCAAGCACCAAAATTACAGAATAATCAAATTAAGTTTATTAAATAATTTACTAGGAACCTTTTTCATATATATTTAATTTTATAAGGCACATTTATTTTAATATATTATTTATTTATTTTCAAATATTATTTATTTATTATATAGTTTTTTCTTAAGTGATTTAATTAAGTTTTGGTCAATTGTTTTCATAACTCTTTCGATATGTTGGCCATGGTCAAAGGTGTTATAAAATAGCTTCATAATATCAAAAATTTCAGAGTTGTATGTATCTTATTATTCTATTAGTATATAAATTAAATAGTTCCATAGGTTTTACAAAATGGATTCAAATTAAGAAAGGTTTATTGATATGTTCATTTTTCTAGAGGTTGAGTTAACTTTGACTGTTTATTGTTAATATGACTTATAGAATGTCAAATATTATATTTTAAAAATATTAATATTGTAATAAATATAATTATTATATATTAAATACATTTTTAAAGTTATACATGTTTGGTGGTAATGGAAAATGAAATATTTCGTGTGGAGGATGTAGTTTGAATGTACACACAAACGATACTATCATTTTCTATAGAACTGGTGGGGGATAAAAATATAAAATAATTAGAATTTTAAAATCATAATAATATTATAAATATTATTTATTTTTATTAAATAACTCCTTTTTACCATCAATATAATGAGGTTAAGAAAAACAAAACACATCATTCATGGAGGTTGTTGTCCGCACATACACATGACAATGTCTTCATTTTTCAAATGGTTTTGGAGGAAGGTAGAAGAGTGGTATTATATCATTATAATATAATGTTATCATATTAAGGAAAATTATGTTATAGTAATTTTAAATATATATTGTATTTGATGGATTAGAAGGAGAAATGAATAATGGGAGCTCAGTTGAGAACATTACCTCTCCCTTTGGATGTTCACCCTTGGATAACAACTTAAGGCTCATTATCATGGTCTTTTTGAAAGAACAAGGATTATAAAACCTATATAGAGAGTTTAGGAGAGACTAGGTTATAATGTTTATCAATATAATTCATTATAATGAGTGTATCAATGTGGTGGTGAAGGGTGGTATTTATAAGTGAGAGGAGTGGAATTTTTATAATAATATAAAAGGTAAAGTCACTATTAAAAGGCCAAGTGCTTCAATGATGGAAATAATGAAGTGGGGGAATGTTTAATGTTGATAATCCATCAAAAATTTATTTTATTAGAGGTTTAAAACATGTTTTTAGGTCCTTCACACTTTGATTTTTTACTTTTACCATTTCTTATTTTTAGCTTGGTAACCTTTTTTTACCTAAGTAATTTACCACTAATGGATGAAAATTTAATGATAATTATTAAATAATTCAAACCTAAATTTTAAAAATATGAATTCCATTTTTTAAATAAAATTAGGTTGGTAAAAATTAATTTTATTATTGGAACACATAACCTTTAAAAACTCATTTTTAGAAAAAAGTGCATTTTGACCATAAAAATCATATTTATGATAAAATTACAAATAATGTTGATTTTAATGAAATTAATTAGTTTATTATTAAATAAATAAGTGATATGTGTCTTAAAAATCAATCCAAAATAGAATTATGTATTACGAAATCATACTTTAAGGAAAAAGATAAAAAATATTTTTTTATTAAAATAAAAGATCACTTAAGATTAAAAATGTTAAACACGAGTTTTATAAATTCAATATAATATTTTTAAATTAAAAAAATTTATTCCTTAAATTTACCCTTGATAAATTATTTTTTTATAAATTTCTATTTTTTTCTTATATAATGATAAATACATATAAGTTTTTTTATTGGAAAAAAATATATTTTTCATTATTCATATAAAAATCAATGATTTCAAAAAAACATCATAAAAAGATAATTTTGAGATGATTAATTAAAAAATGAAGCCAATTTCATAAAATTCAAATTCTAAAATTTATACGTTTTTATTTTTAATGTAATTACAAAATATAAAGTAAAACTATTTTTAAAGAGAAATAAATATTTAAAATTGAAATATTCTTTATTATAATTTATATCAATTTATAATTAAATGAGTGTTAATATATTAGTTTTAAATATTAATGATTATGAGAATAATTTTTAAAGTTGATAAATTTAATTTATTAGGTAATATACACATCAATTTATAAATAGTTCTTTGAAAAATATTACTTTTATATTAAATAATCATCACCAAATACCATTAAAAAAATTTTATATTCCAAAAAATTAATTTTACTAATCCATTGATATTGATATCTTTATTTTAATTTTATAAATACATTATATAATACTTTAATAATAATAATTATAATATGTAACACATTAATATATATAAATTTTTATAATATTCTCATTTATATTTTTATTTCACTATTTATTATTCCTAAAATATATTATTATAAATTTATTACAAAAAATACACAACTTTAGTGTACCTATTGGACACATGTATATCCAACGAATATATTTTTAATGACCATATTTCCAATGACAATATTTATAATGACCATATTTCATTCCTATATATAGCCTTACTAAACTCATTCATTCAATTCACACTTCATAAGACACACTTCTCATTTACATATTTTTCATTTTAGATCCCACAATATGATTTCTCCTTTCATGATGCTCTTACTAATTATAGGTTTTCATTATTTATTGGTGATCCTCATTGGTAAAAATTATCTAGGAGATCTAATAGTGAATAATATTTTATTATTTTCTATTTATTGTAACATTTAAATATATACACTTTTAATGGATGTAATAATATATGGTGAGTAATAATCACTGGTGTTTAATATGTATTTTCATGTGCTTCTTTTATAATGTTTTATTATGAATAAATAATGTGATGTTAGTTTAATTCCTATATTTTATGAATTATTTTCTAAAATGTTTCAATTAATTTGACCAAATAGAAAAATGGTTTAGAATTATAAATATATAGCTTATGGAAAAAATATTATTCCTAAAAACCTGGGGTTTTAAAAGATAGTTATGGATTTTATTTCTTCAATTGGGATACATGGGCATGAATAGAGGTCAAATGGGATGGTAAATCTTTCTAGTATTCCACTTTATTAAGGTGTTTCACCATATCAAATGGGCCGAAAACCATGATATAATCCTACCATATTTTTCAAACCACTAATATCAAAACTGTGGAGGAAACATTGATAAATAACCAAGAACCAATTTCAAATTACAAAGAGAAATATTGGTTATAGAAATATAATTTCTAATTACTTTGAGGAATCATAAATATTTTTCCAATAAATTTAAACATCATCTCTTGAATAATGTTAGATCCTAGATGATAATACTCACCCACTCCATCCCAATAGAGAAGGGACTGACATAGTCATCTATAAAGAGAATTGGAAGGATCCCTCTTTATTGATGATTGATAATTTTTATTATAAGATAATTCAATAAATGATATATGTTTCTCCCATAATTCTCAATAGTTGATCACAAAAGCACAAATTATATCTTCAAGAATCTGAATTGCCTACTTAGTATGTCTATTTTTTTATGGGAGATAAGTTATACTCAACTTTAATTGAGAACCCATTGCTTCAATAAGATCCTTCCAAAATCAAGAAGTAAAGAATAATACTTGATTAAGAAATGATATATAATGATAACCTATATATTTTCATGATCTCTTGTATGTATCAGTTCTCAATTACTTACACATTTATATTTTTATTTATAGTAAGGAATTGAGATGTTTTTCCAACCAATTGATGATCACCTAAATAGACTTTTTACTAATAGAAGACCGAGGCAAGATAATGACCAATTACATCGAGATCTTATCCCGCATCCATAATAGTATGAGGAGAATCTATAATAAACATATGGGTTTTTTATATTTGACATTAAAAAATTTATAGGTGAGGAATCAAGACATGAATTCAACAATTACTCACTTCATTCCTGACCACCAATACCATCATTTGAGGTAATAAAACATCTTAGTAGCACTAGGGTGAGAAGAACAGAAAGAATGATGAATTTATTTTATTACATACCATCCTAGTAATAAAGGGACAACCAAAATAATCCTAAATAAAATACCACTACTGGGTAACTAAAACCAATCATTCGAGGTCTCTAAATCATTTAAAAATCCACATATATGCTGACAATATAGATCAGAGGTTTTCTCTTATCAAATATTATTATCCATGGAATGTACCTTGTAAAATAGCCAATAATACCTAATAAACTTCTAGTTCTAAATCCAGATGAAATTATTTAAAATATATTATAAAACTAGATTCTACCTTGGACACTTTCATATCCTTAGTTAATAATTTTATGCTCATAGAATCCATGAACATGTTCCCTTTACCCGGGTGTATAAGTAAAAACCTATCCAAAAGTGTGAATATATTCCAATTATAATATCTATAAAATATTCAAGTAATTATAGGTAAATATTTACTTTAATTATTTGTGATTATTATACAACATGAACTTTTACCCAGAGAGATAATAGAGCCAATTTTTTAGTACATGCATCACCACAACCAATTTCAGGTTGTGAGTGGGGTGGTTCTTCTCACGAGGGTGTAAATAGTGATATATTTATACCATAATTTGATATCACTACATCGTAACACACTATAAACCCATATAAGACGAATCATAATACACAATATACTCTTCACTAAGCCCTAAAATAATTAATACATGTGTTGATGTAAGCTTCGCTTTCAATTACACAATGAACTTTTGGAAAATTTCACTCTATTGAAATTTCACTCCCTTTTGGGTCATTCTATAAAAGGATATGATAATTTAAAATTTTCTTGAACAAACCACACATAATATATTTCCATACCTAAAATTATTCTAATGTAACACCTAACTTTTAATTATACGAAGTAATTTTTCTTCTTAAAGATACTATAACATAATCCACATAGCTTTATTCAAGAATGCAATTAAAACCTAAATTATAAAATTTTATAAGTTTAATTTGAATATGTTAATTTAATTTCTGAATTCATAATGTAAAAATTATATTAGTAGGATATTTTTGATATTCTTCATAAATAATTGATCTTTAGGTGAATTTTAAAAATTTAGATTTTACAAAATTGTCCTTTTTATGATATTTTAATGATATAAGATTAATATTAATGTTAATAAAACAATATGTTATAAAAAATATATATTTCATAAGTAATATGATTTATATAAAAATATATCTTTGAACTTAGAAATATATGTTAAACATTTTGGAAATCTAAGTAATGTTTTCATTCAAATTAAAATCGTTTTTAGTTCTTCTCTTTTAATCAATTATTTATAAGGTTAATTGGGGTTTTTATTTGGTTTTAAAGAAAAATAGAAATCCTTTGATTTAATATAATCTAAATAATTCTATTTTAATTAAAATTATACTTTATTTTTTAGTAAAATAATTCTTATACTTAAAACAACATTTTTCCATAAAACCATTTTTACCTCATTTTCTAGGTTTGTTTTTAAATTAATTTATAACACTTATATAAATTATGTTAAAAAAATAGAATCTATCTTTTGAATAACTATTTCAAATTTTTTTAATGATTCCATTTTCCTTTTTTTCATTTTGAATAGTAAATTTGGTAAAAAGTCTGTTATCATGGTAAGAGTTAAAACAAGTTAAAAGGGTTAAAACTAAAATGATATGGGTTAAAATGACCTAAAAACTTATCTAAATCTTATTATATGATTCTATTTAGACCCTATATCATATATAATTTAAATAGTAGTCATTATAGAGCTATTTTACTTGATCAATACATTAATATATTTTAATTTTTGGAAAAATTATAACTATGTCTACTCCCTCACTTATATAAGGACTCTACCTCTACTCTCTTATGCACACTTAAAAAACCCATTATCTTGTAAAGTTACTAAAAAATTCTTCCCTAACTACCCTAATAATTTTCTATTGGTTTTTTTAATTATAATATCATCCTAATAAAAAATTATGTATAAACCTAAGGAGGTTGTCCGAAGAAGAGGTATAGTTCTTAACTGAGTGTTTTTTATTTATTATTTTACCTACTTAAAACCTATCCTAAAATTTTTGTTAAAAATACATATTTATATCTAATATAATTAAATGTTATTATGTTTATGGTAGAATCCTTTTTCATATAATTATCAATATAATAGAAAATTAAAACATCTTTCATGTGTGCATGTGGACTTCTGCCTCTTGAAGACGATGTATTAAATTTTTTACCATTGCCTCTTATGGTTGGTCCTAATTATGTATCCAAATGAAATAATATTATATATACGATATTTGTGAAATAATTATTATTATTAAAAAATAATATATCCTCTACCTTCTTATCCTTCCACCTGTTAAAAAAATAATAACATTGCTCATGTGTATGTATGGACTATCATATCCACAAAATGAAATGATTAATTTTTTATGTCTGAATTTTAATAATGATTATAAATATGTTTATGATAAATATATATGATATTTATATGCCAACGAGCCTGTACCCTAGTGGTACAGGCTCCTGCTTGGCATCCAAAAGACCCAGGATCAAATCCGGGTAGGGGCGAACTTCCCAGGGTACTGTAGGAGTACTGTAGTAGGTACTGTTGTAGCGGCGGCACTGTAGGAGCGGCAGCACTGTAGCGGCGGAGAGACTGTAGCAGATACTTTAGCGGTGGTGGTACTGTAGCAGGTACTGTAGCAGTGTGGGTATTGTAGCAGTACTGTTCATCGAGGGGTCCTTTGGGCCAAAAAAAATGGGCTTTCAAGCCTTGTATTCAGGCCACTTGGCCTTGGGCCTTCGGGATATGTAATGGGTCTCCCTCTACCCGGTCTAAAGAGGTCTTTGCTTTCAAATAATAAATTGAGGCTTCGACCCCAAAATTTTAAAAAATATATATATATATGATATTTATATGATTTTTAAATTTTTCTAGATGATGAAATCATGAGAAATACCAAATTACTAAAACTACCAAACTGAAAAATTAACATGAAAAATGAAATAGTTAACACTCAGAAATGATAATTTTAATAAAGATTTATTAATAAACCAGTGTTGATATATTATAAGTGTGTGAATGGTTTTGGTATGGAATTATAATAAATTTAAATTTATTATATGGAAGTCTAAAAGTGCTTATGAAGAAAGTCAGACCTGAGATAAGGGTTTATTTTACAATCTCATCCTTATTTAGGATTTTTTTTATTTAAGCTAGAGTAATTATATGATATTTTACCTATTATAACTCATATATTTTATTATTGTATGTTAATTTATGGGAGTTTCAAGTAATATTTTCATTTTTTCCTTCTTTTTTCACTTAAAATACCAAATTATTTTTTAAGGAAAATCGACTATGTTTATCTATTCGGTAAGGAATAATTTATTCCATGTCTATATTTTATTTAAAATGTTTTCAAGAATGTTTTTAATATTCTATAAGGATTTATTAAAGTCATTTTTACTGATGGTTTACTTTCTATAAATTTTTTTAAAATAGGCTTCTTTTATTTTTCCAAATGACGTAATTTCTACCAAAGTTGTGAATGAAATATTTGTTTTAATAATTATCAAACCAATGAATTTTCCCAACATTTTGATTATTATTTTCCTTGAATATTCCTTTACAAGTTTCTATGGTTCTTTTTAAATTATATTTTCCCCTAATATTTTATAATTTTTTATATTTTAAATAATTTATTTACAAAATGAAAAGTGTTTTTTCTTTATGAAATGTTCCAGTGATATTTTAAAATTATTCTCATCCATGTCTACATCATTTGATGGATCATAATATTTACTGGGGATATAATATAATGTTACCGTCTTACCTATTTATATGGATGGATTATTATCATTCAATTATATTTATTTATTGAGTAAAATATTAACATTCCAGATGCTATTTTTTCAATATGTATGTTTATATTTATTATGTATTGAATTATTATTCATACCTTCTATATGATGAATTAATTAGACTTATTAAGTAATAGGTGAGGCTTGTTATAGTTCCTTAATGCATCAGTAGGTCTTATGAGATAAACTTGTTTGGGTATTTAGCATATGCCTCACCTATTAATTTATGATGTCTCAACATAGGGCCTTGATGATATGATTATGAGGTCTGATATTATTCATTCTATAATTATGAAACTAGTTATAATTATCCCTTTGATTATTTATCATGGAATGTAATCCATGACTATTTTCCATTTTTTTTATATTAGTGATATGGAATATTTATTTATTATTTAACTCTACCATATTATTCATGATTTAATTATTCTAAAATAGATTTTTTTTGTACGCATTCCCTTACTAAGCATTTGTTCTCACTATTTATTATGTTTCAATATCCTTAGTATTTTAATAGGGGATCTATAAATGATTATTATCATATACTAGAAGCAACAATAAGCCATAACTTGGAATTTTTATGTTACATTTATTTTTTTAGATGAATGTGAGAGTCATCTATGTATATCGTCTCCAAAAATTATGAAACAATTTGATCATTTGGGTTGAGATTCATTGTATTTTTTACCAATTTAGTAAAGTAACCATCGATTTTGGGTTACTAGAGATGGGAAATTATAGTCTGTGTCAAAGGATGTTTAGTATAAACCTTGGGAATTAAGTTTAGGAAATCATAGACTAGAGAACACAACAATATGAAAGATTCAGAGCATAATCTTATGTATATGATAATATCATAAAGTTTGTGTTGTTTTCCTAGAAAATACAGCCTTGTTTGGATACTGATAAGTGGATGTGGATGTGTTATATATGCACCTAGGGGTATGTACTCTGAAATAGGATGATTATGTAACAACTTGATCATTATCGGTGCATAATGAGTGGGCTTATGACTGCATAACTACCTAAAAACTCTCATGAGATACAATTTATTTGATTTAAAAACTCTTTAGAAAGTATTATAAATGATTTGAAAATATTTTTATGATTTTAGGATGTTACCAAATATAGAAATCTTTTGATTTTGAAATTATCTATGCATAATTTATAAATTTATGTTAAGTTTTTCACCAAATTTAAAATCATATATTATGATTTAAGATTTTTATTATTATGAGGTAGTTCAGTATATTCCATTGTTTATAAATAGTTCTTATTAAAAGGAATAGAAACCATATCAGCGTAAACAATATATGTAGGGATTTGCGTTATGGACAAGAAAATGAATCTAGATCTAGAGATGAATTTTTTAACTATATTGGGGAATATATTCCATGTAATGACTAATAACCTTTCCTGTATAGAGCAGCCTACTGAACCCCAACATGGTGCCGCAATTTTGTTCTGCTTTATGTGAAAAAAAAACCTCTATAATTCAATGGGACTTCTAATTGATTAGTATATGATCAATGGATCAAGTCCTTGGAGAATATATTTATCACTTTGGGAAGTAGTGAAAGAGATAAACTTATCATGGGAATTTATAATATTAAGGGAACACTGATCAATGGTGAAAATTGATCCATAATATGAAGGAGTCAAAGTAAATGAATAGCATTGTGTGGAATACTTTCAAGGATATATTCTTTAAAAAATAATTTCCTCATAAGAAATGAGCTGATATAGAGAGGAAATTTATCAATATAAGGAAAAAGGAAGGAGAAAATTTTGTTGAATATGAAGCTAAATTTACAAGGTTGGAAAGTCATGTTGTGTAACATGTATGAAATTCAAGGAGTAAGATTGGTCATTTATTTGATATTATAAACACTAGCCATTGAAGGGAATTAGTATCCTAGAAATTTTCAGTATATGATGATATAATATCAAGTTTCATCAAGACATAGAAATAATTATTCATGTTTTGGGTTTTATAGGTAAGACAAGAAATGAAGTGGATGGATGAGAATTATGAAAAAGGTAAAATGAAAAAAGGATGAAGGGAAGGGTAAAATTCCCAACCTGTAGTAATTATGGAAAGAAATTCTATGGAACATATTTTTTGAGAGTGAAAATTTTCTTTAAATGTTGAGAGAAAGGCATCAGGATTATGATTCCAAGGAAAATAATGACACTTCCAATGTTCAATGAATTAACCATAAAAATATAGGGAACTATGTAAATGAATTCCCCATGCATCAAGGGAAATTTTCTTATAAAAGGAAAAGGGATCAAGGTGAAGATTTTGTGATCAATACGGTTGAGTTTGAATTTCCTAAATATGTAGTGGCAGGTATATTGATCATAGATACACTCTTTTATATCTTCCACATTTTCCGTGAAAATTAGATATTTCCCTATAACCTTAATAAGAAAATTTTCAATTAAGACTCTTAATTTAAATCTTACCACAACAAGGATATTTTAATTAGTTCCCATTATGGTATGTAGACCTAACCAATTTTCCAACTTTATTATTATAACAATATTTAACTTTTATATAATCCTGAATATGGATTGGATTTAAAATGATAATGTGAAAATTTATCTCTAAGAGAAGGAGATTACAATTTATGATAGAGATATGGAGACCCTTGTCTTTATAGGGGAGACTACGTCATCTAATTTATTTTTCTGATTTCACCTCTAATAGATCTCCTTAATGAGATTCTTTGAGAAGAATAGTATGAAAAATATATGAATGTAAAATATATCCTTATAATAGAGGATATACCTATTATGTAGAAACACATTGATATGTTTCCTAAAGAACAACCTAGACACCCACCTAATCATGAAGTTGAATTTTCCATTGATATTATCTTTGATGAAAAATCTATATCTATTACTATATATAGTATGATCATAGTGGAATTAGTGGAACTGAAGAAACAACTTTCAGAGTTGTGTGATAAGGTATTTATATTCCCTAGTGTTTTACCATGGGGAGCCCGTGTTCTTTTTTTTAAGAATAAATATGTTTCTATGTGGTTGTTCATTGATTACTTGAAAAAACCATTAATATAAATAAGAACTATCTTATACCCTGTATTGATTACTTATTTTAAAAACATCAAAGATTTCAATATTTTTCAAAGATTTATCATTGTTTTGGGCATCATAAACTATGAGTAAAGAAGGATGATATACCAAAGACAACATTTCATATGAAATATGAGTTTATAGTAATTCCCTTTAGGATGAATAATAAACCCTATATTCCTATAGATATTATGAAAAGTGCATTCAAGGATTATCTTGATATTTTTATGGTTTTTATTGATGATATCATGATATGTTATAAAATATATAATGAGAATAAGATTCATTTTCTAAGAATTATTTGAACTCTTATAGAAAGGAAGTAATATTAAAAATTTAGTAAATGTGAATTATGGATCCAGGATGTTTATTTTCTCATCTATATTGTCTCTAAGGATGAAATTTCAGATGATCCATCAAAGAAAAGGTAGTTATGTAATGGTCAATGCCAAAAAATATAACCAAGGTATGTTGTTTCCTTATATTATTAGGCTATTATTGTATTTTAAAAAAACATTATTCTTGATTAGATAACTCGTTAACCTTATTGAAACATAAAGGGGTCATGTTAATATGGTTAGAATAATATATGGAATTTTTTGAATAATTAATGATGATATTGGTTAATACATCGAAATTGAATTTACCATTATGAAGGTATGAATTTTTGTTATATAGTGATGAAACAAATAAAGGACTTACATGTGTCCTTATGCTGAATGATATAGTATTTTCCAATGTATCAAGAAAGTAAAATATCATAACAGAATTACCCAAACTATGATCTTGAGTTGGCAGTTGTAATATTTTCATTGAAGATATAAAGGCATTACCTTTTTAGTGAAAATATAAAATATATACAAATCACAAAATTTTGAAAGACATTTTATCAAAGAAATAAATCAATATGAGACAAAGGTGATGGTTAGAACTACTAAAGGGTTATGATTACTCAATAAAATACCACCATGGGGAGGAAAATGTGGTGGCTGATTTGTTGGGTCAAAATGATCATGAAGTTTTGACTAAAATAAGTATTTTAAAAGATCCTATATTCATTGATTTAGTAATTTTGGATATGGGAATCATTAAGGAAGGGAAAACATGACATCTAGTCCAAATTATTTCCAAAATATCCTTATTAGATAAAATAAAAAGTTCTTAGCTTGATGATTAGAATATGAAAAAGAAAATAAAATTATTGAATGATGGGAGGTTAGAAGACTTAATCTATGAAGATGGTATATTAACATTTAGAAGGATATTATGTGTTCCATCTATAACTGAGATAAATAGATAACTATTATATTAATAACATAGCTCAAATTTCCTTATACACCCTAGTAGCACTGAAATTTATTGGGATTTGAAGGAATATTTTGATTCAGATTAAATAAAATGGGAAATTTCAGACTACATATCAAGATTCTTGATTTTTCAATAGGTAAAGTCTATGAGACAACATCCTATTAGATTCATGAACATTTACCCATTATTTTGTTGAAATGGGATGATTTTACTTTTGAATTTATCACTGGATTATTAATGTATCTGGGAAAGAATGATTCCATATGGGTTATTATTATTCACCTTTCAAATTCCACTCATTTCCTTCCTATAAGATAAGATCTACCACTTTATCACCTCACATGTCTCTATATTCATCAAATTATAATACTTCATAGTGCATTGATTTTGATTTTATTTGATGATGATCCACATTTTACATCAAACTTCTGGATGATCTTTAGAAGGATCCTGACACCGAGATAAATTTGAGAATATCCCATCATCCTTAAACTAATGGGTAGTCTTAAAAATCCATTCAGACATTAAATGACATGTTGAATTTTTTCTCACTTGAATTTTAAGGTATGGGGAATTAGTATTTACCTTTGGTTGAATTCATATATAATAATAGATTCCATTAAATAATTTAAATGAAACTATATAAAGAGTTCTATGGTAAGAGGTATCATAATCTATCTTTTTAGGATGAAGTTGGGGAAAGGAAACTTGTTGTCTTATATCTTATGGAAGAGGAAACAAAAAAGGTGAAGAATATTTCAAATCATATTAAGATGGATAAAAGTATAAAAAATGTTATCTCAATAACTTACTAAATGATTTATAATTTTATGTAGGAGATCATGTGTTATTGAAGTAATCTATGTGAAAAAGTTTCATAAGTTATATAAATAGAAACTAAGTCCTAGGTACATCGACCCATTTGAAATTATGGAAAGAATTGGAGTTGTGGATTACTATTTAAAAATGCCACCTAGCTTCTCTAAAGTTCGTGATTTTTTACATATATCTTTATTAATGAAGTTAATTATATAACTATCACATGTGTTTACCTAATAGGAAATATATTTGGAATAAGATTTAACTTACTGTGAAAATCCTATCTATATTCTTTACACCATAGAACAAGTGTTGCAGAATTAGATGACTCAGGTGGTAAAGGTACTTTTGAAAAATCATATGATAGAAGAGGTGTTGTGGGAACCTAGAGAAGTTATGATGAAATACTACCCACATATTTTCTTGATTCTATATTCTATAAATTTAAAGTATGAAATTTTTTAAGGAGGGAAGAATGTGACACCCGATATTCAATTATTGTGAGTAATTTTTTATTCTTAAAAAACTATAGAATAACATACATAACATTATTCAAGAATATAATTAAAAAATAAATTATAAAAGTTTATAAATATAATTTGAATAATTTTATTTCATTTTCAAATTCATAATATCAAAATTATCTTAGGATAAAGTTTTGAGGTTTTTTCTAAATAGTTGATTTTTAGGCGAAGAGTGAAAAATACAATTTTTACAAAATTATAACTTTTATGAAATTATAATGATATGAGAATAATTTTAAGGTTTATGAAACCATTTTAGAACAAATATATATTTAATAATTAATATAATTTGTAAAAAAATATATAACATTGAGCTTATGGTTAACATTTTGGAAATCTAAGTAATTTTTTTGTTCAAATAACAATTATTTTTAGTTGTTGTCTTTAATAAAGTATTTATAAGGTTCCTTTAATTTTTTGTTTGGTTTGAAAGAAAAATAAATCTACTTTTAATTTAACATAACTTATTAATTCTATTATATTATAATTATACTTTATTTTACTGTGAAATCATTTTTAAACTTTAGAAGACAATTTTATGGAAGACCATTTTTCTTTGAATTTTCAGGTTTTTTTTTGAATTAATTTATAATAATTATAGAAATTAAATTTGATAAAATAGAATCAATATTTTAAATCATAATTTCCAATTTTGTTAATGAGTCCAATTTCAGTTTTGGTTATTATGAATAGTAACTTTGGTAAAAATTCAATTATGACGGTAGGAGTTAAAACATGTTAAAAGTGTTCAAACTAAAATGATAAGTGTTAAAATAGCCCAAATTTTTTTCTAAATACTATTTTATGTTCATATTTTTAACCTATATCATCTTCTATTCAAATATAATAAATTTGGAAGATATTTCTCTTTGGTAAGAAATTAATATATTTTAATATTTTAAAAAATTCAAATTGTGCCCTCTCCCTCGCTTATAAAAAGACACCACCTATCCTTTATTATCCAAAATTAAAGAGACTATTATATTGGTCAATACCTACCCTAATAATTTAATAAAAAACATTCCCAAATCATAAATGTCTTAATTAGATCATAATACCATCCTATAAATTTTTTAGGTATAAACCTAAGGTGGTTTCCTGAAGAAGATGTATAGTTCTTAACTGAGTGTTTTTTTATTTCTTATTATACCTACTTCAAACATATTCTAAACATTGTGATATAATAAAATCAGTATCTAAAATATAATAAAATTTTATTATGTTTATGGTATAATCCTTTTTCATATAATTATCATTCCATTTGAAAAATAAAACATCTTTGGTGCGTACATGCGGACTACTACTTCAATGTCTTTCATTTTTCATAACCGGATCTTATGGTTTATCTTAAATATTGATAAAAATAAAATAATATTATATATATGATATTTAAATCGTAATAATTATTATTAAAATACAATATTTCATTTAACTTCTTTCCCTTCCATCCATTAAAAAATTATAATGTCACTCTTGTATATGTGTAGACTACCACCTCTATGAAGTAATGTGATACATTAATCAGGTATTCCTATAAATAATGATTATAAATATGTAAATAATAAATATATATTATATTTATATATATATTATCATTATATAGATCATAGAACCTTGATCAATAAGCAAGGACTGAAACTACCGAACCAAAACTTGCATGAAAAACAAAATAGTTAACACTCATAAATGAAGAATTTAATAAATAATTATTAATAAAAGAGTATACATATGTCATAAGTGGATTATATATATGAAATTATAAGTGTTTATATGGTTCTTTTATAGTGGTATAAAAAATTTAAATTTATTATACATGAGTTTAAAATCACTTACGAAGTACATTAGACCTAGGGTAAGGGTTTATTTCACAATCTCATCCTTATTCGAGATTATTTATGATTAAGTTGGGGGAATTATATTATATTTTCTATATAAAACCCATATATTTTATTATACTTTGGTTATTTTTGGTGTTTTTATGTATTATTTCAAAATTTCCTTATTTTTTAACTCAAAATATCATATGAATGTTTTTAAGGAAAATCGAATTTATTTTTCTATTTAATCGGGAATTGTTTTCATCTATTTATATATTTTCATGAATGTTTTTAATATTCTAAAATGATTTATTAAATAAATTTTACCTATGTTTTACTTTCAATAAAAAAAATTAGAAGGGTCATCATGTCATTTTCTAAATGAGGTACTTTTTACTAGAGGTGTGAATTAAATATCTGTTTTCACGATTACTGCCCGAATGAATTTTCCCCCAATAATGAGTATTCATTGCATTTAATTTTTCATTACAAGTTCCCTTGGCTATTTTAAAATATTTTTTACCCAATGTTCTGTAAATGTTAATATTTTAAAAATTTTATTTTGAAATGGAAAGGGTATTTTCCACAGTAAACATTCTAGTGATATTTTAAAAGTATTTTCATATATGTTGACATCATTTGATAAATATTATGCTTTAATGAGGATATAATCAAATGTTACTATCCATGTTATTATCCTAGATGATTTATAATCATGTTGTAATATTTTTTGATTGGGGAAAACATTAACATTTTTATGCTAGTTTTTCAATATGAATGCCAACATTGATTATGTATTGAATTGTTATTCGTCCATTTCATATAATGAATGCATTGAACTTAGTAAGTGATGGGAATGACTCATTATAACCCCTTGATTCATTAGTAGGTCTCATGATACAAAAAAAGTGGGTATTTTTTGTCATGACCCGTCCCTTGGGGCCCATGTCGTGACTACCCAAAACCTGCCTTCCATAGGCCAATGGCTAGAGACTAGTACTGGAAAGGCATATCCCTAAAACCAGGAAGGTATTTCCTTTAAACCTGTAAACTCACACAAACCAATAACATAGAAAGACACAAGCACAAAGTAAACTATATAGTAAATAGGGTGTGTGCAGTATGTAAAGGGGCCAGAATACAAGCCTGACTAGAAAGTACAAATAAAATTGGAAACAACTCATGTGAACACCCACCAAGGATCCTACCAAAAGGGTAGGTATAGCTCTCGTACGGTCGTCTCTGTAGTACATCTCGTCTAATAGTCCACCTCTGAGCAGCCTCCAATCCTGGCACCCTCAGCCTCGATCAATGTTGTTTGTCATCTACATAAGACACAACAAGGTGCGGGTTTAGCCCGTGTAGTGGTGAGTATAACAATACTCAGTAGGGACATCGAGATCCCCGAAGGTCTCCCATAATCCAAAATGGATAAACCACAAAGAAAGAACTCAATCTAAAATAATGAATCAATAGTCATCAACACTTATTAGGTATATGCCCATACATATACCTAACTTATCAATTTATACCCATCTCACACGCGAGGGAAGAATACCACAAAGTTAACACCACGAAGGTAGAAGTACCACACAGGTAATACCACGTAGATTGAAGTACCACACAGGTAACACCATGAAGGTATGTACCAAAAAGTTAATGCCACATAGAAGAATACCATGACGGTATCACCATATAGACGTGTACCACAAAGGTAAAGACTCAGCTCACACCAAGTATAACTTATGTGCGGAAGTATAAAAGATTAGTTGTATTGCTAGATCATCTTACTTCGTCGAGAAGCTCTGTTGTTGACCCACACAGGATCAAAGATGACCCACACAGGATCTAAAAATGAACCACATAGGATTTTAAGATTAATGACACAAGATTGGTATGCATTGACCCATACAGGATCGCTGAGCACTGACCCACATAGGATCCAAAGATGACCCACATAGGATCTTGAGATTCTTCAAGTACAGCCAGCCCCATAGTTCCTGCACCAAACATGCTCAATTCCAAGAGTTTTCGCCTCTCAATACATTGGTTAATACTTCAACATCCATGAATTCCCATAAAGAAGTATCTCAAAGGGCCGCCACGTCATAAGCGTCCCAACACAATAGAAGGCGCGTCAATCGGATGCCCGATCAGTAAGTTATTAGTGTTTCTGTTCTGAGGGCACAGTTAGATTCAGGTTTGATCCAACCCGACTATACTCCAACTTTATCCAAAACTCAAGTGGATTATACCAAAAGGTCTGTCTCAATCCAAGGATCCTAGTTCCATTGATGGTTTGTCAAACAGACGCCTGGTTCTCAAGATATGGCCAAAAAGGCGTATCTGGGTCCAGATGGGCCCGGGTCCGGTCCGACCCGGTCTAGGTCTGGCACATATGGTATGGGATGCGGTGGGCCCGACCAAATAGGCTATGGTGGGCCCGGCCCACTGGGCCGCGTTTCGGTCCGACCCACAAAGGGGGTGGCCCAGCCTGCGCTGGGCGCGACCCGCCGGGTGCGGCCCACTCGGCTGGGTGCGGTCCGCTCGGCTGGGTGTAGTATGCCCAGCTAGGTGTGGTCCACCATGGCGGGGACCTCCCCAGCCACACCAGGGGGAGGCACCCCCAGTATTCCGAATGGTCCATTGGATCCTTTGGCTTCATCCAACCCGGTGACACCAAGTGGCGCCGCCTACTGGATTGCGGGACCTGCCAGAGGGGTCCCGCTCGGCATGACACAACTGGCCAGAAGACCGGCCAGCTCTCCTCCCAACAGCGCGATGGTGTCTCTATCCTCCCATGGTCGGTCATGTGCCGGCTACCCTCAGGGTGCACCACCCCAGCTAAGCAGTCGCGACCCCTCTCCTCTATCGGGGGCACAGACGCATTCTGCCCTACCTCCACCCGGCCGACCGGCGTGCCGGCCACCGTCCCCTTCTCTACCGTGGCTGAAGGGCTGCGACCTCCTCTGTTACTAGTGGCGTGGATGTGTGCCACCCCGGTTCCACATGGCCAGCTGGCATGCAGGCTTCCATCCTCCTCCTCCACCTGCTCGAACCACAGTTGGCCGGTTACCGGCCACCCTCCTCTTCTTCAGGTCACCGCAGCTTCGTTCTAAACCTAAAAAATATGATGACCGAATATTCGTGATGTTTGGGTCGATATCTTCACATCCATATGTTTCTATCAACAAAATATTGTGTTTTTAGCATGCTTAATTATTTGGCGTTGAAGAACGCACGAAGAATGCGTGAAGAACAAATAGAAAAATCATGGTATTTTGGCGGATCGATGACTGTGTTTCTTTGGCCATCGTCACTGATAATCGAGAATATGAAGAATCAACAAAAATATAATTATCATGTCTCAAAATAATCCCCCTATCTCGTTCGCTCGTTGGAGTTGGTGTGAGGAAGAAGATGAAGACGCTGACATTCGTCGCTCCGGCAACATGCTCCCGATCCGAGCTCCGGCATCGTCCTCATCAGAGGTTCGTTCTTTGTTGGAGGAGGTTCTTCGTTAGAGGATACTCTTCCAAAGGCTCTCCCAATTCTCCTCTTTTTCAATGATTCCCCACCACAAGAGGTGAGGAGCCAACTTTTATTGGGTTAATTTTATTAATTCAATTAATGTTGGAACATTAATTGGTGGAATTCTAAGGGTTTCGTCACATAAAGGGGAGTTCAGGTGGTCCCCACCACTAAGATTCAAAATGGAGGTTTCAAAAAAGAAAAATAAAAAAGTTATTTATTTTATTTTTCTTCTCCCACAAAAATACAAAAAACTATCTTCCACCCTCAACATACTACGGTCGAGGTGAAGGTCTTTTTAAGAGAATATCAGTGTTGTGAGTTCAATGGTGTCTTCATATTTCAATTCTGAGAACCAGTTCAAAAGTTACAAAACACCACTCATGCGTTCACTAAATATAGTTGAAACAAATTTCAGAAATTAATTTCAGGCACATCGGGTGTAACACCCCAAGCTTCCAAAGTATTTTTCCCTTTGGATAATGCAATAGCTTGCATTGTACGCAACTTTGAGATTTTAACACATCGCGACCAGCCAAACTAGCCATTATGAATAGTAATACCCACTTTTTGAAATTTTATAAATTTTAACTTTCAAAATGGACTTCATTTCTAGGATTAGAATATCGAAATTATCTTAGGGTGAATTTTTGGTATTTTTCTGAAAAAATTCAGTTTTTGATGAATAGTGAAAAATACTAATTTTTAAATAAAAACAACTTTTTTAATAAAAAGTTTTTATAGTGATAAATTATACTATTAAGTGGGTTTTAAATATAATTATATTATATTTTTACCATTTAATCCAATGTTGGTCATTGGATTTAATTTCACACTTAAACTGGACATAAGCAAGTGTCAATCTTTTGATAGTTATTATTTCATAAAAACACGTTTTTTTGTTTTGACAACAGGAATTAATTTTAAATTAATTTCTTCTACTTCTTTGATTTTAATTTAGAAAAATTGATTCCATATTTAGAATCAGGAGGTCCAAATTGTATAAATAGGTAACTTTTATATTTTGACATTCGGAATAATTACTTCTGTAAATATTTTATTTACCATGGTTAAAGGGTAAATCCGGTAAATAAAGGTAAAAAAATAATATTATAATAATATTAAATTACCCTAACACATGTCCTAACCCTATTGGATGATACATGTCCGACCATGGACGTCCTTGGGTCGATTTTGGGACCCCATGGAGCCACTTGTAAGTGATAATGACACTTTATATTAATTAAGTTAAAGTAAATACAAAAATGACATAAGCATATATCTTTTAGTAAAATAATTTTTACATAGGGTTATATATGTTATATATTTGAATATAAATATTAAATATAAAGACAAAAATATTTCCTACATAATGGTTTTTTATTTATAATTTTTAGATATTATATAATTTAATTTATTTATGACACAATGATGATGCAGTAATTAACTTATTAATGAAATATTAAAATAATTGATATTATAAATACCAAAATAAATGTAATTTGATAATTTTAATGAATTAAACTAATTTTATAGGTTTATATTACATGTTATATTTAATTAAATAATTTTTTTTCGAAGTAATAATGCTGTTATGAATTTAGCAAAAACAAAATACCAAATAGTGTCAAAATTGACATAAAAGAGTTTTAAAAAAAATATTATATTATTAATTGGTATTTTATTCCAAAAAATATAAGGTTTGGACAAATGGATTAAATAATATTATATATTTCATTAATGAACCACTTGGGGTTCTCTTGGATGTTTATAGTACGTTTATTAACCATATAATACAAAAATACAAAGAGACATGGTAAATGTCAAACTATTTAACTAAGAGTTAAATCTAGAAGATAGGGTTAATATAGTGACCCAAACCTATCTAAAACCTATTTTATGAGTAGTTTTAGACCCATACCCACCTTATCCATTAAATAATTCATTTTTGAGCCATTATAAACCGAAAATTATTTTATTATAAAATAATATTTCAATCTTTTCCTAAGGTGCCCCTCACCCCTCTTGTAAAAGTGCACTTCCCCTTATCTCAAATTAACACCTTAAAAGCCATTTTCCTCAGACAACCCTGACAAAAATATCCTCCCAACTATACTCCTTTAATTCTAGAGGCATTTCTTTAGTCATAAAGCCAACCTAAGGAGCCCTTTTGATCAAATCAAAAGAAAGAACCTGAAGAAGAGGTAAATATTTCATCACCTCTTTCAAGTTCCTTTCTTCTTACACTTCCTCTTTCTTTGTTGTTTCCATTCTTAAATAATAACTCAAGTTTTTTATATATACTATGATATTATTATAAATATGGTACAACCATATTCATTATTCTATCCATCCTTTGAATGAAATGTCACCATACGTGTGTACGTACGACTTACCGTCTCTGCGTCGTGGTGTAGTTGTTATTAAAAACATTATTATTTGGATGGATATAATAATGATGTATAATTGTTGTAAATAATAAATATAAAATTACAATGATTCTTTCTATATGATATACCATCCAATTATATATTATTTTAATATCAAAATAATTATATTGTCGCTCGTGCGTACGTATGGATTACCGTCTCCACGAACGCGATGAGATTCATTCCCCATCGTATACAATCAAGACTAATTTTCATATGATGATTAGAAATAAAGTTTAAAGAATTAATATCATTCTTAATATGAATAAGGTACATCCTATCCATAACAAACATTACTTACGTAACAAAGCATATAAAGGAAAATGAATCAGTTAACACCCGAAACGACAATAATACTAAAATATTATTAACAAAGAAATATTAGAAGGTCATATATGATATCATATTAATGTATATAGTTCTTGAATAATTTAATAACAATTATTTAACCATTATATAGGAGTTTAACCTACCCTATACCAAGTAAAAGTACATGGTAATGGTTAATTCTACAATCTCTTTATTATCCGAGGTTGTTTTTACGTAAGTATCTACTAGGACCTCTTTATCATCCACATCCATGTTTCTTAAAAATGTATTTAAAAACGTTTTTACTATTTAATAGATAATGGGTTAAAGTCATTTATACCCTTATTTGAACTTATATGTTTTGAAAGTAATCTTTCAGTCATTTTCCAAAGAAGGTACTTTACGACATTTTAGACAAAATTAAGGTAAGAATGTCTTTTTTTAACTTATATGGCGAGTGCGGTTATTCTCCACCATTATAACATCGTCAAAGCTTCCCTTAAAATATTATAAGTATATTTTTATAATAAATGTTTTCTTTTATAATTATTTAACTTTAAATGATTTCAAAAAAAGAAAGAGATATTTCTCTCAAATAGTTTTGATTTCATCTATGTCAACATCCTTTGATGGATTTAATACTTATCTGAATTCGATTCATTATGATACAAATCATCCATATTGTATTGAAGGTTTTTTGATATTTTTTATTGTGGATGTGTTATTTTTATACCATTCATAGTTTATGGTTAATTTATTGACATTTCGTATGCTAGTTTTAATATGAATGTTTATGTTATATTTCAACCTTTTCATATGAGGAATGTATTGGACTTAGTATGTGACGGGTGGAGCCCGCTATATCTCCTCGATGCATCGGCAGGTCTCATGATACAACTAGATGTGGAATTGGATGAGGCCTTTCCCAATTTGATATATGGTTTTGGCTGAGGCCTTAATCATTTTTAGATGTCTTGGTCAAGGGCTTGACAAAATGTTTCAGAATGTTCGACATTATACATTACCTCATTATGAAAATAATATTGATGGTTCATGTAGTCATTCGACTAGTAGAATACCCATGATTATGTTTTATTATGACATTATTTACTAAACTCATATTCCTGAAATGAATGTGTTCATGTTTATTACTGGTAAAGGCATGTGTTTTCAATTATTCATCATGCTTAATATTTATGTTATCTTCTGCTGTATTGATTACCCTTAATGAGTGAGCTCACCCCTTTCTTATGTTTCATTTTCCCTGGATATGAAGAAGTTAATTATGAGTGACTTGTAGGCTTAATCTAGGAGGCTTGGATGTTTCTAATGGAATAAATTAGTGTTGTATTTCTTTTCAAGTTGTAAAGTTGAACGTATATTCAAATCTTGTTTCCAATAATACTAAACTGATTGGTATTTCGGGACATGGTTTCCTTGTGATCATGCCAATGTTATGTAATAATGTACCGACTCTAGGTAACTAGGGTCTAGGCGTTATAGTTCATATCAGAGTGAGGTTTAGTACAAACCTTGGAATCTAGATTTAGATAAACTCTGATTAGAGAACGTTACCCTGAGATAGACTTTGAGGATTAGTATATAATAACTTGCTATAATTTTGATATTGTAGATATTTTGTGAGTTTTCCAAGCAATAAATCCCTATCTAGATATGATCAGGTATAGGTGGCTCTGGAACAGATGTACCTAGGGGTAAAACCCAAAAAATCCGTTTTTAGCTAGACTTGAATGGGAACTGGTGCACGATAATGGGCCTTGTTGTACTCTTGGTTACGACACTCTTGGGGATATGCTTAGGAAAAATTCTCATTTTCATTACAAATCATTATTAAGGGTTTATGAGTATATACTTCCTCAAAGAAAATATTTTTATCATTATGGATTATATTCGTAAACAGTTCAGTTTATGTTAAGTGTTTTACAAGCTTGGAATTATATATTTTGATTCATAAACTAATCTAGTTTATGTCATTATTTAGAAATGACACCTAGTGGAAGGAATGTAAATCATATCAATGTACATCATCCATGTAGGGATTTCCCTCATACTGAATATAATTATTACGGAGCTGGTGATGAAACTAGTGTTGATCAGCTTATCACAATACTAGAACAACTCACACATGTTATGAATAATAACCTTACCCATATGGAGCACCCTGATCCACAATGCGAGGGATCAATGTTAGACCACTTCATGAGGAAACAACGACAAACATTCAATGAGAGTAAAAATCCATTAGTGGCTGAGCAATGGATAAATTCCCTAGAGAAAATATTTCATGCTTTGGAGAGTAGCGAAAGGGAAAAAGTTTTCATGGTAGTTTATCACCTCACTGGAGATGTTTATTAATGGTGGTCATTGACTCAAAACACAAAGGAAGATGAAGAAGTGTCCAGTATGGAATGTAGGGAGTTTAAATAACTTTTCTTAGAAAAATACTTTCCTCATGACCATCGAGTGGATATGGAAAGGCAATTTCTGAGTTTGAGGAAAAAAGAGGATGAGAATGTCGCAAAGTATGAAGATAACTTCACAAGGTTTGCAAGGAATGTTGCCAATTATATATGTAACCCAAGAAGTAAGATTTACTATTTCTTTGATGGGTTAAAACCATTTCCCCATCGATCACTAGTATCAAAATTCTTCTCATCATACGAAGATATTGTCTCGTGTGCTATCAAGACAGAAAAGGAATTATCTAAATCTTATGACTTTAAAGAAAGGAAAGAGAAGAAGAGATCTTCTGAACACTCTAAGAAAGGAAATAGGGAAACAGGGAAGAAGGTAAGAATTGAATTTTTACCCTGTGATAATTGTGGAAGGAAGAACCCTAGTGCCTGTCTAAAAGGAAAAGGTGTATGCTACAAATGTGGACAGAAAGGACATCTTGCTGGTGATTGTAAGGGAACGAAAGATGCTACCAATTTTCAATGCTACAATTGCGGGGATATTGGACATTATGCAAATGAATGTCCTAAGCATCTAGAAAACTTACCTCAAAAAAGGACAAGGGATCAAGGCTAAGCTTATGCAATCACTATTTCTGAGGTTGATGCTCCGAAAGATGTGGTGGCAGGTAATTTAATGGTTTCCTCAAGTTTTTCCAAGGATTTATTTGATTATGGATCATCTCATTGTTTCATATCTTCATAGTTTGCTAAGAAAATGAGATATTTTTAATTTGATTTAACGAGGGAGTTCTCAGTCAAAACTCTTAAGGGAAGTATCATTGCTACAAAGTTTTGTGAATAAGTTACCATTAGGGCATATAAATGTTATGTATATGCTGATCTCATCATCATACCCATGATTGAATTTGATATAATCCTCTATCTAGATTGGATTTTGGACCATGATGCAAAAATTTATTGTAATAAGGAGGTTACTATTTTTGATGACGATGATAATGAACACCTTATCTTTAGAGCAGAAATGTCACCACCTGATTCTTATCTAGACCCACCACCAGTATCTCAACTAAATTAAATTATTGGGGAGGAAGAGAATGAAATAACTGTGGGTGAGGAAAATAATGTTCCAATAGAGGATGTACCTATTGTGAAAGAGTATGTTGATGTATTTACAGAGGATTTACCTGGACATCCTCCAGAATGAGAAATTGAGTTTTCCATTGATTTAATTCCTAGTTCAAGGCCCATATCGATGACCCCTTATATAATGGACATTGTGGAATTAGTGTAACGAAAGAAACAACTAGAGGAATTGAGTAATGATGGATTTATTCTCCCTAGTGTTTCTCCATGGGGAGCCCCTGTTCTTTTTGTTAAGAAGAAAGATGGATCTATGAGGTTGTGTATTGACTACAGGGAGATCAATGCTATAACAATAAAGAACAAGTATCCCCTACCTCTCATTGATGATTTATTCGACCAACTTCATGGATTCCAGTATTTTTAAAAGATTGACCTTCGATCTAGATACCATCAGTTGTGCGTGAAGAAGGAATACATTATGAAGACAATATTTCAAATCAGGTATGAGAATTACGAGTTTACAATAATGTATTTTGGGTTGAGTAATGCACCCTATGTCTTCATGGATCTAATGAATAGGGTTTTCAAGGAATATCTTGATTAGTTTTTAGTGGTATTTATTGATGATATCTTGGTATACTCCAAGAGCTATGAAGATCATGAAAATCACTTGTGCATTATACTAAATACTCTTAGAAGAAATGAATTATATGGGAAGTTTAGCAAGTGTGAATTTAGGATTGAAGAGATTTATTTTCTAGGATATATTGTCTCTAAGGATAGAATCTCTATTTATCCTTCAAAGACCAAGGCAATCCAAGAATGTCCAGCACTGACGAGTATAACTAAGGTACGTAGTTTTATTGGTTTAGTAGATTATTATCGGCGTTTTGTCCAGAATTTTTCCTGATTGGTTAACCCATTAACCAAGCTCACACATAAAGGGGTTAAATTTGTTTGGACAAAAGAGTGTGAAGAATTCTTTGAAGAACTAAAGAGAATATTAGTCAATGCTCCTATATTGTCTCTACCTTTGGGGAATAATGGGTTTTTTATTTATAGTGATGCTTCAAAGAAAGGACTTGGTTGTGTCCTTATGTAAAATGATAGAGTTATTTCCTATGCATCATGATAGCTGAAAATTCATGAGCAAAACTATCCTTCTCATGATATTGAGTTAGCAATTATAATCTTTACTTTGATGATTTGGAGACACTATATATATGGTAAAAAATGTGAGATTTATACTGATCACAAGAGTTTGAAGTATATTTTCCCTCAGAAGGAAATCAACATGAGGCAAATGAGATGGCTTGAACTACTCAAGGATTATGATTGCACGATACACTACCACCCGAGGAAGGTAAATAAGGTGGCGGATGCTTTGAGTGGAAAGGATCATGGAGTTTTGAACAAGATGAGAGTTGAAAGGGATCCTATTTTCATGGATCTAGTAAATATGGATATAGAAATATCCATGGAAGGTGAAACATCAATGATTTTTCAAATGGTTTCCAAACCATATTTACTAGAAAGGAAAAAAGTTCTCAGGCTCATGATGAGGAATTTCAAAAGAAGATTAAATCTGTGAGTGATGGAAGATTGATCAACTTCGTATATGAAGATGTGATTTTGAAATTTGGGAAGAGACTTTGTATTCCCGATATACCTGATCTAAAAAGGTAATTGTTTGATGATGCTCATAGATCCAATTTCTCTATAAACCCTGGGAGCAGCAAGATGTATAGAGATTTGAAGGAATATTTTTGGTGGGACAACATGAAGAGCGAGATTACTAATTTTGTGTCAAGATGTATGGTTTGTCAACAAATGAATGCTGGAAGGAAACAACATGGAGGAGTCATGAAACCTCTTACCATACCTGAGTAGAAATGGGATAATATTACGATGGATTTGTCATGTGACTACCAAAGACTCCTAGAAGGAATGATGCAATATGGGTCATTGTTGATCGTCATACCAAGTCAGCACATTTTATAGCTATAAGAGAAGATTTACCACTTGAACATTTAGAAAAACTATATATTAACGAAGTTTTAAGACTTCATGGCGTACCCATGTCGATTGTTTCTGATCGTGATCCACGTTTTACATCAAGATTCTGGAAAAGTCTTTAGAAAGCCCTGGATACTGAACTTTGTTTGAGCACTGCCTACCAACCTCAAACTGATGGACAATCAGAATGGACTATTAAAACCTTAGAAGACATGTTGAGATCTTTCTCACATGACTTTCAAGGTAAGTGAGATCAATATTTACCTTTAGTATAATTTTCCTATAACAATATCTTCCATTCAAGTATTCAAATGGCACCATATGAAGCGTTATATGGAAACAGATGTCGTACACCAACTTGTTGGGATGATGTTGGTGAATGAAAACTCATAGGCCCAGAACTTATTGAAAAAATGATTGAAAAGGTAAAGGTAATCCAAACCCACATCAAAGCTACTCAATGTAGGCAGAATAGCTATGTTGATAACCAAAGAAAGGATTTGAAATTTCAGGTAGGAGATCATGTTTTTTTGAAGGTATATCCACGGAAGGAAATTATAAGATTCAGTAAGAAGGGTAAATTGATTCCTAGTTACATCAGAACTTTAAAAATTCTAGAACAAATTGGGGTTGTAGCTTACCATTTTTCAATGCCTCCAAGTCTCTCCAAAGTTCATGATGTGTTCCACGTATCACTATTGAGAAAATACAAGCCTAACCCAACACATGTACTTACCTATGAGGAATTAGAACTGGAAACTGATCTGTCTTATTGTGAAGAGCCAATCAAGGTTCTTGATATAGGATAACAAGTGTTGAGAAACCAGACGACTCGTCTTGTAAAAGTTCTATGGAGAAACCATAAAATGGAAGAGGCAATGTGGGAACCCGAGGAACTTATGATAAAGAACCACCCGAATATTTTTATGCAGTAATATTCTAGAAATTTCGAGGATGAAATTATTTAATGGAGGGGATAATGTAACACCCCAAGCTTCCACGATATGTTTCCCTTTGAATAATGCAATAGCTTGTGTTGTATGCAACTTCGAGATTCTAACACATCGCGACCAATCAAACTAGCCGTTATGAATAGTAATACCCATTTTTTGAAATTTTATCAATTTTATCTTTCAAAATGGACTTATTTTTGGGTTCAAAATATTGAAATTATCTTAGGGTGAATTTTTTTTATTTTTCTAAAAACATTCAGTTTTTGATGAATAGTGAAAAATACTAATTTTTAATTAAAAACAACTTCTTTAATCAAAATAATTTATAGTGATAAATTGTACTATTAAGGGGTTTTTAAGTATAATTAGATTATATTTTTACCATTTTAACCAACATTGGTCATTGGATGTAATTTCACATTTAAACTAGACATAAGCAAGTGTCAATCGTTTGATAGTTATTATTTCTTAAAAACACATTTTTTGTTTTGACACTAAGAATTAATTTTAAATTAATTTCTACCACTTATGTGTTTTTAATTTAGAAAAATGGATTCCATATTTATAATCAAGAGATCCAAATTGTGTAAATTGGTAACTTTTATTTTTTGACATTCTGAATAATTACTTTGGTAAATATTTTATTTACCATGGTTAAAGGGTAAATCTGGTAAATAAGGGTAAAAAATAATATTATAATAATATTAAATTACCATAACACATGTCCTAAACCTATTGGATGATACATTTCCGACCATGGTCATCCTTGGGTCGATTTTGGGACCCCATGGAGCCACTTGTAAGTGATAATGACACTTTATATTAATTAAGTTAAAGTAAATACAAAAATGACATAAGCATATATCTATTAGTAAAACAATTTTTACATAGGATTATATATGTTATATCTTAGACTATAAATATTCATTATAAAGATAAAAATATTTCCTACATAATGGTATTTATTTATAATTTTAAGACATAATATAATTTAATTTATTTATGACACAATGATGATGCAGTGATTACCTTATTAATGAAATATTAAAATAATTGATATTATAAATACCCAAATAAATATAATTTGAGACTTTTTATGAATTAAACTAATTTTATAGGTTAATATGACATGTTAGAGTTAATTAAATGAATTTTTTTTGAAGTAATAATGCTGTTATGAATTTAGCAAAAACAAAATACCAAATAGTGTCAAAATTGACATAAAAGAGTTTTAAAAAAATATTATATTATTAATAGTTATTCTATTCCTAAAATAATATGGATTGGCCAAATCACATAAATACTATTATATATGTCATTAATGGACCACTTGGGGTTCTCTTGTATGTTTATATTAAGTTTGTTAACCATATAATATAAAAATACAAAGAGACATGGTAAATGTCAAACTATTTAACTAAGAGTTAAATCTAGAAGATAAGGTTAGTATAGTGACACAAACCTATCTAAAACCTAATGGTTGAGTATTTTTAGACCCATACCCACCTTATCCTTTAAATAATTTATTTTGGTACCATTATAAACCGAAAGATATTTTATTATAAAATAATATTTCAATCTTTTCCTAAGGTACCCCTCACCCCTCTTATAAAAGGGAACTTCTCCTTATCTCAAATTAACACATTAAAATCCATTTGGATCGGACAAAACCTACCCAAATATCCTCCCAACTATACTACCTTCATCCTAGAGGCCTTCCTTTAGTCAGAAAGTCAACCTAAGGATCCCTTTTCCTCAAATCAAAAGAAAGAAACCGAAGAAGAGGTAAATATTTCATCACCTCTTTCAAGTTCCTTTCTTCTTACACTTCCTCTTTCTTTGTTGTTTCCATTATAAAATAATAACTCGAGTTTCTTCTATATACTATGATGTTATTATAAATATGGTACAACCATATTCATTATTCTATCCATCCTTTGAATGACATGTCACCATACGTGCGTACGTACGACTTACCGTCTCCACGTCGTGGTGTAGTTGTTATTCAAAACATTATTATTTGGATGGGTATAATAATGATGTATAATTGATGTAAATAATAAATATAACATGATAATTATTATGTATATATGATATACCATCCAATTATATATTATTTTAATATCAAAAGAATGATATTTCCGCTCGTGCGTATGTATGGATTACCGTCTCCATGAACGCGATGAGATTCATTCCCCATCATATCCATTCAAGACTAATTTTAATTTGATGATTAAAAACAACGTTTAAAGACTTAATATAATTATGAATATGAATAAGATACATCCTATCCATAACAAACATTACTTATGTAACAAAGAATATAATGAAAAACAAATCAGTTAACACCCAAAACGACGATAATACTAAAATATTATCAACAAATCAATATTAGAAGATCATATATGATATCATATTAATGTATATAGTTCTTTAATAATTTAATAACAATTATTTAACCATTATACAGGAGTTTAACCTACCCTAGACCAAGGAAAAGTACAAAGTAAGGGTTAATTCTACAATCTCTTTATTATCTGAGGTTGTTTTTACGTATGTATCTACTGGGACCTCTTTATCATCCACATCCATGTTTCTTAAAAATGTATTTCAAAACATTTTTACTATTTACTAGAAAATGGGTTAAATTAATTTATACCCTTATTTGAACTTATATGTTTTGAAAGGAATCTTTCAGTCTTTTTCCAAACAAGGTACTTTATGACCTTTTCGACAAAATTACGGTACAAATGTCTTTTTTTAACTTATACGATGGGTGTGGTTATTCTCCACTATTATAAAATCATCAAATATTCCCTTACAAGCTTATAATAATATTTTTAAAATAAATGTTTTCTTTTATAATTATGTAACTTTAAATGATTTCCAAAAAAGAAAGAGATATTTCTCTCAAATAGTATTGATTTCATCTATGTCAACATCCTTTGATGGATTTTATACTTGTTTGAAGTAGATTCATTATGATAAAAATCTTCTATATTGTATTGAAGGTTTTGTGATATGTTTGACTATGGATGTGTTATTTTTATACCATTCATTGTTTATGGTTAATGTATTGACATTTCGTATGCTTATTTTAATATGAATGTTTATGTTATATTTTAACCTTTTCATATGAGGAATGTATTGGACTTAGTAAGTGACGGGTGGAGCCCACTATAGATCCATGATGAATCAGTAGGTCTCATGATACAACTAGATGTGGAATTGGCTGAGGCCTTTCCCAATTTGATATATGGTTTTGGCTGAGGACTTAATCATTTTTTGACGTCTTGGTCGAGGCCTTGACAAAATGTTTCAGAATGTCTGGAATTATACATTCCCTTATTATGAAAATAATATTAATGGTTCATGTGGTTATTCGACTAGTATAATTCCCATGATTATGTTTTATTTTGGAATTATTTACTAAACTCATATTTTGTTATAAAAGTGTTCATGTTTATTACTGGTAGAGGCATGTGTTTTCAATTATTCATCATGCTTAATATTTATGTTATCTTCCGCTGTATTGCTTACCCTTACTGAGCGTTTGAGCTCACCCCTTTCTTATGTTTCATTTTCATAGGATATGAAGAGGTTAATTATGAGTGAATTATAGGCTTAATCTAGGAGGCTTGGATGTTTCTAACGGAATAAATTAGTGTTGTATTACTTTTCATGTTGTAATGTTGAACTTATGTATGAATCTTGTTTCCAATAATACTAAACTGATCAGTCTTTTGGGAAATGATTTCCTTGTGATCATGTCAATGTTATGTAATAATGCATCGACTCTGGGTATCTGGGGCTGGGGTGTTAAACCGGGCCTCAAAATTATGCGCCATCAATTTTTTCGGAGTCTTAATATTTCCGTATATAAAAAAATACAAGGAAAAATCCAGGTCTTTACATTCTCCCCACCTTAGGACTTTGCATCCCGGAAAGCCACAACACAAACTAAGGAAACAAGTGGGGGTACTGAGCGTGAATCTAAGCCTCCCGCTCCCATGTGCACTCATAGAGGTTTTCGTATTACCATAGTACGCGTACTAGAGGTATCGACTACCCACGAAAGACCCGCTCCTGTCGATCCTTAATCTTCACTAGAACCTCTGAAAACTTTTCCCCATCATCGATGCCAGATCTCCCTAATCAATGATGTGAAAAGGATCCTGTAGGTATATCCTCAGCTAGGATACGTGGAAAATGTCATGCACTTGGTGTAATTGAGGGGGAAGAGCTAAGTGGTATGCCACCTCACCAACTCTGCTGAGGACCTAATAGGGTTCGATGAACCTTGGAGATAACTTGTAGCCCCAGCCAAATCTCCGCAAACCTCATCGAGGTGAGACCCATATGAAGACATGGTCACCATCCTCAAACTCGAGAGGTCTCTATCTCCAGTCAGCATACGAATTATACTTGTTATGTCCAGTCTTCATCCACTCCTAGATGACTTGCACCTTCTCTGTGGAAGCCCATACCATCTTTGGTCCCATGAGTGTTGACTCCCCAGGGTCAGTCCAGCACAGAGGTGATTTGTAGGGTTGATCATAAAAAGCCTCTAATTGTGCCATACTAATGGTGGAGTGATAGTTGTTGTTGTATTCTAACTCCACCAAGGGAAAGTAATCCTCACAGCTGCGACCAAAACCAAGGACACAATCATGAAACATGTCCTCGAGGTTCTGAATGGTCTACTCTATCTGACCATCTGTCTGAGGATAGAAGGCGGTGATCAACCGAAGCTATGTCCCAAACGCCTCCTACAAACCCTTCTATATCCTAGAAGTAAAACAGGAATCATGATCAGACACAATCATAGATGGAACCCCATGAATCTGCATAATCTCATGCTCATAGAGGCATCCCAATCCCTCTACTAATCCCTACTCTCTGATAGGTAGGAAGTGGGCCAACTTGGTGAGTTAGTCAACGATCACCCATATAGAATCTTGACCCCTGGATGTGCGTGGAATTCCTGTCATGAATTCCATGGAAATTCTATCCCACTTCCACTCTGGCACCTCTAAGGGTTGAACTAAGCCTGCTGGAACCTGATGCGCTGTCTTCACTTAATGACAAGTGAGTCACCAAGAGACAAACTATGTCATTGATTTCTTCATTCCAAGACACCAGTTATGATGCATAAGATCTTGGTACATCTTTGCCACTCCCGGATGTACCTCTAGAGGGGACGTATGGAACTCCCTCACCTCTTCCTCAAGTAGCACCACTGGTACTATAGTACGCCCTCTGAAGAGGATAAAGTGCTCCCCAGCTTTAGAAAATCCATCAGGTGCCTTTCCTATGGATATATGATCATGTCGAACCTCACAGTCAGTGTCTCTAAGCTACGCCTCCTTGAATCACTGAAGGAGTGGGGGAGTGATTGTCATAGACTAAAGAGAAGATGTTCCATCTCGATCCACATAGAATATCTGAAAAGTGGCGAGCTGCTTCATCACCTCACTCAGCAACTATATACTAGATCTCTTGTTGAGTGAATCTGCTACTACATTCCCCTTTCCAGGAGTATAGACTATCTCGAAGTCATAGTCCTGGAGGAACTCAAGCCAATGTTTGCTATCTCAGGTTCAGGTCCTTGTAATAGAAGATATTCCTAAAACTCTTGTTATCAGAGTAGACTATAAAACATTCGCCCATAAAGTAATATCGCCACATCTTCAAGGCAAAGACCACTGCAACTAACTTTAGGTCATGGGTAGCGCAGTTCTTCTCATGTTGTCTCATCTGTCGAGAACCATACATGATCACTGTTCGTTCCTGTATTAGGAAACATCTGAGCCTCGTTCTTGATGTGTCGCATTAGACTACGTACCCAACACCCTCCTCCAGTAGCCTAAATATGGGGGCAATCGCCAGTCTCTACATTAGCTTCTGGAAACTCTGCTGGCATCTCTCCGACCACACAAAGGGTTTCCCCTTCTTTTTCAATGATGATAAGGGTGCCACAACTCTGAAAAAGTCAGGCAAAAACCTCCGTTATTAATCGACCAAACCCAGGAAACTTTGCACCTCCGTCACACTCCTGGGTGGCTCCCAAGAATGCATAGCCTCGATCTTCACTATATACACTGTAACTCTAACCTCTGAGATGATGCATCCTAGAAAGTGGACCTCTTAGATCCAGAACTGGCACTTTGAGATCTTACTATAAAGCTAGTGTTCTTAAAGTGTGTCTAGAACTATCTATAGATGATAGGAATGATCCTCCTCTATATCTGAGTATATTAATATGTCATTGATGAAGACTACCACAAAGTGATCGAGGTATGGTCGGAAGATCCTATTCATGAGTCCCATGAAATTTTTTGGGTCGTTGGTCACACTGAATGGCATAACCAAGAACACATAGTGGCCATAACGATATCTGAAGGCCGTATTCTACACATCCTCATCTCGTACCCTATACTGGTGATAGCCTGATTTGAGGTCTATCTTCAAAAACCACTATGATCCCTTCAGCTAATCAAAGAGATCATCAATCCTCAGAAGTGGGTACTTGTTCTTCATGGTCACTAGGTTCAGGTGCTATTAATCCACACAGAGTCTCAAACTCCCATCCACCTTCTTGGAGAAAAAAATCGAGGCTTCGCAAGGTGAAACACTAATCCTAATGAACCCCTTGCTCTGCAAGTCCCCCATCTGTACTCGTAGCTCTCTAAGCTCTGTGGGAGCCATCCGATATGCTGGTGTAGATATCGGTGTCATCCCAGGGTAAAAGTTGATATAAAATTCCACCTCTCTATGAGGAGATATACCTGGAACATCATCAGGGAAAACATCAGTGTACTAGTCCACTGCTACAAAATATCTCAGACTCTCAACATCAACTGCCCCTAGGGTAAGGCTTTCCAACTGATGTGTGATTAGCTGAACCCTCCTCTAGGTAAGTCTGTCCTATGCTGCAAAGGTTCTCTTCTCGCCGGTGAAGGAAAACCTGGTCCCAACCTCATGGAAACACCTTACATTGTTCCTAATATAGTCTATTTGATCATGGATTATAGATAAACAATCCATACCCAAGATGACATCGTAAGGCCTCGACGCTGCTACTAGAAGATCGCAGCTGAAGCTCTCACCTCCTAGAGTAAGCACACACTACTGGAACCAGTGTGTAATTGTTAAATCCTCTCCCGAAGGAGTCTCTAGCCAAAAGGATCGAGCCAACATCTCCACCGGAATCTCCAAGATCTGAACGAGGACGGTGACAATAAAAGAGTGACTAGAACCTGTGTCTTTAAGTGCTTTAGCTAAGGTGGAGTAGACACAGATCGTACCTAGAATCATCTCCAGAGCATCATGGTCGTAGGCCTCTGCTTCCTGGAGCTGAGCTCATCCATATCCACCCATTCCCTATGGTCAGGGTGGACCACCTGGTGGTGGTGTCGTTAGTACCTCGTATCACCTCCCACCGCATGTTGCACGGCTATATCCTTTTCCACGTCCGCCTCTTTCCTGCAGACTTCCTCGATCAAATATTCTTCTCTAGCCAAGCGGTCCTTAGACCATCTATTGGTTGTCTGTATGGCATGTCGGGAAATCATGAGCTATGTGACCCTGCCCGCCGCATGAGTAACACTACTTGATCCTCACCTATCCTGCTTTGTCTCGAGAGCCTCATAAAATCGACCTTGTATCCTGCAGTCTTCCCCCTGTAGTTCTAGTCCTCTTGGACCTCTGCATCATCTATCTGTTTCCAGATACATATGAATCCACTACGTGATGTCTGGTGGTGGGTCTCACTGCCGATAACTGCTTAGAAAGGAAACTATCCACTAAGAGTGCTTGTTCTAATACCACACCTACGTCGGGATGCTGAGAGAAATCATCAAAGCTCTTATCTACCGTCTGAGCCCCTACTCAAAGTTCTGGGCCCAGAAGAAAGGGTCCCACACCATGTTTGTGGAGTATCATGAAAGTTCGATTAATCTCGCTGAATACTAAGCCACAGTTATGCTTCCATGTGGAAAGTGGAGAAGCTCTTGTACACGCATAGAGCGTATGGAAGCTGGGACAAACACTGCCCTAAAAAGGATCTCGAAGTCCACCTTGATGAGAGTGACCTCATTATGAACCTGGAGCATCAAGATCCACCATCTTCCCTCTGCTTCCAAAAGAAGACTAATGGCAAAGAACACCATTAGATCAGCTGGTGTCCCTACTAGTCAAAAAACTCTAAACACAGCCTCCAGCCAGTCATCAGCCGCCTGTGGATCCGTGTCGCCCAAGAACCATGGTGGCCTATAGTGCTGAAACTCGTGCAATTACCTCAATCAATATGCACCCTATGCTACTGGGGCTGGTGGCATCGGCTTCCCAATGGGTAGTGGTGTTGTTGGTACACCACCCGATGGTACACCTGCCGAAAGGGGGCCCTGCACTAAAGCCTCATCGCTCAGTGGGCTATCATCACATACTCTACCTAGAACCCTGGATGGCTGTCTGCATGGAGGAATCCTAAAAAGAAACAAGTGCACCATGGTTATTAAGTTATACCTAGTGAAATGACTCAAAATGATCACAAAGAAAACCTTTCACAAACACACACACACAATCAGTGTTTTCATGCACTGAGTCAGAAATCAGAATTCAAGGTCCTGGTGTATGGATACATCAGCCGCCACACCAACACTGGATTCCCCAAACTGAAAACCACACTCATAACACTTAACACTATTGTCGATTAAAATATTAGAGTCCAAGATTTTCGGTAGAACCGACTTCTCTTATACCAATTTGTCACGACCCATCCCCCAGGGCCCATGTTGTGACTACCACAAAACCGCCTTCCATAGGCCAGGGGATGGCCACTAGTACAGAAAATGCATATCCCTAAAACTGAGAAGGCATTGCCTTTAAACCTATAAACTCACATAAACAAAGCACACATCAAGACACAAGCACACAGTAAACTACATAGTAAGCAGGGTGTGTACAGCAAGTAAAGGGTCCAGAATACAAGGCCAACTAAAAAGTACAAGTAAAACTAGAAATAGATCCTGTGAAAACCCACCAAGGATCCTACCTGAAGGGTATGTACAACTCTAGTACGATCATATCTATAGTACGTCTCATATAATAGTCTACCTCAGAGCAGCCTCCAATCCTAGAACCCTCAGCCTCGATCAATGTTGTCCTTCATCTGCATAAGTCATAACAAGGTGGGGGTGTAGCCTATGCAGGGGTGAGTATAACAATACTCAGTAGGGACCCCGAGACCCCCGAAGGTCTCCCAGAATACACAAAGGATAAACCAAAAAGCAATACCTCAATCTAAAAGCACGAAGCAATAGTCATCAACACTACTTAGGTATATGCCCATACATATACCTAAGTTATCAATATATACTCAACTCACATGCAAGGAAAGAATAACACAAAGGTAACACCACTAAGGTAGAAGTACCACACTGGTAACACCATGAAGATATACGTACCACACAGGTAACACCACGAAGTTAATTACCACAAAGGTAACGCCACACAGAAGAATACCATGAAGGTATCATCACACAGATGTGTACCACAAAGGTAAAGAATCATCTCACACCAGGTATAACTGATGTGCGGAATTATAGATTATTATCTATATTGATAGATTATCTTACTTCATTGAGAAGCCCTGCTGTTGACCCACATAGGATCAAAGATGTCCCACACAGGATCTGAAAATGACCAACATAGGATCTGGAGATGAATGACACGGGATTGGTATGCACTGACCCATACAGGATCGCTAAGTACTGACCCACATAGGATCCAAAGATGAACCACATAGGTTCTAGAGATTCTTCAAGTATAGCCAGCCACAGGGTTCCCGTACTAAGAATGCTCGATTCCAGAATGTTCCACCTCTTAAGACATCAGTCAATAATTCAGCTACCACGAAGTCCTACAAAAAGTATCTCAAAGGACCTTCACATCATAAGGGTCCCAACACAATAGACGGCGCGTCAATCGGACACCTGGTCTATAAGTTATTAGCATTTCTATTCTGAGGGCCCGGTTAGAATCAGGTTTGATCCAACCCAGCCGTACTCTAACTTTATCCAAAAATAAAGTGGAGTATACCAGAAGGTCCATCTCGATCCAAGGATCCCAGTGTTGTAGACGGTTCGTCAAACGGATGTTTGGTTCTCAAGATATGGCCAAAAAGGCGTATCTGGGTCTAGATGGGTCCGGGTCCGGTCCGACCCAGCCTGGGCCAATCTGACCCGGTCCAAATATGGTCCACAGAGGAAGCGGCCCGGCCCGTGTTGGGCGTGGCCCGCTGGGTGCGGCCCGTTCGGCTGGGTGCGGTCCCCCCGGTTGGGTGCGGTTTGCCCGGTTGGGTGCGGTTCGCCGTGGCGGGCCCCACCCTAGCCGCACCGGGGGGAGGCACCCCCCAGTATTCCAAACAGTCCATTGGAATATTCGGATTCATCCAACCTGGTGATGCCAAGTGGCGTCGCCTGCTCTCTTGCTGGGCACACCGGAGGGGTCTCGCTTGAAGTAACGCGGCCGGCCGGAAGACCGGTCGACACTCTTCTGAGCAGCGCGACGGTGCCACTATCCTCCCACGACCGCCCGGGTGTTGGACACCCTCTGGGTGAACCGCTGTGGCTAAGCAGCCGTGGCCCCTCTCCTCTACCGACGGCACGGACGCGCGCTGCCCTACCTCCAGGTGGTTGATCGGTGTGCCGACAGTCATCCCCTTCTCCACCGCGGCCGACGGGCTGCGTCATCCTCCGCTATCAGAGGCTTTTATGCACGTCGCCCTAGTTCCATGTGGTCGGCTGGCTTTCCGGCCACTATCCTCTTCTGCCACCTACTCGAACCGCGGCCAGCCGGTTTCCGGCCGCCCTCCTCTTCTGCAGGTCACCACAACTTTGTTATAAGCTTGAAAAATTTGACGACTGCATATTCGTGATCCTCGGGTTGAGATCTCCCCTTCCATATGTCGCACTCAACAAAACAATGTGTTTTTAGCACGCTTAATTAGTTTGCATTGAATATTGCACAAGGAACGTGTGAAGAAAAAATAGAAAAGATCATGGTATTTTGGCGGATCGATGACCGTGTTTATTTGGCCATCGTCATTGAGAATCTATAATATGAAGAATAAAAAAAAATATAATTATCATATCTCAAAATAAATTCCCTACCTCATTCTCTTGTTGGAGTTGGCATGTGGAAGAAGATGAAGACGCCAACGTTCGTCGCTCCCACAACATGATCTCGATCCGAGCTCTTGTTTCATCCTCATCGGAGGTTCGTTCTTCATTGGAGGAGATTCTTCATTAGAGGATTCTCTTCCAAAGGCTCTCCCAATTCTCCTCTTTTCCAACAATCCCCCACCACGAGAGGTGAGGATTCAAATTTAATTGAGTTAAGTTTATTAATTCAATTAATGTTGGCATATTAATTGGGGGAATTCTGAGGGGTTCCTAACATTAAAGAGGAGTTTGGGTGGTCCCCACCACTAAGATTCAAAAGGGAGGTTTCAAGAAAGAAAAATAAAAAAGTTATTTATTTTATTTTTATTCTCCCACGAAAATTAGAAAAACTATCTTCCACCCTCGACCTACTGCAGTCGAGGTGAAGCTCTCCTTAAGCGAATATCAAAGCTGTGAGTTCAATGGTGTCCTCATATTTCAATTCCGAGCACCGGTTCAAAAGTTACAAAACACCACTCATGCGTTCACTGAACGTACCCAAAACAAAGTTTATAAATTCATTCTAGCCACACAGGGCCTCAAAATCACACGCCGTCAATTTTCGCGGACTCGTAATATTTCCATATATAAAAAAAATTACGTGGAAAAATCTGGGACTTCGCATTTTTCATATTCACGACCTATTTATGTATGATGTCTTTGCACAAGGACTTGACGATAAGATTATAATTTCTGAAATTATGAATTCTATTTTTATAAAACTAATTATTCTTATCTATATTATTATTTATGTTGTTATGTCATCCATGTATATATTCCTCTTTTATAATATTAGTTACATAGAATATTTGATTATTGTTTATCTCTACTATATAATTCATGCTTTATTTATTCTATGATAGATTCTGTTATAATCTTTCCCTTAACGAGTATTTGATCTTACCCTTTACTATGCTTTTGTTTCCCCGGGATACTATGAAAGGATATATGAATGATTTCAAGGGTTTACTTGAGGAAATAATAAATTCCTCACTATAATTTTTATGTTGTATTACATGTTTTTATATGTAATGTGAGAATCATGTATGTATCTACTCTTGAAAGACTACTAAACTATTCGATCCTTTAGGATGTGATTTGTTGAATTTTGTGCCAATGTAGTAAAATAACCACCATCTTTGGGTAATTGGAGTAATGGTGTTACATATGATCTCAACAAAATTATTATGTATTTCTTAGGAAATTACTGCTTGAATCATCTCATGATCTACATAAATATATTTTTTATAAATTCCATGACCCCACAAATTTTAATTCTTATATCTAGAATTGGCAGTTAGATAATTTGGAATACAAGCGATGCTCCCTCAATGTATTCACAAAAATATCAAAATTATTTCCATAATCCACCCTTGACTTGGTGTAAACCATGACATCATCCACCAACACTAAAAAAAAGTGGCATGGTATTTGTGGAATATGAAGTTTATTAAATCAATAAATACTGAAGGAGAATTAATAATATTAAATGGTATAACTAGTCTTTTATAATTTCCATACATTCTCTTGAAAGCTGTTTTAGTAATATCCACTTCCTTCACCTTAAAATTATGGTATCCAGACCTGAAGATGATTTCTAAAAACCACCTCACTCCCCTAAGTTGATCAAATAGATCATCAATCTAAGGAAACATGTATTTTTTTTGATAGCCACCTAGTTGAGCTTCATATTTTCTATACAAATTCTGATACTTATATACCTCGTCTCTCTAAAGAGGACTAGTTTCACTCATGGTTATATTCTAAGATGTATGAATCACATTCCCTTGATAACATCAAGATAGAATTTCAATTTCTTCAGCTAGATCATTTAATGACATTTGATATGATGAAAATAAATGTGGATTTTCCCTAGAAGTAGTTTTATAGAGAATTAAACTTCCCAATTCAGTTACAACCTAAATAAATCATCAAGAAAACCTCAAGATACCTATATACCACCATAATAAACTAGAAAATTGAAATATATACAATGACATAAAAGTGTTTCTTGGATATTGATATTATATATTTAATCATGATTTGAAGTTACTCTAATTATTGGGTTTTCACTAAAAAATACACAATTTTCATTCAATGTACATGTTTTGATCATAAAAATATATAAAAATCATTGTTCAAATTCATCTAATTATAATATAGTTTGATAAATTATTCATAAATTTTACCATACTGATCTAAATTGTGTGGTTTCTATTTTTTGGGGTTCATGATTCCATTTACTATAAATCATTCAACTAACACCTTGCCTACTTTGGCCATCTGATGGTCTATATAGACAACACAATATGGACCAATTAATATGTCAATAAAACTATATACAATAAAATATTTTATTTTTTTGATAAATATTGAATCCAAAATATTAATAAATTTTACCAAAGATCCATTGATATTCCAAACATCATTTTATTAAAATTTTAAGTCCCACTTTAACCTATATGGGGACCAATCCATCAAAAATCCATCCCATAATTCTAATAACTTTTTTAACATCCTAACATTCATGAATTTTCTCACAATTATCTCCCCAAATTATATTGAAATTTTATGAGTAGAAAGTAAAGAAAAATTATAAAAACTTTTTCAAGGATTTGGTTTCTATATAGTAGCATCCTCCTGGAATAAAACGCATCCACATTTATTATATAAAAAATAAGGGATAAAAGTCCATGGTTTAAGAAAAACAAACATTTATTTGTCTCTAAAAGTAAAATGGACATAAAATTTAGGGGATAGAATATCAACATCCATATCTAAAACTCATAAGATGACAATTTTCCAAGATAATATTTCATTTATAGTAAAAACAATTTGGCTAACTATCTAGACAAAATTAGATGGAAACCATCCCTCCACATTGGGATATAAATGAATGCCACTCTTCTCCTTGAAATAGGCTGTAAATTCAAAATTCAAAGAGGATACATTGGAACCACCAAGCCTTTCCAAAGGTATAACATGACCTTCCATTCATTGGTTTTTACCAGAGAAACTTCTCTTCCTTCTTTCTTTTCCATATTCTTCTCCTTATTTCTTTTCTTACAATTTTATTATTATAATTATAATTTATTATTAATTAAATTTTTATCTTATTATCTCTTATTTTTCTAAATTTTTTAGTTTTAATTTATCTTAATATGATAGATACAATTATTTTTGACACCCTTTCCTCAACCCCATTTTATGTTCTTGCAAATGAAATTTCTTCATATTTCATTTGTGTGTGTGTGTGCTCAAAACCACTTATATTATCCTGTTACTTTTATTTTTCTTTTTTATCTCAACATTATGAAATAAAAAACCAAATTATTAACCACCAAAATGTATGATTAATTCTCCAATTTGGGTGACTCATAACTTGGGGAAGTTAAGTGTTTGAGAGATTTTTCTCAATTAATATTCTTGAAATTGACATTTTGTATATTAAATTAGTGATTTAATTAATTAATGAAACGTATTATTTGATATATGGATTCCATAGACTATTAAAACCAAAAATACACCTGGTTTTATGAAATATTGATAATTCTATAAATAATAATTAATTAAAATTAAAACCCTGGTTGAGGTTTTGATTAATGTTTTAACATTTGGGAATCCAACTAAAATAGTCTTGTTAAGGGGATGTTGATTTAATGTAATATTTTATAAAACTTGGTGATATCATAATCTAGTGTACCAAATAATAAAATCACCCATAGTACATATCAATCTTTTAACTTAAATTCACCCATTAATCATTTTACATAAGCTCTATAAATAAATAAACCCCCCTCTCAGAAGACAAAAGAAAACAATTGATTCAAAAAACATAATACCACCATTGAGGATTTGACCCCGAGTGCCACTATAAAAAATATTGTAGATCATCGAACCTCTGATGATTGATATGAGACAATATTATATGATTAAAATAGCGTCATTTATGGATGTTTATATAATGATTTTTTTCTTTATTGTCTTCCAAAACAAAATTAAAAAATAAATAAAATCAATCAAAAAAATATATAAAATGGAAAGAAGAAAAAAGAAAAAAATTATTCCATAAATAATAAAAAAATGGAAAAAATTAAAGAAAAACCATTTTTCATATCCATTCCATACTTTTCAATTCAAAATAAAAAGTTAGAGTGCCTAAAATCACTGTAGTCTACCAAAAAATCCCTCATCTTTTCTGGATTTTGAATTTGAGAGAACGCTTCGCCAACTTAGTAAGACCATTTGGGATAACAAAAAAAATTAAAGACCCATTAGTTTTCTATTTAATTGATTTTGATATGTCCAATACTAGGTAAAAAAATATAAAAGAACTTGTTTCCCCTAATATGAATTGCCAACATTTAAGTATTCAATATCAAAACAAAGAGGTAGATTTTAAACTATAATTAGGTTTTATGGATATTTTTACTCATATCCATGGGATAACTGATGAGGATACTCACCTCTACCTCAAAATTTCCTAGTGGTATGATCTACCATGAATCCTAAATGAGTTTCTAATGAAAAAAATAAAACCAAGAAGAATTTCATTCTCCTTAGATGACTCTGCGAAGTGCTTGGATCTACTACCTCTATCCAGGTTCCATAAATCCTTATAATGACATTAGGTGGCTCTTTATAGATAAATTATTTCCCACTCGTCTAACCACCTATATTGAAAATGAAATTTGTGGTATCTATTGATTTTTAAATGAATAACTCCACAAATACTGGGTGAGGTTCAAAAAACTCATAGAAACTTTTATCCACCATAAAATATGTGAGAAAATCCTTATCAAATAATTCTATTTTGGGTTATTACCTATGGAGAAAAATATACTTGATTTAACAAGTGGTGGTGCACTTATAGACAAAACCCCCCATAACTACATGGAACCTAGAAAGCAACATGGGTATAAATAAACAACAATTTCACACATAAGAACTTTCTCAAGTAAAGAAATACCAATAGATTCAATATATAGAACTAAAAAATATGACTATGTGGATGAGTGATCTCGTTGGTTTTGTACGACAACTTGTGGTGGCTATCAAAGCTCCAACATCTTATTCTAAATAATCTTAATTCCTTAGACCTATACAAACTATGGTATCTATAACTCAAATTCTCATTTAATAGATACATGTATTCAATTATTGGATGACTAATCAGATTCATTTGTACTAATGGATATCAATGCAACATTTTCTCATTAAAACCCAAACCCTCAGTAACTAGGTTAGTTTGTTAGAAATTCTAACCAACCACACTATGATCCATTCTCTCCTACCTACAACCAAGGCTAGAATGACTATCTGAGTTTGAGATATAATAATTCTTTCTATTAACCCCCTCAACCCCCTCATCAAAGTCCATCCTAATTCCAATATGGTCAAGGAGAGAGTAACTTCTAGTATCCATATCCAATTGTTTCCCAACATCAAAAGAGAAATCCCTCTTCTCCTAGTTTCCACCATCCTAGTGATCTATCTCAATTCCCAAAATCATATAATAGATTTCACATAAACTCGAATAAAGGAAATCATAATATAGTAAATGTCTATTATTTTAAGAAATAATTGAAATATTCCATAGAAGATCTTAATTATTTCACCAATTCTATCCTAAAGAACATTGAAAATAAAATTGGCCAAATTGAATCCCACAAAATCCAGCAAAAACTATCCAATTATCTCATGCTCTTAGCTAAACCATTTCCCAAACCCAATGTTAATTTAAGTTCAATTTCACTTAGGTTAAGAAAAAAAATCTATTCTTTATGTTGAATCCTCTAAAGACCCTTACAATATTGATATGGAAATGAAAAAGTATAAAAAATAACCTGGATCCACTCCCTCACCTCCTTCCACCCCTTAATGAACCCAATTACTTTTTCTTAAGCTATATCTAAGACTAATAATCCCTTTACAATAGATTTTTAGATCCTTAACATGTTTAGACATGTGTAAGTTAACATTCCCCTCTTGGATTCTATTAAAAATTATTAATAATGAAATTTTTCTTAAGGAATTATACACCCATAAAATAATTATTAGGACCAGTGAAAATGTTTCTCCCAATAGTCCATTCCTATTAACTGCAAAGATCCTAGTAACTTTCGGTTGCTATGACAAATATTGAGTTCTAACATTTATTATTGACTCAAAAAACTAGGAGTATTAATAAATTTCATTCCCAAGTTTATATTTTCAAACCTTGGTCTAGGTCCCTTGCACCCAATGAGTGTAATTATCCAGTAATCCAATCAAAGCAATGGCAGTCCTATAGGAATAAATGAGGATGTTATTATTTGATTCAATGGTCCTATCTTACTAAATAATTCGTATGTACTTAACATAGAAGGTGATGCATTTTTTTAAATATCTCCTTTGATTCTTAGAAGACCTTTCCCCATGATAGTTAAAACCAAAATTGATGTCCATGCTTGCATCTTGTCCATAGAATTTGGTGGCCAACTGGTCAGGTTCAATATTTCTCAAGCCATGAGATAGCCATTATATAATCACTATTAATTCTCTATCCATGCCTATAAAAGTTTCTATTAGAGTGATTTGATATTTGAACCACCACATTCTTCCTATTTTAATGATATATTAGTTTGTAATATTTATTTCCTCTTTAACCATGTCATAAATAGAGAAGTTGATCTCAACCTTTAAAATATAAAATCCAAAGATCTAAAGGATCTTATAATATTTATAGAATCCCATTTTTCATTTGATCATTTCTGGTTCATATTAAATAGTATTTGGAATAATGATGCCAAAATAATTACAATTCCCTCTTTTGATCTCAGTTCAATTTCACTATATGTCAATGAACCAAATGAATTAAAACCTCATAACATAAACTTTAGGTATGCATTAATATTCCATAATCATTCATACCCTATTATTATAATATCTTGACATATTGAAATTGAGGAGTCCAAACTCATCCATGTCTTAGAGGAAAACCAAAATGCTTTAGAATGGACCCTACTAGACGTATCTAGAATCAATCCCGCACTCTGTATATATCATATTCATCTTTAGGAATCATATAAACCCATTATAAAACCTCACATATGAATTAATCCACTCATAATTGAGTGATTAAGGGAAGATATTTCTATGATTCTAAAATATTGAATTATCAACCCTATTTCGGATAGTGAGTGGGTTAGTCTAATTCAAGTGGTTAATAAAAAAGGGGCATAAATATTTTTTCGATGAATATGGATAAATGATCCCAACCTAAGTAAAACAATGTGTATTGTGCATATTTATTATCAAAATATGAATTAAAAAACAATAAAATACAACTTACCACTTATATTCCTATACCAAATGCTAGAAATATTAGTCAACAATTCGAATTATTTCTTTCTGGATGGCTACACATGCTATTTAAAAAAACCCAATCACACCTTAGGACCAATATGAAACAACATTAACTTGTTCCTCTAAACATACACATATAGTAGTATGACTTTAGGCCTTTTTAATACTCCCAAGTTAATACAGAGGTGCATGATGAGCATATTTTCTGAATTAATAGAGAATTTCATAGAGGTTTTCATGGATGATTTTTCCATTAATGGTTCTTCATTCGAATCCTTTTTATATTCACTCTCTATGGTCCTAAAAAGAGTATCAAATGTAACCTTGTGTTGAACTTTGAAAAATGTCACATCATGGTTACTAGGGATATTTCTATGAGATATATAGTCTCTCATGAGGTTATTCATGTTGATCCTACTAGAATTATGGTGATCCAATAATTTCATAAACACACATTAATTCGACACATCCATTTCTTTCTTGGTAATTATAGTTTCTATCAGTGATTCATCCATATGTTCACTATTATTTTCCTCCCTCTCACACGATTACATGAAAATGATCTTTTATTCAGTATCTAGGAGTCATCTCAGAGAGTATTTATTGGACTAAAAAATTCACCCACATCTTTTCTAATCACTCAATTTGCTGACTGGTTCCTTCCCTTTGAACCAATGTGTGATATATGTGATAGGGCCATAGGGGTCGTCCTTGGTAATAGAAAAACAATATTTCTTGTGTCATCTATCATCCCTCTAAAAAATTGGATGAAAATCAATATCATTATACTATCATTGAGAAAAAACTATTAGTTGAGATTTTTTACGTTAGATAAACTTAGGCCATATCTCTCAGGTTAAAAAATTATCATCCTTATGAACCACTATGATTTAAAGTTATTATTTTAATAAAGTGATTCCAAAACAAGTCCAATACGATGGATTTTAATGATTCAATAATTTTACCTCGAGATTAGGGATAGACATAGAAAATAAAACCGGATGGCTGATCATTTGAGTACAATATCTAATTATTATTATTCTAGAATCATAAATCCTAAATTTACCATGGAAATTTTTTCATAAAACTCTCTCAAATTAACATGGTATGACTCAATTGTAAATTACTTGGTTTATAGTGTTTTCCCACAAGATATTTCAAAATAAATAAAGAAAAAAATAAAAATATATTCCAAAAACAATTCTTGGTATGGTAATGAACTTTAGAAAACTAAGGCTAACTTGGTAATTAAGATATGTGTTGACGAGGAGGAACATTCCTCTATATTGGTATTTCTTCATTCCTTACTTGGGGGTGGATACTTTATATCATAAAGAAACTACTTAAAAGTATTTGACTCTGAATTCTTATGAACATTACTATTCAATGACTTATACGAGTTCTTTCAACAATGTTCCTCATTCCAAAAAAATTGGAAGAAATTTTAAAAGAAATTATGTTCCAACAAAACCATAAAACATTAAGGAAATATTTGGTGTTTGGGGTATCAATTTCATAGGAACCTTTACTCCTTATAATGTATTATAATATATTGTGATCGTTATTGGTTATGTTTCTACGTCGGTAGAGGATAAACACTCTAGGAAGGATGATTCATAAATTGTGAGTGAATTACTTAAAAAACATATCTTCTATAGGTTTGGGACACCATGTTATTTGGTGAGTGACTCAGAAACACATTTCTATAATCAAAATATGGAATAAATTTTTAAAAAAATGGGGTTTCATATAAAACATCCACTTCTTATCACCACTGAACAAATCATTTGGTTGAAACATACAATAGGGAAATAAAAAAGAGTGGTTGAATGAATTGTTAAGCACACAATAAATGAATGGTATGAAAAAATTGGCGGGGGAATTTGGGATTATCAAATGGGCTAAAAGATTCCAATTGTGATGTCTACATTTAGGCTAGTTTTAGGAAAAGAATATCATTTTCTAGTTGAAAATTAACATAAACTGTATTAGGCTATAAAAATATGCAATTTTGATTGTGAAAAAGATGGTGAGGAGCAGTTCAAACAATTGACTAAGCCATAGGATCTTTGAATTGATTCCTATAAGAATTACAGTATAAAAAACCAATAAACCAAGGTAATATATGAAAAAAATCCCACTAAAGTTATTTAATGAAGGTGAAAAGATAATTCTCTTCAATTCTTACTTTAAAATTCACCCAGGTAAGATTAACTCTCATTGGGAAGGTCCTTTTATCATTAATAATATTTACCCATCCAGTGTAGTGAAAGTCTAGAACCCTTCTACCCAAAATATTTTCTTAGTTACTGGGCATTAACTAAATCATCATCATGTGAGGACACATTCAATAGGAACCAAAATGACAACCATAGGATTAAAAAATGTTGGAGTAGACCCACTACAAGATGGATAAAGTGACCCACCTATTCTAAATAATAGGGAACCTATTTACTTTTAAAATAATTATCTCTATACCTCTCACTCCATCTCTCCTTATCTCTTTCTCACTTTCTCTCTCATATTTTTTTTAGTTTTTACCAATTGATTCATCTATTATTTTTTCTTATTTTTGTGAGTGAGTTTTATATTAAAATTAAAAAAATCATAATTACTCACCTTTAAATTTAAAAAAAAAATCCATCCATTTTGAGAGATTAAAAATTCATTGGTTTTCATCTCAAAAGTTTTTTTATTTTCATTTAAAACATGAATAATTATTTAATTATCAATACTAAATAGTTTTGAATGATCAAATTTTATTATAAAATGGTTCCCCTAAAATGTGAGGAAAAAATTAATCTTTCATTTCAAGATCACCTATGATCATATTTTCTTCTGGTGTTTTTTCACTCTCTATTATGATTCTTGGTTTTGCCGACCTTAAATATGAATTTATTAATTTAGTGAAAATTAATATGATAGAGTCACTTTTCTAAACCAGATAAGAATCATTATAGAAAAATAACCTCTCATTACCCACACATAGATCTCCCTTTTGAATCCCATTCAAACATACAAAACATTATTTTTTATATCCACATTACAAGCCAAAAATCTTGTCCCACCCTACATTTACATGGATTTTCATTTCATGTTTTTTTTTAATTTAATCATGAGGAAAATGGATTTAATTTTGAGCTTACATTCTTTTATTTTCAATTATTTTTCAAATACTCGAGGGTAAGAATACTTTTAAGAGTGGGGGATAGGTGGTCATTCAATAGGGTTTTGGAATTTATTTCTATTTAAGTTATTTTGTAAAAATTTCATTGAAGACTATTTAAAAAAATAAAAAAATGTATATGAAAAAAGAACACTTGCATCTTGCTTGATCGATTCATTGTTAGAATGTTTGAGTTATGTACCTATTATCTCTTTCCATCCTCTTAATTTTTTTTTCTCACTCTCTTATTTATGACTTCACATGATTTTCCCTTATTAAAATGTGTTTCCATTACAATGCATGTATAATTTCATAAAATTGTTTATTTATTTTTACATGTTGATGGATTTCCCTTCCATTCCTCTTATTTTGTACATTATATTCCTACCATCTCTCAACCACTAAAAAACTCCTAAAAATAGTTATTTATTTTTATGAAGTTTAGTATAGGAGTGAAAGTTGTTCGCTCTTACAAACTCTTAGATTTTCATGTTTGACTGGTGAACGAGTGAACCTCCTTGATAACTTTAAATAATTTTGAGAGGTATGAGTTTTGTGAAACCACATTTTCCAATTCATATTTTGAGCATGAAAAATGATTTTTTTGACACATGATTTTGGTAACAGTTTTTTTGGAATTCATTATGAATTATTGAATATCTCTAGAACCCTAATAGTAGAAAATAAAATTATAATATTTTTTAGTTAATTAAAATTATTTTTACATGTGTTAATGTTTTGTTTTACCAAGGGCATGCACTAAGTTAAGTGTTTGGGGTTGATATTATAGATTTATTGATGATTATAAGTTTATTCCATTATATATTTTTTACTAAAAAATGTATAATTTCCGGTCAATGTTCATGTTTTGATCATAAACATATATACAAAGCATTGTTCAAATTCATCCAATTGTAATGAAGTTTGATAAATTGTTCATAACTTTCACCATACTGATCAAAATTATAAAATTAATATTTTTTGGTTCCTAATTCTATTTACTAAAAACCATTCAACTAGATCCCTACCTAAATCGACCATTTAAAGTACCACATGGACCATAAAATAAGGTCCAATGAATCTATAAACAAAACTGGACAATTAGACAAGCTTTATTTTTTAGGCTAAATCCTAATGCCCAAATACGATGAAACTTCACCAAAGATCAACTATTATTCCTATCAATATTGGATAAAAATTTCAAGTCCCATTTCAACCTAAAATGGGCTCAATCCATGCAGAATTTTCCATCCCATAATTATGACAAAAAATTTATTACATCCCAAAATTGTTAACTTATATCGAAATACATTCAACCAATGAAATTGAAATTTATTGAGTAGAAATTAAAGAAACATTGGAAAAAATTTATAGGAGATTTAGTTTTTATATGGAGGAATATTCCTTTCCTAAAATGCGTTTACATTGAGGACTTGAAAACATTCAAGACAATCAAGCGCAACAACACATGGATTTAAAGTCTCTCCCTCTTGAGAGCGTTCTCTCCTAGGGTTTCCTAGGTTTTCAGTTTTCTTGGCAGCTCTGTTCACGGCGGCTCCACTCCCTCCGTGCCCCCGCACCAGTTCTGCGGGTTACCGTTTTTGCTTCAGTTTCGGTGTAAGTGGAGCGTTTCTCCCCTTCTCCGTGTCGCTCCACGAACCCTTTGCGGTGTGGAAACTCTGTTTCTCTTGGCCTCTGTGCCTCTCCGCTTGTTCCCGGACCCTACCTTCTGTGGATCGGAAGGAGTCGGGCTTCATCCGCTGCCTAATTTTCGCCTTCAGGCGCTGCTCCTGCCTCCCACGGGGTCTTGAAAGTCTGCCCGTCGCCGTCATCCTCCGTCGGTGCCAGATCTGGGATAGGGTGGGCGGTTCCAGATCTCAATTTTTCAAGCTCTGTTAGCATTACAGATTCGAGATTTCTCAGGTTTGATACTTTCACCAGATTCCGAGGAACACATAACCCTTTGCGCACATCTCCTTCAAATTTTTGGGCGGTCTTCCGGATCCACGCTTCTGCAAAGCTTCCGTCGAAAGGTAGGTTGATTCACACAGCTCCTTCCGCGAGGATTCACTGCGCTGAGAGTTCGCGAAGTGGCCACCGCGACAGGATTGATCCGCAAAGTTCCTTGGCGAAGCCTCCGCCGCGTTGTGTAGCCGCGATCTTCTGCCGTGGGGTGTTGCTCCGCGATGAATCGGTGGGAACTGTGAAGGCCGGCAGTGTCCTGTGACCGGTCTGCCATATTCACGGTTTGTGTTGTTCCGCCGCGAAGTGGGTGATCCATGAAGTACCTTCCACGAAGGTTTGAGGCGTGGTGTGTCTGCGAAGTGGTCGTCGTCTCATGGCTGTTTCTGGTTGTGCCATCGCAAAGCCACCGCCGTGTTGTGGAGCTGAGTTTTTCTGTCGTGGGGTGTTGCTCCGCGATGAATCGGCGGGAACTGTGAAGGCCGGCGGTGACCTGTGGCCGGTAAGCCATACTCACGGTCTGCGTTGGTCCACCGCGAAGTGGGTGATTCGCGAAGTTCCTTCCGCGAAGTTTTGAGGCATTGTGTGTTCACAAAGTGGTTGACGCGTTGTGTCTGTTTCTGGTCGTGCCATCGCAAAGCATCAGCCGTGTTGTGAAGTCGCGAAGGTTCTGCCATGGGGTGTTGATCTGCGAAGACGGGAGGGCGCGCGATGCGGGTTTCTTGGGCATGATCACTTAAGAGGTAGTGTTGATCACAAAGGCTGCGGTGCCTGTCTCAGCTGTGCGGACTGCGTGGGGCCGCGAAGAGGTTCCCGGTCCAGGGACTTCCTTGTTGGACAGGGCCTTGACTCAAGTGAGACTGGACTGGGTTGGCTTGCGCTCAGGGCGTTTTCGGAGCTTTTACCCGGTTCCTAAGTCAAGTGTTTCAGGGCCTTGGAGATTACCAGGGCTTCGGTCCTTAAGGGGGAGGGCAAATTTAACTTTTGGTTTACTCTTTAGATGGTGACTTAGTTAATCAATGGAAGAGGTTGTCCCTGATGGACAAAGAAAAGGCGGCGATCGAGGCACGGAGAAACGAAGACACACTCCTGAAAAAATGAATGTCTCTGCTCGTTGTGGGAAAGTTCGTTGAAAACATATCGGTTAATCAGAGGGCTCTCAAAAACACTCTACAGAACATCTGGAAACTTGATGCCGGATTGGCCATCCGGGAAGCGGGGATCAATCACCTCATATTTGAGTTCTTCAACGAGAAAGATAGAGAAAAAATCTTGCGTGGAAGACCGTGGTCCTTCGATAATCAACTCCTCATGGAAGAATACACTGGGGGAGACGATATTCAGTGAGTGAATTTAACCTGTTCCCCCTTTTGGATACGAATTAAAGGAATACTCTTCCATGCAAGAATAGAACGAATCATGAGGGAAATTGGGGACAGTTTAGGTCACTTTCTTGACTGGGATTTCTCAAACCCAATACAATGGGGCCCTGAGGTTCGGATCAATGCGGAAATCGAAGTGGCAGAGCCCCTAATGAGGGGAATGTTCCTGAAAATCGAAGAATCCAACACTTGAATATCATTCGAGTTCAAAAAACTCTCAATCTTCTGCTTCTTTTGTGGTCGCCTTGGCGATCTGGAAAGAACGTGCCTCACAAAACATAAGAGTGGATCAGGTAACATCACCCTCCAATATGGCTCTTGGCTCCGTGCCAAAATGAATAAACATGCTTTCATTCCTGAGACGGAAAAACAAAAGGACCATGACCATCTTGCGTTGGCACATTCCAGGCAGGCGGAACCCATAACTGAAAACGCCCTTATGCTTGGACCACTGGATTTCCCTAATGCTGACTATCCCACTCAGAGAGAAGCTGGAGTTCATCCTTACCCCCTAAAGGATAATACTCAAACATCCACAAGGTCGGTGACGAAGCAAAAAGAACCACCAAGACAATGTGCAATGCCAATGCCGATTCACATCGAACCACCATATCTGGACCCTGACCCATAATCGGCCGCAACATACATTACAACAATGGAGGCCCATGGAATGACGGGAACTCCAATACTGGGCCCAATTACTCGTCGAACATGGGGAAGAGTGCAACAAGGAAAAAGTGATGGTCACGAGGAAGACCCTAAACCCGTGTTCAGGAAAAGACAAAATGAAACATGCCAATCAGAGAGAAATCCCACCAAAATATGGAAAACAACAAACGGAGAAAAAAGACTGGAGGAACCAAAGGCGGCGGCGGGTGAGACCCAGCCCCGCCTAGAGCAATGATTGTTTTATTATGGAACTGTCATGGGCTTGACAACCCATGAACGGTTCACATGCTACAACGCAATTGTGCCCAAAGTCGCCCCGATATAGTTTTCATGTCTGAAACCATACTGGAAAACAAGAACACCAATGGTATTCCTCTGAAGTGTGGCTTCCAAGGCTGTTTCCTGGTGCCTAGACAAGGCCATTATGGGGGCCTCTATCTCCTTTGGAAGGACAATATCGACGTCAAAATTTTGTCCTTCTCCTTGCACCATGTGGCAGTGACTATTCAAATAGACTCTCACCCACCCTGGACTTTCGTGGGATTCTACGGCTGGCCATCCCATAATGATAAGGTGAAATCATGAGATCTTCTTTGTAAGTTGCGACATGACTTACCGAGCCCTATTCTATTCGGAGGTGATTTCAATGAGATTATGTTCCATAAGGAAAATAGGGGTGGAAGCATTCGATCCTCAGCTTCGATGTCAAACTTTAATAACACTGTCTCTAGGGTGAACCAGGTCGATCTGGGGTACATAGGTAATCCATTTACATGGTTCCGCGGCATTACTGAAGGCCCCCGCATCGCTAAGTGTCTTGACAGATTCCTGGGTTCTACTGACTGGATCAACCTGTTCAACATGTTTCATATCAGTCACATGACCTTTAACTGTTCGGACCACTGCCCAATACTCATTGATTGCACGAAAGACGGACGAAATAGACTCAGTAGAACCTTCAGATTTGAGAGCTTCTGGTCAAAAGACCAGGAATGTGAAGAGGTGGTCCGATCAAGCTAGAAGAGTTCTCACGATGATGTTGGCCTTAATCTCCAACAGGTTGTATCTGATCTGAGATCTTGGAGTTACAAGAAATTCCACCATCCTAATAGGCATTGTGATGTCCTTGAAAAGAAATTGCACAACCTACTCAGGAAACCCCCATACAATGGAAATCTCTCCAGGATTGAGGCCATTCAAAGAGAGTTGGATGGGGCCTTGCGAGTTAAGGAAAGATTCTGGGCTATGCGGGTGCGAGACATCCTCATTAAAGAAGGAGACGCTAATACAAGGTATTTCCACCAGAAAGCTTCAGCTAGGCATCAGAAAAATTCTATCATGTGTATATCACAACCTGATAGAAGCAATGTTTCTGACACCAGTGGTATTCATGAAGCCCTAACTTGCTACTTCCAGAACCTTTTCGCTACATGAACTCCTTTCATGTCTGCTAAAGTGGAAGAATGCATAAGACCTGCGATCATTGAAGAGATCAATCGGAAGCTTACCAAAGATGTGACAAATGACGAGATACGCATGGCTTTGAAACATATCCACCCCACTAAGGCCCCGGGACCAGATGGATTCCACGCCCTATTATTTAAACAGTACTGGCACATCATCGGTCCTGACATCTGCAAAATGATTAAAAATATCTGGGTGGGGAAGACAAGCATTGCCACCATCAATGAAATTGTCCTTGTCCTCATTCCCAAAGTCAAGAAACCTCTGGCGATCCCTGATTTTAGACCTATCAGCCTCTACAATGTCTCTTATAAGATCTTCTCAAAAATCCTTGTCAATCGGTTGTGCCCTTGGCTTCCCGATATTATCTCTGAAAACCAGAGCACCTTCGTAGCCAAGAGACTGATTACGGATAATGAAATTATGGCCCATGAAGTGTTCCACACTATGAAATCACGCTCCACAGCAAAAAGAGGAACCATGGCCTGGAAACTGGATATGAAAAAAGCCTATGATAAAGTGTAATGGCAGTTCCTTAGAGTTGTGATGCTGAAAATGGGTTTCTGCACTAAATGGATAGATGTTGTCATGCACTGCATCTCGACCGTCTCCTTCAGAATCAAGGTCAATGGGGAGCTCACCAGAGGATTCGTCCCAACCCGAGGCCTGTGCTAGGGAGACCCCCTCTCCCCTTTTCTATTCATCTTGGTGGTTGATGTTTTTTCTAACTTTATTTCCAGGGCTGCATCCTCGAATTCTATTCATGGGGAAAAGGACTGTTGTGAAAGCCCCCCAGTGTCGCATATCTTTTTCACCGACGACTGCCTCCTTTTCTCCAAAGCAACTATAAATGAATGTCAGGTGATCAGCCATGCGATCCAGCAGTACGAGAGGGCGTCTGGACAGTCTATCAATAATGGAAAGTCAGAAATCTCCTTCAGCGTATGGGTGCCTCTTTCCAAGAGAGAGGAACTTTGTGCATCAGCGGGCATCCACATGGTCGATAAACACCAGAAGAATCTCGGGCTACCCACGGTGATTGGCCGGTCCAAAAAAGAAATCTTTGCATCTCTGGTGGACAGGATTGAGACAAAAATTCAAGGCTGGACACCAAAAAGCATCTCCAAAGTTGGCAAAGAAACCCTCATTAAAGCTATCATCCACTTTATCCCCAGCTATTTTATGTCACTGTTTAAGCTCCCGGCGGCCATCGTCAATCAGATCCATTCACATACTGCCAACTTCTGGTGGGGGAAAAATGATGGAAAGAAAAGACCCCACTGGATGGCCTGTGAGAAACTCTGCAAACCCAAGTTGGAGGGAGATATGGGATTCCAGAATCTTCTTCTCTTCAATGATGCACTGTTGGACAAGCAATGATGGCGCCTTATTAACATTCCATAATCTCTATGTGCGTGGGTACTCCGAGCGAAGTACTTTCCCCACACGGATTTCCATGTTTCCTCTCTTGGCCCCCGTCCTAGCCTCCTATGGAGAAGCATTTGGGGGCCCCGAAATCTCCTGGAAAAAGGGTTGGGCTGGAGGATTGGGAATGGCTCATCTGTCAACATCTAGACCGACCCCCGACTTGTAGATAAGGATGGTATGCAGGCTACATCCCCCGTCCAACCAGGTCTTGAAGACGCCATTGTCAGCTGCCTCCTTTCTGACCAGGGCCCGAGGTGGTGCTTGGAAAAGATCCATGAATGGTTTAACGAAAGAGACCAAAGAATTATCCTGAGCATCCCATGGGTCCCAGATGCAGGCTTCGACCATCTTTTCTGGACCAATGACATTTCAGGCGACTACACGGTGAGATCCGGCTACAGACTTTCCCTTGGCATTCACTCTGTCGATAGTGAAGAGGGACCATGGAAATCGCTTTGGAAACTCAACGTCCCCCAAAAAATCCGCCAATTTTGGTGGCAGGTGTGCATGGGCACCCTCCCTACCCTGATCCTTCTCGTTTTCTGACATATGGTCAGTGCTGAGTCCTGCCCTTTCTTCCAGAATGTACCAGAAACTCCTTTGCACGCCATCATTCACTGCCTGGGAGCTAAGGAAATTTGGAATAAATGGGGCCCGACTTCGGATGCTTCACTGGAAATTGCCTCTGACCTCCCTGATCTTCTAATGCGTTGGTGTTCTTCTCTCTCATCGATTAAAGTAGGTTCACTTTGCACCCTGGCTTGGATCATTTGGGTTCAGTATAATGACGCTGTTTTTAACCACGTTCATAAACCTCCTGAGTTCTGGATTGAATGAGAAATTTCATGGATTGAGAGCTGGAAGGACCACAAAGGACACTCTATGCCAGGGGTAACCCTCTCCTCTCCCCCTCATTGGAACCCCCCAATGTAAGGGATTCTTAAGATTAACGTGGACGCGTCTCTCCCCAAGGGCGGGCTTGTTGCTCTCGGTATCGTGGCCCGAAATCATCTGGGGAAAATCATTGCAGCAAAATTTGAATCACATCATGCCTTCTGGGAACCTGTAGTAGTTGATGCCTCCTCCATCCTTGCAGGTATGATGCTCGCTGTGGAACGGGGTTGGGATGACATCATCATTGAGTCTGACTGCCTCACCGTTATTGATGCTATTAACCACAACGACGCTGGACTCCAACCTTTGGCTCCATCATCAGAAGGACCCACTCGCTTCGCCAAGGCTTCTCTTATTACACCTTATCCTTTACCAAAAGGGAAGGAAACAATGCGGCCCACTAGCTGGCGGCCTCAGTCCCCTTTGATGACAACCAGCTCTGGCTGGAAAATTTCCCTTCATGGCTATGCATTTGTATGGCTGCTGATCTTCTTCATTAAATTTATCTGTTATTATTTTCAAAAAAAAAACACATGGATTTAAAAAATAACCATATAATTTTCTATAAAAGTTCAATGACCCTAAAATTTGGAGGGTATAATTTAAACATCCATATTTACAACTCCTTAAAATACATATTTCCAAGATAGTTCCTTATTTTTATTCCAAATGGCCTTCCAAATAGTTGGATAGAATTGGAGGGAAACCGACCCTCTCTATTGGAATATAAATACATTCTTATCTTCCCCATGAAATTGGTTGGCACTTCAACACTCAATTAGGATATATTTTCATGAAAAATAATTTCTGAAGGGTTGGGAGGACCCTACATACTCTAGTTATTACTAGAGAACCCTTTTTTCCTTATTTTCTTTCCATCTCCTTCTTCATATTTCTTTTCTTTTAATTTTGTTATTGTAATTGTTCTTTAATATTAACGAAAGTTTCATATTATTTTTTCATATTCATATAACAGCTATAGTTTTAATTTATATTAATATAATATCTTTAATTCTTTTGTGAACCCTTTCCTTAATCCCATCAAAAGTTATTGCAAGTGTGAGTTCTTCACATTTCGTTTGTGTGTGTGCACTCAAAAACACTCTTATCTTATCCCGTTCATTTTATTTTTATCTTATAATTTTAAAATACATAAATATATTATAAACAACCCAAATGGTTTTATAATTATCTAATTTGGGTGATTCGTAACTTGGTAATTTTTAGTGATTGAGAAATTTTTCTCATTACATGTTCTTTAAATTGAAACTGTGTATGTTAAACTAGATATGTCATTGATAATGACATGTATTATTTGATATGTTTATTTCATGGATTATTGGCACCAAAAATAAACACAAGTTAATGAAATATAAAACCTTCCATTTAAAAAGAATTGATTAAGATCAGGATCTTAAGTAAGTCTTAGATTAAAGTTTTAACATTTGGGAACTCTGGTCAAAATCATCTTGTGAAGTGGATAATGATTTAATTAAGTATTTTGTAAATATTGATGATATAATAAGCTTACATACCCAATTATGAACTCACCCTAATATATACATATATATATAAATTTTTAATCAAACTTCATCCAATGATAATTTTATGTAATCTTTTCAAACAAATAAACCCTCTCTCAAAAGACAAAATAAAAATTTTATTCCAAAAACATAGAACTATAAAAAAAAGATTGAACTCGAGTGATACTATAAATAATATATAATAGAATAACACCTTTGATGGTTGATAATTAAAAATCAAATTCACTTCATATATATGAAATGAGATCTACTATAGATCTATAATAATAGGTCATGTAATATCTAATATTTTATCTCACTCACATTGAAAAACATGAGTGTTTCCATCAGGATAAAGAAATATGACCTTTGAATGATAATAATAAATATAATCCTTATGTCTAATCATACAATCCATTCCAAAGTTAAGTTATAATATATCCAGATGAAGAATAAGAAAATAACATATTATTAAAATATCACCAACCATAACAATCATGAGTGGAACTTGAAGCCTTGGTCTTTCTTCTTTCCCAAAGGAGTAGAAAGGTCTATCACATATGATATCTACTCATATTATAATCCCAATTAATTAATTACTTTGGAAGATATAAAATAATGAGATACACCTGTATTGAAAAATTTCTAAACTATAAAAGTAGAAACAAATATCATAACTCTAATAGTCACTAGACCTACTTCTGATTCTGTTAGTGCATGCTCCGTAGTATATAATTTCTTAGATTCAATACCATTATAAGAATTTTTTGTAGAATTAGAATCACCCTTCATCTGACCATACTTCTATAATATATAATAACATGAACCTTCTCCCTTATATAAGTTAGACTACACTTGGGATCCCCCATTATAAAAAAACCTAGCTTTTTTTAATGAGGATAATGTTTAGAAAAGTTTTTAAGGTGAACTAGACACCCATAATAATAAAAGTTCCTTAGGGGCACTTGAAAATTAGGCTTTGAGTTCCCAAGACTTCCAAATTGAATGTATACAAGATACTTTATACTTGATAGATAAAAATAAATAGGGTTAGTGGGATATTGAATACTCCTACTACTACCCCTCTCAGATTATTTATGCTTCCGTATGTAACCAGATTAAGAACTCTAGCTTCCTTGTATAGAACTAGAAACATTACTCAAACAAGTATTCCCTACCATATCAATCTAATCTAATATCATCTTATTGAACACCTCAGTATTATTCAATTGATAAAACATACCAATATTCAATATTACTTTAATTTTAGTCTCATCTTAAATTTTTAAGCCTTGAGGTAGTCATTAGAGATGTTCTTAGATTAAAATTGAACAACCTTAGAAAACTGAGTGTAATATTCAATGATATAATTATCTTATTACTCTAGATTCACAAAATCCACGGCCTTGGCTGTAGTGTCCCAGAATTTCTATATAATGTTTTTTTATTATGTGGGATTATTTCAAGGCCGTGAAATTTGACGACACGTGATTCCAAGGCATGAAGTTCCTAGAATGTTCTATCGAAAAATGTTAAGCTTTAAATAGTGTGCATGAGCAGTTTTCCTGAAAAAGTAGAATAACTCTTAATCAGGTGCCCATATCAGAAATCTGAGCACACCATTGCATTCAAGATGGAAAGTTTTCCCTAGGTGTGACTTAATTTTAGTTGGCGCAGGCCCCTAGTGAGAAAATCCAAAAATGGAATTACTGTAAATAAAATAATTAAATAAAATTATTTTATTTTTTAAATGCTTATAACTCATGAACAGTGACTTGGATTAAAAATCTAAGACCACCACTAAACTCATGAGGGTTTGAATTCCTTAGGAAGATCCTAACATTGGCTGGTGCAGGCCAACAATGGAAGTTAGTTTTTGGCCATAAATAAAATAATTAAGTAACAATTATTTTATTGTCAAATCCTTATAACTCCTAAACAGTAACTCAGATTGGAAATATGAGATTACCTTTGAGCTTGGGAGGGAATTTTCCCCTTAGAAGGATCCTAACCTTGACCGGCGTAGGTTACGGGTGACTCTTAGTAATTTTTGAACTTTTTTTAAGGTGCGTTCAACAAATGTGCGAGCGACAAATTATATCTTTTGAACCAGTGCTTGGATTAAAAATCTGAGGGCACCGTTGAATTCTGAATTCCAGAATTCACTTTGGTGAAGCTTAACTTCTACTGGTAAGGTTCGGATGAAAAAGATAATTTTTGGACTTTAAAAAAATAATAAAATAACTCCATGAGTTATTTTATTCTCTTTTCACCATTGAGCGGCAGATGGCGGGACTGCTGTGTAACATCAGGCTTGAATAAGAGTCATTTAATGACACAAACCTTGGGTTGCGTAACCATGAAGTTCATCAAATTAGTGGAACAATAATTGTGGTTCATTAATGAACTGAATTAATTAAATGCAACGTGGGTGGTTCCCTCCTATTTAAACAAAGCTTGGACATGGGTTTTGGTCACTCACGAGAGGAACCTCTGAAAAAGTTCTAACGACGTCTTCCGCCAACGTAGAATGGAGTTTCGACGACTTTTGGAGGATTCAAACCGGATAATGCTGAGTGATGACGAACAACTTCGAATGTGGGTTCATCTCCCACATACGCAGCGTATTCCAATGAGTTCTAGGCAGGGGTTTGTCTTGATTTATTTCTAAGAGTTTCATGAATTCATATTCTCGTGATGACGTTTCAAATCTTCCCTTGTTATAACACTAATGTGGAGGGCGCTGGCCAAACTGAACAAAGACAAGACCCTTTGTCGATCTCGGTATTGTTTGCGCTCATTGTGGATGACTGACCAATACGTTGGAAAGATGAAACTAGGTGCCACATAGTGATGGCAGCGTCCCAAGAGGCCCGTAGGCGCAATCAGAAAAGAAAACGGACCTCTGGAGCTTTACCAAAGGCCCGTGGAAGCTCCACCGGCATGGCGGCACTGGCGACAGGAGGAGGTGGCGGCCGGCCGACGCCGACCACATTGATGGCAGCGACGCGCCGTGGAGGAGATGACGCGGCTCTGGTCACGGTGGAGGTAAACCTGGACCGTGGGTCCTACCCTAGACCGGTCGACATGACCAATCACCTGAAGGGGCAACACTAGCTTGGTGCCTCCTTTTGAAGATTGAACGAACATTTCATCTGTTCGGGAGGGAAGCTGACCCCCACGCCTAGCTGGTGGGCCGCGCCCAACCAGTGGGTCGTGCCTTGCCGGGTGGTCCGGGCCAAGCCTGTGTCCCATAGGGCTGAGCCCGTTGCCCAATAGGAAATACGGGGCCTAGCCAGACTAGGCTAAGCCCATTCGGTTCTGGCCTGGCCCAACAGATAGGGCCGGGTCGGTCCGACCGGGTCGGACCGGACCTAGACCCACTTACAACCCAGTTTTTATTAAAGGGATATATCTCCTAAATGAGTCATCCTTTTGATGAACCGTCAGTGGTTCTGGAACCCTTAGGACGATATAGTCCTATTTAGATACTTCACAAGAGTTTTGGAGAAAGTTTGAGTATAGCTAGGTTGGTCCGTACTCAAAGCCAACTGGGCCCCTAACACTAAAATGCTTATAACCTACAGACCGAGAATCCGAATGACGCATCATCTGTTGTATTGGAAACCTAATTAAATGGGGGTTATTTAGGATACTTCTTCATGGGACTTCTTGGAGGTTGAGGTATGACCGATATCTTGAGGAGCGATTTCTCAGAAACTCAAGTGCACCAGGTGCGAGAATCTTGTGGATGGTTGTCAAGCATCAGAATGACCCTATGTGGATCAGCAGTAGCGTGACCCAATGAGGACCAACCTTAGAGAAACTCATCATGGATCTGCGACTTACAAACCTGTGTGGATTGGTGACTTATGACCTTGTGTGTAACACCCGAGACTTTTATGTTATATAAATCATCAAAGGAATCTTTTTCTACACAACACTTTCTTGGCTTGCTTTACACGCAATCGCGACCTTCCTCGATAGCTTGCGTCGTACGCAATACCGAGTTTCACTAAACAACAATATGCTATTAAAACTAGCCGTTATGAATAGTAATAACCACTTTTTGAAATTTTATAAATTTTATTTTTCAAAATGGACTTCATTTTTGGACTCAGAATATCGAAATTAGCCTAGGGTGAAATTTTGGTATTTTTCTGAAAACTTTCAATTTTTGATGAATAGTGAAACCACTAAGTGGTAGGTTAAAAACTGAATTTTGCATAAAACTTAATTTTACCGCTTCTGTGAATGGAATTTCAAAAATTCGAGAGACACGGTTAATATCAAGGACTAAAATGTGGTTCAATGAGATGAAAATAATTTTTTGGTGAATAGTAACTTTTTACTATTTTTACCGCGGTTAATAGTAAATAGGGTAACTAAGGGTAAATATGATATCAATATTACCCTAACACATGTCCTAATTCCATTGGACAAGTGTAATTCGACAAATAACAAACTTAGGAATAAAATATGACCATTTAGGCCCACTTGGTTTAGAATAGGACATTTATTATTAATTTGTTTAAAGAAGGGTTAAAATAGTTAAAATCAAAGTTTAATAAGTAAATCATTTTTAATATGGGGTTATACATAAGATAAATTCGATTGTAAATATTAATTAGAAAGATAAAAAGATTTCCTACATGATGGTATTTTATTTGTAATTTTTAGACATCAAATAATTTAATTTATTTATGACACAAAGATGATGCAGTAATTATCTTATTAATGAAATATTGACAAAATTGATAATATAAATACCAAAATAAATGTAATTTGAGACTTTTTATGAATTCCACTAATTTTCTAGGTTACTATGATATATTAGTATTGATTTAATCAACTTGGTTCGAACATATAATTCTGTTATGACTTTGACAAAAATCATATATCAAATAGTGTCAAAATTGACACAAAATAGTTTTTAAATCAAATATTATATTATTAATTGTTATTTTATTCCTAAAAATCTAAGGTTCGGCCAAATGACTTAGATAAGGATATATATTTTAATAATAAACAATTTGGGGTTCGTTTGGCATGTTATAGTAAGTGTATTAACCATATAGTGAAAGAAAACAAAAAGTCATGGTAAAAGTTAAATTATTTAACTTAGAGTTAAATCTAATTGATAAGGTTAAAATAATACCCTAAACTTGTCTAAATTCTATTGGTTGATAGGATTTCGACCCATCCCCACTTTGGCTTCGAAATAAGACCCTTTGGAACCATTATAAACCGATTTTGACTTTAATATAAAATAATATTTTGAGATATTCCTAAGGTGCCCCTCTCCTCCCTTCTAAAAGGGCACCTCCTCCCCCTCCTCCTCACACCAATTTGAGCACTCAAGCTCGGCCAACCCCTGCCATTTTCCCTTCTCCACTTCCCTAGAATAATCCTAGAGGTCCCGGTCTTCTCCAAAGACCAATCTTAGTTCCTTAAGTGGAGGATTCAAAAAGGCGTTCCAAAGAAGAGGTAATATCCATTACCGATCTTTTCAATTTCTTTCTTCTTCAACTTCTTCTTCTTTAGTTGTTTCATGATAAAGTAATAACATCAGTATTACTTACATACTGATATGTTATTATAAATATGAAACAACCCTAATTCACCTTCTATCCATCCTACGGAAAAATGAAATCACCGCGCGTGCGTACGTACGGAATACCGTCTCCACGCCGTGGTGTAATCTATTTTCCACCATCACCTTACAAGGATGGGTATAATGGTGTAATCAGTAACTATATATGATTATTATTAAGTAATATTGATACTGAAATAATATATATATATATACTCCAATACAATTCCACGATCATAGGAACGATATCATCACTCGTGCGTACGTACGGAATACCGTCTCCACGATGTGATGCGACTCGTTCTACATGATCTTCATTTCATAATGATTATATAAATGAATTGAATGAATGAATATGGTATATAATACACTAATACCATTCTGGAAATGAATTATCTATAACCTAAAGATAAGAATAAGAATTTATTCGACAAAACACGCATAAGAACAAAAAGTTATAAAGACCCGAGTAACAAGTAACAATGAAATATTACTAACAAGAAGCTAATAATATGACCATATATGATCTCATATCAATATGTATGATTCTGGAATAAGTCAATAACATTATTTAAACCATTATACAGGAGCTTCGGACACGAACAAAGCAAATCGGACCTAAGGTAAGGGAAATATCACAATCTCATTTTTATCCGAGATTGTTTATTCGTAAGTATTTACTAGGGTGTATTTTATCATCCACATCCATGTTCCCTCAATATGTAATATTGTTTCCATCCACTTGAAATAGTTTAAATCCAATTTTACCCTTAGGTGAGTTTTTAGTAAAGAATATGAAAGGAATCTTTTGTCGTTTTTCCGTACGAGGTACTTTTTGACTTTTCCGACAAAAGTACGAAGAATGTTTTTTTAACTTATACGGCATGAATGGATTTTTAAAACATTACATCAAAGAAGCTTCCTTTACAAGTTTTCAAGTTTATTTTTAATCAACTTCTTTTATTTTAAAGTTGTATGACATGTTATGAAAGGAAAAATATTTTTGAAGAAGAAAGGATATTTTCCTCAAGAATTCAATTCAAGTGTTTTATCAAAATTATTTTCCATCTAAGATAATAAAGGGTTCTGTTTCTATCCATATTTTTACATTGGTTTGACTATGTTGTGATGGAATTATGTTTATGAATTCCTTTATCATATATGAATTGATTTATGATTTCATGATGTTTCAAGAATCCCATTTTTGTTACATGTGTTATGCGATGATGCATGTTTTATGATTATGTGGCACACATAAGAAAGGATTCATTATAAGATGGGTGGGACCTATATCTCCCTCCAATGCATTGGGTAATGATTTTATATCTCATGAGATATACATGGCTGGAACGGAAGGTTATTTCGGTTCAGTGATACAGGACTGAAACGAGGAGTGAACTCGGTTCAGAAATGGACTTTGTCCACTAAGATAGTCTTGGCAATGAGTCATGACTAACAAGAAATGATTTTCCATGATTATGTGTGCATGCCACAAAGTTTCAAGTTTTATGTTATGATTATGGGGATCTCATTTTCACTTCTATGATTTATTCCATGTTAAGATATTATGATCTCTTTTGCAGGTTTTGATAAAGATATGATATGATTTTTATTTCCTTTATTTGCCCTTGCTGAGCATTTGAGCTCACCCTTTTATGTTTTCTTTTCCCCAGGTCAGGAAGATGGATATTAAGTAGAATATGCAAAAAGGGACCCTAGATATGATGTAATAAATGGGAGACACTGTAGAAGATTTATGAACCAGTTGTTTATGTTTCCCAGTTTCTAAAGACACTATACCTATACGGTCCTTTGTGGTTTTGTCATATGTTGTAATAAGTGTGCTTCAATTTTGAAGTATTAACAATGTATGTAATGTGTGAGTTGTTATAGTTGGTATCAGAGGAAAGGTATAGTCAACCTTTGGAAACTAGGATGTGAAAGCCTTAGTAATAACCCTAAGGATAAGTCTAAGCATAGAACACAATTTTAGAAATGGCCTTGAATAACCTAGGATAAGACCTTAAGCATGAAAATTTTATTCTTGAATTATGTGGTTTCCTATTATAATTAGTGTTGCTCACACTATTCTTCTTGGTTTTAGTCAATGGCTGGAACCCGAAGGAACCGTCTTAATGCGGAATGAGATGGGCAATGCAATGATTGTCCCCCTGAGCAACCAAACGATATGGGAGCTGGAATGCAAAATCTTGTAGCCATGCTCACACAACTTTCTCAAGCTATGAATCATGCAGGATTTCCAAACGAACAAAGGAGGGGGCAACATTCTGTTGAATCCTTCATGAGGCAGCGTCCACCATCTTTCAGCGGGTCTACTGATCCATTAGTTGCTTAACAATGGATTAGTACTACTGAAAAGATATTTTCAGTTCTTCAATGTTCTGAGCATGATAAAGTCATCCTAGTAGTGTACCGTTTGGAAGGAGATGTGGATCAATGGTGGAATCTTGTTAAGAATACGAGGCAAAGGGATGAAATTGAGTCTATGGAATGGGACGAGTTCAAGAACTTATTTTTCAATAAGTACTTCCCTCGTATTCTCCGAAAAAAGATGGAGAAAGAGTTCCTTGAACTGAAGCAAAGGGATGACGAATCTGTTAGTACCTATGAAGAAAATTTTACAAGACTTGCAAGGTACGCTTCTGGTATTATTATCCAACCTGAGAGTAAGATCGATCGATTCTTTAGTGGCTTAAAACCAAGTCTTCGAAGGGCGTTAGCCATAAGGGACTTCAATAGCTACGAGGAAATCGTTTGATGTGCTCTCAAAGTCGAGATGGAGATTGGAGTAACCCATCAGTCACATGGGTTTGATAAGAAGAGGAAGATGGAATTCAAAGAAAAATCTAAAGAGCACACGGAAAAGAAGATGAACTTTCCCTTATGCTCAAAGTGTGGAAAGAAACATGGAGGGAGTTGTCTTAAAGGGACAAGTAAATGTTTTAAATGTGGAAAGGAAGGTCATCGGGCATTTGAATGCCGTGATAATGGGAAGAAGATGTCTAATGATGCAAACAAAGGAAGGGATACACAGAATGAACCTACTACACTTCAATGTTTCAAGTGCAAGGAGATGGGGCATTATGCCAATCAATGCCCAAATCCAAGGGTTGATGATGATGGTCGACGTCAACAAACTCTTAAGGCTAAAGACAAAGGAAAGTCACATGCAATTTCTATCAGCGATGTGGAGTACGATAACGATGTGGTGAAAGGTACACTTACCATCCACTCTAAAGTAGCAAATGTTTTATTTGATTCTGGATCCACCCACTCTTTTATTTCTGAAGACTTTTCTAAGGGTATCACCATACTACCTCAACAATTAGATGTTGAGTTAGCTGTGACAACACCTAATGGCACATCAATCGCATCAAAAGTTTATAATTCTTCTCCGATCGAAGTTTGTGGGAAAGTGCTTCCTGCAAATCTTGTGATCCCTCCTTTAGTGGAATTTGATGTGATTCTTGGCATGGATTGGCTTTCTCTACATGGAGCTCATATCAATTGCCAAAGAAGGGAAGTCACATTTCATATTCCAGATCAACCTACGATCGTCTATCAATGCAAGGATGAACATAACCTTCCAGTGGAAATTTCTTCCATCTTATGGGTATTGATTCCACTAAATGAAGGTTATTTATCTCAAATAGTTGGTGAGAAACTCACGATTAAGAATATGCCCATTGTACGGGAGTTTGATGATGTCTTTCCGGAGGAATTACCGGGTCTTCCACCAAATCGTGAAGTTGAGTTTTCAATAGAACTCGTACCGGGTGCTTTTCATATTTCAAAGACACCTTATAGAATGGCCCCAATTGAGTTGCAGGAATTGAAGAAGCAACTCCAAGAGAATCTTGATAAGGGATTCATACGCCCTAGTGCGTCACCTTGGGGAGCACCTGTTCTATTTGTTAAGAAGAAAGATGGATCAACGAGACTCTGCATTGATTATCGAGAACTTAACAAGATCACTATCAAGAACAAATATCCTCTCCCACGCATTGATGACTTATTTGACCAACTACGTGGAGCTCAATACTTTTCCAAGATTGATCTTCGTTCAGGGTATCATCAATTAAGGGTCAAAAGGGAGGATATACCAAAGACGGCTTTCCGTACAAGGTATGGACACTATGAATTTATAGTGATGCCATTTGGTCTTACTAATGCCCCTGCTATCTTCATGGATCTAATGAATAGAGTCTTTAGAGACTATCTTGATCAATTTGTGGTAGTCTTTATAGACGATATTCTTGTCTATTCAAAGAGCAAGGAAGAGCATGAAGATCACTTGAGAATTATATTGAAGACCCTGAGAAAGGAGAAGCTTTATGCCAAATTTACCAAGTGTGAATTTTGGCTTCAAAAAGTTGCATTTTTGGGTCATATAATCTCAAAAGAGGGGATATCTGTGGATCCAGCAAAAACAGAGGTTATCGAAAGATGGTCAAGACCAACAACAGTAACTGAGATCCGAAGTTTTCTTGGTTTGGCTGGATATTATCGACGTTTTGTAAAAGATTTTTCACGATTATCTAATCCACTCACCATGTTGACTCGGAAAGGAGTTAAGTTTGTCTGGACAGAGGAATGTGAAGAGAATTTCAAGGAGTTGAAAAGAAGGTTATCCAGTGCACCTGTGCTCACACTGCCTTGTAGTGGAGAAAGGTTTGTGATCTACAGTGATGCATCCAAGAAGGGATTGGGGTGTGTTCTTATGCAAAATGATATGGTGATAGCTTATGCCTCACGACAGTTGAAAATCCATGAACAAAATTACCCAACACATGATTTGGAGTTGGCTGCGGTAATCTTTGCATTAAAGATTTGGAGGAATTACCTTTATGGTGAAAGGTGTGATATTTATACTGATCATAAAAATTTAAAGTATATTTTCACACAAAAGGAGCTGAATATGCGCCAAAGAAGATGGTTGGAACTGATTAAGGATTATGACTGCTCAATCCATTACCACCCTGGGAAAGCAAACAAGGTGGCAGATGCATTAAGTCGACAAGACCATGCTAGTTTATCCATGATGAGGATCACAAAAGATCCAATATTTATGGATTTACAAAGGATGGATCTTGGAATTATAATGGAAGGGGAAAAATCTTATCTTTCTCAAATGAATGTTCAACCATCTATACATGTGAAGATTAAAGAGGCACAGAAAGAAGATGTCGAGTTACAAAAGAAGGTGAGAAATGTTCCTGAATTCAACCTTGATTGTGATGGGATAATAAAGTTCAGGAATCGGGTTTGTGTTCCTTCCATCCCCGAATTAAAGAAAGAGCTGCTGGATGAGGCTCATAGTTCTTCATTCTCTATTCATCCTGGAAGCACGAAGATGTATAGGGACCTGAAAGAGTATTTCTGGTGGGATGGCATGAAAAGAGATGTTGCTGAATATGTCTCTCGATGCTTGGTTTGTCAACAAGTTAAAGCTGAGTGACAGAAGTCTAAGGGGATGTTACAACCATTACCCATACCCGAATGGAAATGGGAAAACATCACTATGGACTTTGTCACAGGACTTCCTAAAACATCCAAAGGCAATAATGCTATCTGGGTCATAGTTGATCGTCTTACAAAGTCTGCACACTTCATTGCTATTAGAGATGATTTCTCTCTAGATCAGCTTGCCAGGATATATGTAAAGGAAGTGGTAAGATTGCATGGAGTACCACTTTCTATTATATCTGATCGAGATCCGAGATTTACCTCGAAGTTCTGGCGAAGTCTTCAGCATACTCTGGATACAGAGTTGAGTTTCAGCACTGCTTATCATCCCCAGACAGACGGTTAGTCTGAGAGAACAATTCAAACCCTAGAAGATATGTTGAGAGCTTGCTCTATGGATTTCAAAGGAGGTTGGGATCAACACCTACCTTTGGTGGAATTTTCTTATAATAATAGCTTTCACTCCAGTATTCAGATGGCTCCTTATGAAGCTCTCTATGGAAAGAAATGCAGGACTCCAACTTGCTGGGATGAAGTTGGGGAAAGAAAGCTATTAGGACCTGATCTCGTTGATGAAATGGCAGAAAAGGTCAGATCTATTCAACAACACATAAGAACAGCTCAGAGTCGACAGAAAAGTTATGCCGACAACCGAAGAAAAGACCTAGAGTTTGAAGTAGGTGATAAAGTGTTCTTACGAATATCTCACTGGAAGAGGGTTATGAGATTTGGAAAGAAGGGGAAGTTGAGCCCTAGATATATCGGTCCTTTTGAAATACTGGATCGTGTTGGGAAGGTAGCTTACCGATTGGCGCTTCCACCGAATCTCTCTCAAGTTCACGATGTGTTCCACGTATCTCTCCTGAGAAAGTACATACCAGATCCTTCACATGTACTCAGCTCAGAAGTTGTACCGCTGGAGCAAGATCTTTCTTATGAAGAACAGCCGATAGAGATTCTGGATCGTAGCGAAAAAGTCCTACGAAACAAGACCACTCGCTTGGTGAAAGTTTTATGGAGAAACCACCAACTTGAAGAAGCTACATGGGAGAGCTTGAGGATATGATGAGGGAGAAGTATCCTCATTTGTTTGTTGCAAAGTGACGAATTTCGAGGGCGAAATTCTTTTTAAGGGGGGTAGAATGTAACACCCGAGACTTTTATGTTATATAAATCATCAAAGGAATCTTTTTCTACACAACACTTTCTTGGCTTGCTTTACACGCAATCGCGACCTTCCTCGATAGCTTGCGTCGTACGCAATACCGAGTTTCACTAAACAACAATATGCTATTAAAACTAGCCGTTATGAATAGTAATAACCACTTTTTGAAATTTTATAAATTTTATTTTTCAAAATGGACTTCATTTTTGGACTCAGAATATCGAAATTAGCCTAGGGTGAAATTTTGGTATTTTTCTGAAAACTTTCAATTTTTGATGAATAGTGAAACCACTAAGTGGTAGGTTAAAAACTGAATTTTGCATAAAACTTAATTTTACCGCTTCTGTGAATGGAATTTCAAAAATTCGAGAGACGCGGTTAATATCAAGGACTAAAATGTGGTTCAATGAGATGAAAATAATTTTTTGGTGAATAGTAACTTTTTACTATTTTTACCGCGGTTAATAGTAAATAGGGTAACTAAGGGTAAATATGATATCAATATTACCCTAACACATGTCCTAATTCCATTGGACAAGTGTAATTCGACAAATAACAAACTTAGGAATAAAATATGACCATTTAGGCCCACTTGGTTTAGAATAGGACATTTATTATTAATTTGTTTAAAGAAGGGTTAAAATAGTTAAAATCAAAGTTTAATAAGTAAATCATTTTTAATATGGGGTTATACATAAGATAAATTCGATTGTAAATATTCATTAGAAAGCTAAAAAGATTTCCTACATGATGGTATTTTATTTGTAATTTTTAGACATCAAATAATTTAATTTATTTATGACACAAAGATGATGCAGTAATTATCTTATTAATGAAATATTGACAAAATTGATAATATAAATACCAAAATAAATGTAATTTGAGACTTTTTATGAATTCCAATAATTTTCTAGGTTACTATGATATATTAGTATTGATTTAATCAACTTGGTTCGAACATATAATTCTGTTATGACTTTGACAAAAATCATATATCAAATAGTGTCAAAATTGACACAAAATAGTTTTTAAATCAAATATTATATTATTAATTGTTATTTTATTCCTAAAAATCTAAGGTTCGGCCAAATGACTTAGATAAGGATATATATTTTAATAATAAACAATTTGGGGTTCGTTTGGCATGTTATAGTAAGTGTATTAACCATATAGTGAAAGAAAACAAAAAGTCATGGTAAAAGTTAAATTATTTAACTTAGAGTTAAATCTAATTGATAAGGTTAAAATAATACCCTAAACTTGTCTAAATTCTATTGGTTGATAGGATTTCGACCCATCCCCACTTTGGCTTCGAAATAAGACCCTTTGGAACCATTATAAACCGATTTTGACTTTAATATAAAATAATATTTTGAGATATTCCTAAGGTGCCCCTCTCCTCCCTTCTAAAAGGGCACCTCCTCCCCCTCCTCCTCACACCAATTTGAGCACTCAAGCTCGGCCAACCCCTGCCATTTTCCCTTCTCCACTTTCCTAGAATAATCCTAGAGGTCCTGGTCTTCTCCAAAGACCAATCTTAGTTCCTTAAGTGGAGGATTCAAAAAGGCGTTCCAAAGAAGAGGTAATATCCATTACCGATCTTTTCAATTTCTTTCTTCTTCAACTTCTTCTTCTTTAGTTGTTTCATGATAAAGTAATAACATCAGTATTACTTACATACTGATATGTTATTATAAATATGAAACAACCCTAATTCACCTTCTATCCATCCTACGGAAAAATGAAATCACCGCGCGTGCGTACGTACGGAATACCGTCTCCACGCCGTGGTGTAATCTATTTTCCACCATCACCTTACAAGGATGGGTATAATGGTGTAATCAGTAACTATATATGATTATTATTAAGTAATATTGATACTGAAATAATATATATATATACTCCAATACAATTCCACGATCATAGGAACGATATCATCACTCGTGCGTACGTACGGAATACCGTCTCCACGATGTGATGCGACTCGTTCTACATGATCTTCATTTCATAATGATTATATAAATGAATTGAATGAATGAATATGGTATATAATACACTAATACCATTCTGGAAATGAATTATCTATAACCTAAAGATAAGAATAAGAATTTATTCGACAAAACACGCATAAGAACAAAAAGTTATAAAGACCCGAGTAACAAGTAACAATGAAATATTACTAACAAGAAGCTAATAATATGACCATATATGATCTCATATCAATATGTATGATTCTGGAATAAGTCAATAACATTATTTAAACCATTATACAGGAGCTTCGGACACGAACAAAGCAAATCGGACCTAAGGTAAGGGAAATATCACAATCTCATTTTTATCCGAGATTGTTTATTCGTAAGTATTTACTAGGGTGTATTTTATCATCCACATCCATGTTCCCTCAATATGTAATATTGTTTCCATCCACTTGAAATAGTTTAAATCCAATTTTACCCTTAGGTGAGTTTTTAGTAAAGAATATGAAAGGAATCTTTTGTCGTTTTTCCGTACGAGGTACTTTTTGACTTTTCCGACAAAAGTACGAAGAATGTTTTTTTAACTTATACGGCATGAATGGATTTTTAAAACATTACATCAAAGAAGCTTCCTTTACAAGTTTTCAAGTTTATTTTTAATCAACTTCTTTTATTTTAAAGTTGTATGACATGTTATGAAAGGAAAAATATTTTTGAAGAAGAAAGGATATTTTCCTCAAGAATTCAATTCAAGTGTTTTATCAAAATTATTTTCCATCTAAGATAATAAAGGGTTCTGTTTCTATCCATATTTTTACATTGGTTTGACTATGTTGTGATGGAATTATGTTTATGAATTCCTTTATCATATATGAATTGATTTATGATTTCATGATGTTTCAAGAATCCCATTTTTGTTACATGTGTTATGCGATGATGCATGTTTTATGATTATGTGGCACACATAAGAAAGGATTCATTATAAGATGGGTGGGACCTATATCTCCCTCCAATGCATTGGGTAATGATTTTATATCTCATGAGATATACATGGCTGGAACGGAAGGTTATTTCGGTTCAGTGATACAGGACTGAAACGAGGAGTGAACTCGGTTCAGAAATGGACTTTGTCCACTAAGATAGTCTTGGCAATGAGTCATGACTAACAAGAAATGATTTTCCATGATTATGTGTGCATGCCACAAAGTTTCAAGTTTTATGTTATGATTATGGGGATCTCATTTTCACTTCTATGATTTATTCCATGTTAAGATATTATGATCTCTTTTGCAGGTTTTGATAAAGATATGATATGATTTTTATTTCCTTTATTTGCCCTTGCTGAGCATTTGAGCTCACCCTTTTATGTTTTCTTTTCCCCAGGTCAGGAAGATGGATATTAAGTAGAATATGCAAAAAGGGACCCTAGATATGATGTAATAAATGGGAGACACTGTAGAAGATTTATGAACCAGTTGTTTATGTTTCCCAGTTTCTAAAGACACTATACCTATACGGTCCTTTGTGGTTTTGTCATATGTTGTAATAAGTGTGCTTCAATTTTGAAGTATTAACAATGTATGTAATGTGTGGGTTGTTATAGTTGGTATCAGAGGAAAGGTATAGTCAACCTTTGGAAACTAGGATGTGAAAGCCTTAGTAATAACCCTAAGGATAAGTCTAAGCATAGAACACAATTTTAGAAATGGCCTTGAATAACCTAGGATAAGACCTTAAGCATGAAAATTTTATTCTTGAATTATGTGGTTTCCTATTATAATTAGTGTTGCTCACACTATTCTTCTTGGTTTTAGTCAATGGCTGGAACCCGAAGGAACCGTCTTAATGCGGAATGAGATGGGCAATGCAATGATTGTCCCCCTGAGCAACCAAACGATATGGGAGCTGGAATGCAAAATCTTGTAGCCATGCTCACACAACTTTCTCAAGCTATGAATCATGCAGGATTTCCAAACGAACAAAGGAGGGGGCAACATTCTGTTGAATCCTTCATGAGGCAGCGTCCACCATCTTTCAGCGGGTCTACTGATCCATTAGTTGCTTAACAATGGATTAGTACTACTGAAAAGATATTTTCAGTTCTTCAATGTTCTGAGCATGATAAAGTCATCCTAGCAGTGTACCGTTTGGAAGGAGATGTGGATCAATGGTGGAATCTTGTTAAGAATACGAGGCAAAGGGATGAAATTGAGTCTATGGAATGGGACGAGTTCAAGAACTTATTTTTCAATAAGTACTTCCCTCGTATTCTCCGAAAAAAGATGGAGAAAGAGTTCCTTGAACTGAAGCAAAGGGATGACGAATCTGTTAGTACCTATGAAGAAAATTTTACAAGACTTGCAAGGTACGCTTCTGGTATTATTATCCAACCTGAGAGTAAGATCGATCGATTCTTTAGTGGCTTAAAACCAAGTCTTCGAAGGGCGTTAGCCATAAGGGACTTCAATAGCTACGAGGAAATCGTTTGATGTGCTCTCAAAGTCGAGATGGAGATTGGAGTAACCCATCAGTCACATGGGTTTGATAAGAAGAGGAAGATGGAATTCAAAGAAAAATCTAAAGAGCACACGGAAAAGAAGATGAACTTTCCCTTATGCTCAAAGTGTGGAAAGAAACATGGAGGGAGTTGTCTTAAAGGGACAAGTAAATGTTTTAAATGTGGAAAGGAAGGTCATCGGGCATTTGAATGCCGTGATAATGGGAAGAAGATGTCTAATGATGCAAACAAAGGAAGGGATACACAGAATGAACCTACTACACTTCAATGTTTCAAGTGCAAGGAGATGGGGCATTATGCCAATCAATGCCCAAATCCAAGGGTTGATGATGATGGTCGACGTCAACAAACTCTTAAGGCTAAAGACAAAGGAAAGTCACATGCAATTTCTATCAGCGATGTGGAGTACGATAACGATGTGGTGAAAGGTACACTTACCATCCACTCTAAAGTAGCAAATGTTTTATTTGATTCTGGATCCACCCACTCTTTTATTTCTGAAGACTTTTCTAAGGGTATCACCATACTACCTCAACAATTAGATGTTGAGTTAGCTGTGACAACACCTAATGGCACATCAATCGCATCAAAAGTTTATAATTCTTATCCGATCGAAGTTTGTGGGAAAGTGCTTCCTGCAAATCTTGTGATCCCTCCTTTAGTGGAATTTGATGTGATTCTTGGCATGGATTGGCTTTCTCTACATGGAGCTCATATCAATTGCCAAAGAAGGGAAGTCACATTTCATATTCCAGATCAACCTACGATCGTCTATCAATGCAAGGATGAACATAACCTTCCAGTGGAAATTTCTTCCATCTTATGGGTATTGATTCCACTAAATGAAGGTTATTTATCTCAAATAGTTGGTGAGAAACTCACGATTAAGAATATGCCCATTGTACGGGAGTTTGATGATGTCTTTCCGGAGGAATTACCGGGTCTTCCACCAAATCGTGAAGTTGAGTTTTCAATAGAACTCGTACCGGGTGCTTTTCATATTTCAAAGACACCTTATAGAATGGCCCCAATTGAGTTGCAGGAATTGAAGAAGCAACTCCAAGAGAATCTTGATAAGGGATTCATACGCCCTAGTGCGTCACCTTGGGGAGCACCTGTTCTATTTGTTAAGAAGAAAGATGGATCAACGAGACTCTGCATTGATTATCGAGAACTTAACAAGATCACTATCAAGAACAAATATCCTCTCCCACGCATTGATGACTTATTTGACCAACTACGTGGAGCTCAATACTTTTCCAAGATTGATCTTCGTTCAGGGTATCATCAATTAAGGGTCAAAAGGGAGGATATACCAAAGACGGCTTTCCGTACAAGGTATGGACACTATGAATTTATAGTGATGCCATTTGGTCTTACTAATGCCCCTGCTATCTTCATGGATCTAATGAATAGAGTCTTTAGAGACTATCTTGATCAATTTGTGGTAGTCTTTATAGACGATATTCTTGTCTATTCAAAGAGCAAGGAAGAGCATGAAGATCACTTGAGAATTATATTGAAGACCCTGAGAAAGGAGAAGCTTTATGCCAAATTTACCAAGTGTGAATTTTGGCTTCAAAAAGTTGCATTTTTGGGTCATATAATCTCAAAAGAGGGGATATCTGTGGATCCAGCAAAAACAGAGGTTATCGAAAGATGGTCAAGACCAACAACAGTAACTGAGATCCGAAGTTTTCTTGGTTTGGCTGGATATTATCGACGTTTTGTAAAAGATTTTTCACGATTATCTAATCCACTCACCATGTTGACTCGGAAAGGAGTTAAGTTTGTCTGGACAGAGGAATGTGAAGAGAATTTCAAGGAGTTGAAAAGAAGGTTATCCAGTGCACCTGTGCTCACACTGCCTTGTAGTGGAGAAAGGTTTGTGATCTACAGTGATGCATCCAAGAAGGGATTGGGGTGTGTTCTTATGCAAAATGATATGGTGATAGCTTATGCCTCACGACAGTTGAAAATCCATGAACAAAATTACCCAACACATGATTTGGAGTTGGCTGCGGTAATCTTTGCATTAAAGATTTGGAGGAATTACCTTTATGGTGAAAGGTGTGATATTTATACTGATCATAAAAATTTAAAGTATATTTTCACACAAAAGGAGCTGAATATGCGCCAAAGAAGATGGTTGGAACTGATTAAGGATTATGACTGCTCAATCCATTACCACCCTGGGAAAGCAAACAAGGTGGCAGATGCATTAAGTCGACAAGACCATGCTAGTTTATCCATGATGAGGATCACAAAAGATCCAATATTTATGGATTTACAAAGGATGGATCTTGGAATTATAATGGAAGGGGAAAAATCTTATCTTTCTCAAATGAATGTTCAACCATCTATACATGTGAAGATTAAAGAGGCACAGAAAGAAGATGTCGAGTTACAAAAGAAGGTGAGAAATGTTCCTGAATTCAACCTTGATTGTGATGGGATAATAAAGTTCAGGAATCGGGTTTGTGTTCCTTCCATCCCCGAATTAAAGAAAGAGCTGCTGGATGAGGCTCATAGTTCTTCATTCTCTATTCATCCTGGAAGCACGAAGATGTATAGGGACCTGAAAGAGTATTTCTGGTGGGATGGCATGAAAAGAGATGTTGCTGAATATGTCTCTCGATGCTTGGTTTGTCAACAAGTTAAAGCTGAGTGACAGAAGTCTAAGGGGATGTTACAACCATTACCCATACCCGAATGGAAATGGGAAAACATCACTATGGACTTTGTCACAGGACTTCCTAAAACATCCAAAGGCAATAATGCTATCTGGGTCATAGTTGATCGTCTTACAAAGTCTGCACACTTCATTGCTATTAGAGATGATTTCTCTCTAGATCAGCTTGCCAGGATATATGTAAAGGAAGTGGTAAGATTGCATGGAGTACCACTTTCTATTATATCTGATCGAGATCCGAGATTTACCTCGAAGTTCTGGCGAAGTCTTCAGCATACTCTGGATACAGAGTTGAGTTTCAGCACTGCTTATCATCCCCAGACAGACGGTTAGTCTGAGAGAACAATTCAAACCCTAGAAGATATGTTGAGAGCTTGCTCTATGGATTTCAAAGGAGGTTGGGATCAACACCTACCTTTGGTGGAATTTTCTTATAATAATAGCTTTCACTCCAGTATTCAGATGGCTCCTTATGAAGCTCTCTATGGAAAGAAATGCAGGACTCCAACTTGCTGGGATGAAGTTGGGGAAAGAAAGCTATTAGGACCTGATCTCGTTGATGAAATGGCAGAAAAGGTCAGATCTATTCAACAACACATAAGAACAGCTCAGAGTCGACAGAAAAGTTATGCCGACAACCGAAGAAAAGACCTAGAGTTTGAAGTAGGTGATAAAGTGTTCTTACGAATATCTCCCTGGAAGAGGGTTATGAGATTTGGAAAGAAGGGGAAGTTGAGCCCTAGATATATCGGTCCTTTTGAAATACTGGATCGTGTTGGGAAGGTAGCTTACCGATTGGCGCTTCCACCGAATCTCTCTCAAGTTCACGATGTGTTCCACGTATCTCTCCTGAGAAAGTACATACCAGATCCTTCACATGTACTCAGCTCAGAAGTTGTACCGATGGAGCAAGATCTTTCTTATGAAGAACAGCCGATAGAGATTCTGGATCGTAGCGAAAAAGTCCTACGAAACAAGACCACTCGCTTGGTGAAAGTTTTATGGAGAAACCACCAACTTGAAGAAGCTACATGGGAGAGCTTGAGGATATGATGAGGGAGAAGTATCCTCATTTGTTTGTTGCAAAGTGACGAATTTCGAGGGCGAAATTCTTTTTAAGGGGGGTAGAATGTAACACCCGAGACTTTTATGTTATATAAATCATCAAAGGAATCTTTTTCTACACAACACTTTCTTGGCTTGCTTTACACGCAATCGCGACCTTCCTCGATAGCTTGCGTCGTACGCAATACCGAGTTTCACTAAACAACAATATGCTATTAAAACTAGCCGTTATGAATAGTAATAACCACTTTTTGAAATTTTATAAATTTTATTTTTCAAAATGGACTTCATTTTTGGACTCAGAATATCGAAATTAGCCTAGGGTGAAATTTTGGTATTTTTCTGAAAACTTTCAATTTTTGATGAATAGTGAAACCACTAAGTGGTAGGTTAAAAACTGAATTTTGCATAAAACTTAATTTTACCGCTTCTGTGAATGGAATTTCAAAAATTCGAGAGACACGGTTAATATCAAGGACTAAAATGTGGTTCAATGAGATGAAAATAATTTTTTGGTGAATAGTAACTTTTTACTATTTTTACCGCGGTTAATAGTAAATAGGGTAACTAAGGGTAAATATGATATCAATATTACCCTAACACATGTCCTAATTCCATTGGACAAGTGTAATTCGACAAATAACAAACTTAGGAATAAAATATGACCATTTAGGCCCACTTGGTTTAGAATAGGACATTTATTATTAATTTGTTTAAAGAAGGGTTAAAATAGTTAAAATCAAAGTTTAATAAGTAAATCATTTTTAATATGGGGTTATACATAAGATAAATTCGATTGTAAATATTCATTAGAAAGCTAAAAAGATTTCCTACATGATGGTATTTTATTTGTAATTTTTAGACATCAAATAATTTAATTTATTTATGACACAAAGATGATGCAGTAATTATCTTATTAATGAAATATTGACAAAATTGATAATATAAATACCAAAATAAATGTAATTTGAGACTTTTTATGAATTCAATAATTTTCTAGGTTACTATGATATATTAGTATTGATTTAATCAACTTGGTTCGAACATATAATTCTGTTATGACTTTGACAAAAATCATATATCAAATAGTGTCAAAATTGACACAAAATAGTTTTTAAATCAAATATTATATTATTAATTGTTATTTTATTCCTAAAAATCTAAGGTTCGGCCAAATGACTTAGATAAGGATATATATTTTAATAATAAACAATTTGGGGTTCGTTTGGCATGTTATAGTAAGTGTATTAACCATATAGTGAAAGAAAACAAAAAGTCATGGTAAAAGTTAAATTATTTAACTTAGAGTTAAATCTAATTGATAAGGTTAAAATAATACCCTAAACTTGTCTAAATTCTATTGGTTGATAGGATTTCGACCCATCCCCACTTTGGCTTCGAAATAAGACCCTTTGGAACCATTATAAACCGATTTTGACTTTAATATAAAATAATATTTTGAGATATTCCTAAGGTGCCCCTCTCCTCCCTTCTAAAAGGGCACCTCCTCCCCCTCCTCCTCACACCAATTTGAGCACTCAAGCTCGGCCAACCCCTGCCATTTTCCCTTCTACACTTCCCTAGAATAATCCTAGAGGTCCTGGTCTTCTCCAAAGACCAATCTTAGTTCCTTAAGTGGAGGATTCAAAAAGGCGTTCCAAAGAAGAGGTAATATCCATTACCGATCTTTTCAATTTCTTTCTTCTTCAACTTCTTCTTCTTTAGTTGTTTCATGATAAAGTAATAACATCAGTATTACTTACATACTGATATGTTATTATAAATATGAAACAACCCTAATTCACCTTCTATCCATCCTACGGAAAAATGAAATCACCGCGCGTGCGTACGTACGGAATACCGTCTCCACGCCGTGGTGTAATCTATTTTCCACCATCACCTTACAAGGATGGGTATAATGGTGTAATCAGTAACTATATATGATTATTATTAAGTAATATTGATACTGAAATAATATATATATATACTCCAATACAATTCCACGATCATAGGAACGATATCATCACTCGTGCGTACGTACGGAATACCGTCTCCACGATGTGATGCGACTCGTTCTACATGATCTTCATTTCATAATGATTATATAAATGAATTGAATGAATGAATATGGTATATAATACACTAATACCATTCTGGAAATGAATTATCTATAACCTAAAGATAAGAATAAGAATTTATTCGACAAAACACGCATAAGAACAAAAAGTTATAAAGACCCGAGTAACAAGTAACAATGAAATATTACTAACAAGAAGCTAATAATATGACCATATATGATCTCATATCAATATGTATGATTCTGGAATAAGTCAATAACATTATTTAAACCATTATACAGGAGCTTCGGACACGAACAAAGCAAATCGGACCTAAGGTAAGGGAAATATCACAATCTCATTTTTATCCGAGATTGTTTATTCGTAAGTATTTACTAGGGTGTATTTTATCATCCACATCCATGTTCCCTCAATATGTAATATTGTTTCCATCCACTTGAAATAGTTTAAATCCAATTTTACCCTTAGGTGAGTTTTTAGTAAAGAATATGAAAGGAATCTTTTGTCGTTTTTCCGTACGAGGTACTTTTTGACTTTTCCGACAAAAGTACGAAGAATGTTTTTTTTAACTTATACGGCATGAATGGATTTTTAAAACATTACATCAAAGAAGCTTCCTTTAAAAGTTTTCAAGTTTATTTTTAATCAACTTCTTTTATTTTAAAGTTGTATGACATGTTATGAAAGGAAAAATATTTTTGAAGAAGAAAGGATATTTTCCTCAAGAATTCAATTCAAGTGTTTTATCAAAATTATTTTCCATATAAGATAATAAAGGGTTCTATTTCTATCCATATTTTTACATTGGTTTGACTATGTTGTGATGGAATTATGTTTATGAATTCCTTTATCATATATGAATTGATTTATGATTTCATGATGTTTCAAGAATCCCATTTTTGTTACATGTGTTATGCGATGATGCATGTTTTATGATTATGTGGCACACATAAGAAAGGATTCATTATAAGATGGGTGGGACCTATATCTCCCTCCAATGCATTGGGTAATGATTTTATATCTCATGAGATAGACATGGCTGGAACGGAAGGTTATTTCGGTTCAGTGATACAGGACTGAAACGAGGAGTGAACTCGGTTCAGAAAGGGACTTTGTCCACTAAGATAGTCTTGGCAATGAGTCATGACTAACAAGAAATGATTTTCCATGATTATGTGTGCATGCCACAAAGTTTCAAGTTTTATGTTATGATTATGGGGATCTCATTTTCACTTCTATGATTTATTCCATGTTAAGATATTATGATCTCTTTTGCAGGTTTTGATAAAGATATGATATGATTTTTATTTCCTTTATTTGCCCTTGCTGAGCATTTGAGATCACCCTTTTATGTTTTCTTTTCCCCAGGTCAGGAAGATGGATATTAAGTAGAATATGCAAAAAGGGACCCTAGATATGATGTAATAAATGGGAGACACTGTAGAAGATTTATGAACCAGTTGTTTATGTTTCCCAGTTTCTAAAGACACTATACCTATACGGTCCTTTGTGGTTTTGTCATATGTTGTAATAAGTGTGCTTCAATTTTGAAGTATTAACAATGTATGTAATGTGTGGGTTGTTATATTGTGTGGATTGATGACTTACAACCCTGTGTGGATCGACAACTTACTACCCTGTGTGAATCGACGACTTATGACCCTGTGTGAATCGATGACTTATGACCTTGTGTGGATCGATGACTTACGACCCAGTATGGCTTAGCAGTAGAGAGACCTGATGAGGATCATCCTTAGAGTGACCCATTGTGGATCAACGACTTATGACCCTATGTGGATCTAAAACTTACGACCCTGTGTGGATTAGTGACTTACAACCCTGTGTGGTTCAGTGACAGAGCAACTTATTCCTGGTTCAGTAGTGGAACTTCTCAATGGAATAAGATGATTTATCTTTATGAATAATCATACTTATTCCTATTATTTAATTTATATACCTGGTTTGAGTTGAGTCTTTACTTCTTGATTTGTGATAGGGATCATGCCTTGTGGTTTTTCCTTGTGAAATTCTTGGAGACCTTCAGGGGTCTTGGGGTCCCTATTGGGTATTGTTATACTCACCCCTTCATGGGATTCACCTAAACCTTGTTTTGTTTTGTGTAGACGAAGGACAACTTTGACCGAGGTTAGGGAGTCAGGATGAAACAGTGCATGGAGGTGGCCGGTTGAAGTGGAGATCCATAGTGATGAGGTGTACCTACCATTTATGTAGGATCCTTGGTGGAAGACCTCTGGAGTTGTTTTTCCTTTCTTATATATCTCTTTTAGTTGGTCTTGTATACTGGCCCCTTTACTTTGAGTTATACTTTTACTTCAGTAGTTTTACTATGTAGTTTACTTATTTTTGTGTACCTAGTCTCTGTGTGTGCAGGTTAAAAAGACAATGTCTTCCCATTTTAGGGATATGCCGTTCTGGTTCTAGTCACCAACCCCTAGCTTATGGAAGGTGGGCTTGGGGTAGTCACGAAACGGGCCCCAGGGGATGGGTTGTGACATTGGCTATCTTCAAGTTCCTAAGATAAATTATTGGTTGTAAATATATTTAAACTTGGACCATGTGAGATATTATTGGAACTTAGTATACACAATTGATTCCCATCACTTATATCTAGGCCCTTTTAGAATGTATGTGGAAAACATGACCTTATATTTCTCGTTCATCAAATGAAGAAAAAAAATATGCTCATTTTTCTCAATCCATTCTTTATGTTCTTGAGGTCCCTAATCTTCATGAAAATAGGTCAGAATATACTTAGTGAATTATTAATAATGATACACTATTTGAGATGGATATCACTTTCCTTACCAACCCAAGGATTGAATAGATAAAATTATTGACTCAATAAGAGTTGGTTCTATAGGAATATTTCCTTGTATAAAATTATCTATAAATCCCTCTTTATGATACTATAGAGTCTTTCCTGGAGGTATTTTCTATAAAACATGAAAAAAGATTTAACCAACAAATATCTCAACCTTAAACACCATTAATAAACTAAAAAAAACTAACCTAATTACTTATAAATAGGGAACAATTCTTGATCAAGAGGTTTAAATAACAGAAATTGGTGAAAACTTTGAATTTTTTTTTATAACTTTACAAGGTTTGGTTGCATAGTTTGGAAGACTAAGAACCAACCATATGTGTTCCATTGGAGGGTATCCAAATTAGCCGACATAGTCTATACACTGGTTTCTAGACCATTGACATTAACCATTCACCTCTGTTATTTACCCTATTTTAATCACAAAGCATTCAATTTTTCTAAAAAAACTCATATGATGTTCATAAAATTCATATTAGTAATAAAAAATTTCAAAAATATATCAAAACCTTTGAGGAATAAAATAACAATACCAGCCATAATTCCCAACCACCCATGGTAACTTGAGGTTAAGTACAAATAATAGTTGGATAGAAACTTCCTCATACTTACCTCCCAAGCTTTGATGATCCTAGCTTCTACCTAAAGTTACTTCCCCTATAAAAAAGGGCTCTAATACTATTTTATAATGAATCAAATTGGGTCAACAATCTAGGTCACTGAATTTGTATCATTGAATGTCCTAGATCATGTTTCCGATCACCATGGGATGTAACAAGTGTTGATAGTATCAATAACGGAAATTAAGAATGATTTCACCCTCTAAATATAGAAAATCACATAAAAATCCTACCAGGAATTCGACATGATGTTTTCGTAAGTCAGATAACTATACCAAATGAATAAAAATTTTCAAAACAGTAAAATAACTGAAACACGGAATAAGTAAATAAAATCCAAAATAGACATCAGAATATGACATTATAAATAGATGTAAAGTAATACATGGAATAAAATATACTTGCAAACCATAGTAAAGTGGAGTCCATAGTGGTTGATACATGTACATACCAAAGTATCTAAAGTCCCAAAAGGAAACACTTATTCCACATACTTTTGAACCATATTCACAACCTGATCATAATATCATCTAAAGAGTGAACAAGGCATATATGGTGTAAAAACAATTGAGGTGGTCCCTTTACCTTTACCTATACCAGATATAACAAAGTATACATACACCTGAAGTATGTTTAATGAGTGTAAACAATATCCAAGTAGAATACCACCATGAATCTATATAATTACTTTAGAAAAAAACAATATAAATAGTTTAAAATATATTTAGAAAATATTTTTCCTTTTCAATTTCACATGGTAAATGAATTAAAAACATATTTCACTTTGTTTAGTAAAATTTTAAACTTCTGAAAATAAACAAGTGTAATGAATATATAAATGATTCTAAATAAATATATATAGTATACAATACAATTAATCCAAATAATGAACAGAAACTTTCCTTGAATAAACCATATTATGGGATTCCAACCTCAAGTGATATAAAATAACATAGGACTTTTCTTATATAATTCTTTATGGCCTATGATGAACCACACACACCCTAACCTTGATTTATCCTATTATATTTGTTGAGTGGTCACCCCCTAGCCAGGGCATGGACTTTAAAATGGGCACTATCTAGTGTGTAATCTAAGATAGTGTTTCAGTCATCAAAATTACCCATGAAAATACCAAAGTTTTCCATGTGTATCCAGACCAAAACCAACTTTCACTACATAATCATCAATATGTAAATCCCAAAAATTATGGAAAACACAAATACATGAAAATAAATATCACCAATGTCAAGTAACCACATTTCTAAATGAAATTTACATAACCATAAAATCAATTAATTTTATAAAATTATTATTTATGAATCACATTCCCTTCAATAACCATTTATAAATCAATTTAAATACAAAAAATTCCTTTGAATTAATTTTGTGAACTCCTTGAGGGAAAAAAATAAGTTTTAGAGAAAGTGTCACTTGGAAGTAATAAACATCCGAACTCTATCAAATAAAAATTTAAGATATATGATGTATAATTATAAATAACTCTAAATAATTTTAAATAGGTACTATAAGGTTAATAATAATACTTTTAAAAACTTAACTACCAAAAACATTCCAAAGAAATGGGGTAATGTAGATACATCTACAAAATCTATCAAAATCTTATTAACATTTTTAAATAAAAAAATATTAGATAAATAAATACCTTTCACAAGTCCTGAGAACCAATAATATCATGATTATAATATACCCTAACCATGAGAGTGACCATCAAGGCCACATGGGCATGGGAAAAAGAATAACATGGAAGATAAAGGGAATAAAAAAATCGGGGAAGGTTAAATAGAAATGAAATAGGAAGATACCTTGAATAAACCTCTTAAAATTAATAGGATATCACCATGGGATCTTATATAGATGAGTTACAAGACTAGAAGAAGGATCTAGAGGGTTCAACAAGGAGGTAAAAACCCAAATGTGAGTAAAAATTGAGAATGGGTAAATTGGTAACGACGTGATATTATCTAGAATGTGACATCCTCTTAAATGTTTTGGGCTATCTTGCACAATTTTGAAACATGGTTAGGGAAACCTTGAACCAACTTTTCATATACATATGGAATTCCTCATCCCCCTTCAAATGATTTTGATAAATGATTATCACTATCCATGCGCTAACCATGCATCCAACACTGCCTTCACAATTTTTGTGTTATCAATCCCTAAAATCCAAAACATTCAAATAATAATAATAATAATAATACATAAAAGTGACATTGGGGCATCAAAATGTCTTCCAACAATCCCCCTGAGTCAAAACAAAGATCAAAATAAGCCAAATAAGCCTTCCTTAAGTAGGTCATTAGGTGGATACCATCACAAAGGTCGTAACGAACCACCCTAGACTACCCCATAATGGTACCCATGGTAGCTCTTCACAAGGCTCATAGTGAGTTTTGGACACCATGGGATGGAGAATAGTTTCACAGAACTTTTCACACTCTACTAGGGAATATTTCACTAGTTTAAACATAAACGATAATAAAAACTCCACCTATAATCATAGAATGACCTTTCCATAAGTCGGAGAGCCACACATACATAATAAGTTGTTAGAAAATGGAGAACAACCAAACATACATGAAAAGTTAAAACAATAAGGAAATAATAAAAAATTAAATAAAACTTAAAACAAACTATATATAAGAAATAAATAACAAAAAATACAAATTTAAAACAGAGTTAGAACCATAAGAGTGGAATCAACATTATGGGAAGATAATATGGATGGATTGATAGAGGTAAAAAAATACATAATGAAAATAATCAAAAGGATGAAATGACACTACACATCTATTTTTTATAAGAGGGTGTCTACTATATTGTCACCTTTTCCAAAATCATGATCAAAATATACTATGAACCCACTACCTCATAGAAGAGTATTACCTTTACCTATGTTGGAGAAAACAAGATATACATACACCCAAAAGGTTTATATAGGGTGTGAGAATAATAATCCTAGTAGTATTATACCATATTCCCTATGTAAATAATTTACAAAATAAACCATTTTATACAAGTTAAAACTAAAAAAATATTACCTTTAATATTCAGTGGAAAATAATAAACAAGGGTTATCATGAAAAAAGTTTAGAATGAATAAATAAATAGGTGAAATAGAGCGAACTATAATAAATGAAAACATTTTAAAATAATAGTTTATATAAAGTATAACAACATGGGTATCTACCAAGGGGTTATGGTTGGGAAACCTAAGATCCCCATACTAATAAAAAGTCAATCATCAATATCCCAACCATTATCACATATCAATCCATAATAATTTTCATGTAGGCCACTAACTGAAGAATCATCCTAAACTAGTGGAAACCCATGGTGAAATAGTTATATTTGTATCAATAATATCCACTACAGTTATAGTATTATCATGACTAAAAGGAAACAAGCAAGAGAGAGTTTCATCATAACCTAGATTGACACTTTTCCTAGGAACCCTCCTAGTACCCTTGGTATTTTCTCATGAATATTATGTTGATTCATGGTTTTATGCTTTAAAATTTAAAAACATGAGATCACCCCATCCACCAATATTCACAATTACATAAAGACAAAATACCATGAATATTAATCCTACAATCAAAAGAGTTCAACCAAGAAAAATGGGTGACTAAAAATCAAACATTCAAAAAGGTCAAAAAATTACACACAACAAAAAGATATTTTATATAATTTTTTATAAATAATTTAAATCTATGTTAAACCCTTCTTGAAAAAATATCCATTTGGTTCAATGAAAAATTAGGCTCGGAATTCCCTCAAACACCTTATAGTCATAAAAAAATTATGTTTTTCCTAAGCATTGAAACCTAGTCCTTCCCAAACATTTTTAAAACCAAGAAGTCATAGAGATATAATTGATAATGATCATTTTAAATCATTTTTATTTATCTAATACCATTCAAATCATCGTTTAAATAAATCAATCACTTTTAGTTTACAAAGTAAAGCGATTGACATCGGGAAACCTACTAGAAATCTATGAATCCACTTTAAAAGGATGTTTTTAAAGTAAATTAATAGAATAAGAATCCCAATAATTCAATTAGAAATATTAACACTAAAAATACCCATATAAATCTCATGGAAAAGTAAACCATCGTCTTCGTGTCCATAAAATTGAAAGAGAATGAAGAAAATAGGATGAACATGAAGAAGAAAGAGGAATGTAACCACTTACATGATGGAATCCTTGAAATTTATAAGGAAATTACAAGATTTAAGCTAAGAAAATAGGGGATAAAGTGATTCTATATAGGTGAGATCCCAAAATTATTTTGGAGAAATGAATAAGGGAAAAGAAACCCCCCTTTAAATTTGAATTTGAAAAATCTAAAATTTTACAAAATTTAATGGGCTGCACTTTTTCCTGTATGGTCATCCCAACCATGATAATACCATGAAGATACTTGTCTCTAAAAATGGGACATGCATGGTTGGATTTCTCGGATAGGGGGCCATGCATCTTAGCTATTCTACCTAGAAAATCCCAAAAAAATCCAATTTTCAACTCCAAATTTTAAATCAAACAAATAAACAATAAAATAAAAACATGAAAATGAAATTGTGGGTGTCATAATTCTCCCCACTATATTACTTATTACCCCAATAAATTACTCATGAAAATTATTGGTCTAAAATAGGTGAGTCCATTACTCCCTCATATGTGATTACCACTCCCATTTTTCATGGGAATCATCTTTGTGTTTTTATAAGAATCATACTAGAGGAATTTATTTTCATCAAAAAACTTTATTTAGAGAATTGATAATCTAGAATGGTTTCTTAGTCACATATGGGTCAAGGATAATATTTAGCACCTCCCAATTATAGAAATGAGAATGATATGTATAATAATTATTCAATTGGGATACATGGACATTATTATGAACTAATATCATTTGAGTGGAAAACACCAATCGATATGAAACCTTCCAATTCTTCTTAGGACCTGAAATAATAGTCCATACCATGGAATCCACTTCCTCTGTATTCCAAACCATCGATGACCCTGTCAAGTTGATTCTTTCAAGAACACCTGGTCACCGATATAAAATTCCAAAGGTCTATAATGACAATCATCATAAGATCTCTAGGTATTTTAGGCTGTCACTAGATCTATCTAGATAATCCAAATATTCTATTTCATTTATTGTAATATACTCAGTTCCACTAATTATCACCAACCTTCCTAAAAAAGTTCATACTAATATTTATAACTATATGACACCTTAAATTTATCCATTATGTTTAAATATTGATAGCTATTATTATTAGCAAATTCATCCAATGACAAATGGGAATCCCATGACCCAAAAAATCCATCAAAAAAGTATAAATAATATATTCTAAAATCTATATTCCCTTATTTATTTTTCCATATATTTATTGGTGGTAAGTCATTCTAATCTTCACTAGACTACCCACATCATCTTAAATTAATTCCTCGAATCGAGAGGTGAATCGAGGATCTCAGTAAAAAATGATTACAAAAGGAACCTCGTGAAATTTTACTATCTCATAAACTTATATCTTTCCAATATCTTTAACCATCATGATATACTTAATTGAAAAAACATGGACCTATTTCATTAATCAATCAATAATTACCTATATATAATTATTTCTATGAGGGGTGTGGGTTAATCTTATTATAAATTCCATAAATATCTTATTACATTTTTATATATGAATAGGAAAAGGTTGAATCATAGTTGAATTATTTTTATCACCCACTTTCACTTTTTGGAAAGTGAAGTATCAAGATACATAATTGGTTATGTCCTTTTTCATACCAATCCACCAGAATCGATGTTTCATATCACAATTTATGTTAGTAATTCCTAGGTGATTTTACCTTTGCGAGTGTTGGAAATACTTTATCACTTCCTTACTTATAGAAAGAGATACCACATGATGATTATTGAAACACATAATGCCATCACGGGAGAGTGACCAATCATTGGTGATCTCTCCACCATTTAGGAATCCCTTGATACACTAACATTCCTCATATCTAGGATGATTTGATGAATTAGTTCAATAAGAGAAGATGTTATCTACACATTATCTAAGAACATAACCCCTCTATTACTTTACATCAAGGTAAATTTATAGAATAATACTCATTAGGTTCTATTCATATCCAGATTCTTTCAGTGCCTATGATAAAAATTTATTACATAGGGCATCTACAACTATATTTCCCTTACTTAGTGTATATGAGAGATCAAAATAAAATGTTTGAAAATATTCCAACCATCAATTTTTTTCAAATTTTTAAGTCATTTTTGGTAAAACTTTAACTCAAAATATTATGACTATTTTAAAATATAAAATTCTATACAAATAGATAATGAAACCAATATTTTAGATTATGTATGACTACCACTTGACTAAGGCCACAAGTTAGACAGTTTTTTTCATGTGGTCTCAATTGGAGAGAACCAAAATCTACCACATGATAAACTTGAATAAGTACACATCCTAACCCCATAACTGATGCATCAAAATACACCATATTTCATACTCCATGACTGAGAATAATTAAAAATAGATCTAGTATCAAACACTAATTTATCTTAAGAAACGATTACTGACATTTAGGTTTCCATTAAAATGTCAATATTTTTCAAGATGATGAAATATTGGTGAAATAATTTACAAAGAATATGTTGCATCATTTTAAACCTCATAATTTTATTATCTCATAGACATTCCTTAACAGTTCCTAAGAAATAATGGTTTTCACCTTCTTAGTATCAAACAAAATTCCATATTCTGACACCATGTGTCCCAATAACTTTACTTCTTGAATCCTGAAATGGAATGTGTGAAATTTTTTTAGAAAGGCTATGATCTCAAACAATAATCAATAAAATCCTTAGGTGATGTTCATTTTTCCCTTAAAATTTTGAATTTACCATATTTCCTTCCATAAAAACTATGACAAAATAATCAAGGAATTGGTGTAAAATTTAATTCAAAAGGACAAAAAATACTATGAGATAACTTTTCAAGAAAAATGGTACGATGAAATATTTAAACTGACCATATATACTTCAAAATAAAGTACTGGGGATATCATAATCTCTCAATAAAATATGGGGATACCCTAACCCAAGAACAATCTTAGATACCGCTATACCCATTTAGAATAATTAAAGAGATAATCAATCTAATATAATGGTTCTTTATTCTTTATAGTCATCTAATTCATATTCTTATAGTCAATACACTAGTATAAACTCCCATCATACTTATTGGTAATGAGTAAATGAGTTTTCCATGGATATATACTAGGATGTATAAACCCCTTAACTTAAAGATCATCTAGTTGGGTTTTTAATTCATTCTACTCGACTAGTTCCATTTGATACGAAGGTAATGATATCAGTTGTGTCTCTAGAATCAAATAAATATATAATTTGACTTCTCTATTTGGAGGAAACCCATAATAATCATCATAAAATACCTCAAGGAAGTCTCATACCATGGGAGGAAGTTAATTTCCTAGAACCCCTTTATCAATTTCAATCAAAATATAAGATACTTTACATGAAACCTATTTGGTTTTAGGGAGATTTAGTCCATCTCGACTCAATATTGGGTCTCACTCCCCTTGAAATAAATAAGAACTCATATTAGAAAATATGAAGACTCATCAATGATGATAGCAATTGATATTTTATTTTCACATGAACATCCAGTCTACCCCAAGGATATCATCAAATAGATCTATTTATAGAACAATAAAGTCCCATGCCAACTCTTCTTTAGATTTAATGACAATTCATAAATGACATTAGATGTTATTAACGTTCTTCTTTCTAAGGGAATTTGATATCACCATCACATATTGAATATTTTCATACAAGAGTTTCAACAATTCAACAATATGAGAAGATATGTAAGAGTGTGAGGTACCTATATCAAATAATGGAAAAATTATAGATTACATAATGAATATAGTACCTTGAACTATAGTAGGATCAATATTAAAATTATAAGGGGATTTATATATTATATATAGTGGCCTAGATTCATAATTCACCTCAAACTTCTTAATATCCTAATCCTTACTCCTCAATTGTATTTTCCCATGATAAGAACCAACTATACCTCTACATTCATATGGTAAATACCCTAATTAATTTGAGTAATCAAACTATAATTTATATCATTTTAGGGATAAGGATCCTACATCATTTCTTATAGGAGAGTTTATTATAAAAATATCCAAAGATAGATAATTCACCCATAATAAAGATAAAATTTAGGAGTTTTTAGGAACATTGCCCTAATATTTTCTCAATTTCCACACTGATGGAATATTAAAAGGATAATTTTGATCATTCAAAATGAGTTTGGTTGACAAAGAAACCTTAAAAAAATTCCACCTCCCTATATAAACTCTTCTCATTTAATTTTATTGAAAAATATAAACCCTTCATTGTCTCTTAGAACCTGGGAATAGGTTTCACCCATTATAGATAATCCCACTTGGTCTATCTATATTATTAGGTCCTCATAAACCACTTTGAAATTGTTTCCGATGCTTTCGCCGGGGCGCGCGCATCCGTCCGTCTGCAGAGGAGGACGCGCTGCACTTGTTGCCCCGCGTTCCCGCTTTCCAAAGGCGGGCGACATTCGCTCCTTATTTAGGGACGTCTGCTCCTTGATCGAAACAGGATGATGGGATGTCAGTTCTTCCTTCTGTGGATTCCTCCTCAGAACTCGTCACCTAGTCTGGGTATCCCTCATAGATTTAATACGTAGTTCGTGAAACTCTTCCCAGTTCCATGTTTCCATGGACTCCGGTTAATTACACTGCTTCTGTCGGGACATTCCAAAGGGTCCGGTCAGGGCAGCAACCTTCAGTCGGGGGAGTAGTCACGTTGAGGCATCAGTAGCGTGTCTGGATGCTGGGGAACCTGGCATGTCTGTCTATTATCCCTGATCACAGGGCTTCTCAAGGGCATGGAAGCCTGAGGCATCCCACATCGAGCGTGGGGAATTATATGCCATAGACACATATCTAAGGTTTTCCTCAGCTTCCCATGTTTAACACAGGGTATGCCGCGAGTTTAACGTCCAGCGGAGACGGATCAGCCCAATCGGAGCAATAGCTAGAATAGATCGGATTGAGGGGTTTCCCTTAGAGGGGTGCCGATACCGGGACTAGACCATGGGCGGTTGTGAAGTTGGTCTTGAGCCTCGAAGAGGCTTCCTACGTATCCCCATGGCAGGGAATCAAATTCCGCGTAGTTCGGAATGGTTCCGGTGAACCGACATGAGGGTGGACCTTGGCCCGATGGGTATTATCAGCGAACCGACGTGAAGGTGGACCTTGGTCCGATGGGCATTGTCAGTGAACCGACATGAAGGTGGACCTTGGTCTGATGGGTGGTGGGCTTGAACCTCGGGGAGGCTTCCTACGTACCATGCCTTGACATGGATCAAAGACTTCATAGTTCAAAGGGTTTCATCGGTGAACCGACGTGAAAGTAGACCCATGGGTCCACTAGTGGTGGGCTTGAACCTTGGGAAGGTTTCCTACGTACCATTCCTTAACATGGATCAAAGTCCTCATAGTTCAAAGGATTGATGGAATACAGTTTAACGTCATGCGGGACGGTAGTGAACCCTGACATGAATAAACAACGGGCAGTGGGTGTCGGAGAACTGATGTAAATGAGGGACCTTGGTCCGATGGGAGATGGGCTTGAACCTATGGGAGGGTTACTACGTACCATGCCTTGACATGGATCAAAGTCCTCATAGTTCGGGTAAGAATGGGGGCTTGGCACACCGACAAGGAGACAGTTTGGGCCAATGATTGTTGGGCTTGAACTTCAGGGAGGCTTCCTACGTACCATGCCTTAACACGGATCAAAGTCCTCGTAGTTCGGGTTGGTCGCAACGGCTTGCCGTCGGACTGGAACACAGTTTAACGTCATGCTGGATGAAGGTAGAACTCGACGTGAGTTGGATGATGGGTGGGATTGAACCTCGTGGAGGCTTCCTACGTACCACGCCTTGAAATGGATCAAAGACCTCGTAGTTCAAATGGGTGTGCAGTTTAATGTCATGCGGGACAATGACATACAGTTTAACGTCATGCTGGATGAGGTCACACAATTTAACGTCATGCTGGATGAGGGAATACAGTTTAACGTCATACTGGATGAGGGAATACAGTTTAACGTCATGTTGGACGAGGGCATGCAGTTTAACGTCATGATGGACGAGGGCGAAACTCGACGTGAATGAACGACTGAGTAATGTGGCTTGAACCTCATGGAGGCTTCCTACGTACCATGCCTTGACACAGATCAAAGTCCTCATAGTTCGCTGAAGGTAGGGGTCAGGGTCGGTTCTCACTCTAAGCCCACGTGAGTCATGCTCGGTGTGAGAAACAAGAGGTTGCAAGGACCTGATGATCACGTCGTGAAGGATGCGTCCGTGAGAAGCGAAGAGGGGCTTACGCATTAGGCGGCCCATGGTGCTGGGACTTACTCCAGGATGGAGGCCCAGAGTGTGACAAAGTGCGACAAAAGAGGGATTTGGGACCAACAATGGGAGGTGCCTCGTTCCCTATCACGCCCTCCACTGACCTTGGTAGTGGGGAAGTACGGAGATGCAGGGGTGCAGCCATCCGTTGGGGAACTAGAGTCGCCTTTCTCCTGAGAACATACACCACTCCAATAAGGAGGATATCATCCCTTGTGGATGGGTGATTCCACCCCTGTGGAGACGAGTGGCGTAAAAAATGTTCGAGCTGGGGGGACCCTTCGTGAGAGGAACGAGGTCGGGTCACAGTTTAACGTCATGTGTTGAGGATGTGGTGCTTGGTAGTTTAACGTCCTACAGCTCGGACGAGGTGGGTTCACTCCGCACCCCTAGGACTTACATAACCAGTACCCTCTGTTCCTTGGGGAAGGGAAGGTACCAGTAAGGCCATGGTCAGGGGGGGTTATGGAGCGAACCATCGAGGGGTCCACGTTAGCATGGCTATGCGAAGAAGCAATAGCCGTTAGCATGCATATGCGAAGAAGCATTAGGTGAAGCAACGCTACAGGTGGTATTGTCCATGGGACTTTGAAATCACATCGTGCAAACCTGGAGGGTCGCACGGGAAGAGGAATTTCCAAGCAAAGGAGTGTGCTTCGCGAAGTGGAGTGCCTTGGCCTTAGCATGGGGCATAGGTGTGAGTGGAGGGTGATTCGCGAAGTGGAATAGTATTCACGGAGCACTGCCTCGCGAAGAAGAGGTGCCTTGCGAAGAAGGGTGCTGCGAAGAAGTGTGCTTCGCGATGTATAGCGATCCTTCCTTAGCATAGGGATTACTAGTACAACTTGGGTGTTTCGCGAAGCATAAACGCTCTGCGGCTGCCCGGGTTCCCTTGGGAATCCCCTTCCTTCGCGAATTCCCTTGAGCTTCACGAAGGGCATCCCTCTTGGAAGAGGGGATCAAAACGAGACAAAGCAAAGGCATCTCGCGAAGTAGAAGTACGTCGTGGAGCTCATGATTCCCGGGGGCAAAGGGTGCTTTGCGATTCGGGAGAGGAGAAGCCGAAAGGTCAGATTGTCCATCTTTGGGACTCAGGGGGAGTCCAGTATTTATAGGGAAGGGGCGCCGCGAAGCAGAACTCGTGCGCCGCCTCAGGTGCTTCGCGGCGCTCTCACGAACGTCAATGTCGTCCGCGAAGAGTTACCACCTCTGGAGCTTCGCGGCGCGCTCGCGAACGTCAATGTCGTCCGCGAAGAGTTACCGCCTCTAGAGCTTCGCGGCGCGCTCGCAAACGTCAACGTCGTCCGCGAAGAGTTAACACCTCTCGAGCTTCGCGACGGGCTCGCGAATGTCAAATGTGTTTGCGGAGAGTTACCGCCTCTGGAGCTTCGCGAGACCGCGATGCTCGGGGTGCTTCGCGGCGGTGCTTCGCGGCGGTGCTTCGCTTTGGTGCTTCGCGAGGCAGCGTGCCAGCCTTCTTTTTCGTCCCTTCTTTTCATGCCATATTTCGGCGCCAACAGAAATACATGAGTAATTTTCATAGGAAAACCATAGATACAATGTTTGTGAGGAGACCGGTTTCAAATTTCCAGGACATCAATACAATGTTTGTGACCATTTTAGTTGAAAAATATAGAATCTCAATGATGTGATACACATACTCCATCACTGTTTGGTTGTGTTTTCATATGAAAACAAACTCCCTTGATTTATCCAATGCCATCATATCAGGGTAAAAATGATGAGTAAATATAATCTTGAAATATCACTATACCAAATTCTCATGCATCTTTTTTGGAACAATAAACTCTAACCATTTTTAGCTAAGACCTGCAATTAGGATGTTGGTATACATAATTTTGGAAGCATCATGAGTCTTAATGAATTCAGATTGTAACACCCTGACCCCAGAAGCCCAGAGTTGGTGCATTATTACATATCATTGGAATTATCACAAAAGATCAAGTCTCGAAAGACCGATTAGTTTAGTAGCCTTGGAAGTACTAGATACATTCATAAGGATTACATTACATCATAAAATAGAAAACTACAATAATATTGTTTCCATGGACAACACTGAGATCCCAAAGAATATCCTTGCAGGCCAGTCATAATATGCTTCTTCACATCCTGGGAAAAATAAAACATAAAGGGGTGAGCTCAGATGCTCAGTAAGGATAACAATATAGCGAAAGCTTTCATAAATAAGCATAAACATTTAAGAAAATGTATAAAACTAAAAAAAAGAATTTTCAACATAAAATTCATCATAATATGGTAAATATAAATCAAAATAATACCATTTACATACTCACATGGATATTCTACTAGTCGAATAATCACATGCAATATCAATATCCACTTTCAAAATGATGGAATGCATAATGCCAGACTTTCATAACCACATAGTCAAGGCCTTGTTCCAAGACAACAAATAAGATTTTGTCAAGGCCTTGTGCCAAGACACTATTTTGTCTCATGAGACCTACCGATGCATCAAAGATCTATAGCAGGCTCCACCCGTCACATATTAAGTCCAATACATTCCTCATATGAAAAGGTTTAAACAAAACATAAACATTCATATTAAAACCAGCATACGAAATGTCAATACTTTATCCATAGACCGTGAATGGTGTAAAAATAACACATCCATAGTCAAACATATCACAAAACCTTTAATACAATATGGAAGTTTTGTATCATAATAAATCAACTTCAAATAATCTTAAAATCCATCAAAGGATGTTGACATATATGAAATCAAAACATTTTTTTAGAGAAATATCTATTTCTATTTTGAAATAATTTAAGAAAACATTTATTTTTAAAATATTCTTATAATCTTGAAAGGTAATATTCGATGATGTTATAATGGTGAAAAATAATCACACCCGCCGTATAAGTTAAAAAAACATTCTTACCTTAATTTTATCGAAAATGTCATAAAGTACCTTGTTTGGAAAATGACGGAAAGATTCCTTTAAAAATATATAAGTTCAAATAAGGTTATAAATGACTTTACCCCATTTTCAAGAAAATAGTACAAATGTTTTGAAATACATTTTTAAGAAACATGTATGTGGATGATAAAGAGGTCCCATTAGATAATTATGTATAAACAACCTCAGATAATAAAGAGATTGTGAAATTTACACTTACCTTGTACTTTTCCTTGTTTGAGGGTAGATTAATCTCCTGCATAATGGTGAAATAATCTTTATTAAATTATACAAGATTCATATACATTAATATGATATCATATATGATCTCTTAACATTACTTTGTTAATAATATCTTAGTATTATCGTCGTTTTGGGTGTTAACTGATTCATTTTCCTTTATATGCTTTGTTACATAAGTAATTTTTGTTATGGATAGGATGTATCTTATTTATATTCAGAATTATATTAATTCTTTAAACTTTATTTTTAATCATATAATGAAAATTATTCTTTAATGGATACGATGGGTAATGAATCTTATCGCGTTCATGGAGACGATAATCCGTACGTACGCACGAGCGACAATATCATTATTTTGATATTAAGATAATATATAATTGAATGATATATCATATATATAGAATATTTATCATTTTATATTTATTATTTACATCAATAACACATCATTATTATACCCACCCAAATATTAGTGTATTGAATAACAATTACACCACGACGTGGAGATGGTAAGCCGTACGTACGCACGTATGGTGACATGTCATTAAAAGGATGGATAGAATAATGAATATGGTTGTACCATAATTATAATAACATCACATTATATAGAAGATACTGGATTTATTATTTTATAATGGAAACAACAAATAAAGAGGAAGAGGAAGAAGAAAGGAACTTGACAGAGGTGATGAAATATTTACCTCTTCTTCGGGTTCTTCCTTTTGATTTGATCAAAAGGGATCTATAGGTTGGCTTTATGACTAAATGAAGGCCTCTAGGATGAAGGAAGGATAGTGGATAGGTTTTTTGGGCTGGGTTTGGATGATCCAAAAGGCTTTGAAGGTTTGAATTAGAGAGAAGGGGGAGTGCCCTTTTATAAGAAGGGTGAGGGGAACCTTAGGAAAAACTAGAAATATTATTTTATAATAAATTTATTTTCGGTTTATAAAGGCTCCAAAATGAATTATTTAAATGATAAGGTGGTTATGGGTTGATAAACACTCAACCAATAGGTTTTAGATAGGTTTGGGTCACTATATTAACTTTATCTTTTAGATTTAACTCTTAGTTAAATAGTTTGACATTTACGAGGTCTCTTCGTATTTTTTTATTATATGGTTAATAAAATTACTATAAACTTCCAAGAGAACCCCAAGTGGTTCATTAATGAAATACCTATCATTATACAAGTATTTTGGCTGAATATTAGATTTTTATAAATAGAATATCAATTAATAATATAATATTTGTTTTAAAAACTCTTTTATGTGAATTTCACACTATTTGGTATTTTGTTTTTTCTAAATTCATAACAACATTATTACATAGAAAAAAATTCATCTAAATAACCCTAACATGTCATATTAACCTATAAAATTATTTTAATTCATTAAAATTTTCAAATTACATTTATTTGGATATTTATAATATCAATTATTTTAATATTTCATTAATTAGGTAATTACTGCATCATCATTGTGTCATAGATAAATTTAATTATTTAATGTATAAAAATTATAAATAAAATACCATTATGTAGGAAATATATTTATCTTTCTAATGAATATTTATATTTGAATTTATATTATATTTAACCCTATATTAAAAATGGTTTATTTATTAAGTTTTGAATTTAACACTTTTAACTCTTCTTTGAATTAAATAATAATAAATATCCTAATCTAATCCAAGTGGACATAAAGGATCATATTTTATTACTAAGGTTGTTATTGGTCAAATTACACTTATCATATAGAATTAGGACATGTGTTAGGGTAATAATAATATCATTTTTACCCTTAATTACCCTATTTACTTTTAACCGTGGTAAATAAAAGTAAAAAGTTACTATTCACCAAAAATTATTTTCATCTTATTGAACCACGTTTTACTTAATGATATCAACCATGTCTCTTGGATTTTTGAAATTAAACTCATAGAAGCTGTAAAATTACGTTTTATGTAAATTTGCAAATGCTCCTAGGAGGCGGATAAAAGACGGTAAAAAGTTCAATAAAATTTTTATATATCTAAAATTATTATAAACTGATTCCAATGAATTACATTGAAAATATATAGGTATTGTGTATCTATTTTGACCTAAAATAAATTTAAATAAAATAAAAAATTATTTAAATAAAAAATTTGGTTTTAAACTATAACTCAGTGATTTTCACTATTAATCAAAAAATGAATGTTTTCAGAAAAATACCAAAAATTCCCCCTAAGTTAATTTCGATATTCCGAATCCAAAAATGAATTCCATTTTGAAAGGTAAAATTTATAAAATTTCAAAAGGTGGGTATTAATATTCATAACGATTAGTTTGATTGGTTGTGGTGTGTTAGAACTTGAAGTTGCGTACAACACACGCTATTGTATTATTCAAAGAGAAGCATACCATGGAAGCTTGGGGTGTTACATTCTCCCCTCCTTAAAATAATTTCATTCTTGAAATTTCTATAATATTTCTGCATAAAAATACACATATGGTTCTTCATCATAAGTTCCTCAGGTTCCCACATTGCCTCTTCCATCTTATGGTTTCTCCATTGAAATTTTACCAGAGGACTCGTTCGGTTTCTCAACACTTGTTATCTTGTGTCAAGAACCTTGACAGTATATTCTCAATAAGACATATCAGGTTCCAGTTCTAATTCCTCATAGGTGAGTACATACGTTGGGTCATGCATGTATTTTCTCAACAGTGATACGTGGAATACATCGTGAACATTGGAGAGACTTGGAGGAATTTCCAAACGGTAAGCTATAGCCCCAATTATTTCTAGAATTTTGAAAGGTCCGATGTACCTGGGACTCAATTTTACCTTCTTAGAAAAACATATAATACCCTTCCATGGAGATACCTTCATGAAAACATGATATCCTACCTGAAATTCCAAATCCTTCCTCTGGTTATCAGCATAGCTCTCCTTCCTACTTTGAGCTGCTTTGATGTGGGTTTGGATTACCTTCACCATTTCCATTGTTTCCTCCACAAGTTCTGGGCCTACGAGTTTCCTTTCACCAACATCATCCCAACAGGTTAGTGTGTGACATCTCTTTCTGTATAATGCTTTATATGGTGCCATATGAATACTTGAATGGAAGCTATTGTTATACGAAAATTCTACCAGAGGTAAATATTGATCCCACATACCATGAAACTCTAGTGATCATGATCTCAACAAGTCTTCTAAGGTTTGAACATTCCTTTATGATTGTCCATCAGTTTGGGGGTGGTAGGCAGTGCTCAAACGAAGTTCAGTATCCAGGGATTTTTGAAGACTTTTCCATAATCATGATGTAAAACGGGGATCACGATCAGAAACAATCAAGAGTGGTACTCAATGAATTCTTACAACTTCATTAATATATAGTCTTACTAAACATTCAAGTGGTAAATGTTCCCTTATAGTAAGAAAATGTGCTGACTTGGTAAGACGATCAACAATAACCCATATTGCATCGTTCCTTCTAGGAGTCTTTGGTAGCCCCATGAAAAATTCCATCATGATATCATCTCATTTCCACTCAGGTATGGGAAGAGGTTTCATGACTTCTCCAGGCTATTGCCTTCGAGCTTCCACTTGTTGAAAAACCATATATCTTGACACAAAATTAGCAATATCCCTCTTCATGTTGTCCCTACCAAAAAATTTCCTTCAAATCTCTATAAATTTTGGTGATCCTAGGGTGTATAGATAAATTAGAGCTATGAGAATCATCCAACAATTATCTTTTTAGATCAGGTATATCGTTAACACAATTTCTCTTCCCAAATTTCAAAATTCCATCTTCATATACGAAGTCACTCAATATCCCATCATTCACAGCTTTAATCTTATTTTGAAACTCCTCATTATCAACCAGATAACTTTTTATCCTTTATAGTAAATATGGTTTGGAAACCATTTGAAAAATAATTGATGTTTCACCTTCCATGGTTATTACCATATCCATCTTTACTAGATCCATGTATATAGTATCCTTTTCAACTCTCATGTTATTCAAAACTCCATGATCCTTTCTACTCAAAGCATCTTCCACCTTATTTGCCTTCCCCAGGTGGTAGTGTATTGTGAAATCATAATCTTTGAGTAGTTCAAGCCATTGTATTTCCCTCATGTTGAGTTCTTTCTATGAGAAAATATACTTCAAACTCCTGCGATCAATATATATATCACCATAGAGATAATGTATCCATATCTTCAAAGAAAAGATTACAACTGATAACTCAAGATCATGAGTAGGATAGTTTTTCTCATGAATTTGTAGCTGTTGTGATGTGTAGGCAATAACCCTATCATTTTGCAAAAGGACACAACCAAGTACTTTCTTTGATGCATCACTATAAATAAAAAACCCATCATTACCTGATGGTCGAGTCAATATAAGAGCATTGACTAATCTTCTCTTTAGTTATTCAAAACATTATTAACACTCTTTTGTCCAAATAAATTTAACCCCTTTTCGTGTGAGATTTGTTAATGGGTTAGCCAACTGGCCGAAATTCTGGACGAAACGTCGATAATAACCTACTAAACCAATAAAACTACATACCTCAATTATACTCATCAGTGTTGGACATTCTTGGATTGCATTGGTCTTAGAAGGATCAAAAGAGATTCCATTCTTAGAGACAATGTAGATAATAAAAGAATCTCCTGAAGCCATAATTCACACTTACTAAACTTCCCATATAATTCGTGTCTTCTAAGAGTCTTCAGGATAATGTGCAAGTGATTTTCATGATCTTAGTATATTTTTCAGTATACCAAGATATCATCAATAAATACCACTACAATTTCATCAAGATATTCCTTGAAAACTCTATTCATTAGATCCATGAAGATAGAGGGTGAATTAGTCAATCCAAAAGGAATTACTGTAAACTTGTAATGCCCGTACCTGGTTCAAAATTCTTTTTTCAAAATGTCTTCCTTCTTCACACACAACTGATGATATCCATATCAAAGTTCAATCTTTGAAAATTATTGATCTCCATGAAGTTAATCAAATAAATCATCAATGGGAGGTAGGGGATACTTGTTCTTTATTGTTATAGCATTGATCTCCCTGTAGTCAATGCACAACCTCATAGATTCATCTTTTCTCTTAACAAAAAGGACAGGGGCTCCCCATAGAGAAACACTAGGGCGAATTAATCCCTTATTACTCAATTCCTATAGTTGTTTCTTTAGTTCCACTAATTCCACAGTGGCCATTCTATAAGGGTTCTTCGATATAGGCCTTGAACCATGAATTAAATCAATGGAAAACTCAATTTATCATTCTGGAGGATGTCCAGGTAAATATTCTAGAAACACATCAACATATTCTTATACAATAGGTAAATCCTATATTTGGACATTATTTTCCTCACCCACATTTATTTCATTCTCTTCCTCCCAAATAATTGAATTTAGTTGAGCTACTGGGGGTCGATCTAGATAAGAATTAGGTGGTGACATTTCTGCCCTAAAGATAAGGTACTTCTTATCATCATAAAAAATTGTAACCTTCTTCTTCTTACAATAAATTTTCGCATCTTGGTCTGAAATCCAATCCATACCAAGGATTATATCAAATTAAATCATGGGTATGACGATGAAATCAGTAGATAAATAACATTTATATGCCCTTATGGGGACTGTTTCACAATACTTTGTTGCAATGATACTTCCCTTAGGAGTTCTGACTGACAAATCCCTTGTTAAATTAAATTGGAAATATCTATTTTTTTTAGAAAATTGGGAATATATGAAACAATTTGATGATCCAGAATCAAATAAAGCATTTTCTAAACTTGAGGAAACCATTAAATTACCTGTCACCATGTCTTTCAGAGATTCAACCTTAGCAGTAGTGATGACATAAGTTTGGCCTTGATCCCTTGGCCTTTTCTGAGGTAAGTTCCCCTGACACATAGGGTATTCATTCGCATAATTCTCCCTTTCTCTACAATTTTATCATTCAACATCGACATCCTCTTTCTTCCCCTTGCAATCACGAGCTTGGTGGCCTTTTTCACCACACTTGTAAGAGACTCCCATTCCATTCAGGAAAGTACCGGGGTTTTTCTTCCCACATTTACTGTAGTATGGATATTAAACTTTTCCCTTCTTCCCCTAATTTAGATTTCTAGAGTGTTTTGAAGATCTCTTCTTCTCTTGCTTTTCTTTAAAGTCGTAATAATTAGAGAATTCATTTTCTCTCTTGATATCACATGAGACAATATGTTCATATGACGAGAAGGATTGTGAGCCTAATTCTCAATGGAGAAATGGTTTTAACCCATCAAAGAAACAATAAATATTACATCTTGGGTTATGTATATAATTTACAGCATGCCTCGCTAACCTTGTAAAGTTAGCTTCATACTTTGCGACATTCTCTTCCTCCTTTTGCCTCAGTCTCAGAAATTGCATTTCCATATCTGCTCGACGGTCATGAGGAAAGTATTTTTCGAAGAAAATTTCTTTAAACTCCCTCCATTCCATATTTGATAATTAATCATCTTCCTTTGTGTTTTTAATCAATGACCAACATTGATCAACATCTCCAGTGAGGCGGTAAACTACCATGACAACTTTTTCCCTTTCGCTACTTCCCAAGGCATGAAATATTTTCTCTAAGGAATTTATCCATTTCTAAGATACTAGTGGATTTGTACCCCCATTAAATGTTAGTGGTTTTTTTCTCATGAAGCGATATAACATTGATCCTCCACGCTGTGGATCAGGGTGCTTCATATGGGTAAGGTTATTATTCATAACCTTAGTGAGTTGTCCCAATATGGTGATTAGCTGATCAGCATCAGTTGCATCACCAGATCCACTATAATTATCTTGATTAGGAGGGAAATCCATATATGGATTATTTGCATTGATACAGCTTCCATTCCTTCCACTAGGTGCCATTTCTAAACAATGTCATAAACTAGATTAGTTTATGAATCAAAATACATAATTCCAAACATGTAAAACACTTAACATAAATTGAAAAGTTTATGAATATAATCCATAATCATAAAAAATGTTTTCTTTGAGAAAGTATATAATCATAAACCCTTCATAATGGTTTGTAAAGAAAAGGAGAATTATCCTAAGCATATCCCTTGGGAGTGTCGTAACCAAGAGTGCAACAAGGACCATTTTTGTGCACCAGTTCCCATTCGAGTCTAGATGAAAGTGGTGTTTTTGGGTTTTACCCCTAGGTGCATCTGTGCCAAAGCCTCCTCCACCTGCTCGTATCTAGATAGAGATATATTGCTTGAATACTCACAAAATCTCTACAATATCAAAATTCTAGGAAGTTCTTCTATACTAATCCTCAAAGTCTATCTTAGGGCTATGTTCTCTAATCAGAGTTTATCTAAATCTAGTTTTGAAGGTTTGTACTAAAATTCCTCTGATACCAACTATAATGCCCTGACCCTAGAATCCCAGAGTCGGTGAATTATTACATATCATTGGAATTATCACCAAAGATAAAGTCTCGAAAGACCGATTAGTTTAGTAGCCTTGGAAGTGCCAGATACATTCATAAGGTTTACATTACATAATAAAATAGAAAACTACAATAATATTGTTTCCATGGAAAACACTGAGATCCCATAGACTATCCCTACAGGTTATTCATAATATAATTCTTCGCACCCTGGGAAAAATAAAACATAGAAAGGTGTGAGATCAGATGCTCAGTAAGGATAACATTATAGCAGAAGCTTTCATAAGTAAGCATAATCATTTAAGGCAATGTATAAAACTAAAAAAAAATCCTTTTCAACATAAACTTCATCATAATATGGAAAATATAAATCAAAATAATTCCATTTACTTACTCACATGGATATTCTACCAGTCGAATAATCACATGCAATATCAATAGCCACTTTCATAATAATGGAATACATAATGCCAGAATTTCATAACCACATAGTCAAGGCCTTGTGCCAATACTACAAATAAGATTCTGTCAAGGCCTTGTTCCAAGACACTAGTTTGTCTCAGGAGACCTATCAATGCATCGAGGAGCTATAGAGGGCTCTAACCGTCACATATTAAGTCCAATGCATTCCTCATATGAAATGGTTTAAACATAACATAAACATTCGTATTAAAACTAGCATAAGAAATGTCAATACTTTATCCATAAACCATGAATTTTTTAAAAATAACACATCTATAGTCAAACATATCACAAAACCTTCAATACAATATGGAAGTTTTTGATCATAATAAATCAACTTCAAACAAGCTTAAAATACATCAAATGATGTTGACATAGATAAAATCAAAACCTTTTTTAGAGAAATATCTCTTTATATTTTGAAATCATTTAAGAAAACACTTATTTGGAAAATATTCTTATAATATTGTAAGGGAAGCTTTGACTATGTTATAATGGTGAAAAATAGCTTCACCCGCCGTATAAGTTAAAAAAACATTCTTACCTCAATTTTTCGAAAAGGTCATAAAGTACCTTGTTTGGAAAACAATAGAAAGATTCCTTTAAAAACATATAAGGTCAAATAACGGTATAAATGACTTTACCCAAATGTCTAGTAAATAGTAAAAAAGTTTTGAAATAAATTTTTAAGAAACATGGATGTGGATGATAAAGTGGTCCTTGTAGATAATTATGTATAAACAACCTATGATAATAAAGAGATTGTGAAATTAACCCTTACCTTGTAATTTTCCTTGGTTAAGAGTAGGTTAAACTCTTGTATAATGGTGAAATAATTTTTATTAAATTATAAGATAATCATATTCATTAATATGATATCATATATGATCTTTTAACATTGCTTTGTTAATAATATCTTAGTATTATCATCGTTTCAGGTGTTAACTGATTCATTTTTCTTTATATGATTTGTTACGTAAGTAAAGTTTGTTATGGATAGGATGTATCTTAATTATATTCAGAATTATATTAAGTATTTAAAAATTATTTTTAATCATCAAGTGAAAATTAGTCTTGAAGGATACGATGGGGAATGAATCTCATCGCGTTCGTGGAGACGGTAATCCGTACGTACGCACGAGCGACAATATCATTATTTTGATGTTAAAATAATATATAAATGGATTTTATATCATATATAAATAAAAATTATCATGTTATATTTATTATTTACATCAATTACACATCATTATTATACCCAACCAAATAATAATGTATTGAATAACAATTACACCACGACATGGAGACGGTAAGCCGTACGTACGCACGTATGGTGACATGTCATTCACAGGATGGATAGAATAATGAATATGGTTGTAACATATTTATAATAACATCGCAGTATATAGAATATACTGGAGTTATTATTTTAGAATGGAAACAACAAAGAAAGAGGAAGTGTAAGAAGAAAGGAACTTGAAAGAGGTGATGAAATATTTACCTCTTCTTTGGATTCTTCCTTTTGATTTGATCAAAAGGGCTCCATAAGTTGGATTTCTGACTAAATAAAGGAATCTAGGATGAATTGAGGAGAGTTGAGAGGGTATTTGGGCATGTTTTGGTCGATACCAAAGGCTTTGAAGGATTGAATTAGAGATAAGGAGGAGTGCCCTTTTATAAGAAGGGTGAGGGGCACCTTAGGAAAAACTAGAAATATTATTTTATAATAAAATTATTTTTGGTTTCTATTGACTCAAAAATAAATTATTTGAAGGATAAGGTGGGTATGGGTCTAAAACCACTCAATAAATAGGTTTTAGACAGGTTTGGGTCACTATATTAACCTTATCTTTTAGATTTAACTCTTAGTTAAATAGTTTGACATTTACCACGTCTCTTTGTATTTTTATATTATATGGTTAATAAACATACTATAAACTACCAAGATAACCCCAAGTAGTTAATTAATGATAAACCTATCATTGTAAAAGTCTTTTGGCTGAACCTTATATTTTTAGGAATATAATATCAATTATTAATATAATATTTGTTTTAAAAACTCTTTTATGCCAATTTTGACACTATTTGGAATTTTGTTTTTTTTAATTCATAACAACATTATTACTTCGAAAAAAATTCATCTGACCAACCCTAACATGTCATATTAACCTATAAAATTAGTTTAATTCATAAAAAGTCTCAAATTACATATATTTGGATATTTATAATATCAATTATTTTAATATTTCATTAATTAGGTAATTACTGCATCATCATTGTGTCATAAATAAATTTAATTATTTAATGTCTAAAAATTATAAATGAAATACAATTATTTAAGAAATGTTTTTATCATTCTATTTAATATTTATAGTCGAATTTATCTTATGTGTAACCCTATATTAAAAATGTTCTAGTTATTAAACTTTGAATTTAACACTTTTAACTCTTCTTTGAATTAAATAATAATAAATTTCCTAATCTAATACAAGTGGACATAAAGGATAATATTTTATTTATAAGGTTTTTTTGGTCGAATTACACTTATCAAATATAATTAGGACATGTGTTATGGTAATAATAAAATCATTTTTACCCTTAATTACCCTATTTACTTTTAACCGTGGTAAATAAAAGTAAAAATTTACTATTCACCAAAAATTATTTTCATCTTATTGAACCACATTTTACTTACTGATATCAACCGTGTCTCTAGGATTTTTGAAATTCAACTCACAGAAGCGGTAAAATTAAGTTTTAGGTAAAATTGCAAATGCTCCTAGGAGGTGGGTAAAAGACGATAAAAAGTTCAATAAATTTTTATATATCTAAAATTATTATAAACTGACTCTAATAAATTACATTGAACAAATATAGGTATTATGTATATATTTTGACCTAAAATAAATTTAAATAAAATAAATAATTATTTAAATAAAAAATTCTATTTTAAGCTATAACTCAGTGTTTTTCACTATTCATCAAAAATTGAATGTTTTTAGAAAAATACCAAAAATTCACCCTAAGCTAATTTCAATATTAAAAATCCAAAAATGAAGTCCATTTTGAAAGAGAAAATTTATAAAATTTTAAAAAGTGGGTATTACTATTCATAACAGCTAGTTTGATTGGTTGTGGTGTGTTAGAACTCGAAGTTACGTACAACACACGCTATTGTATTATTTAAAGAGAAGAATACCGTGGAATATTTGGGTGTTACAAAAATATTATCTTAAACTTATCAAACCAATATTCAACTTCTTAAGAATCCTTAATTTCTCTGAATAAAGTAAAATTATGGCAGAGGAAATCTTGGGATCTATCTTAACTCCTCAATTCACAACCTAGATGGTTTGTACTAATGTCTAAAGAATAATTTTACTTAAATGAGGATTAGTTTGTGGGAAATTAAACATCACTACCTCCAGTGGATTAAAAATTAATCCTTAGGAAGGAATGGTACATTTTAAAATAAAATGAGAAATAAAAACTCTATCAACATTTTAAAATCTTTGTAAAATTATATAAAAACACCAATCTAGACCATAAAATTTGCACAATAAATATACAAATGTATTAGAGGCCATTAGAAATGAAATCATAATAAAAACACATATGCTGAGTTTCATGGTTTGGATGCACATTTCCTAAGACTGTGCACCAACAACACAAGGTTTACTAGTAATCGAAAATAGGTTGAGTTGTTTGTATTCATAGTTTGTACCAAATGTTCACAGACTATGAATTTAATATTTTCCATATATATTTCTATTATCAAACTAAAATTACACAAAAATGATTAATAAATACAGGTTTATTAAACATATATTACAAAACCATACCCATGTGTATCATACTATATATGATTTACCTATAACCTTTTATTACTTTTTTATTAAGAATTCCATGTTAAAATCATATTTCAGATAAAAAATAATTCCCTTTTCATGTATGTTTTGGTTTTATATTTTCAGTCATTTTAATTTGATCATGGTTGAATCAACACTTGAATGTTAACCATGATATAATTATCATATATATTCATTATATATGTATTTAGATTAATCTATAAAATATAGAGATAGAAAATGAATTACACCGTTCATAGAGATAGTAGGTCGCACGTACACAGGAATGTTATTTCAATTTTCTCGATAAATGGAATGGAAGGAAGGTAAATAATATATCACCATTCCAGATTCATTATAATGTCATATATATCACATATATTCATTAAATTTACCCTTATTAACTTCCATGTGAATCATAAGTAAAAAACGAATCACATCGTTTCTTAAGGTGGTAGTCTATTATACACATAAGCGATGTTATCATAATTTCATAGAATAGAAAGTAATAATATATATGTGATATTATAATTACAGAAGTATAGTTATGTCATAAATATCCTATAAATATGTTAAATCCATCATTATATCCATCCTTGATAGGCAGTGATGGAAAATGGATTATATTCATTTGCAAGTCAGTAGTCTACCATATGCATGATTGATGGTTTCACTTCCCATTTGATGGAAGAGGAGATAGATATAGGTCAACTACTATAAAATTAAAAATAAGCAGCGATAATTTTTTTTCACTAAAAAAAGCAATAATAAAGGGTGTTATTTATCAATTCTAAATAAAAGAACTGACAAATCTTTGTTTTTATCAGTGCTAAGTAAAGGCATTGTAAAATAGCACCCCTTATCAGTGCTTCTAATTAGTGCAGATAAAGGCTACCCTTTATCAAAACTTATATAAAAATCACTGATAAAGCCTACCCTTTATCAGTTCTTTTGCATCACTGATAAAGGGTTGACCACATGCGTGCACATCCCATATCAGATTCTGAGATGTGCTTTTTTGTGTCTTTATATGTTAATCCCCCGACACCATACCAAAAATGAAGATGGATTGGCATCGAAGTATGCCTACCATTGTCGGTGCTGCCCCGCGCCAGTGATGCTTTCCTCCCATCACCTTATGGTCCTAACAAGCACATTCCAACGTGATGATTTGACATGTCAGCTAATATATCCTCTCACTATTTGGAGAGCTCTTCCTGCGGGTTGGCCTAACCAACGGGTCTAATTTGGGCCTGCTATGTGGTAGACTACCAAGTGGGTTAAGGGCCATCCCAATGACTTATATATTTATCAAAAAAATTATGAACTCTAAAAACTTTTCTCACATTATTCATTATTAAATTTAAAATATATACAATTAATATACTATTTATTAATATATATATATATATATTAATTTTATTAATTTTTATTAATAAATATTTTATTAATAATTAACACTTAAAAATTCTCACAATATTCATAGTTAAATTTTAAATATATATTATTAATATACTATTGATTTATATATATATATATATATACATATATCGAATTTATTCATTTTTATTAAAAAATATTTAATTAATAGATTTTTAATATTTTTGAACTTTATTAATTTTTAATTAAATAATTAATAAACTAATTATTACAATATATATAAATATATATATTAAATTTATTAATTTTAATTAATAAACATTTCATTAATAAATTTTTAAATATTTCAACAATTTATTATTTTTAATTAAATAATTAATATACTATTCATTACTATATAAATATTTTAAATTTTTTCATTTCTATTAATTATTAATTAAATAATTAAAATACTATTTTTTACTATATATATTGAATTTAATAAATTTAATTATAAATTGTATATTAATTACTAATATATATATATATATTAAATTTATTCATTTTTATTAATAAAAATTTCATTAATGAATTTATTAATAAATTATTTAAAAATTTAATATTTTTAATATGTTTGTAATTTACATAATTAGTATATATCACGGGCTGGACCGAAAAATCCCCCAATTTTTGATAATTAAATTTATTAAATTTATTAAATTTAATATATATTTAGTAATAAATAGTTTATTAATTTTATATATTTTATATACTATTTATAATTAATAAAAATAAATTAAATTATTAAAAAATGAATTAATTTAATATATATATATATAATATTAAATAGTATATTAATTATTTAATTAGTATATTAAGTGTTTAATAAATTTATTCATTTTTATTAATTATAAATAGTATATTAATTATTTAAATATATATATAATTAAATTTCATTCATTTTAAACATTAATTTATTTAATATAATTAATTTTTTACAATTAATATGTATTCATTTTAACAAATATAAATATTCATTTTTATTTTTTTAAATAATCAATACAATTAATGATATTTATTCATTATTTAAATTTATTCATTCTTTTTATTATTTATTTCATTAATTGACATTACATATTATATAATTTCATTGTTCAATTTAACATATATCAATCTTGTATATATATATATATTTATATACGTTAATATCACACACACAAATATTTAGGCAATAAATGAAATCTTATATAGAAACACACACACACACACTTAATATTTATGAAATTTATTCAAATTTTAATTTTTATTTTATAATTTCATTTAGTAGCATAAGATATTTAATATATTATGTTTTTCATTTGTAAATTTTATTCATTTATTTCCAATATTTTTTTATTTAGGATAATTTTTTTATTTTATTTTTTAGAATTCAATCATTTTCTAATATTTATTTACTATGTTTTAATATTTTCAATATGTATCCATCATCATTTCAATACATATCCATATTTTATTAGTTTAATAACCTGTATAATTAATAAAACTTATCCATTGGGAGAATAGGAATCAGGAGGGGTCTTTACTGTGAGCTAGATGGTGATCTCTTCTGTTGCTAGGGTTCGATGGAATTTTCAATAGAAAAGAAGTGAATCTTCTGGTTGGGAGGGGGGATTAAGCTTCTGATGAAAGTAGTGTAGGATGATTTCACATCATCTTCTTGAATCCCTCGTGGACTTGAGTCATATGACACTAAATGAGTTTTCTCTTCTGAAAAACAAGGGGTTTTAGAAAGATTTTTTTTGATGTGGTAATTTAGTTCTCATTCAGGAAAATAAACATTTCATTATTGACATGGTTAAGATTTGTGAATTTTCGATAATTGCCTGAATGGTTTTAACTATGGGTCAAAGGCAATGGAAAACTGAAGAACTGGTGTGAAGGATTTATGTGGTTTGGGGTTTCTAAGATTTGAAATGAATTCTTATCAGGCAGGGAGACTTTTATATCTTTTTCCCATAAAAGGACTTGAAGTAGAAAGCATAGGGGCTAGGGTAAATTTCTCTCAATCTAGGTATAATTTGTATCTAGGATTGAGACCCTAGTTTTAATCTATTTGCAATCTAAAACACCAGGACCCATGTTTGGGTTAGGATCAACGGTTTAAACTGGATTTGGTGGAATCCTCAAATTTTATTTGATTTTTTTATTTGTAATTAGAACTCTAATTAAATTTGATCATGCAACAAAGGAATCCCATTTTGTTTATTTTATGCACATCTTAGTGTAGGTAGACCTCAAATATATACCAATTGAAAATTTGGTCCTTTCCACTACAGATTTCAGTTTTTTTAAGCATTTATTATGAGAAATTGCCTATATTCTAGAGTATTTGAAAATCCATTGGAGATACCAAGGAAAATTTTGTAGAGATATATGTTTTTATTTTTGCAATTTGAAAGGGCACAAAGCTTCTGAAAGTAGGTAGATGAAATCTAAAAATGATGGTGGCTATGTGAACATGGATGTCCTTTCTATTTCCCCTTCTGGTTTTGTGGGGAATGAAGGGAAGGATGAAGAGGGTATAAAATCAGATCATGATGACAAAGGAAAGGGTGGAATTAAAGTATATGATGATATAACTTTTTAATTGGGTCCTGATGCGCTGGTAAACAGAAGAACTTAGTATGATATTATGGAAGATAAATATGTTCATTTTGAGTAGGAGAACATACCTCAACTATAAGGTGAGATGGGCATGAATTCATATAATGACATGATCATGGATTCCTCTGGGTCATTCAAGGGTCCAGTTGGTCCTAAGATGGACAATCACAAATATGCTGACATTTTTCAGCCTGGAAGAGGGATGTAGGATGATACTGATGTAAGTTTTCATATTGGATTAAATATTTTAGTAGATCTACATGTCACAATAGTTGATAAAATGGTCACTAGAAGCTTAGATTCTCCCCAATCCATGTATGGTGGTTTAGTTAAGACAACAATGGATGATTAGTCAGTAGATTAAGTTTCCACTCAAGATTTAGCTAATCAGTAGCTAATGGAGTAGAAAATGATTTCTTATAGGGATCACAATGGTAAACAAAAAATGGATGTTGTGTCTCCTAGGAAGACTAAAATTATTAAGAGGAAACATGGGTCTCAGGTTGATGTTGAGAAGATATATGCGACTACCACATCTGTTATTGAGGTCCATAGTGATGTTTCAAGGAACCAGGGGATGCGGCCTAGGTCCCTGGTGCATTCAGAAGCCTTAGCACCCATTCTTTACGAATCCCTTAATGTTGTAGGCAGTATTTAGGTGAATACACAAAAATGTTATGTTGTGATTGACTCTAATAATGATAAAGATTTTGGATTTTAGGCAGTAGAGGTGCATACACTTGGGGGGAAACATAGTGAGGTATAATTACTTGATGCGCCATCTAAAAAGATAAAGGCATAGTCAGATTTTGGGAGAAGTGACTCAGAGGATAGTGACACTGAATAACTTTGGCAGCAAGTGAGGACTTGTAGTAGAGGCCTCTATCCCGTGAGTCATAGTCGTGGCCACAGACATATCTATTAGAATGCTATTCGCGATGAATAATGAGAGTTTAGAGCTAAGATTAAGAAACAATTAGGTCTTGACATAGTTAGATAAGGGCAATTTTCCATGTCTGGTCTCATCCTCCTGCCTGTTATGACATTTTTGTTTTAAAAAAAAAAGGGCTTCACCCTTACCTTAAAAAAACTTATCCATTTTTTAATATTTTTAAAGTCTACTCATTTTTAATTATTCAATTTCACTCCTTTTAAAATTCATGAATTTAATATTATACATCCATTAATAATGTTAAAAACTATATTTGAATATAAATATTTATAAATAAATATTTATGAATAAATATATTTATAAGTGTATATTTATTATATTTGTAAAATTATATATTTATAATTATAAATAAATAAATATATTTTTAAAAAAAAATTATATAATTATAAATAAATAATTATAAACTTAAATAATTTTAAAATTATTATAAATATATTTAAGTAATAAATATAGTTACTATATTTATATTTATATTTATATATTAATAAATATATATATAATTATGTAAATATATTTTGTGTAGTTGGGGCTTGGCTTAGTAGTAAGCACCCCATAATACAACATGAAAAATGGGGTTCAAAACCCATTGGGCACAGGTTACTATATTATTACTCTAGCATACTATAGTAGTGATAGAACTATTGACCAGAGGCACTATAACGACGACAAGCATTGTAGTGACGGTGGCATTATAGTAGTTTGGGTACTGTAGTAATACTATTCATCAGAGGGCCCTTGAGTTAAATTTTTTTTGCCTTCAGGACCATGTTATTGGATTTCATGTCCACTGGGCCTACGAGCCCTGTAATGGGCTTCATATCCAATTGAATAAATAAGTCTTGGTGGGTGGGATATCCCCTTGGGGGGGGGGGGGCTACGACCTGCCTTTTCGACCTGTGTGTATGTTGTGTGTGTGTTTAATGTTATTATACCCCCAAGCACCTAATATATATATGTAAATATATTTATATTTATATACAAATATTTAAAAATATATTTATTTATAATTATAACTATAATTATATTTATAAATACACATTGGCAATTCATTTAATATATTTATAATTATATAATTAATTAATTGTTTATAATTATCTATGTTCATATTTATTAATGTAATTGTACCCCCAAGAACCTAATATATATATATATATATATATTTATAATTATATACAAATATTTATAAATATATCTAAAAATATATTTATTTATAATTATAATTGTAAATATATATCTATAATTATATTTATAACTTTATATTTACAATTCATTTATTATATTTATAATTATAAAATTAATTATTTGTTTATAATTATGTATATTCATATTTATTAATAAATATATTTATAAATACATATTTATAATTATTTAAGTATATTTATAATTATATACATTTATATTTAAAAAATTTATTACTAAAAAATTTATTAATAAGAATAAATATATTTAATATATATATAGTAATAAATATTACGTTAATTATATATATTTAAATTTAAATTATTTATACCGTGATAATTTTTTTAAGAGTTAATTATTTTTTAGGTAAAAATATATTCCAGTGGGATGGACCTCAACCTATTGGGCATCCCAACACATAGTAGACCAAAATTAGGTCCATCAGCTAGGCTAACCCATAGGGAGAGCCTGCAATACAATGATATGAGATTAGCTAGAAAATCAGAGCCTCACGCTAGCATGTAGTGGTTAGGCCCACAAACAATGAAATGAAGCCATCACTAGTGTGGGGCACCTTTGGCAGTGGTAGGCATCCACCAATACAAGTATAACTTCATTACTGGTATGGTGTTGGGAGTTAATATATAAATAAGCACAAATTGAATCTCAAAATTTGATGTGAGACACACACATATGTGGTCAAACCTTTATTAGTGTTATCACATAAGCACTGATAAAGGGGATTATTTATCTGCATTTTTGTATCCTTGATAAATATATATCATTATAATTTATATAAAAGTGACGATAAAGAGTTTTTTTATTAGTTTTATTTAATTTATCACAAATAAAATTCCTATTTATCAGTGCTGTTTTAGAATCATTGATAAAACCCTTCCTGATATTTTAAATAAATCCCTAATCAAACATATTTTCTCACACCATTCAAGGTCTCACTGAAGTTCAACTCTACTACTGCTCCCCCTATACCATATCTTGGATGAATCAACCCTCTCAAATCCTAAGGTATGTTATTATTTCAAATTTTATCCCATTTATATTTTTATGTCATTGATTTCTTACTTTATGTCATTGTTCATCATGGTCCGTATTTTCTCCTCATTTTTTATCCTTTGTATCTAAAATTACATTTAGACTCAAATTTTTTAGTCATTATGTGATAACAGGATCACATAAGTGTGTGAAATATAGGGTAAAAAATTATTTTCTATATCAATCTTTGGTTCCTCGTATGGTTGTTTAGAGTGGTCCATGAATAGGGTGTGAAATCTAGAAAAAAATATTTATTTCATTGAAAAAAGGATCAAAGACACACACTACATATATTTCATTAATATCTTTAATAAAATATATAAACATATTCTCATCTCCATCTAAAAAATTTAACCACCTTATTTTTTTGGAAAGAATTACCACCATCCTAATAAAAGTGGCTAATTTATCAAACTCCAAAATTTTTTATAATATTTTTCATATTCTATTTTTTAATTTTTATGATTTAAGAATATTATTAATAGATTTCAATGAATAATGAGTGATGTGTATGACTCCCAAGAAATGGTTATAGTGACAGGTTGTTTTGGGCCTCATAAATCAACAATGATTTCTATAACAAAAATAATTTTTATAGGTTTGTTGAATAAGGTCATATATTTAATAGGAAAAATCACTCTAAATACTATGATGATATTATTTATTAATTTTTGAAATGAATTGAATCATGGAGATAAGTGGGGATTGTTATTATATATGTCTCTGTGTACCAAAATTAAATAATTATTGTAAAACACTATGTTAGCTAGGAATGGTAGTGAAATATAGTTTCACCTAGTAGTGTCTATATTTATTTATCAATTACAATGTCATAAAATTATTATTGTAACCAAAATAATTCATAAATAACCACCATATATTTAAATAATATGATTATATTAACTTTCATAGAATTCCTAGATACATATAATCTCACCTCCTACATAATAATATTGATAATGACACCATGGAAATGGTATGTCACTAACTCCATCCAACCCATAATAAATTCATCCTGACCACACTCCCTCAACCTTGGATACACAAGAAGAAAAATGCTTCTAAAATTCAGTCCTCAGACCAAATGCCTTTTCCAAAGTTTCTCGATAAGGTAACCAGTTATGATAAGAGATCATTGTATACTGGATGTGCTAAATATACAACATTATTAGCCATGTTGAATTTATATAATTTTAAACCTATCAGTAGATGGAGGGACACCAGCTTTACAGAACTACTTAGTCTCTTGAATGATAATTTACCATAATAAAATTAGCTTCCTTATTGAACATATGATGCTAAACAAATTCTCTGTTCAATGGGAATGATATTTAAAAAAACTACATTCATGTCAAAATGATTTCATATTGTTTCATAAGGACCATGAATCACTCAAAAAATTCCCTAAGTGTGGTATGAATAGATATAAGAAAGGTGAATCAAGTCATTTGAAAGATTTATAGTATTATCCTATCATTCCATGGTTTAAAAGACTATATTAATTCTAATAAGTTTCTTGATAATTGACATAGAACACATATACAATAATTGAATATGACAATCTATGTTACCTAGAAAATTCTCCTCCATTGAAGAAAATTTATTTTGAGTATCTTGAATTTGGAAATAAGCTAAGAAACCTCCATCTTGCATTATCTATAGATATAATAAATATTTTTGGTATACATAATAATAATCATAGTATATGGACAGTTATGTTGTTAAATTATAACTAGCCACCGTGGTTTTTCATAAAGCGCAAATACATTTTGTTGTATATACTTATCTTTGGAACAAAAAACATGGTAATGATTTTGATGTCTGTAATGATCCAAAATTTTGTTAATAAAAATTCCTCTTGATCTAATTAAATATATTATTATGTAAAATTTTTTGGTTTTATGTTTTTGGATTTCAAAATACCTTTAATAATTGTTACCATTGCTAATATTTCCATTGAACAATGATCACATGAGTAGTATAAATATAGGGCTTTACAAATCCTATTTACTCAGAAAAAGGAAGCAATGGACTCATCCAGTAGAATTGCTCCATACAAAGCCCATTTTTTGGAGCTTAGGAAGGATTTGGTGTCATTTGGATTCTCTCTTGACCAAGCCCAATACAATCTTTAACACGTTAATCTCAACAGAACTGCCTATGTGAGAAGTGGAAGTTAATAGAAATTACCCCCGAGCAATGTTATCCTAGCCACCCCAAGAGTCTGTCACCATCACGCACCTTACCCTTAGGTCTTATGAGGGTGTTATAAGGATTTATTTAATAAACATTATCACTATGATTATGTGAAATATTTTTCTATATAATAAATAATATACATTCATTTTATTATTGTTACTTTGTAAATAAATTTTAAAACACAAATAGTATTTTAGTTAATATTAAATTAAGAAATATATTTTAATTAATTAATGTATTTTTGAATTAAATAATATTTTAATAAAATATTATTAATAAATTACTTTTAAAATATAAATGATTGTATAATTTTTATGAATACAATTGTAATTTTTATTAAGGTTTGAAATCTGTTTTTGTCAAAACCCGTGAATTTTTTATAAATGTCGATTTTTATTTAAAAGTAAAAATTCACATATTTAGAAAATTATTTATATAAAATGAATATTATTTTTGGAATCAGGACGTCAAAATTATCCAACGGTGAATTTTTCATAATAATCTGAGAGAGTCGATTTTTTTTGGTAAAAATTAAATATCGTTTAATTATATAGTGTGTTTTGTGACATCATAATGACCCAATAGTACTATAATAAAATACTATAAATAATATTTTCATAAAATACATGTTTTAATATTAAAATAATTTTATTTTTGGTTTTTTTGATTTATTTTACAAAGCTTTAGTGAACCCTCCAAGACTTATAAAACATTTTAACCTTTTAAATTGATTTCCTTGAGAGTGTGAATCACCTCCACATAAGAAACCATATTTTTTTAATAATTTAGGCCATTGGACTTATAAAATAATGTTTTACACTCCCCTTTGGAAAAAAACATGGGCTAAAACAATGGTTTGGTTTGTGGTTTTTATTAGTTTAATGTGTGGTGTCCAAAACCTAAATAATAAAGAGTTCCCTCACTTCTCCTATATAAAACCACCCAAGCTTCCACTTCTCTTCACTAAAACCTTTTTATCACGTCCCTAATATACCCTAATCTCTATATTATTCTCCAAAGGCACCCCAAGCTCCCAAGAAGCCTCTATCAAGCCTATCCCAAGCCTTTGGGGTCACACTTCCAAGTAAGGGATTTCTTCCTTTCTCATTTTGTCCCAAATTTCATTATGTTATTATACCATTTTGTTTTCTATTATAAATGTTGGGGGTATGATTTAGAACCTCCCCCCATACTTTCCTATTTATTTTTGAATAATTATATACCCCTTTCTCTCTCTATTTAATGCCTCCCATGTACACCCATTACCATGCTGAAATTCTGTAAGGATTTCTCTCTCCTCATTTACATTCAAGCAATTATTTTGTATTATGGATCTAAATTACATTAATTATTTTGAGACATGTATGTATATGAACCCCTTACTCTAAATTTCATGTACATATGATGATACAACTCTTTCTCTCTTATCAACCATTTTTATGAATTCTTATGTCACGCCGTTATGCTGCTGAAATTACACCGTGATTTTCAAAGCCAAAATCACTGTGTAGGGAATACCATTCCCATTTATCTATCAAGGGTATTAAACTTTATGAAAATTTAATTATTGATTATAGAGTTTCATGTATGAATTCCACATTCCTTTATTGTGGAATAAATGATGATGTTTAATGAATCCATGTCTTATGACCTATGTGGCACACTTATGCATGAAATGAAATGATTAAGAAGGGTGCACCCTAATAGTGCTCCAATTCTTTGGGTAAAGATTAGTATCATGATACGTCAAGTGAAATCAAGGTTTACTCATTCTAATTCAATTTAAATTAGGTTTTACTCATTCTACATGTGCAATGAGTTTTGAATCATGCTAATATCATGTTAAATGTTGTTGCCACATTTCCATGTTATGTTAATCATGCTATATCATGCATTTGTGTTCATGTTTATCTTATTATCCATTGATATGCCTATTTCCTAACACATACTGTATTCTTCATTTTATGCCTTTTTTACTCCCTTACTGGGATTTATTACTCACCCATTTTATGCATGTCCTCAGGTTATCCCATGCAAAGCTAAGTACGAGGGAATGTAGTGGTCATGTAATGGAATTTTTCCATAAAGATGTTGTGTTTCATATTTTAAGTTGTTATGTAATGTTATTAAGCCCGAAATACACTAATCCTTTCAATATTCTATGTTTTATGAAGTGAATATTTTATGAATAAATCATGTTTAAGTGTGTAATAAATATAAGTGTTGTTATAGTTGGTATTAGAGGAAAAGTTTAGTTATTTTTGGGATTAGGATTAGAAAACCCGAGTGAAATATTTATGGACAATACTAAGATTAATAAAAACATCCCTAAATTTTGGTAAGTATTGGGTAAGTGGTTTATCATGAAAATACATCCCTGTATGGATACGAGCATGTAAAGGAAGATCTGGCACAGATGTATCTAGGGGTAAAACCTAAAAACACCACTTTGATCTAGACTTGAACGGAAACTGGTGCATGACAACGATCCTTGTTGCACTCCTGGTTACGACACTCCTGAGGGATATGATTTGGTAAATTCATAATATTCTTATGAACCATTATTAAGGGAATAAAAAATTCCCCTAAGAATATATGTTGGGAGGTAGATCATGGATAACATAGATTGAATCCTAGGAATTCATAAGTTAAGGAAATAAGTGTAATTTATAAGTCATCTATTTTTTATTTGGATTACCATTTATCTGTTACCCTTAACTTTACTTTTATTCCAGCCAATGGCCAGTAATATGAGGACTTCAGATAATAACTAATTCGAGGATCAATGTGACGACTGTTCTAATGATATTCCCAATCTGATGAGAGTAGGAATCAGGAATTTTATCATGATAATCTCTCAGTTTACTCAAGTTTTGAATAAAAACATGGTTCAGGAGGAACATTCAGCCACCCCTAAGAAACAAAAAGTCACAATCGAGAGATTTATGAGTAAAATGCCTTCTAATTTTAATGGATCATCTATTCCCTCAATTGACGAACAATGGATCAAATCCATTGAAAAGATCTTCTGCATCCTTCAATGTTCTGAACAAGAGAAGGCACTTCTAGCTGCTTATCATATGGAGGGTAAACCTGATCAATGGAGGACATTGATCAAAAATACTATTCTTGAGGAAGATATTGAGGCGTTGGAATGTAAGGATTTACAAAATATTTTTTTTGGTAAATATTTTACACACATCCTCCGACTTAATGTGGAAAGGGACTTCATTGCCCTAAAAAAGATTTTGAATCTATCAGAGCATATGAGGAAAACTTCACAAGGATTGAGTGATATGCCTATGACTTTGTCGTTACCCCTGAATACAAGTTTGACCACTTATTTGGTGTTCTAAAACCTATCCTATGAAAATCCATTACAATTTGTGACTTTGAGAGCTATGAAGAAATTGTCTAATGTGCCCTCAAAGTCGAAATGGAGATCAGAGAATCTCAGGGGTATCATGGGGATAAGAAGCATAAGGCGGGATTTAATTCTAGTGGTCCAATGGATAAATCCAATAGTGCTAAGAAAATACAGCACCCCACTTTCCAAAGGTATGGAAAGAAGCACCCCATAAATTTCTGGAAGGGGACAAGGAAATGATTTAGGTATGAAAGAGAAGGGAACCTAGCCATTAAATACTGACAAGAAAAACCCACGGTTGAGAGAGAGGAGGGGAACGCTCCATTCTACCCTCAACGCGTTGTTCATTGCTTCAACTACAAGGAACCGGGGCACTTTTCAAACCAGTGCCCCAAGCCAAGGGTTTTTAGAGGAAACCAATAACCTCCAAGGCAGAAAGGATGAGATTTTTCCATCACTACCTCCGAAGTGATCCCCGACAACAATGTGGTGATAGGTACGCTAGTTTTTCATTCAATAATAGAGAATATACTTTTTTATTCTAGTTCTATGCATTCTTTTATATCCTGAAAGTTTAGTAAAATAATCCCAACACCACCACAAGTTATGGAAGTAAAGATGTTGGTGAGAATGGATAATGGGGAAATCATTGTATCCCATGAATATAACTCCTCCCCTATCATAATTTGGGGATTGAACTTCCCGGATAACCACGTTATACTCCCTTTGGTGGAATTTGATGCAATTATTGGCATGGATTGGCTTTCCTTGTATAGAGCCAACATAAATTTCCATGAGAGGTAAATCACTCTTCATATGGAGAATCAACCCTCGATTCTGTACAAGTTCAAGGAAGAAGATGAATATTCTTTAGAAGCATTATCTTGAGAATAGATATTACTACCCTATGAGCACGCATATATTGCTCAGATGATTGAGTCCAAGGAAGCAACCATCCTTGAATACATGCCTATTATGAAGGAATTCACTGAAGTGTTCCCTGAGGAATTGAATGGCCTTCCTCATAGAATAGATGTTGAATTATCAATTGTTCTTATACCTAGGGAATTTACAATATCCTAGAATCTGTATAGAATGGCTATTGTAGATATTTAGAAGCTGAAAAAACAACTATAAGATAATCTAGATAAAGGGTTTATATGCCCAGGTGCTTCACCATGGGGTGCACCAATCCTCTTTGTCAAGAATAAGGATGGGTCATTGCACCTTTGCATTAATTATCGTGAGATCAAAAAAACCACTATAAAGAAAAATTATCTTCTTCTCTAAATTGATGAATTGTTTGATTAGCTATGTGGAGCACAATACTTATCCAAAGTGGATTTGTGGTTGGGATTGGTTCATGTAACTGAGGTTTTGGTCCTTTTTCTTTTATTTTCTTTATGGTTGGTTTTGATGTTTCTCTAGATTCGACTTTCTTAACTCGATCATCCTTATTAAGAAGATCAAGGAAATCAACTGATTTATCATTGAAACTGATCATCAATCTCCTCAAAGTATCATTGCTAAATAGAATAATCTTAAATATCTTTGATTTTGAAGAGCAGAGGATTTTGAAGGAGTCTAAACACAATATTATGATCTTAGTCAAGATCATATAATACATCATAATTTGATATTTAATATTTCCATTCTTAATGTTTCTCATTTTTAAAAGAATATACTCGACCAAATTTATCTTCCTTATATTCATATGAAAATCTAATAGAAAAATATCACATATCTTGAGAGAATCTATGTCCCCCTTTTGCAGAATTAAGAATCCTTACATCCATAAGGCAGCTAATCTTTGGTTAGTGGAGAGATGAGATATCTTAGGTTTCTTTAAATTTTTATGGCCAAGGTATTCAATAGATTTAACTCTCTCAAACGATCCTTCCTTATCTATAAATCTGTGAGAAAAAAGGATTGCCTCTCATTAATAATGTATTCCTAAGATACTTGCTACTTTATTGAAAGATAAGAAGTAATAATTTCCATAACTTCGGAACATGAACATTTCTTTTCCACCTTTATCATAAAAATGAATGGAATCATAAAATTCTATAATAATATCAGCATAAACTAGGTCTTGATTATTTTCCTTCACAAAAAATAATCTTTCCCATCCATTTAACATGATAATATTTTAAATCAATGAATCATACTTGGAGAAGAAATTTTGGTCTACTAACCTTTACATGAACATAAGCCAGTCCTTGTCTTATATTCTTGACTGAGACTGCATTGAAGTCTGATTTAAAATCTCAACTGACATGTGAAATTTAAGGTGATGGGAAAAACAGAACAATACAATTAAATAAGGTCATATATTTGACATAAAATACTAAGAGTTCCAATATGGGATGTGAACACAGGGTCCCTTTAAATAGTCTTCACCACGATAGTTCAGATTCCTAGTTCAATATAAAAATTGAGATAAGCTTGATCTGATCTAATGGTTGATATCAATTCCAAAGAAGTATTTATAGGTTTTGTTATTTTGAGGATTTAAGAAAAATAGGACTTAAGTAAATTGAATCTAATAAGTTTTTCTTAAAACAAGATAAAAAAATACCAATATGAAAAAATTGTAATTATGATGATATAGATAAGGAAATGTACCTTTCAAATTTCTCAGAAAACATTGTTAGTATTGATAAGGTTCCTACTATAAAGTTCGGCTTTGAAAAGAAATTTTGGAAAAGGAAATATAAAGATATATAATCCTCGTATGAAAAAGAATAACTTAATGTTTGGAGATTGGTTTGAACAAGAAGTTAATATGGATGATTACTTTATGGTTATCATTCCTAACTTTTGTTTAATGTATTAAAATCTATCGGTGGGTAATGATTTTGTAAATATATCAATAATTTGATCTTGCATTCCAAAAAATTGATGAATGATATCTCTTTTAAGTGTATGATCCCTAAGAAAGTGATGACTAATGTCTATGTGTTTTTCATGAGAGTGATGTGTAGGGTTTTTTCTTAGGGAAATGGCACTAGTATTATCAAAAATTGGTTTTGTTTTGGTAAAACTCATGCCATAATTTATGAGTGTGTGTTGCATCCACAATACTTGAGCACAACAAATTACAGATTCTACATATTTGGATTCAATAGTGGAAAGCGATACAGAGTGTTGCTTCTTGCATTACCAAAAAACTAGTGAATCTCCTAAGAAATGAAAAGTTCAAGATGTACTTTTCTTATCCATTCTACATCCACCAAAATCAGCATCTGATTTTTTTTAAAACAAAATCATTTCCAAAATAATAGAAAAGTCTTAAATCCATGGTACCTTTTAAATATAAAAAAATTAGTTTCACTTAATTCAAATGGGATTATTTTGTATTAGATTTATATCTTTCACATAAGCACACTGAAAACATTAATTTTGGATGACTAGATATTAATTATAATAAAATTCCTATCATACCTCTAAAATATGTTTGATTTACGCATTTCCTAGCTTCATCGAGATCAAGATAGTTTGAGGTACTGATTGGAGTACTTATTCTTTTAGTGTTTTCATATCTATACTTCTTAAGAAGAAATTTAATATAATTAATTTGAGATACATAAGTTCATTATGGTTTTTGAGAAATTTGAAAACCTAGAAATTTTTTTTATCTCACCCATAATACTCATTTAGAACTCATATTTCACAAATGAATCAGTTAAGGATTGCTGAGTTGATTTGAATATAATGTAATCAATGTAAATTTGAACAATCAAAACATTTTTCTTATATTTATTTATAAAAGGGTTGGATCAATAGTTCCCTCAACATAATTGTTTTGTAACAAAAATCTTGTAAGTCTGTCATACCAGGATCTAGGGGCTTGTTTAAGTCCATATAATTCTTTGGTAAATTTCTAAACATATTCAAGATGTTTTTTGTCTTCAAAACCAAGTGGTTGTTCAACATAAACATCCTCTTAAACATATCCATTAAGGAAAAAACAGTTAATGTCAATTTGAAATTTTTTGAAATTAAATAATGCTGCAAAAGCTTGTAGAATACAAATAGATTCAAGTCTAGCTACTGTAGCATAGGATTATTCATAGTCTACTACTTCTTGTTGATTATATACTTTAGCAACTAATCTTGATTTATTTCTTACAATGATTCCCTTTTCATTACACTTATTTCTAAAGACCCGTTTTACTCTAATTATAGAAGTTTCTTTAGGTCTTTTAACCAAGGTGCATAGTTTATTCCTTCTGAATTCATTTAGTTCATCTTGCATAGATTTGATCTAATCATAATAACCTAGAGCTTTATCAGTGATTTTAGGTTATAATTGGGAAATAAATGATAGATTATCTACTTCATTTTTTAGAGAACTTCTAGTCCTTACAGGTTGATTTACATCACCAGTGATACTACCACTGGGATGATTCTTAAGAAAGAACTGATTTGGGTTTTATAAAACATGTTCACCAACATAAGGTAAAAACACTTCTAGGGTAAATAATTTAGAAACATTTTCTCGATTATTTTCCTTATTAGAAGAATCTTCCATCAAATATTGATAATATGTTTTTGAAAACACATTTTAAGATCTATGTTTGGGTTGTTTAAAAACAAAAGGATCAATTTCATTAAATTTAACATGTACTATTTCTTCAATAGTATGAGAATTTTTGTTAAAAAATCTATAATCCTTAGAAGTAGTGGAATATCCTAAGAAATTTTCATCATCATATTTGGGTGTGAATTTATGTATGTTATCTTTAGTATTCAAGTTGAATACTTTGCATCCAAATACTTTGAAGTAAGAAACTTTAGGTTTTCGACCAGTCTATAACTCATAAGGTGTTTTATTAAGAAAAGGTCTGATTAAAACTCAATTAATAGTATAACAAGTAGTACTAACAACTTCAACCCAAAAGTGTTTAGAAATATAATATTCACTAAACATGGTTTGAGTTATCTCTTAAAGAATTCTATTTCTTCTTTCAACAACACTATTTTTTTTAGTTGTTTTTGGAGCTGAGAAGTTATGAGTAATGCCTTTCTTACTATAAAAAGCTTCAAAATATGAATTTTTAAATTCTCCCCCATGATCACTGTATATAGTTATCAATGAAAGATTTTTTTTTCATTTTTAACTTTAGCTGAAAAATATTTAAAATAAGAAAAGGATTCATATTTATTTGATAGAAAATAGAACCATGTAAATTTAGTGTAATCATAAACTAAAAAATATATATAGAATTTGCCTTTAATACATCCTATTTGTGTTAGACCAAAAATATCCATATGTACTAGAAAGAATTCATCAGAAGTTGAGACTTCCCTAATTGATTTAAGGCTTGACTTATATTACTTTTCATATTTAAAATGATCACAAAATTTTGTGGAATCAAATCTAAGCTCCAGTATATCCTTAAAAATTATTTTATTTGAGAGTTTGCATAAGTTCTTAAGGTTTAATTGTCCTAATCCTCTATTCCATAACCAAGATTGATCTTTAATTACACTACATCAAGGTGGTCCGTGGCTCCTAAGGTCTTTTAAGTTATGTGTGTAAACATTGTCATGCCTATGGGTAGAGAGAATAAAATCTTCTTTGGAATTGTGTACTAGACATTTATCATTCCTAAAATTCACAAGGTAACCTTAATCACATAATTGGATTATGATTATAAGGTTTTTCTTAATACCTTTAACAAATAAAACATTTGAAATTAAATATTTTCAAATAAGAACAATGTTCCTATACCAACAATTTCTCCTTGATCATTATCTGTGAAAGTTACTTTTACTGTATTAAACTTTATAATCTTTTTAAAGAATTTTTTATTGCCAGTCATATGTTGGGAACATCCACTAACCATGTACATGTATGGTTGTTGGAACTCCCTTTTATTTCATGAAAATAAAATTGTTAGACTTTCGGAATCCAAACATTTTTGGATCTAGAATTGTTAAAAAGTAAAATATTAGGTATGGACATTTGTTTAAAAAAATGGGATTTATGAAAACCTAAGGATTGAGTTTTATTAAAAGAAATTTTTTTCTACCAATTTCCACCACATTGACACTTATTGAGAAAAAGAGCACTTTGGGTCACAAAATAGTAATGAATTAAAACTACTTTTAAGTGATAATAACCAAATCAAGAACTATTACTAAGAGGAAGAAGTTGTGAATACATTATTTTCAAAACCTTCCCTTCCATGGGTAAAGATTGAAAAAAAAAATCTTAAAAGAAAATATTTTATATTTTGGTCTGATTACTAAACTCTTATCCTCAAAGTCATTTGTCTTAGAATTTAAGTTAGTCTCTAAAATAGTTTTCTTAGAAATAACATTTTCAAGATCCATAGAAATTTTATCCTTCTCAGAATTAACTTCATTAAGGTTTTTTAAATTTTTTTCAAAATTAAGGGTTTTCTGATCAAGATCATTTGAAAGATATGATGTAGCAACTCGGGTTTTTAGCCCTGTCAGACTTTGGAATATTTCTACAAATAATTCCAGATCTAGGCGTAAAGACGGCGTGCGATTCTGAGGCTCGGTGTGCCCGGAATTAATTTTATAAAAATATTAAGTATTTTTATACTATGCACGTGGCGGGGGTGTGATATCTCCTAAATGGTATCTCAGAACAGGAATCTGAGGGTACGGTTGCGTCCGGAACATGCCGTTTACCCTAGGCGAGGTGTAAACTTTGCGGGCGCGAGCCTACGGTGAGAAACGCCACCAGGGGCGTTTTCGTAAATAAGTGGCGAAGTTAGTGTGCGAGCGTCGGCTCGAATAACTCCTGAACGGAGTCTCGGATCGCAAATCCGAGTCCACCGTTGCGTTCAGAACGGCGAGTTTACCCTAGGGGTGACCTTATCCTGGTTCGCTTCTGGTGCGGGGTCAGGGGCGTGTCGGGCCGGGGAGTTAAGCAGATATTTGTTGGAAACAAATATCTCCCCCCCTTTGTTGGACGTGTGAAGCGCAGAGGAGGAGTTCCTCCTCCTCCTCCTCCCCTTCCGACGGCGAATCGGCGGCCGAATCATGCGATCAAGGTGTCGTTGAGCTCGGATTTCGACGGCGGGCATTCCAGGATCGTGCGGCGAAAGCTTTGGAGCGCGGATCGTCGGCGTTTCGCCCGCGAGTTAGGCGGTTTGAGTTTTGAAATCCTGGACCCCGTTTATTTGTTGTTTTTCTTCAAATCGTTATAAGGGTTGTATAGTTTGGGTCCTGAGGTTTCCGAAACATGTTTCGGATCTGATTTTGGAGCACCGGGGTGCTCCCGGGGGTCCCCGGAAGTTTTCCGGCGGAAATCCCGGATTCCGGCGGCGGCCATGGCGGAATCCGGCGAGTCAGGGCGGCGGCGGCGCGGCGGTTTCCGGCGACGGCGGCGGCGGCGCGGCGGAATCCGGCGGCGGCGCGGTGGTTTCCGGCGAGGCTGGCGGTGGCCCGACCAGGATTTTCCGGGGGTTCTTTAAACCCCCGTAACTCGCAAACCGTAACTCCGATTTGTGAGCCGTTTGCGGTGACGCGCTCCTTGCGTCGAGACGAACCTTTTGAACTCACTTTGAGGGTTTAAGGGTTCGGGATCGTGGCCCAGGAGTTAGAAACGTCGTATAAAATAATATTATTTTATTATTTTACAACTTCGGGCCGTTGTAACTTCTACCCGGAGCGTCCGATTGACGTGTCGTCAGTGGCGTTGAGACCCTGATGGTACGATGGACTTTTTGAGATGGTTTTCGGGTGTTGGGTCTGTGAACGGGGTGCGGGCCCCATGAGGCCGGGTTTTGGCGTTTGCGGGGAAACACAGCTTTTGCACCAGGAGTCCGATTTTGGCGGATGAATGGTCGATCCTGAGTGTTTTTCCGAGAGTATCGCAATGGTGCAATCCGTTCGATGAGTTTCGGAATCCAGGTGTGGGCCCCACCCGAGTTGACCTTCGGTGAATAGTACCTTTTTCACCGGGTGTCCGTTTTGGACGAGCGAGTAGTCGATTCCGCTTGTTTTTCCGAGGGGATCGCCGTGGTGTGATCCGCTCGATGGGTTTCGGGATCATTGTGTGGGCCCTGCGCGAGCTAGCTACGGTGAATAGTGCCCTTTTCACCGGTGCTCCGTTTCGGGCGAGTAAACAGCCTATCCTGCGTGTTTTTCCGCGTGGAACGCGATGGTGGCCTCGGTTTTGGCTTCGGAGGTGCGCAGTGTGGCGTTGTGGCGAGTCGCTCGGGTTAGCGACCTTTGGACCAGCAGTGGTTGAGGGTTCTCCCTTGGTTCGTTCCTACGAGGGTTCGTGTGGTATCACAACCTTCGTATGGGTTTTTGATCCTCTCGATGGGATGTTTAAACTGTTAGAGTTGTGGTTTCGCTCTGGTGGTCCCGGAGTGGATCCTCTAGCATCTTTACCCTAGATCGGGTTCTTGGTATCGCTGTGACCGCTTATTTACGGGCAGCGATCCCCTATCTAGCAGGTTATCCCCGTAGGGTTTGTGGCATCATCAAGAATATGATCCCCTACGCAGTGGGTCGTGCACAGTAGGGTTGTGGCATCGTCGGGTTTACGATCCTCTACTCAGCATGATGTTTATAGTAGGGCTGCGGTATCGTTGGTTATACGATCCCCTACTCAGTGCTTGGTGTCGGTAGGGTTGCGGTATCGTTGGTTATGCGTTCCCCTACTCAGCGCGTGGTTTCGGTAGGGTTGCGGCATCGTCGGTTCGATCCCCTACATCGCGAGTTATACCAGATAGGGTTCCGGTATCGTCGTGCCCATCTTTATATGGACGATGATCTTCTATCTGAGTGTGAAGCTTCTGTCGAGTTCCAGATCGGGTTGTGGTATCCCCCAGCGGATCCTGGGTGTGATACCCTATCTGTGAGAACTACGTAGGCCAGATCGGGTCGTGGTATCCCCCAGCGGACCCTGGGAGTGATCCCCTATCTGTGAGCTACGTCTACCGGAGTGGGTCTTGGTATCCCCTAGCGGACCCTAGCGGTGATCCCCTATCCGAGGAGTTTGGTGGTTATGTTGTTTCAGCAGTGATGTTATCCGACGAGCGTGGTCTCTCGGGTGAGCATCTGAGATGTTTGTTTGGGACCCGATGGAGTGTATCTCTCGGATGAGTGTCATCTGGTATGACAGTGTTCGTGGTGTACTCTCCTGGTTGTGGACAGTTGCTGGTGATGAGGTCGGTACCTCTTGTGGATTTGTGGCGTGAGCTGTGTATATCTGGATTGTTCAAGGTGTATGTATGGGCATACACCTGATCTGAGCTGAGCTGACTTGTTGTGTTTAGCCGAGGATGGTCACGAGATGGAGTTTCTCTCTCGTCTGAGTTCCCTCTGGCTGGGTTGAGTGGACTGTTGCCTTTCAGTTTCTCCCTTGGGTTTTGGGTTTTTGGGGTGCCTACTGAGTATGTTTATACTCACCCCTGCACGGGCTTTGCCTGCACATGTTTGTGTCTTGTGCAGACCACAAGCCTTTTGACGGAGTCCCAGGAGGACCCGGAGTAGGCGTAGCTTAGTGAGTGAGTTGACCGGGGTGTTTACCGGAGCTGTGTCGAGGGAGATTTCCGGCGGGTGTTTGTGGCAGCGTTCTCCTTCTTCAGAGCAGGTTAGACGCTCTTTGTAGTTTTCTTTTGGTGGGCCCTGTTTTGCCCTTGTACTTTTTCTGTTGCTCTCTGGGTGTGGGATAGTGTATGCATGCATTTACTTTCCAGTTTCTATATCTCTGCACTTTTGCATGGAGATGTTTGTGGGTGCGTGTGTACAAGTACCTTAGGCTAATGCCTCCCATGTGTGTGATAGCCTACTCGGCGCTGGTCGCCAGCCCCTGGCCTATTGGAGGCGGGCTTGGGAAGTGGCGGCTCGAGCCCCGTTGGGCCGGGTCGTGACAGAGTGGTATCAGAGGAGGTTACACCTTTGGGATCTTAGAGCGTAGCTGGTCTAGCTGTGAGCTTGGTTTGGGTTGCATAGCGGTAGTGTTAGGATGTTTCGAGTTTGGCTTTCAGGCCAGGGACTCCAGTGTTGGTGCGGCGGCCGACGTATCCATACACCAGGACTCTGATAACCTGCCTTTCGACTCGGGACATTCGTACACTGGTCGCGGGGACATAATGGTACATGCATCATATAGGACTGGGTTTTTGGTTTTTCCTTGTCCTTCTTGAGTCATCTCTCCAGATATACTTTTTGACTGTGGTGCGTCTTGAATGTTTTTCAGGATGCCTCCACGACGACAGCCAGCGAGGGTTCCGCAGCAGGATTGTGCTGACGACCCGCCCCGTGTAGTGGCTGTGGAGCAGGGTGCAGGTTCTGAGGTTGCACCTCCAGGTGGTCTGCCAGTTGAGCCACCACCTGTCGAGCAGCTGGTTGTACCGGCGGTGCAGGATGAGGTTGCGCGTAGGCTGAGTGCACTGCACGAGTTCCGGAGGCAGCGGCCTCTGAGGTTTCGGGGTGATCTAGACCCCCAGGCAGCTGATGACTGGCTCGAGGCAGTCACTTGAGTTTTCCGCCTAGTGAGGACACCTCCAGATCAGATGGTGGTCCTAGCGGCGAGCCTTCTACATGGTTCTGCCGGGTGATGGTGGAGTTTGGTGATGCAGTCCCATGACGAGGAGATGCTCACGTGGGCAGAGTTTGAGCGGCTCTTCAGGGAGGAGTTCTATCCGGTGACGCTGAGGTCAGTGCGGATCCAGGAGCTTCTGCATCTTCGACAGGAGAGCATGACTGTGTCGGAGTACTCAGCGAGGTTTACAGACCTATCGCGCTACTCCCTGGATATGGTTCGAGACCCGTTCTTTAGGGCTCAGACCTTCGAGCAGGGCTTACGCAGGGACATCCGAGCGGGTGTGGTTTCCTTATGCCTGCCCACCTATGCTGGAGTGCTGGAGCAAGAGTTGGTGGTGGAGAGTTTTCTGGCTGAGCAGATTCCCCCTGTTAGTGCTGGGCACTCGAGAGCTGAGACTTCGTCGGTCGGATCGACATCTGGTAGCCGACGACAGACTCAGGGGTCAGGATGTGGTCGACGTTTCAGAAGGCAACCCCATGATAGAGGATCTGAGGCTTAGGGCTCGCAGGCCAGTTTTGGTCAGCCGAAAGAGAGGCGGTGTTATGCTTGTGACGGTCGGGGACATCTTGCTAGAGATTTTTCGACCCGACGTGCTGCTGAGAGGGAGTCGGTCGATGGACCGCCTTGGCAGAGGCAGCGTCTCGAGCAAGGAGGTCCGCAGGGCGGCGGACGTGGCGGCGGAGCTGGTGCAGCGGGAGGCGGTGGTAGGCAGTACCAGTTGCCACCACCCCCACCCCCAGGTGGTCCACGCCAAGCTCAGGGAGCTGGTGGTCGAGGGCGAGGACAGCTGCATGCCCTGGAGGCAGTCGACCCAGAGGCACCGCGGATGGATAGAGGTACGCCTTGTGTCTTTTCTACTTACTGCAGTAGTTTGTCAGACACTGTTTAGAGGTACTCTTTCCTTTTGTTGCTTGCTTGAGTTTTGTTCAGGGCGTTGGTAAGACCCTGAGTGGTTGTTTGTTGGTGAGCTCGCTGGTGTGTGAGACCCAGTTGAGAGTCCAGTCGCTTTCCTTGTGCTTAGGGCTTTTCGGGGACGAAAAGTTCTAAGGGGGGGAGGATGTAGCAACTCGGGTTTTTGGCCCTGTCAGACTTTGGAATATTTCTACGAATAATTCCAGAGCTAGGCGCAAAGACGACGTGCGATTCCGAGGCCCGGTGTGCCCGGAATTAATTTTATAACAATATTAAGTATTTTTATACTATACACGTGGCAGTGGTGTGATATCTCCTAAAAGTTAGCTCAGAACGGGAATCTGAGGGTACGGTTGCGTCCGGAACGTGCCGTTTACCCTAGCCGAGGTGTAAAATTTGCAGGCGCGGGCCTGCGGTGAGAAACGCCACCAGGGGAGTTTTCGTAAATAAGTGGCGAAGTTAGTGTGCGAGCGTCGGCTCGAATAACTCCTGAACGGAGTCTCGGATCGCAAATCCGAGTCCACTGTTGCGTTCAGAACTGCGCGTTTACCCTAGGGGTGACCTTATCCTGGTTCTCTTCTAGTGCGGGGTCGGGGGCGTGTCGGGCCGGGGAGTTAAGCAGATATTTGTTGGAAACAAATATCTCCCCCCCTTTGTTGGATGTGTGAAGCGCAGAGGAGGAGTTCCTCCTAATCCTCCTCCCCTTCCGACGGTGAATCGGCGGCCGAATCGTGCGATCAAGGTGCCGTTGAGCTCGGATTTCGACGACGGGCATTCCAGGATCGTGCGGCGGAAGCTTTGGAGCGCAGATCGTCGGCGTTTCGCCCGCGAGGTAGGCGGTTTGAGTTTTGAAATCCCGGACCCCGTTTTATTTGTTGTTTTTCTTCAAATCGTTATAAGGGTTGTATAGTTTGGGTCCCGAGGTTTCCGAAACATGTTTCGGATCTGATTTTGGAGCACCGGGGTGCTCCCGGGGGTCCCCGGAAGTTTTCCGGCAGAAATCCCGGATTCCGGCGGCGGCCATGGCAGAATCCGGCGAGTCAGGGCGGCGGCGCGGCGGTTTCCGGCGGCGGCGCGGCGGAATCCGGCGGCGGCGCGGTGGTTTCCGGCGAGGCTGGCGGTGGCCCGACCAGGATTTTCTGGGGGTTCTTTAAACCCCCGTAACTCGCAAACCGTAACTCCGATTTGCGAGCCGTTTGCGGCGACGCGCTCCTTGCGTCGAGACGGACCTTTTGAACTCACTTTGAGGTTTTAAGGATTCAGGATCGTGGCCCGGGAGTTAGAAACGTCGTATAAAATAATATTATTTTATTATTTTACGACTTCGGGTCATTGTAACTTCTACCCGGAGCGTCCGATTGACGTGTCGTTAGTGGCGTTGAGACCCTGATAGTACGACGGAATTTTTGAGATGGTTTCCGTGTGTTGGGTCTGTGAACGGGGTGCGGGCCCCACGAGGCCGGGTTTTGGCGTTTGCGAGAAAACGCAGCTTTTGCACAAGGAGTCCGATTTTGGCGGATGAATGGTCGATCCTGAGTGTTTTTCCGAGAGGATTGCAATGGTGCGATCCGTTCGATGAGTTTTGGAATCCAGGCGTGGGCCCCACCCGAGCTGACCTTCGGTGAATAGTACCTTTTTCACCGGGTGTCCGTTTTGGACGAGCGAGTACTCGATTCCGCTTGTTTTTCCGAGGGGATCGCCATGGTGTGATCCGCTCGATGGGTTTCGGGATCGTTGTGTGGGCCCCGCCGAGCTAGCTACGGTGAATAGTGCCTTTTTCACCGGTGCTCCGTTTCGGGCGAGTAAACAGCCTATCCTGCGTGTTTTTCCGCGTGGAACGCGATGGTGGCCTCGGTTTTGGCTTCGGATGTGTGCAGTGTGGCGTTGTGGCGAGTCGCTCGGGTTAGCGACGTTTGGACCAGCAGTGGTTGAGGGTTCTCCCTTGGTTCGTTCCTACGAGGGTTCGTGTGGTATCACAACCTTCGTATGGGTTTGTGATCCTCTCGATGGGATGTTTAAACTGTTAGAGTTGTGGTATCCCTCCGGTGGGCCCGGAGTGGATCCTCTAGCATCTTTACCCTAGATCGGGTTCTTGGTATCGCTGTGACCGCTTATTTACGGGCGGCGATCCCCTATCTAGCAGGTTAACCCCGTAGGGTTTGTGGCATCATCAGGAATATGATTCCCTACGCAGTGGGTCATGCACAGTAGGGTTGTGGCATCGTCGGGTTTACGATCCCCTACTCAGCATGATGTTTATAGTAGGTTTGCGGTATCGTTGGTTATACGATCCCCTACTCAGCGCTTGGTGTCGGTAGGGTTGCAGTATCGTTGGTTATGTGATCCCCTACTCAGCGCGTGGTTTCGGTAGGGTTGCGGCATCGTCGGTTCGATCCCCTACATCGCGAGTTATACCAGATAGGGTTCCGGTATCGTCGTGCCCATCTTTATATGGACGATGATCCTCTATCTGAGTGTGAAGCTTCGGTCGAGTGCCAGATCGAGTTGTGATATCCCCCAGCGAATCCTGGGTGTGATACCCTATCTGTGAGAACTACGTAGGCCAGATCGGGTCGTGGTATCCCCCAGCGGACCCTGGGAGTGATCCCCTATCTGTGAGCTACGTCTACCGGAGTGGGTCTTGGTATCCCCTAGCGGACCCTAGCGGTGATCCCCTATCCGAGGAGTTTGGTGGTTATGTTGTTTCAGCAGTGATGTTATCCGACGAGCGTGGTCTCTCGGGTGAGCATCTGATATGTTTGTTTGGGACCCGATGGAGTGTATCTCTCGGATGAGTGTCATCTGGTATGATAGTGTTCGTGGTGTACTCTCCTGGTTGTGGACAGTTGCTGGTGATGAGGTCGGTACCTCTTGTGGCTTTGTGGCGTGAGCTATGTATATCTGGATTGTTCAAGGTGTATGTATGGGCATACACCTGAGCTGAGCTGAGCTGACTTGTTGTGTTTAACCGAGGATGGTCACGAGATGGAGTTTCTCTCTCGTCTAGGTTCCCTCTGGCTGGGTTGAGCGGACTGTTTCCTTTCAGTTGCTCCCTTGGGTTTTGGGTTTTTGGGGTGCCTACTGAGTAAGTTTATATTCACCCCTGCACGGGCTTTGCCTGCACATGTTTGTGTCTTGTGCAGACCACAGGCCTTTTGACGGAGTCCCAGGAGGACCCGGAGTAGGCGGAGCTTAGTGAGCGAGTTGAACGGGGTGTTTACCGGAGCTGTGCCGAGGGAGATTTCCGGCGGGTGTTTGTGGCAGCGTTCCCCTTCTTCAGAGCAGGTTGGACGCGCTTTGTAGTTTTCTTTTGGTGGGCCCTGTTTTGCCCTTGTACTTTTTGCTGTTGCTCTCTGGTTGTGGGATAGTGTATGCATGCATTTACTTTCCAGTTTCTATATCTATGAACTGTTGCATGGAGATGTTTGTGGGTGCATGTGTACAAATACCTTAGGCTAATGCCTCCCATGTGTGTGATAGCCTACTCGGCGCTGGTCGCCAGCCCCTGGCCTATTGGAGGCGGGCTTGGGGAGTCACGGCTCGAGCCCCGTTGGGTCGGGTTGTGACATCTGATACTTTTTTTTGTTAAAATAGAGATTCTAGAATTTGGATTTTCATAAACCAGGACGGGTCGCCATCCGACCTGGCGCCTGACCTAGTCCGCAGCCTAGACCGAAGGGCGTTCCCGATCCCCAAGGACTGGCACAAGTGCCTGGGTATCAAAACTAACACATGGGAACAATTTACCTGAAATAGTATACACAAAACAACTGGCAAGATAAATAAACTAAAACCGAAATCAGACAACCAAACAAGTCCTTAAACTAAAAACTGGCTTAAGTCTACAATAAAACTAAGAACCCAAAGTGAACAACAACAAAGGTATAGATCTAAAACTCTAATACCAACCTAAAAGCGACACGAGAAGCCACATCCCCAAGATACCAACACCCACCTTCATGCGAAGACCAACAACATCTAGAACCACTACCACTAAGCAGGATGCCTCAACCTAGAATGCACAAAAAAACACAAGGTCTATATACACCCAAGGGTGTATATAGGGTTTGATCCAAGAGCCCAATATGATGCCACTCTAGAAAAAGGTTCCACATATAAACATTAAATGACAAATACATTTTTAGGCTAAATAAATGAAAGGACACCAAATCTTGAACAATTTTAAAGAAATAGTTTTTATAAAGAAAATATCTTCAATGAAAACAAATTAAATAAAAAAACACCCTTGAATTTAAGAAAACCCAATCCTATTAGAAAACCCCAAAACTACACCATATGCCGTTGGTGAGTGTATAGTAGTCTAGGTTCACCAAAAGTGTGAGAGGCCCTATAGGTACTAGCAAAAATAAAGGGACCCTAGAACATCGAGTCTCGGTGAACAGTAGTATAGGAAACACAACAAAATACGTTCTCATGCATGAGCCACTAGTAGGGAAACACATCCATAATCTAGTGGCCTCCAATCATCATCCAATGTTTAGTTAGTGTTGTAATCGTCAATCTAGCAATATGAAACTGGGCTAGAGCCACTTCCGTATCACTAGCACACTAGATCTAGTCCACCCACCTAGTACCCCGACTTCACCTTTTGTGCCCAAGATGTTCAAATTTCACATTTCATATCAAACTAAAATGAAAAAAAACAGGATGTTATGTAAACACAACACCGCACTTTCACACACACAAAACCCATTTGAAATAGTCTTCACATAAAAGAATTTACATAACTCAATTGAACCATTTTTTCATCATTAATAATTATTTACTAAAACATATTAAATTTTGTAAACAAGTTATTTAAAAAGAGACATGGCATGACTCAACACACAAAACTAACTCATCCCTCCTTCACGACCAAACACACCCAACGTCACATCCAGAACAAAAACTGCACCACTCACATCAGTTAATAACCCAACCACATAGTTAAAAGACTACTTCCCAAATTAAACAAGACACTAGAAACTTTATTAAGAAATTTTAGAATCTGACACATGACTTCATACACCAGAAGTCCACTCAAACCGTCCTTTTGGACAAAACACATATGAACACTACACCAGAACATAAATCTCCACTTTTCACATTTTCACAAAACAAAATCAGATATTATAAAACATTTTAGAAAAATCAATAGAGGTTTTCATAGAAACAACCTACTCAACACACAAAATTCCTTTACTTATGACAAATAACATGAAAAACCAAGTCAAAGGTGTGATTGACACAACTTGAACAGATGAAAAACTAACTGCACATATTATTAAAGAACCAACGTCTTATTAAACATAAGTTCTCAACCAATGAACGAACCCAAAACCACTTGAACATACAACCAAAAAAAATATAACACATAGAAAAATTCAAGAAAACCAAATCCACACCAAAGAGAATTAATCAAAGAGAATTACAAATTAATTAAGTTGACAAATAATTCATCAAATAATGTTTAAATGTGGAACCACCTACCTTGGTGTAGCAGACTTCACAAAAATGGTGCGCAAAGACCATTGCATGCCAACCACACCTCAAAAAAACCAAAAGGAGAACCCTAATAAAGAAATTGAACCAGTAATATGAAAAAATAAGACCCTAATTAACACCCTAAATACCGGAAACCCCAAAACCCCAAACGAGCATGACTAAAACCTGATAAAATAGAAGGAAGGGATTACCCGGGTGGTCCACACTTGCAGCGAAGGGAGTAGAAGGCCGCTTCAAGGGTTCAGGAGGTCGGGCGGTGCATGTCTGAGGGCTGATCGGGGATTAAAAGAGGCCATTGGAGGTGTGAGAGGTGTTGGCCGGACCTACCGGAAGAGAAGGAGGATGGTGAATGGCATGCACGGGCAAGGGAGGAGTTGGAATGAAGCTGGGGAGGAGGTTCGTTCATCGGAGGCCGCTCTGCAAGTGAGGTGCACTAGATATGGTCCGTAGGAGGGGGGAAAAGTTGGGTGTGCCAGTGGTGTGGTGTTGCACCGGATGAAGCAGAGGAAGCAGTTTGGAGCATCGCTGGACAGAGTAAGAAGTTTGTGGGGTGGAGCATTTATGGATAGAGAAGGAGGGTGGTGGTTCAGCGCGTTTCCAGACAGAGTAGAAGGGCGGTGGTTCAGTGCATCATCAGATGAAGCAGGGGAAACGATTCGACGACACGAGTCAGACGGAGTAAGGGGTGCCAGACAGAGCAGCATGACCGACACCGGAAGGTGGAGTGACCGACCAGGGGGTGCGAGCAAAACTGAGGAGGGGGGGGGGGGCTTGCAATGAAATAGGTTCCATGGGGAGGGGGCGATGCGGCGTAACACCAAAGGGGAAGGGGGGTAGAACAAACCCTAGGAAAAAAATGATAACAAATAAAAGAAATAAATATAAATTAATAATAATAATAATAATAAATTCTAACAATTTTATTAATAATAATAATAATAATTAAAACAAGATTAATAATAATGAATAAAATAAATTAATTTCCATCACTAATATAAATGATAATAATACTCAATAATAATTAATAATATCCTCAAATAATAATATTATCATTATCAGTGAAATATTTTTATTTTACCACTCATTTAATTTTATTAGTTATTAATTTATTTCATTTAATTTTCTTGACATTGGGATGGTGTGTGGGGAGATGGGCGAGGCCTCGCGGTGACCCAGGAGAGGTCGCACGACTTCGATAGATGTGTGCTAAATGCTGTCAAGGCCAACCATGCATTTTTAAAAGAAAAGCTCAAAAATGTTATGTCAGGTCTCAACCTCAACCACCCGACGCGAAGAAAATTAATAAAATAATTAATTCAAAGATGGAGAGTGTGAGAATTTTCCCCACCATAGTGCTTTCCGTCCCCGGAAAGCCTCAACTAAGGCTGAACCCAAAGTAGAAAACCACACTCCTTTAAGGTTCAAAGGGGATCCCCACAAACATCATGCAAAGATAGGCCAACACACCATGCTTAGATAAAGTGACTTAAACGACAACCTCAAAAAAACTCGTAAAAAGACTCTGATATGTGTCACCCGACCTAAAGAGCTGAAACACCTCCAGTTGATCATTTAAGGAATGAAGCCCGTGCACCCACAGAAACCAACTTCACAAGCCCAAATACCTCAAGCACTATTAAACGAAAAACACACCATTTATCTTGAATAAACAAACAAGGTAAAACCACATCCAAGGGAAACCCTAATCACTTATCACCATGTCATCCTTAAAAACAGAACCAAAAGGTAAACATGAGGAAACTCGAGGGGCTCTCTACCATTAATAACCTACCAACACCCAAGAAGGGACTGGAAAACTGACACGGGGAGGTCCGAACAGACTCCCCACCATTAAAGAAAATTCCAACTTAAATTCATTCAAGAGACATTCATGTGAGACCCAACGTGGGTCTCCACACCATTGGAACTCACAAAAGATACAAAACTTTGGAAATTTCCGATGGGGACCAAGCACCCCACCACAAGGGCAGGGAGGGTCGGGCCCAACTACCGGGTGTCAAAACCACGGTCGGCGATAGACCCACATCTCCAAATTCTTGGATGAGCTCTAATCAAAATTGAGACCGATTTTCCCAAACATACCTCATAAGGACCAAAAAAGAGATTACATCCAGTGGGATGTAACCCCAAAGACTTTAAGGCAATGAGACGAACACGCCTCCAGATAGTCACAGAATCCTTACGCACCCAAATAGTTCGTTGAAAACAGAATATCCACATAAAAAAAATTTAAACTGCCATTACTTTCAGCACAGACGACAGAAAGAAAGTTAGAGTCTCATACACTCTCGGGGTTCCTGACTACGCACCAGCTTCACTTTGAGGCCTATGGCTAGAGAACTGGTGTTTGAAGCATCTCCTACCTCACAACCAGGTATTGAAGACCCCCGAATGGAGCTTCTCCTTTTTGGTGCCATATGAAACCACACCGCAACCGAGACAACACCAACAAACACAATGCACCACGAAATCCAACTACTCCCACACAAAGAATTTACCAACACAGGGGTTTAGATGATGCACATGCATCACCTCTTCTCCTTAAATAAGAATCTTAAGAAATAAAGATGCATGAAAAACACTCCTCTTTTGGTAGAAAAATCAAAACTCTCCAAGAGGAGGACACACTTCTATGAAAAAACAGATTCTCAAAGGGTTCCACGAAATCCCCCTTTGCTCTTCAAGAGAAATCATGATGCTGACATCACCAAACATGACCCTTGAAGTTGATAGAAGCACTATAAACATTTCAAGACATCGGTCATCATAGATAATTCCAAACCTCCTTCACCCTTCCCCATTGGAATTCCTTTCACCGTTTCTAGGGGAACCTTCAACCACAACAATGTCAAACTTCATACCTGACAACTAACATAACTCAAAGAGACCAAAAATCCCTTCAACTCCCCTTGAATATGTCATCCCGCTATGAGAGGATCTGTTTAGTTGTAAAAAGGAGATGTGGGTTCAATTCTATAATTCAAGAAGAGAGTCCTCTGGTCAACTGGAGGGCCGACCAATGGTGAATTGCTCGTGGCCACATTTCAATCGCATGTCAATGCTTTATGGGGGAGGCATACAGTAGTCAAGAAATAAAACCATGGACCCAACCAAATTGGTCCAATATTCAAGACATACCATAATAATAAACTAAATGTGTAGGGGGAACCACTCCAAGGGATTCCTGAAGCACTTTTCAAAAGTACCCATTAATTACACATCTTCACACGGACTTACCAATAATAATTCAAACTCCAAACACAAAACAATCAAAAGGGATCTTCGGCTCAAAACGACTCACATACAACACTTCCAAAACACAAGGAAACATCACACAATCACTGGTTATTAAAACACCAAATTTTTTTCTTAGCCAAAATTTTTGAAAATAAACAAAGCTGGTGGGTTGCACAAACTCCAATGGTATCCTGTGGGCCTCACACATGCATGTTCTTGTGCCACACCGGCACCCACCTCTTGTCCATCTAGGAACCCATACACTCATTCCAATAACCATTTCTCTTTCCATATACACTCATGCATGTGGTTTCCCATGAGAACACCAAGAATCAAAACTGGACCCTTTTTATTTTTCAAAACCAAACATTCAACCCACACTTTCCAAACCTTACACATCATTTTATCTTTAAAGTGCTTTATTTCAAAACATTTTTTTTCTAGACCAAAACATTTTTACTTAAAAACCAGATTTCCATGAATTCAAAATAAAGAGACAGGGAACGATGCAAGAGGATACTAGTGTCAGGGGGCGACTAGAACATATGGTTGGCGGCCATACACCAATCACGCCACCACCATAGAGAGTATTCTAAGACAGAGTCCCTGGCTCCACATGGCTTTCCAGACCCTGCGAGCTTACTGCGACCATGGACCCTACTCCATTTTCATTTCCCCTAAACAAGATCAACCACACAAACCAAAGGTTTAGAAAAACCTCAAATTGCTTTGGTTACTCGAGTCCTTCCACGAGGTGTACTGGCCATGCACCTTGCTCGTAGCCAGGATGTCGAGTCCCTACAACCTTAACTCCAACCTATCGTGAATATATCCCAAAAAAAACATGAACCAAGAGAACAAAACCCTCTGATACCATTTTTTCACGAACCAGGACGGGTCGCCATCCGACCTGGAACCCGAACCGGTCCGCGGCATGGCCCAAAGGGAGTTCCCAATCCCCACGGGCTGGCACAAGTGCCAGGTATCAAAACTAACACATGGGAATGATTTACCCAAAATAGTATACATAAAACAACTAGCAAGATAAATAAACTAAAACCAAAATCAGAAAACCAAACAAGACCTTAAACTAAAAATAGGATTAAGTCTACAATACAACTAAGAACCCAAAGTGAACAACAACAAAGGTAGTGATCTTACACTCCAATAACAAACTCCAAGCGAAAAGAGAAGCTAAATCCCCAAGATACCAAAACCCACCTGTATACGAAGACTAAAAACATCCATAATCACTACCACTAAGTAGGATGACTCAACCTGGAACGCCAAAAAAACCACAAGGTCAACATACCCCCAAGGGTGTATATAGGGTGTGATCCAAGAGCCTAGTAGGAAAACACCCTACAAAAAGGTTCCACGTATAATCATTAAATGACAAATACATTTGTAGGATAAAAAAATGAAAGGACACCAAATCTTGAACAATTTTAAAGAAATAGTTTTTATAAAGAAAACACCTTCAAAGAAAAAAAAATTAAATAAAAAAACACCATTTAATTTAATAAAACCCAAACCTTTAATAAAACCTAAAAACTACACCGTATGCGGACTATGAGTGTATATTAGTCTAGGAACACCAAAAGTGGGAGAGGCCCTATAGGTACTAGCAAAAATAATGGGACCCTAGAACATTGCGTCTTAGTGAACAGTAGTATAGGAAACACAACGAAATACATTCTCATGCACGAGCCACTAGTAGGGGGACACATCCATAACCTAGTGGTCTCCAATCATCATCCAATATTTAATTAGTGTTTTAATAATAAACTTATCTACGTGAAACTGGGCCAGACCCGCTTCTGTATCACTAGCATGCTAGATCTAGTCCACCCACCTAGTACCCAGACTTCCCCTTTTGTTCTCAAGATGTTCCAGTTTCCCTTTTTATGTCAAAATAAAATATATAAAACAAACAGGATGTTACGTAAACCCAACGCCACACTTGCACACACAAAAAACCCATTTGAAATAGTCTTCACATGAAAGACTTTACATAACTCAATTAAAACCTTTTTTTCATCGTTAATAATTATTTACTAAAACATATTTAATTTTTTAAACAAGTTATTTAAAAAGATACATGGCATGACTCAACACACAAAACCAACTCAGCCCTCCTTCATGATAAAACAAACCCAATGTCACATCCAGAACAAAAACTGCACCACTCACATCAGTTAATAACCCAACCACATGGTTAAAAGACTAATTTTATAATTAAACAAGACACTAGAAGCTTTATTAAGAAATTTCAAAATTTGACACATGACTTTAAACACCAAAAGTCCACTCAAACTCTCCATTTTGAAAAAATGCATATGAATGCTACACTAGAGCATAAATCACCACTTTTTTACATTTTCACAAAACAAAAGAAAACATTATAAAACACTAGTAGACAAATCAACATAGGTTTTCACAGCAACAACCTACTAAACACACACAACACCTTCACTTATGACAAAGCACATGCAACACCATGTTGAAGGCACGATTGACACCACTTGTACATATGAAAAACTAACTGCACATATTATTAAAGCACCAACAACTTACTAAACATAAATTATCATCCAATGAACGCACCCACACCACTTGAACATGCAACCAAAAAAAATATAACACAGAAAAATTCAAGAAAACCAAATCCGAACCAAAGAGAATTAATCAAAGAGCATTAAAAATTAATTAAGCAGGAAAATAATTCATCAAATAATGTTTAAATGTGGAACCACCTACCATGGTGTATCAGACTTCACAAACATGATGCGCAAAGACCGTTTCATGACAACCGCCCCTCAAACTAACCCAAAGGAAAACCATAAACAAGAAATTGAACCATAAATATGGAAAAATAAGGCCCTAATTAACACCCTAAATACTAGAAACCCCAACCGAGCATGACTAAAACCCTAGAAAAGAGAAGGAAGGCATTACCCGGGTGGTCTGCCCTTGTGACGAAGGGAGTGGAAGGCCGCTGCAAGGGTTCGGGCAGTCAGGCGGTGCATGTTCGAGGGCTGGTCGGGGCATAAAAGAGTACATTAGAGGTGGGGGAGGTGTTGGTTGGACTTTCTGGAAGAGAAGAAGGCTGGAAAATGGCGTGCGCAGGTGAGGGTAATGTTGGACTGAATCTAGGGAGGAGGTTTGTTTGCTTGAGGCCACTGCGCAAGGGAGGTTCACTAGATGAGGTTCTCAGGAAGGGAAAAAAAGTGGGGTGTGCTGGTGGTGCGTTGTGTCACTGGATGGAGCATAGGTAGCAGTTTGGCACATCACCGGATGGAGCATGAAGGCGGTGGGGTGGCACGTTGTGGGACAGAGCAGGAGGGCGGTGGTTCTGTGTGTTTCCAGACAGTGCAGGAGGGCAGTTGTTCGGTGTGATGTTAAACGAAGCAGGGGTGGCGATTCGAAGACACGAGCCAGATAGAGCAGGGGGCACCAGGCAGAGCAACATGACCGACACTGGGAGGTGGAGCATCCAACCAGGGGGCACGAGCAAAACCGAGGAGGGTGGGGGGGTGCTTGCAACACAACAGGTTCCATGGGGAGGGGGCGCTATAGTGTAACACCAAAGGAGAAGGGGGTAGCACAAAACCTAAGAAAAAATGAAAAAAATAAAAAAATAAACAGAAATTAATAATAATAATAATAATAAATTATAACAATTGTAATAATAATAATAATAATTTAATAATAATTAAAACAAGAGTAATAATACTGAATAAAATAACTTAATTTCCATCACTAATATAAATTATAATAACACTCAATAATAATTAATAATATCCTTAAATAATAATATTATCATTATCAATGAAATATTTTTATTTTATTTTATTTTTATTTTACCACTCATTTAATTTTATTCATTATTAATTCATTTCATTTAATTTGTTGAACATCGGGCATGTGCACGGGGAGACGGGCGAGGCCTCACGGTGACCCAGGAGAGGTCGCATGACTTCGATAGTGGCACTCTAAACATTGTCAAGGCCAAACACCCATTTTTAAAAGAAACACTAAAAAAATTTTATGTCGGGTCTCAACCTGAACCACCCTACGCGAAGAAAATTAATAAAATAATTAATTCAAAGATGGCGGGTGTGACATGGATTAAGTTGTTTCTTATTGATATTACTATTTTCATTTTCAAGTAACTTGGAAAACCTAGATACTTCTTCAAAATAAGGTAAAATTTTATCTTCTAATGAGGAAGATTCTTCATCCTCAAATTCATAATATTCTTCATTTGGAAAGTTATTATTTAAATAAATATTGGTTAAAGACTCAAAAGTATTTACCTTATCCATGATACACTATTATTCAATAAGAATTGTGGCTATAAGACCAATATTCTTCTGTCCATAGGATTTAATATATGAAGATTCATCATAAGAATCACCACTACAAGAACTCTAGGTGTCATTATCATTCATTAATTTCCCGATAATTTCTCTAAGTATGAAGGTTCTGGAGTCCCATCTTGGTGGTCTGCAGTTGGCGATTTCAATGGCAGAGTTCTTGGAAGCTTTGAGTCATCTGGACCTTACGTTGGTTGCGCGTTTCAATCTTTGAAGACCCTCGGTGGACGACTTTGATCATTTTGTCTTCAGTAAATGGGATTTTCAATAATGGGCGGTTGTTGGTCTGATGGATAAAAGTCACTTCATGGTTCGCTTCGCCTCGGAAGCTGATCTAATTCGATCCTGGTCTAGTGCCCCTCGGTGATGTAACAGTTTCAAGTTTTCTCTACTAAGATGGTCGTTCGACCTTTTCATGAATCGGGATCCAACCTCCAGCGCGATTTGGGTAAGCCTTCCTAAGCTTCCTCTACATTTTCAGAATCCTTCAATTCTTTGTATGATTGGAAACATGGTGGGCCGCTATCTTTGTTCGGACATTCTAACTTCCTCTGTATGTCACCCGATTAACCCTCGAATTTGTGTTGAGGTTGATGTGTCAAAGCCTCCGGTGGAGTGGTTCTGGATTGCAGTGGGTTCAGAGTTTCGATGGAAACAAGAAGTGGTGTTTGAATCGTGGGACAACTACTGTTTGAGCTGCTGCCGTTTGGGGCATTTGGCTTCTGAATGTCATGCGGATGGTTTCAAGGAGAGGAAGTTTGTTCCAAGGAGGGGACCAGAGGAAGGTCAGAGGAGGAGGACCGATGAAGGACAGAGGAAGCAGTGTGGAACTAATCCTGGAAAGGATTCTGACCTGGTGAGTAAGGATGCACTGACAGTGGGCAAGGGAGATAAGGCCTCCTTTAATCCACTGGTTTCTGCTGTTTTTAGGCGGTTGAGGAGTGATCTTCAGGTGGGGGATGGTGGAATGAAAGTTGAGGATATGTGTGGCTCTTGTGCTGGAGGTGTGCATGCTTTTAACAGCAGGGCCGAAGGAGTGCAATGTGAGGCAGAGGAGATAACAGGGCCTGAAGTGTATGATGGTCCTACTGTGGATAATTTAGAAGGTCATCATAATGTGAAATCTGGTTAGAAGAATGCTGCTAGAGGGATACTAATTACAGTTCCTACAAGAAACTGTTTCCAAGGCCTGGAACAAGAGGATGCAGAGGTGATTAATTCAGTTTAATTTTGATGCTGATGTGGAGAATGGTCCTCAGGAGTCTCCTGCTAGAAATGATGAAAGGCATATAGTTATATATGAAGAGCATGAAATGATTGAGCAACCTCTATGCCTTGATTTAGTTGATACTAACGTTCCGTTGCAACACAACCGGTCAGCAACCTATCCAAAGGAGGTTTTCCCTAGAAAAGGGGGGGGGGGAGATCTCTGAGAGTGGAAAAGAAAACAGTGGTGGATTGACAAGGCTCTCATATAAAAACATTGTACAGGGCAGGGTAGGTCTAATTATGGGTATGCAAGCTCCTAATGTGTGTGGCATCAGTGATTTAGTCCAAGTTGGGGATAGAAACAGGACTGAGGATGGAGGAGTGGCTTGTGCTACTCCAAAAAGAAGAGGCAAGAAGGATTATTCTTATTTGACTCGTCTATTATGCACTAGAGCCTCCTTTAAGCGCGATCATGGGGTGACATTGGCATTCAAAAAAGGTAGCCTAACCAAGAAAGATGGACTTGGGCGAATCACTTTGGATTATGTGATGCGGGATTATAATGAAGATTTCATGAGGCGTTTCAACCCGGATTCTGAATGGGGAACGACCACCGCGGAGGACTCCTGTGTTGGTTGTGATGATGGGTATGGAGACTTTGGCTTTTAGTTTTTGTTAGTTGATCTGGGTTTTTGGTTGTTTGGTCTGTTTTGGATGTGTTTTGCGGGCTTGTTTGTGTCCTTGGGTTTCTCACTTTTCCTAAAAGTGTTTGGAAAATAATAAAAAACGTATTTCACCTGTGTGTATTGGAAATATTTCTTTCCCAAAATCTTGTTTATTCTTCAAGCAAGATTGGAAAGTTCATTCTCAGAATGATCTCCATCAGTCGATTCAGATATAATATTATATTTCTTATCTTTTGATCTAGTAACCCTTTCAGGAGTCCTAGATTTCATATGATTTGTTGTAGTAGGGAAAGAAACACTTCCATTACCATTATTTTTCTTATTAATCTCTGTATATCTCTTCATTCTAGTTTCATGCTATATAAGAGTCTGAAATAACTCATCAAGAGTGATGTTTGAAACTCCCATATCCTCATCAATCACAATTATTTTAGATTCCCACTCATTGGGCATAAGATTTATTATCTTATTCATACTAAACTCATAATCAAGTGCCTTTTCACCCATAGAATGAAGGCTATTGACAATTGTCATAAAACATTGTGGAAACTTTCATACAAGTTCTCCATATGGAAACATAAAACTATGGTATTCATCTCTAATCATACATCTTCTTGTTTCAATGACTTTGGATGTTCTAAAATGTATGACTTCTAATTTATTCCAAATACTATTAGCATCTTCACAAGATGAAATATGACTATATATATTTATAGTAATTGAACATAATAAAGTATTGTATACCTTAAAGTTAAGATAATACTCTTGTTTTTCTTGATCAGAGATTTTTTTGATTTCCTTGTCTGGAATCTTGTAATCTCCTACTAACATAACAATGTTATCCACATTGGTATTGATAATAAAAGTATTCATTATATCTCTCTAGTGTTCATAATCATTTCCATAAACGATTGGAGGTCTGGTAGGATTTAGATTATCCATAGAACAAACATTAATTCCTTCCATTATATAAGAAAATACAAAAAATATTTTCCACAAAAATGGTTAGTAATAAAAGTTTATAAACTAAGACTATATAAAAAAATCTTAAGAAAAACATGAAAAAGTAAAGTTAAAAAAGAAAAGCTGACCAAGACAAATTATATGCAAATATAAGTATTTTAGAGAACTGACCTCATAAAAACTATAGGATCAAAATGTATATGTATATTTATCAATTACAAGAGGGGTTGAATTGTAGGTTTAAAAAACTTTCGTTTCTATCCTTAAGAAAATCTATGTTTAACAAAGTTAAACAAGATGGATTCAAAACCCCTTTTTAGTTCTTAGTAAAGAAAATATTTAACTTCCTATAACCTTGATTAGATATGTTTTTCTCCTTTTCTATGTTCTCTTTTGGTTGAAAATCCTTTTTATGAGTTTAATACAAACTGCAGAACAAGTACACATCATGTACATGAAGTACACGTCGTGTACATGGTGTTGGTTGCATGTTCTGGACAGGGAGATCATGTCGTGAACTGGGAGATCATGTCATGAGAAGGTACATGTCGTATACCTGAGGTACATGTTTTTTAGGGGTTAAATGCCAGTTTTTAATCTAAGGTGATGAGTTTTTCAGCATAACTTATCCAGCATGGACTATACGTCACGACCCTAGGGTACACATCGTGACCCAACCCACGTCTAGTTTTAAAACGCATGATCGAAAGTTATTATCATTACTTTTCATTATAAAACTCTTGGATCATGAACCTATACCCTTACTAGGCGTTTTTCAGAGGCTCCCCTCCTTCCATTTTGATCGGAACATCTTTGGATCGTTGCTTCTCTTGCGATGCGATTCTTGGGTAAGGGTTCTCTCTTGTTTTCTCTAGTTCTTCAAGTTCGTCTCTTTCTATCCTCTTGTAATTTCAACATATCACCTTGGAATTTATGGATCCATGTCTTTTGGTGTTTGATCTTGCTACTAGGTAGAGTTTCTAATTATTCTACATGTTCTTTCTCATTGACCGGTGCTGTTGTGAGTGTTGTTCTTTGAGAAAGAGGTAGGTGGTTCCGTCAAGAATTTCCAAATTGATTACCATCGTATTACTTGATTTATTTCAATTGATAATTTAAATTACTTTTCTTAATCATGATTTAAATTTCTTTTATAAAAATCCAATTCCAATGAATTGTAGGATTTTAAATGGTTTTGGCATGAAAATTTGGAAAACCCACAATTCCATTGAATTTGGGGGGGTTTATGGAAATCTTCTGATTTAAATTTTTGAATTTAAATTTTCATTTAGATGAAAATGTTTTAAATTAAATTTTTGAATTTAATTGGGAAAATAAATGGTGAAAAGGATGGAATAATTTTGAATGAATTTCAAACTTGAGAATGGATTAAATTGATTTGATAGAAACTGAGTGGTTTTATCTTGTGAAAAAATGCATGATTTTTTGAATAAAACCTATTTTGGTTTTAAATAGAAAGAAATTGGAACCTTTTAAATGGAAGAATGGGTTTGATTGTATTTTAAGTAGTTTTAAAATAGTTTTCCCATCATTTAAGAGCGCATTAAAGCCTTAGGTACTTAGTGAGTTATTTGGATACAATCTATGGTATTACAACGTTCTAAAATATACATGCAGTGGGTTGCATCCTCGATGGGTTGGTGATGAGTATTCTTTGGCAAGTGTCATAGGTATGTGTGTATACATATTTTACTGAGTTCACATAGAGAGTACGGAATCCTATAGCTGGTAAATTCTATCATACCTTTTGGCATATGACAATTTTGATCACTTGTTTATTTATATTTGAGATATAAATGTATTTCAATGATTGTTTGAACTATTTTACATGCCTACTGAATTTATATAATATGTCTTATATAAATTTTTTACTTAACCCATTGTTTTAGAAATATTCCATCTCTTGTAAAGTAAAGACCATGATTTTAATGTATTTTCCATCACTTTAAAAATGTATAGCATGTTTTGTTTAAATATGATTTTAAATTTCCAAACCTATTTGTTCTGAAAAATTGAAATCTTTTCTTTGGATAGTCTTTATTTGGAATCTGTTATAGAATATTTTGGTGGTATCCTACTAGGCTTAGGCTCACACCCTATTTTATCCTTTGTGTGCTTGTAGACTTTCTTCTTCCAGGCTCAAGAAAAGGGAATGGATCTCTTGGAGGTGGATCCACCTATTGAGCTTTGGATGTGGTGAGTTGTGTCCTTAGGGACTTCGGGGTTGTTTTCCTATTTTAATTACTTAGGATTCAGTACTTTGTATTTTATGCTTGGTTGTATTCTGGTACATTACTCCTAGTGGAGTTTTTCTTTGATATGCATACTATCTTTTATCTTTTTCTTCCGAACTCCTGTGGAAATATTTATCCCACTTGTATGTTGTATGATTTTAGGGGATAGTATCCAACCCAAGGGGATCAACAATTCCCTTCGGGTTATATCAAGGATGGCTCAGTTATTAGGTTACCAGGGTACTCGGTCTGGTTCATGACAAATTGTTATCAGAGGAGGTTATCTAGCATCTGTCTTGAAATTAGTATGCATTTCTGAAATCTTGTTGGGAGTTAGGAGATAGTTTCGATTGAGTGTCTAGCCATCTCTCACTCCAATGAACCTTAAGTCACCAAGGGTGGTTAGGGAAAGATGACTTGTGGATTAGTTCTTGTGTTTTCCCAATATATATTTGAATATGTTGAAATAAAAATATTGTTTGTACATTATGTTGAGAATATTTTATCTTTCTAAATAGTTTTGTTGTTAATATAATGTTCCCTTTTTATCTACTGATGTGGTGTAGCATCATGCCTTCGAGAAGATGTGTGAATCAAATACTGAAAAAGGTTATTTTTTAAACCTCAAAAATAAATCATGTTATTGATCTGAATCTTGTTGAGGTGATTTTGCGCACTATACAAGCTCTGGGATAGGCACCAACTCTAGTTCCTACTCAGGCTCCGACTATAGATTCTCAAGGGGATGTTCTTCCGAATCATTCTCAAGAGTTCCTTCAACAGAAGCCACTAGTATTAAAAGGATCCAATAATCATCAACATGCTATGGAATGGTTGGGAAATATAAAACACCTATTTGAGTTCTTGGAGACACCATAAGTGATTAGGGTGAAGTGTGCCACCTTTGTGTCAAAGGGACTGAGTAGGAGATGGTGGGACATGATAGAAAAAACAAGGAAACATGAGGTATTATAGTGGAATGAATTAAATATTCTTTTAATAAATAACTTCTATCCATATTTAATAGTGTTGGAAAGGTTGTGGAGTGTTTCAATCTTGTGTAGGTAGACAAAATCGCGACTGAGTATTTAAATCTCTTTTCTGAGCTGGTGTAGTTTAGTTATGAAATTTTATCTACTGAGAGGATTAAAGCTCAACAGTTCGATTTGGGACTTCAATCAGATATCCATTCTTAGGTTTTCTTATAGATTCTTCCCACTTATGATGATTTTCTAGATAAGGTGATGATGGTTGGGATGGACTAGGCTGGCAAGTTAGGGTTGACGGGAGTTCCTTTTTCTCCCAGTGGTGGAATTGGTTCTTTCAAAGAAAGAAAGTAAGTGTGGTGATCCTCATGATAGTTCTTGGGGATAGAGTCATTATAGACCTTCTACTTCTCTAGGAGGAAGTTATGTTACTTACTATCAGTGTGGAAAGATAGGGCATTATAGGAGGGTTTTCATTGATGCACCCAAGAAATGTTGCTCCTGTGGATGTTCAGGGAACTTGCAGAGGTTCTTCCATCACTTCTCTACTCAGTGTACTGGGAAAAGATTATTAGCTCCTCCAAAAAATATGGGTTAATCAAATGTTTCAATGGTAAAATGGTTCTATCCATAGGAATCTTGAACGAAGCTTCTTCATGCAGTGGAAGAGTCTCTATAGGAAGTAGATATGGGTCCAATGACTATGAGGGGTACCTTACCATTTCTTTTTCATTAGTGGCTACTATTTTTGATACTGGTGCATATCACTCTTTTATTTCAACTCGTATCATTAACCTGCTAAATCTTCCTATGGAGAAACTATCTTATACAATGGATATTACTTCACCCCTTGGTATACAGAGAGAGTAGGGTCTCTGTAGTCCTTCTTGTGTCTTTGTTCTATCAGATGTTGAGCTAGCTTGGGGTTTTATGGTTCTTGATATGAAATCTTCTGATGTCATATTCGATATGGACTGTATCATTTCCAACAAATCCTAAAATTATTTTTATCTCCGATGGGTATAATTTACTACACCCAGTGGTGTGCCTCTTGTTTTTCAAGGATAATGGGACCCAAGGTCGAGCAGAGCCGAACCTTCTTATCCAGAGTTGGGGAAAGTGATATCAGTGTTTTCTTTTTACCTAGAGAAAGATTCAATGGGTTGTGTTATTCCTACAGTTTTCATTGAGTTTTTTGACATGTTTCCTTCGGATTTCTTTGGTTTTCCACCAGTGAGAGAGGTTGAGTTTTCTATTGACTTAATTCATGGTACTCAACCACTCTCTATCTCCTCTTATCGCAAAGCACTGGCTAAGATGAAAGAGATGAAGTCTCAATTGTTTGATCTTATTGAGAAAGGATTTATTCGTCCAAGTGTGTCACCTTGGGAAGTACCATTCCTCTTTTCTACGAAGGATTATGGTTCTCTTCGCATATGTGTTGATTATCGAAAGCTCAATCGAGTTACGATAAAGAAAAAATATCAGTTTTCCACAGATTGGTGATCTATTTGATCAGCTAAAAGGGGAGAAGTGGTTTTCAAATATTGAACTTCAATATGGTTACCATTAGTTGAGGATAAAATAATATAACATTTAGAATATCAACTTTTGGAGTAGGTATGGGATCTTTGAGTACCTTGTTATGCCCTTTGGCCAAAAAACTTTTCATGCTATTTTATGGATTTAATGAACAATATTTTCCATGTGTATCTAGATACCATTGTGGTAGTATTTTTGGATGAAATTATTATTTACACCATGTATGAGGAGGATCATGTACAACATCTGAGAATAGTTCCAAATCTACTATGAATTCAGCACCTTTATGAAAATCTTTTGAAGTGTGAACTCTAGATTCGGGAAGTGAAATTCTTGGGACACGTGGTGTCTGAATAGGGTGTATCAGTTGATCCTAAAAAGGTTAAGGATATTATGTCATGGGAGAAACCACAAAATGTCTTTGAGATCTGGAGCTTCTTAGGATTAGCTGGATATTATCACATGTTCGTGAAGGAATTCTCAATGTTGGATTCTCCAATGACTGATCTGACCTAGAAGGGGGTGATGTTTGTAGGGAATGATAAATTTCAGAGTTCTTTTGTTGAGACGGAGAATCTGTTGACTACTGGGTTGGTGTTGACTCTTCCAGAAGTTGGGCAGGGCTATGTGGTATTTTGTGATGCACCACAAAATGTCTTTGAGATCTGGAGCTTCTTAGGATTAGCTGGATATTATCACATGTTCGTGAAGGAATTCTCAATGTTGGATTCTCCAATGACTGATCTGACCTAGAAGGGGGTGATGTTTGTAGGGAATGATAAATTTCAGAGTTCTTTTGTTGAGACGGAGAATCTGTTGACTACTGGGTTGGTGTTGACTCTTCTAGAAGTTGGGCAGGGCTATGTGGTATTTTGTGATGCATCGGGTTCAGGCTTGGGCTGTGATCTTATGCATGGTGATAAAGTAGTATCATATGGATCTCATCAGTTTAGGCCACATGAAAAGAATTATTCTACCCATGACCTAAAACTTGTAGTAGTGATTCACACTCTTAAAAGTAGGCAGAAGTAACTTTTTTGTAAAAATATTTATGGTGTAATCAGACAACAAAATCCTAACACTACTGTAAATAAGGCTATTAGCGACCGCCATTGGCGGTCGCTGTTGCCTCGTCGTTAGAGGCCTTGAGCGACCGCCTGGCGGTCGCTGAAGGCCCTCTGCCGGGCACCCTATAGCGACCGCCTATGGCGGTCGCTATTCTAAAAAAAATTTAAAATTTAAAATTTTTTTTATTGAATTGAATATAAATAAATAAATAAATAAATAAATATATATATATATATATATATAAATATTCATATATATACTATTAAATACAATATTTTAAATATATATATATATATATATAATATTTTAAATGTTTTAATATATATTTAATATATATATAATATCAAATCATTGAGCTATAATAATTTAAAAACTTCGATTCAAGAAATAATCTCATTTCAGGTCGTTCGGAGCACGTTTGCTCCGAATGGGACTGCCGCACGTCGTTTTGGTGTTTTATGGCGCCGGAAACGCGTTTCCGGCCGCCGCGGTCACACGACACCTCCGAATGAGGTGCCGTCTGGCCGACCATTTCACAATTCACGCCCCAGATGTTGTCGTACGGTTTCATGGCATTCGGAGGTCATTCGGGTGGTTTTGAACCCCCAACGCGCCATTTCAGCGCGCGCCGCGCTGCTGAAAACGACACAATCGGACGTGCCGCGCGCATCGCACGTCCGATGGATGTGCGGCCTCCTCCTGCATCTCAGGAATAATATTTCTATCGTTCCCATGGGTTTCAGGTGGTTCGTAGCACGTTTGCTCCGAATTGGACTGCCGCACGCCGTTTTGGTGTTTAATGGCGCTGGAAACGCGTTTCCGGCCGCCGCGGTCACACGGAACCTCCGAATGAGGTGCCGTATGGCCGACCATTTCATAATTCACGACCCGGATGTTGTCGTACGGTTTCGTGGCATTCGGAGGTCATTCGGGTGGTTTTGACCCCCCAACGCGCCATTTCAGCGCGCGCCGCGCTGCTGAAAACGACACAATCGGACGTGCCGCGCGCACCGCACGTCCGATGGACGTGCAGCCTCCTCCTGCATCTCAGGAATAATATTTCTATCGTTCCCGTGCGGTTTCAGGTCGTTCGGAGCACGTTTTCTCCGAATGGGACCGCCGCACGCCGTTTTGGTGTTTTATGGCGCAGGAAACGCGTTTCCGGCCGCCGCGGTCAAACGGCACCTCCGAATGAGGTGCCGTCTGGCCGACCATCTCAAAATTCACGCCCCGGATGTTTTTGTACAGTTTCGTGGCATTCGGAGGTCGTTCGGGTGGTTTTGACCCCCCAACGCGCCATTTCAGCGCGCGCCGCGCTGCTGAAAACGACACAATCGGACGTGCCGCGCGCACCGCACGTCCGATGGACGTGCGGCCTCCTCCTGCATCTCAGGAATAATATTTCTATCCTTCTCGTGCGGTTTCAGGTCGTTCGGAGCACGTTTTCTCCGAATGGGACCGCCGCACGCCGTTTTGGTGTTTTATGGCGCCGGAAACGCGTTTCCGGCAGCCGCGGTCACACGGCACCTCCGAATGAGGTTCCTTCTGGCCGACCATTTCACAATTCACGCCCTGGATGTTGTCGTACGGTTTCGTGGAATTCGGAGGTCGTTCGGGTGGTTTTGACCCCCCAACGCTCCATTTCAGCGCGCGCCGCACTGCTGAAAAGGACACAATCGGACGTGCCGCGCGCACCGCACGTCCGATGGACGTGCGGCCTCCTCCTGCATCTCAGGAATAATATTTCTATCGTTCCCGTGCGGTTTCAGGTGGTTCGGAGCACGTTTGCTCCGAATTGGACCGTCGCACGCCGTTTTGGTGTTTAATGGCGCCGGAAACGCGTTTCCGGCCGCCGCGGTCACACGACACCTCTGAATGAGGTGACGTCTAGCCGACCATTTCACAATTCACGCCCCGGATGTTGTCGTACGGTTTTGTGGCATTCGGAGGTCGTTCGGGTGGTTTTGACCCCCCAACGCGCCATTTCAGCGCGCGCCGCGCTGCTGAAAACGACACAATCGGACGTGCCGCATGCACCGCACATCCGATGGACGTGAGGCCTCCTCCTGAATCTCAGGAATAATATTTCTATCGTTTCCGTGCGGTTTCAGGTCGTTCGGAGCACGTTTGCTCCGAATGGGACTGCCGCACGCCGTTTTGGTGTTTTATGGCGCCGGAAACGCGTTTCCGGCCGCCGCGGTCAAACGGAACCTCCGAATGAGGTGCCGTTTGGCCGAACATTTCAAAATTCACGCCCCGGATGTTGTTGTACGGTTTCGTGGCATTCAGAGGTCGTTCGGGTGGTTTTGACCCCCCAACGCGCCATTTCAGCGCGCGCCGCGCTGCTGAAAACGACACAATCGGACGTGCCGCGCGCACCGCACGTCCGATGGACGTGCGGCCTCCTCCTGCATCTCAGGAATAATATTTCTATCGTTCCCGTGCGGTTTTAGGTCTTTCGGATCACGTTTTCTCCGAATGGGACCGCCGCACGCCGTTTTGGTGTTTTAGGGCGCCGGAAACGCGTTTCCGGCCGCTGCGGTCACACGGCACCTCTGAATGAGGTGCCGTCTGGCCGAACATTTCACAATTCATGCCCCGGATGTTGTTGTACGGTTTCGTGGCATTCGGAGGTCGTTCGGGTGGTTTTGACCCCCCAACGCGCCATTTCAGCGCGCGCCGCGCTGCTGAAAAGGACACAATCGAACGTGCCGCACGCACCGCACGTCCGATGGACGTGCGGCCTCCTCCTGCATCTCAGGAATAATATTTCTACCGTTCCCGTGCGGTTTCAGGTCATTCGGAGCACGTTTGCTCCGAATGGGACCGCCGCACGCCGTTTTGGTGTTTTAGGGCGCCAGAAACGCGTTTCCGGCCGCCGCGGTCAAACGGCACCTCCGAATGAGGTGCCGTCTAGCCGACCATTTCACAATTCACACCCCAGATGTTGTCGTACGGTTTCGTGGCATTAGGAGGTTGTTCGGGTGGTTTTGACCCCCCAATATGCAACCAAGTCACGCCACTGAGCCGGGAGGACACCTCTCGGGACTTTTTCCAAAATGTCAAGGGCACCCACATTTGGTACCCAGTGGTCCCTCTTCACTTTGCCTTTATAATATTTCCATATCTTACGACATTTTCTCATACACACGGGCCGAAACTCTTCAGGGCATACTTTCAAATTTTGCTATAATGAAAATAATCAAACATATTAGTATTATTTATAAATAGAAAATAAAGTAAAATTATTTTCTTACCTGAACCTCCCTCCATAGACGATCTAATGTGTCCTGAGGGATAGAAGCCCAATCACGCGTGGTCAATGGAAATCGATGTGGGTCACGTATGATATGACCCAGCTGACGAATAAATGCCGGGGCATTCGGTCCCACGGGATGAAATACCTCATCAAATGAAACATCTATCGTCGTGTCGGAATTCCATGATAATATGCCATGACCAGGGCCTCTCCTGCGAGAGGAAGAAGCAGCCGAGTCTGATCCTGTTGAAAAAAATTTTATATATAAATTGACAAATGTTATATATATATATATATATATATATATATGTCAATTACATAAAAAATATAGACAATGACATTCAAACATACCTCGACCCTAAGACGTAGATGCCTCAGATGGATGATGTGGATTTTCTGCCTCTTCCCCTGACATGTCTGCAGTCATACAAAATATCAGTAATGAGTCCAAAGTGTTTAAAAGATAAATTGGATTGTTCTTAATAAATCAAACTTGTACAACTGTTAATCAAACAAAAAATGGATTGAATAATTAGTTGTGAATGAATTTTAAAAAATCAGAAAGTTAATCAACCTAAATATTTATGACTGAATTAACTTACAAAAGTGAGGATTAAAACTTATAAGGATTTATAAAATTATTAGATAATTTATGATATCCTAGGACATTCTACTGAATAGAGGGAAAACAATTATACCTTTCATTAAGCATGCAAATCGACCGTTTCTCCTTCAACAGCCGCTCTGACCCAATAAATATCTTCTTCACGTTGAACTACGGTATGTTGATCAAGTTGTTGGTAAACAAACGGAACAGTCTCGGGTTCATCTTCTTCAAATAAAAACACTCCTCGCCGAGACATTTTGACAACAACTTGCCAACTTGGATCCGAAGGCAAAGTAACGAAGAATACTTGTTCCGCTTGTGATGTCAAAATGAAAGGTTCATTCTCAACTCGTTCATTATTTCTGTATAACATATAGTTAAAATTCACCAATGAAAACTGATATTGATCGACTTTACATCCACGCATTGGATCAACCCAATTACACTTTAACAATATGTACTTCAAACCGTGTGTGTATACAACTTCAATGATGTCTATCAATTGACCATAGTAATAACCAGAATCGACAAAGGGACAACCGATGCCACTTTTTTGTGTTGCTCGTTTGTCGTCAACATCTTTAATGCGAAATCAAAAACCATTAGCATCAATAGCTTTATAACGACGAGCCGTTATAGATGGACCCTCAGCCAGTTGGATAAATACTTCAGGTAGCGTGGGGTCCCCTAACTCCCTCAGCTTACGAACCTACATAATTTATAAAAATCAATACTGATATATGCAGAAAGAATTAGTTTAATACTTCACTCATAATGAAAATCAATTTATACATACATAATCCTTGAACCAATCATGAAATGTCGCATAATGAGATTGTTGAATTTGCAACTCAGTCGCACGATGCATCTCTTCTTTTATCTCATTAATGTGTTTCCTGCAAATGATTACGCGATGTTTAAAAGATCAACTTATGAAAAGAAAACATGTAAAAGTTATACAAGCACATTGATAAGATACTTACTGCATTAATGGTGCAACTGATGGAGTATTGAACAAGATATATCGATGTGCTTGTATCCACTCGATGTTTTCCATATCAAATGTGGTTCCTTCTCCAACTGGACCATCATGAATCCGAGAGGGCTTATCTAATTTTGTTTCAACATCCGTAAGATATTCTGCACAAAAGTTAGTACACTCATCCATCAAATAACCATTGGCTATTGATGCCTCTGGACGAGCTCTGTTGCGTACAAATCTTTTCAATGTACTCAAATATCGTTCAATAGGATACATCCACCTGAATTGCACTGGACCAGCAGCCATTACTTCATCAGTTAGGTGCACTGTCAAGTGGACCATAACATCGAAAAATGAGGGGGGGAAAAGTTTCTCAAAGTGACAAAGTGTAAGTACAATTCGGTCCTGCAAACTTTTTAAATCACTCATTCGTTGATTTCTTAAACAAAGCTGTCTAAAAAAATTACTCATCTCAATCAAGGGCTGAACAACATTGGGGGATAAACAATCACAAATTGCGATTGGAATCAACTGCTGAAGTAATATGTGATTATCATGACTTTTCAACCCTTGCAATGTCTTGCTCGTCAGATTCACACACTTTGAAATATTAGAAGAGTAACCATCAGGCACCTTGACCATCTTCAAAATGGAAAGAAATGTCTCTTTCTCCTCTGTAGTCATCGAATACTGTGCAGCAGGCATATATGCCTTGTTTCCCTCAGCTAACTGTAAATGCAACTGTTTCCTTAAACCCATTTCTTCCAAATCACGGCGTGCATTAACATGGTCCTTTGACTTTCCACTGACACCTAAAATGGTCCACAATATGTTATCACAAACATTTTTTTCAATGTGCATGACATCCAAATTATGCCTCAACATGTTAGTTTTCCAATAAGGAAGAATATAAAAAATAATTTTCTTTTTCCAATTGTGACTGCGCTGCCTACCCGCAGCACGAATATTACGTACTGGAGGAGCCACCAAATCCTGAATTTCATATACCGTGCGGATGTTTTCTTCCTCAATCTGCGATAACATTTCGACTCCTGTCATGATCTTTGGTGCTGGGCTGAACTCTCTAGAACCATCAAATGCCACTCTGTCCTTTCTGAACCTGTGCTGGGGAGGGAGAGAACGCCTGTGACCCATGTATGCCCATTTTTTGGAATGTTTAAGCCATACAGATTTTTTACTTTTATTGCAACAAGGGAAAGAAAATTCCCCTTTCGTACTCCAGCCTGATAAATTTGCATAAGCTGGGAAGTCATTGATTGTCCACAATAAAGTAGCATGCAGTTTGAACATTTCATTCGTTTCGCAGTCATAAGTCATCACACCATCGCCCCAAAATTCATTCAACTCATCAATCAATGGCTGAAGGTAAACATCAATCTTATCCCCCAGACTTTTAGGTCCATCAATAAGAGTGGAAAGTAATATAAATTGTTGCTTCATACAAAGCCACGGAGGAAGATTATATGGAACCAACACCACGGGCCATGTGCTATGAGTTGCACCAACCATAGACTTGAATGGATTGAAACCATATGCTGCCAATCCCAATCGGACATTACGAACATCTTTAGCAAAGTCGGGATGTCTCTTATCAAAATCCTTCCATGCATGAGAGTCTGCCGGGTGGGTTAACATGTCACTTTCATGAACTCTTTCTGCATGCCATCTCATTAAATTAGAAACTTTAGATGACATAAAAAATCTTTTCAACCTCGGTTTAAGGGGAAAGTAACGCATTTGCTTTACGGCAATCGGTTTCCCCTGTATCGCAATCTGACTTTGATGAGTCTTATTTCCCCTGTTCTCTTTCCACCTGGAAGCGCCACAAACCGTACAAATATCCAAATGAGCAGTTTCATTTCTAAACAACATACAGTTGTTTGCACATGCATCTATAGTCTCATATGTAAAACCTAAGTTCTCTGTCAACTTACGAGCATAGTAATACGACTCAGGAATCTTAGCGTCGACAGGAAGAACTTTTTTCAATAAAACCAAAAGCATGTCGAATGATGTGTCTGACCAATTATTCAAAGTCTTCAAATGAAAAAACTCCACGATAAACGACAGTTTATTGTAAGAAGTACATCCAGGATATAATTCTGTTTTCGCATCATCAAGTACTTCATAAAACCTCCTCGAATCACGATCTGCACCAGAGCGAAGATTTATCTCACCGGTCTCAAGATTCTGGATGTCAATGCCTTCAGGATCAAACCCACGTACCATTTCAGTAAGCATTTCATGCATTGGGTCAGTCATCCTTGCATCAACATCCATCTGAGCTGCATCTGTATTTTGACAACGAACATATTCTTCTCCATGATGAGTCCAACTCTTATAATTTTTCAGAAATCCATTAAAGAAAAGGTGCTCCCTCACAGTATCTCGTGTGAATTGATATCTGTTAGCACATTTTCTACATGGAAAACTAATATAGTCACTTTCAAATCCTCTCGTGAAGTCAATAAACTGCATAATTCCATTGAAATATTCTCTAGACGTTCGATTTGGAAGATCAATCCAACTCTTATCCATAATAATATCTATATAACAAACATTTACACAATACTTATTACATTTACATTTTTCAAATCAACTATATTCAAAATAAATATTAACCATTTGTTTATGAACCATTGATAAAATAATAATGTAACTGAAAGCTCATGTTACCTGATTGAGCTACAAACCTGAAAGGGAGGGGAGCCGAAGGCGGTGCTGCGAGGGAGAGGAGGCAGCGAAGGGGAGCCGGAGCCAAAGGCGGTGCGGTAAGGGAGGGGACGGGCGGCGGCGGAGATGGGGAGCTGGAGGAGAGGAGGCGGTGAGGGGACGGGGTACGGGCAGCGAGGGGGGGGGGGGGGTGTCCGGGGTCGGGGGGGGGGGGGGGTGTCCGAGGTGCGGGGAGGGGTGTCCGGGGTGTCGGGGGCCTGTCAGGGGTGCGGGCAGGGGTGTTCGGGGTGCGGGGGTATCCGGGGTGCGGGGGAGGGGGGGCTGTCTGGGGTGCAGGGGGGCTGTCGGGGGTGCGGGGTGGGGTGTCCGGGGTGCGGGGGGCCTGTCCTGGGTGCGGGGGGGCTGTCCGGGTTCGGAGGGGGGGTTTCTGAGTGCGGGGGGGGGGGGGGGGGGGGGCTGTCCGGGGTGCGGGGGGGCTGTCCGGGTTCGGAGGGGGGTGTCCGAGTGCAGGGGGGGCTGTCCGGGGTGTGGGGAGGCGTCCGGGGTGCGGGGGGCGGTCCGGAGTGCGCGGGGGGGGGGGGGGGGGGGCTGTCCGGGGTGCGGGGAGGCGTCCGGGGTGCGGGGGGCGGTCCGGAGTGCGCGGGGGGGGGGGGGGGTGCTGTCCGGGGTGAGGGGGGCGGTCCGGAGTGCGCACCGGGGGCTGTCCGGGGTGCGGGTGCCGTCCGGGGTGGGGGGGGGGGAGGTCCGAGAGGCCGGAGGGCGGCGGCTGGAGGCCGGAGGGCGGGCGACAAGGGAGGGCAGGCGGCGGGGGGAGGGCGGGCGGCGGGGGAGGCCGGGCGGCGGGGGAGGCCGGGCGGCGGGGGAGGCCGGGCGGCGGGGGAGGCCGGGCGGCGGGGGAGGCCGGGCGGCGGGGGAGGCCGGGCGGTGGGGGAGGGGAGGGTGGCGAGGGAGGGCGGCGAGGGAGGGAGGGGGTTAGGGCGGAGGGAGATCGAGGGCGCGGGGGGGGGGGGGGGGCAGAAACCCCCCGAATTTTTTTATGCAGGTTAGCGACCGCCATTGGCGGTCGCTAATGGTTAGCTATAGAGACCGCCAATGGCGGTCGCCCGAGTCTGGGGGGCTCCAATGCCTCCTTTTCTAGTAGTGTAAGTTATGTCTTCTCTAAAAAATATTTGAATCTTCGGCATAGGCATTGAGTGGAGTACCTACAGTCTTTCAAATTTTACAATGCCTATTCCTCGGGGAAAGGGAATGACATTAGTGAAACTTTGAGCAGGAAACTTCCAACCTAGGAAGTGAAAGAATCTTTAGAATAGTGGAATTTGATGGACCTCTTAGCATAGTTGCATATTGGAGTTTAGGAGGAAGGGGATGATGTTTATTTATCCAGTGTAAACTTGATTTCTACCCTCATTGAGATGATTCTTCAGGATCAAGAGCTTAATGATGAGTTTTGTAGCACTAGAGAATACCTTTATGGCGGGGAGATAATTTCCTAGTGGTTGTTCTCTAAAGAGGGTGTTCTATGTTATTGGAACCATTTTGTTGTGTCGTCAGAGGCAAGAAAGGCAGTGATGAGGGATTTTCATAATTATTAATGGACTGTGCACCCAGGAACCAAAAAAATGTTCTACGACATGAGGTGACAGTTCTTCTTTCTATGTATGGGACAAGGAATTGATGAGTTTGTCTCTCGTTGCTATATATGACAAGAAGTGAAAGAAGAGAACTAGAAACCTTCAGGTTTACTTCAACAACTTCAAGTCCCTACTTGTAAGTGGAATGAGATCTCTATGGAATTTTTGGTTGGGTTTCCTCATACCTATAGAAGGAAGAATGCGATATGGGTTGTGATCAACAGGCTGACCAAGTCAGCTCATTTTATACCCATTTGTGATATGGCGAAAGCTGAGGAGTTGAGAAATCTCTACATGAAAGTGATTGTTCACTTTCATGGAGTTCCATCTACTATAGTATTCGATAGGGATCCTTAATTCACTTCTCACTTTTTGAGGGGACATCAGGGGGCACTAGGATCTCATGTTTGTTTGAGCATGGCCTACCATCCGTAGTCGGATGGCCAAATAGAAAAAGGAATACATATTCTTGAGGATATGCTTCACACCTGTGTTCTCGACTTCAGTGGGGATTTGGATGATCACTTAGAGATGGTTTAGTTTTATTAAAACCATAGTTACCATTCAATGATCATAATGGAACCTTTTAAGGCCTTGTATAGCCAGACTTTTAAATCTTCATTGTGATGGTCAGAAGTCAGTGAAAGTTCTTTGGTTGGAGAAAGTTTGGTGTAGGAGACGAAAACAAAGATTCATCCAATTATTCAATGGATGTTGACAGAATAAATCCAATATAAGTCTTATACTGATCAACACCATATAAATTTAGAGTTCTTATTTTGTGATCAGCTGTTATTAAAGGTTTCACCCATGTTGGGTCATCAATGGCTTGGGATGAAAGGTAATATTTCTCCACGATTTGTGGGACCTTTTGTGGTTGTTGGAGAGGTGGGAAAGGTTGTGTACCATTTAGAACTTCCACCACAGCTAAAATCAATACATAATGTGTTACATGTATCACAGTTGAGAAAGCATCTCTCTGAACCATCCCATGTTTTGAGCTGGAGTGATCATGAGATCTAGCCAGATTTATCTTCGACTGAGAGATCATTCATTATTGTTGATTTTGAGACCAAGGTACTTCGTGGGAGGATGATACATTTGGTTGTGTTCTATGAAAAAATGGATCTGATAGTCATGAGACATGGGAATGTGAGGCACTGATGAGAGATCAATGGCCTCATCTTTTTGGCATGGAAGCTTCTTCATAGGCCTTTCAGGGGCAGAAATCCTTTACAGTGGGGAGGTTGTAACATATTGTTACCTTGATAAGGAAAGTTTTCAACCTTTTCTAAGTTCCCTTTTGGTTGAAAATAACTATTGTGTGTTTTTTATGGGTTTATTACAGACTACATAATAGGTACACACCATGTACCTGATGTACACATCATGTAATTGGTTTTAGTTGCATGTCGTGGACTGAGAGATCATGTTGTGAACTGGGAGATCATGTCGTGAGCAGGTACATGTCGTGTACCTGAGGTACACACTGTGTAGGGGTTAAATTTCAGTTTTTAATCTAATGCGATAGGTTTTTTGGTGTAACTAATCCAGTGTGGACTACAAATCGTGACCCTGGGGTACACTTCTAGACCCGTCCCACATCTAGTTTTAAATTTCACAATCAACAGTTATGATCAGAACATTTCATTCCAGACCTATTGTATCTTGACCCTAGATCATTCCTAGGAATTTTTCAGATGTTCCCCTCATTTCGGTATGATCAGAATAGCTTTGGATTGTTGCTTCTCTTGTAGTGTGATTCCTGGTTATGGGTTCTCTCTTGTTTTCTCTAGTTCTTCAGGTTCCTATCTTTCTCTTCTCTAGGTATTTCAATGGATCACCTTGGGATTGATGGATCCATGTCTTTTTGTGTTGGATCTTGCTACTAGGAAGATATTTTAAGTCTTCTATATCTTTTTTATTTTTGATGGGTTCCATTGCAAGGGTCGTTCTTCAGGAAAGAGGTAGGTGGTTCTATCCTGACTTGCCAAATTGATTACCATCATATTTCTTGATTTATTTTAATTACTGATTTAAATTAAACTACTTAATATTTATTTAAACTTATTTGATAAAAAACCAATTCCAATGAATTTGAGGATTTGAAATGGTTTTGGCACGAAAATTTGAAAAACATCCAATTCCACTGAATTGGGGTGGGTTTATGGAAATTGTCTGATTTAAATTGTAGAATTTAAATTATGTATTTTTTGAAAATGTTTTTTATTATGTTTTTGAATTTAATTAGGAAAATAAATGGTGAAAAGGATGTAATTTTTTTTAATGAATTTCAAACTTTAGAATGGATTAAAATGATTTCATAGAAACCCATGGGTTTTATCTTGTGAAAAAAGGCATGTTTTTGAATAAAACCTGTTTTGGTTTTAAATGGAATGAAATTTTTATTTTTGAAATGGAAGAATGGGATTGATTGTAACGCCCCGACCCCATTTTCCTAGAGTTGGTGCATTATTACATAACATTGGCATGATCACAAGAAAGATCAAGTCTCGAAAGACCGATTAGTTTAGTAGCCTTGGAATAACTAGATATATTCATAAAGTTTACATTACATCATAAAATGAAAAACTACAACAATATGGTCTCCATAGTCCATAATATTATCCCCTCATACTATCCCTACAGGTCAGTCATAAAATACTTCTTCACATCCTGGGAAAAATAAAACATAGAAAGGGGTGAGCTCAAATGCCCTGTAAGGATAACAATATAGCGGAAACTTTCATAAATAAGCATAAACATTTAAGGAAATGTATAACTAAAACAAAATCCTTTTAAAACTTGAACTTATGCATAATATGTAAGAAATAAAATAAAATAATTCCATATACCTATTCACATGGATATTCTACTAGTCGAATAATCACATGCAATATCAATAACCACTTTCATAATGATGGAATTCATACTGCCAGACTATCATAACCACATAGCCAAGACCTCATTCCAATACTAAAAATAATATTTTGTCAAGGACTTGTTCCAAGACACTAGTTTGTCTCATGAGACCTACCGATGCATCGAGGAGCTATAGCGGGCTCCACCCGTCACTTATTAAGTCCAATGCATTCCTCATATGAACAGATTTAAACATAACATAAACATTCGTATTAAAAAAAGCATAAGAAATGTAAATACTTTCTCCATAAACCATGAATGGTATAAAAATAACACATCCATCGTCAAAAATATCACAAAACCTTCAATACAATGTGGAAGTTTTGTTTCATAATAACTCAACTTTAAATAAGCTTAAAATCCATCAAAGGATGTTGACATAGATGAAATCAAAACTATTTGAGGGAAATATCCCTTTTTGAAATCATTTAAAAGTCAAATAATTATAAAATAAAACATTTAATTTGAAAATTTTATTATAATCTTGTAAGGGAAGCTTCGAAGATTTTATAACGGCAGAAAATAGCCGCACCCGCCGTATAAGTTAAAAAAAACATTCTTACCTTAATTCTGTCGAAAAGGTTAAAAAGCACCTTGTTTGGAAAACGATGGAAAGATTCCTTTATAAACCTCTTATAAAAAGTCAAACAAGGGTATAAATGACTTTAACCCATATTCTTGTAAATAGTAAAAATGTTTTGAAATACATTTTTAAGAAACATGGATGTGGATGATAAAGAAATCCCAGTAGATTATTATGTATATACAACCTCGGATAATGAAGAGATTGTGAAATAAACCCTTACAAATTTGGTAACTTATGAAACATACACCCCATTAAATAGGTATCATAAAATTAATATGTAAATACACATAAATTAAAGTGTATTACACAATGAATACAACTATGGGTAGTACATACACCACACAAAAGGTAATAGTAGCAATATGGTATGAATCTCACGAGAATAAGGAGTGGGATGAAAACCCCTTACCTTGTAGTTTTCCTTGGTTGAGGGTAGGTTAACCTCCTATATAATGGTGAAATAATTGTTATTAAATTATACAAGAATCATATACATTAATATGATATCATATATTATCTTTTAACTTTGCTTTTTTAATAATATCTTAGAATTATCGTCGTTTTGGGTGTTAACTTACTCATTTTCTTTTATATGTTTTGTTACATAATCTGTGTTTGTTATGGATATGTTGTATCTTATTCATATTCAGAATTATATCAAGTCCTTAAACATTATTTTTAATCATCAAATGAGAATTATACTTGAATGGATACGATGGAGAATGAATCTCATCATGTTCGTGGAGACGGTAGTCCATACGTACGCACGAACGACAATATCATTATTTTGATATTAAAATAATATATAATTGGATGTTATATCATATATATAGAATCATTATCCAGTTATATTTATTATTTACATGAATTACCCATCATTATTATACCCATACAAATAATAATTTATTGAATAACAATTACACCACGACGTGGAGACGGTAAACCATACGTATGCACGTATGGTGACATGTCATTCAAAGGATGGATAGAATAATGAATATGGTTGTACCATATTTATAATAATATCACAGTATATAGGATATACTGGATTTATTATTTTAGAATGTGAATAACAAAGAAATAAGAAGTTGAAGAAGAAATGAACTTGATAAAGGGTGGTGAAAACATTACCTCTTCTTCGGGTTCTTCCTTTTGATTTGATCAAAAGGGCTCCTTAGGTTGGTTTTCTGATCAAAATAAGGCCTCTAGGTTGTAGTGAGGGAAGTTTAGAGAGTATTTGGGCAGGGTTTGGTCGAGCCAAAAGGCTTTTAATGTGTGAATTAGTGATAAGGGTGAGTGCCCTTTTATAAGAGGGGTGAGGGGTACCTTTGGAAAAGCTAGAAATATTATTTTATAATAAATTCATATTCGGTTTATAATGGTTCCAAAGTGGATTATTTAAAGTTTAATGTGGGTATGTGTCTAAAACCACTCAAACAATATAATTTAGACAGTTTTGGGTCATTATATTAACCTTATCGTTTAGTTTTAACTCTTAGTTAATTAGTTTGACACTTACCATGTCACTTTGTATTTTTATATTATATAGTTAATAAACTTACTATATACCTCCAAGAGACCCCCAAGTGGTCCATTAATGATACAACTATCATTATATAAGTCTCTTTTCCGAACCTTAGATTTTTAGGAATTGAATATCAATTAATAATATAATATTTGTTTTAAAAACTCTTTTATGTCAATTTTGACACTATTTGGAAAATTGATTTTTGTGAAAATCATAACAGAATGATTAATTATAAAAACATTAATTAAATCAATCCTAACATGTAATATTAACCTAAAAAATTAGTTTAATTCATAAAAAGTCTCAAATTATATTTATTTGGGTATTTATAATATCAATTATTTTAATTTTTCACTATTATGGTAATTACTACATCATCATTGTTTCATAAATAAATTAAATTATTTAATTTCTAAAAATTATAAATAAAATATAATTATGTAGGAAATATTTTTATATTTATAATGAATATTTATAATTGAATTTATCTTATGTTTAACCCTCTATTAAAAATGTTTTAGTTGTAAAACATTGATTTTACTTCTTTAAACTCTTCTTTGAATTAAATAATAATAAATGTCCTAATCTAATCCAAGTGGACCAAAGAGGTTCATATTTTATTCCTAAGGTTGTTTTTGATCGAATTAAGCTTATACAATAGAATTAGGACATGTTTCAGGGTAATATTAATATCATTTTTACCCTTAATTATCATTTTTACTTTTAACCGTGGTAAATAAAAGTAAAAAGTTATTATTCACCAAAAATTATTTTCATCTCATTGAACAAAATTTTAATCCTTTATATTAACCGTGTCTCTCAGATTTTTGAAATTCGACTCACAGAAGCGGTAAAATTATGTTTTATGAAAAATTCTGTTTTTTAAACTACCACTTAGTGGTTTCACTATTCATTAAAAAATGAAGTTTTTCATAAAAATACAAAAAATTCAGCCTAGGATAATTTCGATATTCCGAATCCAAAAATTAAGTCCATTTTGAAAAATAAAATTTATAAATTTCAAAAAGTGGGTATTACTATTCATAACAGCTAGTTTGATTGGTTGTGGTGTGTTAGAACTCGATGCTACGTACAACACACGCTATTGCATTATTCAAAGAGAAGCGTACCGTAGAAGCTTGGGGTGTTACATTCTCCCCTCCTTCAAATAATTTCGTTCTCGAAATTTCTAGAATACTACCACATGAAAAGACTCAGGTGGTTCTTCATCATAAGTCCCTCGGGTTCCCACGTTGCCTCTTCCATCTTATGGTTTCTCTACAAGACTTTTACCAGATGAGTCGTCCGGTTTCTCAGTACTTGTTCTCTCGTATCAAGAATCTTGATAGGATCTTCGCAATAAGATAGATCAGGTTCCAGTTCGGATTACTCATAGGTGAGTACATGCGTTGGGTCAGGCATGTATTTCCTCAACAGAGATACGTGGAACACATCTTGAACTTTGGAGAGACTTGGCGGTATTGCCAATCGGTAAGCTACAACCCCAATTCGTTCTAGAATTTCGAAAGGTCCGATGTACCTGGGACTCAATTTACCTTTCTTACCAAAACGTATGACTCCCTTCCATGGAGATATCTTTGGGAAAACATGATCACTGACTTGAAATTCCAAATACTTCCTTCTATTATCGGCATAACTCTTCTGCCTACTTTGAGCTGCTTTGATATGGTTTTGGATTACCTTCACCTTTTCCATCATTTCCTCCACCAGTTCTGGGCCTACAAGTTTTCTTTCACCAATGTCATCCCAACAGGTTGGTGTGCGACATCTCTTTCCATATAACACTTCATATGGTGCCATCTGAATACTCGAATGGAAGCTATTGTTATAGGAAAATTCTACCAGAGGTAAATATTGATCCCACATACCCTGAAAGTCAAGTGAACAGGATCTACACATGTCTTCTAAGGTTTGAATAGTTCATTCTTATTTTACATCTGTTTGAGGGTGGTAGGAAGTGCTCAAATGAAGTTCAGTATCCAAGGCTTTCTGAACACTTTTCCAAAATGTTGAAGTAAAACAGGGATCTCGATCAGAAACAATCGATAGGGGTACTCCATGAAGTCTCACAACTTCATCAATATATAGTCTTGCTAGATGTTCCAGTGGTAGATCTTCTCTTATAGCAAGAAAATGTGCTGACTTGGTAAGACAATCAACAATAACCCATATTTCACCATTCCTTCTTGGATTCTTTGGTAGTCCCATGACAAAGTCCATCGTGATATTATCCCATTTCCAATCAGGTATGGGAAGAGGTTGCAATACTACACTAAGCTGTTTCCTTCCATCTTTCACTTGTTGAGAAACCATACATCTTGACACAAAATCAGCAATATCCCTCTTCATGTTGTCCACTCAAAAATGTTCCTTCAAATCTCTATACATTTTGGTACTCCCAGGGTGTATAGAGAAATTGGAACTATGAGCATCATCCAGCAGTTCCCTTTTTAGATCCGATATATCGGGAACACAAATTCTCTTCCCGAATTTCAAAATTACTTCTTCATACACAAAGTCTCTCAATATCCCATCATTCACAGCTTTAATCTTCTTTTGAAGTTCTTCATCATCGGTCTGAGTACTCTTAATCCTTTCTAGTAAAGATAGTTTGGAAACCATTTGAAAAAGCATTTATGTTTTACCTTCCCGGGTTATTCCCATGACCATCTTTACTAGATCCATAAAAATTATATCCCTTTCAATTATCATATTGTTCAAAACTCCATGATCTTTTTTTCTCAAAGCATCTGCCACCTTGTTTGCTTTCCCTGGGTGATAGTGTATCGTACAATCATAATCCTTGAGTAATTCAAGCCATCTCCTTTGCCTCATGTTGAGTTCTTTTTGTGAGAAAATATACTTCAAACTCTTGTGATTAGTATAAATCTCACATTTTTCACCATAGAGGTAGTGCCTACATTTCTTCAAAGAAAAGATCACAACTGCTAACTCGAGATCATGAGTAGGATAGTTTTTTTCATGAATTTTCAACAATCGTGATGCATAGGCAATAACCCTATCATTCTACATATGGACACAACCAAGTCCTTTCTTCGATGCATCACTATAAATAACGAACCGATCATTCCCCGATGGTAGAGTCAATATAAGAGCATTGACTAATCTTCTCTTCAGTTCTTCGAAGCATTCTTCACACTCTTTTGTCCAAACAAATTTAACCCCTTTACGTGTGAGCTTTGTTAATGGGTTAGCCAACCGGGCAAAATTCTGGACGAAATGTCGATAATAACCTGATAAACCAATAAAACTATGTACCTCATTTATACTCATCGGTGCAGGACATTATTGGATTGTCTTGGTCTTAGAAGGATCAACAGAGATTCCATATTTAGAGACAATATGGCCAAGAAAAGTAATCTCCTGAAGCCAGAATTCACACTTTCTAAACTTCCCATATAATTCATGTCTTCTCAGAGCCTTCAAGATAATGCGCAAGTGATTTTCATGATCTTCGTAGCTTTTGGAGTATACCAAGATATCATCAATAAATACCACCACAAATTCATCAAGACATTCCTTGAAAACTCTATTCATCAGATCCATGAATACAGAGGGAGCATTAGTCAATCCAAAAGTCATTACTGTAAACTCATAGTGCCCATACCTGGTTCGAAATGCTGTCTTCGAAATGTATTCCTTCTTCACACACAACTGATGGTATCCAGATCGAAGGTCAATCTTTGAAAAGTATTGAGCTCCATGCAGTTGGTCAAATAAATCATCAATGCGAGTTATGGGATACTTGTTATTTATTATTATAGCATTGATCTCTATGTAGCCGATACATAACCTCATAGATCCATCTTTCTTTTTAACAAAAAGAACAGGGGCTCTCCATGAAGAAATGCTAGGGCGAATAAATCCCTTATTACTCAATTCCTCTAGTTTTTCTTTAGTTCAACTAATTCTACAGTGGCTATTCTATAAGGGTTCTTCGATATAGGCCTTGATCCAGGAATTAAATCAATGGAAAACTCAACTTCTCGTTCTGGAGGATGTCTAGGTAAATCTTTCGGAAACACATCTACATATTCTTTCACAACAGGTAAATCCTATATTTGAACATTCCATTCCTCACCCACAGTCATTTCATTCTGTTCCTCCCCAATAATTGAATTTAGTTGAGCTACTGGGGGTGGATCTAGATAAGAATTAGGTGGTGATGATTTTTCTCTAAAGATAAGGTGTTCCTTATCATCATCATCAAAAATCGTAACCTCCTTTTTCTTACAATAAATCTTCACATCATGGTCTGAAATCCAATCCATACTGAGGATTATATCAAACTCAATCATAGGTATGACGATGATATCAGTAGATAAAGAACATTTATGTGCTCTAATGGGGACTGATTCACAAAACTTTGTTGCAATGATACTTCCCTTAGGAGTTTTAACTGACAACTCCCTTGTTAAATCAAATGGGAAATATCTAATTTTATTAGAAAACTGGGAAGATATGAAATAATGTGATGATCCAGAATCAAATAATGCATTTTCTAAACTTGAGGAAACCATTAAATTACCTGCCACCACATCTTTTGGAGATTCTACCTTAGCAGTAGTGATAACATAAACTTGGCCTTGATCTCTTGGACTTTTCTGAGGTAAGTTCCCCTGACTCTTAGAACATTCATTTGAATAATGTCCCATCTCCCTGCAATTGTAGCATTGGACATCAGTAGCTTCCTTCTTCCCCTTGCAATCACGAGCTTGGGGGCCTTTTTCACCACACTTGTAACAGACTACCGTTCCTTTTAAGCAAGTACCAGGGTGTTTCTTCCCACATTTACTACAGGATGGATATTCAAAATTTCCCTTCTTCCCCTTATTCCCATTCCCAGATTGATCAGAAGATCTCTTCTTCTCTTGCTTTGCTTTAAAGTCATAAGACTTAGAGAATTCCTTTTCTGTCTTGATAGCACATGAGACAATGTCTTCGTACGATGAGAAGGATTGTGAGACTAATGCTCGATGGAGAAACAGTTTTAACCCATCAAAGAAATGATCAATATTACTTCTTGGTTTACGTATATAATCTCCAGCATACCTTGCTAACCTTGTAAAGTTAGCCTCATACTTTACGACATTCTCATCCTCATTTTGTCTCAGACTCAGAAATTGCCTTTCCATATCTGCTCGATGGTCACAAGGAAAGTATTTTTCTAAAAAACAGATCTTTGAACTCCCTCAATTCCATATTTTATACTTCACCATCTTCCTTCGTGTTTTGAATCAATGAACACCATTGATCATCATCTCCAGTGAGGTGGTAAACTGCCATGATAACTTTTTCCCTTTCACTACTTCCCAAAGCCTGAAATATTTTCTCTAGGGAACTTATCTATTGCTCAGATACCAATGGATTTGTACTCCCATTGAATGTTAGTGGTTGTTGCCTCATAAAGCGATCTAACATTGATCCTCCACGCTATGGATCAGGGTGCTCCATATGCATAAGGTTATTATTCATAACCCGAGTGAGTTGTCCTCATATGTTGATTAGTTTATCAAAACCAGTTGCATCACCAGCTCCACTATAATTATCTTGAGCAAGAGGGAAATCCCTACATGGAGTGCGTGAGTTGATACGGTTTCTATTTCTTCCATTAGGCACCATTTCTAAACAATGGCATAAACTAGATCAGTTTATGAATCAAAATACATAATTCCATACTTATAAAAAACTTAACATAAATTGAACTATTTATGTATATATTCCATAATCATAAAAATTTTTTCTTTGAGAAAGTATATACTCATAAACCATTAATAATTATTTGTAAATAACATGAGAGTTATCCTAAGCATATCCCCCGGGAGTGTCATAACCAAGAGTGCAGCAAGGCCCGTTGTCGTGCACCAGTTCCCGTTCGAGTCTAGATCAAAGCTGTGTTTTTGGGTTTTACCCCTAGGTACATCTGTTCCAGAGCCGCCTCTACCTGCTTGTATCTAGACAGGGATGTATTGCTCGGAAAACTCACAAAATCTCTACAATACCAAAATTTTAGGAAGTTCTTCTATACTAATCCTCAAAGTCCATCTTAGGTCTATGTGCTCTAATCAGAGTTTATCTAAATCTAGCTTCCAGGTTTTTTACTAAACTTCCTCTAATACCAAATGTAACACCCCAACCCCAGTTTCCCAGATTCGGTGCATTATTACATAACATTGGCATGATCAAAAGAAAGATAAAGTCTCAAAAGACCGATTAGTTTAGTAGTCTTGGAATAACTAGATACATTCATAAAGTTTACATTACATCATAAAATGAAAAACTACAAGAATATGGTCTCCATAGTCCACACTCTTATCCCCTCATACTATCCCTTCAGGTCATTCATAATATACTTCTTCACATCCTGGGAAAAATAAAACACAGAAAGGGGTGAGCTCAAATGCCCTGTAAGGATAACAATATAGCGGAAACTTTCATAAATAATCATAAACATTTAAGGAAACGTATAACTAAAACAAAAGCCTTTTAAAAATTGAACTTATGCATAATATGGAAGAAATAAAATAAAATAATTCCATATACCTATTCACATGGATATTCTACTAGTCAAATAATCACATGCAATATCAATAACCACTTTCATAATGATGGAATTCATACTACCAGACTATCATAACCACATAGCCAAGGCCTCGTTCCAAGACGAAAAATAATATTTTGTCAAGGCCTCGTTCCAAGACACTAGTTTGTCTAATGAGACCTACTGATGCATCGAGGATCTATAACGGGCTCCACCCGTCACTTATTAAGTCCAATGCATTCCTCATATGAACAGATTTAAACATAACATAAACATTCGTATTAAAACAAGCATAAGAAATGCAAATACTTTATCCATAAACCATGAATGGTATAAAAATAACACATACATCATCAAACATATCACAAAACCTTCAATACAATGTGGAAGTTTTGTTTCATAATAACTCAACTTTAAATAAGCTTAAAATTCATCAAAGGATGTTGACATAGATGAAATCAAAACTATTTGAGGGAAATATCTCTTTTTGAAATCATTTAAAAGTCACATAATTATAAAATAAAACATTTACTTTGAAAATTTTATTATAAGATTGTAAGGGAAGCTTCGAAGATTTTATAATGGCAGAAAATAGCTGCACCTGCCGTATAAGTTAACAAAACATTCTTACCTTAATTATGCCGAAAAGGTTAAAAAGCACCTTGTTTGGAAAAAGACAGAAAGATTCCTTTATAAACCTCTTATAAAAATTCAAACAAGGGTATAAATGATTTTAACCCATATTCTTGTAAATAGTAATTTTTTTTGAAATACATTTTTAAGAAACATGGATGTGGATGATAAAGAAATCCCAGTAGATTATTACGTATATACAACCTCGGATAATGAAGAGATTGCGAAATAAACCCTTACAAATTTGGTAACTTATGAAACATACACCCCATGAAAGAGGTATCATACAATGAATATGTAAATACACATAAATTAAAGTGTATTACATAATGAATACAACTATGGGTAGTACATACACCACACAAAAGGTAATAGTAGCAATATGGTATGAATCTCACGAGAATAAGGAGTGAGATGAAAATCCCTTACCTTGTAATTTTCCTTGGTTGAGGGTAGGTTAACCTCCTATATAATGGTGGAATAATTTTTATTAAATTATACAAGAATCATATACATTAATATGATATCATATATTATCTTTTAATTTTTCTTTGTTAATAATATCGTAGAATTATCGTCGTTTCGGGAGTTAACTTACTCATTTTATTTTATATGTTTTGCTACATAATCCGTGTTTGTTATGGATAGGTTGTATCGTATTCATATCCAGAATTATATCAATTCCTTAAACATTATTTTTAATCATCAAATGAGAATTATACTTGAATGGATACGATGAAGAATGAATCTCATCACGTTCGTGGAGACGGTAGTCCGTACGTACGCACGAGCGACAATATCATTATTTTGATATTAAAATAATATATAATTGGATGGTATATCATATATATAGAATCATTATCATGTTATATTTATTATTTAAATGAATTACACATCATTATTATACCCATACAAATAATAATTTATTGAATAACAGTTACACCACGACGTAGAGACGGTAAACCGTACGTATGCACGTATGGTGACATGTCATTCAAAGGATGGATAGAATATTGAATATGGTTGTACCATATTTATAATAATATCACAGTATATAGGAGATACTTGATTTATTATTTTAGAATGTGAATAACAAAGAAAGAAGAAGTTTAAGAAGAAATGAACTTGAAAAAGGGTGGTGAAAACATTACCTCTTCTTCGGGTTCTTCCTTTTGATTTGATCAAAAGGGCTCCTTATGTTGGTTTTATGATCAAAAAAAGGCCTCTAGGTTGTAGTGAAGGAAGTTGAAAGAGTATTTGGTCAGGGTTTGGTCGAGCCAAAAGGCTTTGAATGTGTTAATTAGTGAGAAGGGTGAGTTCCCTTTTATAAGAGGGGTGAGGGGTACCTTTGGAAAAGCTAGAAATATTATTTTATAATAAATTAATATTCGCTTTATAATGGCTCCAAAGTGGATTATTTAAAGGTTAAGGTGGGGATGTGTCGAAAACCACTCAAACAATATAATTTAGACAGGTTTGGGTCATTATATTATCCTTATCTTTTAGTTTTAACTCTTAGTTAATTAGTTTGACACTTACCATGTCACTTTGTATTTTTATATTATATAGTTAATAAACTTACTATATACCTCCAAGAGACCCCCAAGTGGTCCATTAATGATAGAACTATCATGATATAAGTCTCTTTTCCAAACCTTATATTTTTAGGAATTGAATATCAATTAATAATATAATATTTGTTTTAAAAACTCTTTTATGTCAATTTTGACACTATTTGGAAAATTGATTTTTGTGAAAATCATAAAAGAATGATTACTTCTAAAAAAGTTACTTAAATCAATCCTAAAATGTAATATTAACCTAAAAAATTATTTTAATTCATAAAAAGTCTAAAATTTAATTTATTTGGGTATTTATAATATCAATTATTTTAATTTTTCACTATTATGGTAATTACTGAATCATCATTGTGTCATAAATAAATTAAATTATTGAATGTATAAAAATTATAAATAAAATATAATTATGTAGGAAATATTTTTATATTTCTAATGAATATTTATAATCAAATTTATCTTATGTGTGACCTGTATTAAAAATGTTTCAGTTGTAAAACATTGATTTTACCTCTTTTAACTCTTCTTTGAACTAAATAATAATAAATGTCCTAATCTAATCCAAGTGGACCAAAGAGGTTCGTATTTTATTCCTAAGGTTGTTTTTGGTCGAATTAAGCTTATCCAATAGAATTAGGACATGTTTTAGGGTAATATTAATATCATTTTTACCCTTAATTATCATTTTTACTTTTAACCGTGGTAAATAAAAGTAAAAAGTTATTATTCAAAAAAAATTATTTTCATCTCATTGAACCACATTTTAATCCTTGATATTAACCGAGTCTCTCAGATTTTTGAAATTTGACTCACAGAAGCGGTAAAATTAAGTTTTATGAAAAATTCTGTTTTTTAAACTACCACTTAGTGGTTTCACTATTCATTAAAAAAATGAAGTTTTTTAGAAAAATACCAAAAATTCACCCTAGGCTAATTTCGATATTCCGAATCCAGAAATGAAGTCCATTTTGAAGAATAAAATTTATAAATTTCAAAAAGTGAGTATTACTATTCATAATGGCTAGTTTGATTGGTTGTGGTGTGTTAGAACTCGATGCTGCGTACAACACACACTATTGCATTATTCAAAGAGAAGCGTACCGTAGAATCTTGGGGTGTTACATTCTCCCCTCCTTCAAATAATTTCATCCTAGAAATTTCTAGAATACTACCACATGAAACAAATCAGGTGGTTCTTCATCATAAGTTCCTCGGGTTCCCACGTTGCCTCATCCATCTTATGGTTTCTCCACAAGACTTTTACCAGATGAGTTGTCCGGTTTCTTAGTACTTGTTCTCTCGTATCAAGAATCTTGACGGGCTCTTCACAATAAGACAGATCAGGTTCCAGTTCTAATTACTCATAGGTGAGTACATGCGTTGGGTCAGGCATGTATTTCCTCAACAGAGATACGTGGAACACATCGTGAACTTTGGAGAGACTTGGCGGCATTTCCAATCGGTAAGCTAAAACCCCAATTCATTCTAGAATTTCGAAAGGTCCGATGTACCTGGGACTCAATTTACCTTTCTTACCAAAACATATGACTCCCTTCCATGTAGATATATTTAGGAAAACATGATCACTGACTTGAAATTCCAAATACTCCCTTCTATTATCGGCATAGCTCTTCTGCCTACTTTGAGCTGCTTTGATATGGTTTTGGATTACCTTCACCTTTTCCATCGTTTCCTCCACTAGTTCTGGGCCTACAAGTTTTCTTTCACCAACGTCATCCCAACAGGTTAGTGTGCGACATCTCTTTCCATATAACACTTCATATGGTGCCATCTGAATACTCGAATGGAAGCTATTGTTATAGGAAAATTATACCAGAGGTAAATATTGATCCCACATACCCTGAAAGTCAAGTGAACAAGATCTACACATGTCTTCTAAGGTTTGAATAGTTCATTATTATTTTCCATCTGTTTGAGGGTGGTAGGAATTTCTCAAATGAAGTTCAGTATCCAAGGCTTTCTGAAGACTTTTCCAGAATGTTGAAGTAAAACGGGGATCTCGATCAGAAACAATCGATAGGGGTACTCCATGAAGTCTCACAACTTCATCAATATATAGTCTTGATAGATGTTCCAGTGGTAGATCTTCTCTTATAGAAAGAAAATGTGCTGACTTGGTAAGAAGATCAACAATAACCCATATTGCATCGTTCCTTCTAGGATTCATTGGTAGTCCCATGAAAAAGTCCATCGTGATATTATCCCATTTCCACTCAGGTATGGGAAGAGGTTGCAATACTACACCAAGCTATTGCCTTCCATCTTTCACTTGTTGACAAACCATACATATTGACACAAAATCAGTAATACCCCTCTTCATGTTTTCCACCCAAAAATGTTCCTTCAAATCTCTATACATTTTGGTGCTCCCAGGGTGTATAGAGAAATTGGAACTATGAGCATCATCTAGAAGTTCCCTTTTTAGATCCGTTATATCGAGAACACAAAGTCTCTTCCCGAATTTCAAAATTACTTCTTCATACACAAAGTCTCTCAATCCCCCATCATTCATAGCTTTAATCTTCTTTTTAAGTTCTTCATCATCGGTCTGAGTACTCTTAATCCTTTCTAGTAAAGATGGTTTGGCAACCATTTGAAAAAGAATTTATGTTTCACCTTCCCTGGTTATTCCCATGACCATCTTTACTAGATCCATAAAAATTGGATCCCTTTCAATTGTAATATTGTTCAAAACTCCATGATCTTTTTTTCTCAAAGCATCTTCCACCTTGTTTTCTTTCCCATGGTGATAGTGTATCATACAATCATAATCCTTGAGTAATTCAAGCCATCTACTTTGCCTCATGTTGAATTCTTTTTGTGAGAAAATATACTTCAAACTCTTGTGATTAGTATAAATCTCACATTTTCACCATAGAGGTAGTGCCTCCATATCTTCAAAGAAAAGATCACAGCTGCTAACTCGAGATCATGAGTAGGATAGTTTTGTTCATGAATTTTCAACAATCGTGATGCATAGGAAATATCCCTATCATTCTACATATGGACACAACCAAGTCCTTTATTCGATGCATCACTATAAATAACGAAACCATCATTCCCAGATGGTAGAGTCAATATAGGAGCATTTACTAATCTTATCTTTAGTTCTTCGAAGCATTTTTCACACTCTTTTGTCCAAACAAATTTAACCCCTTTACGTGTGAGCTTTGTTAATGGGTTAGCCAACCGGGCAAAATTCTGGACGAAACGTCGATAATAACCTGCTAAACCAATAAAACTACGTACCTCCTTTATACTCATCGGTGCAGGCCATTATTGGATTGTCTTGGTCTTAGAAGGATCAACAGAGATTCCATCTTTAGAGACAATATGGCCAAGAAAAGTAATCTTCTGAATCCAGAATTCACACTTTCTAAACTTCCCATATAATTCATGTCTTCTCAGAGTCTTCAAGATAATGCGCAAGTGATTTTCATGATCTTTGTAGCTTTTGGAGTATACCAAGATATCATCAATAAATACCACCAAAAATTCATCGAGACATTACTTGAAAACTCTATTCATTATATCCATGAATACAGAGGGAGCATTAGTCAATCCAAAAGTCATTACTGTAAACTCGTAATGCCCATACCTGGTTCGAAATGATATCTTCAGAATGTCTTCCTTCTTCACACACAACTGATGGTATCCAGATCGAAGGTCAATCTTTGAAAAGTATTGAGCTCCATGCAGTTGGTCAAATAAATCATCAATGCGAGGTATGATATACTTGTTATTTATTGTTATAGCATTGATCTCCATGTAGTCGATACATAACCTCATAGATCCATCTTTCTTTTTAACAAAAAGAACAGGGGCTCTCCATGAAGAAACGCTAGGGCGAATAAATCCCTTATTACTCAATTCCTTTACCTATTTGTTTAGTTCAAATAATTCTACAGTGGCCATTCTATAAGGGTTCTTCGATATAGGCCTTGATCCAGGAATTAAATCAATGGAAAACTCAACTTCTCGTTCTGGAGGATGTCCAGGTAAATCTTCCGGAAACACATCTACATATTCTTTCACAACAGGTAAATCCTATATTTTAACATTCCTTTCCTCACCCACAGTCATTCCATTCTATTCCTCCCCAATAATTGAATTTAGTTGAGCTAGTGGGGGTGGATCTAGATAAGAATTAGGTGGTGATGATTCTGCTCTAAAGATAAGGCATTCCTTATCATCATCATCAAAAATTGTAACCTCCTTTTTCTTATAATAAATCTTCACATCATGGTCTGAAATCCAATCCATACCGAGGATTATATCAAACTGAATCATAGGTATGATGATGAGATCAGCAGATAAAGAACATTTATGTGCTCTAATGGGGACTGATTCACAAAACTTTGTTGCAATGATACTTCCCTTAGGAGTTTTAACTGACAACTCCCTTGTTAAATAAAATTGGAAATATCTAATTTTATTAGCAAACTGGGAAGATATGAAATAATGTGATGATCCAGAATCAAATAATGCATTTTCTAAACTTGAGGAAACCATTAAATTACCTGCCACCACATCTTTTGGAGCTTCTACCTTAGCAGTAGTGATAACATAAACTTGGACTTGATCCCTTGGCCTTTTCTGAGGTAAGTTCCCCTGATGCTTAGAAGATTAATTTGCATAATGTCCCATCTCCCTGCAATTGTAGCATTGGACATTGGTAGCTTCCTTCTTCCCCTTGCAATCACGAGCTTGGTGGACTTTTTCACCACACTTGTAACAGACTACCATTCCTTTTAAGCAAGTACTGAGGTGTTTCTTCCCACATTTACTACAGGATGGATATTCAACCATTCCCTTCATCCCCTTATTTCCATTCCCAGATTGATCAGAAGATCTCTTCTTCTCTTGCTTTTCTTTAAAGTCATAAGACTTAGAGAATTCCTTTTATGTCTTGATAGCACATGAGACAATGTATTCGTACGATGAGAAGGATTGTGAGACTAATGCTCGACGGAGAAACAGTTTTAACCCATCAAAGAAATGATCAATATTACTTCTTGGGTTACGTATATAATCTCCAGCATACCTTGCTAACCTTGTAAAGTTAGCCTCATACTTTGCGACATTCTCATCCTCCTTTTGTTTTAGACTCAGAAATTGCCTTTCCATATCTGCTCGATGGTCACGAGGAAAGTATTTTTCTAAAAACAGATCTTTTAACTCCCTCCATTCCATATTTTATACTTCACCATCTTCCTTCATGTTTTGAATCAATGACCACCATTGATCAGCATCTCCAGTGAGGCGGTAAACTGCCATGATAAATTTTTCCCTTTCACTACTTCCCAAAGCCTGAAATATTTTCTCTAGGGAACTTATCTATTGCTCAGATACCAATGGATTTTTACTCCCATTGAATGTTAGTGGTTGTTTCCTCATAAATCGTTCTAACATTGATCCTCCATGCTATGGATCAGGGTGATCCATACGGGTAAGGTTATTATTCATAACCTAAGTGAGTTGTCCTCGTATGTTGATTAGTTGATCAACACCAGTTGCATCACCAGCTCCACTATAATTATCTAGAGCAGGATGGAAATCCCTACATGGAGTGCGTGAGTTGATACGGTTTCCATTTCTTCCATTAGGCGCCATTTCTAAACAGTGGCATAAACTAGATCAGTTTATGAATCAAAATACATAATTCCATACTTGTAAAAAACTTAACATAAATTGAACTATTTATGGATATAATACATAATCATAAAAATGTTTTCTTTGAGAAATTATATACTCATAAACCCTTCATAATTATTTGTAAAAAAATGGGAGTTATCATAAGAATATCCCCCAGGAGTGTCGTAACCAAGAGTGCAGCAAGGCCCGTTGTCGTGCACCAGTTCCCGTTCGAGTCTAGCTCAAAGCAGTGTTTTTGGGTTTTACCCCTAGGTACATCTGTGCCAGAGCCGCCTCTACCTGCTTGTATCCAGACAGGGATTTATTTCTTGGAAAACTCACAAAATCTCTACAATACCAAAATTCTAGGAAGTTCTTCTATACTAATCCTCAAAGTCCATCCTAGGTCTATGTGCTCTAATCAGAGTTTATCTAAATCTAGCTTCCAAGTTTTTTACTAAACTTCCTCTAATACCAAATGTAACACCCTGACCCCAGTTTCCTAGATTCGATGCATTATTACATAATATTGGCATGATCACAAGAAAGATCAAGTCTCAAAAGACCGATTATTTTAGTAGCCTTGGAATAACTAGATACATTCATAAAGTTTACATTATATAATAAAATGAAAAAATACAACAATATAGTCTCCATAGTCCACACTCTTATCCCCTCATACTATCCCTGTAGGTCATTCATAAAATACTTCTTCACATCCTGGAAAAAATAAAACATAGAAAGGGGTGAGCTCAAATGCCCAGTAAGGATAACAATATAGCAGAAACTTTCATAAATAAGCATAAACATTTAAGGCAATGTATAACTAAAATAAAATCCTTTTAAAACTTGAACTTATGCATAATATGGCAGAAATAACATAAAATAATTCCACATACTTATTCACATGGATATTCTACTAGTCTAATAATCACATGTAATATCAATAACCACTTTCATAATGATGGAATGCATAGTGCCAGACTATCATAACCACATAGCCAAGGCCTCGTTCCAAGACTACAAAGAAGATTTTTTCAAGGCCTTGTTACAAGACACTAGTTTGTCTCATGAGACCTACCGATTCATCGAGGAGATATAGCGGGCTCCACCCATCACATATTAAGTCCAATGAAATCCTCATATGAACAGGTTTAAACATAACATAAACATTTGTATTAAAATTAGCATACGAAATGTAAATAATTTCTCCATAAACCATGAATGGTATAAAAATAACACATCCACAGTCAAACATATCACAAAAACTTCAATACAATGTGGAAGTTTTGTTTCATAATAACTCAACTTCAAATAAGCTTAAGATTCATCAAAGGATGTTAACATAGATGAAATCAAAACTATTTGAGGGAAATATCCCTTTTTGATATCATTTAAAAGTCACATAATTATAAAATAAAACATTTACTTTGAAAATTTTATTATAATATTTTAAGGGAATCTTCAAAGATTTTATAACGGTGAAAAATAGCCGCACCCGCCGTATAAGTTAAAAAAAATTTCTTACCTTAATTCTGTCGAAAAGGTTAAAAAGAACCTTGTTTGGAAAATGACGGAAAGATTCTTTTATAAACCTATTATAAAAAGTCAAAAAAGGGTATAAATGACTTTAACCCATATTCTTATAAATAGTAAAAATGTTTTGAAATTCATTTTTAAGAAACATGGATGTGGATGATAAAGAAATCCCAGTAGATTATTACGTATAAACAACCTCGGATAATGAAGAAATTGAAAAATAAACCCTTACCAATTTGGTAACTTACGAAACATACACCCCATGAAAGAGGTATCATACAATTAATATGTAAATACACATAAATTAAAGTGTATTACACAATTAATACAATTATGGGTAGTACATACACCACACAAAAGGTAATAGTGGCAATATGGTATGAATCTCATGGGAATAAAGAGTGAGATGAAAACCCCTTACCTTGTACTTTTCCTTGGCTGAGGGTAGGTTAAACTCCTATATAATGGTGAAATAATTGTTATTAAATTATAAAAGAATAATATACATTAATATGATATAATATATGATCTTTTAACATTTCTTTGTTAATAATATCTTAGAATTATCGTCGTTTCGGGTGTTAACTTACTCATTTTATTTTATATGTTTTGTTACATAAGACATGTTATTTATGGATAGGTTTTATCTTATTCCTATCTAGAATTATATCAAGTCCTTAAACATTAATTTTAATCATCAAATGATAATTATACTTGAATGGTAATAATGGAGAATGAATCTCATCGCGTTCGTGGAGACGGTAGTCCGTACGTACGCACGAGAAACAATATCATTCTTTTGATATTAAAATAATATATAATTGGATGGTATATCATATATAAATAATAATTATCATGTTATATTTATTATTTAAATTAATTACACATCATTATTATACCCATCCAAATAATAATTTATTGAATAACAATTACACCACGACGTGGAGACGGTAAGCCGTACGTACGCAGGTATGGTGACATGTCATTCAAAGGATGGATAGAATACTGAATATAGTTGTACCATATTTATATTAATATCATATTATATAGTATATACTGGATTTATTATTTTAGAATGGTAATAACAAAGAAATAAGAAGTTGAAGAAGAAATGAACTTGAAAAAGGGTGGTGAAAACATTACCTCTTCTTCGGGTTCTTCCTTTTGATTTGATCAAAAGGGACCCTTAGGTTGGATTTATGATCAAAATAAGGACTCTAGGTTGTATTGAGGGAAGTTTAGAGAGTATTTGGTCAGGGGTTGGCCGAGCCAAATGGCTTTGAATGTGTGAATTAGTGAGAAGGGGGAGTGCCCTTTTATAAGAGGGGTGAGGGGCACCTTTGGAAAAGCTAGAAATATTATTTTATAATAAATTCATATTCGGTTTATAATGGATCCAATGTGGATTATATAAAGTTTAAGGTGGGTATGTGTCGAAAACCACTCAACCAATAGAATTTAGAGAGGTTTGGGTCATTAGATTAACCTTATCTTTTAGTTTTAACTCTTAGTTAATTAGTTTGACACTTACCATGTCACTTTGTATTTTTATATTATATAGTCAATGAACTTACTATATAACTCCAAGATACACCCAAGTGGTCCATTAATGATACACCTATCATGATATAAGTCTCTTGGCCGAACCTTATATTTTTAGGAATTGAATATCAATTAATAATATAATATGTGTTTTAAAAACTCTTTTATGTCAATTTTGACACTATTTGGAAAATTGATTTTTGTGAAAATCATAAAAGAATGATTACTTTGAAAAAAGTTAATTAAATAAATCCTAACATGTCATATTAACCTATAAAATTAGTTTAATTCATAAAAAGTTTCAAATTATATTTATTTGGGTATTTATAATATCAATTATTTTAATTTTTCACTATTATGGTAATTACTGCATCATCATTGTGTCATAAATAAATTAAATTATTTAATGTCTAAAAATTATAAATAAAATATCATTATGTAGGAAATCTTTTTTTCTTTATAATGAATATTTATAATCAAATTTATCTAATGTGTAACCCTATATTAAAAATGTTTTATTTGTAAAACATTGATTTTACCTCTTTTAACTCTTCTTTGAATTAAATAATATTAAATGTCCTAATCTAATCCAAGTGGACCAAAGAGGTTCATATTTTATTCCTAAGGTTGTTTTTGGTCGAATTAAGCTTATCCGGTAGAATTAGGACATGTGTCAGGGTAATATTAATATCATTTTTACCCTTAATTATCCTATTTACTTTTAACTGTGGTAAATAAAAGTAAAAAGTTACTATTCACCAAAAATTATTTTCATCTCATTGAATCACATTTTACTGCTTGATATTAACCGTGTCTCTCGGATTTTTGAAATTTCACTCACAGAAGCGGTAAAATTAAGTTTTATGAAAAATTTTGTTTTTTAAACTACCACTTAGTGGTTTCTCTATTCATAAAAAAATGATGTTTTTCAGAAAAATACCAAAAATTCACCCTAGGATAATTTCGATATTCCAAATCCAAAAATGAAGTCCATTTTGAAAAATAAAATTTATAAATTTCAAAAAGTGGGTATTACTATTCATAACGACTAGTTTGATTGGTTGTGGTGTGTTAGAACTCGATGGTGCGTACAACACACGCTATTACATTATTCAAAGAGAAGCGTACCGTAGAAGCTTGGGGTGTTACATTGATCATATTTTAAAAATTATTAAAATATTATGAACATCATGTAAAGAGCATGAAAGCCTTATGTAGTTATTGAGTCATTTAGATACACTCTACGCTATTACAATGTTATAAAATGTACATGCAGTGGGTCACATCCCTGACAGGTTAGTCATGAGTCTCCTTTGTCCAGTGTCATAGTGACATGTGTATAAATGTTTTTATGAGTTCACATAGAGAGTCTTGAATCCTATAGGAATTTAATACAATCGTACCTTTTGGAAGATGACCATATTTCTCACTTGTTTATTTATATTTGAGATATAAATGTATGTTGATGTTTGTTTGAATTTATTTACATGATTGTTGTATTTATATAAACTGTTTTATATAAATTTTTTACCTAATCCATTTTTTTATAAATATTACATCTCTTGTAAAGTAATTTTGGTGCTTTGAATGTATTTTCTATCACTTTGAAAATGTATAGCATGTTTTTCATAAATATTCTGTTAAATTTGAAAACCTGTTTGTTTTGAAAAATTGATAGCTTTTATTTGGATAATATGTATTTGGAATTTGTTATGGAATATTTTTTTGGTATCCTACTGGGCTTAGGATCCCACCCTACTTTTTCCATCGGGTGTTTGTAGACTTTCTTTTTCCAGGCTCAATTAAAGGGAAGGGATATCTTAGGGGTGGATCTAGCTATTGAGATTTGGACACGGTGAGTTGTGTCCTTAGTGACTTTGGGGTTGTTTTCCTGTTTTAAATACTTGGGTTTTAATACTTTGGCTTTTATGCCTGGTTGTATTCTGGTACTTTACTCTTAGTGGAGTTTTTCTTTGATATGCATACTATATTTTATCTTTTGCTTCTCCACTCTTGTAGAAAAATCATTCCCACTTATATGTTATATGATGACATGTACAAGTCGCCAACCCATAGGGATTAGGAATTCCATTTGGGTTATGTTAGGGATGGATCAGTTATCAGGTTACTAGGGTACCTGGGCCCATTCGTGACAAACTAACTTGCTTAGGATCCAATGAGATGAATCCGATAAAGAAACTTAAGACAAGTTCACTTTGGGAAAGATTACACCCTAAAGCATATAAAATATTATTTATATTAGATTATACATGTATAAAAAAGTATAAGAATGTTAGAATTTCTTTCTTTAACAAAATACAGGGGAATTAAAACTTGTAAAAAAACAAGAAAAGTATAAGAAATCTTTTAACCCAAAGAGAATGGTATCCAAAAACCTTGGATAAAGGTCCCTTTATTTATACATTAAAGAAATTCTACCTTAACCACACCAGGGTAAGTCCTTGATACAAATATTGGAATCTATATTTCTATCCGTACAAGCCCTTGATCTCTAAAGTGATAGGTACTTCTATCTTCCTATCCCCGAAAGCCCTTGATTGATCAGCAAAAATCAGGATCGCACTAAGTAGGCTGAACAAGATGTTCACGTCTTGAACAAGTTGTTCACATCATTCACACAAGGCATGTTAAGTAGAGCTTTCGTATATTCAATAAAAATATCTTAGAAATAAACTCTTTATTCACAGATCGCAACAAAAAACTTTCACTTTGAAACCATTTAAACAGTTTTAGTATTTATATGAGAAAATCTCGATGGTCATCTCCTCCTCCAACGATCATATTTCTCCTTAAATTCCAGAGGGACTTGGATATGTGCCACTTATCCAACGTTTAGTTAAAAACAGATTGTATGACATTGTTTCATGTAAGATAACATGGGAAATATTATCATGTGTAAGAAACAACAATATCATCTTTAAGAAACTTAAGTATAATAAGATCCGATAAAATTGGAACAATATGTTAAGGAAGATATGTAACTTTAAGAAATATGAATAATTAGATTCTATGAAAAATGAGAAATCAAAGTCTAAAATTAAATGGAACGAAGTCTAAAAATGTGAAGAAATGAAGTCTGAAATTTAATGAAATAGGAGTCTGATTTTTGTGATAAATGGAGTCAAATTCTAGAGTGAATCAAAGTCTAAAAATAGAGAGAATATGATTCTCAAAAAAGGAATAATATGATTCTAAAGAACTATATAGGTCCAAGATTTTAGATAAGGATCCAATTAATCTTAAGAGAAATTATGTCTTAAGGAAAATATAGTAAAGATTATATTAATAATATTAAGCATAACATATATAAAAAATGATAATGGTTATGAATATGAATTTCCTTAGAGAAAGAAAATAATAATTAAGGAGAAAGTCTTTGTGATTTTCAAAACCTATGGAATGGAAAATCCATAAGGGACTTGTTGTCTCAACAACAAGGTTATTTACATTAGAGGTAACCACAAAGAGAGGATTTGGATACTTAATAGAGGATCAAAATCCCTTTAAAATTTTAAAAAAATAAAGAGAGTTCAATGAGTATGTCAATGTTTATTTTAATAGACTATTATTTTCCTTATAAATTTATGTGTTCTATATTTCATTTACATAATATAAATTAAATGTTTGACTAGTCATACATACAATGACTTCTGTACATGATGATGTTACCAATCCCTGGGAATAATATGTAGTTGACATTGAAACTATAGATTTATTATGGGATCAATAACATATTGATGAAAAAAGAACATCGTAGAATCACTATGTTAAATAAAATTATCAATGTAATAAGAAAGGGTATAAAATTTGAGGATTTCAGTAATCAATGCGACAAAACCAATGAACTTAATAAGTCAATGTTCATTAGTTATGTTGGGGTCACAATGATTATTAATGTTCTAATTGATATTGTCACAAACCAGGCTGGGTCGCCATCTGACCCGATGCCCAACCCGATTCATGACATGGCCCAAAGAGCATTCCCGATCCCCACGGGATGGCACAAGTGCCCGGGTATCAAAACTAAATCATGGGAATGATTTACCCGAAACAGTAAACACAAATCAACTGATAAGACAAATAAAATGAAATTGGAAATAGACAACCAAACAGGGCCTTAAACTAAAAACAAGTTTATAGGTTTACAAATTTAACCAGCATAAAAAAAATGACACAAAAAAACTAAAAATCTAACTCAAACCTCCAAGAAACAAGAGAGGCGCAACATCCACACACCACAAACACCAACCTAAATGAGAAGACCATCGACGACCAGAACCACCATCACTGACCATGATGTCACAACCTGGAATAAAAAAGAAACAGAATCTACATACACCCAAGGGTGTATGTAGGGTGTGTGATGAAAGCCCAGTAGGATGCCACCGTGAAAAGGTTCCACATATAATTATTAAAATACAAATACATTTTCAATTTAACAGAATAAAAATAAATAAGTGCTTAAATAATTTTAATGAAAACAGTTTTCTTCTTTTTTTAAGGAAAAACTTCTATAAAAGGAAAATAACTTAAATTAACTTACACACACATGAACATACACATGCACGCACACACCCACCCACACACACACCCACACACACACACACACACACTTTCTTGGTAACCCCAATGTCACACTGTGTGCCGACGGTAAGCAGAAGGCAAAAGAAGATCACAATACATGGGAGAGGCCCTAAAGATACTAGTGAGAAGTGGGACCCTAGAACCTCGTGTCTCGGTGAACAATGGTACAGGAATACAAAAATATAAGTTCTTGTGCACGAACCACTAGTAGGGAAAAACATACATAACCTAGTGGTCTCCAACATCATCCAAAAGTTTAGTTAGTGTTTTAGTCGTCAATCTAGCTAAGTGAAACCAAGCCGAAGGCACTTCCGAATCACTTGCTCACTAGTCCTAGTCCACCCACCTAGTACCCAGGATTCCTGTTTGTGTTCAAGTAGTTCAGAGTTCATGTTTTATGCCATAATCACATACTCAAACCAAGAAAGACATCACGCACACCAAAACCACCATTTTCACACACAAAATCCATTTGAAATAATATATACACTAAAATATTTCAAAACTCAATCTGTATTTCTTACACAACCAATTAAGAAAACTTTGAATCCTTAATAACTATTTAATAAAACATTTAAGTTTTTTAATAAAAAAATTTGAATAGAAGAGCATGAATTTACACACAAAACCAACCCAACCCTCTTTCATAACCAAACACACACAACGCCACATCAAGAGTTCAATGCACACCACTTACACCAATTAAAAAAAACTCTTTGAGTAGTTTAACACAAGTTTTAACAAACGATGCAATAATTTTTTCACTAATGATAAATTTGGTTTTATTTAAAATTATACTTTAGAACCAAACACACGATGTAATCTTATCAAAACATGATTTTCACCACAAATATCATTTAATTAAAAATTTCACAATTTATAAAACACTAAAAAAACTAGCTTGACATGGGTTTCCAAAAAATCACACTAATATCACATAAACACATTAATAACAAATCAATGCATATGAGATCTCAAGAGAATAAAATAAAACCACTTCGCACCATGCAAACTAAGTAAATAATATGCTAAATTAATTAAAGCTGCAAATAAATTCATCAAACAATAATTATGAGCGGAACCACCTACCTTTGACACTAAAATTCCCACAAATGGGTGAAAAACTCCAATCACACCACGAACACACCGCACAAAGATAAATTGAACCATAAAATAAGAATTCAAACCAAAATGAACCAAAATCGAACCCTAAATTGGACCACAAACCGGCTAAAAAAAATCTAACTCAAAAAGAGAAAATAAAATAAAATGAAGAAGGGGGGATTAACCAAGGGAGGTCAGACCGCCAGAAGTGGTTCGGCCGGGAGGCTGGCCATGGGTAAAACAGGGCACGATGCAAGGGGGCCGACGACTGGGGTTCGTCGGAGGTGTGTCCAACACCGGAGCAGGCTGGACGCGGGAGGAGGCTGAGGGAGGTAGGGTGCAGGGTCTTGGGAGAGCACACAACACGGGTGGCCGGGTGGGGTTGTGGGCGGTGCAAGGAGGCATGGTCGGGAAATTTCGGGCCGGTCCGGAGGATGGCGCGAGCGAGGGTAGGAGGGGGGTGTGGCATGCTCTAGTTGGGGTGAAGGGGATCCAATGAGCTGGTAAGGAGGAAGAGTGGCCAAGGGGGTGCAGCAGAGGGAGATATGACACGTAGGGTTTTGGGGGAGGGAGTTCAGCGCGACGGGATGAGGGGAGAAGGGAAAGTGGGGTGCGACGAGTTAGAGAGAAAGTGAGGAAGAGGGGAGAAAAACAAAATAAAAAAAAGAAATAAGTGAAAATAAAAGGAAATAAGAGAGAATAAGAAAGAAAAAAAATGAATAAAACCCCCCAAAAAAACTAAACAACTTAAACATAATAATAAAACTAGTTATTAATAATAATATAAACAACAATATTTCTAATAATAATAATAATAATAACAATAATAAAGAAAATAACTTCAGTATTGACACTAATATTAATAATATTAATACTCAATAATAATTAACAATATACTCAATTAATAATAATATTATTATCAGTAAAACAATTCATCAAATTTTATCACATTAAATTTTATTTATTTATAATCAATTCATTTTATTTAATTAAATGTACATTGGCAGGTCACCCGGTGGACCAGGCAAGGCCACACGGCTTCGACCGTGTTGCTCTCGATGCAACCAAGAGAGAAACATTCATTTCTAAGTAAGAGCTCAGAAATTTTAAGTCGAGCCTCGACCCGAACTATCCGATGCCTAATAAAAATAATAAAATAAATATAATAAAAAGGTCGGGTGTGAAAATTCTCCCCACAATAAAACTTTCCGTCCCCAAAAAGCCCTAACTAAGGCTGAACCCCAAAGCATAAAACTACACTCCCTTAAGGTTCAAAGGGGATCCCCACAAAAATCAAGCAAAGAGAGGAGAAAGCATTGTGTTCAGAGAAAGTGACTCAAATGACAACCTCAAGAAACACATAAAAAGACTTGTTGATGTGTGTTTCCCACCCCAAAGAGCTAGAATGCCTCCAGTTGACTGATCCAAGAAAGAGAATCTCTCACCTGTGGAAACAAACCTCACAAACCAAAACACCTCAAGAATCATTGAACGAAAAACACACCACTTTATTGGAACGAAGAAACAAGACCAACCCACATCCAAAGAATACTCCAATAACCTACCATTGAACCATCTCTAGGAACAAAACTGAATGGTCCAACATGGGAAATCCCGATGGGGATCCCCACCATTAAAAACTTTCGAACACTCAAGATGAGATGAGAAAAACAACACGAGGAGGCCATGGCAGACTCCCCACCAATAAGAACCTACTATCACCCAAGACGGGGTTGGAAAATCGACACGGGGTGGTCAGAACGGACTCCACACCATTAAAGAAAAGTCCAACATCAATTCATTATAGTGAGATTTGTGTGAGACCCAATGTTTTTTTCCCCGCCATTGGAACTAACAGCATATACAAAATATTAGAAATTTTCTAACGGGGACTAAGCACCCCACCACAAGGGGTGCGGAGGGTCGGGCCTAACTATCGGGCGTCAAACCCACAACCCAAGACAAACCAACATCTTCACATCCCTAGACGAGCGCCATTCCAATTTGAGTCCAACTTACCCAACATATCCCATAAGGACCACTAAAGATGATTAAATTTGGTGGGATGAAACCCTCGAGACTTTAAGATAATGAGATGACCATGCCTCCTTATAGCCACATGAAGCCTCACACACCCAAACGAGTCGTTCAGAATGGAACAACCACAGAAAACAATTTAAATTGACTTCACCTTCATTACCGATGATAGAGATAACACCAGGGTCTCATACAATCCCAGGGTTCTTGACAACACGCCAGGTTCACTCCGAGGCCTATGGCTGGAGCCCTGATGTTTGAAGCATCTCCTGCCTCGCAGTTAGGTATTGAAGACTCCTGAACGGAGCTTCTCCTTTTGGTGTCACACGCAACCACACTACAATTGAGGAAACACCAGAAACCACAACACATTAAGACATCCAACTAATCATACACGGAACATTCACCAACACAAGAGATGAAATGGTGCATGCGCATCACCCTTTGTCACACTGAATGAGAACACGACACCACAAATCATCACATGAACATAACCATTGCGGTAGAGAGGAACATTATATAGAGAGGTACTTCAAACTGAGTCTTAAACAACACATGATTCTTGCAATCGACTGTAGCATCCCCATGTGACTAGGTCTTCCACACTAGTGGTCTAACATAGACCCTTTCTTAAACTAAACCAATAAAGGACCAATGGACATTTAGAATAGTGGTCACTACCGACCACTCCAGGATGCTTCCACCTTTCCCCCACTGGAATCTCCTTCACTGTTTCCAAATAGAACACTCAAATTAGTGAGGTCAAACTTTACCCTTGACTATCAAAGAAAACTCACACTGTAAGGCGTCACCAAACATGACCCTTGCAACCAATAAAAGCACTACAAATCCCTTCAAGACACTGGTCAACACTGATAATTCTGAACCGCCTTCACCCTTACCCGCTGGAATTCCTTTTTCCATTTCCAGGGGGAACCTTCAGACACAACGATGTCAAACCTCATACCCGACGAATCAAACAACTCAAAAGACCAAAACTCCCTTCAACTCCCCCCTGCATCTGTCATCCCACTACGAGAGGATCTGTTTAGTTGAAAAAAGGGAGAGGTGGGTTCAATTCTAGAATTCAAGAAGAGATTCCTATTATCAACTGGAGGGTCGGCCAATGATGATTTTCCTTTGGCCACACATCAATCACATGTCAACGCTTTATGGGGGGGCATACACTAGTTAAGAAAGAAAACCATGGACCCAACCAAACTGGTCCAAAGGTCAATACTTACCCCAAGAGAACACCAAACGTGTAGGAGGAACCACTGCAAGGGCTCCCTGATGTACTTTTCAAAAGAATTCACCAACTACACACTTATATACCAACTTACAAATAAAAATTCAAACTCGAACACAATTCAATCAAAAAAGGATTATCAACCCAAAATATCTCACATCCAACATGTCAAAATCACAAGGACACACCATGAAATTGCCGGTTACTAAAACACCAAATTTTCATTTAACAAAACATTTTGAAAAATAAGCAAAACTTGTGGGTTGCACAAACACTAATGGTGTCCCATGGGTCTCGCACATGCACATTCCTGTGCCACCCAGAACCCACCTCATATCCATCCAGGCACTCATCCGCTCATGTCATTACCACTTTCTCTTTCCATATAAACTCATGCATGTGGTTGCCCACGAGAACACCAAGGATCAAAACCAAACCTTTCCATTTTCCAAAACCAAAACATCCAACCCACACTTTTCAAACCTCATACCTCATTTTATTTTTAAAGTGATTTATTTCAAAACATTTTCCAAAACATTTTCCAAGACCAAATCATTTTTACTTAAAAACCAAATGTCCAAAATTCCAAAACAAAGAAACGAAGAACGGTGCAAGAGAAAACTAGTGTCAGCGGGTGACTGGAACATATGGTTGGCGGCCATATGCCAATCATGACACTGCCACAGAGGGTATTCTAGGACAGTATCCCCGACTCTACATGGCTTGCCAGACCCTGAGAGCTCACTGGGACCACTAACTCTACTCCCTTTTCATTTCCCCTAGACAAGATTAACCGTAAGGACCAAAGACTCAAACAGACCTCAACTTACGTTGGTAACTCAAATCCCGCCATGAGGTGTGCTAGATAGGCACCTTGATCGTAGCTAGAACGCCTAGTTCTGAAAACTTAACTCCAGTATACTATGACTCTATCCCAAAAGAACACGACCCAAGAGAGAAAACCTTCTACTCTGATACCATTTTGTCACGAACCAGGCCGGGTCGCCATCCGACCCAATGCCCAACCTGATTTGTGACATGGACTGAAGAGCATTCCCGATCCCCACAGGCTGGAACAAGTTCCCGGGTATCAAAACTAACTCATGAGAATGATTTACCCGAAACAGTAAACACAAAGTAACTGATAAGACAAATAAACTGAAACTAAAAATAGACAACCAAACATGGCCTTAAACTAAAAAAAAGTTTAGAGGTTTACAAATTAAACCAACATAAAAAAAATGACATCAAAAGAAAATAAAAATCTAACTCAAACCTCCAAGCAACAGGAGAGGTGCAACATCCACATGCCACAAACACCAACCTGCACGAGAAGACCATCGACGACCAGAACCACCATTGCTGAGCATGATGTCACAACATGGAATACACAAGAAACAGAATCTACATAAACCTATGTATGGTGTGAGCTGAAAGCCCAGTAGGATGCCACCATGAAAAGGTTCCACGCATAATTATTAAAAGACAAATACATTTGAAATTTAACGAAATTAAAATAAATATGTTCTTAAAGAATTTTAATGAAAACAGTTTTCTTATTTTTTTTAATGAAAAACTTCTCTAAAAGGAAAACAACTTAAATTAACTTACACACACATGCACAGGCACATGTACGCACGCACACACACACACACACACACACACACACACTTTCTTGGTAACCCCAACGTCACACCATGTACCAATGGTGAGCAGAAGGCAAAATAAGAGCACAATACATGGGAGAGGTCCTAAAGATACTAGCGAGAAGTGGGATCCTAGAACCTCGTGTCTTGGTGAAAAATGGTACAGGAACACAACAATATACATTATCGTGCACAAGCCACTAGTAAGGCAACACATACATAACCTAGTGGTCTCCAACATCATCCAAAAGATTAGTTAGTGTTGTAGTCGTCAATCCAGCTAAGTGAAACCGGGCTGAATCCACTTCCGAATCACTAGTGCACTAGTCCTAGTTCACCCACCTAGTACCCATGCTTCCCATTTGTGCTCAAGTAGTTCAGAGTTCAAGTTTTATTCCATAATCACATACTCAAACAAAGCAATACACCACACACACAAAAACCACCATTTGCACACACAAAAGCCATTTGAAATAATATGCACACTAAAATATTTCAAAACTAAATATGCATTTCTTACACAACCAGTTAAAACAACTTTTCATCCTTAATAACTATTTAATAAAACATTTAAGATTTTTAATAAACAAATTTTGAAGAGCAAAGCAAGAATTTACACACAAAACCAACCCAACCCTCTTTCGTAACCAAACACACACAACGCCACATCAAGAGTTCAATCCACACCACTTACACCAATTAAAAAAAACTATTTGAGTAGTTTAACATAAGCATTAACAAATGATGCAATAATGTTTTCACTAACAATAAATTTGGTTTTATTTAAAATGCTACTTTAGAACAAAAAAACGACGTAATCTTATCAAAACATGATTTGCACCAAAAATATCATTTAATTCAAAATTTCACAATTTATAAAACACTACAAAACTAGCTTGAAACAGGTTTCCAGAAAATCACAATAATATCACATAAACACATTAATAACAAATCAATGCATATGAGATCTCAAGAGAATAAAATAAAACCACTTCACACCATGCAAACTAACTAAATAATTCACTGAATTAATTAAACAGGCAAATAAATTCATCAAACAATAATTATGAGCAGAACCACCTACCGTTGACACTGAAATTACCAAAAATGGTTGCGAAACTCCAATCTCCCCATGAAAACACTGCACAAAGATCAATTGAACCCTAAAACTATAATTAGATCCAAAATGAACCAAAATAAAACATTAAATTGGACCATAAACCTGTTGGGAAAAAAATCTAACTCAAAAAGAGAAAAGAAAATAAAATGAAGAAGGGGGGCTTAACCAAGGGAGGTCGGACGGCCAGAAGTGGGTCAGCCGGGAGGCTGGCCATGGGGAAAACACGACATGATGCAAGGGGGGCCAGTGGCTGGGGTTCATCGGAGGGGTGTGTGGGGCCAAAGCAGGCTGGACGCGGGAGGAGGCCGAGAGAGGTGGGGTGCGGGGTCCTGGGCGAGAGCGCAACGCGAGTGGATGGGTGGGGTTGCAGGTGGTGCAAGGAGGCCTGGCCGGGAAATTGTGGGCCAGTCCGGAGGATGGCGCGAGCGAGTGATGGAGGGGGGTGGCACACTCCAGTTGGGGTGAAGGGGATCTGACGAGCTGGGAAGGAGGGCGAGTGGCCAAGGGGGTGCAGTAGAGAGAGATGCACCACGTATGGTTTTGGGGGAGGGAGTTCAGCGCGACGGGATGAGGGGAGTAGGGAAAGTGGGATGCGATGGGTTGGAGAGAAATTGAGGAAGAGGGAAGAAAATAAAAATAAAAAAAAGAAATAAGAGAAAAGAAAAGGAAAGAAGAGAGAATAAGAAATGGAAAAAAAGAATAAAACCCCAAAAAAAAACTAAACAACTTAAACATAATAATAAAACTAGTTAGTAATAATAATATAAACAAAAATATTTCTAATAATAATAATAAAGAAAATAAATTCAGTATCGAAACTAATATTAATAATATTAATACTCAATAATAATTAACAATATACTCAATTAATAATATTATTATTATCAGTAAAACAATTCATCAAATTTTATCACATTAAATTTCATTTATTTACCATCAAGTCATTTTATTTAATTAATTGGACATTGGAAGGTCACCCGGTGGACCAGGAGAGGCCGTGTGGCTTCGACCACGATGCGCTGGATGCAACCAAGAGCAAAACATTTGTTTCTAAGTAAGAGCTCAGAAATTTTAAGTTGGTCCTCAACCCGAACTATCTGATTCCCAATAAAAATAATAAAATAAATAATATAAAAAGGTCGGGTGTGATAGATATAGATATATGACACCATGTCCATCCTATAATTAAGGTAATCCTTTGGGAATGTATTAAGGCAATGTTATGATATAAATTATCTATTTTACTAAAACATTATATAATTAAATGTTTATTTAATTTTCATTTTTTATTATAGATTTTGTTTATTTTTAATGATATCTATAAGAAATATTCCTTAATGGTCAATGTAAAACCCCATAGAGGCTTATAGACACTTATTAAAAAGATTCATCTTTGGGATGCTAAGGGTAAAGTAAATCCCCACCCACAAGTTATGTATACACACATTATAAAACATGATATATAGAAATATTTCATCATTCATCATAATGAGAAATCATTTTAGGTGAATTTTATTAGATAATATATTTTTTAAATTATTTATTTTATCTAATTTGTTTCAAAATTTTAATTTATGAAACATCAAAGGAGTTATAAAAATAAATAATGTGCATCAAAAATAATATAACTCTATTGAAATGTAAGGATGTGATATGATTCACTACAAAATAAATGGTTAAATATTTTAAATATATAATATTTTTTTTTGATATTAAATAAAATATTTCCTTTTTCTTATTTGAATATTTATGAATCAAAATCTGAAGCCGCTTCCATCCCATGTTTGGTGCTATATATGGAGACCTGTGTAAATAAAGTGGGTAAACTATTAGATAAAAATACATGAGCATTACGGGAATCATGTTTAAGTATGAAATAACAACAATTCATTATTATTTATAATAGTATAAACAAAAAAATATATTTTTATAATAATATATTTTTTATAAAGCTTAGTCATTAGAATTATCAACGACTGTACCTGAAGAAAAACTACTTTCAATAGCATTAAAGAATATAAAAAAATATGTCCATGTTAGAGGTGTGGGTTTTAAAGTGTTACCTCGAATATATTTTGAGAAGAAGAAGGTGGAAGAAGATAAATATCATATTATTAAATGAATGTAGGAAAAAAATTAGATGTTTTACAAGATATTATTATATGATCTTGTTTGACAGAATGATATATTTAAATGGATCAATTAAAAATGATAGTGGAACAAAGATCAACACATGCAGATCCAATTGACCCCCTAGATTTGAGGCTATCCATTCCCCTCAACTAAATACCTTACCTAAGGTAATCCTTTTTTTCATTACTCTTTCTCTTAAATAGAAATCAAACAACTTCTGATAACTTTATATTACTAAAATTATATAGGATGAAGTTGTATGTGATTTATATCTATCAACACACACCCAACACCTTGTTGAGAGTGGTATGGCCCATAATATACCAAGAGATATTCTATAAAAAAATAACTCCCTAAAGAAAACATGATAGTGGGGATTGAATTAGATCAAGAGTTAGGCAATGAGTTTGCTATTATACTTGTTTTTTTGGATATTAGAACGGTCAATGATGCTATTGTAACTTTCATTGCATGCCTATATAATCTTATAAAGAAACATGAGGTATTCCCTTAACATTTTCTTAATTGAAAAACCTTTAATAGTTGATGAAAAAAGTTCTAAAATGAGGTATGATATTAAATATGTATAAAAAAATTGGAAAATGGAAGGCCTAATAATGAAAATCCATTGAATCGACCAAGAAATCAAAATGATCTTGTGAGATTACCTTCTTTCTGCTAGTTTAAATGCCTAATTTATTAACATTAAAAGTTCATGTATACACCACATTCAAAGATATAAATTTTCCATACATTTTATATGATGAAGAAATATTTGGAGTTTCTATTATAGATGTAGTAGGTATGGAGATTATAAATGATATTATTAAGTTTCAATAGTTGGGGGTCTCAATTGTGAATACATACATGAGGTACATTTTCATAATTGATCTATCCAAAAATTTATCTAATATTTTCATTATAATTAATGGGTATTCATATTTTCTATAGGTGTGTATAACTGTACTATATAAAGGGAAAACCCTATGAATAAATATTTGGACTCAGTAGTCCTAGTATAATTTCTACACATCTATATGCTATGGATTTAAAAGAAAATTATAGGAGAAAAGGTAAACCATGTCATGTGTTTGGGAAGAAAATATAAAATGAAATTATCTTCTTGATACATACACTATAGGGGTAAAAGACTACAATTTAATCATATAATATATATATATATATATATATATATCTTTCATTACTTATTTTTTTTCATTTTTTAGGAAGTACTGGATGATGATCACAATCAATTTGGATACCCTAAATATTTATTTTTTGGATCTAATTCATGAATTTCAATCAATCCAACCACACATTATGACTATCGTGAATATATAATGCACTAAAATAAAAATAAAAATTATATAAAATTAGAACTATATGTTTTAGTTTTTGTTTTAATGAGAATTTTGTTATGATAGGGTGATATGAAAATATAGGCCGAATCTTTTTTTTTGGCTAGTGACTAAACATAAGAAGCTAGTTGACTTCTTCAAATGAAAATATATTAAGGTATATATAATAATATTTAATTATCAAAACATATTTCAAAATAATTTAATGATTTTTTCAATGTTTCTACAGTGTCCAAAAAAAGACAATGACAATGATTAATGATATTACATTTGAAAATTTATGAAAGATATCGTATACCATAAAAATTCTAGCATCACAAAATAGGTAGTTGATTAAGGTAATTAAAATTTCATTAATTTTTTTTTAAATTGTTTGTTTCTATATAATTTATTATTAATATAAATATTTTCAAAAATATATATAATCAATAGAAGAAGCAAATTTGTTTAGAGAGGATTAGGTAGAGTTTATGGTGTCATAATATTTTTTAATATCAAATTTAGTTTATTATCAATTATGTTTGTTATTTAGTATGGGTTATGGACTTAGAGATACATTTGGGATATAAAGAATTAGTATAATAATCCTTATATATTATTTTTGACTTGTTTCTTAAGAAGTAGTATAATGGAGGGTTATACTCTATAGATTCTGGAAATGTTAGTAACATGTCCAAAGCCGCTTGTTCTTGTGAGAGATTGGACTTGAAGGATGAAACTGGAATAATGGAGATAGAGAAATGAGTCAAGAATGTATACATACATCATAAAAAGGTGACTTATAACTAATTATTTAGATATTTTCACATCATTTTATCAACTTTTTAAATTTATTTTCCTTCTAATTTTTATTATATAATTATTTAGTGTTTTTTCAAAGATCTATTAGAAAGTCATACTTTTCTTTCAACTATCTCCAGTAAGCTAGAAAATAGAGAACATGTACCTTTATAATGGGAGAGGGAACCACATGTTTCATAAAAATTAAAGTGAATCATGAGGATTCATCTATAAAATATATGATCACACTAATTTTCTTAAATTCATTTTTGAACGAGTCTCTACAGTTCAAATATAATCTATCATCTACCGAGGGAATTTTCTTGATTTGAATCCAAAATTTGACTTACCAAAATATTTTTTATGAATATTTTCATCAATTGTGTAGGAATCAACTACACCTCAATCATAGACACCTTAATATGATACAAAAAATTCTTATTATGACTCAATGTGTATATTTTTAGTTTGTAATTTAAATTTTAGTTAAAAAAACATATCACTTACTTAAAAATGAGAAAACACCTGCATTTCATTTTGATAATTTAGTACCATAATCCATAAGTAATTTGTGACATGTATTAATCGAATGATCATCAATCCTATACATGTTGTGGTCGGTATGACTCAAGTACACATTTTTAATAAAAAAGTTTCATTTTAGTTTAAAAAAGGTATTATATATCCTGAACTGATAAAACGAGTTTGGATTATTTTAATACTTTAGAATAAAAACCAATAATTAATTTATAACATTTTGGAATTGACTGCACATCAATCTGACACATGATGCGGTCAGTATGGCACAAAGTCTATGTTTTTAATATAAAAGTGTCATTTTAGCTTAAAAGATATCTTACATAGACAAAAACAATCAAAAAACCTCATATTGTTTTCAAACATTATGATAATTATCCATAATTAATTTTTATTTTGTATGAATCGACCAAATTTCAATTTGACATACAATGTGGTAGTTATGAATCAAAGTATGTGTTTTCAATATAGAAGTGTCATATTAGTTTAAAACGTGTATCACATATCCAAAACAAATAAAAAGATCTCTAATTATTTTTTATTTTTTTTAAATTATCCATAATTTTTTTTATTTAGTAATCGACAACATGTCAATCCGACATGCGATGTGGTCGGTATGACTCAAAGTGCATGTTTTCAATAAAAAAATGTAATTTTAGCTTGAAATTAACATCACATTGAAAAAACCAAGAAAACAGATGTGTATTATTTTCAAACATTATGAAAATTATTGATAATTAATTGGTGAAATATAGAAGTCGACTACATTTCAATCCTATAGATGATGTGATGGGTATGACTCGAAGTTCATGTTTTTAATATAAAATTTTAATTTTAGTTTAAAACATATATAACATAACCAAAATAATGAAAATGATCTTGGAATGTTTTAAAACATTAGTAAATTGACACATAATTTATTTCGGACATGTAGGAATCAACTACACATTAATTTGACACATGATGTGGTCAGTATGACACATAGTGAATGTTTTCAATATAAGTTCCATTTTTGTTTATGAAGCACATCACATAGCCAAAACATAGAAAATGAGCTCATATTATATTCAAAATTTATTATAGTTATATATAATTCATTTTTTACATGATGCAATTTACTGTACATCAATCCAATAGATTATTTGGTTGGTATGACTTGAAGTCAATGTTTCCAATATAAAAGTGTCATTTTAGTTTAAAATGCATATCACATAGAAAAAAAGATTTTATGGTTTTTTGAAAATTATAAAAACTATTAATAATTCATTTATTATGTGGAGGAATCTACCACACATCAATCCAATAGAAGATGTGGCCGGTATGACTTGAAGTGCATGTTTTCAATATAAATTTCATTTTATTTCAAAATGAACATCACATAACCAAAACTAAGAAAAATGAATCGTCTTATTTTTATACATTATGATAGTGATCCATAATTCATTTGTGACATGTAGAAATATTTTTTACATCAATCTGACAAATAATATGGTTGATATGACTTGGAGTTTTTATTTTTAATATAAATGTGTCATTTTAGTTTAAAACATGTATCACATATCAAAAATTGAGAAAACGAGCTTGGATTATTTTCAAACATTAGGAAAATAATCCACAATTAATTTTTTATTTGTAGGAATCAACTGAATGTTAATACGACACACATTGTGGGTGATATAACTCTAAGTGAATGTTTTCTACATAAGTACCATTTTAGTTTAAAATGTTCATCACAGAGCCAACAAAAGAAAGTAGGGTCAGATTATTTTAAAAATTTTGTATAGTGATCCATATTTCATTTGTGACCTGTATTAATGAACCTCATATCAATCCAAAAAACGATGTTGTCGGTATTACTTGAAGTGGATGTTTTCAATATAAAAGTATTATTTTAGTTTAAAACACGTATAAAATAGCCAAAACTAAAAAAAAGATTTTATTGTTTTAAAATTTTAGGAAAATGATCCATAATTAATTTGTGACATGTAGGATTCAACCAAACTTCAATCTGACACATGATATGGTCGGTATGACTTGAAGTTCACGTTTTCAATATAAGAACCATTTTAGTTTAAAACATGCATCACATATCCAAAATTAATAAAAAAAATATTTGATTATTTTAAAAGAATAGGATAGTGATCCATTATTCATTTTTGACAAGTAGGAATTGACTGAATGTTAATACAATAGATTATGTGGCCGATATGAATTAAAGTGCGTGTTCTAAATAAAAAAGTGTAATTTTAGTTTAAAACATGAATCACATAGACAAAACCAAAAAATAAGATCATATTATTTTAAAACATTTGTAAAATGATCCATAATTCATTTTTGACATGTAGAAATCAATCGAACATAAATCTGGAACATCATGTGGTGGGTATGACTCAAAGTGCATGTTTTCAAAAATAAGTCCCATTTTAGTTTAAAACACACATCACATAGCCAAAAATAAAAATAAAACATGCATGGATTATTTTAAAACTATATGATAGAGGTCAATAATTGATTTTTAACATGTAGGAATTGGAAAAATTTCAATATTATAGATGATATGGTTGATATGACTTGAATTCCATGATATGAATATAAACATGTCATTTTAGTTGAAAACACTCATCACATAGACAAAACTAAGAAAACAAACTCATATTTTTTTCACAGTTTAGTAAAATGATCAATAATTAATTTCAAATCCGTAGAAATCAATGAAACATAAATCCTAAACTCTATTAAATAATAATATCATTGATATATATAGTAATTAATAATATAATATTTCATATGTGGATTATATAACATTAAAATTATATTTTTTTATTTACTGTTACTAAAATAAACATTGGTTTTTTGATTAATTGTAAATACAAAATCAATTTAAATAATTTAGTTAGTAAATTTAGAATTGAAATAATAATATAATTTTATATTTTTATTCCCATTCAGTTTATTATATTTTTTTATTCCTTTTTATGTATTTTGATTGTGATTGTTTTTACAGGGCTGCTGCATGGCATCTATAGGGATTCAACTGTATAGAAGATAAAGTAGTCTTTATCTGTGCTAACAAAATGTATAGATAAAGGCACCATTTATTAGTTGTTTTTTATCAGTGCTGATAAAGGGAATTTTTATTAGTTCTATTTTTAGCACTGATAAAGGCTAAGGGCTTTTAATATTTCTTAGGTTGTCAATGTTTTTTAATGCTGAAAAATCTATTTTTAAGCACTTTTAAAAGTGAAATTTGTAGTAGTGGTCATTAAATTAACATAATAAGATATAATTATATGGAATATATTTATTTTATTTAGTTATCATGGTTATATAATATTTTAATTGGTTGGAAGAATAAATAAAATGAAAAAACATTGTTAAATATTATACCTCTTCTTTAGGGAACCCATTTAAGCTAACAACTAAAGCCTTCATATGAGGGTTTACTAATCAAGGTAAGTCCTCTAGGATGCAGATACAAATGTAAGTAATATATTTGGGTAGTTAGTGGAAAAAAAAGGTTTAGTAAGTTTGAAGAGGGGAGGAGAGGGGGTGCCCTTCTATAAGTGGGGATGAGGACACACTTGTAATTTTTGAAAAGAAAAATGTGTATCCATGTTTTAAACATTCAAAAAGGAAAAATGGTTTATTATCAAAATTTAGATGATATATGACCCAAATATGGCTATAAAATATGAATTCTATAAGTTTTTAGGTCCTTTAACTCTTATATTTTTAGTTTAACCACCAGTAAACCTACTTTAACTATATCCTTGGTAATTAACTTTTACTATTTTTACTATTAATTTTGATAAAAAATTATTTTAAAACTATTATATAATATTAATTATTATGATTCAAAATATGGAATCCATTTTTTAAAATTTTATTCACATAGTTGGAAAATTCTTATCTAAAATTAATCCTGTAGACGTGCTAAAAAACGGGTTTCCAAAGAGAAAATTTTCATAAATAGTGAATGTTTTAATATCAAGAGTAAATATGAATTTGATTACACTGAAATAAACTAGTTTAATTATAAAATTATTTAAATAATTTTAATTGTAAAATATTTTTAATAAATTTTGAACATTTTATGTTATTTAAACAAAAATGTAGTTTTTAATAAAAATCAATATTTTTTCATTATTCACTACAAAATTAGTTATTTCAAAAAATAATAAAAAATTCAGCTTAATCTATTTTTTACAATTTTTATTAAAAAATTGTGTTAATTTCTCTAAATACATTTTTCAAAAGTGAAAAAAGTTATTTTATTATTTTTTGACAAAAAAAAAACGATAAAATCATATTTTGAGAAAAAAGTTTTTTCAAAGCATATAAAGAATTTACTAATAATGAAGTACTTATTTATAAATATATTTTATTTATCTAATGAATTTATACTGAATTTTAAAAAATTTAATTCTTATTCATACCTCTACATTTAATGGCTTGGTTGTAATGGTTAAGTTTAAATAACAATATTAATAGTATATTGCATTTCATTAAAACTAGCTGTTTCATGTAATTAAATCTATCAAAAATATTAAGTTATTTGAATTTTTTTTCATAAAAATAGAAGGTGTTACCTTATAACCCCTTTAAAATGAATTTCAACCAAAAAATTCCATCACTTTGGTACACCAAAATAAGGATACATTTACCTCATTACATCATCTGGTTCCCACATGGCTTTCTCAAGCAAGTGGTTTCATCACAAAACTTTTACTAGGTGAGTGGTATTTTTTTGTAACACTTTATATATACAATATAAAATCTCCACCAATTGTTACTCATATGAAATATAATGTTTTAGTGGTGTGAACTATGGGTTCAATACATGTGAAGGATCAGGTTCATACTTCCTGAAGAGAAATACACGGAACACATTGTGAATCTAAGAGAGATTATGTGGAAGCACAAAGGGATAAGATAAAATACTGATATGATCATGAATTTCAAAGGGATTGATATACCTAGGTTTTAGTTTTACCTTGCTTCCAAATCTCATTACCTTATTCTATGGAAATATTCTTAGAACACCTTTTCACCAACTTCAAATTCCAGATCACACCGATGATTATTAGCATAACTCTTCTTTTAAAATTGTGCTACCCTTATATGTTTATGAATTAATATAACATTATCTACCATTTATTCAGCTATCTCAGGTCCCAATAGATTTGTTTATCCAACTTCATCCTAGTACATTATATCTCTATACTTCCTTTAATAGTAGAATTTATAAGAAGCTATCTGAATGCTCGAGTGAAAGCTATTATTATAATAAAACTCAAATAGAAAAAGGTGTTGATCCCAACCACTATTTAAATTCATAGATCAAGATATCAAAATATCTTATAGGATTTTAATGGTTACATCAGATTGACCATCATTTTTGAGGATGATATGTTGGGATGAAACACAAATCCATATCAAGAGATTGTTGAAGACATTTCCAAAACATCGAGGTAAACCTAGGATCCTGATTAAATACAATTAAATGTGATACTCCATGAACCCTTACCACCTTCTTAATTCATATTATGGAAATATGACCTAGAGATAACCCTTATCTAATAGTGATGATTTATGTTTACATTATTAGGTGATCGAATATAACCCATACATCATTATTCCCTTTAGATGTTTTGGGGAGTCCAATGGAAAAATACATGGTGATGTTTTCCCCTTTCCATTCTAGTATAGGTAATCATTGTAACATTGCCTAATAATTTCCCTCTCATCTTAGACTCGATGAAATACAAATAACCAAGATGAAAAATCTTTAATGTCTCTCTTCATGAAATCCCACCAGAAATACTCATTGAAATATTTATACATCTTTTTTACTTCTAGGATTAATAGATAATTAAGAACTATGTGATTCCTCTAACATCTTATTCTTAAAAAAATTTATGTATAGGACACATACAAAGTTACTAAAAATTATCATTCCATTATAATTACTGTTAAACTTATGAACATTTCACACCTTCTTCTATAAATCCATATCATCATTCTGAACCTCTTTTATCCTCACATGGATAAATGATTGAACACTTATTTTATAAAGATAGGATTTATCCCCTTCCTTCAAGATTTAAAGATCCATCCTTTTCAAATCCATAAATATTGGATCTTTTATGATCCTTATCATAGATAAGCTTGTATACTCCTTTTGAATCCAAGCATCTACCACATTGTATGCATTCCAATGGTGGTAATGTATTGAGTATTTGTAATATTTAATTAGCTCTAACTATCTTATATTTATTATATTAAATTAATTTTATTTGAGTATGTAATTTAAAATTTAGTTATTGATATATATATCACACATTACTACAAAATGATAATTCCACCATATCTTTTATGAAACAATTACCTAAGCTAACTCTAAAACATTTGTTGGATAATTTCGTTCATGAAACTTATATTGTCACGATACATTAGCTATAACCATGTCATTATACATGATAAATCATAAAAATCCCTTCTTGTATGTATCACTATAAATTAAAAACCATTATCCACTATAGAATAATGTAATAATAAATTCACCGACTAATATTCTCTTCAGTTCCTTGATATTTTTCTCACATTCATCTGTCTAAAGGAACTTGGATCCATTACCAGTTAACTTGTTATGTATATTGGATAGATATGGTAAAACCATTGATAATATCCAACCAAACCAATAAAAATACAAATATTAGCCACTATTTTAGGTCTAGGACAACTTTCAATAGACTCCATCATTGATAGATCTGACGATATACCCTCAGTTGAGATTATATAGCCCCAAAATTAAACCTTTCGTAGCCAAAATTAACACTTTGTAAATTTTTCATATAGTTTCTCCTTACTTAGGGTTTCCATTACAACTCTCAAGGGATATTTACACTATTCCATTCAATTTTAATATATAATAATATCATCTATAAAGAGTACCACAAACTGATCAAGGTAATCTATAAATACTCTATTCATTAGATCCACAAAGATAGTGGGGGAATTAGTAAGGCCAAATGGAATCACTATATAATCCGACTATCTATACCTTGTATAAAATTCTATCTAGAGTATATCATCATTCTTGACCCTCAATTGATGATATCCAGAATAAAGTTAAATCTTGGAAAAGTATTGAGCTCTACATAGTTGATCAAACAAGTCATCAATACAGGGCAGATGATACTTGTTCTTGATTGTAATATTGTTTAGTTCATGATAATTGACAAAGATTCACATAAATCCATATTTATTTTTAAAAAATAGAACAAATTCACCCTAAGGTTGAACACTTGGCTGAAATAATCCCTTTTCAAGGTTCTCATGGAGTTTCTTCTTCAATTCATATAACTCAACCAGGTCCATTCTATAGGGAGTATTTCAAATATGTGTAACACAAGGTATGAGTTAAAATGAGAAGTCAAATTCATGTTTCAATGGAATAATAGGAAATTGTTTCACAAAGGCATATGAATATCATTGATTTTGAGTTTCTCCCCAATAATCTAAGATAAACGCCCATTTTGTATGTGAATCAAGACCCATACAATGGATGTGATCTCCATTGGATGTTCATATCTATCATCGCACTGATATATGATCATAGGTTGTTTTTGAATATCAAATGTGAATTACCTTCCTTATCAATTGATGTAGTATTTATGCATATTATCCATTCCATTCCTAAGATAATATCAAATTCAAATATATTGAGAATAATGAGGTTTACATGAAGCACATTTCCATAAGCTTCAATCGGAGAAGAATCATAGACATGAGATTGAATGATCACACCATTGTGGTTTTTCACTAATTATTCAACATATAATCATTGGGGAAGAATTTTGATACCCTTATAAAATTATATTTATATAAAAGAGTGGGTAGATCCAGATCCAATTAAGAACTTATAAATTATTGAGTGATAGTAAGTGTACCTCTCACCCAATTATTATTTCAACCCTCATAAAAAATAGTGATAACATGATATTTCCATTTGTATATTAGATTAAAAGGTTTCTGAAGTTGATCATTGTCACTAACCTTTAGATTTTGGAACTGATTAGCATAATACACACACTCCATGTATTTTATACACTGATGTGTGAATGATATATTCTATGGAGATTTCTATCTATTCATATAATTATCTAACTTATTACAACAACTTTAGTAATAAATTGATTTATGACCTTCCTTACCACTCTTAAAACATTTACTAGTCCCCAAGATAATTTCCTCCCTATTTACTTCCACACTTTGAGCATAAAGAAAAGTTGGTATTCATATCTCAATGGTTTTTTGGGTTTTATTTGAATTATATCTTTATTTTCTTTTCAAAAACAAGATATTGATGGGTAATTACAATCTTAATATTCACCTTTATAGAATATTTAATGATTTATTCATAGTTAATAAAGTTCCTTATATCCAAATCCTTTTAGAGCCCTGGTTTTAAGCCACTAAAGAATCAATAAACCCTACTATAAAGTTGGATGATAATACTAGAATAATACCTCATAGGTCTTATAAAATTTCGATCATAGGTACCAAGAGATTCATCATCCTTATTCTTTATCTAAAGTAATTCCTTATCCATTTTCCTACAAAAGAATAAAAGGAAAGAACTTATTGAAAAATAATTTCTTAAACTTTAATATCTTGTTATTGTTTTTGGATATTTATAAAACCATATTATTAATAATTATTTGGTTAGGTTTCATTTGGGGTTGATTTGGGTGAAATATTAAATTTTTAAAAAGTTTCTGAGCTTGTGCATATATGGCTCACAGTTTTCTCAAATTGTGCACCCAATTAGTGAAAACCGTGAAAACTGCGGCATTGGGGTTTTATATGGTTGGAACATGGTTTTAAAAGTTGTCCACAACCAATTAGAAACTGTGAAACTTTGAAAATGGGGGCAAAAAATTTGTCTAAATTGTGCAGCTCTACCCATCTAACTGTGGATACATGATTTTTAATCTATAATATTATTTTTAATATTTCTGAAACCAACCTTTTAGACCCCCAACAGACCTGTACGACCCATATAAAGTTTATTCTTTCTTATAGGCTCTTAAGAGAATTATTTGGCTGATTTTAACCCTCCCAAAATAGAATATAATCTAGGATAATGGCATTCGATCCTATCCTTGTTAGTTTCCTTTCCCCATTATCTATCTCCCACTATCCCATATTTCCTTCCTAGGATTTCTTAGATATACATGTTGATTGGTGGATCTAATACCCTTTTTTGGTTCTTAAACCTAGGTTTGATCACCTATTTCTGTTTTCATCATTCTCCATTGAGAAGTCTCGATTAGGGTTCATAGTTTCAAGATCTAGAGATTCCAAGGTAGGTGGTTCCATTGTGATGACCAATTTTTATTAAATATAAATTTATTGATTTAAATTAAATTATTTATTTAAATTTAATTGCTATTATTAATAAAATTTCTTTCAATTGGTTAATTAAAAATAGAATTTCATTTAATTATTGGTTTTTTGGAAATAGAATTTTGGCATGTACTTGGGAAAACCCACAATTCCAATGAATTGGGTTGTGATTGAAAAATTAATGGAAAATTGTGGAAATTTAAATTGTGAAATTGATGAAAATTGTTTTAATAAAATTATTGAAATTAATTTTGGAAATTTTATCATGAAATTTAATTGTTAATTTACTTAAAATTATTATTTGGAAGAAATGTCTTAAAATGATTTTGATAGAAACCTTTGGATTTTATCTTGGAAAAAAGCATATTTTGGTTAAGAACATGTTTTGGTTCTTAAATGGATAATTGGAATTTATGAAAGGGTTGAATGTGATTTAATTTTATTTTAAGGTTATTTAAAATAATTTTCCCAAAATTGAATTATACTAGATCACATGAAATAGTAGGTAGTCAGTGAGTTATTTGGGACAAACATACTAGGATGTGAATTCCCTAGCAATAGATTGATGTTTCACAACTCTAACATGAACATTATTTATCACATCACATTCTTAAGTAAGATGCTAATGATTCCTATCCTTCTAGTGTCAAGGTATGTGTGTACACATTTTAGTTATTATCACATGATTGTGTGAGGATCACATAACTCGGAATAATTGTACCTTTTGGTGAATGACCATGTCACTCACTTGTTTATATTGGAGATATAAATGTATGATAATATTTGTAAACTGTTTTACATGGATTATAATTTATATAAACAATTTTATATAAATTTTTTAATTAATTCATTTTTAAAGTATTTCCATTATTTGAAACGTAAAGTATGATTTTTTAAATGTTATTTTGATATTCCAAACCAGTTTATTTAAAATTAAAATCTTTATTTGGTTAATGAAACGTTGAAATCTATTATAGAGTCCTTGGTGAGACCCTAATGGGATTTTAGCTCACACCCTACATGTGCCTTGGGTGTTTATAGATTATCTCCTTCTTGGTTTTAGCATGGGTAAATCACCACTTGGAGGTGGTTCTAGCCATTGATCCATAGACTTAGAGAGTTATGTCCATTGGGACTTGGGCTATCTATACTATTTTTATAGTACTTTTATATAGTTCATTGGGTTGTTTATACCTGTTTGAATTCCATTATACTTCTCACTGTGGATTTTTTCTTATATTCATACTGTATTGTTTATCTTGATTCCATAATGTTGGTGGTAAATTCATTCCCACTTTCATTTTTTATGATTCCATTTGCTAGTCACTAACCCATTGGGACCTAGACTGCCCTTATTGAAATGTCAGGACCTTCTCAGTTATCAAGTTACTAGAGTACCTAGGCTATTTGATGACAAAGTGGTATCCAAGCTCTAGGTTGAGCTTCTTGCCTTGAAGTCAGTATGCATGGTGTAATCTTTTTAGGACTTAGGAGGTAGTTGTGATTAAATTCTTGGATAAATCTATCCATAATGAACCTTAGTTCACCAATTTTTTTTGGGAAAGTCATATTGAGGATTAGTTCTAGTCTTTTTCTAGATATTGATTTGGATATATTGAAAATCCAAATCATTTTTGTCTCTCTGTTAGGATTTATTTCCCCTTGTTTCTCTATTTTAGTGTTAATATGATGTCTTCTTTGTTGTATTCTGATGTTGTGTAGCATCATGCCTTTGAGAAGAAGTGAAAATCGGATCTAGGAGGAAGTTTCTACTGAACCTCAGTTAGAAAATTATCTTGTGGACTTGAATCCAGTTGAGGTGATTATAAATATTGTCCAAGCTCTAGGACAGGCACTTGCACCAGATCCCCATTAGTTTCATGTTGTGGAACCTTAAAGGGATGTTCTTTGGAATCATTATTAAGAATTCCATTACTAGAATATAACACCATTAAATAGATCAAAATTATCCTCAAGAGGATGAATAATAGTTTAGAAGTTTGGAATGTTTGTTGGGGTTCTTGGACACACCTGATGAAATCATGGTGAAGTGTGCCACCTTCTTTCTTGAAGGACCAAGCAAGAGATGGTGGGACATGATGGTGATAGATAAGAAGCATGAAAAATTATAGTGGAAATACTTCAAGGTTATATTCAATTACTAGTTCTATCTAGAGTCAATGCTATTGGCCAAGGATATGGAGTTTTCAAATCTTGAGCAGGATGACAGGACCTTTAAAGAGTATGAAAACTATTTTACTAATATTTTACAGTTTTCACCTATAATAGTGTCAAATTATAATATGAAGGATCAAATTTTCAAGTTGGGACTACGATATAATATTCCTTCTTAGTTTTTCTTATTAAATATTCCCTCTTATGCCGATATGCTAGATAGAGGACTGATGGTCTAAATAGACATGGATGGAAAGTTAGGGTTGATGGGAGTTTCCTTTTCTCACTGTGGTAGTGTTAATTCCTCTAAGGGAAAGAGGAGGCATGATGATTTTCATGGTGGTTCTCAATAGAAATGTCATTGTAAACTTCCTACAATTCCTGGAAGATAAATATTTATTTTATACCATTGCGGAAATCCTTGGCATTATAAGAGGGCTTTCAATGAGGCACCAAATGTATGAGGTTCTTGTGGATGATTAGGTCACCTATAGAAGTTATTTCACATCTATTCCACTCTGTGTTGTGAAAGAAGATCATCAACACCTCCCAAAACTATAGGGAAAATAGATAATTCATGTACAAAAGGGTTCAAGCAAAAACAATCTGGAATGAATCTTCTTCACATAGTGTAATTGTCTCTAGAGGAATTAGATACAGGTCCATCGATTGTGAGATATACCATTACTATAACTTTATCTTTATTTACTACTCTATTTGATACTAGTGAATCTCATTTATTTATTTCAAAATGTGTTATTAATATTCTTAATCTTCATATGGATCTTTTATTTATGTAATGGATATTACTAAACCCCTTGGAGTGAAGAGAGAGTAGGGTATTTATAGTCCTGCTTGTGTTTTACCTCTGTCATATGTTGAGTTTGTTTGGAGTTTTTTGGTTCTCGACATGAAATTGCTTGATGTCATTTTCAGGATGTATTGTCTCATCACCAATAAAGACTAAATTGATTGTTATCTTTGATAGGTATCCTTACCTACACTCTATGGTGTGTTCCATGTCTTCCAAGGAGAATGATACCTAAGGTCATGTAGAGCCAGACTCTATTATCTAGAGACTAAGAAAGTGATATCTATGTTTTATTTTGATTTGAAGTGGGAATATTTGAGTGGTGATATATCTCTAGTTATCATCAAGTTTCCTAATATTTTCCTTGTAATTTTACTATTTTCTAATGGTTAGAGTGGTTGATTTTTCTATTGATTTAGTGTTTGGTAATAAACCAGTTTCTATTCCCTCTTACAACATGGCACCTGATGAAATGAAAGAGTTGAAGACTGAGTTGGAAGATATTCTTGATAAAGGATTTATATGCGTGAGTGTTTCCCTTTAGTGGTTCTGGTTCTCTTTCCTAATAATGCTAATGGTCCACTTTTCCTTTTTATTGATTATCAAAAACTGAATAAATTTAGGATAAAGAACAAGTATATGTTGCCAAAGATTGATGATCTGTTTTATCAGTTGAAAGGGGAAAAGTAGTTCTTGAAGAGTGATCTTTGATCTGGTTACCATCAGTTGAGGATAAAATAATCCTACATTCCAAAAGCATCCTTTTAGATATGGTATGACCATTATGAGTAACTTTTTATTCCCTTTGGTCTAACTAATTATCCTGCAACCTATATGGATTTAATGATCAAGATTTTCCATGAGCATCTTGATACCTTTATAGTAGTCTTTGTGGATGAAATCATGGTTTAGTCTATGTCTGAGGAGGATCATGTGAGTCATATAAGAACATCTATAGAATTTTTGAGAAATCACAGACTTTATACCAAGATTTATAAATGGGATTTTTGGATTAAGGAAGTGATGTTCTTGGGACACATGGTATCAAAACATGGTATATCTGTTGATCCTGAAAAAGTGAAGGATATTATGACATGGGAACAACCATATAATTTTTTCTAGATTAAATGATTCTTGGTTTTAACTGGATATTATCACCAGTTTGCAACGGACTTCTCAAAGTTAGCCTCTCTAATGACTTCTATGATTCAGAAGGGAGTAAAGTTTTCTTAGGAAGAGAACTATCAGAATTATTTTGTTGAGATGAAACACCTTTTTATGACTGCTCTAATTTTGAATCTTCCAAAGCCCATGGAAGGATATGTGGTCTTTTTTGATGCATCGGGTTTGGGTATGGGATGCGTTCTCATATTGGGTGACCATGTCATTACTTATGACTCTCATCAGCTTAGGCCACACGAGAAGAATTACAAGACCCATGACCTTGAAATTGAAGCTATGATGCAAGCGCTTAAGATTTGGTGACATTAATTTTATGAATAAAGATTTACCATGTATTTAGACCAAAATAGAATGAGTTATATCTTCTCTCAAAAATATTTGAATCTATGCTAGAGGAATTGGGTGGAATACCTGCAATATTTTTACTTTTACACTGCATATACATTGGGGAAAGGGAATTTCGTCATAGTTTCTTTGAGCAGGAAACATCTATCCCAAGTCATGAAAGAATATTAAGGAGAGTGTAACTTGATGGATATATTTGCATAGATTCATATTAGAGTATTAGAATTAGGGGATGAGGTTGCTTTGGCGAGTTATTAGTTGAAATCTTCTCTTCTAAAGATGAATCTTCAATAAAAACACCTTTATGATGAGTTACATAGCATTAGAGACTCTCTTTATAGTGGGGAGACCGCTGTTGAGTAGTTATTCTCCAAAGAGGGAATTCTATGCTATTAGAATTGCTTTGTTGCACTATTAGTAGTAAGGAAAGATTTCATGGGGGATCTCCATAATTCCCTGTAGGAAATGCACCTAGAAACCATGAAGATGTTCTACGACATGTGACATAGATTTTGGTGGATAGATATGATATGGGGAATTTCTGAATTTGTGTCCCATTGTTGTATGTTCTAATAGGTCAATAAAAAGCACCATAAACCTTTGGGTTTTCTTAATCCACTCCCAGTCCCTACTTGGAAGTGGGATGATATCTGTATGGACTTTGTTGTTGGGTTTCCTCATACCTAGATAAAGATGAATATGATATGGGTTGTGATTGATTGGTTAAAAAATTCGGCTAAATTTTTTCCCATTGATGATACAACCAAAGTTGAGGTGATTATAAATCTCTCTATGAAAGATATTGTTCAATTGAAAAGTGTTCCATTTTCTATAGTCTCTGATAAGGATTCTCGGTTAACTTATGTCTTTTGGAGAGGACTTTAGGAGGTGCTGGGATCTCAGGTATATTTGAGCATGACATACCATTCATAGTCAGATGGCCTGGTAGAAAGATCTATAAATATTCTTTAGCATATTCTTAGTACTTGTGTTCTCTACTTTTTTGGAACTTTGGATGATCATTTTAAGCTAGTTGTGTTTTCTTATAATAACAGTTACTAGTCTATTATCATAGTTGCTCATTTTGAGTCCTTTTATAGGCAACCTTGAAGATCTTTGTTGTGTTAGTTAGCTATTGGTGAAAGTTCCTTGGTTAGACAGAGCTTTCTTCAAGAGATGACATCAAATATTTAGTTGATCAATCAGATATCGTTGATGCCAAAAATCATGTATATGTCTTATTCCTATCATTACCATACACAATTGAAGTTCTCAGTTGGTGACTAGGTGTTCTTGCAATTTTCACCCAATTTAGGTCATCGACGGATTAGGATGAAAGGGAAAATTACTCCTTATTTTGGGAGACCTTTTGAGGTTGTTTAGAAGGTGGGGAAAGTTTATTACCATTTATAACTATTTCCACAATTGTTCCGATACATGAAAAGTTCTGTGTATTGTAGTTGAGAAAATATCTATCTAATCCATCTCATGTTCTGAGATAGAGTGATCTTAAGGTTGAACCTAATTTATCCATGATTGAATGACCTGTGAGGATAGTTGATTCTAAAACCAATGATCTTTTTGGGAGGATGATACATTATTTTTGAGTGAAATAGAAGTATGGTTATGATTCTCATGAGATGTGAGAGAGGGAGGCACTAACAAGAGAGAAGTGGCCATATCATTTTGGCATTGAAGCTTCTGTATAGGCTTTATAGGGATCAAAAGTATATATGGTGGGTAGGTTTTAACATATTATTAATATTTTAAGGCATTCATAAACCAATATTTTTTATTCATTCTTTGTTTGGGTTTTTTTGTGGTAGAATTGGGTGAAATTTAGTAAATTTTGGAAGTTTATGGGCTAGTGCACGGGTGGCACATGGTTTTCCTAAACCATGCTCTCTATTAGTGAAAAATATGAAAACTGAGGTAGTGGGGTTTCTCATGGTTAGTGCACAATTTGAAAAATCATGCACCACAATTTCAAAACCGTACACCTTGGAAATGGGGGTACCCTGGTAGGGAACACAGTTTGTTTAAACCATGTGACTTTATCCAGCTAACCATGTGTACGATATTTTTAATTTGAAATATTATTATTTTTAATTATTTAAACCCACTTTTTATGTCCCTAAAGGACCTATAGAAGACATAGTTGATTTCTTATTCCTTAGAGGTTCACAATAGTAGTTTTTTTCCCCTTTGAACCCTCCGAGAAGTGAATAGAATCTAGGAGAATGACATTCGATCCTCTCCTAGTTAGTTTCAACTTCTTATTCTCTATCTCCCATCATGTCATCTTTCCTTCTTATGGTTTCTAATACCTCCATATTAATTGGTGGATCTAATAATTTCTATTTTGGATCTATAACCTAGGTTTTATTCTTGGTTTACATTGTCTTCATTCTCCACTAAAAAATCCTAATTAGGGTTCGGTGTTTTTAGATCCAGTGATTCTGAGGTAGGTGGTTCCATTATGATGCCAATTTTTATTAACCTTAAATGCTTAATTTAAATTCAATTTCCATTATAAATAATGATGTATTAAATTGGTTGATTAAAAACCAATTCCATTGAATTGGGGTTTTTGGAAATTGAATGTTGGCATGAAATTGGGAAAACCCCCAAAACCATCAAATATGGGTGTGATTTTGAAATTGATGAAAATTGAAAGAAATTTAAATTGTTTAATTAAAATTTTGAAATTTATGTGAATTTTTTCAATTAAATTGTTGAATTTAATTTTTGAAATTGAATTGTAAATTTATTTCAAATTATTATTTGAAAAAAATGGCTTAAGATGGTTTTGATAGAATCCTTTGGGTTTTATCTTGGAAAAAGGCATGATTTGATTAAAAACCCATTTTCATTTTTAGATGGAAAATTGGAATAATTGAAATCACAGAATGGGATTTAATTGTATTTTAAGGTTTCTTAAAATAAAATTTCCATAATTTAATTATACTAGATCACATGCCTGTTTAGGTAGTTAGTGAGTTATTTGGGACCAACACGCTAGGATAGAAATTACCTAGCACCATATTGAAATTTTAAAACTCTAACATGACAATATTTTAGAAAATAATATTCCTCAATAGGATTCCAGAGAGTCCTTTATTTCCTATGTCAAGGGACATGTGTACACATTTCTGTTATTATCACATGAGTGTGTGAGGATACCATAACCCAGAACTTTCATACCTTTTGGTAGATGACCATGTTTCTCAATTGATTATATTTGAGATATAAATGTATTCCAATTTGTAAACTGTTTTACATACATTCTGATTTATCTATACAATTTTATATAAAATGTTGAATTAATCCATTTTTTAAAAGTATTTTCATCATTTGAAATGTAATGAATGATTTGTTTAAATGTGATTTTCAAATGTGAAACCTTTTAAATTAAAATTGAAATATTTATTTGGTTAATTAAATGTTGGAATCTATTATGGAATCCTTGGTGAGACCATACTAGGATTTAATCTCACAACCTACCTATTCCTTAGAGTGTTTCTTGGTTATATCCTTCTAGGTTTGAATAGGGGTAAATCACCACTTGGAGGTGGTTCTAGATGTTGATCCATGGACTTAGAGAGTCGAGTCCATTGGGACTCAGGTTTTCTATCTTGTTTTTATATTACTTTTCTATAGTACTTTGGGTTGTTTATACCTATTTGAATTCTAGTATACTTCTCCTTGTGGAGTTTATCTTGTATGTATACTGTCTTATTTATCTTTCTTCTGCAATGTTTGTGGAAAATTCATTCCCACTTTCATTTTTTTTATGATTTAAGGTGCTATTATCCAACTAATGGGGAACAAGAATTCCCTTCAAGCCATCTTGGGATGTACTTGGGTATCGGGTTACCTGGGTACCTAGTCCGGTTCGTGACATAAACTCATCCTATTAGATGGGATGAATTTTATCTTATTGACTCATATTCTTGAAAATAGTCTATAATTAATCAAATTATCCTTCTAAATGATAAATAATGAAGATGATTTTTCATGCTCCAATAATATAGAATGGAAACTATCTTTTCAAAGTAACTAATACATTTCTCAATAACTAGTGTATCAGTGGAACCACTAAACAGGTGGAAATTTATTTATGAAGTACTCAACAGAACATTATTCCATACTTTTATCATTTAAAAGTTTAGAATTATTCATATCTTGAGAAAGTTGAGTGAGAATAAAAATTATATTCTGTATTCCATATCCCATAACATTTTGTTTCTTAGGAGTAAAATCATTACATTATCCATTTCACTTGGTATTAATAAGTTTTCTTTGGTTTCCAACCATTAAAAATCCCAAAAATCATAGTTTATGCAATATAAATCATAGAGGGGAACCACATAATCATGAAAAATCATTAATAGGATGTCTAAATCATATAAAAATAGTTTTAATCCTTGACACATTAGGATTTTCCTAGGTCATTCATGGTCATTATTCAGATCCTTCATAATGATTCATAAAATGTTCGTGAATTTCCAAAAAATATCCCATAGGAGTGAAAAAATAGGTGTGTAAGAAGACTCATTATCATGCACTAGATGATGATTGGGTCAGACTCAATACACACTTTTCGGAGTTATTAACCCTATGTAATAATGTTCTAGACCCACATCCACTTTTGGTATCTAAACATGGATGCAATTTCTTAGAAACAACTCATTATATCCTTAACTAAAATTCCCAAATATTTTCCTATACTTAAACTTATCCCCATGGTTCTCACTAAAGTTTTCTCATCCTAGTTCTCAAAGGTTTAAATAAACTTCTCTTTTATACCATGTATAAAGACCCAAAATTCTCATACACATATTTTACATTTTAAAAGATTAATATTCTTGGAATAACACAATGATATATTCTAAAATTGTATAGCTATAGGTCCCTTAGAAACTTGGATATATAAAAAACTGGTTTGTAGGTGAATTGTATCATCTATCACTAACTATTTCATAACTATAACCCTTTATAGATTTATCATCCACACTACCATTATTCATATCCTAGGGAAATTAAACATAATAAAGGGCGATATTAGATGCGTTTTCAGGGTAAACATGGGATATATCAACAAAACATGAGCATAAGGGTTTGATAACAAGAGAATAAAATTTTAAAACCATAAATTTCATATCGTTGATCATAAACATGAGTCATGACATAAATCATGGAATTTAATAATACATGAATAATAATGTAATCAAATAATATGATTAACAAGAGTATAACATTTCCATGAGATATAGATTTGTGGCATACACATAAGAATATAAAATCATTTTCTCAATAGTCAAGGATTATTTCCAAAACTATAATATTATAATGGGTTCACTCCCCAAACCATCATAGTTTTCATGGTTCTCTCCCAATACAATCATCATGGATAAATTCACTTACTAAACTGGGCTCACTCCCTATTCAATTTCTATTTTTCTCATGTGTTATAAATTTTTACCCATTACATTGGAGTGAGATATAGGTACAAAAGTCAAAAAATAAATTAATTTATATTCTATAAGTTCCTAAAATATTAATTATAATATAACCCATGTAATGAAATGGGTTTCATAAACATTTCATCATAGTATAACCCGTGAAAAAAAAACTGGTTCAGTAAACATTTCATCATTTCATCATAAAATAACCCATGGAAAAGGAAGAATTTTCATAAAAATATTATCATCATAAAAATGAACCATACATATAAAGAATAAATATTATTTCATTCTATAATATTACTAGTAAATATTAAGTAACATCAAAGTACTTCATCTTATATAGAAAATGATTTTGAAATATCACTTGGAACATTTCTCGAGGAAAATATCCTTTCAATTTTGAAATTAATTATTCAACATATACTTTTTTTTGAAATTTTAAGGAAAAAATTTTATTTGAAATAAACCTTGCAAACATAGAAAGGAATATTCAATAATTGAGTGGTCTTTATGGGGGAAAATTTTGTTCATTCCTTATACATTAAAACAAAGTTTCGTTTTTCATTATTCGTAAAAAGTCTAAAGTACCTCATTCAGAGAAGGAAAATAAGATTAATTTAAAACCATTAAATTAAAATTTAATCATGGGTAAAAATTTCCTTAAAAAATCATTGTATAAAAGTAAAATATTTCTTAAAAACAGTTTTAGAAAACATGGACATGGAAAAAAGGATTTTTGACCAAAGAGAGAAATAAATTCAATTTTTTTAAAATGTTATTTTAAGATATTAAGTACATAAATAGAGTAAAATTATAGGAACACATGTATTTTCATGAAATATCCATAGGAAAATAAATTCAATGATTTAATTGAGATATATTTTATAATATTTCATAATCATAAACTTAATCATAAATAATACTAATGAATAATGAGATTGTAACATAAAATTTTTACGACTTTAGTATCTTTTGAATCATAAGACCCATGAAATAATTAATATAATATGGATATTTAGATTTCATAATTTTTTATAATAATAATTAAATATATTAATGGGTTTTATATAAACTACAAAAAATAAATGAGTGGTGAATATGGCTTGTGTCCCACAGAAATAAAAGTGAGATGAAAATACCATACCTTAAGTCTCAACTTTCCTCATACACATTTGAAAATATTATATAATAAATATAGTTTTATTATTAATATATAAAATTAAAATAATAATTTTTATCACACCATATATGATTTACCAATAACCTTTTATTACATTTTTATTAGCAATTCCATGTTAAAATCATGTTTTGAGTAAAAACTGCTTCATTTTTATGTATGTTGTGGTTTGATATTTTCAGAAATTTTACCTTGATAATGGTTCAATAATAAATATAAATTTTTACCAGATATAATTATCACATATTTTTATTATATATGTTTTTTTATTAATCCATAAAATTTAGAGATAGAAAATGAAATACACCATTCTTGGAGACAATAGGTCATATGTACAAATGAATGTTATTCCCGTTTTATCGATGGAAGGAATGAAAGGAAGGTAAATGATATATCAAATTTTTTTAGTTATTATTATTTCATACATATCACATATATTTATTCAATTTACCTTCAGTTTCATTCATTTAAATCGTATGTGAAAAGCAAATCGTATCGCTTTGTGAGAAGATTGTCTGGGTATACATGAGAGACATTATCATATTCCCATGGAATGAAAAGTAAAAAGTTACACATGATATTATAATTAAATAAGTATAATTATTTCATATATATCATATAGATATGTTAAATACATAATTATATCCAGTCTTGAGTGGTAGTGATGGGGAAAAAATTACATCAGTTCGCAAGGGGATAACATGTCGTACACACGATTGACAGTTTCATTTCCCACTTGATGGAAGTGGAGATAGATGTAGGGAATGAAATTATAATTACATAAAATTAGTATATATTGGAAACTTATTTTATTATATCAGAGTGGTTATATAATATTTTAATGGGTTATATGAATGAATAAAATACAAATTCATAGTTATGAATTATACCTCTTTTTTGGAGAACGCCTTTACGTTTACACCTAAGGAATTATTAGGAGGGTATTATAATAAAAATAAGGACACTATGATTTGGGTATGTATGTAATGAAGATATTTGGTAAGATATTGTCTAAACCAAAGGGTTTTCAAGTGGTAAATTATTAGGAAATGAGGGGACCTTTTACAAGTGGTGGAGATGACACACTTTGAATTTTTGAAAAGAAGGTGTACCAAAAATTTAAACATTAAAAAATGATATAAAATGGTTCATAATATAATGTTATATTAGGGGAATAAATATTTCCATGTAATATTAATTTTTCAAGTTATTATGTCATTTTAACATAGATCATTTTACATTTACCACTGGTAAACCTGTTTTAACCTTAACCTCGATAATTAATTTTTATTGTTTTTAAGATTCATTTTGAATAAAAAAATAAGTTTAAATTACTATATGATATTATTTATTATGATTCCAAATTTGGAATAAATTTTCCCAAATTACATTCACATATTTGGAAAATTTAATTTTAAATTTAATCTCATAAATGTGACAAAAAACGTTTTTCCAAAGAGAAAATTTGTATAAGTAGAGAATGTTTTACTATCAAAAGTAAATATTAATTTTATTAAAATGACCTAAATTATTTTAGTAATAAAATAATTGATCCAATTTTACTTTAAATTAATTTTAAATAACATTTAATTTGTATATTATTTAAACTGAAATACAGTTTTTAATAAAAATCAGTATTTTTCTCTATTTACCAAAACATTAATCTTTTCAGAAAAATATTAAATATTTACCCTGGGATAATTTTTAAATTTTTATTCCAAAAATTAATTTAATTTTTTTAAGTAAATTTTTTAAAATTTTAAAAAATTAATTTTATCATTTGTTCACAAAAATCAAAACAAATAATTTTTTCGAGAAAAAGGTATTTTTTTAAGAATATAAAGACTTTACTAAAAATTAATTACTTGTTTATAAATAAATTTTCTTTATCAAAAAAATTTGTAATTAAATTTAAAAAATTTATTATTATTATTCATACTTACAAATTTAACGTCTAAGTTATAGAGGTCAAGTTTAAATAACAATAATATTATTATATTGTGGTTTTTCAAAACTCAGTGTTGTGTGTAACACAAGGTATAAAAGAAATTAGATTATTCAAAAAAATATATTTCATAAAGACTCAGGTTGTTACATGATATATTTACTTAAATGTCTCATAAAGATGGTTTCATACTTATTTCATCAATATATAATCCAGATATATCATTCTTTGAATTTATTTAAATGAACTCAATGATAAAACTACTATGGCCATGGGATTGTTTAAAAAGGTATATTCTAATCAAAGGGATATATATATTTACTTCTATTAAATTATAAGGGACAAAGTTTTTCTTGAATTATTCATTAATTTCATATCATTTTTACACACCTAATGTATCTTACCTCATTGTGAGTATATTTCAGTAAGGTTTTTAGCAATATATCAAAGTATCCCACTCATGATATACATTAATAATAATATCATGTCTAATTTCCAATACAAACATTTAAAAAAGGAATATCCAATGATATATATAACATGTGGATTCTCTATAACCAGGTTTCTTCTCATATCCCCCTCTCTTAAATATTTTCAATTACAAACTTCATGATGAAAAGAATCAATGTAATATGAGCCTCCAAAAAACCCTTGGTATAGTGTTTTACCAATGGTTTATTCAAACCGTTGGTAAAAAAATTCTCAAAATACACTTTTCCAATGGTTTAAAACTATTGGTATAGTATATTTCCAGAAATCAGAATAGCAGCCATCACAGAAGCCACCCATTCACTCCATTGCATACACCTGTAAACACGCCTAAAAAACACTTATAATAGAATAAAAAACCACCTTCAATAGCACATAAAACACCACACTATTTTAACCATGACATGCACCACAACATATTTTTCCCTATTTCAATCTTCACATGACAATCGAGTTACATACACCATTAACTGAATTAACAGATAATTCATAAGGAAATTATATCACGTATACACATACAATAAGTTTACCCATACAATAAGTATACCCATACACCATTAACACATAATTAATAAGTTAATTAAATACATAATGATTTCAATTCAGGGTTTGGGGGGCTGTTCAAGGGTTTCGGGTGGCTGTCCAAGGGGGGTAGGGGGTGTCCGTGGGGTGGGGGTGTCCAAGGGATGGGGGTGTCCGGGGGGATGGGGGTGTCTGGGAGGATATGGGTGTCTAGGGGGTGGGGGTGGGGGTGTCCAGGGGGTGGTGGGTTTCCAGGGGGTGGGGTGCTGTCCATGGGGGTTGGGGGGCTGTCCATGGGGGTGGGCGGGACTGTCCATAGGATAAGGGGTGTCCAGTGGGGTGGATGAGCTTTCCACAGGGGTGGCGGGGCTGTCCAGGGGGGTAGGGGTGTCCAGGGGGGTGGGAAGGCTGTCCACGAGGGGTAGAGGTGTCCACGGGGGGGGGGGGGGGGGGGTCCACAGAGGTGGGGGTTGTCCAGGGGGTGGGAAGGGCTGTCGAGGGGGGTCCATGAGGGTGGGGGGCTTTCCACGGGGGTGGGCGGGGCTGTTCAGGGGGTATGGGGTGTCAGTGGGGTGGGCGGGGATGTTCATAAGGGTGAGGGTTTTCTAGGGGGGTTAGGGGGTGTGTAGGGGGTGGGAGAGGCTGTTTAGGGGGGTATGGGGTGTCCAGTGGGGTAGGCGGGCTATCCACAGGGGTGACAGGGCTATCCAAGGGTGTAGGGTGTGTCCAGGGGGTTGGCGAGATATCCACGGGTGTGGGGGGCTGTCCACTGAGGGAGGGGGTGTCTAGGGGGGTGGGCGGGCAGTCCACAAGGGTGGGTGGTCTATCCACGGGGGTGGGGGCTGTCTAGGGGGTGGGGACTGTCCATGGGGGTGGGGGTGTCTATGGGGTAGGGGTATCCAGGGGGTGGGCGGGGCTGTCCAGGGGGGTATGGGGTGTTCAATGGGGTGGGAGGGCTGTCTACCGAGATGGGTTGGCAGTCTACGAGGGTGGGTGGGTTGTCCGGGGGTAGGGGTGGGGGTGTCCAAGGGAGAAAGGGTTTCTAGGTGGTGGGTGGTGTGTAAGAGGGGTGGGGGCCATCCAGGGGGATGGGGGGGGGGGGGTGTCCTGGGGGGTGGGGGCTGTCCAGGGTGGTTGGGGGGGGGGGGGTTGTCTATGGGGGTGTCCAGGGGGTGGGGTTGTGTCCAAGGTGTTGAGGGAGCTTTTTAGTGGGTGGGGGTGTCCAAGGGGTGGTGGTTTCCATAGGTTGGGGGTGTCCAGGGGCGATTTGGTGTCTAAGGAGGGTGGGGGAGGTCTAGGGGTTTGGGGGATGTCCAAGGGGGGTGGGGTGGCATCCAGGGGTGGGGGTGGCTGTCCATTGGGGTGGGGGTGTCCAAGGGGTGGGGGTGGGGGTGTCAAGGTGGTGGGATGGTGTCTTGGAGGGGTGGGTCTGTCTAGGGGGTTTAGGGGCTATCTAGGGGGTAGGGGCTGTCCATGGGGGTGGGGGTGTCTAGGGGGTGGGGGTGGTCCAGGGGGTTAGAGGGGCTGTCCAAGGGGGGTGGGGTGGTGTCCAAGGGGTGGGGGTTATCCATGGGGGTGGGGGTGTCTAGGTGGGGTGGGGGTGTACAGGTGGTGGGGTGGTGTCTAGGAGGGGTGGGGGCTGTAATGGTTTTAATGGAATGAATTTTAAGATCATTGGTATTTTTAAAAATGTTTTGGAATAGTGTTTATTTCAATAGTATGTGTTTATTTATGAAAAAATGAATGATTTTGGGGTGTATGGTAGGAAGGAGGATTTGGATATTTGGAAAAGGATTTCATTTTTATTGTGGAACAAAAATACTATATGATTTTTGAAATGGAACCTTAAAAGGGATTTTTATAAACCATTAGGGAGTTTTAAATAGAAAGAAGTCTCTATTATGTGATTTTGAAATGTTTTTATGAAGAATTATTTACGATGTATCTTTATGGGATTTGTGATTTTGTGTACCTTGTTTTAGAACATCATATTATTTTACTAATGGTTTTGTTTTTGACAATTTTTTAGAATATTACCACTATAATTGAATCAAAAAGTCCATTAGGGGATATCTCAGGTAGTCATTCTTGTGTCTTGGTCTCTACTCAAACTCTTGTGTAAGTGGAATAACCATGTTCTCCTCGGATCATTTATTATTCATGGGAGTTTATAAATTACCATCCACTATTTTTATTGGTGATCAAGGATCCCAGGAGGCAACCAAGTGGGTATCTATGATTAATGGGATATTCGAGTTATTAGAAACCTTATAATCCATAGGGGTGGGGGCTGTCCAGGGGGATGTCTACGAGGGTAGGGGTGTCCAGGGGGTGGTCGGTGCTGTCCACGGGGGGGGGGGGGGGATATCTAGGGGTTCGGGGGGGGGGGGGGGGTCCAGTGGGTGGGTGAGGCTGTCCAGGGGGTAGGGGTGTCTAGTGGGTGGGCGGGGCTATCCACAGGGGGTAGGGGTGTCCAGGGGGTGGGCGGGATATCCACGGGGGTGGGAGTGGGGGATGTCCATGGGGGGAGGGGTGTCCAGGAGGGTGGGAGGGCTGCCCAAAGGGGTGGGAGAGCTGTCCACAGTGGTGGGGGCTGTCTAGGGGGGTGGGCGGGGTTGTCCACGGGGGTGGGGGGATGTCGAGGGGGGTCGGGGGTGTCCAGGGGGTGGTAGGGGCTATCTAGGGGGTACGAGGTGTTAGTGGGGTGGGAGGGCTGTCTACAGAGGGAAAGGGTGTCCCGGGGGTGGGCGGACTGACCACGGGGGTGGGGGCTATCCACAGGGGGTGGGGGGTCCAGGGGGTGGGCAAGCTGTCCATAGGGGTGGGCGGGCTATCTACAGGCTGGGGGGATGTCCATAGGGGGTGGGGGGATATACACGGGGGGGGGGGGGGGGGTGGGGCTGTCCATGGGGGTAGGGGTGTCTAGGGGGTGGGTGGGGCTATCTATTGGGTGGGGGCTTTACAGGGGGTCGGGGGTGTCCAGGATGGTGGGCGTGGATTTACAGGGTGTACAGGGTGTCCAGTGGGGTGGGAGGGCTGTCAATGGGGGTGGGCGGGCTATCCACGGGGGTGGGTGTGCTGTCCAGGGGGTAGGGTTGGCCATGGGGGTGGGAAGGATATCCATGGGGGTGGGCGAGCTGTCCATAGGGGTGGTGGCGGGCTGCCCATGGGAGTGGGGGGGCTGTCCATAGGGGGAGGGGCTGTCAAGGGGGGTGGGTCGACTATCCACGGGGGGTGGCGGTGCTGTCCAGGGGGTACGAGGTGTCCAGGTGGGTGGGCGGGCTATCTACGGGGGTGGGGGGGGGGGGAAGTCTAGGGGAGGGGTGAATCAGTCACAGAAAATCATCAAGTCAAGTTTTTTTATTTATAGATAAAATAATAAAGATAATGTGAACTATCTAATCACACATATATTCAGGCACAACAAATCAATAAGCATCAAAGGCTAGTAATATCATTAAAAAATGTAAAGGATCAATCTATCCCTCATCACCATCACTATCATCACTGTCATCATCATCCTCTCCCTCATCCTCATCATTGTCCTCATCATCATCCTTTCCCTCCTCAACACCCTCCTCCTTGCCCTCGTACTCAGCTTTGGCCTCCTCATCACCCACCTCCTCTACCTTGCCCTCCTCCTTGCCCTCCACCTTTGCCTCTATCTCCTCCTCGCCATCCTCCTCCTCCGCCTCGGCCTCTCCTCTCCATTGTCTATACCTCTTCTAGAACTACCACCTGGTACACCATATATAGAATGCATCGATGACATATATTCATCAAAAGCTATTCTGGCCTCTCGTGGAAGTGTTGGACGTAAAACTCCCATCAGTTTCACCAATGTAATGTTTTCCCTAGCAGACTGTTCTGCCATCTCTGTGGCCCTTTTTTCAGCTTGTTCTGCCTATGGCTTAACCTACTGAAACTCATTGGTACTACAACTAATTCCTAATGAGGGATAATACCTCGTCAGAACTATACTCTTCCAAGGTTGGCAGCATACTCTACTATGGTGCTCATCTCCCAACACATAATGTAAGTGACCGTTTGGCCCAAAATTGTCATGTTCCTAGGCATAAAGTCCCTCTAAAGAATCCTGTTACAAATATAAATATATTATTAAGTTACAAAATAATGATTAATATTTTAAATCTACAAATTAAAACTTACATTCTGATGCTCATTCGGTTCATTATCCACACTTCCATCTCTCTTTCTTCTACTCGAGAAAAACAGTTTTTCTTGAGGAACACATCCTTTGATATTCAAATTATGCCTCTAAAATGATATTGAAAGTAGAAAACCATTATGAAAAATAGGATACCAATAATTGATTTCATAACTAAAATTATATAACAACTTTATCAATCAAATAAATTATTGAGGTAGCAATAGAAAGTGCAATTCGTAAAAAAAAATTACAGACTGGCATACCTGCTACCTCTCATGATCTGGCATCCTAGTACATCCCAATGTGTGGACATATTTTTTTGCATCAATATTTTTTTATTTCTTCCAGATGAATCCTAAATAAAATTCAATAATTAGTATTAACTAAAAACATGAAAATTTTTATTTAAATACCTCTAATGTGATTAATACCTTAAATTGGATAGTCTTCCAATGAGTAATCATCTTTTGGTACTATTCTAATGAACAATCATCCATGATAGGGACCACCTCTAACTCTGTGCCAACTCTAGAACGCAATCCAAGGTACAACTCATGCTTATAATCTCTCAAAAGCTTGCCTAAATTTTTTAGACGTGCTGGCCGTGCACCCTCACCATCGAGGAAATTAAACCGTACCTGACACCAAAATGTTAAGTCATATAAATATAAAACAAATATATTTAATTAAATAAAACATATTTTTTTACCCATATCTCTACCCAAGCTTTATGCTTGACTTTATTTGGTAGGTGTCTTCATGATAACAGACTGACAGGAATAATGTCGGAGTTTTTTCTAAGCGTCGCCAAAAAAACTCTGACATTGCTACCCTGGTTTTTCAATCATTTGACTATCTTCATTGTATTCCACCATCAACTTCATGCGGCGGTTCCACACCACACACATGCATGTATGCCCCCACCCCGCCTCCTATCAGTAGATGTATCTATTATGAAAGAAAAACAAATATTTTATCAATACATGTTTTAATGAAAATAAATAATGGTGTAAACATTTGTTCGGGTTGTATAAGTATACCCGTAGTAGTCTGATCAATGAGCTCCACTGGATCTACAAAAATTGAAGGAACACCCTGTATAGATTGAGTGGGTCCTAATGTATGCTCTACAGGGACAGACTCTGGCGGAGCAAGAGTTGAAGAAGATGAAATATAAAATCCTAGAGAGAAGGAAGCAGAAGTAAAACAATATGACAGGGATGGATGGCCAAATGCTAGATGGGAAGTGGGAATCATCATTGGAAATGGTATAAACAGGTGAGGAGGCTCATATGTAAAGGGTGGTGAAAACATGGGAGGCCTAAATTTCTCGTGTGTCCCTAACGACACACTGAGATCAGAATGTGGGATGGGCAGTATGTCAGTGGGATGGTCAGGGCCTAATTGGGTACACCGACCAGATCATCTAGCTCCTATACCACCCCCTCGTAGAAACAACCCAACTACTGGGACCACTACTTGACTGCTCATCAAATAACTTTCACCTAATAGATTGATCTTGAAAAAATGTTTCAAAAAAAATTAATCACATGGCATTATATATTATTTAAATATATATATTTGAAATAAAATACTCACTGTAGGCACTAGTGGTGGAATTCCCAACTCAGTCATGTGACGATTGACGTCCATAATTTGTTTTCGTCACCTCTGTTCAATTGGTTTCATTTCTAACATTTGAAAACAAATATGGAAGTAAATAGAAAAGGATAACTAAGGTGTAACCCAAAAAAATGAGAGGGAATAGGGGGATTCATGGATAATATAACTATGCATTGTTTTAGGTGAACTTGAAAAAATATATAATGAAGTTAATAAATCATACAATATGTAATAAATAAATTTAATTTTTAGTATGATGTTTATTTACTATGTGTCATCAGTTTATTAAAATCATGTAAGATTGATTCTATCGGATTCATAAGGGGTAAAGTAGTTGTCAATATTAATGAAAATTTTAATTTCTTTAGCCCAGGTAGATGATGAAGGTTTTAATACATGTTTTGTAGAAGAATACAAACCATCATGTTCATTACCTGGTAAAATGTTAAAGAGAGGTCTTAGAGTTTTACAAATTTTATACAAATCAAAGTTGAAGCATTGAAATGTTCACCAAGTTAGAAATGTCGGTTTCGTTTGTTTGAATACAGCTCAATTCCAAATTAGAAAATGTAATTCAAATAAAATTGTAACCAATAAACATTGAAAATTCACATAACAGTCTAGCCAGATACAACATATTTGTAATCAATATTAAATTAATATGAATAGTTCTTACCTTAACAACCCAAGTCAAGTTAAACCAAAAGAATTGAGAACATGAATGGATGATTTTATATATTTCCCACTAAAACTTCAGGTTCACAGTCAACTTTGAAAATTTAGCTATTTGAGTCATCGAAAGTAATAAATGGATCATTTTATATGGCAGTAGGGATGGAGTCAATTCCATCATCACCATCATCAAAAATATGTTCTGGAATTACTTCAATAATGACACCAAATTTAGGTTGAAGATGTTTTTTGACATAAAAAACTTGTTTTGCCATTGATGCCAATATATATGGTTAATCGGTAGCAAGAGTGAAAGTCATGTCAATTACTCAAAATCCACAATCATCAATAAATTTGACCTACCTCATCATTGAATCAAACCACTGACATTTCATCATCATGACTCATCCATGAGAATAATAATCCAATATTATTATTTTTTCAACGACTCCATAATAACCTAAATTTTCAAAACGTGGTCTACTATATGATGCACTAGCATAACAGTCTGTTTTGGGAGTAACCGTAACACCATCATGTTGTGTTCTCGTGTTCTTTTCTCGTTCAATGATAATAAATCTGTACCCATTTATAACAACTAATTTACAGTCACGAACCATGGTATTAGGACTAAAACCAAAGCTCTTATTTCTTTAGAGACAGAGTCAGTAGGAAAACTCAACACCTAAAATATAAATCAATATTAAACTTAATTAAATTTTGTTTTAATTATTTTAAACACTAATATTATTACCTTCAATTTTAACCAAGCAGAAAACTCTTTGCTCTCTAAAGTCTCCCTCCTTCTCAAAGACAATGAACAATGATTTATATTTATCATCACTTTATGTTCCCTGTAGATAAAAATAGGAATAGATTAATATATATATTTATATATATATAATATATATACATATTCAATTTACTTACAAGATGTAGTCATAGAACAGTTCACATTTGAACAAAACTGTGCGATGTTCTATCTCCCGCTCTTCAAGGCTTAATGTCATCAATGTATATCATCCATGAATTCCTCCTGTTTAAGGATGTGATAACAAACTAAGTTCAATTTTCTCATACTATTATTCTTCATTTCACATTGGTATGTTCATTCTTGTAGTAAGATCAGACAAATACATATAGTAGAAATCCATACATTCTTGAGCCAAGTAACCGTTAATGATAGATCCTTCAGAATGATTTCTATTACGAACATAAGAATTTAATGCATACATATTTATTTCAGTTGGATACATCCAACAAAAAGAAATAGGTCCTCTAAGAAGTAATTCAGTTGGAATATGGACATTCAGATGTATCATGCATGTGAAAAATGATGGAGGAAATATTTTCTCTAACTCAGACAAAATTAATGGGGCATCTGACAACATTTTTTTGCAATAAAGACTTGGAAAAATTCTTAGCACAAGATATATAAACAAATGGCACAACCTAATAACAACCACACTTTACAATATTGGAAAGAATATGACGAATTTCTATTGGAATGAACTCATGCAGAAGGAAGTGATAATCACGTGTCTTCAAATATTTTAACTTTAACTCTCTTCTGTTGACCCGTTTAGATATGTTTCTTGAATAGCCATCAAGAACTTTAACAGTCTCTAGTACTTATAGAATTTTTTTTCTATAGGTTTCATCACATAAGAAGCACATGGAACTTTCCATTTATTTTCACTAATATGCATAGGATGCAATTCTGGTCTGATACCCCAATCCACCAAGTCATGCTGAGACCATAAATCATCTTTTTTTCTTTCCCTTAACATTTAGAAGAATCGAATGCAACATTTCAAATATATTTTTTTTCAATATGAATTACGTCTAATAAATGATGTAATAAATTGGTTGACCAATATAGAAAATCAAGAAGATACTTCTATTCCTCAATTGTATCAGGTTTTAGTGGAAACATTCTTTATCTTTACAGATTTAATTTGACCCTTCCCAAATGAAAAACTGAAATATTTCAATTCATTAAGCACGTCAGTTCCAGTCATACGCTGAGGTGGATCTTCAGTTTCCATGGTATTTTCAAATCTTCGATGATTATTTATACATGGATAGTCCATTGGAAATAATCTCCGATATCCAATAAAACTAAAACTACAACAATGTTTCAGTCCTCTGAATCATGCATTCTTCATACAAACCAGACATGATATTTTTACCTTTGTGCTGCATCCAGACATCATTTCATACGCAAGAAAATCTTTGATCATCCACATAAGCACAACACAAATCTAGAATATGTCTTTCGAACATGCATCATATGTGTTCACACCCACATCCCAAAGAAGTTTCAACACTTTTATTAAAGGTGGAATGTATACAACTATATCATTTTCGGATCAGTAGGGCCAGATATAAGTATACTCAAGAAAGTGAAAGGTTATTTCATACAGAATCATGGGGGAATATTATAAATGTGTATAAAAACTAGCCATGTTCTATGCGACATAATCATTTTCC